>OU618553.1:7223429-12544888 GCA_914829495.1 Eilema sororculum | reverse complement strand
GACGAGGGGTTAAGATCTATAAAATGACATAACATATAAATTAGTGGGGAATTCACATAAGTCAGGAGGGTGTTAAAGTTGGCTGGAAGAGGAATATTGTTAGGAGGTAGGAAATCATACAGGGATCCGTTCAACCTAGTACATGAGAAGAAAATGTGGTCAGGAGTTCCTTCGTCCAATCCACATTCACAAAGAGAGCTATCCCTTATCCGAATCTTGGATAGAAAAACATTTGTACAGGCATGGCCTAATCGGAGACGGCAAACGACAGAGGTTGCTCGCTTAGAAGCCTTGGAAAATTTAAAGAACCAAGGTTTACAAGGTATGCAATTCTGGATCGAAGCATAATGTCTACCCTTAGTTGAGCTGGACTGAGACCAATGTACATTCCACTGAGATGTTAAGCATGTTTTAGCGAGAGTGAGTAAATCCTGAGAAAACGATCTAAATTGGTCTCGTGATCCACTAGAGGAAGCAGTCCTGGCCAGAGAGTCAACCATTGTGTTGCCCAAGATTCCGCTGTGGCCTGGTATCCAAACCAATGAGACCTTGAGGTCCCTACAGTGACATCTGAAAAGAGAATGTTTAATTTGGAGAACTAAGGGAGATCTAAATTTACTGGCAAATTGGTTAGCTGTGACCGCCATTAAGCAACTCTTGGAATCTGTGAAAATAACTGCTTTATTGATACTGTGAGACTCAATATACAGCAATGCCTCCAGAATGGCAATAGCTTCTCCAGTAAAAATAGTGTTAATATTGGGAGATTTAAAAGATAATATGATGCTATATTGAGGGATCCAAACAGCAGAACCAACACAGGAGCTATCTGACAACTTGGAGGAGTCTGTGTATATAGCTATAGAATCCTGCCATTTTCGGTTGATTAGGCGTTGTAGAATCCTTTCCGCGTCACCCGAATCTTTACTAATGCCGGAGTCTATAATAATATCAGGTGAGAAAATTATTGATTCATATGGGATTTCAAATAGGGGGTTAAATTTGGTTTGAAAACAGGGGAAAGGGAGGCGGACGTAATTCACAAATGAATTAAATAGACGGGGATGATCTTTATGGGTCCAATAGCCACCAGACGAAACATATTCAGACAGGGAATGTAACTTGGGTATCAATGGGTGGAAGGCAAGTTGAGAAGTCTTATACAGGTATCTATCGGAGAGGTATTGCCTCCTCAAGAACAACGGAGGATCTACACACTCTAGTTGTAGAGCATTTATTGGGGAGGATTTCATAGCTCCCAAAACTATACGGAGACATTTCGACTGGATCTTGTCCAGCAATTTAAGGGATGCTTTGTTACAAGGTTCAAGTAGGAAGGATCCATAATCCAGATGACTACGAATCAGAGCATTATACATCAGCTTCTGGCTATAGGGATGAGCTCCCCACCAGACACCGCCCACTGACCTTATGATGTTTAATTTTTTTTCACATTTCTTAATGGTGTAATTAATATGCTCTGTCCCTGATAATTTGGAGTCCAAAATCATGCCTAAAAATTTTACATTATCTTTTACAGGAAAAATTTCGTTTTCGCAAGAGATCTCAAAATCTGGAATGGATCGTCGACGGGAGAAGACAACAACCGAGCTTTTAGAGATTGATAGAGATAGTCCATGATCTGTAAGCCAGATGTGAAGGTAGTGGATCGCAGAGTTTAATTTTGTTACCGCATCTGGCATTTGCTCCGAGGACACGTACAGAGCCAGATCATCCGCATATTGCAGGATACTGCAGAAGGAAGTAACGGAAAGATCTAAGTCAGATGTGTATATACTGTAGAGAAGGGGGCTTAGGACAGAACCCTGAGGGAGACCTTTCCAGACGATTCTAGGGGTAAGAATAGAATTTTGATACTTGATTAGAATGTTCCTCCCGGAGAGGAAATTCGATACAAAGTTTACAATCTTCTCTGGAACACTCAGCTTAAGCAACTTTTGCCTGAGTACAGGAAGAAGAACATTGTCATATGCGGAAGCTATGTCCAAAAACAAACCCAAACAGAAATTATTTTTGGACATAGCTATCCGGGCATCAGTAGTAAAGATGGAAAGGCTGTCAGTAGTACCCAAACCCCTACGAAACCCAAACTGGGTTTTAGAAAGCAGACCCTGACTCTCTACGAACCACTCCAGACGGTTTTTAATCAGGTGTTCTAATATTTTTGCCATTGTGCAAGAAAGAGCAATAGGCCGGTAACTTGAGGCATTATCGCTTGGTTTACCAGGTTTTAAAATGGGAAGAACAATTTGGGTTTTCCAGTCTTCTGGAGGAATACCAGAGTCAAAAATTAAATTTAGAATACTTAAGAAAAATTTTTTTGCAGAAAGGCTACTATTAACAATGAAGGAGTATGGGATGCCATCAACCCCAGGAGAGGAGTCCTTTAGTGGTTCTAACACTGCAAGGAGCTCATTAAGAGTGAAAGGAGAGTCAAAGTGATGTCTTAGAAAGGGAGAGGAGTGATAAACAGTGCACTCAGAAGAGGAAGGGACAGATGGGGGAGCCAACTTCTGGGCAAACTCTTGGATCCATACAGAATAATCATTGGAGGCAATGTGGTTGGATGATATTGAATATTTGAATTTTCTAATATTTTTCCAAACTAACGATGCGCGAGTGCGTGGGGATAGACTTTCACAAAACCTGCGCCAACCATCTCGTTTCTTCTGGGAGAGGAGTCTGACCGTTTCCGCAGCCACCCTTTGATAGTTTAGGTAATTTGACCGGGACATATCTCTCGTATAGGCTTTTTCAGCATCTTTTCGCTTTTTGCATGCATCCGTACAAGATTGATCCCACCAAGGTAGGGAAGGGAGATTATTCCTGGGAGGCTTCTTAACTGGGAAAGACTTGTCTGCAGCAATTAGCAGAGCATTCTTGAAACGAGAATACACAGAATGGAAGTTATCCAAGTCAGGGGTTGGCAATAACTCTAATTGACGATCAAGCCAATTAGAATATACCTCCCAGTCTACTCTTGAGAGGTTGTATTTCAGAAGAGGATTGAAAATAGGATTCTGAATTTGACTGGTGAGCGGTGAAATGACGATGGGGAAGTGGTCACTCCCATGGGAGTGACCTACGACTTGCCATAAGAGACATGAAGAGAGAGAGGGAGAGCAAAGGGACAGATCCACTGCAGAAGGGCCAGGATGCAACAAGGTAGGCCTACGAGTAGCACTGCCGTTATTCAGTATGCAGAGGTTCAAAGAATCCAAACTATCTAGAAAGGAAGAAGACAAGTCATCACATTTATATGATCCCCAAGAAGTATGGTGGATGTTAAAATCACCAAGGATAACTATAGGAGGAGGGATAGAAGTTATGATGGAAATCAGGTCAGAGAGTATGGAAGGATTAGGGTATGGAATGTACACGGAGAGAAAAGCAATGTTCATGGTTCTAACGCCAACTATATGGAATAAGTCACTATGAGGGGGGATTGATATTTGTGAGAATATAAGGTTTCTGGACACCAACATAGTGGATCCAGCATGACCGTCATTCCTGTCATCCCGGAAGCAGGCAAACCCGGATATCCTGAAACGGGAATTGGGTGTGAGCCATGCTTCCTGCATGGCAACAATGAGCGGATTATGTTTGTTAATTAAATATATTAAATCATTCTTTTTATTATGAATACTCCTACAGTTCCATTGCAGAAGGGGAGGGAATTTGACTGGTCAGAACCAACAGCTGAGAAAGTTTGTTTTTAAATTTATCCGGTAGCTCAGTATCACTAAATCTGGTTAGCATGTTAAGAAGGGCAGAGAGAAGTAAATCAAGGAGGTTGTCACTAGACGAAGCTTCTGATTGGACGACTGGGAAAGCAGAGCCATTAGGCATGGAAGAGGGAGGAGTTTGAGTTAGATGGGTATGAGCCTGTCTATCATAGCCAGGACTTGAGGCCGGGTTAAACACTCTACGAGGGGAATACGTGGTTTTCCTGTATGATTGATGGGATTGAGAGGGAACTTGCTGAGATTGAACATAGGAGGGTTGTTGGGAATTTTGCTGGGAGTTTATAAAATTTGGGGATCTTGCAGTATCTGCAAAAGATTTTCTCACATGGGGGAATCTGGCAGAAGCCTCCATGTAAGAGATGTTCTCTTGCGACATTGTGACTTTAATTGATTTTTGACGGGAATGTTCAGGGCAGGAAGGGTCTTTGGCAGAATGGGGACCAGAGCAAAATAAGCAAGTCGGAGTTTGGGTTGTACAACTTGTACCCTCGTGGGCTTGACTGCACTTAAAGCATCTGGGTGAAGATCTACATTGGGTAGTGACATGTCCGAATCTACAGCACTTAAAACACTGGATTGTAGGCAGCACATATGTTTCTACCGGCAATGAATTGTAAAAACAATAGACATGAGGGGGCAACTTCTGACCAGCAAAGGTAACAACAATGGTTTGCGTTGGAACATATGTAGGGGAGTTATTTTCAGTAGACACTCTCCTATTTAATCGCCTGGCTTTCATTACAGACCCAAAGCCTGTTGGTACCTCAATCGACTGGACCACCTCCTCCAAGGTCCATTCCACAGGAACTTGTCTTATAATACCCATACGGGAACATGCAAAAGACGGAATTGATGCGTCATATTTAGCCCTAGCTAAAGCAGGGTGGGTTAAAAAGTTGTTGGCGTCAGTCGCAGTCTTAAACTCAACGGAGACTCTGTTTCGACCAACTCGTTTTACGCCTCCAGCAATGATATTGGTAATTTTATTAGTAGACAGAAAATGACCAAACTTAATCGAACGAAAAACAGTGGCTGCCGCGGGATCTCCCACGTCTCTAGTCACGTGGACTAAAAAGGGGCCTGAGTCCGAGTCTGTGTAATTAGCAGGTTTGTCAATGTGATCCGGATGTATGTATGTGGATTGGATCGAAGGGGCGGATTCCGTAGGATCAATGATCACTTTTTTAGCTGCACCAGAGCCAACTTGAGCATCATTCGGGCGCTTTTTGGTCATCGTTCGATTGAGAAGTAATCTCAACCGTTCTTCATCTCCTCCGGGATCGGGAGGGTCGTTACCCATCCCGCAATTTCTTAATTCTATTACTTACCCAGGCAATATGAGTAGGCTAAGCACACAAAAACAACACAAAAGCAATAAAATACTTCAACAACACAGTATTATCCGGTAAATCTCTTTTGGAATGGACGAGCACTTGTAACAAGCACGATGTCACCCAATCCTGTATTTTCTTCCATAATTTTCAGCATCAGGATCAGTGTTTTGACTTTTTCATCGCTTTTGGACACGGCATTGACAGCTCATAGAATGTCAAAAGGCATTAGGAGTTTGGGTTCGCACGAAACGCCTGCAGAGGCCGATAGTGAGGTAGGGTGCCAACCTTAGAGTATATCAAGAGGTGCCATACCTACGAAAAAAACTGCCTACCTAAACTTGGATTTTATGAATGAATGGAAAGCAGTATGGCGGCCTAGTAGGGAATCCAGTAAACTGTCGATAACTACTTATCGATATATAAAGGGCACAGACTAAAAATTTATACATTTGAAAGAAAAAATGAAGTGGTTAGCTTAAGTGGATGCCGATTATTTGTATTCTCAGGTTGCAGTGTGCTTAGGGCTTTCTGTCAGACTTTCCTTGTGATAGCCGGAGTTTCGAATAATATATATATATATATATATTTAGTAGTACTCCAGGTAAAGCCCGACCAATAAAATAAAATACCTCACCATATTGCGGAAAACTATTGGAACTAATTTCTTCATATGGCAACAATCTATCAGATATCATTATGGTCATCTGTCAGTGTGGTGTCAATTGTGCGTGATAATTATTGTGAATATAAATGCCGAAAACTCTTAAAAGCCAGTTAAGAAAAGTTATTTACAATATAACAAAGTATTTGTCGGATAAAAAGTCGGAAGGATTGGACTCTGTTCCTCTAAATAACATCACCGACCTCGTTGTCAACATGACGGGTACATCATAGAGTACGCGCATTGAAAATTGGCCAATTTTTCTACTGAGACTAATTATTATCCACATTTTTAGGTATATCCAGATCGTCTGTAATAAAAATACGAAAAGAAGGTAAAACATCAGCTGTATTTTCTACACCTAAGAAAAATAAGCCTAAGGCAAAGAAGAAAATCATGCTTGATGATTTCGATCTCTGTGCTATTAGGCATAAAATACAAGAATTTTATGCAGTCCGAAAAGAAGTACCGAGTTTGAAGCGGTTGCTTGCGGCAAAAACATCGAACAAAGAATTTGTCTTAAATTTTGCATCGCCAATGGAATTTCATGTTCGGAGACACTGAAAATGTTACAGAAGGCTTACGGTTAATCGACTTTATCAAAAACACGTGCTTATGAGCGGTACAAAGCAAATCTCGACGATGTGATGGAAGAATTGCCTCGTTCTGGTAGGCCATCAACGTCTGCAACTGAAGTTAACATCGCAAAAGTGAAGGAAATAGTGACTGAAAATCCTCATTCAAGTCACCCTCATTCCGGAAACAGCGTTTAAAAAATGTTTTGATGATTGGATTATTCGTTGGCGTAAGTGTATCGTTTCTGAAGGAGCATACTTTGAAGGTGATAAATTAAATTTGGATGAATAACAAAGTTTTTGTGTATTATTGATTTTTTCCCGGTACTTTCTTGACAGAGTAGTATATCCATACTAATATTATATCAATGCGAAAGTAATTATCGTCTGTATTTTTTGATAAAATTTAATATAGAGATTTTGGGAGTTTGGGAACGGACATGGGCTACCTTTTATCGCGAAAAAATGGAGTTAAAGGGTGAGAAATGGGGAAAATGGTGAAACAGTTTGTACGGAAGTTCGTAATTTTTATCGATAATTGACATACACGCGGGCGGAGCCGCGCGCATCAGCTAGTATTATATAAATGCCATCCTCTAGTGTATGGCACTTTATTTCTGCAACAGTTTCCTAATAAGCTAAGATTTTGTACACTAGCCAATTCACATGTGTATCACTATACTTGGTGTTGTCATAATCATGACGGTTAAAGCGCCCCCAGTACGAGGTTTTTATTTTCTTGGTCGGGCTATACATAACACATTGGCATAAAAATAAAATCGAATGGAGAAAAAAAAAACGAATTTTTACTCAATATTTTAGTTTTTTTTAATTTTGCAATATTTGCTCTCCATCGTATTAGTAAAGCTAAATGAAACGGTAAGTTCATAAAACGAACATCAATACAAAGAAAAAACAACTAGAGCGCCAAGCGCGTGCTCTTTTGTAGTGGTGTTTTTTTATAAAATTACCGTTTTATTTAGCTTTACTAACAAGATGGAGAGTAAGTAATGCAATATCAAAAATATAAAGAATCCAAAAAAATCGAAGCATTTTTTTTTTGCCCATATCGATTTTATTTTTATGCCAATTTGTTATGTACCTGGAGTACTACTAGGGGTTTTCAGCTTCGTGAGCGTTCCCCTTACACCCAGTATATATATATATATACATTTGTACTAACTTTGTTATAAAAGATATTTACTTCAAAATAGAAGTGCTCGCCTTGCCTAGTAGGTACCCGAATGAAAAGTAATGTAATCCGCCATTTCAGTCCTACGTTCTTACTGTACCGTGCAAAGGTCGCGCGAGGGTTTTGGAATTAAATCAAAATCAAGAAGATTTGTATAAAATCATACTTTTAATTTTAAAATGGAAGTAATTTCTTGTTCAACTAGTTATATCATATTGATTTTGTAGTTTTATAGATGTAATAAATGTTTTAGTATCTATTCATCAGTAATACCAGTACCATTATGCGATAGAATAATAAAAAATCAACGGCATTTCAAAAGTCATTCACTATGTATGGAAAGTGGTCTTCGTTCTTTAAATATTTGGGAAAATATCGATAATTAAAATTCTATCACCGCATCACTAGCAATTTTATTTGACCAATCAGGTGCTACTACATCCCCACTATGTTGGAAAGCAAGATGGAGAATTGGCGTTTTGCTCATATGATTTTATGAATGAATTTCGTAGTAGCTTCACGTCTTTATATTTACTATGTCTATGTCATGAACCTTTATACTAACCGGACAGCGCACTATGAACAGAAAAACGAGCCGAGAGAGAGGTTCCAAAGTAGTAGTGCGTCTCTTTCTAATAGGGTGCCCAACTCTTTTTAAAGTTTCTAGGGATACCATAACTAAGTAAAGTTATTTGGCGATGCGAATCTCGCGAATTTGTACTAGTACTAAGAGTTAACTAGAGCTTTAGTGCCGGGCGCGCGGTAAAAAGTTACATAGATTCGATGTCAACAGTAATAGCTGGCAGAGCCTTCAATTCTTGAATAGATAATAATAGGTCTGCAGCACTGACAGTGCTGAATGTCGTAAATATGTATACTTATTTCATTTTTCACTGGTAGTGATGAATACGTTACAAGTTGCACCCTCACTCAGTTCATCTGAATGTTAGTTACATCCAGATGAACTGAGTGAGGGTGCAACTATAACCACTTATAATAATGTATTCGTAAGGAGATAGGACACAACGGTATTCCAATTGAGCAGTCTGACTACCATTATGACCTCGTGTTGTTTTCCCGGGGGTGAATAAGGTAACCAGAGCTAACTAGAGGTTTTGTGCTGTCATTGGGACGGCCAAAGGCTTGTCCTGCTGTCCTTTGCACTGACGGCACAGAAACTATCTGTGCTTACAGGGTAGGTACGCAGCGTGAGTGTGACTCCTCTAGTGTTGCACTTGTCCGTAGGCCACGGTAACCACTTTCCATCAGGTGGACCGTGTGCTTGTCTGCCACCTAAGTGGTATAAAAAAATATTAGTTCGTGCAAAATTGTGACATTCGTAGTTCCTGTTATTGCCATTGTACGAAAAAAGTTTGTTTTACTGAACTGACCCGCACGTGTCGGCACTAGCGGATGGGTCATTAATCCCCTCCGGTGCATCTGGACAGATTCTGAACTGGACAAAGAGGGCTTTAATCTTGCTTATGTTACAGTTTTTTGCAGGTATACAAGTTCATTGTCCGTATTATGTATAGGTATGTACTGTGATGTTCATTACTCTTCCACGAAAAAAGTACTTAACAGATTTTAATAACACTTTATAACAATATTATAAGCTTACGTATCAGAATATGGCATGCTACTTTTACTCCCGTAATATGTTGTAATGGGATTGGGTACTAATCGGAAACAATAGTGCGGTTGGAAAAATCTAGTTTGAAAAAAAACAAGAAGTCACAGTATATATTTTTATTACTAACAAAATATGTATCAGCAAATTCTAGTTCAAATTCTTTATTTCTAAAGCTAAAACGTTAAACAACATGTTAATCGACTAAACGTTGACTAAACGTTGTTACGGATAACAACAGATTTTATTGGTAGCGAGGCAACTATTGAGTATTTAAGATACTTAGATAAAATTTTTGACGTATTAGACTCAAAAAATCCTTATGGCACCGGATTTAAATCTCCTCTACGCCCTGATAACAAAGATATTTGGTTAAACGTCTTTCAAGAAACGAGGGAATATTTATCAAAACTAAAAGTGGGTGAAAATTGAATAAAATCAAAATTAATTAAATTACCCACAGCAGTGGGTTTTAATCTTTTTCTACATTGATTAATGAAATCTATATCTTGAAAATGTAAATTACAAATAACTGGTGTCTTGGTGATTTTGCCGCGTATACATTTTTTCCATTTATCAGCTATTATTTCATCCTTCGGCATCCTATAAAATATAAGCATATTAGGTAAGTAGGTACAATGGAACTGTTGAAAGATAAATAGGTAATTTCTTTTATGACAGATTTCTAAGTAACTAACTACTTGTACTACAACTAATTTGATGTATTCAACAGATTTAGATATTAATATAGGACTCTGGGGACTCTGTATATCTATAAGTAATATAGATTTCAGTCGTGCAATTTTGAGACACGCTGATACACGTGTTTATTTAAGTATTTTTTAGAATACGCAGGTGTACCTAAGAGTTTTGACAATGACGGACTGCCACACAAACAGTATTATGCCTTATTAACATATTTTCCAAAAAAATCATTCTTAGTTGATTGTTTATTTGTCGAACAGTCGATATTTTAAGTTTGTAGGTAGGTACAATGGTTCAGGCTCTGCGTTGATGTATCAATCACAAGTGTGTACAAGTGGAAATTCGGAAAGAACACATCAAAATCTATCATATCATTTGTTTTCAAAACTCTCGGAGAACTTATCAGGTAACCACGATTATTCCAACCAAATGACGGGTTAGAAATTAATTACTGTGGCATGATGGACACCCTACACCACTATTATATAAAATCAGCTCACCTGTGAAATGATAAACCGCCACCGGGATACCATTCCCTTTTACATCCATATACGCAACAAAAATGGGCTCAACTTTAGTATCTCCGCACTCGAGTTAGGACTCCATATTTTTTTTACACATAGCTAATAATATTAGAAGCCCCCACGCAAAGTTTCAAGTTACGGAGATCAATGGTTAACGAGAAAAAAATAAATAAAGATCATAAAAATTTACCAATATTTTGACACTTTTGACCACAGAACTCGTCTTTTGACATTTCGTTTCGTCATTAAACGTTTCATTTTACGTAATGTTAACGTACTAAAATGTTTTACTCCGTTTAATAATTAAATAAATACGTATATTTAGTGACTAAGGTAAATTTTATGTATATTTTATTATATTACGTATATTTCGCTGATTGATATGAATTCTATTCAATTTATACTTACAATACAACTTTAGTTGATCCGCACTCGACCGCACTCGAGTTAAGCGCTGCGAGTGGTGAAACTAAACGAAAAAAAAAAAAAAAACAAATCGCTGCAAAACCGACTCCACGTAGTCTTGTCTGCCCTACCCCTAGAGTGTTTTTTAAAATCGCGTAGGCGCGGAGGGGCGAGGCGGCCCGCGAGCTAAGGAGCAGGTGGTTTCAACACTCGCCACCGCGGCTGAGGCTGGCCGGCGGAGCCGGCCAGCAAGCCGAAGCTGCGGTGGTGAGTGTGAAACACATCTGCGACGATAAGCTCGCATGGGACCGCTGGAGCCCTGTAGCGCCGGAGCCGTGACAGAAGCCATGACTGCTGCATGCTTGCTTGTTTTATCATGATAGACCACTCAGAAATCAACACATCTCGACCTTGAAATCGATGTCAATACAAGAAAATACGAAAGTGAGGTTAGAATTTTAAAATAATCGTATCTCAAAAAGGGGGGGTTTCCGTAACTTTTCCTTCATAGGGGGGGTTCTACACCCCCTCCCCCCTCCCCTCCACCCACTCGCAGCGCTTAACTCGAGTGCGGAGATACTAAAGTCCTACCCAAAAATGAACCATTTTCTCTATATTTGCAATTAGATAAAGCTGAAATCATAGTTACGGCTACACACTAAAAATCTACTGTTTATAACATGTTTTTATTACAAACAATGTTGCCGCGAAAGAATTTTGAAAGGCTACCAATGTCACTCTCATAACATTTAGAATAAAAGTATTACTTTGTACAACTTCTTAAAAGGTGTTAAAACCATTGTATATTGATAGTTTAATTTTTTTTATGCAAAGTTTCATCACAAAAACATAACGCACAAATATATGCAAAAAATACCATTTACAACCAAAAAGAATTTACATTTACTATGGCAAGTTGTTAGACAGGGACAGACTACTACTTTTTGGCTATCTCGCTCGGCTCGATTTTTCTACTTTCACCGAGACGATGAAAAATGTACCTTATGTCATTACAGTTGGGTGTAAATTTGTAATTATTGTATTTTACCGTACGCAATCCAGTTAGTATAAAGGTTCATGGTCTATGTAGCCTACTGACAACTGACACTATTGACAGAAATTACATTTTTTTTTTGTTTCTTTAGTTCTTTTCTTATTTTAGTTCCTTTTGGAACAGGCAAAGGTGCTATAACCATGCTGCCTTATCATCAGTTTTATTCATTTTCTTTTTCTTCATTCTAATGTTTGTGGATGATAATAATGAGTTGATGACGTTGTTGATGATGATGAAGATGATAACAGTGAATGATGATGAATGCCCTAGTAAAGTTGTGGGAAATTTACTAAAAGCTCCCTGTGGAGATTTGGATTGAACACGTAGAGTCACAATTCACTGTAATATGCCACTTTCCTATATGCGTGTGCGTTGTCCAAGACGTTATGTCTAAAAATCCACCAACTCGAATTCACACCAATTTCGGAAAATAAAATAATACCGCGATGCGTCCACGTCCTCTTCGTTTCCCCGTCAAAACTCCAACGGAACGGAAATTACAGCCAGGCCACAGCGAGGCGCACACAGACATTGAAGGCGCAGGGCCCTATTTAATAAAACTTACAATTTGTACATAATTCCTGTTCAATAAACATTTTCTTTCTACAAAGTGATAAAAAAAATTATATTCACTAATTTTAGTGGCAGCCATCTCGGATTTTAAAATTTTCATATTTGTAGTAGGTATTCTACTAGTGAAGCCTTTTCATTTGATACCCATATTGAGGGAGGTGTGAAGTTTTTTTTGTATATAAAGTACACGTCAATTTGACTTCACCTCGCCTGATGGTAGGTAAGCTAAAAGCTTAGGTATTCCAACATGTCGTGGCGGCATCCATCTTGGGCCGATTTTTTATAACAGCTAAAAACACTCCCAACTAATAAAACCATTTAAACAAAAAAATCCAAATTCGGTTCATCCGTTTAGGAAACACGATGTCACAGGGAGATACACACACAGACACGTCAAACTTATAACACTGTTCGTTTTTGGGTCGGGGGTTAAAAAATGGAATATATTTGAATGATTTTTAACTATACAAATCGAATACATAGGGAAAAAGAAGAATCATCTCGGGCGGGACTCGAACCCGCAGTCTTTCCCTTACAGGGGGAATGCCTTGACCAATTCGGCTACCGAGATTCGCCCGATGTGATTCAAATTTCCCATCTTATACTTGTGTCTTTAAGGTGACGGTGGCGTCATCTACCTTTCCCTATGTATTCGAATGGAATATTTGAAAAAAAATTCGCTTTTTCATCATAAAACCCAATATGACCAAACGATGGAAGGGAGACGGAGTACACAGACTCCGTGGGTATATAATGTATAACGGATTTAGAGAATCCTGTTGACTGTCAGTTTTAGGTGCTCCGTGGGCGTATGGGGCCCCATGAAATTGAGTGCCTATGGATATTTCCTTTATTTCCTTTCTTATCTTTGTAAAACATAATAGTTGCATGCTTTCAGTAACCGAGGCTGAGCCAGTAAATAAAATATCAGTAGAGAGCTATGTTTATTTTCTTGAACCATACTCGGGTAGAGTACCTAGGGTTCAAAAAAATTCGCAGAAAGTTCACTGTTGCTTGAAGGATGAATTATTTACGGAAACCCAGTTTATTCGTCCTCATTACTTTAACGGCTATTAATTGGAATGTTTCTAGTACATATAACAATTAAATTACTTCATTTTTTAAATTGAAATTCAAAATTGTAAAATGCTGACATAGGGTGAGGTCACCTGTCAAGATTTTTCTACAATTTACATAATATGTAGACTTGTAAATAAAAGTAGGCGTTCATTAAAACAATTTTCGCTACAAATATGTAAATTGTTACTGGTAAAGAATTATTGATTATTAGACAGTAATATGTTACAATTAAATAGGTTTTCTGTCATGGTAAAATTGAACTTTGTATTCTTTATTTAACAAAAATTTGTAGACTGGCAAGTTGTAAAGTATAATTCCAATTTACAGCTTGAAGCATTATTTGAACAGGGCCTTGAACCCAGCAAATTCGAAATTCATTCACCTACTTCTCTCAGAAACCTTTACATACGTACGTTACAATTTGTAACTTGTCACACGTTTTTACATAAATATTTAAACTTTTATAATACAGCACTTGTAAGGGTAATATTTGTGATACGTTTACTTATAAAAGTCCTACATTAATTGTGAGTTTTATTAAACAGTGCTTGTCGTAAAACATCACAAATCTGTCACTTTTCTACTACTAGACTTGTAATGTTTATTGCCTTGGATGAAGAATTAAGTTTATTGCATAGGGCCCAGGACAACGATTCTGTCCGTTCGGAAATTTTGGCATATCTTACTACTCACGTATTTCCGAATGGATGAAATAGATTTCGCTTTCATCTCCATTTGATGTCTCAAGTTTCTTTTTCTACGCATTTTTCAAAGCCTTGATAGGTCTTCACTTGGAATTGGCCGTAGGTGGCGCCTTGGTATATAGGCACTGCTCCGGCCTAGCACCAAGACCCACAGTCGGCGTGCTGTTTTAGTCGGTTCGAGTCCGACATAACCTCCCCTTCCGGCTCCGGCAGGGGGGGTATCCGAGGGGATTTCCGCACGGAAAAAAAAAGGTATATAGGCACTGCATACTCCTTTACACAGGGGGCACCGCTAGGAGGAGTTTCCTAAATAAGCACCCCGAAAAGGTATCAAGAATAATCGCAGATTATGTACATAGGTAATATGGTACATATGTAGGTAAGTTAAATAAAATTAAACCAAAATTAGAGGATATTTGCATATTTTATTTGATAAAAAATTATTTGAAGAATTAATAAGAAATGTATTAATAAATTTCTACTTTAAAAATATATAATCACAGGGCTTTAAACTTGGTGCCTGGAGCAGCAACCACTGGGGGTCTATAAAAGAAGCGACGATGTATGCGTCTTATAGTAAAGCGTAATGTAACATAAAAGAGATATAGCGCTACACAAATCGCAACAAAGGAATAGAAAATAAGATCTAACATGTAATAACTAATGAAACTGTGCCCTATTGAAGTGGCACGGAGTAAACGAGTACTCCTGTGGCGCAGAATAAACTCAGTCCACCAAACAGCGTCATTTGGGCCGGATGTAAGACGGTCGTATACCAGTTGCTTCAATCTTGAAGTAGCTAGTTTGTATCTGCGAAATAATTTTATTTTCATTTATTTTCATTTAGATTCATTTATTTGCATAAACCTGGGTTACATGGAAGTTGTTACTTGGTCATTGCTTGTTACGGTGCCAACATGTTTTGCCCAGACAGGCGTACAAAATTTATTGTTAGACAAAAAAAAATCATTAAATTAAATTATGAGCCATGCTATGTCACAATTAAAAACATTACAATTACCTCTTAGAGTATATTTATGTCTATGAATTACCTACATCACAAAAAATATTTAAATGTCATTCATGTCAATAATTTAAAAATGTCAAGTTCCCAAAAATAGATTGTAATGAAAAAATAAAAAGTAGCCAAGAATGACATGAATTGAAATCCATTAAGTCGTAGTAGCACTTACGACATAGTATGTCCTTCAGGGTCTTTTTAAAGGGATTCATGGGTAGATCCTTAAGGGTTCTAGGTAATTTGTTGTAAATTTTAGGTGCTGGGCAGAAGATGCTCTTGTTCATGAGTGTCGTTTTGGCACTTTATATTCTTTGCCTACTGGTATCTCTTTGACTGCGTGTAGAACCATCAGCCAAACGGAGACATACATACTTACTTACAACATTTTAAAAATTTTAAAAAAGGATATTAAATAAGTTACAATCTGGTTAAGCCATTACCCTACCGGCGACGTGAACCCACTCCTAACACAAGCAAATTAGCTTACCTGGAAGGTTAGAGGGAATATTAGTAATTTCGGTTCTGGTATTCACCCAACTCACCCTTTTTTTTTCCGTGCGGAAATCCCCTCGGATACCCACCCTGCCGGAGCCGGAAGGGGAGGTTATGTCGGACTCGAACCGACTAAAACCGCACGCCGACTGTGGGTCTTGGTGCTAGGCCGGAGGTGAGGTTGTCATCGACATACCCCTCGCACCCCGGCTGACCCAGGGCCATCCCTTACGGTCTGGCCCTCCTCAGGAGGGGGGCCAACGGTGTCCCCAACTCGCCCCCGGAATGGGGAGGCGCGCTTTTGAGCGCGCCGCCGCACCCAACTCAACCCCGCCGCGCCGCCGCACCCAAAAATGAAATAGGTACGTAGGAAGTAGGTAGTAAGTAGGTAGCATAAGGTAAGTGTCACCTATTAACCCCTGGAGCCTAATATACTTACTTTTCCTCATTCATTACAGCATTTATCACAGTTTTAAGATTTTCTTTGTCCAAACTGTTTGGTTCTATAATCTCACCAGCTCCGGTATTGGTTACTTCCATAATAAAAACTTTTCTTGATTTTACCGTCAGAAATGCGATTATTGGGACTTCGTAAAATAATGCTTCTTCTAAGGAACGTTGTCCACCATGAGTAATGAATGCTTTTACGTTTGGATGTGCTACAATGCAAAGATAGAATTATCCATTACTTGTTATCAACATGCTAGAATTTTAAACGGAATCTATAAACTTTTACGTGGGTTCGTAATCTCAAGGGGATATGGGACCCCCTACAAAGACTTTCAGGATCAAGCCAACACCTGCGAGCTGTTACTCCTGCAGATTCGCGCACAAAACTCTAGCACAGGCTTTCCTCTTCATTTTGAGAAGTCAGATGGCAGTCGCTACCGAAATAACAAACCTACTAGTCAAAAACCATAACCATAATACTAAAATTGTCACCCCATTTATAAGAATGATATTTCTGTAGATCTCTGTAACCTACTCACCCAAAATCTGTTGTTGAGGGAACCAAGTTTGATCAACCACATTTTCTGGTTTGTTGAACTTGGTTGTGTTACCGATCTTCCAAAGTACCGTGTAAGGCAGCTCCCGGAAAGCGTCTGCAAATGTTTGTAAAATACTGCTAGAAAGTTGCTCCGATTCCTGTAGAGCTCCTAAACTAAAGTACACAACACCTTTATAAGCCGAATCTAAAATAGATAATAAAGCCTGAAACAAGAAAGTTAGGTAACTAAGTATCTGGTTGTACTACACATAGGTACTTATCTAAAAGATGATTTATAACTATAATTTTACCTGAGGTATTAAGCTCTTCCCTGGTCTTATATGCATGTTGTCTACAAACACAATAGCTGGGACCATTGGTCGTCCATAACCAATCAAAATCTGAGTGCTCGCAATGAATAAAAAGTCAATATCATACTCCACCTCTTGCAGAGGTCTCTTGAGACCCAGTAATTTTCTGGCAGCCACTTCGCAAAGAGGGAGATAGTTGTTATAATATTCACGCTTAGTTAAAACATGACGGTAAATCTCGACAGCCATCTCCCATATAGTCTTGTTTCGAAAACTTAAGGCATTAACATCGGGATACTTAAGGGGCCCCACAGGAACTCCTTTTGCTTCGTATTGATGTATCTTACCAGTTGAAGTCGTGATAGAAATATGCGGTGCGTTATATTTGTCAGCAAAAGCGTAAAGTATCGGCACATCAGCTTCTGTGATAACCAAGTCGAAACTTAAAGTGGGATTAACAAGCAGCGCCATCATCTGTTTCGATTTCAATTGTGCGATCGCTAATCTAATTGAGAATTCGTTAATTGCCTGTAATCTCTGGTAATAATCATCAGTGTTTGTCATTAATTTTTTGTACTCATCCCAAAACGGTGCAGATGCCGGGCCGACATTTAGCTCCACAATGTGTTCAGCTTCAGGATACGAAATGTGTCCAGGGTATGGTGTCATAACTACTATTGTGTGCTTCTTCTGTGCAAGTAAAGTTAGGTATGCTCTAAAAACAATATGATCAGCAAACGACAGCGACGAAAATACGGCAAGAATCGTTTCACTTTGCACTGCATGGCAAAAGCATGCCAGTATAAACACTGCACACTTTAACTTCAGCCCCATGGTCGTGGACCTGAAACCAGAGACGCACACATTAATGTACCACCGATACTATTAGAATGGCGTAATATAAGACAGAACATTAAAGAAATACAGTCGCATTGTCCTAAATGATGATACATCTGTATAAACATGAATATGTTTAACTTGTGTTCAAGCGACATTAATCAGAACTTATTTGGAAGGTACTCAGGCACATTGATTGCAATAGCAATATTGCAATAGTTATTCCTAAATGATTAATTTAAAATTGATTTACCGGTGAATAGAATTTTAAGTTTGTAGTCCCTCACAAACGCGCGTTTAAGTGAATGAAATTATAAAAATACTTGATGGACTAATTAGGTACTAGGCTTTATGGTGCCTACCTATTATCTGGAAAAGGGAGACTCACTATCATAAAGGTCGTTGACCAACTTTGGGTCAACTTTGAACGTCAGTAGGTATATAAGCAACATAGTATTCAGTAAGTACATATATTGAACACCCAAAAATAACGGGCTTGCATGAAAGATTTAATGATGACAAAAGGTAAAACACGAAAGCCCACTGCTTCTCGGAGGAAGGTATATGGGTAGGTTATATAGGTAATGTTACCAGTAAACTGCATTTACCCAATACCCAAACTTGTGACTGGACTAAACATCAATCCTCTTTGAATGATTTTTTATAGCATTTATTATGCTAACTTTAAAGTTCGAAAAACATCGGAAAAAATGAAATGCTCAAGTGAGACTTGAACTCACGACACGACCTTTCCCTTACAGGGGAATGCTCTTCCAACTGAGCTATTGAGCCACACCTGAACCATTTCAAATTTTTCTTTCTCTTTATATCCGTCTTTAAGGGCGACGGTGGAGCCATCTACCAACATCGAATACATAGGGAAAAAGAATCTTCTCGGGCGGGACTCGAACCCGCAGTCTTTCCCTTACAGGGGGAATGCCTGACCAATTCGGCTACCGAGACACGCCCGATATGCTGTAAAAAAAAATTCCTTCAATACATCTACCAACATCCTTACGAACTGTTGGAATCAATCCTCTTCTTTCATTTTTGTATATAGGTATGTAGGTTGATTTATAGTATTTTAGTTAGCACATTTATTGAATATTATATAATGTATTATATTTAAATCAGCCCCAATCATTAAATGACCCCCGCTCCGGCTCGTTTCTGGGGCAAAGGATGGCCATCGCAATTCAGCGTCATGGGCACCTTTGCGCCGGGAACGATACAGGTTGGGTTATTTGATGTGACATAGTTATGAATTGTGTAACTACTGAAATTATTATTTTTATTAAATAGAACAATTATTATTAAAATCAATAATATAATTTTATTTTAACTCATATCAATTGATTAAAAGTTGCGTTCTGAAATGGAAACGCGCAAAGCTGTTGCTATGGTAACCGTAAACAACAAATAAACACCTTTGTTTGGAAAGCGATTGCTCAATTAAATTTATTAATTTTAAGCTTTTATAACATTTTAAAGTATAATGGATAACGATGTCTCGAATTATTCAGTGATAGGGCGCATAGGCGAAGGAGCGCATGGGTTGGTATTCAAAGCAAAGCACAATCCTACCGGCCGTGAGGTCGCGTTGAAGAAAATTCTCATTAAAAATCTAGAGGATGGAATACCAGTTAATGTCATGAGGGAGATCAAGGCGTTACAACTTTTACGGTGTAAATATGTGAGTAAGTACTTATGTGCCTACCTAGGTCACAGATTAAGGTGTGGAGTGGGTAGGTATATTTAAGAACGTGCATAGGCAAATAAGTTTGTCCTTTCGTATAGTCACATCACAGGTGGTCACAGCTATAGTATAGTTGAAATCGTACATATAGGTATAAAAACCAGATACATCTGCTGAATGAGACTGGGCATTCTTCTGGGGTTTGGGAAGTCACGCACCAGATGCTCCCAGAAATTCCGTGGGCACAAACCAAATCAAGAGGTAGTAAGCAGCTTCGAGCTGAAAGTCTTGGACACACACAGAAACAACACTAAAACATCTAATAACATTACTACTTTAACTACTTAGGCACTTACCTACCGTTTATAAAAGCGCAATAGCACAGATTACTTAGTTCGAACAGATTAATTCACTGCCTGGAAAATCAACAATGTAACTGAGTTGAGTAACCTGTTCACGAGATTAACCACTGCATACAAATATGTATCTTAATTATCGGCCTTACGGATATTATTACTTTGCAGCCGCTCGGCCTTAGCTCGGCGTCGTCGTAGTGACCTGACCTACTAAACTTTATGTAACGCTAGGCTATTAAAGGAATACCTACTGTTTCAATAGTTTGACATTTATGTTGCCTATTCATTGAATACCGATTGCCAATATTATTGGACTTGTACATTCGGCGAATAGTCATGGCAACGGTTGAAACAAAATATTAATAGGTAGGTATATCAAAGTTAAAGGGCAAACACAATTTATTTGAAATTTTTGGATTTTATGTTTTTTGTGACGGGGATTTTTTAAATTTTTATTATTGTTTTAAGTGTCCGATCTTTTCCTACATGTCTAATTTCAAAGAAATTATGTTTCTCAAACTTTTGTAATGGACGGGGAGGTGAGCAATAAAAAGTGCAACTACTTTCGAACGGCTCATCTTCTCTCATTAAGTTATATTTGATACTAGCTTTTGCCCGCGGCTCCGCCCGCGTGGATGTCGGTTATCGCGACCAAAATAGCCTATGTCCTTTCTCATGGTCTAATCTACCCCTATACCAAATTTCATCGAAATCGGTTCAGTGGTTAAGGCGTGAAAGCGTAACATACAGACAGACAGACAGACAGAGTTACTTTCGCATTTATAATATTAGTATGGATGTAGACAAAATAGCCTGCCATCAGTCAGCTGAATTCGTTAGCGTTCTGCGTGGGCAGCAATCTAAGAGGTGGAAAATGAGCTGGAGGGAAAGTACCTACATGGAGATAGCGAATTTCACTCGAAGGAAACATTCCCTTATTTTTTTAAAGAAACAAACTGTATTCTATGATTTTCGAAAACTCACCGGTAATCGAACCGACTAAAATCTGAAAAAATAACATCCTGAATTTTAGAATTTATCGATAGGGTCGATCATAAGGATCAAATCTGTCTAACAAACATGGAAAGTTCCAACTTTCCAATATAAAGTGAATATGACTCGCTGAGTCACAAACTGTGCGGTTCTGGCCGTATGTGAATAGCCGATTGAACATCATTTGTGATTGTGTAAGACCTTGGTTTCCCTTAATAAGGATTTTTATCCGTCCCGACCTCATCAATTTCCCTTAATAAGGATTTTTACAAGATACGATCTTCTACCAGATCCGATCTTAGCCGAACACACCTTACTTCGTACAAATTGTATTGAATATTGTCATAAGTAACATTGCACTTATATCATGTACCTACCAACCAACTGCTTATTAAATATCCTACAAAACTAAGTAATAAATCCAACATTTTTTAAGTCTTTCCGTATAATAGGTAGGTATCAAGCGAGACAATAAATAACAAGGGGAATTGGGTAGGTATACGTATAATAAAATATAAGATAGGTACCTGCTCATATTATGTTGTACAAAACGTATTAACGAATGTA
This sequence comes from Eilema sororculum, assembly GCA_914829495.1. Lineage (NCBI taxonomy): Eukaryota > Metazoa > Arthropoda > Insecta > Lepidoptera > Erebidae > Eilema > Eilema sororculum. The sequence continues at coordinate 12,523,423 of OU618553.1, read as the reverse complement.
ATTGGAGTACTTATTTGGATATGTATGATATACTACTAGCATATCATACATATCCAAATAAGTACTATTTACTAGTAACAAACAAAAAGACTCAATTGCGATAGTTCTATTCATAATATAGTAGATTCATAGTAATATTCATAGGTATTGATCGATTTTATTAAAATATTTAGGTACTGTAGGTACTTACCCAGAATTTATGCAAATAAGGTAAGTTTGATCTACTTCTTCAAGGTCATAAAACTACACGACATGTTCCCGCGTGGCATGAGCCTGGTCCTCGTGCTTGAATACATGTGCTCTGGTCTCTGGGATATGTTACACCACAACCAACAAGAACTGACAATGCCAAGAGTAAAGACGTACGCTCAAATGCTGCTCAAAGGGACACGGTACATGCACGCACATTACGTTATGCACAGGGTGAGTAAACTTGGAAGACAACATATTTGAATACCGGTTCATCTTCAAATGGATACTTAGGTACACTGTAGTACCAGAAACGCTAATAATGTTAAATGCAACAGGTTCGCTGCCCACTTGCAAGTCCATCTTGAAATGCAAGTGCTTTTCGTAATAAGTAACTTAGGCTTCAATTTTTTTTATTAGAAAGCTTTACATAACGCGACAAACGGTTACATTGTAAACGGTTACATTTCTTTGGGAGAGACGTTTCTCGCCCAACCGCTTAGGTCGAATTCCTTGAGAGAATATGACCATAAACACCTCAACTATTTGTTTTTTTTTTCTTGAAGGACTTGAAACCTGCAAACTTGCTAATCAACCATGAAGGTATACTGAAGATAGCCGATTTAGGCCTGGCACGTCTATATTGGCCCGACGGCGGTAGACCATACTCACATCAAGTAGCTACAAGGTACAGGCTATAATACCTACATTGTTTAATTAAACCCTAGAGAATGGATAAAAGATTGACAAAACAGATTTAAGAGACGAGGATGTGTGAACAAGCACATCAGGTACAGTTAGCATCACAAAGATGTTGATAAACAGACTACTCAAAATGACCTTAATTTAGTTTTTTGACCCCCTTCCAGTTGATCAATTGTTCTGATATTTGGTACACACCCCTAGTTCGGACAATCCATACTAATATTATAAATGCGAAAGTAACCCTGTTTATCTGTCTGTCTGTATCTTACGCTTTCACGCCTAAACCACTGAACCGATTTTGATGAAATTTGGTATAGGAGTAGAAGATTAGAACATGAGAAAGGACATAGGTTATGTTTGGTCGCGATAACCGACATCCACGCGGGCAGAGCCGCGGGCAAAAGCTAGTAATACCATATAAATCAATAAAACAATTTGATTTACTCTTAATACGAGAGTTTTAAGATCATTTTGAGACTTTGTTGTCAAGATATTTATGACGCTGACTGTACCATGGCATCGTTCAGATCGAGAACCTTCTAAAAAGGCCAGGTCAAGTCGAGTACCTACCCACAACCAGCGTGCGGGTAACGCCATGATCATAGCAAGCGGAAACATAATGTGGCAGTGGTTCCCGTATGTAGTATGTTTTGGATAAATTTTGAAAGTTGGTCTTAATTTTAATTTCAGGTGGTATAGAGCACCCGAGCTGCTGTACGGAGCGAGATACTATTCAGAGAAAGTTGATTTATGGGCGGTCGGGTGTATCATAGCTGAAATGATCACGAAACAACCTTTGTTTGCTGTAAGTTATAATACCTATGTTATGAGATTTTGACCTACTGACTGACCGTCCATGCTCTAATGTAGATTTAACTCCCGTATCTGCCAAACTCGGCGAGCGGACCCCAAATTCTAGGATAAACTTTACATAGATGGATCCGGGATTGCAATTAACCGGATGAAGGCTTTCGGGGTGTAATGACCAAAGTGCTAAAATGACCCTAGTGTTGTAATGTCCATAGCACTGAAATGAGAAAATAAACATTATCATTTCAACACCATGGTCATTTCAATACTATGGTCATTTTAACACCATGGTCATTTTAGCACCATGGTCATTTTGGCACTTTGGCCATTACACCCCGAAAGGGCATTAAGAAAATAAAGTTTACTTACTTCAAATTACTGTTTCCTAGGGTGAATCCGATATTGAACAGCTGGCAATAGTACTTCAGCACCTAGGCACACCCACAGAAGAGACTTGGCCAGGCCACTCCGACTTGCCAGACTTTCACAAGATCACGTTTCCGGAGTCGACACCGACGCCTTGGCCAGAACTGTTGCCGGGCGTAGAACCTGATGCTGCAAACTTGGTCAAATCTTTCATAATGTATGACGCTGATAAAAGAATATCGGCTAAGGAGGTAATTGTTTTTCCACTTTTTATAGTTTTTTCACACTTTGAAACACAAATTCATATTTGCAACCTCGACCCTTGAAAGGCAAAAAGGTATAAGCGACATCTAATATTCAAAGAAAAAACACACCAAACGCCATTATAAGTACTCGACCAAAAAGTGATTTTATTGCTGACTATCGTTGTCGCTTACAGCCTTTGGCTTCCACTAGATATACTGGGTGAATACAGCCTTTGGCTTCCACTAGATATACTGGGTGAATAGACGTTTCGGATGTATTAATTTTGTTAATGCAAAATGTTAATAAAAATACAATTTAATTTCAGGCATTGAAACACGACTGGTTTAAGAATCGACCACCGCCCGCTCCATTGGAAAACATGCCAACGCCAACGAACAAACTGAAGTAGTTTACTGGAGATTGATGGCACTTGGTGGAATCTACAACACATTGACTAATACACTTGTACTTTTCCACATAGTTGACCTCATTGGAACTCTGTGGAAAACTACAAGTATGTTATTCAATAAACTGAAAAAGTAGTGTAAATAAATGGGGTGTGTAATGTTTGATATAATAACAAATGCTCTAATTTCACTTGAAATAAAGTTCATATGTTATAATTTTCATATGCTATAATATCAAATAACCTAATTTCATATGATCTAATGTTTTATACGATATAATCTTCCTTTGATATAATAATATTTAGTATAAAGTTCATATTATATAATTTTCAAAATGCATAATATTCTTTTAATGTTCTTTTGACCTAATTGGTCGAGGGAGCCCCGCTTGGCGGGGCTCCTATTTCTGGTAGGTTTATAAAAAAAAAAATCTAACCTATCCGAGTTTGGGTGCCCTAAAGTCTAAATTATATTAAAAGTTACTTAGAGATTTTGAATATTACAGTAAATGAATAATATACTAAATGAATATTATGTCAAATGTGCATTATAAGAAAAGTTCACTATATCAAAAGAAATTAGGTAAAATGAAATTATGACTACAATTCATTATGACAACACTGATTGTTGTATTAAACAAAATTATATTAAGTGAAATTATGTCAAGTGAACATTAGATTTTTTGTTATTATATCAACCGTTACATATCCAAATAAATGAGACAAACATTATAAAATGTATTTATCATTTAATTAAATTATAGATCAGTAATAATTACAATATCAAGTTGTACTTCATATCTTATGTACATTTGAGCCAAATCAGTGAATGCACAGTAAATACACTAAAATTACTTCTAAATAATATACTAACAAGACAGGTAGGTTCAATAATTCGTACCAAAGCTTCCTTGCCTGGCTACACATACATTTAAAAATGTAAAAATGGTAAAACACGGTATATACATGCACATTGCTTCGACAAGGCTTTCTTTCCCTACCTTTACATTTAGCTACTGTAGATTCCGTCAACGATTGCTTGTGAAATATAAAAACGAGTAGAAAACGCCCCGCAATTATCTCTTGCACCACAAAGCTGTGAAGATGTTCAACAGATTTCGCAACGCGATTGCTCAGTAAATAACTGACACTTTAAAACTTCTCTATCTTTTCTCTGTTGACGTGATTAGTGACACTAGTTTTCATACTAAACTTTCGTATCTAGGCACTTCTTCTTGATTTTATATTTCGTATATACGATACATATCACAATGTTTTAACAAACTCTCTACAATTGGAAATATTATCTTTAAAACTAACCATACTTTTTGGAATCATTCGGAGAAACCTAGGTCCATTAATAAATAAACTCTATTTTAAAAAATAAAATGCAGAATAAACAATTACATTAGAGAGATCATATAATATACCTTTCCATCCACATAATAATAAAACACCAGAAGAGGTTAATAATACCGTTACAATTTGTCTTGATAGCCTTTATTTATGATGAAGACCTATCAGCCCAACTCCACAGAGAAATATAATTTACTTGAATTAAAAACTAGCACAGCCATTGTTACAACTAAAAGAAAGTTAAGTAACATTGGACTTCGATGTACCTATTCATTGTGTATATACCTTTGAAAGACAGCTTTATTCCACTTCGAACTCACTGTGCCTTTAGGCATATAAATCTTTTGAGTGCATTATTGCTCCCTCTTTCGGATAGAGATGGACATTGGGGCACTCCGGAAATTCTGGTGCACCCATGAGAATGCGAGTACCGACGAAGACAGTAATAGGAGCTTTGAAATGAAATTGTATGAGCACTTTTTAGAACTTTTTAGAACGAGCATAATGCACTCAAGCATGGAATAAGCTAATAAATATTGATTTATTTGCAAACCAATTATCATTATGATATCAGGAATATTTTGGAACTTATCGAAATATACTCCAACCTAATTTTATTTTATTAATCACTCTTGACCACATTCAATTCTTTCTGTAATTTTTTTGTAAAATAAAATGATTAAGAGCGTTCTCACATTCGATTTTTTAAAATTAAGGATACGTGTTTGAATAATCGCCAAATTCTTTTGTTTTGTATCAAGATTTTTCGGCAAAATTTCGTCCATTTACTGTTTATTATTATTATTTTATTTTTTCGCAATATTTTATTATTTACATAGAATACAAGAGATTCTCATCACCCAATATAAAATAGGTGTCGCGAATTTTTCGAAATTAAAATGGGAACACTAAATAAAAAAATTAAACGTTCTAATTTTAAATAATGTAAGTCTTTAATTGGGGCTAGTATTATACTAAAATATGATAATTTATGATTTAATGGCCTTAACCGAAATGTGAAAGAAACTAAAACCTATAGGTACTATTTTGGTTCAGTGCCATGAGGAACCATCAGGTACTTCCCCTGCCTAGATTAAAAATATGGAATACTAATTCGTATTGTGCATTAACCGTTTATAATTTTTAGCTAATAAATCTAAGAATTAACTAACAGCGTACGGAGCCTTCGGACCCATACGGACTTTAGTTGCTAAGGCAACATAAATAAAAGACGTATACATGGCGAGACAGAACGAACGAACTCTATCTTCTATAAGACACATACAATGCAATATTATGTTCTAGACTGTGTGATATTTTCTGCTGTACTAGACATTATGAGCACTAAAATTTATGTACATCCATGATTAACTTTCCCATGTACCTATGTAGTTGACAAAATTTACGATTTAGGACCCTTTACGAGATTGTAAGTACCTAAATATTTCTGAATGTTATTCAATATTGATCATTGGCACACCGTCAAGGAAGGTCCCTCCTTCCTAACACCTTATACCTTGATCAGACGCACCGAGTGAAGTGGCGAGACAGTGCTTTCGGACCAGTGCAGTGCTCGCTTCGTAGCGTAGTCCTGTAGTCTTAGGAAGGTAAACAGCAAAGCAGCATATCTCTTGTCAAGAACCATTTTTCTTGGCAATTTGCTGTAAGTGCAGCAAATATTGCTTTGGTATGTGGTCCCCCTTATTCCACTGCTTTAAATCGTTGGTGAATATCTTCAATTCATTACCCAGTTGGTATCAATGCGGAAAAGAAAAGCACCAGACAATTTAACCGTGTGGAGTCCTATTAGAGAAGCCTTTTTATAAGAAACTGTCAACTACTTATATACAAAATCGTAGCCATAATCGCGTAAACATTCAATCACGGGAGATTATTCTTTAGCAGAAGTTTTACACGTTTCTCTTGTGGATCGTACCTAAATATTGCTAAGAAAATAATTAGATACCCATAATACTAATGAACAAAACACCATTGACCACTACTGTGCTATTTTCTTCCCCATGAGCACGGGCCTGAGGGTAACGGGTTGAGCCGCCTGTCACCCTAGCAGAAGAAGGCCGCGGCGGCGGTGCCTAACCGTCTCCGGGGACGAGTTGGGAACTCTGGTCCCCCTTCCCGCGGAGGGCCAAGCTTATAGGGATGGCCCTGAATCCGCCGAGGTGCGAGGGATATATCCAGTAACCTAACCTTCGGCTTTGCACTTTGACCCACAGATGGCGTGCATTTTAGTCGGTTCGAGTCCAACATAACCTCCCCCTCCGGTTCCGGCAAGGGGGTTATCCGCGGGGATTTTCCGCACATAAAAAAGTGCTATTTTCTTTCATACTTGAATAATAAAATCGATAAAATATACTATCACCGTACCCGTTAATTAATTACCTCATAATTTAATTTAAAAATGAACTCTCATTTTTAATGTTACATGCAATATAATCCACAGTCAATGAGAGCTCAGACCAGCCAGTGTATTACTGTATAATCTTTATTGGACTATTTTTGAAGACGTCATCACTTTTATTTTGTCAGTAGTCAATGATCCCACTGCCCCAAATTATACTAAGTAAAAATAAATAATTTTACATATGTCATTCATACGTAAACTCAAGTTGTTAGAAAATATAATGGCGGCTATTTACCGTACTATTACAAGCACCTGGTGTTTATAAGTTTTCAAACATGGTTTTAGAAGCCGTTTTTAAATTATCCAAGAACAACGTAAGAAATAATAAAAGGAAACAGCTGTATTTACAATAAAATTGTGTGCCCACATATTTACAATGCTCTTTAAAAGCAATCTTACAAATGAGGTTAACTTCGCGCAATCATATATTGACACACTTGTCAATAATTTATCTTGCAGATTAACGAAAACAAAATAAGCACCTAATATATGCTTTTACTTACAATAATATACCTTCTGAATAATAATGAATAACATTATAATTTAAGGAATATGCAGCGTACCATAAATGTAATTCCAAAACTTTTGAGCTCTCTAGGTAACATTTAGGTGCCATGAAGTTACTTCAGGTTTAGGCGTTTATATTTTATAGTAGGCCTTATTACTCGGAAATATGCGCATGGCATAATTAATGCCCAGATTTAAAATGCCATATAGTTTTAAATAAGGCCTAGTGAAAATCAAAATGACTATTGTAATATTACATCAGAACCTACTTCTATTCAGAGGGTAATTCAATACTGTTACTCAAACGTCCTCCAAAGTTAATAGGGTAATACTTGGAAAAACCTGAACAAATATTAATTGCGGAACTATTATTCTAGACATCAGAAGGTATTCTATGAAACTATCAACAAATACTATACGGATAACATTATGATACAATCATACTATTAAATACTATGCAAATAATTTTTGATATCCTGTTTCATAGCCCTCGTAAAGACAAGGGTTTTTTTTTATATAAATTGATTTGTGAAACAAACGATGTTAGTCGCAATACCTGCATATTCCACGCAATCATAACTTTAAACTATGTCGATTTTCTTTTCGTAGTATTACGTTACAATTAGTTTTGACAGCTGTTGCATAAACATAATTATAACAAATCAAATAAATAAAGCCTCAAACAGACGCGTCATTATCGTTCGATAAAACCGCACAGCATACGAATCCTTATACCTTCAAACAATTGCTTGCGCCTTTATAATCGCAGCAGTGTCGTAATAGCTACGTCCTAATACATAATGTAATAAATACTGAAATCACAATAACGCGTGCGATATTATCGACCGATAATTACGCGAGCGGTATCATCTATAATAACGCGGTTTTGTGTTTGAAGGTTCTATTGGACTGCGCGCCAGTGGCGAGGAATCTTTATAACCCGATTCCTGCCGGCTTCCCTTTGCATAATGTTAGAGATATTTAAGTGTGATAACTAGTATATCGCCTACCAGTTTGACATTTTTCACCCTTCGCCACTGCAGCACATTATGATTATTACATTGTCCGTGATAAGAGATGGTCCAGAAACAGGTACCTAATTGTAGTGTGTGTTAGTTCCGTATCCAGCCGGCAGAGTGCAGGTAATGTCGTACGGCTACGTCAACGTCATAGTCCGGCGCCGCCGCCCGCCGCAATAACACGCCCTTCATGGTCACGTATTGCGCGGCCGGCAGAGACAACGCCGCGCACAACTGAGAAAAATAATAAGTTATTGAGTAATTGGCATAGTTATAGTTAAAAACCTGCGGTAGCCTAGTGGTATGGGTAATGGACTGCTGAGACGAGGTCTCGGGTTCCATCCCAGGTTTACCATGACACACCAATGACTTTTCGATGCTTTTCGAAGTTATGTGTGTATTTATCGCAGGTTTATAAGTGCCCGGTTAATGGCAATAGGCTCGCCACCTATTACATTGGGACCTAAACATAAACTGGCGAAATGTGGGCGCTAGCACCTCTGCCTACCCCTTCGGGGAATACAGGCGTGAGTTTATGTTATGTTATGGCACAGTTATAGCAGTTACAGTGAGTATAACTACAAACACATCGGGCAAACTCGAAATACATCGGGGAAAAAGAAGCGCTCAAGTGGGACTTGAACCCACGACCTTTCCCTTCCAGGGGGAATGCTCTTCCAACTGAGCTACTGAGCCAAACCTGAATCACTTCAAATTTCCCTTGCTGCGGTACTTCCATTCAAATACCGGCTAAATCCTTGAAAAGACATCAGTAAGTTCATGTACATCATATGAATCGCTAAAACACTAGTAAAGGACTTATAGACCAATGGTGCGAGCCCGAGTGCTGTGTCTTGTGTATTTGTTCCGAGTAATCTCAGAAGTAACTGGATTGATTCTGATGGGCTTCTTACTGTAGATAGCTGACGTAACTATTGCTACCTACTTTTTTAAAGAAAAAGTTATAGGGCTTTGCGCAAACTAATGCTACTTTTTTTAAAGAAAAAGTTATAGGGCTTTGCGCAAAAAAGTCCAGATATGCTACGCAGACACAGGCGCCTCAGAGAGACTATAGAAAATAGTTGATTGTACGGAGCCACAACAAAACCTAAGATCAATCAATCAATCAATTAGCCCATTGCAGTCCACTGCTGGACATAGGCCTCTCCCAATGTGCGAGATTTCACCCGATCCTCCGCCTTCCGTATCCAGTCTCCCATCATACCTCAGCCACAGCAGTAAGATAGGGTCAAGTTAACCTGCAAGCGAGTACACTTACGACGCTTTGGTCTGGGGCAGGCTCTCCTCTTGGGTTAAGAGTTCAGTCAGAAGGCAATCGCTACCATTATTTTAAATGACATTCGAAAAACATCGGAAAAAATGAAACGCTCAAGTGAGACTTGAACTCCCGACCTTTCCCTTACAGGGGGAATGTTCTTCCAACTAAGCTATTGAGCCACACCTGATTCATTTCAAATTTATTATACAATTTATCCGTCTTCAAGGGCGACGGTGGTGCCATCTACCAACATTCTTACGAACTGTTGGAAACAATGAATGATTTTTCAACCATTTTTAAACATTGAATTTTGATGACTCCGCTCGAATATTTGACTGAATTTTTTATAGCATTTTTAATGCTAACTTTAAAGTTCGAAAAACATCGGAAAAAATGAAGCGCTGAAGTGACACTTGAAAATGACATAAATAAAATCGAATATAATTTCAGAAATCAAATCCCGTCAATAAGATTGGGTGATTGACAATTACCTGTACTTCATTATTGGTCAGCAGATGCCTCGAGCAGGCGCCGCTGCATGAGCTCTTTTTGGAGCATCCACATGCGGTACTTCCGTCCCGTGTGCACCTTGGGCTGGTGGAACTTGAGCCGCTTTCGCCTTCTCTGTATAACGGCCGGTCAATTAGGATTATAGTGTTAGTTCCCCGAGTAGAATAGCGCCACCTCGGCTTAGACGCAGAAAGTCCACTTCTCAAAATGTCCACTGGTTGCAAAACGTCCCTTAGCTAATAACACCGCTCAAGTCGAAAATTGGCGGTTTTTACATTTTAATGCCATTGGATGAAGCTGCGCATTGCGCGTCGAACCATTGGTCTCATGAAATAGATTTTAGCCAATCAGAAGCCGTAATTCAAAAAATAGTGACAGCGCTCAAGTCGGTTGGCGTCGCAACACCGCACAAGTCGTTAGTCTGTCATCTTTTGATACCTTAATCCCTAACATTTTCACAAACAACACCGCCTAAATCTAATAAAATATCAGTCAACACCGCTCAAGTCATAAAATAAAAGTTAAAATAAAGTAAATCGTCAAAATAAGTATAATTAATTATTTCTTAACCGCTAACTAGAGTATTTAATAAAAATAAAAAATAAAATTATAGAAAAAAACACAGATTTTTTAAAATATAGTTTTTTTTGTCTCCTGTAAAGTTGGTAAAAATGACTTAAGCGGTGTTGTAAGCTAAGGGACGAAAAGGTCTCTTTCGCAGAATGTCTCTTTTGCAAAAAGTCCTTTTCTAAGAATGCCTCATGTCTTCTTTTGGGTGTCCATAGAAGGCGTAGTAAACAACAAAATGATAACCCTTCGGTGATTTAGAGGCGTGAATATGATGTAAAAAATAAAACTTGTGTCTTAACCCTACCGGTTACACCTCATAGTATTCTCAAAGGTTCGTAATGACAGTTTATGAAAAAGAAGTGTTAATATAATTTGTATGTATGTAAGTACTTATTGTTTGTATGTAAGTACTTATTGTTCGTTCATGCTTTATGTGCTGCTGTATAGTTCATCCAATTGCGATGAAGCTTTGTCAATCCGTTGTCACACACCGTGTGTCATTGCTTTGTATGATTTTATCCTTAGTTACTAGCGTTACAATAGCATGATTTGTAAATAGAAAAAAAATACCTATTTAAAAATCAATAAATAGTGTAGTATAACAAAATTTATTAATTTATTTCTTAAAAGTACGCTTACAGATTACTGCATTCCGTGACTAAGCATTTGGAGACAGATACAATCATATATAAGATCTAGGTAGTATTCCAAATATAGTATACACATCGTGAAATGGAAAAAATAAAATACATAATACCAACATGGCAAAATATATACTCAAAATAGTCAAAAGTTTTCAAGGAGGTGACCAACATATACTTTAGAAATATATATATTTTTTTTATACCACTTAGGTGGCAGACAAGCACACGGCCCACCTGATGGAAAGTGGTTACCGCGGCCTATGGACGTATGCAACACCAGGGGCGTAACACTCGCGCTGCCTACCCTAAATCCATATCCCTGCATATACAATATTATTTACCTTTTTCTTAGCTGCTGCGTGTTGCTCAGCATTTGTTCTTTTGTCTGGTTGGTTTCCAGACACCCACTGCTGCCCTGGCGAATACAATAGTTATACGGGATCAAACCCAAAACCACACGACACAGTCATCACGACAGTTAGTACTCACACCAATATTACGACACGTAAAGACAGTATGACTGCTGACTACGTGATATGTGACCACAGTAATGAACCAAACGAAACATCTTTTTTTCTTATACGGCTAAGCTGAAAGTGATTACCGTGGCCTACAGACGTGTACAATCCTTTTTTCGTGCGGAAATCCCCTCGGATTCCTCCGAGATAACTATTGTATGACGGACTCGAACCTCGTCGTGGTGCTAGGCCGGAGGTGAGGTTGTCTTCGACACCTTTGCACCCCGGCTGACCCAGGGCAATCCCTTACGGTCTGGCACACTCTTGCTACCGACCCTATAAGAACAGAGAGTTTCTGTACCATCAATGCAGAAGACTGAGCAGGACAAGCCTTTCATCTTGTCCTATCCTACTAATTGGTATCATATTATATGAAAGTTTGTGAAGATGTTCGCACTAAAACAGCTGAACGGATCTGTTGGATAGAATTACAGTCTGAAATAACAAACACGTAGGGATAATATATTCCCATGAGTAGCGAGTAAGTCCGTTCGCGCGGGATGCATCATCACATCTAGTATTTTTAGCACTTTGGGCCATTAATATCATTCGCGGCGATTCCGACGGTCTCATTTAATATTATTTTTGGCAGAATTTGGCAAAAATGAACCAGCTTAAACGAATGCGGTATTTTTGTACTGTAAGGTTTTAAAATAGAAGTGATTGAAATGAGTCGGCATCTTCTGTACGAAGATGTTGTTAGTCAGTAATCGTTAAACAAGTCGTTCGAAGAGTGACGGCCACACGAATTTTTAATTGCCAATTAAAGTAGCGCATTTAGCTAGGTAATAACGTTGACTAACCTTGACGTTCGAAAAACATTGGAAAAAATGAAATGCTCAAGTGAGACTCGAACTCAAGACCTTTCGCTTACAGGGCGACTGCTCTGCCAACTGAGCTATTGAGCACCACTTGAATCATTCCAAATTTTCCTTCTCTTTATATCCGTCTATAAGGGCGACGGTGCAGCCATCTACCAACATTCTTACGAACTGTTGGAAGCAATGAATGATTTTTCAACCATTTTTAAACATTGAATTTTGATGACTGCGCCCAAATATTTGAATGAATTTTTATAGCATTTATTATGCTAACTGTTATGCTAACCTTGACGTATAAATAAAAAAAAACAGCTGCAATAGACAGAATCGCAGGAAGTTATAACATGAAGGTTTGGTCATTAAAGTGGTCACAAAATCAACACGTTCTCAAATGTTACTTGTCTCTCTCATCTATACAAGCTACTCAGCTTTAAGAATGAGTGTATAAATATATTTTTAGAAGAAATATATTTGTAGTCATACTGTAGTCATGCAAACCACTCGAAACCACGCTCTAAGCAAAAGCATGAATTCATGAAGCATGAATTTTTGATATCATGCAGGAATTAACATGACAATGAAACTAAAAAATGTTAATATTAAAATAATTTGAAAGGTTTATAGAAATAATAGACCATATAACCTTATAAATTATCTCTAAATAACAGAAAGAACGTAGAAACCCGATGGTAATGATTGGTGTGATCAAATGTATAAGACTTATAATTTTTCGAATAAAAAATGAATAGTGCCAATGAAAACATTCCACATAACGCCAAAATATTATCACTACCGATTATATCGGATTCGAAACGAGTATTTTGTCATGGATCGAGCAATTTTACTGAGCGGGAGGGGATAGAGGGAATATTATATTAAACTCGAATACTAGTGTTCTTTAAAAAACTAAATCCAAATCGGTTCAACCGTTCGGGAGCTATGATGCCACAGACAGACACACCCACACAGACATGACAAACTTATAACACCCAGTCGTTTTGGCATTGGGGTTAAAAACCGACCAAGTGCGAATCGACTCCCGCACGAAGGTACCAATGCGTGGTTTTTGTTTTTAGTATTTTATTGTTATAGCAGCAACAGAAACCACTGTCATTGTTCAACTATCTAGCAATCAAAGTATATGAGATAGGACCTCCAAGAAAAAGGTTCCCTATTTGCCCTTTAGGTATGGAAGCCTAAAAAAGGATAGAAATATTGGGCGAACCATACATCTAGGACCTAAATCACGAAATATAAAAGCCCTGGCGAGCGCGGATTGTTTTGTAATAATAATTATTGAATCTAAGATCGTCCACCACCACGTAGCTTCATGGTTAAGGAGTCGGCCTTACGATCGAGAGGTCCCGGGTTCAATCCTGGCCATTACACTACCGACGTGAACCCACTCCTAGCACAAGCGATTTAGCTTAGTTGGAGGGGTTAGAGGGAATATTAGTAACTTCGGTTCTAATATTCATTAAAAAAAAAAAAGATATCTATAAAATACATTCAAGAAACGAGTACTGCGCGTATAGAGTACAGTCAACTACAAAAGTAGCTTAACAAATTCTAATTTATTGAACACTGTGGCCCCTAAACCTTACATAAAATTGTGAAAAAAGAACATTGAATATGTAAATTAAGTTTGTCTTCTGGGAATCATAACACTACATTTACTATAGACAGATGCATTCCATTATAAAAAGATTTGTAAAATATTTTAGTGTTAATCAACTTATGGCGTTGACTGTACATTTTAGATCCAAGATATACGGTTGAGGTAATAATATGTTTGGCGTTAAGTGTGAATGCAGCACAGCGCGGTAAGCAGGCAGTACCAGGAGGCGTGTTCTCACGTCGACATGCGCCGCGGCCGGGTGACGTCGATGGGCGGCGTGTTGGTCGTAGTGAGCACACTCTTCCAGCCTCGTGACGCCGGCCAGCCGATAACGGTGCAACTCTGCTAGACGGACTCTGAGTTCACGCTCTCGCCACAGTCCCGCCACTACGCCAGTCTGCTCACTGCGCCCATAGAACTGGGACGTCCAGCGGAGACGCTCCGTGAATTCTCTGTAAATAACATGGTATACTGAAAAATCCTGGTTAAGATTGGACGAAATATGATGCGATTGGGATTAAAATAGGAGATGATGATGAGCGTCGGTAGCTTAGTGGTTAAGGACGCCTTACGATCGAGAGGTCCCGGGTTCGATCCTGGCCATTACACTACCGGCGTGAACCCACTCCTAGCACAAGCATTTTAGCTTAGTTGGAGGGGTTAGAGGGAATATTAGTAACTTCGGTTCTAATATTCTTTAAAAAAAAAAATAAGATAAGATTGTATACAGTGCAGTGACACATATTCGGAGAGGCTTATGTCCAATAGTGGAATGCAATATAATTAATTGATATAACATATTGAAACGCTCAGTAGCAGCATGAATTTAAGAGAGATTGACGGTCATAAAATCTTCCAAACATTGTTGGCAAAATAAGAGTGTACCACCTCTACCTACCTCTTTGGGGAAAATACAATACTTACCCCAATTTATCAAAGAGTAAATATATACAAAAATAAATAATGACCTGGATATTCTACACTGCACAAATCTGAATTAGATACAAATATAGCAACATCTGCATGTTTCATAGAAATTCAAGCCACATGCCTAGCCCTACTTTGTACGGCATCATTTTAGAAGTAGAGCAGCATCTTATCCGACGTCAATGTACTTGCTCAATTGCAATAAAGTACCAGTGACATTCATGCAAAATGAGTAGCCATAAAACTTTAATTACTTTTTTTCCACTAGCATAATAAACATGGCAATCATATCATTTATCGTGAAAAATTACGTTCAAAAGCAATTTTTCTAGATCTAGTCAATTCACCTGCAACACCTGTAAACTAGTACAAATTGATTGACTGACGAGGCTCCGATGTGCACTTTCTTTTCGGAATTGAGAGGTCAGATTCCCTTAAAGGTAAGAGTAGATACGCAGACTTGGATTCTGAGGTCAAAGTCTTTCGTTCTACTACTACTGCCAGTGGGGAAGCCGTTTGACCGGACGGATGATCAGCCTTTATTGTGGGCCGTTTCACCCAATTCCCCTGTAACGACTGCCATACATGTTCGTGTGGCAACCGGGACCGACAGCTTAATGTGCTCTCCGAGGCACAACCAGACCCATGCAAATACTCAGTATAAGCATACAAAAATTGACATTGAGCGGCGATCGAACTCGCGCCTCCTGCGTACCGGCCGCGTTCACTACCGGCACGCCACGGAGGCATGTGAATACAACGTAAAACCAATGCTAAGATTATGATGATATCAAAATGATAAATACTTTTTCTCTTTGGCAAGTTTTCCTAGGGTCTTCTGTTTGTTTCTTTGATTGTTGAAGAACACAGACACAAGTTGATAATCCCGCACTAATCTCTTTCTTCTTGTTCTTTCACGCAGTCGTCTCGTGTAGATATCTACTTGTGATAGTTTAAGGGCTGAAACAAAAAGTTGACAATATATTTAAAATTGTGAAAGGACAGTGCAATATGACTTATTGAAGTGTTTTGTTATATAATTTACATTATTAAACAGTCAAACAGCCTCCAGAAAAAAGATAATGCCACATTATGATCAACTAAAGCCACAAGATTGCTTGCAAGATCCTTTATTGAACCACTGTCAGTCGTTTTCATTGCCGCCTGGACTCAGGTTTTTACGTAATTTATTCTACTAATTGGCCGTAATTATCTAAACATAAGTGAACCAACAGCCCTTTCGTCGAAATTTTAATATTTTCAAAAAATTTGTAGTTTGAACATTTTCATGGTCACATAAACTTAAAATTATTCTTCTTGCTAAAATGTTATTTTAATTGGCATATAATCTATTATAGAAATAGGAAAGTTATTCGTACCAGTTTTCTGAATTCAAAGAATCAATAAATGTGATTTAGCTTGGAGGGATAGTACTAGTAATTTCGATTATATGGGTGCTTCTACACGGGTCAAGTAGCTTGCGCATGTTGAGGAACATGAGCAGGTTATATGCATCATGAAAAGTACATTAAAAATATGTACGGGTCCAGCGACTCGAGCATGTACCAAAGCGAGCCACCCGCGCAACTAATCCGCGCGCTTTCATTGCGTTGCGCGGGTTACTCGCGCAAGTTACTTGAGCAGGTTCCAGTTATGCATCCACAACTTTCGCTCCGTGATTGTTATAATCCATCTTTCAATAAATTTAATAACTTTGGTAAAATCACATTTTTAACTAAAGATTTAATACGAGACATTATGTCAAGAGATTTTGTGCGATTAATCTAATAAAACCCGCGCGAATAGCATGCATTGGTAGCTCTCGATAGCAAGTAACTTGCGCGTATTACTTGCAACGGTAGCCCGTGTCCTTTACTTGCTCCAGTTATTTGTACCATGTACTAGTACAAGCGAATAACTTGTACAAGTAGCTTGTGTAAACTACTCGCGCATGTAACTCGCATCTTTACTTGCTCCAGCTACTTGCACCGTGTAGAAGCGCCCTTAGTACTCTTAAAAATACTTCTCAAACTCACCCTCATGCTAAGTAGGCATGGATCAGAGAAACTCCGGAGACATCCCTGCCATGGCGAGGCTAGTATAATATTCACTCATGTAATTATTAAGATAGTATGATTATGAAACTCACCAACGTCCAACTCATCGTCCTCAGAATTTAGAGATAGTGTTGATATTAACTGTTCTGCTTCGTGATCATGCTCCTGGAAATAAAAGTACATAGAATAACATTTCGATGATGTATTTATTCCAATACTAGCTTTTGCCCGCGACTTCATCTGCGTTAAGTTCGGAATAGAAAGGTATAGGACACACTGCTCCTGTTTGCGTGACCCAGATAAAGTTCCTTAAAGTGTCTGTGAGCCTAGTACTTCATGCAAATGCAGGGTCACAGAAATACTGATCCCGTGACCCGCGACCCACAGGAACCTATACCTGGGAAAAAATAAAGGTCAAACGGGATGAGAAGTAGGTATCCTATGTCCGTCTCCTGTTTCTAAGCTACATCCACACCAATTTTCAGTCAAATCGGTACAGCCGCTCTTGAGTTATAAATAGCTAACACGACTTTCTTTTATGTGTATAGATAGAAAATGTGCAGAATACCAATACATTAGAAACTGCTATTCATATTATAGTTTTTTGTTCCTGTTATTTTAGTTATTTCCCCCTAAAGAACAAATCATTATCAAGAGTGATTTCAAATTGTTTTAATATTAATATTATGAGTTGTTATTATATTAAGTAAAAAATCATGATGAAGATAATCTTTTGTTCTAATTCCATCATCAAAATAAAAGTGCTGAATGAGTAGCTTCAAATTACTTGGCTGTAGTAATTATTCACTGTTCATATTTTCATTAATATAGTGCAGTGCACTAAGCAGGTAGCGATACCAGAAAGTAATGATTGTAAGTTTTTATTGCTTAGTTCTTATCTCAACCGCTATACAAGAACACTAAATGAATTTATTACTTCTACAGTAGAAACTCAATTAACCAAACTATAATGTTGTTGTGGCATTCGGCAATGTATGTAGAGAAGAGGGAGTTGTGCATAGGTAAATGTAATTAAAAAGACATACAGTATGTACATACAATATTTTCTTAGATTATTGTTTTCAAATATTTAGGTCTTAACTGGTAATCTCGATAATCATGAATCCTAATTACAGTACACTACACTGAGGGCCTGATAATTGAGATTCTACTGTACTATAAATGCGATAGTTTGAATGGATGTTTAGCAGTTAAATGGTTGAAATTGGGTACAGAAATATAGATTTGGATAAAGAATCTACAATACACATTTTTTTTATCCTGAGAACAGGTTTCAGCAAATGCCTGGCAATGGCGCCCCCACCTGGTCCAGGTAGAAGGCCCAAGAAGTACTGGTTTGGCATTGTGGAGGGTGTCATGCATGAAAACGGTCTCACTACCTTGGACGCCCAAGATCGTGCGAAGAAGAGGAGGAAGAGCCGGAAGTTGGACCCTGAGCTCCGAGGGCACCGTGGCCTCGGATGCAATCAGAACTAACGTCTTTTTGTGGATGATGATGATGATGAGGTTTCAGTAAATGAAGAGCAAGATCCTTATTTCACACAGGATAAGCCGTAAAAAGCAGCTAAGCAAAGCTAGCATTAGAATGCTAGATAATCTCACCCTTTCAAAATCGTCTCTATTTGGCATATAACCAAGTTGTGCAGCTTCATCAGATGTGACAGCAAGATGTGGCAGACGTGATACTGCACTGGGTCCCAAGGGACCTTCGTCTCTGTCTGCACAGTGTAGAGATGGGCGACTCGTGCTCTCTACATTGCCCCATGTTGCTTTACCAATACTACCTTCTAAGTACCTATTGATGTATTCATCTTTGGCCTCTGAAAATTGAAATTGTTGCCTTGTCAGTGATTAATGACCCAATAGTAATTTTAGAAAATATTTTGGGGTAGGATATCAATCATTGTAACAAATGCAACAAAATAAAGTATGAAAACAAGTTTTAAAAGTAAATAATAACAAATATATTGCGATAGAATCCATAGAAAGCGGTTTTATTTCAATGAGTGACATTCGCCCGAACTTTAGAAAATATCATAAAAAAATAGAAATATCATATCATCAAAACAAGTCAGTTTTAAACAGTAAATAAGATGTGATAGGGAGAGAGACATTAATTAATTAATTTATTACCAGTGCAAATAAAAATGTAAATGCAAATAGTTGTTTACAATATGTACATCAGGCATAAGAAATTAGATAGGAACATTCAGCATTCAACAATAAACATACAATCATTAAAAAGGGCCCAGACAGCAGTAGGCAAGAATAATAGCTTAAAGGCAAAATATGCCATAAAAACCATGTTCATTTAAATATTTGAAATGAGCGGGAAATGGAATGATTACAATTTATTGTATACAAATGCTAGCGCTGGCGGTTTCTTCTATATTAGTCTTTTGAATATAAAGAATAAATGATTTTGAATATTGGTTTTCTAAAGCTGAATGGAAAACATTAGGCATATAGATAATATTATAATAAAAATTTAATTTTCTAAAAACAGTCCTCACCATCAGGTGTCCTGGTTTCTATGTGTTTGGATATATCTTCCCAATTTCCGAAGCCAAATTGTTCGATAGCATCTAATAATCTGACTTCTTCATTTGCAGACCAACTACTTCGCCCCAAAAATATTCCAAATGCTCCAGAGTCCTGTAAATATTGTCGTTAATTTGATACTAAAAAAAATAATATCAAGAAATTAAGAAACTTCACTATTTATTTGTATCACTAACCATGTACTGGTAGGAGTGGTCATTTTTGTGCGACCCAATCTCTGCACCGAGGGAAAAACACTGAAATAATAACAATTTTGTCAACTATTTTCAACTTGACAATTTAAAATTTGCGCCAAAACTATAAACAAAAATGGCACCGAAGCTACTTTACCTGCAAACAAATATCAAAGTCTATACATTCCGCGCACTTCACGCGTACTCCAGTAATTTCTTCTTGACAATAAGTACAATTATATTTTGCATATAAATCTGAAAACGACATGGTGGTAAATACTATTCAACAAACAATTAACGCGAACGTTGGCACAGCTCACTTGACTACTCACCAGCCATTTTTTTAATGCCATAAACAACAGACAGACAGAGAACAGTACAGGGTTGCCATGTCAAGTGGATAGTCAAACATAAACAATAAAAAGCAGAGCTAGAAAAAAAAAACTTCTAACATCTGGGTATAAAAACTTTTATACTTTACTTTATAGGTTTCTTGGGCCAATTGTTACATATTAAAATAAACATGAATTTTGAATCAATTCCCTATTCCTATTCCATGGTTATGCCGCCACATAACATGTACATCATACTTGAGTGGATAGTATATAGGCATCTTGTCGTACCGTTATAGTTTGCTAATATTCTTTCAATACATTAAAAAAAATGGCCAGCCATCGTACAAGGATTATAAATCCACCCGAACGCTCCACTAAACTAAACATCGAGATACCACTGAAAACCGGGCTAAAAAATAGCTACCTAATTTGTGATTTTGTGTTTCTTGTATTCATCATCTAAATCATAAAAAAAACTCATTATAAATTGCCTGTATAAATTATTTATTTATTATTAAATAGTACAATAGTAATTCCTTTTAACATAATATTTAAGAGTTAATCCCTGTTAACATGATTAATATTTATTTATTTATTATTATTTATTATGATTGTGGGCTCAATATTTTCATGAAACATGAATAAAAAGGACCACCATAAAAAGTTAGAAACGAATATGCAAGCTGTACAAGAGTACAAATTAACATTAAACAAAGATAAAATGTGTGTTTGGAATAGAAATAATTAATGATTAAACGAACTTACCTTAAGTGATGTTCTATCATAATTATACGAAGGCTTCGTCTGAAGAGATTAGTATACTTGTAGTAGCACGTACCGTGTAGCCATTCATACACTATAGTTGAGAAATGCAAAATAATAAATAAATATTTTAATATTAAGTTAAAAAATAAAAAACATTTTCCCAGATTTATAAATGTACAGCGATCTCCATACTATGGCAACACTGTGCGCGCCATTTTCATTTAGTTCAGAGTAAGTATTTTACTATTATTTTACTACTATTTTGTTTAGCAAATTTTTCTTGGGTCTGGGCAGGGGGGGAGCTAATCTCTTCAGACGAAGCCTTCGTATAATTATGATAGAACATCACTTAAGGTAAGTTCGTTTAATCATTAATTATACTTTGCTTCGTCTTCGAGATTAGTATACTTGTAGATCTTTAGAGTTACCGAGAAAATTTCTAAACAAAAAATAACTTTCAAATTCATATTTTTGTATAAATGTAATAATTAGGATTGTATGATGAAATAATAACAAAAAAAGTAGGGACTATAAGTACCTACTTTAGTAGTTACTATAGTACTGTAGTAGTTAATATAGTAATTCTTGATTTCATTGTTAACCAAAAAAAAATCTTTATATTGCTTTGACAACAATACTTATCACAAATAGATAAACAACAATCATGTTTTATGATTTTTCTCAAATCATTTTTGGTCAATCATTTGAATGTAATATTGACATTGCAAAATTATTTCTTTCCTCGACAATATGTAATAGATCTTTGATAGAATCTGGCAAAAACACACTGGATGAATTTGACCATCCAGGGGTTTTCCGTATAAGATCTAGACTCACACCATATTATGAGCAGTGGATGTTGAAGCATGCCTGATTGAATGAGCAGAAGAATATAATTAGTATCAATACCACTTTGATGCAATATTTCTTTTATCCAGCGACTAATAGACTGCGACTACTGCGAGCAAACTGGTTTATATGGACTTTATATAACTGACTCTATAAGAACTCCTGACCAACTAATCAGAAGTTCTTATAGAATCAGTTCTATTTTAATTATCTAGTAATGCATTTACTAGGCATATTTGGGGTTTTTGTTTTAAAAAAGGTAATATTAATGTGGGTTGCTTTGAGTGGGTTCGTGAGGTTTTAATTAATTCAGGAATCTTAATAATAATTCTATCATCCGGAATTACTTCAATATTTTGCACTTTAAGCAAAATATCTTAAAGTTTGCACTCGGTGTGCTGTAACAAGTGCCAATCACGTTACAACTTTTTTACAAAAGTTAACCAAACAGATTTCATCATGTGGGTACCAGTCTTCCAAAAAAAATTAAAACAGTCGCTGGATTCCAAGTTATATCATATTTTGGAATAGGTGGGCTAGGAACCCTTCAATGGTCTAGTTACCCCATCCTCAGTACCTATTTTAGTATTAACAATTAACGAAAGTGCCGACCTATATGTGTTTAACATACCACATTAGGCACCACCGTTAAAAAAAAAACCACTTGGAAAATTAACGCTTCATATGGTGCAATATTATGTAATTTGCAAAAATTAAACCACTTTTTAAATGCAAGACCATACTGCTGGACTGAATTATCGGAGAGGGAAGCACACAATATCTAAGGCACTTGTTGGGATGCTCCTCCCTGAAAGTGCCATGCGGATAATTTTGCGGCTATCAAGGTGACTTCGTGTTGAAGTTACAGATAATAAGACATTTGTATTATAGTAAGTAAAGATCTCGTAAGTTTTTTAAGATGGGAACCCATGGCTGGGTAGGCTAATGAGGAACAACCACTATGCCTTCAGCATTTTTCTATATGATTTTTCGAATCATCTATAAAATAACCGATATTGGCGGGAATGCATAAAAAATTAAATAAGTCCAGTTTAAAGTGAAAGAATTGATGGCTGTAGCACCGGGATCTCGATGAGAAGATACTTATTTTTCTCACATTTTTTATTTAATCTTGTAATGTGGGAAACGTACGCCCCCCATTTTGTTTATATACGAAATGGTAAGTAATGTTAAGAAAACGAAGGAGTATTTGACAATCTCGTAAGTCTTTTGCAAACACCATCAAGCCTAAGTATGCCTTTAATATGTCTTAATAATTTATGTGTAAAGTATTTTCATTTTTTCTCCATTTCCCGTAACCTCTATCCTTACCACATGCTGCCCCCCATCCTGTTTTGCTGGCATCGGAAAAAAAAAATCCATACAATAGTTATCATCTCTTAATGAGTTAACAGAACTATTTATGTGGGTCTGGCACCACTTTAAATCGTCATTACGTGACTCAGGTATAGACATATATAACTGTCGTAATCGTCTCTTTATAATAACGCAAGATATTTACACCGTTCAATGTATTTTGTGTCAATAATAAATCCTTACCTAATATATCTACCTATATATAATATATCTATACATACTAATCCTTAATAATAGATACTTACAAACATTACTTGGTATTAGGACACTTTTGTCATAGTTTATAAGAAAAGCCAAAGATTCTTGCATAATTATTGTCTGTTGTATAATATTATGTTCTAAGTTTATATGAGTCAGCAATCAAAGAAAAGAGCGACATAGTCATATTGTGGCTAAGCTCCGTAAATAAAGATTTAAAAAAAAATCAAAGGAAAATCATTTAAATACATTGACGATATGTATCCTAAAGACCTGAGTAACGACTGGTTTCATTTGGCTAAGGAATATATTTTGGAGGATGGTATTAAATCCTTTTTTGGAGTGGAATGAAAAGGTATAGTGTACCCCTCTGTAACCCACGATAATATTAGATTATCGTTGGTAATTAAACGCCACCTATTATGAAACGAATATAACCTGCCAGCTGTGGCGGTCTTATAGCGTAGGTAGGTACCTCATGTAACGGCGGCGGGTCTGCGGGTGCGCACGCGAGCGCCCTGGTGGCGGCGGAGGACGAATCCCGTAGCCTGTGGGGCGGTGGCGCGGGGGCTTGGTATCGTCGTGACTGAGTCGTCGCAGGCATCGGTCTTCTCCCCACTCCCGCCTGCCTCGCTTGTGGAAACGGAGGTCTCACATTTAAAGACCCAGGTTGATTGACTCCAGGCTTAGGATGTGGGTCGTTTTCATTTCAGCTCCCGATTTATTAATGTCTTTCGCTGACTTTAGTGTGTCAGCTAACTTCTCACCAAATAAATGACTGCATCTCTGTTGTAAATAATTGATCTCTTATGTCTTTTTTAATTGTTGATGTCACAAAACTTCGGCGAGACCGACTCCTGATATTGAGTATCGCACAACAGTCTCGAGGCGTCAATAAGTGTGGTACTTGATTATGTCAGTGTCCTTGTTTTGGCTAGCAAATATCTTTGTCAAAGCCTGCCCGATGCAGGTTAAAGCTACTGCTTTTTGATTTTGCTTGGACTCAATAACTGTATCCTTTTTTACTAGCGTTTCTGATAACGCAGCTTTTATCTCCGGGTTCAGGGGCCCCAAATTTTTGGCAGTTTTCGAGTACGAAATATTTACCTAAAAGGTCATTCGTACAATTACAATGTGCTCCCATCGGACAGCCAGATCTGATTGTATTGGCGAGCTGTAGGACCTATTTTTTGTAGGATTTTTGCCTGGCAGTTCGCGTATGCTCTCGTATAACGTAACGGAGCACGCTTTCGAAGTCGAAGGCAGATCCTGGGTCGAGTTCAAAGTTTTGTGGTTCAGTCCACAATTTGTGGAGTACAGTCTTGATTCAGGTGTGGATAATCCAACTGTATTATCCTCATGGATGTCGATACTAACGTCGATTAAGTCTACAGACTCCTCCATTTGATTGCATAAAATATTCAGAGAAGAAAAAATAATGTAATATAGTTAGATACCTAAAAAATTTAGGACATAATTATAGAATTGAAGGTAACAGGCCTAAAAACCTGTACTCATTCAATTATAGTATATGGTAATAGATTACCGTTATTACAGTGAGGTAAGAATCCTTATTAGATGAACTCAGCACTGATTTTTAAACACGTAGGTAGGAATAATAAAACAATACAAGGCGATAGTCCCATTAAACTATCCTCATGTATTTTGTTAAATATTCAAATATTCAGAAAAGAAAATGTAGGCAGATACCTATAAAAAATTAGGTCATATAATAATTGAATTGTAGGTAACAGGCCTAAAAAACCTGGACTCATTCAATTATAGTATATGGTAATAGATTACTGTAATTACAGTGAGGTAAGCATCCTTATTAGATGAACTCAGCACTGTTTTTAAACACGTAGGTAGGAATAATAAAACAATACAAGGCGATAGTCCTATTAAACTATCCTCATGTATTTTGTTAAATCCATACTAATATTATAAATGCGAAAGTAACTCTGTCTGTCTGTCTGTCTGTCTGTCTTTCTGTCTGTCTGTCTGTATGTTACGCTTTCACGCCTCAACCACTGAACCGATTTTGATGAAATTTGGTATAGGAGTAGATTAGACCATGAGAAAGGACATAGGCTATGTTTGGTCGCGATAACCGACATTCACGCGGGCGGAGCCGCGGGCAAAAGCTAGTATTCAATATACTCAGAAAAAAATGTAGGCAGATACCTAAAAAAAATAGGTCATATAATAATTGAATTGTAGGTAACAGGCCTAAAAACCTGTACTCATTCAATTATGGTATATGGTAATAGATTACCGTTATTACAGTGAGGTAAGAATCCTTATTAGATGAACTCAGCACTGATTTTTAAACACGTAGGTAGGAATAATAAAACAATACAAGGCGATAGTCCCATTAAACTATCCTCATGTATTTTGTTAAATAATGAAGGTAGCACTCTCAATGGAAGTGCACTCAACATAATGTTTAATTATACAAAGTATCTTCCAGTAAATCATATTTATAAGCTATAATACTGAAGTAATTACCTTTTTGTAACGACAAACGGTGTATCGGAACCGAGTGTAGACGAACTCGATAACCTTTTTTGACCTCGTTGTTTCAGCATTTTTTCCAATTTACGTAACTTCCTAAGTATGTAATCATCACACTCACTGTCCTTATGCTTATGTGTAGGCATTTTTATAACGGAATAACACTGAATTTTAAAAGTGTGGTGTCGAACGGCCGAACACTAGAACGCGAATGAAAATGGCGCGCACAGTGTTGCCATAGTATGGAGATCGCTGTACATTTATAAATCTGGGAAAATGTTTTTTATTTTTTAACTTAATATTAAAATATTTATTTATTATTTTGCATTTCTCAACTATAGTGTATGAATGGCTACACGGTACGTGCTACTACAAGTATACTAATCTCGAAGACGAAGCAAAGTATAATACAATTTGAGGATTCATAAAGCTCCACTATTGAAACTCCCAGTACCATCAGACATGACTTCTTTTGGATAATTTTTTGTTGTACTTACTTTTGCCGACGTTCCGGGTGCGATGCTACACCCGTGGTCATGACTTGACTGGCCGGTGAAGGTCGCGTGGTGTGTGCGCAACATTTTTTGTGCGTCTACCCTCCGTTACTTTCAGAATGAAAGCTAGCGACACAATACACTCACTACGTCAGTTTTGGACAGCACAATGTTGTTGGGTTTTAGTGTTTTTATCACTGGATTCCACGCCCCGGATTTTTAGTTTGAATCCATCTTCCCTGTTGAAATTTTTAAACTTTTTAATATCAATACCTTCTTTGAAAAGAGCAGAATGTTTACACATCATTCAAAATGGCCTCCGCCTAACCGGACTATGGCTCAGCTGACTACTGACCGAGTTTTAGCCCAGCTGATTTGAGGTCAGCTGTTAGTGGGGTCACTGACCCGTGAGGTAGGTACTGCCCTATTCTCTGTGCCAGCTGGCTGATGCCCCTAGACCGGCCAGGTTCACTGCTGAACCTTTGTACCGTCGCTAGGGTGCTCTGACTACTTGGACCGGAAGGTTACCGTAGCCAAGGAAGAAAAGACAGAGCGAAGAGGAACTGTATTTATTCACAAAATGGGGCTAGATATATTGCCAAATTTATCGTTAACCCGACATTAATTCATCGAGCTTATAAACTATGTTACACCAATCAGAAGAGGTTATTTATTTACATAAGAAATCCTTAAAGCTATTATATACAATATAGTTACAAATTCTGCCGTGTGGCGCTTCTGTCGCGGGTATATAACTGACACACGTAAAAGGCGGCGGCTTCTGCGGGTGTGTCGCATTGATGGAAATTGTTCGCCGCGCGCAGACGTGTTTGCGGGGTCGCGCTGCTGTTGTACGTATTATGTCCCTACAAGCTCATCAACTTATAAATACAACTAGGTTTCCCATGACAAATGAGGGGGACAAAGGAGGGGGGGTCGGTGTTAAGTCCTTAGTGGGGTAACTTCGGCCAGGGAACTTACCTTAATCACAAATGCTAAGACGACAACAGCGTACGCCTAGGTGAGCGAAGCTAGGCTGTTCGGCGCGCACCGACAAGTGCTTTATATACGTCCTCGCCGCCCCCAGACCGCCGCCGCGGGCTGGGGTCGGGCCTGCCCAAATCCATCAGGGTGGGTCGTCCCCTCCGGGCAATGCTACAGTTCAAAACGAGCCTCGCTCAATACACCTACCTCGGAACTGTAGTAGCAAAATATAAAGCACGAGGGCGAATCTTCGGCGCCATAACCGGACAATCTGGCGAGGGGAAGAAAACCCTGAAACGAAAAATAACCCTGTGACTGGGAAGTCACCTGCGTCATGGACCTACGCAGTCGAGCGCCGTACGCAGGGATGAAGGGGTCCTGGGGGGTTGAGCCGAACGACGCTGGCGGTAATGCGTTCGCGAGGCAACACGCCCTCTTTGGCCTGGATTTCAGGTTAAACGGTGGCCTCAACCACTAGCCATGGTTGGGGAAATTAGGCCAGGGTGTCCCACTTGTGGGCCACCGGCGAGGAGTGGAGGGTCCACGCAAGTGGTAGGTAAAGGTCATGCTGACGAGGTAAGTGAAGGTTAACCAGGCGTTGTGGGTAGGCCTTTTTCATGCCCCAACGTCAACCCGATCGAGCCTCCGATGTCGCACTGTAAACCAGCTCTGCACTCCTATATCTCTTTGGTAGTCCTAGTGCCCCTCGAATTATGTCGAGTAAGGTACTCCCAGTTGCGGGCTCCGTGGAGGGTGGGAAGCCAAAGAGATGAATTTTATACTAACAAACTAACATGGATAGGCCAACTAATATTAACACAACTAATACCACAAATCCCAAAACTGGCAGCTCAGTGGCTCAGACCACGGGTACCAGTCAAGGGAATGACTGCACACGCGCCCTAAGCGTACACTCGGCCCAAACCGGCAGACCAGCGGCCTCGGCTGCAGGCACCGGGAAGGGCAAAAACAGTATACACCACACCGCCCAAACTGGCAGCTCAGTGGTTCAAACCACGGGTAGGGTAAGTGCTCCAATGAATGAACCCTTAAGACAATTTTGAACTTTAAAAAATATTTGCATCTATATCAGGGCGGCTATTCCATAATGTTGCTATTGTTTGATATTCAAAATTTATTCAAGATTGAAATTACATGGGTTGTATGTCATTAATATGTATAATTAATAAGATATTTCACATTTTATGTAAAAATACCCAAAATCACCAGTAAATGAACCCCAAAATTCAGTGTATGAACACATGAAACTCCAGTTAATGAACATTAGAGTCTTATCCAAATCGAGCTCATTTAGTAATCAAGGATATGGTTTTTTCTAATTTATGTTTTTTTTTAAATACCTCAGTGAATATAGGTAAGTGGTTGCGGGATGAAATTGATATATAGAAACCTAGTGGTGGCGTAAAATGGCTTATAGTATCACAAGGAAATATCGTTAAAAGGAAAAGCAGTTGAATTTTTATGTCTCCTCACTACCACTCGCCAGCTTTTCTTCAGTGGTCCAAATATTCCACACAAGACTGCAAAATGTGCGTTGATTTGGGGTTTAAACAGAACAACATCATTCGTTTTTCACCACAAAATTCTAACATATCAGGATTGATGGACTTGTGGCCATCAAGTAACAGCAACCCGGCAACTTGATATTATTTTGCATCAACCATTCATAGAAGAACTTAATGTAGGTGAAAAATACTGCTGTCACCACCACCACCCAGTATCAGAATCAATATAATATGAAATACCAATCATCTGGAAAGTTCTGAACTACTCCTGGTGGAAATGTACATAAGACTGTGATTGGTTCTTTTTCTTTCCCACTGGCGATTTCATATGTACCTATTTCTGTATTTTTTGGGCCCAAATTTTACCCTGTTCTTAAGCAAGTCATAACACCAGTTGCATCAGAATGAAAAATACGACTTGGGTCATTTTTAATGTATAAGGCATTTTCTTCCTCTAGAAACGTGTCTAACTCAGTAAACCAATTCTGGTGGCTTCTTCTGTAAAAGCTGCTCTTGTTTTTGATATTATTTCAGCTTTTACTTCGAGATGCCTCCGCAAAAACAATTCTAGCCATTTTTTCCCGGTCGGTAATTTTTTAATGTATTATCTCTTTAATTTTGTTTTAAGAATGTTTCTACCTTATCAAAAACCTCTTCAGGGTGCATGGGAACCCAAGTTTAGCTTTCGCCTAAATCCAGTTGGTAAGCGCTTTCTCCTCGTCTAAAGTTAATTCTGTTGATGGACCCATTTTGCATTGCCATGTTACTTTATTATTTAATTTATTGCTCAAAGTAAATTTAGGTATGCCGTATAATTTTTTAGCTTTATTCATCGTCAAATCTTTATTATTTACGCGAGTGAGAGCTTTAAGTGTAACGGAATCTTTAATTTTTTTGAAATTAGATTCCATGATAAAAGAGAAAGAACTATGATGAAAATTGAGAAAATAAATGAATTTTCGAGTTATTAGGTACTAAAATGAATATAATGAACCGATTCTGCTGCAATCGTCGAAAACGAAAATGAGCTGCAAGAGCTGGTTAACATTATGAACACTGTTGTTATGAGATACCGATTGAGAATAAATAGTAAGAAGACGAAAACTATGATAACATCGAAACATCCAACGAGATATAGGCCTATTGTATAAGACTTTAGAGGATAGCAACTTAGAGCAAGTGGATATCTTGGGTATCTCAGCATTTGAAATGTGATGCTGGCTGGAGAAGAATGGACGGGGAAAAGCTGGGCGGAAAGAATGTGAAACGAAAGAGTATTAAACAAGGTACAGGAAAGAAGGTCTATATTGGAAATGATCGAGAGCCGTACAGGAAAGATGATTGGCCACCTAATAAGACTCTTCTATTCTACAGACTCTGTAGAATAGAAGGAAAGGTATAAGCAAAGAGAAGAAGAGGTAGACAAAGAGGAAAGTGTATGGCACAGATAAAGGAAAGGATACAAGTCGCATACTATCAGGAGGTCAAAAGATTGGCGGAGGAGAGAGAAGGATGGCGGTTACTCCACCGACAAGAGAGCAGCTCTTAAGATTAGAGAGAAACTGATTATTGCTTAAAATTATCATAAAACATAAAACAGTTCATTCATTGGTTTCAAATAACCAATATATGAACACATGGTTATTCCTGTA
Source organism: Eilema sororculum (assembly GCA_914829495.1). NCBI lineage: Eukaryota > Metazoa > Arthropoda > Insecta > Lepidoptera > Erebidae > Eilema > Eilema sororculum. Next base: position 12,493,003 of record OU618553.1, on the reverse strand, counting down.
GTTCATTCATTGGTTTTTAGAAACTAGTAAATGAACATAGTTGTTCGAATACTGGCCTAAAGATTGACAATCATTTAATAAGCCTTCTCACAAAAAATGAACTAATTCCCATAACATTAAGAATCAAAATCAGCCAAAAGTAATAAAACAGACTATACCTAATGAATGAACCCCCGTTCATTCACTAAATTAATTGCACTTTCATGATCCAGTGCTCGAACATCCCTTTATATTGTTAAAACTCATGAAATTACAAACAAATTGCTTTCTATCCAGTAAAATAACTATCGATACATCTTATTTGGAACATTTAATTTCTCAGACTCGCATGTAACATGTACAACAAGAATATCAAAATGCTCTATCTTACCTGAGCTCTAACTTCAGGCTCATATAAAAACGTAGCACAGTACTACACGTGTACTTTAAACAGTGGTAATTTTGAAACTATGTATATTAAAGCAATGTTAGTGTGACGAGTATACGTTAAATAATGTAGACAATCCTAAAAAAAATACAATGTACGGTATAACTATTTATTTTTCTTATTTTTATGAAAAAACTCTCTTTTGTTCATTCACCGGTGGGTGTTCATTCACTGGTGCACTTACCCTACCAGGGAGGGTAACAACACCACACGCGCCTTCAGCGCTCACTTGGCCAAAACCGGAAGCTTAGTGGCCTCGGCTACAGGTACCGGCGGAAGCAAGCACACTGTACAATTACCCACATCCTCAGCCCAATCTGGAAGCTCAGTGGTTTCATCTACGGGTACCAGAGCGGGCACTCAAACTACCATCACGGGAAGCTCAGTGGTTCCATCTACGGGTACCCGTGAAGGTAACTACACACACAAGGGGGAAACCTCTTTGTCCCACAGCCTTCTCCCCAGTGAAGGCTCCCGCAGCGTCAGCCCGCTGGCTGCGCGCTCGTCCAGTCCAGCCCATGGGCAGGAAGGGACTGGTGGCCAGCCGGAGGACGCTTTCTCTGAAGGCTGGCAACTGCCCAAGAGAAAGGGTCAAAACAAGAATAGGACACGCACCCAACCCTTGGTCGCTGACGGCAAAGATACTGCCGGACTAGGCAAGTCCAAGAAGAGGAAGCCCCGTAAAACAAAGAAGGAAAGGCGGATGGCTAACATCGCAGCCAGATCTGTTCCCTCTTCCCCACAACCCTGCACCTCGGCAACGAGGCCAGAGGCCAAAGGCCCACTTAACTTCGCCGCTGGTGGACAAAATGTGCCGCGGACCGGTGACGGAGCGAAAGGAGTCAAACAGCGGCCAAATAGGAATGACCAGCCCTCCGCCAAACGTGCTCTCAACGAGACGTCTTCGCCCCGCGGGGAGTACAAAAGGCAAAGGCTGGATAAAACCAAAAAGGTCGCCAGGCCAACCTACGCCCAAGCTGCCAGCACGCCCCTCAATGTGGCAGTCACTTGTGCACGCACGGGGCGTATCAACAAGGACGTGTCCGAACAGGTTCTCACCGGAATACAAAATCGTATCTTCGGGGATGCCCTGGCTCGGACACAACTGCAGCCCCCGAAGTTTAAAGCCAAACCACTTTACACTGAGGGGGTTCTTAAACTGTGGTGTGAGGACGAATTCACGCGCACCTGGCTACAGCGTACTGTGAGCGAGCTGGCTCTCACGTCCAATGTTAAGTTGGTCGTGAAAAGCCAAGCCGACATCCCTCAGCAGGCTCGCTGTGGCATACTGGTCCCCGACCCACAGGGACTTCTGGAGGATGCACGCAGCATAGGGCGAGTTCTGTCCTTCCAGAACCCTGAAGTTGAGGTCACGAAATGGACCCTCTTAAATGCGGCGAAACAGAACGCCGCATGGTTCCTGGTGGTCGGAGTCCCAGAGGACCAAGTACCGACCCTAATGAAGGCCGGACGCCGTCTCGCTTTTGGAGTAGGGACGGTGTACGTAAAGTTCCAGGGTCGGTCCGGTAGGTTTACCGATGTCCCTCTGGGATGGGACCCAGCAACAGGAACCATCAAACAGGAGCTCAAGCGACCACCGGCGACAGAGGAGACAGAGCCTCTTCCAAACGCTCCTGGACCCAGCGGGGAGACGACGGCACCGACGCCAACAGCTGCGCCCGCTAAGGTCGAGCATGTGGGCGCACCCATGGAGACAGAGGAGACGGAGGACGTCCTGGCCTCAATCTCCAACCTCCTGGAGGGTGACGTCGAGCCCGGTGACCTTTTCGCGGGGCTAAAACTTGGAGGAGACGAGGAGGGCACGACCAGCGATGGCGTCCCCTTCGTCGAAGATTAGTCTCCTCCAAGTGAACCTCCAGCACAGCCGGGATGGGACGGCTCAGCTACGAAAATGGCTGGAGGTTCAACAAACGGCCATTGTTCTGATCCAGGAACCATGGATTAGGGCAGGCCACATCCAGGGGCTCTCCAACCTAGGAGGTAAGCTTATAGTAACAGATGGACACGATCACCCCAGATCGTGTATATACGTCACTAAAAACCTAAAAATACAGGTCCTTACAGAGTTCTGTTACAGAGATCTTACTACAATAATACTGCACACACAGCTGGACGTCGAGGACAAGGTGGTCATCCTCGCCTCAGCCTACATGCCCGATAAGGAGGGGCTGCCCCCGCAAGACCTCATCCGGATGGTGGACCACTGCGAAAGGGAAAGGATGGAGGTCATCATCGGGGCTGACACCAATGCCCACCACCCGCTATGGGGCATGACCACACACAATGACAGAGGTAAGTCCCTTGTTGAATATCTCTTCACAACTAACCTTACCCTACTAAACACCGGCTCCGAACCAACCTTCGTCACCAAAAAGAGCCGCACTATTATCGACTTAACACTAGCCACGGAAAACGTAGCGGAGGCCATCACGGGCTGGCACGTCTCCAAGGAGGCATCCTGTTCAGACCATAAATGGATTCGCTTCGACTTACAGGCGGAGACATTACGATTTCCGCCAAAACGTAACCCGAGAAAAACGGATAGGGTCATATTTGAGCAGCATCTAATAAATAGGCTAGCTCAAGAGCGCTCCCCACAGACCCTCCATAACCATACACAGATCGAGGAACAGGTAAACCACCTAACGAAGTCTATAATAGACAGCTACCACATAGCATGCCCAGAGACCTTACCCCCTAAAACACCAGGCAAACAGCCATGGTGGGGCCCAGAGCTAGAGCGCAAGCGAAGGAAGGTAAGGAGGGCTTTCAACAGGGCTATGAACACTTGTGCAGATGAAGACTGGGACGCCTACCGTTCAGCCAAACACAGCTACAAAAAATGCATCAGATATCGGAGTAAACAGGGTTGGCGTAAATTCTGCGAGAACATAGAATCATGCCAACAAGCAAACAGGGTAAGGAAGGTCCTAGCACAGACGAAGCTGACCGCACCGCCCACCCTTAAAAAACAGGACAATACGCTCACATCGTCGCCAGAAGAAACCAGACGCCTGCTTATAGAGACCCACTTCCCTGGGTGCGTCTTCACCACACAAATTAACTGGCATGATGAAAACATAACACCTACTGCTCAAGACTGGCAGTATGCAAACAAAGTGGTCACCCTGGAAAGAGTCCAGTGGGCCATCAATAGTTTTCACCCTTACAAGGCAGCTGGCCCAGACGGAATCATCCCTGCTCTACTACAGTGGGGTAACCAACCAGTCGCGAGCAGATTGGAGCGTATTTTTAAAGCCTGCTTGGCACTCAGATACGTTCCGATAGGATGGCGGGAAGTTGCAGTCATCTTCATCCCGAAGCCAGGAAAGGGTGATTACACAAATCCTAAAGCACATCGACCAATCAGTCTGACCTCCTTCATGTTAAAAACCATGGAGCGCTTATGCGAGAGGGAGCTGAGAGATGGTGCACTGAAACAGTTACCCCTGCACGCAAACCAACATGCATACAGCTCCGGGAAGTCCACGGAATCAGCCCTCCATCTGGTAGTCAGCCGGATAGAGGAGGCGATCGAACAACAAGGCATCTGCCTGGGAACGTTCATTGACATTGAAGGAGCTTTCGACAAAACCAGCTTCACCAGTATTAAGACCGCCCTGTCAAAACATGGAGCGGAACCGGTACTATCAGACTGGATAACAAACATGCTCAGTAAAAGAGTGGTTCGCCTTGGGAAAGATGACCAGACAGCTCTAATAGCTAAAGGCTGTCCACAAGGTGGGGTAATCTCTCCCCTCCTGTGGAACCTAGTGATAGATGACCTAATCACAAGGCTGAACAAAAACCGAGATTATACCATAGGTTATGCTGATGACCTAACAATCCTTATCTCAGGGAAGGTAGCAGGTACGATTTGCAACCTAACCCAACAAGCCCTACGCATCGTAGAAAAATGGTGCAGGGAATTTGAACTATCGGTGAACCCGAACAAAACCGAACTAGTCATGTTCACAAATAAAAGGGTACTAGGCGAATACCGACTTCCAAAACTCTTCGAAACGGAACTCCAACTGTCAAAAGAAGTCAAATACCTAGGCGTTATTCTTGACAGCAAGTTAACATGGAGTAGCCACCTAGACAATAAATTAGTAAAGGCTGGGATTACCTTCTGGCAATGCAGAAGAATGATTGGTAAAAAATGGGGGCTAGCACCGAAAATCATTCTGTGGCTTTACGAAACAGTTATCCGTCCCATGATAGCTTATGGCGCCATCGTCTGGTGGACAAGGACCAAAAACAGCACAACAGCAGCTACACTACAGAAGACCCAAAGATTAGCCTGCATGGCAGCCACTGGTTGCATAAAATCCACCCCTACCGCGGCAATGGAAGCCATGCTTGGACTACCACCCTTGGATCTGTTCATCCGCCAGGAAGCAACAGCTGCGGCTATACGCCTAAGGGCACTCAACCTATGGAGCGAGAGAAACACACGACACACTTCACTGCTCACTGAGCTCACGAAGGAGATACCCATGATAGGAGCAGTAAATGATCGTGTACCTAAACAGCACGTTTTCGACAAAAAATACAGGATTCAGCTCCATGAGGACCATCGCTGTGAGGCCTTATGCCCAGCAGAATTGCGTATCTTCACAGATGGATCCAAAACGGGTACTGGCACCGGGGCCGGCATCTTCTCGGAGGACCTCAATATACACATTTCGACACCGCTGGGGACCCATAACACAGTTTTCCAAGCGGAATGTATGGGGATCACCTTGGCAGCCTCAGCGGTAATGGCCAGGAAACTGAAAGGTCACTCAATACGCATACTGTCAGACAGCATGGCTGTACTACAAGCTTTAAACTGCCACACTATTAACTCAGGACTAATACTGGAGTGCCACCTCAAATTAAATCAAATAGGTCACACCAACGACATAACCCTGCAATGGATCAAGGGCCACAGCGGCTCGCGTGGTAATGATGCCGCGGACGAGCTTGCCAGGAGAGGATCAGACATGGTTGCAATGGGACCTGAACCCATAATACCGATCCCCTTTGCATACCTACGTACCATAGTGAACAAACGAACAAGAGATCAACACAACAGAGACTGGATAAATCTGGAAGTATGCAGACAGGCCAGAGAGGCACTCCCTGTGCTTGACAACAGACTGACCAGGCGACTTCGACAACTGGACAAACGGCAACTACGCACGGCCACGGCTGCCATCACGGGGCACGGCTCCTTCAATAAACACCTTTATATTTTAGGTATCACCGACAGCCCTCTCTGCAGAGCCTGCATGAACGAGGACGAAACTGCGGCACACGTGCTTCTACACTGTCCTGAAACCGCCACATACAGGGCTAAGTACTTCGGAAACACAGGTACGCTCCGGGAGATCACCAGCAGTGTGAATGGCCTGCTGGCGTTCTTCAAAGAGTTAGGGTGGATCGAATAAAATGCCCACCCTCACGCAAAAACCGCGCCTTGTCGTGGAGTTGCGGATAATAGCCCGTTATACCATACCATACCATACCATACCATACCCATGACAAATGACGCAATCGCCAGTTTCAAAAGTCTAAAGTGCGGTAATATATAATAATACCTAATAAATAGTGCACACGCGGTCTTAAGGATATCTCTAGAGGATATTCCTTTTACAGTGGAAACTGATGCATCAGATCATGCTCTTGCTGCTACACTGTCACAAAATGGTCAGCATCTCGAATTTTTGTCTCGAACATTGACGGATCCGGAACACCGACATCCCACCATAGAAGGGAAACCACAAGGGGATCAATACTGTCGTAAATTTCGAATTTTCATGATGTTCACCCATAATCTAATCATTCAGCTAAGGGTACATCATTCATTTCACAAGAGCTCAGAAATTTCCTGATTCCATCAGTGGCGTAGCTAGTGGACAAGGGCCCTGGTGCATAGGGAAAGAATTGGGCCCTCCTCCCCTCTTTCCACGTAGTTTGAACTTATATTGGCCTTCAAAATTATTGGTAGGAAAAAGAATAGGAAACAGTGAGTTGAACTTGTCCCTGGTAGGCTAAATCCATACGTCGTCTCTTTTAGAATCTCGATGTGTTTAATAGAAGAAAAAGGGAATAAATAAACAACGACGCACATGACAATATAGAGTATTAATTAAGAAAAAAAAAGGTTTTTAACAGAATTTCTTGCCCAATTCACAATCTCTTGCGCGCTTTAATTTTTGCGAATTCGTCTATAATTTCACTCAAATCCCAGTTTGATGCCGCCTCATTTTCTATTGCAATTACCTAACAATAAATGTCGGAGGCGATCTTGTCGAATTCTGTTTCTTAAATATTTTTTTATAATCTTCAGTTTACTGAAAGATCTTTCTGCTGCCGCGGAAGTAACAGGAATTGTATGAAACAGTAGCATCGCTGCACTTCCGTAAGGTCACATTCGAGCACGCTAAATTTCGTTATAATTTCTTTACAAAGCTGGCGAATAGACCACGTCTCCATCAATTGAGGGAGAATCAGATGATACACGTTAAGAAATTGGAGCGAAGAATTGGGTCCAATTACATACATATATCGCAATATTTCTTCTGAAACTGATCACATTGCTTGAGTAAAATCGTTTCATTCCAGCTGAGCAAATTTTTTGTAATTAGGAAGTTGAACGATTTACAAACTTCGCTCATACCAATAAAACGCGCATTTAACTGATTGATTATTATGTCGAGTACATTGTTGAAAATAGTTACTCTAAAGACTTCTTCTTGGTTTTCGAATCGGTGATCAGAAGCTAATTCATTGTAATGCTTTTTAGTTTTTGTTCGTCGCTTTTCTGGAAAGGTAGGATCGATATCGTATGTTTTCGCGGTTTCGGTGGCCTTGGATTTGAAGGACTCGAAGTCATTTCTATACTTTTTCAATTTATCCGTTGTTTCGTCCAAAGCCTTACTCGCTTCGTCCAAAACGATATCACGTTTTTTTAAAACTTTGGAAACATAATTGATCTTGTTCAATACGCTGTGCATGAATTCACAAAGAAATACAAACTCAAAATTCATCATTTTTGATTTTATAATCTCTCCTTCACTACGTTCGTCTTAACTGGAACTCTTCAGCGTTATTTCGGACAATGCTATAATGATATCGAAAAAGCGAAGTTTGACTGCAGTTATTGAGTTAACCCTACTGGACCATCTTGTCGGATTCAATTTTTTCAAAGTAATTTCTGATTCCCCGGTGAATTTCGATAGAAGGTCCCAGCGCTTAATGCTGTTTCCAAAGAAGTTAAACAAGTCTTGAATTGTTGCAAAAAACTTCTGAATTTCGACGGAACCTCGAACGGCATCATTTACTACCAAATTTAAATTATGACTCGCGCAATGTACGTAGTGTCGCTGATCCAATGTGCTACGGGCGTACTCATTCAAACTACCAAATAACTGAAAAAACGATAATACACAGCATAGGTATGCTTATCGAGGACGCTTGGCGCATGTGTTGAAAATGTTAAATAGTAGATTTGAAAAAAAAAAAAAAAAAAAGTCTTGTGAGCCGGCTCGAGGCTCGAGCCTCATCACCAGATTATTTTTTATATTTTTTTTTTCAAAACTGAGGTTAGAGGGCCCCCTGAGCTACGGGGCCCTGGTGCACTGCACCACCTGGCCCTATGATAGCTACGCCACTGGATTCCATTGAGCATAGTAAGCAGTAGAACCACGCCATATAACCCGCAATGTAACGGACAAGTTGAACGCTTGAATGGGACTATAAAGCTTCTATTACATTCCAAAAAGATGGCAGTAAGCCAATGGGAGCAAGTTCTACCTTTAGCATTACATATTATCCGTGTTCTATTGTGCACGAGTGGAAATACAATGCCACATCAACGGTTGTTTAATTATCCTGCTGTTATCACCGGGGCCATTTCTTTTGAAGAAACATTTGCGTCGCATCGTTCAAACTTTGATCCGCTAGTGGAAGAAGCAGAACCTAATGAATCAAATCCATCCTATTCTTACATAAGACTTCAAAATGGGACGAATACCACTGTATCCAATATACATTTAGTACCGCTTCCAATCGAAGATATTATAACTACGAAGATGCCGTCGATGTAATGCCTGCTAATCAAGAAGCCCGGAGTCATCTGAATCAACAATTTCCCCTGCACTACAAGAACCACGCCAATCTTCAAGAAAAAGACGAGCCCGTGCATATTTGAGGGACTGCGACAACGAGTCGAATTTCGAAGGAAGGGAGAATGTATATTGTAGACTCCTAAGCTTCCAGAAGGGTATATAAACGAGCGCGAGCTACCCACGAGCCCTTTTTGCTTGTCAGTCGTCGCGCCGTGCGGAGCTCCTGAGACGTTCGATACAATCCATGTCGTGAGACTTTGTTAATTTATCACTAATTGCTAATTATTGTAATTGAAGTGCTAATTGTGTTGATTGTATTCCTTGTTGATTGTTGTAATAAGTGTAATCAAAATAAATAAATGTAAAAGACACGTTTGTGTGTCTACCTACCTTTTTTTTAAATAATATCTCGACGAACCTCTAACATCATTCGTGGGATTCAAGCCCAGGCCACTGTTTCATCGCGCCATAAGACGCAAGGAATACAATCAAAACTACCCTATTTGTCAGCAAGTTTATTTTTTTTTTGTTGAAATTGTTTTGTTGTGTAAATATGCCTAAACCGCATCATTCGCGAAGCAAGTCGCGCAGTGGATCGCACCGACGTCATCGGGAGCGTCACGGGTCGCGAAACCGATCGCGACATCGTGAATACCGTCAATCGCGATCACACACGCGAACGCCCTCCCTGTCTTCGCGATCTCAGACGCGACCCCAATCTGCGTCGCGGGCACGCGTTCGTGCCACGTCCAGCACGCGCGTCACGCGTCATATACACTCGAGTTCCGAACAAAGGTTGAGGACTCCAGTGATAAAACAGGCGTTAGACACAATTCTTACACGGTTAGAAGCTATCGAAAACAACTTTACACCCAGTGCCTCCGATGTGTCGACACCGTCTGCCGCCCAGACGATCGTAGACGCGATTCAGGTCATAAACCCGGTTAGAACGCATAACTACTACGTTTCAAATTTCGACCCGTCCATACATGATATTGACGCGTGGTGTACTGAGGTGGAGCGCGCACAGCTCACTAATCGTTGGAACGATCAGGAATGTCTATCCCGCGTGGCAGGATGTCTTAAAGGTGACGCTAAAACCTGGCTTACCGAGTGGGTAACGAGTGACAGGTCGTGGACTAGCTTCAAACGTGAATTTATACCACTTTGCCCAAAGAAATTAGATTACGCGAACATTCTATTCGATACTATGAACAAAACGTCAGATAAGTATACTTCGTACGCTGAATACGCGTGACATTGTCTGTTGCGCTTACGCATAGTCAAAGGACTTGGCGAGGACTTGATGACCCACATAGTTATTCGAGGGATAGATGACCCACAAGTTAGGGCAGCAGCTGCGAATGCTGATCTTACCCCTGAGAATTTAGTCTCTTTCCTATCCATCTATGTTAAACCGGCCCAGTCGAAGGGTCATCAGAAATCCCAACCTACGAAAAGGCCTACCCAACAGGGAGGCTCATCGACACTTAAATGCTTTAAATGTAAACAAAGCGGGCACAAAAGCTATAACTGCCCGAAGAAGTCTAAGCCTTCGGAGACTCCGCCAACTACAATTACTTGTACATTCTGTAAAAAGACCGGTCATTTAGAAGATCAATGTTTCGCTAAAAACCGGTCCACGTCACGAAATAAACACAACATAAATCTTTGCTGTGATTACTCGGGTAATGAACACAACAAGGACATAGTTACTGCAGTTGTACAGGGTGTTCCTATAGACGTACTTATAGATAGTGGAGCCCTTAATGTCTCATTAGTATCTCATGATCACACCTATAATTATCGGTACCGACATCTTAAACCGCGACGGTATAACTTACATCCGTACTAAGGACAGGCAATACCTCACGCACACGAATACGGGACCGTCCAAAATCGGCTTGACCCAAAAGACAAACGTAGCTGACATCACAACACCCCTTCAGGGTGCAGACCGATTTTCCTTACTAAAATTAATTCAAACCTTCTCAGACTTTTTTATAACGGGAACAGCTACCACAACCGTGACTACAGGCGAGATGCACATCAATCTCACCAGCGATGTACCGGTTACTTACAGGCCGTACAAACTGTCACAGGTTGAAAAACTTAAAGTCCGTGAAATAGTAAACGACCTCTTAAGCAAAGGTATTATTCGAGAGTCGGAATCCGAATATTCGAGCCCGATCATACTCGTCAAAAAGAAAGATGGCTCTGACCGTATGTGCGTTGACTACCGTGCCCTCAATAGAATAACAGTGAAGGAACGGTACCCACTGCCATTAATTGATGATCACATAGACAGGTTAGGTGACAAGAGCATAACGCGCTATTCGTCTCTTGATATGGCTACTGGCTTTCACCAGATTAGGATTAGTCCGTCTTCAGTGCACAGGACGGCTTTCGTCACGCCTGAAAACCACTACGAGTATATAAAAATGCCGTACGGGCTCACCAACTCCCCCGTTGTTTATCAGAGAATCATAAACAAAACATTGCGTAAATTCATTGATGCAGGCAAGGTACTGGTCTATATAGATGACGTACTACTGATGTCTACTACTATAGAAGAGGGTTTATCTCTGTTGCGCGAAGTGCTCATCACACTTACTGAGGCAGGCTTTTCGATCAACTTACGTAAATGCGTTTTCCTCACCACTGAGATTGAGTATCTGGGTAGGATAGTTGGGCAGGGTCAGGTTAAACCGAGCCCTCATAAGATAAATGCATTAGTGAACGCACCTTCTCCTCAAAATGTCAAGCAGGTACGACAATTTTTAGGCTTAGCCGGGTACTTTAGAAAGTACATAAAGGGGTACGCTACAAAAACATCATGTATTTCCATGCTCACAAAAAAGGGTGTCCCCTTTAAATGGGGCTCCAAACAAGAGGAAGTCCGTCAGGAGATTATCTTGTTACTAACCAATGACCCCATCCTAACCATTTTTGACCCGGAGTTGCCAACCGAGGTACACACCGACGCGAGCAGCGTAGGCTACGGTGCTGTGTTGTTGCAAACTCATAAAGACAACAATAAGAAGGTCGTTGCTTACTTTAGTAAAGCCACGCAAGGTGCAGAGAGTAGGTACCACTCCTACGAACTAGAGACCTTAGCTGTGGTGAAAGCTTTACAAAATTTTAGGCACTATTTAATAGGCGTTCAGTTTAAAGTTGTGACGGACTGTAACGCTTTAAAGTCTACAGAGCGCAAAAAGGACCTACTCCCGAGGGTGGCGCGTTGGTGGGTCTATCTTCAAGACTTCACTTTCGATATTGAGTATCGCAAGGGAAGTATGATGTCACACGCTGACTACCTAAGTAGAAACCCACCCTTGAACGTTCTGAACGTCACAAGACCACGTAACTGGGCTCAAATAGCACAGGCAGCGGATTCAGAAACCCAGAACCTTCTCCAACAACTTCAGGAAGGCAACCTGGACTCTAACCGCTATATCCAAAGAAACGATCTGCTCTATTATAAATACACGCCAATAGGTGAAGAGTCCAAGTTATTATGCTACATCCCTAGAGGTCATAGGCTCAGCCTACTTCGCGTTTTCCATGACGAACACGACCATATCGGATATGACAAAACTCTTGACCTTATCCTGAAACACTTCTGGTTTCCGGGACTTAGACAATTTGTCAAGAAATACATTGATCACTGCTTGATATGTATTTCCAAGAAACGAGTTCCTAGAGCTCCCTTGCAAAATATAACTTCATGGCAAAAACCTGAAATTCCTTTCCACGTAATACATTTAGACGCGCTTGGTCCTCTTCCTGAGTCGAATGGCTATAAGTTCGTTCTCTTGTTGGTAGATGCTTTTACAAAATATACATTGCTCTACGCTATTTATAGGCAGGATGTAGATGAACTTTTGAGAACTGTGACAAACGCCGTGTCTCTCTTCGGCGCTCCAAATTTGATTGTCACTGATAAGGGTCGTATGTTTGAGTCGGCTAGATTTGTAAAATTTGTCAAAGAAATTGGCGCGGACATTCACTACATTACGCCGGAAATGCATCATGCGAACGGACAGGTCGAGCGGTACGCGCGAACTGTACTCAACATGATCCGCATCGTAGCCAACCATAGAGAAGCCACCTGGTCGGATACTCTGTGGAGGTTACAGCTGACCCTCAACGTCACGAAGCAGAAGACGACTCAGGCCTCCCCCTTGAACCTCATGGTCGGGAATGATGCCACCACCCCAGTGATTCAGTCACTCGTCCGAGACGTGGCACTACAAGGATTGCAACCAAACCGTGAGGCACAGAGGGAGTTGCGAAGGAGTCGTGCCACCGAATTATTAAGAAAGAACCAGTGTCAGCAGGATGCATATGTAAACAGAAACAGGCAGCCACCTAGAACGTTTGCTGTTAACGATCTAGTATTCGTTATTAAGTTTTCACAGGCTACGGGTAAGCTGGACCCCGGTATGCGAGGCCCTTACAGAGTTGTACGAGTGCTGCCAAGCGGTCGCTACGAGCTGAAGCTGCTGAGCGGCTCCTACGGAAAGACCACGCAGGCTGCGGCACAGTTTATGGTGCCATGGAAAGGGGAATGGTGTCCCGACACCTGCGCTGCATTCTTTGAGCGTGAGTATAATTGTAACACCAGCACATCACAAAGTCTATGACTAATTGTGAGTGGCGAAACAAACTGCGTGTGTTCTATGTCAGACAGACTGCGGGATGTCTGAGTGTACCTAGGAATGCTTAAAGGCATACTAAGTATGTATGGCAGACTGCGGGATGCCATAGTGGTGTAAGGACGGACTGCGGGACGTTCCTTGATAGCAAACTGCGGGGTGCTAAATGTGCGTAGAGGACGGACTGCGGGACGTTCCTTGATAGCAAACTGCGGGGTGCTAGATGTGTGTAGAGGACGGACTGCGGGACGTTCCTATCGGCAAACAGACTGCGGGATGTTTACCCTACACAGTAAATAGATGATGAATGATTACTTGTGTTGACGAATATGATGATGAATTCGTGAACCTTATTAGCTAACGTATGTTAGATTGTATGTATGTGGGCCGTAAAAATTGATGAATGCAAGGATTAGGCACACCGTAATCCACATCGACATTTAGTAACAGTGTGCCCTTTTCTGAAACTTCAGAAGCCGATCTGATGATGGACACCACGACCCCTACCAGCGAACCGGTACCGGGGCCAGCGGACTCAAACCCGGAATCCATCCAGCAGCAACTGCATTCAGCCGAAAATGACCTTTTCATACCAGGCCCCCAAGCTTTACCGGACATATCAGATGCAGTCGTGGACGACGCAGGTTCAGGAGAGGCCGTGTAGACTCTTAAGCTTCCAGAAGGGTATATAAACGAGCGCGAGCTACCCACGAGCCCCTTTTGCTTGTCAGTCGTCGCGCCGTGCGGAGCTCCTGAGACGTTCGATACAATCCATGTCGTGAGACTTTGTTAATTTATCACTAATTGCTAATTATTGTAATTGAAGTGCTAATTGTGTTGATTGTATTCCTTGTTGATTGTTGTAATAAGTGTAATCAAAATAAATAAATGTAAAAGACACGTTTGTGTGTCTACCTACCTTTTTTTTAAATAATATCTCGACGAACCTCTAACAATATGATATAAACTCTTCCGTCCTTGAACTCTTTATTCTTTGTTCTTTATTCTAATTTACTTACTTATTTGAATGAATTTTTATAGCATTTATTATGCTAACTGTTAAGTTCGAAAAACATTGGAAAAAATGAAATACTCAAGTGAGACTCGAACTCACGACCTTTCGCTTACAGGGCGACTGCTGCTCAATAGCTCAGTTGGTAGAGCAGTCGCCCTGTAAGCGAAAGGTCGTGAGTTCGAGTTACATACTTATTGTCAAGCAAGTCATTAATGCTTAATAAAGCCATATTTTAGGTCGAATATTGTTTTATTATTTAACAATATCTTAAACATTTATATTGTACACTGTGGTGGTCATTTGAAATTTATGTTGGCACGTAAGTGTACGGGTCAATGACTCGGGAACTTGGCGCGCACTGTTCGGTTTAGGGCAGTGGCGCGCAGCTTGATTGATGTATGAGGGCCCCGTCCCTCTCCCTTGTTTTACTCATAGGGGACCTGAAAATCGTCTACTGCACTCCTGCGTGATTTCTACTTATACATAATATATTTAGATGTAGCAGAACCTGCAGAACTATAGACCAACCGCAACTTCTATACAGCGCCCTACGTACGCGGCGTTTGGTGAGGGCGGAGGTACAGTAAGAGAAAGAAAGCTTGTGACTTACGATGTGTCGAGATTTGGTCGAGATCGAGACTGTTGAGAGCGTAAGTGAGTGTATATGTACCTATGTATTATCTATTTTGTACCTATGTGTTATTTTTCACTGGCGCTGAAAGCATGGCGATGGTGGTGGCCTGAGACTGAACAAATCTAACGTACGTTAACGTAACGTAATACTCCCCCGTCTCCCCCTCGTCTCGTCACGCATATAAGTAGCCAAAGCGCAGACCATAGATGATACAATACCTTTATATCTATTCTATGCTTATGGTCAAACCAAAGAGTATGGTGAATGGTAACACTGAAAAGACAAACGTCAAACTTAATCAAACTTACGATATCCACTGCATAGACAATCCACTGTTCGCTATTTTGATTCTATTTTTTTAGTTTCATTATCCTAAAATCCCCCAAATTAGTTTAATGGTTGCAGCATATTTGGCTGAAGTGTTAAATCTACTAAAAATATTACTTTCGGGATAAACAAGTCACGTGCGATGCATTAAGTGATGTGAACTGTGAAATTGTGAACAGTATTTTGCTGTGCAATCTGCTTCCAATATGAAATCCAGTAAGCGGAGACTTCAGGCTCTCACAGAAGGATCTGATGGGATGCCTAACTATCTTAAAATGGAAGATTCGGAGACATCAATCCCACCCGTGTTCAGGTCACGGTTACACGAGTTGTTCGCGCAAATAGAAAAAGAGTTTGACCTTCTATATACTGAAAATTTAAATCGTAAGTCAACAACATATGTACTTGAAATCACTTGTTTACCTTCTGTATTAATGAATGAATATAAAATTAAAGAGAAAAACATGATATACCTATCATTGACTGTGTAGGAACGATGGATATTAAGAATAACTTGAAACATTACCTATAAAATTATTATTAGTGTTAAGTTTATTATGGCTTTATGGCATATTAAGCTGTTAATATATGTAGTAAACTTTATTGCTGGCAAGCAGTGTTATTTTTATGACCTTTATTCTGTTTTAGTTCAAGAAAAAATTGATATCCTGAGTGAGAAACTGGAACGAGAAAGCTATGTAGGAGACAAGCAGAACTTAGACTATATTGAATTTGATGTCACGGGCAAGAATTCAAAAGTAAAATGTTAGTATGAATTAAATAAATAAATAAATAAGAATTTATTTTCTCTTCCACAAGGGTACTGTACAAAATTTGCATAATCTAGTGGGTTTTTAAAATTTTAAAATTGGTTCTGTAGCCTTTGTGAGAGACTGATGTCTGTAGTAGGAAAACTTGTGTTACAGATGTTTATACAAACACCAAATTGTGTATTATCTTATCTCGACAGCTCTTGATATAAATCCCAATCATTTGTTTTTGAATGTTGTCTCATTTGTTAAACTTTTTACAACCAGTATGAACAGTATTTACAGATAATATAATTCTGTGGAAATTTATACCTAAAAATTGTTTAGTGCTTCATGAAATGCCATTAAGTGTGATAAATAACTGAACCTAACAATAGGTTCAGTATGACCAAAATATGTAACCCTTCTGTGAGCAAATTATATAATTCTGTGTTAGATATTTTATCTAAATCTGACAAATCATCTTATGATATTGTACAGTGTAAGTTTTAAAATATTGTACCATTATAAATTAATGTGAATCTAAGTGTATAAATTAGGGAGAAAACCTTGATTGAATTTATTACCATTCATTTTGGTAGTTAACCGAACGTAAACATTCTTGATGTGTCTTTTATTAGAATGTTCAATGGTCTGTTTATGAGTAACCATACAATAATTTTATGAACAATAAATTCATGACAAGGTTTTGTCAATTCCTAATTTTGTTTACTCTGACACTGTCTAAATCTGTCTTATTTCCTTTTGGATTCTCATTTCAAGATCTTTTTAGTGTACAATGTGTACTTTCAACACTTACACCCTTTTAACCTCTGACTTTGAATTAAAATATGTTTAGCCTGAATACTCAAATAACAGGGATGAATCTCTGATAATATGGCTGTGAAAAGTAGAAAATACAATATTGTACTACACAAAGAACATTTAAAAAAATTAAAGTGAGGTGGTTAAACTGAAGCTGATACAGTATCACCTGTAATCCACCTGTTATCATTTGTTATTAAATCACATGTCATCTATTTTTATGATACAACAAACAAATTTAACTAAAAATCAGTTCAGTTTTCATACAATATTAATCTTATGGATCATTCTTATCTTCTTTTTTTTTAAAGTGGTATTTATCCATCTTAGGCTGAGGCCCCACTTGTGTGTTGCGTTGATCAGGGTGATTCTTAGAAATATGTAATGAAATAAAATTGTAACAATGAGAGAAATTCCTTTAATTTTCTAAAAATGACTCTGCTCAATGCAACGCAACATGAAGTGGGACCTCAACCTTACTCTGTTAGTTCTTCCAAGTTAGTAGTCAGCCAACTTATGTGATATGTTAAGAACAATTCCCTTTTTTTTAAATGCAAGTAATCTGAATGGATGAACTGCCCTGATAATCGTCATTTGAATTATAATTATTATTGTTAGCTCTCACTAAAAAACACAAAAGACAAAACTGTTATCATTCAGTTAATGAGGCATACTGAAATAGTAAAAGTTTTCCTACTTCAGCATGACTTTAATCAAGGTACATAAAAACATGACTTAACTAGAAACGAAAATGGGTTTTAACAGGTTTCTTAGGTGTACAGACCTGCTGAAAAGCACTCTTAATGCAATGACTAAAATTAATGTGTAATTAAGTGTAATTATTGTGGAGAAATAGGGCAAAAAAATCTAACAATGATTTACCTGATAACAGGAAACTTTTTTCTTCAGTTAAATACAATTAAAAATATGTGGAATCCTTAAATTCTAATTTGGAAACATCTTTTTTTACAGTAACCCAAAGCAATTCACAGAAAGTTAAAGCCAGCCACAAGCTAAGGGTCCAGACTAGCAAAATTGTATCAAGTTTCAAGGCGCCCACATACAATTGCCAGCTAGTCCGAGAATTCACTGGCCACAAGGATGGTATCTGGGATGTGTCATCCGCGCGACCTGGACAGGCCCTTATTGGAACGGCTTCTGCTGGTAATTAATTAGTAGATTTTATCTTCTGTGAATTATAGTTATATGTACATCTTTATCCCTTTGGATTATACAGATAAATGTCTGCAATTTGTTGTGATACTTCCTTACCTTAGTCAATGTAATTCCATTTTAAAATACATTTAGTTCAAATTTTAGTAAAGGTTAGTAGTTAGTAGGAAAGGAAGATTAAATAATACCTTTCTCTTAAATTAATAACAAATTTAGAACATATTGAAATCTTGCAGGGGTCTTTTGGTTGGGGCTTCAATAGTTGAATGATTGGTAAAATTATCAATATTAATAGTTTTTTTTTATATATTAATAGTTATTATTATGAGAGAATAAAACTGAAATAAATAATAGTAATAAATATAATTTTAAGAAAGGTGAAAGTATGTCGTCTTTTTTTATTTTATTTATGGTAAATTTATATAATTTTCAAAATATATTTTATGTAGATCACACAGCCTGCGTATGGAGTGTGGAATGGGGCAAGTGTCTGCTTCAGTACACGGGCCACTCTGGCTCTGTCAACTCCATCAGGTTCCACCCCACCAGGGACATAGCACTCACCAGCAGTGGAGACAACACTGCGCATGTTTGGCAGGCTGCCGTCAACTGGGACTTACCTGTAAGTAAAATTTTATGAATCTATTATATTATGAATTAGCATGTTTTTGTCTCTTTTCAATTCGTCAAAGTTTAACTTTAATAACTGTTATTAAAATGCGTAAAGAAGTCAAAACAGCCTTATGACAGGACCCGTCGGCAGCTTAGTAGTTAAGGAGTCGGCCTTACGATCGAGAGGTCCCGGGTTCGAATCCTGGCCATTACACTACCAACGTGAACCCACTCCTAGCACAAGCAATCTAGCTTAGTTGGAGGGGTTAGAGGCAATATTAGTAACTTCTTCTCTTCTTCTAATATTCTTTAAAAAAAAAGCCTATTGCGGACAGCCCTTTATACTATGTTGCATATAAGGTTCAGACAATGAGGCCCTGTAAGTTAAAAGATGTCAAAGAGGGATCGCATTTCACACATACAAACATAAATAAATAATAATAAATATTTCCCAACTAAATATTTCCCAACATTCTACACAACGCTATCTAGACCCATGGTAAGCATAGCTTAACTAGCTTGTGTTATGGAATCTAGAACGAGGATAAACATACTTAAATACATTTTTTTTTTGTAAATACATACATATTATACATAGAAACACCCAGACCAACGCAAATAGCCATATTCATGCATACAAATATTTGCACTGAGCGGGAATCGAACCCGCGCCTCCTGCGTGGCAGTCGCATTCACTACCGCCACGCCACGGAGGCTTTATTTTTATTTATAGTTTATAGTTATATTTTAATCTCAATAAAATTATAATGATGATGATGCTTCCCAGCCGTTTTCGGTTACGGCGATAGCTTTTGTAATTGCGTGCCAAACTGGTTGGGTCACTGGTGCGCTTTGGCCGTGTTGGTTCACAGTGGAATAGAATAGGACCACCCCAGCTCTTCCTGTAGGTGTGTCGTAAAAAGCGACTAAGGGATAGGGCTGTTCTCCATCCGACAGTAAACATGTAGCCCAAGACAAAGGGATAGACGGCAATAGGCTCGCATTATTACGTCGTGGGACGGAACATCATAATTGGCGAAACGTGGGTCAAAATGTCATGACCATTAAATCGGAACTTATAAAACGACATATTACATAAACATAAACTCACGCCTGTATTCCCCGAAGGGGTAGGCAGAGGTGCTAGCACCCACATTTCGCCAGTTTATGTTTAGATCCCAACATAATAGGTGGCGAGCCTATTGCCATTAACCGGGCACTTATAAACCTGCGATAAACGACAATATAAATAGAAATATTAAAGACTAGTTTAGCAAATGAACCACCGCACCGGTTTGAAACGCGGCTAAGACCTGAGAAGACTCCGGCAAGAAGCTTAGTGGGAATTTTCTCTTTTTTGTCTATTTAAAAACATTCACTTATTCTATTACTTATAGTCTAGATACAATTATTTGCTTGAGTAGCATAGTTGAGCGAAAAGCTAATCTCCAAGCGTGTTTATCATCTAAATATTCTGGGATTTTATAATAGCCTTTCTGGCACAGTCTACTCGTAACTACATTTTTAAATTTTTTAATAATAAATTAACAACTCTGCCTCAGACATCTTGCCTCTGTGGCGTGGCGGTAGTGCACGCGACTGCCACGCAGGAGGCGCGGGTTCGATTCCCGCTCAGTGCAAATATTTGTATGCATGAATATGGCTATTTGCATTGGTCTGGGTGTTTCTATGTATAATGTGTGTGTATTTACATAAAAAAGTATTTAAGTATGTTTATCCGCATTCTAGATTCCATAACACAAGCAATAAAAGCTTACCATGGGTCTAGATAGCGTTGTGTAGAATGTTGTGGAATATTTATTTATTTATGAGTATATCGATGGATGTATGTAATTTCTGATATGATTTATTGTAGCGAGGTCAATCCTCAGAAGAAGAATTAGAAGGTGGAGGTGAAGAGAGCCTCGGCGAAGGAGGAGACAGGCCCGAGGTCCTTCGCACTCCTCTCACTGAACTCTTGGGCCACCAAGGTGTAGTAGTAGCTGCTGATTGGCTAACTGGAGGCGACCACGTGATAACGGCCTCTTGGGATAGGACCGCCAACTTGTATGATGTCGAGACCGGAGACTGTTTGCAGGTTCTAACAGGTACGCATGTGTATTGTTATTTGATTACTGTTATATCAGTTAAAATGTGGTACAATCAGCATCATATCGATCTTGACGAACAAAGTATTCAAAATGATCATAATGCCTTAAGTTTTCCCCTCTTCCTATTGACTGATTGTTCCGATATTTTATACACACCTTTATTTACGTACTTACGCACAATAATTATAATTAAATCAATAAAACAGTTTGGTTTACTCTTAGGCCCGTATTCTAGAATGACACTCAGCCTGAATCACGATTTGTCTAATGAAAGATAGTATAGACAGATTGATAGTTTGACAAATGGCCTATACAATCTGTCCTCAGATAAATCGAGATTCAGGCTGAGTGTTATTCAAGAATACGGGCCTTAATATTGTGGTATTAAGATAATTTTGAGACTTTGTCGTCGAGTTAGTTCTGACGCTGACTCATTGGATTTTATACTGCCTATTAAAAATCATCTTGCACTTCTATTAGGCCATGACCATGAACTGACTCATGCGTCGGCACACCACGCATCTCGACTGGTGGTGACCGCGTCACGCGACACCACCTTCCGTCTGTGGGACTTCCGTGAGCCGATACACTCTGTCTCCGTATTCCAGGGACACACTGAGTGAGTGTTTTATTTAAATACTCGAACATCCATACTAATATTATAAATGCGAAAGTAAATCTGTCTGTATGTTACGCTTTCATGCCTAAACCACTGAACCGATTTTGATGAAATTTGGTATAAGGGTAGATTAGACCTTGAGAAAGGACATAGGCTATGTTTGGTCGCGATAACCGACTTCCACGCGGGTGTAGCCGCAGGCAAAAGCTACTTTGTCGACATACCTACTTAGTTTCACTTATCATCACGCTCTATTTATGTTTAGGTTGCATGTTTTATACTCTGTGTCAGCCTGGGACAGAGGGATATGTCAGAGGCTACCTCACCCCAAGCAACTCATGACCCGAAAAGGGGTGCGGTTTTAGTCGGTTCGATTCTGACATTTCCGCATTTAAAAAAGGCGACATGTTTTATAGGTATGCACAAAAAATACAACCCCAAAATATCTTTGTCTATACTTCTATGATTACGTTAGTGAATCCGCAATTTAGTCATTGTAAATCCTATCCATGTGAATCCTACGACATAGCCCGGTCAAGCCCACCAAGCTGAAAATTAGTAAAATTGTTCAAAACATAATTATAAACAATACCTGAAAGTTCCCCATCATTCCCGTGTAAGGAAAAAAAAAGATTCAAGGTCAAAGGTGAAAATAATGAGTTTTTCGCGATTTTCAGCAAAACGGTACGTTTATCATAAAAGTACTTCAGACAAAAATTGTAGATTATAAAATTATCTATAAAAAATGTCTCAACAGTTTTTTCCTACGAGTCACCGTTTCTGAGATATACCGATTCAAAAAGTAATAAAAATTGTTATCAATCAGCAGTTATAATCAGCAGAAGGAGTAGTGAGTAAGTTAATCGTTGGTTTAACCGTTGAGTAGTGCTACTCTGACATTGGGAAATGCGAATACTCAGTTACCGAGGACTTTAAGTTACGATTAGATAATAACTTTTATAACCTAACCTAATGATGGGGAACTTTCAGGTATTTTTTATAATTATGTTTTGAACAATTTTACTCATTTTCAGCATGGTGGGAATTTATGTACCTTCACTCTCATTTTTTGGTTTAAATTGACCGGATTAACATGGCAACCATTTAATAAAAATATTACTAGATATATCAAAAGTTAAAAGGCAATCACAATTTATTTTTAACTTTTTGGAGGTGTTTTTTGTGACGGGGGTTTTTAATTTCTTTTTCCAGGAGTGTTACATCAGCCGTGTTCACACGTGAAGACAAGGTGGTGTCCGGGTCAGACGATCGTTCTGTGAAGGCAAGTTTTTACGCCATTTCAATCATTAACTCTATAACGAAATGTTTAACATGTAGAAGATTGTCTGAAATAATTATTATGAATCCTTTAGGAAGTTAATGGATTGACAGCCTCTGTGGCGTCGTGGTAGTGAACGCGACTGCTACGCAGGAGGCGCGGGTTCGATCCCCGCTCAGTGCAAATATTTGTATGCATGAATATGGCTATTTGTATTGGTTTGGGTGTGTCTATGTATAATATGTATGTATTTACAAAAAAAAAACTAAGTATGTTTATCCGCATTCTGGATTCCATAACACAAGTTAAGCTTACCATGGAGATAGCGTTGTGTAGAATGTTGTGGAATATTTGGAATATGTTTTTATTCATAAATCCAGAAGTTCAATATCAATATGTTTTATAGGTATGGGATGTTCGTAATATGCGTTCAGCGCTCGCCACCATCAGATCTGACTCTTCAGTGAACCGTGTAGGAGTGAGCGGTAATGGTCTGATCGCAATCCCGCACGACAACCGGCAGGTCCGCATATTCGACCTGCAGGGGCAACGGCTTGCTCGTCTGCCTAGGTCCAGTCGACAGGTAACTTGACATTCCATATAATAAATGTTTAGTAATAATAGTTATTGTCAGGGAGCCTTCCGGCTCTTACTACTCCACTTCGCAGGATCTTGGGCGACCATGGTAGTGAGACTATTTCACGCATGTCACCCTTCTTAACTTACTGTTTATGGGACACCATTTTTTTGGGAAGGAAAACGCTGGTTGAATGAAATCCTTAAGTAGGGCTCTGTATTATTTGGTGTGCTGCTTTTACAGGGCCACCGCCGCATGGTGACTTCAGTCGCGTGGGCCGACGATATCTTGTCCAACATCAACTTCTTCAGCTGCGGCTTCGACCGGCGCATCCTGGGCTGGTCTATTCAGCCCTCCAAAGAGAACTAAATAAGACTTACAGGTACATGTCCGTTCACACACTGATATATCGATGTTTAGTGATAGAATATCGAATTATTATCAATACACGGGCAATTATAGACCTTAGTTATTAAAACTAAAGGCCATAATTGCCTGTGATGTGTTGTCATTAAGGTTGAGAATACTGTCGTGAAGATTATTAACTTATTCATAATTGTAGTAAGACTTAAATATCATTTTATTGTAAGAAATTTATATTGAGTGGGTGTCTATCAAAATTTATCCTGAATATTATATGTATTGGAACAACTGGCAGAGATTGCTCGCGCATTCATTATAAAAGAAACTAGGATCATATAATATTTAATAATAAGCCACATTTGCTATTCACTCATGAAATAACCAAATCTATACTTTGTCCAACAAATTATTAAACTTTGAACAGCGACTTGAGAACGTAACTTTTCCATTATTAGTAAAAGTAAATTTAGAAATGCAAAAGAAATATATAAAGTACCTAATCCTATGTATCTATCCTATTTATAACCCACTAATACGATAGTTTCACGCCTGCTACACGAACAGCTACACTCATGTATTTAGTGTTGGGATCGAATAATTTCGTTGCAAATTATAATCAAATCGTATATAATCGTTCACATTTACTTTCGTTTACTTCAACTGTTATAGCCTTGCTTTTATAGTGAATGATTCTTTTACCTACTTTCAATGGAAAACATAAAAAATGTGAAAAGCTATTAAGAATAGTTTTATTTCGATGTGTTAACTTATATTCGTGCAAGCTTTCGACAAAAGCAAATATTGAATCGTGAAATCGATAGAAATTTCTACATAAACAAAGTCGATTGTTATATGTAATCGAGTAGGTAACGCATTGTGACATAACTACATATAATATGACAAGAAAAATTCAATAGTCAATAGTTATAAATGATTGGACATTGTATAATCTGTATCATGTAGGTAATACAAAATTACTCGTACATGTAGTATATATATTATTTTGACATACTATACTTTGTTATTTTATTTCACTTGCTTGCTATACTCCCCCGTAATAAGGGGTGAGCCTATTGCCGCATTCCGGGCACTATTCGAGCCATACAACTGAAACTGAGTCTGAGCTGAATGTCTGTCTGATGTTAAACAGCCATATCCCTAGTCGCCTTGTACGACACCACATGGGAAGAGATGGGGTGGCCCAAATTCTATTCTCCCGGGAACCACGCGATAAAATGCTGGTTTAAAAAATCTGTACATGTGATATGCAATCTAATGGAATGTGCGGTCACCTACTGTTATTTTACGTTGCTATACATATGATAAATACTATATTAAATTAACATTGTGACGTGATAGTTAAATAAATGTACGTGTGAATTAATCTGACGGTCGGGGTACTCCTGTGTCTTCTAAAGTAAAGCCAAACGAAGCGAGAGAAAAAAGGTAAACAATGTTTCAGCGGTTCCAAACTTTTTTTTTTTCAAAATGATTACGTATCACTTCAAACACGTTACAGAAGGGAATGAAATTGCTCATAAGATGGCGGATCTGACAGTTTAGAACCGCTGTGCTGACAACTTTCGTGTACTACGAAACACGCAACGACAGCTGTCGCTCAGCCGTGGTCGCGTACGTGTAGAGATGGGCGTCTTCCCTTCCCTTCCCTGGGTAAGAATGGGTCGGGAAGGTAAAAATGGGTTTTTTCCCATTTTTACCCATTTTTACCGGGTATTTTCATTTCTTCCCGGGTAAAAATGTTCAGGAGTTAATTCGGTGCGATTATTCATGTAGAATTTCACTTTACTTGCAGTCCCATTCAATTTTTTTAGATTCACCAGTCTAAAACATACGTAGGTATATAGTATTAGCACAGTCTAACGATTCATACTACATACAGTCTGTCAACGAAGCCGTCTAGACAGAGCAATCGTGCAGGGGAGTGATGGGTGACGGGGTATTACTCGGTACGCCCATACATTTTACTCGGTACTAAGGATTCAGGGCTGTCTCATTTTGTAATCACACTAATCACGGGATATTTTTTTTTCATGACTCGTTTTGTTTGTTGAAATTGTTTTTTTTTTTTCGTTTTCTATATTTAGCTATCCAAGATGGCGGACACGAAATTTTCACAAAAATCGATTTGGGTTTCAGGTTTCGGGGTTTTTGGGGTCGTTGATTGCGAATATGACATCCATTTCGCGATCCAAGATGGCGGACTCGAAATTTTCACCTAAATCAATATGGGTATCGCTGTCAGGGTTTTGGGGTCGCTGATTGCGAATATAACATCCATTTGGTGATCTAAGATGGCGGACTCAAAATTTTCACCAAAATTGATATGGGTATCGGTTTCGGGGTTTTTGGGGTCGCTGATTGCGAATATGACATCCATTTGGTGATCCAAGATGGCAGACTCAAAAGTTTCACTAAAGTCGATATGGGTATCGCTTTCAGGGTTTTTGGGGTCGCTGATTGCGAATATAACATCCATTTCGCGATCCAAGATGGCGGACTCGAAATTTTCGCCAAAATCAATATGGGTATCGCTTTCAGGGTTTTTGGGGTCGCTGATTGCGAATATGACATCCATTTCGCGATTAAGATGGCGGACTCGAAATTTTCACGAAAATCGATATGGGTATCGCTTACAGGTTTTTTGGGGTCGCTGATTGCGAATATAACATCCATTTGGTGCTCCAAGATGGTGGACTCGAAATTTTCACTAAAATCGATATGGGTATCGTTTTCAAAGTTTTCGAGGTTGCTGATTACTAATATATTATTAATGTAGCAATCCAAGATGACTGTATGGATGATATATTCGTAATTATTAAATTTCCGCTATCTTTGATCGTCGGTAAAATGGTCGTCAATCCCGATATCAGATAATTGCCGGCAGGCAATCATACGATGGGAAAGTGTCGACTATTCGTGACGATTTTTTTCTGACGCTTTCGTGTGTGAGCGCTGTCAACTTAGGACTGCAGGCCGCCCGATACGATCTGAAACTGCAGGCGGATCTTACAGTAGTTCATCGCGTTTGATGTTTGCGTAAATGCCGCCTTTTGCAGTTTTGTCAGAGTTGTCACTTCAGTTTTTATTTACCTATAATTATTTTTTCTGTAACATTTTATATATAACCCCTATTTTGATCTCTTTGTCTGTCAAAGCACATCAACTCACGCTAATATAAATTGCTAGCTGATGCCCGCGGCTCCGCTCGCATGGATGTCGGCTATTGCGACTTTTGCTTATATCTCTGGTTCTACTCAACCGATTATGATCAAGCAAATGTAATATTTTGACTCGTGAGTTTTTTGGATTTCGATTTCGATTTCGATTTCGGTTTCGGTTTCGGTTTCGGTTTCGGTTTCGGTTTTGATTTCGATTTCGATTTCGATTTCGATTTCAATTTCAATTTCAATTTTTTATTCGGGTTCAGGTTCGGGTTCGGGTTTTAATTTCGATGAAATTTCGCTAATCGCCGGGATCGCTAAATTGATGATATATTCTTAAGGAGCCTATCCACGATCAGTCCGCCTGCAGTTTCAGAGCATATGGGGCGGCCTGCAGTCCTAAATTGAAAGCGCCCACACACGAAAGCGATTTTGGCCTGCCGGCCATTCCCTGCTGTCAGTTTTGCGGTTACACACGATCAGTTGGAAGTCGACAGTTTCCCATCGAATGATTGCCTTCCGACGATTGTCTGATATCGGAATTGACGACCATTTTAACGATGATCAAAGATGTTGGACTTTAAATTAAAAAAGTCTAAGTTTTCTTGGTGACTAATAATAAAATCCATTTAGTGATCCAAGATTGCGGACTTGAAATTTCCCAAAAAATTCAATATGGGTATCGTTTACGAGGTTTTCGGGATTGCTAATTACGAATATATCATCCATCCAGTCATCTAGGATCGCTACATGAATAATATATTCGTAATCAGCAACCCGAGTACCTTGAAAACGATACCCATATCGATTTTAGTGAAAATTTCAAGTCCGCCATCTTGGATCGCGAAATGGATGATAAATTCACAATCAGCGACCCCAAAAACCCTGAAAGCGATACCCATATCAATTTTGGTGAAAAATTCGAGTCCACCATCTTGGATCGCTAAATGGATTATATATTCGTAATCGGCGACCTCTAAAACCCTGAAAACGATACCCATATCGATTTTTGTGAAAATGTCGTGTCCGCCATCTTGGATCGCTAAATATAGAAAACGAAAAAAAAAACATTTTAACAAACAAAACGATTCATGAAAAAAAATTAAACACGTGATTAGTGTGATTACAAATGAGACAGCCCTGAATCCTTAGTACCGAGTAAAATGTATGGGCGTACCGAGTAATACCCCGTCACCCATCACTCCCCTGCACGATTGCTCTGTCTAGACGGCTCGTTGACAGACTGTATGTAGTATGAATCGTTAGACTGTGCTAATATTATAAATGCGAAAGTAACTCTGTCTGTCTGTCTGTCTGTATGTTACGCTTTCACGTCTAAACCACTGAACCGATTTTGATAAAATTGGTATAGGGGTAGATTAGACCATAAGAAAGGAGATAAGCTATGTTTGGTCGCGATAACCGACATCCACGCGGGCGGAGCCACGGGCAAAAGCTAGTAATATAATAAATAGTATCATTGTAATTGACAGAACACATATATTTATATTAAAAGTCATAATTTTGTGTATAAGTATGATATAATTACATTTTTCATTTTTACCGGGTATAAATGGCAAGTGGGTGGGTAAAAATGGGTAAAAATGGGAATTTTCCCAAAACACCCATTTTTACCGGGTTAGCGCCCATCTCTACGTACGTGTGATGTGTGCGACAAGGATAGATAAAATAATCGTTAGTTATCGCAACGTAACTCAGTAATGGTCGCTTTGTTTACCTTTTTTCTCTCGTCTCGTTGGCTTTACTTTAGTTTGATTCTAAACTAAAAACGTATTACAAACTGCTTATGTTAATTACTATTTATAGCACAACTGTCCACATAAGCTACTTTAAATGTTAAAAGTAATTCTTTAGTTACACAGTGGTAACTAAAGAATTTAATTATCTAATCCGTAATGAACAAATAGCTTGGTACGATTCATAGTTAAATAGGCTATTGCAATGCATGATTACAGGTTACGACCAGCAATTGCGTTTTATATTTGGGGTAAAGTAAAGTAAAAACCTATATATTTTATGAACGTCAAACTGGCAATGGTATCTCGCCAAATGTTCAACGAAAAACCTATAATATTAAACGTAATCGCGAATCATTAGCCTTAAATTTATTTTTAAGATAGCGTATTTGAAACATGAGTGAACATGATTAAGCGCAAGGAACCGTTGCTTTTATAGTAGCTTATGTGCATAGGTATTTTGTTGTTGGTTTTATTATTAGACATTGTCTGTATTGTAAAGGTATTAACTGTGGATTTTGGTAACATGTAACCATATTAGCTAATATAAGTAAAGGGCCAAGGATTTAGTTTATTTGTTTAACAGATTGGTTAGTTTTTAATTTCTGTGACGTATAGGAGATCTTTCGATTTTGTTGCTAAAGTTAATGGTCGCTCTGAACCGTCGAGTCGAATGAATACAATACTACTACGTCGTAGGTCTCAGGTTCGATTTCCGTTCAATACAAATATTTGTATGTATGAATATATTTATGTTGTTCTATGCATAATGTAATAATTATATGTGTACAAAAATGTAAAAAAAAACACTATCTTCAAAAGTTCAGAACGGTCGTTAAATTTGGCGCGTAATTCACCTTGAGACACTCTTGGCACAAGTATGCGAGTATGATTTTTTTCTACTTAATTTGTATACATTTTATTTAAAAGGTATCCTCGTAGCGAATTTCTTTTATTCAACATCGATGTTGAGTTGCAATATTTTTTTTTTTATTGTTTCCGAACATTCTTTGGCTGTATGTATGATCACTGTGAATTGAATTAATGTAACTCCTTTAAACAGCGTAACTTGCTATTGATATGAAAGGTTGTTTTTCTTAAGAAAATATTTTAATATTTATGGCTTGTGATAGGAATATATTGTGATAGGAAGCTCGCAATAATATAACTGTCAGTATTGGTTAGCTTGTTTGTATTGACTAAAAGAAAACTAAATTCAATGAGTACTAAGTATATTATTAGACTAGATTCGCTGTTCCAGCGCAGAGGTGGGATTGGAGGAGGGTTACCTGACGTAAAGACTACACAGTAATAATTTATGGATTTCATTAGTCTATGTATCTCCATAGCGCGCCTTTTTGCAGTGCCATCTGTATAACAGCTACTAAAATTGAAAATTGCGCGTTAGTTGATTAGCTGATAAATACTTTATTTGTTCCGTACAGACAGTCTAGCAGTATAAACTTACATGGAACATATTGAAGGAAACTTCTAATACATAAAATAAAGGCATTTCGATATCAGTAGCATCTACGTTGTTTTACGAAATTACTCGTTTTCAAATTCATCCAATACAAAAGTAATGATAATAGTATATATTATGCAATATTACGATCTCCGTTAATAACTGCAATAAATAGATTGGCTATTAAAATAGTTTAGGGATTGGTATACACTACATGTAAGTCTACATATATTTTTGACAGTACAGTAAATAATATAACCTAACGTATAATGTAATCTTTGGAATCTCTTTGAAAATAAAACGGGATTCGTGCAAACAAATACTGTTCGCTACCTTTAGAGAGACTCTACGTCTTTGCTATAATATCGAAGTTTGTAAAGGTGCTTGAAAGCCCAACATGCCTTAATTTTCCACATACTACTCATTTCCCTACCCTTTCACTAATAGGTTTCAGCACATAAGTGACTACCTTGGTATTGCCAACATTTAAATTCCATGTTAACCATTTCCCATTTCAATGGTGAACGAAGCAAAAGTAGTGTGGCATGTTTAATGCACAAAATTGTTTTTTTTTTTTGCAAATTGTAAATGTAATTACTATTATTGTATAATATCATTAGTAGTAATAAAATAATTGAATAGCCTTTTGAAATACTTGTAATTATAATCGTTTCCACTTAGTAAAAAACAACAATATATTTAACCGTACAATTGTGTTGCTTTGTTTTTTTATTATTAAATAATTTAGTGTTGAGTTCGCAGTATTATGTAAGATCCTTTCTTACTTATTATTAATAAATAAATAATTGCACAAAGGTGGCAGTTGAACTCATCCATAATTTAATAAGACACTTGAGAGGCAATTTATTCAGTAAGTTCGATGCACACGCTTTTAGCTCTGTGGTTCATTCCCAAGCGGCCGAGGTCATGCCATGTCCACTTGTGATCGATCCAATAGTGTTCTGATAGTACTGAAAACTTTATTAATAATGAAAGTGTGCGAGTGAACATGCTTTCTATAGATAAAATGCCCCATAAACCTCACTATTAGGTAGGTACTGAGACTGTATAATGTAAATCATATTCTGTGAAATACCTTTTTAACGTCTTTAAACTTAGAATTCCTTGAAACTTCGTATATAATGTGTTTATGTATGTAAGTACTTTTCAGGGCAATGAAACAATTTTCTTAGCTTTTCACATATAACATACAATTCAATTTGTTAAAGCCATTTTCAAGGCATATATTTGCACACAATATATTTATATGAAGCGTCATATCGACTTGTACGTTAATTTCTCCTAACTCTACAACGATATTATTGGCAGATATTATAAGTACTTAAAGAAACATATCAATTGATTATAATGTTTATGTTACGCAAGAAATAATAAAAATGAAAATGTAAGATGTGTCTTAAAAAACCGGCATGGTAAAGAATAATTATGTTTATATTTAAAGCTTGCAAATAATTTTAAAGTTCAAACTACACCATCTGCAAATCATTATTATTGTGTACTAATTTAATAATACATTAAATCATCATGACAAAAATACTGCAATAGATGTGATTGGTAAGAGGTCAGCAGTGTATCTATGTTTCAATCTATCAATCCAATAAGTTCCCGGAGCCTGTTGGTCCAAAGTGGTCACCGAAATCCTTTGAATAAACAATTCATATATCCAGTAAATTATCAGTAGGTAGTGATAGGAGTAGTGCTTCTACTGTCTTGCTTACAAGTAGTCCTCTATAAAACATGACAATACCATGTAAATATTTTAGGCTTCATTATAAAGCTTACAATTATGTTTGAGAATAGCCTATAGATCAGCCTGTGACCACCATCAGGCCGTTCAAAGGTACATAAGGATGTATCGTAAATGCATATCATAGTCCTCGGAAGTTTAAAGGCTTTATTGTATAATTTAATTGTAATCAGATCAGATTAACAGTATTTTGTTACAATAGCAAATAAATATACGGATTTGCAATTATTTTTTTAAGGTTATTCCTATAGAATACGCGGATGTATTATGTTATATTTAAGCCTCGTATCAGGTATCCAGCGGGCAGTATTGATACATTGACGCGCAACAAAGAAGCCTCGCTTCATTTTGCACGTTGCTGGCAACATAATGTTGGGCAACGTCACTTGTTCGTGGAAAATGTTGCCTAGTAGATACGAGACTAGTTTCATAACTGTGTTGCCACAGTATAACGAGGGATCTTACAGTAGTTCATCGCGTTTGATGTTTGCGGACATGCCGCCTTTTGCAGTTTTGTCAGGGTTGTCACTTCAGTTTTTATTTGTAATAAATTTTTCTGTAATATTTTATATATAACCCCTATTTTGATCTCTTTGTTCTGTCAAGGCACATCAACTCACGCTAATATAAATTACTAGCTGATGCCCGCGGCTCCGTTCGCATGGATGTCAGCTATTGTGACTTTTGGTTATATCTCCGATTCTACTCAACCAGTTTCCCATCGTATTATTGCCTGCCAGCAATTGTCTGATATCGGAATTGACGACCATTTTAACGACGATCAACGATCGATCGATATCGGACTTGAAATTAAAATAAAAAGTCTACGTTTTCGGGGTGACTAATAATAAAATCCATTTAGTGATCCAAGATGACAGACTTGAAATTTCTCAAAAAGTCAACATGGGGATCGTTTACGAGGTTTTCGGGGTTGCTAATTACGAATATATCATCCATCCAGTCGTCTTGGATCGCTACATGAATAATATATTCGTAATCAGCAACCCGAGTACCCTGATAACGATACCCATATCGATTTTAGTAAAAATTTCGAGTCAGCCATCTTGGATCGCTAAATTGATGATAAATTCGTAATTAGCGACCCCAAAAACCCTGAAAACGATACCCATATCGATTTTAGTGAAAATTTCGAGTCCGCCATCTTGGATCGCGAAATGGATGTTATTTTCACAATCAGCTACCCCAAAAACCCTGGAAGCGATACCCATATCGATTTTTGCGAAAATGTCGTGTCGGCCATCTTGGATCGCTAAATATAGAAAACGAAAAAAAAAACAATTATAACAAACAAAACGATTTATGAAAAAAAAAATTAACCACGTGATTAGTGTGATTACAAATGAGACAGCCCTGAATCCTTAGTACCGAGTAAAATGTATGGGCGTACCGAGTAATACCCCATCCCCCACCACCCCTCTCCCCCCGCACGATTGCTCTGTCTAGACGGCTTCGTTGGCAGACTGTATGTAGTATGAATCGTTAGACTGTGGTGTTGCTATATAATAAATACTACTGTTGATTTGTAGTTCCAAATAAAAATTTAGCACAAGCAAAAATAGTCCTTAAGATATTTCACGGGTGTATGGTAACAAATTCTAATTTCAGTATGGATTTAATTTGATATAGTAACGGGCTTAATTTTTAAATGATACAAGTAGGGTGAAGGAGGCTGCAAGTGTAAATACGATGTAAATTTTGAATTATTTACCCAATATTATTATAAATGTATGTACCTACGATAAAGGCGAGGTGAAGTCAAATTGACGTGTCTAGTATAAAAAAAATTAAAAAAATATGATAATGTTTCATATCAATGTCCTATATCTAAGGAACTGAGAGTTGGTCTTTTGAGCACAAAAGAAGAAAATGTGTTATTATTATTATTGAATTTGTTGGAATGATATGCGTTTAGCTTCCTCATTGCACTTCTATGAGGTAATGTGAGTACATAAACAAAGCAAAATTGCAAGTCTTACTTACTTGAAATTTCGTTGAAGCGCAGTGTCAGCAGTGTCCCATATGCAACGACCCGACGTTATATTTTATTTATGTAGTTCAGCGCTTTTTTGTATGATCCGTGTTCTGATATGACGAAATCAATAATGGATAATATTTTTATCTCATTATGACAAAATCATTTTAGCTTTATTTCTAGTCGATTAGTGCACTTTAGTCTTTTTTTATTTTATGTTTTAGTTGCTGAAAATTATCATGTTAGGTAATATTTCTGTATTGTGATGTCTAGTAGGTACTCAACATTAAATCAAAAAGCATAATATGAGTATTACTAATATTGTATAATTATAAAGTTATCAGTTGTTAAAAGTATCGTCTGTAATAAATGATCTGAATATTTTTGTTATGCCAGATATGGTATGAATACATAATATATAATAATAATGTTTTTTTATTTTATCCTTAATGTTCCCATTCATCCGTTCTAAATAATCCATACTTCCGTACATTATTATAGTAAATGCGAAAGTAACTCTGTCTGTATGTTACGCTTTCACGCCTAAACCACTTAACCAATTTTGATGAAATTTGGTATAGGGGTAGATTAGACCTTGAGAAAGGATATAGATATAGCGATGTTCGGTCGCGATGACCGACATCCACGCGGATGGAACCGCAGGCAAAAGCTAGTATTATATAGATTACGAATGTCGCTTCAGAAGATGCTGTTAGCACTTGCCTTACCTCAAAGTTCTTTTATCATTTAATTATAAATATTTAGAGTCAATCCCCACTGACAGCTACTTTTTGAGGCAAAATATTACAAACTATTTAGAATTTTATATACGGGAGAAAAAGGTCACTCTCATTAGAAGGCGAAGGTGTGGCCGCGTGAGCTTGCTCGCAATCATTTCTAGTACAAAAGTCTGGCCGTTTGTTTTCTATCAGTTGCTCTATCAGTGGGTATTGGCCCGTACGATCAGCGCTGGCCCTGAGGTAGAACAACAGATATCATGCGAGACTTGGGCAAGGGTCACTTTACACTTGGAACCTAGCCTCCGGGCAGCCGTACAGAAAACGAAAGATCCTTTTCTTCAGAAACATTAATTTCACCAAATACATGGCCCTGAACTTAAAAATCCTACACCGCTGTTAGAGCAGGAGCTGCGAGTCACGAAGATGAAAATGTTGCGATGGATGTACGGAGTCACAATGTAAAATACACGTGAGAATCTCGCATTCACTGTAGCCTTCATATCCGTGACATTGCAGATAAAATGAGCTGCCTTCACTGGTGGTGTCACGTCTTACGTAAACCACCAGGCTACATGGGTAGCCAATGCCTGGCGCCCCCGCCTTGTCCAGATAGAAGGGGTAGGCCCAAGAATGACTCAATACTATGGACAGAAGGCGGACCATGAGCTCCGAGTTCATCTTGGACTCGACTGCAATCATAAAAATACGTCTCGGATGATGATAATGAGACACGGCCAGTTGCATCAAGCTTTTAAAAATTGTTGTTTCCGAACGCAAGAAAAATTTACAGTGAACCTAAATTACATCTAAAAATGTTGGTTCCATATTTTAGGGTAGATAAAATAGGTGTTTTCAAAAAATGAAGAATTAGTACCTCTTCTATTTCAAAGTTATATTTAAAACAGTCTGGTCCCGCCATTATAACGTTATAATGGCGGGACCAGACTGTACCACTCGTGTCGTCCATTGTTAGCTGTGATTAGTTTTATGAATATTTAGTACCTAAATAGTACTCTTGAAAAATGTGTAAAAAGTGTGGCTGGGTACAGCATGTACTGGGCTGTTGTATTAAAACACTGATCCCGCCATTATAAGTAAATTTTTCAACTACCTACATTTTTAAATAATAGACCGTTACACGTTTAAACATAATGGCGGGATCAGTGTTTTAATACAAAAGCCCAGTACATGCTGTACCCAGCCACACTTTTTACGCATTTTTCAAGAGTACTATTTAGGTACTAAATATTAATAAAACTAATCACAGCTAACAATGGCCGACATGAGTGGTACAGTCTGGTCCCGCCATTATAACGTTATAATGGCGGAACCAGACTGTTTTAAATATAACTTTGAAATAGAAGAGGTACTAATTTTTTTACCAAAGGTAGCAAATAGTACCAATTTAGTACTAAACACTGTAATATGAATTGACAGAATTCAGGACTTGGTCCCGCCATTGTAATGGACACAAGATAATCGATGAGGTCAAATCTATTCTTGTTACCTACCGAAGTAGGCTTTTTAAATATTTTTTTCATTATACTACCTAAGCTAGGATATGTTTTCAGTTCCCATAACTCTAACATAACATTGTATTCTTGGTGTTGAAGGCCATTTTAACAAGCGCACCGTATAGTGCACTATTGACCGTTTAAATAGCGCAATCCTCGTGTACCTACAATAGCTGACTCAGAACAGACGCAATAAGATGCAACGTCGATGAGTTTCGGGGCGTTTTGCATGAATGAAGTAAAAAGGGGATTAAACAGGGTGGTACTTAAATGGTACTTAAGTTATGATGGAAATTCGTCAGCTTATTAGGCCACTAAGTAGGTAGGTAATAAGTACAATTGGAAATTGATTGTATGAAAGAAAAAACATTTTGTGGAAGAGACTATTTTATACTGCTGATCGATGACACTTTGTGGCAGGTCCAACCCTGCCACAACCTCAACCTCAGGACCTCAAAAAAATATTGTACTTGTAGGTACGTGAAAGACAAAATTCTACTACTTTATTAATAATTTATACTACGTTTGACGTTTCACGTTTTTTTAAATGTACCTACCTATTTAAACGTTTCGTTTTTGCAATGATATGTGATATACATAAGCTGATACCCGCGACTTCGTCTGCGTAGGATTTACACAATATTTTCTCTCCCATTCGGATCTGTATTGTTGTTGCCTATGTTTTTCTTTCACTTTTAAATCTCCTCTTTCGACGCGTTTTTTCTTTGGCGTCGAAACACCAGACTTTTTTTCGCCCTCACTCTCACTCATAGTTGCAAATTACGACAGCAAAATAAATTAAGAAGTTCTCAAAGCAAAGTTCTCAGAAACAATATTACTGTCTACACGTCACACACAATAATAAAAAAATTAAAAATCTATTTCAAAAATTCACTCGTTCAAAGTTCGTAGTTTGTACTAAAATGGGTATTAGGTAAGGTACATGAACATTATATTGTCTTTGTCGCACTCATACATACATACATAAACCCTTCTCTGTCAGAACGGCTGGGACAGTAAAACATAGCGAGGGGAATCCCCGCCTCCGTTGTTGCCTGATTTGGTGTTGCCGTTTGTACACACAGAAATTTCCGACACTACCTATAGGGTGAATACTAAATATTATAACGTTAAAGGACTCACTAATAATACAAGTACCTCTGACCTGCCTGACCTATCATAAAATTATGGTATTTTCGCGTAGTATAGTGACATTATAATACTACATACTACACATTACGAAATTATGGTACAAATAGTATAATTTTATTATACTACGAAATTCAACCCTGCTTTGTGGAACTTGCTATTTTGCTATACATATTGAATAGCAGTTTCACGCCACAGCATTCTCAAAGGTAAAAAATAAAATAGTGTGGAAAAGTAATACGTGTTTGATTAGTATTCAATATCGGGGAAATTCAAGAAACTGTATACCAGCCCCGAATCTACAATATTTACTCTGTGGATTTGTGTTGTGTTTGTGCACAAATTAAAATCAGTACTGCAGAGTGACCAGATTTAGTAGATTTCAACTTTTTTGGTAGATTTTGAGGTACTGGCAACAGAATTTAGTATATAAAATTTATTTGGTATTTTAGTAGAATTTACGATTTTCAGTTATTCTAGTACTTTTTTTGCTAAGTTTTTTTGGCATATCGGATACATCGGGGTGTTCCCCTTTTCATCGAATAGACTGTAGCTATACTATATAATTTTCATTATTTTTATTACCATTCGAGCTACATGAGCATAGAGTGTGATAGACTTAGACGTTAATCCGTTAACGAATACATCAGGAAAAGTGAATTTTCTCGGGTGAGACTAGAGGGGGAAAAAAGAAAGGTTAATCCGTAACAGATATTAACTTACTTAATTAACGATTAACGGATTAACGAATTAATGCCCAGCTATTCTTTCTTGTACTGTATTTTTAAAAATAAAGTAAAATTTTACGCTTTCTATCTTTAATAATCTCTCTGACTCTCTGCTATCTCTCTCTCACTCTCGCTCTGCCTCTTTCTTTCATTCTCTCTTTCTCCTACAACTACCTACACTATAATTCACAACTACGAATATTCCCTTTGGCCCTACCGGTGGTATCATGGGGAATAATTTTTACCTTGGACACTACCAGTAGTGTCATTGAGGCACTAGCCACGGGGCAGTCACCAAACTTTTATGGTGGATAATTTTGGAGCCAAGCAGCCCAATCGTGATACGAATATTATACCAAAGTATGGTAATATGTCCCGATTTGTGAAGCAAATGACGATAAAAAGGTGATTTTCCACCAGAGTGGCGAGACGAGACGAGGCGAGAAGAGAATTGAAATCGCACTGATCCTTTTCCACTAAAAAATAGACATCGCGAGCTCGCGCGAGACCGCCGCGCCGCCCGTAAGCTTCATTAGTTAAAGATATAGGTACAGTGCTGTTTGAGTTTCTGTATTATGTCCCGTAAATTAGTATTATTAAATATGCTATGCAATCATCTACGTCTCGCACAAATAATATAAAGCAGGTATGAGTTAGTAGCAACGAACGGCAATTATTTGTTAGTTAATTTATACTCTATGCCGGAAGCAATACGGTTCATTTTAACACAAACAAATATTTCAATTCACGCCTCGCATATTCTCGCCAATCCACACTGTTTCCACCAAAGATGCGCTGGGAGAGAATTGAAAATTTGCCATACAAATTTCAATTCTCTCCTCGCCTCGCCTCGCCTAGCCACTCTGGTGGAAAATCACCTTAAACTAACTTTGTCAAACGCCAAAGTAGAAAGAATATTTTCCTATTTTTTAATTAATAGATTAAGTAAAGAAAACATTGGTTTCTGTGTTCATTTTTATTGATGTTTTTTCGTAGTAACAAAAAAAGATTTTTAATATTTTCTCGTTCTCTCTTGGTAAAATTCAGTAGATTTTAACCTCCACAAGCAGTAGATTCATCAAATGAAATCTGGTCACACTCTGTGTAGTTTGTCTGTGGTGGTTTTCCGAAATCCGCCTTTCAAGTTTCGTCTTAAAAAAAGTTCTTTGGATAGTTCACCAGCACCTATTTATTTGTATTAATTCGACATAATAAAGTAATTCTACAGCAGCTTTCTTTCTTATGCGTTTCCTTTAAGTAGGTACTGCGATTTAACATGGACGAAGTACGAGCATTTTT
Organism: Eilema sororculum; assembly: GCA_914829495.1. NCBI lineage: Eukaryota > Metazoa > Arthropoda > Insecta > Lepidoptera > Erebidae > Eilema > Eilema sororculum. The sequence goes on along the minus strand of OU618553.1, from coordinate 12,453,901 downwards.
CAATAATCCTTTGCCATCCTCCGCCCAAGTTACCAAGCTTCGGGGCCCACTTACCGGCGGTTTACGTATTACCCGAGATGATAAAATTAACGAGTTAGATCGCAAGGAGGAACACCGCCACTCAGAGTTACCCAGTGGGACAGGATACGCATATGCAGTCAAGGAGAGAGAAACTAACATGTATTTGCGGGTATGCTCTGTCTGCCAAAACTATTTTGATAAAGCATTACAAATTGTTTTTAACAAAGGTTTGTTATTGTGTTAGTAATCTCTAGCTTTAAGGTCTAAATGAAAAGGTTTTTTTAGAACGAACTGGAAAGAGAGCAATATGAAAGCATTTCTGGTGGTATGGATTCCCTCGAACACTTGTCTGCCTGGGGAGCGTCTACACAGAATATCGGTGAGCTGACAGAGGAGGCTATGACTGAAGTATACAGCAAATATTCATTCCAAATGAAAGAAGACACTAACAATTTATCTATTAATGACTATAAACAACAGGTAAGTTCAAATTACTTTTGTTTATCGGTATCATCATAAAATTGAAATTTAATTGACGATCGTCGGCATAGATCGACATTCTGCAGCGGTATAGTTAGCAATTAAGTTCAATCTGGTATCTGTAACAATATTATGATCTACTGTTATTCGACAAATACAAATCCTGATGCTTGCCAATCTGCCACTAGGCACCGGCGCTTAATGGTCGGTCAATGAGTTATTCAGAAATATTTCCTTGATCTTAGTTGAAAACTCAATGCCAAAGTTATTTTTTAAAACAATTCAATAATATAGGCATTGGAAATAATAGCACTGACCATAATTAAAAAAGATAGATGAAATGGGAATGTTTTCTTTTTTGAAGTCAGTCGAAATGGGACACCTATAATATTGCTATAATAATATTATAATAAGCTATTGCTCACAATATTGCTATAATGTATACGGAATCCAAATGCATTATAATGGGGGTGCATTAGAACTCAGAAAATGATATTTCAACTTATAACAAATATGCATTTTTTTAGATATTGAACAGAATACAAGGTTTCCCTGTTGTGATTGTGGAAGGCCCAACAGGTTGTGGTAAAACAACTCAGGTGCCTCAATGGATATTAGATGACAGCTACCAATCACGAAGGCCATGTAAGATAGTAGTTACACAACCGAGAAGGATTGCAGCTATATCGATTGCTAAAAGAGTTGCTCAAGAGAGAGGCTGGGATGTTGGCGGTCTTGTCGGTTACCAAGTAAGTTTTGGGATGGAAATTTGAATTGTTTTAAAATTGTTTTCTATGAAAATCAAGCTTTTCTTTTTGATGAAATTTTTGCTGGTATCTAGGTAATGCAATTGCAATCTCGTGAGATTTTGGCCTATATTAACGAGATTAATCTCGGCCGAAAGACTATGGATTATTAAAATATTTTTGTTGGATATTAGAAGTTTTTTATCCCATTTCTTATATTTGCGTCAAATTAACACGTTCGCGGACGCGCCGGCTACAACCTTCTATTGCAATTTGTTTGAAATGACGCGCCGGTTATGGCCGTCGAACATTTTCATGACATTTGGGGCACAAATGCTTTAGCAGGTAGATTTCAATACTGCTACAGTATAGTTCATTTTATAGTGCCCCCATGTTCAATTCTTTGAGATGCTTAGTGTCACTTAAAGCGTATTTTCACACCAATAAACACAAACACTTATGTGTGTACGTGTGCGCACTCACAGTGTCACAAAGGCTATAGCAGCGGCCTCTGTACGGCGATTTAGTCAGTCGGTTGGGAAGTGCCCCGCGAGGAGGACCCGGGTATTTAGAAGAGTTTCGCGCGCGATCGTCTAATAAAGTAGTATAAATTATTAAAAAATTTCGTATTTTTCTTAGACATAGTTCAATACTTTTACTTTTATAGAATTCTTCGTAAAATTTGGTTTCACAAAAGAATTGTAAAATGTAAACAAAGCTATCATCATCATTCCTGGTTGCATCCGAGGCCACTATGCCCTCGGAGCTCAGGGTCCACCTTCCAGCTCTTTCTCCTCCACTTCGCACGATCTTGCGCGGTAGTGAGACCGTTTGCACGCATGTCAACCTCCACGACGCCAAGCCAGCACTTCTTGGGCCTACCTCTTCTACCTGGACCCGGTGGGGGCACCAAGACGTGGCCGCACCAACGGAGGCGGCTCTCTTGCTTTTTATCTGCGATATCACGGACATGAAGGCTGCCGCGTATGTGAGACTTGCTCACGCGATCTTTACGCGTAACTCCACACATCCACCGCAACATTTTCATCTCCGTGACACACAGCATCTACTTGTGTCACGACTCCCAGACGTGTAAAAGGACAGGTCTAATCCGCCAAGATCAGTCAAATCCCGTACAATTTTGCAAGATATTGATTGGTTAGATAGTGTCAATGAAAGTCCTACGGAGAGTTGCAACAATCTTGACGCTGTACAAAATCATCGCATTTTAACACAAATACCAGACTCACAGATGACCGACAATCAACAGCAACTGCAACAGCAACAGCAAATCAAGAGCGCGGAGCTCGCTACCAACCCCATTCGTTCCGCTGTCGGAGAGTTTGCCACCTGGGCACGACCTCTCCTGGATCAGGTGGAAGTCCCTTAATAGACTTCGGACACAGGTCAGTCGAAGCAAGGAGAATCGGTCAAGATGGGGTTTCTCGGACGGCGCGGACCTGCGGTGTGAGTGTGGAGTTACTCCACAGACTATGTCCCACCTGCTGACATGTGCTGCATGCCCGTCCACTTGTACAGCGGAGGAACCGACCGCCTCCAAAAATGCAATCCAGGTGGCGGCACACTGGGAACACTGAATTTGAGAGTTGAGGCGCCTTCGATTCGACAGAAGAAGAAGAAGCAGAAGAAGAGAGAACAGCAATCAAGGACACTTTCGGAGATTACTCCCTAGCTCTTTTCGACATCTTCAACTTCACAGGAATATATGGCAACATTCTAAGTCACCAGAAATTTTAGACGAAGACTCCACAAGTGATCCCAACGTGGGTGATTTCAAGGAAGCGCACAACAGAGCCACAAATGTCTGCAAGAGGGCTTACGTAAGGGCGGATGCCCAACGCATAGCACGGCTATGCCAAGAGCTAGTGGCGCAACCCACGGGCAGCCGTGGCTACTGGTGACTAGCCAAAGCCGTGCAAGCTAACTTCCACCAGCCTTCGCTGTGCAACCCCGATGGATCTCTGGCCCATGAGCCGCAAGAGAAAGCAAAATTACTGATTAATCTCTTTGCAGCCAACTCCCGATTTGAAATGCTCCCCGAAGTCCCACCGAGCGTCGAGCATGGGCCCCAGGTATTTCAACCGGGGCTTGATGTCGATGGGAGTACCTCCTATGTCAGGCTGGCTCCCGGGCCTGGCTTGCGCCGAGGAACCTGTGGAACCCTGTGGGAAACCGCACGACATCTCACGTCAAACGATCCAGTCGCACTTGGGTAGATGACGGCTCTCTCCGTCAGTTACGCCCCGACTATGCGGCGGAGGTACAGAGGCACATCGTGATATACGAGCGTCTCCCTAATGTAACTCCAGGGCAAGGTGTTGAACGCGTTGGAGATGTCCAAGGACAACGCCAACATCACCTCGCCCCGCGCGACCGCATCCTCCGCCAGAGCCCTCACGCACATGATGGCATCCACGGTGGAACGCCACCGGCGGAAGCCTTAGTGGGTGTCCGCCAGATCCAGCCCCACCCTAGAGAGGTGCTCGATGAGGCGCTTGGCTATAACTCTTTCAAACAACTTGCCCACCTCGTCGAGCAACACTATGGGCCGGTACCCGAACGGCTCGTCCACCGGATGCCGATGAGGACCAGTTTCCCCGTCTTCCACATCTTCGGAAACTGGCTCCGCTCATCTGGAGCGTTCTTCTTCAGTCATGCGCAGTGTTCTTCTTGGCTCTAAGACGAAGGCTATACCCGGTGTATCAATATTGCAGAAATATTGTTAAATCACTAGGGACGTAACGTCTACAGCAGGCGCAGGCTTTGACCGGTGTGACCTATTTAGTGAGCATTTCGACTATTACAATTGACGAAACGTCTATAGCAGGCATCGGCTATACCCGGTGTGACCTATTATTTAACATACTTACTTTTAATAGGGACATAGCGTCTTTAGCAGACAAAGGTTATAGCCGGTGTACACTTTCAATGGACGTGTTGACCATTATTAAGAACGCAACGGCTAGAGCATATGAAGGCTATAACCGGTGCATAGTTATTTTAATAATATGATACATAAAGAACAGTGACGCAGCGGCTAGCACCGGCGAAGGGTATAGCCTGTGCAATTTTATGTGATAGTATAATATCTTTTATTTTTGTCGAAACGGCTCAAGCATCTCATACAAAAAAGTAGTGTCAAAGTGATGTTACAAAATAAATAGAAACGTCCGCGAAAGGGTTAAGCAGTAAACATACGTTAAAAAGTTTATTAAAAAAGATAGATCCTATGTAAAACAATGTTATTGTATTGTAAAAGTTTATCGAAATTATTCATAAAAATTTAAGTTTATTTCATAATACTTTTAGTTCACATTATTATTTTCCAAATTTATTCTGATATTGTGATTATTCCATGAATAAACGAACAAAGCTACCAATCTTGCAAAACCTCAGAATTGGTGAGATCTCGTGAGATTCAGATTGCACTCCCTACTGGTATCTTCTTAGTAGAACCAACTTACCGAACCAGCGAAAGAATCATTTTCAAATTATTCATTTAATATTCTTGTAATTATTTTTTTACATACCTGTAAAAGTTTGTCATCATAGTGCTCTTTCTGTGCCTAAAGTGAATAAACGAAATTGATTCTTGATTCTTTCGATATAGTGTAACTATATTACAAGGTCTTCACTCAGGAGGTAGCGTAACTTTTAATTGCTAAACTTTACCATCAATCTTTAACCTCCAGCTAAATGCCCAGTCAATGTACATCACAGAAGTTAAAAAAACATTATCTCAAATGATGTGGTCACTCTAGCTGCAGAGAATGCTTACAGGTTGCAGCTAACTCTTTATGTTAACTAAACAGCAATTAACAAAATCAAAGAATACCCTTTTTTTTCTATAAATTTACCAAAATCAATCAATGTGTCCTATATTGATTTTGAGAAAATTATTTTTTTATCCATCAATACTTTCTATATGGGTACTTCGACGATTCACACCACAAGCTGTTCGCACCATGGTGTGAATCGCACAAGGCCCCTTTTTGAATTCGTCATTTCGGACCACTACACCGTGGTGCGAACAGCTTGTGGTGTGAATCAACGAAGTACCCTTCTATACTTATATGTATAACTCAAGGTGTTTTGTAGGTTGGATTAAATGCAAAAATCACAAATGACACACGGATTCATTATGTTACTACAGGCATCTTACTACAGAAACTAGGTATGTATTTATCTTATAAGGCAACATTTATATTTTTAGGGTAACAAATAGATTGGGTTTTATTTCAACACCTATAGGTTCCTATGAAAGAGAAAATTCAAATATTAAAAAACCCCCGTCACAAAAACCACCTCCAAAAAGTTGAAAATAAATGGAGTTTGCCTTTTAACTTTAACGGTTGCCATGTCGGGGGACCCTAACTGGTTAATCACTCCGTTATATTATCGGAACAATTTAAGGTCCCCCGACATGGCAACCGTTAAAGTTAAAAGGCAAACTCCATTTATTTTCAACTTTTTGGAGGTGTTTTTTGTGACGGGGGTTTTTTAAATTTTTAATTTAATTTTTATTTTTTACTTTTTATAAAGTGATCTACTAGTCAAGCTCTTTCATTTGATACCCATATTGAGGGAGTTATGAAGAAATATGTATTCCGACATGTTGTGGCGGCGGCCACCTTGGACCGATTTTTTTCAAACATAGCTAAGAACACTCCCGACTAATATACCTTTCAAACAATAAATACTACATCCAAATCGGTTCATCCGTTTGGGTGCTACGATGCCACAGACAGACACACACACACACACACACACACACACGTCGTTTTTGCGTCGGGGGTTAAAAACAATGTGAGTCAAGTAAAAAATAATTTATTCTGTTTATAGTTACATCATTAAACCGGTGCTTACGAAACGTGAAAATGTGGGGTTTTTGGTTTATTTATTTACCTATTTACAAGAGTGGGGACGCTGTTTCACCGGACGGGTGATCATCCATTTCCCATAGAATGTCTGCCCTTGACTCATAGCTGACAGTCGTTATATTATGGGCAATGGGTGAAATAGGAGGGCTATGGCGTCCCCATTGGCAGTACTAACAAGTAGTAGTGATGCATATCATTCATAATTAATCTTCTAGATATTAACAATATCTCCTTTCCACAGTATCATCAAAAACAATGAGTGAATATACACATGTGATCCTTGATGAGGTTCACGAAAGAGGTCAAGAGATGGACTTCTTACTTCTTGTAGTTAAGAAACTGCTATATACAGTGTCTTCTAATGTCAAAGTTGTGCTGATGTCAGCCACATTCAATATTAAAGCTTTCGCAGACTATTTGCATATACCAACACCAAGAGGATTACAGATGTGTTCATGTATTAAGGTAGAAAAAAACGAACCGATGTTCACAGTGAAGACATTCTACTTGAATCATCTAGATAAGTTTGGTTCGGTGAGTCTAATTTAATATACTTTTAAAATAAATAAATAAATATACCACAACATTTTACACAATGCTGTCTAGACCCATGATAAGCATCAAGCTTGTGTTATGGAATCTAGAATACTGATAAACATACTTAGATACTTTTTTATTGTAAATACATATATATTATACACAAACACTCATACCAATGCAAATAGCCATATTCATGCATACAAATATTTGCACTAAGCGGGGATCGAACCCGCGCCTCCCGCGTAGCAGTCGCGTTCACTACCGCCACGCCACAGAGCCTGTCTTTATATAAAAAAAATAATCTAAATATTTTGGAAGACTACAGTCGGTATATTAGTATATCGTATTTAGTGTTAAATCTTCATCATCTTTGTGTTACTTTTGACGGGTGGGACCGCCTGTCACCCCAGCAGAAGCAGGCCACGGCGGCGGCGCGCTAACAAGCGCACCTCCCCATTCCGGGGGCGAGTCGGGGACACCGCTGTCCCCCCTCCCGAGGAGGGCCAGACTGTAAGGGATGGCCCTGGGTCAGCCGGGGTGCGAGGGATATGTCGATGACACTCACCTCCGGCCTAGCACCACGACCCACAGTCGGCGTGCGGTTTTAGTCGGTTCGAGTCCGACATAACCTCCCCTTCCGGCTCCGGCAGGGGGGGTATCCGAGGGGATTTCCGCACGGAAAAAAAAGGCTTACACCTCGGGGTCTATTATTTATAACATTATGTAGTATTAAATGTGATAAGGAAATGGAAGCAACACGGAACACACCTTTTTTGTTGTTTGTTTGCGTAATGAGTTTTGTGCCATGGTACAGTGAAAAGGTCCTTAAGTGTATTTATGGTGGGTTTTAGAATCCATGTTACAATTTGTTAAGCTATGCTTACTTTGAGGCTAGATAATGCTGTTTAGCAGTGGCAAAGGGTTCCAATTTTCAAAAGGAAAGTTGGTGAAAAAAAAACGCACTTTGATTTTGTTGGTCATGCCGCATGGAACCCATTGTGAAACCAGCAGGAATCGGGTTATTGGGACCCTGCTGTTTAGTATGCCCCTGAACTAGATTATCATTATTGTATATCTCTTTTCAAGATATTGCAACAATCTCTACCTAAAGGTGACGAGCCTTACATAGCTCCAGAGATGCACCACCTTGTGATCAAGCTTTTGAATGCCTTTGAGCACATAGACAAACAAGAAGATAGCTATACAGACAGGGATGAAGCCGATCTACCTTCAGTGCTAATATTCCTACCGGGTATAAATGAAATAGAAGATTTATATGCCTGTCTGACAGATGAAACATTGCGGTAAGTTTGGAGGTTTTCTGTTTCATTAGGAATTCATCTTACCAATTTTGTATATATTTAATTACGTAAATATGCCATTGAGATATCACAATTTTACCTTGGATAGATGGATGTATATTCTTCAATTAAACCAGAGTGACTCAATTCATATGAATGTATTTTGGCAGAGATAGATTTATAGCCTGAAATAGCATAGAATTTTATCCCAGGAATGGAATTATTGTGGTAATGTGATCAGTATGTTACATAAAAACGACGAAATATAACTTGCGCTAACCGGTGAGTGCAAACGAGACAACAGTATAGCTCAATTGATATATACCTTGGTCCTAAATCTCGAGATATAGAAGGCCCTGGCGCGCGCAGATTACTTTGTAATTATGTATATTTGGTGAATATGAGGTCTTCGCCAATGCTATCTTCAAAATTAATTTTGAGCACATTTTAGGTCCAAGATATAAGAATCGAGCTACACCTATAACTTCTATCATACAACTCGGTACAGTTTTGATGTCGCGTACAGTAGTACCACGTGTTTATAAGTTACGCCGATGTACCTGCGCAGAAGTCACATATTTGAAACGCGCCAAAATATCTTAACCAATCACAACGCTCCGCCAAACAACTCCTTTATTATTAGTTGCCGCCTGCGCGCCATATTCGAAACAATGAACAATGAGCGAGAAAGCACTACTCTCTAGATTTATTGCATTTTCAATCTTAACGCAACGCAATAAAGTTGGTGTTTCAATAGCGTTGGCAATCGTAATTTAATCGGCGTTAGCTTACTCTTCTGAGGAGGCGAACTTTGCCGATGCGACTTATAAATGTGGTTCACCTGTAATTGTATTGTATAATGTTTACTCCGAACTTGTACAAAGATCAATAAATATTTTTATTTTAGCGCCAAAATTTGTGACGCACAATGCGCGTCATACAATTGGTGGGTTCTGCCCCTTCATTCGACGATCACAGCCAACGAGCAATCCCGTGTCTTCCAGCGGGCGCCACCTGGTAGCAGGAAAATTATACTCGCCACTAACATAGCTGAAAGTTCTATAACTGTACCCGATATTAAGTATGGTAAGTGCATCAACTATACTATTGTTTTGTACCCTACATGACACTTGCCTACGTATTTCCTTCTTCCCACAGTCCCGGGTCCTTTAAGCGGGGCATGAAAAGGCATCTGATGAGGTCGTCAAGCTGAGTGCCACCACTGTTAACATGGTACATGTTTACGATGGTGACCCTCTTTCCGAGACTTTGCCTTTAGCTTACCATCAGGCAAGGTGAAGTTAAATTGACGTGTCTTTTATAAAAAAAACATCTCTAGTCAGACAATAGATACTATAACTTGTTTCTATAGAAAACTCAGATTCTGACTTCTTAAAAGTAAAGAGAGTGAGTAGGGCGATGGAGAGCCCCAATTTCTCTCTTCATTTCAGCGCTTGGCTTTTGCAGGAGCGATTTCTGTGTGAAACACAACTCCTAGAGCAAAGCCTACGCCAGTACTTTATCTACCCCTAAATCTTAGAATACTATTAAGATAATAATTACATTTAATTTGACGTTTTTTAGTTACATAATTCTATTACTTCACCCTTGCTTGGTTTAATTTCGCCCTCTCGAATCAAAATATTAAATGTTACAATACTATTCACCAGTAATCGACTACTGCCTCATGAAGATCTTAGTGGCTGACCCGGACACAAACTTTACGTCACTACGCCTCTCCTGGGCGTCTAAAACGAACTGTGAGCAGCGTGCCGGCCGTGCGGGCCGAGTGCGGGACGGACGAGTGTACCGGCTCGTGACTGATAAGTTCTATGTAAGTAAAGTAAAGCCAACAAAGCGTGAGAAAAAAGGTAAACAAAGTTTCAGCTGTTCCAAACATTTTTATTTGAAAATTATTACATACTAGCTTTTGCCCGTGGCTCCCACCCGCGTGGATGTCGGTTATCGCGACCATACATAGCCTACCTATGTCCTTTCTCATGGTCTAATCTACCCCTATATAAAATTTCATCAAAATCGGTTCAGTTGTTTATGCGTGAAAGCGTAACATACAGACAGACAGACAGAGTTACTTTCGCATTTATAATATTAGTATGGATATGGATCACTTCAAGCGCATTCCAGACAAGAATGAAATTGCTCATAAGATGGCGGATCTGACAGTTTTAAACCGCTGTACTGGCTTTCCTGTATTACGAAACACCCAACATCAGCTGTCGCTCGGCCATTGTCGCGTACGTGTGACATGTGCGACAAGGACAGAGAAAATAATCGCTCGTTATCGCAACGTAACTCAGTAATAGTCGCTTTGTTTACCTTTTTTCTCACGTCTCGTTGGATTCACTTTAGTCATATCATCCTCATCATCATCATTATTATCATCATCATTATCATCATTATTATCATTATCATCATTATCATCATCACCTTAGCGCTAATCACGGTTACATTCGAGGCTTTGAACTTCGAGCCCGGCGTCTACGTTTACAAATTTGGCTAATTTGGTCTATAATAATATTTCATTAAGAGAGAGACTGCCATCTCCCAACCCCTAAAAAATGACCATCGCACGAGACTGATAAAGTTACCCGCTTGATCAGTCTCGTTCGACGGTCAGCTGTGCGCCAGCTGGCAGGTAAGGTAAACCCTAAAGATCTTGATGGGCTACCTTTTAAACCCGGTGAAAGTAAGCATGTACTGAATTCACGCAGTAAAAATAATACCTGACGCTTCTGATTATACCTAACCTAACCTCACTCATTATTACTCAACTTAATCTCACTCACTTATTATACATAACGTCCAAATAAATGGCGATATAAACCACATTCACGCACACTTTCAGTTCTTATTATATCATTGAATTATTTATAGGATAACTTAGCACAAGAATGTGAACCGGAGATCAGACGAAGCCCCTTAGAGCGACTCGTACTGCTGGCCAAAATGTTGGACATGGGAACTCCTAGTGACATACTCGCCTTGGCAATGGACCCACCAGATCTCACTAATATACATCGTACTGTGCTTGTACTGAAAGAGGTAAGTTATTGGTAACTAAAACAGCACCTTTTTTTAGTCATGAGTTGAGTATTATCCTATAGTTAAAATAAATTATCTAACTGAGCTTATTAAATTAAGAATGGTAAAAGAGCGGTAAAAATTGTGTCGGTTCTTATTTTATAGTTTTTATTTGTTTTTAATCATCTACCCAAGCTATAATAGTAACTGATTTGGCTATTAAACTGTATGACGTCACTAAATCTTTCTTCATAACAGTTAACTAACTTATCTTTAATTTGATGTTTAGTAAAAACTAACTAATTTGACTAGTTTGCGGTAGTTGCGGAGGGTAAGGTTGCCTCTCGCATATCCCTCAGCCCCGCCTGACCCAGAGCCATCGAAGGCCCTCTTGGGTTTCTCTTGACTGAACCGGTCTGATACCAGTCGCTTTTTTTTTTAAATACATGTGCGAGTTATTTTCATTTAGGGTTCCTGTAGAGTATACACAGTGGATGTGCGCATCCATTATTAATACCGCTCACGAATGTTGTTATTGCAATTATCCAATAGGTGGCCAAAAACGGTTGCTAACATATTTCTACACCTGGTTTCGCTAAAGTTCACTTGGCTGTGCTAACCACTTACAATCTGACAATCCGCCTGCTTATTTACCGTAATGATATCGAACATTAAGATCATCCGAAATAAGCGATCACCTAATTTGAAAGCAATTAATAGTCATACTCATTTATTTTTCAATATAGAACAATAAAATTGTTTCTTATTGACGTCAATTTTAATTCTACTTAATCTAAGTTTACCACCGCTTCCAAGGCGCTGGTGGAGAAGAAACGGCGCAACAAACTCCACTGCAGCATTTTTTAGACGTCAATTTACAATATTTATTCTCTTATAGCTAAACGTGGACGAATGTACATTTCGCGTCTGGATAAACAATCACAACAAGTATATAAAACACTTTATACTTAAGAATTAAAACAAAGTTACATAATGTAACAAATAAGTCACGTAATTATAGCATTTTACGAGGGGCCTGCACCATACTCAAGCCAGACATTTTTATCTTTCAAGTAATCATCTATCCTATAGTATGCTTTTTTGGATAAGGTGGTCTTTACAAAGGTTTTGAATTTATTGTCAGGCATACCAAGGAATATAATTTAATTTGAATATAATTTTACTAGCTGTTGCCTGCGGCTTCGCCCGCCCGCGTGAATGTCGGTTATCGCGACAAAATAAAGCCTTCCCTTTCAGGTCTAATCTACCCATATACAAACTTCAACAAAATCGGTTCAGTGGTTTAGGCGTGAAAGCGTAACAAACAGACAGTGTTACTTTTTCATTTATAATGTAGTATGTTTTTTTATATATTTTAGATGGGTGCTCTAAAGAAGACTATAGACGACGAATGGAGTAACATAGACGGCGACCTGACGTACTTGGGTCGCGTCGCCGCGAAATTGCCCATCGATGTCAAATTGTCCAAGCTGATCATGTTGGGACATATTTATGGATGTTTAAAAGAAGCTGTTGTTATGGGTAAGCTAAATATTAGTCGTCATAGTTGTCATAACATAACATAACATAACATAAACTCACGCCCGTATTCCCCGCAGGGGTAGGCAGAGGTGCTAGCACCCACGTTTCGCCAGTTTATGTTTAGGTCCCAATGTAATAGGTGGCGAGCCTATTGCCATTAACCGGGCACTTAGGTATAAACCTGCGATAAATACACACATAACTTCGAAAAGCATCGAAAAGTCATTGGTGTGTGCCATGGTAAACCTGGGATCGAACCCGAGACCTCGTCTCAGCAGTCCATTACCCATACCACTAGGCACGTTATAATTTCCGGTTTTTATTTTAAACTTAATCACGTCACAACATGTATTCTATATGCACTTAACGTGTGTTTTGGGTGTCTTTTTGTTATTTGGATGGGTTAAGGGGGGGGGGAACACGACTGAAGGTGGAGATGAGTGCTGATGCATCACAAGGTGGCCACCCTAAACCTACATCTGGGTCGCAAGTCCCAGGCGCCGTCACAGTGTTCCTCTGGACCACTCCATGGACCCGGCGACCGCACTGTGAATCCATGGAATGCTGAGAACCGGATCTCTACGTATAGCACAGTGTGAAACGGTGACGAAGGAGCTCAATCCACTATTCATAAATTGTACCAGTCACCTGACCGTATCCAAGGCTTTGGCTTCGGATATGAATATCCAATGTCTGTAAAGTGTGCTAATCCTGAAAAGGCCAGTGAGCTGGATATGCCCCAACCTCTCATGTATTGAGAGAAAGCACCTGCCCAGTTTATTTATTCGATTACATCAGGAAAAATGAATTACTCAGGTGGGACTTGAACCCGCGACCTTTCCTTTACAGGAGGACTCTTCCAACTTAGCTACTGAGCCACACCTGAATCAATTCAAATTTACCTTCTCTATATATGCGTCAAGTTCAAGTGGTGTTGAGCATTTCATTTTGCCTGATATAATCGATAGTAAAGTTAGCTTATTAAGGGCCGGATCGACCAAACGCGAGTAAATTTATTCCTAGATTAAACAGCCAATATGTAGGTGATATTGCCTGTTTATTCTAGGAATAAACTTTACACGCGTTTGTTCGAATGTGCCACAAATGCTATAAAATTACATTCATTCATTCATTCATTCATTGTTCATTATTTACAGCGGCTGCGATGTCAGTTAAGTGTTTATTCAGCAATCCATTCCGCGAGAGACTGAATGCTTACAATTCGAAGTTAACATGGGCTGATGGTTCTACAAGTGACTGTTTAGCGTTCCTGTACGCTTACCGGGTACGTTATTTGCAATATACTATCTTTCTTGTATTTCTATACTTGTTGAGTTAGTAGTACTAGTAGTTTTATAATCTGCAAACGTAAAAAAATTACATTGAGTATGAAAAAAACATCTGGGGCTCGATTTCGTAATTTCTTGTTATCAAAACGTTTGAATTTAGTTAAAAGGGAGCTTAGAAAAGTCTTGGATATTCAGCTTGAATTGTCAAGACAAAAGGTCCCTATGTTTTCTTCAGATAATTGAACCTTCAGAATCACTCATAGTTTCGTTCGTTTTCAATCAAACTTTAACTGACATAAAAAAAAGTAACTAAATCAGGCCTCAGTTCTATAATTTTCTTCATGTTACATTGTCCCAGTGTTACCAACCCCAGACTGAATATAGACTACTTGTATCGTGATGCTATTGTATTATTTACCGACATCCTAATCTACCACGTTATAACAAACTGAATATATAGCTGTTGCACCCAACTTGCTTAATTTCCTAGCCCAAGTTGTTAACTAAACAGCCCCATTAATGGCCTGAATGATATTCAGCCGTAACGTCTTAATGAACTGGCTGGCTAATGCTTAGGCCATTCGTACGATAGGGTACCGACTCGAAATAAGACAGAAAATTACATACATACTTATACTCACCTGTAAATCCACGAGTAGGGTAGGCAGAAGTGTATTAACACTCATATTTCACCATTATTTTCATTAATTCATAGAAAATTGGTGACAGGTTTATTGAAAAAGCTGCGTAATCAGACTTAGACAGGTTAGGTTAGAAGGCGGGGCGGAGCGAAACTCTCTCATTAGCCTTAACCATACAGAAATAAGTAATTTGCCTAGCTTTTTGAATAGGTGGCTAGGTAATCAAATGACTACACCATCCTTCAGGCCGTTCAGTAAAGAGCCTAGGCGGTTAATTGAACGGCTGATTAACCTAGTTGGCTGTGAGATATCCACTCTTATACAATATATTATGTGAAACAGGTCTGGGAGCATCTCCGCAAAGATTCTCACTTCCGCGGAAAGAGACAACAGGAGGAGGATTGGGCTCGACGGTTCTACGTGCAGGCGCGCGCTTGTCGTGAACTGGAGGAGATGGTGACCGACCTCAACAGGAGACTCAGTGGCCTGGGCATCGACTCGGCGCAGGACAATGCACCCTGGAGCGCGAATGAACTGCCCCTGGTGTACAAGGTCAATTAATCACCCTAGTAGCCCACCGTAGTTCACTGCTTTTTTTTTATCGTGCGATAAATCCCCACGGATACCACCCCCACGGAGCCGGTAGAGGTCGTTATGTCGGACACGAACCGACTAAAACGCACGCCGTCTTGGGTCCTTGGTTGTCGGAGGTGAGATTGCCAAAAGCATATCTCTCGCACCCCGGCAGACCCAGGACCATCTCTTTCGAGATGGCCCCCTTCGGGTTGTGGGGACCACAATGTCCCCATCTAGCCCTGGCTACGGGGAGGCGCACTTTGCGCCGCACCGTAGTCCACACCCGGACATAAGACTCCTAATATGCGCCATTTCAGCCGATCCGCATCCAGTCTGTCCCCACCACCTTTTTCTGGTCTTCAGGGGGATTCCTACTTCCGTTTCCCGTCTCGCGGTCGTGTACAGTCAGTATCAGAAAGGGATTGATGAATAAAGTGCTCAAAATGATCTTAATTCCTTGGTTTTCCCTCCTTTCTGTTGACGGATAGTTGTGATATTTCGTACACACCTTTAGTTCGGACCATATTACTATTTATATCAATAAAACTGTGGTGTTTTGCTTTTTTTTAGTACTTTCGTTTTAAGATCGTTTTGAGATTTTCTTGTCAAGATACTTCGCGCAGTACACCTTTCTTAGATGTATTTTAGAGATAGCATGGGGTGCTACTGCGGCGGAGTAAAATTATTATAAAACTATTCACGCGTGCACGCGTCCAAAATACCCTGATTTTATACCTTGCGATTTAGGTCCGACGAACACTAAGAAAGGCAACAGTATATCAATGGTTGAATAATATTTTTATTATTGCAGGTAATAATAGCGGGTGCGTTCTACCCGCAGTACTTCGTGCAGGTGTCAGAAGACGAGTCTCGGGAGCGAGAAGCCGTCCGAACTCTCGGCGGACTTGATCCTAGGACTACGGTATGTTATTACATTTTAGGGTCAATCCACACTGAAAGAGTAGCGGCTGGCAGCGGCTTTTTGAGGCAAAATATTACAAACCATTTTGAATCTTGTCTACGGGAGAGAAAGATCATAGTCATTTGACTGGTATGTTGCCCTGCGGCTTTGCGAACCTTCTCGCAATCATTTCTAGTAACCAACTGGCCGCCAACGTCTGTTGCCGGCCGACTACTACTCTTTCAGTAAAGATTGACTCTTAGACATAAGGAACTTATTATTTACGCCTGTTTTTAATCAAAGTAATGGACATCGCTTTTCCTAGGAATCGAAAAGCAATAACTAATCAATAGTCATGTTAATTTATACCTATAGAATAAGTGATATTAAAAGACTAACGGATTCTGTAGTGCGAGTACTCGTTCGCGAACTCAATTTACTATAATATTCTGCTGTGGATCACAATGTTTACAAGGGCTGCTTAACATCAGAAATATACAGTCCAGACTCAGCCTCAGATGTAGGCTTGAGTCAACAATAGTGCCCGGAATGTTATGGCAATAGGGTCACCCACTATTAAGTGGGACCAACTACAATTATTGGTGAAACGTGGGTGTTAATTTCAACTCTGCCTAACACTCAAGGGACAAAGGCGTGATTATATGTATGTATGGACTACAATCAGAGTTCAGGAGAGGCGGTAAAGGGCACTGACTGACCTCCGTCCCCCATAAAGGGCACTGACTGACTTCCGTCCCCCATGAGCGCGGGCCTGGGGGTGACGGGTGAAGCCGCCTGTCACCCCAGCAGAAGCAGGCCACGGCGACGGTGCGCTGAGAAGCGCGCCTCCCCATTCCGGGGGCGAGTCGGGGACACCGTTGTCCCCCCTCCCGAGGAGGGCTAAACCATAAGTGATGGCTCTGGGTCCACCGGGGTGCGAGGGATATGTCGATGACAACCTCACCTCCGGCCTAGCACCACGACCCACAGTCGGCGTGCGGTTTTAGTCGGTTCGTGTCCGACATAACCTCCCCTTCCGGCTCCGGCAGGGGGGTATCCGAGGGGATTTCCGCACGGAAAAAAAAAATAAAAAAAGGAGAGGCGGTAAAATAGCCCCTATGCGATGTGGTGATAGTACTGTTGATGTTAAAGTGTGACACGTTTTAATTTTCTTTTAAAAATGTAACCCTTTTGTTTTGTAGGTATATTTAAAGAATTTCCCAGAAAACCAACCAGCTGAAATTTATACGGCGGCTATCAAGAGGGCTGTGTATAAACAAATATCTGAGGAGCCACGTGTTACTGTTGACAAAAACAGTAGGTTAGTATATTCTAATTCCTAATAGTAGTTCTAGCTACCCACACTGTTGCTAAACAGACCGTGATTGGGCCATCAGCTGCCGTATCACTTCATTTAAATCGTATGTTGTTTTGCACGACTTTTGTAAATGATTTGTTAGAAATTAGCACGATATTATTTGCACGAAAACAGGTGAGTATGAGACGGCAAACGGCCTAAAGCTGAATCTATAGCAAGAGCGTCTTCTGTGAAATGAAAATAAACTCCAATACTTGTGCAGCCTCATTGCCTGGCCTATAGTCTCCTCTTTGACGCTCTTCTCTGATATTTTAACATATTCTGATTCACTATCGTTTAAATGATATATGAATTTGACTTTCATTAAAAATAACCTTTTAATTGTTTCTTTTTTTTCAGTAAAATATATTTAACTTTCAAAGATGGTCCGGACACAAAGCCTGTTAGAAAAGACGGCCCAGTAAGTATTTTTAAAAACATTCATATTCCACTACCTCTTAATATAACAACGTAAGTAAGTTTCTGGCGATATTAAACATATTTATCGGGTCATACTTTTCAGGATCCAACGATCCCGGGTCAAGTAGTTCTTCCAGTGTACAAAGCGTTAAAATTGCGCCAGCTGCGCATCGACCTAAGAATACCAATATTACCGTGAGTATATGACAGCCAAAGTGATTTTTTTTTAATACAACTTAGGTGGCAGACAAGCACACAGCCCACCTAAAGGAAAATGGTTACCATGGCCTATGGGCGTATGGGACGCCAGGGGCGTTACACTCGCGCTGCCGACCCTGAAGAAACCTAATCCACTTCTTGAAGAACCCCATATTGTAGTCGCTTAGGAAAGCACAGCAGGGAGCTCATTCCACAGCTTTTGCGTGGGTGGGATGAAGTTCCTTTAATACCACACAATGCGCACCGTTTCCGGTCGCAGTGTGACTCTTGCGTCGGAGGTTGTTGGACGACCTCCGACCTTCATGATCCTTCCTGACAGGTGGAGCTGCCTGGTACCTTGCATTACAAAATAGTATCTTCTTTAAAAAACATATAAAAATGAGGTTTAGAATTAGTTTTTTTTTTCATAGTCTGGATAAAGCCACTCGGTTGGCTGAAGCACTAGAGGAGGACAAAACTGCGTTGGATCTTGAGAAGATGGTGCCACGACTACCCGAAATTGATGACACACATTTTCCACTTGAAATTTCACAGGTAAATTGTTATTGATATTTAATCATACTCCATTCGGTAAGGTACTTTGGTAAACAGAAATTTTAAAAATCAAGTTTGTTAATATTTTTCTGTTTATAAACTCATTTTGACGACTAAAAACCGAAATTGAGCCACTATTTAGTTAGCCTAGTTTATTTGTTTAATATATGTTCTAGTAAAAAGTCCCTACAAGATGGTTTACCTCTAGTTATATGCCTAACCGAAGTATAAATACTTTTTTATTAAATTAATTTCAGAACGAAGTGAAGCTAATATTCCACAACATTCTACACAACGCTATTTATACCCATGGCAAGCATAGCTTAACTAACTTGTGTTATGGAATCTAGAATGCGGATAAACATACTTAATTTTTTTTTATTGTACACTTAGACCAATGCAAATAGCTATATTCATGCATACAAATATTTGCACTGAGCGGGGATCGAACCCGCGCCTCCTGCGTAGCCGGCCTGTCTTACGCCTAGACGCATATGCGTTATGTTCATAATGATTCCTTATAAAACGTGCCGTCAACTGAATCCGGCACACCATATTCCAGAAATGTGCTGCGGCCCTAGATCAATGCAATTTTAATTTAAAGTAATTGTTTCGTTTTCAGTTAGTAAACGCAAGCAAGTTCTGGGTACAATATGGAGACGATAGCACGGCTAATGATCTTAGTAGTATACATTCTGCCCTAAACACAAAGCCGCTCATCGCCTACACGGGTGACGTCACTAGGGGTATGCTAGCCGCCGCGCCCTATACGGACGCGAATGCTACTGCTATGTACCGAGTACGAGTACTCAAGACTCTGCCTAAGGATATGCTTGATGTAAGTATTCAATATGTATGTATCTAGCTATTATATAAAAACGAATCGCTAAATGTGTTGGTAAGCGCATAACTCAACAACGCGTGGACCAATTTGGCCAAATCCCTTTTTTAAATGTTCGTTGAAGTTCAAGGATGGTTTTTACGGCGAGTAAAAATCTAATAATTGTCGGTAACCGACATCCACGCGGGCGGAGCCGCGGGCAAAAGCTAGTATGTAAATATAACATGCCAAAGCTTGAGTCAACAATGTTTTTATAATTTTTTTCTGTACATGTTCCTTGAACCGTTTTATGTATGATCTCTATACTGTGTGTGTGTATAAAACATTAAGAATAATGTATAATTCTGTTCATCTTTTACTATGTGGTGTCGTAAAGGCGACTAAAGGATAGGGCTATTTAACATCAGACAGATACGATATATACAAGCCAGACTCAGCTTCAGGTGCATGGCTCGAGTTAATAATAGTGCCTGAAATACGGCAATAGGCTCACCCCCTATTACGTGGGACCGAATACAATGATTGGTGAAATGTGGGTGTTAATTCACCTTTGTCCCCTCCGGGGATAATGACGTGGTTATGTGTATGTATGTATGATTCTAGATCAACATGGTCATTTAAACGACTATTATAGAAATACATATTGAATAACACACTTGTACTTTTCCACTGAGTTTTTCTCACTGAGGTTTTCCACTGAGTGGAAAAATACAAATGTGTTATTCAACATGTGTAGCAGATTCCACCAAGTGCCATCAATCTCCAGTATAAACAGACTATTATAGAAGTCAACGGACCTACTTCCTCACTCGTTTTTTACGCGTGTCGCCAACTCGCCACTACCACTGGGCGCGGTCTCACACTATAATTGATCGCGACATACAACATTCGCTGTATCGAGTCGCATGGGTTTGGTTTTTACCCGACTGCCGAAGGAAGGAGGGTAATGTTTTTTTATAATAGTAGTAAAAAATATACATTTTCATCCCACCATCTCGGAAAGAGTATTTTTAATCTTCAATATCTGAGTGGAAAAGCTGTTTTTATTCTCTAGAGGATAAAGTAAATTGAATTTAGAACATCGTGTGCACTAAGTTTGTGAATTAAAAAAACATTAACTTTTTTTTTTTGCATTTAGTCATTTCCTCGCTGAGGTGGAATGAAAAGTTACGTGTTGCACTCGAGTGCAAAGATTTTTCACCTCGTGCACCTCGCTAACGCTCAGGATGCTCGGTCATCAAAATTGAACACGCGGTTAAAAAGCAACTTTGCACTCTTGTATAACAAATATAACATAACAAAACTCACGCCTGTATTCCCCGAAGGGGTAGGCAGAGGTGCTAGCACCCACATTTCGCCAGTTTACGCCATTAGGTCCCAATGTAATAGGTGGCGAGCCTATTGCCATTAACCGGGCACTGATAAACCTGCGATAAATACACACATAACTTCGAAAAGCATCGGTAAGTCATTGGTGTGTGCCAAGGTAAACCTGGGATCGAACCCGAGACCTCGTCTCAGCAGTCCATTACCCATACCACTAGGCTACCGCATGTATAACAAATAACTATTAATTATCAAATTATCAATGTTGAATTAGGTACCACTGGTTTTAACCAAACAATCAATAGATAATTATCATTTTCATAGTCGTACATTATTATAAACAAATTTTCAATTTATTTACTAAAAAATAATACATTTTTGTAGGTAACGTACATTGACTACGGCAGTGTGGGTCGCGTGCACGTATCCAATCTCCGTGTTTTGCCAGGAGGCTTGTGTCGAACATCGCCGCCGTTGGCAATGCGTTGTCGACTGGCGGAGGTGGAGCCATCGCCATTGTTGGATCCACACTCACGCTGGTCTCCGGCGGCTATGCATTGCTTCGAGTCGTTCACTATACGGCGAAGATTGTTAGCCAAGGTAACTAAAATATTCATTTTTTTTAAATATCGTCTGCCTGTTCGTAATAGGTAATCTCCAAACGACTGGGCTAACTTCAGAAAAAATATCAAGTCTACGTGAATTAGACGAAGAAGTACTTGAATGAATTTTACAGCATTAAGTATACTAACTATACAAATCTAATGCATAGGGAAAAATGAAACTTCTCGGGCGGGACTCGAACCCGCGATCTTTCCCTTACAGGGGGTATGGCTTTCACCAACTCGGCTACCGAAACACACCCGATGTGATTCAAATTTCCCTTCTATTTTTATCCGTCTAAAGGGCGACGGTGGACTTTTTCTTAAGCCAGAAAAAATATTGTTACAAATAAAAATTATAAAAAAAAATTGTGAAAAAATAGAAGTCCACGGCCGAAGTCGTAGGCAAAGCTGGCTAAATTCAAAATCAGTAACCAATCGCGTTGCCAATTATATTGAACATATTAACATGCTTGGGGCTTTTTTTTGTATGAATTCTATAGCATTAAGTATGCTAACTATACAAATCGAATTCACAGGTAAAAATGAATCTTCTCAGGCGAGACTCAAACCCGCGATCTTTCCCTTACAAGGTCTTGGTAGCCTAGTTAGTCAAGGCATTCCCCCTGTAAGGGAAAGATTGCGGGTTCGAGTCCCGCCCGAAAATATTCATTTTTCCCTTTGTATTCGAGATGCTAAGGCTCTTCGATTTATTTTTTGAATCTTATTATTTTGCTGTTGATAGAGTAGTATACATTGAATATGGTTGTAGGTATACTCGGTGGTGCAGGGCGTAGTGTCTGTAGAACTACTAGCGAACAATGGCCAGTTGAGCATCAACAAGGAGTTGATAAAAAGAGGATATGCGATACCGTGCGAAGAGAGCTACGAGTCCAAGGTATGTTTCCACTTTAAATATTCATTTTATTTTATTAACGTGACCTAAAAAGAGAAATTATGAAAAGCATCGGATAAAATGAAATGGTCAAGAGAGACTTGAACTCACGACCTTTCGGGGGGAATGCTTTTCCAACTGAGCTACTGAGCCACACCTGAATAATTTCTAATTCTCCTTCTCTTAAGGGGCCAGATCGTGAAAATCACCGAAAAGAGTGTTACGATTTTTCATATTTAACCTATTTAGATATGACTGATATCAATGCTAATTTGTATATATTATAATCAAAGACCAAAAAATTTTGTGGTGATTATATAACATCTTAAAACCTAATAGTTGTTATGTAATAAACGTCAACAAACGCACAAAATTGAGAAAAAATGCAAAAACATGGCTTCGTATTTTTCAGATTTAACCCAATAAATCAACACAAATTGATAAAAAGAACCACTTTTTGAACACTGAAGAAACTAATAAAATATAGTATGTACTTTTTTTGTACCTTTACAAACAAAGACTTCCTCTTTTAAAGCCCTAAAATCTAGACATATTTTACGTAAATTCTCCATAGAAAAATGTATGCAAAATCACGCGCAACACGATATTACGAATTAGTACTCCGCGTCGCCACTAATCGCCAGTGCGTTTTTGTATTTCAAGGTGACACCACGCGTGTCGGATGCGCCAGCAAAATTACGTGTTGTGAATTTGTGATTTTTGTGAAAAACTGTAAGTATAACATTTTTATAACTAATTTACTTTCAGTAAGTAGAAAGTACCGATATAATGAATGTCTGAAAGAAAACCATGATGGAACTAGATATAATTCGCAAAAAATACAAAATTATTTAGATACTTTGAATAGTTTATTTTATGAACCTTGTAAAGTAGGTATCAATTCAGGCTTGAAACAATCAAAGCCCTGCCCACTTTATTTTCTCGAGATAGGAACTGGCGGGGAATGACTGGGTATGACTTTCAATCATCTTCTAGTTCTCTGCACGACATACATACATTTTTCAACATGATAAAGCCAATATCATAACGTACCAAGTCGGTAATCGAGGGTTTTTTTCACAGGACTGATTGAATTTGAATTTGCTGAGTGCCATGCCAGGGAAAAGAAAGTTTAGTACGCATTATCAAAATATGAAAGCCAAAAGATCTCGGAATAAAATGTAAGTTCCTCCCTATTTATTTATCTGCCTACTTTACTACGTCTTGTCCTAAATACCTAGAAAAAAATTACGAGATTTGTGTGAAAATGTCATGTAAAAATCCTAGTTCCATTTGTATGCTTATCATGTCTAAGTAGTAATCCATACTAATATTATAAATGCGAACGTAACACTGTCTGTCTGTCTGCCTGTATGTTACGCTTTCGAGCCTAAACCACTGAACCGATTTTGATGAAATTAGTAGATTAGACCTAGAGAAAGGACATAGGCTATTTTGGTCGCGATAACCGACATCCACGCGAGCGGAGCCGCGGGCAAAAGCTAGTAATAATATAATTTATTTGCATTTGAACAGGGTAGATTACAAAGCTAATACAATATGTCATATGATTTAGATCACCTGATTCAGACATTGTATTATACTCGTAAGTAGGTAATAAAGTCAATTTCTATAGGAACTATTTTCATAATAATAATTTTTATTACATAATATACCTAGTATTCGTTTTTATGTTCATCATATTGTCTAAATATCAGATTGTGGAAGTAGGTATGTTTCCTATCAGAAATAGCACGGGCGCGCGTCTTTGTCGACATACTTACCGCCTAAGAGGGGCGACGCGCCTAGGGTCTGGCTTAGGGTTGTGCACAAATTACAAAATAAATAAAAAGTGGTTATTATTGATGAATAATATTTCCAGTATTGAAAATAAAGAAAACCTTCAGGCCGAGACTCCGAGCAACTCTGCTACGTGCTGTGTAGAGGTAAGTTGCTATACGTAATTCTTGTAGACTTGTTACATAAATAAACAAACTACCTAGTTAGTGATGGCCGAAGACGAAATCTCAGTACCTGTAGATTTTTTTCTTGCAATATTTATTATTTTCATTGAGAGGCCCTTAGTACCTAAATACTTCTCAATTACTTTCTCAAAAGAAAATTCACCTTTAAATCCCGTATTTTACCAGAATCAAGTTTTTTTTTTTCGTAAAATATTACCTTTTACGTGACTGCCCAAAAAAAAGAAGTATACCTATTGCGTTCAGGGTGTACGTATGTATTGTATGTATAAAAGTAATATTTCTCTGTGACACGATGAGTTCAAAATTATTGAACCGATTTTGATGTTTTTAGTATCATTAGAATTGTCTTCTAAGCCCGAGTGACATAGAATAGGTGACGTCATTAAAAACTAATACCTATAGCGAAAAGGAAATTTATAATTTCTGTTCATCGGGAACCTAATATTGTATGAATTCTTTTGCACTTTTATAATTTGTCTTCGTCAGTTATGAATATAAATAAATAAATAAAAATTTAAAAATCGACAGATAAAAAAATGAATTGAACTATGTAACAAAAATATTTATATATTTCTGCTAACATGCGATCGGTCCCTGGACCATAAGCTTTCCTGTCTTTATAATTGAGGGTAGGTTTGGAGTGATAGATTTGGAGTTATGTGAACCGTCACTCGCGAAATTGTTTGCACTATTTTCAATATTAATTTAGTGTTTCACACGAGGATAACAATGTCACACATTCCACTAGTGTTTATTTACAGTTGTGACATCTGTCATCGAAAGCAAAACTGCTCTCAAAGAATTACTATGTTAATTATTGAAAAAACAGTGATTTCGTGTGTGAAAATACAGTGACTAGTACTGTACTAGTAAAAATAAATAACAACACCATTGTAATATAGCGTATTTAGCAGTCGGGGCCTATTTCTAAAGGAATATTTAGCTAGTCAGGAATATCTTCGAGCCTGTGACGATTTCAATGGGTCTCGATTGTTGAATTCGATTTATTACATAACATAACATAATTCACAACCTCAGACTTGTTTTCTTTTTATCTTTTGAGTTTTTAAGTAGTCAGTTTTATGTATTTATTTTTGACGTGATAACGTCTTATAAATCGATGAACACCGGCAACACGCACGAAAAAGTGTCCCATTATGTCACGTTCTCACGTTAGGGTCAAGCGAGAGCGCCGAACAAGCGATGGAGAATAATATTATGACGTTATCCCGTAAAATTATTATCCTAAACCGACTTTACAAACAACCAGTTTTTTATTACGTTTATTTAAATAAAACGTTCAAGATTTAGATCTAGTGGTATGTGTTTCAAAGATGTATTCTAAGGGAATTCTTAGCTATGTTTGAAAAAACTGGGCCCTTTCTTTTTGACTTATTTTTTATAAAAAACAATCAAGCCATTTTCTTTCTTTACAGGAACTACTTATTGAAAATAGTCAAGAGGGAAAGGTGGATGAAGTGGAAGTTGGGCGTAGAGTAGTGGATATTTCTTTTTTTTTAAAGCTCTTCAGGCCATAGGGGACCACGGTCCAATGGATTGCAAGTTAAGTTACCTCAGTATAATAGGTGAAGTAAAAGTTGGTCTGGACTCAAAACTCATCATGAAATGTAGTATGTGTAGTATGAAATTTACTGTGTGTTTGGTTGAAAAGAAAGAAGATAGCATGGAAGTGAATCATCAAATTGTATCTGGTATCATATCATCTGGTGGGAGCTACTCTCAGTTAAAAACAGTAACTGCCGCAGTAGCCCTACCAATCATGTCACCTTCATTATACAATGAAATTAATAATACGGTTTGCGATTGGTGGGAAAAGACAGCAGCACATTCCATGGCAGAAGCTGTCAAGGAAGAAGCAGAGTACGCAGTGTCTATAGATAGTGTTGATAAAAATGGTACACCATTAATATCTGTTGCTGTTGACGGTTGTTGGAGCAAGAGATCTCATGGTAAGAATTATTCCGCCTTATCCGGCGCAGCTGCGATAATTGGCATTAAAACTAATAAAGTATTGTTTTTTGGAGTTAAAATTAAATACTGCGTAGTCTGTGCACGAGCCGCAAAGAACAACAGTCAGCCCCCGGAACACCATTGTTTCAAGAATAATTCAGGATCATCTACCGGGATGGAATCGACCATAATAGTTGAGGGGTTTAAACGTTCCATTGTTGATCACGGTGTAATTTATAATAAATTTGTAGCAGACGGCGATTCCAGTACTTATAAAAAAATATTAGATTCGCGTCCGTACGATAATTTAATAGTAGAGAAAATTGAATGCAAAAATCATCTTTTACGAAACTACTGCAATAGCTTGGAGAAACTGTCGAAAGACACTAAGTATCCTTGCGAATTGCGGAAATTCCTAAAAGAAAGGTATTTGCGTTTAAGAACGGGTGTAAAATGCGCTATTAAATATTGGGGGGATCAAAATCAGTCACTCGAAGAAAAAATAAAAAACCTTAGTGAAGATATCCTAAATGGTCCACAACACGTATTTGGTAATAAAAACGCACTTACTTATCTAGTCTTGGATTGTCGTAAATCTTCCAATAGCTCAATTACTATACAATTCCTATACGATTTTGAAGAGTTACCTGGTGTAAAGAATTATCAAAATCGGTTCAAAAATACAGCGAATTGAGAATCTTCTTCTTTTTAAGTCGGTTAAAAGGGCTTAATTTGCAAAACGCGAAGTGACATTTTTAAGTCCCTACGCTACGGTTTACGTGAATCGGGCAGCTGGTAACATTTTCATTCTGATAGGTTTTGCAATAGCAATTGATTTTATATTCAAATTAGCAGAAATCAGAATTTGATCAGTAATCGATAAAATGAAAAAAAAAAACATTAGAATTTTGAACTCATATTTTGTTATTGTTTACTTACTTTTAAATGGTATATTAATAAATTTATAAACTTGTGTTTCATTTATTAACTAATTTTTGTACAACCCTAGCACGCTTTTTGGATGGCGACTCATATTTGTTATTGTTTACTTACTTTTAAATTATATGAATCATTTTTATACTTGTGTTTCATTTATTGACATTTTTTTTGTAAAACCTTAGGAGATTTTTTAGATACCGAGGTGATCGTAAACAAAAAGTAGGTAAGTATTTGAGTTTACGCAATAGGCACATTTCCTTGCGTAGAGATAAACACTAGCGAGGAAAGGCTCGATGTTATTTCGACCGTACTTCGTACTGAATTTGCAATTATTTTATTGAATGAATATTTTACGAAATAAGAATAAACTTTGATAGTAAAATTACAAATAAATACATAGTTGGAATTTTAGGTAAGTAGAATTATTTTATTGAATGAATATTTTACGAAATAAGAATAAACTTTGATAGTAAAATTACAAATAAATACATAGTTGGAATTTTAGGTAAGTAGAATACAAAAAGGTCAGTCCGGACCTGCTCTTGATTGTTTATTATAAATAGAAAAACATAAAAATTGTGTCTCAACTACTCCTATTAATCTAGTAATTACGATCATTTTATAATGAAAAACTACTCTTAGAATATTTTACAGTCGTTGTTTATTTCCAATAATTCAACATTTTTGTTATGCTGTAAATATTCAACTTCAATAACAATTTAATAATAATAACTCAACGTAGAACGTTTGTCGCAAAACATTTTGAAAATCGCGCTCTCTCTGGTCATTCACCCGCCCCGTCGGTTGTTTCAGTAAACAGTAGCGCTGCGGTCGCTCGAAATCGATGTCGCGTCTACGCAATCTGGGCCCTTAACATCCGTCTTAAAGTTAGCATAATAAATGATATAAAAATTCACTCAATGAGAAATTATGTTTAGGTGATGCACAGGCATTCTGCTCAAGCACAAGCCTAATTCACTGACGTTACATTTTTAAAAGCCGTGATTTAAATTCAATTAGAAAGAAAACGTGAAGGAAATTGGTATTCCGTATGATCTGTCCAAACTAAACCAACTTACGTTTCGTAACGTCTAACCGCCGTTCCCAATATCATACTGACAGTTAAAGATAGATCGCATCTACGGATAAAGTGCTCGGCTGTTTAAATTAATAATAATAATAATAATAATAAAATTACAAAACATAGTAACTCCTATTTCACACCAATTTCGGCAAATAAAATTATACCGCGATGCGCTGTCCCGCAAAAAATCAGTTACCATGTTTTGAATTTAAACAGCCGATACGTCAAATTTGACTGTTGCGATCTATCTTTAACTGTAAGTATGTTATTGGGAACGGCCGTAAATCATCTGTAATTTGTAATTTTTCGTAAGTTTTGAAGTGGTGCGCTTAAAAAACGAAATTTCGCTGAATCAGACCCCAGGCTGGAAGTTTTTCGATCTGTATCTAATTCGTACTTTGTTTGTAGTTAAACCACGACGTGAGAGAGACAGCCACAGTACTGAACTTGGCCCAGAAGCGAGCTCACAATAAAGAGCAGATGGAAATGGCTTACTATCAACTGCATGAGGTGGAACCACCCAGCGCCAAGGAGTGCACTTCGGATGTATGGCTCAAAGGGCCCTATAGGTCAGATTAACATATTTAAAAGTTCTTTTTTATACCACTTAGTGGCTGACAAGCATACAGCTCACATGGTGGAGAGTGGTTACCGTGAGCTATGGACGTGTGCAAAACCAGGGGAGTTACACTCACAGGGTCGGCAAATCTCTAAAAACAGAGTTTTTGTGACGTCAGTATAGAAGATAAAGCAGGAAAAATCCTTTGGTCTTCCCACTGATAGCACAAAAACTAGGCTCTGGCTACTAGTGAGTTTTGTTATATGGTTGTTAAAACACCTCTGCCTACTACTTCTGGAATTTACAAGGATGAACGCTGCCGTAGCCTAGTGGTATGGGTAATGGACTGCTGAGACGAGGTCTCGGGTTCGATCCCAGGTTTACCATGGCACACACCAATGACTTTTCGATGCTTTTCGAAGTTATGTGTGTATTTATCGCAGGTTTATAAGTGCCCGGTTAATGGCAATAGGCTCGCCACCTATTACATTGGGACCTAAACATAAACTGGCGAAATGTGGGTGCTAGCACCTCTGCCTACCCCTTCGGGGAATATAGGCGTGAGTTTATGTTATGTTATGTATATGAATATATTATGTATCTATGAACTGAATAGGTGATTACTCCTAGCAGTACTTCAATAGCACCAGTGGTAGTTTATCATCAATGTATGTATCTTTGTTTTCCAGCCCCTTAGAAACCACGGTGCACAATCTGATGTACGCGAGCCGTAGCTGTGCCGTTGTGATCGAGTGGAACTCCGTCAATGCCGTGTTGCTTGACACACAACCGCAGGAGAACTATGAGCGGTAAGTACTGTTTAGCGCCCCGTACTTTTATAGTAATCCATTCTTCAGTAGGGCACCATTTCTGGTTGCATCGAAAACTTCATTGTAGAAGCCGGGGTTTTGGTTCTTCCATACTAATATTATAAATGCGAAAGTAACTCTGTCTGTATGTTATGCTTTCACGCCTAAACCATTGAACCGATTTTGATGAAATTTAGAAGCCGGGGTTTTGGTTCTTCCATACTAATATTATAAATGCGAAAGTAATTCTGTCTGTCTGTATGTTACGCTTTCACGCCTAAACCACACTGAACCGATTTTGATGAAATTTGGTATACTGGTAGATTAGACCATGAGGAAGGAGATAGGCTATGTTTGGTCGCAATAACCGACATCCACGGCGGGCGTAGCCGCGGGCAAAAGCTAGTCTTTACATAATTTGTTCTCATTGACTTACGGGCGCGACTGGCGTCTAATCTACCACTACTATGGCCTACTTACTAATGTATACTACGTGCCCACATAGATGTACGCTAAGAAACCCAGAGCACCTCTGAGAATCACACCTCAGCACACTAGGAAATAAAATTTGACAGTCGATATGCCTTCGATACGACAGAAAAATAATTATTGTCTGCAGGACGGGTACACTACATAAATACGAAAAGCTTTATTCCGAAAGTTGACAATCACGAATTTCAAAATTACGAATGATTCGAAATTTCCTAATTCAGAAATCCGATGTATTATAAATCTTATTTATTGAAATCGCGAATAAATTCCTAATATTTTAAAACTACGAATGTAAGAATCCCGAATTTCAATATACCGAACCATCACATGCACACATCACACACAACAAATTCGGAATAACGTTTTTCGGGCCAAAAACATTACGGAGTTCTATTATTCGTACAAATGAAATTCGGAATAATGACCGAATAACTACCGTGTTTTTGAATAGTCGGAGTTTTGTTACTTAAGAATTGTAATATTCGGAATTTTGAAAATCAAAGTATAGAAATATTTCAGAATTTTTGAATTTTCCCGTACGATAGGGACACACTACAGTTGGTTGCCCGCGGATCCGCCCCGTTCCTGCAAACCATTGGAACCTATTCCCGGGATAAAAACCTTATATCAGGTCCATTCTATCCCCCTTTTTTTTTTCGTGCGGAAATCCCCTCGGATACCTACCCTACCGGAACCGAAAGGGGAGGTTATGTTGGACTCGAACCGACTAAAACCGCACGTCGACTGTGGGTCGAGGTGCAAGGCCGGAGGTGAGGTTGTCATCGACATATCTCTCGCACCCCGGCTGGTCCATTCTATCCCTGGACCAAATTACAGCACCATCTGTTCAGATGGTCAGAACGTGAATTAAGAACAAACATCTTCACAAACTCTCAAATTTATAATCACTAGCTTTTGCCCGCGGCTCCGCCTGCGTAGACGTTGGTTATCGCGAGCAAATATAGCCTATGTGATAATCCAGGGTGTCAGCTCCAACCGTTTAGACGTGAAAGAGTAACAAAATTCAACCCATACTTACAAACTTTCGCGTTTATAATAAAGGGTGTCTCAATAAGAGTGCACTTTTTAGTTTCAAAATAAAAAAAAGTATTTTTTTTCAGGGTTGTGATATTTTATTTGTATTTTAAAGAAGACATGTTCCGATTAAGCATGGAATAAAATATCCGGCATTTTCATGAAATTTTCCATGACTTTGCACAGAGATGTGGCTGTATCTCACCGATGACGCGTTGGATTTTCGATTTGAGCTCAGGAATTGTTTTGAGTTTATTTGCACAAAACCGAGATTTCACAAAACCCCAAAGAAAAAAATTGCACGGCGTTAAATCGCACGATCTTGGTGGCCAGTTGACATCAGAATTTTGTGAGATAATGTGTTCTGGAAATCGTTACTGCAATAAATCGATTGTTTTGTAATGAGTTTTTACAAATTGTAACGGGTTGTTCTTTCGAAAAGCGCTCCATTTTTAATAATCGGAATAAACTGAGGTGACAACTATAAAATTTCAGAGTTGCCACTTGCATGACACAAAAAAATATTCCAATTTTAAAAAGTGCACTCTTACTGAGACACCCTATATAAGTAGGATTCCATCAGTCTGTAATCCTAGCAATTGACGTTTAATGATGTTCACCAGGCTGCTAGTATCAGCGTACGTGGGCTGTAACGCGGAGAACACGAAGCTAACTCTTCGACACACGACAATGATGCCCAACATCCCCGGCCTGCCTGGCATCATCGCACTGCTCTTTTGTCCGTAGTGAGTATTACTGTATTAGTTTTGTTACGTCTACGTAATCTAATCCAAATCTTGATGTTGACAATCAATCTTTTAGCACACTGCAGTTCACTGCAGTCCACTGCTGAACATAGGCCTCTCCCAAGGGACGCCATTTCGTCCGATCTATTACGTATTGAGAAAATGAACTGAAATTTAATGCTGGACAAACTTTTTTATATTTTGTAACCATACTTACCTATTTGTACCCCGATAATCTTACAGACAATAGGCATAATGATATAATCTGCAAAAAAACTTTTCATCAGCACCCTTAGTCAGGATTGTTGAAGTTAGTTTTTCTTGCCATAAAAGTATTTTATATAAATACTTGCTGTAAAAGAAGTATCATCCATTTTTTTTTGCACTTGTTCGGGAACTATACGCGTATAGCGTATATGCGTTATATTTGGCTATTATTTTTTATTGATATACCCACTAGTGGCGAAGGGTGGAAATTTTCAAATGGAAAGCCGGTGAGATAGAAATCTTGTAAATCTGAATTAGAACGAATATAGCAATGGTGTAGGGAGTTCTGGGTGTACTGAATACTACTGAATTCAGTTACTGAATTAGTATGAATCCAAAATCTCGACCGCGGGTTCCCTTTGCAGAGCAAGCAAGCAGAATTCGGGTTATAGGAACCCCACGCCACTGATTCCTACATTTACTTCGGAAATTTTCTAAACATAATCCCCAATCCTGGGACAATGTACGGGACAATTTTGCCCGTGTCGAGTTGGAAATTTCCCAATAAAAAAAATTATTTCATTTAGTTGATGATAATGCTTGACAATGAGTTAATGACGGTGATGATGATGATAACGATGACGATGAATGATGATTGCTGCCTGCTACTTTACTACTTTACTGGAAGTTACTTAGGGAGAATTGGCGCCAATTTACTGTAATATGCCACTTTCCTACACTTGTGTGCGTTGTCCAAGACGTTATGTCTAAAAATCCACCATTTTTATACATAAAAACATTACCTTCCTTCCTTCGGCAGTCGGGTAAAAACTCGAATTCATACCAATTTAGCGTTCCTGCCAACTCTCCAATGATACTTAAACTTGTGTGAACGTTCCCTAGTGCGGAGTTACGGCGAAACGCGAGCGGGTCGCGATACGTGAGTGCGTTATGCGGACTCGGCAGTACGGACACCGGCGCGCCTTACTTCCCCGAGCACGACCTGCTCGTGGACATCGACGCCGACCTCACCGTCGAGGATATTGGGCTTGTAAGCATCCCTCTTAACCTATCAAGGATTTGAATGAATTTTTTATAGCATTTATTATGCTAACTTTTAAGTTCGAAAAACACAACCGTCGCCCTTATAGACGTATATAAAGAGAAGGAAAATTTGGAATGATTCAAGTGGTGCTCAATAGCTCAGTTGGCAGAGCAGTCCCCCTGTAAGGGAAAGGTCGTGAGTTCGAGTCTCACTTGAGCATTTCATTTTCTCCAATGTTTTTCGAACTATCAAGGATTTCTTTAATTTATACTGGGTGATTATATAGTCGTTTCGGATAAAAAGAATATGAGCACAGTTTCAATAGCATAATCACATAGCAGTATTAATTGTAATTAATACTTCCAGATGATTATATAGGCAGGTAGGTATGTAAGTAATTACGGCAATGGGCTCAACCCCTATTACGTGGGACCGAATACATTGATTGGTGAAATGTGGGTGTTAATTCACCTATGTCTAACCCTCCGGGGATAAAGGCGTCTTTATATGTATGTATATACCGCTCTAAGACCACCGCCTGCTGGTTCAAACTATACTATTTTTTTTTAATTTAGTGCTATTTAAGACTAAAGTCTATCTGAATGCCAAATATTATAAAGTTCCTTTCAGCCATTCTGACGTAATCAAGTATCAAACATATATTCATTGAAACTTTCATAATATAGCAAGTTTGAAATAAGATCTACATACATTATAAAGTAATTAACAGCAATATTTCCGTTCTAGATCAACCATATCCGTCATCTGATGGACTACATGATGTATTGTGGGGATGGACAGGAGGCACCGTCTACCGATGACGACTTCCGCCCACAAGTGCCCAAGCTTATTCGCAAGGATCTCATGGAGTACGTATATCTTGCCAAATGCGACATCAAATTTATCTATTTGTATAACTAAAGTAAAGCCAACGAGAATAGAGAAATAAGGTAAACAAAACGACCATTACTGAGTTAGGTTGCGATAACTAGCGATTATTTTTTCTGTCCTTGTCCACCCTTCACACGTACGAGACAATGGCCTAGCGATAGCTGTCGTTGCGTGTTTCGTAGTACAGGAAAGCTGTCAGCACAGCGGTTCTAAACTGTCAGATCCGCCATCTTATGAGCAATTTTATTCCTATCTGGAATGCGCTTGAATTGATACGTAATAATTTAGAAATAAAAATGTTTGGAACCGCAGATACTTTGTTTACATTTTTTCTCTCGCTTCGTTGGCTTCACTTTAGGTGTGGGACGTGACTTTACTGTAGTCCATGTTGACTCGACGGAGATGATACTTCTCATGTATAACACCAGCAATGGTTTGACAATGTCCCCTAGCTGCGCAGAAAGCTGTTTTTTTGTTAAGTTTCTTTAGTTTGCACGGGTTGTACAAGGTGAAGGCCGAGGTGTGCCAATGAACCAATATTTTTTTTAATAAACGCCTTTTGTAAAAGGCTTTGGGGAAATTCCTTCACTCTTTCTGGAACCGGTTTTGCGTTTATCAGGCGCACAGAAAGAAGAGTTATTAAGATTTTTTCAGGTCTTTCACAGAACACATAGACTACTGAAGAGATGATTCAATCAATGTTGATAAATGAAAAGTTTACAGTTAAAAGTTACAATTAAAATATTTTAATAATAATTTGCGATTACGTTATTGACAGTTATATATACTTTAAAATTTAATTATCTACTGTCGCTTGCGTCTCGAATAAGTAAAATAAATGTTATATTTGGAACCTTGTCACGTTTATTTGTATATAACATTACCATTTAATATTTGAGCTAGCAATAAAGATATTTTGAGATATTTAAGATTATGAGTCCATAGATATACATTACGTCATTATTGGTCTTAACAGTTTGATCGTGTAGTTTTCGGCTTGAAATGGATATAAAAATGACATGAAATTTCTCAAACAACTTTGTGTAAAATATGGTCGCAATTTTAAATTTCTTTACATAGTATAAAATGAAGTCGCTTCCGTCATACTGTTCGCTTAGATCTTTTAAAAGGCTCAACAAATTTTAATTCAATTTTAAAAATAGATAGAGTGATAAGAGTAAGGAATGTAATATAAATATTTCTGTTCTCATAATGTGTTATCGATTTCCAAAGCTACATAATGAGGTTTCTAGAAAAAAATATATCTACTTGCTTCTTTACTTACAGGCTTTTATTGAAGCGTCGCAAGCACCGCGAACCAGAGAGCGTACCGAACGCATGGGACTGGTGTTCGGTTCCCGAGCACGACTTGTTAGAGATATCTATACCACAGATGGTGGAACGGGCTGTCATGTACCCGTTGCATGTGCCACAAGAACTATACCCTGTGTCTAGAGATACCTTACTCGAGCTGAAGCGGGACAATGACCAGCTGAAGTTACTTGTTAGCAGGTATGTGCATGAATGTTTTATTTGAGAAATGGAAATAATTTAAGACCTTCCTATCTCCTAATAATCTCCTGTTTCCTATTAATAGTGAATAGTTGAAAATTGAACTATGGAGATGTAACGCGGTGACCTTGACGTTTTGTAAGTTTCGATTTAATGGTCTTATGCAGGATAAATGATTTTTGATATTGACTTTGGTGATATTAGATGGGTCATCTTTTGTTTATCTTCGTTTTTCATTAGTCTTCGCCTTTAGTTGGCTTAGTGATATTCAATTCACTCAGAATTGAATAATCACTCGAGTGAAACGTTTGATATATTCATTTTATTCAAACATTCCAAATATTACACATGTCATACTTTTTGATTCTCGGTTTGAATTTCATACACAAAAGCTGCAATTACGTAAATTAGGCCAATTACCCTCCGTGTATTATTAACATAATAACCTATTACGCTACGAGCTACGACATTGAACTGAAATAGCACCAATTTGTTGTGACACGCAATGATGAAATTGCAATAATTAGTAAATTATTTACTACTTATTTATTTTGAATATCGGATATAAAGAAGCTTTGTTTTGAATAATGTGACGTTTTTTGGAATACTTGAGCTTGTATATTAACCCTTTTCACTGTATATCAACCCCTTTCCACTGTATAGCAACTCTTTTCAAATATCAACCCTTTTTACTGTATAGCAACTCTTTTCAAATATCAACCCTTTTTACTGTACATAAACCCTTTTCCACTGTATATCAACCCTTTTCCACTGTGTATATACTCTTTTCAACTGTATATCAACCCTTTTCCACTGTATATCAACTCTATTCAACTGTATATCAACCCTTTTCAACTGTATATCAGCCCTTTTCAACTGTATATCAGCCCTTTTTAACTGTATATCTACCCTGTATATGTCTATCATTCTATGAACAAAACGATTCACCGGTATTAAATTCCGGTTTTTTTTCATACCACAAGTATTGTCATCATTAGCTTGCTTACAAAAACGTATTTGTTACCAGATCACCAATATCGTCAAGTTCGGAGATGAAGTGCAAGCTGTGTAACACAAAACCAATGTCATTGCCTTCTATGCGCATACATCTCTACTCCAACGGGCACAGGGAGAAAGAGGAAGACTTCCGCGCGTTCCAGACTTAAATTTTTACATATTTTACATTGGGTATTTTAAAATATATCTTTATGTGGTAAAGACAGGCAAACTTAGCATTAGTCCTATATTTCTGTACTCGATAAGATAATTAAAGAAGTAAATGTCTATTTTTGATACTGTTTAGGTGTTATTGTATCGTCAGCAAGGAAAATCACTTAACACATTTGACAAAATTTATTAAAACAGAAGGTTATCTTTTTAGTGCAAGTATTCGGAAATTCGATTGTGTTTAGAGATTTTTATTGTTGACTGTACTAATAAAGTCTATTGTCATGTTAGGGGTTGTCTATAAAAATACTATTATTCGTAAAATTAGTATGCTTATTTACCAAATAAGATCTGCCATAGCTGTTAAATGTATTCATTACATACCTACTTCTACTTTAAAATATGTTAAATATAAGTTAAATCATTAAATTAGAAATTGTGTTAATATGCACAAAATGTTATTTTTTGTTATGCTTGATTAGATTATCAAACTATTACAACATTTTTAGACGTGTTTTTGTAGTTTTTTGTTTGTATAACTGATTACAAAGGTATTCGGAAATAAGAACGTATTTAGCGATTTTTGTTTTTGATTGTACTGCATATGTCTATTATCATAATCATCTGACTTAATATATAAAAAAATGAAAATAAGTTCGTCTTATTACTCACTGCACAGCCATGGCAGTACTTTGGTTAATCAGCTATGGTAGGATACTTAACTGTCTGTGTTTAAAATAAGAACTGTAAGTGCTTTATTCTGACGTGTTTTTGATCTGAACAAAACATAACGTTATTTTTTATTATTTAGTTTGTTGATATAGCAGTGTATATCGACTGTTATGTATACCTTTCTATTTTGTTATACTTAGGTATATAATCTTTTTTTTTGTTAAAATAATAAAATTAAGAAAACAATGCGGACATGAGTCTCCTGGCTGCTGCTATAAGACTATTTGTAGCTATAGTTACTTCTATTATTTAGCGTAAACTTCTGCAACATTGCCAATACTGCGTAATTCATACTGCAACTTTGCCTATTTCATAAAACTAGTCAGATTAGCGTGCTAACAAATAGGATTGCCATAGCAACATAACCGCCCATTTTACTATAATTTTATGAGGTAATGTTAACGTACAATAATATAAGCTACTGGTGAAATACACACTCATCGTTTTAATTTTTCAGAAATAAATATCGAGTGTTTGACTTTTTCTTTTCATTGGTAATTTCTATACTAGTATCGTTTTATTTTATCTACAGTTATTCTTTGTTGTCTATGACCTTTTGATTTTTATTGTTCTTTTATAGGTTTGCCATCGAGAATGACGGTGGGCAAAGTTGCTAAGGTTTTTCAAGCATATTATAATGTTACGAATGTGACGTAACATGTCAAAGCATCGGAACGATAAATTCGAACTTAATGTCAATAGCAGCTGTGACTGAGCGGTTTAGACCTCGCCTGTAGTTGTTCCTCCTGACGGCGCGCTTGCTCCTCCTGACGACGCGCTTGCTCCTCCTGCAGGCGTGATTGCTCCTCCTGACGGCGCGCTTGCTCTTCCTGCAGAGCGCGCAGCTGTTCCTCCTGACGGCGAGCTTGCTCCTCCTGACGGCGCGCTTGCTTGTCCTGACGGCGCGCTTGCTCCTCCTGAAGAGCGCGCAGCTGCTCCTCCTGACGGCGCGCTTGCTCCTCCTGACGGCGCGCTTGCTCTTCCTGCAGAGCGCGCAGCTGTTCCTCCTGACGGCGAGCTTGCTCCTCCTGACGGCGCGCTTGCTTGTCCTGACGGCGCGCTTGCTCCTCCTGAAGAGCGCGCAGCTGCTCCTCCTGACGGCGCGCTTGCTCCTCCTGACGGCGCGCTTGCTCTTCCTGCAGAGCGCGCAGCTGTTCCTCCTGACGGCGAGCTTGCTCCTCCTGACGGCGCGCTTGCTTGTCCTGACGGCGCGCTTGCTCCTCCTGAAGAGCGCGCAGCTGCTCCTCCTGACGGCGCGCTTGCTCCTCCTGACGGCGCGCTTGCTCTTCCTGCAGAGCGCGCAGCTGTTCCTCCTGACGGCGAGCTTGCTCCTCCTGACGGCGCGCTTGCTTGTCCTGACGGCGCGCTTGCTCCTCCTGAAGAGCGCGCAGCTGCTCCTCCTGACGGCGCGCTTGCTCCTCCTGACGGCGCGCTTGCTCTTCCTGCAGAGCGCGCAGCTGTTCCTCCTGACGGCGAGCTTGCTCCTCCTGACGGCGCGCTTGCTTGTCCTGACGGCGCGCTTGCTCCTCCTGAAGAGCGCGCAGCTGCTCCTCCTGACGGCGCGCTTGCTCCTCCTGACGGCGCGCTTGCTCTTCCTGCAGAGCGCGCAGCTGTTCCTCCTGACGGCGAGCTTGCTCCTCCTGACGGCGCGCTTGCTTGTTCTGACGGCGCGCTTGCTCCTCCTGAAGAGCGCGCAGCTGCTCCTCCTGACGGCGCGCTTGCTCCTCCTGACGGCGCGCTTGCTCTTCCTGCAGAGCGCGCAGCTGTTCCTCCTGACGGCGAGCTTGCTCCTCCTGACGGCGCGCTTGCTTGTCCTGACGGCGCGCTTGCTCCTCCTGAAGAGCGCGCAGCTGCTCCTCCTGACGGCGCGCTTGCTCCTCCTGACGGCGCGCTTGCTCTTCCTGCAGAGCGCGCAGCTGTTCCTCCTGACGGCGAGCTTGCTCCTCCTGACGGCGCGCTTGCTTGTCCTGACGGCGCGCTTGCTCCTCCTGAAGAGCGCGCAGCTGCTCCTCCTGACGGCGCGCTTGCTCCTCCTGACGGCGCGCTTGCTCTTCCTGAAGAGCGCGCAGCTGCTCCTCCTGGCGGCGCGCTTGCTCCTCCTGAAGAGCGCGGAGCTGCTGGAAAAGTGCACCCATGTCCGTCAGCGAGAGCGACGGTGCACAGGTTCCGGTGTGGCTGAGGCACGCGCAGGAGCGGCAGAGGTTCCTTCGCCAGCCTCATCTCGACCTCTCGCGACGTCAGCGTGTGATACTGCCGGGTTTGCGTCCCCTTGTTCTTGCGCCGCTGATCTGGAGCGCGTGTTGGGGCGCTCTCGGTCGTCTCTTGGTGTGAACGGCATCGTTTCTTCCAATCCCACTTCTGACACCAATGTTACGGGAGACGGGTAACGGGATTGGAAACAAACAACTTCGTAATTGAGACCGCTTTATTTTCACACCCCAACAGCCAAATTTCGAATACGACACTTCACGACGCGACTGTACCACACGATGCACTACTGCACTTTAGTCTTATTCGCGACACTCACAGCGCGACTGTACTGCAAGGTCACTGCGCTTTCACGACACTCACAGCGCGACTGCACAATTACTGCACTTTTCACTATTTTCTCACTTTTCTTCCTTTTCCCTTCTTCCTCTTCTTCTGTTCACTTTGAACTCCCAAACTTAACTGTCCTTTCACGGCTCTGACAGCTCCTTTTATACCCTGAATTTCGATCGTCTTTTCGATATTCATTTTATTATTTCTCCAGAATTTTCTATAATCTCCCAGAAGAGCTAAACTATAATTTCGATCTTCATTTCGTTTCTCATTTTCATTCTTCCAGAATGTTCTGCTAATAACTAGAAGATTTTAAATATAGAATCTTCTGTTACGTTTACCAAATAAAGATTTAAATAAATTAGAAAATCACAAAAACCACATATCGTGTCACCGGGATTCGATCCGTCGACCTTCTTTTTGGCAGGCGAGGTCTAAACCGCTCAGTCACAGCTGCTATTGACATTAAGTTCGAATTTATCGTTCCGATGCTTTGACATGTTACGTCACATTCGTAACACAATGTGACGTAACAATAACATTGCCCCAGGTTTCGATGGTCACGGTTTGTAACCAATGTTCAACGAGATAGTTTTTTGTGCATTTTTTGCGTTTAAAATATGACACATGATTTAGTATATAAAACTGTTTTTTGTTAATCGTTGTGTGAAGACGACTAATCTTATAAGTATAAAAAGTCATAGTGTAGTACGCGTCAAGAAATATGTTTCTTGATTTCTTTACGTATGCATATGTAACTATATATGTTTATTGTTAATAAAGTTAAATAAGTAAACATTTCAGTTCGTTTTTTTTACTTCATTTGCTTCGCTGCGCTTCACTATTTGTAAAGAACTTTTTCAGAAGCCACCTAACTTTGCCCATGCGCTAGTAAAAAACACAAACAAAATATGGCGTGAATCCACTTGTTTTTTGCCAAAATGTTTTTGAAAAGTGTGAATATATCTTTCCTAATAGGCAATGTTAAATTTTCAGCACAATTTTGATACTAAATATTTAATTGCACGAAGGTCGTGCAATAAAAAAAAGCTCGTGCACGAAGTTCGTGCAATGAAAAGTAAAGTATTATTAAAAAGAACGAAAGAGATCATTGTATTTCTTAGAGATGTTAGGATTGCCGTGGTCATATGCCACTTTGCCCTTAAGCTTATAGCTTTACTACTTAAATGTTAGAATGCATTGTCTTATTACTGTAGGTGGCATACGACTATGGTTTGATGGACAAGTACATACCTTCTGTTGCTTCGTCGTAGTCGGGGGAAAAATAAACATTCCAACATCAACATATTTTAGTATATTTATTCTACACATAAGTCACTGTAAGTAACTTTTTCATGCCGAATATGTTATGTTTGTTTTGTGTGTGCATAAATATTAAATAAAATAACTAAAAAATAAATAAAGGTATGCAAATTACAGGATGTCCTGTTTTTCAATATGGGAAGCGTCCTTAGCTAAGTACGATTGAAAGGTCCCGGCGGATTCGAATTACCTTTCACACAAGCAACTTGGCTAACTGCAAGGATTACGACGATTACTTATTGGTAATTTCGATTACATAATCTTTTTTAAAAAGAAATTGAAATAGATTAAAATACCAATTCTTCCAATTGCGATTGGATCCGATCAATGCTAAACCTACTATAGCTCGAACCAAATATCTTGGGCCTAAAATGTGCTCAAAATTTTCTCCATACGTGCAGTACACATTTCTTGGGTGTATTTTGAAAATAGCACGGGGCGCTACTGCGGTGGACGAGCTCAAACTCACCAAGCATAGATTATTACTAAACAATCCACCCGGGCCTTGTATAGCTTGCGATTTAGGTCCCAGATATATGGTTCAAACTATAGCTTATGAGTGTGATAAAATTGTAACTTACATTTTTTGAATTACGAAATTGAAGGATAACAGCTAGCTTTTCTCTACGACTCCGCCCGCTTGGATGTTGGTTATTGTAACTTTTATGGAAGCGACTGCCTTCTAACTCAGGTAAGTCTGTGCCGGAGCCTCAGCCAATCAAAAGGGTGTACCGTTCGGCTAATAGGGGAAACTTGCCTAATTCGTACCCCTTAAAGGAAAACAGTCATATTTTCAAAATTAGTAAAGAAAAACTGTATTTTCTTTGAAAAAATGTTTATTTAGTTTATCCTTTTGTTATAATCATAATCAACTTTAACATAAATCTTATAAACTTTTTGGAAATTATCAATTTTTAAAAACTTAAAAAAAGTACGATTTACGACTATTCATCTTAAATCGTACTTATATATTCTTAAATCGTACTATGATCTAATCATTGGTTTATAGTTATGATTTTAATATTTCTATAAGGATAAAGTGGATAATAATGTTAAAACGTATTATCATTAACACTTAACAAATACTACAAATGGTCTTCGCCTATTTGTAATCTGTGGTTTTTAACAGATACCCGCGCATAGTTCATGTACCCATTCCTCACATTGAGTAAATTTAATCATACTTTCTTTTATATCCTCTTCGCATATTTTACAATATTAACTATAATTTCCATCTTTTTTTTTGTTTATTTTATTTACTTTTTGTATTGTTTTGGTAGTTATAATCATCTTTGCACTAAGGTTCTTCGTTGCGGTCTTTTTCTTTGATTCTTCTATTTAGACTTTCAGTGATGATGAGAGCACCCGTAGTTTTACTTTTTATGCATTTTGCATTTAAATTATATGCATCAATTTATAGTCAACGGATTCTTTGGAAACTTTTATTCCTAATTCGTACCAGTACGATTTAAGATTTTGTATCGAGTACGAAATAGGCGCATGAGTCGAAGAAACTTTAAAATTACCGCCAAAAATAATGTCAACAAATACGTGCTTAGGTTTACGTCTATCGAAATCGTGAATATATGCATAAATACAAAATAAATATTTAGCTAAACTAAACAAGATAGAATTTGAAGTATGCTCTTACGAATTATGTAAAAATAATAGAAAAATAGTAGATAAAAACTTATGTTTTCGATATTTCTGTTGTTAACAACGCGCCGGCGTATATCTTTCAGATGGTAATATGGCCGAGTAATGTTTACATTTTTTGTCACTAGAGACGCTGATGGCTATTACCGATGTTGAGATATAAGCAAGGTACGATTTAAGCGCAAGTACGATTTAGGCAAGTTTACCCTAGGTTGGTTTATCACGAAGGTTTATTATCCTAAAAAATGTTAAACAAAATGCTTAGGTACAAACTAGATTCTTTGCAGACCGAGACATTAATAAATTCATCCAATTACTATACTATACCTAGCTACCTACTTATAAAGTCAGCTAGTTTTTACGTTTATTATACACACTACAAGTCTCTAATCACGACAATGAATACACAAACACCTCAAGGCCACATATCAAACGTATTCTATTCAATAGGTCATTTTAACTACGCTCTTGTAATATTGTTAACGTAGGCACTATCTACATCTTTCTTTCTGCAATTTAATAATCTGTAATAATTGTAAACATATACGGCCTTAAACTAGGCCCTGTCGAACAGGTTTTTACCACAACGGGGAGGTTCTATCTAATGTTGTATGGTATATATTCGTGGAGCGTCTTTCCACTCGGTCGCTGCGGTCAGCGCTCACCGGCATACTCGCGTATTTGTATTGTTTTGGTGTTAATTTCTGAGTTATATCATTTTATGTGACAATGTGGAAGCCACAGGGAAGCCTGGAGCCTGTAATGGAGTAAGTAAAAAATATTTTGTTTAAA
Source organism: Eilema sororculum (assembly GCA_914829495.1). NCBI lineage: Eukaryota > Metazoa > Arthropoda > Insecta > Lepidoptera > Erebidae > Eilema > Eilema sororculum. The sequence continues at coordinate 12,410,241 of OU618553.1, read as the reverse complement.
TAAAATTTATATTGTGAAGAGAATACTTCTAAGTTACATAAGTAATGAATGGCTTTTGAATATGATCAGCTGTTTTCAGAGCAGGTAGGCTAAGCACAATGTTACTAAACAAAAAATAACCCGTTTAACACCTTCTCGGTAACGTTCTTGCCGGTAAGGAGATATTTTTTTATTTATAATAATGATGAATACCTAGGTAGTACCGTAACGATATCATTTAGAAAACTATTTATTTGATAACTGGTAGACTTAGTGTCGTTACGTTTGCATTAAGTTGATTGCCTTATGTTAATGATATAGGTACTTAGATACGATAAGATGACTAGAAAGAAAGGTACCTAAATCAATTTATCTACAGTTATTAACAGATCAATCTTGACGAACAAGGTAGGTCTTGGTTTTACCCCCTTCCTGTTGTTCTGATATTTGGTACACAGTTTGGACAATTATGCAATTTAAATCAATAAATGATTTTTTGTTAATTCTCTTGGTTTTAAGATCATTTTGAGACTTTGTTATCAAGATCGTTCTGACGCTGACTGTACTAGTAGATAGTAGAATATGGTTACATAATTACTTAGGTAGGTATATCATTCTTTTTTTGAATTAACTAACTTTTAAAATTCGAATGATGTCTATAAAACTCCAAATTCGCCCTTACAGACGGGAGATGGGAAATTTGAAGTGATTCAGGTGTGGCTCAATAGCTCAGTTGGAAGAGTATTCCCCCTGTAAGGACAAGGTCGTGGGTTTGAGTCCCACTTGGGCATTTCATATTATCATTCTTACTAAAGTAGCATAACCAGAGTTTAGAATGCAATAGGAACAAAATTATTGCACTATTTTATCTAGGTAAAAGCCTTTTCCCAACCTAGTGGAGTCGGCTTGCTGAACTTCGATATTCTTCGATAATATAACTTCGATATTTGAAGTGACTGCCATTCAACCTCTGCAACCCATTTAACGTGCTCTCTAAAACACGAAAAGGTTTCAATGTTTACGCTTATTTCCCTATTTAGAATCACGTAAATTATTTCAGAACTTAAAAAAAAATGATAATGTACATCTATACAAATAAATAAAATTGGAGTGTCTGTTTGTAATATTAAAATAACCGCTTTCTACTACATGCATATGAATGTATATACGGTACACATACCAAAATATATATTTTTAATTTTTTTGTCTGTCTGTCTGTCTGTCTGTCTGTCTGTCAGTCTGTTTGTTTTGGCTAATCTCTGGAACGGCTGGACCGATTTGGACGAGACTTTCACTGGCAGATAGCTTATGGAATAAGGAGTAACTTAGGCTAAAAAAAAAAAAAAAAAAGAATGCCAAAAACAAAAAAAAATTAACTGATTTTTTTTATTAAGTACATTCCACGCGGACGAAGTCGCGGGCACAGCTAGTAAGCATATAAAACTCGTTGGTAATATAATAAATAAAGATTTCGTGACAAAAGTGATAATTTAGGAAACCGCTATCTAGCGACTATTTGGTCCACCTGTCCATGTTGTCTATTATCTACTATTTAAATTACTGCAGAATCAATATAGGTAGATTCAAATAAGTATGTATGGTTTTATTCACTCATCCCTACTTCCCCCGCTGGCCGCTCTGTGGGGGTGGTAAGAATAAGAATAAGAATAAAAATAATCTTTATTTGTGAACATGGTTTTTTATAGATGTTATATTACATGGAACGGTACTCATGTGCAGGCACAGCATATTCTGCCATTTGTGGCGTACAAATTATATGGTTAATGTCAAATTAAAGTACATAATATTACCTATCATGTCCAGTGAAAAATCCCCACGTATCATCATACGTGGGGATTTTTCACTCGATAAAAAAAATGCCTACTTCCCTACTAAATATTATAAATGCGAAAGTAACTCTGTCTGTCTGTATGTATGTTACGCTTTCACGCCTAGAAACCGCTGAACCGATTTTGATGCAATATGGTAGGTATAGGGGTAGATTAGACCTTGAGAAAGGACATAGGCTATGTTTGGTGGCGATAACCGACCTCCGGAGGAGCCGCGGGCAAAAGCTAGTATTCAATAATGTGTTCAATATATTTTTATTTTCCTTATGTGAGTTTTAAAAGTAAAAATTAGGAAAGTCTGCCAAAACATTGTCGCCATCTAGTAACAACATTTGGCAATAAAAGTTGCCTGTTTTTGGAAGTTAACCGTTTTTTGTTCCTGATTGAGCATCTGTTTACGAACTATGTGTAATATAATAATGACCTATATATACAATATATTATATTACCTATCTGTGCCTGTGCTGACTTATTCTACGCAAAAACCTTAGTTTACTGAGATTTGTCATTTGAGGGATATCGAACTTGTACTGAACAGACACGAGTGAAAATCGCTGCGAATATCTTGATAGTAGGTAACTATAGTAAGTAGGTAGGTACCTAACCCTAAACGCCATTCATGTTTTTCATTCATCGTTTTTACGAAAATGCCGATAGGAGGTACCGTCTAGAACTCAGACATTTGCGGTTTGGTAAGCGCTTTCGCATTAATTTTTATTTTTAACCAGCTGACCCGGCGAACTTCGTACCGCTAATTCTTTCCGCCCGCGTGGCGTCCAATCCCGTTCCCGTTGCACCCCCTACTGTATTAAGCATTTATTACACATATATACCTTCTTCTTGAATACTCTATTTAAAAGTGTAAAGTGCAGCTCCACTGTATTGAAATAGGTAGGTACCTAGATAATTTAGTCACGGTGAAATCCAGCCTTAGTAACGGAATATGTTTTGAACCCGATAAGGATGGCCGATATCGATATAATGAGTGTTCAATTGGACCTACTTATGCAAACTGGAATCAACCCACACGAGGATAGTTTTGAGAAAAAGCCATTTTTGTTGAAAAATGTTGTATGTTGAAATTGGTTGTCACTTGAATAAAATTTATTAACAAACATTGTAGTAAGTAATTTACTAGATGTATACAAATAAAATAACGATGAAAATCATAAAGATATTTTATAAAAATAAAAGAAATACTTAATGGTTCCTTTTTGCAAAACTATCTGTAGGTGGATTGGATCTTTGTTGCTTTAGCATAATATAAATACATTTATAGGAAAAAAAAGAGAAATACTGTATTTATTTTGAAAATTTTCATTTAATATAGAAAAATAAAAAGAAACAACTGCTGAAAATGTTTAAAAATAAAATAACATAAAAATTGCTTACTATATTTCTAAATCAAATGATTCTATATTAAAATCAGGTTGGCCCCAAAATCCCTACAGATCGTCATTAATGTGTCCATTTCCAACAAGCTGAGTATAAAAAGCATGAGCATCTTTTGGAATCAGATGTAACATGCTTTTAGGTCATTGAATTTGACTTCAGGTACACGCTTTCCTGATGGTCAAAGTGGCTCCATTAAAGCTTTAGTATTTTATTTTTTTACTATGTTTACAACTTTAAATTCCTCGTTGAATACTTTCCTCATGCAAATTTTATGTGTTGCCTTCCTTTTATAAGAGAATACGCTCTTTTCTTGAAGGTTTGAAGGTCATATTGGTTCGGAAATACCGCTGGTGACAGTTCATTTCACAGTATAGTTGTGCGAGGCAGAAAGTTTCTCAAGAAACGCACAGTTGTGGACCGCCAGCTGTCTAGATGGTGAGTGTGGAACTGCTATCGCGTGGAATGATGGCGGAAAGAGGTGGCGGGGATTAATCCGAACAATTCCTCGGAGCACTCCCCATAGGATAGGCGATAGAACATGCAGAGCGAAGCCACATCTCTATCTCTACGCAGTGCCAAAGATTATAGCAGATTCGAAACATCCTGGCAGTTGACGATTCGAGTCGCTATCAGTTGGATGCGGTCCAGAGGGAGAAAGAAGTTGAGAACAGTATTCCATATGTGGCCGTTCTTGCGCCTTATAAAGTTGTAGGCGGTGAGCCGAAGTGAAATACTGTCTCGATCTATTGAGCTCGCCAAGCTTCGTCAACACGAAGTATTCCAATATCGACTGAGACAGTTGAGGGGTGCTCTCAAAACGAGGGAATACGACCAACGGCTGTTTTTTAGCGGTAAACGCATAAACTTGTGTCTTTGTGGGGTTGAATCGGACCAAATTAAGTCTACCCCAAATTCAAACTTTATCTAAAGAGGTTTCAATTTCAGACACAAGTTTGTTTCGGCTCTCGGTTATTTTCGTTTCTTCCTTTCTTCCCATGATAACCCACCACATGCTGACTTTCTACCTTTTTTTGGCCTTACCATCGGCTGTTTCTCAGTTATTAATGATTCAATTTCATAAACAGGAAAAGCTGCGTCAGACCTACCATTATTGGCATTACCACTATCAGAGATTATATCAGACTTTTTTTTTTCGTGCGGACATCCCCTCGATGAAATGAGATTATATCAGACTGTAAAATAGAAGCCATCTTATTATCAATTTGCACAATTTCTTGTATTGTACAATGTGATTCTAAGCTTACAGGTACTCTCTTAATTTTTTTAACAGTGAATCAACTTACAAATTTGTTCAAATCACTCAACGTACCGAGTGCTTTATTTTTTAGACACGGGGTTGCCATTGGAAATACTAAAATTACTTACTATTTAGTTTACGAAGAGTTGCCATATTCAAAGGACAAAAATTGTCCACCCGAGTGGTCTGTTTACCTACTGAGATTCAAATAGCCCTCTTTGAAATAAAATAGGTGCTTTAAAAAACTTATATCTATAAGGGGCCAAGCAAGGTGAATCTTTGTGAACATGTAGGATAAGGCTTAGTTTAATTTGCAAACAAGAACCAACCCGCATGGTTCTAGTTATTTGAATAAAAAGTAAAGATAGCAAGGGATCATGTGGTATGGTTTCTTATGAAAAAAACTAATTCAATTTTTTTTTAGATTTGCAAACAAGAACCAACCCGCATGGTTCTAGTTATTTGAATAAATAGTAAAAATAGCAAGGGATCATGTGGTATGGTTCCTTAAGAAAAAAACAAAATCAATATTATTTTAGAATTCTTGGGTGACTATGAAGCTTGATTCTTTTTACTTTAATGAACAACTAATGTAATGTTGGTTGATAACTTTGTCACAGAAATGTTTTGTTCTGTCAAAATTGTCAGATCAATTTGAAATTTCTAGGGTCGATAGAAGGTTGAATTTTGAGAGTTTCCGTGTACTTAACTCAATTTTGGCATTTGTGTGGATTGGTTCCCGTTTGCATAAGTAGGTCCAATTTATCGTCAAACCTGTGCTAATGACTCACACATCATATCTATTCTACTAATATTATAAACGAGAAAGTTTGTAAGTATGGATGAATGGATGGATGAATGGTAAGATGGATGGATGGGTGGATGTTTGTTAGTCTTTCACCGCTTTCACGTAAAAACTATTGAATGAATTTTAATTAAATTTGGTATGGAGTTAGCTTGTCAGCTAACTCTTAAATAGCTCTTAACTCTTACTTACTTACTTACTTACTTACCTACTCGTATTGGGGTGCGGGTTGGGTAACCTCCACGTTGGCCTTTCCGTTTCTTCCCCCTTTGGACTGCGGTCCTGGGGAGCGGAAGCGGAGGGGCTGGTTGGGAGTGGCACCTTGGGAGTTCTGTTGGCCGTTGACGAATAACCCAACGGCCGACCTCATTGTACGAGGAGGTCGTGGTATGGCGGGCCTGCAAGGCCCGCGGGAAGGGATCCGTAGGATCCCTTCTATTCAAACCGCCCTTTTGAGGGCTAGCTGACCCAGAGGGGGTCGTGGGATGGCGGGCCTGCAAGGCCCGCGGGAAGGGATCCATAGGATTCCTTCCATTCAAACAGCCCTTTTGAGGGCTAGCTGACCCAGACGGGGTCGTGGTGTGGCGGGGCTTCAAGGCCCGCGGAGAGAGATCCGGTTCCCGCTAGTCGCTCCCAGTATCCCTCTGCTCTCAGAGGGGACAGGGGAGAGGCAAGGGTTCCGTGAGATCCAGGGACGGGTCGGTCCACTGCTCGCGCAGGGGCCGACAGGCACTCGTGCCGCCGTCGGTGTTGGGAGAGTTGGCTGCTCCCCCGCGTCGCGTAACCTCCTAGATATCGACAACGATCTGAGTGCTAGCCACACTCGGTACGCCGGTATCCTGGAGGCCGCGGGGCTTGCCTTAATTGGCCGGCCCGCGACAAGGAAAAGTCTCTAAAACCCGACAGCGAAGTCGATTAAAACCTGTGGACACCAGGGGACCTCCACAGTATCTACCCCGCTTTTCGGAATGAGCGTCACCCGGAAAGTGTAGTATAGTTCGTCTCATGCTCGTGGGAACCTTATGCATACTTCGGATACTCATAAAACCCCCCCCTTACCTAGCGAAACAGTCTGCGCGGAGGTCGCGCAGCGCCATGACGCGGAGGTCGCGTCCAAGAACGTCGCGGCGGCGACGGACAAATTCGACACCGCCACAGAGAGGAGCAGGGCCAACAGCCCGGTGGGTCTGGAGACCCGGAAATCTGCACGGAGGAGGAACGGCGATAGGAAAGTTCCTCCTCCACGGAGGGCTGAGACGGATACGGCGGTCAAAGTGACCGACTCGTCCTCCACCGACGGCAGCGGGAGCGAAAATTCCCCCCCGCCCAAGGCTGCAATGATCGGCAGGGGAAAAACGCGGGGTGGCAAGAGAGCCACCCCTCAAACGCCCTCCTCACGGGTCCCGGCCCTGAGGGACGCTGAAGTGCCGCCGAGCCCCTCCACCTCGGCGGCGCCCATGCCTCGTACCGACCTTACTTCTAGGGAGGTACTAGAGGCTCTGGAGACCGTGATAGGGGCCCGTGCTGGGTCCCTAGGGCCGGACGAGGTCCGGCTGCGACAGGCGACGACGCGCCTCGTCGATGAGTTTGGCCTGCTGAGAGCGGAGCTGGCTGAGTCGCGCAACGATCGGGCTCAACTAGGCAGGCGGCAGGTCGAGCTCATCGAGAGCTCTGAGCGGCAGGCAGCAGAGTAAGGAGATGGCCAAGATGGCGGCCGAATTTGCGGACCTGCAGAAAGTCGTCGCCAGGCTACCGGAGGGGCGCGTCACGCGGTCCGCGCGAAGCAAACCAGTCGCGCGGCCGGTGGGGCCAAAGCCGCCGGTTCGGCCGGCATCCCCGGTGCGGTCGGTGTCGCCAGTGCGGTCGAGGTCGCCGCTGCGGCTGGAGTCGCCACCGCCATCGCCTGTCCGACCGCAGCCGCCGGTGTTGATGCCGGCCCAGTCCGCGGACCCGCTGGCTCTGGCCGCCATGGAAAGGCGGCTGGAGGCAGCGCAGGCGGCGCAGGAGGCGCGGCAAGCGGCGCATGAGGAGCGGACAAAGAGTGGATTGGAGGCCATTATGGACTCCATCCGCCGTCCGCCTCTGGCGCCGCCCGCGGGATATGCCGGGGCCGTAAAAAGAGGTCGTCCAGCAGCGGCCCTGACCCCGCAGGAGTCGGCCAGCAGACCACCCGCTGCGCCTGTGGCTCCAGCCGCTTCTGCTGTCGCCGTCGGAGTCGAGGGCCCTGGGGTTGCGCAGCACGCCCAGTCCAGGGGCAAGGGAAAGGGGAAGGGCAAGGGGAAGACGTCCTCTGCCCCAGCCCCAACCCCAGCCCCGGCACCGGCCTCGGCTTCGGCTACAGCTCCGGCTCCGGCTGCCTCCACGCGCTCCTCCCCTGCAGGTGGTTGGGAGGTAGCCGGCGAATCACGCAAAAGGCGGAACGCCAAGCGAAAAGCAGCCAAAAAGGCCAAGAAGGCCGAGGCTGCCGCGAAGGGAGCGCCGGGAAGGCTGCGCGTCCCCCGCACCACGGCTGTCGTCTTGACGATGACGCCGGAGGCCGCGGAAAGGGGCGTGCAATACCCCGACCTGGTGAGGCGGGCCAGAGGCCTCATAGATATGAGGTCTCTTAAGCTGGCGAAGCCCCTCCGAGTCACGGAGACTCGGACGGGGGCCCGCCTCATCCAGGTCCCTGGCGCCTCCAGCGGTCCCCAGGCTGATGCCATAGCGGCTCAGCTAAGGGAGACGCTGGACGCAGCCGACGTCCGGGTGTCCTGGCCCATCAAGTGCGCAGAACTGCGTATTTCGGGCCTGGACGACTCCATCACGGCCGAAGAAATTCGGGCCACCGTGGCGGAGGCCGGGGGCTGCCCCCTGGAGGCGGTTAAGGTCGGAGCAATACGCTACGGCCGTCGCGGACAGGGGGCGGCAGTTGTCGGCTGCCCCATCGCGGCAGCTCAAAAGGCTGCTGATCGGCGGGTCCTCGTGGTGGACGACGTTGTTGGGGTGCGGGCACAGCTCCTGCAGGCTCGACCGGCCAGGTGCTTTAGGTGCCTGTCGGTCGGACACGTGGGGGTGCAGTGCACGGCGGAGGTGACGGTCGGCGACCGCTGCTTCCGCTGTGGCCAGCCCGGTCACAGGGCCGGTGGTTGCGAGGCTCCGCTGCACTGTTTTAGGTGTGCAGCGGGGGGCAAACCGGCCGACCATCGGGTTGGCAGCAAGGCCTGCACCGGAGGGGAGCCGAAGCCACGAGGTGGGCGTTCCGCCGATAGTTCGCAGCGGGATGCGGAGATGGTTCCATAATGGATCCCCAGCTCCGCATCCTGCAGGCGAACGTGGGCCACGGTGTCGATGCTCAGGCTCTTCTGCTCCAGAGCATGGCACAGTGGTCCATACACGTCGCCGCTGTCGCCGATCCGTACACCCACCGGCCCCCCGGGCCTGCCTGGGTGGTCGACCTGGATGGATCGGCGGCACTGGTGCGTAACGCCGCTGCGGGTGCCCCTCCCTTTGTGGTGATCGCAAGGGAGCATGGCATCGTAGCGGCGCGTGTGGGGGAGATTGCGGTCGTGGCCGTCTACTTCACGCCGGCATCACACCGACGCATAGGGCAGTATCGGCAGTCGCTGGAGCGGCTGACCGACGTCGTCAATGCCTGTCACCCTCGCCCGGTTCTTGTGCTTGGAGACTTCAATGCCTGGTCTGAGGCTTGGGGGTCCCGGCACACGAACCCGCGAGGTAGGGCTCTGGAGAGCTGGGCCGCTACTCTCGGTCTGGTTCTCCAGAATCGCGGGGCCGAAGCCACGTTCTGGGTGGCGGAGCGCGGGGCGAGTTCGATCGTTGATCTCTCATTCGCGAGCGCTTCGCTGTCGCAACGTGTGCGGGACTGGCGTGTTGTCGTGGAGGTGGAGACACTGTCGGATCACCGATACGTTCGGTATGATGTCTCCCCTCCCGAGAGTGATGCGCCGGTCACACCGGCCCCACGCGAGCCGCGCTGGGTGCTTAGGGGACTAAATAGGGATGCTCTCCTGGAAGCCGCCTCCGTGCAGGCCTGGGCCATGGTGCCGGACAGGCCTGACGACATTGATGACGAGGCGGCGTGGTTCCGGGAGGCCATGACTATTGTCTGCGATGCGGGTATGTCTAGGGCTCCAGCCTATAGTCCGAGGCGCCGGGTCTACTGGTGGACTGCGGAGATCGCGAGGCTGCGTCAAGCCTGCGTGATCGCGCACCGCCGGTGGGCCAGGCTCCGTAGGAGGCGTAGCCGCCGCGCAGACACAGATCCCCTAGTGGCGGAGTTGCAAGAGGGATACAGGGAGGCCAGGAATGCCCTCCGAGCGGAGATCAAGCGGTCCAAGGCAGCTTCCTATAGGGAGCTGCTGGAGACACTGGAGCGGGACCCATGGGGGCGGCCTTACCGCTTGGTAAGAGGAAAGCTGCGCCCCCGGGCCCCTCCCCTGACCCAGGTTCTCGAGCCGGCTCTGCTTGGAGGAGTGGTGGCATCCCTGTTCCCGGCGCGGGCGGAACACGTTCCGCCGCAGATGACTCCGCCACCTCGGTCGCCTGATGCGCCCGGCGTGGTTATTGACGACGACGTGCCCGAGGTCACTTGGGTAGAACTAGAGCTGGCGGTGCGACGGCTTAGAGCCAAGAAGAACACCGCCCCGGGACCCGACGGCATTCCAGGCCGTGCGTGGGTCCTAGCTCTAGGAGAAGACGGTCTCGAACCCCGACTGCGAGGGTTCCTCAGCGCATGCTTGGAGCGGGGCCAGTTTCCGAAGGTGTGGAAGACGGGGAAACTGGTCCTCATCCGCAAGGACGGACGCCCGGCGGACGAGCCGTCCGGGTACCGGCCCATAGTGTTGCTCGACGAGGTGGGCAAGCTCTTCGAAAGAGTGATTGCCAAGCGCCTCGTCGAGCACCTCTCTAGAGTGGGGCCGGACCTAGCGGACACTCAGTACGGCTTCCGCCGGTGGCGTTCCACTGTGGATGCCATCATGCGCGTGAGGACTCTGGCGGAGGATGCGGTTGCCCGGGGCGAGGTGATGTTGGCGGTGTCCTTGGACATCTCCAACGCGTTCAACACCTTGCCCTGGAGTTGCATCAGGGAGGCGCTCGTGTACCACGATGTGCCTCTCTACCTCCGCCGCATAGTCGGGGCGTACCTGACGGAGAGGGCCGTCATCTACCCAAGTGCGACCGGCGTCGGTAGGCGTGAGATGTCGTGCGGTGTCCCACAGGGATCGGTCCTGGGGCCGCTCCTGTGGAACATCGGATACGACTGGGTGCTTCGCGGTGAGCTCGCGTTCGGGGCCACCGTCACGTGCTACGCGGACGACACGCTAGTGACGGTGAGTGGCGCTACGCACCGCGAGGCGACCCAGAGGGCCACGACCGCTGTTGCTCAAGTCGTGGATCGGATCCGGCGGCTGGGTCTCGAGGTGGCTCTGCACAAATCCGAGGCCTTGTTCTTTCATGGTCCTCGGCGCGGGCCACCCCCGGGATCCAGCTTGACAGTAGGAGGTACTCCCATCGACATCAAGCCCCGGTTGAAATACCTGGGGCTCGTACTCGACGGTCGGTGGGACTTCGGAGAGCACTTCCGAAGTCTGCGCCCCAAACTGTTGGTGTCAGCTAACGCGCTGATGCGGCTGCTGCCCAACTTGAGGGGCCCAGAGGACTCCTGCAGGAGACTCTACGCGGGTGTCGTGCGGTCCATGGCCCTGTACGGGTGCCCCGTGTGGGCGGACGCCCTGCAGGCCAGGTTCGTGCAACTGTTGCATGCGCCGCAGCAGACGATGGCCTGCAGGGCCATTAGGGGGTACCGCACGATATCCTTTGAAGCGGCGAGTCTCCTAGCCGGATCGCCACCGTGGATCCTTGAAGGCGAGATCCCTTGCGGCATTGTATCGGTTCCGTAAGGAGGCGCGGGAGCGGGGATACGATCCCGAGCCCGAAGATATTCGGGCCGAGGGGTCCCGGCTCCACGGGATCATGGTGGCGGAGTGGGAGCGACGACTTGAGCAACGACGCGCAGGGCATGCCGTCATAGAGGCGGTAAGGCCCATCATGGGGGAATGGCTCGAGAGGCCACATGGCAGCCTCTCGTATCGACTGACGCAGATCATCACCGGGCACGGGTGCTTCGGGAGATATCTGTGTCGGATCGAAAAGGAGCCAACGTCCGAGTGCCATCACTGCGACGCGAGCGAGGACACGGGGCTGCACACGCTCACCGAGTGCCCGGCATGGGCCGAACCGAGGCGGGAGCTAGTGGCGGCCCTGGGAGTGAGAGTTCTCACCCTCGCCACCCTGCTCACAGCAATGGTCCGCTGCGCGGACGCGTGGGCGGCCGGCGTCTCCTTCAGCGAGCAGGTAATGGTCGTGAAGGAGACGGCGGAGCGGGAGAGGCGGCGCGAGCGAGAAAGACTCGCGGATCGCGCCGCCCGCGCGCGCAGGCAACTCGGGCGTCGGAGGGCACTGACTGACCTCCGTCCCCCATGAGCGCGGGCCTGGGGGTGACGGGTGGAGCCGCCTGTCACCCCAGCAGAAGCAGGCCACGGCGGCGGCGCGCTAAATAGCGCGCCTCCCCATTCCGGGGGCGAGTTGGGGACACCGTTGTCCCCCCTCCTGAGGAGGGCCAGACCGTAAGGGATGGCCCTGGGTCAGCCGGGGTGCGAGGGATATGTCTTTGACAACCTCACCTCCGGCCTAGCACCAAGACCCACAGTCGGCGTGCGGTTTTAGTCGGTTCGAGTCCGACATAACCTCCCCTTCCGGCTCCGGCAGGGGGGGTATCCGAGGGGATTTCCGGACGAAAAAAAAAAAAAAAAATATTACTCGTATTATATATGTTACCGGAAATGTATGAAATCAAGGAATTGTATACAAATCCTAGGAAATGTGTGTTAATACATAGAATTCCTGCCGTTCTAACGGAAATGTGTGAAATAAATGGGTTATTGTCTATATTTGCGGATGATTTTGTGGAAAAATTATATTTTTGAATGAATAAAAAAAAAAAACCACGAATAACCTAATCTATCCAAGTTAAATTGCGTGGTGTGGACACTGCGCCCCGACCTGGATATATTATAGGTTAGAAGACTGAAGCGAAAGCGAGGCTCCAGCATTAGCCTAACTGGTTGCATTTTTTATAACCACCATCAATATTCTTTGATACCATTTCATACATTTCCTGCTGCGCACTCGGCATTGTATACAATGCCTAGGCATTGTATAGAATTCCGGATTATACACATTTCCGGTAACGTATATATAACCTACATCCACACGGGCGGAGCCGCGGGCAAAAGCTAGTATTTATAAATGCGGTTTGGGAGCTAAACTGTTTAATTGAATGTACACTGCACAAATCAATGAGTCGCATGGTGCGTGCGTGACAAACTAGATCGGGGTTGGTGTAGGTATGTACCTACAATTTTTTCCTCCGGATCCCTTTCATCATTTTGTCCGTTGTCCCTATTATCTAATCTTCCTTTTGTTCGCACAAAATTCGTAGGTAGACATACAGGTACGGTCGCCATCGATATTAACACATTTCAAGATACCAAACCGCCATAGCACCAAAAAAAAACAAAAAGTCTTTTTTTGAGATTACAAAAATAATAATTAGATACTTATTGATTTATTTCAATAAAAAAGATAGTTTGTACGTTTGTTGGCAAGGTCTGAGGCTGACTTTAGTTACTCTAAATTTCTCATTTATTTATTTATTTAAAAACTTCATGCTCAAGTATAGTACTAGTACATAGGCGGACTTAATGCTATAGGCATTCTCAGACTTCTCGGTGGAAGGTAGGAAGTCACCGTGACATGTATCATGAAGAGAGTATATTTCACTAATCTAGTGCGCATCGGCAAATAGATAAATCTTTGGGAACATAAATGGTGGACTCAAAGGTATAAAAGTTTAGTTGGTTTTTGCATGCATTTTTAGTTGGTTAGAATCCGGCATTACCACTCCGCCTACCACCTTAGTTCAAACCCTACCGGCTTTCGTTAATTCGGCCAACCTGACCTCGAAAGGTAGGTACTCCAAGAAAGGCCCCGTCCAGAATTCAATATTATAATATTATAATATATAATAAAAAAATCATCCGCAGAGCCCTTGTATCGGCGAACGTCCCCTGCGTACTTGAGCCACCGGGTCTGAGTAGGTCTGATGGTAGGGGACCGGACGGGCTGACTTTGGTACCATGGAAGAACGGCAAGTGCTTACTTTGGGACGCAACTTGCGTCAGCACTGTAGCCGCCAGCCACCTTAGTCGTACTGTCCACTCCCCGTCTGCCGCCGCGGAAGATGCCAGCTCAAGGAAGAGGCTTAAGTACGCCAGCTTGGAGCCGCAGTACCACTTCGTACCGGTGGCGGTGGAGACCCTGGGGAGCTGGGGCAAGGAAGCTAAAGGCTTTATTAAGGAGATTGGACAGAGGCTCACCGAGGCGACTGGTGACTCTCGTTCCGGATCGTTCCTGGTGCAAAGGCTGGCCATCGCTATCCAGCGTGGCAACGCAGCAAGTCTGATGGGCACTTTTGCACCGGGAACGATCAGGGGCGGGTTGTTTGATTAGCACAGGTTAACTGTGCCCTGTGTTATTTTATTTGACTTAATGTATACTTTTATATTAAAATAAATGAATTTTAAATTTAAATAATAACTAGGTATTTAGTCAAATTTTGAAAGTATGTATTCTATTAAGTATCTCCCCTCTAAACCAGGCGTAATATTTCTTATCTTTCAACTTGTTCACGATCGTGACGTTCCTTGGACAACTTGTGACCCGTTTTAACACCAAAACAAATTTACTCATTCATCTTATTAATTGTAATAATATTTTTCTTATACGTACCTAGTTGTGAATCGTTTTTTTTGCACGTTATGAAGTTCCTGAAATTATCAGCTCTAAAGCAAGTGAAGCAATTTTATCAAAACTGTTTGAGGTAGGAATTGTTTTTAATTTAAATTATAGCACTTTGGAGCCCGGAGCCCTATCCATTTTTGTTTTATATTGGCTTTTATGGGAGCGACTACTGTCGAGAGGAAAACCAGCGCGCGAAATTAGTTTGTTAATCAGCAGGAACAGGCTGAGCTTCTAGGTGAGGTTGGTATAACATCTGGTCCGAGATCTTATTGGGTCCCGTAGAAAAGCATCCATACAGAGCCTCGATTCTGCTAAAGCCAAAGCACAGTGATGCGACCGCCACTGCAAAAACCTGTATAGAAATAAAGTCTAAAATTTAATGTCATTTTTGGGGCCAGAAACTGCTTCTAGCAATCTGTAATTCTTATGACAAAAAAATACCTGATCCGCCCAATGAATCTAGAACCCTTAGGCAAACATAACCAGTACGATCTTACTACAGTGTAACTGGTAAACAATATCTACGGGGTTATCTGTGGGGGTCGGCGTGTATCTGACGAAGTTAGTCGTCAATACTAACAGTTTATTTGGGACCGACTCGCAAGATGGTCGCAATACCGATTTCGGGAACAGGTGTGGCCGGGTATGTAACCATTTGTTACATCTATTGTTCAAACCAATCCATTATCTTAGGGTACCTTCAGAGATCTACCTGTCAGAAGGTAAGTGGCATCAGGTTTTTTTTATACGACTGAGCATTGGCGCCCACCGAACTGCAGTTTGCTAGGTCACTTCATAAGTGTTAGTTAAATATCTACCTTATGTCTGTATAATACATTGCAAAATTGAATATTTCGTCTAGATTATATAATAGTCTCTGTTCGTGGCAGTTCGCGATAAAATTTTGAAATATATGATAAATACATACCTAAGGTTGATATTCAACTGACACTTAAAAAGTACGCGAGCAAACTGCAGTTCGTTTGTCGCCAACGCTAAGTCGTATTAAAAAAAAAACCTGATGCCTCTTACCTTCTGAGAGGTAAATCTGTGAAGGTCCTCTAAGATTATGGGTTGGTTTGAACAATAGAAGTCTGCTCCAACACTTAGGTGGCAAACAAGTAATGTCATCCTCATAAATCTACTCATTCATTCGCAATTTCAAGACACCTAGTTTGTTAGATTCCGGCTTAGAGTTCAATGACATAAATAAGGTATCATGTATATCCCAACTGAGTGCCTAGTGCTAGATTTTTTCTCATATTCACCGGTGACGAGAAAACGGTGTTTTTTGTGAGTAAAAAATATTTCACATGTTTGCCGCTACCGGGCGCTATTTCATTGTCATACAAATCACCGTTTACTCTTCACCGGTGAATTCATGTGAGAAAAAGGTCGCACTAGGCAATCTGATCATAAGAGTTTAAAAGTTCCTATGCAATGCATAATGACGTCTTATTCATATGGATAGGGCACGTACACTCTATTTAGGTACATCACAATTCCTGGATAAAACCTTTTATCTATTGTATCTCAAATGCAAAATGATAACGTACTCGTACTAGCTGTTTCCCAAGGTTCTGCCCGCGTGGATGTCGGTTAACGCGACTAAACATAGCCTTGAGTCCTTTCTCTAATTTATCCCTATACCAAATTTCATCAAAATCAGTTAAGTACCTAGTTTAAGCCTGAAAGCGTAATAGATAGACATACAGACAGACCGAGTTACTTTTGCATTTATTATATTATTATGGATTATGGATTTCCTTGCTTTATCAATATCAGCTACATTGGCATCCTTATCGACTAACAGCATCATGCACTTCATCTCCTCAGATCCATCGAAAATGAGCTCCGTGAGCAGGTCACGGAGGCTCGTGCACGGTCCCCCGGCTTCACCCCCAAGCTGGCCATCGTGCAGGTGGGAGGTCGCGAGGACTCCAATGTCTACATCAGGATGAAGCTGAAGGCTGCCCAGAACATCGGCATAGAGGCTGAGCACATGAAGCTACCTACTGACATCACTGAGGTTGAGGTAATTAGCAAATTTTCTAGTACTTTTCTTTTTATTATTAGATAATAAAACCTACTAGGTACTTACTACTTAACTGAAGTTCCTATTAACCCCTCTAACTAAGCTAAATTGCTTGTTATGAATGGGTTCATGTCAGTAGCAAGATTCGAACCAGGACATCTCAATCGTAAAGCAGACTTTAGCTATTGCCCGAGTTACTTTATGGAACCTGAAGTAAAAGTAACCTCTTTTTGATCCAGACTATAAGATATTCACCTTTAATTACCGTATTATCTGTGGTTAAATCGTTAAAGACAATTAGAAATATAAAATATAGTCATTTACAATCCTACCGATCAGGTAATCCGGTGAATCTGAAATCGAGAATCTAACAGGGCGATTTACCTACTGCTATTTACTGCTAATGCAATAAAAAACTATCGCCTAAAACTTATTATGGGCATCTTAGGTTTATTTAACATGTTGTATTATATAAATATAACATCTAGCTTGCTTCAGCTACTCATTATGTAACTCCTTTCAAAATATAAATAGCAAATTTGTTCCTGAAAGTTGTTTCACAAGTTACCCTAAGGTTATTTAATCGAATTATTGATTAGGCTTAATCCAACTAGCTAGTTGGTTGCGACATACAAGATATTGTTAGTCCTTTGGTTCTTCATAGGTTCACCGTACACTCCAACATCTTTTGTTAAGCACATGAAAAATATTTAGCTTATTTAACTGACGGAGATTTGATCATGTTGTGTTACCCTTTTCTACAAAGTATTTTTGTTAAATTCATCGTGTAGATTTTGACTGCCCAGTAATGTAAGGATTTAACTAATTGACCTTGATAGTTTTCACCTTAGAAATGTTTTGCGTACATAATTAGGTAGTTATCTAAGTACTCAATTAGGTACCTACTGAAAAATTACTGGTTATCTAAGTATTCTGTGCCTTTGGACAAACTTTCACATTTACTTATGCATACGATTGACTTGAATTGATTAATTATGAAGACCTCTTACATAATAAGTTCGATCATCTGTTTACATATGAAGCTGAAAACTATATGCCATTACTGGACTTGACCCTGTGACATTTGATAAGATAATTCTGTTGTGAACGCGCTGACTGTTTTCTTCGTCTGATGTAATAACGTAATACCTAATATTTAGTTAATCCAATAACAACAAATATTATCTTAGTTATTATAATTTTTGATTTATTCTTATCCATCGGATTCAAATATTTCAGAATGGAATAGATTTAATGTAACGAACTAGGAAACAATTTTCAATATGAAACAATTTAGTGTGGCTTTTTTATTCCTTTTGGTAGCGCCTTAGTCCATCAGTCAGTCTTCTTTGCCTGGTTTCCTTATCATGATTCTCTGAGATTTTATCTCAACCTAGTTGAGGTCAGCTTTTTGTCTAAGTAATATGCGACTGAACTTCGATATTATTCTGTGAAGCGACTGCCATCTTACCTCAAATGGAAGTTCTGTCGTCACTCTAATGCACTGATGAGGAATCATTAAGTACTTGGATTTAAATTTTTCAGTAGTTGGTAATGTAACCTAGGTTTTTTTCTCTCGCAAGTTCTTTTTAATATAATCTTGGCAATTCTGTAATCCAAAATGAAAGTGATTAGTTTGCGTTTTGGTATTAGGCTAGACAGAATTTAACTTCGAAATTATGCTGTGTAACTAAGATCAAGGTCAGATGACTAGATAAGCACTTCAATTATTAAGTAAGTAACTGCAGGTTTTTTTGATTCAAACCGTGTAGAGTTACATAAGTAGATACACATTGCTAAAAGTATATTTGCTTACTACCTAGAACAATTTTTAGCACCTTTTTATGCCTCATTTTACACTACTAGACTATTATCAATTCTGTGACTAGATTTTAAAATGTTCTAAAAGTTACATAACGTAAAATAGGTAAGTACGAAGTTACGGTTCGAAGTGATTTCGATGTGGCTCAATAGCTCAGTTGTAAGAGCATTCTCCATGTAAGGGAAAGGTCGTGGGTTCAAGTCACAATTGAGCATTTCATTTTTCCCGTGGTATTCGAATTTTAAAGTTAGCATAATCCATACTAATATTATAAATGCGAAAGTAACTCTGTCTGTCTGTGTGTATGTTACGCTTTCACGCCTAAACCACTAAACCGATTTTGATGAAATTTGGTATAGGGGTCGAAAAGACCGTGGGAAACGACATAGGCTATGTTTGGTCGCGATAACGGTTACCTAGGTAGGTTTACTGCGTTAAACGGCCCCTCACCTACCCGATTATTCTCGGGAAGATTGATTCATTGACTGATAAATAGCACCTTAATAGTAGATAGGCCAATCAATTCTTGCGCCCGCAGTGCTGTGGCTCTTCTTGAGAGTAATATTAATTCTTCTTCTAAATTTAACTTCAAACATATTGATCCCAGTGACATCTTAAAAGTTTTCAAGCATCTTAAAATGAAAAAGTCTGAAGATTACTGGGGCATGTCAGTCAGTTTAATTAGTCATGTAATTGATATCATGGCACCTGATTTGGCACTCATATTTAATGAATGTGTTGATAACGGTACATTTCCTAATTTAATGAAACATGGTAAACTAATACCATTATTTAAGAAGGGATCCAAGTCAGAACTTGGAAACTACCGCCCTATTTCTATTTTGCCAGTTCTGAGTAAGGTGTTTGAGAGAGTGATGCCCAATCAGATGCAACTGTACTTCAAGACCAACAATCTTTTCCACAGCCAACAATATGGCTTTGCTGGCGGGAAATCTTCCACCGATGCGGGAGTGGCCCTAGTTAGCCTAATCTACGACGCTTGGGAGGGATCTCAGGATGCCATTGTGGTATTCTGTGATCTTTCCAAAGCATTTGATTGTGTTGACCATCAAACACTCTTACTCAAGCTACGTCGATATGGTTTTGATAAGAAATCAATAGCACTATTAGAGTCGTACTTAACGGATAGGCTTCAGACTGTTGATGTGAATAACGTAAAGTCAAATGGGTCAAATGTCAAAACAGGTGTACCCCAAGGATCAATCCTAGGACCCTTTCTGTTCCTGTTATATGTCAATGACTTGCCTTATATAGTCGAGGCACAAGCTGGCATAGTACTGTTTGCAGATGATACATCGTTAGTATTCAAAGCAAATAGGTATAGTACAGATGCAAATGGTGTTAATAATATTCTGAATGCCATGTCAAATTGGTTTTCTGCAAACAACCTATTGTTGAATGCAGAAAAGACCAAATGTATGAAGTTTACACTACCCAATGTGAGGCAAATAGAGGTTGATGTTGTGCTGGGGGGGAAGGGGTTAGAATTCGTAAACACCACTACCTTTCTAGGAATTACAATAGATTCTAAATTACAATGGGGTGACCATATCACTATTCTGGCCAATAAACTTAGCTCTGCTGCTTATGCTGTGAGACGGATTAGGCAGTTGACTGATGTAGCTACTGCTTTTTTTTTTTTTTTTTTCCGTGCGGAAATCCCCTCAGGTATCCCCCCTGCCGGAGCCGGAAGGGGAGGTTATGTCGGACTCGAACCGACTAAAACCGCACGCCGACTGTGGGTCTTGGTGCTAGGCCGGAGGTGAGGTTGTTATAGACATATCCCTCGCACCCCGGCTGACCCAGGGCCATCCCTTACGGTCTGGCCCTCCTCAGGAGGGGGGACAACGGTGTCCCCAACTCGCCCCCGGAATGGGGAGACGCGCTATTTAGCGCGCCGCCGCCGTGGCCTGCTTCTGCTGGGGTGACAGGCGGCTCCACCTGTCACCCCCAGGCCCGCGCTCATGGGGGACGGAGGTCAGTCAGTGCCCTCCGACGCCCGAGTTGCCTGCGCCTTTGCCTTTCTCGCTCGCGCCGCCTCTCCCGCTCCGCCGTCTCCTTCACGACCATTACCTGCTCGCTGAAGGAGACGCCGGCCGCCCACGTGTCCGCGCAGCGGACCATTGCTGTGAACAGGGTGGCGAGGGTGAGAACTCTCACTCCCAGGGCCGCCACTAGCTCCCGCCTCGGTCCGGCCTATGCCGGACACTCGGTGAGCGTGTGCAGCCCCGTGTCCTCGCTCGCGTCGCAGTGATGGCACTCGGACGTTGGCTCCTTTTCGATCCGACACAGATATCTCCCGAAGCACCCGTGCCCGGTGATAATCTGCGTCAGTCGATACGAGAGGCTGCCATGTGGCCTCTCGAGCCATTCCCCCATGATGGGCCTTACCGCCTCTATGACGGCATGCCCTGCGCGTCGTTGCTCAAGTCGTCGCTCCCACTCCGCCACCATGATCCCGTGGAGCCGGGACCTCTCGGCCCGAATGTCTTCGGGCTCGGGATCGAATCCCCGCTCCCGCGCCTCCTTACGGAACCGATACAGTGCCGCAAGGGATCTCGCTTCCAGGATCCACGGTGGCGATCCGGCTAGGAGACTCGCCGCTTCAAAGGATATCGTGCGGTACCCCCTAATGGCCCTGCAGGCCATCGTCTGCTGCGGAGCATGTAGCAGTTGCACGAACCTGGCCTGCAGGGCGTCCGCCCACACGGGGCACCCGTACAGGGCCATGGACCGCACGACACCCGCGTAGAGTCTCCTGCAGGAGTCCTCTGGGCCCCTCAAGTTGGGCAGCAGCCGCATCAGCGCGTTAGCTGACACCAACAGTTTGGGGCGCAGACTTCGGAAGTGCTCTCCGAAGTCCCACCGACCGTCGAGTACGAGCCCCAGGTATTTCAACCGGGGCTTGATGTCGATGGGAGTACCTCCTACTTTCAAGCTGGATCCCGGGGGTGGCCCGCGCCGAGGACCATGAAAGAACAAGGCCTCGGATTTGTGCAGAGCCACCTCGAGACCCAGCCGCCGGATCCGATCCACGACTTGAGCAACAGCGGTCGTGGCCCTCTGGGTCGCCTCGCGGTGTGTAGCGCCACTCACCGTCACTAGCGTGTCGTCCGCGTAGCACGTGACGGTGGCACCGAACGCGAGCTCACCGCGAAGCACCCAGTCGTATCCGATGTTCCACAGGAGGATGTAGCTACTGCTAGGCTCGTATACTTTAGTTACTTCCATAGCTTGATGTCCTATGGAATACTACTTTGGGGAAATGCAGCAGATTTAGAAACTATATTTGTATTGCAAAAGAGGGCTGTTCGTGCCATTTATTGCTTAGGCAAGAGAGACTCCCTCAGGGAACGATTTAAGGATATTGACATTTTAACTGTAGCTTCCCAATATGTATTTGAAAACATAATGTATGTCAGGAAAAATATATCTCATTACACAAAAGTAAGTGACATTACAGACAGAAATCTGCGTAACAAACATAGACTTCTACTTCCATGTTATCGGCTTAGCAGGGTTAGTGATTCCTTTAAGGGGGATGGTATACGTTTTTATAACAAACTGACAGAATCGATCCTTGGTATCCCTGACGATAAATTCAAAACCTTTGTAAAGACCACTTTATCCAAAAAAGCATACTATAGGATAGATGATTACTTGAAAGATAAAAATGTCTGGCTTGAGCATGGTGCAGGCCCCTCGTAAAATGCTATAATTACAGCATGGTACTGTATTAGTTTTGTGACTTATTTGTTACATTATGTAACTTTGTTTGTAATTCTTAATTATAAAGGTTTTTATATACTTGTTGTGATTTACCAGACGCGAAATGTTCATTCGTCCACATTTAGCTTTAAGAAAACAAATATTGTAAATTGACGTCCAAAAAATGCCGCAGTGGAGTTTGTAGCGCCGTTTCTTCTCCACCAGCGCCTTGGAAGCGGTGGTAAACTTAGATTAAGTAGAATTAAAATTGACGTCAATAAGAAACAATTTTATTGTTCTATATTGAAAAATAAATGACTATGACTATGACTATGACCAGTTAATCTACCAGTCAGTAAATCAGTCTACCCATTTTTCAAGGATATGCAATATTGGCAGTTGTTGACCAAATGCATAATATCCAGTTATGTCATGTCCTGTATGATGAAAACTAACCCTAGACGAGACCGTATTTATTACCTAATAACAACATAGGCATCTTTGCTTTATCCGAGTTTCTCTTTTCGGACCCGGGATCCGCTTACTAATCTATATCTATATATGTATATAAAAATCAATTGCTGTTCGTTAGTCTCGCTAAAACTCGAGAACGGCTGAACGGATTTATCTTATCTTAGTCTTGAAATGTTCGTGGAGGTCTAGGGAGGGTTTAAAAGGTGAAAAAAATCGAATAATTGCCGGGAAAACCCTAAAAACTCGCGATAACCGACATCCACGCGGGCGGAGCCGCGTGCAAACGCTAGTTTTAAATACTAAAGTTCAAAATCTGTCCTTCCAGTTGCTGTCTAAAATTACGAGTTTGAACGAATCTCCGTTGGTGCACGGGATCATAGTCCAGATGCCGCTGGATGCCATCCATCCCATCGACTCGCATGTCATCACCGACGCTGTGAGCCCCGATAAGGATGTAGACGGGTAAATATTATATTTTTAACCACACAACTATTGATATACGAAAAAGGTACTTTGTATATCAATGTTTACAACACTTGGTGATGGTAAGGCACCCCTTTGGTACTTCACCTTAGTGATGCCTGCTATTACCAATTGCTGTAAATAAAAAAAATTCTGACTTAAGCCACATAACTCTTATGTTACATATTAACACATTTGCGAAATATATGTTTCGTTCTTTGGTAGTTAGCTTCACGATCAAAAGGTCCCGGGTTCGAATCCTGGCCTTACTATCGATGTGAACCCACTTAAAATACAAGCAAATTAGCTTAACTGGAGTGGATATGGGGATTACTAGTAATTTCGGTTACAGGAACTAATTTCCCTTATGAATTGTAATACTACATTAAGTATTACATTTTCTTACTTACCTATTTATTCATCATCATTATCAACACGGAGACGTATCTATTTTCCTGATTGTACCCGAGACCAAGCCTCAAATAAAAAAGGTACGTCTCCGTGTTGATAGGTCAGGCTGGCTCAGGGTCCGCCTTCAGGCATTTCGTAGTGGAGGACTATTTTGGTCGTCCATGGTAGTGAGACCATTGCGTCTATCATCGACGCCGGGTCCAAAACTTAAAGTAAATGAGTTATATTTGTTGTATATTACTTTATCATTGTACCTACCGATTTAAGTTAGGGGGTTAATTCTGAAATTGTACCTAGTGGGTTTCGTCAGTGCCGTTCCACACACATTTTAAAATTAGAAGTAAAGCGTGCTTAAACAGTTTACACTTTCCACCAGTTTAAACACAGTGAATGAAGGCCGTGTGGCCGTCGGAGACTTCTCCGGCTTCATCCCTTGCACGCCAGCCGGCTGCGTCGAGCTGATCAAACGCACGGGGGTCACCATCGCGGGTAAGAACGCCGTGGTGCTCGGGCGCAGCCGCATCGTCGGCACCCCGGTCGCCGAGCTACTCAAGTGGGAGCATGCCACTGTCACTGTGTGCCACTCGAAGACGAAAAACTTGAGTGATATTGTGAGTTAACAGTTTGTATTGAAAGTAATTCTAACCACATTTATTTTATGATTCCTGATTAAGGACAGATGGGTAAAAATCAAATATGGCTTTAGTTGGTTATGTTTTAAAATTCTAAACTTCGGTCAGAGCAGGGCAGGACAAGCGCCTCACGTGCCCCCATGAGCATGAAAACAAGAAACATTACTGAGTCTTTTCAATCTTCACCCGATGGCCAATGGTCGCATCAAAAAAGTTACACTTCGGAAACTGATATTCATTCTCAGCTGATATCAGACAGTTCACTTTGTGTTACGAGTAAACGTCTTACTTATATACGTCTTTTATTTTTCATCGATCACTCAAAGTGACATGCTTGGACATAAAATGTGCCCATTGATGCCGATTGATCTCACTAATGAAAAGATCCAAGTGTTTGATCGGTTCATTTTCGGCAGATGTGGCATCTGTAGCCCTACCATGACTTTAGACATGACACACGGCAAAATGCGACATCACGTTGTCATATTAAACGGAGCAATCACAAGTCAGGGGCTCAAGCACGCACCCGAGTGAACATCAAATGAGTGAACCATCCGATATAGCTTTACATTTTTTCATTTTGGGTATTACGTGAATGCCTGAAAACAAAGGTTTTTGACCGGTGCGTCATACTTGTTATGACTTACGATACCGAAACATGGACACTGCGATAGGGCTAGTACATAAACTAAAAGTCGCGCAGCGGGCTATGAAGCGAGCTATGCTTGGAGTTTCTCTGAAGGATAGAATTCGAAATGAGTTCATCCGATACAGAACCAAAGTTACCGACATAGCTCGCAGAATAAGCAAGCTCTAATGGCAATGGGCTGGCCACGTCAGTCGAAGAACCGATGGCCGTTGGAGGCTAGAGTGGAGACCGGTGAGAAAGCAAACAGAACGTAGGACACCCTCTAGCCAGATGGACTGACAATCGGAAAAAGGTAACTGGGACAGACTGGATGCGGAACGCGGAGATTCGGGTGAAATGGAGTTCATTGGGAGAGGCACGTCCAGCAGTGGACAGCGGCAGGCTAATTGATTGTTTGAATCTTAGTTTTTTTCTTCTTCTGTTGCCAGACTAAGACAGCTGACATCCTTGTGGTAGCCATCGGCAGAGCCGAGCTGGTCCGCGGATCTTGGATCAAGCCTGGAGCCGTCGTCATCGACTGCGGAATCAATTCTATTGATGGTACTTAGATAACTAACATTCTTAGCACACGACTACAAAGCATATTTCCTTGTGAACTCCAAGTGCAATAAATACTTCAGCACAGCGTACAAGCGTTCACTTTCTCGTGATACCTTATCGCAATTTCACCTGCATCTATAACTCCGAACTCAGTTTATTACAATTCAATTACAATAAAAAATTACGTCACGTTTAGTTGCAGAACAATGGTGGTAGTATCAAAGCAAGCATTCGTAACAGAACGATGTTAAAATATTGATGTTTCTGGTTTATATGTCTGATGTAGGCGACAATTGACGGAAGGCAAATGAAACAAAACAATTTCCACCTATCCGTGTGAATAACGCCACAGTTTTCTTGCAGCAGTCACTCGGAGTACTAACAAAGTGTGTAAATAAAGCGATTTTTTAAAATGATTTTAGTCGAAAATCGGGTTTCTAATTAATTTCATTGCAAGAAAGTTATTATTGATCGGTATTTTAATGTGGGTAATTTTTTAAGACCATCCGCACTGAATTAATTTATCACGATTATCACTGTCGCCATAAAACAAGCAGATAATCAATAAATATCACAATTCAATATCCTAATTCGGTTTAGGGACCAATCGCGTTTGTGTTTGTATAATAATAAGTGCCTACCTAATATCTGTACGCGTGTTTGTTAATACTAACGCCTCCTAAACGGCTGAACTGATTTGTATATCATTTTTGTCTATGTTTCAATGGGTTCCTGGATTCATGTGCACTTTTCTGTACCGGACAACGTCTACTGGGTCCACTAGACTTCGACTCTCGGGGATTGCGATATAGAAACAGTCAAATCGTGCTTATAGATTCCTTATTAGTGCTTAGAACATAATGATTTTGTAAAAAGTAGATACTAGCTAGATTGAACAAGCATAATTACAACAAGAGACAGACAGATAAGCATTTGTAAATCGAACATTACTTATCTAAGTTGCTCATTCAATAGAGTGATCAAGTAATGATGTGCAAACAGATCCGTCTAAGAAGAGCGGCAAGCGTCTTGTCGGCGACGTAGCGTATGCGGAGGCGGCGCTCGTGGCGTCGCACGTGACGCCGGTCCCCGGTGGCGTGGGCCCCATGACCGTGGCGATGCTCATGCGCAACACCGTGCTGGCCGCGCGCCGCCAGCTCGACCGCCTGCTCGCGCCGACCTGGCCGCTCCAGCCGCTCAGGATCTCGCCTCTGTCGCCACCACCCAGGTAAGTTCCCCTCACTGAATTTTCTCATTGGGAGAAAAGGGTTCTCCTTTTTTTATTATCGTAAACTATACATTTGACAATAATACAATGAACGGTTAAAGTGAAATTATCTTATGACAAATAGTTTCGAAGATATTTGTTTCGGAAAATTCTATTTCTCGAGCCGCTGGAAAACGCTTCGTATAAAACCGTGGTACGTGGTGACGGCAATAGTGCAAAATGTATGGATTGCAAGAAAATATCGCATTTATCTCAATCCACATTGTGTTTTCACGTGTACAATGAATAATAAGATTGATTTGAAATTGAATAAATAAGGAATCTAAAAAGTTATAGATTTTGTCTTATTACAATTGTTTATATTTTGACCTAACTATTTTGGAAATAAAAATAATGAAAAGTCATAGTTTCAGTTTAGTAAGGCAATATTTTCGTTTATGCATTATAATTAAAGATCCGATGACCTAGGACACTACCCTAATGTACCTACCTGTGCCCGTAATTGATTAGCTTCCGATTAAATCCACAATGTGCGGTAGCCTAGTGGTATGGGTAAAATCTGCGGTAGCCTAGTGGTATGGGTAAAATCTGCGGTAGCCTAGTGGTATAGGTAAAATCTGCGGTAGCCTAGTGGCATGGGTAAAATCTGCGGTAGCCTAGTGGTATGGGTAAAATCTGCGGTAGCCTATTGGTATGGGTAATGAACTGCTGAGACGAGGTCTCGGGTTCGATCCCAGGTTTACCAAGGCACACACCAATGACTTTTCGATGCTTTTCGAAGTTATGTATGTATTTATCGCAGGTTTATAAGTGCCCGGTTAATGGCAATAGGCTCGCCACCTATTACATTGGGACCTAAACATAAACTGGCGAAATGTGGGTGCTAGCACCTCTGCCTACCCCTTCGGGGATTACGTGAGCTTATGTTATGTTATGTTATGTAAATCCATAATTTATAGGACCACCCCATCTCTTCCTGTGGGTGTCGTAAAAGGCGATTAGGGGATGGGGCTGTTATCCATCCGACAGTAAACATACAGCACAGACAGTGCCCGCTGGACGGCAATAGGCTCGCCCCCTATTACGTCATGGGACCGAAAATCATAATTGGCGAGACGTGGGTGCTGGTACGTCTCTGCCCACTCATTCGGGGATTTACAGAATGAACCTGTCGGATTTGTAGAAATTCACGTTTGCTACTCCGCTCCTTTGCGTAAGATCAGGTTTATTGTAATTGCGGATAATATACCTTTCAAGTTATTATTTATGCCTGTTCGGGACGCGTGAAGTCCCGAACAGGCATAAATAATAATGAGTTCACACCGCGATAGCTTTAAAATAAAAATACCTTTCAAGTGATGAAATAAATTTTTAAACACTGACTGCAGTGGTTCCGGTTGCAAATATTACCTCAGCTGCCTCAGCCATAATATAAACAAACCTTGCCAATCGTACGATTGTCGTGGATATAAATAATTTATTTGTACCTACGGTAATTCATTTTCTTATTTTATTAAATTATGCCATATAAAAAGTAACACTAAGGACCGATGCCGATAGGTAAACGAGGCCTCTATTTCTTTATGCACTATTACAAATAATATAACACCAAAATTTAGAAAAAAGTGGAGCTGCAATTAATTACTTATCTTAATATCTACATTGTAATTATAGTATCTCGCAAACTGCTGACGCTTCTAGTCAGATGAATTGATGCTATCCTGAGCAACAGAGGCTATCAAACAGTTTATTTATTATTTGTTCCATTCATCCATCCATTGGATTTATCAATCCTAATAACGGTATTTTAAAGTCCAATGTTTCCTGACCTTTGCAGCGACATCGTAATAGCTCGCTCTCAGAAGCCTAAGGACATCAGTGAGCTGGCTCACGAGATAGGCCTGTTCTCCAACGAGGTGTCGCAGTACGGACGCACCAAAGCCAAGATCGCACTCTCCGTGCTCGATCGGCTTAAGAGTACTCGCGGCGGCAAGTACATCGTTGTTGCTGGGTAAGTAACACCCTTAAACATTAAAATCAGACATGTCATTTATCAAGTGAGTCAAGAGCAGTCCCGACTCATTCTAGTCCCGACTCAACATATTTTATGTCGAAGGTCACTGGCTTAAATCTGGTTCGAAGGACCATCTCTCATTACGGTTCAAGATTGAATCCGAGGTGGCCTTTTACTTATTTTGCTTCCGACTGGTTCCTCATCCATTTTAACGCACCGGCTTACAGATGAGATTGGCGTGGACCGAGGATTATGGTGGACTTCGATTATGTGTATAGAACAAAGCTCGAAGGACCATAAAGTATTACCACAGTATTACAATCCTTACAAGTTCAGAGTATCTATTTCAAATGCGATTGTAGTTAATGTCTGTTCATCTCCACAGTATAACTCCCACTCCTCTGGGCGAAGGCAAGAGCACGACCCTGTTGGGTTTGGTGCAGGCTCTCTCTGCACACCGCAATCGCAACTCATTCGCGGTCATGCGCCAGCCCAGCCAAGGACCCACTTTTGGTGTGAAAGGCGGTGCAGCTGGAGGCGGATATTCTCAGGTAGGTATTACCGTATTGGTTCTCGGTGAAGTAGAATAGGGACACCTCAGCTCTTCCTGTGAGTGTCGTAAAAGGCGACTAAGGGTCAGGGCTGTTCTCCATCCGACAGTAAACATAAGGCTCGCCCCCTATTACGTGGTTGGGACCTAAAATCATAATTAACGAAATGTGGGTGCTAGTACACCTCTGCCTACCGGGATAAAGGCGTGATTATATGTATGATTATTATGTCCCTGTGCGTAGCGATAAACGTAGCGATATATGTAGCGATATACGTAGCGATTATACGTAGCGATATGCGCACCTACGTAACAAAAACAAAATTTCCTAACAAAGTAATTATTAAAATAAATGTAGAAAATGTAACCACTTTTATAAGTCATTGATTCATTCACAAAAATACACACGCTTAGAATTTGCACAACTACTTACGATAGGTACAGCAGCAAAGCGGCAACGTGCCGCCAGCTGACGCGCGCTCGTGACCTACCTACTAAGGTAAGATTAGGCACCTATCACGAAAGAAAGAAAAAGGACTGGCAACACTGTGCCAATGTAAACATTGCGCGACTATTTTTTACTATTTTAAAGTGCTAATCTTACATTTAACTCTTCAAACAACCTAAAAACAGTCAATAAGTGCTTAATAAATAACATACTTTGTTCGCAAATCTCCGTTTAAGTGTAAACAAACAACTGACTGTACTCTAAAACTTTCCCTATTATGAGTGTAATAACTAATAAAAGTGCTAATAGATCAGTTTTTAAAGCAATTTAGGCACAAAAATCCATAAAGAGGCCCTATAGTGACAATTCGACTTGATAGGAAAGTGATACAAAAGTGAATTTAATAATTTTAATGAAATCAAACCGTTTGGAAATAAAAACCATTCAAATTCTTGCCAAAGATAATCATTGTACCTTCCAAACCATAGCCAAAATAACATACCAAAGACAATACAGTGTTGTGCTACGAAAGACCGAACGAAATGGTAAATTAGTATGCAACCATAGACAATACAACATTTGATTCGAATTTTCATATTGGGCGCTTTTATAGTAACAAAGCCTAAGACATTTGAGACCTGACAAAAGTTGTCATAAAAAAGATATCAAAAAAAAAAATCCGTACAGAGATAAAACCTGTGGTGTTGCCCGTACGAATAATTTACCCTCGAAAAAGGGAAATTTATCTTAACTGGGAGACATAATCTAATCAAGTCAAATATGTCTAATATGTCTCTTGATAATATCACAATAAGAAAACCGTATAGGAATAACGATTTGAATACATCTGAGGAATCGTTCACATCAACCATGTCAGATCTACGTATGTCGAGTCTTCCTGATATAACGGCTGGAAACCACGAAGAAGAATTGAATAATGTTATAGAACATCTACAAAATCAACTTAGGAACGCTGATAACGAAATTGAGAGGTTGTTGCAAGAAAACCAATCCTTATCCCTAACAATACAAAACCAATCAAAAATAATAACACAGCTAAAATCCATTTGTACTGGATCTCCAAATCTTACTAGCACTAGCCGAAAGAATAATTCATCAAAAAAATGCACTAGAATAAGAGAACTTACCAGTGATAAGGCAATATTAAATTTAAGTACAATAGACCTAGGATTATCAGAAGAACCTATCAGTCCTAATACGGTACTGCACAAAAGTGACAAAAACACAAATATAACATTAACACAAGACACAAAAACCAGTAGAATGAAGAAAGTGTCCAAACCAGCCATAAAAAGAGACGAAACCAAAGTGGTTGAACGAAAATTATGTATAATAAGCAACAATAATCAAAACAACATATTAAGTGCGATAGAAGATACAACTCTGGGAGGTAACTTCAAATATTGTCACTACATCAAACCTGGTGGCGGGATAAGGCAAATCCTACATGAATTAAAACCTAAATTAGAAGGTTATACAAAAAGGGACATGTGTGTAATTTTAGTAGGTGAACCCGACTTTAAATATTCACAACAGTATACGCAATTAGTATGCGAAATTCAGAAATCACTTCTAGAACTGGAACACACAAATATAATAATCGCACTTCCAACGTATATATGCGGAGCGAGCATATACAACTGCCGAGTAGAAATGTTTAATGCGCTACTCACTATGGACGCTTGGTCTAATAATTATGCGTATATACTAGACTCAAACAAGCGTTTAACCTACGAAATGTTCTCGATAAAAACAGGCAAGATAAAGCAGACTGGAATAAAAAATATTATTCAAAATCTTCAGACACTTATAAACGGAATCAACCGAGAAAACATGGAAATGGCGAAAACAACGACCCATGGTGTCTCGAACAATATCAGTCCAGCTAAGACGCCTACGTGCTGCACACGGGAAATCGAGGATCCTAACCAGAAGCTTTTTCGTTTATAAGCATCTTCATATATTACACCAAAATATCAATGGTCTCCTCAGTAAATCTGATAATGTAATTGAAAGATTGGACAGTCTATCTAGTAACGGTCAACCTGTCAGTGTTATGTGCTTTACTGAACATAATATGACGATGAGCGATGTTGACTTTCTGAATATACCAAATTATAAATTAGCCTCGTTCTTTGTTAGAAATGAGCGTAATGGTGGTGCTTGCATACTAGTTCATAACGGAATAAAGTACTCGATAATAGAATCTCTAAATAAGTACAACGTCACAAATAGCTTTGAATGTTGCGCTGTTGAGTTGTTGGATCATAGTATTATAGTACTCTGTATATACAGAACTCCATATCAAAGTAACATTAATATTTTCTTTAATAATCTTAATAACATTCTTCTAAATATTTGCTATAGAAAAAGCCAAAAAGTTGTCATATGTGGCGATTTCAACATTGACCTGCTCAAGAAAAATAAAAATTCAACCATATTTGAAAGAATAGCAACAGAATTTAATTTAGAGTTTCAAATCAGAGAAATAACCAGACCAAATAGTGGAACATGCATAGATAATATCCTAACTAATGTTAAAGGTTGTAGAAGTAGCATATTAGAGCTTGGTGTTTCGGATCATAAAGCACAACTTATGAAGTGCCCAGTTAAACCGACCTGCATATTAAAATGTTGGTATATGAATAGACGTGAGATTAACAAAAATAATATAAATCTATTCAGTGAGACTATTAAAAATCTCACTTTTTCCGAGGTATACACAGCTAACAATGTTAATGAAAGTTATGATCTTTTCTTGGATTTATTCAAATGTTTTTATGACCTGTGCTTTCCAAATATTAAACATAAAATCAACTCATTCAGTAGACCTAAGTGGATCACACGTGGCATAAAACTATGTAGTAGGAAGAGACGTGCCCTACTCTGGAGGTATAGAATTACAAAAGATATAGATACAAAAGTTGCCTTCAAAACATATACACAAAGATACAAGAAAGTTATAAAACTCACACAAAAAGCACAAAATAGCTACTTTATTGAAACAAGCCAACACAAATCAAAAGCGATATGGACAGTAATAAATTCAATAAAACCCAATATCCCTAAAGAAAACATTACAGAGATCAATGTAAATGGCAAACACATAAATAACCCAAAACTCATAGCGCAAAGTTTTAATGACCATTATGTTGATCAGATAGTTCCAAATAAGAAGACGTGTGACAGTGATAATACCTACATTAACAAAACCTGTAGCTATAACTCCTACAAATCAATCTTTATACAACCCTGTGTGCCTGACGATATTATCACAACTATAAAAAACCTAAAAAATACAAATAGTACAGGCTACGACGAGATTCATACTAGTGTCATTAAAGCAGTAGCACCCATAATTGCCCCTATTCTGTGTGACATTTTCAATAAATGTATACTTAATGGTGTTTTTCCAGATAAGTTAAAAATTGCCGTTGTTAAACCCTTATTTAAAAAGGGTGATAAAAAAGACATGAATAATTATAGGCCAATAGCCCTGTTATCAGTCTTTGCAAAAATTTTTGAAAAACTGATTTATAATAGTTTAAATCATTATCTGGAAAATAACAACATTATATGTCAAGAACAAATGGGTTTTAGAAAAAATAAGACCATTAACATGGCTATATTTAATGCTCTCAAACGAATACACGCCAACATGGATAATCGCAAACCGGTTCTATCATTATACATGGATATGACTAAGGCGTTTGATTATGTAGATCACGAAACTTTACTGAATAAACTCTCAATATACGGTATCCGAGGTAACATCCATGCTTTATTAAAATCATATTTACAAAATAGACGTCAAATTACACAAATTGAAAGAATAAACACTCTTACGAAAACCAAAGTTACATACTCGTCTGAAGCTAGAATTATATCGTATGGGGTACCGCAGGGAAGCGTTCTAGGTCCCTTGCTCTTTTTGTGCTACATTAATGATCTTCCCAAAGTTACAGATCATCAAATGTCACTATTTGCTGATGACAGTACTATAATTTTTGACTCTGGAGGTTTAAAAGACATCGAAAGTAATATAAATAATAGCCTTATTGACATTGCTGAATGGTTAAATTTTAATAATTTAAAAATTAATGTAACAAAAACAACATATATAAATTTCCAAATTAGGGAGAAATGGACATCTAACATAATAATTCAATATAACGGACAACAAATCGATGAGACAAAAGCAATTAAATTTTTAGGCTTGCATATTGACAGTGATATGTCGTGGAAAACACACATTGATCACGTATGTACCAAAATGCATCAATTCTCGTACGCCCTGTACATGTTGCGTAAAGTTGCAAATGAGAAAGCACTACTTGCGGCATATCATGGTTATGTAACTTCTACCTTAAGATTTGGCTTAATATTCTGGGGCAATGGTACAAGCAACAATGATGCTTTTATAGCACAAAAAAAATGTCTCAGGGCAATATGTGGACTAAAACGTACAGACAGCTGTGCAACATATTTCAAAAGACTAAGACTTCTACCTTTACCGTCTCTGTATATATATGAAGTCAATATGTTCGTGAAAACTAATATGCACTTATTTAATATTATAGAGAGTCAACGTCGCTCTGATAAACTTCACTTACTGAGCACTAGGACCACATTTCTCCATAAGAGCCTCTATGCAATGGGGCCCAAATTATATAATAAACTACCAAAGCCAATTCGGACATGCGCAGACATCTATGCATTTAAGCGCAGCCTTTTTAACTTTCTTGTTGAGAAAACATATTACTCAGTGAATGAATTTTTAAATGACAATCTTTGACTCTTACATGACAATTTCAATTAATTTTATTTCGTATATTTGACATTTAAATACTCTTCATCCACTGACATCTATAATTTCATTTTAATGTTATAAATTTAGTTATGTATTCCAATTTTGTTCAATATAAAAATAATGCAATTGATATTTTGACTTTGTACTGACTATCTAAAATTGTAAAATTTACTTTCGTATGCCTTTAGGCGGAACATGGAAGAGCATATTATTTAATGTAACACCTTTGTACCACCTATGTTGAACGAAATAAAGTTGATTATTGATTATTGATTATTGATTATTGAAGTTCACTTAACTTTATAAACACCACTTTTTCACGGCAGTGCTTAAAAATGTGAATCTAAATTTTAGAAATGCCCGCCACTAACTTGAAAACATAAAATGATATCGCCTTGCTTTCAATTTATCAAATGCCTCAATAATACGGCTGCGAGTCACTTTCAGAGACACGTTAGGTACACTATACACTTCGTTGTTTTTTCAAAAAAAGAATACGTAACAAAACTCGCACAACAAATTTACTAGGTAGGTATTTAGACTCATTTTCACCGTTAAAATTAAGGATAGAATAGCTAAACAAAAAAAAAACACAATTCACAAACACAAAAAGAATAGATTAGTGTCAATTTCACTTTAAAAACAAATTAAAACGAGAAAATAAACCGAGAGGATCAAAGAACGACACGCGGTCCCCAGTGACGTCGCGGTTACTGACAACATTCCAGAAATTATCGAAACATAAAATTGTACCTAGGTTAATAAGGTAAAGGCACCAATATCCATCTTTGAATATGTTTATTTTAGAATATTTTATTTATTATTAACCTGATTGATGAATAGTTGGAAGGTATTTATTGTCAATTTTCATGGTGTTCATTATCATGTCATCGTGCGTAGTTTTCCTGTCAGAGTTGGAGGGTAGCCCGGTAGTCGCTCCCACAAAAGCCAAGATAAACCAAATGAAAATAAAGATTAGGAAAGTAGCCCTCAGGCACCAAAGTACAAGATATGGATGCAACCGGGATTAACACTGTAATTATGAGCTTTAAATTCTTCATTACGTAGATATTAATACTCTTAATTATTGAATTTGTTATGGAAAAATTATAAAGAAATCAAATACAAAGTGTAAGTAAGTAATCAAAGTTAATCATCGATAAGTAGGTACCTACTTATCAAATCAAAAAGTTTTATGTGTATGTGTAATCAAAACAACCATTATTCTCTGTACGAGTAACAGACTGCCGTTAATCAGAAATTGACCCTACCGGCGGCACCCTTTGAGGTATTATGTCTCTCTACAATCGTATTTTTACGAAATTGATGAATGGAAAAATGAATGAATACACAGAACGGCAACGTCGCATCGTGCAATTTTAATAGTAATAAGGGTTTCCATCTGCAAAATCCGTAAACCAGGACAAGAAGTTTTTTTATACTACTAAGGTGGCAGATAAGCATACGGCACACATGATGGAAAGTGGTTAACGTGGCCTATGTACGTATGCCACCCCAGGGGTGTTACAGTTGGGCTGCCGAGCCTGTAAAAACGTCGGACGCCAGTCATCTCCGGAAAAGTCAAAACCACCAGATACGATAAGAAATCGTATCCGGGATTTCGTGCATGCATACCCCACTTTCCCAAGAGGTTCGCTCGTTCACTAGTGTACCGGAGCCGGACATGGCTAAAGAAGAACCAAGTAGGCAAGTGGAGGTAACGTGGAACATCGGCACGCCGTATGTACTTTCCAGGCGGACGGTGGCCGTGACGGCCGGCGGCCGTTACTCTAAGCTCATTGGGGACATCTACCTGGTGATGGTCTCACATGCACCACATGGGCAGGTCGGAGTGGGTATAGTGCTCTCGGGTGCTACGTGGCTACAAATCCGGGGAAACTCGGACGGATGGTAACCCTAATGATAGTATTTTCGTGCAATTTAGAGTTCATTGATAACTGCGATTCTACGGAGTGTTTAAAGTTGTTCAAAATTTTGTAATATTAAATCCCTAGTTTCTGCCCTTAATACTGGGCTGATTTTGTTCAAATTTTTCCTATTTGAAGCTATGGGGGTTTGGTACCCCCATAGCTAGCCATATGGTTTCAATTAATGCCTATATGTCGTATCCATATTGTATATACAGCCCAGATTCAGCCTCGGATTATCGGCTTAAGTCAACAATAGTGCCCGGAAGGCGGCAATAGGCTCACCCCTAATACGTGGTACCGAATCCAATTATTGGTGAAATGTGGGTGTTAATTCACCTTTGCCTAACCCTCCAGGGATAAAGGCGTGATTGTACTCGTATGTATCTATGTATTTTTTATTTTCCAGGTTATCCCGATGGAGGAATTCAACTTGCATCTGACAGGTGACATCCATGCTGTCACTGCAGCAAATAACTTGCTCGCTGCACAAATGGACGCTCGCATCTTCCACGAGCTGACCCAGAAGGATGGCCCACTGTTTGACAGACTGGTGCCCAAGATCAAAGGAGTTAGGAAGTTCTCGCCTATTCAGCTGAGGAGGCTGCAGCGTTTGGGCATCAATAAGACCGACCCTGATACACTGACAGATGAGGAGAAGGTCAAGTTTGCAAGACTCAATATTGATACAAACAAGATTATGTGGAACAGAGGTTAAGTTTTAGAATAATATGACTAAAATGATTTTATAGTTTTAATCCAAAAAATCCACAAACATTGAAAATTCTAAATGTCTGTGGTTTTTTTTCCACAATATTCTTCACAATGCTATCTAGACCCATGGTATTCATGGTAAGCATAGCTTAACTAGCTTGTTTTATGGAATCTAGAATGCGGATAAACATCCTTAGATACTTTTTTTTGGAAATACATACATATAAACACCCAGACCAAATAGCCATATTCATACATACAAACATTTGCACTGAGCGGGGATCTAACCCACGCCTCCAGCAGCGTAGCAGTTTCGTTCACAACCGCCACGCAACAGAGGCTGTCAATTTGTACTTTGATAGTCGTTTATACTATAATATATACTCCGTGGCGAGGTAAACTTAATAAATCATACCGATTTCCACAAAGAAGAAGTTTCATAATTTGGCAAGGAATATGGCCAAGTACAGGTGATGGAGATAAGACGATGGACGCAGTAACTTCGTAGCTTGATAGTGTATCTGGCTGAAATTGGGAACAACCCTGCTCGTTGGGTAATTGATATTTCGTTGATAGTCTGGATTCTGGCATAACACATAAGTTCTTTTTCATCCCTGAAATCGGCTCCTATCAGTTGTGGGATCAGTGTTCCTCACCGTTGAAGCCACGGGCAAAAGCTACTCCAAATATAATTTGTGTTAAAATTGAGGAAGAAAATTATGTTTATTTTCAGTTGTGGATCTAAACGACAGATACTTACGGAAGATCACGGTGGGCCAGTCGCCAACTGAGAAGGGCTTCACTCGAGAGACGGCCTTTGACATCTCCGTTGCTTCTGAAATCATGGCAATTCTCGCACTCGGCAATGATGTGGAGGACATCAAAACACGTCTCGCCAGTATGGTGGTAGCTCTGGATAAGAGTGGTAACCCTGTTACTGCTGATGATTTGGTAAGTTGAGGAGCTGTCGTAGTAATTACCAGAGAAAATAAATCCAAAATGTGGAATATTGGCACACCTAACGATCGAATGAGGGACTGAGCCAATATATTCTCCAAGATGATAAATGTGCTTATGAACCCCTACCATGGATGCCTGGTAAGACTTGGTAAGACTATGCGTGTTAGAGGAGTAAAAACCCGAAGGTGGAATTCGGAATCCAAGACCAGAGCCACCGAAGCGACTGGAATTAGCGATGTTTTTTTTTCTATACCACTTAGGTGGCAGATAAGCTCACGGCCCACCTGATGGAGAGTGGTTACCGCGGCCTATGGACGTATGCAACACCAGGGGCGTTACACTCGTGCTGCCTACCCTTAAGAAACCTTCTAATGCCCTTCTTGAAGAACCCCATATTGTAGTCGCTTGGGAAAACCACGGCAGGGAGTTCATTCCACAGCTTGAGCGTGCGTGGGATGAAGTTCCTTTCATACCGCCAGGTGCAATGTGTGGGGATGAATTCCTTATGTAATTATACTAGCTTTTGCCCGCGGCTCCACCCGCGTGGATGTCGGTTATCGCGACCAAACATAGCCTATGTCCTTTCTGATTTTCTAATCTACCCCTATACCAAATTTTATCAAAATTGGTGCCGTGGTTTAGGCGTGAAAGCGTAATATACAGACAGACAGACAGACAGAGTTACTTTCGCATTTATAATATTAGTATGGATTATTCTATGGATATAGAATAGAATAAAATAAAATAGAATGTAATGATGATGAAGTGAAGTGAGAAAGGAATCTACATACTTTATACGTTTACTAAGCTTCCTCGATATAGCAATATCTACATTACCAAATTCCTATTGAGTTTCTTAATGTTTAATCTCTGACGTTAACGTTTATTTGCACCAGAATAAATATACATTACATGTGGATTCAGTCTTGCTTAGTCAATATGTCTATATTTAAATATCCATATTGAAGCTTTGACTCGTGAGCTAAGTATAAACACGTATTACAGGAGTCAGGATCTATCTTTAACATTTCGATCGTGGTCTACTCATGACTGTTAATCATGAAATAAATGTTGCCAGAACCCATATGCGTATCGGATATTCTTTCTCTCGTTATAAGTATTTGTTGTACCACCAGGCCCACTCCGGCTCCCCCCCGCTGAGTCAACTTTCTAACCACTAACCTAACGATGCTTCACTTACAGAAGTTACAGATTTTACACGTTATATGTAAACTGAACCTAT
Organism: Eilema sororculum; assembly: GCA_914829495.1. Taxonomy (NCBI): domain Eukaryota; kingdom Metazoa; phylum Arthropoda; class Insecta; order Lepidoptera; family Erebidae; genus Eilema; species Eilema sororculum. Next base: position 12,371,422 of record OU618553.1, on the reverse strand, counting down.
TGTTGACAGGGTATGACGGGGGCCCTGCTAGTGCTGTTACGCGACGCGTTCGAGCCGACGCTAATGCAGTCACTGGAGGGTACGCCCGTGCTGGTACACACGGGGCCCTTCGCCAACATCGCGCACGGCTGCTCCTCCATCCTCGCCGACAAGCTGGCCATGAAGCTGGCCGGTGAGAACGGATACGTCGCAACCGAAGCCGGCTTTGGCTCCGATATTGGTAAACAATTTTGTATATCTGAATTACTTGGAAGCTATTTTTTACTCTCTTACGCTCAGAGTTATTAACGCATTTTACTCACTGATGGAAGCGGAATGCGATACGATGAGATGCTATTTTGAAATGCGGGATGAGAATGGAAAAAAGGAAGCAGCGATAAATAGTACATTAATAAATTAATATTGTATATCTACACGTTCAAATAAAATTTAGAAAATGGTCATCATATTTTTTTGTGACGGTGTTTTGCTAATCATGACATTTCGTATATGCCTTAAAACAATAGGTATACTGGACGAGGAATAAACTTATAAATAAATTCGATGCAATAAACTTCGTACAATTTCCTAGGCATGGAGAAGTTCTTCGACATCAAGTGTCGCGCGAGTGGCGACAAGCCGCACTGCGCTGTCATCGTGTCGACGGTGCGAGCCCTCAAGATGCACGGTGGAGGGCCCCCCGTCTCAGCCGGGGTACCGCTCAACGATGTCTATGTGCAGGTAGATATTTTACCCCTTTCAAATTCCTATATCATTACATCTTTATGATTCGGAAAACATCGAAAAAAATGAAATGCTCAAGCACGGAGAGTGAGACTTGAACTAACGACTTTTCCCTTACAGGGGGAATGCTCTTCCAACTGAGCTATTGAGCCACACCTGAATCACTTGAACTTCCAACGTAAGAATTTTGGTAGATGGCTCCGCCGTCGCTCTTAAAGACGGATATAAAGAGAAGGGAAATTTTAAGTGATTCAGGTGTGGCTCAATAGCTCAGTTGGAAGAGCATTCCCCCTGTAAGGGAAAGGTTGTGAGTTCAAGTCTCACTTGAGCATTTCATTTTTTCAGCTGCTTTTCGACTTTAAAGTTATAAAAAAATATAATATATATAGGAATAATAAGTGTTATAAAAAATTCATTCAAATCTTTATGATTTACTCTCGATTCGATATCGGGTTCACTTCGAGAGTGTTTGAAAGAATTTCACCCGAGTATTTTTATGATATGACGCAGGTTGTGTTTACTTTTACACACAGTCAAAAAACTATTTAATCGATATTGAACGAATATTCCAGCTCTGTGAAATGTGGATTTTAGTAATAAAAGTTTTATGACCATTTAACTCCAGCTACGTAATTAAAAATTATAGCGCAATAAGCATAGTATGCATCAATTTTATGTTTCCAGGAAAATTTGGAGCTTTTGAGCAAAGGATTGTGTAATTTGGGAAAACATATCAGCAACGGCAATAAGTTTGGTGTGCCCGTAGTTGTGGCTATCAATAAACATGGGTAAGTCTATAATTATGTATTAATAAATACATAATTATAAGTACCTAAAATTGAAATGCTCAAGTGAGACTCGAACTCACGACCTTTCGCTTACAGGGTTCCAATGTTTTTCGAACTTAACAGTTAGCATAATAAATGCTATAAAAAATTCATTCAAATATAAGTACCTATTTATGCAAATACTAAATTCTAGAGATGCGCCGAGTAACACTTTTGCCGAGTAACGAGTACCGAGTTTTACTCGACTCAATATATTTTTAACCGAGTACTCGGCCGAGTAACTCGGTTCAATCAAATTCCCATTTTGCGCGCGTAAATAAGTACTAACAGGTTCACGACGATGGTTGGTTAGTTTGACTGCAATGCTTCCATATCACCCTTGGGTTGTGTAGGTCAGATGGCAGTCGCTTCACAGAAAATATCGAAGTTCAGTCAAATCCCCAGTTACACTGGTAAAAGCGGACCCCTGACTATAAGTAAATAATCTTTGGATGCGACTGGGATTAACGCAATGATGAAGAAGAAGGTTCACGACGGTCGAGAGGCCGGCGGCGTTTTACGACGAGATTGTAGGAGTTTAAGCAAAAGTGAAATGTACTTTATGCAATTCAATAATTTCACGTAGTGGTGTTGGACGAAAGGTTTCTAAGACGGCAATGTTAAACCACGTTAGAATAAAACGCACAGAAAAGTTTAAAGATTTGGAAAATTAAACTTTGTGGGAAAATATCTCAAAATCTTGAGCCAGTAGCATCAACTTCGTCGTTACAATCAAATGCAATGAAAATTTTGCAAACCCTTTTCGAGTCATTTACTTTAATAAATACTTTAAAATTTGAATTTTTGACTAACACTGTCATTTTAATTATATTTAATACCTAAATATATATTGCTTTTCTTAAACAAATACTCTGTATATATCTCTAATAACTCGGTTTGAATACTCGGCATTCAAACCGAGTTATTCGGCCGAGTACCGAGTATCAAAAAACCCACCGAGTACGCCGGGTACCGAGTATCAACCGAGTACTCGGCCCATCTCTACACTAAATTCCAAATATAACTACATGTAAGTATTTGGTGTACGATACCCATCAATACCTTTGGAGCTAAGCCGATCCTCACCTGAAAGCCAAAAGATGGTATACCTATTTGTTTTTTTTGAGATATTGCTATTCTCGAAACTAAGAGTTTGGAGACCTTAGAGACGGTTGCCAAGTTAATAAAAAAATTAATGGATCATAATTACTTTACGAGATATACTTATTATGAATTGGTTTGATGCCCACAAAAACCATAAAAGTCAACAGACATCTTTAGCCAACGGCTGAATTTCACCGAGAAGTACTTAAAAATAGACCCGTTTTTAAACTCAATGACTTGGGGTCATTGAGTTTAAAAACGGGTTAAAAACACGTCCAAAATTTTTTCTCAGTATGTACTGTACGCGTTTTGTGAGTCTTTTGAGGGTAACATGGGGTGCTACGGCGAAAGAGCTCTAATTCACCACTCATAGATTTAATCTTATACTTTTAAATGAGCAATTCTTGTATATATTGTACAGTTGTATAAACTGTTACAGGGTGGTACATTTTCCCGATTTTTTTTCTGCAATAATTTTTAAAATAGAAGACATAATTTTTTTTTCTGATAACAGTTATGACCTTACCTATCATGCGACTTCGGCTTGACGTCGATTTTTGGGACGCCCTGTATAATTGGAATCTCGGAATCGGCACCAACGATGAAATTTAGTATGCAGGGGGTTTCGGTGGCGATATATCGATCTAGCTAGGATTATTTTTTATAAAATTTTATAAAAATAAATAGGGCATACCAGATATTTCTAATATATAAAATTCTCGTGTCACAGTTTTCGTTGTCATACTCCTCCGAAACGGCTTGACCGATTCTCATGAAATTTTGTGAGCATATTGAGTAGGTCTGAGAATCGGCCAACATCTATTTTTCATCCCCCTAAATGGTGCAGCGGGAACGGGATCTGACGCAACGGACTGGTAGAAAAAGATTGGCGGTACGAAGTTCGCCGGGACAGCTAGTATATTATAAATACCTATCAATTAAATCCGCTCGCGGCAAGGTCTCGTGCATGGGGTCTAGATATATGCCGGGAATTATAAGTACTTTGCGTTTTGTTTAACAGTTTTGTAGTAGAATGAATGTTACAGCATTGAGTACAAATCGAATACATAGGGAAAAAGAATCTTCTCAGGCGGGACTCGAACCTTTTCCCTATGTATTCGATTTGTATAATAATTAGCATACTTAATGCTGTAAAATTCATCCAATTATTTGGAGTTATCAAAAATCAATATTCAAAAATGATTGTAACATCCTTTATTGGTTCCGATAGTTCGTAAGAATATCGGTAGATGACTCCACCGTCGCCTTAAAGACGGGAAGGGAAATTTGAATCACATCAGGCGTGTCTCGGGAGCCGAGTTGGTCAAGGCATTCCCCATGTAAGAGAAAGATCGCGGGTTCGAGTCCCGCCCGAGAAGATTCTTTTTCTCTATGTATTCGAGTTTTGTAGTAAGTACTGAAAAAATAACTATTATAATTTTTCTATACCCGTAAACAAAAATAAAAAACACCTGCCTATATAAGTCATATAGATCCACGGAAACAGTAGGCTAAAGTCTCCCAACATCGGGACAGGTCTAAGGCCAGCAGTGGACTGCGAAGCGCCAATTGAAGTACTATACAATACCCCTATGTATTTACCTATATAATACTAATGAATGCAAATACCATTAAACATGTATTTTTTCCACAGAAACGACACTCCCGCAGAATTAAACTTGGTCAAAGAATTCGCTGTGAAGAATGGTGCCTTCAGAGCAGTATTATGTGACCACTGGGCTAAGGGTGGGCTAGGAGCAGTAGACCTGGCCGACGCCGTCATCGAGGCTTGCGACTCCGCTTCTAACTTCGATTTCCTGTACCCACTGAACTTGTCCATTCAGGATAAGATCAAGAAGATTGCCACGGAGATGTATGGCGCTGGACAGATCGAATATACAGACGATGTGCTTGAAAAGATCAAGAAATTTACTGAAATGGTTAGTACTTAGTTCTATAAATAATTACTTTATGTTCAAATACATTGAGAAAAATGAAATGCTCAAGTGGGACTTAAGCCCACGACTTTTCCCTTTAAGGGGGAATGCTCTTCCAACTGAGCTATTGAGCCACACCTGAACCACTTTAAATTTCCCTTCTCTTTATATCTGTCTTTAAGGGTGACGGAGGAAATTCAAATACATCGGGAAAAATTAAATGCTCAAGTGGGATTTCATTTCATTATTCCCCATGTATTTGAATTTTAAAGTTAGCATAATAAATGCTATGAAAAAAACATTTAAATATTTTTGCGGAGTCATCAAAAATCAATGTTTAAAAATGGTTGAAAAATCATTCATTGGTTCCAACAGTTCGTAAGACAGTTGGTAAATGACTCCACCGTCGCCCTTTGTATCTTTTCGTGGGTGTCATCATACAAGGTGACTAAAGAATATAACACTGTCCTCTATATCGGATAGAGAACAGCCTTTAAATCAAATATGGCCCTAAAACTCCCTATTTCGTTTAAATTAAATCTACCTCTTAAAGTTGACGAAAGTGGGTTAACATAACATTCCTCGGCGTAGGTCATTCTTTCTGAGGCTTTTCTCAACTCTCAGATGGGGGCGGCAACTGTGTTGCGGCTTAACTTCGATATTTTCCGTGAAGCGACTGCCATCTGACTTGAACACCGCCCCGGGACCCGACGGCATTCCAGGCCGTGCGTGGGTCCTAGCTCTAGGAGAAGACGGTCTCGAACCCCGACTGCGAGGGTTCCTCAGCGCATGCTTGGAGTGGGGCCAGTTTCCACACGTCTCCAACGCGTTCAACACCTTGCCCTGGAGTTGCATCAGGGAGGCGCTCGTGTACCACGATGTGCCTCTCTACCACGGTTCAATCAACCATAAACAAATGGTTCAGTAATAATTAAGCTATAATACATATATATGCTGAACCGTGGATTTAAAACGAGATTAAAATTCGACAATTTACATATTTTCAAAATGTGGGTATCCGTAGAAAATTATGGCGAGATATACACAGTGTTGATTTTTCTCTTAGAATACGAACAATCAAACATTACAACTAATTGAATAGTTCTTAAGCAATTACTATATTCGGCTGTCTGTCGACATGTATACTCGCGACATATATTATGGACACACTTCATACAATAACTTTCTTACAACATTTTAACGATTACGATGTTAATCACAGTTTACTTTAAATTTAATTTAATTACATTTACACAAAGGATAAACTACAGCTAGGTAACTACCGAACTCCCGACCGCAGGTAGGCAGGTACTAAAAATGAGCTAGCATCACGCTTAGCTCCTAGGGGCTAAGCAGGAATGTTACACGCGAATGAAGATGTTATTTTACTTTATTATTTACGTGACTATCGTTTAATACTCGCGCACTGTTTATTAAGGACACTAGACTTACCCCTTATGTTGGGAACACGGATTATTTATATTATACGTAAGATGCCGAGATATTACTATACAATACTATATTAGCCTAGTTCGTGTACTTATAATAGTAACTAGCAGAATCTAGACTATATGTTATCTAGGTTTTAAGATTATGACGTTCACGTTCAGATTATCACGTTCCGCCGCGAAGTCTCGCGATCGAATGAGATCTGCCGTCTACCTCGGCGCGAGCGCGGGGCGTGTTTTTTTTCTTGTTGTCGATCAGTGTTGTGCCGTCAGCCGATTCTCCGTTTGACGGAATGCGCTGATTGGTTATCAATTCGTGTGACTCATTTTATATGCGCGTTAGCACGATGCATTACCTTAAAAGGTAATGACCGCGTTCACCACCCAGTGATGGGGGTACGCGCCGCAATCGCGAGATACCGGTATTTACCGTTTATTACTGCTATGTTCAAATGTTTTCATTTTTTATTACCGGAACCAGTGTTCACGTAACATGGGTCTCGAGGTGGCTCTGCACAAATCCGAGGCCTTGTTCTTTCATGGTCCTCGGCGCAGGCCACCCCTGGGAACCAGCTTGACAGTAGGAGGTACTCCCATCGACATCAAGCCCCGGTTGAAATACCTGGGGCTCGTACTCGAAGGTCGGTGGGACTTCGGAGAGCACTTCCGAAGTATGCGCCCCAAACTGTTGGTGTCAGCTAACGCGCTAATGCGGCTGCTGCCCAACTTGAGGGGCCCAGAGGACTCCTGCAGGAGACTCTACGCGGGTGTCGTGCGGTCCATGGCCCTGTACGGGTACCCCGTGTGGGCGGACGCCCTGCAGGCCAGGTTCGTGCAACTGCTGCATGCGCCGCAGCAGACGATGGCCTGCAGGGCCATTAGGGGGTACCGCACGATATCCTTTGAAGCGGCGAGTCTCCTAGCCGGATCGCCACCGTGGATCCTGGAAGCGAGATCCCTTGCGGCACTGTACCAGTTCCGTAAGGAGGCGCGGGAGCGGGGATACGATCCCGAGCCCGAAGACATTCGGGCCGAGAGGTCCCGGCTCCACGGGATCATGGTGGCGGAGTGGGAGCGACGACTTGAGCAAAGACGCGCAGGGCATGCCGTCATAGAGGCGGTAAGGCCCATCATGGGGGAATGGCTCGAGAGGCCACATGGCAGCCTCTCGTATCGACTGACGCAGATTATCACCGGGCACGGGTGCTTCGGGAGGTATCTGTGTCGGATCGAAAAGGAGCCAACGTCCAAGTGCCATCACTGCGACGCGAGCGAGGACACGGGGCTGCACACGCTCACCGAGTGTCCGGCATGGGCCGGACCGAGGCGGGAGCTAGTGGCGGCCCTGGGAGTGAGAGTTCTCACCCTCGCCACCCTGCTCACAGCAATGGTCCGCTGCGCGGATGCGTGGGCGGCCGGCGTCTCCTTCAGCGAGCAGGTAATGGTCGTGAAGGAGACGGCGGAGCGGGAGAGGCGGAGCGAGCGAGAAAGACTCGTGGATCGCGCCGCCCGCGCGCGCAGGCAACTCGGGCGTCGGAGGGCACTGACTGACCTCTGTCCCCCATGAGCGCGGGCCTGGGGGTGACGGGTGGAGCCGCCTGTCACCCCAGCAGAAGCAGGCCACGGCGGCGGCGCGCTGAATAGCGCGCCTCCCCATTCCGGGGGCGAGTTGGGGACACCGTTGTCCCCCCTCCTGAGGAGGGCCAGACCGTAAGGGATGGCCCTGGGTCAGCCGGGGTGCGAGGGATATGTCTATGACAACCTCACATCCGGCCTAGCACCAAGACCCACAGTCGGCGTGCGGTTTTAGTCGGTTCGAGTCCGACATAACCTCCCCTTCCGGCTCCGGCAGGGGGGTATCCGAGGGGATTTCCGCACGAAAAAAAAAAAAGCCATCTGACTTGAACATCAGAGTTCTATAGTCTAATAGATTAGTCAGATTTTTGAAGGCTTCAACTACCCATAACGACTGCCCATAGATGTTCGTGTGACAACCCACTCCGACACACGGCAATATCCAGACTAATGCGAATAGTAAAGATATAGTTTGCACTGAGCGGGTATCGTATCTATGCCTACTGCGTTGCGTGGTAGTCGCATAAAATACTTATACACTGCGCTGTAATAAACTGAAGAGATATATTTTGTTTTGCAAAAACATTCATATTTTACGTAGAAATATTCAGACCAACGTGAATAATATCTACTTACTTAATATTAGTGCATACAAATAATGAAGCGGGCGCGCGATTTCCAACGTAGCTGTAAAAATAATCACATGTTCTCCGTCGCTGAAATGTGCTATCTCTAAGTGCCAATTTTTATGTTTATTCAATATGGAAATACCAAGACAGATGTGGGTATCAGCTCGATCTCAATTGACTTTAGTTTCGTCTGTAGACGCTGACGTCAGAATCCAAGTACATTACTCGACCTTGAAGAAGATCTTGTACTCCCCTGCCAATGTTCGTGAACACCACAGAGCAAATAACACCATAGATATGACACCAAAACCAAAGTTCGGTATAAGGTTTAAATATAAAATAAATAAATATTCCACAACATTCCACACAACGCTATCTAGGCCCATGGCTAGTAAGGGTGATGTATCTAAATAAATAAATAAATAAATTAAAAAAAAAAAATATTATCTATTCTGTGCCCATGGTAAGCATAGCTTAACTAGCTTGTGTTATGGAATCTAGAATGCGGATAAGAATATTAGATACTTTTTTTTTGTAAATACATACATACTATACATAGAAACACCCATACCAATGCAAATATCCATATTCAAACACATATTTACACTGAGCGGGAATCGAACCCGCGCCTCCTGCGTAGCGTAGCAGTCGTCCATCCGTCTAAAGAGTTTCAGGCGCTATTTACTCTCACCTGCTCTCCTGACACCGGGCTTCAAGGTGTAAACGGCCGCAACCGGGAAATCGTTAGGAGGATGATGATAATGTTAGCTTAAGCGAACGAAAATGACGACAGTTTGTGCCGGTTTTTTTTTCTCATTAACATTTATTTATTTTATTTTATTAGGTATAGAAACGGAAAACAGATTGAGATTAAATACAAATACATTATTTGCTTACACTATCTAAATCTAATGTCCACTTATATATATATACACAGCGTTTTAAGTGATAACAGTTACGTTAAGACATGTATGCGATAATAGAAAAACTAAAAGAAAAAAACAAGAACTAAACTATAGGTGGGCAAATAAATTAATTGCCAAGTGATGATCCAAACGACCAAATGACGCGGACGGCTGTGAAGTTACACAAAATAAAACATTACATGATTCTAAATAAGACTCTTTTTTACAAAAGTATTGTAGCTATCGAAAAAAATATCTACTTGTGTACAAACATTGTTGTATTGATTGCACATTCTATGAAGCGGGTTATTTTGGGAGACATTATTTTTACTCAAAGGTATAGTGAAAAACTGTGGTATGCGTACAGACCGGGTGGGTACCTTAAAGTTCAGGTAGGAGAACAGTCAAGCAAGCCATTTGCAATTCTGTACAGAGTGCATAAGTCGCCCACCTCCCTCCTCTTTCCCAAAATCAACAGATTGAAGTTTTTAAGTCTGTCTTCGTATTCAGGTATTTTACATTTTACCTGATGCACAAGGTCCTGACGAAGCGTTTTTGGACCGCTTCTATTTTATCAACATGCACCGTATATATTGGAGCACAGACGGAAGCGCAGTATTCAGTAATGCTCCTCAGCAACGCATTGCGCGTTAGACATTGTCGATCTATCAGTCATAAATCCGGGCTGTCGAGGACATAATTCATGTTTGAGATGATTGTGTATATGAGAGTAAATAAAGCCCTCGAATATTCTAGCAAACTAATTTAGTATACATATTGGTCTATAATTGGTGATGTCTCCCTTGTCACCAGATTTGTGTATTGGCGTTACTTTGGCGATCTTCCACAGACTTGGAAATGTGCCCTCACAAATATATTTGTTATATATAATCTGCAGAGGAGTTACAGGCTAGCTGCACAAAGCCGGATGAATATTGGCGGGATATTATCAAATCCACCATTTTTGGAGAGATCAATGTACTCAAGTTTTTTCAAGAGGGCGCTCTTTGTTATATATAGATTGCCAATAGTATAATTAGAAGTCTGAAAATTGGGAAAATATGTATTGGCCGGTGACTATTATCTATTCTGTGGATGTACTATTAACCGATGAGAAGTAACCTGCAAAGAGGTTTACGATTTTGTCTCCGGATTCACCTATCGTATCCTGATAATAAACACTAGAGGGAATGTTAGTGGTAATACGTTTGTTTTTAGTGTATCGCCAGAACGCCTTTATATTGAGCTTTAGATCATCTTCAATGCGGTCTATGTAGTCTCTAAAACACTGGAGGCTGACAGATTTGGCTCTAGCTCTCAACATAGAAAACATATCGTAGTCCCTCGGATTCCTATAGCGCTTAAATCTAATATGTGCTCTATTTTTGCTCCTAAGCAATCCTATCAAACTTTTAGAGAACCATACCGGATAGCTCCCATTGGACACATTAGTTTTTGGGGTATGTTTTTCGATTATGGCGTATATTGTGTTGTAGAAGAATGTACAAATTCATCACAATCCAAATTAAGTGCGTGCGCAGCCCAATCCACTCGATCTATGTCTCTTTTACAGCCATCATAATCAGTTCTACGGTAACAAAATTTTTGTAGTGACTTATTATGAGTGAGTGGTTTGGTAGCGGTTTTGAGTATGAGTTCAAATGTTGGGTGATGCGCATCCAGCCGACTCATGGGTAGCGCTGGTGTCAATATAAATGAATCAGGGTGGTCTGTGATAACCAAGTCCAACATTCGCCCATTATGATTGACTATATGATTGATCTGACGTATGGTGGTGCATTGAAATAGATCGTACACAGCTTTGGATTTCACACAGTCATAGTTTTGAGGAGTACCTGTCTCAGCCGACCAGCTCACTAGAGGTAGATTGAAGTCCCCCAATACACAGGTCAACTGATTCGAGAGATCATTAAAAATGTTATTACATTTGGTGATGAAATCACAGAAAACATCTGAGGACAGATAACCCGGCAGATAAACCACACCAAGATTTATGACCTGGGATCCGTTTACTCTCAACTGTACTCATAAGTCATCCAGGTCATTAGTTAGCCAATCATTCCTTACAGAGATTTGGAGCCTCTTCTGATAAGCCACCAGTACACCTCCACCATAGTCTTTGTCATACCTAGAACAAAAAGCAGGGTCCCGGTCCCTACGCAAAACACAGTATCTGTAGTCAAATAATTCAGAAGACAAAAAGGTTTCATCAAGCCAAGTTTCACACAAGCAGATGATGTCATAACTATTACATAGCACAGTGTTATACACATCAATAGTTTTAGTTCTCATACGTCTCATATTTTGATAGTATATTGACAAATACATTTTGATTTCAAAGAGACCAAGTAAAAGACTCCCAATTACACTAATAAGGGTTTAAATATAGCTATCACTGACCTAACAAGCTAAGACTACTTTCATTTTTAATGAGTACAAATTTGATCTTTTCTTACATATATGCGACCATTTTTGACCCAGACGAACTTATATCCGAGATCCTTAGCCCTCGCTCGCGCTGCAGCGTGAAGCGCATTGTTAGACGGAGACAAATGCTCTGAAACGTATACCGGTGCTTTCTCGCCACCAATTCCCAGTAATGAGGTATTGAGTTTATTAGTAGGGTTTGATTTATTGTATCTGTGTACTGCCGAATAGAATTCGTCACGGTATCTAACACTACTGAACTTCACGACTATAGTGCGAGGTAGTCTGCTTTCCCTATTTAATTTAGCAACTCTGGGGTGCACTTTAATATAGTGTCTTCTTTCAAATTGTATCCGATAACTTTGGAACATTGCTGAAGCAAATTAGGGAGATGTTCGTTGTTATGCTCAGGTACGCCCAGTATTTCTACGTTATTTTCCCGCGAATGTTGTTCCATACCGTTCAAGCGGTCCGACAAATCTTGCACCTTGGTTTTAAGACCTGCAATTTCCTTACACATCTACGGACCCCAAACCAATCTCACTAGCGCCCTGGCATCTAGAATCACCTCTAAGATGATGATAATGGTTTGTATAATTGTTGTTGTGTAAACGTACCTTAAAAAAAAAAACAAAAAATACCGAAAATTTTCAACAGTTCGTATTAATACATGCCCTCGATTCTACTAAAGCTAAACCATTGTGGGTAAAAAATGGCATCAAATTTTAGACTTTATTTCTATGAATTTAAAGTCCAAATAAAATGATAAAAAAAAAACATTACACTTTTTCATTCACTCTGCAAAAAGTCATTCAATTTTGAACTTCAACTACATCGCTTTAAAGTCTATTCTTTAATGACGTTTTTTGCTCTAACTGTGGCACCACAGTCGTTTAGCTTTTGTAGAATCGAGGGCCAGGTCAAATGAACATTACTTAATGCCCGGTTCATATTATTCCAATCCAGTTTTCCAGCGAATCAATCAATCCAGCAATTGTAGTGTTTTAAACGCTATTGAACTGACTTTTTATCTAGTGACTGGACTGAATTACTCACTGGAATGTGTTCATTTGAGTGATAGTTCACATTACCCAGTAGCATTCCAATACTGGATTCGCTCGCTGGACTAGAATGTTACTGAAATAATGTGAACTGGGCATAAGTAAGTAGTTAATGACAGGCGCGCAGTGAATATTTTGTTAAACGATTCTTTTGAAATTGTGTATGCCACTGGCGAGTCAGGGGCACCGTTGTCCTCCCTTTCGAGGAGGGTCAGACCGTAAGGGATGGCCCTGGGTCAGCAGGGGTGCGAGGGATATGTAGACGACCTAACACGACTACCCTCAATCGGCGTGCGGTTTTAGTCAGTTATAGTGCGACATAACCTCTCCTTCCGACTCCGGTGGGGGAGGTATCGGTGGGGAGTTCCGAACGAAAAAAAAAGGTACTTTAAAGTTATAGCACTAACGGCATATCTCTACAATTGGATATCTATGGCCATGCCCGCGCGTTTTTTACATCAATGACTCAGACAGAAAACATAACATTTCAATTGGATTCGGGATTTTTCAGTTCGTAGCAGGAATATCCCAAATGTAAATTTAAATACCCCTCTCTTTACTTTTTTGTTTGCATCCAAAGCTTTCACTTGGCGTCCGGGGTCGCTTACAGGGTTTTATTTCGAGATTTCCCTCTCTCGCAGTATTATCATCTGCGTATTTTTCCGATTGTTGCTACTTACGACACCCTTTGGATGAGGTGGGGTGGTGATACTGATATTCTTTCTCCGTCACGTATGACTAACTGTAGATAATCCCAAAATATTTTATTCCCGACCATATGTGCTGATACTAAGAATTAATGTGCTTAAATTTAATATTTTTTCCTCACACTGATTTATCTCAAGAATTGGCTGCCGTCACATGTTGATGCCGTAACACGTCAGTCTATTTTTGAAATGAGCAGAGAGGAAAAGCACATTGAGTGGAAAAGGAACGTAATTTATGAAGTAGCTCAGCTTAGAGGTTACGGAGTCGGCGTTTCGAGGTCCTCTCCGTTATTATTGCACTATCGATGTGACCCCAACTCTTGATAGTAATATCTCAAAAAAAAAGAAAAAAAAAGAGTAATTTCGGTTACTACTACATACTCTTTTAAAAAAGTCATCATCATCATCCACATAAAGACGTTAGTCCTGATTGCATCCGAGGCCACGGAGCCCTCGGAGCTCAGGGTCCGCCTTCCGGCTCTTCCTCCTCCACTTCGCACGATCTTGGGCGTCCAAGGTAGTGAGACCGTTTTCACGCATGTCACCCTCCACGACGCCAAGCCAGCACTTCTTGGGCCTACCCCTTCTACCTGGACCGGGTGGGGGCGCCATTGCCAGGCATTTGTTACCCACGTAGCTGGGCGATTTCCGCAAGACGTGGCCGCACCAGCGGAGGCGGCTCTCTTGCATTTTATCTGCGATGTCACGGACATGAAGGCTGCCGCGGATGCGTGAGTTCCTCACGCGATCTTTACGCGTGACTCCACACATCCACCGCAGCATTTTCATCTCCGTGACACGCAGCATCTGCTTGTGCCGCTCCAACAGCGGCCACGCCTCACAGCCGTGTAAGAGGACAGGTCTAATGATCGTTTTATAGACCTGCCCCTTCAGCCTGACTGGCATTTTAGTGTCGCAAGTGACGCCAGTCATTTCCCGCCACTTAGCCCACGCGGCGGCAATACGTGCCTTGACGTCGTAGTCGATGTCACCAGAAGTTCACGCTACAGATCCCAGGTACTTAACCTGATCCGTGCGCTCGACCAAGTCATCGCCTATGCGAACGGGTGTGGGATCTGTTGGGTTTAACGCCAAGTACTCTGTCTTCGCCACATTTAGCTTCAGACCGCCGTTCTCAAGCGCCTCCTTCCACACTTTCACACGTTGCACCAATCTGTTCCTGTCTGCGTCCATCAGCGCAATGTCATCAGCATACATAAGCAACCATGGAGGCTGCTCATGTGAGTCTCTGATACTGTCCGACAAAACGTCTAACACTAAGCTGAACAGGTAGGGACTGAGTACGGATCCTTGGTGTACCCCGACGGTGATGGGGAAGGTTTTCGTGTCGCCAACAGCGGTCCGAACCACGGAACCGGAATCTTGGTACATGTCTCGGATGGTGTCGATGTAAGCCTCTGGGACTCCTTTGGACCGCAGTGCCCACCAGATCATCGCGCGAGGCACACAGTCGAAGGCCTTCTGCATGTCTAGGAATAGACAGTACAGGGGCGTGTTCCTCGCCCTGTATCTCTCCGCGACGATCCTTAGGGCGAACGCCGGATCCATAGTCCCGTGTCCGGGGCGGAACCCATACTGACACTCCGAGAGGGTACTCTCCTGTCGGATCCGGGAATCGATTATCCGCTCGTAAAGCTTCATGGTGTGGGACATTATCTTTATACCTCGGTAACTACCACACTCCTGCACCGATCCCTTGCCCTTGAAGACTGGCGTAATAACACTCAGCCTCCACTGGTTTGGGATTTTACCGGTGAGGAGGATACGGTTATAAAGATTTGCGAGGATGCCCACACCACGGGCACCCATTGCCTTCCAAGCCTCGATGGGGACTTCGTCGGGTCCGACAGCTTTCCGGTTCTTCATGCGACGAATGGCAGTCTGAACTTCAGCAGGCGTTATCGGTGGCACTAGTCCTAGATTTGGAGGGAGATCTGGTGGCTGCACCTCTTTATGCTGCTTATTCAGCAGATCGTGGAAGTATGAGCGCCATCTCTCCTTCACCGCGACTTCATCGTACAACAGGTTTCCTCCAGGGTCTTTGATGCAGCGGCACTTGGTTATAGCCTGCACCGCTTTGGCCCTGGAGCGCGCCAACTTGTAGATGAGCTTTTGCCCCTCAGACGATTCCAACTTGTTGTATAGCGGTTGCAAGTGGTCTCGTCTGGCCCTGGCTACGGCTCTCCTAGTGGCGCGTTTAGCCTCTTTGTACTCGTCGTGGTCTTCGGGAGATTTGGACGCTTGCCACTTTTTAAAGAGGGCTTTCTTCACCCTGATCTTCTTCTGGACTGTGTCATTCCACCACCAGGTGTCCTTGTCACACTTGCGTCCACACTTAGACGTGCCGAGCACTGCCTTCCCCGCCTCAAGGATAGCTGCCTGAATCTTGTCCCAGCTATCTTGCACTGGTTCGTCTACAGCATTAGTGCACATATCACCGATAGCTGAGACGAAACTCTGGGACTTGGCTTCATCAAGCAACCACCACTTGATTCTGCGTTGGCCGCGCTCAACTCGTTTGCCTTTGGGTTTTACGCGGAGGTCCATGACAAGGAGACGGTGTTGCGTAGTGAGACTCTCCCCGGGTATAACCTTGCAGTTGGCTACCCTACTGATGCTGTGCCTCCTAGTGAGCAGGAAATCGATCTGGGTAGCGCGCCTCTCATCGCTCTTGTAGGTGATAAGATGTTCGGGCTTCTTTTTGAAGTACGTGTTCACGATGGCAAGATCAGCAGCCGCACACGTTCTGAGGATATGCTCACCCTCTGGGTTACGGCTACCGTATCCATAACCACCGTGGACACGGCCACCCTCCGCCTGGAGAGTACGGCGGCCAACTCCCTCGCGCGAGCGCGACCAGTTAACGTGCCGATGTTCCACGTTGCGAAGCGGAGTTTACGGGGATCGCGATTTTGGCCTATCTTCTTTAGCCGTGCCCGGCTCAGGCACGGTAGCCCTCGTCCACTTGTCACAAGAGGCGGGCGACACTCCTGCGCGCCGTATTGCGGCGGCGCCCTATCCCTCGCGCGATCCCTTACATTGCCTATCATGAGATTTGGCTAAGTTTTGACCTTTCCGGGGACGACTGCCGTCTGACCCCCCAACCCTGAAGGGAAAGCCAGCGCCAGAGCCTCGTCCGTTTTTCAGCAGGTGCACCAGCTTGCAGGTGAGGTTGGCTTGGGTCCCGAAGATCTTGGTGGGACCCCTTAGCACCTAACTCTTTTAAAAAAGTACCTACTAAAATAACCAAGGTATTTGCCTTAAGGATTACCTGTGCCTATAAACTACTACATTACTACTTCAGCACTAGAGGTAATACTACGCACCTGGTGCCATAATTCTCCTAAGTAGGTACTCTCCCACGGTATATCATGTTGTTCTCACTGGACAAGTGACTCTTGAATTGAACATTCTCGCCTAGCAACTGAATATTCGGCTATCAAATCAACCGAGAAATTAATTCAAACTTAGACGCTTGATATGGCATAGGAGGCGTGGCCGAAACGGCGAAAATGAGTGATTTATGTATTTTAAAAGTGCTCAATAATACTCACAACTACAATATTCTTTATTATAGGTATGTTCACTATAAAATCCTAAGATAAAAACACATTTTAAATATATAAATATCGAATAAAATGGAGTATTGATACAAGCGGGGTCGGTGGTATAGGGCAACGGGAAAATGGGATAATTCTATGTCAAAATTTGGGAATTACTATAGACTTATACTAGACAAGACGTTTGGAACGAATCCATAAAAGTAGATGATTGCCACAGGATAATTAATATTTTTTTAAAGCCTGCACTACACCTAGACAGATGCACGTGCAGACGTCGGCAGATGCTTCCGCAGATGGATCATCACGAGCCGTCCACACATCTGTAGATCCATCAGTCAGTTCACGACAGACGCAACACGTACGCACGCAAAATGGATATTGATACCGTAGCCGTAGCTACCGCAGCTATTTATTTATTTCTTTAGGTACTAGCTGACCCACGCGCTTGGCCCGTGACATATTTCGAAATCCCGTAGTTGCTAGCTATGCCCCGCTTTCATTAATTTTCTATAAAATTAATGGTAATCTGCCGGATTTGTTGACATTTATGAGTAATGGCGGAACATTACTTGCCTTAAGTAGTAGCGTGACGATATACAGCCTATAAAAAATAAAAATGATATTTCATTCCAAACCAGATTAACGCAATCTCAGGAACTAATGGTTCTACTGGGTGGCAAAGTCTTCAGCTTATTATCAATGATTATGAAATGAATTTGGTAGTTAAAAATTTTTATACAGCTCCACAAATTTATATGTGTAGTCAGTGCTCCTGCTAGTAGGTACTTTTAACGAGTAAATTATAAATAATAAAGAAAAGACACTGCAAGAATAACGTGTGCACTCTCATTCGCTTCCCGATAAATACTGATGCGTCGTCAGACGTTTGTACAGACCGAGCGGCCTGTACAAACGAAAATCGACAACTAACGAATGAGTGCCAGACGCATCTGCCGACGTCAAATAGTTACTTACCACAGCTCATAGATGAGCAAATTACCCCCTCTACACGTCGGCGGACGCGTCCATCGGTGATGTCTGCGAATGCATTTGTCTACGTGGGTTTTAGGTTTAGTAACAATTTTCCCATGTTTCAGGGCTACGACAAGTTCCCAATCTGCATGGCGAAGACTTCCAACTCTCTAACTGGTGACCCGGCTATCAAGGGAGCACCCACAGGCTTCACGATGCGTATCAACGGCATTTTTGCGTCAGTAGGAGCAGGCTTTGTGGTGCCCATGGTCGGCGAGATCTCCCGTATGCCTGGCCTCCCCACAAGACCCAGCATTTATGACATAGACCTTAACACCACGACCGGGGAAATTGAAGGACTGTTCTAAAAATCTGATAGATATAATGTTATGTGGACCAATTATGTGTAATCAATGTTAATAAAATATATTTTATTTTGCATGGTGTTTGATATTGATTAGGTACGTGTAGTTGAAATTATCTGGACAATTTGAGAATACTGCCTTCCGCGGTTTCATGTGGAATACTGATTTAATTCTTCTACAACAGATGCCTATTCTATTACAGGGATTACTAGGGACCTATGTACTCAACTACAGATATGGTATTCTCAACCGCGGGTAGGTAGGCATTCTGTGTGAAATTTCAGTTAAATTCATCCAGTCGCTTATTTAGTAAAAGAATAAATAACCAACGACGTCATTTACGCATTTATACTATTAACAGATTTAGGATGTCCGTGTATAGGGACCCGTGTGCGTTTACAGCAAAGGTATCTCCTTTCCTTCCCCTTCCCACTCTTCAGAGCACACCACTGCCACTGCAGGATCACCTCACTATCCTCGGTATGGATGTTCGCTGCAAACTGAATAATAAAAACTATATCGAGAGTATCATCAAATCAGCCTCGCGTAAACTCGGAGTCCTGAACAGAGTGAGACGTTTTTTCACGCCGGAGCAGCGGTGTCTTCTATACAAGACCCAAATTCGTTCCTGCGTGGAATACTACTCACATCTCTGGGACGGCTCCGCAAAGTACTTACTAGATGCTCTCGACAGGTTGCAGCGACGTGTGGTCCGCATTATTGGGAATCCTGAGGTCACGAACACCCTCGAGCCTTTGCAGATGCGTAGATGTTGCATCTTTGGCAGTTTTCTACCGTCTCTACCATGGTGAATGTTCTGACGAGCTCTTCCAATTAGTCCCACCCTCCCCTTTCCTTCACAGGACGACACGTGCAGGGCTAAGATGCCATCCATTTACGGTGCAGAGTATACCTGCTAGAACCAAGCGTTTCAGTGACTCATTCCTATGCCGCACCACTAAGACCTGGAACTCCCTGCCAGCTCACGTGTTTCCTTCTTCCTACAGTCCTGGGTCCTAAGGGCGCGAGGCATCTAATGAGGCCGTCAAGCTGAGTGCCACCACTGTTAACATGGTAAATGTTTACGATGGTGACCCTCTTTCCGAGGCTTTGCCTTTAGCTTAACATCAGACGAGGTGAAGTCAAATTGATGTGCACTGTATAAAAAAAAATGATCTCTTAACTGCAAGCCGGTAGTTAGATTATGTAGGATTAGATTCATCATTAAAGTGGCAAATGTGACATAAGGCTAATAAATTAAGTACTTAACAATCCAAGGACACGTCACGCCATAAAACCATCATAAAGGCAATGAGTCGTAATTAAAAGCTTAACTTTACGACCAATTTCTGACAATACATTTTAAATTTTGTCATGGCTCTCAATAATTCAGGAGTAGTATACTGGGCATAGTAAAGTTAACTTGTGGTACCTATCAGACAGAATTTAATTATAAGACCATCCGCTGTATTGTGCGGGCGTGTGGCACAGGCACCCGGCATCGCACCCGATACGGGCAACTGGTCACGTCTGAAACAATTGGGTAAACGGCGAATTGCGCTATGAAATTGGACACGACGACGTGTGCTCGCGCCGGCGGAGGCCCGCTCAACGCAGTGGGAGGTCTTACTGCTGGAAATTGAATGCACAATTGTATTTAAATTATTGAGATCTTATTGATAGACGTTTAGCCACCTATCAATTTTGACGATCTAGCGAGCCAGGAATATTTTACGTGACATGTTTTACGCATAGCTATTGAGGTAGCAGCGCAGTTCGCCATAATCGAGGTGCATATTTTGAAATCTGTCCAAAACGACCACAATCATTTTACAGGGTGCTTCTACTGACGATAATCGTCAACGCAATCTTAACGTCAGTGTCGATTGCATCTGAGGCTGTCACTTCGAAGCCCGGGGCCTGCTTACTCCTTTTGATTTGGCTTATGCTGATTTTTTATCCAACCTTCCAATTCCAAGAGGCAAGATTGCACAAGATCCTCATCTTTTGTCTTGTAAGTTCTTGGTCCCCACACTTAGTGGTCTTGGGGCCTCTTACACTTAGGTTATAATGGTCATTAATGTGTCACTCTAAGGGTACATTCGATCAAACGCGAGTAAAGTTTATTTCTAGAATAAACAGCCAATATGTGGGTGATACAATACTATAAATGAAATAAGGATTAAGGAGTTATTGGATCGGAGTGGTCATCGCTTTCTATAGGGCAATAATTACTCTACTTGGAAACGTGTCTAATGAGTAAACACAGTCGTAATGTGAGTAGTTACTTGTAGATTTCATGTAAGTAGCCAACATGTTTTGGCTACCGTGTATGGTTCAAATAATTTCGTTCACGTTATGGTTGGCCAAGCCGTATAGGGGAACTTGTACTGAACAGAACATTAATAATACTGGCAGTTCCGAGTATTGCCATCGACGCACCCGACCAAAAAATGTTTATAGGAAGTGTGGGCTTCAGTGATAAGTTCTTTTAAAAGAAGCTTTGTCCTGCTACAGTTAGTAGTTTTTGTATACAGGGTGAATTTATAATCGTTTCGGATAAAAAGAATTTGAGCACAGTTTCGAAAGCAAAATCATGTGGAAATATTAATTTGGCGAAATAATTTTTTTTTTAAACTTCTTAGGTACATTTTTCCTTTCACTTGAACAGTGTTCCCGTACATAATCAAAAAATTTTTTTTTTCTTTTGCCAAATTAATATTTCCAGATGATTTTGCTAACGCAACTGTGCCGCGAAACGACTATAAAATCACCCAGTATACTTAGTAAGTAACATTCGCAAAATGTGCATATCGCTATCTTCTGCCATTTCCTCCGCCAAATATGGTCCAATATGGATGAATTTATTAGATTGTTGGTTATCTGAATAAATTAGCATAACTAAGCATTTACAGTAAGTTCAGAAGGTTTCCTAATTCTGGTAGTAGGTACATTAATTGATAAACACTTTTAAATCGTGGTATCACAGCCAGACCAATCAAGTCCGATGGGCGGGCGCGATGTCAGAACCGTACAGGTTGGAGTGCGGGGTGAGGCAGGGGGGGATAAGCTCACCAACGGTCTTCAACCTGTACGTGAACGAGCTTATTGAGACACTTAGCAGAGAACGCGTGGGGTGTCACATAGATGGCATATGTCTTAATAATATAAGTTACGCAGATGACATGACCTTGTTAAGTGCGTCGATATGTGGCCTAAGGCGACTGATGACGAGTTGTGAAAATTATGCAGAGTCACATGGTCTACTGTATAATGGGAAGAAAAGCGAAATCATGGTCTTTGGGGCCGGCGGAAAGTGTCCAGATGTACCTCAAGTACTTTTAAATGGAGTACCACTCAATAGAGTGGACAAATTTAAATATCTGGTACTGACTGCCGACCTCAGGGACGATGAAGATGTTGAAAGGGAGCGAAGAGCACTGTCGGTAAGGGCCAACATGATCGCTCGCAGGTTTGCACAGTGTTCCACTAATGTTAAAATGACTTTATTCCGCGCATATTGTACATCTTTCTACACGTGCAACCTGTGGGCCAGCTACACCAAAAAGTCGTACAGTGCCCTTCGAATCCAATATAATAATGCGTTCCGGGTGTTGATGGGGCTGCCTCGGTATTGCAGCGCATCAGGGATGTTTGCAGAGGCACGTATCGACTGCTTTTATACGCTCATGCGGAAACGATGCGCGTCCGTGGTGCGTCGTGTGCGGGTCAGCCCCAACAGCATCCTGGCATGTATAGCCAGTAGACTCGACTGTACATATATCAATCACTGCTGCAGGCTCTCCACATCTCTGTTGAGCCTGCACTGGTGATTGATAATATACATAGTTAAGTATGTTTTGAAAATGAAAATGAAGTATGTTTATTATAGGTATGTTGTTCCGCATTCTGGATTCCATAACACAGGCTATAAAAGCTTGCAATGGGTCTGGATGGCGTTGTGTGGAGTGTTGGGGAATATTTATTTTATTTAATACTACTAATATAGATTAAGAAAATTGTTACTAACCTCTAAAGAAAATGAGTCTGTGTTACTTTAATAAACAATTTAATTATTATTATTATTAATACATTTTAATGATTTGGAATGATTGAAAAATTGTTTGATTGAGAAGAATATTGTATGGTGTCAAAGATTTGGTCATGTAGGTACCTATCTTCTTGAGGCATAAACTCCACCCACACTTCCACACATGATTCTGTCATCAAGAGATGTATCATAGCTACGTCAGTGCTATTATGTGTTTTGTGTCATAGCACATTATAATTAAATGAAACTGGCGTGTACTTAAGATTAACGACGACTAACGAGCTAACTAATCATTTATGACATAGGAGATGAATCTTATTTTTGAGAATTCTTATTTTTGAGTGAATAGCCTTTTTAAAGAGCTAAGAACATAATAGGCTGCAGCTGTTGTGTAACTCTGAAAGA
This sequence comes from Eilema sororculum, assembly GCA_914829495.1. Taxonomy (NCBI): domain Eukaryota; kingdom Metazoa; phylum Arthropoda; class Insecta; order Lepidoptera; family Erebidae; genus Eilema; species Eilema sororculum. Next base: position 12,348,681 of record OU618553.1, on the reverse strand, counting down.
GATGTCACACTATTGTTACTTTTGGAGTACCTCAGGGGTCGATTTTGGGACCTCCATTACCTCGCTCATCATTATTTGTAGTTGCATTAGTTCACTTTTTGTAATTTGATATGCCAAAGACATAGTAATGTAAGGAGAGTTTCTTGGTATCCAATATTACCTATTTTATCATAGCCATCACCTCAGCGTACCTGAATGCAAAGCAAGTACCTACCTACTTTGTTATATATGCGTAAGATTAGGGATGGCAACACCGGGCCAACGCCCAGGCGGCCAGCTTGCTACGACCTATGTATGAAAGAATACACGTTGAGAACATTTATAAATATTTTATTTAATAATCCATCTTCAAAGTACAATACATGGTGTCAGGTGTAAATGGAAGGAATAAAGCCACCGCATAATGCAATTCTCTCGGGAGAGAATGCGAATTGGAAAAAGTTCAAGCAATCTTTTCAAATTTACCTAACCGCTGCCGGTCTGAATAGTAAAGATGAACCACGAAAAATCGCGTTACTGTTGAACTGCGCCGGCGAGGAAGCGTTAGAGGTTTATAATACAATTCCCAAGAAAGATGAACTCAAAACTTTGGAGTTAGTTATAAAAGCTTTGGATGAATATGTGGAGCCAAGAAAAAACCTTATCATGTCAACATATCAGTTTCTGACGTTACGACAAGAAGAAGGAGAAAGTGTAGATCACTTCGCGACTAAGCTGAAAACACAAAGTGACTTGTGTGAGTTCGACAATTTGGAAGACCGGTTGTTGACCTTGATGCTGATCATGGGCATCAAAGATTGCAACTTGAAAGAAAGGTTATTAAGAGAAGAAGAATTACAGTTTAGTATGGCGTTAAAAATTTGTCAGGCCTCGGAAGCAGGTAAAAAACAATTAAGAGTTTTAGAAAAAGAAAAAAGTGAGATAAGTTATCTCAAAGCTGCAAATCAAGTAAAAAATAGATTGTGTCACAAATGTGGTAAAATGCATCAGCCTAAAAAATGCCCTGCGTATGGAAAACAATGCTCAAAGTGTGGAAAATATCATCACTTTGCTGCGGTATGCAGAAGTAAGGAAATGAAGAACAAAAAAGTTCACGACATCAGAGAACAAAACCAAGACAGTGATGGAAGCAGCTCTGGCAGTGAATTCGTACTGGACATAACAAGTGAGGGCGTAGTTGATACATTCAGTTCCCAATGGTTCGAGAATATTGTGATTAATAATGTAACCATAAACTTTAAGTTAGATACTGGAGCTGACTGTAATACACTGCCTTTGGCATTGTTCAATAAAATTAAGCATGCTAAGTTGGAAAAGACCAACAAAGTACTCATTGTCTATAACAAAGAAAGAATAAACGCTGTCGGTACAGCACAGTTTACTGTAGAAGTAAAGGGTGTAGTTCAACAATTAAAATTTACAGTTATTGATTTACCTGTGCAACCTGTGATAGGGTTACCGGATTGCATCCGTCTTTGTTTTATTAGGAGAGTAAATGAAATAAAGAAAGACACTACTATGATGGAGTCACAGGTGAGCAAAGAAAAATTAAATTTTTTAGAAAAAAATAAAGATGTGTTTTCTGGTTTAGGTAATATGGGGATTTATAAAATTAGAGTTCGGGAAGGTGCTGAACCTATTGTAAAACCAATTAGACGTGTACCGCAGGCTATTAAAAGTAGGTTAAAGGAAACTTTGTATGACTATGAGAGCAGAGGCATAATCCAAAAAGTAGAGGGTCCAACATCCTGGTGTAATAACCTTGTGATTGTGGAAAAGCCAAATAAGACTCTTAGGTTGTGTATAGATCCAAAGGAACTTAATAAAAGTATATTAAGAGAAAATTTTCAAATTCCTTCGACTGAAGAGATCTATAATAGTCTAGCCGGGATGGAATTCTTTACAGTTTTAGACCTTAAAGATGGGTTTTTTCAGTTATGTTTAGATGATCGGGATAAGATGTGTACATTTGGGACACCTTTCGGAAGGTATCGGTTCCTCCGTATGCCCTTCGGGATATCCTCAGCCCCAGAGGTTATGCAAAAAACAATGGTTAAAATCTTTGGGGATATACAAGGAGTAGAAGTTTATTATGATGACTTAATAATTGCAGGAAAAACAGAGTCCGAACATGATAAAATACTACAACAGGTTTTAAGTAGAGCTAGAAAACACAATGTAAAGTTTAATAAAAGTAAAATTCAATACAAACGTGATAATGTCAAATATGTAGGGCTCATAATTTCAAAAAATGGTATACAGGTAGATCCAGAGCATGTGCGAGCCATTTTGGGGCTTGATGAGCCAAGGAATGTTAAACAATTACAAAGTTTTTTGGGAATGACTAATTATCTCAGTAAGTTCATACCGCAATATTCAAAGACTACAGAACCACTAAGACAGCTTCTTAAAAAAGAAGTTGATTGGCAATGGGGTCCTTCTGAAAAACAAGCATTTTTAGAATTAAAAAGGAAATTAAGTTGTACACCTACTTTAGCTGTGTTGTCAAATGAAGGTCTTCTGACTCTACAGACAGATAGTTCCAAAAGTGGATTAGGTGCATGTCTACTGCAAAATGGTAAACCTGTTTCATTTTATTCCAGATCATATACAGAATGTCAGATGAGATGGGCCACTATTGAAAAGGAGCTATTTGCTATCTGTGCTTCTATGGAAAAATATCACCAATTTGTTTATGGCCGTAGAATCATAATAGAAACAGATCACAAACCTTTAATAGCTATAATGAACAAAGATATAAATAATATTTCAGCTAGGTTACAACGGATGGTTCTAAAATTGATTAAGTATGATTTTGAAATTAGATATGTACCTGGTCCTAAGATGTTTATTGCTGATTACTTATCTAGGAACTATATAAATGACAATGCTCAGGTTGATAATTCTATTAAAGAGTTAATTCACTGTGTGGAAACAGATGTAATACATGGGTCGGACAAAAATTTAGCCATCTCTGATTCAAAAATTTTAGAATTTCAGAATGCTACAAAAAGTGATAGTGTATTGCAACAAGTTATTTTGTGGTACTTTACAGAGTGGCCAAAAAACAATAAAAGTATTAACAATAAAGAGCTAAAAATATTGTATAAATTAAGGGATTTTATTCAAGTTAAAGATAATTTAGTATACTATAATGACAGAATTGTAATACCAAATAGCTTGAGAAAAGACATTGTAGAAAAAATTCATATAGGTCATGCTGGTGTAGTAAAAAGTAAGATTAGGGCAAGAAAAATTGTATTTTGGTCGGGAATGTCACGTGACATTGAGAACTATATTTTAAAATGTAAAACTTGTGAAAAATACCGTTCTTCAAATACTAAGGAACCGTTAATGTCACATGATATACCTGACCTGCCATTTTTGAAAATTGGTATGGATATTTGTACATTTGCCAGAAAGGACTATTTAGTTGTTGTAGATTACTATTCAAAGTGGATTGAGGTAAAAAAATTAACTGACAAAACTGCAGAGTGTGTTATTAAACAACTCAAAGCTATATTTGCCACACACGGCATACCAAAACATATAATATGTGATAATATGCCTTTTAATAGTTATAACTTTAACAGATTTGCACAAGAGTATGATATTAAACTCGTTCATTCTAGTCCTAGGTATCCACAGTCAAATGGACTATCAGAAAAAGCTGTATGTATTGTTAAGAACCTAATGCGTAAATGTAATGAGACAAACACAGATTTAAACTTAGCATTACTTCATTATAGAACGAGTCCTGTTGCAAATTTAGAATATAGTCCTTCTGAGCTTCTGATGTCAAGGATGCTTAGAACCAACATACCTTGTTCAAAAAATGTACTAGAACCTAAAGTACCTAAAGATGTTAAGAAGAAAATGTTTGTGAATAAGGGAAAATCTAAAACTAATTATGATAAAAGTTCTAAAATAAAGGCTTCATTTGAAGCAGGGGAAAATGTTACAATACAAAATAAACCTCACAGAGAATGGGAGTCGGGTAAAATATTACATCAAGTTGGACCTAGGTCATACAATGTGTTAAATGAAAGGGGGAATGTAATAAGGAGAAATAGTAGACATATTAATAAAAGTAAAAATGAGTATATTGTCAAAACAGAGTGTGAGGTAAATGTACCAACTGAGGTGAATGTACCCCCAGTGATAAATGTACCAAGCTCTATAAACAACAGTAGCTCTCCTGGACAAGCTGTCACAAGATCAGGAAGAGTTGTGAGGCGTCCAGTCTATTTAAGTGATTATACCATAGATTAAAATATATATATATATATATATATATATGATTAAGATTATAATATGTTTTGTGGAAAGGGGGAGATGTTATATATGCGTAAGATTAGGGATGGCAACACCGGGCCAACGCCCAGGCGGCCAGCTTGCTACGACCTATGTATGAAAGAATACACGTTGAGAACATTTATAAATATTTTATTTAATAATCCATCTTCAAAGTACAATACATACTTAATATATAATTTTACATATCAAAAGACAGTTAAAAAATTAAATAAGCAGTGTTTTTTTTTAACCGTGGGGGAAAATCCTTCATGGATGTTATGCCGGACTCCTACCTACTAAAAACCCCCACGGTAACGCCCAGAAGCCTATGGATGGGAGCCCCGGGTAAGCCCTCGGAAGGATGTCCCAGGACTCCCATCAGACCTACGGCTACAATTGCGGCCTGTATCGGGTGCTATCCCGCGTCTATGGGGGGGTTTTCGGGTGTTATCCCGCTTCTCAAGGGGGGGGGGGGGGGGGCGTGCGTGAATCCCTCACGTCACGCTGCCGTCATGGGCCTGCTTCTGTAAAGACGGTGAGCAGCCAACTCACCGTCCTCAGGCCCCCGGTCATGGAGGCCGATGGTCTTCGGCGAAGACACGTCGGCGGCGCCCAAGCCGCCGACTGCTGAACTCGGGTGGGAGAGTTTTCTCCCGCTCTCGCCCCGCCGCCTCATTCACGAGCATGACCTGCTCACAGAAAGAGGCGGCGCAGTCCCACTTTCTCCCGCTGGAGACCATGGCTCGCACCATGGTCTCGAGCGAGAGGGTGCCCACGCCCAGACCCACCACGAGGACCTGGCGCTGCTGCGCCCACGCCGTGCACTCCACTAGCGTGTGGAGCGCTGTGTCATCGCTGCGGTCCTCGCAGTGCTGACACTCGGCCGTGGTTTCCCGGTGTCTTCGCCACAGATACCTACCGTAGCTACCATGCCCGGTAAGTATCTGTGACAACAGAGCACCGTGTCTCCTCTCCAGCCACTCGTCCATGACCGGTCTGACGGCCGCAATTGTGGCAAATCCCCCCTTTGGTTGCTCAAGTCGCACCTTCCATGTCTCCATGGTTTCCTGGTAGAGCTGGGGTCGCTGGGCCTCGATTTCTCGAGACGCAGGCCATTGGCCTCACTCCAGCGCCTCCTTGCGCCATATAAATAGAGACGCAAGGGCTCTCGCTTCCAGGTCCCATGGAGGGGTCCCGGCTAGGAGGCATGCCGCCTCACCTGAGATCGTGCGGTATCCCCTTGTCACCCTGACGGCCATCGCCCTCTGTGGGCTCAGCAATCTAGCCACATTACTGGCCGTCAGGTTATCTGCCCATACGGGGGCCCCGTATAGGGCCATACTTCGCACGATCCCCAGGTACAGTCTCCTGCAGGGGGCGTTGGGTCCCCTGATATTGGGCAACAGCCGCGCGAGTGCGGTTCAGTTTTGGGACCAAACTTCCGAAGTGATGTCCGAAGTTCCACCGGCCATCGAGCACGAGCCCCAGCTACTTCATCGAGGGCTCGATGCCGATGCTGACGCCCCCTACCTGTAGGCTGGATCCCGCATGTGGCCCCATCCGAGGTCCGTGGAAGCACAGAGCCTCGGACTTGTGAAGGGCGACCTCGAGACCCAGCCGCCGTATCCGACCCACGACTTGAGCAACCCCTGCCGTGGCCTTTAGTGCTGCATCTCAGTGCGTTGCTCCCCGCGCCGTAACGAGGGTGTAATCGGCGTAACACGTTACGGTGACCCCTCTGAGCAACGGACCACGCAGCACCCAATCCTAGCCGATGTTCCACAGGAGTGGCCCTAATACCGATCCCTGTGGAACACCACACGACACATCCCGCCGACCCGGCCCTAGCCAACTCGGGTAAGTAATGGCCCTCTCGGAGAGATAGGCCCCGACAATTCGACGGAGGTAGGGAGGCACTCCATGGTAGATAAGCGCCTCCCTAATGCAACTCCAGGGCAGGGTGTTGAAGGCGTTGGCGATGTCAAGAGACACCGCCACCACCACCTCTCCCTGTGAGACTGCTTCCTCCGTCAGGCTTCTAATGCGCATGATCGCGTCTACGGTGGAGCGCCCCTGACGGAAGCCAAACTGGCTATCCGACAGATCAGGCCCCATGCGTATGAGATGCTTAACGAGGCGTTGTGCAATAATGCGCTCAAAGAGCTTGCACACCTCCCACCAGCAACACGATCGGCCGGTACCCTGATGGGGAATTTGCCGGCCGTCCCACCTTTCGGATTAGGACCAGTTTCCCTGTCTTCCAGACCTTAGGGAACTGGCCTTTTTCGAGGCATGCGCTAAAGAGCCCTATAAGTCGAGGCCCAAGTTCTTCGAGAGCCAGGACCCATGCTCGGCCTGGAATGCCGTCGGGTCCAGGGGCGGTGTTTCTGCGGGATTTAAGCCGCAGTACAGCCGCCCCTAGCTCACCCTCCGTGACTACGGGCACGTCGTTCTGCCTGCCTTCCGCGTTGGGCGCCTGAGACGGAGCCATGCGCGGAGAAATGTGTTCCTCCGCTCTTGATGGGAACAAGGAGTCCAGGACCCCCTCCAGCCACTTCGGCTGGAGATTCTGGGTTAGTGGGGGCGCCTTGGGGCGTAATTATTATAAGGTACGGGCGTCCCCACGGGTTCCGCTCCAAGGTCTCCATCAGCTCCTCGCGGCCTACCTTTTTGGACCGCTTGATGGCCGTCGGGAGGGCCCTCTTGGCCCCCTTGTACCCATCATAGAGCTCCGTCTCTCGGGCTGCCGCATCGTCTGGGCGGCGACGCCTCCGGCGGAATCTGGTGTACCGGCGGCGCGCGGAAACGCACTCCGCGCGCAACTGCGCGATTTCCGGCGTCCACCAGTACACCTGTCTTCTCGCCGGTCTGGGCCTAGCCCTGGGCATCGCCGCATCGCAGATATGCGACATGGCTCTCCCGAACCACTCCACCTCGGCATCAATATTGGCAGGTCTGTCCGCTATCGGGATCCAGGCCTGCACTATGGCCGCCTCCAGGAGAGCCTCCGGATCCAGGCGATGGAGTGCCCAACGCGGTCCCGGGGGATTCGCAATAGCTGGTGGCAGGTTATGTGGAGGGGAGACGTCGAACCGAATATATCGGTGATCTGATGACGTCTCCTCCTCCTCCACCACACGCCATCCCTGGACACGGCAGGCGAGCTCAGGGGTCGCAAACGAAACGTCTATGACCGAGCTGAGCCCCCACCGCGTCCAGGTTGCGACATTCCCCCGGTTCAGGATGACTAGGCCACGTGTAGCGACCCAGTCCTGAAGTATCCTCCCCCTGTCTCTGGTTTCCCGGGAGCCCCAAGCCTGCGACCAGGCATTGAAATCTCCCAGGATCAGGACAGGGCGAGGCCGGCATGCAGCGAGAACGACGTCCAGCTCAGGGAGCCATAGCTCAAACTGATGCTGGTCGAGACTTGGCGAGATGTAAACGGCCACGACAGCCACCCCCTCATATTCCGCCGCGACACAACCCGGGCCACTAGCGATAAGCGCTAGGCGCGAGTCGTCCGCGGCGGTCCCCCCAAAGACAGTCGCCAGATCCACTGGGCTTCTCGGGTGAACCCAGTACGGCTCGGCGACAACCACCATGTTAATGGACCACTGCCTGATGCTCTGGTACAGAAGGTCCAGAGCACCAGCGCAGTGGTTCAGGTTCACCTGCAGGATGCGGACATGGGTGCCCATTAATGGACGTCCAATTCCGTACCCTGCCGCGAGAGCGCACCCTCACCTCCCCGTGTGGACGGACGGGGCTTTGGCCTTGAGACAGTGCAGGCCTTACTGCCCACCCAGTGGTCGGCCTCCTTGTCCTCCGCCACGCATTTAAAGCAGCGTGGCGGAGCGTCACAGGCAAGGGCTACGTGACCGGGCTGACTACAGCGGAAGCACCGGTCTCCCACGGTGACTTCCGCTATACACTGCACTCCCACATGCCCCACGACCAGGCACCTAAAGCACCTGGCTTCGCGTGGCTGCAGGAGATGCGCCTGTGCCCTCAGGAAGCCCCCGATAAGGAGGCTCCGTCTGTCCGCCACTTTTTGGGCCGCCGCGACCGGGCAGCTCACGACTGCCGACCCGTGACCGAAAGGGCCAAAGCGGATTTCGCCTGACCTCACCTGGTCACGAGGGCAGCCGCTCGCCTCCACGACGGCGGAGATTATCTCCTCTAAATAAGCTGGGTACTCGGAACACTTATTATGTACTCTAATTAAAATGCAACAGGAATTGAAACTAGAAACTTCAGTACCTATTTGGAGTGATTAACGCTTTGTAACACGATAGGTAGTTCATATAAAAATGTAACAGGAACAGAAATATTTTATTGATAATGTAGTGAGTGCGCTATTAATATTAATCATTCTGATAAACATGAAAAAAGCAGTAGGTACAAAAAACAATAGTTCAGTTAGAATGTGATATGTATTTTTGCACAATTTAGAAACAAATAATAAGATAAGAACTTTAAAATAAAAAAATTATAAAGTAGGTATTCAGAAAATTAATACAAAAGTAAATGTTTTAGAACTAAGGCATATCAATATTTGCGCAATAGGTACTCTAATTGTATCCCAAACTCAAACCAAGCTCATAGAGACACGGCACTACTGGACCCCATATACCTAATCTATATGAGCTTATACGACATCGAATTCCGAGCTACGTATTAATTTCGTTGCAGCACTGCTGCGCAACAGTGATGAGCGACATTGTTGCACTCAAATGACTGATCATCACTATGAACAGCGCAACACTGCAATACAACACTGCTATGTACATAGTACTGCTGCGTGCTGCAGAGTTCGGAAAATATTGTGCAGACTTAATATTAGGGATTGGTGAGCATTTGGTCCGGAGCGGATTTGGTACTCAGGATTAGGGTCACCAGGAGAAGTACAGACCTATTAATATTTAGCTAGACCTGTGTCTCATTCCCTAGGTAAGTAGATTAATATGTTAGGTATCGCCTAACAAAAACTGTTACATAGGTACAGCCTGTAAGAGCAATAGCGTCTTAGGTATCTACGTCAGGTAAGTCTATTAGAGCGACACAAACAAATTACTTTTGTGGATACTACCTATGTAGTTAGAGACCTTCTTCAACTATGACATAATAAAACGTAATCCAGTGTATCTGGTTGCCCTTCAAATGTCCAAAGCTGCTCAAGGTCGATGGAGGCAGACCGTACGACGCGCGCTGTCTTGTACACTTGTTTTTTTTGTCTTCTCATCTTAAAGTTTCGAACTATGAGCGAAATTTAAGATATTTACCATGAGCAGGTAAGATTTAATACGTGGCCACCATTTTAAAAAGTTAGGTACGAATCAAAACGGTTATAATTTATATATCAACACTGTAACGAAAATTTCCACAAATGTGCTAACTAAGTACTAACGTAAAAACGTTAAACTAAAACTTGGTAAAACTCAAGATGCATAGTGAAAATCCAGATAATTATTTATACCAAAAGAAATGTTTGGACGCATACTTATATTATACACAAACAAACACACAATCAGTTCCAGTCTGTACCTACATTTAGATGCAAACACAATGGGCATGATATCACCAACCGGTTTAAGTATATTGTTATTCTTTTAAAAAAAATTCTTTAAAGGTATGGCTCCACCTGATTAGTAGACAACTCATATTGAATAAAAATAAATTTGAAAAAATAAAGCTAGGAATTTTTCTCAAATACCTATAGACATTTGTGGACGGTTCCCGCTCAGTGCAAATATTTGTATGCATGAATATGGCTATTTGCATTGGTCTGGGTGTTTCTATGTATAACATGTATGTATGTACAAAAAAAAGGTATATAAGTATGTTTATGCGCATTCTAGATTCCATAACACAAACTATAAAAGCTTACCATGGGTCTAGATAGCGTTGTGTGGAATGTTGTGGAATAAAAAAAAAATAAAAAAATAGAAAGTTAGGGAAGGACAATCAAACCAATTATGGTCATAGGGCGGTGTCTACTCCGACTACAACAATTGCAACCGTGTTCAACAAATTATTGATCTAGGTTAGGTATTACTGGTAACAATTTACCCAAGACTGGGTATTCCTTGTAAGTTGTGCCCATTATGCTCAGTAATCTCGTTAGTTGGGAGGGAGCGAAATTTCCTCACATTAGGTCAGAAAGTTTTACACACGAGCCCACTCCTTCCTGCTTTATGACAGTCTCTCCTAGTCTTCCCATTACTGGTAAGTCTTAATTTTCGAGGCTATTTTATTTCAGCTCTAAGGGACATCGTTGCCTGCCTACCTGTCATTGGCCAGGGTTAGTTACTCACTAAGCTCTATGCTAAGGTAGATAAAACGCAAATGAATCACTTTCGCTGCAGCATCTCAATATTGCGGAAACCACGAGGTTTATTATAGCGTGGTTAATTTCATTAATGAATCACCAAATAAGTCGCACTCTAAAGTAAAATTGCTCATCTGCTAGCAATTTTACTTTCACTGGTGAAACCTTTCCAAATTGATCTATCTCAAAGAGATTCACGTTGACAATAAAAGAAGTACTAAGTGAATTTTTTATGTATTATTTTTTGTGTTATTCTTAAAAGTACACTTTTACAAAATAAATTAGACCAAGTTGAGCTTTACACTAACTGCTCTAAAAACGTTGCGGCAATTTGAGTCATTTGTTATGACAATAGCTAATAAGCTGCTGATCTACTGTTTATGTACTTATTACTTCTACTCTCTTTATCTTAAACTCGACAATTGCATTTAGATAAATTTGACTGAGTATCGTCTCGCATCCGCCCTACTACCCAGTTCCAGTAATTCACATTAATCAACAGGAAGTCCGGTGGTTACTAAAATTGGTTTAACGTATTGTGTGAGCCAGAGGGAATACCGAGTGACAATATTCTGCGAATGCAATTCTAGATCTTTCGCAAATCACTGTAGGGGCCCACTGGTGGGTCATGCTGGTGGGACCATGGTTTGTTTACCCATGAACCACCACGGAGTGGGACCACGGAGGTGTCAAAGAGTACGGGAACTTTTAATGAATAGAAGGATATTGAAGGATCATCATCATCCTTGCGTTAGTCTCAGTCTCACCCGAGGCCTCCACCTCGGAGTCCGGGGTTCACTTGTCAGCTTTTATTTCATTCATTGGTAGGTACTCAATCTTCTATGACACCAAGCCAGCGCTAATTGGGTGTACCCTCGGAACCCAAAGTTACAATGAAACAATACTGAATAAAAAATAATACGATTAGCATTCATTGTTTATCTCGTTTATATGATGTGATATTTGATAAATAAAGTTTATGGAAATACCTCCAAAAATTACATTGAAGAATAATCGAAAACTTTAAGTTACACTACACAATTTAGTTAGATATTACCGGCCAGTGGAAGTACTTGTAGTGGACAGCTCCACTACAAGTTTTACTCTAACAAAATGTTACTTTCTGGGCGTTTCTGTACCTAAGTGATATTATACCTTGCGATCCGGCTAACCCCCGGCGCTCTCCTGTACCCGGGCCGGAAAGTGTGAAATTGGCTACCGAAGACTCCGTAGGTGCGGGTGACCAGGCCCCTCCGGCCGTTAATGCTACTGGAAACCTTATTAGAAAAAAAACTGCCACAAAAACATTCACTCAGCAGGTGCTAAGCCCGTCATTGTTTAATAGACCAAGGGCCCAGTCCTTGAGTAATTTAGATACCAACCCAACACTCGAAAATGACGATGAAGGTAATTGGACACAGGTTGAGACGAGAAAATGGTCACGTGAAAGCCCCGAAGCGCAGCACAGATACGACAAAAAAGCAAACAAAACTAAGTACCTACTGGCTTGGACAAGAAGTAATTACTCAAAATAGACTCACCGGGCTTGGTACAGATGAGGATATTGAACTGCCTTCGACGAAGATAGGATTCCTAAACCCCCTCCTATCTTTGTTGATAAAGTAAGCAACATTCAACCGCTTCTGAAGCTCTTGAACGAAAAGGCTAAAACCAACTACGAGGTAAAAGTCTTGAGAAACGAAAAGGTCCGAATTCAACTTAAAACCAGTCAGTTGTACACGTGCATAGTGCAAAATCTGCGTGAAAGAGAAACTGAATTTTATACTTACAAACCAAAGGCGGATCGGGCATTTAAAGTTGTCCAAAAAACCTGCACCCGACTACTGATGAGAACCACATAAAAGAAGAGTTGAAACAGCTTGGGCACAAGGTTACAAATGTGTGGAACGTGAAGCAAAGAGTCATGAAAAGGCCACTACCAATTTTCTTTCTGGAACTTGAAAACAACCCAAATAATAAAACAATTTACGAAATTCGATCCCCTTTACACTGTAGAGTTAAAATTGAACCCCCAAGACCAAAGCGCGAAATACCTCAGTGTGCGAACTGTCAACAATATACCAAGCGATACTGCAACAGGAAGCCTAAATGCACAAAATGTGCGGGTGATCACGTTTCAGCAGACTGACCGAAGAACTAGATCAGATGCAGTTAAATGTGTTCTCTGCGAGGGTAAGCACCCTGCGAACTACAAAAGATGCACTGTCTACCAACGATTGCAAAATAGTAAAAATGTATCCTACAAACCTGCCGGTAGCAAACCAACACAAACTGGCATAAGAGCCAATGTTGTTCCTCAGAAAACGCATCAAAATATCATCAGCTATCGAGATGCAGTGCTGCCAGCTACAGTCCCACCTAATAACTCTATCAAGCAAAACAAGGTTAAACCAAAAGAAAACAATAATAATGAAATGTTACAAATGATGACCGAATATACAGCGAATGACGTCTTATGTTCACAACAGTACGGATTTCGGCCCAAAAAAAAGTACGACACTACCTGTTATCCCGCTTCACTGACATGGTCAATAGCTGGTTAAATGATAAGAAACATGTAGTCATGGTCTTTATAGACTACAGTAAAGCGTTTGAAACTTTAAGACACGATCAATTAGTTCAGCGGCTGGATGTCAGTGGTGTTCGTGGCCCGTTGCTCGAGTGGTGTAAAGATTACCTCTGTGATCGCAGCTATCGGGTAAAAGTTGGCAAGGCAAACAGTGATAGTGTTGAGGTCACAGAAGGCACAGCTCAGGGATCGGTCCTCGGCCCTTTGCACTACTTGGCCTATGTAAATGACCTTGTCAATGTGATGGAGCACTGCACTGTGTTCCAATTTGCAGATGATACCTGTCTGATCACTGCGAATAGGGACCTAAGCGTAGCGCAGAAACACATATAAAAAGACTTTACAGCCATCTGTAAATGGTCACACGATGCGGGTCTGGTCCTGAACGCTGGTAAGACGAAACTCCTCCATATCCACTCAAGCCATAACTCAAATCCCTGTGCGAACGGTGTCAAAATCTCCGCTCACAGCCACGAGTGCCTGCACAAAGACCAATCACCTTGCACAGCCGAATGTCGTTACTTGGAGCAAGTAACTGACGTCACATACCTTGGTCTGGTGATAGATAGCAGGTTCAGCTGGGTTAAGCACGTTGACAAAATCTGCATAAAACTGCGAAGTATTGTTGCTAAATTTTATATTATTAGAAATAGAATACCGTTTCACGCGGTGCTGACTATGTATAAAACTCTGGTGGAAAGCATTGTATCATATGGCTTAAGCAGCTATGGACGGACTTACAAGACGTTTCTGGACCACATTTATAACTTGCAGTACAGATTGCTTGATCGTACCATCTAAAATAAAAATAAAATATAAGGACGAACCATTAGGACTCTTCAAGCCGGGTCATGCCAATACACCAGAAAGTGGAATTTAGTCTTCTGGTGGAACAGTATTTTAGAACAGAAATCCAGATCCCTAAAACGAACAAAGCTGCCATAGTCACTAGAAGCATCACCAATAAAAGACTCACAGTGCCGAGATTGAGAAACTTACGGTAAAAGAACTTCTGAGTACATTTTACCCAACCTTATTAATAAACTGCCCCGACTAATAAAAGATAAAACAACAGCACGTAACATAAAAATAATTAAAAAAAAAATTACTATCGGTAACCGTAAGAACTGGAGCATCCCGTATAGTGCAGGGACTGGTCGTGCTGGTGGGGGCTGAGTCTGTGAAACCACAGCCTAGCGCCGCGCGCCGTGTTCTACCTGCTATGAAGTATTTACCTACATCTCTGTCCTTCGACTTTATGTGCCTAACTCAAACCTGAACCATTGTATATAACCTGTTTGATATGTATCTTATAAAATGTATAACCTATGTAATATTTTGAATAATGTTGTATTTTAATAATGTATGAAGAGAACAATTTATTCTGCACAAACCTAATACAGGTTTATAGGATAACTTTAACTGTAAACAATCCTGTAAACTAATTTAATAAATTAAAAAAAAATGAAGCAACTTATGCAACAAATGTCAACAATGACCAACCTTATGTTGGACCTCATGACAAAAATGTCACAATGGACAAAGTAATCATATGTCTTTAGAATGCCGATGGGCTGACACAACATACCTTAAAGGTAAACAATTTTCTTACCATGAACAAAATTGACATACTCTTGATATCTGAAACTCACTTCACTACGAAAAGCTACTTTCAACTACAAAATTATTCGTGCTATCATACAATGCATCCGAATGGCTCTGCTCACGGCGGATCTGTAATAATTATAAGGTATAACATTAGGCATTACGAAGATGACCCATATGTAACAGCAGAAATACAAGCAACATCGGTGATTGTGGAGGATTGGAGGGGACGACGCCTGAAAATTACCTCTCTATACTCACCACCCAAGCACAAAATGAAAAAAGACGACTATATAAAGTTTTTTCAAGCCTTAGCTCGACATTATAGCCGGCGGAGATTATAACTGAAAACATGTAGAGTGGGGATCACGTATAACAATGCCAAAAGGAAGGCAACTCCTACTTGCAACCCAGGTCCTGAATCTTAATGTAATTTGTACCGGAGAGCCCACGTACTGGCCTACTGATTCGAAAAGGATACCTGACCTCGTCGACTTTTGTGCGACTAAAAGGTTGCCATCGGATACCCTTGCATGTAGATCCTGTCCAGATCTATCTTCTGACCATACTGCAGTTATTACGGAATTACAAAGCGAGGTCATATTTAAAAAAGTCCCTCTCAGGCTACACAACAACAAAACTGACTGGGAAAAATTTCGACTGGCAGTTGCACAATCCATTAATTCCAATTCTCTTTTAGAAACAAATGATGACATAACATCAGCAGTCGCACATTTTAACAAAGTTTTCAACAAGCAGCCTGGGAATCTACTCCTCGGGCACAGAATACAGTACCCTTGAAAAGCTCGTTAACAGTAAGAGAACTGGTTCGCGAGAAAAGGCGAGCACGCAAGCGATGGCAATTGACCAGATATCCTACTGATAAAACTCGGTTAAACTACCTCACGGCCAAACTTAAACAGGTACTCAGTTCTGAGAAAAATGAAGAAGTTGAGGCTTACTTGAAGGGATTGGATGCTACGGCTGCTACCGATTACTCGCTCTAGAAGGCAACTAAAAAACTTAAACAACCTGTAATTGCCAAGCCCCCTATTAGAAAGAGTAATGAATCGTGGGCGAAAAGCGACCTTGAAAAAGGGGAAACGTTTGCTTCCCATCTAGTTAAGACATTCACGCCAAATGATAACCAAAGCGATCCTGTGACTACACGAGAAATCATGGAATACCTAGAGGCACCCTATCAAATGGACCTTCCCAATGGAAGGTAAGTAAAGAGGAAGTCAAGTCAATACGAAAGTTGGATCCAAAGAAAGCCCCTGGGTACGATCTCATAACTGGTAAAATACTGCGCGAGCTCCCCGACGAAGGCCTAACATTTTTGACACATCTCTTTAATTCGGTGCTAATAAGAGGCTTTTTTCCCCAACAATGGAAGGTAGCTGAAATAATAATGATATTGAAACCTGGTAAAAAAGCTGAAGAAGTTTCTTCTTAAAGACCCATAAGCCTTCTCCCCATTGTTTCCAAACTGATGGAGGCTTTAACTTTGAAGAGGTTTAACTTAGTGATCAATGAGTTCAAGATCATACCAGACTACAAGTTCGGATTTAGAGAAAAGCATGGTACCATTCAACGGGTTCATAGACTGGTGGAATGCATTCATAAAGCCTTCGAAAACAAACAATATTGTTCGGCGGCATTCTTGGACATATCCCAGGCTTTTGACCGTGTTTGGCACGATGGATTATTATATAAGATCAGAAACCTGCCCACCAATTACTTTATTCTCCTTAAATCCTACCTGTCAGAGAGACATTTTTATATCAGACAAGGAGAAGATACAACCAAATTACACAACGATACAGGCTGGCGTGCCCCAGGGAAGTGTCTTAGGACCAACGCTGTACCTACTGTTCACAGCAGACCTACCCGTGCCCAAAAGTACTGTGATTGGCACTTGCACCGATGACACTGCAGCCATAGCAACCAGTTATAACCCAATGGAGGCAAGTATTAAGCTACAAGAATGTCTCGATAAAATAACAGTGTGGCTAAAAAGTGGCGAATAAAGGCTAACGAAACCAAGTCAGTGCAAGTCATCTTTGCGACTAGACATGATACTTGTCCACCTGTTACTCTAAACGGCATCACAATACCCCAAGCAGACGAGGTTAGATACTTGGGACTGTTTATGGATCGCCGCCTGACTTGGCGTAAGCATATCTTCACCAAAAGAAAGGCCCTTGGAATCCACTTGTATAAAATATACTGGTTAATAGGCAGAAGATCTCAACTCTCTTTAAAAAATAAGCTATTGCTTTACAAATGTATCCTAAAACCTATCTGGACCTATGGTATCGAATTATGGGGCCTAACAGCCTCAAGCTCAAACATAGAAATACTCCAAAGATTCCAGTCTAAGAGGCTACGTATTATAATCGAAGCACCTTGGAACATTACAAATGATCAGTTACACAAAGACCTCAAAGTTGATACGGTTGAACACCAAATAAGAACGTCAATAGCGACTTATGCGAAACGTTTGGAAAAACACCCAAACAACCTCGCCTCAAACTTAATGCAGGCTGATTACTGGATTCGTGAGACTTAAAAGGAAAACGACAAGAGATCTAATCAGTTAAGAAGAAACGGGTGCCAGTCAATGGATTGATGGCCCCAGATATTCCCCCTATATTTTTAACCACGTGCTGAATGTCTACGAGACAGTATTGCATCGAGGAAAGAAAAAAATATATATACCTTATCTAATGGTTACCGGTTTTGTTCGAAATAAGAAGACGAATTTTAGCGAGCGACTCTTATTCAAGGGCAATTCTAAAAGTTTACAGTACCTACATAACCAGTTGGTATGTCTTGTGATTTACAATTGAGACCCTGACCTGGCATGCGCGGATTATTATGCATTATTTTGTAATATGCTATGTTTGGTGAACTTGAACTCGTCCACCGTAGTAGCCCTACGGTCGGTTGGACTTCGAAACACATTTTTGAAGTCTGCGCCCAGAATTGGTAGCCACGGTTGCCCGACGCGACGCGTGGCTGCCTGCCAACCTGAGGGGCCCGGACGACTCCTGCAGGAGACTCTACACAGGTATCGTGCGGTATCAAGGAAAGGCACATGCACCTGCTGCGTGCTCCGCAGCAAAAGATGGCCTACAGGGTCATTAGAGGGTACTGCACAATACCCTTTGATGCGGCGAGTCTCCTTGTCGGAACGCCACCGTGGCTCCTGGAAGAGAGATCGCACCACGGAACTATATCGGTTCGGAGCTGGTGGCGGCTCTGGGGGTGAGAGTTCTCCCGCTTGCAACCTTGCTCAAGGCGATATGGTCCGCTGCGTGGATGCGTGGGCGGCTGACACTTCGTTCTGCGAGCAAGTATGCGATTTTCTGCATGTAAAAAAAACTTTAGTAGCACCCCGTGCTATCCTCAAAAGACACCCAAAAAACGTGCAGGTACTGCGTATATAAATCATATTTTAGGTTTACACGTTTTAGGTAGGATTACCTATCCTCGTAGTTGTGTTTCAAAAGTTGATTTCCAATTAATGAAAAGTATTCGTAGCAAAGTTTTGTGTCAACAAAAATCTTTATACCCTTCTATTGGAATTAGTTAATTGTTGTTTTTTTTGTTAATTATGTAAGAAGTACCTAGTTACCTGAGTATTCTGATAACGGTTTTCTTCATTAACTATAACATAACGATACGATATATAATATATCGGTATACCTAATCGTTTTTGGATACGGTTTACATATACATTATACAACTCCCTGTATTTGTATATGTATACTAGCTGTCCCGGCGAACTTCGTACCGCCAATTTTTTCCTGCCCTCGTGGCGTGAGATCCCGTTCCCGCTGCACCATTTAGGGGGATGAAAAATAGATGTTGGCCGATTCTCATAGATACCGGATAAGCACAAAACATTTCATCAAAATCGGTCAAGCCGTTTCGGAGGAGTATGGCAACGAAAACTGTGACATGATAATTTTATATATTAGATGTAAACCGTAACCAAACGACTCAGTACTGATTATGAAACAGTGTAGCGGCAAACTCATCGCATTTCAGACGTCGTCGTTCGCGTTCTTTGCGTATTTGTTGCGTGTTTGCGGCAAATAATTTAAAAAAACGGAAAAGTGTAATGTGAACAGTGTTTATTTGGATTTCAGTTTTATGCACTTTCTAAAGCGAAATAATATTAGAAGTGGAAAAAATATTAAAACAAAGGGAAAATTGTTGATATTTAACGATGAAGTCAATAAAACCGGTTCATTTATTTTGTTTTCTAATATCTATTTGTTATGTTTGGGCCGATAACCAAACAATTAGACCATGCTGTGATCCAGAACAACCCTTAAGGATTCGAAGTGGTGTGTGCGTCATCGACCGTAAAGCAAATATAACCGGCCCTTTATCCCTAAATTGCACTCGTTACATGTGGTTTCCAAAATTCAATTTTACCGAGGATGAAAAATTGATTTTAACATTTGCAAATGATCATATTGAGACGTTTGATGAGTGAGTATAATCATATAATTGTTAGTAAACAATTAGGTACTAGGTAGCAGTGGCAAAAGATGAAAATTTTCATGATACTAGGTACAGCTCGATTGATATCTTGGACTTAAATCGCGAGATATAAAAGGACCTGGTGCGCGCAGATTGTTTTGTAATCCATACTAATATTATAAAAATGCGAAAGTAACTCTGTCTGTAATCAAATGAAAGAGCTTGACTAGTAGATCACTTTAAAAAGTATAAAATAAAAATTAAAATAAAAGTTTAAAATACCCCCGTCACAAAAAACACCTCCAAAAGTTTAAAATAAATGGAGTTTGTCTTTTAACTTTAACGGTTGCCATGTCGGGGGACCCTAACTGGTTAAGCACTCCGTTATATTATCGGAACAATTGAAGGTCAACATCTTGGACCGATTTTTTTTCAAACATAGCTAAGAACACTCCCGACTAACACACCATTCAAACAAAAAAAAACTACATCCAAATCGGTTCATCCGTTTGGGTGCTACGATGCCACAGACAGACACACAGACACGTGAAACTTATAACACCCCGTCGTTTTTGCGTCGGGGGTTAAAAATGCATCCAAGGATCTAGTACTGCGCGTATAGAGCAGATTTTAGTTCCAAGATAATATGAATCAAAGTATAAGTACCCGTTTAGTCCACTCTCGACCCCTCGACCCCCAATAAATAATGTGTCCACTGGACCCCTAACCATAATTTACACTCGGCCCCTGGGGGTCGAGAGTGGACTAAGTAGTAAGCACCTTTTATGTGTGGTCCATTGTAAATTCTCCTCTGGTCAGCAATTCGTAATTGAAGATGGACATTTCCAATTTCAATAAGCGTAGCGGTAGTGCTACGACGTGGGAGGTCACGGATTCGATGCCCGCTCAGTGCAAATATTTGTAGGTCAACTGTATGCTTGATGATGTATATTTTGTTTGGCCTGGGTTTTTATATGTGCCTCTTTGGCGTGGCAGTACTAGTGAAGTCGACTGCTACGCAGAAGACGCGGGTTCGATTCCAGCTCAGTGCAAACATTTTATATGCATGAATATATCTATTTGCATTGGTCTGGGTTTTCTAAAAATGTCACAATCGATATCGACTATAGAAAATGTTTTTTTTTTTTTTAATATACATAACTGGCAGTTTTTAACCGAACAACAATTCGGATTTTTTAATATTTGTATGATTTTTACGCAAAAAGTGATTTTTGTAACTCCGTGATATGTAGACGGGTTGTCAAAATTCTTTTTTTTGTTTGAAAGAGGGCTTTTTATATATAAATTGCGTAAAGATCTGATGATGGGTTTTAGAGACAGACCACGGAACTCTTCAATTACCTAATACTAGGAAATCAGCATGTTGGAATATTCTTCTAGAAGTCAGTTGTTTTGTTTTAGAGATTAGCGTGTGCGGTATGGCCCACAATCGTTTTTTATTACAATTGTAAATTGTACAGACACGAATTTCTACTACTTTATTATTATGTATAGAAAGTTAATAGATTATAATTCCACATGAAATCATATAAGTATTTCTTTATCATAATATTTTCATTTATCGATTAATTATTTTTTTAATCGAGGTTTTTAACTTAGGTAGTCGATATTTAAAATTTTCATTCCATCACTACTTTCATCTGTCTAAAATACAATAATATAATGGACGGGGATATACACGCTACCACGATAACTTAACGCCGTAGCAATACGATCTCGAATAATTAACAACGAATGCACGCTACCACGAAAAACTTAACGCCGTAGCAATGCGATCTCGAATAACTAAACAACGAATGCACGCTAACACGAAAAACTTAATGCCATAGCCATTCGATCTCGAATAACTAAATAACGAATGCACGCTACTGCTAAAACCTGAACACCGTAACCACGTGATCTTGAATAACTAAACCCCTAAAAGTCTTCGTAAAAATAAAAGTAAATTTATTTAAATGTTTAAATAGCACAAGTTTGCAAGACCATCTAAAAATGTGGTTGAGTCCATTGTTTCCTTCTTTCCAAATGTTTTTTATTTTTTTTTTCCCTCCCTATTTTCTTATTTCGTTGCTCTTTTGGTTTCTTGACACTAAATTTAATTTTCCAACTATTTTTTTTTAATTTCGGCATTTCTCAAAGGTTTATTATAATACTAGCTTTTGCCTGCGGCTCCGCCCTCGTGGATGTCGGTTATCACGACCAAACATAGCCTATGTCCTTTCTCATGGTCTAATCAACCCCTACACAAAATTTCATCGAAATCGGTTCAGTGGTATAGGCGTGAAAGCGTAACATACAGACAGACAGGGGTGAATTTCAACAGGTCCAATAAAATCTTCGTATTCGCGGATTTTTTTACCTTAACTTTTATAATAAAAAAACATCGTGTTTATTAAAGGTTTGGATACTATTTGTATTCTTGCTTAATATCTAGCCGATAACTAAAAAAAGTAACGAGATATACAAGTCAAATACATAGGGAAAAGAATCTTCTCGGGCGGGACTCGAACCCGCAGTCTTTCCCTTACAGGGGGAATGCCTGACCAATTCGGCTACCGAGACACGCCCGATATGATTCAAATTTCCCATCTTATACGTCTTTAAGGCGACGTGGCGTCATCTACCGATTTTCTTTCGAACTATCGGAATCAATGAATGATGTTACAATCATTTTTAAACATTGATTTTTGATAACTGCGTCCAAACAATTGAAGGAATTTTTACAGCATTAAGTATGCTAACTATACAAATCAAATACATAGGGAAAAAGAATCTTCTCGGGCGGGACTCGAACCCGCAGTCTTTCCCTTACAGGGGGAATGCCTGACCAATTCGGCTACCGAGACACGCCCGATATGATTCAAATTTCCCATCTTATACGTCTTTATATGATTTGTATAGTTAGCATACTTAATGCTGTAAAAATTCCTTCAGATATACAAGATTAAAAATTACATGCCACGGTGATGAAACATGATTGTACGGCAATGAAACAAGCGTCCACGGCAATGAAAAAATTGTGCCAAGGGAATGAAAGAATCAAACACAGAAATGAAAATGCATATGTAACGGGAGCGCCTTATTTCGTAGAAAGAAATTTCATAGAATTTCATTTTACAGAAAATGTTTCATATAATATTTGGTTCTTATATTTTTATTTCGAATATTATTGTTTCAAAGACAATTTACCACAATGAATCACTTTTCACAGAAACACAATTTAATGAATTTTTTTTCACATATTTTTGTTTAACATACTTATCAAACTGTAGAATTATTATTTAAGGAATCTTAAAAACAACCACTAACCACCATCTATTTCAAACAGTAAAATTTAGATACATTTTTTTTCCCGATTGCTTGTAGTAATTTAATTAGATAATACCCCGACCCGGATAGGTTAGGTTAGAAGGCTAAGGCGAGGGCGAAGCGAAGCGGAGCTCTCGCCTTAGCCTTCGTGGTTATTTTTTTTTAAACCACCCAGAAAATATCTTTGCGCAAATAAGTTTTATATGAAATAACCAATATAAAAAAGAAGAATATTTGATTTGTTATTCTATGAAATGATTATTCTAACATTAAAATTTATGTGAAACAAAAGTCAATGATTTAAAAATCTTTAAAGTAAGTATTATGTATATTGATTATTCTATGAAACGAAATTATGCGAAACATTTTCTGTAAAACGAAATTATATGAAACTTTTGTCTATAAAACAACGCACACCCATATGTAACATAATATTTTTAATAACTACTTACATACAATAAATACCAATTTCATAGGTTAAAAATCTGCAAAAGGAGTACAATGAACAAATTATAGAATCAAAATTGTCCGATCATTTATTTAAAGTGTTTCACACAAAAAAAAATTAACAAATATGGTATACTTTATTATTTTTTTATAGCAGTGCAGTGTGTATGTGTGTGGGTGTGTGTGTGTTTGCGCGTGCGTGTGAGTGTATAAACGAGTGATGGATTACCATGTTCCATCATTTTGTAAGATTAACATGGAAACATCTGTTTGTAATCGATTGTACAGTAAAATCTTATCAAATCTTTCATCGTATAGTCGTAAGTTTTCGAATCCTGTAATTTCAGTGTTCGGTGCCACCTTTAAAACAGGTAATTATGATTATAATGCCTAATCATACTATGGCGATGAAAACATAACTCACGGAAATGAAACATCTGGCCATAGCAATGAAACTAAATTGTTTTACAATGCATGGCAATGATTTTTTTTTCATTGCCGTGTTTTTTTATTCATTGCCTTAACAAATTTTGACCACGGAAACTACGGCAATGAGTAACAAGGCAAAAATATAAAATAACAAAAAATCTAATCATTATTCGTAGTATTAATCACTTCTCAAAAATAAACAAGAGAAATGGCGTTCTTTTGAATGTTTAATCAAGGGGATAAACTTATTGAAATAGACAGTTAAACCTATCCACGGCGATGAAAGAAAAAATGTCCAGCAACCTAAAAATGGCATACTTACATTTATGGCGCCAAAACGCAAGTAAGTAACCTGTGTACTTCCTTCCACGTCGAGCACTTAGGCGGCACCAATAAGCAACGTTTAGCGCATATAAGGGAGGACGCAAGTCGTTAAAAAACAATATTCTAAAACATGTTTAGAATTCGGCAAGGATGGTAATTCTGGGACAAATGAATTTTCTTTAACCATTCGTTGTATTGTTTAAATATTTGAATAAATGTATTTCGTAACAATACTTTAACTATTCACGTATCAAATAAAAATAGGTATTAATAAAAATAACCAATAGATTTTTATCAATGAGGTATCACGACAATAGGTGACGTGTGTACAAACACGGTTTATTGTTTTTTTTGGAGTACCTATAATCCTATTTAATAGAATATTTAGTGCTACACATACTTCACTATTTCACCTAACTAGCAAAAAATGTTAGAGCATTATAACTATGATTTTTAGTACCGATTTCATCGATGCCACGCAATTCTTGGTCCCGGGAAATTCACCCACCGACAGACAGACAGACAGACTGAGTTACTTTCGCATTTATAAGATTAATTATGATTATAATATGTAAACTTGGCGTATGGTGAAACCGGTCAAATTCAATAAAATAAATACTGTGGAAAAAGTGTTCTCAATATATGTAACAATAAATTCCACCAAGTTTAGTGCCATCAATCAACAGTATAAAATATAGAATACATACACATACTTTCCTGTAATACCACGAGAGGGTAGGCAGAGGTGTACGAACATTCACATTTGCCATTTTTTTATTCATTCACAGAATATTAGTGATAGGTTAGTTTATTGAGAAAGCTGCCCAATCCGACTTGGATAGGTTAGGTTAGTTATTCAAACCACGAATTTAGTGGCACCGTTTAGTAAAGAGCCTAGGCGATTAATTGAATGGCTGATTAAGCTAGTTGCCTGTGACATACATACCTCTCAGATTATTTAAACTGTCATCGTCATCATTCGCATAGAGTCGTATTTACCTGATTGTACCCGATATGCGATACGGGTCGAAAGTAACGTGAAATTTTACAAAATTGCATGGAATTTATATAAAATCATTGAAAAATTAATTTATTAAACAAGGATCAAAAACAAACAGAAATAAATGGTTGAAAATATAATGTAATTTTTTAGATAGTTTTTTTTTGTTTGATTTGGTTGATTGACAAAAAGTCATAATAATGACTTTATTTACTCTATTTAGTTGATTGTTTTACGATGACTTTTAGAGGTTTAGTTATTCGAGATCACGTGGCTACGGTGTTCAGTTTTTAGTAGTAGCGTGCATTCGTTGTATAGTTATTCGAGATCGCATTGCCACGGCGTTAAGTTTTCGTGGTAGCGTGCATTCGTTGTATAGTTATTCGAGATCGCATTGCTACGGCGTTAAGTTTTCGTGGTAGGGTGCATTCGTTGTATGGTTATTCGAGATCGCATTGCTACGGCGTTAAGTTTTTCGTGGTAGCGTGCATTCGTTGTATAGTTATTTGAGATCGCATTGCTACGGCGTTAAGTTTTCGTGGTAGCGTGCATTCGTTGTATAGTTATTCAAGATCGCATTCCTACGGCGTTAAGTTTTCGTGGTAGCGTGCATTCGTTGTATAGTTATTCGAGATCGCATTGTTACGGCGTTAAGTTTTTCGTGGTAGCGTGCATTGGTTGTTTAGTTATTCGAGATCGCATTGCTATGGCGTTAAGTTTTTCGTGGTAGCGTGCATTCGTTGTATAGTTATTCGAGATCGCATTGCTACGGCGTTAAGTTTTTCGTAGTAGCGTGCATTGGTTGTTTAGTTATTCGAGATCGCATTGCTACGGCGTTAAGTTTTTCGTGGTAGCCTGCATTCGTTGTTTAGTTATTCGAGATCGCATTGCTACGGCGTTAAGTTTTCGTGGTAGCGTGCATTCGTTGTATAGTTATTCGAGATCGCATTGCTACGGCGTTAAGTTTTTCGTGGTAGCGTGCATTCGTTGTACAGTTATTCAAATCGCATTGCTACGTTGTTAAGCTTTCGTGGTAGCGTGCATTCGTTGTATAGTTATTCGAGATCGCATTGCTACGGCGTTAAGTTTTTCGTGGTAGCGTGCATTCGTTGTTTAGTTATTCGAGATCGCATTGCTACGGCGTTAAGTTTTCGTGGTAGCGTGCATTCGTTGTATAGTTATTAGAGTTCGATTGCTACGGCGTTAAGTTTTTCGTGGTAGCGTGCATTGGTTGTTTAGTTATTCGAGATCGCATTGCTACGGCGTTAAGTTTTTCGTGGTAGCGTGCATTCGTTGTTTAGTTAGTCGAGATCGTATTGCTACGGCGCACGATGGAACGAAACCGGCCGGTAATGGACTTAGCATATATGTATAAAAGAAAGTAGTTTTTTTTTAATGTCTTATATTTTTTGGTATGATCTAACTATTATATGAAACTTTTAATATGGCGGTCTTTCAGATAATTTCGTATTTTCAGAGTTATTAAATTTCAAAGTTATTTTTGTATTGAGCAAAACAGAAAAATGTGAAAATCTCGGAATTCTCAATTTTTTTTTAAAGAATTGACTTACCGTATGTATAGAACGTATTTATGTTCTATTTTAACGACTATACTCAGACTTCGATTTTTTCGATTTGGACGCAATTGTAACTATTTGTTCTCCATTCCACACCACCCTAGAGGTTAAGAACTAGGTGCCTTTTTTTTTGTAGTGGTGTTCCCTTTAGGTCTAATCCACTTAGTCATGACTATGCTTAAAAAAATAGCAATTAAGTAAAAAATAAATAATAAAAATTAAAAAAGTATTAAAATAAAATAAATTTAAAAAGTCGCAGTAACTGCTAGTCACTTTAACTTTTAATTAATTAATGTAACTACTAATCACTGTCAAGTGTATCTGCGTTCACGAAGGTGAAATTTTCCTGTTCATCATCATCAAATACCTGCTCAATCATTAATAAACTTTTCACACCACCTGCTCGACAATGCCTCATTATATATCATGCAAACCTTACTCAAAGTAAATCATTATAGCCCTTGTCTTTTGCCGGGGTGTAATGTTGTACTGAATTTCATTATAACCCGCCGGGCAGTAATGTGATTCTCACTTCTCTTAGTTCTTATTGTTATGCATTTAAAGTCTAATTTCGTCAAAATCGCGCGGCGAGATTTGAAAATCGAACTTATTTGAAAATCGAGCTGGCCACGCCACGGTAAGCCGAAGGAAAAAAAAATCAATACTTAAAACAAAAGCCGCGAGTATTTCAATACGGTGCAATCAGTATCAGACAAAACTGCAAAAGAAGATAGAGTAAAACATTAAGAAAATGTCGAGCGACGAAATAGTATTTTAATAATTAAAATACTTTTTCTAGTAGCACTGGTTTTTATTGTCTCGCAAAAGGTGAGAAAAGTAGAGTATACTCCTCAGGGATAAAACTGATTTTGCCTTGGGCGCGCTTAAATCCTTCACTGCTCTCAGGACTCCATTTTAATTCCCTCACTTCGTTCGGGAATCAACTCGAAACCCCCTGGCTACGCTCGGGAGTTAAAAGGCTTATAGTACCAACTATATAAATCTAATATAGCTTTATGGTGTCTTGAACATATTCGTGAAATTTCACGGTATCAATATGGTAGCCCGATGAAATTGCACGATTTTCGAAAAATCTTCTGGCAGTGTTTCCGTCATTGGTGGAGCCGTGACCTTGTTTGACAACATGAATCAAAAGTCCCATTCTACTTTTAAAAGCGTCTTGTATATCTTTCTTTCTGGATTCCATAATTGACTTGGTATTTCCCTTCACACTCCATGTTTTAATGGTTAATCTGTAAGCTATATGGAGAATGCATTCCATCATTCATATCCAAATGTGCAATGATGATAATCCGTATCTACAAAAATCTGGATAAGCCGATTTTGACATAATTAGCGGTAAATTATTCATTTCCGTTGAAGTGGCTTTACAAATGTCGCATTTTTGAGATGAAGTGTCACATAGAATTGATGTTGCTTTTTCGTATATCATAGTCATTAATAAAGAGTGTAAAATCTTTATTTCCCCAACTTCTGTTTTCACTAAACTAGCAATCTCTTCCTCAATTGCACTTTTTTGCCGTAATATTGTACCTAATCTTGTTTTCTTTCACAAATTCGAAAAAGATTGGACGACACCAGTATGGTGAATTTGGTGAATCATTTTGCCAGATAACTTGTTCACCGCAAACTAATTTGATTGGCACTAAGCTTCCCACGAATATACTTGAATCATCAAGTTGATCTACTAAAGATTCGTTGTCTGTACGGAATTTTTGCTTGTAATTGGCTTGATTAGAAGCACCATCAAATCCCCACTTACTGATGAGTGTTAATTCTTTATAATTATCATCGATGACGAGTGACTTCCTCCAAATCGATTTTATTTTTATGCCAATGTGTTATGTATCAGGAGTACAACTAGGGGTTTTCGGCTTCGCGAGTATTACCCTCACACCCGGTATAATGCTGTGTATGTAAGTATGTATATGTGTAGGTATATGTATCTACCTGTTTAGGTACCCTTGTTATTATCTAAATATATATTTTTTTCTTTTTTGTTGTACTCTTCGCATCCCTTCATCACCATATCTATTCCTCTGCTACTTAAAGGTTTGCTAGGAGAGAACTCATATTGAGTTAAGTCTTTGTACATGTTTCTTGTAATTTTATGTTATGAATCTCTGTACTGTATGTGTGCAAATAAAGAATAATTTTCCACTCGAAAAAAGGAGAATTCAATTTGATCAGTTTTTTTATTTACAGATTTTGTATGGGTAATATAGCCTTAAAAAATGGCAACGCAACACCTCTGCATGCTCTAGTATGTGCCGACGTAGCAACAGAAATTCTCGATGACCGAGTACTGGGTTACTGTATGATAGTTTCTCTGCTTTTCCTAGTTCCAACTGCGATTGTCTATTCTGCGTTAAAAGAACTCAGGTGAGATATTACACTATGTAGTCTAACCAATTTACATAAAGTATTCACGCGTTTAAATGCATGTAAATGGATATCATTATGCATTACTCGGACATATTTTGTAGCTTCTTAAGTCAAATAACGTGTTTTTTGGTGTGTACGACGTGACTTCATAATTATTTGAAAATAATGTTTTTAGACTAAGAACATGCTTCACTTTTGGCACAGATTAGATAATAGTACTAGCTTTTGGCATGAGATTGCTTTAGAGTACACAATGAAGATTACCTAAGCCATTTTTTTTTTCCAAACAATTATACCTGCTGACCTGTTTTTATTGCAGAGATGTTCAAGGCAAGAGTATAATAAACTTCTGCATTAGTTTGGCTATCGGTCAGGGAATTCTGTCCATCATGAAAATTATGGAATACTCCAATATGTCCCTATGTGCCGCTCGAGGTAATAACATATCATATACTTTAGTACTTTTATTTAAGCATAAATATATTCACGAATTATTGACCGAGTGTACACTGTACACACCATGTACTTATTCCTATTGGAGTTTGGAGGTCAAATGGCTATCGTTCTTTGAAAACCACAGAGTCAAATCCAAAAGAAAGACCCTGAGGCAAAAACCACGGATGCAAACAGGAATAACGCTAAGATTATCATGACGAATGATCAATTCCACGAATTCCATGAAAAAATTGTGTCTAATGTGTACTTCCTCGTTAGATATAATACTCTAATGAGTGCATACTCATATGTAGTTCGATATTTTGGCAAATAACTACATAAAAAAGGTTATGCATTTAGATCGTTCAATTTAATAACCATTAGGTTTTCCAATAATTTACAAAGAAAGGTATACGTTTTATACTTATTCCTTAGGCCAATAAAGTAGTTAATATGTTTTGTCAAACATCAGAACGGTGGCAGTGCATGCCTATCATCTTGAGCGATTGTCCCAATGTCCCAAAAAAATGTATTTGCAAATGCGAAATTGCATTTGTATGTAAAGCACTTTGTATCTATCTCCAATCATTGCCTAGCTATGAGCTTCTAAAGGTGGTCGATTTTAAAGCGCCCTTTCTTTATGCCCTCGCCCCTCGGACTCACCTCGAAGGGGTCAGGACTTTTAGTATCTTTATCTCCTAACTAGTCCAAACAAAGTTCCTAATTCAAACTTTCTGCTTTCGACTTCTCCAACCACACCCCCCTTGTGAGCATTCATTTACGACACTAATTTGAAATCGACGTTAAATAATAACGTTCGTTAAAGTGCCGGAGCTCCTAACTCTTCTTCAAAAATAATTCTTCCATACTCCTCCATCCACTCCATAAACCAATACACCGGAGACTTAGTACCTAGGTCCCAATCCTAACACAGGAATTCGCCCCTGCTGTGTCAGACAAAATAAACAAAACGTTGCAGTAATCTGAAGTTATAGAGAGCGAAAGTAGTGACTCACACATAACCCGTTAGTTAGACCTACATCGAGATCGACTACCGCTAAAAAGGGCAATGAAAGAGCCTGCGTTGTAGTAGGTAAAACTACTTTAACATATGCGTTAGCGCATAAGCATGTCTTGCTTCCCCTTTGGAATGAATCATGCGATTTGCATTGAAACAAGATGAATGAAAAATTGAGGCGAATAATTATGTTTTTAAATTAATGATGAGGAGCGGAGAAAGCAGGACAAATTAAAAAAATATTCGTGGAAATACGCTGAATCAAATTAAAAAAGGAGATGTTGGTATGGGCCCTTGAGGTTTTGGTGAGGTCCCGTAAAACGTTGAGAAATCACGAGATATTTGACAAGATAATTAAATTGTTTTACTAATAATTATTTTACTATAACTTTTATTTTATGTCTCTCTTCTAGGTATGTTTAATTTGACCATGGAAACATCTAGATTATAAAACAAATCTAATTTCTCATAGGAATTAATTAACATACAACTGATTGTATCTACTTGCATTAATTAACTTATTTGTATAACTACATTAATGTTCGCTGTTTTCAGGATTTCTAGGATATTTCTTTGTAATAGTCGCCTTCTTCTGGACAAACGCGATTTCGATACAGATTCTGTTAAATATGAGGTAAGAATGGGAACTTTATTTTCTTCATTTCACGTAGTTATAGACATATCAAACGACCCATAGAGTTATAGCACCCAATTATTCGACTTCCGCAGTTGAGTGCCCTCGTTGCGAATTTCGGCTGGGCGATTCAGTTTACGAAGGTCATTAGCCGAACGTAGTTACATAGGTCATTGACCTTGACCTCCTAGCCAACCAAGTTCAATTGGTTAGGAGTTCAAGGTCAATGACCTTCGTTTCGAGGCTTTACGTAAGGCTGCTGATGAAAACATACGGTGTAATGCTCCTAACTCCAAATAAAAAAAGAGTCATTTTAGTCACTCTTTAGAAGTCTTTTCCGGTATTTGAAGTTATTTCTCTCATTGATAATGATTACTTAGTAACTATGGATTGCAGGCGACCGGCAACACTGGACTATACTTGGCAAGAATTTAAATGGTATTTCATGTACGCTTGGGGAGTTCCCGCTGTTATCACTACGGGCATGGCCATCGCCAATTACCACCCTGGAAAACATAACAAACCTGGCATTGGATTGAATCATTGCTGGTTTTTCAGTAAGTCTTTAACAGATTATTCAGTTATCTAAAGTAAAGCCAACGAGACGAGAGAATAATGGTAAACAAAGCGACCATTACTGAGTTATG
The DNA here is from genome assembly GCA_914829495.1 of Eilema sororculum. Taxonomy (NCBI): domain Eukaryota; kingdom Metazoa; phylum Arthropoda; class Insecta; order Lepidoptera; family Erebidae; genus Eilema; species Eilema sororculum. The sequence goes on along the minus strand of OU618553.1, from coordinate 12,317,118 downwards.
CTGCGATAACTAGCGATTATTGTCTCTGTCCTTGTCGCACACGTCACACGTAGGCGACAATGGCCGAGCGACAGCTGTCGTTACGTGTTTCGTAGTACAGGGAAGCTGTCAGCACAGCGGTTCTAAACTGTCAGATCCGCCATCTTATGAGCAATATCATTCCTGTCTGGAGTGCGCTTGAAGTGATACGTAATCATTTTCAAATAAAAATGTTTGGAACCGTTGAAACTTTGTTTACCTTTTTTCTCTCGCTTCGTTGGCTTTACTTTATATCTTAACCCGATTTTTCTATTTTATTTTATTTTTATTATGATTCTATTAAGTCCATTTTTCACTATTAGAAGACATTTTAAAAGAAGTTCTTAACACGAATTCTCTTAGCTAACACTAAGATGAATATCTTTATGTCAATTATGTCATAAAGATATTCATCAAAATAAAAGTTGTAAATAAAAAATATTTTTATTTACTTTTCAGCTAATCCCACCCACTTCCTACCCAAAACAAGAAGTTTAATCATTGTAGAAATTTGATTTTCTTGCTGAAATGTATGGAATATATTTTTGGCGATTTCTGTCTTTCCTATAGTACTAAAAGCTAAACTGTTCCATAGAGCCTTTTGATTCCCATTTGAAATAGAATCGATTGGCACCAGAATTTTTTTTTGGACATGTAGCATTTTTCTTGCCGACTGTACGATTTTTCCAAAATCTGTGAATGCAGTTCAAAATATCTCTAAAAGTTAGGGAAGGTCTCTTAAGAAAATTTTTCTGTAACTAAAACGGTTAAGGTCCTTTACTGCCCCGTTTCAAAAATACACCCTGTATATATTATTATGTATATCTATTTACAAAAAATCTGTTACTATAATATTACAAAACAAACAGACACTATGTTATACTTGCCAATATTTTTATCATCATCATCATCATCATCGTCTTAACACTCGTATATCTCACATATTGAGAACACTTGTACTTTTTCCACAGTATTTATTTTATTGAACCTGACCGGTTTCGCCTTAAAGGTAAACCTTTGAGTATGCCGTAAGGCGAAACCGGTCAGGTTCAATATAATAAATACTGTGGAAAAAGTACAAGTGTTCTCAATATGTATAACAAGAAATTCCATCAAGTGCCATCAATCAACAGTTTAAATAGTAAGTACTCATATGTCTATTTCCCAGGTCACCGTGAGCAATGGTATTACATGTACAGTGTGATGTGTGTGTTGCTGGCTGTCAACATCGCCATTTTTATTTACGTATCGCTAATGATATGCCGTCTCACCTTCTCGTCCAGTCATCTGAAGACGATCAAATATAGGTGAGCATAGTCATTACATTAGTCTTATATTTTATGAGCATTTGAATCGGAAAAGTCAAGACATTCAAGCTTATGGGATTGTTAGCGTCCCATGTCGCACCTTTATAATGTTAGAATTGAGTGTTGAGTAGGTAAATAAAATGCTTGTTATACGTAAGACATTTATACAGGTCACACTTAGATGTTATTCTATTGTCTAACACACCAAAGTTCACCAAACAGAGTTCACAACACAAAGGCAGAGTTACATTATATATAACACAAAGACAAAGAGAACCTGAAACTAGTTAACTGACGCCAAGCATAAATCGACGCCACTTGAAACTTAGCGCGAGAGAGGGGCAGTTTTTTATGGGAACAAACCGTCTCCCGAAGCTACGCTTAGTGTAGCCAGTAATATTATCATCGTTCAGAAATATTGAAACTTTTACTAAATAGTAGTTATGTGTACATAATAACTACAAGCTCAATGTCACGCCAAGACGTATGTCACGTATGTGTGGGAGTCAACTGTGACAGAAAGGTTATTGTAAAATCCAAGAATATTCAGATAAACAAGCTTGGAAATGAGCTGTTCCGCTGCCGGTGGTCCATTTGCGAAACTAGTATTTATTATACGTTTTGTAAGTTTCGATTTAATGGTCTATGCAGGCGTCGGTAGCTTAGTGGTTAAGGAGTCGACCTCACGATCGAGAAGAACAAGCTTGGAAATGAGCTGTTCGCTCAGCTATGCTACTCAAGCAAAACATTGTATCTAGACCATAAGTTTTAGGCTAAGTAAATGTTTTGTAAATAGACCAAAAAAAAAGCCCGCTGAGTTTCTTGCCGGAGTCTTCTCAGGTCTGGGCCGCGTTTCGAACCGGTGGTCCATTTACTAGTATTAGTTAGTATTTAATATTTACTTTATGTTGACGTTTTGTAAGTGCCGAATTTAATGGTCTATGCAAAATAAAATATTTTTGAATTTTGAATTTTGAATTTTAGAGGTCTCGGATCGATCCTGGCCATTACACTACCGACGTGAATCCACTCCTAGCACAAGCAATTTAGCTTAGTTGGAGGGGTTAGAGGGAATATTAGTAACTTCGGTTCTAATATTCTTTTTAAAGAAAAAAAAAACACTATTTTTGAATATTGAATTTAGAATTTTCATATAAGTATTTCGGATTTTGAATTTTCCTCTATTTAGCTAGCAATTAATACTGGCTGATTCAAAACCACCTTACAGAATATTTTTTTAGATTGAAGATCTAATGCACATTGTCTTGTCAGTTAAAACTGAGAAAACCTTTTTTTGAAAATATCCGCGATGTTCACCACCACTCCTGCTTCTGCATTTTTTATGTACGGAAGCCCACAATGGGGTGGCACCACATTTACAAGAAAGGTTAATATAATACATTTGTGAAAAAGATGTACAGACGATACCTACCTACTTAAAGATATTGCAATCGTCAACACAAACACTCACAACAAGTACCCAAAACAATCACATCCTGCTTATCTACAAAAAACCCATATCAATGACTAAACGTAAATAACGAATGGCAAATGTTACTGAACAACAGCAAATTTACAAACGATCTTTCTTTACATTCGGACAACCACCTGATGGAAAGTGGTTACCATACCGTAGCCTATGGACGTATGCAACAACAGGGGCGTTGCACTCGTGCTGCCTACCCTGAAGAAACCTTCTAATACCCCTCTTATTGAAGAAACCCCATATTGTAGTCGTTCGGGAAAACCATAATAATATTAATATATTTAATATTAATAACAATAAATAGCTAAATATCTATTTACTTATTATTCCATACTTAATATTATAAATGTGAAAGTAACTCTGTCTGTCTGTGTCTGTCTGTATGCTACGCTTTCACGGTTAAACCACTGAACCGATTCTGATGAAATTTGGTACAGGAATAGATTAGACCTTGAGATATTGGCCCTATGTTTGGTCGCGATAACCGACCTCCACGCGGCGGAGCCGCGGGCAAAAGCTAGTAAATTATAACTTCAAGTATACTCAGAAGATGTTAATTTATTTCATAATTTATTCATAATTTGGTTTGTCACTTCATAAAAGGTCATCTGTAAATTGGGATTTACACTAACTGTACCTACCTATTGTGAGCAATTTCGATTGTATATCTTAAGGAAATGTTTTATATTCAGGTTGGTGATGAGTTCCCGACTTATCGTCCTGATGGGTTTGCCTTGGGTGTTCGAAATGATCGGCTCTTTAGCTGGCCAACACATCATCTGGTTTGTATCCTTTCTTTTTATTATTCGTAACATAGCGTTTCCCAAATGAACACCATTTCCCAGACGAAACTATCATAATTCCTCTAAAAAACTAATCTGAAAAAAACTGTCAGGACTGGTTTCACAGACAGACATGGACAAATGATTTTTCTTTTTGAAGTAGGTGCGAAATTCCAAAAAAAGGCAGATATAAATTAGCATGTGTGACTAAAAGTAAACGTTACACTTTATGAGGACGGCGAATGCGTAATGAAGGTAAACATGGTAGTCAAACAGTAGGTAAGCGATATTTTTATCGAGACTAAGTAAAAGACTAGTTACTCCCAACGACATGAAACTTTGTATTATCATGACTAATTAGGTATGCCTTACAGTAGAGCGTTTAGGTAATTTCAAACTGTCTAGTAAAGTGTGAATGAAACAGGGGATGATAATTCGATAGTCAGCCTCTGTGGCGTGGCGGTAGTGCACGCGACTGCCACGCAGGAGGCGCGGTTCGATTCCAGCTCAGTGCAAATATTTGTATGCATGAATATGGCTATTTGCATTGGTCTGGGTGTTTCTATGTATAATATGTATGTAGGTATTTACAAAAAAAAAGTATGTTTATCCGCATTCTAGATTCCATAACACAAGCTATAAAAGCTTACCATGGGTCTAGATAGCGTTGTGTAGAATATTGTGGAATACTTATATTATATTTTACTATATGTATAGTCGTGATAACCGACATCAACATCCGCGCGGGTGTAGGTAGCTTCGGGCATCAGCTAGCACCTAATTGGGTATTCTACCGACTAGTCAAATTATTTACTTTTTACTATACGTCAAAACGACAAGTCGATAAGGTAACTTGTATGAAAAAAGATTTAGTCACGTCTTAATTGAATAGTCAAATCAGTTACTATTATAGGTTGGGTGGATGATTAAAAATAAATAAAACTATAAAATAAGAAACGACGCAATTTTTAACGCTCTTTTACCATTCTTAATTTAATAAGCTCGGTTATTTATTTTAACTATAGGATAGTACCCAATTGATTCCTTCATAACATGACTTGACTTTCCTTCATAACAATAACATATAAACTTAGTTTTCAATTACAGGTCAATAATAGACGTGTTCAACTGCCTGCAAGGCATACTCATATTTTTGTTGCTGGTCGTTTTTCGTCGAAGGGTGATCAAACTAATGTACAGATATGGCTGGTTGAGTTGCGTATCGGGAGCTGTAGAGAAACACCTCGCGTTCGAAGACGATGAAGAAAACGTTGTTCAACATACTGATGTCCCGATGTCAATGGCCGAGAAATAGTAATTAATATTAAGAATACAGTGACATCTGGTAAACAATATCTAATTTATTGCGAACAAGGGAATGATTGATTACTCGTTGACTTGACATGAAGCGAAGTCTGTGTGTACCTACAGGGTGGTGTAAAAGTCGTCAACCTCTCGGAATTTACAAGTGACGGCAAATGTTAGTTCTGCTTCGAAATTTTTTTGTGGTATGACACGTAATCTTATCTTTTTCACGATAACCATCAGGCTCACCTAATGAGGCAAGCTTTTCGGCGAGTATATTTCAAGATTGCAGCGTTACTGAGGAAAGTGCCTATTAGTATATAAAGGGGTTTGGGGACACCGTTGTCCCCCCTCCTGAGGAAGGCCAGACCGTAAGGGATGGCCCTGGGTCAGCCGGGGTGCGAGGGATATGTCGATGACAACCTCACCTCCGGCCTAGCACCAGACCCACAGTCGGTGTGCGGTTTTAGTCGGTTCAAGTCCGACATAACCTCCCCTTCCGGCTCCGGCAGGGGGGTATCCGAGGGGATTTCCGCACAGAAAAAAAAAAAAAAAAAAAGAAAAAAAAAAAAAAAGGTATGTCTGTATGTTATAAGTCTTCCTCCATGGCTTAGGCATAGACAACAGTCAACAAGCAATCAGAAGCCGAAATTTACATTAAAATAATTATAGTAGGTCGGGTACAATAAATTGAAGACAATTTAATTGAAGTGATTTGCCTAGACACGATACTAATAGAACTTGATATTTCGAGGAAGAACTTGTAGGTTCATTAGTGCAATTATTGTATTGCGTGATAGCACATGTGCCAATTGCATATTGGGTGTAAGGAGAACGCTCCCAAAGCCCTTAGGCTGGTTTTAGTGTCACACGGACCGTCAGTACGGACCGCTCCGCATAGACCGATCTGTATTAAGCTTATGGAGCATTTTAGAGTAATGCGGACGAGTCCGTACGGACAGCTCTCCGCGCGGATAGCTCCGCAGCCGTCCGCATGGCGCGTCCGCGCCGCGGAGCTATCCGCGCGGACCGCTGCTCGCGCGCCTCTGCATGTTTTGAACGTTTTAGTATCGTGCGGAGCGCACGCGTCCGCACAGTATAGTCATGGCGAGTCGTGAATATCACAATGTTGACACGAGTCCAGTGATCGATGAAGTGCGTTTGTGGAAATGTTTATGAGGTGCTAACATCGTAAGCTGCAACAGACCAGTTTATTTGTTGTCTTTAACAGTAGTTCAACAAAATTTATTATAATTACCGTTTAATTTAGCTTTACTAACACGATGGCGAGTAAATAATGCAAAAATAAAAAAATAAAAAAAACGAAAAAAAAATTATTTTGTCCAAATCGATTTTTTGGACTTTCGGCTTCGGGACGTTTCTTACACCCGGTATTCCTATGTCAATAGAAATTGCATTTTCTTGTTTTATTTTTTATATCCTACCTTTAGCTAAAGAATGCTGTTGGAAGAGAAAAAGGTACTACTTATGCATTATTTTATGTATAAATTTTATCGTTATGTAGGTACTTATCGATAAAGTAGGCAAAGTAAGTAGGTAGGTAAGTACATATTGGATATCTTAGGTTGATATTTTTTTAAAGTAGATCTTATAGCTAAATTAGATTTAAGATCAGAAACTAGGTTAAATATGTCCTTTTGATATTACATAATATGACATACACTTCGGATATTACTTAATTAATTGTAATATTAAAAATGTTTTATTCTAAATTTTTTGGTAATTTTGCCAATGAAGTATCGAACCCATGTTTAAAGTATTTTCTAGTCTTTGATGAGTAGGTATGCTACTTATCAAACAGCACTACGTACTATATAGTATAGAAATGAATCAGTATTAAAAAATAATTAATAATCCATATTATAATAAGAAACCTAATTAATATTATATATTTTGTATGTATGTTCTTAAAAGATGTTAATGCGTGATGAACTTATCCTATGCAAATTATAAAATTACAATTTTATAAGTACATCAAATAATTAATTAATTACTCAAAAACGCTTGTAAATTTACTTTTGAGGGTGACAGTATACAGCTTATATACCGTTTATATTGTTGATTGATGGCGCTTGGTGGAATTTATTGTTGATAGATTTATTGATGAACCTTACAGATGCCGTATGTAAGGCGAAACTGGTCAGCTTCAATAATAAATACTATGGAAAAAGTATAAGTGTGTCCTTAATATGTGTAGCTTAGATACCATCTAATATTTTGTACTTTTTAGAAATAATTGTTTGAGTTAGATTATAGAAATCTCTATATCGTACCTATAGAGTTTTCATTGTATGAGATTGTCTTAGACCCGTATTCTAGAATGACACTCAGTCTTAATAGTGATTTATCTGAGGACAGATTGTTTAGGTCATATGTCAAACTATCAATCTGTCTATACAATCTGTCCTTGGATAAATCACTATTAAGGCTGTGTCATTCTAGAATACGGGTCTAAGACAATCTCATACAATGAAAATCGCGTGAAAATCTCGTGAGATGAGACTGAATGGTGAAAGTAATGCAAATAAATGTTTACAAAAATAAAGGTATTTTTAATGAAAAAATATTAATTACCTATTTCTACCTACTGACTGATGTTATCATCTTTATTCAAACAATATTAGGTTCTTCTGCAATACTTATATTATCTAACACTAGCTTTTGCCCGCGGCTCCACCCGCGTGGGTGTCGGTTATCGCGACCAAACCTTATGTCCTTTCTCAAGGTCTAATCTAACCTTATACCAAATTTTATGAAAATCGGTTCAGTGGTTTAGGCGTGAAAGAGTAACATACCGACAGACAGAGTTACTTTCGCATTTATAATATTTTTCTAACATGTAGGAGAGTTAATTTTAAAATGATTAGAAGTTCTCCTATGTCTGTATCACACGACTTTTTCCCTCTGTTTATATTTGCACAGAAGGTTATAAACAATGTCATAAAATATGAGAAATAAAATGTGTGATGTGCGACGGCATATAAAATCGGTATTACGGCACGGTAACTGATAAACGGCCGATAAAACTTGCAAACTAAACGATTTGTGTGTATAATCCATCAAAGTAAATATGGTTTTTCTTTGGACGTCCTTGCGTACGTTCCCCACTGCTTAATCGCTAGACTTAATGATCCATACTGATATTATAAATGCGAAAGTAAATATCTGTCTGTTTGCTACACTTTCACGCCTAACCGATTTTGATTAAATTTGGTGGGTGAGGAAGGACATAGGCTACTTTTGGTTGCGATTCCTGACATCCACGCGGGCGGAGCCGCGGGCAACAGCAAGTATATTATAAACTATAGATGCATTGTCTGCACTTTAAAATTGCAACAAAAATTCTGTCCGCTATCCTGATTTTACGCACTTACCAGAGACGGGATAGTGCGCTACAGCAAGAAAACATAACGTAACTAAGGACGTATATATTCATCTCGCTGTAATAAAAGGTAACCAGTGTAATAGTATCTCTTACTTTCTTCACGCGAGTAAGCAGCTTCATTATTTTTAAGACTAATTGACGTTTGCGCCGTTATTTAGAGCCGCCATGGTCCCGCACTACCTGTCTATATATTTTTTTTATTTATTTATTGAACTTTATGCACACATGTACACAGGCGGACTTAATGCCGTAAGCAAAGGTGGTGCAGAGACAAATTTGTAGGTGCATTATTGAGAGTGTGACATTGAGTATATAGTAATACATCATTGCTTACATTTGATTATATTAGACTAATGTTATATTTAAACTATCGCGGTGTATACTCATCTTTTTTTATAAAGTTCGGGACTTCACGCGATGAAATAACTTTTGCCGACGTTTCTGGTGTATTACAGCATTAAACGGTTACGATTTGACACGAGACAAAAAAAATATCGCGGGTGACGAACTATATAAATAAAAAACGATGTATAGTAAACTAGATCTCAGTTCAAGACAAAATACAAAATATTTCATGAAGTGGCTTCTATCGGCTAAATTCGATTTAGATACCTAATCCCATCATGGAGCTTGAATAACTTAGTGCTCGTAGTCGCGAACGCCCCCATTTGTTCTCAAGATCACGGGCGTATTTAAATTTTAAATAAGTGTGGAGAGTTTAATGTTTAAAGATTGCATGAAATGACCACGTGGCCATATTGTAGAATGTAATATTAGTTGAGTTTGTTTTTGCGTCGATTCTTTTGAACCCTTTTTCCATACTCATATTATAAACGCAAAAGTAATTTTCTGTCTGTCTTTTACGCGTTCACGACTAAACCACTGAACCGATTTTCATGAAATTTGGTATAGACCATTAGACCTTGAGAAAGGACATAGGCTATGTTTGGTCGTGGTAACCGACATCCACACGGGCGGAGCCGCGAGCAAAAGCTAGTTTTCTATATCTTTATATAGGTACTTTGTAGACGGGGTCTCTTTACTCTACTTCTCCTTTCCAAACTTTGGTTTATTTTGGGTTTTACAAAGCGCTTCTGTCTGACCCCCATCCCTCTTTCTTTCTCAACTTTGCTTACGAAGAAGCATACACCAGAGCCTCGTTCATCCATTGGGAAGTGTACTGGATTGCACGTAAGGTTGGCCTGGGTCTTGAAGATCTTGGTGGGGTCTCATATACCCAATTTCTATCTATGACTAAAAACCTACCAGTCTAGAAGTGATACCTCGCGATACTATTACTTTCTTTTAGTAAAATGTGATTTTGATGCAGAATTATTAAAAAAGAACTTTTGGAGAATGCCACCTGCATTATAATTCTCACAAATAAGCGATTTGTAGTGACGTAAGAAGCATAGGTACAATTTCAAAACAGTATTTTGTTTTTCCTAAAAAGTTAGTAATTCTTCATAACCCCGTTTTACAAGGTATTCGAGTTTTCACTTAAATGGTAGAAATCTCTATAGCAAAATCATCTGGGAGTATTAATTTGTATGGGAATAGTTTTGAGGTGAAAGGAAAAATGTATGGGAGTTAAACATTTTTTTTTCGCCAAATTAATACTTCCAGATGATTTTGCTTTCGAAACTGGGTCCAAATAATTTTTGTCCGAAACGATTATAAAATCACTGAGTATAGCACAGAAATTACATGGTATAAGATCGTCATAAATCGACGTCTTTGAGCGACGACATCATTCATATCGAAGTATAGCCTTAAAATAAAACAAAACAAGTAAAAAGAAACCTTATATTTCTAAAAATTACTTAATTTAAGACTCGGGAACATCTTCCACCTCATTGACAATTTCACTGGGTTGGAACGTGGCACTCTTTGCTGCAGAACCAGTATTATCCTCATCATCGCTGTCAGCACCACTGGCTCCAGGGTGCGCGTGCTGCGAGGGAGGTGCCTCACCCGGACGGGACGCGCGTTCGGTTCCCGGGGCAGACCACACGTTTGTAGACCTCTGTAATGGAAAGACGAATGAAGTCATATCTTGAGAATTTAAGGAGTGCACTTGATACATCACCTTTATTTTTAAACATAGTTTTGATTTCATCATTCTCGTGTCATGTTCGCATTTAGAAACTACATTATCATTTATCTCGATTTATAGATCGTTACTATTAAAATATGTAAAGTGAATTGTAATTTAAAATTCACATGAACGTTGTAAACAACTTTGAGAGCGATGTGACATCGAAAAATTTGAGTAGTTTTGCCTTTTTATCATTTATTTGTAAGTATAAAATGATGTTGCTAAGCGCAATACTCAAGAACTACGATGGATTAAAAACGGGCACAGGAACGAGAACAGGGCGGTGCCACCGCCACTGCAAAAAATGGCATTAGAATAATATACTTCAAAGCGATGCGTTTAAAGTTCAAAATTAAAGATTTTTTTTCCAGAGTAATTGAAAAAGTGTAATGAAACTGTTTTAATTTCATTTTGGACTTTAGACGTATATAAATAAAGTCTAAAATTTTATGTCATTTTTTGCACCACAATGGTTTAGCTTTGAAAGAATCGAGGGTCAGAAATAAGGCGGGCGAACGGGAACGGTGAACGCGACGCCACGGGCATCAGCTAGTTTTAATAAATATTCGTTGAGTACATTAAACAATTGACCAATCAGACGTTTTTTTATCAACAATTATTGCCCTGTTAGATTTGTGGTCACAAAATGATCATCATCATCGTCTTGTTAAATATTTCAAGTACCTACCTATCCATTTTTAGGGTTCCGTAGCCAAATGGCAAAAAACGGAACCCATAAGAGTGTCCTCCCCCCCTCTAACTTCTAAAATAAGAGAATGATAAATCTAAAAAAAAATTATGTACATTGCCATGCAAACTACACCGAAAATTGCTTTGAACGAGATCTAGTAAGTATTTGATTTTTTTTTTATAGCATTTATTATGCTAACTTTTAAGTTCGAAAAACATTGGAAAAAATGAAATGCTCAAGTGAGACTCGAACTCACGACCTTTCCCTTACAGGGGGACTGCTCTTCCAACTGAGCTATTGAGCCACACTTGAATCATTCCAAATTTTCCTTCTCTTTATATCCGTCTATAAGGGCGACGGTGCAGCCATCTACCAACATTCTTACTTGTAAGTATTTTTTTAATACGTCATAAACCGCAAAACTACAAGAACTTTTATATTATGTTACTTGCTGGTATGGAACCCTTCATGGGCGAGTGCGACTCGCACTTGGCCGGTTTTTTTTCCTAATGGATTCTGAGACTTCAGAGTTCAGACTAAAATGACTCGACAAATATTGCACGTGTGCAATGAATTGGACTCTTTATTTGGTATAATTGACTTCACTTGGCATGTTCTTCTGAACCAACAGCAAAAAATTATGAATTTGGACATGGAACATAAATATCGGCAGGTCTTTAGGGCCTGTTCACAACGCTTTGTTTGGCTATTTTGAATTAAGTATAACAGTTGTGGTAAGAGTATTGTATGTCTACACTAATATTATAAAGAGTAAAGATTTGTTTGTTTGGTTTTTGTATTTTAATTTTACGGTAGTAACATGGGTAATTTCTTTTTACTGTTCTAACAACTTTCAACTTTAGTAGTAAGAACAGTAACTCAATTACCGGTGATACTACTAGTAGTAAGTTTGGTAGTAACACGGGTAATAAAGGCTATTTTTGTATGTTTGTATGTTTGTAATGAATAAGCTCAAAAAGTACTGGGCCGATTTAAAAAATTCTTTCACCAATAGAATGCTACATTCTTCCAATTTGACATAGGCTACATTTCCTTTGAAAAAAATTAGGGATCCTTGGTAAAATTTGAACAATGTAACCGAAGGTGTAGAAAAATGAGTCTTAAAATGTCTTTCGTCGAATGCGCTGCCGAAACTATAAATAATTGTCTACCCCGTGCGAAGCCGGGACGGGCTGCTAGTGCTTAATATAGTAGAGGGTGCAGCGGGAACGGGATCGGATGCGTTCGCCGTGTCAGCTAGTATTATATATAGGGATTATATGTAGTGTATATGTATTTATGTTTTTGTTGTTACATTCATACACCAAAAGCCCACGTGTGGCTTCTATGCTCTCCTGTCTATCCAAAGGTAGCCTTGAAGAGATTGTTGTTTGCAATAAGGCCGCCCATTGTGCATGAGATTGTATAACATTTCTATGTTTGTTTATTTTGGTGTGCAACAAAGAATATTTATTTATTTATTATTCATTTATCATTCAAGCGTCAACTCTTTTGATATTGCTAACTCCTTTTTTACAATGAAGTGACTGAAGCAATAGCGTATATGAAAAGATATTCGTATTTTCCATACCTACCGTAAAAGCATAATGGGCGCTATGTATGGGCCAGTTCCAACTCCAACGTGAATGATACATCGTTGGAAAGGTATATCTATGGATGTCGTGCAAGTATTGTGAAGAAACCGTAAGACTAATCTCTATGCCATGACGTCAAATGATTGTTTTACGAGACGTGTCATTGTTTTTTTTATGAATCAGGTTGGTAACAAGTCTGTTTCCAGCTGTTTACGTATTGTATTGTCGGTATAGGTTCCTTTTTCAAATGTATCCTGTTTGAATGCAAGTTTATTGCTTCCACATCTGTCAGGTGTCCAACGATGGCTCACAATTTTTTTTAGTGTGTTGTAAAAACTATATAAAGATAACTTGTTTTATTAACACATGTGAAGAATTTATTACATGCTATAACTTCATGACACAACATTAAATTCGTATTCGAACGGTATCATCATTGTCCGTCGACGAAAGCTATCGATATACCTACTCAGACGCTCGGTGGCGATATCATGCCTCCTGTAAGGCACTAGTCGCGGGTTCGAGTCCCGTCTGAGCTTTCGCTTTTACTAATCTAAATCGATATTTTATTCTTCATCGTCATCAGTGAATCAACACGTATGGCGTAATGGCGTCGCGGTAGAACAATAATTAACTGCTAAGAATAAGTTGCGATTTCGATTTTCACTCAGTGTAAAGTGCGGATGAGCATCGCTTGTACTGGGCTGTCAGGCGACAGGCTCATATTAATCCTTGCATTGCTTCACTCTGTCTAGGTACAGTGGAAAAAGGAGATACTGTTACAAGTTTTCATATTAAGTTGTATTTTTTTTTATAAAAGACACGTCAATTTGACTTCACCTCGCCTGATGGTAAGCTAAAGGCAAAGTCTCGGAAAGAGGGTCACCATCGTAAACATGTACCATGTTAACAGTGGTGGCACTCAACTTGACGACCTCATCAGATGCCTTTTCACGCCCCGCTTAAAGGACCCGGGACTATAGGAAGAAGCAAACACGTGCGCTGGCAGGGAGTTCCAGATCTTGATGGTGCGGCATGTATGTAAATGTGCAATGGTATCTCCTTTGTCGACTGTATATACAAGTATACGATTTGCACCATACAAGGCTCTTAAATAACACGTGGGAAGTCACACGAACCTAAGCGATATTTCGTGGGGTTTCTTAGTATTCAGTGCACCCTGGTGCACCCAAGGATTAAGATTAGGGCGACGGCGCGCTGACCCCCTGGACCCTGGACACTGTTGTTCCCCCTCCGGAGGAGGGCCAGATCGTAAGGAATGGCCCTGGGTCAGCCGGGGTGCGAGGGATATGTCGAAGACAACCTCACCTCCGGCATAGCACCATGACCCTCAGTCGACGTGCGGTTTTACGGTTTTAATCGGTTCAAGTCCGACATAATCTCCCTTTCCGGCTATTTCCGGCGGTATCCGTTCGGTCTTCCGCACGAAAAAAATAGGTGACTCAAGGCAGGTCTCTCCTGAAGGTCAGCACTTCAGCAGCCACTTACCTCATACTGATCCTTGCACTGCTTCACCCTGTCGAGATACATGTCGTACACGAACTGTGCCATATGTGGCATGTCCCTCACAGATAGCACGAGAGGCGGAGGTACACTCGCGCCGTTGGCTCGCTGTGCCGGCCACCTCTCGCCTGGTACTAACTCCAGTTCCAAGGGTCGATCTACCAGCTGTCGAAATAGAAAATTTATATTGTCAGATATATTGTTTGAAATTATGAGATGTTATTACTACGTACGATTCTAGAATGACACTCAGCCTGAATCATAATTTGTCTGATGACACATTGTATAGACAGATTGGTAGTTTGACAAAAAGGCCGATACAATCTGTCTTCAGATAAAACGAGATTCAGGCCGAGTGTCATTCTAGAATACGGCCGGGCCTTAGACCTACAACTGATTGCATAAAGATTGGAAATAGCTATCTTTGGTGGATATGTCATCAATTGGACATCTACGGGGGGTCTCAAAAGAAGTTACTAATAGGATATTTCCCGTTGGGAACTGTTGTAATAGATTTACTAATTGACTTGTATATGTGTGGTGGCGGAGAAAGAATACAAGTCTCAACACCCCATCTCATTCGAAGGGTGTCGTAAGAGGCGACTAACGGAAAAATACGCAAACGATATCACTGTTAGTGAAGGAAAACTCGAAATAAAACCCTGTACCACGTCCTTTGGTCAACGTGGAAACAGTAAGGCCTCTCCCAATTTTGGGAGGATTTTGCCAACATTGGGAGAGGCCTATGTCCAGCAGTGGACTTTGATAGGCTAATCGATTGACTTATTGACTTGAGACCATAACAATTTGAAGTTTATAAGGATCCAGTCATTTTTTTACCCCAAAAAGTTTGATTATTTACTATTTTCTTTCATGGTGAGTGACGATGACTTACCTGATTGAATGTAGGTTGAAGTTCGAAGCAGTTTCTGAACAAATTGGCTCTTGCGAATATGTACAGTCCAAGTCTTGCTCGGGAGGCTGCCACGATGAGTCGACGCAGGTCTCTAACGTGGCCGACGGCTTTGGTACGTACGAGTGATACCAGAGCTATGTCGTTCTGCTGGCCCTGGTACTTGTCCACGGTAGTCACCTGATGACAATGGGAATTGAAATATGAAGGAATAATTGCCTGTATACGAGTATAACAACATGAAAGATCTTTCTTGAAAATAAAAACGCATCATAAGTACATTGTGAATCCAGAATCGAAATTTAATTAACCACGCCAGTTTCTTTAAGCTTACACTTTTTTTGTTGGGACGCAGATACACAGACTGATGGTCTGAATAAAGAGGCTGGGATGGATTGTTTGAAGAAAATTGAGAGGAATGGCACATATTGGCAGCAGTGGACTAGGCTAATTTATTGATTGAATAATATTTACTTTGCGATATCCAAGTTCTATTAAACTCAATTCTCGATTTTTTTTTTAAAAAGGACACGTCAGTTTAGCTTCACCTCGCCATCAAATTTTGATGATCATATTTTAACCTATTCCTAAGATCCACAGATACCCAATATAATAATAAGAGCATTTTAATGATAGAATAGCATGTACTGCAACTCTTCGAATGTAATTAAAATTTAGATGTAATAAACAGATGGGCGCCATGCTATGTAAAGGCATGAATAATTCAGAGCAGAATATGATCTCATAAGTACCGTTTCTTGCTAATCTATATCTAACTTTGACATCACTAATAATGCTAGGTTTCATATTGCATGCATACATACATACAAATTCCAACCGCTTACGCCTATCTCCTTTCAGACTAGGTAGAGACAACGACTCATTTGCTTCGATCTTTTAATACATCTGTAGTAACTGTAGTAAAATACAAGCCGATCATACTGCCATCTGAACTCTACAACCCACTGATTACCTTGAAATTCCGTAGTTAGACCAGATTGTCGAACTTTTTAGGGCTCCCAACTACCCATGACGAACCCCATCGTATGGTAAGCGGGACCAACCGACATGACGGTTTAACGGGCTCACGGAGACACGGAGGGTTAAGAATGGTTAATGGTCATCCATATCAAGACTGATCTGCTAAGTATTGCTTACCCTTTTTTTTTATCGTGCGAAAAATCCCCACGGATACCACCTCCACGGAGCCGGTGGAGGCGGTTATGTCGGACTCGAACCGACCAAAACGCACGCCGTCCTGAGTCCTTGGTTTCCGGAGGTGAGATTGCCGAAAGAATGGACCATCAGTATTGCTTACTCTTGCAATGTGTTAACCTAGCCATTTAGTCCTCAACCTCACTAGGACATAGCCGGCTACGTTTTCAAGCAATTATTATTGAAAGACGAGACGAAGGGCCCGCCAGACGGCAATAGGCTCGACCCTATTACATCATGGGACCGAAAATCATAATTTGTAATACGTGGGTGCTAGTACACCTCTGTCTACCCCTTCGGGGATTTAGAGACGTGAGTATATGGATGGATGGATACTATAGAAATGTATAATTGTCAAGCTGTCGCCAAGTAAGTTAGTTACTTACTTACTACTTAGCTATATTGTATTTGGTATGACTCTCGCAATCAATGTCTAATTTTATAACTTTATGTGAGGTACTTATTTTACGTGCGAAAATCCCAATGAGTACCCGTCCCCGTCAAGCCTTGAAAACACGCACCGAGTGGAGTGGCGAGACAGTGCTGTTAGCCGAGTGCGATGTTCGTGCAAAATACTCGGCGCTATGTTCACTAACACCGAGCATGGGCCGAGCGCACTGTCTCGCCACACTACTCGGTGCTTGTGATCAAGGCATTAGAGTCAGTGGGGCTATAGGCCGTGCCAGATCGATTAAGAATAAAGTTTGGAGTAAGTATTGTATAAGTAGTGATTTTTGTGTAGCAAAAATAAAGGTTCACGCGGGTGCCACGTGGCGCTGCAGTAGGCTCCGCTACAGTGTGAAAAATGTTTACAACCCCTAAGTAACCGGTCAAAATGGTCGCAAGGTCAATAAACTATATTCTCAATCCATTTGGCAGGAGGTATTTCGTATTCAAACCGACTGAAACCGTACGGCCATCTCGGGTTATCAGATGCCGAGAGGTGGGTAACCTCTGTCATATCCCGCATACACTGGCTAACCTAGGACCTGGGCCTCGATTCTACTAAAGCAAAACTATTGTCAAACCACAGGCTGCTGGGCGATACCGTGGGGGTTTTAGTCGGTAGGAGTCCGGCATAACATCCATGAAGGATTTCCCCCACGGTCAAAAAAAATAAAAAAAACCACAGAGATTGCAAAAAGCGGCAATACATTATAGACTTCAAATCGATGCATTTAAAGTTCAATATTAAATAACTGTTAGCAGAGTGAATAAAAGAGTGTAATGAAACTTTTGTCATTTAATTTTGGACCTTAGTGTATAGAAATAAAGTCTAAAGTTTAATGCCGCTTTTTGCAATCTCTGTGGTTTGACAATAGTTTTGCGTTAGTAGAATCGAGGCCCTGTATGTAAGCCAAGGTACTGTAACTTACCTTATGCGGTCGTCCGATGAGCGGGTTTTCGGCACAGCGCTTGTCAATGACGTCACGGATGAGATGCTTTTGTCCGTTGTATGTAGTGAGGATTGAAATGCGGTCTGCTGGCCACCCGATCAGGCGCATGAACATAAACACAGCCACGACGTATTCAGCTTCGGCGAGATTCTGTAGCAGAAAAATTATAGTTAAAGCGATTTATTTTATGTTACATTTAGCATTATTTCTGTGTTTCTATAAATGTTAAAATATTTCTGGAAGTGACTGTCTAATTCTGACCTCCAAACCTCGCGAGGAAATCTCGTCGCCAATCAGCAGGTATGTTGGGCCCCGTAGAACCACCATATATATATATCAGTATCAAACAAGTGAGGAGAGAGAGAGAGGTTGGGAGAGAGAGAGAGAGATGGTGAGAGAGAGAGATTTTTTTGCAACGGGAAAATTCATCACCTATGATCCTACATCCTAGTAGCACAGTATAACGAGGGATCTTACAGTAGTTCATCGCGTTTGATGTTTGCGGAAATGCCGCCTTTTGCAGTTTTGTCAGAGTTGTCACTTCAGCTTTTATTTATAATTATTGTATAATTATTTTTACATCAACTCACGCTAATATAAATTACTAGCTGATGCCCGCGGCTCCGCTCACATGGATGTCGGCTACTGCGACGTTTGGTTATATCTCCGGTTCTACTCAACCAATTTGATCAAGCAAACGTAATATTTTAAGTTTTTGGATTTCGATTGCGATTTCGATTACGGCTTCGGTTTCAGTTTCAGTTTCGGTTTCGGTTTCGGTTTCGGTTTCGGTTTCGGTTTCGGTTTCGGCTTCGGCTTCGGCTTCGGCTTCGGCTTCGGCTTCGGCTTCGGCTTCGGCTTCGGCTTCGGCTTCGGCTTCGGCTTCGGCTTCGGCTTCGGCTTCGGCTTCGGCTTCGGCTTCGGCTTCGGCTTCGGCTTCGTCTTCGTCTTCGTCTTCGTCTTCGTCTTCGTCTTCGTCTTCGTCTTCGTCTTCGTCTTCGTCTTCGTCTTCGTCTTCGTCTTCGTCTTCGTCTTCGTCTTCGTCTTCGTCTTCGTCTTCGTCTTCGTCTTCGTCTTCGTCTTCGTCTTCGTCTTCGTCTTCGTCTTCGTCTTCGTCTTCGTTTTCGTTTTCGCTAAATGATCGCTATTAAGGAGCCTATCCACGATCAGTCCGCCTACAGTTTCAGAGTGTATCGGGCGGCCTGCAGTCCTAAATTGACAGCGCCAACACACGAAAGCGATTTTGGCCTGCCGGCCATTCCCTGCTGTCAGTTTTGCGGCTACACACGATCAGTTGGTAGTCGAGAGTTTCTCATCGTATGATTGACTGCCGGCAATTGTCTGATATCGTAATTGACGATTATTTTAACGACGATCAAAGATGTCCGACTTCAAATAAAAAAAACTAAGTTTTCGGGGTGACTAATATTAAAATTCATCTGAAAACGATACCCATGTCGATTTTGGTTAAAATTTCGAGTCAGCCATCTTGGATCGCTAAATTGATTATAAATTCGTAATCAGCGACCCCAAAAACCCTGGGAGCGATACCCATATCGATTTTGGTGAAAATTTTGAATCCGCCATCTTGGATTGCTAAATTGATGATATATTCGTAATCAGCGACCCCAAAAACCCTGAAAACGATACCCATATCGATTTTGATGAAAATTTTGAGTCCGCCATCTTGGATCGCGAAATGAATGTTATATTCACAATCAGCGACCCCAGAAACCCTGAAAGCGATACCCATATCGAATTTGGTGAAAATTTTGAGTCCGCCATCTTGGATAGCGAAATAGATATTATATTCACAATTAGCGACCCCAAAAACCCTGAAAGCGATACCTATATCGATTTTGATGAAAATTTTGAGTCTGCCATCTTGGATCGCGAAATGGATGTTATATTCACAATCAGCGACCTCTAAAACCCTGAAAACGATACCCATATCGATTTTTTGAAAATGTTGTGTCCGCCATCTTGAATCGCTAAATATAGAAAACGAAAAAAAAAAACAATTATAACAAACAAGACGATTCATGAAAAAAAAATTAAACACGTGATTAGTGTGATTACAAATGAGACAGCCCTGAATCCTAAGTACCGAGTAAAATGTATGGGCGTACCGAGTAATACCCCGTCCCCCACCACCCCTCTCCCCCCGCACGATTGCTGTCTAGACGGCTTCGTTGACAGACTGTATGTAGTATGAATCGTTAGTCTGTGCTAGTAGGATTATGGGTGTAGGTAAGAATTCTCACACTTTATAAGAGCGAAAAGTTAATTATGTACCTAAATGGGGTCAGAAAACTTTGTGTCCCCATTTAGGTATATACTTTATACAAAATTGCTACCTGGCAATTTATTCGTGGCGCTAATAGATATAAATAAATAGTCATCATAAATTACACGCAATCGACACCATTATGCAAATACCTACCCAATGGTTAGATTAACATTCAATAGAAATATAACTCAGCAGTATTATTTGACGCATTACAAAGTCGACAAAACAATCGGTATGCTATGTAATTTATCAAATAATTTGCATAATTTCTAGGTACGGCTTTGTGTTGATAAGACTCATCAATTAGGTACTTATATTTAATTGACGAAGTGCGAAGTTTAGCCGCTGCTGCATTTTTTATACCTCAATAGAACACAATACTTAGTAAGAAGAATATTGTATGGTAATCATTTTGGTGATCCTGACAATCTCAGTGATGTAGCGGTAGTGGACGCGGCCGCTACGCAGGAGATCGATCCCTGCTAAGTGCAAATATTTGTATGCATGAATATGGGTATTTATATTGGCCTGGTTGTGCCTCGGAGAGCACGTTAAGCTGTCGGTCCCGGTTGTCATACGAACATATATGGCAATCGTGACGGGTAGTTGGAGCCCTCAAAAGTCCAACAACTGGTTTAATTGCAATGCTTTGATATCGCCTTTGGGTTGTGGAAGTCAGATGGCAGTAACTTCACAGAAAATATCGAAGTTTAGCCAAATCCGCAGTTAGACTGGTAAAGCGGACCCCAGACTCCAAGCTGAAAGCTTCGGATGCAACTGGGATTAAAGTAAAGATAAAGAGAAGAATCCTTTTGGTGATTTTGGTGACCATTTTTTTGATCCTAGACTGTAAGAGGTTTTCGCCTCTGTTTATTCATTACTTGTAGATCTAAATACTAGGGCTACACATACCTTAACAAGACATGATAGATAGGTGGTAGTGCATAGTATGCGTACTTTAAATTAACGCCCTTAGATACGGTGTATCAACCTTGTATGTACAGTCAGCATCAGAAACATGTTGATGAACAAAGTACTCAAAATGACCTTAATTTCGATTTTTTACCCCCTTCCAGTTGACTGATTGTTCAGATATTTGTCGTACACTTTTAGTTCGGACAATAATACAATTTAAATCAATAAAACAGTTTAATTTGCTTCTAATACGAGAGTTTTAAAATCATTTTGACACTTCGTCGTGAGGATATTTATGATGTTGACTGACATGTACCATGTTAACAGTGGTGGCACTAAGCTTGGCGGCCCATTCAGATGCCTTTTCACGCCCCGCTTAAAGGACCTGGGACTGTAGGAAGAAGGAAACACGTGAGCTGGCAGGGAGTTCCAGGTCTTAGTGGTGCGGCATAGGAATGAGTGACTGAAACGCTTGATTCTAGCAGGTATATTCTGCACCGTATACGGGTGGCATCTTATACTAATGTGGGTTTCTTCCCACTGCCGTGTTATCCAGTCATGTAAGATGATGACTTCATTCTAAATGATAAACTACAATTAAAAGCCCTTAGTTTGAATCACATCAGATCTACATAATAATAGTATAGCAAAGTTGAGTTCATAGTGTTACTAATCTATGATTACGGGTACGATATATCTGCTGATTGCCACATTGCTACAATAATGCGCGCAGGTGCGTCACTGGCTGTGACACACATTCAAATGTTGTATAAATAGCATTAGTTTTTCATTAATAAAGTTTATTACAAACATGTAAAGCCCGACCAATAAAATAAAATACCTCACCATATTGCGGAAAACTATTGGAACTAATTTCTTCATATGGCAACAATCTATCAGATATCATTATGGTCATCTGTCAGTGTGGTGTCAATTGTGCGTGATAATTATTGTGAATATAAATGCCAAAAACTCTTAAAAGCCAGTTAAGAAAAGTTATTTACAATATAACAAAGTATTTGTCGGATAAAAAGTCGGAAGGATTGGACTCTGTTCCTGTAAATAACATCACCGACCTCGTTGTCAACATGACGGGTACATCATAGAGTACGCGCATTGAAAATTGGCCAATTTTTCTACTGTGACTAATTATTATCCACATTTTTAGGTATATCCAGATCGTCTGTAATAAAAATACAAAAAGAAGGTAAAACATCAGCTGTATTTTCTACACCTAAGAAAAATAAGCCTAAGGCAAAGAAGAAAATCATGCTTGATGATTTCGATCTCTGTGCTATTAGGCATAAAATACAAGAATTTTATGCAGTCCGAAAAGAAGTACCGAGTTTGAAGCGGTTGCTTGCGGCTCTGAAAGAATCTATAAATTTTGTTGGTGGCAGGGAGTCGCTTCTTTACTCTTACATAAATTAGGATTTAAGTTTAAAAAGTGTAGAAATCAAAGGTAAATTCTTATGGAGCGACAGGATATAGTGGCATGGAGGGATAGGTACTTAAAAGAAATCAAAGATGTAAAGGAGAGTGGTATGCCAGTTGTATACCTTGATGAAAGTTATATTCATACTTCGCTCAATCATGCAAGATGTTGGCAAAGTGAAAATGAGCCTGGCGTATCTAAATCTGTGGCTAAAGGTTAAAGATATATAATAGTTCATTGTGGAGGTAAGAATGGGTTCGTCCCGAATGCTTTACTACTTTATAATGACAAAGAAAAAAAAGAAGATTTCCATGATGCCATGAACAAAGCAAATTTTAAGAGATGGGTATTGCTTATTACCTAATTTACATGAACCCACCTGTGTAGTCATGGATAATGCTAGATACCATTCTAGCCAAATTAATAAACCTCCAAATTCGACTAATAGAAAACGTGAAATTGCAGAATGGCTTACATCTATTAATGTAACCTACCATGCCGATGCCACTAAAAGTGTTTTATTGGATTTGGTAAAACAAAATAAACCTGACCCGATATATGAAATTGATAATTTAGTACAGGATTATGGTCATAAAATAGTAAGTGAAAAAGTGAAGGAAATAGTGACTGAAAATCCTCATTCAAGTCATCCTCATTCCGGAAACAGCGTTTAAAAAATGTTTTGATGATTGGATTATTCGTTGGCGTAAGTGTATCGTTTCTGAAGGAGCATACTTTGAAGGTGATAAATTAAATTTGGATGAATAACAAAGTTTTTGTGTATTATTGATTTTTTCCCGGTACTTTCTTGACAGAGTAGTATATCCATACTGTCACTGAATAGACTTAGTGTATTACGTATATACATAATAATAATATTCAATAATTATCTATACATATAATAAATCTGTAAACGATCGATGTCTGTACATGGAAAGGAAATGAGAAAAATTGTTATAGGGGGACTTTATAAACGTAATAGAAGCCAAATCAACGTTTTTTGGAATTTTTGTCTGTTTCTCTGTTTATCTGTTTATGTTTCTCTGTTTGTCTGTGAGTTTGTGAACGCTAATCTCAGAATCGGCTGAACGGATTTGGTTGCGGTTATCACTAATATAGTGTGGTAGGCTTCACTTAACATTTAGTGTTTGTTTTATTGAAATCGGTTCAAAAATAAAAAAGTTATGTCAATAATAGCATATCACGGCTAACAATTTGTGATTGTGTGAATAGATCGAACCAATAAAGAAGCAACAATGCTTACAAGAAGATATTATTTCGGTCATAGGAATCTGAAGAACTTCGAGAGGCCAGAGTTCTACATCTCAGCCAAGTCAGGTCAGGTTACTGCAGAATCTTCGGCACAGCCAGGAGCCTCGATAGAATTCACATTGTTCTCGAACGATTTTCTCTCGAATCCAACAAATTAGTAAGCAGATGGTTCGGTAAAAAGACTCCTGGCTTTCATAATTAATATCATCACGCTATTATAATAACGAATGGGACAGAATGTTTTTATGACATAATATGTAAACGTCTATTTCACACTATGATTTAATGGTAACTGTGGCTCAATACGACTGCGGTGGACCTATAACTTAGCTGAGTCGCGTTCGAATCCATCTAAAACGTAATTTTCGTTTTTTATGTTTTTTTATTTACTTTTGTTTAACTTTTTTATTTTATTGTGTATTTGTTATGTTTTGTTGTATTTATAGTTTTATTTGAAGTAAAATATAAATTCTATGCTTAGTATTCTATAGGTAGTACATAAAACTAGCCTGTGTGACAGTAATAGTAGAACTTATTACATAATATTCTTAGATCTACACAAAATTCTTCATTTCGGAGAATGAAAAGTGGTCCAACCCGCCTGAGAAGTCATAAAACTGAAACTTGTATCCTCCATTGATACAGATTCCACCAAATCGGGGCAAGCGCAATATTGGAATCAAACCGATTAAAATTTAACAGAGGAATGGGGCATTGGGGGTATTCTGGGGTTAGGTACCCCAGCACACCTGTCTTGGTTACCTATTATAAAAATAGGCGGTCTCAACGTGAAGAGCAGGGATTGCTTCGGCTAGGGTGATGGGTAGCCTAAGCTATCACCAACAAAGCCGCGCTCATGGAGGAAGTAAATCGTTGCACCTTCTCTGAAGCACATTACTTATACACATACATATACTTATTAAATCGGTTTACTTCTTCCTACAGTCCCGGGTCCTTTAAAGGGGGCGTGAAAAGGCTTCTGATGATCCCATAAAGATGAGTGCCACCATTGTTAAGATAGTACACGTTTATAATGGTGACCCTATTTCCGAGTCTTTGCCTTTAGCTTAACATCATTCGAGGTGAAGTTAAATTGACGTGTCCTATATAAAAAAACCCCGGATCTTAAAAAGAACAAAACAAATGTGTGGGCAGAGCAATACAGCTCTTAACCGCCTGATAAAGAAATGAAGTTCCGAACAGCTTGGTACGAGGTGGGATTATTTCTACCGTATGTGACTGACGGAAGGAAGGAGAGATTAGTTGAAAGACTCCTAATAGGCTCTTTCACTCGCCGTGGTGCGGTAGAAATGGTAAAATACAGCCAGAGAGACAATGTCTTTATGCAACTGCAGACATTATACAATGTTAGTGACCTGATGACTACCAACGCACGCCGCTGTGATATTATCGATTCCGTCTAATAAGTAGGTATCTAATAGTAAATACGTAAATCTATCCCAGAAATGATAACAGTACGTCAGGAGAAGCCAACCTATGTATTAGGTATATAAAAGATACCGCTGCTCCTATTATATAAAAGAGACTGAATGTGGGCAGAGAAACACTCAGTTCCGATAAATTTCATCAGACCAAAAAAATCCGCCACGTGGACATAAACTCCAGTATCAATTTGGAAGTACATCATCTGCTGGAAACAAGCTTGCCAATACAAGGAATATATAGCAAAATGAGGCTATATGACCCCATCCCAGTCAATGCTGTATTTGCTCTCTTGCCCACTGCGCCCCTCTTCTCTACCTGTGTGTAAAGCAATGAACAACGATGTGACTGTGGTCGATGGAATTTATCATAAAACTGGAACTACCCACCATTGGCTCGGCAAAGAAGAACCACTGCTCACTGCTCAGGGCGTGCAAGGCACCGGGTTTTCTTGAAACTATTTTGTGTGATACTTGATGAACTTATTTTAATTTGTTCAGTTCGTAAGTGGTGGCAGCATGTTTTAAGAATTTGGGAGGAAGGAAGAATATTTAAACCATTAAAACTGGTGAACATTACCAAGTCCACATATAACAATGTTCATAACATACTTGATAATGATTTCGTCAGCAAAATGTTGAATTTTTCAAAATCCTTTTGCAATATTTGCCAAGCCCAAAGAAGAAGTCTGTCAATTTTCGTAGTTTTCAGTAGTTTAGCCCTGTATTTATAAGTCAGTCACTCAAAAGACTGTCTTCATAACATTTAATTTAAAAATACAAGGTGGAAGATGTCAAGCGAGTTTTCGAATACAGTTTTGTTTTTTTTTTTTAAATAAAGAAATGTTTCCTTTGCGTAAAATTCACTATTTCCAGTAGTTCCGTTCCAGTTGGGATGAAAATCTTCCACCATGTTTAATAATGAGTTTGAGCTATTCCGAACTAAACGCGGACGAAGTCGCGGGTAACAGCTAGTTATAAATAAAAATCTAGAACAAGATATGTGCAAAACTGCAGGTTCAGGCGTCAAAGAATTCCTCCCCATCGACGTCAACCGGGAGGGTGGCCAGAAGGTGGTGGTGGTCATTAGTATATCCATACTAATATTATATCAATGCGAAAGTAATTATCGTCTGTATTTTTTGATGAAATTTAATATAGAGATTTTGGGAGTTTGGGAACGGACATGGGCTACCTTTTATCGCGAAAAAGGGAGTTAAAGGGTGAGAAATGGGGAAAATGGTGAGACAGTTTGTACGGAAGTTCGTCATTTTTATCAATAATTGACATCCACGCGGGCGGAGCCGCGCGCAACAGCTAGTATTATATAAATGCCATCCTCTAGTGTATGGCACTTTATTTCTGCAACAGTTTCCTAATAAGCTAAGATATTGTACACTAGCCAATTCACATGTGTATCACTATACTTGGTGTTGTCATAATCATGACGGTTAAAGCGCCCCCAGTACGAGGTTTTTATTTTCTTGGTCGGGCTATAATAAAAAGTAAAAAACCCGACTGCCACTGAAAAGATCAAAATAAGTTTGATAGCAGGCGGTACCCATTTGCCAATCATAAACCGAAAGCAAATTAATGGGTACCGCCTGCTATCAAACTTATTTTGATCTTTTCAGTGGCAGTCAGGTTTTTTATTTTTTAATCATTTGTAATCTCCTTCTAATTTCATTTATTTTGATACCCTACTCGATAAGTTTGAGTCAAAAATATTTTTGGCGCCAAAAATCCACCATTTAAATTTTTTTTAGAAATTTTAATTTTAATAGGTGTCACTTACACAGCGACACACAATCACAGCGAATCAAATAACACCTCACATGTCCAAATCCGTCAAGCCGTTCAGGCTGTAGGCCGTGCCAAATAAATGAACATACATACATACACACATCAAAAAAAGTTTGCGATCAAGGGCATAAGCTCCTAGAATTCTTTAAATTTAACTTTATCAAGAAAAAATCTATGTTGTATGCTTTCTTTAAATAGGAATACCCTGTTTGAAATTAAAATATAAAACTATATTTTATTATTTATTTAAAAAAATTGAGCCATTAATCATAATGCAATTGTGATAGAAATTTCATAGAAAGAAAAAGACTGTTTAATTAAACTTAAACTACAATTTATTATTAAAAGGTGTAATTTCAATATAAAATAACTCCTCCCCTGGCTCGAACACATGCGGAGATCCTCCTGGGCATGCTGAGGATCATGTTATCCAGCATTTCCTGGGGTAACCTATCCCATTCTTCAATAGTGGCTTCCCTGAGCTCTGGAACTGTCTGGGGATGTGGCTCACGGTTCCATACAGCTCGTTTAAGAGCATCCCACGCGTGCTCTATTGGGTTTAAGTCGGGCGAGCCGGCAGGCCAGTCTAATCATGTGATATCGTATTCTTGAAGAGCTGCATTGACTCGTTGAGCTCGATGTGCGGGCGCATTATCATCGACCAGTACAAATCGGTGCCCATGGTTTACTCGGAATGGTTTGACGATATCATCAATAGCAACTGCTTTGTATATGTCTGCTGTCATGAAGCCCCGATACGGGATCAAAGGCGTTCTAGCTCCAATCATAATGCCACCCCAAAAAGACACCGATTTTCCGCCTTGCTGAACTGTTCCAGTGGCAGTTCTTTGTCTTTCACGGTCGCCTGGTCTTCTCCAGACACGGACACGTCGGTTATCTGGATGAGTGGAGATTCGGGATTCGTCAACGAAGAGATAGTTTTGCCAAATGTTTTCTTCCTCACCTTCTTCATTTTGCCGAAGTCTAGCCCACTGCAATCTTCGTTGTTGACGTTGCCGGGAATTGAGCGGAGCTCGCCATGACCTCCGTGCTCGTTATCCAGCCTGGTGCAAGCAATTGCGAACGGTCTGCGTGCTAACTTCAAGCCCAGAGGCGGCCCTGACTTCTGCTTTTATTTTAGTGGCGTTGATTGTGGGATCACGGGCTGCCAGCAATCTAATATAGCGCTTTTGGGCAGCTGTCAAAACAGTTGGGCGACCGCTGCGGGGTCGGTCAGCTAAATTCTCCATTCCGTGGTACCTCTGCAACGTAGCCACGACACAGGATTGGGATATAGCAAGTCTGCGTGCTATTACACTCGTGGTGTATCCTTCTTCCCTCAAAGTTACTATTTTAGCTCGTAAAACCTCTGATAATCCTCTTGGCATTTTTTCAATCACTACTTTCCGCGAAAAATATCTTGAATCGGTTATAATTCACTAAATCAGATTTCTGAATGAGCGTAAGCTAGGACTGAAAGCCTTTTTGTAAGAAAAAACAATTGAACGGTGTCATTGTTTTGTGTTCTAATTCTTTATTTTTAAATAAAGAATCTAAAAAGAAGAAAAAATCATAATATAATCTACAGTAACAAAAAAGATTTCAGGTTTTCAAAGTGATCGCAAACTTTTTTTGATGTGTGTACATACATACATACATAGTCTCGAAAAACATTACCCTCCTGCCTTCGGCAGTCGGGTAAAAAGGACACTGAATATTTGAATGACATTTTAAAGCATTTAGTAGGGGTGGGTCAGGTAACTTAGTGGTCAAAGTATTCTCCCGATAATAGAAGGATCGTGGGTTCAAATCCCACCTGGACCGATCATAAAAAAAGTCCATTCCAAATTGATTTGAAGGACACTGAAGTCATGAAAATTGCAATTAAAACCTGGGTTAGCATCAGATCAGCCTACATTCCAGTAATAATATAATTAGTATACAAACTATGCACAGCAATATCTATACTAATATTCTTCACAACACAAAAATAGCCTTCACACCTAAACCCTAGAACCGATTTTGATGAAATTTTGTATAGGGGTAGATTAGACCTTGAGAAAGGACATAGCCTATGTTTGGTCGTGATAGCCGACATCTACGCGGGCGGAGTCGCGGGTAACAGCTAGTAAAACAATACGCTTTGATAAAAGCAATATAATCGAGTAATCGTGCAATTTAATAAAAGTACCTAACAATGTCAATACGTCAATGATGCAATTCCAGGCTGAACTTGTACGTACAAGTTATTATATTCACGGAGATAATGTATTGCTAACTATTTAAACACATTGCCCTAGGTGGTGTTTGGTGTCCTACCATATCTATATTGTATCATGCCTTAGGTCACCATTATAAATCAATTGTTTTAATAGATTATCCGTTACTGTGTATCATTACATGACGATAATGTATTTGTTCTTGGTGACAGAAGTCACGACTTTGAATAGGTATCACGCTTTAATGGATATGTCTACCTCTATTAATTATACTAAGTTTACCTTTTATTTAAAGATATGACTAAATTCGGTAAAATGGTGTAAAACTGTTTACAGATACAGTAATTACAATCTAACCGGCAGGTTTACCATAAACCGTGTATCCGAGGTTGCGGACTGTAGTTTCAGTTTCAGGTAATTGGTATGTACAGACGACAAAGGAAATACAGTTGCACTTTTTCTTATCAACTTGTATATAGAGGTGCAACCGTACCTCCTTTGTCGAATGTACCATGAAACGCATTTATCCCGCAACGTTGAAGTACGGGAAGGAATAATACGCAATGAGAAAGTACGATAAGTGATGATACGCAATATGAAAGTACGAGAAGGACTGACAACGTAAGTATTTAAACAGTAGTTGATACATCTAAAACATATAAATACCTGGTAGAAGTAAGGACTTGGTTCTGTTTCGCCAGCGCCATGGAAATCGTCCACGTTGATAAGTTGGAAGTCATAACGCAATCCTGCATTAGCGGCACGGTATTCTGGCAAACGCGTGACGTGACCCAAGTCACCAAGAGCCAGATATCGCCAACGGTATAAGTTACAGATGCTGTAAACAGAATTGAATATTTTAGAAGATTATAATATCAATCCGGCAATAGATGAGTTCAATACACAGACATTATACTGGGTGATTTTATAGTCGTTTAGAGATAAAAAGAATTGGGGCACAGTTTCGAAATCAAAATCATCTGGAAGCCTCCGTGGCGTGGCGGTAGTGCACGCGACTGCCACGCAGGAGGCGCGGGTTCGATTCCCGCTAAGTGCAAATATTTGTATGCATGAATATGGCTATTTGCATTGGTCTGGGTGTTTCTATGTATAATATGTAAGTATTTACAAAAAAAAAAGTATATAAGTATGTTTATCCGCAATCTAGACTCCATAACACAAGATATAAAAGCTTAAAATGGGTCTAGATAGCGTTGTGTAGAATTTTGTGTTATATTTATTTATTTATTTATTAATTTGGCGAAAGAATTTCTTTTAAAAGCCCCATACATTTTTCCTTTCACCTGAACATTATCTCATAGATTTATCAAAAAAAAAAATTCTTTCGCTAAATTTATACTTCCAGATGATTTTGCTTTCGAAACTGCCCAAAGTCTTTTTATCCGAAACGACTATAAAATCACCCAATATAAACTACTTATGTTTTATCTAATTAGTAATTACTAGTTAAATTGCGGTGGTTAAAGAACAAATTCTTATAACAATTTTATTTGACATAAAACATAAACATACATAACGTAATACACGTAATTGCTAAAAGAATGCACTTAGAATTATTGCAAGGGGTAAGATCGTGCTATTGGAAATTTGTAGTGTTTACCTAACCTACTCCAGTTAATACAACTATGTAGGTGCTAGAATTTTTTTACGAATGTATTCCTGAGCAAAAGGGTCTCTAGCCGACATCAGAATATAAATATTCTAAACTTCATCATGGGTAGGCATTACTCCTCCCTATTTCAAGAAACTACAATCTGAGGCGGATAAATTATTTCAAAAGATTTTCCGATCATTGATGTTTATTGAAATTTGTAATCAAAAGATACGTAAGATAGACTTGAAGGTACCTAAATATGTCGACACCCTCTTGGTTCTGTAAATATTATGCTGGATGAAACTGCTTTGATGAATGTTGCACAAAAAACCCACGGTCAGTTCCAAAGAATGTTATTTTAATAGGAGGTGATAGAATCTAATGTAAGAACACTACACAGATGTTGACCAAACAAACGGAATGCTGAGAATTGCCTAAATCAAAGTTCTCCGTAAAGAAAAATTGGAGGAAAGAATTGCGTATATTATGAAATTACTATATTAGTTTCGAATACCTATTCGTAAACTTGAATATTGGTTGATCAAACAACGCTGAATATTTTTTCAATAACGGCGATGCATCCTACTAATAGCACCTACTAATATTATAACTTTGGCAGTTACTATTGCATGGAAAATCACGTGAAGATATTTGGATGAATTTTGGTGCAAAGGTAAATTAGGTAAGTACGAGTGTAGTCCGGAATATCATATTAGAATATTTTTATCTCTGGAATAAGTTTCTGGAAAACCAAATCTGTATTTCAAGCGGGCGGAGCCCTGGGCAACATCGAGTTCATAATTCAATAGATAATGAAAGAAGGATACCTAAATATAATATAGTTCTTACCTGGGTCTAGCACGTCCTTGAGCATCTAACTCGACATACGGTACTCCAAGACGAACCATCCTTGTGAAAAGACTCTGCTCCATATTGCAGTACTTCTGGAAAGCCATGTTTTTGACCACGGGTGGCAACTGATGATGATCACCGATCATTATCCACCGTTTGAGACGTGAACGTCCGTCTTGTGGGTTCTGGAGTAGCAATGGAATGAAAGTTTCGATTTCCAATATTTGGGCTGATTCTTCCATCAATATGTTGTCGTATTTGAAGCCTGTGCGAAATGCGTACATGTGAGAAGCCGTTTGAAAAGAATGTACAGGCGACAAAGGAGATAGTGTCGCACTATTTCATGAAGTTGTATGTGCAAACGTATCTCCTTTGTCGACTGTTCATGGTAATAGTCAATGTTTATCAATCTGAGTGAATTTATTGAGTGAGGCGAGGATTGGATGGAAAGAAAATCATAAATAGAATGATAGGTTAAATTTTAATTATTCCCATGGAGAAGGAAATGGTAGCGGAGTTGTTGCAAGGCAATCGAGTCGCGTGCCATCCAAACGTCAAATGGACTCATTCGGTAGGAACGTTATACCTATGACGTCCTTCGACTTTTGACACCCCGCGCGTCTCTTCCCACCCGCATTCGGCGACGCGTTTTTATTAGGAGAAATATCAATGGGGCATCTCCGTTACTTAATCATATTCTGTCCTCCGTGATTATTCCCAAGCGCCTCTTCGCTGGAGACTGACCGGATTGGTAAGAATGTACGAGACAAGAATTAAAACATTTTATTTAAATAATATTCCAGTGTATTGGTGCGCACTGCGTAACTACTTATTAACTCTGTAATGGAAACATTATTCTGACGCAGGCTATAAATGTAAATGTAAATTTGGGGGACATAGTGGACCGTGCTGCTGCGAAGAATATAGATATACATTATGGATGTACTTAATTCCTGATATTGGTCAGAAAAACATGACATTATCGAATGCTATAAATATGAATTTGAAGAATTTTCTATTTACTCCTTGAATAGGATGCATGCCTCGTGTCTCTGGGGGAAAAGTAGAAACCAAAATATGTCTACATTGTTTTATATTAGATGTTAAATTTACTTTTAATAGCGGTTTAAATATTAACCTGATTGTAATTTTAATATGGGGGATCTCGGAACATGCAGAGTCCTGAGATTTTGAGACGGTATAGACGTCCCAAAACCCAATGAGGACGAATTGAGTACCTCCTAAGTCATTGAAGGAATTTTTACAGCATTAAGTATGCTAACTATACAAATCGAATACATAGGGAAAAAGAATCTTCTCGGGCGGGACTCGATCCCGCAGTCTTTCCCTTACAGGGGGAATGCCTGACCAATTCGGCTACCGAGACACGCCCGATATGATTCAAATTTCCCATCTTATACGTCTTTAAGGCGACGTGGCGTCATATCATTTTTAAACATTGATTTTTATAACTGCGCCCAAACAATTGAAGGAATTTTTACAGCATTAAGTAGTCCCGCCCGAGAAGATTCTTTTTCCCTATGTATTCGACCTCCTAAGTCAGTTATAGATAGACTATTATTTATATCATACCCATTTGAACGAGTTCCGATCGTTTGAGCGCTGCATGGGTACATGTCATTGCAATAATCTTTGCCTCCTTCACCAACAAATACTTAGACCTGTCCAATCCAGATCGGAGCAGTTCGAAAGCACGAAATTCCTCGAGCTCCTCAAATATGTGGTCGATATATCTGCAAAAAATATTTAACTCATAAAGTTAAAAATGCGTAAGGCTACATGTGTGTTCGAGCATAGCGGTAGTGACGAGGTTACCATACGCAGTAATATCGCCATGTCAATGTCGCCGCAGACGCAAGGCGGCTTATAGTAAAAAACAAATGATTAAAAAATAAAAAACCCGACTGCCACTTAAAAGACCAAAATAAGTTTAATAGCAGGCGGTACCCATTGATTTTCTTTCGGTTTATGATTGGCAAATGGGTACCGCCTGCTATTAAACTTATTTTGGTCTTTTAAGTGGCAGTCGGGTTTTTTATATTTTAATCATTTGTTTTATTTTATACTTTTTAGTTATGATATAACATGTATATCTTTTTGTATTTTCTTCACATCCTTTATACTAATAAAAACTTAAATCAATAAGTAAGAAAATGAGCAAGAATGATTTTTTTTAAACAACTTTAAATCATCATATATCCTAAACTATTATTTAAAATGAAAAATGATGAAAGGAACCTAAAGATGATTTTAAAATACCTATTCAACGACACCCCACTTGACATAGTTCATCGACTTTTTTTTTTTTCATTTTGACAATATGGTGTCTGGTTGTCGCTGTGGTTAATTTTGATTACTGTAATGTCTTTAGTGACACTCGCGAGGTTAAGACGAATCGATTGACGTAAGAATTATCAAAATCGGCCTACGCATTTGGTCTCTAGAACGCCACATAGAAACAAACATACATACATACATACATACATAGACTGATAAACACATTACCCTCCTTTGCGTCGCGCAGTCGGGTAAAAAAGGCATGACGTCAGTCTCATTTAAAACTTAACTGCACGGGTGCATCAGCCACCGTTTTGGCACAAGGTTGTGAATTCGATTATCACTTATGACATTATTTAGGTGATTTACAAGTATTAAGGTCAACGAAACATGATTGATTCGCCGTCGAGTTTGTTTACATTCTGTATCTCAACTTCATGGCTATAGTAAGGCTATATTTGGTTTGAAGTGGCGCCAGACCATCGTGCTATACTCATTGTTAAATTTAAAAGCGTACCTGTAGTGTGCGTGGAGTGGTCCCTTTATTACTTATATGAACGACTCAATAATGTTATGTGATTGTCACATACTTATTGAAGATGATACGTGATTGTGGTAACAATTAACACAAGTTAACAAGCCTAAAACAGTCATAAATCTATTAGCTCTACACCATATTTGTATTCATCA
The DNA here is from genome assembly GCA_914829495.1 of Eilema sororculum. Taxonomy (NCBI): domain Eukaryota; kingdom Metazoa; phylum Arthropoda; class Insecta; order Lepidoptera; family Erebidae; genus Eilema; species Eilema sororculum. The sequence goes on along the minus strand of OU618553.1, from coordinate 12,282,550 downwards.
CATAAAAATGTGACCATATTACCTTTTGTGGTGGCTGTAGACATTGGCCAGGCCTCGAGTGCCATATTTCTACAATTCCGATTACTCGAGTTTTTATACAAACAGTTACATATTGTTGTTTGATTACCCCAGAATGCCGTCTGTTACCTCCATCTCCATATAATACTATCTAGCTTGTTTGTATACAAGTGGTTTTGATGCACTAAAATAGTTAATTTATGTCTAAGTTGTATAAATATGGTTTCTTAATTTAAAATTGTTTAAACGTTCATTCTCTGAAGTTGTTGTTGAATCTGAACTTATTATTTTCTCTGAATTAATTATATCTATTATAAATGAAATATAATAGGATGGTCTTATTTTCAACAACTAGGTGTAAGTGTTCAGCAGAATTCTGTGAAACATCACAAAAAAAACGGACCAGCGTACAGTAATGGGGCTACCTTTATGCAGAAGGGGGCTATAACTATGCACACCTCTTTAAACAATGGCCCAACCTTCTATCGTGCCCGCTGTGCCCTAATACTTGCACAATGGAGGACCTCAACAAGGCGACTGCGGAGGCAATCAGTGTCGCCGAATCTTGGGCTGGACACATTTAATTGGACCGAAAATAGCCTACGGCTCGAAGAAGAAGAAAGAAACGTACAGTTTTAAATTCCATAGGTAAGTATACTAAATTTTTGTATGGAGACACCTAAAATTATTATATATAGAGGTAGAAGATTTTCATACGCCTGGAGGGGAAGTACTCGAAATACTGGAGATGGAGAATTTTACTGAAAAGAAACATTCCTTTATTTTTTTAAAGGAAAAAAAAACTTGCATCTTTGAATTTTCGAAAACTCGCTTGACACACTCGGTAATCGAACCGACTAAAACTCGAAAAATTCACACCCCACGTTTTTATGGCTTCAATCGATAGTGGCAATCATAAGAATCAAATGGTCTTACCATCAGAATTCACAGGGCCAGGTATTTATTCCTACTAATGTATGTCGCCAGCAAGTCTAAATGGGCCTCTTTAGTGCAATCGTATTAGGATAATATTTCGTCTTTTATACGATATTTATACGAAATGAGAGTCTGCTTAGTAAATGAATTGTTGTGACACAGTGTGTTGACACACATAAGTGACCATTTTACGGTTTTTTCTTTAACAAACTTGGTAAATTAAATGAAATGAAATGGCTGAAATTTTTGAGCGTTCCCCTTACGCCCGGTATATACCTACCTATTCTATTATACCTAGGTATATAATTTTATGTGTGTCTGTCGTCGGGGTCGGATAGCTATCTATCGGATTACTTTAACGATTTAAACAAACCAGATGGTCAGCAGATGCTGTTTGTGGATAGAGTTATCTATTTATTACTTTACAGCATAAAACACCGTTTATTGCTGTCGGTGCGTAACACAAGGGAAATGTGCAAATGCACAGAAACGGCAGATATTTGAAAAACAAAATCGAAGGTCCTCTAATTCTCATAACAAATGAAGACAATTTTATCCTTATGGGGCCTGATGTTATTATCTTTAGCCGGCTGTATACATTGGGCCAACATGCGGCAATATAGTCCACAGAATATCTTCGTCCCAGTTTTAATCACGGTTGCATCTTACGTCTTGGAGCACAAAGTCGATTCTCCTAGTCATCTTTGCATGGTTCGGTTCATAACGGTTTTACCATTCGACCCAACAGAGCCCACGGGGTGCTAGAGCCTCGTCCGTTAATTTACTATTGACTGATTTGTGAACTGATGTCCGTCCTACCTGTTATGACTTATGGTGACGAAAGGTGGACACTGACGTAGGGCTAGTCCATAACCTAAAAGTCGCTCAGCGGGCTATGGAGCGAGCTATGCTTGGAGTTTCTTATAAGGATATAATTCAAAATGAGGTCTTCCGACACAGAACCAAAGTTACCGACATAGCTCGCAGAATACGCAAGCTCAAGTGGCAATGGGCTGGCCACATCTGTCGAAGGACCGATGGCCGTTGGAGCAGACGAGTCCTAGAGTGGAGACCGCGAGAAGGCAAACGCAAGGTAGGACACCCCCTAGCCAGGTGGACTATCGACCTGAAAAAGGTGGCTGGGACAGACTGGATGCGGAAGGCGGAGGATCGAGTGAAATGGCGCACATTCGGAGAGGTCTATGTCCAGCAGTGGACTGCGGTGGGCTAATTGATTGATTGATTGAACTGATGTAGAGTCTACCCTCTCCAAGCGAGACAACGCTGGATTTTGTGCTAGTTAGCTGTTTCAATGAAATAGTACCGTATAGTAACTTACCTGTAACAACTATTTGCGACCTCCATATCCTCATCGTAAGACTTCCCAGGGAACAAAGGTTTAGGCGCATCATTGAAGAACTCGTGGAAGGGAAACTCTTTACTTATCGTTTCTATGGATTTGTTCTGAAACATTCATTTGAATATAATAGGTTAATAAAAATTCTTAATAGGTAATTAATTGGACGTAAGGATCATACAAGGTCCATCAGTTAGCATTAGAATTCTAATAAAATGAATTAACATATCCTTGAACAAAAAAAATATGTATAACCTGTGTGACACAAGTGTTGATGTCATTGAGAGGCTCTTGATTTACGTTTAATAAATGAATGAACAAAAACCTTAGACTAAACGTTTGTGAAAAAAAAAAAAATTAAAAGTTCGTAATTAACTCACTTGGCGTTGTCTAACACAATTTGTCAAAAACATAACACAAATATGTAATGAACCTAAAATCATATAACTACTAATATTTTCAACAAACGACGAACAAGATCCCTTTTAAAGATTTTTGTATACCTAAATGTAATAATTTTATAGAAAAAACTGGTCTACTATATCTTAATAATTAGACCAGAAGATACATAGTACTACCGCTATTGAATGTACGCTATACGAGGTATATAAAGAATTATTAGTCAATTGAGTTGAGCCTTCTGGCTTACAGAAAAAAAAATTAATACATTTCTCATTTACCTGTTCTTTGGTACATTTATCGAGGAAGGCCTCCCATCGCGGCCTGACGTGGTACACATGGAAATGATGCGCTAATTCACATGTCGCGCCGGCATCATCGCCTGCGTCTAAGGTACTCTGCAATCGTCCCACACGCTCTAATAGCTCCAGGCGTTTTGCTAGTACGTAGTTGACGCGACCGTATCTGTGACGAAAGAACAGGAGGTTTAAGAGGTTAAAAGTTATAAAGCCTAAGGAGGTTAGAGGGATGCTGATGTAACTGTGAACACGTTAGACTTGTTCATAAGTCCTGTGGCTGCAGTTATAGTAAATACGTTTATTAAAATGGTCATTCTGCAAGTTGTATAATTTATTTGAATGATTTTTTTATAGCATTTATTATGCTAACTATTAAGTTCGAAAAACATCGGTATTGTATAATTCAGTTTTGGTGTATTAATGTCTCTAAAATTATACATAATAGGTACTTGGTTTATTCTTCTTTATCCATGGGGCCACGCCAAGATCTTCTGGACTCAACCATATTTATTATGTTATATTTCAAAATCTCAATAAATACCATTTCTGTATTGAAAACCGCGTAACGAAAATTCTGTCCTACCACATTCAAACGGTAATATTTCTATCGGTGAATATTTCTACATTCCTTTTTCAGAAGTGGGATCGGTATGTCTGGTTAAATTTATAACATTTTGAAATGAAATTGTGGACAGGACCAACAGCTACGCAATTATAAATGCTAGTTACTAAAAATTCAGGCTTCTAGTTTTATCCACAACGAAGTTATAAGGGATCGAAAATGGCCTGAATTGCTTCGTTAATTAAGGACAGCCGATAGACGAATAGACAGTATTTTCACAGCTTCAGGGTTCTTCAAAACGAAATGTGATTCAGCAGTATAGTCTATTATGTAATGTCTAAACTGATTACTTTCGAAAAATCATACAGATCGACAGAAAACAAGTAGGTAAATAGAATAAATAAAAAGAATTTACAGTTGAAGCTGTAACCGACCGCAGCTAAAGTCACAGACATTATGTAAGCAGTGACCGATTTTCTTTGCTCCTCGCAAACTTGCTTTCCTATTGTCCTCTCAGACAAAAGATTGCGAACACTCGAACTTGCAGAACCGGTAACGTTCAGGAATCCGTTACGGCCATTACTCCCGTCGCAGTTCGATATAGTAGTAAGTAGTAGTAAGTAGTAGTAGGTAATTAAAATTATAAATAAGGTATCGTGTCATATTTTAAAGTCAAATTGTTCAAAAAAGATTTCTTTTTCATTATTCATAAAAACATCCTTCTATCCAGGAGATTTTTTCTCGTTCACTTAGTACGATCATCAGTATATTCATTTTGTCACGATGCAAATCGTGTGTTGCATATTTTTTATTTTTAGTTGATTATTCGATGCCATTAAAAATAGTTTAATCTGTAATTTTTATCTGTCACTTTAGTATAAGCAACCGTTTGTCTATGGAGCGTGCGCTTGCCAACCTCACGGTATTTTGTAATGGCCGTCTTTTAGTAACGCTTTGAAATACAGTACTAATGTTCATATACACAAAGCATAAATAATTATGATTAATTCCTTTAATCTACAATATCTACTGGTATTCTATATTTTGACTGAAATAAACATCCATCAACGTAATCAAACCGAAATGCGATTGCTTCTACCACTTGAGTGTATCGGTCCATGAACTCATTGCAATTGAGCGAATATAGCGCAGCGCAGTGCTCTTATCTTTTGAATTCTGAGAGCATGTTGTTATATTGGATATAGAGGCGATTTAAAAAACGCCATCTTAAAATAAATGGCTAAAGATCCGCCGGAGCCCGAGGGAAGTATCTTATTAGGAAACCTTACACCAATTGAAGCCCGAGATGGTATACGATTTTAGTCGGTCCGTGTCCGACATAACTACCCCCAAAGGCCTACGGAGTTGGTATCCGTGGAGATTTCCCCATTGAAAAAAAAGTAGTCAACTGTCAAACGATAGAGAGAACTATAAAACCGATTTAGATCTTAGCCAGATTATCACTTTTTTCTCAACGTGTCAAGTCCGAATATATCCGAATTCTTTTTCCGAGAACTTCTTCCTCTTCTTTTAACTTGCGTTAATTCCTTGTGAAGCTTTCACCTCGGGTGTCCGGAGTCTCCTTTATCCACTCCGGGTACTTCTATGATTAGGGATATCTATAGATCCTGAGCCGTTACACAAGGACTACTTACCATGAAAACATCCCTGAACGATTACAAGTTTACATACCTGGAGAAATCTTTGTCTGTTTGCAGCGCTTCCTCGCCGTGACCAAGACGCAGAAGATGTCGTTCATCCACATCCAACTCGGCGATCTTCTCAAACAACTGGTTGAGGGCCTGGTTACTATGCGTTACGACCAGGTTTCGTTGCCAAGGGAAATTGTGGTACAGGTTTGAAATTATCTGCACCGCTACATCAGTTTTGCCTGATAACAATTATTTCAATTTAATGATCGATCAGAAATTTTAGGCCCGTATTCCAGAACAACACTACTTTGTGTATCGACTCTTACAATGACATTAGAACGGTCATCTAGAATACAATCTGTCCTCAGACCTAGTTATAAATCGAAATCGGGACTCAGTATCGTTCTGGAATAAGAGCCTTGATACACAGTGGTTGTCGTCATCGTCTGTCTACAAATTACAATAAAAGGTTGAAAGAATATGCCGCTGTATTAAGTGAGTATGCTAATAATATTACTCAAGCAAATAAGACGTTCATTCAATTGCAGTAACGCCAGACGTCCATTAATCTGAGTACGTAGGTAATGGTAAATGTAAAGTAACATATTGCTTGTAATAAATTTTAATTGCTGAGAATATATTACTACTTATTTATAAGTTAAATGCCTGGTTCGTCTGATTTGTTAATTTATCAATAAGAATTACTATTTTAAGGTTTACAGGCAGATGACGTGGGAAATGTGAGCACGCACACTTTATTGCCTATTTCACGAGTTCTTTTAACGGCCTATTTTTAACCTCTCTACGTAAACAAATACTGTGCGAAATAGGCAGGTTAAAGTTCCTACTATGAATACTATTTACCTTGGTCTTATTCGACTTGTAGACCAAACGCTAATTTAACTTGAAAATTTTGAGGAAAGTTCGATTGATAGAACTATGCAAATGCTTTTAGCATTAAGTACCAGTTTACACTATTGTGGGCCTTCCAGCCATCACTGTATACAACGATTGATAATCGTGGCGTAGCAAGGAGCTATGTATCCATGTACGAATATCTATGAGATGATGGTCTACAGTTGCCATTACAGAGCATTGCCTATCACTAACCACTGTGTATTGGGCACATTATTAATCACATTATTAGTCGAGCGTTTTAGAAAAGAGTGGCATGATAATAAGAAACTAAAATACTGATATTTATAGTATAAAGTTACATACCTGTTCCTGGTGGGCCCACTACGAGAGTGAGTCCTGGCTGCATTCCCGATCGGATTGCTTCGACTTGCGTCGGCGTGAACGGTATTGTATTCCTGTGACAGAAGCCTTATTTATAACCAGCTGTTACATGGTTAACGGTGGACATTAATTCTGCTTTTGGAAACCTTTGTGATAGGCCTGAGTTCAATATTCAACGACTTGGCTAAGATAGATGTTATTTGTATTATAAACTTTCTAATTTATCATATAAATACCATGGTAACCACTTTCCACCTGGCGGGCCCTGTGACCCTGTGCTAGTCAGCCACATGAGTGGTATAAGTAAAAAATATATTTCAATAACGGTGCTAATTATTTTGCATACATAAACAAATAGTAGGTATTGCGTAGGTAGTTTTTACATTAAAATAAATCAATCTGACAACAAACAACTTTATTTTGACTTATAGATATTTATTTTGTTTAACGTCGTTTTTTGACAGAGATTTACCTCGATCTTTCTTATAGGTATTTCAAATACAACAATTCATACAGAACACATTATTAGGTACATTTTGTTGGGAACTTTTTTATATCACTTAGGTGGCAGTCAAAGTCAAGCATACGGTCCTCCTAATGTAAAGTGGTTACCGGCGCCTATGGACGTAAGCAACACGTTACACTGACGTGATGTCGACCCTGAATAAACCTTCTAATGCCTTTCATGAAGAACCACATACTGTAGTTGCTTAGGAAAACCGAAGCAGTACCTACCGCCAGGTGCTACTTCCATTTCAAAGTGAACCAATTTCAAGTCATACACGATTTACTTTTTTTTACAAAGTAGGTATAGTCCTCACCGCTGCCACTGTGACCATACCCTCAATCGCGATCCGAGTAGGTCAATGTGTCAAGTATTTCCACAGATAATACTACATTGTGTTTCGTGTAAGCTACAAGGGTTAACGCGTATTGTTTGTTTTTCTTTACCCAAAAGCAAAATGGTGCATACTAATATTATAAAATGCGCAAGTAACTATGTCTGTCTGTCTGTATGTTACGCTTTCACGCCTAAACCACTGAACCTATTTTGATGAAATTTGGAATAGGGGTAGTTAGACCTTGAGAAAGGACGTAGGCTATGTTTAGTCGCGATAACCGACATCCACGCGGGCGGAGCCGCGGACAAAAGCTAGTACTTAATTAAGATTACCTATCTACCTTATTTCCTGTATAGCTAGCCCGTAGTCCCATATCGATTACTGAATGTATTCCCACGACCTACAAGAACCTAATCTCGGGATAGAAAGTAGTGTAGTCACTTTCACAGAATACGTATAATTTATATCTGTGCTAGACGTGATTGAATAATAAACATGCATAGATTCATCCAAGTATACGCATTTATAATATAGGGGGGAAGTGGTCACACCTCGTACCTACACTTTTTACAAAATTATTTTTCAGAATTTTTGAATTATCAAGTTTATGCATACATGTGTAACAAATATATCGTAGTTACTTACAACGAAGTCTCAAACGATTATATTGGAAGCTTAAAGAGTTATAGAGGTTTTTCTAGGATCTGATATTTGTACGAATCCACCCCACGTATGGGGTACTTAACTTAAAAATTGTACATCCAACACGATTGCACACATCGATAAAAAAATACTCACAGTGCGCACAAACACGTTACGCTTTGTCAACTCTCACAGGGTCGCGCAAATGGCACGAAGTTCATCATGTAACGTGGTACGTTATATAGAGATATAACGTACCATGTTACATGATGAACTTTGTGGATAGAGATCCACATTAGCAATCATGTAGGCTGTTCAGTATTTTCTAAACGCTTACTGTACGTATGTGCCCCACGTACGAAGGATGACCACTTTCTCCTGCATTACATACATATATTTTGACATTGTTTTGACGATTTTTTTATATAAATAAAATAGATTTAAAGTTTCAACCCTAATAGTGGCTATGGCTGGCGCCTTACGAAAGACGTAAAATATCAAAGGCTTGTCTGTTGTATGATTCATATCGGCATTTATCATGGAGCGATTACAACTTAACTACACCTTAAAGGCACAGAGAACAATCTCTTCGTTCAATATACGAAATACCCAGAGAGGACCCTCATTCTTTGAGTATAATCTACGGCCTCATATGCGTGTTTACATAGTTATCATATCACATGCTATCAGTAAGTACAGTGTTCCCATTATTCTGGCTTGAAACTATATTTGGAAAATATTTATACTTCATATGTTTTATCATCGGTTTCCTAAAATAAATGTTTACATTGTGACAGGTTTAATTTTTACTGTCTGGAAAGGATATGCATTTGCATTGTGATGTCGACTATCACATGCTAATATGAAATAAATGTATCACAGATATGTTTAATTTACTGTAGGTACATAAGTCATTTATTTATTCACAACTCATTCTTTAAGTTACAAATGAGTAGAAGTTCCACAACCATAATAGCAATAAAAATAGGATCTGATTAACTACTGGTATTACAAATATCGAATAGTGTTGTTACAAATACCGAAAATACCAATACCGAAACGACTATAATATCACCCTGTATATTGATACAGGGTGATATTATAGTCGTTTCGGATAAAAAGAATTTGGGCTCAGTTTCGATAGCAAAATCATCTGGGATTTTTTAAATTTATTTTTTAGGCGAAAGAAAAATGTATTACCCCATACATTTTTCTTTCGCCTAATAAATTCGCCTAAAATTTTTTCTTTCGCCAAATTAATACTCCCACATGACTCACACTCCCACATGCTATCGAAAATCAAATTGCCCAAATTCTTTTTCCCCGAAACGACTATAAAATCACCCTGTATACGTAAAAATTTCTTCGCAATCGTAAGTCTTCACAATTCTTATGCATAGGTGCTGCCTACAAAGCAAAATGTTAAATACATGCAACTTACTTTTTCGGCTCGTTGGATAAGTACGGTCCTCTTTTCGGCTGTACATGAGGTTCCACTACGATTACCTTTTTTTCTTCGCCCTCATCCATGGCATCCTCCCCTAGCTTCTGTTTTCGAAGTACATTCTCGAATGTTACTCTGTTAACCAAACGGGTCAGATTCATTTATTATTCATTAACTAACCTCGAAAATAATGTATCTCGGCGGTCGGCCAATGCAGAAGTTTCATTACCATAGTAGGCATGTACATTTTTCAAACTACTCAATGTAAGAATGTAAATTATCTTGGATTAAGTCTCTCATTCTACGGCAACAATACCTTACCGGCTACCGGGCTGTTACCGCAATAATTAAGGCATTAAATTTACCGTCTAAATTACTGCATGAAGTGGTGTGGCTACTTAATCGTGGCTACACCAAGGCGTTCGTTGTTGAAATTATGGCGGTAATTATTGGTAACATTACTCGTATTATCTGTATGTATAACTAGCTTATAAGCATTAATACACGTCCGATCCGGTCTGTTAACTTCTGATTTGTTTAGTTATCAATCATCAAATTTTGGTTTGGTTTTTAACACGCTTTTATTAGCTTCACTTGTAACTATGTATAATAGTCACGTGACTTAAATCCAACATGGCGGATATCCAAGATGGCGGATTGGTCCTAAAAGCGTGTTTTTTAGTTTTTAAATTGTATTATATCTAACACATTCTATAACAACCTGTTTCGAAATAATTTGTTACATGGTTTGTTCGTGAAAATTCCAAACAATTTACGAATCAGTCAACAATACCTACAAACTAACAATAAATTATTAGGTAGCTTTACACCCCGGTAATTGAGACCCAAAACGGCAGTTGCTTCGGCTCCGACATAATCACCCCCGCTGGCATTTCCGTGGGCATTTCCTTATAGTAAAAATGTACGCCCCTAAATTTACTAGGTATTTGACGTCACTAAACACAGATAAGCCTTACGCAAACACCTTAATACCTGGGAATATGTGTACGTCATACTATTTTCGTTGTCTTTCGTCATATTTTCTAAGTATTTAAAACACTTATTTTTATTACCCAAGTCACCACTACTTCCGCTTCCGTTATTTGTGATGTTAGTGTTCTTGTGTAAACAAGTGTAGTTTACACAAAAGTAGTGTAGGTCACTTAATAGACAAGTAGGTATTTTTTTTCCTATTTTCCAACATTGCCCAATTCCAGCAAACCGCTGCAGGAGTGTTATACTTAGTTAATTATAAATGACTAAATACATAGGCGTCACGTGCATTTCCGTTTCAAAATAGATTTTTGACTCAAGGAATGGTCCCTCAACGATATTATTATAATATACCAAGCGGCTCGCTATTTTTACAGATGAAATCCGAGCTCAAGTTTCTCTCTAACCAGAGAGGTCTCATTACGATAACTTTATATGGCAAATATGCCGACCAAACAATGCATCGCGTAGGCCTGCCTGTGTAACCCGAGTAAGTACCTACATGCACGTGCAGACTCTGCATCATCGCCTCATTGTACATAAAAGGTTGCGTTCATTTTGTCAACACGAAAGCTCCTTCGCTTCTGTATATTGACGGACGTACCTATTCTCCAGTATGGACAATTATATTTATAATACTAGCTAGCTGTGGACTGCAGTTTTTCCTGTCGTACCTACTTGGTTCTATCGCACAGGAACCTTTTGTCGGATAAAAGTAACCTAATGGAATTTTTGACTAGTTTAGCCATTTTTGTGTGAAAGTGAAATTCATCCTTACATTCATTCATCTGTAAATATCTGCTTTAGGGTCACCACACACGGGCCACCGGTCACAACCACAAAACGCCGCCACCTCCATATTTTTTGCAGTTTTCATACATTTTATAAGGACTCGCTTCACACGGTTATCGAAAGTGCCCACCCCACACACTGCAAATCGGTGCGGTGATGGCATATTGTGGTTCTGGCTGGCGGCGGCCCGTGTGCAACATTATGAGACACGTTTTACTAAAATATACGCCAGGAATATTTCCGTACTTATTCACTTATTCACATTTTAAATTAACCTTTTCCAGGGCAAGAGATACTATTTAGATCGAGTTATGCTCGCGCAACGGCACGCGGCGTGAAACTATGTTTAGGCACATGCTGAGATTAATTTGGAATGTCGAGGAGATGAGTAAGATCGGTTTGCCTCGGTCGCTTTAACTTCTTACTTTATTTTTTGGTTTTGTAGATACTAAAGCTAATAATTTCGTGTAATATAACTAGGTGCTCTAGAAAGAAATTGAGCTTTCTAAAAAGAAATCCTTTCCTTAACAGGACAACACGTGCAGGGCTTAGATGTCACCCGCATACGGTGCAGAATATACCTTCCAGAACCAAGCGGTTCGGTGAATCATTCCTATGCCGCACCATTAAGACCTGGAACTCCCTGCCAGCCACGTGTTTCCTCTTTCCTAAAGTCCCGGGTCCTTTAAAAGGGGCGTGAAAAGGCATCTGATGAGGCCGTCAAGCTGAGTGATTGTTAACATGGTACATTTTTACGATGGTGACCCTCGTTCCGAGACTTTGCTTTAGCTTACCATCAAGCGAGGTGAAGTCAAATTGACGTGTCCTTTTATATAAAAAAAAGGAGTAGATAGAGAGAACACTTCCTCGAGGCACATGAGCTCTTCGGGAAATATATGTCGTACTGGCCAGGAAATTGCACCACAGTGCAATCCTACAGAATACCCACACTCCACAGCAAGGTGGCAGTAATTTTTAATTAGTGACTTTGGTATTTCCTATGTACCTACTGAACAACTATATCTAGCAAATAAAAACAGGTATAATTGTTACAAAAACAAGTAAAATTACTTTTATAGACGCGATTAAGCTAGTCATTAAATCGATTCTACCTTTTTAGATGACGTGTACTGGAATTTCATATTGCTTCGTCATTCCGGAACTAAAAGCTCAACAATGAATGTTCTGGATTCTAAGTCTCTAATATAGTTCTTTGAACCCATCATTAGAACATGCAAAAAACGCATCTACTTACTTGAATGGTCTGACGAGCTTCCTGGGGTTATCAGTCTTAACTTTGATCTCATGGCCAGGGAAGCTGCTACGAAGATGTTCCATGTCTAAGAACGTGTCATTAAAATCCAGTGTGGGTATTTCATTGGGCATCCTATAAATAAAATGATCCTATCATTTACAATAATAGTTACCTAATTAAAATACACAGTAAGCGCTGTTGTACACACATTTTTCTCGCTGTAAAAAAATATGGTTAATTCGCCTTCAGTGTCAGTGTTGTATGGAGCATTCCTGTTCCTGTTCTATGGAAGCTTGTTGACAGTCAAGGCGATGGCGCCGTGCCGTGAAAAGCTTCCTCAGTTCTCCATACAACACTGACGGCCAAGGTGAATTAACCGTGAATTTTTACGGTGAAAAAACGTGTGTGTACTACAGCCCTAAAAGTTATTTGTACGCTTCACGCGCTCCAGTTTTCTTTTAAGACATACAAATCAATTTCACATAATGCGTCACATGAAAGCCGTGACGTCTATGAGTGCGCCATCTATATTTATAAGTCACGCCAAGATCATAAAGACACTTCAATAATCGTTCAGGTCTTTTCTAACTGAATTGAAATGACATCGAGAAATCGAGAGTAACCAGTGACAGTTTTCAAATTTGGTGATTTTTAGACATATGGATATCATGCCTTCTCAGCAGGACTTACTGAGGTTGTGTCGCTCATACATACATCCATTTTCATATTTTCCTATTGGAGTAGGTAGGAACAACATAGTATGTTCACTGTTACAATCCTAGTCAACATGCCTCTCTCTTTTCTACCTTCATAATGGTTTTCATACTCGTATATTTTAGCGAGTTGTGTTTGGAGTTAAATTCCCGCGTCAGGCAATTCTTTGGTGGATTTCTCTGTTAAAAAAGTCATCAACTGCAAATCATTAAAAACCTAGTTGACAAACTCTAGATATAAAGATGTACAACGCCTCCTGGTTGAAGCTGTTTAAGGTTTGTAAAAAGAGTTCTTTATTTTAATGAAGAATACAGAAGCCACCTACCTGGTATAGTGTGCTTGTCCAGGATCCCCATAACCTAGTACAATGTCATGGAGCCACTCTGGAACGACGCACTCAGTGTTCATCAGTTCACGAATCGTTTCCAAAACCGCCTTAAAATTGTTCTCTTTCGGTTTGCGTCTCATCACTATGTTGAACGTCTCGTATACGTCCTGGCCAAATGTGAAAGGATATCAATCAAATCAATTTTTTTTGTCAATATATGCTTACATATTGAATAGAAACACCCGGATATTTTCATTCTTTTCGTTATTGAAATGTGTCTCCCTACATTGTATTTAAAGAAACAAATTTTCTTGCTGTTTACAAACTTCCAACGTACAGATTAAAATAAACAAATGTAAACTGTACGTGATTTTCGATTGCAAGGCGTCAGGATGTTTTTTAAATATCTATTTTTATTCGGTCTCAAAAAGGAAGAATGTTATATCGCTCAAGTTTTTGGTTAGGGTTCTGTATTATGGTAATATCCGTATTAATATTATAAATGAGAAAGTAACTTTGTCTATCTGTCTGTCTGACCACGCTTTCACGCCTCAACCACTAAATAGATTTTGATGAAATTTTGTTAAACAAGATGTGTATGTTTGGTCGCGATAACCGACATCCATCCGGGCGGAGCTGCGGGCAATAGCTAGCATAATTATATTTAAGAGGGTTTAAAAGTACTTACCTCAGTGCCTTTACTTGCGTGATCAAGGTCAAGTCTGTACTGATTAGGGTCCAAAAGTAGACGGAAAGTTCTCGCGTCTCCTTCTAACTCCGGCCTCGGTTCTGGCCCTTCTTCTATAACTCGACCGGAAGCGTCCAGCATACCCTCTACTTCACAGCCTCGTACATATACTATACCAGCTTGTTCTACCATACTTTTCCTATAATCGTACTTAGTACCTAATAAAAGAAAATTAGGATCATATAATAAATTAATCATTAATATCTGTGCGCCAACTTCATCCAATTGAGGATACGTACCAATTCCCTGAGTCGGTCTAACAGTGACTAGGAAACAGACATCGTGTTTCCTTAAACTTTCCCATTCGTGTTTGATTTCATTTCTGACACTGAGAGTAACAGTGACATCGGCTCTGACGCACGAGGGTGCTTTTTCACCAATATTTGGTTTAGCAACTTCAACGACAGCGAAACTGGTGATAGGGTGAGCCATTCGCGCCCATCCACCGAAATATACGCTGTCATCTTCTGATCGCCTGTTGAAATATTTTTTAAGTAAGTCTAATACTGTAACCAAAAGTGTAAGAGAGCTACATAAAGATACAAATTTTGGAAGTTCAGAGCGAATAAGGGTTTGTAAAGCCACCCAGAATATTACTTGACAGCTACGAAAAGTACTTTTGACACTACCAGTGGTGTCATGGGGACCTAATTTTTACCCTTGACACTACCGGTAGTGCCATGGGGAAATAATATTACCCTTGATACTATCATTAGTGTCATTGGGTAGTAAGACGGGGCAGTCACCTGATTTTTTAGGTACACATACAAAAAATATGCTGAGGTTGAGGATAGTGGAATGAAGCGAGTGTCAAATCAAAGGTAAATGTTAATGGGCAGGTCGCCCCGTCCGTCCTTGCACAATTTACAGAGATCAAATTAGTAATGTTTTGAAAAATGACAAATCAACAATCCTGCATGTTTAATTGTTACTACATACAACTGTTTTTATTTACAAAAATTACCTATATTAATACTCAAGTAAAATGTTGTACATACCAAGGTGCCAATCTATAGACAGCGTCTTCAATGTCTTGACGAATTTCATCTAAAAGTAGAAGACAATTTATTATAATAATCAGCTCGCAAAAAAATGGTGAATAACTATCCACTAGGACCATTGAAAGAGGCTAGAAATTTTCGTGATGCAACCTGAGCAACAAAAGTAGTATCAGTAACATGTAATGTGTTTTTTGTCGATCGGGAGTTGATGGTACCTGCTTAGAGGCATAGTGCACTTACTCCCGCATGCGGTTCATTTCCATATAAAAGTAGACACGCATTTGTGGGAAGTGCGTTGTGGATAAAGGTACCCACAAGTGCGTTGTAGGCCTTTTACCCACAACGCACTTCCCACAAGTGCGTTGTGGCCTTATATTCTGCTGAAGTATGAGTCACGCTTGGAGTTACTCAATTTAAATTATTCTTTCATATACAGATGAAAAAAATACCCAGCAAAAAGAATCGGATACAATCATCACACTTCGACGAATATGAATGAATGTATGCTATGGAGATTGTGATTAATAGAACTTACATGTGCTTTCTAATCGAAACAGGTTAAAATTTCGCAATAAATAATCGTGCAAGGTGAGAAACTGAAGATTCAATTTGGGTAAAGCTAAACAATTTTCTCCGCTGTAGATTTCGGTAGGAACAACATTTTCATCCCATATAACTTCTTCCGTAGGATACAATGGCATAGAATTTAATTCTTCAAGTTGCGATATACGGCGCTCGTGACGAGAAATCTGTAAATCAACACGAAATACAATATTCTCATAATTTGATACGGTTCAGTAGGTAAATACAATCGGAACAAAGTGTAGGGACGTAATACCTACAGAAATCTTATTAAGCCGCAACAGCTGTGGGAGCCCGCGAGCACGTCTGCGCGCGACGAACTATTTCCACAAATGCGACGGGCCGTACGCTTCCCACCAGTTTTATTTGACAGTTTGTGTCTTATTTTATACCCGCGACTCAGGCGCCACACGATATAGATTGTAACTAAGTTGCACGAAGACTTGACGAGGCTCAACCTCCGGAGCAGGCCGGGTTTCGAAGTGGATATGGCACCATAGACCACATCCACACAGTACGGCAGATAATACAGAAGACAGAAGAGTATAATCTGCCCTTGTGTCTAGCTTTCGTGGACTATGAGAAAGCCTTCGAGACTGTCGAGACCTGGTCTGTTCTAGAGTCCCTGCAGCGATGCCAAGTCGATTGGCGGTATATCGAGGTGATGAGATGTCTATACGACGCAGCTACGATGGCCGTTCAAGTACAGAATGGACTAACGGAACATATCCACCTGCGCCGAGGAGTGAGACAGGGAGACGTCATATCTCCGAAACTGTTCACTAGCGCCTTGGAGGATATGTTCAGGACCTTAGACTGGAAAGATCGGGGCATCAACATCAATGGCGAGTACATCTCTCATCTACGATTTGCCGACGACATTGTTATAATGGCAGAGACGCTGCAGGACATACAACAAATGTTAGATGACCTAACTTGTTCTTCTCAACGCATCGGCCTCCGGATGAACCTGGATAAAACCAAAGTCATGTTCAACGAGCACGTTGACCGGCAGCCGATTGCTGTGAACGGAACTCCCCTCGAGATTGTTTCGGAGTATGTATACCTAGGGCAGATGCTCCAACTAGGGAGAAACAACTTTGAGGGTGAGGCAAAAAGAAGAATACAGTTGGGCTGGGCTGCATTTGGAAAGCTTCGTCAGGTATTCTCGTCGCCCATCCCACAATGTCTTAAAACAAAAGTCTATAACCAGTGCGTTCTACCTGTTATGACATACGGAGCCGAGACGTGGACACTTACGGTACGGTTGGTTCACCAATTCAAGGTCGCTCAGCGTGCTATGGAAAGAGCTATGCTCGGTATATCTCTGAGGGATCGAATCCGGAACGAAGTAATTCGGCAGAGAACTAAAGTTATCGACATAGCTCAACGAATTAGCAAGCTGAAGTGGCAGTGGGCTGGCCATATCTGCCGTAGGACCGATAACCGTTGGGGGAAACGAGTCCTTGAGTGGAGACCGCGAACCGGCAAACGTAGTGTGGGGCGCCCTGCGACTAGATGGAGCGACGATATACGCAGAGTGGCTGGTGGAGAGTGGAGGAGGACAGCCGAAGACCGGGCTAAGTGGCGTGTCATGGGAGAGGCCTATGTCCAGCAGTGGACTGCCGCGGGCTGATGATGATGATGATGATGAAGTTGTACACAATAGCTTTAAGAATTTCTTAAGTAAATAGAATAACGTTTTCTTATCGGTGTATCATAGTTGTAAGCTCACAGAACTATTGTCGGCTTAATGATGAATTTGGCAATATAACTAGGCCTATTTTCTGAAATAAATACAGTTCCTCTGTGCTATTTTTTTCTTTGGCTACGGTAACTTCCGGAAGGTCACCGTCCAAACAGTCAGAGCACCCTAGGGACGGTTCAAAGGTTCAGCAGTGAACCGGGCCGATCTAGGGGCATCAGCAAGCTGGCACAGAAATTAGGGCAGTAGCTACCTTACGGGTCTGTGACCCAAACCCACTAACATCTGACTCCAAATCAGCTATAACTCGGTCAGTAAGTAGTCAGCTGAGCCATATTCCGGTTACGCGGTTATAATAGGTTTTAAATGATGTATGACGTTTTAGTCTACCTATTTCATACTTAATAGGTACGTATTTTTTGCGCTTACCAACGGGGCTAAAAACGCCACATTAAGCGATTTTGGTAAAAGGGAGTCATTTGAATTTCCAGTAAATCTCAATGGATTCTTATAAAATTCGTAAAATCGTCACTCATATACGCATAATCACATCAATTCATTTACTAAGCAGATTCTAATTTCGTGTAAATATCGTGTAAAAGACGAAATATTATCCTAATTAAACGATTCCAATAAAGTGGCCTTTTTAGACCTGCAGGTCTGCAGGTAGGACTACCAGAAGAAAGAAGAAATAAGAGGTTGTATTCCATTCCATTGTGTATACTGGCGAGTCATCCTGGGAGTCCGGGTGACAATAAATTCAATATGTAATTTAATTATTTGAGCTCGTTCTCGGCCGTTATAAGTTCCTTATCCTTTCTACTGCCTACTATTGATAGATATTTTGGGACTAGTAGGTATAAACCCGTTCTCTAAATAATTAATGAATAGATGAATATGGATATATTATCTTACCAGCAATTCTTTGAGAAATTCCTTGTCGAGTCTATGCCACGAAGCTTCACTTTCTTTGCCTTCAGGAGGTATGAGATTCAGGTATGTAGCAATGGCACGTAGAGCTTTGTCACTAAAAATCGTTCAAATTGTTTACATAAATGTTTTCCTTTCTATTTGTATTTGTATTATTGGTTTAATTATAAATATGTACCTACCTTAAATTACCGAAGTGTTTTTGTAAAGACTGTCTTGTGTCCACACTGGCCACATTAGCCAGGGCAAATAAGCGTAGGTCTGGAAATTTTGAAAAAGCTGCTTTCTAGAATAAAAAAAATAAGTCTCACGATTAACATTCACTTTGACGAAATGTAGCGTACCGACTTAAAAAAAAATCGAAAATTAACGAATCTAAAAATAAAATTTACCCAAATTAATAGCTTATCATTTTGTTCTAAGCAGTATACATCATTTGAAACTTACGAAGATATTTAACTAACTGTTGCCCGCTGCTCCACCCAGGTAGAATTCTGATTCCGTTCCCGCAACCTATTCTTAGGATAAAAGCGTATGTGCTATTTCAGTACCTACTTACCATAATCCTTTTTAAAATTCTTGTCTGTTTATTCGTAATCGGCGGAGAAACTCGTGAACGGATTTTAATGCGGTAGGCATTTTGTATTTATATCTGGTCAAGTTTAAAATCTTACGTAGACACCCTACTCGTTTGATCACAATCGGTTGAGTGGAACGGAGATAGCATCAGCTAGTTAATTCATAAATGCGAAACCAACCACGCAAAACCCTCCAAAAAGTAAAAAAAGATAACACATTTGTTGGCCCTTTAACTTTATTATACCTGGTAATATTTTGATTCAAGCTTTTGCCGTGTCGTGGGACATCGGAATGTTACGAAAGAGCCCACAACATGTTTTATTTTTTACTCTTAGCCTCCTTTAGGGGCTTTTAGGCCGCGGGAACGAGTTCAGTAGGTATTTCACGCGGACGGAGTACCTAGGTAGCTTCTTTTTGCGAAACCAGATACCTTTTTCCCTTGACAACGCTGTAACTCAAGAACGACTTTTCCAATTGTATTGATCTTTCTTTAAAAGTTACCTAATTAGTTTTATTTAATAATGGTTACGGAATAAAATTGGAGGAAATTGCGTTGAATATTTCAGAAAAATTTACGAATGTTTTCAGTTATCCACGTGGACTGTGCTGCGGGCAACAGTACCTAGTTTATTATTAATAAGACTAAGTGCTTACTAAATACATGTGAAACTTACCTGTAATGAAGTAATCCTGGAATAGTGCAGTAAGGTCATATCGCGATCGGTCATCGGGTCACCGGTTTCATCATTTATTTCAAATCTTGCATAGAACTTTAGCATATTCAAAAGCTGAAACAAAATTAAATTTGGTTAAAAAGAGAAAATATAATCCGATATTTTACCTATATGATACATATTTTTTTCGCATTTCATAAAACTGATAAAACCAATAAAACAATGAAGTACTATGAAACAACTTATTTATTTAATACTATAAGTAATTCATTGACGTCTAATATCCCGATCAATATACAGATCCGAGTCTACAATAATTCGCACCCAACTGTAAATTAGTAGGATTGTTCAAAATACCATCATGAATGAAATATAATAAGTCCTCTTACATCCGACACCTGGTTTTTTTATTCAAGGTCAAGGACAAGGTTTATTCAAAATCGGGTATTTCGCGATTTACAGCAAAACGGTAATTTTTAATATAAAAATGTCTGATACAAAGCTAAACAATTGTCTATAAAACTCGACTATGCCCAAATTTCATGATTCTAGCTCGTCGGGGAAGTACTCTAAAATTAAAGTTCTAATGTAACGCAATCAAATAAATTGCCGTACCTAGCACATGCAGATTTGCGCCTCAATCAAGTTTGGTACGGAACCTTTGATGCGCGAGCCTGATTCGCACTTAATCGAGTTTTATAGAAAATTTAATGGACCTTAACTTTGTCTCAGACATTTTCTTCGACAAAGCGCATCGCGAAATACCTGTTTTGTGACCTTCAACCTTGAATTAAAAAAACAGGTGTCTTCGGAGCGATGAGAACTTTTTATATTTCATTATTTGATGTTGTTTTGAACAATCCTACCAATTTTCAGCTGGGTACGAATTATTATACATTCCCTCGCATAATTAGGATATATAGACTAGATATAGATTGACTGGATCATAATGCCTGTTATCACAAAAAAATACCCGTAACTACCGGGTAAAATGCTGCTATACATTTTAGCCTGCAATACTACGTATTTCAGGAGTGTCGACCAAAGCAGAAATAATACTTGTAATAAAATTACGCACTTGGTGTCCTTGTTACTATAGAGACATCATTTACAATTTTTGACTAGACATTAGTCGAAAATAGCGTCCACCCGCGCTACACTATCTGTTTTCATCATTTATTTAATGCTTTAACAGCCTTAACTCCCCGCGTGAATACTGTGTGTTGGTCAACAGAGCAATGAATCCGAACGAGAATATTAGACTGATCGATGAATCGCACTCTTTTGCCTCCGTGATGTCAGCGTGTGCGCAACAGAAATATATTTTCATTAAATATTAAAAAAGCAAAGGTGCGCCAAGTTAAGTCAGTAGATTAGGCGCCACCGTAGTAACTGCACGTGAAGTCACTGCGCGTGCGCGACAGCGCTTGCTTTTGCGTGACGTCTTATCATAACATTATTAGAAAAGTAAACATAAAATATATAAAATTATGAATAGTATAAACGGGCGTATGATATAATATACAGATATGTTTTATGAAATAATCGTGAAGTGTGAGGAATTGTGTTTATTTTTCGATTGTGTTTTTACATAATTAAATTAAAAATAATATGAAAAATAAGATTTACTAAAAGTGTTTTAGAACCTGTTGAAAAAGAAATGTATTTTATACAGTTAATTATTTTTTGCTTTCTACTAATATCCGTTAAATATGCTTTGGCGAGCAATTATTGTTGTCGAGATGGAAAAGCTGTTTTACATAGAAAGAATGTATGTTGGGACTCATCTACCAATGTGACCAGCCCTATGAACCTGCAGTGCAATCATACCATTCGATTCAGCAAAAAATATTATAAAATTGCTGAGGATGAAACGTTACATGTGCATTTGGGGGATAACTTTGTAGAAACCATTGATACGTAAGTACCTATCTAGTACCTAATACATAAATTAATATGTATCTACAAGTATTTATCGTGTAAATATATTAGATACAGATAACGTATAAGAACTGAACATTCAATGAGGGCACATCTCTTGCGAATTATGTACGCTTACGCTACTTTAATTTTTTCGTTCAAACCCAACTACGTTAGTGAATAAATCGATAAAATTAAATTGATCATGCTCTGATTAGAAACTGTGCTCTGATTTCTGGATTATTTATTGGGTAGCTTCAGGTTTCACAGTAGTAAAATCATTCTTAAGCTAGATATTCCACAACATTCTACACAACGCTATCTACCCATGGTAAGATTAACTTACTAGCTTGTCTTATGGAATCTAGAATGCGGATAAACATACTTATAATACTTTTTTTTGTAAATACATACTTATTATACATAGAAACACCCAGATCAATGCAAATACCCATATTCATGCATACACATATTTGCACTGAGCGGGGATCGAACCCGCGCCTACTGCGTAGCAGTTGCGTTCACTACCGCCACGCCACAGTGGCTGTCAACAACAAAAACAACAAATAGCATCTCCAAAACATAACATACTAATAACTTATGTTTACTATGGGTACTAGGACGATATTGAGAGGAATGTTAAGATGGTTCGGTCATGTTGAGAGAATGAATGAAAGAAGACTAACGAAACAGGTGTATGAGGCGAGGGTGGATGGTACCGGAAGGGGGAAGGGGGAAGGGGGAAGAACTAGGCGCACATACCTGGACCAAATCGGGGAAGTGTTAGAAAAGGGGCAGGTCAGGAGTACCCTAAACCGACGAGCATGCATGAAGAATGTAATGAGAGTGAATGAAGCGAGAGTAGTAGAGTAGGTACGTCAGGATCATAGCAAATGGAGATCCGTGATCTCTGCCTACCCCTATGGGAAACAGGCTAGATTTAATGTAGGTATGTATGTACTACGGTAATACTATGATCTTCTATATTAGTACATAGTAATACCCGGGACTCGTATCTTGGACCTAAATCGCGAGGTAAAAGAGAATTAGGTTGTAATAATCTATGTTTGGTGATTTTGAGTCGTCCACCGCCGCCCGTAGCACCCCGTGACATCCTCAAAAGACAGTCAAGAAACGCGTATCACACGTATAGGGCACATTTTAGGTCCAAGGTATATGTGCCGAGCAATACCTTTTAAACCTTTGATATCTATACATAATTATTATGTACAAAATATAATGGTTTGAATAGTTCAGTAATCGGTATCAGCGATAACAGAAATTTTGATGGATAATGTAACAAATAATATTAACAATCATGCAATTAAACACATGGTCATATATGGCAGAATGTGACTGAAATTGATTTTAAACCTAACAGTACCCTCCAATGAATGCATGAGGAAAAAATATTATGGAGGTTTTCATTTTCTAAACATCAAGTACGAGTAAGTTACTTAATTTTGTCATTTCTCTGTAATTTGTAAATTGCATTCTATAGCATGTATAGTTAAGCCTTAAGCCGTATACGAAATTTTGTCACTTTTGCCGACATAGGTATGTGATTTTCGAGGTGTGTTTTCATATTAAGAAACTGTAGCGATGGCTCATCGTCCTCCGTCCTCCATGAGCGCGGGCCTGGGGGTGACGAGCTACCTGTCATCCTAGCAAAAGCAGACAGGGGGATTCTGATAGTACTTCCGCACGTAAAAAGTGACCTCATTAAAATTTCCGGCTGCGACTGCACTTATGTGAAACTTCTGGCGAGCTTGCCCGTAAGAACCACTGGCGTATTTTTACCCCAGCACATTTATCCCCCTCTTACGGTCGGAAATGAACTCACTAAAACCTACTCATTCGTTATGCGCACTGACCATAATATCGTTGTATAATTTATCAATAGCCACTGACAGGTGTCGCAAGCATATAGCTTTCGTGCGGAAATCCCCTCGGATACCTCCCCCACCGGAGCCGGAAAGGGAGGTTATGTCAGACTCGAACCGAACCAACGCAACCTGAAGGTCGTAGTGCTAGGCCGGAGGTGAGGTTGTCTTCGACATATCACTCGCATCGCACCCCGGCTGACCCAGGCCTTACAGTCTGGCCCACCTCGGATAGTATTAATACCACACCATTTTATTGAGCAAATAGGCATTTTAATATTTATTTTGTAAAATTTGATACACAGACGCGAAAGTGTTCACGGATCACGTACGTGGTTAGCACTGGTTGACGGACTTCTAATGCGGGCTTATATCTGATTTATTCGCCAAAACCATTGCCAAAAGTGCGTCGCCTGGAATGAGATGTCTATTGGGCTATATAGTCGCTGGAAACAAAAGACATGATGTACCTACATACCTATAAACATATCAAACGATTAAAATTATTTTATCTAGACGACGCGCACGATACGACCTACTTAAATTATAACATCTAGGTACTACTACTGTAACAAACAATAAATTAATTTGATTTGATTTGTAAAATTTAATTTTTTGCAGATATTGTCTGGGTAATGTTACCAAGATAAAAGATGTTTACCTAAAGAATATAACAGAAGCAGCATTCGTATGTGCTGATGAACCAGAAGAAATCCTTGATGACAGAGTATTGGGATATTGCATGATAATTTCTGTAGTTTTTCTAATTCCAACTGCTCTTATATATACTGCATTACCAGAGCTAAGGTGAGATACTATGAGTACTTCTTCTTCATCCTAACGTTAATCCCAGTCGTGCCCGAAGCCTTTCAACTTGGAGTCTGGGGACCGCTTTACCAGTCTATTCGATATTTTCTGTGAAGCGACTGCCATCGGACCTCTACAACCCAAAGGCAATATCGAAGCATTGCAGTTAGATCAGTTGTTGGACTTTCTTAGGGCTCCAACTACCCGTAACGACTGCCATAGATGTACCTATGAAGTTCGTATGGCAACCGGGCCCGACGGTTTAACGTGCCCTCCGAGGCACGAATAAACCAATGCAAATACCCATATTCATGGATACAAATATTTGCATTGAACTGGGATCGACCGCGCCTCCTGCGTAGCGGCCGCGTTCACTACCGCTACGCCACAATGATGGCTTGTCAACTATGACTATGAGGAGTATAATAATGAAAATGTGCTATGTAGTAATACAAGACTGTTACAATTTTACAGGGACGTTCAAGGCAAGAGCATAATAAACTTTAGCATGAGTTTATCTATTGCTCAAGGCATCCTGGTCATTATGAAACTAATGGAATACTCTGACATGGCCCTTTGTGCTACTCGAGGTAAATATAATATTTGATCTAGAGCTCATCTAAGCACAGTTAATCTCGTCCCATGAGCAAGTTAAAGCCCTAGAGCCAGTAGGAATCACTTCCGTACCTGCATTACGTAGTTGTATTGTACTCCTTACCTACAATGAGCAGTTTGCAGGTGACACCTGAGGCCTAGGCTAGGTTTACTTTGCAGATCGCATATCAAGTAGGGTACACGTAAGTGACAAAGTATGAGTTAAAAACTCACTATACCGCGCCGCCTTTTGAAAGGCAGAGTCTGCAAAAATAGCATATCTTGAGCATATCGCATTATCTTGACATGGGACGTCAAAACGTCAAGAGAATATATTCTATCTACTTTCAGAATATTTAATAAATTACGGTCTCATTGTATAGATTTATGATTTGAATAACAACGACAGCAAATAAGTATTATTCTGTGACGTCTTTCACTCATTTATGTTTATAAATACTAATTTTTGCATGTTCTTATGTGGAATATAATGATTTTCCCCTCTAGTCTAGACACTTCGTCATTATTGTTTATAAGGTTGCTTGTCTGTCTCAATATGTTTTCCGATTGGAATCCTTCGCCGCTGAGTCAAAGTAAAAAAAAAAAAATCTGTATAGACCAGTAAAACGGCACTTTCAAAATAAAAAAATTAAAGAATAGTTTAGCAAATGGACCACGGGTTCGAAACGCGGCTCCGACCGACCTGAGAAGACAGTAAATTTTGTTGATGCCGTGTCGACTAAAATCATTCCATAACCTCAAAATTTGATTTACGGGCTAAATGAAGAATTGCCCAAGAGCATTTCCAAATATATTTTATTTTCGTAATTTTTATGATATGATATTTCCTTTTCAGGGTTTCTAGCATACTTTTTTGTGTTAGTCGCATTCTTCTGGACGAATGCTATTTCGATACAGGTCCTATTAAATACAAGGTAAGCACTCACACTTTAAAAAACGAAAATATTTGTACAATAAATAAATAATAAAGAAAATTACTTGATTACAGACGACCAGCAGCGTTAGATTACAGTTGGCATGAATTTAAATGGTATTTCATATATGCCTGGGGAATGCCTACTCTTCTCACCACTGGTATGGCCATTGTGAACTTCCACCCTGGTACTCATCAGAAGCCCGGGCTAGGTCTCAATCATTGTTGGTTTTTCAGTAAGTTTTTATGTTTATAATATTTTGTGTAAACTAATTTTAAAATAAAATTATGGTGGTAAATCATAGTTTGGAAAATTCACCGAGTAGAGGTAGCTCACCTGTTAAACAGGGGTTCGGAATGAGTCGGTCTCGTCGAAGTGAGTACTGAGTGAATGAGCAAGTATGTGCTGTGAGGCAAGTGGGCAAGCTAAACGAAGGACATACCTACTTACTTCGATCAAATTCTTGAGATGCTTAATTAAAAAAAATAAGGACAGGTTAGACGCACTCTGCACCGAGGCGGTGAGCTAGCATAGGTGCTTAATGGCAGTAAAAGAATCTTGTTAAGTGGGCTGTTGCCGTTTTACCTACCTTGCAATGTGAAAGACATGAGTTATTATGTAATTATTAGTTGGCATGTGTACCTTACTAAACCCGCAAGGTAAATAAGTTACTTATATGTTTTTCGTCACTATAGTGATCATGATCTTAGTTTTACGTACGATGCCCAAGAGTAGGCTTAAATATGCTGCTTCTTACTTTGAAAATGGTGAACTTCCAAACGAATGTTCATCCCTTAAAATTCTTCCCTAGTGGACGCTTATAAAAGGCATCTAGAAACCGCTGAAATTTTAAATTTGTAACTCCAGCAGGTTTAGACTCTCGATGAATCAGTCCCAATCTATTCCTGAGGAGGGCCAGACCGTAAGGGATGGCCCTGGGTCAGCCGGGGTGCGAGGGATATGTCTTTGACAACCTCACCTCCGGTCTAGCACCAAGACCCACAGTCGGCGTGCGGTTTTAGTCGGTTCGAGCCCGACATAACCTCCCCTTCCGGCTCCGGCAGGGGGGGTATCCGAGGGGATTTCCGCAAGAAAAAAAAAAAAAAAAAAGTCCCAATCTATTGTCCTATGTGTTAAGCGACTTCTATGGCCCTGCTCTTTTTGTTTAGGCATAATAAAATTTGTCTAATGCATTTCAACCTGTTCGGAATTTCAGGTAAAGTTCAACAGTGGTACTACATGTACAGTGTGATGTCAATATTGCTGGCTGCGAACATAGCCATTTTCATCTATGTGTCGCTGGTGATATGGCGCCTGAACTTATCATCGAGTCATCAGAAAGCGCTTAGATTCAGGTGATTATTACGAGTACTTTTAGATGATCATATTTTGTTACTGTTATTATAAAATAGCCCAGCGAGATTGATAATAATTAATATCTTCAAAAAAAGCTTTTGTCTTTGTTGACTTTTAGGTTCATGATTTGTTTATTGTATTTTCAGATTTGTTATGAGTGCTCGACTAATCGTACTGATGGGATTGCCGTGGGTTTTCGAAATGATCGGCTCTTTGGCAGGGCCACACATTATTATGTAAGTACATATCCGTGTAGGTATATTCGCTCCAGAGCAAAATGTCATGAAATCAAAACGTCATATATGCAAAATTACAAAAACTTTAAAACGTCAAAAAAGTAAAATGTCATGATCGCTGAAGGTCAAGAAAAAGTTATGTAGCAGAACGTCATTGTCGCAAAACGTCATTGTCGCGAATCGCCAGACAAGCACAATGTCAGGATCGCTAAATGTTGGTAGGTACACCCAATTAAACTGCGGTGGACAAAAAAAAATACAACCTAAATTACAATCAGGTGAACAGATGTAGGTGGACCACGGGCAAGAAGGGAATGCAAACAGTAAATCGGACCAAGAAAAGCAGTTTCATATTGTACTATAGCATTTGAAGAACGTTCCTGAAGGGCCCGCGGCTCCGCACGCGTGGTCTTTTTTATTCAATTTTCAGATGTTAACAGTTACTCTGCTATTCGGGACGAAAATAAATCCCACAAATCATAAGCCATGAAAATCCGTCAAGCCGCTGCGCGCTGTTCCGCTGTCCGTGCTGTTCGACTATGGTTTATATTATGATTAAATTTAAACAACCAATCATATTAACAAGTTACCTTTACCCGACGGGATAATAGGGGCGAGTGGAATTTTGAAACTACAGGAAAACGAGTAAATCAGGAAAACAAAAGTTTATTTAGACACAAGTTCACATAAAATGACAGAGAAGACATGTTCATGACCATCTGCAATTATGACCATCTGCGATTATGACCATCTGCGATCAGGACCATCTGCATTTGACATTTTGCTCTGGAGGGATATACCCCCTCCAGAGCAAAATGTCATGAAATCAAAACGTCATAATATGAAAATCATAAAAATAGCAAAATGTCATGATCGCAGATGGTCATGACCGCAGATAGTCATAATCGCAGATGGTCATGATCGCAGATGGTCCTGATCGCAGATGGTCATAATCGCAGATGGTCATAATTGCAGATGGTCATGAACATGTCTTCTCTGTCATTTTATGTGAACTTGTGTCTAAATAAACTTTTGTTTTCCTGATTTACTCGTTTTCCTGTAGTTTCAAAATTCCACTCGCCCCTATTATCCCGTCGGGTAAAGGTAACTTGTTAATATGATTGGTTGTTTAAATTTAATCATAATATAAACCATAGTCGAACAGCACGGACAGCGGAACAGCGCGCAGCGGCTTGACGGATTTTCATGGCTTATGATTTGTGGGATTTATTTTCGTCCCGAATAGCAGAGTAACTGTTAACATCTGAAAATTGAATAAAAAAGACCACGCGTGCGGAGCCGCGGGCCCTTCAGGAACGTTCTTCAAATGCTATAGTACAATATGAAACTGCTTTTCTTGGTCCGATTTACTGTTTGCATTCCCTTCTTGCCCGTGGTCCACCTACATCTGTTCACCTGATTGTAATTTAGGTTGTATTTTTTTTTGTCCACCGCAGTTTAATTGGGTGTACCTACCAACATTTAGCGATCCTGACATTGTGCTTGTCTGGCGATTCGCGACAATGACGTTTTGCGACAATGACGTTCTGCTACATAACTTTTTCTTGACCTTCAGCGATCATGACATTTTACTTTTTTGACGTTTTAAAGTTTTTGTAATTTTGCATATATGACGTTTTGATTTCATGACATTTTGCTCTGGAGCGAATATTTGGAGTAGTAGGTAAATTGGCTACGATCTTTTGCCACGATAATTATAATACATATATGTATAAACGTCACATATCTGTTTAATATGAATGAAAAACTTACTTATTTAGATTGCAAATTAGCACAAACATGTTGCTTTGATATAAGGATGGCAGGTCGATTAGAAATTTGCAATTTATATTTTTTTCCAGTGTATTTTCGTACGAATTGTGGGTGACATGGCTGCCCACTCGGTTTGCTAGATTATAACGAGAATGATGAGTACAAAAAGTACCAAGCAAAGTGTAACAAATCAGACTAAAATAAAATTAAAAAACTTTTGCTTGACCAAGTTTTTAAATTTCGAAGGGAATCGAGAAGAAATCATTTTCGGGGGGAATTGGTAAAAGGGAGCCCCTATTCTCGTTTAGAGGGGCTGGAGTTTTTACGAAAACGACTACTTACTACTTGCGTTAGTCACGTAATTATTACTAGGTAGTAAGTATTCTTGTTAACAGCTAAAATTCATGTTATATACTTGCAATAAGCAGAAATAACTCCACCTGTTAGGTACGTCAAAAGTGCTCTGGGTAGGGTCCCATCCAACACTCCCAACTGGGCAATTGCATTTGATACAATTACCTTACTTCATACTCTTTCGTGATAATAAATTACAACACAACATCACATGTAGATTTAATCAGACTGAAATATGAGCATTAGATACTCTTATCAGTATCACAAATGCGATGGCTATACGACCGTTCGTTAGCATAATCTTTTTGTCTATTTTTTGCATGGATACCAAACAGTGACTATATAAAATTGTATACTAACCTGACAATTTATTCTTTGCAGGTCAGTAATAGATGTGTTCAACTGTCTGCAAGGATTATTAATATTTTTACTACTAGTCGTCTTCCGTCGACGAGTGATAAAACTCATGTACAAACATGGCTGGCTGGATTGCATGTCAGAATTTGTAGAAAAGCGTCTTGCAGTCGAAGATGATGAAGAAAACGTTGTGCAACATACTGACGTGCCACTGACAATGGGCATTAGAGCCATTAAGTAAGAAGTAGGCAGTTTTAGAAGAGGACTTTATTTCCGAAGAATAATGAAGCACCCGAAGAATTAATTGGGTTGACATCCCTACAAATTATTGAATTCAGTAACTCATCACTTTTACTAAACCATATATTTATGAGACAGTGCTTCGCTGTTATAACAAAATGTACAGAATAGAGAGAAATAGAACTCATATTTAGGTTCATGTTTCAAGCAAAGTACTTAATAGATGATGAGGGACAGACGACTATATTGTATGTATCAGTTAACTTTGCAGAAGGATTATAGGAATACTACTGCAAATACAATTTTAACACAAACTATATTTTATCACAATCCATACGAATATAATTATACACAGTGAAAGTAACTGTGCTGTCTATTACGCTTTCACACGGAGACATTGAACTGCAGTTGATGAAATTTTATTCACAGATGGACTAAGACTAGGGCTTGGGAAAGGACATACTTGGGCTAAGTGTTTGGTTGCGATAACCGACATCCACTTGGTAACAGCTAGTACTTATATTTATGATATGATAATGTAGAAAATATTTCGTACCAAGTGAACTACACCTAGATTATGGTACGATCTCACGTACGATATAATACGAAAAAGGCGAAAAATAAAATGGTCTGAACATATCAAGGCAGTCAAGGCACTATATAGGTAGGTATATCAACTTCAAAACAATAACACCGCACTTGAAGAAGAGTCAAGGCGATCCTCGTGTGGTGGTGGTCAGCGTTGGGATAACCATTTAAGACGAATATGTTCAACTATTTCTGACGCTCTGACCGAAGTGTTACTCGAAAAATCATAAAAACATGGTAAATATCCCGGCGAGTGAGACGAATAGTCTACAATCGGCTATAACACCGTCAGACGAATAGTTAATTTACGGTCGTAGAGGAACCAAATTTATTGTTCGGGCGAAAATGAAAAAGGCAAAAATAACGATATGCCACGGCGCCATTCAACAGATTGGATCTGTGGAACGGCACCACAGCCTATAGAAAAAAAAGTTAAGTACCAGCCAATTTCAATAATAAGTATTTGGTAAAAATATTCGACAGGTTATAAAAAAATTAAAAGCAGGTAAAAGGGTCTTTGACACACTGTTCGGTCGGATCGAGTTCGACATAACCACTTCAACGTTAGCTTCGATGAGGTTGAGGTGAGGCCCGAGGTGGCTTACGAACGCAAAAATGTACCCAGCAAGATAGATATTTAAAGGCATATATGTATGTACTAGACATGATTTAATAACAAGGTATTGTGAAATGTATATGTGGCTAGATAGTTAAATTATAGTAGATAAGTAATACTGTATTAGATTGTGTACCTGACCAACCAACCATATGGAGATGAAACAGCTCCAGTAAGAAATGCAAAATGTTAACAGTAGCAGTACTATTAAGAATTCTATGACAGTAGCTATCTTTCTACTTTATTCCTACAGGAGAATGAGAAGAATTTAAGAAGTTATTTAGTTATTTAAAATTAAAAGTATTAACTAGTCACGTGTATAAATTCATATAACCCCAAAGTATTTTAAAATAAAACTTAGTATTTAATTAATGTTCATATTATTCATTTTACTGAAATACAATAAATATGTACTTAGATATTTTAATTTATAAGTATAAATTTAAGATGACATCTTGTATCTTGGACATTGTTGTCCATCAATTACACAGGCTTCAACTGTTCTTCAGGGTGTCAAACTTGTTCAGTAGAACCTTTGCACATACTACGTAATTGAGCTACGAATTGCCATTTATGTTATTGCCAATTGACCGGTTTGCAGTGCCTACAGTGCACAGTAATTAAGACAACTACAATTGATCGATCCTCAGAATTTCACAGATATTATGGTACATTACCAATTAATATCTGTGCTTGGAATAACTTTTTTGCCTTGCTTCCTCCCGACATTGCTCGATACTGGTTGGGCTTTTACCCAATTGGTTAAATAGAATTCTTTAGTAATAGGTTAAATTAGAACCGCCTTTAAGAAGCCTAAGCTGAATTCATATTATATACTTTGTCAAGATAGCTAAATAGAGAGAAATTGTTATATGTAATGAAGACATAAAAATATTACCTACTCTGAATTATACTCTGATATTCTTTCATTTAGAACCTGAATAAATTACCTGTACAGAAGGAAAAGCAAGTATTATTAAAATAAAAAATATAAAAACACTAATACGATTTGTCTTATTTAAATACAACATACTTTAACCTTTTACAGATTATAAGACCGTGAGCAAATTATTCTATGTTGAATAAAGGTTCGAAGGCTCCTACTAGTGCTACTATATCTGAAAAGACCATTCAGGCCTAGCATAGG
Organism: Eilema sororculum; assembly: GCA_914829495.1. NCBI lineage: Eukaryota > Metazoa > Arthropoda > Insecta > Lepidoptera > Erebidae > Eilema > Eilema sororculum. Next base: position 12,250,053 of record OU618553.1, on the reverse strand, counting down.
CCTGAAAGTTATTCTCTGATATCCACAACTTACATGGAAAATTGAGTTCTATCATATGCAATTAATCTGTCTTAAGTTCATAAAGTTTAATCTAAAGTATCAAAATGTCCATATTATCAAAATGTACCGTTCAAAAGTGGCGGTATAGACAATCCACAAAAATAATAATACACTTGTACAGGCGTTGTTTCATTCTACATTATTATTAGGTAAGGGTGAATTGGGGCAGGAATTTTTGTAGGGGGGAGTTCCTTTTAAATGAAAAAGCATGGAATTAATTACTAGAGGGAAGGTCTGTGGATGTTTTCATGTTCACTACTGAACCCGTTAGACGGCGTGCATCGTCAAGAAACGTGCGCAGGAAATTGAAAAATTTCAGAAAACTTAAACGACTATTTTAATTTCCATGCGGACGAAGCTACCAATATGAATAAATGGTATCAATTCAACCAAATCGAGGAATTTATTCGAGAGTAATGAGTTCCAAAGCACCTTTGCAAATGTTGTTCTTACTAACTTAACTGAATATTTGCTCTTATTATTTCACAAGGTCCCAAATGATGTGAATAAAGCGAACTTAATGACCAATAATCCTGGACACCTTGCTCTCGGTGGTTAATCCTCTCATCACAAATAGTCCCGTGCATCTACACTGCTCTTCTAACAGCACCTTTCAGTCTTCAGGTAATGTTTCTGTAACTTTGTAAAAGGATACTACCACCTTATATGCGTCCAAGAAATATGTACATCGGAGTGTCCAACCATGATCTAAGATAAAAGATATGTCACATGTAGTGGAAAAGCAACACTTCAAATAATGAAAGATTGCGCTATTTTTGGAAGTACAACTTGCATGCTATAACCTCGGCTTCTAGTTTATTCAAAAACTACAAAAATCTCTCATGCTTGATACCGGTACTTTTACAGGAAATTATGATAATGTCTATAAATGGACTAAATTAAGATGGTGCCTATTTGGCGGTGAAATTATATTTTTACGTTTTGGTGACGAAGATTTTTAACACAGTAAGGTAGGTACTTACTGCTTAGGTTGGTATACGAATCTATTTCCAAAAGGGTATTCACCAATAACAAGACCTGTACTTTCACTCATGGGGCATTTGATTTCCTGTAGATATAGATAGATTGATAACTCTATTGTACAACAATAAATTTACAGTAGTACAAGTAGGTAGCATGTAGCATGTATACAGTTCAATGCACAATAGGCGGCCTTATCGCTGGCAACCTGTCAGCGTGCGGTTTTAGTCGGTTCGACCCCGACATAACCTCCCCTTCCGGCTCCGGCAGGGGGGGTATCCGAGGGGATTTCCGCACGAAAAAAAAAGAAAAGAGGGATGGACAGTAACGTGATAAAATAAATGATATGGTGTAGTTATAGGATAAACTAGATAGGTGTGTTTAGAAACCAAAAGAAAGAAAGAAAGAGAGAGAAGTGCAAGAAAAATAAAATAAATATATGGCATATTAAATAAAGAATCATAAACATATACAAACACTATACTTCACACAAATAGATACATAAAGTAAACAAATTACTTTTGAAGGGAAAGTAGTGAGTGAGCACACAATTTTAAGTTATCCCAGTGTGCAACATAATAGGTAGTGGTCCTTTACCATTGTTTTAAAAACATTTAGGGATTTTGCCCGTATGATGTTCAATGGCAATGCGTTCCATAAGCGCACGGCCTTAGTAGTGAAGGACTTGTCAACAAAGTCTGTGGAATGCACCGGCATTCTCAGCCTCAAATTCTCGGATGACCTCAGGCATTTCGCATGTGTGTCATGGAGGAACTGGAATCGTTTTTTTTGTGATAAGAGGGAGTGGTGGGATTGAACAACACATTATATACTTAACAATAATAATAATAAATATCCCACATTTCACACATCGCTATCTAGACCCATGGTAAGCTTAACTAGCTTGTGTTATGGAATCTATAATACGGATAAACACAAAAAAAAGTATCTAAGAATACTTTTTTTTGTAAACATATTATTCATAGATACACCCAGACCAATTAAAATAGCCATATTCATGCAAAAAAACACTTGCACTGAGCGGGGATCGAACCCGCGCCTCCTGCGTAGCAGTCGCGTTCACTACCGCCACGTCACAGAGGCTGTCACAATGTCAGAATAAGGACATTGTCAACTATTAAGTAATCTGTGACATTGTTAAATGATAAGTAGCTTTAATATGTATGTAGATTTAATATTAAATTAATCAAAATTCTGGCACGTTTTGCTGGTCCTTTTACAACTGTTATCTCGTGTTTTGTGATACTTTAGTAAATATTCTTTTTGGGACTCTAGTGCGACTGCTTTCTCAGAAAAGCAATTTAATAAAAAATATTTGAGAATTAAGGGAGCTCACTGATACCCCCGCCACCGAACAGGGCGGAAGGCTAGGTTACATAGTTACATAATTCGGGTCTAGCTGCACCATTCTCACATTTCTGCACATTATTAGGTACCTATATATAAACGTCTAAGTTCTGATTTACTAACGCTCATTAATTACTGTCATCATAATTCATATAGTAAGTTCCTATTAGTTATTACTTGTTCAATAACAGAAACGGTACGATAATCGTCAACAATCACAGCGAAATATCGATATCAATGAAAAACAAGAAATGTTTAAAATCGAGAATCGATTACGAGTCACTTTGACAGGATAATTAACATCACTCATTCATTCGACAATTGCACGCGCTCAGAGCGGATCCAGTGCATGTTCATTGTGTTAGTGATAAAAAATAATAATAAATAAGTACATTAAAATAGTTAACATGAAGGTAAGTACATATATTTAAGAGCAAAACGCACTTTTGGATTATTATTTAATAAATATCGTGTCGTAATTATTTAGAAGTGGGGGTATTTTTATTTAGCAATAATGTAAATTTACTTTTTTATTACGCGACTGCCAAGGAAATGTTATTCGACCAATTTAAATTGCAATTAACATTCACTGAGTAAAATTCATAGAAAAAAAACTCGCTAGTTTAAAAAACTCATATTTTTTTATTAAAAGCTTGCAGAAATTATAATAATATACCCTACATTTTCGTCGTACGTCTTTCATAGGTACCTATTACATATATTTTTATTCTTTTGTTTTTTCTTGCTTGTTTTTTTTTCTTGCATTAGCACCATAAATAGACATCATTATTTTAAAAAATCTGCTAGATTTAAGACGTCAATAGCAAAAGAATATTCTGCTTTCTATATTACAAATGAGCCATAATATTAAAATTTCAAAGTTTTTTTTACATACTACAGCGTAACTTATTATCAGAGCTAATTGTACAGATACCCACCCAATATAGAAAAAACTTGTACAGTATTTAAATATATTTTTACTTTTCATCTCAATTTCGAGCAACATGCACAGTTGATTATAACGAAGGAGTTCAAAGCGTGTTTGTGTCATAGGTGTTTTTACCTGTGTAAACAAACGAACTAATAATGTGACAAACGACGTATCTGTAGATTAAACATAGGTCATAAAAATTTGATATATAGGTACCATTCATTGATTGATTGTTAGTTCATGAGTACACACGTATATTTATCTATATCTCTTCCTACATCTATCTAGTCCTACAGTTTTGTATGAACCGCGGTTAGGAAGGTTACCACACGGTACCTACTATTTACTTTCTCATATATATTAAATTCCTTACCTTCTCATTTATATAACTCCACATATTTTCTAGATTACGATTGCCTACCTAAAAAGTCGTTTATTCCGAACCTGACCCAGACGCGGGTTAGGTTAGAAACTTTAAAATTTTATTCCGAGCGTAACCCTCTTCCTAACCTGACCCGACGGTCTCGTTTCTATCATTATAACCCGATCTGGCACTTCGCCGGCCGCACACGCAACCGGGTCAGGTTCGGAATAAGCCTAAAAAGTACATGTTACTGACAACAAGCACTAAACTGTACCTACTTATGGTTTCATTATTATACTAAGTATTTATTTATCTAAAATATAAAATTCTCGTGTCACAGTTTTCGTTGCCATACTCCTCCGAAACGGCTTGACCGATTCTCATGAAATTTTGTGTGCATATTGGGTAGGTCTGAGAATCGGCCAACATCTATTTTTCATACACCTAAATGGTGCAGCGGGAACGGGATCTGACGCCGATCGCGGGGCGGGAAAACATTGGCGGTACGAAGTTCGCCGGGACAGCTAGTGACTTATAAATCTTAGTAGGCATATTATCTTTATCGTTTAAAGTATATTCTGTTAATTCTAACGCTCATGCAACAATATTATATTAAAAACGGCTATAAGACTATCATTATTATTTGTTTATAATACTATCAAATTACTATCAAAATAAACGGAACGTCTCTTTAAACTGTGTTAACTACTAAAGTAATTAAGGAATTCTCTAGGAGATGCACTTCTAAGGCTAAAAAATATAAACCCACAATTGAAACAGAAATATCTCTGTGAGCCAAACAATGATACCTACTTTGTCAATTATATTAAACCATTTATGTAGGTACACGCATAAATAATAGGGTTTTTTAAATTATCGCTATGAAAAATAAAACTCCTGTTAAAGCAAGTAATTACACTAATTAGAGCTGATTATCTAAGTTTAGATCCATATACTCATATAGGTACCGAAACCCTAAAGGAGTAGGCAGAGGTGTATTGGCACCCACGTTTCGCACGTGGCAAGTCTATAGCCGTTTTACAGGCCCTTTGTCTTGGGCTATGTTTACTGTCGGATGGAGAACAGCTCTAACCCTTAGTCGCCTTTTACGACACCCACAGGAAGAGATGGGGGGGGGGGGGGGTCCTATTCTACTCCACCGGGATCAAAAAAATAAATATTTGCTTTGTATGTAACCGATTTGTTGAACTTTTAACTTCGCAAACTCATTTCCTATCTCTTAATAGAATAAAATCATTTTTATTTGTTCAAAACATGTGTGTACATACAAAAGCATGCAGTAAGTAAATCCATACTAATATTATAAATGCGAAAGTAACTCTGTCTGTCTGTCTGTATATTACGCTTTCACGCCTAAACCACTGAACCGATTTGGATGAAATTTGGTATAGAGGTAGATAAGACCTTAAGAAAGGACATAGGCTATGTTTGGTCGCGATAACCGACATCCACGCGGGCGGAGCCACGGGCAAAAGCTAGTAGTACATAATAGTGCAGCCATATTTTGCCTCATATGTTTTGGTAAACACTTAGTCACAATATGCGCATAAGTAGCTTTCAATTTCACCAGTTTAATAATTGATATGAAATGACAATATAGGTTATTTATTGGCGTTCTATTAATGAGGTTTTTAACTCTTGTTTGTTTTTAGTTAAATTATTGTATTGTTATCGTGGCTTTGATAGCTGTACACGTAACTACGGTAAGTACTTGCTAGTATTGTACTTATAACTTGTTTACCGATTGGTCCGAAAAACACATGCCTATTTACTTATTTTTTGAAACAAATTAATTACTTTAAAGATGATAGCAAAATATCATAGTAAACTGGAATAGGAGACTATGAGTCAAAAGATAATAAATATTTATATTTTTTTATACGTGTTGAAATTGGTTCGTAACACGTCCGAAGTTTTAATCATTCTCACAATTTTTTCTCTCAGTATTTCCATGGACTTCGATAATGGAACAAATGAAACAAAACTTAATCGAAACCGTCTCACTAGTTCCATCGTAGTTTTAGAGCGTAAGTACAGAATAGATAAATCAGTGATTAGAACTGTCAGGATCACGATCAAATAAATCCATGAACTAAAAATAGTTTAGTTCACAAATTCAGTTAGCTAGTTAGTTAGCTATTTTCACTGGTGAAATCCGACCTTAGTGATTTCAAGTTACTAAAATAGAGAAAAATAAGTAGATAAGTTCTTATAGTACAGTCAGCAACAGAAAGATGTTGACGAACAAAGTGCTCATAATGATCTTATTTTCGTTCTTTTACCCCCTTCCAGTTGACCGATTGTTCTGATATTTGGTACACCTATATTTCGGACAATAAACCATATAAATAAATAAAACAGTTTAATTTGCTCTTAATACAAGAGTTTTAAGATCATTTTGAGACTTCGTTGTCAAGATATTTATGACGCTGACTGTACGTACCTATTTATTTTTTCTATTTGTTGTAAGCATATTAATTAATTAACGTTATAATGTACGTTATCACTTATCAGTATAAAGTGTGACATTGTTTGTTTCATAAAGATATTTAAGTATAAACAATTTAATCTGTGTATGTAAAAAAAATCATCGGTGAGTAAAGAACCTACGTGTTATTTATGATGTCATAACTTTTGAATACATATTTGACTTCATATTAAACTAGCTTTTGCCCGCGGCTTTGCCCGCGTTGATATCGGTTATCTCGGTTATCGGATAAAGCCGTATAAACTATACTAAATCTCAAGCGGAAGCCGGTAAGAATCGAGTTATATGGACTCATCGTCACTGACACATTATAAGTATTGTTACACAACATTTTAGGGTTAATCCTTAAACTCCTTTGATTTAAAATCTCTCGAAAAATAAAATGTGGGTATGTATTATAGGTAGGTATTCAATGTAGTCATCATAAATATCGCGTAATTGTGGTTTATTGATAACTAGCTTTTGCCCGCGGCTCCGCCCGCGTGGATGTCGGTTATCGCGACCAAACATACCCTATGTCCTTTCGCAATGCCTCATCTACCCTTATGCCATATTTCATCAAAATCGGTTCAGTGGTTAAGGCGTAAAAGCGTAACATACAGACAGCCAGACAGAGTTCCTTTCGCATTTATAATATTAGTATGCATATGGAAGTATGGAAGTATGGATTACAAAACAATCTGGTTGCATCAGGTCCTTTTATATTTCGCAATTTAGGTCCAAAATAAATGAATCGAGCTACAGTTAAACGAATTACCTACAATGATCTGAATATGTTAATATAACCGGGCTTTGAATAAATATAACTTAAGTCTGATACTTAAGTTATATTTATTCAAAGCCCGGTAATCTGTAATCACAATATCTTTTTTGAACTGTCTTGACAAGCTACCTTATAGTCAAAATGGTCAAAAATATTATAAATAACTTAAAACAGTAAAATTAGTTGGATGTATTATCGTGCTATCCGTACTTTTTTGGACTTTTTACGTCGGTATGACATAAGAATGGATATTGGTATGATTTAAGAATGGATATTGGTATGATTTAAGAATGGTGTATTTTAAGAATGGTATGATTTAAGAATGAAATGAGTTTTCGTGGTATGAAGGCGGAACAACCCAATTTATTTGTTGCTTACCCAGTGTAAAAAGTCCTAAACCTTTTGAGACTTTTACTAGATTTCTTTGTGAAATTTGAAACAGAGAAGGTGCCTATTGCCAATGCTGAAAAAATTAACCACTGGTAAACCGTTCAAACCAATACAAAATGAGGAGAATTAATCGTAGAGATCCGTGGTAAAATGTTCTGAGATTATGATGATAATAAAGCAGTCACAATATCCAAATTATATCTAGCCCAAAAACTAAACATAGCGACTATTATCTATTGTGCTATTAATAATGTACATCGGTAAATCATCAATATTTTTCACACATAGTGATAATAGCGGATATATGTAGCTGACAGATGGTTGGTAAGCTGACATAGTCACTTCCTTTGTCGAGTGATAACCCACTGTTATCGCACTTCTACAGTTAAGTTTATTCTTCTGCTATCGGTACGATGAGATGTGGTGGCAAAAACATGATCATTATGTCCCTCTTAATTAATATTTATTTTAATTTAATGTGAATGTTTGAAGAGATGTTCATATCACTCACGCTCAAACGGTTGAACAGTACTATCCGAAATTTGGGAAAAGAATCCTTATCTTCTAATATATAATTGTAATATATAAAATTCTCGTGTCACAGTTTTCGTTGCCATACTCCTCCGAAACGGCTTGACCGATTTTGATGAAATTTTTTGTGCTTATCCGGTATCTATAAGAATCGGCCAACATCTATTTTTCATCCCCATAAATGGTGCAGCAGGAACGGGATCTGACGCCACGGGTGCAGGGAAAAATTGGCGGTACGAAGTTCGCCGGGACAGCTAGTAATATTATAAACGCGAAAGTTTGTACGTACGGATGGATGGATTTTTGTTACTTTTTCACGTCTAAACGGCTAGAGCGATTTTTTTTTTTTTTTTTTTTTAAAGAATATTAGAACCGAAGTTACTAATATTCCCTCTAACCCCTCCAACTAAGCTAAATTGCTTGTGCTAGGAGTGGGTTCACGTCGGTAGTGTAATGGCCAGGATCGAACCTGGGACCTCTCGATCGTAAGGCCGACTCCTTAACCACTAAGCTACCGACGTTAGCTGTCACCCTGGATTAACACATCCATACTAATATTATAAATGCGAAAGTAACTCTGTCTGTCTGTCTGTCTGTCTGTCTGTATGTTACGCTTTCACGCCTAAACCACTGAACCGATTTTGATGAAATTTGGTATAAGGGTAGATTAGACCTTGAGAAAGGACATAGGCTATGTTTCCATACTAATATTATAAATGCGAAAGTAACTCTGTCTGTCTGTCTGTCTGTCTGTCTGTCTGTATGTTACGCTTTCACGCCTAAACCACTGAACCGATTTTGATGAAATTTGGTATAAGGGTAGATTAGATCTTGAGAAAGGACATAGGCTATGTTTGGTCGCGATAACCGACATCCACGCGGGCGGAGCCGCGGGCAAAAGCTAGTAGGCTATATTTGGTCGCGATAACCGACACCCGCATGGGTGAAGCCGCTGGCAAAAGCTAATAGGTACATTATATTCAGGCAGTAACCAGGTTCCTATAACCCGATACCTGCCGGCTTGCTATGCAAATAGAAGCCGTCGCCTGAAATTTACACTATCAGTACCTAAATGAAATTCAGTATGTTGAATCAGAACGGGCACCGCATAGCGTATAAAAATGTAACGGTCGTTCTCTTAGAGTTAAATTTTTTCATCGTCTTCCCTTTTGAAAAATTATGCCCTTCGCTACTGTAGTGAGGAATATTTTTTTACTCGGGCCTCGGGCCGAGCTGAAAGGTAACATAACCTAAGTATTTACTTCATATTTTCAATACGATTTGAGAAACATCAAGCTTCTCAATAACTGATCGTTTCGGGTAGGTACTTACCTACTTCTTGAAATGTAGATTAATTCAAGGAATGCTGGGAAAAAAATAAGTCCAAGATTCAACTGTTTATTCAAATAATAAGAATCAAAGTGATAACGATTACGAGTTACTAATTGACGCATGTTTTTTGATAAAGTGTGACCTGACATGATACTCGATTAATTTTTACAAGTAATTATGTATATTTTATTGATGTAATTACTTAGGTTTTCGGAAAAAGATGTCAGAGATACAACCGTCTATTCAAATAAGACTTAAATGTTATCTACAATGTGATAATGTTTGCGAGTTGCTAATTGACATCAAACACTTGATAAAGCGTGACCTGACCTGATACTGGAACCTACCAGTAACTATGTATACTTATTTTATTTATGAAATTACTTAGGTTTTCTGATTATTATCAATTTATACATAAATTCAATCTTTGATGGATAAATAGCCATTTACCTAAAGATAATGAACAGTTTGAATACATAAATGAAGAAAGCAATGAGCAATAAATAAGATCGCAGGTTCGAGTCCGTTCGAAGATTAATTTTTCCTGATGTATTCGATAATGAACAGGTGTATTAGCATTCATCAAAGTTCATCCATTTCTTACTAGCCTAATAGGTGTTGATCCGAATACTGTTTTCCGAATATTATGGTCTGTGATGGTCGTCATGAAGTTAGCCACTAGTAATAATATGATTTATGTCTTTGCGATCCTACGTTTAATGATATTTGCCTAAGCCAATACTGTGTCCGAGATGATGATCTCGACAAGTATTGGGAAGTCATAAATTAAACGTAACTGAGTAGGTACGTAGATATGTGTCACAGTCTGCTTACAATTGGCAAATATGCGTAAAACGTCGTAAAACATCGTAAAACGTATTTCCCCTTGATTGGCAAACATGAATTAACAAAATAATTATGAATTCGTAGAACTTATGTTGTTTTGAATCAATCACCATATTAAATAGAAAATCGTTGTAAGTAGCGGGTAATCTATGCTTAGCTAAGTCACTTTAATATTATCAATGTACCTTTTTACGTAACTTTTGAAAAAAAAAATAATTATCTTCTTAACTAATAAGCGGCGGTAGCCCAGTGTTCAAGAAGAGGACATGGTCTCACTCTCACAGCAACTACTAGGAATTTCATTTACTAATATTCTTTATACAAAATGCGTCATCTGAGGCAACCCCAAGACGAACCAAAGAAAATGGTTCTGGTTTTACTGTTCACTCTTCTATTTCAGTTATTTGGAATGTTTGCTAATGGATATCAAGTAACTTACATAAGTTATGTAGATAGATACCTAGGCTTATATGATTTTAGATTTAGCTTCATGTTCATTCGAATTACTAGATATTATCGGGATAATATTTGTATATTTTGTCAAGTTTCCGATATTTCGACACTGTTACAAGCGCTGTACGGATGTACTTCCGTAATCATGGAAGAGATTATGTCTGTGTAATAAATCCGTTGGTAAACAGTGCACATTTAGGATTAAAATGCATAAGTAAACGTGATTGAAAATTCATCAACTTATCTGGTTTTATGGCATGCAGGTGCGAAATTAGTTTTCTTATTCGTATGTTTACATAGAAATTGTGTTGGACAATAGGCCGTAAAGATTCAGTTGCTTACACGTGAATGTTCTATTTATCGATGTACAATCGATAAAGGATATAAGTATACACCTTTTCATATGAAGTTGTATGAAAAGGTGTACCTTGTCGCCTGTACTTACCTAAACACTACATTTAAAAGAGTCCGACCTTAGCCTCAAAGCTAACTGAATTACCCTCCTTACATATCATTACACATTACTGATTGATGATCGACCTACTTCTTTAATCGATTTAAATATGTCACCGATTTATGTTACTCATACTTCCTAATTGTGTACCGGAGATGTAGCACCTTAGACATGAGTAGTGGGTACAGTTGACCCCAGTGGCAACGATAGTGTAAGGAGTTTGGTAAATTTACTTTTCACATAAACATTTCAGCTCAAAAAATTGATGGGATATTTACTAAGTTTATTTTTGTTTTGTCGACTTCATATTGTAGGAGAACGTCAGGGTAGAATTCGTAATGAACTTTTGCAGGAGGTAGACGATGGAATATTTATTATTCTTTTAGCCTGTGGATACAGTTTTGTGGATACAAAATGGAAGCACTCGATAAATATAAAATCCAATAAGTACAAGTGTTAATTATATTCCTACAATAGCTTATCTGTACATAGTAGGTAGCTATTTAGACAGGACTATTATATCTAGCAAACATCTGGTTAAATTAGCAATTAGCAAACATAGGTCGTTCATTAAACCCCATCGAATCAAAAGGTTAGTCTGATAGTAATTGTACTAGAATCACTCGGCGTTTTACAACTTATTGTTAAACTGTATCTGTTAGTCATCCCTTTGCAGATGGCCAAGTAGGTAATTTAAGCTTACTTGAGCTATTTCCACTGCGACAAGGATATATTCCTATTAAGATATATTTGAATGGATTATTTTATATATGCCTATATTCGAAATTATTTGATTTAACAAAACTATAAAAGGCTTTTAGAATCTCAGTAAGTGCATCCCTACACTTGCAAGTAATGGTGATATCGATAGAGCAAAACAATTCAAAATATGCCTAAAATGATGACATTAATTAAAATAATAATGAGAGCAATGAACTCTCCGTGATTTATTGTTCTTTAGATCGAACGTCAATGTGAACTGTCAATGGCCCTTCTCGATGTCAAACTCGATAAAAGCATGTTGTCAATAAATGTGTTGATCAGAACACAGTTCAAATTACTCAATTCTAGGGACAGAAATATAATTATGGAAAGATAACAATAATGTATGTACTTAGCTAGTTTCAATATAATAATACCTACTGATTACTGAGTTAAAGCCAGTTTATTGCGTCTCATTCATACTTTCATAAAGTCTTCATTGACATAGTAATTTGAATCTTTGTGCGAATGAAATGTAGGTTTACGTTTTAGTACTTAAAGGTACGCATCCATGGCCCGCGCCGGACTCACCGCACGCACAGCACGCAATGGATTTTAGTTTGCTTTGTATTTCACTATACGCTGTGTCTTTACGGAAGCCGGTATTTATGAACAACGGCAAATCAGTTTAATCCGTTGCGAGCCGTACTTGCGGTGCGTCCGGCACGGGCAAATGGACGCGGACCTTAAAACAGCTTATTACTTAAATTAGTTGGGTATGTGTCATTTGTGTGGCACTGGTGGCACATAGGTGGCAATTAGGCATGGCGTGGGGTACGGACGTTTTAAAACCTACTACTACTATTTTAATTTTGAACATTTTAATAAGTTCAAAACAAGAGAAAAATTGCGTCCATTCATATACTCACGTCAGTAAATCCTCGAAGGGGTAGGCAGAGGTGTACTAGCACCCACGAGAAAATTATGATTTAGAAAATAAATAATAAATGTGTAGGTAGATTAATAACGAAATAGACGTAACTGGACGTAAGGAACTAAATACGATAAAGTCTGTTTGCACAAGCCAGTATCTATAAAAAACATGGATTATGAAAGATGTTTTCTTTTTCAGGAAACAGTTTTTATATTGTTGGCGATATGCGGTTTTGTTCTATCGACGGCCCCATCATGCTGTCCAGACGACCAAGTGCTAAAGAAATTTGGCTTGTGTGGCGACCACAATGAAACTATGATCCAAATGAACTGCACTAATGGCCGTATGGTACTCCGGGACGTGGTTCTGGATGGCGACAAAGTTTCCACGCTAGACTCTCCAGGCTTCATCTTCGTCGAAAACCCTAATGAGTACGTATATATTAAATACTAAATAAAGCTTAGCCAGCTTAGTCGTTTCCGCGACCTACGGGAGTAAAAGCCCGATACTTCACATTTTCGCTCGAGCCTCCAATTTTAAATACGATAAAGACCCTCGCGGATAGTTTTTCTTGGCGAGTCTTCACTGCAATATTTTTTTTTCGTGCTGAAATTCCCTTCGGATACCCCCCTGCCGGAGCCGGAACGGGAGGTTATGTCGGACTCGAACCGACTAAAACCGCACGCCGACTGTGGGTCGTGGTGTTAGGCCGGAGGTGAGGTTGTCATCGATATATCCCTCGCACCCCGGCTGACCCAGGGCCATCCCTTACGGTTTGGCCCTCCTCGGAAGGGGGGACAACGGTGTCCCCGACTCGCCCCCGGAATGGGGAGGCGCGCTTTTCAGCGCGCCGCCGCCCTCACTGCAATACCCAAGAAAAGAGGCTCCCTGCCATTATCAGTATATCAGAGATCCTTATGGACTACAGAAGCTCCAGTTCCGCATAGATTACAAGATTCGTGTACAAAAACCCTGACATTTAGTATGCTGAGATAAATTTATTATGAAATAATGCATCATTATATTTTTCCAGTTATTGTCTCGGCAATATGTACCGCGACATCAACGATATGTCCCAAGGTATGGTACCAGTAGCTGTGGTCTGTTTCGAACAAATAACCAGAATCAATGATACAAAGGGCACTGAGATAGAAACAAGTGGCATTTTAACCCTAATCTCTGTAGTCTTCCTCGTCATAACTACCGGATTTTACGCTTATTTGCCACAACTAAGGTAAGAACTCTTAAACATATACCTGCTAGAACCAAGCGTTTCAGTGACTCATTCCTATGCCGTACCATTAACACCTGGAACTCTTTGCCAGCTCACGTGTTTCCTTCTACGTATAGTCCCAAGTGCTTTAAGGGGGCGTGAAAAGTCATCTGATGAGGCCGTCAAGCCGAGTGCCACCACTGTTAACATGGTACATGTTTACGATGGTGACCCTCTTTCCGACCTTTAGTTTACCAGCAGGCGAGGTGAAGTGAAATTGAGTCCTTTATAAAAAAAAACATCCACGTGTATGTAGGTCAGATAACATACACGTCTAACTATGTACTTAGTTTACAACATCACAGATGACTTTCATAAAATATGTATGAATAGTACTGGTACATTTGAAGTGCATTACACGCCTGCATTTCAAGTGATTAGATATTTTGAAGCTTAACATGTGGCCATGATGTTTGATATGTACGACCAACATAACTATCCCTCAGCTCGTATGTAAATGTTAATGAAGTTAATATGTATTATGTAGATAAGATAATACAGTTGACTCTCGTTAATTAAAACCTTCGATAATTCGAACCTCTCTATAATTCAAAGTTATCATGAGTTCCCTAGAAAATATCTTTATATTCGAACTAAATCAATATGTTTTTAAGCACTTTGTAATTCGAACGAAAAAATCATCGCATCGTAACAAAACGACGCGTCGTTCTTTGCATGAATTGGTTTGCTTAGGTAATTATTAAGCTATAGCCTCATTCGACACCTTAGAAAGCTTCTGTGAACAAAATGAAAGTAATGAAAAAGCAATTCAGGCACTTTTTTCTCTTAAAAGTTATTGAGCAGTCTTAGCAGCAGCAATGTGCTTTGAAGCATGCCAATATAAAATTTCTTTCAAAATATTATGTAATTAAATCACATTTTGAATATGTACATGAATACTTTTGTCAGTAGGTAGACTCTGAAACTTACTTATAATAGTGACATTCATTTCCTCCAGCAAAATGTGATTTGATTTGATTTGAATGTAAGTACTTATAAGGTTAAATATTTTGGAACAATCTAGATGAATAGACTAAAAGGAAGTCATCATCACAAGTTCAACCCCCGCTCTCAGTATTATTTGTATGCATGAATATGATCATCTGCATTAGATACTTCCATGAATAAAAAATGTATAAATTAACAGTAAATTTATATTTACTTAAAATTTGATTCCGCAATGTCTATAGTAGTATTAAAGAAAAGTAGATAGAAATAAAAAAGAGTAGCCGTATGGGGTCTCTTTCAAATGTAAACTGCCGACAGTACGTATCATGTAAATAAATTTCTTATTAC
The DNA here is from genome assembly GCA_914829495.1 of Eilema sororculum. NCBI lineage: Eukaryota > Metazoa > Arthropoda > Insecta > Lepidoptera > Erebidae > Eilema > Eilema sororculum. The sequence goes on along the minus strand of OU618553.1, from coordinate 12,234,866 downwards.
AGAGACCTACAAGGCAAGTGTTATATGTGCATGTGTATCAGCATGGCCTTAGGATTTCTGTCCTTGGGAATACTACAGTTGAGTCCTGGCTTTAGAGGCGACATGTGTGCTATAACAGGTAAGATGGGAACTTTTTGTTTATTTCATCTTTTAGGTAATCCATTTAAAATTGCGAGTCTACACCACCAAATCACTCGCGAAAATTATAAACACTTAATGCCTCGATAGTGTTGTTCAGATCCTGGTTTGATTACTGGGTAGACATATATGCTGTTGCTCCTCGTGATTTCTCAGTAGAGGGATAGTATCCTGGTCATTATAAAACCGATGTGAGCTCACTCCTAATACAGGCAATTTAGCTTAGCTGGAGGGGTGTGTAACTAAAATTACTGGGTACTCTTCTTCCAATAATTTCGGTTGCTTAATATAATATTCTTTAAAAAATTATTAAAGGTGCTTGACAATAATTTTAATTAGGTAATTTAGATGTATTGAATATACAACTGATTGACATATTTCTTCTCGTTTGCAGGATTTACCGTTTACACTTGGATGATGGCAACATTCTTCTGGATGAATGTTATTAGTATCAACGTATTTCGAACAGTTCTGTAAGTATTCGACACAACAGCAACAGTTTTCAATAAGAAGAATAGATTAATCATATGTAATAGCAATTATTATATTAAGTAGGTATACTTTTTATTCTAATTCTAACTTTTTTCTATCAGGGATGCTAACCACCTGAAGAAGACGGCAAGGAAGCAATACTTGTTTTATAGCTGTTATGCCTGGGGATTAACTATTTTATTCCTTATGGTCAGTGTTATTACTAACGTTGTCGAAGGTGATCACTGGAAGCCGGGGTTCGGCGAAGGCAGCTGCTGGTTCAGCGGTAAGTTGAATATTCGTAAATCATCGTCATAGCGATTTCCAGTTGCACCCAAAGTTTTAATTTTGGAGCCTGAAATCCTTTTATTGTTTTGTAGATATATATTCGTTTTTCCGTAAGCAAATTGCTGTCTGATTTTCAAGCCCTGAAAGGAACGCTATGCGCAAGAGCGTGATTCGTTCTATAGCAGGTGCACGCACCGACTGGCAGACGCAGTTAGCTTGGCCCTCAATACCCTATCCAAGATATTTGCAATTGTTATTCGATAATTATTTTATTTGCATCCTATAATTTTGTTGCTTCTTATTTGCAGGTCGTGGTGAAACGTGGATATTCTTCTATGGCCCTATCGCAATTCTCATCACAGCAAACATAGTTCTATTCGGCCTTTCTTCCTACAACTTACTAAGAGAAACTAGAAAATATCAATTGAATAACCTTGATAATCTCAAACACAAGTACGTATATTTTATGACAAGTTACGTTAGGTAAAGGTATTGCTCCATTTATATATCTTGGACCTAAATCGCAAGATATAAAAGGCCCTGGCGCGCGCAGATTGTTTTGTGATAACCTATGCTTAGTGGATTTGAGCTCGTCCACCGCAGTAGCACCCGGTGCTACATATCTTCAAAATACATCCATGAAACGTGTACTTTTTTTTATTTTAATATTTAAATTTTAATATTTAATTAATAGTGTTCATTAAACAATAAATTACTTCACTAATAAACTTTTTAAGCATCATTTAATTTAATAATCATTTTTGAAATACTATTTCAGGTTTCTTCTTTCTCTGAAGTTATTCCTTGTCATGGGAATCTCTTGGACATTTGAAATCGCTAGTTTCGCTCATGGTGAAGCCCATATCATCTGGTAAGCTATTGTCAAGAAATCACTATAGAAATTAAGCATTCCAAAAACAATAAAGCACTATATTTATTTTCCTTTTTGGTTTCAGGAAAATTATGGACATTTTCAACTGTTTACAAGGAGTCGTTATATTTATACTACTGGTCCTTTTAAGAAGACGGGCTATAAGGGGTCTCGCAGGCGAAAACTGTTGTCTGATGCTTACGCAACCGCTTGCCGACAAACTTAGCCCCCACGATGAATCAGATGATGAGCAAATATTGCCTGATGATACAGTGGAAGTCAGACTACAATGAGAAGGAGCCGAATAATCGAAGCTATACATAGAATAGCAGTTTAGGTGTTGATGGGTACTAGATAAGGAAAGTCATACAACTTACTACATGCCATTTAATACATTTGAGAGATGTGAGGAGAGAGAAGGACAATAATTTGAAAGTAGAAGTGACGTCAATTCAACAGTAGAAACATACAACATTTTTAAAACTTGAAGAGAGTTTATAATACATTGTAAAGGTTTTCTCATCTAGTACCAATCTATCACTGATTTATCACATCTCCAAAATAATAACTAGTCAAGAGTTACATTCATATTATTAGATTGTTCATTTAATATATTTCATTTAGTAATTTCTTAATAAATTAATTATAAGTTCAATGAACAGAAAATAATATAGTAGTACATTCACACGATTATGTAGTGTGAATTTTAATAAAAAGTACCGTGCTTAGCATTAGTACATATACTAAAGTTATCCAGTTTTTAGATATTGTAAGTCTTTATCTTATTACGACTAAGCTCGAATATTGTTAGAATACTGTAGAGTGACAAGAATGCTCGTGTGTTACGTTCTACGTGGTCTACTGAATCTCATTTTTTTTAGTTGTAGGTTCATTTGTATCACAACTTTTAAATCGGTTGATACAATTAGGTGCTGTCTCACACTAAGAGGTGTTATTTCCTCTTAGTATGTTTTTTATGCATTGGCTAGAAGTTTATTATTGCCACCTGTCACGAGATACAGTTTAATTCTATAATATTATTTTACTGCCACAGATACATCTATTTATCATTATGTGAATATTTTGGGAATTTAAAATATTAATTTACAAAAGAAAAATGTAATTAAATGATAAGTAATTGAATTTACGGATTGTAAATACTAATACTTAAATAAAATTTGAATTAGTTCCTATAAATAGTTAAACCTCTTATTATTAGGGTTTTCTAAGAATGCATGCTGGCATAGTAATATCATTCTTTAAAAATGAAATAATATAATAAATCTTAATGATAATATTATATCTGGCTTTTATTAAAACCAGCCTAAGGAGTCACACATACGTAAGTAAAACTTCCGCGTCCACCTCCATTAACTAAGTACCGTGTCCGCGGAGTCCCTTATTTTCCGTGCGGAAATCCCCTCGGATACCCCCCCCCTGCCGGAGCCGGAAGGGGAGGTTATGTCGGACTCGAACCGACTAAAACCGCACGCCGACTGTGGGTCGCGGTGCTAGGCCGGAGGTGAGGTTGTCATCGACACATCCCTCGCACCCTGGCTGACCCAGGGCCATCCCTTACGGTCTGGCCCTCCTCGGGAGGGGGACAACGGTGTCGTCAACGGGACTCGCCCCCGGACTGGGGGGGCGCGCTTTTTAGCGCACCGCCGCCGACCCCGCGGAGTCCCTCACCCCGTATCCGTCTCTGCTAAAAAAGCATCTGTTATTTATAACTCTAATTTTATTAAAATTTACAAAGTACGAAATAGCTATTGCTTTCATAATTACGACCTAATTGAAATTTGCGCCTATTTGACCTGAGTAAATTACTGTTTAATTATATATTATAATATAATTGAAGTGAATACCTAATCTTAATACGTCGAATAATATCTAATACCTATATAAAATTTCCATGTCACAATGTTAGTTACCGTACTCCTCCGAAATGGCTTGACCGATTCTCATGAAATTTTGTGTGCATATTGGGTAGGTCTGAGAATCGGACAACATTTATATTTTTGATCCCCTAAATGGTACAGCGGGAACGGGATCTGACGCCACGAGGGCAGGAAAAAATTGGCGGTACGGAGTTCGCCGGGACAGCTAGTAATAATAAAAAATCAGAAAATAGTAAATAATCAGTACCTGCGATGTAATTAAAAATAATTCCTACTCAGTATGGTATTAATAAATTGTGCAAAAATATACCTGGGGATTTTTTATTCTCTTCATATAAACTTAGTATCCTTTTTTGTATATTTTAGTTTAGTCATATAATTAAATGTTATTAAAAATACCAAACAAAGCTATACATTTTTATAAGTGTTCCATTATTACAAGTACGACTTAATTTCAAGAGTCGATTTAGCACGGACCGATTATTTAGGTTTAACTATTTTTTCATCATCAATCGTCTATATTATTTAAATCGGTAAGAAAATAAGCAACTAATTTTTTTTATAACTAAATAATTCTGACCGTTCCCAAAAGACTAGATGCCAATATCAAATCTTATTGCGAGTAAAACGGAACGTAAAAAACACTTCAAACGTCAAACTTCGCCGCAACAACTTAGTTTTCGAAACGGATACGGATTACGGAATATTATTTATCGACTACAGACAATCGTACGAGAAAATACCTTAGAATGTAGTAGTGCTTTTAATTTTAAATACAAGAAGTATTATGTTGTACCGGAATATTTACAAAGTATTGACTGAGATTGTAAGCTTTGACACAAAGTGCCTTATTGTATCGTATAGCTAAATCGTTACAAGTTATTAGGCCAATTGTGATGAGAAGTAATAAGACTAATAAGAAGATAAAAAGATGTATACCGTACTCTTAACGCTGTCTTTGTTGACTATAACTCATGTATTACACGCGGAAGTCGGCGAGACTGACCTCAATGAAACTTCAGAGAAACAGTATGCAGTGAAAATAAACAAATGTTGCTTTGAAAACGAGCTTGTAGTAGATGGAGTATGTAGACTTCTCGAAGATTATAATCAAAGTAAGTAAACAATAGGTATATATATTTGAGTATCTACATAGTTTATTACTGTGCCTTATATACTTCACATCCTCACAAATGAGTAAAATAATATTGTTTCTTCTCTATTATAGCTGCATGGGTACCAGAATTTAAGACTGAAGATGGTAATAATGCCAAAGTAAAATACCATAGCTTTATACCTGGATTTCCTGACTGTGCTACCACTCAACAAAGACCTATATTTGACATTGAGAAATCTGAGGATGAGTATGTTTTTTTTAAAACGCTATTTATTCTATGGAGAGTTTAGCCGCATTTGGTCCAATACGCATTCGGTTTTTAATTTTTTTTATAACCACCCAGAAACGGGAGAAAGTCTGCGAAATTGTCCTGTTTTTGGCAATTGGACCAAACACGACTAAACGCTATGGAGTTCATAATATATGCTAGTTTCATAATTATTAAAAACATAAAATTTCAATTACAGACTTAGGTTATTGGCTGATGGGCGTCTACAACATATTATTCACCATGAACACAGTTCGGACAATGTCAAAGAAGAGCCAGTGATAAGTACATTTAGTTTACATGACAACATTGCTATACCAGATGTCAAGGAGCCATCATCATACATACACAATCAAAATAAATTCTGCATGGATAAGGTCTGTCTTCCTTTCAACTGTATCTTTAAACTGAAGGGACACTCATTCTATAATGGTAACTTGTTTATAATTGTAAAGGTGTATGGGTCTTACTAACAACTTCAGGCCCAAGTCACCCTTATCTGCCGATCAACAGATGACGCTCTATACTTTACTCTTGGGGATTGGGGAGACAGATGGTAGTCAAAAAAAGATAAAATGGAAAGTGGAGATTGAGCTCGGGATCATTGCTAAAATGATGCTGAATCTAGATTTTAATATTGGCATATTTTCTTTTAAAGAAACAAGAATCAAAGAATCAATTTCATTTAAACAGTTTAGGCACATAAAGAGCACATAATGAACGTCATAATTTTACTGAATATTATATATTTTTTTGATGAATGGAATGTCAAGAATAATAAATAAAATATGTAAATCATTTGATGATTCTTCTGCTGGTTCGGTAGATTGTTTGTGAGAAGATACCAGCAAGAAACTCAGTAAACTTGATTATCTTCCTTTTTTAAATATGCTTCTATTTATAACAAATTTATACAGAGATGAATTAAGATTAAAAGTAAGATTAATTTATTATAAGTCTAACACAGTCAATGAATGAAACTATCAGTGCATCATTTGCTTGAGATTTGTTGATTTTAAAATTGTTACAATTTCGTAGCCTAATGTGTTATTTAATATAAACAGTGAAAAAACTACCATTTAAACTGCCCACATAGTAATTTTCATTGAATAAATTTCAGTAAAAAACACATGACAATGAGAGACCATTGTCACTTATTGTCCATGTTATCAAAAAGCATACCTTTCACATTCCTCATTATTCGAACTTGTATGAGTCAGTAGGTGACTCAACTTCAATTCATGTTAAAAAGCCTAACACAATGCCTTTATGTTTTGAGGGATTGTGGCTACTATAAAAGCATAGTAAACTTGCTAATATAGTCCTATGAGGTTCTATTATTCAATCTGGATTTAAAAAAAATAGCACAGCATTATCATAGTCTTCAGTTTTTTAGACTTATTATTTCAATATTCTAAGGAAACTGCTATTAGGATAGACCACAATTTGTAATTATAAATATGTACTACAATAATTATATCAGTGTATGGTGAAATGATTATTCATTGATGTCAATAGTATGACATGGATGTGTTGTTTAGAATTAGTATAATATAATATGTATGTAGTACTCTTGTGAAGCTCTCGAGTAAAGCTAAAATATAAGTCCTAATTGAAGATGGTATGTTGGTATTCCTTGAACCGGCCACTAAGTAAATGTTGAGCAATAGTTGATTTAATAGTAAATTTCATTTGGTTCCAGGTTTTAATGGCAAACACTAACAAAACAGAATCATATGCAATAGTATGTATACCAGAAGTAAAAATCAATTGGAAAGACACAAATTTTCTCATGAAAAAGGTTCTAAACCCAATATTTCATGCCATATCAATGATATTGTTTTTGTTAGTAGCTGTAATATACTTTGTGTTGCCAACGCTAAGGGACTTAGCTGGAAACATAATCACTACATTGAATTTATGTTTGATTGTGAGCCAGGCAGCTGACTTGGTGAGAATCTTCACCGAGTTCAGCAACCATGTCAGCTTCATGATTACTGGTAGGTGACCATCATTATCCATACTAATATTATAAATGCGAAAGTAACTCTGTCTGTCTGTCTGTCTGTATGTTACGCTTTCATGCCTAAACCACTGAACCGATTTTGATGAAATTTGGTATAGGCTATGTTTGGTCGCGATAACCGACATCCACGCGGGCAGAGCCGCGGGCAAAAGCTAGTAACACTATAATTACTTATAAACATTTTCTCAACTAATTGCAACGACAGCCTCCGTGGCGTGGCGGTAGTGAACGCGGCCGCAACGCAGGAGGAATCCCCGCTCAGTGCCAATATTTGTATGCATGTCATATTCATGCATACAAATATTGGCACTGAGCGGGATGAATTAAATATGAATATTTGCATTGATCTGGTCGTGCCTCGGAGAGCACGTTCAGCTGTCGGTCTCGGTTGCCATATGTACATGTATGGCAGTCATTATGGAGGAATTGGGGGAATTGGGTGAAATGTCCCCATTGGCAGTAGTAGTAGTAACTAATTGCAACAAAGCCAACCATCTTTACTAGTACAAATAATTCTAATTAGCGTGTCAGTTTTCATTATTACTTGTGAGCTTTAACAATATTTTTCTTTTTTTATATTTGTTTCTTTTTTCAGATATAATTTTGTACATCAGTCTTTTAGCTGCTTTCTTTTGGCTCAACAGTTTTGGATTTTATGTGTGGAAGACGTTCAAGTAAGTAGCTAGGCAGTAATACCGTAATGCACATTACGATTAGTACTAATATAAAGTAAAGCCAACGAAGTGAGAGAAAAAAGGTAAACAATGTCTAAGCGGTTGATATGTGCGACAAGGACAGAGAATATAATCGCTAGTTATCGCAACGTAACTCAGTTATGGTCGCTTTGTTTACCTTTCTTCTCTCGTCTCGTTGGATTTACTTTAGTTGTTATAAAATGTACCACGTCGTTCAATAAAAAATATCGCTACTCATTACAAGTTTTTTCCTGATTTTTTTTTAACAAACAACATGAAGACATAAAGTGTATATTTTATTATAAAAAATATCACAATGGCACTTTTATTACAGATCTCGTAACGTATTTTTGCGCGTGACAGACGTGCGCAAATACTGTTACTACTCAAGTGTGGTATGGTCCAGTGTGGCGGTAATGGCGGCTATGGCCATATGCGCCCATTTCTTATTGGATACCGGCATCAGTCCTAACAAAAAATCCAGAATCCAATTTACATCGCCAATCCTCATTGATGATGTCGAACAGGAGACTATTGGTACGAATTATTTATATTTCTTTTGTGGTCTATAACCATTTGGTAACAGGTAACACCCATACTTCCATACTAATATTATATTATAGCTCCTATACTATTATAAATGCGAAATTAACTCTGTCTGTCTGTTACGTTTTCAGGCCTCCTAAACAACTAAACCGACTTATTATGAAATTTGTTTTAGGGGTAGATAAGTAGATTAGACCTTGAGAAAGAACATGTCGCGTTACACAAACAAGTACTTTATAATGCTTTTCTAATTTCAGGTCTATTGGGTATAGCTATATTCTTCACACCGGTTGCTTTCACCATATTATTTAACGTATTCTTTTATGTCACAACATTGAAGATTATAAAAAGGATCAATATATACGGGAGAATACATCACAAGCTCAAAGGATGGTAAGCTACTATTTTTAAAATTATTGTAGTCATTTCAATTACATCTGGAAAAATGAATTTTGTCAGGTGGGGCTTGAACCCACGACCTTTCCCTTACAAGGTGATTCCTTCCTCGTGTAATCGAATTGTATAAAGTAAAGCCAACGAAGCGAGAGAAAAAAGGTAAACAAAGTTTTAGCGGTTCCAAACATTTTTATTTGAAAATTATTACGTATCACTTCAAGCTCATTCCAGACAGGAATGAAATTACTCATAAGATGGCGGAACTGATAGAACCGCTGTGCTGACAGCTTTCCTGTACTACGAAACACGCAACGACAGCTGTCGCTCGGCCATTGTTGCGTAACCCGTTGTCCTACGTGAGCGACCAACGCGACAGCGCGCGTAAGCGACGCCATGCGTGATATTACGTTCCATATTTCATGTGACATTTTCACGCGACACTACGTAGGATAAAGTTACAAGCTGTCAATAGTAAAAGTTAACTTTCTTTTTCAGTTTCAACTTGTTCCTTCAATTATTCCTGATAATGACAACAGCTTGGCTATTTCTTTTGCTGTCTTGGCTCAATATTGATGAACTACTCTATGCACACATATTTGTCAACCTCCTTCAAGCAATATTGATATTCTACGTGTGTGTGCCACGACAGTCACATGTAACGTTTTTATTGCGCAAGAGTTGTTGCTATGCGCAGCCAGTGCCTACCGGAGAGTGGGGCGACGAAATGACTCATATGAACGGCGGAAACTACTAAGAAGTAATTGTATTTCTTGAATCTCATTTATATACTAATTAGGGCTGATTCACATCAGCTTTTACTGTAGAGGCACTTATGTAGTCATATTTATACATGATCGAATTGAGTAAGTGTATATTTTTTCTGTGATTTTGATGTTTCATAAATACAAAACGATGCTATGAAACTAAGTAGAAAATAGGTAAGTTTAATGTTAGGTGGTTATGACAGCCCTTGTTATTCTATATCATATGTATAACATGACCTATAGAAAAAAAATTGCGTGCCTTGTGAATGTGCCTCGAATGTTATACCTGTTATAGAGATATTCGTTGAAAAGCCTCTCCAAAACTTCCGACACGAGTAACTTTACTTGGGTTATTAATATATCTAAACTAATCGTGCTATCGAAAAATAATTTACTTACATACATTTATATAAAACAATTGACATACTAGATCTGAAACCAGTTCACGTTATTATGTTTTGTACGTGATTTATAAATATGTATTAGAAAAACTAAGTGTTTATTGAAATGTTGTCTTACATGTAAACAATTACAGTATTGGATTATTTATGTACTGTTGTTGAATTTGGTGTTGATGTATGTGAAGTTTAGTATGGCTCTGTAAGCCAGTTTCCAATACTTTATCAGAAATCCTTATATCAGTAGAGCACATATCGATAATGTTAACATTTGGAATAACAAACCAATGTTTTGGTTGAATCTCTCAAATTGAAATTAATTGCTCACAAAGATACTTAAAAAATATTTTAGGAATTAACCAAGTAAATTTAATAACACTAACAAGACAGCTTTAAGGATACGTTCATTAGGCTGGAAATTATTCAAATTTGTCGAAAATATTAGACGTTTTTTAGTCTACGATACAAAATGTAGAACAAACGCGTTCGAAGATAAATGCTATTTGGATACTTTTGCGACTACCGATTGGATGAAATCCATATTGTTAATACGAAAAATTGTTTGAACAGTTCAGCCTAATTAGAACAGATTCTTAAACTAAAAACTAATTATGTTGAGAGCATGTATATAGAGTAAGGATACTGTATTCTGAATCTTTATTATTGTGTATATTAAATACCTACATGCTATTATGTCTATGGTACCTATAGAAAATTGGTTGTGGTCATAAATTTTATAACCCACCGGTAACACCTTCGCCATTCCAACATACTATGAAATAAAAATGATATTTTGAATAAAATTTGTAAGCATTTAGTATGTTAACTATTCAGATTGAATAAGACAGGAAAATATTAAGAATGTTATAAAACAAGGTTGTTATGTCGTTGTCTCTTTCATTCACAACATTAAAAAAGTAAAATTAATTTGTAGATCTATAAACATAAAATGAACAAACACTCTCCATGGAGGCATAAACTTACCTCTGGTTGAATGAACAAACATATAATTAAAAAAAAAGAATTTTCAAAGATCTGCATTGAAAGAGCCCATTTCCGTCCTATTATATCTTATGCAGCTATTAGTAATTATAAATTATATAAATATGTATCGCTCTCTTGCACTAACAAATTATTATAAGAGTAACTGACGGTTTATTTTTATAATATTTCTTTTGACAAACTATATTATAAGGTACGAAACTGTATTATGACACAACGCATTTAATATTATATTATATTTAATGTTGGGTTTACTGTAATAAACTTATTCAACAATTTAATTGTGTGTGTTATTTGCTTTCTATTTCAGCACTAAAAACTGTTTAAGAGAAACTTTTCAGCTCAACCAGACAAGTAGTAATATGTTGTCTAAAGTACGCGCCACGAAATAAGTCCCTTGGAGGCAGCGCGACAGTCGACAGTCGCCACTTGTGGTGTTGCCAGTATCGTCATTTTATTTTACCAGATATTCTATTGTTCAGATATGAATATAATAGTCGTTGAACAGCAGAACTTAACAAGTTATATTCGCGCGTTTCGAACGTTAGAATGTGAAACACCTAGAAGATGAATATTTAAAAAAAGATGGATTAATAGATGCAGCAGCGGGTAGTTCATTAAATCAACAGAGAGTGATAGTGATATAGAATCTGATTACGTCTGTGACACTGAAAATAGCAACAGCGACTCCTCTTTACTGATGAAAAAAATGTACCTAACGCTTGAATTGCAATGGTATACACCTCATGCTATCCCCAAAAAAACGCGTACTGTGTATATGCACTATATAGTTTACCTACATGTTGTGACGTCATTAGTAGCTTAGATTTGTATACCGGCAACTATAATTCCCACTAGTAATAAATAAAATAATGTGCTGGCAAGTTTATACCAACCTGTCATTGCCCCGTCTGCCGGGGTGCGAGAGATATGCTTTTGGCAATCTCACCTCCGGCAACCAAGGACCCAAGACGGCGTGCGTTTTAGTCGGTTCGAGTCCGACATAACCACCTCCACCGGCTCCGTGGTGGTGGTATCCGTGGGGATTTATCGCACGATAAAAAAAACCTGTCATTGCCCCAACCAATCAAGAAAGAGTATGGCAGCGATGTCACTTTAGTTCCGAGTTTTGTCGCGGAACTGATTTTGTGGCTTCGACTCTATCCTACGGTTTGCGTCAATGCCAGAGACCTAAAATACCTTTCGCTCCTTTTCCTTCCACAGTGGAAGTAGAAATTCCACTACGACGTACTTTAGCGATTTAAAAAAAAAATATCGGTTAACTCTGGTAAGATTTCAAACGAACGTTAGTTGCAGTGCTGAAATAAAGCAGTTGTACGTAGCAGTGGAAACGCTTCTAGTAGGTTTGATAAAACGACTTTTCCACATAGTACCTTCCTACAAATACACAACTAAAAGCAAAGGCTTTTAGCATTAACATACGTACTCTCTCGCTCATCTCCATCAAAAGTGCAGTAACTAGAGAGTCACTGCAAGCAAATCAATCCTCATACAAATATGATTCCACTTACTTGATCAAAGAGCTGCCCCTCGGATCTCCTGGTAAGTGGCGCCATCTGACAGCGCACCACAAGATGGCAGTCGTCCATGACTGTGTTGAAGAACCGCCGCGTCGGTAACAAAGCCTCCAGGTCAATCATCAGCTCCAGGAACCTCTCGCAATATCTAAGAGAACAATAAACGAAAACACTCAAAATTTGTGTCAATATGACATAACCTCGCCTGAAAGTGCAGTCTCAGGCAATTCATATCATTTCGAAGTTAAATCTTAGATACTAGTTCAAAATATTTATTTTATTCATTATTATGAACAGGCATTTAATAATAACGAATAATAAAATTATACTCGATCGATTGTGTTAGGAACTTAGAAAGAAAGCAACACTCAACACTACCACCATCCTAAACATAGGAGAAAACTTTTTTTTTTTTTTTATTAATTTTGGCGCCAAAATCATAAATAACCCCACAGGTAACAACAACTATCTTGTCAGCGTCGAGTTGGAAATTTTCCGATTCAAAATTATGTTTGTAATTATGTTTCATTTACTTGATGATGATGACAATGAGTTGATGACGATGGCAATGATAATGATTGCGGCCTCAGTAAAGTTGCGGGGACTTTACTAGAAGCTCATCAGGGAGAATCACGATAAGTCACAGTTCACTGTAATATGCCATTTTCCTACACTTGTGTGCGTTGTCCTTGTTCAAGAGGTTTTTTTTTTTTTTTTTTTTTTTATCGTGCGAAAAATCCCCACGGATACCACCCCCACGGAGCCGGTGGAGGCGGTTATGTCGGACTCGAACCGACTAAAACGCACGCCGTCTTGGGTCCTTGGTTGCCGGAGGTGAGATTGCCAAAAGCATATCTCTCGCACCCCGGCAGACCCAGGACCATCTCTATCGAGATGGCCCCCTTCGGGTTGTGGGGACCACAGTGTCCCCATCTAGCCCCGGTTACGGGGAGGCGCATTTTGCGCCGCCGCCGCGGCCTGCTTCTGCTAAGGTGACAGGCGGCTCCACCGGTCACCCCCAGGCCAGCGCTCATGGAGGACGGAGGTCGTTCTGCGACCTCCGACGTCCGGTTCGTCTTCGCTCTGCGCGGGCTTCCCGGGCCCGGAGTCTGGTCCGGACCCGACCGGCCGCCTCCTTCTCGAGCATTACTTGCTCGCAGAAGGAGGCGGCCGCACCCCAAGCGTTCGCGCATCGTACCATCGCTGTGAGCAACGTGGCGAGTGTGAGGACTCCCACCCCCAGAGCCGCCACTAGGACCCGCCTCGGCGTGTCCCACGCCGGGCACTCGGTCAGCGTGTGCAGCTCTGTGTCCTCGCTCGCATCACAGTGATGGCACTCGGACGTTGGCTCCTTCCGGATCCGACACAGGTAACTCCCGAAACACCCGTGTCCGGTGATCACCTGCGTCAGCCGGTACGAGAGGCTGCCGTGTGGCCTCTCTAGCCACTCCTCCATGATGGGTCTTACCGCCGTTATTACGGCGTGCCCTGCGCTTGGTCGCCCAAGTCGTAGCTCCCATTCCGCTACCATGTCCCTGTGGAGCTGAGACCTCACGGCCCGAATTTCATCAGGCTCGGGTTCCCGTCCCTGCTCCCGCGCCTCCTTTCGATACCGATATAGCATCGCATAATGATATGTCCTTGTTCAAGACGTTATGTCTAAAAATCCACCATCTTTATACATAAAAACTTGAATTGCGATGCACCTTCTTCGAAATAGCGCCAAAAACTCCATGTAACATATCAGTGAAACAAGAAGTTATTAAAAAAACACGCTACAGCCTCTATTTAAACAACAGAAATGTTCATTTTGCCCCTATCATTATTTTTAGATTGTCGAATATCGTTGTATCGTAAAAAACATTCTATTATTTATTTATTATAAGATTTATTAAATTCTCTTTTGACACAATTGAATGCGTTTGAAGAGGTTTTTTTTTTATTGGTTTACCAAACTGAACACACACCACGTAATTACAAGCTACGAAATATAATAAAAATGCGAAACATAATAAAATTAAAAGCATGCGAAATCTTAAGTGAAGGTATTATCAGTCCTTCTGGAAGTGAATACAGCATGCATATAAGTTCCTGGATCAATTGAATCCAGTAGAAGGCGCTACAATCTGGCTTCAAATTTTTGAAAAATTAATTCTGACACCCAAACAAAAAGGCAACATTTGGATAGGATATTATTATATCAATATTTTACCTTACGGAATGTGAGTCCACGTCCCCTATCTCCGGAATGCTTTCCAATATGCGCATGAATTTGATCATAAGTCGTTGCAGGTAGCGTCGCTCCCAGTTTAATTTCTCCAACAGTTCTGGTTTATCCTTCTTCTGGATTGCACGCCAATATTTTCGCCATTTTGGTACAGCTTTGAATTCTTGGTTTCTTCGACCTTTTAAAATGTAAGTTATTAATTTAATGAATTTTTACAGCATTAAGTATGCTAACTATACAAATCGAATACATAGGGAAAAAGATGATTCTTCTTTTTCCCTATGTATTCGATTTGTAAGTTATTAATGTTAATTTTCATAGATTCTTGATCGTCTACCAGCCCTGCTCCTAATTAATTTCAGCTCAGCGCAATATGTCATACTCAAAAAAAAAATGTTTTTTCTTATTGTTTATATTCCTGTCAGATGCTATCATCCCCGTATTTTATATAAATAAATAAACCGAATAAATAAATAAATAAATCCCCTTCCACCATCTTTCACACATTCTATCCATCATTTCTTGTGCCTGTCTCTGCTCCTAAAGCAATCTTTCATACTTTTTAACATTCTTGTGAGCAGCAAATTAATATTTCTATTACTTAACAAAATGGACCCCTTCATGTTGAGTAGTTAACGACGACGACGCACGAACAAAAACACTTCAAACTAAATACATACAGTGTCACTCATCCAGCGCTAGGCTTGATTGTTATAAACAACCCCAAAGATCTTGATTTTTTTATAGCATTTATTATGCTAACTTTTAAGTTCGAAAAACATCGGAAAAATGAAACGCTCAAGTGAGACTTGAACTCACGACCTTTTCCTTACAGGGGGAATGCTCTTCCAAATGAGCTATTGAGCCACACCTGAATCATTTCCAATTTTCCTTCTCTCTATATCCGTCTTAAGGGCGACGGTGGAGCCATCTACCAACATTCTTACGAACTGTTGGAAACAATGAATGATTTTTCAAGAGGAAGGAAGAGGAAAGAAGAAGGGGCGAGGTGAAGTCAAATTGACGTGTCCTATATAAAAAAATTAAAAAAAAGGAAGGAAAATTTGAAATGATTCAGGTGTGGCTCAATAGCTCAGTTGGAAGAGCACTTGAGCGTTTCATTTTTCCGATGTTTTTCGAATGTATTGGTAAATTTATTAATTTGCAACGAATATGGTATCCATAAAATTACAATATTTCTAATCTACGATTGACACTTCTCGATAACGCATTCGAGCTTATAATCGTTCGTTCTTTCGCCCACCAAATATATCGAGTGTAATCAAACAGCTCCTTTATTTAGTTTTAAGCACCTTTTTAGTGATACATGATCCATAGTTTTGTTTGCCACCTTGGCAGAATTGTAAAAAAGCTAAGAATACCTGTTCCCTATCTATACTATTATATAATTGTTAATTGGAAATGTTTGTTCGCGATGGATGCAAAACGGATTGCGATGCGGTTTTTTTAATGTTGATGAATGATTAATGTTTCTGTGACCCTGGTACATTGACATGAAGTACAAAAGTTTTAATATATAATAGTACAAACTATTATATATTAAAACTTTATCTGAGTCGCGGGAATAGGAACAGTGTGTCGTAAACCTTTCTATTTCGAACTTACCGAGGACGAAGTCGCGGGCCAAACCAAGTGTTACTTTAAAATTACCTACCTTGATATATGTACCTATTATTTTTTAGTCAAAACAAAGTAGATAATATACCTTCTTGCAAGCTGATCCACATACTGAGCGAGACCAACCGCTTGACCTGGTCGCGACACAACTGCACCTCCATACTCCCGAAGCAATGGTTCAGAAACAACAGCAACGCGGTCTGCTCCCGCATGTTACTACTAGTGTGGTCTTCTGCCACACTAGCGCGGAGTACTTGCTCGAAGAACCCTGGGAAATGGTCTGGCTTTTTCAAGAATGCCTGAAATTGATAGAGAATAAAAATAAACGAATGAATTTTACAGCACTAAGTATGCTAACTACATAAATCGAATACATAGGGAAAAATAAAAGTTCTCGGGCGGTACTCTAACCGTCGCGCGTCGTCACCATAAAGACGGATAAAAATAGAAGGGAAATTTCAACTCGGTAGCCGAGTTGGTCTAGGCATTCCCCCTGTAAGGGAAAGATGGCGGGTATAATTAATAATAATTTTGACAGATACGGGAATGAAAATCGTGATCGTGATGCGTAAGTGACACCTCGTCAGAATCGCTTATAGTAGTAGAAGCAGAAAATCGATCTGACGGCAGTCGCCAAGATAACCCAATACAAGAGGAAAGAGTAAGAGAGTGATGTAGAATTCAAAGAATGAAGCTTTGGATGTTGTTAGGGTAAATTCCCACAGAAAGACCAGCGGCCGACGGTGGTGAGGATTTGTTACTAGATATCATGGCGAGAAGGATCGTGTAGCCTCGCAGCACCGCCATTTACTAAATATCCTTTCTCTCGTAGATTAGACTCAAAATGTTTTGTATTATTTTTCCCCAGCACCTGCCGGCACTTTCAAATAGAATTGTTCCTTAGAATAATTTCACCAACCTGCCAAGCCGGGACTCGTTCTCGGAACTTCTCGTTGATCATCACAATGATGGACATCATGTGCGCGAGCGTCGCCTTGCCCGTCTCGTAGTGGGGCCATAAATAATTCTCTAAGTACTGTGAGAACTCTAGCATCATGATCCGACGTACGGAAAAACTGGAAACAGGAGGAAGAAAAATAAATAATGCACGTATTGTACACAAATATATAATTAGCTGTCCACCATGTCAATTTATTTTTACGTTTTTCGAATCTTTTTGCGATAATGCACGTGGCTGCGCCCGTATGGATGTAGTTTTTGTATACTTCGTTTCTACTCAACTAAATGTGAATAAATATACATACTATTTTATGTGTGACCAAGAATTTTGTTATAATAAAAAACGCATCAAAATTCAAAATCCGTTTTAGTAGTTCTAATATTGGGTATTGATTTGAAGGCATCTTTTTACGTAAATTGGGGACCAAGAGGCGTCTAGCACTTGCCATACATATAAATATCCACACCAACGCAAATAAATATACAAATGCATAAAAATATTTGCACAATCGAGAATCGAACCTGCGATCTGCGACCTAAGAGTTGAACGCACTACCGCTACGCCGCAAAGGTCGTCATTATTTCTGATAAAAATACTTTTAAAACTTAAAAATTATCTAAATAAATTAAATGAAATATTTTTTACACCCAATTTATTCAATAAATAAATATTAAAGAAAATACCATCCAATATAAATAATTAAATTTTAAAAATATGTGTATGGAAACATTGCACTATGTATCATCAAAAATGTTACTGGTGGAATTTTGAAAAATAAATAGGTCAATGCACTTGATTCTATGAGGCCATTGACCTTATTTTGTTCAACTGTTTAAATCAGTTAGGCTTAGACCTGCTTTGCAAATACATGTTTTAGAAGTTATGATGTGTTAAATAAAAAAATTATAAGAGTTACTTACTTGGATCCAAGTATTTCAGCCTGGTAGATTGATTCCACAATAGAAGCATCGTAAGGTAGGTGGATATCCTTAGTTTGTGGTGACCAGTACTGGTTAGCGAGCTGAAAAAATTGCAACCATGTTGATTTGTTATGCAATTCAATGTGGAGTGTTATATAGATTTGTTTAATGGCTCATGTACCTATTGAAATACCAGTAGGCTCCTCACAAATTAAAATTGTAATAAAACATGACTATCTAGATATTTTAACTAAATTAATATCATTTGTACCTACTGCCATTATCAATGGGCTCTTTAACAGGTCATGGTTGTGCCAAACATATGCTTATCACTCATTTCTATATTTTAATGTACTCTTGCACAGTTATATACCTACTTATATATTTTTTCATGAATATGGACTAGGTATACAGATTTAGAATACTTTGATACCATATTTATTTGCTAGAACATTGTGTTATAGATGGTACAATTATTTATTTTGATGAACTGTAGGTGCACCGAGGGCATACTCTGATGGGGGGAAGGGAGGGGGTGCACCTATATCTAGAAAAAATTATCAAGAATATCCAAATTTTTAACGAAATTACAAGTACTTTAATCTAGAAATAAAAACTGTGCCAAACGAATGCAAAGTAGTAACGAAAAAAGTTACTGTGTTTATGATTAATTACAAAAAGAATTAGATTATGGCACAGAGCAGGTTCCATTGTATTTGAGCCATAAAGGGCTGTAATTTCATGTACCTAATAGATTAAGAACATAGTTTCCTTTCTTGTTGGTTATAACATGTTTGGAAATCAGTGTTTTTTTGACATAATAGTGATAGGAACTCCTTTATATATGGATCAGTGTCCAGTGGGCTCAATGTTCTTTATCATTATTTATTTTATAGTATTGTTGAGATTAGTAGTCTTTCATTCAAATGACTTACTTGCCAAGTTACTAAAATCAAAGATTAAAAAATGTGTTACACATGCTGTAATTTTTTTTAGGATGAATGAGATATGTGCAAGCTGTTCACATTGAATAGGATTTACGAAAACAGACTTTCTTGGCTATAGAATTAAAAAAGAAATACAGAAAAACATTTGTAATTATGTTATTTACTATCCAATTAGCTGCTAATTTAAGACTTTTCTAATGGATAAACCAAAACCAGTACCACAGGTTATTAAATTGTTGTTTTAAGCAGGAACACATCATTTAATAAATAAATATAATAAAAATTAATCAATGTTATGAAATGGATAACCTCACTTACCTGAGTAATTCTATCAGCATTTATTTGTGCAAGTGTTGGTAACGGTATTTTGGGTTTATCTGACGAAGGAGCTGCGTCGACTTTCATCTTGAACACTTTAAATTATAAACAAAACTATAATTCACAACTGACAGAATCCGGCACAAGTTATTAGCAAAATACCAAAATCAACAAATTGGCGATTGGCGAATGAAATTGAATTGAATGAGTATTTTGTAAACACTTTTGACAGTTGTGATAGGAGAGCGAATGAGTTGCGTAACTATTTTGACAATGTCATGGCAGGGTTGCACTACCTAACTTTTAAATTATGTACATTTCAGTGACAAATATTAATCCTCATCCACATTTTGGTACTATCACCATCATTTTCTTTTAATAGTCTAACCAAATAACTTAGAACATACTAGGACTTTAGTAAAATATTAAAGTACAGTAGACAAAGGAGATACGGTTGCATATGTCAAACCCTTTGATTATTTATATGTCTAGATGGAGTGTCAAATGCGTACAAACGTCTCAAAAAATATCAGCTTGTTCAATCTCATAATACTTACGCGCAGCTCAGTGACGTTCGCGTCGGCTCGGTGTCACAACGTAAAACCCGCGAAAAACATTAATTAAAAACTGTCGAAATATGGCGACTAGCACTATCAAAGTTTGCCGGAATTAAAAAGGACGCCTAAATACTACTACACACATTACCTTTTATGAATAAAGTAACCAAAATACAAGTTAAATTAATTATTTTTTTCATCACAACAATATGTCATTTATCACGCGCCATATTTGTAAGTGTTGCCAGTTTTTTAAATTCATGGTTTGGTTCGATTGGAGGAGCCTTGTACCGATTGGGGGAGCCAATGTCCCTCCTTTTTATTGATTTGGATTAGAACATTATTTCCGAAGTCCGAAGATCGAAATCGAAATCGAAATCGAAATCGAAATCGAAATCGAAATCGAAATCGAAATCGAAATCGAAATCGAAATCGAAATCGAAATCGAAATCGAAATCGAAATCGAAATCGAAATCGAAATCGAAATCGAAATCGAAATCGAAATCGAAATCGAAATCGAAATCGAAATCGAAATCGAAATCGAAATCGAAATCGAAATCGAAATCGAAATCGAAATCGAAATCGAAATCGAAATCGAAATCGAAATCGAAATCGAAATCGAAATCGAAATCGAAATCGAAATCGAAATCGAAATCGAAATCGAAATCGAAATCGAAATCGAAATCGAAATCGAAATCGAAATCGAAATCGAAATCGAAATCGAAATCGAAATCGAAATCGAAATCGAAATCGAAATCGAAATCGAAATCGAAATCGAAATCGAAATCGAAATCGAAATCGAAATCGAAATCGAAATCGAAACCGAAACCGAAATCGAAAGGAATCGCGTGGAAAGTACCCAGACCTATGCAAATTCGTCATATGTACACAAACAAATATATGCACTAAGCGAGAATTGAACCCGTGCCCCTTGCATACCATTCTCATTTACTACTGTCACGCTACAGAGGCTGTCAAAAAAAACAATTTAATTATACCTAGGTGATTTTCTTGGGAAATTTTCCTTGTAGCTGGTATCATATTTACGCACACAGAAGCACGAATGCAACGTGTAAAACACGGGCCGCACGCACACATGTTTGCACAGGTTGACTCGTTTTATTTCCGTTGACAGTAGGACGAGGCTCTATCTAGACATTATATAATCAAAGGTCAAACCATAACCGTATTTCCTTTGTCGACTATCCCTACCATTAGTTCGTATTTAAGTAATTTTCTGTAACATCAAAGCGATTACTTATATAATTTGACTATCATTTTATAGCTAACATATAAGTAGGTACCTGTATGATTGTTAACTTCAAATAAAGTAAATTTCATACTATGAAATTGTTGCAGCACCATATCATGATGTTTGATCCACCAGATTATCCTTATAAAGAATTATCTGAAACCTATGATTTACTTTTCAACAATGATTCAGAAAACAATGGACAACATTCAAGCCTAAATAAAACTGTAACTGATACTTCGCTTACAGTAAATAGTGTGGAAAATCAATTATCTTTCAATTCCAATGATTCTGGCAAATTTTTCAATATTGATAATAATAGTTTTTTTCAAGAAACCAATCAAGGTGGACAGAATACTGAACTTTATATTGTCCAGTCAGATAACTTATTTAACTTCGAACCTATATTACTGGATGAAAATACAGTTAATCAATTTTTGCTACCGCTTCAAGATGGTCCAGAAAAACCAAAGGTTTTATAACATTATTAAAATCAGTAGAAGATAGCCTTTTAGACTAGTCATGTGCTTATTATATATTTATATATTAAGTAGATTGTTACATATGCTATAATAGATCTATACATATGAACTTTATCATGTTATTTTCAGAGCACGGACACAGTAGGTCCTGACTTACTAGCATTACACTCATGTATGGTATGTCATGAAATATTTACTACTGAAGCTGATCTTTTAGACCATACCATATTACTTCATACGACCACTCCAGAAAGCTCCATAAATAACGCACCTAATTCTTACTTACCACCTACCGGAAATGATAAAATGGGTATGAAAGCTTCGGAAGGTACGTATATAGAATTCAGTACGGATGGGTGAAACACGTATTGATACTTTCCTCTAAATTTTATGAACGTAATCCTAGTACTTAACTACTTGGTTATTATACTGACAAAATACTGTTATGTGACCTACTTGATAATTTAATAATTTATTTTAGAACCAGCTAATATTAGCGAAAACTTTGAAACTGAGTGGCTTGTATGTAAAATGTGCGAGCGTGTGCTATCTACTGCGCTAGAAGTTGAACCTACTGGTAATTTATTTTAAATAAATATTGTTTAAGCTTTTATTTTCTAAATTAATACCTAATGCTTTTTAAATTATGTTTTAGAACAATTATGTTGTATAGACTCTGAAGGCAAAAGCAGTATATCTTCACGAAAATTAAATACGATGTATGTATGTGATTTTTGTAGCAGTTTATTTGCTGATGGGGATGCGTTGGACAAACACCGTCTAACGTGTTTTATAGAGGATGAAAACAATTTTTACGGAAACCAAAATGTTAGTTGAATCTTCATTATGATTTTTTGAACAGCTAATTCGCTGTCATTCATTAGTGAAAAAAAAAATTATAAGCAAGATGTCAAATAGTTATGTCTGTACAAGGGAGATATTTAGAAAAAATGTTACAGCTGAGAAAAGAGACTTCACACGACGACGACGGTCGTACTTTTTCATAAAAAGTTTATTTATTTATTTATTTCATACATACTATGTCATAACAGGCCAACCCAATGCGACAAAGTAGCAACATACTTAATTATAATTATTACATTCACAATTCATCATGCTTCAAATATATTCTACAATAAATAATAATTCTCACACAATATTTATACTGAAAAATTAATAAAAGTAGATATAATTGTCATTTTAAATTAATGATGTCAAAATAATAATTCAATATAATCATGTCCAAACAATAATTAAATTAATAATATGTAATATAATAATTCAGGTAATGGTGTCAAAATTAATAATTCAATAAATCATGTCAAAACAATAATTCCAATAATAATGTCAAAATAATAATTCAAATAGTAATGTCACAACAATCATTCAATTTATAATGTCAATTAGCATTGAAATAAAACCACTTTTTACGGATTCTATCGCGATATATTTGTTATGATTACTTTTAAACCCGACGTTTCGGCTGCTTTGCAGCAGCCATTTTCGCGGTGTGACTCACGATGGTAGTTGTCACATAGTTTGAAGTATAAGTTATCTCAAAATACCCGAATCATGATGAATTATTGGTGTTCGTATTTACGCAGAATGAGCTCACTGTGTTGTTAAGTCTTGCTGGATTTTGCTGCTTACTGGGTTTGATTAAGTGGATGACTGGGTCCCAAGCTGGTGGTACGGTCCATCCATCCTCTCTATTAAAATTTGGGTGTTTTTTAATTTCAATAGCCTCGCGGATCATTCTAGGAATATATCGGTGTTCTTTGGCGAGTATCTGTGGTTTATCAAACCTTAGGTAATGGTTGGTGCCTTTTTGCGCGTGTTCACATACAGCTGACTTTGTTGAGCGTTGGTGTTTTATGTCAGCTATGTGTTCTTTGACCCGAGTGCCAATGCTTCGCTTGGTTTACGTCGGGTTTAAAAGTAATCATAACAAATATATCGCGATAGAATCCGTAAAAAGTGGTTTTATTTCAATGAGTGACATTCGCGTAAACTTCAGAAAATATCATGTCAATTAGCAGTTTAATTCAATACATACATAACGTCAAGAATTCACAATAATTTAATGTCGAAAGATTATAACATTAATTTCACCTAAAATCCTTCGCTCAAAATACAGTAACTGGCCCTTGTGAACTCATTCAGGGAGCATGAAAACAAGCACAAATCCAATCTGTCAGCCATCATATTAAGCGCACGCAGCGCCCTCGTCAGCGGTGCCCTCTGCAGCAAGTTGGTACGCGCGCGGCACACCTGCATTAGCGGGGGGCGCCGCCGCCTCATCACGTAGCCCTCTGGTACACACAGCCCAACTTCCTGTAGGATAGCTGGGTTGTGTATTAGCCCACGAAACACTTTAATCAAGTAGGTGACTAAAGCCACCTCCCTCCTAACTTCCAACTTATAGTATCCTGTCATACCCAAGATGAACAATGTGGGATACAACCGTGGATAGCCCGGGTAGACACCAAATTGTTTTAAATATAAAAATCGAAGGAACTTATTCTGAATCCTCTCCAACATTGATTTATATTTGTCTTCATGTGGAGACCATACTACTGCATTAAATTCCAAGTGGCTTTTTACAAGAGCCTCATACAACGCCCTTAATGCCTCGATGTTAGAAAATTCGTTTGCTTGACGCAAGACAAACCCTAAATTTCGGTAAGCTTTTTTACAGGCATCGGTGATATGATCTCGGAAATGCAAATCTGTGCTAAAACGTACGCCTAAATCTTTAACCTCCGTTACACGTTGCAGCGGAGCCCCCTCCATGTGGTATTGGTAGTGACTGGGATTGTGGGCACGGCTAAACGATATCACGGAGCACTTAGCTACATTAAAATAAAGCTTATTGCGTAGGCTCCATTCCGCAATCCCATTTATGTCTTGCTGTAGTTCAACTTGATCTACGTGGTCTTTAATAACCCGTACCAATTTCAGATCATCCGCGAAAAGCAAAGGTACTGAGCACCTGACCTCCTCCGGTAAGCTGTTAATCATTAATATGAACAGAAGAGGTCCTAAGTTGCTACCTTGACTCACTCCTGATCTTGTGAAATAGGGCTCGGAAAGGTGTCCGCCACAATCAACGTATTGACATCTGTCCCGCAGGTAGCTGGAAAAGAAAGACAGCGTATGCGGTGTACACCCCACGCTGGCTAGTCGCGATAGGAGTACGTCATTATCGACCGTATCGAACGCCTTCCCGAAGTCAAAATAGGCGACATCCACCTGTAAACCAGCATCCACAGCCGGCACGACAGACGACATTAAATGCAGAAGATTTCCAGTCGTCCCCCACCCGGGGCGGAAGCCATGTTGCGCATCGGCCAACTGAGAGCTAATTTGTCCGTACAGGCAGTCGTAAATGGTTGCCTCGAACACCTTCGCCGGAGTACTAAGCACTGCCACGGGCCTATAATTACTTGGATTTGGGCCCCCACTACCTTTCGGTACGGGTATAACTCGCGTGAGTTTCCAGCGTTCAGGGAATTTTGCGTTCTCGATGCAGGTGTTGAATAAGTGCAACAAAGGTTCAGCTAGTACCATGCGACAATCTCTGAAAATGAACGCTGGTATACCGTCCGGTCCCATGGAGCGCTTGGGAGGCAGACGAGCCAGCGCGGTCCTCACATCTCCCAAGCGTAGGCGAGTGAGGTTAACCCTTGCACCCGGCGCCGGTGCACCCACCGAGCTGGCCGCCACCACGTTCAATTCTGCAGGCTCCTGGTTGTAGACAGATTGAAAAAACTGAGCGAACTCGTTCGCGCATTCCAATTCTGATAAAGTGTGGTCATTTTTGACTAGCCTGGGTTTACCTGAGCTGCCCTTTCTACCCCTCATGTAACTCCAGAAAGCTCGCGGGTCCGTAGCCAGGTGGGCTTGCACGCGTTCGCGGTACTGGTCGTGCACTCGCGTCGTCTCCATCTTCACTCTCGCCCTACACCTGCTAAAAGCTTCATAATCGTTCCGAGATCCAGTTTTTTTGTATTTTTATGTAACCTATGCTTAAGTCCCAACTCACTAATAATAGGAGGTGTATACCATACCGGGTATGAATACTTATTCCTTTTCATCTTGTTAATATTTTTATGAGGGAGACAAATATCAAATATTTCGTAGATTTTATCATAAAATAAATTTAAAATAATTTCCGAGTCATTAGAACAATATAATTCACTCCAATCTATTCTAGCAAACAAATCGTATAAATGGTTAAAGTTAGCTTTGTTTATGTTCCATTGATTACTTGGTAACTGACACTGTGAGTGCTGCTTGGTAGAAGCGGGGGAGGGAGTGAGCACGTCATGCGCCGGCCGCGCCCCCAGCTCGAAGCGCACGGCAAGCGCAGGATGGTGGCGGTCTACCGGCTCCATCCTGTCGCCTTCCGGGGCCCCCTCCACGAACACGCCGCTACGCGCGCTCAACACGAGGTCCAACATTCTACCGTTAGAGTTAGGTATTGCATTGTACTGAATGAATTCACAGAAGGCCATAAAAAAATCATAGTAATTAACGACATTTTGACTACATGAATACAAATTAAAATCCCCCAGTATGATTAAATTTTGTTTATATTTCACACTTAATTTTTCTAAAACATTAAACATTATCAAGTAATCGTTTTCATCTGTACTTGGCGGAATATACACAACACAACATGCAAATAAATAGCGATCATGTATATGAATAGAGGCACAAATCATTTCAAATTCGTGACTGTCTATATGCGCGTCCATGTTATCCGGGAGCGTCACCCGTCTCAACTCGAACCGCGGTGCTGCCACCAAAAGCACACCACCCTGCTTACGCCCATCCGCCCGATCGCAGCGCAATGTTTGGTAACTGGGGAGCACGAATTCTGCGTTCTGAATTGATTCGTTCAAACCGGTTTCGGTGATAGCAAATATATCTGAGCCCGACGATTCAATAAAAGATAAAAACTGCGTTGTCTTCGTCCTAAGTCCCGCCACGTTCTGATATAGAATATTAATGTGTCTATTAAGTTTGTAGTTGGCCTGGGACGGTTGAGTGACGAAAAAAGATCCATTCACAGAACTCAACATTTAACGGCCATACCTGCGAGTCACAGAGTATATTGTAGTTACCTTCTGTAACTCCAATTTTAAACGACGCGTAGTCCCTTTCAGTTCTATGTTTTAATTTTTCTACCTGTATTTCTGAGTCGCTTCCCAGTATATTTTTAATATAATCCTTCAACATATCCTCCGACTTGCTTTTATCAAGTCTCCACACATGAAGAAACTTTTTTCGTTCAACTGCTTTCAGAAGTACAGCCGATTCGTTCCCTCCCTTTTTTATAGGGTTATTCCTTTTGTTTCTTTTAACTTCTGTCCAAATGTCTCCTTTGATCTCATTCTTCTTGCTTTTTAAGGTACTAATTTCTTGTTCATACGAGATACATTTTTTATTAGCTTCCTTTAATTCTCGTGTTAATTTTGTATTTTCAAGCACCAAAATCTTCACCGTGTCTTTAATCTCTTTTATAATTTTAGTTTCCAGATCACTAAGTTTAGCCATCACCATTTATATTTACTTTTTCCATAATACCTACAACTTTATCTGTTTCTTCAGGTTTTCCCTCTTTGGAGCCATTATTTTCCGCTAATTGGTCTTCCTCTGTATCTAGGTGGTTGTCTATGATCACCGTGCGTTGAGAACGTATATCATCCGTGACCCGTAAACGCTGGGTCACGTTGGTACAGGAATCACACTTGAAATTACGTTTTATCCGTGCCTGCTCCTCCTTGAACGAAGCTGTGGTATAATTCACACATTTATAGTGATATGCCAGCTTGCATCCATTGCATTTAAGCAGTTCCGCTGTATCTATTTTTTTGTTGCACGTTGCACAATTCATTTTAAATCTTCCGTGTCTTATCAACACGGTGCGACGGAGACGAAACTAGCGAATTCCCACGCGTGCGAGCGAGCGCAATGCGCGGACAAACACTTCTGCGCGCCACCCACAAAATGTTATTTATCACTGGGGAACGATTAGACTTTCACAATATAATTTTAGTTATAATAACGCGAAAATCTCGATTTAGAACTATTCTCCACCTTGTAGTCGTGCACTAACACCAAGTGTCCAATTTCGGAACATGTTTATCACAATACAGTCCGATTTTACCACTTAAAAATGTATTTACAGTGAGCGATTCATGTAGGTGTACTCGTCTAATCTGTTAAGTTATATGTAAAAGTGCAACCAAAGGTATCCTTTGTTGACTGTACCTGGATATAAAATATATTTTTTTGAATTTATATCTATTTGTTCACGTTGGTAGCAAATTCTACTGAACAGATATATTTTCAGTTTGAAAAGGCTTGGTCAGGCTTGAAATTTTACTTAAGTTCTTTCGAGAGCAATTGGTTGAGTAGCACCAGAGATATGACCGAAAATAAAATAAAAATAAAAAAAACCGAAAAGACCGTCGTGAAAACCGATAATCATGCTGGCGGAACCGCTGATAGGCTGAACTGTAAATGTAACTGAAATATTAATAAATTTCAGGATGGTTGCAGTTTAAAAAGTAATGGGTCCCACTGTTCAGAGATATGCTTCTCTTGTGATATTTGTGATAAGCAATGCTCATCTGCGGAAGAGTTAAGAATGCACACGTTGGAGTCGCATAGAGCCCCACCTTCAAGAAATACAAGACGGGCTTACACAAATAGCAGTAACAATAAAATGTGGAACTGTGGATCTTGTAACCAACTATTTGCCACAGCCAGGTACCTATAATTAATTTAAATTTAAATTTGTTGTTAGAAATAAACGTACCCTGGTCTATCTATTGTAATATTAGTCTATGTTAAATAAATTTATCTAAATGTAGTCACAAGTCACAATAAACAGAAAATTAGTCAAAATGCAAAATCCTTTATACCTGGCAACCCTCGTAAAACGTCTTAGTGAATTAGTTCATTCATGTAAGCTAGATGGCGCTAAATATTCTAAAGAACGAAAATTATCCGCATCCCGCATTACATTAATTTTGAATTTAAATTAGAAGAAATGTTTTTTTTTAATAATTTTTTTAACATGTTATTTGAGAGATTAATATAAATAATAATAAATCAATTTGATTTTCATTATTTCATAATTTTTGTACTAATTTGTACCATTTTTTTTCACAGAGAGTTATATCGTCATAAGCGGGGTGAAGACCGACCTCAAGGAGCTCCGTTAATGGCCTATGTGTGCGAAGAATGTGACAAAGTACTGGGAAGCATGTGTGCGCTGCACACGCACAAGAAAATGCACAAAGTTACCAAGCCAGTAAGTTATAAAACGTACCGGCTCAAAATATTAGCACACAGGTTCTTATACCTACCTACTGCAAGTCGGTGATTGTTTATAAACAGCAGATTAAATCAGCTGAAATAAGCTGATCTATATTTCACTTACTGCGCAACTGCTTTAGTTTTTCAAATAGGAAACGTCGGTACGGTCTTCGGCTGCAGTAAGAGATCCTTTATTTTATGTGTGAGCCAGGTTTGCTAGTCATAGCTAAAAGTAGGTAGCATTGCTCAAATACCTACTTAAGGGAGCTCTGAAAACTCCATATTGCTCCGATACTTGGAATAAAATTTAGTCGGAGTCAGGTTACAAAAAACTCACCCACAAGATCTGCTGATTAATGGGCGATACTTTGGCACAGGCTTTACTCTTGGGTTTAGGGGGTCAGACGGCAGTCGCTCCAATAAAAGCCGCAAATGCCAAATATAAAGGAGAGAAGAAGTACTTAAGTGAGCTCTGTGCTTATGTGATAGCCTCGTATGCGACTGGGTAGTCCCGGGTTGATAACTAGACGACGATTCATGACATCATTCTACAGTAAGTAGTAATCTGTGCAGAGCTCAAGTCGAAACTGCATTAGATAATAGGTATTTATATAATATGTTTTATATCTTACATAATATATACAAACATACTTATACTCACTTCTGGAAATCCCCGAAGGGGAGATAGAGGTAAGTATATTAGCACCCACGTTTCGCCAATTATGATTTTCAGTCCCACGACGTAATAGGGGGCGAGCCTATTGCCGTCTAGCGGACCCTTACATCCATACTTCCATACTAATATTATAAATGTGAAAGTAACTCTGTCTGTCTGTCTGTATGTTACGCTTTCACGCCTAAACCACTGAACCGATTTTGATGAAATTTGGTATAGGGGTAGATTAGACCTTGAGAAAGGACATAGGCTATGTTTGGCCGCGATAACCGACATCCACGCGGGCGGAGCCGCGGGCAAAAGCTAGTAATTTAATATACTGGGTGATTTTATATTCGTTTCAGATAAAAAAAAAATGTGTACATTTTTTTTATCGTTTCGATAGCAAAATCATCTGGAAGTATTCACTTGGTGAAAAAAAAAATCTCACAACCCCCATACATTATTCCTTTTATCTGAACATTATTCCCATACATTAAAAAAAACTTTTTTAACAAATTAATACTTATCTAATACATAGGGAAAAAGAATCTTCTCGGGCGGGACTCGAACCCGCAGTCTTTCCCTTACAGGGGGAATGCCTGACCAATTCGGCTACCGAGACACGCCCGATATGATTCAAATGTCCCATCTTATACGTCTTTTAGGCGACGTGGCGTCATCTACCGATTTTCTTACGAACTATCGGAATCAATGAATGATGTTTTTTTTTTTATATATGATGGGAAATTTGAATCATATCGGGCGTGTCTCGGTAGCCGAATTGGTCAGGCATTCCCCCTGTAAGGGAAAGACTGCGGGTTCGAGTCCCGCCCGAGAAGATTCTTTTTCCCTATGTATTAGATTTGTATAGTTAGCATACTTAATGCTGTAAAAATTCCTTCAAATTAATACTTCCAGACGATTTTACTACATATCGAAAATGTGCACGAAATCTTTTTATCCAAAACGACTATAAAATCACGGTGTATGTATACGCTTAAAAACTTATAAAAAACCAACAGACAAAAACCTGAGTGTAGGTACTTTTATAAATTCATAATTTTTTAATATTGATCCATCAATTGACTGCACTGCAGATGGTAAAAAAAACCTAAGTTAAAAAAGTGATCTCAGTATCAGGAATTTCTCTCTTTATTAAAACAATAACCGTCCTAAGTATGACTTGGGTGAATTTCAACATCTATGAATTTTTAGCTAATTTTGGTGATTTTTTTTATTTCTAGGTATTTAGGTAATCTCTTTCAATATTTAGCTAGAAATACATATTTTATGCCTATTATGTTTGAATAGTCTAATTAGCCCTGGGAATTACTTGTTTATTTTATACACCTGAATTTTCAATACACCGAAATTGGTGTCTAACACCAAAATTGCATATCAACTTATTTTTATTTTTTATTTATTATTACTTATACTATTTCTTTGTTTTTTTTTCTAGAATTTGGTACTTAATAGTTACATATAACCCTTAATTTTTACCCTTTTATCAACAACTTCATTTTTATATGGCAAAACCACTTTAGTTATTAGTAGTATCAGTATAAAAGCAAAACATTTGATTGTTCTATCTATCCTTGCTTCTAGCAAGGATTATATTTTACTCTAATGGTGCCAATATTATCGACGAACTTATTCAAGATTGCTGGGAAAAGATTTAGGCAGTTATTCTCAAAGTGGGAGACGTGGTACTCGGTATGCCTAAGGGTGGACGGAAGATATGCCATGGACACTTGGTAGTGGCAAGACAAGTTGGTAGTGTGATGTCTATTTCTGAACTTACAAGAATCTTTCAACTAAGTTTCTCACGCGGTGAGCTGATGGGCATTGCGGTTCAAAAGGGTTCCAGAGGTTTACACCATCCGAGACATGTACCACGATTCTGATTCCGTTGTTCGAACCGCTGTAGGCAATATGAGAATCTTCCTTATCACTGTCGGGGTACATCTAGGATCTGTCCTTAGTCTATTCCCAATCAGCGTGGTATTTTGGTCGGATAGCATCAGACAATCACTCCATAACTGCCCATGTATGCTGTTAATATCGGTGGTGGACGCCGATAGATTGGTGCAACATGTGAGGATGTGGATGTAGGAGCTTGAGGACGGTAGAAGTCAGAAGCCTTCTGTGGAGAAGATTGAGTACCTTTTACACGATAGCAAAGTGCTAGCTGCTGGAGCAATATAATATGGTACTCGGTATGCCTAAGGGTGGACGGAAGATATGCCATGGACACTTGGTAGTGGCAAGACAAGTTGGTAGTGTGATGTCTATTTCTGAACTTACAGGAGTCCTTCAACTAAGTTTCTCACGCGGTGAGCTGATGGGCATTGCGGTTCAAAAGGGTTCCAGAGGTTTACACCATCCGGGACATGTACCACGATTCTGATGCCGTTGTTCGAACCGCTGTTGGCAATATGAGAATCTTCCTTATCATTGTCTCTGTGATCTGTGATCTGTCCTTAGTCCATTCCCAATCAGCGTGGTATTTTGGTCAGATTGCATCAGACAATCACTCCATAACTGCCCATGTATGCTGTTAATATCGGTGGTGGACGCCGATAGATTGGTGCAACATGTGAGGATGTGGATGTAGGAGCTTGAGGAGGGTAGAGGTCAGAAGCCTTCTGTGGAGAAGATTGAGTACCTTTTACACGATAGCAAAGTGCTAGCTGCTGGAGCAACATAATATGGTACTCGGTATGCCTAAGAGTGGACGGAAGATATGCCATGGACACTTGGTAGTGGCAAGACAAGTTGGTAGTGTGATGTCTATTTCTGAACTTACAGGAGTCCTTCAACTAAGTTTCTCACGCGGTGAGCTGATGGGCATTGCGGTTCAAAAGGGTTCCAGAGGTTTACACCATCCGGGACATGTACCACGATTCTGATTCCGTTGTTCGAACCGCTGTTGGCAATATGAGAATCTTCCTTATCATTGTTTCTGTGATCTGTGATCTGTCCTTAGTCCATTCCCAATCAGCGTGGTATTTTGGTCAGATTGCATCAGACAATCACTCCATAACTGCCCATGTATGCTGTTAATATCGGTGGTGGACGCCGATAGATTGGTGCAACATGTGAGGATGTGGATGTAGGAGCTTGAGGAGGGTAGAGGTCAGAAGCCTTCTGTGGCGAAGATTGAGTACCTTTTACACGATAGCAAAGTGCTAGCTGCTGGAGCAACATAAGCAGGAGTTGCGTGTCACCTACATCTTCGACTTCATCGCTTTGTTGCGTGGAGTCACGTGCAAAAGATTGCATGAGGCACTCTTGCATCCACGGTAGCTTTCATGTAAGTGAGAAAGCAGAGGAAGAAAAGCCAAATGATGTTGACAGTGGAGAGGAGGGAAGAAGGGTGGGCAGGTTTTAACGGTGTAGGCTTAGTAGTAAAGAGTGAGGCCGCCTTTCACGCCAGTAGAAGCAGGTGACGGAAAGAGCGCACGATGCTCCACCACACCGGCCTGTCCCTACTGCGGCATCAGCTGACTTCACCCAACTACTCGCCCGTCTTTTGTATGGGTAGTTCATATGCTAATGGTTAATCTGAGAGAAAATTAGGAAAGCTTCCGAACAACCCTCAACAGCCAACAACCTCTTTCCCACCTAGGGAGAGAGGCGGTGCTTTCTCCATTGCCCAGGGTATACTACGTAGAGGTCACCTGACCTAGTAGCCCGTCGGACTACGTAGGAGCTTAATCAAATAACTATGAAAACAAATTTTGGTGTAAATATACAATTTTGATGATTAGTAAAACCCCACCAAATTCACCAAAATTGCTCCACCAAAATTAGTTTCACGTCTAAAAAAAATATTTATAAAAATACTATTTAGAATATAGTGGTTACATTACCAAAATTTAATACACATACTGAACCTGTACACTATACTTAAATATTAAAACATACAATGAGAATAAACCGTTTTAAATAATCAACACAAAAATTACAATATTTTTGTCCGATGCTTATAAAACGACCTACTTACGTGTTTGGCAGAAAAACGAAACGGGACTGGGGACAACTGGCACTGGTGCTCATTAACACCCAACTGAACGTTTCCAATGATGATAGTGTCGTCCTTATAGGTACTTTCAATACGACTCCTTCGATGATTTTATAAATCCCACCAAAATTTTACATTTGCCGCGGACGCATCTTATAAATTATTTTTAAGATAAAGTATAGTACTAAATACTACGAATGACAGTATCTAAGATAGCTATAATAATGCCGAATCGAATTATTATTAAGTATACTCAGTAAACTAATGAAGTTTTGATTAAACTGTGATCATTCCCAAGAAAACAGGTTGTGGACGCGCCACCAAGCTTAGAATTTAGGTGAAAAGAAATTTTTTACACACTCACAAAAATAGTTTCAATAATATAATTTATACGTGCGTATAGAGAAAAACGATATCTTTCTTACAAAAAATAATCATTACTATATGTTAACTTTAAGGTATGATTTTCAGTCACGCCGCGAAAATTTTACGTTTGAGAAATTCACCCACTTATATTATCTGTGGTATGACTAAAACTAACGTGTTTTCATTCGCAGGGGTACCCGTGTCGCGTCTGTGGGCGCCGGTTCAACCAGTCGGGTCATCTGGCCATCCACATGCGAATGCACACCGGCGAACGGCCTTACCCTTGCGACCTATGTCCTAAAGCTTTCAAAGTCAAGGTATAACTCATGATTAGTTAAGTATGTACGTACAGTTAAGCATCAGAAATATCTTGACGACGAAATATCATGATTCAACTTCAATTTTCAACAGAGTATGGGAAGGTTCATATCTGACGGAACATGCTTCGCGTATTATCGGTTGCGTAACGCCAGAACAGACAAATGTATAGAAAAACACTTGACCGTTCACACTCAACCGATGCTACGTTAGTGCGTCGAGCGTACAGCGTCTATAATACGCGACGCATGTTCCGTTAGATATGAACCTTCCCTAAATCAAACTGTTTTATTGAAGAATAACATTGACGGAACATAGGTATAGACGTAGCAAGTAAAGCTGCAAATAGGAATACTAAATTAGTGCCATCTCGCTCACGCTCGCGCGTGCTCACAAAGAGTGCGAACAAGTTAGCAATACATACTTTAGTCTTCCTTTTTATGTCTTCTCTTGCTAGTTCTAAACGTTCCGTCTATGTTATTCTTAGTCTGAGATTATATTATTGTCCGAATTAAAGGCGTGTACCAAATATCAGAAAATCCGTCAAATGGGAGGGGGTAAAAAAACGAAGTTAAGACAATTTTGAGTAGGTACTTTGTTCGTCAACATCTTTGATGCTGACAGCATAGTCGGCAGCAAAAATTGCTGAACATATTCAGGGTTACCAAGCTATAATGGTAAATAGTAACCAAATAGGAAATCTATAGGATATTCTATATCAATCAGGTAATCAATTAGACTAGTGCAATATCATTCTATTCTATACAAATAAATAAAATAGAAGAGCATGTTTATATGTATGTAACGTTAAAATATTCCTTCCCAGCTTGAAATGCGTATTCATTTCTTGGTTTAGGTTATCTTGGCTTTTGTAAAATGACGCTGCCTTCTGACCCCCCAGCCTGCTTACCACTGTAACTCAGTGTCCCTACCGATTTGTCGGTGAAAGCCATACATATCGGTAGCTATGGTTAAGGTTATGGAGTTAGCCTTACGATCGAGAGGTCCCGAGTCCGAATTCTGGCCATAACACTACCGACACAGAATAGATAATAGTCTACCGACGTGAACCCACTCCTAGCACAAGCAATTTAGCTTAGTTGGAGGGGTTAGAGCGAATATTAGTAACTTCGGTTCTAATATAAAAAATGTAGGTACGGGAATCCCGTAAACGCCCGCCAGTCAAGAAGTCATACCTATTCGTTCTCCTGTCTCTAATTTGCAAGTATATCTAGGAACTTTACGGGGAAATGATAGTATGTAGAGTATGTTGCACTTTCAATTAGTTTAATAGAAATAGCATAACAACTTATATTGTTTTAAATAACGGCCCTCAGCGGCGCAGTAACTCTGTAATTGCAAAAAACGCGCTCGTTGCACGCGCTATTTAATATAGGATGGACTCAGATAGTTCCCAGTATTTTTTCCGTATGATAATGTATGTGAAATGGTGTATGTGGCAGGTGGAGCGGGACGATCACCGTCGAACTCACACCGGGGAGCGGCCCTTCGCGTGCACTGCTTGCCCCAAGACGTTTACAGCCGCGGCACGGTTGCGTGAACACGCACGCATTCACACAGACCAAAGGTTATGATACAATCCTTTTGTTTTATACTCAAGTCAACGTATTTCCATCATAATATTTACTCTTGCACCGAGAATTTTGAAGATACCTTCTTTTGTGACAGCGAAATGTGCACAGTTTGTTGTCGCGATACATAGATGGCGCTACTATATTCAAAACTCCATTTTGAAACTAATTTTGGCGCGGAATTAATCTTGAATTATTAAACTGTTTTTCCTGAGCAATCTCTTTGAAATAATTGTATTCGAATCATTCTTTGGTGGTCATCTAATCTAATTATCAAAACAAACTTAGCGTAAACTGTTAATTAGTGAGCCCACATTCAAGAGGGGAACCCCAAGTCAATTCAACAATCAAATGTGTCCGAGTTCAAAAATCTGAATGCGATGCTTTTTTTCTGCTACTTAAGTAGTAAACAAGCACGCAGTCTACAAAAAAGAGAGTGTGAAGTACGGTTCTATCAAACCCTAAGTGCCATAATACAAAACACGGGCTTACTCTAAACCCAGGTTTAAATCGACTTTAGACCATGGTCTAATGAAAATGTTATTACAATAAGCGGTTTAGTGTTAAACCTAGGACTATGTATGGTCTAAATATAAACCTGTAAGTATTAAAAAAAATAAAATATTGAGACATTATCTTGGACCTAAAATGTGCTCAAATACACGCAGTAAACGCTTCTTGGATGTATTTTGAACATAGTACGGTAGTGCTACAGCGGTGGAAGAGCTCAAAATTAACTAAGCATAGATTATTACAAAACAATCCACCCGCGCCAGGGCCTTTATATCTTGCGATTTAGGTCCAACATATATGGCCCGAGTAATACCTAGCTACGTAATGCAAAGACCGATACACTAAAATCATAAAGGCAATTAATACTGCAGCTGCTTCAAAAACTTTAACTTAGTGCGTTCATAAAACAGAAATGAAAGAATAAAAACTCAGTTCTTTTATTTTTGCAAAAGCTGGTCTATAGTTCCGTTAAACTAAGGTTGGATTCCACCGGTGAAAATTATCTACGTTCAAGTTCAATTAAATGAAGATCTCACGTTTAACCAGATGAAAGTAGGTAGATTAAGGTGGTCTTAACTCCTAGAAATCCACTAGAAGTGATGACTCGATCAGTATAGTGTATGTATTGTATGTACTTATATACTCTGCCAGTGCCTAGGTACACATGGTGCGAATTCGAGCATACTGTTCTAGACTTGAGCTGAACAAAAAACGTCCATAAACGTGAGAGCGAAGGGCATTTTTTGTTTGCACCGATTTTATCCTTCAGCAAGTTTTTTATATCTACTAAGAAACGCACTGCATCATCATCATCCTCATAGGAATTGTCTCTTTGTGGCTAATGTATGAAAAGCCTATTATAATATTGTTGTCAATTTTCTCAGTCACTTTATGTGCTGTAAGAAATTACCATGGCTTTTGTTAGGAATGCTAGCACTGTATTTCATCCAAATTAGGGTATTGACGTACTACTCAACATCAGATCCATCTTGATGAACAAAGTACTCAAGTTAATCTTAATTCTAGTACCAAGCAATTCAGTAACTCATTCCTATGCCGCACCATTAAGACCTGGAACTCCCTGCCAGCTCACTTTTCCTTCTTCCTACAGTCCCGGGTCCTTTAATCGGGGCGTGAAAAAGCATCTGATGAGGCTAAACATGTTACATGTTTGCGATGGTGACTCTCTTTCCGGACTTTTCCTTTAGCTTACCATTAGGCGCGGTGAAGTCAAATTGACGTGTCCTTTACAATAATTATAAAAAAATCCTTGGTTGTCCTTTATTTCGATCAATAATACAATTTAAATCAATACAAAACAAATAAAACAGTTTGATTTGCTCTTAATGCCTTAGTTTTTAGTTCATTTAGAGACTTTGTAGTCAACTACATGCAACATTCTATCATCGTACCGCTCGCCTTAGGCAGGGAATTCATCCCCACACATTGCATCCGACAACGGTGCGCACCGTGCGGTATGAAAGGAACTTCATCCCACGCACGCTTAAGCTGTGGAATGAACTTGCCGTGGTTTTCCCAAGCGACAATAATATGGGGTTCTTCAAGAAGGGCATTAGAAGGTTTCTTCAGGGTAGGCAGCGCGAGTGTAACGCTCCTGGTGTTGTATACGTCCATGGGCCGCGGTAACCACTTTCCATCAGATGGGCCATGTTACTTGTATGCCACTTAAGTGGTATAAAGAAACGTCAAGATATTTTTGACGTTGACAGCGTGGTGTGTCGGTGAAGAGTATTCGAGTCGTCAGGGTTCGATTCCCATCACTCCCTCGCCAATACAAGACAGCCAAATTTTCGTATACCCACAGAAATATGTCTATTTGCATTGATAACTATTTCTGTGTTGTAGTACATGTATAAAAAATCATATGAACATGTTTATCCCTATATCCGTATTTTAGAACCATGTTCAGTTTGGGTGTGAATCTTGCTATATATCTAACTCTTTAGAACTGTCATGAAATAAATCCGAATTACTCAAGTTTTCAAGACGATGCAACGGACACCAAGATCCGAGTTTCCTAGAATCTTTCAATTTTCCTCGAATCCGTAGCGGATGCAGTGCGATACTTCAAACTTTTAGTACCTGTTACTTTTTGTGCGAGCTCTTGAAACCGATAGAAATCTAAAGGGTCACTTTAAACACTCGTAAATTCAAAACATTCTTGACAGTTTTTTTGTTGACTGTACCCTCAATATTAAGAGTATTAGAGAGACTCGTCCTTAGCCAGATAATTCTTTACCCGAGACTACGGCGAAACAAAAAGGGAGGTTTTGATTTTGACCGGTATATGTATATGTATGTTCATCTGTTCCCATAATACTTCGAAAATGCTTTTCAGAAGTCGATT
Organism: Eilema sororculum; assembly: GCA_914829495.1. Taxonomy (NCBI): domain Eukaryota; kingdom Metazoa; phylum Arthropoda; class Insecta; order Lepidoptera; family Erebidae; genus Eilema; species Eilema sororculum. The sequence goes on along the minus strand of OU618553.1, from coordinate 12,195,977 downwards.
TCTTATTATGTATATGATAACGTTTACAGGCCATACCGCTGTGAGATTTGTGGAGCGGCATTCAGAAGACCATACGCCCGTACCGTCCACACCCTCATCCACACTGGTGAGAAGCCACATGAATGTGATATTTGCGGCACTGCCTTCAGGTAAACAAAATGACGTACTAATTCCGTAAAATCGATCTAAGATGTCATTTTTATAGCATATATGCTAACTTTTTAAGTTCATTAATTGGTTCCAACAGTTCGTAAGAAAGTTTGTAGATGGCTCCACCGTCGCTCTTAAAGACGGATACAAAAGAGAAGGGAAATTTGAAGTGATTCAGGTGACTCAATAGCTCAGTTGGAAGAACATTCCCCCTGTAAGGGAAAGGTCGTGGGTTCAAGTCCCACTTGAGCGCTTCTCTTTCCCGATGTATTTCAAATTCAGTTACTTGATTGATTTAGGACGAAATCAGAAGATAACACCACAGTTTAACTGTACGAGTACATATATTGATATATTCACTCCTGTAAATCGCTGAAGGGGTTGACAGAGGTGTATTAATACTTAACAGTTAAAACCCATTTTGCCGATTATGATTTTCTGTCCCACGTAATAGAGCCTATTGCCGATGAGTGGAAACTGGAGTCGGTAATGTTCTTAATATTCAAGTTTAATCTTACAAGCGACCTAGTCATCTTCATTTCTTTCTCTTTTATTAATGTGGCGTACCTTAATTTTTTTAGAACTTAAGTTAAAATAATAAATAATGAATATTCCACAACATTCTACACAATGCTATCTAGACCCATGGTAAGCTTAACTAGCTTGTGTTATTATGATAGGTTGTAATGTGTTTTGAAGTGTGAAAGAAATGTTTTCAAGAGGTCATTCATTTAAAAACTCTTTAAGTGGATACTTATATGAGTTTTTATATGAGCTATCAGCAATAGTTATTCAAGTAAAGGTTTCCACTTTTGAGCCGAGTTTATAAAGGGATGATTTTTTTAAGTTTTACACTCGTTAGGGGAAGGTTTCTCAATGGGTGGGTTCTTATTATAGTCTAATACCGGGTATAGTTTCTTCACCGGGGTTAAAATCAATAATACTCGGTCATGATCAAAATTATTATGTTAAAATGTTGTGCTTTTTGTATTTTTGCTTTTTACTTGAGGGTTAAAATACTTATGTAAGTAGGTACCTACTTGTGGACTCGATGGGGAAAAATTGAATCGAACTGGGGCGTAACAAAGTTTGGGAATCGCTGCTATACAGTTGGGTAATTACGTAGAACGCTTACGAATAACGTTTATTGTTACTTTTGAAATTCTGATTAAGTTCGTTGCGGATTCCAAAACTTTCCTTGAAACTCGCAACGAGACTGAAGCGTGCTGCGTACCTACGTCAAAACATTGAGTTTTATAAAAAGAGAAGTCCTTCCAATTGGCCTTTCTTTGAATTTCCAAGAAATTACTAACCATTCTAGGTTTGGGGGTCAAACAGTAGACGTTCTCGTAAAAGTTGTGTTATGCAAATCAATTTATAGAGGGAGGGTGGACCTCGGCTTACAAAGTTCAGGAAACCGGGATCCTATGGATAATGGTGGCTAATGTAGACTTTTTTTTTTAAATTATAGATTACAACATCAACGCATATATGCATATTTTTTATATAAAGAATATTAGCAACATAAATTACTAATATTCCCTCTAACCCCTCCAACTAAGCTAAATTGCTTGTGTTAGGAGTGGGTCATGCCGGTACTGTAATGGTTAGGATTCGAACCTGGACCTAAACCAGTAAGTAACTGACGCTCCATCATATAATTACATTGAAAGGGGCCGCTTACATCCTTATCATTTTCTTTTTCATAGATGAGCAGCTCATGCTAGACATACCTAGGTATATTACTCTGACCGTCTCTTTGTTTATTCTCTTTGTCTGCCTAGTTTGTGTAATATTAATAAATTGTGATGTTCACTACTTTACTGTCCCTGAGACAGGCACCTAATCTACTATATAAAAATAAGTCGGGTTTTCCTTCCTGACGATAGGTATAACTCCAGAACGCCTTTACCGATTTGGCTAATTTTGGTCTGGAATTATTCATGGAAGTCCAGGGAAGGTTTTTACGGCGAGAAAAATTCGAATAATTACCGGGAACCGACATCCACGCGGGCGGAGCCGCGGGCAAAAGCTAGTTACGTATAAGAACGTTGTTAGGTATGCGGTTGTCTCTATGCTTAAACAGGTAAGTAGTTTGAATTTCGTTTGGACCGTGTCAATGGCAATATTTTTTTTTAAATGTGGCATTTTTGGTTTTGGGCTGGACAGCTAATCCTGTCAAGCAAACTCGGTGATATTGACCCAAGCATTGGCTAAGTACCCTCCTCTCATTGCTCCATTTTGGTCATGTCAAGTTAGCGCCTTTAATATTGTTACAGGAGATCTGGCGACATGTGGAAGCATAAAAGAACTCTGCATGGAGTACAAGCCGTCACAATGGAAACAGAACCGAAGAAATGAGTTCAAGAACTTTGAAATGTCTTAACTTTACAGTTCCTAAACGCAACAATAGATGGCGTTAGTTGTATCTAAATTTTAACTTATTTGATTACGTGCGCAGTGTCATATACGTAACCACAGTATAGTAAATATACCTTCTACTACCTCATAACACCGTTTTTTTTTGACTGCGTGAATTTTGCAAACATTCAGAGGACTTAACATATAATAGCTTGCTGGGCGCTTATCGGAGGCGAGGCTGATTGCGTAGGTCTATAGTACCCAATATCGTATCAAGTCGCAATACAGAAGCCTGAGGAATCAATTTGCTGGAGTTTAAATACTCTTTAACCTCATCTTGCAAGAGCAAAAAAAACTTGATAGACATATCTAGTTTGTTGTAATTGTTAACATAATCGGACTGGGAATTTCCTTGCTAAACTGCATTTACAAAATCTATCTGTGTGTATATTTTTTTAACAGCTGATTGTTTGATAGGTACCTACCTACAAAGTGACTATTACTAAATAATCTGTGGTTTGGTGCAGTAGACAGATTGGTACCTAAAGGTCATTCAAAAGGACATTTTTTAAGTATTGTAAACTGTAGGTATACGGAAAGGATAAATCAACGAGCTTGAGTAAGTTAATATTCAAGTAGTGTCAAGTTTGTTTGTGGCTATAGAACTATATTATATTATCTGTGCTGTGGCGTAGCGAATTCAGAGGTCACGCGTTCGAGTCCCGTTCAGAGCAAAGTGTGCATTTTTATTTATGTTCATATATTTTGTAATGGTCCGGGAGTTGGCGATACAATATGAAAGTATTTGAATGATTTTTTTATAGCATTTATTATGTATTGAATGTATTTACAAAAAAAAAACGTATTTATGTACCTACCTATGCTTATTCGCATTCTAAAACACACAATACAAGCCAAGTAAACCTTACTTAGTGGTTAAGGAGTCGGCCTTACGATCGAGAGGTCCCGGGTTCGATCCTGGCTATTACACTACCGACGTGAACCCACTCCTAGCACAAGCAATTTAGCTTAGTTGGAGGGCTTAGAGGGAATATTAGTAACTTCGGTTCTAATATTCTTTTTAAAAGAAAAAAAAAAAAAAAAAAGTTGAATGATCCTGGGTTACTAAGTGGTACCAGGATAGGTAATAATTTTTTGCATAAATAACCACCTAAGTATTGCTTCAAGCCCCATGCATTCGTTGCGTTCACAAGTAACGGTAAAAGCTTACAATTTCGACCCTTATTTGCCAGCTTAGCACTACAAAAACTCTTCTGAATCATTAGACTAGTTAGTAAGACGATAAGACTGAACTAGTGACGAGCACGTTACTGTACTTTACAGCTACAAATCATTATGTATCTTAACGATATATACATTGAGATGAAATCCCTATAACACTCATGGTCGAATGGCGCCAATTGTCGGACATCTTTTAACGATTATTCATATTTATACTTCAACAACATTATCGTAGAGTTGAAAGTTCAAAGACAATCTAAAGTGGTGTTTAAACTTAACCAAGGTTTTTAAAGGATTGCAATTCGTACTTTTTTTCTGCTACATAGGCCGCAGACAAGCATAGGCACGGCCCACCAATAGAAAGTGGTTACCGTGGGCTACGGACATGTGAAATTTTTACGACTTTTGGGACGTTTAGCATTAAGATCCCTCTATTTTTTATCACATTTGGGCACTAGCTGTAGGTAGAGTGTAGACGAAGCACACAGAGATACCGATATTATACCTCATGCCAAATGAATTGAGAATTGAAAAAGGAACAGTGTTGTCAGTTGTTTGGGAGGAAAAGAAAGGAAGTAAGTAGCGGTTCGGTGAATCTATCCATGCCGCACCATTAAGACCTGGAACTCCCTGCCAGCTCACGTGTTTCCTTCTTCCTACAGTCCCGGGTCCTTTAAGCGGGACGTGAAAAGGCATCTGATGAGGCCGCCAAGCTGAGTGCCACCATTGTTAACATAATACATGTTTATGATGGTGACCCTCTTTCCGAAACTTTGCCTTTAGCTATCAGGCGAGATGAAGTCAAATTGACGTGTCCTTTTTTTAAAAAAAAAGTAACACTTAATTCTACAAACCTTCATCTCGTATCAATTAGCCGATTGCAGTCCACTGCTGGACATAGGCCTCTCCCAATGTGCTCCATAGTACCTAATTCCCGTCTCCGCTTTGCACATCCAGTATATCCTAGCTACCTTTTTGTGTCATCTGTACATCTTTCTGAAGGCCGTGCGTGGCCCCACCTTCTGTTTGCCGATTCGGAGTTTACTAAACCACGACTGACGGGCTTGCATGAAAAGGTTAATGACGGTAGAGTAAGCTCTTGAAGGTTTGTAAGCATAACATACATAAACTCACGCCTGTATTCCCCGAAGGGGTAGGCAGAGGAGCTAGCTAGTTTATGTTTAGGTCCCAATGTAATAGGTGGCGAACCTATTGATATTAACCGGGCACTTCTAAACCTGCGATAAATACACACATAACTTCGACAAGCATCGAAAAGTCACTGGTGTGTGCCAGGGTAAACCTGGGATCGAACCCGAGACTTCGTCTCAGCAATCCATTACCCACACCACTAGGCTATTGCTTGTAAGGATGGAGTCAAATGGCGGGATGTTGTCTCTGCCTACCCCGAAAGGAAATAGGCGTGAGCGTATGAATGTATGCTGGACTTGTGTAGTGTAGGCTACACAAGTCTGTACTGTACTGTCTGTACTGTTGTACAGGCTGGCCAGACGCGTCGGTACAGGGTTTTATTTCGTTTACCTTCCTTCGCTGTGATATCGTCGGCGTATTTTTCCGCTAGCCGCTTCTTGCAACGCCCTTCCCACGAGATTGATTGGTGATACTTGTATTCTTTCTCCGTCACCACACAGATCCTCCATATAACACTGGTAATTAAATATGGCAGAATTAACATATGTTTCAATGAAAATAAAAACCATGGCTTTATAATCAGTATTGTAGTATGCGTTATGATTTCAGTTAGACGTTATTTTAGGCTTCATTTGAATATCACAAAAATATAAAGCAACATTCGATTTGTAACCCGAATATCGCTAGCCCTTAGCTTTCATGTTATTTTCATGTAGTTTTACGGATATTTTAGTTCATTTGCTATTTGTGACTTTTTAATCGAAAATCTTTTTAAAAAAGACAGGATATTATTAAATGGCACATGTATATTGTGAACAGAATCAGAAAGTTGTTGACGTACGAAGTACTCAAAATGATCTTAATTTAGTTTTTTTACCTCCTTCCAGTTGACGGATTGTTCTGATATTTGGTACACACTTTTAGCTTGGACAATAATACTATTTAAATCAATAAAACCCGACTACCGAAAAATCACGCTCCAAAAAGTAACAAACAAGAAAATATCAAGGATAGCCGTGGTCGTATGCCACTTTTCCCTAGAATATATTGTTTTATTGGAGTAAGTGGCATACGACCACGGCTTATCCTTGATATTTTCTTGTTTGTTACTTTTTGGAGCGTGATTTTTCGGTAGTCGGGTTTTAGTTTTAAACTTTAATTTTTATTTATATTATTTTGGGGCAAGGTAAAGCTAATAATTTATACATATTTGAAATGTGCTCATGAAGCCCTTTCATTTGATACCAAACACGGCATATTTATCTCAAATTTATTTTTTAACACAGTACCTTATGAGCGCTAGAGGGCGCCACACAAGATTGAGTGACACGTCATATAGCCTATAACCATCGGACGATGAAGCCGCTTGTAACGATACCTCATTTGTCCAGTTCTAATAAGTAGTTGAGGAGCTATGAGGGAACAAATGAACATACATACATACATACATACATACATACATACATACATAGCCTGTCAAAATCATAACCCTCCTTTTGGCTTCGCCGTAGTCGGGTAAAAACAGTTTGATTTGCTCTTAATACGAGAGTTCTATCTTTTTGAAACTTCGCCGTCAAGATATTTATGACGCCGATTTTTATTAAAATCATTTTTTTTTATCTAGGACACGTCAATTTGATTTCTTTAACATTCAGTTTATTTTATTATTTGTTAAGAGGTCAGTGAAGTATGAATTGTCCGCACAAATGTAATGCTAAGTATATGCAATTCGAGCGTTTTACCGCCCTGATGCTGGTATTTGAAATTCGAATACAGTATTCCGCTAGGGATTTTTACATTTATTGGTCCAGAATATTTATTTAAAATAAAATGTAAGCACATTGTATTTCACACATATTTTTATCTTTATATTTTTTGCTCTATGTTAAAAAAATAATATTGTCATATTATAGCTTGTGTAGGGACATAGCTTATATCTAATCGAACTTCTTCTTCCTCAGGACCGATGACTTCACGTGCTCTCTGAGGCATGACCAGGCTGATGTAAATACCATGTTCATGCATAAAATATTTGCACTGAGCGGGGATCGAACTCGCGCCTCCTGCGTAGCGGCCGCGTTAACTACAGCTACGCAGACTGATCTATTCGAACAATTTCACTCTAATTATGCCACATTTCTTATACCATTAGTATTTCTTTGTATTGATATTTAAATGTTGTTCCAAACGAATAAAATTTTTAAACTATTGAAAATCTATTCCAAAAGAAAACTAAAAATTACTTAGGTACTGGGTCAGCAAAATAGAAAGGCTCGCGTCTAACTGGAAACCGAGTAGGATTGCATATTAGAAGGTTAAGCAGTTCTAGCCAGGTAATTCTTAGGATAGGTGACTATCCTTAACATCCAATTAGGTAGCTGCTTCCATTTCGGGGTCCAGGAAACGCTTTCCTTGTCATTTTAACAACTTTTGATTTGGCGTGAATTACTTGCCACTGTGGTCTGATACATCGTGAAAGGAAAGCGTGTGCCAGAACCTCGTCTGTTGTTTAATAGATGTACTACCTGACAGGTGAAGTTGGCTTGGGTTCCGTAGACCTTTTTACTGTCCCGTACGTCAACACAATAGAAAGCCGAAAGAAAGGATTAGTTTGAGATATGAAGTCTTCTCAAGGTTGCCTGGAAGAAATCGCATCCAGCGATAAGGCCGCCCATTGTACTTTAAACTGTATACGTGCTACCTACTTGTTCTAATGTAAATCTATTGGTGTACAATGAAGAATTATCTATCTATCTATCTCTTCGACACTACAGTGATGGGCTCAGTTAATGATTTTAAGTTTCGTGGTTTACAATGATATACTTATATTTGACAGCCTCTGTGGTGTGGCGGTAGCGCATGCGACTGCCACGCAGGAGGCGCGGGTTCGATTCCCGCTCAGTGCAAATATTTGTATGCATGAATATGGCTATTTGCGTTGGTCTGGGTGTTTCTATGTATAATATGTATGTATTTACAAAAAAAAAGTATATAAGTATGTTTAACATTTGTTTCCATAACACAAGCTATAAAAGCTTACCATGGGTCTAGATAGCGTTGTGTAGAATGTTGATAATTATTTATTAATTAATTTATTAAAGAATTATTTACTTACCTAATTAAGCTTTTTGATACTCGTGATTGCCTGATGTTTCAATCGAATTTTCTTAGCAGCTTTTATTATCCAAGGAAACTAGTCTAATCACAGTCCTTATTTATGTGGCCATCGACTTCGCAGGCCACAGTTCCGGCAGTGCACTAATTTCAAACGCAGAGTATGATCGAGTGCGGTCCATCAATTTGTACGGTAGGAAGAAAAGGCCGGCTAATTTCGGCTTGCTTCAGTGTTGGGTCTCTCGCATAAGGCCTGTTTATGGTTTATCTTTTAGAGTACCTAGTTAAACAGCATCAATATCATCGTTACGGTTTCATCTAAAACTTGTACGAGTACTTTAGAACAAAGTGTCCAGTCTACTACTTCTTTTGATTTGGTTTATCTTGAGTTTTTCACGAGCGACTGCCATCTGACAATATTTAATTATTAAGGAAGTTCTGATACAGGTCAGCGCACATTATTTGCAAGGAAAAGGTTTCTTCAGCGTTAACCCTCAGGACGGGACGTTGAAGCTTTCCAAAGCACAGTTACTGACAGTGCCGACGAATCCTCTTCCGTGTCGATAATGTGCGTCGACCTTATAATAAGTACACTTCTATCGTAATGCTCACATTTGTGTGTCTACATTCAATATGTAAAAAATAGACACAACATTTAGCCCTAACTCCATGACTCATGTCATGATCATGCTGTTGACCACAGTTTACTTTCGTATTTACTTACTTTGTCGTGATGCAGTACTGGAAGACTCCTTACTTTTTGTTAAATTCCTAATGTTGGGTCAGGAAATAGTCGGGGTTCTAGCTACCCGAAATGTAGTTGTATGCTCTGTACCTACAGTGCGTACCCAATCTATGATTTTCAACGTCTGGATTAAGCCTGTTAATTTTATCTTGATTCACTTTTATAGTTCGTTGTCTATATCGCACAGCGCGTGTCTATATTTTGCTATCTTTTCGAGTAGTTAAAACCCAAGCTGTAGTTTATATATTTCATAAACATAATCGGGTTTAACTACTTTATAAAGGTAACAAGCTATCAGTTTGATACGATAGTCGGAGGAAGCTCTACCAACCTGAGGCGAACCAAACCTGGTGCCGAATCAAAGGTCAGGTAAGTAGGTATGCTGTAGAAATAGTAGGATTTTCAAGGAGTTATTGGAAATAAAATTCGGAGTTTCTTCAACAGTAAATATTTATTATAAAAATTGCTTTTATAGTCACATTTCTGTTTCTATAATATATATAATATTTATGTTCATTCTTTGTGCCATTGTTTCACAAAATTATTCCTGTTCTTGTTATTTTCGATACAACGGCTTAAACAATAATATATTACAATTTTATATCTTACATTAGACAAATCGAGAAACGATTTTGAGAAACTCTAACATAATGAGGAACGATTTAACAATTCGATGTGCAATATGAGCCCTTCAAAATGGTTTTCTCAATTCACTAACGAGAGTATTTTTTCTAAAATATATTCACAATAGTTTCAATAAAAATCCTGTCATTTTTGGTAACCAATGGCAATGGAAAATATTAAGGAAATTACACTTATACAACTGTAAAGTTACGTATGAAAACGTTGCAGGAGCTTCTTGGAAGCTCTCGCAACAGACGAGACGGATACGACACGGGGTCTACCTGCCATCAATTATTGCTGAGGGGCACTAGTCACAACACGTGCGGCCATTCGCGTCCGACCCGACGGCGACGCGGGCACGACACGACATAAGGTAACAGATATAAAGAGTATTCAATAGAGGACCCGTAGCACCTACGGGCTGGGAACTAAGACAATCTTGGTTTTGGATAGTTCTATCTACAAAATATAGTTCAAAATAAGTAAGCAGTTAAAGGATATTTCTTGATCTGAATGTGTTTTTTTGTGTATGAGTGACAGAAACAAGTTCGGCTCATAAAATTAACGTCTAATAATTACACTGCTGATTTATTGAATGGAAAATAATTCAGGATCCATACAAGAATCATCCTTAAACTACTTACACTAAATTAAAAGATATACAGAAAAGGAAGTACTAGCGTGAGTGGAAGGAATTTGGGCTCAATCCATACAAAAAACGTCTACAAATTGATTGCAATGAAGTACGTTTTTTGTATGAACTGAGTTCCAAAAAAATATAAATAATTACAATAATTAAAACAAGGGTTCGGTTTACTGTAGGCCAACCACTTACGTTTGTACAGAACTTTACAATCATAGTACAGACACATCATCTTTGCTGCACCAACAGAAGGTACATCTGCCGGTATTTTAAGAAAATGACAGGATAAAAGAGTTTCCGTACCTACACTATATATTGCAAGCATTTTGGAGTTTGGTCTTCCTGGCGCACACGAACATACAAACTATAATTTAAGACGTTTGACATAAAGTTTCGACTAAGCTTAATCTATGTTAAGTACCGCTGTTCACATGTTGCGCGCCAGGAACACAAAACTATGACTCAAAAATGTAGTATAAATATATAGTAAAATATGTAGGTGGAACAGGGCAATTTGCCGGAGAGCCGCTAACTTACTTAAGTAAACCATCACAACCAACCCATACGGACATCTTCAACAGAACATCTACAAGAAATAATAACCCATAAAATAAAATTGAGCTGATTTATTCATTTTCTCAGTGCATCACTTATGAGTTTAGAACCCAAAATTATAACTAAATGTTGTTCATGTATATTGGTCTGTACTGGCGATAAAATTTTGTGATATCTTATTAATATTATAATGCATTAATATGTAACTTGTAAATCTGTACTTGTTGAGTGTATTGGACAGAATAATAGGTCGTTTATACAAGAGGGCGACGGCACCACGGCACCACGGCACCACCCGTGAGGTGCGAGCTGCTACCCAACAATCGACATCAATAAAATTATTACTTTACATAATATATTTACAACGGGCGCGTTTTACCACGCCATAATGCCCATCTCCGTATATAATATGTACACTAAATTTAAGAACATAGTTTTCTCTCATTAGCTACCGAATCACAATTCACATAATTGAGTAATTGACAACGGTGGACAAACATGAGCCGGAGCACAAATGCATCTTAATATTGAAATTTGTACTTTGCTCTATTAAAAGTCGTGCTAGGTATGTTTGGTCCATGCAGTCGCTATACCACCGTGGTTCGCACGCTGTCCCGCGAGGAGTGACCGACAGCCTTCGATATTAAAAGCGTTTAAGTACGGAACTATTGACTCAAGAGGAGAAATCAGTCGGCGGGGCCGTTATCAGGAGGCGGTCGGTCACAGCTCCTGGTCGGGACCAGCTACTGGTAAATACTTCGAATGCGGCCCACAACCCGAAGTTACTACTGAGAGAACGTACCGTTGTAAGACATCACGTACACTTTGTTTCCCGATGATGTTCGTATTCGTCTCTATTTAGGAACGACGGGTTGCCCGACATGTTTGCTATTGTTACATTCATGAAACGATTTGTTATTTCAAATCTCAATGCATTTTCAGAGTCCATTAATAAACTACAACATTTTGTTCCTGAAAAACCTTAACTGAATACTGTCGGATGCGTTCTAACGAGAATATACTCCAGTATAGGAGGTTTAAAATAAATTAAGCCATTGTTCTAATTAGTTTTAATTACGTATTAGGAACTGCACTTCACTGTTAGTTGTAGTAAAATAAACTATTCGATGAGACAAATTACAGATTGATTACTTCTAAATAAAAATTTCTTAGACTATTTATAGTTAAAATGTCATTAGAAAGCATCCGAACCAATGGACAGAACTGTTCAATTCCGAATTATGGATGATTAAGTACCTACAGCCACGGACCAGTCGTGTGTAACAAATTCCAATTATTCAAATGCACGATTCCTGTAATCATGAAACTTTCATAGTCACAGCTGGTAAGGCTTACTTATTTAATTGACATCCAGTTACGAGTGGCCACACTGGTGTGTGCGTGTGGTGGATGTGGAACTCATGAAAGTTCATCAGTTAAGTACTAAGGTACTAGAGATTTGTTCATCATTGTTCGCAGAAACCATCGCTCCTACTGCAGTAGCTTTACACATTCACGCGCATATCAGAACGGCCCATGTCCACACATTATTGTATGACATAAGCGAAGTATCTCCCCAGTCACTGTGCGCGCCTAGCGGTACTGGTGGCAATTTACTGACCCGTTGATTAGGCAGGACAGTCTAGGCAACATTATCAGTCACGAAGGAGATCTCGCGTCATCATCCAAGACCAAAATAAAGTCATGCTCGTTGTTCAGATACAATGCAATGAAAATATCAAGACAGAAATAATTTCAAATTGTCACTTTTCATCTTCTGGTCAACGAAATAAATATAGTTATATTTTACCTAATTAATTACATAATAATTTCAACAAAATTTCAAACACCTGAGTTTAATTTAAACGATAATAACGTCATTAGCTAAGTCACTTTCATTCGGTTTGGAATTCACTTAAAGAAAATAAAACTATCAAAAATAACTCGGCTCGCATTTAAGTCCTGCGTCACGTCCGAAGCTAGCACCTTCCCTTTAGCAATTACATAATACTAACTACTGACTGCGTGTTGCGCCGCGTCGCCCCCCGCCGCGCGGACGGGGCGCGGCGCACGCGGCGCGGCGCGGCGCCTCCGACTAGATGTGCCGCGGGGCAGCGCGAGGCCGCCCTATCACAGGCTCAGTGAGGCGCGGGCGACTCCTGCCCGCGCGCACTGCACTAACTCGTGGGCACCAGCAGCCGCACGAAACTGTCCTCGCTCCAGCCCCAGTCGTCGGGCCACGTATCTTCGGGGGGGTCGAGCGCGGACCGTGACGACAGGCTCAGTACTGAGCCCCAGTCGATGGTGCGCTGCTCCTCGTCTCCGTAGCCCGAATCTCGATCGGGGGGAGGCGGGGTAGGGAAGGGCGTCGCGCGCCCCGCGGCTGGATCCCTGGAACCCAGCAGCTCGCATCGCGCCACGCCGCCTGCCACGCAGGCTGGCTCGAAGGGCGCCTCCTCAGCGCTCTCGCGCTCCATTTCTCTCTCGATGCCTCGCAGCGTGTTGCACACGAGCACAGATCGCCTCAGCGAAGGGTCCGCCGTCTGGCGCAGTCTCGCCAGCTTGAGCGCGCACAGATTCATCATCTTAAACCGCCTCTCGCGGTAGCAGCGGCGCGAGGCGCAGCGGCCGGCGGCGCGGCCGTCGCAACAGGCGCGCGCCGCGGCGCCGCCCAGCTCCAGGTAGGACTTGCCGTTCTCGGCGCGGATGGTGTCGTGCGCGCCGCACCAGCCGCCGCACCAGCGCCGGCGGCACGCGCGCCGCTCCTCCTCCTCGCTGCGCCAGCAGTCGCCGCCGCCGGCGCCGGCCGCCACGGCCTCTAGCCTCGCTATCGAGTCCTCCCAGCGCGCGACCTTGCCGCCGCCCTCGCACGGTGAGCCGGCGCGCCGCTTGGCGCCGCACCCGCCGCCCGAGCCCTGCAAAACCAAACACGCTACAGTTAATAACACAAATCGCACATTTATTTGTAAGTTTATTCATTAAAAGTAAATTTGTATACCATTACAAACATTCGAATCGTTCATATAATGACACTGACGTTTGTTTTGTCACGTCCAAATCAAAAAGGTATTCACTAGTTTGCACTAGTTCTTATACGGTTGAAAAAGATGTAGAGGTAGAGACAGGTCACTCGAAATCTAGTCAATGAAATGCATGGGTATTCGTTCCCCTAGTCGTATCGGGATAGTATAAATTACAAGACATAGAAGACAGTGCATAATGGTGCGTGGGCGCTGGCGGCAGCACGGACCACGCTCGGCTGTGCACACGGACGTGGTGGGAGCCGCTCTCTCGCTACGTCAAGTACCGTAAGCTACTCGGCGGTCTAGCTCTATGGAAAATTTATAAAAATTTTGAAGGTATTCTGTATTCTCCGAATTCCACGCTATTCCTGTTATTGGTTTTTGTCGTAGTCTAACATGCCGACACTTATTAGACTACATGTATAGCAATGTCAACAAGAATGAACAATGAGTAATATTCTCTTGGTAGTTTATTTAATTTCGTCTTGCATACAAACGGATGCAGCGTTCCAAATAATCGGTGTGAGCCAACGTAACATATGGGTGGCGGATAAATGTACCTGATGGGGTGCGCCGGGCTTGCTATTGTGCGCTCCGACCCTACTCAGTTTTTTTTAACGACAATGCGCTCCGGGAACGCAGCCCTTGGGGCCGGGGACCGATGGGCGCTCAGGTAAAGGGCTCCGGGATCTACTCACCCGCCGGATTTAAGCCACCCTTCTGTCGTGCAGTCGTGCTGCATTCTTTCGACATCAGAAATATGCACAATATGGTTCCCTACCCCGAAATATCTCATAGATACTATATCAGAGTTATCAGACCGATTCTAAATTTATACGTTGTGTTCTACAGGTGTTATTTTATTCATACCTTTACTGTGAACCTGAATAACTAGCTATCATGATAGCAGCTGCAGTGGGACTTTTTAGTACTTATAAATGACGGACGAGCAAATGAGGAGAGCGCGTGACTTTTACCGCAGCGACGAATATTCATTGAATTATTTCGCCTATACATCGCTTGTTCAGTTAGTGGTGACGAGCCAATTCCGCGATGCATAGAGCCAATGTACATAGACTGTGGCGATCCACACGAAATGGAAAAAATAAAATGGTAAGTGGCAAAGTCCAGCAGGCGGCAGATGCCACTACACCTGCCGGTACAATTAGTTGGGACACGCGTGTTCGCAAACCTGCCTAGATACTTACAGCTTTTATAAAACCCATTATTTAAAATAAGAAAATTACTTATATTTTAATGTTACATAATTCGTCAGTAGATAATTATATCTTCGAAGGAAAAGGTGTGTAAATTGCGAGCGTATTTCCATGAAAATAGCTTTTTTTAATGGGATTTAAATACGTATTTTGGTCTAGGTACTTCAACTAAGTGAAAATTTAATTTGAGATTGTATTGAAGCTTAATATACTTAATTTGAGATTAATATTTCAACCTAAAAATATTTTTTTGGATTACCTTATTTTTACCTTCATATAGGCATCATAAGAGTGTTTTAGCACAATTGATGTTCTTTGAATAATCTAATACACTTTTAATTATGACATTACCTATCTAAAAAACTTGATGAGTTTACGTTTGCGCATGTAGAGCACTAGCTATACATAACAAATCGTCTCTACATGCACTATATAGCATGTAGAGACGAATTGACTTGAAACTATTTCTTTTTGCCAAAAGAAATATAAACAATGTACCTAAGTACAAGAAGCTAACAACGCATGATCGGTTAGTAGGTTGCAAGCACCAGGCACTAACCGTCGGCCGGTGCCGCCATCGCGCCGAGCCGTTGCGTTGAGTCAGCGACCACTCATCGCGACGCTGCAAATAATCACTTTGCGTCATTCTTTATCGCTCCACACAAACGTGCCACCTCACTCTGTACTCCGTGATTATTGCATGCCTTTTATTCCACATCCACCTACCGTTGATTATAAAAATATCATAAACGAGACAGGTTTTCAATGCAGAAATACCTAGATAATATCTAGCGTGAGGTAGGTAGTAAGTATCATGTGGCGCTCGCGAGCGTTATATGTATGTAGCGGTGTCGTCGCCAGCGCTGGCGCTCATGAAAATAAATTTAGTAAATGACGTTCGCGCTCCGCGTTGCCGCTCCGTGCCTGTGGAACGCGGCTGCGCGACGTTGCCGCTCGGCTCGCTCTTTCTAATCTTGTCGTAAAGTTCTTTTTCTGATGCGCAGCGCGTCGCTCGTTCTCTCCGCTCGAAACTTGGAAACGTCAGACGTTTATTTTATCGCTAGTCTCGGATATGCGGGATTTTATAACCGTACCGCGCGCTACAGCGAGGCGAGGAGTTAGTGCTTATTCAAAATAACAACCATAAAGAATCCTAGTGTACGCGTTAAGAAGTCGTACTCGTCGGAGTGGCGCTATTACGGCGCCTCTCGCTCGTGGAGGTAGGAAAAGTTCGGTCGGCGAGGCGAGTCGAACGGAGACTTTCTATGGCATTGTGGAGACCAAATAGACGGCGGCACGGCAACGGCATTGCCTCACAGCGGTACGGCCGTACAGCCATGTCGGGCGGGTCGGCGGGGGGCGCGGGGCGGAGGGGGGGGGGGGGCGTGCACGCGCACACAGGCGCGCACGTAATAGCCCCGCGTAGCGCTCCATCTAGCGCTACAGCTACCTACGCGCCGCGCGACTCGCTCCTCGCCGGCGAATGGTATATTATATTATACACCCAACTATAAAGCGGGTAGATAGCGCGGGGTGTACCGTGTACTAGGCCACATTATGGGGTCGACCTACCCACATGAGATATTACGAAGCCACAATATAAGTTTTATATTATGCTAACATTAACTGCTATTAAATAATAGCTTACTTTTATTTTCATTTATTTTTTTACAGTAATGAAAATAAAATATAAGTTGAATAGGTATTTATATTGACTAATGAAACTGCTTTGGCATATAAAGTAGATGTAACAGAACTGTTTAAGAAAAGACACAGGCAGTCAAATAAAAGAGTTCAAACATATAGAGCTATTAAAATTAGTGGAACCTTATATTCGACTAGTTACTGCTTTAGTATACAAAATAGACGAAACAGAATGGATAGAGAAGAGACACATACAGTATAATAACAAAATAGAGAGTTCAAACATCTGATAGAGCTATTTCAGCGCATCTATTTTTGTGTCTGTCGAGTTTCTGTGGCAATTTGGTGACCGGCGGCGTGGATCACGCAAGCTTCGTGTTTGTGTCGAATACATCGATGGCTGTATAAATAACATCGATTGTTTACGACGCCGCGGTCATAACACTGTAGTAGATTTTTGTTTCATTTTTTGTCGTTCATTCATGAAACAACGCGAAGAGGCTGCACTATCGGAGAGATTGAATGGCCGATTAAATCATTAACGCTCCTTAGGAGTACAATGGTGCACGTGACCGCGAAGGTGGTGATTTCATTCATCTTAGAAAGGGTTTGTTGTGGTGCTGTCGGGCGCATTCGAGATAAGAGATAGTAAACACCTGACGCGTTGAATTCCCTGCGCCGTGTTCATGTAGCGCTAGAATTTAGCAATTTAAGCGCTTCAAAAGTAGCACGCGGCAATGGACACAGAAAAATAGTTTGAGCGTGTGTGTATACTGTTAGCGAAAAGATGAGCTTCAGAACATGAATTTTCAACTTTCCTAAGTTTTACTGTAAAACTTCAAGATAGTTTGACATCATGAGACGACGAATTATTGTCAAAAAGATAGAGGCTATCGCGGCGAGTGAGCTCAGCGAGAATACAGCCGAGGCTTCGACATGCCACCAGGGCTGTCCGATACACCTGCCTGATATTTATAACCGCCTAATAATATTTACAACGCCACACAAACCGAAACGCGGTATTAGTTTTTTCTTTTCATTTTATCTCTCTTATTTACAACGTTCAAATGGGTTATAATACAGAGAATATACTGCTCTTTTTACTATCATCATAAACTTGCAAATTTCAACGGCGGCGGTGTGGAGTGGAGGGAATGATAAAAATAAAATATATTGAGAATATGGTCGTGCAAACGAGCGCTTGGCGCGGCCAGCCCTGGCGCACGCACATTTCCGTGAGCGGCGAACGGAGA
Organism: Eilema sororculum; assembly: GCA_914829495.1. Lineage (NCBI taxonomy): Eukaryota > Metazoa > Arthropoda > Insecta > Lepidoptera > Erebidae > Eilema > Eilema sororculum. Next base: position 12,178,254 of record OU618553.1, on the reverse strand, counting down.
GCGGCGAGGCCGTGCGCGCCTGTGTGTGTGTGTGTGTGTGGCGTGCGCACGCGCCGCGCCTGTGTGCGCCAACCAGTCCCACATCCTGTTTGGTGGGCCGTCGCTCGCGCAGCTTCGTGCCGTGCTTCTGTCGAGCTTTTTATTTCACGCCTCTGGCTACTGCTCACCCGTGTACGATTGATTTTAACAGTAGTTGTGTAATCCAATTTTTTGCCAAACACTAACCGTATCAGATCGAGACTTTCATGTCATGTTTGACTAAGGATAAATTTGTAAATATAAATGCGCGATCACGCTTTTGTCCGATATGCACGTATTGTTGAGATTCCTTTGATGAACATCCATTTAGTTACCAGGTATTGAAATACCAAAAGATTCCATGTCCTAATCAACTTGATAACGGGAATATAACTTGTGATACTTTAGTTGAAAAGAATAAATGAAGGTAAAAAACGGGCACCGTGGGTATTTCCGAACGCCATTATATTGAATCACTTGTACAAAATGGAATACATTATAGAATTCAACAGTTCGGGAATGACATGGGAAATATACCGAAGTAAGAGACGTACAAACCCAACCTGTTTTCTCGAACGAAACACATTAAGAATGTTTATACTCCCTCAACTTCCGCACTCAACAAGCCTAAAATTTAATGAAATAAATGAATATTTTATACATTTCGTGGTCTCCGTGTCATTTCGATCTGGTGAGACTTGAAAGACTTGATTAGATTCAAGGTAACTAGTTATGTAGAAGAGATTCCATTGGAGCTAGAACTCTAGCATAGAGCTATGGGTAGCTATAGATTTGTTTTATCTAGAGCTAAGTATTCATTAGGAATGTTAGGAGTATAAGCGGGTTTTTCGAATTGTTTAGGTATCAACCTTGGAGTCAGGCTGCAAGTTCATATCCGATAAACCGCAATATAGATAGAAATACCTGAACCTTGAACTTCCAAGTTTGAGTTAATGAATTCATATAACTAGTATTTTGAACCACGTTCAGTTAAGAAATAATGGTTGAAAGAGACATAAGGGCAACAGTAGGCCACAAGAATACTTAAGTGGCTTATCGTAAAGGCGCTTTTGTTCAATGACAGATTGCTTGAATGGGCAGCACAAAAAGCTCATAATCTATGCGTACCGTTATGCAAGTGTCAATAGAGTCAATCTCAAGGTGACGACGACGGACGAAAAAAAAACGAACGAACAGTTGGAAAGCAAACAAAAGGAATCCCTCAGGAATGTGATCCCGGTTAAAAAGAGAGGGAATTCCCGAAACGCATTGTTTACAATGAGCAGGCGTGCGAGTCGAGTTATGCGTTTATTATGATGAGCGTGGCTTACGCCGCGACCACTCGATGCAATGAAAGGGAAAATTTGTAGTTTTTGTCGGTAGAGCACGAGATGACGCACGCTTCCCCGAACGCTGCCGCCGGCTGAATGATCGGAATGTCGGCCGGAGAGGTTTCCTTCTAAGAATATAAGTTAAGTAGGCAGTAAGTATACCTCCCTACGTACGGCGCCCACCGAGCCGGTGCCGTCAGTACACGCCGCCTAACTGTTCCGTACTATGACCCATTAGCGCGTTGTTGTACAAATCCAACCGCGTCCCACGCGTAGCTGCCTCAGGTCTTTTCTTATTTCCAGTTGAGTCTTTTTACAATATGGATACTGCAGAATACTAACATTGTCTCAGTGAGTTGTAGACACCAAAATTCTTAACACATGAGATCATAGCGTTTCGTATTCTTATTTTTGAACACGAGTGTAGCACCATAGCAAGAACTTTTTTAACTTTCTTTGCGAATAGGCATATCTTCATTCAATTTATTTATGCAAGTTGATAGGTTCACGTTTGATCACTATGTCACTAGCTGCTAAGTGATGATATAGGTAGTCAAAGATGGGTTACGCTTGCCTAGAAACATGCTATGTGCTCAAGATTTGAAGATTCTCAGAATAAAAGCTTTACAGATTGCTTCGACTTTGATGCAACGCTAGTTGGACGGTACACTGATTGCTATAGCGTAGAGCCACTTCGGCGAGCAAAATCAAAAGTGTAATTGACGTAAAGTGATTGATTACGTGTTGCGACATACGCGAACCGGTTCAAGGTACTTTAATGAGCTTAACACTGACATTGTTAGAAGCCACCGTGCATATTGCACGTCGGTATAAATCACGACGGTTCGCAGGGGTGGAGTTATCTCGCGTTTAAGATAATAAATCAGGTGGCGGCGGCGCACGCGGGCAGATAATGACGTCACTGGCACGTATCTCGGAGAATCCCCGGAAGAGAGCGAATAAAATAAAAATGTCACGTAGCGATCAGCTGTTGGGCGGCGAGCGAGCGTGACGGGCGGGCCCGCGCCTCGCGCCGCAGCGATACGCATAACGACGCCGCAATAAAACTTATTTTTATGTTTTTCGCTCACAATGGCCGCGCGAAGGTCGAGCTATCTAAATGGGTCAATACACTCAGCGTAGTACGAGCGGTGAACACGTGCTCCCGCGTTTGTAAATAGCGAGATATCGGCCGATTGTTGCAGTGATTAATGGGGGCGCGTAATGACTCGGCGCCGGGCACCGCCGCCGCCTCGCCGACCGCGCCGCTCGCTAATATGCTCATTCATCGCTTCGACACTATTATTATTTGCTGTTCGGAGATGGTTTTGTTCCGACAATGGATGCGACGACATTAGGGCGGTCAATGTCAAGGCTGCACTTGCTATGCGCCGCCCGCCGCCCGTGCTCAATGCTAATTGTCTACGAGTTGAGGCGACCCCGTTATGTCAATTTACAGACCTAAATTGTTCCAATGCCGACTTGTGCATCGACTGCACACGAACGTTTTCTATCTCTGCTATTCGCACGGGAAAGGGCTCGTTTTATTATGGTCTTTCGTGGTCGTTAAGGTTTCGAAGAACTGAGCAAAGCCTAGGGTACAACTCCGCCCGTAATTATTAGAATCCTGAACCAGAATTAGCTAGCTTTTGTTCTGTTTAATGGTCATGTTCTGTTTGAGCTTGATATAATTTGCTTACCATGATTTCAATATTTTCCTTATAACTGCACCAACAAGTTTATATAACCAAAAGTTGTCTGTTCGTAGGTAAATTTGTCATATTTCTAACTTATTTTTAACTATTTGGTTGGTTTTGTGATTCTATGTTGGGTATTAAAGTTTCCTTATCTATACAATATAGAACCCATGATGATATAATTGATACAAGCTATGTTTAAGTTAGATCTAAATGGCACTGGGTAATAATGTGCTTAAATATTCATCTAAACTTAATTTGTAATGTTAAGTGAGATTTGTACCTGCCTACTTAAGTAATGTGGCCATTAGTGTTTAAGCCTTTTCTTACAAGCTCTACTTATTGTTATGAACTTTGACTTCCACAGACCAATACTTCAGTTTAAGTATTTTTGACATAGTGCGTCAACCATGCGTCAAAAGCACAAATCAGTCTAAAGTCCACAAAAAGTAAACAAATACAGTAACGTAATCCGTGTCCTTATTTTTGAGACACAATAGAGTAGAAGTACGTCAAAACCATTGTATTTGAACAGAATACAGGTGCAAAGGATGCACCGGTGAAATGTATGCAGCGTCATCGACAAGCGGGCGATAAGGGCGAGGTCACGGTTATCAATGGAGACATCTCCATACGCGCACGTGGCGGCCGGCCACGACATCTCGCGCCCATTCACTATGAAGACGCCCCCGCCCTCCGCGACCGCGGCCCGCGCCTCCCCGCGCACCCCTCACCTCCCCTTACCCTCCGCGGTGCATCCATGCAACAAGTTAGGGCAAAGGTTTTGTCTTGTAAGGAGTTCCGCAAGACAGTGTCGCGTCCCGCAGGCAACCTCGCTTACTTGCTAACAGAGATTTTATTTTTCAAAGCAATTTTAAAACTTTCTTTATGAATAAAAGATTTCAAAGAAGTTAGAGCTTTCAAATGAATGACCTTTCCTAGCATGAAACCTTACCGAATACCTCATCTTTTAACTACCGGCATGTTTTTTTCTTTAACGATTTTCCCTGAGAAAATCTTGACTCTAACGAATTCTATTAACTAAATGTATCTATGGTTAAGAATATAAATACCAGCTAAAAGTATCCACATTAAAAAGAAATATCCGAAATAATCGTTAAAATCAGCGCCATTATACATATGTAACGCAATTCAAATAAAGTTCCCGTAAAACATGGAGGTTCAAACACATTTTCCAGCTTCGTGATGCCCAATTAAATATGGATGTGATTGAAAAACGCGTGTCCGGTAACGAGCGTGTACATAATTGTTGGGCGGCGGGGCAGGCCCGGAGTGACCCAGTTGCCGTTGCCTGGCGACCCGGGGCTGGTCCACCTCCCTCCCGTCCCACCTGCCGCCCACCTCATGCCACCCTCGCACTAAATAACCTGCCCGAAACCGACACCTTAGCAAAGGTCGTTCAACCGTCACAGAGGCAGTTGCTCTCGCGATTTTTAATCTCCACATGCATGCACATGAGATGCTCCTCACCATCACCGATGCATTTAGAAAATAATCAATAAACAAAAAATCTAATTAGCTAATGTTTCATTAGCTATTCTCTGATCAGAGCTCTGGATAATTGTGATGGCATTTAATTTGAATTCAATGTTTTTAGCACAAATAGGACTCTATTGAAACACTATGATTAGAACGAATTAGATATTATACTTTGCTCCAGAATAAATAAATACGTAATTACTTCATTTCATCAAGTCATAATCGCATTGCAATGGCTTTCGTCAATTTTTTGGACACATCATCATCATCAGCCCGCGGCAGTCCACTGCTGGACATAGGCCTCTCCCATGACACAAAACTTGTTAAATTAGAATTTGGACTATATACGAAACTAATTGAAGCTACAATTGTAAGACTCCGATAGTCTAGATGCCGAGCTGATACTAACTCACACAAACTATTTAAAGTTATTTTCTCTCACGAATAGTATTTTCTGTAGAGACGAATAGAGAAACCTGCGAGCGAATAAACTTAATTGTTATAAGCCGCGTTTGCGACTGCCACCCCCCTAGTCCTGGGAGGACGAGGGGTTGGGAGCAGTTGTATTTCTCCGAACTTGTGCTAAATTTCACTTTCTCTGAAGACGTTATGCGTAGACTGAACCACCCACCGCGTTCCCGTCCTAACGAAAACTTTACTAAATAGTTTCAACAGAACAGAGTATCTGTTTTCTTCGAAATGATCTTCGAATGTTATGTTACTGTCGTCCAACTTCGTCGCTAAACGCTACTGACCACGATTTCCAACCATGTATAAATGATGTATCATTAAAGCCCCTACAATTTCTTATTAAAAATTAATAGTATCGAACATGGAATATGTATCTTCTACGAGAGCGCTCTCCACCCTCTGTGAGATGTCGTTATCTTAGCGAACCCTAACCAAGTAAAACATAAAAAACGTTAGTCAAAAAAGTCCTTCCACTCACAAAAACTCCGCCACCTCCTCGCCCTCCGAAGTTATAAAATGCTGAAGGCGAGGTGGGTGGGGCGCGGAGCTTACGACCATATCCCCTCGTCTTAAAGTCGAGAGCCGTTTGTGCGGAGTGCGCACACCAGTAAAGTGCCTGAAAGGCGAGCACACGAGCGTAGAAGCTTTAGCAAAATGAAAGCCGACTCGCTCTTAATTCACCAGCACATAGACCCGGCGTACGGACGTCGATAGAGCCCCCCTGTGCCACCCTCCGCCCGCCCGCCCCCACGCGCCGGGCATAAATAAGGGAGACGAACTCGGGTTAACAAGAGAGTGAGCGCCCTCCCTCGCGGCAATGCTAGAAGGGAGAATTAAGGGGGCTGTGGCGAAGGACGAATTAAGGAGATGAGAGAGCACACGCTCTCTAGACGAACCAACTCGCACCAGCCAGGGAATTATAAGAGAGCTCTTGTCACTGCGACGCTCAGTACCAAAACATTTTTTTTTTCATTTTGCTTTTTAAATTTCTACAACTTTTATGTATTTTATGGAAAACATTCGGCATGGAAAGGTTCTAAACTGCACACAACTATTTTGGTAGAATAAGTTACAGTGATATAGGTAAACACTCAGTTTGCTTAATTTTTATTAAAAATAACTATAGGATGCGCCTCCCTGAAGCTGCCTACCAGCCGCGTGACGTCACTGCTGCGTTTTCGAAGCACGTGAGCCACTTCGTCACATAAATTACAAACTATATCCCACAGGAGTTAAGGTTTGTTTTCGACGAAATTGCTGGTGCTCCTTTGTCTTGATGATTCAGGGTAGGCGAAAATGTTCTTTATTTGTACAAAGTAAAGGTTCAATTTGGGAGGGTTGTACAGTAATGATCTTGGGAAGAGGGTGGGTATAAATTTTCCATGGGGGCAGACGGGGCGACGTCGCGCGAGGGCGCCGCTGAGTCATGGCGGCGGCGGTGCCGGCGACGGCGGGGCACGTCGCTGTGGGCCGCGCGGGCGGGAGCGGACGAGGGAGCGAGCATATTGTAAGTATCTACCACTCACATGTCACGAAGTTTTCTCCACATCGGGAAACTTTGTTAACGTCAACGGAGCACGTGGCCTTGCCGATATTATACATAATTGCTGCACGAGTTCCCGCTCAACATGTGACAACTTCGCGCTGATATTCTACGACACTTTGGATAAAAGTTCACTTACACACTTGCGCGAAATCAGTGCGGTGATGTAAACTTTTTAAAACGTTTGATAACTTTACGTTTATTGTGCGTTTGATTTATTGCGCTACATCACGAATTGTTATTTATTAACGTAGATTGTTATTGAACTTGAAAATTTGTAATAGATCGCAGGCGCATTGCTATCAATGAAATCTGATAAATTTGTGAATACCTAGATTGTTTTTATGATTATGTTTTTATATTTTTAGTGTGCGTCTCTAAGACTTCTATTTTTACTGCAGTAGATGTTATCATTTTCATTGTGAAATATCAGAGGAGCAATTGAAACATATAATTTGTTGGCCATATCTCAGAAGTCGTGCAATCGGCTGCGTTACAGCGGCTCGTCACCTTGAAGCCTGATAACGTGGCTGGCAGCGTGATAAGCGGCGATACCGCCGACCCGACACATACAATCTTATATTCATACTTGAATGCTTATTGTATTTCCATTTGTCAACAGTGATTTCATAATAAGCAACTGTAACTTACGACCGTCAATGAATCGTAGCTAAAAGCGTTAGCAAAACTCAAGTACCTATTAAAAAACGCGCGGTAGCGGTTATGTATTTGATAAAACGTAAAACGTGTTTAATTGATCTCGACATTAGATAGCAAACAATAATAAATACTACAAATTCTTAATAACATTGAAAGTTTACATCTGATCGGCTTATCGATAACAACAACAGTGTGTAAACAATTATTACTTAATAGCCACTTGTGAAAATTACCCATTATGTGATTTAGTAGTGTGTAGTTAAAACAATTCTACCGTAGCAAACGTAGGGCAATGGCTTTATAATTTTATTTTCAAAAGGATTACTTAAATGAATTCATAATTTCCCTACATATTTATGTCGAGATTTCGTAAAAATGGCTGGCACTTTAGTTTTTCCTTCAGTTTTCCACCTCGCTACGTATGAGACGTGGTGCGGCAGCGCTCGAGCGAGCGCCCACAATGCTCAGCTTGAAGATCCGCCGCTGTTGCCAATTACATTATGTACAACGAGGGGGCGCCCGGGCGGCGGGGGCGGCTGACTTATATAAAGCCCCCTCCTCACAACGGCTTGGAAACTCACAGGTTATAAAGCGCGGGAATGAGTTTTCCCGCGCAAACTTTATCGCAAAAGCTTGCTCAAGCTTTTTCACAAGCTTAGCCTAGTTCGATAACGGATCCTTGCTTAGGAATGAATATTATGCTGCTTTTTACACGTAATTATTTGTCATAATGAACGTGGCGTGCAGTAGTGACGGTGTATGTATACTTCTAGGAGTTCATGTGAACTTTTCAGTTTGGTTTACAAACTTCTTTGTTGATTTACTCTAAAAATATATTGAAACAGTTTGTACGAGAGGAAACAAAAGTCAGGGGCGACCCTTCCTAGGCGGCCACGCTTAGGGAGCACACAAAGACACTCTCCCGAGTTCAGTAACGAGCTCCGGGTCCGTTAGCCCATTGCCAATTCACAGATTAGGGGTCCGTACAACTTTCCCGGCCGTTGCGATCCCTAACAAAGGGTTTTTTGTACTACGTCATCAGGTAAATGAAACTGTCAGATATTATTTTGGAGTGGCACGTCGACTGCGTCAGTTCATTTGGCGTGGTGGGTCGATAAATCAATATTTTGGTAAGGTCAATATTGGTGGGCAGCAGGTCGCCGGCGGCCAGTGGCGGGCAGTGGCCTGGAGGTGCGTGCCGGCCGCAGCAGCAGCTCGTGCTCGTATCGCTGCTGTTTTGCATAAGTAATGACCGCCGCCGCCTCCGCCCCGCGCCACCCTCGGCTCGCCCGTAGGCCTATCGATTGCGGCGGCGCGGGGCGGGCCGCATCGCCGTAATTGTCACACTGAGCGAGCTGAATTTCACTCCACCCTCGCGTTATCGACCTTACTACCCCCGCATAAAACCCACTCTCCGTCGGCAACAATTACTGATTGAATACCAAATGCGTTATAGTCCGCTCTAAGTTTGGAGGCGGCTCGTAATAGAGCCTTCGAAGAGTCTATGACAGAGCTTAATTAGACAGGCGTGCGATGGCAACGAATGGATTTTACTTGTTCGATATTTCAGTCCGAATTAAAGTGCAAATTGTTGGGACTGAATAAAAGCACTTAAAATTAGTGTAGGTACCGCTGAACTGTGTTTAGTGGCGCAACCTTCAGAGCGGGCGGGCGTGAGCGTTCTATTGGCGTGCTGTTTGCGCGACTCGTTAGCGCCTGCTTGTAGAAGGCGACAGACAGCAAAAATATTTGAATTAGGAATCGCGTGAATTGAGATCTAGTAGCAAAATCGTCCTGGCTGATCTAATACCGATTCTTTTAACATGACGTGCAACTGCCATCGGGGAGCCGTTTGACAGTGGACAATCACGCACAGTAGTCGCACACAGAAAACAATAATTCCGTGTAGTTTCGCGCGACAGAGCGTGCGACGTCGCATCGCATCGTATGTATTAATAGTCGTTGTCTAAGCGAGCTCGGGTTTTTTAGCGCACCAGCAACGACGAAAGTATGGAGAAAGTGGCGCGTTGACGTCACTCACACACGCGCAGCAAACGCGTGCCATACGCTCGGCGGCCGAAGACAACGTGACAGCGCTCTCTGTGCTCGATACAGCCATGTCTTGCTACACGCCGACGAAGTTGCAACATCACTCTGCATGAGAAATACGAAGCCGCGGCAGCCCGGCCGATACGCAGTGCCCCCTCTCGACACGTTCACTTGCTCAACCGAAATGAGTTTAAAAAAATACGTCCGCATTGAGCTCACATCGAAACAATGTTGGTTAATCACCAGACCCGTCGAGTCCAAGGCTCGCGAGCGTTCCCCAATCTTTTCATAATTATTGGATCTTATACGGGCGCTGCGTCATTGCATGCGGGTGACTATCACTGGTTTGAGGTCAGACTGTTTGTTCGCCTTTGACGTCCAGTGAATGCAAAATAATGCCTATAAAATAAGGCACCTGTTTCGGTAGGAGCGCGTGGATAACCGAACAAAGGACCGGTCGTCTCACAAACACGATTCTTTACTGCGTCCCATTGCAGTTGTCATTGTCGATTGGTTACGAGCGAAAATCGCCATTGTTAGCGGTACATGACATAACACGGCTCGTGCCCACGCGATCACAACACCTCAAAGCATAATAGTGAGAAAACAAATAAAAGAAGAGTAATTGATCATCGAAACGAGAGAAATGAATCTGTCGCACGCGAGCCGCCGATGATGAGTTGCCATCGGTACTCGATTAAATTGAGATCAAACGCGGTTCATTCATAATCTGCTCACAACATCGGTAAACGTAGTACTTAAGTTTGTAGAGGCTTTAGTTTAGTGGTTAGTCGGCTTATCCGTGGGACGGCGCGCCGCCCGCGGCGTACAATTAATTAAATAAAGTGCAAGATGAAAAGGAAACTGAGCGAGGCGATCAGCTGATCTGTGATTGATGCGTACATCACCGCACCCCGCTGCACGCATACAACCGGTTTAGGACCGTTATTATTTACAAAAAACAACATTGTTTGTTTACGATTCAACGGCAATTATATCGTGAATCAATTAAGGTCCACGTCGTTGGACAGAGAATGCGCTCGCAAGGTTGTCCTTTTGTTGATTTTACGATACTACAATTCCATTTTTTATATTCGTAGTGATCAAATTGGTAATACATTTAAAAAGGGCTGGTCAAAACCACTCAAAACTAGCGGACGAGCTAGAGGAGAAAAAGGTAATCTCGTGAAGTGTAGAGAAGCAGACGGTAAGTTGTTGTCTCTACCCACCCCGGAGTGAAAAAGGCATGAACATTATGTAAGTACCTAAAAGTATTTAACCGTAAGAGTCGATGTATACCAAAAATAACAATGGCACGACGACGTTGCAAGTAAAAATAAAATGTGTAATAAATACAACTTGATCACTTTTCTTCATTGCCAAAAAGAGGTATAAGTAGTGACGTCACCAGGCGAGCTCGGTGAGGGCTAGAGGAGATTAGGACGGGCGGAGTTCGTGCGGGGGCGAACCCTCGCCGCACCGCCACTACTAGTGCTACTCGACTGAAACTCGTACTCGAATGAAGAAAATCCAATTCCAACGTTGAGCAATTTCGGTTGGTGTTGCAAAATTCCACAGAATTCAGAATACATACCGCATAGAATACTGAATTGTTAATTACTATTTGTTTCTATTACTTTAGTTACTACTCTTTCTTACTGTATCACCGACTTTAGTTTTTGTTTATAAGAGCATTTTCCACTAGTTTACCATAAGATATGGTCGTGTGATCGGCAAGAAAACAAGATAACATTACGAATTTTATATGTCGACGAATATACTAAGTGATTACGAAGAACATTCGAGTTGGTGAACAAATGGTATGGGAGATCAAAGAGACGTACTGGGGTGGGTTTGGGGGCAACCTCCCATCGCCGCCCGATGGGGAAATATGCTGAAACACACACACTCGCTACTACATTACTGTAATTATTCAATTATTAAAAAATGTACGACTGTGCATTCAATTAAACAAGGAGATATTAGGTTTGACACTGGTAAGGTTTGTAGGGGATGGTTTTTAATGAATCAAAGCTTTTGGAGCAGTAGATCATTTGGTAAAGGTTTTTTAACAGTGTAGGTACACAGGCCTTATGGTGTTTCTTTCAATCAACGTTTGGGCGAAGTAGAGTCGAGGCTTTTCTTGGCGTAAGTCTCTTCAAGTGCCTTTATTTTGGAAATTTGGAAAATGCAATGAAGAGAGCAACTTGGTTGCAAATAAACACTTGTTAAATTCGCTAACTACCCTTAATTTTTTGAATGTGTTTGCGACCCCTCAATATTTACGCAACCATAACTTATTTTACTATAAACATTGCGTACAAGGGATATTGTACCATCCGGGAAAGTGTAAAACAAGTAAAACTTTTGGTGAGCCTACTTCAAGGATTATCACAAAAGGCAGAAGAGCAAAACCTCCAAAAAATAATCAAAACTTTACGCAATACTGTTCTACAACTAATAAATCACAAGATAAAGAAGTATACGCAGAACGTGGTCGGAGCCAGCGTCGAACCTCCCCTCTGCGGCTGATTACGGCGCGCGGCACCGCAGCGGAGAGCACGAAATAAGAATGAATTTTTAATGAGCCCCATCCCCCGCATCTGCCTCTTCCGAACAATACGCACTTAGGAGATTAGTCCCGGGAGCGCTCGCCTTAACAACCAACAACACTAATCTAAAAATAATAACAAGAAAATTTCATATTTCTATGTTTTCCACGACTCTATCTAACATAGGTAAATCATCAATGATCAAAGATTCTATAATATTTTACATTTTTAATTTTAATAGTCTATGCAGCTGACACTGACGTAACTGTCGATACGTTTTGTTACGAGAGACAGGTAGCCCATAAACTCAAACGAGCCATAAAGCAATAAATGATAAGACGACGACCCCACAAAACAATAACAATGTAAGTAAATACACTTTTATAGTGTAAACAAAAAGAATAATAAATGTGTTACGTAGGCGGCGGATCGCGGATGGAGCTGCGAGCTACGTCAGGGAGGGAGTGGGCACGTCACGGGTGCGACGTCATCAGCGGAAGTCCGCACTAGATATATTTACTGTAGGCGTGCAGCGAACAGCCGGGACGGGTTCAATGTCGAGTCGCGACTATCTATCGGCCATCAATCAACGACGCCGTGCGCGGTGCGCCCGAACGGCGAACACCCGCTACCAAAGGACGCGACCGCGATACACTTCCTCGACTCGAACTCGTCCGTTCTCACCGCTCCACAGACGGAGCCGATGCGCGATGCTCCTAACGATAACATCGTGCACATTCCACGCGTGATAATAGTTTGTTATTATAGTCGTAGTAATAGTAATCCACCTGTCTTCGATTCGCAGATATGAATCGAATCGATTGTCACGGTCGGTCGGGTGGTACATTATCATTTTCATTCATGAATAGATAGATGTATGTAATTCGATATCGGAGTGAGTTGGTACAGATTGTGCGTGACCGGCGCGCTTGTAGAGCGGTGGAGCGGTTGAGCGGTGCAGCAGGCGTCCGGGAGCAAGGCCGGCGCTGTTTACAAACTTCCGTCACCGATTTACAAGCACTTGTCACTCGCCGCCGCCGTTCCTCGGCCGACACACACGTGTCTACGCAAATAATAGCGAGCCCTCACAGTTGACATTGTCCCACTTCGGCTAACTGCCCGCCGCCGGTTTACTCTACACTAGAGATGTGATCGTCCGTCGACTGCACGCATTATTGCTAGCATTTTGCATTCGTTCTTGCCTCGCATCAATTGCTATGCTATCCGTTTTTTCTATTATTAGCCATCTTTAGATGCTGAGCGATGAGCTATGATGCTGCATACTATAGTATTCTTAAATTTAGAATGCATGCACCCTTGTGTAAGTTGTGCCCTACGCGGGGTGAGAACGAGGGGTGAATGCAATGGGGTGGCTCGCCCCCCTCAGGCCAGCACCCCCGGTGCACAGTAGGCGCGTAGTAACTGCAATAACGGAGCAGTGAAAGTGTCGCGGAGCGCTTCAACCGTCAATGGGTGAAGACTTTACTCCCTTCGCCCCTCCGTCTTGTACTCAAACTTGTAGCTAATAGTACGAGCTTCCCTGTGTCGGTCGCCGCACATGTTTATCTTCACATAAACATTCTTCTCGTTCAAACTTTTACTTAGACAAGGTAAACGAGTCTGGTTACTAAAGTAGCCGTGTTAGAGTCAGCAAAAGAAGTCACCCGTGTCTTAAAGTAGCATCGCAGTGGCACAGAGTATGTATGGTATGGTCGATTGGTGACAGATCAAGTATGTAAAGTGTACGTGAGCGGACACCGGCGACAAGCAAAAGTAAACAAACGAGCGGAACGAGTGCGTCGTCATTATCTCGAGTCATGAATGAAACGGAACGTAAATTGAAATGTATCGCGTGCCATAATCCGCGCGCATTAATCTCACTCAAACGCCGATCGTTGTGTAATAGCGAGCACAACAAACGACTCAAGTTCATTGATCCACTTAATGTCCGCGCTAAATGTGTCGTTGTTGAATGTCAAAACATTGTATTACATAATTATCCGCGTATGCGTGATAAGTGAGGTGCGCGCGCGCCTACACCCGGGCGCGGGCGCCACACTGCTACTTCCGAGTCGCACCGGACGCTGATCAGTCGATCATCTGCGATACGTCACACTATTTATTTATGAGCTTATGATTATAAAATGACGTTTACAACATTCTGATATCGTTGACCGGTTGCCGTATAATAATAACATTCATTCATAAGTAGTGATTAATGGTTACTACCTACAAAATAGATTTGTAGTATAAAGCTATTATCATAATTATAAACAAGATTTTACGCTACTTGCTGGCCGTAGTAAAACATTATTTACAAACATTCGAAGCTAAATCAAAATTACACCGTTGTTTTGTATACTTTGCGTTTTTGTTCAAACATTAACTTTTTTGTTGGCGTTACCTATACTTTTAATAACTCCACTAGTAAAACTTTATTTAAAAATAAAATAGTTTCTATTCCGCATACTGTATTACATATTTGTATTGTTATGATTTGTATTCATTGATACAGTATAAGGTCAACGAAAATTCCCACGTGTAGCGTAAAATATAGAGCAAAATAAATAATCTAGAATTACATTTTTGTAGAATAAAATGAATTATATAAATAGTAATTATTTTATTTATAACCTGAATACATTTTACGGTACTATCAGACTTAGCATGTGGATGCTGGTCGTCTTGCAATCGACTCTACGCCTCTACGACTGTACGAATTGCAATTCCGTTCCGATGTCGGTGTTTTAAAGTAATCGAAGGTACTTGTTTGACTTTCGCCGCATTGCGAACTTGACCGTCAAAACAAGATTGCAATAAAACATCACACTCGTACAATGACGTGAATTTACATAAATTATTGGCGGTGCGCGTCTCCGGCCGTCGGCACTCGTCCGCACTGCCGCCGTTTACCCAGATGCAATGTTTACATAGCCATCGGCACTCGGCTCACCAAACGGGAGGGTTCAACGACTCATATATTGTTTTATTGCCAGACGTAATTGGGTCGCCGTGCGACATTGAAGGCATGGAAAAATTATTTAGAGCGTGGAGAAATCACGCTGCGAATCTCAAATATCATTATTTTCATTTTTCTTACAATCACTGCTCCAATCAACTTTGATTTGTAACAATACTAATAATTGACTTGTTTGTAAGGTTACATTAATAATCAAAATGACTAGTATCGTATCACCGGGATATTATGAGATAAGATTATGAGTATGGCTCATAATTTTATCTGATAAATGTCCCGCGATTGGACAATCTACATTTTACCAATAATTAGACCTTATCTGGGATTGTGAATTGAATAATAAAGTACAAAGTGGGTATAACTATTTCTAAAGATTAAGGTGTATTTAGAGTACTTACTTAATATTTTTTGTACTCCATTAAAGATTATAATTCTTGTTCATATTGTTGTTGTTTGTATACAAAATTAAATGATGTTTCTGTAGATACGACTTAATCACGATAAGTTTGCATAAGTCACTGAATTAATCGAAGAACTATTTTTAGATTTGGTTGACTTGTATAGCGAACAATTAAGTAGCCAAATATTAAGTGTATACCCATCTATTTAAACAACTACTTATATTTCATATCACTAAAATATAGGGTAAATACATAATGATTACAAAGAAGAAATTAACCCGTTTAATACAATGAAATCGCAAGCGTTTCCTGCACACGAAGAAACAGATAACAATATGTTATCAAACAAAAACTGGTAAACAAAGTAGTAACGGGCGCCCAATATAGCGGCAACAAATAAATAAAGGAGTACGCATTGAATTTGGTGCACCTGACATTCGCATACAATATTTTTTTTTCTAAACAGGTGTTCTGGCGGTGAGTGGTGAGTCGTCACTCAGCAGGCGCGTGTCGATGCCCTATATTATTGTGCTGTCTTTCAAGTTCATTGAGTCACACAATGGGCATATAATTGGTCGTTAGCGTATGTCAAAACACGTCGCCGTGGCTCATAATGCTTTACATAATTAGGCTCGTTTGCATAAGCGATTATTATGCGTGTCTTCGTCGATGACGTCGGCCCCGCTATGGCTAATTCATTCATTTGTTTATGAGTTTACTATTACTTTTACTCCACGTGGTTGACTGTTTACAATGCGAGCGTGAATTTAACGGCAAATGTGTAATAAAAGTTGTTATTATTACGTGGTGATTAGGAAGCTCATTGTGACGTTGATTTGCGCGGTGATAGCAGTTTGTTTACATGTGTCTAACAACTAACAAGTGTAAGTTTGTTTTACGTTCCGTCTGCCGATTTGTGATAATTATCTGGGTTATTTTATTACTGTTATTATGACATTCTGTGTATACAATTAGCGCTTTTATTGACCGAAGAGTGATGTATTTACTACTTATATTAAGATTTTGATGTTGAATAATGAATCGCGAGATTAACGCGATCGACTAAGAACTTTTTCATGTGTATTTACTATGCCTCTATGAATCAATCTCACCTCCGGCAACCAAGGACCCAAGACGGCGTGCGTTTTAGTCGGTTCGAGTCTGATATAACTGCCTGCACCGGATCCGTGGGGGTGGTATCCGTGGGGATTTTTCGCACGATAAAAAAAAATGCTTCTTATAGTGGATGATAGAATAGTGGCATACTGGATGATCTAACTGTGCGCCAAGCCTGGGATTGGCGGTGATGATATGTGACAGGAATAACTATAACCCAAACAAAGGCCTTTATACCGATTAAGAAGAAGCACCATATAGAATCGATTTGCCACGTTTCATTGATAGAATCATTGTAAATAATCATGAAAAAAGCTAAGAAAGGATCGATATGCAGTTTGTTTATTGAGTGTTATCCTCTTTTTCTTCTTATTCAACTTTAGAAACTAGACCTGTCCAATCAGTTGTTTATTGCCAATAGATATACGGTACGTTGTGAATTGTGATAGAAGTCTAGGTTCTGCAACATTCAGCCGACGGAACGTAAACTTACAGAATTTCGCAGAAACCTTACTGTAAACATTAGAACATATTCCTGACTATAACGTAAAAGATAACTTCTGAATAGCTATTATATACAAGAATCATGATTTAATGACAGCGTAAAAGTATTGCCTACAGAGGAGAACAAAAGATACGGGCATTTTATAGATATTTGTCATCATGTAAAGTAGCACACACTTGTAGAAGTAGAATATAACTACAAGAACTGTGCTGCTGAATAAAATGATAATATTCTGAAAGGTTTGAAATACTAAGTATGATTGCGAAGAACAATCATGTGAAAGATGGCAGAGGAAGCCGCGAGGAATGAAAGAACCGAAGCAAGTGATCCTGCCACAATGGAGAAAGGTCGTTTGTAAACCATATTGCCAAAATTGCAAATTGTCGACAAGAAAAACTATGAAGATGGTGTGGAAATGGCATAAGTAATAACTTCTTGGGGTATACATTTAAACACTTTGAAAGGATTACATAAATTTGGGGTTATAAAATAACAATCTATAACATTTAATTATGTCGCGAATATTCACGAAAACCTATTGCATAGGCAAGCTGATGTTGCTTGCGTCATAGCCTCTTAATAAAAAAAGAAAATCAGTACACCGAAAGATCGTTATCAATGGAAATTATATATTATGACTTGACAAGTTGCCAGGCAATTATGAGTTGATCGTTTGCAATTCGATCAAAGTGTCGCTGTTATCCTTATCAAGTGTTCTATCGAAGTTTAAATTGACCGTTAATACCTTCGAAGTTCCATTCCAACCCTTTTTCACTATCGTTAGACGAACCCGAGTCATGGTGACTCGCAACTTTTCGTGACTTTTAATCATCTATCGTTTTTATGAAGCACTAAGTAGATGGTGGGATCGTTCACTCAGCGCCCGAGGTTAATAACACCATAAAACTGCGAAGCGGACTATTTATTATGGTAATTTATATGTTTTGTGTACAACCTGTCAGGTTTTTTTTTTATAAATCTGCGAGGCAATTAGTTATATTTTCATAACAAGGCGATGAGATAACTAAAATAATTGTGTAATTTTGCACTAGGTAACGATTTATGATGGCTCTTCGAAACTCTTTGCGTGGTCATAGAAAATGGATCTCTGAGAGATTTTTTTTTTGGGAACGCGTTGGAGGATTTGTTACTGGTGAAATCTGGGTGTTAATTCACCTCTGCCTTACCCTTCAGGGATAAAGGCGTGAATATAATGTATGTATATGTACTTGTATATGATTTAGGTTCGATTGGTCAAGTCTTAAAATTGTTACGACTCTTCAAGTATCAGTTAATATGTTCTGATTCGTTAATCTCTTCTTCTTATATTATTTTGACATGTAAGAAGTTCTTAGTCATCGAAACCATTTTCTGGCTTGACCAATCATACTCTAAATCCATTGGCACTTGCCTAGGATCTTCTATTATATAACAGAATCTAAGACAATGCCTGTTTTTTTATACTATGCTAAAATGTATAAACAATACCGTGAAATAAATTCCCTTACAATATCTAAGAAAAATATTACCTTAGGCGAATATATAAATACTTATATCACAACTAAAGTCGAGAGCGCAGCTGATACTGGCAACATAACTGTGGTTGCCAAACTTACAATGCATGCAACTTTATACTTTAGCCACATGAATAAAACGATCAAACTCCTTTGCAGCTGTGCTTACAACTCTTACAAGTAAGTAAGTGCATAAGGGTAGTTCGTACATAGTTTTCTTAGTGCACGTGACTGCAACAAGTCACATTCCACGTGGGATTATTGCCCTTTACACCTCTCTAGGCCTAACACTCTGATATAATATAATATTAGGACCTATATCATCTATCTTAGAGCTCAAGGGTTTGTTCGTTTGAAGGTTCTAATCTCTGGAATTATTTGTGCGAATTTATTTTAATTAATTTGATTGCCTAGTTATTGGAGAAGGTTGTAAGCTAGGTTAGCGGTCGAAAATTAAGAAAAGTATGGATTGGTTACCCGAATAGAATGGAGTATGGGCAGTATGGGAGATAAAAGCATGGGGTATAGGCAACTAGGTATGTAAATTTACTACACTGTTATATGTATATTCACCGTATTTACCATTTAAAACAAAGACCGGTACCTATATCATAGTTATGCATATATGCGGCTACAAAAATATTTTCTTCTAAGTCATGGCTATTTTTAAAGTGCCATCTATAGATTTAGGTTTGACATTTTAAATTTGCAAAGGTCTTTTTGCATTGATATTCGCTTTTAACGAGGAACACTCCAATTTTTAAGCTACATGAAATGATATTCTCTTTTTATCTATCTCTTTTATCCCACTTCTGGGCAAGGACTATTTACTGTAGAAACTTTGATTTTATTATTTTTTGTAAATGGCTCGTGCTTTTCTTAAGCAGTTTCGTTTGAGTGTCTGTCGTAATCAGCAAGGTTCTTCGTATGATTACATGGCAATAGTGTAATACAACAGAATCTAATAGAAAAGAAGTTCCTTTTATCGCAAAAGGATATCTTATTTTTCCATGCATATACAAAATAATAATACCTATACCGAGTCCGAGAGGTATGTACAAGGTTAATAATTAAAATTCCTACATACCAAGGTTTACTACCCATTAGATAATCGTCAGAAAATACTCAAACTTCAAAGCTCAGGCCTAACCGAGATATAAAAGAAACTCGGCCGATGATTACCAAGGAGGTTTCATAAGTAGGTTCCGATATAATAATATATAAAAAAAAGAATGTCAAAGGCTTTCAAGTTGAGAATAGACTCGCCAATGGCGACTCCAGACTCGGAGTAAATCTCAATAAGTGTAGTGGAGGAGGCGCTCGGGCCTGTGCTGGGCGGGGCGCCCCAGCTGTCGCCATGGCAACGCGCCCCTAGCGCGCGCCGAGCCGCTTGCTAGGCAAACCCACCGAGTAACCATATCTTTCGTTTCGAAACTCAACTCAAAATAAGTTTCCAACAAAACCTAAATACTTTCCTACTGCAACTTATATATAACCTTTTTTATAAAACCAAGGTTCATTGTATTAGGTATTTATCAATGCCAAGCAATTCATGTTAGTCCTAATATCGTTTGCTTTAACGAATCGCATTGGACGCGTGCATTTATTCATTTCATTTGAGTAAAAACGACGAAGCGTTGTTAAAGAGTCCAGTAATATCGCAGCAATATAGAAAGTAAAGTGCGTTAGCGCTGGCTGGCGATGGCGAGCCAACTCGGCGATAATTAATGTGGAGTCAGTCGAGTCGAGCGAGCGGGCGCCTCGCCGCGCACACAAAAAACCCGCTCCGACACAAAAACACCCGTCGACAGAGAGAGATAGCGCGCTGGGAGCGAGCGAGACAAACGCAACTACGTATTTCTGTGACGAGTTTTCGTTCGCCTCGAGCGTCGCGCAGTTATCGAGATTCGAGCCGAATACCGCGCTTTGATTTAAAACTCTACTGAATGCGCCCTTTTATCTATCACATGGCGTTTGACAGGTCGCCGGAAACGCGCCGGGCTGTCAGATTCGAAAACAGGCGCGCATATCTTTATGATTTTTTTAATGACAATTAAGCAAAAGTTAATAAGTAAGAACTAAGACAATGACCAAAGCACAATGAAGCCAACATTACTGTGTTGCACAATGTTATTCACGGTCTAAGTTGAATTGAAATGGTAGAAGCGGGTACAGAAGAAATATTATAAATATACGGAGGTAGAACCGCGAACAGACAAAGACATGCTAACGAATACTGCGAAATTCGGTATAGGGAAAAAATACATTCTAACACTGTGGTGTTCACGAAATGATTGCGAAATATTTGTAAAAATCAAGAAGAAAGTTTATGAAAAGTTTTCGAAATAACACTTACATTTAGTTTCAGTTTGATCATAGAAAAATTATAAGTCAAGAAATTCTTCACATAAGTCTATGTAAACAAAACCTTTAAATTATAAATCAACCCATGAATTGACTAAATTTCGAATTTCAACCGTATCACTAACTTATAACAAAACTTTACCAACACAATACAAAAACCAAGACTGGGAACACAAGTCGAACTCGAAACAATTATGAAATCTTTTAAACGGTGTCACACAAGTCTATACTAGTAATAAGAATGCGGGCTTACCTGGAAATCACTCCACATTTTCATGGGGATACACCATAGTTCCGATACGAAAACATCACACGATCACGATAACAACTGTCAAATGTGTCACAGCACGGCGTCACTGTCACATGCGAGCAGGGTGGAGGCCGAGTGCAGACTGAGGCTGGCGCGCGGCGCTGGCTGGCGGATACGCCGTTGTGCGTCGGGCAAGCGTTCGACCGCGTTCGGCCGCGCTCGGGCGAGTTCGGAACGCGCCGCAGCGCCCACCTGCGACACGCCGTTCAGCACTCGCTTCCACGAACAACAAAACCGTACGAGCTAGCTGCCCACAATACCTCCATATCATCCGCACCAATGCTGACCAATGCATATATTTTGTTTTTCAGCATTATCTGACTTGTATTTAAGTACTGGCTGCGAGAACCGTGGCTAAATTAATTCTTCTAATTGAATGAGTTTCTATAAAATATGATTGTTAAGAGTTCCATACTTCCACCTCTGTGAGGTAACTCTTCGATTCCAGCATAAAAAGCTAAACAAATTACCTACGACTGTTATGCAGTCTCTGATAAGCCGTTATTGAGACACTCGAAGGTGAGTCGTTGATAATAACGCAATGCATTGAAATCTCAATCCTAAAACTCAAACATAAAGAGCTTAAGTTTTCAGCCAGCTGATAACAGAAAGTGACAAATAAAAAAGCTTTCTGAACAAAGTTTTGAGTGCGGCGCGCTACGGCCGGCGTAGCAGGAAGTTCGTAGCAGTAAAACTTCGTAGCGCTCTCGTAGCGTGAAAGTTTTGATTTCAACGATTTGCGTTGCGGCGAAGAGGGCCGTGAGGCCGTACTAACTGCGACCCTGCGCCCAATACTACCAACCTCCTTGGACCACGAACACTACTGGCCGTACGCATTTGTACGGCATACATTGCTGTTTTATCTCCACTGCCATTTTTCTAACACATTTCAAAAGCAGCAATGTACGATGAATACAGCGATGGTTAGAATTATTGCATAAATTTCAGATTTATCTGTTCGTTCCTCTTTCACGAGAGTGCGCCACTTGGCTGTCAAGCGACTACGCCCTTACCGTGTTTAGGTACATTTTGCAAATCACCGCATGACAAAAGAGCCTTCAGTTTGTCGCGTTCCATTCCGCGTGCAGTTAAGGTAGCACGCGGTACCGTGGCTAGTTCACCGGCAATGGGGCGGGTGCCGATCGATAATGTTGCTACAGTATAGCGCCGACCAACGAGAAAAGTCGTTCGGCGGCAATTTTGACTATTTTTTATACATAGTCAGAACTCAGGTCTTTTAATTCATGAACGGATTGATTTAGAATGTAAGGCCAAGGTCTTTTAAGGTGCAGGGAGTCATGATGACTAAGCGGTTTTGAGCGAATTGACTGCAAATAAGAAAGAAATAAGAGCTTATAATTATTTTGTGGCGAGTATCTACATTATCCTGTTATACCTACATCATTATACGTACCTACTACCTACCAAGTATGTACTAGTAAAAGCCGAGTTAAACCATAAAGAAAAGTGAAGTAGAAGAGCGAATCCCGGACACCGAAGTACAAGTTTTGGGAGCAACCGGGATCGTTGTGCAGGTGATGATGAGTATAAAATTATAAATTTGTCGTGTCTGTACATTGAATATGTTAAAAAAAGTTGGATTTTATTAAATGACCTGTATAGGTCCTTATTTATTCTGTGTTAACCATTCAGAACCCAAAAAAATATCTTTTGAAATTCTTGTCTTTTTGTTCCAGTTGGACATAAAAACTCACCTCCTGAATTAGATTAGATTAGATAAATCTCTATTGTACACCAATAATACAGTAAATGTAAGGACAATGTATGAAATATGTGCAATTGGCGGCCCTAAGCTTATTTTATTCTACCTTTTTTTTGCAATTAGACCATCAAACAGCTGTGAATGCCATAAAATCATTTTTTTTAGAAGAAGGAATAAGCAGAACTCTGAAGATGAGGATCATGATGATGTGTGGTTCCTATGGGACACGATAGCTTATATGCCCATCGATGTTAAGTTATATATATACCAATAATTAACTTACAAAAATTGTAACCAAGTGTCTACACACGGGTACTCACAGCGGGTAGGTACTAGATAAAATCTTAAAAATTAAAACTAAAAATATCTAGAACAGTCTTGCATGTAGAAAATGTGATATTTTATTCAGGCGATGTAAGTCATTTATTGCTTCAAGATTATGGTAGGTATAAGTTTTTTTTCACCGTGAGGGAAAATCTTTCATGGATGTTATGCCTGACTCCTACCAACTAAAAACCCTCAGGGTAACGCCCAACAGCCTACGGTTGGGAGCCCCGGGTAAGCCCTCGGAAGAATGTCCCAGGACTCCCATCAGGACTTGTATAAGTATTGTACAAGCAAGAAACTAGCATCGTGTAAATCAGCCTTAACTACACACAAGTTGAACCACGGATAAAGCCTAGTGTCATTACATAACACTACTAAAAATAATAATAAACTCATGCGCAGCAAGATTGTTAAAAGAAAACAATTGCAGAACATAAATACCCACCATTTTAATAACAATAAATAAAGGTAAATAAATTACAACAACTATAGGTTCTATTTCAAAAAGGCAAGCAAGAAAGTGGTATATTTAAGCGCAAGGTGTGCGAAACAGCGCATGCGTCAACGTACACATGTGACATGCGCAGTGTGCACCGTGCGCGGGCGACGCGGAGCCTACAATTTTGCAACTTGAGCATCTTTAGATATGGCTGACTCCTCGCTTGGTATCGTTTTACTGTCGTATTTTAATTTTACTTTTAGGTTTGTAACTATGCAAGTATTAATATTTGTGTTTGTGAATTTTGTTCTGTTGAATATGAAAAATATTTATCACTCTGCCCGGGTTTAATACTGACGCTGCACAGAAAGACAACCTCACCGGCCTAGCACCACGACAATCAGTCGGCATGCGGTTTAAGACGGTTCGCGTCCGACATAATCTCCCCTTCCAGCTCAGGCGGGGGAGATATCCGTGGGGATTTCCGCAAGAAAAAGCTCACATGAAATTTTCGTGATTTAATACCTATTGTTGTGTTGGTTCCCGGTGGAGTAGAATAGAACCACCCCAGCTCTTCCTGTGGGTGCCCAGCCCAGCCCAGCCCAAGACAAAGGGCCTGTCAGACGGCAATAGGCTCGCCCCCTATCGTCGTCGTGGGACCGAAAATCATAATTGGCGAAACGTGGATGCTAATACACCTCTGCCTGCCCCTTCGGGGATTTACAGACGTGAGTATATGGATACCAGACTAGAAGTATCAAATTTCATCGAGATACCTTTAGTTGTAACAAATATCCACCGATGCAATCAACATTTCTTTTTTTTTTTCCGCGCGGAAGTTCCCTTGGATACCTCCCCCGCCGGAGCCGGAAGGGGAGGTTATGTCGGATTCGAACCGACTAAAACTGCACGCCGCCTGAGGGTCGTTATGCTAGGCCGGAGGTGAGGTTGTCTTCGACATATCCCTCGCACCCCGACTGACCCAGGGCCATCCTTTACGGTCTGGCCCTCAATGATAATAGTGAGAGAATTACTTAATAGATACATATTAATATTTAGTAAGATAAAACTTACCTACTACTTTACTTAGATTTCATTATAATAGATTTTTTCTAATTCCGTTATTTTATATTGCAAGTTTTCTAAATTTTAGAAAAAAATTCAGACTAGCGCACTGTCCACTTAGTGGTTTGTGGTTCCTATAAATCTATGTACACTTGCTACAGCAGATGTGTGTTGCCACCTGCCCGCTAGAGGGCGCCATACAAAATTCAGTGACACATATAGCCTATAACCATTGGACGAATAAGACGCTTTGTAACGGTACCTCATTTATCCAGTTCTAATAAGTAGTATGAGGGAACAAATGAACAAGCATACATACATAGCCTGTCAAAATCATAACCTCCTTTGGCTTTGCCGTAGTCGGTTAAAAATTCAAGAGGTGGAAGCCAGAGGAAGATAGGGAAAAAGAAAAGAAAAATATGGTTTCTTTTTTTTCAGGATCAATAGAGCTTCGTGGACACGATCGGGTAAGCCGAAATTCACCTATATACATACGCGGTGGGCAACACCACAGCGTACTTCATACGTTTTAAATTATCAATATTTTGCGTTATTATTAAAATACCACCAGCAATACTTAATCAAATCAAATTTTAATCAAATTAATTATATTATTTTACAGAAAGCAGTTTTTGTGCGAGTTGTCAATTTTATAATATGATATATTTATAACCAGTATCACTCGGGATTGTGTAAAGATTTTGACTTTAACCCATACATTATAAAATAATATGCTCCGAAATTTTAAAATCATAGTGGAATATGGTAGTTAACTCCCATACATGAATGAACTAGTATAATATTATCTTTAAAGGTATGAATTCCGAATTCCGAAGCTGACCGCATACGACAAGTATAAGTGTATACGCATACTTGTATAACTTCGATACAGATAAAGAGGACCATTGAGAAACCGCAATGAATTACGCGTATCTACTGCGTGCGTCTGCAGTTGTATGCGGTTACAATCATATCTGAAAGACAACGATTTGTGTACACAACCATTGTCCACGGCAAATCGAGTACAAGTGACCCTCTAATTCAAACTTCTGAGTAAAACCCTGATAAAGTAAAATTAAATCCATAGTAACACATAGCTATAATTGTATTATGACTGTGAGTAGTAATTCACGCGGTTTTCCTGTCATACTTCACTCACTGTGCGTCAGCGCGGCCGTAGCAGGAATAAGTTCGCTTTCAGTTCTATCCTGAAATATACAGTTAATATCAGATTAATCTTGACTAGGAAAGTACTCAAAATGATCTTAATACTTACTAATGGTGTTTTATATACAGACTAGCTTTAGCCCGCGGTTCCGCTCGTGTGGATACCGCGCGACCAAACATAGCCTATGTCCTTTCTCATGGTCTAATCTACACCTATACCAAATTTAATCTAAATCGGTTCAGTGGTTTAGGCTTGAAAGCGTAACCTACAGACGGACCGACAGACAATCAGAGTTACTTTCGTATTTATAATATTAGTATGGATATACACTCACGCCTTTTTCCCAGCGGGGTAGGCAGAGACTACAACTTTCCACTTGCTACTGAGAAGCCTGGCTTATATCTTCCGATTCTTCTAGTTTCATTAGTGTTTTCGTAAATGCTCATCGGTTTCGGATACTCTTGACATGTTCTTTCTTTAAAATGATGATGAAACTATTTTATTGATCTGAATTTTATCATCGTCTAAAAAACTAAAGGTGTGTACCAAATCAGGGCCTCGATTCTACTAAAACAAAACTATAGTCAAACCACAGAGATTGCAAAAAGCGGCAATACATTATAGACTTTAAAGACATGTTCTGACGAGCTCTTCCAATTAGTCCCACCCTCCCCTTTCCTTCACAGGACGACACGTGCAGGGCTAAGATGTCATCCATTTACGGTGCGGAGTATACCTGCTAGAACCAAGCGTTTCAGTGATTCATTCCTATGCCGCACCACTAAGACCTGGAATTCCCTGCCAGCTCACGTGTTTCCTTCTTCCTACAGTCCCGGGTCTTTTAAGCGGGGCGTGAAAAGGCATCTAATTAGGCCATAAAGCTGAGTGCCACCACTGTTAACATGGTAAATGTTTACGATGGTGACCCTCTTTCCGAGACTTTGCCTTTAGCTTAACATCAGGCGAGGTGAAGTCAAATTGACGTGTCCTGTATAAAAAAAAAATGTATTTAAAGTTCAATATTAAATAACTTTTAGCAAAGTGAATAAAAGAGTGTAATGAAACGTTTGTCATTTAATTTAGGACCTTAGTGTATAGAAATAAAGTCTAAACTTTAATACCGCTTTTTGCAATCTCTGTGGTTTGACAATAGTTTTGCTTTAGTAGAATCGAGGCCCAGAACAATCAGTCCCCAGGGCCTCATCCTAGTCCATGCCACACTTGCTCTCTTGCCCACTGTGCCCTTCCACCTGTGCCATTGCGGACCTGTGCAGGGCAACAGACAATGCTGTGGCCGTAGCCAGGTATTGGGCCGACATAAATTAAAGGATTGATGAGCCATTGACACGAAGAAGAAGAAGAACAATCAGTCAACAGCACGGGAGATATATAAATTTTGAGTGTTACTTTGCTAGTTAAGATCGATCTGACGCGGACTGTACTTGTTTAGGTCCATGGTTCATCATTCGGTAAAATTCATGGAGTTACGTAATGCTTTCTGGCCCTCGATTCTACTAAAGCTAAAATATCATTGTGGTGATGGGAATGGTGATCAAATTTACATTAAATTTTAGACTTTATTTATTTAATCATAAAATCCAAAATGAAATGAAATCATCTTATTACACTTTTTGAATTATTCTGAAAACAGTCATTTAATTTTGGACTTTAACCGTATCGATTTAAAGTCTATTATTTGATGGCGTTTTTTGCAGTGGCGGTGGCACCACGATGGTTTGGCTCCAGCAGAATCGAGGCCCTGATATGAAAGAATGAGAACCTAATTCTTTACTTTGCTTTTTCTACCACCTTCAGAAGGAAAATGATATTAGTTACCACCTGTCGAATTATGGTTAGAAAATTTTAGCTATATTCTACGAATGGTAGTTAAAATGAAAATACGAATGTGAATGTAATACTTTTTTTTTGTGCGGAAATGCCCTCGGATAGGTACCTCCCCTACCGGAGCCGAAAGGGGAGGTTATGTCGGACTCGAACCAGACGAATATAATAACCGAAGTGCCTCTTAGCGCTTTTATATGAGTGGGGTCGATCGAATCTGGTACCTCTCATACGTAAGGCTGACTCCTTAACCACTAAGATACCTGCCATGCCATGGAATGACTTAAATAATGCATTAGATTAATATTACAACATCTTTCTTTTAAAAAAATTATAGCCTTTTTCAGATTCGTATGTTTAAATTTTTAACGACGAACAGCTGATAACTTTAGTATACATACACTCCAGTACGAGTTACCAAAACCACGAAGCTGGTAGATATTCCGTGAACTCGAGTATACCAGAACCGTCCTTCAGCACGACTGGCGGCAGAACGACTTATATACACGACGTATTTATACCAATACCGACGTTCCGCTCATTATTTAAAGACCGCTTTTTGTGTGAGAACTCCGTCCGTGCATATATTATACAGAAAAACGATTTTTGTTTACGTAAATTACAAACTCGTAATACAGGTACAGTTCTTAGTTATTTTCCATTATGTTAGTGTAGTTTTTATTATTGGGAGTCTCTTAGTGGAGATAAGAGACTTCTTGTGCATATTACGTGAGATTGATCCCTCTAAGGCCCGTCTTCCAGAATGACACTTAGCCTGAATCGCGATTTATCTGAGGAGAGATTGTACAGACCATATGTCAAACTATTTTTATTCTGTATTTTTTTTTATACCACTTAGGTGGCAGACAAGCACACGGCCCACCTGATGGAAAGTGTTTACCGCGGCCTATGGACGTATGCAACACCAGGGGCGTTACATTCGCGCTGCCGTCGTGATTCAGGCTGAGTGTCATTCTAGAATACGGGCCTTAATCTTAACTTTTTTTTATGTAGGACACTTCAATTTGACTTCACCTCGCCTGATGTTAAGCTAAAGGCAAAGTCTCGGAAAGAGGGTCATCATCGGAAACATGTACCATGTTAACAGTGGTGGCACTCAGCTTGACGGCCTCGTTAGATGCCTTTTCACGCCCCGCTTAAAGGACCCGGGACTGTAGGAAGACTGTACTGTACTGTGAGACTCATTGCGAATTTTGTAGAATATCTTCTTATCATTTAAAATCAAGTTCATTATTTCACTAGACTAGCTAAAGGACAAGTCTGGTGCTACTTTTCCAGGAATAGGCATTGTGAGTTATAGGAAATCGAGCCTATATACCCGGACTATGGTTTTTATATAGCAAATAAAATTGTTCCATAAATGCTATATTCTCTTCCCTTCTCTTCAATTTATCTTCCAATATATGGGTGTGTGTGTGTGTGTGAGTGCCACCAAGATCGTGGAGAGCCAGGCTATTTTCACCAGATAAACGTAACGCTGGAGATGTGGCCTCTCCTACTTGCTGGTTTTCTTCTCGGGGAGAAAACCTGTAACAGAGCCACGTTATTTGGCAGGTGTACCGGACTAGCAAATGTGGTTGGCCTGGGTCTCAAGAATGTTGGTAAGGCCTACACAGGCTTATAGTAATACTATGACCTACACCCGTGCATTATTTTGAGTCGGTCGTGTGATATAGTCGATGCCAGTGAATCATAATAAGCCGGCTCCAAAGTGCAAACTATGGACGCAATTTAAATTATAATGCATACATATCTGTACTCAGCCAGAATCCAACCCGTGACCTCTGACGTGGCAGATAAACGCTCTATCGCCACGCTTCAGAGGTCGTCACTACAAGTCAGGAATTAATAGAAGCCAGCAACCAGCTAATAAATGGAAGTTTTGCATTTTTGTTATTCAATTACGTTCTAACGCCTTTGGGTTGTAGAGGTCAGATGGCAGTCGCGTCACAGAAAATATATAAGTTCAGCCAAATCCGCAGTTACACTGGTAAAGCGAACCCACAGACTCAAAGCTACGACTCAAAAAAAAAAAACAAAAAAAAAAAAAAGCTGAAAGCTTCGGATGCGACTGGGATTAACGCAAACGGCTATTCCGGGGACGAGTCGAAGAGGGCCAAACCTTAAGGGACCGAGTGAAGGATATGTCGAAGACAACCTTACCTCCGGCCTAGGACCCTCAGTCGGCGTGCGGTTTTAGTCGGTTCGCGTCCGACATAACCTCCCCTTCCGGCTCCGGCAGGCGAGGTATCCTTGGGGAATTCCACACAAAAAAAAGAAGGGATTAACGCTAAGATAAAGAAGAAGCTGAATGGATCTGACTGAAATGGCATAGATTACCTATAGTCTGAAATAACAAATAGGTTACATTAAATCCCGGGAATATGTTCCCAGACGCGGGAAAGGATCAAAAAACCTCTTGGATGAAACATTTCAAACATTTGCTTGTAATCTATAATTAAAACTACTAGAGCATTGCAAATTGCGATCTCTTCGTACGGAATGTCTGCGATGATACCATTACGCTATAGGCGCTCACAGATGACATAATGCCAGTATACAAACATAAGCACGTGGTTTGTACAATCAATAATGCATGTTACTACATAACATTTACTAGTGGTATAAACCACGACTTACGGCCGTTCCCAATATCATACTTACAGTTGAAGATAGATCGCAGCAGTCAAATTTGACGTATCGGCTGTTTAAATTCAAAACATGGTAACTGATTTTTTGCGGGAAAGGGCATCGCGGTATAATTTTGTTTTCCGAAATTGGTGTGAAATAGAAGTTACTTTGTTTTGAATTTAAATAGCCGAGCACTTTATACGTAGATGCGATCTATCTTTAACTGTCAGTATGTTATTGGGAACGACGGTTAGTTGGTAAACAAGCACTTGATGAAAAGTGATGGCTACCGTGGTCTATGGACATGTGCAATATCCAAGGCGTCACATTCGTACTGCCGACCCCCGAAAAAAGGCCGACTCCTTAACCATTAAGCTACCGACGCTTTAACACCCACTGTGAGGAACGTAAATAATATATATTTTAAACTAACTTTTAAACTCTCACGTTCCATGATATACAATAACACTAACGGGAATTCGATGGATTCAGTAGCCACTTTCCAACAGGGCATCGATTCTGCTAAAGCCAAACCATTGTGATGCCATCACCATCTGCAAAAAATGGCATAAAATAATAGACTTTAAAGCGATGCCGTTAAAGTTCAAAATTAAATGATTTTTTGCAGAGTAATTGAAAAAGTCATTTCATTTTGGACTTTACATGTATAGAAATAAAGTCAAAAATTTAATGCAGTGATTGCAGCACCACAATGTTTTGCTTGAGTAGAATCGAGGGCCAGATGGGTCATGTGCTTGTACCACCGAAGTAGTGAAAGAATAAGGATATTAATGAAATAAAATAGGTCGGTAGTGGATGTAGTTTTTTACACTTTTTAATAACCAGATTTATTCAATAATATGTAAATATGTGCTTACATAATATTTTATTCGGTTGCGTAGGTATTACAGCACATTATACCACGTGTTTTTTACTTGGGACAGCTGCAGGAAAAACTAAATAAGAGATCTTACTATTTTTTTGCTCAAACGTGAGTTTTGCGTATAAATCCATACTTCCATACTAAAATTATAAATGCGAAAGTAACTCTGTCTGTCTGTCTGTCTGTCTGTCTATATGTTACGGTTTCACGCCTTAACCACTGAACCGATTTTGATGAAATTTGGTATAGGGATAGATTAGACCATGAGAAAGGACATAGGATATGTTTGGTCACGATATCCGAAGTCCACGCGAGCGGAGCCGCGGGCAAAAGCTAGTGTTTGATAAAATAATTTGATATGAGTAATTTTTTGGTTTTGGTATTAGCTCAACTCGCAACTGGGATGATCGAAGTTCTGCCATTTCATAGTTAGGTCATTTCAAAGCAGGCGGAAAAATGCTCGAGCAGTTTTCAAGCGGTAATTAGACAAATATCAATCTCATGCCAAATAGTAGGTGATAGTAATACTGTTTAGTAAGTATGTCATAACCCGCTACCATCTTTTCATACTAAGTACTGCACTATTATCTATGATGTACTACTGCATACCATTTTTTCAGTAACCGTCAGAATGGCGGTCGTATAACTTCAAAATAGGTTAAAAATGAACTATATAAATGTAAGAAAAATTTACCCTGTACTAAAATTCAGCCTTGACCGGAATAAGCTTAATATTTTTTTTTATAAAGGACACTTCAATTTGACTTCACCTCGCCTGTTGTTAAGCTAAAGGCAAAGTCTCGGAAAGAGGGTCACCATCGTAAACATGTACCATGTTAACAGTGGTGGCACTCAGCTTCACGGCCTCATCAGATGCCTTTTCACGCCCCGCTTGAAGGACCCGGGACTGTAGGAAGAAGGAAACACGTGAGCTGGCAGGGAGTTCCAGGTTTTAGTGGTGCGGCAAAAGAATGAGTCACTAAAACGCTTGGTTCTAACACTTAAAACTCAAACTTTTCCGCCTGGTCCGAATTGAAACTTAGACTGTAAACCAACCTCAGCTTCGGTCTGAATGATGATTATCCATATAGGTTGGGTAGTCACTGTTCTTTTGACTTGGCTGCGTCCATAGACAGGTCTAGAGGTCCCTGACCTGTTTCTGGTTGTGAAGACCTTGACGATAGGCCGCAAGGTCGTAGGTTCCCACATAAAACAATCAAAACGGTCTCTATGAACATACCATTTATGATATAATGAGTTTAATTTTTTCTATATCTAAACAATAAACAGTCAAGTCACCCGAAACGTCGGCAAAAGTAAGTTTTCCAAAAATAAATACATACGAAAAATAAAACAATACTACAAATAAATAAAATTGGAGTTTGTGTTTGTGTCAATAAAAAACAGTTGTTTAATAAGTGCATTGGAAAAGGGAAAAAAGTAATTTTTTAAATATTTATCTTTGTCTCCTTGTTTGTAACGGGTTATCTCCGAGTGACTACGTCGATTTTGATGGGATTTTTACTGTAGATAGCTAATGTTATAAGGCGTAGCTCTAAAACTTAGGCTACTAGGAAAAAGTATTAAGGGTTCGTGTACCTATAAAAAAAAACAGATTGAACTTCTCACGGGCAAAGTCGCTGGCGCAGCTAGCTTTAAAACAAAATTTATTTTAGAATGTTCCTCTACAACAGAACGCACTTGTGAAAGTTATCAAGAATTAAAAAAAAAAATTTTTTAATCTATGCTCAGTGTTACAACAGTAAACCGAAAACATATTTTTAAAAATAGTAAACATTAAACATAAATACTTCCAACAAAATTGTCTTACAGATATAATCTGCGGCATAATTATTTAAAGTCACCTTTAGGACGCCTGACTCAGCGCTGTTTGTTTTGATACGACCGAGGTTTGTAAATACGCTCGAAGTCGACTATCGCCGATGAGCAACTCCTTTGTTTTGTTCGAACAACGATAGATGTCACTCGGCAGAAAAATGAAGATCGTGAATGATGTTTTTAATGCGATCACCTCGGAATTTCCATAGAGTTATGCAGAATATGAGTAGGTAAGACTGCCGTTGCGTATAGTTTGCTTCGATTTACATGAAACTTTTGACAATCGAATATCGGTAGCTTACATATTGGTTAAATAGTCCGCCTTACGATGGGGAAGGCCCGGGTTCGAATTTTGGACTTTACACTACTGATGTGATCCCACTCCTAGCAAATTAGCTTAGTTTGAGGGGTTAGAGGGAATATCCATACTAATATTATAAATGCGAAAGTAACTCTGTTTGTCTGTCTGTCTCTCTGTCTGTCTGTCTATCTGCATGTTACGCTTTCACGCCTAAACCACAGAACTGATTTGGATTAAATGTGATATAGGGATAGATTAGACCATGAGAAAGGACATAGGCTATGTTTGGTCGCGATAACCGAGTGGCGAGTTACTTTCGCATTTATAATATTAGTATTAGTATGGATAATAATCGTTATAATATACCTATATTTCATCATCATCATCATAATTTATAGGTTATTCCCGATCGCATCCGAAGGTTTATAAATTGGAGGCCAGGGTCTGCTTCACAATATTTACTGGTCCACTTCGCGCAGTTTTTGGGCACCCCCTTGTGGTGACACCAATATATTATGGCACGCATGTTATCTTCTTTGTTGCAAGCCCTTCTTGGGTCTTCATAATCACATTAAAATAAATAATTGACTATAATATGGTCTGTTGTGCTTTATAGTCTATACATATCAAATTACTTGTCCCGACAGATTGACTGACTGACTGATTCATCAACGCAGAGCCTAAACCGCTGGACCTACAAACTTGAAATTTTGACAGGAGATGCATTTTATGATGTA
This sequence comes from Eilema sororculum, assembly GCA_914829495.1. Taxonomy (NCBI): domain Eukaryota; kingdom Metazoa; phylum Arthropoda; class Insecta; order Lepidoptera; family Erebidae; genus Eilema; species Eilema sororculum. Next base: position 12,144,270 of record OU618553.1, on the reverse strand, counting down.
GGCATCCACTAAGAAAGGATTGTTGGAAATTCTGCTACTAAAGGACATCGGTAATAAGGGATGGAAGTTCGTATGAGAGTCCATCAATTTCAGAGCTAGATGCACTAAATTTCATAAACCTGTGTCTTTTAAGAAATACCTAAATGAACACGTTTATCAGCATTTTTCAAAATTTTACTATTTTGAGGGTAATAAACGTTTATATGGAAAGTTCGTCATTTAGGTGACTATCAAATATGGAATACGAAATTTTCAGCTAGTATACAGAGTATTATTTTAGTGTAAGCTTATATTGCAAGTAGGTAATAATAATTCTTGATTCTATTCGTATACTAATAATTAGGCTCAAGAGTTTGTTTGTTTGAACACATTTATCGCTGGAATTACCTATCCGATAAAATCCTCTTTATGTTTTTTTCACACCACGGCCCTCAGAAGCCAAACTGTAGGTGGCTGAAACCATCGGGTACAGCAAGTTTATTTATCTCACATTAGTTGCCCAATTCCAAGTGTAGGTTTGTCTAATCACATTTAGATACAACCCACGCTTCTAAATGTCGCTGGACCGTGATGCTGGACATCCCACACTCTTCTTTCGTCTTGCCACCTTGCCACCTTGCTCGCATCTATTTCTGTCCATTTGGCTGTGTTTTGAAAGTCATGAACTTATGAGTAATATTATAACTAGCCGTTGCAGGTTTGTTTGGGGTCTCTAGGGTGTTGGTATAAGGGGATGTGTGGGTGCAAGGGATAAATTTTAAGAGACCAATGGATTCGTACGTTCTCCAGAAAATCGCATTTTTTTCTCTGATATTCTTAATTTAAATTAAGTATTTTTGTCATAATAATATCATGACTATCAACGTATCACTCATAAAGTATATATCCTGTGCATCCAGACATGAGTATCCATCCATATCCATACTAAATTATAAATGCGAAAGTAACTCTATCTGTCTGTCTGTCAGTCTGTCTTTCTGTCGCGATAACCGACATCCACGCGGGTGGAGCCGCGGGCAAAAGCTAGTATTGTATATGTTAAAATACTTGATTGTAAAATAATGCGAATCGGTCTGTATGCATAATAGCGTGAAGGTGTGCGAAATAAACTCAACCCGCCAAATCAGTCAGCAGGTCGATGACCTGAATTAGATTGCAGGCAGTCTGATATGATAAGGCAGGAATATTTAGGTAATTTCGAGATATGTTTTCGATGCGTCGGAGTACTCAAAACGAGTCATTTACCTGTAGTATCTAGACTAGAATTCAGTATGGTTCCGTAAGGAGGCGCGAGAGCGGGGATTCGATCCCGAGCCCGAAGACATTCGTGCCGAGAGGTCCCGGCTCCACGGGATCATGGTGGCGGAGTGGGAGCGATGACTTGAGCAACGACGCGCAGGGCATGCCGTCATAGAGGCGGTAAAGCCCATCATGGGGGAATGGCTCGAGAGGCCACATGGCAGGTAATGGTCGTGAAGGAGACGGCGGAGCGGGAGAGGCGGCGCGAGCGAGAAAGACTCGCGGATCGCGCCGCCCGCGCGCGCAGGCAACTCGGGCGTCGGAGGGCACTGACTGACCTCCGTCCCCCATGAGCGCGGGCCTGGGGGTGACGGGTGGAGCCGCCTGTCACCCCAGCAGAAGCAGGCCACGGCGGCGGCGCGCTAAATAGCGCGCCTCCCCATTCCGGAGGCGAGTTGGGGACACCGTTGTCCCCCCTCCTGAGGAGGGCCAGACCGTAAGGGATGGCCCTGGGTCAGCCGGGGTGCGAGGGATATGTCTATAACAACCTCACCTCCGGCCTAGCACCAAGACCCACAGTCGGCGTGCGGTTTTAGTCGGTTCGAGTCCGACATAACCTCCCCTTCCGGCTCCGGCAGGGGGGGTATCCGAGGGGACTTCCGCACGAAAAAAAAAAAAAAAAAAGACTAGAATTCAGTACTTTTGTAAGTTCTAATTAATATTTTAATAATTAAAATTAACTTAGGTAATTCTACATCTGACAGTAAACATACAGCTCAAGACAAAGTGCCCGCTAGACGGTAATAGGCTCGCCTCCTATTACGTGGGAACGAAAATCATAGTTGGTGACACGTTGGTGTTAATTCACCTCTGCCTACCCCTTCGGGAATTTACAGGCATGAGTATATGTATGTATCAATCAATCAATTAAACTGTTACACTCATATAGTAATATCCGCACCAATTAAAGTATATGTTACCGGCAATGTGCATAATCCGGTATTCTATACAATGCCTAGGCAATATATAAAATGCCGGGTGCACAGCAGGCAGTGTATGAAATGGTTTCAAAAAACATTAATGGTGGATATAAAAAAATCCACCACGAAGGTTAATCCGCTTCTCATAACCTACATATTATACTAGCTTTTGCCCGCGGCTCCGCCCGCGTGGATGGTTTTTTTATAACCATTCAGAAATATAATTTCCGCAAAACCATCCGCAAATATAGACCATAACCTATTCATATCACACATTGCCGTATCAGGCATTATATGTATACTATGTATGTATACATAGGCTAGGCATTGTATAAAATGCCTGCATTCACATTGCCGGTAACATAATATATAAAAATAAGTTATTGAGCTAAAATCGAACACGCGATTTCTGATTAAGTCATCGGATGTTCCTCCGTCAAGCCACTCAGTTCGTAGTCATCCCTTTTGATTATACTAATCAACAAATCAATTAGTTTTTACTTTTGATCGATGGCACTTGGTGGAATCTGCTGCACATATTGAGGAAAACACTTTGTACTTTTTCACTTAATTTTATTTTTCACCTGACGGGTTTCACCTCACTGCATTCTCAAAGGTATGATGTAAAGTCAAGTGTCAAGTCAAAGTTAAGTGGAAAAGTACAAAGTGTCTTACTGAAAACAATTAGTTGCTCAGTTTAATCTCGATGAAAAAACGTATTATCTTATGCCAGCGTTAGACTTTCGCACGCCACCGACATACTGCATTTACACGCATTATAACTCATACATATCTATGAATATTTAATACAAAAAATCGTTTGATCGGATCAGTAATTCTTGGTAATTAGTACTTAAACAGACAAGAAACGTATTATAATTATAGCTGTCGTCAGTCTCTTCAAGCATGGTTGATATGGTTCCGTACACAATAGGATTGGGGGTCAAGTACAGACAAACGTGGAAATAGAACGTCTTTTTTTTACGTGCGAAAATCCCCGCGGATACCCCCCACCCCTCGCCTGAGCCAGTGGGGGAAGTGGGGAGGTTATGTCGGACTCGAACCGACTAAAACGCACACCGTCTGTGGGTCAAAGTGCGAAGCCGAAGGTGAGGTTGTTGGACATATCCCTCGCACCTCGGCGGACCCAAGGCCATCTCTATCAGTCAGGCCCTCTTCGGGAAGAAGCTAGCTTCATGTCTTGGACCTAAATCGCGGGATTTAAAAGGCCCTGCCTCGCGCAGATTGTTTTGTAATAATTTTATACTAAGTGAATTTAAGCTCGTCCATAGCAGTAGCACTTCAATCGTGCTATCTTCAAAATAAATCCAAGAAACGTATACTGCACGTATAGAGCACATTTTAGTAATATGATTCGACCTATACCATTGAACCAAAGAAGCAAACTGGAGTGACAGTAGACTCAGGTCAGTGGACACCTCTGCTGAAGTACCGATGGCCGCATACCAATCCTAGAGTGAAAACCGTAAAAATACAAAATTTTAAGATTCAATATAAGTTTTCGAAAAATGGGTTACTTATTATATTTTTGGACGATGTACAGGCAGCAATCATTAAATTTATTGCACATATTCCACACAACGCTATCTAGACCCATAGTAAGCTTAGCTTAACTAGCTTGTGTTATGGAATCTAGAATACGGATAAATATACTTAGATACTTTTTTTTTTAAATACATACATACAATACATAGAAACACACAGACCAATGCAAATAGCCATATTCATGCATACAAATATTTGCACTGAGCGGGAATCGAACCCGCCACGCCTCCTGCGTAGCAGTCGCGTGCACTACCGCCACGCCACGGAGGCTGTCAATATTCTGTCTTTATGATAGGATAGTTTTTTTCGTGGGAAAAGGGATTTTAGAGCCATTTATCCATAGTAATATTATAAATGTGAAAGTAACTCTGTCTGTCTGTCTGTATGTTACGCTTTCACGCCTAAACCACTGAACCGATTTTGATGAAATTTGGTATATGGGTAGATTAGACCATGAGAAAGGACATAGGCTATGTTTGTTAATATTTACATTTATCCCGACGTTTCAGCAATTGTAAGTTTATGATAATATAAGTTTAAGGATAACTAGATTAATATTTCCTATGAATACGTAACGAAGAAGGAAACCTGTAATTTATTATTGCCAATATAAGACAATAATCAGTTTGTAACAATGACTTTTGACTACCTCTCAGGTGTAATGCAATTTTTTATTTGTTCAGCAAATTACGTTGCTCTGCGACTGTCCCATATCATATCCACGTTTCAGACATAAGCCGATTTATTGAATACTAAAACGGTAGTAGATTTTGGGCACTGTTCCAAAATACTGGTGACACTTCTTGTATGCAATGCGGCATCTCTAGGAAGGAGTTGATTTCAGCATCCCCTGGGTATCATAAACTTAGGTACTTTAAAAAGGTATCTAGATCAAAAAGTTTAGATTAAGAAATATTTTAAAACTATAACAATTCCTAGAATCTCAAAAATCATTCTAACCTCTAAAAAGACTAATTGATAAAATAAGGGTTTTATTATTTTTATGCTATATAAAATTGAGTATGTTGGGTTCACAGAGGCCAAGCTAACCTTAAAGCTTTTTTCTCATTTGGGTAAGCCCAGGGCTAGTAATGCATGTTTTTGATGTAACCTGGATTGGTGCTTGGACGATGAAGAATACCATTAGTCTATGTGTTTCTCGTTTCTCTATATAGAATAGGTACAGTCGGCAAATGATATTAAATATACACTTACTCAGGGCACATTCTCGCCCGCACCACGATATAGGTCCCAAGGTATCCACGACTAACCATTATTCTCTTTTTTTGAAAAGTTTTATATGTATACTTATCTCCTTTGCTGATTGTACATAAGTGGGTATGTTTATAGCCTCAGAGTTAAGCTAATGTGGGTCTAGATGGCGCTGTGTAATCATTTATGTGTTAGGAAACACCTACGTCCATGGTTATTTTAAGGTAGGTACTGATAACACTAAATAGTCGACCAGGTTACACCGGCTGTGGTCACAGGCTGACTGGCTCAGAAGTGCACTCCCGCCGTCTTCGAGTCCGTGAGGTAGTAGGTTCTCGATATTTTGTTTTCGCCATGTACCATCCCATACCACACTCACAGTGTCCCTATTCTGTACGCTAACTGTCCGTTGTTTATCCGACTGCGCAGAAAAGCGAGGCTGCATGTTTTTTATCACTGGATTCCAGGTTGCAGATAATTTATATCCGAGCGAGAGTTTAAAAGAGTTTAAAAGTTAGTTTAGCGAGAAAATAGTCTTTTTTTAATTAAATTTTTACGTCACTTTGACTTCACCTCACCTGAAGGTAAGCTAAAGGCAAAGTTTCGGAGAGAGGGTCACCATCGTAAACATGTACCGTGGTAACAATGGTGGCACACAGCTTGACGGCCTCATCATCAAGTAATGTATGTTTTGTGTGTATAACCATTGAACATAGTAGACGTAAAACATAAAGCTTTATTTCAGCGAAATGAATATAATGAATGGTAACTGGTGCATTTGATTACTGGAAATGCATTTATTTCATAAATATACGAGTTATGTTATTGTAAGTATTGTATGAAATTAATGCTTTTAATACGCTCATGGCTATAAATGTATTCCTAAAGAGATAGGCTATTTATTTAGGTGGTAGCGGCGAGGGGTGAATTTCTTTAAAAGGGAAGCTGAGGGATATTTTCGTTATAAATGTAAGACATATCACGGCTTTCCTTTACAGAGCAAGCCGGCAAGAATCGGGTTATAAGGACTCTGCGCCACTGTTACGTAGGTAAGTATTGTATTCATTTTCACTAACTATGAATCTGTGGCGTGGCGGTAGTAGTGACTGCGACTGCTACGCAGGAGGCGCGGGTTCGATCCCCGCTCAGTGCAAATATTTGTATGCATGAATATGGATATTAGCATTGGTCTGGGTGTTTCTATGTATAATATGCATGTATTTATAATAAAAAAATAAAACAATGTATCTAAGTATGTTTATCCGTATTCTAGATTCCATAAACCAAGCTAGTTAAGCTTACCATGGGTCTAGATAGCGTTGTGTAGAATGTTGTGGAATATTTATTTATTTATATCTGAACGATCATGATCCACAGTCTCAGTTATAACGATCAAACACAGCCTATATCCTCTCCCAAGCTCTAGTCTATCCTGGAACGAAATTTTATCATAATTTGCTCAGTGTTTTAGGCGTTAAAGCGTTACAGACAAGCTGAAAGACAGATAAACAGACATAATTACTTTTGCATTTATAATATTAGTATAGATTTCGATTATGAATGCTTTCAACAAAAGTATCTACGTGAAAATAATAGGTATGTATACGTAAATGGTCACTCTGCCAATTGCCACCGCGTTGAGTGTGGTGTGTGGGTTCAATCTCCACATGGGACTACTATTTGAGTGGGTAAGATGCAACAGAAATAGCTGTCGTTGGGCAATACCTGCCTATATTTGGTCTATTGATAGTATTAATAAAATACTAACCCATAATTTTATCCTACTAGTTACTTATCCCATTAATTAGACAACAAAATTGCCGTTGAGTTTCTTGCCGGAGTCTTCTCAGGTCTGGGCCGCGTTTCGAACCGGTGGTGGTCCATTCACTTAAACTAGTCAATAATATTTTTATTTTTATTGACGTTTTGTAAGTTCCGATTTAATGGTCTATGCAGAATAAAAGAAAATTTGTTGAATAATAAATGTAGACATTTGTGAGAATTGATGGATGGATGTAAGGCTGGATGGATGAATGAATGGATCCTTGGATGGATGAATGGACTCACACAAATACAACTGAACAGATTTTGATAAGATTTGGTATGGGAACATTTATTATAGGCTAAAATATACAATACTAGCCTTTGCCCGCGGCTCCGCCCACGTGGATATCGGTTATCGCGACAAAACATAGCCTATGTCCTTTCTCAAGGTCTAATTTACCCCTTTACCCAATTTCATTAAAATCGGTTCAGTGGTTTAGGCGTGAACGCGTAACATACATACAGACAGACAGACAGACAGACAGAGTTACTTTCGCATTTATAATATTAAGTAGGATTTCATGAAAAAAAACTTCAATTTAGATATACTCCAATAGGGGGTAGATTTCTCTCTACAACTGAACGTTCCGAATTTTAGTCATAGTACGATAATATAGTCGCAATAGATAATTTATAACCAGCAAATAACATAAATAAATAAATAGTCGGCGGGTACGACAGTTCCTGAAACTTAGAAGGTATCCCATCAACAAACCCACCGCACCGAAGATGCCTTAACCTCGCCATTGTTTACCGTTCATTAAATCCAGCTGACCGTGGTGTTTATCAAAAAAACTTTATATAATAAATGCCCATTATGTCGTCAGAGGTCAACGTCCGGAAGATTAAGACTTTTTGTAGGTACTGTTTCAGAATTCTTGTCACTGAGTAGGTTTTTTCGTTGAGCGAAAACACTTTTTGTTTATTTTATACATGACTTCACGTAGTACCACTGAGGGGAATGTTTTTGACAGTTAGTTTCACTCATGGGGAATCATTCGGGCGGTTGCCTTACTGAATATAACCATCGAATATAACTGATATTTGGCCTTGGTGATAGTTTTTTAAAACCGAGACATTTACTAGTCTTGTTTGCCTGTTCCATCAAAGTACTGAGTCTGAAACTTTTAACTTCTGTGTCTACAAAAAAAGTATTTCAAGTACGTGCAAATTCATTGACACTGAGAGACATTCATCATACTCGATGCGACTAATGTTATACTTTTGGAGCCTGGGATTGACTTATTTTCGAGTAGTTTTTTCCCGCGGCTCCGCCCGCGTGGATGTCGGTTATCGCGACCAAACATAGCTTATGTCCTTTCTCATAGTCTAATATACCCCTATACCAAATTTCATTAAAATTGGTTCAGTGGTTTACACACAAAAGCGTAACAGACAGACAGACAGAGTTACTTTCACATTTATAATATTAGTATGGATATGGATTTCTTTATTGAGATTTGGTATAGAATAGACCATGAGAAAGGACATACGCTATGTTTGGTCGCGATAACCGACATCCACGCGGGCGGAGCCACGGGCAAAGGCTAGTAAAAGTATAGATTAGTAGTTGGTGATGTTAGAAGTTGTCCTTGCAATATCAACGTATCTTTCACATCTTAGCGAACGGCGGATTCAAGGTCATCAGCGAAAGTCAGCCATTGGTTACATTAGCCACAGATGAACATTATTATATTCAACACTAAGTTTATGATAGATTACTTTTTAGTATAATCAAACAATTAGCTTCTTTTTTATCGCTAAGAAGTCCTACTTACAGTCAGTGTCATAAATATCTTGACGACAAAGTCTCAAAAAGATCTTAAAACTCTCGTATCAAGAGCAAATCAAACTGTTTTATTGATTTCTATGGTATTATTGTCCAAAATAAAGGTGTTTATGAAGCATCAGAACAATGGGTCATTTGGAAGGGGGTCAAAAAACTAAATTAAGATCATTTGGAGTACTTTGTACGTCAAGATCTTTCTGATGCTGACTATACTAAAACTTTAGGAGCACGAGCCAACCTCATCGGTAATCCGGTACACTTGCTGTAGGTACGGCAGGCGAGGCACCGTTGCAGGTTTTTCTTTAGAGGTTTGAAGGTCAGAAGACAGTCGCTCCTATGAAAGTCAAAATAAACTAAATTATGGAGGAAGGTGGAGTAGAAGGGCGAACCTCCGACTCTAAGTTAGGAAAAAATCAGAAATATGTACTTGAAATAATCCATGTCCATACTAATAATAAAAAGTAACTCTGTCTGTTTGTCTGTCAGTATGTATGTTACGCTTTCAGGCCTAAACCACTGAACCGATTTTGATGAAATTTGGTAGGTATAGGAGTAGATTTGGTAGGTATAAGGTCATAGGCTATGTTTCGTCGTGATTACCGACATCCACGCGGACGGATCAGCGAACAAAAGCCAGTGAGTGATAATTTATTTATAAGGAAAATTTTACGAAAGCAGTCGGATTATATTATCAATCAATCAAATCAACGACGGGTCACAGTGTAACCCAGAGTGACGTGCTCATCATGAAAAAATAATCCTCGGTTAATCATAACATTCATAAGTTCATAACATAACACTATCAGGAAAATCCGGTATTAATCAAGCAGTTGTTGTTATTAAGCGCCACTTCTAACTGCAGGTAAGTGACAATTTATTAGAAAAACAAAATTGTCCCTTACAGTAGACAATGACCTGCCTTAGAAGGAACATTGGCAATATTTAACATTCTCGAGTGCCTCTTTAGGAGTGTGCTTCATCATATTACTTACGCGTAATAACAATAATCATAACATATACATATTGCAACAACAGCCTTTTTAAAGGTTCCAACATGAAACTCTTATAATTTTCGTATAGTCTGTACGTCTGTCCGCAGCTTAGCTACGAGACCCTTCGACGCCTGCACGTACGTTATACACGTGGTTTTTTTTACAACAATCCTAATAAACTCCCCAAAAATCTAGTATTCAGGATTTTGAACTTCGGCGTGTACCTATGTGTATGTTATGTACCTTCTGCACGACTCTTTACGTGCAAATGAATTTTTGAAAAATGATTAAAGAATTTTGAATTTGGCGGCAATGAATTTTGAACTTGGAACGGGACGCACTAATTAGATCAATGAGTTATTCAATTTTGACAACTATTTGTATAAACATAGCGCGCCTTTTTGTAACATCATCTGTAAGAGTTACAAAAAGTGTTGCATTTATGGGTATAATCCAGAAATCCCCACCGACGAATTCCCACCAGTGGGGATAGTTACTTTTTTTCCTGAAATCCCTACTAGCTAAATAGACTCAGTCTAGTGGGGAATTTTGGAAAAATAAGTAACAATCCCCACCAGATGTTGTTTTAAAATTATTTAACAAAAACTGCGATAAACTTTGCCTTTAGCTTATCATCAAGCGAGGTGAAGTCAAATTGACGTGTCCTTTATAAAAAAAACACACGTTTTACGTTTTAATGAAAAGTTTTAATTTTTGTTTTATTGAAACATAATAATTTATTGTTAAAGCATTTTTGTTAAATAATTTTAAAACAACAACATCTGGTGGGGATTGTTACTTATTTTTCCAAAAATCCCCACTTGTCTGAGTTTATGTAACTGGTGGGGATTACTGGAAAAAATAAAAATTCCCCACTAGTGGGGATTTGTCGACGGGGATTTCTGGAATAATTCCATTTATGCTGGTCAAGTAGTCGTAAATCAAAACTAAATTCCGTATAGTCAGTCTAAGTACTCTAGTCATTACCAGAAAGGTGAAGTTTCTTTTAAACTTACCCCGCGTTCCTAGCGTGACCGCGGTATCCGTCACTCGTCAGTGAAGACAATGAACAGAGGTAAACGTCATGATGATATTCGTAACCAGCGCGTACACAGCTCGTCATTACAAAGATCTACTGGTAGTATCACAAGCGGTGACGTAATCGCTGAAACATTAACATGGTCGGGAGAGTTCAATTCCAACTTAGTGAGTTATTATTTAGTTAAAGAAATTAATCTTCTATTAGCAGACGGTTATTTTTTTTTTTTCAAAGAAAATTTCCACTCGAATGTAGACGGCTCATAGCTTCATAAGAATCATAAGATTCATAAGTTAGAACCACAACATGTTAGATAACAGTTGATTTAAAAGTCTGCCCTTTATTTCCACTCTTTTCAACTTACCAAACCAAGCATTTCAGTGAACTCCCTGCCAGCTCACGTGTTTCCTTCTTCCTATAGTCCCGGGTCCTTATGCAGGGCGTGAAAAGGCATCTAATGAGGCCGTCAAGCTGAGTGCCACCCCTGTTAACATGGTAGGTACATGTTTCCGAGACTTTGCCCCTCTTTCCGAGACTTTGCCTTTAGCTTAACATCAGGCGAGGTGAAGTCAAATTGAGGAGTCAATTCAACAACAAAAAAACTATTCTGTAATTTAGTTTTCTCTCTCTCTCTCTCTCTCTCTCTCTCTCTGTCTGACCCTACAACTCCGAGAGGAAAATCAACGCTAGAAACTCGTCCGTGAAACAGAATTTGTTTCAACCTGCAAGTTATTTGGGCTGGGGCCCCGAAGAACTTGTTGGGGCACCCGTATAGATTCTTGAGGGGAAAAGTATGAGTGTCATTTTTCTGAAATTAGTGGCTTTCACCCGTGGGTATTATGACCGCGGCGGTAGCTTAGTGGTTAAGGATCGGCCTAACGATCGAGAGGTCCCGGGCTCGAATCCTGGCCATTACATTACCGACGTGAACCCACTCCTTGCACAAGCAATTTAGCTTAGTTGGAGGGGTTAAAGGGAATATTAGTAATTTCGGTTAATTAATTTAATTAAATTTAATTAAATTTAATTAAATTTAATTAAATTTAATTAAATTTAATTAAATTTAATTAAATTTAATTAAATTTAATTTAATTATTAATTCTTTATACTAAAAAAATATGATAGTCGGCAATACCGCACAGCTACCTATCTCATTTTATCATTCGAACGATACACATAAGCGTGAATAGAAACGAAAGATTGCGTTCCACACCCATTTTTAAAAACGCACAATTAAATGCCAAGTAGCTATTTTGTTATCTTTTCTGGGAACAGCCAGTACAGTTTAGGGTTTATTCTACGTCATCCTCACCGAGAGACCCTTTGTATCGCTTATATCGATACAAAGGGTCTGGTTTAAGATCTGCACCGTGTACCATTCTGATTCATCATCAGGGATTATTTAACACCCTAACTTCTTCTACTATGACCCTACGTGATAAATAATCTGTTCACCCAACTTGTATGGTAATCATCATTATCTGAGCCTTTACTCAAATTAGTTTATGCTGACTTTCCAGTCTGACGGTGAAGCGGCTAAACTTCGATATTTTCCATGAAGCGAAGCGACTGCCATCTGACCTCGACAACCAATTGTGTGCTAATGTAAATTTTAATTAAGTCTTTTTTTGTATGTGTACCTACCTTTATATGAAAATATTTGCATTAAAAATCGTCTTTACGTTACCTCTTTTTTACTTTTTACTTCTAATTCTTTTTTTTATTTTTAATGCACTTAGCACTATCGATACCTAGTTTAGACTCGTCGATATTCCTTCTGTCTTTCAAGGTCAACTATCTCAAGGTCAAGGTCAAGGTTCCACTGGGTTTTATCGATTGGTTGGATGTGTTACCCATTACAAGGAAAAGTTAATACTATTAACAGTATATTATGTTTATGGTAGTAACTTCTCTGTGTTGCCATACTGCATTGAACATAAGAAGTTTTTGGACATCAATAAACTGTCGCCAGTTGCTTGCGACTTTACTCGGGTGACATCCAAATCCTATTCCTGAGAGCCACAGGAACTAATTCCTGGGATAAACAGTATAATAGTAAGATTATCTACCCCTGTGCCCAATTTCATCCAAATCTGTTCAGCCGTTTTTACGTTAAAGTAAGTAAGTCAATAAGTAATTAAAGAAAAATTAAATTAATTAAATACATTTTATGTATGTTTGATCCATTGTTTTTGCGGTTATTGTGAGACAAGGACATTTCACGACATTTTGAAAATATGAGACGAATGAGCTGTGGAATTTTCTAGATTGCTGGATTCTTTCCTCATATACTTACTTACGTTAATTAAATACAATCTCTATACTATTTTCCTCTCTGCATTTGTGTGAAGGTAGACACAAGAAACACAGAACGGTATCATTGTGCCAGTATGTCATTGCCTCCGAACAGATGCGCATTTTCGAGCAACATTTTCCCAGCCAATAAAATAATCATAATCTATACGCCAGCGCGCGTATCAGCCGCGTGACGTAGCCGTGATAACGTTGTGACGTAACAAGTAATAAAAATACTTCATTATTGGCCGGTTAATGACATGGATGTGTAACCTTTACCTTGTATCAGCTGTTACTGTTTACCTAAACTATATAATTAGGTCGCGTAATTCTTGTAGCGCTGATAAATGTATTTATAGTTTTTGCTAAAGGAAATATGAATATGTATGTGTGCGTGTGTAGTTGTTGTGTATTGTACAATTACCTACATGTCATTGTAGTTATTGAGTGAGTATGTGTTATGTAGTGAGTAAGTTATGTAGTGAGGGTGGACCAGCTTGGATAGTGATTAGGAGGAGGGAAATACTTCTTGGTGTAGTAGTACCTAAGATTATTCAACGATTTGCCTATCATAGGCATAAACCCTTACAGAATCACTACGGTGTCTGTCTGCCTCCATTGTATCATGGCACCCACATGTTGTGCAAATTGTATGGATTATATTGCACGATTTTGTGCAAATTATCTGAACTAAATTAGCTCAGTAGGTACTATTTGCACGAAACAGGCGTATACATGGATGACGACGCAAGTCCTAATTGTCAATACGTGTGCTCCTGTGTTTACGTTTAATGCCAGATTCTCAACACAGTAGCCAGAGCTACTCAGAAAAGAACATTGCAATAAAATTTCATGGTCACTCTTCCTCGATTCTCGGTACGGAGTACTGTATTACACATTTTGAATACCCATACATTTCATACGTGCCTATATCGCACCGCTGCTGCTGTAACCTATTGCTGAAGAAACTAGACATAGGTTTAGGCTCAACCCTCCGCAAATCTCATCTACTTTTCCCAGGTTATCGCTTCGAACCAGGACTCGAACCCGGAACTTATGCTCAACAGTCGTACTCACTTCCACTGCACCACTGAGGTTTGTAAGTTGTAGCATCATACAGAGCTTAACATCTTAAATCAGTTTGGCATTTTAAATCCATAGCTTTGTATGATTGTCAAAATATTGTATCACAGAATATAAAATCAACTTGACAAATGCGAAAAAACATGTCATCTTTAATCTAACTATAAACTTTAAAGAAACCTCGGAACCCCAAAATCAGTTTACTCTTTCTCCTCCTTTCGATTTGCAGGAGGGAGTCATGCCCATCTAATTCCAAAATGAAAGAAGTCCTCAGCGCTTCATCCGCTTGGACTTTAAAGGTCTTGATGAGGTCTCTAAAATATTCAGGTTAAATGAATATATAGCATATTAAATATTTATTACAGAACGAAAGTTTTCATCTCTTCATACCTGAACTTCGACACCAAACCCTGTAGATTCGTTCAAAAACCGTCCACTTGAAGTACCTCCATCGCGTCCCGTATCCATCAACTCGGCAAGTGCTAGTAATTCTCCGAAGGTTAATTCTCGTCCGTCGTCACCATCAGCGTTTATTAGTGTTGATTAGTCTGTGCTCCGACTCTTATCTACAACACATTTTGTTTTAAATGGCGACACTGTGACCAATTTGTTGCCAGTACAAAATATTGGACGTATAAGTAGGTATGAGTGGCGCGTACTCGGTAATCGATTCGGTGTAAATAGTACTACATTACTTAATATAAGGGTCTTTGTTTAAAAATCAATGTTATAAATATGGAGTCCTTTTTTTGTGGGAATCCCCACGGATACGTCCCCCGCCGGAGCCGGAGGGGGAGTTTATGTCGGACTCGAACCGACCGAAGCCGCACGCCGCTGTCTGAGGATCCTAGTGCTAGGCCGAAGGTGAAGCTGTCTTCAACATATCCCTCGCACCCCGGCTGACCTAGCGTCATTCCTTATGGTCTGGCCCTCTTCAGGCAGGACGACGGTATCCCCAACTCGCCCCCGGTATGGGATAAATATGGAGTTCAAAATGACTTAACTTCACCTCGCCTAGTTTGGGAGTCAGAGGTTTTGTAAACTAGATCTAAGTTACTGAACAATAAATTTTATTCTTATCTATTACACATAGCGCACGAACCAATACAGATAAATAAATTAACCCTGTTGCAGTTTCTTGATAGTATTATTTGACGTTAGTTAGACAGTGCTAACGAGATATAGTCGTCTCTATTTGTTACACTCAGTGTTGACGTAAGAAAAAAGGATAACGTTAAGTTGTTAAGTACCTTCTACTGGTTAATTGGTACAGAAAAAAGGTAAATTTAATTGGTGTTTTTTTATTCTAATATGTTGCCCGCGTGGAATACTGGTCCCGTTACTGTGACCCACAGGAACCTGTTCCCGGGATAAAAATCCGTTTAACAGTTCGGCCTTGATTACAAACATCTATCATTCCATCATCATCGTATTTTTTTATGGAATAGGGAAGCAAACGAGCAGACGGACCACCTGATGGTAAGTGATTACCGCCGCCCATGGACATCCGCAACACCAGAGGAGTCACAAGTGCGTTGCCTTCCTTCTAAAAGAGAGTACGCTCTTTTCTTGAAGGTCGCATTGGTTCGGAAATACCGCTGGTGATAGTTCATTCCACAGTTTAGTTGTGCGAGTCATAACTCCTCAGATTGCATCCAGTAGTTCGTCTCGTTCTATTCAGTTGACTAATCTTGACTTTTGCGGGAGCTACTATTGTCTGACTCTGTAACCCCTAGAAGAAAGTCTACGCCAGAGATTCATCTATTCAATATTCAGCAGGTGTATATGATAGTAGGTGCTATTGGGGTTCATTTGATTTGTTTTATCAAGTCTCATAGGTACCGTATAGTGCAGGGCTAAGATGCCATCCGTATACGGTGCAGAATATACCTGCTAGAACCAAGCGTTTCAGTGACTCACTCCTATGCCGTACCATTAAGACCTGAAACTCCCTGCCAGCTTACGTGTTTCCTTCTTCCTACAGTCCCGGGTCCTTTAAGCGGGGCGTGAAAAGGCATCTGATGAGGCCTTCAAGCTGAGTGGCACCACTGTTAACATGGTACATGTTTACGATGGTGACCCTATTTCCGAGACTTTGCCTTTAGCTTACCATCAGGCTAGGTGTAGTCAAATTGACGTGTACTTTATAAAAAAAAGTCTTAGTACATACTCCTACTGTAAAGACACAGCTTTTCTAAGAAAATTCGTCGCAAAAAACGGCGTGAAAAATCTTTTTTGAGTGAGTAAGCTATTTTCAATAATGTTCTTTAAACTGTCAGACATTTTGCGTAAAGTCTAAGTAGATATTATAGTTTATAGTAGGTACATTGGGTCTTACTACGATAATTTGGTCCAATATTGGAATATTTCGAGCCCTCCAACTCGCGCCAAACCGTTCCATGCAGCCCCCGCCAGTTAAATCCTTCCGTGACTCCGGTCTACACTCGTCCCTGACCCAAATGGGAAATTCTGGCTCGGTGGTCTCGCTGTTTTGTTTAATGTAGCACGTAGTAGGAATACAGTTCACAATATTTTGGAAATTGGCGAATTTTAATATAAAATTAATAATTTTCTATTAAATACACAAAATGGTGGTAAACTGGTATCCTAGTGTTTAAATTTAACTGGTATCCTAGTGGGAAAACTTTATTAATAAGGGGCTGGAGAGTTCTAGAAATTTCAAAAGAGAGCCAGAATTAGGCATAGGACAAATATTATACATTTTATGGTGAAGCTTTTACAGCTAAGGTGTATTATACACCTAAATAATAAACATTTATGCTGTGGCGTGGCGGTAGTGAACGCAACTGCCACGCAGGAGGTTCGATCCCCATTCAGTGTAAATATGGCTTTATATGCATGAATATGGCTATTTGCATTGGTCTTGGTGTTTCTATGTATAATATGTATGTATTTACAAAAAAAAGTATCTAAGTACGTTGCTAAAATGCTGTGGAATATTTAATGTCATAGCCTATGTCCTTTCTAAAGCTCTAAGCTACCTCTAGACCAAATTTTATCAAAATCGTTTCAGTGGTTTAGTCGTGAAAGCGTAACATACAGACAGACAGACAGAGTTACTTTCGAATTTATAATATTAGTATGGATTTTTGATTTAAAGTAGCTTGTCCAGTATAACACAGAAGTGACTTTTTGTAACATGTTGCATTATATGCATACAGCATAACACAACACCACACAGTAGGTACGTTAAGATATTATTTTTTAAAACGTCATCGACGGAAATGGTGTTGAAATGGCTACTTGACAGATACATTAACAGGATGTTGCGTAAAACGAAATGCTGTATTTGCTTCCAAATTACTGTTCTTTTCGCCCCACTCTTGGAACATTTTTATTTCTCTTTCTAACGTGAATTTTTGTTTACCGATACGATATGATAGCTGCCTGTCAAGTCAAACAACTACATAAAGTTCTGGAAAATTGCAGTAAAAATGTTGCATAGCAGGTTTTTACCAGATTTAGCTGGGCCGAGAGAGAAACGCGAGTATGAAGGTGAGTGTTGCTGTGAGTCAGAAAACTCCTTAACCTACAACCTGAGTCATAAGTCTCAGGATCTGCTTGAGTTTCTCTCTGCCACACAATGGATCTATATCGGCGCCGGTACCTACACGGGAATCTATGGATAGCTAAGAATTTCATCTCTCATATTGGTTTTAATAATAAAAATGGATAATAAAAAATGTATGCAAAATTTTAAATCATTTTTATCATTTAAATGCTAGCCGACTGCTTTGTTAGCTTCGCACGAGAAAATGCCAATTTATGTATGCAAACTAGATGATCGCTCTGAACTTCAAAGTACGATTTTTTAAAAGAAAAATTGTTTCAAAAATGAAAGTTACTTGGATATATCAAAAATATCTATACTAAGTACCTTTATCTATTATATAATACTAGCTTTTGCCCGCGGCTCCGCCCGCGTGGATGTCGGTTATCGCCACCAAACATATCCTATGTCCTTTCTCATGGTCTAATCTACCCCTGTACCAAATTTCATCAAAATCGGTTCAGTGGTTTAGCCGTGAAAGCGTAACATACAGACAGACAGAGTTACTTTCACATTTATAATATTAGTATGGATATTTTCTCAAGTGTTCAGCAATGGTCATCATTTCAAGCAAGACCACTATCATGCAAACAATGGTAAGTAGTAAGTATACCAAATTCAAAAAATTAAAAAAAAACCCGAGCGTATCACAAACGGATCACACTCCAGTCACTCTATGCGTGCCAGTTCACATCGGGTTCACGTCCCATACGCACTCCACCCATAACGTATTCTAGCTGTCATCATCATTACTCCAATGGTGCTCTCCAATCTAAAACAATATTTCAAACATTTTGTGGCTCACAATTTGACTACATTCACACACTCTAAATTAAACCTTAAAAGAACTTAGTAGAGTTGGTTTTCGTCTGCAGATAGTTTTTGACAGTTATCGTCTGACCGCGGAAGCTGGATTTAGGTGGAGTAAACAGGTTTTGGTCTGTACTCGCGACGTCTAGTAGATTTCGTCTTCTGTCCAAGTCTCGAGTTTGAGACTCTCGTCGCCATATTTGAAGTTTGTGTGTTTGGTACGAATCACCAGGAACCGATACAGAGTTCTGAAAAAATTATCTACGATGTTGAATGTTTTTTTTTGTAGTTTGGAATAATAGTCTACCGTTACTTTAAAATATTTCCACTATAAAGGATTTTATGTCGCCTGTGTAGTCGCAACGCACGCGGCGCGCGGCGGTGGAACGTTCAAGTGCTAGTCTGTGGTCGATTCTCGTACAGTGCCAATATTTCTATGTATGTAAATTTGCATTGGTTCGGATACTATACTTTATCAACATAGGATGATAATTTTGACAGGTCTAAGTAGGGTACCCCATAGCACAGAATAATTAAAAAATAGTACTAGCGTAGGAAGGAGAGGAGGAGGAGAGAGGGGAAATTTGAAGTAATTGAGATGTGGCTCAATAGCTCAGTTGGAAGAGCATTCCCCGTATAAGGGAAAGGTCGTGGGTTCAAGTCCCACTTGAGCGCTTCTTTTTCCCGATGTAGTTCGAGGAGTTGGCGATATATGAGTAAGAACGCGCGTGATCAAATATGTTTATAATACGGTTAGCAATCGCGAAAGGGCCCACGCGTGGTCTAATTTGGACAACGGCAAACGAATAGAATTCAGAGTTAAAGATATTTTATTATTTAAGAATTGTTCATTAGTCCCTCAGACCAGTAATACATCCTTTTATTTTAAGTTACTTATACCTTTGGCACTTTTTTTTTTTTTTCGTGCGGAAATCCCCTCGGATACCCCCCCTGCCGGAGCCGGAAGGGGAGGTTATGTCGAACTCGAACCGACTAAAACCGCACGCCGACTGTGAGTCTTGGTGCTAGGCCGGAGGTGAGGTTGTCATAGACATATCCCTCGCACCCCGGCTGACCCAGGGTTACCTTTGGCACCGAGGTCCCATGTGCTTATTTCTCCTTTCCTTCATGTTATTGTTTCAGCCTTTACGGGAGTGACTAATTTTCCAGTCAGAAAAAATAATTACTAAACATGTGGCTTTTAGGAGAAGTTATATTGGGCCAAGAAGATCTTGATTGGCTCCCATAAACACCCACTTAAAATTATTATAGTTACTGTAAATATCAACAAAAGATGATGATTCCAACAAATCTATATGAACGCAACGACGGTAACCGTACGTACATAAAGGTCTTTTTCAAAAATACATCGAATAATGGCAATGTATAAGTTTCTTATAACATGTCATATCGCGTAAACATTCGCTCTATCATGAATTATCGCGAATATAAACACGCGAATGCGATAATCTAACGATTATCAACGCGATACGAGCTGAGTTCTGGCTCATAAATATTCCAGAATACTCCATATTATAAAATGATGACATTCCCACCGAGGCCTCTAGGACCAGACTAACCTTACCTTTAAACTAAATGCACCTGCCGTTCTCTCGGAGTGAGGGAGAACCGCCATAAATGCCAAGATAAGCCAAGTGAACAAGAAAATAGGAGATTGTAACCGAGAAGAACACTCTGATGATGATGACTCCATGACATATAATGGACAACCAAGAGATGGCACTTTGGAGACTGGGATCCACTCTCCTGAAGGCTGTGCCAGAGCCTCAACCGGGTGGGTCAGCTTGAAACTGGGCTCCAAATGTCTTGGTGGAGCCACATACCAACACAAACACTGCCTTTGTAGGTATTTAGGTAAGTATGTAGATATACACTCGCCTAATGCATACTCCATACTCACATACTATACTATATTTTAAATGCGAAAGTAACTCTGTCTATCTGTCTGTATGTTACGCTTTCACGCCTAAATCACTGAACTGATTTTGATGAAATTTGGTATAGGGGTAGATTAGACCTTGAGAAAGGACATAGGCTATGTTTGGTCGATAACCGACATCCACGCGGGCTTAGCCGCGAGCAAAGCTAGTAGTAAAATAAGCGTTTTTAAATATTAAAATGATAAACTTTTCAGTTTACCAAAGCGAAAAGATAACCATTGATTTATTTTATTTCGTTACCTAAACCGACCTTTTTATGAGACCGAAATTTAAACATCATAAAATATTGACCATTTTCATACATCCCACTCATCACCCTCCGAACCTTTTCCTTATTCAGTTGAGATCAACATTCAGTCCAACTTCGAAGGGGTCGAACTGAAACCTTCAGCTTCATAACTTTGTCGCACGGCAAAAATGTGGAATGATTTACCTGCACACGTGTTTCTCTCTTCTTACGATCTTGGGCTCTTCAAGCGAGCGGGAAAAAGCAACTTTCAAAGCCGTCAAGGAAAAGGGCCCACCATTTTGGGTTCATCTGTATCGGGCATAGTGGTCCTTATCATCTGGACTTCACCCTAGCTTCTTACCATTTAGCATGGTGTAGGTAGTCAATAGACAGACTGTATATCCATATCCATACTCATATTATAAATGCGAAAGTAACTCTGTCTGTCGGTCTGTCTGCCTGTCTGTCTGTGTGTTACGCTTTCACGCCTAAATCACTGAACTGATTTTGATGAAATTTGGAATGAGGGTGGATTAGATCTTGAGAAAGGACATAGGCTATGTTTGGTTGCGATAACCGACATCCACGCGGGTGAAGCCGCGGGCAAAACTAGTAACAAATAAATATGAAGTGACTACTATCTAGCCTCCAAAACTTTCTCTACTGGTGATAGTAAACTTTTGTAGCACCTACTTTCAACCAATATCACACTATTTATAAAGGCGAATGTTTGTGAGTGTGTATATTTGTTACTTCTTCACGGCTAAACGGCTGAAGCATTTTTTATTAAATTCATTAAGGAGTTAGCTGACACCAAGTACTATCAATTCTGTGCTGACACCTAGGATTAACACAGATTATGTCTGGTCACGATAACCGACCACGTGCAGAGTCGCGGGCAAAAGCTAGTTATAAATACATACATTGGATAACCCTGTAATTAAGTCAAAGTCAGAAATCATTTATTCTGCATATACCATTAAATCGGCCCTTACAAAACGTCAATATAAAATATAAAGCATTTTTTATATTTTTTTTAGATGTCGGTTATCGCAACCAAACATAGCCTATGTCCTTTCTCTTGGTCTAATCTACCCCTATACCAAATTTCATCAAAAAGACGTGAAAGCGTAACATACAGACAGACAGACAGACAGATAGATCGAGTTACTTTCGTATTTATAATATTAGTATGGATATTATAAAAATTTAGCAAATGGACCACCGTGCACCGGTTCGAAACGCGGCCCAGACCTGAGAGAAGACTCCTGCAAGTAACTCAGCGGGCTTTTTTTTGGTCTATTTACAAACATCTAAGATAAGTCAATAAGTACGCCATGGCCCTTAGGAGTGTAGCAATAAGAAATACATTACCCTCACTGGCGCAGTCGGGTAAAAGAATGTGAAAGACAATAGGCGTGTGGCTTATGATGCGAGGCGGTAGGATAAAATGCCAGGAGGTATGTACAGCGGTCGAAACCATGGGGCACAGCTAGTTTCTCAATTATACAGATTAAAGTTTATAAGTGCCCGGTTAATGGCAATAGGCTCGCCACCTATTACATTGGGACCTAAACATAAACTGGCGAAATATGGGTCTGCCTACCCCTTCCGGGAATACAGGCGTGAGTTTATGTTATGTAAATAAATCTATATCTAATCTGCTTCGTAACTTTCCAAGTTTACTTTTCGACTGCAATCAATAATGGATGCATTTCTATTTTTAGAGACTTGGACTGTTTTTAGCGCCATGTTGACGTTAGGAGTGCACGATGAATGCGTTATTCAGGACTCAATACATTTTAATTCATCATCATCATACCGGCTGTTGTTGTGTTTGTTACCGGCTGCATCCAAGTCATTCACCTCAAAGGAGGGGGCATACTGATTTTGAAGCTTCGGTAGCTTAGTGGTTAAGGAGTCGGCCTTACGATCCAGAGGTCCCGGGTTCGATCCTGGCCATTACACTACCGACGTGAACCCACTCCTAGCACAAGCAATTTAGCTTAGTTGGAGGGGTTAGAGGGAATTAGTAACTTCGGTTCTAATATTCTTTAAAAAAAAATACTCCTTCTGCTCCTTTTGATTTGGGTATAAGCCAAATCAAAAGGAGCAGAAGGACTTTGAAACGACTGGCACCTGATCTCCAAACCCCAAGAGAGTCTTCCTCGCACCCCGCGGGGTGCATTAGGCGCCACTTTACACCCTTCCGGCCGACGAGTATACTTGGGGATTCCCGCACGGAAATAAGGTCTATAAACCCCCTTTACAAATCTTCTCGAAATTTAACAGTATGAACCACTAAACACAAATGTCATTACTTATCCATTTTTCTCATCATTAACTTATCATCAATCATTAACTAATCAATTATTAACTAATGATAAGCGTTGTTTATGTTGACTGCACGCCGCCGCCGTACAAGCAAAAGCAGAGCAGACTGAGCAGAGGCATTATTCCGCTTGACAATGACTTTTAATCACAATCGTAACGCGAGTAGACGTCGGATTTCAGTTGGTTAACATAGAAGAGAGAACTGGCGTAAAACTATACCTACTTATATTTCTCGGCTAATACGAACGTACATAGTTACGTTATGGTGAGTCAATCTGAATATGGGCTGAAGCGAATCACCGAACAGACAACACTGATAGTGAGTTTCTGAATAAAGATATTTAAGTTAAGTAAAACTATACTTAAGTTTTAAGAGAAACTCAAGTCAAAGTTAATTCAGAATATGACCAACAGTCTCGACGATTACTTATTTCTATGTATCATAAGATTTTTTTGAAACTTATATCTGTAAATCACACAAGTAGGTAAACCTATACTACTAATATTTCAGGTCGTCGCCTTAATATTTTCTTTGTAAAGTCTCCAACTACATCTATAATGAAGAAGGAGTATCATATCTAATTTAAAATATAGTCCTACTCCTTAACATTGCAAGAATCGGTACGTAACGGTAACCGCTTCACCTCGAGCATAGCTAAATAAAAAAAGAACGATCACAACGTTTTCTCACGAGCCGTCGTTTCTTCCCCTGCGGTGAGACTAATATTTTAAAGCAGTTCTGTCCGTTTTTATACAAATTTACGAACCGTTATTCTATTACTTTTCAACTTATACAATAAGCAAATCCTACATGCGACTTACCTACTCATTAGGCACTCTGCCTACACTCGTAGACACCTTAATTATACATGATTTTAAACTTTACTACCATAAAAATAAAGTTCTAATTACAATAATTTGAAAGACGTTAGCATTGCGTTGAAGTAGGATACGTGATTTTATTTACAAAGCTTGCATCGTTGATGTTTCAAATCTATAGTTTAGATGCTTGCTATTTAGCCCTATTGTCAACAATTGGGTAGCTTCACCAGACTACTGCCACTTTTGGTAAATTATAAAGTCTTACTCGACCTACGGCTTCGAACCTATGACCTCATCTACAAAGACCGGTATGCGGCTATGCTTCTGCGTAATAATTTCCTTGACTTCGACACACCCGGTAGCCTTGTAGTTCTTAGGTCAGTTTTAGCGTTTACTTTTGCACATGAAATAATTGGTACCTACCTCTTTTCCGTTGGCCACTTATAGTGCCTTGGGCCTTATGATCAACTAGCTTTTGCCCGCGGCTCTGCCCGCGTGGATGTCGGTTATCGCGACCAAATATAGCCTATGTCCTTTCTCATGGCCATCTACCCCTATACCAAATTTAATCAAAATCAGTTCAGTGGTTTAGGCGTGAAAGCGTAACATACAGGCACACAGAAAGACAGACAGACAGAGTTACTTTCGCATTTATAATATTAGTATGGATTAGCTGCTTCTGGCCCAGCCCGCGTGTAATGTTTCCCCAACCCATGGTACTAGGGGTAAAGTTGTTGTTTTTCACCAGACCATAATCTATTGCTTCCTTCTTCTAGCCACGTAAGTACCTTACAGTGTATGCCACGTCGTGACCCGTGACGTATGGCTGACAGCCTGAGTGACACTGACATTCAGATAACTTGTCAGACTTCTTGTCAGCATACGTCACTTAGGCCTTTGTCTTTTTCTTTCTCTGTCGTAATTTTTTTTTATGTATTTTGTGTGGTATTTTGGGCTGATTCTCAATAAGCGAGTTTTCTTTCTTTCTTTCTTCATCTACTTCATCTTAGCGTTAATCCCAGTCGCATCCGCAACTTTCACCTCGGAGTCTGGTAACAGACAAAAGCGGTCTCTATCAGTATGTGGATTTGGCTAAACTTCGATATTTTCCATGAGGCGACTGCCATATAACACCGCAACCCAAAGGCGATATCGCAGCATTGCCGTCGTTCTCGACTGCCACGGATATTCGTATGGCTTTTTTTTTTCGTACGGAAATCCCCTCGGATACCCCCCCTGCCAGAGCCGGAAGGGGAGGTTATGTCGGACTCGAACCAACTAAAACCGCACGCCGACTGTGAAGCTTATCATCGACATATCTCTCGCACCCCGGCTGACCCAGGGCCATCCCTTACGATCCGGCCCTCCTCAGAAGGGGGGACAACGGTGTCCCCAACTCGCCCCCGGAATAGGGAGGCGCGCTGATCAGCGCGCCGCCGCCGTGGCCTGCTTCTGCTGGGGTGACAGGTGGCTCCACCCGTCACCCCCAGGCCCGCGCTCATGGGGGACGGAGGTCAGTCAGTGCCCTCCGACGCCCGAGTTGCCTGCGCGCGCGGGCGGCGCGATCCGCGAGTCTCTCTCGCTCGCGCCGCCTCTCACGTTCCGCCGTCTCCTTCACGACCATTACCTGCTCGCTGAAGGAGACGCCGGGGATATTCGTATGGCAACCGGGACCGACGCCTGTGCTATCCGAGGCACGACCATAACATAACATAACATAACATAACATAACATAACATAAACTCACGCCCGTATTCCCCGAAGGGGTAGGCAGAGGTGCTAGCACCCACGTTTCGCCAGTTTATGTTTAGGTCCCAATGTAATAGGTGGCGAGCCTATTGCCATTAACCGGGCACTTATAAACCAGCGATAAATACACACATAACTTCGAAAAGCATAGAAAAGTCATTGGTGTGTGCCATGGTAAACCTGGGATCGAACCCGAGACCTCGTCTCAGCAGTCCATTACCCATACCACTAGGCTACCGCGGTAGGCTCCTGCGTAGCGGTCGCGTTCACTACCGCCACGCCACAAAGACATAATCTACCCCTAATCACGTAATGAGGAGAAGCTGGTCGGGACCTTTTTGTTGTCCACTGAGTCATTGAGACAAACTGATGTAAAAATAATGGACTGATACATATTCAACGGTATTCGCCTTCCAATAATTAATAAATATTCAGAAATGTGCACGATTTAATAAATGTTATCCCTTGTTGTTTTATTTTCATCCGGATACGCTTTGATAAACGTGAGCTTTATTCGTGGAACAGTCGCTCTCATAAAAGCTAGCCAACTAATGAAAAGATCCTGAAAAAGGTGGCTGGGACAGACTGGATGCGGAACATCCAGTCTGTCCCAGCCACCTTTTTCAGGTCGTCAGTCCATCTGGCGATGTCCTACCTTCCATTTGCCTTCGCTGTTTCCACCACGAGTGTCCAGCGGTGGGCAAATTGCTTTGATAATGAAAAGAGCAACAGGAGAACCGACCCGTGTTCAAACGTGAGAGCTTTTGATACACCCAATCTACATAGTCTAATAGAGTCAAAATTCAGCACAATACAACCATACATTTTTAATACGATGATTGATTTGTAACCAATAATTATATCTATCAAACAATATCAAATCAAGTGGAATGGCCCTACAGCTATCGCTAAGTGCAACAATGCTGTTAAAATGTTCAATATTATTCGCAATACGATTGGCTACTAACTACAGTCATGGACATCTAGTGTAGGTTCATAGACCATTAATGGACCGCCAAATAATACGACTTGCCATATTGGTTCCCGGTGGAGCAGAATGTTGCCACTCCATCTCTTCCTGTGGATGTCGTAAAAGGCGACTTACGGATAGGGCTGTTCTCCATACGACAGTAAACATACAGCCCAGGAGCCCCCTCTTACGTGGGACCGAACTCAGTGCCGACTATTGATTTGGCTCATACTGCTTTATTGCGGCGGCCACCTAACCTCCTAACCCCCCCGGCGGACCCTTGCTGTGGAATCTACTGCTTGATCCACTGTTGCATAGTTTGGAAGGTAGGGCAGTTCACGCACAGGCATTCGCGGACGATGTGGTGCTGGTCTTCGATGGTGATAGTGCCTTGGAGATTGAGAGACAGGCCAATGCCTCTCTCGAGCATGTGCGGGAGTGGGGCATCGGAATGAAGCTGAAATTCGCACCGCACAAAACTTGTGCGATGGTGATCACGCGGAGGCTTAAGTACGATGACCCACGCCTCAGCATGGGCGGGGTAGACATTGGACTGTCCAAGGAAATCAAAATCCTGGGTCTCACCATTGACGAGAAGCTCACTTTTAACACACACGTCACCAACATATGCAGAAAGGCGATCGGCATCTACCACAAGTTGGCGCGGATGGCCCGGATCAGTTGGGGATTACATCCCGAGGTGATCCGGACTATCTACAACGCCGCTGTGGAACCGACGGTGCTGTATGCGGCCAGTAGCTGGTGTCCTGCGGTGGAGAACCTTGGTATTCGGAAGCAGCTGAATGTGGTGCAGCGCGGTTTCGCTCAAAAGCTTTGTAAAAGCTACCGCACGGTCTCTCTACACTCGGGGTTGATCTTGGCTGGGATGCTCCCTCTGGACCTCAGAGTTCGTGAGGTGGCCTCGTTATACGAGGCCAAGAGAGGAGTGCCCCAGTCATGGTTGAAGGATAGGGAGATCGAGCGGATGGCTCCAGCTATTGAGACACCTCACCCCGCGGAGCATATGAACCTGGAGTTCGTAAGTCTGGTAGACGAGGAACACTTTCAACGCGTCAAATCGCAGACGCAGATACAAATCTTTACGGATGGGAGCAAGATTGAGGGTCGGGTCGGCGCTGCGTTATCCATGTGGGATAACGGGGCCGAAATAAAGACCCTCAAACTTGCTCTCTCCCCGTACTGCACCGTCTACCAAGCGGAGCTCCTGGCCATATGCAAAGCGGCCAGTGAGGCCCTCAAGCGAGGCGCGGCCACATTCGGCGTTTTCAGCGACAGCAGAGCCGCACTCATGACGGTGACAAATCACCGCGCCCTCCACCCACTGGCAGTAGAAGCCAGGGCTACAATCAAGCTGGGATTGACCCAGGGCAAGGAAATATCCTTGTTCTGGGTCAAGGCCCACGCTGGGTTGGAGGGAAACGAGCGAGCGGACCAGCTCGCCAAAGAGGCGGCTCTGCGGTCGAAGAGAGCGCCGCATTACAGCCTGTGCCCAGTATCATTCGTGAAGCGGGGTCTGCGTGAGACCTCACTTCACGAATGGAACGAACGGTACAGACTTGGCCACACAGCTTCCGGTACCAGGGTTTTCTTCCCTTGCGCTCTGGATGCATACAGGATCGTTCGGAAGATGGAGATCACCGGCACCACGACCCAACTCCTTACGGGGCACGGTGGGTTCTCCGAATACTTGCACCGCTTCAAGTGTAAGGCGGATCCATCGTGTGCCTGTGAGCCGGGCGTTGACGAGACGGTCGTCCACCTCCTCGTGGACTGTCCCATTCACTCGAGGGAGAGATTCAACCTTGAGCAAAAAACCCAACTAAGGGTTAGCATTACCAACTTGCCTAAATTCATGACCAAGGAGTACAGGGAATACTTCCTCGAGTATTGGGACAAGATAGTACGAATAGTGAACAGACGGAATAGCACTTCAATACATATAACGCCGATATTTATTGAGTAAATACCTGGCAGAATAGTAGACTCATAGCAAAATATTAAAAGTAAAATCTTGGCAATAAAATGAACGAAACACATAAATAGTAATAACGTGGAGACGGGCTTTAAAATACCCCTTATCCAAAGCATGAAAGGAAAAAATGAAAAGTATGAGACGAATGACAGAGGATAAGTATGAAGAGAATGTAAGACTGAAAGAGATAACCAAATGCAATGTGAAAAGAACAGACAAAACAAAAAACGTACGTTAAAAAATACAAAATAAATAAATAAAAATTAAAACTTTAGTGAAAATATTAATGTAAATTTTAGAAAAATTGTAATAAAATATATTTAGTTACAAGCACAAGTAAAAACAATATTAATTTCAATTATTAATAAACAAGTTCGCGACAGTGAAACCGTGACGAAATGACTTCGAACTTGGGTCGAAGGTGTCAGAAAAAAAAAAAAAAAAAAAAAAAAAAAAAAAAAAAAAAAACCTCCTAACCCCTAAACGTAAATCCCCTTTATTCAATTCCGGCGCGGCCAGAGTTATGTACTAGAAATAATAGCAAGAAAGCGCGCACGGCAGCGCGACGTCATAGAATAGATATGGTGACGTCTTGCGGTGCCGCAGGGGCAAAACAATATCACCTGCAGGTTGATAGACCTGCTTATTTATAGACGAGGCTCTGGTGGAAGCTTTAAAGTGAATCCCCACTGAAAGAGCACGTGGAGCGGCTTCTTGAGGCAAAATTTCGCAAACCATTTTGAATCTTATGTATTGGAGAGAAAGACCATAGTATTTTAAAGGCGAAGGCGGCGCGACGTCTTTCAGTGGGGATTGACTTTAAAGCTTCCACCAGAGCCTGGTCCATAAATAAGCAGGTGTACCAACCTGCAGGTGATATTGGTTTGCCCCTAGTTTATATAATAATGCTGTAAAATAGAGAGTTCATTTAACAACGCAGTTGCGCGACAGCAGTTTTTATGTGTGACTACATAATACAAACTCACTTCACACGGCTCACCGTCCACAGAATTATAAATACCTACCTGATACCGTACTCATGCGCGCTAACTTCACTGTATACGCCAGAAACTATAGATGTGACTATAGTTCGATGTCCTATATCTCGACAAATAAATAGAATTGTTATGTATTTAAACAAGTAAATAAAATTTAGTTCTAGATTCCATAACACAAGCTAGTTAAGCTATGCTACCATAGGTCTAGATGGCGTTGTTTAGAATGTTGTAAAAAAAATCGATGTAACTCTCGATCTTTTAAAGGGTCTAATTGTAATATTAAAATTAGTATTTTTCCCTAAGTCCCTTCCTTCCTCTTCCCTCCCAACATTGGGAAAGACCTTGGCTAATTGATTGATTGAATGTTTTTTTAATAAATATATTTATTAATGTATGTAGGAACCTACCTACGATAGTCATAGCAAGAAAACGATTCTTGAATTATTTTGTCTGTCTGTCTATGTTTATTCGTTCTGAGTAATCTTAGTCACTCCAATCAATTAAAAATCTCTATTTGAAAAGTATAAATAAACTATTACGGATGGATAATAATGGGATGCAAGGTGCAAGCTATATAAAATTACTTTGAAAAGATAGAAATTCAAGAAACTAAAATATTTAAAAAACTAAAAGAGAGCAGAGTTAGTATTGCATAAATATAATACACAAAAATAGAAATACATATATTAGGTACTTTGACATATTTTATGTAAATAAGCTGCTATAAATATACAAACAGGTTTTATGACATGCATAATATAATCACCTTTACTAACTGTACTTCTTTCATATTGAATGATTTGTATGGTCAGCAATAAAAGACGCTGTCTGACGTAACAAAAACACTTAAACTAGGGGCTACGAGACTGAGGATAACTGTCCAGAACACACAAATAGATGTCCTACGTTAGGGACACCAAGGGTCTGGTTGTTGTGGTCTACTGGTATTCTTATATCCTCATACCCGTATGCCATCGAAATAGCAGGCAGAAGTATATTTTCACACATATTTCAATAACTATATTTCTGAAGTCAAGTACAGTCAGCGCCAAAATTAACTAATACTTTAAAATATTTATAAACTGTTTTTACATTGGATAACATGACTATACTTGGTCTATAGTCTGAAAGCCTCGTTTGTAAAGTATAAAAAATATTGCTGGGTTAGACATCCAACTCTAGACTTACCTTATGAATGAATAGACTATAGGATGAATTTGACAAACAGAAATATATCAAGACTACTTGTCTGTCAAGCAATAAGAATTAGAGTGAAGAAAAGCACACACATACACCCTCAAACCCACCTAAACACACACATATTCGCACAGTTAGCACACTTGCCATAGAAACCATACCAACTTCATTATTGCAGTGAAGTTAAAACTAAAGTCGGAAGTATGCGGGATTCCCCACGATGCCGATGTGTTTTCATAAGGATAATCGTCGCGCGCGATAGCAAGCTAGCAATGATAAAGATTTTAAAATGAGAACGTGACTTCGAAAAGTTGTTGGTTTTGCCTGTGATTGTACAGTAAGCTTCAGAGAAAAGGAACCCCCCTTGAGAATAAAACCATTATCAAGGGGGGTTCCTTTTTTCTGAAGCTTACTGTACCTATGTGAGTGACTGAGTGTGTTTCACCAGTTTTTGAAACAATGTTGTTGGTGTCTCTTTTTTATATGTATAGAGGACACGTAAATTTGACTTCCCCTCGCCTGATGGTAAGCTAAAGGCAAAGTCTCGGAAAGAGGGTCACTATCGTAAGCATGTACCATGTTAACAGTGGTGGCACTCAGCTTGACGACCTCATCAGATACCTTTTCTCGCCCCACTTACAGGACCCAGGACTGTAGGAAGAAGGAATTACTAATATTACTATTAAACAAGGTAAAAGAGAAGAATGAGGATGAGTGAGAAGGAGGGACGTTTTAGGAGAGACAAACAGACAAAAAATCATCAAAAATCGTCACCAATATCATAGTATAAAAAAAAATCAAGTGCCCCCAGCTAGGTGTATGATGGAAAAAAAAACTTAGTAGAAAGTACACTAAAAGTTACCAATTTATGAAAGTTGTCAAGGACACAACATACAACTATCATCACCCATAGCGATTTTCCAGTAGCATTCAATGTTTGCACTTGAGCCCGGAGTTCCTTTATTGGTTTTATTGGTATGTCGACTTTTCCGGAATTGACTGTCGTCTATTCATCCGGCCTGCAAAGCCTGCGAATTATGGAAGAACTGTAGAAGGCGTTATACTAAGAACTGGCACCTAAAGTTTGGATGGATGAAAGTAAACATACCGAAAATAACAACAGCAAACAAATAGCTTCAGCTACAAATGAATTTCAACCTTACATCAGGATAGACAAGGTTCAAATTTGGCTACCAAATTATATTTGCTATATACTGTTTTTATCGCTGATAGCCATTCCGTTCTTGACTGCTTCTCGAATATGCAGTTTTGCGCAGGTTGTTCTATCTGTACTAGTCCAAGTCGTATGACTACGTAGTCGTAGCGCCGTAGTATGTCATAGTAGTGCGTCCGATTGCTGCGACAGAGGTTGCGGCTTTGATTCTCGCTCAGTGAAAATATTTTGTACATAATTATGTAAGAACATATCATACCGCTAATACAACATATCTATTTAAATTGGAGGTGTCATGCAATTCCTAAGAACTTATTTTATAAGACACAGCAACCTCTGGGCAACGGAGACGGCAGCGGCTGCGGCTGCCCTGTATAGGGCTTTCTACATGGGCATGTAAGGGGGGCCCTAACAGGCCGAAGGCACAGTAATTTCCCTTCAACTCATTCTTGAGACTTCCTCTTTAGATAGTATCGGGTAAGGAGAAGTTATATTGACACACCATAAATATTAAATAACAATAATTAAGAATATTTTTTGAGTAATTAGGTTTCTTTGTCACTTCACGTTTTACTCCTCACCAGCGGTTATTTTCGACTGCTAAATCAGAGGTCGTATGTTCGAATTAGCAAATTACAATGCAAATTTGCAAAATAAAGCATTAGGTTACTACTTTAGATATGCGATTCATCCAAAAGATGGCGTGCAGTCCGAACACTCTCCTAAGTGAACGACCACACGTAGCCGCCATCTTTTAGCGGCAAATTTTCTAATTGCATGCCATCAGTAGAATTGGGTCCGTGGCACGATTTTGTACCATCCGAGTTATCATCCGGGTTCCAGACAACGGACACTATACTGTTTTTAAAACACGTGATTTCAAAAACATCTTAAAAATAAAAAATAAAACATTCAAAAATAATTGAATACGAGTCAGACTATGAATTTGAAGGTTTATTATAATCTCTCGGAAACTTGGAGGTAGATTTTGTTTGAACTTGGTTCGGAACCTCTATGCACCCTGGGCAACGGAGACGGTAGCGACTCTCCCCATAGGGGAGACACTGCCACCTACTACAAACACCTGCCGAGGTGAGGTAGAGGGCTTCTCGGAGGCTTTCCACATGTCTCCCTTACAGGCCGAAGGCACAGTAGAAATTGTAGAAAGCAGGCACTGAAAACAAAAAAAAAATTACGTTTTTTATTTCAAATCAAATTAATTCACGCATTTTGAAATCTTTTGAATATTTATATTTCTACTAGCTTTTGCCCGCGGCTCCACCCGCGTGGATGTCGGTTATCGCGACTAAACATAACCTATCTCCTTTTTCATGGTCTAATCTACCCCTATACCAAATTTGATCGATTTTGATCAAAGTGGTTCAGGCATGAAAGCGTAACATACAGACAGACAGACAGACTTACTTTCGCATTTGTAATATTAGTATGAAAGTATGGATATGGATATCAAGTCCCTGTGGAAAACGTAAATCTATTTATTAAACATGAAGTCCACGGCAGTAAAGGCGCGACAAACACTGGCAATATTAAATTCGTCATATCGTCGCGTCGCCGCATCGTCGTGATGACGTAATCGCCAAGGTATCAGACTTGCAATCGAGAAGTTGCGAATTCGAAGCATTCAGTAGAAACAGTACTGTTATGAACTTCTTACAAACATTTCGACTGAATTTCTTCATAAAGTTCATTGAGGAAAACGTGATAACGCAGTTTAATTTTAATTGATTTCTGTTCATAATGATGAAATTTGGCCACGTGCGTGGGCCACGAACCCAAACCAATTATGCTAATGGTAATATTCATGCATAGGTACAAATAGTTGCTCTAAGCGGGAATCGAACTCGCGCGCCCTTTGCGTAACAGTCGAGATCACTACCACCACGTGTACCTAATAATAGACTGGCTGTACGGTATTAAGTTTTATATCCCATTCCAAAATTCGAAATTTAAAATTAATTTCTGCCTTGAAAGATAGAATAGAACTGGCGGGAAACTAAACCAACTTAAATGTGTCGGGTAATACAAGCACACGTGTTTACGCTACGATTAGTCAATCCGAATGAGGAAACTGATGATAAGAAACTATTACTATTGCTATATATACCTGAGACTCGATTTATCATCGCTGATAATTTTTAATCATCATCATCTAAGTATTGATCCTGGTTGCATCCGACATTTCCCTTAGGAGCCCGGTGACCATAAGTTAAAAGACGACTAATTTGATCAAAATCATTGAATGCAGTTTTGTTTCTTTTTAAAAATAAAGGAATGTTTACTTTGAGTGAAATTCTCTATCTCCAGTGTTTCAAATGCTTCCCCTCCAGGGGGGATAAAAATCTTCCACCCTGTATACGTGAGGAGCACTATACACTGACCTTCCAATCCCGAAACTGGCGAATAACTCTGATTTTCTATTCCCCCCGTTTTCAATTAGGTACGCCTAACTTTTTTTTGGGAATAATAATAATAATATGCCACAACATTCTACACAACGCTATCTAGACCCATGGTAAGCTTAATTACCTTGTGTTATGGAATCTAAAATGCGGATAATAAATATAAATATATATATAAATAAGTACATATATATATATATATATATATATATATAATATAAATACTTAGATACTTTGTAAATACATATATATTATACCCGTGTTGTGTAGACCAATGAAAAATTCATGCATACAAATATTTGCACTGAGCGGGGATCGAACCCGCGCCTGTGATACGAGTAAAACCCTACCGAGAAACGAAAAGTTTTATCCGTGAGTGAGGTTGGATTAGGCCCGAAGATTTTGGAAAATCTGACACTGTAGTAGGCGAAGTAGGGTCGCCCTACTTCGCCTACTACAGTGTCAGATTTTCTCCATTCTAGCGAAAAACATAGACTGGGTTCTCTCTAGCTCTTTATCGCCTGCTCATTGGTTCTTCTTTTTCATTTTTGCGTTAATCCCAGTCACATCTGAAGCTTTCAGCTTTCAGGGGTCCACTTAACTAGTCTAACTACGGATTTGGCTAAATACTATATTTTCCGTGAAGCGCACACTGACCTCCACAACCCATAGGCGATATCGAAGCATTGCAGTTAAACCAGTTGTTAGACTTTAGAGAGCTCCAACACTCCCGTCACGACTGCCATAGATGTTCGTATGGCTACAAGGACCGACGGCTTAACGTGCTCTCCGAGGCACGACCAGACCAATGCATATACTCATATTTATGTATACAAATAATATTTGATCAAACACGCGTTCACTACCACTACGCCACGAAGGCTATCATACATCGCTTGCTCTTTGGTTATTAGTTTAAATAACCTCTTACGGAAGCGACTGTCGTTGTCAGACTGGAGCAGAGTCTCGGCCTTTGCTGAGGAGATGCATTGATTTGCATTTGAACCTCAAGGAGGTTGGTAGAGACCTGTACCTAGCACACTTCATCTGGGACAGCATTCAGTTTGATTTAATTAGGTATCTCCATCACGGCGAGTGTTCTGAGGAGTTATTTCAACTGATCCTGCTCTCTCCCTTCCTATCCAGAACAACACGTGTTGGTCTGCGGTGCCATACACACACGGTGGAATCCATACCACAATGCTCTGCCCGCATACGTGTTTCCCTCTCTTACAGTCCCGGGTTCTTCAAGTGGGGCGTGAAAAGGCATCTATCAAGGCCGTCAAGTTAGGGACCATCATTTTACGTCCAACAGCACCGAGAATGGTGGTCTGTATCTTCTGGACTGCACGTCACCTATATTGCCATCTAGCGGGTTGCAGTCAATTGACGGGCCAAATATAAAAAAGGTAACTAAAATAAGACAGCTTCCATTATCGTAGGATTTC
This sequence comes from Eilema sororculum, assembly GCA_914829495.1. NCBI lineage: Eukaryota > Metazoa > Arthropoda > Insecta > Lepidoptera > Erebidae > Eilema > Eilema sororculum. The sequence goes on along the minus strand of OU618553.1, from coordinate 12,108,575 downwards.
AATCCGTAGCAATTGGGGACGTATTTGATACGAAAGTGTACTGTAACGCGAGAGCCATAAAGAGGCTGGCAATTCGCAGATTTATATAATTATAAGTTACATAATTAGGTGGCGTGGTCGGTGGTCGGTGGCCGCAGGCTGGCAACATTACGATTGGCGTTGGAGTTGCAATGAGGTTGTGGATTGAACCACAGATAGAATATCTGGATAACATGTGGTATAAAAATGTTATGTTAGTTTGTGTATGCTACAAAAGCTCGAGAAGTTCTGCAGTCAAATTAATTTACGTTAGTAGATGGTAGATGGCACTGCAAAATTTTAAAGAAACCTAGGTGGCCTAGGTGGCTAGTTATACACTAGTACTTAAATGAATATTCTAAGACTTTTAGCAAGCATTGCCTACCTAGTTTGTATTATGGGTTTAAATAATTGTTTTTGGACTGGCACTTGTAACAGACCAATGCATACATGTTACATTTATATTTTACATTTTTTTGCACCAAGCCCGAATCGAACCCGCGCTCTCCGGCGTAGCACTCGAACTACGAGTTCACCGCTACGCCATATAACTACTACACTCCTAAACAATGAGAATTTGTATAAAAGATGAATTAATTTACTTTCTATAATGAGTATGAGAAGCGTTTAGTTATTGCTGTGCCATATGAAGTACATTAACCGGCGTTTTATTTAGACCTCTAAAAAGAATCCAGCTAAAATCAGCTAGTATCAGTTTCATAGAGTTCTCTCGATCATACAACAGTTTGATACCTTTATAGAGAGGTTAATACCCGTTTGTGTTTTTATAATATTAAAACTATGATTTCAGTTTTAGCTACTCTAAAAAAATATAAAGCTGTTGATGTTCACTGTGTGAAAGAGAGAGCCTCTACAAAATTAAAGCAATTCGATCTTAGTCGGATTCTTGCTCTTTTTCCGCGATATATCATCCCCATTGAGAAGGAAATGATAGCAGAGTTGTTGCACGGCAATTAAGTTGTGTTGTGAGCCTTCCAAACGTCAAATAGACTCATTTATTTCTTGCGAGTAGTTGTCAATTTTGGTAAAAAGTTCAACAATAAAATTTCAAGGGAAATATCATCCGATGCAGATTTTAAGCATTAAATATGAACCTAATAAAAAAAATACGTGAAATTATATTCAAAACACAGTAGCGCGTTGAAATTTAATTACTAATTAAAAACTGTTCGAGCATTTTTCTGCTTGATTTGAAATTACCCTTACGCCTTATAACGTCAGTCAGTAATCAGCACGCACTTTAAAACATATTCAGGCACTTCTCTTCTCAAGGTGCGTAAAGTCTTTGCTTCAGTAGCATTTTTTCCTACATCCTAGCGTTAATAAATATTCCACAACATTCTACATAACGCTATCTAGACCCATGGTAAGCTTAACTAGCTTCAAGCTTGTATTAAGTATAGAATCTAGAATGCGGATTACCATACTTAGATACTTTTTGTGAATAAATACATATTATAAATAGAAACACCCAGACCAATTCATGCATACAAATATTTACACTGAGCGGGGATCACAGTCGCGTTCACTACCACCATGCCACGAGACTGTCAAATTCCCAGTGGCATCCGAAGCTTCCAACCTGGAGTCTAGGGCCTGCTTTTTCCAGCCTATCTCCTTGTTTGGCTGAACTTCGATATTTTCCGATAACCATCTGAACTCCACAACCCATTGGAGATACCGGAGCATTGCAGTTAGATCAGTTATTGAACTTTTTACGGCTCCAACTACCCAGAACGGCTGCCATAGATGTTCGTATGGCAACCGGGACCGACGGCTTAGCATGCTCTCTGAGGCACGACCAGACCAATGCAAATAGCCATATTTATGCATACAAATAAATATGCACTGAGCAAGAATCGAACCCGCATCCCCTGCGTAGCCGTCGAGTTCACTACCGCTTATTTCTGTAGCTTCTACCGTCATTAAACGATTAGTACAGTCAGCATCAGATCGACCTTGAAGAGCAAACTGCTCAAAATGATCTTAATTCCTTGGTTATCCCCCCTTCCTATAGACAGACTGTTCTGATATTTGGTACCCACCTTGGTTCGGGCGATAAGTAATACCTTTTAAAATCAATAATGTTTTATAAACTGTAGATACGTCACGCAGCAACATGGCCGCTTTCAAAAATGGCGCAAACACTACATATAAAAATTATAGCTTCTTAATAATAATACGTCTATGTTATTAATTTATACGAATTATGTAAGTATTATTTATTTTAATAATTTTTTTATTGGTACTAATTAATTTATTAAATACGTTTTTTTGGTAGCGTACTGTCGCGTGATTGGTGGAAGAAATGGTGACCAATTTGATCATCAGTTTTCATCAGAGTCGAACAACATGTCTATAGTTTATATATAAAATTCATTGCCATACTCCTCCGAAACGGCTTGACCGATTTTGATGAATTTTTTTGTGCTTATCCGGTATCTATGAGAATCGGCCAACATCTATTTTTCATCCCCCTAAATTGTGCAGCGGGAACGGGATCTGACGCGGATCGCGGGGCGGGAAAAAATTGGCGGTACGAAGTTCGCCGGGACAGCTAGTAGTTTATAAAATATCATTGGTTTATATCAATAAAACAGTTTGATTCTGATTTTGTTTGATTGACTCTGAATACCTTACTTTTAAGATCATTTTGAGACTTTGCAGTCAAGATATTTATGTCGCTGACGGTACAAACCCGCCAGTCTTGTGTGCTTTTATCAAGTCAACAAATTAATGATGTTTTCAAAACATCGCTGACATGATTGGTGTGTACTCCTTGATGTCGACACCTATTGACGTAGAATTAGATATTATGTTATGTATACCTACCTACCTTTGTCTTTCTCTAGTTTTGTCGTTTGGGTCTATTAGGCCCCATAAAGGTCTTCGGGACCCAGGGTAATTTTACCTGGTAGTTAATAGGCTGTAGCACACACTCGCTTTTCGAGGTTGGGGATTAATATGGCAGTCGTTCCCATAAAAGTCAAGATAGTGGAATGAAGTGTCGGTAGCTTAGTGGTTAAGGAGTGGGTCTTACGATCGAAAGGCCGCAGGTTCGAATCCTGGTCATTACACTACCGACGTGAACCTACTTCTAGCATAAGCCATTTAGCTTAGTTGAAGGGGTTAGAGGGAATATTAGTAATTTTGGTTGCTAATATTATTAAAAAGTGAAGAATAGGAGTGTGGACTCTAGGTTCCAAAGTGCAAGGTTTGGATGCAATCGAAACTCGACGTCTTAGGCCTATTCTAGAATGACCCTCAGCCTGTATCACGATTTACCTGAGGACAGATTGTATAGACATATTAATAGTTTGACATAAGTATTGCCCATGCAATCTGTCCTCAGAAAAATCGCGATTTAGGCTAAGTGTCATACTAGAATACGGGCCTTAGTGATGATGATGATTTTGTCATTCGATTGACTAACGTAAGATTCAGCGTGTATCGTATATATTAAAATACTCAAAATATTGTCAGACATAGGAACTCCCTGCCAGCTCACGTGTTTCCTTCTTCCTACAGTCCCTGGTCCTTTAAGCGGGGCGTGAAAAGACATCTGATAAGGCCGTCAAGCTGAGTGCCACCACTGTTAACATGGTACATGTTTACGATGGTGACCCTCTTTCTGATACTTTGCCTTTAGCTTACCATCAGGCGAAGTGAAGTCAAATTGACGTGTTCTTTATAAAAAGAATACAAACAGACGAAGTTCTCTTTTTTGAAGTCGGTTAAAAAGTTAGACATCGCACTAGTGGCTCTATCTAGCGCGGTAACTGTTGTATTGCAGACAACAATACAGGATATAGTCGGCTCTCCGTCTCTACTATATACGCTCTACGCCCCGTCTTATCTAACGCATACGTATTTATACTCTATGTACCTACCAGGTACCTAAATACCTACTGTCATATTGGTAGGTTCGTAAAACATTACAATATAAACGCCAGTCAGTACTAAATAACTCATCCTTCTTCCAAAAATCATAGGTTCGAATCCCATCACAAACTATTAAAGTAAACTCACTACTAACACCAATACATAGGTACTACATATTAAAAAAAAAACATTAGTCTATTTCCCTCCGAAGAAAACAGCCCGCCAGTCGACTCTGTCCTTACATACAAAAAAAAACATAATTATTTTATTCTATAACAAAAGTAGAAGACATAAACGGGTATCAAGAGGATTCTTTATATCGTCGAAGGTTCAATTTTGGACTCAATAGTGGTATTAGAACATTCATGAACACGGTCGAGTATACTCAACTCCACCTAATGGCCACGAATTAGTAGAAAAGCCTGCCTCTATAACATTACGCAGCAATATACAGAAATTGGTATCTTTTTGGCACAAACAAAACGTAATTCATTGCGCCATTCGATGGAACGAATCAACATTCGTAAACAAAGAGCGAGCAAGCTACGCTAAAGTCCAAAATAGCCCCCTACGACGAACCAAAGACGACGGTTTCTCGTTATAATTTCGTGTTTTTATCGAGTCGAGAGTCGAGACGAGCCCGGGTATCGTACCGCTCGCAATGTTTTCCTCCAGCGTTTTATCTCTCTCTGCCTCTCTGCTCTTTGACATCACTGACGTATACAACCCTGATAATAGTCATTTTCAACCTTATTTCTTACAAGCCAAATTTTAAACTCGAACCATCGACCTCTCTTGAATTTTCAGACTCATTAAGCGTCATTCGGAAATTTTGTATTTAGTAAACAGAATTTTAGAGAACGAAATAAACGAGAAATACAAAACAAGATTGAATTTACTTCGTCTTATTAAATCGATTAATGAATTTCTTTGTATCTTTAGTAAAAGTCTTAATGTCTAGCGTCTAATATCTTAGTTAGTGTCTGTACTGACATCGGCTCGCTGACGACATCTCTACATAAGTGTACAAAATACGGAAACGTGTATGTGTATGTGCGTTTAGAAATAGTCGACAATGCTAGTCAAGGCTAGAGTGTATTTCGGCAGTGTATGTGAAATGCGCGGTCGGCGGCGGCGCGGCGCGGAGCGTGGACGGGTCGCGATTGTCAAACCGCTGTTGGTGCGAGGCCCGGCCGCTGACGCAACGTGCGACCTCTTTGTCCGGCCCCGCGGACTCCGGCGGAATGTCCGCGAGCCGGCCTCGCCTGCGCCGCACTCGTCCGCGCTCGAGTAATTACGAATGTCAAATGTTATCGCACGCAACCGTCCGCCGCGCCGTCCGCACTCCGCTGCGCCGCTCTTCATAATAATAAAACCTGATATTTAAAACGGAACGTCCTTCTAACGCCGTGTAGTTGCGCCGACGCCAATCTACGATAATAATAAGCCGGCTACCTAGAAAGCATTGCGCTTCAGCGCTGTTTACCAAACTGCCGCTAAACGATGCAATGCTACGCAGCGCTACAGCGCAGCCGGCGCGCGCCACGTAGCGCTCACATAAGTACGGCCAGTTCTATGCGCGCCTGTATAGCTATTAAATGTATATAGAATATATAGTAGTAATCGCTCGACGCAGCGGTATTATGTCGGAAATATACCGGCCGCGCCGCGCCTCAAGCCGATTCACGCTTTTGCGATTTAGTTTGTATGGGAAGCTTAAATTTGATTTTTTAAAGTAGTAGAAAGAGTTATGGATTTAGTTCTTTTGTTAAAATATAAAGTATAGGGTAAGCTTTCCTTGAAGCTATATGGAGTATGTCTTGTGTCTTTCTTTTTTATGAAAATTTTATTTTGCGTAATATTTTAGTACGATAATTCACTATCGTATTTTATCACATAAATAGCCCCAATAACATATGTGGTATATTTCTAATATCATTATTATTTTATTAATTTCGAACAAAAAATTTAAAAAATTAATCACAATAAAATAATAACACCAACTGAATAAAAACATGTTATTTCACCAATAGTTACTTTTACTAAATGCACCATATAAATTCCTTTTTCAAGACACCTAATAATTATATTAGTATAGATTATAGAAAACAATAATATTACTTACTGTCACCAATTATTGTAGAACTCGGAATGTACTTAAATATAATTTGTATTTTCATAATTTACACAAGCTTACTTGAAGCTAAATCGATACTTTAATATTAGAATACTGCATCTGTGACTAACCTGATGGCATTATCTGAATCCTTTTACTACAAAAAAATATATTAAAAGACTTAATATTACGTAAAAACAACTTACAGATGTAAAGAAGCTTGTCAGAAGGGGTTAATTAGGTAACAAACATCTAACACAAATATACAGATTGTTCCTGTGGCTCTATCAAAATGATATAATCTGATGGATTTATTGGAACATTAATTATGGCTTAATATTGGATGAGTGTGACGAAATTATCATAAGATCACCACATAAAAAAGGAACTGATCTTATCATTCATCCCATCTACTGCGTCCCTTATGCTCGTACTAGCAGTCTAATTCAATAGGCACTAATAGATTCACTGATGGTGTTTATTTTATGAATATAGTTAGGAGTTTAAAATATAGTTAGGGGTTTAAAACGGCACCACCAATTAAAATATCTCAGCCACAGAACTTCTTTTTTCAATAAATCTAATTAAATTTTAAAATATAATATTGAAAAGTTATGTGTAGTGTATAAGTTAATAATTAGCGAATGCTAAAATCAACTATAATATACTACTCCAATGAAAATTGTAAAAGAACATTAATTTTACTCTACAACAGCAAAAGCGAAGACCTAAATTATTTTTATAATAGCAATAAAAGACCAACTTTTAGTACAATTTACTTAAATATGCCTAGAAAATGTATGCTTGTTATGAACTAGCATTTCACTAACTATACTTTTGATGCCATGTACCTATTAAGGGATGAATTTATTACTTATTGTATTCCTAGAATCCGTACTCTTTTGTAAAATCATGTAACTCGACTTAGGAATCTAAGCCAGGACCTCCCAATAACCCATTACCATAAACGCAAACTTACGCTACGACACTAACAAGACGCTCCATTACATATTTCTATTCTATAAACGAACATACAAAAACCAGTTACTAATTAAGTAAAATCCTAACTGATTAGATCAAACTTTATACACATTTATTTTATTACCCAACTAAATAACACGTGAACAAAGAAAAACGGAAATATGCAACCGGCATGTGGCGCGGCCCGTCCCTTCGTCAGCTATAGCGTGGCCTTATAGATGGTTGTTTGCGCTCACAGAGTGCGGTGAACAGCGCTCACCGGCGGCGTGCTTGTGTGCGTGCGTACGGACGGGGGACGCACACAGGCGCACTCACACATACAAGCGCGCCCTGTACGGGTGCGTTCCGAAACCGCTCTCTATTCTATCTATGCGAAGGCGTCGTACCGCCACGTATAGCGGGCACGCTCGGGGCGAGGAATTTAGAGGCGGGGGTCGTATCGTTAATTGTTATGAAGTTGATTTCGGTCCTGAAATTCCGAAATAGGTATTTTGAAATAACGCCTCTTTTTCATTGACGAGAGTGCTATGTTTTGGCACAGATCTTCGTATTAGAATGTTTTAGATATGTTATCTCTGGTATCGCGATGTCAATAGTGTACCGCGTTGTTTGACAGATCATACTTTGTTCTCTTTCATGCTCACTGATAAGTGTATGTTCTACACTTGTGTACGATATGTTCCGTAGGCGAATTAGCCTCATTTTGAGTATTCATTTTTAAACAGGCGTACTGTTTCTACATAAATACCTTTTTGTACATAATATAAAATTTTCTAGGACTTTTTCTGGATGTCAGAAGGCAGTCGCTCGCATAAAAGCTAAATCAATAGAAAGATTACGACGGAACTTGCGCTTTTGGATAATACTACAACTTTAGCACATTTTTCAAAAATGTTAGATATTCAGAACGTCTGGACGCGTTCTCAATAGTCTACAACGTGATTGTAAACATATTTACATTTATGAACGCACGTCGGAGCTGGCGTGTTATCACTGGCTGTGATAACGAGGTAAACGACGCCTTATGCTGTTGGAATAGGGTTCAGATTCGGGTAATTAGTTCTGAGGCGTATTGGCAATAGCGAAACAAGTCCATGGCTAGCGAATTGACTGGCCACGACAGGGTCTTGGGTCATGGAAATGGTGATGATGATTGGACTCTACGTCTTAGATTTTTTTAGTGCAATTTGGTACTTATATAATTGTGGTAAGTAAATAAATTGACGATTATAAGCCCTCGAAAGGGTAAGCAGAAATGTATTAACCACCATATTTCGTCAGCTTTATTTTAAGATCTGCGGTAGCCTAGTGGTACGGGTAATGGACTGCTGAGACGAGGTCTCGAGTTCGATTCCAGGTTTACTATGGCGCACACCAATGACTTTTCGATGCTTTTCGAAGTTATGTGTGTATTTATCGCAGGTTTATAAGTGCCCGGTTAATGGCAATAGGCTCACCACCTATTACATTGGGACCTAAACATAAACTAGCGAAATGTGGGTGCTAGCACCTCTGCCTAGCCCTTCGATGAATACAGGCGTTAGTTTATGTCATGTTCTGATATGTTTATTTTAAGATTTTGGTTAAAAGTAGGTAAGCTTATTGCTATCAACCAGACAATTTGTTTCAGTGACTCATTCCTATGCTGCACCATTAAGACCTGGAACTCCCTGCCAGCTCACGTGTTTCCTTCTTCCTTCAGTCCCAGGTCCTTTAATCGGGGCGTGAAACGGCATCTGATGAGGCCGTCAAGCTGAGTGCCACCACTGTTAAAATGGTACATGTTTACGATGGTGACCCATTGCCTTTAGCTTACCATCAGTCGAAGTGAAGTCAAATTGTCCTTTATAAAAAAAAAAAAAACAAAAAAACAACGATATTTCGTCAGTTATATTTTTTTTAGATTTTGGTTTAAGTTAGGTAAGCCTATTGATGTCAACTAGACACTATAATATAGGTATAAAAAAATATTGAGTTTTGAGTTACGATTTGCTTAAAAGTAGGTGAGCCTACTGCTGTCAACCAGACACTTTTGTATGGGTATAGATAATTATTAAGTCTTGAGTGCGTACAGCTCTACTCCTTTGTTAGGTACCTACCCAGTGGGTACGAAACCTATAGATAGAGACGGGTGATATTCTACATATATTTCTATTTCACTGAGAGTCTCACAGGCCTCAGTTCACCCCAAAGTTAAAAGCCGTGTTTCCTTCTTCCTACAGTCCCGGGTCCTTTAAGCGGGGCGTGAAAAGGCATCTGATGAGGCCGTCAAGCTGAGTGCCACCACTGTTGACATGGTACATGTTTACGATGGTGACCCTCTTTCCGAGACTTTGCCTTTAGCTTACCATCAGGCGAGGTGAAGTCAAATTGACGTGTCCTATAAAAAAAAGACTGAATTTCTTTGTCTTTACATACAAACTGGTAGAGTGAAATATCAATGAAAACCACTAATGCAGAAATAATTTTAGGTTATTAGTGAAAACCACTAATAAGCGTTGGTAGCTTAATGGTTAAGAAGTCGGCCTTACGATCGAAAGGTCCCGGGTTCGAATCCTGGCGACACTACCGACGTGAACGTGGGTTCACGTCGGTAGTGTGGCCCGTCGGTAGTGTGGCCAGGCCCCTCCTCCAAATTACTTGTGGAAGGACCACTCCTGGCACAAGTAATTTGGAGGCGTTAGAGGGAATATTAGGAATTTCGGTTGCTAATAACTCTTTAAAAAATAGTACTTAAAAAGAGGCGAATTCGTCTCACACCTTACCCCTCCTCGAAATGATTAGTGAATGTCCTTCAATAATCATTTAGTGCGAGGGAAAACAATATATTAGTTACGTGGTATGATTTAGACATTGGGATATGATTATGTACCTATTTAATTTTTACCGACTTCAAAAAGGAAGAATGCTTTCAATTCATCGGAATCTTTTATTATAAAATAATAGCTTTTGCTTGCGGTTCCGCCCGTGTGGATGTCAGTTATCGCGACCAAACATAGTCTATGTCCTTTCTCATGGTCTAATTTACCCCTATACCAAATTTCATCAAAATCGGTTCAGTGGTTTAGGCGTGAAAGCATAACATACAGACAGACAGATATACAGAGCTACTTTCGCATTTATAATAATTAGTATGGATATTGAATTAAACACACAAACTGACGAACAGACCATAAATAACAAACAGATTCTGTATCACCATTTATCTGAGTGAAAATAATCTCACTATAACAAAATTTCACGTGTCCTAAACGCATAATACATTGCGTGCTACCAAACATTGATACTCCACCTTCAGTACAAAGCGTACAATGTACAATAAAATAGTTTTTTAGCCAACCATCTGGCAGCAACATGCGGTGAAGTCCGAAAAAGATGTCATTCCCCTTCATTCCATTCGTTTTCGTTTCGACTCTATCATTCAAAGTCGACGCTCTACCACGGCCTCTATTCGTGAACAAAACAACACTCTACCATCGTATCGTACGAACTCGAAACGCGCTCGCTCTGTCGCTCTACATAGTTCAGAACGAGTTTTGAAAGTAATGATCGCTGTTATTGAAGTATTTTTACCCAACTGGGGAGAATGAGGGGTAATGTGTTTTATCTTATGTATGTTCGCTCTTAAGTACTAAATATCTAAATCGATTTTGGAGAACGATATTATGTAATTATGTTTGTTTTTACTGTGTCACTACATTTGGGTTTTATAGAGTTGAGTTTTATTCGACTGTGATAAAATCAAAATAAAAGGGTTATGTATTTAAAAAATTATGGGGTGAAGAAAAATATAATTAAAGTTGTAAAAAATTTGAATGGCGAATTTATGGCACTAAAATGTGCCTATTATTTTAAAAAGTAGTAGTAAGGTTTTACTCGACTTTAACAAACTAGGAGGGTTCTGTTTTTGATCAGTATGTATATCGGTCTCTTCTTTCTCCTGGAACGGCTATACGACTATAAATCAATTTGTGTGAATAATATATTGTTAGACTCACATTATTGAGTGAATGTCTCGAAGTAGAGATAGGAAAAATTACATTCATACATATACTCACGCCTGCAAGTCCCCTGGAGGGGTAGGCAGAGGTGTATAACACTGACATTTCGCCAGCTATATTCTTTTTTGTTTTTGTATGCTTTCCTACTGTCGGATTTTTTTTTTATCGTGCGATAAATCCCCACGGATACCACCCCCACAGAGCCGGTGGAGGTGGTTATGTCGGACTCGAACCGACTAAAACGCACGCCATCTCTCGCACTTCCTACTATCGGATGGAGAATAGGTCTATCTCTTTTTCTTCAAAAATTAAAAGGTAAATTTATGGTGATAAAATTGTTCTAAAACAGATTTCATATTTACATTATAAGTATTTTTTTATTACAGATATTTATCCTGGTCAAAATATGTTTAAAAACATGTCTTATTTAGTTCTTCTGATATAAACATTTATCGCTATCCTGGTAAGACAGGTATTTCTGTATTGTTCGTTACTTCACAACAGTGATCCACACAACAAGGAATGCTAGAAATGTTATTGTTTTTTATTATAATGCTCGTAAATATGATGACGCCTGATGGTAAGTAGTAGAGAAGGAATGGCAACGATACAGATGTTACCAATTTTAAAATGGTGATCCCAGATCGATGATTCACGCTCCGCTTAAAAAATCCAAGATTGTAAGAAGATGTACACGACACGTCTTGGCAATATTTTCTATGTACCTTACCTATACTAATAACTAAACTGTACAAAGGACCAAAACCTGGCGACAATCTTGTAGTTGTCATACAATGACAGTACAAAAAAGTGCGCTATTGCTGTGCGCATAGATGTCAAAATTCATTAACAATTTATTTATAGGTTTTGAATCCCGTTCTAAATTCGAAATTCATTCCTATCTCACCCAGGGTCGGTGACACAATTTTAGTTCTATACAGCTGGTTTCTCTATGAGCTGGGATCTCACAGCCCGAATTTCTTCGGGCATCTTGTACTCGCTCCCGCGCCTCCTTTCTATACCGATATACTTACTACCGAAAAGGCTCTCGCTTCCAGAATCCACGGTAGCGATCCGGCGAAGAGACTCTGATGAGAGCTGATGGCCTTGATGGACATCAAGGACACGGAGCACGAGCCCCAGATATTTCATCTGGGGAGTGATGCTGATGAGATATTTCCTACTATGAGATTGGATCGCTCCGATGACGCACGCCGAATTCTTTGAAAGAAATAAATCTTTTTTGTTATAAAAGGACACGTCAATTTAATTTCACCTTGTTGATGCTAAGCTAAAGGGGCTTATTCCCGTGCACTCCAAATCTATTGTTCTCTAAAATTCATATTTTCATAAATTGATTACCAGGAGCTCCACAGATGTTTGTATTAAAAAAATAAACAAAGCCACATTTACCACTTTCATTCCCTAGAGCTCCAAAATATTGTCTAGGTACTTAAACATATTATTCCCAGCAGCTCCGGCAGTCTCGGAAAGAGGGTCACCATCGTAAACATGTACCATGTTATCAATGGTGCCACTGAGCTTGACGGCCTCATCAGATACCGTTTCACGCCCCGCTTAAAGGACCCGGGATTGTAGGAAGAAGGAAACACGTGAGCTGGCAGGAAGTTCCAGGTCTTAGTGCAGCATAAGAACGATTCATCGAAACGCTTGGTTCTAGAAGATATATTCTGCAGCGTACGTATTCTATATTACATAGAAGCAAGTGTAACAAGAGTGAAATACATTCGAGTTATTGTGTTAGCGCTCTGATTGCGGTTAGCCTGACTGAAAAACTGAACAAAACTGATGTACTAACAGAAAACTAATCGTGCGCTGTTGTAGACTGCATGTTAGCATTTGTTGAAAGGATTCATGTTTTAGTTCTTGACTAATTACATTCGTAGCAGTCATGGCTGTATTGTTACAAAGGGGTAGGCAGTGTTGTATTAATCAACTAATAAGGTTTTTTCTCGTAATGACGTTTGGTAACTAGAATTTAAATTAATTTATTTGTAGAAAAAACATAACATAAACTCACGCCTGTATTCCCCGAAGGGGTAGGCAGAGGTGCTAGCACCCACATTTCGCCAGTTTATGTTTAGGTCCCAATGTAATAGGTGGCGAGCCTATTGCCATCAACCGGGCACTTATAAACCTGCGATAAATTGTAGAAATATGGTAATAAAATAATGTTATATTATTTTGGTTCAGTACATTTACCATTTTATGACACGAAAACATTTACTTAAACAGTACTCATATACATAAATAGATTACAGAAATCAGAATTTCCTGTATTTAAATATTTGGACTAAGCGGGATTCGAACCCACTACGAATGACGTAGCACTCTACCGTTCACGCCACTGCTATTTTAGTTAAAACACAAAACTCTATAAATGTTCCCGAGGAGTATAAATAATTAAATATTTTAGGACATTTTACATCGCACTAGTGCAATCTAGACCTAAGGTAATCGTAGCTTAACTAGCTTGTGCTATGGGTTCTAGAATGCGAAGAAAATGCTAAGACACTTTTTTTAATGAGCAAATACCTTTTCACTGAGTGGAACTGCATCGAACCGTCAAACACAAGTTTTAACCCTACACCACAAAGGTTTTTGTTAGTTCCGTGGATACGACATATAGCGCTGTTGTCGAGATCAATAATTTAATATATATTTTTTATACCACTTATGTAGCAGACAATCACACGGCCCACCCGATGGATAATCGTCAACAAGGATAAACAACATTTTTTTAATGTTCACATGAACTTCAAAAGTTAAAGGTACGTGACTGCAGATCGAACTAACGACACGCCATTTGAAATCTAAAGGTTTTTTAGAATTAATTTTAAATTTGACTTGCTCGCGCAATGATTACAGCTGGGACTGTCCATATGGGAACATCAGATTCATCTTGACGAACAAAGCGCTCAAAATGATCTTATTCCTTTGTTTTCCACACTACCTGTTGATGGATTGTTCTAACGTTTGGTCTGTGGTTTGGTACACACCTTTAGTTCGGACAATAACTCAATTTAAATCAATAAAACAGTTTGATTTGCTATTAATACCTTGGTTTTATGATCATTTTGAGACTTCGTAGTCCAGATATTTCTGACGCTGACTGTACAATTCCGTTCGTGCTGTTACTAGTTTTTATACCACTAAGGTGGCAGACAAACACATGGCCCACCTAATGGAAAATGATTACCGTAGTCTATGGACGTGTGCAACGCCAGAGGAGTTACATTCGTACTGCTAAACCTGTAAGAACCTTCTAATGCCCTTCTTGAAGAACCCCATATTGTAGTCGGAAAAACCAGCCACGTTAGAGCAAGTGGCAATTCGCTGGCCGGCCTTTGGTAGAATAGAATGACGAATGTATGGGATTTGACGTTAATGACATGCGTTAACGACTGTCATATCATGTCATAAACGTCCAAAAATCCCCTGGATACCTCCCCCGCCGGAGCCGGAAGGGGAGGTTATGTCGTACTCGAACCGACTAAAACTGACGACGACGAAGGGTCGTGGTGCTAGGCCGGAGGTGAGGTTGTCTTCGACATATCCCTCGCACCCCTGCTGACCCAAATCTTCCAAACGCCGGCCAGCGAGTTATCACTTCTAGTTAGTACTTCTAGAGGGGCAGAGAGTTCATTCCACAGTTTTGTTTACGAGCTGTTGCCCGCGGCTCAGCCCGCGTGGAAATTTGAAAAATGTATGTGTATGTGTATGTATGTAGGTACATTGGAAGACACAGATTGTTACTGAACTCATTTTCGTTAAAAAAACTCCTAAAATATTCTGAAATAAATTATATCTACAGTGCTATCTAAACCCAAAATAAGCATTGGTTTTAGTGTGCGTTCTAGAATATATGGTAAATATATATTTAAATCGATTGTCTGTTCTATTACATATTACGTAGAAACACCTGGAATGCTAAATATAATATTGTAAATTTTTTCACCGAGCGGAAATTGCACCTACTACACCCATCGTAGCACTTGAAGACCACCGCGCCACAGAGGAAGATCAATTAAACTTCTACATATAACCATGTGACAATCTGTTTAGAAAATAATATGAAGTGATGGGCGTTCGTGATGGTGTGGAGTGTCAGTGTCTGCTGAGCCCGAAGTTGGGCTCGCCTGGTCACCGAGGTAAGGGCGAGCCAGGCGGGGGCTGCGTAGGTAATTTGGGGGTGGATGTACGTTTTGTATATGTAAGGTAAACATATACAAAACGTACAGTCAACAAATGAGATAAGGTTCCACTTTTTCATATAAAGTGGTATGTCAGGGTGGAACCATATCTCCTTTGTTGACCGTACATCCACCGTCCGTCCGTAGAGGCAGGGACGTCTGGAGGATTGGACGGAGGAGCGCGCGGGAAGCGCGGGCCTCGGTAATGCGGGCTCATGGTGAGCTAATACATGTCCTGGTCAAGGATGATGCCCAGAAATTTGGCTTCCCGTAGCCATGGGATAACGTCGCCTGGGAGTTGGGGTGGCGGTGGGGAAAACACGGTACTGATCTTTAAGTATTTGCTTCATTAATATCGATCTGATGCTAACTGCACATAGTTTATGGCTTGTTATTATATGGTTTGGTGTTACGTCTGGTAGCTTAGTGGTCAAAAGTATTCTCCCTGTAAGAGAAGGATCGTGGGTTCTAATCCCGCCTGGGCTAATTACAATTTTTTTTCTTTATAAATCGATTTGAATTAATTAGCATACTAAATACTTAAAATATCATTCAAAAATTAATAAATTCCTAAGAAATAGTTCAGCCATTCCAATAATAAAATTATATAACATAAACTCACGCCTGTATTCCCCGAAGGGGTAGGCAGAGGTGCTAGCACCTACATTTCGCCACTTTATGTTTAGGTCCCAATGTAATAGGTGGCGAGCCTATTGCCATTAACTGGGCACTTATAAACCTGCGATAAATACACACATAACTTCGAAAAGCATCGAAAAGTCATTGGTGTGTGCCATGGTAAACCTGGGATCGAAGCCGAGACCTCGTCTCTGCAGTCCATTACCCATACCACTAGGCTACCGCAGAAAATTATATTCAACATTAAAAAATATATATGTACTAAAGTACAATAAATGTCAAAAGTGAATTCTAATTCTAAAAGTAAAAAATAATACAAAATTAAATATTAATTAGGTAACACAAGGGCATTTTCTTTCTCCATTGAGAAATCGCTGACATTATAATATCGCTTTATCTATTCAACATTTACGCAGTTTCTTTTTAAATAACGATAGCGTTAATTCCTTCCAACATTTTGGTGTTTTGTAATAGGTATATAATGTTACAGTTAAAACACAATTTCACATACAACTAGTTTCCCTAGTTAAAACCAGTTTTAAAACCTTTGTTGAAAATATAATTATTTTTTGGAAGCGAATTAGTAAAATTTTGAATTAGGTTATTTTAATCTATTGGGTGTAATTAAAATAGTTGGGGGTTATCTATGACTAGTTTTAATAAAAGTATTGGGAAAAACTAGTTTTAACTAGGTAAAATTAGTTCTAACTGAATTTGAGGTTTAACTGTAACATTTACATACACATGGAGCCATGTAAAACGCTTTTGCGCATGTGAGTATATTTTTTTGGTTTAAGAAGACATATCAATAATAATATTATAAAGCTGAAGTCGGTTTGTTTGTTAGTTTGGTTGAACGCGATTATCTCAGGAACTACGAATCGAATTGAAAATATAAATATTGAAATATCATCACACTGCTACTTAAGAGAACCGAGAAGTAAATTAAATGAACTTTTTTTAATGGTTTTATATAAGCATTTATAAAAGATCAAGACCTACATTGTTCTTTTTTTATTTTTTTATTTATTTGATGTAGGTAAAATAGGTGCATATGGATACATACCTTGTCCCCCAAAACCGATTGTATGGGTTGACTGGGGGATCTAGTGTCCGTACAATTTTCTACAAAACTATACTACTTACTACTCAGAACTATAATTACTTTTGATATAGAAGGTGGCAAAGTGCGCCTATCACAAATACTAGTAATGACATGAAATGAAACCATAAAATGTAGTTTGCAGCATCGTCGTAAGATGTCATTACTAGTATCCAATAGGTAGTTTTCGAAATATTTGTGGTAGGCGCACTTGCCCGCTAGGCGCACTTCGCCACCTTCACTTTACCTATCTCGAAGGGAACGTATTAGGCAGCGTTATCGATGAAGGTCGGTATGTTTTTTTCCGACATTTTCAACAATCATCGTCATGTTTAACAAACTTTCAAATATACTTTATTTCTATTTTGTTTTGTTTTGTATTTGTATGAGCAGCCGTTGGACAGTGTTGCAAATTTTTGTTGTAAATCGAACTAGGTACCCACAGGACAGGCTTACCTAATGCGGGGCCACTGGACACGAATAAATTTGCAGAAATATGTTATGGAAATAAACAATTTTTAATTTATTATAAAATAAACTTTTATCATGAACCACTTTATCTATGTATTAATGAAAACAGCATGAAAATCCGTTAGTAAATAAATGGACATACATACATACATACATAGTCTCGAAAAAACATTACCCTCCTTCCTTCGGCAGTCGGGTAATAAGTCTTTTGCGAACTGACAAACGCGGTGGGGTACTTTATTTTTCATCAGCTTTATTTGTTAACTATACTTTAATTTTTTTTTCTTGCGGTCCCGAAATATTCCTCAAAAATAATAAATGAAATAAAAGGGGATAGGATTTTTTTGATCGATCCAGGTTATTTAACTAAAAAAATACCGGCATAATATGGTTTAGAGGGGTGACACGGGGTGTTTGTGACTCATCGTGTTTTCCCATTCCTCACTATAGGGAAGATGGGATTATGATCCCCACATGACGTCATGGTCACCAACATTGGTGGTCAAAATCGGTCATGGTCTCCTGGATATCCATTTCTCGGCCACATAGGCCGTTGTGATAAAACACCACGTTATCGGCTCGAATCCAATATACACATACCCACCTTATCGTTTAGCTTCGATGAAGTTAAGCCTGAGGGGGATTCCGCATGCAAAAAAGGTCGGTTGTGATAATATTTTGAATTTCCTGGAATATGACGAAATCATGTTCTGATTTAATTTTATTATTTGCCACGTAATGAATATAACATAACATAACATAACATAAACTCACGCCTGTATTCCCCGAAGGGGTAGGCAGAGGTGCTAGCACCCACATTTCGCCAGTTTATGTTTAGGTCCCAATGTAATAGGTGGCGAGCCTATTGCCATTAACCGGGCACTTATAAACCTGCGATAAATACACACATAACTTCGAAAAGCATCGAAAAGTCATTGGTGTGTGCCATGGTAAACCTGGGATTGAACCCGAGAACTCGTCTCAGCAGTCCATTACCCATGAGATGAGTTAATGTGAGTGTGAAACAGTTTACTTTAAATTGTTACAGTAATCAATCAATAATACAATAATTTAGAGGCTATTGCAGTCGAATGCTGGACAGAGACCTCTAAGCTAAAGTAAAAATAAAGTGGTTCGTCGGTAACTAAGTGGTTAAGGAGTCGGCTTTACGATCGAGAGCACCTGGGTTCGATCCTGGCCATTACACTACCCAAGGAACCCAAGTCTCCTAACACTAGCAATTTAGCGTAGTAACAACTCCAGGTTAGCAGGAATATTAGTAATTTCTGTTGCTAATATTATCTTAAAAAATATAATGTAATGTACTTATACTAACTTTGCACAATCCCAAGACAGGAGAATTTCTAGCTCAAATTGCTCTACTCTAAGGAAACTGAACTAGGGAAAGAGACTGGTCGTAGCTGCAACTCCCGTCATACGTGTCGACTTCTTCCGATATTTTAAGCTTGTACACATACATACATATACTGACGTCTGTAAATCCCAAAAGGTGTAGGCAGAGGTGTATTGACATCAACCTTTCACCAATTATGATTTTCGGTCCCACGACATAATTGAGGGCGAGCCTATTGCTGTCTAACGGGCTCTTTGTCTTGGGCTGTGTCTTTACTGTCGGATGGATAACAGCCCTATCCCTTAGTTGCCTTTTACGACACCCATAGGAAGAGCTGGGGTGGCTTTTTTTTTTTTTTTTTTTTTTTATCGTGCGATAAATCCCCACGGATACCACCCCCACAGAGCCGGTGGAGGTGGTTATGTCGGACTCGAACCGACTAAAACGCACGCCATCTTGGGTCCTTGGTTGCCGGAGGTGAGATTGCCAAAAGCATATCTCTCGCACCCCGACAGACCCAGGACCATCTCTTTCGAGATGGCCCCCTTCGGGTTGAGCTGGGGTGGCTGGCCCTATACTAGTCCACCGGGAACTAACACGGCAGACGGCATTTTTTAAACACCTATTATAATATATCCTCGAAGATAGAAGCGAAGGAGATTTAACATTGAAGCTGTTTTGAATTAATTTTTTATATAATTTATTATGCTAACTTTTAAATTCGAAATATATCGGGAAATAGAAGCGCTCAAGTGGGACTTGAACCCACGACCTTTCCCTTACAGGGTAATGCTCTTCCAACTGAGGCATTGAGCCACACCTGAATCACTTCAAATTTCCCTTCTCTTTATATCCGTCTTTAAGGGAAAGGTCGTGGGTTCCAGTCCCACTTGAGCGCTTCTTTTTCCCGGTGTATTTCGAATTGAAGTTTCACTATCTTTAGCTACTAGTTTTTGACCGCGGCTCCGCCTGCGTGGATGTCGGTTATCGTGACCAAACATAGCCTATGTCCTTTCTCAAGGCCTAATCTACCCTTATACCAAATTTCATCAAAATCGGTTCAGTGGTTTAGGCGTGAAAGCGTAACATACAGACAGACAGACAGAGTTACTTTCGCATTTATAATATTACTAGCTTTTGCCCGCGGCTCTGCTCGCGTGGATGTCGGTTATCGCAACCAAACATACCCTATGACCTTTCTCAAGATCTAATCTATCTTTATACCAAATTTCATCAAAATTGATTAAATGGTTTAGGCGTGAAACCGTAACATACAGACAGATAGACAGAGTTACTTTCGCATTTATAATATTAGTATGGACTAGCTTTTGCCCGCGGCTCCGCTCGCGTGGATGTCGGTTATCGCAACCAAACATAACCTATGTCCTTTCTCAAGATCTAATCTATCTTTATACCAAAATTCATAAAAATTGGGTAAGTGTTTTAGGCGTGAAACCGTAACATACAGACAGACAGACAGACAGAATTACTTTCGCATTTTTAATATTAGTATGGATAGTATGGATATAGTATGGATAGATAACCCACTGAGCACATTTTTACAAATTTCTACTTACCTACTCAATAGTTCTCAGAAAAAGCTGTAAATCAATCCTGACCGGGAAATCGATTCCGGTACCGCACATCTAACAGTCACATACGCTACTGTGCCATGGAATCAAACAAGTACTCCTAAAGGCATGCGGTTACCGGTGACTATACTGTACTTTCAATACAAGAGGTGTAGGACGCTAAACATAAAATATACATGAGAATGACATAAGCTATCGAGAAATCGTGTGAGCATCTCATATAAACGTGCTAGTACTGCTCGAACATCAGCCGCCTATAACCATGAAAATTGTATATATAACGTCTTAAAGGGGGTATGCAGAGTTGTATTATAGTCGATTATCGATTCATGTATCCTGGACCCAAATTGTCAGATATATAAAACTAAAACCCGACTACCGAAAAATTACGCTCTAAAAGTAACAAATAAGAAAATATCAAGGATAGCCGTGGTCGTATGCCACTTTTCCCTAGAATATATTGTTTTGTTAGAGTAAGTGGCATACGACCACGGTTATCCTTGATATTTTCTTATTTGTTACATTTTAGAGCGTGATGTTTCGGTAGTCGGGTTTTAGTTTTAAACTTTATTTTTTATTTATATTATTTTGGGGCAAAGTAAAGCTTATACATATTTGAAATGTGCTTATTAAGCCCTTTCATTTGATACCCAACACGGCATATTAATCTCAAAAATAATTTTTAACCCAGTACCTTATGAGCGCTAGAGGGCGCCACACAAGATTGAGTGACACGTCATATAGCCTATAACCATCGGACAATCAAGCCGCTTGTAACGATACCTCATTTGTCCAGTTTTAACAAGTAGTTGAGGAGCTATGAGGGAACAAATGAACATACATACATACATACATAGCCTGTCAAAATCATAACCCTCCTTTTGGCTTCGCCGTAGTCGGGTAAGAAGGCGCGCAGATTGTTTTGTAATAATCTATGCTTGGTGAATTTGAGCTCGTCCACCGCAGTAGCATCCCGTGATATCTTCAAAATACATCCAAGACATGAGTATTGCGTGTATAGAGCACATTTTGAACACATTTTAGGTCCAAGATATATGAATCCTACAGCTACATTTCAACACATGGGCCGGTCCGAAGCGGGAGCTAGTAGCGGCCCTGGGAGTGAGAGTTCTTACCCTCGCCTCCCTGCTCACAGCAATGGTCCGCTATGCAGACGCGTGGGCGGCCGGCGTCTTCTTCAGCGAGCAGGTAATGGTCGTGAAGGAGACGGCGGAACGGGAGAGGCAACTACATACATGTAACCTATAAACACCCAAACAAAAATAAACATATTTAAGCATATAAATATTAGCACTGAGTAGGAATCGAACCCTTCACCTCCGGCAACGTAGTAGCGCTATACCACCACGCCAAAATGAATTTATATTATTACTAGCTTCTGCCCGTGGCTCCACCCGCGTGAATTGATTTGAACATCCATCCATCCATACTTATAAACTTTCGATTCATTCATTGATTGAACTTACAGTATTTATCCTATAAAGAGAAAATTTAATATAAATAAATAATGTTGAAGTAAATAACATAACATAACATAAACTCACGCCTGTATTCCCCGAAGGGGTAGGCAGAGGTGCTAGCACCCACATTTCGCCAGTTTATGTTTAGGTCCCAATGTAATAGGTGGCGAGCCTATTGCCATTAACCGGGCACTTATAAACCTGCGATAAATACACACATAACTTCGAAAAGCATCGAAAAGTCATTGGTGTGTGCCATGGTAAACCTGGGATCGAACCCGAGACCTCGTCTCAGCAGTCCATTACCCATACCACTAGACTAGACGGAAGTAAATAAGGAGATATTATTAATAGTTTTCAATATATAAGCAAAATACTAAAAAAGGGGACCTTCACCTCTACCCTCCCCCATCGCTAGCTCGTGTCCCACATGTACCAAATTTCAAAAATACACGAATTATCTGGCCTGATTTTTTCAATCTTCCCGCGTTATCCAAATGAGACAGATAGAAGTCCCTGTTTACAATAGAAAAGTCACGAAAAGTTGATAATTGCAGTTTGCAGTCATAGCAAGTGACGTCAACTATTTAGACTTTGCGTAGACGAATCTGCTGACGAATTTAGACAATATAGTGACGTAGCCGTAGTGCAGTGCTACGTCATAGGATGTGGGTTCGTTTGCCAGTCAGTGCAAATATTTATAGGCATGAATATGTCAAAGTATTTGCATGATTTTGGCTATTTTATGTATAGGTTCATAATAATATATGTAGTGTAAGTGTATGGGTACACGGTATTCGGCCTTGATCGTGCTCTGTAAAAAAATAAAAAACTGCAAGCAATTTAAATATTAACTACCTACCCTATTTCTAACGCATAATTCAGAAAGCTTTTGTTCTTAGTGATATTAAAATACACCGTGTAGGTACGTCTGTACATTATATATTGTAGAGTACATACTCGAAATGTACAGTCAACAAAGCAAAAAGTGACACTTATGTCCTTTGCTGACTGTACTAAAGAGTTCTTGTTTACTCCGCAACAAAAATCTAGTCTTCTAAACCATACATACAATCACGCCTATAAATCCCTAAGGGGGTAGGCAGAGGTGTATTAGCACCCACATTTCGCCAGCTATGATTTTTGATCCCACATAATAGGGGCGAGCCCATTGCCATCAAGCGAGCACTTACTCATAGACTGTGGGGATATTACTATCGGATGGAGATCAGCCCTATCCCTTAGTCGCCTTTTACGACACCCACAGATGGAGTGGCCCTATTCTACTCCACTGGGAAAAAGCCTCCGTGGCGTGGTGGTAGTGAACGCGACTGCTACGCAGGAGGCGCGGGTTCGATTCCCGCTCAGTGCAAATATTTGTATGCATGAATATGGCTATTTGCATTGGTCTGGGTGTGTCTATGTATAATATGTATGTATTTACAAAAAAAAAAAAAATGTATCTATGTATGTTTATCCGCATTCTAGATTCCATAACACAAGCTAGTTAAGCTATGCTTACCATGGGTCTAGATAGCGTTGTGTCGAATGTTGTGGAATATTTATTATTTATTATTTATCTTCAAGAACCTTTATTAATATTAACAGTAAGCCCATTAATGAGAAGCTTACTATTTTTTAACTCCTAAAGAGATGAATCAACAATAGTGATGTACGTAAAAGTTGTGCTGCCTCACTAGCCGTAGCGAAAGTGAAACTATTATTGAACATATAACGGATTGGATTAGAACCGAATAATATACCTAATCTTTACGATAATAAGCACTTCACTAATACTACTATGGTACTATGGTGTACAGCTACTTTATATTGATACTAGCTTTTGCCCGCGGCTCCGCCCGGGTGGATGTCGGTTATCGCGACCAAATATAGCCTATGTCCTTTCTCATCGTCTAATCTATCCCTATACCAAATTTCATTAAAATCGGTTCAGTGGTTTAGGCGTGAAAGCGTAACAATCAGACAGACAGAGTTACTTTCGCATTTATAATATTAGTATGGATAGTATGGAAGTATGAATTAGTAGGATTCAAAATTAGCTGAGAGTTATTAGGGCTGAGAAATGTATGGTCTATAGTTGGATTCATATATCTTGGACCAATCACAAAAGCGTCGGTAGCTTAGTGGTTAAGGAGTCGGCCTTACGATCGAGAGGTCCCGGGTTCGATCCTGGCCATTACACTACCGGCGTGAACCCACTCCTAGCACAAGCATTTTAGTTTAGTTGGAGGGGTTAGAGGGAATATTAGTTACTTTTATTTGCCATATTTATCACTAGCTTTTGCCCGCGGCTCCGCCCGCGTGGATGTCGGTTATCGCGACCAAACATAGCCTATATCCTTTCTCAAGGTCTAACCTATCCCTATACTAAATTTCATCAAAATCGGTTCAGTGGTTTAAGCGTGAAAGCGTAACATACAGACAGACAGACAGACAGAAAGACAGACAGACAGACAGACAGACAGAGTTACTTTCGCATTTATAATATTAGTATGGATTATATAATCTATTCTATTTCATATTTTTAAAATAAAACTAAAACTAAATAAAGTAAACCTAAAATACATATTTACAAATAATTCTAAAATATTATTAAAATGCGTCATGAAATTCCTCCGCATCGCATGCCTCTTGCGGTAGCGTTCCCAGAAGGCTGGCAGCATTGCCACGTTGTATGGCAATGCTTAATCTCTGACCTAAAAAGAGGCCAGCCTTCTGGTCACGAGAAGCATCGACCATACGCTTCGCAATCTCCCTGAAGAGATTGCGGGCGCTCGGACCCCATGACCCCAACGTTTCGACTCCAAACGGCACAAATTCGTAATCTCAATAATTAGTTACTTCAGTTCTAATATTCTTTAAAAAAAAAAAATGGCCTTGGCGCGCGCGCATTGTGCGTGTTGATCCACCGCAGTAGCTTTTTTTTTTTTTTTTTTTCGTGCGGAAATCCCCACGGATACCCCCCCTGCCGGAGCCGGAAGGGGAGGTTATGTCGGACTCGAACCGACTAAAACCGCACGCCGACTGTGGGTCTTGGTGCTAGGCCGGAGGTGAGGTTGTCAAAGACATATCCCTCGCACCCCGGCTGACCCAGGGCCATCCCTTACGGTCTGGCCCTCCTCAGGAGGGGGGACAACGGTGTCCCCAACTCGCCCCCGGAATGGGGAGGCGCGCTGTCCAGCGCGCCGCCGCCGTGGCCTGCTTCTGCTAGGGTGACAGGCGGCTCCACCCGTCACCCCCAGACCCGCGCTCATGGGGGACGGAGGTCAGTCAGTGCTCTCCGACGCCCGAGTTGCCTGCGCGCGCGGGCGGCGCGATCCGCGAGTCTTTCTCGCTCGCGCCGCCTCTCCCGCTCCGCCGTCTCCTTCACGACCATTACCTGCTCGCTGAAGGAGACGCCGGCCGCCCACGCGTCCGCGCAGCGGACCATTGCTGTGAGCAGGGTGGCGAGGGTGAGAACTCTCACTCCCAGGGCCGCCACTAGCTCCCGCCTCGGTTCGGCCCATGCCGGGCACTCGGTGAGCGTGTGCAGCCCCGTATCCTCGCTCGCGTCGCAGTGATGGCACTCGGACGTTGGCTCTTTTTCGATCCGACACAGATACCTCCCGAAGCACCCGTGCCCGGTGATAATCTGCGTCAGTCGATACGAGAGGCTGCCATGTGGCCTCTCGAGCCATTCCCCCATGATGGGCCTTACCGCCTCTATGACGGCATGCCCTGCGCGTCGTTGCTCAAGTCGTCGCTCCCACTCCGCCACCATGATCCCGTGGAGCCGGGACCTCTCGGCCCGAATGTCTTCGGGCTCGGGATCGAATCCCCGCTCCCGCGCCTCCTTACGGAACCGATACAGTGCCGCAAGGGATCTCGCTTCCAGGATCCACGGTGGCGATCCGGCTAGGAGACTCGCCGCTTCAAAGGATATCGTGCGGTACCCCCTAATGGCCCTGCAGGCCATCGTCTGCTGCGGAGCATGCAGCAGTTGCACGAATCTGGCCCGCAGCGCGTCCGCCCATACGGGACACCCGTACAGGGCCATGGACCGCACGACACCCGCGTAGAGTGGCACCCTGCGCGATCTTCAAAATACATCCAACCGTGTACTGCTCGTATCTTATAGCACATTTTGAGCACATTTTTGGTCTAAGATTTATGAATCGTACTATACCTACTAAAGGTCAAATTTTATATTTACTTCTTCTCTTTTCTTTCTGTCTTTTAATTTGTATAATATATGTATTTGAATTTTGAAGGACACGTCAATGCAACTTCACCTCACCTGATGGTAAGACAAAGTCTCGGAAAGAGGGTCACCATTACAAACACGTACCACGTTAACATGTTAACAATAGTGGCACTCAGCTTGACGGCCTCAACAGATGCTTCTTCACGCCCCGCTTTCAGGACCCGGGACTGTAGGATAAAGGAAACACGTGAGCTGGCAGAGAGTACCATGTATAATTTTGTATTTAAAGACTAGCTGTCCCGGCGAACTTCGTACCGCCAATTTTTTCCTACCCTCGTGTCGTCAGATCCCGTTCCCGCTGCACCATTTAGGGGGATGAAAAATAGATGTTGGCCGATTCTCAGACCTACTCAATATGCTCACAAAATTTCATGAGAATCGGTCAAACCGTTTCGGAGGAGTATGGCAACGAAAACTGTGACACGAGAATTTTATATAGTAGAAGACTAGCTGTCCCGGCGAACTTCGTACCGCCAATTTTTTCCAGCCCCGCGATCCGCGTCAGATCCCGTTCCCGCTGCACCATTTAGGGGGATGAAAAATAGATGTTGGCCGATTCTCTTAGATAAGAGGAGAAAGCAAGTTTTTAAAACTGAAGAGCTTGTATGAAATTAGAGCAAGAAGTACCCAGAGGAAGCTTGTGGTCTATGCAACAATATAAGCCAAATCTGTGCTGTGAGTGTATGAGATGATGATGATGCAATCCATGTAAAGAAGCAACGTAGTAATGAGCTAGTTACTTATAATAATTATTATCTACAGGTCACAATAATACGAGTGTATAAGTACAAGTGGTCTGCCCCCATTTGAGATAAGTACTTCATACATTGTATTGCATTAATTGCCTACACTTCTGAATTTATCGCGTTATTTTTATAAATAAGTTCGACTTCTGTGTGGAATTTTTTACAGTGACTGCAAAATTCTAGAACATTCTACGGCGCCAGCTTGTTTTAGGGGTCCTAGGCACTTTTTTTTGTATATATACTTATGCACATTTTATACAAATATTTATATTACTACTAGCTGCCCCGGCGAACTTCGTACCGCCAATTTTTTAGATCCCGTTCCCGCTGCACCATTTAGGGAGATGAAAAATAGATGTTGGCCGATTCTCAGACCTACTCAATATGCCCACAAAATTTCATGAGAATCGGTCAAGCCGTTTCGGAGGAGTATGGCAACGAAAACTGTGACACGAGAATTTTATATATTAGACTAGCTGTCCAGGCCAACTTCGTACCGCCAATTTTTCCCTGCACCCGTGGCGTCAGATCCCGTTCCCGCTGCACCATTTAGGGGATGAAAAATAGATGTTGGCCGATTCTCATAGATACCGGATAAGCACAAAAAATTTCATCAAAATCGATCAAGCCGTTTCGGAGGAGTATGGCAACGAAAACTGTGACACGAGAATTTTATATATTAGATAGATTTACAAATATTTGTTCTGGCCCTCGATTCTACTAAAGCTAAAGCAATGTGCCGCAGTCACTGCAAAGAATGACATTAAATTTTAGACTTTATTTGTGTACGCCTAAAGTTTAAAATGAAATCAAAACAGTTCCATTATACTTTTTCAATTACTCTGCAAAAGTCATTTAATTTTGAACTTTAACCGGATCGCTTTAAAGCCTATTATGTAATGCCGTTTTTTGCCGTGGCGGTCGCACCACAGTGGCTTGTCTTAAGCAGAATCGAGGCCCTGAGCGGGAATTGATCTCGACCTCTCTGAATTAGAAGTCGAACGCTACCAAAAAGACGAAATTCGTCAATATTTGTGGTAAATATAATATTTTCTAAAAGAAAAATCTGATAGCTATACAAACAATATTAAAGAAGATATAGAACTGAAAATTTAATAATAAATTGACAATATACTGTACACGGACTATATTTTATTGCCAGACTCTTTTCTCACATAATCTGTTGCATTGCCAACCAACTTACTATACATTTGGTACAATACTTTTGTTTTCAAAATACTATTACTAAGGTAGCAAACAGTAAAAATATCAGAAGGTGTATCGGCTCACAGGAAGGGTTGGCTTGGGCCTCAACGGACCCCATCGAGGCCGTATATTTAAACCATGCCTCTCTAATTCCTGACTCTTACCACTTCCAATAGATGATCAGCTTTCCGTTGTGACCCATTTCACGGTGAAATTTCACGGTGAAATGGCCCACATAGGCCTCATATAGGTGAAATTTTCCAATCCCATAGTTAAAATAAATTATCGAACCGAGCTTATTAAATTAAGAATGGTAAAAGAGCGGTAAAAATTGCGTCGGTTCTTATTTTTAACCGACTTCGAAAAAGGAGGAGGTTCTCAATTCGTCTGTATACATAATATTTTTATAGTTTTCATTTATTTTTAATCATCCACCCAACCTATTGTAACTAATTTGACTATTAAATTTTATGACGTCACTCAATCTTTTTTCATACAAGTTACTTATCGTTTTGACGTTTAGTAAAAAGTAACTTAATTTGACTAGTCAGTAGAATACCCAATCTTGTAACAACTGCCATAGATGTTCATATGACAACCGCCACGCCATAGAGTTACTTACTCTTGGTAAACATAATGGTTTCTTAGTTCAAATGTTGGGGATGTTTTTAAGAAGTCACGAAATATTAGTCCCAAAGGGAGCAGACGCCAGTAGGGCGCGCATCTCCCAAGATTCGGCCCGTTATACCCAAGAGGGTTAAAAAAAAAAAAAATGTAGGGCCCTGGCAAGGGTTGGAAAACAGTCCAAATTTTATAAAGTGGTGGCTTAAGTTTTCCTTGGTCATATTATTATCTTGTGGAAACTCTCCATATTAATAAACTTGAGGTGTGTTTTAATACTAATACTGTACAAAATCCTATGTTTAAAAATTAGAGTTGTGGCCACTGGCCATGCACGTGACACGCGACATTCGACGACGGCGCGGTGGCGCCCCGTCACGGATAGCTGCTCGCGATATTTTCTACTTCGAGACGAGCAGAGACTTCGACTGCTCAGTACAGCATCACAAGCATAGAAGACTGGCGAACACCACCAAATAAGTATCAGTCAACATTTCCTCTATTACATACACATGTGTGTAGTACCAGAGACGTCACATTCGCACTGCCAACCTTAGAAGAACCACAGCGGGGCAACCATTCCATAGCACGAGTGATCTAAAATAAATAACTTTTCTTCTCTCTCGAAGTCGAATACATCAGGAAAATGAATTACTCTAGTGGGGGTTGAACCCACGATCTTTCCCTTAAAGGAGGAATGCTTTAAAGACGGATATATAGAGAAGGGAAATTTGAATTGATTTAGGTGTGGCTCAGTAACTCATTTTCCCCCTGTAAGGAAAAGGTCGTGGGTTCAAGCCCCACCTGACTAATTCATTTTTCCTGATGTAATCGAATTGTATAGTTAATATTACATGCTATAAAATTTAATTTAAAAACACTTTGCACTTCTTCTATCTTTCTACCTTATATCGTGAAGAAATCTCCATAGACATCCCTTTGCTGGTCGGTAATGTCGGACTCGAACCGACTTAAACCGGACGCCATCTTGGGTCCCTCGCACCTCAGCTGACCCGAGCCAACCTTGCTACTACCTACCATATTAACAAGCTTAAAAATCCTATTGATTACCTAGTATTCTGTTACTCTAATAATTTTAAAAATAGAGTACGTATGGCAACTCTAATTGGTATTCGAATTTCAAATTTATGGACGTTCTCGGAATTGTGACATTCCGGATTTCAGTTTAAAAATGTGGATTCTACTCGTAATAGTCGAAAGGTGTATGAGGCAGTCGTTGGAGTTACACAGCAGGTGTTTAGTATCGATTCCGATCCCGGTTTTGACTGTAAGCATAGCACCACGGCTTACTGGTCACTTTCTTCAAATTCGAGTATCGAACATGGAACAAGTATTTCTTCCATTTTTTAATGTTTCCTGTTAGAGGACAGTGTGTCTTAAAAGCATCCATGGTGGAGAATAAAATTGGGTTGCTGCTGTTGAAGCACAAAACGACATACCTACTTACTGGCCTTGCGAATCTAGTAAAAAAAATGTTTTACTTTAGATATACCTAATGCCTAATAATCTTGAAATAATACTTTGAGTATTATTTGTTACTACTATTTTTTACCTAATTAATTAAATACATTTTCTGGAAAGTGAAAATTCTGTGCCATTAACCGGGCAATAGGCTCGCCACCTATTACATTGGGAGCTAAACATAAACTGGCGAAATGTGGGTGCCTCTGCCTACCCCTTCGGGGAATACAGGCGTGAATTTATGTACGAGTTTATGTATGATGAAAATTCTGTATTTTTTAATAACTTTTACCAAAGAATACACGTGATTATAAAGGTAGGGGGAAAGGGTAGTCCGAAACCTCGCCACGTATCGCAATTGTGGGTGGGAAGGGGGGTTAAAATTACTAAAAAAAACACGTGATTATTGGACAGCCCCTATAGGAATAAAACATTTGATTTGACAACATAATACCTAATAGTGAAACAAAAAACAGTAAGTAGGTAATATCATCTCCTATAGTTAAAACATCGCTCCTATATCAATAAAATTTTAATAGATAGATGTGCTTATTAGAAGACCATCACAAAATATGAAACTTAATTTTCAATATTGTAAAGATGTCCACCTTACAATCTACTCAAGTGCGAAACATAGTAAGGA
Source organism: Eilema sororculum (assembly GCA_914829495.1). Lineage (NCBI taxonomy): Eukaryota > Metazoa > Arthropoda > Insecta > Lepidoptera > Erebidae > Eilema > Eilema sororculum. Next base: position 12,077,741 of record OU618553.1, on the reverse strand, counting down.
CCTGCCTATACTATGATTAATAATAATACTGTAATACCTAATATCTATTCTAGCCTGTAGCTAATAAACGCGTAGCACAATAGCGTAAAACATAATTACATCTCAAAACGACCATTTATTGCCCATTTTGCAAAAGACATCAACGAATCCGTGCTACGGAAAGCTACGAAAACTAATCCATTAGAATTGCAATTGAAAATTCAACGTCACTCCTCGTGCCAAACGTCAAACTCTAGAGTGAACCGCGTGTTTCAACAACTCACAATATACATTATACAGTCAAATTGACCTGTATAAAATCCTCCTTCAACCACCATAAACAATATTCTTAGTTTAAAATAATAACGATTCACGAGTGTCAAACAAAAAGAAAATCTGAAAACAGCAATACAGTCTGTGGCGGAGCGTGTTCTGTCCGGGCCGCTAGGTGGCAGCACATAGCTCGCTATTCACAGCGTATATTATTTACCGCGTTTATATATGTATGTCGTTATATAAGTGAACAGAAAGCTAGGTTCGGTGGGCGCTCGGAGCGCGGCCGCGGCGATGCGGGGGTGAGGAGATGCTCGGGGGGGGGCAGGGAGCGGGGCCGGTACTGGGCCGGGGAGGGGGGTGCGTACCGCCGACGCACACTGATAAACATCCACGCACACTAGCCCGCCCCGCCGTGTCCGTGTGTATCGAACGAGCGAGCGCGCCAACCGACCGACTCGACGTATTCTTATTATTATGAAAGGAGAAACGCTTTTTGTAGGGCAAGAACTAAATTTGTAGTATTACGGCTGCCGATAATAAAGATCGTAAACGCATTTCAGTTCGCTGAAGTTTGCTCTGTGGCACATAGATGTCGCGCTTCCGATCGCGAATTGTTAGTGGGAGTTAAGTTTACGCGGTTTTACATAACGTGATCAGAACACACCATAACGCGTAAAGCTTTAATGAGAATACGTATAGAGTACTTGCCACGATGTTCTGGCTTCTACTGGGTAGTTGATACAAAATTCGTCGCAATTTGAAACATTTCCATGGCAATACGTCGAAAGTCGGCGTCTATTTAGCTGTACAGATGTTTTGTTTAATACCATTAATTGGACGAAGTATTATTTTGAAACATCTACTGAGATATAAATTCCTTATGAATTTATATTTCTTGTAGCTATTGATGTCCAGTTAATTAACCATTTAGAAATGTATTTATAGGTAAATCTCTCTCTCTAGGTTGGGCAGTCGCTCGCGCTAAAGTCAAGATAAGTCAAATGAAGATACACGATAGGTACCTACAAGTCAACGACAGATAACGTAATCAAATCTGTGCTACTCATCTCATTTTATTCCATAATAATTATTAAAAAAATAACGAGTAGATGCTATTTACCGATATTACCTACCTAGTATTCCCGTTAATCCCTCCAGCTAAGCTAAATTACTTGCTAAGCTAAAGAATTCCGGACCTCTCGATTGTAAGGTCAACTCCTTAACCACTAAGCTACCGACGCTTGTTGAGACGCATTATTGAGTAATATAAGTGACTCAGTTTAGTTGAATAGTTTTTTACTTGTGAAAACCAAACTGAGAGTGTATTTCGCCAATGATATGAAACGAGATTAATCTGAATTAAACTGCGCTATCGGACTTTACAACCAAACTGATGCCTGAACTTAAATATTCATCGAAAATTACCAATACACAATGTAAGTAAACTGACTTTTTATTGTTGAGTAGAGTTTTATACACACAAAAAACTAGAGAGCCGCTTCGACTTCGTTTGAGTCGAAGTTAAAACGAAATACCTATACTCCATTTGTTTAGGTACTTAAAAAAAGGTAAACAAGAAAAATGGTGGATTTCAGAGATAGTCAACCGTCAATGACAATAGTATTTTTGTGCATGATTAAGGGCAACATAAAGACTATATTTACCTTATTAAAAATTTTTAAATTTATAATAATAAACTGAAACGTTCAACACATTCACAAAACAATCAAAGTGATTTCAAATTCAATCACTGAATAAAATTTTAGTCTGAGTCCGAAGAACTATCACCAACACTAATTACCTACAAAGTGATCCTAGGTGTCGTCAATTATCTTATCTAGGGATGACATCTTCTCCACTTCTTTCAGTACATCGTCGTTGTCAAACCAAAATCTGCTATGTGCATTTTTTATAATTTTAACATGATGAAAATTGCGATTGGATTTTGACAATTGTGACTGGTAAATGAACCAATCTATTGCATGAAAGGCTATGTGCTTATAAGTACTATACGACGCACTATGACATCTTATTCGAATATGCTATGTGGAGCAGCTAGAAATTATTGTCAAATAAAATCTGCTAAGTGAAGAGAGTGCACATAGCAGATTTTGGTTTGACAACGACGACATGCTCTTCGCAGCTCTTTATGGTAGGTACCGAATAATAACAATAAATACAAATTACAAACTGCGAATTGACTTTGACAGGCACGTATGGCGCGATCTGGAAAAAACTGTTTTGAATATCTGTCTTTTTAGTTTCTTTATGGTAGGCACAGTGCAATAGTTTTTAAAATCATTCTAAATAATATAGTTTTTATAGTTTTTCAGCTTAGGAAATAATGATTGCAACTTAAAATTAAACCGAGTAGTTAAATATAGAAAAATATAAGATAGAAATGGATTTTAAGTTCTAAAATGATTTTATTTTGGTTTCTTTATTTCGGAACGAAAAATGCCCCTATAGAAGAACCCTTTTTACGATTTGTTTACCTTTTTTTAAATACCTAAACAAATAGAGTATACCTACTTAGGTACGCTAGGTACTTCGTATTAATATTCTAAATAGATATTTACAAAACACTTCAATCCGTACCTAAAAACTATAATGAGAAAATTTCACAAAAATATCTTGCCAAATTGATACACAAAGCTGGATTCTATATAAACGTGACACATCAAAACAAATAATAGTTGCCGTGAAGCGTCGCGAGGTGGCGCGAGTTAGTGCTAGGTGGCGGCAGTCTCGCGATGCGTCACCACCGCGGTGAGTGACTGCCTTTATGACGGGAATAGGATTATTCCCGCCAAAACATGTCGGCGCGCGGGAAACGCGGTAACTTTCACACGAACGAAACTGTGACACCGCTCACTCGAACGCAACACTAACTTTGAAAAATATCGCGCTCTTGTCAAAATATGGCGACCGCGAATAAAATGCTGCAGGTTGTTGGGTAAGAAAGAACAATAGAGAAAAATATAATGATTTTTGGACGCTTGGTACAAACAGTTTCATAAGAATTTTGTGTATGGTGTAGCATTGCATAGCTGCACAACCGTACCACAGATAACATATATAACATATAAGTACAATAGAAGTAATTGGGTAAACGGTTTCTCCTCTTAGGCCTAGAATGAATTCTAGAATGAATGACACTCAGCCTGAATCACCATTTTATCGGATGATAGGTTGTATAGACAGATTGATAGTTTGACAATGGCCTATACAATCTGTCCTCAGATAAATCGCGATTCAGGCTGAGGGTCATTCTAGAATATGGGCCTTAGACCTCAGACGCTTTTTCTTTGTTCTCAGTATCATCTTTTAAAATATTTATTCACTCTTTGTTACATTAGAATTCACTTCCCCAAAGAATCTAATGTATTTCTTTTTTAGTACTTACATTTATAATTTTATTAAAGGTTTAAAATTAGGTTTAAAATGAACAAGAAATGTTTAAACTACTTTTGTCGATGATTCTATATATAATAAATCCAAATGAAACTATGTATGTAAAATGGTAAAGAGTAGAAAAACAGCAGGGACTCGATTCTCCTAAAGCTAAACCACTGTGAGGCGACAGTCACCGCAAAAAGATGTCATTAAATTATAGACTATATTCTTATACACCTAAAGTCCAAAATGAAATGAAAAATGTCTCATTACACTTTGTCATTCACTCTGCAAAAAGTCAGATAATTTTGAACTTTAATTGTATTCCTTCAAAGTCTGTTATTTAATTCGCTTTTTTGCAGTGGTGGTGGCACGACTGTGGTTTGGCTTTAGTAGAATCTAGGCCCAGACCGTTAGTAAAGTAAACAACTAAACTAACTGAAGCTTGACTGTTCGGCTAATCCAAACTCATGATATACTGATCACGTTTCTGTAACTCACAGGATCCTAACCCGTCTTCACCTCTAGATGGGGACACTATGGTCCCCACAACCCGAAGCGGGCCATCTCGAAAGAGATGATCCTGGGTCTGCCGGGGTGCCAAAGTCTCAAGACGACGTGCTTTTTAGTCCGTTCGAGTCCGACTTAACCACCTCCACCGGCCCGTGGAGGTAGTATCCGTGGGGATTTCTCGCACGATAAAAAAAAAGAAAAAAAAAACCCGCCTTCACATGATGTATCTTCATGATGATGTGGTGTGCTTTTTTCAGCTATATTGGGGGCTAATGCTGTCTGAACTCCTAGCCTGCCACTGCCAGAATTGTTCAGGCCCTCTACTAAAACCAAACGACTGTGGGTACCAGTCACTGAAAAAAATGACATTAAATTTTAGACTTTATTTCTATATTCCTAAAGTTCAAAATGAAATGAAAACAGTTTCATTACACTTTTTCAATTACTCTGCAAAAAGTCATTTAATTTTGAACTTTAATCTCATCGCTTTAAAGTCTATTATTTAATGCCGTTTTAATGCCTCCACCTTTGACCTCACGACTATTAAGTCGGGACCGACTTCAAACGTTCCTTCTGAGGTACGGAGATTAACTCTTCATTATCAGATATTTCAGGCCCAAAAGCAGGTTTCTCCTTTACATAATTTAACATAACATATTTTTTTGTAAAAAGCCCACTTTAACCCCCATAACTTTTAAACGGCTCTACCGATTTTCAACAAATATGTCTAAGAACACGCGCACAAAAGTCACCTTTAATATAAAAAAAACTAAATTGAAATCGCTTTATCTCATCCGGTCGGGAGCTATGATGCCACAGACAGACAGACAGAACACGTCAAACTTATAACCCCTCTCTTAGCGTCGGGGGTTAAAAAGAAGGATCTATTTATAGCCTAACAGACAAATTCATTGATCTATGTCAATTACCCGAGGAGGGCTAGACCGTAAGGGATGGCCCTGGGTCAGCCGGGGCGCGAGGGATATGTCGATGACAACCTCACCTCCGGCCTAGCACCACGACCCACAGTCGGCGTGCGGTTTTAGTCGGTTCGAGTCCGACATAACCTCCCCTTCCGGCTCCGGCAGGGGGGTATCCGAGGGAGTTCCTCACGAAAAAAAAAAGATCTATGTCAATTATGCGCATCTTATTTTCTCGTCAAATCAGCTAAATCCGAGATCGCGTCCTTATAATGATCGTGTAATTGGGATTAGATTGGAACGGAACCGAGATGTAATTCTGGAATGAGTCTGTATTTCATACTATTATTAAAGACCTATCATGGGGGACTGACTAGAGAGGCCACACGATAGCCTCTCGTACCGGTTGACGCACACGGGTGTTTCATGAAGTACCTGCATCAGATCCAGAAGGAGCCAACTTCCGAGTGCCATCAGTGTGATGCGAGCGAGGACACAGAGCTCCACACGCTGATCGAGTGCCCGGCGTGGGACATGCCGAGGTGAGTCCTAGTGGTGGCTCTAGGGATGGGAGTCCTCACACTCGCCGTCGGACCACCTCCACTGGCTCCGGGGGGGGTGGTATCCGTGGGGATTTTTCGCACGATAAAAAAAATGCAGTCACGCCTGTTGGGGTTTGAGCCTGAGCAGGGCATCAGCGCTTCTTTCCAAGACTATGGTTGGATTTCGCCAACAATAATGTTCAACTAAACAATTTTTTTTATACCACGTAGGTGGCAGCCAAGCACACGACGCACCTGATGGAAAGTGGTTACCAAGGGCGTTACACTCGTGATACCGACCCTGAAGAAACTTCTAATCTTCTAATTCTTGAAGAGCCTCATATTGTAGTCGCTTGGGAAAACCACGGCAGGAATTTGTATATTTTAAGTAGGTACTACAATTTTAAAATGTGCTGAAGTACCATCCTAGTTGACTTAAACGAGTTTATACCTCTGTAGAATTAGTGTATACAGTTCACTATACTGAGTTTTCACGTTTCAATTTTCAGGTAAAAAATTTAGGTTGTTTTAATGACATTTAGGTGACAGACAAGCACACGGCCCACCTGATGGAAAGTGGTTACCGAGGCCTGTGGACGTATGTAACTCCAGAGGCGTACCACTCGTACTTCCGACCCTGAAGAAACCTTCTAATGCCCTTGTAGAAAGAAGAAGAAGAAAGGTTAATGTAGCTAGGTAACATGTAGTGATGAAACCTATCATATGTGTAATAAATGTAAGGACTTACATTACATTAAGATTAAACTCAAGAATAGCAACCTACAACTCACCCTCGTTTTGTTAACTTCCATATTAATAGACTAGCTTTTGCCCGCGTGGATGTCGGTTAACGCGACCAAACAAGCCTATGTCCTTTCTCATGGTCTAATCTACCCCCATACCAAATTTCATCAAAATTGGTTCAATAGTTTAGGCGTGAAAGCATAACAGACAGACAGACAGTTACTTTCGCATTTATAATATTAGTATGTATTTAGATAATCTGTGATAATAGCGCCACTACAAATCGCCTAAATAGTTGTTGGAACCGCTGAGGGATTCTCATCGAATAGAGTGATTAACAAAGATACACTTAGTCAATATAACGGCATATTCGAAGCTGGAACAACCCTGTAATCTTTGAATTAATTACTCTTATCCACAAAGAAGAGCACACAGGTGTTTGAATCACCTGTACTGAGATATATGGGTGAATATTTTAGTACCAGTTACTTTCACGCGGGACTATCTTTGTGAGGGTTAGGCAGAGGTGAGTTAACACCTACATTTCACCAATCGATGTTTTCGGTTTTCAAGTAATAGGGGGTGAGCCCATTGTCGTATTCCCGGGACTATTATTGACTCAAGCCATGAATTCGAGGCTGAGTCTGGGCTGTATATATTTCTTTGATGTTAAACAGCCCTATCCTAGCCCTAGCCCTTAATTTCCTTGTATGACACCACATGGGGAGAGATGGAGTGGTTCAATTTTTTATTTTTTTTATACAGAATATTAGAACCGAAGTTACTAATATTCCCTCTAACCACTCCAACTAAGCTAAATTGCTTGTGCAAGGAGTAGGTTCACGTCGGTAGTGTAATGGCCAGGATTCGAACCCGGGACCTTCCGATCGTAAGCCTGATTCCTTAACCACACTAAGCTACCGACACTTCTACTCTGATATACCGATATACACACAACAAGACAAGACGAAAGATACACACGACAGAATAGTAGATAAGTAGTATATCAAACTTTTAAATTGCGTACATAAGGGTATGATTCAGTCATACAGCAGATAGCGCATACATTACTTGTAAACTTCGATTCGAATAAAGGGGTCATTTAAAAAACCGCAATGAATTACGCGTATCTACTGCGTGCGTCTGCAGTTTTGTTGTATGCCGTCACCTTCGACATCATACCTTAAGTATTGAGCTACCTGCCACTCTAAACAAGTGGGCAATGCGAATCAATCCTATGCATTCCTCATTTTATTCTACAATGCGTCGAAATGTTTGTATACAGTAGGGTTGATTCAAATCAGGTGGAAATTCCTCCTGCAGTTTTTAAGTGGTAATTCAATATCAACCTTATTACGTTAAAATAAAGCTTAAAATAGTAAGCAACAACGCGCTACTGTGCTATTGGATAAGATTAAATGTTGCATACAATTTTCAGCCTTGTCTCAATGAAATATGATTACTATTGAATTAACACTTCAAAATAGTCGAGCATTATCACTCCTTTTCTAAGTTAACCCTAAGGGTGGCGGGTATTTGACACGTATTTTGACATTTATGACATCCGTGGCTGTCATAAACGTCAGAAATAAGTGTCAATCACATACATTCATCATTCAATTCTACAATACCGGCCAACGAAATGCCACATGTCTAGGGAGACAGGAGTTCATGTACGGCTTCGGGTAAAAAACCACATAGTATACCTGCATATTAAGTATTGTCATGTGTAAAGACTAATTCAATTTTTATACGTACTTATCACCTCCTTACATTTAAGGAAAAAGTCAGCACAGTAGCCAGTTCTCGGAGCTCGTGATAGTGCACGGTGGCCGGTGGCAATAGCTTGCTCGCTATTATTTGGCCTCGATATTAACCTTGGCGGTACGACATTCAGTGAACGTCTAACGCCATCTAGTTTTTGGATCGTGGAACTAAGAGATTTTACATCGCGCATGCAAGAATAATAACTTTTAAAAATACCCATTTGTCTATGATGTGTATTCAGAATAGGGTACAATTTAAAGACTCATAGAAAACAATAATTTTGTACAAGGGCTGTGCTGATTCAAAACTTCTCGCGAAAGAAACAATACATCTTTCACAGATTGCTGTTTACGCCAGTTTACAAAATCAGCCTTTTTATAAACCTATTTTAGGTATATTACAACTGATTTTGAAATAAAAGCTAGTTTTGAAAATGTTTTATTTTTTATTTTTCTGTCGACAAAAGCAGCCAGGCCTAGGCCAGTTGTGTCCCCATCGTTAACCACTACAAGTATTTTCTCAAAATGCTAGATAAAATCTTAGCTAAAATACTTGGTAAATAAAAAGACATTACAATGACATCATTAAAAGTAAACTATCTTTTTCATCATTTCTATTTGTTTTTCCATTTCACTTTTCCTTCCTGCTTCCTTCCAGCAAGCGTCGCGCGTCGGTAGATTAGTGGTTAAGGTGTCGGCCTTACGATCGAGAGGTCCCAGGTTCGAATCCTGGCCATTACACTACCGACGTGAATCCACTACTAGCAAGAGCAATTTAGCTTAGTTGGAGGGGTTAGAGGGAATATTAGTAATAGTTCTAATATTTTAAAAAAAAAAAATTCTTCATCCGACAGTAAACATACAGTCCATGACTAAGTCGCCATTTGATGGCAATAGGCTCACCCACTTACGTGGGGGTGGGACCGAAAATCATAGTTGGCAAAATGTGGTTCTAGGTACACCTCTGCCTCCCCCTTCGGAGATTTACAGGCGTGAGTATATGTATGTATATTATAAGTAGGTAACTTTAATAAAGAAAGATGGTGACTTAAAACAAAGTTTGTGATGACATACCAGCAACAAGTCTCTAGTCACCCCAGCAGAAGCAGGCCACGGCGGCAGCGCACAGGAAAGCGCGCCTCCCCATTCCGGGGGCGAATCGGGGACACCGTTGTCTCCCCTCCTGAGGAGAGCCAGACCGTAAGGGATGGCCCTGGGTCAGCCGGGGTGCGAGGAATATGTCGAAGACAACTTCACCTCCGGCCTAGCACCACGACCCACAGTCGGCGTGCGGTTTTAATCGGTTCGAGTCCGACATAACCTCCCCTTCCGGCTCCGGCACGAAATGAAACTCTCAAAAAACCCGGACGGTTATATTATGTGGTAAGTATACAATAGTAAGTAACAATATTGTAGCCGCGTGGTTCCCGGTAGAGTAGCCCTATCCCTTAGTCGCCTTGTAATGTCATACAAGGCGACTAAGGGATAGCCCAGACTCAGTCTCGCATGCACGGCTTGACTCAACAATAGTGCCCGGAATGCGGCAATAGGCTCACCCCCTATTACGTGGGACCGAATCCAATGATTGGTGAAGTGAGGGTGTCAATTCACCTCTGCCTAACCCTTCGGAGATAAAGCCGCTATAGGCGTGATTGTATGTTTGTAATAACAATATTACGAGTATTCTGGGTTATAAATAGATATGCTATATAGATAATAATTACTATTTTGTGCTTCATTATAGTGAAAGCATAATTATTGGAAACGGCAGGATATGGTCGGGCGTTGGCGGAGTAGGTAAGTCTGGATTATTCAGCGAAATCTATACAAATAAATAAAATTGGAGTGTCTGTTTGTAATATTAAAATAACCGCTTTCTACTACATGCATATGAATGTATATACGGTACACATACCAAAATATATATTTTTAAATTTTTTGTCTGTCTGTCTGTCTGTCTGTCTGTTTGTTTTGGCTAATCTCTGGAACGGCTGGACCAATTTGGACGGGACTTTCACTGGCAGATAGCTTATGTAATAAGGAGTAACTTAGGCTAAAAAAAAAATGCAAAAAAAAAACTGATTTTTTTTATTAAGTACATTCCACGCGGACGAAGTCGCGGGCACAGCTAGTGATAAATATAATTGTAGTATATTTAGATACAAGAACAATTGTCTGATGTTTAGCGAACATTAATAATAAGCTGTTCGAATTAGAAAAATATATATTTATCTGATTGGCGGCAGTTTTATTATGAATTCTGATGTCTATTCTTTGATGATCACTTACTATTTATACAGATTGTAGATAGGTACTTACAAGATTTCCAAATTGCCTTTATATTTTACTAGCTTTCGCATGCGGCTCCGCCCGCGTAGGTCGGTTATCGCGACCAAATATAGCCTAGGTGCTAATCCAGGCTGTCAGCTAACTCCATACCAAATTTTATTAAAATCGCTTCAGCCGTTTAGATGTGATAGAGTAACAAACATTCATCCATCCATACTTACAAACTTTCGATTCATTCATTCAACTTACATTATTTATCTAGTAGAAGTAGAAGTAACTAAGGAGATATTAATAGTTTTCTATATACAAGCAGAAAACTGAAAAAAGGGACCTTTCTTTCCCTCCCCCAGCGCGGGCTCGTGTCCCACACTCGGGGACTTTTAGTATGTTCATCTAGGCACCTTAGGGAATAATATTAGTAGGGATTTCATATTGTTCCTAAAAAGATTTCACTAACAAAGTACTTTACGAATAAATTAAGTACACGTATTCATCATTCGAATTGTTAGTTATGGTAACCAGTTCATATAGAGGTCCCATGAAAAACAGCACGCTTAGTTTATCCCTTTTTTTCAGTTTCATGGGTAGCATTATTCTGTTTGACAGCGAGTTTCTTCGTAACGTGAGTTGCCGGTGTATTTCTATTGGTTAACACAGTAGACAGAAGTGGGGTAAAATGAAATACACATATATTTATTGGCTAATATTGCTAATAATTTCGCGTGTGATAACGGTACGGGCAATCAAGCAGGGGTTGAAGAAATGAAATATTTTTCTAATTATTTTTTACTTTTTATTTATAAGTAAATACACAAATTTACCAAATGCGAAATGGACGTTTCGCGAAGTGGACCATTTGCGAAACGGACGTTCTGAGAACTGGACCAAATGCGAAATGGACCAAGTGGACTGTGGACCAAATGCGACGAACCGATTTTACGTCCACATTTTCTCAACTAGCTGTTGGTCACGGCTCTGTGAAAGACTAATCCTGTTCCTGAGCCCCTAGGGAGGAACCTATTCCCGGAAAAGTAAGCTATGAGATAATTTCGGACTATAATCTATATCTGTGCCAATTTTCTTCCAGATCCGTTCAGTCGTTTTTGTGTGAAAGAGCAACAAACATCCACATATATCCATGCTCACTTTTGATAATTTTGATATTACTAGTAGGAATAAGTGCCCGGTTAATGGCAATAGGCTCGCCACGTATTACATTGGGACCTAAACATAAACTGGCGAAATGTGGGTGCTAGCACCTCTGCCTACCCCTTCGGGGAATACAGGCGTGAGTTTATGTTATGTTATGTTAGTAGGAAGTAGGTTTCGATAAAACTGTTATTCTTATACTAGGAGTGTTTGTTATTTTGTTGAGTGACTGTTATATATTCATAGGTTGTTTTTATTGTAAAAACGCTTCCACGAACCCTTTGCGCTATGTATGTCTAATACGCAGTTCACCTAGCTCGCGTTATGACTAGTCAAAAGGATAAGTAGGCATAACGCTAGTTGGACCTACTGCGATATAGGTTAAAACAGAGGAAGACAAAAAGAGTCATAGACCTACTGCATTACAGTCCATCAGCGAGGAAACGAAGGCGATAAGAGATTAAAACACTAGTCCTTTAAAAATTATGTTTATATTGAAAACTGAACTTAAATGAATGACCAGTAGTAGTATACTTATACTAGGACATGCTAATTAATGACTGTGAATATTAATAAGATCTTTAAGCTATTGAAAATGATATTTAGTCATAACGCGAGCTAGGTGAACTGAGATTTAGGCATTTGTCGAAAAAGTCCTTATGCGAAAATGGCAAACAGCGCTATAGGTATACGTCCACTTAGGCTTAAAGCTATTGAAAATGACATTTAGACATAACGCGAGCTAGGTGAACTGCGTATTAGACATACATAGCGCAAAGGCCACGAACATATTATGGGAAGCCATTTTGCTTGTGTTTTTGAAGAAAATTATCGGAAAGGTATTTAGAAAAATGAACAGATCGTCTCACTCATTGCTATGCCTTTCTTCTGCAATGTTGTCAATCTATGCAATGCACATGATTGCTTATTGATACCTTTTCTTGCTTAAGATAATAACAAACTAAAAATATGATGATGGTGTTGAACGCGTTCAAGCCCTTTGGCAAACATAAGGTAATATGCTAATTGTGACATTTTAGTACATGGTTTTGGTTAGATTTAGTTACAGTGTCATATCAGATGAAGAAAGAACGAGGAGTCACGGCCGGAAGAGTAGCAGAATATCATTTTTTTTAATGGGCGTGCAATCCGGCCGGAATCGCACTGAAATGGGACAATAACGGCCGGACCCATGTAACGCTACAAAAATCAACAAAAACAACTTCTACTGCTACTAATTTTGAATGTTTTCCCAACGTTAGGAATCCTCAGGGACACGTGTACAATAAACAGGTGCCAGGTGACACTAATCACACAAATCAAAGTTAACTTCAACGAACAGGTGACAAGCTCGCACCATGCGAGGGAAAACGGCAGAAAGCCGTTAGATACAGGCGGCTTCAATCGGCCTGCTATGGCTATAGGTACTACGTATACGCTAAGCAGTGAAAGCAGACCTTTAACAATTTTCGGTACTTAGTATTGACTAGCTTTTGTCCATGGCTCCGCCCGCGTGGATCACGGTTATCGTGACCAAACATAGCCTACGTCCTTTCTCATTGTCTAATCTACCCCTATACCAAATTTCATCAAAATCGGTTACGTGGTTTAGGCGTGAAAGCGTAACAGACAGACAGACAGAGCTACTTTCACATTTATAATATTACTAGCTTTTGCCCGCGGCTCCGCCCACGTGCATGTCGGTTATCGCGACCAAACATAGCCTATGTCCTTTCTCATTGTCTAATCTACCTCTATACCAAATTTCATCAAAATCGGTTACGTGGTTCAGGCGTGAAAGCGTAACAAACAGACAGACAGACAGACAGACAGAGTTACTTTCGCATTTATAATATTACTAGCTTTTGCCCGCGGCTCCGCCCGCGTGGATGTCGGTTATCGCGACCAAACATAGCCTATGTCCTTTCTCATGGTCTAATCTACCCCTATACCAAATTTCATCAAAATCGGTTCAGTGGTTAAGGCGTGAAAGCGTAACATACAGACAGACAGACAGACAGAGTTACTTTCGAATTTATAATATTATAGTATGGAAGTATGGAAGTATGGATGCGCATCATGTTTCTTTTTCTCAAATAAAGATGATGCTCGATATACGTAGGCCGGGATGTTGGTGCGTTGTGCGCCCCCTCTTGCTGACAGTTAGATAAAATGAAGACAACGTAGTTCACACACCTGAAGGGGCAGAGTGCGTGGGATATGCTTTAGGTAATTTAATACTGCGGCATCTGGATACCCAAAGCCGCGTTCAGTTTTAGTCAGTTCAAGTCTGACATGGGACTTGAATATAGATAGCGTTGTGTAATATCGCCAATATTTTTATTGTCATATCATATTGTGATATTTTTAGTTGCAGATGGCAGCCGCTTCCCGAAGCCGAAGTTCAGTCGCATCACAGTTTGACTGGAAAGCTGACACCAAGTAATTTGGCAAAAGGAATCAGGAATGACGAGGATAACGGATTTTTATTTGAAATTGACATGAAATTAGTTAGACATAGAGGGGTGAATTTCCCGGGACCAAGAATTGCGTGGCATCGATGAAATCGGTGCTAAAAATCATAGTTATAATGCCCTAACATTTTTTGCTAGTTAGGTGAAATAGTGATCTATGTGTGGCACTACATATTCTATTAAATAGGATTATAGGTACTCCAAAAAAAAACAAAATACACCGAAATCTTTCATTGCCGTGTTTGTCCACACGTCACCTATTGTGTCGTAATACCTCATTGATAAAAATCTATGGGTTATTTTTATTAATAACTGTTTTTATTTGATACGTGAATAGTTAAAATATTGTTACGAAATACATTTATTCAAATATTTAAACAATACAACGAATGTTTAAAAAAAATACATTTGTCCCAGAACTACCCTTCATCGCCGTGTTCTAAACATGTTTTAAAATATTGTTTTATCTAACGACTTGCGTCCTCCCTTATATGCGCTAAACGTTGCATATAGGTGCTGCCTAAATGCTCGACACGGAAGAACGTACACACGTACCTGCGTTTTGGCGCTATAGAAGTAAGTATACCATTTTTATGTTATTGGACATTTTTTCTTTCATTGCCGTGGATAGGTATAACTTTCTATTTTAATAAGTTATCCGCTTGATTAAACATTCAATAGAACGCCATTTCTCTTGTTTATTTTTGTGAAGTGATTAATACTTCGAATAATTATTAGATTTTTTGTTATTTAATATTTTTGTCTTGTTTTTCATTGCCGTGCTTTCATTGCCGTAGTTTCCGTGGTCAAAATTTGCTATGGCAATGAAAAAAAAAACAAGGCAATGAAAAAAAAAACATTGCCATGCATTGTAAAACAATTTAGTTTCATTGCTGTGGCCAGATGTTTCATTTCCGTGACTTATGTTTTCATCGCCATAGTATGATTAGGCCTTACATTATAGGTAGCACCAAATACTGACATTACAGGATTCGAAATTCAAAATTCTGCAATACGATGAAAGATTTGATGAGTTTTTTACTGTACAATCAATTGTAAATAGTTTGATTTTAATAATGGATTGTTTATTTTTAGGATACCAAGACTATGAAGAAGTACCTTAACCGGTGTGGGCTGTGATTATTTTGTCTTTAGATTTTATAAAAATGTTATTGTTTCGCTTCACATTAAATATTGATGCGTAAATTAAAAACTTGAGGCGTACTATGTAATGTATGTTGTTGGCATTTACTTTTGCATAATTAACAAAAGTATACCATATTATTTATTTTATTCATATTAGTGTATTGTTAATTTATTTTTTGTGTGAAAGAATTTAAATAAATGACTGGACAATTCTTTGATCCTATTATATTTCTTTAATTGTACTCCTTTTGCAGATTTTTAACCTATGCAATTTGTATTTATTGTATGTAAGTAGGTATATAAAGTATTATGTTTTATATGGATTTTCATTTCTGTGGTTGATTCATTCATTCCCTTGGCATAATTCTTTCATTGCCGTGGACGCTTGTTTCATTGCCGTACACGCATGTTTCATCGCCTTGGCATGTAATTTTTAATCTTGTATATCTCGTTAGCTTTTTTAGTTATCTGCTAGATATTAAGCGAGAATACATATAGTATCGAAACCTTTAAATAACGCGATGATTTTTTACTATAACACTTAAGGTAAAAAAATCCACGGAAATGAAGATTTTAAGGGACCTGTTGAAATTCACCCAGAGGCTAATTCCACAGTCTAACGATTCATACTACATACAGTCTGTCAACGAAGCCGTCTAGATAGAGCAATCGTGCGGGGGGAGAGGGGTGGTGGGGGGCGGGGAATTACTCGGTACGCCCATACATTTTACTCGGTACTAAGGATTCAGGGCTGTCTCATTATTTGTAATCACACTAATCACATTTTTAATATATCTTTTTTTTCATGACTCGTTTTGTTTGTTAAAATCGTTTTTTTTTTCGTTTTATATATTTAGCGATCCAAGATGGCGGACACGAAATTTCCACTAAAATCAATATGGGTATCGTTTTCGGGGTTTTAGGGGTCGCCGATTACGAATATATCATCCATTTTGCGATCCAAGATGGCGGACACGAAATTTTCACTAAAATCAATATGGATATCGTTTACCGGGTTTTAGGGGTCGCCGATTACGAATATATCATCCATTTAGCGATCCAAGATGGCGGATTCAAAATTTTCCGCCATAATCGATATGGGTATCGCTTTCAGGGTTTTTGGGGTCGCTGATTACGAATATATCATCCATTTATCGATCGAAGATGGTGGTCTCGAAATTTTCACAAAATTCGATATGGGTATCCTTTTCTGGGTTTTAGGGTTCACCGATTGCGAATAAATCATCCATTTCGCTATCCAAGATGGCGGACTCGAAATTTTCACTAAAATCGATATTTGTATGGCTTTCAGGGGTTTTGGGGTTGCTGATTACGAATATATTATTTATTAAGCGATCCAAAATGACTGGGTGGTATATATATTCGTAATAAGCAACCCAGAAAACTTCGAAAACGATACCCATATTGACTTAGTTGGAAATTTCAAGTCCGCCATCTTGGATCGCAAAATGGTTGATATATTCGTAATTAACCACCCCGTAAACCCCGAAAGCGATATGCATGTTGACTTTGTTGGAAATGTCACATCTGCCATCTTGGATCGCAAAATGGAATAAATATTCTTAAGGAGTCAGGCCACCCACGATCAGTCCGCCTGCAGTTTCAGATCGTATTGGGCAGTCCTAAGCCGACAGCACCCACACACGAAAGCGATTGCATTTCATTCGAATTCGAGTCGAATTCAAACCCGAACCCGAAACCGAAACTGAAACCGAAACCGAAACCGAAATCGAAATCCACAAATCCAAATTCAAAAACTTAGCCTTAAAATATTACGTTTTTGGATTGATCATCATAATTGATTAAGTAGAACCGATGATATAACCAAAAGTCACAATAGTCGACGTCCATGCGAGCGGAGCCACGGGCATCAGCTAGTTGATGTGCCTTGTCAGAAAATACGAAATTACGGAAAAATAAATTAAAAATAAAAACTGAAGTGACAACCCTGACAAAACTGCAAAAGGCGGCATTTCCGCAAACATCAACCGCGATGAACTACTGTAAGATCACTCGTTATACTGTGCTAATTCTGTGTTGTCAAAACTAACTAAAAAACGCTAAAATTTTTATACGAAACGACTTATACTGCAACTGCTATTCCAGGCCGAGCGTGGGTCCTAGCTCTAGGAGAAGAAGACGCTCTCGAGCCCCGGCTGAGAGGGTTTCTCAGCGCATGTTTGGAGCGAGGCCAGTTTCCGAAGATGTGGAAGACGGGGAAACTGGTCCTCATCCGAAAGGCGGGGCGCCCGGCGGACTCACCGTCCGCCTACAGGCCAATAGTGTTGCTCGACGAGGTGTGCAAGCTCTTTGAAAGAGTCATTGCAAAGCGCCTCGTCGAGCACCTATCCAGGGTAGGGCCTGACCTGGCGGATGGCCAGTATGGCTTCCGCCGGAGGCGCTCCACCGTGGATGCCATCATGCGCGTGAGGACTCTGGCGAAGGACGCCGTCGCTCGGGGCGAGGTGGTGTTGGCGGTGTCACTGGACATCGCCAACGCATTTAACACCCTGCCCTGGAGCTGCATTAGGGAGGCGCTCGTGTATCACGAAGTGCCTCTCTACCTTCGCCGCATAGTCGGGGCGTATCTGTCGGAGAGAGCAGTCGTCTACCCAAGTGCGACCGGGCTCGGTCGGCGAGAGATGTCGTGCGGTGTTCCGCAGGGATCGGTCCTGGGACCGCTACTGTGGAACATCGGTTACGACTGGGTGCTACGCGGGGAGCTCGTGGACGGTGCCGCCGTCACGTGTTATGCGGATGACACGCTGGTGACGGCGTGCGGGGCTACATACCGCGAAGCGACCCTGAAGGCCACGACCGCGGTTGCCCAAGTCGTGGAACGGATTCGGCGGCTGGGTCTCGAGGTGGCTCTGCATAAAACCGAGGCCATGTTCTTTCATGGGCCTCGGCGCGTGCCACCGGAGGATTCCAGCCTCATAGTGGGAGACATTTCCATCGGCGTCAAGGCCCAGATGAAATATCTGGGGCTTGTACTTGATGGCCGGTGGAACTTCGGGGAGCATCTCCGAAGACTGGCCCCCAAATTGAAGGACACAGCTGCCGCTTTGGGGCGGCTGCTGCCCAACATGAGGGGGCCGGATGACTCCTGCAGGAGCCTCTACGCGGGAGTCGTGCGGTCCATGGCCCTATATGGGTGCCCAATATGGGCGGACACCCTGACGGTCCACAATGCGCGTCTGCTGCGTGGACCGCAGCGTGCAATGGCCAGCAGGGCCATTAGGGGGTACCGCACGATATCCTTCGAGGCGGCGAGTCTCCTTGCCGGATCCCTACCGTGGAACCTGGATGCGAGAGCCCTTTCGATGCTATATCGGTATCGTAAGGAGGCGCGGGAGCAGGGACGGGAACCCGAGCCCGAAGAAATTCGGGCCGTGAGGTCCCAGCTCCACAGGGACATGGTAGCGGAATGGGAGCTACGACTTGGGCGACCAAGCGCAGGGCACGCCGTAATAGCGGCGGTAAGACCCATCATGGAGGAGTGGCTAGAGAGGCCACACGGCAGCCTCTCGTACCGGCTGACGCAGGTGATTACCGGACACGGGTGTTTCGGGAGTTACCTGTGTCGGATCCGGAAGGAGCCAACGTCCGAGTGCCATCACTGTGATGCGAGCGAGGACACAGAGCTGCACACGCTGACCGAGTGCCCGGCGTGGGACACGCCGAGGCGGGTCCTAGTGGCGGCTCTAGGGGTGGGAGTCCTCACACTCGTCACATTGCTCACAGCGATGGTACGATGCGCAAACGCTTGGGGTGCGGCCGCCTCCTTCTGCGAGCAAGTAATGCTCGAGAAGGAGGCGGCCGGTCGGGTCCGGACCAGACTCCGGGCCCGGGAAGCCCGTGCAGAGCGAAGGCGAACCGGACGTCGGAGGTCGCAGAACGACCTCCGTCCTCCATGAGCGCTGGCCTGGGGGTGACCGGTGGAGCCGCCTGTCACCCTAGCAGAAGCAGGCCGCGGCGGCGGCGCAAAGTGCGCCTCCCCGTAACCGGGGCTAGATGGGGACATTTTGGTCCCCACAACCCGAAGGGGGCCATCTCGAAAGAGATGGTCCTGGGTCTGCTGGGGTGCGAGAGATATGCTTTTGGCAATCTCACCTCCGGCAGCCAAGGACCCAAGACGGCGTGCGTTTTAGTCGGTTCGAGTCCGACATAACCGCCTCCACCGGCTCCGTGGGGGTGGTATCCGTGGGGATTTTTCGCACGATAAAAAAAAAAAAAAAAAAAAAAAAAAAAAATACTGCAACTGCTATAACTACAACCAAGATTGATTACCATTAATTGTATACCATTGATTGTATTACTTGGTTACCATTTTAGAAATTTTGAGCGTATTTTAGTTAGTTTTGACGACACAGAATTAGCATCTATCCTGACTAATTTCATGTCACCCACTGTTCGAACTAATACTACGCGATGTCTATTGTCTGACGGCACTGTGATCATTGAATAATACACTCTCCATTTTTAGCTTAGGTGGTGAAATACGTGAACTGTTCATCTATATATTTATATATAAATCAATGCCACTTTTCGTTGTTATGTTATAACTCAACAACGCCTTTTCCGATTTGGCTAATTTAGGTCTTGAATTATTCGTGGAAGTCCAGGGAAGGTTTGTACGTAGAGAAAAATTCGAATAATTGCCGGGAACCGCCATCCATGCGGGCGGAACCGCGGGCAAAAGCTAGTCTTTTATAGATTTTTACAAGTTTAAAGTCTACCACATTCACAGACATAGTTACTCGGCAACGAAAGATGGAGATACACAACTGACAGTGCAGCCCATCTCGTTCAAAGCTGTGTTAGTTTATAACGGTTAATGCATTCTATTAATGAACCATCATTCGCGAAACGAGTTGTAGTTGATTGACAATACATATCCATGAAGGAAACGTTTATATTCTGTACGAGAACCCGAAAAATCTGAGAAAATTCCGTTTGGTAGGTAAACTAGTAGAACTATACCTATTTATTAGTCATCGGTACTTGTTCTTAGCACCTCCGAGTAACCACCTCTGACAGCCTCTATGGCGTGGTGGTAGTGAACGCGAATGCTACGCAGGAGGCGTGGGTTCGATATCCGCTCAGTGAAAATATTTGTATGCATGAATATGGCTCTTTGCATTGGTCTGGGTGTTTCTATGTACAATGAAGTATTTACAAAAAAAAGTATCTAAGTATGTTTATCCGCATTCTAGATTCCATAACACAAGCAGGCTAAGCTTACCATGGGTGTAGCGTGGCGTAGAATGTTGTGTAATATTTATTAACCCACCACCTTTTGTCTCTAGGGACCCAGGTGTGTAACTGTGTAAGCACAGTTACACACCATATCGAAGTTCAGGCAAATCTGCAGTTAGAGTGGTAAAGCAGACCCCAGACTCCGACTCAAGATGAAGAAGACTTACCGTACTGCAGACCATTCTTATTTTTTATAATTACTTAGACAGATTGTTTGTTTGTAGTTATCTTAGGATAGTAAAATAGCAAAAAAAAAACTAAAAAGTTTGAATGAATTTTTTTAAAGCATTTATAATGCTAGCTTTAAAATTCGATTACATCGGGAAAAATTCAAAGTTCAAGTTAGACTCAAGTCTAACACGACCTTTCAAACCCACGACCTTTCCTTACAGGGGGAATGCTCTTCCAACTGAGCTATTGAGCCACACCTGAATCACTTTAAATTTCCCTTCTCTTTATATCCGTCTTTAAGGGCGACGGTGGAGTCGTCTACCAACATTTACGAAAATCACCTTTCTTACGAACATATTTCCCGATATATTCGAAAACTGAAAAGTACAAATGAGCAACTCAATTAAAACACCGTAGTAGATTGGAAAGCCCTAAAATTTAACCTTTATTCATAGGATATTTAAAAACAAAAATATTTGGAGCAGGTGTGAACTTTTGCGTGTATCATATTTGCTTTCTTCAATCGTATTTTTTTTTTTCAGTATTAGATACATCAGCTGAATGTAAAATATCAGGAAAGAGAGTCTCCATTACAAACACCAATAATGTTACAATCCTATGCCTAAAACACGATTGTTTTTAGCACGTCCTGGCAGCTGGCAGGCCAACGGTAGACTGTAGAGCTACTATATCTTCAAGGATACCCAAGCTTGAATATTATTCCAATGTATTTGCGCTTAAATAACCATAAAGGCTAATACAAGACAGGAGTGCTACCAGCTACTAGCCCTATCGCCAACAATGTCCTACACCGGCGTGTGCCGTTATCTTGCCACATACGCAAATCACGTACACAAACACCCAGACTCTGAACATAAATATACATGTATTTAGAGGCCAAATAAATATGTTGACGAAAATCAAACTTGTAAATTTTAGCATTGAAGGGAATCCTGCCCAGTTTGCACGGCTTTTGGCAGTGGATTTAGACATAAATGTATTATTTCCAATAATACTTTTTGAAAAAAAAATTGGAATCGATTATGGTCTTACCACAAAGTTTTATCTATACAGCAAGACGTCAAAACTCATTTGTTTTCTGCGTCCCGTTCCAAATTTAAAATTATTTCCCGCCATAACCAGGGAACTGTAAATAAATACCGTGACGCAATTTTGGTTCTAAACATCTTGTCTAATTAGGTAAGAGTTGCTATCGGGCGTCGGAGGTCGCTGAATGACCTCTGTCCCCCATCAGCGTGGGCCTGAGGGTAACAGGTGGAGTCACCTGTCACCCTCACAGTAGCAGACCGTGACAGCCGTGTCTCTGGTGACTATTTGGGGACGCCGGCCAAATAAAAATAGGAAGGGCCCCGGGTCCGCCGAGGTGCGACGGATATATCCAACAACCTTGCCTTCAGATTTGCACTTCAACCCACAATGGCGTTAGTTGGTTCGAGTCCGACATAAACTGCCCCACCGGTTCCGGCAGGGGGGGGGGGGGAGTGGAGGGGTATCCGCAGGGATTTCAGCACGTAAAAAAAACATAACTACCTTCATTTCTGAAAAGTTTTAAGCTTGATGAAGCAATACTCGTAAAAGTCGTAAGTCGTACTCAATATAAAAAAATACACCAAAAAACAACAAGCAGTAGATATTTACAAACCTTTACATTAAAAGTCAATGACCCCAAATAATTGGCACCTATCGAAATCCAAGAATGAAACCAATAAAATTCTAATGCCACATATTTGACGGCTAACTTCAACCAATTTTTTATTCTACCTAAATCTACCGCATGTCGGCGAAGGACTTGAAGAATTTACGTGGTATGCTGGGCTCTCACAACAAAAAAGAACTGCGTGGCGCTTCTAACGAGGTGCTACATTTGGATCTAGGGCGACAGGGCTTGTAGACAAGTGACATTCTATTAATGGAATCCACGAGGAATCGTTTCAGTTTCAATTTAAATCGAACACGTGACGTTCGGTGATAATAATAATAATTGGATATCCTTTAGTTAAAATAAATTATCTAACCTAACTTATTGAATTATGAATGGTAAAAGAGCGGTAAAAATTGTGTCGGTTTAATAGTTTTTTATTTATTTTTAATCATCCATCCAACCTATAATAGTAACTGATTTGACTATTAAATTTTATGACGTCACTAAATCTTTTTTCATACAAGTTACCGTCTAAACGATAAGTTATACTTATCGTTTATTTGACTAGTCAGTAGAATACCCAATTTCAACTAGCTGTTGCCGTTGGATGTCGGTTATTGGGACCAACCAAACATAGCCTTAGTCCTCAATCTATGTCTGTACCAAATTTCACCAAAATCGGTTCAGTGCATAAGGCGTGAAAGCGTAACAGAAAGACAGACAACGAGTTACTTTTGCATTTATAATGTTAGTAGGGATAGATAATAGTTAAATTATTGATTACATCAATCCCAAACATTGCTGAACTGTCACTCCACTGCCGTTCTTGCTAATAACATGATACTTCTGTCTAGAGATATAGGAGTAGTTAGATCATTTTCTATAGTATACCTTACCTACTATACAAGGTGATTTCATAGTCGTTTCGGAAAAAATTAAATTAAAAATTTAAAAAACCCCCGTCACAAAAAACACTTCCAAAAAGTTGAAAATAAATTAATAAATTTTGATTCAACGGTTGCCATGTCGGGGGACCCTAACTGGTTAAGCTTTCCGTTATATTATTGGAACAATTTAAGGTCCCTAACCCGTAACTTTTTGGAAGTGTTTTTTGTGACGGGGGTTTTTTAAATTTTTAATTTAATTTTTATTTTATACTTTTTAAATTGATCTACTAGTCAAGCTCTTTCATTTGATACCCATATTGAGGGAGTTATGAAGAAATATGTATTCCGACATGTTGTGGCGGCGGCCATCTTGGACCGATTTTTTTCAAACATAGCTAAGAACACTCCCGACTAATATACCTTTCAAACAAAAAAAACTAAATCCAAATCGGTTCATCCGTTTGGGAGCTACGATGCCACAGACAGACACACACACACACACACACACACACACACAGACACGTCAAATTTATAACACCCCGTCGTTTTTGCGTCGAGGGTTAAAAAAAGTATTTGGACACAGTTTCGACAGCAAAATCATCTGGAAGTATTAATTTGGTGAAATAAAAAAAAAACATCCCCCATAAATTTTTCCTTTCACCTAACATTATTCCCAAACATTATCAAAAAAATATATTTTTTTCTTTGGCCAAAGCCGCTGAAACTGTTCTTTTTTTTTCGAAACGACTATAATATCACCTTGTACAGTAGGTACTAGCTGTCCCGGCGAACTTCGTACCGCCAATTTTTTCCACCCGCGTGGCGTCTGCTCCCGTTCCCGCTGCACCCTCTACTATATTAAGCCTGTATTATACATATAAACCTTCCTCTTGAATCACTCTATCTATTAAGAAACCACTTTAAAATCCGTTGTGTAGTTTTAAAGATTTAAGCACACATAAAGACGGACAGACAGCGACAGTGACTTTGTTTAATCCTATGTAGTGATAACTGATGATTGAAGGTTGACACTCTGGTTGGTGGCTTTTCGTTCGAGATTGGGAGATCAGACGGCATTCGCTGCCGCAATAGCCTAATTAAACCAAATAATATTGATTCCCTACTCTAATTTTAATGTTCGGGACTATGATACTAATATTACAAATGCGAAAGTAACTGTCTGTATGTTACGCTTTCAAGCCTAAACCACGGAACCGATTTTGATGAAATTTTGTATAGGGGTAGATTAGACCATGATGTTTGGTCGTGATAACCGAGCCGCGGGCAAAAGCTAGTAGTCTTTAAACCAACGTCGATTTTTCATAACGAATATGACTCCCCTGATGTTGCACATGTCTATAAATTATGGTAACCACTTTCTACCAGGCGGGCCGTGTCCTTGTCTGCCACCTAAGAGGTAAAAAAAAAGAATAACAACCACAAAAGGCTGTACATGGTTGACGGTCACTTTATGGCATTTGGGCTTCATTTTTTGTTCCGTATACTACTGGACGTACCTATACTACTGGACTGGATCCAGTAGTATAGGTACATGAGGTCTTTGTGTCTAGTCCCAAATTCCTGCTAAAACCAAGCGTTTCAGTGACTCATTCCTATGCCGCACCACTAAGACCTGGAACTCCCTGCCAGCTCACGTGATTCCTTCTTCCTACAGTCCCGGGTCCTTTAAGCGGGGCGTAAAAGGCATCTAATGAGGCCGTCAAGCTGAGTGCCACCACTGTTAACATGGTACATGTTTACGATGGTGACCCTCTTTCCGAGACTTTTCCTCTGCTTAACATCAGGCGAGGTGAAGACCAATTGAAGTGTCCTATATAAAAAAAACTGTGAGTCTGACCATTACGAGCGTTTCTCCCACGGCCCTTCACTTTCGTTTTGCATAACTGTTCCGTTCGTTCTTTGCTACGCCATTCTTTCGACACATGCGAGTACAAACCATACAAGTATGTTCATGTTGAAAGAGATTTATCTGAAAAGCACTTTTATTTAACACTAGCTGAGTAGGTTTGTTGTGTAAATTGTTTGATATAATATTAAAAGTAACTACATGAGACACTGTTATACCGATGGATAGATGAAATAGAATTTTCTAAAGACCTATTGCTTTAAAGGGTTGACCAAGGCATAAGGCGTCAAAAATACCCAAGATTTTTTTACAATATTTACAAAATTATAAATGCGAAAGTAACTCTGTCTGTCTGTATGCTACGGTTTCACGCCTAAAACACTGGACAGATTTTGATGAAATTTGGTATTTTTTTGTATACCGGACACGTCAATTTGACTTCACCTCGCCTGATGTTAAGCTTCGGAAAGAGGGTCACCATCGTAAACATGTACCATGTTAACAGTGGTGGCACTCAGCTTGACAGCCTCATTAGATGCCTTTTCACGCCCCGCTTAAAGGACCCGGGAGTGTAGGAAGAGGGAAACACATGAGCTGGCAGGGAATTCCAGGTCTTAGTGGTGCGGCATAGGAATGAGTCACTGAAACGCTTGGTTCTATCAGGTATACTCTGCACCGTATATGGATGGCATCTTAGCCCTGCACGTGTACAGGGGTAGATTAGACTTTGGGAAAGGACATAGGCTATGTTTAGTCGCGATAACCGACATCCACGTGGGCGGAGCCGGGAGGAACAGCCAGTAATACTTACTATAAATTAATAAAACACCTTCGTCCCAATACAATCGTTAGCAGAACAAGGACAAAACTGAAAATGTGCTAAAAGAAAAATTCTTTTCCTGTAACACTCTAACTAGTGGTGTCAAATGAACCTTGATCACGCACCACACTGTGAGGTCACTCACCTCTGCTAAATTCTTTTATCTAGACCAGGTATAGTCCATTTTTGTATCATTTAGGAGTTAATTTAGCATATTTTACCGACTATTGAAGTCGTTATAGCTTATGGATATTTCGAAATTCCAAATCGAAATACATCGGGAAAAAGAAGCGCTCAAGTGGGACTTGAACCCACAACCTTTCCCTTCCAACATTTGGAAGAGCATTTCCACTGTAAGAAAAAAAATTCAACAAAATCGAAATTCAAAGTCAAAAAAAACTTCAATTATGTACATAATAATAATACTTAATAATTATTATAAATAAAAATCTGGAACAAGATATGTGCAAAACTGCAGGTTCAGGCGTCAAAGAATTCCTCCCCATCGACGTCAAAAATAGAGTTTAATTAAAAATATAACGTAAAATCATCCATTTCTACCGCAGAAACAACAGATATGTCAAGTTGCCGAACCAACTGAAGTTCTCTTATCAAATACATATATGACTGACAAAAGAGTCTGGGACAGATTGGATTCACACTGAGAGAGAGAGAGCCTTGATCAGCAGTGAACCGTAATAGGCTATTTGGTTAAAAAGTTGGGAAAATTCAACCAAAATCACTCGAAGTCAAAATTATTGCATTTTTAAGAACTGGAAAGCAGATTAATAATGTTAAAACAAAAAAAAACATACCAATTGACAAACAGAGGATATAAAAGGTTCTCAAAGTTTACTAATAAATAAATATCATACTGTAGTCAGTCAGGCAAACCAAACCACAATAAAATATACCCATCCGCGGGAGGGCGTTACTTTCAAACCGCACAACACCTAGTCCAATCATTAATCATTCTGATTTTAAAATATATGAGTGTGCGTGTGTGTGTGTGTGATGATGCAACACCACGTGTATACGACGCCATCTGGTGAAGTCTAGTTGAACTTCTACGGAACTACCAAACCTGCATCGCGCAATGAAAATTCTCAAACTAGGTGTTTCGGGTGAAGAAGTTGGGATATTTCTCAACTAGAACTGCCAGCCTGATAGCATAAAATATTTAAAATTCCCTGTTTATAATTGCATACAAAAAATTGGTTATTGCTGGTTCCAGCGCGGTTCCACAAAAGTTAGTCAGAGGATAAAAAATTGCATATTTGCTATTTCAGACAATATTCTAACTCTAGGCCAAAGTTCATAGGAACCATTCAGCTTGCTTTGATTCCTTCTAGTGTGATTGCGTAGTTAACAAACATCCATCAAAATTTTCGCTTTTATGAATAACTAGCCCGCGGCTCCGCCCGCGTGGATGTCGGTTATCCCGACCAAACATAGCCTATGTCCTTTCTTAAGGTCTAATCTACCGCTATACTAAATTTCATCAAAATCGGTTCAGTAGGTTAGGCGTGAAAGCGTAACATACAGACAGACTGACAGAGTTACTTTCGCATTTATAATATTAGTATGGATATGGATAATAGGATAGGATTTAAAAACATTAATTTGCTGCTGATACGATAAGGTCTAGACTTGAAGCACTCTTGCGCTGCCGATATTCTACGTCCTCCTGCCTCCTCGAACAGGTCATCAACCCATTTAGTATGGTCTCAGGAAGTGATGGAAACGAAGGATATAATTAATTAGGGTTATTACATCCGTAAAGAAGTGAAATTTAATTCTATCATAAGAATAAATACCTTTTGGTTTAGTGATATAAATTAGAACGATTATAAATAAGCCCGTCTAGACAAGTGGCAATTTGCTCGCTAGAATAGAATGTCGAATGTATGGGATTTGACGTTTATGACATTCGTTGACGACTGTTGTATACGTCAAATTCCTTCCAGCTAGAACCCCTCGTCTAGAGGGGAAAGGTTTCGGGTTTGATTTAATCAACTTGGTTCCCCGCATGCTCAGGCTAAAGAATGATTTTCCCACTGTGGTTTTCCCAGATGACTAAGCTAAGGGGCTCTAAAGTGCAAGCTTTGGATGCACTGATATTGGCAATCACATGAAAACAGTAGTAGGTACGAATAAAAAGACTCATCAACATCCTTGTGTTGTCCTTATCCCATCCGAAGTCTTACACCTAGGAGTCCGGGGTTTCACTTTCCGGCTTTTCTCCCTCTGTTATGTATACGTCTTTCTCCTTGATGATAAGTACACGCATATTTGTACACATGTACCCATTGACCCTACTAATACACATTTACGATAACCAAAAGGGGTTCTGAAAGGGAGGTTGTATGCCTAGCATTGCGGTAAATTACTGATTAGTGACGTGTACTGTAACACTGTACTGCGAAGCGCTGTTACGTACGCACTACGTAACACGAACCCGAAGTCGCCGGAGGCCTAACTAGTAAGGCTGATTCTCTGATGTACCTCGAAAATGATTCGAGACGATGTTCGAGACGATATTCCGTAAATTTAATTACTTACTTTAGTATATGAATATTATACTATCCTCACGCATTTCTCACTTCGGGTTTAAAAGGGACAACAGCCTGTAATCTGCTTCTGTTTTTCTGATACTGAAGATGAATCAATTATGATCTGCTTCATCATCACTACGTAGTATAAAACAAAGTCGATGTCGCTGTCTGTCCGTCCCTATGTTGCTTAAATCTATAAAACTACGCAACAGATTTTTTAATGGATAGTGATTCAAGAGGAAGGTTTACATGTATAATACATGCTTAATATAGTAGAGGGTGCAAAGGGAACGGAATCAGACACCACGCGGGCAGAGAAAAATTTGCGGTATGAACTTCGCCGGGTCAGCTAAAATATTGTGATCGCCCTAAGCCAAAAGGAGGGTTATGATTTTGACAGGCTATGGATTTGGATAGCCGTGGTCGTATGCCACTTACTCTAACAAAACAATATATTCTATGGAAAAGTGGCATACCACCACGGCTATCCTTGATATTTTCTTGTTTGTCATTTTTTAAAGCGTGATTTTTCGGTAGTCGGGTTTTGGTTTAAACTTTTTTTTTTTTTCATTCATTTGGATTTCTTTGTTTTATACAATTACAAGTTACAGTTTGTACAGTTACTAGGTACAGTTGTAGTATGTATATAAATATAAATCAATTGCCACAAATGTTTGTCCGCGCATCACTTGAGAACGGGTCGACCGATTCGGCTGATTTCCTTTCTATTGTGTACGTAATTCTCTGGATAAGGTTTGTATGATAGAATAATTCACAATCTGTAGTTCCATTGATAATAATTCTTATTTTTTTCAATGATGACCTTCTTTTGCCACTATTTAATTTAATAGTTCACCTCGCGTGTAAGTTGACGGTAATCTCAGGAACGAGGGTTACCATTTCATATAATGTTACAATAGTGGCAGCTTGTCGGCGTTTTCTTCATGGAAACGCGCGTACTGATGAAGAATTTCAAGTCTTTATAGTGCAGTGAATATGGATTAGTTTTAGTATTACAAAATTAATTCGATTAGCTTTATTTAATTGGTCATCATCAGCTCCGAGGCTTTCACCTGTTTAACTTGAAGTCCGTTGTCCTCTTTTTCAATTCGAGATAATTCGAGTAATTTTTTAAATTTATATTGATCATTTTATCATCAGTGAGACTAGGCCGGGTCATGCGTGTTTCCCCATGATGTTTATTCTGGTAGCCGACCTATCTACCTAGTATGACAGCCTCCGTGGCGTGGCGGTACTGAACGCGGCCGCTACGCATGAGGCGCGGGTTCGATCCCCTCTCAGTGCAAATATTTGTATGCTTATGAATATTTGCATTGGTCTGGTCGTGCCTCGGAGAGCACGTTAAGCTGTCGGTCCCGGTTGCCATGCGCACATGCATGGCAGTCGTTACAGGGGAATTGGGTGAAATGCCCACATAGAAGGGCTGATTACCCCACTGGCAGTAGTAGTTGTAGGAGGGCCAGACCGTTAGGGATGGCCCTGGGTCAGCCGGGGTGCGAGGGATATGTCGAAGACAACCTCACCTCCAGCCTAGCACCACGACCCACAGTCGGCGTGCGGTTTTAATGGTTCGAGTCCGACATAACCTCCCCTTCTGGCTCCGGCGGGGGAGGAATCCGAGGGGATTTCCGCACGAAAAAAAATGCAGTTAGTATCTACCTAATAAAGGTACCTACGATATTTTGAAATTGTATGGACCTGACTTGTGTCTAAATCGACAAGGGGCAGACTGAAATTGGACAGTAAAATACGCCAACCATTTTTATCTTTTATCCTAAAGATCAAAGGCTGACTGGTAGAAAATGCCTTTGGCATAAAGTCCGACGATGTTCATTTATTTACGTGCAAGAAATGTTAAATAACAAATAAGTAACAAATTGAAATATTTGTTTTAGATGTAATTGTGAATTGGGTATTAACCTATAGATAAAATCAATTGGATTATTCCACTTAAATCACCTAGGGTAAATCACCTAGGTGATTTAAGTATACCAAACAGTGGACTTAAAATCACCTGAGTGATTTAAGTATACCAAACAGTGGACTTAAATCACCTAGGTGATTCATGTATACCAAACGGCGGACTTAAACCACCTAGGTGATTTTAGGTATTCGAATTGGTGGACTTAAATACCCTTAAGTATACTTTAATCACCTTGGATATGCACATAAAATTATGTAACCGAGCTTATTAAATTAAGTATGGTAAAAAGAGCGGTAAAAATGGCGTCGGTTCTTATTTTATAGTTTTTATTTATTTCTAATCATCCACCCAACCTATAATAGTAACTGATATGACTATAAAATTTTATAACGTCACTAAGTCTTTTTTCATACAAGTTACCTTATAACTTATGGTTTTGATGTTTAGTAAAAAGTAACTAATTTGACTACCTAGTCAGTAGAATACCCAATAATTATTCCTATTTCTAATCGTAGATACCTATTAATATTATTTGATAAGCTACTATAGTCAGGATTAATAAGACTGGGGGCTTTTTGTGGTTATGGGGAAAATATCAGTTGTTCAAGATTTTTTGGGAAAAATGTTTTTTTTTTTTTTTTTTTTTTTTATACTGGACACGTCAATTTGACTTCACCTCGCCTGATGTTAAGCTAAAGGCAAAGTCTCGGAAAGAGGGTCACCATCGTAAACATTTACCATGTTAACAGTGGTGGCACTCAGCTTGACGGCCTCATTAGATGCCTTTTCACGCCCCGCTTAAAGGACCCAGGACTGTAGGAAGAAGGAAACACGTGAACTGGCAGGGAATTCCAGGCCTTAGTGGTGCGGCATAGGAATGAATCACTGAAACGCTTGGTTCTAGCAGGTATACTCTGCACCGTAAATGGATGACATCTTAGCCCTGCACGTGTCGTCCTGTGAAGGAAAGGGGAGGGTGGGACTAATTGGAAGAGCTCGTCAGAACATTCACCATGGTAGAGACGGTAGAAAACTGCCAAAGACGCAACATCTCTACGCATCTGCAAAGGCTCGAGGGTGTTCGTGACCTCAGGATCCCCAATAATGCGGACCGCACGTCGCTGCAACCTGTCGAGAGCATCTAATAAGTACTTTGCGGAGCCGTCCCAGAGATGTGAGCAGTACTCCACGCAGGAACGAATTTGGGTCTTATATAGAAGACACCGCTGCTCCGGCGTGAAAAAACGTCTCACTCTGTTCAGGACTCCGAGTTTACGCGAGGCTGATTTGATGATACTCTCGATATAGTTTTTGTTATTCAGTTTGCAGCGAACATCCATACCGAGGATAGTGAGGTGATCCTGCAGTGGCAGTGGTGTGCTCTGAAGAGTGGGAAGGGGAAGGAAAGGAGATATTTTTGCTGTAAACGCACATGCCTGGGTCTTCTTGGCATTGAACTCGACCAGGTTTCTAGCGCCCCATTGAGAAATGTGGTCCAGGATCCGGTCCAGGTCAGTGACAAGAAGCTGCCTTTTTTCCGCGATATCAGACTGCTTGGCCGCAGGATGTGCGTAATAACTCCCATGTAAGGTGCTGTCGTCTGCATAGCAGTGAATGTTTCCGTTACAGAGCATGTCATTGATATGCAGAAGAAAGAGAGTGGGAGATAAGACGGAACCCTGCGGCACGCCAGCATTTACCTGCAAGAACTCCGAAGCTCGTCCATCACAAAGGACGCGAATACGGCGCCCCTGCAGGAAGCTTGCAACCCAGTTACACAGTCTAGGAGGCAGGCCGAAGGCTGGTAGCTTGGAAAGAAGCGATTTGTGCCATACCCTATCGAAAGCTTTGGCGATGTCAAGACTAATTGCCAGTGACTCACCGTGCTTCTCCATAGCCTCACCCCAAAGGTGGGTCATGTACGCCAGAAGATCACCCGTTGACCGTTTCGGTCTGAAACCGTATTGCCGGTCACTAAGCAAGGAGTGATCCTCTAGGTGGCGCATGAGCTGTGTGTTAATTATGTGCTCGAACACCTTGCACAGCACTGAGGTGACGGCTATGGGTCGATAGTTGGCTGGGTCCGAGCGATCCCCCTTCTTGGGGATCGGCTGGACATTCGCCTCCTTCCAAGCCGAAGGCACTGTACCCGAACTGTAGGACAGTCGGTACAGTCGCGTTAGCATAGGAGATAACTCCGCTGCACATTTTTTAAGTACGACCGCTGGAATACCATCAGGACCACTGGCTTTCCGGACATCGAGTGATTGCAGTTCTGCACGGACATCGCGTTGCCTGATACGTATATCAGGCATTGCGTGGTCACCAGTGGGCATTGTCCGTGGTTGCATACCACAATCATCGACTCGGGAGTTGGCCGCGAAGAGATTGACCAGCAAATTTGCTTTCTCTTGCGGCTCATGGGCCAGAGATCCATCGGGATTGCTCAGCGGGGGCAGCGAGGGCTGGCAGAAGTTGGCTTGCACGGCTTTGGCCAGTTGCCAGTAGCCACGGCTACCCGTGGGATGCGCCATTAGCTCTTGGCCCAGCCGTGCTATGCGCTGGGCATCCGCTCTGACGCATGCCCTCTTGCAGACCTTTGTGGCTCTGTTGTACGCCGCCTTGAAGTGACCCACGTTGGGATCGCGCGTGGCGCGCGCCCGCACCCAGGCGCGGTACGCAAACTGTTTATGCTCAACAGCCTCCGCGCACTCGCGCCCGAACCACGGACGCGCTCCGCGGACTCCGGTGACATCGGTGTATGGGATATAGTATTCCATACCTAGACCGATCTCACCGGCGACGGCAGTAGCGCTCTCAGATGGGTTCTTACCCTCAAAGCAGCGTTCAACCCACGGGATGGACGCATAATAGTCGCGCAATCCATCCCAGTCCGCTGACGAGTAGTGCCATAGACGCCTCTTCCCCTGCACGGGTCGTGGGGGCGCTACAATGGGCACGGTGGAGCGGACCAGACAGTGGTCGGAGTTACCTAAAGCAGCACTCACCGAGACACTGTACTGGTCCGGGCGACTCGTCAACAGAAGGTCTAGCAGAGAGGGCTCTAGGCCGGACTCTCTTGGTATCCTCGTGACCTTGTGCACCAATTGAGTCAAGTCATGCGCCAGGGCAAATGCGTGAGTGGCTCTTCCCGCATGGTTTGTTATGGCGGAGCCCAACCAGATCTTGTGGTGGGCGTTAAAGTCCCCCAAAAACACCAATTCGGCGTTCGGAAACCGCTCCTGCGCATCATCTGCCGCCTGACTCAGGTATTCAAAGAGTCGAGTTACCTCTGCATCTCCCGTATGGGAGCGGTAAAGGCACACATAGATCTGACTCGCGGAGCCATGGTCTACGTGTACCCACAGGATGGAGAAGGATGGGTCCTCTAGACAGCGCAAACGGCGACAGCAAATATCCGCCCTAACAAACACGCACACCCCGGCTTTTGCTCGGAAATTTTCCTCGATAACATAGCCGGGGTAAAGCAGGTAGGTCGTGTCGTCAGGGCGGCGTATTTGTGTCTCCGTCAGAAACAGCATTGCTGGTTTCGCCGTCTCCAGGTGATGGTGGACGGCGTTGAGGTTTGTATGGAGCCCACAGATGTTCGTGGACTCCACCTCAAAATTGACATACTTAGCAATTTATGCCTTAAGGTACACTCTTAAGCAACAACCTAGGCGTAAGTACTGCAGCTACATAAACTGTCGGATTTATGGCTTCGCTCACAAATCTTATAATTCATGCTGCGTTTGTATATTACTTGCTGTACCCGCGACTTCGTCCGCGTGAATTAAGATTGTAGGGTTACATTTTTTTGCACAGTGAACTTTTTTCCTAAATTAGTAGTATCAACTATCTACCGTAAGCTACAACTTATATCTAATATCAGCTATATGCAGTGAAAATCTCCTCAGAATCTGACGAACCACTTCGCTTTTCAGAACAAGTAAACAAAAAGACAGACAGATATTTTTTTAATAGCCTTGTCAGTTTACCTACCGTGATAATTATTAAAAAGCTGTCTCATAAAACACGGGCAATTCAATTTTATTTATAGATATAGAGAGCGCAACCACGATAAGTATATAGGTCCAATTGTTATGGTCCTTTACACATATAAAATAAACGTTCCAATGCGCAAATTGCTTAGAGAAATAGGCGCCTGCGCCGCCGATGACATCACCGTCGAGACGCGAGTTAGGGTCAATTCACACTAGCGCACAGTTGAAGATGAAGCTAATCTTAGCGAATTTTTTCACAATAATTTAGTCAAAATAGTCATTCGCAGTCATGTGCATGCATGCTCAGTAGAATGCACGCGAATTTGCATGTATTTTTTTATCTTATAATAGATAATGAGCACTACGTTATTGGGATAAGGGTGAATTTGCAATTTTCAGTTTGATATTTTTGCTGCAATTTTAAGCTAGTGTGATTTCACCCTTAATTTCAGTTCGAATGCTATCGGCTCCAGGAAATATTATGTTTATATTAAATGCTTGGGTTTTTTGGCTCGATTGAGCTATGCTGAAGCGCAAATACGTGATAATAAACATATTTTGATTAATGAAATTAATTTACTCCAGCCAAGAGAAAGCGGAAAGCATTGCATTTCTTGGATTTTTCTACAAGATCATTTTGTTTGGTTGATCAGTGAATCATTATCATCTTCGTTCTTCATCGCGTTAATCCTGGTTGCATGCAAAGCTTGTGCTTACCGTCTGATCCCGCAACCATGAAAGGGAATCCAGTACCTCAGTCCTCAGGGCAACAATCAACCATTATTCAGCGTGTGTAACGGCCACCGGCTCGCAAGTGATATTGTTCTGGTTCCCCATAATATGCCCATTCAGTGAATGTAAGAACAACTCCTAATCGTGAGAGATTTAAGTACAGAGTATTAGTTACACATCATTCAATCAATTAGCCCACCGCAGTCCACTGCTGGACATATGCGATTTCACCCGATCCTCCGCCTTCCGCATCCAGCCCGTCCCAGCCATCTTTTTCAGGTCATCAGTCCATCTGGCTAGGGGGTGTCCTATCTTCCGTTTACCTTCTCGCGGTCTCCACCCCAGGACTCTTCTACTGATTTATTGATTTATCTCTACTAATATTATAAAGAGGAAATATTTGTAACTTTGTTTGTAATGAATAGGCTCAGAAACTATTGGGCCGATTTTGAACATTATTTCACTATTAGAAAGGTACATTCTTCGTGAGTAACAAAGGCTTTAAAGGATTTTCAAAAAGTTTAGGGTTCCGTACGAAATCCACGGAAACGTTTTGTTTTGTTTCGAAAACTATCGGATCACTAGTATTGGGTATTCTACTGACTGAGTCAAATTAGTAACTTTTTACTAAACGTCAAAACGTTAAGTTATAAGGTAACTTGTATGTTTTTTTTAATGACGTCATAAAATTTAATAGTCAAATCATTTACTATTAGGTTGGGTGGATTATTAAAAATAAATAAAAACTATAAAATAAGAACCAACGCAACTTTTACTACTCTTTTACAATTTTTAATTTAATGAGCTCGGGTAGATAATTTATTTTAACTACAGGATAATACCCAAATAAAGAAACTGGGATACCACGTTTCACTTTGAGTCAACTGCGTCGCAGTCAAACTGCAAAAGGCGGACCCCGGACTTTGACGAGTTGATCGAATTTCCATTGGTAAAATCCAACCTCTGTTATTGCATCAAGCGATGAGACTCTTTGTCAGAAAATTCCTAGAACTTTCGTTTGAAAGTGAGTGACTCACTCGACGATAGCCGTGATAAACACGACGCTCGCAACTCGCAAGTGCGTTCACAATAGCAGATAGGCATGCATTGAACGAGTAACTGGAAATTTCGATAGCAGCCCAGTGCCTGGAACTATGTAGTAGATATGAATACCTACATAACTATTATAATATATCGAAGACATTAATATACTTAATTGTTAAATGCAAAATTTGACCTGATGAGCCATTGACAGCCTCTGTGACGTGGCGGTAGTGCACGCGACCGCCACGCAGGAGGCGCGGGTTCGATCCCCGCTTAGTGCAAATATTTGTATGCCTTAATATGGCTATTTGCATTGGTCTGGGTGTTTCTATGTATAATATGTATGTATTTACAAAAAAGAAGTATTTATGTATGCTTATCCGCATTCTAGTTTCCATAACACAAGCTATAAAAGCTTACCATGGGTCTAGATAGCGTTGTGTAGAATGTTGTGGAATATTTAGTCATTTATTACTATTATTATACTTAGTGGTTAAAAGCTAAATTCGACCTGATGAGTAGCGGTAGGTATCAGCTTCAATTTACCTTAGTAGTGAGTTATTGGGCATTCTACCCCACCTTAGTTCCTTCGGTTATCTTCGATAACCTCAGTCACGGTGGGATAGTATGCCCAATAACTCTTTGTAAACTCATTTACCTAAGCCATCGTTCCACATTTTAATGCCGTTCAATGCACTACCGTTCCGTCGGCTCTCTGCGATCCCCTGCGTCGTAATTGCGTTGAAAGATGCTCTGTTAGTTAGCGATAGAGTTATTTCATAAACAGTACAGTCTTACGTTTGCCTATTGCGTTGTTTGTAAGCAGTTTGGTTTAACTATTTACGGTTATAAATACATAATGTCATAATTACATCTGTTCATAACCAGTCCGTCAGCATTGCATCAAACATGAAATTCATTAAACAAGCAAAGTCGTTAAAGATTAGTTTAATCTGTAATGATTTACCAAAAATCAAGTTACGCCATGGAGAATTATTACCGAATACAGTACGTTGCATCATTTGCGGACCATCAAATTGTGGAAAAACCAATTTGTTAATTGGTCTCCTTTTGCACGAAAATGGATTGACATTTCAAAATGTTTATGTATATTCTAAAACTCTATATCAACCAAAGTACATTTTTTTAGAAAAGGTTTTACGAGGAGTACCAGGAATCAGTTTTCAGAAATATCAGGCAAATGATGACGTTATGAAAGTTTCAGATGCAAAACCTAATTCAGTGATTATTTTTGACGATGTAGCATGTGAAAATCAAAGTAATATGCGTGATTATTTTGCCATGGGAAGACATAAATTGATTGACAGTTTTTATTTAAATCAAACATATAGCAAGATACCTAAACAACTAATAAGAGATAACGCTAACTTAATTGTGCTTTTTAAGCAAGACGAAATTAATTTGAAACATGTTTATGAAGAACATGTTAACACTGACATGACGTGGTTGGAATTTCGTAACATGTGTTCTCAAATATGGAAAGAGCCTTATGACTATGTTGTGATTAATAAAGACTGTCCTAAAAACAATGGGTGCTATAGAAAAAAGTTTGACACTTTTGTAGAATTAGATAAAATTTGAATATTTAAATAGACTGCTTTCAGTTTCTTGTTATTCTTTAATCAGCTCTTATTGGATTACCATCTATTTTAAATAATGGAAAAATCATTGAAAAAACAAATTGTAGATGCAACACAAGCTGTAAGGAAAAAAATACGTAACATGAAGGATTTTGAAGATAATAACAGACAAGTGCTTGATACAGTTTTTAAGCCTGTTACAGAATCTCTTAATGTAATAGCCAACACCAATAACCAACTAGCTCTAACAAAAAATGAAGAAAAAGGAGAATTTCATGATCAAATTTCCAACCACGACTTACAGAAAGATCAAGATATAGAAGAAACAAATGATACCAGTGATGAATCAGAAGCCGACTCTTCATTTCAGTCATTAGTCGATACTAATCCAGTTCATAATGTATCATCTTGGTCATTATCTTCAGAAATATTAGCGGATGTGCCATTTGGTGTAAGAAATGAACGTGGAAAGTTAATGTTAGGTTCCTCTAGTATAACGATTTGTGATGACGTTATTACTGTAGCCGGACACAAATACAAATGCACACCTGGCTTGCGACAGTTGCTCTTAAAAAAAGACGTTGATCTGAGCTTTGTTACAGACTATGACATGCAAAATTATAAGTCGATGTTACTTGTAACAAATGCACATCGTCGAGATTTTGATTCAAAAAAACCAATTAAAAGTAATAAAGGACAAAAATATATGCAAGTTATTAAACCTCTTTTCGATCAACAAAGTAAAAGTCCAAGCTGTGAACCGAAAGTAGGAAAAGGATTACCTTTAACAAAAATGTGGAAAAAAAACACAGATTTTGTATATTGGGATGATCCAAATGAATTGGTTGATAGATTAAAGTTATTAATTGCTTCTCGAGATGCTGGCAACACAGGACTAGATAATGAAATAATATCTATCGTTGAAGAACTACGTGAAAGCAAAATCATTAAATAGATTTACTAATAAGAAATGTGTATCATTTTACTGTACACCGTTCAACACAATACATCTTAAATATGAATGTGGACAAATTTGGTCATTATATTCATAAGCGATTACGTATATCAGAATTGCTTGAATTTTATGATAATGCATTGCTAAAATCTGAAAATGGTGATTACGATTTGAAGACATCGAAGCTAACAGGGGTCAAACCTCCTCAAGATCCGGATGATGCAGTAAACAAAGCATATGTAGATGAATTGAGAACTAAACTAATAACCGACTTACAAAAATTGCAAAATACTTTGGTGTACGATGTTCAGAACGAGCTGGAGAAAGCTTTAAAAACAATAGTATCTGAGGCAGTGGTTCACTTGGAAAGCAAATTTTATAGTCGAAAAGCAGTTGATGAGATAGTTGAAAACGCAGTTAAATTTGTATTAGATCAAAAGTATAAGCTTGAAAGTTCCTCAAAATGACAAAACAACAAGTTGTTAATGAAATACATAAAGCTGCACGAAAAAATTATCCTCGTCGATCTGTAATTTTAAAAGGCATTGATGATTTGTGGCAAGCTGATTTAATCGATATGCAAAACTTGAAAAGATTTAATAAAGGTTATAACTATATTTTAATAGTTATTGATTGCTTCTCAAAGTACGTGTGGATAGAACCACTAAAAACTAAAAATAAGCATGATGTTTCTAACGCATTCGAGAAATTGATGTCGACTAACCATCGGATACCAGCTCATCTCCAAACTGATTTGGGTACCGAGTTCTATAATTCATCATTTCAAAAACTTCTAAAGAAGCATAACATAAATCACTACTCAACGTTTTCAACGAAAAAGGCTTCAATTGTAGAACGCGTAATCAAAACTATTAAAAATAAATTGTATAAGTACTTTAGTCTCAGCGGGCACTATAAATGGATAGATTTTGGTTTGGAGAGTGTTGTAAAGACATATAACAACACAAAACATAGCACTATTAAATTAGCACCCGTTGATGTCAATAAATTGAATGAAGCAGATGTTAAAAATAATATTAAGAACTCAATGAAAACGGTATCCTATAAACATAAGCCCAAGTTTATGATTGGTGATAGAGTTAGAATTAGTAAATACAAACAACTATTTGAGAAAGGTTATACACCTAATTGGTCAACGGAACTATTTACTATAAAAAATATCAATAACACTGTACCAGAAACATATCACATCGAAGATCAACACAAACAAGTTATATTAGGAACCTTTTACAAACACGAACTTCAAAAGTCATCTTGTCCAGGTGTCTATTTGATAGAAAAAGTTTTACGAAGGAAAGGAAATAAACTGTTCGTAAAATGGTTGGGCTTAAGTAATAAAGAGAATAGTTGGATTGATAAGACTGCAATAGTAGAATAAATATACATAATAGTTATTAATTACAACATTTTGTTCATTATACTTTGAGCTATGCAAGGTGGTGGACTACTCAATAGTGTTATTAATCATTTGCCATTTGAACTGCACTTACCTGGCTATAATTATTGCGGACCTGGAACAAAACTTTCAAAACGTCTACTGCGTGGTGACAAAGGTGTAAATAAGCTAGACGAAGCTTGTATGTATCACGACATTGCATACGAAAACTATACAGACTTGTCTAATCGTCACAAAGCCGATTTACAACTTTTAAATATGGCCAAACAAAGAATGAAAGCAAAAGATGCTAGTAAAGGAGAAAAGCTTAGTTCGTGGGTAGTGAGTAAAGTTATGAAAACTAAACTCAAATCTGGTGCTGGTGTTAAGACATTTCATAATTTCGTTACAAAAATTAAAAGAAAAATCAAGAAACGCTTACCCAAAGATGGTAAATCTTTAATACATGCAGCTTATATGGCTGCTAAAAAAATTGTTCCATGCGCTCCAAAACTTCGAGTACCACGAGTCATACCTTTACCCAAAACAGGAGGCATTCTACCTTTAATCCCGATTTTTGCTGGTTTATCAGCTTTAGGAGCTTTGGCTGGTGGTGCAGCGGGTATTGCAAAAACAGTGAATGATTATAGAGAAGGTCAAAAAAAATTACAAGAATCTGAACGTCATAATAAGACTATGGAAGCTATAGCATTAGGTAACGGTTTATACATTAAACCACACAAAAAAGGCAAAGGATTGTTTATAAAATCGTCAAAAAACTAAGTAATAAGCTACCTAATCGTGCCTTAACTAATATTGATATTCAAAATTACGCATATGGTATTCCTTATTTTCGAGGAGTTTACATGAAGGATCAGTTACCAAAAATCCCTAAACGAATTGAATGTGGTATAGTTAACCTAGATAATTCAGAAAACGATGGAACGCATTGGGTAGCTTATGTTAAGGTAAATAATTATTGTGAATATTTTGATAGTTTTGGTGATTTAAGACCACCAATCGAATTGATGCGATATTTTAAGAATTGCAATATTAATTATAACTATACAAGATATCAAAAATTTGACACACTAATTTGTGGACATTTGTGTTTAGAATATCTACAATCTTTTTGGAATAAATACTATAAATTTTATTCTGTTCTTTAATTTTAGTCATTTGCAAGATGACACTCACCTTATCTATAACTGGAAACTCATCGGTATTAACTACCTTCTATCCAAATACGTTACAATTAATTGGAGAGTATAAATGTGCATTATTACATTTATCCACATATAATTCTATTCCAAATATTGATAAAACAAATAATAAGTTATACTATGGTTCAAATAATGTTATTGAAATACCTGAAGGTACTTATGAGTTGCAAGATATCAGTGATTATTTAAAATCTGAAGTAAAGGATGCATCCATAAAACTCCATTGCAATAACAACACCTTAAAAACTATGTTATTTTGTACATCAACTATAGATTTTACTAAAGATTGTTCGTTCGGAGGTTTATTGGGGTTTAAAAAACAAGTCTTGGAAGCCAATAAATATCATGTATCAGAGTTTCCAGTCAACATTTTGCCTACAACCGTGATAAGAGTTGAATGTGATATAGTTAGCGGTTCCTATATAAACGGACAATCCAGTCACATTTTACATGAATTCGCACTTAATGTCCCACCTGGATACAGAATTATAGAAATACCAAAAAACGCAATTTACTTTCCAATCAACCAAACCAACATCAGCTGCATACAGATCAGACTTTTGGATATAAATAATAACTTAATAAATTTGCGAGGTGAAGAAGTACAGTTGTATCTACACCTCAAAAGAAAAAATGATTGACTATAATAAATATAATATGTTTCTTCCAATTCAAAATAGCAGTTCTGCTCAAACTCTCAATCAAGTAAGAGCTCGAAGTAAAAGGAGAATAAAGTTGAATAAAAACAATAAAGCATTTCTTAAGGCGATTGGTTTGTTAAAATGAATATCCTAGATGTTTTATCCGCTCCAGCCTACGACAACTCTGTGGAAGGAATTGAAATTCACTCTTACAAGCCTTACGTAACAAGTTTTAATAGAAGCGATG
The DNA here is from genome assembly GCA_914829495.1 of Eilema sororculum. NCBI lineage: Eukaryota > Metazoa > Arthropoda > Insecta > Lepidoptera > Erebidae > Eilema > Eilema sororculum. Next base: position 12,035,516 of record OU618553.1, on the reverse strand, counting down.
AAATCAGGATACCTATTAATCAGCAAGACTTGTATATATTACCATCAGAAAGCACTTTATTTTTGGAAGGAACTATTATTGTAAACAAGGCTGACAATTCGAAAGAGAGAGTCAGTAGCGTTCATTTCACAAACAATAGTTTACTTTACTTGTTTCAAGATATAAGGTATGAGATAAATGGAGTGGAGATAGATAAAATAAAAAATGCTGGTATAACTAGCACGATGAAATCATTTATATCAATGAATGAGAGCGAAGCTAAAACATCTAATGCTTGGGGTTGGAATATCGGCGGAATAAAAAGTACTAATGGAGGTAGCTTTTCTGCTTCTATACCACTTCGCAACATTCTTGGTTTCGCAGAAGATTTTAAGAAAGTAGTAATAAACAGTAAACATGAACTAATCTTATTACGAAGTAATACCAATCTGAACGCATTAAAACTCAACTCTGGTGAAATTGTAGAAGATATTATCATAAACAAAATAATATGGCGTGTACCGCATGTTAAAGTATCTGATAAAGAAAAAATAAACATTCTAAAATTGTTAGAAAAAGATCGACCACTTCAGATGATATTCAGGAATTGGGATTTGTATGAATATCCATTGTTGCCTAAAAGCACCAAACATACTTGGTCAATAAAAACATCTTCACAAATAGAGAAACCAAGATTTGTCGTTATTGGTTTACAGACAAATAGAAAAAATAATGCTAGACTTGATATGTCTCAGTTTGATCATTGTGAGATTCGTGATGTTAAGGTATACCTTAACTCCACCTACTTCCCATATGAAAATATAAATACAAGTTTCTCGAATAATCGAATTGCTTTAATATATGAACAATATGCTAAATTTCAACAGTCTTATTATGGACGTCGCGCTGAGCCTTTATTAAGTGAGGAACAATTTAAAAACGTTGCTCCGTTATTCGTCATAGACTGTTCTAGACAGCCAGATAATCTTAAGTCAGGTCCTGTTGTGGACGTAAGAGTGGAAATTGAAAGTGATATTGATATCCCAGATCAAACTTCGGCATATTGTCTTATATTGAACGACTGTATAATTGAGTATAAACCATTAAGCAGCACTGTGAGAAAATTATCATGAACCCGAATACAATTATAGTGGATGTCCAGGGATTTAAAGACACTTGTAATAACTTTATAGTCAAGGAATTAGCTCTGGCCACCCGTGTTTATACCCAAACGTTCTTAATAAAGCCACCATACTTATTTAAATACTTAACTACGAATGAAAAAAAACAAGTTACGTGGTTGGAGAGAAACAGGGGGATTTACTGGAATGAAGGTTATATCGACTATAGAGAATTTCGACGTATAATTGTACCTTATCTAGAAAATAAAGAAATTATTGTGAAGGGCTTAGAAAAAGTTAAGTGGATTCAAGATCTATGTATGAATTGTATTTGTATAGATCTTGATGAAGACAAATGTCCAAATTTATCACTGTTGCATAACAAATATTCAAATAATGAAACCAATTTTAATTGTATTAATCATATTAAACAATGTGCACTTAAAAATGTTTTATGTATAAAGAATTATTTAATAGAGCAAGAAAATCAACCTATACACAGTTTTAATAAATAAAACATTTTTTTAAAGTAAATGGTTTTTTATTTTTTAACACACATTTTTAATATTTATAATATTTTAACACATTTTCACAGTAGGTAAATAAAATCTAAATATGTCATCACTTTATCTACTAGTTACATTAATGAATTATTACCTAATTAAAAACATGATATGAGTAGCCCCACAATTATTACCTATGGTTTTTTATTTTTTAATACACTTTTTTAATATTTATAATTTTTAACACATATTTTCACAGTAAATAAAATTTTAATAAAATCTAATTATGTCATCACTTTATCTACTAGTTACATTAATGAATTAACCTAATTAAAAAACATGATATGAGTAGCCACACAATTATTACCTATGGTTTTTTATTTTTTAACACACATTTTTAATATTAATTTTTTTTAACACTTATTTTCACAGTAAATAAAATTTTAATAAAATCTAAATATGTCATCACTTTATCTACTAGTTACACTAATGAATTATTACCTAATTAAAAAATATGATATGAGTAGCCACATATTTTTTTAGAAATATTGTGTATTAATTTCTCAGCTTGATCCGATATATCATCTACCGTATCGTGTACAATATACTGTGCAGTGATAATCTCCTTAACTTCATCTTCGTCGTCTCTTGACTCACTGAGTTCCTTGATCTTAATTTTTATTAAACGTCGTCCTTTTCTTCTTTCACTGTTAATAATATAGGAATTCGATGCATTGCGTTTGCTTGTATTTGATCTTTTTCGATTAGTTTTCTTTTTGTTTCTTGTTATTTCTTCATTGGGTGTTATCCAAGGTCTATTCATTGCGTTGTCCAAGTCGAACTGATCTTGCAGGTCTGGAAGATATTCAGGAGAGCTCTCTTGAAGATCTGTTCCGTTTGAAAATTTGTTGCTGGTATTCTGAAAATTATTTAAAACATTAGTAATAAATCATAACTAATATTTTTTAAATAGATTGAAATTTTCAATAGATTAAAAGTTATAAAATACCTACCATGTTATTAGATATGCTCGTCTTGACTGTTTAATAAAGAATGAACTAGGTAGTAATATTTTTGCTAACGCAGTTGATATAACAAATTATGCTGACATAAAGTATTTATTGGTATGATGATCAAGTTAGAACTTGAAATTCAACCATTCAATAATTTGCACGTGCATAATGTTATTGTTATGTACCTACTTAATAGTTGTGAAATTCTTATGAATTTCAAACATGTTGTAACGTGAATGATGACGTATTGGTATGATGATCAAGTTAGAACTTGAAATTCAACCATTCAATAATTTGCACGTGCATAATGTTATTGTTATGTACCTACTTAATAGTTGCTAAATTCTTATGAATTTCAAACATGTTGTAATGTGAATGATGAATTAGGTCTGCTTTAAAAATAGTCATTAGATATTTTATGATAATATTAAAACAAAACGAAATTATTCTTAATTAGTTTATTTCACATTTCTAACAAAGAAATTATTTAAATATACCTAATTAGCTTAAGTCTATTAACTATGTTAAAAATTAAAAATACTTTTGTGCCCCCACGCACGAGTGGCAATTTTATCTTTAGAAATTACTCTTTTGTCATCATTACCAGACAGTGCTATTTTTTTTACAGAACATGTAAACAACTCATGTTTTATTGATTTAAATAAGACATTCGTTTTATGAACAACATTACCTTCGTGAAGTGTGGTTTTGTAATCAACAACATTAAAGTCACGAACAATATTTTTTTTAATACCCTTTGCTTTTTTAATGGTGCTATCCTCCGTTTTAATACAATATAACTTTGAGCGAAGTCCCACAAATTCACTTATGATTTTACCCCCCATTTCGTCCTTAAATAACCCAGGAACTTTTTTATTCTGTATAGACAACTTGTATTGATTATTTGTACTAAAGTTACTGGTGTCAAAGTAAGACAAAAAATGTTTTTTTATGTCTGCATAAAAATCATGTGTTCGTATATGATATACAAAGCTATCAGTGTCCGTGTAACACATCTGTACGCGATTTTTGTAAAAAGGTTGTATAACAGAGTAATGAAAGTCATACATGTGGCTTTTCGATAGTTCTAGTACTGTAAAACCAATATATATTGGTTTATCTAAAACTATTTCATCAGGATTTAATTGCACAGCAACCAAATTTTTTGTGAAAACCGTTGCACTATTGAAATTTGGACGAGCAATAAGTTTTTGTGCACATTTCCTCTTTTTAGTAACATTTTTACTGTCCTGCCACTGAGTAACTAAATGAACATTAACTCTCTTCTCATTATTTTCTAAGGTTTTACCAAAGACACTGTTGTTCAAAAGTTTAAAAAAATCCTGTTCAAATACAGATGAACTTTTTTGTCTTAGTGTAGTGTTTAAATCAATATATTGTTTTAAATATGGGCTTTGTCGAAAACTAATCACACGATGAATTTTCTTTAAAATCAATCCATGTTTTAAGCAAGTTTGTAAGTGAACGTAATGTATAATATACTTAAATTTATCATATAAATTAGGAACTAATTTGAAAGTTTTTCCATCTGGTGGAATACACTTCTCGGAACAAAATGGTAAATCATTGTGTAAGTTATGCAAATGCTTAGGATATTCTAAATCCACTTCTAGTATGTAACCATATTCTGCATTAGGTGCTATTGTAGTTATATCTAATTTATTAATCTCTTGTTGATCAAGAAACTTGAAATTAGACAGTGGTAAATATTGACACATACTGTATCCATACAAGTTATTACAATCAATATATGCGATGTAGGAATCAGGCTCAGAAGGTACATAATCAGGTAAGTATGCGTTATTTGCTTTAGCATATCTATGAGAGCAGAGGCATACTCCTCCCCTAATACCATTCTGTAACATGCGTACCATGGACAAGTCATCAATAAGTTCCAACTGAATGCCTGTTTTTAATAACATTGCATCAAAAGATAAGCCCGGTGCAGTTAAATAAAAAGCTGGGTCTAACTGATAGTGTAGCTTACAAGTTTGTCTAAAATTTTCAAATATATCTGCCAACAAAAGCACGTCAGTTTTCAAATATAAATCTGTATAACTTCCCAAATCTTTGATTTTAAATGTTGACCAAATTGCATATGCATGTTGATAATCATCTTGTGAAATATCTTGATCGTTAAGGAAACTATAGAAGCATTTCTTTGGAGGTAGTGATTTTTCACTGTACCGTTCCCATGAATTCATATATTCATATGGATAAATACCTTTGCGAGTAAGTAACTGAAATTCATTCTGAGATGGGAAGTGATTTCGTAAATATTTAAACATTTCTGGTTTTAAGGTATCTGCTAATTTGTCTAAGCTTGTTCCCAAAAACTTAAAAGAGTCAACAAAGCGAAGTTGAAAAAACTGGTTATTTGCAACTGGTACAAACTTTGTAAATGAGATATAATTTTCTTTAGTTTTAGGTATTATCTTTATATCACCTGGAACCTCACCTAAAGCTTTTATAAATAAATGACAGTCATACCCAGCTAAGTTATGAAAGAATATGGGTACAAACGAAGGGCGCTTATACTGCAAATTACAAAATGGAAGTGCAGCGCCACGATAACGACCAGTTAGGTGACAATGGTCACGCACTTTGTCGGAAAAAACTAAATTTTGGCAAATGTGACAATGAGTTGCATTGTCAAAATCAAATCTATCTTCGGTTGAAAATTTCATTGGGACTGTAGTACTCATGATTTCAAATATTTTTTGCACATCTTTAAATATTGAGTTGACAAACTGCTTATCGCAATCAGGTCCCCGATATGATACGTACCGATTATAGTTAGGGCTATCGGAACAAACTACATAATAACCGAAAGCAACCGGTACATGACGGTGCAAAATATTTGTGTTCCCACTGGAACAGTTGACCTCAGGATTAGTTTCTAACATTGACTCAAAATCTGCATAAATACAAAAAGGCACGTTTTGTTTACGATCATAGTTCTTAAATTTAATTATCGAACCCTTATCAGGAAGAATAGTAACAACACCTCCACATGAATGGTTATTAAGTTCTTCAGAAGTATTGAAAAATATCAAACATAACTCACACAAACACAGTCTGCTATGATGAGATGTGACTTGACTTCTGAAGAGCCTAGAAGGATCTTTAATCAAACAATAGTGAGAAGTGTAGTTATTTTCGAGAAATAGTAAGTGTATAGTTTTACCGCTATATTTTTCGTTAATGACCGACTTATATAAAGGACCTACAAAAGTTTTACATTTTTTTAGACCATATATTATAAACTTTATATTCGAGTTATTGTTCTCGAAAATTTTAATATCGCGGAACGAAACAGGAAAAGTCATTCCCCTTATATCAAATAATTCTCTAAAGTTAGGATAAGATGAAGTTCTTTCAGGGTGTTTCTTAGCTGGATATAATGCTGCAGTTACGCACCATAAAAAACAATACTCATCTTTGTTTAATATATTTATACACGCTTTCTTTGCCTGAATAGATTTGGGTAAAGGAATATAACTAGAACCACTAAGTGGTTGGTATTTATTGAGGTTGACCTCAACGTACAAGTGGTTTAAAAAAGTCCATCCACTGTCGCGGCCCTCAAATTCTTCAATACTTGCTTTTAAATAGCTAACCGTTTCAGAATATAATTTTTCAAAATCAAAATTACTGTACAATATTTTATTTTTGGTTCCAAATGATTTTACTTCTTGAGAATTGTCTTTAAACTTTAGGAACATACCAAATAGCTCGAAATTAATTTTAAGACATGTATGTTTTTTAACATATTCATTTAAAAGGGATTTTAACTTATTACGAATATCATAAAAAAAATTATCCACTGATGCTAGCTGAAGGTCATGAATTGGTAATAATTTAAATGTTATTATGCGATTACGAAATGCAGAACTCACTATTTCTACACCTTCGCTATGTTTTGTTGTATGACTACTTTTTTTATGTGAATTACTTCGCATGTGACCTACCCATAATTTACTAGGTACAGATGTGTTACACGCTGTACAAAAAGGCATTATTACTTATTTATAATACCTACACCACTTAGGTAGTTACTAATGGAAAAATAAAATGAAAAATCTGCACAACACACTGTCTAGAGTTATAAAAATTATAATATCAAAACACACTACATATTATTACTAAAAATATACTTCTAACACTAGAAAAAAATTAAAAGGAAATCATATTTACACTATAAAACTATTTTATAAAAATGTTCTCACTGTAATGAACAGGCTCCGACTCCTTAAAGTCAGAGAAAGCCTGTCCTAGGAAGCCCTGTAGAGCCTCCCAAGACGATGACGCCTCGTCACACTGCAATTTTACTGTTACAAGCGCTGTCTTGTATCGAAGCTGGGGCTCATGAGACGCGTAGTCGACTGTTTTGTAGAGTTTCATATCTACAAAATACTCGCCGCTAGTTTTGGCAGTGCGACGAGATGTTCCCGTGGAGACACGGCTCGTGAAGCTCGACGTTACAGGGCTGCGTCGATTATCCGCGCAGTTGCCTTCCTCAGACTTCAGTATGTTGAAGATATCTGGTCTCTTCTTCCTATAAAAAAGTAAAATAAGTAATTATGAATTTATAAACTTCAACATTGTATTGCACTAAATAAAACCTGTTTTTGTGACTAACATAAGTTCTTGATTGATTGATTAAATGCAACATCTTAGGTAAACTAAATAATTAATTATACTTATTCCGAAAGTAGTTTGAAAATTAATAAACAATTTAAAATTCTAAATAAGTACTCTTGATTTGAATAATCGTCACAATTGCTACGTATAAAAAATATTAGTGAAGATCTTAAAGTTAGTTTAACAATTTTAAATTATTGATAATATATTTAAATGGAATAAGGACTAATAAAAATGTTAAATATTATTAACTATGATTAATTACAAACACATACCTCTCAGACGAACTCCGTTTTTGACCGATGATGGTTGGTAACGAGTCTGGAGGCGATGAGTCCCGTAAGCTTTTGGTGAGCTTACGTTTACCACTTGTACTCGGATTCGACGACCCCTTCGACTTCCTTTTCGGTGCTGCTGCAGCTGCAGAAACTATGGATGCGCTCTCGTACTCTGAGTCAGACCTGTTAAAATCCAATCAAATTATAAACAAATATATTCCCAAGGTTTTCTGAATAGGCGATAATAATTACCTATCGGCTGGCAGGAAAATTTTCAACAACTCAGCTGGATAATAATTAACTAAATAATAATTAATAATTATCAACCGGCAGGAAAATTTCCAAGCAACTCAGCTGGATAATAATTAACTAAATAATAATTAATAATTATCAGCCGGCAGGATTTTAATCCAAGCATCTCAGCTGGATAATTATTAACTAAATAATAATTAATTTAATAGCACTTACTCACATTTTACTGCTGGGGAAGATCACTGGAAGATACTGGAGCGAATGTAATTTGTTAGAAAAATTTATGGGTTTTATACATAAAAAGTATCAATTCAGCAATTACCGCCTCCCAACAAAATGAAACTTAACTTCTTATCTATAGAGGTGTATAATTAATTTATGTTACTTATGACTATTTCAATCAAAGTGATTGAAAACTCATTTCGTTTAATTGCACTTTTGTTATTACAATTGAAATACAAAACCATGTCTTTACCAACACCGTCAAAGCTAATTCCGATTAATTCCGACGAATGTTATGAATTATGATTTATGTATGATACGTATAAAATGTAATTATAATTTATGTATGTTCGTTGATCGTCGTTGATAAGTATATGTTGATGTATATGGTAAGGATATAATTATGTATAAGTACATGAAAAGTATTTATGAAAGAATAATATACTCATACATTATGCACAAGTAAAATTTGACAGTTTATGTAGGTACCTTCCTACCTAACCCTTCGGGGATAAAGGCGTGATTATATGTAAAAAACATGTACATCAAGCTTTACATAACCAATATAAGCTAACCATTAGTACATGGTAAGTATTTCATTACTTTTAACTGGTAGACGTACCCAGGAAATTATCTAGTTTATAGCGGTATATAATTTTATCACATTGTAATGTAATTTGCATCACAATTATAGAAGTTTCAAATTGCTTTGCACGGTTTGTATGTGTGTGTGTGTGTGTGTGTGTGTGTTTGTGTGGAAACAAGGTATCTGTTAGTTTACTTACTCAGCGATAAAAAATTCTGTGGTCAAGTGATAATGTGGATCGACTACTGATTTGGAGGTAGCGGTTTCGATTCCCACATGGTGTAAATATTTGCACTTGGTTTGAATGAGATCTAACAATGTGTCTATTCTTTTAATAATTGAAATGTTTATAAGTATTAACATTTTGTGTTCCATGAGAAAATGGTGCACCGAGAGAATGATATAATATGATGCTCAGTTTCTTAAATTTGATACAAGGTATGGTTAACGGTATTCTATTAAAAATCCTTTGTAATCGTTTATTTAGGTATAAACGACGACAGATCAAACTTTACATAACCAATATAAGCTAACCGTTAGTACCCGGTAAGTATTTAATTATTTTTAACTGGCCGACGTACCCAGGAAATTATCTAGTTTATAGCGTACCTTTATACAAAGCTATGACTAGCGTTAAGTCAGCAGTTTGCACACCTGTTACACACACACATCGTTACATCGTTCCCACACGCGAAGAATGTCTCATATTCTATTGTCACAATATCTACCATTTGCATCGAGCTACCATAGCCACGTAGTGCACTACGTCCTTCAGAGGATTAAAAGGAAGACCCAAATAAAAACAATGTCATGTAAGTAATTAATGGGGCTTCCAGCCGATCAGTTAGAGTATGGTTGGTGCGTAACCATATAACAGACGCAAGTTATTAAACATTCGTACTTGTAATCACATCAGCATTACAAGTATTATTAATTTTTTTTATATTATCTACACACTATAGTTTGTATTAATCTATTTTCTAGAACTTACTTAATGTTTCGAATTATTATCAATAATTATACTGTGACATGCTTGGACCTATAGAAAAGTAGTGACATGTATGAAATAATGTATTAAAGCAGTGTTGTCGGATTTTTGGTTAACATCTGCATTATACATTGTTGACATATTTTGATACTGAAAAGATATGTCTTTTTAAAAGAAACTGTGCAAATTATGCAAAACAGATGTGTACTTTGAGACACGATAAATAGATACCTATAGCATATGTGTAAATACTAAGTTTTTATTTATATGCCTATAGCCACATTTTACTTCACAGTCCAAGAAGAATTTAAAAGAATCTGTATTCAAATAGTTGAATCTAGAAAAAACTAATATATTTTTACATAGACAACAGTTACAAAGACTGTGTTGTTAAGGTCTGTGGTCGGTGTGTCTGTGGGTGTGGCAGAACAGTATGTCACAGGATCGATTACTAGCAGTGCAATGAATAAATGGACGGTCCATAGTGTATTGAACGGCATTAAAATGTGGAACGTTGGCTTAGGTAAATGATTTTACAGAGAGTTATTGGGCATTCTATCCCACCGTGACTGAGGTTATCGAAGATAACCGAAGGAACTAAGGTGGGGTAGAATGCCCAATAACTCACTACTTACCTTGATGTTCATACACCATTATGCTTCTGTGGCAATGCCTCATGTAACTACCTAACCAGTGCCAGCTAGCAATATGGAACGGAACTACTTCGATACTACTATAGAATCACCGATCCTTCATCATAAAACCATTGGGTCACGGCCCATCATGTGAGATCAGGATCACCCTGACAAAGTTTTCGAAGAATCCTCCCTTGTGATGTGTTTGAGGAACATCATACAGTTCCTCTGATCAATCAATCAATTAGCCCACCGCAGTCCACCGCTGGACATTGGCTTCTGCCAATTAACCAATTTCGGTATTACACAATATAATAAAAAAAAATGGCAGATACCTACCCCAGGAAGACCTGCAGATACTACTTCTTATGCTCTTGAAAACATAAGAGTCCTGCTAACTTGTATATGATCGTCTTTGATGACCATTATTTATTCCATGGTTCGAAATCACCTGGACTTGAAACGGGGTATGAGAGGAATTTTGAAAATAATTGTAATAAAGATGACCTTTACGAGAAAGCTGAACCATGACAAAAGAAAACGCCAGTACTTAAACAATGCAGAAGAAAATATCACATAGCTATACCTACTCAGTTCTATATTTAATAAATATTGAACGTAGAACCTTATACATAGGTACCTAACTCAAAACCCACACAAAGTAAAACAGATACATATAGGTAAGAAGATTTTTATTTCCAGATACCAGTTTTGTGTTTCGGAACATTTTTCACAGACGAACTTCACACTATTGTTCCAAACTGTGAGCTGCGTACAAAGCGAATTACTCAGTTAATTCGTATGATACAAGCTTTATAACAAAATGATACTCACCCGTCGTCTGATACTTATGAAGTTTGTGCATGGGATGGAGTAATTTGCATTTCATAAAAATTTTTTTAGAAAAGAGCACAAATTTTAAAAATTGTGACTTAAGTATGATTTCTTTCATCAGAAATATATTTTTGTTCAACAATTAAGCAATATTTAAATCCAGTTTATAAAGAATCAAAGCTTTCACGAATTCACCACCTAATAGCAAGTACCATTTGCTTCTTTCGAGCTCCAAAGCATGCCCTTTGGAACTCAGAGTCCTCTCTGCTACTCAAGAGGAGTAGGTCCTCTCTGCTACTCAAGAGGAGTAGTAGAAAGTCCTTTATTTACAGTTTCTTTTTTGGTTGATTTTGGCATATACAGAAGTACTGACTCCCCAATCGCGAGATGATAGCCAATCATTGAATATATCGACTTATTGATGAAGTTGTTTTCAGCTCTGAATATTTTAAAGAGGCACATAAAGAGTATTTTGCCACTAATCCCCTAAACCTGAGCTTATCTATGTATCTTCTATCTTCTATATATATAAAAATCAATTGCTGTTCGTTTGTCTCGCTAAAACTCGAGAACGGCTGAACGGATTTATCTTATCTTGGTCTTGAAATGTTCGTGGAGGTCTAAAGAAGGATTAAAAGGTGAGAAAAAATCGAACCATTTCCGGTAAAACCCTATAGTCCTTTTCTTTTTCCCATATAAACGTTTCTAAGGCGAAACGGAGTTTGCCGGATCAGCTGGTAACCAAATAATTTAAAACATTAACATAACATTGAAAGGTAAAAAGCCAAGTTTAATTACATGTGCACAGTTTACACAAGAATCTCAGCAACGTTAGGTTAAGGCACTGTTCGAAGACGCAAGGTCAAACATCACGTGCTGGCAGTTACGTGAGCAGCCCATGAGCCGTCACTCATAGCAGGTGGACATACGTCATAGTCAGGAGTGTTACGGTACAGAGAACTAATGTAAGTGTCAATAGCAGCATACCTTTTTCTTCTTGTGGACTTTTCAAAGAAAGAACAAAAATTACTACTAGTAACTCGCGATCGTAAAGCCGACTCTTTAACCACTAGAAATCGGCTTTAGGATTAAGCATCTATACGGATAAAGACGGATATAAAGAGAAGGGTTTGAAGTGATTCAAGTGTGGCTCTGTAGCTCAGTTGGAAGAGCTTTCACCTTGTAAGGGAAAGGTCGTGGGTCCAAATCCCGCTTGAGCGTTTTTTATGTATTTCGAATTTATAAAAAAAATCATTCAAGTAAGCATCTAATAAAAGAACAATTGAATAGATGCTTCTAGCTTTCCAGAAACTCATGCCAAAGAAAACTTCTGTAAAAAACTGTATCAGCGTACTTTGAATCACGATGGCTAAATACTCAGTTACTTACATAACTATTCCAAATTTCTGTCATTGCAACGTCCTTGGAGGTTAAGATGCGGGGACTTACGCAGTTACGCCCAATGTGTCTCACTACCACTGCCACACCAAAGACCGACCCACCAATGCTGAAGTTCAAAGAGGCAGTCTTAGTGCCAACACCCACATTTTAAAAGTTAAATAACCCGACTGCCATACCAATGCGGCTATAAACCAAGCCACTGAACCCTAAAAAGAAAGCCAATGTTAGAGCCTCATTCGTGAATCAAGGGACACTGCAGAGCTTCATAGTGAGGATGTCTGAGCCACGAAAATCTTGATGGGCCCCATACACCCAGTATACTATAGAAACTCACATACTTACATGCATACGTACTTAGTGATGTTTCAAATGTAAACCCCTAGTACTGGAAAACCACGGCTATGTAAATACGATAGGCGACACCAGACCCTCGATTCTACTAAAGCTGTGCACTGTGGTGCCATAGTTAGCACCAAATATGTCATTAAATTTTAGTCTATTTATACTTTATTTCTATACCTTTTTTTTTTTTTTTTTTTTTTTTTTTCGTGCGGAAATCCCCACGGATACCCCCCCTGCCGGAGCCGGAAGGGGAGGTTATGTCGGACTCGAACCGACTAAAACCGCACGCCGACTGTGGGTCTTGGTGCTAGGCCGGAGGTGAGGTTGTCAAAGACATATCCCTCGCACCCCGGCTGACCCAGGGCCATCCCTTACGGTCTGGCCCTCCTCAGGAGGGGGGACAACGGTGTCCCCAACTCGCCCCCGGAATGGGGAGGCGCGCTGTTCAGCGCGCCGCCACCGTGGCACTTTATTTCTATACCAGGCTAAATTCCAAAATTAAATGAAAAAAGTTTCATTATACTTTTTCATTCACTCTTAGTCATTAAGTCATTTAATTTTGAACTTTAAATACATATAGTTAAAGTCTATTATTTAATGCCGTTTTCTGCAGTCGTTGCGGCATCGAAGCCCAGGTCTAGTCCCATCCTGAACAACTTAAGCATAAAAAAATGTTCTAGTTATACTTAGTTCTAGTTTTGAAGAATACCCAGAACCCAAACAACTGATTTTATATGTATGTACGGACATAATAGGTAATCTCTGTAATTACAACCGTATCAAGTTCGCCGAAAATACTTAAAAATAATGGAAAAACTGAGGTTATCAGGCTATCAGTCTGATAACATGACATTTATACGCCACATTTCTGTGTGCTGACATTGATAATATCGTATCTCTAAACATAACGTACAGTGCTGGCTGTGTACCAAACTATGAAAAGAGTAATGTAATTGTGGAAGTAATATAATATAACCACAAGTAGCACAAATGTCGCCAGTAGTAGCATCACCTCGATTACTTGGTAACAGTCTTTTGTTTTTGGCAAAGAACGTGAAATACATGTTTGCAATAATATAGACCTATTTATAAGATCGATATTTTAAATGTGTCTTTAATGATTCACATAATATCTATACTAAATATTATGGCACAAGAAATATAAATAAATATTCCACAACATTCTACACAACGCTATCTAGACCCATGGTAAGCTTAACTAGCTTGTGTTATGAAATCTAGAACGCGGATAAATATACTAAGATACTTTTATTTTGTAAATACATACATAATTATACACAGGCCAATGCAAATAACCATATTCATGCTTACAAATATTTGCACTGAGCGGGGATCAAAACCGCGCCTCCTGCGTGGCAGTCGCGTTCACTACCGCCACACCACAGAGGCTGTAAACAGAACAACAGAACATTTATTTTTATTTTTCTGGTGAAATATTTAAAAATTATAAAATGCCTATTTCCTTTTAAATTCAGTCATCTCTCCTGCAAGGGAGCTAAGAATTCTAGAATGGTTGTCCCCCAGTTTGAGGGCCTTGTAAGATGCTTTTTCATGACCCGCTTATAGAACCTGGAAACAAGGAAATACGTAGATATGTGCTATGAAAATTCCTAACTTCTTCTATAAATTTAAATTCATTCGTTCCAGAACGGGACTTAAACCCGCGACCCGTCTCTTACTTACTGAAGACTCTCCGACGAAATTCTCGTTTACATTTATTATGTCTAGGAACCACCCTGGAGCCATCTACCAAAACTCTACGTTCATGGCATGAACGTTCGTAAGCTTAACGAAGTAAGCATAAACTCCATGCTTACTTCGTTAAGCTGAATTAATACTACCTTCTACGATATGTAAATGCACACAATAGTTATATTTGGCGCGTCTGCTCGAGATAGTGACACTGTTCCTTATAATGACGATACAGCCGCCTCCGCAGTTTACGGCAATAAGCGTGATGACGTCAGCCGATAGAGGGGACACCCACAGTCCCAGCCGTGAGCCGTGATAAGGTCCAAGCATTCGCTTTATTGAACAGTTAATCCCGGACAAAATGCCGCTCCGAGCCTATTTGAAAACAGATTTTGACATATTAAATAATGATTTAAAATGCAAAATATGTTACGTTGGCGTAGCGGAACAATGTCATTACTATTTTTGATGAAATTGACTCATAAAATAGGTGATTTGGTTTAAATTTTAGGAACTTGATCAAGTCTAATTGCTCTAAATGTGTCATGATTGTTTTGGTCTAGCCTGTAGGTAGGTTCGAATATATTTTGTTTTCAATTTTAATCTAAATTTAAATGGCATCTGTAAGGATTCTAATGATCCAAAAGTATTTAGGAATTAAATATTTAAAACTTACATTTATACACCAACCTTGTAAACATTACTCTTTTTTGGGCAGTCGTGTAAAAAACAATATTCGACGTCGACTTGAGTTACCAATCGTTAGGGCCTCAGGCCCCAGGGACAGGAACTTCCTTACTAAACGTGCCGTGTCGAGGAAAATCGCCTTCTGCATCAAGACCTTGGCCTAGTAGCCTAACGCGAGCCACTCGAGAAGTTGGTCGAGGCTCCTCTCAATTAATGCGTGATCGGAGACGACCATCAGTACAATAACAGTTGAGTCCGTATTCTACATGTTGACAATCTCATCGAACTGTCGAAGATCTCAGACCTCTGAGACTGAGCACTGGCTCACTGGCTCAGTCTTCAATTCGATTAAATTTCAAAGCATTTATAATCTTTAAAAAACTCAAAGTCTAAAATTGGACTGCAAATCCTAAAAAGACCGTAAAAACTTCGATTGAACTCCGAACTAAAAAAGTTCGATAGCAGGCGGGATGCATTAATTTTCTTTCGGATTATAATTTACAAATGGGTCCCACCTGCTATCGAACTTGCTTCAGTCTTCGACGAACAGACAAACAACATTCTTGTCTGTTTGTTCGCGATTGACTCACAAAGTACCGATTTAGGGGTCTGTTACGATTTCGGAACCGTTTTTATTTTTGATAAATAAAAAAATTTACCTAAGCTTACATTGCTCTTAACGTCAATGTTGGTCGTTAGGTAAGTGCCAGCCGCCAGCTCTCGATCGATGCCGCCACCGTCGCAGCCACCTCGAGATAAAACATCTCTGCTCTCCCACTTTCCTTTTCTATTTCCATTTATTTTCCTCGAGCCTATTAGTTCCACTGAACTTGGATAAAATAAAATATATAGGGTCGGCAAGAATGGTCGCGGAACATTCCACATTTATTGAAGGATTTTGGGATGAAATATCTCAATGGAAATGAATATTAGCAAATGTTGGGCCAACCATGCAAACGTTGGACTAAATATTTTCCAGATAAAGCTATTTTCCAGATGCGTCCAAAGTTTGCACTCTGGAACCCAAGGTCCGCTTATTGTGTTTGATAGGCATGTCGATTTTTCCGGCGCCAAAAAAAAGAAAGACTACCACTAATCCTAACATATCTACATATGATATTACAAATATTACAATATTATGTCAAAATTCATTAACATAAATGTAGTCTTGCCTATATTCCAGAACAACACTCGGTTACGAATCGACACTCACAATGACATTAGAACTGTCATCTCTATAATACAATATGTCCTTCGATCTAGTTTTATATTATAAATGCGAAAGTAACTCTTTGTATGTCTATCTGTCTGTATGTTACGCTTGCATTTTTCACATTTGGTATGGGGGCAGATTAGACTTTAAGAAAAGACATGGGCGTTTGGTCGTGATAACCCAGGCGGACATAAACTAGTCTAGTTATAAATCGAGATTCAGGACAGAGTAAGTATCATTCTAGAGTTTGTGGCCCAAGTCCAGTTCCAAATTCGAAATTCAAAATTCTTTACCGCCTCGCCCAGGAACAGTGACACAATTTTTTAATAAGTTTTTCTAGTATACATAAAAGTCAGAAAAACCATATATACTTCGACACATTACGAGTTCATCGACTTACGTTGCCAACTGTACCTACCTACTATGTATATTTACCATATACGCGCAGGAAGGTAAAAGCTTTTCAATGTCATCGTACAAATTTCACGCTGGCAATATCATTTTGTTTATAATAATAACGGTACCATGTTGGTACCTACCTACCATGGCGCTCGTCACCTGCGGTTACTTGGAAGTTGTATGATACTACAATTTCTGGATATTTTTTATTGAATAAATAAGTAGTCCCTAAAACTATCTAGAATCTCGTAGAATATTAACATACATATCTACACATAATAATGCTCATGCTATTTCCCTCCGGGATAGTGAAATGTTGGTAAAAAGTGCTTAGTGGCAAACCTCGAGCCTTTGCAGATGGGTAGAGATGTTACGTCTTTGGCAGTATCCTACCGTCTCTACCATTTTGAATGTTCTGACGAACTCCTCCAATTAGGAAACTCCCTGCCAGCTCACGTGTTTCCTTCTTCCTACAGTCCCGGGTCCTTTAAGCGGGGCGTGAAAAGACATCTAATTAGGCCGTCAAGCTGAGTGCCACCACTGTTAACATGGTACATGTTTACGATGGTGACCCTCTTTCCGAGACTTTGCCTTTAGCTTAACATCAGGCGAGGTGAAGTCAAATTGACGTGTACTGTATAAAAAAAAAACTTTATTTCTAACAATAAATATATAATAAAAAATATTAACGCTATACGGCAGTATTTACGCCTAAAATCCTGCATACTCCAAAGCATACCCACAGATGTAAAACAAGCAGTAGTATCACTAAAACCGTATTGACAAAGTCTTAAGAAAGTATTCCGAGAGAATAAATGGCTACATTACTTTTTATAACACTGCATAACTCCGTTAAAATTTTCGCTTTTCCCAGAAAACCGTCGTCCGACACTACTTAATATAAAATAAATAAGACGAACTGAAAAAGCTCTCATCTATTTTCAGAAAGCATCGACCGCCATTCTGCGTGTCCTAGTTTATCGGCGGATTAATACAATTTCCTAGCACGTGAACAGCGGTGGAAAACATTGCTAGAGAAATATAATTTAATCACTACATATACCTGTGACTTCGTTCGCGCATTTTAAATTAAGTAGCCTAAGCTATATCGTGAAAACCTTGACAAATTCAATCCAGACTCATCTAATATTGACCGAAACAAACATAAAAGACATACCTTGTTTAGATATTAACGAGTTTTTTTTGTATTAAGTACCTATCGTACAGGGACACTCAGCACTTAATAAAAAGTATAGATTCTAGAAATCTAGACTTGACCCAGTTTGACACCTCATCTAATTTTACACAATTTGGATATTATATACGAGCGTGCTCCGCCCGCGTGGATGTCGGTTATCGCGACCAAACATAGCCTATGTCCTTCTTATGGTCTAATCTACTCCTATACCAAATTTCATCAAAATCGGTTCAGTGGTTTATGTGTGAAAGCGTAAGGACAGACAGACAGGCTGACAGACAGACAGACAGAGTTACTTTCGCATTTATAATATTAGTATGGATTTTAGCTACATCCGTATTTCAAGGGTTATAGGTAGCTGGGGTCTCATTTCAGCATGTTTTAACTCTTCAGTAGACCTAACATGAGATGTAGGTGGGTACAATAGCCATCAGTATTAGCTCTACACTTTCCAAGGTGGGAATAACTTAAAATCATCATCTAAAGATAGCAATTATACATCATATACATGAAAATATATTTGTCAAAAGTAATAGGAGTGCCTGATCGAGTCAGATGGCCCAGAGGTGCGAGGGATATGCCTACCAACCTCACCTCTGGTAACTAACAGACGGCGTGCGTATTAGTCGGTTCAAGTCCTCCACCACCGGCTCTGACGTGGATATCCATGGGGTTTTTGTGTTGTTGATGTTGCGCCATTTCTGAAGGGTGACTGTACTTATACCGCAATAGAAGGATAGTAACAATTCATTTAACTTAGCTAGCTTCCATACAGAAAGAATATTTCAGGGGGAATTGCGACCAACACAATTTTTTGATGATCCTTTCTTTTGTTTAATCTGAATTTTTGGCTAAGAATCTAATGCTAAAATAAATAAGTTGAAACCAAACTGTCCAATCAAGCCATAACAATACCGTAGCAGAAGCTATTTGTAATCCTCTCCGTTCAGAGTATTGCAAGATACAAGTAGGTATCGAGGATAAACAATCTATTCCCGGAATAGTAGCGCGGCGCCAATTAAAAATGTCCAACGTAACTGAATACCTGGAAGCGGACATTTTGTGTGTCCTTAGCTCCTTACAGCAGGTGAACATATACCTAGAAATTTCGTTGGATAGATGAATAATTGGGATTCTTATTTGAATTTCAACTAGGAATAAATAAAATTATTATTTGAATGAAATTTTTATAGCATTTAATATGCTAACTTTTAAATTAGAAATACATGGGGAAAAATGGAGCGCTCAAGTGGTACTTGAACCCTTGCAGGGGGAATGCTTTTCCAACTGAGCTATTGAGCTACACCTGAATACCTTCAAATTTCCCTTCTCTTTTTATGCGTCTTTCCCTTAAGAGCATTCCCCCTGTAAGGGAAAGGTCGTCGGTTCAAGTCTCACTTGAGCGCTTCATTTTTTCCCGATGTATTTCGAAAATTATTATTTACTGATGAGTAAGTGAAAGAGCACAGCATCAGTAAATTCACTCGACGCAGTTACGGTTTCCCTCATGCAGAATTAAAGCGTCTTATTTTAAATACTAATGGTGTTGTCACTCGATGTCTTCAAAAGCGCTTGTCTATTTCAATGTTTTTCCACTTTTCTAGTAAAGTCAGCATAAAATTAATTTTTATTTATTTTTATTTTATTTTAATATTTCGGAAAACTTACAGCTAATTATTACAATACCAAGGTCAATAGCATAATGATGGCCAATTAAAAGTTTTCACATATAGATTCCAGTACATACCTACATCTCGCTACAAAAGTATTCCTACTTATTTAAACATGATTCATTTGAGAAGGAATAGAAAAGAAACATACATTTTATTTCTCACTTAAAGAAAAATTCGCACAGAATTTTCTTTAATTTAACAGTACTGATTTGGTCGACGTAAGAAGGTTGGCGATACGCACAATCCTATATTATTAACCAATTCTGTATCTGTTGATCCATTAAAAATACTAAAAAGAAACGAATCTTCACAAGCGAAGTACACAAAAATTTTTGGACAGATTTTTATTCCGAGAAATGGCCCTTTGGCAAGCTTAGTCAGATAACCTCATCGGATGCTCTTTAAGCATACTTGTTCTATGAGCCACTTCATACAAAACAAGTCAATTATCAGGGTTAAGGCATCGACACGACTGGATTTTGACTGTAGCACCATCAGTTTTGTGAATATTTGGTGGTAGAGACATTGTTTCACAGCGTGAATACGCCATCATAACCCGTGGTACTTTCATCATATGAAGGAGAAGAAAATAGAAGTAAGAAAACAGACATTGGGCTTTTGAGGCAACCCGGAACACTGAATTATGTCATACAAATACCGATTAATAAGTGCCCGGGTAATGGCAATAGGCTCGCCACCTATTACATTGGGACCTAAACATAAACTGGCGAAATGTGGGTGCTAGCACCTCTACCTACACCTTCGGGGAATACAGGCGTGAGTTTATGTTATGTTATGTATAAATATATGTAATACTGATGTCAAAATGTATAGGTTTTCTTGAGTCTTCCTCTCCTTATGGAGATCAATGGAAACGGTATGGCTATAGATATTTATGACACAACTCCTCATTAAAAAAAAACAAAAAGAAAGACGAATATAGATACTATACAAAGGGGAAACCTGTTATATTGAAGTCATAATAGATATTTGCAAGCTTTTTCCTGAAAATTCTCCTATGATAGCTTTGTTCTAATTTCCACTTTATCTGTGGAGCAGACGACGAGGCTCTGACCGCAAATGTCATTTTATAAGCCTAGGCGATATGTCGCTAGTTAGGAGAGGCTTATATCCAGCGTGTGGCTAGCTATTATATTTTTGCATTGATCTAGATGTTTATATTAATATTAATGTATTTATTTTTGAACACACTTAAATAAATATATTTACCGTGTTCTAAAAACCATGCTTGGTCTAGATAGCGCTGAGTAGAATGTTCTAAAACCCCAAAACAGCTGAAAAAAATTTGGTAATAGAATAGATTATAATCTTTATAATACGATGGCTGTGAGGCATAGCATGTTTATACATCCCAACATTACCACAACCAGGCAAAAGTCACATGTTAGTTGGCGCACCTACAAAACAAGAAATGAGTGACTTTCCTACCCCGGTAGGTCAGACGACAGTCACTTCCGGAAAAGCTGACATAAACAATAAGCGAATCCCACACTCTAAAGTGGAAACTTTGAACACAACTAGGAAATCACTATGAGGATTATACAATACTGACTGCGATACAGAATAATTCCAATCGAAAACCTAAACAATATTCATTCACAAGTTATCTATGTTATGAAAGGTATCGAACATTAGAAATTAATGAGCAACTTGCCCAAATATTTGAAATAAGGTATACCAACCTAAGTGCTATAAATAAACTTTGTTATGTTTTGATGTTTTTTCTAAGCGTGTGTTGCGTCGCTCGAGGCTGCGGCCAAGGTCGTACTAACATTTCAAGGCTTTCGTAACGAAAATTGTTAGTTGTAGTTCGAGACTGTTATCTAAGAATTTTCTGTTGGCTGAATCTAGTAATTTTTGCCGATATTTGTGCCTTACTTTTTGCTGGTTCATTCCTTGCCCGTCGTCCATACTAAGCTCCTCGCACTGCTCATCGCATTGCCGGAAATATATGCGCGAATAATGCCCTACTGCTCTCGCCACTTTCCTCGCTCATCAATGAGTTTCTGGACACGACACTAAATGGCGACCTTTGCCGTCCAAAGCAACCTTACCTGCTTGACGGTGCACCTGGTAAGCAACGGACGAGACTCTGGCACAGGCTTTCCTCATTCGCTCTGAGGATAATGTATTATTTTTGCTGGTTTTAGGATGGATGGTTTTGGTATGAAAGACAATATGACCGAGAATGGGAGTGCATATAGATGACTGCAATCTGACAAGAATGGAAGATGCGTTTCATATTTTTGATAATTCGCGTCAACTTGAACTTATATGAAACTCCGTTTGTAAAGATCACATGGTTAATACAAAAGCAACAAAATTAAACAATCTTAATGTCTTAATAGCCAGCAATTTACAAAATCCACGTGTTAAAAATGGATATTCACAAAATTTTTATACATACAGTTCACCTCCTATATATGTACCTTTCATAAATTCATAATGATCTCAGGCTATACTCGTAGTCAGAGATCACACAAGTGCATATGACTAATGTTGGCGCCTTCTCACCCGAGGTTTTCCTCGATTGTGCAGTGACTCACTTGAAGGGGACGACAAACGGGGCCGTTGGAAACTGCTCTTATGATACTCTCCAAATTACTAACATAGAGATATTGATAGATACTAGTGTACTACATTAAAAAATTAACAGTTACACACATAGGTATGGGAGGACATAATAAGTATCAAATATACATCGAGGAAACAATCTTATCATTAAAAACTATTCCTTCGATTCGAAGAGACCTTAGAATGGAGAAATGACATGAAATCATAATAATATGATTATGAGCTCGCTCCATAGGCCTCTGGACTAACCCCACCAGGATGAGGTATGTGTCCTTTGATACAATAATGTTCTACATGAAATATGTTATTACTAAGTAGGCACCTATATATGTCAGCCTTTTTTTTTTTTTTTTTGACCGTGGGGAAATCCTTCATGGATGTTATGCCGGACTCCTACCGACTAAAACCCCCACGGTATCGCCCAGGAGCCTATAGTTGGGAGCCCCGGGTAAGCCCTCGGAAGGATGTCCCAGGGCTCCCAACAAACCTACCGCTTTAATGCGGCCTCGTCTAGGGGGTGGTTCGGGTGCTATCCCGCGTCTATGGGGGGTTTTCGGGTATTATCCCGCTTCATAGGAGGGGGGAGGCGTGCGTGAGTCCGTCACGTCACGCTGCCGTCATGGGCCTGCTTCTGTAAGGACGATGAGCAGCCAACTCACCGTCCTCAGGCCCCCGGTCATGGAGGCCGATGGTCTTCGGCGAAGACACGTCGGCGGCGTCTAAGCCGCCGACTGCGGAACTCGGGTGGGAGAGTTCTCTCCCGCTCCCGCCCCGCCGCCTCCTTCACGAGCATGACCTGCTCGCAGAAAGAGGCGGCGCAGTCCCACTTACTCCCGCTGGAGACCATGGCTCCCACCATGGTCTCGAGCGAGAGAGTGTCCACGCCCAAACCCACCACGAGGACCTGGCGCTGTTGCGCCCACGCCGTGCACTCCACCAGCGTGTGGAGCGCTGTGTCATCGCTGCGGTCCCCGCAGTGCTGACAACCGGCCGTGGTTTCCCGGTGTCTTCGCCACAGATACCTACCGAAGCTACCGTGCCCGGTAAGCATCTGTGACAACCGGTAGGAGAGAGCACCATGTCTCCTCTCCAGCCACTCGTCCATGACCGGTCTGACGGCCGCGATTGTGGCGAATCCCCCCTTTGGTTGCTCAAGTCGCACCTTCCATGTCTCCACGGTTTCCTGGTGGAGCTGGGACCGCTGGGCCTCGATTTCTCGAGACGCAGGCCATTGGCCCCGCTCCAGCGCCTCCTTGCGCCATTTAAATAGAGACGCAAGGGCTCTCGCTTCCAGGTCCCATGGAGGGGTCCCGGCTAAGAGACATGCCGCCTCACCTGAGATCGTGCGGTATCCCCTTATCACCCTGACGGCCATCGCCCTCTGTGGGCTCAGCAATCTAGCCACATTACTGGCCGTCAGGGTCTCCGCCCATACGGGGGCCCCGTATAGGGCCATACTTCGCACGATCCCCAGGTACAGTCTCCTGCAGGGAGCGTTGGGTCCCCTGATGTTGGGCATCAGCCGTGCGAGTGCAGCTGACACCCCCCTCAGTTTTGGGACCAAACTTCGGAAGTGATGTCCGAAGTTCCACCGGCCATCGAGTACTAGCCCCAGATACTTCATCGAGGGCTCGATGCCGATGCTGACGCCCCCTACTTGTAGGCTGGATCCCGCAGGTGGCCCCATCCGAGGTCCGTGGAAGCACAGAGCCTCGGACTTGTGAAGGGCGACCTCGAGACCCAGCCGCCGTATCCGACCCACGACTTGAGCAACCCCTGCCGTGGCCTTTAGTGCTGCGTCTCGGTGCGTTGCTCCCCGCGCCGTAACGAGGGTGTCGTCGGCGTAACACGTTACGTTCACCCCCCTGAGCAACGGACCACGCAGCACCCAATCGTAACCGATGTTCCACAGGAGTGGCCCTAATACCGATCCCTGCGGAACACCGCACGACACATCCCGCCGACCCGGCCCTAGCCAACTCGGGTAAGTAATGGCCCTCTCGGAGAGATAGGCCCCGACAATTCGACGGAGGTAGGGAGGCACTCCATGGTAGATAAGCGCCTCCCTAACGCAGCTCCAGGGCAAGGTGTTGAAGGCGTTGGCGATGTCGAGAGACACCGCCACTATCACCTCACCCTGTGAGACTGCTTCCTCCGTCAGGCCTCTAATGCGCATGATCGCATCCACCGTGGAGCGCCCCTGACGGAAGCCAAACTGGCTATCCGCCAGATCAGGCCCCACGCGTGTGAGATGCCTGACGAGGCGTTGTGCAATAATGCGCTCAAAGAGCTTGCACACCTCGTCAAGCAACACGATCGGCCGGTACCCTGATGGAGAATTTGCCGGCCGCCCCGCCTTTCGGATCAAGACCAGTTTTCCTGTCTTCCAGACCTTGGGAAACTGGCCTTTTTCGAGGCATGCGCTAAAGAGCCCTATAAGTCGAGGCCCAAGCTCCTCAAGAGCCAGGACCCACGCTCGGCCTGGAATGCCGTCGGGTCCAGGGGCGGTGTTTCTGCGGGATTTAAGCCGCAGTCGAGTTTCATTACAACATTACTTTCCTCTAAACGCTTTAAAAGCGATTACATTTCGCTTGAATAATGCATGGAGAATTCGGGAAACCGCGTTGATACAAGTTATCGAAGACAAATGTATGGTAATTTTGATCTGATGGTTTTTAAGACGACGAGAAAGAAAATGAAAAAAGAACTTAGTTTAGATGAGAGAAAGGTATCAAATCTTCGTGGTACAAGCCTACTTTACGGGCTTCCCTCTCGGGTTTAGAACTTCAGTCACTCCTGGAAAAGTCAACATACAATACATACGCAAAACAATACGTTTCCACATATTCTGGTTGCAACTTGCAAGCTGATGCCTCACAAATACAGCTTTGAATCTATCAGGTTACAAGTCTAATGAAATACTCGTATTGTAGGTCTGTCCAAGTCTGTAATCATAGAACCAATCGGATAATATGTTCATATTACAAATCGATTATGTGTCGGAGGTGGACAACTAGATTGATTGCTGTTTGCAAGATCTGCATACGGAAACATGTGCGTATCATCACTATATAGTATAAAGTAAAGTCGCTTTCATCGTCCCTATGTCCCTATGTATGCTTATATCTTCAAAACTACGGTACAGATTTTGATACGGTTTCTTTTAATAGATAGAGTAATTCTAGAAGAAGGTTTATATGTATAATACATGCTTGATATAGTAGAGGGTGCAGCGGGAACGGAATCGGACGTCACGCGGGCGGTAAAAAATTGGCGGTGTGAAGTTCGCCGGGTCCGCTAGTATTGTATATATGTACAACTGGTAAGAGAATAACTTAGTTGTAACCTAGTCTTGTTCCGATTGTATCCTAAGTGTAGCCTAAGTAACGCCTAATAACTTAGGACATCAGCTATCGCCAGTAAAAATCCTGTCTAAATTGCCCAACCCCTTCAAAAATTACCTGCAACAGATACATAGTCAGAAATACAAAAGCTTCTCGTTTGTATTTCTGACTATCTGTTCCAGGTAATTTTAACGATAGGTATTTTTTTTATTTTCTTAGCAGTATAATCATAAATTATGCAATTATTCAAAAGCTGTTAATTTAAAGCCGAAGAAGGTTTCCTATATCGTTCGATGTCCAAATTGGGTAACTTCTGCTTCTTTATCCTAGCGTTAATGCCAGTTGTATCCGAAGCTTTCATCTGGCCTTGATTCTACTTAAGCTAAACCATTGGTACCGTTTTTTTTTTTTTTTCGTGCGGAATTCCCCTCGGATATCCCCCCTGCCGGAGCCGGAAGGGGAGGTTATGTCGGACTCGAACCGACTAAAACCGCACGCTGACTGTGGGTCTTGGTGCTAGGCCGGAGGTGAGGTTGTCATAGACATATCCCTCGCACCCCGGCTGAAACCATTGGTACCGCTCATTGCAAAAAATTCCATTAAATTTAGACTTTATTTCTATACGCCTAAAATCCAAAATGCAATGAAAACAGTTTCATTACACTTTTTCAATTAGTCTGCAACAAGTCATTTAATTTTGAACATTAACGGCATCGCATAAAAGTCTATTACTTATTGCCGTTTTTTGCCGTGGTAGTGGATGGTGGCACCACAATGGTTTGGTCCTTAGTAGAATCGAGGCCCTGGAGTCTGGGTTCCGCTTTTTCCAGTCTAATAATTTGGCTAATCTTCGATATTTTTTTTAAATTCTACCTTCAATTTTATTTCACTGGCTGACTGCCTCAGTAGTGCACGCCCGCCGTCTTCGAGTCCGTGAGGTTCTTCATCTACTCGCATACTCACGGCCTGTGTAACCTGGTCGAAACGTCAGGCAAATCAAAAGGTAAATCGCGTTAATTCCCGTTATTATTATTGTATATCATGGAACGCGAGAGTTTAAAAGTTAGTTTATTTCACTGTTATGTATAAAAGAGAAAATACAATGGTGCTAATTCTGATGTGCACATCGCTAAATTTAAATTTCTCTAAAATTTTCTAATTTTAGCTCAGTGATTGACATATGGGTATTCTGTTGTTTAGTCGAACTAAATTTAGTGTTCTCCAAGACAGCTTTAAATTTGAATATGACATCGCTAAAAGTTGATTATGAAAGTGTTGCCGGTGTTAAAAAAATAAGAATGAATGATAAAGGGGATTTTCACAAAATCTTTAAAAACCATATTATAGGTCTTTAGAATGCCGACAAATGTTAATAAATGCGTAATATTGATCAAATAGTAAAGAAACTGTGATTTTTCTTAGCCAAACCTAAGTAAATACAGTTTTACTCGGTTAACGTTCCTGGCAACCCTGTAAATAAACTAATTATCTTTGATTGAATCTGTGCAAGTCAATTTGTCAATCAACATTTTGTTGTTGATCTTAAATAAGTTCTTGATATCCAAAATTTATAAAAGAAATAAAGTAGACTCTTTTACTGGCGTGGCTAGCGTGGCACTGGTAGAATTTCTGGAAAAACTTGACATTTCGCCATTACATTGTACTTCACTAGCATCATTGGCAAATTGCGGCGATTCGCTGCAGAAGCCAATAAGAAGAAGAAATAAAGTAAAGTAAACACGGACGAGAGAAACAAGACTGCCCACAAGAGGCCACAACAGTTGCTGGTTCAAATTGTTAGGACTTAAGGCAGGACTTTCAAACAGCCTAAACAACTTAGACTGCAGATCATGCAACGGTGGGAGCGTGTACCTAATGTAAGTATATTTGATTGCCTATATGCATATTGTGTCTTACAAGTTTCGTGATGGAAAATGTAGAGCATAGCATAGAAACCTATACCATAATTGAAAGAAAGAAGTTGGTATTACATGCTTAATGCCTTTATACAGTGAAAAGAAAGGCACAAAATGTTTGTGATTCAAAGAGGGCAACAAGAGGAGACCCGCTATTAAACCTTTTTTATATCAAGCAGAAGATTTCAGTTATACTTGGGACCGCCTCAATTATTTAATGGTTTTCCAGTCTTGAAGCAATAAAAAAGTGTCAATTTAAACTGTACTAAGTATCTACTACCTAACGCTTTATAACCCAACGTAATACTTATATTTTCATTACAGGAACTAACACGGCTTGCCTAGGCCCTTACATCATCTTTCCTATGATAACTTGCTGAGAAGTACCGAAGATTCGACACAGTGCTCAAGTGATTGCTGTTGCTTGAAGTGATTGCTGTTGTTTTGAGAAAGAACGGTGCTGAAGATAAAAGAAGATTCCTAATGATTATAAAAATACCTGTTTTATGTTAATTAAACTATTCTGAACCCATGTTTTTAATCCATGTCTGTCCTCACAACCAGTTGTGCAATCGAGTTGGTCTATGGGTACCACCCTGTTTGTTAGAAATTCACACAAATGTAGTCAATTTGATGCAGCAGGTTTTAAGTCTGATCATGATAAAACCTGCATCATGTTTGATAAAAACTAGAGGTGAACAATCTATAACCGATGTATATGTGGGCGGAGTCACAGGGATCAGCTAGTCATCATTATCCTTGTGGTAATCCCGGTCGCATTTGAAGTCTTCACCTGGGTGTCCGGGGTCCCCTGTTTCCAGTCTACCAATGCCACTGAACTTCGATAAGTGAAACGACTGCCATGTGACCACAACTAATTAGTTTCATGAACGAATAGTAGCATATTGATATCAAAGTATTGCAGTTGCCAGTGGTTGGACTTTTCAGAACTACAGCTACCTGTAAGGACTGCCTTAGATGTTTGTATGATATCCCCAGGACCAATAGCTTAATATGCTCACGGAAACACCCAGAACAATTTAAATAGACGTAGGTGTGACAAGTTCGACCTTATATTCATGCATACAAATATTTGCACTGGGCGGGAATCGAACCCGTGCCCCCTGATGCAGCAGGCGAATGAACTACTGCCAGGCCAGAGGCCACTGGGCATCAGAGTGCAGTGATACCTAACATATTTTTACTATTAATGCTGCCATATGGTCGGCGGTTTTGCGAGAAGAGCCTAGAGGTAACGGTTAGGGCTAGCAGTTACTCCAGCAGAAACAAGCCCAGGGTGGCGGTGGTGTGACTCTCCAGGTGAAGGGTAACTCTCTCCAACATCATGTCGAAGTCGCCAATGTTAGTGACCAAGGCCGAGAGGGACACGAGGAAAATCTCCGAGCCACCCTCTACAGCGCCTCGGTCGAATTTGCTGTAGGTGGCAGTGTTTGCCCTCTGGAAGAGAGGCGCCTGCCATCTCCATTGCCTAGTATGCCCGTATAGAGGTTCTATACCAAGTATCTCGTAGAACTACACCTATCTCTAACTTAGTCGGCAGTTATTTAGGTGCCGTCTAATTTTAGTGTGACATTTCTAATTATAGTGAATTTTTGACACTTAAAACGTACAACAGAATACAAATTCTCTAAAAATGAACTAAATTTAGTATCTTCGCTAAGTTTGGTCGTGTCAAGCTAATTTTAGGTTAGTCGTGTGTTCTCAGAATACAAAACGGCATTTGACAGGCGTAAACTAAATTTTAGAGAGTTTTAGCTATTTTTAGTTAAGAGATGTCACATCAGAATTGGCATCAATATGTCATTACATCACTAATTCCATATTATAGGCACGAATCTTAAAATCTATATTTTATCCGTGTCCTAACCAAAAATCTCAAATCAAATACCTACTGCTGGCCCACTGTTTCTTACAAATTATTTATTTTTAACATCACAACAGATTATAATTGAAGAATTCCGTCAGTAATCTCGGAGGCCGCGTGACCTTTCCGTGAGAGCCGGCCCCCTCCCGGGCCGGAGGTCGCACTTCCGGTACCGGCCCGGCGCGGCTGCGAACTTCCGCCCGACTTCGACCGACTTCGACCGACTTCGACCGGCTTCCAATCATTATTGATACTTAGTTAATTAACCTATACCTAACTCAGAATGTTTTTATTGAAGTTTTTGTAGGAATATATGACCATACTGCAGTACACAGGTATGGCCGTGTTGGTTACCGGTCGAGTAAAATAGGGGTGTGACTTCAAATAATAAGTAATTGGCGAAATTTGGGTGTACCCACTCTGGGATTTATGGGTGTGAATAATACAATAGGTATATGAATGGGTAATGTACCTAAAATTGTGACCTAAATACCTTCCCAGGTGTACAAAAAGAAACCTTCTTTTTGGGAATGATTTTTTTTAGCATTTTTTTTTTTAATCGTATATTATATTTTATTGAAATCATCTCACTAATTAATTAAGTACAGTATTATATCTAAAAGTACAATATATACAAAAATAAGAAAAAGATAATAATAAGCTAACTTTTTAATTTCGAAATACATCGGGAAAAAGAAGCGCTCTAGTGGGACTTGAACCCACCACCTTTCCCTTACAGGGGGAATGCTCTTCCAACTGAGCTATTGAGCCACATCTGAAAGTCGTGAGTTCAAGTCCCACTTGAGCGCTTCTTTTTCCCGATGTATTTCGAAGAAACCTTAAAATCAGACGTTTTGGAGGAATGCGACCACTAATCCCAGGACATAAAATATTCCAGTAAGTATCCATACTAATATTATAAATGCGAAAGTAACTCTGTCTGTCTGTATGTTACGCTTTCACGCCTAAACCACTGAACCGATTTTGATGAAATTTGGTATAAGGGTAGATTAGGACATGAAAAAGGACATAGGCTATGTTTGGTCACGATAACCGACATCCACGCGGGCGGAGCCGCGGGCAAAAGCTAGTAATATATAATATCATAGTAATGTTCTTAACAGCCTCGGTAGCATAACAACTATAACGAGTGGCGACTGCTGTACATCTCAGGTTTGATTTCCCAGCAGGTCAAAATATTTGTCTTGTGAGTGAAAACACTTTAATAGCAGCAATAGAACTTATTGCCTCTAACGGGCATGTTTTCAGAATAACCGCAAAGTTTTTGAAAATTAAAAAAATTTGCTGGCATAGTATTTCGTTGCTACCTCTTGGGGACATGTCCACACATACAAGGAAAGTACCAAAAACTTCTGTGATTGTACAAGCTGTATATAACAAAAATTGTATCTGGTTCCTAGGTGTGGCGATTTTAAATTTGCAAGGATGACTAAAATCGGAACTAAAGTTATCACTGTCAAATGCATACTGTTTTATTGCACAACAAAGTCTAATTGGGTATACTATTGACTAGTCAAATTAGTTACTTTTTACCCGACTACGGCGAAGCCAAAAGGAGGGTTATGATTTTGACAGGCTATGTATGTATGTTCATTTGTTCCCTCACAGCTCCTCAACTACTTATTAGAACGGGACAAATGAGGTATCGTTACAAGCGGCTTTATCGTCCGATGGTTATAGGCTATATGATGTGTCACTCAATCTTGTGTGGCGCCCTCTAGCGCTCATAAGGTACTGTGTGAAAAAATAAATTTGAGATAAATATGCCGTGTTTGGTATCAAATGAAAGGGCTTAAGAAGCACATTTCAAATATGTATAAATTATTAGCTTTACCTTGCCCCAAAATAATATAAATAAAAAATAAAGTTTAAAACTAAAACCCGACTACCGAAAAATCACGTTTTAAAAACTAATAACAAACAAGAAAAAATCAAGGTTAGCCGTGGTCGTATGCCACTTACTCTAACAAAACAATACATTCTAGGGAAAAGTGGCATACGACCACGGCTATCCTTGATTTTTTCTTGTTTGTTAGTTTTTAAAACGTGATTTTTCGGTAGTCGGGTTTTAGTTTTATTACTAAACGTCAAAACGATAAGGTAATTTGTATGAAAAAGGTTTAATGACGTTATAAGAATGTAATAATCAAATCAGTTACTATTATCGGTTGGGTGGATGATTAAAAATAAATAAAAACATAAAATAAGAACCAACGCAATTTTTAACGCACTTTTACCATTCTTAATTTAATAAGCTCGGTAAGACAATTAATTTTAACTATAGGATAATACCCAATTACCACGAGTTGACAACATTGAAGGAACGGTGGCGCCATCGACCATCTTTCAGTTCACAGAGTTGTTGGTAAAGACTATAAATCACCTATTGAATTCTGGCACCTATTTGTATACAGATAGAGTGTCTTTTTGTAATACCATCTGTCAACAATCAGTTGTGCAAGTTGTTCGTGTCAGTAGAAGACAGTGGTGATATCAACTTTTTGTTCCATACAGTGTAGAACTAATAGCCAGTATTAAAATCTCGAAGTTATTGCATAGGATGACTACACAGGAGGAATTTTCACCAGACCGGCAGATATATAAAGTCGTTATCCTTCCAGCCTTAATCTAAGGATTGTTTTCAACAACAACAAGGTAACTTACCAGGCATTTGTCATAAAGAATATTGTACTTCAACCGCTTATGATGTAGTGACTATTGGTTCGCCCATCATCACTTACTTCTGGCTAACCTGAACTCCACTACGCTAAAGCAAGAAGTGGGTTCTTGCTAATAGTGAAAGAACGCCAATGAGACTTTACCCTCAGCTTACCATCAGGCGAGGTGAAATCAATTTGACGTGCCCTACATAAAAACTGAATGGGGGTCTGAAACTACAATCGTTCAAAAACCCAATAGTTAGGTTGGATTACCTTAGCAGCTATGCTATAATAAAATAATGAATTATTGTTTTTATTCAGAAAATTTTTATTATCTACTATCTTGCACAGATAACACTTAACAGCATGTTAAGTTTTTCCGGAAAATAAATAGTTATTTTCTGTTTAATAAAACTTAGGAAATACGTTGTAATACTCCATTTGATTTTAAGTTCAATGTTATAGAACTTGTTTCCATAAAATAATGTTATTATTCATATTAATATTTGAACCATAATTTTCCTGCCCCAGTTTGGTACATTTTACATCAAACGTAACATGGAACGTTCAGAATCCAATAATTTTGTCTATGACAATATTCCGGAGTGAGACCAAAATAGATACGCCGGAGTTGTTCTTTGTAGCAGCCCCTAAATAGAGTGCGTAATAGGAAGGGGAGGCCGGAGGGCGACCCTCTTCCCGCGCATGCGCTCACACACACACCTACCGCTCTAATATCGGTTTTATTACAACGGTTTTGTTGTTCTTCTTGTGTTAATTTCATTTTGGAAAATTATCGTAAACGTGGTGATATTAAATAAAATAGAGACAGAATTCTCTACCTCTTTAAACCATAAGATTTTCTATCATAATATCTACTACTTACTGTTATTTTGTGTGGGAATATTTTTTTGTAATCCAGCTCCGGAGAACAAAGGATCTAATAATTAAAGAACAAAGACACCTATTTCTTTTTTATGATCTTATTATAAATGATTCGAATATGTTAAACAGTGAGTTAAATACTCGTTGGTACAGTATTTTTAAATGTGGCTGCAGAACAGAATGAACCGAGGGTACTGCGCTCAAGTGTCACCCGCGCGGCAGATGTGCGCTGCACGTGGCGAGCGGCCGTCGAACGCTGCGCACAATGGAACGCAATTTCATCTAATATGGCCGCCGTTGGGGAACCTTCCCGCTCTTTTCATTGAAGTTTATTGTGTTGACGCAACTACCAACACTATAATTTTAATTAAAAGGTATAACAGTTTTTAGTTTTAGTCTATGGGCTATGAAAATGTTGTTATATATGTCATGAGTAGATACTATCTGCCATGAGTGTTTAAGATTTATTATAAGTACAAAAATATGGTGTATAAACTATAACCAAGATATTTACTACTAGACTGGCTATTTAGGCCAAAATTAAGCATTATTAAATAGCTTGTAATACAGGCTCTGTTGTGGAATAATTATTGCAAATGTATGCACTGATCGGAAATAGAACCCGCTACGTATGACATAGCACTCGAACGCTATGCCACCACGCTATAGAAGTCGTTATAAGGTGGGAAGGTAATTCTCCAGTCAACCCATCCTCGGTAAAAAGTAAGCCTCTACAATCAACGCATTTATTTTAATCGTTAGTTTATACAAACCAAAAGCAAATCAAAGCCTTACGTCACACGTTAGCGCGGTAATAGCAACGGAATGTCTTAGAACGGTCTGACCAATCTTGTTGTTATATAATTTCACATATGACTTTCTTTCACGCTTGTCCTGGTTCGCGCACGTGATGTGTAGGGGTGGAGGTAATAGAAGGAAGGAAATGGTTATTAGGGAAGAGAAAAATCTAAGAGAAGAGAAGAATTTGGATGGATTGTGGGAAATTTGATTGCGAGCAGAGATTAATGGAAACAGGATAGCACAATGTATAATGATGCGATGCTGCGGTAGCACTGTGAAGACATAAGGCTCTCCAAAAAATCTAAATTTTGCCCTAAGTGTTAAATAAAAAGTCGCAAGAGAAACAAGCGGACTTGGGAACGCGGATTGATTTGATATACTTAATCTGTGATTGGTGGCTGCGTGTTGTACCACCCCGTGCTTTCCTCAAAATACATCCAAAAAAGGCGTCCTACGTATATGTACATATGTTTAAAGTAGGTACATTTTGTGACATGCGACTGGGGTCAAGATTTATGCCGTAAATACATAAATTCATTGCCCACCTGCCTCCTTTTCTAACATATAATACATCCACTGTTCTTCACTCAACACACAGAATAACTATGGTCTTCTCAAGAGTAGACAAGAAGTTTCAGCATCAAATCTCAGTGAGGGCAAGTCAGTAGGGTTTTCCTAGTCACTTTGCTGTGACTTAGGGAGTCGATACGTCATACCATATCCAATAGTTGCAGGATAAATTCACTAGACCATAGTATAATACCATGTTTTTGTATTTGGGACATTTTCTTCTTCGCTTTGTACCTACTGTCTTTGTTATACCTGGCAGTGACATTATTGGCACGCAAATTATCTTCTACGTCTTCAGCCAGCATTACTGCCTACCATGTTACCTTTTATTTTTTATTTTATTTAAACTTTTTGCACAAATACAAATTGATTGTACAAAGGCGGACTTAATGCCATGGGCATTTTCTGCCAGTCAACCTTTCATATCAGAGCTAAACCTTTTACGTATGTTATTGAAATATAAAATTAATTCTTATTTATTTTTTTAAGAACCTTAGCGTTAGTCTCGATTGCATCCAAAGCTTAAACTTTGGATAGAACTCAGGCCACCCTTGCCTATTCTTGCTCTTGTTTTGACTCGACTTTTATAGGAGCGATTGCTGTCTGACCTCGTCCATTAATCAGCAGGTGTACCGCTGGCAGGTAAGGTAGGCTATGGGCTTCAAAGATCTTGGTGGAGCCTTTGACAATGAATAAAAGCATAAAAACATAATTAGAAGCATGAAAACATAATTAAGAAAGCTGGACTCCACAATCCAATATCTATTATTAACAGTTCACTTGGGCTCGGGTCCCGTATTCACTGAACCCTTTAAACTTCGGCGCGGGGGTGATTCCGAAGGGCATGCGTAGCAAAAATTAAAGGGTCACCGGTCAGTTTGTACTGTAAAAAGGACATTAGGGAAAAGTCCGACTTTGTGTATTATGATATACGAGATTTTAGGTTTTATAGGTGTTTAAACTATCATGGTAACTATTTCTCTTACTTGCATTGCAATAGTGCGGAAATATCGGAAACCCCAAAAAATACCCTAAATACTCGTAACATTATATCCCTAAACATTACTTTGGAGTTTTTCTATTGACATTATTGATTTATTACCTACTAACACTTGAGTCTTGGGACCATGATACTGCAAAGTAAGTAGGTAGTCTATTTTGATATTCACGGGAGCCGGCCGTTTGTACTATTTCTCTAAAACATAGCTAGCGGTAACAACAAATAAAATTTAAAAAAAACGATTTCGAATTGAGCAAACGCTAGACAGATTCAATTCGAGGTATCTAAATAACCAGTTCTGCGAAACACAACACATAAAAAATATCTAGGTGCTGATTGCGTAAAGTTCTCATTAATTTCTATCTTCACAACGCAGAATTATAAGTTTGTTTTGATGAAAAAATGAATCTCAGATTATCCCCTTTGCCAACCAACCGGGATCCTACCTTTTAAGTCTTAATAACTATTTCTAATAACGCAAACCATTCGATATTACATCCACCGATTCTGTTAGTCGCTCGACCACGGTCGCGTCTCGTCATTACGCCGATGGTCAACCGGTTTAAGATCGCATCAGAAAAACAGCTACCCCGCTACCATGAGACTCGCCTCACAATAATAACCACATCGTTTTTACGCGATACGAAGGGAAAATTAAAAAGGTGTACAGTCGTGAAGAGTCTCGTGGTACAGTGTGGCCGATATGCTCGATCGTGGAGAGTGCCTCAAATTCGATGTCAAATTTTATATAACGCTATAACTAAAACGCATTGGTTCAGTGCGATACTGCAATACGTTTTTTAAGGTAATCACTTCGACGTCATGCTGACTCTTACGTTAGTTTAATTAATGACGTTTTGTTTAACGGAAATAGTTTTCAGTTTTGTGTTTTTACTCT
The DNA here is from genome assembly GCA_914829495.1 of Eilema sororculum. Classification (NCBI taxonomy): domain Eukaryota; kingdom Metazoa; phylum Arthropoda; class Insecta; order Lepidoptera; family Erebidae; genus Eilema; species Eilema sororculum. The sequence goes on along the minus strand of OU618553.1, from coordinate 11,999,239 downwards.
TCTACTGAGCGCCAGTCGTATTCAAAGTCTTCTTCTTTTTCTTCATCCTAGTGTTAATCCCGGTCGCATGCGAAGCTTGCTCGGAGTCCGGGGTACGTGTTTTCCAGCCTATCTTTTTTTTATACCACTTAGGTTGCAGACGAACACACGGCCCACCTGATGGAAAGTGGTTACCGCGGCCTATGGACGTATGCAACACCAGGGGCGTTACTGAAGAAACCTTCTAATGCCCTTCTTGAAGAACCCCATGTTGTAGTCGCTTGGAAAAACCACGGCAGGGAGTTGATTCCACATTTCGGAGACCGGGGTAAGCGTATTCCAGTCTAACTTCGGATTTGACTGAACTTCGATATTTCAATCAAAGCCTGAATTCAATTCAATCTTCTTCAATGGATCGACTCTTTAACTGCAAACTAAACTTCGATATTTGCCGTAAGCGAGCCATATGACCTCCACAACCCAGTGGCGATATCGAAATTCTTTAAATAGACCAGTTGTCGGACTTTTAAGGGCTCTTCTCCTTCATCCTAGCGCTAATCCCAGTCGCATCTGAAGCTCTTCAACTTGGATTCTGGGGTCTTCGATATTTTCTGTGAAGTGACTGCCATACATATGGTCTCAACCCAAAGGCAATATCGAAGTATTGCAGTTAGACCTTTTTTAAGGCTCTAGGATTTGGGTCTTTAACTGGGCTCTAAGCTGAAGGTCTGGGTACTGTATAAGTCGACTGAGGGATAGGGCTGTTCATGTTGGAGCCCATGAAAAAGTGCTCCTGGGAAAGGCTTCCCCCTGACGTTGGATCTAGATTCATAGTGTTAATACACTATATCTACGGTATTCTGTGCCTACCCCTTGTGAGAATATGTCAAAGACAACCTCACCTTTGGCTTTGCACTTCAACCCACATACGGTGTATGCGGTTCGAGTCCGACATACGCTCCTGTTCCGGCTGAGGTGGTGGTATCCGTGGGGATTTCGTGCACGTATAAAAAAAGAGCTCAAAACTGAAGGTCTGAGTATTGTAAAAGGCGAAAGTTCCCCTTGACGCTGGATCGAAAATCATAGTTGTTGTTATTTAGTACACTCCTGCCTACCCCTTCGCTTAACTTACAGGTGTGAATACATGTACAATTAAAGCATACATATTCAGTGCTTTTGCATTATAAATATAATACTAAGGTTTAATTAAAATTAATCATGACACTTAGACTAAAAATAGCTCGTTTTTTATCTCTATGCAAAGAATATTACGTTTTCAACTACTTACTTACTTATAGCCCAGATAAAATAATACTTGTAGAAAACAATCTTAGTCTATTTTTAGCATAATATCGCTCTGTATACGTTTTTTATTGTAAAATAATGTTGTTATCAGCATGACTCTAATTAATACTTGAGATTAATTTAAAAATAAACGCTAAGCACAATTAATTACACATGCATGCGCTCAATACTGCGGTAACTGTGTCAGAAGTATAAACCAAACCAGTAAGAGATCACTGATTCAATTCCCGGGCCGTGCAAACCACTATTTAAGGTTTTTCTTCTAGGATATTTTTCGTATGAAATTTTCCACAGAGACAGTTTCAAGCATAGAGCTACTTTTTGTCCCAGCCTAGACAAGTGCCATGTATTGCCAGCATATTGTAGAATAGAATGAATAATTTACGGGATCGACACGCTATTATGACATTCGTAAACCTATGTCAATCCCGTACATTGGTCTATTCTAAAAACGTATAGCCAGTTGTCTAGAGGGGTGGTCCCGAATAGTTAGTATATGTGGGTTTAGCACTGTACCACGGGCTAGTTAATAGGTACATTCCATTAATAATCACTGTAAAAATAAAAAATAAACTGCTGTCATGGTCACTGACCTTACTATTAGAACTATCGGGATATTCACACAAAAAAAGAAAAAAAAAAGGGATATTCACACACACGGTTAAATTTTTGTAATAACCTACTACTTCGACTGCCAGTGGGGACGCCGTTTGAGGTCGCAGAACGACCTCCGTCCTCCATGAGCGCTGGCCTGGGCGTGACCGGTGGAGCCGCCTGTCACCCTAGCAGAAGCAGGCCGCGGCGGCGGCTCAAAGTGCGCCTCCCCGTACCCGGGGCTAGATGGGGACACCGAGGTCCCCACAACCCGAAGGAGACCATCTCGAAAGAGATGGTCCTGGGTCTGCCGGGGTGCGAGAGATATGCTTTCGGCAATGTCACCTCCGACAACCAAGGACCTAAGAAGACCTTTTAGTCTGTTCGAGTCCGACATAACCGCCTCCACCGGCTCCGTGGGGGTGGTATCCACGGGGATTATGCGCACGATAAAAAAAAAGCCCTTCTGTATGGGCCATTTCACCCAATACCCCTCTATCGACTGCCATACTTGTTCGTATTGCAACCGGGGCCGACGGCTTAACGTGCTCTCCGTGGCACAACCAGACCAGCTGTCTGACTGAGCGGGGATCGAACCCGCGCCTCCGGCGTAGCGGCCGCGTTCACTACTGCCACGCCACGGAGTCTGTTTGTAATAACCTAAAGTGTGCCTAAAGCAGCAGCACAATATCGATCAGTATGTTTAATTTAAGGGCGCACCAGACAAACCCACAGTGGTACATATTGTAAGAATGATTGTACATATTATATTGTAGTAAATTTATATAAATAAAAAAATACTATGTTATGTTTCGGCCTTGTTGCAAGCACGATCACGGAGGGACACTCGAAATAATACATGATAAATATCCCGATATGTCTAATAGAAATGTAAAAAGGTAATAATAAAATTGATCCCTTTTTTATCTCCCCCGCCGGAGCTGGGAGGAGAGGTTATGTCGGAATCAAACGAACTAAAACCGCACGCCAACTGAGGGTCGTAGTGCTAGGCCGGAGGTGAGGTTGTCTTCGACATATCCCTCGCACCCCGGCTGCCCCAGGACCATCCCTTACGGTCAGGCCTTCCTCGGGAGGGGCAACAAAAATGATTATAAAAAATAATAATAAAAAATAATTGAACTGAATTGGGAAAAGATCCGAAAAGTACTATTAATCGAGTCTCAAAAATCATTAAGTTTTTTTCATATTATCAAATCTGTACGTTACTATAAAAACGTAGTGACAAATTTTCCTATTGTTGTATTGTACTATTGTTTCATCGGATTTCGGCAACCCTAAAAATATTTTGTAAAATCAATTACTTACTCTTATTGTTAACTTGTACCTGATGGTAAACGGTAACCGTGGCTACTGGTAGGCTTACGACTGAAACCAGAAAAATATGTTGACATTTTAGCAGCAGAGAGATAACTGTGCAATTCTTATGTTTGATGTCAATGTCGAGTACAGCGCTGCAACAACCGTGATGAATATTGTCATTGGTCATCAAATCCGAATGACAAGATCTATGAAGCAACGCTGTTCTCGACTGTATGATTGTTAAGGAATTGCAAGGCAGAAGGGAAAAACAGGTGCTTCTATTTTCTGCCTTCTAAGATATTCTGTAAGACTATTAAACGGCACGTATAAAACAATAAAGACTTATTACTTACTACTTTGGACCAACGCTGCACTCAAGAAGATTTTGGGAAAAAACGCACACGCCCTTCGCAATAATATAATTGTACTCCATGTTCAGTGAGAGTTCCCCGGTCGGGTAAGCCTCTAAGCCGGGTAGCAGTTCTCAGAGGACAGTAGACATACAGCCCAAGACAAAGGGCCCGCTAGGCGGCAATATAGGTTCACCCCCTATTACATCGGGGGACCAATAATCGTAATTGGCGAAACGTGGGTATATGGATGCTACTATCCCTGAGAGGAAAACCTGCACCAGAGCATCGTCCATCAATCAGCAAATGGCTTCCCGCCGAGGGTCTTGAGGTCTCATATAGTACTACGAAATGTAGTACAGAAACTTAATATCATAGATTCTCAGTTCAGTACCGAGCAAAATAATGACTTTCTCTTCTGTAATTAGGTAAGAGCGTATCAAACGATGAATGAAAATACTGTGAGTCAATACCAGCACCCATGTCTAAAGATTTATATTACACTATTAAGGTGTTACAATTAAGGTGACTAAGATATTTTACCTTGAAACTTTAATTTTACCTTGTAAATTGAAACTTTAAGCGTGTTTGAGGGTATGCAAGAGCCAGAATATGGGGTATATGAGTCGGTATGAATACTATGAATGATATAAATATGTGGCTAACGGCAACCGAGTTATGAGTACGACAGCCGAGTGAGTTCAGTGGTCAGCTTAGAATGGGTGACTAAAACAGAGAGGACGTTAAGCCATCCATCACGATTGACATACAAACATCCTGAATCTTGAATGCCTAAAAAGTTCGATAACCTGGTCTGACTTCAGAATTTCGATATAGTGAATAAGTAGTGGAGGTTAGATGGCTGTCGCTTCACGGAAAATGTTGAAGTAGAGTCGTTTCGTAGACTGAAAGCTGATAGCAACTATGTTTTGAATATGCTCGGAGGATAACGAGATTGTTAGTTTGCAAAAGAGAAAATATGTCAAGTCGAAATGAATGACGCAAATATGGACAATATGGACAGCTAGCAAATGTACCCAAGACCCACATGACCGCACGAAGCCGTTAACTAACGGGAAATGGATTAGTGTGGCACGAAATTTTCCTCATTCCCATATTAACATGCTAATGCGAATCACTTTTATAAACCCCCCAGGATATTCCTTCAGTCAAGCCAAGGATTGTATAATGGAACCACATAAATAAATGATTCCACATTGTGAAACCTGTAAGGTGGAAGGAACTGTCTCCTGAGATACAGGTTAACGACCTAGTTCGGGAGACAGAGACTGTATGAACCTGTGTAACCCAATGACACAATAAATTTATTTTATTGTACATTGGAAATATGTACCTAGTTATACACCTACTTTAAAATCAAACGTCAGACTAAAATATAGGAACTGTGGGAATGACTGAATGAATGAATGACCCGAATTGTTCCCGTTTTGAACGAGCGGGAATTCTAAAACTAAACTAAATACAAAAACATTTCCCCCCAGAACTGAACACAAGGTTTTCTATCTATCTACGAAGCAAACTATTATGCGCTATACTATTAGGGAAAGTATTTTCCACTAAGGAAATATCCAATAAAATAATTTAGCAGCGAGCGCACCCTAGTAATATAAAAAAGATTTATCTAAATCGATTCAGCGTGGTGGCGGAGAAAATCACGGGAGTAAACATGTAAACGTCAAACTCCGCCGAGTCGATATTCCATTTTCGAATCGACTGTCAAAAATAGAAAGTTGCGTGGGAAAACTCTGGTTTCGGAGAGAGAGAGACTCGAAGCGAGTTGTCTCTGGCTACAGAATACGGCACTTAAAACGTCCATCAGGAAGATGACCATAGGTTGTAGGTCTGTACAATAAACGTGTAAAGTGGTGATTGATTTTTTAGTCCACAACATTCAACACAACGCTATCTAGACACATGGTAAGCATAGCTTAACTAGCTTATGTTATGAAATCTAGTATACGGATAAACATACTTAAATCCATCCATATTAATATTATAAATGCGAAAGTAACTCTGTCTGTCTGTCTGTCTGTATGTTACGCTTTCACGCCTAAACCACTGAACCGATTTTGATGAAATTTGGTATAGGGGTAGATTAGACCTTGAGAAAGGACATAGGCTATGTTTTGTCGCGATAACCGACATCCACGTGGGCGGAGCCGCGGGCAAAAGCTAGTACATTATATTTTTGTAAATACATACATATATACCGATATACATAGAAACACCCAGACCAATGCAAATACCCTATTCATGCATACAAATATTTGCACTGAGCGGGGACCGAACCCGCGCCTCCTGCGTGGCGGCCGCGTTCACTACCGCCACGCCACAGAGGCTGTCATTATGGTTATTTTTTTTGTATAATGAGTATATTTATAAATAAGTTACAGAGTCCCTAAATAGTTTTAAGCAGAATTGACGACAAAATCTAAATCTTATGTACTTTTGACGCTGACAAGTTAAATAAATTTTAAAGCAGATGGATTTTTTTTTATACCGGACACGTAATTTGACTTCACCTCGCCTGATGTTAAGCTAAAGGCAAAGTCTCGGAAAGAGGGTCACCATCGTAAACATGTACCTGTTAACAATGGTGTTATTCAGCTTGACGGCCTGTCTATGTTCGTTCCTGTAACGTTTTCATCGTATTTTTTTTAACTTTTGCTACTTACTTAATTTATAAAATAAGTAAACCTATTTAATAAGAATATATCAATGAATAAACCTAAATTAGCCAGCTCTCGACAAATAAACAACTGAAGATCGAACCAAAATGTCGTCGAAAGGCTGAAGCACGACTCTCACCTTGGTCTTGGTAATTAAACAGGCTGAAAGATTTTCATGCCCCATGGAGGGAAAGTACACGAAATACTGGAGATAGAGAAATTCACTAAAAGGAAGCATTCCTATATTATTAAAAGAAACAAAACTATATTCAAAGATTTTCGAAAACTCCAACTAAAACTCGAAAAAATTACATTCTGCATTTCTATGGCTTCAATTGATAGTGGCAATCATAAGGATCAAATCACTCTAACAAACATGGTAAGTTAAATGAAAGGAAATCTCTGAAATCGGGACTTGAAAATCTTCCACCCTGTATATTTAGAAAATCCCCGAAGTAGGAGCCTGGTTAGTTGCAGTTATTTATAACTAAAACTTAGTTCAGACAATAGTTATGTGGGTAGTTCAGTAGACAGCTACTAGACACATTACAGGTAAAGATGTAATAGTTGCTCCGAATCATGCAACCAGTGTTTTTTTATTAGGAACACTCTGATGATCATACATAGACGGACACAAATTATCGAAACAGTTTTCAAAAAGCTGAGCTGCTGGAACAATCTTAAAGGCGGCTACAAATACATACTGTTTGTTGAAGTTCGAGTTGAATTTCTACAAAAAGGAGTCATTAAGACTGTGCGAGTTCCTCGCAAATTCGATTCGATAAAGTCGTATGCGATAATCACTAACAATAATCGCCCTGTCAAAGTGTTTACACGCTCATTTCTCGCATACGATTATATCATAGGCCTTCGTAAGTGACATTTCACCTTATGCCTTATGTCATTGTTTTAAAATTGTGTTTAGACGGACACTATCAATATTCAATTGCGGAGCGATTCTCGTGAAGCGAGGACGAGCGAGCGACTGTTGCTTCTGCGAGTGTTTAGACCGACTTTAACTTTTTCTCTCCTTTCGTCTAAACAAGCCTTAAATGAAGGGAATAAGAGATTACCTTTAGGCCTAGGCTACACTATAAAATATGATTTTGAGGTCATCACATATCTAGATACATCCAAAGCTTGTATGTGATGCTTCGGAACTCGAATACCGTTTTCTTAGTTTTTCTCCAGGTTTGGTTAACAGTGAAAGGACCCAATATTTGCAAAATTTTCGTTGTGGCATTATTTTTCTTCCAGTAACAATACGTACCGCTCTCTTGAAATCCTTCATCAACTGTGAAAATCATGGCTTTTCACGGTAGTGTTTGTGTGATTTCGCGGTATCCCGACTACGCGAACACCGTGGCGTGCGGTCATAGCCTTACATGAAATATTGTTCGGCTGAACTCTTGAGATATGTGATGGTTTTGATTTCATAATAGTCACTTTTGCTTTTTACCACAGAATAGATAATACTAGCGTAGTTTTACAGTGAGAAAGCGAAACTATATTAAATACTTACCAAAACTTACGGTGCTTAAAAAGATCTAGACATTGTCTTTGTACCTATATTAGCTATTAGCTTTTTCCGAATTTCGACCAATTACTTTTCAGAAGTTTCGATAAATTACTTGAAAGCCTCTGTAGCGTAGCGATAGTTAACGCGCAGGAGGCATGAGTTCGATCCCCGCTCAGTGTAAATATTTGCATTGGTCTGGTCGTGCCTCGAAGAGCACGTTAAGCCATCGGTCCTGGTTGCCATACGAATAAATAAAAGCTCTAAAAAATCCAACTACTGGTCTAGCTGCAATGACTCGAGGTCAGATGGAAGTCGCTTCACAGAAAATATCGTAGTTCAGCCTAATCCGCAGTTAGACTGGTAAAGCGGACCCCTTTTTTTTTTTTTTTTTTCGTGCGGAAATCCCCTCGGATACCCCCCCTACCGGAGCCGGAAGGGGAGGTTATGTTGGACTCGAACCGACTAAAACCGCACGCCGACTGTGGGTCTTGGTGCTAGGCCGGAGGTGAGGTTGTCAAAGACATATCCCTCGCACCCCGGCTGACCCAGGGCCATCCCTTACGGTCTGGCCCTCCTTAGGAGGGGGGGACAACGGTGTCCCCAACTCGCCCCCGGAATGGGAGGCGCACTATTCAGCGCGCCGCCGCCGTGGCCTGCTTCGGCTGGGGTGACAGGCGGCTCCACCCGTCACCCCTAGGCCCGCGCTCATGTGGGACGGAGGTCAGTCAGTGCCCTCCGACGCCCGAGTTGCCTGCGCGCGGTAAAGCGGACCCCAGACTCCAAGTTGATAGCTTTCAATGCGACTGGGATTACCGCTACTTAGGATGAAGAAGAAAACTTTTTCGAAGAAAATCCTTGTTTCTGTAAATTAAATGATCATTTGAGAATCAATCTACTAACCAATAGGCTATTTTTTTTTACTTTCGAAAATTGACCACTTTCTTATAATATCATGAACTGTAAAGGTAAAATTTTCGTGCGATAAATAGTTTTCAAGATATTTGATTTTGAAAAGTTCAATTTGTCGCGCCATCCGAAAACGCTCCATACAAAATCGTACGAAATTGTGACGTCATGCTCCTGTAGCGCGTAGTGCAAATGTATTGGGTGCAAGAGAATTATCGCATTTATCTCGGTCTACGTTGCGTTTACACGTATATAGTTGAAAATAATTTTATTTAAAATTTAATGAGGAATCTAAAAAGTTATATATTTTAATTGAATGTGATTGTTAATATTTTGACTTTTTTAGGGAATTTCAACTAATGAAAAGTCATAGTTTCAGTTTAGATATGCAATATTTTATTTTGCAAGGCATATTTTTTCAGAACATGCTATCATTTTAAGCAGTATTGGGAAGAATCGACGACTTAGTCAAATACCCTATTGCAATAAACAGATAAACACGCCAAATTTCATCATGAATAAAACTTACTAAGGTGCGCGACTTACCTACACTTGACCTGCGACGTTTAGTGACGCACCAGCTGTTACGTACTACTCGTTAACGTGAAGATCTGTCGTTGTGCTACGGCTGACTTACAATAACTTTGTAGAGATAAGGCATGAACGTATGTGACTCGATGTATCGATATATCGATTGTGTTCAGGCTTTCTTAACATATAGGTATCGATTTAATCGATGTATCAATATCGATGCATTAATGTTAAGATTTTAACCTCAATATCAGCACAAGAGACACATGAGTTCAAATATACCTACTTTTCGGCTTCACTTAGTGCATTGGTACTACGCTCTCTGCTACGTCACATCCATACTAATATTATAAAAGCGAAAGTAAATCTGTCTGTCTGTCTGTATGTAACGCTTTCACGCCTAAGCCACTGAACCGGTTTTGATGTAATTTGGTATAGGGGTAGATTAGACCATGAGAAAGGACATAGGCTATGTTTGGTCGCGATAACCGATATCCACGCGGGCGGAGCCGCAGACAAAAGTTCGTAGGAGATATTAAAAAAATGGGTTATATTGCACAAAAATATTCCTTTTCATCCCACCATCTCGGAAAGAGTATTTTTAATCTTCAATATCTGAGTGGAAAAGCCGTTTTTATTCTCTTCTAGAGGATAAAGTAAATTGAATTTAGAACATCGTGTGCACTAAGTTTGTGAATTAAAAAAAAACATTAAACCTATTTACTGCTACCTCTATGGTGCCGAATATATCATACAACTTTTTTTTTATTTGTTAAAAACTCAGACTCGGGACCTTCTTGGTGTTCTTTTTTTCTTTTTTCTTTTGAAATAAAAGTGTACCTATCTTGTGATTGTAAACGTTTTTTTTTTTGCATTTAGTCATTTCCTCGCTGATATGGAATGAAAAATTACGTGTTGCACTCGAGTGCAAAGATTTTTCACCTCGTGCTCTTTTGATTCCCTCGCTGACGCTCAGGATTCAAACACAGTCGGACTGGAATTCCTACGTTTTTGAAAATTCGATAGGATTTAAAACGTTTTATATTTAAAAATCAAACCAATTCCCGCTAGGGACAAAGAGTAGAAAATTCACTTAGTAGGTATTAGATGCCTACTTAAGGATAGATCCAATACTTTCCCAATACCTTCCTTCACATTACATACCCCGTTCTTTTTGAAAAGTTCAATTACTTATTAAGATTTTTGCAACCCTCAAATTGTGTATCTGTTCAAATTACCGCTTGTTTATTAGAATAATATTTCACAATATAAAATACAGTCTTCATAAAGTCAGAAAACTGAATTTGTTTACATAAACATTTCTAGGTCCGTAACATCTCAATTGTAATTACAAACGTAAACAATATCTGTTGTCTTATGAGAGCATATTTAGGTTTGCTCCGAGTGTAATTGTGAACGATAGCAGCGTCGTAATAGCTGGGTGAATGCATAGAGGGTGTGCAAGGACGCAAGGGCACGGAGGGCGCAGGGTCGCAGCGAGGGCGTCAGGGCACTCCCGGCCAAGGGTACGCCGGGCACACGCCGCATCCAGCCCTAAGCCGTGAAAAGCTAATGCATTTTGTACTGCTTGTTATTCTAGGCCCGTTACGAAACTTTAAAAGTCATGATATGAAATTGCTTACTACTTACCTTAACACTTGTTTTATAAAACTGAAGAATTTTTTGATAGTTTGGTTGAACGCGCTTACCTCAGGAAGTACTGATTCGAATTGAAAAGTTATTTTTTTAGTAATAGTCCGTTTATCAAGGAAGGTTATACTTAAGTATAGGCTATATAGCATCACGCTACTTAGGGAGCGGAGCAGTAATCATGAACGTCTACAAGTCCGATAGATTTCCATACATTATTTGAAAATTAATGAAAGGGGTGGAACGGAATTCGAAGAATGCCACGGGCGAAGCCGGGGTATGTCAGCTACTTAATTAAGTATATTATGTCAAGTATTTTACATTATCAAAAAAAGAGAAATGTGATACAGGTGAGGTTGGTTTAAGACCCTTACCTAAATCTTAATGGGTATATGTACCTTGACAACGAAGTCTCAAAATGATCTTAAAACTCTCGTATTAACAGCAAATCAAACTGTTTTATTGATTTAAATTGTATTATTATACGAACTAAAGGTGTACCAAATATTAGAACAATCGGTCAACTGGAAGAGGGTCAAAAAACGAAATGAAGATCATTTTGAGTACTTTGTTCGTCAACATCTTTCTGACACTGACTGTACCAATTTTTGCCGCCCAATTTTCTTTGAAATCGCCAGTTTGCAGGCTCCGTGGTATGACAGTGGCTTTGCTTTAGCAGAATCGAGGCCCTGTTTTCGTTGTCGGGAGCATTTCCCTAACACCCTGGAAGAAGAGTGTAAACGACTTGCTTCGGTTTTGCGGCGCATCCTGTCTGTTCGTGCATATTTGTAACAAGATGTGAAACTTGCAATAAAAATTGTTTAAGACTATTTTGTTTAACATCAAAATGTATTATGTAAGCCACTGTGAGTCGAATATATTGGTTCTTGGCGCTAATATTAGGTACCTATGTTATATTTATTTATATATGCTATGAACTGGGAACTATATAATATCCTGTGGGTTGTAAGAACCATAATATTTTATTCCTAGAATGTTTACGCAGGTCTTATGCTACCTACTTAATTCCGGTAGCAATGTAGGATTTTTATGTAGGTATGTTTAAAATTAAATGAAACGGAACAGACTGAATGTACGGATACGGAACTTAATATGAGATCCTTTTTTTATACTTACTCGACACAAAAAGAGGCGCCGAAACCACCGAAACCCTTGGTTCATGGAATGGTTGCTTTTTCTTCTTTCTTGTCTTAACTCTTCTTTATTGGTCTTTATTCACATGAGTCCTCATTTTTTAAACGTAATAGAATTTCCACAGGTGCTGGGTGGCGGCCAGTCGGAGTGGGAGCGACGACTTGAGCAACGACGCGCAGGGCATGCCGTCATAGAGGCGGTAAGGCCCATCATGGGGGAATGGCTCGAGAGGCCACATGGCAGCCTCTCGTATCGACTGACGCAGATTATCACCGGGCACGGGTGCTTCGGGAGATACCTGTGTCGGATCGAAAAGGAGCCAACGTCCGAGTGCCATCACTGCGACGCGAGCGAGGACACGGGGCTGCACACGCTCACCGAGTGTCCGGCATGGGCCGGACCGAGGCGGGAGCTAGTGTCGGCCCTGGATGTGAGAGTTCTCACCCTCGCCACCCTGCTCACAGCAATGGTCCGCTGCGCGGACGCGTGGGCGGCCGGCGTCTCCTTCAGCGAGCAGGTAATGGTCGTGAAGGAGACGGCGGAGCGGGAGAGGCGGCGCGAGCGAGAAAGACTCGCGGATCGCGCCGCCCGCGCGCGCAGGCAACTCGGGCGTCGGAGGGCACTGACTGACCTCCGTCCCCCATGAGCGCGGGCCTGGGGGTGACGGGTGGAGCCGCCTGTCACCCCAGCAGAAGCAGGCCACGGCGGCGGCGCGCTGAATAGTGCGCCTCCCCATTCCGGGGGCGAGTTGGGGACACCGTTGTCCCCCCTCCTGAAGAGGGCCAGACCGTAAGGGATGGCCCTGGGTCAGCCGGGGTGCGAGGGATATGTCTTTGACAACCTCACCTCCGGCCTAGCACCAAGACCCACAGTCGGCGTGCGGTTTTAGTCGGTTCGAGTCCGACATAACCTCCCCTTCCGGCTCCGGCAGGGGGGGGGTATCCGAGGGGATTTCCGCACGAAAAAAAAAAAAAAAAAAAAAAGGGTGGCGGCCAGTTGCCAGTTGCTTCCATAAAAGCCTCTAAAGGTTTTATGGGATTCGGGTGATCCCATTGTCTTACTCTGTTCTATTTGGATTTATTTTGACGTATACGGGGGTAACTGCCATATGACCGCAAGCCCCAAAAGGAAAATCTGCACCTGAGCTAACCCTCATACGTTAATCAACAGATTTATCTACCATTTACCTACTTAAGATACATAATAAGAGACATATTTGCTTACCTACTTAAACATAAATGCAAAATACGGAATATTCTGTATCCACATTTGGTTTTAGCTCGTACAATGCAGCAACCAAATGCCTAAAGCATGCATATGCGAGCATATAAATAGATTATTTCAATAAACGGTCCAGCCAGAGAATGTCAAAGAGTGTGGACGATGAGTTCATAAACATGTTTGGTACGACGCACCGCGCTCCCAGGCACAGGAATTTGTTCCCCAAGCAAAGAATCGGAACGGCACTATTACAGTTTTATTTATTCATAGTGAGATACCTTGTCGTTTAACTAGGTATCTACGTTATTTTATGGTCTAATAGTATTGCTTTTGTAAACAATGATGTTTAGGATAAATTAGATACCGAATCTACAAAAAAGTCTTCATGAAAATTATGTGTTCTCAAATCAACCTTAGTTTAGCTTTTCAGTATTTGTTGCACTTACTTAGTTTAGTTCCTTTGATTTTTTATGTCGCTTCGCTTAAAAAACATGTAGGTAAAACCAGAGTCAAAAGTATAAGTATACCTAATCATATTAAGATTTTAGAAAATTAATAGTTTTCGGACAAAGTGGTTTAAATTTCTTAAAATTAATGTAAAACGTTGATTAATTACTTACTAAGGGAGTTTACAAATCTTTGTAGACTCCCAGTGTTTAAAATCTGTGCGATCATCATATTATTTATCTACTTTTAACGCTGAATGTGTCTACGTACTTATTATTATTTCACGTTAACATTATTTAACCATGACTTTCTATTCAATTTATTCTAAGCAAATTAGCGAGAAGGTTGTACTAATCTGTCTTCTTACTTCTATTCTGAAGTGATCAATTAAGAAAATTTATTCAGAGAACCTAGAGAATATAGGAGTTCTTCAAAAACATTCGCCTCTGTTAAGGTTACCCCGGGGTGCTCAGGAGTCTCCAAGAATATTATTCAACTTCTGAAGCTCCCAAAATCTGAAGAGAAAAATGTTAGAGCCCCCGAGTTTCCAGCTATAACGTAGTGATTAAATAGTATTAGCTGCTCTTTGTGCCCAGTCGCAGTTTTTCTAAAAGAATGAATTAACCTTACTCTCGCATCTTTCTTATTTACTTATTACAATAGTCCCAGGCTAGTTCTGTTAAGAGCTGTTAACCATAATCCTAGCAGTGTCGACTCTACGTCGACTCAGTATTCACAAGCGCGGTAAGGATTCGATCTGAGTGGCGAACGGTGCTCATGGCATGGCGCAACTGCCGACCGCTTCAGTAGTCAGTAGTTACCTCGAGTTATATAAGTAGGTACAACTCAACCGAGCAGTGTTGCAGCCAAGTCACCACGGCTCTATACCGGTTGTTCCACACTACTCGCTTGACGCTTCTGTACCTGTACTGTATAAACCCTCACTTTTATTGCAACTCATGCAGTAAGAGCGTTTTATAATCATAGTCAACTCGATTTTATTAGTACCGTAGGCATGGTATAGCTTGATTCATATATATTGGCCCTTTAAAGCTTAAAATGTGCTCTATAAGCGCAGGACACGTCTCTTGGATGTATTTTGAAGATAGCACTCAAATTCACCAAGTAGGTATATGTAGATTACTAAAAAACAAAACAGCGTGCGCCATCGGTAGGACCTTTTATATTTCGAGATTTTAGGTCCAAGATACCTATATGAACTATAGACGTTTATTTAAAACAAGTTTTTTTGACACCTTTACTTTTACCCTCATCTGGATAAACTTTTTTTAAATTATAGGACATGTCAATATGGGTCCACTTCACCTGATGGTAAACTGAAGGTAGAGTCACATGATAGGGGGTCGCTATCACCTATCACCATTACAACAAAGTTACAATGGTGGCCCTTAGCTTGACGGCTTCATTTGGTGCTTTTTCACATACATACATATATAATCACGCCTTTATCCCCGGGTTAGGCAGAGGTGAATTAACACCCACATTTCACCAATCATTGCATTCGGTCCCACGTAATAGGGTGTGAGCCTATTGCCACATTCCGGGCACTATTATTGACTTGACCCATGCATCTGAGGCTGAGTCTGGGCTGTATACAGGGTGATTTTATAGGTGTTTCTGATAAAAAGCATTTGTGCACAATTTCGATAGCAAAATTGTCTGGGAGTATTAATTTGGCGAAAAAAATAATTAAAACCCCCATACATTTTTCCTTTCACCTGAACATTATCCCATACCATTATCAAAAAAAATTTTTTTTTCTTTCGCCAAATTAATACTCCCAGATGATTTGGTAACGAAACTGTGCCCTAATTCTTTTTATTCAAAACGACTATAAAATCACCCTGTATTATACCTATCTGTCTGGTGTTAAACAGTCCTATCCCTTAGTCACGCCCCGCTTAAATAATATTAGGCTGTAGAAACAGGGTCCACAAAGATCATTAGGGCCCGAGCTAATTCACTATCAAGCCACTGCTGATTGAGGAGGCATTCCTCTCAAATTTTCAATCGGCAGTTGCTATCATAAAACTCAACGAAACCAAAATCATGAAACTGACTAGTAAAAGAATGAAAACCGGGTATTTGGGTAAGTACCTACCTAATCTGTGACCAGACTAAAAAGTGCAAAGATTTGAATGCAACAGGAATTTTCTTTAATTTATCCATAGACAAAACCTTGGAGAAAGCTCGTGAAGTATGAAAGGATAGAGTCAAATGGCGGGCTTTTGTCTCTGCCTACCCCGGATGGAAATAGGCGTGAGCATGGGGTCCACTCTATTGTGCTTTGTTTTCAAGATGTAGCCTATCCGGGTTTTCAGATTACAACCCCGAGCCTTCGCCAGAGCGTAATTCGGTAATCAGTGTTAAAGTTTTACAAAAGAAACTACCATCTGATACCCAGCAGGTTTTATTCGCAGGATTGAAGGGCAGACGGCAGTCGCTCCAATAAAACCCAAAATTAGGAAGAGTAAACCACGAGTTCCAAAATACAGGTAAAGGATGTGCAGTCCCCTTTATTCTCGTCGTGCCACCAACTTGCCACCAACTTGTTGCTTGCCACCAACACCATCAGTGGCACGATTAGGAATTGTCATTCCTCATCGTACCACTGAATGACATTGGTACGACGAGGAATGATTCCTTAACGTGCCACTGGAGGAACAAGTGTTGGTGGAACGACGTGGAAGAAGGGTGCAGTCGGGATGTGTTCGATTGAATATGAATATCTAAGTACCTACCTACTCAGATGGCCAAAAAATCCCCAAATCCCATATTTCAAAAACGAACCCGTGATCGGGACGGGAAAGAATTAAAAGAAGCGGATCTGATTATGTGCCTATGTAGGTAGATACGTATTGTAAGCAACAGCATTCATTATTTACTACAGACCGTTGGACTGTAGGTAGGTACGGCCGGGCCGGTGGCGCAGTGTCGCCGGTGACACATCGGCGCGTGATTCACTGGCATCAGGCCTGCGCGTGCACAAGAATCCCTGACGTCAGCTTACGTCCGGCGTTTATTACCAACAGACTCAACGGAGAATATTATTATTTCGTATTCGAACGGCGAATAAGTACTAAGTCTTTGATACAGGTGCTTTACGGTGATGTTTTATAAAAAAAACGCTTAGGGACTCGATTCTACTAAAGCTGGTGGTGCCGCACTGCACTGCAAAAAATGACGTAAAATTTTAGACTTTATTTCTATTAAACTAACGTCCAAAATGAAATGAAAACAATTTTGAACTTTAATCGCATCGCTTGAAAGTCTATTATTTAATACCGTTTTTTGCAGTGACGGTGGCACCACTGTGGTTTGTCTTTAGCAGAATCGAGAACCATAGTGGACTATAGCGTTGCATTTTATGTTTACCTACCATACGAACTCGAACAGTCAGCATCATCGATCGTGACCCCCCCTCCATTCCTTTTGACTGGCTGATTGTTCTGATATACGAAAAGCTTAGTTCGGGCCAAAAATACAATTTAAATCAATAAAACAGGTAGATTTGTTTTATTAGACTTTGCAGTAAAAATCGTTCTGACGCTGATTGTACAAGCGATAGCTTATAGGCATTTCAAAGCCATTAGGCGCTTGGCGAAGGATCAAGTCAGAAACTTCCGAATCCTCAGCAGTCTCTACGTCATAAAATGCATACTCGCAGGTGCGTTCACGTTATACAATGACCGCCTGACTACGAGGGTAATGTCTGGTCAAACTATCCGCATCGTTTCGAACGAATGCCTATCGGCAGACATTAAACTGAATGATTTACTTATAACTATTAAAATATTTATTTATGCGGTTGTGCCGTCGTAACATCAATGCTATCAATGATTTACTTATAATAAAGGTCCGCATTAAACTGCCTAGAACAGTGCTATCATCACCATTATCCGCCAATCCCGTTACTTTTCATGGTGTGCTAATATCGCAACGCGTTATTGAATCGGTTCCTATAGAATAGGCCCCCAGTCGGGCGCCGCGTCGGTTCATGTCCGTAGCGTTCCGTTCCACGACCGCAATGCGCGTTTCTATACCTTTTGTACTCATAACCTCCACATCACCTCGCTCTTGCCTCGCTTGAGTCGCCTCCATTATTCGCCTGTGCCGAATTTGCATCACTGAGTGTGACCTTCCGTTAGACGGAGTTGAATAGGAAAACATTAACGCCAATAAACACGCTTTTTTCGAGTTTCGAAATCGGTTTTTGGTAAAATTAGATTTATACCACTTAGGTGGCAGACAAGGAGAGGACTCACCTGATGGAAATTAGCTGTGTAGCCGTACCTATGGGTGTGTATGAGGTGAGGCCAATCCATGATAATTAAAAGTAAAAATGGAAGCTCGGATGGCAATAGTAATTGTCAGCTACTATTATTATAAAACTAGATTCAGCAACCTGGATAGTATGAGAGGAGATCCCACTAAACCTAGATCGATCAGATAATCAGATTAGGTTTATGTATATCATTAGACGCGTTTTTGATGGGAGAACTCAATACCTATGCTGCAAGGCTAAAACCCTTTTGTTTTTTTTTTTTTTTTTTTCGTGCGGAAATCCCCTCGGATACCCCCCCTGCCGGAGCCGGAAGGGGAGGTTATGTCGGACTCGAACCGACTAAAACCGCACGCCGACTGTGGGTCGTGGTGCTAGGCCGGAGGTGAGGTTGTCAAAAACATATCCCTCGCACCCCGGCTGACCCAGGGCCATCCCTTACGGTCTGGCCCTCCTCAGGAGGGGGCAAGGCTAAAACCCTGGTCATGACACAAGAAAAAACATTAATAAACTAAAAAAAACGGTGTTTAACATGATCTTTATTAGGTACCAGAAAATACCAGGCTCATCTGAAAGATGAAATCAAATTTCGTGTATGAAAAATTACTGCTATTTCTAAACACTATTTATTTGTGCTCGCTGCATCGAATGATGGTCGCTAAAGCGCCCGTTGGTTTTATGTTAGCAATTATTCTACGTGTGTGCTTCGCGTCTATTGAAAACAACAGGGGCTATTAGACAATTCAGCACGATTTGGTATTGCCCGAGGAGGGTCAGCCGGGGTGCGAGGGATATGTCAAAGACAACCTCACCTCCGGCCCAGTCGGCGTGCGGCTTTTTAGTCGGTTCGAGTCCGACAACCTCCCTTTCCGGCTCCGGCGGACGTATCCGTGGGGATTTCCGCACGAAAAAAAGTTTTATAGGGAAAGTGGTAGCCAGCCAGGTAGTGTGAACTGTACACAGAATTGTTGGCTTTTCCACACCCTTGCTAGCCATATTAACTTCGTTCATTTGTTTTGGATTTCCTTAATAAAAACTGTGAAGAATGTTTCAGTAATCAGCCCGGAATTAATTACGTAGTCCTTACTGACATACTATATTTTGTGAAGCGTACTATATTTTGTATAGCCTTTTTCCAAAAAGTGATAAATTAAGATAAAAAAATGTTGGTAACCCTCGGTGTAAAATGTAGTTGTAGAGAGTAGATATGGAGCGTGTAAGGAGAAAAGCAGAAGCAGATGGCGCGCTGTTGTCTCTACTCTACCCCGGAGGGAAGGCGTGAATGTATGTGATGGATGAAAAGTACCTAGCCTAAATCGAACTACATACCTGTATAAAATGTGGTCTACTTATCCGTAATATTGTTATATTATGTATTTCATATTTAGGTATTCACATGAAAATGAAAAACCATTTAAAAATTCTACATCCATTATATTTTAATGTCATTAGTGGTGACAATTAAAATTAATACATTTCAATTGCGTTGAGATTTCTTGTTTCATTTTTTACAATAAAATGTACGAACTCAGCATTTGATTTTCTTATTCTGTTAGTGTCTCTCGTTCATTCATTATCTAGAAATATGTTACACTTACTGTGTGTTACATTTTATAGTCAATGTGTGAACAGAGTTCTGAATAGTAAAATATCAGTCTAAAAGAAGAAGCTCCCGCGGCTCAAGACGTTGATTCACAAACTACTTCGACACTGTACTCATCAGTTTCATCCTTACATAACTAACTCAGGAACAAAATAACTTACTTTAATATTTAAAAAATTGTCTGTCCATGTTTAAGTTCAGTCAAATGTATAAAAATGCCCAAACATAATATACAGAGATTCGAAAAAGACTAGTTCTGTATAATCAGTCAATTTTGTTTGGCATATTTTATTTTCCTTAGCCTGCGATTAAAGCTTAGTTCAATAATTGTTTCAAATGAAATAATAGTCATTCATACTAGATATAACGAAGTCATGCACGGTTATTTCTCTCTAGAAATAAAAGCATTATAACTTCATTGCGACGTTTTGTACAACCCAAAATATTCATAAACATTAAAAAGAATAATAATAGATAAGAATAGACATTGATTTACGAAACTTTATATATATCATCTATGTCTAAATAAATAATAATAGAACCAACTGTACACAAGAGATTAGTGCCCACCCATCACAATAAATACCTAACACAGCCCATTGAATGTTACAGTCTTGTCACACGTCTATATCACATTAACACAGAGGGAGCTTGTGGACCAACGTCTGTCGCCGCGCGAGTTTGGCAGTGGGTGTTAAGAAATTGAGTAATATATAATACGATAATTAAGAATCACAATACAGTTAATACTTATGAATAGAACTTACTTATGTCAAATACAATAAACGGTGACAGGCATTGCGCACTGCTAGACCGGGAAACGCACGCACTAGGATAATATTATATAATCAAGCGCGCGATTTTTATTACATCCACGACACAAATAGAAAAATGTTTCTAAAGTACGCGCTACGCGTTCACACTTCAGTACCTTCATGTTTTACTTGTATATTACTTTAGTATACAAACTACATAGCAATATCCACATAAATTCGAGTAAAAACGAGTCAGAATCTTGTTATATTCCTTATAAAATACAAGAGAATGAATGGTGTAACGCGCACAATTGGTTAACTCGTATAAAGCACCATTTCTTGGCCTTATGTTACAACACAAAGACATTATGCGAAATGCTTCATTAAAAATAGGTACTACACCATAATATGCTTACAGGAATGTCTAAAAAGTTCAATCTTATTTCTACGTGCACTTACATTCAATACATTACTTAAAGCGAAATTAAAGTTACGTAGATATCGGCACTATGTATAACCTCACTATAACCGAGTAAAAACGATTAAAAATTAGTGCCTAGTACGATTTTTTTCTTACATTCACCGATGACGGAGCATACGGTATGATATCGAATCACCACCACTAATTATCCTTTACTCGTCATCAGTGAATGTGAGAAAAAATCACACTAGGTACTTTTTCGTACGATAAATTTAACCAATGCCATATCATGTTACAGTGAGATACAATGATAGATACAGCCATATTCTACAACAAGACTTGTCAAGATTTAGGTTTAAGTAGTCGGAACTTGGGGCATTATATTCTACAGATTAGGTTTAGTATAAAATATTAAGTATACATAGATATTTTTGATCGATTACTATCTTGACAAGTCAGACTAACAGATTTACGAAATCAATTAAGTATAAATACGGTGATTATGAAAGTTCCAAGTTCGTGTTTAATTTAATTTGGCCAAACCTTTATAAGATCGTATCAGCAGTGCGCAATGCCAGCCACAGTGCGGTACACAGTGAAATTTCAATACACGTATAAACTAGGAAGTGATGTCAATTAGCGTGGAAGCAACCTCAGTCTTGTCAATCTTCTGATGAGAACCAACTACGATGCCCTGCAGTTCCACTCGTTCGACACTAGAAACCATAATAAAATGCAGTATTTGTTGAAAAAGTTTACGATGTGACACCAACATTCATTATAATAAACAAAAAGAAAAAGTCGAAATTTTAAATCATATATAAATAAATCATTATTGTATTGCTGGATAGGTTGATGACAGTATTTGGGTACATAGGCAAGAAACAATCTGCCTGTAGCCATAGAACGCAGATCTGCGACCTACTGAAGGATTCAACTTGACGGATTTCGTATTCTTTTTCAAAAAATGTTCCATGGTAAGAATTCCAGTAACTTTGGTGAAGTGGTCGCGTCGTTATAAGCCTTTATATTTATTTTTCAGTCGGCTTTCACGGAACTGTTGGTATACTTTGAACTAAACTTAATGGCGGCAGGGAAGTTCGTACGAGTGCGGGTTCAGGCGAATTGGCGTTTGAGAAAAGAGAGTACGTCAAACGCCGATTGGCCTGAATCCGCACTCGTACGAACTTCCGAGCCGCCATAAACTTTTTTCGAGGTTTAATTAGTACTTATCATGTTACATTACGAGACCACTTCAATTGAGCTACTGGGATACTCCCATCCAGTTAGCTATAAGAAAAACAAAACAACATTCGTAACATAACAGCGTGGAAGGAAATTCGGTAGTAACTTGAGCGATTAAGCAAGGGGAGGCTAGTTACATATTGACGAATTCCTCCAGCCAGTAGGCACCTTCACTATGGGTGGGTGCGCAAAAAAAAATTCGTCCAACGAATTTACATTATATTACATTTAATATTAGATCAAGATAAGGTAGGTTAGTAACTAGCTATCAAGTCTCGCGACTTAAGCGTAACCTAAGGGTGTGGGAAGCTTGCAAAGGGCCGAATGTACACAGTAGTATGTTTATTTTACGAGTTAAACAAACCAGAATAACTAAAAAAATATTCAATAAGACCAAAGTAGTACAAAACATTAATTTAGGTCGATGATATATGGTAACTCAAGCACGTCAGATTAAGCTAGGGGAGGCTAGTTACATATTAAGTAGACAAATTCCTCCAGCCATTAGGCAGCCTTAAATAAAAAAATTGTTTGTATTTATTCATTATTATGTTATGTATACGCTTCCCCTAAAAGTGGAAACTTTATATACCATTCTTCTTTCTATCATCTAATCTACCAATTCTAATAGGACTCAGCAACGCTCGTATGGGCGCATCCCAGGATCGAGGACATTCTCAAGAAAAGCCAGTTCAAGATTACCTACAACCGGCGAGCACCAATAAAAACAACTGAGTAAAAGAAACAAATGATGTGGGAAAGAGACGCGTTATAACGATCATTTTATGATTGTTAATTATATTAAAGTAATAAAAGCGAAACTCACCGAATCGCCTTATGCTTCCGTGGGCTGTTCTATCGGATCATTGCGTGGCTCGTCCATAGCAACTGTTTTCACTTTGATATCAGCGACATCCATGACCTCGTCCCCTTTATTTTCGCTTTTAGCCTCCGCCTCAGACGAGTCACCATTAGCACCGTTAGCGCCGTTAACAACCTCTTTTCCATTTTCCAGTGATAGTCGAGCACTTAATTCATCCTCTTTGCTGGAGTCTCCATTTTGATTAACCATCTCTGCATCACCATTGGTCGTTTTACCGTTTACCTTTGTTTCTTTAGAATCTTTCTCTGGTTCAACTACTTCAACAGTACTGGAAGTTGCGATTTTCTCACTATCCTTTGTTTCTGAGGTTTCCGCTTTATCAATGTCCATAGAACTTTCTTCTGCAAGCTTTTCTGTAGGGTTTTCTGCAGAAGTTTCTGCCGATACTTCTTTGCTCTCGACTTCGTTTTCAGTTGTCACTGATTTATCTTCTGTTGTTAAACACGACTTCTCCTCTGTTTGTGTTTCTGTTGTGCATCTAATAGCTGTTTGTGTTTCTGCTGTGCAGACATCTGTTTCCATTTTAGTTTCAACCTTTTCCTCCTCTATTTTTGTTTTCACCTCATCCACTACTACCTTATGCTCCTCAGATTTAGCTTCTGGAAGACTGCTTTCCGCAATTTTTTGTTCTACAGGACTTGCCACTATTTTTTCATCTGTAATACTGCTTCCCTCAGTTTTTTGTTCTACAGTACTTTCCTTTGTTTTTTCTTCGGCAATACTGCTCTCTTCAATTTTTTGTTCTACTGTACTTTCCTTTACTTTTTCTTCCATAACACCATTTTCTTCCACTTTTTCTTCTGATACACCACTTTTCTGTATTTTGTCCTCGGTTGGGTTTTCCTTAACTTTTTCTTCTGTCGCCAAACTACTTTCCTTGACTATTTCTTCTGTACTTTCCTTTGCCTTTACTTCTGTTGTCAAATTACTTTCTTCTACTTTTTCTTCCTTGGGACAACTGTCGGCCGCTTTCGTCTCCGTTTCCTTTACTTCGTCTATGTCTTTAGCTTCTTCTACAACATTTGCTGAAGGTTTTTCTTCTTGTACAACTACCTCAGATGCATTATCAACATCTTGTTTCTCACACTTTTCTGTATCTGTGACAGTGTTTGCCTCGGTTATTTCTTGTACAGTGTTGATATCTATATCTGAAGACTGTTTCATTTCGAGTTCTTGTTCTGAATCTAAGATACCTTCAACAATGTCACTGGTATCAGCATTCTCAGTCTCCATAGTTTCTTCAGCAATGGGATTAAGTAATGGTTTGATTGGTATGTTATTCAAGTTGGTGACATCTTGCACCTTCGATAGTATTTCGTCACATTCTTTATCTAGGACTTCACCTACATTTTGAAGGTCCTCCATGTCTTGAGCTGGAGGTTCTTCAACTACAGGAACCAGATCTGCCATAATTTCAGCAACTCCAGTCAAGCTTGCTGCGATTTCTGACATAATTTCTGTGATAACAACAGATCCAGAATTTCCTGGTGCACGTGCAACATTATCACCATTTTGTTTAGGTGCAGAAACGGATTCCGCAGGCTCTGTTTCCATCATTTCAGTCTCTTTCTGGTCAGTCTTTTCAGGGGTCTCTACAATTATAGGTTTAGCATCAGAGACAGGTATACCTACAACTTCTTTTAAGTCTGTAATCTCTTCCACTACAATTTCGCTCTTTTCAACAATTTCTTCAGGCTCTGCTTGTTTGTTTACTGTTTCTTGTTTAGCGGGAGCCTCTTCTTCCACCTCCA
This sequence comes from Eilema sororculum, assembly GCA_914829495.1. Lineage (NCBI taxonomy): Eukaryota > Metazoa > Arthropoda > Insecta > Lepidoptera > Erebidae > Eilema > Eilema sororculum. The sequence goes on along the minus strand of OU618553.1, from coordinate 11,974,611 downwards.
TTTTTTCATTTTCAGTCTCTTCAGGTTTAGGCGTAGTCGTTGTGGGTTGAGGTGACTCTTTTGATTGTGTTTCAGTTGAAGTTTTAACATTAGCTTCTGCATCAGTCTTCGGAACCTTGGCAGGCTGTTGTTGTTCATCCTGTAAGCATAATACGAAATCTTATAAATGGAAACATTCATCAAGTGTTAGTTTTGTGAAATAGCTTGTAATTTTTGTGTAAATTTCGAATATCTGTCTAAAGTAAATATTAATCGATATAAAGGTCGCTTCATCTTTTGAACTCACTGACATTTTTGAACTACTATTGGACCTAACTTTATTATTTTCTAGCAGGTATTGGCTGCTAGTCTTTGAAGACTGAATTCTGAGTTAATAATATGGGAAAAACTCAAAGTCAATTATTTCGAAAACTATTCTCTATTTTCGGCCATACATATCAGGAGACTAAACGTGAAACTGTGTGAAACAGTCAGTATTTAATAAAAACAGGCAGATTAGTAAAAACAAAGTAAACTAATCATTTTAACCAGAACTGACAAATTCTTTTACAACATCATTTTGAACTGAATCATTGTGTAAATTAAATTATCTTCTATTAATTTTTTATAAGATGATATTCTTCATCAGGAGATATCGCACGATCTATCTTAGAATTGTAATCTCATTTGCGTCTGACCTAGACATTCCGACATATGACACGAGATGTAGTGTTTCGTGAGCGTTGGCGGGGTTGGCGGCGGAGTGACCAAATCTGACGGCCGATATTCCCACCCGTCTGGCCGCGCACATTGTTAAGGCACGGAACAGCGTAATCGGTCACACTATAATATAATGCCAAATTCCCGAGATATTAAATAAAAAGCTTATAAAACGAGTAAAACCTCTAAAGATACCCATAAAAACTCATTCCAAAAACGCACCTACCTCTTAACACAATCCATACACAGTATATTATTAATTTTACACAAAACTATGAAGTAATTTTTTATAGAGAATATTAATAAATAATAGCCTAAAGTAAAACAAAAGTTTTTTTTAAACCATAAGGAAAGTAAAGTATCAATATGCTAATTTGTGTCATGGATAAATTTAAACTATGTTATGCTTCTGCACAACTTATTGCCACCACAAAACAAAAACTGTGTGTCTTAAAATCCGTGTGTATTTTTTTTGCAATTGTATGTACAGTTAGCATCAGAAAGATGTTAACGTACAAAGTACTCAAAATGATCTTAATTTCGTATTTTTACCCCCTTCCTCCCCCCCTCCTTTGGTACACACCTTTAGTTCGGACAATAATACAATTTAAATCAATAGGTTTGATTTGCTCTTAATACGAGAGTTTTGATATTCATTTTGAGACTTCGTTCTCAAGATATTTATGACGTTAACTGTACTATGCTTGTAAATTCCCGAAGGTGTAGGCAGAGGTGTATTTCGCCGCGCATGATTTTCGGTTGCACGAAATAAACGCGAGCGTATAGCCTTAGCCTTCAAGTCGACACTATCATGAGCTGATTGTTTACTGGATCATTAGCTTTACCCACGGAGGACAGAATATTATTAAGTAACGGAGATGCCCCATTGATATTTCTCCTAATAAAAACGAGTCGCCGAATGCTGGTGGGAAGAGACGCGCGGGGTGTCAAAAGTCGAAGTACGTCATAGGTATAACGTTCCTACCGGATGAGTCCATTTGACGTTTGTTTGGTACGCGACTCGATTGCCTTGCAACAACTCCGCTATCATTTCCTTCTCCATGGCTTTACCTTATTTCATACTAGCGGCGGTAAGAGGAGTTCCTGTTACCAGTTGGCTCGCTGTTAAGGTTTAAGTTAGAGAAGGTGCAAGGACAAAAGATGCAGATGGTGTGGTATTGTCTCTGCCTACCCTGAAGGAAAAAGTCTTGAGTATTATGTATGAATTTTTCTGTTTGTGTTTTGGTGTTATTTTGTATTGTGTATAGTATCGTTTTCAATATTCCTAGTTCAAATTTAAACACAGGTGATGTATTCTAAAAAGTTTATTTAGCTACATAATTCTTTGGTTTTAATTATTTTAATACATAGTATCAATATATATATTAATAATAATATTAAACACAAGCACAGCCCAAAGCATACGGTGACAGTGACCCATTAACGAACAAAATTTGTCCAGCCAACAAGCTACTAGTAATATAGGAACTTTAAATCTAAGTTAGAAATATTTTCTCAATTATGATCGAACATCATGTAAGTTCGTTTGATCATTAATTACTTTCGGGATTGGCTCTCGATATTCACACATGTAGATTTTGAAAGTACCTAAGTCTGAAACTTAGGTGAAATGCCAGAATAAACCTATAAAAATCTATTTTTTTTCTTTTATCGTCAATGGACAATCTGTTGTGGAAACTCTTATTGCATGGTAAATCGTACGACATAATAAATCCTAATTCTAGTGGGAAATATATCAGCTTCTTTGTGAATAATATCACGATTATTCGCAAATAGGTTGATATATTTTATTATTATCTCGGGCCCCGTGAGGACTCAAAAACTATTTTTTTGCCTTTGGTCTGCGTCTAGAAACATTGCAATAATAGCTATTTCTGTTACATGCTTACCCTATCTTTTGTACTTAAATTTCTTTTGGTATATTTCGTATCTTAGAACCTCGTCATCGTATCACTTGTCTAAACAAACAATATTTATGGTGAAATGCATGGTAGTTGTTTGAAACTAAGCTAAGAGCTAAGCTGTATTGATTTGGACCTAGTGACACTGCTTGCTATGATTCCTAATCGAGTAAGAGGAATCAAAATGTGTTATGGTTTTCTTGTTGCATTTTAAACTTGACTGAATTCAAAATATCAAACTAATAATAAAAATTATAATTTTATTCATGAATGGACCACCATCCTAAATAATGCTCGAGTCATATATCTTGGATCTAAATCGTGAAATATAAAAGGCCCCGACGCACAGTGGTCCGGATTTGAAAAATGAGTGACTTAGGGATCAACTTTCTCTTTTCGATTTTTTCTTTATGGCAATGGATAGATCTTATTAACCCTAATAACAATTGTTCTAGGTAATTTTCTTAATGCTTATGGTTTGGGTAAAAAAAAATATTTTCAGTTTTCTTTGTATGGAACGGGTCATAATGAGTTCAATTGCTCCCAAGTCTTTAGCGATCCGGCTTTCAAACCTTTTTTTTCTTATTCCTTGTCCTATTTGCTATAGTATAACACTATTAACATGTACCTAAACTTGCAATTCTGCCAGATAAAGGGATCGAAAAAAGTGAAAAATATAGAATTTTATTATGCTAAGTTTTGATTTTTTTTACGTTCCTGTGGCCTATATTTGGTTTATGGGGCCCCACTAAGATTTTTAAGACCAAGCTTACTTCACCTGCTAGGCTGTACACAATGTGCACCTGGAGATTGATAGACTAGATACTGCCAAACATTATAAAATTCTACGTAGAATTCTATCTATACCTTATTATTATGAACAACTTATCTAATTCAATTCAAATTCATTTATTACGTGAAGTATAGGTAATAGAATATACCTACGTTATATTAGTCTAAGCTATGATCTGCCTGAGGCATACAAAATATTAAAATGATGTCAAAAATAAAAAAGATAAAAATGTCAGAATCCAATTAAGTTAACTAGGTCAAAACGTAATCGCAAAAAAAGTCCAAATCAAAATTAATCGTTTCCAAAAGTCTTGATGTCGTCAAATTGAGTAAAGCTTGCAGTTTAAAAGAAACTCCATCTTCGGTTATTATAATGTCTTCCTACTCTGGATAACACCTTAATTTTGCTTCCAATAGTTTATGATAAGAGGTATACAAATCAGAGCCATCTTCGCGGGCAGATTTTCTGAGGTTCATATATTACCACTTAGATAACTTTAGTGAAACTGCTAAAGCCAGCGCTTTCTCGGGTAAATATGTACGACCTTTTCCTTTACTCTCTCTTAAACAATCTTTGACTTTTTCTTAATCTTCTGGGTAACTGAGCAAATGATCCATTATTTTTCCAATATCTTCATTTCCAGTAGATTTCAAGGTGTTTATTTTAACTAATTTTTGTTCTTCTGGCGACAACGATTTTTTTAATCGCTCTAAACGTCTTCGTTTCTGTCTTAATCCTTCTTCTTCAAAACCTTTTCAGCTTCTGGTATTGATGGTGGCAGATTTTCAACATTATCAATTTCATCTTCTAATTCAGGATTCACTGATAGCCGAATTAATCCTTTAGGCCAATTTATTGAATTCTAACCACTTCTTATTTCTTCTGATAAATGGGGCTAAAGTGCGACTCGATTGTTCCCATTTAGTACCTACATTTGAGCAAAACCTCTGGCAAAATTTTCAGATAACAATATTATCTTAAATATTTAATAGTTGTTGTAGGTAAACTTCTAAAAAACGTTTTTACTGTCCGTAAACTGTTTCAACTCATGTCATAAAATGACAAATAAATCCAAATTATTAACTAAACTCTCCATAATTAATAAAAGATCACTAAGCAAGAAGCAGTGTCAATAAACGAACACAAATAGTAAATTTAAAAACACTGTCTTTTTATGACCCAGTTGCGAATCTTGAGCATTATAATATTTATATTGTAGGATGTCGGTAGATCAACATTTTGCACAATACTAGTAATAAATTTTACCCCAAACTTTATGGAAGAGTAAGATTTAACTATTTGTCTAAATTTACACCCTAGCTAGCACCATCCACGTAACTTCATGTATTTTATTTAGTAAATTATGTCATTTATCATGCTGAACACTGTTGTTCAGCATGACCAAGCTAAGTAAAGCTATTTTGACGCACCTAATAATTTTAATGTATTCGCTAAATCTTAATTTGACATTTTCACCTTTTTGTGATTTAATCTGATATGTATTTGACCCTTTAAAAAATCTAAATCTTATTTCTCCCAAACTTTTGGGGTAAAATATTGAACTGGTATTGCTCATTATTTTGATCTACCCACATACCTATATAGTATTATCGTTTTAAAGTTCTAATGTTCAGATATTAACATAACGAATTTTAAATGCTATGAAGTGAAACCGGTGAGGCTTAGGCAAACATATTGGATATTGTGAAAAGTAGCAATGACTTAATTAGTTACATTTGGTATTATTAGTTACAGTTGGTTATATCAAGATTCTGTTTAGGGTTCAAGTGATTATGACAATAATTAAAAAATGACATCAAATAGGAATAATAATGCGTAAATGAAGTATTTTTTTGTAAAAATATACCAGGGTTGCATCAATTTTGATATATATGTTATAGCTAAATTTCGTAATCTTACTATTTTATACTTGAACGTATGTAAAAATTCTATGTAAAACTTTACAATGTTTGGCAGTATCTAGTCTATCAATCAGCATGTGTACATTGTGTACAGCTTAGAAGGTGAAATAAGCTTGGTCTTAAAAATCTTAGTGGGGCCCCATAAACCAAATATAGGCCACAGGAACGTAAAAAAATTAAAAACTTAGCATAGCCAAATTCAATATTTTTCACTTTTTTCGATCCCTTTATCTGGCAGAATTGCAAGTTTAGGTACATGTTAATAGTGTTACACTATAGCAAATAGGACAAGGAATAAGAAAAAAAAGGTTTGAAAGCCGGATCGCTAAAGACTTGGGAGCAATTGAACTCATTATGACCCGTTCCATACAAAGAAAACTGAAAATATTTTTTTTTACCCAAACCATAAGCATTAAGAAAATTACCTAGAACAATTTATTTATCAATTTTAATAAGATCTATCCAATGCCATAAAGAAAAATTCGAAAAGAGAAAGTTGATCCCTAAGTCACTCATTTTTCAAATCCGGACCACTGTGCGACGCGCGGATTGTTCTGTAAAAATCTATGCCTGGTAAATTTGAACTCTTCCACACTCGTGAGCAGTAGCACCCCTAGCTTTCAAAATACATTCAAGAAGCGTGTACTGTGGCGTATAGGGCACATTTTAGATCCAAGATATATGTATCAAGCAATATAATATACTACTATATATATACTATACTTACCCAACAACCACTAGAGCGGACAACATATATACAGGTACTAAAGATTGCATGCATATGCTAGATTGGTGTAGGACGGGAATATCATCGGAGGGGCACCTGAGCGTCGGGTTTGCGTTTCTTGGTGGCTGCAAGCTCCGCGAAGCTGTACAGTACTGGGAAGGTGGACGTCGTGGCTTCGGTCAGAGGCGCGTTGCCCTCGCGGCTCATTAGGGCCACGTGGACGCCGGCTGAACGGGCGGCCTCTGCCTCTGGAATATTATATTTTAAGTGTTAAAACATATCATGGGAAAACAGAATTTCAGAGTAGTAGTGCTTTCGATTCGATTGATGAAGAAATGTTATAACCTGACAATGATCCTACTTCCTACTAATATGTATTATGAATGTGAAATTTGTAAGATGTTTGGATGTTTGCTATTCAATCACACTAAAGAAATCTGCGGTAGCCTAGTGGTATGGGTAATGGACTACTGAGACGAGGTCTCGGGTTCGATCCCAGGTTTACCATGGCACACACCAATGACTTCTCGATGCTTGTCGAAGTTATGTGTGTATTTATCGCAGGTCTATAAGTGCCCGGTTAATGGCAATAGGCTCGCCACCTATTACATTGGGACCTAAACATAAACTGGCGAAATGTGGGTGCCAGCACCTCTGCCTACCCCTTCGGGGAATACAGGCGTGAGTTTATGTTATATGTTATGTTAAAGTACATGTGGTTTTGAAAGTTGGTACAGTTATTCCCTAAAGCTAAGTAGGTACTCACATACAGTTTTAGGGAACGTTCATATCTGACGGAACATGCGTCGCGTATTATCGGTCGCGTAACGCCAGAACAGACAAATGTATAGAAAAACACTTGACCGTTCACACTCGACGCACTAACGTAACATCGGTTGAGTGTGAACGGTCAAGTGTGATTCTATACATTTGTCTGTTCTGGCGTTACGCGACCGATAATACGCGACGCATGTTCCGTCAGATATGAACGTTCCCTTACTCGATCGAGCTAAACTGTTGAGCAAACCGCACTGCACAGATGCATCATTAATCTATCAAATGACCGATTCACGGAACATTCACAGCTTCGATTAGATGCGAAAGAAATTACTTTTGTTTAATTCCATCGAGCCGCTTTATGAGTGTTTGCTTGTATATTGAAAGCTATTCATAAAATCTCTCCAGTAACTTTTTAATTATTATCTACGTTCAAATTGAAAGCTTTGAATTATATCTAAACATTATTACTGTAAGATGCTGCATTAATAGACATGACAGACATCATGTAGTTGTTTGTCACCTTAGTCATAGAAATAAAGAGATAATGGATATAAAATAAATAGCTTACTACAAACCTTTGTCAATGTCAGTAAGAAACAGTATTTCTTCAGGCTTGCAACCAATCTTCTCAGCTATGGCAGTGTAACTCGCAGCTTCCTGCTTAGGTCCTAGAGTGGTGTCGAAATGGCCATCAATCAAGTGTACAATGTTTCCTGCTGAGGACATGCTGAACAAAAGCTTTTGAGCGTGAACAGAGCCGGAAGAGAAGATGTACACCTTCTGGCCTTCCACAGAGCGCCACAGCTCCAGTGCTGGAGGTACGTCCTCGTAAATACTGAAACATTAAGGATAGAATAAAGAATTATTAATATTATTATCAATATACAAGTTTAGAAATTCCTTGCTTCTACAGTTCCGGGGCCTTTAAACGGGGCGTGAAAAAGCATCTGATGACGCCGTCAAGCTGAGTGTCACCATTGTGACATGATACATAGCTGAGACTTTGCCTTCAGTTTAACATCAGGCGAGGTAAAGTCAAACTAACGTGTTATATATTTAAAAAAAAATGGGTGGAAGTATATTATAATGCCATATCAGGAAAGTTGTTGGGACTGCCGGCAAACTAACGAATTTTTGGTACGATACCGGCAACAGCTGTGAATACCTAAGTAAATATGGAAAGTAGGTAACATTGATGTTAGGCTTAACTCAATGCGATACCTTCTTTATCAGCTACAATTAGGCCACGGTAAAAGACACAATACGCTGTGTTTTTAACAAAATCAATATTTGTTTAACCAATAGTGATGAAAGAACGCCAATTCTGTTTATGTGTAGCCAACAGCCGAAGATGTAGAATTTTGGCCGCCAGCTCCTTGGCTATGTCCCAGGTAACTAAGCAACCCTGGTTATCGAAAAAGATTAAGTGAATAGTACCCTTAATTTTCAGAAGATTGCCCGGAAGACTAAATATAATACATCGCTCTGTATTGCCATTTAACAACACGTAGCTAGCCTGTTCTTTATGCTTTTGTTGCTATAATTTTGTAGTGACTGACGATATATTGAGATATCGTGCGTTCAAATACATAAGATGGAATGTAAGAGGCATTCAATTACTACTGTTACTGTAAGACCATCTCACTACTTCTTACAATCTCGTCAGTCTATAATCGCTGAAGCACAGTTCCCAGATTAAGCATAGTGAATCTAGAATGAAGGCCGCTAAAGCTGAAATGCCATCTAGCTGAATGAATTGGTGTCCTGAAAAAGTTAACTGGGATACACTGAATGCAGAAGGCGATAGCAGTAGTATTGTACTTTTCGAAGTCGCCGTAACGAAAAGTAACTGTACCGTTTAGACCAGAATCCAATGACAGCGTATCACCACCCTAGGATATCCAGTCTAGTAGCGAGGGAGTACCTCGTTACGCCTAGACCACGTCAGGTATCAGGTAAAAGAAACTTACTGTCCCTTGATGTCGCCCTTGTCATATCCCTTGCGCCATACAAGTCCCTGCAGGTGCTTTAGCGGGGCAATCTTGCGATCCAACGACATCTGCCACTTGACACTCTTCACTAAACCCTCAATTTGATCCTCTTTAGACGCATCCTGAAATAGAAACATAAATGAAAATATTTGCACGCACTGCACTGCAGTGCACTTACGACGACGCCTAATAAAAACAAGACTTTGCCACGCTCTGTGTGCTTCTGTGTCGCTTCTACCGGCTATACAATGGTTTGTGCTCAGATGAATTATTCGACATGATGCCCACAGCTACATTCTACCATCGCACCGCTCGCCATAGGCAGGGAATTCATCCCCACACATTGCATCCGAAAACGGTGCGCACCGTGCGGTATAAAAGGAACTTCATCCCACGCACGCTCAAGCTGTGGAATGAACTCCCTGCAGTGATTTTCCCAAGCGACTACAATATGGGGTTCTTCAAAAAGGGCATTAGAAGGTTTTCCTGAGGTAGGCAGCACGAGTGTAACGCCCCTGGTGTTGCATACATCCATAGCGGCCTATATATATATATAGGCGGTAACCACTTTTCTTCAGTAAGGCCGTGTGCTTGTCTGCCACCTATAAGTGGTATTAAAAAAAATTTATAAAGATAATAATCCATGAACCGCAGTGACCAGTGACTGCGTAAATGCGAACACACGGCGTTTTGCATTCAAAGCTTGCATTTTGGAGCCAGAGGTCTACTCCTCCTCCTTATCCTTGCGTTTAAATCCCGGTCGGTCGTATCCGCCGAGGCTTTCAACTCGGAGTCCGTATTTTAAAGGCTAAGAAGAATTTCAAAAAAAATCCGCTAAGCGACTGCCGTCATCGATCCATCACCGAAAAAAAACTCTGAACTCCACAGCCAATTGGCCATATTAGATAGAGCAGCTGTGGGACTTTATATGACTCCAACTACCTATAACGACTGCCATAGACGTTTGTATGACAACCAGGATCCACGGCGTACCAGTAGATTTCCCCGATCTAGCCACGTCACCGAGGCTGTCATGCCTCGTCTCTAGCCCGAAGTTTACTCTTGCTCTTTATTTTGATTGAAAGAAAGAAGAAAGAAACATTTATTTGGTGCAAAGCGGTCACACAATATAACAATATAATACCTAGTGGCTTCAAAAGAGAGATTACCGTCTAACCCCAAATCCCAATCTAAATGTACCTACCGGTTTACAGGTGAGTTCGTTATTAGCCCCCAAAGTCTCTCATCTCAGTGTAAGTTTAAAATTGTTGTTATCATTTTACAAACCCAACAATTTATCAAGGGGAATCATTAGCCCTGGATTTGAATAGTGTTTAATTGCTTTAATTATGTTCCCACGTCACCGTCATTGGAATATTTACAATATAATTTTATGTATTTAAATACAAGAACTACGTTTATGTTAATCAGGTAACCGATATTTTGAACAGTTAACCTATGTTCACGAATGCACCCTACAACTTGATTTCTTAATTTATATATTTTCATTTTAATTATATTAACACGAAATGTTAAGAAACTACATTAACCTGAAGAATCTATAACGTTCTAGCTGTTGCCCACGGCTCCAGCCGCGTTATATTCTGAACCAATTCTATTCCCGCGATCCACAGGAACCTTTGTTCTATTCCAGGCCATCTATCTCTATGCTAAATTTCATCTAAATTCGTTCGACGTAAAAGAGTAACAAACATCCATACATCCTCACTACTCCCTCGCCTCAGATCTAAACGAAATTAATATTGGTGAATTTCAGCTCGTCCACCGTCGTAGCACGCTAAGCAATCCTCAAAAAACACCCAAGAAAGGAGTTCTGCGCGCATAGAGCAAATTTTAGGTCCAAAATATAATATGTCCCGAGCAATAGCTGCATGAGACCATCATCTTGCTCAGAAGTTTGATAATAATTAACAAATTGCCTATGCCTATGCTTGCGCAATTCGGGTTATGATAGGAACGAGACGTCGGATCAGATTAGGAAGAGGGTTACGTTCGGAACAAATTTATAAGTTTCTAACATAACCCGCGACCGGTTCAAGTTTTCGGGTCAGGTTCGGAATAAACGATTTTTCACATTATGTTTAAAATTCTGATACAGGTACAAAAACTTAAAAGTTGTCAGCTATAACGGAAATTATGTAGTCAGTCATCATCATTGATAAGCCCAGAAAGGTCAATGCCAAATTAAATAATATAGTGTTCAGGTCACATGGTTATCGTATTATGTAGTAGTATAGTCTCATTCACAATTAAATAAAAGAAGTCATAAGATAAAAAGCCGAAACTGTAAAGCTTAAAGAATATTTTGTTTAGTCCGTAGATAAACACTTTCACCCGCGGCATCATCAGCGTCGGAAATATCTTGACTGCAGTCTCAAAATGATATTAAAACCAAGGTATTAAGAGCAAATCAAACTGTTTTATTGATTTAAATTGTATTATCGCCCGAACTAAAGGTGTGTACCAAATATCAGAAGATTCCGTCAACAGGAGGGGGGTAAAACAAGAAAATGAGATCATTTTGAGCACTTCGTTCTTTAAGATCGACCTGAAAATCCCTTTTTTTCCAATTTCGGTAATATATCTATATAAGTATATATCGGACATACCTCTCCAGGAATAGTAACGACTCCATCAACTTTTTGCTCTTCGTCCTCTAAAGCCAATTCCCTCAGCGACTTCACAGCATCCTTTACAGCCCCAACCTCCCAATGGTTCTCCAAGAACTCTTGTACATTTGCATCGACATAAGGAAACAGTCTATCCTGCAAGAAAAAAAAAGAATATTAAGATTTTCGCCCGCAGTTCATACGAGTAGGTATGGTATGGATGCCAGTTATCTCAAACATTAAAGTTGAAAGTTGCCTGCCCCAATCTATTCCAGGAGATTTTCAACTTTAGTAACAGGTTTTTTTTTCTTTTTTCGTGTGTTAATCCTTTTGGATAAAGTTATGTCTGAAGTAGTAAAGGGAGACCCTGTTGACCTTCGGCTTTGCATCGACATACCCTCGTAGAGGGTAGGCGTCAGCATCTCCCCTACATTGGAACAGAGGAACCGATGGAACCCCACTCCAGGGACAAAGGCAGCCTTCATAGATCTAACAATGATTATGTATTCAATGAACAGCCATAGGTGGGTTGCAGCCAAGCAACGCGGGCAATTTTTGGTCCCTTTGAATGTAAGGAAAAAACACGTCCTCACAGGAAACAATGCAAAAACGGATGTTCTGCACGAAATTATTGCGAAAACTAAATTTGTTCGTAGTCTCTCTTGGGTTAATTTACTTGCATATTATGTTTTATTACGCCGGTCACGTTTATGAAAGGCCAACAATAACTAGTTTGTTTGTTCCCCATGTCCTTTCGTCACCCTAGTCAGCTGTCTTTGAAATTTGAACAATTTGAATCCAACATCCGTAAAGAGGAATTTATATTCTTGACGAATACGATCAATGGCTATAGCGCTAGCGCCAAGCTGATTAAGTATTATGTTGTAATCTAATGATAATAAGATACATCATCTATCCATCGTAATCAAATATATGAATTTCATTTACATACAAGTACTACATGTACCCCATAGTGTTCCTATTACCTAAGAACTTCAAAACATGTTTTCACCTGTACATTATTGATCGATGCTAAGCAGTCGCCAGGCGTGGCCTATTTGAGAACAAAGTATCTAGCTGATACTGAGCCACAGAGCATCTTCAAAGATTCTACTAAACAGGGCTCTTATGTCGTACTTGTAACGTACGTGATAACGCCATAACGCCTTTTAGTATCAATCGATCTGGTGAAATCTGTCTTTAAAGTGTCAACACCTCAAAACTAGTTAGTTGTGTCGAATACCTTTGTCTATAATATACCACTATGTCGTTAATTGAGTATCGAGTGCTGTGTGATAGGCATCTGTGCGCACATTGGAAGAGGTTGCGAGAGGCTAATTACCAAAGTGATGTCCTAAATTGAGTCCGTTTTCAAATTAGATTCGACATTCAAAACATTCAAAACTGTCTTGTATATGCCACAGATCTTTCAGAAACATAAAAACACAAAATTGGCTATGTCACGCTCCTATTTCTTTGGCGGGGTTATCGGCTTTGGGGGAAAAATTGTGACGCGACAAATTGTACAATTCTGAATATAGAAGAAAGAGTAGCACAAGTGAAAGAGTGTGGAAAATGAGGTTTGTCAAACGTTATGACTGTTATAAGAGACGGATGGTCAAACGATATAACTCCAGCGTAGAGTTTTGGTCGACAATCAAGTGAATGATGCGCAGCACTGCTTTATGAGCAGCCAGAACGTACCTGAAAGTCACGACTGACTGTACATAGAAGAGTAGGTACTTGTCCCCACACTCATGGTAGTGAATGCTGGGTTTGGAAAAGTACGTGGAATTAAACTTACTGTCTTGTAGAAAGGAGAAGCCTGAGAAGAATAAGTAGCGTATAACGATACTTATCACGATCTATCCATCAGCGTAATAAGAAATTGAACATCGTCGAAAAATCGATAGGGTGATGTACACCGTGTGCAAACCAAAGTAATCGAGCATAGGACTTTCTGCGTCAGATCCACCCGTTTAGGCGGTCAGTGACAACTTCTTGTGACGAGCTCTTCTGGATATGACGAATTCTGTTTTTGACCACTTCTTGTTACACCTGGTTCTACTAATGCCCGTTTGAAGTACACTCGCACACTGTACTGAAGGTGGTCAAAAATTTAAAAAACCCCCGTCTCAAAAACACTTCCAAAAAGTTTAAAATAAATGGAGTTTGCCTTTTAACTTTAACGGTTGCCATGTCGGGGGACCCTAATTGGTTAAACACTCCGTTATATTATCGGAACAATTCAAGGTCCCCCGACATGGCAACCGTTAAAGTTAAAAGGCAAACTCCATTTATTTTTAAACTTTTTGGAAGTGTTTTTGAGACGGGGGTTTTTTTAAATTTTTAATTTAATTTTTATTTTTTACTTTTTAAAGTGATCTACTAGTCAAGCTCTTTCATTTGATACCCATATTGAGGGAGTTATGAAGAAATTCCTATTCCGATATGTTGTGACGGCGGCCATCTTGGACCGATTTTTTCCAAACATAGCTAAGAACACTCCCGACTAATATACCTTTCAAACAAAAAAAACTACATCCAAATCGGTTCACCCGTTTGGGTGCTACGATGCCACAGACAGACACACACACACACACACATACACACACACACACACAGACACGTTAAACTTATAACACCCCGTCGTTTTTGCGTCGGGGGTTAAAAAACGAAGTGGTCGAATCAAGAAACAGTCATATTACGAAGTAGTCATAAGCAGAAGTGGTCAAAACCAGAACTAGTCATACCAAGAAAAAGACTAATGAAGAACTGGTCCCTAAACGTCAACAGGAAAACAGAAACGGGCATTAGTAGAAACGGGCGTAACAAGAAGTGGTCAAAAACAGAATTAATCATATCCAGAAGAGGACGTCACAAGAAGTTGTCACATACCGCCTAAAAGGATCCACCGAATCGAGCGATTAACGGTAGTGTTGTACAGACAATAATTCTATTAAAAAGTTCAGGTCCATTTCAGGTCCCGTTAATTCTCTGCGTTGGTCAATGAACAATTGAAACAAACTGTAATGATGAATATACGATAGATTGAAAGCAAAATCCATACTTAATAATATAAATGCGAAAGTAACTCTCGTCTGTCTGTCTGTCTGTCTGTATGTTACGCTTTCACGCCTAAACCACTGAACCGATTTTGATGTAATTTGGTATAGGGGTAGATTAGACCATGAGAAAGGACATAGGCTATGTTTGGTCGCGATAACCGACATCCACGCGGGCGGAGCCGCGGGCAAAAGCTAGTATTAAATATCTGACAGATAATACCTACCTACGTACCTACGTAATTGAACTCAGCGATAGTAGCCGTACCTCGGGTGAAAGTCTATAGTTAATGTAGGGAAGTCATAATCTAAACTTAAATGTCATCTGAAAGGCGTGCCTACATTATAGCGAAAATAGCGTACAATATACCTAGTGGATAGGTATTGTCTGGTGTTCGTCGAAACCTGTTCTGTGGTCAAAACTATTGAAAATTAGTTGTTTCTGTACAATCAGCGTATCAGTCTCAAAATGATCTTAAAACTCTCGTATTAATAGCCAATAAAACTGTTTTATTGATTTAAATGGTATCATTGTCCAGACTAAAGGTGTGTACCAAATATCAGAACAATTAGTCAACTGAAAGGGGGTAAAAAAACGAATAAGATCACTTTGTACGTCAACATCTTTCTGATGCTGACTGTACATTGGGTGTTCTTAATAATAAACACTTGGATTAATTTTAAATGAATGATTCTGAACCAAAAATTATTTGAATTCTTGTCTAAACCTATTGAAAGGATTTTGACGCGCTTGTCTGTTAGTAAGATCTTGTTCAGACTCAGAACTACCGTAATTATTGCAATTATTTGAGAGCAACCGAAAATATAGTATGACCAAAAATCAATGATGACCAAGAATATGTGATGGATCCGCTAGCTTTAGCTAGTATAAAATAATCTAGAAATAAACGGTTTCTATACGAACGCGTATTGCACAAAAGGACCCTCAAAGGACAAAGAAAGACTTATTCCCTTGAACGTTCACGTTTGTTTTGTAAATTCTTTTTTCCAACATCTGTAGACTTTTACTTTTAACAAAGATACTGGGAAGCTGAGGTAAAAAATGATACACAGGTAGCGATTTCTTTTAATGTCTTAGAGTAGAGAGCATAACAAAAGACGAAGATACATAGCGAATTGCATAGTTGATATAAATAAATCTTTGTCATCAAATATTGGAAGTACGTTACGTAACTAGGTATTACTTATTTAGGTACTCACAATATTTCGATGACTTGGTAGGTACTACCTATCTAAATATAAATAATGGAGTCAGGTTAATGTTAATGTTAAATGTTAAACACTCCGTTATATTATCGGAACAATTCAAGGTCCCCCGACATGGCAACCGTTAAAGTTAAAAGGCAAACTCCATTTATTTTAAACTTTTTGGAAGTGTTTTTGAGACGGGGGTTTTTTTAAATTTTTAATTTAATTTTTATTTTTTACTTTTTAAAGTGATCTACTAGTCAAGCTCTTTCATTTGATACCCATATTGAGGGAGTTATGAAGAAATTCCTATTCCGATATGTTGTGACGGCGGCCATCTTGGACCGATTTTTTCCAAACATAGCTAAGAACACTCCCGACTAATATACCTTTCAAACAAAAAAAACTACATCCAAATCGGTTCACCCGTTTGGGTGCTACGATGCCACAGACAGACACACACACACACACACATACACACACACACACACAGACACGTTAAACTTATAACACCCCGTCGTTTTTGCGTCGGGGGTTAAAAAACGAAGTGGTCGAATCAAGAAACAGTCATATTACGAAGTAGTCATAAGCAGAAGTGGTCAAAACCAGAACTATTCATACCAAGAAAAAGACCAATGAAGAACTGGTCATTAACGCCAAAAGGAAAACGGAAACGGGATTAGTAGAACCGGGCGTAACAAGAAGTGGTCAAAAACAGAATTAATCATATCCAGAAGAGGACCACACAAGAAGTTGTCACAGACGGCCTAAAAGGATCCACCGAATCGAGCGATTAACGATAGTGTTGTACAGACAATAATTCTATTAAAAAGTTCAGGTCTATTTCAGGTCCCGTTAATTCTCTGCGTTGGTCAATGAACAATTGAAACAAACTGTAATGATGAATATACGATAGATTGAAAGCAAAATCCATACTTAATAATATAAATGCGAAAGTAACTCTCGTCTGTCTGTATGTTACGCTTTCACGCCTAAACCACTGAACCGATTTTGATGTAATTTGGATAGGGGTATATTAGACAATGAGAAAGGACATAGGCTATGTTTGGTCGCGATAACCGACATCCACGCGGGCGGAGCCGCGGGCAAAACCTAGTAATCCATAAACCTCAGTTCCCGCCCACGCGGCCACGATGCGGATTTTTTGTACTAATTTGTTCCAGTTTCGAGCATTATGCAAAAGCCCGTACCGTCACTGTAATATAACCTACCTATCATTTTGCATAGGTATATGATGGTATAATCAACCCTTGATTTAAAAAAGGCGATCAAAACAAACTGGTCCATCGGCAAAGTCTTATCTAATCTTGTACACCTGCCAATTATCCATACTAATATTATAAATGCGAAAGTAACTCTGTCTGTCTGTCTGTATGTTACGCTTTCACGCCTCAACCACTGAACCGATTTTGATGAAATTTGGCATAGGGGTAGATTAGACCATGAGAAAGGACATAGGCTATGTTTGGTCGCGATAACCGACATCCACGCGGGCGGAGCTGCGGGCAAAAGCTAGTATTAAATATCTGACAGATAATACCTACCTACGTACCTACGTAATTGAACTCAGCGGTAGTAGCCGTACCTCGGGTGAAAGTCTAGATAATGTAGGGAAGTCATAATCTAAACTAAATGTCATCTGAAAGGCGTGCCTACATTATAGCGAAAATAGCGTACAATATACCTAGTGGATAGGTAGTGTCTGGTGTTCGTCGAAACCTGTTCTGTGGTCAAAACTATTGAAAATTAGTTGTTTCTGTACCGTCAGCGTATCTGTCTCAAAATGATCTTAAAACTCTCGTATTAAGAGCAAATAAAACTGTTTTATTGATTTAAATAGTATCATTGTCCAGACTAAAGGTGTGTACCAAATATATCAGAACAATCAGTAAACTGGATGGGGGCAAAAAAAACGAAAATAAGATCATTTTAAGTACTTTGTACGTCAACATCATTCTGATGCTGACTGTACATTGGGTGTTCTTTATAATAAACACTTGGATTAATTTTAAATGAATGATTCTGAACCAAAAATTATTTGAGTTCTTGTCTAAACCTATTGAACGGATTTTGACGCGCTTGTCTGTTAGTAAAATCTTGTTCAGACTCAAGAACTACCGTAATTATTGCAATTATTTGAGGACAACCGAAAATATAGTATGACCAAAAATCGATGATAACCAAGAATATGTGATGGATCCGCTAGCTTTAGCTAGTATAAAATAATCTAGAAATAAACGGTTTCTATACGAACGCGTATTGCACAAAAGGACCCTCAAAGGACAAAGAAAGACTTATTCCCTTGAACGTTCACGTATGTTTTGTAAATTCTTTTTTTCCAAGATCTGTGGACTTTTACTTTTAACAAAGATACTGGGAAGCTGAGGTAAAAAATGATATACAGGTAGCGATTTCTTTTAATGTCGTAGAGTAGAGAGCATAACAAAAGACAAAGATACATGGCGAATTGTATAGTTGATATATAATAATCTTTGTTATATTGAAAGTACGTTACGTAACTAGGTATTACTTATTTAGGTACTCACAATATTTCGATGACTTGGTAGGTACTACCTATCTAAATATAAATAATGGAGTCAGATTAAAGCATGCGCTACACGGTTGCCAACCGCGGTTGGCAACAGAAAAACCAGATTTGCGCTTTGCCGGCTACACGGTTTACAACATGTTGGCAACCATCAGTGTTGTATGAAACGTTGCGTGAGTAGGACGTCTCTACGCTCGCACCGTATATTTACTTATCTAAAGAACAAAGAGTTTTTTTTCTTTTATAATAAATCAATAATATTCCACAACATTATACACAACGCTATCTAGACCCATAGTCGGCCATAGTAAGCTTTTATAGCTGGTGTTATGGAATCTAGAATGCGTATAAACATACTTATATACTTTTTTTTGTTTATACATACATATTATACATGGAAACACCCAGACCAATGCAATTAGCTATATTCATGCATACAAATATTTGCACTGAGCGGGGATCAAACCCGCGCGAGTCTTTGTACGACTCGCAAGTTAAGTCCCAAGGGCAGGGCAAGTCCCTATATAGCTCGAGAAGTTCTGTAATTACTGCTCTTTCTTTTTCTTCTCGTGCCATTTTGAGAGCGTCGTCGTCCGGTACGTCTGCCTGCGCTCGCCGCTGCCACGCGACTGTCGTTCGCGAGGTTGTAAACAAGCGGCTACACGGTTTCCAGCAAGTTGTAAACCAACTCTTCTACCCGGGGTTGCCAACGCAAGCCTCGCTGCCAAAGGTGTTGGAAGGTCAAACGAAATTTGGTTGGAAACAACCATCTACACTGTTGTAAACCTTTGTTGCCAACCAATGTTGCCAACCGTGTAGCACATGCTTAATGTTAATTTGGTTTGGTTTATCTTGGTTTTTACAAGAGTGACCCCGAACCTTGAGACCAAACTGAGGCCGTAAAGGGTCTGGCTTCAGCCAGAGTCTCTAGAGATATTCAGCAGTAAGTTGTAGGTATTATAAGTAAGGTTTGATTGCGTCCCGAAGATCTTAGTAGTGTTCTACCACCTATTTTTTTTTTTATATATTATACTAGCTTTTGCCCGCGGCTCCGCTCGCGTGGATGTCGGTTCCCGGCAATTATTCGAATTTTTCTCAACGTACAAACCTTCCCTGGACTTCTACAAATAATTCAAGACCAAAATTAGCCAAATCGGTTCGTGCGTTCTGGAGTTATAGCGTCAGGAAGGAAAACCCGACTTATTTTTATATAGTAGACTAGCTAACCCGGCGAACTTCGTTCCGCCATTTTTTCTATTTAAAAACTGCATCGAAATCCGTAGCGTAGTTTTAAAAATATAAGCATACATAGGGACGCATACATAAGTGACTTTGCTTTATACTACCTATGTAGTGATAGTGATGATGATAGTGATAGTGATGACGTTTACAGGACACGTCAATATGACTACCTCCGAATAATGTCTGAAGTGTCTGAACATAGCTGAAGGTAACATTTCAGGAAAGAGGGTCACCGTTACAGATACCAACAATGTTAATAATGATGGCCATAAGCTAGACGGCCATATTACATTTTTTTCACGCCCCGTATAGAGGTTCCGGGAGTACAGCGTGCTGGCAAAGGAAGACTTCAGGGTGCGGCAAAGGAAAGAGGTTGGTGCCTAACCGCTTAGTTCAAAAAATCACGCTCTAAAAAGTGACAAACAAGAAAATATCAAGGATAGCCGTGGTCGTATGCCACTTTTCCCTAGAATATATTGTTTTGTTAGAGTAAGTGGCATACGACCACGGCTATCCTTGATATTTTCTTGTTTGTCACTTTTTAGAGCGTGATTTTTCAGTAGTCGGGTTTTAGTTTTAAACTTTATTTTTTATTTATATTATTTTAGGGCAAGGTAAAGCTAATAATTTATACATATTTGAAATGTGCTCATCAAGCACTTTCATTTGATACCAAACACGGCATATTTATCTCAATTTTATTTTTTAACACAGAACCTTATGAGCGCTAGAGGGCGCCACACAAGATTGAGTGACACGTCATATAGCCTAAACCATCGGACGATAAAGCCGCTTGTAACGATACCTCATTTGTCCAGTTCTAAGAAGTAGTTGAGGAGCTATGAGGGAACAAATGAACATACATACATACATACATACATACATAGCCTGTCAAAATCATAACCCTCCTTTTGGCTTCGCCGTAGTCGGGTAAAAAAGAAAAGCAACAGAGCTGCCTACCTACTATATCTGGCGTCTAATATTTGGTTGAAACGAATATGGAAAGAACAGATTTGAAGCGAGCTTCTTTGAGCAAGAGTAGTGCAACCGGTGAATGTGTATGAATACAATTATGGAAATGAAAGAAACGAAAGGCATCAGCTAGGATCTTCCTAAGTGGAAAGACGTTGCCTTGCCTCTGTCTGGGTATTCCAAATGGAAAGAGGCTTGACTATGTTCTATGATTGACTGTCTATACAGCATAACGCTTAGAGGATGGTGTCGTTCCTTTAACGTGCGCAAGGCGCTGCGTTGGTGTGGTCGGTGACTCATTCGTGTCCGAATCCAAACTCACCGAACAAAGAAACTAGACCATATACATATATGTTTTGTAATAAACCTAGGTTCTTCCAAAATTTCGGGGCCATATACCTATACATATACCTACCCATCGCATGTTTATAGGCATAGCCAGAAGTGCCTTCGGCTCCGTTCGTGAAAAACAACCCTTCCCGCCACGGAACCATGGAAAAAAGTAGATTAATAATGTGCTATTCCTGACTATAAATCTATCTGGGTACCCATCTATCTCTGCCAAAAATTTCAAACAGATCCGTTTCGTATGAAACAGTAAAAAACATTCGTCCATTCTCAAAACTTTTCAATTTTTATAATCTCCATTGGTAGGAAGTAGGATGCTCTTTCATAGAACAGAATAACTAATTAAAACTCCATAGTCAGAGAATTACTTGAGCGTAAAGAATATCTTCTTCCTAAGTTTACTTCATAAACTGTATCATATAAACAACAATAAATCCGTACCTATAGCACTCACAATTTTAAACAACAACCATGGCTATATTTAGAATGATACGATGGCCTGGTGAAACTGCAACGTCTACGATGCGGCAAGTTTTTAGGTGAACGAACTGCGCGCCTTGCCGTGTCGCTGTCCAAACCGGATAGCAAGAGCAAGCCTACCTAGCCAAACGACCCGCCCGGAGGCAGGACATACTCAGACATTGTTCAACACGAAACAAATACTACTATTAGCTAGTACTTATTGTATGAAAAATAATTCGTCTTACAGTAGGCGGAAGTTACGTAGCTATCCTCTAACTAAACGATAATCGATGAACTTGCAAAAGAACGAGATTTTTTTTTTACTTTTTTTGCATTTTCTTATTTTATGTATCGTAAGACAATATTTACGATATAAAAATAGAGCGTATACCCAATAGCAGAGCGTTCATATACCTACCTACATATTGCAGGTTGGTTAAACGTACTCATACTAATCATTAGCGGTGTAGGCGTTTTTTGTGATCGACGACGCAACGCAAACATGTGCTACGCTTCGCAGCTGATTTTTGAGCGGAAGTGTATCAGCTGATCGTCGACCCCGCGACTCGCGACTTGTACGAATCGTGTAGTGTAGGCACAAGAGGCGCCAATAGGTAGGCACTAGGCACTCGTTTACATACCAAATGTAGACGTGTACCTATTCCCGTTCTGTGCTAGTAAGTTTCGAGACCTAGAACTGACCCCAAGAACATAAAAGTTGGAAATTAAAAACATCTACTTAATCCAATATACTGTCTTTTATTGTCTGGTTGCTGTATATTGACTAAAAAGAATTTAAACTCGTATTATCATTTATGTTAATCGTGAGTTCAATAGACGGCAGGCGCCACTCAAAGTAACATACATTTCCTTTTTAATAATAGGAAAAAATGCTTAACGTAAGTGCGACAAGGCCAGCATTATATGACTCTTGATGCTATTGAAAAAGGACAGTTAACTGAACCACATTTTTTTACCAACCAGCTGCTCGAACAGCTGTTCATGCCGGTAGACGTTCCTAATTGAATGAAGCTATATTACAATATTTCAATAGCAAGAAATTATAGTAACCGATTGCAGCCTTCCTAATGAAAAATGCCGTACGATCAATATTTTTAAGTAATAAATAAATAAATAATAAGGAGTAAATACGTTTTCGTAATAATGTTCAAAGCACCTAAATCTATATTCGAGCTGTATTTCTGGTATATACCTTTTCGATGCTCTTATTACCATTATAAATAGCTATTTATCTTGCAAAACGTGTACAATATCAAACAATGAAAAGAGAATGAATAGGGGTACCATTTTGATTTTGTCCTCCATGTTGCGAATCTGAAAACGCGACCATTTTGCATGTCGAATTAAATTATTCTATAGCTGTTGAAAAGATTACAGACACTACTTTATTTTTTTTGCTGTACAAATAGCGGTTACACGTAAAACACATGTTGAGACAAAACACCGGCCGGTCAATCGTTAGACCTACCTTAACAAAGCTGATCGATGTTGTTGTCCCTTCAATATCCAACAGAAGAATTTTGCATATTTTTACGATGTCGCTAATATCGTTTTTCTCATTCGCCATTTCAAAACGAGAATTTAATCTCTATTATCGCACTTTATGATTTTTTTCTGATTTATTTGACTAGAAATTCGTACACGCTACACTACTACTCCACACTGGCACAGAAAAAACGCATTGATTGAGCGAATACAACGCCACCGAGAACACGAAGTTAACGTTCAGCTGAGAGAGATAGCAGAATGGCGAGGTCACTGATTGGTTACAGAGTGACAGAGACAAAATCTATTCTCAGTAGATGAAGTGAGATGCGAGACGGAAGGATATTCCTGTGACAATGCATCCAACATCATGAAAAAGCCAATGTTACCATATGTTCATGAAATTAGGGTGGATATGCACTTAGAAATTTATACAGGTTTAAGTTGAGGCCGAGTTGTAAGTTTGAAAATGTTATTTTTGTTGTTTTAATACACATTACGGGACATCCCTATGTTATCGTTATATTTTTTTGTGGGACGGTAGTATACGGTAAGCAGCCGAGAAGATATAAAAATTGCACACTCAATATTTATCATTATCACTTTACTGTTAAGTTTATGTTATAAAAAACTTGGTTCATTTAACCTCTTTAGAGAGTTAGCTATTAAACCAAAATACAAGCCCTTGTTTTAGAGGTCAACGCATCAGAGGGCTGAAATTTAATGAAGGTTAGATATTATATTGTTTCATCATCATGGAGACGTATTTTCCTAATTGTATCAGAGGTTAAGGTGAACTCGCAGCTCAGGGTCCGCCTTTTAGCTCCACGCCACGTGTCACCCTCTACGACGTCGAGCCAAGACTTTTTGGGCTTACCTTTCCCACTTGGAACCGACGGTAACGCCATTGCTAGGCATTTATTATCCACGTAGCCTAGCAGTTTTCGTAACATGTGACCTCACCAGCGATAGCAAGCCTCTTTGTGATGTCACGGACATGGAGGCTGTCGCAGTTGTGAAACTTCCTCACGAGATCTATACCCAACTAGCAAAAATATGTCGTGTAGTAGTCGCGGCAACGCAAATTATTCAGCATTTTGGCTCCTAATAGAAGTCGTATAAACGTAATGAAAACGTTTATACAACGCGATTTGGGCCCATTTTATTCTGCAATTCAGTCATATAGACATCGTATAAAGGTAACTTTTTCAGTTACATCGTCACGTAATTGTCGCCGGAGTGACTGTTACAAGCTTAAGTTGCGCTATAACTGTAACTTATATGACTTTTATGTTACGTTTGTTTGTTAAATTAAGCAAGTGCGTCGTGTTGTGTTTTAAAAATTATAAAAAATTATAAGTACAATTTATTTAGCAGACATGTTAATTTGTAGGTTGCACCAAATGTAGGTTCGTAAACTCACGCATAGGTTTGCAAAGTATTGCGAAGGTAAGTTTTCTGATGAAATATACTAGGTTTTATCATAAATATTTAACGCCCCCCTTCAATTCTTAGTAATATGAATATAATAACAATTATTTTTTATATCAACATTCATTTGTACACCATTTTTATTGCTAACAGGTGGTATAATAGCTTCTTATACAGCAAATTAGCAGTATAAGCGCCATGATACCACGCTGATTATATTTTAGGGTTCCTTAGACCTTCCTAAAAAGTTTTCTAAAAAAGATCTTTTGTTTATTTATTTATTCAATCAACCACTTATTGTACACAAGAAAACTAAGACAAGTGATAATTGAGCAGTGCAAGCAATTATACGACACTTGGCACTAGGCTTGTAATAGTCGTATGAATGCAACTTATACAACATAATAGCAGTATAAAAGCAACGATGTAGCTTTTACTCGACTGTGTCACAAGAAAGCTATATAATGTGCTTTTACTTGAAGAAATAGTAACATAAGCGTCGTATACTAGCGACTTATACAGCAAATCTTATACGACACTTTAGTCATATAATGTAATCATAAAATGCAGAGTAAACGTTTACTCAGCATCATTATGTGACCGAAATGCTGAATAACTAAAATGCTATATAAGATGCTTTTATACGACACGTGCTGAATAATTCACACTTACTCGACTTTTATATCACCGAATAGCTGAATAAACTCAACCTTATTAGACTAATTTGCTTGTTGGGTAGGTACCTACGCACTGTGTCATGCACGCGTAAGTATAGATCGCGTGGCGAGCACAGGAAGGCACATCCACCACAATATTTTTATCTACGTGAGGCCTCGCAGCTCCTGCTTGTGTCGCTTCAGCAACGGCCACGCTTCACTGCCGAGTGCCGTATAAAGGACAGACACTTTTTTTTTGTTTTTGTGCGGAAATCCCCGCGGATACCTGCCGGAGCTGGATTGGGGGGTATTTGTCGTACTCGAACCGACTAAAATCGCACGCTGACTGAGGGTCGTTGCGCTAGGGCGGAGGTGAGTTTATTTTCGACATATCCCTCGCTGACCCAGGGCCATCCCTTACGGTCTGGCCCTCCTCGGGGTGTCGGACAGCGGTGTCCCCGACTCGCCCCCGGTATGGGGAGGCATGCCTACGCAAGCCGCAGCACAGGACAGACCCAATAATAATACTAATTCGTGATATTTTGTTTCAATTTTGAATGAATTTTGTAGTATCATTCATTGGTTCCGATAGTTCGTAAGAAGCTCGGTGGATGACTACACCGCCGCCTTAAAGACGGATAAAAATAGAAGGGAAATTTAAACCAAACCGGGCGTGTCTTGGTAGCCGAGTTGGTCAAGGCATTCCCCCTGTAAAGGTAAGATCGCGGGTTCGAGTCCCGACCGAGAACATTCAATTCTCCCCATGTATTCGAGTTAATTTTGTAGTAACTTAATCAGTCACCATTCTCAGTTGTTGTAATCGAAGCTTGTACTTCAGACCAGGGTCCGCAATTTTACACTCCCTAGTTTTGGCTGGATCTTGGGTTTTACGGGAGTGACTATCGTCTAATCCCTTAACCTCGAGAAACCTACACTAGAGGCTAGATCCTCCTCTAGAGGCTAGAGGCCTCCTTTAATCAACAGGTCAGTCATATCTTTTTTTTTCGTGCGGATATCCCCTCGGATACCTCCCCCGCCGGGGCCGGAAGGGGAGGTTATGGCGGACTCGAACCGACTAAAACCGCACGCCGACAGAAAGTCGTGGTGCTAGCTAGGCCGGAGGTGAGGTTGTCATTATCCCTCGCACCCCGGCTGACCCAGGGATGGGGAGGCGCGCTGCTCTACACGTCGCCGAGGTCAGTCATACCGTCTCCTTGTTAAGGACCTCTGTGTGAAGTCCCAATATAAACGAGTCGCCCATTAGTGTAATTCCATCCAAGCCGGTATTGGCGGCCACGCTTCACTGCCGAGTGCCGTATAAATGACAGACCCTTTTTTTTTTTTTGTGCGGAAATCCCCACGGATACCTGCCGGAGCTGGATGGGGGGGGGGAGTGACTATCGTCTAATCCCTTAACATCGAGAAACCTACACTAGAGGCTAGAGCCTCCTCTGTGTGAAGTCCAAATATAAACGAGTCGCCCATTAGTGTCATTCCATTCAAGCCGGTATTGGCGAAAATGGTCGTGCCAACCTCACCTACTGAGTACATACAACTACTGATTTCGATCCTGGACTATAACGGACAAAAGGGGTAAAAAAACTATTATATCAAAATATTATTGTTATAATTTATAAAGAAGTCGTTTAGTTATAATATTCAGGAATACAATGCAAAGCCTGTTAACTGATAAAAATATATATACAAACTATAGCTCTGGCTTAAGATATTCCTCTAGAGTTATATTTAAGTCTTAAAAATAAAATAAATACACAATGGTCACGTATTTAAATGATCTAGTAAACTACTTTTACGATGGTCCTGCTTTTCTTCAAGTCTTATTTTCTTTACTAAATTCGGAGTGCCTATGTTGGCAATGGCTTTCCGTTTTATTGTCACCTGAAAAAAAAAACATTTATCAACACAAATTCAGATGTATTCCCTTTGTCAGGGAGAGGGCAGTTTTATAGGGAGTAAAGTGTAGAAGATATGATGCACTGTTTTAAAAACACTTCAAATGAAACATCTTCATTTCTTCCTGTTGTCTCATGCATGAATTAAAAATATTAGAAGTTAGCAGCAGGATATTCTATTAAAAAAACTAAAAGATAAATTAACTTCATACCACAGTGTCCCGACATATAGCAAATTTTTGCGTAAGCGGATTTCCTAGGTCGAAAATCTTCTTGTAAGATAAGAAGAGGCAATAGGAAGCAATAGGCTCGCCCCCTATCATGTGGGACCGAAAATCATAGTTGGCGAAATATACATGTTAATACACCTCTGCCTATCCCTTCGGGGGCTTACAGTCATGAGTATATGTATATATGTATGTATATTTTATTCAAGACTATACTCCATTCGGTTAGGTACTTAACTGAACATAAACAATTGTGATGTGCCTTTTTATTATATCACAATTCAAAATAATAAATAAATAAACAAATAAATAAAAATAATAGATATTCCACAACATTCTACACAAGCAACACTATCTATAGCTAAATTATAGACCCATGGTAAGCTTAACTAGCAGAAACACACTGAGCGGGGATCGAACCCGCGCCTCTTCCATGGCAGTCGCCTTCAGTCGCAAAAACTCAGTTTATAAATATTTTTTTGTTTAGAAAGGTATTCTTGTTTGTCAGTTAGATTAGTAGTTTTTTTGTAATTTTTTTGCATAAAAGTATACGTCTATCTACAGACGTATACTTTTATGCAAAAAAATTGTTTATTTGTTCAATATGTTCAAGATTTTTTACCCACGACTTCGTCAGACAAGGTTTATAAAAGGTAAAAAATACAAGAATTACAAGTCCTAAAGAATTTGATATACCTTTGGTTTGTCCTCATCGGGTGTGAGCGCTGCGAAGACAAAGTTTCGTTTCCTATTATCCAAGGAAGCGATTTTGGGAGTATCCTCATCGACCGTGGCTAGAGGAGTGGCGAGAGCGGCCAGCCGCGCCAACGCACTGCTTCCGCGGTTCAACACGGAGCTGTGGTACTTTTGCTGAAATATATTATCTAATTTACTAGCTGACCCGGGGAACTTCGTACCGCCAATTTTTCGATCCCGTTCCCGCTGCACCCTGTACTATATTAAGCATGTATTATACATAAAAACCTTCCTCTTGAATTACTCTATCTATTAAAAGAAACTGCATCAAAATCTGTAGCGTAGTTTTGAAGATATAAGTGATATAAAAGTAAAGTGATTGAAACTTCGAAGCTATCAACACGCTAACTTTTCCTATAGATATAGATCGAAAAAGTCGATATCCAGGAAGAAAAACGAACCCGCGACTAGTTCCTTCTAGAATACTATGACCAACTAAGCTTTTGGACACTTCCTATAGGCATAATATGAAGACTCCGCAGTTGCAGATTAAGTGACGTTTCGGTTCAGTTAAGGCTGAGGTCCCACTTTTGCATTTTGTAAACAAATAAAATTTTAACAATGAGGAATTAAATTTATTTTTTTAAAAATGACATGCTAAACGCATCGCACAAATGGAGCTTCAGCCTTAATGTTTAAACCATACAAAAATCGAAGTCACTTCATGGTAGCCTCCCAACTCACGGAGTGGTCACAGGACCTGAATTGTCATTTTATCGAATCCATACTAATATTATAAATGCGAAAGTAACTCTGTCTGTCTGTCTGTCTGTCTGTATGTTACGCTTTCACGCCTAAACCACTGAACCGATTTTGATGAAATTTGGTATAGGGGTAGATTAGACCTTGAGAAAGGACATATGCTATGTTTTGTTGCGATAACCGACATCCACGCGGGCGGAGCCGCGGGCAAAAGCTAGTATGGAATAAATTGTCTCTTACCTGTAAAATCGAGAATGATTTCTTAGGGCTAGGTATATCTTTAATAGTTTTCTTTTCGGGTACAACAGGGCTGTCTTTGGTTTCTGTCTTAGATTGATTGACCTCCATGAGGAGGGTAGACATACTCTTAGAGCAGAGGTTCGCCTTGATGATTGTAGTTCTGTTAACAGTCATATTGATGCTTTCTTCTTCACCTTGGTTTTGCTGAAATATTAAATTTTTATTAAATACCGACTTTGTGAGCATATGCTGAACGGGTCGGATTTGGTAACGCTGCGTTTCCAAAACGGTTGTTTTCAATTATATTAGGAAAAACGTAAAAGGCGAATTTGGTATTCTGTATGATCTGGCACAACAAAATCTACTTTACGTTTTCGTGTCGTTATTAAACCTTGAATATCACGCTGTTTAATTTTTTTCAATAATTTTAAGTTTAGAAGTTTTTTTCATTTTTGAAATCACACGAATCAAAAACGTAGTATGTTTATAGCTGGATTAAATTAGACTTGTAATAGAGTTGATGAAGGTGGAAAAGTAGAGAGGCGAAAGGACACCTCCCTGGGGTACACCCGCAGCCAGTCCACACCAGTCGGAAGACTCCTGTTCCAGATGAACGCACTGCGACCGCCCTTGAAGATAGGAATCAAACCAAGGAGTCTAAAAATATTATTATTGTTCCAACAATACCACAGAATACGCTACTGTCAGGATTGTGGCGATTGCGCTACACACAATAGGTACATCTCAGTTCGGCCACTCCGTAGTTATTATAATAGCCGACCCCAATAGGATTTCATACACTCTACTCACTCACCATTTGCCTCAAGAACACTTCTCGCTCGTGTCTCTGCTTTCGCCACTGTTCCTCAGACTCAAATTCCTCTTCTTGTGTGTCGGTGAGGTCGTCGGGTACCGTACCAGTCTCTTCATCGCCTTAAAGATACATATTCACGTAAATAAATCCACATTCCCGAGAGATCTATGATTTACTTGGTTTTAACGATACTAGATTCTATCATAAATTTATCCTACCTACTAATATAATATTATAAATGTGAGAGTTTGTGAATTCGTTTGAATGTTTTTTATTGATGCTTACTCAAAGGACGGAATATACCTATCTGGTTGAAATTTGTAACAGGTATAGATTGTAAGGCTAGAAAATAAGCTACTTTTCATGTTTTTTTGTAATTTATGTGTTTGTAATACTCTTTTTTTTGTTGGAGTGTAGTTTTAGAATTTGTAATAAATGTAATTTATAGCAGTAACGTCACGTTGGCAGGTTTTGAACATAGCCATTCAAGAAACCACAAAAAAAAAACTTGAATAGGAGCTGCTACAGTTTTTTAACAAAAGAACCTTACCAGCATTTCGCCACCGGAATTTGCGCTGTCTGTGCCCACCACCTAAATCACCATCCTCGAACAGCAACTCTTGCAATAATCTCACTTCGCGTTTGTCTTGATCCAGCACATCTCGCCTGGAGAACAAAATAATGATTACTATCGATTGATTGGGCTACTGATTGATTAATCAGTAGCCCACCGTAGTCAACTAACTATTGCTACTAACCAATTCATATGTTTTTTGATATTTTTAGGTAGTAAGAGCCATCATCACGATTGAGAGGTCCCAGCTTCGATCCTGGCCCTTACATAACCAATATGTGAATCCACTACTAAATATCAAGCTAAACCCGGAGAAAAAAAAGATAAAAGCATACTCTGGTGAAAGCTTGGAATGCGACTAGGTTTAGATTTAGTAGTTTAGTAAAAAACACTAATATCATTCTTTAAAACAATCAAATTGAGAACCACCCCTTTTTGGAACTCATTTAAAAAAGTTTATACTCACATGTGTATCTGCCCCAATTCCTTCCTGAGCTTGCCCTGGTGGAACACCTCGTCGTCCCCCTCTTCCCGCTCCATCCTGTCCAGTCCGTGTTCGTCCTCATCCCCAGACCCGACCCACTCATCCTCACTGGTGAGCTCAGCCTCTTGCTCGAAGAACGCGTTCGCTTGACGTTTCTTCTTTGGTTTGTCTGGCTTTATTTCTATCTGTAATTACGTATATTCAAATATAGGATAACTTTGATAAATCACAAAGAGCGTTTTTTATATCGGGTGATTTTATATCGTTTCGGGGTAAAAAAAAAGGTACAGTTTCGATAAAATCTTTCGCTCGTAAACGATTATACAATACACAGCGTGTATTGTAATTCTGTATTTCTGGAGCAGTTGGAAAATATGTGACATTACACCAGTGGCGTTGGCACAATACTTACTTCCAGCGGGGGACGCCGTTGACCGGACGGGTGATCTGCCCTCTTTGTGGGCCATTTCACCCAAATCCCCTTGCGTTGGCACAATGGTATCAAATCTAATTATAATTTCCAGGCTAGATGTACAGATGTGAAAAAAAATGCAAATAGTTAGAGGAACCGCCGAAATATTCGGGCATTATCGAATAAGACAACATTTTGCATCTTGTCCGTCACAAGCATCTTACTAATCCCGAACCTCCACAGATGGACTGAGAAAAGGTTTCGAAATAAACTATTGTCTATTCTGACAATACCGACGATATTTGGATTTTTATCTGCCTCGGTCGGCCAAGTTCTCGTCATGGATAGATAAATGCTCGAAAAAAATGACCGTATGTAAAATATTGGGGAGTAAATCATAAGAAAGATAATAAAATCAAGGTTTTTATAGTCAGACTAGCTTTTGCCCGCGGCTTCGCGTGGATGTCGGTTATCACGACAAAATATTTCTCAAAAGACGTAGGTGTACGAAGTTTCATGCTTCTAACTTTGAAAATGGCGAACTTTCCATACAAACGTTTATTACCTATTTTACCCTCTTAGTAGTTAAATTTTGAAAAACGCTGTTATACATGTTCATTTATTTCTTAGAAGACACAGTTTATGAAATTTAGTGCATCTAGCTCTGAGGGATTTCATACAAACTTCCATCCCTTATATTACCCATTTAGTAGCAGAATTTTCAAAAAAATTTTTTTTTTTATACTGGACACGTCAATTTGACTTCACCTCGCCTGATGTTAAGCTAAAGGCAAAGTCTCGGAAAGAGGGTCACCATCGTAAACATTTACCATGTTAACAGTGGTGGCACTCAGCTTGACGGCCTCATTAGATGCCTTTTCACGCCCCGCTTAAAGGACCCAGGACTGTAGGAAGAAGGAAACACGTGAACTGGCAGGGAATTCCAGGCCTTAGTGGTGCGGCATAGGAATGAATCACTGAAACGCTTGGTTCTAGCAGGTATACTCTGCACCGTAAATGGATGACATCTTAGCCCTGCACGTGTCGTCCTGTGAAGGAAAGGGGAGGGTGGGACTAATTGGAAGAGCTCGTCAGAACATTCACCAAAACCAAAAATCCTTTCTTATTGGATGCTTTTTTTTTTTTTTTTTTTTTTTTTATGGATTAGGGAGGCAAACGAGCAGACGGATCGCCTGATGGTAAGCGATTACCGCCGCCCATGGACACCCGCAACACCAGAGGAGTCACAAGTGCGTTGCCTTCCTTTTAAAAGAGAGTACGCTCTTTTCTTGAAGGTTTGAATGCATTTGCTGCCAAAATTTCAAGTTTGTAGGTCCAGCGGTTTAGGCTCTGCGTTGATGAATCAGTCAGTCAGTCAGTCGGGACAACTAATTTTGTATGTATAGATGTTATATTGAAACTCACCTCATTCTCTTCAGAGTCATACTCGATCTCTCTGTTGCCATCTTCTTCCACCTCTGAGCCATAGTCAGCCTCTTCTAACCCTAAACCGTCTTCCTCGTCATCTTCATCATCTGGAAATGTCAATATAGAGAAACTTAGTCTTGCTTGAGCATTTTTTTCTTTTAATCACTACATCCATACTAATATTATAAATGCGAAAGTAACTCTGTCTGTCTGTCTGTATGTTACGCTTTCACGCCTCAACTACTGAACCGATTTTGATGAAATTTGGTATAGGGGTAGTTTAGACCATGAGAAAGGACATAGGCTATGTTTAGTCGCGATAACCGACATCCACGCGGGCGGAGCCGCGGGCAAAAGCTATAGTATATAAATCAAATTCGCTTTCCGCGTCCCTATGTTTGCTTAAATCTTTAAAACTACGCAACGGATTTTGAAGCGGTTTTTTCTTCACAGATAGAGCAATTAAGAGGAAGGTTTATATGTATAATACATGCTTAATCTAGTAGTGGGTGAATCGGGAACTGGATCAGACGCCATGCGGGCGGGAAAAATTGGCGGTACGAAGTTCGCCGGGTCAGCTAGTAAAGAATATTAGCAACCTAAATTACTAATATTGCCACTAACCCCTCCAACTAAGCTAAATTGCTTGTGTTAGTAGTGGGTTCACGTCGCATCGGTAGTGTATCGACCAGGATTAAAACCCAGGACCTCTCGATCGTAAGGCGGACTCCTTAACCACTAAGCTACCGACGCTTTTTTACAATCAATACATAAACATATCTTCAGACTTCGATATTTAGCGTAGGTAGTTTAATAGTTAAGAAGTCGCGACCTTACTATCGAGGTTCCTGGTTCAAATACATGTCGTTACTCTATTGACGTAAACCCATTCCTAACATAAGCAATTATTTGGTCCGTCAATTGACTACACCTCGCTAGATAGTAACCTTTTTACTATACATATACATATACAGTTCAGTTTAGAGGTGGTAAAAAACTGAAGGTACAGTCCAGTTTGGCTGGAAAAGTTAGAAGGAAAATGAATAATTCAGGTTACTAATATGCTTATAACATATTTTTACTAAGTATATATAAACTACCCGAAGAGGGCCTGCGTCTGCGTCCTGGGTCTGCTGGGGTGCGAGAGATATGCTTTCGGCAATCTCACCTCCGGCAACCAAAGCCCCAAGACGGCGTGGGTTTTAGTCGGTTCGAGTCCGACATAACCACCTCCACCGGCTCCGTGGGGGTGGTATCCGTGGGGATTTTTCGCACGATAAAAAAAAGTATATCTAACCTGATATTTGCAAAGCCCTCTTTTCTAACTTTCTTTTCTTTGATTTCTTCTTTTTCTTTGATTCGCCAGCTACAATACCTCCGTCATTAGTCTCATCATCAGAATCTATTATCAACCTCTTTTTAATATGACTGCTTTCTACTATTACATTTTTACTCTGTGGTGCACCAGTGAAGAATCTATTTGGCTTTGGTTGATCAAATTCTGGTTCATCTAGCTCATCAAGTATAGATTTCAATACATCTTTGTCTGCATTAACCTTGGTAGAATTCTCTACAGATATTTTACTACTATTTTCTTCTACTTTACTACCCTTTTCTTCAATTTTACTACCACTTTCCTCAACTTTACTGCTATTTTCTTCTGTTTTAGTACTAATTTCTTCTATTTTATCACAGGAAAGATCTAAATTATCTTCCATAATAGAAGCTACAGTATCCAATTTTGGATCTTGGTCTGTGAAACTGTCACATACGAATGGATCTTGGGATATAGGTTCATTAGGTTTGTTGACATCACATGTAGGAACAAATTCGTTGTCATAAAATTGTCCAGTACACAAAGCTAGAATGTCTTCACCAATTGGCTGTGATTGTGAACATTGGGTTGTAAGTAGTTGGGTGCCAAGTACATTTTGTGATAAGTTATCAATCACGCCATTCAAATTAGGCTGAAAATATCCATAGAATTTGAATTATACCCTCTAATATACCTCGAGCCAAAATTAATGGCGGCTTGGAAGTTCGTACGAATGCGAGACAGCCTCTGTGGCGTGGCGGTAGTGCACGCGACTGCCACGCAGGAGGCGCGGGTTCGATCCCCACTCAGTGCAAATATGGCTATTTGCATTGGTCTGGGTGTTTATATGTATAACATGTATGTATCAACAAAAAAAGTATATGTTTATCCGTATTCTAGATTCCTTAACACAAGCTATAAATGCTTACCATGGGTCTAGATAGCGTTGTGTAGAATGTTGTGGAATATTTATTTAATATCAGGCCAATGCGTTTGAGAAAAGTCAAACGGAGATTAGCTTGAACCTGCACTCGTAAAACATCCGAGCCGCCATTAAGTTTTGCTCGAGGTATAATATAAAAAATGTGAATGTTTATGGAGATAGTTTTTTATTCAATTAAAGTAATCTAACAGTTAAACAGATCTGGCTGTTACAAGAATAAATTATTCTCGAACAGAAATAAAATTTCATGCAGCTTAGCTATTAAGACAATATACAAATCAACAAGTCAAGTAAATTAAATACTTACATCATGATATGGCTGTGATGGGTATAAAAACTCGCTTGGTTCAGCACAGGCTATAGAAAATGTTTGGGTACCCAGCGGATCATCACTCGCCTCTGGTCTCAAATCTTTGTTAACATTACTTATTGTAGAGCTCTCTTGGCTTGCAAATAAATCCTCCGACACTGATGATTTGTGTCTCTGGGCCAATTGAATAACATCATCTGAAATATGATGTTTTTAAAATAGTACTATACTATACTGCCTAAGCCCTGAAGATTGTACATACAATGGGCCTTATACTTAGCTCCACATCACAAATTTTTTTTTTATGGAATAGGGAGGCAAACGAGCAGAAGGATCGCCTGATCGTAAGCGATCACCGCCGCCCATAGACACCGGCATCATCAGAGGAGTCACAAGTGCGTTGCCTTCCTTTCAAAAGAGAGTACGCTGTTTTCTTAACGGTTTGAAGGTCGTATTGGTTCGAAAATACCGCTGGTGACAGTCCATTCCGCATTTTAGTTGTGCGAGGCAGAAAGACAGAGGCACAATACATATTTACCTAAGTCAATAATGTACAATTCAAAAATTCATACTTATGCATTATTAGATTAAGTCCTTATAAATGTAAGAATGAAGTCATAAATATGTATGCAAATAATAAATCAACTATACAGTAACCCTCTACTAACTACTTACCTTGTGATGAACTTTGGATATCCGAAGAATTAGCTTTGACCTCCGTAATTTCGATTTCATCATCGTTTTTCTCTACAGATTCAAGTGCATCATGTTCTGTAGTATCTTTAGGTAACGATTCTAGATTATCCAGTTTAGTTACATCATCATCATCGTCGTCCGAATCTTCAAAAGCCTTCAAAATCCTTCCCTTCTTAAGTTTTGTAGTCTGTTCTTCATCTTCTGATGATTCATCATCAGAACTCGATTCCTCATCCTCACTATCGTCCTCTTCAACATTATCATCACCTTCTTCTATATCTTCATTAGTTTCAGCCTCTTGATGTCCAGTTTCATTACCATCTTCATCAATATCTGACTCTTCAGCTTCTTCATCAACCATTGCATTATGTTTCCTAGGTTTATCTTTGATTTCAATGTCATTTTCTACTAATTCTTCTTCAGATTCACTTTCTGACTTATTATCATCAGCATCATGGTCTTCATCTATCTTAGCGTCCATTTTTTCAATACTATCATCAGCCTCATCAGCGTCATCTAAAATAGCGTCCTTTTCTTGATGTGATTGTTTCTCTTCTTCAAGACGTTTCGCCCATTCTAGAGACCTTTGTTCTGCTATTTTTTCTTCAAGATCTTGTTTTAGCTTCAAGTGTAAAGATCCTGGTTTTGTCCTATATTATTAACATTTTTAATAAAATTACATTATTGACATTGAATATTAAAACATTATGTTTAAATATACAAATAAAATACGACCAAAGATTTCTTATAAAACTTACTTTCTTTCTCTATCGCGTTCTTTTTCTTCCGGTGTTTTAAGTTTGGAAAAATAAGAAAATCTTTCCTTCAAAAGCTCAATCCCAGAACGCTTTGGCATCACATCAGTACCAAATAAATCTATAACCATACCAGGAGCTCCTGCTAACTTGGGTTTTATTGTTAGTGGATCTTTTATAAGCATTGGAGAACTGGTGTATTCATCATTATCTAAAACAGAAGAATATCCTTAGTTACAATTTTTCTGCTTAAAATAAAAACAAATAAAGCTCCATATAAAGCGTACCTTTCATAATTTCAGCATTTTCTATAATTCTATCAATATCATCCATATTTACATCGTCATCTGAGAAGAAGTCATCTTGTTTCTCATTTTCTAAATTTTCTATTTCTTCTAAACTATTATTTGCCTCATTTTCTAAATCATTATCTTTCATATCACTTTCAATATCTGTTTCTTTTAATGTCTCTGCATTATTTTCTGTATAATGCAATGATATTAATTGGCTTTCCTGTTCTGAGGAAATTATCTCCTTTAGTCTAGTTTTATCGCCTTCAACTTGTTCAGAAGTATCTATCACTTTATCTTCCTCAATATGTTCAGATTCATCTATTTTAACGTTTTCTTCTTCAACGGAATCGTCATTATACACCAATTTTAAATCTGTATTAGAGTCATTTTGGTTTGTTTCACTATACATTGAATCATTTATTTTTTCACTTTGTTTTTCATTACATATAGTATCAGATACATCCATTTCTATTGAGGTGCCTTCAACTGGATCATTTTGAACAATATTTACTTCATTGGTATTCTTTTCCGTATTAGTATGAATATTATTTATGGTTTCTTCCACAGTACTTGGCTCATCAATAGCAGTATTTGTTTCAAGCTCTTTATTGATACTAGGATCCACATTTTCAGTTTTTTCTTCAAACTCTTGATTGGTTGAATTATTAGTAACAACATTTTCAGTCCTTTCTTCCAGTTCTGGTTCAGAAGGGTCTTCATCTGATTCACTTTTACATAATTCCATCATTTCTTTTTGTCTTTGTTCTAATTGCAAACTGTGAAAGTAAATTAACTCATGTAATATATCATCAAACCTAATGTTGCATATGAAAGTGAACTTGCCACATTATTGTATTGCTACCTTTAGAACAATATTAATTTTCTTCTTCCTCTTAGCATTTTAATCCCAGTCACATCCGAAGCTTTCTGAGAGTCTGTGGTCCACTTTACCAGCCTAGCTACTGATTTGGCTGAACTTCGATACTTTCATGAAGCTACTGCCATCTGACCTCCACAACCCAAAGGCAATTTCGAAGCATTGCAGTTAGACCAGTTTTTGGAATTTTGAGGGCTCCAACTACCCATAACAACTGCCATAGATGTTCGTATAGCAACCAGGATCAAGGACTTGACATGCTCTCTGAGGCACTACCAGAGAATACAAATAATCATATTCATGCATATGCATACAAATATTTGCACTGAGGCATTCACTACCGCCACGCCACAGAGGTTTAGTAGTGAATAGCCATAATTATTTGTTGAATACTTACGCATATTGCTTCAATTGCTCTTCATTCATTTTGATAGGTAAAGCTTTTCCATCAGAAGTAATAGCTGGTTTTCTTCTAGACATTATATCCTTTAGGGATAATGCTTTTGGTCTGTGATATGGAAGTGACACAGCTTTTTCCCTTAACATGCGGTTAGATTCACTCTTTATTAACTGCATATTTTCCATTGCTTGTTTAGCAGACATCTACAATTAAATATCGCATTACATTACTTAAAAAAACTACTACCATTCCAACCATCATATCTACAGATACAAAGAAGTTTGTCAAAGTCATTTATTCTCAATCTTGTACAATAAAATTGTTTCTTATTGACGTCTGTTTTAATTCTATTTAATCTAAGTTTACCACCACTTCGAAGATACTTGTGGAGAAGAAACGGCGCAACAAACTCCACTGCAGTATTTTTAGACGTCAATTTATAAAAGTTATTTTCTTAAGGCTAAATGTGGAGGAATGTACATTTCACATCTGGATAAACAATAAGTATATAAAACACTTTATAATGAAGAATTGAACCAAAGTCGTATGTTACAAATAAGTCACATTTACAAGGGGCCTGCAACATGCTCAAGCCAGACATTTTTCTTTCAAGTAATCATCTGTCCTATAGGATGCTTTAGAATGAGCATTTCATACAACTCACATTCATACATCTTTGTCAGAGTCTGTTGGACTGATCATCATCTTAATATTGTCATTGGTTGCATCCAAGTCTTACCTGAGAGCCACTCACAGATTGCACATATCTTGTTATTGAAAAATAATCACTAAACCACATATTATACTCCTAAAGTAAGATACAAGTATAAAGGAAGGAACTAAATCTGAATTACAAACATGTAATTGAATCCAGAACTATACATTTTAAAGAAATAAAGGCATATCTCACTTACCCTCATAGGCTTGGCATCAATCATTTTTGTTGATTTTTGTGCTTTTTTCTTTCCTTGTTTTGGATATTTGTTTTTACTAATATTACTTTCCTCATCGGAGGTATCTGGGTCACATATAGACGGCATTGCTGCCATACTTTTCTTGATTTTCTGTAATATTTTAATAATAATTTTATTCCAGTTGCCCATTCATTATCAATATTTTAGGAAAATGCTTATATTGTTACTATAAGTTGCAAAGTTTAAGTTGTAGTAAAATTACTTCATTTTAATGATATTTGCGTAGGCCTACTATGACTTTACCACTATTCTACACTATAACTACTATGTAATATTAGTATTACACATAGAAGATCCTTACAAATATTAGTATTATTAGGTAATATAAAAAAATTATTAAAAAACCAAGTTACCCAAAATGAAACTTCAAATAAGCATCAGGTACCAAGTTTTCTAAGCACAACCCTACCTATGAGAAAGCTTGTTTATTTTGGATTACAATAAGATTTTTACCTATTGCATATACCTTATTGTACTTACTACTAATATTATAAATGGGGAAATTTTTTGAAGATGTGTGTCACACAATAACAGCTGAATATATCTACAACCCGGAATAAAATATTTTTAATCCGGCGATAGGATCCGGATCAAAATTTGATGAGATACAGAGGCAGGCAGGTGACAGCTAGACTATTAAATGAAAAATGTTATTCTATTCTAATACCTACATACCTGTTTGATATTGGCAATAGAAGAAATTTCATTATCAGAAGCTTCTTCTGACATTTCACTCTTTTCACCCTCTGAAGATGGTTTGTCACTCAAATCTTGGGGCTCCGCATGTTTAGATCTAGAGTTAAGTAAACCTTTAAACTTCTGCTGCATTTTACTTCTCTTGTTTTTCATTCTCATTTGTTGTTCCTCATTTTTTAAAGTGCGAACACTAGTGGGAATATTGTCTTCAGAATCTGAATCACTATCGTTCATTACAATTCTAGATTTAGATGATAAAGGTTTGAATGGCCTATTATTAGTTTCAGTCTCACTGCCGCTTTTTTCTGACACTGAATCATTGTCATCATTAGAACGAGTCTGCAAATTTTCTTTTTCAGTATCACTATCAGAGAACTGAATGCGCCTCCTGTGCTTCTGTGCAGGACCTGCATCTTCATCACTGGAGTCATCTCTGTTTTCTATATAACCTTTCTGTATACTAGGTGATGGAGAATTAAGCTCTGATAGAGCGTTTATGTCCCCAGAATTTGTAATTTCATTGTTACCAGCTACACTGTCGCTTGTTGATTCCTCCATTTCATTTATTTACCCCGTTCCTTGTTTTGTCACAAGATAAAGTACGAATATTAGACTGCAGTCATATTTTTAATAAGTATTATTTTAATATCTCTATCAATATGGTCAGCTCACATGTATTTATGTAAAGTACGTAAAAGACAAAACATTAATTATATTTTTCTTTTAGTTTGATTGCCACTTCGCGCCATAATCTGACTTTTTACTAATGAATGAATGACAATGACAAATGAAATTGACTTGACACTGACACTATTGACAGTTAGTTACTTATACAAAGAACGTTCGCGGAGCAAGCTTTAATCACAGATACTTTTAATAGATAGTCGAATGATAAAGGTGGCTAGGACAGACTGGATGCGGAAGGCGGAAGATCGGCAGAAATGGCGCACATTGGGAGAAGCCTATGTCTAGCAGTGGACTACAATAAGCTAATTGATTGATTGATTGACTCTAGTTCTCTAGTTCCGATCCTAGTACCAGGAATAACTCATCCAAACGCAAATTCAAGGTAACAAGGTGGCCCAATAATGCCATCCCTTAACAACCTGGCTGGGGTAGTTGACAGATTACTTCTTCCAGTGTGG
The DNA here is from genome assembly GCA_914829495.1 of Eilema sororculum. NCBI lineage: Eukaryota > Metazoa > Arthropoda > Insecta > Lepidoptera > Erebidae > Eilema > Eilema sororculum. The sequence goes on along the minus strand of OU618553.1, from coordinate 11,933,733 downwards.
AAACCATGGTGTCCCCATTTAGCCCCAGAACGAGGGGAATGCGCGCGGCATCAGCCTGCTTCTCTTGTGGTGACAGATGGCCTAACCTGACACCCCCGGACCTGCCATGCGTGGCCCGAGGGGGGTCACGGCGGACATGACCCCCCTCATCCCCTAGTCATGCCTTCGAAAGTAATATCGGATAACGGAACATTACCATGGGCGTACCCAGCTTCCTTTAGGGGATGGGGAAGAAAGGTCATCACCCCTCACCCTTTGGGTATTTTTCCATTGAAAACCAACCCAAGAGCCAGCGGTTATATCGAACTCAAACCAACTAAAACCGTACGCCGTCTTGGGTCATCAGCTGTCGCAGGTGAGATTGGCATATCTCTGGCACTCTGGCTAACCCAATGCCATCTCCGGTTTCGAATTGGTCCCTTCGGGTGTGGGAACCACGGTGCTCCCGAATAGATGGGTCGCGCCCCATCCTGCTTCTGCTAGGGGGACTGACGGCTCAATTTGTAAAATACCTAGGTCTGATGCCGATGGGAATGCAATACACTATGTTCTCGCAGGTGGCCTATGAAAGAACATGGCCTTGGTTCTAAACAGAGTCACCTCGAAACACAGCCACCGGATCTGGTCTGCAACTTAAGCAACCCTGGCTTTCGTTGTCGTTTCGCGGTGTGCAGCACCACACGTCATCACAAGGGTGTCATCCGTATATCATGTGACTGTTCGAACGGTGAGCTCACCATGAAAAACCTAGTCATTGATATTCCACAGGAGCGGCTCCTAAACCAATCACTGCAAAATACCGTAGGGCATCTCACTACGGAGGCCGGTTATGGTTGGAAAGATGACGGCGCTCCTCGTCATATACGCCGCGACTATGCTGCGAAGGTATAGAAGCATTTCGTTATATACAAGCGCCTCCCTAATGAAACCCCAAGGCAAAGTGTTGAACGCATTACTTAGCTATGTCCAGGGACACCATCAACATCACTTCGCCCCAGGCAACCGATTTCCTGTCCAGAGTTCTTACACGTAACGGTCTACGTGGGTTGCCACCTCCCTCCTTCTGCGAGCAAGTAATGCTCAAGAAGGAGGTGCGTGTAATATGCGGAGGTTAATCAGGCGATGGAGGTCGCTCATCGCTCAACGAACTCCGCGCTCCATAAGTGCTGGCTTGGGGGTGATGATATGTTTGTACCATGTGTAGTTGCACTTAAGAATTAAAAAGTCTTGTGAATTTACAGGTATTTTTTATATATAGTACATACACATACATACAAAGGTGTGTAATTTGTACAAGTTGTACTTCTTAGTATTACTACTGGCACAGCGGGTAGCCATCTGTTACCCTAGCATCTGGAGCAAGATGCCCTACTCCGAGAGAGCTAGTGTGAGGGATATGCCAGTAGCAATCTTATCTTTGGCAATAAATGATTAACCCAGGAACAATGTGCAATTCTAGTCGGTTTGAATCCTACTGAAGCCTTTAAAACCTACTGGGGGGAGGTGTGGACGTGACCCCTCCCTCAGCCCCCCCCCCCCCCCTCCATCCACCTCCTTGCCGACTTCCACTGTACTGTTATTTATATAGCAGAGCAAAGCCAAGTAACGAAAAGGTGACAGTCAAAAACCATTGCAGAGTTTTACAGAATAACCTTTTATTCTAATCAAAATACATTATACAAAGGGCTTTAAGTAAATTTTGTAAAATCAAATAAATATTACATAATTTAGTACTCGGTATAATAGTCAAGGCTCTTAATATCACGTAATGAATCTTTGCTTGGCTTGACTGCTTCACAAATAACTGCCTCTGCTGTTGTAAGTAGTGATGCGACACCACTGGCATCTGTCAAAGCCCTTCTCACGACTTTAGTGGGATCTATTATACCTCTTTCGAGCATATTAACATATTCATTGTTTAAAGCGTCATACCCGAATTCGGGGCCTAAGTCTTCTACTTTTGAGACCACAACTGAACCATCGTATCCCGCATTAGAAGCAATCGTATTGCAAGGTGTACGAAGAGCATTCTTAACAATGTATATACCTGCAGCTTGGTCACGGTTGACTGGTTTTAGTAAATTTAGAGCTGGGATGCATCGAAGGAGAGCAGCTCCCCCTCCAGGCACAATACCTTCTTCAATTGCAGCCCTTGTAGCATTCAGTGCATCATTCACTCGGTCTTTTTTTTCATTTACCTCAACCTCATTAGTACCCCCAATTCGTAAGACAGCTACACCGTTTTGCAGTCTTCCTAATCTATCCACTAGGCGGTCTTTGTCGAAATTACTGGTAGCTGTTTCCAGGTCTTCTCTTATTTGATCAATCCGTTGTCTTACCTCAGTCACGTCACCTTTTCCTTTTAATAAAAGAGTCGAATCTTTTGTGATAATTACCTCTCCAACTTTCCCAAAGCTTTCCAGCTGACAATCTTCAAGTCTTATCAAGTTCATATCATCTTCAAACACTACCCCTCCTGTGGCAGCAGCCATATCAGCTAGAGCACTTTTTCGATGTTCTCCAAATCCAGGTGATTTAACTGCACATATTGGTAATCCAACTTTTAATTTATTGATTACTAGCACGGATAACGGTTCACCATCAAAGTCTTCTGCAATTATAATGAGCGGTTTCTTATGTGCACTTGCAATCTCAAGGGCTGGCACTATCTGCTGAGCACTAAATATTTTCTTCTCAGAGTAAAGGATCAAAGCGTCGTTATATTCAACTTTGGGACCTTTAGACGAATTTATAAAATATGGTGAAACGTAACCGCGGTCAAATTTCATGCCTTCAATTATTTCAAGTTCATCATCTAAAGTTTTGCCATCCTTGACTGTGATCACACCTGATTTACCTACTCGATTCATTGCCGCTGCAATCAGTCTTCCAATTTTTTCATCACCATTAGCTGATATTGTTGCCACTTGCACAATTTCTTCTGTCGTGTTAACTGGTTTTGATATTTCTTTTAATCTCTTTTTTACCGTTTCTACTGCAAGCATAACCCCTTTCCTTATTTCAATTGGATTAGCTCCTTTAGATATACTTTCGAAACCTTCCTTAGCTATAGCTCTTGCCAATACTGTTGCAGTGGTCGTCCCATCTCCAGCTTCTTCATTCGTTTTATGCGCTACATTTTGTACAAGCTTAGCGCCAACGTTTTGAAATTTATTTACCAATTCTATACCTTTAGCTACAGTTACACCGTCCTTAGTAATTTTAGGAGGACCCATAGCTTGTTCTATAATAACATTACGGCCTTTAGGGCCCATAGTGACGGCAACCGCATCTGCCAGAATATCCACACCTTGGAGCATAAGAGATCTGACATCAGGACCAAATCTAACATCTTTAGCGTAGTAACGATATTTTGTTTTTAAAACTTTGTAATCAAATCTTATAATTTGTGGTAAACGGTACATTTTAGTTAGTTGCTTCAATCTTTATTTTTGATATTGACATTGCAGACACAAAAATGAAATGCGAATCACAATGCGCGTAATGCTTTGTTTAAATTTGGAACATTACTGAAATATGAATTATCAGAAAGAAATGGAAAAGGTTTTATTTAAAAATATAACAAGGTTATTAAGTGATCATGACGCGATTTAATTTATTTTAATTTTATAAAAAGCAAGTCTTTTGACAGTAGCAGCAAAAACTATATTTCAGATAAAGTGCCGTTAAAGGAGAATGGGCACTTTTGTATGAGTTGCGTCCCAACCCTTGTCACAAGTTGCCACTAGTGCAAACATGTTCATTTAGTCTACTTAAAAATAAAAATGAAAGTTTTTTTGGTCTCGAACCTCTACCACCTTTACGCGGTATAACATAGATTACATAGACATAGTAAATATAAAGACGTGAAGCTACTACGAAATTCATTCATAAAATCATATGAGGAAAACGCCAATTCTCCATCTTGCTTTCCAAAGTAGTGGGGATGTAGTAGCACCTGATTGGTCAAATAAAATTGCTAGTGATGCGGTGATAGAATTTTAATTATCGATATTTTCCCAAATATTTAAAGAACGAAGACCACTTTCCATACATAGTGAATGACTTTTGAAATGCCGTTGACTTTTTATTATTCTATCGCATAATGGTACTGGTATTACTGATGAATAGATACTAAAACATTTTTACATCTATAAAACTACAAAATCAATTAGATATAACTAGTTGAACAAGAAATTACTTCCATTTTAAAATTAAAAGTATGATTTTATACAAATCTCCTTGATTTTGATTTAATTCCGAAACCCTCGCGCGACCTTTGTACGGTACAGTAAGAACATAGGACTGAAATGGCGGATTACATAACTTTTCATTCGGGTACCTACTAGGCAAGTCGAGCACTTCTATTTTGAAGTAAATATCTTTTATAATAAAGGTAGTACAAATGTATAAATATATACTGGGTGTAAGGGGAACGCTCATGAAGCCGAAAACCCCTAGTAGTACTCCAGGTACATAACACATTGGCATAAAAATAAAATCGATTTGGACAAAAAAAAAATCGAATTTTTATTTAATATTTTAGTTTTTTTTTTATTTTGCATTATTTGCTCTCCATCGTGTTAGTAAAGCTAAATGAAACGGTAAGTTCATAAAAAGAACATCACTACAAAGAAAAAACAACTAGAGCGCTAAGCGCGTGCTCTTTTGTAGTGGTGTTTTTTTATATAATTACCGTTTTATTTAGTCCTTTTTTTAGACCTTTTTTTAAAATCGTGCCATGAGATTCTGGTAGACCTATACGCGCTTGACTGATCCAGTTAATTCTTCATCCTAGCCGATCATGTACCGACATAGACATAGTAAATATAAAGACTTGAAGCTACTACGAAATTCATTCATAAAATCAAAAGAAAACGGAAAACGCCAACCTCCATATTGCGTTCTAACGTAGTGGGGATGTAGTAGCACCTGATTGGTCAAATAAAATTGCTAGTAATGTGGTGATAGAATTTTAATTATCGATATTTTTAGAATATTTAAAGAACGAAGACCACTTTCCATACATAGTGAATGACTTCTGTCTGAAATGCCATTGACTTTTTATTATTCTATCGCATAATGGTACTGGTATTACTGGTTAATAGATACTAAAACATTTTTTACATCTATAAAATTACAAAATCAATATGATAGAAATGGTTGAACAAGAAAATGTGTACTTGGAATATCACCTTCGACAATGGTAGGCCAGCCTTAGAGTACATAAAGTACTATACCACAGTCTAACGATTCATACTACAAACAGTTTGTCGACGAAGCGGCCTTGACAGAGAAATCGTGCGGGGAGAGGGGAGTGGTGGGGACGGGGTGTTATTCGGTACAGCCATACATTTCACTCAGTACTAAGGATTCAGGGCTGTCTCATTTGCTCCGCTCACGTGGATGTCGGTTATCGTGAAACACCCTATGTGTTAATCCAGGGAGTCAGCTAACTCCATACCAAATTTCATTAAAATCCATTCAGTACTTTTTACGTGAAAGAGTAACATACATACATCCACCCATCCTTAAATACTTGTAAACTTTCACGTTTATAATCAGTACCGGCTTTAGGGGGGGGCGACCGGGGCGACGGCCCGGGGCGCCAGGTACTTTAGGGCGCCGCGGGCGCCAGCTCAACTATACCACTTAATTTGAATACCTATTTTTATCGATCTGAAGAAAAATTAGACTCAACGTATATTAACTTTTATAGACTTATCTCGTAGGAGTGAGTATCAGTATTCGATGTCTAACAAATACGACCTGTCATTTGGTCCTTTGTGGTATCTCTCACTAAATAGTGTAGAACGAAATATAGGTACCAGGCCTAGAAATTGCAACTCTTATTAGGCCCGCATTATACATACTTTTTTCTTTGCTTTTTGCACACACGTATGCGGGCAGAGCATTCCAGCTCTTTATCGTGCGGCAGAGGAAAGAGCCCCCAAACCGTTTAGTGCGAGATGGTATGGATTCCACCGTGTGTGGATGGCACCGCCTGGTGATAGAGCTATTAAATTGATAAATATGAATTTAGATAATAAGAAATTACTTCCATTTTTAAATTAAAAGTATGATTTTATACAATTCTCCTTGATTTTAATTCCGAAGCCCTAAGCACACTGCAACCTGAGAACACAAAAATAATCGGCATCCACTTGAGCTACCCACGTAATTATGTAATTTTTCTTTCAAGTGCATAAATTTTTAGTCTGTGCCCTTTTATATCGATAAGTAGTTATCGACAGTTTACTGGATTCCCTACTAGGCCGCCATTATTGCGTTCAGTTCATTCATAAAATCCAAGTTTAGGTATGCAGTTTTTTTTCGTAGGTATGGCAGCTCTTGATACTTTTAAGTGTACCGATGACTTAGAGTATCAAGAGCTGCCATACCTACGAAAAAAAACTGCCTACCTAAACTTGAATTTTATGAATGAATGGAAAGCAATATGGCGGCCTAGTAGGGAATCCAGTAAACTGTCGATAACTACTTATCGATATAAAAAGGGCACAGACTAAAAATTTATACATTTGAAAGAAAAAATTAAGTGGTTAGCTTAAGTGGATGCCGATTATATTTATTCTCAGGTTGCAGTGTGCTTAGGGCTTTCTGTCAGACTTTCCTTGTGATAACCGGAGTTTCGAATAATTCGCCCAGAAGGACTTAAATCTACAAAGATTCTTTACAGTCTTTGAGTAACGATATATATATATTTTTAGTAGTACTCCAGGTACATAACACATTGGCATAAAAATAAAATCGATTTGGACAAAAAAATAATTTATCGAATTTTTATTTAATATTTTTGTTTTTTTTTTATTTTGCATTTTTTGCTCTCCATCGTGTTAGTAAAGCTATATGAAACGGTAAGTTCATAAAAAGAACATCACTACAAAGAAAAAACAACTAGAGCGCCAAGCGCGTGCTCTTTTGTAGTGGTGTTTTTTTTATAAAATTACCGTTTTATTTAGCTTTACTAACAAGATGGAGAGTAAGTAATGCAAAATAAAAAATAAAAAGAATCCAAAAAAAAAATCGAAGCATTTTTTTTTGCCCATATCGATTTTATTTTTATGCCAATTTGTTATGTACCTGGAGTACTACTAGGGGTTTTCGGCTTCGTGAGCGTTCCCCTTACACCCAGTATAATTATATATATATATATATACATTTTTACTACCTTTGTTATAAAAGATATTTACTTCAAAATAGAAGTGCTCGACTTGCCTAGTAGGTACGCGAATGAAAAGTTATGTAATCCGCAATTGCAGTCCTATGTTCTTACTGTACCGTACAAAGGTCGCGCGAGCGTTTCGGAATTAAATCAAAATCAAGGAGATTTGTATAAAATCATACTTTGAATTTTAAAATGGAAGTAATTTCTTGTTCAACTAGTTATATCATATTGATTTTGTAGTTTTATAGATGTAAAAAATGTTTTAGTATCTATTCATCAGTAATACCAGTACCATTATGCGATAGAATAATAAAAAGTTAACGGCATTTCAAAAGTCATTCACTATGTATGGAAAGTGGTCTTCGTTCTTTAAATATATGGGAAAATATCGATAATTAAAATTCTATCACCGCATCACTAGCAATTTTATTTGACCAATCAGGTGCTACTACATCCCCACTACGTTGGAAAGCAAGATGGAGAATTGGCGTTTTCCACATATGATTTTATGAATGAATTTCATAGTAGCTTCACGTCTTTATATTTACTATGTCTATGACCGATGATTCTACCGATTTGTGAGTTTGACAATGGTTTGACATTACATTTGATAAGTTTGACTTTGACAATTTTGACATCAGAAAATTGTATCCGGCGGAGAAATGCTTAGAGTATATCAAGAGGTGCCATACCTACGAAAAAAAACTGCCTACCTAAACTTGGATTTTATGAATGAATGGAAAGCAGTATGGCGGCCTAGTAGGGAATCCAGTAAACTGTCGATAACTACTTATCGATATAAAAAGGGCACAGACTAAAAATTTATACATTTGAAAGAAAAAATTAAGTGATTAGCTTAAGTGGATGCCGATTATTTGTATTCTCAGGTTGCAGTGTGCTTAGGGCTTTCTGTCAGACTTTCCTTGTGATAGCCGGAGTTTCGAATAATTCGCCCAGAAGGACGTAGAATCTACAAAGATTCTTTACAGTCTTTGAGTAACGATATATATATATATATATATATTTAGTAGTACTCCAGGTACATAACACATTGGCACAAAAATAAAATCGATTTGGACAAAAAAAAAATCGAATTTTCATTTAATATTTTTGTTTTTTTTTTTGTAAAAAATGTTTTAGTATCTATTCATCAGTAATACCAGTACCATTATGCGATAGAATAATAAAAAGTCAACGGCATTTCAAAAGTCATTCACTATGTATGGAAAGTGGTCTTCGTTCTTTAAATATTTGGGAAAATATCGATAATTAAAATTCTATCACCGCATCACTAGCAATTTTATTTGACCAATCAGGTGCTACTACATCCCCACTACTTTGGAAAGCAAGATGGAGAACTGGCGTTTTCCTAATATGATTATATGAATGAATTTCGTAGTAGCTTCACGTCTATGGAGAAATGCCAAATGCCAATGCCATGCCATTATTTTAAAAATTGAAATTTAACGGCCGGCCCAACTAAACATTGTGCTCATTGTTTATTGAGTTTATTCTTTAGTTTCGAATGTTTTGATAATATTAAGAAATAAGGACTGTCTAAGTAGTGCCACTAATATAACTTAAAAACATGAACTCATCAAGTAAACCTATATTTGTAAATTTGGAGATAGGTGATCAACTAACGTCCATATCATGTGGTCATATTCTCGTGGAATTAGTGAAGTTTATTGCTTATCAAAGACTTCAAATACCATACACGTATCAATGGTTAAAACAAGTGGTGAATAAGAAAAGAGATTGTGAAGAAGATGTCAAGGACAGCCTTCAGTCAGAAGTTCATTTTCGTGCTGCATCTACTGCTTTGGAAAAGTTAGATTTCATACTAAAGGTAGGGTTGTACTGTAATATAACTGATGATGATTCTCAACCGCTTTCGGCTACGGCGACTGACGCTGGACTGGTGAATCTTTTCGTTCATGCGCCCGGATATGGCTGGTTTATCCCAGTTTGTTGCTAAAGGTGCGGTTGCAGGTAGTGCATGTCAGTATGTTGTTGACGTAGTAGTAGCTATATACTCTACGTGGCCTGCTCTTACGAGCCTTTAGTCGCCCTGTCCAGACTAAGAGTCCTATTGAATACACATATTTCTGTGAACATGCACCCAATATATTGTTTTTGAATTATTATTAGTATTATGTATTACTAGCTTTTGCCCGCGGCTCCGCCCGCGTGGATGTCGGTTCCCGGCAATTATTCGAATTTTTCTCGCCGTCCCTGGACTTCCCTGGGCTTCCACGAATAATTCAAGACCAAAATTAGCCAAATCGGTAAAGGCGTTCTGGAGTTATATTGTCAGGAAGGAAAACCCAACTTATTTTTATATAGAAGATTAAGTTATTTCACAACATTCATAGTAATACTTTGCTGAATGTTCAGACTAATACCTAACTCTAATTAATAATCATTATCTTTCAGAGTCTTCAGCAAGAGATCAATGGCCCATTATTGCCAGATGAAGTGTGTATAGCCCTGGGCGCTACACCAGTGACTTGCAAGGAAGTGTACAGGGTGCTATTGCCACTACTATGCCACAAGCCACAATGCCATTCCACACAGATTGCTAATGATCAAAAAATTCATAGAAATGTGTTTAGGTAAGTGGATAAATTTACAGATTGTTTTTTTTTTTTTCAAAAAAGAATATTAGAACCAAAGTTACTAATATTCCCTCTAACCTCTTCAGCTAAGCTGAATTGCTTGTGTTAGGAGTGGGTTCACATCAGTAGTGTAATGGCCAGCATTCGAACCCGGGATCTCTCGATCAAAACCAACCCCTTAACCACTATGTTACTGACCCTTCACTCTACATCTACATATGTCATTAAGATTGATTCATTCATTCATTTATATTATTGTTTGAAAAAAAAAACAAGCAAAATAAATGATTAACTTTTGCAACTCACCGAATGCTCCTTTTTTAATTATTTTATATATTTTTTTCAGAACATTGGTAACATCAGAACAATTGAGTCAAATATTCTTCAACCAGATGGCACCTACAAATTTGTATGTGTTCATTAAAAAAAAGATGATAAATCATCTAGACAGTATATTGAACAGTGATAACTTCGTGTACACCAGCGGGTGTAGATTACCACGAAACTCCAAAATTGTCGTAATAGACCTACGAACAAAAGCCTTTGACAATATTGCATGTTGCAATGAATTTAATGTATTTGGTGACAGTGTTAATCGTGAGTTAAAGAATCTTCAACTGGATGATTCTGAAGAAAATGATTTGTACCATGAAATAGAGTCGAATGATGATGTGAGATGGTACCAGTCAAGTTATGTGATGAAAGGGTTCAAAGACTGTATCGTAAATGGAAGTTCTATTACGAACACATGGCTCAATTCTTAATATTAATTTAAATATTGTTAGGTGGGGAGAACTGTGATGAACATTTTACTGTGGTACCATTTTCGGAGTTAGTGTGCCTTCCATGACATGTTATAACGCCCCGCAGTTCAGCCGCGATCCGGAAGAAGTGAGATAGACCTATACACCCTTCACATATTTGTATGTTAATATTTGCTCACAAAACTCAGTGACTGATTTTCCTTTTGCTACTTATGAGGACTCGATTCAAAATTATATCTTGAATTCTTGTTTATGTCCTGATTACTCTACCAGTAAGACTCTTATATCGATTAGCTCAATCTCTTTTACTTTGTTATTTTAGCAAATTTTTAGGCCTGTTAGGAGAATAGAAACATTTAATTTAGAATAAAAACCATTTTTAAATGTCAAACTAAATAACTGTATTGAAAAATGTCTCTATAGTTCAAGAGAGGGCTGATTATATTATTGTCCTCAACGGTGACGCCGATACCTGGGGAAATGTACCACCTGCGACATGTGCAGGCCATTTTGTTCCCCTGTCTCTCCTATGGAGAAGAGCATGCTTGATTTAGTGTTCAGGGCGCCCCTTCAAACCATTTATTTCGTTGTAGAATCTTATGATTGATTCCAACTTGAGATATCTTGGTTTTTTTATTATCTAAGCGCACCATGACTGTATAGAGTAGAAGATATAGTGGCTGTTTCATAGTTTCAACGGAAAGCCCAACCCAACAGTTGCAAGATGATGAAATATTGGGTTTAAAAGCTCAAACTTTAGAAATTAAAGACTGACTTTGACTTCATTATTGCATCAATTAGACTAGAATTTAAGTAGTGAAAATTATTATTTTTGTATTAATTTAATACTTATTGTATTGCAATAAAACTGTTATGCTGACTGACGTAATTAAATGTTATAATAATATTTTGTCCATGTAAGGATTGTAAGGGTATTTCTTACTATTATTATTAATTAATAATTGAAGAACTAATAATTGAAATTATTTTATTTTACAGTGTTACTTAGTGAAATCATCTTTTTATAGACAAACATGAAATTTAGTACAATTTTGTGCCATACTTGATTAAGTTTGTAACTAATTAAGAATAAGTTGACCTAATAAATTCATTTACTTAACTATTTTTCGTTTATTTCATAAAACCAAAACCACCATGGGGCTACCATTGGCACCACTGGTGAGGCCACCTGTGGTGGCAAGTGGGACATTTTTTGGAAAAAAATCCCATTTGTCACCAGTGGTGGCGCCGAAAGTGGGGGCAACTGGCAATAACCGCCATGATACATCAGATTTTTTTTAATACAGGACTCGTCAATTTGAGTTCATCTTGCCTGATTTTATGCTAAAGGCTAAGTCTCTGAAAGAGGGTCACAAACCATATTACCATATTAACAGTGGTGGCTCTCAGCTTGACGGCCTCATTGGATGCCTTTTCACGCTCCGCTTAAAGGACCCGGGACTGTAGGAAGAAGGAAACACTTGAGCTGGCAGGGAGTTCCAGGTCTTAGTGATGCGGCATAGGAATGGGTCACTGAAATGCTTGGTTCTAGCAGGTATACTCTGCACCGTATATGGATGGCATCATAGCCCAGCACGTGTCGTCCTGTGAAGGAAAGGAGAGGGTGGGACTAATTGGAAGAGCTCGTCAGAACATTCACCATGGTAGAGACGGTAGAATACTGCCAAAGACGCAACATTTCTACGCATCTGCAAAGGCTCGAGGGTGTTTGTGACCTCAGGATTCCCAATAATGCGGACCGCACGTCGCTACAACCTGTCGAGTGCATCTAGTAAGTACTTTGCGGAGCCGTCCCAGAGATGTGAGCAGTATTCCACGCAGGAACGAATTTGGGTCTTTATAGAAGACACCGCTGCCCCGGCGTGAAAAATCGTCTCACTCTGTTCAGGACTCCGAGTTTACGCGAGGCTGATTTGATGATGCTCTCGATATAGTTTTTGTTATTCATTTTGCAGCGAACATCCATACCGAGGATTGAGGTGATCCTGCAGTGGCAGTAGTGTGTTCTGAAGAGTGGGAAGGGGAAGGAAAGGAGATACCTTTGCTGTAAACGCACATGCCTGGGTCTTGGCATGGAACTCGATCAGGTTCCTAGCGCCCCATTGAGAAAAGTGGTCCAGGATCCGGTCCAGCTCAGTGACAAGAAGCTGCCTTTTTTCCGCGATATCAGACTGCTTGGCCGCAAGATGTGCGTACCTCCCGTGTAAGGTGCTGTCGTCTGCATAGCAGTGAATGCTTTGGAGCATCTCATTGATATGCAGAAGAAATAGAGTGGGAGATAAGACGGAACCCTGCGGCACGCCAGCATTTACCTGCAAGAACTCCGAAGCTCGTCTATCACAAAGGACGCGAATAGGGCGCCCCTGCAGGAACCTTGCAACCCAGTTGCGCAGTCTAGGAGGAAGGCCAAAGGCTGGTAGCTTGGAAAGAAGCGATTTGTGCCATACCTACCCTATCGAAAGCTTTGGCGATGTCAAGACTAATTGCCAATGACTTGCCGTGCCTTTCCATAGCCTCACACCAAAGGTGAGTCACGTACGCTAGAAGATCACCCGTTGACCGTTTCGGTTTGAAACCGAATTGCCGGTCACTAATCATTGGGATCCACGCGAAACACGTAGCATTTAGCTATGTGGGTAGAAGTTGAACGAAGTGCCACGTACCGCCTTTGGGTCAGATTTCGCCATTTCGGGGTCAACGTGTTCCATGGAGCCGATTGCCACAAACTTAGGTCAACCACGGCGTTTTTTTTCATGGTAAACCTAGAATACAATCCTTACTTATAGCTGCAATGAACAAGTGGCTGGAGCAAATGTTCCCGACCGACACGGAGAATTGCTGTGCAATACTGCGTGATGGCCCCGTGATACAACTCGATGACACCACTGGTAGGGCTAATCCCCATGACATCCTACTTTATTATATCCACTAACCTAGTTTACTAGAATAGATTTTAAGTATAATTAATGAAATCGGCTCCCATTAGTTTTGTTTTTGCTCATTAGTCGAAATTCGACAAAAATCCATATTGTGAGGATGATTGGAATCAAGGTAGGAAGAAGCCGTAAGTACCTAAGTAGCTAGCAGGATTCATGCATTTATTTCTAGTAGGTATAATGTGCAATGGTTATTATTATTATTATTATTATTTTTTAACAGGCAGGCAGTCGAAACAACTGATAATGCCCGTATCCTGCTTATGCCCACCAGTGTTTATTTATTTTGGTTAAGGTGTTGGTCTAATCTATTCTTAAACTGATTTATGTTCTGGGCTGTCACAACGTCATGTGGTAGCTTATTCCACTCTCTCACTACCCTATTACTTAAAAAGTTTCTGTGTGGATTGTTATTCGAGAAGCTGGTGGATAGTCTCAGGTGGTGACCTCTGAGGTGGTTATTATTGTTGCGCGTGAACAACTTGTCAAAGTCTTCAATGTCGTAATGTCCACTTAAGATCTTGAAAGTCTCTATCATATCACCTCTATGTCTGCGTTCTTTTCGAGTTGTAATTTTTACAACTCCCAAGCGCTCCTCATATGGTCTCTGTTTCAATGAACGTGGTATTTTGGTGAAGCTACGTTGTACCTTCTCCAGGAGTTCAATATCTTTATTAAAGTACGGATTCCAGATTTGAAATGCGTATTCTAGAATTGGTCTGATAAAAGTTTTGTGGATCTTTAGCATCATATCTGGCGTTAGAACATTGAAGGCTTTTCTAATCAAATAAATTAAACTTCTTGCTTTCTTGACGATTGATGTAATATGTTCATCCCACTTTAAGTTTTCTGTAATTTTGACTCCCAGGTCCGTTTGTACCTTGACTTCTGTTAGAGGCATGTCATTCAATTTATAGTTTAGGCAAGGATTTCGATTACCTATGTGCAGTACTGTACATTTTGAGGTGTTGAGGTTTATGAGCCACTCCTTGGACCAGTTGGCTATTAGGTTTAAATCGTTTTGGAGCTTGTCATAGTCAGTTAATGGGTTGGCGAATATTTTAGTATCATCAGCGAACATACTGACATCGCAGTCTAGACAGTGTTGGAGGTCAAAGGTATATATGATGTATAGAACTGGGCCCAAAACTGATCCCTGTGGCACGCCACTATGCACTTCCATATGATCAGACTTTTCATCACCGATTCTCACTTGTAGTGTTCTTCCACGCAGAAAGGATTCTATCCATGTGAGAAGTTTTCCACGTATGCCTATATGTTCTAATTTGTAGAGAAGTCTTTTTATAGGCACTTTATCAAATGCCTTTTCATAATCGAGGTAGATGACGTCAATAGGTACTCGTTCATTAAATTTCTCAATCCAGGATGACAAGCATGATAATAAGTTGGAGACCGTGGAACGATGAGGGCAAAAACCGTGTTGTTGTTGGGGAATAACTCTATGGTGAGCAATGATATTTTATACAAGATATGTTACGTTCATAGTAACTGACTCCTCAAATCTGATCCAGCAATGTGTCAGTGCACAATAGTTGACAATTAGCGTTAAAGTAGTATGAAAGATGGGATAAGCACGTGAGTAAAAAAGATAGCTATAATTCGGAATGATTCGGACTGCAATCGTCTCGTTCGTTCTAGTATGGCTTTTTAGCATAGATTATGATTTTGTTGAACAGAAGGGGTATTTCTTTGGTAGGCAAGCAATGAAATTCGATGAAAAAATAATACGTCATTATTTACTTTGGAAAATGATAACAATTAAAAAAGATAATAAAGAAACTTCTCGAAAATAAAACCAAGTGACGCAATTACGTTATAATAAAAAATTAAACGCCGTCAAATGAATTTAATTTATTTCTTTTCTGCCTCTTAGAACGTTTTTTATATCAGGATTATTTTTATGAGCAGAATGAAGCCGAACAGTGGTACATTGGCTATTATTTATATTCTTCCTCAGCAATGTTCGACCTTATTTCGAATTATATCTCTCAGTGGCTTCAAAGTGATTGCTACAAATTCTGCTGCTTTTTAGGTGTCCAGTTAAACTCATTTCGTTGTTCTTTAACAATTGCAATCCACTCTTGAAGTCGAACTTCATTAGTTGGAAACCTTGAAAAAAAATTTAGGTTATTACAATTATTTAAAGGACAACAAATAAATAAAACAAAAATTTTGTTACTCAATTTTAAATAACAAATAAAACTGAACAGCAGGTCAAAATTATTACTTTAGTAGGCAGTAAACTGAAAATTACCGTATGTCGCATCTGTACTGATAATCTATGCAAGCAGTGTTGTTGTGTCCTTGTCGTACTCATATCAAAAAGTATTTCTGTCCTTTTTCTTTGCCGCCATTATTTTAAAAATATTATTAAACGAATTTTAATGAAATACACTAAAAAATCGGTAATATTGTATGTACCTACTTACATGTGATAAAAGGTCCTTAGTATTTTATTGATTTTAGTGTCGTAATTTGTACATTTTTAAAAATACACGGTGGCATTTTTATTGCAATTTTGTTATGCGCTTACATACGTGACAACTCGGCGTTTGCCAGACATATACTAAATGCGATACGTCCCAATTGGGACGTTTTCGCGTCTTCACCAGGCGCAGTCTTATAACATATCTGCCTCTTTTTTGTATGTAATATCATTGATGGTGAGAGAGAAATTCCCTGACGTGCTTGACTATAATTTTTTCCATAGCCTTGCAAATGACGCTAGTTAAGCTGATGGGTCTATAGTTTATTGGTTCTAGTTTACTTCCCTTTTTAAATATTGGTGTCACCAATGCTGTTTTCCATATATCTGGCAGTTTGCCTGTTTCATAAGAAGTTTGCATTATCGTTGATAAGTAACTAGTTATATTGCATCTTTTTAATATTGCAACTGGAATATCGTCAGGTCCTGGGGATGAGTCAATTTTCATTTCAGAGATAACATTGTTGATTTTTTCGGGAGTAAATGAAATTTCTTCAATGGAGTCCACTACTCTTAGTGATGGGTCAAGGGCAGGTAGATGGGCATTCGGTTCTTTCTGGAAAACACTTGCAAATTGGTTAGCAAATGCCATTGCAATGTCACGAGGTTCTGTCACAGTTACTCCGTGCTCATTATGTAAAATAGTAGGTATGCTGACTTTGGATGTGACTTGTTGCCTGATATACGAGTAAAATCTCTTGTGTCCCGCGTTTATTATGTCTTGCTCATAGGCTATGCGATTTTTTCTGTTGTGATTTATTAATTGGTTGTTTGTTTTTCTATAGTCCTTATAATGAATCTATTTGTTGTTCTTTGAATAATCGCATGTCGCTAAATTCGCCATGATGTTATTAAGTATACGTTTAATTAACATCCCTAATGCAGTCAAGGCAAAATGTTGAACGCGTTGACTATGTCCCGGAACACCAACAACATCCTCTCGCCCGGGCCATCGATTCTCTTGCCAGAGTTCTTACGCGCAACGGTCTGTGTGGGCTGCAACCCTCCCTTCTGCGAGCAAGTAGGTAATGCTCGAGAAGTAGGCGGCGAGTAAGTACGGAGTAGACTCAGGTATCTTCCGTCCTGCGAAGCTTGCTATGCGTGGAGGTGACTTAGGCGTTGGAGGTCGCTCATCGCTCAACAATCTCCACCAACCTTGAGTGCGGGCATAGGGGTGAAGATGAGTGAAGCCGTCAGTCACCTTAGCAGAAGCCGGCCGATATGGTGGCACGATACCCCGATCCGGGGCAAGATGAGGACACCGTGGTCCGACAGCAGAGGGGGCTAGTGTGAGGGATTTTCCAGTAGCAATCGCAACATAGCAGCTAACGACCCAGGGATAGCGTGCAATTTTAGTCGGTCTGAATTCGACATAACCACCCCCCGCCGGGGTGTCGTGATCCTCTCAAATGAAGCTCATGAAATACCTATGTAAAGATAGAGGCAAATGGCAAGCTGTTGTCTCTGCCTACTCCGGAGGTAAATAGGCGTGAGTTTAAGTAGGTATGTTGGTATACCCTGGGACATATATCTCGCTATAGCACAATTGGCAAATATTGCCATATGAACATCTAGAGGCGGCGCGAGCGAGAAAGACTCGCGGATCGCGCCGCCCGCGCGCAACTCGGGCGTCGGAGGGTACTGACTGACCTCCGTCCCCCATGAGCGCGGGCCTGGGGGTGACGGGTGGAGCCGCCTGTCACCCCAGCAGAAGCAGGCCACGGCGGCGGCGCGCTGAATAGCGCGCCTCCCCATTCCGGGGGCGAGTTGGGGACACCGTTGTCCCCCCTCCTGAGGAGGGCCAGACCGTAAGGGATGGCCCTGGGTCAGCCGGGGTGCGAGGGATATGTCTATGACAACCTCACCTCCGGCCTAGCACCAAGACCCACAGTCGGCGTGCGGTTTTAGTCGGATCGAGTCCGACATAACCTCCCCTTCCGGCTCCGGCAGGGGGGGGGGGGGTACCCGAGGGGATTTCCGCACGAAAAAAAAAAAGCCATACGAACATCTATGGCAGTCGTTACAGGTAGTTGGAGCCCTCAAAAGTCCAACAACTGGTCTAGTTGCAATGCTTCGATATCGCCTTTGGGTTGTGGAGGTCAGATGGCAATCGCTTCACAGTAAATATCGTAGTTTAGCCAAATCCGTAGTTAGTCTGGTAAATTGGACCCCAGACTGTAAGCTGAAAGCTTCGGATGCGACTGGGATTAACGCTAAGATGATTGTTGAAGAAGAAGCACAATAGGCAATTACCAACCTAGATGCCTAATATGTGATTTATTCACGTAAGTTTTTTAAATTCTTAGAGCGACTCGCACTTGACATTTTTGTATAAGCTGAGCAGACGGGTCATGCACGAAACGGAAGTAGAAGGTAGATAACAAGAATTTCGGTCATACAAGAAACGGCTTTCACTTAAGAAAACTATTTCCATAAGGTGAGCTAAGGTTGTTTCGATGACCCACAACAACGCCGAGAGGTGCACGAACACGATAATATTGATGTACAGACACAACACGTACCTATTATTATTATTATAAATGATAGATATTGTTATAACAGATAACATTTTTGACAGGGTTGAGATAAGTGGGACGCTCTGAGGAAGCGACGCCGAACAAACCACACTCTCAGTTTTATCATTAATAATGAGTTGTTATCAAGAGCCCACCTACGAGCGGACGCTCGCAGGAGCGCAGTCGGCTGCTTGTTGATCAGCGAACATCGCGTGCGCACAGCTGTGCCATTAAAACCGCCCGCGTAATTACAGCGGAATAAAAAATCTAATAATTCGCTGACATACATCAAATATTCACAATGAGTTTAATGAGAGAAAATGAAAACTTAACAACTGATGCTTTAACAGCAAAAATTATTACAATGGTGTGTCTATTTGGTATATCAATGGGTGTAGGCTGTCTGCCTTTACTCATAGCTTTAAAATTCGATTGGTTTAAGTCTAGTGATTCAAATTTACGAAACTCAAATAAAGTGGTGATGGGTTTGCTGGCGTTTGGAGGGGGAGTGCTGTTCGCGACAACTTTTATGCATCTGTTGCCTGAAGTCAATGACAATATTGTGATGCTGCAAGGTCAGTAAACAACGGAAATGTTAATATACTCTTCAAATAAGTGACTGTTTCTATCAACGAACTATTATTAAGAATTCTTTTCAGTTATGAAATTATTTGTGTTGTCTCTACGTTCAATGTTTTAGAGTTAGCAAAATTGGTAGGTATACTTAGGTACCTACTCTCAAGATGGACATTTAGTTATTGGGACCTTAACGAATGCCACTAATCAATATGCAGTTTCAATTTCAAATACAATTACGCTGGTTTATTAATCAAATTCCTGCATAACAGAAAATAGAATAACGCGATTCTCTTATTAATCATAAACCTAATGATGAATTGATGATACAGAACAGAAAAGTAGACAATTAAATAGAGCACTTAAAAGTTTCTAGAGACCCATTCTCACAACACAAAACGATCAGCGATAGTTATGGGAAAAGTTCAATCAATTATAAATAATTAATATATCGTGAATCGCTTATGTTATGTTACAGATGTTATAGTTTTATGCGCGGATATCTGTGGTTTTATGTTATTTTTTTAAATAAAATATTAAATGGTTGAGCGTTGAGGGGATTGGCTAGGTCAGGATTTTTTAGACCCGAAACAGAATTATTATTTCGACTTTAGAACAATAAAAGATAGTATCCGATATCCTATCTTTTATTGTTCTAAAGTCGAAATAAAAATTCTCTATATCCTATCTTTTATTGTTCTAAAGTCGAAATAAAAATTCTGTTTCGGGTCTAAAGAATAAAGTCGTCTACAAAGTTTGTGTTACACGTTCCACTACTTCATACCCGGTTATATCAAAATATTGTACTATCGTGAAAGAAAGTGTAGGAGAGCGGTCTCTGAAGCCGGCTTGGCATATGTTGACTTGACTTTAACTACCGTCTGATCCGCTAGAAGATGAGGTTTCCTAAGGCCCGAAGGTCGAAGGCATAAGTACATAATGAAATAGCAGTACCGCGTAATATTGAAATACCATAAAATTTCCATTATCTTTGACATAAGATTATTTTTTAATTGTAGTTGGTTGTGTGATAAGCACTCACGTGTGCAAGAAAATATCGCGGAACTGTTGGTAGTTATACCTGCTTAATAACTTACCTACAAAGCGTCGGTAGCTTAGTGGTTATGGAGGTATTACAATCGAGAGGACCCGGGTTCGAATAATATCCGGAATCGACGTGAAACCTCTCCTAACACAAGCAATACTTCATAGCTGGAGTGGCTAACGGAACTACTAGTAATTTCGGTTTAGGTACTAGTATTTATATTAAAAATGCACTTTATTTTAAATTAGATCTACACACGTACCTACAATCATTCTCTGAACGTTTTTCTAACTCGGTTACAATGACAAATAATACTTACGTCCATATATTGATACCTAAGTAAAATTCCTCCTGTCCTGTTTGGGAACTTTTCCCAAGAACTAAATAATTAAATTTTCGCGTTTAGCAATGGTGGTTTTGTCATAAATACCACAATACTTAGGAGAACCGATAATATAATATAGATACCTAGTAGGCACTATAGTTAAGATCAGAGCCTCGATTCTGCTAAAGCCAAACCACAGTGGTGCCACCGCCACTGCAAAAAACGGCATTAAATAATAAACTTTAAAGCGATGCAGTTTAATTTCATGATGATATGACTTTTTGCAGAGTAATTATAAAATTTTTATGAAATTTTCATTTCATTTTGGATGTTAGGGCATAGAAATAAAGTCTAAAATTTAATGTCATTTTTTGCAGTGACTGTGGGCCCACAATGGTTTAGCTTTAGTAGGTACAATCGAGGCTAAGTATGCATGTGTATGATATTATCTATTTATCATACCACACCACCTATACAAATAAATACAATTGAAGTCTGTTTGTTTGTAAAGTAAAATACCACGATACTTATTAACAAACAACATTATTTTAAACATAGCTGTTTGTATTTCTATACGCTTATGACACTTACGGCCGTTCCCAATAACATACTTACAGTTGAAGATAGATCGCAGCAGTCAAATTTGACGTATACGCTGTTTAAATTGAAAACATGGTAACTGATTTTTTGCGGGAAAGCGCATCGCGGTATAATTTTATTTTCCGAAATTGGTGTGAAATAGGAGTTACTATGTTTTGAATTTAGACAGCCGAGCACTTTATCCGTAGATGTGATCTATCTTTAACTGTCAGTATGGTATTGGGAACGGCGGTTAATCGGTACTTTCATTGGCAGATAGGTACTTGATGTAAAATAAAATGAGTACCTAACTTAGGCTAAATTTACTTTAGAAAAAGTATTAGGACTTCCTCTAGATAAATTGCAATTCGTTGCCCGGCATATCGAGGGATAGAATAGAAAGACATGGATATTCGACTGACTAGTCAAATTATTTACTTTTTATTAAACGAAAAAACTATAAGTTTTATGGTAACTTGTATGAAAAAAGACTTAAGTGACGTCATAAAATTTAATAGTCAAATCAGTTACTATTATACGTTGGGTGGATGATAAAATTTAAATAAAAACTATAAAATAAAACCCGACTACCGAAAAATCACGCTCCAAAAAGTAACAAACAAGAAAATATCAAGGATAAGCCGTGGTCGTATGCCACTTTTCCCTAGAATATATTATTTTATTGGAGTAAGTGGCATACGACCACGGCTATCCTTGATATTTTCTTGTTTGTTACTTTTTGGAGCGTGATTTTTCGGTAGTCGGGTTTTAGTTTTAAACTTTATTTTTTATTTATATTATTTTGGGGCAAGGTAAAGTTAATAATTTATACATATTTGAAATGTGCTCATGAAGCCCTTACATTTGATACCAAACACGGCATATTTATCGCAAATTTATTTTTTAACACAGTACCTTATGAGCGCTAGAGGACGCCACACAAGATTGAGTGACACGACATATAGCCTATAACCATCGGACGATGAAGCCGCTTGTAACGATACCTCATTTGTCCAGTTCTAATAAGTAGTTGAGGAGCTATGAGGGAACAAACGAACATACATACATACATACATAGCCTGTCAAAATCATAACCCTCCTTTTGCCTTCGCCGTAGTCGGGTAATAAGAACCGATGCAATTTTTACCGCTCTTTTACCATTCTTAATTAATAAGCTAACAATTAATTTATTTTAACTATAAAATATACACTCAAATGTATGGGATTTGACTTTTATGACAGTCGTCAACGAATGTCCATCCCATACGTTCGTCATTATATTCTACGATACGCTAAAATAATGTTTCCTTTTTTCGTATGATCGCCCTCGGATAAGGGTGGGGTTATGTCGGACTCGAAACGACTAAAACCGCAAGCCATCTTAGTTTTTGACATATCCGTCGCACTCAGAGTAAATAATTTACTTATTCATACATAACGTAGGTACCTACCTACTTACCTACTGGCGCTAAGATAGAGGCTTATGCGTTTACCTAATTATTTAATTTACTCGTGATAGTTACGCATTTTCACAGCTGATTAGCATTTACACAGTCCCACCTGATTGAAAATGGTTACCGTGGCCAAATCCAAAATAATTTGTTAAAACGGTTTGAACAAATCTTGTAAATTTGATTTGATTTATATTTTAAAAAGAATATCAGAACCGAAGTTAGTATTCGCTCTAACCCCTCCAACTAAGCTAAATTGCTTGTGCTAGGAGTGGGTTCACGTCGGTAGTGTAATGGCCAGGATTCGAACCTGGGACCTGTCGATCGTAAGGCCGACTCCTTAACCACTAAGATACATCTTTTGGCATATGATACTGATAATTCAGTTTTTGGGGACGATAGGTTAGATAGTGTAAGTAAAAGTACATCATCAGGAGCTTAGCAAGAAGAAAACGTCAGGGATGTGCGTTGCGGTGGAATACAATGGAGTAAGGCGAATGAAACCGTGAGGCACAGCTAGCGTTATATAAGCTTTTAGAGATTAAGTAACCAAATTGCATCCGTGCGAAACTGGGGCGGGTCTCTTCTTTATTTATCACAATATATATCATTAATTCACATCATTGCGTGGCTGGCAATAACTTTCTTTATTATATTGTCCAATCCTGTCATAGATGTATACGATTATCTGATCTATACCTACTAATATTAAAAAACTTAGATAATAGTTTGTTTGTCTGGTTGAACGCGCTAATCTAAAGAGCTGGTTCGAAATATATTAAAAAAATATTTTACCATGAATAATGAATTTATCGAAGAAGGTTATTTATCCATACTAATATTATAAATGCGAAAGTAACTCTATCTGTTAGTCTGTCTGTATGTTACGCTTTCACGCCTAAACCACTGAACCGATTTTGATAATCGACATTTGGTATGGGGGTAGATTAGACAATGAGAAAGGACCATAGGCTATGTTTAGTCGCGATAACCGACATCCACGCGGACAGAGCCGCGGGCAAAAGCTAGTAGGCTATTATATGTACATAAAATCAATTCATCACGCTACTACTCCAGCGAGCGGAGCAGTACCTAATCAAAAATGTCAACGAATCCGGCATAAACCTATACCTACATTATTTCTTTAAATTATTAAAATGCGGACATATACATGATACATATTGGTGATAAGGGGTTTCCAAATATAACTACCACGAGCTGAGCCACAGCGGCTTGGCTTGTTAACCAAGCAAAGTTGTTTTGAAGCCCTCTACATGCTATATCTCCGCGTGGATCCCGGCCGAGAAGAATTTTTGCCACTTCATTTCTTCCCATGCGGTGTCGTACAAGGCGACTTAGAGATAGGGCTGTTTAACATCAGACAGATATATACAGCCCAGACTTAGCCTCAGATAAAGGCTCGAGTCAACAATAGTGCCCGGAATATTATGGCAATAGGCTCACCTATTACGTGGGACCGACTACAATTATTGGTGAAATGTGGGTGTTAATTCACCTCTACCTAACCCTCCGGGAATGTAGGCGTGATTATATATTAAACTAGCTTTTCCCGCGGCTCCGTCCGCGTGGATGTCGGTTATCGCGACCAAACATAGTCTAATCTACCCCTATATCAAATTTCATCAAAATCCGTTCAGTGGTTTAGGCGTGAATTCGTAACATACAGACAGACAGAATTACTTCCGCATTTATTATATTTATTATATATTTTATTATATTTTTTTTATATCCATACATGGCAAAACGTGAACATTTTGAGGTGAGAAGCCTGTTTTGTATTCGATATCAAAAAATGTTAAGTTACTTAGTATACTGTGTTTACGTAAGCATTACAAGATTTACAAGTGATACAGAGGTTATCTGTCCTTTTAAGCATCATAAGATTGTATCGCTTATTAGTTATTACTTATTATAAGTACATAATTATTACCAAAACGTCAATTTAAAAAGTAAACACAGATAGGTACCTACTTAAGTCTACAGTATGGGAAGGAGCCATCTCGAAAACGGAGATGGCTCTGTGTTAAGTATATAAGCAAGGGATATGTTTCATTGGGCAATCTTAATACCGAAACCAGAAGACCCAAGATGGAATGCGGTTTTAGTCGGTATGAGTCCCTGAAACTTTCACATACCCACACTTCCCTGGCATAAATCATTGGCACACTTGTCTTTCTTTGGGTCAATGAGCGACGTTTATAAAGCAATTTTCGGGTACACCAAATTTGATCGGCTAACAGCCAATTAACTAATCATACCTAAATAACATTAAAATTGCCGGAAGCCGTGCTAATATTATAAATGCGAAAGTAACTCTGTCTGTGTGCCTGTCTGTCTGTATGTATGTTACGCTTTCACGCCTAAACCACTGAACGGATTTTGATGAAATTTGGTACAGGGGTAGATGGTGGAATTTGGACAAGTCATTTACCAAGTATTTAATGCTTCGGCCTTACCTTTACTATAATAACTTCGTATACTACTTACGGTATAGAAGTACCATCTTGATTACCATGACCATACCATGATAGGCTTTAACTATCCCAAGATAATTAAATACAATTCTCAGTTTCTTACTCTCAAACTCATGTCTTATACTTCTACCTAATGGATGCCAAATTAATCTCACGAGTCATGCATGAAGTAAGTGGAAAATACAGTGATCTTCTTAGTTGAAGGCATTCCTAGAAACTATAGGTAATGTTTCTTCAAGCATTATGAAATTGCATCTACAAAAAATAACTATAAAGTTATGCACATCGACCCGGATGTTTCGGAGTACCTATTTTTATGTGCATACAAAACATATGAGCAAAAAATCTATCTAGCCTAGACTTTCTGTGACGCCATCATAGCATAGGTACATAATTTCTAACCTAACAAAAAGAATAAATACTTCAGAGATTTCGATCTATCGAATGGAAACGAACATTTTCAATTAGTGTTTCTTAAAAAACTTTAACGAAACGACACAGATTTATCTATTTGGATCAACAACGACATTTAACATACTCTTTGAATGCGACAAAACTAAGTGCATTCCATTATGACATATATATATTATTACATATATATTGCTCGCTAGAAGTAAGTAATTAAGTATAATTATGTAATAATGGAATGCACTTAGTTTACGTTTAGCACGGGGAAGTTGTTGACAGGACGTATGGTCTGCCCTATTTGTGTGGACCATTTCACACAATTCTCCTATTCCTCCCTTAGGGAGGCCAAGGGGGAATCTGGCAATCACGGAGTTCCGTCTAATCTACTTTTTTTTTTTTTCCGTGCGGAAATCCCCTCGGATACCCCCCTGCCGGAGCCGGAAGGGGAGGTTATGTCGGACTCGAACCGACTAAAACCGCACGCCGACTGTGGGTCGTGGTGCTAGGCCGGAGGTGAGGTTGTCATCGACATATCCCTCGCACCCCGGCGGACCCAGGGCCATCACTTATGGTTTAGCCCTCCTCGGGAGGGGGGACAACGGTGTCCCCGACTCGCCCCCGGAATGGGGAGGCGCGCTTCTCGGCGCGCCGTCGCCGTGGCCTGCTTCTGCTGGGGTGACAGGTGGCTTCACCCGTCACCCCCAGGCCCGAGCTCATGGGGGACGGAGGTCAGTCAGTGCCCTCCGACGCCCGAGTTGCCTGTGCGCGCGGGCAGCGCGGTTCGCGAGTCTCGATCGCTCGCGCTGCCTCTCCCGTTCCGCCGTCTCCTTCACGAACATTACCTGCTCGCTGAAGGAGACGCCGGCCGCACCGTCTAATCTACCTGTTTCTTTGCAAAATCTAACGATCTGTTCCGCCTTGAGATCCTCGAGGTCTTATGTTTCACATATGCCCGTTCCCATATTTTCCCATCTTATTCGTGAGTACATGGGACATTTGGCAAACTGGTGGAGGCTGGTCTCCTCATCCTCCTTGCACTCTGGGCTTTTAGGGTCGGTTTTCACTCCTATAAGTGTCAGTTCCTGTTTAGTCGACAGTGTCCCGTTACCACTTCTATGACCAGCCTCATCATTATTACTTAGACTTTCTTACCAGCTTTTGCCCGCAACTTCGTCGGCGTAGACTGTAACTTAAACTTGCGTGTTAATTCCTCGTTAAACCTATTTTCACTTATTATCCTTAATCTCAGTAAATACATGTTTGTACACTTACTTACTAGGCAACTAACAGCATGACTAAACTTAACTAAAAACCCGGAGATACTTAGGTACATAGGTAGGTATCTATTATATTTTTGCGACTAGCATTTTTTGACGTTCTTTTTTAGTTTCTTAGAAGTTTTAACTAGGTAGGTAGGTAATCATCTATTTACAGCAGATTTATTTATAAATTATAATTCAAGTGACGAAAGTTACAATGTAGATAGGAATAGGTACTAAGTATTAAACAATTCATTTAGTGTAGGTGAAAATGCTAGAAATTAAAAGGTACTTACAGGGTTGACAGCACGCCAACACCGTTGGGTTGACTTAGTAGTCAATTCGCACGAATTAAACTAGTACGAAGTGTACTAATGTTAGATCGCTAGGACCACGGGCTAGGCTAGGACCAATGCTGTTGCTGCTTGGCTCTTTCTAGGAATTGATACCTTTGTGCCCATACCTACTATTTAGGTACCTATTTGTGCCCATACGTTCTACAAAATGCATTTACAAGCAAAAAGATATGATTATACAATTTTCCTACATTTAACTCTTATCAGTCACGTTTGGAAAGAATTTGGTGCAATGTGTGGAGTCGTGTAGATGGTATCTAAAAAGGAATTGAAACTAAGTAACATTTAAATATACTTCATATTTTACATATTAATACGAATTGCAACATGTAGTTTATGCAGATACTAGATACATTCGATATTAAAACACTCTATTGATAGTGAACGTAAAATTAAAAAAATATTGAAGGCCTCTTTCGCTTCTTGGCACGTGAATACTTACAGCGGGGTCATATCACATTATGACTATGACCCTGTTCATAGCCTAAGGCATTCAATCAAAGGGCTATTCGCTAAAAAAAAACGTTTACTTCGTAAATATTACAACATATGACCATCGTAACATTAGCATGGCTTGTACGACTGTTTTGAATAAAACTAGACAGGTATAATTTCCTTAAGTAGCATATTAGCAAGTAGCAAGAGTCTCCTAACTCCTATAACATATTGTAGATACAACAGTTTAACAGATGACTGATAAATGATAATGTAAAGTCTACAACACATTTGTTTTGACTCTACAGCAAAAACTGCGGTAGCCTAGTGGTATGGGTAATGGACTACTGAGACGAGGTCTCGGGTTCGATCCCAGGTTTACCATGGCACACACCAATGACTTTTCGATGCTTTTCGAAGTTATGTGTGTATGTATCGCAGGTTTATAAGTGCCCGGTTAATGGCACATTTAAACATTGGGACCTAAACATAAACTGGCGAAATGTGGGTGCTAGCACCTCTGCGTACCCCTTCGGGGAATTCAGGCGTGAGTTTATGTTATGTTATGTATTTGAATGATTTTTTTTTATAGCATTTATTATGCTAACAGAACTGTTCAGTTCGAAAAACATTGGAAAAAATGAAATGCTCAAGTGAGACTCGAACTCACGACCTTTCGCTTACAGGGCGACTGCTCTGCCAACTGAGCTATTGAGCACCACTTGAATCATTCCAAATTTTCCTTCTCTTTATATCCGTCTATAAGGGCGACGGTGCAGCCATCTACCAACATTCTTACGAACTGTTGGAAACAATGAATGATTTTTCAACCATTTTTAAACATTGAATTTTGATGACTGCGCCCAAATATTTGAATGATTTTTTTTATAGCATTTATTATGCTAACAGAACTGTTAAGTTCGAAAAACATTGGAAAAAATGAAATGCTCAAGTGAGACTCGAACTCACGACCTTTCGCTTACAGGGCGACTGCTCTGCCAACTGAGCTATTGTTATGTATGTTACAACACATTTACGTCTGATTACAGTCTATATTTGATGAGTTTAAGTTTTCCATGGTGACTAGTTTTTAGACAAATCTTTATCATCAATCTATCACGAACTACTTCACTCAAATCTTATCTTGGAACGGGGCAAGAGGCACGTTCAATTTTTTAATGCTAATAGGGTAGTTGAGCTGTCAAGTTGAGAGCTTTTTATCAAATATAGTGATTATGATATGACAAGGCATTTCAAAATCCCTCATTGGTGATTCAATTTGATCTTCTTCCACTTTTGTAACTCCTCCTCTTCCTGTTTGAGTGGTTTTTTTATACAGTACACGTCAATTTGACTTCACCTCGTCTGATGTTAAGCTAAAGGCAAAGTCTCGGAAAGAGTACAAAACATTTACCATGATAACAGTGGTGGCACTCAGCTTGACGGCCTCATCAGATGCCTTTTCACACCCCGCTTAAAGGACCCGGGACTGTAGGAAGAAGGAAACACGTGAGCTGGCAGGGAGTTCCAGGTCTTAGTGGTGCGGCGAAGATTTTATTGATAATAATAGTCTTTATTCAGATTTTACAAACATAATATACTTACTTAAGGCCGGTTCAACCAAACGCGAGTAAAGTTTATTCCTTGAATAAACAGCCAATATGTGGGTGCTATTGCCTGTTTATTCTAGGAATAAACTTTACTAGCGTTTGATCGAATGTACCATTAAGCATTTACGTTTACCTCTAAACAATTATTCCTAATATGTATCTAATGTATCTTCTGTTTGCCTTTGGGCAAAGGCCTCCCCCGATTGTCTCTACAATTTGCTGGTTCACAAATAGCACCGCTATCAATTTGATCTCATCTTCCCAATGTTTGGATGGTCTACCACATTTTCTTGTTTTATTTTTAGGTTAGGGCACTACTAGGTACTCAACAAATTATTGTTATTATTTTGTCTTCTGTGTGTATCTGTACTTCTGCCTTTATGCTAATCAGTCCTTCTGCTAATCTGGGATTTTGCTATTCCGGGATTTTGCTGTCCTTCTGCTACAGAGGCTGTTAGTCCATTTATATTTGACTCTGACTGTTTGATCTGACTGTGGTTGTGACATTTTCTTTTCTAGTCTGATATGCTATATTACAGTTTTCATTCATATCATATTTCATTTTATTTTTCTAATTTTATACCTGAATGAACGTTTCTTTATGTCCTTCTTTCTTTTTGATTATAAAATCTAATATTCGTTCTACAATTAGGTACTACTTAGGTAGGTAAGTAGCTGCTGCAGCTTCGTATTTTTTTTTAGATGCACTCGATTGTATACCTACTTCCATGGGAAAAAACAGAATGATATACAATGGAACTCGTATCAAACTGAATGTATCCATACTAATATTGCAAATGCGAAAGTAACTCTGTCTGTCTGTCTGCCTGTCTGTATGTTACGCTTTCACGCCTAAACCACTGAACCGGTTTTGATGAAATTTGGTATAGGTGTAGATTAGACCTTGGGAAAGGACATAGGCTATGTTTGGTCGCGATAACCGACTTCCACGCGGGCGGAGCCGCGGGCAAAAACTAGTAAAATAATATATGAGTCGTCATCTTCATAGCGGCTTCCCAGTTGCCTCAAGGAGCCTGAGGATTTTGGAGATGCATTTTGGTGCCACATGATCGCTTGTTGCTTCTGATTGGTATATTAGCTTTTCCGGGAGCGTCTGCTGTCTGACCTCCCAACTGTGAGAGGAATCTGCGCCAGAAAGCAATCGACAAAGGATATACCTACATCTAAGTACTTATACACTTTTTCATACAACTTTACTAATATGAAAAGGTACTTATCTTCTTTGCAGACTGTATATCCATCCATACTAATTATAAATGCGAAAGTAACTCTGTCTCTGTCTCTGTCTGTCTGTAGGTACGTTAGTTTTCACGCCTAAACCACTGAACCGATTTTGATGAAATTTGGTAAAGGGGTAGATTAGACCACGAGAAACGACATCAACGCAGGCGGAGCCGCGGGCAAAAGTTAACACCTAATAATTATGTCCGTTTCGTTGTCAACTGTATTTCTTTGACAATTTGGTTTTGAAATCTTTATATACGTGTCTTTGTTCAGTAATTTTACTAATTTTTGCAAAAGCGTATATATTTGTCATTTTAAAGGTTAAATTCAGAATTAGTATAAGTGGTATAAGCCATGTCTAATAGCCATATATACGGTATTGTATGACATTAACAAAGACCCGTCGAGAGTTCGAGAGAAACAGTGTTACTCGCCTGTCTTTGTGTAGATATTCAGTTTACTTTTTTATGTCATCTACCTGTCTCCGTGTTGTTGGAGACTTTATTATTTTGCTAATCACAAACATGTTAGATTTCAAATTGGATTGCCCAATATCCAATATGTACATTTCTTTTCTGTTGTTTTTCGTGCGGGAATCCCCACGGATACCTCTCCCGCCGGATGCGGACGGAGGTTATGTCGGACTCGAACCGTGTAAAACCACACGCCAACTGAGGGTTGTGGTTCTAGGCCGGAGGTGAGGTTGTTTTGGCCCTCCCCAGGAGGGAGGACAGCGGTGTCCCCGACTCGCCCCCGGAATGGGGAGACGCGGATCTGTACTACCTCTCAGTCACTTCACGGAAAATATCGAAGTTCAGCCAAATCCGCAGTTAGGCTGGTAAAGCAGACCCTAGCAGACCCCACACAGTTACTGCTGAGATTGGGTTTTTTTTTATACCACTTAGGTGGCAGACAAGCACACGGCCCACCTGATGGAAAGTGGTAACCGCGGCCAATGGACGTATGCAACACCAGGAGCGTTACACTCGCGCTGTCTACCCTGAAGAAACCTTCTATTGCCCCTCTTAAAGTACCCCATATTGTAGTCACTTGGGAAAACCGTGGCAGGGAAAACGCTATTATGCTGAAGGGTATCTATCTACTATCTATTCATCAATCAAACTTAGGTAAGTAGTATATTATGCGTGAACTTGGAACATGAGTGAAAAGCTGCTGGCTCTGGGGCTCGTTCAGTAATTCCATATGTTTTCGTATGTTAAGTAGTTGTCGGTACTTTTTTAACTCCTGACGCAAAGAAAAAGGGGTGTTACAAGTGTGTCGTGTCTGTTTGTGGCGTCATAGCTCCCGAACGGCTGAAGCGATTTCAATTTAGTTTTTTTGCGAAAAAGGTGACTTATATGCGAGTGTTCTTTGATATGTTTGATGAAAATCGGTTGGGCCGTTTAAAAGTTATGGGGGTTAAAGTGGGGATGAGTAGTGTTGGGGTATTCTTTTTGTCAAATTTTTGTTATTGTTGTAGAATATAACGCCTACGGCATATAATCCGATTCAATCGGTAGACATGAATACAAAACACCTGTATCAACAAACAACGGCGGATATTTTAACGTATTCAACCATGTCCGTCGTAACGGTCTGCTATATAATTTTCTGACTGTTAGCTCCTGCCCAAGGACCTTTGCTATGATGTTAAAAAGCCTATGACCCGACACAAGAAGTATTTTATCCAAAGCAAAATTTATTTTTGAAATTGGATAAGGATGAGTTTCAGAAATAAGTGCATTCAAACAAACAAACTCTTGAACCTTAGTTCTTTAGCTTCTTTGGTGCAATAGGCAGGTACCTATACCCGTAGATGGCGCCATCTACGGGTATAGGTTTTATGCTGTGAAATGAACTCCCTGCTGTAGTTTTTCTAAGCAACTACAATATAGAGTTCTTAGAAGGGCATCCCAACAAGCAAATTAGTCATATAAGGTTGAGTTTATTCAGCTATTCGGTGATATAAAAGTCGAGTAAGTGTGAATTATTCAGCACGTGTCGTATAAAAGCATCTTATATAGCATTTTAGTTATTCAGCATTTCGGTCACATAATGATGCTGAGTAAACGTTTACTCTGCATACTTATATGACTAAAGTGTCGTATAAGATTTGCTGTATAAGTCGCTAGTATACGACGCTTATGTCACTATTTCGTCGAGTAAAAGCACATTATATAGCTTTCTTGTGACACAGTCGAATAAAAGCTACATCGTTGCTTTTATACTGCTATTATGTTGTATAAGTTGCATTCATACGACTATTACAAGCCTAGTGCCAAGTGTCGTATAATTGCTTGTACTGCTCAATTACCACTTGTCTTAGTTTTCTTGTGTACAGTAAGTGGTTGATTGAATAAATAAATAAACAAAAGATCTTTTTTAGAAAACTTTTTAGGAAGGTCTAAGGAACCCTAAAATATAATCAGCGTGGTATCATGGCGCTTATACTGCTAATTTGCTGTATAAGAAGCTATTATACCACCTGTAAATGAATATTGATATAAAAAATATTTGTTATTATATTCATATTACTAAGAATTGAAGGGGGGCGTTAAATATTTATGATAAAACCTAGTATATTTCATCAGAAAACTTACCTTCGCAATACTTTGCAAACCTATGCGTGAGTTTACGAACCTACATTTGGTGCAACCTACAAATTAACATGTCTGCTAAATAAATTGTACTTATAATTTTTTATAATTTTTAAAACACAACACGACGCACTTGCTTAATTTAACAAACAAACGTAACATAAAAGTCATATAAGTTACAGTTATAGCGCAACTTAAGCTTGTAACGGTCACTCCGTTACCTTTGTACGATGTCTATGTGACTGAATTGCTGAATAAAATGGGCCCAAATCGCGTTGTATAAACGTTTTCATTACGTTTATACGACTTCTATTAGGAGCCAAAATGCTGAATAATTTACGTTGCCGCGACTACTACACGACATATTTTTGCTAGTTGGGATTCGAAGGTTCCTGCAGGGTCGGCAGCACGACTGCAATACCCCTAATGTTGTCCACATCCATGGGCCACGGTTACCACTTTACATCAGTGGGTTATGTGCTTTGTCCTCCACCTAACTGGTATTAAAAAGAAGATGGACGTAGGTAGGTATTCCGTTTGCATATTTCACGGTATTTTGATGATACTACGATACTATCTAAGATACTGAGAACCCATTGTATAGATTTTAGACACTAAGTACTCGCTAGTACTGTTATCTATTCTGTGGTACTAATCAAAACGATAAGTTTTAAGGTAACTTGTTTGGCAGAATCATCGGTACCCATATAACCGATGCAAGGTGCCCTTTCAATTAAAAAAAAGGTAACTTGTATGAAAAAAGATTTATTGACGTCATAAAATTTAATAGTCAAAACAGTTATATACTATTATAGTTTGGGCGAATGATTAAAAATAAATAAAAACTATAAAATAAGAACCGACGCAATTACCAAGCCGCTCTGCCGGACCGCTCTTTTACCATTCTTAATTTTATAAGCTCGGTTAGATATCTAATTTATTTTAACTATAGGATAATACCCAATTGAACAAGACTATATTGTTTTCTGAACAACAGTAGTTAAGTTTTGTACAGCAGTTTTTGGACCTTTTGTTCTGAAAAAAATAATTATTTTTGGAGATCTTTTTTGTTGATTCGTCATCATTATTGTTATTCTCAAAATCATTATCCAGGTCACAATCAACACCTATCTTTAGAGATAAACATCATAGATGTATAGAATATTGTATTTATCAATCTTACCTGAATCAACTATTCTAATCCGTGCCTGAATGCTCCAAAACATTTTTTTAAGAACAATTGTAGCCAAATTATTCGGTGTTCTTACCAACAATCACTATTATTATTTTGAGTGGCTTTTCTTCTATAGTATCAATCGATTCGATTCCCGCTCAGTGCAAATATTTGTATGCATGAATATGGCTAATTACATTGGTCTGGGAGTTTCTATGTATAGTATGTATGTATTTACAAAAAAAAGGATCTAAGTATGTTTATCCGCATTCCAGATTCCATAACATAAGCTAGTTAACCTATGCTTACCAGGGATAGCGTTGTGTAGAATGTTGTGGAATATTTATTTATTATTATCAATCAATGAGCTAACGCAGTCCAATGCTGGACATGGATCTCCCAATAAAGGCTGTACTGACCAGGAATCGAACCAGACTATCCACTAAGACACTTATCAGACCATCCACTAAGATTGAGGCTTCAGTTGAGTCATGACCTCTTTATACCATGGTCATGATTTAGGTGGGGTCTCTTCGGCTGATCAGTGTCAATGTACTCTTCATTATTTCCTTAATGCCCACATCGTGATGGCTAGACAGGGTGGGTATAAATAACATTTAATTATTGTTAGTAAAGTTATAAGGTTAAAATAATAAAGATAAAGTATGTATCATCGTGTGCGATATTGATCTAAATAATAATGGTAATTAGTCAGATCGATATCGTGAATGAATGTCATAAAATCACATTTCACTGATTTAACCGAGTTCAAAATAGACGTTTGCTTGAATTTGAATTTGATCTCAGCCTCAGGCTAAGCTAGTCGCTAGTACTACTATTATTCTGGGCTCATTTTTTTTTTCGTGCGGAAATCCCCTCGGATACCCCTCGGATAACCTCCCCTTCCGGCTCCGGAAGGGGAGGTTATGTCGGACTCGAACCGACTAAAACCGCACGCCGACTGTGGGTCGTGGTGCTAGGCCGGAAGTGAGGCTGTCATCGATGTATCCCTCGCACCCCGGCTGACCCAGGGCCATCCCTTACGGTCTGGTCCTCCTCAGGAGGGGGGACAACGGTGTCCCCAACTCGTCCCCGGAATGGGGAGGCGCGCTAATCAGCGCGCCGCCGCGCCGGAGTGGCCTGCTTCTGCTGGGGTGACAGACGGCATTATTCTGGGCTCAGACTAAAAAGTGTTAGTCAGAGATTTTGACCTATTTTAAATTTAACATTTTATTATGTTACCGTTTGTAGTGAGGCGGCAACGGGATGCGGAAATCGGTAGTTAGTTAATTTTGAAACCTATTCTTATAAACATAGCGCACTTTTTCGTAATATCATTACGTACGATGATAGCTTTAGAAAGTTAGGGGTCAGGTTGTGGTCCCAAACCGATATAAATGTTTTTTGTTATTAATATGCATTAGTAGTCTAGTCATTAGTCATTGTGCAAATGTTATTGTGTCATTTGGCGCATCTCCGATACAAAGTCAATTGGTGTCGTATCAAAATATCACAGTATTGCAAAACATGTAATTATCATAAAATCTGGGCTACGATTCTGCAAACTGCCACCGCCACTGCAAAAAATGTCATTTATTAATAGACTTTAAAGCGATGCTCTTAAATTTAAAAATTAAATGAGTTTTTGCAGCATAATTGAAAAAGTGTAATGAAACTGTTTTTATTT
The DNA here is from genome assembly GCA_914829495.1 of Eilema sororculum. Taxonomy (NCBI): domain Eukaryota; kingdom Metazoa; phylum Arthropoda; class Insecta; order Lepidoptera; family Erebidae; genus Eilema; species Eilema sororculum. The sequence goes on along the minus strand of OU618553.1, from coordinate 11,897,944 downwards.
TATTTTGGACTTTAGATTTAACGTAAACGTTTTGTAGTGACAGTTTGACTACAGAGTAGAATCGAGGCCCTGGACATTGAATGGCCCCCTTTTCTGTACTTACGCAACTATTTAAGTAGATGGTTCTTAGCAAGAAGTCGGATTAGAGCACTTCAGATTTGAATCGTCTGTTTGTATTAAATCTATAATATTATAGATACGTACGGCTCCGCCCGCGTGGGTGTCGGTAATCGCGACCAAACATAGCCTATGTCCTTTCTCATGGTCTAATCTACCCCTATACCAAATTTCACCAAAATCGGTTCAGTGGTTTAGGTTTGAAAGCGTAACGCACAGACAGGCAGACACACCGAGTTACTTTCGCTCTGTGTTTATAAACTTGCAGTTTATAAATACAGAGCAAAAGGATGTCGTGGCGTAGTGGTAGACGTTTGACTGCTACGCAGAAGGCGCGGGTACGACTCCCGCTCGGTGCAAATATTTGCAGTCATCAGGGTAATGTAAAATATGTATGTATTTACAGAAAATGTATCTAAGTCCATATGTTTATACGGATTCTAGGTCTCATAACACAAAGTTAGTTTAGCTGGTTACTTTTAGACTGCTTTAGGTCTAGGCAGCACTATCCATACTAATGTTATAAATGCGAAAGTAACTCTGTCTGTCTGTCTATCTGTATGTTACGCTTTCACGCCTAAACCACTGAACCGAATTTGATGAAATTTGGTATAGGGGTAGATTAGACCATGAGAAAGGACATAGGCTATGTTTGGTCGCGATAACCGACATCCACGCGGGCGGAGCCGCGGGCTAAATCTAGTGTAAAATATTGTAGAATATTTATTTAGAAAAACTTATTTTTTTCAGAACAGGGAGAATTTCCCGAAGGCCACATCTTCTTCGCCGGCATCATCATGTGCGGAGGATTCTTCATGATGTACTTAATAGAAGAACTAGTGCACTTGTACATTAACAGCCGGGCGGACAAAAAGACTGCCGATTCAAATTTCATAAAGCCCTTTCAACTGAGAAAGGACTCCACAACAGTTGCGGAGGTTGATGGTGATGTGAAAGGTGGTCATGGTAAAGACCATGATGTTGAGAATCATCATACGCAAAAAGGCCATGGGCACAGTCATCTTGTGACTGAAGACGACAGTATGGAGTCTGCACTGAGGGGTCTACTTATCGTGCTGGCGTTATCAATTCATGAGTTGTTTGAAGGACTCGCTGTTGGTCTGGAATCATCGGTAGCTAACGTTTGGTATGTATTTTACTGTGCTAATTTTTTAGTGCATCTACAGCCTCTGTGGCGTGGCGGTAGTGAACGCGGCCGCTACGCAGGAGGCGCGGGTTCCATTCCCGCTCAGTGCAAATATTTGAATGCATGAATATGGGTATTTGCATTGGTCTGGGTGTTTCTATGTATACCTAATATGTCTTTACAAAAAAAGTGTCTAAGTATGATTTCCGCATTCTAGATTCCATAACACCAGCTAGTTAAGCTATGCTTACCATGGGTCTAGATAGCGGTGTGTAGAATGTTGTGGAATATTTATTTAGTGGGTGGATTACTTACTATTTAATTTGCCATCCCGGCGGCCACCAGAAGCGGTTATGGGTAGTTCTTCGAAGACAAAATTTTCTATTTCTAAGGGTATATTTCTGTAACCAACTAACATAATTGCCTGTAGTTTTTTGTTTTGGATACTTTAGCTTTGTCCCTAACTTGGTCAAATGATATTTTTGAAATAATTGCTGTCTAGGTACCAAATAAAAATATTTGAAGTGTGTTCTTCTGATTCATATAACGCGTCCGTTTGCCATTTTCCGAAAGAAAATGTTTGATGTGGCGTTTTTCTTTTGATAAATGCATATAAATAATAATTTTATTGAAAGGTAATGACTTATCCTTTTACAAAATAATACGTGGTAGTTATAACTACTAATACTTTTTTTATAAATAAGTAAAACTTATGTGTCCGGCGTATAATACTGATTAATATGGTGTAAGCTGCGCTTGACCATAGTTGACCGGGTAATACAGTTAGGATACTGATTTTGCGCGCGGAGGGAATCAGTCGTGCAACGAACAAGCTAGGAGGTGGACATGCGGCTGGTAGCCAGAGAACCTGGTGTTACGAAGGTAAATATATGATTCATCTGTGCTTGGTTCAGGTAGCATTCTGATTACAAAGCCTACTTTATAATATTTATTTTATTGTTTTAAAACCTCAATTTGCGTTTGCTGTGATGCTTTTAGGTAATATTTTAATGTGGAAAACTTTGAATACTGAAGCCTGTATGAATATGGAGTTATGCATAATTATAGGCAAAATCTTGATTCATCTGTGCCTGCTTCATATGGTCAAAACACCATATGGATTAGAAAAGAGCGGTTTTATAGCGCAAATTTGCTTTTATTTGTAACATACATATTAAAGTATAGCTGCTACAAGTATATAGCTGCTATACATACTATCATAATATTTAGTGTAAATATTTAATTGCATTTTTTTTACATTGTACTGTAATGTATACTATCACGCAAATTGATAAAATGGCAATTTTAAGATTAATTTTCACTAATATATATTTTTCATTTTCATTTCATTTATTCATGAAAAGTTATTTATCTTTAAATATCTCTATTTTTTTTTTAAATATTGTAGTTTACAACAATGAAAGAAAAAGACACTGGCTGAGCGCATACCTACAGATGGAAAACATAAGAAAAATCCAAAGATTCAGGAAAAACTCTTTGAGGAAATTGAAAGCAGATCGCTCCCTTGCAAAAAGTCAAGAAAATATTTCCTTTAGTAATTTCATTAACTTATACTTGACTTACTTGTGTACGTTTGTTTTGATAGTTGGAAATATGATTGGTGTCAAACATTCCATATAATTAAAGTAGTTAATTATATGGAATGTTTGACATACGTAGTATAGTACTGTGATTTTTTAATTGTAAAAGGTTTGTCTATTTGATTAAGTATTAAAGTTGTTTAATTTAAATGTTTGTTTCTTATTTATAAGTCACCAATTCTGATTCATCTGGGCACAAAATATTTGAATGTCGATATCTTGAAAACTACTGTATAAAAATGAGTCCCTCATTCAAATATATGTTCTTTAGAATCCATATTTTCATATGTACATGTGCTACAAAGCTGATAGTGAAATTTAATTTCGGCCAGATGAATCAGTTGAAGAATGAAATTTCGAAGAAATACCCTTATGTCGGACTCGAGCCGACGAAAACCGTATGTCTCCTCGGTTTTCAATTACCGGGGAGCGTTACCTAATACGACACTTCTCTTGTACTCCGGCGGCTTACGGTTTTGAGATGGTCCATCATGAATGTAGAATGACCAAGAAAGACATATACAACTACTGTTTAGTTACTAGGTAGGAGTAACTCTATTTAGCTATGAAAAATTTCGAAAACATCAGGAAAAATTGTTGTCTTAGGTTTTGAGCTCTACACATAAATAGTTGCAACAGCATTCCGGTATCAGATAGAGAGTTATTGTGTTCGCCCAGATCGTTTAGATATCACTCCGTTGAGAATATCTTTGTGTCCTGCCTTAAGCATGATAAATTGACCGTAATTAAATGAAATTCGTTGATCTTTTAGGTCACAGGTCGCTGTTTCACGCATATGATAGTTAAAAACTACGTAGAAAGGTAGCTACGTTTTATACCGAACTTAGACTTTACGTACATTCACATGAAATGCTTAATTAAGTCTAGATATAGGTAGTAATTGTAGACCTTATTTAACTGTTGGTTAACCCAACGGTTTATAAAAAGACGCTAAAACGCGATGCAGTGTCTTTAATCCCCCCTCCCGAGGAGGGCCAAACCGTAAGGGATGGCCCTGGGTCAGTCGGGGTGCGAGCGATATGTCGAAGACAAGCTCACCTCCGGCCTAGCACCACGACCCTCAGTCGGCGCGCGATTTTAGTCAGTTCGAGTCCGACATAACCTCCCTTCCGGCTCCGGTGTGGGAGATAACCGGGAGATTTCCGCACGAAAAAAAGCAGTGTCATTGTAGTTGCAAAATCGTTGATCACATTACATATACACGAATCCTAATCAAAGGCTATAATGATAGTAGGTAGATGCTGAGTCAAGTACGTACTTACGTATCTATGTAAATAAATAAAACATACAGCTGTCTAGGTATATCAAACCAGAAATGATTTGGTGACCGCTAAATCATTTGATATAACAATCACAAAAGTACTTACTAGGCTGTTATCGATGCTAAATACATATCAAAACTATCAAACATAATAAACATGACTAAGTATATAAATATTTAATTAAGGACTATGAGAACCATACGATAATTGCATGATAAAAATCATTTACCTAGACATTAGGATAAAACATGACTCGTTATCATAATCAATCGTTATGATAAGAATTATGGTTTTAGCGAAGGTTAGCTAGCTAATCAATCCAAAAAGAGCTAAGCAAATAATTTTATTATACTAAAAATGTTTTTTCAAAAACAATTTAACAGCTAGAAAACTCGAGCGTGCTTAGTGTTGGGCCAATGGGCTCTTAAGTCCTGAGGCTATTATTAAGAAAACATTGTGTGGTTATAGCGATGGTCAATGAGATGTTCGAACCCATAGAACCCTTAAAATCCCTTAAAATAAGACAGGCGACAGTGGTTGTAATAAAATTGTCCTAATCCTAACTACCAGGTACCCATGTCTTCTCTCTTATTATTAGGAGTTCTATGGTCATCCTGGTCGCAGAGAGTTAGTAGAACCGGCTAATGTAGTGTTTTTTTATACAGGCCACGTTAACATGAATTTACCTCGTCTGATGGTAAGCTATAGGCAAGAAAATACAGTGTCACTATTAGGTAGAGACACCAACTATGTTGCAATGGTGGCTCTCAGCTTTACAGCTTCATTAGAAACTTTTTCACAACCAACTTGGGACTTGGGACTATAAGAAGACGGAAACACGTGTACTGGTAAAGAATTCCAAGACTTTACGATGCGGCAAAGAAAAAAGTCGCGGAACCTCTTGGTTCTGGATGGAATAAATAGTTTGCATCGTATGCATCATACATCTAAGCCTTGAGGGTGCTGTCATCGGGACATTCGCCGTGGTAGAGACGATAAAAGATTGCTAAGACGCAGTGCTCCGACGCGGAAGATCCCTGATAGTTAGAAGCACATCATGCACGACGGAAATGCTTCCTGTAGTGTAGTGTAGGCCTAAGTTTTAATAGTCACGACCACAGATATCCATCCGTGGTTACGACACATTGGCACAGATTAAAGAATTGGCATTGATCAAAAACCTTCATTTTGTGGCGATTAGCAAAGCGGAAACCAGAGTCTTATGCGATAACTATTACCTACGTTTATCACTTGATATACGAACAATGGCCCCACGGATTTGAACACTATCAATTTTACGTGAGCAATATTTGATTACATCAATAGATGGTTATCTAAATAACACCGGAGAGAAATTTATCTTAGCCAACTTGAAGTCGATTGAAGATATGAACTACAGAATTTTCGTCAGGTAGATAGATAACAAAGCGCAATCTATTGTAGGTAGGGACTTCAGTAGATACCTACCTATTTAATAATTGAGATAAATGAAGAGAGTGTGGTGACGGAGAAAGAATACGAGTATCTCCACCCTCTCTCATCCGAAGGGTGTCGTAAGAGGCGACTAGCGAAAAAATGAGAACTGCGGTAGCCTAGTGGTATGTGTAATGGACTGCTGAGGCGAGGTCTCGGGTTCGATCCCAGGTTTACCATGGCACACACCAATGACTTGTCGATGCTTTTCGAAGTTATGTGTGTATTTATCGCAGGTTTATACTTAAGTGCCCGGTTAATGACAATAGGCTCGTCACCTATTACATTGGGACTTAAACATAAACTGGCGAAATGTGGGTGCTAGCACCTCTGCCTACCCCTTAGGAGAATACAGGCGTGAGTTTATGTTATGTTATGTTATGAAAAATACGAAATAAAACCTGTAGCCAGACGCCCGCGCCAGCGTAGAAACCACAGTTAGAAACAGTAGGCTAAAGCCTCCCAACATTGGGCGAGGTCTATGTCCAGCAGTGGACTGCGATAGAGTGAACAGTACCAATACCTACACCTCGACTGAAATCAGAGATTTTCCTAATGAAATCAGAGATTTACCTGTTAATAAATTTACAAATACAGTAAAGAGCAAACTGTGCCAGAAAGGCTATTATAAAATCCAAGAATATTTATATGATAAACAAGCTTGGAAATGAGCTGTTCGCTCTGCTATGCTACTCAAGCAAAACATTGTATCTAGACCATAAATTTTAGGCTAAGTAAATGTTTTGTAAATAGACCAAAAAAAAAGCCCGCTGAGTTTCTTGCCGGAGTCTTCTCAGGTCTGGGCCGCGTTTCGAACCGGTGGTCCATTTACTAGTATTAGTTAGTATTTAATATTTACTTTATGTTGACGTTTTGTAAGTGCCGATTTAATGGTCTATGCAAAATAAAATATTTTTGAATTTTGAATTTTGAATTTTGAATTTTGAACTGTGCAAGGCAATTTGCAGGATTCAGTTCCTTTGTTTTCTCGAAGATGGTAAATTGTAGATGTAGATAGGATAGGTCCTTCTTCCTACAGTCCCAGGTCCTTCAAGCGAGGCGTGAAAAGTCATCTGATGAGACCGACAAGCTGAGTGCCACCACTGATAACATGGTACATGTTTACGATGGTGGCCCTCTTTCCGCGACTTTGCCTTTTGCTTACCATCAGGCGAGGTGAAGTCAAATTGACATGTCCTTTATAAAAAAAGGTACCGATTGCGTCTAAAATTTCGTATGAATATGGTTTGAATTCAGTGAGACTATGCTTGCGACTGTTGAATAGTGCGTTGTCGATTCCGGGAGTGACAACGCTCGCCTCCTAACCCGAACCGTTCAGGGCTTTCTTCTTCTTCCGTAATAATAATAAAACTAGCTGGTGAGGTTGGCCAACATGTGGTGCACATGGTCGTAGTCGTAGCAAGACCAACTTAGGTATTTTGTTTAATTACCTTTATTACAAATAATGTTAGCATATAATCCGATAACTATCCAATTGGGCAATGAATCCAGTCATATTATAGATAAAAATATTTATCACCACATATATGCTTATTTCAATAAATAAATAGCACAGTTAGTTGTAAAATAATAGTCGTTAAAAGATTATTACTGATGGGTAATCATAAGATTAATTGCTTATCTATGGCCAATTCACCGGAAAATAATAGGGTATAAACTGATGTCACCTTTTCCTGCACCGTTTCTTTGAAGCTAAAGCTACTCTTATATTGACAGCCTCTGTGGCGTGGCGGTAGTGAACGCGACAGCCACGTAGGAGGCGCGGGTTCGATCCCCGCTCAGTGCAAATATTTGTATGTATGAATATGGCTTGCATTGGTCTGGGTGTTTCTATGTATAATATGTATGTATTTAAAGAAAAAAAGTATATAAGCATGTTTATCCGCATTTTAGATTTTGTAACACAAGCTAACTAGCTTTTACGCTATTTAGACCCATGGTAAGCTTAGTTAAGCTTACCATGGGTCTAAATAGCGTCGTCGTGTAGAATGTCGTGGAATATTTATATTTATTTATTTATTTAAGTATATCGCGTCAAATGGTTTCATTTGGAAGGCGGTGAAAGCCGATTAAGCCGAATACTTCCCGTGGGCCATCTTGGAACCAGAGATGGCCAGGGCGAGGTGTGAGCGAACCATCTTATTGGGCCATCTTCCGCCCTGATAATTGGAACCGGAGACGCGTTCGGATTCGGACGGTCTAGGGTGCAGAAATTTCCGCACAAAAAACTTACTCACTTGCTTAAACTACTTACAAATATACGAAAGTCGAATCGGTAATAGAAGGTGAAGGTCGGCTTATTGTATTCCCAATGGCCACCGCTAGTGGCCGTTCAGACATTTTAAAAATTGTTTTACTACCGTCCCGTGATGGTGGCCGTTGGGTACATACAGAATATTAGCCCTGAGTCCGAGGAGAAGGCCTCGGATGCAACCAGGTTGTTCTTGGTCGCTGATGATGACTAATATGACTAATGCAAACTGTTTTTTTCAAGAATATTAGAACCGAAGTTACTAATATTCCGTCTAACCCCTCCAGCTCAGCTAAATCGTGTTAGGAATGGGTTCACGTCGGCACTGTAATGACCAGGATTCGAACCCGGGACCTCGCGATCGTAAGGCCGATTCCTTAACCACTAAGCTACTGACGCGTTTTTTTACTTTATAATACTATCTAACTGTCTGTCAGATGTTCGATTCTCACACTTTTTTCCCATGCCGCGTGTCATTTAGCGTGTGAAAATATACCTACTTATAAAAAAAAAAAAGATAAATACATAGTTAAGTAGGTAGTCGCAGTATTTTCCATAGTTAGGTACACCATTTTATGATGAAATTATAATAATAAACGCAATGTGGGGTTTTTATAATATTTTAATCACTCAATCAATTACAATATAAGTAGTCGATTGCAGTTAAAATAGCACCTCTAGTCTAAGTTAAGACACAGAGTTAAGCTAGCCAACTTTTTCGATCGTCCGTTCATCTTATTATTTATCAATATTGCTGCGCCGGATATACATTCTGTGTACTAAGTATCGGGAATTTGTCAATAAAACAAAAAATACAAATTATTCATCTAAATTTATTTTATCGCCTTCAAAGTAGGCGCCATCGCTTGCAATACAACATCTCCTTCGCTTCACCCAGTCTTCCATACATTTTTCATAGGCTATTTGCGGTATGGCCTTTAGCTCATTCAGCGAATTTTCTTTCATGGCTTCTATCGACTCAAAACGTTTTCCTCGAAGTGGTAATTTTAACTTGGGAAATAAAAAAAGTCAGACGGAGCCATATCAGGTGAATACGGTGCTTGGTCGAGAACTTTTGTTGAATTTTTCGCTAAAAACTCTTTCACTATACCTAATGGCTGTGTGTGATAGTGCATTATCATGGTGCAGCATCCATGAGTTGTGTCGCCACAAATCTGGACGTTTTCGGCGGATACTCTCACGCAAATGCTTCATGACGCCTAAATAATATTCTTTATTCACTATCTCTCCCTCTGGAAGGAATTCGGAGTGAACCACACCACGGTAGTCCTTGATTTTGGAGCGACTTTGCCGCGGTTTTTTGGTTTTCGGCTCGTTTTCGAGACGCCATTCCGAAGACTGTTGGCTTGTTTGCATGTCATACTCATAAACCCATTATGTCTCATCGCCAGTTATTATACGTTTCATAAAGGTCGGATCCGTAGAAGCTCGGGAAACCATGTCTTCAGCGACATGCTTTCGCTGCGCTTTTTGAACAAAATTGAGCTCTTTTGGAACTAGTCGAGCGGCGACGCGTTTCATGCCTAAAATGTCAATGAGAATATTGCGGACGGACTTAAAAGATATGTTCACCTCACTAGCCAACTCTCTCAGACTCATACGTCGATTTTCGAGCACTAGCTTCCTGATGCTGTCGATGTTTTCTTTGCGGTTGAAGGTCTACCAGAACGAGGCAATTTACTACTACTTCTCGGCCTTCTTTAAAAGCCTTATACCATATATTTATTCTTAAGCCTTATAATATACATTCATAAGCCCTTGTTTTCGATATACACGATTCGCCGTAGGTATTTCGCAACATTTTTAGTAATTCACCACATGAAATATCATTCGAAACACAAAATTTAAGCACACTCTTTGTTAAACAATATTTTCCATTGTAAAAATCGCCGAGGACCAATGATATTACATACAAAAAAGAGGCCGAGGACTCAAAACTATGACCAACAACAAGTGTAGTTCAAAACGAGTGCTACCAACATGCAGTAAAAAAATTAGAACGACCTCTTTTACGCGGGTCTTTTTATTGACATATTCCCGATACTTCTTACACAGAGTAGTATATCTCAGACCTAAAATGTGCTTTATTCTGTATATCGCTGGGTATCTTTTGAGGATTGCAGGAGGTGCTACAGCGATGGACAAAATCAAATTCACCACACATAGATTATTACGTACAAAACAACCCGCGCGTGCCAGGGCCAGGGCCTCAGGGACGGGAACCGGAGCCTGAAGAAATTCGGCCCGTAAGGTCCCAGCTCCACCAGGACATGGTAGCTGAGTGGGAGCTACGACTTGGGCGACCAAGCACAGGGCACGCCGTAATAGCGGCGATAAGACCCATCATGGAGGAGTGGCTAGAGAGGCCACACGGCAGCCTCTCGTACCGACTGACACAGGTGATTACCGGATACGGGTGTTTCGGGAAGTACCTGTATCGGATCCGGAAGGAGCCAACGTCCGAGTGCCATCACTGTGATGCGAGCGAGGACACAGAGCTGCACATGCTGACCGGGTCCTAGTGGCGGCTCTGGGGGTGGGAGTCCTCACACTCACCGCTTTGCTCGCAGCGATGGTACGATGCGCGAACGCTTGGGGTGCGGCCGCTCCTTCTGCGAACAAGTAATGCGAGAAGGAGGCGGCCGATCGGATCTAGATTAGACTCCGGGCCCGAGAAGCCCGCGAGGAGCGAAGGCGAACCGGACGTCGGAGGTCGCAGCACGACCTCCGTCCTCCATGAGCGCTGGCCTGAGGGTGCCCGGTGGAGCCGCCTGTCACCCTAGCAGAAGCAGGCCACGGCGGCGGTGCAAAGTGCACTTCCCCGTACCCGGGGCTAGATGGGGACACTAAGGTCCCCACAACCTGAAGGGGGCCACCTCGGAAGAGATGGTCCTGGGTCTGCCGGGGTGCAAGAGATATGTTTTCAGCAATCTCAAATTCGGCCACCAAAGACCCAAGACGGCGTGCGTTTTAGTCGGTTCGAGTCCGACATAACCACCTCCACCGGCTACGTGAGGGTGGTATCCGTGGGGATTTTTCGCACGATAAAAAAAAGGGCCAGGGCCACTACACGTGTCATGAGGTTGTTATACCTACTAACAGTTAGTAACTAACTTTTAATTGCATAACCGATCATAATTCGATAATCTGTTGTACGAATGACTTGTCGTATTGTATAAGCAAAGTTGTGGATGATCACTGTTTACTAAACAAAAACGTCTCACGTCTGGGAAAGTAGCAAAAACGATCTAAGTAATACGCATATATTATTATTATGAAAAATTTGCAAGCCTAACTTCAATATCTTTTTGTACCACTAAGGTGGCAGACAAGCACACTCTTTCATTTTCAACCGTTCGGTAAGAAAATGGAGCTCGCCAATATATTCTACGTAGAGGTTGATCCATACCTATATCGTGGGCTTAAATCGCAAGATATTAAGACCTAGCGCGACCGAATTGTTTTGTAAAAATGTAATCTATGCTTGGTGAATTTGAGTTCGTCCACTGCCGTAGCACCGTGTAATCTTAAATAGGTACATCAAACATCAAAATACATACAAAAACTTGTACTGCACGTATGAGCACATTGTAGGTCCAAGATATTATATGATTCTAGCTATATCTACTTAGTATCTTCTATTATTTATGCTTCTGTTGAGTGGTTTTGGATCGTGTTCCTATGCACTAGTAGGAGGAACCTATCTACACTTACTACCGCTGCGCAACCACTTCGATGTACCTAATACCTACAACCAGATTAAGTATCTAAGTACAATAATACTATAATAATACTAATAGTATAAAAAATAAACCCCAATTGCCCAATAAAATGTAAATATTGGTAATCTATCAGTGCTGCAGTGGATAAGCTATCAAATTACATACACACCTATTTACGACATGTTGTGGTAGTTCTATGTTTAATATGATTATGTAACCAGTGCTGTGCTATCTGTCAAAGTTGATAGTAAATAGAAATAATTAGGTAAATCCGATAAAATTATGTATTTGACGGAATCTGGTAATGCACGCAACACATAGCTGATAAAGCATTTTTTTAAATGTATACTTGTCTTTTAGAGTTACGTACCTACATATTAATATTTACAATTATAATTACGATTTCATTGAGAAAATAATTATCGAAAAGTGCGTAAGTTGAGAGGGAAATTCAAATATTAGTAAAAACGCAACGCGGTTGGTCCCAAATTCCGATTGATAGCGTTCAGACTGGCAAGGAACTCTGACATCATAGTAGGTAATTTTCGGCTCGTGTCGTCGATGGAATTCCATCAATTCGCATATTATCTTCTCGGATGCCCTAAAAGATATTCCTCAAATAAGGCTAGGCAATGTTTTTGGGTCGCCTTTATGTACACCAATGCAAACAGGTAAACTAAAACTAGGTACACCTATCGATTGCCATAGCTAAACTTCAACATCATTACAATACCTATTCCTACTGTTAACCCCCGGCGCAAAGAGAGGGATGTTATAAGTTTGATGTGTCTGTCTGTCACTATAGCTCCCGAACGGATGAAGGGATTTCATTTTATATAGTTTTTTCGTATTAAAGGTGATTTATGTGCGAGTGTTCTTAGGCATCGCCGTTTAAAAGTTGTGGGGGATGGGGAGTCTCGGGGGTTTTTTAAAATTTACGATTATATTCTCAGGTACATGTTCGGCGCAGTGTCAGCCCACAAGTATATCATCGCCTTCTGCATCGGCGTGGAGCTCCTAGCGTCGGGCACCAGGCGGTGGCTGTCCATAGTGTACATCTTCACGTTCTCATTCATGTCAGCCTTGGGTATTGCCGTCGGTATACTCATGGTCGGAGGCGCGGGCGCAGTCGACGCTGGCATTTACTCCGTTGTTTTACAGGTGATTTATTTTATTTTTATTCTTTTATATTTTTATTGCTTGCTTTAATATAAGTAGGTAGGTAACGAAAGCTCATTTTTTTTTCCTTTTAAATTACATTTAAATAATGCAATAATAAGCAGGGTTGTAGAGCTAGGTAGCTAGGTATATGTGCATTCTAGAAGACTCGATATGAATGGTTAGTATTGTGAATTTACAATAATACTTACTTACATAATATCGTAATCTACATAAAAATTTGTACCCACTCGGAGTACTCTATGTTATTTTACATAATCAAATGGAAAATACTTAATTAATAAGTACAAAGAATTCGAGATGCATTGCAATTATAATTGCTAAAGTATGCTTCTGTTTACTGTTTGAATAGACATTATTATGCTATGAGACAACATTTTACTTTGTTAAAAAATATACCTACCTACCTCATTCACTAAGCGGGTATCGATCGAATCCCAATTTCTGACCTAGCAGGAATCGAATCGCAACCTCTGACTTACCAGTCGAAAGCTCTACCTCTGCCACAAGGTTGTCTTTTTTTTTAGCTTTATTGTAATTTCCATGTTATTTCTAAGTATTTTTTTTTGTAATTATTGGTTGTATGAAGGTGAATATTGGGTGTATACATTCCAGGGTCTCGCGTGTGGTACGCTGATGTACGTGGTGTTCTTCGAAGTTTGGAAGGACGCGAGTGGGCTGCTACAGTTCACATGCGGATTCCTCGGCTTCGTCGTAATGGTTCTTATTTCATACATCGTGGACACTATTTTTGGTATGTATAAACTATTTTTCTTTAATTAGCACCTAATAGGCTATTCTAGATTTCGATTCATACATCTTGGACCTAAATCGCCCTAATCGCGCACGCATATTGTTTTGTAATTAACCTATAGGTACTTGGTGAATTTGAGGTCGTTCACCGCAGTGTATCACCCCGTGCTATCTTCAAAATGCATCCAAGAAACGTGTATTAAGCGTATAGAGCACATTTTAGGTCCAAGATATGTGAATCGAGCTATACCTAGTAGATACTTTATCTGTATTTAATTATCCAGTCACCCAAGCTCAATTGCTTTTGTTAGTGGGTTCACGTTTACGGTAATTGTCTTAGGTTTTAGGGGAGCTACAGCTGTTTAACAACCCAACCTCTTGAGCAGGTCCACTTTATACTTACCTATATCGGCTTGCAGCTGGCTTGTTTTCATGTTCACCCTTGTTTAGTTAGCCTAGTCACGCGTATCATGATTATGTAGTCTGCAGTCACAAGACGTAAATATGTAGAAGAGAATATGAACATAACCAGCAAATCTAAAAAGGCCACATTATGTCCACCTGAGTACATAGGTATTTTTCATAATTATTTGTAATTTGCATTACCTATCGGTCGCGTAACGCCAGAACAGACAAATGTATAGAACAACACTTGACCGTTCACACTCGACGCACTAACGTAACATCGGTTGAGTGGCGTTCTGGCGTTACGCGACCGATAATACGCGACGCAAGTTCCGTCAGATATGAACGTTCCCTAAAACTCAACTTTTGTCAAAAGCTTTTTTGATAGGAGGGAAAATGGGGGAAGGGGGAAGTGTGATGTCGCGTTATTTATAAACGGATCGTCATTATTTTTTTTCGATGAAACATATAGGGCTAAAATAAGATACGCATCGTTTTTTTAAGGATACCATACCAAATTTAGTATAATAAAAAAGTAGGTAGGTATGTATCTATATATTTCACAAGAATAATAATTAATAATGGACCTTAATTATTTTTTTTATTTGTTACAGATTTTTAAATGAACGTTTTGGCTCGCAATGCGATTGGAACGATTTGGAAATGCCAACATGAGTTTCCTGTGAAAAATGTAAAGTCTGTGTCATGCTCAATGATTTCTATGTATTGTATAACTTAGGTTTAGGTATCACCTATATTTAAAGCAAGCAGTTCCTCTTCCATAAATCTGAGTTCAATACATGATTCCTGATTACCTACAGATACCTAAAATGCTCGATGTTTTCAAGCACCGTTTCAGTATTCTAAAATGATAGATACCTATTCGGTCCAGGATCTCGACTTGTAACTAGTTCTATGTTCCTATTACCTACCTATATACCTAATGTAAATGACCAGCCTTCATAAAATTCACCACTCAAGTTTAGTTCTACAATACAATGTGTAGGTAAGTACTAAAAACTAGTTTCAAGTGGAGATTTCAGTCATTAATAAATAGATACCTATGTCTATCGTCATGTATCGTTTTAGAAGATACTTAGTGCCTGCGGGTCCGGGTCCGGGGATTTCTCGTGCCTCAAAGTCCGGGGACTTTTTGTAAATTTTGTCTTGGCTCCCGGGACTTTCTGGACGAGACTCGGGAGGCGACAGTAGGTACCTATATCAAAAGTACCAAGGTGCAATCGGTACGCTAACAGTGTTGACTGACATAACCATAAGAGAAGTAGTATTTGTTCCATCGATAAAATAATAAGTATTAATGTTTGTAAGAAGTGTAAATACAGTTTTGTAAATAAATATTCTTATAACTTTAGCATTTTTATTTTTTTCTATCAATTTTATGTTAATACTAGCTGTCTCGGCGAACTTCGTACCGCCAATTTTTTCCCGCCCCGCGATCGGCGTCAGATCCCGTTCCCGCTGCACCATTTAGGGGGATGAAAAATAGATGTTGGCCGATTCTCTACTCAATATGCTCACAAAATTTCATCAAAATCGGTCAAGCCGTTTCGGAGGAGTATGGCAACGAAAACTGTGACACGAGAATTTTATATATAGACGACATCATCGGTAGGAAAGTTTTTTAAGCAAGCACTGCATTTTGGAACGTGGAGCCCAGTCTCCTACTTCTTCCAATTTGGTTTAGTTTGACTTTTACAGGAGCGGCTACCATTATCTGACCTCTCAACCTCGAAGAGATAACTTGCACGAGCCTTAATATTGGCAGTGCCTAATACTTTCAAGTTATGAAGATATTCGTGCAAAATTAATTTGATATATTTATTAATTCTAAATAAATACCTATACCTATTCATAATTGAACTTAAAGCTATTGAATTTTCATTTACTGTTTACAATATAATCAATGGAGAAAAAGGTGTAAAATGCAAAGGGTATGAAATAATAAAATATCGCTTGTAATTTAACAATAATTTAATTAAAAATTAACATTTTAACGTAGTTTTACCGTGAAACGGGGTGAATAGGGTGGTGGAGCGCTTATGTACTTTCTTAATTATTTCCCACATAATTTAATTGTATTTCAATTTTTGTAATTTAAAAAAACCGCTTCTGTGACCGAATAATGTTTGAGTATTGGCGCTCATTTGTTGACCACTTAGTGTTGAAGAAGGCCAATAGATGGCGCTGTGCACAGATTTTTTCGAACTATACTTTGAGACTGAAGTTCCTACGAGCGACACTCTCAAGCTTCACGGCGGACGATCTCCCCGCCCATTTTTTTACTTGTCTCTCTTCACCCGCTACCGCTCCGAACGGAAGTTGAGTACTTCAACTCCTCGTTTCTTTTTCTGTGTAATTCTATAAGTTCCTTTGGCCACATTCTCAAGTCAGTATAAGTGAAGTGTATCGGAAGAAAACGACTCACTCAAGAAAGTCACCGGCCGGTCGACACCTACCTACCCACCAGCACGTGCCAGGAACCACGCCTGTCTGCAGCTGAATCCTCACGAGGTGGAACTCAGGTCAGTGCCGGTTCTCTTGCGTTTTCATTCATAGAAGCGGTCACATGTGTATTTTCTTTTTATTACAACCAAACTTCAGGTCACAGGTTCTTACACGCTCTGTGTGCAAACACACCAGTGGTCGGACTATTTACACGTCCTACCATAGGGATCAATCACCATTTTACCGATATACTATATTTTGATGAATGAAATTGTTGTAGTCAAACCAAGGAACTTATAATATAAGTTCTTTGAGTCAAACTTATGATTCAGTAAACTGAGGGAGGGCGCCACTGTCCCTTAAATGTTTCCTTCTCATGTAATATTTACATTACGTGAAATGGCATAAAAAATCAAATGCAAACTATTTACTGCACATCAAAGTGAATAAGAGAATGCAGCCATATTCTGGCACCAGAGTGCAGCACTAGTAAGTCTAGCAGATTTTGGCATGCCATTCAAAGCGTAAATCGTGGTAAATCGCCACCGTTTTGCCAATGTCAAACTGACAAGTAAATATTCTATAAATATATAAATATTCCACAACATTCTACACAACGCTATCTAGCCCCACGGTAAGTTTTTATAGCTTGTGTTATGGAATCTAGAATGCGGATAAACATACTTATATACTTTTTTTTTGTAAATATTTACATATTATATATAGAAACACCCAGACCAATGCAAATAGCCATATTCATGCATACAAATATTTGCACTGAGCGGAAATCGAACCCGCGCCTCCTGCGTGGCAGTCGCGTGCACTACCACCACGCCACAGAGGCTGCACAAGTGACAAGAGAAAGTTCAATCAGTTAACCTCGTGATATTGGATATTGCATGCACGGTTTATTGTATGGGCTAGTGGCGCCCTCTGGACCTTTACGTAATATCTCCTAATTAGCACGATTTAATAATATTGAAGGGACGGACGGTGGCGACTTCCTTCTAGTATAGGAGCTAGCAACGTTTTGAAAATATAATAAAATACAACTCTGTGCATTTTCTTGGCGTCATGTATGAGGCAATGGAGAACAGTTCTTAGCTATCCAGGATGTCGAGGGGTGTGCAGTAACGGCGAACCAATAAATATTGAGCGAGGCATTTTCCAAGGTGTCAGTTTGAGTCCCCGTTGGTTCTGCTTAGCACTGAATCCTCTCAGTACCTTACTGAGGAATTCAGGGCTAGGCTACAGGTTACGAAGAGGAGGTCAGATAATATCAATGGTATATTTGCAATGGTTCTCTGTCTTATTCTTAGCTTATTCTGCAACTGTCTCTTTCGAACTACTAGCATCATACTGCAATACTTTTCATGCCTTTTTTATTTTAATTCAAGGTTTAACAATCGAATTAATGTCTGGCAAATTAATTTTAAGCTTTTCTTATCTTAAATAACATAATGTTAAAATTACAGACATTATGAAATACATTTAAATTTTTATAAAAAAAATTAAAAGAATCGCGTATGGCACATAATTAGCAATGTCAGAAATGTCTGGCAATAAAAAAAGTATGTCAGGTAGTCTTATTTAAAAACAAAAAATTAAAAATTACGCCTCTTTAAATGTTTTGAAAATCCAGGATTATCACCTGGACAGGTAGGATGCGCAGTAATGAACGCAACCGCTCCCGCCAGCCAGATAGCCCAGACTCTAACCGAAAGAGCAAGAAGGATGGCATATCACAAAATCAGCTGACCTGAAATTCTTTCTCGAAAACGTTGCTAGCTCCCGTACCATTCAGTTCACAGGTGTTTCGTTCGAAAATTGATTTTGATGTGCAATAAACATAAGGTATGCTTTTGACAGTGACCCCGTCCATTATATTATTGTATTTTAGACAGATGGAAGTAGTGATTGCAAGACAATTTCAAATATCGATTAAGTTAAAAAAACCGATTAAAAAACCTTAATCGATAAATGAAAATATAGGCAAGTATCATGATTATATATATAATTATTAAACTATCTATACATAATAAAGCAGCAATACTAAAATCAATACAAAAATATTTTTTAGAATCGATGTATAAACACCGGGAATATCGCTGAATATTCTAAACACCTCTGCGTACCCATTCGAAGGATATATGTAACTCCGGCTACATATATGACGGAGCCATGCGCTTACAAAGTAAGGTAATATTTTTAATTATTTTCTGTACATAGTCGATATCGATTATGACATTTTCTAGATAAAACACAGTCGATTGACTAACTACATCCCTAAATTTGCTTTCTGGTTAACGTGACGTTGTCAATGAAATATGACATATTGGCGCCTAATTTTTGTTCGCATTTTTAGGTATTGACGCTAGAACAAAGTTATATCGACAACTGTCAGTGAGCTGTCTAAAATACAATAATATAATGGACGGAGTATAGGTATAAAGTATTTGCAAATGAAAGTGACTTTCATAGGTACCTTGAGGTTATTAATGATCCTTTAGCTACCTACTTAGGCACGGAACACCTCAAAGTGAAAAACAGAAGCTGTAATAGGATCACTACTTTCGTCTGTCTGTCTATCTCTTTACCTTTTTCACATGAATTCGTGGAGGTATCAAGTTGAAGTTCATACCAAAACTAGTCTGCTATACCATGAAGCTGTGAAAAAATAAAACTTCTAAGGCAATGCCAATTGCCATCAAGCGATACAGCCGTTTATGTAGCAAAGGACAACCCCAACTCTCATACAATCTTGGGCCCGCATGTACAGGGTTGAAAATTAGGCAATATTTAGACCATCTAAGGACATTTTGTTTGCCTAATTTTCACGACGATTCACAATGGCCAAGTTTGTTTAATCGAGCATTGTTCATAGGTTTTTAGGTTATGTTGTAATACATAATGCGGTCAAACAGCGTCTTATGTTGTGTTGTGTGTGATAGCTACACAAGTTATTCGCGTATCGCTTTTATTTGTAAGTAGGTTAGCAGGTTTTATTAGTATAGAAAAGGGCAGGTCATTAATATTTTTAGTCATTTATTTTAATATTTTTAGTCATTAATATGGAATGGTCAACTATATGCTAAATAATAAAACTGATATGTCGAAGCAAAGACATGCTTTAGGTACTTTTTTGTTGCACAATATTAAACCTTATAGATTATGATATGCAACTGACATTTACTCTAAAG
This sequence comes from Eilema sororculum, assembly GCA_914829495.1. Classification (NCBI taxonomy): domain Eukaryota; kingdom Metazoa; phylum Arthropoda; class Insecta; order Lepidoptera; family Erebidae; genus Eilema; species Eilema sororculum. Next base: position 11,878,305 of record OU618553.1, on the reverse strand, counting down.
GTGGTAAAGCAATCCTTCCCTACCCTCACTTCAGACGGCAACATCTGAATGACATCCTTTTGCTACAGTTACCACTTTCCACAAGGCTGTATACATACTTGTTTGCTGTAGTAATATAGAAATAATTATATAAGTAGGTAATAAAATAAAACAACATTATTTTAAAGATTATTTTATTTTAAAAAAGTACTGTAATCTCTATCCCGGGTATCTTCCTATTTGGCTGTAGTAATGCTTACACTAGGACTTAGGTCTTTCCTCCCCTTTTTAAGCATCATCATAGTTTATTAAAATATTTTCATGAAACTGTGCAGGAGGTGTTATATTGTCTTGGAACCGTGCCCAACCGAGATACCATATTACACTCATTATGTGGGCACAGCACCCGACTGTTCTCTTACCTACAAAACAATTACAGCAATGCTGTAATATAGCATTCCTCCCGCTCAAAGAACTGTCAACTAATATATATACATAATAAGTTCTACTGCTTATATGCCTGGACTTTATTTTTCCTCTTAACAACCAAGTCGTTTGAGATATTGACAGTTCTTGTAGGAGGTCTCTATCCACCTCTCTGCACACTTCAATGACATACAGAATACACACTTTTCTGTGCCCCACTGGTGATTGTGCTGGTCTGTTCTCATCCAAACATGCACATTGAGCTTGAATCCAGCAAGATTCGCAAATGATGTCATTTGCATTCACCTTAAACAGAGATCATGTTATAAGCACTGAATATTCCATTAGTCATATAGGCTAGTTCTCCATGAACGTTACACATATCAGTCAAAATACATTGTCATATACAATAGTTGGCATAATTATCTACGGGATTAGGTAGACTCGTAGTTATTTCTATTCTATAGCAGCTATCACACAGCTTGTTAACGTTAATTATAATAATAATTTCAAAAGAGCGAGAAATAACGAATAGGTACTTACTATTTGTGGTGCGACCCATTCACGTATACAAGCTAGTATCCCTGCATCGTTCAATAAATGTCTGCCTATAATATTGCACCGATCGGTAGCGATTCCACAATTCACACAGAGACTCATTGTGATAGCTTTCAACCGATGTGGTAAAGTCTAGTCCAGTTTAAAGCCAAGGTCAACAAATGTAGCAAATAACGGTGTCCGGTAATCAAGCAAGGGTCAATTAGTTCGAAAATCATATACAATTCACACAGAGTAAAAGCAGCAAAACACATGATCTCAGGGAGCCGAAGGAAAGCGAATGCGACATTTTCAATGACAGGAGTGAAAATGACATATGATATTACAGATTATTATGAATTCTATATGATCGATTATTTACATAGACTTTGAATACACTACGATTATTTACAATCGATATTTTGACTTCCATTATGAAAGAGACAGGTGTCTTTCTGATTAGTAAACTGAATAACGAAAATAAAGATGCTACATAGATATTTTGAAATCATTTAATAAAGCCACGAATTTTAAATTCATAGTTATTAGTTATCGATTTGATTTCATAATCGAATCGATAAAGCAAGCATAATCATAGCGCATTTACGAAGATCGGATTAAGTATTACATTCAACGTTAACGAAGCTTGTTGATTAATGAAAATCACATTTTTAAACTTTTGTCGCACTTGGCCATTGCTGATTGTAATGAAGTCTAAACAAAATTATAACACAAAATAGACGAATTTTTTGAGGTAGGTTTGATGTCTGTACACTCAGGCCCAAAGTGGGGTATCTCCTTTATGTATCAAAACTGGTTTTACATAGTATAATGTGACACGAGGTAAATGACGGTGGCGCCCTCATTTAGACTGACTTATTTCCTAATTTAAATTTGTAACTGTACGACTGAAGGTCATTCACACTTACAATAAAAATGTAAATAAATAAAACAATATTCCAGAGCCTAAGTGTAATGAGTATAATCTGTCTTATGTTACGTCACATACTTACTATTACTGTATCGTGACGTAGGTACTCAAAATATGTTTAAAGGCTGTGTGGTATAATGTATAGCAGGAGTCATTTGTAACGAAATGACGTTCAAGGTACTAAGATTTGAGGATTTCGTGCGCGCGCTGACTTGCCACCGCTATGCGCGAATCGGTCTTCTCCACCTATAAATATACGAATCGTTATAGCGTTTTTAATTTATTATTAGATATTGTGCATATACAGGGTGTTACAGAAAGGTGTGGCCATAATTAAGGGTCTTTACACATGCCTGATAACGAGTTCCTGTGCACCATCTAAAGTACAAATAGTCCTAAAAAACTTTTAAAATTCATAAATTATTCGAAAAATATTTTTCTACGTCATAACAAGTAAATCTGGAGTAAGTATAATATTTTTAAGTATTGGTATACATATGAACCCACTCCTGACACAAGCAATAATTTAGCTTAGCTGGAGAGGTTATTAGGTAGTAATTCCGGTTCTAATATTAAAAAGAAAAACAAACGTAAACGTAAATGAAACATGTGTAACTATTAAAACATACATAAACTGACAACACAATACAAAACAAATGATTTGAAAACAAAGACAAAACTTATAAAAGCCAAGCACATAGGTTCTGGTTGACAAAAGGTTCTTTCTATTGAAAGTTCAAGTTTCCCAGACTGTAATATAACTATATTTACATTACCTTACTAAATTAATTGTGGTAAACAGTAAATAAGCTCCCATACCTTATAGAGAAGTCCTGTTTGTGCCATTGATAAATAAGTATTAATATTTTTGTTAGAAGTTTATACAAGGTGATATTATAGTCATTTCGGAAAAAAAGAATTTGGGCACGCAGTTTCGATTGCAAAATCATCTGGGAGTATTAATTTGGCGAACGAAAAAAAAATTTTTTTAGATAATGTATGGGAATAACGTTCAGGTGAAAGGAAAAATGTATGGGGGTTTAAAAAAAAAAAACTTTCGCCAAATTAATACTCCCAGATGATTTTGCTATCGAAACTGTGGCCAAATTCTTTTTTTCCGTAACGACTATAAAATCACCCTGTATACATACATTTTGGTAACTAAATTATTCTTGACACTTGAGCAATCTAGTCAGACTTTTAATATACAGGGTGGAAGATTTTCATCCCCCCTGGAGGGGAAGTACTCGAAATACTGGAGATAGAGAATTTCACTCAAAGGAAACATTCCTTTATTTTTAAAAAGAAACAAAACTGCATTCAAGGAATTTCAAAAACTCGCTTGACACACCCGGTAATCGAACCGAATAAAATCCGAAAAAAATACACCTGTATTTTTATGGCTTCGATCAATACTGGGGATCATATAGATCAAATCTTCCCAACAAATATCGCAAATTAAATGAAAGGAAATCCCTGAAATCTAATAGGTAGTTTGATACTCGTACCAGTTCTTTAGACTACTATGTATCTGCTAATGAGTTATTCCGCAATAAACCTATGGTGTATGGTGCAAGCGGTAACATCTGCTGTCAGACGAACAGGAGGCCAAGTCTGCTATTTAAATTCGCTTTTATAGAGCCGCGATGGTGTAGTGTCGACATAATTTTACCCTTTTCGTATTCCGCTAAAATATAAGATCGATCGCTTGTCAGTGGTCGACATGAGCGTAGTGTCATTGTGGTCCAGGCTGGGAGATCAGACGGCAATTGCTCCCATTAAAACCAAACCAATAGGAGCAGGAGCAACGGACTCTGGGCCCCGATGCAACCATTTATTTTCTTCTTCTTACTTGTATTAAAAAGGTGTAACATAAAAAGGGTATGAAATAATACAAAGTGGCTTGTAATTTAACAAATCAATAATGTAATTAGAAATTAACATTTTATACTATCATTTGTCTAATCTTAGAGAAAATAGATGTTACGATTTTATTTTTAGGCTGATTAAAATCATACATAGATTATGCAGGCGGTAAATTTACACAGACAACGGTTAACTTGAATAGCTGTTATAAAATAATTCTACGACTGTGGACGCTTCGCCACCTCGAGTCATCGACAGCCCCCATAGACAAGTGGCAATTCGTTGGAATATTGTTGAATATGATGATAAATGTATAGGATGACCCGTCATTTCACGTTTATGATAATGTAATCTTATACATTGAGCAGTCTATTCTATTACACAAACGACTGTCACTTGTCGAGAGGGACCGGTTATCTCCAAGACACGCTAAGTCTTTGAGAGTATACAAGACGCGAAGCGACCTCACAGCATAAACATTACTAGACAACACTTTTAAAATATTTCTTTATTAAAATATTATGTACTTAGATAAATTACCGTTCGGTACACGATTATCCTTAGAAACTAATACGATTGAGAGAAAAAGACATAGAGAAAATTTCGAAAATCCTTAACATTAACTGGTACACGAGTATAATTTCTCAAGCCTGCTGCCAACATACCTACTCATTACTCCTAAGGCCGGTACATTTTTTCGTCATACTTATAACAATACACTTTAAGTAATAAATTTTTAAATCTCAACTATATGATATAGCTTTTCATAGACTATTGCATTATATTTTGTAATCTCATTACATATTAAATATGTTCATATAAGTGTCGTTACACGGCCAGTATCCGATTACCTGATTATTTATCCTCTTTTCATTTATTCCGTACATTCACAGACCATAACCGTGGCAAAAACGCTTATAGATGCTTATATTATAACTAACAATGCTACGGACTAACGAATAATAATGGAAGTGTCAACTGTTAACATTGGCGATTAATTAACATTATTAAATGCATTCGTGGCAATAAATACATTGATAGCGGTAAATAAAGTAAATAATAGTTTAGGCACCTTTTTCTTAACCTAAACAGAGACCAAGCAATATAAAACATAGAGTATGTTACACGAAAGAGGCCCGTCACCACAGATAAGATACAACTAGTTTTTTTAACGTTACTCTCTGTAACGTTAACGAAAACGATGTTGAAACTATTGTCACTGCATATTGACAACACATAAGCAAATGATGATAACAAGTTTAAAATACGTTTACCATTCACCAGTCATTATCAACATGTCATGGTATTTAGTCTATCGTTTTGTCATTGATGCTCTTTCGTGTAATGCACTGTATGATCACTTTTAACGACATTAAGTTAAAATAGTGGAGAAGATTTAGTTAAAAACAAAAAGTACTAAAATTATTGAGAATTATTGATACTTAAAAACTCATGTTCTAATCTTATCTTGGCAGAAAGATCATCATTATTTCAAGAATAATTACACCGCTGTAAAATGCATAATGCATTATGTAAGTTTAAATTTATCAAGGCGCTAATCGCCTCCATAAATTTATCAATCGATAATTTCAGAGCCTATAATGTATACCTGTCAGAATTAAAAGTAGTAATTCAATTGATAGTATTGGATATGCGCAAGAGTTTATAGAAACGCTCATTTATTGGCGTTACATAATAATTTTCCGACTGCTGGTGTAATATTTTATTTATAAATATTACATAATCAATAATCTTCTAAGTAAAAAAGCGGACAAAACATATCTAAGTCTAAACCAATGCTATGATACTAAACATTTTTTCTTTTTCAAATCTCACTAATAGTAACGCGAAGACTTTCTGATAACAATGTCTCAAATGAATTTTGAAATACCTATTTATATTGTTTTATCAGTTAAGTACTTCGCCATTTTCAATGACGTGGAAAATTTATAATTGAGCCTTGAAAATGTCTCTTGGTGAATACCTTCCTTTGTCAAATTCTGAATATATAATTAGTATAGAAAACAATATAGTCAGCACTATATTATAGATATATTTGTCTAGATACCGACATACCGTGACCAAAAGAATATATTTGAAAAACTAATCGAAATTGAATTGATATTTTCAATTAGCAGCTTTAAATACTGTACTTATTTAAGTACAGCATTTTTTGGGTGTGTTCATTTAAGTACAATATTTTGTGTGTGTGACACAGTGTTGAAATTCAATTTACGCCAATAATATACTACTCACATTAATAATATAAATTTAAATAGAAAATTTTTATTTTATTTTTAAAATACGATATGAGGACAGGGCGTTATACAGTTTATATTCATTATATTGCTTTATAGAAATATATATTGTATCACTTCTATTGCTATTATATACTTACATGAAGAGAAATAAATCAGAGAATAAACATTAAGTACAGTTTACAGGAACAAATATTTACTTATAATATTTGAAAAAGTGACTAGGAACGTATCAGACCATTTATCGACTTTTCCAATAATTAAACTAAGTTATTGCGTTTACGAACAGTACTGTATTTAACCACAGCGCATTTGATTAATAAAATAAACACTACTAATGATACTTGCCAAAAGTTTCACTTTATTTTTTTTAAACCGTTCTGTGATCAAGTCTACGATCTACGAATGTAATTGGCAATTGTCGCTTGCCTAAAATAACAAACAAAGATATTCCAGTGTATTTTGTAATGTAATAGGTCGACGTCGAGTTTCACTCAGATGAGTGCACTTCGTCAATGTTTGAGCAGCTCGGTAACATGCCAATTGCCATAATGAGAAACGCGATTGACCGAAGTCAAACGGCAATATCGCGCTAAACGAATGGTGAGCTCTTCGAATATTCTCGCAGGAAGCTCCCCGACTAAGTGAAACTCGAAATCGATTTTTTTATTACAGAATAGCACTAAAGAACTTATAGGACTTATACGACGGATAAAGTAGTTATCTCCAGCTAATTCCTTTTTAATTTAAATTTGTACTTTTGTACAGAAGATCAAAATTTTAACATATCACAAAAATATAGATATGTATGATAAAATAATATTCGAGAGTCTAACTTATTCGAGATACATACTTACTAGTATGTTTTACTAAATTGTTATGTAATTGCACGGTACACAAAAAAGGGCTTTGTAGTGTAACGATTGGCAGGCGTCATTTGTAACGAAACGAAGTATAAAGTGCTTAAGATTTGAGGAGTTTGTTCGCGCGCTGATTCGCCACCGCTATGCGCGTCTCGTTGCTCTCACCCTATAACATACCAATCGTTATAACACTTTTCTAATATAATACACGTTTAACACAAAGTATATTTTGGCTATTAGTAAAGGTTAGTTTGAAATGGATAATTTACAATGTCAAGTACCTAAATTGTAATATTATTTATACAGTAGGTAGCAAACCTTGATTTATTTACCCACGAAAACATAACATTTGGAGAAAAGTAGTTAAAAACAAAGAAAACAACAAAAAATCGCCATGAACATAAAAACAATGTTTAGACAGATTTGAAGTTCCATAGGAACAATTAAAACTCAAAATATAGAAAGATGAACATATAGAACATCAATTGAAAACCAAACAAAAAAAAAGAAGAATGTTTTTAAAGAAAACTCCTAGAAATGAAAAAACATATTAAAAGAGCACGGTTTCAAAACGGCGAAGACTGCAAACGCTTGATCAAAGACATGTCACATTATATTTAAAAGAACAGGAAAAAATATTAACTGTACAATAGTCGTCAAATTCACCTGCAATATCTCTACATAGGAACTGTTACTGCATGTTTTAGGCCTGCATTCTAGAACGATATTCAGTCATTACTACTGGATATCGCTACCTCAACTTGAAAGAACAGATTATATTATAGTAATAAACTTAGTAGATTTTATAAACGTTTACATCACCTAAGCGTTTCTAAAATGTCTACAAGTTTCGTTTCCGAACACAACCTGCACTTGAAACTAATTTCAAGTCGAGAATCCCGTTAGAATACGGGTCTAAGACATGTTTTTTTGTACCATTACATGTAAGTTAATTTCAATCTCTATAAGCCTTTTCTTTAGCGACTTACGCTCGAAGCGCCACGTTGCTTATAAAATCAAATCGACAAAAGCCTATGGGTATATCGCTGAGCAGTTACTTTTAGTATACAGTACATTTCTAAGAGGAGATGTAAAGAAAGCTGAAGTCGTGTTCATGAATGGCGAAATTTTCATGTAACACAATGAGATAATTCTGCAATATTGTGGCGCCAGAGGGCAGCACTTGTGTAAATAGTAAATAGTTCTACTGATGCGCTAGTGGCACCCTCTGAGCCTAACTTTGCGTAATATCTACTATTTCCACTGATTTTGTAGATAAGAACCCTGTTCGCAAATAGTATCGTCCTGATTTCATCAAAATAGCTTTAGGTTCACTTGCTTTAACTGATATAAGTACTATTGGTAGGTATATAACCTGAGGTCCCATTCCTATCTCCTAAATATGAAAGCGAATTTCAAATTTCCTCAATCGCGAAAATAAGAATGTTTATCAGGAAATTTGAAATAGCGCTAGATAATAGTTACTGAAGAAACGAGTACTGTTTTCGAAGTATCGTCATATATAAATACCTCATTTAGGTTGGTATGATGTACTTGTAAATGAATATTTTATCTAACCCTAACAACATCTCCTCTTAGTTCTCAATTCATGCCCTGTTCATTACAAAAAGCGCAGCTATGCGAACCAAATCAATGGATATTTTAATAGCAACGTCGATAAAAATAACAGCTCGCGTTAAACCTTAGCATTATTCCGCTTATAATGTACAAGCTGTGCTCAGTTCCTTAAAGTGCTTTTTATAAAAAAATATACTCACGGTTGGCGGCGATGTATTGTGTGTTTAGTAGTTGTGTGTGTAGTAGTCTCGTGGAATAGGTAGTATTAGTTGTCAATTATTTAGTTAAACCAACATATCCGTGAACCGAAGGAGGCCGCCACTTTAACATTGACAAATCCTGCTAAATTGTTTTTGATTTGCAATAGAACAGTGACAACCGTAGTTCCGATTAGAGCTAAGCGTCCACCTACCCGCACCGCATTATTATGCTTTGTATAGAAAGTCGAACAAGTGAGTCCACCTACCCGCATCGTACGGATCGCACTTTACAAAGCATGATAATGCGTTACACTTAACGACGCTAGGCTTAAAACTGCTTCACGGAATCGTTGATTTTACTATACCTAGGTGTTTTTTTTAATTTTCACGAAGTACGTTCACAATGCTCATTTGTTTGTATACCTATTATGATCGTATATTTTCTTAAAGTATTTTCAACGGTTCTCTGTTGCTAGATTACTTTATTACTTAAAGTATATCGAACCTATACTCGTTTATCCTTATGTTATAATATGATGTTTTAAATAATGATTATAACTCGTAACAAATGCACCGATATGACAGGATCCGATCAACTAGGTGCGTTCAAAGGCCTACAGCAAGTAAAACCGCAAATTGGGTAGTGTCCTGGGTCATCGGATTCTTACTAATACTCCATAAGGTCTTAGTTTTATTTAAAAAAAAATTGCATTGCAAACTAATATATTGCTCCCAATTCTGTTGTTACATCTCTAAACTTAAATTTCTCTAAAAAATCTAATTGCATCTGTTTCTTTCATGATCAGTTAAAAAAGGACAGATGATTTTATTGAAGTTAAGACCTGTCAAATTAAGACATGTTGGTGCGTAGTAAGTTAAGTCGCATGTTCGTAGATGTCGACTAAAATTGAAGGGTACCGTCAAGGCGCCGACTAATTTGACAGGTGTTCACTAAAATAAATCATCTGTCTTTTTCTATCTGATAATGAAAGAAACAGATGAAATTAGAAAATTTTAGAGAATTTTAAGTTTAGAGATGTAACAACAGAATTATCAGCATTGCCTAACTAAACTGAAACTATGACTTCTCATTATTTTTAATTTCCAAAATAGGTTAAAATATAAACAAGCGATGTAAGATACAATTTATAACTTTTTAGATTCCTTATTAAATTTCAAATCAATCTTATTACGCTTTGTACACGTGTAAACGAAACGTGGATTGAGATAAATGCGATATTATCTTGCTATCCATACATTTGCATTATGAAGTCACCACGTGCCACGGTTTTGTATGGAGCGTTTTCGAGTGGCTCGAGAATAGGAATTTTTAAAATTAAATATCTTCACCATGGTTTACCATGGCACACACCAATGACTTTTCGATGCTTTTCGAAGTTATGTGTGTATTTATCGCAGGTTTATAAGTGCCCGGTTAATGGCAATAGGCTCGCCACCTATTACATTGGGACCTAAACATAAACTGGCGAAATGTGGGTGCTAGCACCTCTGCCTACCCCTTCGGGGAATACAGGCGTGAGTTTATGTTATGTAATGTTTACGTTATGTAAATATCTTCAAAACTATTAATCACATGAAAAATTTCACTTTAACAGTTCATTATATTGTTGTTAAATGTACAGTTTCGATAATAATAAAAAATAGGACACAACCCTATTACTGGTTGGACTCTGTCATATCAGTACATTTATTACTAGTATTAGTGTGAATGTTCGAGACACTGTAATGTCCAAAAAGAGATGAACTTGATTCAATAATTTATAATATAAGATTTTCAATGAACTAATAATTATTTTATCAATAAATTAAAGGAACAAAGGGAAAATAAACAACTTAAAATCATCTTACAAATAAATTGATTTATTATCTCATAAAATAAATAGAAATTACTAGGTTATAAATAATGATAACTTAATTTTACCGCTAAGTTAGGTTATAATACTCAGTTACATTTAAGTTTTATATTGCATATTTCATAGAAGCAGATATGTGTATTTGCCAGATATGTAAAAGCTACATTTTATGTATATATTTCAGTTATTAGCCCCATAATTACAAAAAAAATGTGACAAGTAACAAAGTATTAATTAAGACAGTACTTGAGCATTTAGGCTAGAAGATACGTATTACGTAATCAAATAATTTATTTTAACCTCTCCCTAATAAGGTGAAACATTTTATCATTGGCACCAGTTCAAATCAGCACATTTAAGTTAAAAGTGAAAAAAAAAAAGAAACCATAGATGACATAGCGTTCTGCTACTGTTGCACTAGCAACAGTGAACAGTTTTTGACAGGTAGTTCAAAGTGAAAATCCACGCCATTTTTGCTAATGTCAAGTAAATTACAAGTGACAAGACAAAATTAATTAATATTGATTTATTTAAGTAACCATGTACCATATTGGTTAGTTTAAAGACTTATCTTAAAAGTTAGTAAATTGTTATTACTTATGGTATTTATTATTAAAACATTAAATTATTCTACTTATTAAATCATTAAAACATAAAATTCTAAGTGAAATATTTCCCATTCAGCCCTCAAAACTCCCGCAGAAATCATACAATAATGTTCAATCAAAAGGTTGTTCACTTGATTTTCTATATGTACTAGTGGCGCCCTCTCAGTCTACTTTTGTGAAATATCCATATTCACTTTGATGTGCAATATTTAAACTTACATTGATAACCGTAGTTCCGATTTCAGCCATTTCCTAGCTTCGGTGGTCTATCTATACTTACGCAATAACCACTTTACATCATCTAACAGATTCCTTTTTTCACCCTAAACTAAAACTTACACAACACACTGTACCATTGCCAATGATAGATATTCACCCAGGTACATAAATGCTCCTATGAAAATTACAACAAATCAACTGACAGATCTGTAATTTTAAATACAGTTAAATATTCTCGAAGACATGTGACTGGCTAAACGCTATTACTTAAATTGAAACTATTATCACATATCAACTCATTCCTATCGCTCCATTCATACATCCCCTCTTAGAAATATATTTTGAAGTGATCATAAAACGAACTCGTCTGATTAAGTCGCTTTCAGTTTACGAGAAAAAAATGTAGAAATTAAAATTTATTTTGGAAAACAATGACGGATGAATAATTTCAAACAAAATACTTAGGTAGGTACAGTACCTACTTAACTTTTAATTTGACACGTTGGGAGGAGTGGAAGGTCAACTAAGATTGACTGGTTTCGATTTTATAGAGCCTTCTTTCTATAGTGGGCACATCGGCATTTAAGACCCCGAGGTGGTTCGAATCCTACATTTCACAGGATTAGCGGCTATCCGCGGTGAACGATATCGAACTGAGAGTTTCATATCTTTATTGTTAAAACCGTTTGTTATTATGTTATAATTAAACTAGCTTTAGGTTTTAACAAATTAAAAGCTGTAGAAATGAACTATGAGAAAGAGAGGACGCTTTACGAAATCCAAATCAGTCGATCTTAACCTCAATCCTCGACGTACTAAATCAAAAGATGGGTACGTTAAAATCCATCCAATAATATATATCTGTTATATATTCCTCGTATTAATTCCAAGATATATATGCGATTATTACTATGCGCCAAGCATTATTTTCATTTTTCTAGCAATAACAGTAACACTACATTTAACAAGGGGTAAATGCAATTTCTCAAAATAATAAATCTCACGCTTCGACTCCCCTATAACTTTTGTTGTAGTTACTTAGAATTTAAGGTATTTATGAGACGTTAGCATAATTTTGAATTATTATTTTTATAGTCCTACTGCATAAAATGAGCACCAAAGTAAAATATCAACTGCAATTTATTTTTTGAGTTTGATTTGAATACTTACAACAGTTTATCAGTAGTAATTGGTTTGTATAAACTGATTATGTGTGGCTTCCTTTTTCAAATTTATCAATTAATGACGTACAGGGGACAAAGGAGATACGGTTTCACTTATTCATATAAAGTTGTACGTAAAGGTGGTACCGTGTCTCATTTGTCGACTGTACATAAATTGTTAGATTTTTTTTAAACTTCGAAACCCCTTTATCTGCTTTGCTATTGGATGTACAATAAGTTGATTTGTCTTTTTGAATGAAAATGTTCGAGTTTCGGCACTAACGAATGCAATGTTAGTAATTTTTGTATGTTGGTTTGTAAAGTATTAGTTAGTCATAGTACTTCGGCAGATTTGTTTGTAGTGCAGGGTTCCGATATAAAGGAACCGATAAAGTACACTAAATACACTAGTAAATGAAAATTTAGGTGCACGTACAGTCACTTTCAGAAGTTACTGAATACTAATAAAATTATAAGGAATCTATCCATTCTATAAATTAATAAATTTAATAAGTATTTTTTAACTTCTCAGAGGACATATGGTAGGTGCCGGAATTTCATAGCTACTTCTGTAGATGATTGTACTTAATATTGAACTAAAGATATAAAATAGATCAAAAAACCACAGATTGTTCAGTTTATACAGTAGCACGTTTAAATGATTACATGTTTTAAATATTTATCTTACAGATGGATAAAAATATCTCGTAATATGGAACACTAAGCAAAATATTTGATACCTTTAAAGGAAACCAATGCCGGTTGCAGATTCATTTAGTTTTGAACTAAATACAAATATATCCGATTTTAAACCTTATTTAAATTCTAATAAAGTTTCATTATTGCATAAATATTTACTTATAAACGACAAAAATATAGATGACATTACGGTGTGGTGTATCTGCAACCGGTATGCGCATGCGCCGGGCGCCACGCATGCGCCCACGAGACCGTGTGTGTATGTGTGTCGTGTGTTTGTGTGAGTTCCGCTGCTGTTTACTTGAGGAGCTCGTGCGCACGCTGGTTCGCCAGAGTTATCCTCGTTTCGTTCGATTCGCCCTAAGATAGAACACGCGTTTGTTTGTTGTTCAATTCACAGCGACATTTTATATTTATAATAACGGCCCAAGTATTTAACAGAATAAAATATATCGTTTGAGAAATGGCCTTTAGTCGCTGTCTTTTGAAACAAATTGTTTCGTTAGCATTTGATGTGAATGAGAGTGTTAGTTATGGCGTCTAGTTGGAGGTTTGTTAGTCAGTCGGATGGATGTGAAATCTAGCCAACATTCGACAGGTACACAATGATAGTGTGGACAGATGTGTTCTGGATTTGTCGGTAACATGTCATGTCACTTATACAAAATTTACAACAACCAATTCTAATCACATACTCTACAGTACGTATGGAAGACACATGCGTCGAGTGAGAAGGTCAGAAGAAGTGATTATATTTTTGCCAGAGAAGCGAGTGATCTTAGGTTTTTATGCCAATAAGCTAGAAGATAGTCGGAGTTACACAGAAGAAACTATATAGTCGCACTCCACCGCTAACGTGACAGGCACTAACACATTTAGATGGTGAAAATGTTGATGAAGAGTTCAACACAACAAAATTTGTTGATAATAATTTTGTTGTGTTTAACAATGTTAAATTTAACCCGTATTCAACACAAGTTCACTTTTGTTTCTATTATATTCAATAATTCATTTCTACTGTTTTATGTACTTAAAAGGAATTTGTTTCAGGGTTAAATCTTACATTGTATATCTTTAAATATTAAACACAACACCAATATGTATATTTAAAAAGAATATTATTAAATAATCATTATTAGACATTATTGATTTCTGAAACACATCAATGTTGAGAATAAGAGAAAAAATATTTAGAGAATATTTAAACAGTGTACACGAATTCGTTTCTTTTGATGATTTTATTTAGGTAGATATTGACAAAATAATTTCTGGTAACAAACATCCCCCAAACTCCTTATAAAATTTGTTTAGGGTAGATATAAGAAACTGTCAGAGACTGCAAAAATTTTAATTATATTATCGTTTTACAACTCGTTTTATATTGTTGCTTTAGAAAGTCTATGAATTGTTTTACTACGAGAACCTTGGATAGGTATAAGAAATGGCAAAATTTTACCCTCCAATCATTTAAAGTAGGTAGTGTAAAAGTGAACCATTGACACAAAAGAATGGATTTTTTTCAATGCCAGGCCCACGTTAAGTTCAAGAAAGAAGATCATCATAATATATGAAAAATGTAGTCTGACTAATAAGTAACAATTTTTCCTTCATAATAGACTCGAAATATGTCCAATTCAGAAACAAATATGTAGATGACAAATTCCAGTCTTTATACTCAGGCAAAACAAAAACGGCCTCTTAACCGTTCTAGTCGGAACGGCAAGATTTTGAATTCAGAAATAGTAGCTGAAAAACTTTTTTTTTATATTTGACTTTAACGAATTCGCGTACACACTCCATGAAGGTCAATTTCAACATTGACGAGCTAATGGTGCTTACCTTGCGGTTGACGCGGTCGATCTGGCGGTTCTGGTTCTCGAGTTCGGAACCCATGTCGAGCGCCATGTTGCGAAGGTTACCGATCATCGTGTTCACCTGTCCCATGTTTTCTTCCATCTCATCTTCACGAGCATCGTTTGTTATCCTGTAAAAAGAGATGACTGAAAGCTTGAGCTTGAGATGAGCGAAAACAGTAGTTTTTGATTTCTTCATTTGAAGCTTTCAGTTTTTTCCAGTCTAACAGCGGGTTGTGCTGGACTCCGATATATTCCGTGAAGCGATCTGTCCTCCCCAACCCATTGCCAAGCATTGTAGCTAAACCAGTTATTGGATTTTTTAGGTCTCCAACTACCTGTACTACTACTACTACTGTCAGTGGGGGCGCCGTTTGACCGGACGGGTGATCAGGCCTTCTATGTAGAGCCATTTCATTCAATTACCCTGTAACGATTGCCATACATGTTCGTATGGCCACTGGAACCGACACCTTAACGTGCTCTCCGAGGCACGACCATACCAATACAAATATTCATATATAAGCATACAAATATTTGACCCCGTGTCTCCTGCGTAGCGGCCGCGTTCACTACCGCCACTCCACGGAGGCTGTCGGCCAACTACCCGTAACGACTGCTATAGATGTTCGATTTATATGGCAACCGGGACTGACGTGTTAACGTGCTTTCCAAGACAAGATGAAATCCCTAATCCTGCTGAAATGAATATCCAAATACTTTCCCTAAGTTATTTAAGCAGGAGATCCAATGTGAACGAACCCATTTTTATATATTATCTTGGCAACTACTTGCGGCAGTTTTGACAAATAGAATACTTGAATGAATTTTTACAGCATTAAGTATGCTAACTATATCGCCTCAAAGACGTATAAGATGGGAAATTTGAATCACATCGGGCATGTCTCGGTAGCCGAATTGGTCAGGCATTCCCCCTGTAAGGTAAAGACTGCGGGTTCGAGTCACGCCCGAGAAGATTCTTTTTCCCTATGTTTTCGAAATAGAATACTTTACTCGTAGTGATACTGACCTTCCTATGTATCCAGCTTGTGGCCCTATGCCGTTGCGTTCGTCCATCACCCTCTGCGGTTGGTTGTTGACCACTTTGCCGTCATCGTTGCCCTTCCACGTACCGTCGTCTTCCTTAAACGAAGCACCCCTGAAATGCACAGAAAAAAATGTGATATCCTATTTGGAACTCACAATTGGGGAATAATAAACATATTACTTATATTGAATATTAAATAAAAAACCACATGTAGGGTAAAATAACCCATTATGAGTATCCATTCCAATGAATTTCACTTTTGAATTTAAAATGAAAAACATAACATAACATAACATAAACTCACGCCTATATTCCCCGAAGGGCAGAGGTGCTAGCACCCACATTTCGCCAGTTTATGTTTAGGTCCCAATGTAATAATAGGTGGCGAGCCTATTGCCATTAACCGGGCACTTATAAACCTGCGATAAATACACACATAACTTTGAAAAGCATCGAAAAGTCATTGGTGTGTGCCATGGTAAACCTGGGATCGAACCCGCGACCTCGTCTCAGCAGTACATTACCCATACCACTAGGCTACCGCAAATGAAAAATAAATAATTTGTAGATGTTGTCAGGTTATTTATATCAACGAAATTGTTTCATATTGTTGGTAGTTAATGTAAATATTAAATATTGAATACTTAAATTGTGATTTATGTTATTTACCTTGAGATACGCATTTACCCTTCATATTAAGATACATCAAAGTGTCATCAAAATGTTGGAATCAGTGTATATATACAAAATTACCAAATAAATCGCGTTGAAAATAGTGTTATTTCAAAAGGAAATTGTATTCTTTTCATTTTAGATTCAAAAAGTGCTAACAAGGGGTCGGAAATAAAGAATTTATGCGTATTCCAGCAACACTGGGTAGTGATTAATGTGTATGGTATGCAGTAACAATGAAGTACGCACTTGTTACACGGCAGGACACAGATGCCGCAACATTTCTCCATACCGGACAGATTCTTCTCCGCTTCACGCATGTCCGCATTGATCTGGTCCATTCCCTCCTCGATTCTATCCAATTGCTCTGTTCACATATCATAATAATAGCTTTAGATCCACCCTTGTCAGTACATCTTCAAATGTGTTCAAGCACCTAACAGTTTCTTTATCGCGATCTAAATTTTGATAAACATTTTTCTTTTCTTTTTTCAAATTGAATTTCGATTGTAAATTCTCAACGCTCTCGACAATAACCAGCGCTAAGTGTAAGACATTATATCTGGTAACTGTAGCTGAGTTATTCAACTATTGTAAGTTCATGCAAGCTCCATTAACCTACAGCAATTCTATGACATTGAAACGCTAATATCGAAGCATCTAATATTCATTAGGGCAAGTCTCTGTGGTGCTTGTGTTGTCATGTCTTACACTTGATCTGGTTAAAACTAATAAATAATTAATCATTTCCTTTGAATAAAAATGATGTATGTGCTGACACTAAGTGATTACATTACCGTATTCGTAGTGACTAACAAATTACAATATTATCTAGATATCATTAAGTCAAAAAAAACTAAGTCATGCAATCAACAGCAATATTGAAAAAGACGTGCATAGCTGGATGCGTGAGAATAAACTAAACAAAATAGTTGATACAGTTTAACTCAATCAGATAATCTCAGCGTCCCGGCTCGCATTGCCCATCTGGTGGTGAGGGACTAAGGAGCGCAGAGATCAAACGATGCAGTTTATACACAGGCTTTATTTATGATCATGACAAACAAGTTTTACCTTCAGTTTTATCCATTATAAATAAACTGTTAGCATATTTCAATCGATAATAATTTATTGTTATAAAGTCATTGCCATTCACGAACTTTCATAAATTATCTGAACTGGCATTTCAGACAAAAGCTTACTAAATTATGAGTGATGCAAAATAGTATGTTCTACTGGATGCTTACCGCCCTGTTCATCCAGCATGACCAGGGTTTTCATGCCCACCTCGTGACTCTACAACACAATAATGATGTCACTATAGCTCGCCAAACGAATGCGGTGAGGAGTCGGGCGCGGCGCGCGCGCCGGCATCGCTAGGCACGTGGCACCGCTCTCAACTCAATACCAACACAACTCAAACTGATAACTAAACAGAAATAAACGATACATGGACATGGCGGGATGGTGCGCGGCGGCCGCGGTCACGCCGCGTGGCCGCCGCGGCACCATCCCACTCATGGGGTAAAATAAATCAACTTAGCAAATGAGCGTATCCATAAAGCCATTCCTAAATGAAACGTGAATATAGCAAAGTATTGATTTAGTTGAAGAAGAAAATGAACAAACTAATATGTAGTGTGGCGAGGAGCGAGCGGCGCTGGCGCCGGCCTCGCTGACAGACACAGATCGCATCGAGCTAACAGTTACCTACGTCTAACATTGAAACAGTACGCTGCCAGCCATGGAGATGAAGGCGTATACCATTTAATCTATACGTCAACAGACACTCGGTAAACGCGCATTCATTTCAGTACCGCAGTATAATACGAGAAGAGATAGTAGATTCGGAAAGATAAATAAATATACCTATAAAAAGCGTATCGATCAAATATCAACGGAAGAACTAAACAGATTGCGCAGCTCATTCAAATTAAATCTTTAGCAAAAGATAGGAGTAACAGTCTTTTGCGACAATTAGCAACGAACGGCCATCGGGCTTTTCTATTTACACTATTTTGTCAAGGTCATCCCCATCGAAACATAGATACACACGCAACATCGATCTCAGATAAGTCGTTATTTAAGAGAAACGTCAAAGAAAAACAAAGAGATTAATTTTATTAACTGCACATTCAAACACAGACGTTCTCACGGTTCGACTACCCACGTGTCAGTTTAACTCTTACCGCCCTGGTGACTCAACATATGAAGCGCTTGCCCCCCGGCGTCCTCGCTCTATACATAAAATACAAATCAAAATAATATATCGTAGGAGAGAGTCGGGGGTGTGTGGGTGGGTGGGTGCGGTGCGCCATAGGGTACGGCGCGCACGGTCGCGCGCGCGAGCGGTGCGCGGTGCGCGGGAGCAGCGGCGAGTGCGGCGAGTGCGGCGAGTGGGCGAGCGTGGCGTGACGCGACAGCGGTCGCGCTACGGCGGAGGCGGCGGGCGGCGTGCGTGGCGGCGTGCGGCGAGGGGGCCGCCGCGCCCGCCGCGCGCCTGGCCCGGGCCGCCGGCCGGCGCGGCGCCCCGCCTCGCCCTAACACACACTACTCGATCCACAACGGCATGCATGCAGTGAAGCTTGCAAGTAAAACCAGATTCAGTTTCATCTGTGCTCAGTTTCATATGATTTATGATATTTTGTGTGATGTCAAGAGTCGTGCGTTGAGGAGAAGCGTTTCGAATTTACTTTGCTCGTTCATTTAGAATCGGTTATGTGAATACAGTAAGGTTGTTAATTTAGAGTCGAGTACGAACATCTGAAATGCAGAATGTATAAGTATCGGTACGACCGAATATACGGTTTGTTATGTCGATAAGTTCAGCCTGCCTGACGTCGTAGAAGATAGAGCTCGTTGTTAAGTTGTGCAAAGTGGTGTATAATATTATCTACATAACGAATAAATATACAAAGATGTGGGTTTTCCGTGATCATCTCCGTGTGTGAGTCAACAATGTAAACGGTCATTTCTCAGAGGATGCCCGCACCTTTGCATTAGAATAGCGGTGACGTAATTAAATACATAATCAATGCGATACCCCCTTAATCTCTTCTATATCGATGAGCCCATCTTCGGGTCGGCTGAAAACCCTACGATGCTCAACAAAGTTAGCGAAAAAGGATAAAATAGATAAAATTGTAAATAATGTAGTGTTGCAAATTTTGCAGATCACTCACCTCCCTGGTCGTCTAGAGCGACCAGAGTACGAATGCCGGCCTCCTTGCTCTACGCCGCAAAAACAAAAAGTCACAGAGCATGTTAGTTGTGAGAGGTACAGTGGAGTGAGTAGACAGTGGACGGTCGTTACTGCTCGCCGGCGGGCGCATGTACGAGTACAGTCAGTTGTAGTGTCGCACACCAGCAACGACACCGCCCTCCACAATACCACGATTCGTCAAAAACATTCGCTAAAGTGTCCTTGTGTGAACATTGTGGTGGTTTGGTGTCCTTGCTGGTGTCTGATCGGTGTTGTTAAGAGTTATGCTGAGTCTGTACTGTGTTGTTGTTACATGTTGTTCATTTGGCGCATGTTTTAACATATAACTATTATAAAATATATACAATTTAATTTTTATATACAGAATAGATTAACATAATATATATTACATTACAGCATGTTTTCTGTACAATATTAGAATTTAAAACATAATATGAGAGTTATATTGTAGTACATTGTACATGTATATTGTGTGAGATCAGAATTAGGTGTAACTCGATATATTTGGTGGAGTTCAGTGGCAGGTACGGGGGTGTGTTCACGCCCATATATTAACAGTAATGTGAATGTTCGAGAAGGCATGAAAATCATACAACAAAATAGATGTACAGTCAACAACAGAGAGCAGCCACTACACAGAGACCTAAGATACAGATTTAACTAAAACAGGATAGAACGAACATCAACATACACTGATCACGATACATAACATTTCATTGGCAAAGTTGGCTAGATCAGTTAGTGTTGGAATGTTTATTTAGAATCGTAAAAAAAACAGAGAACAGTACAGTTATCTATGAAGAAAGGAAGTATCGTTACGAGACAGAAAATGAAACAATAAATAGGTAGAAAGTGCGTTGAAAAGAGTGAGTCAGCCTCGGAGGTGGATCCGTAGAGAATGAATCCGAGTGTCAATTTAGGGTCTCATTAGTAAGCAAGCCCAAGCACAATGGATTGACTATTTTCAGACTCAAAAGCGCACGTATTTCGGTCAAATTACGTACTATGGAGGGGATTCTAGATATTAGAAAAGTAACTAAATATGGACTTGAATTCTATTGTAGTCAATGATGGGCTTCATGCTTTGACCTAAAACAGCAATCGGGCGAAGTTATAGGAGCTGACGGTTAAACACTCAATTTTGAGTTAATGAATAAGCCTCGTTAAGAAAATATTTAGATGAGGCATCGTTTAGATCAACGGTTTGTTGATTAACAGTCAGCGCCAAAGGCCGGCTCGCCCTGGAGGTTAAATATAATCACATAAAATGTACAATTCACTACCAACACAAAGGGCTATTTAGTTCTCTAACATTTTCGGACACGGAAGGCACGGATCATGCAACACCCATATAAGTATGGTTATAATAACACATAATACTGATTACATATCACACAGTATACTCGAATATAGGAATAACATAAATAAATAAGGATATGACCGGAAAACTACAAAAGATATACATACACACATTTAGAAATAAGGTAAACAAAATAATAAGTAGCGACATCGAAACACAACAGCCAGGGTTAGCAGAGGCTGCGCCCTAGGGGGTACGGTGGGACGGGCGTCAGAGACCAAACCGAGCTTGGGGCTATCCAGGACACTTCCGCTATACCCCTCACTCCCTCGCATCGAGAACACCTCTCTCACAGATGATCACAAATAATTCACATAATCGACAACAGAACGGAACTTAATTAAACTATGAGAGGAAACTAATTTTGAATATCAACTGAACCGCGTCTACGGATGTAAAAGACCGCACACATTTATCTATTGTCTAAATCTTTCACAATAATTAAGCAATAGACATTAGGAGCTTCCAGATTTTGCCGCACGCTTGGAAAATTAAGAGGTCATTTTAATAATTAATACATTAGGGCACATATAGCACAATAAATTTCAAGAATTTGATACAAAATACTTCTTGAACTTTTACGAATAAATAAGTACTTTAAGCCTTATTGGTGTGCTTATATCTTAATGTCGAAAGTTTAGGTACTTCTTTCTTTCTTCTTTCCTTAGGTAATGTATAATAGCACTATAATTAATTCTTTATAATTCTTGTACTAGAAATATTCATATTTTATATCAAATTCTTGGTAGTATTAGACTGTTTTATGGAGGAATGGCAATTATATTTTAACATATATTTTGGAGGCATTCTCGACATGTCACTCACAGTTATAACAATAATTGTATTGCCTTAATAAAGATCTATTTACGTTGAGTCACGAAAGTAGAGGTCTATTATTTTAATATTATCTGTGGATTGCTCTCCAAATCAATTTAAATCTTGTCTAAAATGTACAATGAGCGTAGTCCAAACTCACCTCCTCGCATAGTTGCATCATACGCCTAGTAGACTCCAGCGACTGAAATTTAAGAATTTTCATTTATTAATAAATGTTACTTTTTAAGAGCTGTTTTGACATTGATGACATTTTGACATTGATGACATTTTGACATTGATGACGCTTCAAGTTAAATATATGTAGCGTTAAGAATCATCATCATCACTTCATGTAGACGTATTTTTGTGATTGCTTCCCGGCTCTTCCTCCTCCACTTCGCCCGATCTTGGGCGTCTATTGTAGTGATGACGTCAAGACGTTAAGCCAAGACTTATTTGGCCTACCAGAAGGGGTAGGCCAAATGAGTCTTGGCTTAACGTCTTGGTTGTTAAGTGTGTTTTGTGTGTAGTTTAGAAACCATACTATGTAACATCCTTCACACTGTGTTTCATGCAAATAAAGATTCTATTCTATATTCTATTCTATAATGAAGGTATCCCATAATATGAGAAAGCTTCCAGCTTGCAACCTGAACTGATATATAATTGTACTATTCAGGTCCAGTGTCTTGAATTTCAGGATATCATTTTTTCAGTAACAATTTGCGAAGGACCTTTCAAAGAGAATATCTAGAAAATTTAATCACTTCACTTTAGTAATAAACTCAGTCTGGATACAAAAAATCTTTGTGTATCCCACTTTCGTCATCATATCATCAACCATTATGAAATGATGAAATTTTCATCAAAATTGAAATGGTACAAATTCAAATCTCGCATTTTCATACCCTTTAGTTGACTTTTGCAAAAAAGAAAACCATGTTGCACATAGCAATGCCTTTATTAGAACAAGGCATAATATGTAGATTGGAAGATATATTTTTGAAGACCATGTTTATATTTTACATACCTCATCAGTAACTTGGCCAGCGCGAAGCTGCAGCTGCTCGAGCTCGCTGCGAGGCGCGCCATTCTCGGCGGGTGGGGCTGCGGAAGGCATTCTGGAACAACATAATGATATACGTAAATACCAAGCAAGAGTCGGCATCGAATTTAGCTGTATGGGGTCCTAGTCCCTACCAAGATGTCACCTGCAAGCCGATTCACCTGCTGACTGATATGTGGTTCTAGTGCAGACTCTCCTCTCGGAGTAAGCAGACGGTAGAAGTAATGAAATCAAAAAATGAGGAGGGGTGAGCGGATCTTAGGCTACGAGGCTACAGCCTCAAATGTACTTAAATGGGAACAACGGAACAACGCTTATATGATGATGATAACTTTATTATTAGACTATCTAATAGCAAAGTTAGTATTCGCGACATTCAAGTAGCGGTATGCATCCATGATTGATGAGACTGCGCGACTTTACCCTTTTCTTTCCATTCTGCTCCTAATTTTTCACTCGTCTTTCTCCTCTGTAGCTAGTACTTACTGTGTGACATATTTCTAGTGTCCTCCGAAATAATGGCGTTAGAACAGTATAAGCTGCGGTTTTATTTGAAAGTTGAAACTCGTCGATATAACTTTACCCCCCCAGAAGCTGTAAGTGAAGTCTAAAGCATGAAGGTTTAAGCGTGGCGTTAACAACGAGAAAACGAAACGTCTGTCCGAGATTTAGGTTTTAAGTTTCGCCAACCGGCACCAAGTGTATTTTTTAATAGGACTCGTCAAAATGATTCTCGTTAGATAAGTCTAAAGAATAAATGGCAACCGCGGTTAATGCTAAAATGGTGGTTCTATGCCTGACGGCCTCGATATCTTTTTCATGGTAACCTTTCAGGATCCAGGATTGTTAGAACAAGGAAACATGTGTGTGAGTAAAGAATACCAATTCTTTATGGATGGCGTACTAAAGAAACGAGGTGCCAAAGCGGAGATCTAGAAGGAATCTGTATTTTGGCTAGGAAAGTGGGTGAGATTAATTGAAAGAATTCATAGAAACACTTGCCAATGGTCATAGAATACAAACAGGATTATAGCTGCATACAATCAACGTTCAAGTAACGCTACGTCATATTGTGAAAGTGATATTCTGTCTGTAATACACAAATTCGATGTCGAACCCCATTCAAATTAGAGAACTTACTTCTAATAATTATATTTAGTAGCTATTGGTGACCTATGGGTAAGTATCTAGTTATAGTACCTACCTAGTATATAGGTAGGTACTATAACTAGATACCTTTAAGGATCGCGACTCGACATCCTCGACGTCATATTAGACATTATAGTGTTGTCGTGACACGATATTAAAAGGTGGCATTGTAAGTGTAAATTATTTCCTATTAATTTGTAAATCGTTAAGTTCTTACGTTTGAGAAAATGAAAATTTAAAAAATGCAATTATTCATCATATCGAATCTCCATCGAAATATTGTATCAAAGGTTCCAATTATAATGTAAAATTATTTAGTCGAAAGTTATTTTCAGTAACTTCTGAAAATTGTTTTTTTTTGACTAGCTTTTGCCCGCGTGGATGTCGGTTATCCCGACAAAACATTTCTCAAACGACGTAGGTGTTCGAAGTTTCATGCTTCTAACTTTGAAAATGATGATCTGTCCATACAAAAGTTTATCTCCTATTTCACTCTCTTAATAGATAATTTTTGAAAAACGCGTATAGAAGTGTTCATTAATTTTTAAGTTTTTGTTAAGACACAGGTTTATGAAATTTAGTGCATCTAGCTCTGAAAATGACGGACTTTCATACAAACTTCCATCCCTTATTTTACTCCTTCAGTAGCAGAATTTCCAAAAATCCTTTCTTACATCATAAAATGCATTTACTATCAAAATTTTAAGTTAGTAAGTTCAGCGGTTTAGGCTCTGCGTTGATGAATCACTCAGTTAGTCGGGACAAGTAATTTTATATGTATAGATTTATTCTAAACAAGCAATTTAAGAACTAGATATGAGATATGAGTACCACCACCATGACACATCCCAATCCCATATATGAATGTAATTTTTCTTTTTGCATAAGTACGCCCCAACCGTGACATTCGAGTAAAAGTATTTAAAAATGCAGTACATACATGAGCTTAACTTCTGTATACTTAGTGTTCTGAGCCATGCTAGGAGCGGTTAAATGCGGCCAAAGAGGTAACGTCTCAATGCAAAGCGGAAGCTCAAGGGTTTTAGCGACCTCAGGACTCCCAATGATGCATACTTCACGCTGCTGCAATCTGTG
Source organism: Eilema sororculum (assembly GCA_914829495.1). NCBI lineage: Eukaryota > Metazoa > Arthropoda > Insecta > Lepidoptera > Erebidae > Eilema > Eilema sororculum. The sequence continues at coordinate 11,852,822 of OU618553.1, read as the reverse complement.
GAGAGCGTCCAATAAGTACTTTGTGAAGCCATTCATGTGATGAAGAACAGTACACACAAGAGTGAATCTGAATACAGTTGCTTTGGCATGAAAACCATCCCACTATTTCAAAACACTTGTAAACCAAGAGTGAGGTCACTCGATGTAGTATTTTTATCGTTCAGCCTACAATTAATGGGGAGTGTCCAGTATATTGTATTGCAGTTTGCTATTATTAATAGCTACGTAAGTACCTACTAATAGTTTGAATAGCTTGATGTGATTGCAAAACAATAGAATAAACTCATTAGACCAGTAATCAATTTCAATTATGTGTTAAAAGACATGATTATTACGTGCTAATTAGACGAGTAATCTATTTCAATCATGTATTATAAAGACATGATTATTATAACAAGATCAATGGATCAATTAAACAGTAATTCTATTTTTTATTTTATGTTCCAGTAAGCGATTAACTGACCACAACTTCGTTAATTATATATCATTTGTTCATGTATAAGAAAGTAATTATGTGATGGGTTGCCGTAAATAAACGTGCGTGGCGTGATGGCACACGGCACCTTCGCCTACGAAGTTAGCACAGCACGTGTGGCGTGGTGTAATCGCGTGCGGCGTGCCCTTGCCTGTATTGCTATTCTGTAATCCGTGTTCAACTGTTCGATTTTGAGTCTCACAAATGTGGATTTATATAACCAACTGAGCGAATGCTCAATCTATTCACTTTCCGTCAAATTAATTGAACGGTGACAGAACATTCGTTACCTAGCTTAGGACCATCTCTGTCATTTACAGATGGTCGTAAGCTAGGTAATATTCTATTAGGTTTAATGACATTGGTAATCGATATTGCACACTGGTTTAAATAAAAAAGCCAGAATATTTTTAATTTAATTATGGGAGTCATTGAAAACTGTACCAATACGTACAGTCATTATTACCGTGCATCTATGTAGGCATAGGTTTGATAAATTGTATTATTCCTTCGGGGAAATATAGACGTCAGTATAATAAACCATCGGTTCTTTGCGTACGTTATATATATATACTTAATTACCCTCGTGTTAAAAAACGAGCATTAAAATTAAAGTTACTAGTTTAGTTTGAGTTTAGTGTACAATTATTAAATAAGTGTCGCATAAAGGACACTGTTGTATTAGCTACGGCCTTCAGGATAAACAAGTGAAAAGTTATATTTTTATGGAAATGTTTACAGATTAAAAATGGTATTATCCACATAACATGCTATTATTAATGGATAGGTACTAATTGCGCTAATAGTTTCGCCTTGATGTGATTGCTAAACAATAGAATAAACTAATTAGACGAGTAATCTATTTCAATTTCAATCATGTATTATAAACAGATGACTATTATATCAAGTTCAATGGGTCAATTAAACAGTAATTAAATTTTTTGTGTTATGTTCCAGTAAGCGATTAACTGACCACAACTTCGTAAATTATATATCATTTGTTCATAAGAAAGTAATTATGTGATGAGTTGCCGTAAATAATCGTGCGTGGCGTGATGGTACAAGGCACGTTCGTGCACAGCAGGTGTGGTGTGATCGCGTGCGGCGTGCCCTTGTCTGTAGTGCTATTCTGTAATCTATGTTCGACGGTTCGATTTCGAGTCTCACTGATGTGGGTTTATATACCAACCGAGCGAATGCTCAATCTATCCCTTTCCTGATCATATTACCTAAAAAGCAAATTGCCACCAAGAAAGAGTGACTAATTTTTAATTCGCCTATGAAGCAAAAAGTCTAAAACTAAAGGACTCATTTTAGAGTAAATAGACTAGCCTACTAGAAAGACTAAAACTTGGAATTACTACGATATAAAATGACTTAAACTTAAAATGACCACTTTTTAGACATTTTACTTTATAGACAATCTAAAAGTTAGTCACATATGCTTCATGGACTATTTTGGCTATTATTGATGACAAATCGGTACTTCAAATAGTATTGAAGTTCAGCTCTCCGTCAAATTCATTTAAAGGCGACAGATCATTCGTAGATTTTTCTCTCTTTGAAAACAAAGTTCTTTAACACTAAAATATTAAAAAGAATGTGCACTTAGAATGTTCTTGTTCTAGTTCCAGCTCTATTTCGTTTGGTCTAAATCCGAGAGTTCACTATGGGTATGCTCGAGCAGTTAGGGTTAACACTTGAATAAATTATTGAAATATTTTTTTCAATAAATTATTTCCTCTACAACCTCTTCTGGACTGGACTGTACAACCAGCATTAGATCGATCTTGATGAACAAAGTGCTCAAGTATGATTTTAATTGTTCCTTCCTTCCTGCTGACTGATTGTTCTGATATTTCGTACACACCTTCATTTTGGACAATAAACTTTAAATTAATACGTGAAGCGAAAACTTTGGATCACTTTTTACGAAAATTGCGAGCACGTAGGGGGGCGAGATTTGGCATATTGATAGTTTATACCGAAGAGAAGTGCATAAGCCTAATATATTTTTAAATAATGCATTAAAATACCTTATTTTGACCACTAGTACAATTTAAATAACTGAAACAGTTTGATTAGCTCTTAATACCTTAATTTTATGATCATTTTAAGACTTTGTAGTCAAGATATTTCTGACGCTGAGTGTACACTTTCCGCAGTTTCCAACCATGAGGTTAATTTATCCTATAGGTATGGAAATTTTATTATTTATTTTCGTATATTTATTGTATGCATGTCGCACCCAAGACCGTGTAATCAACAGCCTAGCCTCTTTACTAAACAACGCCGTTGAACTAGCAGCCTGACTCAGTCTCATACAAAAACATCCCCTCAACTGTTTGTATTCTCAGTTTAGGGCGTATTGTTTACTTAGCAATATCTTTGCACCTCACTTAAAATGTGCCGTCAATTGAAAAGTCAAGTGCGTCATTATGTTGACTTTCCTGCCCCCCTAGACAAGTGGCAATTCGTTGGCCGGCGTATCGTAGAATAGCATGACGAATGGATGGGATTTGACGTATGACATTCCTTGACGACTGTCATATACGTCAAATCCCACACATTGCTAGGCCGGAGATGAGATTGTCTTTGACATATCCCTCGCACCCCGGCTGACCTCGGGAGGGGGGACAACGGCGTCCCCGACTCGCCCCCGGAATTTTGCTTCTCAGCGCGCCGCCGGATGCGGTTTATCTAGGATTCTGGGGACCACTTACCGACTTTTAAATTCACACGATCTTGGGCATCCATGTTAGTGAGACTTTTCTAAAGCTATAATTTCTTTCCTAACCTAATCAAATTCTTAATTTTGAGTGGCTTAAACTGATTTTTAGACTTTGGACTGTGGGACTTGCAGTTTTTTTGTATATAGTTCCATTTGTAAGTACAAAAGAGCAAATCTTGAATTTCTTGGTACATTTAGCAACTTAGAAATCACAAACTCACATAAATCATAAAATATCTACCACGGACTTATAGAAAAGTACGGACATCACAGAACATCGCATTGCTTAGTAACGTTGTTTAAGAAGAAAAAAAAATGTGTAATACTTTTGATATAAAAACACGAGACTGTGGAAGGGATTACCTTGATTATTCCTGTGCAAACCACGACCGACGGCGGAATTTAACCCCGCAGGACGGTTTAGGATGTGTTTTTAGGGTTCCGAAGCCAAATGGCAAAAAGAGACCCTTATAGATTCGTCATGTCTGTTTGTCTGTCTGTCCGTATATCACAGTCACTTTTCTCCGAAACTATAAGGCCTATTCTGTTGAAACTTGGTAAGTAGATGTATTCTGTGAACCGCATTAAGCATTTCATATAAAAATAGAAAAAAAGCAATAAATTGTGGGGGACTGAAAGTCAACCTTTTTTTTTTTTCATCAAACCCATACATACGTGTGGGGTATCTATACAGGTCTTAAAAATGCTTCAATAATCGTAACATCATTTTTTTCTAAACTGAATAGATGTCGTGAGAGACAATTCCAAAGAGGAAAAATGTGTATCCTCCCCCCTCTAACTTCTAAAATAAGAGAATGATAAATCTAAAAAACAAAATATGATGTACATTACTATGCGAACTTCCAACGAAAATTGGTTTGAGAGAGATCTAGTTAGTAGTTACTTTTTAATACGTCATAAACCGCAATTTTCGCCTTTCAATTAACTCAAAAATAATAAAATAAAAACATTTAATGAACTACAAGAACTTTTATATTATGTTACTTGCTGCTACGGTACCTTTCATGGGCGAGTCCGACTCGCACTTGGCCGGTTTTTTGGTGATACTATGGTGATACCTGTCAATAATGACATCCGAGTGCTTCTGATTAGTATACTTTTGGTGAGTGTGTATTTCGTGTATATGTATATAGTATAATTGTAGCATCCTTTGCTTCACTCGGATTATACGCGAGATTCCGTTCGTACTTTTTACCCGACTACGGCGAAGCCAAAAGGAGGGTTATGATTTTGACAGGCTATGTATGTATGTATGTATGTGGGTATGTATGTATGTTCATTTGTTCCCTCATAGCTCCTCAACTACTAATTAGAACTGGACAAATGAGGTATCGTTACAAGCGTCTTGATCGTCCGATGGTTATAGGCTATATGACATGTCACTCAATCTTGTGTGGCGCCCTCTAGCACTCATAAGGTACAGTGTTAAAAAATAAATTTGAGATAAATATGCCGTGTTTGATATCAAATGAAAGGGCTTAATAAGCACATTTCAAATATGTATAAATTGTTAGCTTTACTTTGCCCCAAAATAATATAAATAAAAAATAAAGTTTAAAACTAAAACCCGACTACCGAAAAATCACGCTCTAAAATGTAACAAACAAAAAAATATCAAGGATAGCCGTGGTCGTATGCCACTTTTCCCTAGAATATATTGTTTTGTTAGAGTAAGTGGCATACGACCACGGCTATCCTTTTTCGGTAGTCGGGTTTTAGTTTTATAATGTTACAGTAGTGGTTAAATTTAAAGAAATTAGCATACCTAATTGTATTATTTATTGATGACGCTATAAAAAAAACGGATATTATGCTATAAAATGACAATTGGTCGCTAGGTACCAACATAGTTTTAAAAATCGACATTCTCCTAGGTACTATTCTATTAGGTTTAATGGCATTGGCAATCGATATTGCACACTGTTTGAAAAAGCCGGAATATTTTAAATTTAATTGTGGGCGTTATTGAAAACTGTACTACGTACAGTTATTATTCCCGTGCACCTATGCCTCAGGCACAGGTTTGATAAATTGTATTATTCCTTCGGGGAAATATAGACGTCAGTATAAAAAAACCATCGAATACAAATCGAATACATTCCTTCAAAAAAACCATCGGTTCTTTGCCTACGTTATACACATGTATACCTACTTAATTGCCCTCGTGTTAAAAAACGATCATTAAAATTAAAGTTACTAGTTTAGTTTGAGTTTAGTGTACAATTATTTAACAAGTGTCGCATAAAGGACACCGTTGTGGTAGCTACGGCTTTCAGACTTTGAACAAAGAACTCTCAAAATAATAAAATCTCCTGAAAAGTTAACACACATAACTTACCCAACTATTTTTATAGCTTTAATAGGTTTTAATCTTGCAGTAAAGTGTCTTAATACTGGTGGTTCATATTCAAAATCCAAACCATTTAATGTCGGAAATATACTTTTCAGTTTAATTATTGCGTCAGCGACATAATCCATATGGTCATTGGTATACACCCGACGAGCAACAGCTAACCTCATAAATTCCATATTACAATGTTTCTGCTGTTTGGTTACAGGATCTCTACCCAATAGAAAAGAACCAACTTCAACAGCTCGTACACCGGAAACTAGGTAAAGCGCATTAGCAACGGCCTGAGCAGGAAATTTGTGTCCAGGAATATGTGGTACTAATTTCTTGCAGTCAACAAAGACTGCATGACCGCCAGTAGGATACTGGATCGAGATTCCAGCTTCTCTTAGCCTGTCTCCCAGATATTTCACTTGCCCAATGCGGTAATGAAGATAACTCTCTTGGATTCCTTCTTCCAGTCCCCTTGTCATTGCAGCTATGTCACGTCCAGCCATCCCACCGTAAGTAATAAATCCTTCCATTGGAATACAACGCTCTGTGGCCAACGAGTATAATTTTACATTATCTTTTATAGAAATCATGCCTCCGTTATTTAACAGCGGATCTTTTTTGGCTGACATAATTAGGCCATCAGCATATTTAAACATGTTCATTACAATCTGCTTTATGCTTGCATTTTTATACTGGGGATCTCGTACTTTAATAAAATAGGCATTTTCGCAGAAACGAGCGGCATCGATAATCACTATTATATTATGTTTTTTAGCTATCTCATATACTTCTTTCAAGTTACCCATAGATACAGGCTGACCGCCTGCACTATTACATGTTACTGTAGATATAATAGCAACGACGTTTTCTCCATGTTCCTTTATCATGGATTTTAACTTGGTAACGCAAAAATTACCTTTCCAGTCATAGTAGGTATCAGAATCGAATGCCTTTTCCGTAACAATGTTAATAGCTTTGCAACAGTTTAATTCCACATGAGCCGCTGTTGTATCAAAATGAAAGTTAGAAATGAATACTGGATTTTGAACATTATTTGTTTGTTGTTTATATTTCAATAACACAGGAAATAATACGTTTTCAGCTCCTCGTCCCTGGTGGGTTGGTATCACGAAGTTATAATCGAATAATTCTTTCACTTTATCTTTCAATTCAAAATAGTTTCTAGACCCGGCGTAAGACTCATCTCCCGTGATCATGGCAGCCCATTGACGGTCACTCATGGCATTTGTACCAGAATCTGTTAACAGATCAATGTACACTGCACTACTAGGCAATAAGAACAGATTATAGCCGGCTTTTTTTAACGCTTCCTCACGATCCTTTTTCGTTGGTAGTTGGATCGTTTCTACCATCTTTATGCGAAAAGGTTCTACAATTCTTTTGGCCATGTTTACGCACGAAATATAATATGAAAAAGATCAAATTTAGATGATTTTTAGTAGAAATGTATTGAATAATGTTAAAATTTCAGTACGTATACAGTATATTTTCACTGTTAATCGATTTGCTTAGTCTCAAGTGATTAATATTTTTAATATAAATGTTACACTAGTTCCTCTTCTTACTGTTAATTAACACTTGTTTGAATGACAACGCAGGTAAGCCGGCCAGCGCTCAGCGAACTACTGTGGTAAAATATGTAATTTCAAAAGTATTTAATCCTTTAAGTTTCACGATCAATCCGGTAGTAATGGTTTACGTTGACTGTCGTGACTCGTGACAATCATCTGGTATCGGTTCATCAAACAAGTGATCCGTTACGTACTAATAATATGTATATTTTTTTCGCTCATCATACTAGCTATTGTTTTACGAAATACTATAGGAGTATAAGTTGCTGTCTGTTGAAGGGAAACTTTTAAAGGCAAAAGCGATGGTTTTAGGCGAGGAACAGCTTGGGCACTGGTACGTAAACTTTTCAAATACTTATAAAAACAGTAAGTAAATCTCAGATTCCTGTTCTTCAAATGTAAATAAATCTTAAATCAGATTTCTGCTTTTCAAATGTTAATTAATTACTTACTTCAAGAGCTATTTTAACAAATAGCTTCACGCTTAGGTTAAAAAAATTCAATTAGCAAAATTTAAATATATTGTTAATTTATTTATATAAAATATACAAGTTAAATCATAATAAACAGATATTATGAGGTGCCTAAATTAAAAACATCGGAACATCTTAGTACTACAATGTAGAACATCATAGCAGATATTTCATAAAAAAATACAATTGATGGATCTTAATCTATTTATAATATGAAAATGAATCTCTAAATGTGTTGGTAAGTGCATTATTCAACAATCGCCTGGACCAATTTGGCCAATTCTTTTTTTTCATGTTCGTTGAAGTTCAAGGATGGTTTTTATGGTGAGAAAAATTCGAATAATTACCGGGAACCGACATCCACGAGGGCAGAGCCGCGGGCAAAAGCTAGTATATATATAAATCTCTTGGTCCTGACTGACTGATTGACTTACCGCCGTTCCCAATAACATACTTACAGTTAAAGATAGATCGCATGTACGGATACGGTGCTCGGCTGTTTAAATTCTAAGCATAGTAACAATTTCACACCAATTCCGGAAAATAAAATTATACCGCGATGCGCGTTCTCGCAAAAAACTCAGTTATGATGTTTTGAATTTAAACAGCCGATACGTCAAATTTGACTGTTGCGATCTATCTTTAACTGTAAGTATGTTATTGGTAAGTAGAGACAACGCACAGCCAAACCACTGGTCGTAGAGACTTGAAATTTATAGAAAGTGTTTGGTTTGAGGCGTAGAGGTGTTTAGTACACCTCTACGGCTACGCCTCAAACCAAGGATTTTTTGAAATTCAAACCAGAAGGGCCAAAAAAGGGCAAAAACGTAATCCATACTATCCATACTAATATTATGCGAAAGTAACTCTGTCTGTCTGTCTGTCTGTCTGTATGTTACGCTTTCACGCCTCAACCACAGAACCGATTTTGATGAAATTTGGTATAGGGGTAGATTAGACCATGAGAAAGGACATAGGCTATATTTGATCGCGATAACCGACATTCACGCGGGCGGAGCCGCGGGAAAAAGCTAGTTTCTTATAACTCAAGAACGGCTGAACAGATTTTCATGATCTTTAGTTTTTTGAATTTGTCTCTGTTGCCAAAAATCGATTATCACAATTAAAATATGGTAAATTCATGAAATAATGTAATATTATTGAAAAATTGATTTATTAGGGCGTAATTGTTGATCACAGTCAACAAACTAAAAGGTTTTTTTTTCAATGTGTCTAAATCAAATAATTTTATTGTCAAAGTCATGTCAAAGTGCATTCCCCTATATAATAAAAACTGGGGTTGATATTTCAAGATTATTAGGTAATTCATAATCTTTAGCTGGAATTCAGGCAATAATAATTAGAGCTTTTTATGAAGCTTCTCATCATCATCATCATCATCAACCCGCGGCAGTCCACTGAGCAGGACATAGGCCTCTCTCATCACGCCACTTCTAATAATATTCAATTATCAAGACCGTGACAAATCAAAGTCAGTTAAATTATGCAGTGTAGATATATAAGTAATGTTGTTTATGTTATTCTGTGATCTGGTGTTTTTTGAATAGTTTTATGTCGGGTTATTTTATAAAAAATACTTCTATTAAGTGATAGGAAAAAACTATCTAGGCAACCAAGCACCGGACACGCCACGATTGTGGCGGTAAGACCCGTCACCGACGAATGGCTGGAGAGGCGCCAAGGTAGCCTCTCCTAACAGCCGACCCAGGTCCACACTGTACATGGCTGTTTCAGTAAGTATCTGCATCGTATAACCCGATAGCCGATACCCGAATGCCACCACTGCCGGGGCTGCTCCGCAGAGACGTCGCTTCAAAGGCTGGTAGAACGTCCAGATAGGATAGAGCTGTACCGCGTCCTTCAAGCATTCGTTAGAGCGGGAATCCTCATGCTGCTACCCCTGATACTGGCCATGGTTGGCAGCGTGAGTGTGAGGAATGCCGCTGTTCTTCTGTGTGGTAGTGATGCGTATAAGAGAAGCAGCGGAAATGGAATGAGGGTGATCTAGCACTCTCACGTGCTTTAGAACATGCACCGGGCAGTGAATATTGCATAACTATTTCCATCCTCGATGAGCTAGGGCCTGGGAGTTATAGTTGGGGCTAGCCGTCACCAGAAACAGGCCCATGATGGAGGCGCTGTGTATATTGAGAACGGTTTGGTACCGATAACCGACACCCACGCGGGCAGATCCGCGGAAAGGTAAAATGAAGTAAGGTGAAACTGTCTGTATTATAAATCCAAAATACTATAGGTAATAAAATTAGTAAAATACCTTGCAAACATTATTATGCAATATTGCATTACTATCATGCAGCTAATTTAATTTGAAATTGTTATTCATTTATTTATACACTGTATCATTCATATTACGATTTACTGTGGTTCATAACTGGAGTTTTTTTTTTCCAATAAAACTTATGATACCTATATAAATTTCAACTAATAACTTTTGACCTTGGAATGTTATTGATGTTAGCTAATTAATTTAAACCAGATTTGGTGACGGTGTTTGACAGCGTGTGAAGTTGTCGAAGTCTAAAGGGCACGCTCCTAATCATAATCATAATCATATTTATTCTGTGGATCATAGGTTAGGTATAAAGGTCCTAAAAAGCATTGAGCTGAGCCTGAGCTACAACTGTGGCTACGACTTCGCTACGCATCGCAAGGGCCACGTAGCACTTCGATGCGACTTTGCACTACAAGTAGGTAATTTAAACGGCCCTAGCTTCACAACTATTTTTAGGTAGGTACGTTCAAAATAGAATATGCTCCTTTTATTTATTGGATCGACAGTCACTGAATATTTCAAGCAGTACCTGCTGTTTATTTTTCAAATAAGACCCTATCGATACAATTTTCGCATTTGTACACCTTAAATAGAAAAATTTTCACACATTGAGCGAAGACTATGACCAGCAGTGGACTGCGGAGGGCTAATTGTTTGATTGATTGATCGTTTTCGAGCGAATTTAATGTCTCTTCTACACGTGGGCGAACACAGTGGCGAACGCATTGGCCAACACAGCCTCCTGATGCCCCGGCATACATCTCGAATGGTTTTGGCCACAATACCTGTAGGCGAACATGTAGAACGTTCGCCAACAGGTATTGGCAAACGGATTCGCCACTGTATAGGTACAGTCAACTACAAAAGTAGCTTAACAAATTCAAAATTTATTGAACACTGTGGCCCCTAAACCTTACATAAAATTGTGAAAAAAATCATAGAATATGTAAATTAAGTTTGTCTTCTGGGAATCATAACACTACATTTACTATAGACTGATGCATTCCATTATAAAAAGATTTGTAAAATATTTTAGTGTTAATCAACTTACGGCGTTGACTGTACGTCAACTTGCAGCGATTAAAACAAAAGAGCTGTATAAAACGAACCATGAGTTGTTGTGTTCATTTTACTTTCGCTTTTTTAATCTCAACGTAGACAAAAGCAATTTCAGTGCCATCAACCAAACAGTAGAATATTATAGTACCTACGTCAGCTTTAGAACATTCAGGGCTAGGTGGTGTGCCCGTACCGACCGTTTGAATTTTAATGCTAACTTTACTTAATTTTGCGCAGGTTGCGGGCTGGGACCACTGTTGCTACTTTATTCATTAATGCCGTCTCCGCCTGGTACGCCACCACCTAATATTCTGAGGATAATCCGTTTATGTGTATTACGAGTACCCACTTATATTGCATTATTTATGCGATACCTTATCAAAAGTGTAACTAGGTACATTACATCCGTAACATTTTAAACTGTTACAATTATTTTAAATTCTAGACTTCTTTTAGGTAGAAATTGAAGAGTAATTATGGAGCCTACTAATGACTTAAAAAAATTCCATGCTAATTTTTCCTATAGATTTAAACCAGAAAAAGTTAGGCCAAAGTATATTTCTTAGAAAGGGAATGATCGCAGATACAAATCCCGACCTAGATGTTGACTTTTGGCCGAAATATTTTGACCTTTTAACCAACAACGGCAATGGCAGGCAATTAAGCCATCTAGAACTTGAAACACCATTGCAATAACGGTGATTTGTTAACTAAATAAAGAAAAGTTAAGTAATATATTTCATTGAAGGTCATTAGCATATTACAATCATGTTTATTTAAACCCATCGTCTTATTAGTGGTGAAACAAATACAGAGATTTGTGTTTATTTAAAAATTAATTAGGATGAGTAAAAATAAATATTGAACGAACATTATTTTATTAATGTCACGAAATCATTAATTTGAACGTGATGTAAACTAAAGTTATTTTTATTAAAATTTAAAGCAATTAGTAAACATGACTAATCTACCTGATTCATATTACGATTACGACAAAATATTGACAAATAAATTTTTACATACAAAAATCTGGAAGGTCGCTTCCAGATTTTTATGTGAAATATATTCCAGCTGCAACGTCAAGTTAACGGAAATTAATGGCAGGATTTCGTCGGAGAACGTGTTAAAGCGGTGGAGTCGCAAAACTAGGATCTGCGTAATCTCAAAGATATGCCGACGACGTAGCATGTCCGCGAAGCCTCGCTCAAAATCAATAAGCGCGCGCAACCTTTGCGCCGGGCACCGAGAACGGTGTTCACATCCCCCACCCTGCACTAATTCTAGCCGTTGCAACTTTTAACTTGTTTTTTTGGTTTAATTTTATGTTTATTCTAATTCAAGGAAGGTGTGAGCAGCAATTGGCAACCCGGGAAAGATTATCGGAAAAGAAATTATTTCCGATTGAGTGGGCGTTTTGCCAGCGCAATAGGTACGAAATTCGAACAATGCCATTGTCTCCCAATAATAAATTGACGTTTTAATTTGCTATTATTGTAACAATTCCTCTTTATTTATTTATATTTTATATACTTATAAATTACATTTTTAAATGAACTTAATAAATACATACTTTGAAATTATAACTAAATAGCTTTTAGCCGCGGCTCCGCCCGCGTAGATGTCGGTTATCGCGACTAATTCCATACCAAATTTTATTAAAATCGCTCCAGCCGTTTAGACGTATAAGAGTAATAAACATACAACCATCCATACTTATGATAGTAACCTACCGACATCAGGCACAGGGACCAGGCTACCGGAGTTAGGGCTACAGAGAAGGAAACCCTCCTCACGGTGCGTGCCGTATCGAGGAGCACGGACTTCTGCATCTGGCCTTTGACCGCAGCATCTCACCCGAGCCTCTTCAGATGTTAATCGAGGCTCTTTGCTGTTAGACTGACTATAGGTGCAATTATTGCTTAGTCAACATTTCACATGTCGACAATATGGCGGGCCAAGTCCAACTTCTGTTTACCTTTCTCAGCTTTTACGAGATTTTCTCGTCATGACGAATGGTGACATCAACAATCAATGGTCGACATTCGGATCGGTCACATTTCTAACAGTGATGATAGATCGATTCCAGTACAATGTGATGTTAACGTTGTCTTCAATCTCCACAAGGTTTTATGAACCGGGGTGAGCACTTAATGATGACGATAATGATTCTTGCAAATAAACAGCAGTGATTTTCTTTACCAATAGTCGTACAATTCTATGTAATACGATACTGCTCATAATTTTTACTTGGGCAATAAATGCAAACAAAGTTTCGCGAAGAAATAGCTGTAAAACTATTTCTCTGTGACTAATTAGTTGTCTGTAATTTTGTAACTACTATCAAATAAAAAAAAGTTTTCGCATTTGTGGTAGTATATCACGTTTGAAAAAACTAGGATACGAATCAAAAGTTGGAAAAATTTGCAAGAAAATTTATTCATAATCCATAACTTATCTACTTATTTAATAAAAAAGGACCACTATTGAGAAGAGCTTAATTTATTTGGATAACTGTGTTAGGTAGGAATAAAATATTCAAGGTTTATATTAATGGAAAAACATTTTAGAATATTCACGAGAGAAAATTCGGTGCCCGGATATTGCGAGAAGTACGGAAGAACCTAATTTAATAAACTTTACATTTTTTACGTACTTTGTAATCAATCAATTAGCCCTCCGCCTCTCCTCTACTTTTGAAATACGTAAGAATTTTTCATTACTAGGATTTAATCAAATTCTTGGCTAAACTATTTAAAATGTTTTTTTTTTGCATGATATCCACTCATTAAGGCCAGGTAGGCCGCATTTTGAGTTTGTTAAAAGTATTTGAATCATAGGAAAAAGCGTTTTAAATTTCGAAAAAAAGATATATATTAGTTAAGGATCCAGTCTAGTCAAATTCGCATTCAGTTACCAGATCTGATGAACTTCACTCGATAGAAAAAAATCCCAAAGTTACCCCTGTTCGTTATTTTTTTTTGAATATTATGACTAAATTACTTATGCTTTCTATAAAATTTTTGTACTAAACTAAAGCCACTACATATGTCTAGACATTTTCGCAGATTTTGACTATATTATGAAATAATTTTTAAAGTTATATTTAAATACCTACTAAATTCGCGAGTGCTCGCGCCGCTGAGGCCCGAAAAGTTGCGCCAGTCGCGCGCTGGCGCTTACCGAAGTAGGACCTGTGTCAGTTTTTGCGCGACAGTTTCGTGCACCAATCAATCGGTTTTACGTATTTATAATAAATTGTTGCAAGTCATTCAATATGGGCAATAAACAACGCAAGCTAAAGAAGTCGTGCAAAGTCATAAACTAAATTTCTAACTCCGATTGATCTATTTAAAAAATTATCATACCTAAATATTACGCTCATAGCGCCATAGTATAAGAATATCAGTATTACTACTGAAGATGCTACTTACGATTTTCTATAATTCATATTTTATCTATATCAGTACAGGGGTACCTAGTACCTACAATATTCGTACATTGTATATAATTTGTGTGTGTGTAAATAAATATAAATTTAGTTTTAGTTTAGGATAGAATAATTTTAATATTTAGGTAGGTTAGTTTAATTATTGGCCTTTTTTTATCGTGCGCAAAATCCTCGTGGATACCACCCCCACGGAGCCGGTGGAGGCGGTTATGTCGGACTCAAACCGACTAAAACGCACGCCGTCTTGGGTCCTTGGTTGCCGGAGGTGAGATTGCCGAAAGCATATCTCTCGCACCCCAGCAGACCCAGGAGAATTACTGGCCTTGGGTCAGCCAGGGTGCGAGGGATATTTCGATGACAACCTCACCTCAGGCCTAGCACCACGACCCACAGTCGGCGTGCCCACAGTCGGACTCGAACCGACTAAAAAGTCGGTTCGAGTCGGTTTTAGTCGGTTCGAGTCCGACATAACCTCCCCTTCCGGCTCCGGTAGGGGAGGTATTCGAGGGGATTTCCACACGAAAAAAAGAAGGTACAGTGTAAATTTATATAAATACTTCATAAAAACTAGCACCACGACCCACAGTCGGCCTGCCCACAGTTGGACTCGAACCGACTAAAAAGTCGGTTCGAGTCCGACATAACCTCCCCTTCCGGCTCCGGCAGGGGGGTATCCGAGGGGATTCCCGCACGAAAAAGTTGTTAATCTCGTTAACTTTAGGCAATGATATTACATACAAATAAGAGGCAGATATGTTATTAGACTGCGCCTGGTGAAGACGCGAAAACGTCCCAATTGGGACGTATCGCATTTAGTATACGTCTGGCAAACGCCGAGATGTCACGTATGTAAGCGCATAATAAAATGGCAATAAAAATGCCACCGTGTATTTTTAAAAATGTACAAATTACGACACTAAAATCAATAAAACACGAAGGACCTTCTATCACATGTAAGTACATACAATATTACCGATTTTTTAGTGTATTTCATTAAAATTAGTTTAATAATATTTTTAAAATAATGGCGGCAAAGAAAAAGGACAGAAATACTTTTTGATATGAGCACGACAAGGACACAACAACACTGCTTGCATAGATTATCAGTACAGATGCGACATAGGGTAATTTTCAGTTTACTGCCTACTAAAGTAATAATTTTGACATGCTGTTCAGTTTTATTTGTTATTTAAAATTGAGTAACATAATTTTTGTTTTATTTATTTTAGGTCCTTTAAATAATTGTAATAACCTAAACTTTTTTTCAAGGTTTCCGACTAATGAAGTTCGACTTCAAGAGTGGATTGCAATTGTTAAAGAACAACGAAATGAGTTTGACTGGACACCTTCAAAAAGCAGCAGAATTTGTAGCAATAATTTTGAAGCCACTGAGAGATATACTTCGAAAAAAGGAACATTGCTCAGGAAGAATATAAATAACTGACAAATATACCACTGTTCGGCTTCATTCTGCTCATAAAAATAATCACAAAATAAAAAACTTTCTAATAGGCAGAAAAGAAATAAATTAAATTTATTTGAAGGAGTTTAATTTTTGATTATAACGTCAGTACGGCACTATGGTTTTATTTTCGAGAAGTTTCCTAATTATCTTTTAGAATTATTATCATTTTCCGAAATAAATAATGACGTATTATTTTTTCATCGAATTTCATTTCTTGCCTACCAACGAAATACCCCTTCTGTTCAACAAAATCATAATCTATGCTTCGAACCGATCCTACAAGTGCAATCGTCCGAATCATTCCGAATTATAGCTATCTTTTTTACTCACGTGCTTATCCCATCTTTCGTACTACTTTAACGCTAATTGTCAACTATTGTGCACTGACAGACTGTTGGATCAGATTTGAGAAGTCAGTTACTATGAACGTAACACATCTTGTATAAAATATCATTGACTTTAGGTATTTAACTGCCTTGTCGACGACGAACGGTGCGATTATATAAAGTAACCGTTAGCATCAATTCAAACAAATGTTTGTAAAATTACAAGCATTATTATTATTATAATGTAAGTTTTTTTCGCCCAAGCAACTAAACACATAGAACAAACAGTTCTCAAACTCATACAGTTTTTTTAATTTCGTATTTATTTCTTACTTAATATAATCATATAACTAAATAAAGTTAAAAAAACTGCATTTATTTTTCTAAGTCAAATCAAGTTTTCCTACTGCATATTTCTATACTGTGACGCTGGTGAGGTCATCGCCGAGTTCACCGTCACTGCGTTCGCGCGTAATATTTTACGAGCGGCCGGGATCGCTATAAATGCCTACTTTTGCAGGAAAACAGGGCCTTAAAGAGAAAAATGTAAAAAGTTCCGTGTGGCACGACAGACTTAAAATTATGTTTACCAGTGTTATCATCGACATAAAACTTGCTTTGTAGGATATTCTAAAGATATATTTTATTAATTAAGTATATTATAGATAAAAGGTAAGATATCCTACTTGCTACTAATACTATAAATTAGCTTATGGCCGCGGCTCCGCCCGCGTGGATGTCAGTTATCGCGTGCAAACATAGCCGATGTGTTAATCCAGGGTGTCAGCTAATTCCATACCAAATTTTATTAAAATCGTTCCAGCCGTTTAGACGTGAAATACTTACAAATTTTCGCGTTTATAATATTAGTAGGATAGTAGGACCTGAAAGTTTGTGGAGATGCAGATGTTAGCAAACATCTGCATCTCCACAAACTCAATCACGCTCTAACGGCTAAATAGATCTGGCTGAAATTTGCTGCAGGGATAGATTACAGTGGTGAAGGATGAGCATTTTGAAAATGGAAGTTGGTGGAAAAGAAATCTTCCCCCTGTAACAATTTTGTATGGTAGGTATTCTATCATGGTTCTCTTTGTAGAGCAAGCCAGTAGACCACTGATAGATTATAGCCTGGAATAACACATCATTTACCGGGAATAGATTCCCATGGGAAGCAGGAACGGGATGACAATTTTACGCGGGCATCCGCTAGTGAGTAATAATATACATAATGTCTCTTATTAGGAAGAATTGGAGAATTGAGCAATCCTAGCCAGGACAATTTCTACGTGCGTCGGATGACTATTATTAATAAAGACACCCGTGTCCCAGACAGCACGATATGCCGTCGTGCCAGCCATACGAACGTTCGTTGCCATACAAACAGCACCCGAGGAGGGCCAGGCCGTAAGGATGGCCCTGGGTCAGCCAGGGTGCGAGGGATATGTCGAAGACAACCTAGCCTCCGGCCTAGCACCACGACCCTACGCCGGCGAGCGGTTTTAGCCAGTTCGAGTCCGATATAACATCACCTTCCGGCGCTGGCGGGGGAGAGGGGGTATCCGTGGGGATTTCATTACGGGTAGTTGAGGAGTCCTAAATAGTCCGACAAACTGGTCCAACTGCAGAAATTTGATGTCGCTTCACTGAAAATGTTAAAGTTCAGCCGTTTCGTAGTTAGGATTGAAATCCGACCCTAAATGAAGCCAATGAACAGAGACCAATTTTATTGGTAACAGACCGCGGGGTAAGAACACATGGTTAGATAAAATGAGGTAAACTATGTATGAGGTCATCAATCTGCTGTAGTACGTTAATTGGTGACTACACAAGGTTAGAATAATTACTATACTTTTCATCGAAAAAATTGAACGTGTTTTCATCAGCAGGGGAGATGACGTTGCGTTGGACTGGACCCGACAAAAACGGCACGCCGCCGCGCCGGTATCGGATCTTGGATGTTAGGTGACCCAATAAGACCCGACTTACCTGGGCCAACTACGGCTTTCGAGATAAGGATTCCCTCTTTGGGAAAGTATGGTTACCTAATTTTAATTGTACGGAATGTATGCAGGCTCACTAAGATCTTCGATGCCGAAGCCAACTTCGAAGTCGCACCCGTATAGACAAACATAACATGGAGTGCGGATAAGATGATGATGAAATGCAGGTATGTGTGTCTATCACGCAAAACAAAAAAATATAGTTGTCACAATAGAGAATATTATATTTCCTCCCTCCTGCCTATCCCTTCGGGCGCAGCCAAATGTTGGTACAAATAAAACAAAGATTCCCAACTATCTCCTACTACAAAGCTATCGATATAAAACAAACAATGATATAGATAGTGACTGTGTAACGTAACCTCTTTGAAATACGAATCGAAAGGGTGTCCTCGACAATACACTTCAAAATATCGATATTACGTATCGGTTTTCGAATTGCGAGGTTACGAAGTAAGTATTTATGGAAAATAGTATCGGGGCTTTTCGTCGCTTCTCTATGTGGGATCTTCTATATGAATTTCGCTTTAAGGATTATGGAGTATGGACTCTTACAAAGATGTTTTGGCACAAGTTAACCGTCCATACTTGCAAGTCGATACACCAGCTGCTTAACGGACGATGTTGTCTTCCCAGGGTGGGTCACGAACGGTAGTCGCTTCCATATGAACAAAAATCTATTTAAAAGCGAAATACCAATCCCTAATTAATCACGAAATCTCAGGAACTATAACGCCTACTAACTTGAAATTTGGCAAGTAGGTTCCTTATAGGGTGCAGTAGCGAGCGGACCCTACAACACGATTCCTGTCGGCTTGTTCTGCAAAGGAAAGCTGTGGTAGAGATACTCCAAAACTTCCACCAGCTTGCTTTTTGAAAAATTTCACCCTTCGCGACTGATAAGGTGTAGTAGTAAACATCCGTTAAGAAGGGATTTTACGAAACTCCATCCCTAAAATGGTAAAATGGGGGTTGGAAATTTGACTGAAAGTCCTATGTTCTGGCAGTAAGAGACTTGAAATTTAAAATGTACCTATTCTCAATAAATGGTGTGAACTAATAATGTATCCTTAGATATCAAACCCTCTTTTGGGGTTAAAACAGGGATGGTAGTTTGTGTGGTTTTGTACAAATGAGAAGTGTAAGAGCCTCCACAGTGCCACAGAACAAGCTCGGGCTTGCACAAATGAAGAATAGAACTATGGGATCCGCGTTGCCATCGCGTCATAGATTTTCATCAAGTATCAGTTGCCCAATATGACTACTGGATAGACGGGCTGTTTTTATTAGGTTCATACATAAATTCACGCCTGTAAATATCCGAAGGGGAGAGCAGAGGTGCATTACTACCCATTACGCCAGATATGATTTTCGTTGCCACGTAGGTACATTGTAGCCGTCAGGCGCGCACTTTGTCATGTTTACTGTTAGGTGGGTTACAGCCCAATTTTTTAAAATAAGTTATTTAAATTGAGAAGCAATGGCAAAGTATCAGACAGCGTGATGGCTAAGATTGGGCCAGTCATTGAGCACTAAAGTAAAAAAAAGTAAACCCTAATTGATTCCTAATACAAATAATGGAGCTCAGTTATAAAAAAATTGAAGCTGTCGGAAAAACTTAAGTTTTAAATTGAGGCAATTAAGTTATTACGCACTTTATATTGAAATAATTCGGGCTGATTTGAAGGACAGATAGGGGGTCCGACAAGTGCGCCCTTAATTGCTATTGTAGGCGAGTTTGTCAGGCCTAGTCGACCGGAGCTCTTTCCGTTTGTTCAAGGGACTAAAGGAAATGTTATTTTAGTTTTCCAGTGTAGTTTGACATTATTGCTAATACTAAATGTTTGAAATTGTAAACTTCAGAGATGGTGCAGTGGCGGAATTAACTAATTATTATTTAATCAATTCGAGTGAAATGACGCACATTGGGAGTGGCGTATGTACAGCAGTGGAATTAATTAGTTAATAATAAACATAATTAGTCATAAGTAGCCTGCCGCCATTTCATTCAACTAACTTTAATCGGTGCTTTACGGCTCGATTTAATTGTCTGTCGCTTTGCAGTAGTGAACCGAGGTACCTAAAATCGGAGTAAGATGGCGCCCATCAAGCGCTATGACCGCGGGGCTAGAGAGAGCGCTGAAATCGCAGAACATGTATTCGGTTTTGGTTCTGCTAATTTTCAGGCCAACACTCTCTAGCCTTTGCTACTACTTTGCCAATCTACTGTGGACCTCGGTTCCTGGTTCTGCTAATTTTCAGGCCAACACTCTCTAGCCTTTGCTACCACTTTGCCAATCTACTCTGGACCTCGGTTCCATCCTCACCGACAGGGACAATGTCGTCGGCAAAAAGCATATATCAGGGTGCCTAATCCTGTATGTCCGATGTCAGTACATTCATCACTAACAAGAAGAGGTACGGGCTTAAAGCCGATCCTTGCGGTGTAAGCCACACTAAAGTCATCGGTGTTACCCGCGGCCGACCGGACCCGCGTATGGAATTCCTTTGTACATAGCACGGATTAACTCTACCTTACTTGAACATCACCTTTGTTTTCAAAAATAACAAAGGCGATGTTCTGGTAAATTACATTACGTATCTAAACCTACTTAATAGCGTAGTTTGGTTACGCGGTCCATTATCTGCATGAAACAAGCGCATACATGCGTGCACACGCACGAGGCACGGACGGCCTAAACATGAATGTTTTCGACTTTTCTATACCGACAGATGAAACCTGGTCCTTTTCTTTCCTCCGAGCGCCAATCGCTGTTGCATCCAAAGCTTACAATGTGTAGCCCGGCGTCCGTTATCCTATTCCTTCTTTATTCATAGTTTGTTTGGTTTATAACGGGAGTAAATTCTGTATTACCTAGCCTGTCCGAATCCCGAGAGGAGAACCTGCAGAGTCTTGTCGTTAATCAGCACAAGTATCGGCTTGCTGGTGAAGGAGAATTGGTCCGAAGTTCTTGGCTATTGCCCATACCTACACCCACGAACGTTAATACATACAGTCACGCCTCTTTCCCATTGGGGTGAGCTGAAACAATATCTTTCGACTAGTTATGATCCTGGTATACGCTTTTCGCTTCCTGTACTTTAATAATGCTCCGTTTTCAAGAATACCCTTTCTTATAGTAGCCGGTTACGAATTATGAGCACCTTTGACATATACCTACATAAGTACGCCTAGATCGACCTTTACCGAATACCCTCGCTTCATAAATATGTTTAGTCAATCTACTTTCGTCCATCAATCTCTATGTATTCGAACCATCTAAACATCCCTTTCTCTATCTTGGTCACTACATTTTCCACCATACCAAAGTTGTTCCCTTACCATGTCGTTCCTTACTTGGTTCATCAGGGTCACTCATTCCATTACATCATACAATTTACTTTCATGGGAACGTTAATACTAAAACTAAATGATGACCTCTCTTGAAAAGTGAAAATTAACATAATATATTGTACGTACGTATTTAGCTCACAATGAACCTGTGTCCGGAATGAATATTTTAGTAACAGTGGTATTACGAGGCAGATAAACGAGGCGTCGGATGCGAGCGTTATCGTGCGGAAACCATAGAGGTTATACATTTAGAACCCGAAGGATTTTATGCACAGCTGTAGATTAATAATTCCGACATTAAGGGTGCAAAAGGTGGTGTTACAATAAGCATCTTTCTACCAATCAACGGTAGAAAGATGCTATACCAAGTACCTCATTAATGGATCTACGGTCACAATACCAAGTTTTTAAACAGGTAGGATAATTGGAAACAAAGTAGGTTATACATTTCAAAGGTAACCAATACTCGCCGGGTGGACTACGGACTTAGGATGAGCGGATTTAAGATGTTTATCCTCCGTGCTTTGAAGAACACGTCGTTGTCGGTTTCGGTTGCCATTAGGACAACTATGGCAATTGTTACTGGTAGTTGAAGCCCTAAAATGTCTGCCAACTCAACTATTTACAGAACTTTGATAGCAGGTTGGAGAAGCCGATAGCAGTTGCGTCACTTCGAAAAAGGCTTGGAAGATTCGGCGATTTGAGATAACTTGGTGTTAAATTTGGTCAGATTTTAAACTGTAAGGATTTTTTTACTCTGTAATAGGTTATAATAGGTATACCCATAAGTTCAAATAATAGCGGGAATATGCAGCAAAATGCTACAAAAAAGCAGACTCAAAAACACTGTATCACCATTGTCTTTGCACTGATTCACTGTGACTCACATCATATTTTAGGTTGATGCGTCAGAAACTTGTGACGTTATATTTTTTTTCGTTGCACAAAAGATATCAGGTTCCAATCGTCAGTGCGCTAATGAGGTCTACCATTTTAGCAGAATAAACAAAGGCATTAATATCGGAAGGCTACTCATTACCTGTGGGCTTTCTCAGGCAGGAGGTATAACCAAAATACCTCTGGGCACATAACTTGGACCCATATCGCGAGAGAAACGAGACTTTATATAGGCACCTAATCTAAGATTGGTGGATTTGAGCTGTCCACCGCCGTAGCACCCCGTGATATCTTCAAAAGTCACTCAAAATGTACCTACTGTGCGTATAGAGCATATTTTGTGTACCTACGCACACTATATTATAATGCCCTGAGGTATACCTGTGGGTACAACGAATATATAAGAGGTGGTAGGGGAAGGCCCCCAACTACGTGGATGTCGAATGTTCGCAAGGACATGAAGCAGTTGGGGCTTTCAGATGACGATGCATACCCAGCGGAATAAATGGCGCCTCAGCACCAGGAAAGCCGACCCCGCGTAATGGGAAAAGGCGAGGCCAAAGAAGAAGAAGGTATACCTGTGGGTTATCGTCATATTATTTACTAGCTAACCCAGCGAACTTCGCCAATTTTTCGCCGCCCGCGTGGCGTCAGATCCCGTTCCCGTTGCAGCCTCTACTATATTAAGCATGTATAATAGGATAGGGGACTCTTTTATCCGCACTTAGCTTCTCTCTTGGACTGTTGTACGTAGATAAACATGTATTATACACATTATAAACCTCTTGAATCACTCTATCCATTAAAAAAACCGCTTCAAAATCTGTAGCGTAGTTTCAAAGTTTTAAGCATATAGGGACGGGACAGACAGCGAGAGCAACTTTGTTTTATACTAAGTAGTGATGATAACTTCGTCGGGGACACCGTTGTCCCCCTCCTGAGGACGGCCAGACCGTAAGGGAAGACCCTGGGTCAGCCGGGGTGCGAGGGATATGTCGATGACAACCTCACCTCCGGCCTAGCACCACGACCCACAGTCAGCGTGCTGTTTTAGTCGGTTCAAGTCCGACATAACCTCCCCTTCCGGCTCCGGCAGGGGGGGTTATCCGAGGGGATTTCCGCACGGGAAAAAAAGTGATGATGACTTCACTATCACTATGAAGTGATGAGGGTTTCGTACATTATACCGAAAGTTAAATGATCGAACAACAATAGGTCGACAACGTTTGGTCGGACGATCAAATCGTCGCTGGTACGTTAGGTCGAAACGTTAATACGTCGAGGTATTATTACGTGGAAAATGCAATAGGTCGAAAGATCAAATTGTCGCTGGTATATTAGGTCGAAATATTAATACGTGGATGTATTATAAAAATTCTATTGTCCTCTCCCCATAAAGTTGAAATTTTCAAAAGGCCTGCCTTTGCGGAATCTATGAAATAAACCTATGTTATAAGTATACTTCTGGTTTGTAGCTTGTTCATTTTGTAAAAGTTTAATGGTTTGTTATAATCCTCGTATCTCTTTGTCTAACAACTTATTCCAACGTATGTGCCGTTTTGAAAATTTCAACTTTATGAGGAGGGGACAAAAGACCGTTTGCATTTTTACGTTGTAATACGTCGACGTATTAATATTTCGACCTAATACACCAGCACCAATTTGATCTTTCAACCTTTTGCATTTTCCACGTAATAATACCTCGACGTATTAACGTTTCGACCTAACGTACCAGCGACGATTTGATCGTCCGACCAAACGTTGTCGACCTATTGTTGTTCGATCATTTAACTTTCGGTATAATGTACGAAACCCAAGTGATGATGTGAAATAGGTACTGATTTCGTTTTCATCTAGTTGATAATATTAGTTCATATGGTATTTATTTAAAAGCAGACGTAAAAAAAAACTTAGCTTTACCTATAACTTTTTCGAATGTTTACTTTTTTATCATTCACATAGGTACGCTAAAGGCTATCTGGAGTGAGCGAGGCGGGTAGTAAAAGAATCAGAGAGAAAGGGTTAATGTTATATTTATGTTTATTACACCTCTGTCAACCTGGGATGAGATGGAACATAAAATTCGGCCTTTGAATTGTCTTGGCATGGTAACAGTGGAGTTCGATATTTAGTACTAAAAAAATCTGCTGAATTATATCAAGTCATAACTATCATCATCATCACTACAAAGGATAAAGCAAATGCCGCTTTCCGCGTCTGTCCGTGTGTGTATAAAACTACGCTACAGATTTTAATGCGATTTCTTTTAATAGATAGAGTAATTCAAGAGGGTTTATATGTATAATACATGCTTAATACAGTACTGGGCGCAACGGGATCGGGATCGGACGCCACGCGGGCGGAAAAATATTTGGCGGTAGAATTATGAGGCGACTGGGACCACTACATAACTAGGACCGCGGTGTCACTTGCCTGATTAGTAGTTCGCCGAGTCAGCTAATTTATTAATCAATAATGCATAATTATTGTGCATTTTATCTCATTCTTGTTTGGAAGCGTTAAAAAAACTTGCCAGGTGTCGCCTTTTTGATTCGTAGTTTGACCATTTGTTATGCATTAACCAATTGTTAAAACAAGATTCCGTTTTTTCAACACAATTTTACTAAGTATATGTAATTTTGACAAATGGTTAACTTAAAGTAAATGTATTAATTGGTAAAATTAGCGTAAATCTAAAAGCTGGAGTTGTGGCTTAAGAACCTATGAGTTTATTAGATTATACCTAAATGCGAAAGTAACTCTGTCTGTCTGTCTGTATGTTACCTTTCACGCCTAAACCACTGAACCGATTTTCATGAAATTTCATATATTGGTGTAGATTAGACAATGAGAAAGGACATAGGCTATGTTTGGTCGCGATAACCGACATCCACGCGGGCGAAGCCGCAGGCAAAAGCTAGTTTTTAAAAAGCTATATAATCCTTTTCATTTTAAATTACAAATAGGTAATAAAAATGTTATGTTTCTGGTCAAAAAATCATCATTTGTAATATTATTATTAAATTTATGAATAGTCATAAAGCTAAGACAATGACTGTTAGATCTTAAAAATATAATGTCATCATTATCCCTCCAAAATATGCTATTTAGATGTTATATAAATTTGGGTTGGTTTATAGTAAGTATATTTAAAAAAGTAAGATATGTTGAACAATCTGTTAATCTTACTACCTCAGTACTGTTGTAAAGAAACTTGTGCTCATAATTGATTTACAGAGGTTCAAAAGACAAAATTACAAATATAGTGAGACTTTTCTGTTCAATTTGGTGATGGCCGGCAAGCCGGAAACACCAGGTCTACCCGTAGAATGAGTATTTTCCTGTTTGACATAATAGGTATATTGGTAATAATTGATAATGTATGTGAATGAATTTAATAATATTAAGTATGCTAACTATACAAATAGAATACAATGGGGAAAATGTAAAGGAAAGATTGCGGGTTCGAGTCCCGCCCGAGAAGATTCATTTTTCCCTATGTATGATTCAGTGCTATTTTAAAACCTTTATCAAAAATGTGTGATAAAAATTACAACAATCAATATATTTATTTTGTGCAATGTTCTCGCAACAAGGTATCCATACTAATATTATAAATGCGAATGTAACTCTGTCTGTCTGTCTGTATTTTCTTTCATGCTTAAACCACTGAACCGTTTAGATGAAATTTGGTATAGGGATAGATTAGACCTTGAGAAAGGACATATGCTATGTTTGGTCGAGATAACAGACATCCATGTGGGCAGAACCGCAGGCAAAAGCTACTAACTAAATAAAATTAAATCTATTTATGGGGTCTGATTATTAAAGTTTGTTTTGTTATCATCACAGATTTTAATATGATATAGTTTTACTCAAATAAATATATTTATGAGACTATCTTGTACTGGTTCTCAAGCACACAGGTCAAATTAGAAAGTAAAATTGTGTCAGATTTATTCTTGAGATAAACCAGACTTTGAATTTTAAAAAGCTGGTACCTATGTCATTGTACTAAATTAGATGGATGTATGTTGTGTTACAAACTTTATTCAATGAAGCTGCTTGGTATATTAAGTGACCTTTAATTAGCATACAAAGGTTTTTTTTTTATCATGAATTTCATTGTTTTGCCATGATTTGTGAATAACACTAGAAATTTTAATGGTTTATGTGCCGTGAAGAAGAATAATGGCTATCATTGAAATAAAATTGTTATATTATACAGTACATTAATTGAGATTTTGAATCAAAGATATCCCCATTATCCGCCTATGACATCATCGGGCGAGTCAGCAGTAAACAGAATCTTTTAACGAGCCTTTCAAATATTACACTTAAATTAATAAATGGGGGCCGGCGTCGTACAGTTAGGATGTAATCCACCCATAAATGGTCTAAGATTAGTTATCATGCCTATCACCACAAAATATTAACAAGTGTCAAATTTAACGTGAAATGTCTAGGAAATGTGTGGACTTACCTGGAATTTTAAGATAACTAGCACCTAAATAAAACAAAAGTGCTCGAAGACACTTAGCACACTCACTAGGCACCAAAATATAGCACAATGACGAAATGAAAAGGTTTCCGCACTGACAGCTAGCTCTTTGCTGGTCGATCGACTCGGTGAGGTTAGCCACGGAATGCGCAATGCTTTGACTATGCGCATTGGCCTCTTGTGCAAAATGTCATGCGCGATTATTAATGGCTATTTCGAATGCCCACAAGCAAATTACAATTGTTTTATTAGCAGAGTAAAAGCGTCATCAAAAAATTGAAGTGTCAAGAATATAAACAAACAATTTTTTTATTTGATCGACATTGTTAATGAAGCGCCATCTATTGTGTAGTAGCCTAAATCATTTCGTTTTCCGTTTTCCGTTAACTGAGCAGTGAGCTGTAGATGCTAATGGTCGCTAGATGCCTATAGTAGATGCGTGGCTGGTATATTATTCAATTTTTTTTTATTCAATTCAATTCAAATAATGTTTTGCCATGAAGAAAACCAAAAACGATTCACCTTGGACCTTGTCAGTCATACATACCAAGGACCCATTCAGGTAATTTTATTTACTTACATCAAATCTTGAAAATTAAATTGGACCCACTACCCGGTCGCCAATAGAGATGAATTTTTAAAAGCTTGTTTTAAAAATATATTATTTATTATTAATTTTAATAAAAGCGTATACCTTTCTTCCTTCAAACTTTGCTAAGCCGAGAACATGAAAGTGGCAGTTTTTCTCTGTAATGTCATTTAGATACCTAAGTACTTTTGTGAAATGATGAAGTTATTGGGAAAACTATTGGGAAGCTGGCAGGAATCGGCTTATAGCGACCCTTCACCACTGCTACCATGCCTACCACTAGTGCTACAATATTCCTAAGTAGGTGGCTAAATAATTTACGGATGAATAATTGGCTGATTGTATTGTCGTCAAAAGTTGATAACTTAGATTAAACTCTGTTAAAAGTAGATAGTCTTGGAAATCTAATTGTAAGTATTTCTTTGTTCAAAGCCAATAAAGCCACCCTTCGTGTTTTAGAGTGGCTGTTTTTGCATAAATATTAGTCTGGTATCATTATTTGCATACCTACGTGAATTTTCCGCGGTAGGTACCTACTCAAGAAAATGACCGATAAACTTGCCGTTACCAACGCCACGTCACGCACGGAGTTGTCCCACCGTCCAAGTTTGTCCCTCCCGAGTCCTAAGGAAAGCCTACATGATTGGCTGTATTGAATAAAAAAAGGCGCTTAACCATATGATCGGTGCAAAAAAGGCGCGCTAGTTACATTCGGCGTCCCGTCCGTTCCACATTTGAAAATTAAAAATTAATTCCCGCCTCATACAGGATCCGTGACACGATTTTTGTTATAGACAGCTTGATACATTGGAAGTCATTATCGTAATATTTTATCAATGTCACTGTACCTATTTGGGGTACGTCGCCTGATGGTAAGAATTCTCTCACCATTATAAACGATTGAGCCAACAATGTTATAATGGTAGTTCTTAGACTCTGAAGAAGGACACAGGTGAATGTGGCCCTTTAAGGATCTTTTGACCCCAGGGCATCTTTACCTGCAAGTCGGTAGGTAGGTACACCTGCTGATTGACGGACGTGATTGTAAAATGGGCCGCAATAGCTGTGCCAATAGCTGGTTTTAAGTTGATATACTTGGTTATTTAATTCAAACAAGACTCGGGCATCAATTTAATTTCGTTTCTTACTTTTAAAATGAGGAACTTCCATACAAAATACCCCATACCCACATTCTTTACTTTAATAAAGGGTGAAATTATTCTTGAAGTGAAAGGGTGAAAAGGTGCCGTGTAGGTTCCCGGTGGAGTAGACTAGGACCACCCCATCTCTTCCTGTGGGTGTCGTAAAAGGCAACTAAGGGATAGGGCTGTTCTTCATCCGACAGTAAACATACTTACAGCACAGGATTAAACGCCCGCTTGACGGCAATAGGTTCGCTCCTTATTACGTGCGACCGAAAATTATAGTTGACGAATGCAGGATTTACAGGCAGTTTGGACAGGTACAAGCGACCCTCCTAGGATTTACAGGATTGAGTGTAGGTATGTATCTATGTGAAATTTGGAAATGTGCTGAGCCATTACTTATTCATTTGTTAATCAGATCGTACAGATCGAAGATGTTTTATAGAAAGTTAAGTTGGCTACTACTAGGGCACGTGTAGAAGGAAATAGGGTAATAACTCGAGCGCGTCAGATTAAGTCAGGGAAGGTTATTTACATATTGACCAATGCCTCTAGTCTAGTCAGTAGACAGCCCTCAATGAGGGTAGATGTGCAAAAAGAAAATCGTCTTACGAATTAACATCTACGCGTCAGATTAATATAAAGTAGGTTAGTTACCAGCTAACAAGTGCCCATTTTAAAAATCTCGCGATTTCAAGCGTAACCTAAGGGCGTGGGAAGCTTGCAAAAATATGTCCGTATTGTATCGAACGCGATCTTTTTACCCGACTGCCGGAGGAAGGAGGGTAATGTTTTTTCTGTTTATTTTGGAGTTAACAAAACAATAACTGAAAAACATTAAATAAGACCAAAGTAATACAAAACGTTAATTAAGAAGAATAATATATGTATTTGTTTATTATTATGATAAGTATACCAGCACTAAAAGTTGAAACTTTATATACCATTATTTTTTCTATCATATAATCTGCCAATTCTAATAGGTTTGCGCGACGCTCAAGTATAGACAAGTAACTACAAATTTAGCTTCGTGGTTTAGGTAGGAACCTATACTGGCCACGCCTCAAGCTTGTTTTAAAACAATCAGGTTGTATGAAGGTAGAAAAAAGAAATTAATATGACAGGATTTTAACATGTGGAAAACCGGTATCTCTGTTAGGCCTACCGTAAAAGAGGCATGCTATAGGTATGTAAGACTAGTGATAAATAAAAATATATCTTTTACCTAGCCTTCAAGGCTAATAACAGAATTTACCTGTTGTAAAGGCACATGCCAATCTCATGACATGATACGACTACAATATAGGTAAATTTATTCTTGACAACCGATAAAGTACTTACGCGTGACGGTAACGGCCGCTATTCCACCGTTAGGTGTTAACGGCGGCGTTATCGCTATCCGTTAATCTTCATTGATCTCGAAACAAAGATATTGGCATTATAAAAGCCTGACTACAGATACGACACTCGTGTAGATTACATCGAAGTTTTTATATACCTAATCAGAATTTTTGCATGATTAGGTACAACATTCTATTCTAAATTGGGTTTAATTTCATTCTTATGAAATGGAAAGAAAGGAACATTGCTGCTAATTCTGTTGTTACATCTCTAAACTTAAAATTCTCTAAAATTTTCTAATTGCATCTGTTTCTTTCATTATCAGATAGAAAAGGACAGACATGACGGTACGCTTCAATTTTAGTCGACATCTACGAACATGCTACTTATAGTAGGGGAGCCGAAGAAGGAAATACTGTAGTAACTCGAGCGCGTCAGATTAAGCTAGGGGAGGCTAGTTACATATTGACAAATTCCTCCAGCCAGTAGGCAGCTTTCAATATCGGTGGGTGCGCAAAATAAAAAATTTTGTTCTACGAACTTACATCTATGCGTCAGAATAAGATAATGTAGGTTAGTTGCTAGCTAACGAGTGTCCATTTTGAAAATCTCGCGATTTTAGCTGAACATTAGGGCGTGGGAAACTTGCAAAGATATGTCTTCATTTACTCGAACGCGGTCTTTTTTATGTTCATTTTGGAGTTAAACAAACTATAATAACTGAAATACATTAGACAAAACCAAAGTAATACAAAACTTTAATTAAGATAGGATGATACATGTATTTATTTATTATTATGCTTTGTATATGCCTCCCTCACCACTGAAACTGTAAACTTT
Source organism: Eilema sororculum (assembly GCA_914829495.1). Lineage (NCBI taxonomy): Eukaryota > Metazoa > Arthropoda > Insecta > Lepidoptera > Erebidae > Eilema > Eilema sororculum. The sequence continues at coordinate 11,821,903 of OU618553.1, read as the reverse complement.
ATACACCATTATTCTTTCTATCATGTGACCTACCAATTTCAATAGGTTTCCGCGACGCTCGAGTAACTACATATTTAGCTGCGTGGCCTCCCTAACTATTAACTTACTACGCACCAACAAGGCGCTGTCTTAATTTGACAGGTCTTAACTTGAATAAAATCATCTGTCCTTTTTTATCTGATCATGAAAGAAAGAGATGCAATTAGATTTTTTTAGAGAAATTTAAGTTTAGAGATGTAACAACAGAATTGGGAGCAATTATCATCTAAACTTTAACCCCGGTCGCATTCGAGGCCTTCATCTCGAAGTCCGGGATCAGTTATTATAAGTCTCACTGCACTGCGAAATGCAATGGCAGTTGAACTTGTTAGATGGCTGCTATTTGACTTCCACTACTCGAAGTTCTATAGTTAGAGTAGCTATCGGACTACGCAGATTATCACCGGGCACGGGTGCTTCGGGCGGTATCTGTGTCGGATCGAAAAGGAGCCAACGTCCGAGTGCCATCATTGCGACGCGAGCGAGGACACAGGGCTGCACACGCTCACCGAGTGTCCGGCATGGGCCGGTCCGAGGCGGGAGCTAGTGGCGGCCTTGGGAGTGAGAGTTCTCACCCTCGCCACCTTGCTTACAGCAATGGTCCGCTGCGCGGACGCGTGGGCGACCGGCGTCTCCTTCAGCGAGCAGGTAATGGTCGTGAAGGAGACGGCGGTACGGGAGAGGCGGCGCGAGCGAGAAAGACTCGCGGATCGTGCCGCCCGCCCGCGCGCGCAGGCAACTCGGGCGTCGGAGGGCACTGACTGACCTCCGTCCCCCATGCGCGCGGGCCTGGGGGTGACGGGTGGAGCCGCCTGTCACCCCAGCAGAAGCAGGCCACGGTGGCAGCGCATTCCGGGGGCGAGTTGGGGACACCGTTGTCGCCCCTCCTGAGGAGGGCCAGACCGTAAGGGATGGCTCTGGGTCAGCCGGGGTGCGAGGGATATGTCGATGACAACCTCACCTCCAGCCTAGCACCACGACCCACAGTCGGCGTGCGGTTTTAGTCGATTCGAGTCCTACATAACTTCCGGCTTCGGTAGGGGAGGTATCCGAGGGGATTTCCGCACGGAAAAAAAAAGCTATCGGACTTTTGAGGCTTCCAGCTACCCGTAACGACTGTCATAAATGTTGGTATGGCAATAGACCGACACGGCTTAAGGACTGACGTGCTCTCCGTCTTCTCCGAGGCACGGTGAAGTCTTTATGTGTTAAGAATGGTCGCCATCCTAATACGGACATGGTTAGTGTTGCTTAACTTTGCAATGTGTTAATCTACTCGGCTCCACTTAGCCTCAAATGCCCTACTATAATCCATACTAATATTATAAATGTGAAAGTAACTCTGTCTGTCGGTCTGTCTGTCTGTATGTTACGCTTTCACCCTTAAACCACTGAACCGATTTTGATGAAATTTGGTATAAGGGTAGATTAGACCTTGAGGAAGGACATAGGCTATGTTTTGTCGCGATAACCGACATCCACGCGGGCGGAGCCGCGGGCAAAAGCTAGTACCTAAATATATTTGTTTTGTTGTCGCTGAATGAACACAAAACTTTATGGTAGGCAACCGGAGTTTGCCGAAACTTTTTCTGTCATTTTCACGACCGCTGAAAAGTTCGTCAAAGCTCGCGTGTAGGTATTGTTTGTTTTCAAAAGTGAAACATGACTAATTTTTTTATGTGATACAGATTTTCACAACCCATGAATGTTTAAATGTTTAAACGAAGTATCTTGGCAATTATATCCCAGAGTTCCCACGGGAGTGGGTGAATATTGGTTATTTTCCCGTGTGAAGCCTACAGATTAAGCTCGTATTAAAGTAAAAACTGTTAAAGAAGAGACTTCCCTTTTTTAACGTGCGGAAAATCCCCGCGGTGACCATACCAGAGCCGGTGGGGAAGGTTATGTCGGACTCGAACCGACTAACGGCCGTTCCCATTAACATACTTACAGTTGAAGATAGATCACAAAAGTCAAATTTGACGTATCGGCTGTTTAAATTGAAAACATGGTAACTGATTTTTTTGCGGGAAACCGCATCGCGGTTTAATTTTATTTTCCGAAATTGGTGTGAAATAGGAGTTACTATGTTTTGAATTTCAACAGCCGAGCACTTTATCCGTAGATGCGACCTCCCAACTAGCAAAAATATGTCGTGTAGTAGTCGCGGCAACGCAAATTATTCAGCATTTTGGCTCCTAATAGAAGTCGTATAAACGTAATGAAAACGTTTATACAACGCGATTTGGGCCCATTTTATTCAGCAATTCAGTCACATAGACATCGTATAAAGGTAACGGAGTGACTGTTACAAGCTTAAGTTGCGCTATAACTGTAACTTATATGACTTTTATGTTACGTTTGTTTGTTAAATTAAGCAAGTGCGTCGTGTTGTGTTTTAAAAATTATAAAAAATTATAAGTACAATTTATTTAGCAGACATGTTAATTTGTAGGTTGCACCAAATGTAGGTTCGTAAACTCACGCATAGGTTTGCAAAGTATTGCGAAGGTAAGTTTTCTGATGAAATATACTAGGTTTTATCATAAATATTTAACGCCCCCCTTCAATTCTTAGTAATATGAATATAATAACAAATATTTTTTATTACAACATTCATTTGTACACCATTTTTAATGCTAACAGGTCGTATAATAGCTTCTTATACAGCAAATTAGCAGTATAAGCGCCATGATTATATTTTAGGGTTCCTTAGACCTTCCTAAAAAGTTTTCTAAAAAAGATCTTTTGTTTATTTATTTATTCAATCAACCACTTATTGTACACAAGAAAACTAAGACAAGTGATAATTGAGCAGTACAAGCAATTATACGACACTTGGCACTAGGCTTGTAATAGTCGTATGAATGCAACTTATACAACATAATAGCAGTATAAAAGCAACGATGTGGCTTTTATTCGACTGTGTCACAAGAAAGTTATATAATGTGCTTTTACTCGACGAAATAGTAACATAAGGGTCGTATACTAGCGACTTATACAGCAAATCTTATACGACACTTTAGTCATATAAGTATGCAGAGTAAACGTTTACTCAGCATCATTATGTGACCGAAATGCTGAATAACTAAAATGCTATATAAGATGCTTTTATACGACACGTGCTGAATAATTCACACTTACTCGACTTTTATATCACCGAATAGCTGAATAAACTCAACCTTATAAGACTAATTTGCTTGTTGGGCTATCTTTAACTTAAGTTTTTTATTGGGAACGGCCGTAAAATGTAGGCCATCTGTGAGTCAAAGTGTAAAGCTGAAGGTAAGGTTGTTGGACATATCCCTCGCACCTCGGCGGGCCCAGAAGGGACTTCCCGTATGTTGTGTATAACTTGCCTGTCGTTGTACTTGCACAGTGCACACGTCCATAGGTCTCGGTAACCATTTTCCATCAGGTGGGTCGTGTGATTGTCCGTCACCTTAGTGTATGTAAAAAAATGGCAGGAGATTGGGTGGTGTAAACATTACACGAAATTAAATCGTTGTGGCTCACAAATCTTTATACCTAGTTCATACCAACATTGTATGTTGCACATTAATGTATTACATGCTATTACAATAAATAGCACCAATTACGACACGATTAAGTACAGCACGTTCCAATTTAAAGATCATGTTTATTTATGAAATATACTTAGGTATTCCAACAAATCGATACCTCCTACGTAAGTTGTTGTATCCCACAAAATGTCATTTAGCGTTTTTACTAAAAAAGAGCTTTATTTTGCTGTAATTTACATATTCAAAGTGAAAAAATAACAAAAATGTTGTTTTATCAAGCATTTTATAGACGTAAATCGTTGTAACTTTTGTACGAGAACGGACTACAACGTTGTATAGTTCTTGGCAATAGTTTACGCGGGGTGCAGGGTAGCGAGGATCACGCGCTCGCGAGTTGTATCGGTTACATACAACAGAACACGCTGGACATTGAGAAGAACGCACGCATGTCGAAATATCACTGGTAAGGTACTTTATTTTATTATTTCTTATACATTATTGAGTATAATATATTATTTTTGCCATCTACAACCTAAAATGTTGTAAAGATTACTTACAACTGTATACGCTGTTAAGTTTACATTCAAAAAGGTTGTATGTAATACATAAAACATTTTACATAGTTCAACGTGTATTACAAAATGTTGTAAGGTGAGTGGGGGTAAGATAAAAAACGGGGAAAGATAAAAAAAATATAATAACGCCTAATACCAGTGAATTTTTTTAATGATGGCCATATGGTTGTGGACACCATTTTATCTTGCCCCGCCCCGCAGTCTGCATCAGTCGCTAAGTGAGTGTATGCGTGTGTTATTTGTCATTTTTCCGTAGGTTACATTTCCCGCGTAAAATTGAGTTTTTCAATCTTACCCCGCTCGCTGTATCTCCTTACACAGGTTATTAACAAACATTTTGTTTTGATATTCGTAAATAGATTTGAAATGTAATATGCTCTATAATGTGATGATTAGTATATTTCACGTATTTTAAGATTTATGGCACCTTTCAAACTTTCCCCTGCAAAATTTAATGGGGTAAGATGATAATATAAAACCTTCCATCTTACCCCGTTTATGAAACTCGTACAAAAGGTCAGGGGTTCTCAATCTGAAATACACGGTGGTATCCCTTCCATAACATCGTATCAAAAACTTATATCATGAAATTAGTACATAATTCTAGACTCTCTAGTGTTTAACCGCTTGTCGGCTTAATAAAAGTCAGATGCTCTCTACATAAGTGCAATACCTACATGATTAAGATGTACCAATGTATACAGCAGCTTTTTTAAGCAGATGAATAAATTCTAGGTGTCTAGAATTATGTACCTACTGAATCCATGGTTAAAGTTTTCACTCTGATGTCCTTCAATTTGTATGTTCTATTCTAATCATCCGAAAACCATTGTGGTCACTTATTTAAACAAATTAGGGATACCTACTGTTAGGGTCTTGTTAATTTGCTCTAATAATTTCCTTTGGTAGGGAAATAAATAACCACAATTTGCCTCGATGGTCGTCGCAAGCGCAGCTGCTGTGCATGAGGTCTTGGGTTCGATGCCCAGGTCAGGCTGTGTTTTTGATTTCCCATTAGGAATCTCTCTCTATGAGCCGGGAGTCTGGATTAATGTACGGATTATCTTCTATACTTACACAATAGCTGGCAAAATATTAGCGCACCATACTCCTCTGGTTTGTGTGGTGAAGTCCGTACATTGCCTCACAAACCAGAACATTTTTTTATAGACCAGTGTCTAGAAAAAAATTAATGCCATTGATCAACACGAGTTAGAACAGTCATGCATGAGCATGATTATCTAATTCTTTTAATATCCATAACATGTTGAGAACCCCTGACTGCCAGCCGTTTCAACGGGGTAAGATCGATATATTTTATTTGATAAATATTTTTTTCTTGCATTTAGAATGCGATTTTTGTATATGTATAACTGATTTTCAAGTTATTTAGGTTATTGAAGCAGAAGGTTTATTGATCACCACACAAGCATAATGACCATGAATACGATTTCAGTCACTATTTCAATCTTACCCCTTCAACGTTTCATCTTTCCCCTACATATTTTTTTTCTTAATACCAATTTTACTAACGTTTTTTTTCATTAAATTTTGTCTCAAAAAGATTGCTGTCAATATTATAGAAACAAGTTGACTATACTTTTTTACCCAAAACATCCTTTTATACATTTGACTTAAATCCCTTTGTTTCACAACAGTTTCAAATCAACACTGTTTATCTGATCAAAAATCCATTCCGACTTACCCCCACTCACCTTATGTCATACTTACAATATTTTACGTTGTTGAGCGTTCATTATAAAATGTTGTATATAAAACATACAATATTTTACGTTGGAATAAAAACTAAAATAAATGTGGCATGTAGTAAAAATAACATTTTACTTCAGAAGTCGTTATTCAAAACTCAGCTTTCGAGTACCGGGACTTCCTATATTTTTTCTTGCTTTATCTCAATGCTTAACATAAAGCATTTAATGAATAATAATTTTAATGTTGTTATATACTATGTGAAACTATTTAAAGCGCTCTTGTCTACCTATCTGACTGACATAGAGCCCTAAACGGAGCACTACTTTGCTCGCTTACTAACTAGAAATGCTTGCTTGTTTACTAACAGTAAAATTTCTTTTTCGTTTAGTTTTCTCCACTTCCAATAAGTTTCAATGAATCGGAAATGAGTGCTTTAGCAAATATGATAGATAGTGACATCTTTGATAATACTATATCAGAAGAAGAAACAGAGTCTAATACAAAAAATAATGAGACACCGCACCCTTCCCCTTCTTGTAATATCAATCATTTGGATTACGACTGTGATAATGATTTTTGCCCATATTATATACAAAAGGAAAATATATCGGCGTTTGACATTTCACCTCAATCCTCACCAGTGCTTTCTAGCTGCTCAACGTGTACAACAATGAACAATAGTCCACTATCAAATATTTCAAAGAGTCCAAGCACGTCAACCGCCAAACGCCATCGTCAATTAAGGAAAGATAAAGGTAATGTAAGAAAAATACATTTTAATGAATGGATCGATACCAAGAGAAAGTTCTTGCGTAATTTATGAAAATAATATGTGTCAAGGAAAGGTTCAATGCAACCAAGTAGAAAGATGGGCCCTTCATGTTCCTGCCGGAAAAAATGTTCTGATAAATAAAGCGTAGAAAGATTTTTGACAGTTTTTGGAATTTAGGCAATCGAGAAAAGCAGTGGATGTATGTGGCTAACATAGTAAAGAAGCAAAATAAACGTAGAGTGTATACTGATAGCATTTCAAGACGTAAGTATACATTACAATATTAGTACCAGTGGGATATAATGAAGATGGCATTAAAACATTTTATAAGCACTTTGTCCGTCAGTGATTAGGTTATACATCCCAGACTCACCCTCAAATATAGGCTCGTATTCTAGAATGACACTCATCCTGGATCGCGATTTTTCTGGTGAATTATTGTATAGGCAATATGTCAAACTATAAGTCTTTAGAAAAGATGGACAAGACAACGGGAGTATTAGTTCCAGATCAAAGAGGAAAACACTCAAACCATCCAGTAAAGCTAACTGGTAGTCTTAAAAACAGTGTGTGTGACCGTATCAAGAGTTTACAGCCAGTTGAGTCTCATTATACGAGGCAAAGGACAAACAAATTGTATTTAGATGGAGACTTAAATTTTCATAAGTTATTTGAAATGTAAAGCTGAAACCGAACGCCAATTCAATTCAATTCAATCAATTTTATTTAATTTTATTTTTTATTTTTCAATATCGAGATATTGCAAATGAAAATTTTTTAGCTCAGTTTTTATATCCCTAAGAAAGATCAGTGCGATCAATGCCACATTTTTTAAAATATCCATAGTCCAACTGAACAACAGATTGCAGATCATGGAACCATGTCTCAAATAAGAAGTTATCCTGACAACTCATGAAGTCTGACAAAACTGAAAGCTTAACTTCCCAAGGTAAAATTTTATTGTTAGCGCTACATAAGATTTTCAAAAGATTCTTAATGCACCGCACGGCCAATTAATATTTTGTATTATAAGCGAAAGTTATCAGTTTTTAATTTTACGTTATTTGATTTGGCAAACAAAGAAGACCATTGATCCTCACTGTTGGTTTTTTACGATTTTATTGTAATTTTATTATTTTTAAAGAAGAATTTGTTATGTTACTCAAATATCATACTGAGTTATTATCATTATATTTCTTAAAAATAATATTACATACCTACCTACCTATTATTAGCTAATAGTTGAATACATTACGTACTTGTTTTAGAAGTAAACATATTAAAAAGTAGTTTTTGTGCAATAGTTCTAATAAAACCTTTATCCAGTATTAACTATGTTGTTTCCTTTAAAAAAAAAAGATAATTTGGCTTTGACAATATTACTTTTTATTTCCTGAGTAATAATGCTTACTCAAAATTGTGTTCAATGTATATTGTTAATGTCACATACAATTGGATTAAAATAAAAAATTCCAGTGTATATTGTTGTAACTATCATATACAACAACGAACGTAATGTAAACTCCGCAGTATAATATTGTAAGTATGAGATACAACAACTGAAGAAATCTAGAGTGCGCAGTATAATGTTGTAAGTATGGAATACCACGGCTGGCAGTCTGTATTCCGCAGTAAAGTGTTGTAAGCACCAAATCTCAAAAAGTTCATAATATTTTCTTAATTATCTTTCAACATAGTCAAGAATACCATACAATACATTCATATACCAAGTTTTACAAAGATCCATAAATAAATGCAGTTTTTAGGACAATTTGAATCTTTAACTCGCTCTCCTGTAAAATTGCAGTTTTAGAGATACAACAACTTACGTAGGAGGTATCGAAATATTTGTAAATACTTCAGCATTAAGAATTTTTCATTAAGGCTAACAATGGTGGCTCAATAGGTTTTTCGGACTTTACAAATAGGTACTTTACAAACGCCTATTATTTTACTGCTGGCAAGACATCGCGGCGTAGCATGTTGATTGATGCTTTAAGTTCTAAGGAAATGCGAAAGGAAAGTGAAAATCTGTTTACGTACCTATTGCATCGATTATAGTGAATGAATAAGGCCTACCAGGGCGAATAAGGACCCACCAACCCCACCAATCACAAACCACTCTCACCTGTTCATTGACGCACGATACGAGGCACACAGGCTATATTCTTGGTGTTGGGAGATCAGGCGGTACTTGCCTCCGTAAAAACTGACATACCAAGCTAAAACAATAAGAGGACTTCAGGGTCCTAAGTGGACATTATGGACGCAACTGGGAAATTGCTAAGTAGGTATATAATACAATAGTTAAGTAAGCTTGTTTTGTGCCAACTATGATTACAATAATTATTATGTAGGTTCTTTCTTTCTTTCTAATAGTGCCTTGCCGTTTACGTGTGACCGAATCCAATGGTTGAATGAAGGTGTTAATACAGCTCTGCCTAACCCTTCGGGGACAAAGACGCGATTGTATGTAGGATGTATGTTTACCAACATTGCAATTACTTTACATAAAAGTACATAATCTTTATTCATGTAGTTATTCATTACATGAATAATAATAATTATGTAATTTAATGTAGTTAAAATTATAACAACGTCAGACAGTGGACAGACGAGAGTGAGTCAACGTCACTTATACACTTAACGTCAACGTAACATAACTCTCATTTGGATGCTACTGCTCGTTTGTATTTTATACTGACGTGATTTATTAGTTTTATTACTGCGTCAGATTATTAACTCATCATCCTAACCAACCGCAAGATTAATCATAAACGTCATGACCACAATTTCCTTGTCTTCCCTGCAACTTACTTCTAGAACAGGCAGGAAAATTGTGGTAACATAACAAATAAATGTACCAGTCAATTGGAGAATTTTTTTTTAAATTTAATTACTTAATAATATGTATTACAATTTGTAATATTTATAAAATAATATCTAATATACATGAAACATAGAGACATATTTACAAAGGTGCGTCATAAAATTCCTCCACATCCTCACCGACTTGTATGTTCCCAGAAGGTTGGCAGAATTCCCACGTTGAATAACAATACTGATTCGTTGTGCAATGTGATATTTCGCTTACTGGCCATATGAAGCGTTGATCACTTTTTTTTGTACTTACACAAGTCCGACACTTTGATCCCGTGAACCCAAGTTCTCAACACCAAATGGCTCCAAAAAATAATCCCGAAATAACAGCCAAATAGTATGTTACTGTACATACTTACGCCGTTATAGGGGATGCACATGCAGCAGGGAAAATGCGAAGGTACAAAGGTGTCGATACGACTCATTCCAAGACCTTTCAAAGCAGCAACCGTATGCTTTCTCTCTTGTCAGTTCCACGTAGGCGCCAGCCCATCAAATTCATGAATGGCTGAAAGCCAGCGGTGACAATATAGCTCGGTAGGTAACACAAACGTTGTCAGTAAAAATTGTGTTCCTCGTAACACAAATTTTCAATGACAACGACATTGTTTTTGACATTTAGGAGAGTGAGATTACATCGAGACTGAATTCTTAACAGGTTTATATCAGTAGTCAGTTTTAGGGTTCCATACCTCGGAGGGAAAAACGAAACCCTCATAGTTTATATGATCACTTCATTGTCCGTCCTACGCCTGTCTATCTGTCAAAAGCTTATTGTCGGGAATGTGTGAACGGATTAAATTGAAATTTATACCAAATACTCAAGTTAGCGACCTCTTACACTTGTGAAAAATTCCAACATATAGGTCAACACAATAAAAAAATATTTCCGTTCAAGTACCATTAATTCGTCCCTCAATTCAGTTTTGTACGGAACCTTCAGTGCGTAAGTCCGACTCGCACTTGACCTTTTTTTTTTCTTCATTAGGACTGGAGTAGGATAGAATAGGATACTTACCATAAATATTATTCAATTTGCTTATTATGCTTATGCTTATTCTATTCTATTTGCGAGAGAAGGTCTTTTGCATCGTTAAAAATAATGATCTCGGGGAGGACAACTCAAGTTTCACAGGGTCAAATAGGGAATTCCCATAGCCGCTTTCTGACGTCCACCGCGACGCATCATAATGTGGGCACGTAGCCACACCACAACGCGACGTAGTTAACAAAATGCAGTCTTCAAGTCACGCACGTTAAGATAACGGAACGTATAGGTACATTACCTTTGTTAGACCTGTTTTAATGTATGGATTGTTAGAATGTAACCGTGTGTTTACCATGCACGGGTATGTATTCACGATCACGAATGTGAAGTGAATAGAACTAATATATTTTACTAATTTGAATTTTGAATAGTTGACGTCCACCATTGTACTGATACATGAATTTAAAGAAAAAAAAAATTAGAAAATTATAAAAAAATATACTTACATGTAGGTTCCTTTTTCGAAGATAAGGGAAGCCGACTATATTTTCCACTGTATCATTCTCAAATGCTATCCAACTTTACACGGCTCTAATAATATTAATTCATTGTATTATTCAGTTTTTTTTCTTTCACCAAATTATTACTTCCAGATGTTTTGCTTTCGAAACTGTGCCCACATTATTTTTTCTTAAACGACTATAAAATCATCCAGTATATTATAAATATCAAAAATTTAAATGTATTTATTAAACATTGTATAGTCTATGTAAATAATCGATCATATAGAATTCATAATAATCTGTAACATTCAATAATTATTATAAATAAAAATCTAGAACAAGATATGTGCAAAACTGCAGGTTCAGGCGTCAAAGAATTCCTCCCCATCGACGTCAACCGGGAGGGTGGCCAGAAGGCTGGCGGCATTGCCACGCTGAATGGCAATGCCAATCCTTTGCGCAAGGAATAAACCAGCCCTCTGATCACGGGTAGTGTCTATTAAACGTTTTGTTATGTCTTTATATAATAGACGTGCACTTGGACCCCATGATCCCAGCGTCTTGACTCCAAACGGCTCAAATAATTTCATATAATTTAAATTTTATTGTACTAATTATAATAAATAGGAAGTGAATAAAATCTATATCTAGAGACCCAAATTAATTAGCTTTCATTATGGGTACTAAAATACATTAAGTTTCAAGAATACGGATAAATTACAGAGCGGGAATCGAACCGGTGATGCAGTTGAACGCTCTTTATCAGGGGCAGTGTACCAGTAACAATATTTCTTCATAAGATCTATGTTGCATTCACTTTGTATGAAGTAAATCCATCGTCCTCATTCTAAATCCCACATTACCGAAGTAGGTGCGGTTTAAGATAGATGTTTACTCCACTTTTCTATATTAACTATCTGTACCCGCGACTTTGACCGCTTGGACTTCTAGTCTAGTTTAGTCTTCAAAATTTTTGCGTGGTAAGTCTCCATCAGACAAATATTGACGTACAAAATACTCAAAATGATCTTAATTTAATGTTCTTACCCCCTTCAAGTTGACGGATTGTTCTGATATTTGGTGCACACCTTCAGTTTGGACAATAATACCATTTAAATCAATAAAACAGTTTGATTTGCTTTTAATATGGGAATTTTAAGATCATTTTGAGACCTCGTCGTCAAGATATTTATGACACTGTGTACCATTAAGATTTTTCTAGATTATAAGGAGCCTAAGTTACGCCATATAACATTAGCTATCCACAGTTAAAATCTCATCAAAATCGCCACAGGCATTTCGGAGATTACCCGTCACAAATATATGGACAATAATAACAAAAAAACGCTTTTACCCGACTGCGCCAGCGAAAGTGATATTTTGTTATAAGTATTTTATAAAGTACATTCATATATATACATTAATTAAAAAGCTGATATTTTAACGTCACAAACAGATACTACAATTTTATTTATTCGTAGATATTATTTGTAGCTAAAGAACCGTTGTACAATAATGAGATTTGTGAATGGGAGCTGTCAATCGCTTGTTATTTGTGTGTGTTGTGTGACGAATATAGATGGCGGCACTGGGTTTATGTTCCTGTGCCGTAGCGGTAGTACGTTGGACTGCTACGTCGTAGATAGCGGGTTCGATTCTAAATTCGGGCTAACTACAACAAATCTTAGTAATTGACAGCCAACTGCTCCGACTGGCTCGTTTCCATTTTATACAATGGGGTACCTACAATAACCCCAAGCAAACACGTTTAACAGCTAAATATGGAATGCAAGCTTTGGACGCAAAGGGGTTTACAATAATATTGTTAACGGGAATTAACGCGATAATACATACCTACATATATCTTTGAATTTCCTGACTTTTCAACCAGGTTACACCGGCCGTGGTCCCAGTCCCAGGCAGATTCTTAAGCTATGCCATGATCGCCAGTAGCCTATACCCAATGATATTACATATAAAAAAGAGGATATCATTGCCTATACCCGTTTAATGCCTGTTTATAATGGAACGCGAAAATTTGAAAATTAGCGATTATAATTTATTGCTCGGAAGACGTTATATGACGACTTATTTGGGAGTAATTTAAAATCTGTAAAGCAAGGCATTCTCACATATCAAATTAGCTAATTTATTACTAATTTTTGTATTTCTCTTTGTCTGGCTAGTGAGCACCTGAGCGTGTATACCTCAGTAACATGCCAATTAGCTGATAACACCCGATTACTAGTATTTTATTTCTATGACGAATATCTGTGTCGTCACCTCACAAAAGTCACGTAGCTTATTGGTATTTTAATGTCTTAGATACATAAGTTGGCAGAATGCAGTAAATAATATGGAAGAATGACAGGATGGTGATGAGATTTACTGCTTTTCAGGATCAGTAGTTTCAGTAATTAAACAGTGAACCGCACCACCACTCTAATAAAACAGAATCATGAAATATTTAAATAGTCATTGCTTATACTTAACATTTTATGCAATTACCTTTACGAATTACTGTACGGTTGTACAGAATTGGGTATTCTACTGAGTAGTCAAATTAGTTAATTTTTACTAAACGTAACGATAAGTTTTATGGTACTTAACTTGTATGAAAAAAGATTTAGTAACGTCATAAAATTTAATAGTCAAATCAGTTACTATTATTATAGGTTGGGTGGATGATTAAAAAAAAATGAAAGCTATAAAATAAGAACGGACACAATTTTTACCGCTCTTTTACCCTTTTTAAATTTACTAAGCTTGGTTAGTTTTTTTTATTTCCTTAAAAACGCAGTGGATACCTATCCATTTTTCTGTCATGTAGTAGATTTGTTTTGTTATCTTTATGGTTTTTTTTATTTAGATTTTGTAGTGTGTGCGATTAGTCCGCAATAAACACAAATTTTCTTTCTTTCTTTCTTTCTTCTTTGTTAGATAATTTATTTTACAGGATAATACCCAATTAGTCGGTTGGTTGACTAATGTGGCCATGTGGACAGCCTGACTCATATAACCCGTAGATACCCAAGTATGATTAAATTGCTGGGTGAAAACAACCTGCAATAGGTGCTATTCCAGGTCATCGGATTACTGGTACAGTTATTAATCAGCTTAGGGCAATGCAAAATGATACAGTTCATACTATTTTTGGTACTTATTGTGCGCAAGTCTATTCGATTGTATTGTTCTCGGGCCTAAGGCTATCTTTCCGTTCTTTGTTGAAATCGGTTTAGTAGTATCACCATCAAGGACTTCCGTGGTATCTATTACTTAGTAAGTATATTTTAATATATATATAATAAATTACTTGTCACGTTTAGGTGCCTATTTTAATCAAATTTGCACACCGTGTGCAGTTTGATCCAACTTGAAAGATAGGATAGTTTACATCTTAATTTAGCGATAAGTGACACCCAGGCGGGCGGAGCCGCCGGCAACAGCTAAAATATATGTTAAATAAAATATATGTTACTGTGGATATAAATATAGTTGAATGCAGAACTAATTTTGAATTTGTTTAAAGCGCAGACAATAGTCCCGTGTGTGTGTGTGTGTGGACAGCCTCCGTAGCGTAGCACAATGCCAAGTGGTCTGTTCGTGTCTCGGAGAGCACGTTAAGCTGTCGGTCCCGGTTGCCATACGAACATCTATGACAGTCGCTACAGGTAGTCGAAGCCCTCAAAAGTCTAAACGCTGGTCTAGCTGTAATGCTTCGCTTCGATATCGCCTTTGGGTTGTGGAGGTCAGGTGGCAATCGCTTCACAGAAAGTATCGAAGTTTAGCCACATCCGCAGTTAGACCGATAAAGCGGACCCCAGACTCCAAGCTGAAAGCTTTGGATGCGACTGGGATTAACGAAGATGAAGAAATGAAGAAGAATAATAGTCCTCTGTCAAGGGTGTTTTAATGTTAACCTCAACACGTTGTACCAAAGTCGGCTATTTCTGTCCTCCTAGCACAAAAAGACGTTAGTATATGTTAGTTTTTCATGTTATGGGCACTGGTGGATATTTTATTCATAAATTCCAATTTAGAAGTGGTAGGTATCGGAAAACTTAGAGGCGAACCTAGAGGCAGTTGGACGGGTCTAGACATGCTCTTTCAACAAGTACCCCATAAGTATTGTGAAATAATTGTGTCCATGAAACTATAGATTAACAATATTTAAACTGGCAACATTTAATTCGCTTCCACGTCTAATTAATAATTCGTCTAAATAAAAAATGTGATAGTAAAGCTAAATGAAACGGTAATTTCATAAAAAAAACACCACTACAAAAGCACGCGCTTGGGGCTAGTTTTTTTTTACTAAATTCTCCGTAGGTTACATAAAGAAGGCAGCATTAGCATTGTGACATAACTGTTATCCATTGTTCCAAAGAAATACCTACTACATTCGGTAAAGAAATAAAAATCGTCAAACATTTTCCTTGAGTTGGTCTTTGGTCGTGACAGAGATAAATGATCTAGGTGATTAGCAAAAAATGTTAGTCTCTTTTTAAAACTAGTCTGTCGCTCTCAGACGGCTTGCTTCTTAAGAGGGTTGAATTTTTAAAAATGCCTTCTAAGTGGTTAAGTAAATCAGTAGTCTCACCCAATTTACTATGAGGATTAACAAGAACATTAGCATAGTGTGGATATCCTTTATTTAATTGACCCTGTTTGTTAGAGAGATTTAATTCTAATGATTTCCACCATCCATTGAAGCCATAAAATTACAGGATGTCATTTTTTTTATTTTTTTTTTCGGGTTTTTGTGGTTCGATTACCGGGTGTGTCAAGCGTGTTTTCGGTTTCTTTAAATGCACTTTTGTTTCTTTCTAAAAATAAAGGAATTTTTCCTTTGAGTGAAATTCTCTATCTCCAGTATTTCGAGTAGTTCCCCTCCAGGGGGCATGAAAATCTTCTACCCTGTATACGAGTATAAACTTTTTGATGTCTGAACCTCCTAGCACCAGCTTGCTGTTTGTAGATACTCTCGGTGGATAATAATTCAAAAATAAATTTGTATCTACGAATACTGTGCCTGTGTCCATACTTATCTCAAGCTACGAGCAGTCTTGCCCCCTCACCACACCTAAGCCTGGGGAGGGGCGACACTGGTGGTGTTCGTCCCTTGAGAGGCTGCGACGGAAGTTGAGAAAACTCTTCAACAGGGCTATCAACACCAGGGAACCGACTGACTGGCATAAGTATCAAAACACAAAAAAACAATATAAAACCGAAATACGACAGAGACGCGCAGAAAGCTGGAGACGCTTCTGTACAAGCATCGAAAATAGTAACCAGGCCTCCAAGGTTAAAACCTGCCTCTCCAAAGAGCAGGAAAACTCCATTGGCTGCCTCAAAAAAGCAAACAACACTTTCACAACAAATGACGCTGAAACATGCGAAATTTTACTAACTACCCATTTTCCGGGCTGCAAAATAGCAAATGAACAAACATGGGTAGACACTAACCACCGTCCAACCAGCATCCAAGACTGGGAGGTTGCTCGGGAAACCATAGACAGAGAAAAACTTCTATGGGCAATTAACACTTTCCTACCTTTCAAGGCAGCAGGCCTGGATGGTATTTTCCCAGGACTCCTGAAATGGAGCGGACCAATCATAGCGGACCACCTAGCCAAGTTGCTACAAGGCTGTCTCGCAAACCGCTACATACCCTTGAAATGGAGGGAAGTCAAAATAATATTCATCCCCAAACCAGGTAGAGGTGACTACACTCAGGCCAAATCTTTTAGGCCTATCAGCCTCACCTCGTTCATCCTGCTAAAAACACTTGAACGGCTAGGCGATAGGGTAATTAGAACCCAAGTACTAGCACTGAAACCTCTACACCCCCATAAACACGCTTACAGTGAGGGCAAATCAACAGAATCAGCACTCCACCATGTGGTGTCCCGCATCGGTGGAGCCCTGAAGTCAAAGCAAACAACCCTTGGTGCCTTCATTGACATAGAGGATGCCTTTGACAAAACCAACTTTGACAGCATCAACAAAGCACTGCTCAAACACGACGTGCCCTCAACACTTATCGAATAGATAGATAACATGCTCAGATAGAGGGCCGTGCAGCTCACAGTCAACACCACAACTCGGGGCATTGTGGGCAGAGGATGCCCACAAGGTGGGGTACTCTCTCCCCTACTATGGAACCTGGTGGTAAATGAGCTTATAACAGATCTGAACGCAAACAGCCTTTTTACTATAGGTTATGCGGACGACATCACGATCTTAATAACGGGACTATTCGAAAGTGCCATTTGCGACCGAATGAGACAGGCCTTCAAAATAATAGAAACCTGGTGCACAAAGCACGAACTTTCGGTCAACCCCCAGAAAACCGAACTAGTAATGTTCACAAACCGAAGAGCACCGGGCCCATACAAGCTCCCGAAACTCTTCGCAACCGAATTAACACTTAAGGAAGAAGTAAAATACCTAGGTGTAATTCTCGACAGCAAGCTGCTTTGGAACAGGCACCTTGACTACAAACTGAACAAGTGCACAATCGCTTTCTACCAATGCAAAAGAATGATGGGAAGCAAATGGGGACTATCGCCAAAAATAGCACTGTGGCTATACACAGCGGTGATAAGGCCCATGCTAGCCTACGGGGCTTTGGTATGGTGGACCCGCACGGAACTGTCTACCGTGATTACCAAATTAAAGTCCTTCCAAAGGCTGGCCTGCTCATCAATCTGCGGATGCATGAAAACCACTCCAACTGCAGCTATGGAGGTAACTCTGAACCTAACGCCGCTTGACCTATACATCCAACAGGAAGCCACCATCACCGCCATTAGAATGTGGCACCTGGGACTCTGGGGAAACAACCACAATAGTCCCCACACCACAATTCTTGGGCGGGCGATGGAATACAAAACACTAATAGCTGCTCCCTGTGATAAAACCTTCAAAAAACACTTCTTCAACAAAAAATACCAGATAACAACGCAAGCCGAGGAAAAGGACTACTCTGGTATTAAGGAGATGCGCGTCTACACTGACGGCTCCAAAACAAAGAATGGTTCAGGAGCCGGCGTGCACTCCTTGGACCTTGGCTTGAATATCCACCTTCCACTAGGCGAACACAGCTCAATCTTCCAATGCGAGTGTGTCGCCATAACAACAGCAGCGACGGCAATAAGCGAAAAGCAGGTTAGGGGTTTTAACATAAAGCTCCTAACCGACAGCACAGCCGTCCTAAAAGCGCTAAACCACCAAACAACCAACAGCACACTAGTGGCAGAATGCCAAACTGCTTTGAACCAGCTATCCACCCATAATGGAGTAAAGCTACAGTGGATAAAAGGGCACAGTGGGTCCTACGGAAACGATGCTGCGGACGAACTCGCGAGGAGGGGCTCCGATATGACCACTGCTGGCCCACTACCACTACTGCCGATCCCTTTTTCACAGATCCGTACCTGGATACGCCAGAGATCTGTGGAACTACATAACCAAAGATGGGTACAAACCATCGACTGCAGGCAATCAAAACAGGCTGTGCCGTCGATAAATAAACGGCTAACGAAACGTCTCCTAAGACTAGACAGAACAAGTCTAAGGACAATTATGGGGACAATAACGGGCCACTGCCCCCTCAACAAGCACCTACATACCATCGGCGTCACGGATAGTCCCCTCTGCAGGGGGTGCTTCAGCGCCGAGGAAACGGCCGCTCACGTAATACTGGAATGCGAGGCAGTGGCCGCCCAACGATCCCAAATCCTCGGCACAGTGAGGTCGCTCCGCGAAGCCTGTGAAGCCCCCAGTAAGCTTCTGCGTTTCTGGGCGGAGCTAGGCTGGCTGCTCTAGCCAGCACTCTCTACGCACAATGGCCCAAAAGAGAGGCTAAGTGCGGACAAAAGAGTCCCCTATCCTATCCTATCCTACTGTGCCTGTGGGGACTAGGTTAGGTGCTAATCGTCTGGGTGCTCTAAACAGAACTTTAAACTTTTGATGGACTACACAATAAAGCAAGCTGCGGTTATTTCAGACTGATGACAAATGACAAACCAGTTAAGATCTAGTTTTTGTTGTTATCTGACGATTAGATGTTAACCCATAAATGAAAAAAATAACAGAGTACGCAGATATAGTCATTACTATATCTACGTACTTACTGTAGGCTGTAGCACATAATAGATAATAGCTGTAGGTGAGTGGACTCTGTAAGCAGCCGGAATTAGCATACTGATGGATGAGTGATTCTGATGGTTTAATAACCTCACCACAATGTAGCTGCTTTGTTTCAAAAAATAATAACTAAGCTTTTTTTTACGATTTTATTTCCAAAAGAATTAAAAACACGCGTTTTGGAAACGTAGTGTTACTAATTCACGTGCCAAGTTATGATCTGATACAGTATTTGCTCCGTGTGGTGACGGATAAAGAATATCACCACCCCATCTCATCCGCAATGTGTAATAAAAGGCGACTAACGGAAATATATGCAGACTATATCACTGCGAGAAAAGGAAAACTCGAAATAAAACCCTGTAAGTACCAACCAGTCTGGACAGACAGCGTTGAATCAGTAGGCCAAAACCTCGCAAGTCCCTACATTGGGTGAGGCTTATGTCCAGCAGTGGACTGCAATAGGCTTATTGAGTGACAGTATTAGCTTAGCAATAGGTTTGCAATAGGTTTATTGCCAATACTCTATCAGATTCGTGATCGTATTTGCAACACCCAGTTTTCAGAGTGAATTAAAATCTGTTCGTATTTTTAGTTACCATTCCTACTTGCTGAAGTCACGCGTCGTTGAGTCTGTTCATATAATTTTTATGTTTTTATTACATACGATTACTTGGCATTAGCGTAACATTGTTAACACACGTACCTACCTATTTAATACAGAAAGTAACGCCGTTATGAGATAAGATATCTGCGCAACGAACGTAAGTACTCGTATTACTGCGATAACGCGGGGAAAATTCGTTTTATATTTTATTTCGTTCTTATTTAGTTCTGTTTTCATTTTTTGGAATGCCTAATTCATACAACTTGCCTAACTAACATTGGCGCACTAAAATTATTCTTTACAACTTTACCTATTGTATTTTCTTTCTCCTACAATGCTGGGTATCATACCTAATACCGAAATTCAAAATCTCAAATTACAAAATCTTGAAGTTAAAAATCCCGAATGCACAAAATACTGAACTATAATATATGCCGAAGTTCAAAATCCCGAAGTTCAGAATCCCAAAAGTTCAAAATCCCGATGCTCAAAATCCCGAAAATTAGATATTGATACGTTACCGATGGTAGGTGTTATGAAATTCGGTAATAAGAGTTTCGGGATTATGATATGTAATCTGTTGGGTTTATCAAGCGAGGTGTCAAAAAGCACTAACTAACAAAGAGCGACTATCGTTTGATCTACTAACCCCGACAGACTCGTCCGCTAGCAGGTGACTGACTAGCAGGTAAGGTTGACTTGGGTCCCGAACGATTTAGTAGGACCAATCATGGACACCTTATGCTTATATCATAACTAGCTTTTACCCACTGCTCCCCCCGCGTGGATGTCGGTTATCGCGACCAAATATACCATATGTGTTAATCCAGGGTGTTAGCTAACTCCATACCAAATTTTATTAAAATCGCTCTAGCCGTTTAGACGTGAAAGAGAGACAAACATTCATCCATCCATGCTTACAAATTTTGCGTTTATAATATTAGTAGGATGGGTTAATTTGTAATTGATTTAATCCTACCTATACGCATGGTATACTCCTGAACTCAACATAACAGGTATATCTACATACAATGTTTGCATTATAAGTTCTTTATATTATGTAGGTATAGACGTCCCCATAATATTTACGACTGTGATACCAGAGATGATACTATTATATTTTATACGAGTAGATTATTGACGTGTAACGACGTTGTAACGATATGATAAGCCAGGGCACTTGGAGAAATTACTTTACACATGTTCATATAAAGTCGAAATTATATTTTAATTTATTTATACACAGTACGCATGTAGCAGACATGTGATGTTTCGCTAGAAAACCTCGTTATCTGTCAAGAATTAGGAAAAGTGGCAACGTGACTTTGTTTTAGGTATATTTGAAGACGTTTCTCTACTTGACCAGGATTTCAATTACATAGTTACCTTAACTGACGTAAAACTAAACCAACTTAAACGTGCTGGCAAATACGAACACGCGTATTCGCGTTTATATAGGTACGTTTAGTCAAGCAAGCCTAATAAGGGTCCGATTTAGATTAATCTCCATTCAATTTTTTGCTGTCAAATATTTGCTGTCGCCGTTTGCGCTGTCTAGAGGACCCATCCTTTTCCATCCTGTGGGTACACGTAGACCATGGCTCCACGAGTCAGATCTATGTGTGCCTTTTTTTTCTTTTTTTTTTTTTTTTATCGTGCGAAAAATCCCCACGGATACCACCTCCACGGAGCCGGTGGGGGCGGTTATGTCGGACTCGAACCGACTAAAACGCACGCCGTCTTGGGTCCTTGGTTGCCAGAGGTGAGATTGCCAAAAGCATATCTCTCGCACCCCGGCAGACCCAGGACCATCTCTTTCGAGATGGCCCCCTTCGGGTTGTGGGGACAAAAATGTCCCCATCTAGCCCCGGTTACGGGGAGGCGCACTTTGCGCCGCCGCCGCGGCCTGCTTCTGCTAGGGTGACAGGCGGCTCCACCAGTCACCCCCAGGCCAGCGCTCATGGAGGACGGAGGTCGTTCTGCGACCTCCGACGTCCGGTTCGCCTTCGCTCTGCACGGGCTTCCCGGGCCCGGAGTCTGGTCCGGACCCGACCGGCCGCCTCCTTCTCGAGCATTACTTGCTCGCAGAAGGAGGCGGCCGCACCCCAAGCGTTTGCGCATCGTACCATCGCTGTGAGCAATGTGACGAGTGTGAGGACTCCCACCCCTAGAGCCGCCACTAGGACCCGCCTCGGCGTGTCCCACGCCGGGCACTCGGTCAGCGTGTGCAGCTCTGTGTCCTCGCTCGCATCACAGTGATGGCACTCGGACGTTGGCTCCCTCCGGATCCGACACAGGTAACTCCCGAAACACCCGTGTCCGGTAATCACCTGCGTCAGCCGGTACGAGAGACTGCCGTGTGGCCTCTCTAGCCACTCCTCCATGATGGGTCTTACCGCCGCTATTACGGCGTGCCCTGCGCTTGGTCGCCCAAGTCGTAGCTCCCATTCCGCTACCATGTCCCTGTGGAGCTGAGACCTCACGGCCCGAATTTCTTCGGGCTCGGGTTCCCGTCCCTGCTCCCGCGCCTCCTTACGATACCGATATAGCATCGAAAGGGTCTATGTGTGCCTTTATCGTTCCCATACAGGAGATGCCGAGATAACTCGACTATTCGAATACCTGAGTCAGGCGGCAGATGATGCGCAGGAGCGGTTTCCGAACGCCGAATTGGTGTTTTTGGGGGACTTTAACGCCCACCACAAGATCTGGTTGGGCTCCGCCAAAACAGACCATGCGGGAAGAGCCACTCACGCATTTGCCCTGTCGCATGACTTGACTCAATTGGTGCACAAGGTCACGAGGATACCAAGAGAGTCCGGCCTAGAGCCCTCTCTGCTAGACCTTCTGTTGACGAGTGGCGACTCGTCAACAGAAGGTCTAGCAGAGAGGGCAGACCAGTACAGTGTCTCGGTGAGTGCTGCTTTAGGTAACTCCGACCACTGTCTGGTCCGCTCCACCGTGCCCATTGTAGCGCCCCCACGACCCGTGCAGGGGAAGAGGCGTCTTTGGCACTACTCGTCAGCGGACTGGGATGGGTTGCGCGACTATTATGCGTCCATCTCGTGGGTTGAACGCTGCTTTGAGGGTAAGCACCCATCTGAGAGCGTTACTGCCGTCGCCGGTGAGGTCGGTCTAGGTATGGAATACTATATCCCATACACCGATGTCACCGGAGACCGCGGAGCGCGTCCGTGGTTCGGGCGCGAGTGCGCGGAGGCTGTTGAGCATAAACAGTCTGCGTACCGCGCCTGGGTGCGGGCGCGCGCCACATGCGATCCCAACGTGGGTCACTTCAAGGCGGCGTACAACAGAGCCACAAAGGTCTGCAAGAGGGCATGCGTCAGGGCGGATGCCCAGCGCATAGCACGGCTGGGCCAAGAGCTAGTGGCGCATCCCACGGGTAGCCGTGGTTACTGGCAACTGGCCAAAGCCGTGCAAGCCAACTTCTGCCAGCCATCGCTGCCCCCGCTGAGCTATCCCGATGGATCTCTGGCCCATGAGCCGCAAGAGAAAGCAAATTTGCTTGTCAATCTCTTTGCGGCTAACTCCCGAGTCGATGATTGTGGTATGCAACCACGGACAATGCCCACTGGTGACCACGCAATGGCTGATATACGTATCAGGCAACGCGATGTCCGTGCAGTACTGCAATCACTCGATGTCCGGAAAGCCAGTGGTCCTGATGGTATTCCAGCGGTTGTACTTAAAAAATGTGCAGCGGAGTTATCTCCTATGCTGACGCGGCTGTACCGACTGTCCTACAGTTCGGGTACAGTGCCTTCGGCTTGGAAGGAGGCGAATGTCCAGCCGGTCCCCAAGAAGGGGGATCGCTCGGACCCAGCCAACTATCGACCCATAGCCGTCACCTCAGTGCTGTGCAAGGTGTTCGAGCACATAATTAACACACAGCTCATGCGCCACCTAGAGGATCACTCCTTGCTTAGTGACCGGCAATACGGTTTCAGACCGAAACGGTCAACGGGTGATCTTCTGGCGTACATGACCCACCTTTGGGGTGAGGCTGTGGAGAAGCACGGTGAGTCACTGGCAATTAGTCTTGACATCGCCAAAGCTTTCGATAGGGTATGGCACAAATCGCTTCTTTCCAAGCTACCAGCCTTTGGCCTGCCTCCTAGACTGTGTGACTGGGTTGCAAGCTTCCTGCAGGGGCGCCGTATTCGCGTCCTTTGTGATGGACGAGCTTCGGAGTTCTTGCAGGTAAATGCTGGCGTGCCGCAGGGTTCCGTCTTATCTCCCACTCTCTTTCTTCTGCATATCAATGACATGCTCTGTAACGGAAACATTCACTGCTATGCAGACGACAGTACCTTACACGGGAGTTATTACGCACGTCCTGCGGCCAAGCAGTCTAATATCGCGGAAAAAAGGTAGCTTCTTGTCACTGAGCTGGACCGGATCCTGGACCACATTTCTCAATGGGGCGCTAGGAACCTGGTCGAGTTCAATGCCAAGAAGACCCAGGCATGTGCGTTTACAGCAAAGGTATCTCCTTTCCTTCCCCTTCCCACTCTTCAGAGCACACCACTGCCACTGCAGGATCACCTCACTATCCTCGGCATGGATGTTCGCTGCAAACTGAATAACAAAAACTATATCGAGAGTATCATCAAATCAGCCTCGCGTAAACTCGGAGTCCTGAACAGAGTGAGACGTTTTTTCACGCCGGAGCAGCGGTGTCTTCTATACAAGACCCAAATTCGTTCCTGCGTGGAATACTGCTCACATCTCTGGGACGGCTCCGCAAAGTACTTATTAGATGCTCTCGACAGGTTGCAGCGACATGCGGTCTGCATTATTGGGGATCCTGAGGTCATGAACACCCTCGAGCCTTTGCAGATGCGTAGAGATGTTGCGTCTTTGGCAGTTTTCTACCGTCTCTACCATGGTGAATGTTCTGACGAGCTCTTCCAATTAGTCCCACCCTCCCCTTTCCTTCATAGGACGACACGTGCAGGGCTAAGAAGATGCCATCCATTTACGGTGCAGAGTATACCTGCTAGAACCAAGCGTTTCAGTGATTCATTCCTATGCCGCACCACTAAGACCTGGAATTCCCTGCCAGCTCACGTGTCTCCTTCTTCCTACAGTCCCGGGTCCTTTAAGCGGGGCGTGAAAAGGCATCTAATGAGGCCGTCAAGCTGAGTGCCGCCACTGTTAACATGGTAAATGTTTACGATGGCGACCCTCTTTCCGAGACTTTGCCTTTAGCTTAACATCAGGCGAGGTGAAGTCAAGTTGACGTGTCCTGTATAAAAAAAAAAAAAAAAAAAACAATCCCGACAGCCGCCGCCGCCGTGGCCTGCTTCTGCTGAGGTGTCATATGGCTCTACCACCCCCAGGCCCACGCTCATGGGGGACGGAGGTCAGTCTGTGCCCTCCGACGTCCGAGATGCTTGCGCACGCGGACGGCGCGTTCTGAGAATCGCTATCGCTCACACCGCCGCTCCCGTTTCGCCATCTCCTTCACGACCATTACTTGCTCGCAGAAGGAGACGCCGGCCGCCCACGCATCCGCACAGCGGACCATCACCGTGAGCAGGGTGGCGAGAGTGAGAACTCTTACTCCCAGGGCCGCCACCGGCTCTTTGGAATCTGATATTTGGTAAACATATTGAACTAAATGGTTAAAACTGTTTGATTAGCTCTTAAATACGAGAGTTTTAAGATCATTTTGAGACTCATCGTCCAGATGTTTATGACGCTGACTGAACCTATAGAGCATGTTATGAGCACATTTTAGGTTCAAAATTTATGTCCTGAGATAATATATTACAGTTACAGATTTCAAATTACACAGAGACAAGTAGGTATATTTTTTTAAACTAGATTACGTGTTGGTAGGCAACTTACTGTGGGCATTATATTTCAAGGATAGTGATATGAACAAACAAACATTTTAATATTGTATATCAGTAAGGCTAAATTTTAATGAGGTGATACCGTGTACCGTTATATACGGATCTGGTGATAGTGTGATAAGCCCGGGTGGGTGTTGTAATATATTTTTTCTAAGTTAGGTGTTGCTTTGTTCTTAACTTCTTTTATTAATGAGATACCACTTACCACTGGCCCGAGCGCTCTCAATCTCTTCAGGGAGATGCGAAGCGTATGGTCGTCACTTCTCGTGACTCGTGACCAGAAGGCTGGCCTCTTGTTAGGTCAGAGAATAAGCATTGCCATACAACGTGCTGCCAGTATTCTGGGAACGCTGCGACACGCTGCGATGCGGAGGAATTCTACGACGCGTTTTAATTTTAGTCTTAGTTTTTAATTGGTTTCTTTTATTTTTATTTGGATTAAGTAATTGTATATCTTACTTAAAACTTTTAGTCCATAACAATTTTATGATCATTTTATTTTTTATGCTTTTATCGTTATATAGGTACGCCGTACGGTACTAAATGCTTTGGATTTTTGTTAGAAAGGTCTTGGTCAGATTTAAAATCTTACGTATGTTTCATCGCAATTAGTGGGACTAATATGGCCAAAAACCGTGACCTACGAAGGCGGAACCGCGTTCCGTTAGCTATAGTAGTATTAATTTTACCTAAGTGTAGGAAAATACCCAAATAAATGGAGCAACGATAGCAACTTATTCCAGGTAGGACGTACTTACAACTTGAGATTTTTATCATTGCTGAACTAGTACCTATTGAAAGTAATGCCTCATACCAGCTGTTAAACGATTACGAACATATCTTGGAAAATTCAAGTACCTACCTATATTGTTATCCATAAATGCGACAGTAACTCTGTCTGTCTGTATATTACGCTTTCACGCCTAAGCCACTGAACTAATTTTGATAAAATTTCGTATAGCGGTAGAATAGACCATGAGAAAGGACATAGGCTATGTTTGGTCGCGAGAACCGACATCCACGCAGGCGGAGCCACGGGCGAAAACTAGTGTATTATAGCGCAGGTAGAGAACCGGGTGTGGTAGGTACTAAGCCCTCGTGACAGCCATCGACGTGGGAGTCATCTCTCTCAGCACCATGGTTGCGGCTACTGTGCATAGCGTGAGCACGTGAGCAGCTGTTGCCTTCTTCTCAGACCGATAAGCGCTCGAGAAGGAGGCGGCAGAGCTCAGACGTCAGCGGTGGCTCAATGATCTCCGCCGGAGGTGACAGGTGAGGTCGCCTCTGGTATAGTTACAGCCTTGGTTTTCCGTCAATTTCTTGTCCGATTTGACTATCGTAGAGACTAGCATATAAACAAACAAACTCTTTATTAATAATCATTATTTTGGTATTGACTCTCAGTAGCGTCCAAAGCATTCACTCAGAGCCCAGGATCCGAAGGTCTTGGTGGGGCTCCATACACCACAACTCTTCAGATTTTTTATTAGGTGAGTAGTTATAGATATTCTGTGCCTCAAAGAGCACGTTAAGCCGGCGGCGGTCTCCGTTGCCATACAAACATCTATGGTAGTCATTACAGGCCGTTATCACTGCCGCAAACACTGCAAAAAATAAATTTTAGACTTTATACTATACGCCAAAAGTCCAAAACGAAATGTTTCATTACACTTTTTCAATTAGGTACTCTGTTTTGAACGTTATCAGCATCGGTTTAAAGTCTATTATTTAATGCCGTTTTTTGTACGTGGCACTACTTTGGTTTCTCTTTAGCAGAATCGAGACCCAGGTAGCTGGAGCCCTCAAAAGTCCAACTATTATATACTAGCTACAGAACTTCGACATCGTCAATTGATTGTGGAGGTCAGAAGGCAGTCTTTTCAATGAAAATATATGAGTTTAGCCGCATCAATATTGGAAAGCTGACCCCTTAAATGACTTGAAAAAAGTTCAGACTGTTCAGAGAAGAGAGTTGTTTGTAGAAATGCATAGGTCTACTAACAGTTCTAGACTACTTACTGAAAGTAAGGGTTTAAGGGTGCCTTCAAATTAGACGCGTGAAGTGGCGCGATATTCGCTTCACTCCTATGCCACGGGGCAGTCACGTTGGGCGAGGGATATGTCGAAAACAACCTCAACTCCGGCCTAGCATCACACCGGCGTGCGGTTTTAGTCGGTTCGAGTCCTAAATAACCTCCCCTTCCGGCTCCGGCGGGGGAGGTATACGAGGGGATTTCCGCACGAAAAAATAGGGGCAGGCACGTCAAATACGCTAGTGGTGCTTCTAAAATTTGTATGAAAATTTTGGAGTGGGGCGACAACGCGCTAGTTCACGCTTCTCTTTTGAAGGCAGCCTTTACACACTCATTTCTAGAAATTTATCAACTCGAATCTCATATGTTCGTGAAAACACGCGCCTGTTGAATGTAACACCACACCACACGTCGTTATGTGATAACGGGTCGGCCTAACGAATGTACTCTAGTGGTAGTGTGGGGATAATCTAACCACGGAAAACTCATATTTACGTGTGTTATATACCTATACACCGCAGGACCTCATGTGCGTCTCCGAGAACGCCATACGTAGGAGGCAGCACACTGGGAGAAGATAATTTGAGGGCCAAGGCGCCATCGCTTCGATAGAAGAATAATACTTTATATAATTATTAGTTCTGTTGGTATTCACTAATTGGAAGAAGTCGAGGAATTGGTGTCTGTATTATACTAAAGCAGACGGACTCTATGGCGTAGCCTGCAGTAGTGCGGTAATGTGTCAGGCGGGTTCAATTCCCGCTCATTGCAAATGCATAGATTTATGTCTATTTGCATTGCTCTGGGTGTTTCTATGTACAATATATATGCATTCACAAAAAATGCATTTAGAAGCAGTGTGCAACAGCTTGCTCTTGGTATTGACGTTAACAAAATGGTACCTCAATACTCTACAAGATGGCGTTAATTTATCGACAAGATTACTCATTTCTAGATATAATCAACTGTAATCACGTTATCATTGTATAAATACGTACTTATCTGTTGAATGTAATGCCGCGTCGTGCGTCGTTATGCGATAACGAAGACGGCTAACGAATATATTCTATCGGTAGTGTGGGGAAAATCTAACCACGGGGAAATTATTATTTTAATACGTAATTAAATTACTACCCATCGGTTCACTACCCATTCATAAAATGGGGAATTCTAGTTTCCCTAATTGCGTTAGTAATTGCTATTATCTTTGGATGAAAAACTATCGTAACGTAAACGTGTTGAGAGAACGGAGTGTTGCGATTGGCCGGCTTCACACACACACACAAGTTCACAGTAGGCCGGCGGCCAATCGCAATGCTCCGTTCGGTCGATACGTATAAGTTACGATAGGTACGGAGCTCTTTAAAAATACCAGTAAATCAATCGCCACTTATTGCATAGTCTAATTTCGTATCAGAACAATTTAGTTTTTCCCATACCCTTGAGTCCTGATAAAATTAGTAAGCTGAACACTTTTCTTAAGCGGCTAAATTTCATTGCCATTATGCCAAATAAATTTTCTTAAAATGTCCAAATCTAAAATCGTGATTACCTGCTTGGCATCGCACAAGCAATAACAGCCGATCAGGAAAATCACCAATAAAAAGATTTGTAGATAAATAGGTATGGAATTTCATGGCTAAGTAGAATTAGATATGAGATGATGTACATATGGTCAGATCAGAACCTTTAAATGACAGCCTGCGTGTCGTAGTGGTAGTGAATGCGGCCGCTACGCAGGAGGCACAGGTTCGATCCCCGCTGAGTGCAAATATTTGTACGCATGAATATGTGTAGGTTTTTGCATTGGTCTGGTGGTGCAAAAGCGTAGCGCACGTTAAGCCGTCGGTCCCGGTTGCCATACGAACATCTATAGTAGTCGTTACGGGTAGTTAGATCTCTCAAAAGTTCGACTACTGGTCTAGCTGCAGTGCTTCAATATCGCTTTTGCGTTGTGGAGGTCAGATGGCAATCGCTACATAGAAAATATCGAAGTTTAGCCAAATCCGCAGTCCGCAATCAGACTGCTGCGAGCTAAAAAAGCTTCGGGTGCGACTTGGATTAACGCTACGATAAAGAAGAAAATAAGAACCTTACGGGATAAGAGTGATTTATTAAGATTACTATTTTTAAAAAAAAATGGCGATCGAATTAAAAGCCTCCTCCTTTTTTGAAGTCGGTTAAAAATGTTACTAAGTATAATCCAGGAACTGTTTTGTAAGATTGTGACATTAATTTAAGATTAGTATTGTCAATCTGTTACACTCTCAAATCTGACCTTCGATAACCTCGCGGCTTGAGTAACATGTCTGGGTCTAGCAGTAATAAGGTGATTTCTCAAAAATAGAAACTGATCAATCATGTTTTGTTCTAATGGTTGTGGTTAACCTTGTTTTAATTTATTTAATCGTCAATCAACATTGGTTCAGACTGTTCTCTAATTTACTACTGTTAATAATTAATAATGCCGTTAGGTTAGGTCCACCCCTATTTTGAAGGATGGATGTATGGAGGGATGTTCGTTACTCTTTCATACAAAACGGGTGAAAAAATCCGGCACAGAAATAGATTCAAGAACTTGAATAGTACACAGACAACATGACTGTAATCAGTAATGTATAGGAATTAAAGAAATAGTTAGGAAAGCATTAAGTTTGGAAGAAGATAGTTACGAATAGAGAGAAAGATCTAAGAGAAGACAGTCCAGTCCATACAAACTGTGTGAAAGATGATAAGGCCACGAAAGGAGTGATTGTTGAGATGAATGGAAAACAGACTTGTTGCACCGACCCGAAATACAGGAGGGTCCGTACGTAAGTACCTGTTACCTATTATCTATTCTATGGGCACAGAATAGATAATAGATTTAGGGATGTGGGATAGAGAAGGGGCATACGTGATGATGTCTGACGTTTGACAACGTCCAGGCACCTACATCTTGATTAAAATTTTAATGATGTGTTTACTTGCATAAATTAAGTAAGCAATGCACTCGGAACATGGTAGTTTTAGGTATGTCTTATATGTCTAGATATTAGATAAGATTTTATATTCATTTCCATCACTAAAGATAAAATCTTATCTATTCAAAGATTACAACATATAATTTCTGACAAATGATGAGGTAAAATTAAGATGATTAGGATAATGCCAGGCGCAAGAATTTCATGATGCGTTTTAGGTTTTGTGAAGTAGGTATCTCCTATAGTTCACATGGTGATTTGGGCGATTGCTAAGAATTACTATGGGCACGCGTTCCTACATACTTATGATAAAAATACTACTATATAACACTATTGATAAATAAAATAATACATACTTTTATAATACATACTTTAATAATACATACTTTTTTCGAACTTAAAAGTTAGCATAATAAATGCTATAAAAAAATCATTAAAATACCTACATACAAATTACTTGCTTATACCCGTGGCTTCACCCGCATGGCGGAGTTATTTACTCGTTCCCTTTTCCTACAGGAACATCTAGGCTGAAAAGTATCTTTATGTTTTAAACCAACATCTTCATAAACTTTCACCTGTATTACTATCCTGACAGGCTTACTACATAAAAAAATCAAAAGAATCACTCATCACTCATAGTTTCATTAATTTCAAGGATTTTTCAATTTTAAATTTATAAGATTTCTTAAGTTTTTGAAAGCACTACTCGTACTGCAGTGGACCCCAGATCAAAATCGTTCAGATTTGACGTCCATAATATACAACAGTGTAAAAGGGAATTAACGCGATCATATTATTAATCAACGCGATTACAATATAATCGCGTTAAGAGGGGGTATAAAGGAAAATTGCCGATCTTTGATCTGGTTTTTATACCCGAAAGTGTGCCACAAATGAGCTTGTTTTTTTTTAAATAGAAAATACGTTATATCTGAAAGGTACTCAATTTGGCAAAAACATAAAATAATAATATTTTGTCGATAAAATAAGATCACAAAGTTAGGCCTAATTTTTGATTAAAATTGATTTATTTTCAAGATTATTCATATAACTGAGTCAATTTTTATGTACAAAGTATAAAATTATAAAATCTAGTGACTCAATTTTTCACTTTGTTAAAATTATCTGGAATTAATGAGTAATTTAAAAAAAACTAATTCGGCGCTTACGACGTTCTTATTCCGCGCATAACGGTCTATTGCTATCGCACCTGATGCGAGGTGCCGGCCATCTGTTGTTTCATCAATTAGTCGGGGTTGCCCCGTTGAGACGAGAGGACTGTTTTTCTGTTTTCCGTCGAAAAAGTTCGTCGAAATTATGGGAAATTAAAAAAATCAAAAGATAAACTCTAAAAGAGAATATAAACAACTAAGAATTCAACTCATGGCTAGTTGTCGAAAGTAATATTTCTCTATTTTCTTTAGTTCGTTACTAAGTACAATTTTTGTATCAACCGTTGCCAGGCAGCCCGGGTATAGTATATGAAAATCAAATAGATGTCTTAGACCACCTCGCGTTTGAAATATGTAACTAATGTTATTTTTATAGCAGTAATATAATTATATTTTGCGAAAGTACTTATACATTGTATTATCAATTTTAATGCTTTTCAGAGTTGCTTCAGCTCGTAATATAACATAGGCTGATGAATCCGATCCAGTCGCATCGCTTTTTTCTCTCATTCAGTAAACATTTAGGATTCTATTCACTAAATAGAATTAAAAAATATGCAACGTTGTATAATCTAGACACGCAGTAGCGTGTAAGCTAAGTTCATGCAAAGGAACTGGCTAGCCAGCGTCGAGTGTAATATAAACAAGTAGAATGGTATGGCTTGAGATTCACATGGTCATTCACATTAATAATGTATGTAGTGTGATTACTCACCGGGATATTTACCATGTTGTTTTAATTATTTTGAGTAACTGTTACTATGTTACGATAATGATGTGAATGAAGTTATTAGAACCATGACTATTTATTTTGCCTTTTTTCAGATCAACTTCTAATGTAGAGAACATCCCGACTAGTTTATAAAAAAATATATTAGATAAGTAAGTTTCAAAATCTCACTACATAATAAGCCATTTCCTTTGCTTTGGTTAAACATTCATTTATATAAATCAAGCAAATCAAATATAAAACAAGTAATAGAAAAAATCGACCACATGGAACACGGACGACCGCCCGTGGAAGGCTAGCTCAGAGTAAGAGCACTGGAACGCCAGGGTTCACGACTCTGGCGTTGAAGTCCAATTGTGTTTTGAATTTTTCGAAAAAAAATTCCACATTGAATATTTTTAGTTTCATATTCTGTATGAACTAGTTAAAAGTAATACACTCAAGAAATATATAGTTATCAGGATTATACGTCGTAAGTTTTTCACACTGTTTAGCCGTCAAAACAATAATTAATAGGTCATTTCCTAAACCTTTTCCACAAAAATTCAAATAGGCGTAGGTTTCAGGTAGAATAATCAAAATCATGTAATAAAAATAAGTAAATACCGTACCTAGCTCATTTACTCATTAGTATTTGAGATGATCTTTCTTATTTATTCATTTAAACTCGAATTAATACAGTTTTTAACTATGATATCACATTTCTAAAATCACATAGGTCAAGAAAAATACAAAATTTCGTAAACGGCCTCGTAATATCCACATTATTGACGTCATATTCATAGAATAGCTTCAACTCTTTTTGTATTTCCAATTATAGATTAAAAAGATATTTTTCAAATTACATTTCTACAGTGATCGTCTACTTTTATGAACTGAAAGTAATATCTTTAGGCGTCTTGAACCAATTTCAGTATTAAATATACATTTGTTTAGCTTATTCTTATCTACCTATAACAAAATTGAAAGTACATGTAAGCATTTTGTAATTATTATTGAAATAAATATTTCTTTAACTTACTTTTTCGTATTATTTATGCACTACCTGTAAAATGATTCAGCGAATCGTCAGAGTTCTCAGGGAGATTTTATCTAAAACACAACAAATTATAATAATACAGTGAAAATTTATTAAAATTTATATCGTGATAAAAATGTCTTAATATAAATATTTGACGATTTCAATAAATATGCATTCATTTTTTGACCACTATATTTTAAGCTGTTTATTAAAGCTAAGCTGCTTATGTTTATTTTACAAATCGCACTCATTTTATCTATCACCAAAAATAAATTTATATATTAATTTTTAATTTATTAATTTATTCCTATAATTAATTATTCCTAGAATGATCCGCGAGGCTATTGAAATTAAAAAACACCCAAATTTTAATAGGTCGGATAGATGGAACGTACCACGAGCTTGGGACCCAGTCATCCACTTAATCAAACCCAGTAAGCAGCAAAATCCAGCAAGACTGAACAACGCAGTGAGCTCATTCTACGTTTTGCAGCAGCCGAAACGTCGGTTTAAAAAGTAAATAATGACAAATATACGTGATAGAATCCGTAAATAGTGGTTTTATTTCAATGCTTATGTTTATTTTACAAATCCCACTCATTTTATCTATCACCAAAAATAAAATTATTTTGTGTTCAAAGTATACCTTATATAGATAATGATCCAGCTCGTACTTTGCCAAATTTTATCTGATTATTTTGGGTATACTGTGCGCCTGCGTACTAAACACAGCGGTTAGCTGCCACACAGAATACTGCGAGACGACATACGTGTGGACAGACGAGAGCGGGACGTATGAAGTGTGCGGGTGAAATCTGACTTTTTTCTAGCTTTATGCGCGCTCTTAATTCCCATTTTCACTATTGTATAATTATCATGGAACATAGTTTGACGTCCATAAGTTTGTAATGCATACAAAATGTCAAGTCTGACTACTCGTTAAAAGTGTTACCCACTCACAAGCATGACGCATATACCAACCACAATAGATTTATATCGATGGTTAATATAAAATACTCGATTGTATCTAAGTGAGGTTTATTTATTGTAATCAAAGATCACGACACCACTTCAACTTATAGAACTGTTTGACAACCAAAATAAGATATAAATGACTTATAATATTATTATTATATTACTTATTATATTTATTATAATACTTACCTAATCATTAGCACTATGTTATAATAATCTTATTATCACTGGATGGTGGTAGGCTGGAGTTCTACTATCATTAGTATAATACATTGTAATTAAAATATTTATATATTATTAATAGATTTTTCACGATAAATTATAGATATCAATAACGTATTTCTTTGCTAACGGTGTGCTATGTGGCTTTATATAAAAAAATATCGTTGGTTGGTCTATGCTTCAAGAACTGCACTTACGGGGTTGGCAACACGAGACACGAGATGGTGATCTATAGGCCACGGTAACCACTTTCCTTATGGCCAGCCATGGGATTGGCTGCCACTTAAAAGTGGTATAAAAAAAACTTAAAATGGTCCGCAAGTAAATAATAATATGGTTTGTATACATCACGGCAGTAGATGGTGCTGCAATGAGTGGGACGATTCTTAAAAAATCAAAATTCAGTTTTGATCTGTCAAAATCAAATAAAATGTCAAAAACAGTTGTCTTTTCATTAAAATCTTGATCGATTTTGACATTGTATCTAAGTATATTCACGGTTATTGATTAGATACCTAATGTCTGTATGTTTTATGTATATAGTTTAAATATCCAATAATTTAAAATAGGAAACAGTTACCAACTTAATAACTTCGATCTTTGTTTTCAATCACATTTTTAATTAAGTACAGTGCTTTCACTGTGGTCAAAATTCATGTGGTACCTACAACGAGTCTATTTTGTAGTCTTTTGTAGAATTATTTTGTAGATGGTTGCATTTAATTTCCATGTTTTATCAAGTGGATGGCACTTAATTTTATACTCTTTAATCTGTTTCTCCTGGTACACAGAGAGTATTTTTTGTAATCTTTAGTAGATTAATTTTGCAGTGATTGCACACAATTTGCATGTTATCAAGTGCATTTAATCTAATCCTCTTTGAGTTCTTTGCCCTGTTTCATTCACCCCGTGGGAAATTGCTAGTGAGGGATGATGAATGGTTGTTGCTCTTGTAAAATAATTTAGAGACACCTAAG
The DNA here is from genome assembly GCA_914829495.1 of Eilema sororculum. Lineage (NCBI taxonomy): Eukaryota > Metazoa > Arthropoda > Insecta > Lepidoptera > Erebidae > Eilema > Eilema sororculum. The sequence goes on along the minus strand of OU618553.1, from coordinate 11,786,173 downwards.
TACGATGCAGTTTCGTTTCAGTTCTTTAATATTACTAAAAAAATCCACCAGTAGGTAGGTACGTAAAACGTGTCGATTTCTGTAAATGCTTCTGTATATTATTATTGGGCAAGTAGCTTGTCATTGATAAAATACATAATCTAACGATATATTATTTCAGATAATGTACGTGATGTCATACAAAAACCAACAGAGCGATATAATTATACTTATATATTACCTATGTAAAGCCAGGATTGGTTCAATCTAACCTGATCTAGAGATGCCAACCAACCCAAATGGTCGGTTTTAAATTTTTTGTATGATTTTAAATTATTTTTATGATTGAGCTGGCTCCGCAGCATTATGATCGAATGAATCATATGAAAGTGAAAAACATTTTGAAAACAGAAGATCCATGGATGATCAGCCTGCCAATCAATCAATTAGCCCACCACAGTCCACTGCTGGACATGGCGCAATGTACGCCTAACTAAACAAATTCAAAAATGCAAGGCAATTCAATGAATTTACTCGTATTTACGATTATGATTATGATGAGTCGTCAACGTTTATCCATTGATCAGGTTATTCTATTCTATTTTACAAAAGCATTAAAAACTTGTATTGAGGGACAGGTTTTCTTTTTATACAGGACACGTCAATTTGACTTCACCTCGCCTGATGTTAGCTAAAGGCAAAGTCTCGGAAAGAGGGTCACCATCGTAAACATTTACCATGCTAACAGTGGTGGCACTCAGCTTGACGGCCTCATTAGATACCTTTTCACGCCCCGCTTAAAGGACCTGGGACTGTAGGAAGAAGGAAACACGTGAGCTGGCAGGGAGTTCCAGGTCTTAGTGGTGCGGCATAGGAACGAGTCACTGTATTTAGGAGCTTTATATACGTCCGTATATAAAGAGCCTATCTTTACCTATACGGCTATACCTAATTGTCATTATTGGATTCTTGCAAAGTTGGCATGGTCTTTGTCACTTTAACTCTGCCCATAATGTCCCAAACTGTAACAGTTTTTTATATAGGTACCACATAGGTGACAGAAAAGCTAACAAAGCTGAAAAAAAAAACAAAAAGAAAAAGACTGACAGGTACATTTTATGCCCCATTTTTATGTTCAGCAGTGAATGTACGCAGGCCCAGACAAAGGAAAGGTAAGGTATAACGACTTAGCTAGTTAAATATGCTCAGATACTAAAAATAAAGAATGGCAATAAAGCGCTGATTATTGCGTTACGTTTGATAAAGTAACGATAAATAACGATTTTATCAAGAATACGCACGTTGCTGAATACAAAGTTTGTATTTTGTACTAGAAAATATGCGATTAAAATCTGACAATAAATTAATTCCAAGAATTTTAAACAGTGCTTACAGTTACGGCATAGCGACGAATTAGCAACAAAGCAAATAAGAACGAAATGATTACAATTTCCATAAGGATGGATACGGGCTGGAATATAGATACTTAAATATAATGTGTTAAATTGCCTCTATGTATACATACCTATCCCTATTCTGGAGCTAACTTTGGATCTAGGTACCGCTGTGTAGAGTATTCTTGAATACTTACGTAATCTTCGGCCCCAGGCCTGCCTGAAAAATATGATAGTGGGACAGACCGTCATTGCTCTATTGAAAATTGAAAGTGGACGTCATGATACTGCTTCCCCACGCTTCCTTCACGTGGAGGGGGGGGGATAATATCCTCCATATTCCTACAGTGAAAGTTGTTAAGAGCGCGCATAAAGCTAGAAAAAAGTCAGATTTCACCCGCACACTTCATACGTCCCGCTCTCGTCTGACCACACGTCTGTCGTCTTGCAGTATTTTGTGTGGCAGCTAACCGCTGTGTTTAGTACGCAGGCGCACAGTATACCCAAAATAATCAGATAAAATTTGGCAAAGTACGAGCTGGATCATTATCTATATAAGGTATACTTTGAACACAAAATAATTTTATTTTTGGTGATAGATAAAATGAGTGCGATTTGTAAAATAAACATAAGCAGCTTGGCTTTAATAAACAGCTTAAAATATAGTGGTCAAAAAATGAATGCATATTTATTAAAATCGTCAAATATTTATATTAAGACATTTTTATCACGATATAAATTTTAATAAATTTTCACTGTATTATTATAATTTGTTGTGTTTTAGATAAAATCTCCCTGAGAACTGAGAACTCTGACGATTCGCTGAATCATTTTACAGGTAGTGCATAAATAATACGAAAAAGTAAGTTAAAGAAATATTTATTTCAATAATAATTACAAAATGCTTACATGTAATATACTTTCAATTTTGTTATAGGTAGATAAGAATAAGCTAAACAAATGTATATTTAATACTGAATATTACTTTCAGTTCATAAAAGTAGACGATCACTGTAGAAATTTAATTTGAAAAAATATCTTTTTAATCTATAATTGGAAATACAAAAATAGTTGAAGCTATTCTATGAATATGATGTCAATAATGTGGATATTACGAGGCCGTTTACGAAATTTTGTATTTTGCTCGACCTATGTGATTTTAGAAATGTGATTTCATAGTTAAAAACTGTATTAATTCGAGTTTAAATGAATAAATAAGAAAGATCATCTCAAAAACTAATGAGTAAATGAGCTAGGTACGGTATTTACTTATTTTTATTACATGATTTTGATTATTCTACCTGAAACCTACGCCTATTTGTGATTTTTTATGGAAAAGGTTTAGGAAATGACCTATTGATTATTGTTTTGACGGCTAAACAGTGTGAAAAACTTACGACGTATAATCCTGATAACTATATATTTCTTGAGTGTATTACTTTTAACTAGTTCATACAGAATATGAAACTAAAAATATTCAATGTGGACAAATTTTTCGAAAAATTCAAACCACAATGGGACTTCAACGCCAGAGTCGTGAACCCTGGCGTTCCAGTGCTCTTACTCTGAGCTAGCCTTCCACGGGCGGTCGTCCGTGTTCCATGTGGTCGATTTTTTCTATTACTTGTTTTATATTTGATTTGCTTGATTTATATAAATAAATGTTTAATCAAAGCAAAGGAAATGGCTTATTATGTAGTGAGATTTTGAAACTCACTTATCTAATATATTTTTTTATAAACTAGTCGGGATGTTCTCTACATTAGAAGTTGATCTGAAAAAAGGCAAAATAAATAGTCATGGTTCTAATAACTTCATTCACATCATTATCGTAATATAGTAACAGTTACTCAAAATAAATAAAACAACATGGTAAATATCCCGGTGAGTAATCACACTACATACGGTGAGTACATCACTAATGTGAATGACCATGTGAATCTCAAACCATACCATTCTACTTGTTTATATTACACTCGGCGCTGGTTAGCCAGTTCCTTTGCTTGAACTTAGCTTACACGCTACTGCGTGTCTAGATTATACAACGTTGCATATTTTTTAATTCTATTTAGTGAAAAGAATCTTAAATGTTTACTTAATGTGAGAAAAAACAATTTCAATAAGCTTACAAGTTAGGTACTAGTTACAAGTTACTAGTGGTATGGGTAATGGACTGCTGAGAAAATCTGCGGTAGCCTAGTGGTATGGGTAATGGACTGCTGAGACGAGGTCTCAGGTTCGATCCCAGGTTTACCATGGCACACACCAATGACTTGTCGATGCTTTTCGAAGTTATGTGTGTATTTATCGCAGGTTTATAAGTGCCCGGTTAATGGCAATAGGCTCGCCACCTATTACATTGGGACCTAAACATAAACTGGCGAAATGTGGGTGCTAGCACCTCTGCCTACCCCTTCGGGGAATACAGGCGTGAGTTTATGTTATGATGTTATGTTATGTTACAAGTTACAGTTTTTACTAAGCGATGCGACTGGATCGGATTCATCAGCTTATGTTATATTACGAGCTGAAGTAACTCTGAAAAGCATTAAAAATGATAATACAATGTATAAGTACTTTCGCAAAATATAATTATATTACTGCTATAAAAAATAACATTAGTTACATACTTCAAACGCGAGGTGGTCTAGGACATCTATTTGATTTTCATATACTATACCCGGGCTGCCTGACAACGGTTGATACAAAAATTGTACTTAGTAACAAACCAAAGAAAATAAAGAAATATTACTTTCAACAATTAGCCATGAGTTGAATTCTTAGTTTTTTATATTTTCTTTTAGAGTTTATCTTTTGATTTTTTTTATTTCCCATAATTTTGACTAACTTTTTCGACGGAAAACAGAAAAACAGTCCTCTCGTCTCAACGGGGCGACCCCGACTAATTGATGAAACAACAGATGGCCGGCACCTCGCGTCAGGTGCGATAGCAAGAGACCGTTATGCGCGGAATAAGAACGTCGTAAGCGCCGAATTCGTTTTTTTTTAATTACTCGTAAATTCCAGATGATTTTAACAAAGTGAAAAATTGAGTCACTAGGTTTTATAATTTTTTACTTTGTACATAAAAATTAACTCAGTTATATGAATAATCTTGAAAATAAATTAATTTTAATCAAAAATTAGGCCTAACTTTGTGATCTTATTTTATCGACAAAATATTATTATTTTATGTTTTTGCCAAATTGAGTACCTTTCAGATATAACGTATTTTCTATTTAAAAAAAAATAAGCTCATTTGTGGCACACTTTCGGGTATAAAAATCAGATCAAAGATCGGCAATTTTCCATTATACCCCCTCTTAATAGATATAGGTAGGTCTAAGGTCGAGTGTGCAGGTGCAGGACCCTACCAACACTTTAGGAATCCAAGCCAACCTCATCTGATAAATGGTTCACCTACTTACTTAGCAATATGGCTTTGGAGCTGGCTTTACTCTTAAGGTTAGAGGTGAGATGGGGTGTCCCTCCCGAAAAGTCTACACACACAGACCTAAAATGGACCAAACAATATGAGTCAGGAACACAGATTCCTCATATGAGTTCAAGCATCATTTGCTTTGTAATTATATTCTGTGCTAATGGCCTACAACGAAAAAAGTTACATACGACACCTATGAACTAAAAACTTACCCACAAGGTCGTGCAAAAAAATATTGGATTATGTCCGAAATCGCTTTATAATGTCCTATGATTAAAAAGAGATTTTCTAGTACAGCTAAGAATATTACCAGTATAGTTTACTATAGCTTATAGAGTTAAAAAAATGTGTGCTCATACAGTGGTATTTAGGAAACACACATTTAAAATATCAGCATGGATAAAATGAACAACACGAGAACACAATCGAACAATATGAAAAAAAAAACAGAGCAAAAGGATCGAAACCAATTATGAAAATCCAGTTTAAATTGAACATTACAATGTGGTTAGATACTCATAGGATAAAATGGAACTGACGAAATTAGCCAGAGTTGAAACTAAAGCTTTTAAAATTCCTCGTTGAAGGACCGAATAAAATGAATGATTTGGTTTAGTAGAGCAAACTTTTTTTTAAAGTTTACCACCAACTGCCTGAGACTGAACTAAATTCGTCTATGTGTCTATATAGGTTTTACTTTTAATCTACATAATGTAAGTGGAAATGTTCGTTCCACGTTAAGATTAAACGAACAGGCGTTTATCGAAGTTGGAAGTTAAAAATGGTTTTAGGAGCATGGATTAAAAGTTAAAGATTGTATAATATTATAATATGCGCTTAAATGATTATATTAAGCTGAAATATCTCTCATTATATTGATTGATTGCAAAAACATAATTCGAAAGTGACACTCGATGTAAGTTCATGTTTGATTAATTGATGTGTTAGCTGATTTACTTATTGTAAAAAACTACAAAATTAGCCAATAACATACGACTAGGCGGACTAACCTCCGGAATGAGTACATTAATATGAAAGGTAATATGATGCGCATACATATGGCAATACGATGCACATATATACATAAATAAACTGAATTAAAAATAATAAAAACAATGAGAAATGAGTTCGTATTGGATAGTCAGTTTGAAAATAACGCCCAAGACGGATAGTTGCTTTGGGCACATGTTATTTAGTGAATTTACCGGATGAATACAAAAACTTTATTATATATCAGTGTTTATTAGAAAAAATACCGAAAGATCCGGTTTGTTTGGATGAACAGTAAATTAGCCAAAAGGAGTCTAGAAATGAGTATACAGTTTATTGATATTATGTCCATCGAATACTTTATAGGTAGGTAACTGATTTTATATTTAAAAAAATAAATTTTAAAGTAGTACCTTACTAGGTATCTACCTCCATCCAATGCATAGTAGTTGGGATAAGGCAAGATAATGATAGTATTTTTATAAAACTACTTAGGTAATATCCTATTCGAAACAATATGCATTGTTGCGCTTAGTGTTTTCGTTTATTTTTATTTGTAATGAAACCAGTTCAGAAATAGATGTAAGAATGACTTAATAAGTTACTGAAACTTACTTCCTTATTCAAGTGTTTAAGAATTTAAGAATCAACATTGTTTTGTCTAAATATATAAGTGGGTGTTACCTGTTTCTTCAACTTACAAATTAAGACGGAGTTTAACTAACAGTTTGCAATGTTTTTATGAATGAGGAAATGTTAATATAATAAAAATAATATAATAATATAATAAAAAATCTGCGATAGCCTAGTGGTATGGGTAATGGACTGCTGAGACGAGGTCTCGGGTTCGATCCCAGGTTTACCATGGCACACACCAATTACTTTTCGATGCTTTTCGAAGTTATGTGTGTATTTATCGGAGGTTTATAAGTGCCCGGTTAATGGCAATAGGCTAGTCACCTATTACATTGGGACTAAACATAAACTGGCGAAAAGTGGGTGCCAGCACCTCTGCCTACCCTACGGGGAATACAGGCGTGAGTTTATGGAAATGTTAATGGATTCATATTTCTAGACTGTCATTTCATATTTATGTATATAGTAATAAGTAAACATTTATTACTTAATTTATAGATTGAAGCGGAATAAATGTAACATCCAAGACATGACTTAGCTATTTAATTACTTCAGAATTTTACTACATTTATTATTAAATACTTATTACTTGCTTTAAGTACTGCCTTTACCTATTACAATTCTGATTTATCAATTCATTAAATTAATCCATTTATTTTCAATATACTATTCTATAAATTCATAGAATTATCTATTTGTCTATCTATGTATCTGATTTATTCTGTTTGTGTTAATTTGTACCTAATGTTTTGGATAGACTCCTGTCGTATGTAGAGTTGCTAAATGTTGAGTGTGTTTTTCTTTTATTTTTCTTATTTTACCTTAGACCCTGAAAATAATACATACTTAGTATTTAAAAATTACCTAGAGGCCTCCTAGAATTACACCTATAATGACCCTATTCAGTTAGAGAAGCTGCCAACCTAACTTGCACAAACTCAAGAACTTTAAAATATTTGTAACATTTGCTTTACCTTACCATGCATTGACTAAAATGTAGAGCAAAAGGAATTTAAAAGTCAACCGCATGCAACACTTTAATTTAGCGAACCAGTTTTAAGGCTGTGCATTTTAACGTAAAGCCTGCGCAGGAGTGGAGTGGAGCAAGCGTGACAGCCGCCAACCGCGAGTACCATGCGCATAGTCCAACTGCGTCGCTCTTTGACGACGCACGCGCAACTGCTGATATCGCACCTCGTATAAAAAGGTTCGCGGACGACGCGCAACTCACTCACAGGCTCACCTTCCTTCTAAAGGGTCTTTTTAGTGTGATTTAGTTCTAATAACCAAAATGGCTGAACCATTGGATGTGATATTAACACACGATGATGATGATACCGAAGGTGTTCTAGTGGCTAAAGGAGTTAGCATGGTGGTTCTCTTCTTTGCCTGTATAATCTGTGGTTCTATACCTATACTGTTGGCTAAGAAGTTCAACTGGGTGTCTGCAGAAGAGGCTGGGAGTTTGAAGACTAATAACAGGGCAGTGATTACTCTGTTATCTTTCGGCGGTGGTGTATTGCTGTCCACAACTTTTATGCATCTGATACCAGAGATCGAGGATAATGTATATCACCTACAACGTGAGTACTCATTTCTTTTAATGTCATTTCTTTTGTTATCATTTCTTTTATGATCATTTCTTTTATGATCATTTCTTTAATAATAATCATTTCATTTAAACTTAACCTAGGGTTGAATACATAGGGAAAAAGAATCTTCTCGGGCGGGACTCGAACCCGCGATCTTTCGCTTACTAGGGTTTATTAAAAACGAGTAATAAGTATACATTTCCAAAGACTAAATTAGCAAATTATGAAATGTTATGGTATTTTTATGATGTTTTGATATTCTGATAATCAGTAACCCACCATAAACTTAATCATTAGATAACTTCAAAAATGCTACAATTACAACTTACAGCTACAATTAAAAGATTAATAAAAAAATTGTTATGAATTATGACAACGGATTCTCTTACCTTGATATTATGTGCAATTTAACAAGCTTGAAATATAGCAAAGGAAATAATATCATTTATGTATGTACGCACTAAACAAAAGTTCAACGATCGTATAATTACTAAAACACTTTATATTTTTTTCAAAATTAATATTTTTATTGTAATCAATTTTATTCGGCCACAAAATAAAGTTTATCATTTAAGCAGGTAGGTATATATTTACATATTTGCCTTAGTTTCATTAATGAATTCAATTGAAATGACATGAACATATTTTACTGAACTTTCATTGTCTAAAACGTGAAAATTCTGTTTAATTAAACGGATTTTCAGTTATAAAATCTAGTCATAAACCTTGGCTAAAACCATAAATAAATAAAGCATAACAAAGCATTTCTACATAGAGTTATCCGGTTTGTTTACTTAGATCTATAAATAATTTTCCAAACATGTATAGCCTGTTATTCGTTTGTGAGATCTCGTTTTACATTGCATTTACTTCTCAGATATAATACGAATCTGTTTCCTCTATCATCTTCTTAGCATTGGTTCCGGTTGCATCAGAGGCTCTCACCTCTGAACCCGGTGTTCGCTTAGTCCTTATCCTCTTGTATAACCTCTTACCTTTTAACCTGTTGAGGAAATCCTACACCAGGTCTACCTCCTCTATCGTCAATCAGCAATAAGGTTGGCTTGGTCTTAAACGAATCTGCATGATCAATATCATTACAAAAGTAACGTAAATAATCCCCCACAAATTTCATTTTGAATCTAGCTGTACAGATTATGATACATAATATAAGTACCTGAACTCATAATAATATTTATATAAGTAATTATACTGGTCATGACATTGATACTCATTATATAATTTAACCAAACAGAAATATAAACAATTATTTTGTAATTATTAATGAATCAGATGTGTACGTTGTGTGTGTGTGGGAGATAGTGACCTTGAAACGTTGGTTACACATGAATTATGTGTATATTTTGTTGAGCACGATACCTTGACACATTTTGTTCTACTACAATATATATTTTGATATTGTAGTCAATTGATTGTATCAATAGTGTAACTGTAAAAGGTAAAAATGTGTAAAATGTACACACCTATTCATGATTATTAAATTACATGCGTAACTTTAACAATTGATCCTTCTTCAATTGATCTTTCTTTTGTATTAAATTATGAGTTTGTTTTATGATCAATATACACAGGTCTTTTTATAAGGACTTATTCCAGCCACGTTCTGATTGAAAACAATGTCTCTCTTTCTAAATTCCCACTAAAGCTACTCTTCTCTCTCCTTCGCCAATTCTTTGACCTCCTGGCACGACGAGACTTGTACCTTTTATTTGTGCCATAAACCTGCTTGGCCTCGGCCTGCCTCTTCTCTACCTTTCTTTCCTTCTACCTTCCCTTCTATAATCTCTCTTCTTCAGTTCTCGAGTATTTCCAATATTGACCTTCCAATTACCTACTTTCGGAAATTCCAAGGGAAATTCTTTGGACCCGTTGAAGGTCAATTGGAGGAGTAAAACATATTATGAACACACAGGGGTTTTAACAGCCTTTCTTTAAGAACTTATTATAATAATAGTCTAGTCATAGTCTATTACTGTAAAGTTAGTAAAGTAAGTCCTTCTCTAAAGTCGTGCAACTTAAAAACCTTTTAAAAGCAGTTGACTTCATTTAAATTTTAATTAACAGAAATAAACACCATTTACATAAAGAGCCCTTTAGCTGTTCTTAGCCAATGGGTATCTGTAGGCAACAATTACAAACATTTTATTTAAATAATTTGATTACTTTATAAAGTCATTCTGTTACTTTTAAGTTATTAGATTGAATTATAGAAGTAATACCTCGTGGTCATACTAATTTGTCAAACCGGTATGACACTTTGTTACTTGTAAGAATACAAAGCTTGAAAATTATGCAAATTATATAATGTTATGTTAAAGTAAGTAACCTACATAAATAGAGACGAATTAGTGACAGCATAAATTAATATCTACATATTTAACAACTACAGTAGAAGTAAGGACCCAAAATTAGGCCAGTTAGCAGTGTAGTGTAGGTTTATTTATACGGTTAGAATAATTTAATGATACAAGGCTTGCCCCCTATTACGTCCTCTGACCGAAAATCATAATTAGCAAAACGTGGGTGCTAGTCTAGTACACCTCTGCCTACCCTTTTGGGGATTTACAGATGTGAGTAAATGGATGGAATAATTAATGATCTGCAGTACTAGGCAGGATCTTACTTTCTTCTGTCTATCAGAAACATGCTGTAGACAACAAACAAACAAAGATAGACGTGTAGTAAGATAACAAATTACCCTCCTTCCTTCGGCAGTTAGGTAAAAAGACAGGGCGGCACAAACACATAAAATATAAAACCGGCATTGTTAGTAAATTTAAAAACGTTAAGGCTTAACATATAAAATTTACATTGTTATACGAGTATATTATTGCACCGGCTGTATTGCCAGTCCTTCAAGGTCCGACGCTTTGAGCTCGGGTCACTCTGATTAGAATGTGTGAACGGCCGAGAGGACATTATCTAATGGTTGTGCAAGAATAGTCAATATGTATGTCAGTGCGCCTGCGTCAAGTGATCGTCAGAAACATTACATCTTGTTTTATTTCCTTTATCAGTGGAGACTTCCATCACTTTACGTAACTCTATGACGTTGATGTGAAAGGGGCTTTACCAAGATTTTTATTGCTCAAATTAACCTCACCTGTTATTCATAGGTGTTCCATTGGTAGGTACGTGCCGCGTGAGAAGGTGACTTTATCGGGGTTAAGAGATCAGAGAGGCAGTCACTCTGGCAATGTAGGTATTAATAATTGTATTGTCCAAAATAAGTAATTTTTTTTTAACATGCGGACCCCATCTAGGTCCAAGCCTCGGATGTGACCAGGATCAGCGTTTAAGATGATGATGATGATGTAACTCCATGACTTTTAGCCTTATGTAGCATCGGTCAATGAACTTCATAATTTATGTTTGTATTTAAATCACTACTAAGTTACTAGAATATTAAAACCCTCTTGTGTAACACATAGAATGTCGCACTTTGTATGAGTAACGAAATTTGCATAAATAAACAACTGCTAATTGCATGGATGAGAGTGCGGTGTATGGAGATCTGCCGCCATCTTCTGGACCAATAAAACAAACCAGTGCACGTTATTTTATAGACGAAGTTTTAGTTGCCTTAGTGGGGGGGGGGGGGGGCAGGAATTTGGGGTCAAATATTAGACGGCAATCTCCCCCGTACAAGTCAAATATAAACCAAATTATTAAAAAAGGAATGGAAGCTTGCATGAAACACTTGGATTCTCACATGACAATCTCTTCCGCTATTTGCTATTATCGCCTTCGATATTCTTTTCTTGCCTTAACCTTTATCACGAATTTCATTCAACTTTTATGAGAGCTACCGCAGCTCCTAAAGATCTCTACAATTGTATCATCAATGGTAAAAGAGCGGTAAAAATTGCGTGGGTTCTTATTTTATAGTTTTTATTTATTTTTAATCATCCATCACATTTATAATAGTAACTGATTTGACTATGAAATTTAATGACGTCACTAAATCGTTTTTCATACAAGTTACCTTAAAACTTATCGTTTTGAAGTTTAGTAAAAAGTAACTAATTTGACTAGTCAGTAGAATATCCAGTTATGTCATAATTGTTTATGCCTCCTTTTAATTAATTACCTGGTCCCTATGAACCTCTAAGGTTACAAGCCACTTGCATCTAAATTTTCCATTCAAGCTTCATACTTCCTATAGGACACTCATTCTGAGCAACCGCAATTAGGAATTTCTGCGGTTTTCTACTGCACTTGCTGCTTAGCCAGGTAATTTCCTCGTTACAAGTCAAGTGAGGCATTGATTGTAATGTGTAATCGCTGCTCTTTTAGGGTTATCAACTCTATACAAGACTTCGCTGTCTTAATTGCACTTACTGCAATACTTAGGTACTGAAATTTGTAAGTCTTTTCGTCTCTCTCTCCCCTTGGTCTCCCTGGGTATTCTCCTCTAATGACCATGGTTATGGGAGACTAACCAGGGAGCTAGCTAGGAATATAGCTGTAGAAAAGAGTTTTTTTTTTCAAATAAATCACGATAGAATCCATTAAAAATAAATTTATTTCAATGAGTGATATTCGCGTAATCTTCAGAGAGTATCAAGAAGTTTTGAGACTTCGGCCGATGTTCTCTCGGGGTTGAGTAGTCAGATGGCAGTAGCTTATACAAAAATTAAAATTAATAAATTCACAAGGATAGGAGGAGTCCTTGAGTTAAATGTTGCAAAGTGCAAGCTTGGACGCTATCGCGCATCGGTATTTGCTCTCAGAAGATGACATTACATTAGGTATTCTCATGGTAATTCGGAACTTCACACGATAAAAAAAAAATCACTTACTTTTGCCGACGTTTTGGATGCGATGCTGCACCCGTAGTCATGACTTACTCGTGTGCAGCAACGCACCCGAAACGTCGGCAAAAGTAAGTGAAAAGTTTTTTATCGCGTGAAGTCCCGAAGAGGCATAAATAACCATGAGTTAACACCGCGATGGCTTAAAAATAACATTAGGTACCTACTCTTGTTCGGAACCTTTAGTGTGCGAGTCCGACTTCACATGTGAACAATTTTTCAAGTTTAATGCGGATTATTACAAGAAGTAGGTAATCATCGGTCTTGCAGACGTATGTCAGACTGCATTAATTTTCATGTTGCAAATGCGTCGGCAGCACGCCACACGTGAGCACCGGACGGCGTCTAAACAATTAACTTATTACCAATTCAATGAAGGGAAACACAGAACCAGAGCGACGCATTGCATTATAAGTAGGTATCCTAATGATTAATCTGGCGTTTATTTTATTTTCGAAATATGCGTAGGTAAATCTCACTCTAGTGCTCTAAAGAGGTGTTAATGCTCATGAATAGGCGTAATTAGCATCTGTCCGGAGGGGGCCTTATTGAGGTCGGATTTTTTTATTTAGGACTCTGACACGTCAGTTTGGTAATGTCTAACATTAAGTACAATGGGATGTTGTTGATGATGTTTAATCTTGCTTCGAAATTTAAAGCGAAATTTCATCACAGCGCCTCTAGACGGTGGGGGAGGAGGGGTATCCTGGGGATTTCTGTACAAAAAAGTTCTAGTGCTATTCTACTCAGCCTACTGGACTCTGTAAAAGGTTCTATAAAATAAGTGCAACACATTAACGGCTGTGCGAATAAAAATTAACATACCCTATTGTTTTTAGTGCATTGTTTAATCCACACTCATGAAAAAGGAATTTTTCTTTATAGTGCATGCAAATAATAAATGGCATAGTAACGCACTTGGCATCGCAACGCAACCCACATTAGCTACTTACGGATGCTAATAAAGTACGTAATATGTATAATAATGTGTAATATTTTCCATATTTATGACAAATTATATTTATTATACACATTTTACATGTTATATTCATGAGCAATTATGATATAAATATCACGTTTATTAAGTACCTACATATCTAAGTACTTTGTAGGTATGCAGTATGTATAATTTGTAGCTCCATGGGAACGAAGTGATATAATACACCTACCAGCTGATTTTATAATTGTTCCAGTTTCGACAGAAAGATCGTCTGGAATTATTATTTTCAAAACAGAATTACCCAAAAACGTTTCATATTGTATTAGAGCACATATTGTGACATCGCTGGGATCAAGATATCTAGGTACCTATGCCGGGAACTATACATGGTTCATCCTTGTTGCGCATGTAAACTAAAATTAAACTTCTCGTAAACTTCCAACAATAATTGGTAGAATTAAAATTGTATTTTATGTTAATCTTTTACTCGAATAAGGAAATTGTATGAATTGTAAAGAATGTACAAGTAGGATACGGTAACGACCTACAAAGATTAACCTAAAAAATATGCTAAGTAAGTAATTTGTTTACAAGTTTGGAATTCGAATGCCACGATAATATCCTTATTTCGCCGACTGAGTTTTGAAGAGGGTATAGGATATCTGCTTTATATATTTACACTCAGGCATCGAGAGGGAAAAATTCCAGTTTTTTAGGGTGTTTGTGCACCATCAAGAGTTTTAGGGTCCAAAACTCGAAACGAAACTCACCTGCGCTAATATTACGGTGAATATTATAATTGGTGAAAGTTTTTGTTCAGCAGCATGAATACTGATCGTTCAAGTAATAAATCAACGCACATTCTTATTGTTTATAGTAAAACAAAATAATAGTTTTTACGAAAGTTTTTACAGAGTCAAAAGGTTTTTTAATATTACATCATGAACAGGAAAAGTCTATGGAATAAATAGTATGAGTGTAATATTAAAACCTTAATGAATATTATTATTGCCATCCACAACCACATCGTAAACAGATTTCCCCGGAACCATTACAAATGTTACAAGCCGCCTTTAAGCCACGATAAGCCGACGATATGAGGTGTCATTTAAAACTTAGCCAAAGACATTCGCTGCCGTGTCGTCGAACAATTAAGTTGTAGAGTTTATAGTAGGAAGGCTTCAGAAAGACGGACAGTTACATGAGGAATTAATTTAACCGTGGATATAATGTTGACTGTTTTACTCAGTCAATTAGTAATAGGCTTATTACCGCTGGAAATAGGCCAGAAGAAATTGAAATAAGAAACCTTCTGACCTTTATCAAGTTTTGAATCAAACATTCTACACCCCTTTGGATCATTTTCACCATGTCCTATGATTGGAAATAGAAGAGAAAATTGCTGCTTGACCAACTCCGGCTGTAAGATTTCCAATATTTAAGCACTAAAGAGATGTTAATGCTCATGACTAGGCGTAATTAGCATCACTCTCTGAAAATCGAAGTTCGCGTAACGCGTAATTAAAGCGTAAATTGTTTAGTTCTAAAAAAGTTTCCACTTGAGTAAGTTAGAGTAGTTTTATTTAAAGCATTAGTTTCCGCAATAGATAAAAATGCACTGTTGCATTGTTCGTAACTAGATAAGCGTTTATTACAGTAAACAGATACATCTATTAAACAACACACTTATTAACGTAATTGACGATGTCTAAAGAAATTCAGTGATTAGGTGTCCTTTGTAAATGTTACCAATGTTTATACCTAAATATGTTCTAAATAAAAAAGCAAACGTATAAAATGTCATTATATAATAATATAAGTGATATGACGAAGTTCAGAAGTAGGTTCTATAGAAGATAAAGTTACCCTGAACTGATCGAATGATCCACCTCTGATCTGAAGCAAAACACTCATCAGGCTGGTCGCGTTTGCATGCTGGATTGTGATATGATGGTGCCTGCCATTATTTTTAATGCTCTTTATATCGATGAAGTTCAGAAGTAGGTTCTATAGAAGATACAGTTACCCTGTACTGATCGAAAGACCCACCTCTGATCTGAGCCAAAACACTCATCACGCTTGCCGCGTTTGCATGCGGAATTGTGATATGATGGTGCCTGCCATTATTTTTAATGCTCTTTATATCGATGAAGTTCAGAAGTAGGTTCTACAGAAGATGAAGTTACCCTGTACTGATCGAATGACCCACCTCTGATCTGAGGCAAAACACTTATCACGCTTGCCGCGTTTGCATGCTGGATTGTGATATGATGGTGCCTGCCATTATTTTTAATGCTCTTTATATCGATGAAGTTCAGAAGTAGGTTCTACAGAAGATGAAGTTATCCTGTACTGATCGAATGACCCACCTCTGATCTGAGGCAAAACACTCATCACGCTTGCCGCGTTTGCATGCTGGATTGTGATATGATGGTGCCTGCCATTATTTTTAATGCTCTTTATATCGATGAAGTTCAGAAGTAGGTTCTACAGAAGATGAAGTTATCCTGTACTGATCGAATGACCCACCTCTGATCTGAGGCAAAACACTCATCACGCTTGCCGCGTTTGCATGCTGGATTGTGATATGATGGTGCCTGCCATTATTTTTAATGCTCTTTATATCGATGAAGTTCAGAAGTAGGTTCTACAGAAGATGAAGTTATCCTGTACTGATCGAATGACCCACCTCTGATATAAGGCTGAAGTAGTAATCACGCTTGCCGCGTGTGCACGCTGGATTGTGATATCATGCCTGCCATTAGTTTTAATCCTCATAAGGAAGTCTTTCAGAGGTTCCCTATAATCCATCTTAACTTATTTTAATAATGTGACTATTATAAAATACTTGATTTGTATCGAATTTGGATGCAACCATGCAAACGGAACTGTCGATTTTATACTTATTGATAAACTTTTCTTATTATTTCTTAATTACGTGATCGTATTATCATGGAAATTATATATTATTATGCAATAAAATATGTTTAAGTATGTCAACGCACTAGCATCGAAAAACATAATATGAAATAGCACATAAAGCATATAGGTAATATGCGCATGCACCAGCCACCATTGTTAACATGATACATGTTTACGATGGTGACCCTCTTTCTGAGACTTTGCCTTTAGCTTATCATCAGGTGAGGTGAAGTCAAATTGACGGGTCCTTTTATTTAAAAAAAAAAAGCAGTGGGTCTAAAAACGCCATATTGAGCAATTCTGCTAACAACGAGTATCTTTTGAATTTCCAGTAAGTAGGTAAATCTCAATAATTATATTCCCATAAACTTCGTAAAGTGGTCACTTTTATGAGCTGTTTTTTTTTTTTTTATACAGGACACGTCAATTTGACTTCACCTCGCCTGATGTTAAGCTAAAGGCAAAGTCTCGGAAAGAGGGTCACCATCGTAAACATTTACCATGTTAACAGTGGTGGCACTCAGCTTGACGGCCTCATTAGGTGCCTTTTCACGCCCCGCTTAAAGGACCCGGGACTGTAGGAAGAAGGAAACACGTGAGCCGGCAGGGAATTCCAGGTCTTAGTGGTGCGGCATAGGAATGAATCACTGAAATGGTTGGTTCTAGCAGGTATACTCCGCACCGTAAATGGATGACATCTTAGCCCTGCACGTGTCGTCCTGTGAAGGAAAGGGGAGGGTGGGACTAATTGGAAGAGCTCGTCAGAACATTCACCATGGTAGAGACGGTAGAAAACTGCCAAAGACGCAACATCTCTACGCATCTGCAAAGGCTCGAGGGTGTTCGTGACCTCAGGATCCCCAATAATGCGGACCGCACGTCGCTGCAACCTGTCGAGAGCATCTAATAAGTACTTTGCGGAGCCGTCCCAGAGATGTGAGCAGTATTCCACGCAGGAACGAATTTGGGTCTTGTATAGAAGACACCGCTGCTCCGGCGTGAAAAAACGTCTCACTTTGTTCAGGACTCCGAGTTTACGCGAGGCTGATTTGATGATACTCTCGATATAGTTTTTGTTATTCAGTTTGCAGCGAACATCCATACCGAGGATAGTGAGGTGATCCTGCAGAGGCAGTGGTGTGCTCTGAAGAGTGGGAAGGGGCAGGAAGAAGAGGGCTTTGCTGTAAACGCACATGCCTGGGTCTTCTTGGCATTGAACTCGACCAGGTTCCTAGCGCCCCATTGAGAAATGTGGTCCAGGATCCGGTCCAACTCTGTGACAAGAAGCTGCCTTTTTTCCACGATATCAGGCTGCTTGGCCGCAGGATGTGCGTAATAACTCCCGTGTAAGGTGTTGTCGTCTGCATAGCAGTGAATGTTTCCGTTACACAGCATGTCATTGATATGCAGAAGAAAGAGAGTGGGAGATAAAACGGAACCCTGCGGCACGCCAGCATTTACCTGCAAGAACTCCGAAGCTCGTCCATCACAAAGGACGCGAATACGGCGCCCCTGCAGGAAGCTTGCAACCCAGTTACACAGTCTAGGAGGCAGGCCGAAGGCAGGTAGCTTGGAAAGAAGCGATTTGTGCCATACCATATCGAAAGCTTTGGCGATGTCAAGACTAATTGCCAGTGACTCACCGTGCTTCTCCATAGCCTCACCCCAAAGGTGGGTCATGTACACCAGAAGATCACCCGTTGACCGTTTCGGTCTGAAACCGTATTGCCGGTCACTAAGCAAGGAGTCATCACACCAATTCATTTACTATACAGATTCTAATTTCGTGTAAATATGGTGTGAAAGACGAAATATTTTCTTAAAACGATTCCAATAAAGTGGCCTTTTTAGACTCTTGACCAATGAGGAAATCTTGCAAAATTTAAACAAATCTTGTAAAGAGATGTTTATTTCCTTATGCCGGGTATTTTATGAATATTTTAGATAGTTGATTTGATTGACTCCTTAATCGTTTCTTACGAATATGAATGTATGAATGGAACCAGGTGCATTAATTAATAATATCTAGTCATAGCTAGAAAACAGAAAGTGTTTGAGCATTCTCTAATGTAGTATTCCTATTTCGACTTTCTAAAGCAATAAACGAATTATTTTGTCATGATTAAAATTCAAAATTCAAATTCAAAAATAATTTATTCTGCATAGATCATTAAATCAGTACTTAAAAAACGTCAATATAAAAATAAATATTAAATACTAGTTTAGCAAATGGACCACACCGGTTCGAAACGCGGCCTAGACCTGAGAAGACTCCGGCAAGAAACTCAGCAGGCATTTTTTTTGGTCTATTTACAAACATTCTACTTAGTCTAATACTTATGGTCTAGATACAATTTATACCTATATGATACAATTATCGTAATATTAATTACAATTACATAGTAATTTAACAAAATATAGAAAAGAACCGACAGCTCACGTTAAGATGATGATCAAAACTCGATTCCATGCAGAGTAATGGCTTCGGTTATTTTAGTTGTATTATTTGGCTAAATAGGCTCATTATCTACACGATGTTAATTCAGTGCTCCGGAGTCCGGGTTTCGCTGGCCGGATCATCTAAAAATTTGGGCTACTCTTGAGCCCTGAAGTGCATGCTAGCGTTTCAATCAGATGCGGTTGCATCTTTACGTACTTTATAGATATGAAAAAGTGCGACCGTATCACCTTTGTCGACTGTACACCCTAAGGCCCAGCGCACACCGGTGGAAGCGCGGCGGCGCGCAGTTTGAAACAGCAATTTAATATAAACCTTAAGGGCTTTGATTCACGATCAAAAACTGTATATCAAGGATGAGTGCGCGCGCGGCGCAAGGAGCGACCGCGAGAGAATGCGCGCGACTGTAATTTCGACCGTATATCAGGCTCATTAAGGTTTATATTGAATAGCTGTCTTAAACAGCGCGCCGCCGCGCTTCCACCGGTGTGCGCTGGGCCTAAGGCTACATAAACAACTTGTCATTAATATTAATCAACATTCTCTTTTCATGTAGCTGCTCATACAAGCACTAACTTATTTATTAGTTAAACGGCCGCATTAGACAGCAACACAGTGGCTAGTGTACAGACAGGTTGCTGGCTTATAACTAGTCCAAGATGCAAATTAACTATCACTCTAGGCTAGCAAATAGCCACTAATCAATGCCACGTGTGCATGGAAAATACTTACCAAGAAAACATTAGACATTTGCCCAGGACTGTACCTATGTACCTGCTGGCATAAACTTACGATCATCTTAAGTTGCGACTATGACTACAATTTAATTTCTATTTTCGTAGCTTTCCAATAAGGATGTCCAATGTCGAATGCTACTTGAGGTTATGATCAATACTTAATTAGACAAATTGCGAGCTTATTTGCGTTTTTTTACCATGATCGCATACAACTGGGATTAACGCTAGGATGACGAAGAAGAAGAAGTAGAATAATTCTTTCTTGTTTTCGTTGGTCAATACCTTAAGCTCTAGTATTGCTATCAACCAATTTTACGCTATAAGAACTGTAAACTACTTATCATCACCACATAGAAGTAGTTGCATTTTAAGACTTACCAACGTTTGTAATGTTGCATCAAATGCTCTACCATATAAAACAAGGAAATATGTAAATTAATTAGGTATTTAGTGGTGTAAGTTCCGATAGCGCCCAATTTGGAATTCTGCATTATCGACTACTTAAGTAAACGACATTACTCGCTGCTCACGAAAAGCATTTCATCAACGTTGTTACTTTAACCATATACAGTAAAGCTGTGCAGATTTTTGCAAACTTGAAATGGTCAAACTGGTTTTGGGTGAACTTTGGTCGAATGCCCGAATCGAATGTCGGCTTTGATGCTGTGGCATTTAAACTTTGCTGCACGTAGTCTTTTTCCAAAACTGTCAATTAGCTTGTGCGTTCCTTAGTTTGTGCGTTCCATAGCTATGCGATCAGCGAACGTGCTTGCCCGATGTAGGTAGAACCACATTATTGTTCCGTGACTTCTGTATTAAGTATTCCGTCCAGAATGTCGCCTACGTCCACCGTGGGGTGCCAACTGACTAGTTCGGCTACTGAGTCGCTGTGGTATTTATAAATTGTCGTCACGTGCATTTATTTTAGTACATATGTGACACACGATGGTACATTATTGGGACGGATAATAGAACTGCACTTTCTTGTCGTTAAATAGCCATGATCGTAAAATTCGATTGTAACAAATCAGCGTTGAAAGTCTTTGCCGCTTTTATACCGATGTTATTGATGTTTTTATGAATAGAAAATTTCAAAATTGAAGATTGGAACTCGCTTAAGTGCATTGGCTACTTAATGAACAGTACTTCAAAAAACAATGAGCTCATTCCATGTACCTATATAGTAATTACCAAAATTTCAATTAGTTCTGGTGCCAACCTTGAGATAACTTTACATTTAAAGATAAAGGACCAACACCATACTAGTCCTCTCAGTGCTGAAAAACAAAAAAAAAACAGTCGGAAAGAGTGTAAATAATAAAATAACGATAAAACCGTTAGTAGCAATGTTGTATTTCAATTCATTTTCATTATCGTTATTATGAACGCCGACAAATAGATGAAGGATTTAATTCGTTCTTAAACGAATCCCTAACGTCATTGTTGATATCTTTAGATTTCAGATTAGATAGTATACTTAATTACCATTCATTTTTAATTATCAGCGATAGTTAACATCGATCATACTAATTTGTCTAATGGCGTTGGTAATTTGTTTAGATATTTCGCATGATAAAGGTTGCAGTCGCGTGACCTGAAGTGAAAAGAGGAAGGGAAAGACGCGAAGGAGTCATAATATTATAGACACTGCATGAATCAATTAGTTTGATTGATGGATGATAGAAAGATATAGCTTTAAAAGACGCTATAATAAAACACAGGCGGAGCTTGACGGACACAGGTGAACTCACACACTGCACACAGCGCGTAATGAGAACGGTCTTTTGCGCAGTTTGTGGGATAATCTTACTTAATCATAATTAAAAAGAGGCACAGCTTAATATTTTATACAGACAGACAAAAATAACGAAATTAAAAAAATCTTATAAAGAAAATTTCAGACTAGACGAACTATTTTGCATCAGGGCTCGTGGTAATCAAACCCTATATGAAACGAAGGGCGGAAAGCATCCAGCACTTTCATGTTCCGATTACGAAATGCCTCTAACGTCCATATTATGTGAAAACCAACTGATGACCTTTGAAACTTCGATTTCGTTCCCACTACCCATGGGAACCTATTCCCGGGATAGTGTGTTATTCTAGACTATAGTCTATCTCTATAACAAATTTCAGCAAGATCCGTTCAGCCGTTAGAACTTGATTGAGTGACAAAAATTCCAACATAGAAACATCCAAACTCTTTCACACATTCACAATTTTATGATATTAGTAGGAAGCAGGATGTAGTCGGTACGTGTTAGTAAAAGTAGCCTCTATCACTTAATGTGTTAGATAGTAGTTTAGCAGGAAATGCGCCGAGAGCAGTCTAGCAATATTTGCATCGGCCATCATCATCTTTGCGACTATCCCGGTAACATAATGAGGCGTTTACCTCGACGCCTACACTGGATTTAGGTGAAAATGTAGTATTCCTACAAATGCGTTGGCTAATTTGTGTTAGGAAAATTAACATTTATCGCTTTATAGTCAACTCGTGCGCACGGGTGCTGCAACGCATTTGAAAACGTTGGCAAAAGTAAATGTTCCAAAAATCTTATCGCGATAAGTCCCGAAACAGTATAAAAACTATGTGTTAAATAGTCGTTCAGCATGAAACGCGCTGCGCTGAGAGTCATCTAGTACTATCTTATTCATCATCATTCTTTTAACGATGATCTCCATGGCTTAAGATGCTTTTATCTCAAAACCCGGGGTTTACTTTCCTAGGGTTTCTACTTTACTTCACCCAGTTTTCGAGATCCCTGTCAGTGAGCCCATGGCCACGCATTTATTAACACATACTCAGGTTAATTTTTATTCTAATAAATTCCCATTCCCATGAGTTACGGGACCGTGATCAGAATTTTGCGTCAGTGTCGCGGTCAATGGCTAGTATGACAATAATAATGCCTATGTAGTATTAATGGTAGTAGTGGCAGTACTTATATAACAATCCTTCGTTAAATTATACGCATCGGTGCTCGTAAACAAAAGGCAGTATGTGACAAAACATTACTTTCGTATTTACTATAGGTATTATATTATGAACGTGGGAAAATACGATGGGACATCTCGAGACTTTTAATTGTTATAATGTTCTTGGAAATAGGAAGGAAGTAAGGCCTTGGTATGGTATGGTATCACGGCCACGGGCTGTTATCCGCAACTCCACGACAAGGCGCGGTTTTTGCGTGAGGGTGGGATTCTATTCGATCCACCCCAACTCGTTGAAGAACCCCAGCAGGTTATTCACACTGCTGGTGATCTCCCGGAGCGTACCTGTGTTTCTGAAGTACTTAGCCCTGTATGTGGCGGTTTCAGGACAGTGTAGGAGCACGTGTGCCGCAGTTTCGTCCTCGTTCATGCAGGCTCTGCAGAGAGGGCTGTCGGTGATACCTAAAATATAAAGGTGTTTGTTGAAGGAACCATGCCCCGTGATGGCAGCCGTAGTCGTGCGTAGTTGCCGTTTGTTCAGTTGTCGAAGACGCCTGGTCAGTCTATTATCAAGCACAGGGATTGCCTCCCTGGCCTGTCAGCATACTAAGTAAGGCCTTTCTCACGTGTATTTTTTAGTTTTATATAAGGCGACTACGAGGTCCAAGCCATCTACAGTAATAATAACGGGAATTAACGCGATCATGGTATAGGTACATACGTACCTTTGATTTGCCTGACGTTTCGACCAGGTTACACCGGCCGTGGTCACAGGCTGACTGGCTTAGTAGTGCACGCCCGCCGTCTTCGAGTCCGTGAGGTAGTAGGTTCTTCATCTACCCGCCCATTCTCGATATTTTGTTTTCGCCATGTACCGTCACATACCACACTCACAGTGTCCATGCCAATGAAGGGATGAGGCTCTGACACCTTCTGGATTTGGTTTTTCTATGCCCCTTAGTTGGTAGGCAAACACACGGTCCACCTGATAGAAACTGGTTACCGTGATCTATGGAAGTGTGCAATACCAGAGACGTTACACTCGTGCTTGCATACCCTGTGTTGACACTGAATTGTTCCCGTGTTACCCAAAATAAGTCAGATTTATTTATTTGTGAAACGAGTCGTTTTCAGTATTGTGCATTTTAGTAGGTTGACAACCTCTGTGGCGTGACGGTAGTGCACGCGACTGCCACGCAAGAGGCGCGGGTTCGTTTCCCGCTCAGTGCAAATATTTGTACGCACGAATATGGCTATTTGCATTGGTCTGGGTGTTTCTATAAATAATATGTATGTATTTACAAAAAAAATGAGGTTGTATTTCAATGAGTGACATTCGCGTAAACTTTAGAAAATGACACATCGTATATTTGCCCGAAAAAAAAACGTAGTATTGGTCGGGCCATATATCTTGGACCTACATAAATCGCGGGATACTTCCGGGCGCGCGGATTGTTAATGTATGATCGTCCACCGCAGTAGCATCCCATGCTATCTTCAAAATACATCTAAGAAACGTGTAGGTATTGCGCGTATAGAGCCGATTTAGAACACATTTTAGGTCCAAGATATATCGCTCAAGCAATACCCTCTTTTCGCCAGGTATGATTTTGGGATCTTATTCTTGGGTGTGGAGTACGACTTTGATGTCAAATTTTGCCTCCAATAAATAGCCGCCGCGCCGCGCTGTAGTAGGTATCTAAACTGCATTAGCAATCAATCAATTATCCCACCGCAGTCCACTGCTGGACATTGTACGCCATTTCACCCGATCCTCCGCCTTCTGCAACCAGTCTGTCCCAGCCACCTTTTTCAGGTGGTCAGTCCATCTGGCTACGTTGTGTCCTACCTTCCGTTTGCATTCTCGCGGTATCCATTCTAGGGCTCGTCTGCTCCAAAGGCCATCAGGTCCTTCGACAGACGTGGCCAGCCCATTACCACAAGGAGCTTGCTTAATCTGCGAGCTACATAGGTCGCTCCATTACCCGCTGCGCGACTTTTAGGTTATAGACTAACCCTATCGTCAGTGTCCACGTAACTGCAATATGGGTATGTCTCAATGGGTGTTTGAGTAGGTAGGTATGCTGAATACGAATTTGATGTCATTTTTGGAATCCAATATGGCCGTCGCTCTGTGGTATCTAAATTGCAATATGGGTATGGTCTAATGGGTTTTTGCGTATGCTGATTACGAATTTGATGTCATTTTTGGAATCCAATATGGCCGCCGCGCTGTGGTATCTAAATTGCAATATACGTATGGCTCAATGGGTTTTTGAGTATGCTGAGTACGAATTTGATGTCATTTCTGGTATCCAATATGGCCGCCGTGCTGTGGTATCTAAATAGCAATATGGTTATGGTCTAAAGGGTTTTTGACTATGCTGAGTACGAATTTGATGTCATTTTTAGAATCTAATATGGCCGCCGCGCTGTGGTATCTAAGTTGCAATATACGTATGGTTCAATGGGTTTTAAAGTATGCTGAGTACGAAATCGATGTCATTTTTGGCATCCAATATGGCCACCACGCTGTGGTATCTAAATTGCAATATGGGTATGGTCTAATAGATTTTGAGAATGCTATGTCACTTTTGGAATCCAATATGGCCGCGCTGTGGTATCTGAATTGCAATATGGGTACCTATGGTCTAATGGGTTTTTGACATAGACTTTGAATACACTACGTTTAATAGACACAGGCTCAGCGTGTCCACGCATGAGACAGATAATGTTTTTAATGCTTAATATCGTTAAGTTTATGCTATAAATAGTAATATCACAGTCTAACGATTCATACATTCATCATACAGAGACAGAGCAATCGTGCGGGGGCAGGGGAGTGGTGGGGGACGGGGTATAACTCGGTACGCCCATAGATTTTACTCGGTAGGTACTAAGGATTCAGGGCTGTTTCATTTGTAATCACACTAATCACGTGTTTAATTTTTTTTCATGACTCGTTTTGTTTGTTAAATTGATTTTTTTTCGTTTTCATATTTAGCGATCCAAGATGGCGGATATGAAATTTTCACAAAAATCGATATGGGTATCGTTTTCAGGGTTTTAGGGGTCGCCGATTTCGAATATATCATCCATTTAACAATCCAAGATGGCGGACTCAACATTTTCACCAAAATCGATATGCGTATCGCTTCCAGGGTTTTTGGGGTCACTGATTGCGAATATAACATCCATTTAGCGATCCAAGATGGCGGACTCGAAATTTTCACCAAATTCGATATGGGTATCGCTTACAAGGTTTTTGGGGTCGCTGATTGCGAATATAACATCCATTTAGCGATCCAAGATGGCGGACTCGAAATTTTCACCAAAATCGATATGGGTATCGCTTTCAGGGTTTTTGGCGTCGCTGATTGAGAATATAACATTCATTTAGCGATCCAAGATGACGAACTCGAATTTTTCACCAAGATCGATATGGGTATCGCTTTCAGGGTTTTTGGGGTCGCTGATTGTGAATATAACATCCATTACGCGATCCAAGAAGGCGGACTCGAAATTTTCACCAAAATTTATATGGGTATCGCTTTCAGGGTTTTTGGGATCGCCGATTGTGAATATAACATCAATTTTGCAATCCAAGATGGCGGACTCGAAATTTTTCACGAAAATCGATATGGGTATCGCTTTCAGGGTTTTTTGGGTCGCTGATTACGAATATATTATCAATTTAGCGATCCAAGATGGCGGACTCGAAAGTTTCACCAAAATCGATATGGATGTCGTTTTCGGGGTACTCGGGGTTGCTGATTGCGAATATAACATCCATTTAGCGATCCGAGATGGCGGACTCGAAAGTTTTACTAAAATCGATATGGATGTCGTTTTCGGGGTACTCGGGGTTGCTGATTACGAATATATTATTATTTATGAAGCGATCCGAGATGACTGGATGGATGGTATATTCGTAATTAGCAACTCAGAAAACATCGAAAATGATACCTTTGTTGACTTTGTGGGAAATTTAATGTCCGCCATCTTTGATTGTCGTTAAAATGGTCGTCAATCCCGATATCAGACAATTGCCGGCAGGCAATCATACGATGGAAAACTGTTGACTCCTAACTGATCGTGTGTAACCGCAAAACTGACAGCAGGGAATGGCCGGCGGGCCAAAATCGCTTTAGCATCGCCAACAGCGCTGTCAATTTAGGACTGCAAGCCGCCCGATTCTCTCTGAACCTGCAGGCGGACTGATCGTGGATAGGCTCCTTAAGAATATATCATCAATTTAGCGATCCCGGCAATTAGCGAAATTTCATCGACATTAGAACCCGGACCCGAACCCGAATCAAAAATTGAAATTGAAATCGAAATCGAAACCGAAGCCTAAACCGAAACCGAAACTGAAACCGAAATCCAAAAACTCAGAGTTAAAATATTACGTTTGCTTGATCATAATTGTTGGTTGAGTAGAACCGGCGATATAACTAAAAGTCGAAATAGTCGACATCCATGCGAGCAGAGCCGCGGGCGCATCAGCTGTGCAATTCACTAAGCGAGCACAACGATGCGCGTCGCAACGTTGTGCTCGATAGAGATTGTCATTGGTCGATCTCCTGTGACGTGATACAATCCGACCAATGACAATCGTTGTGCTCGCTTAGTGAATTGCAGTGCAGCTAGTAATTTATATTAGCGTGAGTTGATGTGCCTTGTCTTGTGAGATCAAAATAGTGGTTATAATATTAAATGTTACAGAAAAATTAATTATAATTAAAAACTGAAGTGACAACCCTGACCAAACTGCAAAAGGCGGCGTTTCCGCAAACATCAAACGCGATGAACTACTGTAAGATCTCTCGTTATACTGTGGTAATATTATCTATGGCGCCATGTAACACAAATGTGACGACTTTGAAAGATAAATTACCCTAGTTTATGGATAAATTCGCTCGCAAACAGGCAATATTTTTTTTTTCTTTTCGCTTTGTATCTGCAATCAGTGATGTAACTGGTGTATCTGTAGGTATGTCTTATGAGTAGTTATGAGAGAAAAAAAATGTTTAGTGAAAAGTAAATTTGCGATCGTGATCTCTATTTCTGGATAAAATTCTTTACAGTGAGTTGTAATAGTATAAAACATAAATATTTGAAAGGTTTAATAGTTCCACAGGCGTAAAAAGAGAAGACGTCTGCGTCTGTGAATAGTAAGTTCAAAACAATATACCAGTCCTGGGACATCCTTCCGAGGGCTTACCCGGGGCTCCCAACCATAGGCTGCTGGGCGTTACCGTGGGGGTTTTTAGTCGGTAGGAGTCCGGCATAACATCCATGAACGATTTTCCCCCAGGTTTAAAAAAAATACCTTTAGGTATTTTAAAAATGTGTAATAACAATAGTACTTAATTATTATTATAAGATCTTTACCAATGAAATTGCCGTTTAGTATGAAAAAATTGAAACGATTTTTTTCATGTATTGTTTCTTTGTATTAATCGAAGTAATCACCCATGCAATCAATGCATGCAATGGATGACGGAGAGCTTCCAGCGTTGGTTTGTAGTGTTAGCTCCGTAAACGTCGTTGATGTTGCATGCCGCTTGTGCCG
Organism: Eilema sororculum; assembly: GCA_914829495.1. NCBI lineage: Eukaryota > Metazoa > Arthropoda > Insecta > Lepidoptera > Erebidae > Eilema > Eilema sororculum. The sequence continues at coordinate 11,757,736 of OU618553.1, read as the reverse complement.
TTTTGCTGCCACGACGGTACTCATATTCCATAATTACTCGATTTTTTACTTATTTTGTTTGTTACATATTTTGATTACTTTTTTGGCAACCAATTTGTACGTCCTGTAGGTAACTTCAATCCATTTTTGTTGTTAATTTGTATTTTCCGGAAAACTGTAATACAATTATGATATTACTACATACATGAGAATATTTATATATTTCATCATCATAAGAAGTACCTACAACATGTATATTAGTACCCATAATATTGGACAAATAAACATTCAAAACCTGGCAACATCGAATAAAATTTATTTCGTAGTTTATGATAATTATTATTTGCTGTTTTATACTATTTTATCAATAGAATTATATGCATTAAGTACTTCCCATGAAATAATACACTGTGGCATGTGTATGAACGGGCCTTTAACTTTAAAAACGTATTTACTTACGAGTGAAAAGATACGCCTGGTAATTTCCTTTCACTATCGCTTTTACAATTCAAAACACTGCACCGTCCCATGTTTCCCTCAGTTGTGTTTACTTTATGTTGAATAACTGTTAAAAAACCAAATTGCGAATATTTTAGCACGTCTAAGAACAATTATTGCGTTATAAATACACGAATAAAAGTAAACTGAAAATCTGTCAAGTTTGTTTACTTTCGTACATAGCTATTTTTCTTTATGGTTTGTTTCGCGAACTAGTTTGCTGCCCGTAGTAAAAACCGACACGTCAGAGGAGACAGAAAATCTAGTCACTCTGTCTCATTTCTTCACACGACATTGGCGTAAGTTTGTCTTTTTCTTGTGTGAATGCGATAGAAGCTACCAATTTGTCTATGTTCTTCTCTGTCTACGGTTTTGGGTATGCTGATTACGAATTTGATGTCATTTTATTTGTCATCGTATCAATCCGTAAAACGTGCCGAAAACTATCGTGGATGGAAGCTTCAAGTCCAAAATTCAAACCAGGTCGGTCGCAGTAAAAATAATATAACATAAAAAATGCACGCTAAACAACACAAGACTATCCGTTCATCGAATTCAATTTATAAATTAATTTATAAATTAACGTAAATAAACTAGAAGAAATGTTGAATAGCGCCATCTATTAACTAAAGTATAAAGTAAATATTGAATTAAAGCGCCGTATCTCAGTAGTACTGAAAAAGAACGTGAATGGCGCTGTTATTTTAACCAATTTATCGAAATTAGATCAAAAGTTCATTATTTTACGTTTATAAGTAATAATGAGTTTAGTTTGACTAGAAAATAACAACTTTTCTTGTATAAAAACGATTATATACGAGTGCTATGATAAATCGTTACACATAACGCCATCTAGGATGTTCTAGTAGTAACTAAAAAAATTATCTTCCTTATGAAGACCCAGTGCCATGGGTCTAGTCTAGATAGCGTTGTGTAGAATGTTGTGGAATATTTATTTTATTATTTTTATTTATTTTAGTAGGTATTTAAGTAAATACATATTACTCAAATATATGTATTGTGCCGGTTTTTTTTTATACAGGACACGTCAATTTGATTTCACCTCGCCTGATGTTAAGCTAAAGGCAAACTCTCGGCTGGTTCTGGCACAATTCCATTTAATTACTGTAATAATGACATTTGTATTTATGAATGCGGAATATAATGATGTACTATTCAATACACTACGGAATACTAAGAGTTATTATCTATCTAGTTATTCTATAACAATACTACCTAGTTCACTCTCGGGAGTACATTGTAAGTAAAATATCAAGTTACGAAGGCGGAATATTATATGGTAATCTACTTGCCTTAAGGCAATGGAAATAACACTAACTATAATTAATTACGTACGTATTTGCGTAAATACTTTTGAGATAAAGAACCAATAAATTAATTTTTAATTAAACTTATTGACATGTGACCCGTTGATACAATAAAGCTTGCACATAATAAGAATAAGAATAAGAATTGACACAGTTTACATACATTAGTAATATTGACAGTAATCACTTCAAAATACACATAATTACTAGCCTTTTGTCCTAGAATACATATTCATTGTATCCAGGTGTTTCAATAATAAACCATACCTACCTAATGTTGTTTTGTAAAAGTTTTTCCACCAGAGGCGCTACCTGTACGTTTGAGTTCGTATGTGTAGTATGTCCCTGTTTATCAGTCTATAAATAAGAAAGTAAGTGTTTCTACTTGAAATATTAGTATTTTATGATAATCTCTTTTAATCAACAATTGAATATTCTTTTTAAAACCATGCTACGCTACGCTATCTAGATAATAAGCTTAGCTCAACTAGTTTGTACCTACTTATGTATTATATGTTTTAAAATGCAGATAAAAATAATTAGATATTTTTTTGTAAAAATACACATTAGTATTACTTACTACATTCCTACTATTTCACGTAGATAAAGATGATTCACGTTTACAAATAGTTGCACAGGAGCGGAAATCGAAACGCGAACTCGTGACTTGGCAGTCGAAAGCTGTACTGGGGGCCTAGACAACATGCCATCGTTCCGGGACGATTCCACTACGACATTCGCTACCGCTCCGACGATAACGAACCTCAATTGGTAGACAATGTTAATCACATTTCGTGTTCTTTTAAGCGATTCGTAGGGTCGACTTTGTCTATGATCTTTCGTTTTTATGTGGACGATTCCTACGGTCTGTCGATCATCACTGTCAAGAGTGACAAACGTCAAGTCTTATTTCGAAGCGGGAGGCTCAAAATCTATAAATTTAAAGTTTTTTAAAATTAGTTATAGAGCTTTGGAAGTGAGATTAAGTAAGTGTTATTCTATTAATATTACAAATATGAAAGTTTGTGAATATGTGTTATACCTAAATAAACATATCCCATAGGAAGAATTTAATCTTTCCTTCATTTTCAGAAATTCTATTGGAGTTTATGGAAAGGTGCAGTAATCAGAGAAATATACAATATTACTTGAAATAAAGGGCATCTAAAGGTAGACCAGCTATGGCAAGACTTGGCAACCACCTGGAATTCGGTTGGTAGTGATGTTAATAAGCCGCCACAAAGTGGAAAAAGGTATGTACCATACTGAAACTAGGCCACAACAAATTGAATTGTATTAACTTATAATGTAGGCTTGTTTATGAATGCTTCTAAGAATAATCACAATGTTATTTAAAATTTTCAGTATAATATTGTACAGTTCCATATATATAACACACATATATAACCCTCCAGTGATGTATGCGTGATTGTATGTTTGTATGTTATGCAAACAATAATAAAAAAATGTGCACTATCATTGTCTGCCAGCAATTTTTTTTAAGTAGGTATAGGTCGAATCATATATCTTGGACATGAAAGGTTTCTTAGATGTATTTTGAAGATAACACGGGGTGAACCTCATCTCCGGCCTAGCACTGTGACCCACAGACGGCGTGCCGTTTTAGTTGGTTCGAGTCCGACATAACCTCTCCTCCCGACTCCGGCGGAGGAGGTTAAAAGATGAATATAAATCATGTTTCTATAATAGGAATTTAACAATACATTCTTTGTATAATATTATTTTGTAGTATTTTTATGTATCTTTTTATTCTTTCAGATACCATCAGCTGCACCATCTCATGTTGCAGATCAGGACATTTTTGTTCATTATGGTATCCATATCCATACTAATATTATAAATGCGAAAGTAACTCTGTCTGTCTGTCTGTCTGTCTGTCTGTCAGTATGTTACGCTTTCACGCCTAAGCCACTGAACCGATTTTAATGAAATTTGGTATAGGGGTAGATTAGACCATGAGAAAGGACATAGGCTATGTTTGGTCGCGATAACCGACATGCACGCGGGCGGAGCCGCGGGCAAAAGCTAGTGTAAAATAAATACTTAAATATCACTTATTGATTTCAATAAAGCCACTACGAGTATAACAAAAACCAATACTTATTGCTATTTTTGTTTGCAGACATAATAACGACAGAACCACAGCGTCTGCCATCAGCGCCATCACCAACACCTTCGCCAACACCAATACCATCAATTTTATATCGCCCGTCCACTAGTCAACAACCGATAGCAGTACTACCACCACCACAACTGACCACACCTGTGACTACTGCAGCTGGGCGAGAAAAAAAAAGGCCACTTATGTCCCCAGTTTCCATGCCGCAGCGCAGGCCTCGGGGTGCGCGGCGAAGACAGACACAAGCAACTCCTTTCGAACGGGCAACAAGCGAGTTTGTGACCGTCGAGCAACGTCGGGTCTGATTTTGTGTATGGTTATTTGTAAAATAAATCGTGTTTTTCACTTTAATTAATGTTTTTTTATTTCGCAACATAGTATAACATTGCTAAACGAGTATGCAAATGAAATGGATAACATAACATTATATTATTTACTTGAATTAAAGCCTGCTAATCAAATGATCGAGCATTGCTCTTCCTTGAATTAGCTCATTCTGGCTTCCATCGGAGGGTGCAGGTTCTGAGTAATAATCTGCATTATTATCATTCACAGCCACAGCTTGGATATCGCTTATGGCTGGTAATGCAGCCTTAATAGCAATGTTGTGCAATACACAGCATGCAAGCGTTATCCTGCTATAGACTGTTCGGGATGATAATGCAGTACTCTGTGTTTCAATAGGCATCTCCAACGTCAGCCAAGCCAAAGCATCGCTCTATGATGTTACGAGCCTGCACATGGCTCGATGTATAGGTACATGGCTGCTTAAGACCCGGTTGCAGCATCTAATGTCGGGATCATCAGCCATGGCCGCTGTGGATACCCGGAGTCACCTGAAACAACCACTTAGCTTAGGATAAATATTGTACTGGCTTTCGCATTAATAATATTAGTATGAATATATCCTTGTAAGTACAAATAGGGTAATAGTATTGAGCCTAACAAGTTTAAAAACAAATTTAATGTCTTGTCTTACCCAGTAACCAGACACATTCTCCACTCACACAGACTCCTCATGTATGGCTCGACCTTGCTTATGGGCCATATATACCTATAGGAATCATGGGTGGCTCCGCCAAACTTAGAGTTAACAATAAGGATTTCAAATTTGTGGTTGCAAATCTGTAAATTAAAGAAATATAATTCATTTGCAGGACAATATAAACTTGAATAAGAAGGAAAACTATACATTTTCCCCGTGATGGAGTTTTGATTAAGGGCCTCAACCACTTGTTTAATGCACCGACTCGTAGTTCTTTGCGTCATGTGCTACGTAACACCCACGATCCTTTGGTACGAACCGGTGGCAAAAAAACTAAGGGCACATAGCACCTGACATAAGATAATTAAGTATAAAGCAAAACAATAAAACTTAACAAGTGATATTGTACAATTCTTCACTGTCTTACCTTTATTTCCAAGGTTTCTCCCGAAATCCCCTTAATGCACTAAAAACTCTTAACTCTGCACAAAGGTCTATAAACGTTAGTCGAAAATGCTCTATAAATAATGTTTCCGGCATCTCATCAACTTTTTCCAAGTCCCGCCGGGAAATATATCGTCTTTGGCGTCTCTGCCAAACATTTTCATTATGCGCTGCCCATAGTAAGCGCAGCATATGCGTTTTCAATGTAATTATAAAGTTAATAATGATTAGAATTTCAACACTCAAAATAACTGAATAAAAAAACATTACCCTCCTTCTTTCGGCAGTCGGGTAGTGACGGTCTCGTATTTCGGCACTCACACTTACCTACTTGCTACACATATGACACACATCGACATTATATAGCGCTTGCGACAGGGGTCGGGCTTTCGCTGCGGTAGCCATCAAGAAATTCGAAAACGAGCGATAGGACCAGTCAAAATGTGTGACTTGGCTACGCATTTTAATTGAAGTAGCAACCAAAAAGTATAGATAACGACTATCGAATGATGTTTCGAATCATGGAATCGTGTGATTAAAACATTGTCTAGCAAATTTGTGTTCGTTATCTGCGGATCACGTGACAGGTCGAAAGCCAATGTCACTTCCATACATTTGTCAACTTTCGACTGACGAAGTAGATAATAGAATGTAACATTGTCTAGGCCCCCTGTACCGTTTCGCCACATGGAGATTGATACATCCTTTCACAAGGTGTAAACATGTAAACAAATATACTAAGGATATGATAATTTTTAAAAAGGTTACTACACTTCCTAAAGTAGAAACAAAGACAATTTCCAAAGAAATCTGGCCCCAATTTTTTTAAATCGTCGAGTTCACTAACTCCAGCTGTGACAAAAGCCCCTTCGGCTTCAAGGACCCACTAAGCAGACCCACCGGTGGGTCTCAGAATACTGACATGTCTCCAAAGGCCCACTAGTGGGTCCACTGAGATTTTATTATCTTCGAAGACCCACTAATGACCCCGTCGTTGTCAAGGTTCATAAAGCAGACCCAATGGTGGGTCTCAGAATACTGACATGTCTAGTTTTGTTCACACTCCTTAACACATCCTTTAAATGTTGATTATATCATCATTATTACCAGAGCCTAGTTCCCGGATGCATGCGAGACTTTCACCTCGACGCAGAGGGTCGACTTACTCTTTCTCCTTTTCTTTGTCATCCAACGACTGCTGCATAACCCCGCGAGAAAACCACCGCCATAAACTCGTTCATCTACAGCAAGTTTAGCGGTTTATCGGTGAGATCGGTTTGGGCCCTTAAAATTTTAGTCTTGCCTCGGATACACTCAATTCAAACAAACATAGAATCCAAATAGTTAATCTTTATTACATCAACCATTACAATTGGTAATGCAACATTGTATTTATTATAGCTATTGACGCTTCTTCGAGACCGGTTCGCAAGTTTCTTACCGCAAAAAAAATCCGGAGTGCTACAAAAAGCCTGTAGATGATTCAGATAACTTGAACATCGTGATTACAAACTTGGATGAAGTAATTCCCTGTTTTTGCATGTTAATGATTCTGTGGAATTAAGAACGGATGGTACCGTGATACCGACAGTAATAGGTTTTGAGAATTTTATTGTGTTTCCTCATTAATGTTGTGGCACGAAGCATGAAGAGGCGGTGCGAATTTCGAGTAGGTATCGATTTTTTACTGGGATGTGGATTACACCCATTGTTATTCATGATACGTCTCCATTCTAGGTACTCTGCTCGTTTGCTGGTGTTTGAAGGAAAGGCCTTAATGGGCTACCTTATACCCCAGCATTTTAACTCGAGACGGGGTGAGGTTTTAGTCGTTCGAGTCCGGTATAATAGTGGTCCAGAAAAACCAACATACACGCCAGTGGTGCCGCGGGTATTAGCTAGTAATTTATAATTAAATACTCTATCGGGAAATCTTCACAGATGGGATTCTGCCAAATTACACATCTAAATTCACAAGTATCGTATTAATCATAGCTCTGATTTCGTATCTCACTTGTTGAGAATTTGAAAACATGTATGTATTCCAAGTAATTACTACTTATAAATAGAATTAACAACATTTGCAACATGTATATGTAGATAATCAGTTCACAAAGATGAAGATAAGTAATATAAAGCCAAGTCAAGGCTCAAGATATGTTCAATATAGATAGAAGTTGATGACTGTGCGTCGCTGGCGTGGCTATAAAACTTTCGACTAGGTACTGCTAATATCGAAGGAATCATTGTAACAATTTTGCAAAAGCTCTAAAGATACTTAGCTCAAAAGTTATTGCACAAGAAATTTTCTGAAATATGGCTACATACCTACGCGAATAATTTTGGTAGCGGGACAATCATATTATGGAGACATCCAGTCACGAGAGCATCGGGCGCAATAATTTGCCTCACTCACTCCCACGACTAACTGGACAAAAATTCTAAGGATAAATAATAAAAATCCTTTTCTGGCAGAACAATAGTTTACTGGTCATTGAACGATACAATAATTTATTTATATCATCTCACTAATTAAGTACAAAATGATACAATTGATGGAATTTGTACAAACCGAACAAAATGCCAATGCCTTATATACATTTCTTGTGAGACAAACGATATGACGAATTTGCGGTTTGCGGTGTTGAAACTAAAACCAAATTCATTTACAGCTTGAACACTAACGAAATATTATCCTTCTTGTGAAAGTTTGTGAAGATGTTTATTACTCAAATGGCTGAACGGATCAGGCTGTAATTGGTATAGTCTATACCTTCTACTATAGAGTTATCTTTCAAGTGATAATTGTGACAAAAGTAGCCCATGAATGAGCTACTTTTATCCATGGAATAGGATTCCATACAGGTTACAGAAACGTGATCAAAATTTCTGTAACTCGCTTTCGGTTCCTCTAAAGCACCAGTCGAGGCAGCAGACATTCGATTATTTCTTTATTAGTGTATGCCATTAAACACAACGTATTAACAACAGACAAGAGAAACTGCTGGTTATCTGAATAGCGGTGAAATCTGAGGCCCTTGAGCCAAGGCTAGAATCGTGATGCCAGACTTAATCATTATAAGCTTTCTGTAGAGTATTGTCTTGGTATATTTTAGCCAGTGAGTTCATGACTCACGACAAAGGAAAATTGAATTGCTTATTCACAGTTGTCTATGCCCCTAATTTAAATAAAGGTTTATATTTTAAATAGGTATATCACCATAAAAATATTAAAAAGAAAAGTACAAACTGCTGTCATTCTTTGAATTTTCCTTCTGTTCACTCAACTATTGTTACCATTGACGTTGTAAGTACCTTACTCGCTTTGGAACTTTCAATCACTTTTGTCTTCATCATCTCTGTTACTCCTGCCTAATCGCACCCAGGAAGAATAAGCACCAATTATTACGCTGCATTAATTACAATACACTTACCATTTGTAATCAAATTATGAATTAAATACTTAGTCATATACTCATTTTCGAAAGTCATAAGTATATTCAAATCGATTTAGAAAGCATTTTTTATCAGTCCAGGCGTTCCATGCGTTTTGAATAATTAGCATACTAAATGCTGTAAAATTTCATTCAATCATAACTATATATTTACAATATTTTTATACTTATAAAAACGATAATTTGTCTTTGGTATTTTATATATCATTCAAATTGATATTCATCATAGAACGTGACATAAGGTTGCCTGGAAGAAATCGCTTTCAGCGATAAGGCCGCCCATTGTACACAATAACTGTATACATGCTTCCTACTTGTTCTAATGTAAATCTATTGGTGTACAATGAAGAATTATCTATCTATCTATCCATATGAATAATGTATTATTGAGTCATATTTATTTTAGTACCAACATCTTGTAGGTACATCTTTCAATAATTTCATAATATCTATTTATGCTAACGATGAGCAATACCTATAATTACACCGGATTGCATTGTAGAGTTAAACAAGTTGTATGCGGTTTTATCTACATGTACACTAATCTATCCATCTTTATTAAGGATTTTCCCGCGGCAATTCTGAGAACTGACTATAAAAGCGTAAATATATGCATAGATTTAAAGTATTGATTCATTGAGTATGCAATACAGTATCCGGGGTTTAATGTAGCAGAAACAAAGAGTACGAATAAGGTCAGCCAGACACCGGGGGTAGTTTTGTTGTACTCGAACCATCTAAAAACGCACGCCGCCGGCTCAAGTCTCAATACCGGGATGTAAGGTTATCCCATTAGGCATTTCTCTCACACCCCGGTTGCCCTGGAACCACGGTTTTGACCCCATCCTAACCCGGCAAGAGGGGTGTGGGTAAATTAATTCAAAGGAAATAGACATAAATTACCTAATAGTGATATTATTAAGTACTAGCTTTTGCCCGCGGCTCCGCCCGCGTGGATGTCGGTTATCGCGACCAAACATAGCCTATGTCCTTTCTCATGGTCTAATCTACACCTATACAAAATTTCATCAAAATTGGTTCAGTGATTCAGGCGTGAAAGTGTAACATACAGACAGACAGACAGACAGAGTTACTTTCGCATTTATAATATTAGTATGGATATTAAATTTGTATAGAATAGGCAAAAGGCAATAAGTAGTTGTTATCAATAGTTTCATTTCATTAATCACTATCTCGAGTGAATAGGAAGCAGGTATTGCGCAAATTGATTAAATTAATTAATAAGTGATAACCTGACTATGTAATATAATTATTGTAAACAACATTTCATGTTACCATAACAAAGCATAACTTTAACATCTATCTTCATTCAGAAATCCGCCATTAGCTATTGTGATGTTATAAGTCATGTTTAAAGAAAATCCGTTAAAAAGCCAAGAAAATCAATTAACTAACATGTTTGTTTATGTCTATTAATTAAGGCGGAAAAACGCTTTTAATGAGAATTCATTGATTAAATAACTTAGGTACTTAAATAACGTCGGTATTGTTGATTAATTATGTAGAAGTAGGAGCATGGGGAATTCCAGCAAAATCTCTGTAAGTATAACTTGTTTAAAGACCTCGGATTGTCAAGAGCTTTAGTAAGCTCTTTACTCAAACGAATATCTAAAACGGCGTTGATAGGATCTTACCAAATTTGGATAGGTAGAGGGGGGAATACAACTGACGGTGGAGGTGAGCGCTGATGCATCACAAGGTGGCCACCCTAATCCGACATCTGGGTCGCAAGTCCCAGGCACCGTCACAGTGTTCCTCTCTGTACCACGCCATGGACCCGGCGACCGCACGGTGAATCCATGGAATGCTGAGAACTGGATCTCTTATAACCGTCACCAACACCTAGTATGGTAGACTCCAGATTGTCCAACTCCAACTTTACCCTTCTCCCTTCCAGTTGTTTACTGTATTAAGCTTTGTGCCCAGCCCAGATTATAAATCTACGAATACAATCGGTACAAACCTACTGAGAATCCAGTTGAACAAAAGATATCGTGTTTTATAACATTACTATAACGATTCTATTTCCTTGAACTCGATGAATTCAAGGTTCTGCGTGTCGCGTCGGTTCGTCGTAAAATGTCAAGGACCGTCTCTGCATCCGCAGTTTCGTATAGAAACGATTTGGGTTAGATTCAAATTTAGATTTGAATCTAACTGGGTTAGATTCCTTTTCGGTATTATTAGTGCTCAATTTAGGTCTAAGCCTAAGCCTTAAAATAAGGCCAAAGGGAGAATTGAAATGTTGATTATGTTAAGGCATCATTTAAGCCGGGTTTATAAGTCGAAATTGTAGAAGTTTTATGGCAGCCCTTGAGATTGAACTTAGCTATTTTGGTCAATTTTCAAATAAAAATGCTGTATGATACAAAGCAAATTAATTTTAGCGGGACGGCAATGTGATCAGCATGTATTGTATCCAATGGGGCTTACCTAAAAACCTGTAGGTACACCTGCTGAATAACAGACGAGACCCTAGCGCAGGTATTCATCTCAGGGCTCTAGAGTTGGCTTGCGATCCTGGCTGCCAGCTACAGCTCTTTCAATGGGGATTGGCACTAAGGGAATGAATAAATATATGAAGTAAAGGCCTTTGCGCCATGCGTATTTGTTAGGTGACTATGCGTAGGGATGCTAACAATCGTGTGATTCTATAATAAGATAGTAATTATTGTGTCAATTTCGATAGTATAACCTAAAAAGATTATAAAATTAGTCATTAAATAGGTAGTACTCATTAGGTATAGATAGTACCCAAAAATAAAAAATAAACATAGTATACACAAAGGGATTAAAAGTTGATAGGTAACTGATATAATCGAAGTTCAAAGACGAGCGACACATTGACAATTAGATTATTGATGTGATTCCTTCTTTGTAATAAGTATATACAATTATTATCTGTTGATCCTTGCAGTTGTATTACTTATGATAGTTATGATTCATTCAGTAAATCCTAATAGATAAAACGCTACTTAACGGAATGTAGGATAGTAGATTACGATAACACAACAATGATATCCTTGGGTTGCATTTCCGTTTGTCTCTAGCTATTTAGTCTGTCCGTCATTCACGATTTTCTAATTGCATCAAAAGTTTAGAGCTGGCCCTCGATTCTACAGAAGCTAAATCATTGTGGTGCCGCAGTGAGCTCAAAAAAACTCAAACTTTAGACTTTACTTCTATACGTCTAAAGTCCAAAATGTAAGGAAAAAGTTTCATTCGCTCTGCAAAAAGTCATTTAATTTTGAACTTTACCAACATCGCATTAAAGTCTATTATTTAATGGCGTTTTTTGCACTGACTTTGGCACAACAGTGGTTTAGCTTTTGTAGAATCGAGGGCCTGGTGTTTCTTTTAGGGCCATCGCTACAAGAAAAGCTTATATACACATCTGACCTTCAGCAGAGCATGGCCCTCGTTCGTTATTAGTTGGTACTGACTTGTAAGTTGCAAGTGAGGTTGGCTTCTTTACTTTTTAAATGTATCCAATTCAACATTCTAAAACAATAGTTACATCTATAAAACGCAGTGGCGAAAGTTGAAAATTTTGAAAAATAAATGGAACAGGTTGAAATTAAAAGAAAGAAAGAGAAATTTATTGCCACAAAAATTCCTTAAGACACAGCGACAGGAAGAACATAGCATAATATATAACAGCAAAACATAACATACATACAACATAAACATTATACAATAATGAAACAGGTAGATAGAAAACAAAAACCTAAAGCTTTCCTCGATCCTCCTTTGGGAGGTTATTTGAATGTAGTATAGTATCGTAAAAAATATTAGTTTTAAATGTAGCATTCTTACAAAACTAGTTATAGTAAAATAATCCCAAGTAGGTATTAACAAAGACAAATGTTAATCTAGTTCGCAATACTCGTAATTTAACTATATAAGCAATGTACATGTTAGTTCCAGCCTTACAATGCAACATGTAGATTCAACGAGAAAAGAATCCGGCAATCAACCTCACGGCCATTCTTTACATTGCTCGCGTTTACAAGTTAATGAAACACGTATTGCAGGCTTTGTCTTCATGTCTTGAGAAGAAACATAAATTACCTTGAAAGGTGTAAACGTCCCTTAAAGACATTCAAGGCTAATCCAACCTCAGCTACAAACTGGTGCGTTGGTCGTCAAAACAGGATATAAGGTTGCCTGGAAAAAATCGCTTCTGGCGGTTAGGCCGCCTATTGTACATTAAACTGTATGGATGCTATGTATCTACTCGTCATATTGTAAATCTATTGGTGTACAATATAGAATTATCTATCTATCTAAGAAGTAGACACTGGTTTTGAGTTAAAAGTTTCGTATGCAACTTAGAAGCATCTCTAATGACGCTATTAAGATGACATAAACGCGTAGGTGTAAGGTTACGGAATTTACGTTACGGTTAAGGAATAGGGAGGCAAACGAGTAGACGGATCGCCTGATGTTAAGTGATCACCCCGCCCATGGACACCGGCAACACCAGAGGAGTCACAAGTGCGTTGCCTTCCTTTCAAAAAAGAGTACGCTCTTTTCTTGATGATTCGAAGGTCGTATTGATTCGGAAATGCCGCTGGTGACAATTCCACAGTTTAGTTGTGTGAGGCAGAAAGTTTCGTGGAACTGCTGTCGCGTGGAACGATGGCGGAAAGAGCCGGCGGGGATCAATCCGAACAATTCCTCGGAGCACTCCCCATAGTAATAACACAACAATAATTAAACACCGCTCAGGATGAAAGTCTGCATCTTAGCTTCAAATATCATTGAGTCTACCCTTAATGGTTAAATCCTAGTAAGAATTCTGATAACAAAATCCATATTATAATATGCTTCTACGCGTACTTGTGTGGAATATTAATAGGCCAGGGTAAGGCGTCTGTCTGTGACCTAAAACTTGAACGCATTTGGCATGTTGACACTTTATATTTACTGGGCAGGGCAGACTGAGTAAATGTAACAGTATATGTATGCGAAATTGGGTTTGCTAGGCTAAAAGTTTAATACGTGGCACAGAATACATTTTATCGTCTGCTCTACTTTTTTGCCTAACCTACGAATATGTTTATCTACCTATATATTGTATGTATTCTTATTTAAATTTATATCACTGCGGGCAGAAATTAGTTTAAAAACAAGAGGTAAATTGCTCCTAAACCTCATTTTACGGATACATCGGGAGTACTCGTATACCTACTTAAACCGTGGCCTCGATTAGATTACATTTAAAAAAAATCTTAGTAAGTATCGTGTTTCAGTTATTCTTCAATAAACCATTCATGTGAAGCAGAAAATGTTTTTAGAAAATTACGTAACGCATCATTAGAGCGTTATAACCCAAAACGTTTTAGTCCCGCTTCTGAGTCACATTGCAGTAACACGTCTGGGTATCTGCTCATATTTTATGTGTGGTTCTAGCCGAACCACCAGTAGGTCAACCTCGAGCTCGAGGCACTAATTACCTAATAATTGGAAGGGTGATAGACCAACTCCAGTGACTGGAGCATAGTGGTAGGCCGCGAGAAAGAGTACTATACTAAGTCCAGCGTCAAATCTCGTCACTGCACCAATCAATGTGAGATGAACACAGTGTTGGACCAGAGTAATACGAATGCATGTGGGCTGGTATACTGCAAATTTGACAAATTTCAGAAATGAATTGACTTAGATTGGGAAAAGTAAATACTCAAGAGGGACTTGAACCTACGACCTCAGGGGGAATACTCTGGCCAATTGAGCTACTTGAGCTACATCTTGAGTATTTAAGATTCTCCTGAAGAACCATTTTGGAGCAATGGTGCACACTAATTGCTTCAAAATTAAATCCTACTAATATTATGAACGCGAAAGTTTGTAAGTATTTAAGGATGTTTGTTAAGTACTCTTTCACGTCTAAACGGTTGGAGCGATTTTAATAAAATTTGGTGTGGAGTTGGCTATGTTTGGTCGCGATAACCGACCTCCACGCAGGCGAAGCCGCGGGTACAAGCTAGTCAGAAATGAAGCTTGCTAACCTCACGTAAAACGCGCGACCAACTATTTGAGATTTACTGGAAATTTAAAAGTTACTTGTGTTTAGCAAAATTGCTCAATGTGGCGTTTTGAATCACGCAAGTCGCTGTATAGAGGTACCGCTTGCAATGCGACTAAAAGCCTAGGTATATTATATTAAGTGAAAACACTTTTAGCGTTTGATATCACAATCATAAACAAATCGGAAACCTATTGGACTGTAGAAAGTACGCATTTATATAATTCGTCACAGCTAAATTGTTTCACTTTATGTTAGCGTCAGTAATTGCAAACAAACGATTAAAAATAACCAGCACTAAATATGTAAATATTGATTGACAGACTCTGTGATGCATGCATGGCGTGATGATACCTAGTGAACACTACTGCTACGCACATGCTTTCGTCTCGAGATTGGGGGTCATGCAGTAGTCAAGCTATGAAAGTTAAGGTGCCCAAGTCATCACAAGAAGAGAAACCAATGCGAAAGTAACTCTGTGTCTTTCTGTCTGTTCACTGTTCACGCCTAAACCACTGAACCGATTTTGATGACATTTAATATAAGGGTAGATTAGACCTTGAGAAAAGACATAGGCTATGTTTGGTCGCGATAGCCGACATCCAAGCGGGCGGAGCCACGGGCAAAAGCTAATAATACATATATCCAACAGTATGACGTGACTTAACGCATGTCAGACTGCTCATAAAACGAAGAAACAAAAGCAGGAATATGTTGCATCATTATTAAAGACGCTTACGTTTAGTTATTTTTAGAACTAATAACCAGAATTGATTGCATTACAGTCAATATTTGTTATTTCACTTCCGATTAAGTAACTGTCCTAGTTCCGAATCAAGTGCCTCTCACGCACACCGTTGCTTGATAAAATACCGATTAGAGTTCCGTAGTCAGTAGATTATATGAACTAGCAAACAGAGTTTTGATTTTCACTTTTAAATGATTCTATTTTTTACACATAAAATGGCGATACTTAGTATCCTTTAAAAAACAAATGATTAAATAATTAAAAAATCCCGAATGCCACTGCAAAGACCGAAATAAGTTTGATAGCAGGCGTTACCCATTTGCCAATCATAAACCGAAAGAATATAAATGGGTACCACCTGCTATCAAACTTATTTCGATCTTTTCAGTGGCATTCGGTTTTTTTATTATTTATTCATTTGTTTTATTTTATACTTTTTAGTTATGATATGACATGTATATATTTTTGTAACATCCTACTAATTTCCTTAATTTTGATACCCTACTCGATAAATTTGAGTCAAAAATATTTTTGGCAACATACGTTTTGGCGCCAAAAATCCACCATTTTGATTTCCTAGAAATTTTAATGTACCTGGTGTCACTCAAACAATCACGACGAATCAAATGACACCTCACATGTCCAAATCCGTCAAACCGTTCAGGCTGTGGGCCGTGCCAAATAAATGGACATACTTACTATACATACATACATAGCCTCGAAAAACATTGTCCTCCTTCCTGCGGCAGTCGGGAGTCGGGTAAAAATAGTATAAACTGTATTCTTGAACACTACCTTTTTTTAATTTTTTAACACCTAAAATGGCGGGAGACTCCCTTAAATAAACAGTATAAGCTGCATTTTTAAACATTGCCCTTTTTTGATATTTAATTAATATCTATATCTAAGCCTTTTTTTTTTTTTTTTTTCGTGCGGAAATCCCCTCGGATACCCCCCTGCCGGAGCCGGAAGGGGAGGTTATGTCGGACTCGAACCGACTAAAACCGCACGCCGACTGTGGGTCTTGGTGCTAGGCCGGAGGTGAGGTTGTCATAGACATATCCCTCGCACCCCGGCTGACCCAGGGCCATCCCTTACAGTCTGGCCCTCCTCAGGAGGGGGGTCAACGGTGTCCCCCCCCCCTGTGTCCCCAACTCGCCCCCGGAATGGGGAGGCGCGCTGTTCAGCGCGCCGCCGCCGTGGCCTGCTTCTGCTGGGGTGACAGGCGGCTCCACCCGTCACCCCCAGGCCCGCGCTCATGGGGGACGGAGGTCAGTCAGTGCCCTCCGACGTCCGAGATGCCTGCGCGCGCGGGCGGCGCGATCCACGAGTCTTTCTCGCTCGCGCCGCCTCTCCCGCTCCGCCGTCTCCTTCACGACCATTACCTGCTCGCTGAAGGAGACGCCGGCCGCCCACGCGTCCGCGCAGCGGACCATTGCTGAGAGCAGGGTGGCGAGGGTGAGAACTCTCACTCCCAGGGCCGCCACTTGACTTTTCGATGCTTTTCGAAGTTATGTGTGTATTTATCGCAGGTTTATAAGTGCCCGGTTAATGGCAATAGGCTCGCCATTGGGACCTAAACATAAACTGGCGAAATGTGGGTGCTAGCACCTCTGCCAACCCCTTCGGGGAATACAGGCGTGAGTTTATGTTATGTTTATCTAAATAAGTACTTAAACATTTGAACTGTAATTTAAGTTATTCAATTTTCTCAATTGATCACACATTCTGTATATAAATAAAAGAAATGCTCTTACATAAACATGATTCATTGGTGCAAAGGAGAGGCGTGATCAACATCTTGATGGTCGAATGACATCATGGGGACAAAATGTATAATACCACCGGGGAATACCACAAATCTAAATTTATGTTTACGCCACAGATATTATAGTGGTAAATTAGAGTGGTAATATTTTTAAAAGGAACTCTTTAGAGTAGACATTACCTACAGTAAATGTTAGGTATAAGTGCCGAAATAAATAATTAAAATAGTGAACTTGAAATAAAAAATATCGAAAATTACAATGATCAATAAAATAAGTAATTAGGTACCTCTTTTTTAAGATTTTTATAGTAATCAAACTAAAAAGTTTTTAGGATTTTCGCAAACGACTTTCACATTGAATTATTAAAAAAGATTTATGACTAATATTTTTTAGAACTAGAACATACTCTAACACAGACATTGGTTTATGAATAACAGAATTATTGTAAACAGTTATTCAGGTAAATTTTGAAGGTGTAATCCACGATTTCATACATACATAGGCATGTCGGTCTGGAACAAATCAAAGAGAACCAATAACCATAACTAACTATTCAGTAATTTTAGTGGCTTATGTGTATACTGTGTTTATATCTAAGATCCATATAATCTACATATAAGCATCACTAATGAGGATAATTTTCTGCCTTTCAAATCAGGCATATCCTAAAAACCAACGGCCGATTGTCACAAAGTTTAAGGCGTAATTCCAAACAGATGTTATTATATATATAACTGAGAATTTAAAAAGACTAATGAGAAAATAATGTTAGCGAAACTAAAATGACGGAAGTAGTTATAACTCTTTGTGCCATTCACTACTTGCGCTATTACATACAATGCAAAGGCCTTACTTTTGTTACCCCTGGTACCTACCCTATAAGTCGCGTAATTTGGAAGTCCATGGTATGTAAGCATCAATGGTATGTATGCCAACCTAAATAAAATAAAATATTATTTTATAACGACTTAACGTCTGAGTCGTACCTACTTTAGGAGCTTGAGATCAGCTTCGGTTTTATAGATTGTTTGATACTCTTCGTAGCTTCGATTGTAGCTACTCTAGGAATATATCATGCTGTAGACACTAGACATGTCGTATATAATGACATGCGCATGTAGATTTATTTCGAACTTAAAAAGTTAGCATATTAAATGCTATAAAAATTTCATTCAAATATCCAAAGCATGCTAAACTTAAGTCGGATACTCACTCCACACCCTGAACGTACCTAATCAAAACCTGGATAATGTAGTTCTTTATTTTCCAACGCAATTGGGGAACTAGAACACAAGTTTACCAAAGGTTAGTGACCTCCTTTTCACTGAAGATAATTTTATACATCGAAGGATTAAGTACAATAAAAATAGGAATAGATAGATATTAGATAGTGATAAAGTAGAACATTTTTGTCATCATACTCATTATGATTACGGGTTGCGCCTTGGATTTGGAATTTAGAGACCGGGTCTGCTGATTAGTTGTGATTAGTACCTAGTACCTATGTCAGCTTTTCCGGGAGAACGACTACCGTCTGGCCTGTCAACTCCAAAAGGAAAGCCACTTGCGTCATCCATTGTTTTAGCCTCTGCGTTGTTGATAGGGCACTCTGTATCCAACCTTACGTAAAGAGAACTAATTTATGAAAGTGATAAATTAAATAAATGTTACTTTTATGACTCTATAGAATTCACTATTCATAGCAGATATTTTATAATAATTACAAACATAAACCTGTTTAGCAATTACGTAAAATGTCACAATAAATCGGAAAGCTGATAACTCAATTCTTACACCTGAAGCATCAATCAAACATTGTTCTTATGTTAATTTATATGTACTTTCCTGAATGTTAGTCAAGACATGACGTAAAAATGTTGCTTTGTGAATGTCTGTGCGTCATTCTCAACATTCTAAAAGTTCATAAATTAACCTATAATGAGCAAGTTTTGATTGGTGAACTAGACTAGGTACTTAAAGAACAACAATATTATTATTTTTGCCAGCATACTTTGGCTGGAAGGTAGCTCTAACAGAGGGAATTAAATCTCAAAGTTTGGGATAATAACTATGTAAGATGCCTTTCTAAGTTACCAAGGTCAAAGCAAGGTTCCATGGTATTTAATTTCAAGGTTGCTCTCCGAGTTGCCACAGTCTATGTGCGTACGCGATCGAATATGAAATAAGTGTAGTCCTGTACCTCTTCTTATGTAGGCATGTAGGTCCTTAAATGATTTGCGGTCAGCTATCTGACTAATAAAACCGCAATGGATTGCGGTTAAAATGAAAATAATTCATTCTTCAAAGGAAAATTGGGTATTCTACTGATTAGTCAAATTAGTAACTTTTTACTAAACGTCAAAACGATAAGATAAAAGATAACTTGTATGAAAAAAAGATATAATATATAATATAAGATATAAAGCGTGATTTTTCGGTAGTCGGGTTTTAGTTTTAAACCTACATAATATTGTAAGCACTTTTAAATGTCATTATTTTACCAATTTGAAACGGTTCCTTTAGAATTCGATTTATGGCTGTGACAAATCTGCAACAATTTAACTTGATGTACATACATAATACCTAATATAACCTTTGTATTTACTCAGGTATGACAAAGTTATTGAAGCATATTTAACAAATTTGCCGCGTGCTCGGTCAAGTAAAGCAACGCACAGCTCACTCTTAAACGCCATTTTTGAAACTGCTAGCAAGCCTATAATAGTCACAGTTGCAAAACAAATGAAGAAACCCTGACCGTGACATTGGATGTTTTTACCGTTAAGTTACATAATGCCAGTCATTAACCTCTTAGCTCTCAAATTGCCAACAAGCATCATCTTAGCATAGTTCCTATAGGTACATCCGAAATTTTCACCTTGGATCCCTAGGTTCACTTACGCCTTCTTTGGTTTGGTTAATACGACTCTCCCTAATACAGTCCTACTTGACCTCCCAACCCCGAGAGGCGAACCGTCACCACCTCCTTTGCTAGCGAGCTTACGGCCGTTCCCAATACCATACTGACAGTTAAAGATAGATAAAGTGCTGGGCTGTTTAAATTCAAAACATAGTACTCCTATTTCACACCAATTTCAAAAAAATAAAATTCTACCGCGATGCGCTTTCCCGCAAAAAAATCAGTTACCATGTTTTCAATTTAAACAGCCGATACGTCAAATTTGACTGCTGTGATCTATCTTCAACTGTAAGTATGTTATTGGGAACGGCCGTTAGTGAATCGAGTGGGTTAGAGTGCCCACCCTCACGCAAAAACCGCGCCATGAATTGGGGTTGCGAAGTTGCGGATACCAGCCCGTGAAGCCATACCATACCGAGCTGGGGCACCGGCTCACAGATGAGATTGGTTTGGGCCCCGAATATGTAGGTTGGGATCAGTAAAGCAAACAATGCATATCCTTATTGATAAAGCAAGTAAAAAAGTGTAGGGTAACCCATTTAATTTACATAATACTCTAAATAAGAGTATTACATGAACTTCGTTGGTGAGTTCTAATTCATATCGAAATTTATGTTGTTCAGTCAAATATAACGATTGTAACTAAAATTTATGGACCAAGACTCAAGAGCATCGCAATGTCTCACGAAATATGCCTACAGGGCGTGCTCACTTGTTAAGCAAGGTAGGTACTTATTCTAAAGTACAAAGTTGTTTAACAATTTTTGCGGGTCATGGTCAATTATTTTCAGAATTTAATGTTTTTCTTACAATTGTTAATATCTACAGACAACAATAAAACTATATTTACAAACACGAAACTAATAACTAAGTACCTACCTGCAATGGCTACAATGTGGCTGCCTCTGTAATCCTTGTAGATAAAAAGCGCATTTAGAAATGAAAACAAAAGATGGAAACTATTAAACATTTTTGCTGCGTTACATATGTACTTAATTCGATAATAAATATATAATTTTATTTGATATCTTTATATATTACTTATACAATTTTTTTTGTATTATTATATAAAAAAATATTGTAATAAAATAAAATCGCGTCGATATGTTAGATTGGAACAACAGTAAGTAGTGCGCCTTTTTCCCACTGCTGATTTCGTATATTTCAATAAAATTATTCAAAAATGATGTAGAATAAGCATTTTGGAGCTTGAGACTTAGCTCTATTTTGACATTTTGATAACATTTTAACTGTTTGTACTTATTTATTTAGCATATATTGGTGCTAATTCTGATGTGCACGTCTCTAAATTTAAAATTCTCTAAAATTTTCTAATTTTAGCTCAGTGATTGACATATGGGTATTCTGTTGTTTAGTCGAACTAAATTTAGTGTTCTCCAAGACAGCTCTTAATTTGAATATGACATCGCTAAAAGTTGAATATGAAAGTGTTGCCGGTGTTAAAAAAATAAGAATGAATGATAAAGGGGATTTTCACAAAATCTTTAAAAACCATATTTATAGGTGTTTAGAATGCCGACAAATGTTAATAAATGCGTAATATTGATCAAATAGTAAAGAAACTGTGATTTTTCTTAGCCAAACCTAAGTAAATACAGTTTTACTCGGTTAACGTTCCTGGCAACCCTGTAAATAAACTAATTATCTTTGATTGAATCTGTGCAAGTCAATTTGTCAATCAACATTTTGTTGTTGATCTTAAATAAGTTCTTGATATCCAAAATTTACAAAAGAAATAAAGTAGACTCTTTTACTGGCGAGGCTAACGTGGCACTGGTAGAATTTCTGGAAAAACTTGACATTTCGCCATTACATTGTACTTCACTAGCATCATTGGCAAATTGCGGTGATTCGCTGCGGAAGCCAATAAGAAGAAGAAAATATAAAGTAAAGTAAACACGGACGAGAGAAACAAGACTGCCCACAAGAGGCCACAACAGTTGCTGGTTCAAATTGTAAGGACTTAAGGCAGGACTTTCAAACAGCCTAAACAACATAGACTGCAGATCATGCAACGGTGGGAGCATGTCCCTAATGTAAGTATATTTGATTGCCTATATGCCTATTGTGTCTTACAAGTTTTGTGATGGGAAATGTAGAGCATAGCATAGAAACCTATACCATAATTGAAAGAAAGAAGTGGGTATTGCATGCTTAATGCCTTTATACAGTGAAAAGAAAGGCACAAAATGTTTGTGATTCAAAGAGGGCAACAAGAGGAGACCCTCTATTAAATCTTTTTTATATCAAGTAGAAGATTTTAGTTATACTTGGGACCGCCTCAATTATTTAATGGTTTTCAAGTCTTGAAGCAATAAAAAAGTGTCAATTTAAACTGTACTAAGTATCTACTACCTAACGCTTTATAACCCAACGTAATACTTATATTTTCATTACAGGAACTAACACGGCTTGCCTAGGCCCTTACATCATCTTTCCTATGATAACTTGCTGAGAAGTAACGAAGATTCGACACAGTGCTCAAGTGATTGCTGTTGCTTGAAGTGATTGCTGTTGTTTTGAGAAAGAACGGTGCTGAAGATAAAAGAAGATTCCTAATAATTATAAAAATCCCTGTGTTATGTTAATTAAACTATTCTGAACCCATGTTTTTAATCCATGTCTGTCCTCACAACCAGTTGTGCAATCGAGTTGGTCTATAGGTACCACCCTGTTTGTTAGAAATTCACACAAATGTAGTCAATTTAATGCAGCAGGTTTTAAGTCTGATCATGATAAAACCTGCATCATGTTTGATAAAAACTAGAGGTGAACAATCTATAACCGATGTATATGTGGGCGGAGTCACAGGGATCAGCTAGTCATCATTATCCTTGTAATCCCGGTCGCATCTGAAGTCTTCACCTGGGTGTCCGGGGCCCACTGTTTCCAGTCTACCAATGCCACTGAACTTCGATAAGTGAAGCGACTGCCATGTGACCACAACTAATTAGTTTCATGAACAAATAGTAGCATATTGATATCAAAGTATTGCAGTTGCCAGTGGTTGGACTTTTCAGAACTACAACTACCTGTAAGGATTGCCTTAGATGTTTGTATGACAACCAGGACCAATAGCTTAATATGCTCACGGAAACACCCAGAACAATTTAAATAGACGTAGGTGTGACAAATTCGACCTTATATTCATGCATACAAATATTTGCACTGGGCGGGAATCGAACCCGTGCCCCCTGATGTAGCAGTCGAATGAACTACTGCCAGGCCAGAGGCCGCTGGGCATCAGAGTGCAGTGATACCTAACATATTTTTACTATTAATGCTGCCATATGGTCGGCGGTTTTGCTAGAAGAGCCTAGAGGTACCTAACGGTTAGGGCTAGCAGTTACTCCAGCAGAAGCAAGCCCAGGGCGGCGGTGGTGTGACCCCCAGGTGAAGGGTAACCTTTTATCTCCAACATCATGTCGAAGTCGCCAATGTTAGTGACCAAGGCCGAGAGGGACACGAGGAAAATCTCCGAGCCACCCTCTACAGCGCCTCGGTCGAATTTGCTGTAGGTGGCAGTGTTTGCCCTCTGGAAGAGAGGCGCCCGCCATCTCCATTGCCTAGCATGCCCGTATAGAGGTTCTGGACCAAGTATCTCGTAGAACTACACCTATCTCTAACTTAGTCGGCAGTTATTTAGGTGCCGTCTAATTTTAGTGTGACATTTCTAATTATAGTGAATTTTTGACACTTAAAACGTACAACAGAATACAAATTCTCTAAAAATGAACTAAATTTAGTAACTTCGCTAAGTTTGGTCGTGTCAAGCTAATTTTAGGTTAGTCGTGTGTTCACAGAATACAAAACGGCATTTGACAGGCGTAAACTAAATTTTAAAGATTTTTAGCTATTTTTAGTTAAGAGATGTCACATCAGAATTGGCATCATTGTATGGTTCTACTAATATTAGTTGTTTAGATTAGAATAATAAATCGTTTTCAAACAAGGTTTCTTGAACCTGTTCTTTTTTCTTATGGAAATGCCCTCGGATATCGGTGGGTGGAGTTATATCGGACTCTATAACCGACAAAAATCACACACCGCGCGCCGTCCCGATTCTTCAGATACCAGGGTGTAAGAATGCCTAAAACATTGAGAAGTCCTGCTCTAGTGTGTAAATCAAGGGGCTTCATCTTGCCCTCAGAAAGGGGTGAAGCCATTTCTTGAACTTAATTTTCTTAGTGTTAATAATAGGTACTTACTCGTTTTTTCTAATTCACATTAAATCCATTTATTTTTTTTCATTTATTTACCAATTTTAATTAGTACCTAAGTACATATTACTGACGTGTTTCTTTAAGTCAATTCCTAGATATTATTCAGTTGATATGCAAAAACTTCCTGAACCATTAAAATAAATACCTACTGATAAATTACCTACATAGAAACGAAGTGTTATTAACAGAATGGAGTTCACTGTTCATGAAACCGGTTCATTAGTTTGTTTGTACGTGTAAATTAAGTAACTTAGTATAATACACAATGGCCATTAGATACCTATTATATCTACAGCAGCAAAAATTCCCTAACCCGATTGCAGCAAAATATATTTAAAAAGACATAAATAAGTCATCTCTATGTAAAGCGAGTTGTACATCATATCGCGAACCTACTTCGCATATTTTAAAGTTTTAATCTAGAAAGGCTGCCACAGATGAAATCTTAACGGTTTATATTAACTTCTATTGAACGTGCGGAAAATACCTACCTAAAGTCAACGAGACGAGAGAAAACAGTAAACAATGGGAACCGTTACTGAGTTACAGAATAATCCAAAATTGTATGTTTTAATATTTCAAAAAAAAATGTTATGAACCCCTGAACAGTTGTTTACATTCCTTTTCACGTCTCGTTGGCCTTACGTCAGCTAGGTATTTTCCACACTTTCAATAGAAGTTCGCATCTGTTACAAAGATAACCGTTAATATTTAATCTGTGATAGATTGATGACGACACAGACACTTTAGCTGTGGTGACCGACGAGCGACACGCGACACTAAGAATGGCGATAGATTATTATGTTTTGCATACGACTGTCATAATAATTTGTCGCGGAATTTCATCAGTTACTGCTTAACACTGTGCGGTATGACTTCTAACGTTCGTTAAAATGTCACCTTCAATCTTTGGCAATGTCAAATCGGTGCAATTACAACATGCAATAGTTATAACAATTAGATAGTTCATAGAAATAGTTAAGAAATCGGCCTCGTAGCTGAGAAAGTATTGGAGTCCTTCTAATCCACTACTTTTCAATATAACCTTATAACTATTAGTCATATTACTTACCTACGTTAACTTTTTTTTTGAGAATATTAGTGACTCAGTAACTGAAAGTAATAATATTCCTCCTAAGCCTTCCAGCCAAGCTTATATTTTAGTTCGAGTAAGAGTGGGTTCAAGTCGGTAGTGCAGCAGTCATAGTTCGAACTCTTAACTTAGGACCTCTTGATCGTAAGGCCGAGCTATGGTTGATCTATATCGATATCCTAATGTAGACTTTTATAAGCTATGGTGATAGTTTTTTTTTAACCAAGCGCCAAACGGGTCCTCTGTTTTGCTCCTCTTCCCATGATTTGGTTAACTGCAGACTTTAATCAATCAACCGTATACCTATAGAAGACGATTCAATCTACGCTTCAATGAGCTTTCATACTTCTCTATTATTATGCATTGCTTTCTATGTTGTGTTATTGTTATTGTGTACCTCTGCAACTTACTTTAGTCTTTCTCTGATCACCAGCTCCAAAGTTTTTATAGCTAACCATATTTAAAGATACACCACAATTCACATAATAGCCACTTTTTTACGTGCGGAAATCCCCACAGATACCTCCCCTGCCGGAGCCGCGGGAGGTTATGTAGGACTCGAACCGATTATAACCGCCGACTGTAGGTCGTGGTGCTAGGAAAGAGGTGAGGTTGTCTTCGACATATCCCTCGCACCCCGGCTGACCCAGACCATCCCTTTCGGTCTGGCCCTCACACTTAATAGCTACAGTATATTACGCACTGATACGAATTCCAAATCAATTATACTATTAGGCTATACAACAACAACTGTGGTGTTAAGCAAGCAATACAACCTACCTTACTTAATTCATCATCCTTTATATCGATAGACTTCGTTATACAAGGTGTTGCAAAATTGCGGTTAACATCTTCACTGCAGTTTGTGTACGCAGATGCTGAAATTCCTTTTATAACGCATACTGTTTCGGAAACTTGCAAAACCTGACCTTTTGCAATGTACGACTTACGTAGCAAGTTTTTATTACATTTATTGTACGTCTTCAAGTGGATGTTCACAGACCACACACCATCTACTTTTCTGTCTGGTTGGCTTGGGTAATCTCGGCAACGGTTTAAGTTACTTTTATTCTCATTGCTATCCAACGGGGCAATGCCGTCAGCCTTTTGAACACGTTACCAGTCGACATCGATGGGGAGGAATTTGTCGACGCCTGAACTCTTCCCCTTTTTTCGACTTCTTTTATATTCTTGTAAAAGTTTTAGTTTATTATGGGCCGGTTCGACCAAACGCCAGTAAAGTTTATACCTAGAATAAATAGCCAATATGTGGTTGATATTGCCTGTTTATTCTAGGAATAAACTTTACTTGCTTTTTGTCGAATGTACCACAATTTAGTTTTAATTTAATATAAAAAAACCTTGTTATTTAATATAAAAAAATAATTATGTCTTAGGGTTCCACTAAAAAAAGCACATTTAAGTTCACTTGAGTTCATAAGTTGTGAGCACAGCTACATGGTAAAAAATAAGAAAACTGCGCAGCGCTATCGTGTTTTATGTGAGCGGAACCACGGGCAACAGCCAGTTTATTAAATAAACAAAAATGCATGAACATATGTACATATACCCACATAAGTTTAAGTGGATAATTATGTTGCACATCCTCTGTTTACCGGTTTACAAACAAAGAAGTTTAATAATGGCACGAGTCACGAAAATCCCATCAAGTCGCAAGATAAATGTTCCAAGGTCCAGTAGGTCTTACCTTATGTACTGTACATACTTACCTTTTTCCACATTAATTGAAGACGTATGTATATACCCAGTGGTTCGTCTTTGTAATATTTACGTGGGGCTTTTTGGATATCCCTATCCAGAAAGCCCCACGTAAAGATTACAAGTGCCACGTACAACACAGATCCCGGTGATTTATCGAAATATACCCTGTGCATTTCGTTTTTTTTTAATCATTATCATCATATATCATATGGTGTAGCATTTATGTGCTGTTCCAGTCCATATAAATAATAAATATTCCTCAACATCTACACAACGCTATCTAGACCCATGGTAAGCTTAACTAGCTTGTATTTTGGAATCTAGAATGCGGATAAACATACTTAGATACTTTTTTTTGGAGATACATACATGTTATACATAGAAACAAAATTTTTTTTTTTTTTTTTTTTCGTGCCGAATTCCCCTCGGATACCCCCCCTGCCGGAGCCGGAAGGGGAGGTTATGTCGGACTCGAACCGACTAAAACCGCACTCCGACTGTGGGTCTTGGTGCTAGGCCGGAGGTGAGGTTGTCAAAGACATATCCCTCGCACCCCGGCTGACCCAGGGCCATCCCTTACGGTCTGGCCCTCCTCAGGAGGGGGGACAACGGTGTCCCCAACTCGCCCCCGGAATGGGGAGGCGCGCTATTCAGCGCGCCGCCGCCGTGGCCTGCTTCTGCTGGGGTGACAGGCGGCTCCACCCGTCACCCCCAGGCCCGCGCTCATGGGGGACGGAGGTCAGTTAGTGCCCTCCGACGCCCGAGTTGCCTGCGCGCGCGGGCGGCGCGATCCGCGAGTCTTTCCCGCTCGCGCCGCCTCTCTCGCTCCGCCGTCTCCTTCACGACCATTACCTGCTCGCTGAAGGAGACGCCGGCCGCCCACGCGTCCGCGCAGCGGACCATTGCTGTGAGCAGGGTGGCGAGGGTGAGAACTCTCACTCCCAGGGCCGCCACTAGCTCCCGCCTCGGTTCAGCCCATGCCGGGCACTCGGTGAGCGTGTGCAGCCCCGTGTCCTCGCTCGCGTCGCAGTGATGGCACTCAGACGTTGGCTCCTTTTCGATCCGACACAGATATCTCCCGAAGCACCCGTGCCCGGTGATAATCTGCGTCAGTCGATACGAGAGGCTGCCATGTGGCCTCTCGAGCCATTCCCCCATGATGGGCCTTATCGCCTCTATGACGGCATGCCCTGCGCGTCGTTGCTCAAGTCGTCGCTCCCACTCCGCCACCATGATCCCGTGGAGCCGGGACCTCTCGGCCCGAATGTCTTCGGGCTCGGGATCGTATCCCCGCTCCCGCGCCTCCTTACGGAACCGATACAGTGCCGCAAGGGATCTCGCTTCCAGGATCCACGGTGGCGATCCGGCTAGGAGACTCGCCGCTTCAAAGGATATCGTGCGGTACCCCCTAATGGCCCTGCAGGCCATCGTCTGCTGCGGCGCATGCAGCAGTTGCACGAACCTGGCCCGCAGGGCGTCCGCCCACACGGGGCACCATGCCATGGACCGCACGACACCCGCGTAGAGTCTCCTGCAGGAGTCCTCTGGGCCCCTCAAGTTGGGCAGCAGCCGCATCAGCGCGTTAGCTGACACCAACCGTTTGGGGCGCAGACTTCGGAAATGCTCTCCGAAGTCCCACCGACCATCGAGTACGAGCCCCAGGTATTTCAACCGGGGCTTGATGTCGATGGGAGTACCTCCTACTGTCAAGCTGGATCCCGGGGGTGGCCTGCGCCGAGGACCATGAAAGAACAAGGCCTCGGATTTGTGCAGAGCCACCTCGAGACCCAGCCGCCGGATCCGATCCACGACTTGAGCAACAGCGGTCGTGGCCCTCTGGGTCGCCTCGCGGTGTGTAGCGCCACTCACCGTCACTAGAGTGTCGTCCGCGTAGCACGTGACGGTGGCACCGAACGCGAGCTCACCGCGAAGCACCCAGTCGTATCCGATGTTCCACAGGAGCGGCCCCAGGACCGATCCCTGTGGGACACCGCACGACATCTCACGCCTACCGACGCCGGTCGCACTTGGGTAGATGACGGCCCTCTCCGTCAGGTACGCCCCGACTATGCGGCGGCGGTAGAGAGGCACATCGTGGTACACGAGCGCCTCCCTGATGCAACTCCAGGGCAAGGTGTTGAACGCGTTGGAGATGTCCAAGGACACCGCCAACATCACCTCGCCCCGGGCAACCGCATCCTCCGCCAGAGTCCCCACGCGCATGATGGCATCCACAGTGGAACGCCACCGGCGGAAGCCGTACTGCGTGTCCGCTAGGTCCGGCCCCACTCTAGAGAGGTGCTCGACGAGGCGCTTGGCAATCACTCTTTCGAAGAGCTTGCCCACCTCGTCGAGCAACACTATGGGCCGGTACCCGGACGGCTCGTCCGCCGGGCGTCCGTCCTTGCGGATGAGGACCAGTTTCCCCGTCTTCCACATCTTCGGAAACTGGCCCCGCTCCAAGCATGCGCTGAGGAACCCTCGCAGTCGGGGTTCGAGACCGTCTTCTCCTAGAGCTAGGACCCACGCACGGCCTGGAATGCCGTCGGGTCCCGGGGCGGTGTTCTTCTTGGCTCTAAGCCGTCGCACCGCCAGCTCTAGTTCTACCCAAGTGACCTCGGGCACGTCGTCGTCAATAACCACGCCGGGCGCATCAGGCGACCGAGGTGGCGGAGTCATCTGCGGCGGAACGTGTTCCGCCCGCGCCGGGAACAGGGATTCCACCACTCCTCCAAGCAGAGCCGGCTCGAGAACCTGGGTCAGGGGAGGGGCCCGGGGGCGCAGCTTTCCTCTTACCAAGCGGTAAGGCCGCCCCCATGGGTCCCGCTCCAGTGTCTCCAGCAGCTCCCTGTAGGAAGCTGCCTTGGACCGCTTGATCTCTGCTCGGAGGGCATTCCTGGCTTCCCTGTATCCCTCTTGCAACTCCGCCACTAGGGGATCTGTGTCTGCGGACCCGGCGCCTCGGACTATAGGCTGGAGCCCTAGACATACCCGCATCGCAAACAACAGTCATGGCCTCCCGGAACCACGCCGCCTCGTCATCGATGTCGTCAGGCCTGTCCGGCACCATGGCCCAGGCCTGCACGGAGGCGGCTTCCAGGAGAGCATCCCTATTCAGTCCCCTAAGCACCCAGCGCGGCTCGCGTAGTGCCGGTGTGACCGGCGCATCACTCTCGGGAGGGGAGACATCAAACCGAACGTATCGGTGATCCGCTAGTGTCTCCACCTCCACGACGACACGCCAGTCCCGCACACGTTGCGACAGCGAAGCGCTCGCGAACGAGAGATCAACGATCGAACTCGCTTCGCGCTCCGCCACCCAGAACGTGGCTTCGGCCCCGCGATTCTGGAGAACCAGACCGAGGGTAGCGGCCCAGCTCTCCAGAGCCCCGCCTCGCGGGTTCGTGTGCCGGGACCCCCAAGCCTCAGACCAGGCATTGAAGTCCCCAAGCACAAGAACCGGGCGAGGGTGACAGGCATTGACGACGTCGGTCAGCCGCTCCAGCGACCGCCGATACTGCCCTATGAGTCGGTGTGATGCCGGCGTGAAGTAGACGGCCACGACCGCAATCTCCCCCACACGCGCCGCTACGATGCCATGCTCCCTTGCGATCACCACAAAGGGAGGGGCACCCGCAGCGGCGTTACGCACCAGTGCCGCCGACCCATCCAGGTCGACCACCCAGGCAGGCCCGGGGGGCCGTTGGGTGTACGGATCGGCGACAGCGGCGACGTGTATGGACCACTGTGCCATGCTCTGGAGCAGAAGTGCCTGAGCATCGACACCGTGGCCCACGTTCGCCTGCAGGATGCGGAGCTGGGGATCCATTATGGAACCATCTCCGCATCCCGCCGCGAACTATTGGCGGAACGCCCGCCTCGTGGCTTCGGCTCCCCTGCGGTGCAGGCCTTGCTGCCAACCCGATGGTCGGCCGGTTTGCCCCCCGCTGCACATCTAAAACAGTGCAGCGGAGCCTCGCAACCACCGGCCCTGTGACCGGGCTGGCCACAGCGGAAGCAGCGGTCGCCGACCGTCACCTCCGCCGTGCACTGCACCTAAAGCACCTGGCTGGTCGAGCCTGCAGGAGCTGTGCCCGCACCCCAACAACACCGTCCACCACGAGGACCCGCCGATCGGCAGCCTTTTGAGCTGCTGCGATGGGGCAGCCGACAACTGCCGCCCCCTGACCGCGACGGCCGTAGCGAATCGCTCCGACCTTAACCGCCTCCAGGGGGCAACCCCCGGCCTCCGCCACGGTGGCCCGAATCTCCTCGGCCGTGATGGAGTCGTCCAGACACATAGAAACACCCAGACCAATCATCCATACTATTTATAATATAAATGCGAAAGTAACTCTGTCTGTCTGTACGTTACGCAGACGCTTTCACGCCTAAACCATTGAACCGATTTGGATGAAATTTGATATAGGAGTAGATTAGACCTTAAGAGACATAGGCCATGTTTGTTCGTACATTCTAAGTATTTACCTTTCAAGAAGTAAAATTTCCCAGATCCGCCTTTCGAAGTGTCGGAACTGTGCTTGGAATTCTTAAGATCACAATATCAAACATAATTTTCTCTCCTTTCCAGGTGATGGAGTTTTGAACACATTCAGCTTCTCGCTGACCCCGCTACTGACATGCTCCGGTTTCTTCATCATGTACCTGGTGGAGGAGTTAGTCCACATGTACATTCACTACAGGGAGCGGAAGAATGGCAAGACTGCGGCGTTGGTCAGAAACATGAGCGTAAGGGAAAGTCGGGGAGGTATCACAGCCAAGGAAGAGAAGAGCGTCACAAACTCGACAGCTGAATTGGTCGAACCAAAAAAGGTTGTTATATTTTGTTAATCTTCTTGATACTATTTACTTAAATCTTAGTTCGTTTTGATCCTGCTTCTGAAGCTTTCACGTCCACGGTGCCTGGGGTTCATATGTTTAAACAATTAATGATAGATTGTGAGAGCGATAATTGTCTGATCTCTTATCATCAGAGCCTCGGTCGTTAGGCAGAAGGGCCTTGGTAATACTGGTCGGCGTTTACTATCCTATTGCAAAGTATAATGACAATTAAGGTAGTTCAAGAAATAACATAACATAACATAAACTCACGCCTGTATTTCCCGAAGGGGTAGGCAGAGGTGCTAGCACCCACGTTTCGCTAGTTTATGTTTAGGTCCCAATGTAATAGGTGGCGAGCCTATTGCCATTAACCGGGCACTTATAA
The DNA here is from genome assembly GCA_914829495.1 of Eilema sororculum. Lineage (NCBI taxonomy): Eukaryota > Metazoa > Arthropoda > Insecta > Lepidoptera > Erebidae > Eilema > Eilema sororculum. The sequence goes on along the minus strand of OU618553.1, from coordinate 11,725,135 downwards.
ACCTGCGATAAATACACACATAACTTCGAAAAGCATCGAAAAGTCATTGGTGTGTGCCGTGGTAAACCTGGAATCGAACCCGAGACCTCATCTCAGCAGTCCATTACTGACATGACACAGCAATTGGCGAGCTAAAGTTAAAGCAGAAATAAATGGAAAAATCACACACGTAGCACCGACCCCAAGTAAATATGAGATAATGGCAACCAGGTAGGTTATTGAAAATGTTTACTTTTTCTTTCCAGGATGTTGAAAATCATAGCCACCATCATCATCACAGTCATATGCCTGAGAACCTGGGAGATGGCGTCTCGTCTGCTCTCAGAGGACTTCTTATTGTACTTGCTCTTTCAATTCACGAGCTTTTCGAGGGTTTAGCAGTCGGCCTAGAGTCCAGCACATCCAGTGTCTGGTGAGTTTTTGTTTTTATTATAACGTGCAACTAGTGACATCTCTTATCGAATAGCAAATCATTACATACATAACAAAGTTACATTGATTAAGGATACTTGTTGATAGATGTCGCTTTAAATTTTAAATAACAAAGTGTAAAAAGCGTAATAGGAAAAAGGTACTTTTTAATTTTTCTTATCTTCTTAAGGAATTACTGGCAAGCGAATTGCTGGTTAACATTCTATAGGTAGGTATACCTACCTAGGTAGAGTTTGTAGAGTCAAATTATAAAGTCTGCCCTCGCTCTGCCCGGGTAGAATACCTACAGGAAATTCTTTTAGTATTCTAAAACCATCTTGAAACCGACACTTTATAGTGAAGACCACTATAAAGTGTCCCATATTTTTAAATTCTACATTAGGTATGCATCTAAAATCTAGATTAAAGTCGTACAAAATTTTATAACCTTCCAATATCTCTCTGGCTGACAGACGCTGACTCACTCAAGATCAAGGCAGAAGCGGTAAAAATGTTTAATAACAACTTTTATTATCCATTTAGATATTGGAAGCATAGTCACTCATTAGATTTTTTTTTAATATGGTTCACCAACAATTGTTTACATATAAAAACTTGTCACTAAATTCTTGCAGAGATATAGAACATAATGCAACAATTACTTATAGGTAAATACCGCTTATATTCATAAGCGGTGTTTACCTCTAAGTAATATTGTACACAATATGAAAGATAAGTAAGTTTATAATACATGTACAAATATACTCTGACTTATATGAAACAAAAAAGAAGTGTACAGCAAATGCAGTATCGTAAACTTAAATTAACTAAAAGCTAAAAGCAAACTAAAAGCAAACATACTTCCAAACTCCAAACGCAACAATTAATTACCCTGTTTTATTATATTCCAGGTATATGTTGGGAGCCGTCGCAGGGCACAAGCTAGTAATTGCCTTCTGTATCGGCGTGGAGTTGATAGCCACCAACACGAAGTTTTGGCTAACAATTGTCTACATTGTCACCTACGCCATCGTGTCTCCACTAGGAATTGGCATTGGAATGCTGCTAGTTGGAGGAGAAGGTGCCACCGCCGCTGGTCTCCCATCAGTGGTGCTCCAAGGCCTGGCCTCAGGAACCCTGCTCTACGTAATTTTCTTCGAGATCTGGAAGGGCGATAGAACCGGCATCTTGCAATTTATTGGTTCTTTAGTTGGATTCTTCCTCATGTTTGGACTTAAATTGTTGAGTAAGTAACATTCATATGTTATCTATCTTAATTAGAAAGGTCACCTATAATTTGTAATCTTTTAGATGTACATACATACATATCACGCCTGTAACCCCAAAGGGGTAAGCAGAGGTGTAAAAACAGAAACACCTACATTTCGTTAATCCTGATTAGCTATTAACACCCGAGAGGGCTATTTTGAAACTGGAAATGGCCTAGGGTCACCCAGGGTGCGAGGAAAATGCCTTACAGGCTACCTTTCACCATAGCGGATGGTGAAACCCGAGATGGCGGCGTGCAGTTTCAAGTCGGTTCGAGTCCGATATAACCACACCCAAACACAGGATTGATATCAAAAAAGGTGCTTCACACCAACAATTTTGCTAAACTGTCCTTTACATACAAAAGGAAACGGGTAAACAATGGAACCTCTCACAACGTATTTTGACTCTGTAAAACAATAGGGTATTAATCTTTCTTATCTCTATTCACAGCTCCCCACAGTCATTCTCATGGAGACCATGGCCATGAGCATGGGGCAGGCATGGACAACGACGATGACCACGGCCATAACTAAACTAAGTAATAAATCACTTAGGCAGAGTGAACCAACTGGTCACAAAGTAACAAAATAATTCTCCGATCCGAATATTTCAGATTGACTCAACAAACGTGAATTCATACATTTATATAGTACTTCTGAATTGAGTTTATATTGTTTTACGTCACTAGAAGGAAAGGGAGAGCTATTTAAGAAATTTGTATCAGCCATGTTATTCTGAACCTGAATCCTACCTCCCATATTTTAATGATTGAACATTAATAAAATTCCCCTCTGTGTTGTACACTGGCTCTTGACCAGTTTTTTTAACCGATGAAAGTAATTTAGTGGCTATTTGAGGAAGGGGACATTTTGCGAAAGGGACATTCTGAGAAAGGGACATTTTGCTACCTGTAGTCATTTTGCGACAGAGCCCATGTAGCCCCTTTAATATGAGATTACGTTTCAGTCTGAATTTTTAAATATGTGTCAGGCGAAATGCTTGAATTTAGGAATATGAAATCAGAGAGAGGTTCGAGTAGGTAATCTGGCTGTGTGAGGCCTGTCCTAAAACGATAAATGTTGACCAAATTACATTTTAAGTTATGTGATAAATAATAATTAATACCTACTTATAATAATTAGACTTAAGTTTGTAGATAGAGTTAGTAGATAAATACAAGCCGCTTATATAGTTACTTAAATTATAAACATAAATATACTAAGCATAGGTCGGAATTACGTAGAGTTATTTATGTACTTGCATGGAAATGTGTTTTTTTTTTATTATGGGGATTTTTTTTTTTTTTTTTTTTTTTTTTAAGTATTAAGTAATTAATTAAGTAAGTAATTAAGTAAGAAAAAAAACAAAATTACAAATAAATATAACAATATTTTTCTGAGCAATTTCTTTACTTATTGTATTTTATTATATTGGTAGGTGAAGATAATAATAAGAATTAGATGTAAAGCCATTTTGGACTTTAGATATTAATATATAAAAAAGTACTATGGGCTTTTCGAAAAAAATAATTAAATGCATTTCTGCACAGTTGGAACCATGATATGTTATAAAGAATCATAATAATGTTTTCAGATAAAAAATAACGGTCTTTTCCTGCTCTTTGTTTTGTTAATTCCGAGCTCTTCGAGGCATATCCACATTGCTTGAAATCAATGTAAGTATATAAATAACACTACCTAATGCCGACCTAGGCTTATAAGTCATCTAAATAAGAAAGGGTTGCAGGTTGATTTTGAAGAACCAGTAAACTAAAAAGTTGCTAGGTTTTCGATAGTCGATCTAGTCATCAATAATTAATTCAGATTACTTATTTACGGCCGTTCCCAATACCATACTGACAGTTAAAGATAGATCGCATCTACGGATAAAGTGCTCGGCTGTTTAAATTCAAAACATAGTAACTTTCACACCAATTTCGGAAAATAAAATTATACCGCGATGCGCTTTCCCGCAAAAAATCAGTTAGGTACCTACCATGTTTTCAACTTAAACAGCCGATACGTCAAATTTGACTGCTGTGATCTATCTTTAATTGTAAGTATGTTATTGGGAACGGCCGTTAGTTACAGGTAAATTATTTTATAAGCCATGTACAAGACCATTTTAAATATATAAGCCCTTGAACAAAATAATCACTTTAAATGACTCGATGTGAATTATCTACGTTTATAAGATAAGGCCTGAAGTCTAGAAAGTAATTAACATTAGAAGATACCTACTTTATCAATACCAACAATAAATTGTGGTAGGTACTCTTATTTTGTCTGTGATATTAAGAAGCAGATAGGCGAAGATGCAACGGATACGCCATACAATTAAATCTTAGGTAATTTATGTAATAAATATTATTTAAATACTAAGTACAAACTTCCATAATTTGTATTGAGACAATTATTATTGTAATTAACTATGTAGGTACTACTCATGTTCAGTCAGCATCAAATCGATCTTGGCTGCCAGTTTGGGAGGCTTAAAAAATAAGTACATACTTACCCGTTGTCCTACGTGAGCGACAAACACGACAGCGCGCGCAAGCGACACAAACATTACGTTACGTTATTACGTTCTATACTTCAAATGACGTTTTCAGGGGACACTACGTAGGACACAATAAAGAACAACGATTGATATTTACGCATGGTGTCGAAACGCGTCGTGTTAGCGTATTTGATGCTCACGTGGGACAATGCCTTAGATAGATATTATGTATCTATCTACATCACAGAACAGTTAAAGGAGGTTAACTGTTCTGTGATCTACATTCAGCGTCAGAACGATTTTTTTTATACCACTTAGGTGGCAGACAAGCACACGGCCCACCTGATGGAAAGTGGTTACCGCGGCCTATGGACGGATGCAACACCAGGGGCGTTACACTCGCGCTGCCTACCCTGAAGAAACCTTCTAATGCCCCTCTTGAAGAACTAAACTTCTCATTTTAAGATTTTGACCACATAGTCTTAAAATGAGAGCCAAATAAACCGTTTTAATGATTTAAATTGTATTATAGTCATAATCATCATCATAACTAAAGGTGTGTAAGTACCAAATATCAGTACAATCATTAAACAAGAAGGGGGGGGGGGGGGGGGATTTGAGTAGGTATTTGAGTAGGTACTACGAGTAGGTACATAATGTTCGCCACATGGTACGATCTGATGCTGACGGTTCATCGGTACTTAAATAATGTAAAATAATATTAGTTTAGGTTTAAGGTAACTAATTTAATATCTTTTGTATATAACAGTAAATAGTTTTAGTAACATAATTAAAGCCATGCAATAAAATTTAAAACATATAAGTACTTACATAAAATCTACTTACGTGTAAAGGTCTTTGCATACATGTCGTGTTTTTGCACGAACGGGACGGGAACGTGTCACGTGCGGGACGAGAGCGTGTCACGTACGGGACGGGAAAAATCTCGTCGCGAACGATGTTCTTGAAATGAAAAATTAATCTTTCCTTCTTCACAACATTTGATCCGAATCACAATTACGGTTCGTACCTATGCATTAACACCAGATTCAGCTATGTGCCCGTCCCGTCCCGTTCCGTCACGTCCACGCAAAAACCCGTCACGTATACAACGGCTTTCATTCACGGGTAGGGAAGGTATTTATTTGTCACGTTCGGCGAGAAGAGTGAGAGTCCGGTTAAAATCGATTTGCTTCGGTCTGTGCTTCGGTTTTGTAGTGTTCTCTCTATCGCACATAGGACATACAATTTGATATCTCTATAGAGTTGTAGTTAAAATACCTACTAGTTATTGCCCACCACTCCGCCTGCGTAGACTTCTGATCCCATTCCCGCTTCTGACCTTCCCTGATGGTGTAATAATATAGCCTTAAGATTCTCACAAACTCTCAGGATCTACAAACACAGTTTTGTGGATCCTGAGATTAACCCCTACATCATCGTAACGTACCTACATAAAAACTGTACCGCTTCATAATAATAGCACAGAATAGATAAGGAATAATAGTAGGTTACCTACCTAGAGATAGGTTTTAACCAGCTCAGTCCGACATCTGCTAGAAACTGTTAGGTACCTACCTACACGGTACTACAGGTTTTTACCCAACTGCCGAAGAAAGGAGGGTAATGTTTTTGAGTAACCGGAACCGGACTCTCCTTGATCCCGACACGCGCCAAATAAAAAGCCGGGTCGGTAGTGCACCTAAGAAACAAAATTGCTTGCCATTAATATTTGATCAAACCAAATCATGTTATTATGTTGATCAAATTGAAATTGGGTGAATATTTTGGTATCTACCAAGTTTATATTGCCCGGTTATGAACAGGGAAGTAGTTTTGATACTATCTGTTCAGAAATGCAAGCTAGATAGGTATCCTTTTAAATAGTCTGAGTTGTTCGTTGCAAAATATAGACAGGTTATCATCATCACCATCATTGGACTATTTTTTTATATTTGACTGTTCAAGTAAACCACATTTGATATTTTCATTTAGTTGTGTGTTTTATTTTCAAACATCATTCTTCAAGAGCCCAATTTCTTCTTCTTCCTCTTAGCATTAATCCCAGTGGCATTTGAAGCTTTCAGCTTGGAGTCTGGGGTCCGCTTTACCTCCCGAGGCGGGCCAGACAGTAAGGGATGGCCCTGGGTCAGCCGGTGTGCGAGGGATATGTCGATGACAACCTCACTTCCGGCTTAGCACCACGACCCTCAGTCGGCGTGCGGTTTTAACCGGTTCGAATCCGACATAACCTCCCCTTCCGGCTCCAGAAGGGGGGGTATCCGAGGGGATTTCCCGCACGAAAAAGGGGTCTGCTTTACCAGTCTAACTGCACATTTGGTTATACTTCGATATTTTCTGTGAAGCGATTTGCCATCTGACCTCCACAACCCAAAGGCGATATCGAAGCATTGAAACCAGTTGGCTCCAACTATCCGTAACGACTGCCATGAATGTTCGTTTGGCAACCGGAACCGACGTGCTCGACCAGACCAATGAAAATACCCATATACATGCATACAAATATTTGCATTGAATGGGGGGTATCGAACCCGCGCCTCCTGCGTAGCGGCCGCGTTCACTACTGCAACGCCACGGAGGTCGTCGAAGGCTGTCTTTAAGCGCAACTGACTAGGGGAAAGCTCAGAGCTTTCCAGCCTAACTGTGACGCAGCTGACCTTGATATTTTCCGTGAAGAGAACTGCCCTTTGACCTCCATAACCTATTGGCGATATCGAAGTTTTGTAGTTAGACTAGTCTGACTCTGTAGGGCTCCAAGTACCCTTCAAGACTGCGATGCCTGATGATCGGTGTGACGGTTTAACGTGCTCTCAAGGAAATACCCAGACCATTGCTATTTGCTTAGAAAAAATTATGCATACAAATATTAGCACTGAGCGGGAAATGAACCCGCGCCCCTTGCGTAACAAACGCTTTCACTACTGCCACGCCACAGAGGCACAGATCCTTCTTCAGTAGAATAATGTTCTCAACTCTGAAATGGATCTACCCACTACCATAATATTTGTATAATATAGTGTTGCCGAATAATCGATAGTTTCACTATCGATTATTTAAATTGAAAATCAGCTACTCTATCGATAGGACTATCGATATTATCGATACCTTTTTTTTTTTTTTTTTTTTTTTTTTTTTTTTTTCGTGCGGAAATCCCCACGGATACCCCCCCTGCCGGAGCCGGAAGGGGAGGTTATGTCGGACTCGAACCGACTAAAACCGCACGCCGACTGTGGGTCTTGGTGCTAGGCCGGAGGTGAGGTTGTCAAAGACATATCCCTCGCACCCCGGCTGACCCAGGGCCATCCCTTACGGTCTGGCCCTCCTCAGGAGGGGGGACAACGGTGTCCCCAACTCGCCCCCGGTATGGGGAGGCGCGCTGTTCAGCGCGCCGCCACCGTGGCCTGCTTCTGATATATTATCGATACCATGATTCACATGATTCACGTCAATACTATTGACATGCAGCAATAGTATCGACAGTATCGATACTATCAAAGCTCCTAAAGATAATACTATCAACAGTATCGATACTATCGATAGTATTATTTTTTGGGAGCTTCCGTACTATCGATCTTATCGATAGTATCGATAGTATCGACAGTTATAGTATCGATAGTGACTTGTATTTCGATACTATCGCTTATCCTGTGAGGTATAGTAACCAATGATGAGCAATGGTTTTCTACCGTTAAGTCAATCGTTGCGGTATTCAAGCAGATATGGATAGAGGTAAGATATTTTATAAATACCGTTGTAGATGTGTAGCCCATTACATCAGTTTACACTTTACAGTAGGGATAGGCAGACGTAACGGATTCCTGCCCGCTACAATCCTGCCATATGTTCGTCTCGTTTTTCATTACATTCATTATATAGGGTACCACCATCGTGATGAAGAATTGACAGAAATCCCGATACGATAATCTCCTCTAGTTTTAGACATGTTAATTTTTCTATGAGAGGTCAATGACCTTAAGAAAATCTTTATTAATTTTTATTGGGAAAATTATGACCCCATTACACTTTATTAGCACTCAGAGTAGTGTAACTGTATGCTATATATTTATATTAAAAAGTAGAAGACAGTAGCTTTAGTAGTCTGAGAAATATTAAATAATTTCTGTTTTTCACAATTATATTTTTGATAATTGTACATTAGCGTTGTAGCATTTTATTTTTGGTTATTACTATGCACAATAGTGTCGTCTACAATATTCTAAAATTTCACAAACCACAAACGTACGTTAAAGGATAAAAAGCGTTTCTAAGTTTTTTTGAAAATTTCTATGGAAATAGGGTTGTCAACATTTAATTAATTACAAATATGAAAATCAAAGTTTTTAGGAGATTCAGGTTGAGAAGAGATTAAGGAAGGAGAGAGGTTTATGTAGATTGTTGCGCGAACTCCATGTTGACGTGGTAAATAATTCCAAATTTAAATAAAGACTAATAATAAGTTTTTTGATTTTCATTTTTAGGACTCCTCATCAGAGTGAATTAATACTTATTCTGATGACAAAGAAAGTGTCTTATCATCTATGAAGCGTAACATTTTCTGTCGAGGGTTTTAACAGAGAAAGGACTCTCTCGGGTAGGGCTGTGCGTTTATTTTTATTCTTTCGCAAGTCAAAGGACATGGTTGTTATGAGTGGATCTTAGGATTCCAAAGCTCGGTGAAATAAATAGAGAATGGTAGTTTGGCGATTATTTAATTTTCGCGTATGATGCTCGCGGTCATAACGCCCAAACTTATTTCTCGATTCACCGGCTTGTTCTGAAAGTATACCAATCGGCAAGGAAATCGATTCTATAATGTTTGCACCATGTATCAGTATTTTATGCAAGGTGACTGACATTTATAACCACTTATAGTGTTCCAAATATCTAGTGGCGAGATCATAGCAAAATACTTTAAACTTTTTAGAATCTATTTCCAAACCACTTGATAGTGCCACGAGAATAGTATGTAGGTCCTCTACTAGCCATTGCTTGATGCCCAAAATGTTGGCAAAAGTTTTGCGATTGGTGTCTGATAACGCAGTGTGGGCAATATTACCAGCATTTGTAGTGCCTGCATTTGACCGTACAATATCCAAAAGTAAACCAATTTTTGTCTGATTTCAGTAGCATGTCTTTTGCCATGACAATAGTATATTTACAATAAGTATAATAATATTTACCTATAACGTCAATTATGAGTCATCAGATCAGTAAGAACTTTGCGGATCATAAATGGTACATTTCACACAATAACTTAATTTTTGACAACCCTAAGCAAGATTAAAAAAAAATCATATCTTACGAAACGCGTGTTTTTGCGTCTGGTTTTTTTTTGCAATACATATTAACATCACAGTATAACGAGAGATCTTACAGTAGTTCATCGCGTTTGATGTTAGCGGAAATGCCGCCTTTTGCAGTTTTGTCAGGGTTGTCACTTCAGTTTTTATATATAATTTTTCTGTAATATTCTATATATAACCCCTATTCGTTCTCTTTGTTCTGTCAAGGCACATCAACTCACGCTAATTTATATTACTAGGTGATGCCCGCGGCTCCGCTCGCATGGATGTCGGCTATTGCGACTTTTGGTTATATCTCCGGTTCTACTCAACCAATTATGATCAAGCAAACGTAATATTTTAAGTCTGAGTTTTTGGATTTTGGTTTCGATTTCGGTTTCAAATTCGATTTCGTTTTCGATTTCGAATTTCTATTTTGATTCCGACTTGAATTTGGATATTGATTCGGGTTCGGGTTCGGGGTTGGATTTGGATTCGAATTCAAATTTCGCCGGGATCGATTGATGATATATTCTTAAGGAGCCTATCCACGATCAGTTCGCCTGCAGTTTCAAATCGTATCGGGCGGCCTGCAGTCCTAAGTCGACAGCGCCCACACACGAAAGCGATTTTGGCCTGGCGGCCATGCCCTGCTGTCAGTTTTGCGGCTCTACACGATCAGTTGGGAGTCGACAGTTTCCAATTGTCTGCTATCGGGCTTGACGACCATGTTACCGACGATCAAAGATGGCGAACTTGAAATTAAAAAAAAAAACAAATCGAGGTTTTCGGGGTGACTAATTACGTATAATAAAATCCATTTAGCGATCCAAGATGGCGGACTTGAAATTTCCCACAAAGTCAACATGAGCATCGTTTTGGGGGTTTTCAGAGTTGCTAATTACGAATATATCATCCATCTAGTCACCTTGGATTGCTACATGAATAACATATTCGTGATCAGCAACCCCAAAAACCTTGAAAACGATACCCGTATCGATTTTAGTAAAAATTTCGAGTCTGCCATCTTGGATCACCAAATGGATGTTATATTCGCAATCAGCGACCCCAAAAACCCTGAGAACGATACCAATATCGATTTTAGTCAAAATTTTGAGTCCGCCATCTTGGATCGCGAAGTGAATGTTATATTCGCAATCAGCGACCCCAAAAACCCTGAAAACGATACCCATATCGATTTTAGTGAAAATTTCGAGTCCGCCATCTTGGATCACCAAATAGGTGTTATATTCGCAATCAGCGACCCCAAAAACCCTGAAAACGATACCCATATCGATTTTGGTAAAAATTTCGAGTCCGCCATCTTGGATCGCGAAATGGATGTTATATTCGCAATCAGCGACCCCAAAAACCCTGAAAACGATACCCATATCGATTTTAGTGAAAATTTCGAGTCCGCCATCTTGGATCACCAAATGGATGTTATATTCGCAATCAGCGACCCCAAAAACCCTGAAAACGATACCCATATCGATTTTGGTAAAAATTTTGAGTCCGCCATCTTGGATCGCGAAATGGATGTTATATTCGCAATCAGCGACCCCAAAAACCCTGAAAACGATACCCATATCGATTTTTGTGAAAATTTCGTGTCCGCCATCTTGGATAGCTAAATATAGAAAACGAAAAAAAAAACAATTTTAACAAACAAAACGAGCCTTGAAAAAAAAATCACGTGATTAGTGTGATTACAAAAATGAGACAGCCCTGAATCCTTAGTACCGAGTAAAATGTATGGGCGTACCGAGTAATACCCCGTCCCCCACCACCCCTCTCCCCCCGCACGATTGCTCTGTCTAGACGGCTTCGTTGACCGACTGTATGTAGTATGAATCGTTAGACTGTGTTAACATTATACATATAATTCAATTTGAAACAAATGCTACAATGCAATAGCTTTCGAATAAAAAATATTTAAGTTATCATACAAAATACATTTTTTCTTTTTTTTTAGTACTCCAGTCATCAATTATTTATGTGTACATTTGTTCTTTAGGTCAACATTCATCATGTTTATAAAAAAATTATGGTTAAAAATCATAAGGAACTCAGTTATAAAGTTTTTCTGATTTCTATGGATTTTTCTCAATTTTTTTAATTTCTCAAAAAGTATGAGACGTACATCAACGAAAGTTTTTTTAAGTAGTTTGTCTTAAAATTCTCTTTACGAAGAGTTTATAAAACGGAGATGAACGCAAATCGGCTTCTATAAAACACTCTGTCTTGTAACTACTGACTATTAGACAATATCTGCATTCTGTCAACAATACTATTGCAAATTCACGAACTAGCGATTGTCCAAAATAATCTATTTTATCGATACTATCGATAGTATTTCTTTCAGTACTTTGATACTATTGATATTATCGATAACATCGATAGTATTGCCTTTTTGAGCTTCTATACTATCGATAGTATCGATAGTATTGCTCTCTGACAATACTATTGCCACCTTATTAACAATCGATTATATCGATAATAAAATCGATTGTTATACTATCGTTAAACTTTCGATAGACTATCGTACTGCTATCGATATTCGCCTATCGATCGGCAACACTTAAAAATAGTCTTTACACGTATAACACGACTTGGGTCGTGCGGTCGTGCCAGATCGATTGAGAATAAAGTTCACGGTAAATATCATAATAAAAATAGTGATATTTGTGTAATAAAAATAAAGGTTCACGCGGGCGCCACGTGGCGCTGCAGTCGGTTACGCTACAGTGTGAAAAATGTTTGCAACCCCTAAGTAACCGGCCCAAGTCAACTCGGTCAATGAACTTTATTCTCGATCCATATGGCACGAGATATAGACCCTCGCGACAGGTTGCAGCACTTGCAGCGTTATGGGGTCCGCATTTGGAAGTCCTGAAGTCACCAGCACCCTCGAGTCTTTGCAGTTAATTGTTTATCACTAAATATTTAGTAGGTACCTACCTACCTATGTACATTTTTTTTAACAATGTTGAGTGTCCTATCGTCCTTCTTCTTCATTAGTGTTAATCCCAGTCGCGTCCGAAGTTTTCAGCTTGGAGTTTGTGGTCCGCTTTAGCAGTCTGAGGATTTGGCTAAACTTCGATATTTTCTGTAAAGCGACTGCCATCTGTTCTCCACAACCCAAAGGTGAAATCGAAGCATTGCAGTTAGAGTGAGTTGTTGGACTTATCGAGTGCAAGGCATTTGCACTGAGAGATATTTGCACTGAGCGGGGATCGAAGCCGCGCCTCCCTACTGGTATCGCGGTAATAGACAACTCATACGAGTTTTATTAAACTCTGTCTCTCAAAGTCACTTCATTACTCGTGAATGTTGTGAACGTTTGGGGTATGAGCAGAGTAATATTCGGTGCACTAAAGTGAGAGGTTTCGGTGACTCGGAAAAGGCAGTTAGCGGCTCAGTTCTAGGTATTTGAAATTTCGTCGCGATTTAATTCAAATATTAAATTTGACACTAGCGCTTTGGTAGTGAACCGAATAACGGATAACCTTTGATTATTTATATGTCTAGATGGAGTGTCAAATGCGTACAAACGTCTCAAAAAATATCAGCTTCTTCAATCTCATAGTACTTACGCGCAGCTCAGTGACGTTCGCGTCGGCTCGGTGTCACAACGTAGGTAAAAACCGCGAAAAACATTAAATAAAAACTGTCGAAATATGGCGACTAGCATTATCAAAGTGTGCCGGAATTAAAAAGGACGCCTAAATACTACTACACACATTACCTTTTATGAATAAAGTAACCAAAATACAAGTTAAATTAATTATTTTTTTCATCACAACAATATGTCATTTATCACGCGCCATATTTGTAAGTGTTGCCAGTTTTTTAAATTCATGGTTTGGTTCGATTGGGGGAGCCTTGTACCGATTGGGGGAGCCAATGTCCCTCCTTTTTATTGATTTGGATTAGAGCATTATTTACTGACTAAGCCAAAGCCAAAGGAGGGTTATGATTTTGACATGCAAGTGAATCCGAAGTCCGAAGTCCGAAGTCCGAAGTCCGAAGTCCGAAGTCCGAAGTCCGAAGTCCGAAGTCCGAAGTCCGAAGTCCGAAGTCCGAAGTCCGAAGTCCGAAGTCCGAAGTCCGAAGTCCGAAGTCCGAAGTCCGAAGTCCGAAGTCCGAAGTCCGAAGTCCGAAGTCCGAAGTCCGAAGTCCGAAGTCCGAAGTCCGAAGTCCGAAGTCCGAAGTCCGAAGTCCGAAGTCCGAAGTCCGAAGTCCGAAGTCCGAAGTCCGAAGTCCGAAGTCCGAAGTCCGAAGTCCGAAGTCCGAAGTCCGAAGTCCGAAGTCCGAAGTCCGAAGTCCGAAGTCCGAAGTCCGAAGTCCGAAGTCCGAAGTCCGAAGTCCGAAGTCCGAAGTCCGAAGTCCGAAGTCCGAAGTCCGAAGTCCGAAGTCCGAAGTCCGAAGATCGAAATCGAAATCGAAATCGAAATCGAAATCGAAATCGAAATCGAAATCGAAATCGAAATCGAAATCGAAATCGAAATCGAAATCGAAATCGAAATCGAAATCGAAATCGAAATCGAAATCGAAATCGAAATCGAAATCGAAATCGAAATCGAAATCGAAATCGAAATCGAAATCGAAATCGAAATCGAAATCGAAATCGAAATCGAAATCGAAATAGAAAATCGAAATCCAAATCGAAATCGAAACCGAAAGGATTCGCGTGGAAAGTACCCAAACCTATGCAAATTAGTCATATGTACACAAACAAATATATGCACTAAGCGAGAATCGAACCCGTGCCCCTTGCTACCATTCTCATTTACTACTGTTACGCTACAGAGGCTGTCAAAAAAAACCATTTAATTATACCTAGGTGATTTTTTTGGGAAATTTTCCTTGTAGTTGGTATCATATTTACGCACACAGAAGCACGAATGCAACGTGTAAAACACGGGCCGCACGCACACATGTTTGCACAGGTTGACTCGTTTTATTTCCGTTGACAGAAGGACGAGGCTCCATCTAGACATTATATAATCAAAGCGGATAACTTACCTTCCGCGCTTGTACACAAATCCGCCCTGCCACAGTTCAATAGAATACAGTTGGCAGATGGTACTTTCGCTACTCCCAGTCAAATTGACGTTTTAATAGGTGCATCTCTGTTCCCACACCTACTAATCCCCGGCTCTGCCGGTAACCGCGGTCGCGACCGACGGTAACTCCGCGCTGACGACTCCCCTAGCGATAGCGGCCGCGTTTACTACCGTTACGCCACAGAGGCTGTCGTGTCCTATCGTCCTATCGATCATAAGTCTGTCCTTTCTCTTTGATCTTGGTATTAATTAAGTAGGTACTTAAATGTAAAACTAGGATAGTTCCAATAGTCCACAACTCCACACTGATCCGTTTGGTGCACTTACCTCATAGATCAGAGAATTCAAAATACCTATCGGCCTGAAATACTTAAGTTCATTACTGCCAAGTAGGCGAAACATGTACCTATCTACCAAAAACGGCTATCTAGCTGAATTAATCAGTGCTAGGTACCTACCTAGTACCTACCTACCCACTATTCTATAAAAATTGTGAACATTGTCATGGACTTAGTATTGTGATAACGTCGTAGGTAGGTAAGTAGGTACATGAAGGTGTGGATATCTATTACCTACCTACCTATACAATAACCACACAGTAGGTATTGTTACATACAATAGTCATAGTGGGCACCTGCCTGTTGATCGTTCTATTCTGTACAATAAATAAATAGCATAGAGACTGCATTAAATATATTGTATAGCTTATATCCACGAGCGTACTTAAGTACCTACCTACACCCATCCACTGAGGTAAGTACCTAGCTACTTACATTCGGTTATCGTTACTTTTAGTTAAAAATTAGGCATTTATAAGTAATATTTTATCCCCAGTTCTAACTTAAACTTACCTACTACAAACTTACGTGCGATTTTATGTCTGATTAGCATCTTTCATAAAAAAATGCATCATGCAAAAAAACTGCATCAGAATCTGTTCCGTAGGTTTTTCATCCATCATGGACAAACAGACAAACCTATTTGTATGTAATATCATTGAACCTAGTGAATGAAGTACAGCAGCAACATAGCAAAAATAGATTATAAATAGTTATTATTCGTCATTATCATTACCTATAAACTTACGCTTTTGTTTGAATATATAAATAACACGTATTACCACGTATTACTATAAATTTTACTAAAATTATTTCATGCTACACTTCTAGTTTTTTACCGCATTCGAAACACGAACGTTGTTTGTTATCTCACTCTTACTTGAAAGCAGCTGGATTTTCCTTCTCGCAAACAACCAAGGTCAACTAAAATAACAAATTTGTCAATTTTGACATTTCCTATGCTAAACTTCTACAAAATATCCCAAAACGTGAATTGAAACTATTACAAAAATATAATATAAAATCTGTCTGTGTCTTCGCATTTCTAATCTAACTTTCCAAAGTAAGCATAAAATTATAATATTTGCTAGGTGTAGTCTAGACTCTAGCTCTGTTGCTTAATTACTTTTCCCTTGTTGTACGTACGCTGTTGTATTGTTGCGAAACAGGTAAAACTACAAAATCTATACATTATCATCAAAACTCGTTTAGATATTAAACTTACGTAAATCTTCATTATAAATGTAAACTATTAGTTAGAAAGTGAAATGTCGTCTATGATATAACAGATTTATAGGTGAAATTATGTGATGTGGCCTTGCGGGGCGTTCGAGTCAGTTGCTGTCGCGTAGTTGCTAGAAAGTGTATTGCTGTCCGCGTTCTGTGATTGTAATTTTTTTAACGAGTCTAGTTGCAATGTCTTTGGTATTCAGTTCAACTGTTTGTTTATCTGTGATGCCTGAAAGTAAGTTTTAAATACGAGGCACTGGAATTAAGGCTCAATTACCTGTTTAGGACCTCTGTATAATTCCTTCATAGATTTTAATAGATTTTTTTTAAACCAGGTGAGCATCGACCCGTGCCATACAGAATGTCGGCGCCAGGCTTAACTTCTGAAGCACAGCTGCGATACATGCTGCAGTGGTTTGGAGAGTTCAGTGAACTCCAACGGGAAGACTTTTTGCCCGTGCTGGCTGCAGCACGAGGGGACCATACAGATCAATTGGCTGCAACATTAGCGAATATATCCTGTCATGATAAACCTGTCAGCTTATTTCAGTGCAGAGTGAGTAAACAGATTTTTATTACTTTCTTTTTTTTTTATTGTCTAATAAATCAGAGATAAGCATTTGATTAAGATATAGGTACTAATATGAGTCAATAGATGTAGCTATGTCAAGAAATTAAAAAAATATATAATAATGTTAAATCATAAAGTCATGATGCATTTACAAATATAATATTTACTTTCTGAAGTATTGAATCTGTTTGAATACATTATGAAGAAAATATGTTCACTATTAAAATATGAATTAACTGTGGACACATCAGAATCTGTCAATCAGCAGGTGTACCAACTTGGAGTGATGGGCTTGTCCCCTAATACACACATCAACCTTCTCCTAATCTATTCGCTACAGTGTCGAAGGGTGAAAATTTTCCATAGACAGGCCAAAGTGTAAATGTAAAAATTTCTACCACAACTGCCCTTCTGCCACAAGCCGGCAGGAATCCAGACCCCTTGCCACAGATTCACTATTATATAAAATTCTATCCACCACATTTAGAACAGTAACAGTTGGTAAACCACATTAACCAAGCAAATTATGAAACTGAATATTTCAAAACATAGCTACTTCAATTCTGTTACTAACTGTTTAAGCAGATGCTTTTGAGGTACAGAAAATAAATGGCTAACATTATTGGTCTATTGACAACTATCTGGCATATGCTGAAACAGGCCCTATTTAGCACGCCATGAATGCTGGTGGTTCAGGCTTATTGCTAGCCTAAACCATCAGCAGATTATTTATTATTGTATGTGTGTTTTTTTTTCTGCTCATCACTCCATCATTAGGTACATAGTATAAAGCAAAATCACTTTCCGCGTCTGTCTGTCCCTATGTATGCTTAGGTATATCATCAAAACTATGCTACATATTGGACCCTCAGTTCAGACGTTTTGATAAAATTCACTCAACTCTACAACTAAAATCAAAATTCATCATTCACATTAACTATAACCAATAGAAATATGGGAAATTAGTAAAATATTTTAGAAATTCAGACCTATTTTCTAAAATAAAAATGATTAACCTAGGGTTAGTACTTTTTGAGCTATGGGCTATTTCATTTTATGCAAACGTCTGGAGTGAGGGCCACAGTTATTTGATCATAACAGTTTTATCTTACGTTTTAGAAATTTATGATTGCTTGCATTATGTTTTACTAATTTTTTACTAAATGCCCTATAAGTCTCAATTCGTTTGACAAGTTGGGCCCTCAGTCCAGATGCACACGTAACGCCCCTGGTGTTGCATACGTCCATAGGCCGCGGTAACCACTTTCCATCAGGTGGGCCGTGTGTTTGTCTGCCACCTAAGTGGTATGAAAAAAAATGGATCTCATAGGTTTATGTTTTAATAATTATTTTATTTCTTATATTTTCAGATAAAACTATTCAATGAGTGGTTTCCTACATGGGCTGAAGAAGAACAAGACAGACTGATAAAAGGGGTCTCCGAACAAGATGCCGAATTCGGCAGCAAATTACAGGACCTGGTATTGAATGGGCCACAAGTGAATGGTGATCATGACACTTTTGAGCAGAACATAAGCTTGGCACAGAATGGTACTGGTGAGCCCCATTCACCAGCTGATGAACATAAGAATGATGAAAATGGTACTTGGATTAACGGAGAAAATGAAGAAGTAGTACCCCAAGAAAATACTGAAGACACTCCTGTAGTTTCAGAGAACATTCCCGTTGAAATAGCAGCTGCCTCTTAATATGTAAGGGCTTTTCCTCATTTCTTTTATATAAATTATCTTTCTTTTTATCATGTAATAGTTATCATGTTACATAATCTTTTTAGCAATAGTATTTATTCTAATTCTTGCTATAAATTTTTGGGAACCAATTTGTATAATATCTACATATTATATACAAAAAAAATTGTAAACATTCCATTGATGTCATTCCATGTTTATACAATGTATTCATGAAATATGTATAAGTAATACTAAATGTCTATAACTTTAATATTTGTCACAAATATTTTTCTTGAATCTCAATAATGTTCTACTGATACCTAGTTTTACATTTTTGATATTCAGTTTTATATTATGTTGTATTGATAGTTTATATGTAGGTATATGAATTTTATATTCACAGATTTATAATTTAAGACTAAAGTTTTATATTTGCATGTAAGATAATTTTGTAACTCAGTGTCATAATGAATACTTGAATTTAGTATTGCAAAACATCTAACAGTATTTTTTATTATATATTTACTAATATATGGTTGGTTGCTATTAGTGCACTACACAAATGTCCTGATAATTGAAAAGAATGCATAGTTTTGAAATGAGTCATAGATGACATAATGTTTGATGGATATTGTATTATGAAGAAATTGACAATAGATTCCATTGCATTCATCTTCAGATGCATACAGGCAGTTTCCTGCAGCTATTTTTTTATTGTATTACATGAACTAATTCATGATTGATTTGTTATTTATTATGACTAGAAGTTTATAGACTGGTGAGGCAGTATGACAAAAAAATTGTTATAGTAGCCAAATTTAACAAAAAAAATTAAATGCCAAATATGTACTATAAGGTCGTGCCAGATCGATGGAGAATAAAGTTTGCAGTAAATATCGTAATAAAAGTAGTGATTTTTTGTGTAACAAAAATAAAGGTTCACGCGGGCGCCACGTGGCGCTGCAGTCGGTTTCACCACAGTGTGAAAAATGTTTACAACCCCTAAGTAACATACCAAACAGGTCGCAAGGTCAATGAACTTTATTCTCAATCCATTTGGCACGAGGTATAGTTTGGAATATTCTTATGTCTGTATAAAGGGAAGGGATGAAGTACAAACATATAATGTGCCAAGATTTAAGAAGTATATTTCAATATTGTACGGAATATACATTTTGTCCTATGTTCACAAAAAATAATATATTGCTGTAGATTGTATTATTTTATGGTCTGAAATGTAAGTGATAGTAAGGTGCTGGCGGAGGGCTCGTGTATGACTAGATATCGGTGAATTATTATAGTTATAGTAAAAATAAATTATTTACGTCTTACAAAAAATTCTAAGTGTTCTTTTATTTGATTTGTAATCTTTTCACTATACACTCGCCGGGATATTTAAATCAGCCAGGTAATCTCAAATCATATTTTCACTATAACCTACACCTTAAGTTAAACTGATGGACTGGTGAAATCATCAGTAGGTATTCTATTAAAGTTCCGCGTTCAGCCATAAGGTTTATCTTTTTAATTTATTCTCAACGATTTATTTGAACTCAAAAAGTGGCGCTGCAATGAGTTTAGGTATGAGTAAGGACATTTTATCATGGATTAAACCCGTACCCCATACAATAAATTAGTTGTTTTTAATACGAGATCCTTTTTTTCTTCCGTTTATTTTATATACATTGGTAGATAACTAATAATTAAAATAATTTGCAAACTCATTAGGTATAGGCTTCAATTATACTTACAGAAAAGGCAAGAGGCATAAGGCGTGACACAAACAATGTTATCAAAGCTTAACACACCCCGTCGTTTTGCGTCAGGGGTTAAAAATCGTAGGTACGTATTCTCGCCTTAGGTAAAGGTACAGTTGAATATATACGAGAAATAATTTTATTAACAATCTAATGAATTTCAGTCGAAAAGTACATAGGCATTTAAAGCTGCATGTTAGACAATATCCATGGAATGTAAGAACCAACGCGGGTGTAGACTCCTGGCCATCCCGGAGTTCCGCAGGGCGAAGGCCCGTAAGACACGACGCCTACGACCATCCAGTTGTTGGCTGAAGGGTCTTGGGCCATGAGGGGGCCCCCGGAGTCTCCCCTGCAGGAGTCGTGGCCGGCGACGCCGCCCGCACACATCTGGGTGTTGACTATCGTTCGGCTAACCTTGGTGTAGACCTTACCACAATCTTTGTTCTGCACTACTGGTACCCTCACTTTTAATTTGACGTCTGATTCACTACCTGCAATGGATAACAAATATATTTTTTAAATATAAAAAATATAAGTAAAATACATACATACATACATACATAAAATCACGCCTGTTTCCCATAGGGGTAGGCAGAGATCACGGATCTCCATTTGCTACGATCCTGACATACTACTCTCGCTTCATTCACTCTCATTACATTCTTCATGCATGCTCGTCGGTTTAGGGTACACCTACATAAAAATTATCGTTAAGTCTATTAGGAACGCCGTTGACCGAACGGGTGATCAAACCCTTTAGTGTGGGCCATTTAACCATCTCCTCTATATAGGTACCTAACGACTGCCATAGATGTTCGTATGGAAACCGGGCACGACGGCTCAACCTTACGTCCTGTGTCTCTCTGAGGCACGCGGAAATATAACCAATGCTAATAGACATTTATGCATGGGTACTTACTAATATAGATTTGCACTGAGCGGGAATCGAACCCGCACCCACTGCGTAGCAGTTAAATGCATTACCGCTACAGAGGCTATCAGTAATACCTACCTAGTAAGAGGAAGAATCAAAGCTAAGAAGACCCTTATTCATTATGTGAAGCAAGAATGTCATCGTAATTAAAGTTTTTCATATCGATAGTCGATATCCAATTCTTTTGCTCTATGAAGTTACTCACGTGTTTCAGTCTTGCCCCACCCAGCTACCTCCATAACGGTCCCTTCAAAAGTATCCCGCTGAAAAGCTGCGCTGAGCGGTAGGCATATAGGTCTGACGAAATCTGGAATAAAATGGAACCAATTTTATTTGTGAAGCTGTTTGGATGTTTAGATAGCAGGTACCTATTTGTCATTCAAACATGCTCTAACGGCTGAACATCCCTGGCTGTTTGGTAGGTACCTATAGAAATAGATTTCTTCAGACTAAAAGAATAACATAGACGGGTCGTATAGAACACTCGTTGTGAGCACGCACGAGAGTGAGCGAGATGGCACTACAGTAATTTAGTATTCCTTTTTGTGGCTTGACTTGTTCTATACGCTCGCTCCGTCTATGTTATTATTTTATTCTCTATGTTATTTTTTTTTTTCGTGAGAAGAAATATTAATAGGTACCTACTCTTTTATCGAAACCAGGTTCGAAAGAAGAAATATTATATTCTTCTTTCGAAGCGTAGTTTTGTACTAGGCCGAAGCGTACAGAACTTAGGTGACCAACTTAAAGCTACTTTCTTGGTAGATGGTATATTCCGGGACATACATATCTTGGACCCATAATTATATTAAGTTTATGCTTGGACCTGAGTCGTAGGACAAACGAGACCCTGGCGCGCGCAGATTGTTTTGTAATAAATAATCTATGCTTGGTGAGTTTGAGCTCGTCTACCGCCATAGCATCCCGTAGTATCCTCAATAGACATCCATGAAACATATTAGTACTATGCGTAAAAATTTTAGGTCCAAGATAAGTATTTTGTCGTGTCTACCTAATTTCTTTTTCCAACATTGGTTACTTTAACTTTTTTTATTTACAAAGTACACACATCAAAAAAAGTTTGCGATCACTTTGAAAAACTGAAATCTTTTTTGTTACTGTAGATTATATTATGATTTTTTCTTCTTTTTAGATTCTTTATTTAAAAATCAAGAATTAGAACACAAAACAATGACACCGTTCAATTGGTTTTTCTTACAAAAAGGCTTTCAGTCCTAGCTTACGCTCATTCAGAAATCTGATTTAGTGAATTATAACCGATTCAAGATATTTTTCGCGGAAAGTTGTGATTGAAAAAATGCCAAGAGGATTATCAGAGGTTTTACGAGCTAAAATAGTAACTTTGAGGGAAGAAGGATACACCACGAGAGTAATAGCACGCAGACTTGCTATATCCCAATCCGGTGTCGTGGCTACGCCACGGAATGGAGAATTTAGCAGACCGACCCCGCAGCGGTCACCCAACTGTTTTGACAGCTGCCCAAAAGCGCTATATTAGATTGCTGGCAGCCCGTGATCCCACAATCAACGCCACTAAAATAAAAGCAGAAGGTCAGGGCCGCCTCTGGGCTTGAAGTTAGCACGCAGACCGTTCGCAATTGCTTGCACCAGGCTGGATTACGAGCACGGAGGTCATGGCGAGCTCCGCTCAATTCCCGGCAACGTCAACAACGAAGATTGCAGTGGGCTAGACTTCGGCAAAATGAAGAAGGTGAGGAAGAAAACATTTGGCAAAACTGTCTCTTCGTTGACGAATCCCGAATCTCCACTCATCCAGATAACCGACGTGTCCGTGTCTGGAGAAGACCAGGCGACCGTGAAAGACAAAGAACTGCCACTGGAACAGTTCAGCAAGGCGGAAAATCGGTGTCTTTTTGGGGTGGCATTATGATTGGAGCTAGAACGCCTTTGATCCCGTATCGGGGCTTCATTACAGCAGACATGTACAAAGCAGTTGCTATTGATGATATCGTCAAACCATTCCGAGTAAACCATGGGCACAAATTTGTACTGGTCGATGATAATGCGCCCGCACATCGAGCTTAACGAGTCAGTGCTGCTCTTCAAGAATACGATATCACACGATTAGACTGGCCTGCCGGTTCGCCCGACTTAAACCCAATAGAGCACGCGTGGGATGCTCTTAAACGAGCTGTATGGAACCGTGAGCCACATCCCCAGACAGTTCCAGAGCTCAGGGAAGCCGCTATTGAAGAAAAGGGATAGGTTACCCCAGGAAATGCTGGATAACATGATCCTCAGCATGCCAAGGAGGATCTCCGCATGTGTTCGAGACAGGGGAGGAGTTATTTTATATTGAACTAGCTGTCCCGGCAAACTTCGTTTCACCTTAGAAATTAGAATCAATTAGCTGTATCAAATTCTCCTAATTATTTTGACAACGGAAAGCATTTCGATTCGGGCCCCATACGCCCACGGAGCTCCCGAAACTAATAGGTCACCGGGGCCCATACTTACACCTACGGAGCCTATATACCTATGGAACCCAAACAACCATATACCTCTAAGCTCAAGGGCGTTCAAACTACCATAAACCATAAATTTTTCGACCTAAATAAAAAAATAGCCACCATAAATATTTTCGCGGCCCAAGCAACGGGCATTTTGTTAATTTAGAAGAATGTGTACTAATCACCCTCTGACGATATTTGCACGCATTATGTCAATTCTATATCAAACGTCAGATAACATAGAAGAATATCATACAGCAGTATTAGAATAGTAAACACATTTTTTTCCAATTCGTATTCCAAATTCAAAATTTAGACATGGCGTATGTCGGATCAGCTATTTTATATGGTGGTTATGTATTCTTAAACTTTCTAATTTTTCGCGCAATTTTCTTCATTTTTTCTTTCATAAGAACCATCTCCTAACAATAATGAACATAACTAAAAAGGAATTAGCGAAATCGGTTCAGCCGTTCAGCGTGATGTCGTGACCAAGGGAAATAGGGGTTCATTTTTATATACACGGTGTAATCGTTAAGTGTGTCCAGGCGATTATTCCGTAACTATTACAGATATCAAAAAACTTTAAACGGATATCGAAAGTACGTTACCTAATGAGTAAAATTCCATAAATAACTTTTTAAAAATCAAACGAGTGGTAGGGGAGACCTAGGAGAGTTGTGACAATTTTTAATTTTAGGGGAATATCTCGCTCCAGAAATATTCCACAGTTACGACCTATGTGAATAAATGTTGCACCATTCCTTCCCCTTTCAAAACAATCATCAAAAATAAGTAAAGTATTACAGTTTCCGAGAAAATCAACAAAAACAAAGATTACTCCCTTTGTCACAACTCCCCTATCACCGAGGTAAGATGTGACAGGTACCGAGGAAAGTTGTGACAGCTATTTATTTAGACTGTTTAAGTATTAAAAAATACCATTACACATATTATAAATAAATGAAACATGATTTTTTTTGCAAAAAGTAGTATAATCATATTTTAGCACATCCAGTACCAACAAACACAACGTATAGTTTTTCCATAACAAGTAATTATATCATATAAGTAAGTAATTATGGCATCGCTTTGAGATCAAATAAACTATAATCAGTAATTTTTTTTTCTAATCTGATAGGCAATTATGGCACACGTATTGCAGCTCGCCTCCAGTACAATCTGCGTGTGACTAACCTTTACATTCTAGGCATTGCACCCACTCCTCATTTGATCTGCTGTTTGAAAAAGCTTCAAGGCAAACCATGCAAAAACAATTATTTTCTGCCTCTTCTTCGGCATCACTTGCTCTCTTCTTCTTATTAGTCTTCTTGACTTTTTTAGGTTTCTTCTTATCTTCGCACACGCTTTTTCACATTCTTAGCCTTCCTATTGGCTTCTATAGCAGCTTTTTCGTCCTTAGTAGGTGTATCAGTAAGCACTGAAGATTTGATTTTGCGTCTGTTCGGTTGACTGTTTTTACTTGGCGGAGCTTTTGGCAACGGCCTAACTGATTCTGGCGAGAACACATTAGAAACAGTGGCAAGAGGACTGTGGGCTGTAGACGTGGAGGCAACAGGTTCACTGGCATTATGGTTCACAGCGAATGAATTTCCAGATGGCATGGCATGTTCTATCGATGGACTTGGGGTAATGGCTCTTGCTTCAACGTTATCAGCTGTGCCAGTGTTGATATTTGGAGTTATGGTTATTTGTACTGGATTATCCGCAATTTCTGAAACGGATTGCTCTAGTTCTGGGTTGGGTCAGTCACTTGACTTGGCAAGAAGTCGGCTTCTTCAAATATATCTGTGTTAACTGGCCAAGTTCCAGTTGCAGCAAAACCAGCACAGATATTCTGATAACCCAGCAGAAAAATGAAGTCAAATAGGAGAGTTGTGACAGGCTGTCACAACTCTCCCGGGTGCTCAAAATTACGACTTGCACCGAATAATAATTTAAATTTTCGAAACAAGATGCAAATAAAAAGAAATGATGAAACCTTTTGAGACTTAGATAACTACACAACTTAAGAAAAAATAACACAACAACGCACATGTAATAAGATATGGTATAAATTCAATCAAAATTTTGACGAAAAACTTACTTTTCGATTTTTTTTGCACGCCCATGTTATAACTACGCAACCTCTTCGCGTGCGCCGCCGGCGGGTACTAAGTCAACTAGTGCGTCTCTAAAGCGTCAATCGAGCGTTGTTGCCGGCTCGCTTACCTTCATAGGTAGGGAGAAATCGCGTCTGTCACAACTCACCTCTGTCACAAATCTCCTAGGTCTCCCCTATCTAAAATTTTGACATTAAACCCTCCCATACATTTAGTATTAGATTAGTAGAAAGGTTTTAGTTTCCTTATTTTAAGTGGTCTGGTACTCATTTTGCCTTAATCATATTTTATGATTACGTATGATATGACAATGATGATTTTCAAGTAGATACATGTGAAGATTTCTTTTTAATTTTTTTTTAAAAGAATATTAGAACCGAAGTTACTAATATTCCCTCTAACCCCTCCAACTAAGCTAAAATGCTTGTGCCAGGAGTGGGTTCACGTCGGTAGTGTAATGGCCAATTCACTAAACAAGCACCACGATGCGAGTCGCAACGTTGTGTTCGATAGAGATTGTCATTGGTCGATCTCCAGTGACGTGATACAATCCGACCAATGATAATCTCTATCGAGCACAACGTTGAGACTTGCATCGTTGTGCTCGCTTAGTGAATTGCTGTGCAGGATCGAACCCGGGACCTCTCGATCGTAAGGCCGGCTCCTTAACCACTAAGCTACCGACGCTTTTAAATTTAAAAAAAAATAAATTATCTTACTACTTCAAAGTTTCTTCTCTTCAATTCTTACACGGAAAGTGGTATGCTAATTTAATTTTTTTTTAATTCAAAAGCGTCGGTAGCTTAGTGGTTAAGGAGGCGGCCTTGCGATCGAGAGGTCCCGGGTTTGATCCTGGTCATTACACTACCGACGTGAACCCACTCCTAGCACAAGCATTTTAGCTTAGTTGGAGGGGTTAGAGGGAATTCGGTTCTAATATTCTTTTAAAAGTTAAAAAAAAAAATCTTCACATGTTGTATCTACTTGAAAATCATCATTGTCATAATCATACGTAATCATAAAATATGACTAAGGTAAAATGAGTACCAGACCATTTAAAATAAGGAAACTAAAACCTTTCTACTAATCTAATACTAAATGTATGGGAGGGTTTAATGTCAAAATTTTAGATACCACTCGTTTGATTTTTAAAAAGTTATTTATGGAATTTTACTCATTAGGTAACGTACTTTCGATATCAGTTTAAAGTTTTTTAATATCTGTAATAGTTACAGAATAATCGCCTGGACACACTTAACGATTACACCCTGTATATAGATTTACACCTTTTAATAATAAATTGTAGTTTAAGTTTAATTAAACAGTCTTTTTCTTTCTATGAAATTTCTATCACAATTGCATTATGATTAATGGCTCAATTTTTTTTAATAAATAATAAAAAAAAGTTTTATATTTTAATTTCAAACAGGATATTCCTATTTAAAGAAAGCATACAACATAGATTTTTTCTTGATAAAGTTAAATTTAAAGAATTCTAGGAGCTTATGCCATTGATCGCAAACTTTTTTTGATGTGTGTATGTAATTTTAACTGTAGGTACATACCATTTTTCTGTGCGTTATACGAGAGCCTCAACAACGCGATGTCGTTGTGTTGGTGGCGGTCGTCGGGGTTGTAATGCTCGTGCGCTATCCTCTGTTCCACGGGTATGTCCTGCACAGGTCTGGAGCAATCGTCGCTGACGCAGTCCTCCGAAGAAGAGGTGTTCCATTCACCAAGACGGACTTGTGATCTGAAATTTAAAGATGGTAAGCGTATTATTTAAAGAATAATATTTTTACAAACTCATACGTTTGACAGATTTTGCAGTAGCAGTGTAGATCGTTGACCTCTCATTCTTCATTTCCTCTTCAGAGGAAACTACGCTAAAGCCTAATCTAGTCCTTCGGAGCACTACTACGTTACTAAGTACCACCGGGGGGTACTCCCCGGCTGAGATAGGTGGCCCTACACACTGCAGTACCTACCTACGTTCTCAGAATAGGTACAGACCTACTATTGAAGCTATAATCCATATCCATATTTTTTGTCTGTACAATCAGCGTCAGAAATGTCTTGATAACGAAATCTCAATATGATGATGATGAAAGGTGCATAGGTACCAAATATCAGAACAATCCGTCATCAGGACGGGAAAAAAACCAAGGAATTAAGATCATTTTGAGCGGTTTGTTCATCAACATCTTTTTGATGCTGCCTGTACCTACCTATAATAGGTATATCGAAGTAGAAGTCATTGCAAATTTTACCCTGAGACCTCTGACCTCGCAGTCGATCAATCGCACACAAGTCTTCTAAGGTCGAATAAATGGAACTTATCATAGTAATGACTTAATGATGTGAGAGTATTACTCACATTCTCCAGTTCCGAGGCAAATCTGAGCCTTTCACACAGTGAGCAGCTGTGAGAACGTATCGCCACGACACCAGCACGCCTCCGCAGTAGAAACCCCATCCAACAGCTGTAAATTAAGAACTACATTGTATTACTTCCACATTATCCTCATCCTTTGAGCATTTTACCAACTCAGTTGGCTTTCAGTCTCACTACGAAATGGCATGATACGGCCACCTAAATTTATTACTTTTTTTTATATATACATGGCACGTCATTTTGACTTCACCTCGCCTGATGTTAAGCTAAAGGAAGAGTCTCGGAAAGAGGGTCACCATCGTAAACATCATGTTAACACCATGTCAACAGTGGCAGCCTATGCCACCTACTTATTGTGACACAAGTTTTTTAATATATAATTTATTTTCTTTTCTGTACCTACCACATCTATGTAATGAACAACACGGCTACAATCCCAGCTCAGGAAAATTATTATATCTACTGCAATTTGTCATACTAACGAAACAATTCCTCCTTCTTTTTAAAGTTGGTAAAATATAAAATGAGAATTTACCGCCTACTGCTTACCCTTAAAACTATCTACACACCGAAGCCGGCTTAAGACAGAATAAATCTCTGAAAATAGGTAAATACCCTGACAATATAAGAAATGTGGCTGTATGGCAGACAGGAACGTGATTTCTTTAAGGAAATTAGAATGCACAAATAATAATGACGTAAGCTAAGAAATCACGTCCACTGCCATAACACAAAATATGCAAGTCAGCGAGAAGATAGGACGTGCCCTCAAGTAGCGCTCCTTCTCCACTCCAAATAAAACTTACGTTTGTCATATCGAATCAACGCCATCCAGGGATGTTCATCCAAGTCTGCTTGAGTTCCACCCACTATTCTGTCATTGTTCTGTATACCACATTCCTGCTCGCTAGGTAGTAAACCGGGGGGAACTGCTGGAGTGGTCGCTGCTATTTGGTAATCTGGACTTGGTGGTCGGTTAGTCCTAACTTCGTCATTCGGATGTAAAAATTCCGGTGGACAGCATACCTACGACAAAACTTTTAGATTATACATTAAGCCGCCAAGATCTGCAATGGACGAAGTTCAGGCACTAGTTTTCCTCAAGGGGTCAGCGGCAGAAAGAGTATGAGAGTGAACTCCGAGTGTGAAGTAACAGTTTTGGTTACCTACATCCATGACTAACGCTATGATGGAGATTCATTTAAGTCATGGTTGCGGAACAAGTAGGGAGTTGACCGGCGATAGGCTGAACAACTGGCATCCCATAACATTTTATGACACTGAGTTATTTTCCAAATGCATGCTTAATTTTAGCATATCAATGGCTGCTGTGCACATCATCATAATCAATAATCATTATCATTCACACGTACTATCCTAATCGCCACCGAGGTCATGTTGAACTCGGAGCTAAGACCCCACCTTCCAGTTTTTCGTCTTCCACTTGGGCGTCCATGACTGCTATGATACATCTTCTAATGAGGCTATTTTACGATTAAACCTGTAAACCTACCGTGATGTGCTATAAACCGTGATGTGTTTTGTGCCACTGTCCACAGGATGAGGGGATCTTAGTAAATAGTTCATCCCTCTCCTTCTACGTCGCGGCCCCAAACACTATCGCTTATAGCCATCATGGTAGGCCTGTAGGCAGTTCTTTAGCTTACCTTGGGTACATCGTTTTCAAGAAAACCGCAGTGCAGAGTGCGCACTAGACTTGTGATCTGTGGAGTGTTGCTGCGCTGAAGCTGCGTGTGTAGTCCGGTGCACTCGTACAATGATATACAGTTAGCTCCACCATTACATACTGTACGCTCTGTAACACAATATTTCAGTAGTTAGGTACGTTAACAAAAGAATCTTATATTTTGTTAATGTTTGGGTGTTTGTTATTCAATCACGATCCAACGGCTGAACGGATCTGGCTGGAATTTGGTCCAGTCTGGAATAACACCTGACCTAGGCTATAGACATAATTCTGCGCAGGCGAAAGTAAATTCCGTAAAAGTAACCTGTTGCAAAGCCAAGAGAAACCTGTGCTTATGCACCTAAAAGTACCTAAGTATTACCATAAATAAAACTTTAAATTATGTTTATACCCATGATTGCTTGTTATATCAGCCTGCAAATAATGGGTGCTAGCGATATCATTCATCATTAGCCTAGGTCTGTCAGTCTAGGCAGTCCACTGCTGGACATACGCCTGGGCCTCGATTCTACTAAAGCAAAACTATTGTCAAACCACACAGATTGCAAAAAGCGGCATTAAAGTTTAGGCTTTATTGCAAAATTAAATGACAAAAGTTTCATTACACTCTTTTATTCACTCTGCTAACAGTTATTTAATATAGAACTTTACATCGCTTTAAAGTTTATAATGTATTGCCGCTTTTTGCTATCTCTGTGGTTTGACTATAGTTTTGCTTTAGTAGAATCGAGGCCCTGTTCCAATGTTGGGAGGCTTTAGCCTACCGTTTCCACACTGTGCAATCGGTTGGAACAGGATTTTATTTCGAGTTTTCCTACTGTCGTAGTGATATCGTCTGCGTATTTTTCCGTTAGTCGCCTCGTACGACACCCCTTAGATGAGATGGGGTGGCAATACTTGTATTCTTTCTCCGTTACCACACGGATAAGCTAAGGATTCCAGCGATACACCATTTGGTTTCACACTGGCTAAATGTATTTAACTCTCTGTAGTGACGGAAGCAACAGTATTTTAAATAAGCACTGTTAAAGTGTCGGGAAACCCTAAAGAAAGTAGGGTGAGTAGGGGAAAGGTGGAATGGATTTTTCTTGTGTTTGAACGCTTGCAAAACAATATATATTGACTCAAACTAAAATTGCAAATGTAGTACCTAAGTGAAGAGCAGTGAAGTGTATATTTATTTCTATGGGTTTGTTAAAACACTGCAAAAAAAGCCCAAAAAGTTTATGAAAGTTACAGATCATGGGGTAACATCGAAAAAAAATTAAAATATGGTGCCGTCAAAATTGACTCACTGCGCACAACCACTTGCTCCCAGCGACAAACTTTAACCGAGGAGAGGGAAGGTGAGGGGGAAACATAGCAACTCAGTGTCACGTGTACTGCAAAAAGCACACTGAAACCTATGTTATGTGGGATCGATTGTCTTACCCCGTTTTCGTTCTTGCCCCTACTCACCTTACTAGGTTTTCCCCGACACTTCACGCTACTAAGCTATGCCTCTAGAATATCTTCCTGATGTGGTGATTCATAAACTACTGCAATAATTATATGTACTTCTGATTGACCCTAAACTGATAACGAAGACCTAACGGGAAATACTTACACATATGAGTTGCATTAATGGTATAGCCATTATGTTATCTCATTATCTGTATATGTGCATAGCCTAAGGCCGTGTTGATTTGGTTCCCCGTGGTGGAGAAGTCAAAGTCAAAAATCGTTCGCTTCGATGTTCGAGTTATATAATACAGTATAGTCCGTTATAGTCCGATACCTTATCGTTCGCTTCGGTGAGGTAAAGCTACCGAACGCGCGGTTCAAACATGTGAAAAGCAAAGTTATCGAGATATTGTTTTTTGCTTTTATAAGTAACTAGCTTTTGCCCGCGGCTCCGCCCGCGTGGATATCGGTTATCGCGCGACCAAACATAGCCTATGTCCTTTCTCATGGTCTAATCTACTCCTATACCAAATTTCATCAAAATTGGTTCAGTGGTTTAGGCGTGAAAGCGTAACATACATACAGACAGACAGACAGACAGACAGACAGAGTTACTTTCGCATTTATAATATTAGTATGAATGTATACCTACTAACCGAATGGATCATGGTCTGAATAAATAAATATATTATTATTATTATTAAATAGATCATCGCAGCCAGTTACGGCAACCTTGTTCTTATCAGTTCGATCGTCGAGCTAGATAGAAATTTAAAAGGTCTCACTTTCTAACTGCATTTCGTTTTTACAACTCCTTTTTCTTCATGCTAGCGTTAATAGGTACTTGTCTTATCGGAAGCTTACGAGTACAACTAGGAATCGGGGTCCGCTTTACCAGTATAACTGCGAATTTGGCTGATCTACGATATTTTATTGGGAACGACTGCTATCAGATCTCACAACCCAAAGATTGACACGAAGCATTACAATTATTAGACCAGTTGTTGGACTTCACAACTGACACAGAACAGATAGACACAAAATAAATAATTTTGGTCGGGGTAGGTGGTTAAGGCACAGTGAAGCTGAGCTCCCGCCAACCTTTGTGGTTATATTTTAAACCACCCAAAAAAGGAAGGTAAAGTCGGCACGGGCTATAGCAACCGATCAAAGTAACTTCTTCGGTTGAATTACTTAGTGGAAAAAATCTTATTAATTCGGCAATCAGACTAATGAATCGAACAAGTGAAAACAAAGGGTCCACGCTAAACAATCATTTCATCCACCCTCTAAATACGGCAATGCCATCATTCTGACACTACCGGCGAGCTGCCTCGACATCATCAAAGCGGGCTGTGCGAGCTATTTATAATTTGGGCCCAAGAGTCTCCCTCCGAGATAAGTTTAAAGAGATAAATATTCTAACCGTAGTGTCACAATACATTTTCGAAAACTTAATGTATGTAAGGAAAAATATTGCAAAATTTCCAAGACTTTGTGACAGGCACAATATAAATACCAGAAATAAAAACAATCTTGTAGTTTGTCATAGCAGACTCCATAAAATAAGTAATTCTTTCCAGGGCAACTGTATACGCTTTTTTAACAAGCTTCCTAATGAAATCAGAGATTTAGCTGTTAATAAATTTAAAAATACAGTAAAGATCAAACTGTGCCAGAAAGACTATTATAAAATCCAAGAATATTTAAACTATAAACAAGCTTGGAAATGAGCTGTTCGCTCAGCTATGCTACTCAAGCAAAACATTGTATCTCTAGACCATAAGTTTTAGGCTAAGTAAATGTTTTGTAAATAGACCAAAAAAAATGCCCGCTGAGTTTCTTGCCGGAGTCTTCTCAGGTCTGGGCCGCGTTTCGAACCGGTGGTCCATTTACTAGTATTAGTTAGTTAGTATTTAATATTTACTTTATGTTGACGTTTTGTAAGTTCCGATTTAATGGTCTATGCAGAATAAACTATTTTTGAATTTGAATTTGAATCAGAAATACCCCAGCATAAGTAAATTTTAAAAATAATTTTCGTGAAAATGACACCTGTGACTAAGTTACTCTATTACTTAATTAAGGAAGTGTGGGAGCATTTGGCTGATAATACCGTCAAACGCGCAAATTAGATATAAGCATTGTACACGTCCTTGGCCTACTCTAAACGCTTTGCTGAGTTTACATATTGATGTGAATTCTTGTATGTATAGTCATCTTGTACAGTCAATTTTGATAAAGACAGGTTTTAAATTTTTCTAGTCTTTATTTACAAAACTAGTTTTTAATTGAGTAAGTAATTACGTTGTATTTTACTTACGTTCATCCAATAAAGTACCTAATTATAGTTCTATCTACAAAGTTGCATTAGTAAAACTAGACGACATACATTACGAGACTAGCTGACCCGTCCCAGCTTTCCAGGAAAATTTCGTATTCCATATTTGATAGTGACCCAAATGAAGAACTTTCCATACAAACGTTTATAACCAATTTTACCCTCTTAGTTGTTAAATTTTGAAAAACGCTTATACACGTGTTCATTTTTTTCTTAAAAGACACCGGTTTATGAAATTTAGTGCATCAAGCTGTGAAAATGACGGACTTTCATACAAACTTCCACCCCTTATTTACTCTTTTAGTAACAGAATTTCCAAAAATCCTTTCTTAGTGGATGCTTAGGACATCATAAAATGCATCTACTGTCAAAATTTAAAGTTTGTAGCTCCAGCGGTTTAGGTTCTGCGTTGATGAATCAGTCAGTCAGTAAGTCAGTCGGGACAAGTAATTTTATATGTATACATAGATCAAACCACGTATGAAAGGAATCATGAGAGCAGAAGAAACGAAAGTATACATGGGGATTTCCACTCGAACGTAAAAGGTAGGTAAGTAGGTACTACATTTCAGAATCGTAGCAATATGACATATGCGGTCTCTGCCTACTCTGATAGTAGAAAGTAACTGTATGTATGTAGGTATGTAATTGTAGAAATTGTTGCAGGTACCTGTGAACGCGGAGTTTTACCGCTTTGTGGGCTAGGTAATTTATTTACGTCTACGACGTGAAATTCTAATTATGAAATTCGGCCAAAGTAATAAATATAACAGATAATATAATAAAAAAAACAACAAAATTGTCTGTATAATCATCATAACATTTTATAGGTACCTACTTAACATAACGATTGCTCAAATTAGTTATCCATATAATGTTATACCTACCTACTTAAAAAACTCGTTACGTAGAAGCAAACCGTTATACATTAACAACTGTTTGTCTGCAGTTATCTAGACTACTCTCTCTAGAGCATTCGACAGCCTCTGTGGCGTGGTGGTAGTGCCAGGAATGACAATTCCTTATCGTGCCACTGGTGGAACAAGTTGGTGTCACGACGAGGATAAAGAAAACGCGACTGCTACGCTGGGGGCGCGTGTTCCATCCTCATCAATATTTTTTTTTTATACATGACACGTCAATTTGACTTCACCTCGCCTGATGTTAAGCTAAAGGCAAAGTCTCGGAAAGAGGGTCACCATCGTAAACATTTACCATGTTAACAGTGGTGGCACTCAGCTTGACGGCCTCATTAGATGCCTTTTCACGCCCCGCTTAAAGGACCCGGGACTGTAGGAAGAAGGAAACACGTGAGCTGGCAGGGAATTCCAGGTCTTAGTGGTGCGGCATAGGAATGAATCACTGAAACGCTTGGTTCTAGCAGGTATACTCTGCACCGTAAATGGATGGCATCTTAACCCTGCACGTGTCGTCCTGTTAAGGAAAGGGGAGGGTGGGACGGGAAAAATTGGAAGAGCTCGTCAGAACATTCACTATTATTCACTATTACATTCACATTCACAATATTTGCATTGGTCTGGGTGTTTCTATGTATAATATGTATGTATTTACAAAAAAAAAAACTATCTAATTATATTTATCCGCATTCTAGAGTCCATAACCCAAGCTAGTTAAGCTTACCAGGGTCTAGATAGCGTTGTGTAGAACGTTGTAGAAAATTATTTATTTATTTTGATTTTTTGAGGTAGGTAGAGGTATAGTACCATATTGTTATATAACATTAAAACTCGCAAAAGGAACGAAAGGTGAGATCACCTCTATCTGTCAAGATCAAGACCTTTGTCTCAGAAATGCATGGAGGTATCAAGTTGATAATTCATACCACATACTCAAATCTGTAACGTCTTGAAGCTGTGCAAAAATCAAACTTCTAAGTCAGTGCAATCCATACTAATCCATACTAATATTATAAATGCGAAAGTAACTCTGTCTGTCCGTCTGTCTCCCTGTCTGTCTGTCTGTATGTTACGCTTTCACGCCTAAACTACTGAACCGATTTTGATGAAATTTGGCATAGGGGTAGATTAGACCTTGAGAAAGGACATAGGCTATATTTGGGCGCGATAACCGACATCCACGCGGACGGAGCCGCGGGCAAAAGCTAGTATTATAAATGCAAAAGTAACTCTGTCTGTCTGTATGTTACGCTTTCACGCCTCAACCACTGAACCGATTTTGATGAAATTTGGCATAGGGGTAGATTAGACCTTGAGAAAGGAAATAGGCTATATTTGGGCGCGATAACCGACATCCACGCGGGCGGAGCCGCGGGCAAAAGCAAGTCAAAATATATTGTGGTTTATATAGCTTAAATTACGGAACCCCCGGTGCCTTTATAAGACCTTTATAGGATCACTTCGCTGTCCGTCTGTCTGTCAAGACCTATTTCTCACGAATGCATGAAAGTATCAAGATGAATTCACCTGCTTAGGTCTGCGATGCGATGCCTTGTTTTAGTAAAATATTTCTTTACATAATTCAGGATTAAGGCTTGCTAATTAAATTCTTGAAATTAGCTTTAGTCATATAAATAAATTAAAATATGTTTTTATTATTTCATTATCATTATCAAGTAGGTATATGAAATATAATGTTTTATTTCATTATTATAACCATGATTATAACCTTAATGAGTTCCTGTTGAGGTCCAGCTTAATAAAAAAAATACCATTTCCAAAAATAATTTTTAACAAGACTCTATAGTCTTGTTTTTTACCCCACATAAGTAGCAGACAAGCATATGGCCCAACTAATGGAAAATGGTTACCGTGGTCTATGGATGTAGCTATGTAACACCACGCAACTTTAAGAACCCCATATTGTTGTCGTTTGGGAAAGCCACAGCAAGGAGTTCACAACATGAGCGTGCGTGGGATGAAGTTCTTTTCAAACAATTCAGTGCGCACCGTTTCTGTTCGCAATATGTGAGGGTGAATTATCTACCTATGGCGAGTGGTACGATGATAGTATGTAGCTGTGTGCATCATGTCAAGCACTTCATCTGAGCACAAATCATTGTATATAGACACAGAGAGAGAGGCAACGTCCCTCCTGAGGCTGAAAGGGTCCACATCGCCTACGAGTAGGTAGGTATGGGGTTGTAACCATCACTGTAAAACTGATCTCAATACGATTTTCTTATCTGTTTTACACATATGCTTTAACTATTTATTTAGCTGTTGCCCGCGGCTTCACCCGCGTGGAATTCAGATTCCGTTTCAACTTCCTATCGTGCGGACATCCGTCTCGCCTAGAGTCTCGAGCTGTGTAAGATTGCTTAAAGCATATCCCGGGCACCTGGCCTGACACTGAAGCATCTACGGTTTTAAGATGATGCCCTCAGGAGTGGGAAGCACGGTGTCCCCACAACTGTGCTCGGCGAGCAGCCTGCCTCTTGCTTGCTATCCACTGTGTCCTCTGGTAGTCAAAAGGACTTGTGGGAGCCTCCAAGTAGCCCTCTGCAGGGCCGCTTTCGTTGCGCCCAGTATTTACCATGAGCGGCTTCCGCCTTTGTTGGGCAGGGTGCATCGCATGGAGGTTTTTGAGTTAATTGAATGAAAGGCGAAAATTGCGGTTTGTGACGTATTAAAAAAACTACTTACTAGATCTCGTTCAAACCAATTTTCGTTAGAAGTTTGCATAGCAATGTACGTTCATCATATATTTTTTTAGATTTATCATTCTCTTATTTTAAAAGTTACAGGGGGGACGCACATTTTTCCTCTTTGGAAGTTATTTTTATTTTATCTCGCGCAAACTATTAATTTTAGAAAAAAAAAATGTTAGAAATCTCAATAGGATTTTTAAAGACCTATCTATAGAGGCCCCACACGTATGGGTGTGATGTAAAAAAAAATGACTTTCAGTTCTAAGTATGGGGTTCTAAAATTTATTTCTATTTTCTATTTTTGTGTGAAATTCTTAATGCGGTTTACAGAATACATCTACTTACCAAGTTTCAACAGAATAGGCCTTATAGTTTCGGAGAAAAGGACAGACAGACAGACATGTAGAATCTATAAGGGTTCCGTTTTTGCCATTCGTAACAATCGGTAACACTTTTTTGGCTATATGGGTATAATTCGAAAACTTATAAAGTTAGCATAATAAATAATATATAAAGTTAGCATTATAAAGTTAGCATAATAAATTCTATAAAAATTTTCATTCAAATATGGGTATAATGTTATAATAGGTATCTATAGATAAAATGAAAATATTACTAAATACTACTAGGTAGTGATAAACTAAGCCTTTTTTTCGTGCGGAAATCCCCTCGGATACCTCCCCTGCCGGAGCCGGAAGGGGAGGTATCCGAGGGGATTTCTTATGTCGGACCGATTAAAACCGCACGCCGACTGTGGGTCGTGGTGCTAGGCCGGAGGTGAGGTTGTCTTCGACATATCCCTCGCACCCCGGCTGACCCAGGATAAACTAAGCCTAAGGCCTTTCCACATTGCTAAGCTATTTAGTATGATTTTAGATAACAAATCCAAAGACATTTAAAAAACCGGTTTCATCATTTGACCGTGTGGTAAACCCCGGTCGCCGGTTTTTTAAATATCTACAGAGATCTACAGTATCTACTTAATTTCCATTTTCTATATCTACTCATTTTATAAAAATTATTAATAGACATGCGCAGTCTGCGCTTTAAATAATTACGATATCAATCATTTTGCGAATCAAAATTACTTACAACGTTTAATTTTTATCATCTTATTTTATTAATTTGGTAAAGTGATGTGATGATAGTGTGGCAAAACCGGTTTCCCATTTTTTCGGTGATTTAGGGTTTCCTTGTATTATTTTTTGGTTAAAAAATAAACATAGGTCGGTAACGTACATATTTCATCATTTAAAGCGGTCGAAGCACCCATAAAAATTAAGAAATTCCCGCTCTGTAGGTAGGACCTAGGTGTATTGCGGTTTCCCGACTCAGCTGAGGTTGAATTTCAGTCAAATACGAAACCGTCGACCTTTTATATTTTCTGTGAAGCGGTAGCCATGTAGGTACCTACTCTATGTAAGTAGTTAGGTACATCATCAACCCAAAATTGCGTGCAAGTTTCCTGAAGGATGACAGTTTAGACGGTAAGTCTTCGGGACACTAACACACTTACTCATTCGAAGTGAATGTTCTCTAGTGTGGCTAAATACTTAGAAGAGAGAATGAGAACTAAGGGATTCTCTAGTTTCATATCAGCGCGGGAAACCGCAACCGCCATTTACTAATTAAAAACAAAGTTAACTCAACAGCAACACGTTTTAAATGACGTTATAACTATTTTAAATTGATGACGTTGTTTTGTATAGCTTTTAAAGTTCTTAATCTCTGTTGAAAACCATTTATTAGATATTAATTGTAGGTAGGCAAGAAATTAAATTGGGATATTTAAGTTGGCACGCCGCCGCCGGACGACGATGCGCGTAAGAGTTACCAGTCACCTCACCTATTGCCTACTTGATTTGATTTGATGTCATACTATAACTAAGCATAATAATATAGACCTGTTAGAGTAATTACAATATGATATCGCCTTTGTATCACGTTATATGTAATGTGGCTTGAGGGAATCACCTTTGACATATAAAAACAGACGGTACACGGGTCGATGAATCTTTTATTTACTTACGAACGTAAATAACACTTCACTGCTTCTTTTTTTAGGTACCTACGTAATTTAAGCAACAC
Organism: Eilema sororculum; assembly: GCA_914829495.1. Lineage (NCBI taxonomy): Eukaryota > Metazoa > Arthropoda > Insecta > Lepidoptera > Erebidae > Eilema > Eilema sororculum. The sequence goes on along the minus strand of OU618553.1, from coordinate 11,685,839 downwards.
TAAGTTATCTCAAAAATGTTTGTTACTATTGAAATGGCATCTAATTTCAGATGAGAAAGACAAACTTGATTATTTGAAAATGTTATTTTAACTCACGGAAACATTGCTACTTTGCACAGATTAGTAAACAATTCCTATATCACAGATTACAGAGGTTATATTATGCACTAAGGTCACCAGAATTTTATATTGCTTTTATTGTACTTAATGAAAACAGAAGATACTTACGTCCACAAGCAAAAGACAATGTAACCACTAAAATATAGATGAGGAAAATCTTTTGTTCACTCTGACTCTTCATCATATGGCACTATGTTTTATTAAATTAAACGTAAAACTAAGACAAGGCGATCTACAATATTGTGATCGAGAGGACGGTCGGTGCGAGACTGATAGTTGACTTAAACTTAACCGGCCCTGACTGCTCGCCACACAACATTAAGGTTATCAAAAAATAAATATTAAAAAAGCGAATAGTTTGTGACCGGTGTAGTGATGACGTGCGTAAATAAAATTAATAAGGACACATCTTAAGTTCCGATTTTCCTTGTTGTAGGCACGAGTAAACATTACCATTCAGATTGAAATAAGTTACATAAGTAAGTAAAGCCTTTTTTCTTTATTCTTCTTGGAAAGGAACTGACAGATTGCATTAGAAATTGGTTAGTTTGTAAGTAAAAAGTAAGCGACTACAATATGGGGTTCTTCAAGAGGGGCATTAGAAGGTTTCTTCAGGGTAGGCAGAGCGAGTGTAACGCCCCTGGTGTTGCATACGTCCATAGGCCGCGGTAACCACTTTCCATCAGGTGGGCCGTGTTCTCGTCTGCCACCTAAGTGGTATGAAAAAAAAAACAATTAATCACACAAATGTTGCAATGCGAATTCGTATCCTTGAAGTTTGAAGTGGGGTCGTTCACTTGGCCGCGGTCAGATGGCAATTGAGATTATGCGCCATAGGCCATAGGTATCTGAGCGTCAATCTCAGTTGTATCCAAAACTTACCTACACCTCTTCCTTGGAACCAAAATAAACCAAATCAAGGACTACTCCGTCTTTATCTATGATTTTATTTTGGTTTTGATGACGGTGGCAACTGTCCGGGTCTGATCCCTAACCCCGAGAGAAAAGCCTGGACTAGAGATATTTTATTTCTTTTTTTTCATGAGCAGATGAACCCTATGGTGATGGTTTATTCTTGAAATTTGGGACATGCTATGCTATAATATAATAAATATTATGTAGGTACTTAAGTAAATGCCACGGCGGCGGCGCGCTGAATAGTGCGCCTCCCCATTCCGGGGGCGAGTTTGGGACACCGTTGTCCCCCCTCCTGAGGAGGGCCAGACCGTAAGGGATGGCCCTGGGTCAGCCGGGGTGCGAGGGATATGTCTTTGACAACCTCACCTCCGGCCTAGCAACAAGACCCACAGTCGGCGTGCGGTTTTAGTCGGTACATAACCTCCCCTTCCGGCTCCGGCAGGGGGGGGGGGGGTATCCGAGGGGATTTCCGCACGAAAAAAAAAAAAAAGGTACTTAAGTAAATGATAGTGAAATGGATATAATATGGGAAGATTAAAAAAATTAGCCCCAATAATTCATGTAGTTTTGAAATTTGGCACAGTTCTTCCCTGAAGTACCCAGATGAAAATACTAAAAGTCCTTGTGGGACTTGAGCCGACAGTAGGGAAGAGGGGAAATGTCCCTTCTTACAGTCATTTACATGTACCTATTGTAATACACCTATATTGGAAACTATTAATAATATCTCTTTAGTTACTTGTACATTATTTCTCTACATTAAATTTCCTATAGATGATGTATCAACATTAATTCTGTAGGATAAATACGAGAGGTCAAATGTAAGACAGCTTATAATTAATGATAAAATCAACTCAGCTTGGCCACAGCTATAGGTACATCGGTGCTTGTTCTATTTTTTTTTTCGAGATATATTATTTTTCTGGTATAACGAGCAACGGGTATAGTTTGTAAGAGAACTGGTAGACATTTTGGGTAGGTGTTAGAGGCCTATTCGTCGCCATTAATTCGTTCATCGTTCATCCCCTATTTTACCTCTTTAGTGGCGAAATATTGGAAAACTCCGATACAGGTGTTCATTTATTTCTAATCAGACGTAGGCATACAAAATTTCTTGCTGCTTACTTTAAAAATGACTGGCTTCCATATAAACTTTCATCCCCTATTTTACCACATTAGCAATGAAATCTCTAAAAGTTCTTTCTAGTTTTATAAATAGAGTATTTAGGCAACTACATTTCCCAGTGCAACCTCTTTTACATCAACAGAAAATGGAACTTATCAATGTGTCAGGAGCAGGAGTAAAGTCATAGTTGGCTTCAAGTTTCCATCGAGTCTTCACTTTTTGTCCCCATATTTTTGTGGGCAGTTGATTCCTAAACTATTCCCCCCCTCCCCCACCGCCGGCTTGTAAACCACATTCGGGGACTTTTAGTATGTTCACCTGGGCACTTTAAAGACTAGCAGAACCAAATTTCAAACTACACGAATTATTTGTTCTTATCTTGAATTTTGACGTTAATTTAAACGCACTGACCGTTTAATAGATTTTTAACGGACAAAAAGCTATTAGCTGAATCCATTTGTTGCTCGTGGTCCGACCGAGTCCTACTGGTTGGTCCTAGGGCGTTTTTTGCCCATGGTTCTATCAATCGGACCACTGGCAACAAACGGCTGGATCATTGTTAATCTATAAAATCTATCAGGGTTTATCCAATTACTTATGTAATTAACACATAAGTTGCGGAAATTATTCAAATTGATGAAGTATTTCTTCTGTGAGTAGGTTTAAATATAAAATGTATGTTGCATCTTGCCACACACTATGCCGTGTGGCATTATGGCAAGGATTAGTTGCATGACTATATTATGTACCTACTTGGTATAAAAAGTGGGTAACTGTACGCCCTAGGTTTGTAGGTATATTAAAGGGTTTGTCCTATAATATACAAACCTACAATACATATTTGGTAAGTACCTACTTATTATATATCTACCTATCTGCCACTCCCATGTCTACTACTACGTATGAAAAACAATAAAAGGCAAGATAGGTTAAATATGTGACACATTCAATAGGCTATTTGACTATTTTTTTTTCTTTTGAAAAATGAGCACTTTCTTATATTAAAATGAACTGTATAAGTAAAATTTTCGTACGACAAATAGTTTTCAAGATATTTGATTTTGAAAAATTCAATTTGTCGCGCCCGCGCCGCCCGAAAACGCTCCATACAAAGTCGTACGAAATTGTGACGTCACGCTTCTGTAGCGCGTAGTGCAAATGTATGGGGTGCAAGAGAATATCGCATTTATCTCGGTCTACGTTGCGTTTACACGTATATAGTTCATAATAAAAGTTATTTAAAATTTAATGAGGAATCTAAAAAGTTATATATTTGAATTGGATTTGATTGTTTTGACTTTTTTTGGGAATTTCAACGTATGAAAAGTCATTGTTTCAGTTTAGATATGCAATCTTTTATTTTTACCCGACTACGGCGAAGTCAAAAGGAGGGTTATGATTTTGACAGGCTATGTATGTATGTATGTATGTATATATGTATGTATGTATGTATGTATATATGTATGTATGTATGTATGTATGTTCATTTGTTCCCTCATAGCTCCTCAACCACTTATCTGAACTGGACAAATGAGGTATCGTTACAAGCGGCTTGATCGTCCGATGGTTATAGGCTATATGACGTGGCACTCAATCTTGTGTGGCGCCCTCTAGCGCTCATAAAGTACTGTGTTATAAAATTAATTTGCGAGAAACATGCCGTGTTTGGTATCAAATTAAAGTGCTTAATTAAAATTTCAAATATGTATAAATTATTAGCTTTACCTTACCCAAAATAATTTAAATAAAAAATAAAGTTTAAAACTAAAACCATCTTCACAAGTGGGGACTTAAAGATGCGCCGGACTGTGATTGTGGAGCTCCAAAGCAGACAACGATGCATATAGCAGAGGAGTGTCCACTCCGTCGTTTCCCTGGAGGAATGCGTGAGCTTCATGACTTCACACCGCCCGGCAGCAATAGACTGGCTTCGCCAACAGGACGTCGACATTATGAGGACTCGAGCAGAGGCCATACGAAATGATGATGACGCTCTAAAAAGTGACAAACAAGAAAATATCAATATATTCGAGGCAAAAGTGGCATACGACCACGGCTATCCTTGATATTTTCTTGTTTGTACTGTTTAGAGCGTGATTTTACGGTAGTCGGGTTTTGCAAGGCATATTTTTCAGAACAAGCTATCATATTAAGCAGTATTGGGAAGAATCGACGACTTAGTCAAATACCCTATTCACGGAATAGAGAAAAAGAGGTTAAACCTATTCACACACTATCGCACTTTACAATTCTTAATTTCTTTCCCATGAAATTCTGGCAGACTTACCACCATCGATCGGTGGTTTTATCGCTCGGCACAATTTCTTTCATATACTTACTTACCTACTTAACCTTATTAGGTATGCAGGCCTTAGTAATTAAACCTTCATGTGAAGGTTATAGATATAATGTAATTAGACTCTAGTTACATCTATTTAGAAAACAGGGGCACAAAACAAGTAAGCTAACTTCTGAATTGTATCTGACGTCACGTCATGACGTAGGTTAGTAAGTACCTAATAAGTGTATTTACATGCATGCGCGCTAACCACAGGGAGGACAGATTCCTTCTATATTGCACAAGTTCCATGAGTTTCCAACACACCCTATCATTTCAAAAATGAATAATCGTAGAATGGTACTTAAAAACTGTCATGGTTGCTTCTTCTTCATCCTAGTATTAATCCTAGCCACCTCCGAAGCTTTAGCCTCCGTGCCTTGTTTTTTCCAGTCTAACTGAGTTTGGCTGATATCCATTTGACCTCCACAACCCATTGGCGAAATCAAAGTATTGCAGTTTAGACCAGTTGTTGAGGTTTTTAGGGCTCCAAGTACACGTGACGACTACCATAGATATATATTCGTATTAAAACTGGGACCGACTACGGGTAAACGTGCTACCGCCACGCCACAGAGGCTGTTGGCACCTAATAGTAGGGCACGCGAAGAGGGAAACTCGACAGTAACTTGAGCGCGTCAGATTAAGCCAGGGGAGGCTAGTTACATATTAAAAAAATCTTCCAACTAGTACCTAGGCAGCCTTCGTGCAAAAAAAATTGTTCCAAGAATTTACACCTACGCGTCTGATTAAGACAAGGTAGGTTAATTACTAGATAAAAAGTACACGTTTTGAAAATCTCGCTATTTATGCGTAACGTCGGACTCGAATCGACTCAAACGCACACCATCTTTGGCTCTTTGGTTGCCGGAGCTGAGAATGCAGGGACCATCTCTTTCGAAATGGCCCCCTTCGGGTTATGGGGACCCATAAGGTTGTTTTGTGTGTCTGATATATCAGTAGGTAAGTACTGCTGCAAGCGCCATGATCACGGAGGAGCTGAGTTTGAAAGTGAATCACCTAGAATAGGTAGGACTTAAATAAAAATACCAGGAAAGAAATAAAAATATCACCAGCAATCGAGTTGGGATAGCAATTGTGTATTACAAAAATAAAGATTACAGGTTACTTAAGCAAAAGCGGCGATAGATATATTAAAATTTCCTTCGAGTGCAACACCGCAATGACAGTGTAGCTGAATAATTAAACAGACAGACTTATGTCGAAATTCCTAATTTCGTCGAGATATGATCGGCCACAATCTTCACGAAGGTAACTCTCACATTACAACCACAGCCTTGAGGAGGAGACAAGTAATCATATATGTCGTAAAACACTTTCAGGCCCACAGTGAAGAGTAAAAGACTCTTGAACAATTGCCATTTGTAGCGATCGTTGTAATATACCTTTCTCCAGATAGCGTATGCGGTATTAATTCCTCTCACACATGTTCTTCTCAAAATTTTTATTCTCTCATAGAACTGGAACATAAACCAATATAGGAACATTAACAAGGCGTCTGCAGAGGTCAGTGTCGCTGAATTTTGGGCTGAACACATTTAATTGGACCGAAAATTGTCATCGGCTCGACAAAAAAGAAGAATTAATAAAAATCATTAACAACGTGGACATTGGACTCAGTGGATACCTACCTATACACATTTTTATTTCAGGGATCAGTGGTCAGAAAGTTTAGAGAACCAAATATATATGAATGCTTGAGTATCGGCACCTCATGTAACTACTTGTTGATAGTTTACAATTTAGCAGATCACGGCAATGTAAAATCGACAAGACGATACGGTTACACTACATTATTTAAAAAGCCAACTGCACAGATTTAACTACAGTCGGGGTATTTATACTGTTGATCGGTAGCACTTGGTGGAATCTATTGTTACACATATTGAGAATGACACTTGTACATTTTCACAGTATTATAGAACCTGACCGGTTTCGCCTTAAGCCTTTTGAGGATGCCTTTCTTTTCGTGCGGAAATCCCCTCGGATACCCCCCCTGCCGGAACCGGAAGGGGAGGTTATGTCGGACTAGAACCGACTAAAACCGCACGCCGACTGTGGGTCTTGGTGCTAGGCCGGAGGTGAGGTTGTCATCGACATATCCCTCGCACCCCGGCTGACCCATCCGGTCCCTTACGGTCTGGCCCTCCTCAGGAGGGGCGATAACGGTGTCCCCAACTCGCCCCCGGAATGGGGAGGCGCGCTTGACAGCGCGCCGCCGCCGTGGCTCGGTTTGAGGATGCTGTAACTGGTAAGTAAACACTGTGGAAAAAATACAAGAGTATTCTCAATACGTGCAATCGGGGTGATTCACATTATTCACAATGCAACCATGGCCTCACCGAACAAAATCTATTCTTTCAACAGGTATAACTTTTGGTGGGATGGTCAATCGAGCTTGATGTAGAAGTGCAACCCTATCTCCTTTGTCGACTGTTCCACTACGTTATATCTGTGTTGCGTGCAATGTACTGTTCAAAAATGTAGGAAAATTACACCAGATTATACCTAGGGCTCTCATGAGTAGGTACCTACTGTTAGTAGTACTAGATAGAACAGAATAATGCTCACGGAAGGTGGAGGTGTAAAACAGGAAGGAGCGTGCCACGGAGTACAAGATTCCGTCTCATCATCCGCGTCATCTTTTGAGCAATCCGCACGAGGGCACAAAGGAATGCGACATACACTCATCACATGGCAAGCATAATTTAGAATGGTTTCATTTCTATATTATAAATTATGCATAATAAATTGATTAATGATTCGTACGATAAAAAATGAAAAGAAAAATGTTAGTAGGTAAACGTTTGTTATGTAGATCACAATGACTGCGTCAAGGGCGTCAAGCATCAAGGCAGTCGACTGCCATAGATAATACCCAATTAGAGACCTACTAAATTGGAAAACCTCTCTATGCTTTCAATTGAAGGCTCCCTATATAAAGTATAGATAAGTAAAAACGGATGAGAAAAGTGAAGTTGGATATTTATGTGTGAAATTCATCGAATACATAGGGAAAAAGAATCTTCTCGGGCGGGACTCGAACCCGCAGTCTTTCCCTTACAGGGGGAATGCCTGACCAATTCGGCTACCGAGACACGCCCGATATGATTCAAATTTCCCATCTTATACGTCTTTGAGGCGACGTGGCGTCATCTACCGATTTTCTTACGAACTATCGGAATCAATGAATGATGTTACAATCATTTTTAAACATTGATTTTTGATAACTGTAAATTTGTATAGTTAGCATACTTAATGCTGTAAAAATTTCTTCAAATGTGAAATTCATGTTGTACATACCTACCACCCAGTCACACAGAGATGTAACTAAGTATATGTAGAGGTACCTAACTAGTCTCTTACTGGTGGTAACACCAGTTCTCAAATGGAATCTGGTGAAGACGTGGTGATCGTAGGAAGACTTGAATTTTGCAAGCGTTAACGCAAAAGAACCGCGAACTATCTCGATCAATTCGGTCGAAACACTGTGCTGACAGCTTTCCTGTGCTACGAAACACGCAACGACAGCTGTCGCTCACCCATTGTCGCGTACGTGCGACAAGTGCGACAAGGACAGAGAAAATAATCGCTAGTTATCACAACAATGCGACCATTACTGAGTAATGGTCGCAGTGTTTACCTTTTTTCTCTCGTCTCGTTGGCTTTACTTTACCTACCCACACAGATTTTAAAACAATCGCTTTTTATGGTTCCGTACCTCTAGAGGAATAAAATTGTATCTTCTAAAATCGGTCATATAAAGTGACTAAGACAATTAAAATCCTTGTTTAATTTTAAAAACCACATTCCTCTTTATGTGTACAGTTCGATAAAAGTTGAAATAATGCTAATAAAAGTAAAGTTGTACTTATGCGAAGACTTGTATAGATGTTTAAAGGGACACGTCAATTTGACTTCATCTCGCCTGATGGTAAGCTGAAAGCAAAGTCTCAGAAAAGAGGGTCACCATTACTTAACACGCATCATGTTAACAAGGGTGGCACTCAGCTTTCCCAGGCCTTTTTGGAAGAGTTTAGTTCTAATTTCATATCTATATATTTCGTAGAGTCTCACAAAGAATACCTACTCATTTACACTCTCAGGGTTGGGGTAAAAGGTAATTAATTCACGTGGTAAATAAAAGCCTTCACTCATGTACTAATTTATATGCACTTTAATTGAATGTACGATAAAGGATTAAATGTTGTTCTAGACTTCTAGAACTACTAAACAAGCATATCTGCCTAAGAAGCAATGTTCATTACGTCGCGTCTTCTGTGTGAAATTTAGAAAGATACCTACATGCTTTCAGGCGTCGCCGTGGCATAACATCACGTGGCCAAGGAAGATGAGAGGTCTCTTTAGTTATCAGACCATAATTAGATTAGTTGGTAGTAACATAAGGCACTAAGGAAATTAAAGACATCATTCTCTGATCCATTTCCCAATTTGGTTGGGGTTGGTTTTCTAGTTTAAATGTGAAGGAAATAAAAGTAAATTACCAAAATGTTTGCTCTTTGTTTGATTTCGACTTGCAGCCCGGTAATTCTTCTTCTGCGTCGTCTGTATAAAATTTCTGAAGATGCATGAGTTTCTAGACGCCACGTAGGGTCACATGGCCGAGGAAAATGAGGAAATTATAAATATAGTTATAGTTAGTAGGTACGTATAATAAGATTAGTGCCTAAGCAGTACAAGATGGCGGCATTAAGGAAATCAAAGTAAATCATTATTTTTTTTCTTTTTCGCTTGTTTTTGACATCTTTCTAGCCAAGCAGCCCGGTCATTCCTCTTAGAGCAGGTTTCAGGCATAGGAGTCATGTATTTACAGCATTCTTTAGATACCTGAAACCCCACCGCGAAAAACATCAAGCTCTTGAAAAGTTGCCAACAGTAGGTGTTTTCGTACACATTTTTGCAAAAGTCATATCCATTATGTATGAAAATTACAAACACATCGATAAGACTCCGCTGAAAAAAAAAGATAATTAAGTGTATATTTGACTAAAAACTTAACATGCATTTTCATCTTAAAATTTTGAAATCATGATTCAAAAACTTGGTTAAGGACAGGATTGTCCTTAAATAGCCAGACAGGTCGAAAAGGAGTCTTAAATAAATAACTTGTTGAAAATGATAACGATAATGCAATACTTTAAAATAATATTAACTTGTGGAATAGATATTGCTGAATTATGTCGGTCCAGTTGTAGGTTAACATCAGGAACGATCTGTTGTACAGGTTCTGATTCTGGTTTAGCTTTGTCATCAGTAACTGCTGGTAAAGTGGGCATTCGTAATGAAATTCTACGATCCAAAACTGGTCCATTCTTAGAACCTGGCTGTATATTTGGCTTTACAAGGGTTTTTTTGCGACTGGACTCAGGGTCTTCTTGATTTTCTTGAAGAACACGTTCTCCTAATGAGGTTTTTTTGTTCATCTTACAGATTTATCACGTAGGCACATGGTACACAAATTTAAGTACACTCGACATATTAAATTTTTTGCCACGAAATCCCTATTAGGTATGATTTAATTTTCATCCAGTCTACCAATTTGTGCACGTATCGCCAGTGAATTCCTATTTCATGGAATTAAGTATTCTTCATCGTTTATTAGGTTTCCCCCATTCTGCTAGGTTAGATTTTTGAAATGAAAACATTACAACTCAAAGTAGACATTTTTTTTAAATCTATGGCCGTAGACAGATAATAAAGCTACGATTTATGACATTGTCCGTCTACAACTGTGGTCTACGAAGTCTACGGCAACAGATTCAGCTGTGATCAAGAAGTTTCTCTTCAGACTAAAAGAATAACAAAAGCTAAACTATAACTTGCATAGATACCTACAGACAGTCGTACCACTTTTTTCATAGTGAGATAGGCAGAGAATACATGCCTCGATCCTGGCACACGCCTTTCGCTTCCTCTTCAACAATGATTAAATTAGCCCTATCATGAAACACACCTACATCCAATCTTTGAACTTGCGGACCGTAGTTTCATCCGATTGATAGCATGAAACGCTGAATGTGAAAGTGGCAAAGCCTGATTCAAAGCCCACCGAAACATACTCCACTGTTAATCCTGGTAATTCAGATGAAAGGGGAGCAATTTCAAATGTAAAAAATAACCAACATACTTGTGATGCCGTCACAGGTGTTTATGACCAGTAGGAATAGCTGAGGAGATTCGTGTCTCTCGATTCTTGTAGACTATTGAAACGGTACAAAACTCTGCCGCGTTATCATAACTGCTCATACATTAGTCGAAGAAGAACGAAAGACACGTCTTTTCACTCTTTTCCAGGGTGCAGCCCCTTGCTTCACCTAGGATCTCCACCTGGGTGAAGCACAGGGTACTGATAGGTCCTTATGCTCCAACTGATAATAATAATGTACAGTTGTTAAAATAATTGTTAAGTCCACATTATTATCTATAGTAGATAATAATATTATGAAAAAAAAATTCAAATGAAAATATTATGTAAACTGAAGGAGTTTCTTGAGTACGTACAAACATATTACATTAACATACATACATTAACATAAACTCACGCCTGTATTCCCCGAAGGGGTAGGCAGAGGTGCTAGCACCCACATTTCGCCAGTTTATGTTTAGGTCCCAATCTAATAGGTGGCGAGCCTATTGCCATTAACCGGGCACTTATAAACCTGCGATAAATACGCACATAACTTCGAAAAGCATCGAATATATTGACAAATATATCGATGAATGGTGCGTATACAAACAACAAATAATAGGTTAATATTGCAGAAAGTTGGAACTCTATGTTTAACAAAGAATTTAAAAAACCGTATATGACATTAAATTAATTACTTACTGTAATATCGGAGAAGGAAAACTCAGGTTCGCTTGTACCACCTGAACGTCGCGCAAAGAATATTACGAAAGAAATGAAATAATTTTAAATGCCCAGATATAATTGTATGTTATTTTATTCTATTCTATTCTATTCTATTTTATTTTATTTTATTTTATTTTATTTTATTTTATTTATATATTTTAATTAATAATGAAATATCTATAGGCCATTTCAGGGAAAAATTACGTTAAATACTTTCTTTTTTTCACTGGTAAATATATAGTAAATATTATAACATCCGTACGCAACTGTACTTACTAGGGGTTGGAGCATAAGGACCTATTAGTACCCCGTGCTTCACCCAGGTGGAGATCCTAGGTGAAGCACGGTGCTGCACCCCTTTTCCAGCATACGCTGCGTTCCGCCATACGTACTGGCATGGTAATTCATGGTAATTCACTACTGATGTGGGACAGAATCGGCATACTTTTAAGCTTAACTACAATAAAACACGTTTTTATTAAATTTTTATTAAAGGAGGGACAACAGTTTATTTGGATCTTTAATTATTTATTTACAGTTTTTATCCACAGATTTGTCATGGTTCATGTATGCGAATAAATTCCTTGACAATTGGATCCCGACTGTAAACATCATTATGCTCTTGAAAAGTTGCCACCTGTAGGTATCACCGTACACGTTTTTCCAGAATTCATATCCAGTTTTTAAGAACCTGGCGATTAGCAGACGATACCTTTCAAAAAGACTTTGCTGCAATTAAACACAAAAACATGTAGTAAAACCCTATGGGACCTCACCACGATATTCGAGGTTGAAATCAATCTCTCTTGCAATCTGCTACACCACACTGGTTGATTGGTGATGGGGGCTATAGTGCTGGCTTGACTCTCAAAATTGGGAGGTGAGACAGCAAGCACAACTGTTTAAAACCAAGATACTATATCCTGGGTTTCACGTATGCCTTGGATGAAACGAGGATGTTTATTTTGTCACTGGATTGAAGAGGATATCCTAATAAAAGTTGGGATAACGAGTCAGCCTGTCCATGAAAGATTATGAAAGCATTGTCGCATAGTTTTTGTCATTGGGGAAGACCATTGGTATGATGATGTGGCATGGTTGGTATCTCCCATACCTACAATAGTATATATAACTACATAAACTGATTTTGTATAGGTCAAACAACATTAGCTAATCATGATTCAAAGAGTTGGACTCGCTTTGAAATTAGCTTTTTAGTATCAAAAATAAAAAAAAATACCCTCCTTCCTTCGGCAGTCAGGTTATTAAAAGGTACCTCAGGAACTTCAGCTGCTTCTGCATGTACTACTGGAGGTCTAGGTTCCACTTCTCTCGGCGGGATTGAGACTCTTCGCACCGGTTCTCGGCATTGGCCCGCAAATGGATCACCAGCGGCGGGACATTGACGTCGACTACAGCTATGTGCACTCATCACATGCCAACATACGGAAAGGAATTGCCTATTTCATTTAATGCTAGCATTTCGTCAACTTTAAATAACATTTGAGAAAGAACTACCGCTTATATGGGAAGTCATCGTTTTGCTCGGTTTGACAGATCCGTGCGTGCCCCAATTGACAACTGACAAGTGCTTTAAATCAACAGACTATAAATTTATTATTGATCATGACTCGGTTGATATCAGTTGGTGCCGTCCGCAGGTGCCATCCTATTCACTTGACTTACCAAGGAGCCGGAATTTTTACGATCCAGTACGGGTGTTTGTTGCTTCCACCAGAATATTCGCCTTTATTAGGTGGACCAACGGAGCCTCATGATTCGATCCGCGTATCTGTCGGTGTTTCATGCGTCATTAAAAACAACTTCACAACCAGTTTTCATCAGTTAGGCCATATGCTTATTTGCTACCTGAATGTTATAAAAAAATAACATTCCTGAGCGGAGTAAGGAACGCCTGGTGATAAAATTATTAGAGTCAAAATTTATCTCGCTCAGCACAGTAGGTGCCTGCAGTTCTAAAATAACTTTAAAATCTATCTTGCTTTTTTATTTTACATTATATTAATATAAGGCTTATTGTGCAGACTTTATTATAAAACCACTTATTTCGTGATTTCTACCTTTACAAATCAAATACACCAGGAAAAATGAATCACTCGGGCGGGACCCGAACCCGCGATCTTTCCCTTAAAGAGGAACTGAGGAATTGTGAGTCCACAATGACACGACTTATCCCATCGCTCATAATGTCAATCACAATGTAATATTAATGGTGTCGTCAAAACTTGTACGTTAACATAACTTAGCAGACTTGGCCCCCAGGTCACAGAGCCCGAGCAAGGCTCGGTCGCCTAGTAGTTATAGGTGAGATACTTAAAGCTTTAGAAAATTCACTCAGACACCTACCTTTGTTAACACTTTCGAGTCTAGATGTAGGTAATATTCAACCAATTGCAGCCACTGCATGGATAATAGGCCTTCGTCTCTCCCTTACCGTATGCAATTGATGCTGACAGTCTGTGGTGATATGGGGCACCAAAAGTAGACATAAAATAATACAAATTGTATAATGTGGTTCGATTATGCTATATATTAAAATTTAAGGGTTTAATACATGATCCGTATCAAATACAAAAAAAAATTGACAAGGTTTGAAGAATTCCTGTTACCCACACGCTTAACGACTACAAAATATGAACTTTCAAGTAAAAGACAGACTAGTTTATGTCGACTATACAATGCAATGCAATCAAACTCTTTCAGGTACACTCTTGGAACCAAAATGTGAACAAAACATTTCGACTATAATATTAGCCAGCTCCAATACTCCTCACGATATTTAAAGACAACATCCTGTTAAAAAATTACACATCAGCTACGTATATTGTCTAATATCCAGCCCATGTACTGTGCCACGTTAGTGTATACTCCTGGGTATCCGGCAATGCCGCACCGTTTGGACCCAAAGGAGACGATTCCATGCTGAATGTATCGCAGTCCATTTGTACCGTACTGCCCAGGGTACATGAGAGGACCGCCAGAGTCCCCGCCACAGGAATCTTTGTCTTTCACTCCACCAGCGCAAAGTTGCTTTTCAGTTAAATGTACTGATCTGAAATTGAATATATAGGCATGTTAGGATCAGGACGAAAACTTAAACAGACTTTAAAAAAATATATGATGTCCATATACAAATGTTTCTCCAAAGGAACTTTCACTGAATGTGAAAAATTACCGAAAAATATCTTATGCGTAACATATAGGCTGGAGCTTTATACTTTTAATCATGTTCTAACAACGGGGATAGGTAATAACCCGCCTTCTGCTGGAATACCTGCCGATCAACGGACAAGACTGGGGTTGGCCCTCGTATGTTAATCACTTGTTAAATAGTTTTCTACTAATAACTATGTAGACCACGATCCCGAAGTGATGGAGCTATATCGAGTGTATAGCTCTACTCCTCTCCCTCTGGAATGCGAGCCACTTTAGCAGTCACAGTAGACTCACAGTTCTATCAATAAAGAAAAGTCAACTAACCCATTATATATGTTGTGGCATTCGTTTGATGATATGATAGGAAGTTCGACGCTGAGCAGTACAGGAGATTGCAGACCATCTTCAGTGACTCCCCATCCTGCTACTACACCATTTTGTTCTGCTAATGACAGACTTCGAAGCTGCTGCGTTATTGGCAGGCATATTGGTTGCTGACTGTCTGTGAGTTTAAAAGATTTATTTTTAAGAGTCATTCATCAACTCGCGGGCAATAAACTTGCGGGAAACCGCGGGTTGGCATTTTTGAATATCATTTTATTTTGTTGTCGTCAACTCGCGTGAATATTAAAGTACAGTCAGAAAAATGGATCGAAACCAAAAATTTAATCTAAAACCAACTTTTATACTCGCGCATTTATACACCCGCATTGGTTAAAGTACCTGTTTACTTTTTATATTAATTTATCTTAGATTTCGATATAGACGTGCAAAATGAGGTGAGGGGGAGACGGCCAATGATGCATAAAACATGTTATTTGTTATGGTTATGACAACGATGTCATATGAATGAAACGTCGTAGGAATATCGTCTTTTTTTGTGGTGATTAAATTTTATTGTGGAATAAGACAAAGTACATTTTAAGCTAATGAAAAATAAGCTTCAATATTGATAAGACCAAAATAGGATAAAACTAGGGGTAAAAAGTAATAGCGCAGTTATTTTTTTATACATTTAAAATTTCGTCTAGTAAAAATGTGGAAGTTTTTTTGTGTTTTTATGTATTGTAAAGATAAGTTTATATTTTTTATATCACAGTGGCAGACAAGCGCAGGGCCTTTTTTTAATCGTGCGAAAAATCCCCACGGAATCGCTGGAGGCGGTTATGTTGAACTCGAACCGACCAAAACGCACGCCGTCTTGGGTCCTTGGTTGCCGGAGGTGAGATTGCCGAAAGCATATCTCTCGCAACTCGGCAGACCCAGGACCATAAAAAAATAGGCAAATAGGCAAAAAAATAGGCAAATGGCCTATTATATAATTATTAAAGATGGATTTTCTGATTCGAACATGCGGGGTGAGTAAATGAAATCTGTATATTACCTATTCTGTAATATTACTTTGATCCTTTTTCATAGTATGTCCATACCACGACAGTCACTCGCTTATATAATAACACTAACGGGAATTAACGCGATCATGGTATAGGTACATACATACCTTTGATTTGCCTGACGTTTCGACCAGGTTACACCGGCCGTGGTAACGGCCGGTGTTAGTGTTATTATATATCATGGAACGCGAGAGTTTAAAAGTTAGTTTAGTCACTCGCTTTTCTTTTTTCATTCCTTGATACCACTTACAAACTTCTTCTATTATACTTTATTCTATAACATAGCCTAAAATATCTTATAAAGTACCTACATTTTAAACAGGTACCAAATTAGGTATATTAAATTTATTACAAAGTTTTCGTAACTGACTGTACAAAAATACGTCAATTTTGACAATCGCGCGAGTTGACGACAGGAAAATAATCAAAAATTGAAAGTTGCCAACTCGCGGTTTCCCGCAAGTTTATTGCCCGCGAGTTGATGAATGACCCATTTTTAACACATTGAGAATACTTGTACTTTTTCCACAGTTTACAGACGAAACCTATCTATATATATAAAACTACTACGACTATCTATATATATTAAAATCAATTGCTGTTAGTTAGTCTCGCTAAAACTCGAGAACGGCTGAACGGATTTTTCTTATCTTGGTCTTGAAATGTTCGTGGAGGTCTAGGGAAGGTTTAAAAAAGGGCGGAGCCGCGGGCAAAGCTAGTAATATAATAAATACTGTGGAAAAGTACAAATGTTCTCAATATGTGTAACAATGAATTCCACCAAGTGCCATCAATCAATAGTATAAATAGGATTTATTTTTTATTTATTAACCGCATGATAAGTATCTATATGGAATACTTCAACAAGAAATAGTTTTGTAAAGTATATAAATAGTTGTCTGTAATGAGCGCACGTTTTTATGATTACGTACACGTAGAATTTTTAAGTGGGTGTAGATAGCCAAACAGAAACTTTGAGGAATAACAATAGGTTACCTAGTTAAAGAGTCTCGGGTACGATTTTGATGAAAACTAAAACTGCTTCATTGGATTTTTGAAAAATCTATATTCTAACCCAAAATCTAACCCTTGTTCAAATTGTTACCCTTTTATTAAGCAAAAGGGTATCAGAATTTAAATACTCCTGAAAAGGGAACAAAACAACAAAAATCACAATGTATAAGGATGAATGAATTTGAATTTGAATTTGAAAATTAAATAAAAATATTCACGTAAAAAAAATTGCAGCATATTCCTACTTACAGTTTATAATAGTGCCAATTAATCAGCTAAGCAAGAGTGTACAATTTTACCATTATTTTACAGATTTTAACCGACTTCAAAAAAGGAAGAGGTTCTCAATTCGTCTGTAGGTATGCATAAATTTTTTTTCTATAAAGAAAGATCTAGAAAAAATAACAAACCTAGTGTGAAATCTGCCGGCTGTGAAAGTCTTATCAGTGCAATGTCGTCGGCTAATCCTTGACGTGTGTATCCAGAATGTGCTATTACTGAATCTATCGTTGCATTCTGCAAAAGAAATTAGGTATCCAATTAAATTTTCGTCAACATCGACGTTTGCATGCCATTTATGAAAATAAGAATTAAATTAAACTTACGACCACGTTAGGAGCACAACTCTCCCGCCCGTCAGATATTTCGCAGTCCGGATCACGTCTAATATCGTACTCTCCAAGAATCACTCCATCCAATCGCATTCTCCGGAGTGACGTCACGCAATGTGCAGCTGTCAGAATGTACCAGCGGTTGATGATTGTACCACCGCAACTTAACTTGATGCCACGATCTGTAAACAGTTATATACAACAATATATTAGCCATTGCCAGCGATTCCGACAGCCTGGAATATTAATCCCGTTAACGCAAGGACAATCAAGGACCTTTTACCGAGATATAGAAGCTCTATGCCAGATTCTGTATCTATATAATCTAATTCTGTGGCACATTCAGTCTTGGATATTTATAAATCCTAAAGATTGGGTGGTTTGTTTATAAATATTCAAGATCTACCTATTAATTAGGATTTTAAGCAATAGTAACGTAGTAAACGAATCAAACGTCGCGTCGTGGTCAACATTAACTAAGTAAACAACTTAACTGTATTTAGCTATTAAGATTAGGTGGGCATATTTTTTATTTATAGATAAAAAGGTAGGTATGTTATAACCAAGCCTACGGCTGTTGACTGCATGAGAAATAGTCATAGATAAGTCTTCGTCTCTCGTGAACACTCTCAATTTGTTAAACGGATCTGCTTGAATTTCGGTAGGTACATATTTATTTATTTAACTTTATGCACAGTTGTACAAAGGCGGACTTAATGCCAAAGGCATTATCTGCCAGTCTACCTTAGGGTGATGCAGAGATACATTGAGGTAGGTGCAAGCGGAAGAATGAACAATTTACTGAAAGGTTAACTGTCTTATGTATACAATATCTAATAATACATACTAACGTTATAATACTTACATACAACATAATTACATTAATGGTACATGGATGGCTTTTATATAGAGCTTTTACTCTCAATCGCACCTGATATGGTCTAAGAAGCATGTATTTTTTATACCGGACACGTCAATTTGCCTTCACCTCGCCTGATGTTAAGCTAAAGGCAAAGTGTCGGAAAGAGGGTCACTATCGTAAACATCCATGTTAACAGTGGTGGCACTCAGCTTGACTGCCTCATTAGATGCCTTTTCACGCCCCGCTTAATGTTTGTCTAAAAGGAACCTATTCAATCGAGACTTAAAAACACCTAGGTCATAGTCTTGGAATTGTTTATTTTAACGACAAACTAACTAACATTTCCCTCCTATAATGTTAGTAGGGACCTAAGTATAGATTATCACTTACTAGTAGAATACGACAGCAACACCATCCAGGGCATTTCGAAGAGATTCGTCCGATTTCCTCCCAGAATTCTGTCGCTATCAATAGATCCACATCTTTGAGGCAATAACGCAAGATTTGGATGTTCATCAATGGTTTTTGGTCTATTTTTCGCCACCGTTGGTCTGGTAAAAGCATCTACGAAGTTATTATTATATTGATTTTCACCTCCGACAAAATTAAAAGTTTCTTCGCTATTAGAGCCAGCTGTTTCTGTTGGTGCATCTTGGAAACGGTTCGAGTCCGCTCCTTCCGGTTGCAACGAAATACAACATACCTGTAATGAAGATGATGATGATTTAAATGATTATTGGAAAATAACAACAAATAATTTCGTTCCGCATTGACTTCGTCGTATAAACGATAGATACAATTAAGTTGGGGTTTTACCAGTCCCTGGGATAACAATTATGATAAACGTAGATGTAAATAATTCCACGAATACACAATGGAAAGGTACAACCCAAAAACCCACCATAAATGTAGATACCTAAGTGGTGAAATCACCGAAACAAAGATTTGAAACGCAACAATATAATGTGATTCATCATCAAATGTATAGTTAAAAATATATTCTAAAATTAATGAGAAATGTAATTACTCATTTGCGAGTGATAAACTTAACTGATAAGTCGAGACACTGAAGAAACACACGACATATTTTACTCAAATTATATAATGATAACATATTCATCTTGTAAATACAAACGACTTCTGTTTCCCTTTATTTTAAGCATATTTCCCTTTAATTCCAAAGTCTCAAGTTTTTCCTTTAAAATTTGCGAGATATTTGCGCTCAAAAATGGGAAGTTTGAATGCAACTGAGAGTGACTCCAGGATGAAAAGTATTAAATAAGGTTGACGATCTGTGTAACACTATACTGTACTATATTGATGCACCGTAGAAGCATTCGATGGAATCACTTATGTAGTGTGTCATTGTTAGGCTGTTCACCAAAAGCAGGTTAAATTTAAGCAATAATATGTAGTCTGGCTACGGGATATTTTTTTAGTTTTGTTTATCCACAGCATTTGTTGTATCTGACTAACTTATTTATATATACTTTTGAGTAGGTACCTATCTAATCGAATCGAAGAGACGAAAATTTTACAATATATGGCAAATTTGACGAAATTATGATGATATAAATGAGGAAACTGTCATTTCACAAAATACAGGTTCATTATTAAGGAGACAAATCATAGGTCTCAGATTTCATCGATTTTTAGTGCCCAGTTTTGAAACTGTGCATAATATGCATGGTTTCAATTAACGCCCCTACCATGTATAAACCTTAGCTGCCTAAATAGATGTATTAATTACCAAAGGATCCCGGTGGTCATAACCACAAGTAAGGTTCTGTAGTTTTATTCTCATATAGGAGCTAATGGGCCTGCCCGTCCTCCTAATTTCATTGGAAACTGACAGACACTCTGGTACCCGTAGACAAACACCATGTTGTCCTTCAGCAAAGCAACCTTCTCCAGAGAACACTGAAAAATAAAAATGATATACATATTTAAAGATAGATAGACAACTCTTCATTGTATACCAACATCAGATTATTATGATAGTTTGTTTTAACAAAGATAATCTTGTACTGATCTTGGAACAAAGCAGTGCGTGGGAACGTATTGATTTTGACCCCTTGTATTCATTGTAATTAGTTAGGTATCAATAACATAGAATGTCTTCAAGAAGGGCATTGGAAGGTTCCTACGTAGTCGGCAGCACGAGGTGACGCCCATGGTAGCTCACATGCACAGGCCAATAGTTTGATTTTTATTTTTATAGAGCGCAAAGAAGTCTACGAGAGTCTTCGAACAGTGTCTCCAGCCAGTTAATCATAACTGGCTGGAGACACTGGTAAATTTTCGACACCTTAGGTCATTGAGGTGTCGAAAATTGAACACTGGTGGAAGAAGGAAAGCGGAGACCGTGAGAAGGCAAATAGAAGGTGGGAGCTTCCTGCCACCTGCCTGCGAAACGTGGGCACTGCAGGCCGAGAGAGAGAGAAAGAAAGAGAGAGAGAGAGTGGAGCCGCGTAAAGGCAAACGGAACGACGACCTGAAAAAGGCAACTGGATATGGAAGGCAGAGGATCGAAAGCAATGGCGTACATTTGAAGAGGCCTATGTCCAGCAGTGGACTGCGATAGCCCAATTGATTGATTGAGATTTGATTTTGTGTCAGGTATATTTTCAACCTGTATATCCCTACTTACATTACCTAGGTATCTCAATGTCACAAAATACAAGAATTTACTTTATTTTTTGTTTTAGTTTTGTCTGACCAAATCTTACATTTTCTTATTTACAAACAATGCAAAGATAAAATCTTTAAAAAATTAAGTAAAATATAATCATTCAAACAAAAGCTGAGTCGTCATTGAGTGCCCGTGGCACCAGTTTCAATTTGAACTGTACCAATTCAAATCATACTACAATAAACTGCCATGGTTGAACGAAATTGTTAGGTCGATTGGCGCACAAAGCTAAGGCAGCCACATCAGTGAACTATATAAACATTTTAAACCTAAATTCAAAACCGTGAAGGCACGTTAAAGGCATAGGTACCTACTGGTGTAAGCAAACAGTATTTACACAATAGGTTTATCTTGTAAATGCAATTCTTGCGAACACAATAAACCCATTGTATATTGTGTTTAATACCGTATAATAGTTATATCAGTTCTGTTAACCTAACCAATTAAGTAAGTAGGTAAATAGGTAAATAATTTGATTTAACTAATGTAATGCATTAATCACAGGTGAAAAATTGAAGTTTAATATCGACGTTCCGATTCATCGGCGATGTTTTTGTTTTAACGTCAGCTGTATAATCAAATTATCAAATTGCACTTACAACATTCCGTTTGCAGTAATAATTGTTGGAAAACAGTCACAGTTAATAAAAACCTCCACATTATATGTTTTCATCACTATCGAACATACAAAACAACACTGGCCACTCACGAACACACACACAAATCATTAAACCACATATGCCAAAAAAAATAAAGTCATTGGCATTATTTTCAAACACCAAAGCTTTTTAATTTTTTTATTGATATTTTTCCTGTTGAGGTTATGGGTTATTCTCTGGCTAAACCAAATCACAAAATGCGGCAAAACGATACGACGAGCTTACAATTGATTACACAAGCGATGATTTCCTTGTCTTGTTTTTATCTCATTTCAAAGTAATAATTTATTAAAGAGAAATACACACACGTACGGTAGGTACCGCTCGGGTTAAGAGATAGGTGTTTAATGACGTCGTAGTGGGTCATCTTGAATAGATAATATTCTAACCGGTCATTACCATACTAGAGCAGTGGGAAATCACACTGCGTATCTACTAAGTATGTATTAGCATCATTGTTTTAATTACTTACTTAGTTTAATATTTATTTTAAAGACACATGTCGTAACCAGTGACTAATATCCTACCTATGTACAATTATAATGCGAAAGTTTTATTATCCTTGTAAGTAAAATTCTATGCCGTTCTTAATAAATTCTATATCTATTAGTTCGTATTATTCCGTTCGAAATTTAAAATTTGGCGCAGCACAGGCAAATTTTCATGAAATTGTGGGTTTTGTTTCGAATTGGATTAGTTCCCACTGTTTTTAAGTAGCTAATAGTATAGAGTAGATAATACCTAGGTAGGTATTATATGGTGGTGACACACAAGTTTACCTAGTAGGTACCTACATATCACTTACTCTTTGATGGCATACTTAATCACCTGCATACCAAGATGCACACTTACGACACTTACATAACTTGTTTGTCAAGTCTTCAAACTACTTAACACATCTACACGGGATCTAGTGCACGGTATCATCAGGTTCTAATCTCAAATTTTGAAAATTCTAATCTTTTAATTTAAATTTTCAAAAAAGAACTTGTGTTTGAACGATTTTGAAAGAAAAATGACCGCTACCGAATCTTACAGTACTATTTTACTTATGAATAAGTAATGTACAGTCAGTGTCAGAACTATCGTGAATAGAAAGTCTCAAAATGATCATAATACCAAGGTAATAAAAGCAAATCAAACTGTTTTATTGAGGTAAATTGTATTATTGTCCGAACTAAAGGTGTGTACCAAATTTTTTTTTTTTTTTTTAAAGAATATTAGAACCGTAGTTACTAATATTCCCTCTAACCCCTCCAGCTAAGCTAAATTGCTTGTGTTAGGAGTGGGTAGAATATCAGAACAATCCATTAACAGGAAACCAAGGTGTTAAGATCATTTTGAGTACTTATTTCGTTTAGATCGATCGACTGCCTCCGTGGCGTAGCGGTAGTGAACGCGGCCGCTACGCAGGAGGCGCGGGTTCGATTCCCGCTCAGTGCAATTATTTGTATGGGTAGTTGGAGCCCTCAAAAGTCCAACAACTGGTCTAGCTGCAATGCTTCGATGTCGCCTTTGGGTTGTGGAGGTCATATGGCAGTCGCTCCACAGAAAATATCGAAGTCCAGCCAAATCAGCAGTTAGACTGGTAAAAGCGGACCCCAGACTCCAAGCTGAGAGCTTCGGATGCAACTGGGATTAATCCTAAGAGGAAGAAGAAGAGAAGATCGATCTGACACTGACTGTACACTGTACAGGGCCTCGATTCTACTAAAGCACAACTATTGTCGAACCACATAGATTGCAAAAAGCGGCAATACATTATACACTTTAAATCGGTGCGTTTAAAGTTCAATATTAAATAACTGTCAGCAGAGTGAATAAAATAGTGAAATGAAACTTTTGTCATTTAATTTTGGACCTTAGCGTATTGAGATAAAGTCTAAACTTTAATGCCGCTTTTTGCAATATCTGTGGTTTGACAATAGTTTTGCTTTAGTAGAATCGAGGCCCAGGCTTAATGTTATGTTATGGTGCCTAAAACAAATATCGTACAACATCCCAAATGTAATATAATTTGTTAGATTTCTGTACTATAGTAAATTTGCAATCAATTTTCAAGGTAAAAGGTCTCAGACGAAATCAATTTGTTTCAGTCATTGCGACATGCTAATAGGCAACCAGAAGTATTGGAATACTATTATATATAGGTACCTATGCACAAATATTGTATACTGAACCAGTAGGTACATATTATTTTCGATAACCAAAGTATTGTTGAGTGCAATGAACTTAGGAAACACATCAACCGAATTATCTTACCATACCCATCTAACACAAAGGGCATTTTAATTGAAATAAATTTTATTTTGCCACATCAGCATCTTCATTTACATATAGACGTTATCCTGATTGCATCCGAGGCCGAGATGATGAGAGCTGAAACCAGACTGAAAAGAGTCTCGTATGTGTTCTATCACTATGTATATTTGTATAATGTGGTGTACAGACCGCCGAACTCCGACAGTGGCAGACACTGCTTTCTGTAAATATTTTATTTATATTTGTCTTTTCAACAGCATTAATTTGATACCCATAGGGACATACAGCTCCTTCAATTTTCTTGTGAGTACCTAATGTAATATCCAATACTGGTAACGAGGGTTTTTACTCAGTGCGTTTGTGGGTTAATGCAATTGTTTTTTATTAAACACTACTTTTCAAAAAAGATCTACCCAGTAATCCATACTTCCATACTAATAAAATAAATGCGAAAGTAAACCTGTCTGTCATTCATGCCTAAACCACTGAACCGATTTTGATGAAATTTGGTATAGGGGTAGATTAGACCATGAGAAAGGACATAGGCTATGTTTGGTCGCGATAACCGACATTCACACGGGCGGAGCTGTGGGCAAAAGCTACTTTTCCATACACTGAGGTAACGGGGTGATCGGTGGAGCCGCCTGTCACCCTAGCAGAAGCAGGCCGTAGCGGCGGCGCAAAGTGCGCCACCCCATACCCGGAGCTAAATGGGGACACTATGGTCCCCACAACCCGAAGGGGGCCATCTCGAAAGAGGCATTTCCCTCACACCCCGGCTGACACTGTTCCATTCTCGACCTTTAGGATGGCCCCTTCATATGTGGGAACCGTGGTGCCACACCTGCATAAAAAGTTATATTATATACCAACGTACCTGCAAAAAATAACTTAATGCAGATATTTATTAGTGTAGATCCTTAAAATGGTATTCTACAACTCATGCTGTGCAAGTACTATGAGTTGCTGTCGTGTCGGGTGCTCTCATGCTACTGTAAGAAAGAAGTTGTATTTAAACACAAGATCTGCGAAATGTGATCAAAGTAATTTCCTATGGTAAGATCATAATTTTGACAAGCTTATCGCAATCACAATTAACTACACTTATCGAATAATTTAATAGGAATATTAGATTATTCAAGGTATTTAATGTGAAAAATGACAAGCGTGGCCTCGTAATTTACCCTGGGGTACCCCTGAACATATTTTTAAATTTCAGGATATTCTAATGACCTTTTTATTAGATCATCATTTCGTATGGCCCCTGCTCGAGTCCTCATATGTCGACGTCCTGTTGGCGAAGCCAGTCTATTGCTGCCGGGCGGTGTGAAGTCATGAAGCTCACGCATTCCTCCAGGGAAACGACGGAGTGGACACTCCTCTTCTATATGCATCGTTGTTTGCTTTGGAGCTCCACAATCACAATCCGGCACTTCTTTAGTTCCCCACTTGTGAAGATGGTAGTTGCATCTGCCGTGTCCAGTTCTGAACCGGTTGACCCTTGACCATACCGTGTGACAACTGTCAAAACCGGGCGGCTGGTACGGGTGGGGTCAGGTACGAGATCCTTCCAAGGTGGTGCTGAAACGCCTCCTACGGTCCCGCCACTGCTGTCCAAGGTCGTATTCCTCCATAAGGGCCCTATCGGACTAGATTGGGGACCTTGAGATCAGACGGTCGCGTGGCAGGTTGTCCTTCGTACTGGCATCGGCTCTCCGTTGGTCACCTGCCAGCATTTTTTCCACTCGTTGGCCACAGCTTGATACCTTCGTAGTTCTGGAGGCGGGATATGCGCCAGAACAGGAAACCATGGTAGGGTAGTTGATTCAATCAGCCCTGTTATGGTACGTATGGCTTCGTGCGATTGGGTGTCAATTTTGTGGGTGTGCACGCTTCGGTACCACACTGGCGAGCAGTATTCTGCCACAGAGTACATTAGAGCTATTTCTGATGTTCGAAGGACGGACGCTTTGGCACCCCGACTCGTGCCGGCCAGAGACTTCAAGATGTTGAGTCTGGTCGTTTGTGCCATTGCCTCTAGATTTTGCGTGTACTCCCAGGTAGGGGTGAAGGTAGGGGTGAAGTTGTGTTTGACTCGTTTACCGCAGAATTTCACACATTCCACAGTTTAGTCCCAGCCAGACAGTTGGTGAGGTGGAATGCAGAAACCTCGGTCTTTGATGGGTTAGGGCACAAACGCCATTTTCTGTAATAGTCGCCCATGGTAGTAACATCCTTGGTAAGGATTCTTTCCCCGTCCCCGAAAGATTTCGACTGAAACGCAAGGGCAAGATCGTCGGCATATGCTAATTTCAGCGATACAGTTTCGGGGAGGTTGCAGATGTAGGTGTTGAAAAGAAGGGGCGCAAGGACCGAGCCCTGAGGAAGTCCACTCTTAATGAGCTTATAGCCACTTTGCCTGTCGCCAAGACTGACTTTAATATGTCGGAGCCCAAGCAAGGATTTCAGCAGAGTGATGGTCTTCCGACAGGGGATTATGGTTGCAACCTTGTTTAATAGCCCTGCTATCCAGACCGTGTCATAGACGGTGCTTAAGTCAACGAAAGCCCCGAATATCTTCAGTCACCGCTGTAAGCCCGCCTCGATATATGACGTTAGAACCAGGACCTGGTCGGTACAGTTCCAGATTAATTTAGTTAGGTCATCATATTCATAGAAATACTATTAATTATATAAATGATCTAGACATTTATAAAGTTCTATACATATGGTTTTATACGTTTACTGTATCAAATGCCTTTCAATATTCATATTTCACTTTTATAGTACAAAATCCACTTTTATATTCGATACATTGAGTAGAACTCGATTTAGGTAACCCAGCGGTTTAATGAAATTTTAAAGCAATTAGGCACTGTGCTAACTTTTCCTATAGGTAGATTTAGATAGGAAAACACGGGACTTGAACCCACAACCACTCACTTACCATCTTGCATGTTCACTTTGGCGGATCGAAATTGTCCTAAGGATTTCTGAACCCTAAAATGAATATGCAGCCATGTTTAAAACATTATCGGGGCTGTCTGAACATCGATGTATTTGCTAATAGAACAAAATTCAGTTGCCACCCTAGTGAATTGGAAACACGCGCGGAACTAATATCGTTTGTACGCTGTACTGCACTTCTAGCACATTTGAACAGTTGCCTCTTGCCACAAAACTAACAGTCATGAACATTTGTTCACAAGACGAACTTCGAAAATATATGGCACAATAAACATATTGGACACTAATAATAATGGTTCCAATCAAATGGCGGCACGCGCTTACTATTACCACTTTGATGCACTACTGCCTTACTGGCGCTACGGGTGAGCTACATAATCGATTTATTTTTATTCATTAAAATACCTATAATAATGTGTATGTACAGGGAGTCCCAGTAAGAGTGTACTTCTTAAAATTGGAATTTCTTTTTTCATGCAAGTGGAAACTCTGAAATTTTACAGTTGTCACCTCAGTTTATTCCGATTATTAGAAATGGAGCGCTTTTCGAAAGAACAACACGTTACAATTGTAAAAACTCATTAAAAAACAATCGATTTATTGCAGCAACGATTTCCAGAACACATTATCTCACGAAATTCTGATGTAAACTGGCCACCTAGATCGTGCGATTTAACGCTGTGCAATTTTTTCTTTGGGGTTTTGTGAAATCTCGGGTTTGTGCGAATAAACCCAAAACAATTCCTTGAGCTCAAATCGAAAATCCAACGCGTCATCGGTGAGATACAGCCACATCTATGTGCCAAAGTTATGGAAAATTTCATGAAAATGCCGGATATTTTATTCCATACTTAATCGGAACATATTTTCTTTAAAATACAATAAAAATATCACAACTCTGTCATAAAATACTTGTTTTTATTCTAAAATAAAAAAGTGCACTCTTACTGGGACACCCTATATAAATACTTAATCTTCACTTTCCTACTTGAAATTTAATTTCTCCGTACTTTATATTTTCATGGTATAAATTTAAGATAGCTAAATATATCTAACCATAAAGCAGAACAAGATCAATCACTTTTCTTCAATTAATAACGTTTGTTGGTCAGTCTTGTTTCAACCTTACACCTTCATTTCCTTATTTAAAATGGAAAACTACGATATAGTACTTAAATGGATGCTGTATTCCATTATGACATTTGGAAGGGGTAAGATCCGATTTGATCCAATTTACCGTGAAATTAACCACTTCATGCCTTACACATTAACGTACCATATGCAGTCTTTTAAGCTTTTTTTATACCACTTAGGTGGCAGACAAGCACACGGCCCACCTGATGGAAAGTGGTTACCTCGGCCTATGGACGTATGCAACACCAGGGGCGTTACACTCGTGCTGCCTACCCTAAGCTTTGAACTTCTCGTGCTAGTGCCACTAATATATTAATATTCGACTTTTCGTGTTTTGTGATTGTTGTGTTGTATCTTACCTCGTCGTGGCCATGGTTGTTAACCAGAGTTGCGAAGCCACATTGTTATTTTGAAGTCCTTACATATTTAAATCAACTTAGTGCCTTGTTTACTTGTTTTTGTTTGGGTTATTTGATTGAAGGCGTAATAAAAAATCCTCAGAAGTTAAGCTTCATGAACTATAATTGACGGATAATATAGGTTGAAAAATTGGCCTAAGGATAGATTATAGTTTGAAATAAGACATATTATGGTTTTATCCTGGAAATATGTTCCTACTTATGTATTCTAGGCTAGGCATATTAGGCATGAAGCCCCGATGGTGGAAAATGATCCTTCAGGAAGTAGACATGATCATCTTCATCCTCATCCAACAGAACTCCATCTGTTGTTAGTAGGTAGGTGCACCGACTAGCAGGTACAGTTGGCTTGAGCACCGCAGTTGTTGGTCCTGTCCAGGATCCTGCATCCCTTAGTGGATATAGAAGTTGCATTATCGTAAAATCGTTCTTTTTTCAGATAACTCGGTAATCGATCCAACATTGAGATCTTTAGCAGAGCACCCGGCATGGTCTATGCTTGACAAAATGGACTGCGGTGAGAGTGCAGCTGATCGTATCATCGGTGGTTACAATGCTGCGCTTGGGCAATTCCCGTGGATCGCGCGTCTCGGTTACATTGGTACATATCTTATTATTATTACACTTTATTTATTTATCTACACTTTATGCACGTTGTACATAGGCGGGCTTAATGTCTTAGGCATTCTTCTCATACACACACTTTGTGTGAAATCACCCAATAAAGAACTCAGTTAAGTACCAACATAGCTCCCAGAATAAGCAAGCTGAAGTGGCAGTGGGCTGGCCACCGCTGTCAATAGTCTTATACTTAACACAAATAAAGGGTAATGTTCGAAAAACTACGGCGCATTTCAGAAACTAATTGCGATTGGAAACTTATTTTCAATCAAATCGAATACATATGGAAAAAGAATCTTCTCGGGCGGAACTCGAACCCGCAGTCTTTCCCTTACAGGGGGAATGCCTGACCAATTTCGGCTACCGAGACACGCCCGATTTGATTCAAATTTCCCATCTTATACGTCTTCAAGGCGACGTGGCGTCATCTACCGATTTTCTTACGAACTATCGGAATCAATGAATGATGTTACAATCATTTTTTTAAACATTGATTTTTGATAACTGCGCCCAAACAATTGAAGGAATTTTTACAGCATTAAGTATGCTAACTATACAAATCGAATACATAGGGAAAAAGAATCTTCTCGGGAGGGACTCGAACCCGCAGTCTTTCCCTTACAGGGGGAATGCCTGACCAATTCGGCTACCGAGACACGCCCGATATGATTCAAATTTCCCATCTTATACGTCTTTAAGGGGACGTGGCGTCATCTACCGATTTTCTTACGAACTATCGGAATCAATGAATGATGTTACAATCTTTTTTTTAAACATTGATTTTTGATAACTGCGCCCAAACAATTGAAGGAATTTTTACAGCATTAAGTATGCTATGCTATAAGTATGCTTTGTATAGTTAGCATACTTATACCACACGTCGGAAGCTCTCGACAAAATGTATGAAAAATTTGAATTGTAATTACAACATTCATAGATCGTGCACATGCACGGTAGTGTTGATGTGTGGGAGACTTCAAAATGTTAGGGTTGGCATTATTTGAAATCGTAACCAATATTTGAGCGAGCAAGCATGATTTTTCTCGCTCTATCCCTTAATGTCATGACTTACGTCACATCCGACAACGGTGCCAATCCTGTTGTTACAAACGTATTCCATCTTTGTCTTCAATTCGAAAAAAAAAAAATTGAAAAAATTGATGGCGATACATTTTAGTCCCCTCAAACCACAGAATCAGCACCAATAACAAAACACTACTAAAACGATATCTTTATAGAGTAGTTAAAACCGATTGTGTCCATGAAAGACTAACTATTGCTCGCGACTTCAGATGCATAAAATTTTCATCGGACTGAGATCTGATCTTATGACCCACAATTTTATTTCTGGGATAACACATAGCCTATGCTATGTTATATCAGGGGCACTAATCACTATACACTAAAAAATAAATGTCGTAATTTGATGGCAGAAAACGTAATTTCTGTTAGTAGCCAAGATGGGCTTAAAATACCATTAGAATCAGAAAAAAAATACTGCGTCAAATAATGTGGGTCTCATTTCGATATCTTAAAAAAATACTTACGTCGCGTTGTCACTGTTAAGACCATTACCCCTGTCCATTTGCTGTGCAATAATCTCGTCTTGGACTTCTTTTTCTACCTCATAAACTTATAGCATTTAATATTTTGTTTCTTGTATTTAATAACGTAAAACCATCGATGTTAGGCCTCGCCATACACCTGTTCACAGCTTATGACATTTTTACGTTCCGAAAATAAAAACTGAATTGCTATATGTGACCAATATCCTGTTAATAACAACTTTAGCAATTATTTGATAATTCCATTTGAAGTATAAGATCCATCATCTACCTGCGATTAATAGTTAATGAGTAATGATTTTTTTTAGATTTTTCAAAAGATTTTCGGCTCTTCTGAAAAGTTTGACATCTGGTACTTAAAACAATTACGTTTTATGCTATCGAATCATAATTCAAAAGTTTTATATAAATTTAATTATTAAAAAATAAAAACACAACTGCCGATTGAAACAAGTTTGATAACACACGGTAGTCATTTTTTTTCATTCAGTTCATAAGGGTATTTACATGTACATTCATATTAGCTACCACATTTTCACATTTTATGTACGTTCTTAGGTACATTTTTTTTATTATTATTGCATGGATGAAAATAACTTGTGCGCTGAATACCTTTAATTTGAGACATCAATAATTAATAAAAACATCGGAATAGATGAAACGCTCAAGTGAGCGTTGAACTCACGACCTTTCCCTTACAGGGGGAATGCTCTTCCAACTGAGCTGTTGAGCCACACCTGAATCATTTAAAATTTTCCTTCTTTCTTTTTATATCCGTCTTTAAGGGTGGATTTTTTCCGATGTTTTTCGAACTTAGAAGTTAGCATAATAAATGCTATAAAAAATTCATTCAAACATCAATAATTGAAATCCGTAAAATGGTTCTGAAGATTATATTATGGTAATAAGGAATATTACAAACATACCTATATACATGCATACACACAAGTTGCACGCGAAAAACAAAACCCTTCTTGACTGTGGGATAATGTGCTACATTCTAAAACCGTATTTTTATTTAAATTTTTTATTGATACAAACGGTTTTAACTACTCTATACCTTGCAAAACTCACGTCTATAAAGTTTAGTATTTATTTTGGCAAAAATGTATTACAGATAATGTCGCACTTCATTGACGGGTAATATAACCCTTCAATGCACACTCATTTACTGACGTGGAATTGCAGTAGGTATTTATTTATAAATGTTAACGAAACGAAACTATATATTATCATTTTTAATGAATTTTCATTATTCGCACACTATTTGAATTATATTTTCTTCCAATATGGGTTTAATGCTTAATAAAATTTGCAAAAATACCGAAAAAATACCTACATAAAGTAAAAATACGTCTTGTTGGTTAGCCCTGCAACTTTGATAAAAATACTTCGTAATATTTTGAGCCAAGCGTCGCCGTGTCGGGGGAAATTTGGCTCCTTGTTTACATCAAGGAGTCAAATATCCAATGTCAAATGAACGTATGTATGTTGCAACTTTTCAACGTTTTGTAAAATCCGTTTTAATGGTATATACATAATAAATGATTTTTTACGTTGACTTTGAATACAATCAAAGCGGGCGAAGTCGCTGGCAGAAGCTACAATAATTCACTAAACACTCACCCATCAAAATATTTTTGCAAAACCCATTATTGTGCCTACATGTTTGTAATTTCAATAACAAATAGTAAGATTGAATTGTGATATTGTGTTATGATTTATCTATTTTAGAATTCATTAAAATCTACATCCCAGAAATACACACACACAGACCCAGAAACACACAGAAATAGGTAATATTTTCTATTTTTTTAAATTTTCTGATTCATGAACATGTAGTCTCCCAATGTGCGCTATTTCTCCCGAGACTCCGCCTTCTGCATCCAGTCAGTATGTTACAGTGAATGTCCGAAATGCAGCGTATGTTAAGATAAATAATTGTCTTTTGACTTTCTTATTGTATTTTTTGATGTAAACGAAGGGTAATTGGTAATGCACTCCGACTTGATCATCTCTCAATTCACGACTCACACTGCAATCAGTTTTGTAGGACTTTTAACGAATTTAATCCCGGACTAAACCGGTACCTACACGGGCTGCGGTAATTATTTAAATAGAAATCATGCATTTCAGGGTTAAATCAAACTGTGGGTTGTGCGATAGAGAGGAAGCTTTACAAAATCGAAGTAAGCCGATCTTCTCACTCTTCTCCTCGACGTATCGTACTATGCACCTTTGAAAGGCACATCCCTTGTATTATGTGCCTTTAATCGTACCTCTGATCCGAACGTGCGGGGTGAGGAAATGAAATCTGCGCGGGGGTGGGAGCTTCCATTCTGTACGCTAGTACTATTATCTATTCTGTGCTTATACTTAATGCTGTAAAAATTCCTTCAATTATTTTCAATCAATCTAGTCTGCTGCTGGAGATATCATTCGAAGTTTTCTCTTTGGATTTAAGGAAAAAAGTATTGATTTGAATTACTCATTCTTTCAACAATGTCCAATATATTATTTGATGGGAAGAGAGTTAGATTTCTATTCCACAGCCGTACAAACTACGAAGTGTAATACAGCATTGATTCCATTGTCACTATTATTCTGCCATATCATACCGAACTCTAGCCATATTGAATTCTGAAATATAACATAAACTAGAATATATTTTATATTTTAAATCTTTTTTAATGTTTCTCATATTCTAGAGGATAACGAGATAGACTGGATGTGTGGAGGCGCATTGATATCAAACCGCCATGTGATCACAGCTGCGCACTGTGTCCAAAGTTCCGACTACGGACCCGTATTGTAAGTTCATGTTATATTAGCGATAGTTTACGCGAAGCCGATACACCTGCTGATTAACGGTCAAGACGAGCGATTCATACCTCTGCTCTCGGGACTGGGAGGTCAGACGGCATTCGCTCAACTCAAAAGGACGAGGAGTAAGTGGACCCTGACCTTCGGGCAGCAGGGACGTTCATTTTGATGATGATACAACCAGGAGCAACACTGCAATAATGAGGATATAAGTATAAAGTTATATATACCTCGTCAATACCTATCTATCCACAAGGCAGATCTTTATCTGTATTAAAACTATTAGTCCATACTTTGATCTATAATATGTTAGGAAAAAAACACCTAATGTTGTTAAAATTACAAGTATATTATTTAATAAGTAGTTGTTGAAAGAGAAACGTACGAATTTCACACATTTTATTCATGTCATAATATGTTTTTTTCAGAACGAAGATTCGCGTCGGTGAACACGATATCCGAACAGACCCCGACTGTGAGCTGTCTACGTGTGCTCCTCCAGTCCAAGACATTTCTATCAAGAAAATTACACAACACCCTGGCTTCAACAAGCCCGCCTTCCACAATGATCTTGCCATCATAGAACTAGCGACGCCAGTTAATCTAAATAGTGAGTTTATAATAAAAACTCATCCATACTAATATTATAAATGCGAAAGTAACTCTGTCTGTCTGTCTGTCTGTCTGTCTGTATGTTACGCTATCACGCCTAAACCACTGAACCGATTTTGATGAAATTTGGTATAGGGGTAGATTAGACCATGAGAATGGACATAGGCTATGTTTGGTAGCGATAACCGACATCCACGCGGGTGGAGCCGCGGGCAAAAGCTAGTTATATTATATGCGCAAAAAGCCCCGCGGGGCGTGACGTGCAAGGTGTACCAATTAACCTATCATCGATTTATTGGGGTTACAAGTAATAAAATTAAAATATTTGAAAAACCCACTACGTATAAAAATAATTCAAAAAATGTTTACTGCAGCGCCCCCGTAACACCGTAACACCTATCTAAGAACATGCACCAATCAACCCCAAACCAATAATTGAAAAAGACATCAAAATCGGACTAGTATTTCTGGAGAAAATTGGCAACATTGATTTGCATTAAAAAATAATTTATCATTGTTACACCTATCTATCGAACATGCTCCAATTAAAGTCGAACCCAAAACTGAAAACTGCAACAAAATTGGATTGGTAGTTTCGGAGAAAATGGCAACATGGATTTGCACAAACAAACACACAAACATCCTCTCACCCCAAACGCATATACCGTCTCCGTTCCGTCGTGGGTAAAAAGGCTCGCCGCGTTGATGATCAGTCCTTTTTGCCACCACTACATCCAATTTTAATTCAAAATGTTAACCCGTATATATATATGTAAGTAATGGCTCACAAGTTAATGTGCAGTAGGTCAGCTTAGAGAGCTAAGTGAGGCAAAAAGTGGTATTACATCTAAACTGATCGTCGTCCATTTTGTCAGTCGTTGAATGCTTACTTTCTTACCTTTTTTTGCACGCGATAAAACACACAAATGTAATTTCCTTTAAGGGCGCGTCGGATATTCAGTGTCGTATGAGGGGAGAATCCTTTGCGGAATATAATCATCTCAACGTCCTGTTATGGAACAGGGTCAATGGGATTACTGGGATGGGCCCCTCCGTCGCTGTATATTATATAAATATGGGCAATAAATTCTCGAATCTAGATATGGAACACTGATAGCTGTCCGGCAGTCCGGTCCGCATGTTTTGGGTATTTTAACCCTGGCATTGAAGGGAAGCACGCACAGGATGTTTCATACCCTATTAGAACAGTCGGTCTATACCCATCACCTTAGGCAGCGCGAAAGTTGTAGTTCCTCAATCTGAATTTGAAGGCAATTGAATCGTCTATAAACATTGAATTGTCCTGCGCCAGTTTAATCTCCTTGGTACCCAGTACCCACATACAATTACATTTTCCAGATTACGTAGCGCCGATTTGTTTGCCACGGACAACGCAACAGCTGCGAAATTTCAAAATAGGAGAGCAACTGATCGTGGCGGGTTGGGGAAAGATGAATATGACCACGGAAGCTCGTGCTGACATACTCCAAGTGGTGGCAGTAAGTAGATGAAAACCATTTTTATATAGACCACTTTCTATGTATAATATGTATGTATTTACAAAAAAAAGTAACAAGTAAGTAGGTATGTTTATTCGCATTCTAGATTCCATAACACAAGCTAGTAGTGCTTACAATGGGACTAGACAGCGTTGTGTGGAATGTTGTAAAATATGCATTTATTTTTATTATGCTTTATTACAAGAAAAAGAAATAATACGTTAAAAGTAAAAAATATCTGCCTCTCATGTCATATTCATTACTATGTAGGTACCTATCGTGCCAGCAGCGAAATGCGATTCATTCGGCAAAGGATTCAAAATAACCCAGTCAGAAATATGTGCTGGTGCTGAACACAATAAGGACGCATGTGGAGGTGACTCGGGAGGTCCACTGATGAAGGTATACTTACCAACTGTTATTAGTATAGCTTAAGTGTGGTGGGTGCGTGGTTTACACCAAATTCTTTGTGACCCAAACCAATATGTTGAATCATATCTTGAACCTAAATCGCGAAACATATAAGGCCGTGACACGCGCCTATTATTTGGTAATAATCTATGGTGAATGTGAGATCGTTCACCGCAGTAGACCCCGTGTTATCTTCAAAATACATCCAAAAAACGTGTACTGCGCTTAAAGAACACATTTTGAGCTCATTTTAGGTCTAAGATATGACATATGAATCGACCTATACGTACTAGCCATAGCTGCCAATTGGTGGACGAGGCACTAGCACAGGGTTTGGCGATTTGACAGTAGGTCACTACTGTTAAAATGAAAATACCGGACACAGAATAGATAATAGTACTGCTCGGGACAGCAGATATTAAGGCCAGGTAGGCCGCATTTTGAGTTTTTTAAAAGCATTTGAATCATAGGAAAAAGCGTTTTAAATTTTGGAAAAAAGATATATATTAGTTAAGGATCCAGTCTAGTCAAATTCGCATTCAGTTACCAGATCTGATGAACTTCACTCGATAGAAAAAAATCCCAAAGTTACCCCTTTTCGTTATTTTTTTTTGAATATTATGACTAAATTACTTATGCTTTCTATAAAATTTTTGTACTAAACTAAAGCCACTACATATGTCTAGACATTTTCGCAGATTTTGACTATATTATGAAATATTTTTTAAAGTTATATTTAAATACCTACTAAATTCGCGAGTGCTCGCGCCGCTGAGGCCCGAAAAGTTGCGCCAGTCGCGCGCTGGCGCTTACCGAAGTAGGACCTGTGCCAGTTTTTGCGCGACAGTTTCGTGCACCAATCAATCGGTTTTACGTATTTATAATAAATTGTTGCAAGTCATTCAATATGGGCAATAAACAACGCAAGCTAAAGAAGTCGTGCAAAGCCATAAACTAAATTTCTAACTCCGATTGGTAATTTAAAAAATTATCATACCTAAATATTACGCTCATAGCGCCATAGTATAAGAATATCAGTATTACTACTGAAGATGCTACTTACGATTTTCTATAATTCACATTTTATCTATATCAGTACAGGGGTACCTAGTACCTACAATATTCGTACATTGTATATAATTTGTGTGTGTGTAAATAAATATAAATTTAGTTTTAGTTTAGGATAGAATAATTTTAATATTTAGGTAGGTTAGTTTAAATATTGGCCTTTTTTTATCGTGCGCAAAATCCTCGTGGATACCACCCCCACGGAGCCGGTGGAGGCGGTTATGTCGGACTCAAACCGACTAAAACGCACGCCGTCTTGGGTCCTTGGTTGCCGGAGGTGAGATTGCCGAAAGCATATCTCTCGCACCCCAGCAGACCCAGGAGAATTACTGGCCTTGGGTCAGCCGGGGTGCGAGGGATATTTCGATGACAACCTCACCTCAGGCCTAGCACCACGACCCACAGTCGGCGTGCCCACAGTCGGACTCGAACCGACTAAAAAGTCGGTTCGAGTCCGACATAACTTCCCCTTCCGGCTCCGGCAGGGGAGGTATTCGAGGGGATTTCCGCACGAAAAAAAGAAGGTACAGTGTAAATTTATATAAATACTTCATAAAAACTAGCACCACGAGTACCACGACCCACAGTCGGCGTGCCCACAGTCGGACTCGAACCGACTAAAAAGTCGGTTCGAGTCCGACATAACCTCCCCTTCCGGCTCCGGCAGGGGAGGTATTCGCGGGGATTTCCGCACGAAAAAAAGAAGGTACAGTGTAAATTTATATAAATACTTCATAAAAACTAGCACCACGACCCACAGTCGGCGTGCCTACAGTCGGACTCGAACCGACTAAAAAGTCGGTTCGAGTCCGACATAACCTCCCCTTCCGGCTCCGGCAGGGGGGTATCCGAGGGGATTCCCGCACGAATAAAGTTGTTAATCTCGTTAACTTTAGGTATTTAACTGCCCTGTCGACGACGAACGGTGCGATTATATAAAGTAACCGTTAGCATCAATTCAAACAAATGTTTGTAAAATTACAAGCATTATTATTATTATAATGTAAGTTTTTTTCGCCCAAGCAACTAAACACATAGACCTTTGCTAGACGCTTTAGCCCATATAAGGACAATTATACCTACAACAAATCGGTTCATTGGTGTGATATAAAGCAGTCCTCAATGAAGGAAGCAAAATCAAAAATCGTGGGATGGCTAACCTCTTTGACCTACGATTGTACTGAGGACCTTCTCTTGCACTTGTTGTGATCAAGGTACAAAGAAGGTAGACTAAATTAAAAATTGGGCACACCACTTCATACTTCTGTTAATTATATTTTTATTTTGTTAATTTTTCAATATGCATGTTTAGTTAAGCACTTTATTTCTATTTCTTTTTGTTTTGTATTTTTTGTATGATCAGCCGTTGGACAGTGTTGTTAATTTTTATTGTTAATCGGACTAGGTACCCACAGGACAGGCTTGCCTAGTGTGGGGCCACTGGACACAAACAAATTTGTAGGAATATGTTATGGAAATAAACAAATTTTTATTTTATTTTTTTTATTTTTAGAACAAACAGTTCTCAAACTCATACAGTTTTTTTAATTTCGTATTTATTAATATATATATTTATATATATAATCATATAACTAAATAAAGTTAAAAAAACTGCATTTAATTTTCTAAGTCAAATCAAGTTTTCCTACTGCATATTTCTATACTGTGACACTGGCGGGGTCATAGCCGAGTTCACCGTCACTGCGTTCGCGCGTAATATTTTACGAGCGGCCGGGATCGCTATAAATGCCTACTTTTGCAGGAATAGAGGGCCTTAAATACAACTGACACTGGTGTTCACATTTACATATACGCTTCAATTTCACAGGTTTTCGACACACCTGAAGGTCCTAAAAACTACCTCGTTGGGGTAGTATCCTTCGGCCCTACGATTTGCGGCATCAAGAAACCTGGAGTCTATGTCTCCGTATCCTACTTCCTCAGATGGATCCTAGATAATCTAGTCAATATATAGAGTAGATATTATAGCTTGCCTTTGTAAATTTATAAATTTTATTAATGTCTTTGTCATCGAAATTTAAAATGTTGAATATAAAACTGTGATATTTTGTAATGTTTTACTTAAACTTTCTTATCAGACTAGACTAAAACACCTTGGTTATTCAGTAATTAAGAAAATTTATTTATTGTACATTTTTACTTTTATCTATGACATGTCACCCAGTGCATTGTAGAATAATTTAAATTCAATTATAATTTACCTCGATCCATACTAATTGAAACTATTTCTGAATCTGAATATTTATCGTCCATGTCAATTTTGTTAAGAAATTCTGCAACATCACAATTATAGGTCTCTGCTATATTGTTGATAGATACTTTACGGGATCGATTTGGACTATTATAGTGATATGATTTATTCTTAGAGCCGCTCCGCATCTTCGTAGTCTTTCTAGGAGACAGTTGTAGTGTATCAAGCGGTGCAGAATACGTTCGTGGTGCGTAGTATCTTTCGAAAAGCATCGGCTGCTGTTGAACTCTTCCGTACATTAATTCCATCTCATGAAGAAATTCCTCTCTTCTCATTCTCTCTTCATCGCGTCGAGTTTGAAGTCTCATAGCGATATCTTCTTCATGACTGCAAAATTAAAGAAAGAATCAATAATCTAGAACCGGAGGGAAAAATGATTGACCACCTGACAAAAACATAATTTCAAAAAAAATCAAGTCATATCAGAAATTCAAAGGTGTGGCAGAGGAAAATGTAGAAACTCCACCGACAAGTGCTTAGGCTTAGAGAGAGATTAATTACAAAATTATAAGTAGTATTTGTGGATAAGGAGTTAAAGTGATTGTGGTTGATATTATCTTTCGATAAAATAAATGTTGCGTTATAATGCTATGAACTAACTTGTTTTTGACAAGATGCCAAGCAGGCTTAGAACGGAGCTGCCGATCACGTTGACGCATTTCATTCCGTCGACGTAGTTCAGCTAGATGTCTAGCAGACTCTAATTCGAACCTTGTTCTAACTGCTTCAGCTCTTAATAGGGCTGCTAAATTGGATCTTCCAGAGGCCGATGCTCGTAGATCTAATGCCGAATATGCCCGGGCTCCCGGTCCGTCTCCAACAGTCCGGCTACCACCACTGATAGTACTTTTATTTTCCTGGTAAAGTTTCATTGCAACATCGTGCATCTGTAAAATTAAGATTTTACAAATGAAGTAGATAAGCAATTATATATTCTAGAAGTTAAGAAGCACTATTGTGTGCATGGCACTACGAATACCTTCAGGGCTCATACCAGTCTCACCAGCTAGTCGGTGCACCTGAGCTAAACAACTGAGATGAGGTTCTGGCACCGACTTTCCTCTCGGTTTTTTTTAAAGAATATTATTAACCGTAATTACTAATATTCCCGCTAAACCCACCAATTAAGCTAAATTGCTTGTGCTAGGAGTGGGTTCACGTCAGTAGTGTAATGGCCAGGATCGAACCCGGGACCTCTCGATCGACCGACGCTTCTTTTTTGGTACCAGACGACTTTTGCGAATTGGTACCAGAATAGGCGCTATAACAATCAAAAGTAGGTAATAAGTGGACCACGGACTCCAAATTGCAAACTTTGGAAGTTTCTGGAAAATCGCTATGAGAATGATGATGAGAGATGTTAAAAAGTAGTAGTTATGTACTTACCTTTTTCTCGGCTCTATCTGCTGTGTTGAAACGGAATGGTTGAGGGCTGGTTGTGATAAAATTCTCCTTGGGATATTTCTCTCGTTTCTTTCGCTCTTTGGTAGGGCTAGAGCACCTTTGTCTATCGGACGATGAGATGGACGGTATTCCTGGTGAAGGGTCAATAGGCAGGTCACTGTGTGCTGCTGGAGTAGAAAGCCGACTTCGATCTCGGGCCGCCATTGACCCAGGATAGTTCGCGTGACGTAACATTTCCTCTGCCCTGATACGTTTATTCATTGATCTGAAAGGATTTTAAGATATTTTGGAGTAAGCTGTTAAGCAGTAATGTATATAGCAATGTCAACTGATAACATTCAATCCCGCGGTCAAGCCCGCGGCTCCGCTCCACCCACGTGGAATTCAGATCCCGTTCCGGTTCCTGCAATCCATTGGGATCAATTCCAAAGACAAGAGAAGCAAATGTATCAACCACATCCATTTAGATGTGAGTAACATATCGAAACATCTTCACAAACATTACATTTATAATTTAAGAGATTTTTGAATTTAGAGTCTACCCTTAAATGTTGAGAATAAGTCAATAAGTTACCGGAAAAAGTCATCTTCCTTCATTTTATCATAAAAATAATTAGAAAATAAATTCTTGGGCACAGGTCTGGCTTTGAACCGTTTCTTCTTCTTAGTTTTAGGGAGAACGTGTATAGCTCGATCGCACATTCCACTCAGACCCTTTTCTTCACGTTTCGTGAAACTGAACGGTTTAATTTGTGCTCTTAACTCAGCCTCACTGTTAATTTTTGTAATTGCACGTCTGTAAACCATAAAAACTGATATTATAGTTTGCATAGATATCTATGAAGGTCGGTATACTACTTCTAAGAGCAACGACGGATGCTGACAAGCTTCGTGGAGATTAGGTAATTTTACTGTACAACAAGAATACAAATAATATGAATTTAAAATAATGAAAAATTGCATAATTGGTTGTGCGATAGGAAATGTTCGATTGGCCATCTCCACCGCACTAGTTGTACGTGTAGGTAATTAGGTATGTAAAAAGATGCGAAATTAAGGTGATACCTATTAAGTAGGTAAGTGCTGAAGCTACAGTTTGTAGAAATAGAAATACTCATAGATATGAGCCGTGCATACTTAGTAATAAAATTATTATTTGGAATATCGAGTCGTACAGTTGGAAAAGGAGATACGGTTGCAATTTTTCATAATACCTAGGTATAAAGTTATATGTAACTCCTTTGTCGACTGTAGGTACATCCCTGTCACTTTTACAGAAATCAAATTGTGCATTAGCATATAAATGTAAATTTCAGCGTGTGTTTAACTATTTAATTTAGAAAGTTAACTTGCAGATTTTTTTTTTGTCAAATTTAAAACTTCAGACAAGGACTTAGACGGCTTGGCGGCATAAAAGAGCTTAGCAAAGACTACCGATATTGCTTGAGAGTAAAAACTTAAGTGGTTGGGTAGGTAAGTACCTACCTACTAGTACAGACCTACATTTTTTAACAACTCAGCGATACCGGTCCAATAAAATTCTGATTAAAAAAAGACCACATTACAAAAGTTGGTTATGAGAAAATAATGATTGAAGCATCGTCCGTAGCTTATAGTGGTTAAGGAGTTGGTCTTACAACAGTTACAACCGAGTGGTACAAAGTTCGAATCCCAGCCAATTGCACCTACTGACGTCGTGAACTACAAGCAATTTAGCTTAGCTAGAAGGGTTAGTTAAGGGGAATAAGTACCAGTAGTTTTGGTTACTTCGAGTAATAGGTACCTAAGTATTGTTTAAAAAAAAACTTTATAAACTTAACTAAGTAAGCAGTTGATCACATTCTTCATATCCACAGATCCTTTCATACCTAGACCATAGAAAGACCATGATCCACGAAGTAAGTAGGTACCTACCTAAGTAACTTTCAAAATGATTGTTTAAAATAAAAATTCTAGTAAAAAGCATACAGGTAGTGTTTTCGTGTGCAGTTTAAACCTCATAGCTTGATCCTGAAGAATCTTGTCGTAAAGAGGAATGCGGGATTCGATAGGGACTGGTTTCGCCCTAAACCTTTTCCTTTCGCATTTCTGATGCAGCATGTTATCTGAAAATGATTTTTGGAGACAGTGCAGTTCGTTGACCATACGTCCATCTTCGTCCCTGTTTACAGAAATGAATAAGTATTATGAAAAGGTCAATAAATAAAAATACGGGTTGCAAAATCAGTCCCGCCGCTACTGGAGGCAGGTAGGTTTGTTAAGTACGTACGGGCTGAGGTACGGGTTCGATACTTAGTGGGGCTAATAGCTGTGCTAATAGTACCTATTTCGGGCACTTAAAAAATTCTCAGTAAGAGCTCAGCGTCAGACCAAAATACCGAATGGATCGCACCTTATTAAAAAGTGTAGGTAAGTAATAGTGAAACATGGATTCTTATGAGTCCTAGGCTTATATTTGTACCTCAGACGTGCTACATTCACAGAACAGAGATAATCTACAGTCTTTTTTAATAAAAGGACACGGCAATTCGAATTCACCTCGCCTGATGGTAAGCTAAAGGCAAAGTCTCGGAAAGAGAGTCACATGGTAGGTACGTAAACACGTACCTACCATGTTAACAATGGCGGCGCTCATCTTAAGCCTCATTTTCACGCCCCGCTTAGAGGACCCTGGACAGTGTACTATCGTGACTAAGTAGATACTAATATAAGAACAAAGTGCTGTAGGTATCTCGACTAGATATTCACCTTTCAGTCATTTTAAAAGGTTTCGGTACGGTGATACTTTTCCGACGCCGCAACGGCGATCCAGCGCGTTTCATTCTTAGTGGACTTGAAGGCATGCTATGTGTTTTAAAATCATCTCTATCATCAAAATCAGCTTTACAATTAGTATTATTATATTTTCTTCCGTCGAAAAAACTATCAAACTTCTGATCCATTTCAGTTTCAATCTTGGCATCGTTCCAAGATATAGAACAAGCAGAATGATTCCTCTTTGGGTGTTCAGTCCTACTTTTTTCCAAATTACTTTTAATAGGTGCTATTTTTAAATCATTATTGTCATTTCCTTTTTCAATATTTTCTTTTCTTGTTACTGTTTTCCTTATAGGTCGTTTTAAACATGTTCCTGAAAAAGATTTGTTCAAGGTTTTAGATGTATCAGAAGAATTTGATGAATCATTTTTCTTTTTACTATTTTCTTTATCGCGTATTGATAATGCCCCTCTTGTTTTATTACTTTTATTCAGCGTAGTAGGCAATCTTCTAACATCATCTCTTTTATCCAGTAAATTATCGGACACTTTATCACTGTGACCAT
Source organism: Eilema sororculum (assembly GCA_914829495.1). Classification (NCBI taxonomy): domain Eukaryota; kingdom Metazoa; phylum Arthropoda; class Insecta; order Lepidoptera; family Erebidae; genus Eilema; species Eilema sororculum. The sequence goes on along the minus strand of OU618553.1, from coordinate 11,641,654 downwards.
TGCAATCGTTCATAAATTCGTTGTCAAGTCCTAGCATAGCTTTCTTCTTATCCCTCAAAGATTTTAACGTGGAATAAAATTCATCAGACGGCAAATGATTAATATCATTATAATCCGGAATACTTCGATAAAACTCTTTCAATTTTACTGCATCTACGTTTCCCACGGCTACAGAACAAGTAGAAGATGAATCGATTGAACACTGCTGAGTCAAGCTTTTCTCATTCCGCTCATATGAAGATTTAGGCATTTTACTAATAGGATCTACCGGAACTTTTATACATAAGTTCTTAAAAGCACTGGTCAAATGCGTCATCACAAAGGTAAATTAACACATTTTAATATGAGCATGTCTTTATTAAAACATTATTTGTTTTCGGTTCCGTCGCCATGGAATCGATTTCCTTAGGTAGGTGCTCTCTTTTGGCCTAGGTGACCTTCTTCAAAGATAAATAAATCAAAAAGTGTGAAATGTGATGTTGCAGTTTATATTTTTTATTTAGAACCTTGGTCTTAAATAGTTTGTCATTAAAATAAACAGCTGTGTTTAACTATGTAGGTAGGTATCTTAACTTCATATCCGTGATTGACGATTTTTAGACTTCTGAATATAATGTCAATAAATGAAACATTTGATTGAGTGACTTGATCATTGAATTTTTTTTTCGAAGAACCACATTAATATTTTTCAACATAAAAAAATGATCGTAAAAATATAGCTTGCGTAAACTGGAGCATAAATTGGTAAGACTGACAGAAGTGACACCTGACACTGACAGGCCAGACTGACATTGATGAAACAAAAATAAAAATAGAATCACAAATGTCAAACTAACCTAAAAATATTTTAAAAGAGACAAGAGACCGCTTTTGTTTTAATTCTTTTTGACTATAAAATAATAGAAAATAAAATTTTAACGCAGTATACTTCTTACCTAATGTTAATCGTTTGTAGTATTCATTCGCTGTAGTATTAATCTTAAGCGCTTGAAGTGATTGTCGTCAATATGTTAATCAATAGCTGTGTAAAGCGATGTTTATTCTCGCAAATAAAATCTAATACGAAAGTGATCATGAGAACTCGTGCAACGAGTACAGCTGCTCCCCAGACCACTTCAGAAGACATAAAACAGGCGGACACTACAGATCCTAATGTTAACTACAAAGGGAACTATGATATCATTATTGCCGGTGGAGGAATGGTTGGATGTACTCTAGCCTGTGCTTTAGGTACTAATTTTATTATTCTATTTACAAATTCAATCGCTAAGAATGTCTATTAAATAATCCGGTTGAAGATAACTTGAAAATATGACCTGAGGCTACCAGTGTAGTGGTATTTAACAGAGCATGACAAATTCTTAACCCAGCTAGACAATAGAGAAGAAATTATAAGTGAAAGCAAGGTGTAATGCACATTCAAGTCCGAGAGCTGTTAGATATTTCTGAGTATCTGTATTAAGAGGTTATGGGAGAGGCATCTGAAATATTTTATTTGTACTAGCTTTTGCCCGCGGCTCTGCCAACCAAACATAGCCTATGTCCTTTCTCAAGGTCTAATCTATCCCTATACTAAATTTCATCAAAATCGGTTCAGTGGTTTAGGTGTGAAAGCGTAACATAGAGACACAGAGTTACTTTCGCATTTATAATATTAGTATGGAAGTACAAGAGTACAATAAGACACCTTTTGCCTCAAACACCTACTCAATGTCTAACAGCTCTCCTACTATTAGGAACTTCTCTATGGCTACTAATTCAACTTCAGATGAACCTCTACTTATGAACATTATTGTGATATTTCTGCAGTGTATATGACTCCTGAACTCTATAGCATAATACTTTCTGTACAATCAATCAATTAATTAGCCTATTGCAGTCCACTGCTGGACATAAGTCTCTGCCAATGTTGGGAGGCTTTGGCCTACTGTTTCCACTCTCTATACATAAGGAAAATGTTTAACCAGTGGAACAACTTGTGGTATCAACCACTGATTGAACCATTACCAATTAGATAAACTAAAATTTGGATTATTCTCTGTCTCATATACCTACAGACTCTTCTCTACAAAATATCACATATAAAAAAAATACTGTAAAATAAAGAGGTTTTCATGACAGCCTCTGTGGTAGTAGTGAACGCGGCCTCTACACAGGAGGTGGAGTTTCAAACCCCACTCAGTGCATGTGCATCAATATGAGTATTTGCATTTATCTGATTGTGCCTCGGAGAGCACATTAAGGTGTTGGTCCTGGTTGCCATATGGACATGTATGGCAGTTGTTATAGGGAAATTGGGTCGAATGGCCCACATAGAAAGGCTGATCACCCATTCGCTCAAACGGCGTCCCCACTGGCACTAGTAGTAATAGTATTAAGAGGTATTCATAACTGCAATTATTTTACCATTATTATTTCAGCTAAAGACAAATTGCTATCAAGCTTAAAAGTCTTGCTGCTTGAAAGCAGTCCGTCCAAGAAAGTTGAAATAACTCCAGAATATAGTAATAGAGTGGTAGCCCTAAATCAAAATACTAAATCTTTGATGCAGTCGTTCAAAATATGGAGGCATGTTGAAAATTTACGGTTGCAACCTGTACGATATATGCAAGTAAGTATTTATCATTGTTTTCTTTTTTTTATGGAATAGGGAGGCAAGCGAGCAGACGGATCGCCTGATGGCAAGCGATCGCTGCCCATGGACACCCGCAACACCAGAGGAGTCACAACTGCGTTGCCTTCCTTTTAAAAGAGAGTACACTCTTTCGTTGAAGGTTTTAGGTCGTATTGGTTCGGAAATACCCCTGGTGACAGTTCATTTCACATTATCATTATCGTCATAATGCCTAGTTGCTTTTAAAGATTATACCATGAATTTGAAATTGAATTTGAAAATTGAAAAAAAAATTAATTAAGGGTAATTTTTGATTGGTATGCCAGTTTTTATGGGAACAACTGCTGTCTAACTTCCCAACTCTAAAAATGCCTTCATGAGAGACTGTCCTTTGTTTAGCAGTTTGACTATCAGGTGGAGGTTGAACCCCTAAGGTGTTCCTGGGGTTTGAAAAAACTATTTATGGTATATTCAGATACCATAATGAACTTGTAAATTTAACACACAGCTGTTGTGCTCTTATTGATCAGAAAGATTTCCACCATGCTTCCCATTCACGATTATTGCAGGAAGCTAATTTATTCACGATTTCTTAACAGGTATGGGATGCGAGTTCTGATGCCATGATATCATTCAGCAGTTCCGAATTGCTAGATGACGATGTTGCATATATAGTCGAAAATGATGTTTTACTCAATGCCGTGAACACTGAATTAAAGGCTACACAGAATGATAATGTGACAATACTTTACAATGCAAAGATAGCTGGCTACAAACTTCCTAAAGATAATCAGAAAACCCCCAAGAGTACAGTGAAAATGATGAATGGTGATACATACACATGTCAACTATTGGTAAGTATATAAAATAGTAATCATCATCATCTTAACATAGTTCCCAATATAACGTAGTTTGCTTCCAAGAATTTCTACTCCACTCCACCAAATAATCCTTCCTTCTAATCCTTTTGGGTTTACTTATATATATTTTATGGAAAAACTGAGAGTACCTGTACTATAGTTCGTTCGCGTTAATAATTTAAATCAGTTAACACAAATGACAGGACACAACCGTTGCGTTCGAAGCAACGTTTTCAACTGAACACTGTGAACTTGACCTTGCAATTTGAAAAGATTTAATTGGTTAGGGGGCGGGGCTAGGCCGACGGACAATTTATGATTCTCCGCATTCTTAACGCGAACGGTAGTACTTAACGTGAACTAACTATAGAGCCTCGCCCGTCGAGCAGCAGGAGCCCATTTAATCCTCGAGCCCTGAAAATCTCAGTAGGGGCCCAATAGACCCCCTACGTAAAACAGTAATAACATAGTTTCATAATATTTTTAATTTATTTGAAATTACGTGTTAGTAGGCAGAGACGTGCTTTTCATAGAGACAAGTAGACACTGTCTGCCCTAACTGTCTTCGTAACTAAAATTGACGTATAATATAAGTAATACCAATAAGTTTACGAATAGTTGAGGGTCAGACAGTAGGTAGTTTTCGTAAGATGTCTATGCATAACACTTCTAATCTAATAGGACCATTCTTCAATCAACAATCCACGTAATTGTGACAAAACACTCTTAAGGTTGAATAAATAGAAATTTCAAATATTATGAGCAATGTTTTAATACTTGCAAATGTATATAATATAATATTTGTGGCGGATTTCATTTATTTTCAAGTTGACTAAATCTAGACTCCGTAGTTTCGATTAACTTATTTATTTTCTTCGTTAGTTCCATCAGTTGTGTCTTTATGTCGACCATGCATATTTCTTGTATGGCATTGATTGTTAGTGACGTAGGTCTGGTCTTGTCTCCATTGGATGCTGATGTTGTACGCTTCCTACGCTGGCTTTCAACAGAATATCTGTCGAACAAATTACTTCTTCTTTTCACAACCTCTGGCTTCGCTTTATCTTCTTCTTCTCCTTTACACTTTCTTATTTTAAATTCATAGTTATTATTTTTACGTATACTTCTTCTGTTTTCTTTACGGCTGGCCATCTTCATCTTGTAAATTGACGATATTAGTTCTTTAGGAATCTGAAAAAAAATATCAACGTTGTCGTAAATAATAGGTCCTATAGTTAACATTAAAGTGATTTGAAATTTTAAATCTTACTTTTCTATTTAATAAGATATATTGCCAGGACCCAGTAGGTACCAAACCATTTATGTATCTTCTATCTATAATATAAAAATGAATCGCTAAATGTGTTGGTAAGCGTATAACTCAACAACGCCTGGACCAATTTGGTCATTTCATTTTTTTTAATGTTCATTGAAGTTCAAGGATGGTTTTTACGGCGAGAAAAATTCGAATAATTGCCGGGAACCGACATCCACGCGGGCGGAGCCGCGGGCAAAAGCTAGTGTATAATAAAATTACATACATATTTAACAGTTAGTCAGTTGAATATCTAATAAGAATGCCACATTACCCTAGTCTCCCTGGGGTCGTTGGGTCGTATGGTGAGAGTGCGCATGTGCGAGACCGTCAGCAGCGCCCCCCATCTCAGCACAGAGAGTAGTTGATATGGCGCACAAGTGAGCAGTGAACTGAACAACATGCTCTCTAAATGTGCCACCAGCTGCGTCTGACGTACTAACCTGTCTAGACCTGCACTTTCTTGTAGAGCCTGAGAAGTAAGAATATATTTCAAGACAGTGCTATAATATCCTAGAAACGCAGTTGCAGTTGTAGTCAATTTAATCAAAATATTTAAAAAATCATCATCTTCCTAGCGATTTTCGGCTGCATCCAAAACTCACAGTTATCTGGCTGCTTGCCAAGATGAACTATATAGGCGCTTCCACAATTATAATTTAAGCTTGTCTTATAGGGGGTTGCAACCGTTCTAAGTAACTGGTAATGAGGCGATGTGATTCCTAATATTATGCCAAGTAAAATATTAAAACTGATTGCTATAGGTGCTTTAACGACAATAAGGCGCAATTTTATTCACCGTCACAACTTGCTAAGTGGCAAGCAACCATGCATACCTTTATTGTCGGGGATCGTTCTTGCCTGTGTTGGGGACGTAAGTACACCGAAAATCTTTTAGCTTTTGTACAATGACGAAATTCTGTATATTAGAGACTCTTACTCTAAGTGATTAGATAAAATACTTAACCAATAAAATACATCGCAGGTTAATTTACGCACCTGAATATCGCTTACAGCCAAACCAACTAAGAGATTTGTCAAAATAACTGTCACCAATAACACAAATGACAGAAACATTACATGAGCAGTGAATGGATAATTACTAGGAGAAGTGGAATTGTTGTAGAATATATCGTCATATTCAAGTTCTCCTGACATCATTATAAAGGTCTTGACTAAGCTAGCTGGCAAAGTAAACGAGGTGTAATTAGTAAACAGAATACTGAATGCCAGGCCAAAAGCTATCAGGAGGCAACTGTAGGCTAGCAGAAATGTTGCGAAGTTCACCGTCACTGAAAAAATAAAAACATATTTTTAAAGCTTTTGCATAGAAAACATACACGTTAATTAAATCTCGATATAGAAGCACATAGTATTTAGAATATCCTATTTATTATCGACGACACCTTAATAAGGAAACCTTGTACGCAAATCCACTTTCGGCCGGAGGACGAAGGAAGCACAAGATAAGAACATAATGATCGTGTATTCATTTTCCTTAATAAAGGCAACAGATGGTTAAAGGGCAATAGATTATTACCCGACTACGGCGAAGCCAAAAGGAGGGTTATGATTTTGACAGGCTATGTATGTATGTATGTATGTATGTTCATTTGTTCCCTCATAGCTCCTCAACTACTCATTAGAACGGGACAAATGAGGTATCGTTACAAGCGGCTTTATCGTCCGATGGTTATAGGCTACATGACGTGTCACTTAATCTTGTGTGGCGCCCTCTAGCGCTCCTAAGGTACTGTGTTAAAAAATAAATTTGAGATAAATATGCCGTGTTTGGTATCAAATGAAAGTGCTTAATGAGCACATTTCAAATATATATAAATTATTAGCTTTACCTTGCCCCAAAATAATTAAATAAAAAATAAAGTTTAAACTAAAACCTGACTACCGAAAAATCACGCTCTTAAAAGTGACAAACAAGAAAATATCAAGGATAGCCGTGGTCGTATGCTACTTACTCAAACAAAACAATATATTCTAGGGTAAACTTGTTTGTCACTTTTAAGAGCGTGATTTTTCGGTAGTCAAGTTTTAGTTTAAATTTTATTTTTAACTCTAAGTTGGGGGCGAAGGAGATCAAATTATATTCAAAAAGTATGTATATGCAACTATAATACTAACCAGTAGTAAACATCTCTACGTATAGACCAAATGTCGGAAATCGTCCAATAATTAACATTAGTTCCAACCAACAAAAGAATATTGTTATAGCTGCAATGTAGTGCTGCCAATTATTAGTATTCGTTTTAATTGCAACGGTATCCCAATTAGGTATCTGCAAAAGGAAATTTTGTATTGATTTTACTCCTTTCTGTACATATTATAAAATACCATATTGTAGAAATTGCTAGTGTTTCTTCCATTCACAATATATTTTCATGTAGCTAATTGCACTATAGATTTATGTACATTTACAAACACGATGTTAAAATAGTAAATTATGTCAAAATTTTAACGAAGCAAGTTTATTATTAGGATTTTCCTCCTTTTACTTAACGGTACAAATAGCACCACCATTTTGAATAGAAACTTAATTTAATGTAATTGGAAAGAAATCTCACACACCGTACATAAAAATACACCCATAATGATAAGCCATTGTAACCAGTTTTCCCATTGTCTAATATAAGCGGACCAATCGAGATATGCCTGGAACATTTCCTTGGTCAAGAAGCAAAGGTTTAGTAAAACTATAAGAATCTGAACAGGCTGAAGATAAGTTGGCGCGGTTTCCGACTTCTCAAATAAGAATATACCTGAAAAAAAAATAGATAGATCAGAAAGATTATTCTGTGAAGATCCGCATCGTTTTTGGAGTCCGTCAAATTTTTGAGGTCAAGTTGAAGGTAGAGGAATCCGAAAGAACATGCATGTTTTTTTGTATTTTGTATATCTAGATATTTATGGATTCCCACCCAGCAACGCAAGCTCATTTTTCTGGGTTATTTTTTTTGCAAAGACTAACCAATCCGGTCAAGTAGCTTTAAAGATGCTATCCTATTTGAAAAAAAAAACCGCTCATAGACTAAGCATCCTTAAAGAACAGTCAACACGATAAAGACTGAAATCTGAAATCTTATGATATTGATTGGACCAATTCAAAAACTCAATCGAGTAGAGCAGCGGTGTCCCTAAAACCTGGACTGACTCTACCAAAAATCTATGAAATTTAAACTAATCTATGAGCAGAGTACATTGGTGATACTTACGAAGTATATAAATGCTGTATAAAGTTATAAACAAGGCGTGATAAATAAAACTTAGCACGAAAAACTTTCGTATTCGTCTCCATTTTAAAAACAAAAAAGTTTCCGCTACTGGATGCTTCAACACGTCTTTACGGCCAACCTGAAACAGATTTCGGCAATCGGCATGGGCCGGTAGGCGATTATATTTTTGGAAATGATACACGGAGAAGGTTTTTGTACAGATCTATAACGCCGAGTGGATTACAACCTCATCAATGACTTAAACTAACAAAAGCGCCTGATAACATAATACTATATGTATCTTCGAATACAACCGATGCATTTTAATCGGCGTTAACAGCCATGCATTGGAGTTTTATAAAAATGAACATTTTGGGCCCGACAAACAAGATTCGTTTGCATGCAGACATGCTTGATAAAAGTTAGATGTAAATTATAAGCAAATAAGTTTTTCGATAAACACTGATGGACCATCCATTATTTACGACTGACTGATTTTGGGCACTTTTAACAGAAAGTAAAAATAAATCTACATATTTATTATCAAAAAGCCGGTAAAAAATCTATACCTCTATAAATGCTAACAACAGCTCTGCTTCGCCTCTTGCTAGACAAGGTACTAGTGGTCTAAAATCAATCGTCAATTCACAGTCCACATCACCTAATTCGTGTTCACTAACGTGTACTGCATCATCAAATTTGCACAAGTACCGAGGAACTACGTCTGGAACTCGCCGTATAATAAACGACAGTGCAGACACTCCTCCGTTTGTTCGCAGCGTTACATCTCCCCCGTAGTCTGAAAAATAAATAAGCTACCATTGATTTTGCATATTTCAAGGTGTATGTAATATTCAGGGCACATAGTTTATTTTACAGTCAAAATAATTGAGATTCGATTCCAAGATTGATGAAAGTTTATAAATATTATTACTATTCCCAATGAGTGATTCACCACCACACGCGTTTGTTTACAGTAATATAGGGAAACATATATAACATTATTTTCTTACCAGCAGTTACTGTAAATGGATAATTTAGAGGTATCCTCTATCATACCAACAGACATGAGCAAATAAACTTTTGCTTACCTAACAATAACAATACACAGGCTGAGAATTCGTTCAATGCTGCTATATGTAAAGGCGTGTACCCAAAATTGTCAGGTGCATTTGGATCGGCTCCTGCTGAAAGTAATTGCCTTGCCACATCGCATGCTCTGGCCCCTCGTACTATAGCTCCATGTAACGGAGTCCGGCCATCGGCATCGCGAGCTCGTACATTTGCACGTTTGTTCACAAGGAGCTCAACCACTTCCAGAGATTGTGCCAATGCCGCTGTAACCATACCAAAGAAAAATGTTATGATTTAAAATAGATCTTGTGAGATCATGAATCAGATATAACGGTGTCTGTTATATGGGTTCAACAGTGTTGTATAATCCATAATACCAAAACAACGGTTGAAAATAACGTAAAGCATTTATCAATAGTTTACCGAGGTGTAAAGGTGTTTGTTCTCTAGAATTAGGCCAGTCAATTTGTGCTCCGTGCTGGAGTAGTAATCGAGCGCACTCTGCATGGCCATCTTCTGCTGCAAGATGTAGTGCGGTTGTTCGTCCAAGACCCATTGCTGCTCGAACATCAGCACCCGCATCTAATAATATCCTTGTACAAGATGCTGAGCCCAGTGATGCCGCCACATGCAAAGGAGTTTCTGTAAATACCTGAAAAAGAAATAAGATTATTTTAAACCGTTTTCATTAATTAGTTTACTCTTCATAATTTATCTACCGTCTGGTCGAATTCGGTGTAAAATTAAAAATAGGTCGCACCTGTTGCGTATCAGGACAAGCACCTGAATCCAATAACTCCTTCACAACTTCCGGTGCTTGGCTGAGTACTGCGTAATGCAAAGGAGAACGCTCGGAAAGGCCTGCGTTTACGTCAGCCCCTGCAGCAATCAGCACCTGTCGACATAAATAGTTCAGTACTTGTTTGCAAGCCATCTTTCATCTGCAAGAATATCTTGTTTACCTTAACACAAGCTAGGCTTTTTGCGCTGGCCGCACAATGCAGTGGTGTCGCTTTTCTCTCGTTGGACGAGTCCCACATATTTGGATCGGCTTCGTATTCCAATAACAGCTTGGCGCATTCTGCACTTCCGACTAAACAACTTAAATGTAAACATGTCCTGAAAGTTGAATTTGGTTTTATAAAAAATACGTAATTGAAGCTTTTTCGTTTATTTGTGACCTATTTTATCAGTTACCTGCCTGCTTCGTCAGTCTTGTTGGGGTCTAGCCCTAGTTTTAATATTTTAGATAATAGTAGACTTCTACCCAGCCAACACGCCCATAGCGCAGCAGTTAATAGTCCATCATCAATTTGAGAGGCGATTTCTAATACCTGATCGTAGTGTCCTGTTTCGACGCATACTGATATTTCTTCTGCTAATGGAAGGTTTCTCAAGTTGAATTCGATTTCATCTGAAAACATAATAATGTTTTATTTAACAATACATATACCTATTTGGACTACAACCAACCTGATTGCCCACAACCCACAAAGCAAGTTGATAGAAATGGCTTCATACAACTAGTCCACAAACAAAACTTTATTCAATAAAGTATGAAATAAATAAGAATATGAAAGCAAAAGCTTAAATAAGTATCTAATTCTTATGTCTACTGTAGATCACATTAAATGCATTTCGAACAATCAGTAAACAAACGGGAATATACTTTATAAATATCGTGATGAAGATCTGTTGATATACAATTATTCTAGGCGTTTTGTTGACAATTTAATAAAAATGTTAATACTTACCTAGCTCCCAAATATCGGGCGATGGCTTGACTCTTAACCGTTCAGCCAAGTCGACTCCATGTGCAGACTCGTCACTTGATATGTAACCTGCCTCCACATCATCGTCTGTGTCTTCCGTCACCTGGCTCATACCACCACACCATCGCCCACTGCCTTCGCGGTATACCTATATAACAAAATTGCCCAATTTAGGGTAGCTCTTGCCAAGATATCACGAGATTATCACATGTATTGTCTACACACATCAGGTACTAAAGAAAAGGATCACATCATTCACAAATAAGATAGTACGTAACCTTCTTTTTGTCATTATTTTTCGACGTGTTTTGCTTCGCATTGCGCAAACGTTCACCGGGAGAGCGTGTCATATCGCATGCCCGCGCTTCACTGAAACTGAAAGCTATTCCACGCCCACTCTTGTCATCCCCGCCGATGGATATAATAATAAATCGGGGAAAAAATATAATTCCTTCGTTTTATTTTCGATTGATAAATTATATTGCATAGTGCAGAATTAATTGTTGTTGTAGAAACGTATTCTTGTTTTAACTCTTGTTTTCATGTTTAAAATCTAAGAATTTGGAAATACAGAGGTGTACCAATTCGATAGCCGTGCCAATCAATGCCACCAAGATGTGGGTTACGAATATTACGATACGACAAACTCAGCCCACACAATTATTTTTATATTTAACTATACTCGCTATCTCTTTTGATGTTTTTCAGTAAAGTTACATTATTTTAGACAGTTGTTATCATACTAATCAGAATAATATTTTTTTAAATCTAAATTTAAACTAATTACAAATCAAGATCAAATTAAATAGTGACCCAGTTATCTCTCGTCAATACTATCATACACATAACTCGATCATAAGCGAGCTAAATTTTTATAGTTTATGATCCTTATAAATCAGGTTTTTAATGTCTAAGTGCTTAATAAATTATTCGAAAAGCTAAACACTGATTTTTATAAACATAACAAACATCAACCGAGGAAGACCATAATATAGGTTTAGAATAATTTACCTACATAAATTTATATAACGGCTAGATGCTCCCCGCGGCTTTATCCATTATATTACGAATTACTATACTTATCTGATTTTTATACGTATTTTATTACAAGTAAACCCAAAAGTGATCATCGATTTTTAAGGACGGGTGTGAAATTTAATATCTAGTTCTGAATTGAAAGCTCATTGAGTTGAGGTGCATGACGACCATAAATCATACTTCAGCTAGGAATGTTACGATAAGATCAAGGCTAAAACTGAAAAGGGTGGCATAAAAGACTGGGACTTTTACAAATCAACACATCCCCAAGCTAGTCATCATGATCATGGAGACGTATTTCCTGATTGCATCCGAGGTCAATGTTAACTCCGAGCTCAGAGTCTGCACACCGACATTCACTCCTCCACTTCGCACGATCTTGGCCGTCCATGGTAGACCATTTGCACGCATGTCCTCCTTTGCCTCCAAGCTAGTAGAGTTCTATAATCGCAGGTTTCTGTTGTATAATGGTACCTCAAAGAAATTCTGTATGCCCTTGAATGTATAGTTTCCTGCTAAACAGTTACCTTGTTCTTACTTATCATTAGAATGGCCTTGACTAATGTATAATCAAAAGAAATACTACGAGCGTAGGAAACTTTTGATTTGAAATTACTCAGTGCTAAATTCATCTTGTCATAAAGTGGCTTAAACCAGCCGGTATTTCGGCGGAGCATGCAAACAATGAAATAAAATTTCCAATATTAGCGCGTTATAGCCACATACATAGTTGCTACCACGTTGTTGTTTTAAAATGCACATGCACAATGAGTGTATGTACCAACGACATTTGGATAAAAAATTGTAATGTGTTTGTTCTGAATACCTACTTGGACGAAGTCGTAGGCACAACTAGTGTATAATAAATCATCGAATTTATGTGTTTTAACTTGTCGTTTAGATACCACTACAACGTTTTTAATACTGAGAGCTTTTAGTGATAATAAAAAATGATGTACCAACGTGAAGATAATAAAAATCAAAACTTGTTAAATAGTTTCAATTTATTATCTGTATCATAAAAATATTGTATTTTAAAATGTATGTGGTCATTTTTGAACTGAACCAAAGGTTCCAAAAAATCTGGTTCGGTTTACGCCATTAAGCCTACATACTGAAGATGCCTGTCCTTGTCCCACTGATGTCCTATTCCTATCTATACTATTAGAGAATTATAAATTGGAAATGTATATTCGCGATTTTTGCAAAAACTACTGAACAGATTTCGATGCGTTTTTTTACAATGGTCTTATTCAGACTGAAAATCTGAGGTTTAGGTAAGAGGTATACGATGTAACATCTGCTCTTGATAAGCGAGTAGGTAATAATGACTATAATAATAATATCCGTTATTATTTCAAAAACTATATTCATCAGGTAAATTATTCATGCAATGAGCAGCCTCCTCTTATGTATGCTTAAACCAGAGAATGGCGGTTTGGCAGCTAAATGTGGCGAAGACAGAATAAATTGTTTTAAACTCTACAGATGTCACACCTCCGCATAGGCGATGACTTGGTCGGGCGCACGGGACCAGGTTAAGTACCTGGAAACTGTACTTCACGTGACTGATGGCATTGATTACGATGTCGGGGCCCGCATTACCGCCGCGTGGGTTAAGTGGCGGAAAATGTCTGGCGTCACATGCAATCCGTCTGGGATCATGTCATTGGATTATAGATTTAAAAAGGCGGAGCCGCGGGTGGAAGGCTAGTAACTAAACATCAAATTTTCTATTTAGTTCCAATAAAAGCCTGGAAAGTACTTTTCGAGCATTGATTAAGCCAAGATTATCCCTTTCATTAAACAATTATGAAAGTAGAAGAAGTGAAAGATCTATGCCAGGATCGTAGCAAGTGCGACTCTGGTCTCTGCCTACCCCGCTGGGAAAAAGGCGTGACTGTATGTTTGTATATATGTATGTAAAACTGTAGGTACATATCTCATGGCCTTTTCATTATTTGTATGAACTGTAGCGTCCGCAACGGTTAACAATTTCTCATTGAAATCATAAAGTATGTATTTCACAAAACATACATAACATTAAAATTTGATTTGGTTTACGCAAGTTTATGTTCTATTTTAAGCTTTGTTTAGACATGCGTCCACGAGATGGGTATCGCGTAATTTGTTTCTTTACATACCATACTGGCTTGTTGTACAATGTACACAGGCAAACGTACATACGCGACCTTTTTACTGACATTATAGTAGACGTCCAATATGTTTTCAATTCAGTTCTACATACTTACTGTACCCACCTCATTCCCGTTGAGGTAACCAGAGAAAAACATTAAAGCTATCGGCAATGGTCAAATCAATTATCGAATAATAAATTCATTGTGCACCGTTTGTGCTGGTAAAGTTTATGTTTTTGAAGAATTGTGACTTATTTTATTAAATGTTGATACCCTATTCAAATAAGTTCTCCTGCATGAATCATTTAAGTAGATAGAGGAATAAGAACTGCTGCTTACTTTTTTTGTGTTCTGGCTTATGTACATCGACGACCTACACTAGATTAGTAGATTCTAGGATTTTTAATAAGACTTTCCTAGTGGACACAATATTTATACACATTTCTTAACACGCCCATGAATTTACCTGTAGCGTAGTGGCCGAATGGGAAAGCAACCGAGTTACAATCTTGCAATATGTGTTCGATCCCTGCCACTTTATGATATTTCGTGTACTTTTCAAACGTAGCAGCAAACCCACATTCTTCGAAAAAGCAGTCAATCAGCAGTCTTAAGTACTACTTGATTCTTGAAAACTATAGCTAATCTACATTATAGATGACGAGAATAAACCAAAATTGATTGATGGATGAAAGTAAGAAAGGTAGATTTGAGAAAAGATACGGTCATACAGTTAGGTAAACTGTATACGTATAAGTACGTATTAAAATGAGCCAACTATTGCAAATGATTAGTAATAGGTAATATGTAAAGAGAATCTTACCAGTTGGTTGTTATCTTTCATCTTATCGCGCAACATCTTGCTATATCATTTATACACTCCTTATAAAACTTTTTCCATCTTTGTTTTTCCACGTGCACTGAACTTCCTCAATCACTCTGATTTATACGAAATATTTGTTACTGTGTCCTAGTTTTTTTCTGAAAATAACCGGATATTATTGAGATTTAAGAGTTCGATATTTATTGCACGTACCTAATTGAACTTCATCTTAAACTTTTTTAGTGATGAATATTTTCCAAGAACGAAGTTTTAGCTTGCTTAGAAGGTTAGGGGTATTGTACTTTGTAGAACTCATTTAGATGACGCTTCATTCAGGTTTGATGTCATCCACACACGGTGGAATCCATACCATCTCGCACTAAACGGTTTGGGGGCTCTTTCCTCTGCCGCACGATAAAGAGCTGGAATGCTCTGCCCGCATACGTGTTTCCCTCCTCTTACAGTCCCGGGTTCTTCAAGCGGGGCGTGAAAAGGCCGTCAAGTTAGGGACCACCATTTTACGTCCAATGGCACCGGGAATGGTGGCCTGTATCTTCTGGACAGCACTTCAGCTTTGTTGCCATCTAGCGGGGTGCAGTCAATTGACTCACCAAATATATATTAAAAAAAAATATTAACCTTTTTGCCAAATTTACCGATGCGAAATCAAAATGGGTCTTCTAAAGCATATTCGCAAGGGGTGGTGTATTTTTTATTTCCTAACTATATTTTTCAGCCCAAGTTATAGAACACTGCATTCTGGCTGCATTCTGTGCCTGTCCTAGATTCTTGTTAGTACAACATAGTACCTACCTTATATATTTACTAATTCTACATTTCCAACATAGGTAGGTAAATACTTTCTATTGTTATTTTATTGAGATGCAAATTTTTTGTCTAATCTTCATGCACGTTTGGCATAAAATGTATGGAGATATATTATGTCTAATTTAGTCTAACCAACGGAATCTCTGCCAAGTGTCAAATATATGAAAGTAAATTTGCCAGTCATGGCATAATACCTACGCCCTGAATATACTTATGAATCAGTAGATTTGATTTTTAGTAAAAGTATGTTTAAATAAATAGGTAGAATCTCTTATCGTGGTATGGAGACCGAAAACCGCAAAAGGAAACGCAGATAATGAATCAAAATAATGAGTGGGACAA
This sequence comes from Eilema sororculum, assembly GCA_914829495.1. Lineage (NCBI taxonomy): Eukaryota > Metazoa > Arthropoda > Insecta > Lepidoptera > Erebidae > Eilema > Eilema sororculum. Next base: position 11,625,623 of record OU618553.1, on the reverse strand, counting down.
AATGAGTAGATAAGTAAATGTCTAACATCAAAAACTGCTGCTGAACTTGAATTTAATTGACTATTTGCAGAACATTTTCATTTGCAGTATTACTCCTCTTCCGGTTATGTATGGTTTCTTGAATGTCATTTTTTAATACCACTTAGGTGGCAGACCAGCACGGGGCCTACCTGATGGAAAGTGGTTACCGTAGCCAATAGACGTGTGCAACACCAGGGAAGTCATACTCGAGCTGCCGACCCTCTCAAAACAGAGTTTCTATGCCGTCAGTGCAGAAAACAGAGCAGGACAAGTCTTTGGTCTTCTCACTGATAGCACAAAAACTCTCTAGTGAGCTCAGAGGTACTTTCCCAGTCGGACTGCTCAATTGGGACGGGACGGGAATACCGTGACATAATTATTTTCCATAATATTGATTTGCTTTCCCCTTTAATGTGGACATTTATTTTTAAGTGGTAGTTTTTATTGAAGTTCTCAGGTAGCATGTAGCTGAATTTGTTACTAGTTCGCGATCTGACAAAATGTTAAGATAGAACAACTACCGTTATCAATCCTGGCCTAACGTTTTTTTGTAAGTAGTTGTAAGTACGCAATCCCACCTACACACCTTGTGCCCAGTCTTGCGCCTTATGTGTAGTTATTAAAGATTTCCGTTCCTTTCCTGGAACCTGGGTCAACCTGGTTAAAGTATTACGACTGTGCTACCTACTAAATAGAAGTTTAAATTTTTAAGATAACACCAAAGCAAGATTTCGTTGATAAATAATATTATCAGCAGGTAATTAGAACGATATTGAAGTAAGTAGGTGAATGGTCACTTCTGAATAGTATATCGTCTAATGATCTATTTGTGCAGATAATCAAAACAACGACTGGTTTTCTTTACAATTTGAGAATCACTAACACAACACTTTTGCACTGCCCAACATTTGCCGCGAACGAGCTCTTTAATAGGCAAGAACGCGTTTAATGCTTAAAAGTACGTATGGTACGTTTTCTTAGAGCTCTCTTACTAAACTGTGCGAAGTGGGTTCGCATCGGGCTGGCCTGTTAAATGCTGGAGGTACACAAATAAACTCGCCAATAACTAATGATTATACCGCTAACATCTGTTTCCTCAGAAATTATAATAGAAACTTTGGTGTTCTAACGCATAAGTTCTTACATATTCTATTTAACAGCATTATAATACGTACACCTTTCTCATAATTTAATGTGTTATGTATCAGTCATCATCATCTTAGCGCAGTTCCCGATTACATCTAAGGTTTCCACCTCTGAACGGATCTGTTTACTCCTCCTTCCTTACATTTTACTAATAAGTTTACCACTTGGGGACCGCTTCAGTAAAATTGCGCTTTTAAAACGTGTCATTATAAAAATTGCATCTTTTTTGACAATTGTGTAACTCACACAGATAAGTCTGTATATTCAGACTCGTGACCTAGAAATAGAAAGGGACATACGACTTTTTATTCTGGTAATAATATCCTGTTGGCCTCGGGGCTGGAACTGGCTTTCATTGGAACACATCTAGAATGTAGTTTACCGAAAGCATAGGTACCGGTAAAGATTTCTGCAGGCTTCGAATCAGACTCTATCTACCAAAAGCAACTACAAATATCTAAACAGGTGCTTTACATGAATTCAAATTATTTTTTCCTTTCTTGCCCTCGAAAAGGACCTACTACTCGACGTTGACTATTTACCTACTGATTTTTTTTTTTTATACAGGACACGTCAATTTGACTTCACCTCGCCTGATGTTAAGCTAAAGGCAAAGTCTCGGAAAGAGTGTCACCATCGTACACATTTACCATGTTAACAGTGGTGGCACTCAGCTTGACGGCCTCATTAGATGCCTTTTCACGCCCCGCTTAAAGGACCCGGGACTGTAGGAAGAAGGAAACACGTGAGCTGGCAGGGAATTCCAGGTCTTAATGGTGCGACATAGGAATGAATCACTGAAACGCTTGGTTCTAGCAGGTATACTCTGCACCGTAAATTGATGACATCTTAGCCCTGCACGTGTCGTCCTGTGAAGGAAAGGGGAGGGTGGGACTAATTGGAAGAGCTCGTCAGAACATTCACCATGATAGAGACGGTAGAAAACTGCCAAAGACGCAACATCTCTACGCATCTGCAAAGGCTCGAGGGTGTTCGTGACCTCAGGATCCCCAATAATGCGGACCGCACGTCGCTGCAACCTGTCGAGAGCATCTAGTAAGTACTTTGCGGAGCCGTCCCAGAGATGTGAGCAGTATTCCACGCAGGAACGAATTTGGGTCTTGTATAGAAGACACCGCTGCTCCGGCGTGAAAAAACGTCTCACTCTGTTCAGGACTCCGAGTTTACGCGAGGCTGATTTGATGATACTCTCGATATAGTTTTTGTTATTCAGTTTGCAGCGAACATCCATACCGAGGATAGTGAGGTGATCCTGCAGTGGCAGTGGTGTGCTCTGAAGAGTGGGAAGGGGAAGGAAAGGAGATACCTTTGCTGTAAACGCACATGCCTGGGTCTTCTTGGCATTGAACTCGACCAGGTTCCTAGCGCCCCATTGAGAAATGTGGTCCAGGATCCGGTCCAGCTCAGTGACAAGAAGCTGCCTTTTTTCCGCGATATCAGACTGCTTGGCCGCAGGATGTGCGTAATAACTCCCGTGTAAGGTGCTGTCGTCTGCATAGCAGTGAATGTTTCCGTTACAGAGCATGTCATTGATATGCAGAAGAAAGAGAGTGGGAGATAAAACGGAACCCTGCGGCACGCCAGCATTTACCTGCAAGAACTCCGAAGCTCGTCCATCACAAAGGACGCGAATACGGCGCCGCTGCAGGAAGCTTGCGACCCAGTTACACAGTCTAGGAGGCAGGCCGAAGGCTGGTAGCTTGGAAAGAAGCGATTTGTGCCATACCCTATCGAAAGCTTTGGCGATGTCAAGACTAATTGCCAGTGACTCACCGTGCTTCTCCATAGCCTCACCCCAAAGGTGGGTCATGTACGCCAGAAGATCACCCGTTGACCGTTTCGGTCTGAAACCGTATTGCCGGTCACTAAGCAAGGAGTGATCCTCTAGGTGGCGCATGAGCTGTGTGTTAATTATGTGCTCGAACACCTTGCACAGCACTGAGGTGACGGCTACTAATTTACATTTACATCTCTACGGACCTACTGATTTACATCTAATCAATGAATTAGTGTATTGCAGTGCACTGCTGGACATTGGCCTCTCTCCCAATGTACCAATCATCGGCCATTGCTGCCGATCATCGGCCTTCCTCATTCAGTCTGTTCTAGCCTCCTTTTTCAAGTCGTCGGTGTATTTGGCTAGGGGGCGCCTTACCTACCGTTTGCCTTCTCACGATCTACACTCTAGGACTCGTTTGCTTCAACGGCCATCGGCCTTTCAACAAATGTGGCCACCTCACTTCAGGTGGCCTAATTTTTGAGCTATGTCGCAATTTCTATTATTAGTGTTAGAATATTTCCTAACAATAGATTATAGAAGCTAATTTCAAGCGTTATTTATCATTACAGATCGGTGCTGATGGTGCTAATTCTGCTGTCCGCCAAGCGATGGGTGTGCAGTACTTATCGTGGAGCTATGACCAAATGGGTGTTGTAGCAACAGTGCATTTGGCAGAGGTATTGATTTATCCTACTTCTTTTTTGTATTTGGTTGTTTGGTATTCAGTCACGTTCTAATTTCTAAAATAGGTCTACAGATCTGGCTAAAATTTGGTCCTCCCTCTTCCCACTCTTCAAAGCACGCCACTGCCACTGCAGGATAACCTCAATATACTCGGTATGGATGTTCGCTGCAAATGTTCGCGTGTCGTGAAAAGGCATCTGATGAGGCCGTCAAGATAGTGCCACCATTGTTAACATGGAACGTGTTCACGATGGTAACCCTCTTTCTGAGACTTTGCCTTTAGCTTACGAGGCGAGGTGAAATCAAATTAACGTGACCTTTTATAAAAAAAAAATATAATCAGGAACAACACATAGGGTAATTTTCATAGGGCCCAAGTCTACCTCACCTGCTGCTTAACAGACGAGGCTCTGGCGCAGGCTTTGGGACCTTCAGACGACCCCGACGGTAGTAATAGCTCAATCTTCTTTTTCCTAATGCCATCAGCTGCAATAACTGGCTCGTATTCGTCATCGTAATAATTAAACTCGTTGGTATGGTTTTTAGGAGTGCAACAACACCACAGCCTGGCAGCGCTGGCTGCCTACAGGGCCGGTGGCACTACTACCGCTGGACAACAAACGAAGCTCTCTAGTATGGTCTACATGGCAGGACCACGCTAAAGATCTGCTTAAACTTCCCGAAGAACAGTTCGTTGACACGCTCAATGATGCACTGGTAATCCTTTTTTTTAAGAATATTGGATAGCTCCAGCTAGGCTAAAGTGTGTTAGGATTAGGTTCAGGTCGGTTGCGTATGAACAGGATTCTAACCCGAGACCTCACGATCGCGTCTCACTTACACGTATACTGACGCAACGCTTCAAGTATGAGTGATATTGTTATTCTAGTTACCTGTACAACCTCTATACTCCGTCCATTATATTATTGTATTTTAGACAGCTCACTGACAGTGGTCGGTGTAACTTTGTTCTAGCGTCAACACCTGGAAATCCTAACAAAAATTAGGCGCCAATGCGTCAATTTTCATTGACAACGTCACGTCAACCAGAAAGCAATTTTACGGATGTAGTTAGTCCATCGACTGTTTTTATTATAATAACTTAAAAATGTCACAATCGATATCGACTACAGAAAATAATTCTTCAAAAAATTTTATGATTATGATTATAAAATTTTTTACAAAACTGGTGGTATTTTTCGATTTCTAAACACCAATTCGGATGTTTATAATTTTTAATATTGGTATGATTTTTACGGAAAAATGATTTTTGTAACTCCGTCATTATGTAGACAGATTGTCAAAATTCTTTTTGATTTGAAAGAGGTTTATTCCAAAACGGTCCCATTTAAAATGTATAAAGATCTGATGATAGGTTTCAGAGACAGATCACGGAATTCTTCAATAAATACCAGGAAATCAGCATGTTGGAATAATCTTCTAGAAGTCTGTTGTTTTGTTTTGGAGATTAGCGTGTGCGTTATGGCCCACAATCGTTTTACAATACATTTGTAAATTGTAGGTATAGACACGAAATATCTACTGCATTATTATTATGTACAGAAAGATAATAGATTATAATTCCTTATGAAATCATATAATCATATATCGTATATCGAATAATTATTTTTTTAATCGAGTTTTTTAACTTTGTCGATGTTTTAAATTCTCATGCAATCACTACTTCCATCTGTCTAAAATACAATAATATGATGGACGGGGTATAGTAAATGTTATCGACACAAGTTAATGTAGACATACTACTTGTTAATGCCTATTATGGGTCCACCAACATCCATCAACATCTCCTGACGTATAGGACTTCATTAAGACCTTTAGTTGGTCAATCTCACTGTAAACTAGTACACCTGCTTATTGACAGACATAGCTCAGATGTTTGTCGTGAAAATTATACCCAAATTAAAAAAATAACTAGTAACCGGACCGCGAACTCTGACGCAATCTATCCACCTCCACTGATGACTTATATTCAACTATTCTAGTGGAAGCAGTACCCTCGCAGCACCGGTGTGGAGACAGCTACGTCATGGATGTCTACTGCCCTCCGTCGCGTGGGGCTACCGGACGGCGCGACCCGTCAGATGCCGCCATCGGTCCAGAGTATCGTGCCGAAGTCCCGCGCCGCCTTCCCACTCGGCTTCGGTCACAGTACGCGGTATATCGCGCCAGGAGTCGTACTTATTGGGTGAGGATACTTACCGGTATTCTTTATTATTACACTAGCTTTTGCCCGCGGCTCCGTCCGCGTGGATGTCGGTTATCGCGACCAAACATAACCTATGTCCTTTCTCATGGTCTAATCTACCCCTATACCAAATTTCATCAAAATAGGTTCAGTGGTTTAGGCGTGAAAGCGTAACATACAAACAGACTGACAGAGTTACTTTCGCATTTATAATATTAGTATATGGATTATTTACAAAGTCTTCTTTTATAGAGTGAATCGTTGGCTAGGCTTCACTCAAACCAAGTAAATAACATGGGGTATTCACAAATCACACTGAACCGATGTTCGCTTTTTGTGGGGACAATCCAAAATTAGTATTTAGCGAAACAGACTCATACTCAAAGTAAAGTATGGTGAGGGATTTTGAAATTATACCCAATTATTGCTCATCGCTTTTATGGGATCGAACCATAATAATGAGCCAAACAGTCTCACAGACAAAAAATAAAACAAATAGAACACGAAGAATTTGTGAAAACATACAATAAATTTTATTATTTATTGAGTAATGAATGACACAATAAGTACCTACTTATCATTATGAGATAAACGTAGGAGTCCCTTCAAATTTCTCATCCCAGGATTTCACTAGATTCTGTAGTTTACGCCATTGCATAGTGTCTACATCTGTTTGGAATTTAATGGGTAACTTGACCCCACCTGATAGTAAGCTGAAGGCACTCTCATGATCGACATGATAGTGACTGACTTTGGTCACTGTTCATCGTTCCATTCCGTTGGCCACTCTGTACAAAGTACGACAACATGGTTGGTATTGATGCAGAATCAATGTTCAAACGACTTTTATGCCTGAAAAAAGAAATATTCAATTACCTTGTGGATTGTTAAATCACATTGATAGCATACAGAATGCTCGAGGCTATTGCAGGCTCCCTCCCAGAGTTGATAGTTCAGACGACAATCGCTCCCGCAAAAGTTGCAAACTTACCAATCAGAAAACTGTCCTCCTTCCCCGTTGTGAAAACTTCAGATGCACCCGTGCGAGGGCCAGACCGTATGCGATGGCCCTGGGTCAACTGGGGTCAGTGTCATATGTCGATGACAACCTCATATCCGGCCTAGCACCAAAACCCTTAGTCGGCGTGCGGTTTTAGTCGGTTCGAGTCCGACATGACCACTTCCGGGGGGTTTCCGTACGGACAAAAAAGGATGCACCCCTGCAACGCTGATTCACAATTAAAGACTGAATATAGTAGCTACTTAATTACCTCTTAGTAGCAGGCGATTCTTTTGGTGCATTGGCTTGCGTTTCTTGCTACTCTTTGATGTTTCAATATTTGAGCCGTGATCCGCAAGATCGAATTCGGAGTCTGACCTGAAACGTTTAAATTAAATATTTAAATAAGTTAACATTCGAAATTACGGCATGGGTACATAGGAAATCATAATATATCTGAGTTCAATTACGTTAATATATGCACACACTGGAATAAAACTACAAGACTGTCTGATAAGTTATCTAAGGCTTGGTCCCACACTACAGCGAATCATTATAATGATTCGTCGTCAAAATCAGTGTGTCAGCATCCGAAAGATGTTGATGAACGAAATGATTTTATTTCCTTGGTTTTCCCCCCTTCCTGTTGACCGTTTGTTCAGACAATAATATAATGTAAATCAATAAAACCGTTTAATTTGCTCTTAACCTGTGAAGCCACGCAACAAATAAACAATAGATAATCAATAGACTCGCGGCGCCCGGGCACCAGTTGGTGTTTGATAGGTTAATATTAAGGTCGTAGCACACATAGCAACTCGGAAAGGGATCTTCACCGGATCGCCTCGCCGTCAACCAAGCGTCAACCTAACGTAAGCGCGTTACCAACCGACCAGCAGCTCCGAGTCGACTCGGCTTCGCCGACGCAGCGGTAGCCGCGGCGCGGAGCGTGCATGAGGAAACGGAAAGTCGAAGGATAGCGTACGGTGAGACGTAAGCGCGGGTACGGCAAGTCGTCCACGCACCGTACCGCGGTTCGTGAGCTTGTCTCGAGGCGAGGCGATTACGTTACGATTCCGATAAGTGTGCTTTGCAGTAGGGAGTTTCATACAAAGAATACTGAAATGCAAGAGTTGATAAGTTTACGTTCCGTTTACGAGTTGATATGTGTGCTACGACCATTAGTTTTAAGATCATTTTGAGACTTTGTAGTCAATATATTTCTGACGCTGATTGTACCTGCAGTAGCACCGATTTACGCAGTTGCTGCTAATATTTATGTACATACGCTGATTTTAACTTCGACTGCGAGTTGCTGTCGATTCAAGTCATAAATAAAGTAATACTAAATAAATTTACCTAATAACCGGAGTCATACGCTGAATAGACTCCTTCCTTGGTGGACCACGCCGGGTGTTCCCAATCGTCTTCGGGATGCGTTTCTTTGCCCAAGCGTCTTTCGAACAACCAACGGATCAGGAACACATCGAAACCACATTGGTTGTCCCACGTGGGCAAAGTCTCCCGATAACGATGGCGGTCCTCGCGACGTTTCTTGTGCGCCGAGTAAGTCATTTTCTAAATAATAAAATAAAAATTATTAAAATCAAAGTAATTTTTCATGTCGACACCAGAAGTATGAATTAGGGTAAGAGACAAAACACGACTTTTCAGGAAAGCCAAAGAACGATATTTTTCAAATTTATCTGTATATTTTGTCGCCCTCTATGATCTTAATGGTCTCTATGACAAAGTTCCTCCTCTTTAAAGCCATATGAGAAAAAATTACGTAATGTTACTGGTTTCAAATAGAGCTCATTATTGTCCTTTACGGTACTTACTAGTAGGTAATTATTAGTGGAAAAAATGAATTTTCCTTTACTCTACTGTATTTTTCTATTCGATATTAAAGGAAGTAATAAGAAAAAAGAGAAAACTTTAGGTCCCTTAAATCATGTTTTTAGCAAAAATTTGTCACAGTTCCCCAAAAATGTATACTGTAAGGGAATTATTTCTAACTATAGAGAAATTTGAAGTATATTAAACGATAGCGCGCTAAATTACGAATCTAACGATATATAAGTATAGATAACTCACCAAAATGTCCCTTACCTTAATTCATACTTCTGGTGTCGATATTTCAATTTTATTCCGATTAAAATATCACTTACGCGAAATTCTTCCTCGAAGACAGATATGGCGCCTTTATAGGCCATAGTTATGAGGTTGGATGGCGTCAACTGCGTCAACATCGTTCGCAATAAGAAACTCCTACTGTAGTCTCTTTAACCTAGGGTTATTAGATATATTGTAATTTATTTGTTATATTTTAGTATGAAGTCTGTTTCGCGGGAACGTTGAACGGTAGCCCATAAACGAAGTAAACGAAATCAAACTTTGAAAAGTGAAAGCGGCAGCGTTCGATTCCTCTATTGAGAAAATAGTATAATATTGTAGACGCTGTCTCTCAGCAAAACGGCCGAATTATAAAGAGTAGCGTTCAAATGGCCGAATATTTAAACATGGAATTGATAATATAATTTGTTTGCATATCAATTACTACATATTAATGTAATGCACACTATCTGTTTAGTTCACTATCAGTTCTTATACCTAATTACAAAATAATGGCAACATAATTAATTGAACATCATTATCATTTGTAATGATAATGAAATTATATAGTTAAGTAATACTTACTCATTATTTGCCCCATACTACATAGAAAAGATTTACAAAACTAGCTGATTAGTCATTCATTACTAATATTATATTGATTTAATGTTTATTTGCTCACAATACATACATAAACACGTAAATTTCTTAAACAATAATAATTATAGTCCATAAAATAACACAGGGCACAGTTAAACTGTGCTAATCAAACAACCCGCCTCTGATCGCTCCTGGTGCAAAAGTGCTCATCACACTTGCAAAATGTTTCAATAAGTTACTTCAATAATAGGCAACATTATTTAAGCTACTAATTACTACTATAATTTACCAAAACGTAATTAAGTACAAATAGTACAAGTAAAATATTTCTAAGACAATTTATAAAATATGACAACCATAGGTCGGAGGTCGGTAGAGTTATCTAATAAATCACGGTACTCGTATTTTTCTACTCTTTCATTTATTAATTCCGAGCTTTGAGGCATATCCACATTGCATGAAATATTGCAAGTATATAAATAACTCTACCTAATTCCGACCTATGATGATAACAGATCTGAGTGTAACTTGGCTACCATTTCTGGATGATTTTGGAATAAAACCACGAGACTTTTTACCGATAAGACCACCCATATTATGCTGCTATAAGGAAGCAATAATAAAGCTCCTATTCTTTATTCATTGCTTTGTGTATTTCGCATACGATTCTCAAAAGTGTAACCCTCTATACAAAAGACCTATAACAGTATTGATAGTTATCGGGCTCAACTTCTATTAGTTCAGTTGTTTCTTTATATAGATCTTTACTCAGATAACTAGATGCCATTATTTTTATTCAAGGTATTTAAAAAACTACTAAGAATAGAAATAGAAATGTTGAGTGCATACATTGTTGTTGTTTAAAACTTGACGCTTTATTATATTGAAAATATTTGTAAACAATACTAAGCTGAAATAGATACACCCCATAAAAAGTGAAGGCGAAATTCTCCTGTGCACCCAGATATGGTTAAATACCTTATCAATGCCTTAATGTACTTAAGTATTTAAATTATTTTGGGCGCTGCAGTATTCTTAATGAATTTATTTCTTTGATAATAATACACTCGCCGGGATATTTACCATGTTTCTCATATAATTGTACCTATATCATCCTGGCGAGTGTTTACTATCAATGTAAACGACCATGTCAGTGTCAAATCATACGAATGTATTTCTTTCCTTTACTTTAGACACCTTTCTTCAGGTAACCTATACTTAACATTAAGTAACCAGATAAATTGATGTAAAATGTTCAACATACCTATTAGATAAAAAAATCACAATACATCACACAATTACGTTGATGAAGGTTTTTAACAAATGCATATAGGGTTATGTAAAAGCATGGTAACTAAAGGAAACATTTTTAAAATGTTCATCTGTCTGTCTTAGGCGATTGGCACACTGCGACGCGCGACGCGGCGTCGAGCGTTGTTGCGTCGACGCGGCGCCGGCGTCGCGCTCGTCGCCTCTACGGAGCTCATTTTGTATAGAAAAACGCGGGGTCCCACACACTGACAACGCAATCACGCGCGTTGCCGCAGAATACGCGCGTACAAGCAGAAAACGCGAGGTATGGCACACTGAAATCTGCATTCACGCGCGTGTTTAGTCCGAAAGCTGTTAGAAATTTCTGTGTAGGAATTGAGACGAATTTTAAATTAATATTATTGCAATGCAACATGACTATTTAACGGCAAATTTAGAGCGCTTTCACATCAACTAACGTCCGATATCAAATATCCGATATCCGAGATCGGAGGAAGTCAAATATCGATGCCCAATATCGGGTATTGTAGCCGACACCACTGTTTTGGCTCGTTATCGGAACACGCAGAGACTGCAAGCGACTTTCAACCTAAATGGCATTTTCTTAGTTACGTCTCTTTTCGCGTTAATAGATGACGCTGATCACGAATAAAAGAAAATAAATAGTTACTATGTCATGTCAATAAGTCGAAAATAGCTTGCACTTCTAATCATTTTCTTTTCATCTCTAGCGTTCTTAATATAGTCTGGGCTATCGAGCTAATGGTCGGATGGCTTTACTTTACCTTTCTCAAAATTTTAGATTACTTCACACACCTACCTACCAAAAAAATTCTAATATCTCTCGGACTATACTAGCTCTCTCGCGTCCACGCGCGTCGACGAACGACGCCGCGTCGAGCGTTGCAGTGTGCCAATCGCCTAACTGTCTGTTTGATATATCGGAAGTGGCCGATATTGACGGGATTTTAACTGCAAAATTTTATTTTAGAACAAATTTTAGAGTATTCGAACATAATGATGAACCATGTAGATATATGTGATCCACGCAGACGAAGTCCCTGCGTCCCTGCTTCGTCCGTGTGGGCAGCTAGTAGTGTCTAATAAAACAGGAGGAACCAACATTAAACCTGACCGTACACGCACGGTTTTCCGATTCGGTTTCCTAATCTATCAATAAATTGTTGAACATTTTGTATGTAATGAAACATTCCGTTTTCCGAATCTAATCTAAACCGAATCGGAAAACCGTACGTGTATGGCCGGGCTAAAAGATAGACGTTTGTAATGATGATATATTTTGATTAATTTATCGTTCACAGGGACGCAGCTCATCGCGTCCACCCCCTCGCCGGTCAAGGCGTCAACCTCGGCTTTGGTGATGTTAAGGACCTCACAGAGCTACTCGCTGAAGCGGTGTACTCTGGTTTTGAAATAAGTGAGTATTAGGCTTACAAAAGGTGCCTGGGATCTATCCCAAAATGTAACGCCCGCCGCACGTGACCACTGTGGAGTACGACACTGTAGAGTAAGATCCTAGGGCCACCAGACGTCACGTTTTTAAATCTTCCTGATGCTGACTGTACTTACCTTAATTAGTTGATACCTGAAAATTGGCCGTCTAACCAAGCTAGCAGGCAGGCATGCGTACTTAGTACATGCTCACACTACTCAATCGTCCACATTTCCTTCGTCAGAAAATACGTGACGTCTGGCGGCCCTGGGATCTTACTCTACAGTGTCGTGTCGTGAACGAGTGCGAGTGTGGTCATCTACTACTGTTATAAATGTCAAAATATGTGTCAATTCTATAAAATCATCATTTTATTCTACAATACGCTGTTACTAATCGAGTTACCACTTATCTTGTCTAGGGAGCCAACGAATGTCCATTACTCTGTATCCATAATGGGACAGTTATCGAAGCTCAGGTGCAAATTTTCCTCTCGGTGTTGGGGATGCCTGCCTGGTAGCCGTCCCTTTAAAACAGAATCGATCGGTATTACTAAAAATTCATACCTACCATCATAAATATGCTAACGCCAATTTTCCTCCTCGATAGGCAGGAACAACAGCCCGCCATTTTTGCTTTCTTACATGCTTCAGGAGCTTCCTACTTGATACGTATAACGAGAGATAGGTACAGTCGACAAAGGAGATATGGTTGCACCTTTATATGAAAAATTGCAACCGTAACTCTTATGGCGTGACAAACTTTATTTTTCGTCACAAATAATCCTAATCTTATTGTTAAAAATATACATTGACTTTTTTTTAAATTGCAATCCACTAGTGCCCTAAAGCCTGATCTGTGTTATTAGTATGTCTTGGTATTCTTTTTGTATTTCTACAAAAAATAAACGTATATTATTTTTCACCACGCGTTCCTCCAATCTTTCACAGACTTAACTTTTCACAGAATGTTATAAGCTGCTTCCGAAGCTTTCCTTTTGATATAAAATTCGCTGTAATCATTTTTTTTAAATATGTCGCAAGTTGAGTTTATGATAAGAATTGTCTGAATCGTCTTCGCAGGATACATTGCTCGCGGATGCATCGCGTCAAATTCATTATGAAAGTCGTCTCCCTCCAGTGTATCGACTGCCTCCGTTCTGAAATTAATATTTTACTTATAAGTACCTGGATAAGGTGCACCGTGAGCTCCGAATTCACTCTGGCCTCGGATGCAATCAGGAAAATAAGTTTCTATGACAATGAAACATTCGGATAAATAATAAGCTTTAATATATTTTGACGCCACCTTCAAGTGTGGTGAATGGAAGTGGTGATGGGCTCCTTACTCAATTACTTGCATTATTTGAATGAATTTTTTATAGCATTTTTAATATAGATGGCACCACCGTCGCCCTTATAGACGGATATAAAGAGAAGGAAAATTTTAAACGATTCTGGTGTGGCTCAATAGCTCAGTTGGAAGAGTATTCCCCCTGTAAGGAAAAGGTCGTGAGTTCAAGTCTCACTTGAGCGTTTCATTTTTTCCGACTTTTTCGTACTTGCATTATTTTTTTACCTGACTGCCATTGATACTTTTCGATATAGGAAGAATAAAATACTCAGTACTGTTTCTACAGTTAAAAGCAACAGTCCACACTGTTTCTAATAATCCCATGATTACTATTGTTCGACCCTCATTCTTCAGTCGATACAATATGAGTGATTACCTAACAGTTTCTAATTCAATGCCCCTCACTGCTATACATACATACCTATACATAATTCTCAGATAGCTGTTGATTTTTTTAAATTAAATATTTTTCCGTGTTATGCGGAATGAAAAATAAACATTGAAAACAATTGGTACATTTCTATAAATAACGTTTACACTTACTCATCGATTCTCTCCACTTTAATCCACTCATCAGTCGTCTCAGTTATTTGTTGTTTGTTTGTCGTTCCTTCTAGACCGTTGCAAATATTTGTATGCATGAATATGGCTATTTGCATTGGTCTGGGTGTTTCTATGTATAATATGTATGTATTTACAAATAAAAAAGTATATAAGTATGTTTACCCGCATTCTAGATTCCATAACACAAGCTATAAAAGCTTACCATGGGTCTAGATAGCGTTGTGTAGAATGTTGTGGAATATTTAATTTAAATTTAACCCCCCAAAGGCTTTTTCAAGACATATTTGCTTTCCACCACACTCTGCGGTTGCACTTTCAATTCAAAATCATTGCGTTTCTTGATCGATGTGAACAATTTATAACAATGCGCATGGTATCCCACATTTGATGATGCCTCACCTGGGAGTTTAAGATTCCTATATGACAATCGTGTTTTTCTTATAATTGGTTTGTTTAGACGATATTCAAGAACCGTCCGGCATTTTTGCAAGGTTTGTGGTGTGAATTTAACTATTTTATCAAATGTTATTTGTAAACAAAACACGCACTCCATAATTTTGTCACTTACTGGATTATTACCACACAACTCATCGATTGAAAACTGTAAATGCCATGAAATGAACGGTTTTATATTCGTCAATAAAGTTATAGAAGTATAGAGTATCATTATATTCTTTGGTTGTACTTTTTAAAGAGCTGCAAAGTTTTCTAAATCTTTTGAGAGTCAAAGACGTCTCTCGTCTATCGTTTACGTTTTGTATTGCAAAAAAAATCATAGGTAAATAAATATTAAATGGTATCACCTCATTATTCACAGGGTCATCTGCTTCAAGTGGATCCTGATAATCGTCTTGCTCCAATTTGTAGACTACCTCCGGTCTGAATTATTTTTTACTAATAAGGACAACATAATATAGGTACTATGTAGGAATTTCAAAGTTGTGATTGTAAAAACTTTATCTTTTTTGTTTCGGAAATGTGGCGACAGACTTTTGAGGTTCATTTAGATTCTTTTTGTACATGGAATAGCAGTAGAAAAATAAATGTTACAGTGTAGAAGAACTCGACGTAGAAATCGAAACAGTTAACTTTTTAGCCCACGATAAATAAATACAATAACGCCTTTGTCAGACCCTCGTTCGTAGTTCAGCAGGTGCACTGCTTGGCAGCTGACGTTGGTTTCGGTCGCAAAGGTTTTAATAGGACCCTAAGTACCTATACACACACCTATTGCTCGTGTCGTATCTATACGTAACTGTAATAAATATGTATTGGGATAGCAATACATTTTTCATTAGTCCGGTTATCCGTGTTATACGTACGCGTACATAAAAGGATATTTGCAATAATTGTAATTTCTATAAGTAGGTAAAAAGCACTTACTCGTCGCTTATCTCAGCTTCAATCGAAACATCGCTCGTCTCAGCTGTTCGTTGTTTCCGAGTCGTTGTTCCATCTAGAACATTACATTAATAAAACTCTTCAGGAATTTCCAATGCATGATTGCTTTCCGACACACTCTTATTTTGATCGCTGTGAACAACTTGTATCAATGCGCATGATATCTCATAATCGATGAATTCGATGATGCTTCATCTGGGAGTTTAAGGTATTTGTATGACGATCGTGATTTCCTTATAATTGGTTTGTTTTGTCGATATACAAAAACTGTCCGGCATTTTTGTAAAATTTTTGGGCTGAATTTAATAATTTGTTTATAAAATCCGTTTTTTGTAAACAAAACACGCACTCCATAATTTCATCACTTATTGGATTGTTAGTACCACTTTAATCTAAAAATAACATGTAAAAAGTAGCACTTTAATGATGTACATTTATGGGGATTGACATATATTTTGCCCGGCTTCTTGAAATTATTCCCTTCAAAATATTTAAAAAAACACTCTGGAATATGCCGAGTTACCGTTTTGTGATTTTAGTTCACTCTTTTGAATAAGTATACCTAATATAAAACCATGCCTTTAGCATATGTCATACATAGTCGTGTATTTTAGACTATCTGTATTTTTAACCCCCGACGCAAAAACGACGGGGTGTTATAAGTTTGACGTGTCTGTGTGTGTGTGTGTGTGTGTGTGTGTGTGTGTGTGTGTGTGTGTGTGTGTGTGTGTGTCTGTCTGTGGCATCGTAGCACCCAAACGGATGAACCGATTTGGATGTAGTTTTTTTGTTTGAAAGGTATATTAGTCGGGAGTGTTCTTAGCCATGTTTGAAAAAAATCGGTCAAAGATGGCCGCCGCCACAATATGTTGGAATACGTATTTCTTTATAATTCCCTCAATATGGGTATCAAGTATCAAATGAAAGAGCTTGACTAGTAGATCAATTTAAAAAGTATAAAATAAAAATTAAATTAAAAATTTAAAAAACCCCCGTCACAAAAAACACCTCCAAAAAGTTGCAAATAAATGAATAAATTTTAATTCAACGGTTGCCATGTCGGGGGACCTTACCATTCAACGGAGGGCTTAAAACCAGTTAAGGTCCCCCGACATGGCAACCGTTGAATTAAAATTTATTCATTTATTTGCAACTTTTTGGAGGTGTTTTTTGTGACGGGGGTTTTTTAAATTTTTATTGGTATACTTTATCGACTGCTCAAAGCGTGAGTCTATAATAAGGGTACGGATATATGGCGGAGGGTACTCGACAGGGAACAAAGTTTCCCCTATACGTTTCCCTTCCCCCGCGTTGTTTTACATGCACACCCTAACCATAGGTTTATTGGGCGATTTCGCCCACACACGTAGGGAGAAATAAAAATAACCATACGCTTATACTTGGGTAAAAAATCAAGTTATATTTGTTACATTATTGATCCAAAATAACATATTTTTTATCTACAGCACACTCAAACTGGATGGAAAAGTATGAAAGTGCTCGTCAAAGGCATAACGTGCCTACTCAGCTCATGGTGGAAGTACTGCACCGTCTCTATACCGTCGACCTGTTACCTGTCGTGCTGGCGAGAAGCTTAGGACTACAACTTACTAATGCTCTGCAACCCTTGAAGGTAACTTTAGGGAAGAAATTATTTCGTCATGTCTTCAAAAACTTTAGAAATCTAATTCTATTTAATTAATTAGACAAAGTATATCTCAATGTAATAAGTTACAGGAGAGAAACTAAGTTACTCTTTACCACAACAGTTAGCAATAAAGTTCTATCATGGATAATGGCGACTTTTTCGAATTAAAATTACTATAGTGATTTTTTATTATTGTTTCTCATAATCTCTCAATCATCAATCAGGAAAACACGTCTCTAAGATGATCATAATTGGCTCAGTAAAATACGAAAATGACTACTTACCAGTACAGTCAATCGGGGTAACTTTGACAGTTCATCACTAGGTATATTTTTTTAGCTAACTTTTACTATGTCAAATATGATACAAGAGAGAACATTGCATCTGTGCTCTCAGGTCGATATTCATGCTCTCAAGTTATTAAACGTCCATGAAAATTATAAAATACTACAAAAACTAGCAATTTTGTTGTGTGTCAAAGTTATAACCCCTGTATGGGTAACTTTGGCACAGATGGGATTTGTTGCAGAAATCATAACTTTATACATTTTATAGCTTTAGGTTAACATTGATATAGGGTAACACTGAACAAACTAAGTCGGTTGCGTGAGGTAGGCTTTAAAAGTTTTTGACATAAACTTCATTTGACAGCTTCTTTTTTTTCATAGAGTTCGTTTAAGAAGTTTGTTAGGTACACGAATTGTATAATTTTATTGTTACACACTAAATGTTGTCCACGTAAAAAATAAAAAAGTATTTTGAGATTTGACTGTCAAAGTTACCATCGATAATCAAAGTTACCCCGATTGACTGTACATAGGCATAGCAATTTTAAGTTTCGAAGACCCATGGGAGAAGGTTTCTTCAGTTGAAGTGCTTCAAGTTTAGATAATTCATTTCTATGCTATACTCTTTCAATATGTTTAAACAACTTTTTTTTTTTCAGAAACTGATCATGTCGCAGGCGGCTACATAGAACAATATTTTTAGTCACAATGGCACCTACCTGCAAGTATTAATGAATTTGCTTTCAAGATGAAGTTTCATTATACATCTAAGTATATGATTGAGCGAGATTGTGTCGAGTTGTCTAAATATAAGGCATTGAACAAGTAAAGTTTCTTGTATTGATAAATTAGTGCAATAAATAAATATTTATAATGTTATTACCAAATCTAGTGTAATTATTTCTCTTTCCTTAATTCTCGCAATAAGCCAGCTCACGTGTTTCCTTCTTCCTACAGTCCCGGGTCCTTTAAGCGGGGCGTGAAAAGGCATCTAATGAGGCCGTCAAACTGAGTGCCACCACTGTTAACATGGTACATGTTTGCAATGGTGACCCCCTCTCCGAGACTTTGCCTTTAGCTTAACATCAGGCGAGGTGAAGTCAAATTGACGTGAACTAGATAAAAAAAAGCCAATAATCTTTTTTACACAAGGCATGCCTATCTACTAAGTGCCTATTAATCATTAATCATCGAAATAATTCGTATCGTCTGAAAAGGTGACTAAGCTCGCAGAAGGAGGCCGCCGCACCCCAAGCGTTCGCGCACCGTGCCATCGCTGTAAGCAAAGTGGCGAGTGTTAGGACTCCCACCCCCAGAGCCGCCACTAGGACCCGCCTCGGCGTGTCTCACGCCGGGCACTCGGTTAGCGTGTGCAGCTCTGTGTCCTCGCTCGCATCACAGTGATGGCACTCCGACGTTGGCTCCTTCTGGATCTGACACAGGTACTTCCCGAAACACCCGAGTCTGGTAATCACCTGTGTCAGCCGGTACGAGGGGCTACCGTGTGGCCTCTCTAGCCAGTCCTCCATGATGGGTCTTATCGCCGATATTACGGCGTGCCCTGCGCTTGGTCGTAGTCGTAGCTCCCACTCAGCTACCATGTCCCGGTGGAGCTGAGACCTCACGGCCCGAATTTCTTCAGACTCGGGTTCCCGTCCCTGCACCCGCGCCTCCTTTCGATACCGATATAGCATCAAAAGGGCTCTCGCATCCACATTCCACGGTAGGGATCCGGCAAGGAGACTCACCGCCTCAAAGGATATCGTGCGGTACCCCCTAATGGCCCGGCTGGCCATTGCACGCTGCGGAGTGCCGTGTAGTTTCTGGCAGTGTAGAAAAGCGCAATAACACAGACTATTGACTATTTATTTTTTAATTGCTGTTATTTAGAGATAAGAAGTAATCTTTAAAAAAGCATTATTGAAGAATAAAGTTAAAGAGATTTTCTAATCTGTGGATCTTCCACGGTCCGTCCACTATATTATTGTATTTTAGATTTTAGTTAGACAGCTCACTGTCAGTGGTCAATAAAACTTTGTTCTAGCGTCAATGCTTAAAAATCCAAACAAAACCAACTTAGCCGCCAGTACGTCATATTTTATTGACAACGTCACGTCAACCAGAAAGCAATTCTAGAGATGTAGTTTTGTTTTTATTCGTCACACACAACCATGCACACAACACAGTCGATTTCGATTTTTTTTATATTACCTACATAACTGGCGGTTTGTAACCTACTTCTAAATTAAAAGGAGGTTCTCAATTCGGATGTTTATATTTTTTCATAGTATATTTGTATGCGGATTTTTTTTTCTCACTTCGTCATAATAAAAACGGAATAACAATTTTTTTTTTGTTTGAAAGAGCTTTATTCCAAAATGGTCCCATTTGATTGGATTGGATGATGGTTTTAGAGAAAAGCCTGTAAAACCACTGAACTCTTCAATAAATACCACCAGAAAATCAGCTGTTGTTTAAGAAGTCAGTTGTTTTGATTTGGAGATTAGCGTGTGTGTTATGGCCCACAATCGTGTTATATAAATTTAAAAAATTGTACAGACACAAAATATCTACTGCTTTATTACTGTGTATAGAAAGATAATAAATTATAATTCCTCATAAAATCATATACCTATTTTCATTTATCGATTGAAGATTTTTTTAATCGAGGTTTCTAACTTAGTCGATGTTTTGAATTTTTATGCAAACAGTATTCCATCTGTCTAAAAAACATTAATATAATGGACGGGGTATAGGTACCGACTCTGTGTAGGTAGTTAAACTGTAGATATCCGAGTAAAACTAACTATAACCACACGGTATCTCCGAGAGGTGGCTAGCCCGTTGGGTGAAACAGAAATTCCGCCAGATCCCGCCAGGTCTTGGCCACCATCATTACTGGCAACGAACGCCACACTTTAGGAGGATAGCAAGCCCTTAAGACGCATGGTATTGTCCGTTGCTGGATGTCAATGCGATACCTCTTATAAATGGGCTCCCAGTTGCATTCTAAATTTGCATTTTGGAGCTTGGGGACCGCAAAATTTATCTTTCTGAAAATATTTTTAGAGTCAGTAGTAGGTAGGTAGTCGTATTTTAAATTAAATAGAAGTCAGTTGTAAATTGAATTCATTTGTAAATTAGAGTCATTTGTTAATTGAATTCATTTGTAAATTAGAATACTGTCCTGTCAACAATTATTTTTATTCTTTTTTAAACTTATTACTACATTTTAATTCCCTAATGAATGAATAATGCTTGTGTGAGGAGTAAGTAACATCCGCCATATACGTACCTCTATACCCTACCTTCTACTAGATTTAGAACCCATAATAAATAACGAACATAGGGTATACCTGTAGGTATGTACAAGAAAATAGGATAGGGAAGTACCTACTTAAGTGTACCTACTTTTTAGATTTGCTGAAAATATTTTTAGTGTCGTGGAATATTAAAAGTAGTCAAATAGCCTATTGAGTCTACGGGACGGTAATAAGTAATAATAATATTTGTTAAGAAATCCGTTAATTCGTTACAAGCAGCAGCTGTGTACTCAGTCACCCTATTTTTATCGCATGCATGAGCGTGAGATCACGCGAGGTTGAAGACTGACGTCACAAAATGTCTTTGTTTATTCATTGTGTCTACGCAATAACAAATGTGGAGGAAAACCAACCTTAATCCAATGATTTAAGAGTGTTTTTTAAATTAAATGTCATCATGACTCAATAAAATATTGAGAAAACATTCCCTTCACCTTGTGATTGTGACTAAATGTTCAACAAAATAATGATTCATTATTAAAGGTAGGTATTTAGAACAATAGCTATTCACGATATATAGCTATTATTCCTTTCTAGTCAAAGTAATTAGGTATAATAGGAGCTAATAGGACCATTCGTGGGGCATCTAGAATTAAATCTTACCTAATATGTTAAGAATGCTAACATGAGTTATTAACCTTTGTTGGTACCTACCTACCTACTCCCAGACTTAAATACTTATATACCTATAACGTCTATTATATCTACCTACTAGGTATTGTAAGTACATATTTTAATAAAAATAGCATGTGCTCTTTTTGTTAAGTAGATACTTACCTACCTAATACAAATAGGCACAGGTAAGTAGCTCAACTTGCAGGTAGAAACTGTGAACAAAGGCTCAGTTTATAGATACTATGACAAAGGTGATACGGGGACGTGAGTAGAAGGCTGGAAGCTGGAAGGCATGTTATTTATTAAACTTCCTACCTTGAAAATGGGTACGTTGGCAGGTAGGTAGCTATAATAAGTAGTTTACTTACGTACCTACCTACCTGTATCTCATTGCTTTTTTAATCTAAATAATTGGTAAGTACCTAATCTGTAATGTCATGGCAGGGATGTTTTCAATGCTAAATTTTCATGTTTAAGTAGGTACCTATTAACTGAACAAAGCTATTTAAGTATATTATATTTTACGTAAAAGGAAATATCTGGGGCTTGCCCCTTATTGAGCCCCTCGAACTCGACGGATCAATAATACTTCTTGTGCATTGCGTCTCTTTCGCACGCATGCGCGCATATTCCGAAATATGCTCGCATCCTGTTCTCATATTTTTAAACATTACGATATTTTACCTACTATGTCGTAGTAGGTAGATAGGTACTGGTACACTGTATACGGTGTAGCTACCAACACCATATTTATATGAATAGTACCTAACTATGATTTGACATGGACGACTGTTTATCTGTAAGTATGTTCTAAATGACTAGCTGATACGCGTAGCTTCGACCGCGTGGTAATTTTAGTTAGAGTGTGTGAGGTTATAGTGTGATTAAATAAACTATAATTTAAATATCCAAAGTTTACCATTTATATCCCATTAGTGGGATTAGTAGGATTTATAAGCAGGCAGGATAGGATTAGCTGATAGGTAAATGTCCAGCCTGACTGATTCGTTAAAGCAAAGCCCAAACCCGGGGATATGCTAAAGCTAAAGGTTAGTTGATACCTTTTTAGATTGAGAATAAAATAGTAGGTATTTTTAGCGTTTATTTATGGTTAATTTGATATGCTGAATTTGATGTTGATAGTTTATATGTAGACCTATTGATCATCATTATTTCTCAAGGAACATAATGTGTGTTTGGATGGGCCTTAGGCAAAAATCATCTATTTTACTTTATTTTAGGTTAACTACTATTTTAGGTAGGTACCTAATACTATTTTTGAATATAAAGAAATTGAAATAAAACTTAAAACTACAAGAAATATTATAGAAATTAATACTAAAACGCCATTTCATATATATCTACTTACTTAATATGTCGTTCATTAGTATTTAATAATAATTAATTAAATACTAGTATTTAACAATATTAAAATTAAACAATATAATATGGACCTATTGAAACAAGGTTAAATTTTGACAAAAAAAAATATTCACACAAATATCATTGTTCGGTTTAGGGTGCTACAGCGTTTCCGAATAACCGGATTGCTTTGGTATTGAGTGACGCCATTTTGAGGCCAACTGCGCATTACGCTCTCCCCCCGCATTCCCCACCGCACGTCAGCTATATAAAGCGGCCATGACGTCATGCGCCCACATTCAAGTTTCTTCGTGGTGTTGTGCGGACGTGCCTCTGTTCAGTGAACTCCAGTGTATCTTAGAAGATTCTAGAAGTGATTTGTGCCTGGTCGGATTCAGGTGTGTACTATTGTCTCACAAAAGTACTTTCTAGCCCTACCTACATCATGGGCTACATTACCAATGAAAAATCTGTTGTTGATTTTTGTGAAAGTAAAACTGAATCTCTATCTAATTGGGTTCGCCAAGTTAAAACCAAATCTTTAGACGCCAGAACGAGGAGGAAGCGTGATTTGAGACTAATCGCCATTTTGAGTAACTCTTTGTCACGGGCGGAAAGTGAGCTTGTCACGAAACAACGAGAACGCGCAAGGAGATGGGCCCAGATGCAAGTTGATCTGGGGTTATGCAACAAAGAAGAAGAGGTCGCCAAGCTAGAAAAGGAGAAAATTGATAATTTATGGAAGAATGATCTCAGCGGTTTAGATAGTTTTTTCAAAGAATTAGACAATGTCAAGCCGCCTCTAAGATAAACCAAACTAGGTAATGTAAATTGTATTTGTATCTGTGATATAAGTAGGAAATTTTTCTAAATTACAGTCCCATTGCGTTTCGCGTGGGCCTGCATCCGTCGGCCGCCATCTTGGTTGCCGCTGGGGCGTGGTCGCTGCTAACTACAAAATGGGTTTGTAACGGTATCATGCATTTAATTAATTTTTAAGTAGGTAATGTAATTGTAAATGTTTCAGTTTATCTATTGCATAATAATTAAATTGGAATTTGAGTTTATTCATATTGAATAATAAATTATATTGTACATATGTTTAAGTATGGAAATAAACAATTTTTAAAAAAGAACCTCGTGTTAATAAATTCATTTTTGATTTTTGACAAATTTTACCACACAAACAATGTATTATTCCATGAGTCATCATCGTCTCTGCGTGGCGAACATGGCTGAGTTGCGTCAGCGTTGGCGTGTTCGTGTTGGGAGTGTTGGAGAATATGAGTCACCAGTCTGCTGCACCGCTCACTTTGCTGCGTATCGCTATGTACTGCGTGGTACCAGTCTGCTATACGACGTTCCCACGAGTCGGTCCTGATTGTCAGCCCTTTAGGTAACTGATAGGTTGATGGCGTAAAGGTTTCGACATCATAACAATACCCATATGTTGTGTTTAGCCCGTACGCGGGCCTGCGTATAACGTTGTCTTTAGATCTCAGAGCCCTGTCTACCGTGGTCACCAGCGGCCACAAGTGAACAAATGTCCACCACTCGGCCTTACTACCTTCTGCAGCGAGGAGGTACCTACAATAGGGTGCCAAATCTCAAAATATATTCTGACGACCCTCAAACATACTTGAAGGAAAGTTATAAGCATTCGGTGAGTCATTTGTTTTCAAAGCGATGATGGTCATTGTTCTTTAGATAACAAATGGAACTACTACTTTCTTTTCTTATATTTCCTTTAGCAGTTCTACAAAACAAATGCCTTTGTTATAACTTAACAATTGAACAGAAAGTATACAGGTACCTATTGAAGAGCAAGCTAATGAAACTTTTGAACCTAACCTTACGTAGAGCAACGCGGCGACTAACATCGCATCGGTGATGTACTACCTAACCTAACGACTGGTTATAATCATAACTATGAGTGAGAACTCGCATGCTATTTTCATTTTTACAAATAGGTAATCTGCAATCAAGTATAGATCTGCATTTTAAAGAAATGCAAGTAGGTTACTGCCGTGGAATAAAGACTTCTCTCCACTTAGAAATAAGTTTATATCAAGACATTCCGTGGGCTGACTGACGACATGAAAGTATGGGCAGATGACACGAAACCTTGTGCTGATGGCTCGAAACCTTTGGCTGATGGCACGAAACCTTGGGCTGATAACAGGAACTTTATTCTTACGATTAAACAACATTACTTACCTAACCAATGAATCCTAAATTATATAAAAATGAGTATCAAAATAAAAGGGAAGACACGTTATCGGATAGTTGAGACGGTGAGTGGTCCGAACTCTACGGAGTTTCTCCTCTAATTTTTCAATCTTACCTGATTAGTACTTTATAAACCTATTATTTACTGATTATGTACAATCTTCACAGCTTAACGACAAGACTGGGAAAGGCTGACGATCGTGAGCGAGTTTCACTCATTCTATGACAATCATACGAAAAGCATGGTGAAGCCCTTCCTCGTGCAGAAGGCTAACCCGGCTCCGAGCTCCGGCTCTCAATATTAGCGAGTGGAACACCACACCCAATCCACAGATAAGTCTAATCGGCCATACTCTTAAGAAATGTAGCCTAACTAAACTGTGCTACTTTCCTTTCGTTTCTTAAACGTTTGAAATCGTACAAACTTGATTAAGATATTCTAAACTTAACACATAAATTTCGTGAAAGTTACTGACCGAATTTATGGTCACAATTACATAGTATTACTAGTAGTAGGTTCTCAATTAACAATATTTATTCATGCCTACTACACATTAATATCAATGAAGGTTATTGTTTAACCATTACACATATGTAATACATTCTCATAAAGAACGCTTAGATAGGTAGGGCCGATAACCAACTTGAAACTTCTGATTTCAGATCAAAACCCGTGTGTTTAAGTATTTGAGATAACTTTGCCGATTCATAAACAAATTATCTAGTGTGAAGCTAGCTATAAATGTGACATCACATCACAATAAAGACGTGACAAAAATATTTTCATATATCATCTACTACAAGCTATGCTACCATCACTAAAACATAAAATTTACAATAATATTATCATTGAATTTCATCCATCAATCAATATACCCAATTGGTAAATTACAAGACAACCGCGTATCAATTTTATTAATCTTGCGAGGCAAGGTATGTACCTGTAGTAAACGGCACAATAATTGCTAATTTTCGTACATAACCAAACCATTTTGTCCCTTCAGGGGAACTGTGTTGTGAGAATTTTTATTGACAGGAAGTTGCGCGGCTCCTGCTGGATCGGAAGTCGCGTCACAAGTTGTAAACTTACATTATTCCGGCTGTAGCTTGCGACCTCGTTCATCTCCCGTTATTCGCAAGAAAATTGAGGCGTGTACATGCTAAATCTACTCCAGATCGCTAGACAATTGGTTGCGGGGTATATCCATCTACTCCCAACGTTTCTATATACCTGCCCTTTAAGACTATTATCATAAACTGCGGAATAAGGAAAAAGAAAGGTGAAATATCAACCAAATATAGAAAGGTATGTCTGTCCACTTCTTTCCCTGGCAGGTACTCGAATGTTCAAAAAGTAAATTTTCAATTTAAAGATGTAATTAAACCTATACAAAAGGAAAAAAATGGGTAAACCCATGAACTCAGACTGGACATAAAATAACAAAAGCTTGACCTTAAATGCCTGTCGTGTGAGAAGGTATGCTGCAATCTTGACTATTCCGGTTCTGGGTCCTTATTTTCAATTTAGAGATGAAATTAAACCTATACAAAAGGAAAAAAATGCGTAAACCCATGAACTCAGACTGGACATAAAATAGCAAAAGCTTGACCTTAAATGCCTGTCGTGTGGAGAAGGTATGTTGCAATCTTGACTATTCCGGTTCTGGGTCCTTCAATACTTTGCCGGTGTGAGGCAAAGTGAAAGCTTGAATGAGTATAATTTCAGAATGCGCAAACGCTTGTTATATAATTGTTGAGCAAGCTATGCAATTAAACCTCATACAAAGTGAATGAATTCTCTGGATGATGAAGTTCAACACGTAGAAAAAATATTATATTAGACAAAATCTGTATAATATTTGTAAGGCGAGGAATGTGATCAATAATTGCCGCGATTGTCCGTCAAGATCGCGTAATCTTGAAGATCAATTCACTTATTATTATCTCCACATTTACCACTATAATTACATGGCTAATAAAGAAAACTACAAAGGAAAGTTTAATGACAAGTAAGCAATCCAGTTTATCTTTGCCGATTTTACGTATTCTTCTATTCTCTTGCGCTTGAAATATAAGGTAAATAACATTCTTTCACTGTATATAATTCGGTAAGTACCATAAGTACAATAGCTGTCAAAATCCGTGAGCATAAAATACATTTAATATATTTTGTTAGTTAGGTACTATTTTAGTGATTGTGGCATAATAACCACAAACTGCTAAAATTTGCTCGGATTGGGCTTCTCTTACACCTAAGCATCTGGATAATAGAAAGATATAAACAAAATATATTAAATTTATTTGTGCTCCGATTAAAGTTATTGATGAACAAAATATAACCGATTGATACAAATCATATAGGTACCTCCTTACCTACGTAGTTTGAGGCTTGATAATTTTTATAAATATCAGTGTCTAGATTTTTTCTTTATTTTATTTTTTTGGCTGTTTCGGCAGCCTTAACGCGCATGTTCTTTTTCTTTGTCCAGATACAGGTATTTGAATATAATATCTAAAATGTGTAAAATCTTAAACGACTTCAAATCTAGTCGCAGTATAAGTTAACAAAGTGAGATCCGATTTTGAAATCTACTTTTGGACGAAATACCTACTTCTGGATGGACGTATGAATTTAAACGCATCACTTTCTTAAATTCTCCATAGGCAATAATATTGACTTCTACTAGGCAGCTACATATTTGTAGCAAATGATGACGAAATTGTCAATGGAATGGACTTATTACTGCTGAAATACTACCTCTGCATCCAGTAATATTACAAAATTACAAGTCGACAAGTGAAATCGAAAAGTACTGCAATGAATTTAGGAACACTATTGAACAAAATATTTGCTGAGCAACGTTTTGCAAGGTCGACATGAAGTTGCATCCTATGTAAAACTACTGTCCACAACTTATAGGTACTTAACCTTTTGGACATCAACGCCACATATTGAACAAATGGATATTATTACGTGCCTCTTACGCCAACAACTGAAACAACCCTGGTAACACAATATATACTGAAGTAGGTAAGTATAAGCCATTAACTTAAGGATGTTTTTAAGCAAATCCTGTGACCCCGGTCCCAATGTGTTGTATATTAAATTATTAATGACTAGTATGACATTTCAACTGCTATTTGGCCTCGGGTTCGAGTCCCGGGTTGAGTAAAGAGTGTATTTACAACTGAACACAAAGGGATCGCGGGCTAACCATTGAATTTCTCTTATTATATAATTGTTTGTATAATACAATTTATTCATACTGCATGATAATCTGGTTCGACTCCAGGGTCAAGCTAAGGATGTTGTTCAAAAAATATCAGTAGCAGAGTCTGTGAGTTTTCGGTGTCTGGCTGAAGGCTTAGTTACCTCTAATTTTCAACTGATTCAAGTGTTACTACACCTCTGACTACCTCTACTGGGATATACAGCTGCGAGTATATAAAATGCACTACACAAATTGTGAGGTACCTACCTACGATAATTTCGATTATTTTACGATGTTAAAAATCATCCAAAGGAGGTGAGTTAGACACTCCTTTACTTTAAGTTCGTTTTACTGACACCTATACACCGTCTTACAAGAATTTCAACGCTAACTTATGTAGGTACCTACATACGAATGTTTAGCTTTCTGGTAATTTGGATCTTATCTCCTATTAATCAAACTGGGAATGCGAAGTAAACTGTAACTTTGGTGCCAAACACACCAATTAATAACTTCTTCGGGATTTGATCTTAATCCATGTAACTTTTGCTATTATAACTATTATAAGTCTGCAAGTAACTAGTCAGTTCCATTAAATGTGGCCTGCGTGTCATATGTTCTATGAACTGTTAAGGTCTTAATGCATGTTTATCTACTCGGCTTGTTCACTGTGTGTTAGCCACAAGGAAGATTCCCCGTGGCAAAACCGGGTACCTACCATTTACTAAGCAGATTGTTTTGCTTTTGACTTATAAATGTTTGGGACTGTTGAATGTTGTTAGTAAAATATGAAGGCAAGGTAGATTATAATTCTAATGTGCTGTTTGCTCATTAATTCCGGGTTTTGACATTGGAAGTAGGAAGGTTCTTACATATTTAAGGTGAAATTTTGACTTCAGGTGTTTGAAATGAGATTTCAGTAACTTAAAACTGTTGGGTTGCATATTGAGTTAACCTAAACCGAGTGAAATGTTTGTAAATCTGGAATTTGAAACACGCTTTTTGCCAGTGCTAGAATGGTAAGAGTACCTACCTACCCACCTAATTATTTTGTTTAGGCACGCTTTGGGCCGCTAAGAGGATTATACTTGCAAAGCACCATTTATATGTGTATTGTGTCCTAAATTATATTTTACAGTTGGAGTTATAGACTTGTTTGGGCTCAAACGTGTGACTAATTAAATCAATGCTAGGTAAATTAAAACCTGCATGATACCATTTCCTTGAAGTGCTTCTTCTACAGTCGAGTGTATTAAATATTCAGATAAATTAGAAGCCCAATTATTGTGAATTCGTTGTGATATGATTTCCACAAGCTAATTGATTGCATGCCTTCCTAGAAAGCCTTAGTAGTGAACACTTGTACAGGGCTGGGAATATGATACGTTGTGTGAATGAAAGTTGTGCATGCTTTCACTGTTCATGACAACACCTGCTCATTGTCTGTAGACCAGGGCATATAAGTTGTTCTAACGTATCAAGCTAAGTAGGTAACTTAGAAGGAATTGACAATGTACTTGGTCTAACTTTTGTCAGCCTTGATCATTATGGAAGTAATATGTACAGCAATGTCATTATGTAGGTAGTTGAGTATGTTGTAAGCGTGTAAATTATGCTTAACCTCGATGTAATGCTGTCAGCTTCAAACTTGCTTAATGCAAGACATGTTGTAATATTTTGTTAGTAGGTACTTACAGCATGAACTGTCTCGTGACGAACTCCTGTTACTAACTTGGTTAGCACGCGACGTAAACCAGTGGAACTGAACACAAATGTTTGCTCACATGGAATGTGGTATACTGCATGCTGACAGCGGGAACGTGATGAAGAAACCCTGTCTTAGTGCAAACTATAACACATAATTGGATTGAAGTATTTGAGGTGTGCTTAATGTACAATCATTTATTATTTAAACCATATAGATATTCAGATTTCCTCACTAAACCAATTTATTTGCTCGCTTCCAAGTGAATTCTGTGAAACATAATGTTTCATATTACGAATGCACTATCCGGCTTGCTATCATGGCATCTCGCTGTCTACGTGAATGTGGGCCTACAACCTGTGACTGTTTACGCGAGTGCAGCCCTACACTCTGCCCACTGTTAAAGCTAGTGCAGTACTGCACACCACCCCAAACGACTCGTATGTACGAGCACGGACCGGAACATTCTAGCTGTTTACGTGAGTGCTAAAAACGCGAATGCTGATCCTAGAAGTTTACGCGAGTGCCAGGCGCTGGTCGCTTTTGACGCGAATCTCGACCTTCCCTGCTGTAAACCTGAGTGCTGCCGTAACTAAGTGCGCTGTCTACACAAGTGCGGCGAGTGCGGGTCTGCAACCTGCTCGCTGTCTACACGGGTGCGACCATAGTCCCTGCTTGCTGTCTCCACGAGTGCGGCTGCATCCCCTGCTCGCTGTCTACGCGAGTGCGGCTGCATCCCCTGCTCGCTGTCTACGCGAGTGCGGCTGCATCCCCTGCTCGCTGTCTACGCGAGTGCGGCTGCATCCCCTGCTCGCTGTTTACGCGAGTGCGGCTGCCTCCCCTGCACGCTGTCTACGCGGGTGTTGCTACATCTCCCACTCGCTGTCTACGCGAGTGCGAGTCTTCACCCTGCTCACTGTCTACGTGACTGCGGGTGTGCACCCTGCTCGCTGTCTACACGAGTGCGGCTGCGTCCCCTGCTCACTGTGTACGCGACTGCGGGTGTGCACCCTGCTCGCTGTCTACACGGGTGCGGTTGCATCCCCTGCTCGCTGTCTACGCGAGTGCGGCTGCGTCCCCTGCTCGCTGTCTACGCGAGAGTGGCTGCATCCCCTGCTCGCTGTCTACGCGAGTGCGGCTGCGTCCCCTGCTCACTGTGTACGCGACTGCGGGTGTGCACCCTGCTCGCTGTCTACACGGGTGCGGTTGCATCCCCTGCTCGCTGTCTACGCGAGTGCGGCTGCGTCCCCTGCTCGCTGTCTACGCGAGTGCGGCTGCATCCCCTAGTCGCTGTCTACGCGAGTGCGGCTCTTCACCCTGCTCACTGTCTACGCGAATGCGGGTGTGCACCCTGCTCGCTGTCTACATGGGTGTGATCGTAGTCACTGCTCGCTATTTACGCGAGTCCGGCCGCACCCACTGCTACTACTGCAAGGGCGGTACTGCACCCTGTTTGCTGTCTACACAAGTGCGGTTCTGCACTCTACTCCCAGTCTACGCGAATGCGGCTCTGGCCCGTTCTCACTGTCTACGGGAGTGCGGCTCTGCTCTCTGCTCCATGTCTACGAGTGCGGTCCTGCATCCTGCTTGCTGTGTACGCGGGTTCGGCTCTACTCCCTGCAAGCTGTCTACGTGAGTTTCGGCCTACATACTGCTGTGTACGCGAGTGGCGGCCTACACCCTGCATGCTTTATACGTAAGTGGTGGCCTACACTCTCTGCGTTGTCTGTATTCCTTCCTATCTACCTAGCTCTCTATGCGACTACTGGCTTCCACGCACTGCTCGCTATCCCCAAGAGTCCTGAGCTGCATCTTCATTGCTGTCTGCGCGAGTTCCAGACTTCAGACTGAAAGCCATTTGATGTCTTCGCGAATTTATGCCCACTGTCTACGTCAACCCTGGTACCAGCGATATCTTGTATTCGCTGGCCACGTACGTGAATGCTTTTGTACCCAGCTTGCTGTTAGCGTCTGCTGGACGTTCACTATCCAGACTGCCGCCCAGCCTGCTCGCAGAATGCACAAGTACCGGCCAGCAACTAGTGCGCTGTCTACGCAAACCTTGGACAAACTACTCGCTGTTAACGCGAGCTCAGACCTGCACGCTGATAATCTTCGAGTATTGATCTGCAACCCAACCGCTGTCTACATGTATCGCTGCTGGCTGTATTTGCGTGTCTGACCATGAAGCTGTCTATGCGAGTCTGACGCTAGCTATCCACTGTCTATACATGAATAACACTCGAAGTGCCAGCCGTCTATCGAGTACCATCCTGCACCCTCGTCGCTTACGTGGAAACTGGTATGTATTCTGCCCCTTGTATACAGTACGACCGGCATGTATCCTGTTCGCTGTCTAGTCTGGCTTACTGGACGCGGTCTGCGCGAGTTCAGGCCAGCATCTCTACGCAAGTTCAGACTAGCCGCATCGGTCGCTGTCTGCGCGAGACCAGGCCAGTTTCCTTCGCGCTAACTGCGCAAGACCGGACCAGCTTCCCTGGCGCTGACACCGCGAGGCCGGCTCAGCTTCCCTGACGCAGTCTGCAAGAGTTCGGGTCAGTTTCCCTGGTGCCGTCTGCGCGAGACAGGGCCAGCTACCCTGGCGCTGTCTGTGCGAGTTCGAGTCAGCATCCGGGACGCTGCTGCGCGAGCTCGAGTCAACATCCGTGATGCGGATACGCGAGTTCAGACGAGCATCCTCAACGCCGGAGTTCGAGCAAATTTCCCAGGTGGTGTCTGCGCCGGTTCGGAGCAGCATCTCTGGCGCAGTCTGCGCGACTGTCGGCAAGGAACCCTAACGCAGTCTGCGCGAAACCGGGTCAGCATCTCACGCACTGCCTGCGTGAGCTCGGGTCATCTCACGCACTGCCTGCGCTGTCTAAGCGAGACTGGGCCAACTTCCCTGGCACTGCCTGAGCGAGTCCGGACCAACTTCACTGGCGCTGTCAACACGAGACCGCTTCCCTGGCGTGGCGAGCGCGTTCGGCTCAGGGTCAGCACACTTGACGTTGTTTGCGCGAGCCGGGCCAGCTTCAAGAGTGCTGTCTGCGCGAGACCGTGCCAGCTTCACTGGTGCTTTCTGCGCGAGATCGTGCCAACTTCCCTGGCGCTGTCTGCTCGCGTTCGGGCCAGCTTCCTTGGCGCTGTCTGCTCGTGTTCGGGCCAGCTTCCTTGGCGCTGTCTGCGCGAGTTCGGGTCACCATACGTGACGCTGTCTGCGCGTGTTTGGGCCAGTAGCACTGGCGCTGTCTGCGCGAGTTCGGGTCAGCACACGTGGCGCCGTCTGCGCGAGCCGGGCCAGCTTCACTGGTGCTGTCTGTGTGCGACGCGGTCTTCCCTGGCGCTGTCTGCGCGCATTCGGGCCAACTTCCTGGATGCTGTCTGCGCGAGTTCGGGTCAGCATACCTAACGCTGTCTGCGCGAGTATAGGTCAGCATACGTGGAGCTTTCTGCGCGAGCCGGGCCAGCTTCCCTGGCGCTGTCTGCGTGCATTCGGGCCAACTTCCTGGACGCTGTCTGCGCGAGTTCGGGTCAGCATACCTGACGCTGTCTGCGCGAGTACGGGTCAGCATACATGGCACTGTCTGCGCCTACCGGGCCAGCTTCACTGGCGCTGTCTGCGCGAGCCGGGCCAGCTTCACTGGCGCTGTCTGCGCGAGTTCGGGTCAGCATACGTGGCGCTGTCTGCGCGAGCCGGGCCAGCTTCACTGGCGCTGTCTGCGCGAGTTCGGGTCAGCATACCTGACGCTGTCTGCGCAAGTACGGGTCAGCATACATGGCACTGTCTGCGCCTACCGGGCCAGCTTCACTGGCGCTGTCTGCGCGAGCCGGGCCAGCTTCACTGGCGCTGTCTGCGCGAGCCGGGCCAGCTTAACTGGCGCAGTCTGCGCGAGCCGGGCCAGCTTCACGGGCGCTGTCTGCGCGAGCCGGGCCAGCTTCACTGGCGCTGTTTGCGCGAGCCGGGCCAGCTTCCCCGACGCTGTCTGCGCGAGCCGGGCCAGCTTCCCCGGCGCTGTCTGCGCGAGACCGTGCCAGCTTCACTGGCGCTGTCTGCGCGAGCCGGGCCAGCTTCACTGGCGCTGTCTGCGCGAGCCGGGCCAGCTTCACTGGCGCTGTCTGCGCGAGTCGGGCCAGCTTCACTGGCGCTGTCTGCGCGAGCCGGGCCAGCTTCACCGGCGCTGTGTGCGCGAGACCGTGCCAGCTTCACTGGCGCTGTCTGCGCGAGCCGGGCCAGCTTCACTGGCGCTGTCCGCGCGAGCCAGGCCAGCTTCACCGGCGCTGTCTGTGCGAGACCGGGCCAGCTCACTGGCGCTGTCTGCGCGAGACCGCTCCGGCTTCCCTGGCGCTGTCTGCGCGAGACCGCACCGGCTTCCCTGGCGCTGTCTGCGCGCGTTCGGGCCAACTTCCTGGGCGCTGTCTGCGTGAATTCGGGCCAGCATACCTGACGCTGTCTGCGCGAGTACGGGTCAGCATTCCTGACGCTGTCTGCGTGAGTACGGGTCAGCATACGTGGCACTGTCTGCGCGAGCCGGGCCGGCTTCCCTGGCGCTGTCTGCGAGCGTTCGGGCCAACTTGCTTGGCGCTGTCTGCGCGAGTTCGGGTCAGCATACCTGACGCTGTCTGCGCGAGTTCGGGTCAGCATACCTGACGCTGTCTGCGCGAGTACGAGTCAGCACACGTGGCGTTGTCTGCGCGAGCCGGGCCAACTTCACTGGCGCTGTCTGCGTGAGACGTCGCCAGCTTCCCTGGCGCTGTCTGCGCGCGTTCGGGCCAACTTCTCTGGTGCGGTGACGCTGCTTGCGCGAAATTGGGCCAACTTTCCTTGTGCAAGATCGAGCCAGCGGGCGCCTTACGCTGTCTGCCGGTCTGCCTCCTGCACGCTAACTGCGAGTGCCAGTCTGCCCAAATCCCTGCCGGCATCCCGCGCGATGTCTGGGTCTTGAATGCTCTCCGCGAGAGTTCGACCTAGGCTGCTATCACCCTGCAGTGGTAAGATTAACGAAAAACTATCCAATAGGTTAGGTGCATAACCAAGTATTGTCGGCAGATATTCTTCAAGCAACTAAGATAATATCAAGACAAATCCTTGCAGAAAGTGACTACTCCTATAGCTATAGCATAATAAGACATTCAGTGACATCGGCCACAACTGATAATCATCCAGTGACTGAGGTATAGGTGGCATGGAAACATGAAATTTTGCAAAAATGATATGAGCAAGAAAGTTAAAATAAATACGTCCCAGGAGAAGGCTGTTAGTGGCATAATTAATCATTGTTGACAGATAACGCATCGCTTTTGGATAGCTATACGATTTACAATGAACTACGCGAGTAAGAACGATAGTAAAAACAGTCGGAAACCAAAGCACAACAGACTAAATACCGATTACACTTAATCCAGATGCCTGGTAAGTGCACATTCTAAGTATTGTTGGCAGGTTAATATCAAGCGAAGCATCTTTGTTGAATGTTGAAAATACGAATGAAGTGAATTTATAGTGCGTACCTACCATGATTAATGATCACGGTGGCAAGAATAACAAAAGACTAGTTCCCGGAGCGAAATCCGGTAGGTGTAGTAACCTAGTATTTTAGGCAGATATTCCTCAAGCAACTAAGAAATAGGAAAGAGTCCTTGAACGAGATAAACAGGTTCGTGCATCCTCATTTAAAATCAAAGTAGCAGGATGATACTTTAAAGAAGATACAGCAACAAGATTGCCGAAAATTAGTCCACGACTGAATACTGAAGGTATACCTAACCAAGTATTGTTGGCAGATATTCCACAAGCAATTACTAAATGTCCAAGAAACCCTTACCGAAAGAGTGATACCCGCATAAGTTCCGTGAGCGTGTAATCCTGCTCTAGTAAGTGCCATCGATCATCCAATAAATTTAATGTTTTTACAATGGTTGAGATTGAACAGAGCTAGAAGAAAATATTTTTTTCGAAAAGATAGCTGGTAGGTGCTTAATTCATTATTGTCGACAGATGACTCATGGCACAGATCACAGACTCGAGGTGATCGTTCCTCGAGGAGCAGTATTTACAACGGGAGCCGTAGTCACACCAGTGTGACAGAGGAAACAAAACAAATCATCACAATCTGGTTGGTGCATAATAAAGCTTTGTTGACAGAGTGAATACCTAGCTAAAAGTCTTGGCGCGTGCTCATAGAAGGACATCTAAAACAACGCTACTTATATGTATACCGATGCAAATTAGACCCCATGAGGGGCCCGGTAAGTGCCCACAATGTATGAAAGTGCGTTGACGAGATATGTAACAGGAAGTTAGTCCCCGACACGAAAACTGGTAGGTGTGTAACAAGCATTGTTAGTAGATATTCCTCGAGCAAAGAGAAATGGCAAAGAGAGTCCTTGCAGAGTCGTGACAGGTTCGTGATATGATACGAAACTTCAGCTACAAGATTGGCGAAAAAATATCCACGGCTGAAAATCTGATGGGTATATGACCAAGTATTGTTGACAGATGTTCCGGTGTCAAGAACTTCTGAACATCAAAGGAATCGTTACAGAAAAAAACCTACTTTAAGGAACTCCATGAGCGTGCAATCCTACACTGGTAAGTGCACCGTCTACTAAATAGATATTGTTCCAGTAGCTGAGATTGAGGTGGCACAGTAGAATACGCAAATATTGTTAAAAGACATCGAAGTCTAGAATCAAGAATTGTACAAAAGGAAGACTGGTAGGTACATAACTAATTATTGTTTGCAGACGACTCGTCGACCAAAACAGCAGTGGCGGGCCAGTCCAGTGTCAACTAATATGTCCCTCGACATAGTCTCACTAGCGTGACAGGGCAACAATAAAACACCACAATCTGGTGGGTGCATAATCAAGCGTTGTTGACAGATCTTGGTGGAGTGCATTTTTAAGGAGAACCACGTTAGCTAGAGCGAGCGGAGAAACAAGTCAATGAAAACAATCTTGGTAGCAAAACTTCACGGAGTACACAACACATAAAGATGCAGGTTCCACTCCATCAGAGACCTGGTAAGTGCAGAAATCGTGTTCACAAAATCAAATGGCTCGTCAATATGAAGAAATATAATGAGAATACAGTATTTATGAACGAATTATAACGATATCTGTGCTTCAACGAGATTACTGACCACCGTCGCAAGAATAATAAGAAGCTAGTCCTAGGTACGAACCTGGTAGGTGTATTACCAAGTATTGTTGGCAGATTTCCTCGAGCAACTGGGGAATGGCAAAAAAAGTCCTTGCTTCGTCCATCCTCACTAAGAAATAATCGAAGTAACATTCACCAGGCTGGCCACGAAAAGATTACCGAATAAGTATTATTGGTAGATATTCCTCAAAACACTGAATTAAAATGTCAAAGAACTCTAGGCTGAAAAAGTGGTTATTCGAATAGCTCCATTATAAAACAACTGGTAAGTGCATCGTTCACTAAACAAAATGTATGGACAGCTGAGTCACAGCTTGCAGCACGACAGATTTAAACACATCAGCTGTACGCATAAGAAGACTACAATAACTCAATTTTACGAAAGAAAGCTGGTAGGTGCATAACTAATTATTGTTTGCAGACAACTCATCGAACAGTAAACCCTCACCGTATTCAGTACTGGAGCAGTGGCGGGCCAATCTAGTATCGACATAATATCACACGAGATAGTCTCACTAAGGCAATTACAAGACATCACAAACTGGTGGGTGTATAATCAAGCATTGTTGACAGATCTTTGTGGATTGCGTTTTAAGGAGACTCATGCCAGTAAGAGCGAGCGGAGAAACAAGTTGATGAAAACTACCTTAGTAGCTAAACTACGTTCACACAGCACACAACACATACTTATGCAATTCGATCCCATAAGGGGCCTGGTAAGTGCAGCAAGTATTGTTAACAACATGAAAGTCTCATCAGTACGAAGGCGTAGAAATCGTTGAGAAAGAACCACGCGAAACAGGTCCGTAAAATGCTTTCATAAAATAAAAAGACATTTATGTAGCATGTATGAATGAAGTTATAGCCATGACGCAGTTCGCAGTGCGTTGACGAGGTTACCGATCACCGTGATAAGAATAACGAGAAGAAACCTGGTAGGTGTATAACCAAGTATTGTTGGCAGATCTTGGTGGAGTGCGTTTTAAGGAGTACCACACCAGCAGGAGCAAGTGGAGAAACAAGTGAAGACAATCCAACTGTTGTAGCGAGTCAACTGGGCATTTTACACTTAATAAATTAGACCTGATTCGGATGACTGGTAAGTGCAAATCCAATATTGTCGACAGGCATATCTGTAAAGGTGAACCATCGTAGACGAAGTAACGATCAAAGCGGCAGCAACGAGACATTATTGTACAGACGAAACCAAAACTAAACTTGCAGCGAAGGCAAAAAAAGAATATCATGGAAAGCGGTCCGGTATGTGCATACAGTCAGATCTATAATAACCAACAGATTTGCGAAACGGCGCGCGGCGCGGTAGAAGTGGTAGGTGCCTAATAAATTATTGTTGACAGATGCGTATCAACGGAAAACGGAAATATACGAGTATATAAAGTTGCCAAAATAATAGCTTTAGCATAAATAAATGCAAACTGCTTAATATTCATTCCTAATGGTCAAAATTCAATCTCCAACAGCCAAAAGTAACTGACATCAGTATAAGACCACAATAATTGGGTAGGTACATACATAACTAAATATTGTTGACAGATTATCGACAACCAAATTTACGTATGAAGAAAAGTAGTGAAATTAAGTACCTACTTGTATATATAATAATACTGCGCTTATTTCGTCGTGCTACTGTACTTCGACAACATGAAAAAATCTTTTCTTACAGCGCATCAAAGTCATCAAATAATTTTCTACGAATAGATCAATATATTTGATACATAAGAGGTATCGTTGACAAAAACGAAAGTCCACACGTAGAAAGAAATAAAAATATAGGTACAGCTACAAGGTTTATTGGTCAGTTCGGTACTTAATTTATATTAAGTAACTGTACCAAATGGCGTTTGCTTGAAGCAGCGTCCACAAGGTTTTAGCATCATGAGATCACCATCGACGTGCCTACGAGCAACATTTTTCTTTCAACACTACGAGTCCCCACACACTTCGAGTAGAAACATCAATTCATCATTGAATTGCCTTGGGTTAAAATTAATACAGTGTGGGGACTTTAAAAACCCAGGCAGAAATAATAGAAAGTCATTTGTAAAGTGAAAAGTTAAATAATATAGGTAACCTACCAAAGGTTTATGAAGAATTTGTTGTTTGTAATCAAGATAAACTACTCGTGACATTGATCACCAAAAAAGATACTTACAAGCTCGCTCAAAGAAGCACATTAGGTAGGTAAGGTTTATAATTCAATTTTGTCGACAGATAGCCATCGTGATAACAATAAATTACAATAAGAAAAATCTCGAAATAAAAAAAAACTCAAATTGAAACAATAGCCTCCAAATAATAGACTAAACTATAGCAATAAAAGTAATATATGATCTGCAAAACGGACAAAAAAATTGATGGGCAGAAACTCCTCAAGGTATGCACGTAATCAAGCGTTGTTACAGATACATAGAAGACTTGAAGCTTATTAATATAAAAATAACTCATATCTCATAACCCACAAATAGCTAAAGCAATGCGACTTTTAGGATCTAGCGACTGTAATCAAATAATGATTATGTAGGAAAAAAATAACTGGAGTAACTGACTGAACTAACGAAAAGGCAAATGCTATATACATTATTTTTGTAATAAATTATGGTGAGTATTTAATACATACTGCATGGGGTAGCTGTGAAATGATAAGGCAAATACTATAAACCTACATTAATTCTGTATAAAATTCCGGTGAGTGTTGAATAAAGTGCTACAATATGATACCGCTTGACTATAAACATTGCCAATGTGTGTGTTGTTAATCATAGTAGATTTATTTCCTTTGCAATATCAGCATTAAGTATATAAAATTAAATATGTTTGTCACCTGCATCATGTATGAAATTGTGCAAATTACATTTTATGTGCATGTTAGAAATATAAAGTTGTATTTTTGAAGCCACTGTACGTCCAGAAGATGTTAGCTAATTATTTTATATAGCTCCCTTAATCGGTATTGTTAACAGATGTCCACTTGTATAATGCTATTATTTGGAATACTGTATGAAGCTTTGTGTCAATAATGATCCAGAATCGCAAAAAGTACCTGGTTTTTAATGTTTGTTGCTTAATTACAATACATAGAATATATGAAATATGCATGGAAAAGCAAAAGTTGTGTAAGAACAAATTTGGGTGAGGTACCTATGTGTGTTATAAAGTTTTCTTAACAGACAATTGAGCAGTCACCGCCATGTATTAACAAAAAAATGCCAATGTATTGGAAGTCGCTAATGTAAAGCCATTAAACGATATAACTGTTATGAAGATACAAACCATAAAATTGCAGAAATAAAAATTGAAAAAATCAACAGTAGGTACCTACCTAATCTAAAACTGCCGTAAGTCCCTAATAATCTTCCACAGGATATTAGTTGAATCAGGAAGCTGATATACCTACTAATAATAAAATAAATGAAGATTTAAGACAATCGCAAAAAGAAATCATGTGTAATTACAAATGTGTGGTGAGTGGATCTTTTTAGTCATTAGGTTAGGTTTGTAATAATATTTTCAACAGATATCGACCATATTAAGCAAGAAACAAATAGCAAACACTATAAACCTACATTAATTCTGTATAAAATTACGGTGAGTGTTTAATAAAGTGCTACAATATAATACCGCTTGACTATAAACATTGCCAATGTGTATGTTGTTAATCATAGTAGATTTATTTCCTTTGCATTATCAGCATTATATACAATTAAATATGTTTGTCACCTGCATCATGTATAAAATTGTGCAAATTACATTTAATGTGCATGTTAGAAATATAAAATTGTATTTTTGGAACAACTGTATGTCCAGAAGATATTTATTGTTAACAGATGTGTAGGTACTTGTGCTATTATTTGGAATACTGTATGGAGCTTTGTGTCAATAATGATCCAGAATCGGAAAAAGTACCTGGTATTTAATGTTTGTTGCTTAATTAGAATTTGATCCCTTCTATTATTACATAGAATGTATGAAATATGCATGGAAATGCAAAAGTTGTGTAAGAACAAATTTGGGTGAGGTACCTATGTGTGTTATAAAGTTTTCTTAACAGACGATTGAGCAGTCACCGCCATGTATTAACAAAAACATGCCAATGTATTGGAAGTCGCTAATGTAAAGCCAATAAACGATATAACTGTCAAGAAGATACAAACCATAAAATTGCAGAAATAAAAATTAAAAGAATCAACAGTACCTACCTAATCTAAAACTGCCGTAAGTCCCTAATAATCTTCCACAGGATATTAGTTGAATCAGGAAGCTGATATACTCACTAACAATAAAATAAATGAAGATTTAAGACAATCGTGAAAATAAATTATATCCGTAATTACAAATGTGTGGTGAGTGGATCTTTTTAGTCATGTGGTTAGGTTTGTAATAATATTTTCAACAGATATCGACGATGTTAAGCAAGAAACCAATAGGTTTATGTAATAAAAGTAAATGAACAATGCGGTTACAAAATCTGAAAATATGAAAGAGGA
Source organism: Eilema sororculum (assembly GCA_914829495.1). Taxonomy (NCBI): domain Eukaryota; kingdom Metazoa; phylum Arthropoda; class Insecta; order Lepidoptera; family Erebidae; genus Eilema; species Eilema sororculum. The sequence goes on along the minus strand of OU618553.1, from coordinate 11,583,959 downwards.
AAATTGCAGAAGAAATATAAACAGGATCAGGAAGATGAAGGAAGTATTATATATGAGTCTCCCCAGAAAATGTTAAATTCTAATACGATGGCAACGTAGATAAAGTAAATGAAATAAAACTTAGAAATTACCAAAATACAATAATAAAGTAAGACAACAAAGAACTAAGCGAACGAGATTGTGGATAATGGATAATATGTAGAAGATGAACATTCTTTATGAAGGATAACATGCCAAGGTGTAGAAAACAACGGGCTAAAGAATATAATGGTCATATAAGGTAAGTACGTTAACCATTTGAAAAGTTGTTGCCTATAAAATTACAATTAAGATTAATGATTAAATTTTCGAGCAAACACTTTAAACCTACTTACTTTCATTTATCTAAGAAACTATATTATAATATGCTAGGTGGTACTCACTTTCGAAAGGAGTTATACCCTACACAGCCTTCACTAAACTATTAAATTGTAATATTCAATTTTTAAATTAGGTAACTTCTTTGTTATCACAGTATGTAAGTAATACGCATTAGCTACTACATTTTCTCTTTTATAACTCTTGGATCCTCCCATTACACCAGTCTACAATAGTATCTTAATTATTGTAAGTAATTATAAAAGTACTTTTATTTGGATGCAGGTTGGATGTAATAACACGGATGCAAAGATGAATAACAGGAAATACACTGACAACAACAAGACCAATAAAGAAGACTACACGGATGAGGTGGAGAAGATGAAGAAAGAGGACTACACGGACGAGGCGAAGAAGAAGAAAGACTATACGAACGAGGTGGAGAAGGTAAAGAAAGAAGACTATACTAACGAGGCGGAGAAGATAAAGAAAGAAGACTACACGGACGAGGCGGCGAAGATGAAGGAAGAAGACTACACGGACGAGGCGGAGAAGATGAAGGAAGAAGACTACACAGACGAGGCGGAGAAGATGAAGGAAGAAGACTACACGGACGAGGCGGAGAGGATGAAGGAAGAAGACTACACGGACGAGGCGGAGAAGATGAAGAAAGAAGACTACACGGACGAGGCGGCGAAAATGGAGACTACGCGGATGGAGAAGGATATGAAGAATGAAAACTTCACGGACAAGGCACAGAAGCGAAGATATATGACATCACAGTCGAAGATAAAACAACTTTTATAGGGTAAGTTGAGTTTATTTATTTTTTACTAGCTTTGGCCCGCGGCTCCGCCCGCGTGAATGTTGGTTATCGCGACCAAACATAGCCTATGTCCTTTCTCAAGGTCTAATCTACCCCTAAACTAAATTTCATCAAAATCGGTTCTATGGTTTAGGCGTGAAAGCGTAACATACAGATAGACAAAGTTACTTTCGCATTTATACTATTAGTATGGATTTAATTAGCTTGTACACACTAGAAAAATACATACAGATACATAGATGGAAATAGTTTTGGAGAGCCTAGAATCTAGAAAAAATTACATACGTCGTGCACGATATAAAGAAAATAATATTATGTGTTATGATGCAGGAAAATGCTACACCGACAAAGTGCAGATCGCGAGAAAAGAAGACTCACAAACAAGGCGGAGGAGACTAAGAAAACAGGATACATACGGTCAAGGTGGAGAAGATGAAGAAACAAGGCTACAAGGACGAGGTAGCGAAAACAGTGACTACATGGACGAAGCAGAGAAGACAAAGCGGAGAAAATGAAGACTACACAGACGAGGCGGAGAAGATGAAGAAAGAAGACGACACGGACGAGGCGGAGAAGATGAAGAAACAAGACTCCAAGGACGAGGCGGAGAAGATGAAGAAAGAAGACTACACGGACGAGGCGGAGAAGATGAAGAAAGAAGACTACACAGACGATGCGGAGGAAGTGAAGAAAGAAGACTACACGGACGAAGCGGAGAAGATGAAGAAAGAAGACTACACGGAAGAGGCGGAGAAAGTGGAGAAAGAAGACTACACGGACGAGGTGGAGAAGATGAAGAAAGAACTGCACGGACGAGCCACAGAAAATAAAGAAAGAACTGCACGGACGAGCGACAGAAAATAAAGAAAGAAGACTACACGGACGAGGCGCAGAGGATGAAGAAAGAAGACCACACAGGCGAAGCGAAGAATACGAAGAAAGAAGTCAGCTACACGGACCAGACAAATAATTGATGAGATACGTAAGTATATACAATTACGTGGTGAAAAGTACATAAATATTGTGCATTAAATGGTTAACACTGACAAGATGAAGAAAGACCACTCGGATGAGACAGAGAAGATGAGTATAGAAGACCACACGGACGAGGCATAGAAGATGAAGAAAGAAGACCACACGGATGAGGCGAAGAAGATAAAGAAAGAAGACTATACTTACGAGGCGGAGAAGATGAAGCAAGAAGACCACACGAACGAGACGAAGATGAAGAAAGAAGACTACACGGACGAGGCGGAGAAGATGAAGAAAGAAGACCACACGGACTAGGCGGAGAAGATGAAGAAAGAAGACCACACGGACGAGGTGGAGAAGATGAAGAATGAAGACCACACGGATGAGGCGAAGAAGATGAAGAAAGAAGACTATACTTACGAAGCGGAGAAGATGAAGAAAGAAGACTATACTTACGAAGCGGAGAAGATGAAGTAAGAAGACCACACGGACGAGGCGAAGAAGATGAAGAAAGAAGACTACACGGACGAGGCGGAGAAGATGAAGAAAGAAGAGCACTAGGACGAGGCGAAGAAGATGAAGAAAGAAGACCACACGGACGAGGCGGAGAAGATGAAGAAAGAAGACCACACGGACGAGGCGGAGAAGATGAAGAAAGAAGACTACACGGACGAGGCGGAGAAGATGAAGAAAGAAGACCACACGGACGAGGCGAAGAAGATGAAGAAAGAGGACCACACGGACGAGGCGGAGAAGATGAAGAAAGAAGACTATACTTACGAAGCGGAGAAGATGAAGAAAGAAGACCACACGGACGAGGCGAAGAAGATGAAGAAAGAAGACCACACGGACGAGGCGGAGAAGATGAAGAAAGAAGACTACACGGACGAGGCGGAGAAGATGAAGAAAGAAGACCACACGGACGAGGCGAAGAAGATGAAGAAAGAAGACCACACGGACGAGGCGGAGAAGATGAAGAAAGAAGACCACACGGACGAGGCGGAGAAGATGAAGAAAGAAGACTACACGGACGAGGCGGAGAAGATGAAGAAAGAAGACCACACGGACGAGGCGAAGAAGATGAAGAAAGAAGACCACACGGACGAGGCGAAGAAGATGAAGAAAGAAGACCAATCGGAAGAGGCGCAGAAGATGAAGATTACTCGGATGAGGCGAAGATGAAGAAAGAAGACTATACTTACGAAGCGGAGAAGATGAAGCAAGAAGACCACACGGACGAGGCGAAGAAGGTGAAGAAAGAAGACTACACGGACGAGGCGGAGAAGATGAAGAAAGAAGACCACACGGACGAGGCGGAGAAGATGAAGAAAGAAGACCACACGGACGAGGCGAAGAAGATGAAGAAAGAAGACCAATCGGAAGAGGCGCAGAAGATGAAGAATGAAGATTAGACGGATGAGGCGAAGAAGATGAAGAAAGAAGACTATACTTACGAGGCGGAGAAGATGAAGCAAGAAGACCACACGGACGAGGCGGAGAAGATGAAGAAAGAAGACCACACGAACGAGGCGGAGAAGATGAAGAAAGAAGACCACACGGACGAGGCGAAGAAGATGAAGAAAGAAGACAATACTGGCAGGGCGAAGAAAATGAAGAAAGAAGACTACACCGGCGACGTGAAGATGAAACAAATGCAATATTATATAAGGTTCGTGAGTTTCTTACAAATAATCAATGTCGTGTTGCAGAAAAAATAATTATTGCTATATAATAAGATAACAAATATTTTGCAGGAAATGAATACTGACAAAATGCTGAAGATGAAGAAAGAAGACAGCAAACGAGGCGCGTGAAATGAGCATTTAGAACTACACGGACCAGGGGCAGAAGATGAAGAAAAATTACACGAACGAGGGGACAGAAGACAAAGAAACACGGACGAGGTGGAGAAGATGAAGAAAGAAGACTACACGGACGAGGCGGAGGAGATGAAGAAAGAAGACTACACGGACAAGGCGGAGAAGATGAAGAAAGAAGACTACACGGACGAGGCGGAGAAGATGAAGAAAGAAGACTACACGGACAAGGCGGAGAAGATGAAGAAAGAAGACTACACGGACGAGGCGGAGAAGATGAAGAAAGAAGACTACACGGACGAGGCGAAGAAGATGAAGAAAGAAGACTACACGGACGAGGCGGAGCAGATGAAGAAAGAAGACTACACGGACGAGGCGGAGAAGATGAAAAAAAAAACTGAAACTGTGAAAGAGATAAAGAAGTACGTAAGTTAAGCACTTGCACTTATAAAGAAAGATGATTAATTACTTGATTCAAAGTATAAAGTGATAGTTATATCAGGTATATTATTTATTATAGGTTAATTAAATTAAAACTAATAGGTACTCATATTTATACAAAAATTATAAAGTTAGTAATCATATAAAAATTTCACGCAGGAAACGGCTACAAAGACCAAGGTGCAGAACTGGAACAACCACGAGCAGATGAAAATAGAAAACTACATGAGGACGGATAAGAAAGACATGATGGAAGAAGATTGCATAAACTAGCGGGATTTGAGCAAATGTTAATAAAACATAATTAGTAACACTGTTGTTTTCGTGATAGTACCTTAAAATAATTCTCCTTATCAATCCATCTATTCATCCCTTCAAGAGATCTAATTGTTCTATCCAATGAGACAGATATTGGTAGAACATTCTCAAGGCCACATGGTTCAAGTTACGTTAAATTCATTATTTGCACGAGGATATTTCTGCACTTATAATAGTGCGAAGTACAGTGTAATAGTAGATTATTAACCAAGGGCTGTATGACATCAATTGGGGTCGGGTTATCACTCGTCAGTTTCCTCAATATGTCAGTTTCTCTAACCGGTCAGTTTCCATTATTCGTCAGTTGTAAATAATTCGTTAATTGGTTAGTTTCCTTACTCGTCATTCTCCTTCATTCGTCATTTAACTCAAGTCGTCAATTCATGCAATTCGTCAATACAGTACAATCATGCTAATAATACATAGGATAAAAAATCTGGTCTAAAAATATGCTGTAATAGCTAATGGACAACTACGAGTATGTATAACATTTAAATATGCAGGCTAAAATTAAAAAAAAAGACATTCTAATAATCACTTTAAATCACTTGTCATTTTACGAAAATAATTTGAAATAATATGAAACTAAATGCATTGACATTATCTATTTGCAGTGCATTATTTAATTGTATACTAAAGAGTTATTATCTGAATATCCTTGTTAGAGGTTTCATAACTAAACCATAACATATTATTAATAGCCATAACCTAAAATCACGCCTTAAACCTTATGCCACCAGGGCTCTTACATACACATAAAAAAATATAATATCGTATCTGAGCATAACTGTACAATTGACGAAATTTGGTGTATTATGTAAAGTAACCAGATGGGGAAAATGACGAATTAACAAATTGGCTAATTAAAGAAACTGACGACTTAGAGAATATTATGAAATTGACGAATAAAGAAACTGACCGGTTAGAGAAACTGACATATTGAGGAAACTGACGAGTGATAACCCGACCCATCAATTGCATAGGTACGAGGTTTTTGGCGCCTGAGCGAAGCGAAGGCGCTAATTAACCCGAGTATGCAATTGATGCTTACGCCCGAGATAAATACTCTGCTTTACATATCGATTGTGAGGTAAGTAAACAACAAGACAGCAGGTTTCAATGAACATTTCTTAAGAAGAAAAAAATGTGTATTTAATTAAAAACACTTTCAGAAAGAGATTTCACTTTTTTTTCTGACCGCCATTTCATAAATTCGTCGTATGCCTTTACATATCTTTCTTTCGAGTTCGGCGGTAATATATTTTCGACAACTGTTTTTGCCCTTTCTTTAATAAAATCGGGCGTTAGATCTATGTCTTCGTCACTAGACATGTTTAAAACTTTTGAAAAAGAACTCAGACAAGAAAATAATTATTTTCGCGATGCTTTCGCGCCTACTAGTAGACTGCCTTTTTTTTTCACGCACGCAAACAACAAACGCGTCAAATCTTGCTGGCCAGTTTGATTTTTAAATCGATTCCATCTAACATACGATGTGGAAACAAATAGTTCCATATTTAAAATAAAATCTTTATAAAATAAATTGTCTAGATTCCGATTCGAGTAATTAATCGATACCGAGAAAAAAAAAATTAACTTTTTAAAATATTCTTCGTGCAGTATGACAGTTCTTTTATCAAATTCCAAAACCTATGCTGTAATGATAGTCATACACCCCGGCATTCAGGGGTTTAAGGGTGTACTTACAGAGCAAGAGATATGTAAAATACATTTTTCATAAGTAGTGTTCGTTCTGTGCCAGAATCCATACAAGTAGCAGCATAGACGAAAGAATTTTGACGAAAAATTCGCTATAGGTACCTACTGAGCCGGTAGCCACCGTGTAGCTTCAGGCAAAGTCAATTAGTCTAGCGCAATTCACTGCTGGCCATTAGTCTCTTCCAATGTTGTTTTTCCATTTGTTTAATTTCGAGTTTTCCTCCTCTCATAGTGCTACCGTCAGCATATTTTTCCGTTCGTCATCTCGACACCCTTCGGATGAGATGGCGTGGTGATACCTGTATTCTTTCTCCCTAGTGTAAATATATTAATATATGCTTTCTCCGTTACCATACGAACGCACGCACGGCAGTCATGTATTTATATTCATTTTCAAAGAAAAACCTCTAAGCACTGAGGTGCTTTCTCCTCCACTTCGCACTGTCTTAGCATCCCTGACAATAAGACATTTGGCACGCATGTTACCCTCTACTACGTCCACCTAAACACTTTTTGGGTCTATATCTACTCCTAAAGGCGTCAGCATTACCAGGCATGTGTTTACCATGTATCCTAGTAGTTGCCGTAAAACGTGACCGAACCAGTGAAGGCGACTTGCAAGCTTTTTATCTGCGATGTCACGAACATGTGGGCTGCCGCCGCGGACGCGAGTCTCCATAATCCATACTTCCATACTAATATTATAAATGCGAAAGTAACTCTGTCTGTCTGTATGTATGTCACGCTTTCACGCCTAAACCACTGAACCGATTTTGATGAAATTTGGTATAAGGGTAGATTAGACCTTGAGAAAGAAAATAGGCTATGTTTGGCCGCGATAACCGACATTCACGCGGGCGGAGCCGCGGGCAAAAGCTAGTATTCAGTATACTCAACGACTATATACAGGATGGAAGATTTTCATGCCCCCTGGACGGGAAGTAGAACTCGAAATACTGGAGATAGAAAATTTCACGCAAAGGAAACATTCCTTTAATTTATTAAAGAAACAAAACTGCATTCAAATATATATGTTACCGGAAATGTGTATAGTCCGGAATTCTATACAATGCCTAGGCATTGTACCTATACAATGCCGAGTGCGCAGCAGGAAATGTATGAAATGGTATCAAAGAATATTGATGGTGGTTATAAAAAATGCAACCACTTAGGCTAATGCTGGAGCCTCGCTTTCGCTTCAGTCTTCTAACCTATAATAAATCCAGGGGGGGCGCAGTTTCCACACCACGCAATTTAACTTGGATAGATTAGGTTAGAATAGAAGATTAATGCGGGAGCGGAGCGGAGCGAAGCTCCCGCATTAATCTTCGTGGTTCTTTTTTTTTATTCATTCAAAAATATAAATTTTCCACAAAATCATCCGCAAATATAGACAATAACCCATTTATTTCACACATTTCCGGTGGAACTGCAGGAATTCTATGTATTAACACACATTTCCTAGGATTTGTATACAATTCCTTGATTTCATACATTTCCGGTAACATATATACGAAAAATCGCTTGGCACACCCAGTAATCGAACCGACTAAAACCAGAAAAAATACATTCTGTATTTTTATGGCTTCAATCGATAGTGGCAATCATAAGGATCAAATCTCTCTAACACTCCTTTTTTTATCGTATAAACAATTTATAAGAAAAAGTGTTGTATCTATTTGAATCTTATGATTGTCACTATCGCTTGAAGTCATAAAAATACAGCCACAGTATAACGAGAGATCTTACAGTAGTTCATCGTTGAAATAAAACCACTTTTTACGGATTCTATCGCGATATATTTGTTATTATTACTTTTAAACCCGACGTTTCGGCTGCTTTGCAGCAGCCATTTTCGCGGTGTGACTCACGATGGTAGTTGTCACATAGTTTGAAGTTTAAGTTATCTCAAAATACCCGAATCATGGTGAATTATTGGTGTTCATATTTACGCAGAATGAGCTCACTGTGTTGTTAATTCTTGCTGGATTTTGCTGCTTACTAGGTTTGATTAAGTGGATGACTGGGTCCCAAGCTGGTGGTACGGTCCATCCATCCTCTCTATTAAAATTTGGGTGTTTTTTAATTTCAATAGCCTCGCGGATCATTCTAGGAATATATCGGTGTTCTTTGGCGAGTATCTGTGGTTTATCAAACCTTAGGTAATGGTTGGTGCCTTTTTGCGCGTGTTCACATACAGCTGACTTTGTTGAGCGTTGGTGTTTTATGTCAGCTATGTGTTCTTTGACCCGAGTGCCAATGCTTCGCTTGGTTTGACCAATATATGAGAGCCCACAGTCACAGTCTATTTTGTAGACCCCTGCATCTTGTAGAGGTAGTTGGCACTTGACAGATGGTAAAAATTGACTTATCTTCGTTGGCGGCTTGTAGTATGTGTTGATTGAAGCTCGCTTCAAGATGTAGCCAATCTTGTCAGTGACCCCTCGTACATACGGTAGTACAGCAGGCTGGCGTTCGACCGTGGCTGGTTTTTCTCGGGATCTGTGACTCAGGCGCGGTGGTTTGAGCTTGTTGTCTTGCAGTACTTGCTTGACATGTTGAAGCTCAGCGTTCAGGTGTTTCTTGTCACAGATCCCACGGGCTCTCTGAAACAAAGACATTCCTACGGTAGCTAACTGTTTAGGGTGGTGGTGAGATTCACCGTTTAAGTACCTATCAGTATGAGTCTTTTTCCTATACACAGTGTGGCTCAAGGTATTATTAGGATTTCTGATAACAAGAACATCTAGGAAAGCTAATGAATTATTTGCCTCTGATTCCATAGTGAATTGAATGTTGTTATTAATGGAATTAAGATGGTTCAGGAATGTATTTACACTATCTGTTGGTAGTATTGTGAAAGTGTCATCTACGTACCGTTTGTAAATCCGTGGTGTGAAGGCGGCCGTCTGCAAGGCTCGGGCCTCGAAGGCTTCCATATATATATCGGCTACGACAGGCGAGACTGGAGAGCCCATCGCCACACCATCGATTTGTGGGTAGTACTTGTTGTCCCACAACAGATAGCCAGTTGTTAGGCAATGTTTTAGTATGTCAGCATATTCCTCAGGCATAGTATTTTCTATTAGTTTGTTCCTAACGATGTCTATGCAGTCATGTACAGGTATACGTGTAAATAAGGACTGTACATCAAAACTGACCATTGTTTCATTGTTAGTGAGATGTAGGTGTTTAATTTCACTAACAAAATGGTATGAATCTCTAACATACGCTGTTGTAATAATAACAAATATATCGCGATAGAATCCGTAAAAAGTGGTTTTATTTCAATGAGTGACATTCGCGTAAACTTCAGAAAATATCAAGTAGTTCATCGTGTTTGATGTTTGCGGAAATGCCGCCTTTTGAGGTTTTGTCAGGGTTGTCACTTCAGTTTTTATTTATAATTTATTTTTCTGTAACATTTAATATATAACCCCTATTTTGATCTCTCAAGTCAAAGCACATCAACTCACGCTAATATAAAGCGCTCGCATGGATGTCGACTATTTCGACTTTTAGTTAGGTATATCTCCGGTTCTACTCAACCAATTATGATCAAGCAAACGTAATATTACTCTGAGTTTTTGGATTTCGGTTTCGATTACAATTTCAATTTTTGATTCGGATTCGGGTTCGGGTTCAGTTTCACGTTCGGGTTCGGGTTCTAATTTCGATAAAATTTCGCTAATCGCCGGGATCGCTAAATTGATGATATATTCTTCAGGAGCCTATCCACGATCAGTCCGCCTGCAGTTTCAGAGCGTATGCGGCCTGCAGTCCTAAATTGACAGCGCCCTCACACGAAAGCGATTTTGGCCTGCCGGCCATTCCCTGCTGTCAGTTTTGCGGCTACACTACATCGTATGATTGCCTGCCGGCAATTGTCTGATATCGGGATTGACGACCATTTTAACGACGATCAAAGATGGCGGACTTGAAATTTAAAAAAAAACTAGGATTTCGGGGTGACTAACAATAAAATCCATTTAGCGATCCAAGATGGCGGACTTGAAATTTCCCACAAAGTCAACATGGGTATCAGTTTCGAGGTTTTATATATACCATCCATCCAGTCATGTTGGATCGCTACATGAATAATATATTCGTAATCAGCAACCCCGAGTACCCTGAAAACGACACTCATATCGATTTTAGTAAAAATTACGAGTCCGCCATCTAGGATCGCTAAATTGATAATATATTCCTAATCAGCGACCCAAAAAACCCTGACAGCGATACCCATATCGATTTTGGTGAAAATTTTGAGTCCGCCATCTTGGATCGCGAAATGGATGTTATATTCGCAATCAGCGACCCAAAAAACCCTGAAAGCGATACCCATATCGATTTTGGTGAAAATTTCGAGTCCGCCATCTTGTATCGCGAATTGGATGTTATATTCACAATCAGCGACCCCAAAAACCCTGAAAGCGATACCCATATCGATTTTGGTAAAAATTACGAGTCCGCCATCTTGGATCGCTAAATGGATGTTATATTCGCAATCAGCGAGCCAAAAAGCCCTGAAAGTGATACCCATATCGATTTCGGTGAAAATTTCGAGTCCGCCATCTTGGATCGCGAAATGGATGTTATATTCGCAATCAGCGGCCCCAAAAACCCTGAAAGCGATACCCATTTCGATTTTGGCAAAAATTTCGAGTCCGCCATCTTGGATCGCGAAATGCATGTTATATTCACAATCAGCGATCCTAAAAACCGTGAAAGCGACACCCATATCGATTTTGGTGAAAAATTCAAGTCCGCCATCTTGGTTCGCTAAATGGATGTTGTATTGCAGTCAGCGGCCTCAAAAACCCTGAAAGCGATACCCATATCGATTTTGGTGAAAATTTCGAGTCCGCCATCTTGGATCGTTAAATCCATACTGATATTATAAATGCGAAAGTAACTCTGTCTGTCTGTCTGTATGTATGTTACGCTTTCACGCCTCAACCACTGAACCGATTTTGATGAAATTTGGTATAGGGGTAGATTAGACCTCGAACCTATGGCTATGTTTGGTCGCGATAACCGACATCCACGAGCCGCGGGCAAAAGCTAGTAGATGAAAACCCGAAAACGATACCCATATCGACTATCGTGAAAACGTGTCCACCATCTTGGATCGCTAAATATAGAAAACGAAAAAAAAACAATTTTAACAAACAAAACGAGAAATGAAAAAAAAAATTAAACACGTGTCTAACAATAGTGTGATTACAAATGAGACAGCCCTGAATCCTTAGTACCGAGTAAAATGTATGGGCGTACCGAGTAATACCCCGCCCCCCACAACCCCTCTCCCCCCGCACGTTTCCTCTGTCTAGACGGCTTCGTTGACAGACTGTATGTAGTATGAATCGTTAGACTGTGATACAGGTGTGATGTTTTCGGGTTTTAGTCGGTTCGATTACCGTGTATCAAGCGAGTTTTCGAAAATCTTTGAATGCAGTTTTGTTACTTTTTTAAATTGTTTCCTTCGAGTAAAATTTTCTATCTCCAGTATTTCGAGTACTTCCCCTCCAGGGGGCATGAAAATCTTCCACCCTGTATATATATATGTCGCAGGGAACTAGCTTAATCAGCCGTTCAATTAATTGCCTAGGCTTGGGTTGATGACGTTTATAACTGGCTAGCATTTAATAAAACAGCTATAAAAATGACTTATTTCTGCATGTTTACAAAAAATAACCACCAAGGCTAATTGCGGGAGGCTCCGCTAAGAGGCGAGAAACTGCTTTTTGATTGGCCATACCAAAAACACGCGAACATAACATAAAAAATAGTGTAATTGATGGGACGCGTTTAAATAGCGCGATCTTTACTATCGATATTGTTAGACATGAAATTCTGTCTATGCGAAAGTTTGATGTCTGAGTATTAACACCACACCATTTTATTGAGCAAGTAAGCATTTTACAATCAATCTATGTAACTTCTTAGACTACTATAGGCAGAATCTGGCCAATAAAAAATGGTTAAAAAAACCAGCGCCATCTTTAAAAACTAACAAACCATTAGGTTTAACTATTGGAAGGTATTTAACTCGTAACATATAGGTAGCGGCACGTAAGTCTAGCGGTGACAGTTTAAAGGGGTATTACATCTTCCTAAATTCAGAAACCTGAATTTAGAAAATTCTGAATTTAGAACAGTGTAATTGCATTTAGGAAGCAAAGCTTCCTAATTAGGAAGCTATTTAGGAAAAGAATGGTTTCCGACGTCCTAAATGGCTAAATCGGATGAGTGTAATTACGTTTTCTAAATTCAGGACGCTCAGTCGCCGCGCGCCTGCCGTCGAGAGCGCACGTTTGTCTTTCCCTCCCAATATAATATTGCGTATGTACCGACGAAATAAATGAAATTTTACATCATCTAGTATGCTAATTATTCAAATCGATCAAGGAAAAATTATATGATCGGTCCAGGCGGGATTTGAACCCGCGATCCTTCTTTTACAGGGAGAATGCTTTGACCACCTAGCTACCAGACTCACGCCCAAACCAATCTGTATCCGTCTTTAAGGCGATGGTGGAGCAATCTACCGACGCTCTTACGAGCTATGCTATCGGAACCAATGAATGATCTGTCATTCATTTTATTCATTGATTTTTGATTACTCCGCCCAAATGATTGAATGAAATTTTACAGCATGTAGTAGGTATGCTAATTATTCAAATTGATTATGAAAGAAAAAATTCGTTCGTCGTTAAGCTAACCGCAAGGGTTATGGCAATATCAATATTTTGTTTTTTTTTTTTATAGTATTGAGGGCATTTTGTCGCAATTCACTCGACAGTCGACACGTCCGTCCCTTGCCGCTCGTCCTTCAAAAATGATTTAGGATCCTAAATTAGTGAACGTGTAATCGCGAGCTTCGGTGACTGAATTTTTTTTCCTAAATAGCTTCCTGAATTTAGATTTCTGAATTCAGGAAGATGTAATACCCACTTTATGCGCAGAAGTCGAAAATAAGGTACCCCGGGGGAGACAAAGGGCGCGGGCGGGCGTGCGCGAGCGCTTATTGGCTTTCCAGCCGTACTTCGTCCCGCGCGCCGATACGACTTACGTGCCGCTACCTGTAACCATTGAATAAAATATACCTACCTACGTATCTAGAGTCAAGGTCAAGAGCCCACATAAATGGGAGGAAATCTTAACATGACACCCTAACACACCCTAAACTCTTTTTAACTTCGGAACAACTCGGTTTTTAATTTTAAATAATTTATTTTATTTTCTAGTGGGTTTGGCAGATCCTACGGTTTCAAGCATTTAATAATTAATGTAGGTATGTAATTTTATTAAAATAACATTCTTTGATCTGCTTTTCAACCTTATAAAATGAGTATGAAAGACTTACCTTGGCTTAGGCATATATATTTTCGATATTTAGCTGCGCTGCGAGTTTTATTTTTTAAGTTCAATAGGTGTAGGTATGAGGTATGGGTGGGCGTATGGCAGAATGCAAGTTGTTCACTAAAGTCTAGCGGACTCTGACCACTGAAAGAACGCTGGCCGGCTGGCAGGATCAGCCATCAGCGTTTTCAGCATTGAGTTATTACTACTACGTATAGAGAAGCTATCCTGAACAAAAAACGAACGCCTTTTGCCATGAGTTACAACTAAAGTTCGCTGCAGCAATTAAACAAAAACTTAGTCGTCTAATCGTAATATAAATATTCAAGCGCAAGATCGCTTCTTAGTTATATTTTTTTTCACGACCAAAAGGTCAAAAGCGCCAAGAATTTCACGGCGCTTACGCGTTTCCTTCAACGTATTCCTTCAACGCATTGTTGCCGACCGGCAACAGTGCAAGGCGCAAACATCTAGTTCGCGCCGTCGGTTCTATAGTAAATATTAGTTCAATGGTTTTCAGTTTACTTTTATAGCCTTACTTCTAGGTTTCACAATCCAGGATTACTCTTTGAGTATACTTATTTGGGTTGAAGGATTACTTTACTAAAAATTACTTAAAATTTCCAACAATATAGAGCGTGGTAGCGCTTTTTTTTACTTTAGTTATGTGAGGAATTTAGTTTTAGTTAATACTTTTGAAAATTTTCGACCAATTTTCTATTCTATCTACCACACTTGCTCCACTGCTTTTTTTAATAATGATTTTTGGCTTGGTTACACTACCTTTAGGTCAAGTCTTATTTTGATCGGTTTACTATATATTATTATTAGGTATCATCTTAATTTGGAATTATTGTTAATGATAATTACGATTATCGATGATTGCTGCCTCAATAAAAAGGCGAAAGTAAACCTGTGGTAAAGTCTCCACCACTTTACTGAGGCAACAATCACCATTGACCGTCGTCATCATCATCGACATCATTAACTCATCGTTATTATCATCAATAATCATTCCTACTAAGATCATTTAATACAAAATAAGATTTGGCTAAAAGATCTTTCAACCAAACCAGAAATTATTAAATAAATTACCCTCCTTTCTTCGGGAATCGGGTAAAAATACGAAGGCAATCGACAATATAACCACAGACAAAGAGGATTAATAACTATAGATCATTGTCATGGATATAGTAATAGTAATAGACATGAAGCTACAATGAAGTTAATTCATAAATTCAAGATTTATGCCAACCGCCATGATGTGTGTCTTGGTAGTAGCACCTGATTGGTCAAATGAAATCTCTAGTGTTGTGATTGCAGAATTTGATTATCAATAGCACCGATAACCTAATACTAGATCGATAGTTACTTCAATATTTAAAGAACGGTGACCAATGGCCACTTTGCGTAAATCCAATGATCTGTTATCAATTGACTTACTATTATTCTATCGTATAACAAATAGTAAGTACTGGTATTATTAATGAATAGATGCTAATATAAAGATTATAACTCCGGCTAACTACAGATCCCTGAAACCGCAAATCGGTATCCACCAGTGGCGAAGGGTGTATTTTTTTAAAAGGGAAGCTGAACGTAAGAAAAAACCTTACCATGGCCGATTGTAATGTGTAGGTACTCCTTTCAAAAGCTGTGACTGGCTGGGTCAATGCATAGGTCCAAATGGTTGAGGAAATTTCAACCCACATTTACTATACGTGTAAGCACTGATGATTATTATAACAGTGTATTTCAAGTATAATGAAAGTGGCTTAAATAAGACTTCAGCAGTTCGACTACCACTAACGTCGTAAAATCCTAGAAATCGTTCTTCAATGCCAGTTTCAGTTAAATATCTAAATATTACAGTTAGTTGCTCCCTATGGCTTACGTCAGGTGTTTCGTCAATCATAACCGATACAAATTGAGCCTTATCTATCTCTAATCTAATACGATCTCTTAAAACGGATGCAATGCTATGTATTAAATCGTTTTGAATGTCGCTAGAAAGACTAGAAAATACGGGATTTTGCATTGAAGAACATTGTTCTAAATGTGAGTCCATTACTGAATCGTATTTACTTAAATATAATAAGGTTTCGATATAATTCCCGCGGTTATCAGAACCTGAACTTTCATCGTGAAAAGCTAACTCTTGTTTACCTAAAAAAAATATTGTATATATAAACCGTTTCATTAGATTTCTATTACGATCTACTTTTCGATTATGTACTTCATAGGTATTCGTGAAAAATGTTTCGATTCTAGCTGTCCCGAACTCATGTAAAGCTATACAAGTATACAACTACGGATATGTTTCTCAGTTTGAACATGTTTTTTTGATGAATTCGATAAATTGTTTATGTCGCTATATCCTAAATGACTCCACATACTCTTAGAACCTGAGAATAAAACAATACATTCTATTTAATTTACAACTGCCTGTGAGCCACTTATATTTATCGTAATGAGATATATTAAAATGTTTCGTAAATCCATCGCGCCTTAAAATATCATAGGCTATCGGCATACCTCGAAATATCGAGGTGCACCGAGCCAAATGCTGCAATGAACTTTTCGAGTCTGTTAAAACTACAACCCTATTATATGATGTAGATTCTATGTAAGACAAGGACTCTGAAATTGCGAGGAGTTCCGCATTCATTATGGAAACTTCAACGTTAATTTTGAATTTAACGCTTGTATTCTCCTCAAGATCTAAGAAAGCTGCTCCAATATACTGGTTATCCTTGGAGCCGTCTGTAAATATTTTGTGGTACCCAGCAAAGTTGTCAATAATGAACCTATCGCATAGAGCTTTCAAAACATGATTATTGTAATGATCTTTAGGCTTAGTTAATATGCCTATGCTAGGTAGTATGACATCCCCAACATCAATATTCGTAACCCACGTCTCCAATCGAAACATGTCCAAACAGCTACTAGTATAAATTGGAATCGCCCGAAGCTTACTATGAGTAGTGATTAATAAAGGCTTCACCTTTTTAAGCCAATACCGGGTACGACACATGTTCTCTAATTCATTAAGAGTTGGTATAATATTGTTCTCATTAGTCTTGGCCTTCAACCAATGTTTATGGGCCAAATATTGTCGTCGTACGAATAAGGGACACAGGCACAACTCACTCTCCATTACATGGATAGGGGTGCTTCTAATGAACCCTCCAATAGTCCTCATAGCTTGAAAAAAAAAAAAAAAAAAAACAAAAAAAAATGAAAAAAAAAATGAAAATAAAGTCGCAAAATAGAATAGTGAAACTGCAATGGATTCCGTCCCATGTAGGTATCGTCGGCAATGAGCTTGTAGATAAACTTGCGAGTGAGGCCTCTACTGATGGTATTCCAATCACTTTTTTACCATTTTTCACCAACTATCTGCCTGATACCAGACAATTTTGTTATGGAAGCTGGAAAGAATACTTTGACGAGAGGTCAAAAGAAAAGGGAATCTGGTATAAAACGATCCAGCCCTGCCCTCTTCGCTTTCCTTGGATTGATGGTCGAGGACTCAACAGACAGGATACAGTGATTGCACTTCGGCTTCGTTCCGGGCACATTCCATCAAACAAATTTGCGTTCCTAATGCGGAAAACAACATCCCCAAACTGTACCACTTGCAATACACTCGATGACCTGTACCATATTTTGATGGAATGTGTGCGGAATGAGACGCACAGGGATCCTCTTTTGAAGAGTAGCCAATTTGTGGGGAGTTGTAACAGTGCTCTGGCTGAGCCATTATCGGATACAGCCCGGACACTGTACAACTTAGTTAAGTTTAGAGGCTAAGCATAGCATAACTGTATATATTATGATTCTCTTTACTTTGTTTGGTTTAGTACATATGTGTATTTTCAATATGGGCAACATAATCGCTCTAGCGACAAAGCCCTTTCAATAAAGAAAAAAAAAAAAAAAAAAAAAACCATCGCGCCGTTTATATTCTATATTCATGACCGGGCGGGCTCGGCCTAACTGAACTACATGTTTCTTATTTCATAATTTAATTTCGAGAAAGATGTTTCCTCACACTACAAATAATCAGTCTGACAACAATCTAATGCTATTAACGCAGCCATTATAACAGCAAAATACACTACAAATGCATATAATACAACGACTACTTACCAAAATATTACGTAGATACTACGACAGTATAATGTCAATCAATGCACAACAGTCAGTACACTACACAACACAAACACAAATTATACTTAGTAGTAACTACTTTACACAAAAAAGCGAATTCTAACCACTTGCAGTACTTTATAACATGAATAATTAATGATGAAATCAAAATTGTGGTGAGCAATTGAATTTGAATACATCGCTCATTCGCCTCAACTTAGTGTATGTAAACAAAACAAACTTCACGTTAGTGCTCTCTCGCTCTCGCAAATTCTTATCGTATATTCCCTCTTTGTCATACATAACTCGTTGAACAGCGGCTTATGTCGCTACATATTTCTACGAACACTACTAAGAAAAATTGCGCATGTGTGCGTGCGACTGCGTATTAAAGAAGAGTTAAAGATTCCGATTTTGGTGACCGGCTTACATCCGCGCGCGTTCAGACAGAATCATACAGAAGGTTTCCTTCCTTAATTGAGAACTAGATGGCGTTATGAGAAATATGTGTAATATGTAATGTATGTAAATAATTATTATAATTGCGATTTACGTAACAGAATACTTTTTGTTTTATATTTTTGTGTATTGAATAGATGTGGTTTCATTGATTTATAATTTATTAATAGAAAATGCTTAGGGGTTTTTGCAAAGGTAAGCCGGTAGGAATCGGGTTATATGGACACTTCGCCACTGGTATCCACTTAAGCTAACCACTTAGCGTTGGCGTACACCAGTGTTAGTTTAATATCTACCTTATTTGTGTATCATAAATTGCAAATTTGAATATACGCCTACATCCTTAATCTATCTATGGGCAGTATTGCCGTGCCGTAGCGAGATAACACAATTATCAAGACGTATTTACTGCCTTCCCGGTGCGGCGTTACATGAATCATGGACGAAGAAAAGTAGATCGGTTTGGTGTTTCGAATGTTTATATAATTATTATTTTTATTTACGTCGGAGTTGGTATCAAACTGGCAATCCAGACCATTTTACGGTGCTTGCTCGCGGGGGAGCGAGCATGCACGCTTCATGCTCGAGCACTCAATATGATGCTCGTGCTCGACCATAAGCGAGCAAACTGCTGTTTTGTGTGCTCCAACGCTTAGACTTAATTATGTAATTTTTCTTTGAATTTTCACATTTTTAGTCCGTTCCTTTTTTATATCGACAAGTAGTTATCGACATTGTTTACTGGTTTCCCTATCTATAATAGCCGCCATCTTTTGTTCGTCCCATTCATGCTTTTTTCCGTCGGTTTTTTAATCTCTTCTCTTTCATTCCAAACTTTATGACCATTGTTACAGACTAGACCTTATATACTCTTTGGACTAGACGTTTAGCTTTAGACATTTTTAGACATTATTTGACGAAAACCTTGCAAAGAAGTGAGGCAGTGGAATACGGAATTCAATTTCTGAAAAAATATTTGTGATTATTGCGTTATTTAGTTAATTAATTATAAATTTTACATTAATAAACATTAGTTATGTCCTATCAATTATATAGAAACACTACAATCGGGAATACCTTACAGGAAAGCCTTGATGAATTGATACAAGTTCGTTTTGTTTACATGTATTATTTTGGTTAAATTATTGTCATTATTGGACGTGATATCATTTGTTTGATCATTTCAGTATGGGCAGATCACTCCAGCGCTAGCAGTTAAAGTTTTGCTGCAATTCGACAAATCTATTAACCAGGCATTATCCAACCGAGTAAAGTCAAGATTAACTTTTAAAGCAGGAAAACTAAATACGTACAGGTACTTGTATTACTCAATATTAATATTATAATGATGACACTTCTAAAAACTGGTTTGGTATTTAATGATATTTACAATTTCAGATTTTGTGACAATGTATGGACGTTCATGTTGAACGATGTGGAGTTTCGTGAAGTACAAGAGGTAGCTAAAGTTGACAAAGTGAAAATAGTGGCATGTGATGGCAAAAGTGAGTGAAATGTGTTCATATCTAATGACTCCGTGTATTACTTAGATTAGAATAGAATAGCTTAAGTTTTTATGTAATGTAAATATCAAGCAAATATGATAACAATTATAGTTTCAATCAATAAAGTGTCTAAATTTTAATGTCGAACTCATTATAACTACGGTCATTATTAAATATACCTATGTATGAAAATACAAACTACCCCCATTTGTGATCTTTAAACAAAGTACACAAAGGTGTGCTTGAAACAATTTTGCTAAAAGCATCACTTCGAGTAAAGTATATCTGAATAAAATAAAACCATTGTATGAACTTCTATTTGGTTTCGAAGAGATGTCACTAAAATGTTTCGTAAACTTTTTGTTCCCACTTGTTTGGAGAATACTAAATTCACAGAAAATTAAATGTTTTGTGTTACCAAATACGTGCAATTTTAAATTTAAAACTGTCTCTGACTAATTTTCTTTGAATTTTCACATTTTTAGTCCGTTCCTTTTTTAAATCGACAAGTAGTTATCGACATTGTTTACTGGTTTCTCTATCGGCATAAATTTCCTTAACAACTTGTACACATAGTCCGCACTAGACTTAACCTGTAATTCACACAAATACTTAGCGAAGCCAACACCACGGCCATTGACAAGTGGACCCAAATTACTGTACCATACAGTGTTAAACCAACACCTACCACGGTGCCTGATATTGGTTTCACATGTCAGGAAGATGAGTGAGATTCTGTCTAAGATTAGCCATCACACCTATATCGGACTGACATCTCAGCTATTGGACTGACATCACACCCATATCGGACTGCCATCTCACCCATATCAGACTGCCATCTCACCCATATCAGACTGACATCTCACCCATATGTAACCAACAGTATAATATAAAGGTCAGTTTGATGTATGACAGAGAGAACACTACAATAACAGTTTTAGCCAGACTCACTCTTCTACCCTACATGCTGTGTCACAAATTGGGTAATGTATTATGTTATTAGCAGCTCTGCCTCAGTGAAGTATGTCATATATGTTGGAAGTTCTAACAGGGATTGGACGCTCACAATTGTACATGAGATTTTGTTTTTGGCTGTATTAAATTAGTGGTATGACAAATGATATGATGTACATAATTTAGTGTGAAAAAGTCATCGTTATTGTATAAAATATAAGTGTTTAAACCAGTGTACACAGTTATTACAACATGTATTGTACAATCTTTCCACTATAAAGCATCACTGGGCTGTTTATATTGTTGGGTCTGGAAGTGTTTCTGTTGTAGATTCATTCATAAGGAAAACCTCTCTGGTCTATTCTGCTAACCAGTTACCAAAGCTTATATTTATTGTAATCATAGTTGACATTTATTAATCAATCAATAAAAATCCACTGCGCAATTAATGTATCTTGGACCTAAATTATGCACTATGTGTACATGTATATGAAACATGTAATGTACATTACACATATTTACACAAAACAATCTGTCTGTCTGCCGCGAGGCCCTTTTATACCTTGCGATTTAGGTTGCTTGAGCAATATTTATAGGCAAATGTTGAAAAGTGGTCTGGCATTGTAAGTCACTTTATTATACCCTCAAGCCTGTATCCTGTATATCTCCAGGAAGGTTGGGTGTATATAAGTAGGTATGGTCAGTTATAATAGATCAATATATTTATTTTTTATTTCAGATGTTGATGACAGAAAATAAGCTTTGGGGATGAATAATTTTTAGGTTTAATGTTAATTCTTCTCCGCTCTGTTGAAAAATTCTTGACAGTGGTAATTTTCATAAATATCTGTTTTTGGAAATATTATTGGGAATAAATAAATTGTATAAGTGGTATCTATTTGGTTATTTATTTTCACCATGAAGTGATTATTTAGGAGCAATTGTTTTTTTCACCTGTAGTGTAATTTAGTAGCAAAGTAGTGGCAGTTCAAAATACTATTTAAGTTAATTAACAACCTGTAGTAGTCATCAGGGGATCAGACTTTATTTATGGAGATTGGTGTGAACAAAAAAGCCTAATTAATGCCCCACCCAAGGGATCCTAATGGACCAAGGGTACTTTTCTCCCTAATTCAGCAATTTTTTTGGCTGGCCTGGCCTTTGCACTACTGACGTGAACCCACTCTTAGCACAAGCAAGCAACTCCCAGGACATATGTACGTACCATGACCAAGGTCTGAAACGCCCAGGTGGCTTCATTAATTTAAATATGTTGTTTATATAACTATTATAAGGAACGTTTACATGTAGGTCAAATAGAGGTAAAATATAATATTAAAATTTCAATAATGGGTATACAGCTTTGTTTTTATTTTAACAATGATCATTATTGAAATTTTACAATGTGATCATTTGTGGGGTTTTAAGGTGATTCTATATATTTCAACTATTTTTGGGCTCACCTGCAAGCCAGTACATCTACTGATTGACAGTGAACACTGGGGCAGGCTTTTCTCTCGGGTTTGGAAGGTCAGATGGCAGTTGCTTCCATAAAAAAAGTCTCGCTTGCAATCGGGAAAAACGAAAAGATGATGATGAGGTATGCTAGGATAGAACAAGTATTTACACAATTAAAAAACAGTAATAATTTAATGTATTTATTGTAAGTAAATAATACCCTACAAAAGAAACATTATGTTTATATTTATACATGTATTTACAAACCCCTTAAGGCAAAAAACAAAACCGGGGTGCGCACATACATAGACGGTTCACTGATTCGGTGAGACAAAAAGGAAGACATTTTGACAAGGCTATGAAATGTCCCGATTCCCTGAGTTACTCAATGGCACACTGCGGTCTTGTGTTTTCGCCCTGACCCAGTAAATAGATCTTTAATTGGGGAACAAAATGTGACGCAACTACATTACCACACAATGTTGCATGAAGTGTATAATAAAATTATATGGCCTGACAACCACCTCGTTCCATTTAAAAATAAAATAGATCTACAAATTGTTATAGTAGGATTTTAGTGTACACATAACACTTTGTCATGTCCTATAATTATAACATTGATGAGTCATATCGTGAGCCACCACCTTGATACATTTGATCTATCTAAATACTAACGTATTTACAGATCGGTCAGAAAAGTTGCTATACAACAGCAACAGCAGCAAGCTTTTCTTGGTCAGATGCGATGATTTAATTTTAAAACTAATTCACTACACCATTTGTGAGACCACCACACTAATTTTAGGTACATTAACACGCATTAGAATTGCAAATTCAATAAAAAATAAAACAAAATAAAATATTTCATAGAAAACATTGAGTCGACAGAAAGCTACTATTATTATCACATTTAAACCTCGCTTAAAAAATACTCATAGATTTTTTAATGATCGTTCACGCGCAATACGATGGAGGAGAGGTAAGGTCGGCAAGGAGATCTAGTTCTTCTTCTGTGAGCTGTTCGCGGTGTTTAGGCCAGTCGTCCTGGTGCGTGCGCCTGAAGTCTGCTAAAGACGAGCGAATGGTCGCGGGGATTGGGTCTGGCGCACTCGTGTGGCGGGCTAGCTCGGCCAAAACATCTCCCAGTTGTGAACCGAGACTGTAGGGCCTCGAGGCCAAGTATGAGCATAAACCTAGCACGCCAAAATGCCTTTCCACTAACTCCTTCGACCGACAGCTACGCATCAAACTCCGAATGGTATGGCTTTCGTTTGGTAATGCACGGCAATGCATTAGGCCTGTGAGCAGTTTCGCAGCAGTTTGACGTACCTGAAAGGAATACAAGCTTAGTACAAAAGAGCTTTTTATTTTACTATTGATAACTTCTTAAAAATTTTACCAATTTTTAAGAAGGGTTGTAAAACTGATCCAGCCAATTACAGGCCAATATCATTACTACCAGTATTATCTAAAATATTTGAAAAGGTTATGAAAACTAGACTCGTAAGGCACATGCATTCATGTAAAATCCTAAATTGCAGACAATTTGGGTACCAGAAAAGTATAGGGACTGTAGATGCTATAGATACATTAATAGGTGATGTAGTGGATAACTTAAATAAGAAACGCAAAGTAGCTGGACTATTCCTTGATCTCAGCGCCGCATTTGACAATGTTGAGCATGAATTATTGATAAAAAAATTGGAGCACTACGGTGTACGTAATAACGTTCTAAACCTGTTCAAATCTTACTTGTCTAATAGGAAGCAATTTGTTGAGACAAAAGTAGTGGTAGAAGGCAAAGAAAAATCTTTTAAATCTAGAGCAACACCGATGAGGAAAGGTGTGCCTCAAGGGTCCGTCTTGGGACCGATATTTTTTATTTTGTTTATAAATGATCTGGCAAACTACGTTTGTAATGAGATTCCTGACATAAAACTCGTGCTATTTGCTGACGACACAAATGCAATAATTTCAGACTATAGTATTAATAGTTTAGAAAGCAAGGTTAATACTGCATTAGCTACTTTCGAAAAATGGTTTAAGATGAATAACTTAAAAATAAATGCTACAAAGACCAAGTGTATGCTATTTAAGTCTACTTCTCAAGCCGATGCAAACTTGAGGATAAAGTCCCTAGACACTGATGTCGACATGGTAGACACAGTTAAATTCTTAGGTGTACAACTCGATTCCATGCTTAATTGGAAACAAGAGCTGTTGGCCATTGTTAATTCCCTTAGTTCTGCTTGTTATGCTATCAGAAGTTTGAGAGATGAGCTGTCTATTGAACAATTAAAAGTAGTGTACTTTGCGTTAATTGAGTCAAAAATTAGATACAGCATATTGTTCTGGGGTAACAGCTACAAATATAATATTGATTCAGCATTTGTAATGCAAAAAAGAGCATTACGAACTATATTACGCATTAGTCAGACTGAGTCCTGTAAGCCTCATTTTGTCAGATTGAAAATTCTGACAGTACCATGTTTATATATATTACTGTTATTGACCAACCTAATAAAAAAATTAGACAAATATGAAACAAACACTGAAAGGGAAAAAAGAGTAAAAAGTCGCAGAAAAGATTTAAATAGCATCATCATACCAAGGCTTAATGTTGTACAGCATAGCTCAGGTGTACAAGCTGTTAAAGTTTTTAATAGACTACCTACTGAATTAAAAACTATTCATGATGTAAATATTTTTAAAGAAAAATTAAAAACACACTTGTTAGAACAATGCTATTACGACGTTGATGAATTTTTGAACGGCAGCAACGAGTGATGTATTATTTTAATTGACTCCTGTATTTTAATTTGACATAACCAATGACATTCACTGACCTCACTATTTCGTATACATTTTAAAATTATTATTAACATTATAATTATTGCATGTGTGTACTCGCATTTATGATAGTAATTTGGATTTCGACACGAACTAGGTTTGTTATGAAATAAATGATTATGATTATTATGACTGCTTTATCATTGTTTTCATGATTAATAAAATAAAGTAAGGGATGGATGGAAGGGAGAAAAATAAATAATAAAATATGGAAACTAACTTCTAGTCTTTGATCTCGCATCAACTTGAGAGCGAATTTTTCTGTTTGCACAGCTTTGTCGGCTTCGTCGCAGAGGAGCGGTAGGCCGTAGAATAGGAGCGGTAGGGCGAAGTCAAGGCACGCGAGTCGGGCCCACCATGATCGACCTGTTGTATAAATAGATAATATGTGGTCAATACATGTTAGATATGGCTTAATGGCACATAAAAAGTGTGTGGTACAAGCTGGTATGTAGGTGCGGCCAGGATGTGTGTGTGTGTATGTATGTGTGTGTGTGTGTGTGTGTGTGTGTGTGTGTGTGTGTGTGTGTGTGCGTGTGTGTGTGTGTGTGTGTGTGTGTGTGTGTGTGTGTGTGCGTGCGTGTGTGTGTGCGTGTGTGTGTGTGTGTGTGTGTGTGCGTTCGTGTGTGTGTGTGCGTGTGTGTGTGTGTGTGTGGTACAAGCGGGTGTGTACGTACCGCCGGCGAGCTCGTCCAGGTGCTGGAGCGCGGCGCGGAAGGCGGGCGGCGCGTGCAGTGCCAGCGCCAGGCTGGCCTGGAAGTGTGTGTGTGTGTGTGTGTGTGTGTGTGTGTGTGTGTGTGTGTGTGTGTGTGTGGTACAAGCGGGTGTGTACGTACCGCCGGCGAGCTCGTCCAGGTGCTGGAGCGCGGCGCGGAAGGCGGGCGGCGCGTGCAGTGCCAGCGCCAGGCTGGCCAGGAAGTGTGTGTGTGTGTGTGTGTGTGTGTGTGTGTGTGTGTGTGTGTGTGTGTGTGTGTGTGTGTGTGTGTGTGTGTGTGTGTGTGTGTGTGTGTGTGTGGTACAAGCGGGTGTGTACGTACCGCCAGCGAGCTCGTCCAGGTGCTGGAGCGCGGCGCGGAAGGCGGGCGGCGCGTGCAGTGCCAGCGCCAGGCTGGCCAGGAAGTGTGTGTGTGTGTGTGTGTGTGTTACAAGCGGGTGTGTACGTACCGCCGGCGAGCTCGTCCAGGTGCTGGAGCGCGGCGCGGAAGGCGGGCGGCGCGTGCAGTGCCAGCGCCAGGCTGGCCAGGAAGTGTGTGTGTGTGTGTGTGTGTGTGTGTGTTACAAGCGGGTGTGTACGTACCGCCGGCGAGCTCGTCCAGGTGCTGGAGCGCGGCGCGGAAGGCGGGCGGCGCGTGCAGTGCCAGCGCCAGGCTGGCCAGGAAGTGTGTGTGTGTGTGTGTGTGTGTGTGTGTGTATGTGTGTGTGTGTGTGTGTGTGTGTGTGGTACAAGCGGGTGTGTACGTACCGCCAGCGAGCTCGTCCAGGTGCTGGAGCGCGGCGCGGAAGGCGGGCGGCGCGTGCAGTGCCAGCGCCAGACTAGCCAGGAAGCCGGCGGCGGCGCGCGGCAGCTCGTCGTGCGGCTGCGGGCCGCGCGCCGCCACGCCGCATGCCGCGCGGATCAGCGCGTAGCTCGCCACCGCGCTGTTCTGCACGCCGCGTACGATCACGCCCATCGTGCCGCGCAGCACTGCGGCCAACACACACGCTTTACTACGAGTACTATAATACTGGGGTGACATTGAACGAGAGAATTCGTATCGCGTTGGCACGCTGAGGCCGCGGCCGCATGCTCAGCGGCGAGCGGCGCGGTAGTAGCGGCAGCGCGATGC
Organism: Eilema sororculum; assembly: GCA_914829495.1. NCBI lineage: Eukaryota > Metazoa > Arthropoda > Insecta > Lepidoptera > Erebidae > Eilema > Eilema sororculum. The sequence goes on along the minus strand of OU618553.1, from coordinate 11,556,940 downwards.
ACCTATGAGAGAGAATAAATTCTCTTTGGCTTACCGTGCCGCTATCGCACCCACGCCGTTCGTCGCTGAGTTCGCAACTGAAGCCTATAAATATCGTGTGAAATCAGAGTAGGGTCAAGAGGCCCAGAACGGTTAATTAGGGCGCTTCCTCATTGTGTTTGCTTTGCAGAAGGGGCAGGAAGGGTAGACATGCAAGCGAAAATTGACACGACATAAACCTTTAATGCGCGCCATTTGATCGACAACGGTGCCCCAAAAATGCTTTGACGATTACTACGCTTACGACCTATCTTATGGTGATCACGCGAATATCCGCTTAAATTACAGTAGCCTTTACAAATCGAGGAAAGACTCGCAGCTCTAAATTTTCATGAAACAATAAATTGAGCCGTTTTGCGCTCATGACATATTTTTCTGCAATGATATTGGTCGAACGAGTCTTTACAGCTATGCTGAGGTTACTGGATGAGAATGTGGATGAAGCGTAAAGGACAACCCCGACTCTCATACAATCTTGGGCCCGCATGTACACGGTTGAAAATTAGGCAATATTTAGACCATCTAAGGACATTTTGTTTGCCTAATTTTCACGACGATTCACAATGGCCAAGTTTGTTAAATCGAGCATTGTTCATAGGTTTTTAGGTTATGTTGTAATACATAATGCTGTCAAACAGCGTCTTATGTTGTGTTGTGTGTGATAGCTACACAAGTTATTCGCGTATCGCTTTTATTTGTAAGTAGGTTAGCAGGTTTTATTAGTATAGAAAAGGGCAGGTCATTAATATTTTTAGTCATTAATGTGGAATGGTCAACTATATGCTAAATAATAAAACTGATATGTCGAAGCAAAGACATGCTTTAGCTACTTTTTTGTTGCACAATATTAAACCTTATAGTTTTATGATATGCAACTGACATTTACTCTAAAGGTGGTAAAGCAATACCTTCACTTCAGACGGCAACATCTGAATGACATCCTTTTGCTACGGTTACCACTTTCCACAAGGCTGTATACATACTTGTTTGCTGTAGTAATATAGAATTAATTATATAAGTAGGTAATAAAATAAAACAACATTATTTTAAAGATTATTTTATTTTAAAAAAGTACTGTAATCTCTATCCCGGGTATCTTCCTATTTGGTTGTAGAAATGCTTACACTAGGGCTTAGGTCTTTCCTCCCCTTTTTAAGCATCATCATAGTTTATTAAAATATTGTCAAGAAACTGTGCAGGAGGTGTTATATTGTCTTTGAACCGTGCCCAACCGAGATACCATATTACACTCATTATGTGGGCACAGCACCCGACTGTTCTCTTACCTACAAAACAATTACAGCAATGCTGTAATATAGCATTCCTCCCGCTCAAAGAACTGTTAACTAATATATATACGTAATAAGTTCTACTACTTATATGCCTGGACTTTATTTTTCCTCTTAACAACCAAGTCGTTTGAGATATTGACAGTTCTTGTAGGAGGTCTCTATCCACCTCTCTGCACACTTCAATGACATACAGAATACACACTTTTCTGTGCCCCACTGGTGATTGTGCTGGTCTGTTCTCATCCAAACATGCACATTGAGCTTGAATCCAGCAAGATTCGCAAATGATGTCATTTGCATTCACCTTAAACAGAGATCATGTTATAAGCACTGAATATTCCATTAGTCATATAGGCTAGTTCTTCATGAACGTTACACATATCAGTCAAAATACATTGTCATATACAAAAGTTGGCATAATTATCTACGGGATTAGGTAGACTCGTAGTTATTTCTATTCTATAGCAGCTATCACACATCTTGTTAACGTTAATTATAATAACAATTTCAAAAGAGCGAGAAATAACGAATAGGTACTTACTATTTGTGGTGCGACCCATTGACGTATACAAGCTAGTATCCCTGCATCGTTCAATAAATGTCTGCCTATAATATTGCACCGATCGGTAGCGATTCCACAATTCACACAGAGACTCATTGTGATAGCTTTCAACCGATGTGGTAAAGTCTAGTCCAGTTTAAAGCCAAGGTCAACAAATGTAGCAAATAACGGTGTCCGGTAATCAAGCAAGGGTCAATTAGTTCGAAGATCATATACAATTCACAAGGCGCCTAAGAGCGTCACCAATCAAACTATATTTTAAGCACATTAGACTTCCTGTTTAGTTAACTAGAGTAAAAGCAGCAAAACACATGATCTCAGGGAGCGATATACTCTAAGCAGGGAGCCGAAGGAAGGAAAGCGTATGCGACATTTTCAATGACAGGAGTGAAAATGACATATGATGTTACAGATTATTATGAATTCTATATGATCGATTATTTACATAGACTTTGAATACACTACGATTATTTACAATCGATATTTTGACTTCCATTATGAAAGAGACAGGTGTCTTTCTGATTAGTAAACTGAATAACGAAAATAAAGATGCTACATAGATATTTTGAAATCATTTAATAAAGCCACGAATTTTAAATTCATAGTTATTAGTTATCGATTTGATTTCATAATCGAATCGATAAAGCAAGCATAATCATAGCGCATTTACGAAGATCGGATTAAGTATTCACGTTATCGGTATATCAACGTTTACGAAGCTTGTTGATTAATGAAAATCACATTTTTAAACTTTTGTCGCACTTGGCCATTGCTGATTGTAATGAAGTCTAAACAAAATTATAACACAAAATAGACGAATTTTTTGAGGTAGCTTTGATGTCTGTACACTCAGGCCCAAAGTGGGGTATCTCCTTTAAATGAAAAAGAAAACAACACCTAGGACGGGATTGAAATCATGATCGATTATTCTCTAGAAAGCATAGACACACAGACATATCGTCCTGTCCAGGACAGGCAGCTCAGTAGTAGAGTACGTAATGCGCCTAGGAAAACAAAATAAACTTTTTATTTTTTATTGCAATCAGCAAACCTGTAGAGTATCCCAGTCAGCCCTGCTCCTATTTAGATCGTGATATAGAGCAAATACAGAGAGGAGACGGCTACGGTGCACTGTGATTTTCAACTAGGTTCTGACAGTACGTGTGAACTTTACACAGTTCTCATAGCCTCAGTGTCGCCAAATATAATTCAATGTTAAATGGCAAAATTTTCGTGTCTGAATACCGTATACTATTTAGTGGCATCTTGTGTAAGTACTCGTATCAAAAATAATAAAGAAATTGACAGGTAATCTAACCCTTTTTCAGCAGACCCCACACTGTGTTTCGTAGCAATTCGCGTTGTTTCATAGCAATATCTATTTGAAACACTTCCTCTCTGCGTTTGCTTGAAAACGCAGAGAGGAGGTGTTTGTGTTAAGGATGTGAGGAGGTGTTTCAAATAGATTCGTGACGTCACAAGTGCGTACATACCTGTGGTTAGTAGATTGAGCGCACGCGCATGGTCCTGCGGTGCAGGCGGCGCGGTGTCTCCAGCCAATTGTAATGCGGATTCCAATTGCGCACCTAGTTCTTTTTCGATGCGTGACGTCACTACGGTTGCACCCTCCATATCTGATTCGCCATTTTCCGGTGCCTATAATAATGGATAATGACTTTTACAGTCCTGTGAAATGCCAAAAATAGGAACTACGGCCGCCATGTTGAAATGTCATTCGATTGTCAGTATCTACTACATTCGGGTTCTCTGTGATTTCTGTTGCTAAATTGCTATATTTACAACGTTAATTATGGCGAAAGCGATTAAAAGTGATGCTCGAAGCATTATTCTGAAGGTTAAACCCTTTTTTTTTTTTTTTGAAGAAGAAACTCGGGCGGAGGCTCCGATTATACCATTTAATCAAATATACAAACGAATTTCGGCAGCTACAGGTTAGTGTTCCCAACTTTCTTTTTGTAAATTTCCCGATATTTATGAATTTGATTGATGTAAGAGTCAACTAACCCACAACAAGAACTCGCTCGAGACCATAGTGCGAGCCATGGTCTCCAGCGGGAGTAAGTGGGACTGCGCCGCCTCTTTCTGTGAGCAGGTCATGCTCGTGAAAGAGGCGGCGGGGCGAGAGCGGGAGAAAACTCTCCCACCCGAGTTCCGCAGTCGGCGGCTTGGGCACCGCCGACGTGTCTTCGCCGAAGACCATCGGCCTCCATGACCGGGGGCCTGAGGACGGTGAGTAGGCTGCTTACCGTCTTTACAGAAGCAGGCCCATGACGGCAGCGTGACGTGAGGGATTCACGCACCCCCCCCCCCCCTAAGAAGCGGGATAACACCCGAAACCCCCCCCATAGACGCGGGATAGCACCCGAACCACCCCCGAGACGAGCCCGCAATTGTAGCCGTAGGTCTGATGGGACATCCTTCCGAGGGCTTACCCGGGGCTCTCATCCATAGGCTTCTGGGCGTTACCGTGGGGGTTTTTAGTCGGTAGGAGTCCGGCATAACATCCATGAAGGATTTTACCCACGGTTAAAAAAAAAAAAAAAAACCCGCAACAAGAAATAGGTACATATCTGCTGATATTTACTTTTAATATTGCCACTATTCATTCGTACTTACATATAGCAAACATTGTGTGTGTGACGTTAAGGGGCCAGATCGTGAAAATCACCGAAAAGAGTGTTACAATTTTTCATATTTAACCTATTTAGATATGATTGATATCAATGATACTTTGTATATATTACAATCAAAGACCAAAAATTATGGTATGCTTATATTAAACTCTTAAAACCTAATAGTTGTTATATAATAAACGTCAACAAAAGCACAAAATTGAGAAAAAATGCAAAAACATGCCTTCGTATTTTTCAGATTTAACCCAATAAATCAACACAAATTGATAAAAAGAAACACTTTTTGAACACTGAAGAAACCAATAAAATATAGTGTGTACGTTTTTTGTACCTTTACAAACAAGGACTTCCTCTTTTAAAGCCCTAAATGTAGATATGTTTTACGTAAATTCTCCATACAGGCTAAGTGAAATAGGCTCCAGTTTTTGAGTAAATTCATATTGAAAATGAGTGATTTTAGCAATGAACCGGTATACATTTGAAAGTCAAAGACTTCTTGATAGGGAAGACAAAACTTATTTGATGATACATTTAGTAATCAATCTAAAAAATCAATTCAAAGTTACTGAAAAACGCGTAAAATAGTGTCTTTTTGCTGCCATATTTATTCTCATCGCCCGTCAGTCGCCCACGGGCCTTCGAAGCAGGAGCACGTCTCTTTGGCGCGTGATGACAGTTCATGCATACACAAATAGGCCTACCAAGAAATATATGAAATGAAAAATGGCGCCACCGTCTTCATAATCATTTGGACGGCAATAAAATAGTATGCATTTTACAGTGACAACCATAGTTCCGATTTTAGCCATTTCACACTTTCGTTGGTACATTTATAGCATAATGTATCAGATTTTGACATACTTGCTTTAAGGTTTGAACTGTAAAGTTGGGGATATACCTAGTTAAAATATTTTTTGTAGAAACAATATTTTTAGGTTCTGTTGTAATGAAATTATAATTAGATACTAACTTCATGGTCTATTTTATATGATTGTATAGGTAAGTAGGTATATATGTATATTGTAAAGTAGCTGTTTCCGTACATATTAGTAATAAAAAAAGTTTCGTTGGCTTATGTTATATTAAAGATACTGATTCATATTTAGCAGCATCACTAGAGTCGCGGGAGTCGCGGGTATCAGTTAGTGCGACCACCAGTAGACCTGGTGCACTGGATTAGAAGCCTTATGTATCGCAATGTCGCAGATACGCAAGAGAGCCACCTTCGTTGGTACGATCACGTCAATCTGCGTCTGATCGATAAGGAGCGAACGTCCGAGTGCCATCATTGCGACGCGAGCGACGTCACGGGACTGCACACGCTCACCGAGTGGCCGGCAAGGTGGGAGCTCGTGGCGGCCCTGGGAGTGAGAGATCTCATCCTCGCCACCTCGCTCACGGCGATGGTCCGCTGTGCGGACGCGTGGGTGGCCAGCGTCTCCTTCTGCCTCCTTTTTTTTTCTTTCTAATGGTCGTGAAGGAGACGGCGGAACGGGAGTGGCGGCGTGAGAGAGAGAGAGACTTACAGATCACACCACCCGCGTGCGCAGGCAACTCTGACGGATAGAGCCGCCTGCCCAGCAGAAGCAGGCCACGGCGGCGGCGTGCTAAGAATCGCGCCTCCCCACTCTAGGGCGAGTCCTGGTTTTCCTCCTCTCGAAGAGGGCCAGACCGCAAGGGATGGCCCTGATGGTTTGCCAGGGTGCGAGGGATATGCCAAAGACAACCTCACCTCCGGCCTAGCACCACGACCCTCAGTCAGCGTGTGGTTTTAGTCGGTTCAAGTCCGACATAACCTCCCCACCCGGCTCCAGCCGGGAAGGAAATGTAGGAAGAAGAGCTGCAAGACGGACCCTGAAACTGTGCAATTGGGTTGCTAGGTGCCTGCAGGATCGCCGTATTCGTGTCCTCTCTCCCCATCACTCTCTTTCTTCAGCTTTCATTGCTATGCAGATGATAGCACCTTACACGAGAGTTATCACGGAAATCCTGCGGCTACACAGTCTGATATCGATGAAAAAGGGTAGCTTCTTGTCACTGAGATTGTCCGGATCGTGGATCACATTTTGCAATGGCGCTCTGAGAACTTGGTGGAGTTCAATGCTAAAAAGACGCAGGCACAGCAAAGGTAAATGCAGGCGTGCCGCAGGGTTCCGTCTTATCTCCCACTCTCTTTCTTCTGCATATCAATGACATGCTCTGTAACGGAAACATTCACTGCTATGCAGACGACAGCACCTTACGCATCCTGCGGCCAAGCAGTCTGATATCGCGGAAAAAAGGCAGCTTCTTGTCACTGAGCTGGACCGGATCCTGGACCACATTTCTCAATGGGGCGCTAGGAACCTGGTCGAGTTCAATGCCAAGATGACCCAGGCATGTGCGTTTACAGCAAAGGTATCTCCTTTCCTTTCCCTTCCCACTCTTCAGAGCACACCACTGCCACTGCAGGATCACCTCACTATCCTCGGTATGGATGTTCGCTGCAAACTGAATAACAAAAACTATATCGAGAGTATCATCAAATCAGCCTCGCGTAAACTCGGAGTCCTGAACAGAGTGAGACGTTTTTTCACGCCGGAGCAGTGGTGTCTTCTATACAAGACCCAAATTCGTTCCTGCGTGGAATACTGCTCACATCTCTGGGACGGCTCCGCAAAGTACTTATTAGATGCTCTTGACAGGTTGCAGCGACGTGCGGTCCGCATTATTGGGAATCCTGAGGTCACGAACACCCTCGCGCCTTTGCAGATGCGTAGAGATGTTGCGTCTTTGGCAGTTTTCTACCGTCTCTACCATGTTCTGACGAGCTCTTCCAATTAGTCCCACCCTCCCCTTTCCTTCACAGGACGACACGTGCAGGGCTAAGATGCCATCCATTTACGGTGCAGAGTATACCTGCTAGAACCAAGCGTTTCAGTGATTCATTCCTCTGCCGCACCACTAAGACCTGGAATTCCCTGCCAGCTCACGTGTTTCCTTCTTCCTACAGTCCCGGGTCCTTTAAGCGGGGCGTGAAAAGGCATCTAATGAGGCCGTCAAGCTGAGTGCCACCACTGTTAACATTGTAAATGTTTACGATGATGACCCTCTTTCCGAGACTTTGCCTTTAGCTTAACATCAGGCGAGGTGAAGTCAAATTGACGTGTCCTGTATAAAAAAAAAGCTATTTTCTTTTCTTACACCATTCCACTCTTCAGAGCACGCCACTACCACTAAACGACAATCGGATCGGCATCTAGTAAGGTCGTCAAGCTGAGTGCCACCATTGTTAAATAAGTACGTGTTTGTAATGGTGGCCCTTTCTTAACACTTTGCCCTTATCTTACCGTCAGGCGACGAGAAGTCAAATTGTCGTGCTCGGCTCCTATACATTTAGATTAATATGCGTGCTCTATACATTAAATATAAACTAATGTGATCTTCGGTATCTCGTAGTTTGATATTTCGTACAGGTTTGAACTTCGGAATTTTGTAATTCGGGCTTTTAAATATCGTTTCTTTTGTACATAACTGGCAGGTATGGTCTGTCTACGCGGTGGGCATTTTAATTTTATGAGTATTTTCAGTATCCTCAGATATCAACAATTAGGTGTAGGTATGTCCCCAGCCTTATTTAGTTCGAAATCTCATAATCTCTGTGAAAAGTTGAACATGCTATGTATGACACTGAAACAAAAGACATGCCAATGACGTCACGTAACATAATATGACAGGGATGAATGTATAAGAAGAAAAGAGATACGAAATGTAATTGACAGACGTAATACGTCACAATAAATCATATTACTCAAAAATGCACTCTAACCACAAGGCTTAAAATAGTTTTTTCATCATTGGTAAGACAATTTTCACCATTATTTTGACTGGTAAAGAGCGTCTTGCAGCCCACTGTGCATCTCGGTGATGTGTGCGTGCACGGCTGCGTCTGTATTTTGACAGATTTTGAGTCGTGCGCTCCATGGACCCGGTCCTTAAGGGGTTGATGATGATAATGTGTTATTTATTTCAGGTGTGAGTCAAGGGCTCATATCTAAAATAGTAAAAGAAGGGCATGTAGCAGAAGAGACTGGTACAAAAATTCGGACCCCAGGCAAGGAGAGGCAGCGTAAAACGGGATTTATACATGTTGATGATTTTGACATGGGAGTTATTCGAAGAAAAGTACATGAGTTTTATTCCAATAAAAAGGAGCTACCAACTATCAAGAAGCTTCTAGAGGTCTTAAAGACAGAAATTAATTACACAGGACAAAGAGAAAGTCTTCGAAAACTGCTTCACAAGATGGGTTTTCGTTTTAAAAAGTCTCAGAGTAACCGTAAGTTACTAATGGAGCGTAATGAAGTATCAGCTTGGAGAACAAAGTACTTGCATGCAGTGGAAAAAAATAATAAAGGTCCACAACCTCAGCCGCTAATTTATTCAGACGAGACATATATTCACTCATCGCATACATAAGGCAAATGTTGGCAAGGAGAGGGTGTAGACGGAGTATTAGAGCCTGTATCAAAAGGACAAAGGTATATTAATAATGCACTTCTCGTTTTTAAGTCTATATATATATATATATATAGTATATATAATATTATATATAATATATATATATAATATATAATATATAATATATATATATATATATATATATATATATATATATATAAAATAATAAATATATATAATAATAAATAAAAAGAAACAAGCCTGAACCTGAATATGAAATTGAAAAAATATTAGAACAAAATGGACACAAATGCTTGTACTTACCTCCCTATCACTGTGATCTTAACCCCATTGAATTCATTTGGAGCACAATGAAAAGAAAAGTAGCTGAAGTAAATATTGACCATAAAAATGCTGAGATTCCCCGCCTGGTTCAAGAAGCCTTTGAAACCATTACAGTTAATGAGTGGGCACAGCATTGCAAACATGTTCACAAGTTAAAAGAAGAATATTTGAAACAAGATTCGTATTTGGATAAGACTTTTATAATAGAAGTAAGAAGTGACACAGAAACAGAAAGTGATAGTGATGATGATGATGGTTGCATGGAAATAGGAGGTATATTTCCTCACAGCCTGGATGAAGTTGGGCGTGCAGGTTGTTCAAAAGACCATAATTATTGTAAACCTGGTTTCAATAAATGAATTATTCTAAAACTCATGTTTTATTATATCAAATTGCTAGGTCAGCTCCTGTATCTATCCTGTAGATATGAAACTAGCCGACCGCCAGCGACCTCGTCCACTGACAACTTTGTCTGCCCTATCCCGTCGCTCCTATTGGTCGCAGCGTTATGTTATATAGCCTAAAGCCTTCCTCTAAAAATGGACTGTCCAACAGCAGCTAACATGAATTTTAGGTTACAGTTACAGGTTATCTACCCCTAATCAATTCATCTTTGCCATTTTTTCGAATATTTTTTACACACTTAATGAATGTATTAATGTATAGACATAGATAATAAAGTACTAATTATATAGATTACCTTAATAACGTATCTAATTTATTACTACGCTAAATACTAGGCAAATATGCCCAATTCTGGGAAATCTATATTAACTTGCAACACTATGTCGATGGTGTCGCCGCCACTCAGTTCACAGATAAGTTGGTGGGACTGTACAAGAAGTCTATCCTGGTTCCTATTGCCGGAATTAAGATGTACTATTTCTTTATGTATCCTGTATTTGAGGTAAGTTAAAGGGCTTTAATTCTTTCATAGCAGATTTCGCCGCCACATAGACTAATGTAATAAAACTACTTTCGGTTTTAGTCGGTTGATATTCGACATACCCACCTCATAGTAGCTCCAGTGAGGTTGAAGTGAAGCCAGACAGACCTTCACGTGACCCAGTGACAAAGTATAGAAGTGGATTCTAAGCGAATCCACGAATAGAATATAACTTTGACTACAAAAACCCCTAGACAAGTGGCAGTTCATTGGCGTATTGTAAAATATTATGACGAATGTATGGGATCTGACGTATAGGACAGTCGTCAACGTATTTTCTTTATTATATTCGTCATTTTATACCTACTTGTTCTAATGTCAATCTATTGGCGTACAATAAAGAATTATCTATCTATCTTTATTCTAGGGGGGCAGAGCTGTTATGAATTATGGGACTCCTGATAATATTACCTAAAAAGCAAATTGCCACCAAGAAAGAGTGACTAATTTTTAATTCGCCTATGAAGCAAAATGCCTAAATCGCTAAACGACTTATTTTCAAAATGCCGGTAGAGTATATAGACTAGCTTACTAGAAAGACTAAAACTTGAAATGACTACGTTATAAAATGACTTAATCGTAAAATTACCACTTTTTTAAATGATAAAATAAAAAAATAAAGATATTCGAGCGATAAAATATTCTATCTTAAGATGTAATATATACATATTTATATCCCATAGTCAAAAGTCAAAGTTATTATTTTAGGCATTTTTCTCGGTAGCCTTTCTGGTTCTTAGACATGTTTAGACATGATTAATTTTAGGCAATTTGCTTCGTAGGCTTTCTGCTTCATAGGCTTCATAATTTTTAGCCAACTTGCTGTTTGGGCATACTGAGTTTTAGGTAATTTGCTTTATAGGGATTTAGCTTATTAGACTTGAGCTTTAGGCATTTTGCTTCGTAGTCAATTTGATTTTTAGGCAACATGATCAGGACTCAATTATGGAGGGAAGTGTACCTGTGGTGCGTCATCGTCCGCGTGTGCGTCTTCTGGCGCCAACCTGGCCACGTCAACAAGTTGGCCAACTTGTGGGACGGGCGCCAGTAGGGCCCGGGTAGGAGTGCCCGCACACTCCCCACTGTCTTCCCTCGCACTGCATTGCATAGCGGCCGCTGCTGACACCGCTGTTTTTATCACTATAGAAAAAAAGATAGCGTTACAGGGATTATAAGTACTGACATAACTTTGGGCTAACGTAGTAAAATTTCGTGTTCGCCATCTTTGGTCTTTTAATGGTTAATCGTAATCTATATATATAAATCTATATATATATATATATATATACAGGGTGTATTTTTGAAACGGGGCAGTAAGGGCAAGTACCTTAACCGTTGCAGTTACAGCAAAACGTTCTTAAAAGACCTTCCCTAACTTTTTGGGACATTTTGAACTGCATTCACAAATTTTGTAAAAAACTTAGCAAAAAAAAATGCAAAAAGTTCAATTTTTTTTTTATGCAAATAAAACAAAATGCCCGTTGCTTGGGCCGCGAAAATATTTATGGTGGCTATTTTTTTATTTAGGTCGAAAAATTTATGGTTTATGGTAAGTAGTATGAACGCCCTTGAGCGTAGAGGTATATGGTTGTATGGGTCCCATAGGTATATAGGCTCCGTAGGTGTAAGTATGGGCCCTGGTGACCTATTGGTGTCGGGAGCTCCGTGGGCGTATGGGGCCCGAATAGAAATGCTTTCCGTTCTCAAAATAATTAATAGAATTTGATACAGCTAATTGATTCTAATTTCTAAGGCGAAACGAAGTTTGCCGGGACAGTTAGTGGATATAAAAAAAATACATAACATTCGCGAGAACTTCCGACATCACAAAATATTAAGTTACGAGTAAGTTACTTACCAATATCTCCATTCTCATCATATAAGACGGCTAGACGTGGAAGCACAGACGCCAAGAATTCTGCAAGATTTGGTGCTCCACCTCTGTCCCCACCAGGGAACAACACCTCTGTGTCGAAGATTGTCATCAACAAACTGAAATTATTTTAAATCATTACCACATATTGAGCCCTACAACACCACATCAAGAAGTATAAAGGCCAAACAAGCCAATTTGACATGCCATGGTCATTACGCGTCAAAAGGCTATCATCATCTTGAATAAGAATTAAAAGATTTGCTGCTCGTTTTAGTTGCCATCGTGCTCATTATTATCATCATCATCATCCTAATATTATTCCTGCAGTTTTCACCTTTTGGTTTGAGTTATGCGGCTTTTAGCAACCCGCTGCCGTTAGAATCCTCCTCAGCTCCCAAGAGAAAAGACCGCGCCTGAGTTTAGTCCCTTAATCAGTAAGTATTGGTCTATTTGCGTAGTGGTCCTATTGCTTTTGGTACACCTGAGTATTGATATATTTGCGTAATGGTCCTTTTGCGTATCAGTAGGTCGGTCCTTATGCGTCAAAAGGGATGACAGACTTAAAGTGCATTAAAACCTACCAAAGTGAATGGTTCCATTACCTGCCAACAGTTTCTCGAACATTCTGATAAGGATGTTGTATAAAGTTTGCGTCCTCAAGTCGTTGCAGTACAAGAGCCGCAAGTGGGGCAGCTCGCCACTTTAAAGTTCCTAGAGCACCCTGTGAATAAAACTGTTTTGTTAGAAATTTGTATAGGTATAGAAACTAGTGTTTGCAAATGGCTCAAAATTTTATCATAATCGTAATTTAAAATTTTAGGAAATTATTTGTCGGAACTGGGGAAGCTGAATTTCATTAATAGCTACTTATCCACTAAGATACCGATAGATGAAGAAGACTATATTCCATTCAGTAAGGTGATTAGCTAAACGAAAACAAACAGTCGCTACAAGATTGTTTACCTTTATCCTATTACTAGCTGTTGCCCGCGGCTCCGCCGCTAAATTATCGCTAAATTAAGATGTAAGCTATCCTATCCTTCAAGTTGCATCAAACTGCACATGGTGTGCAAATTTGATTAAAATCGGTTAAGTAGTTTAGGAGTACATCGCGGACAAACAACGTGACACGTCATTTATATATTAAACTAGTTGTTGCCCGCGGCTCCGCCCGCGTGGATGTCACTTATCGCTAAATTAAGATTTAAACTATCCTATCTCTCAAGTTGGATCGAACTGCACATGGTGTGCGAATTTTATTATAATCGGTTAAGTGGTTTAGGAGTCCATTGAGGACAAACATTGTGACACGAGATTTATATATATTACTAGCTGTGCCCGCGACTTCGTCCGCGTGGAATGTACTTAATAAAAAAAATCAGTTTTTTTTTTAGCCTAAGTTACTCCTTATTACATAAGCTATCTGCCAGTGAAAGTCCCGTCCAAATCGGTCCAGCCGTTCCAGAGATTAGCCAAAACAAACAGACAGACAGACAGACAGACAAAAAATTTAAAAATATATATTTTGGTATGTGTACCGTATATACATTCATACGCATGTAGTAGAAAGCGGTTATTTTAATATTACAAACAGACACTCCAATTTTATTTATTTGTATAGAAGATTGAATATCAAATTTTTAAATTAAAAAAAAATGGAATTCTAAATTCAAATTTATTTATTTCGTAAAGTATAGGTTACATATATAAATAATATTAGTTTAAGGTAAGATACAATTGTAAATTGAAAATTTTGTTCGCGATGGACGAAAAAACTACTGAACGGGTTATTATGCAGTGTTTTTCGTTAGAAACGTCTCGGCCAAACTTAAAATCTTACGTTTGTTTGATTGAAATCGTTTGAGTAGAACCAGAGATACGAGATCCACGCAGGTGGAGTCGCGGTGGAAGGCTAATTTAGTATAAAACTATAGCTTCAGTGGTACTATACCTGCAGTGCGTACAGTCGAGCACAGACGCTGATTCCGCCGCCACATAGGCTAATGTAATGAAACTACGTGCGGTTTTAGTCAGTTGAAATTCGCTATACCCACCTCATGTAGCTCCAGTGAGGTTGAGGTGAAACCAGTGGGACTTTCACGTGACCCAGTGACAAAGTATAGAAACGGATTCTAAGCGATTCCGCCAACAGAATATAACTTTGACAGCCTCTGTGGCGTGGCGGTAGTGCACGCGGCTGCCACGCAGGAGGCGCGGGTTCGATTGCCGCTCAGTGCAAATATTTGTAAGCATGAATATGGCTATTTGCATTGGTCTGGGTGTTTCTATGTATATTATGTGTGTATTTACAAAAAAAAAAGTATATAAGTATGTTTATCCGCATTCTAGATTCCATAACCAAGCTATAAAAATTTACCATGGATCTAGATAGCGTTGTGTAGAATGTGTGGAATATTTATTTATTTATTTGACTACAAAACCCCTAGACAAGTGGAAGTTTACTATGCGGTGTATTGTTAAATATTATGACGAATGTATGGGATCTACGTATAGGACAGTTGTCAACGTATACATCAAAACCTTGGTTATTTTATTCTAGGGGAAACTATAGCTTCAATGGTACTATACCTGTAGTGCGTACAGTCGAGCACAGACGCTGAACGACGTATCGTTGTCGGGCACGGTGTCGGCGGCGGCCTGAGGCGCGCACAGCCGCAGTATCGACTGCAGGAAGAACGCGCCGCGCCGCGGGTCTAACTTCTCTACGCCAGTGGCCAGGCTCGTGCCCCAGTCCTCCAGCGTCTCCGCTGTCACAGCACCCAGACCTAACCACGACGACCTTATTACTGACTCTTAATATATGTATGTCTACGTGAATTAGCTGTTGGACCTGTATATCAGCTGATTTTAGTTTCCTGTGGTCCTTTCTGAGCGAAAGCTTTTGGATCTTTATAAAAAAGATATAGGTATATACGTTTTTTCTTTGTTATTTATATAGGGTGTCTCAATAAGAGTGCACTTTTTAATTTTAAATTAAAAACAAGTATTTTATGACGGAGTTTTGATATTTTTATTGTATTTTAAAGAAGACATGTTCCGATTAAATATGGAATAAAATATCCGGCATTTTTATGAAATTTTCCATGACTTTTGCACAGAGATGTGGCTGTATCTCACTGATGACGTGTTGGATTTTCGATTTGAGCTCAGGAAATGTTTCGGGTTTTTTCGCACAAACCCCAGATTTCACAAAACCCCAAAGATAAAAATTGTACGGCGTTCTTGGTGGCCAAATGACTATAAAATCAGCCGGTATATTATGATAAACCTACTCTCTTTCGCCTGTATATCAATGACAGCATACAATGTAGATGAGTGACACTTTGAATCAGTGACATCCTGCGATTCAGCAGACTGGCATTTTAGATGGCTTTTTGCCAGTGAGGTTAGGAGGCAGGAAAAGGGTTGTAAGAACTTGATAGAATTCAATGCCAAGAAGAAGCAAAAATGTACGTTTTCACGCATTTTTTTCTTCTTTACTCTACTTCTTGAGATTGATTATTACCACTTAAGGACACCTACATATATTCAGTATGGTACTATTTATACTGTTGATTGATGGCACTTGGTGGAATTCATTGTTACATATATTGAGAACACTTGTACTTTTTCCACAGTATTTATTATATTGAACCGGAACTAAATGTAAACCTTTGAGAATGCCGTAAGGCGAAACCGGTCAGGGTCAATATAATAAATATTGTGGAAAAACTACAAGTGTTCTCAATATGTGTAACTCAGTATGGTGTTCGACATAATGAGAATAATACATAATGAAAGTACATACCATTTTCAATAATATCAGTGGCTTGTTTGTACATATTTAGCGCTCGCTCCCTCGACCAGAACCGCGGCGCGCGTATAGCCGCGGCGGCTATCTCGGACGCGAACCGTTGTTGCGCCTCTTGCGAGTCGGTGGCCTTAGCGCAACGCAACGCGTGTGCTACGAACTTGTTCGACACTTGTTCGCCGAATTGCGAGAAAAGGAGCTGTGAAATAATTCAAATAATAAACACGCTGTAGACGGCGTCAATGATGTAAAGTAAAGCCAATGAGACGAGAGAAAAAAGGGTAAACAAAGCGACCATTACCGAGTTACGTGGCGATGACTAACAATTATATTCTCTGTTCTTGTCGCACATATCACACGTACGCGACAATGGGCGAGCGACAGCTGTCGTTGCTTGTTTCGTAGTACAGGAAAGCTGTAAGCACACCGGCAGCGGTTCTAAACTGTCAGATCCGCCATCTTATGAGCAATTTCATTCCCGTCTGGAACGCGCTTGAAGTGATACGTGATCATTTTCAAATAAAAAAGTTTGGAACCGCTGCAACATTGTTTACCTTTTTCTCTCGCTTCGTTGGCTTTACTATAAGTAAATGTAAACACGAGAGCGGATACGAAAGAATTCGACCTATTTAGTGATTTTATTGTACAAAGTTTTTTTTTTATAAAATGACACATCAATAATTCGACTTCACCTCCTTATGGACTTATCCAGAGTTATGAGAAATTAAAGTAAAACATACATGGACAAGATTTTTTTTATACACTAGACTTTGTTGTCGTTTCAGATGAAAAGATATTGTACACAGCTTCGATAGCAAAATCATCTGGAAGTATTAATTTGGCAAGAAAAGAAAAAAAAAATGTATAGGAATACCGAATAATGTTCAGGTGAAAGAAATAATGTATGGGGGGGCTTGTAAAAAAAAATATTTGTCGCCAAATGAATACTTCCAGATGATTTTGCTAGCGAAACAGTGCCCAAATTCTTTTTATCCGAAACGACTATAAAATCACCCTGTATACACGTCAATATGACTTCACCTCGTCTAATGAAAGAGGGTCACCATTAAAGGCACGTACAGTCAACTACAAAAGTAGCTTAACAAATTCTAATTTATTGAACACTGTGGCCCCTAAATCTGCCCATGACAATTCCATAACAGCGGAAGACCTTTTCGCTATACCATTCAGGCTGTAGTGAGAATGATTAATTAAAATGTTTGATGTGCAAAAATAGAGTCCATTTAGAGGCAACTTAAGTGAGGTGGCGGAGTGTGTCATAATTATCTTACCTTAAATACAGAGAAACGAATGCCATTGAATTTATCTTTGCCCTTTTTCTCTTCGACAGTGAGAAAGCCGATGAATTTGTCCACGTTTTTGTCGTTCGTGAAGAAATCATGTATAAACCGTTCGCCCTCCTCCATATCTTCGGGTTTAATATCTGATGAAAATGTCTGTTGAGATGATGGTGCAGCCACCTAATCAATTAAAGAAATCACATTTGAGAATATATCAAGACAGTTTTTTGAAGTAAAAGCTTATAAATGTTGATCAGTTTTCATGAAAATTTTGGTTGAAGTTATGGAATTCGCGTAGTCGCATGTAACGCTCTAACGTCACGACGTGCAATTAAGTTTATTATTTTATCAGTATTTTAGTATCTATTTGAAAAATTATGAAAATTCACAATCGACATCTTCGAACTTCTTTAGTCATGTTGAATATCCTGTACAAATGTTTTCACTTCTGTCGACACTCCAGGAGTGCTATTTTTTTTCATATGCACCACAGTAAAAGTAAATGACATTTGCTTTTATGACTTTTGTTTTGAGGTATTGCGGCAGTGATCAAATTCACCATTTGAATCTATTATTACAGATAAAAACTCATTGTTCAAACCTGGATTTTCTCTGGCCAAGCATAAAACCCATCCATTGGGTTCCTGAGCCAGGGCTTTTCCCATTCTTCATCAGTCTCCGGCACATTGTCCTCTGACCAGATCGCCCATTCCAGGTCTTTTCTATATCCTGAATATACAACATAATTATTAAGTCGTTTGAAAACAGTCCTTAGATGTGATTATATATTAACTGGGATTAACACTAAGATGAAGAAGACATAACGCATCGCTGCAATAACATAAACCCTTTAGGCTAGTAGCTAATATAAATTTGTTATTTGCCTCAAGATTGAGATGAATTCCTACCAAAAATTTGTAACCTGCCTCATAACAAAATGAGATCCGGTTCTTAGCATTCCATGGATTCACCGTGCGGTCGCCGGGTCCATGGCGTGGTACAGAGAGGAACACTGTGACGGCGCCTGGGACTTGCGACCCAGGTGTAGGTTTTATTATATTATATTATATTATATTACAGGGTATTATTATAAAGATAGAAACGAAATTACTAATATTCCCTCTAACCCCTCCAACTAAGCTAAAATGCTTGTGCTAGGAGTGGGTTCACGTTAGTAGTGTAATGGCCAGGATTCGAACCCGAGACTTCTCGATCGTAAGACTCCTCAACCACTATTTTATTGCAGCGACACGTTATGTAGTTGTTGTACTAACTTTACAACTCAGGGAAATACGATGAAATGGCTCACGAAAAAGGGCAAATCTCCTATTCGGCCAACGGTGTCCCCTGCTGTAAGTATATAACTCACCAGGAATACGTTTCTCAGGTTTTGGTACTCCAGCAATCTCATACGGGTCCATGGGCACTTTGATCACTTTGTGCTTGCGTTGTTTGAGGATATAGTGCGTGATTCGCAGCGCGGTGCGGCGTACAACGATATCGTCGTGTAGTAGGGCGCGGATACTCGCGCGAACTGCGTTGGCTGGGTACAGGGTTTGTAGCGAGGGGCAGAACGTCATCATCTGCATGGCAAGCTCTAGGCGACGCCATTGTCTGTAGTCATTGTTGTTTAGTATTATTGGTAAGTTCTATAACTCTGTATTGCATTACGGTTTTTTTTCATCGTGCGCAAAATCCCCACGGATAACACCCCCACGGAGCCGGTGGAGGCGGTTATGTCGGACTCGAACCGACTAAAACGCATGCCGTCTTGGGTCCTTGGTAGCCGGAGGTGAGATTGCCGAAAGCATATCTCTCGCACCCCGGCAGACCCAGGACCATCTCTTTCGAGATGGTCCTGGGTCTGCGACCTCGGTGTAAGATGTTTGGGACCTGAGTCAATACCGGATACCTGCTGATTCACAGATGCGGCTCTGGTACAGGTTCTCTTCTCGGAGTTGGAAGGTCAGATGGCACTCGCTCCCATAAAAGCCAAAACACCCCAAAAATAAAGGACCCCAAGCTTCGAAGTGCGCGGTTTGGATGCGACAAGAATTGGAAAATAAATTATTTTTGACTAGATATGATATATATTCAAGCCTGTGTACCCTTGAACGATAGACAGAGGTGTATAAACGCCCACATTTCGCCTACTATGATTGAAAAGCACACAATTGGGTATTCTACTGGCTAGCCAAATTAGTTACTTTTTCTAAACGTCAAAACGGTAAGTTATAAGGTTACTTGTATGAAAAACGTCACTAAATCTAGTGACGTCATAAAATTTAAAAGTCAAATCAGTTACTATTATAGGTTGAGTGGATGATTAAAAATAAATAAAAACTATAAAATAAGAACCGACGCAATTTTTACCGCTCATTTACCATTCTTAATTTAATAAACTCGGTTAGAATATTTATTTTAACTATAGGACAATACCCAATAACAGTACTCACACATTAGGCGTCTCGATAATGTCCACCAACTCATTCATAAGCTCCAAGTATACGCTCTCTATCTTATCAGAAGTAGCAACCTCTTTCTTTATGGCACCGTTCAACAGTTCTACAAACTCTGGGTTAGACATTTGCTCTTCAGTAAGAAGACGAGACGCGGCCTCCACGGCTTCTGCAGACACTGTTAGCCTCGTGTTTACGGTAGGAAACTGACGGTGTAGTACGTCACCGAATGCTTGCTCTAAGCTGTAAATAAAGAATATTGTTTGTGACTCATTCAATTAGTTAAAAAATAGCTAAACAAATTTGGATGAAATTTGGCACGGGGGTTGATCAGGGCAAGACAGCTAACTGTTGCCCATGTAGTTTTATGGACTTAAGGCATTAAGAAAACAAGGTTGTATAATTTGTGAATGCTATGACAAATACTGTAAAAAAAGCATCTACTCTGAAAACGTTTAAAAGAAAAAAGAAATCGAGCTATGATGATGGCGACATATGTATACAGAAGAGTACTTACCGAACCATACAAGGCTTTTCACTTAACGGTGCCTTAAGTATAGCTGGCCAGAGGATCCGTGCCACTTCCCAATCTTGTTTGGCCACAAGTGGGCCTGCCCTAGGGCCCAGCATAATAAACAAAACTCCTTTGTGCTTGGCATGCCATTCGTCTTCAGTTAACCCCTCTTCTGCCAGCTGTGCTGCCAGTGAGGGTACTAGGGCACGGTAGGAGTAAGGATAGTGGGATAGCATCCAATATAAACGAATTTGGGCTAGTATGCGAACCTGTGAAGAAAAAAATGTTTGGTAAGTTGAGTTTTGATTTTTGGATACATCTTCATTGAAGGATTTTTATGTTTGCTTTTGACATAGGCTTTTCGTGGTGACGTACTACCAATTTGTGTAGCGATAAAGAGTTCAATTATTACTTTACTTCGGAGGTAGAATGAATTTGTTCATTTGCATTGGCCAGGGTGTTTCTATAATAAAATTATGTATAGTATGTTCTAGAACCCGTTTAAAATTATGCTTCACTAGCTTTTGCCCGCGGCTCCGCCCGCGTGGATGTCGGTTATCGCGACCAAACAAAACCTATGTCCTTTCTCATGGTCTAATCTACCCCTATACCAAATTTCATCAAAATCGGTTCAGTGGCTTAGGCGTGAAAGTGTAACATACAGACAGACAGACAGACAGACAGACAGACAGACAGACAGAAAGAGTTACTTTCGCATTTATTTTTTACTAGCTTTTGCCCGCGGCTCCGTCCGCGTGGAAGTCGATTATCGCGACAAAACATAGCCTATGTCCTTTCCCATGATCTAATCTACCCCTATACCAAATTTCATCAAAATCGGTTCAGTGGTTTAGGCGTGAAAGTGTAACATACAGACAGATAGACAGACAGACAGACAGACAGACAGAGTTACTTTCGCATTTATAATATTAGTATGGATTAGTATCGATTTGGTTTAAAATAAATAGCATTATTTAGTACGTCGAACCTGTCCACTAATAAAAGACAAAAGAATACAAAGCTAAACTTACCGAGCTGTAAGTATTAACAGACAGTTCTGCAAACGCATGCAGCGCTTTCAACACAGACGGAGTGATCCCAGCTTCACAAGCTAGATCATATCTCGCGTCGTCATGTAGCCTGGCTCCATCAGCAGTCAGCATACGTAGTCTAGCGGCTCCTGAGGCTTTGGAGCCTTCGTCTCCCCGTCCGTTGATAGGCCCGCCCCGTCCGTCTAGTGCCCGCTCTAAGGCTGCGTACGCACGAAGACGAGCCTCAAGGGGCGGTACACCATGCACACCTTTAGATGCTACAACACGTTCCCATACCTGTAAGAATTTTTTGTTGGTGAATGCGAAAATTTGGATAGACGGAAATCCGTCAGGCTAGAAACGGCTAAAATGATTTGGATGAAACACAGCGATAGATTTTAGTCTGAAATAGCACTTTGCTCAAGATGACTGGACACGGTGTAAATCAAATTGATAGGCCCGGTGGATTTACTAGAAGATTATAATTTTTCAGGAGGTGAGGGTCTGCACAGGCAGAATATCTGAGTTGGAACTTCAGGGAATCAGAGATGTCGTACGAGTCGTAGGAAACTTTAATTACAATTAGTTTTCAGAACTAACTGTCACTCAGGTTACAGGTTAGGGGTCCCATACACCCGTATGAAGCCCCTAACCTGAGCTCATTTGTTAACGGACGGACAAAGCCGTATAAGCTTAATTAAAAAGAGAAGTAGGAATAACCAGACAGCGAAGCTTCGAAGAACAAGCGCCGAAACTAGTCGGCCTCCATGACCGGGGGCCTGAGGACGGTGAGTTGGCTGCTCATTGTCCTTACAGAAGCAGCCCCATGACGGCAGCGACATGACGGACTCACGCACGTCCCCCTCCCCCTAAGAAGCGGGATGATACCTGAAAACCCCCCATAGACGCGGGATAGCACCCGAACCCATAGACGAGGCCGCATTGTAGCCGTGGGTCTGTTGGGAGCGCTGGGTTATCCTTCCAAGGGCTTACCTGTGGCTCCCAACCATAGGCTGCTGGGCGTTACCGTGGGGGTTTTTAGTCGGTACGAGTCCGGTATAACATCCATGAAGGATTTTCCCCCACGGGTAAAAAAAAAACGCCGAAATTATCAATCGTTATCTATATATATCAAAATCAATTGCTGTTCGTTAGTCTCGCTAAAACTCGAGAACGGCTGAACGGATTTATCTTATCTTGGTCTTGAAATGTTCGTGAAGGTCTAGGGAAGGTTTTAAAGGTGACAAAAATTCGAATAATTGCCGGGACAACCCTAAAAACAGCTCGTTTCTTTTTCCCATATAAACGTTTTCAGTGTTTCGGTTACCCTGGTACATTTGCATGAAGTACCAGGCTCACAGAAATTTTAAGGAACTTTTACTGGGTCACGGCAGCAGTGTATTCTAAACATTTTTATTCTGAACTTAACGCGGACGAAGTCGCGGCAAAGGCTAGTACAAAATAAATGTTACCGTTATGAGCATCTCAAGACCGCGGGTATCGTCGCTCCTGTCAGCTATCAGACGCGCTTGTACTTCCAGCAATAGTTTCGTCATCGCCACGCGAACGTTTTCACCGTCAAGGTGCACTTCGTGTTTCACGCCACTGGTAAATGGAATGCTGGTAGCGGGTACGTCAGATTCCAGACTAGAATACAAATAGCATTGAATTTAAACTGCTTATATACATATTTTTATCAATTAATAGTTTGTTTGTGAAAGCGTCGGTAGCTTAGTGGTTAAGGAGACGGCCTTACGATCGAGAGGTCCCGGGTTCGATTCTGGCCATTACACTACTGACGTGAACCCACTCCTAACACAAGCAATTTAGCTTAGCTGGAGGGGTTAGAGGGAATATTAGTAACTTCGGTTCTAATATTCTTTTCAAAAAAAAAAATAACTGTCGTAATAGAAGATTGATAGGTACTTACAGCGTAATTGGTTCTTCAGGTGGCGGCGGGTAGAAAGTACTGCACGAGAGCGTAGCATTGATTATGTGGAAGCTTCTAAGTCTTCGTTCCCTACACATGTCCCTATCACCACTAAGCCATTGTCGAAGTCTAGATATTTCAGTCTTCAAGTATCTATCGACTAACATCTGGGCACATGCCGCTTCCTCCTCAGAGGGCACGTGCCATTTAAGGTTAACATCTTTGAGCAAACACCCTGAACCCCATTCTCGTATAGGTAGCCATTTCTCTGGCGCTTCTCCATAATCTTTCGGTGAACTCCTCCATTCTTTTAAATCAACAGAGCTTAAAGATGTTAGCATGTGGCTGAGTGTATCGCAAGCACGAGACTGCGCTTGTCTATTCCGAAGTCTCAACGCCCTATCCAATACTGGAAGGATGTTCGGTATGTATTTGAGAAGAACAGTACCGTCACACTCGACTACATGCAGCAATAATACCAATCTGTACATGAGAGCACGCGGTGGATTATCTTCGGTTAAGATCTCATCGGATGAGAGAATCTCGCTCAGTTCCTCACACAGGTTAGGGAGGAACGCAGCTAACGTCGCTTCAGAATTAATACGAGCAAATACACGTAGTAGAACGCCGACCATACTGCCTGAGACGTTTGTCTCGAAAGTAGTTTCTGTCGCGAATGCTTTGAACTTTCTTAGCACCTCTTTAAATATCTTGGGGGAACATTGTATTAGTAGAGATGTGGTTGCTGAGCTTATCGCCGTTTCCATCACAATATCAGTTTTACTGCGACCAAAGTCTGACTCTTTGGTGTCCAGTCTGACATGTTCCAGTATGCTGGACTCGATGATAACGAACAACCTATCCATGAACACCAGCACAAAATCTTCCATTTGTGCCGTAGACTCGCAAGTCAATAGTTCTTCCTCCGTAAGATCGTCCCAGTGTTCGTGAGCTTTACTGCAATCTATGAAGGGTACCATCCAACTAAATACGAGGATGAAATGTAATGTGACTATGGTCTTTTTGATATCGTTCGGGTCCAAGCCTGGTAAAACAGCCATTAGGAGAGGAACCACATGGGTAGGACCTTCTGGATAGTCGGCATCAGGGCCTCTGAGTAATGGTCGTGCGACTGCAGCTACTGCCGTCATAGCTGCGGTTACTCGGTGTGGTTCTGTTAGCGACGTTAGTGATGTTCTGAGTTTTTCTAACAGAGGGGGGATGACTGTAGCGGGACGTAATGTGGCTAAGTTAAGTAAAGCGATTGATATATCGAGTGAACCACTCCGACTGTACACGGCCTGCAGAGTAGGTTCAAGTACGATGTTTACGAATTCAGTGATATCTTCATCTCTTAGCTTGTATGCATCCGGTACTTGATTCTCCCAACTTTCAGCGAATCTCTTCTCGCGCTCGCGGCGTACTCTATAATAATTTAAAACAAATTAAAATTACATACAGTATATAATTGGGTACGCAGTCTATCGCTGTAAATTGAAACTATTATTGTGAACTGTATATATTTTACCTGTTAAGAAACTCGCGGGCAAGTTTTCTGAGTAGGTCCCTAAGTTTGTACGACCATCGCCCGGCGTTCGCGCTGTGTAGGTAGCTCTCGACTCCAGCTAAGAAACTGCGGAGTTGCTTCAATACCACGCCGTCAGGATTTATGGCCCATACTATCCACGATGCCACGTTTTTCATATCTAGACGATAAAAAAATTCTTTTATTTCTTATTATATGTGATACTATATTTTAGTTTATTATTTTGATTATAACTTATTTGGACACATTTCAATTGATTTCATTAGTGACCTAGATTTGATTTTAATTTTCATTATAATTTTAAGAATGAAATGAATTACATTATATGCTCAATGATTTTTATTTAACTAACATAGATTATAGTAAGAACATTGTTACTAACCCTAAATATGAGCATATGTTGCTTCAAAATAAAGAAATTATTATTATATTATTATATTTAACCGCGGTAGCCTAGTGGTTAGGGTAATGGACTGCTGAGACGAGTTCTCGGGTTCGATCCCAGGTTTACCATGGCACACACCAATGACTTTGCGATGCTTTTCGAAGTTATGTGTGTATTTATCGCAGGTTTATAAGTGCCCGGTTAATGGCAATAGGCTCGCCACCTATTACATTGGGACCTAAACATAAACTGGCGAAACGTGGGTGCTAGCACCTCTGCCTACCCCTTCGGGGAATACGGGCGTGAGTTTATGTTATGTTTTATGTTATCATATTTTATTGGCTATACCAGGAAGGAGGCGAATGTCCAGCCGATCCCCAAGAAGGGGGATCGCTCGGACCCAGCCAACTATCGACCCATAGCCGTTACCTCAGTGCTGTGCAAGGTGTTCGAGCACATAATTAACACACAGCTCATGCGCCACCTAGAGGATCACTCCTTGCTTAGTGACCGGCAATACGGTTTCAGACCGAAACGGTCAACGGGTGATCTTCTGGCGTACATGACCCACCTTTGGGGTGAGGCTATGGAGAAGCACGGTGAGTCACTGGCAATTAGTCTTGACATCGCCAAAGCTTTCGATAGGGTATGGCACAAATCGCTTCTTTCCAAGCTACCAGCCTTCGGCCTGCCTCCTAGACTGTGTAACTGGGTTGCAAGCTTCCTGCAGGGGCGCCGTATTCGCGTCCTTTGTGATGGACGAGCTTCGGAGTTCTTGCAGGTAAATGCTGGCGTGCCGCAGGGTTCCGTTTTATCTCCCACTCTCTTTCTTCTGCATATCAATGACATGCTCTGTAACGGAAACATTCACTGCTATGCAGACGACAGCACCTTACACGGGAGTTATTACGCACATCCTGCGGCCAAGCAGTCTGATATCGCGGAAAAAAGGCAGCTTCTTGTCACTGAGCTGGACCGGATCCTGGACCACATTTCTCAATGGGGCGCTAGGAACCTGGTCGAGTTCAATGCCAAGAAGACCCAGGCATGTGCGTTTACAGCAAAGGTATCTCCTTTCCTTCCCCTTCCCACTCTTCAGAGCACACCACTGCCACTGCAGGATCACCTCACTATCCTCGGTATGGATGTTCGCTGCAAACTGAATAACAAAAACTATATCGAGAGTATCATCAAATCAGCCTCGCGTAAACTCGGAGTCCTGAACAGAGTGAGACGTTTTTTCACGCCGGAGCAGCGGTGTCTTCTATACAAGACCCAAATTCGTTCCTGCGTGGAATACTGCTCACATCTCTGGGACGGCTCCGCAAAGTACTTATTAGATGCTCTCGACAGGTTGCAGCGACGTGCGGTCCGCATTATTGGGGATCCTGAGGTCACGAACACCCTCGAGCCTTTGCAGATGCGTAGAGATGTTGCGTCTTTGGCAGTTTTCTACCGTCTCTACCATGGTGAATGTTCTGACGAGCTCTTCCAATTAGTCCCACCCTCCCCTTTCCTTCACAGGACGACACGTGCAGGGCTAAGATGTCATCCATTTACGGTGCAGAGTATACCTGCTAGAACCAAGCGTTTCAGTGATTCATTCCTATGCCGCACCACTAAGACCTGGAATTCCCTGCCAGCTCACGTGTTTCCTTCTTCCTACAGTCCTGGGTCCTTTAAGCGGGGCGTGAAAAGGCATCTAATGAGGCCGTCAAACTGAGTGCCACCACTGTTAACATGGTAAATGTTTACGATGGTGACCCTCTTTCCGAGACTTTGCCTTTAGCTTAACATCAGGCGAGGTGAAGTCAAATTGACGTGTCCTGTGTAAAAAAAAAAAAAAAAAAAATACCAATATCAACATCATATTCTAAAGACAACTCAAAAGCTGCATTATGGAAGTAAGTAAAATCATTGCCATTTAAAAACAATTGTCGAGCAAAGTCGAGTATAGAAGAGTGTGATGAATATTTAATGGAAAGGAAAAAATATTCTTTCTTATTTATTATATTTTTTAAACTTTCCATCTTTCTAGGATATACCACTGCAATTATTGTTATTAAACCTTGTAAAATATTTACATTGATTCATAATTATCTATAGAGCTCATTCTATTGGATGTTTATAGAAGTACGCACATGTTACTGAACTTGATAAATTAATTAATGTTGGAATGACGCCAGTTGTGACGACAACAAGAAAGCACAAAGAGTTTGAGTATCAGTGACTTTGATCCCATTTCGTATCAAAATAGAATGTATTTATTATATACAGGGTGTATTTTTGAAACGGTGCAATAAAGACAGGTAACCGTTGTAGTTACAGCAATATGTTCTTAGGAGACCTTCCCTAACTTTTTGAGTTATTTTGAACTGCATTCCCAGATTGTGGAAAAATCGTACAGTCAGCAAGAAAAATGCTAAAAGTCTAAAAAAATTTTTTTTTGCTGCCAATTGATCCTATTTCTTGTTAAGGTTTCTTTACAGCCCCGCTTCAAAAATACACCCTGTAGATCAATGTTTCCTTTTTCGTATTTTATGCACTGCCGTACGGTTCATCCATACATTCTTCTTTTGTTCGGTCAGTTCAGTTGCGTTATAACTTCATCAACTTACTAGGTTAAGATATGCTTGACAGTTTGAAACCTTATTAGAGTAGTTAAAATCAGTTGTGATTATGGTTTTAGCTACTCTAAAAAAATCAAGTTGTAGACATGTGGTGAGCGATAGAGGGAAGGCGTATTTAAAAACATTCTTTCGGCAGTCGGGTAAAAAGCCGAGTACTGTACTAGACTTATCCTCATCTTTTACCAGTTACTCAAGGAGTATAGAACTTGTGTTTATTTTTCAGTACTCACCCAAAGAGTGAGATCTTGTAATCTGCATATCTTTATAACTAACGGGCAGATTGAGGGCGTGAAGAAATCTCACAAACATCTTTGGAACATAAGGTGACCAATCAACTGCCCCGGGATTTCTTTTTGCGAGACCCGAGAAGACTATCATTAATTCCTGAAAATACATTCAATAAGCGATAAATATTTGCTTATCAATTATAATTAAATATTAGTAGGGAGTAGGACTATTAAGGCAGGGGCTGCAATTATCAACACCTTCAAATTTAGCACTAATAGGTAGTCGTTGACAATAAGCCCTTCGAAAAGTGGCATGAAATAGAAGCAATCGAAAATTTCATATTTTTCAAAAAAAGCTTCCTTGAATGTTGTGAATTATATGTATATGATGACCGAAAATGACGATATTTAAAATTAGAAATAATTGATTTCGCATCGACAATATTAAAACGGACATACTAAACGTTATCAGAAAAGAAAAAGGATAATCAATTAACCGGCGTCTATCAATTAAATAGCAACAAATGTTTATCTAGGTTTAAGTACAGTTTTAGGGCTATTCATCTCATAGTACGCATAGCTTGTGTTCTTCTGTAAAAGAAATATCAGAAAAATTGTACATCTCACCGAAATTCCACACTGTGCATTATACCACGTATCCCACATAGTCATAAGTTCGTCAAACCATAGCAAATGGCCTTTGTCGGCGTGTTGCGGCGGCAGGGCCACCGGGAGGAACGAGGCCAACTGACAAACCACGTGTGTGTCCGAACACCACGGGTTTATCCGAGGTAGAATTACATCCAAAATTTCTTTAGTTGCGCTTAAGCCAAAATATCTGAAAGAAAATTTGGTTTTGAAATTATAGAATAAAATGCTTTTTCGTGCATTAAAAACTACAGAAGTGTTTTTGATAAGATGTGTTTCGTGTCCTACCTAGTTAGATTAAAAAAGGTGTGTAGACGCGCATAGAAGTTAATATTACGTAGGTTTATAGCAATCTAATCTCGATTGCCGTGTTGGTTTGCGGTGGAGTAGAATAGGACGACCCCAGATCTTCCTGTGGGTGTCGTAAAAGGCGACTAAGGGATAGGGCTGTTCTCCATCTGACAGTAAACATACAGCCCAAGACAAACGGCCCGCTATCGGACAAAAAATCATAATTGGCAGAACGTGGGTGCAAGTAAACCTCGGCCTACCTATCTACCCCTTCGGGGACTTACAGACGTGAGTATATGGATGGATAATCTGTTAAAAATGGTTTTATTTCATTAGAGAATAGCCAGAATTTATTTTCCGAGCGGTCAATGTATTATTAATAACGGTCAATGACTGTTGACCGAATAAATAAGTGGACAGCTCCAATCTGTTGTTAGAATATAATCGTGTACAATTGAAGCTATACGACATGAGTTTGGCCTTGAGCTTTCATTATTATTGCTATTGTAGTGAGCGTCTGCGTAAAGAAATGTCCGTTCAACTCTCGGTACTTTGAGGGGTTGATCACTATCGGTAACAACACCCGAAACATCAAAAATGTATGGTAATTTTTCACTTATTATTTATAATTACGCTTGTCACTATGTTTGTATACTAAAGCTAAGCGTCCACCTACCCGCTCTGCACGCACCGGACGAAAAGCATCATACGGATTTTTCACACTGCGTCCACCTGATCTGTAGTTATCGCATTTTGCCGCCGCTACTCCCAGTAACCAGCCGGATTGCCGACGGATTCAGATTTTCGTAGTGAGTGCACGTGTGATGCTTAAAATCCCGCATAAACAAAGTGTATCGACAGGACGATTGTGAAAATGACAATGGCGGAATTCGCGCGGCGAACGCACGCCGCGCGAATTCCGCCATTGTCAGGAGCGGCATTCCAAATGACGTCATCAGCACGTATATCAAAAGTTGCCTCTGGGAGCAACAGCGCCGGCTTCGCCGATGAGCAGATTCGAGCGATCCGTACGGCACGGATAGGTGGACGCACTTGTTCGACTTTGTATACAAAGCATAATAATGCGTTGCATCCGTTGCATGCCGTGCGGGTATGTGGACGTTTAGCTAACACTAGCACGGGCCTATCGATTCATGATGCGCGCGCGACGTCCCATGAAACTTACCTACGAAGCACGCACCGGTCATTGAATTCCAAGTCAGTTGCTCAGTGCAACCTATATTCTAGACATATCGATGTGGTACGGTCAGCATAGGCAGTGATTTCAAATTTTTGCAATCTTTTCAACTGATTTTTTTAGAGAATTGGGACACCTGATATTTTTAATTGTTTTTCCTACACATATTTTCCAATAGCAAGTAACCACACAAAGTTCCGAGAGTATTTTGTTACACGTTATAATATATGAAACAGCTATAATTAAGTAGGTACTTACGGTCTGGCGCACTTCACCATCGATATGTATGATCCTTCGAGAGAGCTGAAAAATTGACCAGATTAATACATAAACATTTATGACAACGTAGAAGTACATGCACAGCCTGCCACCGCAATCAACTTAGAAACACTACATAGATCCGACAATAAGATGACTCAGAGAAATATTAACAAATCTGTTTAAATGGTAGCTGATTTGGAAAACGAACATATCTTTTCAAACCGTCATCACTTCAATCAATCGCTTGGAAGCATGAAGAAAAGCCTAAGGCCGTGTTTTCAGATGTTGAATTTTGAATTGAAAAAATATAAAACATGAATCATACTTTATAGGCCAATAAAATATTATGTTTTTTTTTAATGAAATAAGGTTATTATATTTTATTTGCAGAAATAGTAACAAACTATATCTATCTATCATAATATAAAAATGTGTATAATGTAGATAAGAAATATTCGCCTATTTGTTTGTGTAGTTGTTACTTACAACTACAGTTTAATAGTTAGTAGTGGGTATGATGGTTATTTTATTAATTATTTCTTTAATAAAATTATTAGTGACAACATCAATCACTCGTTAGGTATACATATAGTTTGTTACTTATCCTACAAATATCTATATTCTTACTGATTATAATTAGAGACCGGTTCAACATGAAATATGCATGCAAATAATGAAAAAAAAAAATTCCCCAAATCAGAATGAAAATGATCAAAATATGCGACGTTAAAAAATAAACAAGGGTTTAACTATTAATGTCAAGGATGAAAATATCAAAATTAACCATTTAATTAACATTTTATTATTAGGTATTGTAAACGCCAGGTACCTTTCCAAATGATTGATTGCTAAATTAGGATTGTAGATACTCAAACTACATTCTACAGGACAACTGTAAACATTACGAAATATGTAAGTAAGTAGCGAGATTTTTTACTGAAGAGGTTGGAAATATGCAAATCCGGTCTCTAATTATAATTAAGTACTAAGTTTAAAACCAGAATGACGAATTTGGAATTCCTATCGGTAAAGGTTGATTATGGCATCGGCATAATGATTTATTATTCAGCAGCTTGCTGAATAATGTATTGTGCGGTTAATATTCAAACGACAACAATTAAAAAAATAACATGAACTAATAATAACATGAAATATGGGATTGCAATCTGAAATAATAATGATTATGATAAAAAAAAATGTTTTAATTATATATTTAGACATAATATTATGATAATTTAGGACTCGTAACATTTCTCCAAGTGCACAAAGTGAATTAAAAAGATAGTAAATTTTGAAAGTCAGCATTCATTTGAACAGATTTATAAAAAAAATGCTGTTCATATTTGGAACGAGCACTTCAACTGCTATTTAACATTAGACAAGAGTGACGTTTATGGGTATTGATGAATGACCCAGCCCATCTGCCACCAAATGTGCGAACAATAAGCGTGTCCCGAAAAGTAATGTTGTTTTCTAGCTTTACGTGGGCAAATCGTCGTCGTCGGCTCCAGGGAGGCCGAACAACTCAAGCACGGCGCCTAGCCCGTCGCTTGACAGGAATTTGCGAATCAAATCGAGTATACCACCTCCTTGTTTGCCAGAACGCTTTGGCCTAAACACAGATTATATATAAAGTGTAATCGCTATAATATTATTCACCTCTGCTTCTTTTATAGTTTTTTATAAGGGTAATTCACGTATCTACTTATAGTGTAGTGTAGATAGGTAGGTACCTCATATACTAAGTAATTAAATATTCAAACAATTTCAATAACAAATTCATTCAAGAATTTGTACAACTTAGCTAGATGAGATGTATTTATTACATAAATAGATAAATACCCTCATTATTACATTAAAACCAATGCAGCAATGAAAATTTATAAAACTACTTGTAGGTATATTTATTAGGTGGAAAAACTGCCAAGTTATGACGGCATATTGCAGGAATTCCCTGCATACCTATGTATGTAAGTATCTTTTTCATATTCCCGAAATCCCTCGCATAACCACACCCGCCGCCGCCGGCCGGCGGGGCTATGGATATGACGGACTCGAACCGACTAAAACTGCGCGTTTGGGTCATCCGATGAGATGTAATCTATGTAACTCGTAAATGAGAATATTCATAGCACACGATCAACTGCTCCAATGGAACGTAAAAACCTTAAATGGCAAATGTTTGTGTAAGTTATATTTTACTGTTATTACATAACATTATATGACTAACGACGTAGCAATGACGTCATGATTATAAAGCGATATTCACGCATATGCTTTTTGTAATATATGCGTTATTCAACATAATTATGATTGCATCATTACGCTGTATAACATCACGTAGAAGCATGTTTAGTTACAAAAGAATTAATTTGTAGGAATTAAACGTAATTATATTGCAGTATTTGCAGCCTTATTAAGATTTGATCAAAACGTATAACTTACGTCAAATAGTGGTACATTCCAATACTTGTTGAGCTTTTCTCGAATATTATATTCCCCAATGCGTAGAGGGGCCGCCATGGTAGTGTCAGATCATCAGGCGAGATTAATTGTCTTTTCCTGTGGAAATAATTTGACGTAGTTATCTCTGCCAATCGTACCAAGTATTTACTGCCAAGAATGTCTACAAATATTTTAGTCTGCTAGTAGTTACAATAAAATTGTGTGCATCGGCGGATCGTTCCAATGGTAGGTATGGTAGGTTTGTATCCAAAATCTAACGTCGATTAGTGTAATTTTACAATCGATATGATCACCCACTGTTACAGAAAGGCCTAGAAGGGTCACATGTACCTCTGAACTTATTTGTGCTACATGATAGTTTGTGCACATTTGTTTTATAAGTAGTACAATTTTGCTATCCATCCCGTGCTATCCTCGAAAGACATCCAAAAATCTTATACTGCACATTTTGAGCACATTTTAGGTTCAAGATAGGTAAGTATATGAATCAAGCTAAACCAATGGATGCATAACAAGTGGAAAATTTAAAAAAAATCTAAAAAACACTGATAGCCGACAAAGTCCTCCAGTTTCCCTTTGAAATTCTCAGAATTGTATCAATTGGATATGCGCATTCAAATTTCCGCTGCAAATCTGAAAGTTAAATATTTAAATTCCACCTACAGGCAGCCAGCTACGTAGTGACTTAAACAACTTATGAATTTATTAGATAAAAATGGCTTGACGCAGTCATCAGTCCCCCAATATTCACACAAAACCAATAATTGTGTGTTTTTATAACATTTAAATCAATCGACCTTGTTTATTGAATGAAACAGAAAAGGTATGAGGGATAAGGGGCAAGACATAATCAAAGCAAAATCGTACGTATTGACGTGATTTTGCTATGCGAATGTCTTGATCGCATAATGCGATCGTGCCTGTCTAAACCTCTCCTTTTCAATATATTCACGCCTAATATAGAGGAAAGGATACTTACTTAGTGAGCATTATAAACATGGTAGCAAACTTGTGAACTTTGCATGGTTCTAGATCTGGAATGAGCATTAATTCATAGGCTAGTTTTATCAGTGCTATATGATCTTCTTTTGAAAACTTCAAGCCATGTATCCTTATATATCTGAAAAAAAAAAAACATTTTATAAAGGTAAAGTTGGTACAGTGACAGTAGGTACCTATGAACTTGAACCAATAGGAGAGCTCACAATTACTACGAGTACCTATTCTCGTAACACAAATTTTCACTGATATCGTGATCTGATTGATTTGATGTGATTTCTGACATTTGGGAAATTGAGATTAGATCGAGACTGAATTTTTAACAGATTTTTATTACTAGAATTGGCCTTTTTGGAGCATTACGAAACAACAGTTAGCCTCGACTCTCGACTACTATACGCAGAATGAGCTATCATTACAATTTTAGCGATGCCGATGTTATCCATGTGTAGGCGGTTGCACCTAGAAGCCCGGAGTCCGCTTACTCCACTTTCTCCTTTCGGTTCGGCTTATACGGCTTCAGTTTTTTGACATTTAAATCAAGACTGAATTTTGAGCTGATTTCATTACGAGAATTCTTCTCTGTGATAAATGTTTTTGTATTCATAGTGCGACGAAAAAGTACTTTGAATCGATTGTTAGTCTCAACCCTCGACTATCATACACCGAATGAGTAATGAGCATCTTCATCACTAACGCTGTTTCGAGCCTGTCGAGGTGCATGTGGTTGCCCTCGAACCTCGAAGTCCAGAGTTCGCTTACTTATTTCGGTTTGATTTATTCGCATTGATATACAAAATAAACCGTCCACGGATTTTTTGTATATCAATGCTTATATGGCTTTTACAGGTCTTGGTCGAATAAGCAAGGACCGAACTAGAAAACGTGTGCAATATTCAGTGCGTATGCGAGTAATACTGTCTAATTTGTTTTCAATATAGGTAGTCTGAATCGAGAGAGTTATAGGATTTGTAGATAGATTTTTGCTTCAATTGTTATCATGTAGGTGTCATGTAGGTAGGTATCATTTTTTCAAAGAAACATCCAGTTCAATGCTAATAGGTAACTTTATGCATTTGAAAATTCGCGTCAAAACGGATTCGAGCCTTCCACTTCTAACGTGGTAGTCAACCACACAACCGCCATGCCAAACTGGTCATAAAATGAATCATGTCGGTAGATAATACATTATGACATAACAATAAGGAATAGTGTGTGTTATCTGAGGTCAGGTGTATACTACAGGAAGTTCTGGGCGGTAGCCAACACATTTGAAACTTTAGCAATTCTTGCCAAAGGTTATCCTCAGCTAAATGTAACTAACTGTACCTATAATAATATAAGTTTCAATATTGAATAGTGTTGATACTGTCATTATATCAGTCACACATAGTCCACTGCTGAACTTAGGCCTCTAAGTCAATGACTTCCAGAATGACCGATCTGAAGCAGCCCGCATCCATCGCTTCCCAGCGACCTTGATGAGGTCGTCCTTCCACCTGGCCGTTGGGCGTCCTACACTACGTTTGCCCGTACGCGGTCGCCATTCCAGAACTTTTTTGCTCCATCGGCCATCTGTTCTGCGCGCTATGTGTCCCGCCCACTGCCACTTGAACGAGCTAATCCGCTGGGCTACGTCGGTTACTTTTGTTCTCCTACGGATATCATCATTTCTGACGCGATCACGTAGGGAAATACCGAGCATAGCCCTCTCCATAGCTCGTTGAGCGACTTTGAGCTTTTGTAGGAGACCTATAGTGAGGGACCACGTTTCAGATCCGTAAGTCATCACTGGTAACACACATTGGTCGTTCGTCTTTAGGCACTGAGGTATGTCGGACGAGAAGACATCTCGTAGCTTCCCGAACGCTGCCCAGCCGAGTCGGATTCGTCGATGTACCTCGTCTTCGAAGCTGGAATTGCCTACCTGGATCAGTTGACCCAAGTAGACGTACTCGTCAACAGCTTCTAAGACTGAGTCCCCAACATGCACCGGTAGAGGCGCAACATGGACATTTGACATAACCTTCGTCTTGTCCATATTCATCTTAAGGCCCACCTGTTGGGATACTCTATTGAGGTCTTCGAGCATGGTGTTTAAGTCTTCCAGCGATTCTGCCATGATGACAATATCATCGGCAAACCGAAGGTGAGTGATATACTCGCCGTTTATGTTGATGCCACGTCCTTTCCAGTTCAGTAGCTTGAAGACGTCTTCCAAGGCAGCGGTAAACAGTTTCGGAGAGATAACGTCTCCCTGTCTAACGCCCTTTTTCAGTGTGATTGGCTTCGTGCTCTGTTCCTGTACTCGGACCGACATAGTGGCGCTACAGTGGCTTATGGAGATGTGCATCATCAGGGGCGTAATCAGCGTAACACTCACACTACCGACGCCGCCCGCCCATAAGAACCTTCTAATGACCTTCTTGAAGGACCCCCTAATGTAATTGCTTTAAAAACCACGGCAGGGAGTACATTTCACAGTTTATACGTTAGTAGTATGAAAGGGGACAGCACTAAACCTAGTTCAATCATATTACCAGATGATATGTAAGTATTGCATTAGTCGCATCTTCAATGGAACAACACGAAATTGGCTATGCTACAAGGCTGAAAACCTGGTTGTGATACCAAAAAACTCATCCATAAACCAAAGTAATTTGTATCTAACATATTAGATACCGATGTATTAAGAAAGACAAGATTACCAGAAAAGCCAGGCTCATCAGATAGATCATCAAATTCGGTACACGTATGAAAAACTACTAATTCCTAAACAGGGACTAAATTTGTTGCTGCGGTGATTGAATGTCATAGAAAGCGCCTGTTGGATTTGTGTTCTGCCGTATTACGGAGAAAAGGCTTAACTAACATTTTTTTCAAAGTTGAGTTATATACATATTCGGAATCAGGAGAAAAAGGCGCATGTACCCAATTTTTTGTGTAATTTTATCTCTAGAATCTACGGAAATACATTAAGCCCGAAAGGCACATCTAACAGTTAAATTGTTATTGAATAAATTGAAAAGACTTATTTGACACCGATTAAGAAGAAACAACATGAATACGTTCTTATGACTTGAAAGTGTTATAAAGAGAAGTCACAAGTGACCAGTTGTGCCTTTTCTTTAAAACGCCAGTAAGGAAGGTAAGGAATGTGGGGGTGTCCTTGCGCTCATCATTGCGCCAATGTTTTCAATTCAAGGTAAACGCAAGCTGATTTATTGGTAAGCAATGTTGTTTCTTTCATTGTAAAATCTTAAATTAAGTTATGATTTTGTAAAAGATGTTTTTGCTTAGATAATCATAACTTTTCAAATTCATTCTGACAACTCAAATAGGTAAACATATAACAGTAGTATGAACAGAGGGTAGGCTGAAAATAATAACTTGACGAAAAAATGTTAATATTTTAAAATATGTCATCCAATGTTTTGGAAAATTTAGTAACATTTTCAACCTACCCTCTACGCACGCGCCTGTTAGGTGCCTACCCGCGCGCGCTTACGACGTATATTATAAGTAAATAGTACTTAACAGTCACTAAAGTCTCTAGTTTTTGTGCCGGATATCTGAAGTTGTGTTTCTAAATCTATTTGAACGCAATGGACGAAAAGTCTTATTATATTAAAAAGGAGATGGAAAATGGTGGGCCCAAATGTAATAAGTTGAGATATGACCTAAAAAATTAGTCATATTTTTCTATCTTAGAATATGAAAAATCACCTCAATTCTCAATCTGGATGCGGAGAAATATGAGAAAATAGTTTTCGTGAGATTATCAATTGAGTAATCGATTATACACTAAAATATTTGCTGTAAATAATTAACTCAAAGTAATTAAATGCACTATATATACTTACATGCATTATAGTGCATATAATTACAGTCATATTATTAAATCAAATATCAATTAATTACTGAAAAACCAATATTAATGATTATCGATTTCATATCGATTCAAATCTCTCTTATATTTGTAGTCTATGTCACTGACATGGCAGCTGACTAACATTGACACTAGACAGTTGCTGACTGTTTTTGTTTGCTCATCGTTTCGTGTTTTCCGATGCGTTTTGAGTGCTTTCCCGATTATTCGTCATTTTTTACGACAACTGCTTTGTATTTTACGGATTCTGACCCTGCCGACCTTGTACGACCCTTGCTTTCACCTTGGACACCGAAGATCGCTCACACGTTTGACTTGGCATTGTTTTTGCATTTTACCGCCAGCTTGTGGATTGGATATTATTGAAACTATGGATCGCTGTGTGAATTGTGGTATATCCACTGGTCACTGCAATACACTGGGCCGACGGCCCTTACACGATGAAACAATTCTGTCAGTGATTCGGCAATGGCTTGCACCTCAGTCTGTAAGTAGATACCTGTAACCTCATCTAACCAGCTACCATCCTGGCAGGTTTAAAATGTAAAATGTGTTTAATAGAAGGTGAATAAAACACTATATTCAATGATTTTTTATTTTATTTTAGACATCCTTTCCCTATCTCCTTACCTGTTACCTACCTATCGCTTGAAGTCGTTGACGTTCATTCATATGATTTTTCAAACATTTTCTAGAAAATATAATAACTATTAGTGCAAAAGAACACATTTTGCACTTCAGGAATCAGCTGTTAGATAAAGATTGTAACATAACCTCACTTTTACATAATCTCTTATATCTCTGTTCTCAGATTGACAAAATCCGCAGAATATTCAGTGAAAGGTTGATAATATATAAGCTATTAATTGACACCACTTTCATCTTCTTACAACTAGGCCCAAGATTGTATGTAATCATTTCAGTCTCCTTTATAACTCAAAGAAATAAACTATTGTTGACAATGGAGTTGTTCAGCAGTTTAATTAGTTTATTTTTAAATTGTTGTTTGCTTTGAACTATTAAGGTGCCGTACCTAATGGGTAAAAATGGGACTATATTACTAAGATTTGCTATCTGTCTTTCACCAGGTTTTGCTATTATTTCATGAACCGTTATAGCTAGATCATTGAACTGAAACACTTCGTGCGTGAGTCCGGCCCCGTAGAATTAGATTTTGTTCCAAAATCAGAGATAATACGGTGGTTTAAAAAGTGTAACGTCAAATTTATCATTTTATTTGAAATATAGAGTTTTGATTACCAATTTTTTGTTATTTGTTCAATGTTCATTATTAAAAAGTAAGTGAAAAAGGCAATCATTTTAAAAGTAACAATTTTATGTAAAATTTATACTCTTTTAAACTCGCAATGAACCTTTATGATTACGTTACAAAGACATAATTACATATATTATGTGTCCTTTCATTTTAATACTGAACTGTTTTTAAAAAGAAAAGACTTATCTGGTTAGTTGTGCCTTTAAAACGATAAAAAGATATTTTATTTGTAATTATTTTGTTAAGATGAAAGGGAAAATTGGGATTATCTGTATAAAAAATAAATAAATAAATATATTACTATACATGGTTGGATAGGTATTTCGATTGTGTACCTTAATTAATAACTTGTTTCTCCCAATAATACACAAAGGATTTTTTCTGCTAAAAAAACCTTGAAAAATTTCAAACTCGATTATCTTACATTTTTGTTTTTGTTAGTTATGCCTTTTTACAATAAGACGGCAGTGTTAGCCTTAGCAATTATATCAATGTGTCTGTGTCAGCTGTGTCTGTAGATAAAAAC
This sequence comes from Eilema sororculum, assembly GCA_914829495.1. Classification (NCBI taxonomy): domain Eukaryota; kingdom Metazoa; phylum Arthropoda; class Insecta; order Lepidoptera; family Erebidae; genus Eilema; species Eilema sororculum. Next base: position 11,517,398 of record OU618553.1, on the reverse strand, counting down.
GATAGGCACTTTCTGCAACCCTGAATCACTTAGGTAAGTCAGTGCTTATATATTATGTTAAAATTGTTGTTGCATTATTATTATTATACTTAATCAGGCAGCAGTTGATTCAACTGATAACGCCTATATCCTGCTATTCTTCACCAGCTTAAACTTTAGTACACAAATGTTTGTCAAGTCTGTTCTTGAATTGATTCACACTTTGTGAAGATATTACGTCTTCTGGCAGTTTGTTCCATGTTTTAACAACTCTATTGCCCAAGAAGTGCCTATGTGGGTTGTTATGGGAAAAACTGGTGCTCAGCTTCAAATGGTGACCTCTGAGATGGGTATTGTGGTTTCGCAGAAATAAGTTGCCGAAGTCTTCTATGTCATAGTGGCCATTTAAGATCTTGAATGTCTCAATTAAGTCTCCACGTTCCCTGCGCTCTCTGAGTGTAGTGAGCCCCAGAATTTCTAAGCGCTGCTCATAAGGACGTCGTTTTAGCACATGTGGTACTTTAGTGAAACTCCGCTGCACTTTCTCTAGCATCTCAATGTCCTTTACGAAATATGGGCTCCAGATTTGGAACGCGTACTCAAGAATTGGTCTGATGTAAGTTTTATGAATATTGAGCATCATTTCCGGTGTTATAACTCCAAAGGCTTTCCGAATTAAGTAAATAAGACTTTTGGCTTTCTTGGTAATTGTTATTATGTGTTCTTCCCACTTGAGGTCTTCCAATATTTTAACACCTAGGTCAGTTTGCACCTTCGTTTCAGTTAGCTGAGTGTTTCCAAGTGTGTAAGTCTTGCGGGGGTTTCTGCTTCCTATATGTAATACTGTACACTTCGTTTCATTTAAGTTGATTAACCACTTCTTGGACCAGTTTGCAATTGTATTTAGGTCATTTTGGAGGCGATCATAGTCGATCAGAGGATTTGCAAATATCTTGGTGTCATCAGCAAAGGCACTGACATTGCATTGAAGGTCATGAGGAAGATCAAACGTGTACATTATGTACAGAACTGGGCCCAATACTGAGCCTTGGGGTACCCCACTGTGTATCTCTCGCTGGTCAGAAATGCTATCACCCACTCGTACTCTCAAAGTTCGCTGTAAGGCTTCAATCCAGGCAAGTAGTTTTCCCCGAATTCCCACGAATTCTACTTTCTGTAGTAATCTCCTTGTTGGGACCCGGTCAAATGCCTTTTCATAGTCTAAGTATATGACATCCGTTGGTTCTCCCCTATTGAAATTGCCTGTCCAAGCTGACAGGCAGGACAACAGGTTAGAAACCGTGGACCGACGTGGGCAGAAGCCATGTTGATGATAGGCAATAATTTGGTGGTTTGCAATGAAATTCCGGATATGCTTAACTACTATTTTTTCCATGGCCTTACACGCCACACTAGTTAAGCTTATAGGTCTGTAGTTTGCCGCTTCCAACTTGGTGCCTTTCTTGAATATAGGCGTCACCAGAGCTGTCTTCCACAGGTCCGGTAGAATTCCAGTCTCATATGAAGTTTGCATTATAGTTGCTAGGTAATTATTAAGATCACATGTTTTGTATATGACGACAGGGATGTTGTCCGGACCAGGTGAGGAATCTGGTTTCATCTCACGGAATGCTTGTTCAATTTTATCTGGCGTAAACAGTATTTCTTCAATGGAATCCTCAACTCTCATCGTCGGTTCCAGTGTTGGCAAAGGTGTAGGTGGCTCCATTTGGAAAACACTCACAAATTGATCTGCAAAAATCTTTGCAATTTGTGAGGGATCGGTCACGACTTGACCCTGTTTATCGTGCAGAATCGTTGGAATATCTACTTTAGATGCTACTTGCTTTCTGAGGTACGAGTAAAACCTTTTGGGGCCAGATTGTAGCAGGTCTCTTTCATATCTTATACGGGAAGCCCTGTTCAGGTTTACCAACTTGTTATTCAGTGTCCTGTAGTCTACTACTGACAATAATACTGCCAAGCTATATTAATTAAAATCTCAACTGAGCCGTCCACATGCAGATAATAATTCGTTAGTAGATATGTACCTGTAGATTCTAGAAGGTTATTTTAATGCATTTTGTTAGAAATGATTAATGGACTAGGGTGAGCCATTGTTCAAGAGTCTCCTTACTCTCCCCATGCTTTTTCATATTTTATATGTCACACCAAAGGCTGTAATATTTTTTGAACTTGTGTGAAACTGAAAGCATAGGTGGTGCTGCAAATAGGTTATTGGATTTCTAAAGTTTTACCATTTTAGATTTTTAAGTTACTTCTACTACATTTTAGTTTTTTTCTAGCAAGAATTTTATATCAATAAATTACATTTGACACAAAAATTGCATGTAATTTGTTATTTGCTACATTTATTTATCATATCAATATTTAAAATATTAATTCTTTTAGAAAAAGAAAAAAAGAACTAGCAATCAGGTTGAGCTCGAAAATACATAAATATAAACTGGCCATAACTATATAAATGTTTAAATTGCTATTTAACTTTATTCTGCTTCCAGAACTGCATAAATATATGCATTCACATATTGCTGCTTGGAATGAACTCCCTGCTAGGAAAACCATTCCCAAGGGACTACAATATGGGGCAACAACTATTACCATACTTCCATACTAATATTATGGTATGGTATGGTATCACGGGCTGTTATCCGCAACTCCACGACAAGGCGCGGTTTTTGCGTGAGGGTGGGATTTTATTCGATCCACCCCAACTCGTTGAAGAACCCCAGCAGGTTATTCACACTGCTGGTGATCTCCCGGAGCGTACCTGTGTTTCCGAAGTACTTAGCCCTGTATGTGGCGGTTTCAGGACAGTGTAGGAGCACGTGTGCCGCAGTTTCGTCCTCGTTCATGCAGGCTCTGCAGAGAGGGCTGTCGGTGATACCTAAAATATAAAGGTGTTTATTGAAGGAACCATGCCCCGTGATGGCAGCCGTAGTCGTGCGTAGTTGCCGTTTGTTCAGTTGTCGAAGACGCCTGGTCAGTCTATTATCAAGCACAGGGATTGCCTCCCTGGCCTGTCTGCATACTTCCAGGTTTATCCATTCTCTGTTGTGTTGGTCTCTCGTTCGTTGGTTCACTATGGTTCGTAGGTATGCAAAGGGGATCGGTATTATGGGTTCAGGTCCCATTGCAACCATGTCTGATCCTCTCCTAGCAAGCTCGTCCGCGGCATCATTACCTCGCGAGCCGCTGTGGCCTTTGATCCATTGTAGAGTTATGTTGTTGGTGTGACCTATTTGATTTAATTTAAGATGGCACTCCAGTATTAATCCTGAATTAATAGTATGGCAGTTTAATGCTTGTAGCACGGCCATGCTGTCTGACAGTATGCGTATTGAGTGACCTATCACTTTCCGGGCCATTACCGCTGAGGCTGCCAGAGTGATTCCCATACATTCCGCTTGGAATACTGTGTTATGGGTCCCCAGCGGTGTCGAAATTGATATATTGAGGTCCTCCGAGAAGATGCCGGCCCCGGTGCCAGTACCTGTTTTAGATCCATCTGTGAAGATGCGCAATTCCGTTGGGCATAAGGCCTCACAGCGGTGGTCCTCGTGAAGCTGGATCTTGTATTTTTTGTCGAAAAGGTGTTGTTTAGGTACACGGTCATTGACTGCTCCTATCATATACTAATATTATAAATGCGAAAGTAACTCTGTCTGTCTGTCTATATGTTACGCTTTCACGCCTAAACCACTGAACCGATTTTGATGAAATTTGGTATAGGGATAGATTAGACCTTGAGAAAGGACATAGGCTATGTTTGGTCGCGATAGCCGACATCCATGCGAGCGGAGCCGCGGGCAAAAGCTATAATATTATAAATGCGAAAGTAACTCTGTCTGCCTGTCTGTATGTTACGCTTTCACTCCTAAACCATTGAACCTATTTTGATGAAATTTAGACCATGAGAAAGGATATAGGCTGCGGTTGGTTGAGAAATCCGACATCCACGCGGGCAGAGCCCTGGGCAAAAGCTAGACTCAAGTGATAAAATAAATAGGTATAAAGTTTTAATATTTGAAAATTGAATAAATCTTTGGAGGATACTTAATTAAATAAAATGAGTGATAGAATAGAGTACTGATTATTGCACTGCTACTGGTGTTGCCGTAGGATGAATGTTTGAGTTCAATTCCTTGCCACTAGACTATAGCCCAAACAACACAACCAATTTGGTCTATCAAGAGGATTTCACAGGTTTATTAATAATTTCAGTAACTAATTTTCTTAACATAAAATCATCTACTGTAGATCAAAAAAAGTTATAAGTATCTCAAATGCTTTAATATGATAATATAATAGGATATAAGAAGTTAGTTACTTGTAATCTAAAAAAAATACAGAATATAACATGATGACCAGGCAAATTTAGAGCTATCATATTCCTATAAGAATATTTCTAGTCCTGTTAAACTTCTCAAGATGTTTAAATATTTATTTTAACAGAATGTCAATATAATTATTGTCTAAAAAGTTGTGCAAATTCATGAACCACCAATGTAGTCACCTAACTTAACACTTTCTACCCTCACATATGGGCTTAATGACTGATATGTTAATTTTTACTTTGAAAGTGAGATAAGAATAATAATATTTACTTCATAAGCCTGGAGGACCACACACCGCACGCCGGCTTCATCTCACGCAGCATGACAGCCTTCGCAAGGTTCGTCTTCACTTGCTCCAGAAACCGTGTAGACTCCTCATCCAATTCATCGGCATATGGTAATAAATGATTCGTCAATATTTCCTTCTGGGGTTTGAACCCCAGAGCTTGTATCCGATCCTGGGTAGTCACCAAAAACTCAAATTCATCGTCTTGAATCATATTGAATGATTTACGTTATTTTGTTATTAGTAAAAAATAGCGAATCACTGAGGTCTGTCCCTAAGGTCCGGCGGCTGCATGAGCCCCGTTATAAATTTAAACACTGCACGTTTACGGATCGCAAATATTGTATTGTCACTCATTAACAAATCAAATTAACATTGAATTTACACAAGTCATCGAGATAACACTGAAAAGAAATTCCGAATCGCCAAGTCAGTCGTAAGATACGTTCCTTTTCACTAAAAATTGACATGCGTCATTTTACTTACGTCACAGTACCGCATCTACGTGCCATTTTACGCAGAATATTGTTTGAAACTATATGTACAAAACCCATAAGATTATTGTGTTCAGTATAAACCATATGCTAGCCAATAATAGCTTTGAACCCGTACAATGCACTCGGAACAATTACATTTATACTATATAAGCAACAAGTGAGCGGTGTCGTCTTTTACTTACTACAGCTGTTGCTCGTGGGTCCACCCGTAGTCGTACGGGACTACGGGATGTTGGTTATAGCCTTATCACCAAATATGAAGTTCAACAGAAATCTTAGTTCGAATTCTCTCAATTATCGTAATTCATTCAACTATTGGGGTTTTACCGTAAAACTTTTGGTCCTTTGAGCCGGACTTTTCCTAGTAGGCATAGAATAAAGAAATAATAAAATTGTTAGAAAAAGTGTACGTGGGATAGGTACCCTAGTGGTGATTTAATTGTGATTTGAATTTTTATCTTCTGAAAGTAGAAGTACATACACTCATTAACAAAAATTACCGATCATCCTTACCTATGTAATATATCTTTAAACTCTTGAATGTTTTCTGAAGATAACAAAATACTAAAATAATATATCAATTAAGTACTGTTTTATTATGATCCTTTCTAAATCAGTTAGCATTTTGTAACTTTTGAGGCTGTTACTCCAAACCGGCAGTTCATTCAGACATTCAGGTTCGATCGATTGTAACCCGTCTCTTACATAATCTTAATCATATACTCCTATATATTTACTTATTCAATAATCATAATCACCTGTTTGTTATCTCAGATTTTTCGGTAGCGACCTGGCAGTCGCTGAGCAGCCAACCCTGAGCCAGCACTAGTTACCTAGACACCAGCAGAAGTATCAGGTGAGGTTGGCTTGGGCGGATAAAAGTATAGCAATTAGGATTTTCACTAAGTAATATTACACAACAAACAATGATGATTGCACTATGCTATTGAATGTGCAGAAAGAGGTAAGTAATAATATAAAAATGACATGACAATGAGGGTTAAGTCTGTTTTATTTCATTATTCATATTGCTGTAAAATCCAGAAAGCGGCTTAAAGTTGCTTGGTAAAATCTGACTGATAAAAAAAACAATATATATTAAAAATAATTTAATATAAAAATGTAACAATAAATCTATGATCGGTTTAAGACAATATTTCTCTCCATATATTTGAAATTAAATATTTAGTAATAATTAAATTTCATTTAATGTTTTACTGACGAAAAGTTGATATTATATTATACGTTTTAAAATAAGACTTTAGATGGTATGAAGTAAGGAAAACATGCAATTAAGTAGGTACAGTTAGCCGTAGTCAAATACTTTTGTACTAGGATGGATTCGTTAAAATTGGGCATACATTGATTTCGTTACACTTATACTGTATACAAATATTCATCATTGTTCAATAATAGTACCTATATTTGTACTGGATATGATCTTTTAGAAAATAATAATATCATCATCATTATCAAAGCATTTTCCCACAAGCTGGACGACCGAGCTTGGATAGATAGACTTGTACAGTCAGTATCAAATTGATCGTGATGAACACAGTGCTCATAATGATCCACCTTTAGTTCGGACAATACAATTCAATTCGAGGCAGGATTCGTGGTCACACTAACTTGCCACATCCATCAGTGATAATCAGGATATTTTTCCTGTTAGTCATACCAATAAAATTCAATAAAACAGTTTAGATTTGCTCCTTGCTCTTGCTATCTTAGTTTTAAGAACATTTTGAGACTTTGTCATCAAGATCGTTCTGACGCTGATTGTACATACAGTAATTAATCAGACAAACAGCATCGTTACCATGATGTGCTATTAAGCGATCGTGTTTAGTGCCGCAATCCGGAGGGAGAGAGAATGAACTCCATAGAGATGTAGCTCCATATCTCTCCTAGATTCCGACCGCGTTTCGTGGCGTGACGGACAGTATTAGTAGCAGTGCCTTCATACTTCATGTTTAATACTAGTGACTGTAAAATCCCCATCTTCCTTGCATTTCTCTCAGTCACATCCGAGGCCTTCAAATCGGAATCCGGGGCCCGCTTTCAGGCTTTTCCTTCACCGCTGGCAGTGAGCTATGGCAGTGAGACTATTGTACTAGTTATTGTGAAGTGTTGTCAGTTATTATGTTACTATTTTGTATTGTATTATATTATAGAAGGTACAAATCAATAAAGCCCTATTTATTTAACTGTCATAATGGATTATATTAAACGACAACCTATCTTATTACTATGAGGAAAAGGCATAACCAGGTAATGCATTATTTTTATATCAATAAAATAATAATAATGCCACTTAACAATGTCTCTTGTCTACATGGCATGAAGGCACAAATTCAAATGATTTTCTGCAATCAATGGCAGAATAATTGATAGAAAATAACAGGAATCGTCAATAATATGGTATGAATTATGGAAGAAATCATGTGACCACGTTTTCTTTTTGTGTTGTGTAGAGGCTAGCGGCGAAAACGATGTCTCTTTTTATAGCTGTGGACGCCTCCATCATCTTGGCCTGCAGTTTAGGATCGCCTATGGCCATTGCTGCATCCTTGACGTCCACTAACAACTGGAAATGTAACAAAGAAATAAATAATGACAAGAATGTCTACTGTTAAGTTAATAAATAAAAACTGAACCCTTCCTTAGCAGTCGGGTAAAATTAAAGTAGGTAAGTGATGGTAGTTGTTAAAATATAGTAAAAGAATTTAATATGTAAGATTGTGACTGAAATGTCCTAGAATGTTCATTTAGTATATTGCAGAAATTGAAATAAGTTTTAGTAGTTTGAATGAATTTTTTATAGCATTTATTATGCTAGCTGTTAAGTTCGAAAAACATTGGAAAAAATGAAATGCTCAAGTGAGACTCGAACTCACGACCTTTCGCTTACAGGGCGACTGCTCTGCCATAGGCAGAGCAGTCGCCCTGTAAGCGAAAGGTCGTGAGTTGGCAGACTGCCAACTGAGCTATTGAGCACCACTTGAATCATTCCAAATTTTCCTTCTCTTTATATCCGTCTATAAGGGCGACGGTGCAGCCATCTACCAACATTCTTACGAAGTGTTGGAAACAATGAATGATTTTTCAACCATTTTTAAACATTGAATTTTGATGACTGCGCCCAAATATTTGAATGTTTTCTTCCCTTTTGAATTTTCCTTCTCTTTTTTTTTCATGGATTTTTTTTCATTTGGAATGATTCAAGTGGTGCTTAATAGCTCAGTTGGCAGAGCAGTCGCCCTGTAAGCGAAAGGTCGTGAGTTCGAGTCTCACTTGAGCATTTCATTTTTTCCAATGTTTTTCGAACTTAACAGTTAGCATAATAAATGCTATAAAAATTCATTCAAATATTTGGGCGCAGTCATCAAAATTCAATGTTTAAAAATGGTTGAAAAATCATTCATTGTTTCCTACAGTTCGTAAGAATGTTGGTAGATGGCTGCACCGTCGCCCTTATAGACGGATATAAAGAGAAGGAAAATTTGGAATGATTCAAGTGGTGCTCAATAGCTCAGTTGGCAGAGCAGTCGCCCTGTAAGCGAAAGGTCGTGAGTTCGAGTCTCACTTGAGCATTTCATTTTTTCCAATGTTTTTCGAAGTTTTAGTAGTGTCAAAATTTTTCAAACATTATTTTTCAAGCAATCAATCAATTAGCGTATCGAAATCCACTGCTTTTTTTATCGTGCCCAAAACCCCCACGGAGCCGGTGGAGGCGGTTATGTCGGACTCGAACCGACTAAAACGCACGCCGTCTTGGGTCCTTGATTGCCGGAGGTGAGATTGCCGAAAGCATATCTCTCGCACCCCGGCAGACCCAGGACCATCTCGAAATGGTCCCATCGAAATCCACTGCTAGACATAGGCCTGTCACAATGTTGGGAGGCCTTAGCCTACTGTTTCCACGCTGGCCAGACGGGTAGGTACAGGATTTTATTTCTATTTTTCCTTCTCTCAATGTGATATCGTCTACATATATTTCCGATAAGAATTTATAATAATTTTCCATTATTTATATATCAAATATTTTTTTCAAGTAAACCTTCACTGCTCACCTCATGCAACTGCTGTATGCACCTCACGATAATACCTTCTTGAACATCAGTAAGATCCATTATCTCAGCGAACGGCTTCTCTAACGCCCACTCGTATACAACCTTAACTAGACCGAAGTTCAGCCTCTCTGCTTGCCCTTCGAATTGGCCCACCTAGAAGTAACACGAGCTTAGAAATGATGAATGATAGATCATAGTGGTAACGACGGTAGCTTAGTTAATAAGAAATCAGCTTTACAATAGAGAGGTCGCAGGCAGTACTGTTTTTTTTAGACAGGACACGTCAATTTGACTTCACCTCGCCTGATGTTAAGCTAAAGGCAAGGTCTCGGAAAGAGAGTCACCATCGTAAACATTTACCAGCAAAATAAACTGTTAAAGCGGACCCCAGACTCCAAGCCGAAAGCTTCGGATACGACTGGAATTAACGCAAAGATGAACAAGAAGAGCCTAATAAACGTAAACCAAATCAAATTATTCACTACAAAAGTTCAACACTCACCATATATTTAGACTCAATTTGTGTCAACTCGCGGTCAATTTCCTCTATAGCTTTGACTCCCTCAGCGAGTTTGTCGGTCAACTGCGTGAGTTCCACCTGCGTCCGCGCTTGGAACACGAAGCAACTGAGTAGCGCCGCTATCTCTGCTGGCGACTTGTCCGTGAACACATTTCTGAATACGAGCTCTGAGATTATCAACTCATTTGTACCCATACCGCATGCCACTCTACCTGTAATATAACACCAATTTGAATGTGCGTCAGAAATTTCTAAACTGTCAATTTTTGTTATGTACTATCTATATTATAGTTCGATTCATATATATCTTGAACCAAAAATGTGTCTCAATGTCCTAAGTACTCCTAAGAATGGTCACCCACCCTAATACCGATTTAGATAGTGTTGCTTAACCTTGCCTCCACTGTGCTCGATCTTGGGCGTCCATGGTAGTGAGATCAGGAATCCTTGGGCCTACTCTTTTTAACCCCCGCAAAAACGACGGGGTGTTATAAGTTTGACGTGTCTGTGTGTGTGTGTGTGTATGTGTGTGTGTGTGTGTGTGTCTGTCTGTGGCATCGTAGCTCCTAAACGGATGAACCGATTTGGATTTAGTTTTTTTTATTTGAAAGGTATATTAGTCGGGAGTGTTCTTAGCTATATTTGAAAAAAATCGGTCCAAAATGGCCGCCGCTACAAAATGGCGGAGTATATAAAAATTTCACAAGTCCCTCAATATGGGTATCAAATGAAAGGGCTTGACTAGTAGATCAATTTAAAAAGTATAAAATAAAAATTAAATTAAAAATTTAAAAAACCCCCGTCACAAAAAACATAAAATCCAAAAAGTTGAAAATAAATTGTGTTTGCCCTTTAACTTTGATATAAGTACCTATTAATATTTCGTTTCAACCGTTACCATGTCGGGGGGACCATGTATCGTTCCGGTAATATGATGGAGTGCTTTAACAGTCAGGGTCCCCTGACATGGCAACGGTTGAAACAAAATATTAATAGGTACTTATATCAAAGTTAAAGGGCAAACACAATTTATTTTCAACTTTTTGGATTTTATGTTTTTTGTGACGGGGGTTTTTTAATTACCTGGAGCCGTTCGGGCAAAGAGGGGCGCCATTGCTAGGCATTCGTTATTCTATTTTATATTATAAGTTTATTTACATAGGTAAATTAAAGATATACCTTTTAGTATAACACTATCGTGCTCATCGATATAACTAAGTTCTCTAAGCACCATCAATCGCCTCTGGTAGTCCGGGTACAGCGCGAGATTTTCAAAAGAGAGCAACCGTTTGTATTTATCACGTTTCCTCTCTGTCACTTTGCGTTCGTACACTATTGCGAACTCGGTTTTGAAGTTTGCAATGTCTGTATTTTTCTTATGTTCTTTTAATTCATACTGAAAAGAACAGAAATAGGTATTTTAATGTACCGTTCATTATCATTATCGTTATCACTGCGTTGTAGAATCTGTAGCTTGTACTTTGAAGTCCTGTATCAGCTCTCTAAGGACTGAAAGAGCCGCGACTGGGAGCAGCTTTTTGAGGCAAATTATTATTAAATTATTACTTTATTGTACAGTCAGCGTCAGAAATATCATGACGACAAAGTCTCAAAATTACCTTAAAACTCTCGTATTAAGAGCAACTCAAGCTGTTAATGGATTTATATCACATCATCTTTCTGATGCTGACTGTACGCTTATATGATATTCATATTTAATGTACAAAGGCGAGCTTAACTCAAAGTTGAGTTCTCTTCTAGTAAACCCGGATGTAAAATGTACAAACAAAGGAAGAAGAAGACAAAGGAGGTGCTTCGCCGCGCTACGAACCTTCGGGCAACTTTTCCTAGTAATAAATTCCGGAAACGGCTCTTCCAGTGGGAATTTATCCCTACTTTTTATCTAAATTTGGTATATAGCTTTTACACGAACGACTGTAGTTAATATGTACACAATACTTACCAAGCATTTGTTCATCTTGTCCAAAGACTGCAATATCTCACCAGTGGTGATTGACAGTGATTGTGTAAGACTGAGGTACTCTAGTACCATGGCCCCGGTACACACTGCATGTGATAAACGAGATAATTCCTGTACCGTGTTCGCGCAAGTCGTACCTATGGGTGCATCTTTAAACCTGAAGAGCATAAAATATAATTAATTACTCCTGGCAGTGAGTACTCAGATAAACGAGATGTAATTGTTGTCTCTGTAAAAGTAGCTGATTCTACTGAATGTAAGCTCGCAAAAAAGACGAGAACGTGAACGTTCTAATGCGCATTTTGGTGAGCATTCACTTGTAATGAGCATTCTTTTGAGTGTTACATTACAAAAAAATAAGCAATAGCGTTTTAGCGAGCATTCTATCATGCGTTCTGTCGGGCATTATCGCGAAAGGACAGTAAATATGTATCGACTAGAGCGTTCGCTAGAAAGAGCATGAAAAAGTTCGTAACGATGTTAGGCTCGGATCCTTTTTCAGTTTGACAAATTTTAAATCAGCGAATTCTAAATGATCTGTTGCAAGTGAATTCCTACGTGTATAAGCATCTTAAAGTTATTTTTAATGACTAAGACACGGATAAGTAGTTGAATTGAAGTACGACCGCGCCTTAAACGAAAATTCTTTACCTGGGTATTTGTCTCCTCTCCCAATCATCTATTATAACTCGAGAATCGATTTTCAAATTTAACTTAGTTATGGCTACGATATTTTTAGGTGCGATACACAATATTGTGTGGTCTGATGTGCTTTCTTCAGTACCTGTAATATTTTATACAGAGTTTAGTTCTCAAGTGAAATATTGCAACAATCTATATCTACACTGCACAATTTGTGGCTCACAGTTTCACCTGCCATTATCGTTGCATGTTCATACTCAAATACATGGCAAACTCTGCAGCTATTTTATTATTAGTACAGAATTAAAACTAATGTGTTCGTTGGTTTGAACGACTGCGATTTAAAAAAATCTTTTAGTTTTAGAAAGCTTAATTCTTGGAGAACGCGAAGTGGAGAAGTAAGAGCCGGATACCGAGGTGAGGAACGCAAATATAATGATGATGATTCTTAGGGAAGGGTATATGCTATTTTTTAATATCACGTTACAACTCTTAGTAGCCGAATAATAGGAAAAAAGGCCGAAAGAACCAGGAGAAACGGTGCGGCACAACTTAATTAAAAAAATTATGATTTTTTTAAGAAATATTTACCTATGGAGTCATGTGTGGCTGAGAAACTGAGTATTCTGTACCAAGTTTCATCCACTTCGAAGTTATACGCAATGTTGTCTATAACTGCGGTATTTAGTACTAGTACCTTGTAAGGCGTCTGCCTCGGACCTGTAACAACGCAAAGAAAGACATCTATATGTAAGTATGTACAACAATTAATACCTATTTCCCGTGGTCAGGCAAGAACGGCTTGACGGATATCATTAATATATGATCAAACGAACTTCACAAGTAAAATCGATCAAGACCAAGATCGACTTTAGAGATTTTTTAAATCGGTAATGGATTATTTAATTACATCAATTTCCCATATTGTCAACCGTCTCATCCACACTACTCAGTTAGGATTACCTGGAATGGGTTATTATTATTATGTTTCTAAGTTCCGTGACTCTCGGGACTATGGAGTCCCGGGCCTTTGGAAGGCGTGCATCGGGCCGAAGCCAAGACGTAGAGGCCCTTTTAAGAGAATTTAATATGCTAGGAGGATATACACACATGGCGGATACCACCCCCGAGCGCACAATATGATACACCCGGGGATGGTCCCCGCCAGGTGCAGAGACTATTGCAATAATGGAAACTAGTTATAGGCTATGGGGTTGAGTATTGGATGGACAGGTGAATGGACTATGGAGGGAGACTAACGGACGCCTGCAATGACAATAAGTCTCAATATTGTTAAAAAAAGCAGGTGGTGAATAACCAACTCATTGCATGGGCCCCATTAAAATAGCCATGGAGCAACATTCGTTGAGCGGCTAAGGTTGTCGAGAGGTGAGTCTGCGGGGTGCAAGATCGCGATACAGAAGTCGGTCAGCAGGCCTTCGGCGTTATGACATTTTACACTTTCAACCTGGAGCATAGGTTCCACTCTTGCGACTCCAGTCTTGGCCGGCCAATAAAGACAAGCACAAGAGGCGGGGCGGAACCACAAGCTGTCCCTGCAGGGTTGTTATTATTATTATTATTCATTTATTCAGAACAACTTTTACATCGTGTAAAATGAAAATATGTATAACTAAAATAAAATTATACAGTAATAATAACATGTCATGCAATTGCTTTTTTTTAAAATAAACCAAATTACATAATTATAGCAAAATAAATGTCAGAACGTAAAATACACAATACTTCCAAAAGGTCACGAAAAAAAAACATGTCATACAAAACTATATAAAGAGAAAAGTAACAAAAATGACAAAAAATAATAATACTAATTAACGAATACATCAATATAATAAAACAAATAACAAACAAAAGTAATACAGTTTGGAGGGTTGTTATATCTTCGATTGAAGCGATTCATATAATATTGATCGAACTTCACTTCTGAAGTTCGTTTGATCATATATTATATTTCATAGCTTCATTCTTCAAATATAACATAACCACGTAGATGTTTAGAGAAAAGTTTTGCTACCGGATTTTTTTTTGTATTTTGTACATGTATTGTATTTATTTTATTGTATATGCATAAATTAATTACATATCGTATGTATGTTTTTATTATTATTTAACTAACACTATTAATTAATTTACACGACTTGTACTATTCGGTTAGAAAACATAAGAATTTTGGAATGGAGCAGTCATAGAATTCATAACCGTTAAAACTACAAAATTGCCACCAAAACTTGATAGTCACGTTGTACTGTTGAATTGTTTTGTTAGATAAGGATGTCAACGTTAGGCCCAAGGCTGGTTCGGGAACATTGCGGGACGAGAACGCTTGCCTGAGACAACTGCGGCACCCAAGGTAAGTGGTTTCCTGTAACAAGATTGTACACGATGTTCATTGGGGCATAGCCAAATAATCACGGAAATTATCATTTTTAGTAACTTGGGATACCAGGCCTCAGATGGCCAAAAGGGGAACACTTAGATACCGGTAGCGTTATCTTCTGTGATTTTAAGAATAAGTGAAACGGGGGGAATGGCATAAAATATGCTAGTTGATAGTGAATGCGTCTACGGTGAGAACATCAGGGTTTCTTCTCCATGAAATATAACTACGACATTTGACGTTGGTCAATTTCAGGGCCTTTGATTATTGTTTGAAAGCTGTGTCCGATAATTCACATTCCGTATCTGGGTTGACCTTGCTAGCACTGTCATATTTGTCTAGAGAGGTCACTCAAATGTGGGAATTGAATTCCTCCCATTCGGTTGACGTAACTAATAGCCGTAATACACGGCTCCTCAGCCGGATCTTGAGGCATCGGTATAAATTTGGTATACACCCAACCGTATTTGACTGCAGGACAGGCTGATACCAAAACTCCGACAAGTAAGCAAACTCTCTGATTGTACACTTTTTATGTGTATGAATTTATTGACCAGGTTTTTAGGACCACAATCTTTTGACGTTTTTCAGACGGTAAAGAAATGGTATGACTTATTGAATTGAACATGATCCTAAGAAATTTGCAGATTTGACTAGGGAAAAGAGAGCTTTTTTCTTAATTTATTACGAATCCGAGACATTCTAGTAATGTAGTCGGGAGTAACATACGTTTTTGAAGCCTTGGCCACGTAATTAGGTAGCAACCTCCTTCGTAACTTTCGTAAATGCTTTGGGAGCTGCCAAAAGACCCTATGGCATGCCAATAAATTCGTAGTCACAGTGTCAAGATATTTTTGAACTGAAATCTAAGATATTTACGGTCTGATTCACGAATCGAAATGCAAATAGGCTTCCTTCAAATCGATCGTTGCCATAAACCCATTAGCCGGTAACAGTCGAGCTGCTGTTCGGTGGTCTTCAATTTTAGGGATGAATCTGTAAGTTTTTTAAATTTAAGATAAATCGTTTATCCCCATTTGGTTTTAAAGTTAGAATTTTTTTAGATATGAATTGATCTTCAGAAGTAGGTTACACGAGGTCTAATTGCGTCTAAACGCTATAGCTTTTGAATAACGACTGCCATATCTGCTTCCTCAGATATTGACAGGTAAGTTGGGGCTTGGGTTTGGTAAACGATGGATTCGAACGGCATGGGAAAACATATTTGTACCCATTGTAATATAATGGGGTTAGGCGTAATTTTAGTCCGGCAATAATAGAAATTAGAGATTCTACCAGCGTGTTTTACCTCGTCTACTTACGCGTTACAGTCGATCGGCGTTTGTACCGGCCGGCTTTGTTCGGTGCTGGAATCCGTCGGTTCGCAGGATCGTACGTTTTCCTGGGCCCCTTCCGTCCGCTGCTGTTCTGTTGAAACTGTGGAAAGCGTGGGGGCCCTGGCCAGTGTCCCTGATACGCCGCAGGCTGATGACGGATTTGTGTGGAGGTCTGATCCAACGCACTTCTCGGGGTTTTCGTGTACTTCTTTATGGGTAGGACTTGTTTTTCTATAGCCTTCGATGCTTTTACCTTTTCCCCTAGCTTATTACCATACAATGTATTGTTTCGTTCGCTATCTTGTACGACGTTTAAGAACGGTTTCTTCTTGTTCAACTCTCTTTTATCACAATAGTGGGCTGCTTCAGATATAACAGCCGCTACCTCGTTGTTTAGTGTAGGTGCCTGCATAAAGGTACAATTTTCGGGTACTGAGTATTGCTTGAACAATTTGTCATTTGCCTCTTTTAATAATCCCTTCCTTAAGATAGGGTCCCAACGCTGGGCTAGACTGTCATGGATCTTTTCGCCAAATTTAGGGGTATTGCTTGTTTCAACGCCGAGTGCCAGAAGAAGCTCGGGGTCCAGCTCAGATTCGGGTTCTAAAGAGGTTAAGGCCTCTGTGTCGGGCAAGATACCGGTGTGTGAAGTGGAAGCTGTTGGGTTTGTATTGGTATTTTCATCAGGCATCGTAACATAACTTATCGATAGGGGTATTTCCATTTCGACTTCTGTGGGCGGCATTTCATCTGTAAAGTACAGGACGGTACTTTATAAATTGTTATTGCAACCTTCGTGTTATCTATCGGTTAACCGCCAGGTAAGAATAAATAAATAAATAAATATTCCACAACATTCTACACAACAATAGAATCTAACGATATTAACCATCACCAAATAGAGGCCATCGTACATTATTAGAAATGGTACCTATAATTTTCTTTCACTATTTACCGTGAAAACTGCCATTTTGTTAAGTCATGGTTAACTTCTAGGCTGTTAACTTGTTGCGTAATTAATGTACTTTTAATTTAAAGTCATACAGTAAACCAAATTTATCACTTACCCCCATTTGATTCATAATCCGAAATAATAAATCTTTGGCGCCGTTCAGATGCTTGATTTTTATGTTCCAGCTTTTTTTTTATAACGCTTTATTCTTTCATCAGTGGTTTTTCGTTTAGGTACGATGAAAAAATAAATTGTACGAATATCGTAAGACGATTGAAGCGCGTCCGTCTTCTACCTCGCACGAAAAAAGAATGACGATCCGAACCGAGTAGTGCGGGTGGTAGAGTTGGCAATATGGGAAATCGATGTAATTAAATAATCGATTACCGATTTAAAAATCTCTAAAATCGTGCGATATCTACGTTGTAAGCTAAAAGAATATCATGGTTATGTTATATCTGAAATATAATTATTTTTAAATTTTCTAATATACTGTTGGTTCTTATGGAACGAATTATTAAGAAATTTGCGTAGAATAAAGTGTTTCGAAAACCTCATCTGCTAGCCGGTGCACCTACTGATCTACGGAAACGATCGTAGTTGTTCTTATTTTTTTTTTTTATAAATAAATATGCCACAACATTCTACACAACGCTATCTAGATCCATGGTAAGCTTTTATAGCTTGTGTTATGGAATCTAGAATGCGGATAAACATACTTATATACTTTTTTTTTGTAAATACATACATATTATACATAGAAACATCCAGACCAATGCAAATAGCCATATTCATGCATACAAATATTTGCACTGAGCGGGAATCGAGCCCGCGCCTCCTGCGTGGCAGTCGCGTGCACTACCGCCACGCTACGGAGGCTGTCAAGTCAAAGCTGTATAAGCCAAAATGATGATGACAATGACAACTTACCTGTATTATTCAAAAGTACACCAAGTTGGTTAATATATGGCCCAGCAGATATAACAAGTATCTTTCCAGGTATCATTTCTTTAGCTATTTTAGCCTGGCTAAGCAATATCGGCATGATTTCATTCAACACATCGATGTACATCGCCGCTGTATCGTAGAACGAGGCCAAAGGTGCTAGATGGGCAGCCAGCGGTGTACTACATTTCTCAGAATATTCCTTTTCAGCTAACAGGAGTTGTTTCTTGTAGTTGTCTGCTTGACAAATTTGGTTGAATTCGCGGAATGAACGCTGCATCATACCTTCTACTGAAACTGTGGCTGCACTGTAAAAAGAATATTGAATTTAAAAAAATATTATCATCATTACGTTTTTTAACAATCTATGTAAAAGAAAATAGTTGCCAAATGGCTATAATCATCTATATAGCTGGATATGTCAGACTTCGCATTAAACACCATAGGTATAAGAATGGAAATCGCACTGAGAGCGTACTTTTGTAGAATTTTGACCTAGTTCCGTAACCACACTTGTCTGTGCCTGTATGCGTGTGCGTGTGTGTGCGTGCGAATGTGTGTGAAAATAACAAAGAAACTAATTCCACATTCTGTCAATCGTTTTATTACAGCGTATAAGTCTATAGCTGTTATATTTTCCATTTAAAAGTATCTGAACACTAGCTTATTTTGAAGCACATTCCTTACCGTAACAAACTCAATATCATTGCATAGGTTAGCCTAAACTGAGATGATAGCTTCTGTGGTATTCCAAGCATCATTCCTTTCAGTGTTACCAAGTCTGGCACGCCCTCTTTACATAGTATAATCACAGTCCCTGTGTCATCCAAACCTAGAAGCAAAGTATATGGTATTACCATAAGTACAGTTCTCTCCTCTCTCTCTGTCTGACTCTGTGGCGTAGCGGTAGTAAACGCGCCTGCTACGCTGTAGGCGCGGGTTCGATTCCTGCTCATTGTAAATATTTATGTACATTGTTATTTGCCTTGTTTTGGGTATTTCTGTGCCTCGGAGAGCACGCTAAGCCGTCGGTCCTATACGAACATGTATGGAAGTCATTACGGGTAGTTGGAGCCCTAGAAAGTCCAAAAACTGGTCTAATTGCAATACAAAGCCAAAGAATCGTGGAGGCCAGATGTTTTTTCTATGAAAACAATTAACAGATGCATTAATTTATTGTTCGCTTTAGTATAGCTTCATTGGTATCAAAGCAACAGCAAAGATGAAATTTAAATCTTACCTCGTCTACCAGCTCTGCCTGCCATTTGAATATATTCAGCAGGTGCTAAAGTTCGACGTTGCAGACCGTCATACTTTGTAATTTCGTCGAACACAACTGTGCGGGCCGGCATGTTCACTCCCATAGCGAAGGTTTCGGTCGCGAACAATATTTTCACCTATAAAAAAGTTAGTCAAAGTTATCTAGCGTATAGGGCCCCAACCAGACTTTAGGGGCTGAGTGATATTATACGGACAAGGCGGCAGGTGAAGCCACTGCCATCTGACCTCCACAACCCAAAGGCGATTTCTTTTTTATATAGGACACGTCAATTTGACTTCACCTCGCCTGATGTTAAGCTAAAGGCAAAGTCTCGGAAAGAGGGTCACCATCGGAAACATGTACCATGTTAACAGTGGTGGCACTCAGCTTGACGGCCTCGTTAGATGCCTTTTCACGCCACGCTTAAAGGACCCGGGACTGTAGGAAGAAGGAAACACGTGAGCTGGCATAGGAATGAGTCGCTGAAACGCTTGGTTCTTGCTGGTATACTCTGCACCGTATATGAATGGCATCTTAGCCCTGCACGTGTCGTCCTGTGTAAGAAAGGAGAGGGTGGGACTAATTGGAAGAGCTCGTCAGAACATTCAACAGGTAGAGACGGTAGAATACTGCCAAAGACACAACATCTCTACGCATCTGCAAAGGCTCGAGGGTGTTCGTGACCTCAGGATTCCCAATAATGCGGACCGCACGTCGCTGCAACCTGTCGAGAGCATCTAGTAAGTGCTTTGCGGAGCCGTCCCAGAGATGTGAGCAGTATTCCACGCAGGAACGAATTTGGGTCTTGTATAGAAGACACCGCTGCTCCGGCGTGAAAAAACGTCTCACTCTGTTCAGGACTCCGAGTTTACGCGAGGCTGATTTGATGATACTCTCGATATAGTTTTTGTTATTGAGTTTGCAGCGAACATCCATACCGAGGATATTGAGGTGATCCTGCAGTGGCAGTGGTGTGCTGACCAGGTTCCTAGCGCCCCATTGAGAAATATATGTATACAATAATGTGCTCGAACACCTTGCACAGCACTGAGGTGACGGCTATGGGTCGATAGTTGGCTGGGTCCGAGCGATCCCCCTTCTTGGGGATCGGCTGGACATTCGCCTCCTTCCAAACCAAAGGCACTATACCCGAGCTGTAGGACAGTAGGAACATTGCAGTTAAACCAGTTGTTGGACTTTTAAGGGCTCGTATGGCAACCGGGACCGACGGCTTAACGTGCTCACCGAGGCTCGACCAGACCAATGCAAATACCCATCATTCATGCATACAAATATTTTCACAGAGCGGGGATCGAACCCGCACCTCCTGCGTAGCGGCCGCGTTTACTACCCCTACGCCACGGAGGCTATCAGTCAGAGGGACTGAAGACCTGAAAAGGTGGTTGGTATTAAAGTCGAGTCTTGAAGCATTAGACGGTACGAAAGCAAAGTCGCAAACGTTAACAGTAGAAACGGTAGTAAGTAGTACTATTACCTAGTAGTTCCTACTGTTAAATCTCGCAACATTGCTTTCATATGCCGATATGTACACATTTTACTATATGTATATGTACATATTTTTTACGTTACAACTTACATAGCCTTGTTGAAACAGCATCTCTACTATTTCCTTCAGTAGCGGTAAGATACCACTATGATGTACTCCTATGCCATTTTCTAGAACCCTCTGAAGTCTTATAACCTGGAAGATAAAATATTACAAGTTTAGAAGTGCCCGGTTAATGGCAATATGCTACCACCTATTACATTGGGACCTAAACATAAACTGGCGAAATGTGGGTGCTAGCACCTCTGCCTACCTCTTCGGGGAATATAGGCGTGAGTTTATGTTATGTTATGTTAAAATATTACAAAGCTTTAGTCAGTCGTCACTCGAGCAGAGTCAATGCTAGAACAAACATACAACAGTTAATTTAGCTATAGAACTCAAGTCACCTGTGGTAATCTCCGGTCTGGCTCTTTCAGTCTTTGTAGACATTTTTGGAAAAAGGACCTAATGTGGCCTTTTTCTTTTGCAGTTGTTAAGTCTACTGACATTAAGTTTTCAGCGTTTTGATCGCATCTGAAATATTAAATGATAATAATAAATAAATAGAAATATTTATTGCCAAAAATGTATACAATTAAAATGGATATATCTGTTGACCCCACACTAGGCAAGCCTGTCCTGTGGGCAAACTTATTATATAGCCGTTATATCTAATATATAAAATTCTCGTGTCACAGTTTTCGTTGCCATACTCCTCCGAAACGGCTTGACCGATTCTCATGAAACTTTGTGAGCATATTGAGTAGGTCTGAGAATCGGCCAACATATATTTTTTATCCCCCTAAATGGTGCAGCGGGAACGGGATCTGACGCTACGAGGGCAGGAAAAAATTGGCGGTACGAAGTTCGCCGGGACAGCTAGTAAATATATAGGTACGCATCGTTCATACCTATTACGTGACAATGTGAACGCGACAACCGGCAGTTTGTCTTGCTGCTTCAGATGGTCGATAAAGGCCACCCACATTGTTTGTTCTGCTTTAGGGTTCATGTACATTTTCACACCTGAAAAGTAATGTAAATATTGAAAATAAAATATGTTCGTATATTCATACCAACTGACGCCCGCGGCATCACCCGCGAGGAATTCTGTTCCCCGTAATTTTTTTTAAAGAATATTAGAACCGAAATTACTAATATTCTCTCTAACCCCTCCAGCTCAGCTAAATTGCTTGTATTAACAGTGTATTCACGTTGGTAGTGTAATGGCCAGGATTCGAGCTCTGGACCTTCCGATCGTAAGGCCGACTCCTTAACCATTAAGCTACCGACGCTGTCACATATCGGAACGTATTCCAAGGATAAGAGAAGTAGCCTAATGTGTTATTCCAGATTATAATCCATTACTGTACCAAGTGACAATCAAATACGTTTAGCAGTTAGAACGTAATAAAACAACATGTATCCGTAACATGATTAAATAGTTGGTACAATAAGCGAGCAAGTAATGAAGGAAAAGGCGTAAGAGGAGCGGCGGCGTGAGCGAGAGGGTCTCGCAGATCGCTCCACCCGCGTGGGCAGGCAACTCGGGCTTCGGAGTGACCTCCGTCCCCCATGAATGCGGGCCTGGGTGTGACGGGTGAAGCCGCTTGTCACCCCAGCAGAAGCAGGCTACGGTGGCATAGCGCTGAGAAGCGCGCCTCCCCATTCCGAGGGGGAGGCGGGGACACCGATCTCCCCCCTCCCGAGGAGGGCTAGACCGTAAGGGATGGCCCTGGGTCAGACGGGGTAAAAAAGGTACAATAAAAAATACTGCAGCTAAAGTAATAACTACTAACCTTTAGGTCCAAAGTTCTTTTTGTATTCATTTTCTCTCGCCTTCTTAGCTGCAATAGCTTCATTGTACCCTCTAAGTTGGAAATTTCCTTCTTGATCCACCACTTGGAATCTCTCATTCTTTGATTTACCTCCCGTTCCTTAGATCATCATGAAACATTCTTACATTTAGTGTCTTTTCATTAGGCTATGCTATGTTTGATATGAGAAGTTCCCAAAAACCTATGCACAAATTTTCCTTGACGAATTGTAAATGTAATTTGAATGATTTATGCAGCCCCACCATGAATACCTGGAATTCACTGCCAGCTCACGTGTTTCCTACATTTTACAGTCCCGGGCCCGAGGAGGGCCAGACCTATTTCGCCGAGGCGCGTGGGATATGTCCTACCACCTCACTTCGGGCTTTAAGCAGGCCCTTTAAGCGGGGCGTGACCTAAGTGCCTAAAGGTTTATTTAGGTGTATTTAATGAACGTAGGTGAATTAAGTTATTAACGGGGTGAAACAGCATCTAATGAGGCCGTCAAGCCGAGTGCCACCATTGTTAACATGATACGTGTTTGTAATGGTGATTGCCAACGGCTTCACCCGATTGGATTTCGGTTATCGCGACTAAACATAGCATGTCCTTTCTCAAGGTCTAATCTACCCCTATACCAAATTTCATCAAAATAGGTTCAGTGGCTTAGGCGTGAAACGTAACAGACAAAGTTACTTTCGCAATTATAATATTAGTATGGATGATTACAAATACCTGTATATAAATAGTGACAAAGTGGTACAGGTCGCTTGGGCGTCGATACCACGTATACCTTCCGTTTCTTAGTGCGCCCCACCCAGTCGGCAAACTGCAGAGTATTCGGCACAGTAGCACTCAACATCACTATGCTGACGTGGGCAGGCAGTAATATTAACACTTCTTCCCAAACGTAACCTCTCTGTAAATTTTTCACATAAGCTTAGCGGTTAGAGAGACGGCATTACGATCGAGAGGTCCGGATTCGAATCCCTAGCACGAGCAATTCAGTTAGTTAGAGGGATTAGAAATAAAAATACCCACATAGCAAATACAGAGAGGAGGCGTTGTAATTAGATTTCAAAATTAATTCGTTGCACTTGTGAGAAAGAGTGTGATGAAGATTATTTAGATCCCGCCCATTTCTTCATTTTCTATCCAATAGATAGAAAATGAAGATTGTATAAGTAAAGACTGTATTTGCTATGTAGGTAAAAAAAATCTAACAAAAGCAAAACTACTGATTTCAACCTATGTCGGTAACGATACTACGTAGTATAATTATCTCACACTAGATGTAAAAGGGATGTATGCAGATATAAAGTATCGCCATCTTGCATCAGGTATTTGGAGAGGAAAGAATAGAACTTAGACCGCCTCCTCTCTGTATTTGTCATGTGGTGTCACTCGGGTGATGGCACTTCTCTATGTTTTTAGTATCCTGTGGTGTTTGGCGTCAATCAATTTATAAACAATGTATTTAGTTATTTTCGTTTCTGTCTTACACGTGATTGATTATGTGTACTTGACTGTGCTTATTTCGGTAAATTTGAGGTGAAATATACTTGAATACATTTATAGCAACACTTAAACCAATAGTAATAGATATATCCATGCATAAAAATATTTGCAATGAGCTGTCAAACCCGTGACCTTTGATGCATCAAAACGATTTAAAGTTCCATATCCGTGAATGCTATAAAAATGCCTATATTAACATACATACCTCAGCATTATTAATATAATGTACTTCATCGAATATAACGAACTCCAAATCTCTCGTGACGTCTGAACCACAGTACAGCATGGAGCGTAGAATCTCCGTGGTCATGACTAGACATTGCGCGGTGGCGTTGATCTGAAGGTCACCAGTCAACAGACCCACCTCGCCAAATAGCTTGTTGAAATCATTGTACTTCTGGTTTGAGAGGGCTTTGATGGGTGAAGTGTAAATTGCTCTGGAAGTAATACGTAACTCTTCTTTATTTAGTAGCATAAGCTAATAATTGGCAAATATAGAAGATAGAAAAATAGAAACGAGAAATGATAGTGAGGCTTTGTAAAATATGACAATACCGCCCTTTACACGGTCACACAATCATGCTTTCTTAAGCGTCAAGATTGCGCGGCGGATATCTCCTACGTATAATTTGAAGTTCAAAGTGAACAAAATATTTCGCGCGGTATAGACCACGCGAAACAAGACGCAACTGCACGCTCAAGGCTGTTCAGAGAGAAGCGCAGAGCGCGCGCTCTTTCCTTCTTTCTCACACTGTCGCGCGGTTTGCATGTGTGCATTCTACCGCGCAATCCTGGACACTGCTAAGAAAGAGCGACGACGTCTCGCGACCCGCTCTTTTACACGCTAATGCTGCTTTCCCTCAAAAAAGACCGTGCTTGTAAAGGGCGGTAATAGCCACTATCAGCGACGCCAAAGATTGTACAAAGTCTAGCAGAAAAAGCGTACCCCAGGCTCCTAAATGAAAGTTTGGTGGAAAACCACCAGAAAGAAAATTCTGGAATACAGCTAATTAACAACAAACCATTGATAGTAAAGTTCAATAAATAAAAGAGTATTCATTATATTATATTACCTAGTACAATTTCTTCTCGACATGGCGATAGCGTATTCGGCTACAACTGTTTTACCAGCAGATGTGTGTGCCGCGACAAATACGTGATGTCCTTCTTCTAATTTTAATATGGCCTGCAATTAAAATAGGCAGCTCTGTTACTACTACTACTGCTACTACTGCCTGTGGGGACGCTGTTAGACCGGACGGATGATCAGCCCTTCTATGTGGGGCCATTTCACCCAGTTCCCCTGTAACGACAGCCATACATGTTCGTGTGGCAACCGGTACCGACGGCTAACGTGCTCTCCGAGGCACGACCAGACCAATGCAAATACTCATATATAAGCAAAATATTTGCACTGAGCGGGGATCGAACCCACGCCTCCTGCGTAGCGGCCGCGTTCACTACCGCCACGCCACGGAGGCTGTCAGGCAGCTCTGTTATACCATAACCTTTACAAATTCAGTTTAGGAGTTATTTATATTTACTTACTTTTCATTAATAAGGTAGCTGTAATAAAAATATGTTTGCAATAACATGATAATATTTTAAATTTGTCTTATAAATGATGTCTACTAATATTATTTGAATACATAGGGAAAAAATAATCTTCTCAGGTGGGACTCGAACCCGCGATCTTTTCCTTACAGGAGGAATACTAATATTATGTTGGCCAGTTTGTAGCGATGGATGTTTAATACTATTTTCCACAAAAGAATGGCTGAATGGAATGTAGATAAGATTTAGCACAGATTATGTACAGAGTCTGCTTTTATATTTCGGTAATAAATGGTGATCCTATAGGTAACGGGAATAGGAACAGCATTTTAAGCAGAGAGCTGTGGGCATCAAAGAAAACACCAAAAGAACTAGTTAAAAATACCTGTTTTTGGAATATGTCCAACTCGAATGGATAACTGTGTGCCATATCTTTGATCTTTTCTCTAAAATCTGGTACAGGCTGCGAGACATCTATCATTTCGGCCCAATCAGTGGACGTAACTCCAGTCTTTGCTGAAGAACTAGTAATATTTAGTATTGGTAGCTCTGGTAACTCCACTGGTGGCCGTACAACAATGTCCATAAGGAAGTTATCATCATCATTTGTCTCAAGTTCAGACTTTATGGTGGGTTTCACTGGTGGTTTCTTTTGAAGTTCGTCTTCATCTTTCCAGAAATCTGTGAAATAAATAATAATAGTACAAAACCATCATAGTAGAGTCAAAATACGCAATAAGTTGACGGATCAAAGTACTACAGTTTAAAAAAAGGTTAACTTGGATAACCATGTTGTTAACTTGGATAGTTGGATACTCATGTTGACTGTGCAGATTGAGTAGTGTTGATCCATAGACTGCAATTCTTTTCTCCTTTTCATCCTTTTCCTCTCCCCCTTCTTCCTATTACTGCAAATACTCATATTCATGCATTTTTGCGGTGGTTGAACCCACGCCTCCTGCGTAGTAGCCATGTTCACTACCACCTAGCCGCAGAGGCTATCAAGTATCTAGTATTTTGAAAGAGTACTTACACCCAATGGGGTAGTATTTTTAATAGCTCTCAAAATAATTGTTTTTTCTCTAAAAAAAATTTTTTTCCCTAAAAATGGATTCCTTTAAAATTTGGTAATCTTTGCAGTAAATTTCTAATCCATACTAATATTATAAAGGCGAAAGTAACTCTGTCTGTCCGTCTATCCGTATGTTGCGCTTTCACCCCTAAACCTCTGAATTGATTTTGATGAAATTTGGTATAAGTTTGAGACCTTGAGAAAGGACATAGGCTATGTTTGGTCACAATAAGCGACATCCACGGCGGTCGGAGCCGCGTGCAAAAGCTAGTATTTAATAATGGAATAAAAATGTTAAATGTATTTACCAACTAAATGTGCATTACTGTCCACAATTTCTTCCAGATTAATCTTAACATTAAAGTCAATATCATCTTTGCTATCTGGTTTCTTGTCTGCTTCTTTGGTCAGTTCTTTCAGGAGAGTGCAGCCGTCTTCAGCAAATAATACACTTTCGTTATATCCCGGAACTCTGTTTAAAAGGTCTGAAAAATGGCCAAATAATACATATTAAGTACCGAATAGACTAGTAAATAAGGTTTAGTCCTGATAAAATTGAGAATTAAGAATAAAATAAAATTTGTTGATTTGTGATACTAAACAGATTTTTAGTAAAAGTTTCCTTCTTCCTACAGTCCCGGTTCCTTTAAGCGGGGCGTGAAAAGGCATATGATGATGCCGCCAAGCTGAGTGCCACCACTCCTAACATGGTACATGTTTACGATGGTGACTCTCATTCGGTGACTTTGCCTTTAGCTTAACATCAGGCGAGGTGAAGTCAAATTGCCGTGTCCTTAATAAAAAATAAAAAAATTCATACAACACTAAAAAAATTGTATATTTTTGTCTGAGCATTTGATTTAATGTCTGAAATGGTAGGGCCTCTATGACGGGATGTTTCTTAGCATATATAGATAGAGGTATAGTGTGTATAGTGAAGGAAATTAGTGGATTCTGTTTACCTTCGCCTAAAAACTTTCCAGGCTCTTGATTCTCCAGATCTATATTAATATCACCACTGGCAGCTTTGTCAAGCATTTTTAGGAATTCCTCTTCAAAGCCCGCAGGCAGAAAAGGGCTCTGCGTAGTGGTGCCCCTGGTAGCCATGCTTGGGGGCAACGGTGCCCTTGACATAGGCAGGCTGTCTTCATCATCTTTGATCGGGATGCTCACTTCTTCTAACCCTATTATTTCACCTGTGATACCATGTCGAACCACCTATAAAATTTTATTGAGCATTTCATTTAACTTATTATGAGGCATGCGATACAGAGGAATTCTACAATACATTCTAATTTTAGTTTAAAAATTTTTCTTTTATACTACTAATTTATTGTATTTATTTAATATTAATTACCTCTTTAAATTTGACAGTAAGTAATAAAAAAATCAAACTTCACTATTTCAACATCGGATGTTTTTTTATATTTAAGGAGAAAGATGTAGTTTATTAGTTGCCACTAATTTTATCACTTTAGGTCCACCAGTCTCAGTCAGCCTTGTGGAAACCGATTCCGTTCTCGCTGCACCCTTACTATATTAAGCATGTATTTAACATATAAACCTCCTCCTTGAATTATTCTATCTATTAAAGGAAACCATATCAAAATCTGTAGGGTACTATTGAAGATATAAGTATACATATAAGTATACAGGGACGCGGAAGGCGAATTTGCTTTATATGATGTAGTGATGATAAATCAAGTAGCCCACCGCTGGACATAGACATAGATAAAAAATCTAATGATAGTAATAAAATGTATGATGACTATTACCTCAAGTGTTGTTTCAAGTCCGAAATCTTCATCTTCATGGATAAATAAGGAATCAACGTTAGTTTCACGATGCCAATGAGATTGAGATCGTTCCCACTGGTGTATTGAGAGGCTCTCGGGCTTCAGTAAGTATTCTTTTAAGCGCTCATTCAAGTCTTCGAAGATCGGCGGCAGCTGCAACATATTGCAGTTTGTTAATATGATACATATATTCTGTATTTTTAAAGTTTTTAAATAGAACAGCTGAGCGGTACTTACTTTAAAGTCAGACAAATCATTTTCAGTACATTCAGCCATTTCATAAATAGTAGTGTAATGAAATAAATGTATTAACTTTCAGTACTAAATAGGGTTATTTTGATTCAATTTGTATCAAAATCGCGTTTGCGATGGACTAACTAATGAACATCAAAGAGTAGGAGTACAATACAAAACGTATGAAATTGACATATTTGGCTTGACATAGGTAGGGTTGCTACACCAATATTCTTGACTTTACCCATATTTAAACATATTTCTTTTAACTTATCCATATTTTATGCATATTTTGATTCAAGTTTTGTAACGTGATTCCCCTTTTTTTGTTTCCTCAACTTAAAAAAAGAATGAATTGAAGACTTTTACGCAAGGTAAAAGCCCAATAGTTGACACTTTCGAAAAGAAACCTTTTTGTTATAGTTACTGATTTTTTTAAGTTATTTAAAGTAAAAGTATGATAGTTTTTGAAGATTTTCTCTGCAAAAGTTAATATCTGATTGTTGTTGTAACAGTTAAAAACGGATGTAGAGACCATTCTGTAATTAATATAATTTCCACTTGTCCTTAAAGTGTCTGTCATTGGTGCTTTTACCTTATCTAAAACAACTTTATATATAAATATAAATCATCGAGACTATTTGAATCTATCAACACGACACTTTCTTTGTTCTTATTTGAAAAGTAAATATTATCGACAGATCTGAACCACCAGTTTTAGTGGAAAATTGACTATGTTGGCAACATTAATGTTGACACTGTTGACAAGACAATCTAATGTCAATTTGTAGGGTAAGTTCGTGAAGCAAGCTTTATAATGGAATGATTCATAAATGTTAATAAAAATCATGAAAATTTATCGAAAATCATGATTATAAAAAAAGCGGAACAAGTGGAAGTTATAGTTAATATAGGCAGGTACCTATATATTATACGTAGATAGTAAGTATGTTTAAGCATTGCCCCTATGAGGGTGACATATTCACTTTGTGGACAAACCCTTTTATTAAATAAAAATAAAAATAAAGTTGGACTCGCGCACCGTTTGGAAAATTGGTCCGTGTAACAATCGGGACCGACGGCTCAACGTGTTCCCCGAGGCACAAAATTACCCAGAGCAAATAGAAATATTCATGTATACAAATATTTGCACTGAGCGGGAATCGAACCTGCCCCTCCTGCGAAGCAGTCGTGTTTACTACCTCCACGACACGAGGCTGTATGAAATTACCGAAAAAATATACTCTAAAAATAAATAAGCATTCCACTACATTTTATACAAAGTAAGCATATTAAATTTTAACTAGTTTATGTTGTTCAAATATTTGCAAAGAGTGGGAATCGAACTCACGACCACTGACTTAGAAGTCGAACGCTGTATCAGAGCCTCAGAGGCCGACGTTATTTGCAGCCTCATCTGAGATGCCTGAGACTGCCTTCAAGGTATTTCGAAGTTGCATGTTAATTACGTTTCGAGGTAGTTGGTGGGACGTGTAAATAGTCCTACCAAACTGGTGTGTTTGCACACAAAGCGTATAAGAACCTAATATGACCTGGCGTTTGGTTGTAATAGAAAGGAAATACTCATGTGACCGCTTCTATGAATGAAAACGTAAGAAAAACTGGCACTGACCTGTGTTCCACCTCGTGAGGATTCAGCTGCAGACAGGCGTGGTTCCTGGCACGTGCTGGCAGGTAGGTATGTTTTCGACCGGCCGGTGACTTTCTTGAATTTGTCGTTTTCTTCCGATACACTTCCCTTATACTGACTTGAGAATGTGGCCAAGGAACTTATAGAATTACACAGAAAGAAACGAGGAGTTGAATTAATCAAACTTCCGTTTTATGCGTTAGCGGAGTCAAAAAAGGACACCTTTCGGCGCTGGGTGCGGGTTAGTGACTGATTAAAAAATGAATGAGTTGAACGTCAGCCCTGAAGCTTGAGAGTCCCGCTCATAGAAATCTCGTTCTCAAAATATAGTTCGAACAGATCCATTCACAGCGCCATTCATTGGCCTTCTTCAACACTAAGTGGTCAACAAATGAGCGCCAGTATTCAAACATTATTCGATACATAGAAGCGGTTTATTAAATTACAAAAATTGAAATACAATTAAATTATGTGGGAAACAATTAAGAAAGTACCTAAGCGCTCCACCATGCACCCGGCTTTGGAACGTCGCAAGACGTTACGAAACAAACAAGCGAACACTGGCTGATTAGAGCCCATAGTGAATTTGTATAACATAATAATACACATGGCTAAAATAACAACTTAGACTAACAATATTCTATCTAAAGTATGTTTAAAGCTTGAGTTAAAAATTAAAGTTTAAGATTCTATTTAGCGTTGTAAGTTATTGCGTTGGGATAGGATACAACTTGCTTACAGCGAGTTTGTAAGTACCAGAACGCGTTTTATATATTATGATAGACCTGAGGAGTCCAGGTCCAGTATGACAATTGACAACGTGAAAATGCTGAATTATTAGATCAACAACGTGATCGCGTTTAGGGAGAAGGACAGGATGTAATCCTGATACAGAATGAGGTTCGATCTTAAATTTAAATCGTGCGAATTTTAAAACGTATGTAATGATACGTAGTAGTTTCTGCCAAGAAGAAACACGTTGTGCTAATGTACATAACAATGGCGACTCTGTGTGTTTTGATGTCACACTCAACACATTTGCCTTATGCTCAGGTAAGTCAGAACAGTTGGCGGGAGAGAATGACTTAATAGGCCATTCATCAGGGGGGCCGCGGATCCATGCTGGACCGTTCCACCACAAATCATAAGCCAAAAGTTGCGAGGGGAGCATACCGCGTGATAGACAATCACTCAGATTAATGTCTCCGGCGACGTGATAAAAATGTTTAGCGTTCAAGTTTTCTTGACACTGAGCGACCCGGTTGCTAACAAAAATCAACCACCGATGTGGTGACGAGTGAACCCATGATAAGGCAATCGTGGAATCAGAAAAGGCGTAAATGTCAGTAACGGGAATGCGTAATGCATACGAATCACGTACAGTTCTTATTAACTTTGACATAAGCAAAATAGCACATAACTCTAATCGAGCAAGCGTAGTAATCTTTGTCGGAGTGACCTTTGATTTCGCACACAAAATGCGAGTTTGAATGCCAGATGGGTAGGTACAATGTGCATAAATAACACATCCCATGCCATTCAGGCTGGCATCACAAAATGCGACAAGACGTAATTCGCAATCAACTTCGACACCTATATATCGCGGAATTTTTAATGTGTCAAGCAATTTTAATTCTTGAACGAGAGCGGAAAAGCGTGAGCGTATATGCTCTGGAGCAGGGTCATCCCAATCACTCTTACTAAGCCAAAGTTCCTTGAACCTGAATAAGATGCGCAGGTATTTACGATGGTCAACAGGTACGCCAATACGTAAATAATGTTGTTTTATGTCAGCGTTCATTGCGATAGGAAATAGCCTAAAATTTAATAATAATAAAAACAGGTCTGCCTGTAAATTGGGACCAATATGTAAAATATCATTGAGCGAACGACAAGTGTGGGTTTTAGCGCTCGCGTCTAACACAATACGCGGCATCGGTTCGTCATGTCGAACCACTGCGCGATGTGGTATATAATAACCATCCATAGACAAATTAGAGTCATCAACGAGACCAAGACAACCGTTATCCAAACAATCCCGAATAACCTTATTGTAATTTTCGCGTACGGTTGGTGATTGACGAAGTTTACGCTCGAGCGACAAAAACCGGCGGTGAGCGACGCCGCGCGAGTTCCCTAGTTCAGAGGGATCCTTGCAGAACGGCAGCGCAACCGTATAACGACCTACGTCATCGCGAGTCACAGTAGATGTGAAAATATTCTCGCACTCGGTCTCTTCTGGAGACAATAGGCGCTTCACAGGAACTTCCTCAAGTTCCCAAAAATTTTGCACTAAATCATTTAGTGCTAGCGCAGAAAAGGATGCGGTTGTAGGCACAACAACTTTACGTGGGTAATCACCCATAAGTACATACCCAAACGCGGTTGATAGTACACAAGGGGCACTGGGACCACACTCGACTCTATTTCCTAAGTAAATATACGGGAAGAGCTGTGCACCTAATACTATATCAATGTTTCCTGGAATGTTCCAGCTTAAGTCAGCAAGCGGTAAATCGCGAAGATTTAACTCGCGATCACACTTAATTAATTGCGAGGGCAATTGATCCGTAAGGCTATTCATAACTAACGCATGTATAGTATACTTATGATCTGCATAAATACGAGATTCAATGTCCAAATACACATAGCCTATTATCGTGTGCGAAGTGGAGCCAACACCTTTGACAACAGAATTACTCATTGGTATTATTGGTAAATTTAATAAACGACAACAGGACAATGTTATTAAGTTATTCTGTGAGCCATTATCAATTAGACATCTGACTACAGATTTATTTCCAGTGCTACCTTTAGGGCGAGCATACACCTGAGCGGTTGCCAAGAGAATATCACCCTTATGGCTAGAGGCATACGAATGCACAGTGCTTGAAGCGAGCGGTGACTCAGGAGTGGGACTATCAAGGTCGCACTGGGGCGGCGGGGATGCGGCAACAGTCGTCGCATGCGAGTGCGAATTATTAAAATTATTATAAAAATGCAATAATTTATGATGTTTTTTCTGACAGAAACAAACTGACGTACTTTTACATCGCGGGAGATTATGTAATGTGCTTAGACAATTCACGCAACCACGCTTAGATTTAATAAACTCATATCTAGCCTTTGCATTTTGCATATTTTTAAACTGAGCGCAGTTATACAGGTGTCGGTGGTCGCGGCCGCCACATAAACAACATGACGCGTCAACTGCGGCGGGCGCATTCGACTTATTATTAATCGGCACACTGACAACAAACGACTTAGAATTACGCTGTACACGCCTATCATTAGACTGTGGCGTCCCAGCAGTGGACGACTTCGCATATGACGAAGACCGCGGGTTTGACCGTTCAATCATCTTAGCATGATCTTGTACAAAGTCGATCAGCTGTTGCGTCGTAGGTATATCGACACCTCGAACAGAAAGTTCGAAGGCTTGGATGGTTAGCGTGTCCATTTTCCTCAAGGCACATTGTAGAAACATGAAGTCCATTAAATCATTTATACCTAACTCTTTAAGCGCGGCGATAGAGGAGGAATATATACCTATAAATGAATCAAGTGAGTTCACACTAGGTGAACAATTCTTTAAGTCTAATATATTAATAAGATAATATGAACCTAATGAGCGTTTATCTTGGTATTTCTTGACCAAGGCGTCCCACACTATACTGTAGGTCTCACTTGACGGAACAATACCGGCAGTGAACTTTAATGCGTCTTTGGTTAATTTTGAGAATAGGTATTGCACACGTTGCGAATCAGACAATTGTGTGTTTGAATGAATATTGGCCTTAAAGGACTGATAAAATGTATTCCAGTTTTCAGGGCGTCCGTCAAAACTCGGAATAACAAGCATTTCCAATTTCACTACAGACGCGTTTGAATTAATCGACCCGTGTGAGGCGATCTCCTTGACCTTGGGCGTAGATAATTTATTTCTAATGCGTTTTATTCTCGAATACAATTCATCGAATGAGTCAAGGCAAGAATAGTCGGGCTCCACAGGGGGTTCTAATGATAAATTTAAGCTATTTATTTGATCCACAATCGACTCGAATTTATCGCGAACGTCATCGATGGTCTCGGTCTCAGCCAGAAAATCTTCATTGGCTCGCGTCGTTATATCAAAACACACAACTGATTTCGACGATTTATACCAACGATTAATGCGTGCAAACAATAATTCCTTTTTTTGATTCAACAGAATAAGCTTCGTCTCGAGATCTGACGACATGTTTGCAAATTAACGATAGGTAGGACCTACCTATTGAAATATAACAAGAAGATTATCTGTAAGGTACCTACTATAATATAATAGTAATTCAACACAAACAGTTTAGATATACCTACTTTTTATTGAAAATTGTACTACGGCTTATTATATAATAGCGCAAGTAGCACAGCGGAGCGGGAATGTAACTATGTACTTACGTACCTAGATAGGTACCTACCTACAAAGTTACGCGTATGTGAATAGAATGATGATTATTTACCAATTAATACGTAAATCACCAACTATTATAAATATCTACCAATTATTACGTAGATTTAGCGTTTTAAATGCAGAATTTACCAAATAATTTACGTAAATCTGTTAGCGAAAGAAAGTAATGAAACTAAGATGGCGGAAAGAATTCACCAAAATTACGTGAATCTTTTAATTAAATGAATAGGAAAGAAATATTATTCACCAATAATTACGTGAATATGTTATTTACTGGCCTATCCGACTCGTAAGGACCATAAATTGTGATAGGACGTGTAAATAGTCCTACCAAACTGGTGTGTTTGCACACAAAGCGTATAAGAACCTAATATGACCTGGCGTTTGGTTGTAATAGAAAGGAAATACTCATGTGACCGCTTCTATGAATGAAAACGTAAGAAAAACTGGCACTGACCTGTGTTCCACCTCGTGAGGATTCAGCTGCAGACAGGCGTGGTTCCTGGCACGTGCTGGCAGGTAGGTATGTTTTCGACCGGCCGGTGACTTTCTTGAATTTGTCGTTTTCTTCCGATACACTTCCCTTATACTGACTTGAGAATGTGGCCAAGGAACTTATAGAATTACACAGAAAGAAACGAGGAGTTGAATTAATCAAACTTCCGTTTTATGCGTTAGCGGAGTCAAAAAAGGACACCTTTCGGCGCTGGGTGCGGGTTAGTGACTGATTAAAAAATGAATGAGTTGAACGTCAGCCCTGAAGCTTGAGAGTCCCGCTCATAGAAATCTCGTTCTCAAAATATAGTTCGAACAGATCCATTCACAGCGCCATTCATTGGCCTTCTTCAACACTAAGTGGTCAACAAATGAGCGCCAGTATTCAAACATTATTCGATACATAGAAGCGGTTTATTAAATTACAAAAATTGAAATACAATTAAATTATGTGGGAAACAATTAAGAAAGTACCTAAGCGCTCCACCAGTAGTATCGCCCTAAGCTGTGAATTGACCGCTGTTCGTACTAAATGCACATTTAACATTTAGGTATATAAGGTCTTTAGCGTAAGCTATACGAAAGCTGGATAGGAGCGTAAGTAGTAAGTACTGAAATAGGCAATCGTGCCTCTAAATCGTGTAGTCTGCGTGTAATCCATATAATCCACATAGCGTATTTCACTTCACCCTATAGGCATTTACTAAGAGTCAATTTATGTTAGGTCTCTACGCTCTCTGCAGCACCGGGCTTAGTAATCGCAGCATTTTTATTTAAATCTTGTATTTCAAAAAGTTGTCGAGGAATCAGAAAGTCATATTCTCGACAATGGTTGGTATGGAAAATAAAATTATCTGAAGAAATAGGCTGTCAATCAATTAATCATGGACCTGAGATACTTACTTACCGTTTTATTTGAATTCCGATACCGATGGGTGGTAATGACTACTATGACCAATTATGACGTTCTTCAGTTTGCAGATGATCAAGGTAAGCTAGATTTGAGAGTTTTTTTTAAGACGATATTGCGAGTTCCTTTTAAGCTAGGTTGTAAGGTCCTTCCTTTTTAGGTATTTTCGAAGAGTTAAATTAAAAAAAAAGAAGATTCCGGAGGTATTGATCCACAATTCCCAGAAGACCAAGTTAATAATATTATTTCATTTGACTGATTTTTTATAGTATTTTTAATGCTAACTTTAAGGTTCGAAAAACATCGGAAAAAATTAAACGCTCAAGTGAGACCTGAACTCACGACCTTTCCCTTACAGGGGGAATGCTCTTCCAACTGAGCTATTGAGCCACACCTGATTCATTTCAAATTTTCCTTCTCTTTATATCATGTTTTATTTTATTGGTTGAGCAAACAAAGCAACTTTTGTCGTTGACTCTACAAGGTTCTGTTCAAGTGCAGACACAGATGAGAAACACGTAACACCTTATCGAGAATACAGGGTGTTATTACCTGCGAATAAATTTGTTGTGATTGATTTGCGAACCGCAAGAAGATGGGATCTGTATATGTGAGTCAGTGAGCCTCGTCGGTCAAGGTTGGCAAGTAATCCCTACTTTACCACCACTGAGCCCGCTCATATGTTGTATCTCGCGACTGATCGCCGCAAGCGCACCGGTTGTTTATTTTTTACACTGTTGAATTTATTTTTTTGTGCTTTTTGTCGTGTTCTATAAATGTAACTCTTTATAATGGCGTATCGAACGTGCGTACTAATTGTATGTTTGTTGAGTTTAGTTTTAATTGTGGCCGATGTGTATACAGAGGTAAGGAACTTTTTTATTATACGTACGAGTTATTAATTATTCCTGTGTGTCTTTTTTGTTTTTACGAAACACCACATCTGGAGGCTCTTATCCGTTCTAGTTAATATTTGAACATTTAATTTATTTCATAAATTTTCTTAAGACCGTGTAGGTAATAAGGGCTATAAAAATAATATTAAGAATACTTGAGTGAACGAGTGCTGGCTAGAGTAGCCAGCCTACAGCCCTGGAAACACAGGAGCTTATTTGGGACTTCAACGGCTTCGCGGAGCGATCTCACTGTGCCGAGGATTTGGGATCGTTGGGAGGATCTACTTATACAGGGTGGAAGATTTTCATGCCACCTGGAGGGGAAGTACTCGCAATACTGGCATTAGGGCATTTCACCCAAAGAAAACATTCCAAATTCCAAACAAATCTGCATCAAAGATTTTCGAAAACTCGCTTCACACAACCGACTAAAATTGGATAAAAATACATTATGTACTACATTTCCAGTATTTTGAGAAGGCCCTCCAGAAGGCATGAAAATCTTCCACTCTGTATACCTACCTTTTTTTTTTCGTGCGGAAATCTCCTCGGATACCTCCCCTAACGGAGCCGGAAGGGGAGGTTATGTCGGACTCGAAACAACTGAAACCGCACGCCGACTATGGGTCGTGGTGCTAGGCCGGAGGTGAGTCGACATATTCCTCGCACCCCGGCTGACCCAGGGCCATCCCTTACGGTCTGGCCCTCCTCCACCCTGTATACCTAGGTAAACTGAGAGAAAAGTAACCTTTGCGGATACTATCTGGGAATTTATTAAATAATGCCACAGAATAGATATTAATAGAGTAATCTATTAATATCTTATAGAGAATAATTTGACCAAAAATATCAGTTGATATATCTATCATAATTATTTTGTTACAATAGGGGCTCTACAAATTGGTAGATAGCTACATAGTTCAGGCGTTAACCTACTCATTTTAAGTGACTGTGGGTACTAAGTACTAATACCATTATAACTAAATATACCAATTAGTTTAAAGCCTGGTAAGTCCAATGGCTCTATTACCATAGTAAGTACAACAGCGTCTGAAGCGTCGGTAGCTTAGTGGTTAAGGAGTCGGCCTTACGATCGAGAGGTCTCGGTTTCGATCCTGGCCATTACACTACCGGCGTGAACCCACTCCTAGCACAAGCATTTAAGCTTAGTTGGAGGGGTTAGAGGGAATATTAGTAACTTCGGTTCTAATATTCTTTAAAAAAAAAACTGTTTGCACTGTTTTCATTAGGACTACCTGAAGCCATAATATCGTTCTTTTTTATTTCATTCTCGTGTTCAATTTCCTCCCCTTTCTGATCTATTGTTGATGTATTGCAAGTATTTATAGGCCACGGTAACCAGTTACCATAACGTGTGCCTTGTGCTTGTTTACTACTTTAGTAGTATAAAAGTTGACTAACTGAGATGTTACTTAGTACGAGTGTGGCTCATAAATATTTTATGGATCCAGGACTGTAGGAAGAAGGAACCATATTGCCGCCATTGGAAAAGCTCATCCGAACACTCGTCATGGCAGAGACGGTAGAAAATTGTTAATGACAATATCTCTACGCAACTGCAAAAGCAATTAAAAATTAAATCGTAAACTTA
This sequence comes from Eilema sororculum, assembly GCA_914829495.1. NCBI lineage: Eukaryota > Metazoa > Arthropoda > Insecta > Lepidoptera > Erebidae > Eilema > Eilema sororculum. The sequence goes on along the minus strand of OU618553.1, from coordinate 11,478,615 downwards.
TCGCGGTCTAAGCGTAAAGTTTAATAGGTACTTAGTAAGTACCACAAGTACATATATATCATATATCATAGGATTTAACGAATTAAGCCATAACTGACAGTTTCAGGGGAATACAGGCGGGAGTTTATGTTATGTTATGTGACAGTTGTGAAAATAGAGATTTAACTATGAGGGAACAAATTAACATACATACATATATACATACATACATACATAGCCTGTCAAAATCATAACCCTCCTTTTGGCTTCGCCGTAGTCGGGTAAAAACCTTTTTACGTATCTAAGTAGCTAAGTACTTACACATATTCTAATTGTTCTTTCTATAAATTCTGTATCATCATCAAATCTATGTTTGTATGGGGTTTATCCCTTTTGAAATACAAAAGGTTGACAATGTTTTTACGTTCGCATGGTTTGTGTTATGGCGCTGGTAGGTTTGTTTAAAAACAAGTAAAGAAGTAATTACACCAAGGTGTAATTACTTTAAAGAATGTGACAAACACTTTCTTGTTATTTTTAACTTTCCTGTTAATAGATGTCATTGTATTCTAGTTGTTGGATAAGTAAACTTATACTAAGTATATCATGCGAGTGTTGACTGAGTGCGGAAAAATGCAGTTAAAGGCAAAACGGGAAGCGTTTCGCAACCTGCTTACTGACTTAGATTTCAACCGTATAGCCTCTTTTCTATCTAATTAACCAACTTCAAAAAAGGAAGAGGTTATAAGTAGGTTTCGCGCACCAAAGGTTCAGTAACTTAAACTAGCTACATAAGCCGCAACATATTTTGATTGCGTGGTCTTCGAAATATTCAGTTTCAAGATGTTATAGGCCTGAGTACCTACTTATGTGGTATGAATTTTGATACCTGCACGCATTCCTAAGAAAAGGTGTCTTAACAGACAGACAGATGGAAAACGAAGTGATACAATAAGGGTTCCGTTTTTTTGAGGGGCCCTAGAAGTTATAAAAGGTCCAAGGTGTCCAAGTTTCATACATAGATTATGTTGCAAAATGCCTCAACGCATGGAGCCTTTGAATAAATGACATTCAATAATCAAAGGCATGAAGCACATGGAGGTTGGCTTGAGTCCAAAGATATTGGTGTGGCCTTGAGTACCTGAGACCTTAAAGGAGACCTTGTATATCTACATTAACTATACCTGATGCATATAAATTACCCTTTTTCAGTACATAATCAGGTTTTTACACCTGGGAAAATTCCCAGCGTCGCAAGGAAGGATATCTATCTCTACACAATACTCTAAAGATATTTTTGCAATCTGAAGGTAACTTAAATAATTGTCCTATGCAGCGATCGTACCCACGACACTTGGCCCAGTGACACAGTGAATACGTAAGTCTTACCAGTTTGTTATGTAAACGTTAAGATGGTGCAAATCGTTAGAAGTTGCCATACAGAATCGGCTTTCTATTTAATATTCAGAATGTGCACCCTCAGGCTCATACTATTAAGGTCTGTGATGCAGGAAAATAAAAAAAGTGTCACACACTCCGCTCGTCCAAAGATCCTAAACTTTTGTTTTAATTTATTTTTTTTATTTTTTTATTTTTATAAAAAAAGAATATTAGCAACCGAAATTATATTCTATATTCCCTAAAAACCCCTACAAGTAAGCTAAATTGCTTGTGCTAGGAGTGGGTTCACGTCGGTAGTGTATCAGGGTCGAACCCGAGACCTCTCGATCGTAAGGCCGACTTCTTAACCAGTAAGCTACCGACGCTTCCTACAGTCCCAGTTTCGGAGGCGTGCAAAGGCTTCTGATGAGGCCATCAAGCTAACGGCCATCTTTGTAACATCATTGGTCTCTGTAATTAACCCTCTTTCCTGAGATTCAACCATCTTACCATCAGGCGAGGTAAAGTCATATTTACATGTCCGATACATAAAGAAAACTTCTTATTTAATCTTCCACCGTCAATTGAGCACCAACCTAGGTTGCATCAAAATGTTGCCCATTGGAGCCTGGGGTGGTCCGTTCTCCTACTTCTATAATTAGTTTTCATACGTGCGCAGAATCCCCACGGGAATCCAGTTATGTCGGACTTGAACCGACTAAAACGCACGCTGTCTGTGGGTCGTTATTCAAAGCCGAAGGCAGAGAACAGAAAATAGTACCTACTAGCCGAAGCACAGAAAAGATGCTGAAGCTAAGACGGTCAGGTTATCCCTCGCACCTCGGCCGGCCCTCCTCGGGTGTGGGGACTAATTTGTCGGTCAATATAATGAGCAAGTCAAAGTTCGTAGCTATGAAAAATATAAAATAATTGTAGGTAATATAAAATTTCCATTTATATCCCGTTACTATAATCATCGACTGCTTTCGTAACATCCCATACAATTTAATAGCCTCTCTGTTTGTCATTAAACAATGGAGAATCGCTTCGAAGCTCCGGTGGACAGTCGTGTCATGGACGTAAATAATAATTGTTGGTAATTACAACATCGAATGAAATACTTATGGGATATACCAACTTTGTCTGTTGTGGTAATGATACGTTCCCCGGATTGCGAAGTTGATGTGCTTGCTAATTCAGTTTTGCTTATAACTATGTATAGTTAGATGCTGAGGAACTGTTGCATAACGTAGGTACCTTATTATTAATATGATGATAATGATCGCATGGAGTAAACACGGCCACAAGCTAAAGGTTGAATAAAAACGAAATGATCATTAAGTTTTTTTGGATAGTTCATTTATATTTACCTAGGTACTTAGGTAGGCGAGGTGAAGTCAAATTGACGTGTCCTATACAAAAAAAAACTTACCTAGCTGCCTAGCTAATATTTGAAGATGTTGTACACCCATTACACCATACACTAATGGAATACAAAGTATTATGTAAAAGAAAAGAGTTGCAAAATCTTTTTTAAGACTATTAACTACAGAAATTACTAATATTTGCTCTAACCGTCAGAGGGAATATTGTTAATTTAGCTTAGTTGGAAGGGTAAATTGCTTGTGCTAGGAGTTGGATCTCATTGGTAGTGTAATGGCCACGATCCGCACTTTGGGCCTCTCAATCGTAAAGCTGACTCCTTAAACGCTAAGCCTATTAGCCTATTTAGTCTAGATATTAACGTCTTGGTTAAAGGCACAGACAATAACCGCACAGGAACCTCCAAGAAGCCGTACACAGTCGGTAGAGTTCTGTTGTTTGGTCGGAAACTCTCCCAAAGAGTGGGAGGAGCTGCCGCCTAAGGCCAACTCCAAGCTAGGCAACAGGGATCCTGTTGAGGGTTGCTTGGAAGCTCTTCACTCCACGTATCCCTATGTTTAGTAGATGGTACAGGTGGGAGCAGGCAGTTGTAAAAAAATGTATTAATGTTTTGATTTGAAAAGGAAACAAATTAAATTAGTTATTATATAAATATTTAACATAAATAACACCGAGGGCATTTGCGGTCCGTAGCTTTAAATTTAATTATGTAATAATAAAACATTTTTATTTATTTTCCATATTAGCATTGAAACAATATATCTAAATAAATTAATGACGGCAAGGACAAACAATGAATCATAGGTCAGTTAATATACCTAAGGATTTATATATATTAGAAGGATTTAGAAAGGGACTTTCCCCCGCGGAAAGCAAGGGGAGCCTTTAGACTACCATGAGTATAAATAATAATAATAATATAGTAATATAATCAATGACATTGGTAGTGACATTGACGTGGAGAGTGGTTTTACCAGTTTTGCAAGAAATTGGAGGTTACTGAACTACTGACCCTCTAAATTGCCTCATAAACTGGTCTATTCACAAAATATCGTCTCCTTTTGGATTTCCGCTGCTGCTTTAGAACCTATTAAAATGACGAGCCCAGTACAAAATTATAATGAACGATGATTATGCACAATGTCGTTAATCGATTTTGAAATTTTCTTTTCTTTTTTTCTTGACATTAAATTTGGGATATTGAAATTAGACCAAGAGTGAGTTTTGAGCCAACAAAGAACTTTGGCCCTCTTATAGGTAGGTATTCATAGGTAGAAATCCACGTTCGCACGTTGATCATGCGTGTTTGTGTTAGGAAGGTTGGCTAACTTCTACTTTTATATATATCCGGCAAAGGTGACCGTAGACTGAGTCCTATCTTTCGTTCTTTAATTAAAATAATATTTACGTGCTAGAAATGTTAATGATATAGGTAGGTATTATTATATTATCCGTGATATTATAGATAATTAGATAAAAAACGGAAGTGTAGATATATATATATATATAGATATTATATCTACACTTCCGTTAAAATATATTTATTTAATAATTAGAATTCCTACTTGCTAATTATTTTGATTCCTTATAAAGGAAACAAAACAAGACTATTAATATTGCTTCTGTGTAACTATTATGTAATCTGTGGTTATAGGTAGGTATTTACTGATCAAAATATCATACCGATTCAAGTATAAACCTAATATTAATAAAAACCTACTTATAATAATATCTAATATACCTAGATAGGTTTAATGTAGTGAATAATTGGAAGTATACACTCGATGAAGTCATTGATATAAGCAATAACTCGATACACGTCACGCCATCGGCCATAGCAATCATAAATAATTACGGACCAATAAAAGGATAAGCAGATACACCATAATTACGGGCAAAGTTGTTTCCTTAGGGGTCAAATAGTTACTGAACCTTAGATTTATACCTATTTATACATGTGTATTTTTGAAACGGGCAGGAAATTACCTTAACTGTTGTAGTTACTTCGCTAACTTTTTGAGATATTTTGAACTGCATTCACAGATTTTGGAAAAATTGTACAGTCAGCAAGAAAAAAGCTAAATGCCAATTAGGTAGTCCTATTTTATGTGGGGATCAAAAGACTCTATAGAGTACTCGGAAAGACAGAAATAGCTAGAAACATTTCCCATACATTTCACCAAGTAAATTAAGTTTCTACAATAATTAAAATTCTTGTTTTGGGTAGGAAGTAGGTAAGATTGGCTGAAAAGTAAATAAAAGTAATTTGTACCTACAAATTTCGAATTCAATGCGAATATCTTTATGCCATTCTTAGTGTGAGCTGAGAAAATTCATGTAAGTTATTATTTAGATAATAATTTCTGGCAAAATGCTTTCTAATAGACAAAAATAGACTTAAGAGAAGAATATTTATCAATACGCGCGAGCTTCACTAGTATGATTGCCACATGCCGTAATGACCTACCCACATTATGCAGTATCAGAATGTATTAGATTGGGGTCAATCCAATCTCGATGTCTTCCCAAATCAGTTGGTGTACCAGCTTGCATGTGAGATTGACTTGACACCTAACGTTGACCCCCTGATACTTAACGTTGATGCAAACGTAAATCGTAATCGATAAATTATTATAAATGAGAATATCCTGTCCTAAAAAGGAATACTAGTATTTATTTCATCCTTAAAGAGGCATAAGGTGCAGAATATTCTATCAAGACTCTTTTCCTTGCCACACCATAAAGTCCTGGAGTATCTTTTTAATTTTTTTATATAGGACACGTCAATTTGACTTCACCTCGCCTGATGTTAAGCAAAGGCAAAGTCTCGGAAAGAGGGTCTTTACCAGTCCACGTGTTTCCTACTTCCTATAGTCCCGGGTCCTTTAAGCGGGGCATGACAAAGAATCTGATGTGGTCGTCAAGCTGAGGGCCACCATTGTTACGTGAATCTCTTTCTTAAGACTTTGCTTTTAACTTACCATCAGGTGAAGCAAAGTTATATTGACGTGTAAAATTGGATATAAAAGAAGTCGGTTAAAAATCCATACTAATATTACAAATGCGAAAGTAACTCTGTCTGTCTGTCTATCTGTCTGTCTGTCTGTCTGTCTGTCTGTCTGTATATTTATTTTGATGAAATTCGGTATAGGGGTAGATTAGACCATGAGAAAGGGCAAAGGCTATGTTTCATCGCGATAACCGACAACCACGCGGGTGAAGCCGCGGGCAAAAGCTAGTTAAAATATAAATGCATGGTCACTTCCCTTTTCACATTAATTTCAACTACTTACACTGAAAGGAAGAAAGACGACGCAAAGACGCGTCGCTCTCTCTAAACAGAAAAAACTGATGTTAACTTGTGTAACCACCTTCTTATCATACGAGTACCTATATCTTCGGTTTATAAGTTTTTTTAAGAACTTGAATTGCATTTTATTTAGGTTGAATAAATATTCGTGCATACAAATATTTGCACTGAGCGGAAATCGAATCCACGTGCGTAGCAGTTGCATTCAGTACCACCACGCCATAGAAGAGGCCTTCCTATACCTAGCCACATTATATAATCCATAATGCAAGTTTGCTTATTTTGGGTAATACTTATGCTATGATTATTTTGGGTCTAGGTAGAGTTATGCGCTATTTTTACCCGACTGCCGAAGAATGGAGGGTAATGGTTTTGTTCATAAATAAATGTTCTTAAGAAATTTACGTCCGGCAGCGTATTACTTATCTGCATAAACAGGACATGATTGGACTAGTCTCTGTCCTTGGAACTTGTAATCTCCTTTCAATTGAAATAACTATATCGCTGGTTGTATTTAAAGTCACAAGGTTTTTCCATTCTCCTTTAGATTCATAATTATTTAGAAATTAATAATGAGTTTTCGCGTACTTGCTAAAGATTTTTTTTTTTAACACTTTAGGTCAGTCAAAGTCAAAGTCCAAGTCAAAAATAATTTATTCTGCATAGACTATTAAATCGGAACTTAAAAAAACGTCGATATAAAATAAATATTAAATACCTAATAGTTTATGAAATGGACCACCGGCACCGGTTCGAAACGTGGCCAGACCTGACAAGACTGGACGAAGAGACGAAGGTTGAAAAGGCAACCCGGAGGAAATATTGGAGTGTAGGTAAATGTAAAATCTTTGCAGAGCAAGCCAGCAGCATTGCCAGCAGATATCGTGTTTAAGGGACTCCTCGCCACTGAGCCTAAGTCAATTTCCCCTGTTAGTCGGTGCACATGCTAAAAATAGACGAGGCTTCAGCGCAGATGTTTCTCTCAGGGTTGGGAATCGACAATCAGAGGTAGTAGTCGGGTAGTCACTCTCGGAAGAGCGAACATACTAATAAAAAACCGTGCACCCCGAAAATTAAGGTTGGATGTTTTCTTATGGTCCTTTACTATCTGCATAAGATGATGAGGAGAAAATATATTGGGTATGACTATATCGAGTACAATATAAGAACTGTAAATATATTATCATTTTTTTAGTTCAGCTATCATAACTTAAGGCATCGATGACGTGTGTAATGTATGATGCATATCTATGCATCATACATTGCACTACAAGCATCTGCTTAGATGATACAATATGTATGGTAGTCTAAACTTGGTATAAGGCTTTTATGCTAAGTTTAAACTACCATAAAAATTCACTATAATAAGCTTGCACTTTGCTCAAACCGAAGTTCATTCTCCATCACCTGTGAAAATTAGAGTTATCTTGATTTTCATAGGAAAAAGGCAATAAGTATACACTTTAACATTCACTAGATAAGCCCTTGCCTGTACTTTTTCCTTAGCCGTGTGTACCATACGATACGTGGAATCGTACTTTTTTATATGAACGTTCATCCGAGGCTGTGTCCGAGATGAAGATGGATATATTTTAACCATTGTGATACATATGTAGATACATCTACCAGAGTAACGTTGGAATTGTAAGCGTATCAAATACCAACGCACGATCAGTTTTTTGCTATGATAGTTTCATTATTTTTGTAACAATGGATCGAGTGTCCTTCAGGGTGGAAGGTGAGAACAGACAGAACTAGTATAACAAGTTCTAAAACATATACACACATACATTTATACAGGCAGGTACCTATGTACAAACACGTCCCACATTTCACCAATTATGATTTTCGGTCCCACATAATAGGAACCGAGCCTATTACAAGTAGGCACTTCAAACTATATGCTTCCAACAGTTGAACGTGAACCCACTCCTAACCCAAGCAATTTAGCTTAGCTGGAGGGGTTAGAGGGAATATTAGTAACTACGGTTCTAATATTCTTTAAATTAAAAAAAAAAAAAAAGTTAAAAGTGGTAGATGGCTGCACCGTCGCCCATAAAGACGGATATAAAGAGAAGGAAAATTTGGAATAATTCAGGTGTGGTTCAATAGCTCAGTTGGAAGAGCAGTCCCCCTGTAAAGGAAAGGTCGTGAGTTCGAGTCTCACTTGAGCATTTAATTTTTTCCAATGTTTTTCGAACTTAAAAGTTAGCATAATAAATGCTATAAAAAATTCATTCATATATGTTTACTGTCGAATAGCGAACAGTCTAACCCTTAATCGCTTTCTACGATACCCACCGTAAGAGAATGCCTTATTCTACTATATCGGGAATTTGAAGGATGTTCTTCTTGTTTCAGCCTATACCAGCGTCTCGAGTGTGTATAATCGGTGCTGGCTACTCAGGCTTGGCAGCAGCTCGATACATGAAGCAATATGGCCTGAACTTCACTGTGTTTGAAGGTTCCCGCTACATTGGCGGCACTTGGAGGTTTGACCCCAACGTCGGCACGGATGAAAATGGATTGCCTTTGTTCACAAGCCAGTATAAAGGCCTGAGGTAAAGTTTAATTTCAGTAATTGTTTAGAATGCTCGAGCTCACTTCAAAAACGGTATGGTCACTTGAGTTGCTAGATTTGAGCTGCAAATACATACATAGCAAAAAAATACTATAAGAACTTATAAAAAGATAATATGTCGGCCATATTATGTCAGCTATAAAATACATTATTTATGTTCAATTACTACTTGCTACGCAGGAGGCGCGGGTTCGATTCCCGCTCAGTGCAAATATTTGTATGCATGAATATGGCTATTTGCATTGGTCTGGGTGTTTCTATGTTTAATATGTATGTATTTACAAAAAAAAAGTATCTATGTATGTTTATCCGCATTCTAGATTCCATAACACAAGCTAGTTAAGCTATGTTTAGCTTGGGTCTAGATAGCGTTGTGTAGAATGTTGTGGAATATTTGTTGTGGAATATTTAATTCTAATGACAAATCCGTGTGGTGACGGAGAAAGACTACCAGTATCACCACGCCATCTCATCCGAAGGGTGTCGTAAGAGGCGACTAACGGAATAATACACAGTTAATATCACTGTGAGAAAAGGAAATCTCGAAATTTAATGTACAAACCAGTCTGGCCAGGGTGGAAATAGTAGACCGAAGCCTCCCAACATTGGGAGAGGCTTATGTCCAGCAGTGGACTGCCATAGTCTAATTGATTGCTAAAGACAGTCATTTTCTTAAAAAGATAAATTATACAGTTAGTAGTCGAGGTGTATGATGTATAAAACTTGATCTTGCGCAAGCTTCTAGCACTCTAGAGATTACTATAAGGAAAAGCAAGGCACACAATCTTAAACATATATATATATGACATACAACATTCATGTAAGTTTCGTATGTAAGTATGCCTCGTATTTAATTATGATTATATTATGTAGGTTATATAACCGCTTGAAGTGCAAGCAGGTGCAGAAAGCTGTAGATAGATATACCTACTTTTTATCAAGTAAACTCATATGATATAAATCAGATTTTGGTATATGGTGGACCGTCCGTTATATATCTCGGTACACGTATCTTGGACCTACATAAGTCGCGAAACAAACGAGGCCCTGGCGCGCGCGGATGGTTCTGTAATAATCTAACTGAGCTCATCCAACGCCGCCGTAGCACCGCGTGCTATCCTCAAAAGATAACCAAAAACCATGTACCTACTGCGCGTATCTATAGAGCACATTTTTGAGTACACTAATTTAGGTATGTCCCGAACAATACATACCGAGTACCAATTGCATTCTAGTATAATTGTTACAGAACAAATACACCTCGTCAGACGATGGAATTCTTGGACTTTCCCTTGCCAGAAGAAACACCTTCATATCCCTCTGGATCCTGTTTCTACAAATATTTACTGGCTTTCGCTAAACAATTCGACTTGATGAAGCATATTCAGGTGAGAATGTTGCTTATTTATAAGTATTAATTGAAGCGTCGACCTCGGATTCCAGCTCCAGAACATATTCTTTGTACGCGCTAGTAGGCATACTGGCTGTATCTTGTTTAATTACGGTTACTGAATTAAAATCCAAAGAAAGCCACCAGCTTATTACATAGGTCGTTTATTACATGTGCCGTCATCGCGTCACTTCATACAAATTATAGTTTCATTTTGTAAACGGACTTCTGTACCTCATTGAACATACGTAGGTAGGACTTACACATTTTATTACTTTGTAAATTCTAGAACCTCTAGTAATAGAATAAGAAGTGGGAAGTTGTTCAATATTACATCATGGCTCGGAAACTCGTTCTACGATTTACGAACATGAAGCAGATATTTTATATGCCCGTCTAGATATATATGCCCATTTCTGACGATCATCTGTTTGTGAAGGATATTCTCATGAATCTGTTAACCACTATTGTAACTACATGTAACCTAGTTATGGAGTTTACGCATTCAGTGCGTGGTTATTACTTGCATAGCTTTTCTCTTTTTTCACTAGATGTTATCTTTCTTTATTTAAAACGATGCAATCATCGTCATCATCTTCACGTTACACCCCTTTGCATTCGAGGCTCAAGTCCGGGGACTCCGGAGTCCGTACTCCAACACTTCGGGCATTCATGCTAGTGAGACCATTAACACGCTTAATATCTCTTATACGATTCTAAGTCAGAACTTAAGTCTACCCCTCCTAGCTAGTCATTTGTCGTCCACGCAGAAGCATGTGGCCACATCACGGAAGGTGACTCTCCTGCATTGTATTTACTTTGTCACGGACATGAAGGCTACCGCGGATGCGGTAGTCAAATTTAATTTTAATACTTAAGCGTTTTCGATCCGTCTGTAACCTGTAATAGAGATTCTGTCGTATCAACAATTTAACCATGTAGTTACTGTCCTGTTGTACGTTAAACGTCTAAATTATAATGTTAACTAACTTCATAATAATTATAATTAATTGTAAATTAAAAATTTCAAAAACCATGTGTGTGTGTGTGACATTCTCTATCCCAACTTTAACCTTCTTAATTTTTAAACGGGTCAACCGATTTTGATCAAACATGTCTAAGAACACTTGCACATAAGTCACCTTTCATTTAAAAAAAAATAAATGAATTGAAATCACTTCATCCGTTCGGGAGCTATGATGACACTGACAGGCAGACGGACAGACAGACAGAGACGTCAAACTTATAACACCCCTCTCATTCAGGCAAAGATTTTATTATTTAGCTATTCAATGAATTAAATCAATCACGGAGCGTTGTCCTGTGCATAAGTATTCATTTATTCTCGTCGATTTTATTTCTAAAGATTTTATTTATGGACGTTTCGACTGATTTCTTGACAATATTTATTATTATTATATTATATTACTTATTCTTACATATTTATCGTAGAAAAAATATCTACACTTTACTGTGACCCCAAATGCTAATGAAGTTAAAAGCGGTATTCTAACAACGATAAGCCCATGACTCAACCGCCTAGACGACAGTTTAATGATTTTTGACCAATACCTGACACTGTCTAAGTGTCAACTAAATAAATTAAGAACAGTAGGTAAATATGTTAATGATAAGTGATAACGTACGGTGTGCCAGCTAGAGAAACGACACTTGCATATATATTATATACTTTATAAAACAGTGACGAAAATAAGTGGAGTGGCGACATCAGGTATAATGGATTATTATGGATGTTGTATGAATCCAAAGTAAGCAAGCTGAAGTGGCAGTGGGTTGGCCATATCTGCCGTAGGACCGATAACCGTTGGGATAAACGAGTCCTTGAGTGGAGACCGCGAACCGGCAAACGTAGTGTGGGGCGCCCTGCGACTAGATGGAGCGACGATATACGCAGAGTGGCTGGTGGGGAGTGGAGGATGACAGCCGAAGACCGGGCTAAGTAGCGTGTCATGGGAGAGGCCTATGTCCAGTAGTGGACTGCCGCGGGCTGATGATGAGGAATCCAAAGTACAACAGTCTTCTTAATCTTAGCGTGGTATGGACAGTGCCCGTCCATCAGTTCTTCATGCGGCTTAAACTATATCTTCAGGGCCCAAGCCAACCTCATTTGCTAGCTGTACACCTCCTGATTAACGTAACGATAACTCTGGTGCAGGCTGTCCTATCAATCATAATCCACATAAAGACGTTAGTCCTGATTGCATCCGAGGCCACGGTGCCCTCGGAGCTCAGGGTCCGCTTATAGTTATTTCCTGCAGGAACGCCACGGCCACCCTCCGCCTGGAGAGTACGGCGGCCAACTCCCTCGCGCGACCAGTTAACGTGCCGATGTTCCACGTTGCGAAACGGAGTTTACGGGGATCGCGATTTTGGCCTATCTTCTTTAGCCGTGCCCGGCTCAGGCACGGTAGCCCTCGTCCACTTGTCACAAGAGGCAGGCGACACTCCTGCGCGCCGTTTTGCGGCGGCGCCCTATCCCTCGCGCGATCCCTTACATTGCCTATCATGTGATTTGGATAAAGTTTTGGCCTTTCCGGGGGCGACTGCCGTCTGACCCCCCAACCCTGAAGGGAAAGCCAGCGCCAGAGCCTCGTCCGTTTTTCAGCAGGTGCACCGGCTTGCAGGTGAGGTTGGCTTGGGTCCCGAAGATCTTGGTGGGACCCCAAAGCACCCAGCAGGCTGTCCTGTCAATATAACATGTAAATAGCAAATATAAGCTGGCGGTCCACAAGTCACAGCTGTGAACTTTCTGCCTCGCACAACTAAACTGTGGAATGAACTGTCACCAGCGGTATTTTCGAACCAATACGACCTTCAAACCATCAAGAAAAGAACGTACTCTCTTTTAAAAGGAAGGCAACGCACTTGTGACTCCTCTGGTGTTGCGGGTGTCCTTGGGCGGCGGTGATCACTTACCATCAGGCGATCCGTCTGCTCGTTTGCCTCGCTAATCCATAAAAAAATATAACTAGTTTTAATGGAGGATGATGTTCATTTCGGTAGTAAACATTAAATAATGTAAAAAATAGAGGTCAAAAACGACAAAAAGCAATATAATTAATGCAGTGTAGTTTTATTGTTGTTTTCCTATAATTTGGCTTCTTGCATAACGTTTTATAGTACGTACGTCGTCTGTAAATCCTCGAAGGGTAGGCAGAGGTGTATTAGTACCCACGTTTCGCCAATTATGTGTGGGGCGAGCCTATTGCCGTTTGTCTAGGCTAAGGCCCTGTGTCTTGGGCTGTATTTTAACTGTCGGATGGAGAACAGCTCTGTCCCTTAGTCACCTTTTACGACACCCACAGGAACACAGGGTCCTATTCTAGTCCACCGAGGACCAACACGGCATACGTATATAGTTCGTGTAATCAGATTTACAATTGCTTATTTATGAGTGAAATTTATTTTCTGGAACAAAACAAAATTAATAAAAATATTGAAATTTTACATACCTAAGTATACACGGTCATTGTCACGGTCCGGTCAGATATTATATTCTTCTTCATTATGACTTTTCTGTGCATCGACTTTCGACCCAAGAATAGCAATACCATGACTGACTCATGGTATTTGTTATGCTTGGGTCGAAAGTCGACAAATATATTTTCCTTTTTTTCAGATAGGTTTTTTTTAATCGGTCCAGGAGGGATTCGTTCTTCTCTTACGGGGAGATCGCGGGTTCGAAACCCGCCGGGTCCGATCAAATAAAATTCCTATGTTAATCGATTTGGATAAATTAACATACTAAATGCTTAAAAATTTCATTCGGATACAAACCACCAGGCCCTCGATTCTACTAAAGCTAAAGCACTGTGACATAAAAAATGACATTATATTTTAGACTTTATTTCTATACACCTAAAGTTCAAAATAAAATTAAAACAGTTTCATTACACTTTCTCAATTACTCTGCAAAAAGTCAATTAATTTTGAACTTCAACTGCATCTCAAATACACAGGGAAAAAGAATCTTCTCGGGCGGGACTCGAACCCGCAGTCTTTCCCTTACAGGGGGAATGCCTGACCAATTCGGCTACCGAGACACGCCCGATATGATTCAAATTTCCCATCTTATACGTCTTTAAGGCGACGTGGCGTCATCTACCGATTTTCTTACGAACTATCGGAATCAATGAATGATGTTACAATCATTTTTAAACATTGATTTTTGATAACTTCGCCCAAACAATTGAATGAATTTTTACAGCATTAAGTATGCTAACTATACAAATCAAATACACAGGGAAAAAGAATCTTCTCGGGTGGGACTCGAACCCGCAGTCTTTCCCTTACAGGGGGAATGCCTGACCAATTCGGCTACCGAGACACGCCCGATATGATTCAAATTTCCCATCTTATACGTCTTTAAGGCGACGTGGCGTATAGTTAGCATACTTAATGCTGTAAAAATTCATTCAATTGTTTGGGCGAAGTTATCAAAAATCAATGTTTAAAAATGATTGTAACATCATTCATTGATTCCGATAGTTCGTAAGAAAATCAGTAGATGACGCGGATATAATCGCGGATATAATCAGTAGATATCGGGCGTGTCTCGGTAGCCGAATTGGTCAGGCATTCCCCCTGTAAGGGAAAGACTGCGGGTTCGAGTCCCGCCCGAGAAGATTCTTTTTCCCTGTGTATTTGATTTGTATAGTTAGCATACTTAATGCTGTAAAAATTCATTCAATTCAACTGCATCGTTTTAAAGTCTACTATTTAATACCGTTTTTTGCAGTGGCGGTGGCACCACTGTGATTTGGCTTTAGCAGAATCGAGGCCCAGTTTCGTTGGCAGCCGAAAGGGTTTTATATGTGTAGATTGTGCAAATATTCAAGTTAATATATAGCGTTATCTCTGATCATAATACTTATGTCATTTATTTCAGTTGGAAAGCTATGTAACCGGGGTACGATGGACAGGAAACAAATGGGACGTCACATACATGTGGAGTAATACCAAGGAGAATGAGACGCAGGAGTGCGATTTTGTTGTCATTGCCACTGGTGAAAACACCTTACCCTACATGCCTGAGATCGAAGGTATCGGGAATTTTAAAGGTTTGTGTGATATTCAATTTGAAGTCTAATTAATATAAATAAGAACCACGTGGAGACAGCATAAATTTCAATAAACACTGGTTAAGAAATGTGAAAACAGGAATTTATATGTGAACTGTTAGTAACTTTGAAGGGTTCTAATCAAGTTTGATGTTTGTGAAACAAACCACCATAAAGTACTGAGATATCACAATATCCAAATTTTGAGAACTTTAAGATCTTCATGTCCTTGGACCAAATCTGGTCAATGATGAACAAAACTCTGAATTAGGCTTTCCTTTCGGAGTTAGGGGATCAGACAGTAGTGACTTCTGAAAGAGCCTAGAATTCACGCCTTACTACTGAGAAAAGAATTCAATTGACCTCTTTTTCTCCACTGTTAGGCGTGAACGCATATTGCTAAACCTTACAATCAGTTATAACAACTTCCAGTGGAAGTACAACATTATGCAAGTGCTATTTAACTACGCCTTTCTATAATGTTTATTCACATAGGTATTTAAAGTCACCAGACAGCTCACTGACGTTCACGTATCGAAATCTACATGCTTCTAAATCAACTTTCGCTTCCTTTGACGGCCTGCTCAAATCCCAAGAAATAGGTCCGATAGACTGCAAATAATATGCTTCGAGCCTTCTCATAATACAAACTGAAAGACTTATATACTTTTTTACTAATAGGCTCCTACGAGATAATATTCACCTTATGCCTATTATATAATAGGCATACTACTATTGTAGTAGTATTATCTTTAGTGAAATCACATTATATTTCCCGTATTTTTCCCACCACATTGTTTGTCACTCACGGCTGTCTCATGTCAAGGACTATTACGTGACTGTTGTGTATGTTCTAGATAAAGCGATAATTTGAGTTTTATTTTGGTTTATCTTTTACCTGTTTAACATCACGTTGCATTGATAGAAGTAGAGTGCACAGTAGAATCTAATTTTAATGCGTTTGAGACTTGGCGATATGGTTCTTGTGATAGATTTTAACACATACGTTTTTGGCGCACTACTAAAATTTTCGAGACCCAAGCCAATCTCTCCTCCAAAGCTGGTACAGTCGCTGACTGATAGATGAGACACTGGTGCAGGTTTTCCTCTTGGGGTGGACAGTTCAGACAGCAGCTTCCATATTCCAATGCCAAACTAATATAAAAAAGCAGAACCCGGGTTCCATGATGAAGCACTAGCTGTACTTTTCTAAATGATTGAAACTAATTTATTCTCCGGATTCAAGCCCTTATATACTTAAGTTATTGAGGTCTTTTTCTGTCTGTACCTTGCAGCTTCAAAGTAGAAAAGTTCTATGTATTGTATATTATATTTTAGGAAGAATAATGCACAGCCATGACTATAAAGATGCCGAAGATTTTCGAGGACAACGCGTGATGCTGGTGGGCGCGGGTGCATCAGGACTTGACCTCGCCGTACAGCTCGCCAATGTTACCTCAAAACTAGTGCATAGTCACCATCTTAGCTACAACCAGCCAGACTACTCCAAAGCATATGTAAAGAAACCAGATTTGAGTCATTTCACTGCAAATGGAGCCGTTTTTGAAGATGGTAGTTCTGAAGAATTCGACGTACTGATATGTTGTACAGGTATACTAACACATAATGATGATTTTAAATCTTTAAAAATTCAAGTCCTCTATCTTCATTCACAATTTTGGTATATTATGTAGATTCTACTGAGTGCCTGAATGCGTTTTTCTTTTCCCCGAAGCTTTCAATTATCTTGTAGTAACAGTCTGATCTTTTTATTTGTCTCTTTTCTCCTCTTTATTTATTCTAAGCAGTCTTTGAACTTCTTATAGTACCTATTTTGTGGTGGTCAAAGAATGAAACTATATCCCCAATTTCAGGTTTCCGCTTCAGTCATCCGTTCTTGCAACAGTTGACCAGTGGCGTAACGGCGACTACAAAATACGTGCTACCTCTGTATAACAATCTTGTGAATATAAAACATCCCTCCATGGTGTTCATTGGGATATCGAAGAAAGTTGTCAACAAATTATTGGAAATGCAGGTAGGTTATTGCAATGGATGATTATTTGACATACAGTTTATCTATGAGATAACCTCTTAAGCGGTTGCTACTTGTGAAGATAAGTGGATCTTATTATATTTTTGGAAACAGCAATTGTGACGATCCTTCTGATTAAGATTTTTGGAGCACATTGGGGGTGGCTAATGTCCAGCAGTGGAATCTAGCTGATTGGTTGATTGATATAAATTGACCATAATATTAATGGTGTTCTCCTTATAAAGCTAAAGTTCTTTTGGTTTAAAAACCGTCGCGAATTTTACTAGAAGCGTGACTGCAAACGGTCGCTTTCGATATTTCCCAAAATCTCCCAGCGCAGCGGGCAGTTGTCACTATTCTCGGTGATATAATCAATAAATTAGTGTATACTGTAAAAAAAACTCTTGAAGTTATCGTCCTCAAGCTTGATGAGGCTTGGCATATTCATACTACTGATTTTGTATATTATATAGCAGATGAATCTTAGGTTAAGCTAGACTTACTGTCTGAAAACTTCTTGCCCATTATTTAATTTAATTTTTATCGTCCTTTGTTTTGTATCCAATTAGGTACTCTCTGTAAACAATGAGAAGTGTTTTGTTGTTTTTTATTTCGTCCAGTTGATTTCCCTCGTGGTAAGGTATGAGGAAGTCTAAAGAATGAAGGTCACAATTATAAGTAAGAACAACGCTAAGAAAGGTATCCAGTTTGACCGTCTCTATAGAAAGGTAGATCGCTCCTTGCTTAAATACTCGGGTTCGTAATAGTAAGAAAAAAAATAGTGTTAAGGAATTCCAAGTCTTTATGGTGTCTGAAATTGGAGACGTGTGGATCAATTTGATTCGAAATATATGTAATTGTTTGCACTGTACGAAAGTAATACAATGCTATGTGATTAATGCTAAAAAAAATTGGGAATTATTAGAAGAGCTCATCAGGGTATTCGGCAGCCTATACAACAGCAAAGGCTCATTAGTATAGGGAAGGTGCAAGTGCGCCTACAAACTCAATAATGTAGTTGCTACAAACTAAATAATATAGCTTGTAGCATCGACTACATTGAATCGTCATTACTTCTATCCAATAGGTAATTTTCAAAATATTTGTGGTAGGCGCACTTCCAGGCTAGGCGCACTTTGCCACCTTCACAATAACGCGAATGATGCGGATAGTATTTTAAGCTTGACAAGCAATGTGTCAGATCCAGTGCTTATGATGTTGGGTTTGAAAAGAAAATGCTTGAATTGCAGGGTCATTACGCAGCAGCACTAGCAGCAGGCCAATTTAAGTTACCGCCTCAAGGAGAAATGTTGCGTCGTTGGCTCGAACATGTACAGACGCTCAAGAAGAAGGATCAAATCTCCAATGTCAACGTTGTCCAGGATTTGGTGAGTGCTTCGTTTAAGTTGAAGAATACTTTACTTTTGCGTATTCTGGAAATGTGAAAGTGAAGAGTTGTACAGCTAATAGAGGTAGCATAGAATAGATAAGTTGAGGACCGAAGTACTTGATTAAATAAGACTTTGTCCATTGTTCAATAGCTTTTTTACTGCTGTGACTCTTGTACATCAGTATTATAACAGGATTAATCCACGAAATCAAATAAAAATTATACATATTATTTGATTTCGTAGATTTTTTATTTAAAAACCTATTTTTTCTTTCATGCATTAAAAGGCCATTTTATTGGCATTGAATTTTAATAATATTTCGTCTTTTATACGATATTTATTTGAATCTGCTTAGTATATGAATTGTTGTGATTCTGCTCATATACCTACTTAAGTGACCAATTTTATAGGAATTTATTGGAATTTACTGGGAATTCGAAAGTTACCCGTTTTTAGTAGAATCATACAGTGTGGCGTTTTTAGCCCCCTGCATGTGTAAATATCGTTCCAGTCTACCTTCAGTTTCATTACGTGATAAAAAATCATTTACGAGATTTTACCTTACAGGACCATTATTTTGAGGTGCTACACAAAGAAGCAGATATTCCACGAGTACCTCCTGTGATCACAAATATCAGAGATTTCAATGCGAGAAACCGATTGGAGGACCTTCTACAATATCGTGATTACGACTACAAGATTATCAGTGATTCAGAATTTGAAAGAAAATACAATCCGAGGGAGGAGGTGTGTAATATATGAGGAGAATTTTCTGGATTTATATTGCCAAAAGACTGTTATCGTGTTGTTTAGAAGACTGTATGATCTAACTTAATGTAGATAAATTGTGATTATTGTGTAAGTAAACATCTTAGACCTGATCTAAGATGTTTTTTAAGTATTGTGTTTTGAAAGTTCAAAACTATTTATAGTATCGGAAAATATACAAATGTATTCTTAGTGGACGTAGTTATAATGTAGGAAATATTATTTGTTGTCCATTTCACTCATTCTTGGTTTCTTGAACAGAAATCTCTACCTACAAGTGCCTTTTTTTTCAAAGTGATTACATTTTTATACCTATTAATAGGTATATCAGCCGGACTTAGGACATGTCTATTGCTATTTATTTTAGCGTTCTTGTTTACAATCATTATTGTAACTTCTCACACTTTTTGTAGATACATTTTAAAGCTTTATTTGTACATATACTTGTTATATTTATTTATTTTCACCTTGTAGATAATTATGTATAATGACAACTATAACTATGGAAGGTTTTGAGTTATTTCAGTTTCGATGATATTTCGATTTGTTACCCATAATATTATTATCAATTATGTAAGTAATATTATAATTAATAAACATTAAACATACGGAAATATACCTAAGCCCATAGGTTTCTCTACCCAGTTATGAAAGGCGTGTTAAAGCAGGCATTACTAATCCTCTGAATTCAATTTGAATTTTAATCCTTAATAAATTATTATTAAAGAAATCTAACTTGTGTCTTATCTTCTCCAAAAATGCGATTTTTTATTTCTGTTAAAAATGGGGTTGCACTATAAAGGATGATTTATTTCGGATAAAACGAATTTGGGCATAGTTCTGATAGCAAAATCACCTGGAAGTATTATTTAGGCGAAACGACTATAAAATCAACCTGTATACTGGAACACTTGAATTCATTCGACTTGATTGATGAAAATGTGGTCACATGGTTGACTTTGATTACATATCAATTGTCATTTTCGTCTATCATTGTCCCAAATCTAAATGTTCAATTTGAGATCTAGAAATATCTAAATATTTAAAAGAATGACATTTTAAATAAAAACTTTTTATGTCGGTCAAGTATTCTCATTTTAATTTAAAACTCGATACAACAATTTCGAATTTAGCTATTATCTTTGGTTATAGGGATATGATCATGATATCGTCCGCATTATCACAAAATTAACAATAAATAAAATGTTTCGCAAGGTATATATTTATGACACCGTCTGGTTATACGGTTTCTCTTCTATTCTTCTCGTGAACGTGTGGTCGTCGATAATGATGTACTCATAATCTCTGTACGTGTAAAGATTTTCAAGTTTCGCCGCAGTATCCATGGCGCGAATTTTGAACATGACTGGAGGTACTCGCGCGATACCAGACTCAGCAGAGAGGTCTGCATAGTATTCGTCCTGGAATTGTGAAAAATGTATTTGAAAAGTCAAGACAGAGCATGAATTTAATTAGATGCTGTATTTTGAAATCAGTATCATCATCTCCATCATCATCAACATCATCATCACCTCCATCATCACCTCCATCATCACCTCCATCATCACCTCCATCATCACCTCCATCATCACCTCCATCATCATCTTCATTTTCATCTTCATCATCATCATAGTGATGTATTGTCCTGATTGCATTCGAGGCCATAGTGAACTCGGAGCGCAAGGTCCACCTTCCAGTTATTCCGCTACCACTAAGCATGGTCTTGGGCATCCGTGATGGTGAGACCATTGGCAGGCATGTCATCCATACGACATAAAGGTGATTTTGAAGTAAACTTGGAAATATTCAAATATTCCATACTGTCGGGATGATTTTGATAGATTTAGAACCTTTGCTTTGTACTCTGATAAGTGTACCTACAGTAAGGCATCAGATACCTCAAGAAACTTCAAAACTGTATTTAGATTTAAAAAACACGTCACAGTTTAGCTTACTTCTTTCTCCGCCAACACGTGCACGAAAGACGGGCGCAATTTCTTCGCAGTGACGGCTGCCATTCGATTTTCCCATTCTTGCATCATCTCTTCCTCAGAAGGTAGCTTGAAGTCACCTTTTATCAGTGCTGTTGCATAGCGAGCCTAATATAAAATACAAATAAAAGGTAATATAATAAATATAAACAATGTAATTAATGAGACTGTATTTCATTCAATTTTGCCTGTAAACCATATTCCAATTACTATTTCGTCCGACTAAGAATCGTAAACAAATTAAAATTTGGTTTACGATGCCCTTACTTTAATTAATTAATTATTATCTAGTGTATTTTTAACATTATCGTATAAACTATTTAATCGTTTGATCTGCGTGGTGAGCACGTGTCACAATACTCACAATGTAGGTATTAAGTGATAATGTTCAAGTATAATATTAAGCCGCGTCCGCACGCTTGCCAAACCTAAACAAGCCGTCACAAATTCAAACGTGTGGATAAGGCGTTTGATTTGGTTTGTGTAGGTTTGCAAGCGCTTGTAGCCGATCCATCAAGTGTCGGTTTTTAAGTCACAAATCAAAGGAATTTGCCGCAAGCGCTTGCGACTCGTCCACACGTTTGCGTACACTCAGTCTCGATTGTGTACTGGCGGCGTACAGACGTATGGGTCGTCTTGAGTACAAATATGAGTGACTGGTCAAATGGTCAAATGAAAACATTTTGAACTTCCTGGAATGTTACCAGGCAGAACCATGCATTTGGGACCCGGGAAATAGTGATCACAAGGACAAAAAAAAGTAGCTGATGCATGGTGTCGCCTTAGTGCAATCCATACCTACTAATATCCATACTAATATTATAAATGCAAAAGTAACTCTGTCTGTCTGTATGTCTGTCTGTCTGTCTGTCTGTATGTTACGCTTTCACACCTAAACCACTGCACCGATTTTGATGAAATTTGGTATAGGGGTAGATTAGACAATAAGAAAGGACATAGGCTATGTTTGGTCGCGATAACCGACATCCACGCGGGCGGAGCCGCGGGCAAAAGCTAGTATTTAATTAGCCAGTTAAGAAACTGAAAAGTAAGAAAGAAATTCTTATGGTCACCTTTAGGAAGAATTTTTTTATTTTTCGTTTCCTTTCATTTATTTTCTTGTATTTATAATAAAAATAACTTAAGCCAAATGATATTGCAGCAATCTCAACGTCCGTCATGCTTGCTTGTTCAGAACACAATGTGTCACTCGCAAGCACTCGCAAGCGTGTGGTGGTCTGTCAAATCAAGCCAAACGTTTGTAGAGGTTTGGAGTTTGCGGCAAGCGGCAAGCGTGCGGACGCGGTATTATGTTCGTATTCAGAATACGGTTTTGGTGGCTAAACTGAACATGAAAAATCCATTGACTTTCAAAGGTGTCTTAGGATTAGTGATAGGTGTTGGCACTGTTAGTATTCAACAATTATTATCGTTATAAAATCAAGTTGAAACCAAAATCCATAACCTACTTTTTATTAGTAGAATATATACCTACGTTGTTTGTTACCATTCTATTAGATGTTTAATAATCTTGTGTTAGGGTCTGTTTTTCAGTGTAAGCTAATTGCTTTTGGGTCTATTCTAGCTAACAAATGATTCTGTCCATGTTGTTGCTTTTGTTAAACAGTAGAGTTTAATTCCTATCCGAGGGGACGCACGAAAACATAAGATTATAAACGTTTTTAATCCATACCAATATTATAAATGCGAAAGTAACTCTGTCTGTCTGTATTTTACGCTTTTACGCCTAAACCACTGAACCGATTTGGATGAAATTTGATACATGGGTAGATTAGACCTTGAGAAAGGACACAGGCTATGTCGCGATAACCGACATCCACGCGGGCGGAGCCGCGGACAGAATCTAGTTCTCAATAAATTCTCGCCGAATAAAGAAATGTAATAAACTTTCGAGTCTAGCAATCTATTTATTTCCAATTCTCGGTGAACTGTTCAACGATTAACACAGATTACATTACGTCAAGTGTAGGAAGTTAGAGTTCTGTTCATAATGTACATACTTTATTCTGTTGTAAATGTAATTCTTACCTGTGCATCTAAAGCGACTACTAGACATGCTCTTATGACTAACCCAATGATGATCATTGTAGGCTGCCTGATGTTTACCATGTACCGGTACAGCGGATATACAATCTCTGGTTCTATCGTCAAACCACAAGTTTCGTCTAAGAACGCATAGTCGTATTTGAAACCTGGAAAGCAATAAAATTAGAATCTTCAATGACGATGGCTACACTTATTATTATTTAAAACTATCACGATTTCAACGTAACAATGCTTTACATTATTTGAAATGATTGTATGAATGCGACAGTAATTTCTAACTTCATTTTAATTTCCAGTATGGTTTCCTGAGTATTTTGTTGTGGGCTTATGAATCCCTACCATTGATTTTGGTCCTGTGCACTTGTACAGTTTCATTGGTAACAGTCAGCAGTAGCCATAACACATAATATGATGCTCTTAGTACTCTCGACTTATCTTTTGTAAAACAGAACTCACCTGTGCAATAAATAACATCATCCACTTCTTCAAAAGTTCCATCAACAAATATGGCACCCGTTTCAGTAAATTCCTTTATATCTGGCTTCTCTATGTAGTTTGGCGGGAAAGTTGTTCGAAATTTAACCTTAGAGTGCTGACTGTGGATCAGAGTTTTGCTGATTTCGGCTAAGAGTAGCCCGATGTCCATTCCTGAAGGTCCCGCTCCTACTACCATTACTCGACGATCTTTGTAAGGATCAGGCACTCTGTAGTCGTGACTGTGAATGACTGTACCTGAGGAATTAAGTTTAACAGTAATTGAATTAATCAGACTCTATTAATTAAGAATTGACTTATGGTGTGCCTAAATTTGGATATATTTAGTTATACCTCAATGAATATTGGGAGACGTTCTCACTTTTCAATTCCCAGGTAAAATATAAGGGCTCCATCTATTCCTGCGGACAGTGGAATCGATGGGATTATAACGATAAAGCATATCGACTGACTGGTGGGTACCTAATCACATCGTGACTAAATAGTTCAGTAGTATTAGGTATTTTCCTATTCGGTAAAAAAATAATAAGTAATTAAGATTTAATTTGTGTTTAAGGTACAACAATCGTTTTTTATATATAATATTTACCTTTGAACAAATTTTCTCCAGGAATGTCTGGCTTCTTAGCTTTACTAAAATGTCCATTACCAACTATAATATAATCATAGTCTTCTTCAAAGCCTTCTTTTGTAAGTACGTGTTCATATTTCACTTTCCACTTATCATCCTCTCTGTGCACTGATATAACGTTGTGTAGGAACTGTGAATATTGTAAACTATTAAAGTGCCTATAGATTTAAGCATCCAGTCTTAACAGGACATCGGGCATTCACCATTTTTACACTTTCCCAACTATGGCACCATATACTACGAACATTTTTATGATCTTTCTAGTGAACGCTCTGTCCTTTCGGGAGAATGCTCGCTAAAACGCTGTCATTTA
Organism: Eilema sororculum; assembly: GCA_914829495.1. NCBI lineage: Eukaryota > Metazoa > Arthropoda > Insecta > Lepidoptera > Erebidae > Eilema > Eilema sororculum. Next base: position 11,453,820 of record OU618553.1, on the reverse strand, counting down.
TTTTTCAAGAATGCTCGTTACAAGTGAATGCTCACGTTTATCAGCATAGCCGACTCATTTATTTAGACAGGCTTGGCTTCATCACTGGGCAAAAGTTTTCTGTATTTGCTTGATGCACATGTATTTAGGTATAGCAAGAAGAGCAGAGATGAAAATCGATTAAAAAAGTTAGATGTTTAGACCAGACTAGAGTAGGTATGAGTTAAAAATGGATAATAAGTTTATTACCTTTATGTATTTTAGAATATCGAAGTGTTTGGCATAATCCTGTAGATAATGGTAATAATCTTTCCATGATGGGAATGAAGGCAAATGCTCTGGTAGTGGAAAACCTCCGAGCACCATAGTCGGCTTTGGTAGATTTGTCCTAGAAGAGTGTGTTAAGCTAATTAGATGAATGTATGAGGTGCAAGTTAGAGAATAGCCCGCTGTCTTAGCTAGCCGAGCTCGCAGAATGCAGAATTACATCATCAATATATGTATATCACCATTAAATATACCATATACTCACACCTTTTACGATTGCAATCGCGATATCATAGACACCATCAATGATGATGCATTGTTAAGACAAATTGATAAATAAATTGTTTATACGAGTATAAATGTATAAATGTTGTCGATTATTATCTGAGGAAAAGTTGCAGATTCTCCAATAAGTCAGGAATTTTGTGACGAGAATCTTATCTATTCATCTATAAAACATATTTATTTAAATGTTATAGTAGGGCACGCGTAGTGGGAAATTCAGTAGTAACTCGAGCGCGTCAGATTAAGCTAGGGGAGGCTAATTATATATTAATAAAATCCTCCAGCCGGTATACCTACCGCACCTTTTGCGCACCCACTGATATTGAAGGCTACCGCCTTCAATATCAGTGGGTGTGCAAAATAAAAAAAATTTCAATGAATTTAAACCTAAGCGTCAGATTATTAAGGTGAGTTACTAGCTAACAAGTGTCCATTTTGAAAATCTTGCGATTTCAGCGTAACCTAAGGGCGAACACAGGACATGGATGACCCGGTGTTCCTATCAGTAGGACTATTTATATAGTAGGAGCACGAGGATGCTCTCGTCTAACTTAAAACTGACAAATTACGAGTATGTCGGGCTAAACTATAATGAACGCCATCTATTTGTATGACTTGGTACTATTTTAACATAGTCTGACGACTGAAATCTCACGAAACGTAAAAAATTCCTAAATAAAATATTTCTCATGCAACTATGTTATTAGTTTTAAATAAATGGCACTATAGAATGTGAGATATCAATTTATGTCAAAACAAAACTTAAGATCAAAAGTGGATTAAAGTAATTTTCTGCTCTATTTCTGGTGTGATACGAATATGAATTTTCTATATTTTCTTTTCATCTTTCTCTTCGTCCCTTTTTTATGATAGATTTAACAAGCGCATACGCCACTGTTTTCGTAAACCTTTTACAAATTAACCAAAGTATTCTGAGTTTGTTTACTACTATACAATCAGGTATTTCCAATGTTTATAATATAAATTATGTTCACCAAAAAGTCAATTGTAATTTGGAATAAATTTGGAAATTCAAGATAATAATTTTGTCATATTTCATTGTATTCATACCTTAGATGTTTGTACATACTGGTGTGTAGAGGTAAACCATTTTCATCAGTACCTATGCGAGGGTCATATCGCCAAGTGCCTCCGACATATCGTGTCGCTTCTAAAACTGTGAAGTTAATCCCTTCTTCCTTCAAATATCTTGCTGAAGATATTCCCGCTATCCCTGCTCCGATAATGCAAACACTTTTGGACTGAAATAATTATTCATAATGTTTACAAATAGGCGTAGCAAGTACGCCAGCACTGCCACGATAAAATACAATTAAACTAGGGACAAGATAAAAAGACAAATAGCGAGGGAAAATACAGAACGGTACAAGAAGTAAGTATGTTTTCCGTAAATTTTTCAAAATTTAGTATTTTTTTTATAAAAAACATACCTAGTACCTAACACTTTTATATTGTTATTGTCGAATCGAGCTTCGCAAATGCACCCTGTAACGTCAATGCTTATAATTATGGTGAGTTACGTGAATAATGAGTTTGGCATATTTTGAAAACAATTAATTAGAAAACCAAGCACATACCTAATTATCTCTTTCAATCAAACAGTAAACTCTAGAACTATCAATAAATGAAAATAAAGTTTTATAAAAACTCTTATAACTTACCATTTTACTAAAACTGAACGTTTAATGAGCACTGTTATAATATTTTTGTTAGTTTAGCTGATACACTGTAGCATTTTATTGTTTAATGAAATTTATCTTTGAAATATTGATAACTTGTGAGAATGTAGAGGGTTCAATGAGATACGCTCATGATTAGCTATCTATAATAAGAATGGACATGAGCGTATCACTCGAAGTGTTTACAACGACTGCGGTTGATGTAACACCTAACACTAAATGACGCCGTAAAAGCCTTAACTATTTGTGACATCTATAACAATTAGCATGAGTCTTACGTTGTTTTAAAATAACTCCGTAATGGAATCAAGTTGGAACGAGTTGAACTGTCAATTAGAATACAATGCCTGTGTAATTATATTCTTGATTTGGTATTCTATAAATATAATTGAGGCTCTTTTTGAAGAGTGATTCATTATATTTATGTGGGTGGGCGAAACATTATGCTTGTCTAGCACGATTGAAGGATCGATTAGATAGGGAAAGTGTCGCGAGTCGATAGATTTAGACTCGTTTTTTATGGCTATTCAAAATTACTTCCATTATGCATGATGGAAAGCTGTAAGTGAAGTATGAAGAACGAAAGCCACAATTAAGAATTTACATTATTCTAAATTTATATCTGATATGTATGAGTTCACAAGTGGGAGTTCAGCTAAATATAGTATTGATATCCATACTTCCATACTAATATTATAAATGCGAAAGTAACTCTGTCTGTCTGTCTGTATGTTACGCTTTCCAGCCAAACCACTGAACCGATTTTGATAAAATTTGGTATAGGGGTAGATTAGACCATGGGAAAGGACATAGGCAATGTTTGGTTGCGGTAACCGACATCCACGCGGGAGGAGCCGCGGGCAAAAGCACATTTTTTAACAAGAATAAGGTAAGTGTGTAGGGGAAATCCAAACTGTATGTAAATCGTACTATGTTCTGGTGAGGTAGTGCGCAATGGGACTTCCAGACGCAAAAATAAGTCACTGGTTGGCAAACAACGTTATCCCCTATAGTTGCTATTATACCATATATGTTATCTATTGTGTGGTCGAGTCAAACAATAGACTTACAATTAAAGTTATTGGTTTTGCGGTGACATCAGGTATGTCAATGCGCTATTATCCTGTGATAACATTTACACGTGACGTGGAGTGGAAAGTAAACGATGGACGTAGTAGAAATAGATTGGCCATTTATTCTGAAGAACTGCTGAAGAATGAGGCATATTTATGCCATATTATTTTTCCTTTTTTTTTTTTACACAGGACACGTCAATTTGACTTCACCTCGCCTGATGTTAAGCTAAAGGCAAAGTCTCGGGAAGAGGGTCACCATCGTAAACATTTACCATGTTAACAGTGGTGGCACTCAGCTTGACGGCCTCATTAGATGCCTTTTCACGCCCCGCTTAAAGGACCCGGGACTGTAGGAAGAAGGAAACACGTGAGCTGGCAGGGAATTCCAGGTCTTAGTGGTGCGGCATAGGAATGAATCACTGAAACGCTTGGTTCTAGCAGGTATACTCTGCACCGTAAATGGATGACATCTTAGCCCTGCACGTGTCGTCCTGTGAAGGAAAGGGGAGGGTGGGACTAATTGGAAGAGCTCGTCAGAACATTCACCATGGTAGAGACGGTAGAAAACTGCCAAAGACGCAACATCTCTACGCATCTGCAAAGGCTCGAGGGTGTTCGTGACCTCAGGATCCCCAATAATGCGGACCGCACGTCGCTGCAACCTGTCGAGAGCATCTAATAAGTACTTTGCGGAGCCGTCCCAGAGATGTGAGCAGTATTCCACGCAGGTGCTACCCACGTGATACCTATTCAGATAACGTTCCCGCTACCTCTTCATTTTTTTCTTTGCTACAAACCTTGTCCTGATCATAACGCACACAATAAAAAAAAGAAAAAAAAAGGTTCCAATTTGATGCAGTCGTTTGGAAGTTATGTGCGTACATACATATGGGATGATTTGATTTTTATTATATATAAATTTTCATGAAGTTTGTACTATATAATCTGGTCTCTTCCATCAACATCTTAGGATAATTCTCGTTTGCATTCCTTTTGGTTTTGTGAGTGACTGCTTCGAGAGCTAACCCTGGTCCTAAAGGTCGGTAGCGTCCCATACACTACCTACACATAAACAAGTCTCCCTCATTCCTCATAAATGTGGCCGCATATAAGTAATATGCATTTATGTAACATAGATTGCAATATCTATATTCCTTGACAGTGAACACGTGAGATTGATTATATTTATCTTGTATATTCATGTCAAAGAGAAAAGATAAGTTACAAAGATAATGTTCTCACCTTAATGTTAGCACTAAAAACATAACTAAGTTGTAATAGCACCACAAATAATAATTTCCTCATTTTTTTTTAAATAAACTTCCGATAATAATATTAATAGCATACGGTCTCTCACTAAGGCCCATTTATCATTTCTCAAGTTCAATGTGTAAGATTAAGTTGTTACATAATAACAAAACTGTTGCTCACGACAAAGTTCAGATTAGGTCGAGGTATTTTTCATTTTGCACTCATAAGTGTCAAGTGTCTCAACTTTTATTTGCCATCTTAGGGTAGCGGCACACTGGGCAGATATTTCATAAGCTATCGACACGAAAGAGGAAGAAGAAGTGTTTCAACCCAACTCGTATTAACTTCATCAATATTGACCCTTGTTGCGAAGTGGTAGAATTTTATAGTATCGACGAGGAGTGTTGACAAAGGATTTTGGATGGATATTGCTATAATATATTGGTGGATACAAAACGATCAAACAGACTATTGGAGTGGGTCTTAGGTTCTGATTGAGGCAGTTACGATAAGCGTTATTTTGCCTTCTAAATAATAGAAGAAATCAAAGGTTCGGAGTTCATTCAATAAAATTTAAGCGATAAGCAGGTGACAAAAATAATTTTATTAAATAAAAAAAATACTGCAAAAACTCAGGTTACTTAAAATCATTCTTATCTAAAACTACAGTACCTAGGTATTATGTTAGAACATGAACATAATGCCAATAGTATTGTAATTTGCTCGGTATTTGACTGCACATAAAGTCAAGTCAAAAACAATAGTGGCACTTTTACCACAGAATAAGTAGATCTAAATTGTTCTTTTTGGGTTGGAACTTGATGAATGTTCTTATACCAGTCATTAACAATTAAATTATTTTTTGAACTTAATTGTTTACAATAATAATTTTTATATCATAGAATTTATATAATAGGCTATTATTTATAAAAAGTAAGCGTTTTAAAGTACTAGTATTTGTCATGTTACAACTGTGCTCTTGTTTTGAGCTCTTTTTCTAGACTTCTTGTGAACCTGTGGTCATCGATAACTGTGTACTCATAATCTCTATATGTGTAAAGGTTCTCCAGCTTTGCTTCGTTGTCCTTGGCGCGAATCTTGAACATGACTGGAGGCACTCGGTCTATGCCTGACTCGGCAGAAAGGGCTACGTAATACTCGTCCTGGAAACGAAAATAAAACAAAGGGAATAGTAAGTAAAGGAAAACATCCCGAAATGGTTAATTTGTAGTTGTAAATATATCCTAAAAATCTATAGGTAACATGTTATTGTATAAAAGAGCTGTAATTAATTCAATTTTAAGTTTATTCTTCAATCTGGCTTGCTTTTTATTCACAACTGGTGTGTTGGTGTATGGCCCAACAAGCAAATTAGTCTTATAAGGTTGAGTTTATTCAGCTATTCGGTGATATAAAAGTCGAGTAAGTGTGAATTATTCAGCACGTGTCGTATAAAAGCATCTTATATAGCATTTTAGTTATTCAGCATTTCGGTCACATAATGATGCTGAGTAAACGTTTACTCTGCATACTTATATGACTAAAGTGTCGTATAAGATTTGCTGTATAAGTCGCTAGTATACGACGCTTATGTCACTATTTCGTCGAGTAAAAGCACATTATATAGCTTTCTTGTGACACAGTCGAATAAAAGCTACATCGTTGCTTTTATACTGCTATTATGTTGTGTAAGTTGCATTCATACGACTATTACAAGCCTAGTGCCAAGTGTCGTATAATTGCTTGTACGGCTCAATTATCACTTGTCTTAGTTTTCTTGTGTACAGTAAGTGGTTGATTGAATAAATAAATAAACAAAAGATCTTTTTTAGAAAACTTTTTAGGAAGGTCTAAGGAATCCTAAAATATAATCAGCGTGGTATCATGGCGCTTATACTGCTAATTTGCTGTATAAGAAGCTATTATACCACTTGTTAGCAGTAAAAATGGTGTACAAATGAATGTTGATATAAAAAATATTTGTTATTATATTCATATTACTAAGAATTGAAGGGGGGCGTTAAATATTTATGATAAAACCTAGTATATTTCATCAGAAAACTTACCTTCGCAATACTTTGCAAACCTATGCGTGAGTTTACGAACCTACATTTGGTGCAACCTACAAATTAACATGTCTGCTAAATAAATTGTACTTATAATTTTTAAAACACAACACGACGCACTTGCTTAATTTAACAAACAAACGTAACATAAAAATATAAGTTACAGTTATAGCGCAACTTAAGCTTGTAACAGTCACTCCGTTACCTTTATACGATGTCTATGTGACTGAATTGCTGAATAAAATGGGCCCAAATCGCGTTGTATAAACGTTTTCATTACGTTTATACGACTTCTATTAGGAGCCAAAATGCTGAATAATTTACGTTCCCGCGACTACTACACGACATATTTTTGCTAGTTGGGGGGGACGGATACTGTATACATCATAGGCTCAAGCCAACCTCAGCTGCTAGCTATAACACCGGCTGATTAACGGAAGAGGAACTGGCAGAGTTCCACCATAACGCACCCCCCGTCTGAGGTTATACCACCTAGGTAAGGTAGTACAAAAACCCAGCTGATGATGTGTGCGATAAATTTTACTGTACAACTAGTATCGCCGATAGGTACTTTCATAATATGGACATTTTTAGAAATATTTTTTACCTCTTTTTGCGCCAGTACATGCATGAAAGACGGGCGCAATTTTAATTCAGAGATAACTGCCATGCGCCGCTCCCATTCCTGCATCATCTCGTTTTCAGAAGGCAGCGTAAAGTTTCCCTTCACTAGTGCTGTTGCGTACCGAGCCTGAGAAAAATATAAGAATTATGAACTAAAAGCTCTAGGCTTGTCTCCTGTATTATACACTCAAATATATTAAAAGAATTTCATAGTCCTCCTTACCTGTGCATCTAAAGCAACTACTAGACATGCCCTGACGACTAATCCTAAGATGATCATCGAAGGTTGCTTGATATTCACCATGTTCCGATGTAGCGGGTACACAATCTGTGGTTTCAACGTTAAGCCGCTTGATTCGTCTAAGAACGGATAGTTATATTCAAAACCTGAAAGCCGATAATCCTTTTCGGTAAGTGGTTCTATCGCTGAATACATTATTATACTATACGAACCTATCTAGAAAGTTAGTGAAGATCTTTCTCACTCAATTATGCTCAAACGACTGAACGGATCGGGATGATAGACATACTTATTGAGAACATACTTGTACTTTTCCGTGATACAAAGTACAAGAAGTGTCGACGGGGACCATCTCGAAAGAGATTGTCCTGGGTCTGCCGGGGTGCGAGAGATATGCTTTTGGCAATCTCACCTCCGGCACCAAGGACCCAAGACGGCGTGCGGTTTAGTCGGTTCGAGTCCGACATAACCGCCTCCGCCGGCTCCGTGGGGGTGGTATCCGCGGGGATTTTGCGCACGAAAAAAAAAGTACAAGAAGTGTGTTCTCCATATATGTAGGTAAAAATTAATTCCACCAAGTGCTATCAATCATCAGTATTATCCTCAGAATAGATTCTAGAGGGTAGTAGGAACTAGTGACACTAGGCGCTAGAGTTAACTATTATAATTGAAGACTTTCTCAGCTTTATTATTAACTAGCTTTTGTCCGCGGCTCCGCCCGCGACCAAACATAGCCTATATCCTTTCTCATGGTCTAAACACCCCTATACCAAATTTCATCAAAATCGGTTCAGTGGTTGAGGCGTGAAAGCGTAACATACGTACAGACAGACAGACAGAGTTACTTTCGCATTTATAATATTAGTATGGATATGGATTTACCTGTACAATAAATAACATCATCCACTTCTTCAAAGCTTCCATCAATAAATATGGCTCCCGTCTCATTGAACTGCTTAATATCTGGTTTCTTCACATAGTTTGCAGGAAAAGGCGTTCTAAATTCTACTCTTGAGTGTCGGCTGTGGATCAGAGACTTGCTGACTTCAGCCACGTTTAGCCCTATGTCCATGCCTGAAGGCCCTCCTCCTACTACCAGAACACGACGATCTTTGTAAGGGTCTGTTACTCTGTAGTCATGGCTGTGGATCATAGTACCTAGACAAACAAAGTTTAGTTAGTAACATCATATTTGGCTGTTAAACTGTACTATATATTACTACTAGGTCAAGGAGCTGAGGTTGTTGCAATTTTTACAATAACAACCGATTTTAGTGACAATATCGACTACCATGTTGATGTTATGGACTAGTTCAAATTTGAGAAAATAGGTACTTGATTCGTTCCGAAAATTACTATCGTGATTGGCTTAAAATATTGACAACAATTTATATTTCACGTTATTTTCAAGTTAGTTGCTGCAAGTTTCTTACTAATCGTCCAGCTTCATTATATGACGTCCATTACTAAAAATACTTATGATATGTTATGTTCAAGTTAATAGGACAAGTTACATATTACTTTTTGTTTACTGTCAACAACATTTTCTAACTCTTGCACTTTGCTATGCTCTAGCATTTGCGTTGCGTTCTAGACTAGAGAGGAGCCAAATATAGAACACTGCTAAAAATACAACCGAGTGATAGACTTCACAAAACGTTTTAGTGATAGTGCTAAATTATAGCATAGAATTATAGAATATCTGCGGTAGCCTAGTGGTATGGGTAATGGACTGCTGAGACGAGGTCTCAGGTTCGATCCCAGGTTTACCATGGCACACACCAATGACTTTTTGATGCTTTTCGAAGTTATGTGTATATTTATCGCAGGTTTATAAGTGCCCGGTTAATGGCAATAGGCTCGCCACCTATTACATTGGGACCTAAACATAAACTGGCGAAATGTGGGTGCTAGCACCTCTGCCTACCCCTTCGGGGAATATAGGCGTGAGTTTATGTTATGTTATGTTGTGTTGTGTTGTGTTGTGTTGTGTTGTGTTGTGTTGTGTTGTGTTGTGTTGTGTTGTGTTGTGTTGTGTTGTGTTGTGTTGTGTTGTGTTGTGTTGTGTTGTGTTGTGTTGTGTTGTGTTGTGTTGTGTTGTGTTGTGTTGTGTTGTGTTGTGTTGTGTTGTGTTGTGTTGTGTTGTGTTGTGTTGTGTTGTGTTGTGTTGTGTTGTGTTGTGTTGTGTTGTGTTGTGTTGTGTTGTGTTGTGTTGTGTTGTGTTGTGTTGTGTTGTGTTGTGTTGTGTTGTGTTGTGTTGTGTTGTGTTGTGTTGTGTTGTGTTGTGTTGTGTTGTGTTGTGTTGTGTTGTGTTGTGTTGTGTTGTGTTGTGTTGTGTTGTGTTGTGTTGTGTTGTGTTGTGTTGTGTTGTGTTGTGTTGTGTTGTGTTGTGTTGTGTTGTGTTGTGTTGTGTTGTGTTGTGTTGTGTTGTGTTGTGTTGTGTTGTGTTGTGTTGTGTTGTGTTGTGTTGTGTTGTGTTGTGTTGTGTTGTGTTGTGTTGTGTTGTGTTGTGTTGTGTTGTGTTGTGTTGTGTTGTGTTGTGTTGTGTTGTGTTGTGTTGTGTTGTGTTGTGTTGTGTTGTGTTGTGTTGTGTTGTGTTGTGTTGTGTTGTGTTGTGTTGTGTTGTGTTGTGTTATGTTATGTTATAGAATGCCCTGCCTCAGGCTGTTTCCCAAAAACTGTAACCAGCACGCTTGTCTAGAAGTAGTCTAGACAAGCGTGCTCCTTCATCGTCCAAGTCATCATTTACCAACATTGTAAGAGAGTGGTCAAGTTTCAAAGTATTAGAAACTATATTGAAATTTAAAGCTTTTGACTCTTCCAGGTTTGCAATAAATTGGTAGAGATTGAAAAAAATTCACGGTTACATTTTGTTCATTTGTACCTACAGTTCTTTCAGTTATTCTTATTATGAAACACTATTTATGAAAGGAGTGAGATTAAAATCAAGTACCTAACAAAGTATGATAAGACAAATTTCTAGTTCAGTAGTTTCAATACCTTGGAACAGATTTTCGCCGGGAATATTTGGCATTCTAGGTTTGGTATAGTGCCCGTTGCCAACTATAACGTAATCAAAATCTTCCTCAAATACTTCTTTTGTCACTACATTTTGATATTTCACTTTCCACTTGTCATCTTTTCTGGTAACTAAAGTGACACTATGCAGGAACTGTGAATAAAAATGGAATATGTTATTTTATTTATCAAAATCAATGTCTTAGGCCGGGACTCCACCGAAGCGGAGACGACGGAGAGGAGATGTTTTTTAAACAACCAATAGTAATGCGTTTTTGATACATCTCCTCTCCGCTTAGCTTCAGTGGAGATCGCTATACGGAGATGTGGAATATTTGTATGGCGTTATGGAAGTGGAGATGTGAGCTGCGCGCGGACGACGCACAGCGCAGACAGACGAGATATGTGAGCGGCGTTCTGTGAGCTTCGTCACCTACCTTTCGTGTCAGAATACGTACTGAGCACTCAACACACCGTACATCTCTTCTCGCATAGCACACAGCACACATCTCCGCTTTGGTGGAATCCCGGCCTAATTATGTGGGTTTGAATTTTACGCGTTGCAGTATCAATCATCTAATTATAATAAAACTTGTCAATCAGTGTACTTCTTGTATTTGTGCAAAGGTTATCGATATTGATTTATTAACCCCAGTAAGTGACATTGCAATTGTTGTAGATTTTTCCTTGAAATTTGCGCCGGGTTAGCTACAATAGTATTATGTCGCTCACAACAATAGGTATTGTAAATATTGGAATTGCAAGCGCCATGATTGCAAAAGTACCGAAGTATCGGAATATATTATATCGATCTGTACCCCTAACACGAAAAACTATCGTAATCGTAACGTGAACGTATCGAGAGAACGGACTATTGCGATTGGCCGGCTTCACACACATACAGGTTTACAGTTGGCAGGTGGCCAATCGTAATGCTCCCTTCTATAAAAGGACAAGTCAATTTGACTTCACCTCACCTGATGGAAAGCTAAAGGCAAAGTCTCAGAAAGAGGGTCACCATCGTAAACACGTACCATGTTAACAGTGGTGGCACTCAGCTTGACGGCCACGTCAGATGCCTTTTCGCGCCCCACTTAAAGGACCTTTACTTATATCAGCCTCCGTGGCATGGTGGTAGTGAACGCGACTGCCACGCAGGAGGCGCGGGTTCGATTCCCGCTCAGTGCAAATATTTGTATGCATGAATATGGCTATTTGCATTGGTCTGGGTGTTTCTATGTATATTATGTATGTATTTACAAAAAAAAAAATGTATTTAAGTATGTTTATCCGCATTCTAGATTCCATAACACAAGCTAGTTAAGCTATGCTTAACATGGGTCTAGATAGCGTTGTGTAGAATGTTGGGAAAAATATTTATTTATTATTTATATCAAGGACGATTACGATAGTTTTTCGTGCCAGGTGAGCAATAACTTTTGGTGAAACTCTTTTTCAGTTTGATCCTGATTATGTTATCGCTTGTTTGGCATTAGTACAATATCGTGTCCACTCGAAAAGAGTACGTGTAATTTGATGCATATTAAGTATATACCATACCTTGATATATTTTATTACGTCGAAGTGTTTTGCGTAATCCTGTATATAACGGTAGTAATCCTCATGGGATGGAAATGATGGTAACGATTCTGGTACTGGGAATCCCCCAAGTACCATGGTAGGCTTCGGAAGGTTGGTCCTAGAAAGTTATAATTATTTTGTCAGCTGTAGTCGAGATATTGTCGATCTACAAATCCTACAATAAACTTTATCAAAGCAGATATGTAAGAAGGAAGATGGATGCCAAGTAAAAGTTTCAAGAAAAAAGGAGACGGTGGATGGAATTGAGGTTGAATCTAAGTAGAATTGGTGAGAAAACATTCTGAAAAAGACAAGCCAGAGGCCGAACACAAGGAAGAGATTGAATTGTATTATTTTTTTTATATTCATCATCATGCATTTTACTTTTTCGAGTACGTATACCTCTTCGGGCTTCAGCTCCTCGGACATGTTTCATCACAACAGCCTACGTCACCGCGTCGCCGGGGAATCTGGTTTTTACTAAAAAGGATATACGTGTTTCCGTCTTCCTAAAATACCGGGTTCTTTAAGAAGAGCGTTAATTTGGTGGGGCTTATCAGCCTGGTGCAACCAGTTTAAGGATGTGCAAAGTATGGAGATTATTCTGCGATGTACTTCATACCTTAAATGTTTATACATGCTGGTGTGTAACGGTAAACCGTTCTCATCAGTGCCAACACGGGGGTCATATCGCCATGTGCCCCCAATGTATTGCGTTGCTTCAAAAACTGTGAAGTTAATTCCTTCGTCTTTTAAGTATCTTGCTGAGGATATTCCCGCTATTCCTGCTCCGATGATGCAAACACGTTTAGACTGAAATAATTATTAGGAATATTGAATACTACGACAATTTGGTAAAATATTAGCAGTCTTAATAATGTTTCACTTAACAGCAGGCAGCAATTTTGATTCATATTGCTTTCATGTCCCCTTTTCTCTAAAAATCCGTTTTTAACCAACAAGCTAAAATAATAACAATTATTCCGTTTTCTACTACTTGCAAAACTCCTTTCATTTTTCTACCCTGACATGCTACGCATTTGTTTGACTCCGATTATCTCCTTTCGATTGAGCGAAGTTTTGTAGAGTTCCTCAGAAACACACGTAAAATGACCGTCTAGATTATATAATTTATGTGTGCAGTTACAAATACAGATGACTGAGGTACGTCAAATGATAAAGATAAAGAAGGAATGCTTAATTCACAATACGAAGTTCCGTTCTCCTATACTCCCGCATTCCTTATACGGGGTGTATAAAAGTGTTTGGCGGTAAAACTCAGGACTTTGATTTTAGAACATCTTTCTTATAATTGTTTTTAAACTATTTAACTTAGTTCGTTTTACTTGTTAGCGGGTCTGGTAATTGATTTTTTACTCTCTTCCTGATTGATCTGATATTTGATGCCTACACAAATTTAGTTCGGAAGATTATCCAAATTAAACTTGTTAAATCTTTAAAAAATATATTACTTGTTTGTAGTTAATCCAAGCTGTTATCAAGCGAGGTGTAAATTAAATAAATGGAGCAGACATTAAAATAAAAAAAGTGTTTAATGAAATAATGTTTGTTCATTGAGAAAATATTTGTAGCTTAATAAATGCTAAAAAGACTAAACACAATTTTTAATTTTATCTATTATTTTTGTACTACAAAGAAGTGTTTGTAAGAGAAACATTATTCTTTCATATAGCGAGATAATAAAAAAAATGAAGATGAAGTTCTTACCTTAATGTTAGCACAATATCCATAATTTATAACAAACAACACAACAAAAATAAATAACTTATTCATTTTTAATTCAACTTAAGATATACGACAATGGTGACAGCGGCACACGGTCTCTGATAATAACTTACACACTGAGACTCAAGTTCAATACATATCATTAACCTTTTATATAACACATAATGACAAATATTTCTATTGACCTAATACGTTTATCTATAGTATGTTCACAAACCTAATGTTGGCAAATTATTGGACATTTTGTACCATGGTTTTTTCCTTGATTCGTCGAAAATGAATCATGGTGGTGGTCTGGTGGTTTTAAATTCAAAATGAGAACACCTGGACACAAGGTAATAGTTTTCCTTAAAATTTAAGCAGGTACCATGCAAATATTAGGTCCTTACATATGAAATTGGCGTTTTGTATGGGAGGAACAAAAAGTCGAATATTTTTAAATATAATATATTTAATTAATCAAAGTATGAACCATTGTTTTCTATGCACTTTTGCCATCTCATAGGTAGTTCATTGTTCCCTTTACTAAAAAAACCAGTCGGACGGGAATCAATAAAATCTGTGAAGGCGATTTGGACTGCCCCATCAGAGTTGAATTTTTTCCCTTGCAAGAAGGTGTCCAAATTTCGAAAAAAATTGTAATCTGTTGGAGCAAGGTCCAGGGAGTACGGAGGATGTCTTAGACATTCCAATTGAAGCTCTTCTAATTTGGTAGCCGTCTGTTGGGCGGTGTGTGGTCTAGCGTTGTCGTGAAGCAGCAGTGGCCTGGAGCGATTGACCAGCCTAGGTTGTTTAGCCGCTAGCTTTTCCATCATTGTTTGCAATTGCTGACTGTAATGAGCAATACCGGCACTAGTCCACCAAACGCTGACAAGTAACTTTTTTGGGGTTAATTTTCGCTTGGGGCAGGATTTGGCTGGCTGGCCAGGATCCAACCATTGCGCTGAGCGCTTCCGATTATCGTAAAGAATCCATTTTTCATCACAGGTAATGATTCGGTTTAAAATACCTTCATTATTGTGCCGGTTCAGCGGCAGCAGTCGACGCGCGTTTGCCGGTTTGCTTCAGTCAATTCGTGAGGTACCCACCTTTCAAGCTTTTTAATCTTCCCAATTTGCTTCAAGTGAATTAAAACAGTTTTATCACTAACACCGCAGCCTGCAGCTAACTCGGACGTGGTTTGCGATGGATCCGCTTCCACAATAGCCTTCAATACTTCATTATCAACTTGGGTCTCAGGCCATCCACGGGGCTTGTTCTGCAGGTCGAAATTTCCAGAACGAAAACGTTGCCGTCCGTGGAACCAAAAACGAACTGTGTTTTCTTTTGCAACATGACCGCCATAAACATCATTCACCCTTCGAGCCGTTTCCGCAGCACTAGTGCCACGGCGGAACTCGTATTCGTAAATAACGCGATATTTTAAGTTTTCCATTTTTTTTAATGAGTGACGCAAACAGAAAAAAACAAATGAATGACGGTCTGTAAATAGCTGTACAAATTTGAATTTGGAATTCCTTACCAAAGAGGAGAAAATTGTGATTAAAGTGGCCAGTACGAAAAACGCCAATTTCATATGTAAGGACCTAATATTTGTACGATGAATTTTGCATGTATGATTTTTGAGATATTTTCTCTCAGAGTTCTTCTTTTCTTCTTCATCATCTTAGCGTTAATCCCAGTTGCATCTGAAGCTTTCACCTACGAGTCTGGGGGCCGCTTTCTCCAGTATAACTGTGGATTTGGCTAAACTTCCACATTTTCCGACTGTCATCGACCTTCACAACCGATTAGTGATATCGAAGCATTGCAGTGCGGAGCTCGAGAGTGCCATATTTCCGGTTAAGTTGGTCAGAATTAGAGCTCCATCAAACGAAATTGGTGTCGGTGAACCACATTGTTCCTCTGCTATGCTACACTGAGGGACACGTGGCAAACTCTAAACTGGAGGCCATGGGAAAATATTAGCCAGAAAAGAAAGATCATCCTGCTGCTGCTGTCAATAGCGCACTACTAGGAATCTCTGCCATTATAGACCAGCACGATGAAATTTCGCCCATTATCATAACACTCCTTAAATGATCAATCATCATCTAAGCACGATCGCTGTTGTATCCAAGGCTAACACACCGGAAGGAACTCAGGGTTCGTTGTTCATTTTATATTATTTGATTTAGTCTGGTTAGTATGGAATCGACTCCCAACCCTGAGAGAATAGCCTTCGCCAGAGCATCGGTTATAGATTGGCTGGTGGAGGTACAAACTAACAGTTGAAGTTGGTTTGGACCCCGAAGATGTTAATAGGACTGTTCACGGTTGCATTCGAAGATTACACTTCAGAGCCTGGGGTCCGTTTAATTCTAATAAAAATCCTTTTTTTTATCTAGGACACGTCAATTTGACTTCGCCTCGCCTGATGTTAAGCTAAAGGCAAATCTCGGAGAGAGGGTCACCATCGCAAACATGTACCATGTTAACAGTAGTGGCACTTAGCTTGACGGCCTCATCACATGCCTTTTCACGCCCCGCTTAAAGAACCCGGGACTGTAGGAAGAAGGAAACACGTGAGCTGGCAGGGAGTTCCAGGTCTTAGTCGTGCGGCATAGGAATGAGTCACTGAAATGCTTGGTTCTAGCAGGTATACTCTGCACCGTATATGGCATCTTAGCCCTGCACGTGTCGTCCTGTGCTTCTTAGTTTGGTTTATACGGTCATAGGAATTGAAATTAATAAAATCTATTCACTAATAATTTAAAAATTTATTCTTAATATTACAATTAGTTGAGGCAGTGTTTATTTTTTTAGTTTTAGATGTTTTTTGACTAGTTTTCATTTTTTAATTTCTTTTCTAGCTTCCTCGTAAAACTGTGTTCGTCATTGATGATATACTGGTAATCTCTGAACGTGTGAAAATTCTTGAACCTCTCTTCGTTGCTTTTTGTACGAATCTTGAACATGACCGGAGGTACTCTTTCTATGCCCGATTCCGCAGTAAGACGCGCATAGTATTCATCCTGATATAAAAGAAAAAAGAAACTTGTTACATCTCGATAGTATTTATGATATATCAACGTAACTAATATAATAATACGACAACTATAGTAGTACTCAATACTATTAACTAGAAAAACAACTTGATTGAAAAAATTGTGGGCACGGTAGGGGCTCCTTTCAACATCTCTTATTATCAAATCTGTTAGAGCATGACATTTTTCATGCTCTAACAGATTTGATATTATTATCAAACCTTTTCTCCCAGAAACAATGGGATACACCGCTCTGCAAGCTGGTAAGAGAAAGCTTATTACACACATCTTCCCATGTTTCAGAGCGTGCGCGCCTACTGGCTGTGGGGGAATGGGAATCAGGCCTCTGGATTGAAGCATTCCCATCGCCCAACATACAAAACATGGAAGATGGGTAGGCATTTAGTGTGGGACGCAACAAAATCCTTGCACCTTCACATCTTTGAAGCACAGCAGGCTGTGCCGGCGCTGCTGCTGCATCTACGGGAAACCTCAAACGGCGCAAATACTGTATATGTAATTTAACAGGCGATTATATTTTTGAGCCGTTTGGGGTTGAAACGTTGGGGACATGGGGCCCAAGTGCCCATTTTCTTTACAAAGACCTAGCAAAGCGGCTCATAGATATTTAAGCATTGCTATTCAACGCGGCAATGCAGCCAGCCTTCAGTTACCAGTCGGTGACGATGCGGAGGAATTCCACAACGCATTATGTATGTAAATATTTTATTAATTTGTTGATTTTCTTTAGTTTATTTTAGTACTTATGAATAAATATTTCACCTTGAGTCAGTTTTGGAAAAAAAAATTCTAAGTGAAAAGTGAAATTTCTAAAATTCTTTAATTATGGGGAAAAGAATAACTCAAATAAATGTTTTTACCTCTTTATCCCCTAATGAGTGTATAAAAGACGGGCGCAATTTTGCCGCAGATACAGCCGCCATTCGCTTTTCCCATTCCTCCATCATCTCGTTTTCCGAAGGCAGCTTGAAGTCACCCTTTATTAGTGCTGTTACGTAGCGAGCCTATAGTATAAACAGACATAGTTAAAATTAAAATAACCGCCTTGTAATACCTAAAATTACATAAATTAAGGAAGACGGGAATTTATATACATATTTGTTACATGGAAATTCCAAAACTAATAGTACCATACCTACTTGTGATAAACATTTTATTTAATTAAAATTATTACAGTATCTACGAGTATATATAGCTCAAACGCTTGCTGAACGCATCCTGAATGATGATTTGGACTACCTACCTACCAATGTGGTTTTAATTTGCGTCTTTGGTCTGAAACATTCATACCTAATGGCAAACATTAGCAAGTATTTGATAGCGAACTGACCAAAGGGGACCGGAAGGGGAGGTTATGTCGGACTAGAACCGACTAAAACCGCATGCCGACTGTGGGTCGTGGTGCTAGGCCGGAGGTGAGGTTGTCATCGACATATCCCTCGCACCCCGGCTGACCCAAGGGACCCCGGCTGACCCAGGGAGATCTCCTGCACCCAAGCAACCTAAGCGCCAATTCAGTTTGCATACAAAAGTGCCTACACTTAAATCCTCTGTAGGTACTACAACTCCTATATATTTTTACTTTGGCTTTTAAGGGAGACAGTGTCACCTCACCCGACAACCCTGAGAGGTTAGGGGAATACCTATGGCAGCGCCTTGTTATCTAATTTGCAAGTGTCCCGATTTGTAAGTTATTAACAAGCTTTTATTGGAGATCATAACTTGAATTGGATCTTGGGGGTGAACAGAGGTAAGGTGAGAGACGAGTCAGTGGTTTTAAATGTGAATTCACAGTTAGTTCACTGCATGGAGAAGGAAAATCATATTCTATCCTCCGTGGTTCACTGTGAGGAAAAGATTGATGTCGTGTTATTGTTAGTAAAAAGAGATGCAATCCGATTCAATTTTTTACTATCTGTATCTGTCAGTGTTTATTATTATGGCAATCATATCATCCTTATTTGTTTTGCAATTAATATTATTCAATAGAGATAAAGCTGAGTGAAGGTCATATCGATTAAAAATGGTATGCTTAAAGACGTCTTGAAATTATAAGGTGTCATTAACACTTATCTAAGACCATCTTTCACTCGTCGATGAGGCGACACACCTTGTGAGGTGAGGTGGGAATGTCCAACTCATTGACCTGTTTGAGTCCGACATACTCATCTCATCGTTACCTCCATAGAATCGGAGGAGGTCGCGGTCAGCTCCAGTGAGGTGTATCGCGAGGGAGCAACACATAAAATAATAATAAAAGACTGTTGGCGCTAGATAGACAGTTCTCCAGCACCTTATATAACTCCGCTTATATAGGGTGATAGAAAGTCCTAATTCAATAGGACATTTGAGGGGAATCCAGTAAGCGTCGTACTTATACAGAGTTGTAGGTACTTGTTTCACAACTTTTATTAAATAAAACTCATACAGTATATTATCAGCTTTGATCAGCATATCTATCACGTATAAGTTAACAAATTAAGCGTGAACTTTTGCCCTGTCCAAAAAACAAATGATAGCGTTGGTAACAAATTTTCAATAAATCATGAATGCCTTATCTTTACTATACAAATAAATAAAACTGGATTCTCTGTTTGCAACGTTAAAATAACAGTTTTTTATGCATATGTATTGAAACCCATAGTTAACAAAAAAGCAATTTTATCTGCTTGTATGTCAGTCTTTCTGTCTGTTTATTCCAGATAGGTAGGCCAATTTCGAAGGGATGTTCATTGTAGATAGCTCATATTATAAGGCGGAACTTAGGCTAACCTTAAGCCGCGTCCGCACGCTTGCCAAACCTAAACAAGCCATCACAAATTCAAACGTGTGGATAAAGCGTTTGACTTGGTTTGTGTAGGTTTGCAAGCGCTTGTAGCCGATCGGTCAAGTGTCGGTTTTTAAGTCACAAATCAAAGGAATTTGCCGCAAGCGCTTGCGACTCGTCCACACGTTTGCGTACACTCAGTCTCGATTGTGTACTGGCGGCGTACAGACGTATGGGTCGTCTTGAGTACAAATATGAGTGACTGGTCTAATGGTCAAATGAAAACATTTTGAACTTCCTGGAATGTTACCAGGCAGAACCATGCATTTGGGACCCGGGAAATAGTGATCACAAGGACAAAAAAAAGTAGCTGATGCATGGTGTCGCCTTAGTGCAACCCATACCTACTAATATCCATACTTCCATACTAATATTATAAATGCGAAAGTAACTCTGTCCGTCTGTATGTCTGTCTGTCTGTCTGTCTGTCTGTCTGTCTGTCTGTATGTTACGCTTTCACACCTAAACCACTGCACCGATTTTGATGAAATTTGGTATAGGGGTAGATTAGACCATAAGAAAGGACATAGGCTATGTTTGGTTGCGATAACCGACATCCACGCGGGCGGAGCCGCGGGCAAAAGCTAGTATTTAATTAGCCAGTTAAGAAACTGAAAAGTAAGAAAGAAATTCTTATGGTCACCTTTAGGAAGAATTTTTTTATTTTCGTTTCCTTTCATTTATTTTCTTGTATTTATAATAAAAATAAATTAAGCCAAATGATATTGCCGCAATCTCAACGTCCGTCATGCTTGCTTCTTCAGAACACAATATCTCACTCGCAAGCACTCGCAAGCGTGTGGTGGTCTGTCAAATCAAGCCAAACGTTTGTAGAGGTTTGGAGTTTGCGGCAAGCGGCAAGCGTGCGGACGCGGTATTAAATTTTGAAATGTATTAAGTAGGCAGGATTCTGCGCAAAAAAATTGAAACCCAAAATGCAAGTATAGCTAGACAACCTAATATAATAAATATTATTAAAAGGAAAGACTCGTTATTTGCAATGTACAAACTCTTTCTGTTCCTAACGTAAGCTACTTTTTATCCAGATATCCGATGAAATCGCGAGGCGATGCTAGTTAATAATATAGACGGACACATTACGATACTACTACAGTGATTATGACTACAACCATAAAATACCATGAAAATTCCTCAACTAATTAAGTCGTGTGTATGTATGCCTCTACATGTTGGCGATTACCATGGCAAACTCGTTCGCAAACATGTGTACAGCGACGTAAATAAAAACTCTTTACATGTATGGCTGGGGTTTGTGTTGGCCAGCGTGTTCACCAATGTTCACCACAGTGTTCACCCATGTTCACCACAGTGTTCACTATTCACCAACTTCTAGAGCAGACATAACACATTTTAAGGTCATAATTATGTAGGTCTGCCCGTATGTAATAATTACCTGTGCATCCAAGGTCACCACTACACATGCGTTGATGACCTGTCCCATTATGAACATCGAGGGCTCTTTAATATTCACCATGTACTGATAGAGCGGGTAAATGAGCTTTGATTTTATTGTCAAACCGGATGATTCATCTAAGAATGAGTAGTCGTTCTCATAACCTGAAAATCAATTAGGGTTTGTTTGATTTTGAAATGGTAGAAACTGCAGTATGTTTAAGTGAGAGTACCTAAGTTAAGTAGGTAGGAGAAAGTGGTCGACCTCCGTGCGTGGGGCACATACGTACGGTACCTAAGCTTTAAAAAAAATAAACAGCTACGTGTTTGCTAGAGTGGATAGATATACCACGTGCCATGTTACTTGATGAACTGAAGTTCAGAGTGAGAGCAGACAAAGCGTATCAGTGTTTTTGCGCACAGACAGTAATTTTTATCGAGGTTTGCAATCGTATTGGATGTACCATTGTAACCGCTGAACGTGTCAGACGGACTACTCACCGGCTGACCCAGCAGAGAGATGCACGAGCTCTATGGGATCCCAGGGCGCCTTTTGACAGAGCAGAAAAGTGTGCGTGCGTGTGGGAGACCAGGGAGACTTCAGAGAAAACCACTATTACCTCTGTTGTACATACATATATTACTGAGAGATAAAATTATACAAAAGAGGATTACAGACAATAGAGTTACATATAGATATACAAAAATGAGTATGTCTTCACCAGCTGCACCACGGTGACCTGCTTGCAGTAGGTAGCCAGAGTGTTATGGCTAGTAGTTGTAGTACACCTCGGTCAACCCACCGTTGACACAGTTATTTCTTGCAGGGTGAAGTGATATAGATATATAGGAAAGTTACATAAATTTAATAGAGAAAAAGGGAATACGTGACCCCGGTTGTCGGCCTGCTCGGCGTCTGCGCACTGCTCTTGCCGCACTCTCGACCAGCCAAGGTGCTTCACGTCGAGGTTACAGGCTTGCGCCGACAGCGGTTGGGAACTCGACCACAGAACACGCTGAGAAGGGGTTTGAGGACCAAGGTGTCCTCTAATCCCGTACTAGGAACCCAAAAACTGGGCAACAAAGAATTTAGTTAAGTATAAAGTATTTTCCAAGACACAGCAATACAAACGTTCCAGTCACAATTCAGAGAGTAAAAAGGATTTATATTTAGCCGGGGCCGCAGTTTTATACCCCTATCATTGGAAGGTTCTCGAACACACCTTTTTTTTAAGTTAAATTAGTGCGAACGATGATCAAAAACACCAAATCACGGTCGAAATCCTAACAACTTTAATATCACCCAGCTAAGTAGGAATCAAACAAAGTACAGCAACCTTTTGACTTGGTTGGATCATACTCACATTCTTTCCTTGAATACAACGGTTCTGAGCACGCAGAATTTGAACCTGTTTAATTTAACTGAGGAAATTTAATTTTAACCTAAATGAGATAGCCTATAATTAAACAATTAATTTTCCCATTTAGGTGCTATGAGTATTTCTAATTTCATATAATTAAAACATAAAAGACATCGAACGCCATCTAGTGCTTAGCTAGTACAAAAGTTCCTACACCGAGGCACCGACTAACTGATGTGAGTACCACTGAGACTGCCATAGGTGGCGCTAGTAGTAATCAAATTACAGTAGATAAAATCTAATGTTACACCACCCCTTCCCTCACAGTATTCCCTGCGTAGTATGCGCAGGGAATATCAGCGACAGGATCTCAACTGAGAGATATCAAAATAAATTCCAAAACTCGCGATGACCACACTAGTTGTGAAGACCACGAACTCCAAACAAACAACCACGAACCTAACAGCTAACTAAAGAAACCAAACAAAATCACATTACTAAGCCAAGCACTCTAGAAGTGTCACCCTATTAACTGCCCGGATCACTGTATGCCCTTCATATAGGTTAGTGAGTAGGCTTAGGGTGGAAAGATACCGATCGAAGCACAGTGGCACTCCCACGATCAGCCGAGTGACAGAGAGACGGCACCGACAGAAGAAGGAGAAGGATCAGAAGGCTGTTCCTCCTCACTGTACTTCAAAATATCCTTGATGTGATAAACTCCCAGATCCTTACCATCCAAATCCGACAGTTCATATACTAAAGGCGAGCGTTTGGCGGTTACAATGCATTTCATAAATTTAGGCGCCAGCTTCGCAGTAAAGTTCTTGGCCTTGTTAGACAAATAGAAGGTTCTTTTGTACACAATCTGTCCCACTTTCAGTTCCACATGCCTTTTTCTGAGGTTGTAGTATTTTTCGTTACGCCGGTGAGCAACATCTAAGTGTTTTCTCACCTGGTCGTAGATACGATGTAATTCCTTCAACCTCTCACCAAAGGACACTGGACTATCAATGGAGACAGTGTTAGGATGCCAAGGAATCTCTTCCTGCCTATAAAGAACTCCATCCCCAATGAATTCCCTACCGTGAACAAGAAAATACGGACTGAAATGAGTGGCTTCGCTCACAGCAGTGTTTAGAGCACACTGGAGTTCTACGAGATTCTCGTCCCATTTCTTGTGGTGCGACTTCACGTAGCAAGAAATTCCCTGAACCACGTTGCGAATAGCTCGTTCTGCCTGGTTGGTCTGCGCGTGGTATCTGGGGTTATAATAAATGTTAGGCACATTGTACTTAAGTAGTAAGTCCTTAAATTGTTTACTCACAAATTGTGGGCCATTATCCATATAAATGGTTTTGCATACCCCGTGGACTAGGAAAACATTCTTTTCTATGAATCTCGCGACTGCAACGCCTGTAGCCATCCGTATAGGACTCAACATGACAAATTTGCTAAAGTAGTCCGAGACCACAATCAAGTGAACATTTCCCTTGCTGGAAGTAGGAAATGGACCCAGTAAGTCAACAGAGATGGGCTCAAACGGTCTAGACACCCGCTTTGGATTACCCATGAGGCCAGGGCGAGATGTGTTCACAGGTTTGTACTGCTTACATGTCTCGCATTTGCCTACATATTCCTTAACGCTCTCGTACATCTTAGGCCAATAATAGTTGAGAGCGAGGCGTTTATGGGTTTTCCATACGCCACCATGGGCACTGAGTATGTCGTCATGGTACTTGGTGAGCAGGGGCAACCTGTCCTCCAACGGTACCACCAGCTTCCAATCAAAATCAGAGGTCAGAGAGTATTTATTTTTTGATAATCTGAAAAGACGGTTATCACGTATATCAAAGTTGGGAAAATGCCTAGGGTTCTTTTTCACACTGTTCAGAGTGTGGAGATACCAAGAGTCCTTAGTAACGCTGGTGTCGATTGTGTCAATTTGAATTCGTGAAAGAGCATCAGGTACCACATGGTCCTTACCCTTTCGATGTTCTATATCGAAGTCAAACTGACTCAACCTCATGCTCCAGCGCGCAAGGCGGCCTGTCGGATTCTTCAGTTTGTGGAACCACAGGAGTGAGGCGTGGTCAGTAACCACAGTGCATTTCTGTCCTTCCACGTACTGCCTGAACTGTTCCAAAGCAAAGATCACTGCCAGGAGTTCTCGCTCAGTGGTACTGTAGTTGACTTCGTTCTTGTTGAGTGAACGACTACAATATGCGACAGGGTGCTCCACTCCCTCATGTGTCTGCGTCAGTACAGCAGCCACAGAGAAGGATGACGCGTCGCTGAGAATCCTAAAAGGTAGTGAGTAATCAGGCATTTTCAAAATAGGAGCGGTGACCAAAGCGGCTTTCAGCAGATTGAAAGACTCTTCAGCTTCACGCGACCACTCAAAATTTATATTCTTAGAAGTTAATTTACATAAGGGTTTACTAATCTTAGAAAAATTATTCACGAAACGCCGATACCACCCAGCCATACCCAGGAATCTTTTCACCTCCTTAGCGTTGGAAGGTGTAGGATAGTTGAGAATGACATCAACTTTACCTGGGTCTGTCCGCAGGCCATGCTTGTCGACAAAATACCCGAGGTACTTCAATTCGCTTTGACAGAACTGCGATTTTCGCATGTTGATCGTGAGACCCGCATCCTTAAGGCGCTGATAGACTCTATTTAAGAGGTCCACATGCTCCTCAAAGGTGCTGGCCACAACGATTATGTCGTCTTGAAAGGAGAACACTCGGTTATCGAACTCTGGGCCAAATAGACGGTCCATGAGGCGTTGCATCGAGGCGGAAGCACCTACAAGTCCGAAGCACATCACGTTGTAGTGAAAAAGGCCTCGCCTGGGGACAGTGAAGGCGGTCTTCTCGGCGGATTGGGGCGAATCAAACGGAATCTGCCAATACGCCGCACTTAAATCAATAGAAGACAAATATTTTGCATTATTGAGATGGTCTAAAATTTGGTTGATGTAAGGTAACGGATACGCATCGCTTTTAGAAACAGAATTGAGCTTCCGAGAATCAAGGCACAATCTCAGGTCTCCGTTCGCTTTCTCCACCATCACCACTGGTGAGTTCCATGCGGACTGAGACGGGGTCACTACTCCCATCTCCAGCATCCGATCTAGTTCCTCTTCCAGGGCTTTCTGCTTCAGGGGAGAGAGCGGGTAATACCGTTGCTTGATTGGCTTACTATCGCCCGTATCTATAGTATGATGCGCCAGAGATGTTCGACCTAGACCCACCTTGTCCGTGTTGATGGTATCAAATTTCTCAATAATGCTGTTAATTACCCGCTTCTGATCAGCGGTTAAATTGTTGTAATCCTCTAGACCACTGTTAAGAGACAGAGATTCTACCGGATTACAGTCACTAAAGTTGGAAAGATTGATATTCTGAGAGATCAATCTATCCCCTAATTGAAATTGTTGCCAGAAGTCTACTCCAAATATCATAGCAGTAGTGATTTCTGGAACAACATAGAACTTAATAACTCTGACAGCAGAATTATATTCAATAGGCAGAGAGATACAGCCCAGACATGGCAAATGAGAGCCATCTGCTGTAGTTAAACTAAAGTTAGGGCTGATGCTTCCAAGCTCAAACCCTAATTCCAAGAAAGTGTGGTGCGCTCCCTTACCCAGTACTGAGCAAGCTGCACCCGAATCAAGTAAACCTAGAACATTTAAGTTCAGGATCCTAACAACTAAATACGGTCTTATGTCATTATCCCGTTTGGTAAACAGGACCCTATCAGAGAATGCATCAGACAGAGAAGCTCGCTCCGAACCGAATGGTGATCTTTTAATAAGGCCCTGACTTACTCGTTTTTTGGCTTGGCATTACACTTCGGACACTCAGGCGATTTGACTCCCTTCTGTCCACACCGGAAGCACACCAATTCCCTTGACTGTGTACAGCCATATGCAGTGTGGCCGACTTCACCACAGCGGAAGCATCCTCGTTCGCTTGAGGTCGTAGGACCGGCCACGGCAGAGACCTGCTGGGAAGTTTTATGAACAGTTTTATTCTTAAAATGGTGTAAGTCCGAGGTGATCCCAAACTTATCTAACGCTGGTTCCTGGAATGCCTCTGCCCTAGCACGCGCAAGTTCTAGGCGCTTCCCCAATCGCTTCAGGTCGATTATCGAGTTTACCTCGTGAAGAGCCAATTCCTTCATATAATCGGGCCTAATATTATGCATCAGAATGTCCAGTTGTTCCTCACTGGGCATTTTGCACGTTAATCTCGAGAACATGGCCTGCATCGTAGAGATGTAGATGCCTAATGTTTCAGATCGGGCCTGTGTACGCTGCCTAATTTCATTTCTGAGACGGTAATCGTAGTCGGGAAGGTCGAAAGTCTCCCTCAGCTCATCCAACATGCCCTCATACGAGGTAAAGTTATTCTTGTTGGTGCGGAACCAAGATAAAGCCGGACCGTCCAATAGGTCAGAGAAAGCTGAGAGGATTTTATCCTTGGTGACTTCCCGAGCACACCTAAGCTCTTCCAGTCTCTCAATGAATACACGTACACACGCAGAGCCATCAAATTTTATATTAAAAGAGTTTAAATTTACGGGTCTATCCCTTATTACTAAATTACCACTAATTGTGTCGGAACTAGGCGCGTCACGTCGCCTCGAACGGTCCCCTCCCACCACAGGCGAGGTGTAACCTACGCGGTCACGATGAATAGGTTCAGTCTCTCTATCCGAACCCTCAGAGTCAGAGTCAGTATCTGATTCAGCCACAGACAGAATTTTAACCAAGCGGCCACGGATATCTAAAAGATCTGGACAGTCTATACCACACCTAGCTAACCTAGTGAGAAGGTAGTTCGCCCTCACTGCAACCTTAGTCCGACAATTACTATTTGAAACGACTTCACCTGAAGAGAGTGTCCCTTCCAGCTCGAGAACTTTAGGCTCACAGACAGCCAACTCAGAGGCGGCAACAGCAGGTACCGTGGCGATGGCCTTAATGCTGCCACGCCGGACAAGCCGCAATGCAGTGCGCAGCTCACTCCGCAGGCCAACAACCGTCGCATCCGGATCCGCTGTAACCCCCATGGCAGAGAGTTCATTAAAAAGTTCATCTTTCTTAAGGTAGTTAATACACTTCTGTAATTGGGCCATAGTGGTCCAAGATTCAGTTTTTATCAAAACAATTAACAGTAATGGAGATTCAACTCACAACAGGTTTATGAATTATAAATGTAGGTTAAATGAAGTTTCCACAGAGACAAAATCAACTAATATTAACAGATAATACAATAAATATGCTTCCTCTAGGTCACAATTTGTGCGGTAGCTACAAAAATCTAATAATTTAGAATAGAGAAACTATATTAACTAAATTTAAGAATAGCTTTGTCCAAGAAATATGACACCAGGTATACTTTCTTTAGATTAATAAATTAGGAGGTAGTTACAAAAAGTTTACTACTATTTTATATTATGTTACTTGATTTTGGGTAGATATTATAGAATCACCCAGATAAATATCTTCAGAATACTGGCTCAGCAACCCAATGAAGTGAATACCAGATGTTCAAATTATAGTTGAAGTTATAGAAATTTTCTTTATATAGATTACAAGTGATGTAGGTATTCAGCAAAATGTTAAAAAGTTAACTACAAATCTACTCAAGTCTATACAGTACAAAGCAGCTATGTATTTTTACTAACTACTTAATAATACACAGGTATAAACCCAAAACCATGAATGCTAGACACAGAAATTTCTAGACTAAAAGTTTGACACAGTACAATTACTATGTGAACAGACCACAATAAATATATATGTTTGTACAACACAGAAGCAACTAAATAGGAGGAAAAAAAAAGAAAAAAAGAAAAAAGAAAAAAAAACTAGTTTGCCAAAAATATGTTTCCAAACTTACCGAAAGATGTGCAGTTTTTTAAATTGGAATTTGGAATTTTGGGGTCTCAATGGTTTTTTCTTGCCACTGGGATGATGGTACGATTGGCTGAAAAAACACAAAGAGGGTAAGTATTACATGCGTAACTGCAGCCGCACAACCAATTAGCGTCTTGGGTAGTGTCAGACGGAGGGTAGTGTTTCCTCCAAAGCGAACTCTCCAGACACCCACACACAGCGCACCCACAGAGAAGAGAGTTAGCCCTTAGCGTTGGTCGCCAATTTGTAACCGCTGAACGTGTCAGACGGACTACTCACCGGCTGACCCAGCAGAGAGATGCACGAGCTCTATGGGATCCCAGGGCGCCTTTTGACAGAGCAGAAAAGTGTGCGTGCGTGTGGGAGACCAGGGAGACTTCAGAGAAAACCACTATTACCTCTGTTGTACATACATATATTACTGAGAGATAAAATTATACAAAAGAGGATTACAGACAATAGAGTTACATATAGATATACAAAAATGAGTATGTCTTCACCAGCTGCACCACGGTGACCTGCTTGCAGTAGGTAGCCAGAGTGTTATGGCTAGTAGTTGTAGTACACCTCGGTCAACCCACCGTTGACACAGTTATTTCTTGCAGGGTGAAGTGATATAGATATATAGGAAAGTTACATAAATTTAATAGAGAAAAAGGGAATACGTGACCCCGGTTGTCGGCCTGCTCGGCGTCTGCGCACTGCTCTTGCCGCACTCTCGACCAGCCAAGGTGCTTCACGTCGAGGTTACAGGCTTGCGCCGACAGCGGTTGGGAACTCGACCACAGAACACGCTGAGAAGGGGTTTGAGGACCAAGGTGTCCTCTAATCCCGTACTAGGAACCCAAAAACTGGGCAACAAAGAATTTAGTTAAGTATAAAGTATTTTCCAAGACACAGCAATACAAACGTTCCAGTCACAATTCAGAGAGTAAAAAGGATTTATATTTAGCCGGGGCCGCAGTTTTATACCCCTATCATTGGAAGGTTCTCGAACACACCTTTTTTTTAAGTTAAATTAGTGCGAACGATGATCAAAAACACCAAATCACGGTCGAAATCCTAACAACTTTAATATCACCCAGCTAAGTAGGAATCAAACAAAGTACAGCAACCTTTTGACTTGGTTGGATCATACTCACATTCTTTCCTTGAATACAACGGTTCTGAGCACGCAGAATTTGAACCTGTTTAATTTAACTGAGGAAATTTAATTTTAACCTAAATGAGATAGCCTATAATTAAACAATTAATTTTCCCATTTAGGTGCTATGAGTATTTCTAATTTCATATAATTAAAACATAAAAGACATCGAACGCCATCTAGTGCTTAGCTAGTACAAAAGTTCCTACACCGAGGCACCGACTAACTGATGTGAGTACCACTGAGACTGCCATAGGTGGCGCTAGTAGTAATCAAATTACAGTAGATAAAATCTAATGTTACACCATTTCTCAATTTTTTTACAGAATAGTGATGATGAATTTCATAACAACATTGTTTATTTTCGATTTTAATAAGCAATATCTTGAATAATCAATCTCATTTTACGTAAAGTTAAATTTAACTTGCGCAAGGCTTGGGGTACATTCATACAGTAACTACATGGGGCACATTCATATGGCACATTTGTAAACAATTTAAGCAAGTTAGCCCATATGTACCTTATTTAAAAAAAATCCTTTCAAACTGTACTTGTCAATTATATCGATTCAAACCTTTACGTTTAGTTAAATCTTTTAGTTTATTTTACTTTTATTATTCCTTACGTTTACTTACGTTTAAGAGGGGCGTGAAAAGGCATCTAACGAGGCCGTCAAGCTGAGTGCCACCACTCGTCGCCTCAGTGCTTATTTGTTCTATCTACCAAATTTGCAGAAAATTAACTTTAAATGTAGTATTGTTAAGACTCAAATTTCAATCTTGTTGGTTAAGAAATTTTTTAAACTTTTTTGCTATTAATATAAACAAAAGACATTTAAATTTTATCTGTGACACAACACTGTAATAAATATTTTGTGCTTGTTTGCTCTATGTCCACTGTTTGTTTTATATCCTACATCATAACAAATGTTGAGTGCTGGAGTGTTCTATGTCCACTCAATCGACCAATCACAGCCCATGACGCCATGTCTGCCATTTTGTTTGATTTGTCATTGTGGCTGGAGACATAGTAAGAATCGCTTCGTTGCTCGCGAAAAAATGTAAAAATATTATTTAAATTGTTGTTTCTAGTAAAATTGTGTGCGACAGACATTAAATTATGTCTAGAACAAGCTATAGGAGCAAAATAAATGAACAAACGCAGCCACAAACAGAGCAGTAAGTACTTTTTGATTTACGCTCGATTCCGTTCTGAACTTTACACAGAGTGTTGTTTTTTAATAAACTATGAGCCACGCAGTCGAACATAACAGGTATGTTCGACTGCGTGGCTCAACGTTCCTTTTTCATCGTTATAAGAAGTATGACTGATTGATTAATGTAATGTGTCCTAATTTTCAAACCTAGTTTTTTTTTTGTTACAAACTTCTGCCAACTCCAGGAAAGAATTGTTTGGTATGTACAATGAAGAAATATTATATAACTAACATTGATTGTGGTGCTTAAACGCTTTGATAACAACTACTTCACTCTGTTTTGCGTTAAATTAAAATACTGAAGGATATTGATTGCTTGAACAATTTTTTTATACCACATAATGTAGCAGATAAGCACATGGCCCACCTTATGAAAAGTGGTTACCGTGGCCTATGGCAATTTTTTTATTGAAAATAATTTGCGCCTGGATTTTTATTTTTCATTATTATGATTCTACGATCAATGTTTTTATGAAAATCAATAGTATATTAATATACTATTGATTTTCATAAAAACATTGTAAAAAGCACAATTTTTTGTATAGGACACGTCAATTAGACTTTCGTTTTTGTCAGCATCTTAATTTTTTTTTCTCATTGATATTTTATTTATTTATCAGCATCAGCTCATCTTGTTGTCACAATACAGTTGTATGTAAAAATAAATGCTGATCAAAACGAAGCCAATCACGTCATATTTTTACTTAGCTTACTTACTCAACATATAATTTTGGCTTAGGTACTCTATAGCTACACTGATGTCCTTGCTCGATTATGTTATTACATTGATTTATTTTTTTATCAATTTATTGAATTTTCTGAAGCATAATCAGTTTACAGGGGTTTGCTTTCTGCTTTTTGCAGTGCAAATTATCGATCGACTGTTATTTAATGTTTTTAAATAATATAATTAGTTTTATTATATATATTAGTGGTAATTTTTTTGTTTTATATCCTTAACAGGCTTGAAAAAGTTAAGAAAAAGCTTTTTGTAAATCATGATGTCGCTGAAAAAGACTACATAGAAGACACTCCAAACAGATATATACTCAAGGTAAACAAAAAGTTTTTGGAGCATCAAAAGGCCAGCAAGGAAACATGTATTCAATTCTATTACTCGTAGCAATAAGCATTTAAAAGCATTAATAAAATAACTATAAATAAAAACTTTTGTTTAAAATGCATTTATTATTTGCGAGTTAAATCCTATCATCTAACATACTAAATACATCATCCTGTATATACATCTGACACATAGGCCAGTTAAGCACGAAAAATTAAAACAGTCTTTTTGTTCTATCTTTATTGAGATATTGGTCTAAGTCCACATTCGTAATTATATTTGTGCACATTTGTTCTATCTCCATATAGTAACTGTAAAATAAGGTACAATTAACCATCATTTTATACATTACATTATAATAATGTATTCATAGACAACTCATTCATAAAGTAATTCCTTAGAATCTACAAACCAAAGGTTAATATAAAAATAGAGATAAAAAATCTTCTTACTGTAAAATGTAACCAATGGTAGATAGGACAAACAAGCACTGAGGTGACGCACTGTTAACGTGGTACATGTTTCCGATGGTGACCCTCTTTCCGAGACTTTGCCTTTAGCTTAACATCAGGCGAGGTGAAGTCAAATTGACGTGTCCTATATAAAAAAAAACTACGAGTATAATGCTCCAAAACGAAGGTCATCGACCAGTGCGTGCTATGTTATGACTTACGGCACCGATACGTGGACACCGATGGTGGCTCAGACCACAGTTTGTAAGTCACGCACGAATTAGCTATAGTGTATGAATGTACCCCCATACGTGGGGTGGATTCGTACAAATATCGAATCCTAGAAAAATCTCTTTCTCTTTAAGTTTCCAACATAATCGTTTGAGACTTCTTTGTTAGTAACCGTTCCCGATGTATTTCGAACTAAAAAAGTTAGCATAATAAATGCTATAAAAATTTCATTCAAACTACGACATATTTGTCACGCATAAATACATAAACTTGATAATTCACACATTCCTTAAAAATCTGAAGTAAAAGGTGTACGAATGGTGACCGCTTGCCCCTATACATTTAACGAAAAATAGATAACAATCA
The DNA here is from genome assembly GCA_914829495.1 of Eilema sororculum. Lineage (NCBI taxonomy): Eukaryota > Metazoa > Arthropoda > Insecta > Lepidoptera > Erebidae > Eilema > Eilema sororculum. The sequence continues at coordinate 11,420,930 of OU618553.1, read as the reverse complement.
GATTCAGATTCAGATTCATATTAATTTATTTGCATAAACATGGGTTACTTGGAAGTTGTTATTGCTTGTTACGGTGCCAACATGTTTTGCCCAGACAGGCGTACAAAATATATTGTTAGACAAAAAAAATAATCAAATTAAATTATGAGCCAATTAAAAACATTACAATTACATCACAAAAAATATTTAAATGTCATTCATGTCAATAATTTACAAATGTCAATATAAAAAATGGCAAGTTCACAAAAATAAATTGCAATGAAAAAGTAAAAAGTAGCCAAGATTGTTTTAAAATTTATCATTAAGGAAATCCATTATGTCGTAGTAACACTTACGACATAGTAAGTCCTTTAAGGTCTTTTTAAAGGGATTCATGGGTAGATCCTTAAGGGTTCTAGGTAATTTGTTGTAAATTTTAGGTGCTAGGCAGAAGATGCTCTTGTTCATGAGTGTCGTTTTGGCACTTTGTATTCTTAGCCTACTGGTATCTCTTTGACTGCGTGTAGAACCATCAGCCAAACGGAGAAACAGCTCTGGATTGGATTTTACAAATAAGGCCGTTTCGTATATATATAATGACGGAAGTGTAAGGATATTATATATCACAAAATATTCTCTGCAACTATCTGTCTTTTGTCTTTTGTCAAAATAGACCTAATACAGCGTTTTTGAGCTTTAAATATAATTTCCTTGTCGGTGGAGTTACCCCAGAAGATTATGCCATAGCGCAGGATTGATGCTACCAATCCGTGGTAGGCGGTAAGTAGGCAATCTATATTAGTGATTGGTGAAAGCTTAAATAATAAATATGCCGAACTGCTAACCCTTTTGCAAATGTGCTTTGCCGTGTCCACAGCCGATATTTGCTGACCATTTCCGCCTATGACCATATTTTGTGAATGTGGTTGGCGTTGACTAAAATGCATTATTTCTGTCTTATTTAAATTTATTTTTAAATTATTAATGCAAGCCAGGATATAATAGATGTCAAAGTTTGATTAATGTCAGATTCGTATTGGTCCGGAGTGTTGAGGACAATCTAATAAATAAAAAATAAGTAAGTAAGTATCGGTAGCCTAGTTGATCAAGGCCTTCCCCCTGTAAGGGAAAGATCGCAGGTTTGAGTCCCACCCGAGAAGATTAATTTTCCCTGATGTATTAGATTCGTATAGTTAGCATACTTAATGCTATAAAAATAATTTAAAAAAGAAAAATCACTAATAAATTCATAAGCTTAATTTGATCAAGAATGGTTAATATTTATGCAGATAGAAACCATAGGTACAGTTCCATACTAAAGTTAAAGTCTAAAAATTCCGGTTTTAAAGGCTAATGTAATCAATAAACGATTTTATTTATTATTCTCGAGTGGTTCCTTTTGGCATAAATACAGGTCAATTGTTTTTTTACAATGTGGAAATTACGGTACATAGTATAACTAATTGTATCTTTATGAGTATGCATGAGTAGATATGCTAAAAATACCTGTGCAGTAAATAACATCATCCACTTCTTCAAAAGTATCATCCACAAATATGGCGCCTGTCTTATTGAACTCTTTTACATCAGGTTTCTTCAGATAGTTTGGAGGGTGAAGCGGTGATTGAACGTCATGATGGCTGTGGACGAGGTATTTGCTGACTTGGGCCACATTCAGTGCGATGTCCATGGCCGAAGGTCCCGCTCCTACTATCAACACGCGGCGATCTTTGTAAGGGTCTGTTGTCCTGTAGTCATGACTGTGGATTATTGTACCTGTAACAATATCTTTAGGTTACATAGTTGAAAGACGATTTATCAGGAATTCAGAAGTTTTATAATTAAAGTTATTTCTTTTTTAAACTATCGCGCTGTAAACTCATGGCTTTCGCGGTGCAAACTCATCCTTTCCGAGAATGAAATTACTTTGGGTTTTTTTAAAACAATTTCACGCGATACGAAAAAATAACTTACATTTGCCGACGTTTCGGGTTCGATGCAGCCCCCGTGGTCACAACTTGACGGGAAAAGTAAGTTAAAAATGTTTTTATCGCGTGAAGTCCCGAATTCTACAAAAAACCAAAAGTAATTTCACTCTCGGAAAGGATGTGATAATTTGTTTACGAGAGTACGAAACTTGACACCCACTTTTGAAATAAGCATTGATATATTGATACTAAACTAGGAAATAAGTGACTTTGGGCTGCATGGATTCATGGTTCGACCAGATCAGGACTATTTATTATTACCTACAGTTTTGGTTTTAGTTTGATTTCAAATCCGTGTAGTGGTTCAGTAGATATGAGGTAATAAAGAATATTACAAACATACACCGCGCGAAAATCAGAACCCTTCTTGATAGTCGGGTAAAAAGTCTTGTGGTGCGTCCACACTTGTGACACGGACAACGGACCGGACATATGTAGCTTTGCCCACAGAAGTTGAACTAAAGTCTTTTAAAAGATAGTTACATAAGTTCCAAAGCAAGTGAAAGAATAAGGAGCCGCGGGCATCAGCAAGTTATTTATATTAGCGTGAAGACCGGTTTGGATTTCAATTTGATTATTGATTCAGGTTCCGGTTCAGATTCGGATTCGAATTCGAGTTCGTTTTGCGATGAAATTTCGCTAATCGCCGGGTTCGCTAAATTGATGATATATTCTTAAGGAGCCCATTCACGATCAGTCAGCCTGCAGTTTCCGATCGTATCGGGCGGTCTGCAGTATAAGGCCGACAGCGCCCGCACACGAAAGTGATTTTGGCCTACCAGCCATTCCCTGCTATCAGTTTTGCGACTACACACGATCAAATACATAGGGAAAAAGAATCTTCTCGGGCGGGACTCGAACCCGCAGTCTTTCCCTTACAGGGGGAATGCCTGACCAATTCGGCTACCGAGACACGCCCGATATAATTCAAATTTCCCATCTTATACGTCTTTAAGGCGACGTGGCGTCATCTACCGATTTTCTTATGAACTATCGGAATCAATGAATGATGTTACAATCATTTTTAAACATTGATTTTTGATAACTGCGCCCAAACAATTGAAGGAATTATTACAGCATTAAGTATGCTAACTATACAAATCAAATACATAGGGAAAAAGAATCTTCTCGGGCGGAAAAAGAATAATTCCTTCAATTGTTTGGGCGCAGTTATCAAAAATCAATGTTTAAAAATGATTGTAACATCATTCATTGATTCCGATAGTTCATAAGAAAATCGGTAGATGACGCCACGTCGCCTTAAAGACGTATAAGATGGGAAATTTGAATTATATCGGGCGTGTCTCGGTAGCCGAATTGGTCAGGCATTCCCCCTGTAAGGGAAAGACTGCGGGTTCGAGTCCCGCCCGAGAAGATTCTTTTTCCCTATGTATTTGATTTGTATAGTTAGCATACTTAATGCTGTAATAATTCCTTCAATACACACGATCAGTTGGGAGTCGACAGTTTCTCATCGTACGATTGCCTGCCGGCAATGGTCTGATATCGGTATTGACGACCATTTTAACGACTATCAAGGATGGCGGAAGTGAAATTTTCAACAACATCAATATGGGTATCATTTTCGAGGTTTTCATGGTGACTAGTTACGAATATTATCATCCATTTGCGATCCAAGATGGCGGACGAGAAATTTCCAATAAAGTCAATATGGGTATCGTTTTCGAAGTTTCCGGGGTTACTGATTGCGAATATATCATCTATCTAGAGATCCAAGCTGGCGGACTCGAATTTTTCAACAAAGTAAATATGGGTGTGGGTTACGAGGTTTTTAGAATTGTTAATTAAATTACGAATATTTCATCCATTTAGCCATCTAAGATGGCGAACTTGAAATATCCTACAAAGTCAATAAAGGTATAGTTTTCGAAGTTTTCGGGATTGCTAATTACGAATATATTATCCATCCAGTCATCTCGGGTCGCTAAATGAATAGTATATTCGTAATCAGCAACCCCAAAAACCCCGAAAACTACACCCATATAGATTTTGGTGAAAATGTCGAGTCCGCCATGTTGGATCGGTATATGGATGATATCTTCGTAATCAGCGACCCCAAAAGCCTGAAAACGATACCCATATCAATTTTAGTGAAAATTGCGAGTCCGCCATCTTGGATCGCTAAATGGATGATATATTCGTATTCAGCAACCTCAAAAACCCTGAAAGCGATACCCATATCGATTTTGGTGAAAATTTCGAGTCCGCCATCTTGGATCGCCAAATGGATGATATATTCGCAATCAGCGACCCCAAAAACTTTAAAAGTATACAGAGTATAAATATATTGTTTATACTGTAGATTGATGGCGCTTGGTGGAATCTGCTACACATATTGAATAACACACTTGTACTTTTCCACTGAATTTATTTATGATATTAGAATGCCGTAAGGCGAAACCGGTCAGGTCTATAAATAAATTCAGTGGAAAAGTACAAGTGTGTTATTCAATATATAAATATATTATTATTGAATTGACGTACCGAGACAAGTCACGACGTGATCCACTACGCACCCCGTGTCAATATCAATGCGTGTCCGCGTGGCTGTTACGCGTGTCATTAATGCAGTGTGGACGTCATTTGTCAAGCAGACAACACCGAACATCTTTTGAAAAAATCCGACTCCGACGGATCACCTCGTGACACGTAACTTTGATCCGTGACAGTATACAAATCAGTGTCCACACTAGACCCGAACAGTACCTACATCGTAACACTGTACATTGTTTTGACGTTTGTTCCGTGTCTGACACGGTCACGGAGTACTGTACGGCGTAAATGTCACAAGTGTGGACGCACCATTAGACACACCTCAGTCCTTTATAATAAACACAATAAACGATGTCTTCTTTAATTAAAAAACTCAAGGCCCTACATATTTAACCGTCGGGTGCACAGAGTAAGTAATATACTGTCGAGTGAGTGACAAAAAAGGTTTTAAAATATTCAACATACTCGTACTGTAATTAGCTATGCGAGCTCAGCTTCATACGTTGTAAAGATATTTACATTTGAGGAACGCATTATTCAAATTATTTCCTGTAATTGCAGGAGTTCTTCGTAAAATTAAAAAAAATACGGTCAAGAGGAGCTTGGCGCTAAAGTAGCTTTGGATGCAACCGTCATTGGTACTCATTATGATGATTGTGTAAGAAGCAAAGATGCGAAATAATATTAACCATGTGAGTGCTATCAATGAATAGTTTATTATTGGATTCGAACATAATTATGTCGAATAATTACGCGCAAACAAATTACACACTCAATTATTTACACTGCGTATGTGTGTGTAATGATGTTTGATGTGTATTGATGTTACAATATCATCAGTTATTCCATATTTTCATTTATTTATTTTCTATACTCGTAAGGTTTATGCACAGACAATAAAAAAATGGTAGAATACAGGGTTCTACAAGAAGGGCATTAGAAGGTTTCTTCAGGGTCGGCAGCACAAGTGTAACGCCCCTGGTGTTGCATACGTCCATAGGCCACGGTAACCACTTTCCATTAGGTGGGCCGTGTGTTTGGCTGCCAGATAAGTGGTATAAAAAACAATAGTATAATCACAGAGCAGTAGGTATTGCTTTTTTACTGAAATTATTGTTTGTTCCCGTTTCACATCAAATTTTCCATTTTTCCAGCTTTACTAAATTATTATTATTGACTACCATAATTTAAAATACATCGGGAAGAAGAACGCCCCGTCTTACAGAGGGAATGTTCTTACAACTGAGCTATTGAGCCACAACTGAATAACTTCAAATTTCCCTGAGAGGGAAAGGTCGTGAAATTTCGAACTTAAATTCTATAAAAATTTCATTCAAATACCACAATTTACCTTTGAATAGTTTTTCTCCAACAAAATTCGGCATTACTGGCTTATTAAAGTGTCCGTTGCAAACTATGACATAGTCATAATCTTCTTCAAAAACTTCTTCTGTGAGCACGTTTTTATATTTTACTTTCCACCCCTTGTTCTTTCTACTCACTAATATAACTTTATGCAGAAACTGGGGACAAAGCAAATAAGTATCGGTATAACATGGGTGATACAGTATGATATACGCTACGCAGCAGGCGCGGGTTCAATCCCCGCTCAATGCAAGTATTTGTATGCATGAATACAGGTATTTGCAATGGTCTGCTCGTGCCTAGGAGAGTTAAGCCGTCGGTCCCGCTTGCCATACGAACATCTATGGCAGTCGTTACGGGTAGTTGGAGCCCTCCAAAGTACAACAAATAGTCTAACTGCAATGCTTAAGGTAACATGGGTGATAACTTAATATAGATGTTCTTGGGATTCAATTTATTTAATATTTACAATAATTTGCTCACATTATCTATCTTATATTAAAACTAAATTACACTGTGTTTGATTTACAATAATTTGTTATTATATTAATTATTGGAATAATTTATTTTATAACATTTTAGATGGAACAAGATAGAATAAGCGACGCGACGGTGTCTGTGCTAGTATGAACTGTGTGACAGACACCAACGCCCTCCGGTTTAGCTAAGTTAATTTTTGAAAAATATCACAGCTATATAGAATAACATTAATACAGATACAATGAAATAAAGCATGAAATATCTACAGCTAGAATCATAACATATATTATATCAACTTAATGTAAATTAATTTGAATGTAAATATTATAAAAATTATAAGATATAAAAAGAACTAGCAACAGGCAAAACTTGAGTGAAGATGGGTTTGGTTGAGTGTGTGTGTATGTGTGTGTGTGTGTGTGTGTGTGTGTGTGTGTGTGTGTGTGTGTGTGTGTGTGTGTGTGTGTGTGTGTGTGTGTGTGTGTGTGTGTGTGTGTGTGTGTGTGTGTGTGTGTGTGTGTGTGTGTGTGTGTGTGTGTGTGTGTGTGTGTGTGTGTGTGTGTGTTAGCCCAGTATGTAAAATCTGTGGGATTGTTTACGTATGCGAATTTAGTAGAGTAGTAGAAAAATAGTAGATCCTCCATCTCCTCGTATGATATATTAGTCTTTACCAAAGACTTGCATTTCTGTCTCTCGAGAGATATATATGGCAAATTTTGCTCATTTTGTTCGCGGCACACTTACTGATACAGGCTTTACTCTCAAGTCGAATACGACAAATCAAGAGAAAGAGTATAAACCTATTATTATTATAAGTAAATTCCTATGCAGGACATAACTCTTCAAAGAAATGGTGGTAGATCTTCTGCGGTAAAGCAACATCGAGATCTAACCTCTTCATGGCGGTTCTGGGTTTTATTAATCGTCATTCAACGTTTAACAGATGAGAGTCTAATAATTTAATTCACTTAGTCATTCGAGTGTCTCCTTGCGAGAAATTTATATTTTATATTTTTACGGAATCGCGGTCCCAGTCCCGAAAGACTCCCAACCCTTTTTTTTCTTTTTTTTACGTGGTGGAATGCCTTTAAGCACATCGCTCACCCCCACGGGGGCTTCGTGTGGGACTCCTAGCCTCCGAAGGAGGCCAGACTACCCACTAAAACACCACGGTGTCCGTCGTCACCACATATCGATGGCGGGAACAACATTTTCCGCCATCGTCGTGTGGGTCGCCCGCTACTGATCGGCGGCAGGCCCGTCTCTAGTGCGGCTACCACCCGCCTAGGCAAGGCACACGCGACAGGACGTGCGCCTTCAACGTCGAGGCCTATGTAAGGGCAGCAGACGCCTCCGCGTCCACTGACCGGCCCGGTTAGGGGGGAGGAGTTGGTGGTGCCGTCTCCTCCGGGCCCGCTTGCGGTTCTGTGGGAGGGAAAGTGGGTCACATTCCCTCTCCCTCTCCACCGCCGTCTCGCAGAAGGTCTGAACTGCTGCCCACGCCTCATCGCCGCCGTCGACCATAGACAGAACTACGACGGGCAGCGAGTTACTGAACCCCGCGATCTGTCTATCTAGTCTCTGAGGACAGGACGGATCGCTTCGACGGTCCTTCTGCCAGCCGTGGGATTGGAAAGCTGCCGCTCCCACTTCAGGAGCAGGGCTTCAGATGAGACGGTCCATCGTCTCATCTGAAGCCTCCGCTCTCCCACCCCCGAAGGTGCCGGGAACTCGCCCCGGCTCCGGGCCTCCTCGCGCCAATGATACACTTACGCGAGGACCCCGGCCTCCAGCTCCACGGAGGGGAGCACGCAATAATGCAAACCCTGGGAGGCAATGTTACAAGTTATATTACCGTGTTGCTTTTTTTATTAACAATACATACCTTTATGTGTTTCATAATGTCGAAGTGATTTGCATAATCCTGTAGATAATTATACATTTGTTTGCCTGTTGGGAATGATGACCAAACCTCGGGCACCGAGAATCCTCGAAGCGCCATGACCGGCTTCGGAATATTTGTTCTGGAAAAATGACGTATTTTTTAATTTTTTAACTGTTAGTTCTAATTTCTCAATTTAATCTGTTATTCCCCGATTATTTGATACGTGGAAATTGGCCACCTGGTTAAATTGGCAGGTAGGTGTGCGATCATAGTACCTATATATACCTACTAACACTACTTAATCGCAAACATTTCGTTAGGCAGAAAATACCTACGCGATGTCTGGTAGCAAAGGGATCTTGAAATATGTCTAATTTAAAAACCAATTGTGTTAGCTTTTCGGGTCAGGCGGGAATTTGAGTATATTATCACCTAACGCTGGAATCATGGCAATGAATTTTGAATTCCGTATGTGGAATAGGACCCAGAAGCAAGATATTAAAACAATGAATTCTAACACCTATTTTTATAACCATAACGTTGATTTTTGTGATGTTATTTATCTGTATGATAGTATCACAGAATATTTAGAAAAACTAGATTACGCAGACACAGAGAAACTGTTAGAAATATTAAAATAGGTAGCGATAAGCTGTAAACATAGATACTTTTAGATTATATTGTATAAATTTTGCAATAGGCACTTTAATTAATAGAACAGACATAACCTGAAGCACAGGTTTATAAAAACCTAGATCAGGTAGGTCGCAAAATGTAAATAAAGTAAGATTATTAATTTAAATTCTATTTTACCAATAAAAACTATTCTATGGCACATTTATAATATGCTACTTCTAATGTAGACATTATTATAGATAGTACTTACTTACAGGACTTAGCTATTAAGACCATAATTGTAAAACTAGTATTAGTACAATGTACAGCTCTCATTTTGGATGAATAAATTATTAAAAATTATTATTATCAAAAAGTTGTGCATTGTTCGTGGATAGTAGTTGTATGTATGCTGGCATACCAATTTGTTTGTTTCGTATCATGGAATAAATTCTAGGACCATACAAACCTTAAATTTTCGTACATACTAGTGTGTATAGGCTGATTATTCTCGTCAGTGCCTGTACGAGGATCATATCGCCAAGTTCCCCCAACATATTGGGTTGCCTCAAAAACTGTGAAGTTAATTCCTGTTTCCTTCAAATACCTCGCTGACGTTAATCCTGCTATCCCTGCTCCAATAACGCAAACACGCTTCACCTGAAAGAATTACAGTTTTTTTTTATTTTAGTAAAACGATAACTTCTGTGGCGGGCTTTAAACTTTATTTTCATGATATGTGGGTAAGACAAGAGGTCATACAAAAGGTCGTGGGTTCAAGTCCCACTTGAGCGATTCTTTTTCCCGATGTTATTCGAAGACCTCTAGGTTCAGATCGGATAAAATATTCGTGGGTTGAGATGGGAACACCGAAATGTCCGACTGTCACATTGGAGGTCGCGGATATTTTCAGGGCATACAAAATATTTGCAGATATCTTCTTCATCTTCATCATCAAAAAAAAAAAATCTAGCGTTAATCCCAGTTGCATCCGAAGCTTTCACTTCGAAGTCCGGGGTTCGCTGCTGTATCCAGTCTAACTGCGGGTTAGGGTGAATTTCGATATTTTCCTTGAAACGACTGCCACTGACCTCCACAACGGCACAACCCATTGGCAATATCGAAACATTGCAGTTAAACCAGTAGTTGTAAAAAAAGAAATTAGTGGCACTCGCTGATATATAGAAAAATAAGTAATAAAAATAAATTGTATATCAATAGTGGCACTCCATCGCGACTAGGGCTGGTTAGACCAAACGGGAGTAAAGTTTATTCCTAGAATAAACAACCAATATGTGGGTGCTATTGCCTGTCTATTCAAGGAATAAATTTTGCTCGCGTTTGTGTATTAATAAAAAGAGATATTAGGTACTTTGGTATAAGTTAACATAAAGATACATTAGTTTTATTAGTTATCAGCTTACATTCACAAGCAAATTAATAAGTAAGTATAGGTAAATGCAGATTATACGAATAACTCATAAAAAAATAAACAAATTATATTTAAACAGCTTACCTTATAACTATCATAAATGTTGTAACTTATCTCACTTATATGCAATAGTAGAACCACAATACATAAATTGTTCATTTTATTATTTTAAAACCTGTTTAACATGTCGACTGCGACGCGCGATCTCTGAATGTAAATAGCCCGTATTAAATGAGAATCAAGCTCATCACGATTATAAACCTGTTACATACATGCTACATTGATTACGTCACTAGAACATTGATGTCTATACGGACTAACAAATTCAATTTTTTATGTCATAGTTGAAGCGTTTCGTTGAAGCTAGTCTTCTGCCTAGGACGCCAAAGCGACGTCACAGGCTACGTATGGTATCTATAGCTCGAACCATAATATTGAATATAAAAGCGCAGTAGGCGTTTCTTGGATGTATTTTGAAGATATCATGGGGTACTACGGGGGTGGACGAGTTCAAAATCACCAATTTTAGATTACTACAAAATAATTCGCGCGGCCAAGGCAATTGGCTACAACACTAACGATATGAACTCACTCTTAGCTAAACACAAGCAATTTTAGTTGCTGGATGGGTTAGGGGCACGGGGAATATTAGTCACTTTTCGTAACTAATATTTATGCTTCCAAAAGTTGATATTTGTAGGGTATATTTATTATTGTACTAGATGTAGGTATTTGTAAATAAACCAATTTCTTTCATTTGCTTTCTCTATTCACAAAAAAAAACACCCATGAAATGTTTTAAATTGCAGTAGCTAAGTATGCGTACATTTTTTTGTTTATATAATACTTATGACACATAAGTTCTTTAATAACTTTTTAAATATAATTTCACTTCACATTACACGAATATAACTAGCAGAATTAGACAATTTTCATCGACATCAGGACGGTAATGTACGACGCGACGACGACTGTTAGGTGTCATCAATCCACCTCAACTGCGTATAAAAACTAGTAATATAGTCTTTACACATATGGCTCTGTACCACGCTGTAGGTACTTTATCAGGCCCTCGATTCTACTAAAGCTAAACCACTGTGGGGCCGCAGTCACTGCAAAAAATTACATTAAGTATTAGTTTTTATTTCAATACGCCTAAAGTTCAAAATGAAATGAAAACACATATTGAATAACACACTTGTACTTTTCCACTGAGTTTATTTATTTCTAAACCTGACCGGTTTCGCCTTACGGCATTCTCAAAGTTTTACATCTACATTTAGCAGATTTCACCAAGCGCCATCAATCTCCAGTATAAACAGAAATGAAAACAGTTTCATTACACGTTTTCAATTACTCTGCAATAAGTCATTTAATTTTGAACTTTAACTTCTTCGCTTTAAAGTCTATTATTTAATGCCGTTTTTTTGCAGTAGCGGTAGCACCACTGTGGTTCGGCTTCGAGAATCGAGGCCCTAGACGATATTTAGCTAGTTTACATTTCCATTGTTTTACACCCACGTCCCGCATACTTACTCGTCATTGCTAGTGACTTTTTTACAGTTCCGTGCCCATACTTTATAAACGGAACTCTATTGCTAAGACTTCACTGTCCGTGTCTGTCTGTCACCAGACTGTAGATACCTATCTTATGAACCGTGATTGACCCTAGACCTCATTATAGCAATTAAACTACTTCTGAAAATTATAACCAAATTATTTAAATACTTGCCACTTTGGTATTGCCCGCGGCTCTGCCCCCGTGGAATTTTCCCATGGGAACCTATTCCCGGGATAAAAAGATTATGTGTTATTCCAGGCTATAATCAATCTCTGTATCAAATCTACGCCAGATCTGTATCAAACAAACATCTTTACAAATTTCCACATTTAGACGTAGTTTGTTTCCTTTGCGCCATGTATGTCTAGTCTAATACGCAGTTCACCTAGATCGCGTTATCTAGCGCCTATCAACTTTGTATAGCAATAATCAGTGTGAATATTATGAAACAAGTTCAAAATTAAAATTAAAAATAAGAAATGCAGACGTTAAATAGGTGTAGGTGATTCCCGAGTAGGGCCAGAGTAAGGGATGGCCCTGGGTCGGCCGGGGTGCGAGGGATATGTCGAAGACAACCTCACCTCCAGCTTAGCACCACGACCCTAAGTCGGCGTGCGGTTTTAGTCGGTTCGAGTCCGACATAACATCCCCTTCCGGCTCCGGCAGGGGAGGTATCCAAGGAGATTTCCGCACGAAAAAAGGTATAGGTGATTTGAAGAGATATCGTTTCAAAATTAGTAAGTATTTATTCAACGTTATAATTTTTAATGATATTTCTCTAACATTAGATACAATATGTCCATTATAATTTTATTTTTGGTGTCATTGTCATTTAGTCATTGATGATATACTCGTAATCCCTAAACGTGTGGAAGTTCTTGAACCTCGCTTCGTTGCTTTTTGTGCGAATCTTGAACATGACCGGAGATGCTCTTTCTATGTCCGCTTCTGCAGTAAGACGCGCGTAGTATTCGTCCTGAAATAAAAGTTTAATGAATTGAGCAAGTACTTAAATATTTAAAGAGAACTCAAAGCCAGTAATCCTGACATGAGAGGTCCAAAACTCTATTACTCATTACTTGGCGAATCACAGAAGCGACTGCCATCTGGGAGGAAGCGTGTGGCAGAGCATACTGGGAAAATATTGGTAGGAATAGGGACCCATAAAACCAAATACTTAAATAAAAGAAAAGTAGAATTGACATAAATATTAGATATGGTAAAAATATTATGGATGCCAAACAGATGCATTACCCTGATAACATGAATCATCTATGAGGAGATGTAATTGACAAATCAATTTTCTTACCTCTTCTTCCATCAAATACATGTATAAATGACGGGAGCAATTTTTTCGCAGATATAGCCGCCATTCGCTCTTTCCATTCTTGCATCATCTCGTTTTCAGAAGGCAGCTTGAAGCCACCCTTTATTAGTACCGTGACGTAACGAGCCTGTAGTATGTGATACATAGTGTTAAACTTAATAACTATGAAGAAAAACGGTGTATTAGGTAATCTTTCAGTTAGGTCAATAGTAAGTAAGTTTAATTTCAAAATAAGTTCTGGTTGAAATATATTAACTAACGATAATGTGTGACCAGTGTGACTGGACGAGCACTTGTATTGGTCTAGAATTCATTATTCTGCCCTCCGTAAGAATTCTATAATCCCCTAGTTTCTGTCTTACTCTTCCCAAATATGATATGAGATCTCAATCTTGCCAATCGTTATTTTAGACCCTACTTCACAAGCATTGTGATTGATTGTGATTTGATGATTCTTTATTGTACACCAATAAACAAAATTAAAGGGATAAATATAAAGTTGTTTAGTACAATGGGCAGCCTTATCGTTAACTGCAATTTCTTCCAGGCAACTTAGTTTTACTGACAGTTGCTTACAATGAACCCGTCATAACCATAATTACCTAGACGTAAGCGACATATTTTGCTCCATAAGATCCAACAACACCTCAATCGGAATTTATTACAATGGATTAGGCCCAAACACAAGGTAGCTACTGTAAAACATTAAAGAGGACCTTGAACTGTCATTCGTCTTCGTGTAGCTCTAAAGTTCTTATCAATACAAATTATGGCTTTAAAACCATATCGTCATTAGAGCCATAACATAATAATATAGTCTATGACCACTAGTATTACCTGAGCATCTAAGGCCACCACTAAACATGCTGAGGAGATTTGTCCCAAGATGATCATCGAGGGCTCCTTTATGTTCATTACATGCTGGTACAGTAGGTCGGCTAAGAACGGGTAGGCGTTCTCATAACCTGGAAATCAATTCGTAAGTACTTATTTGCAACATACTGTCGACTTCCCAAATAAAAACTCAAAACACATAAGAGAGTATACAGGGTGGAAGTATTTTGGGTGGAGCCGCCTGTCACCCCAGCAGAAGCAGGCCACGGCGACGGCGCGCTGAAAAGCGCGCCTCCCCATTCCGGGGGCTAGTCGGGGACACCGTTGTCCCCCCTCCCGAAGACGGCCAGACCGTAAGGGATGGCCCTGGGTCAGTCAGGGTGCGAGGGATATGTCGATGACAACCTCAACTCCGGCCTAGCACCACGACCCACAGTCGGCGTGCGGCATTTAGTCGGTTCGAGCCCGACATTACCTCCCCTTCCGGCTCCGGCAGGGGAGGTATCCGAGGGGATTTCCGCACGGAAAAAAAGGGTGGTATTTCATGTCCCCAGGAGGGGAAGTACTCAAAATACTGGAGATATAGAATTCCTTTATTTTTAGAAGAAAACATTCCTTTTTTAAATAAACAAAACTACATTCAAAGGTTTTTGAAAACTCGCTTGACACACCCGATAATCGAACCTACTAAAACCCGAAAAAATTACATCCTGTATTTTTCTGGATTCAATCGATAGTGGCAGTCATAAGGATCAAATCTTTCTAACAAAAATGGTAAATTAAATGAAAGGAAACACCTAAAATCTAAACTTATGAATTTAATGCTAACAGAGAGAGCACTTTTAATCAAGGAGGCATCAGTTACCTTATCAACAATGAAGTTATCTTTAAAGCCAAATATTTCTTAAAATGAGTACCTACTAAATGGCTGAATTTTGTTACCGGTTTAGAATGTAACTTTATTGGGCAACTGTATGAGGTACATTGCGGTTTTGGTCGGTGAGAGACCGACTTTATACCCAGTGTATTCGCACGAAAAAGGGACCAGTGATTTAGTTTGTGAAATAATATTTTTTATACTAGACATAATATGCATTGACAGCCTCTGTGGCGTGGCGGTAGTGAACGCGACTGCTAAACAGGAGGCACGGGTTCGATCCCTGCTCAGTTCAAATATTTGTAGGTCTGCATGAATTTGGCTATTTGCCTCGGTCTGGGTGTTTCTATGTTTTTTATGTATGTATTTACAAAAAGAAGTATCTAAGTTTGTTTATCCGCATTCCAGATTCCATAACACCAGCTATTTAAACTTACCATGGGCACAGAATAGATAATAGTACTCTATGGGTCTAGATAGCGTTGTGTAGAATGTTGTGGATTACCCTTGTTATTCCAGAGTATCCTTTTTCGGCAAATAGTTATTCTGTGTGCAATTTTCAGCTCAATGAATTTAGTCTTTATTTGAGTTAAGTAAGCAACAAAATAACCTATTACCCTGAACCTGAACTCCTAACTTATGGAAAAAAAGGTATTTAAAGGAGAATTTAATATGAAGAATTGGCTCAAAAGCAGGATGGAAGCACAGCAGTCATAACCTGTATATAAAATACATACATACATTCACGCCTTCATCCCCTGAAAATTAGGCAGACGTGAAATAATACCCTCATTTCACCAATCATTGGATTCAGTCCTACGTAATAGGGGGAGAGCCTATTGCCGGTATTCCGGGCACCATTGTTGACTCAAGCCGTACATCCAAGGCTGAGAGTGGGCTGTATATATTTGTCTGTTAAACAGCCCTATCCTTTAGTCGCCTTGTACGACCCCGCATGGGAAGAGATAAAATAGGTACCTAATAACTTTTTTGATAAGAAAAGTGGTAAAAGTTACTGTTGATAAAGGTACATGGATGGGGTGTAGGAGTTTTTGAGGCTCTACTATGACTATAAGCGCCTCAGCCACATCCCCTACTGATTGAGCCTCGCTCTGGCAAAGGTTTTCCTACTATATGGTTGGACGATCACATGGCAGTTGTATGTGCCAAATCAAGAGGATTCTCTGAAGCCTCGTTCAGCATCTAAATTTTCACAATTGCATCCACGCAATCGTGAAACTTTGTAAGTATAGGTACTGAAAATAATTGTTGATAGACGGAGAATTAGGCATAATTTTACAAAATATCCCTTACCTCATAATAAATAATGACAATTTCGTAACTTATTTGCAACTGTGCAACAATTATATATAATTTATTAATTTTTATTTTGAAGTCAGTAAGATTTTATATGACGACTGTGATAAACTGTCTCCGATGGTGTAAATAGTACACTATTTATTGTTGTGATTATATATAAGATATTTATTATTATGTGAAAATAGAACTGCACAATAAACGAATAAACCTGTTTGAATTTTGGTTTGGATTATAGATTTATATTTTTATTTAAACGTTTTAAACATAACATAACATAACATAAACTCACGCCTGTATTCCCCGAAGGGGTAGGCAGAGGTGCTAGCACCCTCGTTTCGCCAGTTTATGTTTAGGTCCCAATGTAATAGGTGGCGAGCCTATTGCCATTAACCGGACACTTATAAACCTGCGATAAATACACGCACAACTTCGAAAAGCATCGAAACGTCATTGGTGTGTGCCATGGTAAACCTGGGATCGAACCCGAAACCTCGTCTCAGCAGTCCATTACCCATACCACTAGGCTACCGCAGATTCTTTGACGTTTTAAACTAGCAACTAATTTGAGCGACTCTCATAATAGTCAGGTATAATGATTATCGTCATCGAAATACTAGTGGTTATTCCACTTTGGAGCCTGGGGTCCGACCTCCTATTTTTTTTTTTTATACATGACACGTCAATTTGACTTCACCTATTGTTTTAGAGTCTTTTTTTTTAAGTTTTCCTCTTTGTATCGGTCTTCTATGTTGAAATACTATGACTAAAAGTAATCATAAACTCATCATTTTGAAATTTATTTAATTTGCCATTAGGTGGTCCGTCCTTCAGAGAGAGCTTGACATCCCAAGTTGCAAGGTTAAATCGTATAGTGTCCGCCACATCATTCTGCTTACAAGCGCAAATTAGATTCACAAGGGCCTATTCGATGCCGAAAACTGTATTATATTTTAAATTGACCATGAAAAAGAATTTGAGTGGTGCATGCTGTTATAGTAAACACAAAAACTCTAGATGCAAAAGAAATGCAATAAAAAATAAGAATACAGATTGTGCAATCATTTATAATGAGTAATTATATCCAAATAATATAGTCCAGTACGTATAAACTTATTACAAAAATCTGTAATTGGTCTAGTATACCTACCTAATTAATTTGACGATCAAAAATACCGCTCCATCAAGTGATTAAAAGATAACCATTTGGATTAAATGGTGTCAGATTAATGATTGAATAGTGATAGATTGACTTGCAGATAATAGGGACCGCATTCCTTACTTAGATAAGAATACAACGTGTTAACAAAATATGTTACACGAGTAAGAATACTATTTTCGAACCAAGTTGAACACATTACTATATTGAACATAATATTTATGTTTTGACTATATAATTTGAAGAAAAATATGACTTCACTGAGTTTGATATAGTTAAATTAAGGTCGCCTTCGTTAAATTAAGTTAAGCTATATTACTTGACATAATTATAGGAAAAGTGATCATGAATAAAAAAAGCGCAGTAGCAAAATGCACAAAAAAATTGCATAGGTAATTTTAATCAAACTCATAACAAACAGAATACTCTATTTAATAATATTTTATATAAAAGGCATAATAAAGATAAAAAAGTGTCTTTTATCTGATACTTTGTGATGTACTACTGAATTCGGACCCTTCACTAGATTAGCCAGACGAATTTAGAGGGTCGCAAGAATCACGCCCGCCCATTTGTTGGGTTCCACTCGAACGTAAATAATAATAAAGTTTTAATACCGAATGATGTCTAAACTTATGAATATTTTGTATTTTATATATTAAAATCGGAGGAAGTCAACATCCAGGACGTTGGGATATTACCTTTTTTTACTATTTAGCCTGTGTGGCGTAAGCATTATAGTACGGTCAATAAAGTAGTTGTAGAGTGCGTGAGCGGGAACCTAAGCGATTTCTTCAGAAACTTATTCAGACTACTTAGAGAGAAAACATACTAAAAGATGTCAATCTAGGTGTCGAGCCGGAGGGGGGAGGGGGGGGGGCAAAGGTCTCAATTTTAGGTTTTTTGTTAATAAATCAAAAACGGTGCGTTGTAGCGAAAAATGTTCAAAGATGAAATGAAAGCTTATAAAATTCTCTATAACTTTGATCTTAAAAACTTTTCCATACTCCTACCCGTTTTTGAACTACATGCTCTGGAAAAGTGAAAATTAAGGAATTTAATGGAAAAGTGAAAATTTAAATTTTAGTTGAGTTATATTTTTATCCTCTTAGGTCGTGAGGGTCCTGGCAAATGTTCGTTGTCTGCGGTATCTTCTTCCTCGCCCTCCTCAGTAGTAAGTCGTTCTTGGTGAGAGGGCTCTATATCATCTTCATCGTCATTCTCATTGTCTTCCTCGTTAGACGACACGCCGTTGAAACTAGTGCATGTAACATCGGATGATTTTCGATTCCGGAACTGAGTTACGATACTGCTGGTTCGGTTCCGGAATTCCGGAACCGGTTCCGAAATTAGAAAAAAGTATGGGAAATAAAAAAAACAATAAAGAGGCATAACATTCGAAAAACATTGGAAAAAATGAAATGCTCAAGTGAGACTCGAACTCACGACCTTTCGCTTACAGGGCGACTGCTCTGCCAACTGAGCTATTGAGCACCACTTGAATCATTCCAAATTTTCCTTCTCTTTATATCCTTTTTCCAATGTTTTTCGAACTTAACAGTTAGCATAATAAATGCTATAAAAAAATCATTCAAAAAGGCATAACATTGTTTTGATAAAATTTTATTATAAAAACTAAATAAATCGACTAAACTCTTGACTGACATCAGGCCTTCTATTAGGTTTTCTTAGTAAATATAACAAAAAATAATCAACTTTTCAATAATATACATTTTAGCAAAATCAACGTGTGCTAGCTATTTGCAATTGCAAGGTAGCTTACACAATAACTATCTATTAAAATTATGCTGAATAATAAGATTCAACAACTCACAATGAACAAAATCAACAAGTTCTCTTCTGAGATCACGAAAGTAGGTTTAAAGAACAAAACTTTATCTCCTTTCCTTCCCCTTCCCACTCTTCAGAGCACACCACTGCCACTGCAGGATCACCTCACTATCCTCGGTATGGATGTTCGCTGCAAAACTGAATAACAAAAACTATATCGAGAGCACTGAACAGAGTGAGACGTTTTTTCACGCCGGAGCAGCGGTGTCTTCTATACAAGACCCAAATTCGTTCCTGCGTGGAATACTGCTCACATCTCTGGGACGGCTCCGCAAAGTACTTACTAGATGCTCTCAACAGGTTGCAGCGACGTGCGATCCGCATTATTGGGAATCCTGAGGTCACGAACACCCTCGAGCCTTTGCAGATGCGTAGAGATGTTGCGTCTTTGGCAGTTTTCTACCGTCTCTACCATGGTGAATGTCCTGACGAGCTCTTCCAATTAGTCCCACCCTTCCCTTTCCTTTACAGGACGACGCGTGCAGGGCTAAGATGCCATCCATTTACGGTGCAAAGTATACCTGCTAGAACCAAGCGTTTCAGTGACTCATTCCTATGCCGCACCACTAAGACCTGGAACTCCCTGCCAGCTCACGTGTTTCCTTCTTCCTACAGTCCCGGGTCCTTTAAAAGGCATTTAATGAGGCCGTCAAGCTGAGTGCCACCACTGTTAACATGGTAAATGTTTACGATGGTGACCCTCTTTCCGAGACTTTGCCTTTAGCTTAAATCAGGCGAGGTGAAGTCAAATTGACGTGTCGTGTATAAAAAAAAAAACTTACGTTGTCGTATTTTTTGGAAATTGAGATCTGTAAATCAACTTACTACTAAAAGAAATATAAAGAAGCACTTTTCCAAAAAAGATCGCTCTTCTTGATAATGTGTTCTGAAGAGTATCAGAGCATCTAACATTTTGTCTGAGAGCGAGCTTCGTAGGCGGTTACAAAAGTAGGTACCAGGCACACGAAAATACTCTTTCGCTCTCAACACTTGTGGGAAGAACACCTAAAATATAATTGTATGCCTGTGTCAAATAAATACCACGTTCTCCACCATTATCGTACATGGCTTTCTCAACTTTCCAACGAATTTCTCAACGAATCCAGCAAGATCAAAATGTCATTTTTGATTCGTGCTCGAGCGAGGTTCTTTGCATTTACTGAGTTCCTTGTCCAGCTGCTCTTTACATTTAGCAAGAGAGTACAAATATGCAAATTTTATTATTGTGGTAACTTAACTTATCTTACAAATAATTATATGAGTATCGGATTGCGATATTTACTTCAGTTCCGGAATTGTATAAACACGAACGACGTATCCGAAATTCCGGAGTTACGAAATCTCGGAATTCCGGAATCCATGCCCTAGTTGAAACATTTTCCTTGGCTACGGTTGAAAACCAGCGCTGCAGATTGTACCCAATCTGTAGCATTTAGCTGAACTGTGGCCATTTAGACACACACTCCACACCGACCGACATTTATGTAAATGACACACCTGTTTATATATAACGACGCAGGGATCGAGTGGATTCAGACGGGTCGGCACTGGCATTCTTCCTTCCTTGTCATGCGGCCTGCGTGGAGCCGCGTCGCTTGGCACTCAGCGGTTCGTGGCCTAAAATTGAAATTAGCACTTAAGTAAAAGTAGGTACAGACCATATAAAAAAAAAACAAATGGAAATGACACTCACCCTCAGGGAATAGCCATTAAACTTGCTGATGTGGCCGGCGGCGCCGTGGTTTCACTGTATGGCTGGTGGCAGGTGTGGGGGATGTAGGTGCTAGTACCTATTGTTGTGGCTGGGCCAGCGATTCCGTGAACTTAGCAATGCTTCCATCGGTCGTCACTTCAAAATTGTTGAATTCTGCCCAATTCACGGAATCGTTGGGTCATCTGGGTGTAGTTAGGTGCCATGCAGACGCATGGTACCTGCCTATGCCTGTCGTACGCGCTCTGCCTGCGCCCGCGATGGCTCGATCTGTGATTTGTGGCGCGTGCGTCCCGTGGGTATAATCGGGCGACACTGATCGACCCGTGCGTGCCGCGCGCTCGCGTTACACAGTTGAAGTGATGAGTCATGGCGGCGCGTAGCGAACTGTACGCGTTTTATCAATATTATTGTATGTTTTATTTTGTATTTTTGTGGGTGTTATTTCTTATATTGTATTTATGTGTGTGTGTGTGTGTGTGTGTTTAATAAACGCATTTTCTTTCTTTCTTTCTTTCTTTCTTTCAATGAAGGCATGCAGCAGAACATTTTAGCATAGCCTTCCGGCATCCACATTTGCCGCTGCTACAGTCCTTATTGCAGCGACAAAATATTGCCTTCAATAGAACCTCGGGTGCTGGTAAATCTTCTGTTGTTCTTGGCGCCAAAATATCTTTTTCAGTTTTCCAGCCCCACTCTTGAGGGGGCAGCTCATTTCCGAGCCACTGCTGCACCTGGTGGTATGTTCGCCAAGAATGATAATTAGCAGCGCTCTCAGTTGGTGGGAGGGAGCTGATATCAGGCTTAATTTTTGCTACTGACCTCATAAACGACTGGAAGCGGTACTGATTGAGAAAGGTCACTTTTGTTGGCGCCCCATACCATTTATTATTTCTGACTTTAAATACAATTTACAGAAACCCACCTTGCTTTTTCTAAACGTTGCTGATGTTGTGTCGCAGCCGGTAAATGAGTGTAAGAAGAGGATGTGTTCATATCCATACTGTTGCATCTCTTGAGTCGATAGTGCAATTGTTTTTGTTTTTCCTCGGCCGGGTTTCAGAAGTAAGATGTCTTGTGCAGGAGGAGTCCAATTTACCAAAAGAACAGCTAGGTCCACATCTTCACCAACGACAGCTACAGAATTATGAGATGATTGTTCCACAGCAGTCTTCACTATAAGAACGTCAGCATCGTCCATAGCCTGCAGAGTGTGTATTCCATTCTCCTGAAGCTTTGTCTGCAGTAAAGAGATTAATTGACCTTCACCACGTGGAGGTACTCCCAGCTTATGTTAAAATAAATTTTAAGATAATTTTTCACATCAGTTAATGGTCATAACGCTGAATAACTTTAATTTTCACTTTTCCAGAGCATGTAGTTCAAAAACGGGTAGGAGTATGGAAAGATATTTAAGATCAAAGTTATAGAGAATTTTATAAGCTTTCATTTCATCTTTGAACATTTTTCGCTACAACGCACCGTTTTTGATTTATTAACAAAAAACCTAAAATTGAGACCTTTGCCCCCCCTCCCCCCTCCGGCTCGACACCTAGACGTCAGGACTTTTAGTATGTTTTCTCTCTAAGTAGTCTGAATAAGTTCCTGAAGAAATTGCTTAGGTTCCCGCTCACGCACTCTATACCCTCCCTTGAGCCACTCGTTGACCGTACTATTAAGGCGTTCGTCGGCGCGGTTTCGACACCCGCCCAGTGCAAAGTTAAGCTATGCTTACTTTGGGTCTAAATAGCGTTGTGCAGAATATTTTTTTATTTGGTAGGTATCTACCTACTCATGTCATGCCAACCCTGTCACTATCAGAAAATCCATAATATTATAAATGCGAAAGTAACTCTGTCTGTCTGTTACGCTTTCACGCCTAAACCAATGAACTGAGTTTTATGGAATTTGATAAACGGGTAGATTAGACTTTGAGGAAGGACATACCTAGGCATTTAATCACGATAACCAATATTCACGCGGGACGAGCCGCGAGCAACTACTAGTTGAGACATAAATTGTTTTAATATTCACCTTCATAACTTGAGTGTGAGGTTTGAGTACCTCTACTGTTGTACAAACCAATGTCTCAATTAACACTGTGACGTAGGCATTTAATATGGAGCCTACATTCAGTAGCTTATTAACGTGGAATTCAACCTAACTAGTGAGGGATGCCTTGTCTATTACATTTTCAGTTAATTGATAAATACTTGACCGTTGGTGTGTGTAATCGAATGTTCATACACGTAATGAAGTGTTCAGGCAATTTGAATCCTATGTTGCAGTTTGTAGAGTTGATTTTGAATTGATATAGTATTTGTGGCATTTTGTACCAAAAGGCATACGTTGGTCACTGTGGGGGTTGTGAAATTATTAGAGAATGTCGAATAAATTGATGTTGCAATAAAGCGTGTACAATTATCTTCAAAAGTAATTATGGGCCAATTCTAGGTTCCTTTTTTATCACTGATGATAAGACTTCAAATAGAATACATAATGTAAAGTAAAAGTAAAGTATATCTTTATTGTGTGCACTAAGGATTAAAAACATGTGTTGTTTGTAGGTACATTTCAGGTATACACAATAGGCGGCCTTATCGCACAGTGGCAATCTCTTACAGGCAACCTTTGGATGGAGAAAGAGATAGAAACCATGTTTGGGTAGCATGGTGCACAAAGTCCCAATGTTACAATATACCTATACAAATATATATAGGTACCTACATACACATATTCATACATACACACATATATACATACACATAAATACATACATACTACACTACACTACATACATACACTAGACTAGACTTTAATCATAAGTTGTAACTACTTATGTAGGTATTTTATACGGACATAGAAGTTAATTGAAAAATAGCAGTCTTGACAATTATTGTCATAGGTGTGTAATTAATTAATGTAATTATTGACTAGTAACTATCTGAGTTACTTACGAACAAAATTATACAATTTTAATTGATAGTTAGAGAATTATTAACGATAAATTGTGTTTTGAATTTCAAATAAAATTTTCTTGAAGTCTAGTTCGGAGTTAGGTACTTACCTAATATATCAAAACTACAGTTATTTATATAGTTTCCTATAACGTTATTTTTAAATACAATAATACAATTTACAAAGATTCATTTAAATATT
The DNA here is from genome assembly GCA_914829495.1 of Eilema sororculum. Classification (NCBI taxonomy): domain Eukaryota; kingdom Metazoa; phylum Arthropoda; class Insecta; order Lepidoptera; family Erebidae; genus Eilema; species Eilema sororculum. The sequence goes on along the minus strand of OU618553.1, from coordinate 11,396,876 downwards.
GGAAATTTCTAACAGTCGTCTGTTTACGAATTTTAATAATGTATAATACATCATTTGAATTATTCGATAAACAGAGATCAATAATGGTAAAGATCAACTGTTATCAGTCTATTTGTAGAGAATAATCAACAACGCATTACGCAAAAGGTACTTACTATACAGGGTGTAGTATCAATATATGAGGAAGTGTAAAATAAAAGGCGTACACTGCTATATTTTAAGGAAACACGTCAGCAATTCTCAACATAGAAAGCCATTACTTATTAAAATGTTACATAAAACCCCTAACTTTACATTATATGCCTTACAGTAGAGGTCTGGGTTTGAATCTTGGCCATCCACTCCTAACATACCTACTGACACAATAGGCTATTTGCCTAGGTCGTCATATTTTTCCAATACTGCTTAATATGTGAAAAAAAATTGCTTATCTCTGTTTAAAATGATACTGGCTTTTCATTTTTTTTTTAAATTTCTCATTTTTCGAGTAACTTTTATTACGAAATAAATACGTGTAAACGTAAAGTAGGCCGAGATAAATGCGATATTCTCTTGCACTCCATACATTTGTACTTCTTACGCACTGCCACACAATAGATAATTTAATTAGACGCTACTGAAGTGTGACGTCACAATTACGGACGATTTTGTATGGAGCGTTTACGGGCGGCGCGAGAAATTGAATTTTCCAAATCAAATATCTTGAAAACTACTTGTTATACGAAAATACGTCAAATTGCTTATTGTCAATTGTCGTCATAGAGTATATTGAATAAATATTGACGTCGTATCCTCGTGTTATATACAGTTGAGTCTAAAACCTTTAATTTAATTTACTTATATGAAAATGAGAAAGACAATAGTAGATTATTACATCGAGCACAAAGTAATTTATTATTACACCGAGTGTCTAATCTAACAGGCACGAGGGCAATATAAATTACTTAAGGCGAGGTGCATAATCTGCTTTTCTTCAACTATTACCTATAGGAATAGTAGATAAAAGAAACTCATATCCAACAGTTAAATTAACAAAGTTCCGGCCAAATCACTTTTTTAAATTTCTTACATTTTTAAATCAGAGTTAGCAGCAATCATTTTTTAAATTTGGAACAAGTAGGATAGAAACGAATAATACCTACGTAGGTACGTTAAAAAAAAGTATTGATATCGGCTGGCTGAATAGAGCTAATCCATTGAGATTGGCACCTTTTGGTGCGATTAACAAATAAACTGTGCAATAATGAAATTTCATACATTTTTATTGCTCTATAGCAATAAAGACTCGCTTTGTACTGAGTTTTTAGTGTGATTGTGATGAAATTAAAGCATAGTTGGAAGAAAAGGTTCTAAATAAACCATTAAAATGGTGACAGTGAGGCGTACGAGTGTAAGCAGACCACATCGTTAGTTTCACCATTGCACCGGTCCTCATAAAGACAAGTTGACCACCAGAGAGAGGTACAAACGGGTTGTTCACGCGGAAAACGTTCCCGCAAGTGTCTTTGAGGAGCTGTTTGCGGTGGGACCTCGTTTGAACTGCAGTTGGTCAGTTGTTTCCTTAATAAATTGGTTGATGGTCGTATCTATGTGGCATGTATTTTATAAAGATTGTTTTTTTTTTATCGTGCGATAAATCCCCACGGATACCACCCCCACGGAGTCGGTGGAGGTGGTTATGTCGTACTCGAACCGACTAAAACGCACGCCGTCTTGGGTCCTTGGTTGCCGGAGGTGAGATTGCTAAAAGCATATCTCTCGCACCCCGGCAGATAGAGATTGTAGTGGCAAAGTATTTCCCAAGAGGGCTCAAATCCCATGTAAGATGCGGCCTTTTGAATTTAAATTTATACGTAGAGTAGGTAGAGTATATATATGACCGTTTTTATTTCGTCAATTATGCACTTCGCTCACAATAGGAGGTGAGCTATGCTACATAAAATAGTTGTCTAGCTATCACGGTTCATGAGATACAGCCAGGTGACAAAGAGACAAAATACTGACGGAAAGCGGAGTCTTAGGATTAGGGTCCCGTTTTACCCTATGGGTATAGAACTCTAAAAATTACTTAGTGAACAAGTATGATAAAAAAACGGTCCTCTGATTTAACATTATTTTGGAACAAAAGATGTAAGTATCAAAAAGGTGAAAATATATAGTTTGCTTTCTGTAATAAATAATAAAGCGTCGGCCCGGCTCTATAATATGGAATCGGAGCGCAATTTGTCCCTGTAATGGAAAAATTCCATGGAAATAGGTTCGTATAGCAGGCCATTCTGTCCCACCTTGCTTGCGAGATCAACAGATTTATTATCTATAATAATACTTGCTTATAATATAAGTTAAAGTAAATTCTTATATTGTACAACTTCGTAGTTAGGTAGGATACATACCTAAAATCTTTTCTTTCTCTTGACTAAGGCCTGCTTTTCTTTATCCCCAGATTACATGTAGGATCCTAGCGTGATATTCAAACACTAATAATATAATTAGATAGATAGATGGATAACTCTTAATTAGATTGAACATTAACTAACAACTTAAAATTTAAATCGTCTGACAGATTGATGTTTGAATTAAATGAATTGGTATTCGCGTAAGTCGTAAGTACGAATAGTTTAATTATACGTGTATATTACCTTACTTGTACAAGTGATTTCTGTCCCAAATGCGAGAATTTACCGTGATTGAGGCGAACTGAAATACTTTACCGCCTGTGTCCAAGAATTTTATTAACTAAAAATCTGTGCTATGCCAATACAGTTTAGTAAAACAGATTTTTTCTGGTAAAATCCTGCCTTAATATAATAGTATGTACATCGCAAAGTATCATAACATAATGCATATTATGTACCTCTATAGCTTATAATGTGTTAGTATTATAATTCAAATGAAGCTATAAGTAATTAAATTAAAGCTGCGTATACTCCGAAATTTCGTCATGTAGGTATTTACTTAATCATATTCTGTCCTCCGTGGTATTTAACTAGCGTTTACAATCGGCGTGCGGTTTTAGTCAGTTTGAGTCCGACATAACCTCCCTTTCTGGCTCCGGCGGGGCAGGTATCCAATGTGATTTCCGCACGAAAAAAAACGTCCTTTATGTACTCGTCAAGGCAGTGTAAAAGGAAAAAAATACTTAATAAAGATTTCAACCAAAGGACTAGAATCCATGTCAGGAAATATTACCATACAATTACCGTATGTAAGTATACTAATTCTCGTAAGTATTAAAAATATTTGAAATGTGTTCGAAAAATTTCATGTTTATAACTCATCGGTTGGCGAAATCCTTTGAAACCCTGCCCGACAATACCCGTATTAGAGATACCCATACAAAGCCCCGGGAGAACTCGAGCTACACAGTGACCGACAGAATGAGTCCTTATGAGATTACAGCACAAAGGCCGGCTTACTGCGGAGAACTACGATATTTAAGGCTTAACTTACGCCTCGTCAATGTGTAGACGTCTACACAAAGCCGAGCCAGGTTTATTGAGGAATCTACGAAAATTGCATTGAATTGATTCGTGTAATATAGCGAGCAAGGCTTCTACGGCGTAGCCTTTAAGTAGCTAATGTTGGTATAAAAATTATAGTTACGAGTGTACCTGAATAAATAATGTTCAACTACTAATGGTAACTAAAAATGTTCAAAAGAGGTTAGGAGTCAAAGTTTTAACTAAAAATGATACCTAATCATATTTTCTTAGGGCTCCTCACCTAGTTGTCTGTTTATTCAATTAGTATCTAGTCATTTTGTATAATCAAGTAGGTTATGTTGTTTTTCATAAAATTTACAAAACATGTACCTATCTACTACGAGTATATTAAAAAAATACTCAACACAAAGAATAATTTTCAATCTCCCTGTCACCCTTTGTACCGGCAACAGGCTTAGGTGACATCAAATAACTATTCCTCAATAAATATGGTAAAGTAAATTCTATAAGTGTATGTGCCCTTCAGTTTGATGCTAATCTCTCGTAATTCTTAATGGAATCACACAGGTGATCGGCAATATTTTTCTTTATATTTTCACAATAGCAATGTTTCTCAAAGTATTTTTTTGCTGTTTTACTTATTGCTATTATACATTGCACAGGCGTTACGTTTGAAGAGGACCAAGTTTACGCACTGTAGAATATAATAATAAGGCCCTTAGTAATAAATAAAAACTTAAAACTCATGTGTTAAGAGTATACAATTTAGCTCATGATTAGCTCTCCTAACCTCCTATTTGGAATTTGATTTGGTTTGCTTTTACCGTTACGGCTGCTCTCGACTTACCAACAGGAACTAAACAGAGCCTTGTCTTATCCGTCGATCTAAGTACATGTATACTGGCTTTCAGGTGAGCTTGGCTTGAGCCCTGAAGATCATATGCAAAAAGTAAAGAACACCTAAAAGTTTGACAGCCACATGCCAATATAATCGCCTAATACAGAGGCCTATTATCATTGGGCACATTGCAGACGACTACCGCGTCTAATACGCGAGATCGAATGATTCGATCGCATTATTCGCTAATACGTACTGATGCCTTCAAAGGTTCCCTGTGAGGGGTTGAAAAAACGGTGAATGGGTGGATAGAGCTTATGGAATCTAATAAAGTGGGACATTCTTTGCCGAGCTCACGACGACGTCGCGGCTACTTTCGCGAAATGTACGCTGTACTTATTTATTCCGCTGAGCGTATTTCTTTTGAAGGTTCGCAGTGAAAATAAATGAAGTGGAATTATCGCTACGATTAGTAATTGGTGGAGTTGAAGGTTCAATTATTATGGTTTGAGAAACGTTTTAATTTTAAGATCTTGCGGTTGAAGGCAACTGGTTTAGTAGAACTGGAGATATACATCGACGTTGACTGAAGCGGCTGGCATAAGCTAGTTTTCATTTAAATTATATTAATGAATATGTACTTATCTTGTATGATAATCCTATCGATCTACCTAAATAAACGTGAAACTACTCCTCAGAAGAGTACATAGCTATAATATAAAGTCAAAGTCCACAACATTGCCTACCGTCTGGCGCATTATCAAACAAGCGACAAAGGGAGTCCCACCATTTAGTGGTCCCGCAATCCGCTTATCGCCATGCAGCATTAGAGTATGCATTAAATATGCATGCGCCACTTTGCCTCGTACACCACAAGCGTCCTGCTCTGCCAACCGCCTATGTATCAAGGCGAAACCATATTTCGTTATGTGTTTATGCGGCTACGCTGTATTCGCCCTAATATTTTTTATTTGTTTTTTGCTGCACGCGTCTATCCGATATGCGTGCGAATTAATAAATATAGACAAATAAGCCATTCATTCAGTATGTGTCTTGAAATTGAAATGTGGTTGTGATTGTTCAAATATGAATCGAAAAAGTGAATCGTTCAGGGGCGTTGACACCGCGACCAGTCCATTACAGGGAGAATGCTGTGATCGCTGAGCTACCGAGCCTCACCTGAAGCGTTCCAAAGTTTAGATTTTGAATAGTTGACATACTAATTGCTTTAAAATTTCATTCAAATTAGTTCTTACTTCTAAAGTGTATGGAATAACTAAGAGTACGTATTTCGATGGCGTAGCAGTATAGAATAAATAGGGCTTCTAGTTTAATTTTTGGGTCTGGCAAAAGGTTTCTTTTAGAAAATTTTCAGAAGCAGCTCGGAATCTGGAAATACATATATCTGGTAGACAGAGACAGCAATACACTCTCTCACTATTATTGGTGCAAGACAGACTTCCGGAGATGCTTGGCTTTGTTTGAATATCCTCCCTCATCATCCTAGCTCTTCTGCAGTCTTAGTTGAGATAGGAATACCACAGTATTATGAATCAATGATGAATGAAACGAATGAAAGAAGAGAAAAACGAGTATTCGTTACACTGTTGTAATACTGTGCCTTTTCTGTTACAGGCGAGGTTACATAACTCCGAAGGTATTAATAGTATCATGGGTGCACAGGTTGGAATGAATAGACTATCATCTCATAAGTATTCTAATTCTTTTCAAATGTTCAGAATATTCGTCATGCACAAACTTCCTTCAGTTGAAACACTGTCATTTGTTATGTCCTTGTAACTAACATAGTGAATTTGTTAACATCATATTCCGAAATAATTTCATTGCATAATAGATAGGGTATTAATTTTGACGTATATGGTACATTGGTAGGTATGTTGGTACAGGAGGCTTAAGAGGAGAGTAAGCGGCTTGTGGTAATGGGCGGGGCGGATTGGCACGATCCTCCACTCAGATGGTGTGGGCGGTTTGTGCATACTTTATTAGCAGACGTCCTTTGTCCCTTACAGAATACTTTGTGGGATATTCAGGTTGGAATATTTAAATTTATGGCAGTTGGGGGCTGATAAATGTTAATAATGTCGATTACCTTATGTAGTATGTGCTATGTGCAAGTGTTATATCAAATTTGGTATTGTTTGATATATTTAAATGAATTTTTTATAGCATTTATTATGCTAACTTTTAAGTTCGAAAACATTGGAAAAAATGAAATGCTCAAGTGAGACTCGAACTCACGACCTTTCCCTTACAGGGGGACTGCTCTTCCAACTGAGCTATTGAGCCACATTTTCCTTCTCTTATATCCGTCTATAAGGGCGCCGTCTATAAATAGTTTGATATAATTTTTTTGCACACTACATGTACAGAATTAAAAAAAGAAAAGTTGTGTAATGCGTGAAAACTGTAAGGGAAATTTAAGATATGAAAGGGTTATTTACAGATGTGGTTGCGTAGAGACGTTGCCTCTCTGATTTCCAGTGGCGATTGGACAAAATTTTCAAAAGGGAAGCCGGAGGAAAAATAACTAACCTCAATCTAGTTGTCATGAAAAATGATACCTGGAAGGCCCGCAGGAATCGGCTTATCTTACCCCTCCACACTACTGATTGTACTCTTCCATAGCAAGTGATGAGCTGATTTACCTACTTCCACCTTCTCCCCTGTTAGCCAGAACGTCAAGTTTTGCCACCACACATTATCCATACTTCCATACTAATCCATACTAATATTATAAATGCGAAAGTAACTCTGTCTGTCTGTCTGTCTGTATGTTACGCTTTCACGCCTAAACCACTGCACCGATTTTGATGAAATTTGGTATAGGGCTAGATTAGACCATGAGAAAGGACATAGGCTATTTGGTTGCGATAACCGACATCCACGCGGGCGGAGCCGCGGGCAAAATCTAGTTTCATATAATATCAAGCAGTTCTTAGTTTTTCTCACCTAAATCCAAAGATAACCTTGTAATGCATTCATGTGAGTCGAACGCTCTACCACTACGCTACATAGGTCGTCAATGTAAGGAGAGGACTGAAAGTTAATCACCTAATAAAACTTCGGGTAAACATTCTAGTTAGGCCGCAACCCTCACTTTATTTGCATAATAAGCGCGCGTCAAAAACAGCTTTAAAATAAAAAAGCGTCCATAATGGCTTTATAAATAGATTTCGGAGAATATTTTCTATTAAATAAACTTCCATTTGACGTGGTGCGCAACGAACGCCGAGCTCGTATGAATAAATCATATCAAATAACTATCAGGGGAGATCCGCGAAGCATTCTTTCCCCGTTTACATCAAAACATTTCGATTAGGGTTGAGATGGCCTATTTGTTTGATGCGAACAGATTTTTTATTCATGATTTTTTAATGCATGTCCTTACCGTACATTTTCTCAGTTTGTCTCACTGATTTATTTGTTCTGGCAGATATTCAATGTAACGTTAACAATTTTTGCGACTTCCTTTAGACACTGTTATGTGAAACCTATTACACTTCGACGAATTCGAGTGGGTAACGAGCTTGTTGTCGGCATTTTATCAGACCTTTTCACTTTGTATCAGGCTGTTCATTTCGTTGGAGACGTTCGTCGCACATTGAATTTTTCAAGAAAACGGGTGGAATCCCTGAGGATAGTAGAGAGCGCTTGAACACCTACGGACGGAGGGTTAAGCCTCTCAGCTCGCACTCTGCTTAAATCTCATAGATTGAATCGGGCCAACGTGAACGGCAGGAGTCATTGGTACGTACTTCATTTAGATAGGTACTTACTTACTTGGAATAGTTGTAGATACCAGCTAAAGCGTAAATTGAAAACATAGAAATAAATTGAGTGAAGTAAACTTTTGGAAATTAGCACAATACTTGCATTTTTTCATGTTTTTGTATAACTTAATGTGAATTAAGGCTTCATTTTCAAGAACCATCGTTTCACCCATACCTACCTGCCATGGCCAATGATAGAAAACGCCTAGAAGTAAACTATTTAGGTACCTACTCTTGAATGGAAAACTCCTAGGTTATACTTACTTAAACATCATATATTCTGTGGTATGGGTAATGGACTGCTGAGACGAGGTCTCGGGTTCGATCCCAGGTTTACCATGGCACACACCAATGACTTTTCGATGCTTTTCGAAGTTATGTGTGTATTTATCGCCGGTTCATAAGTGCCTAGTTAATGGCAATAGGCTCGCCACCTATTACATTGGGACCTAAACATAAACTGGCGAAATGAGGGTGCTTCAGGGAATACAGGCGTGAGTTTATGTATGTAAACATGATATATTTTATGGCAAATTAGGGTAGACAGGCCACGTGCAACTATCATGGTAAGTATACTTCAGTTACTTTCATAATTAAGTATTTTCATTACATTCGCCGGTGACAAGCACTTTTGGTTTAGATTTTCAGAAGCACAGACTCAGGCAAGGAATTCTTCTCCCCGAAAGTCCACATAACAAATGTTAATTCATCTATATTACTATCCTATTATATACCTACACAATATAGTCCATGGCTGGACGTAGGCCTCTCCGAATGTTCACCAAAGCTCCGATGTTCACTGCCTGGCGTGTCCTGTCTATGCCTTAAAGCCAAGCCATCCGTTCAAAGTTTTATTTGCACCGCTTAAAAAATATTATTTAAAAAATTCAATAACCGGCAGGATCTTAACAAGGCCGCTCATTAAATTGGCGAGTGCCAGTGACGCACAGCACTGCATCGAACTGAACCATTGTCGTGCATGTCAGCAGGCCCTGTAATTATCGCCGTGCGACTGACGTCTCGGGTCTGGGATCAATTTTATATTTTGTTTTGTGTTTTTAAATGTTAGAAGTGTTTTTTAAGGTTTGGTGTTGGTTACTCTCAAGTAGGTACTTGAAGATAGGGTATAAGATAATTTTATTGGAATTTCTAAAAGTCGTATTGAATTAAGTCACTTTTACTGTTTACTGCATTTTACTGCACAAAATTTATTAAACCTGACCGTTTCCCCCTTACAGCCTTTTCAAAGGTTTCTATGACTGTCATACTCAGCTCAACTACTTGGTTCCTATGATTCAATTTATGGAAGAGTCCAAGTGATTATAATCAACATGTGTGGCAAGTTCCACCAACAATAAAAAAAAAACAAACAACAGTTCAACAGTACAAAATTGTTTGAAAAGTCAAACAATTAGGAAAGTAAGTACTTAATTTCACTTCGATGAGTTTAGTGACTACACAGCTATATCTAAACCCGAAGTTAGGATAACTTCATTAGCATTATTTCATATTGGTTCTAGAACGTAGATAACCCTTTAAATTGTACTGTAATAAGAACCATCCAATACGGGAGAGTCCTAAAGTGTAAATATTCCCAGCTTTTGCCATAATTACTGTACAAACATTTTAAATGGTCGTGTCGCAGTTTTTAAACTGATATAGCCTAACAAATATCGGGGACCACGCGATTTAACCCTTAGCGTAACCATTACACAAAGTTAATGAGCCACTCAATTTGTGCATGTTGTTTACAAAGCACAACTTTAATTGCAACAGAATTATGTCTCACGATCTTAGATCTTTCTCGCACAATACATACAATAGCTACGTTCATTGTTCATTATGTAAATTAAAGCCATTAGTCATCTCTGATGTTACGGATCTTGTTAGAAAAAAAAACCGGCCAAGTGCGAGTCGGAGTCGCCCATGAAGGGTTCCGTAGCAGCAAGTAACATAATATAAAAGTTCTTATAGTTCATATTTCTTTTTATTTATATTTGAAATAATTGACTGAAAGGCGAATATTGCGGTTTATATTTAAAAAAAACTACTTACTAGATCTCGTTCAAACAAATTTTCCTTGGAAGTTTGCATGATATATTTTTTTAGATTTATCATTCTCTTAATTTAGAAGTTAAAGGGGGGGGGGGGGGGGGGGGGGTTTACACATTTTTCCTCTTTGGAAGTATCTCTCAATAGCATTCTTGAAGACCTGTCTTTAGATACCCCACGTATGGATTTGATGAAAAAAAATATGGTCAAGTTGAATCGAGCTCGCGTGTCGAGGGTCGGTACCTACAAAAATGGATGGGGAAAGATTGCTGTATGACAGTTAAAGATTTTTAACTGTTTTACCCAAGTATCAAGATAGTTTGCGAGTTTACAAGTCATCAATTCTGTAGCAAATTAAGTATCAAAATATTATCGCCACAGCTTTAACTTTATCCCGTTAAAGCGGTCGGTTAAAAATCTTGCAGGCTTGAATATCTCAATTAATATCAATTCAATATCGCCACGCGATTCTGGAATGAACATATAGACATACAGATAGACAGACAAACAAGGAAGTGATACTAAAAGGATTCCTTTTGAAATACGGAACCCTATTATTGAATAGATAACATAGGTACTTCAGCGTATTATAATACCTAGTTAAGTTATTGCATTCACGCAATGTTTACCTCATTCACTGTTATTGTTCACTTTATTGATAATTATACCACAACAATGTAACTGCAACGTACGTCAATTTGACATCACCATGCCTGATGGTACCTTAGCAGTAAGTAAGTAGACTTCGATATAGGCTCATCTCATGTCTCCTGCCTTTTTCGTATAATTTAGAAATCTATAATCTTTCATAAATATAAATAAAAAAGTTTAAGCTAAGCTTGAGCTAAGTCAGAGTTAACGTGAAAGTTGCCTTCTCTTTTCTTTACGGCCCCAACATAAATGACGTCTAAATAAAATTAACGGCTACCATTATAGATGATAGTAGTTCCTTAACTTGAGAACCATTTAACACCCTTTTCACACCAACCTTAAATGGGAATTGGAAACACCTTTTTTAACGATTACTTTTCTTAAAAAAGGTCTTTTCGATATGTTTGTTAAGTGTTGTCACGTACGACTCGAATAAAAATATAGAGAAAGAAATTCATTAATGAATGAAACCAACTACCTATTATAATGAAAAATTACATAAGGTATGAAAATAAAACAATACTTTTAGAAAACATAGCATAATACTACAGTTTCCTAGATAGAAATAACTGAAAAATATCACTCGTCTACATTGTTAAGTAAAAAATCCCATGGCACAGAACAGATAAATACTAGCGTGTGTAAGACATACGTGTATAAGTACATAGGTACACTAATACACTTTGTTAAGCATAATCGGATCTTAAAATATTCATGAATGTCTCCCCTACGTCTGGAAAATCCCCTTGCTTATAGCTGTCGTGCACATTTTCTACTCGGTTAGAAACATAATCTATATTATGAGGTTGTTTTGGGTCCCATCAACATCTTGGCGACCCAAGCCATAGTATCACCTGCAGACCAATACAACTGTTGATTGAGGTGGAGGCTCTATTGCAAGCTTTTCTCTCGATGTCAGGAGTTCAGAGAGCAGCTACTCCTATAAAAGCTGTATAATTCAAACCAAAGCTGCAAAGGGAGGAGAATGAATGATCCGTCCCTGGACGCTGAAGTGGAAGCCTCGGAAGCAACAGGGAATAAAGAATGATGATGGTGATACAACATAAAGCTGTCGACGCGATGCCTAGCATATTATGGTACCTACTATGAACGGTAATGGTTAGAATATTCCCACTCGCAATCACTAGTTTTAAAAAAGAAACAATATTTTATTTAATACTAGTTTTTGCCCGCGGTTCCGCCCGCGTGGATGTCGGTTATCGCGACCAAACATAGCCTATGTCCTTTCTCATGGTCTAATATACCCCTATAACAAATTTCATCAAAATCGGTTCTGTGGTTTATGCGTGAAAGCGTAACAGACAGACAGACAGAAAGTTACTTTCGCATTTATAATATTAGTATGGATTAGGTACTTACTTACTCAATTACTAAACAGGCACCTGACACTTATAGGCGTGAAAACCGACCCCAAATGCCCAGAGTGCATTGAGGCCGAGGAAACCAGCCTCCACCTGCTTACCAAATGTCCCATGTACTCAAGAGCAAGATGGGAAAATATGGGGACGGACACATTAGAAACACCAGACCTCGAGGCTCTGTAGGTGTAACATATCGTAAGATTATGCAAAGAAACAGGTAGGTTCGACGGAACGCCGTGATTGCCGGACACTCCCTTGGCCTCCCCAGGGGAGGAATACCTCAGCTTGACGGCTTCATCACAATACTTTTTCACACCTCGTTTATAGAAATAGGGACTGAAGGAAGAAGGTGTTTCCTTGCTGGTATAGAATTCCAAGACTTTATGGTGCGGCAAAGAAAAGGGTCACCGAACCTTTTGGTTCTTGATGGATTATTCTGCACCTCATTTTTCCAATACATTGACATGACATGACCAATCTGCGCAGCATTCATCTGACCATTTCAAATCAAATTATAAAATGTTGGTTCAAAACTGTACGCTTCCATTTGATTATGAACTTTACTGTACTGTGATAAGGCATAACTGCATTTTTGAATGTGAAAAGTCGAGTCCTTTTCTCTAAAAGGGTAGTGTGATTTGTCGAAGTGTCGATTTACCGAACGCCCCAAGTGCCTCGGGCCTCTAATCAAGTTGGCGCCCTTGCGATGACGTTAAAATCGCAGGGCTAATAAAATATTTTGACCCCTTTATGAGATAAATACGCCCACTGTAAGGTACAGTCGATGACATATTACTTTTTGATATATTTTACAAAACGACTTTCGGATTCAAAATTCAAAAATCGTTTATTCTGCTTAGATCATTAAATCGGTACTTACAAAACGTCAACATAAAGTAAATATTAAATACTAGTTTAGCAAATACTAGTTTAGCGAAACGCGGCCCAGACCTGGAGAAGACTCCGGCAAGAAACTCAGCGAGCATGTATTCGATTTCTTATATTTTTTTTCAAATAAATAATTTAAAATTTTATTTCTTTAGATTTGTTTTATGAATAACTTTAATTATATTAATAATATTTTGGATGTTATAGCGATTTATTTGGTGTTTCTTTTTTAAATTACAATGATCTCGATGGTTGCTTGTACAAACCATGGCCACTTTAGGCTTAGGTGAAGGCTCACCCTATAAAAATCTCAGCTATATATGGTCATTGACCATTTCAATATGCGACATTCGGATATTTTTATTGCCAATAGTAACAATCAAAGCTTATAAAATATGATCATGTTAATGACTAAGAGATGCAATGAAATGTAAATACAAGAAGTATTTAGCTTCTTCAGGAATTAAAGGAATTAAATTAAATTATGCAATTACCTTGGGATATTTCAATATAGTGATTAATAAGGGCTGCGTACTCTGAATGCCGTGACGTTTTTTATCGAATGTAAATGATGGTACCTACTGTAATTATATTGAAATAGGTAATAATATTAAAAAAACATCATCAAACATCACAATACAGACGTGACATGCAATTAACAATGATTTAGGTGACATGCGTGATGACCGTTGTTTATTCTATTTCAAAAAAAAAATATAAACGTCGAATACATAGGGAAAAAGAATCTTCTCGGGCGGGACTCGAACCCGCAGTCTTTCCCTTACAGGGGGAATGCCTGACCAATTCGGCTACCGAGACACGCCCGATATGATTCAAATTTCCCATCTTATACGTCTTATATGGGACGTATAAGATGGGAAATTTGAATCATATCGGGTGTGTCTACCAAGACGTATAAGATGGGAAATTTGAATCATATCGGGCGTGTCTCGGTAGCTGAATTGGTCAGGCATTCCCCCTGTAAGGGAAAGACTGCGGGTTCGAGTCCCGCCCGAGAAGATTCTTTTTCCCTATGTATTCGATTTGTATAGTTAGCATACTTAATGCTGTAAAAATTCCTTCAAATATAAACGTCAATAGCTAAAACTTACGATCGAGAGGTCCCGGGTTTGAATCCTGACTATTACACTACGTGAAACCACTTCTAATACAACCAATTTAACTTTACTGGAGGGGCTAGATGATATACTATATATAATACTATATAATTCTATATAAAAATTGATAGATAAGTTAAAAAGTTATGTATGGAGATAAATATAGAAAAAAAAATTGGATATCATAAAAACCAAAATTTTCAAAATGTTTTTTTTTTACCCTGTATTCCCTCTGTAAGGAACTGGTTGCTGGTTCGACACCTTCTTCAACATTCAGTTTTCCGATTTAAATATTTTTTTTTAAGTTTAATCCATATGGAGATGGATGTACCACGTGCAAGGCAGCCCCTACGAAACTATTCGGATGTGACAATAATTGAAATTTGTGCCCGGAGGCATTCATGGCAAATAACTTTATTCAGCATTTAGCTTCCAATTTTACTTGAATGTTTTGCACACGGAACGGTTCGTGCCCCTTCTAGGTAGCTAAGTGAAAACAAATGTCAACTTTGATTTCATATTTATGAAAACTCTCGTTGGAATTCAATTGAATGTGGTGAAATATGTGGTATGCAGATACCAAGGGGCCCAAGCTAATCTCACTTGCTAGTCTATGCACCAGTTAATTAAGCAAAGGACGAGGTTTTGCCGCATTCTCTCGGGTTTGAGAGTTTAGACTCATCTAGGAAATCGCCACGAGGATGATGAAGACGCTTCGGTTACCTTTTAGCAGCCATGGTCGCGGAGGATGACTGCTGAAAGGTAGCCGGCTATATCACAAGTCTGTGGCGATCTCACACTGTACCCAGCGCCATCTAGTGACATCAAGCTGAACTACTACGTCACTACGAATCCTGCATCGCGAAAGTGAAGTTCTCGTGCTGGTACAATATATGTATAACATCCCAACGACAATCGTTGGGCTGCCGCCCGCCAGGCGTGATCGCCTTGCCTGGTCGAAGGATCCTCCCTTTGTGTTGGAGGAACATCACACCTCGTTCCTCCACAAAGCAATTGCACTAGAAACAATCCTTTTCAGTTATCCAAGACCGGTCTGAGTAGTTTTTCTAGACATGTTCCCATAATTATCAAAATATTGGTATATTCACCAAACCTTGACCTCGATCCATAACCTCATCTAATAAGATACCGATTATTATAGTCACAGGTCAAGTTAATAGCACCCGCTTGCCAGTACAATTAACATAGAAAATGCAGTCCGTTCGTGCAGAAAACTCCTCTATTATTTAACCAGCGTGTTCGTGACTGTGATGCAATTATTTGTATAAACAGAATTAAATATCTACACAATATAGTAAGTACCTATTTTTTTTAATTGAAATTCCTTTAGTATTCTTTCATTGCGTTAGAAAGTAATGATACAAACCTGTCCTCTTCAACATCTGAGCATTGGCCCTCAGGTGGAGGTTGCATTCAAAACTTGCACGAACCCCGGGATTTACTCTCCTACTCGTCCTGTTTCCTTCCCGGGTTATGAACTTCCTGGTTATGAAACCGGGTTATGAAAAAGTCAGACGGTAGGCGCTTTCTTATTGTAATATTGTTGATCGAATAAGTGAAATCTTAAAACATGGATGTAACCGGGTTTAACGCTAAGATAATGAAGATATTTTTACCACAAGCATACAAAGCTGGATAGAAGGATATCTGTTGGTTATCTGAATGACTTTCAATCAACCAATCAGCCTATCACAGTCCCATAGCGAACATAGGTTTCTCTCGATCCTCACCATTGTTCCCGATCATCTACCTTCCGCATCCAGCCACGTTTCTCAGGTCGTCATTCCATCTGCCTAAATATAAAAATGTAATCGGTGCTATTCAATCATGATTAAGTTTTTATGAAATTCATTATTTCTGAACTAAAATTGGATTCCAATCCGTCCCATCACGTTAGGTGATGATAAATAAAGATAATTGCGCAACCAAAGACCCAAAGACGTGCATTTTAGTCGGTTCGAGCCCGACATAACCACCTCCATCGGCTCCGGTGGGGGCTCTTCCGATCTCTACCCACAAAACTCGACCAAAAACAAAACACAAGCATTTTTTTCCAATCTCTAGCCACAGGTCCTTCCACATTCTACCCACGAAAATAAATTTCATTATTTTTTTCCTTATTCTTCCCAAAACATATTTCGATCTCAACCCTCTGTTATTTACCATCAACTTATAACTATATAGGTACAGACAGAAATGTGGAAACACTCTCCGGTGGGGGTGGTATCCGTGGGGATTTTTCGCACGATAAAAAAATAAATTTAAATACTAATCATGAGATAATCTTACCTACTAATCTTCTGGCATACCTATTTTTTAATGTTCACAGAAGGATAAATAATGAGTGCATGACTCAAAGGTGATGAAATGTTAGCAATTGCATTCTAACCGCCATTTTAATTGAAGTTGGTAACTAGCCGCATCTGATGTAGCGTGAGAGCTGCCAAGTGGAAAATTTATTAGTCCCTTGTTAAGTTAGTTACGCATGAATTGCTGTTAGTACTACAAGGTACCATGAATAGAATGACATACATAAGGTCTATTCATTTTATAGTAAAGAAAATTCTAGAAAACTTTTACTGTCTAATATGTTCATCTAAAAGTAGAGGACGATTATGAAAGTGGTTGCTTCAAAATTAGTTCTAGCGACCCCATTCATTTGAAAACATTAAGTCCTGTTATGCTATGCTTATATAATACGAGAAACGAAGGAATCAAAAGTAGGGTTCAAAAATAGGTCATTGCAAGATCATAAATGGAGAAAGTTATTTGTACTTTATTTCGTTAAAAGCGGACCCGGTGAACTTCGAACCGCCAATTTTTCTACCGCCAGCGTAGCGTCCGATTCCGTTCCCGCTACACCCTCTACTATATTAAGCATGTATTATATACATACATATCAACCTTCGCCTTGAATTACTCTACCTACCTATTAAAAGAAACCGCATCAAAATCTGTAATGTAGTTTTGAAGATATAAGCATACATAGGGATATAGGAACGCGGAAAGCGACTTTGCTTTATACCTACTATGTATTGAAGAATCCGAAACGCTTGATTTCAATTAGGGCTTGCAAATATTCGAAACATTTGCTGTTCGAATATTTTTTGGCCATTATTCGAATTATTCGAATATTATTCGAATAATTGAAAAAAAAAGTTGTTATAAGAATCACATTTTTTATTGGCAATTGAGTCTTCTATAGACGTGTCTTCGGCTGCGGAACTCGGGTGGGAGAGTTTTCTCCCGCTCTCGCCCCGCCGCCTCTGCCCACGCTCAGACCCAACACTACCCAACGCTGTTGCGCCCACGCAGTGCACTCCACCAGCGTGTGGAGCGCTGTGTCATCGCTGCGGTCCTCGCAGTGCTAACACTCGGCCCTGGTTTCCCGGTGTCTTCGCCACCGATACCCACCGAAGCTACCATGCCCGGTAAGTATCTGTGACAACCGGTAGGGGAGAGCACCATGTCTCCTCTCCAGCCACTCGTCCATGACCGGTCTGACGGCCGCGATTGTGGCGAATCCCGCCTTTGATTGCTCAAGTCGCACCTTCCATGTCTCCACGGTTTTCTGGTAGAGCTGGAACCGCTGGGCTTCGATTTCTCGAGACGCAGGCGATTGGCTCCGCTCCAGCGCCTCCTTGCGCCATATAAATAGAGACGCAAGGGCTCTCGCTTCCAGGTCCCATGGAGGGGTCCCGGCTAGGAGACAAGCCGCCTCACCTGAGATCGTGCGGTATCCCCTTATCACCCTGGCGGCCATCGCCCTCTGTGGGCTCAGCAATCTAGCCACATTACTGGCCATTAGTTCTTCTAGTAGTGTTGCCCGCGTTGCCTGTTGTCGCTGAATTTGCAGAAGGTCCATGTTGTCTTCGTCATCATCAGAATTTTGTTTTGTGCAAAAATATTTTTCATTGATGTCTACAATCACTTTTGTTACAATGTCATTGCCTGGTGAGAGAAAAACCGAGGATGATGGTTCTGCGTAGTTTGTGATAACATCAGTCGTCGTATGATTACTACCATTTTAGACCATGTTCTGCTGGTAATCACTCACATCATTAACTACTCATTAGATTCTGGGCAGTTCCCGTCTCTGTGGCGCAGGGCCTATGTTATACCTCTCTCAAAAATCTCTAACCCATCCCTTCCCAAACCTTTCCGACCCATTAGCATTTTGCCTTTCCTGTCAAAAGTCCTCGAGGTCTGTGTGCACAGACAACTGTCCCATTTCATACACAAAAATAATTTACTAAGTCCCCTTCAATCAGGGTTTAGGCCCGGGCACAACACTGTGTCAGCACTTTTAAAAGTGACCGGTGACATTAGGGCAGGCATGGAAGATACTAAGCTCATGGTACTTGCATTAGTTGACTTCTCGAACGCCTTCAATACCGTAAGCCACGATCTTCTCTTGTCTATCCTATCCTACTTTAGGATCTCATCGGATGTACTGGAATGGTTCTCATGTTATCTTCAGGGGCGACAGCAGGCCGTTCGCCAGCACGAAACATTGCCACTGGTGTCCCTCAAGGCGGTATACTATCCCCGTTGTTATTTTCTATTTTTATTAACCTCTTAACTTGTGATCTTCGAAGTGATCATTTGAGGTAGACAAATTAACTCACAAAAACAAAAGACAATAACTTAACAACAAACAAAACAAAATTATAAGTACATTAAAACCACAATAAAACCGTGCTGCGCGCCGCGCCGCTGAAATGCACAATCCAGGCAAATGGCGCGAAACAAAATGACTTGCCGATCACCTTCCGAACTTTCGACGAATCCTGCCGAATGAGACGTTCAACAATGAAGAAAGCGCACGAAATTTGAACTTAATATTTTGTGCTTTTGACTTTCAAAACAATAATCGAATATTCGAATATTGCAGATTTGATATTCGAATATTCGACCAAGCTTATTATTCGAATAATTCGAATATTCGAATGCAAGCCCTAATTTCAATAAACTTAAAATCTAGTGATGAATATGAAGAGTACTTGATATAATTGTATGACATTTAGAGATTCCGTGCAGATGGTTCCACGATGAGATGAATCGTACGGCCCCACTAAGGTACAGCCCTGTTGTAGGGAAGAGTTTGTAATTACGGTCGACTTCAAACTCGACATTATCACCTCCGGGAAAAAAGCGGCGTACTGGGCAGGTGTGAACAAATATCGATATCGAGTTTATTTATTATTACTGGTTTCAAATATGATTCTAAACGACTTCCTAAAGGGTATGGGGAGGCAAATTGAATGGATGGAACGTACGCATTATCAAACTTTAAAACAAAACATTCTACACAGTTTCAAATGTTTTTTCCGCCAAAAACGTGCAACTCTTTATTCATAAGAATTTAACTTAAAAATGTCGCTCTATGAATTGTTTATAGGCGATATTGAGAGATAGGGACTATCATTTACTCATGATATTTAGTCTCAGAGTCCCCCGACGGAGGAAGGAACTCTCATTTCACATCTTTCGAACAACAACACAATTTTTATTATAAACAATTTGTATATTTGTAGAAGTTTCATGGGTGTAGTGAAGTATCATCAAATTAAATTCTATAAACACACCAATATCGATATCATGATCACAGAGCACATCCCATCCCTAATGCTCCACCAGTAGAACGGTGCCCTTAATAAAAATATTACCCGGGCAGCGTCAAAGACGTCCTGCTAATTTAATTATCTACACCTTTTAATAAACTGTTCCTCTACGCTTCTACAAGCAAATAACAATTAGTTACTCAGAAATCTTTCGTGCCTCGTTTGTTGTAAATTGTTCATATTTAAGCGATTCTTGAAAAGCATACTTGAAAATGTTCTTGATAACTTTTGTAATGAAAATATTTTGGGTTTATTTTTTAATTTAAGTATATTTTGTAGGCTTTGATTACTGTAAGTATAATTTTAAGTTCAACTAGTTAATTATTTTTTGAATGAAAATTTTTATAGCATTTATTATGCTAACTTTTAAGTTGAGCGTCTCACTTGAGCGTTTCATTTTTTCCGATGTTTTCCAACTAGTTAAGCTTGAACGAGTTTCGATACCCACTCATATCAGTAAACTAATATTGATATTTATTAAAAATTTAACAATACTAGTCAAAAAAAACCGTCAAAAAGTCACCAGCACAACAATTGTTCTACCATAAAAAGTTGTGGAACAAATGAAATACCAGGTCTTTTATTGATTGATTTATTTAGTCCCTACTTAAGGGACCTTTTGTCTTATGTTGTTACGTAATTATCTAACCTAACAATATCATAAAATGACCATATTATTATTAAAAATATTTAATGTTTTATATAAGTAAAAGGAAGAACATAATTACCTCTAAAACTATTAGGTATTGCTCTCTATAGGGGGTGCGGGTTGGGTAACCTCCACGTTGGCCTTTCCGTTTCTTCCCCCTTTGGCCTGCGGTCCTGGGGAGCGGAAGCGGAGGGGCTGGTGCATCCTGGACAACGGCTAACAGACTCCCACCTAAGGAGCTCTGTTGGCCGTTGACGAATAACCCAACGGCCGACCTCATTGCACGAGGAGGTCGTGGGATGGCGGGCCTGCAAGGCCCGCGGGAAGGGATCCGTAGGATTCCTTCCATTCAAACAGCCCTTTTCAGGGCTAGCTGACCCAGAGGGGGTCGTGGTATGGTGGGCCTGCAAGGCCCACGGGAAGGGATCCGTAGGATTCCTTCCATTCAAACAGCCCTTTTGAGGGCTAGTCGACCCAGAGGGGGTCGTGGTGTGGCGGGGCTTCAAGGCCCGCGGAGAGAGATCCGGTTCCCGCTAGTCGCTCCCAGTATCCCTCTGCTCTCAGAGGGGACAGGGGAGAGGCAAGGGTTCCGCGAGATCCAGGGACGGGTCGGCCCACTGCTCGCGCAGGGGCTGACAGGCACTCGTGCCACCGTCGGTGTTGGGAGAGTTGGCTGCTCCCCCGCGTCGCGTAACCTCCTAGATATCGGCAACGATCTGAGTGCTAGCCACACTCAGTATGCCGGTAACCTGGAGGCCGCGGGGCTTGCCTTAATTGGCCGGCCCGCGACAAGGAAAAGTCTTAAAAACCCGACAGCGAAGTCGATTAAAACCTGTGGACACCAGGGGACCTCCACAGTATGTACCCCGCTTCTCGGAATGAGCGTCACCCGGGAAGTGTATCCTTTCGTCTCATGCTTGTGGGAACCTTTATGCAATCTTTAACCAAACATAAAACCCCCCCCCTTACCTAGCGAAACAGTCTGCGCGGAGGTCGCGCAGCGCCATGACGCGGAGGTCGCGTCCAAGAACGTCGCGGCGGCGACGGATAAATTCGACACCGCCACAGAGAGGAGCAGGGCCAACAGCCCGGTGGGTCTGCAGACCCGGAAATCTGCACGGAGGAGGAACGGTGATAGGAAAGTTCCTCCTCCACGGAGGGCTGAGACGGACACGGCAGTCACAGTGACTGACTCGTCCTCCACCGACGGCAGCGGGAGCGAAAATTCCCCCCCGCCCAAGGCTGCAATGATCGGCAGGGGAAAAACGCGGGGTGGCAAGAGAGCTACCCCTCAAACGCCCTCCTCACGGGTCCCGGCCCTGAGGGACGCTGAAGTGCCGCCGAGTCTCTCCACCTCGGCGGCGCCCATGCCTCGTACCGACCCTACTTCTAGGGAGGTACTGGAGGCCCTGGAGACTGTGTTAGGGGCCCGTACCGGGACCCTGGGGCCGGAAGAGATCCGGCTGCGACAGGCGACGACGCGCCTCGTCGATGAGTTTGGCCTGCTGAGAGCGGAGCTGGCTGAGTCGCGCAGCGACCGGGCTCAACTGGGCAGGCGGCAGATCGAGCTCATCGAGAGCTCTGAGCGGCAGGCGGCAGAGTACCGCAAGGAGATGGCCAAGATGGCGGCCGAATTTGCGGACCTGCAGAAGATCGTCGCCGGGCTGCCGGAGGTGCGCGTCACGCGTTCGGCGGGGCGAAAGCCAGTCACGCAGCCGGCGGGGCTGAAGCCGCCGGCTCGGCCGGCATCCCCGGTGCGGTCGGTGTCGCCGGTGCGGTCGAGGTCACCGCTGCGGCTGGAGTCGCCACCGTCATCGCCTGTCCGACCGCAGCCGCCGGTGCTGATGCCGGCCCAGCCCGCGGACCCGCTGGCGGCCGTCGTGGTGGCTCTGGCCGCCATGGAAAGGCGGCTGGAGGCAGCGCAGACGGCGCAGGAGGCGCGGCAGGCGGCGCACGAGGAGCGGACAAAGCGCGGATTGGAGTCCATCATGGACTCCATCCGCCGTCCGCCCCTGGCATCACCTACAGGGTATGCCCAAGCGCTAAAAAGGGGTCGCCCAACAGCGACGCGGACCCCACAGGAGTCGGCCAGCAGCCCATCCGCTGTGCCATCCGCTCCGGCCGCTGCCGCTGCCGCTGCTGCGCAGGGCGCTCAGCCCAAGGGCAAGGGAAAGGGGAAGGGCAAGGGGACGACGTCCTCTGCCCCAGCCCCATCCCCAGCCCTGGCTCCAGCCTCGACCTCGGCTCCGGGCCCGATCGCCTCCACAAGCTCCGCACCGGCAGGGGGCTGGGAGGTAGTCGGTGAGTCGAGGAGAAAGCGGAACGCCAAAAGAAAGGCAGCCAAAAAGGCCAGAAAGGCTGAGGCTGCTGCGAAGGGAGCGCCGGGAAGGTTGCGCATCCCCCGCACAACGGCCGTCGTCCTGACGTTGACGCCGGAGGCTGCGGAGAGGGGTGTGCAATACCCGGATCTGGTGAGGCGGGCCAGAGGCCTCATAGATATGAGGTCTCTTAAACTGGCGAAGCCCCTCCGAGTCACGGAGACCCGGACGGGTGCCCGCCTCATACAGGTCCCTGGCGCTTCCAGCGCTCCCCAGGCTGATGCCATAGCGGCTCAGCTAAGGGAGACGCTGGACGCAGCCGACGTCCGGGTGTCCAGGCCCACAAAGTGCGCAGAACTGCGTATTTCGGGCCTGGCCGACTCCATCACGGCCGAAGAGATTCGGGCCACCGTGGCGGAGGTCGGGGGCTGCCCCCTGGAGGCGGTTAAGGTCGGAGCGATTCGCTACGGCCGTCGCGGACAGGGGGCGGCAGTTGTCGGCTGCCCCATCGCAGCAGCTCAAAAGGCTGCCGATCGGCGGGTCCTCGTGGTGGACGGCGTTGTTGGGGTGCGGGCTCAGCTCCTGCAGGCTCGACCGGCCAGGTGCTTTAGGTGCCTGGCGGTCGGGCACGTGGGGGTGCAGTGCACGGCGGAGGTGACGGTCGGTGACCGGTGCTTCCGCTGTGGCCAACCCGGTCATAGGGCCGGTGGTTGCGAGGCTCCGCTGCACTGTTTCAGGTGTGCAGCGGGGGGCAAACCGGCCGACCATCGGGTTGGTAGTAAGGCCTGCACCGGAGGGGAGCCGAAGCCACGAGGCGGGCGTTCCGCAAACTGTTCGCAGCGGGATGCGGAGATGGTTCCATAATGGATCCCCAGCACCGCATCCTGCAGGCGAACGTGGGCCACGGTGTCGATGCTCAGGCACTTCTGCTCCAGAGCATGGCACAGTGGTCCATACACGTCGCCGCTGTCGCCGATCCGTACACCCACCGCCCCCCCGGGCCTGCCTGGGTGGTCGACCTGGATGGATCGGCGGCACTGGTGCGTAACGCCGCTGCGGGTGCCCCTCCCTTTGTGGTGATCGCAAGGGGGCATGGCATCGTAGCGGCGCGTGTTGGGGAGATTGCGGTCGTGGCCGTCTACTTCACGCCGGCATCACACCGACGCATAGGGCAGTATCGGCAGTCGCTGGAGCGGCTGACCGACGTCGTCAATGCCTGTCACCCTCGCCCGGTTCTTGTGCTTGGGGACTTCAATGCCTGGTCTGAGGCTTGGGGGTCCCGGCACACGAACCCGCGAGGTAGGGCTCTGGAGAGCTGGGCCGCTACTCTCGGTCTGGTTCTCCAGAATCGCGGGGCCAAAGCCACGTTCTGGGTGGCGGAGCGCGGGGCGAGTTCGATCGTCGATCTCTCATTCGCGAGCGCTTCGCTGTCGCAACGTGTGCGGGACTGGCGTGTTGTCGTGAAGGTGGAGACACTGTCGGATCACCGATACGTTCGGTTTGATGTCTCCCCTCCCGAGAGTGATGCGCTGGTCACACCGGCCCCACGCGAGCCGCGCTGGGTGCTTAGGGGACTGAATAGGGATGCTCTCCTGGAAGCCGCCCCCGTGCAGGCCTGGGCCATGGTGCCGGACAGGCCTGATGACATCGATGACGAGGCGGCGTGGTTCCGGGAGGCCATGACTGTTGTCTGCGATGCGGGTATGTCTAGGGCTCCAGCTTATAGTCCGAGGCGCCGGGTCTACTGGTGGACTGCGGAGATCGCGAGGCTGCGTCAAGCCTGCGTGATTGCGCACCGCCGGTGGGCCAGGCTCCGTAGGAGGCGTAGCCGCCCCGCAGACACAGATCCCCTAGTGGCGGAGTTGCAAGAGGGATACAGGGAAGCCAGGAATGCCCTCCGAGCGGAGATCAAGCGGTCCAAGGCAGCTTCCTATAGGGAGCTGCTGGAGACACTGGAGCGGGACCCATGGGGGCGGCCTTACCGCTTGGTAAGAGGAAAGCTGCGCCCCCGGGCCCCTCCCCTGACCCAGGTTCTCGAGCCGGCTCTGCTTGGAGGAGTGGTGGCATCCCTGTTCCCGGCGCGGGCGGAACACGTTCCGCCGCAGATGACTCCGCCACCTCGGTCGCCTGATGCGCCCGGCGTGGTTATTGACGACGACGTGCCCGAGGTCACTTGGGTAGAACTAGAGCTGGCGGTGCGACGGCTTAGAGCCAAGAAGAACACCGCCCCGGGACCCGACGGCATTCCAGGCCGTGCGTGGGCCCTAGCTCTAGGAGAAGACGGTCTCGAACCCCGACTGCGAGGGTTCCTCAGCGCATGCTTGGAGCGGGGCCAGTTTCCGAAGATGTGGAAGACGGGGAAACTGGTCCTCATCCGCAAGGACGGACGCCCGGCGGACGAGCCGTCCGGGTACCGGCCCATAGTGTTGCTCGACGAGGTGGGCAAGCTCTTCGAAAGAGTGATTGCCAAGCGCCTCGTCGAGCACCTCTCTAGAGTAGGACCGGACCTAGCGGACACGCAATACGGCTTCCGCCGGTGGCGTTCCACTGTGGATGCCATCATGCGCGTGAGGACTCTGGCGGAGGATGCGGTTGCCCGGGGCGAGGTGATGTTGGCAGTGTCTTTGGACATCTCCAACGCGTTTAACACCTTGCCCTGGAGTTGCATCAGGGAGGCGCTCGTGTACCACGATGTGCCTCTCTACCTCCGCCGCATAGTCGGGGCGTACCTGACGGAGAGGGCCGTCATCTACCCAAGTGCGACCGGCGTCGGTAGGCGTGAGATGTCGTGCGGTGTCCCACAGGGATCGGTCCTGGGGCCGCTCCTGTGGAACATCGGATACGACTGGGTGCTTCGCGGTGAGCTCGCGTTCGGGGCCACCGTCACGTGCTACGCGGACGACACGCTAGTGACGGTGAGTGGCGCTACACACCGCGAGGCGACCCAGAGGGCCACGACCGCTGTTGCTCAAGTCGTGGATCGGATCCGGCGGCTGGGTCTCGAGGTGGCTCTGCACAAATCCGAGGCCTTGTTCTTTCATGGTCCTCGGCGCAGGCCACCCCCGGGATCCAGCTTGACAGTAGGAGGTACTCCCATCGACATCAAGCCCCGGTTGAAATACCTGGGGCTCGTACTCGACGGTCGGTGGGACTTCGGAGAGCACTTCCGAAGTCTGCGCCCCAAACTGTTGGTGTCAGCTAACGCGCTGATGCGGCTGCTGCCCAACTTGAGGGGCCCAGGAGACTCTACGCGGGTGTCGTGCGGTCCATGGCCCTGTACGGGTGCCCCGTGTGGGCGGACGCCCTGCAGGCCAGGTTCGTGCAACTGCTGCATGCACCGCAGCAGACGATGGCCTGCAGGGCCATTAGGGGGTACCGCACGATATCCTTTGAAGCGGCGAGTCTCCTAGCCGGATCGCCACCGTGGATCCTGGAAGCGAGATCCCTTGCGGCACTGTATCGGTTCCGTAAGGAGGCGCGGGAGCGGGGATACGATCCCGAGCCCGAAGACATTCGGGCCGAGAGGTCCCGGCTCCACGGGATCATGGTGGCGGAGTGGGAGCGACGACTTGAGCAACGACGCGCAGGGCATGCCGTCATAGAGGCGGTAAGGCCCATCATGGAGGAATGGCTCGAGAGGCCACATGGCAGCCTCTCGTATCGACTGACGCAGATTATCACCGGGCACGGGTGCGTCGGGAGATATCTGTGTCGGATCGAAAAGGAGCCAACGTCCGAGTGCCATCACTGCGACGCGAGCGAGGACACGGGGCTGCACACGCTCACCGAGTGCCCGGCATGGGCCGAACCGAGGCGGGAGCTAGTGGCGGCCCTGGGAGTGAGAGTTCTCACCCTCGCCACCCTGCTCACAGCAATGGTTCGCTGCGCGGACGCGTGGGCGGCCGGCGTCTCCTTCAGCGAGCAGGTAATGGTCATGAAGGAGACGGCGGAGCGGGAGAGGCGGCGCGAGCGAGAAAACCTCGCGGATCGCGCCGCCCGCGCGCGCAGGCAACTCGGGCGTCGGAGGGCACTGACTGACCTCCGTCCCCCATGAGCGCGGGCCTGGGGGTGACGGGTGGAGCCGCCTGTCACCCCAGCAGAAGCAGGCCACGATGGCGGCGCGCTGAACAGCGCGCCTCCCCATTCCGGGGGCGAGTTGGGGACACCGTTGTCCCCCCTCCTGAGGAGGGCCAGACCGTAAGGGATGGCCCTGGGTCAGCCGGGGTGCGAGGGATATGTCTTTGACAACCTCACCTCCGGCCTAGCACCAAGACCCACAGTCGGCGTGCGGTTTTAGTCGGTTCGAGTCCGACATAACCTCCCCTTCCGGCTCCGGCAGGGGGGGTATCCGTGGGGATTTCCGCACGAAAAAAAAAAAAAAAAAAAGGTATTGCTCTCTATAGGAGATATTACGTGAATCATTGAAACTAAGTCTTATCAACGAGTGCAATGAATACTGATGTGTTGTGGTATACAAAAAATAATTGTACAGTATCAGGTATATTGCCGCAGGCTGTACGGCGTGTGTTGTACTAATAATGTAACCTAACGCTATAATGCTTGCCCCGAGCACCCGGTATCCACAACTGGAATAAACATTCATGCATCAAAATATACTAGGGGAGTACGAACAGATTTTTATTTAATCTGATCTGTGCTTCATATTGGTAAGCAGTGATACATTCACTAGAACCTTCACTATATGAAGCATTAATAGTTAGTATGTTTTTGATTTTTCAAACCTGTGAGCTGTTAAATGCATATCCTAAGTCTTAATAATAATAATTAAAGCTCGCCACCAACCCCATTCGTTCCGCTGTCGGAGAGTTTGCCACCTGGGCACGACCTCTCCTGGATCAGGTGGAAGTCCCTAAATAGACTTCGGACACAGGTCGGTCGAAGCAAGGAGAATCGGTCGAGGTGGGGTTTCTCGGACGGCGCGGACCTGCGGTGTGAGTGTGGAGTTACTCCACAGACCATGTCCCACCTGCAGACATGTGCTGCATGCCCGTCCACTTGTACAGCGGAGGAACTTATGACCGCCTCCAAAAATTCAATCCAGGTGGCGACACACTGGGAACACAGAATTTGAGAGTTGAGGCGTCTTCGATTCGATAGAAGAAGAAGAATAGCTGAACTACTACCGCTAGATTGATTCATTCATTTTACTGTGCCCTGCACCTCGTTGAACTATCATATAATATTGAAAAAGAAATGTCTATATTTTCGACGTATCAAACAAAAAGGTTTACCTAACATCACCATTCGACAGGCTTTCAGGAAGCTATCATGCATGGAACCCACCTTGGATGCAAACATACATCGTAACTAAAATGTTAACGGAACTTCACTCAATTCGCTGACGTCATATTCCACCAGTCATCTCTTACCACCCCTAATAAAGAAACATCTTTATTACTGACTGCGTAAGGTCGAATTTGCAGGTTCATATCTCCTCCTCCTGTATAGTTCCACACATTTTCTGTATTACGGAGGGCGCATTGCAGCTTGCTATTTCCGGAGTGTGTGAACAATGTCACCTTGCACAGTTACTATGGTGATCAACGGACTTCATGGAACATTTTTAACGATTTCACGCAATTGCTTTGTGCATCTGCTCGTGGGTGTCAATAGAATTTATGGGAAATCGAATTGGGAAAATTGATGAGCGTTGGAAGAAGCTAAAAATAATTGTTTTAAACAACTGAAGATGACCACCCCCTCCCTATGTATGCTTAAAAGTACGCAACGGATTTTGAAGCGGTTTTTTAATTAGATAGTGTTTCAAGGGGAAGGTTTATATGTATAATACATGCTTAATATAGTAGAGAGTGCAACGAAAACGGGATCTGACCGGATCAGCTAGTAAATTATATAATACCAATACGTGCGCCCCAAGGTATCTATTCTGTGCCCAAGGCCTCTTTTCCGAAAATAAATAAATATATGCTGTAAACTATACCTAGTGCTGTCTTTACGTTCTGAATAATCGAAAGCTACAATGAAATCAGAATTTCAAATTATAAAAACCTAAAATTATCTAAATCAAAGTATGAACTTTAAGTAAATGTATGAGTCGTTTAAAATAGCAAACAATACGATTATTTCCTTGAATCATAACACAAATCATTATCCGTTTCTGACTATAGTTTAAGTCGATGAGTGGGCTGCGTTCGAGGGGTAAATGTCACGAGCACAAACCAATATAGTGTAATCATATCATGTTGCATTCATGTCGGAAACAATAAGTCCTGTGCAGGGATGTATTTCTGATACTTACGTCATAAATTATTTTGGCACCAGACAAAATATACATTCGCCCATATGTAGTCTTAAGGAATCACTTATTATTAGACTATTATACCTACTGTTGATTGATGGCACTTGGTGGAGTCTAATGTTACACATATTGGGAACACACTAACTTGTACTTTTTCCACAGTATTTATTACCTACCTAACCTAACCTGCAGGTTCAGACGTAAATGGTAAATATCCCGATACCTCTAATAACCATGATACTTTAAATAGGTAGGTACTTCCACATGATAATCAAACTTTATTATATTTATCAAAGTGTCGTGAGGTGGAACCGGTAACGTTAAAGAACGAGACAGGCACCGCCGACGTGTCTTCGCCGAAGACCATCGGCCTCCATGACCGGGGGTCTGAGGACGGAGAGTTGGCTGCTCATCGTTCTTACAGAAGCAGGCCCATGACGGCAGCGTGACGTGATGGACTCACGCACGTCCTCCCCCCCTCCCCTAAGAAGCGGAATGATACCCGAAAACCCCCCATTGACGCGGGATAGCACCCGAACCACCCGCTAGACGAGGCCGCATTGTAGAGATTATATTATTATATAAATTAAAATACAACAAGAATGTTGAGTTCAAAGCCTTAAATTAATTAGCTTCAAATTCACCTTCTTTTGATTTATTATATATTTGAGGATATTGTTTTGGATTATTTTCACAATGTAATCTAGATAAAGATAAGGTATAGTTCTTATCTATAGGTTTACCTTGGTGTAAGTTAGTGGATGGGCTAGTTACTTTGATAAATAAAAAAAGCGTTCAAGTGCGATTTGAACTCGTGCATCGAGGATTCCGTACAATACTGAATAAGCTACCAACTTAATATTACTATTAGTACTGTCCTCATTCAATTATATAGATCTCGATCATTCTCCTAATAGCAAAATCATTTTCTACTTCTAATGCGTCCTACCTGTTATAACTTACGGTGCCAGAACCTGAATTAGCAAACATAAAAGAACTAAAGTTAGCAACAGTAAAGTGACAATGTGGTGGCTTTTTTTTTTAAACCGTGGGGGAAAATCCTTTATGGATGTTATGCCGGACTCCTACCGACTTAAACAATGTGGTGGCTACATCTGCCGAAGGAGCGATGGCTGCAAGGAAATTCTAAAGTGGAGACCACGTATCAGAAAACACTCGCACATAAGGGGTCTCAAAATATAAACAGTTAACTGTCATTAAATTTTCAGCCACAATAACCTATAAGGCTGATTTATTCACTTCAAATAAAACCCACAGGGATCGACAGCTCTATTATTCTAACCACGCGACGATAACTATATAAAAATATATATTTCGAAAAACATCGGAAAAAAATGAAACGCTCAAGCGAGACTTGAACTCACGACCTTTCCCTTACAGGGGGAATGCTCTTCCAACTGAGCTATTGAGCCACACCTGAAACATTTAAAATTTTCCTTCTCTTTATATCCGTCTTTAAGGGCGACGGTGGTTGCGAAAAATGCTATAAAAAAGTCAGTCAAATATATATTTCTTTCACTACTGGCGTCATAATCCATACCTGGTAAGCATAGAACTATAATAAGGACGCTAGTCGCGGTAGGAAGCATGCAAGTGTGTGCATAAAGCAAAGTACACATCGGTGGACGGCGCGGTCGCCGGACGAGACGCGGCCATTACTTCCGTCCCCTCGTGAGGTGTGTACACAGCTTTACTTTTATCTAACGAGTTTTTACTGTAACCATGATACACGAGATAAGCAAAAAATGTATGGACATCCTAAACACACACGCACATTATTCAATACAGTAAAAAGAGCATTGTTAGACAGCGAGCTTGTCTTTCAGTGGGTGGGTTATTATCGCGAAGGACAGAATTTCCTTCTCCATGGTTATTATTAAGATGCAATTTTCGATCAAAGCAAAATAGCATTGCGTTATTGATACTGTCGACTACACGTAGGGAGGAATATTATGTAGTAACTCTGTAAAAGCCATAGCAATCAAAAATAATCACGAATTCGAAAAATTGCTGGTGAAATAAATAATATCGTTTCGTCCAAAATTTTCAAACCAGTCCGTATTTTATCATCTTTGCTGCTTAATTGTATTTCAATCTAGATTTATTAATGCTGTAAGTACTTTCCGTACTGTATTTTTTACTGTCGTCCTGTTTTATTCTTTCAGAAACATGGGTAGCCTGATACAAAGTCATGGGGGATTTGCAACTAATAGCTACCGTGGACAGTACAAGGTCCTCAATATATTTACAAAGATATTTATATCCATTCCCATAAAACGTATATCCGTTTGTCCATTTGTTGTTTTTGACGTGACGTTTCATCTGAGATAGTTTTCTGCACTTCCATTTTATTTTATTTGAACTTGAAGAGACTTTGATCAAGTCCAGAAATTGATGTCGTCCATGCATGTCCGTTGGAGAGGTTTATAGAAAGAAAGATTAGTGTCTGGTGCTCTGACGTTTGTGACAATTATTCTGACTATTATTATTGTTATTATTAAATATTATGCAGATATTAGGTCTGTGTTCAAACATCCACCAAAAGTAGAAGCTGTTTTGGCAACACCTTATGTAAAAAAAAATTGGGTATATATAAATTGATCAATCCGACTTGCTCTTTCCGGATTCGCGGGTTGTACTATTGTTGATGTACAGAATCTGTAGTTTATTCACATAATCCTAAATATCCGGTTTCAATATCCTGGATATTTGAACCGTCTTAACAGCCATCAAATATATTTGAATTTATGATGGCTGTTTAGATGGTTAGACGTTAGGTTAGGTTAGACGGTAGAAGACGGTCCATGCTCCTGGAGTGGGAGCGGCGGTTGGCCAATCCCACGGCTGGCAGAAGGACCGTCGAGGCGATCCGTCCTGTCCTCAGAGACTGGATGGACAGATCGCGGGGGTCGGTAACGTTCCGCATGGCGCAGGTCCTTTCGGGGCATGGATGCTTCGGAAGCTACCTGTGCCGGGTGGGACGAGAGCCGACCAGTGGGTGCCACCACTGTGGCGGCGATGATGACACGGCGCAGCACACCCTAGAGGAGTGCCCCGCGTGGGCTGGGGAGCGCCGTGCTCTCATCGCCGAAGTGGGGACGGACCTCTCGCTGCCGGCCGTAGTTCTGTCTATGGTCGACGGCGGCGATGAGGTGTGGGCAGCGGTTCAGACCTTCTGCGAGACGGTTATCTCGCAAGAAAGGCGGCGGAGAGGGAG
The DNA here is from genome assembly GCA_914829495.1 of Eilema sororculum. Lineage (NCBI taxonomy): Eukaryota > Metazoa > Arthropoda > Insecta > Lepidoptera > Erebidae > Eilema > Eilema sororculum. Next base: position 11,364,583 of record OU618553.1, on the reverse strand, counting down.
AGGGAATGTGACCCACTTTCCCTCCCACAGCGCCGCAAGAGAACCGGGGCTCGGAGGAGGCGGTACCACCAACTCCTCCCCCCCTAACCGGGCCGGGCAGTAGACGCGGGGGCGTCTGCTGCCCTTACATAGGCCTCGAGGTTGAAGGCGCACGTCGTGTCGCGTGTGCCTTGCCTAGGCGGGTGGCAGAAGGACTCCTCTTCTGCCGCACCAGAGACGGGCCTGCCGTCGATCAGTGGCGGGTGACCCACACGACGATGGCGGAAGTTGTTGTTCCCGCCATCGTCGATATGTGGTGACGACGGACACCGTGGTGGTTTAGTGGGTAGTCTGGCCTCCTTCGGAGGCTAGGAGTCCTACACGAAGCCCACCCTCTGCCCCCGTGGGGGGTGAGCGAAGTGCTTAAACGCATTCCACCACGAAAAAAAAAAAAAAAGGTTAGACGGTAGAGAAGAAAACGTAAGTAAGTAAACACTTAAGTTCGAATAGTTTCAACAATCATAGATTTTGTACTTGATGTCATGACTACGGGTGCTGTAATTTTTTTGCATCGATGCCGCGTTATGATATGGCAACATTTATATAGATTATTGTATTTATACAAGCAATAAAAAATATCACAAAAGACAGTTCCGAATAAACTCCCCTATGATAACAATCGGATTGTTTTGATACTTCCATTAGAAACAGATGTTCGGTAACCATTAATCGGTAAATTAATCTATACTGCTTTTATATGGTGGGATTAATAAAAAAAGTAATAGGCTTTCTCTACTGTAAAGGACTTCTACTCAAAATCTATATGTAGCAGGCAACTAGCTTAATTAGTCGTTCAATTAACTGCCTATGGCCTAGGCCGTAAGCGGTCAGCAGCGCCGTTGGACTAACGGCCTGAATGTTATTCAGCTGTATCGTTGTGGCCGAGGCTGGCGAATGCTTAGGCTTAGGTACGATGGAGTACCCCCAGAAATAAGGCAGAAAATTACATACATACATAAACTCACCTCTAAACGGCGCCGTTCGACTAACGGCCTGAATGATACTCAGCCGTATAGTTTGTTACATTTTGACAAACGGGCTGGCTAATGCTTAGGCCATTAGTACGATGGGTACCCCCAGGAATAAAGCAGAAAATTACGTACATATATATACTCACCTGTAAATTCCCAAAGGGGGTAAGTAGAGGTGTATTAACATCGACATTTCGCCATGTTTTTTCATTGATTCTCAGAAAATTAGTAATAACTTGGTTAGGTTAGGTTAGGTTAGAAGCTCCTGCAATTAGCCATCGTGGTTATTTTTTTATTTACCAAGGCAGAAACAAGTCTTTTTTCTAGGTGTTTCATTAAATGGCTAGGCCAGTTATTAAACGTCATCGACCATAGCTGTTAAATGAAATGACCGAATATCATGCAGGCCGTAAATTGGGCAGTGATGTTTAGTAAAGAGCCTAGGCGGTTATTTGAACGGCTGATTTAGTTAGTTGCCTGCGACATATATATTTTTTTAATATAAATTGATCAGCGTGCTTGCCTGCTATCTAAGTGGTATAAAAAGCAGAGTTTATATCATCTTTCTGTTCATTATGCTAAAAATTAAGACTTAGACAGGCCTATGTCTATCCCAACTCACCAAATAAATGAAGACTCAGCGGGCAGTTAAAAGTTAAGCTGAAGTATCTACAATTTAAGATGTGGGGAGAGCAACACTAGAGGAACCTTCCATTACTTCATTAACAACTATACAGGGGACAATAATAAGCGTCATAACATCAATTACTAAGCCTACATCTTAAACAATGGAAAAAAACAACCTTATAACAATGTTCTATATCTATTTGTCACGAACATGCACTAGTAATTGATTACGAAATGATAGTTTGGTGCAATTAATGTGTTATTTTCTAACAGATTTATCATCTTAGTAGTGATTTTCCAGATGCATCCCAAGTTTCCACTTTGAAGTCTTCCGTTACGTCAATCGTTAAAAAACCAAATAGCATCGTTTTATTACATTTCTGGACATAAGCTTCTCCAAATATTGGGAGACTTTGGTGTTCAAGTCCACGCTGGCTTGACGGGTTGGTACAGTTTAAGTTGTTGAGTTTTGAGTTTCCGTTAGTCACCTCTTACGACACCCTTCGCATGAAATGGGGTACTGATACTTGTATTTTTTCTACTTCACCACACGGATTACGTATTATTGACAGTCAACACTATTCAAATGAAAGTTGGGAAGCATAGTTAAAATATGGTTAATTATTTCTCGCTAGGGACAAAATCACGCCAATGCATGTTCATATTCGGGAACAGTGTGGGGTAATAATATGTGGAATGTCGCACACGTGTGTTTCGGACGAAATATCCTGAATTTCCACCCTTCAAATTCCGGGGACTATTAACTATGTAACAATTATTGTCACACAAGTTTGGTCGCTTATATAATTGTATGACGCCATAGCATGATTGTAATGTTGTATCACAAGAGATTTTAGTAATTGTATACATCAGTTGCAAAAAGTAAAAGTTACTTAGCCTGACTAGACAGTCCTATAAAATATCACACAGATCAAAGGGTGACTTGTTACTTAGGTACACAAACACAAGTTAACTCTTACTTTTTTTGAAGAGATTCTAATAATCCCCTTTGAGCTGAGCTAATTCCAACCCGACATCACTCGACTGTAAGGCTGGGTCTTTAACCATAACGCTACCGACGGCTTCATGCCATGGATTGTTATGTTTGTACAAGAACCCTTCGTCAGTGTATACCCTGGGGAGCTGTCTCTACGGGCAGAAAAACTATTTAAATACGCGAAAAATTTTCATAGCGCGATACAGAATATGTGCTTTAATATTAATCAATAAGCATACCTTAGCTAGACGCTGCTTAATTTATTTACGTGGTATAAAATCTTTGTAGACAATTAGTATAAAACAGATCTATGTAAATAACAAGAGGACATTCTAGTTTGCAAATCAAACCAGCTTTCTTCAACTTCAAAAAATAATTGGTTATTATACTCAAAAATGACTTTGTGATCAAAATACCAAAATTTAAAAAGTAGGGTGAGTGGACATGATTAGTATTATTACAGCATAAGGCGGCCTGCGCGAGCGATAGCGCGACACGGCACACGCGTGCGCAGATTTATCAGCTTTGTAATTAAAAGGCGGCGCATTACCGTATGAATGTGGCGGGTGCGTGGCGCGCGCCGCAGCTGTCGTGGCGAATGTAGAACGACATAAATTTTTGATCCTTTAGAATTTAATCAGTGAATTAGTGTGTTAAAATATTGTATGTAATTTAAGTTGTTTTAAGATGTATGTAATTTTTTTATTTTATTTTTGTTAAATTACCTACTGGTATAGTTATTTTAGTTAGAAAGTTGTTTTTATTGGATTTAGAGTAGAATATCCATCCAGTCGAAATCTATCCATTTACTCAGGTCCGTAAATCCTTGAAGGGGTAAGCAGAGGTGTACCAGCACCCACGTTTGGTCAATAATGATTTTTGGTCCCATGACGTAATAGGGGCAAGCCTATTGCCGTCTAGTGGGCCCTTTGTCTTGTGCTGTATGTTTACTATCGGATGGAGAACAGCCCTATCCCTTAGTCGCCTTTTACGACACCCACAGGAAGAGCTGAGGTGGTCCTATTCTACCCCATTGGGAGTCAACACAGAGGAGAAGGTAGTCACATAAAATGATTTTTAATTGAAATAATTGTATGGTTCTTTGCTAATAAATTGTCCGGTAATTGCAAATACAAAACGCATCCTTTGAAGGGCGGATCTGCCCTACGAATGCAATCTGCTATTTAATTGGGATTCAGATACCACATACGATTTTCAAATAGAAAGAAAGAAAGAAAGAAAGAAAAGAAATTCATTTTTCTGTCATTTACACACTTCACAAGCTTCCTCTATTGTTTTTCATCTTCATTTGAACGCCAATCCCAGTCGCATACAATACTAGAACTTATGAGCTTGAGTCCACCTTCCTCTCCTACTTTTCGTTCAATTGGTTTGGTATTCTTAGTAGCCACTGCTGTCTGACCGTCCAAACCTGAGGGGAAGCCCTACAAACTACTTAAACCCCAATTCGACTTTAAACTTTTAAAATATTTAGGTAAAAGTATCAAAATCACTGGTCGTGTACAAAATCGCGTGACGTATCGTGATTGTCTAAACGCCGACAGATGTGTGCCGGAATGTAATTGTTTGTTCGTAACTTTACAAGCGGTGTACATTTTATATCATTCGGCCACCACCCTAGTATACCAGGATTCATTCACCTCGTCAGATGTTCAATGGGGTGAGCAGAGGGTCGGAAGTATTTTTTTTTTGCGTAGAAAGTCTGATTTTGAGTCGTTAAATTTGATTTAGTGTGTAACGGATGTCTTCAATTCGTTAATATAGATATCATTCTGCAAATTGTAGCAAACGTCATCGTTATGAGTGCCGAATGAAAATAGTAATTTACTTAATGTATTAAAAAAACCATTAAGATATAAGTAAGACACATAATTGTAAGCTGTCTTTTTAGCTTCTTGCTCTTTCTCAATGATCTGTTACGAAGGTCCGCGGATGATAGGTATATAAATAAGTTATGATTTCTTTATGACTATGTGAAGTAAAGTAGACGGCTGTAAATAAATTGACATTATACTTTTATTATTTAATTATGTTCATACAATCATGTCATCATTTTTTTTCAGTCAAGCTATTTAATTGTTTAATAATGAACCAAGGATTTCATAATTGTGACAGTAATATAGGTATTACTCTTAACCCTAGTAGATAATCTAATACGAGTCATTCATTGTACTTATGTATTTTTATCGTATATTTTTTACGTAAGTACTATTAAAATCTTCTAAATGCACTAGCCATTCTTAACTTGATTTTTATAAAATTCAACTTTCGCAAATGATTGTTATTTGCTTTTTCTAAGCAGGCAGTGTTCAAGGCCTGCAAGAAACTCTAATGCAGCAGACTCTGGACTCCAAATATAAACTTCGGATGTAAATGGAACCTACGCTGCGAGGAACTTCAAAGCATTTAGCATTTATGGAAACTATTTTCAACGGATTCTGTCACGATATGTTTGTTTTTATTTGTATTTAGCATTTATTAGTATTAATCATTGACTTAAACTTTAAAAAAATAATATATTATGAACCAGGTAGCACTATTGCGAATTTAATATTGAGATCTAAAAGATTTCAAACTGTAATACTTAGTCGATAGATTGTTTTCGTCCCTTCGCCTTTCTATTATACATTTTCATTACAATGTTGTAACAAGTTTATCATCGAGCAGCGCACGTACTCTAGTCCAAGAGGGAAGTCCTTCAAACTTCCGAAGAGCGGCTGTTGTCGGTAAACTTGAGCCTCTATTAAGTTATACTACGCTTTTAATACCATACAAGCTATATTATACATAACTGTTTACAGCCAAAGAGATTTGGACTACGTTTTTAGATTAAAGTTGGACTTCACTTGTGAAAATTCTATCAAATAAACTGAGTTTCGTACAAAAAATATGACGTAAATTATACTTAAATAGAATTCAACGCGTTTTCGTTAATCGGTAAAATACAACCGTAGTGTTCATAAGTTTTGAACTAAGAAAATGAAGTCCATATTAATTTCTTTAGCTACAATAATGATAGACCCTGATCTACTTTTTTTACAAGAAAAGCTAACATACTAAAATTGTCCAACGTGGTTATTAATGAAATAGTAGTAGCGTAAACTAGGGATACTTTGTGAAAACTGGGTAACTTTAGGACAGTCCCACTTTATCGCCTTCGGGCGCATCTGGACAGATTCTCAACTGGACAAATTCTCAACTGGACAGATTCTCAATTGGACAGCGTCACTAATAATAAACAATAAAATCATCAATAACTACGAACTGGAAATGCTTATTTGTCATTCGTATGTTTCTGCCTGATGCTATAGAAAATAACAAATTTTAGACTGTCACAAAGTAACTCCAGTTTACGGTACCCATTAGGTAGGTATTATAAAATACTTTATATGTTTGTCTTATATGAATTAGCAGCTATTATTGTGATATTAAGTCAATCTTAATTTTTCAAAATAACACCTACAGCTATTCTATTTTTTTCACAACTGCTTTATAATTAAATCTCTCATTTTCCTTATTTTACTAACAGTGTAGAATGAGCAGTCATGTGTGGAGTACGGCACGAGCCAGCCGAGTCAGCTGTGTGTCTAATTATGATAATGGACTAATTTCAAAGCTTCCGGCTGCCCTGCGCCTGTGAGGTGATGTGCGTACTCCTCCAAAACATTATGTATCTGGTAATAGATCTAAATGTTTATTATCTTTTCACTGATATGACAATTAGCAAACTCATTGCGATGATAACAAATGAAAAATGTATAGTAGTGTTTCGGTAATTACGTCTACCGTGTTTTCATAAATTTTACTCGTTACATCCATGTGTAGTATGTATAGGACAATAAATAGTTTACGTATATACATATATTCACGCTTGTAAATTCCTGAAGGGATAGGTAGAGCTGTATTTACACCCACATTTTGCCAACTATGAATCCTAATTGATAGAGGCGAGCTACTTATTTACTGTCGAGTGGAGAGAAATATACCTAACTAGTTTTCGCCCGTAGCTCCACCTGCGTGAATATCGGTTATCGCCACCAAAAGTCTTTATTAGGTAACGTACCGATACGATGGGACCCTGAACCTGACAGATGGACAGTGGAATCTTAGTAATAGGGCGCAGATTTGGCCACACTCTGGGCAGTATTACAGTCAGTATCAGGAGCATGATTGCACGCGCTGCCTTTAGTGCATTTAAATTCAATAAATAAGAGTTTGTTATCTGTTAGCCATGAATATTCTTTATAGGTATAAAGTATATATAGTATAGGTATAATGAAGGGAAACAAAGTACTCACAAAAGCCAGTATACAAGAGAATATATATACACTGTTTGTTCAAAAAATAAGGTGAATTTTAATTTTTCTCAAAAAATATTTCTTTATTCATTAATTTCTATTTTGTCCCCGCAGATATAATACACTTGTGCCAGCATTATTTCTAATTCTCGAAGCAGTTCTTATATGCACTTTTTGGTATGCTCTTGAGTTCTCTCAGCGATTCGGTTTATATCTCTTCAATCGTCCCAAAACGCCGTGTTTTCATGGGTCTCCTCAATCTTGGGAACAGGAAAAAGTCGCAAGGGGCTGAGGCATGATAGCGGTGTGGCCAAAAAATTACGAACAAGCAATGACGCAAACTCTTTGTTCCATGTTTTTCGACAGCAGAAAATCGCCAAACACGCAAAACATTACTAAACTTTAATGGCTCTTACAAGCAAACGAAGTGTGCTATATAGCTAAAACTGTGAATATAAATGTGTGAGACGAGTGTAACAACATAACAAAATAAAAAAAACGAAAATCGAATATTACGTAGTCCGCCAAATTTGAAAATTCACCTTATTTTTTGAACAGACCTCGTATATAAATTCACATGCAATTCTCTCAGCTTGAGGAGTGTTTCTTACTCTGATAGATGAAGATCTATTTTATGAAAAGAAGAAGAAGAAAATTGTGCTTGCAATAAAACGGCTTTTCTTTCTTCTTCTTTCTTTCAAAAAATTAAAGCATTAAATTGTTTATGAGCTAAGTACGATGAGGCTGACATGGTTATTAATAACCAAAAGTCTCTAAAAAGCTTCAAAGAATATTAAGAAATAAATTTGATCTTTAAATAAAAATGCAGATTTGTTTCAGGTGTCCTTGTAAGATTACACCATCAAGTCCCTTCTCACCGTATCTACAATAGTGAGCAAGTGTCGGCACATTGAGTCACCCCTCAAGAAACAGGTCAAGGCGGTGCAACCTGTTGAACCCTCACGCTATTAACACAAATTAGGGGAGCACGCACCTCCTCGCAAGGTGATTTATGAGCTCTTGAATGTCTTGATAATGTTTACGGTATTTAAAGTTTCGGGAACTCGTTCTGGTTTGATTAATAGTTTATTTTTATTTTTAGCAGGGTTGAATGACAGAGGAAGGTCTTGAAGTGTATAAATATAGAAGCCAATGGCGGGCTCTTACCTCAGACTGTGAGTGTGGTGAATTTACTTGGTTTAACATAAGATGATGGATTATTTATAGTGGCTAACAAATAACAGTAACTAATCGCTTTTCAATCATCCTAATAAACAGTTTGTTGTTCTAGAATTGCTTATATTTTTTTCTTACCAGTGATAGTCTAACTAATGCTTAGGCAAACTCAGTTATGCCATAACAAGTCATACATAAGACTGAATAATTTTATGAAACATGATTAGGTACACCGAGCATGTTTGGTTGAACAGATCTTCACCAGTAAAATTTAGCCCATATCCATCTGGTCTTTGATTGTGTAACAAATTATAATATCTACCGTTAAAATTTATGTTGAACGATCAATGCAGGCGACAGATGTGATGTCAATAGGTCATTCAATTCAAAGATACGCAACATCATTAAATCGCGAATAATTCTATAGAATTTTAAAAGAACAGCGGAGCAATTTGACATTGAAGTGTACTAAAATTCGTAGTATCGCATATTTGAATAGCAAAAAACTTTAATGGGTAGACGAGAGCCCGCATTTCGTTCGGTCCGTTGGCCACAGATAAGTGTAGTGGTTGTACAATAAGCGATAGCACTCCTTCTATGGTTCATTCAATGTGAGTGATGCAAGTAAGTATGCTTTACTTAAATATAATTTATAGGTACTATTCCTGTGTCTAGATTATCTACAAATAACAACGAATGAAAGCACTGACTCAGCCACAGACAAACTTTCTGTGAATCACACAAATAGATTAGTGACCAATTGAGACTATATAAAGAAACAAAAAGCGTCGGTAGCTTAGTGGTTAAGGAGTCGGCCTTACGATCGAGAGGTCCCGGGTTCGAATCCTGGCCATTAGGTACACTACCGACGTGAACTCACTTCTAGCACAAGCAATTTAGTTTAGTTGAAGAGGTTAGAGGGAATATTAGTAACTTCGGTTCTAAAATTCTTTAAAAAAAAACAAATGAGAACATTATTTTTCACCAAGTATTGTCAACTTCGGATGACTCTTGCAGGAGACTCTACGCGGGAACATGGGCGGACACACTGACGGTCCACAATGCGCGTCTGCTGCGTGGGCCGCAGCGTGCAATGGCGAGCAGGGCCATTAGGGGGTACCGCATGATATCCCTGGAGGCGGCGAGTCGGCTACCGTGGAACCTGGATGCGAGAGGTTAGCGCGGGAGCAGGGACGGGAACCCGAGCCCGAAGAAATTCAGGCCGTGAGGTCTCAGCTCCACAGGGACATGGTAGCGGAATGGGAGCTACGACTTGGGCGACCAAGCGCAGGGCACGCCGTAATAGCGGCGGTAAGACCCATCATGGAGGAGTGGCTAGAGAGGCCACGCGGCAGCCTCTCGTACCGGCTGACGCAGGTGATTACCGGATACGGGTGTTTCGGGAGTTACCTGTGTCGGATCCGGCAGGAGCCAACGTCCGAGTGCCATCACTGTGATGCGAGCGAGGACACAGAGCTGCACACGCTGACCGAGTGCCCGGCGTGGGACACGCCGAGGCGGGTCCTAGTGGCGGCTCTGGGGGTGGGAGTCCTCACACTCGCCACGTTGCTCCCAGCGATGGTACGATGCGCGAACGCTTGGGGTGCGGCCGCCTCCTTCTGCGAGAGGGAAGCCGGTCGGGTCCGGACCAGACTCGGCGCCCGGGAAGCACGCGTAGAGCGAAGGCGAACCGGACGTCGGAGGTCGCAGAACGACCTCCGTCCTCCATGGGCGCTGGCCTGGGGGTGACCGGTGGAGCCGCCTGTCACCCTAGCAGAGCGGTGGCGCAAAGTGTGCCTCCCCGTAACCGGGGCTAGATGGGGACCCCGTGGTCCCCACAACCCGAAGGGGGCCATCTCGAAAGAGATGGTCCTGGGTCTGCCGGGGTGCGAGAGATATGCTTTTGGCGACCGGCAACCAAGGACCCAAGACGGCGTGCGTTTTAGTCAGTTCGAGTCCGACATAACCACCTCCACCGGCTCCGTGGGGGTGGTATCCGTGGGGATTTATCGCACGATAAAAAAAAAAGTATTGTCAACTTCGGATGCCTACTCAATTTCATAATCCTTGATTATCAAGTTCGTAATCAATCTGTCTAGCAAGCATCAAGCCTTTTTCTTATGCAAATATTACTGCCACACCAAAAAAAAAATTGTGAAGCCAAAAATAACAATACATTACCTCAGGCACATACCGTTACATTTTAAACTCTTGCATAAATTAAATATAACAAAGCAGAGCATACTATCCACGTATGTCACCAGTGGAGGTACACCTGCCCGTATCACGGCGCACGCGTCACGAGACCCCAGCAGTGGCGCAGCTGCTCAAACATGCGCAGGCGACCTTTCAACCAGGGCTTATGTCAGAAAGAACGGGTTTTGCAAAAGTTGCTTATAATTTTGTTTATGGTATGTAAATTAGAGCTATCTTGTTACTATTATTATAAAAGTTAGAATTTATGGATGTTTTTATTAGTCTTGGAGTCAACGGGAGGAAGAGATTGTAGTCTGGAATAGTTCGTAGGCTGCTTTTATACCAGTAATTGGTTTAAATAACACCAGAGTTATAATAATGTTTGTATGATGGTATCAGCTTACTTAAACTTCCTAATTATTATATTATTAGTTGGGAGAGAACCTATCTTCATATTTTAACTCAATAACCCTTAATCATTAGAATATCTCTATCTTTCTCTTAGAAAAGTTCTAGAAATCCTTAGAGTGTGTTCACGTTGATAGTGTAGGGCAGGATCCGATTCTAAAAGATAGTGGAGATTCGGATCCTGCCAGGGGGTCGGCTGAGGTGCGAGGGATATGCCCGACCACCTCACTTTCGGCTTTGCACTACGATCCACAGATATTTTCCGCACATAAATAAAGGATCCGAATATTCTTAACCTAAACCACTAAGCATTAAGCTCCTAGCTAACGATGCTGCTATCCCTTATTCCTAACGACAGGCGATTTGCACGTTTGGAACACCACAACTCACCAATTTAGCTTAATTACTGTTTATTCCCTTTTTTGGTGTACATATAAATATTAATGAGAAAGAAAGGAGAAGGAATGGAAGACATAACAAATCAAGGCATGCTTTGTTACGTATTCGTTCACAGTTCATCAAAAAGTTAAAAATTCACAACATTTTCTAACAAGTCAACATAGGACATTTTCTTTATCATAGGACATGTTGACTTTTAGATATATATTGTTTATTCATAGTTTATGTGTGTTACACCATTAACCAATAAATGTAAATTTAAAAATTAAATACAATGTTAACATCATTTTGACCTGTTGAAAAACTTTTCATTATAAGTACAAACTTCTTTTTAAGTTTTAGTTTGTGATATATTGAACAGTAATTAATTTGATACCATCTGTCTTTGCTTGCAAAATTTTCCCAATCCGACAAAAATATTTTGAAACAAGTAATGGCTTTAGAAAAAATCTCGTGGAACAACGGAGCAGACATAAAGGTGTTCTGCACTCCCCTTTTACGAGAAACCGTTCACCGAAATACAATGAAATAATCCGGTGCTCGGTACAAAGGTCGATGTACGGTCAGAAATATAAGATTTTTATTTAAGTATATTTTTATAAACTAAATTTTTACTAAAACTTTATATGTATTAGTAAAAAATGTATCTACACAAAAACTATACAAAAATAATAGAAATGGACAAGCAAAGAATAAATAATTAGGTGGCTGTACTAAGTAGATATATTAGGTGCAAATAATATCTATATACATATGCCATATAGGTATAAAACTATCTTTGATATTATTACCTGTGATATAATAAATCTGTGAACACTACAGTTGTTTTATTGTTAAACACAGTTCTACTGTAAATCCAAACTGTATGTTTCTACCTATATGTATGTATAATAGTATCTCAACTTATATAAAAAAACCAGGTAAGTAATAATGATAATCATAGTAAGATTTAAAATGAAAAGTTTGATTAAAATTTTTGATATTTCGTAATAGACTAAATGCTAAATTACTGTCATAGATGATCTGATCTACAGGTTCTAAAATCACACAAATGAAATAGCAAACTAAATCACATTGAAACGAAGAGAGATTCGTTTTCTGTAAACTGATGTAAAGAGCCAGCCAGAGTAAGAACATATTTTTTAGTATCCGATAAAAAAAAAAAAATGTTATTTTCATTGAAACGATTTAGTTTTGTGTGATTTTTATGCGGACCATAGCAAGGTGCATACGCAGGCGGCGCACACGCACGTGGCAGGCACGCGTCGCACGCGCCGAGCTCCCGACTCTACGTTTCTGCACTGTCATGGCGGACGCTCACGCAGCTTTTTTATTCTTTTTCCTTTAAATCGACTATGAGTCCGTAAATTACTTCACTATTATGTCGAATTATTGGCGAGGGGACAGAAGAAAGAGCCCATTCATGTTTACATGAAATATTTTTATGACTATGGCAGACAGGATTTTCGTTAATGGGTCTTATTTTTATTGAAATCCCGCAACACGTTATGTGAGAAAATGTATTGATTTTTTAGAGGAGGAATAATTTGGAAGGTTCATGGTATTTCTAAAAACTATATCACTGTAGAGCCAGTAGAGCCTGTTACAAGATATACTTAATATATAGATAGAATATTAAGCGGGCTTGTTCCAACAATACCTACATTTGAATCATAAAAAAATAGTTGTAAAAGCGTTGGTAGCTTAGTGGTTAAGGAGTCGACCTTACGATCGAGAGGTCCCGGGTTCGATCCTGGCCATTACACTACCGACGTGAACACACTCCTAACACAAGCAATTTAGCTTAGCTGGAGGCTTTAGAGGGAATATTAGTAACTACAGTTCTAATATTCTTATCTTTAAAAAAAAAAAACAAACAAAACAAAAAGAAATAAACAAAAATATCACGATTTTCTAACTAGAACAAAAACTAGAACTTTAATTAGCGGGTAATTATTTTGCTAACTGTAGTTAACTTTGAGAACATTAAAATATAAAGAAAAAAACTACCTTTCATATTAGTGTTGTTACAAGAATAAGTTAAAACATCATAGCCTCTATAATATGGCTGGTACCTATATCAAGTAGTAAAAAGAAATAAGAAAAATTATAAGAATACTCAAACTATTAACAATCTATTAGAGACGTATATTAAGACTATTAACATCAAAAAAATCAGCCTAATTTAGAAAACTTTTTTCGTAGTAAGTATGTAATGCACGCAGTGAACAATTGCTCTACCCCAAATATTTTTATAGCTTTTATTTTTCTCTTTATAACGGTAAGTTCCCTTACCCTATAGGTGAGTTTGGATGTGTGTGTTCGTATGTCAGTAACAATCAGTTGATTAAATCCTGTGCACACCTGCGGGATGGCACGGCACGGGCCGATTGGGGGCGCGTTGTCCCGACAACCATGCTGATAAACAACTTTTTGAATCTAACGAACACAAGGGTTAATATTCTAATTATGTTTAAAGGGCTTCTAAGGGTTAAGGAGCTTTTTAATTATGTTCTTAATTTGTAACAATGAACAGTATCTGTAAGAATAATGATGGTGATAGCTCTAGACGTGCTGATGATAAAAATGAAATAAAGTTACGAGATTTTTTTTTTTTTTTTACAACATTTTACACAACTCTATCTAGACCCATGGTAAGCTTTTATAGCTTGTGTTATGGAATCTAGAATGCGGATAAACATACTTAGATACTTTTTTTTTGTAAATACATACATATTATACATAGAAACACCCAGACCAATGCAAATAGCCATATTCATGCATACAAATATTTGTACTGAGCGGGAATCGAACCCGCGCCTCCTGCGTGGCAGTCGAGTGCACTACCGCCACGCCACAGAGGCTGTCAAGATCAATTTCTTTAGCTATATTTCGGTAAGAGATTTCAGAAAGAGACAGATTGATGTTCGATCTCCGGTTACGTGCCAAAAAACATTGTAAATAAACCTTATGGCTGAAGAGCTGAGCACTACAGAGTATGCAAGAATATATGAAATGTCGATTAACTTTTAGGAGGTGGCCATTCATGTCGGTGGGTGCTTGTGAAGGATATTTGTATACATATGTATCTTCTTCAAAATCTCTGTTACTTACAGGTGATCACTAAAACAGATTTTAGAGGTTGATATTGTTATTATAATGTAAGTTGTGCACTAACAATGAATTCAATGAGATTGAGAGATTTGATAGGCTTTGCTTTGTACCTACAATGAACTCAATGAACTAACTCGAGGAATAATAAAATGGCCCTTGTTATGATGTTATAGAGTAGAATTATTGATGGTGTTTAGTTTTAGAAAGGCGTCTATATTATAGACACCTATGTGAAAGGGTACCTACGGCCACCCATATTTACCGATACAAAGTGCCCGTACCTTCTGTAACTACGATAAATCATGGTTTCAGAGCTATTAATTTTAGATCCCAATCCCCGATTCAAAGGAACTATGTGGAAACTTACAATTCATACTTCCATACTAATATTAAACATGCGAAAGTAACTCTGTCTGTATGTTAGGCTTTCACGCCTAAACCACTGAACCGATTTCGATGAAATTTGGTATAGGGATAGGTTAGACCTTGAGAAAGGACATAGAGTATGTTTGGTCGCGATAACCGACATCCACGCGGGGGAGCCGCGGGCAAAAGCTAGTATCTACATATTTTATTTGCCGTGTTGGTTTCCAGTGGAGTAGAATAGAGCCATCCCATCTCTTCCCGTGGGTTTCGGGAAGGCGACTAAGGGATAGGACTGTTGTCCATCCGACAACAAAAAAACATGTGTTATTACACCTCTGCTTACCCTATCGGGGATTTACAGGCGTTACTATATTACGTATGTATGTATATTTTATTTTGTTCCATCCAAAATCCAAAAATATTATTCGTAAAATCAAGAAAATTTTGTTGGAGCAGGGTTTGACCGGTTGCAAAACCAATGTCTAAAGTTTGTTCTACATAGTCCAAACCATGCATTAAATCTGCATCTGATTCTAGATATAATGTTGTAGAATGTCATAGTTATAATTTTAGTAGTTTTAAAAGTGAGTGTCAATAGCTATTCGTGCACGCTAGGTAACGACTCAAATTTCTGTAGTAAACAGTATGTATCATCATTTTACCGTTATTTTATTACTGAAGTAATGTTTGGTTCAGGTGTTCACTCTCACACGCATGCCACCCCAGCATTTATCCCGTCACACAATAGTTAGGACAACAATACTACTGCGCGCGCATCTGTCACGTTCCCGCTTGTGATTGGTCGCCGAGGGTGGCGTGCGCGCACCCTACGCACAGATTTCCAACGCACTGTCCGAATCAATACCGAATTTCGATAAAGCACATACATTACAGCTTTATCGCAATGTTCTATGATAATAATAACACAATTTAGTGAAATGCGAGTAACTGGTTAACTGTATTCAAATACTGTAAACCTAGCCTTGATCAAAAATAAAACTTAGATACCCTTTCAAAAAAAAAAATATCGCCGAAAGGGTATGCATTATCACATTTTAAAATTGTATTATTGACGAGGCCTCGGGTTCGATCCCAGGTTGACCATGGCGCACACACCATTTTCGATGCTTTTTGAAGTTATGTGTGTATTTATCGCAGGTTTATAAGTGCCCGGTTAATGGCAATAGGCTCGCCACCTATTACATTGGGACCTAAACATTAACTGGCGAAATGTGGGTGCTAGCACCTCTGCCTACCCCTTCGGGGAATACAAGCGTGAGTTTATGTTATGTTGTTATGTTTTAAAATTTTATGACCTACCACCTCCATGTATTGTGTCCTATTTTCCGTCCTATGTTTAACATACTTACAGGTAGTAGGTACTTCTAGACCAAGGGCCCTTTGACTAAACAGTCCCAATGGTCCTCGAATGAGGTGTGAACAAAGCGTACGTGGGAACAAACTGATCGCGTTACTAGCCATCGGAAGGATGTGAAATACATCAAGTATCGCCACAGCACACCTTTGTAATTATTTCCCTTTTTTTTCTATTCAATAGGGATGTAATGAGCTCGCGGTGGGAACATATTTTTATCCGTTGTTTTACTTATCTAGTGGTTGTGAGAACATTGTTCTGGAGTAAATTATATAGAAATTGTTTGACTACAGTTTTCGTTCAAAGAAAACTTTTTATTCTTCAGAGTCAAGACGTGTTCAATCACTATTGACGTAACTCAGGCGGAAGGCACAGAATATAATAGTAAGAACTACAACTGAAGGCGTTAACCAACGAACTGTTTTTCTACTACCAATAAATTATATCAGTCCATCAATATTTTTTTAAATAGTATTATTTTGTGACTTCATTAACGTGTAATTTTGTATAATTGAAAAAATCTAAGAATAATTAAATTGTAGCCAAATCTAATCGAAAACACTGCAGAACAAGCAATACAAATATAAATATTTGATTAATTAATTTTGTTATATGAAATGAATAATTGTGTCCAAAGCCTGTTCAAAATAAATTCTATGCTAAGCCAAGATTAGTCTAGTGTCTGGTTTTTCTTAGCATAGATATTAATGATGTAAGGCCATCGATATATACTTATACAAACACGCACACAACCACGTTTTACAAAATCGAATAAAGCCAATCTTAGCCGAACTGTCACTCTTCTTCTTAGGTTGGCACCAACACAAACACCCGATTTTGGCTATTATTGACTGCGTAGTGAATATACCGACTCCTAAATAGGCGAGTCAATATAGTTTTAGTTAGTTGGTTTGAGGCGAATGCAATGAGAGACCCCATAGAGAAAGTGTTGACAGCCAATTGGCGTGACGTAGTACCTGAATTTTCCCACAGCTCTTTAATTGATGTTCCACAGCTGTTTTTGATAGTTCTCATACCCATAAACAGGGTATCTGTTTTGATCAGTGTGTCATCGAATCTAAATTAATTTATTTTCGATATATCAGAAGATCTAATTGTTTTAAGGGAAGGGAACCTATAGAAATAAAATTAATATAAATTAAAGGAATATTATGTGTAAAATAAGTTGTAGGTGTATTTTACCATTATTTATTTATTTATTTATTCTTTATGCACAAATATAAAATATGTGTACAAAGGCGGAAGGCATTATCATTCGCTTCTCACCAGTTTACTAAGTGTTTGGAACGTAATTTCTGTTTAGTTATTGAAGAAAAAGCACATTGAAAGGAAGATAAAATATTGTTTACTCATTAATAAATATAATTAAAAGAAGGCACTTTCTGTTATTAAGAGATATGATGATCTTAAGATATTTTAGCCCCCAACGCAAATAGTGGGTTGTTATAAGTTTGATGTGTGTGACGGATGAAGCGATTTTAATTTAGTTTCTTTTTGTATTAAAGGTGACTTCTGTGCAAGTGTTCTTAGACATTTGAATGAATTTTTTATAGCATTTATTATGCTAACTTTTAAGTTCGAAAAACATTGGAAAAAATGAAATGCTCAAGTGAGACTCGAACTCACGACCTTTCCCTTACAGGGGGATTGCTCTGCCAACTGAGCTATTGAGCACCACCTGAATCATTCCAAATTTCGTTAATTTCTTACGGTTCGTAAGAATGTTGGTAGATGGCTGCACCGTCGCCCTTATAGACGGATATAAAGAGAAGGAAAATTTGGAATGATTCAGGTGGTGCTCAATAGCTCAGTTGGCAGAGCAATCCCCCTGTAAGGGAAAGGTCGTGAGTTCGAGTCTCACTTGAGCATTTCATTTTTTCCAATGTTGTTCTTAGACATGTTTGATGAAAATCGGTTGAGCCATATAAAAGGTATGGAGGTTAAAGTGAGGATGAAGACTGACGGGGGTTTTTGAAATGTTTTAATTTACGTTATTATTATTTTTACTATGCCTGTTCTAGCAATCTAAACTAGCCTAAAAGAATAAAATGACCTACTTTGGATTTTCAAGGCTCAATCAACCTCATCTACTAACTAGTCGGTGCGCCTAGGGTCTTATGAAGGTTAGAAAGTCAGACGACAGTCGCTCCCAGAAAAGTTAACATATCTAGGTACCATGCATAAAAAAAAACCGAGAGCAGGCGGAGAACAATGCAAGTACATTATAATGACATCGATACAGTAAGTACACTTATTTAATTACAAGTCCACCCGGCGGTAAGCGACACCGGTAGTATAGCTGCGCCGGCGCAGCGCTTCCGGCGCGTGCGTGAGTACGGCTTCCCAGTTCCGTCCACTTAGCTACCGCCTAAGACGATAACGCCTATAGCAAAATAACTCTTATTCTCCAGCACTTAAGGTCCATAAGAATATTGTGTCCTTTTTCGACAATTTCTTGATTGTTAAATTTGCACGAAATTAAACCTTATTTCTTTATATTTAGAGGTATAGAGTATGTTTCAGATAATTTTGTATTTCATTCTAATTAGGTCGATGCGCAGGCGCTAAGCCGGATACTTTAAGGGTAAAGTATTTTCTAGTAATTTATAAGGGGTGGTACAATAGCATTACATGGCTAGAGTCTGTAATAAAAACAATTTACAACCTCTGGGCACAGAATAGATAATAGTACTAGCATGCTCTGAGTAAGGGTAAAATACCTACTGAAAATCACAGATACACGTGTACATTTACACATTTGTACAGCTTTAAAGAAGATGGAATTCCATGCTATTTTCCGTTCATCCTTTTTCACCTCTTTAGGGTTGAAATCTAATAGAAACTACGGGACGAGTTTTAGAGCTCCTGGAACAAAAAAAAACTTTGCACTCGTGTGCAACCCGTGACTTTTCATTCCTCCTCAGCGAGGAAATGATAAAATGGCGCGTGCAAAACAAATTAAAAAAAGTAGATCAAGGAGGTTCCGAGTCATCATCGTGTATTATGGCTTTTGCTCGAGTCCTCATATATCGACGTCCAGTTGGCGAAGCCAGTCTATTGCTGCCGGTGTGAGGTCATGTAGCTCACTCATTCCACCAGGGAAACGACGGACTGGACCCTACTCTGATATGTGCATCGTTGTCTGCTTTGGAGGCTCCACCATCACAGTCCGGCGCTTCTTTAAGTCCCTACTTGTGAATAAGGTAGTTGCATCTCCCGTGTCCAGTTCTGAACGGGTTGACCCTTGACCACACCGTGTGACAACTGGAGATTCGGAGTCTGAGTTACTAACTCAGACTCGGAAGCTTCTTGGTAATTCACAAATTAAAAAAAGTTGTATGATAAATCGGCACCATGGAGGTAAAAGTGAATAGTTTTAATAATGTTTTTATTTCACAAAGGGAGAAGAGAACCTAATCTTTTCCTCTCTACATATAAACGACTTTTCCACAGAGATATCGAAGAGCAAAAATACTCTTTCCGAGATGGTGGAATGAAAAAATAATTTTGTATGTAGCTTTAGTAGTTTAAGTTCCGCATTTGTGAATTAATCATTCAGGAAGGACAAGTTAGTATGTATAGGTATTAATCAATACACTAGTAATTGAATACTATAAATCTTTAAGAGCCATTAGTTATAATACTACCGTGACAAAAGTCAAGACCAAATTTATAGTAACATAAATAAATGTTAAAGAAACACTACCTCTCTAGATACCGGTTTACATACCTTGCATACTGAATTATATGCAGTCAGTATCAAGTTAATTTTTTCACCTTCAGCTAACAATCATGTCGATGGGTTCTACGTATAGGGGCGTAAGTGAAAAAAATAAATATTAAAGAAGAACCGTTAAAAGTTAGTAAATCAGACTTTCGAGAATAAGTAAGTTTTCAACAGATCACAGATCAGATCAGGCTGATATTTTGCATGAAGTATAATTAAATAGGTTAGTATATATATAAATACATAGTATAGTATAATATATAGTATAGGCATAGTGCTAGTGTGTTATATTTTAATCAAATTTTAGAAAACACACTTTGGTAATTAGACTTCCAAGGATTTAAGCGAAACTAGAAAAAATAACCCGGTGGAAAGGTGATGTGATGTAGTTATTTCACGTTTTACTGACTTTTAGATAAGTAAAAATAAATATATCCTGATTAAATATGTAATTTTAAACATATATTTTACTTATAAATAACATATGAATGATTAGAACTTATAATATATAAGCATTTGAAACTTAAAACCGCTATTTGCAAAGAATACGTGACTGTATTGTAATGTACTTGAGCATTTCATTTTTTCCGATATTTTTCGTACGTGACTGTATTTTTTTATACCACTTAGGTGGCAGACACGGCCCACCTGATGGAAAGTGGTTACCGCGGCGTATTGACGTATACAACACCAGGGGCGTTACACTAGTTTAAATATTGAATATTGAACGACGAACAAAGCCTAACACTACTATATTCGCCCATTTACAGTATACACATAGAGAGATATCCTATGACTCGTACGATGTAAAAGGACGAAAGGAACTGTTCAACTGTTTACGTGGGGCTGGTTATCAGTTCCGCCTATTTGTCGACTTTCTAAAATTGCATTGAAAACTCAGAATGAAAATTTTGTGGAACTGTTATATACTTATATAGTACATCTTAACTAAGTCTTTGCCATAAAAGTAGTATAAAGGTAGTAGTGGCACTTCCGCCCCTATACGTAGGACCCATCGATATCATGAACTATGAAGTCATACTGACTTGCTCTACAAATAAAAAAAGCATTCAACAATAATTGTTGTTCTGTTTAACGAGAACACTACATTTTTCAAGTATGTACTCCAACTATACAGTAGCGCAGTGCATTTTTTTCCAAGGATTCCATTTCTATTGTAATTTTAGTGATATTTCTGACTATTAAAAGCTGTGTTCACCGTTCTGAACTTTTAGCCCCTACTGTCGCCGGGTCGGCGCATTCAAAGCATCCCAACAATTGCACTGATTACACAACGAAGCCTCTGTACCATGTTAATTGAATACTCCAGCTCCATGATTCAATTACAATCAATTATTTGCTCTTAGCCCCGTGCTGGTAGGCGGGGCTGGCGCTTTGGGCGGGCGGCTGGGCGGGCTCCGAACAGAACCGCCCAACCAAAGACATCTTTGCGTCTCCTTTCATGGAGAAAACTTTGTTGGGATATGTTTATTCAGCTCATAATGCAGTTAATTATCTCTATACAGAGATTGATGACTGGAAATTAATTTAACTAGTAGATATATAGTTCCTTCTTCGTATATTTGTTTATATTTTAATGTAGTTTGTCAAATTTTTTTTTTAATCTTTCATATAAAGAATGTTGCCTTATCTTTTTTGTGAATAACAACAGAATTTCTCGAATGTATGTAGTACTTTTAAACGAAAATAATATTATGTTAGAAAAAAAAAACCTCACTTCACAGCTTCGCTACGAGTATTACACGATTTTGCATATTAGTTGCTCCAAAAAATAAAATAATCTTAATGAGGTCTATCTATTACAAATGCAAATGATTACCTAACAACATGTAACAAAATGTGGTAATTACCTTGAGTATTGTCAAGTTCATGTGAAATAGCAGTACCAAAGAAACTCGAACCAATTATCGCGAAATATATTTATTTATTCATCTAATTTTAAATTTCAAATGAACAATACTGGCTGCATACTTAAAAACTTATTATTGAAATTAAAGAACGAATTTAAAAGATATTATGTTGTTTATTTTTGTCAACGAAGGTAGAAGGGGTAGGCCCAAGAAATGCTGGCTAGGCGTCGTGGAGGGTGTCATGCGTGAAAACGGTCTCACTACCTTGGACGCCCAAGATCGTGTGAAGTGGAGGAGGAAGAGCTGGAAGACGGACCCTGAGCTCCGAGGGCAATGTGGCCTCGGATGCAATCAGGATCTCTATGTGGATGATGATGATTTTTGTCAACGACAGCCACTTCAATTCAAATATATAGCTTAAAATGTATAGGTTATATAAATGTATCGGTATCTACTTGAAGACCTACTTGAATATGTATATAAGTACCTACTTACTTTTTATTCATATTCTATATCCTATTTGCGATGGCTGCTTACTAACGAAGTTAATATAGATTGATATAAACTATGTACGTTGAGTATTATTATATGACCAATCAATTAATTATTAGTCTATGATGCTAATTACGAGAGAGGGCATACCTTGGCTAGTTATCTCGAACACCGAAAACTCTACGCCATGAACACTTTCTTTAAGAAAAAGCCTCAAAAACTGTGGACGTGGAAAAGCCCTGGTGGGAGGTCTAAAAATCAAATCGATTACGTACTGTCCAACAAGAAGTATATCGTTCGGGATGTTGACGTTTTAAACCAAGTGGGTGCAGGAAGCGATCACCGAATCGTGAGAGCTCGGATCGCAATTAACTTGCCGCTGGAACGTCGACGACTCGTGGAAACCATTAGACCTAGGAGAGATGATGTATTTCTGTTGGCCCAAAAGGAGTACTATCGGGATAGACTGACTGAAAAACTCTCAGGGACTGAAGCCAAGCAGTGGAGTGCTAACAAAATGAACCAGCATCTAGTCGACTCCATAAAGAACACCATTAAGGAAATCAAACCTGCAAATAAATCAAAGCCCCAGTTGCCAAATGATTTAGTTCTGTTATTTGAACAACGGAGGAGTATACTGTCAACACCAGACCAACAGGGTATTAACAATGTTAATGGTCGTATAAGACATGCTATACGAAAGCTCCAAAGGAAAAGAAAACATGAACTGATTATAGACACAATAGAAAAACACAAGGGTCCTAAAGTGTTTCGGAAACAACTCAGTCGCGGCTACAACCAGATTCACCGGTTAACTAGGGAGGATGATCAACAAACATCGGATCGTAAGGAGATAACCGACACAGTGGAGAAGTTTTACTCGGAGCTCTACAGTTCTCAGTCTCCAGAGCCATACCCTACTGTCTCGAGAGATCCAAGAGCTCCTCTTTCTAGGCACAGAACTGAAGATCTTCCCGAGTTTAGCCTGCATGAGATTAAACATGCACTCAAGCAGATGAAGAAGGGAAAATCACCCGGAGAGGATGGAATCACCTATGAACAGTTACTTCACGGTGGCAAACCAGTACTTAAGCAACTTCAGATGCTTTTTAATAAAGTACTGTTCGAAGCTGAATCACCAGAATCTTGGAAAAAAGCGATCGTAATACTGCTGCATAAGAAGGGGGACATCACAAAACTGAATAATTACCGGCCCATATCACTGCTTAGCCATGTGTATAAGCTGTTCACCAAGGTGATCACCAACCGGCTGAACACTAGACTAGACTCAGCCCAGCCAGTAGAACAGGCAGGATTTAGAAGAGGGTTCTCTACTATAGACCACATATTTACCGTACGCCAAGTTGTAGAGAAGTGCAACGAATTTAATCAACCCTTAGTATTAGCCTTCATCGACTA
Organism: Eilema sororculum; assembly: GCA_914829495.1. Lineage (NCBI taxonomy): Eukaryota > Metazoa > Arthropoda > Insecta > Lepidoptera > Erebidae > Eilema > Eilema sororculum. Next base: position 11,341,066 of record OU618553.1, on the reverse strand, counting down.
CGAAAAGGCGTTTGATACAGTCGAACACTGGGCCGTATTGCAAGCTCTACAACGTAGTCAGGTGGATACCAGATATGTGGAAGCAATCAGAGGAGTATACCACGCAGCAACCTTGCAGGTCAAACTACACGAGCTCACAGGTCAAGTCCGAGTAGAGAGAGGGGTAAGACAGGGAGACACGATATCACCTAAATTATTTACAGCGTGTCTCGAAGACGTATTTAAGCTTCTTGATTGGTCACAAAGAGGCATAAACATCAACGGGGAACAACTTACCCACTTACGTTTTGCCGATGACATCATTATATTTGCAACCAGCGTCAATGAACTGCAGATCATGGTTCAGGAACTGCATGATGTGTCACTCAGTGTCGGTCTTAAAATGAACGCCGCAAAAACTAAAATAATGTGCTACGACGACGACATTGACCATATACTTATCCACGGACAGCGGTTACAAAAAGTGAACGAGTACGTATATCTGGGACAGACTTTGAGCTTAGAAGTTAACGGACAGGAGCAGGAAATTAAGCGCCGCATCCAACTGGGTTGGGGAGCTTTTGGCAAATTGTCTGATGTGCTCAAATCCAAAAAGGTTCCCATGAATTTGAAACGTCGCATGTTCGAGCAATGCGTCCTGCCTGTCATGACATACGGCTCTGAAACTTGGACGCTTATAAAGAAGACAGTCCACCGCCTACAGGTCACTCAGAGAGCCATGGAGCGAGCTATGCTGGGCATTTCCCTTCTTGATAGAGTGAGGAACACAGAAATCCGCAGAAGGACTAAGCTGACCGACATAGCTGTAGAAATAACTAGAAGGAGATGGAAATGGGCGGGCCACATATGTCGTAGAATGGATGGCAGATGGGGTAGGAAAGTGTTGGAGTGGAAACCATGGGGACGACGACGGAACGTAGGCAGACCGCCGGCTAGATGGACCGACGACATCGTGAAGGTTGCTGGGAAGAACTGGATGGCGAAAACACTGTCCCGCCAACAGTGGAGGGAATTGGAAGAGACCTACACTCAGCATTGGGTGACTACGGGTTGAAGAAGAAGAAGAAGAAGAAGATGCTAATTCAGTTGTATTAAAACAACTAAATATATTAAAAATGACTGAAATGTATGGTATTGTATAGTTGTTTCGTATGTAGAAAAAGATTATTACAGAGTGTGGCCGATTCCGGTCAGCGCCGTCAGATTTTGGCCGAACAGTCTATGACCGTGAGGCAAATGAACACACAATTAGCAGGCAGCCGGGCCGGCTGACTAATGCAAGCAATTTGCTATCGGAACTGTAAATATTTTGACTAAACAATCTGCGTGTACCATTTTAGAGATTTTTAACGTATTTGAGTTATTTTCGACAGCATAGAATTAGCCTCTATCACAGTCAACTCCTGGACAAAGGCCTATAGTAGTATACGCCATTGCTTGCGATCCGCATTCAGTCCTAGTCATCTTTATCAGCCCACCTGGCTAAAGAGTATCCCACATTTCGTCGGCTTTCTTATGATCTCCACTCACTCACATAAGCCTAAAATATATACATATATATATAACATAAACTCACGCCTGTATTCCCCGAAGGGGTAGGCAGAGGTGCTAGCACCCACATTTCGCCAGTTTATGTTTAGGTCCCAATGTAATAGGTGGCGAGCCTATTGCCATTAACCGGGCACTTATAAACCTGCGATAAATACACACATAACTTCGAAAAGCATCGAAAAGTCATTGGTGTGTGCCATGGTAAACCTGGGATCGAACCCGAGACCTTGTCTCAGCAGTCCATTACCCATACCACTAGGCTACCGCAGATCTTTATATTAGAAAAATATTAGATTATTAAATATTAGAAAAATATCGTTTAGACCAATAGTAACCCAAAACGAAAATGTAGTGAGTTGTACGCGGTACCACCGGCATAAGATGGGGGCGTTATCTGGTATCTACGGCACGGGCTGTGGTAAAGGTTTAAAAATGCCAAGTTGACACTTGTAGCGCGTGTATAGGGGCTCGTGGTGCGTGGTCGGATAAGTGCTGGTACGGCTTGGTGAACTCGTAGGCCACATGTAGACGTGAAGGGTTATTATATTATTAATTAAAAAATTTCATAATTTGGCCTAAAGTAGGATTCAGACATTTTTTTTTTGATACAAAAGATATTAGAAACCTTCAAAGGTCTCAATCGAATTTTATTTTGGTCTTGTCTAATAACTATCATAATCTTAGGTTTGTCTAAGGTATTGTCATAAAATAATAAGCACATATTTTCTAAATTTAAATTTAAGGTGTTTCATGAATTCAATTACATTAAAGGGAACGAACCTAAACCGACATATCCCATCAACCCCGTACACCTAACGTCAGTATTATTACTTCGATTAAAATCAGGTTTAAACTTATAAAAAAAAATGTATTGTCGTACATTAGTAGCGCTCTGTACGGGGGCTAGATACAGTACACACCAGGGTGCGCACCCTCTAGCCGCCAGTCCAGTCCCGACCGCCCTGCCGAGCGGACCACCGTGCACCCCTAAACAAACACCCTGTATATTCACATACGAAAAAATTCTAATATTCAAACTCAAGCAAAAAGTTTTAACTTATTAAAATACTGGCCCTATTTAAAATAACGTTACTAAATATTCCAAGAATAAAGTTTCGGGAATTCCAAATTTGAATTGCATTTTTTAAAGTTTTCTTGAAGTTTCTGAGTGCAGGGGTGTAGGCTGAGTCAGCAGGACCAACTACAGGTGAGTCACTGAGTTTTCGCCATAGTAACACCCTCGACACGCACATTGCACGTGCGAGATTGACATCTCTGTGATTTTGGTTGCAATTTTTGTAATGAAATGGTTTATTTTGTAATGTATCCTTTGAATTTATCAACATTATTTATTTAAGTATTTAAGTTCTCTCTAATTGAAATGACGGTGACATTCCAGCTATAAGGCAGCATAATTATTATTTTTTTTTCAAAAGAATATTAGAACCAAAGTTACTAATATTCCCTCTAACCCCTTCAACTAAGCTAAATTGCTTGTGCTAGGAGTGGGTTCAAGTCGGTAGTGTAATGGCCAGGATCGAACCCGGGATCTCGCGATCGTAAGGCCGACTCCTTAACCACTAAGCTACCGAGGCTTAGTAGTAAAGTTTTGTCAAAACATTGTGTGAACAAAATTTTTGGTCTAAACTTCACATCGGAGACCCGTCTTTCAAACATTTTCTTGTTCTTGTTTACATAGAAGTAGATAATATTTCACCTTCAATATAGAAAGTTGTACAGAAACTAAAATTGTACAGGGCATCTCAACTATTTGATGAATAAGTAAATAGTTTAGCTAATAATATTGCTTTTAATTATTTTAATAAGTATGTTGCTAGTAAAAATATGGATTACCTATTGTGCCTAAATTCCTACGGATACTCTTCGCCAGTCAGCAAGTTGGTGTTAGTCTTAATAGGTACCATAGTCTGCAATTATACAGTACACGGGTTTTGGAACTAATACGGTCAAAGTTAGTAGAAGCCGGACACAGGCGATATGAAGTCTAAACTTTGAAGATACAGACTTAAATACAATATGTACTTACCTACTGAGTAGTTTTGTTTGCAAGTAATCTTTAGCCACTGAGATGGAGAAGAGTAGTGTATGTCTTTCTCCTAATAGTAGATACGTATTGCATACACGAATTGTATGACTGATGTGATGTCATTTTGTATGTGTGAATGTGATCCTTTAATTGATTGCATTTCGCGGGTTCGTGGCAGTCGCGTGGGTATTTGGGGCTCACCACACTAAAACAACCTACCGTGTGCTATACACCGCGATTAATGGACTGTCGGAAATACTATGAAGCCAACTTCACCTGCAAGCTGGTCACCTACTGGTAAACGGACGAGGCTCTGGCAGAAGCTTTCCTCTCGGGGTTGTTGTTAGATGGCTGTGAACTCCCGTAACAGCCAAGTTAAGTTTTTATTATACTATGGTCAAACCCCAGAATAGAGAATAGTTGGCCAAACTAAGAGAAAGAAGAAGAGAGCGGTCGCTATTAGATACGGAACTCAGCTATTACACGTTTTTTCTATACGTTAATCATATATACATACTCACGCCTATAAATCCCCAAAGGCGTAGGCAGAGGTGTATTAACACCCACGTTTCGCCAACTACGATTTTCAGTCCCACGTAATAGGGGGCGAGCCTATTTCCGTCTAGCGGGTACTTTGTCTTATGCTGTATATTTACTGTCGGATGGAGTACAGCCCTATCCCTTAATCGCCTTTTACGATACACACGGGAAGAGATAAGGTAGTTCTATTCTATTTCACCGGTAACCAACACGTTAACCAGAATTGATGAAATTAAAAAAGGCATTATTATTTCAATTAAACTATTGTTAACAGCCGCTACCGCGATTTACTTAATTTTATTTCATTATTTACTCTTATCCCGACATTTTAGATGCTTTTCAGTAGCCTTATCAATTTTATTTCAATAGAAAAGAAAGAAAGAAAATATGTTTTATTTAGAAACAGCGCACATTTTTTGAATTAAAAGTAACACACAGGAATACATACAAAGAATACTTAAAAATAAATAAAATAATGTTCCTGACCATAGATCAGATTCGCTGTCTATGGTCGCCGCGCCTGCCTGAGTTGGCGGGCAGCGTGAAAACTAAAAAGGTACAGCATAGCATATAGGCCTCTCTGCCAATTCTGACAATTGACTGTGACATATAAATGACATTTACTTGACATACTTGAAATAAATTGTGAGACGTGTCATAAAACCAAAGCATAAAACGTGGCAAGAGTGGCAAAGCGCCGAGGTAAGCACATTGTTATTTTAAATATCTTAGGTTAATCATTATAATGTTAATACATAATAATCATGTACGCTGTATTCCCAAAAAGGTTTGGATACTCAGCATACACTGCAATGGATGTGATCCACCACAGTACTGGTTTTCAGATCCAACCTATATTTATTGATAGGGAACATAATTTATTTACATTTGGGATACAAAAGAAACAGCAGTTTCTTACTTAATACTTAATAAACTTTCGACAATATCAAGCCATTATGTGTTATGAAATATACAAATAATATAATTTTCACACTAATAAACTCATGATTAGTTAATTATTAACTATGACGTATAAAGTGAGACGCCGCTATCCGTTGTAGACCATGCTTATTACACTTAATTAATTGTACACTTTGATTTAAACGCGGAGAGGTGTGCACCCCGCCTTAATAACCGGTCAGGACGAGCGGCATGAAGAATTCAGAGGGTAGTGTAATCAAGGTGTTATTATGAATGTACTTTCGTTGAAATTGATAGGTTATTTAAATTTTTAATGGCGTTTCAGTAATGATTTTATTTGAAAATGGAAATATATGAAAGCATTCGCTGTTGTAGCATGACTGATTTGAAATCGTATGCAAGTAATATACCTGTTCGATGCTTTTTCATTTATTTAGTTTTGGGTTTAATAATTAGTTAACCCTGCGGTAGCCTAGTGGTATGGGTAATGGACTGCTGAGACGAGGTCTCGGGTTCGATCCCAGGTTTGCCATGGCACACACCAATGACTTTTCAAAGCTTTTCGAAGTTATGTGTGTATTTATCTCGGCTGTAGGCTCGCCACCTATTAGGTACATTGGGACCTAAACATAAACTGGCGAAATGTGGGTGCTAACACCTCTGCCTACCCCTTCGGGGAATACAGGCGTGAGTTTATGTTATGTTATGTAACCCTGGGTTGCCGACTATATTTCAGGATGTAGGAAAAAGGAAATCGCAAAATATGATTTGGGAAACAGCATTGCTAGTAAGAGGGACGTGGGACCGAAAATCATAGTTGGTGTAATGCGGCTGTTATATATAATATAATATATAATATTATATATAATAATACACCTCTGCCTATCTCTCTTCCCATTTATATCTAAAGCTCGCACCCCGGAGTCTGTAGTTCGCTCTCACGCGCCATTTTATTGGTTTCTTACAGTTTCTATGACAGAGAATCCTTCCAATATAGAGGGAAGCCTACGTTAGGGCCTTGTTCGTCAATTAGAAGGAATAGCAGCTTACAAGTGAGACTGAATTGGGTCCTAAAGATATTGATGAAGGAATCCTTGTTTGTACCCGAATGCGCCAGCGGGAGTAATGTTTTTAAATGTGTGAATTCCAGAAAAAACGCCACACCAACTATTTCCACTGTTCACTATTCATTTGACTTATTAAATCCGCCCAAATGCAATTACAGATGTTATCTACCATTTTGTATTAAATTTCAATTAATTAGTCACTCACATTAAATTTGTAACCAACCAATGATAAAAGCTCATTTGTATTGAGACCAGACGTCTAAGGTATTTATGAATTATATTATCACTAGCTATTGCCCGCGGCTCCACCCGCGTGGATGTCGTTTATCGTGACCAAACATAGCCTATGTCTTTTCTCAAGGTCTAATCTACCAAATTTCATCAAAATCGGTTCAGTGGTTTAGGCGTGAAAGCGTAAAATACAGACAGACAGACAGACAAAGTTACTTTCGCATTTATAATATTAAGTATGGATATCGATCATGCATACCTATTATGAGTGCGTACATATAAATATATACGCGCGAGAGTTTATTATGTATTGTAAACTGTAACGCCAGGACATTAATTAATTTTTTATCTATATATATTGATAGTTTTTTTCTATTTAGTACAAGAGTTCAGTACCTACTAGAAATTTTCGGAACCAATTTTCTTTCATTATTGCTTTACATTTTTATTTTTATTTGTGATACATCTTGCATTTCAATTAAATGAAATGTTAAAAATGTCAGTAAATATTTTTATTTTTCATCTCTTAAAAGCACTTTCTTTAGATTAATTTGTGTGTATATAAATTTTGGATCCCTTTTTACGAAAATTGCGGGCACGTAGGGTAGTGACATTTGACTTGATAGTTTATACCGAAGAGAAGTGCATAAGCCTAATATTTTTTTATGATAATGCAGTAAAATACAATATTTTTGTTAAAATAAACGTTACGCACACTAGGGCCATTTTTCACACACACACATACGCATGTTACTTACGTGTTCATACAGTAATTTTTTTTAAGCTCAGGTAATCACCACAGTCCAATGCCTATTTGAAATGTTCACAGCTGGCGGATATAAAAAGAAATACAAAAAAATAATAAGCAGGTTTTAACTTAATAATTATATTGTATTTAAATTATTAGGTAACATTGTACCTCTTTTTACGAAAATTGCGCGAACGGAGGAGTATGCCATTTCCAAAAACTTTAATTATTGTTAGTCTATGGTCAACTTTTAATCAAATTATGCATTTTTTTAAAAGCTTGGGTAATCGAGCACAATCCATACGAATATTTATAAATGCGAAAGTAACTCTGTCTGTCAGTCTGTCGGCCTGTCTGTATGTTGCGCTTTCACGCCTAAACCACTGAACTGATTTTGATGAAATTTGGTATAGGGAAAGGTTAGACCTTGAGAAAGGACATAGGTTATGTTTGGTCGCGATAACCGACATTCACGCGGGCAGAGCCGCGGGCAAAAGCTAGTCTATAATATAAAAATGAATCGCAAAATGTGTTGGTAAGCGCATAACTCACCAACGGCTGGACCGATTTCACTAATTCTTTTTTTGTTGTTTTTGTTATTATCGGGAGAAGGTTCTTACGAAAAAAAAAAAAAAACATTTGTACAGAAAATTTCAGAAAGTAACTTTTCTTTTTCTCATACAAACTTTTTCTATTATGTGAGAGAAGTTTATGTTTACGTTACGGGATTAGTATTTAGTAGTAGTAGGTAGTAGTAGGAATGGGAATGGGAATGGGAATGGGAATAGGAATGGGAATAGGAATAGGAATGGGAATAGTAATGGGAATGGGAACGGGAACAGGAATGGGAACGGAATTGCACGCGGGTGGAAAATATGGCGGTACGAAGTTCGCCGAGACAGCTAGTACTATATATATTTGAAATATTCACAGCTGACGAATAAAAAAAAGAGATACAAAAAAATTAAAAAAATGTTAGGAGTTTGTAACTTAATATTATTATTGATAAATTAATAGGTGAAGCAGGGTGAAGTTAAAACTTTGTACCTCTTTTTACGAAAATTGCGCGGACGAAGAATACTACATTTCCCACACCTGTACTTATTGTTAGTCTGTGGTCAACTCGAGACATAATATAATTATTATTTGTCTATGTTGAATAGTCTTATATAATGAAATAACGCTCTTTTTGAAAGAAAATCTCAAAAACTTTAATAATGTTCAAACTTATAATTTTTAAGTAGTTTTTGGTCGAATTTCGACCACCGAGCGACCACTTTAATTGCGCATATTAATTATGCGCAATAAAAGATACAAAGTTTTCTTTCCACGTAGGCACCTATATCAAATAAATCCTGACTAAGGAGGTTTTATTTATCAATTTATCTATTGTTGTACTATCTTTTCGACTTTGCCAAGATTACAAGAGCTTTGCGTCGGTTACTCTGTCGGCAAATAATCCTCGCGGTGTTTGCTCGTCTGGTTCCACGGTAGGGTGTCACCGCGTTACCTAATTACTTGGCAGCTCCCACGCTTGGGGGACAGACCCTTGGCTTTTAGCGTTTTGTTTGGTTTACAATAAAGGTCGTGAATTTGTTGTGGTAAACGGTAGTGTTTATATTAGAAATGAGGTTTTAAAGGGGTCAGTGGCAAATTTTCTTGGAGTATATTTTGCGATATAATAGTTCGGGATATTTTTTATTTGAGGTGGTGATTAAGAATTTGGATCGCAACAACAAAGCAAAAAATATCACATTTAAAATAAAATGGTTACTGTTTTTTATGAAACTATTCAAAAATATTTATTTTCATTTTCACTACATCATGATCAAAACAAAACTCTTTGGACGTTCGTCTTTTTAGGCACAAATTTTTGAGCAGTAAATCTTTCTATTTTCCTATAGTATTATAGGGAAAAAAAAGGCTTACTGTAATTAATCCTCGGCGAGCGAGATTAAGCTAAATTAAGATAGTCACTAACCGTTACTCATCCTAAACAGAAATATTTACAGATTGTTGGTTGATTGCAAAAGTCAAAATTTGACTACGTCAAAATTGCTTGAGCAATATAGCAATAATAATAATATATTATATATTGTATACCAAGGATACAGTAAGAGATACAAAATGTGAGTAAGTACAGATGGCTCTGCGGAAAATTCGTACAGACAACCAATAGGTATATACAGTAATAAATAAATATAACCCCATAAAGTAAATTGAACAAAAAGAAAGCAAAAACTCTAGCATTCCTATTAATCGTTAATAAGGTACCTAGTACTTACAATATCATGACATTGTAATTTCCCTGCATGAGAGGGAACAGTAAAAATTATGGCAAATAAACATTCCTGGCAGTCTGCGTGTTGGCTGACGGAACTTACATATTGTTCCGTAATGTGCACTTGTGAATCCATTGAGTACTTTTTACCTTAGGTACATTCTAGGTAGTTTTAACAAATAATTAAAATACCATCGTAAAGTTTCCACATGTGCTTACTTAATAACTTAAAGAAATATCTTTAGTAATTTACAATCATAAAAATATATAACATATATTTAACAAAAGATGATTAATTTAGCTAACCTAGGCATTCATTCAAAATTAGCTGGATCCATAAATAAATAATCAAAATTGTGAAAACTTCGACTACCGTATTCAAATAATCCGTACCAATTCGATTAATTACTATTACTACCGTATTCGATTAATCATAAGTATAAACTGTCTATCCTCACCCTCCAATCGGATAAAATTAGGTTAGCACTTTTGAAGTATTATTTATATATTAATGAACTAAATAAAATCAATTATAATATGAATAATAATTATTATTTATATACGATTATCGTGTGATTACCACCAGCCATTTCAAAAACACATTAGTAATAATATATTCTAGGTCATAAAACATTATGATTCGAGATTTAGAATTTAAAAAGTTTGGGATTACTATTATACATCATACAAGTGGAATTTCTAAATTATTTATACATATCAATTTGAATGATTTTTTATAACATTTATTATGCTAACTTTTAAATTCGAAATACATTGCGAAAAAGAAGCCACTTGAGCTCTTCTTTTTCCCGATGTATTTCGAATTTATATATCAAGTTGTACAAAATACTATTTCTTGCAAGTCCGTGTCGAAACATCGTTATTGCAATCAGCAAATGGACCACTCGAGCGCAATCGAATCACCACCTTGTCTTTGTCCTCTTTTATTGTGGCTTTTGAACAATAGTTGTATTTTATCATATTATTTTAATGTCTATTTTTCAAAATATATCTCTTTGTTGTAGATTGTCTAAAAATGTGGACGACGGACGACGAAAAATATAATTACCAAAATGATTACAAACACCATTGAACAAGGAATTATCAAATAGTAAATATGGAAGCAGCACTGCCGCATTTTCACCGATTGTCATCCTCTCGATTCTATCAACAGTATGCCGCCCCTCCAGTTCGGATTTCTAGCAATTACCTTCACGACCTTCTTCCCCAACAGCATCCCCTTCTCCAACAATATTTGGCCTACTATAACGAACCTCTTCTTCCTCTTGACCTCTCACTAAAGTCTACAACTCCGATAACCCCACCATGCACTCCACCACCCTCACAAAAACGAAAATTGCCCGATGACTGTAAAATTGATAAATCACCAAAAATATTTCGACATTTCGAAGATAATGATACTAAAGAAGAAGTGGAACATAAATCTGAAAAAAGAAAACCAGATGATGAGTGTTCTAATGATAGTGACAGCCCAGAAGCTAAGAAATTAAAATTCACTAAGCAATTTTTTGAAGAACTGAGAACATGCTTACCTGCACAAAGAGAAGAAACACCGTCGAAAAGTGGCCAAAGTTCACCGGACATAGTAGAAATAAAAGATGTTGAGGAGCGGCCAAAGAAATCTCCTAAGCCTATCACACAACCAAGCAAAAAGAGCAAAGCTGTTCGAAGGCTAACATTCGATGAAGATAAAACATCACCAGTTTCTGGAACAATCATCAGAGATCTAGATGAAGATGAAACTCTAGTAGTACGCAAGGTAATTGGTCTCAATATTCATTCAACTATTGAATCTATACACAAAGAAGGTTTCAGTAAACTGCAATAAAAGCTTAATTATACATATATATATCTCTAAAATAAAATGCAAACTTGCACAGGAACTATTAATTAGACGTTCTTACCATACCATTACAGCCGCTTGCACGACGACGTACCTTATCGCTTTAGCAATTAAAAAGGTACGAAATCAGGTATTTTGTTGTGTTTTGTGCTAATAACAGTTCTATGCGCGAGTCGCAACGCTAGCAGGGGTGTGTCTGACCGACATTAAATATGGAATAAATCGCCTTTTCAATATGGTCTTGGCTCCTATAAATTGAGAAAGCGAACTCTAACGTTTCATTTGGTAGTCGTAAAAATATTAATGACATGGGATTATTTAATAACTATTATAGTTGGTGTGATAGGAAATTCTTTAAGTTGCTTGATTGTTCATGATTATGGTTTTTTGTAGGGAGATATTGATCCGGCATTTAATGTGGTGGAAGTGACGGAGGAGGCGAAAACTCTGATTGCGGCGATAGAGAACCGGCTCGGCAGGTACATCTGTAGGCTGTGCCGAAGGTTGTATAGTGATGCGTTTGGATTGGCACAGCACCGATGTTCAAGGATTGTTCATATTGAATACAGATGTCCCGAATGTGATAAGGTAAGAATTCTACTAATACTACACTCGTTAATGTCTAGATCTGATGAATTTGTCACAGACATAGACGATAGTCTAGAAAATTGACTACTACTTTTTCTCCGAAGTATAGGTTCTTGTAGTCGCCGGAGTGTTGTAAAATATTATGAAGTATACTATCTCTTGTCTTAATTTATTGTTTATGGAAGGTAGACCTAAGTTTAATCAGTAACTTGAATGTATTAAACTACCTTTGAAGGTGACTTTAAAAGCGTGTTCTGTGATTCGTAGCCATTTTAATCCTAAAAATTCCTATTTTTATCATAATTAGTTGCTATATTTGACGATTGAACATTATCTCATTATTCTCACGTAAATTGCCCTGTTAAACATTTGCCGATAACGATCTTACCCTTTATTTTATGACATCAATATATTCGTCATCATTCTATCAATTTCAACTATCAATAGTTACATTTGAGATAGAGGTGAGTAAGTAGTTAATTTTTTCTATACGTGAGAATTAAAGCGAGGGTGACTGGAACACTTGGCAAATTTCCATGGGAAGCCGTGATGATTATTGCAGTGTTTGTACAAGGGTTTCCACTAATTGATACGTTTGATGGTGCGTGTCGAGAGAATATTAGCACTTATTATCTTTATGATGGGTTTACTGTGAAATACGGTATTGTTATTGATTGAAGCTACTATATAGTGAAGGGGCCTTGAATGAGGATTATATTTTGTAGTCATCGGTGTATTAACATGTGCATGTGCGGTGCATTTCCAAAAAACAAATACCAGAAGTGTTATTTCCTTATCTAAAAATAAGTTTTTATGAATAATAACTAACTAAATTTAGCCTTCTTAATATTAATTGGTTACAGATATTACAATAAAACGTCTTTATTTTTGTTATTTATTGTTTTATTATTTCGAATAGCTTTAAATAACTTCTTGTAAATATTTTGAATAAGAACGATGAAGATTATCTAGAGTCCCGTGATTTTAGGGATACATGATGAGGTGAAGGAAGATGGTAACTAGGACAAAATATTTACCTTAACTCTCTATTGACTCAGGTTTTCAACTGTCCTGCAAACTTGGCATCCCATCGGCGCTGGCACAAGCCTCGCGTCCCTGGAGCGACCAAACGCCGTGAAGTACCAACTTCGGACTCGGGACGCTTTCCATGTCAGCGTTGCGGCAAACTGTTCCGAAGGCAAGCGTATCTAAGGAAACATATGTTGGCACACGAGCAGCCAGATGCAGAACCAGAGAAGGAACCGTCCGCATTCCATCAAGTACATGCGGAGTATGCCGCTTACCAACCAGTAAGTACTAAGGCTTTATTATCCAAATATACAAAGTTAAATGAAAAATATTAAACTGGTCTGTAGCTTCATTAGCTTTAATCGTTCTAATAGCAAGGTAACATAATATTATCAGCCCAACTGGTTTTGATACCCCGGTTAGTCTTCTGTCCGAATCAATTTTATCTGTAGAATAATTGATTTGATGTTAAACTTCGTATAAATAGTGGTGCATTATTAATGAGTACTAGTATTTTCTCTGGAGCAATAGTATCAATTGGCACGTGTGTGCCGATCAGGATCGAAACAGTTTTTACTAACGTGTAGTATATAAGGGGCGGTACATATTGATATAGGTAATTAACCAAATACATAATCTTAAACAGGAAACAATGCGAGACAACAACTTCAATACCTTCTGGAACAAGATTCCTCCACCCCAACAAGAGCTTAATTGGGAGGGGGTTCGTCCACAATGCGGCTCATCATGCTCGTCCGAGGATTCTAGGAGTCTTGACGTCACGGGTTCTGAGGACGAAGGAGGTGGGTTGGGAGACGGGTGACGACGTGTTCTGCGACCTGTGCCACGGCTTCCACCGTACGCACCCGTCGCTTCTACTCTTTACCCGTACTCTACAGGATACGGACATGATACGCACATGTATTTTTCTTAAATTGTTCTATAATCAACTGCTGTTCGACCTATCCATCGAATAACGGTACTTCTGCAAAATCTTCCACTTTACAGGACAGCGATTTGAACTTAACTATAACTTTTCCTTTATCTTCTAGATAAAATGTTTCTTTTACACGAAGATTATTATTAAAATCAATAAATACAAAAAGTAATTAATTAAAGTCATCAAGTATTCAATATTAAGATTTATTTAAAAGTTAATGTAGTTGATACTATTTCAATAAAAATATTTTACAAATATCAAAATTTTCCAATTTTAAAATTGTGCTCTGAATGTGTATAATCGTAGTTATAATCGTAAATATATTAATAATCTCTGATTGTTGTTTATAACGTCTTAGTCATATCAATTATTAGGTAATTATTCATCATAGAAATAAACGTTTATATATACTTATACAAGTTGTAAATACACTAAAAGTTATAATTTATTTATTTAATGAAGGTACGTACATAAGTTTAGTAAATTAATGTAAATATATAATGATCTCCTACAGCACATTCCAAAATTTTAACAAACACGTAAATAGATGTTAAACATCTATGTTAGTGTAAAATTGATATAAGTTAATTATACTTACATAATATTAGATTTAACTCACTTTATACTAAAATCTTATATAAATTGCATCTTTTAATAAGATATATCAGTAGATTCCTATGAATTAAAAATCATAATATATATCAATAGCTGATAGTAATGCTACGGTTTTATGCGTGGCGAATGTTTACGAAACCCATTAAACTGCCTATAATTTTTGATTGTAGAATATTACCATTTCAAATTTCATTCAAATTCTTTGAGTTCACACAAAAAGTAAATTTATAGTGATGTATTATTAGGATTAAATGTTATCAGACTAACAATAGTGTAGATTATGAATTTTATTTTTCATAATCTGTCTCTAATCTCGGTATCTCCAATCTGCAATTCACATTTCATATCTGTAAAATCCATAATTTAAATTCAGAACGTTCAGAAACACTATCTCATAATCCTACCGAATGCAATTGACACGCATATTGATTGACAAATCTAGACTCGAAGGGTCACCGCAATCGATCGACAAGCATATTTTTAGATGCACCAGTTCCGACAGGCAAGGGTACTTACTCGGCACCGCCTTGTCTCATTAATATTTCAACGCCCACCGTTCATTGGAATTGGCCACTTTAACTTTGATATCTAAAACTTTTCTTTAACATCACAGTACAATGAAACATACGAGTAATGTGTAAAGGATATAAATAAAATATATAAAAAATATTACCAAATAACTTGACAAAAACTTAATATATTAACAAAAAAAAAAGAAAAAAAAGGAAATAAATTATCCTGTAAACAAAAATACCAAAAGATTATCTAGTCATTTTTTAATCCAATTTATTAATACTAGTCATATTATAATAATCGTTTTAAATTAATAGTAACAAGAACTATGATCTCATTTAGACAATTACCAACGGAAACTAGTCATGTAAAAGATTTTATTTACTTCATATTTTCATATTATTTTAAACTACTTAGTCTCGAATTATTTAATGATCTAGTCATTTTTGTACCTCTATATTTTTATTTTAACTTAACCCACCTTTTGGTCTCATTTTTATCTAGTCATATTAGTACATATAGTTATAATTTCTAGTCGCATAGTCTCTTACTTTAAGAGAGCGGACCCCGGGTTTCAATGCACCTGCTTTGGATGTAACCGGGAGCAACGCTGTAATGATAACGATGCCAATAATTTCTAATCGTAAATTGAATTTATATCCCAGAGTCTAACTAGTCAATTAAGTATTTATTGAAAAATTAAAAATAATAACATTATTTTAGTAAAATCTAGTCAAAAGATTTTTAATTCTAGTCAACACCTAAGTCTAAAAATATCTAATACCTACTTAGGTACATCATATTTTTTTCATCTAGTCATTTTTAATTAGTAGGTACTTATAC
This sequence comes from Eilema sororculum, assembly GCA_914829495.1. Taxonomy (NCBI): domain Eukaryota; kingdom Metazoa; phylum Arthropoda; class Insecta; order Lepidoptera; family Erebidae; genus Eilema; species Eilema sororculum. Next base: position 11,325,288 of record OU618553.1, on the reverse strand, counting down.
TTTTTATAAAGTATAAAATTATGTTAGATTTTTTTTACAGTGAGTATAAATGTTACTGTAATAATAATATAATTAAAAAAAACACGACTTTATTATATTTCGATCGAGTATATATTTAAAATACTTAGTGCAACCGTTACTTTTGTTCCATGTACTCGTATTATGATATGCGGTGACTCCTTTGTTGTTGATCAAAATAATGTTTACAACACTAGTGTTGCTGAGTAAAAGTATTTAATGATAATGCGTAGGTACTTAAAATACTATCAAAAATATGCGAATTAAAAATATATTGTCAATTGCAATCCATCCAAAAGCAATCCAGCGTGGAAACGCTGCTAGTTTGATGGGCACCTTTGCACCAGGAGCGATCAGGGGCGGGTTATTAGATTGATACTGAAATTGTATTATTTATTTAGTATTAAGGTGACATGGTTTATTTATAATTAATGTAAATTGACATATATTTGAATTGGTTTATTACACGTAGAATAATTTATAATTATATTCGATATATTGCGACAATCGTTAACATTTCATGAAATGAAATTTATAACAATTATTGCATATATTTTTAAAATATTAAAATATTGTATTTAAAATAATTTAATAAGATTATAGAGTGGAAAACTAGTCAGTGTGTTCTTCGAAACGCGTTCCAAAGATATGTAAATAATAAAACGCTGTATAAAGTTTAAGAGTAATATAAAGTTTGTATATTATTATATTAAAAAATATTAAATATTGAGATACTAATTAGGATAGCACGATAATTTTTTTAATATTTCTAATTTATTTTCATAATTACTATATAACATTTCAGTGCTGTTCGTCGTATATTTTTATCTAATGCTTGCATCAAGTTCAGTATTATTAGTTGTTTTATGTAAATTTTAGTGCGTAAACTTATTACATGGAATAAAAAAACTTCATCGTTGAATAAAGTAACCAAATATAGTAAAGTAGTAAAGATTATATTTTTGAACATTAAACATTCTATAGTCGCAAATAAACATTCTTAACAATTGAAAAAAATGAGCGAATGGTATTCACATTCACAACACGTGTATAAAATTTATAATGATAATTGAATACTAATAATAAAATAAAACACAGAACAATACTGGATTGGTAACCTTTATAAAATGATCTAATTGTTTATATTAATTGATCGTGCTATTCGTGCTTACATTTAGTTACTTAATAAATATTATGTTAATATAGATCATTGATATAATTAAATTAACGTTAGGTATTTATGTTTGTCTAATAAAAAATGTATAGAATAGCAATAGAATTTTATGTAATCAACTTGAAATATTAAACTGCAATATTATTTTATGTAAACGAGATGACATATTATATTAATAATCTCTTTAGGTATTTAAAATCATTTCCTGAATAAAATTAATGAAATATGACTCGATAACTCGTCGTTCAAGATTCAGTAAATAGGTAGTTTATTTCCTAAATCCTAGACCTAGATATTTTCCTTGACTATGATGTGGACTCATACAAAGGCCATTATTTTCAAATGATTTCTGTGTAAAATGTACCTATTATTATGTAATGACTGGAACAAAAATTAAGTTCAAAAGACCACCACTTGTCCAGCCACAATTTGCAAAATTTTATAGCTATAGATTGGATTATAAAAAAGTGCTTCTGCCTAACCTACTGGCTATTATCTATTCTGTGGTTTAAAAAAAATAGATTTTTGTACTTTACGCGGCCTACTCCAAATTCGAAATCCAAAATTAATTCCCGCCTCAAACAGAAACCGTGACAAATTTTTTGTTAGGTATATAATTTGTGTCTTTGATATGTTTTGTTTCGTTGCATTATATGTGACAGTTAGTTTGAAATAGGAATAAGGATTCATTATTAAAAATGTAAGTTTGTTCTTATCGCACTCATGTACCTTAAATTAGATATAGTTTGCACTGATTTATGTACTTACCATTTTAGAATTATTGTGACATATCTTAAATACCAATGTAGAACAATGTGTAGTAGTAGATATTTATCACAATAAATTATTAAAACTAAAATTACCTTTTAATGTAAATTTCAGTGTGAAATATTGATCATGTGTCCCAAACCACAGGAACCCATTCACAGGATAAAAATCTAACCTCTTGCTTGAAAGAGATACCTACAAATATTTAGCCATCCATCATAATATACATACTCATACATGTATATTCTTCGCATGCCACTAGGCCAAACGTGATAATGCCTAAAATACTAATGAATGAACAACAAAACTATTGGGTATTCTACTACTAGTCAAATTCAATACTCAACCTCATAATGGTAAGTTACAAGATACCGAACTTGTCTAATTTTTTTTTGTGACGTCATAAAATATAATTATCAAATCATTTACTATTTAGGTTGGTTAAAAACGATAAAATAAGAACCGACGCAACTTTTGCCTCTCTTTTACTAGTCTTAACATAATAAGCTGGGTTAGATAATTTGATTTTAACTACAGGCAAATACTCAATTAGGCATGTAGGTACTTGACATATTGAAAAATGTTAAATGCAGAGAAATTTGTCTCAAAACAAAAAATCTCAGAAATCATACATAGATATACTCAGGCCTGTAAATTTCCCAAGGGATAGGCAGAGGTATTAACACCCATATTTCACCTACTAAGATTTTCGGCCCCACGATAGGGGGCGAGCGTACTGCCGTCAATCAGGCACTTAGTAGTAGGATACTCCAAAGCAAATTGCAGAATTATAAAAATCATGCTTTCTAAATTAATGCTTACACTTTTTTACATTTAATATAATACCTAAGAACGCTAAAATCAGGAACATTATGACTTACGTAATTGAGTTACAGAGTTGATAAAATAATTTGTGCGGCCATCACCTTTTGTCTGATTCTTTTTTTGTGGTGCTCTTCACCTCATTTCTTATGCTATCTATTGTAATGGGAGACCTCACTGTATACTATTGCACTAATTTCTCTAAACTAACCCAAAGGCCTTTTTAGTCTCTTTACTACGATGTATCGGCTCGTAAGTTTAAATAATAATAAATTATAAGTAAATATTGGTAATATTGGTAAGCTTAACTAGCTTGTGTTATAGAACTTACTATACTTATTTTTGGAAATATTACTATACTTAGATACTTATTTTTGGAAATACCAACATATTACACATAGAAACACCCAGATCAATGCCAATAGCCATATTCCTGCATGCAAATATTTCCACTGAGATCGAACCCGCGCCTCCTGCGTGGCAGTCGCGTTCACTACCGCCACGCCATCCACAGAGGCTTTTTCCGTTCAGCAGGACAAGTAGGTAACATAACATGTATTATGTTATGTTACCTTCTTGTCCTGCTTTTAATATATTGGTTTACAGCAACAAATTATCTATCTATCCGTCTATCTGAAATTTAGGATAGATAATTATTATATAGATAATTATTTGTAGTAAACCAATAGATTAACAGCAGGACAAGTAGGTGCCTTATATAATACACCGATACTGACCCTAGTATAATGTAGGTGTATTGGGTGGCCTATCGCTAAAAGCAATTTCTTCGAAGCAACCGTAGGGTTAGGATGGACAGTAAGTAATGTGACTAAAACAAAATATTTGGTGTAGTTATCTTGTAGATAAAAACGTAAAAGGTTAAATAACTGAAAGAAAATACTGCACCGCAAAAAACCAAACTTTTATTAAGTAATATTACAAAATCAATAATAATAATTATGATCCATAAAATAACACAACACAGGGCACAGTTAACCTGTGCTAATCAAACAACCCGCCCCTGATCGCTCCCGGTGCAAAAGTTCCCATCACACTTGCTGTGTTGCCACGCTGGATGGCGATAGCCAGCATTTGCACCAGGAACGATCCGGAACAAGAGTGAGCCTCTGTCCAATCTCCTTGATAAAGCCTTTAGCTTCCTTTGCCCAGTTCCCCAGGGTCTCCACCGCCACCGGTACGAAATGATACAGCGGCTCCAAGCTGGCGTACTTAAGCTTCTCCCTTGAGCTGGCATCTTCCGCGGCTACAGACGGGGAGTGGACAGTACGACTAAGGACTAAGACTATTACCTAAGTAATTAACTTTTATTTGGTCCGAGTTCGACGTAACCATACCAACTATTATCCGTGAGAAATTCCACAGGAAAAATATTTTCCACAATGAATTTAAAGAACTCAATGACTTTAGTAGAAATTTTAAAGAAATTGTAATGAAATTGAAATGCTCTAAAAACGCTGTCAACCATTATGTGACATCATGGACAAAGGGTATACTACAAATCGCTTCTTTCCGAGCTACCAGCCTTTGGCCTGCCTCCCAGACTGTGCAACTGGGTTGCAAGCTTCCTGCAGGGGCACCGTATTAGCGTCCTTTGTGATGGACGAGCTTCGGAGTTCTTGCAGATGGCGTGCCGCAGGGTTCCGTCTTATCTCCCACTCTCTTTCTTCTGCATATCAATGATATGCTCTCTAACGGTAGCATTCATTGCAATGCAGACGACAGCACCTTACACGGGAGTTATTACGCAAATCCTGCGGCCAAGTAGTCTGATATCGCGGAAAAAAGGCAGCTTCTTGTCACTGAGCTGGACCGGATCCTGGACCAAATTTCTCAATAGAGCGCTAGGAACCTGGTCGAGTTCAATGCCAAGAAGACCCAGGCATGTGCGTTTACAGCAAAAGTATCTCCTTTCCTTCCCCTTCCCACTCTTCAGAGCACACCACTGCCACTGCAGGATCACCTCAATATCCTCGGTATGGATGTTCGCTGCAAACTGAATAACAAAAACTATATCGAGAGTATCATCAAATCAGCCTCGCGTAAACTCGGAGTCCTGAACAGAGTAAGACGTTTTTACACGCCGGAGCAGCGGTGTCTTCTATACAAGACCCAAATTCGTTCCTGCGTGGAATACTGCTCACATCTCTGGGACGGCTCCGCAAAGTACTTACTAGATGCTCTCGACAGGTTGCAGCGACGTGCGGTCCGCATTATTGGGAATCCTGAGGTCACGAACACCCTCGAGCCTTTGCAGATGCGTAGAGATGTTGCGTCTTTGGCAGTATTCTACCGTCTCTACCATGGTGAATGTTCTGACAAGCTCTTCCAATTAGTCCCACCCTCTCCTTTCCTACCATGAATTATGCCATCCATATATGGTGCAGAGTATACCAGCTAGAACCAATCGTTTCAGTGACGAATTCCTATGCCGCACCATTAAGACCTGGAACTCCCTGCCAGCTCACGTGTTTCCTTCCTCCTACAGTCCCGGGTCCTTTAAGCGGGGCGTGAAAAGGCATCTAACGAGGCCGTCAAGCTGAGTGCCACCACTGTTAACATGGGACATGTTTCCGATGGTGACCCTCTTTCCGAGACTTTGCCTTTAGCTTAACATCAGGCGAGGTGAAGTCAAATTGACATATCCTATATAAAAAAAAAAAATGGACGTCATACAATTTGTAAACCGAGTAAATGTCATCCGCATGACACCCGTCGAATGTAGTGAAGTAAATGTCATGCAGATGACATTTACTCCGTTTACAAATTGTATGACGTCACAGCATAGATAATCTACAGATCAACATGGCGGATAGCGTTTTCGATAGATTAACAAACACATATTTAAAAAAATATTTTTCATCCCTTCTATTCGAAAAATATCACTTTACTGTCACTGTAGCGGGGCGCAAAATAGCTCTTTTCTGTTCAAGGCCAAACAGCGGGCCGTAAAAGTGATTTGAATTTGGAACATTATCATTCATAGAAATCGAATTGTCAAATTGTACGGATTACTGGCTGGTACGTGTTGGCTGCTTAGTGCGGGGTAACCTGTGCTAACTAATAAAAATAAAACAAAGAGCGCCAATTACCTCTCTGTTCTTGTAATTAGTACATTACCTATTTAAGTTGTATTTTGCAAAATAATATGAGTTCTACTTCGAGTTACGGAAGTGACAGTGCATTAACTCTTGAAACAATTAGATATTATAGAAGCTAACAACGCCGTACAAAACTTGTTATAAATTTTCTCAAAGAAAGGGGATGAAAAGTAGAGTGTATAACTCGGGAGCAAATTATTTTTCCCTCGGGCGGTGTACTTTGAATCCCTCGCTGCGCTCAGGATTCTACGTTAGAATTATTCTAGAATCCTTCGCTTTGCTCTTGATTCAAAGTAGCGCCCTCGCCGTAAAAATACTACTTTGCTCCCTTGTAGGTAATACAATCTACGATTTTGAAGCATTCTAGGTCTCAAAAAATAAAGTAATATTCTTTTTGGATCTACTAACGTCAGTTAGCATTTAAGACCTACTTGAAAAAAGTATCAACTAGCCTATTGGCATAAGTACATAATCAGTTTTTTATTAATATATTTTTTTCAAAATTTTGCGATCCTCCTAAAAATCGAGTTACTTTAGTTGCTTATTAGCTTGTAGACCAATAAGACACCTAGTACATGAAACATTATGGTGCTGGAATAGGGTGCCACAATAAGTCCTTTGAGCCAACCTTACATGCAAACTAGTAAAACCTGCTGTTTTCCGTCGGAGGAGGTGTGGTGGAGGCTTTCCTCGGGGATTTAGGAGGTTGGTCTTTGCAGTCACTCGCTCACACGCTAAAAAAATATTTTTTTTTGCGTGTGAAAGATCATACTAACGCCATCTATATTTCTACTGATAAATTATTTGTAACCCTCTACGTGGTGGTTTTGGTGTGTTTGCATCCCTATATTCAACCCTCTTCCTAGTCAGAGACTACTTTCACGATAAGAGAGTAGATGGCGTGACCCATAGCTCCATTTGCGTTGACTGCAGAAATAGTAGCTGTTTTCTGGAATTTTTCAAATTTTTTACATCTTAATTTTTATGTATAAGCATACGACTAACCTAATCGAAAGCGCTTATCGTAGGCTATGAACGATTTTAAGACCAGGAGTGTCACACTACACAAACCTTCTAATGTACTTCTTGTAGAACCCCATATTGTAGTCGCTTGGAAAACCACAGCAGCGAGATTCCGTCCAAACCTTCTATAAATAATTAGATAACTTAAATCAATCAGTCAATTAGCCTTTCGCAACGCAACCCATTGCTGTACATAGGCTTTCCCCAATGTTGGGAGACTAGGAAACCGAAATGCCAAGATATTTGAAACCCAGTGGGTCTCGAGGTCGCCCTTCACAAGTCCGAGGCTCTGTGCTTCCACGGACCTCGGATGGGGCCACCTGCGGGATCCAGCCTACAGGTAGATAGAGGGCGTCAGCATCGGCATCGAGCCCTCGATGAAGTATCTGGGACTCGTGCTCGATGGCCGGTGGAACTTCGGACATCACTTCCGAAGTTTGGTCCCAAAACTGAGGGGGGCGTCAGCCGCACTCGCGCGGCTGATGCCCAATATCAGGGGACCCAACGCCCCCTGCAGGAGACTGTACCTGGGGATCGTGCGAAGTATGGCCCTATACGGGGCCCCCGTATGGGCAGAGAACCTGACGGCCAGTAATGTGGCTAGATTGCTGAGCCCACAGAGGGCGATGGCCGTCAGGGTGATAAGGGGATACCGCACGATCTCAGGTGAGGCGGCATGCCTCCTAGCCGGGACCCCTTCATGGGACCTGGAAGCGAGAGCCCGTGCGTCTCTATTTATATGGCGCAAGGAGGCGCTGGAGCGGGGCCAATCGCCTGCGTCTCGAGAAATCGAGGCCCAGCGGTCCCAGCTCTACCAGGAAACCGTGGAGACATGGAAGGTGCGACTTGAGCAAGCAAAGGGGGGATTCGCCACAATTGCGGCAGTCAGACCGGTCATGGACGAGTGGCTGGAGAGGAGACACGGTGCTCTCTCCTACCGGTTGTCACAGATACTTACCGGGCATGGTAGCTTCGGTAGGTATCTGTGGCGAAGACACCGGGAAACCACGGCCGAGTGTCAGCACTGCGAGGACCGCAGCGATGACACAGCGCTCCACACGCTGGTGGAGTGCACGGCGTGGGCGCAACAGCGCCAGGTCCTCGTGGTGGGTCTGGGCGTGGGCACCCTCTCGCTCGAGACCATGGTGCGACCGCCGCCTCTTTCACGAGCAGGTCATGCTCGTGAAAGAGGCGGCGGGGCGAGAGCGGGAGAAAACTCTCCCACCCGAGTTCCGCAGTCGGCGGCTTGGGCACCGCCGACGTGTCTTCGCCGAAGACCATCGGCCTCCATGACCGGGGGCCTGAGGACGGTGAGTTGGCTGCTCACCGTCTTTACAGAAGCAGGCCCATGACGGCAGCGTAACGTGAGGGATTCACGCACGCCCCCCCCCCCCCCCCTAAGAAGCGGGATAACACCCGAAAACCCCCCCATAGACGCCGGATAGCACCCGAACCACCCCCGAGACGAGGCCGCAATTGTAGCCGTAGGTCTGATGGGAGTCCTGGGACATCCTTCCGAGGGCTTACCCGGGGCTCCCATCCATAGGCTTCTGGGCGTTACCGTGGGGGTTTTTAGTCAGTAGGAGTCCGGCATAACATCCATGAAGGATTTTCCCCCAGGGTTAAAAAAAAAAATGCCAAGATATTTGAAATAAGAGAGCTCAACAATACACCTACCTAAATGAAATTTTCAAAGTGAACTGAGTATTTCGTGACCAAGGGAAACATTTATTTATTCATAGATATTGCAGATAATAATAATTAAAAGAAATTGAAATCGTTTGCATTACTTGTCCAGACTTTTACCAGGGCTTAATTCCAACTAAAATTACACTCTAAGTTTGTGATTTATTTAAGGCAAGTAATCTAGTCTTCGAACTGCCTCCCTTTGAAAATTCACTCAAGGAACTGCATCTCACAATACAACCAAAGCTGCAATGATAAAGATAATATTTTAACAATTGTTTGGAAAATAGCCACGTTTTGAAATCTTGTACCCTCTGATGTACCTATATTTATTTTTTATTCTCCTCGAAAGTGACCAGGACCAGAGTAGTTAAATATGTTCACTGATGCAAAAAGCTAATAAACGCTTCCTATTCATATATCTATCAAAGTTTGCAGGTTTATTTATAAATGGTTCAGTAGGATTAATGTACCAGAAAGCGGACAACATATCAGTTTTGACACCTTGTAAAGCATGCACACGTTTGTAAATTATGTCAGATTTAGCACATTTTTATTTAGGTATACACACTGACTCACACAAATACACACAGAAACTCTCATATTTAAACTTTTTCAAATTAAAGAAGAGCCTTCAAAATGTCCAATTCCAATCCCAATTTCTCCCATGTGTCATGGTCATTTAGCACATTTTTATTTAGGTATACACATTGACTCACACAAATACACACAGAAACTCTCATATTTAAACTTTTTCAAATTAAAGAAGAGCCTTCAAAATGTCCAATTCCAATCCCAATTTCTCCCATGTGTCATGATCTGGGTGAAATCCCGCGATGACCTAAACCTATTGCCTGAATAATAGTTGCCTGCCTGTACGTTATTCCAGACTATAACTATTATATCCCTATACAACATTTCAGCAAGTAAATTGTAACCTTTCTAGTTTGTTATGAAGGAACCGTTATTAACACCTATAAATGTACAGTCGCCTTCAGAAATTGCTGAACGTTAGTAATAACCGTCTTTACATTGAAATATGTATGCATTATATTCACTAATTATATGCAATAATTTTTAGCGATTTTTTTAAATTACTGGTGTTTTCGGCAACTCGAAATGTGTTAAGCTCATATCGATGGCGATAGTACCTAGGTATAGGTATACATTTTTCAGCGACAGGTATTATCGAGTGGCGCCCCGGCTGAAACGGTCATGTCGCCGCTTCAGCCGGAGCGACACTGCCGGACTCGACTGATAATCGGGACCAACGCAATTCGTATGACAGAAATATACCCCTACCCAAACAAACGTAGCACTACCTCTACGTACGTAGGTGTGATTTCAGGAGCGTCATCTACGGTTGTATAGATGAACGATTTGCTCAACTAGACTACGTATTTGAACCATATTATTTAACCCAGTGGCATTTTCACATGTATTTTGTGTTGTTTAGTTAAATTAAAGCTTGTTATTCTTGTACGGTTTCTTTAATTAAATTGATTGTTTTACAAGTGCACTCTCGTTTATTAAAAGGGGTATATAAAGGCGATTGGCACACTGCGACGCGCGACGCGGCGTCGAGCGTTGTTGCGTCGACGCGGCGTCGCGCTCGTCGCCTCTACGGCGCCCATTTTGTATAGAAAAACGCGGGGTCCCACACACTGACAACGCAATCACGCGCGTTGCCGCAGAATACGCGCGTACAAGCAGAAAACGCGAGGTATGGCACACTGAAATCTGCCATCACGCGCGTGTTTTTCGAGGGATTTTTAGTCCGAGAGCTGTTAGAAATTTCTGTGTAGGTATTTGAGACGAATTTCAAATTAATATTATTGCAATGCAACATTACCATTTAACGGCAAATTTAGAGAGCTTTCACATCAACTGACGACCGATATCCAATATCCGACATCCGCGATCGGAGGAAGTCAAATATCGATGCCCAATATCGGGTATTGGAGCCGACACCACTGTTTTGGCTCGTTATCGGAACACGCAGACTGCAAGCGACTTTCAACCTAAATGGCATTTTCTTAGTTACGTCTCTTTTCGCGTTAATAGATGATGCTGATCACGAATACAAGAAAAAAAAATAGTTACTATGTCATGTCAATAAGTCGAAAATAGCTTGCACTTCTAATCATTTTCTTTTCATCTCTAGCGTTCTTAATATAGTCTGGGCTATCGAGCTAATGGCCGGATGGCTTTACTTTACTTTTCTCAAAATTTTAGATTACTTCACACACCTACCTACCAAAAAAATTCTAATATCTCTCGGACTATACTAGCTCTCTCGCGCCAACGGGCGTCGACGCGCGACGCGGCATCGAGCGTTGTTGCGTCGACGCGGCGTCGCGCTCGTCGCCTCTACGGAGCTCATTTTGTATAGAAAAACGCGGGATCCCACACACTGACAACGCAATCACGCGCGTTGCCGCAGAATACGCGCGTACAAGCAGAAAACGCGAGGTATGGCACACTGAAATCTGCATTCACGCGCGTGTTTTTCGAGGGATTTTTAGTCCGAGAGCTGTTAGAAATTTGTGTGTAGGAATTGAGACGAATTTTAAATTAATATTATTGCAATGCAACATGACTATTTAACGGCAAATTTAGAGCGCTTTCACATCAACTGACGTCCGATATCAAATATCCGATATCCGAGATCGGAGGAAGTCAAATATCGATGCCCAATATCGGGTATTGGAGCCGACACCACTGTTTTGGCTCGTTATCGGAACACGCAGAGACTGCAAGCGACTTTCAACCTAAATGGCATTTTCTTAGTTACGTCTCTTTTCGCGTTAATAGATGACGCTGATCACGAATATAAGAAAAAAAAATAGTTACTATGTCATGTCGATAAGTCGAAAATAGCTTGCACTTCTAATCATTTTCTTTCATCTCTAGCGTTCTTAATATAGTCTGGGCTATCGAGCTAATGGCCGGATGGCTTTACTTTACTTTTCTCAAAATTTTAGATTACTTCATACACCTACCTACCAAAAAAATCTAATATCTCTCGGACTATACTAGCTCTCTCGCGCCAACGCGCGTCGACGCTCGACGCCGCGTCGCGCGTCGCAGTGTGCCAATCGCCAAAGAGTCTTGCCGATACTCGATAATGCCATCTATATTTTAACTATTCAATCATTCTGTACTGTCTAGCCACCCCTCGTATTTCTACCGACCCCACGACAAATACAAATGACCAGGGCGAACCATTCTCAATGTGGACACATTTGCGATGCGGATAGATGGCGTAAAAACACATTTTAACACGTTTTAATTAATAATATCATACATTGAGTTCTTTTCATACATTAGTACTTGTTTACGTACCTTATTTAAAATGCGTGAAACGCACAACGCCTTTTATCATCGCCATCATTAGGACAGGGACGTAACATGAATAAAATATAATTATAACCATCTTATCGTACAAAATTTTATTTATTATGGATCCTTTCGTCAGCAGAACATATCAAATTTTATTTATTTTTTTATTTATTTATTAGGCATATCAACAATGTAAACACCAACATGGATAAACAGATGAAAATATTACTAGGCATGTGCTACACAAATTACAGATATGCACAGCATTGGCTGGTTGTCTTACAAAGAATAGCAAAAATTATATGTCAAATTATACTTACAAACTACTTAAGGCATTTCAACTTATTGGGTCAATTAGATAAGATACAAGTAAAAAAAAAATCTATCATTAACAATACATTACATTATAAGGTCATAAATTCATAAATTGTATAAATATAAAATATAATAATATGTTATTGTGAAGTTTCATCAATTTGCAATATTCAATTTAATTTAATTTAGAGGTGCTGAGTCAATTTAGACTTGAAATGCTTGGGATGGTCGTGGAAGATGTCGAGATCTGGATGTCGCCAACTATGATTATATGTTGAGGTCAGCCTGACAAGAGGTGCTTGTGCACCCAAATTCGTTTTGTGATGTGGCACTTGGAAGAATGGAAAGCTGTTCCTGAGCCTACTACTCGTATTAGGTCTTGGGACGCATATTTTTGTGCTATTCAAAAGCCCCAGTTCTTGCGATGACCCCCCAACCAGATTCTGCAGAAACTACACCATAGCACTCCTTCTGTCCTTAAGGGAATGCAGTTTGAAATGAGCCAACCGATCCTCGTATGGACATCCAGGATGGAGACCAGGAGTGACGTATGCTAAATGCCTAGTGAAGGCTCGTTGGACAGATTCAATTCGCTGCGAGTGGACAGCATACTGCGGGTTCCAGACAACACTACCGAACTCCAGTACACTTCTCACCAGACCATTGTATAACAATATTTTTGTGGGAACTTGCAAGTCCTTGGAGTTACGTTTAATGAAACCCAGCATTTTAGCAGCCCGGTTAACTATGTTGTCATATTGTGGGATGGCACCCAAATCCCTTACCTGGTGTGTGGTGGCTATTTCATCGTTTCCAATATAGAAGTTGGTCTCCGTTATATTGCGTTTCCTTGTGAATCGGATATGCAGGCATTTGGAAGCGTTTAGCAACATTTGATTTTCATGACACCAGGTGTTTATTCGGTCAAGGTCTTGTTGCAACAGCTCCGCATCAGCCTCAGAATTAATCGTGCGAGATATTTTCATATCATCGGCATAAAGAGAGCAGCTGCAATGTTTGACCTGTCGAATTATGTCATTTATGAATAGCAGGAATAGAATCGGTCCAAGATGAGAGCCCTGTGGAACCCCAGAATCAGCCACGTATTTTGTAGATTTGACGTTATTAACTACCACGGTATATTTTCGGTCCATCAAATAGGACCCAAACCACTCAAGAAGAACACCACTCACCCCAAACTGACTGTAAAGTTTCCTTAAAAGGATCTGATGGTCCACTTTGTCGAAGGCATTAGCAAAATCTGTGTAGACTGTGTCAACTTGCTCATTGTTATCCACGTTCTTTATAATAGGAGTGATGTACGAGAGCAAGTTGGTATGCACTGATCTTTTTTTCAGGAAACCATGTTGTTCGTCACAGATTAGTGGTCTAGTGTGTGTGGTAAATCTGGACGAAACTAGTGACTCGAAAATTTTGGCAGCAGGAAAGGATAGCTATAGGTCGATAGTTCCTTACATCATTATTGTCCCTCTTTTTATAAATAGGAACTATTTTGGCTTTTTTCCATCCAGTGGGGACAACACCAGTAGCAAGAGACTCATCTATGATTTTTTTAAGTGGATACGCCAAATATCTAGCACATCGTTTAACAAAAAGTGGTGGTATTCCATTAGGGCCCAGACCCTTGTTAGTGTTTATGCGCTTCAGGCTCAGGCAAATCTCTTTTTCAGAAAAATGTACCACGTTTAGACAGTCGGAGACAGTATCGGAAACCTGGTCGAATGGTGATAATCCGGGATCGCCCCTGGATGTTTAAATAGAGCTAAAGTGAGAGCCAAACATGTTAGCTATATCACAATTGGCAGTACAGGTTGACATACCATTATTGTGCGTTGTTGATGGCAAGGTGTTAGAGCCCGATCTTTTGTGTTTTATGAAGTTCCAGAAAGCCTTGGGATCACGTTTTATGTTTTTTTCGATGGAATTAATGTAATTAGTGTGCCAGTCACGAATAAGTTTAGCGCATCGTTTCCTGATCAGCTCAAACTCCAGCCTATCTCTGGGATTTTTGTATTTGCGAGATTTATGCCTAAGTTTGTCTTTCTCTTTTAAGAGACCGATTAGCTCTCCGGTAAACCAAATGGGATGAGATATTTTGCGCGGCTTTCTCTTTGGAAAGCATTCCCTTAAGATGCTATTTAAACTGTCGTAGAAAACTGTACCCATTTCATCCGCGCCGTTGCATCTAGCGAAACTTGCAGACCATTCCAAGCATTCAAGGAGAGATATAATTTTATCAAAGTCAGCCTTATAAAAATTGTAATCTTGCCGAGATTGGTCGGTTGACACGGAATACGGTTTGAGGTCTATTACAATGTTAAGTGGCGGGTGCAGATTATCGACTTTACTTAATTTGTTATCCGATTCGCGTATGGTACATTTTACGTTAGTTAAAACTAAGTCCAGTATTTTGCCATCGGCAAATCAAGGTTTTCAAGTACCTTGTATGGCTGCATTGGTGGGTTCGAGAGCTACAACTGCCGGGGCTGTTCTGTGTATATGCTAGCACACACCAACAGAATGTATTTACATGACAAAAAAATGCGACTAAAAAACTTATTTCGAGCAATAATTATATTCACAGTTTTTATAATGGTTCAGGACTTCACGCGATATAACTTTGGAAAACTTACTTTTGCCGAAGTTTCGGGTACGTTGCGGCACCCTTTACACTGTAATATTTTAAAAGTAATTTATATACTGTGAAACAAATAGGCTTCTCCCAACGTGCGCGGTAAACACGGATTAGATTAATGTGGAAAATCCATACTAATATTATAAATGAGAAAGTAACTCTGTCTGTCCGTCTGTCTGTATGTTGCGCTTTTACGCCTAAACCACTGAACTGATTTTGATAAAATTTGTTATAGGGATAGGTTAGACCTTGAGAAAGGACATAGGCTATGTTTGGTCGCGATAACCGCAATCCACGCGGGCGGAGCCACGGGCAAAACTAGTAATACCTATAATCATGTGGAAGAAACTTTGGCAATGATGGCGGCCGATGTCCAAATAATACAAATATGTTATGTGATGAATATATCTTTCCACAACATTATACCAATCCTTCAGCAGCATTTCGATTGCGCTATAAAATATATTGTAGTGGAATTCCGGTTTTGAACTACAGCTGTTTTATTTTAGTATATTAAGTTTAGTGTTAGTGTGTTCCTAACCGTAGAAGCGTTTGTTTAGTCGGTGAGTGTGGGCATTTTATTTTTGCAATAAAGTATTATGTTATAGTTTATCGTGGGATTATATTTGAACTTCAAACATGAGAAATATGTTGAGCTAAAAGAATTTTGATTAGTTCGTTTGTAAAGTTATTAGTTGTAAAATACTGTAGAGTAAAAGGTCAAATCTAGGTAGATACAAAATGAAATAATGACACAATATGACATCGTCTTATAATAAACTAGCTTTTGCCCGCGGCTCCGCCCGCGTAGATGTCGGTTATCGCGACCAAACATAGCCTATGTCCTTTCTCATGGTCTAATCTACCCCTATACCAAATTTTATCAAAATCGGTTCAGTGGTTGGGGCGTAAAAGTGTAACATACAAACAGGCAGACAGACAGACAGACAGAGTTACTTTCGCATTTATAATATTAGTATGGATATGGATATGGATTAATGACACAGCACATAGTAGAAGGTATAGAGATAAAGGTATGCATAGTGGTACCACAGAATGGATAATGTAGTACATTGAATACTATAAATAAAAAGTCTTACGTTCAAGCATTTTCACAAACTTTCACCTTTATGAAAATATATTAGAATTAGAGCATGCTAGACCCATTCCACTTTCATTGTCAGCTTCTGCAACCCAGTTCCAATTGGCTTGGGTCCTTAAGATCTTAGTGAGTGAGATTTCGCATTAATAAAATATTTATAACTAAATTTGAGATAGCCTTGAGGATACTCCAAACAGTTAATAATAATATAGATTTTTGAAAATGTCTATGTAGCGGGGGTAGCGGTAGTGAACGCGGCCTCAAAAGTCCAACAACTGGTCTAGTTGCAATGCTTCGATATTTCCATTGGGTTTATTTATTTATTATGCATAATATCAACAGTGTAAACACCAACATTGATGAAAGATAGATGAAAATATTACTATGTAGGCATGTGCTACACATATTACAGATATGCACAGCATTGGCTGGTTGTCTTACAAAGAATAGCAAAAATTAAATGTCAAATTATACTTACAAACTACATAAAGCATGTCAACTTATTGGGTTGTGGAACTCAGATGGCAATCGCTTCGCAGAAAATATCGAAGTTAGACTGGTAAAGCCGACCCCAGACTCCAAGCTGACAAGGACAACCAAGGACCCAAGATGGCGTGCGTTTTAGTCGGTTCGAGTCCGACATAATCACCTCCACCGGCTCTGTGGAGATGGTATCCGTGGGGATTTATCGCACAATAAAAAAAAAAAGCTGAAAGCTTCGGGTGCGACTGGGATTAACGCGAAGATAAAGAAGAAGATTTATGTGCTACTCGATATTATATTAAAGTACCAATTTATTAAAACCCATTATTACTACAACATACTATTACGATTATTAGGTACGTATACGGTAAGGTACGTATTGCTTTATGAAGAAATAATGACGTTAAATAAATAGGTTTTCAACAAGCCACAGACCATTATTATTCGAAATTAATTTTATTCTACTTTTATATTAGACTAGCTTTTGCCCTCGGCTCCGCCCGCGTGGATGTCGGTTATCGCAACAAAACATAGCCTATGTCCTTTCTCAGGGTCTAATCTACCCCTATACCAAATTTCATCAAAATCGGTTCAGTGGTTTAGGCGTGAAAGCGTAACATACAGACAGACAGACAGAGAGACAGACAGACAGACAGAGTTACTTTCGCATTTATAATATTAGTATGGATACCGTGTGAATCATGGCACAGCATATTATTTTTTACACATTTACGACAAGCCTCGCATGTTGGTAGTAGGTAGGCCTTCTTGCATTTACATAAAATTATGTAAGAATATCTTTATCTTCTTTTCAGGAAAAAATCTTACCAGCTGGGTAAACATACATTGCCTGTAGGATTTAGATGAAGCTAAATAACTGATCTAAAAAAAACACCTATCTTTCCTTCCAGATTGTCAGCAATAGTTTCGCCTCCTATTACGTAGTAGGTACCTTCAGGCATTTACAACCGTTCAAAAATCTAGGTCTAATCTATTTACATTATAATGTTAATTTAGTTTGTGTACACTTCAAAATTGAATTCAATTAATCTATTGAGCTCAAATTTTGACAAGATATACAGACAACCAGTTTTAAAGATGATTTACTATTTCTAAATATATTACGAAATTTAATCTCAAATCGACTGCAATCGGAAAGTCTACGTTTAAAAATTTCTTCCTGGATGAACCCTAAAAATTAAAAACAGACAGCCGTTGAGTAGATACGTACCAACATTTGAGACTCATCCTACGGCACACCTAGGTACCACGGAACATAATTACTACCAGACTCGCCATTGCCTGACATTAATTGCGTAATATGAATAATTTATAACTAAACATCACCCGTCCAATGTTTCAGTTGCTGCTAACCTCATGAACAATGAAGTTAGTCTACGCGATATTCTTGACCGTTATTGGCTTAACGATATCTACTTGCCATGTAATCGAACTTAGTGCCATAACTCCCAAACCGTTAGAAAACAACACACAAAATCTTATTTTAAAAGAATCGATTGAATATGAATATTCGAAGAAAGTGCTTGAAGCAGAAAGTACAGTTTATCTCGAAGATGTATTGTTTGCGTTGAAAAATCAGAATTGGAGTGCAGCGGAAGAGCCATGTTTGGACCAAATATACAATCTTGTATATAATTTGCAGAACTTCACGCTTTGGGCGGTTTGGGGTGAGTTTTTTCTCAACATGTTTATCTGTTAAGTAAACTATCAGAAGAAGTTTTAAATTTATATACCTATTAGGTACCTATTATTTGTATAAATTTAATTTTCATTTTATGAAATATGTATGACACATAAATAATACTAATAGAAATTGAAAAGTACGTACTAAAATGAATAAAAAAAAAAAAGAAATAGGTCGCGGAATTCCTCCGCATCGCCCCCGGCCGGAAACGTTCCCAGAAGGCTGGCTGCATTGCCACGTTGAATGGCAATGTTTAACCTCTGTGCAAGGTAGCATTAACCAGCCTTCTGGTCACGCGTGGCGTCGTTCAGCCGCTTTGCTAGATCTTTGTAAAGAACAAATTTATAAGTAACTAGCTTTAGCCCGCGGCTCCGCCCGCGTGGATGTCGGTTCCCGGAAATTATTCGCCGTAAAAACCATCCTTGAACTTCAACGAACACTTTAAAAAAAAGAATTGGCCAAATTGGTCCAGGCGTTGTTGAGTTATGCGCTTAGCAACGCATTTAGGGATTCATGTTTATATTATAGATAAAATATTATGTTAATGACATTTCCTAAAGTTTATGCGAATTCGACACTCCACGAACATGACTGCTGAAAAGTGGCCGAAACGTCTGATTAAAAGTAAATAACAACAAATAAACCTCGTTAGAATCTATCTGCTATCTGAACTCCATAACCCAAAGGTGATATCGAAGCATTGCAGCTAGACCAGTTGCTGGACTTTTTAAGGTCTCTTACTACCCATAACGACTGCCATAGATGTTCGCATGGCAACCGAAACCGATGGCTGTCTTCAAAAGAATTTTAAGTAGTTGATATTTTTATAGAACAAACAAAAGGGTTTGTGTATCTACTTGGGTTCAAAGTTTACGAATGATGGACGTGACTGATATTCTGGAATGGAATTTGGGAGGAAATCAAGCGAATTGCGCGCAGCTGCATAATTTTACGTGCAGTTGAAACATTTCTAAAGAAGATGACTTTACCATAGAGGAGTGCGTATATCCACATTAATGTTTCACTAGCTCTTGCCCGCGGCTCCGCCCGAATGGATGTCAGTTATCACGACCAAACATAGATGTCCTTTCTCAAGGTGTAATTTACCCCTGTACCACATTTCATCAAAATCGGTTCAGTGGTTTAGGCGTAAAAGCGTAACAGACAGACTTGCAAGGATAAGTACTTTCATAAAGATAAAGATATATTTATTTGTAGAAACATGTGTATAGATGATGTTACAAGTATAACGAATGTATTGAAAGTTTCAACATGTTCTCTCAGTGTAGTCGTACAAATATGAGTATTCGTTCGCTTTGTATGAGCAAGAAATATTAGTCTACTATATAATTTTCCTTTAATATATAAAAACATTTTTTGTTACATTCATTTGTCAATTATAATTTACTCATAACATGGTTCAATTTAGCTAATTATCGGACAATAAAGTTGAATGATACAAATTAATTTCAGTATATTATAATAGTCCAAAAAATAGGTTAGACACAGATTGACGCCAAATAGATACTTTATAACTGTTTATACTGGAGATTGATGGCGCTTGGTGGAATCTGCTACACATATTGAATAAACATATTGAAAAAAAACATCAATGTAAACCTTTGAAAATGCCGTAAGGCGAAACCGGTCAGGTTTAGAAATAAAATAAACCCAGTGGAAAAGTACAAGTGTGTTATTCAATATGAGATACTTTGTAAGCTTAAGTCAGAATCTTTTATAAATTGATGTCAAAATTGTATTATTTATATCAAGGAACTGAATGTCAATAAGCGTTAATATTATCATATAATCAATATATGTCCTGATCATTAATTAAATTGTATTATTGTGTAGTAGCTTAGTAATTTATAATATTAGTATGGTTTTGTATTAGTGGCGAAAGAAGAACATTTTCAAAAGGAAAGCCGGAGTTTTTAATGTCTAACTAATCAAATAGTAGGTACTAGTATTAAACCTAACAATAGTTTGTGCTAGTAAAAATTCCGACATTTTAAAGTAAAAATTAATTACAATTAATTGGAACATGTGTTATTAACAAACAGTAACAAATTATGTAAATCTTGATTAATAGACTACACTGTACTGACGGTCTAGCTAAATGCATGTGAATCAGTGAAACGACTGCAACATATTCGATAATACATTTTTTTTGTGTTCGCTATATAAAATTGAGTTTTAAGAATTAAGCTTTTTTTTTCTCATAATAGGTGTTGCGTTATATGGAAACATCTTTTACTTTTTAATAGATTTCAAAAATGAGGAGGTTCTCAATCTGATTGGTTTTTTTTTTCCACCACTTTTTTATTTTCAATCTATGTATATAAAAATCAATTGCTGTTCGTTAGTCTCGCTAAAACTCGAGAACGACTGAACGGATTTATCCTATCTTGGTCTGGAAATGTTCGTGGAGGTCTAGGGAGGGTTCAAAAGGTGAAAAAAATTCGAATAATTGCCGGGAACCGACATCCACGCGGGCGGAGCCGCGGGCAAAAGCTAGTCAATTAAAAAGAAATAACCAGTACGATGCAATTCTTTCTAAGTGTTATTGTGAAAAAATAAACCTTCACTATTTTTTTTTTTAAATTGATAGAGTAACATAAATAGATAAAAACCTTCATGCACCCTAATCGCGAAGTGACTAAATCCAAAAAGATTATAATATTGACCATATATACACTGACGGACTCATAAACTGCATCAAAGTTCAGGTTTACTCTAAAAGGATTTTTTATAATAAGTATGCAAACTTTTTAGATTAAATTATATAAATATGGAAAGACTGGCTCTTAATCTTAAAAAAAAAATTAAATTTAAAAATAGAACTGCAGTAAAACAAATGAATATAGCCGGGAAAAGAAAATTTACTTGTAGTATCAGATTTGCGTGTTATTTATAGCAAAGTTTTAAATTGATTCTCATTGATTTTTTTTGTTTGTCAATTGAATTATTGTTACCAGCATAATGTTGGGTTAGTTTTTTAACACATCGAGAGTTTTTGAACCATAATATGGATACTTCGTCCGAACAAGTGGCACAAATTGTAGCATTGGTGCGGGAGGGCTTGGATCAACGAACGATTGGTAGAAATTTAAATTTAAACCAGTCTACGGTTTCTAGAATATACAGAAGGTTTGTAGAGACAGGTTCTTACAGGAGGAGACGTGGTACAGGCAGAACTCGAGCAACCACAGGTCGTGATGACCGATTTATTGTTATAACTTCCCTGCGAAATCGTTTCCTCACGTCAGTTAACATCAAAACCGAGCTTAATGAAGTGCGTGGAGTAAACGTGTGTGCACGAACAATAAGAAGAAGGTTAAAGGAAGCGGATATCACCCCTTTTAGACCAGCAAATGGTCCAAAGTTGTCTACAGCTCACAGACAAGCTCGCTTAAGATTTGCGCGTCATCACCTGAATTGGACAGAAGAGCAGTGGGCCTCTGTATTGTTCACGGACGAGTGTAGGACATGTTTATATGGTGCAGATGGTCGCAGAAGAGTCTATCGTCGACGTGGGGAGCGATATGCTCAAAGTTGCATTGAGGAGCGTGTTCCTTTTGGAGGCGGTTCATGTATGGTCTGGGGTGGCATATCGATGAACGCGCGAACAGAACTTGTGTTCATAGACATGGTCCGTCAAAACGGTAATAGAGGGGGTTTGACAGCACATCGCTACATAACAGAGATATTAGAAGATCACGTGGTGCCTTACATGGGATTCATAGGCGAAAATTTTACTTTAATGCAGGATAATGCCCGGCCGCATGCAGCTGCACAAGTTCAACATTATTGCGAAGAGGTTGGGATACGTACAATGAATTGGCCAGCACGCAGCCCGGATCTTAATCCCATCGAGCATGTTTGGGACAATTTAAAAAGAGCTGTATATGCGAGAAACCCTTCGCCCACGACAGTGGCAGCACTAAGAACAGCACTTTCAGAAGAATGGGACAATATTCCGCAAGATCTTTTAAAAACCCTTATAAAATCTATGCGGAACCGATTAGAATCCGTAATAAGGGCACGTGGGGGTAATACACCTTATTAAAACACAAATAAACCCTTGCATAAAGTTTGTGTCTATTGTTAAAACCAATTTTTTAATTAAACCAATTTTTCTTAAATTTCTGTTTTTTTTTCAAAAAAAGTGTTAAGGTCCTTTCCAGTACATAAACTTAAACTTAAAGATATGACCCTACGCTGTTTTAAAGTTCACGAACCAATCTAGAGGTTTCAATTTAAATCTGTATAGAAAGTATGCATACTTGGTTAAAATATTTATTTCAAAGTCGTCTATTACTTTGATGCAGTTTATGAGTCCGTCAGTGTATTTCATATATTAATTATTATGGCGGTCATGCACTACGTAGCCGTAATTCTAGCTTCCAAGTAATACTGACAAATATATTACAATAAATACAAATAGATATATTCATGCACACAAATATTTGCACTGAGCGGGAAGCCAGTTCTTTATAAAAATTACCTTGTCACACAGATTGGGACGCATTATCGTCAGAGCCTCAAGGTATACTATTTGGCAATAGATACCAGTTGGGAAATTTTGACCAATGCATGAAAGTGCCTTGGTCTAGAAGTCATCCGCATCTGAAGACCAAATACTGCTTGGCCGAAGTAGTTCTAGAGAGAACCGACAATGCTGTACGACGACATGTCGAGAAACCTATAGACCCGTACCAGTCTGCATTGGACTTTCTTCAGGTAAAGTTGTATTTTGTAACAGATTTTTTAGAAATATAATACTTCTCATTATCCTCTGAGCCTCTTTCCAAATCAGTTGGAATCGAATATCATTCAACTCCTAAGCCCCTAACCTCCAATGTTTTTCGTGAAGGGCTTCAGAATCTAATGTCCACACAGAAGTTCTCCTCCATTAAGTTCTGCAGTTATAACTTAATGTACTATACGTACTGTCATTATTCATCCAAATACCTTCTTACTTACTTTGTTTTATAATTGCACCTGAAGCTTTTAATATACTACCATGGTTATACCATTCTTTTCATTAAAGTTCAGCTGAATTTTTGAATAAAAGCTTGTTTTCAAAAAAGCTTTTATTATACTATAAATATATATTTTCAACGTTTTTGTTTTAGTATTATCATGTAGCACCAGAGTGCTTGCCAAGAGAATCCAAACGCGCCCTATCTCGATAGAGTTTCACTTGTTTAGTTTCCTAGATCCCTTCTGATGCCATCTTCAGAATCTGAATACCATGTAATACTGGAAAGTTAGCCAAGACAAAACAAATGAGCCAAAACTGCAAGGATTTATCTTGTTTAGTTTAGGAGTCCTTTTTTTTATCGCAATTTTCAATTCCATTTCAGACTCTGAATCAGTGGCGAAGGATGAAAATTTTGAAAAGGGAATCTGGTAGATTTTTTTTTCCTCTTAATATAACGACCATAGCCTGTATACAATTCTGGGCGTTCTGATTTTAAATCCTGAAGTTCAGGTTCTCAGGTACTGGGACCCGTATTCTAGGACGACATTCAGTCTGAATTGCGATTTGACAGATTGTATAGACAGATTGATAGATTGAGATATTACAATCTGTCCTCAGGCAAATCGAGATTCAGGCTGAGTGTCATTCTAGAATACGGGCCTCAATTTCAGATACTGAATTTCAGACACATTCATTTGTAGATAATCCATTATGTACCTATATTATTATTATTAGAGTTTAAAGTCTGTTTCATAATCTCCGATGGTAAATTGACAACTGCAAATGTTAAATTGTGAAATAATGATACCAGCTTTTAGAGTGTAGTGACGTGCTCGAATGCTCTAAGCTATCAAAAATATTTTGCCATACATACAAGTGGTTTAAGCCCATATTATATTTTAACAAAAAGTAAAAATTTAATAGGTAAATGGGTATTTAGCAAAAATAGTAAAACTTTTAAACTTAACGAATCCTTTTCGAAGAAGGGCTTCGTCATGTGACCCCTCAGAGGTGGAAAGGCTGTATGCAGTCAGACTGTACGCTATGGCGCATGTTATCAAAGTAGAAAATAAAATGTATCAATTGGGCCATATAGTCGACGACATTAACGATCGCTTCATAATAGAATTAGGTGACGACTCGGAGTCGGAGAATTCAGATGAATTATTAAATTATAAACAGTTACAAGATTAAATACATTATTAAACATAAATGTTGTTATATTTACTGAGTTTAAGATTAGTACGAAAAACATTGGAAAAAATGGAATGCTCAAGTGAGACTCGAACTCACGACCTTTCGCTTACAGGGCGACTGCTCTGCCAACTGAGCTATTGAGCACCACTTGAATCATTCCAAATTTTCCTTCTCTTTATATCCGTCTATAAGGGCGACGGTGCAGCCATCTACCAACATTCTTACGAACTGTTGGAAACAATGAATGATTTTTCAACCATTTTTAAACATTGAATTTTGATGACTGCGCCCAAATATTTGAATGAATTTTTTATAGCATTTATTATGCTAACTGTTAAGTTCGAAAAACATTGGAAAAAATGAAATGCTCAAGTGAGACTCGAACTCACGACCTTTCGCTTACAGGGCGACTGCTCTGCCAACTGAGCTATTGAGCACCACTTGAATCATTCCAAATTTTCCTTCTCTTTATATCCGTCTATAAGGGCGACGGTGCAGCCATCTACCAACATTCTTACGAACTGTTGGAAACAATGAATGATTTTTCAACCATTTTTAAACATTGAATTTTGATGACTGCGCCCAAATATTTGAATGAATTTTTTATAGCATTTATTATGCTAACTGTTAAGTTCGAAAAACATTGGAAAAAATGAAATGCTCAAGTGAGACTCGAACTCACGACCTTTCGCTTACAGGGCGACTGCTCTGCCAACTGAGCTATTGAGCACCACTTGAATCATTCCAAATTTTCCTTCTCTTTATATCCGTCTATAAGGGCGATGGTGCAGCCATCTACCAACATTCTTACGAACTGTTGGAAACAATGAATGATTTTTCAACCATTTTTAAACATTGAATTTTGATGACTGCGCCCAAATATTTGAATGAATTTTTTATAGCATTTATTATGCTAACTGTTAAGTTCGAAAAACATTGGAAAAAATGAAATGCTCAAGTGAGACTCGAACTCACGACCTTTCGCTTACAGGGCGACTGCTCTGCCAACTGAGCTATTGAGCACCACTTGAATCATTCCAAATTTTCCTTCTCTTTATATCCGTCTATAAGGGCGACGGTGCAGCCATCTACCAACATTCTTACGAACTGTTGGAAACAATGAATGATTTTTCAACCATTTTTAAACATTGAATTTTGATGACTGCGCCCAAATATTTGAATGAATTTTTTATAGCATTTATTATGCTAACTGTTAAGTTCGAAAAACATTGGAAAAAATGAAATGCTCAAGTGAGACTCGAACTCACGACCTTTCGCTTACAGGGCGACTGCTCTGCCAACTGAGCTATTGAGCACCACTTGAATCATTCCAAATTTTCCTTCTCTTTATATCCGTCTATAAGGGCGACGGTGCAGCCATCTACCAACATTCTTACGAACTGTTGGAAACAATGAATGATTTTTCAACCATTTTTAAACATTGAATTTTAATGACTGCGCCCAAATATTTGAATGAATTTTTTATAGCATTTACTATGCTAACTGTTAAGTTCGAAAAACATTGGAAAAAATGTTTTTCGAACTTTTTGTAGCATTTATTATGCTAACTGTTAAGTTCGAAAAACATTTTTTCCAATGTTTTTCGAACTTAACAGTTAGCATAATAAATGCTATAAAAAATTCATTCAAATATTTGGGCGCAGTCATTAAAATTCAATGTTTAAAAATGGTTGAAAAATCATTCATTGTTTCCAACAGTTCGTAAGAATGTTGGTAGATGGCTGCACCGTCGCCCTTATAGACGGATATAAAGAGAAGGAAAATTTGGAATGATTCAAGTGGTGCTCAATAGCTCAGTTGGCAGAGCAGTCGCCCTGTAAGCGAAAGGTCGTGAGTTCGAGTCTCACTTGAGCATTTCATTTTTTCCAATGTTTTTCGAACTTAACAGTTAGCATAATAAATGCTATAAAAAATTCATTCAAATATTTGGGCGCAGTCATCAAAATTCAATGTTTAAAAATGGTTCAAAAATCATTCATTGTTTCCAACAGTTCGTAAGAATGTTGGTAGATGGCTGCACCGTCGCCCTTATAGACGGATATAAAGAGAAGGAAAATTTGGAATGATTCAAGTGGTGCTCAATAGCTCAGTTGGCAGAGCAGTCGCCCTGTAAGCGAAAGGTCGTGAGTTCGAGTCTCACTTGAGCATTTCATTTTTTCCAATGTTTTTCGAACTTAACAGTTAGCATAATAAATGCTATAAAAAATTCATTCAAAAAAAAAAATTAAGATTAGTATTAATGCATTATATACTATAACCTACAGAATGTATCGCCAACTATCAATAGTTGCAAAAAACCGGCAAAATAGGTAATGTTATTTTACTATCTGAGATTATGAAACAGAAATCTTTACCACGGCGCGGCGTACCTTTCCAGAGCAAGCTAGTAGAAATCAATATATAGCGACCCCTCGACGACCATCTAATACTAGATTTAACAAAACTTTAGCTCAGTCGATTACCAATAAAGGTCGAAACATGGTTTGCAAAGAATGGAAAACGTACATATACACGCAGAGTGCAAGATAAATTAAAGCTTAAATAAAATTATATTGCAATACTTGCAACCCTGTAGTTTTTTTTTTCATTTTGACGTAAATGCCTATTGCATTGTGCCAGTACATTCTTTTTAATGAATCAGGAAATAGGATAAAGGAACTCTAGATTTAAGACCTAGATCAAAATAAATCATAATAATTGTAAATATTCATATCATTTTTACATTATTTTAT
Source organism: Eilema sororculum (assembly GCA_914829495.1). Lineage (NCBI taxonomy): Eukaryota > Metazoa > Arthropoda > Insecta > Lepidoptera > Erebidae > Eilema > Eilema sororculum. The sequence goes on along the minus strand of OU618553.1, from coordinate 11,298,138 downwards.
TATAGCTTCTATTTTAAATTACATTTACAAAATACATTGCATTGATTCGTTGTTTTATTTTTATTCTAAATTGTAATTGAAGTATTAGTAAATTTGTTGATGTAAATTACACCTTCGATTTTTAATACATAGTATCTAACTAGTTGTACATTAGTGTACGTATACTCATTATTAACGTAACTTTAAAAAACTGGTTTCCAATGCTCGCGAAATATTATAATATTATATACTAATACTAGCTGTTGCCCGCGGCTCCGCTCGCGTGGATGTCGCTTATTGCGTAGTGCTGTAAATTTTAGCGATGAGAGTCGAGTGTTGAGCGCTGAGTAGACACTCTACTCGCCTCTCTATTCGTCTGTCTACTCACCTTTCTATTTGTATCTCTACTCGCCTCTCTATTCAACTCTCTACTTGACTCCGTATTCCACTCTATACTTGATCCTCTAATCATCTCTGTGTTCCACTCTCTTCTCGACATTTTACTCAATTCTGTGATGGACGCTCTACTTTACAGTCTACTCGCCTTTCTACTTAACATTCAAGGAAAAACGCAAGACGTCTTATAAGTTATTTGTGGCAGGCCCACGTATTGAAGCCAACGTAGAGGTTCTCCAGCTTCGCATCTCAAATGCGACGTCGAGTAACCTCTACGTTGGCTTCCCCGTTTCTTTCCCCTTTGAACCTCAATCCTGAAGAGTAGAAGCGAGAAGCTGGTGGACCATGCACAATGGTTAATAGACTCTAGAGATCCTGTCTGACAGCCCAAGCAGCCCTGGCAATCACTCGTCGATCCTTCACATGTTCCTCTAATTGCAGAGGGTGTAGTGGTGGACGATGCCAAAGGCGAAGAACTCATTCACCCAGTATGCCCCACTGGGTGAATGAGTTCTTCGCCTTTGGCATCGTCCAAAAGTAGGAACTACGATCTGATATAGACCAACGTTCGGCCAAGCGGCAAGCCTAACCCAGGACAGGAACGGTGGCTCCTAAGGAAGAAAACCTCTATAAAAATTACCCAGGAGCGGACGAACACAATCTAGTGTTGACCCCGTCCGTCCCAGCCGTAATCCTGAACGGATAGGAACGGTGGATCTATATAGGTCGCGCTACCCGACGCGGAGGTTGAGTCCGCAGCCATGACGACAACGAAGAAGAAATTCAACGTCACCGGGGCGGTAGAGGTAAGGCGATCCTACCCCTTGGTCAGACAGAAAATATGGTATTCTAAATTTCACTACTGAGGGGGCGAAATAGGTGACTAACCGTTGTATTTACTGTCGCAATTTGCAAAGCCAATTTTTATGATCTTTATTTTGTTGGAAAGGGAATAATCCAGGGAGTCAAAATCAGATTCAAATGACGGGATTCTATGGACATCCTCAATATGTTTCTATTGCTTTTACATAATATAATGTGAATTTTTGATTCTGAAAATCATATTGTTAAACTGATGATAAAAACCTAGTCAAATGATGAACGATGAATCTGTTATAAACTTATACTAAAAGGAATAAAAAAATAAAACCTACTTCAAAAATAGAGACCCTAAAAAGAGAAAAATAACGGAACTTACAGATTTACTGATCTGTTAGAAGTAGCTGGTAGGTGGTAGGTGGAAATATATTCCACAGTATGGCTCTACTGGGGAATATACTCCCTATCAGAGCCACTTAAAACACGTAGTTGAGTAAGACTAATAAAGGTCATTGTGTTCTTATGAAAGCCGTTGTACGAAGCAACGGCTTTCAAAACAACAATTTATTCTTATGTATGTGCTGTAAAATATAATTACTGGGCTGTATTTTATAAAATTTTACTATTCTGAAATTTTAATAGATAGCGCATGGGCATTTGTTTTTTCTTTTGGAAACGAAACGACATTATACAAATGATTGCTAACATAACTAAGTAGGCGCGTAGCTAGGCACGTTTTCCTGTTATTTTTAAGTTTTCCCTTGATTTCTCCATGTTCTCAGCCTCAGATCCGGACTTTTGGGGATATAGGACCACTCTGTCATACGCAAGAATAGTAAAATTCTTTAGTATGTCCGGAGAGCACGATAAGCCGTCAGTCCCGGTTGCCATACAAACATCTATGGCAGTCGTTACGGGTAGTTGGGGCCCTAAAAGTCTAAGAACTGGTCTAGCTGGAATGCTTCGATATTGCCTTTGGGTTGTGTAGGTCAGATGGCAGTCGCTTCACAGTAAATATCGAAGATTAGCCAAATCCGCAGTTAAACTGGTAAAAGCGGACCCCAGGCTCCAAGTTAAAAACGTTAGGATGAAGAAGAGAAAAAAAAATCTGCCATGTTTAGGCAGCATTTGGTGGAAATCCTTTCTTATAATACCCTTTCATCAAGAGTTCTTCAAAAATGGCAATCTATATTAAAGGTAGCCCATGTACGTTCCCAAGCTCTTATGCAACTCTGTAACAAATTTCATCAAAATCTGTTCAGTTCATTTGTTTAGGCGTGAAAGGCAACAGACATTTTCGTATTCATAATATTAGCACAGTCTAACGAATTGTCTATTCTGCAACCATTTTTGCTCAGATGCATTGGGATCATGTCAAACATCATCACACCGCTCGCTATAGGCAAGAAATTCATCCTCACACAGTCCGACCGGAAACGGTGAACATTGTGCGGTAAGCGGTTAGAAAGGAACTCCAACACACGCTCAAGCTTTGGAATAAATTCTCTGCTCTGGTTTTCCCAAGCAACAACAATATGGGGTTTTTGAAGAAGGGCATTAGATTAGAAGGTTTCCTCAGGGTCGGTAGCATGAGTGTGTATGTGCATGTGTGTTCCAGTGAGCAACAAAATTACAGGCTAACATTTTACTATTTATCCAGGATGTTCGATGAAAGTATGTAAGTCAAAAGCTTTTTACGAATCGAAATATACAGATGCAGTACTGCACCGACATCAATGATATTTTATACAAGATATGTTACGTTCATAGTAACTGACTTCTCAAATCTGATCCAGGAGTCTGTCAGTGCACAATAGTTGACAATTAGCGTTAAAGTAGTACGAAATATGGGATAAGCACATGAGTAAAAAAGATAGCTATAATTCGGAATGATTCGGACGATTGCGCTTCGAAGCATAGATTATGATTTTGTTGAACAGAAGGGGTATTTCGTTGGTAGGCAAGAAATGAAATTCGATGAAAAAATAATACGTCATTATTTATTTCGGAAAATGATAATAATTCAAAAAGATAATTAGGGAACTTCTCGAAAATAAAACCATAGTGCCGTACTGACATTATAATCAAAAATTAAACTCCTTCAAATGAATTTAATTTATTTCTTTTCTGCCTCTTAGAAAGTTTTTTATTTTGGGATTATTTTTATGAGCAGAATGAAGCCGAACAGTGGTATATTTGTCAGTTATTTATATTCTTCCTGAGCAATGTTCCTTTTTCCGAAATATATCTCTCAGTGGCTTCAAAATTATTGCTACAAATTCTGCTGCTTTTTGAAGGTGTCCAGTCAAACTCATTTCGTTGTTCTTTAACAATTACAATCCACTCTTGAAGTCGAACTTCATTAGTCGGAAACCTTGAAAAAAAATTTAGGTTATTATAATTATTTAAAGGACAACAAATAAATAAAACAAAAATTATGTTACTGAATTTTGAATTACAAATAAAACTGAACAGCAGGTTAAAATTATTACTTTAGTAGGCAGTAAACTGAAAATTACCCTATGTCACATCTGTACTGATAATCTATGCAAGCATTGTTGTTGTGTCCTTGTCGTGCTCATATCAAAAAGTATTTCTGTCCTTTTTCTTTGCCGCCATTATTTTAAAAATATTAATAAACTAATTTTAATGAAATACACTAAAAAATCGGTAATATTTTATGTACTTACATGTGATAGAAGGTCCTTCGTGTTTTATTGATTTTAGTGTCGTAATTTGTACATTTTAAAAAATACACCATGGCATTTTTATTGCCATTTTATTATGCGCTTACATACGTGACAACTCGGCGTTTGCCAGACATATACTAAATGCGATACGTCCCAATTGGGACGTTTTCGCGTCTTCACCAGGCGCAGTCTAATAACATATCTGCCTCTTTTTTGTATGTAATATCATTGACCGACATCAACTTAGGTAATTTCATAATTTGCCAGACAAAAACCGCCTTTACCGTAGGACTATTATACGTCAGCTGTGAACGAAACCATACTTTGTTCAAAACCGCGTTATCGCCATCTAGTTGTTATTTTGTAAATAAATTATAGAATTTAAAATTTTAATTACATGATTAAATACGTATTTTTTTACATGATTGTGCATGTAAAAATTAAGTATATTTATTTACATAGTTGTTTGGAAGTAAAATTTATCCATAAGAATAATCTCAAGTAAAAAGCGACATCTATAAATCTTAGCAAAATTAAGATTATTATATATTATTGCTCACATCTCTGGTTCTACTGAACCGATTGCAATCAAACAAATGTAAGATTTTAAGTCTGAGCAAGCCCTTCCTAACAAAGAAAACCGCATCAAAATCCGTTCAGTGGTTTTTGCGTCCATCGCGAACAAACAGACAAACAGACAAACAGACAGGAAATGAAAAAAATATATTTTCGTGTTCAGTATCGTTCATATAACATAATGCAAGTATTTTTTTTTAAATATCTCCAATGTACAGACACGACCACTTTACAATTATATAATAGTATAGATTATATACTAAATACCAAAAATACCAATGAGAATACCAAATAATACCTATTTGGTATTCTCATTGGTATTTAGTATTTTTTCCTATCCTTTCAAAAGACATAATCATAATCTAGACAAGCGGGAGCGTGTCAAGCCCAATTCAACAACAGAAGGCGTTCTTAAAAAAAATATATTTCCACAGGACCATTCACCACACACTCGTGTCCTGAATGAGCTAACATGGGGCGCATGCGTGCCGGCTGCGTGTGCGCCACGTACTGTGGAACGGCTCCTCGGTGTCGTCCTCGCGCGAAGCCATCTTGGCGCTGCAGGAATGAAGAGCAATATTACTATTGATGAGGAATGTCAGACAGATGATGACCACAGTGATTATGATGGACTGTTTTATGCTTTTTTGTAAGTAAATAGTTTGGTAAAACTAGGTATTGCCCGCCGCAAAACCGACAATGGTTTCACCAGACTATAGTATATTTACTAGACCATTATTCCATATGCTTTTCTTTGACGTCAAGCCAGCAGCTCCTTCGGCTTTGGGCTTGGTAGAGGTGGATTTTAATTCTAATACGTAGGCTATTTTAAAAATGTCTAACTTGTTGTACGATGATGATCATAACTTTATAATCAAACTAAATTTAAAGATAATAAGAATGTATTTTTTATTTACTTACAGCATACTTATTGGATCGTTAAGTTTAATTTGCCTCATTTGCACATACGTGAATAGTCGAAGTAATGCGTTAGACACAAAAACGATTAGTAAGTACCTGTTCAATCATTTTATGCAAACTAAAACTTTTAAACAATCTATATCGTTAGATAGGGCACTCGCAAGGGGAGGAGGGTCGCCCTACAATATTCATGTATTATTTCAAGCACCAAGGCACAGAGTATGGCAAACGGTGGTGTTTAGTGGGTATGCTATTTGGTTAGCGGATGGGAGAGTCCCACACATTGGCCTTCGGCTATCATCTGTGACCGGAGATGCCACATGTCAATGGACAGACCATATAGTGTGGTAAATGAATGCTCACAAGGGGGGTGTGGATGGAAAAGTCGAAAGCAGAAACTTTAACTTAGGAACTTTGTTTGGAATAGTTGGGAGATAAACATACTAAAAGTCCTGACCCCTCGGAGGTGAGCCCGAGGGGGGAGAGCAAAAAGAAGGTCCCGTTTTTTGGTTTTTTGCTTACTTCTCGAAAACGGTGCTTTGTACGAAATTGTGTTGTACTTGTACGACATAATAAAAGCTAATTAAATTCTCTACAACTTTGTCTTTGACACTTTATATCTATCTCCACTAATTGCCAAGCGATGAGCTTCTAAAAGTGGTCGATTTAAAAAAATGTTAGAGCATATAGTAGACACCTTGTGTTGATTAATTCCTGGCGATATTATGATACGATCACCAAATTCTTCCAACAGCTTAGCTTTGATCATTTTGACGTTTGGCACTCTCCCTGATACTGCAGCCTGTAATGGAGCAATTCTGTAATGGAGAACTGACAGTCACTGTTAGTCTCCATGTGCTTATAAATTTCATTCATGGCTTTAGTTATGTAATCTTCAGTGACGTCTGAGCGGTCTGAGTCCATTTGGGTTTTGTACAACTACCTGAAAAATGATTTGCGACATTCATCGTGGTATAAGGCTGTACATGTAAATTTGTACTGTTACAAAGAGCGCTTTGAAAATCGACCACCTTTAGAAGCTCATAGCTAGGCAATGATTGGAGATAGATACAAAATGCAAAAGACAAAGTTGTAGAGAATTTAATTAGCTTTTATTATGTTGTAGAAACAATTTCGTACAAAGCACCGTTTTCGAGAAGTAAGCAAAAAACCAAAAAACGGGACCTTCTTTGTGCCCTCCCCCTCGGGCTCACCTCGGAGGGGTCAGGACTTTTAGTATGTTTATCTCCTACCTAGTCCAACAGTTTCTAAGTCAAAGTTTCTGCTTTCGACTTTTCCATCCACAAGTTATTCGTTTACTAAGCTAATATTTGATTTGATTTATCTTTTGCAGAAAGCCGTATTATTGAATCATTTTGTCTTAAGAAGAATGCCACCGATCTTCTCCGGATGAAGAAGGATGGTATAGAAGTATTCTACGGTATCCGATACCTGACTATGTGTTTCATAGTGCTGGACCACACGCTTGGAATAACCAACGCGGGGCCAATCAGCAATGGAGTTAAAGCTGATCAGGTAACAATTCAGAATAAGTAAATTTCAAATGTCCTGGAAGTGTCCAGGTAGTCCAGTTTGTCAGAGTATTCTCCTTAGAAAGCGTTCCGGTATAGATATATCTCGTTGTTTTCTTTTTGACCAAATCGAAGGGAAACGAAGAAGATTATGTCTACCACATGACGTGTTAGTTTTCAGTGATTTCTTTGGTCGAAGATTGTCGATGCTCGCAAATCCTGGCTTGGATATTAACTTTTACACTTTTAAAATACGTAAGGTTAACTAACTAATTGCTTCCGAATTGCGTCGGCCTAATATGTTAACCTGCTATGTCTATTTTAGAGAAGTTTACAGAAGGATGAAAAAACTGAACAACATAAGTAAAATAATTATTAAAAAATAAGTATAATAAAATTATTTAGCAAATAAAAACTTACCTTTAGCATCTACTGTCACTTGTGTTACGGTTATCGTTACCTAAGTATACTAAAAGTTAAATAACAAATTCAATGACAACGCATCAGGCGGCACCGACCATTTCTAGTACGATCCTCGGAAGGATTAAAGGATTTGGCAAGTTTTCTGTGTTTTTTGGTCGCTGGTTTTATGGCAGTTTGACGGACATCGATTTTTATTCTTGTTAAGTTGAATTTATGACGTACTTTGCATAATTAGGTCGGTAATCGTCTGTAGTTTCAGATCCAATCAAAATATCATTTTCGATAAAAAGTGGACTTAGCAGGTTTACATTTTAGGTCGACGATAGTTATCTAAAATCTATGTTTAAAATGATACTACTGAACCTGCCGGGCAACCAGGGCGATTAACCAGTACCCTTAGTGCTAGAGATACTGTTGAGGTTTGTAAAGTCGACGTGGCGGTACTCAAATCGACTTTTTCAACGACTCGACAAGGTGGGAATAAAAGCGAGAGTTTTGAAAGTAGACGTAGTGGGAACTCGACATAGTGGGACTCGACCTCGTGGGAATAAATCCTTTTTTAAAGATAAATTCAATTAAATGAGACCCTACATTGAATTGTAAATTTTGTTTTTAGAAAAAAATATTTTCAGTCGTCTCGTGGCACCGACGATGATGTTTTGATGGAAGATAAAGCCATGGACTGTGTGTTACTATTATAAAATTTGTATATTTCCAGGATATCTTATCTCCGGTTGGTCTATTCATTCTTCACAACGATCTTTTTGTGGATACATTTTTCTTACTCTCTGGATTTCTAACCGCCACCAATCTGATAAAATTCAAGAATGTGCCCGTTTTTATTATAATTTTCAAAAGATATTATAGGTGAGTCACTATCACACAACCTGTGGTGAGCGGCTTAATTGTATGTACAATACTTTTTAAAAAAATTTTTTTTTAAACACTCATGGATTTTTTCAACAGTCGAAAATTATTTACATATTTGTTATTTTCAGGTTAATTGTTGCTTACGCTGTAGTAATCTTCTTCGTATGTGCAGTGTACCCTTATTCCGGATCTGGTCCGCTATGGAACAGAGCAGTGGCTCAGGATACCTACCAGTGCCGCAAGAACTGGTGGCTTAATTTGCTCATGGTCAGCAATTACGTAGACGCAAACAATATAGTGAGTATTACTGTAATACTATACATTACAATACAGAAATAATTTTGCAGTCCTTTGGACTCCAGTTCAAGAATAAACGTAGCCTTGGTGTTCTTCTAGACTATAATCCTTGTACCAAATTTCATCCAAATTCGTTCAGCCATTTGAGTGTGATTGAGTAACGAACATCTAATTTTGATTGAGATTATAATAGTAATACAATAGTGTAAGGTTTTTTCTGATCTAAATGTACAGATTTTTTTTTGCATATTTATTATTTTTTAAAAATATTAAAAATATATATCTATGTTTTATAGTGCTTGGTGATATCCTGGTACATACCATGTGACTTCCATTTCTTCGTAGTGACGGCCCTTGGGTATAGTTTGTACAAACAGTGGCCCCTAATTGGAAAAATGGTAGCAGCAGTACTCACAATTGCAGCTATCGTCTTACCAGGAATCATCACCTACATGTATCAACTGGCTGCAGTTCAACTATTTACCATTGAGTAAGTGAATATGACATACTATAACTGTTACCCGCAATTCATATTCACATCTCTTAGGCGATTGGCACACTGCAACGCTCGACGCGGCGTCGTTCGTCGACGCGCGTGGACGCGAGAGAGCTAGTATAGTCCGACAGATATTAGAATTTTTTGGTAGGTAGGTGTGTGAAGTAGTCTAAAGTGAAGTAAAGCCATCCGACCATTAGCTCGATAGCCCAGACTATATTAGGAACGCTAGAGATGAAAAGAAAATGATTAGAAGTGCAAGCTATTTTCGACTTATTGACATGACATAGTAACTAATTTTTTTTCTTGTATTCGTGATCAGCGTTATCTATTAACGCGAAAAGAGACGTAACTAAGAAAATGCCATTTAGGTTGAAAGTCGCTTGCAGTCTCTGCGTGTTCCGATAACGAGCCAAAACAGTGGTGTCGGCTCCAATACCCGATTTTGGGCATCGATATTTGACTTCCTCCGATCTCGGATATCGGATATTGGATATCGGACGTCAGTTGATGTGAAAGCGCTCTAAATTTGCAGTTAAATAGTCATATTGCATTGCAATAATATTAATTTAAAATTCGTCTCAATTACCTACACAGAAATTTCTAACAGCTCTCGGACTAAAAAACCCTCGAAAAACACGCGCGTGAATGCAGATTTCAGTGTGCCATACCTCGCGTTTTCTGCTTGTACGAGATCGGAGGAAGTCAAATATCGATGCCCAATATCGGGTATTGGAGCCGACACCACTGTTTTGGCTCGTTATCGGAACACGCAGAGACTGCAAGCGACTTTCAACCTAAATGGCATTTTCTTAGTTACGTCTCTTTTCGCGTTAATAGATGACGCTGATCACGAATATAAGAAAATAAAATAGTTACTATGTCATGTCAATAAGTCGAAAATAGCTTGCACTTCTAATCATTTTCTTTTCATCTCTAGCGTTCTTAATATAGTCGGGGCTATCGAGCTAATGGTCGGATGGCTTTACTTTACTTTTCTCAAAATTTTTGATTACTTCACACACCTACCTACCAAAAAAATTCTAATATCTCTCGGACTATACTAGCACTCCCGCGTCCACGCGCGTCGACGAACAACGCCGCGTCGCGCGTCGCAGTGTGCCAACCGCCTTAAAGTATCGCCTAACTGGATTTTTTCAATTTCTATCAGGTTTGTTAAAAATCCTCGAGGTATGAAGGACTTTCAAGTTGCTTATATTAAAAGTCACACGCGGTATGCAGCCTACCTGGTTGGGTTCTTCGGTGCCTGGATATATGTCAAATACGGTGCTGATGGAACTCTAAATAGAATAAAACAGGTAAATTTGTAACTGACCTAGGTACTCAATTATTTATTGAAGAGGGGTCGCGCTCTAAGCATTGGCTTCTAGCCAATGCTTAGAGCGCGACCCGTCGTATTAGTACCATAACATACATACATAACATAAACTCACGCCTGTATTCCCCGAAGGGGTAGGCAGAGGTGGTACCCACATTTCGCCAGTTTATGTTTAGGTCCCAATGTAATATGGCGAGCCTATTGCCATTAACCGGGCACATAAAAACCTGCGATAAATACACACATAACTTCGAAAATAATCGAAAAGTCATTGGTGTGTGCCATGGTAAACCTGGGATCGAATAAGTAGTTTAAGAATATTCTGAATTCGTACACAATTTTGCAGCAGGTATATAACAGAACTGAATAAAACTGAAACGGATATCCAGATAACCGAACCGTCAAATTTTATCGAATACAAAGGGAAAAAGAATCTTCTCGGGCGGGACTCGAACCCGCAGTCTTTCCCTTACAGGGGGAATGCCTGACCAATTCGGCTACCGAGACACGCCCGATATGATTCAAATTTCCCATCTTATACGTCTTTAAGGCGATTGTTTTGATGTTTAAAAATGATTGTAACATCATTCATTGATTCCGATAGTTCGTAAGAAAATCGGTAGATGACGCCACGTCGCCTTAAAGACGTATAAGATGGGAAATTTGAATCGATATGATCGCGTGTCTCGGTAGCCGAATTGGTCAGGCATTCCCCCTGTAAGGGAAAGACTGCGGGTTCGAGTCCCGCCCGAGAAGATTACTTTTCCCTTTGTATTCGATTTGTATAGTTAGCATACTTAATGCTGTAAAAATTCCGTCAAATTTTAGTCAAAAATACACATCACAAAACGCCAACGAACGGTTTAATGTTAGGTTAAATCGTTCGTTGACGTGAAGTATACTGCTAAACATATGCAATCATGCAATTTTAAGTGAATTGAAGACCAGAATATTAATCTTAATGCGATAGCTTCACGTGTCCCAAATAAATAATTATTAGATAGACAGACAGACGAAGAAGTTATTCCTATTAGAGATAAGAGATAAAAAAAGCAGTATTGTACATGAAATATTTTAATGTTTCGTTTCCAGAGATGGTCAATCCTAGGAACAGTTTCAGCCTTAATTGTGATGATGGTGGTTATGGTGGTTGGCGGTACATTTTTCTTCAAGAACTACAGTCCACTGGTAGGAGCTTTCTACGCTGCACTAAACAGACCAATTTGGGCCTGCGGTGTACTGCTACTGGTATACTGCTGTTCTTTTGGACATGTTCGTAAGTATTCGTAGTAGTCTTCCCTTTGTTTGTGTGTGATGTTATGTTTTTTGATACCTTTCCTTTTTTTTTCGTGCGGTAGTCCACTCGGATACCTCCCCCGCCGGAACTGGAAGGTCGGACTCGAACCGACTAAAACCGCACGTGGACTGTGGGTCGTAGTGATAGGCTGGAGGTGAGATTGTCTTCGACATATCCCTCGCACCCCGGCTGACCCAGGGCCATCCCTTGTGGTCTGGCCCTCCTTGAAATGGGTACCCCTGCCAACCTCGCTTGCTAGCTGGTACACCTGCTGACTAGAACGAGCTCTGACGGAGGTACCAGGGCAGTTGACCAAATTAATACATGTGGACTCCGAGCTGAAAATCTCGGATGAAATTAGGGTCAGTGTTAAGATGATGAAGAACCTTAGGAGCCTCTGAATCCATAGGTTCACCTGACTATCGCATATGACTCTAACGCAATAACTTCGGTATTTTGACACCAATGAAATATACACAAGAGGAACTCATGAGCACCTCCAAGAACGCTATCAGTGGAAGTAGCCAGATAGAATTTGATACCATCAAAACGTAAGAAGAAGACGTGCTCAGTATCTAAAATAGTTTATTTGTTGCAGCCCTTGTGAAGTCATTTCTGAGTTGGTATCCATGGGTACCGCTGAGCCGGCTCACCTACGGGCTATATCTGACACACGCATTAATGATCTCACGCAACGTGTTCTCCACCAGAAATCCACAACATAATGACATTTTTGAAATCGTAAGTGAAATAATCACCTACTAATTTACACACAGTACAGTCTACATCATAATAATGTTGACAAACAAAGTAGTCAAAATGATCTTTATTTCGTTTCTTTACCCCTTTCCAGTGGACCTATAGTTCTGATATTTGATACACGCCTTTAGTTCAGACAATAATAACATATAAATCAATAAAACATTTTGATTTGCTCTTAATACACGAGAGTTTTAAGATAATTTTGAGACTTCGTCCTCAAGATATTTATGACTGTACAAGAAGCTATATCTTTTTTCTGTTTGCCATTGATACACCAGGAACTGTACTTAGTTCCTATTAGAAAATGGACAAATCTATTTTTTTATGATCTGTTACTTTCAGTTGAACACCGCAGCTGGCATGACATTCTGGGGGTCCATATGTGCGCTCGTGCTATGGCTGATCGTCGAGGCCCCTGCTAACAACCTGCTTGGCTTGTGCTTACTACCTATGTAAGATCAACTTATTAATTTTTAAGTAATGCTAGCCTATTTTCGCTACTTTGGGTCATATCTCCGGTTCTACTCAACCAATTGTAAAAAAACGGCATCAAAATCCGATCCATATTTTTTGCATCCATCGTGAACAAAGAAAATCACGACAAGTATTTTTAAATTTTCTCCAAAACACAGACACAACTACTCTACAATTTACGTTCCTTTAATTTTTATGATTGCAGGGCCCAAAAATCAACCTCTTCAGACAAATGGAACTCCACCGAAGCGATTAAATTTGCAAGCGCAAGCTCTGCGGGTTCAATCAACCATGGGCACTTACATAAAAACCTACCTTCAGTACACTATTTATCCAAAATGTAGTGCTTAGAAATACTGGCACACAATTATTAAAAAAAAAAAGAAAATTGCCATATAGTGGATACGTTTCCCCATTACTTATTGTGTAGACAAGCTGTTTAGTATATAAATTGGGGTTAGTTTATAAATAGGCTTTACTATCTAAGCATAGGTTCGCTGATGAGTTTGCTGAGTGTGTTTGTTTGGCTGAACGCTCTAATTTCAAAAAACACTGGTTTTCTTTACTTTTTTTTAAATAGATGAATGAAGGTTATTACATACAGATACATACATGATACAGACAGTAAGCTAGATATAATAAATAAATAAAAATAAAAAAAATACATCATCGCCTATCCTACCCAAGGGGGCGAAGAAGTAATCATAAATATCAACAAATCCGACTGATTTCCACACGTTAAATGTCTGAAAATTAATAAAATATGAGTATATATGCCTTAAAGAGGTGATATGGGTTTCAAACGTGGCATACCCACGGGTGAAATCGGGGCTCGTCTGAGGTGGGGCATGGGTGAAGTGATATTATATACGTAAGTATAAATTGAAAACTGATGAAGATGTGCTGACAATTATATTTATAATAGGAGACGAAAAATTTCATCGTGAACTCCAACAATTACTCATAAAATAATTCAGTTAGGACACAGAATAGATAGTGTTAGGATTAATTCATGTCGATCCGCCTGCCATCCGGCCCTCTATCAATTGACTTTGGATTTAACACCTAAACTTCTTGTTATACTTAAATATGATTTTCCTACCGTATTTATATTGGTAATGATTAGTTTTGTAATTAATAAGTAAATAATAATATAAAAGGTAAATAATCAGTAAGTCTGTAAATAAAGTCATATAGATGAAGTAGGAGAACTGGACCTTTTTTTTAGTGTTTAATGCATCTACACGTACTCAATATATAGCATAAGTTCTACTCTTTACAAATATTATAAATGTTCAATGTGAAGATCTTATTAATGAAGGATGAAATTTTTTGGGTAAGTTCACGGCTAAGGTGTTATAATTGTAGCGATGGTACGATGCGCGAACGCTTGGGTTGCGGCCGCCTCCTTCTGCGAGCAAGTAATGCTCGAGAAGGAGGCGGCCGGTCGGGTCCGGACTAGACTCCGGGCCCGGGAAGCCCGCGCAGAGCGAAGGCGAACCGGACGTCGGAAGTCGCAGAACGACCTCCGTCCTCCATGAGCGCTGGCCTAGGGGTGACCGGTGGAGCCGCCTGTCACCCTAGCAGAAGCAGGCCGTGACAACGGCGCAAAGTCCGTACGAGAGCACACAGTCGAGCACTCATCTGACCGGAATACTTATTGAGGAACCTGTTCAGATTTACCCTGACCTGATCACACTACCTGTTTTCGTATATTTACACGATTCAATTTCTTAAAGATCCCAGTGAATTCTTCTCTAGACGTACGTATTCAAATTATGACAATAAAATTGTAAGCACTAAGACTTGGTACTAGGCTGCTATTTATGTATCCGGAACTGGCCTGTTACAGAACAATACAAATAAGTAAATATTACATTTAAAAATATAACTCTTTGGCTTTATTTTACCATTTTTACAATTTGTTTCATGTTGTTGTCATTTGTTTATCCTTCGTGAAGTTATTTTGAAAATTGCAAGTCTTAAACATCATGAATTTAAGTCGTGAAAATTTTTATGCAATGATTTATTACGATTTTCGGCGAGGGCTGACTCAAAAACAATGCGTTTGCGACTTTTGGGGATGAAGCACCATCGGAAACTACAGTCTATCACTGGTTTAGTGAGTTCAATCGTGGGCGGTCTGTGCTCACGGACGAAATTAAAGAAGGTCGCCCTAAATCGGTTGTTGTGCCTCAAAATATTGATGCTGTGTGGAAACTAATAATTCAAGATCGTCATGTTACATATCGCGAGATAGAGGCGTCTTTGGGCCTTAGTATGACGAGTACCTATATTTAAAATATGACACGAACATTTACTTAGCTGTAAAAAAAAATTGTTCACGTTGGATTCCGCACAACTTGACAATTGATCAAAAACGGGCTCGCGCCGATTGGTGTACAAAAATGTTAAAAAAGTACAACCAGGGTGCATCAAAAGCTGTCTATAATATCTACACAGGTGATGAATCTTGGATTTATGCGTATGATTCAGAAACTAAACAACAGTCAACGGTTTGGGTGTTCCAAGATGAGCCAAACCCAACAAAAATCATTCGTTCAAAAAGCACTTCAAAGATTTGCTTCAAAGTGCTTTTAAAACGAATGCCTTTTGTTGGGTTGCTTGTTTTTCTGGGATTAATAGACATGTGGTTACTATGGCACTAGAGGATCGTAAAATGGTTAATTCTGAATGGTACACGACCATTTGTCCGCCAGAAGTCGTTCAAGAAATAAGACAGAACAACCAACAATGCAGAATCCTTCTTCATCATGACAATGCTGGCTGCCACATATCGGCCTTAAAAACTCGGTATTTGGAAGATCAAAAGATTGAATTAACAGGTCACCCTCCGTACAGCCCCGACTTGGCCCCCAACGATTTCTATTTATTCCCAACCGTAAAGAATAAATTGCGTGGACAACGTTTTTAAGGCCGGGAAGAGGCTGTTGATCCGTTCAAAATACACGTTTTGGAGATACCTCAATCCGAATGGAAAAAATGTTACGAAAATTGGTTCCAACGTATGCAAAAGTGTGATCATCAGGGAATATTTTGAAAAGCAATAAAACCAAATTACACAGAAGTTGATTGTTGAAGTGATTCCTTGTCCTATGTATTACAGACCTCGGAAGAATACAGCTACCAACATAAAATTAAATCCAGCAAACTTGGATTATACTACACCAAACCTAACTTGTACAAAGGACGAAGGACACTTACATAAAAACTTGCCTTCAACATTCTACTATTCACCCAAATTATAAAAAGCTTTAATTTGAAGACTCTTTTAGTTTAATGCTTAATATACAGTTTGCAACAATACTTCATTAATAATAATACAATAAGTAATTATAATGTGTATTGCTTCTCTTCAAGATTTTCGGGGTTCAAGCCCATCTCACCTGCAAACTTCTGATAGACGGATGAGGACGCAAGCTTTCCGCTCGGGGTTTGTCGAAATATAAAGTCACTACAACATAGTATATAGCAAAGTTGCTTTCCGCGTCTGTCTGTCCCTATATATAATTTTTAACCGCCGACGCAAAAACGATGGGGTGTTATTAGTTTTTTTCGGGAGTGTTCTTAGCTTAGATAATCTGCGGTAGCCTAGTGGTATGGGTAATGGACTGCTGAGACGAGGTCTCGGGTTCGATCCCAGGTTTATCATGGCACACACCAATGACTTTTCGATACTTTTCGAAGTTATGTGTGTATTTATCGCAGGTTTATAAGTGCCCGGTTAATGGCAATAGGCTCGCCACCTATTACATTGGGACCTAAACATAAACTGGCGAAATGTGGGTGCTAGCACCTCTGCCTACCCCTGAGTTTATGTTATGTTATGTTATGTTCTTAGCTATGTTAGAAAAAAATCGGTCCAAGATGGCCGCCGCCACAACATGTCAGAATACATATTTCTTCATAAATCCCTTAATATGGGTATCAAATGAAAGAGCTTGACTAGTAGATTGATTTAAAAAGTTTAAAATAAAAATGACTATATACCTATGATTCTCCGGATCAAAAATTTAAATGTGTTTATTAAACATTGTATTTATTATTAATTTATCAATATAAAATTAATTTAGTGTAATGAATAGATAAATAAAAATTAAATTATAAATTTAAAAGACCCCCGTCACAAAAAATACCTCCGATAAGTTGAAAATAAATTGTGTTTGCCTTTTAACTTTTCATATACCTAGTAATATTTTGAGTCAATGGTTGTCATGTCGGGGGGGGGGGGGGGGGGGGGAGGCTTGAATCGTTCCGATAATACTACTCTGTCAAGAAAGTACCGGGAAAAAATCAATAATACACAAAAAAATTGTTATTCATCCGAACTTATTTTATCACCTTCAAAGTATGCTCCTTCAGAAACGATACACTTACGCCAACGAATAATCCAATCACCAAAAAATTTTACACGCTGTTTCCGGAATTGAGTTCAGTTCTCGCCGCGAATTCTCCTGTATGTCTTCTACTGATTGAAAACGTGGTAATTTGAGTGTAGGAAAAAGAAAGAAGTCGGCTGGAGCCATATCTGGTTAATATGGTGGTTGCTCGATGGTATTTGTTGAGTGTTTGGAAAAAAATCGTGCACTATGATGGCCTTGTGCGAAGGTGCATTATCGTGGTACAAAATCCAAGAATTTTCTTTCCACAAATCTGACCTTTTTCGTCGAATTTGTTCTCTTAAACGTCCCATAACGCTCAAATAATATTCTTTATTTACATTTGACCTTCCGGCAAAAATTCGGAGTGCACAACACCGCGATAGTCAAAGAAAACAGTCAACATGACTTTGACTTTTGATCGACTTTGACTTGGTTTTTTCGGTTTTGGTTCAGTTGGATGGCGCCATTCCGAAGCTTGTTGACTAGTATGCACGTCAAACTCGTAAACCCACGTTTCATCACCAGTAACAACGCGTTTCATGAATGTTGGGTCGGTATTGACCCGTTCTAGCATGTCCTCAGCGACTCTCATGCGATTTAGTTTTTGAAGAAAATTCAGGTCTTTTGGGACTAGCCGGGCAGCACCACGTTTCATACCAAAATTATTAATTAAAATGGTACGGATCGACTCGTGCGATACAGAAAGTTCGGCGGCCATCTCTCTCAAACTTGAATGAGGATTTTCAGTCACTATTTCCTTCACTTTTGCGATGTTAACTTCAGTTGATGGCCTACCAGAACGAGGCAAATCTTCCATCACACCGACCACTCGACCGCTTTTGAACGCTTTGTACCACTCGTAAGCACGTGTTTTTGATTAAGTCGATTCACCGTAAGCCTTCTGTAACATTTTCAGTGTCTCCGAACATGAAATCAAAACTCTTTGTTCGATGTTTTTGTCCATTATGAAATTCGCAATACACACTAGATATTATAAAACTAAAAACAGCACTGTTTTTAACATAAATGACAGATGCAACTCAAACTCCGCGCCAAAATGGAGAGCAGTTGTGCCAATCAAACAACAACAAAAAAAACAAAAATTTGAATTTGGAACCATCAACAAAACATTAATTCCCGTTACTTTGTTGACTGATGTATAACGGAGTGCTTAACCAATTAATTGGGGGACCCCAACATGGCAATTGAATCAAAATATTACTAGGTAAAGCCCGACCAATAAAATAAAATACCTCGCCATATTGCGGAAAACTATTGGAACTAATTTCTTCATATGGCAACAATCTATGAGATGTCATTATGATCATCTGTCAATGTGGTGTCAATTGTGCGTGTTAATTAACGTGAATTTGATTGCGCTATATAAATGCCGAAAACTATTAATTAAAAGTTTTTATATTTACAATATAACTAGGTAAGTATTTGTCGGATAAAAATTCGGAAGGATCTAAATAACATCACGAACATTGTTGTCAACATGACAGGTAGGTACATCATAGAGTACGCGCAATGGAAATTGGCCAATTTTCTTATTTTACCAACTGTAACTAATTAGGTATTAAGATTCTGAGTTTTAACCCGGTCAATTTAAACATTCGAAGGTACATAAATTCCCAACAAGCTGAAAATGAGTGAAATTATTCAAAACATAATTATAAACAATACCTGAAAGTTCCCCATCATTCTCGTGTAAGGAAAAAAAAATTCAAGGTCAAAGGTCAAAAATATGAGTTTTTCGCGATTTTCAGCAAAACGGTAAGTTTATCATAAAAGTATCTCAGAAAAAAATTGTAGATTATAAAATTATCTATAAAAAATGCATCAATAATTTTTCCCTACGAGCCACCGTTTCTGAGATATACCGATTCAAAAAGTTATAAAAGTTATTATTTGAATTTTTTTTTCCTTACACGGGAATGATGGGGAACTTTCAGGTATTGTTTATAATTCTTTTAATTTAATTTATGTACCTTCACTGTCATTTTCTGGTTTGATTGAATTTTCTGGGTTATTTGATGAATAATAAATATGTACCTAATAATAAAATTTGTTTATTTTCCATTTCAACCGGACTACTTTAAAACATATCCATACTGATATTATAAAGCAACTCTCATCTGTCTGTATGTTAAGCTTTCATGCCTAAACCACTGAACCGATCTTGATGAAATTTAATATAGAAATTTTGGGAGTTTGGGAACGGAAATAGGCGGAACCGTTTATAGCGAAAAAGGGCGTTAAAGGAAGCAGATGGGGATGACAGTTTGAATGGAAGTACGTTCTTTTTATCGATAATTGACATCCACGCGGGCGGAGCCGCGCGCAACAGCTAGTATTATATAAATGCCATGCTCCTGTGTATATCTCCTTTATGTCTGCAACAGTTTCATAAACTAAGATATTTGTACACTAGCCATTTCACATGCGTATCACTATACTTGGTGTTGTCATAATCATAGACGTTTATAGCGCCCCCGGTACAAGTTTTTTATTTTATTGGTCGGGCTTTACCTATATCAAAAGTTAAAAGGCAAACACAATTTATATTCAACTTTTTGGATGTGTTTTTTGTGACGGGGGTTTTTTAAATTTTTAATTTGATTTTCTATGTTTAAAACTACACTACGGATTTTCCTACGGTTTCTTTTAATAGATAGAGTAATTCAAGATGAAGGATTAGATGTATAATACACGCTTAATATAGTAGAGCGCGCAGCGGGAACGGGATCTGATGCCACGCGGGCGGAAAAAATTGTGGTACGAAGTTAGCCGGGTCAGCTAGTGCTTGCATAAATCTGTCAACTCATCAGAAAAGAGAAGTTTGCTCCACTGGAGGTATGCACTGGAGCAAAGTTCTCTTTTAAGATGAGTGTAAAATTATGCTAGTAACGACAGAAGGAACAAGATTTACAGAAGAGATGGAGAACGCTTTGCACAATGCTGCATTGAAGAAAAGGTCGGCTATGGTGACGGTTCGTGGACGGTTTGGGGAGGAATTAGCACTGATGGTAAGAGCTGAGGATACCACTAAATTCTCATCTGTACATCGAACAGTGTCTTGAACCTCGCGTGGTGCCCGATGTACATTTGATTCGCAACGGCTTCATATTCATGCATGACAATGTTAGGGCTCACACAGTGGGCGTCGTACGAGACTGTCTTACTGAAGTCAGACTCCATCTGAATGTGATGTATCTGATGTATCAGATATATCAGAAATAGAATAAGAAATACATCAATAATTTATTATGCTCTCTATAGTTATATACTTATCAAAAATTTAATAGTACTTACATCTAATAAATCTACCTATAGTCAATATATTATTATTATATTGATCAGCATGTTTAATGGCGCCCAGACAAACCCCCAGTGGTTTAGGGTGTGTAAACATTGTAAGAATGATTGTATTATATTTTATTAAATAAATAAATTAAAAAAAAACGTGTTTTTTTTAAAGAATAATAGAACCGAAGTTACTTTTTTAAATTTACTAATTTAAAAAGTTACTTCGGTTCTACTAAACTAATTTTTAAACAGAGAAAATCAGCTGACCTTCCTGAGTTGTCAGTTTTTGATGAAATAAGAATAATTTTGTGACAAAGTGAATGATTGTGACAGTCCTAGTAAAATTATTCTTTGGTTCTTCTTTGATCCGTCAAGAAACTCATGACAATTTGAGGGTGGCGTTGCTGCGCCATGAGTGAACGAGAACTGAATGCATCACTCACTATTGCATTGAATATGGTATCATTATTTAGTAAAGTGACAATAGATGCTGTCAATTTACTGCATTTAAATAGAATTTTCTACTTTAGATACTTTAATATTTTGTGTTTTTTAGACTTTAAAGTTGATGTAAAAATTGCATTGATGTCATGGCCGTTTTTTTTGCTTTTGATCACTTATAAACCTGATAAAAAAATATTATGTCTCTGTACTCATCCTTATAGAAAAATCTATACTACTATCTATTTGCAATATGACAGGGAGTTGTTGAAGTAACATGTGGCGTTCCTCAGGGAAGCATTTTAGGTCCTACACTCCGCTTTGATAGATGTATTTCTTTACTCTATGGGTAACGACCATGAAGTTTATATTATTTATACTGTTGAGTGATCGCACTTGGTGGAATTCATTGTTACACATATTGAGAACACTTGTACATTTTCCACTGTATTTATTCTGTTACACCTGACCGGTTTCGCCTTACGGCATTCTCAAAGTAAATGTAAACCTTTGAGAATACCGTAAGGCGAAACCGGTCAGATGTAATGAAATAAATACAGTGGAAAAAGTACAAGTGTTCTCAACATGTGGCCCAAGAAGTTCTCTATTTTTAGCGATCGAAATGTTCTGTAGTTAATCAATTTTTTCATGTTTCGGTTACCATAAAGATTAACGTGCATAACGATTTTTTCATATTTTCTACAGACTAATAATAATCGGTAAGATATATTTTTCAAGGCCTTATTTATTTGAATATCTACTAGTACTCAGGCCAAGAATCTGTAAATTCGATACAAATATGACACTTTTCTATTTATTTTGGTATGTGAGTGAATTAGTGAATTTAATTTTAAGAAAATATTAAATAAAAGAAAATTACTTTTCGTAACATTGTTTCATGTTAAGTTACATTTTCTGATGAGCTGTATTCCAATGCACTTTACAATATATATTCAAATCGAGTGTCGAGTACCGAGTCGCATCATAACGTGCCGCAAATAAAGTTACGGCAAATGTCACCTTTTATTTTGTGATGACTATAGGTACTGTATTCATAATATACCCTATATACTGTGCTTACGACTTGTATGATATACTCCACAAATAAACAAAATTTTCTTTTAGGTAACCGAAAGATGATGATAATAACTGTGCACACAAAAACGATGATTTTACCTACGCCAAAAAATGTTCTAAAGGTAACGGTTAATCCACTTTATGAGAGAAAGAACGCTGTATAATAAATAAAGCAAGCCAGCCGATCTTGGTCGAACTCTTACTCTTCTTACCAAATCATAAGCAGCATACTCCATATGAGTATAGAAGAAAAATACTAGAACTACTTCATTAGGCTTATTTTGTTAAGGCGACATCTATCCTTTGATAGCATTACTAAGACGCAAGGTAGTCTACTGAAGTTGTACTTGTTTTGTAAAAATATTTCCAGCCTGTGTGTAGATGGCGCTAGATACCTCAGATATTCATTAAATTTCATTGTGGTGACTTATTTGGGTGCACTTTAGGACAACTCCCCAATACTTTTATTGAGGAAAAAATCAAAATCTTCCGATATTTTGGAAACATGCAGAGTATTAGGATACATTGACGAAAAAAGGACTCTCACCAATATTTTAAATGCGACCTTAAATGACCCTGCCTCGTTACAAGCAACATTACTTAGCCTCAAAGTCTGATCATACTTCGCAATCTAATAGATGTACCAACTTCTTCCATAGTCATGTACGAACCGTTCAGTTCACATACAGCTGATACACTGGCGGTAACAAAAGCACTTCCCTTTGATTAAATTGTTGAGGCTCGCGTGCCGTAGTAACCGACTCGCTTGGGTGGTTTCGACGTGCATAAACTCTCCGATATTAGCTTACCAACCTCCCTATCCTTGGTTCAGAAAACGTCACAAATGTAAGAAATAACCAAGAGATTCCTTACACCCACACGCAAAATAGTTATAAAAACGAATACAGTGAATGATTGGAAAAGTAGGTAGGTACAATAATTTTCTTGTGTTGACTTAGAGCGACTTAATCCCAAGCATTTTTGTCATTCAAATAGTCTGAAATACGCCCTGCTACACAATTGGTTTTAAATTCATTTATGTACCATGTTCTAATTTCATAGGGAAGTTTATTGTAGAATCTAATACATTGCCCCATAGAAGATTTGCCTGTTTTTTGGAGATGAGTAGTTTGTAACACAAGATTATCTTTACGTCCAGTATTTATGCAATGTATGTCACTCTTTTTAGTAAATTCTCATTATATAAATTGCAATATAACCTAACGGTCAAACATTCTAACGAATGTTTGAACTCTTCTCTTAGAGACACTCTAGAATCAAGTTGGTATATTCTCACAGCTCTCTTTAGCAATATAAATATGGTATTAATATCTGCAGAATTACCCCAAATTAGAATTCCATATGACCGAACACTATGGAAATAACTAAAATAAACTATTCTAGCTATCTCAACATCTGTTAACCGTCTGATTGTTTTACTGCATATGCTACAGAGCTTAATTTCCATGATAATTTTTAATCTGCGGTCTCCACTACAATTTTGAGTCAATAAATAAAATAATATAATAATTGATACTCAAAAATACAATAGTTCCGACAGTGTCCAACCCAGATCCGTTAAGTTGTATATTGACCTGCCTTATAGGTGTCGAGAATTTGATTACTTTTTATTATTATTTTATTATTATACTTAATCAGGCAGCAGTTGATTCAACTGATAACGCCTATATCCTGCTATTCTTCACCAGCTTAAACTTGAGTGCACAAATGTTTGTCAAGTCTGTTCTTGAATTGATTCACACTTTGTGAAGATATTACGTCTTCTGGCAGTTTGTTCCATGTTTTAACAACTCTATTGCCTAAGAAGTGCCTATGTGGGTTGTTATGGGAAAAACTGGTGCTCAGCTTCAAATGGTGACCTCTGAGATGGGTATTGTGGTTTCGCAGAAATAAGTTGCCGAAGTCTTCTATGTCATAGTGGCCATTTAAGATCTTGAATATCTCAATTAAGTCCCCACGTTCCCTGCGCTCTCTGAGTGTCGTGAGTCCCAGAATTTCTAAGCGCTGCTCATAAGGACGTCGTTTTAGCACATGTGGTACTTTAGTGAAACTCCGCTGCACTTTCTCTAGCATCTCAATGTCTTTTACGAAATATGGGCTCCAGATTTGGAACGCGTACTCAAGAATTGATCTGATGTAAGTTTTATGAATATTAAGCATCATTTCCGGTGTTATAACTCCAAAGGCTTTCCGAATTAAGTAAATAAGACTTTTGGCTTTCTTGGTAATTGTTATTATGTGTTCTTCCCACTTGAGGTCTTCCAATATTTTAACACCTAGGTCAGTTTGCACCTTCGTTTCAGTTAGCTGAGTGTTTCCAAGTGTGTAAGTCTTGCAGGGGTTTCTGCTTCCTATATGTAATACTGTACACTTTGTTTTTTGGTTTCATTTAAGTTGATTATCATTTATAAGAAGATTATTAACATTAAACCAATGAACAACTTTCGGGAGTGATCTTTGTCATAATTGTGTAATTGTCTATTAATATCAAACGTCAAATAAGTATCATCTGCAAACAATACAATGTCATGCTCATCCCCATTTATAATTATTGTTTGGACACAAGTGTTTGGACTTGACTTAGGTTCAAGTTCAAGTGCCAGACGCGAAATGTACATTACATTACTTATAGCTAAATAGCTTTAAGAAAATAAATATTGTAAATTGACGTCTATAAAATGCTGCAGTGGAGTTTGTTGCGCCGTTTCTTCTCCACCAGCGCCTTGAAAGCGGTGGTAAACTTAGATTATCTAGAATTAAAATTGAAATCAATAAGAAACAATTGTATTGTTCAATATTGAAAAATAAATGACTATGACTATGTTCGAAGATCTGTAATAGGACTTTTGGTAAGTTATTCTTCTAAAACACAATCCAAATTAGTTGCAATCTAATGGAAAGTGAATTCTACCTTTAGTGAAGGAACTACTATATCTTACATGTACTGCATCTCGTTCTTTCTCTACGGATTTTTTTCTCATTACGGCCTTGAAGTCTTAGAAACTTAGCAACAAGAGAACCGGTCGTTTAAGTGATGCAGTATGATGTATGTGTATGAATTGCAGGTAAATCAACAATGGATTGCGTCACTGCTGTGCGGACGTGATGTTAGCATTATTATTAGATTTGATTACCTGCGATGGATTAGAATTTAGGAGACTGAATTGGTTTAGTTTTCTTTTTTGACTTTTGTAAAAATATAATTCAAAAATAATTTGTAAGTATGTGCAGGTGTGGAAAAATTTCTCTTCAATAACGTGGATTGTAAAGGATAGATAAGGATACCTACAGTTGGATACAATATTATATGAAAAACTACAAGGAGATATCCTTTGTCACCTACCTATACATCGACTATAGATTTTCTCGCATATGTTTTCCATTTATTTTACCTGTAAGAAAATATGTGAAGCTATTTAGATTTAATTTAATATCAAGCTGTCTGTTACACTTTCACCAATTTTGATAAAATTTAATGCAGACTTAGACTAGAGCTTGGAAAAGTACCTACATAGACTATGTTTGGTCGTGATAACGGACACAACAATGAAATACTACCTATTAAAACAGGGCGTTGTCTTGGCTTACTACCTAATTATGAGGCAGATCGTTAACAGTTGATAACAAAACATCTAGGCTATTCCGTACTCAGTACATATTAGCATACCAATATATTTGTATTGACAATGGAATAGATGCTGTGAACATTACGTTAGATCCAAGAATATGAATGTTCATTTGGTTTTATTCAAAATCTGGAACCAGGTCCAGCAGAGCGCGACTCTGTTTGGCAACACAACAGCAGCAAGCTCGACGGCACATAATGACATAATTGGCGGGGGGAAACGCGCGCGGCGGTAGCGTCGCGGGGAGGGTCGCGGGACGCATGCGCGGGTTTGACGGCCAAGGTCGAGGCCGCGCGATTCTGCCGCGCACCGCCGCGTTGCTCGGATGGTTCTTCTCGCGCGCCCTCTTTTAGAAACAGCTTCTGAGGGACAAATGCGCAGAAACGACGCGAGTGCCACAGTATCCAGGACCCCAAAGCAACAGCAGACTACGGCAAAGGTAAATTAACCATTATACTAAAATATCACGTTCGCACTCCACCGCAAACAAAAATCGACCAGTTGTGTAATGTTTGTAATCACGCTTCTACAGATATCTACATAATTAGTATAGGTGCCGGCTTGCGTTGTTTTGGGCATCTGTATACTTGAACAAGGTGAGCTATTCAAGGTTCGTAAACAACAGGAACTAAATGACAGATAGGTGTAATATCGGTACCATAGGTAGCGTGGAACAAATGAATTGTTCATTGCGCGAAATTGGTCAGCTCACCTTGCGCAGTGTCTCACGTCACTCACTTTAACGCTAATCGTCTGAACAAACAATTTTACGTTGTTTTGGGAACGCTATGCTATAAATTAGTTTTAATCCTTCATGAAGATCTTTGCTTCTATCCATCCTACGAATACATATCCACTTTTTGTAACCTTTTTTACAATGTTTGCCCACTGAGTATTGTTAATGGTCGTGGAGTTAAAGAACCAACAACTAATACCTGTTTTAAATATAATAGGTAGGTAAGTACCTACCTACTCAATAATATTTTTCTCTTCTACCCATTAAAAACCCGTTATGGTGTTGTCGATATATTAGGTCATGGAGTGTATTACCTTCTGAAATTAATGCTCTGTTATTTATTTTATTAACTTATGATCTTTTTCATACAAGACTTTAGATTATTCTAGACATAACGTATTCTAAAAATAGACCCTCAATGGTTTCGAAAAGATACCTTCATAAATATAAGTACACTAAAAAAGTAAAACTAGACTCCTTGTTGCTTTTTGGTCTATGTTACGTCATATACACTATACAAGATGTTTTTTTTTTCATAAATGGAAGTAGCTAAGTCAATGGAGTAAGGGTTACAATAAATGAATTTTTATATACTTAATAAAATTTAGATTTTAACCTATTTATCATTTTAATTAACATTTAGACGTCAAATTTTGTGTCAATTTACATTATTAAAAATTAACTATTTACTTACTTGTTACTGATCAATTGACTGCTACTTACTTCTAACGCTCGAGGACCTCCACATAATAATGTGTTTTTGTTTACGATTACACAAGTTAGAACCTACTATGAATCTGATAACAAATCATCAATTCATAGCACCTACGAAAGACGTCATCTCCTCAGTCACTCCCTTTGTGGTTTTTATTACTTATATTAATGTCTAGATTACATCAAATGTAGGTACAACTATTTGTATCTATTATATCTAGGAAATTAAAAATGCCGATATCTTCACCTTTTGCATTATGATTAAGTATAGGTACTATTGTTACCATGACTAGTACCATAAAAATAAGGATAACTTTTACTCAAATCTCCTAATTTTATAAGGAACCGTGTCTACCTTTATGTAATGTAACGAATACACCTACGATTACTTTGTTATACTTATGAACTTGAATCACATCGTCAGCCTTCCACTTTGCGTCTCTTTCCCTCCTACTTAATAATACTTATGTATAATAAAATTTATAACTTTTATATAATATTTATAAAGGATTTCAATTTATTTGTGCAAGGTATGCTCAAGATTAACACTGCGTTTATATTTATACATTATTATAGTTTATTACTGCCCAGATGTTTGTGTATGTGAGTGTTATATGTGCTTGTGTGCGCCCTGTGTGGGTGTGCGGACGCGTGTGTGCAACTCAACCCCCTCTATTTAGGTCAGGGGAAGCTGCGGGGTAGTTGTGTGGGCGGTGAATCTTCTCCCCATATCGACCGGAACCCAGCCCGCCCACATACAAAAAAAATGTTTATTGATATCTCTGCAAAGAGTCAGAAATGATCTCGGTAACTGTTCACGTAGGTTCATTTAGATTTATTTATTAGTTGGGAGTTATAAAATAACTCAACAATTTAGATATTATTCATTTATGCGTACCTACCTATGCGAACAGATGTTTATATAGACACAATTGGGATAATGGCAAAATCATTTCTATTCCTTAATGGTAATGAATTAAACATGTATAAATATTTATATTTAAAAAATAATATAGTAACAGCATAATGATAAATTCAGATAGTATCTTTCAACTATAGTAACTGTAAAGATAATGATATGAAATGAAATTAATTATGATGATGAATATGTAATGGATTGACTAAAATACTTATATCTTGAGTATATGAGATTATATTTCAACGGATATAATTTTGAGGTACCTCCAATATCGCGTGAGATGACAAAAAAGACATAGATGCATGATAGGCAGAGGATTGTCATTACATTCTCGATGGCGCTACGTTCAAGAAAAACTCCAACAATTTGAAATTATTTTATTGCAAACAGGGCCTTTTTTTTGTACATTTCTAATGTACAAAAAAAAGGTCGTCTGGAATGAAGGCTTTGTGAATTCCACGAAATTGGGAACATTAAACAGCTACTTAATAACTTTTTGGTCTTAGAATGAATGGTAGTTCTAAGCCCATATTCTAGAATGATATTCAGCCTGAATCGCGATTTTTCTGAGGAATAATTGTATAAGCAACATGTCAAACTATCAGTCTGTCTGTACAATCTGTCCTCAAATAAATCGCGATTCAGGATGAGTGTCCTTCTAGAATACGGGCCTAAGATTATTTAGAACAATCTTCTAAGTCCACTCTTGCCCCTTTCACGTGACTAACCAAGTAGCTGAGCTCTCATTACAAATAAAAAACCTGCTAAGTACCGAAAATAAAAATAAAAACAAACATAGATTAAAATCATCACTTAAGAATTCTTTATTTTTTTTAAATACTTTACGAAAATACCTGTTTAATGCCAGTAGTAGTACTTTATTATGCTGGCTAAAAAGAAGTTGGATTTACATACAAAAAATGTGACAAAAGGTGGTTTTAGATGAAACATGTAGCATGAGTTTGATGCAATTTTCTACATCAGCAAGACAATTGCTGATTGGAATAATGTCATATGTTTCAAAGGGACTTGGCTAAACGCTATAGACAGGCGATACTCCTCGCTTCTCCATAACAGTAACTAAAAATTTTATTGAAATTTGAATGTTTTAATATTATAGGCCACTGTCTGTGTGACACATAATAAAGCTCTACTATGATCAGTAGATCACACAAATTTATTGAATAAAATTATACTTTTTTTTTTTTTTTTTCGTGCGGAAATCCCCTCGGATACCCCCCCTGCCGGAGCCGGAAGGGGAGGTTATGTCGGACTCGAACCGACTAAAACCGCAAGCCGACTGTGGGTCTTGGTGCTAGGCCGGAGGTGAGGTTGTCAAAGACATATCCCTCGCACCCCGGCTGACCCAGGGCCATCCCTTACGGTCTGGCCCTCCTCAGGAGGGGGGACAACGGTGTCCCCAACTCGCCCCCGGAATGGGGAGGCGCACTGTTCAGCGCGCCGCCGCCGTGGCCTGCTTCTGCTGGGGTGACAGGTGGCTCCACCCGTCACCCCCAGGCCCGCGCTCATGGGGGACGGAGGTCAGTCAGTGCCCTCCGACGCCCGAGTTGACTGCGCGCGCGGGCGGCCTCGATTTCACACCTAAGTATTTGTTAGAAAAATCTCTTTTTAAGCCTTTTCATCCTGATTAAAAATGATTTATTAGTTCTTTTTAATAGACACTCTGCATCAAATAATTATTTATTTTTAAAAAGTATAAATTTTGGTCGTGAGTGGTCCTTTTACCTGACACATTTGAACCAACCTCAAAGTTTCGATCAACTGCATTAAGAGGCCCACCATCCTGTTGGTTTCGAATTGTAACCCTGTGCTAGGTCTATTTTCTTTGACATTTAGTTATATCTGTGGCAAATAAATGGCCCACATTGCCCAATTTGCTTTGTGTTCTAGCGAGGATGAAGAGATAAATAATAATAATAATACAGAATTAAGAGCTTAAAGTCTATGTCTTTCAAAAGACTCGCAGAGCAAAAAATAGGACCTAGCAATACCGTTTATGCAATTCTAGTAACGTTTACGCACTATGAACATATGTATACAGGGTGTAATCGTTAAGTGTGTCCAGGCGATTATTCCGTAACTATTACAGATATAAAAAAAAACTGATATCGAAAGTACGTTACCTAATGAATAAAATGATATCAATAACTTTTTAAAAATCAAAATTTTAAATTTCAAAATCTACTTTGAATGCAAAATTTTGTACTTACTTGCTAAGAAATAAATATTATTCAATTAAAAGATAGTTTTATTACTCTGTTAGGTTAATAAACAGTTTCCTTTAATATCAGTACTAAGCTAAAATATTATTTTAAACTAAGGACACTAAAACCTTTTTAATAATCTCATACTAAATGTATGCGAGTGTTTAATGTCAAAATGTTAGATACCTCTCGTTTGATTAATAAAGTTTAAACTAAAACCTGACTACCGAAAAATCACGCTTTAAAAAGTGACAAATAAGAAAATATGAAAAATAGCCGTGGTCGTATGCCACTTTTCCCTGGAATATCGTCGAGTTTTAGTTTAAACTTTATTTATATTCTTTATTTTAAATTATTTTGAGGCAAGGTAAAGCTAATAATTTATACATATTTGAAATGTGCTCATTAAGCACTTCCATTTGATACCAAACACGGCATATTTATCTCAAATGTATTTTTTAAAACTGTACCTTATGAGCGCTAGAGGGCGCCACACAAGATTGGGTGACACGTCGTAATAGCCTATAACCATCGGACGATCAAGCCGCTCGTAACGATACCTCATTTGTCCAGTTCTAATAAGTATTTGAGGAGCTATGAGGGAACAAATGAACATACATACATACATACATACATACATACAAATACATCTCAAATTATAGACAAAATTGTGTCTTCTAAATATAACAGTAGTTCCACTATTGTGTTGCTGGTGGGTGAAGGTAATGGAGTAGGCAAGAAAGAATTAATGTACGGTATAGACTGCCTGAGTAAATTAAAAGTATTTAAAATAATATTATGTGCATTCCCATATGTGTCGTGCCAGTCTGCATGTTACAATAGAAATATACACTACATGAATAATTTTATTCATACCTTGACTTGTCGTCATAGTGACACTTTTATATTTTTTGACACTAATAATTTTATTAGTAGTTATTGTTTTAAGACCAAAGATAATATTTATCTTACAAAATATGACAAACATAAAATTGCTACATTGGTGGCAAATAATATTAACTTTTGGACGAGTTTACATTGTAAACAAGTGAACAACCCAATACATACAGATTTGCCAGGTACTTGTAGTAGTAATTCTGTATGTTTACCAGATAGTTGTACTGATTTAAACTAAATAATCAGACAACAGGAATGCCAGAGCTAAAGATAGTTCATCAAAACTTGCAAGGCCTTCCTGGCAAAGAATTAGTAGTTGAGTTATTCCTACAGGAATTAAATGTAGATATTTTGTGTTTAACTGAGCACTGGCTAAAGGAGACTGAGATGATGTTCAGTATAGATAATTATACAATTGTAAGTTGCTTTAACAGGAAGTCTGCTGAAAGAGGTGGCTCCATGGTCTTAATAAAAAATGGTCTCCGCAGTAAAGAGCGGATTGACATTGTTAGACTTTCTGTTGAGCGCTGTGCTGAGGTGGCCTGTGCCGAGCTTGATAATTGTGTAGTAGTATGCGTATACAGTCCACCAAGGAGTGACTTTGGAACTTTAATTGGGGTCATGGACAAAGTTCTTGGGATAGCATCAAGTAATAATAAGAATATAATTGTATGCGGCGACTTCAATGTAAACATCTTGGAACATTGTAAGAGAAGTACTCAATTTTTAAACATGTTCAAGAGCTATAATCTTGAAAATATTTTCTGTGAACCAACCAGAATCACTGCTGAGACTGGCAGTTGTCTAGATAATTTTTTTTGTGATTGTGTATACTCAAATAAGTCTGTAATTAGTAAGTTGCCCTCAGATCACCGGGGTCAAATAGTATCCTTTCCTATAGGTAATAATAGTAGACCTAAAGAGAAAATTATGTGTAGGCCCATAACTTTTAATAAGATTAAAGAATTCAAAGACTTGTTAGAGAATAAGCTCAATTCAATAACTTACTTAGGTAATAATCCTGAGGTTCATTATAATAGTTTATTTAATAAATTAACAGACGCCTTTTCACACACATTTAAACAAAAAATTCAAAAACTTAGTACGAAATCTAAATTCTGTGAATGGGCTACTGTAGGTATATATAAAAGTAGACGAACGCTATTTGATTTATACGCCCAAAAACAGTACAGATTCGACAATAGTTTCACTGAATATGTTAAAAATTACTCAAAGTTATTCAAAAAGGTATGTAGACAAGCAAAGGCCATTCACATTAAAAGAAAGCTAATTGAGGCTCCTAACAAAATGAAAGAAACTTGGAAAGTTATTCACAAAGAGTCTGGTAGATGTAAATTGAGGGATAGTGTTCCTAAAATTAAAGTAGGAAACAAGGATATAACCTCCCCAAAAGATGTCGTAAATGCTTTTGAAGACTATTTCACCAATATTCCAGTTCAACTCACTTCCTCTATTAATTCAAGCGCTCACAGTGCTGTTGCCCTAGTTGAGAGTAATATTAGTTCTTCTAAATTTAACTTCCAACACATTGATCCTAATGACATATTAAAAGCATTTAAAAATCTCAAAATCAAAATGTCTAAAGATTACTGGGGCATGTCAGTTAGTTTAATTAGTCATGTAATTAATATCATTGCACCTGATTTAGCACTAATATTTAATGAATGTGTAGATGAAGGCACGTTTCCTACCTTAATGAAACACAGTAAAATTATACCATTATTTAAGAAGGGATCTAAGTCAGAACTTGGAAACTATCGCCCCATCTCTATTTTGCCGGCTCTGAGTAAGGTGTTTGAGAAAGTGATGCTCAATCAAATGCAACTATACTTCAATACCAACAATCTTTTCCATAGCCAACAATATGGCTTTACTGGTGGAAAATCTACCACTGATGCGGGAGTTAGCCTAGTTAACCTAATCTACGACGCTTGGGAGGGATCACAGGATGCTATTGGGGTATTCTGTGATCTATCTAAAGCATTTGATTGCGTTGACCATCAGACACTTTTGCTCAAGTTACGTCGGTACGGTTTTGGCAACAAATCTATAGAACTATTAGAATCTTACTTAACAGATAGGCTGCAGACTGTTGATGTAAATAACGTTAAGTCAAATGGGTCAAACGTCAAGATAGGCGTACCCCAAGGATCAATCTTAGGACCTTTTCTCTTTTTGGTTTATGTCAATGACCTACCTTATATGATCGAGGCACACGCCGGAATAGTATTGTTTGCAGATGATACATCGCTGATATTCAAAGTAGATCGTAATAGTACAGATGCGAATAATGTAAATAATATCTTAAACGTAATTTCAAATTGGTTTTCTGCAAACAACCTATTGTTGAATACAGAAAAAACCAAATGCATTAAGTTTACACTGCCTAATGTGAGGCAAGCTCAGATTGATATCGTGCTGGGGGCGCAAAGGTTAGAATTTGTAAATAGCACTACTTTTCTGGGAATCACAATAGATTCGAAATTGCAATGGGATCACCATATCACTGCTTTGGCCAATAAACTCAGCTCTGCTGCTTTTGCTGTCAGACGGATCAGGCAGTTGACTGACGTAGATACTGCTAGGCTGGTGTACTTTAGTTACTTTCATAGCTTGATGTCCTATGGAATACTACTTTGGGGGAATGCCGCAGACTTAGAAACTATCTTTATATTACAAAAAAGGGCAGTTCGTGCCATTTACTGTTTAGGTAAGAGAAATTCTCTTAGGGAACGATTTAAAGATATTAACATTTTAACTGTAGCTTCCCAATATATACTCGAAAATATACTGTATGTCAGAAAAAATATATCTAATTTTACAAAAGTAAGTGACATTACAGACAGAAATCTGCGCAATAAAAATAAACTGCTCCTTCCATGCTATCGGCTTTGCAGAGTTAGTGATTCTTTTAGGGGGGATTGTATACGTTTTTATAATAAATTGCCTGAATCAGTCCTTGGTATGCCTGACAATAAATTTAAAACCTTTGTGAAGACCACCTTATGTAAAAAAGCATACTATAGGACAGATGATTACCTTAAAGACAAAAATGTCTGGCTTGAGCATGGTGCAGGCCCCTCCTAAATTGCTTTGCTGTAACTACGGCATAATGTTTAAATAGGAACGCGAACTTTTTTTTTATTTATTTTTGTTAACTTAGGTTAATTATTTTATTATAAGTTTTTTTTTATATACTTTAATTATCTTGACACGAGACATATGTACATTCGTCCATATTTAGTCTTAAGA
The DNA here is from genome assembly GCA_914829495.1 of Eilema sororculum. Taxonomy (NCBI): domain Eukaryota; kingdom Metazoa; phylum Arthropoda; class Insecta; order Lepidoptera; family Erebidae; genus Eilema; species Eilema sororculum. The sequence continues at coordinate 11,263,626 of OU618553.1, read as the reverse complement.
ACTTACTTTTTTTTTTTTTTGTAAATTGACGTCCAGAAAATGCTACAGTGGAGTTTGTTGCGCCGTTTCTTCTCCACTGGTGCCTAGGAAGCGGTGGTAAACTTAGTTTTAAGCAGAATTTGACGTCAAAAAGCTGTAGTAGTGCTACACAATTTTGAATAAATACCTTGAGTTTGAGTTTGAGATACATACATACATACATACATACATAGCCTGTCAAAATCATAACCCTCCTTTTGTCTTCGCTGTAGTCAGGTAAAAAAAGTTATTGATGTCATTTTACTCATTAGGTAATGTAATTTCGATATCAGTTTAAAGTTTTATGATATCCGTAATAGTTACGGAATAATCGCCTGGACACACTTAACGATTACACCCTGTATATAAATGACAACAAGTTAGACAACTATGTCAATGTATACAAAACAGTCTACCGATAGAAATCGCGCAGAATAAAAATGGAACTACGTCATCAGAGTCGGATCAATAGTGAAACGCTGCGTCAGCACTAAGTATATCAAAATATAATACCCTTATATTTAAGTACTTAAAATCTGCTATAGCCAGGACAGAGAGAAGAAATAAGGTCCGTTCGGACATGATCATCCTTTAAAGATATCCTACTGAAACTGTGGCACTAATACCTATAACAAGGGAATTACTAGATACCATTTTATTCTGTTCATTGTATTGTTAACCACTCTAAAGCTCGTTTTTATTGCAGTGACTTTGTAGAATTCCCCAAACATTTGTTAAAAATAGACTTAACACTAAGTAAATAATAAAAAAAAAGATGCAAAAGTTGCTGATACGCAACCAAAACGTCGGCAAAAATAAGTTTTCCAAAAAAATTATAGCTTGAAGTCCCGAACTTTAATAAAACGAAAAATATACAACTGATTTGATTGGTCAATCAAAAAAATACAAGCCAAATAGTAAAATTAGTGAATACCAAATTATATGAAAGGAAAGAAAACAAAAATAAAACTAGCTAGGTATATCAAAAATACTAGCAATAAAGATTCTTAATTGCAACTGCTACAGATGAAACTTGACTATCGTTAACCAGTAGCCACAACGCGATACTTAGATTCTCATGAACTTTTCTCTTAAGCTATTTCTACTGCAATGCGAATCTGGCAAATGTAGCTTGGCCTCCATGAATGTTACTTTGTGACCTATATTTGCTACTTTAGCCGTGGGTATTGTAACTAATGCTATGACTATGACATTTTGACCTATACCATAATCTACAGCAGTGATCTAATTAATCGATAGGCAAGACTTTATAGCTACAGTCGACTTTGTTTGTTTAAGATTTCGAATATACGAGTACAATTGAATCCGACGTAAAATTGGAATTTGTAAATTGCATTAAACATGTCTTTTGTTCTTTTGCGACGAGAGGGAAAAGATATCGAAATGTAATTTAATCAACATGAAATTAATTTATGAGGAGATAGATGTGATATTACGTGTAAATTAATTCAATTCTATTTCATTAATATTTATATTACTCCCTACTGATGAATTTTCTACGTGAAGTGTCTTTAATTTTGAGCTCTATAGTTTAATATAAGTCGTTTGTCCGTTGTCGGTTCAGCCTTTGGTTTACCTACCTTGCGGCATACGTTTCCAGCACAACTCCTATTTATGTCCACAAGTATTATCCTCTACATACACACATCAACATGGTCTAGGGATATTTCAATTAAACCTAAATAACTAAAATTCTATCAACTTTTTGTTAAGACACCTACACATTAAAATAAACCTTGTTTAATAGCCTATCTAATCTGATGATAAACTTTTAGATAAAGTTAAATTAAAAAAAAACTTAGAAGAAGAGGAAAAACTCAGACAAAGTTTCAATTTTATTGAAAAGCTGGTTTTCACGCACAATATCTTCAGGGAAATTCCTAAGAGATCTTCTCTGAACCATATCCCAGGCATGCTCAATAGGATTTAAGTCAGGGGATTGTGCAGGCCAGTCTAAAGCTGAATATGGGTGAATTTCTCAAACGTAAAATTTTCGCGGCGTGACTGAAAATCATACCTTAAAGTTAACATATAGTAGTGATTATTTTTTGTAAGAAAGATATCGTTTTTCTCTATATGCACGTATAAATTATATTACTGAAACTATTTTTGTGAGTGTGTAAAAAATGCATTTTCACCTAATTTCTAAGCTTGGTGGCGCGTCCACAACCTGTTTTCTTGGGAATGATCACAGTTTAATCAAAACTTCATTAGTTTACTGAGTATACTTAATCATAATTCGATTCGGCAATATTTTAGCTATCTTCGATAATGTCATTCGTAGTTTTTAGTTCTATACTTTATCTTAAAAATAATTTATAAGATGCGTCCGCGGCAAATGTAAAATTTTGGTGGGATTTATAAAAACATCGAAGGAGTCGTATTGAAAGTACCTATAAGGACGACACTATCAACATTGGAAACGTTCAGTTGGGTGTTAATGAGCACCAGTGCCAGTTGTCCTCAGTCCCGTTTCGTTTTTCTGCCAAACACGTAAGTAGGTCGTTTTTTAAGCCTCTGACAAAAATATTGTAATTTTTGTGTTGATTATTTAAAACAGTTTATTCTCATTGTATGTTTTAATATTTAAATATAGTGTACAGGCTCAGTATGTGTATTAAATTTTGGTAATGTTACCACTATATTCTAAATAGTATTTTTATAAATAATATTTTTAGACGTGAAACTAATTTTGGTGGAGCAATTTTGGTGAATTTGGTGGGGTTTTACTAATCATCAAAATTGTATATTTACAACAAAATTTGTTTTCATAGTTATTTGATTAAGCTCCTACGTAGTTCGACGGGCTACTAGGTCAGGTGGCCTCTACGTGGTATACCCTGGGCAATGGAGAAAGCACCGCCTCTCTCCCTAGGTGGGAAAGAGGTTGTTGGCTGTTGAGGGTTGTTCGGAAGCTTTCCTAATTTTCTTTCAGATTAACCATTAGCATATGAACTACCCATACAGAAGACAGGCGAGTAGTTGGGTGAAGTCAGCTGATGCCGCAGTAGGGACAGGCCGGTGTGGTGGAGCATCGTGCGCTCTTTCCATCACCTGCTTCTACTGGCCTCACTCTTTACTACCAAGCCTACGCCGTTAAAACTTGCCCACCCTTCTTCCCTCCTCTCCACTGTCAACATCATTTGGCTTTTCTTACTCTGCTTTCTCACACATGAAAGCTACCGTGGATGCAAGAGTGCCTCATGCAATCTTTTGCACGTGACTCCACGCAACAAAGCGACGACGTCGAAGATGTAGGTGACACGCAAATCCTGCTTATGTTGCTCCAGCAGCTAGCACTTTGCTATCGTGTAAAAGGTACTCAATCTTCTCCACAGAAGGCTTCTGACCTCTACCGTCCTCAAGCTCCTACATCCACATCCTCACATGTTGCACCAATCTATCGGCGTCCACCACCGATATTAACAGCATACATGGGCAGTTATGGAGTGATTGTCTGATGCTATCCGACCAAAATACCACGCTGATTGGGAATGGACTAAGGACAGATCCTAGATGTACCCCGACAGTGATAAGGAAGATTCTCATATTGCCAACAGCGGTTCGACCAACGGAATCAGAATCGTGGTACATGTCTCGGATGGTGTAAACCTCTGGAATCCTTTTGAACTGCCCATCAGCTCACCGCGTGAGAAACTTAGTTGAAGAACTCTTGTAAGTTCAGAAATAGACATCACACTACCAACTTGTCTTGCCACTACCAAGGGTCCATGGCCTATCTTCCGTCCACCCTTAGGCTTACCGAGTACCACCTCTCCCACTTTGAGAATAACCACCGATATTAACAGCATACATGGGCAGTTATGGAGTGATTGTCTGATGCTATCCGACCAAAATACCACGCTGATTGAGAATGGACTAAGGACAGATCCTAGATGTACCCCGACAGTGATAAGGAAGATTCTCATATTGCCAACAGCGGTTCGAACAACGGAATCAGAATCGTGGTACATGTCTCGGATGGTGTAAACCTCTGGAACCCTTTTGAACTGCCCATCAGCTCACCGCGTGAGAAGCTTAGTTGAAGGACTCTTGTAAGTTCAGAAATAGACATCACACTACCAACTTGTCTTGCCACTACCAAGGGTCCATGGCCTATCTTCCGTCCACCCTTAGGCATACCGAGTACCACCTCTCCCACTTTGAGAATAACTGCCTATTTTCCCAGCAATCTTGAATAAGTTCGTCGATAATATTGGCGCCATTAGAGTAAAATATAATCCTTGCTTCTAAACAATTAAATGTTTTGCTTTTATACTGATACTACTAACAACTAAAGTGGTTTTGCCATATAAAAATGAAGTTGGTGATAAAAGGGTGAAAATTAAGGGTTACATGTACATATTAAGTGCCAAATTCTAAAAAAAAACAAAGAAATAGTGTAAGTAACAATAAATAAAAAATAAAAATAATTTGATATGCAATTTTGGTGTTAGACACCAATTTCGGTGTATTGGTAATTCAGGTGTATAAAATAAACAAGTAATTCCCAGGGCTAATTAGACTATTCAAGAATAATAGGCATCTAAATATGTATTTCTAGCTAAATATTGAAAGAGATTACCTAAATATCTAGAAACAAAAAAAAACACCAAAATTAGCTAAAAATTCATAGATGTTGAAATTCACCCATATCATGCTGTTGTAACCAACTTGCAACAACGTTGGACGGGCATTCTCGTGCATTAGCTGGAAATTTTGTCCCATTTGCTGTCTGTGGGGCAAGATTACAGGCTCTAGCACCTCATCTCGGTATTTTAGAGCAGTCATATTGCCTTGTATCAAACGAGGTACGTTCTACCGCCGAGACGAATTCCTGCCCAAACTATAATCGTGCCACCTTGATATGCATGAACTTGTTGTGGGTGCTGCAGTCGATTCCAACGTTCAGGTTCTCTCCAAACGCGTACTCTTCGCGAATTAGGATGAAATCCAAACCTGGATTCATCAGTGAAAAGCACAAGTGACCATTGAGAATGGTTCCAGTTTTCGTGTTTAATAGCCCATTGTAATCTTCTTCCTCGATTGCCTCTCCTTAGCGCTGGTACCCGAAGTGGCCTACGAGCACGTAGGTTGACTTCATGCAGTCGTCTTCTCAAAGTTTGACCGCTTACCAGCAAACCATACTCTCTCTGTAGCCTTTGAACCAACTGCATCGCCGTTATATTTGGTTGACTTCGTGCAGCATTTACTACGAATCGATCCTGTACATTTGTTGTAATGCGTTGAAGTCCTCGGTGCCGCTCCACCACTTCCCCCGTGACACGATAACGTGACCTAAGACCTTAGTAGAACCTCGATATAACGCTCTGACTGGTCCTCATGGCTTCAGAAACCGCAATGTGTGTAGCGCCAGCTTGAATCATGCCCACTGCTTTTAACATTTCGTTCCTGGTCAAGTGTCTACGTGGCATGATTAATAGAACACCGGAGATGCGTTTGACAAAGATTCATAGAAATTTATGGAGTTTTAATCAAGATAGAAGTTCGTGAACATTTACTTCTTTGGAAGAAATTCAATGAATGCGAATTTCATCTTAAAACAAAACCTATTATATACAAATTTGAATTTAAAAAAGGAACTTATAAATGTTTTTATAATCTGTCATCCATAGTTTTTTTGTAAGGCCAGTACTTTTTAAGTTATTTAAAAAAGTTTTATATATCCCTAGACCATGTTGATGTGTGTATATCGGGTACCTATGTAAAAAAGGGCAAAATTTGCAAAAAATCGTCCATAATGGATTCTTCCATGTCAACAGCCAAAATTTTTAAATTGTTGATCCAGCTATTTATTAGATATTAATAAAATCTCAATCCCGGGGGTACCCAAGACCGTGTGGAATATAAAAGCTAAAGCCAGAATATGGAACCGGAATCCAAAATGAGAATCTGGACGTAACTGAGCTTCACATGAAAATGAAAATGAGATAGATTAAATTAAATTACAAAATTCTCTGCACCTAACAAATAATATAACTTACAATAAGTACACTTAACAAACTTAAACCTATTATTACCTAAAGTATATAAACATGGAAAACAAATATATCAAAAGGGGAACAAAAATGCCTTCCATTGAGGGTGAACAGTGTTTACTTCGAACCACCCAGCTGGGCGGCTTGGCGCGCGCCGATCGATCGTCTCGGCAAGGACAAGGACGCCCACACAAGCTGATGGTCGTGACGCGGGTTATAACGTAACACCTTAGTAATACGCAGTAACATCCTAGGCTTGAATCTAGGGTGGTCTTAGTGCATGTGGAACTTGCGTTCGGAATTGGTGGTGCAAGAGAAAAGAGACGCTGCAACCAGCGGTGAAAACGTACGTACGTTTTTTGTGACTATCATGTGTGTGCCGATTCAAATTCAAAAAACATTTATTCTGCATAGACCATTGCATTGCATAGACCATTGCATGCAAACTTACAAAACGTCAATATAAAATAAATAATAAATACTAGTTTAGCAAATGGACGACACCGGTTTGAAACGCGGCCAGACCTGAGAAGACTCCGGCAAGAAACTCAGCGGGCGTTTTTTTTTTTCTATTTACAAACATTTACATAGTGTAATACTTATGGTCTAGACTAGATACAGTGCCACTAGAACAGCTCGATTTCTATGTGATTCAATTCCTCAGACTTTCGTCGAAGATTTTCATGTAGGAAGTCAGGTAATCTCTGCTGAAATTGTTAAAATAGGTAATATTCAGTTCTAGAAAGTGAAAATCTTAGAACTTAAAATTTTATCTGCTTCCGTTCTCTAAAGCTCTTACTGTTGCGTCGTTGTTTACAGGATAATGGCAAAAACTGCCATTAAACCACCTACATATTTTTATATCATTCTACGGTATGATTAATTAAACTTTATTGTTAGATCATTTATGATAAAGTTTGCCCCTTCAATTATGTGACCACTTAGAAGGCATGGTGGGAACAAATTTTTGCTTAAGGGCCTGATTACAGAGGAAGCCATTTAGAGTCAAATGACCAACATTTTTCGAGAGTTACGAATAAAAAGATTAGGCGTAATGTTCTTTTAAGGTAACCTGAGCGATAAAAATGTCAATGTACCTCAAAGGGAAAAAAGGAACCCTTGTTTACTTCGTTGTCCGTGTGTCAAGACCTTTTTCTCGGGAATGAAGTTGATTATCTTCAAAGGTTTGAAGCCATGTAATAACTGTTTACAACATGTCTTGCGGGTAAATGCGGATAATGTTATTAACTTTGTTATAAACATCTGGGCCAAGTAAACAGTAAAACCCACGTTTTTGTCGTTTCGTAAATCCCATTATTTTCTGCACCGATTTGCATAAGTGATTTATAGGAAAAGATCTCCTAGAATATGAAGACTGGGTTGGTTACCACCTCCGATCTAGCTTGTCAGAGTTCTGCTTGTCCACCGTTAAGCAAAAAATAAATCAATATAACCTCATGACCACCTCAGCAGCGGCGGCGTAGTGCTCTACGTTCTACCTCTACGCCACAGAGTAGCAGTCGAGCTACGACATACCTAATTCGTCTGGTAAGTCCGAGGATATGAGTTTTGAGTTATGGGGTTATGAATATTTGTATGACTGAATATATTCTTAGTAGATTGAAGTTTTTATCCGCATTTTAGATCCCATATAACAAACTGTCTTATTAAATCTAGATAGCACTAACTGAATAGGACTTTGTGTCGAGTATTATGTTTATTATATCGCGAGGTCCCTAGTCCCGAACATAAAGGGAATATGTCACATACGTCATAGAAAGTTGCTCCGTAATTTATTAAAACGGGCGACTATCGATCGTTATACGTGCGTGAGCAGTGGCTGACGCACAACGTTTCATAGCGGCAGTAAACACCCGCAAAAACTTGTTGAGTATATACGTACATCATTGTGCATCTTTATTCGGAGATTGCGCAATACACTTCCACTTACTCAAGTATTTTTAGAATGCATTCATTTACCTGTAGGTGCGGCGCAGGAGGGCTTGACTCTTCTATCCTACGTGGTTTGCCTGCTAATAAAGTGTTGATGTTCCATGCCCACAGATGTGTGTACGTATTCGGTTAAAATGTTTGAAAACGTGTACAATACAAATCCACTGTACGGGTACCCTTATAAAGTGCTCGTTTACCAGGTTTTTAAGAAAATGCCAGCATTAATATCAATACTTCCATACCATCCATACTAATATTATAATTCTGTCCGTGTCTGTCTGTATGTTCGTTGCGCTTTCACGTCTAAGCCACAGAACCGATTTTGATGAAATTTGGTATAGGGGTAGATTAAACCATGAAAAATGACGTAGGCTATATTGGGTCGCGATAAACGAAATCCACGAGAGTGGAGCCGCGGGCAAAAGCTAGTAATATTATAAATGCGAAAGTAATTCTGTCTGTCTGTTTGTATGTTTGTTACGCTTTCACGTCTAAGCCATAGAACCGATTTTGATGAAATTTGGTATAGGGATAGATTAGACCATGAAAAATGACGTAGGCTATATTGGGTCGTGATAAACAAAATCCACGAGGGTGGAGCCGTGGGCAAAATCTAGTATTTCAATAAAGCTAAGTCGGCTTACAAATGTTATGAGTAGGACCAAGTGATAACCGAGAACGTTAGCTTATTTTTAATTTGTATTTTATTTTTCACTTATTTATTCTTCAGCTTTATTAATAAAATACTAATAATATATATTTAATGTCAAGAATTGCATAAATGTCAAATATACAATGTCAATATTACAGTAATTATAAATCAATGATTTAGACACGTCAAAATACAAAATGGAGCACGCTTCTACGCTCTTTATTAAAAGAAGAGTGCGTCCGTAACCTGTACCCAGCGCAAACGTGCCCTTCACACTGACTGCGTTTCCTCTCTGAATTGCGATGGCCAACCTCTGCACCAGGTACGATCCGGCACGATAGTCACCTGACTTCTCTCCGATCCTACGCCCTCGTACTCCACAAAATTTTTAGCCTCCACACCTATTTATTTACTAAACAATACATACTAGTCAGTTTTAGGACGAGTGGGGGAATCATTCTTAATATAGTGTGGCCCTCTGTACCTTAAAGAGTACGCTAAGCCGTACGTTGTATCTTGTTTGGCGCACCAACATCTATAGTATTCGAATACATAGGGAAAAAAAATCTTCTCGGGCGGGACTCGAACCCGCAGTCTTTTCCTTACAGGGGGAATGCCTGACCAATTCGGCTACCGAGACACGCCCGATATGATTCAAATTTCCCATCTTATACGTCTTTACGGCGACGTGGCGTCATCTACCGATTTTCTTACGAACTATCGGAATCAATGAATGATGTTACAATCATTTTTAAACATTGATTTTTTGATAACTGCGCCCAAACAATTGAAGGAATTTTTTAAAAATGATTGTAACATCATTCATTGATTCCGATAGTTCGTAAGAAAATCGGTAGATGACGCCACGTCGCCGTAAAGACGTATAAGATGGGAAATTTGAATCATATCGGACGTGTCTCGGTAGCCGAATTGGTCAGGCATTCCCCCTGTAAGGGAAAGACTGCGGGTTCTAGTCCCGCCCAAGAAGATTCTTTTTCCCTATGTATTCGATTTGTATAGTTTGTATACTTAATGCTGTAAAAAAAAAACCTTCAATCTATAGTATTCGTTACAGGTATCAGATTTCCCCAACCCACTGAAAATTGTATTTCGGTCTAGTTATATAAAAACTGAAAAAATAAGATTCGGATATTGAGATCAGATAACAGTCGCATTGCGGAAAATATCAGATTTCGGCCATTTCGTACCTAGCTATAGGTATCAAAAACTCCTAAATGGAAAAAATAAGAAAGACACATTTATTGCTGCAAAAAACATCCGCAAGAAACACCTATGAGCTAGGAAAAGACTCGAAGGAGGATTGAAGAGATTATATGCATGGTCAATAGGTAATTGAATTCAACTATTCCAACAGGCAAAAGTGCTGTTGTAATACATTTATGAATAATTTGATACCATATAACACGGTAGCTATCTTGTAGCTAAGAGCCATTTTCAGCGAAGCGTTACTGCTGAACTGCCTAGCTGCATTAAACATGTATTAGATTTCTTGAACCTTTAACCTTTAAAGAGCAATCTAAGTTCAAACGGTTATATCTCTGAAACCAGGAAAGCTAAATTGTTAACGAAAACACCCACTTCTATACAACCTTTACCTCGACTTTAATAATGAATAATATAACTTCAGCCCTGTGTGGGGTTTGCTATTATTCAGTTTTGAATCAACAATATGATATTATATAGGATCAATTTAAAAGTATTCATCTGTGTTATATGTAATGTAATAACCGGAAAGAGTATAACTAATTTCGGTTCTTGAAGATAATGTAGTATAAAAAAATAATTGTTCAAAATAAATAAAAAAACCCGACTGATACTGAAAAGATTGAAATAAGTTTGATTAGCAGGCGGTACCCATTAATTTAAATGTGTCGTAGTTACGAAACGGTTCATTACTCAGAATAAGGGGCCAGATTATGATAATGTATGTACTTATCCACCATCTCTATAGAGAGGAAGGTATTGTTGCAGTTCTGTGTGTATGTGTGTGTGGCCGGAAAACCATGTGCTAATAATATCATTAGTATTCAAGTACAGAGGATCCTGTTTCTTTGAACGTACCTAAGTCATTGCACCTGCTATTCTGATGCAATACCAATACTGCGCATCTTGGAATTTAAATCTATAGGTAACTTTGTAAAGGTAGGGTTAAGGGATTCGTAACTGTGACAAGCAAGCCAGTTAGTACATTGCAAGGTTAAACAAATATAGCGAGGTCAATTTTAGGATGGGTGACCATACTAAACATATTGAGACCATTAAGTTCGGCGTAGAACACGTCAAGCTGACGGTCTCGGTTGTCGTACAACGATCTATGGTATTCGTTACGGGTAATTGGAGCTATAAAAAGTTCGACAGCGTGGATTTTGAAAAAGCTTTCAATTGCTGCTTAATTGACCCCAACTGATGAAAAGGTTCGAAGAATGACGTTTATTTAAAACAAAATGTCTACAAGATCAGAATCCCTCCTTGCTGACTATTAAATTTCCAAAAAGGAGACTATATCCTCAAAGAATATGCATGACTGTACCTAACCTTATTCGATGCTAATAGTTTATTGAATGATCTATTGAAAGTGTTAATGTCTATATATTTGCTAAATTGCTTACCTGAACTCACTAAATGAATTTCTATGGCTTGTGCAAAAACCCTTTTTTTTATCGTGCGCAACATCCCTACGGAGCCGGTGGAGGCGGTTATGTCGCACTCGAACCGACTAAAACGGACGCCATCTTGGGTCCTTGGTTGCCGGAAGTGAGATTGCCGAAAGCATATCTCTCGCACTTGTGCAAAACTCCTAGCTCATACTCTCCTAAAAAAGATGACAAATTCGTTCTAGGAATCCTAAGACATAAAATCATTCCCACGTGTGTACGCATGAATACCAGTCAACACAATCGTAAATGGTTCTGAGTAGCGACTGACCTATATTTTGATAGTTCCAAGAAGATGAGTTGAATTGACTACTTAACCATTTTATCAAGATTGTAACCATCTTTATGCAAAATGTGTAAAAACTAAATTACCTAAACTAGATTAACTTAACTAGATTTTTATAGAGATTATTATGTAAGTGCCCCTGCCGAGACAATTGATATAATTATCGCGATCTTCGCCTTTCTAGCAGGATACACATATACTGATGTGCAAATGCGATTCGTACTTATATATATTGACACTTGATTGCGTTATGGAATTGCGGCATTTGTTGGTTAGCTAATCCCAATGTAATATCCTCCTCTGAGTCTTTTCCAAATCCAATTGGGGTCAGCTTTCCAGTTTTTCTGTGATGCGGCTGAACTTTGATATTTTCTGTTAGGCGTCTGTCACCTGATCTACACAACCAATTTATCAACTTCGAACTTCTATAGTTAAAATAGTCGGACTTCTTGGACTCCAGCCCCGTTCCTATGTGTTTAATTCGCTACCAGTTTTTCATAATAATTGACAAATAATCAAATTACCTGCAATCTACTAAAAGTTTCACGGGGAAAACCCACATACCGTGCCAACCGCCTGACGTTCAATTGCCAAAAATGCGCGCCTCTTTATGAAGGGTTCGGGAGTAGTAGAGATTTTTCTATGCGCCCTCCCCTATCATTACTCACTGCGATGGTAATGCATCCTCGACGTCACAAAAGCGACCTTTGTCACTTATCGATATTATTTCCTCTGCAACACTTTTTTGGCGCCTTTCTGTGAAAATATACGACCAGAGAACTATTAACCTTTACCTCTAGAAATCTGCTTAAGAAATACATTTCTTTTAAATAGCTACATACAATTTTAATATAATTAGTTAGTGGCGGAAAATATGTCTGTATTTTCCGCCACTAACTAATTATATTAAAATTATATGTCAAAGAGTTTATTTTTTTGCTGTTAAACGTTGCATATTAGGAGCCTCTCTCAATGTGCAATGGTCATGGAGAAGGAAACTACTTAATCATATTCTGTCCTTCGTGCTAATTGGTGATATAGGCCCCAATCGTTCTTTTTCGTGTCTATCGTTGTTCGTATCGTATAACGCGTGTACTTCAGCTATCTTTCTGAAGTCATCATCATCCAGCTGGGAATTGACAAACGGAAGGAGATAGGTATGCCTTTTCATTTGCCGAATTGCAGTCTCCACAATAATTTACTCGAACGGTCATCGGTCCTTCGACCATTCTGCCCTACTTCAAACTACTCGGCCATCCATGTGGGCAACAGAAACTATAATAATGTTCGTTTCATCTTATTTCATAGTTCAGTGCACTGTTTAATTTTAAAAGGCAATGAACCTGAAATTTAGGATTGTATTATGTAGACTGTACTAGACAATCGGTTTTGCTGTGATGTAGAAATTACATAACACATTGGCCCGGTTGAGTGAATTGATATAGGCTAGATTTCACCAGCGAAAACGGTTAAACTGAGCCGGGCTCTTCCTTCTTATGTTCCGCGGTCCATTCAATGAATATCTTTGAGTAAAGTAACGCACTTTTGTTCGACTTGATTGTGGTTTCTATTTTTTAAGTGTTTTTGATAATCCAATTTTTACTTACGGCATAACATTACTATTGCTTGAATTTAAAACTTTTAATTATCCAGAATTGTTACTAGGATGGTACATGAATAGTAAAAATATATACAGTTTCCATTAAAACAAAAGACTTAACATCCGTTATATAACAGGAATACCTATATTGAGAAACTTAGTGCTGAGCTCGAAGCCTAGGTACCGGCCGGCCCGGATCTGATCACAGTGGGTTGCGGGAGGACACAGACTCGCGCGGTGTGCGCGCGCACTAGTATCGATCCCCAACATCCCTCCCAACCACCCACACTTTCTGCCTCCCGACATCTCCCATCTCCCTGACACGTGTATAAAGCTTTGATTACACAAAGTATGAAGATGCCACATCGCCTACGTTTACATTTATTTTATGATCCAAAAGTCAGTAACAAAGAAAACTATATAGATCATTCAGAATTGTAGATCTAGGTACATAATACATAAATAAACTATTATTCTATTATCGATAAAGCCATAGAATAAATCATACTTGAAACATTTAATGTATCTATCATTCATTATAAACATAATAATGTCGAAGAAATTATTGCGGACTTATAAATTGTCGATTGGCAACTAAATTCAAGTGCGACCAGTTTTTTTGCTACATCGCGTCGATATTACATCAGATGTGCCTCGGGCAACGATGTGAACGCTATTGAACTGACACCATTATTGTCTATTAGTTCTATTACAAACATAATTAATTTCATGTGTCTAAAAATTTTGAAACATTATTATTGATGGACATATTATTTACCTACTTAAGTACTTCAAAAAGTAAGAATTTCAAATAACAAATCGCTTTGGTCTACAAAATTCTTAAAATACACGTAGGTATAGGTAATCTAATAAATATCGTATGTAGAATCGTATGTGCCGCTGTCAAAGGCTTCCTCTGTAAATGGTTAGAAATCAATAGGTCAGATGGAATAGTAACAACACAACACAGATTGTGTAATTGAAAACTATTCTTATAACTATGTGCATAGAGAACACTTTGTTGTTAGAAGCGATGGATAGAGAAGTATTTGATATCTTGCAAGTTCGGCACGGGTCCAGCCATGATGACGGAAGGATGGCGGGCGAGGGGCGGTGCAGCTGTCGGTGCATCCATCCCCCGCCGGCGCTAGGGGCCGGCCCGCCCCCGGCCCCCGCCTGCCGCACCGGCCCATTGCCAAGTTCAATGCCAAGGTCATGCGCGCGCGAGTGCGGCTGCGCGCCGCAATGCAGGAGCGGCCGGCGGCAGGCGGCCGGTTAGCCGTCAGTGCCTCACCGTCGATCGCGCTATACACCGCATCGCAATTTCCACACTCGACGCGCCCCAACGGATCACCTGACATAATAATAGTAGATCCGTAATAAATGTCGTGTTCAGGTTCTCAAGCCGTAGGACCAAAGGTGGTCCAAAATTTGAGACGAACGACTGCCACTTTTTATACTGGCAGTTTCAGGTGAACCGTTGTGACTGAGTGCATAAAAGCAGTGTGCAAATTGTATGGCGATGTTGTAGTTCCGCGACGTGACTGAATTCCTGCGGTGGCCGATCACTGATGCCACGCCGAATATCATTATGCAACATTCTTCAAAAGTAGCATGCCTACGCTCCAGTAAGTTTCTTCAAACAATTACATTATTTAATGCTAATGTTAAGTCTGAATTCAGTCTAAGTATAGGTCTTACTTCAGTCAAAAACATAAACTTACCGTCAAAATATACAAAGAGAAATATATTATTCTCTCTGACTATATATAAATTGTTCATCTTTGTTTAGTTAGGTAGCGATTGTAAGCGCGTGTTAGTGCAATGGTAGTTGAAACCACCGTGATTGTTTAGTTAAAGCTGTTTTATAATTATACACTTAATTGAGATGGAAGTAATTTGCGGACAAGGCATTTTCAAGCCGCCATATTTACTCTTTACATTAGATAGTCAATATTACCTAATAGATCTAACTCGTGTGTCCTCTACGTGACTTAATTCAATTCGAGGTCTTATTGCCATGTGATAAGGAAAGAATGCGTTCAGAGAAAACAATTTCTTGAAGGAAGTCTTCAGATAAATAGCACACGACACATCACTTTCTTCATCTCCTATAGTTGTACTTGACATTGCACAAACGAATAAATTCTTAATTTTAATAATGATAAATACTACGTTACACATGATACCAAAAGAACGAAGAACAAAAAAGCTGCACGTCTGCGAATTCCAGGCAATAAAATGGCCCCAAAAGATTCTAAGATCCAAGGGCATCCACTAAACCACTAAAGGGCCGAGCAAAGCGACGAGCTATGTATCCTGTTGTAGCGTTAGTTCGCAAAAAATGTCGAACATGAGTTCAAGGCGATCGGGTGCTCCAGCCGACAAGCTGCGTATGCCGCTTGGTAGGCCGGCGCGTGCACAAAAAAGCTTAATTATTTAATTAGACGTCTATAGAAATGGTACCGAAATAGATGCTTTGTCTCGTTCCCCATGAACAATTAAAGTTAGCTTTATGTATAGTTGAGTGACAAGGAAAACTGACAGTGTGGTCCTAAATTATTTGATAGTTTGCAGGAATCCTATGGAATTATTTATAGCAGTCCTGGATATAGGATATAGGAAGGATCCATTGCCGAAAACGAATTCATTATGAGACATGTGATCAAAGTAGGTAAAAGAAGTATCCATCAAAATATAAACAAATGCTTAATACTCGTATTCGTTTGTTCAGTTAAGTTATTCTAATTCTTGTCAATATGATATGCCATGAAAAGTGAATTATATCAGTTCTCGCGCTGCTTTCCATACTTACATAAAATGTATAGGCCTAAAATTTTCCTACAAACTTCGAAGCTTTCAGTTTTTATTATTTTTTAGATTAGTAAGTCATTTTAATGTTATCAGAATAATTTAAGAAACCATTAAAAGAATGTTCACGTGTGCCAATAAAAAACTCCGACATACAAAACAGTAGCAAGCAAAAACCAAATGACGCAACTCAATGCTGACGCGAAGAATTTGCTGCCATTTTATAGAGAAAAATCTTATGTGTCTACATTTTATGGAAAAAATATAATGTGCTGTCCAATCAGACCCTATTGCACAAACCACATTTCTTTTGCAAATAAATTTGGTGATTTGTATATATTATATTTGAAGGAGTATATAGACATCAATACATTAACATTTAACACTAAATCCGTGTAATAGGGTGTCTGTTACCAGTTACCATCAACTGAACAGTTTTTCATGTACCTTCACAGGACGACACGTGCAGGGCTAAGATGCCATCCATATACGTTACAGAATATACCTGCTAGAACCAAGCGTTTCAGTGACTCATTCCTATGCCGCACCACTAAGACCTAGAACTCCCTGCCAGCTAACGTGTTTTCTTCTTCCTACAGTCCCGGGTCCTTTAAGCGGGGCGTGAAAAGGCATCTAATGAGGCCGTCAAGCTGAGTGCCACCACTGTTAACATGGTACATGTTTACGATGGTGACACTCTTTCCGAGACTTTGTCTTTGCTTAACACCAGGCGAGGTGAAGTCAAATTGACGTGGCCTATATAAAAAAGTACATACTGTATATTTTCTATCGGAGAGAAACCAGCCTCATCCTATTGAGAATAGATATTATTGTGCCACATACATTTGCTCATTTCTCCAAACTATTTTTCTATAAGTGTTACTACCGGTAACCCTTAGTGTTGGCTACTCATTTAACCAACAAGGCTATTTTTATCGAATAAGTTATAGGGGCCCCACACATGGTAACGGCAGTTTCGCCTTGAACCCGCGCTTAGCAAGTCTGAATAACAATCGCCTTAAAAATAATACTAACTTACCTGCCTCTATTTCCAACCTCATTTCGCTGTTTCTATTTCAAATAAAGGTGAATATGCTCAATTCAAAGACAATTGACACCTAAATCAAAAGCAATGAATTACTAACCAGCTCTCTTGGCATTATTGAAGGAAATGCTAATTCGGTTTTGGAATCTGAAATTCAAAACAAACGTGCTATTCAACACAAATCCTATTTTATTACTCAGTACAGTACTATAGATCTGAATCTGACGGAAATCAAGCTCAACACACGATTATGTATGACGCAAATCGATTTATACTTAGTGATTATTATTTTTCCGTGCAATCGTTTTCTGTATGCGATCCAGCTGGATCTTAACTTCGTGGAAACAGCTGAATTATATGAAGACAGTCATTTGCAAATAAACTAATAAAAAGTTTATATATCGCTATCAGCTGACGAATGTGATCGTCATATCAATACAATGTGACGTATCGTCACCAACATGGCTGCCAAGATGGCTGACTATTTGTTTATTTACAACAAGATCATTTGTACATAATATTGAAAACTCGTAGAAATAAAGATACACTATTATCTCGAGACTTACACAATAAACGTAAATGTTATATATGTACTTATCTTTATTTTTACTTAACTATATCTATTGTATATTTTGATAATGTGTAGTATCTTATCTTTTCACACCTTTGTAGGAAGTGAACAAGGTCAATAACAAGAAATATACTTGTACACAAACAAAAGCCTCCTAAACCCAATTTTTCCAATTGACATTCATTTGTAAAGTTCAAATTAAATTAAACAAAGAAGAAGAAACTAAAAATAAATATTGATATAGAAACAATATATTTATATTCATTATGCATTATACTGATCACAATACACGTAACAAGAAGTGTTATGCATCTTTAATAAATAAACATTTTAGTTTGCCAAATCGTGTAGCAGATCGACCGACACGTGCTATTTTTTACACATAAATATTGATAGTTTTTAGTAAGCCCTAAAACATACATGAAATAGGTCTCTCAACCATAGGGTGTGCGAAGTGGAGCAGTAAAATCCGGAAGGAATTTTTAGACGCGACCGGGACTGACGCAAAGATGATGATGATGGTGATGAGTAAATAAATAGGACAAGATCAAGCAACCAACAGAGAATGCCGGGGTGCGAGCGATATGCTTTTGGCAATCTCACCTCCGGCAACCAAGGACCCAAGACGGCGTGCGTTTTAGTCGGTTCGAGTCTGACATAATCACCTCCACCGGCTCCGTGGGGGTGGTATCCGTGGGGATTTATCGCACGATAAAAAAAACAACAAAGAAAAGGTTTTATTATTTATAAATTACTAGCTGATCCGGCAAACTTCGTAACGCCAATTTTTATCCGCCCGCATGGCGTCCGATCCAGTTCCCACTGCACCCTCTACTATATCAAGCATGTATTATACATATAAACTTTTTTATTGAATTAATCTATGTATTAGAAGAAACCTCATCAAATTCTGTAGCGTAGTTTTGAAGATATAAGTATACACAGACGCGGAGCTAGTGATAGCCTAGTGGTATGGGTAATGGACTGCTGAGACGAGGTCTCGGGTTCGATCCCAGGTTTACCATGGCACACACCAATGACTTTTCGATGCTTTTCGAAGATATGTGTGTATTTATCGCAGGTTTATAAGTGCCCGGTTAATGGCAATAGGCTCGACCTAAACATAAACTGGCGAAATGTGGGTGCTAGCACCTCTGCCTACCCTTTCGGGGAATACAGGTGTGAGTTTATGTTATGTTATGTTATGGAAATGACTGCTTTAAACTATGTAGTGATGATGATGAAGTGATATATCATCACTAGAGTTTGGCAATCCTCACTGCAGATACAATGTTGCTGATTATTACGGTTTACATCTCTCAAATATTTGGAACTTGTACAACTTCCGGGTTCCTTTGCACGATGCTGACTCAATCACTTTCATATTTTCGAATATTAAGAATCCTTGATCGTGTCCCGTATTATTTATTTTTTGAGATCATGATTTTCCTTTAAAAACGAATGTTTCGTGTTATTTAACAATATGAGCCAAAAATATTTGCACCACATTCAATGCGACTCCTAGATAAATGCTTTTCATGTTTTTTGATAGAATTCAGGCAATGTATCACTCATATTTCCATTTCAATTCCATTTTCCTTGTTCGTTCCCATTCTTTTGTATATCGAATAAGTAACGATTGCAATATTAAGATCGGTTATCTTACCAAAGCTTTCAGGCTTTCGGTGAAGTTCAATATATTTTCGTAACTATGTTAGCATATTTTTAGCAGTCTAGCAATCCGGAATGCTCATTATTTTACTCTTAAAACGGTACTAAACTTATGGTATACCTATTTTGTGACCATCATCAAAACAGCATTGTGTCCTGGATGCACCAGGGGCATTCACTTCAAAAACCGGGTTCCACCTCCTAGTTTTGCTCCTCTGCTTCACATTTTGTCTTGAATATCAGGTATGGACTCTATTATTTTTAATGAAAAAATACGTAATACATATATGAGCAAAACATTCCTATTTGCACAATGCATTGTTATATTGTATTGTATTGTATAACACCATCTGTCAGTCGTGATTACATGTAGTGCTCGTATTATAAATTGTCGTCAACCATAATTGCTTCCTCTACTAGTCACGAGATTTCTTTTAAATATCTTTCTATCTCTTTTTAGTTATCTATCGGTTATTCTAATTTTGACTTAGAAGTATGGATAAAATTTCCTAGGTTTTATCTTTGGATAGTTCACCTCTAAATCCGCTCGCGCAACATAGGAGATAACGTTAAAATTGACAGTTTTGCTACCATGACTAATTCACCGCCTGTATTTAGTCATCGTGAGTCCTTATTTCCTCAACCCGAGTGAAGTTGTGAAATCCCAACAAGGAAAAAGGATGCGTCATCCAAACTTGTGAGATCTTGTTTAGGGATAAAGAACTCACAGTATCTATGGTATGTAGACTTCAGTCGGTTAAGTCATCCAGAAATTATAATATTGGACGGATTTTTTTTTACATCCAACATTAGGTATTTAAAAAATTCCAGCATTAACGAAGACCTTGTGCAATCCAAAAATCTTTGCCCAGTCTTTAAAATTAATAGCTAGATATTAAACAAAACTAACAAATATAACACTTTATTATCATTTTAATCAGTAGGTACAGCAGTGGTAACGTGCACCTACCTCACTATTGTGTATGAAATAATATGCGTGATTATTACTCCCTCTAAGAATATGCAAGATTCAATGTTAGATGTTAAATGAATGAAACTTTTCAATTCTATATGACGGTTAAAACAATCACTACAAATTAAGAAAAAATTGCCAACAATGATTTACCTTGTAGGACAAATCTTGAAGGTTAATACTAAGTTTTTTATTTAACAAGTCTTACACGTTAGTGGAATCCGGCAGTCCGAACACGTAAAAAAATATCAATTTGCCATGGAAGACACATTCCGTCGATGTCACGTAAGCCGGCAGTTTCCACATTTAGTTCAAATGGAGCGTACACTATGTATAAAACAAACACAGAAACAGATTGTATATGTGTGTTGTATACAAAACTAAGAATATCCACCATCATTAATCAGAGATCGTATGTGTGGACACGCTCACTAACGCAAACCCTTTCTAACTTTACACGTGGAACGTGTAGATACATATTATCATGATTGTGTTCGTACTTGTCAGTGTGAAGCTTGGCGTATGTGTGTTGACGAATGCAGCTTGCGCGATGCACATGCGCGGGGGGGAGAGCAAGAGGGTATGAGGGGGACACGGCCAGGGCCGGGCAGACCTTGAGCGCGCCTAGCAACAGCGCTGCCAGCGCAGACTTGCTTATTTATTTCTGTTTTACTCGTCTGCACGTTTGCTTGCAATTTAAAACAGAACGTTTTATGGAGTTGTAATGGCAACTGACGGAATATGACCTTTAAGAGTATTTGCCCTGTGCTTTAACTCTCATATCTTAGCATGAAAACTGAAAATGTTTCTTTTTTATCTATTCTTATTTACCTTGACGACTTCATCTTCAGTTAGAATATTTTGCCTCTAAATTATAGAATGTATTCTTTGGCACTGCAGTTCTTCTCTAATATCAGAGGTGTAGAATAAATTACTTGCCACATATTTATAAATATCTAAAATAATATTAAAATTCACAGCGTGCTACGTATGTGAAGTAGCTCTATCTGATTAAAGAAGCATTGTACAATTAAGATTCGCATCGGTTCCAAGATCACGAAGCCAAACTTACGTGCCTTTTTGTACCAACTGACCAAAAGCATTCCCATTCCCTTCACTATAAATGCATTTTATAATGGGCTTGCAGAACACGATTCCTTCGAATCTAGAAGGATAAAATAGAACTACTAATAGATTTTAGTAGGTATCTTGCTTTACGAAACAAGTAAAAAAATCTTCGGTCTTTATAAATATTCATAAAATGCACTGATATTTATAATACTCGAGTTATGGACTATATTTTTGATAAAAATATAAAGAATTTTAACATTTTTACTGCACATTTTAATGTAGCCTTTGATATAACAGTCACGTGTATTAAAACTTGCATACTTACGTACGTACCTGAGAATTCTCGATAACATTTTTACAATGTAGTCTACAAACTACATACCACTAGTATGCTGTATAGACAGACCACTTTAGAAGTGAAAACAGAGATACCTAGTTGATCTTTCTTATTTACAAAATATAACCTTAGTAAATTACTATTACGCATACGCTATTTAATATACCTACGCAATTTATTCACATAAAAATGAAATAAGTAGGCGTAACCACCCAATTAACAATAGGACAAACTTTCCCGAACAAAGGATGTGTGTTCTTAAAAGCACAAGAATCTTTTTACATATTCTTCTGCTTCTTTTCATTAAAGATGTTTTACATGCAAATTTTGATTTTCGAATTGCAGCCATTGATATACTGCAGCGCTTGTCGAGAATATTATTTACCTGTATAAAGTATCAGTTATTTTATTATCTTATAAC
The DNA here is from genome assembly GCA_914829495.1 of Eilema sororculum. Lineage (NCBI taxonomy): Eukaryota > Metazoa > Arthropoda > Insecta > Lepidoptera > Erebidae > Eilema > Eilema sororculum. The sequence goes on along the minus strand of OU618553.1, from coordinate 11,241,522 downwards.
GTACTATAAGCATAATTAAAAAAACAGCCAATGTGTATGTGCAAAGAGACATACGATTCAGACCTAGTGAATGTTGGTAGGCGACACGCCCTGTGATTTTAGACAGACTTCGACATAACCACAGAGCGTTACAGATGGACAAACTTTTTATGTATTTTAGTACATACTACAAAATTAATGGACAACACTAAAAACCAGCTGTAGAAGTGTGTTCCACATCGTAAAGTAAATGAGTAAGCAACCATTAAACAATGTAAAATGAATATTATCATTGTAAAAAATATAATAGCAAAATTAAAGAAAAGATAAGAAGTTTTAAAGATATATTTACATCTCTTTATGACTCAACTGGAGTTAATAATACATGCCTACATGAAAAGATTGCATAAGTAATTGAACTATTTTACAAAGACACCAATCCCTTTGATTCTCTTGTATACGATCAATGAAGAATTGATGATTGTTTGGCCTTCAATGCTATAAAAGGTTTTGTTCATTTTTGAACGATGATCAATAACATAATAGAAAATAGTAATACTTCAAATAGAGATGTTTGAATAACTTTTAAAGAAATGTACAATATCAGACAAGAGTATCGCAAATCTTTCCATAACTTTTCTATGTTCTGATGTCAAAGACTGTACGCATAAAACTTATGAGAGAATATTAATACCGTTGATATCACTAACTGATGAACCTTATGGCAGTGCTTTTCAAATTATATATTATACACAAAAAAAAATACGAGTAAACTACCAAATTGATCAATAATGATCAATAATACTGAAACTGCTTTTATAATGATGTATATCCACACCATAAAACCGTAGTAAAAATCTTAGGATTCATACAAAATAGAGAAAACATTACTTACCGAAAAATTACGTTTTAATCTTAAAACTTAAAGTTTACTTTTAAATAGTATTGCTATAATGAAGGGAAATGGTATTAAACTTTAAACAAGGTTTTGATACCGTCTTTCATACCATTCTTGTTAATGCTGATAAAAGTTAATCTTCTAAGGAGAAAGGTACATGTGAGAACATATAAAATATTAATGAGGAGAAGAATTATACACATATTGAGAACAATTGTACTTTTTCTACAGTATTTATTATATTGAATCTGACCGGATTCGCCTTACGGCATTCTCAAAGGTTTACCTTTATGATATGAACATCCAAAACCTTTGCTAAATGTGAATCTTTGAGAATGCGTAACAATGAATTCCACCAAGTGCCATCAATCAGCAGTATAAATTGTAGAGGGATTATAAATTTAGGTGTCCCTCAAGGTAGTGTACTGGGTCAGATGCTATTTTGTCTAAAGGTATAGAAGTTCCTTACAGAGGTGTAATTGAATTTTTAATGATCGAAAGCGACACCTAAATATTCGAAGACTATTTCAAGGAATGAATATGACATAAGGGACAATAAAAGTACTTATTTACTTAATAAACATAGCACAAAATATATTCAAAAGCAATGCTACAATGTTACTTTATTGCCGTCCTTAGATTGAGACAAGACCGCAGCTCTAAGAGTATCAGATGTCTATTCAGGGTCGGCATGAGTCTTGTATTATTATTAATTACCACAATTGAGTGCGTCTACGAGTATACATGTGGGCTCGCTTTTTCATTCCTCCACTAGATACAAAGCGATACCAATATTATTACCACATTCATTTAAACAAGTTTTACCAGTTCTGAAAAATACCCTCGAATTTATTAGTTTGTTTGGTTAAACTGTCGGTCGTGTCGTGATATAAACTTGAACTTGGAATTCAAGATGACGATTGTATTAATTTACTGCTAAATTAGTACTCTCTTTAACGCCATGGGTGTATAAGCCCCGTCAAGAGTCTTGAGGTTCAGTCAACACCTGCTAATAGATAGACAAGGCTCTAGTTCCAAAATTTGGGAGGCACGACTGTAGTCGTTTCATAAAAGAAGTCTAAACAAATCCAAAGAAGGAGAACTTCTCTGCTGTAAAAACCTCCGATGCTATAGAAACAATGCCAAGATTATGGAAACTGATCTCTAGAAAAGGAAAAAGAGAAAAAAGAATAATGATGACTACCCTCCTTCACTCTTACGAACCAGTATTTTTCAGAATATCCTCTTAGAAATGAGCTTAAATGCTTTAATTTAATATGTCAATATTTAGTTAATAATCTTAACCTTTACGCCCTACACGTAATGGTATCTAAGCATGTTCCAATTAATTACGGCACCATTATTACAGAAGAGTGGATTCGTAAGGATGTTAATACCAGTATGACCTAGATTTCCTCACTAAATCAATGTAGCCTGCGAAACGCCTAGGTATCCAGGCCATCCCGGGATTGCCCTTTGACATTCCGCCTTGGCAATGTTTCCGCGCATGCGTTAGTCCTTGTTAGAAGCCGATGCTGAGCTCTCCCTTGCCACCCCCACCCGCCACAAGCGTCACTAAAGCGTGGGTTGATGACGTCACGAGCCAGTGCTGATCAAGAGAGGTATTTATAACTCCAGCATTTACTTAATATCGGACATTATTACGAGTTTACCAGACCTCGGATCTCCATTAGTTATGTAATTATACTTTCATGTTAATTTTAAAATCTTTATGAATTTGATTGTTACTTATAGGCACGTGAAACAGATTACTTGAACACATTCCTAAGTCAGGCGTTTAACTTAGTTGGAGGGGATAATAAAATGCTCACGTGTGATTCACGTTACTAGTAGTATTCTAAAAAAATAAGAAACATTTCAAAGAGTTAGTTAGCAACAGTATAAAAAGACCCTATTTGCTAACAGTGAACGGTGGCATGGACAAAGTACCGGAGTTGCCTACGTCATATAGTATGACTCAGGCCTTGTTTTCCGCACTAGAGATCACCTCAAGGATTTTTGAAATGTTGACGAAACGCTATTATGTTCATGGTTCGTTTTAAACTATTAGTATAGCAACAGCCTCTGATACAGAACGCAACATAATATATTATTATACCTCATCTACTGTAATTACGTAAGTACCTTACGTATTAGTGTATGCATGTACCTAATTGTATGACATTCGTTTATGAAGACTTGAAATAGGGTTGCTACATCTGATTCTTAATGATCAGACTATGTTGTACTGTGTAAAAAATTTACTCTGTCATAGATTAAAGCTCATTTTAGTTGTAGTCTGAACGTAGTTTGAGGCTACTCAATACTATAAACGTCTAGGCTGACATTATAAGGGCTAAAATTATCATCTAAATTTTTGAATTTTCCTATTTTCCCTTTCAATGCTATACCAAAAAAAATAATTATGACGAATAGGCTAGGCCTAGACTGCCTGAGACTTTTGCAGTTGAAATTAGATGCTTGATACTTGGACTTTCCCCAAAAGTGAAATTCGCACATGCCCTGGGAGAAGCAGTATACTAATTTCCAAATAGATTTTACCACAAAGTCGTAATATTACGTAATTGACAACCCTAGTAATAAGGCACAAAAGTACTCCTGCAAGGTGATTTTTATTAACGTCTGTTTTTACAAAGACATATCAGTTGCGAGCAGGATGTTAGATCACATTTGTGTGTTCAAGTACTCTGATAGTAAAAATATTATCCTCTTAGCACAGGATGTTCCAAGTGAACGTTTTTATGCGATCGTTTTTATCAAAAAGTAGTTTTGCAGGAGGTCGCCAAGTATGGATACTTGACCCTTAGAGCTATGTGCTGGTTCTCCAGGCAATAAGTGCTTATTGGAGGTTCCACGCATGAAAAGAAGTAGGTATGTAAGTAAAACTAAGGCAAAAATTGTATTGTAATCTAGTCGCAAATTATTGTGGACATTTTATATCGGAATGTTGAATGAAAAAAACTTTTTGTATCGGAATGTTTACGTGAATATTATCTACATATTAAATACCATAAAACCATTTTTAAATTATTTTTTATTATTTATATTGTACCCAACGTTTTGGTTTGGGTTTTCAGTCGCTATACTCATGAAGAGATAATAAAATAACACAAAATAAATCTCGATGGAATAAGTAAAAATAGTGCTTCAATCTATTCAAAGTGATCGAATATTATTAAGATATTTACTAATGATAAATCGTTTACCTGCGGGTATTCCCAATATCGTCATTAAATATAATTAAAGTTGCCTTAGATGTTTGTCTGTAGCACGTAATTGTTACAACTTACAACCAAACGTATTTAATCAACATCCGTGACTGGACATCTGTATACATATTGCTGCCTTTATTTTGTAAATTTAGTTTATAACAACAATTCAGTAGGCAACATCGACCGAGCGATCGAAGTGTTTTTGGTCTAGAAGTAGCCGAATTTAATTTCATCTGCCAATGAGTTTCCTTTTAAAAAGTAATCCAAAGGGTGTTCAAGCTAATCAAGTTGTTTGCTGCGTCTATTTTATTGACTTAGGTAAAAAAAAATTGGACAAAATGAAGGGCTCAATGCAAAATTGGGCTCAGTCGGTTGGTCAGACAATTGCTCCTGAAAGGGACTATTCGCAATTTCAAGGCTCATACTGGACTCATAATTGCCAATCACTGTCATACCACAAAAACTGCGTTAAACAACGGACTGCAAAAATACCATTAAATTTTTTGAGCATCTTACATTCATGCATTCAGCAAATTACAACATCAGACGGCACATGTTGACTATTAGAAAATTGGGGTCCTGGATGTTGACATTTTCCTATGCATAGTTTGCGATAATATACGTTTGTATAGAATGTCCCAGAGTATAATGATTAATTAACAATATTCTCTTTTTTTCTCAGATGGTTACTGAATCTCGCGGTGACAGGTGAAACCAGATAAATTAGGTGAGTTAATGTAACATAGTAAGATAGCCATAGATACTTATGTTCGGTGGTTGACACAATCGATCCGCGATTAGGAATTAAAACTAGGTATTGAGTCTCAGTAAATATCAAAACTCAATCACAAAAATTAGGCCTTCTGGTACTTTATGTCGCATAATTACTTATACCCTATAATATGACCGTATTCGTAGTTGTGTAGACTTCGACTGCTTTGCAGGGGGTGTAGGTTTAATTCCAGGTCAGTGTAAAGATTTGTACGTATGTATATATACTTGCATTAGTCTAGGTATTTTGTAAGTTTAATTTGTATGTGTTTACAAAAAATATGAATCTAAATGTATTTTTCCGCATTCTAGACCCCATAACACAAGCTAGTTAAGCTACGCTTACTTTGGGTGTAGCGCTGTGTAGAATATCGTAGAATACTTCAGCATTGACGCAATCCGTGACTTTTCAAACATATTATGTGTGTGAAAACAGCACTCCAATAGCTTATTCAATAACATCAGTTCCCATAGAATACGAATGGGAAGTTGGGAAGGGCAAACTGCTCTGCGAATGACCATGGGAAAAATCCAACGTGTTTTATAATAGAGATATAATATTTTTTATAAGCAAGGCACTGGAAGTAATCGATTATACAACGCCTACGTAAGTTTGTGGCTCGGTGATCAATTGATACGCAGTGACCATTATAATTATGTAGTGCAGAGATTTACATACTTTTTCATAGACTTATTTTACATCATTAGTGAACTGAGATTACGATTCTTCGAGCTACTTTAAACAAAAAGAAAAGAATATTGGTAATCATTTACTAATAGTCCTTCTAACCTCTTCAGCTGAGCTAATTTGGTAGTGTTAGTACTGTTTGGGTAAGTTTAACCCTTTGAACCTAGGAATAAGCTACATATTCACTTATTTATATAGATAGATCAATCCTATAGATAGGAAACCAACCAACAAATCACGCACCTGATTAAAGCATCCCTTTCGGACTATTTCGGAACTTCAACTTTTTCAACGCGAATTCAACTTAATTGGCGTTAGGTTGCATTCCATAACAGTAGAATTCCCGAAATGTTGAATCGCATAAAGTTGAATTCCCAACATGTTGAATTCATCTTACAAGGCTAATTTGAATTTAGCATTATTATTATATGCTTCAATAATGGATTTTAAAGATAGTGCTACAAGCTAATAGATAATCTGGTTAACAAGATATTCGCCTTCAATAGTATCTAAATCTTTTGTATTGCAATTTGTACTAAGAGGAGATAACGGGTCTGCAATATTTGATTCACCGGGTCTATAAATTATTTGTAATCTTGTAAGACGAATTCAACATGTTGGGAATTCAACTTTATGCGATTCAACTTTATGACTGCCGCTCTAAAATAAAGTATTGTTTACATTGATCGAATATCCATACTTTGGGCCGCTTCACATAAATTATATCATTTACGTTTGATGATTGATTTAGATTCGCAAAATATAAGCAGCATCCTATTATTCCAGAAATCATATCATTGTGTTTTTGTGACATGTCAGATAAATGGTCCTTAAACTTATACTGATAAGTTCTTGGAATACTGTTCACTACAACATCGACACCTTAGAAGCTCTCAGAATTGTAAGAATTTGGTATTCATAACAGGCTTCTTAATGAAGTAAGTTGTATAACTTAGAAATTCAATTGCTATTAATTTTAGCTGCTACTTTCAATTCAAGTTCATGTTCAAACATTCAAGTTTTGTATACAATGTATGCAAAAATAAACGATGCCATTTTAAATAGCACTCACATGTATTCATTCAAGGGTTAAAGTATTGCGTTATCAGTGCGATAATGATAATATAATATTAGCGCTCGCACGTGTAAAGATAATAACAACTATATACTATATACCTACGTAGTAGAATGTTGTAGATAAAATAGCTATGCCGGTACTTATACAGCAAGGGTTAAATGCAAATAGGTATGTGATATTCTCTGAATTTCACGTACCTAAATATAAATACATAGTAGATACTATTGACAACTAAATTCTGTAGTTATTGTCTTTCAAATGAAACTATGGTCTAGTTCAATGTAATAATGAACAGAATTGACAAATATCTGGTTAGATACTTACAAATTTGTAAAAGAAATTATTTAAAGAATCTAACGACTATTTTACTTCTATTCATCCATTGATCTTTTGTGATCCCAAGAACAGCTTGCCTCGGTCTCTGTGAAACAGCCGACCAACGCTTTTGATATATGTCGGTATACATATATTCAATTAAACATAATATTAGTTTCTCGGTTCACTCACTGAGTCCGTATTCACATAATTATAATTCACCCCGTTTTACGGTAGGTACCTAACTTTTGCTTCTATCGCCTCGAACTTGTAATACAACCTTATGTTACAATCCTCTTTCGTTACATTCTTTTATAATCTCAAATGAGCGTCTGTACTATCATCGGTTATCTTATCTTACTCTTTTGCTAGCATCTGATAAAATTGTTTTACCTACCGTCTGAAGGGAAAACCTTCAACTATTATATGGTCATACCTTGGCTTCTTTCAATATTGGGTCAAATTTTTAATCTTTGTTTACGGAGCTTAGCCACAATATGACTATGTCAAATTCAATATTGGTTTTGTTTATTTACTAGCATAACTAACACATTTTTCGATTAGGCATGTCTTTTTAATAGCTAGCTAGATACACTGAAAAATATAAGCACAAAAATACTTGTAAACAGTTGCGAACGCGTTACAAAAATTAGTTTGCTGAGTTGGCCACCTCTAAATTTGGACGCAGTGAACTCACCCATACAGTGTGTGAATAAACCACTTAAGGATTTCAAAAAGTGGCAACTCAGCTATAGCTAAGATTTTTATAGGGTAATCTTCACCCCCAAAGCCCCCAAATTGTGAATAACCTAAATGTTTTATAGATGATGGTGATGATATGGTGAGTGCAGTTAAAAGTCCAACTGTGATACAGCGTATCTGACGATATCGATTCGATCCCACGTGTGTTAAATTACTTGTATGGTTCACAATATATTCACATTTATGCAAGGTCTTTATGTTCGTCAATAGTTTATTTCTGATCCCCGCGTCATTTAACAATCAAACAATTAGCCTTATGCTGTCCACTGCTGCATATAGGCCTCTCTCAATGTGCGTCATTGCTCCTAATTCTCCACCCTCGGCATCCAGTCAGTCCCAGCTTTTTTAGTTCGTTAGTGCACCTGGCTAGGAGACACCAATGATCATGATATTATTAATATTAATCCTTGCAGTTTCCTGATCGCTAGATGGTCTGCTCGAGCATGTGGCACGAGTAAGCACATAGATTGTATAAGTAGCATTCGCAGGCAATTTTTATGACTCCACTGTTTACGTACAACGACGTGATCAGATTGTACACTGGTAGTTATGTAATATGCGGACGCAAAACTCGTTGAAGTGTTATGATTTCAACTTTGTTTGTAGTTTTAGGGCGACTAAGAGCGAGGCTCCACTTGTGCGTTCCGCTGGTCGTCGCAACGGAGCAGGATTATTCTCTGAAATATATAGGATGTTTTCTCATTGCTATAATTTTATTTGATTAAAAATTTCTAAGAATGAGACGCGCAACGCGCAAGTGGGACCTCACCCTTCTATGAATCATGTACTTACTAATGTTTTTAGAGGTTCAGTACCTGTATTATAAAAATCAAATTCCAGTTTCAACTATAGTAGCGAGATAATAGATCTTCAAAAAATAAAAATAAAATAAAATAAATAAAATAAAGTGAGCTAGTCAACACGCTGGTGCGGATAGATTAGGTTTGTACACAGCACGTGCAAGGCTTAGGTGTCACCTTCTTACGGGGCAAACAATTCCATTAAGAACCAAGCGACTCGGCGATTAAGTACTTCCGCACTATGCAGTCTTCGAATTTATTACCAGTCCTTGTATTTCCGTCTTCCTACAGTCCCGGGCATATAGGTGCCTCTATAGAGAGATCGTCAAGCTGAGGGTCATCCTTGTAACAATATTAGTGTCTATATGATCCTCTTTTCTGAGTCTTTACCTTCAGCTTACAGGTTCTATTTAATATTGAGTAAGACACTTTGTACTTTTCCACTTAATTTTATTTTTCACCTGACCGGTTTTGCCTCACGGCATTCTTACCTGTACCCTATACCTTTGAGAATGCAATGAGGCGAAAAGTGCAAAGTTTCTTACTCAATATATGTAGTAAGAAGATTCCACGAAGTGCCATCAATCAATAGTATAAACGGATCTATTTATAAAAATGAATGACAGAGGTATAAACCTCCATATTGATTTGTTAGAATAGGGTCACGTAAGTAACGTAATGGCCAGGATTCGACCGCGCGACCTCTCGACCAACGCTTTTAAATACTCAAGTATATTTCTGTTTTTCCTTTACGATGTTCACTAAAATCTTGTTGTAAGTTTAGTCGTAAAAAAATTAATACGTTAATTAAAGTTGGATATAGCAGCAAATAACAACTGCCATGCAGAACACAATGATCACTAAAGATTAAATAAACCCCTGTAATGATTACAGAGTAATATTGAACAATTTAACTACCTTGGAATTTATGTGAGGCAACGTTTATAAAATTTTAATGTGGTATTTGTGAATTCTCTCAAAGAGCAACAATATTGTCGCTTACACTCTTTCATATTTCATCATCGATAATTTAAATAGGTGAGCCAGTTAATGTACTCAAAAGGGCTTATTTTTATCTTACGATATATCTACCTAACCTATACGGATATATATTATAATCTAAATACGTAGGTATAGTACTGTGGTGAGTCACACCTATATGATACAAACATGATGGCAATCTTGTCAGCGTCATAAAAACATCTTGACGACGAAGTTTCAAAATGATCTTAAAACTCTCGTATAAGCAAACCGTAAGAGCAAACCAAACTGTTTTATGATTTATATGGTTTATTGTCCGAACTAAAGGTGTGTACCAAATATCAGAACAATCGGCCAAATGGAACGGAGTAAAAAACGAAATTAAGATCATTTTGAGTACTTTGTTCGTCAACATCTTTCTTTCCGAGTTTGACCACGGGACTTATTTTATTCGTTATTTATTTTTACTTTGGCAATAATTATAATGATTAACTAAGAGGAATCATTGTAAATTATAATGCACCTATTTAAATGTTGAAATGCATTTAACAACTTATTATTCTTTCAATCATTATAAAACATCTATAACGCATCGAGTGTTATGAAGAATTAAATGGATCCCTTTTTTGTAGACCTCTTTGCTCTTGTCAACATAATATTATATAAATAATCGATTCTGTGTGAAATATATTTTTTAGTTGACTGTACTTTATACCCGCGTGCGAGTTGACGAATATAAGAATAGGTAAATTCAAAAATGTGCTGTCTCCCTCGATCGGACGAGTTTATTGCGAGGGAGTTGACGAATAACTCAAAAAGACAATCGTACACGATAAGTATTCTCAGTGTCTTTAATTTGCAAGAGGTATATTAATATCGACTATATTTTTCGGTTACTAGACGTACTAGAAGAGCAAATCAAATAGGTACAAGTGCTTTGAAAAAAAAACTTGTGAAAGTCCAGTTCTGAAATATTATAATTTTTAATCAAAATCAAAGTTTAAATGACTGACTCGCTGGTCCCGTGACATCAATGTGATTGTACGATTATGTTGGCACAAGCTATAGGTAGGGTTTCAACGAACGGGGTTCGAACGTGAGGGGCTCGAACCCCAAATTGAATATAGAACTGAAACATATATATAGACATCCCTGTATTCCCCCCGAGTCAAAAGACATAATAGAACCCACTTATATCTATGAGTTGCCCTCGTACATCCATCAAACTTATCGTGTATTGCCCTCTTTTTCACTACCTATGGGTAGCAGGGTAAGGGTATACGGTCGGTCACCAAGGTAGATGTAAATTTGAAGATGTTGATCTTAAAAAAACAAAACTTTTTTGCGACTGCGAATATTAAGAACGGGTGTTATTGCTAAAAAATATAAATGGTGAACATACCTAGCTACTACTACTGCTGAAGCTACTTGGGATACTAGTCTATAAATACAGTACACGAAGTAAGTTCGACATCTTCATCAGCTTGCTTCAGTTTTGTAAAACTCTACAATGTAGAGCGTTCTCGCACGTCAACAGCCTGATATCTTTCTAGAGTAGTTGAAACTGAAGTTACAGATTCACAGATGAACATTTTATAAACTCAAAGAGTTTTATCTACTCGATGAAGGTACCGAACTGTTGGACCAATATAATTTAAATGAGCTACAAAACCATAGCATTCCAATCTTACGATACTCTCACTGTTATTCCAAATGAAAAGCCAGATAATATTTATCTACATTGCTTGGAAAAACAGTACGGCGTTAATAAATTTACTAATCTTCTTCTTTACGTGTCAACGAATCACTTATAAATGACTACACTATTCAGGAATAAAATTCTGCCACCTTAATCGCGCTGTCAGTGGCTTTAATTAGGTCGTCTTTAGTACATGAAGTAGGACATAAGGGACAAAAAAATGAAATATTATATTTATATTTTATTATATATATATTTTTTTTACTAATAGCTAAAACCAACCCATAATAAAACTTCGCCTCAGATGCAATGCGCGTCATTTTAAAGATACTATGTAGTCAATAGGTAGTATAATCACTGATTGATGTTAACTATGCATACTCATACACGTATTTGTAAGTGTGTAACAAGTGCACTCGATAGTTGTATGTGTGCGTCTCAAGGTCAAGGTTGGCACGTGCCGGCTCCGCTGTGACGCAGGACGCAGGGGACCCATCGACGCAGGGAACTACGATTTCCCCTAAGGTATTAGTCATACCCTACTTACCCTTTTAATGCTTGTAAAAGTTGTGTTTGATTTAGATTTTAGATAGTATGGCCAGTATGGCATAGGCATGGTACCAGTAATATTAAATTATATCTACTTAACAACATTATTTTAGTTTTAGAAATAAATAGGTCAAGAAAAAAGTACTTTGTCACGATGCATAGATATTATTATTTTTAAATAATATTTTAATATAGAAGAATATAATATATTTTTGTATAAAATGTGTTTGTATTTTAATATCTTGAAATGATATCCATGTAACTTAAATCTAAATTATTGTAAATCAATTTTCGTCAATTATGCTACGGTCTACGGATGGCTACGGTGAAAAGTATTTTGTATTAATTTTTTCATACTTTCGTAATACAGTGCCATCTATCTACGAGGCTCTGAACTCAATACACGTTGTGGAACCTGTTATGTTGAAATATACTCAGGAGAATAGTTTCACAAGCAATGCAGAGATGGCGCTGTAATACATTTTTGGTTCAAGAAAATACGGTTTTGACTTGCAAGAATGAAGACAGAATTAAACTGACGACGTGACAAGAAAGAAAAAGTGAAGCATTGAAAATGATGACATCAGTAGGCTATCGAACGACCGGGTGCCACGCTGTGCTCTCTCGGGAATTAGTGCAGAGTGAACACAGCTGGTGGTATCTCAGTTGTTCCCTAGTTCTCCCTCTTCAGCACTTTTGGCTTCAAGATCAGACAACCAGGCGAAGAGACTTTTTAAAGACTTTTTGGTGAAGCGTTATTATTCGCTGAATAGTTCTTAAATTAATAATAATGGTTCTAGTAGTTTACAGTATGTTGTTGCCTCTTTTGTTGCCTGTCTGTCTCAGAAAATCAAACGTTTGAAACCATGATCTTATTATGAAAAGAGTAGATACCTACGACCCTGGCACTTCAAAGCAGTCACTCGGAATTTGAATTCGCAACTATTTCCACGCAAACTACAGCACCCAGGCTGTACCTCATCCGCAAGTGCGAACGAGAAAAACATTATTCAAATATCGTGGTACACTTTTAACACCGTGATAATATTGAGTTCACATAATATATAGATATCTACCTCATTTTAATATAAGATCATTCGTCTGAAATGATTATAATGCGTGATCTAGAAATGTGTGAATATTTTTAAATCTACTGTCAAATCTAAGCATGTGGCTCAGTTTATGTTTGGCGATCTGAGATATAATTTGATTGTTTGGCATTGAATTAATGCACTATTATTTAAAATAATGTTAAGGAACATGTCCAATAGATGATCAGTCCCAGGTGACTGTAAAGTCAGCATCAGAAAGATGTTGACGTACAAAGTACTCAAAATGATCTTATTTTGATATTTGGCATACACCTTTAATTCGGTCAATAATCCCATTTAAATCAATAAAACAGTTAGATTTACTGTTAATACGAGAGCTCTACGATCATTTTGAGACTTCGTTGTCTAAATATTTATGAAGCTGACTGTACCACAGCGTGGAAGAAAATAAAATGCATTTATACGCCGTTTCTATTTTCAATTAAGTTCAAAATAAAGGAGATCATCAAATTGGACAAGTACCTATAGGTACTTGTATTGTAAAATTATTTTACTGTAATCACTTTATTGGCATAATTATTAAATATAATTTCTATTATTAGAGTTTTCAAGCAAGTGCATATATTTGTAAACACATCTATGAATTATACATTCTACCTCCGTGGCGTAGTCAACCAAGGCTCTTCAGTTTAAGGGAACGTTCATATCTTACGGAACTTGCGTCGCGTATTATCGGTCGCGTAACGCCAGAACAGACAAATGTATAGAAAAACACTTGACCGTTCACACTCGACGCACTAACGTAACATCGGTTGAGTGTGAACGGTCAAGTGTTTTTCTATACATTTGTCTGTTCTGGCGTTACGCGACCGATAATACGCGACGCAAGTTCCGTCAGATATGAACGTTCCCATAAGCGTTTGATTTAATAATCTAACTGACAACAAGAATTTGTAAGATCGCGAGTTCGATTCCCACATAGTGAAAATATTTGTATGCATAAATTGTCTGTCTACTTGCATTGTTTTGAGTGTTTCCAAATTTGATATGTTATAAATTGTTTACAAAAACTATATTTTAAGTATGACTATCTGTTATCTACATAAACTTACCTTGAGGATAGATGGCGCTGTGTAAAATATCCTAGAATAGTTTGTTATCTATTATGTAATATTTAACATATGAGCAGTTTTAGTTATATTTGCATCACTTTCTACATCTTCAAGAAAGTGTTATTGTATGAATCACTATATTATGTGCACAAAATCGGTAAGCAGCGACTGTATCACTTAGCTTTCGTAAGAATGGAAAGGGGAAGTAAAGATTTTTATTTTTCACAAGAATAAGGTAAAATAACTTAAAACTTATTATTGCATCAAATCAGTTATTTTGCTGAGGGCAAGCTCTCACGAGAAACTAAAGGAGGAAAAGAGAAAATAATGAACTTTTTTGGTTACCTTACAATCGAGATTGTGTCCCTAAAATATTTTTTAAGGTCGTAGAGAGTATGGTTTACAAATAAAAAGAAAAGAGCTACCAATTAATACACCGAGTACTGTGTTGCCTGCTTATCTGGTGGTATAGTTGAATTTAGTGTAGACTTAACTACACTTAGCACACTTCATTTATGATGCCTGGTTTAAGCATTCCACATTGGTTCTGATTGGGTAGAGCTTACCTTACAACTGCCTTTTTTTTTATCCATAGGTACACATAAAATTACTTGTCCCGGCTGACTGAATGACTGCAATCATCAACGCAGAGCCTAAACCGCTGGACCTGGAATTTTTGACAGTAGATGCATTTTATGGTGTAAGAGTAAGCATCCACTAAGAAAGGATTTTTGGAAATTCTGCTACTAAAGGGGTAAAATAAGGGATGGAATGGAAGTCCGTCATTTTCAGAGCTAGATGCACTAAATTTCATAAACCTGTTTCTTGAAATTAATGAACACATGTTTCAGTGTTTTTCAAAATTTAACTACTAAGAGGGTAAAATAGGTGATAAACGTTTGTATGGAAAGTTCGTCATTTTCAAAGTTAGAAGGATGAAACTTCGTACACCGTCTTCGTCAATGTCTTTTAAGAAATGTTTTGTCGCGGTAACCGGCATCCACGCGGGCAAAGGCGCGGGCAAAACCTAGTTAGGTAATATTTACCTAATAATATATCACTAGAACCCTGCTAAAATATAAACAATTTTAAACGGGTAAAAATATAAACAACGAACAGGAAAATATAATTAAGAATGAATTCTAAGAAACTGATTACGTGACTTATCCATCCATATAAGTTACAAGTAGAACTACGTACTAGTCATACAGCAACGTGTGCGCAACATGCGTGTCGGTTTTATTTAGCGTGAGAGAAAGTCGTATGATGAAATGTTGATTCCTGTTTTCAAAATATTTGTGTATATTTTGTGTAATTGTACATTCAGTATTCATATGTAACTAGATATATACCAACTATGTAAATCCATACTAATATTATAAATACGAAAGTAACTCTGTCTGTCTGTCTGTATGTTACGCTTTCACGCCTAAACCACTGAACCAATTTGGATGAAATTTGGTTTAAGGGTATATTAGACCTTGAGAAAGGACATAGGTTATGTTTGGTCGAGATAACCGACATCCATGCGGGCGGAGCCGCAGGCAAAAGCTAGTAAATATATACAGGGTGGAAGATTTTCATGCCGCCTGGACGAGAAGTAGGTACTCGAAATACTGGAGATAGATAATTTCACTTAAAGGAAACACAACAATCGGTTAGAGATTTAATCCTTATGATTACTACTATCGACTATAAAAATACGGGATATGATTTTTCCGGGTTTGGATTACCGGGTTGTTGAGCGAGTTTTCGAAAATCATTGAGTGCAGGTTTGTTTCTTTAAAAAATAAAGGAATGTTTCCTTTGGGTAAAATTCTTTATCTCCAGTATTTCGAGTACTTCCCCTCGAGGGGGCATGAAAATCTTCCATCCTGTATATATGTGTGTGTGAAAACCGCGGTAGCCTAGTGGTATGGGTAATGGACTGCTGAGACGAGGTCTCAGGTTCGATCCCAGGTTTACCATGGCACACACCAATGACTTTTCGATGCTTTTCGAAGTTATGTGTGTATTTATCGCTGGTTTATAAGTGCCCGGTTAATGGCAATAGGCTCGCCACCTATTACATTGGGACCTAAACATAAACTGGCGAAACGTGGGTGCTAGCACCTCTGCCTACCCCTTCGGGGAATACGGGCGTGAGTTTATGTTATGTTATGTTATGCTGTATATATGTAAATAATAAGGTGTAGGTATAGCTGTGCCTGCCATCCAGGATCTAGTATTTGTAAAGAGAGTCGATTTATATTATGTAGTTCATCAATCGGGATTATTCCCCTTGTCCCCGGGAATTTCAATTTTAAATTTCCCCGTTTTTGCATTAACCTAAACTATTGACAACTGTTGCAGGCAGAAAACCGCAAACATATTAATGATTTTTCAGAAATTTACTCGTAATTTGTTGAAAATAAGTAGTTAAAAGTCTGCTGGATAAATAATCATTATCATCATCATTTAATAGTTCGCATCTGACCACCTAGTTGGATGGCCCGAAAATCCAAGTGTCCAGAAAATAGAGGCCTCTTCCATTCCAAATACTTACTAACGATAATTAATTTATTGATCCGATAGTCGTGTCGGTTCACAGACTGATTGCCAAGAACCTCGACCAACACCTCAAGAGGCTCACGTTAGACAGTTGGGTCAAGGGCCTGATGCAGAAGGTGGTAATCCTTGACACGGTACGCATTGTGAGGAGGTTCCTCTCCATGGAGCCCTAACCACCGGTAGCTAGGTCCCTGTACACGATGCCGGTGGGGTACTATTTTTTTATATTTTTAAATAGATGTTTTTTTATATGTATTTAAAAATATAATTTATAAGTTTTATTTAAATGAATAAAGAGGAATACAAACAGAAAGAAAGAGAAATAATTAGTGTTCTGCTCTGCGCCTCGAGGGCTATCCTAATATGTAGTGTCACTAATTTCACATCATCTACATATAAGTCAAGTATAATCCTTTCTCGTTATGAAAACAAGTCTTCACTTGGCGGCAGGCAGCAGGTCACTGGCTTTTAACAAAAACGGAGACATGTATTAATGACTGGCCGTTAAACCTCTTTGGTTTCGAACCATAATGTTTTACGAGCTTGCACAGATTAAATAAGATTTTCTCTTAAAAGGTTATTAAAATGTTGGTTTTATTATAAATTTATTGATTGTTATCTTTGTGTACAGTCAGCATCAGAAAAAAACTGATGAACAAATTGCTCAAAATGATCTTAGTTCCTAGGTTTTTCCCCCTTCCTGTTGACAGGTTCCTGTTGTTCGGACATTAATACAATTTAAATCAATAAAACAGTTTGATTTTCTCTAAATAATTTTTTGAGACTTTGTAGTTCAACATATTTCTGACGCTGACTGTACTTATTAAATGTAAATTGTAAAAAAAAACTAGAGTAAGGTATACAATCGGCACTTGTATCTATAGCTATACCTATCATATCAAAATCGGTAATATCAAAATTTTGCTCCGATTATTGTACTTATTTACACTCTGTTTCATGTAGATTTGTGTAATTGTGTAGTGTTTTTATATTTTTATTTATATAATCTCTTTAACATAGATGTCTAAAATCAATATAAAACAGATCTTATAGTGTACAAGCTACGTGGATATTATAAATATAACGAAGGTTTTACTTTATTGTTATAGCCCATGTTATAGCTATTTATTACCTGTCTCTTTTTATTTATATTCTTAGTTTAACGATACTCATAGTTGTCATCAGTAGGATTAAGCCATGTAGAGGCGATTAAGCCATGTAGAGGCAGAACTCTACATGGCATATTCCTATTGCATAGCTTGTGTTATGGGTTAGATTCACGCTAGAATAGAAGCTAGAGCTGTGTATACTGAGTGTGAATCGAAGCTGTGCACCTCACGTAGACCTCACCTTCTTCATCTTCTTCATGAGTTGAACCGATTTATTCCTGTTTCGTCCCAAGTTTTCGTCTCATATTCCCAAAAATTCTTGTTTCGTCGCGCATTATTTTTTATTCTCGTTTCGGGTCACTTCATAAAATGTTATTTTAATAGAGTCAGATAAAAACTACAACGATCTTCTAGCGAGCTTGCCAGAGGCTAACGATAGAATGAAAGGAGCTCTTAAACCAGGAGGACAGAATATGATTAAATTGATCGCTCAACCACGTGGTTCCCGGCAGAATAGAATTTGGGCCACCCCATCTCTTCCCAAGCGGTATCATAGAAGGTGACTAATAGTGAATGAGGCTATGAAGGACTATGAAGTGAATAAGGCTGTTTAACATCAGATAGATATATACAGCCCAGGCCCAGCCTCAAATGCATGGCTCGAGTTAACAATAGTACCCGGAATACGGAAATAGGCTCACCCCCTATTATCGAATAAAATGACTGGTAAAATGTGAGTGTTAAGTCACCTCTGCCTAACCCTCTGGGAATAAATGCGTGATTGTATGTATGTATGAACGCTCAACCGCTACGCCACAAAGGCCCGCAAAGACTTGCTTTCAACGGTCGCGGCGTTGAGCAACTCCAACAGTTTTAATCCAGAAAATACTATGGTATGTTATCTATCGTTACCTATCTATATTACCAGTATCTAGTATTTTTATCAAAATACATTTTACAGTTGATCTGAGGAGCAAACCCTATGATCAAGGCTTGCAAGAATTTCTATTGGTCTCAAAGACGTAGACACCGGGATAGTTATAGAAACTTATGAGATACTCCCTAAATATTACTAGGTCCCAGAAATTAAATAAATAATAATTAAGGATATATTTTTGAGAGAATGCAAAAAAAAATCCTATTAAATCTGTGTAGAGGATAAAAAAAGGAAACCCCTTATAACTTTTTCTGCCAAGCCAAGTGATCGGTGAGTGGAAAAGTTTACCAGAATATAGACACACACTAACCCCACTATTAATTAATATCTTCAGATCCAAAAATATACACGCATCAACTCAGTGAGCTGCTAGTGTGGTATTCATAACATAACAATAAATAATTCTTTGGTTTTTGGTACCACACTTATAATCACTTCTTGAATATATTAAGTACCTCGAATATATCTATAATATATATAACCTACATGACATACCTACATTGTGATGGTAACCGGTTTCAAATAATTTCGTGTCTAGTTCAATACAAACATGAGCTCGTGAATTCGATTCTGTAATCATTGTAATCAATCTTATGTTGAAATCATTGACACAAAAATGGTAGCGTAATATGTAAATCTATTACACTCGTACATGACAAGCTAAATTATTCAGTTAATTTATACACGCAGTCATTATAGACATGCCTTCTAACCAAAAAGGGTTAGGCAGGGCTGAATTCACCAGTTTCTAAATTCATAACATAAACTCACACCTGTATTCCCCGAAGGAGTAGGCAGAGGTGCTAGCACCCACATTTCCCCAGTTTATGTTTAGGTCCCAATGTAATAGGTGGCGAGCCCTTTGCCATTAACCGGGCACTTATAAACCTGCGATAAATACACACATAAAAGTCATTGGTGTGTACCATGGTAAAACTGGGATCGAACCCGAGACCTCGTCTCAGCAGTCCATTACCCATACCACTAGGCTACCGCAAATTTCTAAATTCGGTTCCAATAAATAGAGGTGAACTAGTCGGCAGAAAAAATTATGTGTCGCAAAATAATATTTTTTCATTGACGGGGTAATATTTAAGGGGTGTATAGATTCATAGCCTTTTTAACACCTTTCATGATATTACAAAATTAGGTAGCCCTAAACTTCTTCCTAACTGTGCAGATACTAATGTTAAGTAGGTACTAGACAGCCTCTGTGGCGTGGCGGAAGTGCACGCGACTGACGCTACGCAGGAGGTGCGGGTTCGATTCCCGCTCAGTGCAAATATTTGTATGTATGAATATGGCTATTTGCATTGGTCTGGGTGTTTCTATGTATAATATGTATGTATTTACAAAAAAAAAGTATCTAAGTATGTTTAACTGCATTCTAGATTCCATAACACAAGCTAATTAAGCTTACCATGGGTCTAGATTACATTATGATTTGCATTATGTAGAATGTTGTGGAATATTTATTATTATTTACTTACTATGTTAACCAATTACAATCCCCTAACTACACACATTACGACTATATAGTTGGATAAACGAGATATTGCTACGAATGCTCACTTTTTAATATGTTACACTACGTAGTGTAACACTGCTCAGTATTCAACTAACATTTTTAGCGTTTACATAATATACAGCCGATAAAAGGATATATCTAAGTATAAACATGTCATATAGAGTTGTATACAAAGGTGTGTCGACTGTACAAAGACTTTGTTAAGTACAGTCAGTGTCATAAATATCTTGACGACGAAGTCTCAAAATGATCTTAAAACTCTCGTATTAAGAGAAATCGAACTGTTTTATTAATTTAAATTGTATTAATGTCCAAACTTAAGGTGTGTTCCAAATATCAGATAATTTTAGTCAATTGGAAGGCGGGAAAATGAAATTAAGATCATTTTGAGTACTTTGTACGTCAACATCTTTCTGATGCTGACTCTACATTGAAATTTTACAATTTTTTAGGCTTAGTATCCAAAAGTTAGATGACGCAATTTTAATATTTGGACGTCAATTAGTGTAAAGTGCAAGTTTGTGGTTTGTACAATACTCGTACCTATTTGAAGATTGATTAAGTACAATATCATCTGATTCATAAGTTATACAGGATTTTCTAATAAAATGGTTTCAATTTCTCTACATTGAGATGTAGAGAGCTCGGCTTGAAAAGTAATAGTACAATTATGTTTGGTCTAAAGTAAATAAACTCCATATAAATTTCCATTAGAACGGCTGTTCTAAAATCTTGAAATTACAAATCTTTTTAATGTTTCCACATCCATAGAAAACCGGTAATAGTTACAAGAAAAATGTTTCTATTAACGCGACTCATGTTTTACTCTATGTAAACTACATTTTATATCTTCAATTTAAGAATTTTAATAATAGTAAAACACTGGACTGGATGCAAGTCTTATTAATAACTATTCTTAAACTTCTATTCCAGTTTTTATTCTCTTCTTTCGCACTAAAGAATTATCCCACCGCTGCGATAACTTTACGAATATTCCATTGGCAAATTATGTACACCCAGACCCAATTGCATATTTAACAATGAATCACAAATAATTGTCGCATTTGGGCATTGAATCTGCAACAATCCATACAATACTCAATAGCCATTTAAACCCAATGCTCCTTCCACGTAGTCATTGCCATGCATTTTGACTGGGACCTACGAAACTTCAGTAACAATTTATATTTGAATGAATTTTTTTATAGCATTTTTTATGCTAACTTTTAAGTTCGAAAAACATTGGAAAAAATGAAATGCTCAAGTGAGACTCGGACTCACGACCTTTCTCTTACAGGGGGATTGCTCTGCCAACTGAGCTATTGAGCACCACTTGAATCATTCCAAATTTTCCTTCTCTTTATTTCCGTCTATAAGGGCGTAATATATATCAATGTTACGAACACTTTTCTTCCGACGAAACTCCAAATCGTAAAAACACAAGGTGAAAGTGAAACATACTCCTATATTTATTTATCAACTAGCTGCTGTTTTACCACCCATGTCTTGACAATAACGAAAACAAAGCAAAAAGAATTATCCATTAGTGCAGTGGTTTATAAGTTATTCGTGCAAACATTTCTACGATTGTTCATTTTTATATAGGTATCAATAAATTAGCCTATCGCCTATTATCTATTCTGTGCTATCGTAGTCCACTGCTGGACATAGGACTCTCCCAATATTGGAATTAGGAAAGGACATTCCTAATACAAACTAGGAACCAGGGAGTTCCTACGAAAATATAAACAAGAATATTCCAAATGTCAAAGGTGAACCATACAGAGCTACACTTGCTTCCTATATTGTACCAGCCCAGTAACAACGAATCAATCAATACTAGCGAGCTGCGTCGCACCTAGCGCATTTCCGGGGACCAAGGGGGGAGGCTGTTTCTAGGACATAACTACGTAGGCATATAGGTTGTCCTTCATTCGGCCGCTCTAACTAGGACTCCCGGGCTTTGGTACTTGATTCTGCGCAATCAAATATTTGCTGTTGTGGTGTACAGTGAACATTCATATTTATCTAATACATAGCTCACATTGAGGGTAATGATTATAAGCTACTTCACGTTACCACAATAATAACTATAGGTAAATCTGGGAAGGTTGGATATTTATATAGCCAATCTTCTTAGATTTTTATGAGGGTATAGTAGCCATTGTAAGAAATCCTCAAGACAAGTGAAAATGAATTCTAATCTTTCTCAAAGAGGTGTCTTAATATATCATAATTTTCTTTGCATCTTCAACTTTGTTCTACCCAGAATCATACCGAAATCCAAAAGTAACTTCCATTGATTTTGTTCAAGACATTATATTAAGTACCTACTAATGAATAAATGTACAATAAATGTACATACTAATGAATAATCTACACAATTGTCTCAAATCCGCAAGAATTCATACTGTACTGAAACAAAATGATATTCTGCAATGCAATAAATCACTATTATTTAGCGCACATGACATTACCTTTATGAGTTTTTGGCGTCTTCTAGTCTAAATATCGTTGGCTAAGTAGTAGCGTATCAAAGCCAACAGACATGCCAATTGTGTCTGGCACATCCCTCCGTTGCATAAACACGGCTATGACGAGCAAGGGCACACTGATAGTGTCGTAATTATGTTCACATTGATCTATGACTCTGCAATCTTATTCGCGAGAAAATAAATAAACTTGTTCAAGGCCGTTAGTAAAATCTATGTCTATAGTCTATTATAAACGAATATACAACGTCATTTTAAGGGGGAGGGGGGGGGGGGCATAGCAACATTTTCTGCATACGCAGTAAATTACCAGAAAAGTGCTTCTAGACC
The DNA here is from genome assembly GCA_914829495.1 of Eilema sororculum. Lineage (NCBI taxonomy): Eukaryota > Metazoa > Arthropoda > Insecta > Lepidoptera > Erebidae > Eilema > Eilema sororculum. Next base: position 11,218,659 of record OU618553.1, on the reverse strand, counting down.
AGAGATATCAGGAAGCATTTTGCTGCGTAAATGTAGGTAGCATATGCTAATTTGGTGTGGGGTCCTCCTAAAAAGTCCAATTCGATTGTCCTTGGTTGGTTTTATTGACTTCACCAACAGATACAATACTCATACCGACATGCGACATAATATGATATTGGAATCATGCACTTCGTTCTGCGATGCACACATCATCAAAGTTTATTTGAGGTTTACGACTAAAGTTAACAAGAAACTGTATCTGAAGAGATAACATACCAACGAGTTGGCTGGTAGCCAACCGGCAGCATAGACCTGGACTGACCTAACCTTGACAATTTAATAGCAGAATGCTCCCAAATGTATTGTAAAACCTTGTCTTTTGTCTCTAAGTGCCTGCACATCCTTTTTAAGGACTGATACATGAATCATATTGAAATCCAAAATGTAACACTGCTATAACCAATACTCGTTTACATATTCATATAAATTTTGTGTGTTGGGTAATAGAGTCAGAAAAATCTCACTTTCTTTGTCCTAACATTTGATGAGTTTTCCTCTCGCGCAATTTCAAGTTCACGGCCATCTGGAGCCTAGAAGCAACAGCTTGATCGATCGAGGGTGCAGCTCTCGTATCGTCAGGACAATCTGCAACCGTGACCTGGAGGGTGCGGGGTACGGGCAATGGAGATGGTGTCAGGGTGAGGGGTGGAAGGGGGAGTGCGGAGGCTTGCATCGAGCCGCCCGGCTGCAGCGAGCAGTTATTTCAGTGCAGCTGTTCGGCCGCAGTCGCTCGCCGCGCCTCCGGTTGTGCGCGCGCCCTGTTAACATTTGCATCGCCTCACGCCACTGTCTGCCATAAAAAAAATCGCCTCCTTTTACAATGTGCGTTGAATATTTATGTCCGAAACGGTAGTGGTCTGGCTCGTCTCCGCCATCGCACCTGTTGCACAAGCTCTCGCAAGGTGAAACTGCGTGGAAAACTATTTTTCTCGGTATCGGACGCGTATACTTTCACCGCTCACATTCAGACTATTGCACTAAACCAGTCCCCCCAGTAACTAAAAGTTCGACGCGTGTCAAAATTAGGTTTAACTGTGCTATGAGATATCACTGATAAGATTCATATTAGTTGCTTTGTGTGTGATGCGGTAATGTATTATACTAATATATTATGTCACAATAATATGTAGGTCAATTAGTATTTACTTGTGTGTTGAATGTCATTCTTCAAATGAAAGCTAATAGCGAACAAAATATGATGTCAGCTTTTACCACAGCACATAAGTTGCTGCTTGCTTGGTAACTTGACTATGTTTTATATGAAGTAGGTAATTAAATAATGCAATCGATTTATGATCATCCCCTTTATTCGATACTGAAATTTTAAAACCTCTGAAATCCACTTTTAGTCACTGGACCTGCATGTAATACCGACAAATCAATTGTTTTTAACACATCAACGATATTGAGAATATACGTAGATATGCAGTTACTGGCATTTGGCCAGGGATGCAGCTGCGAAGGTCACTCGGGATGCGACAGTGAATTGGGAAGGGGCCGAAGGAGGGTGGGAGCGTTCAGGGGGAAACTGCGCAGGGATAATGCAACAATTTACGAGCTAACAGCGCAGGTGCACCCGGGACCTCGATGTACTAGATACATCCATCATAATCTAGGCGTCGATCAGTTTTGCGAGATCGTCAGATGCGTCAATACCTCTTGCCGCTCGACCTAGTGACTTAAGTGGAAGTTATCAGTGATATCCAAGGTGATCTGCATTCGTCGACTAGTTATTCTCGGTACAGTTAACTACTAAAGAAACTATAGAAGTGTCTATTGTGCTATGGAACATAGTTTATACTTTGATGAAAATTCTTTGTTTGGTGGACTGAAGAGAGTGCTCCTACTACTGGTTTACTTCTCACTCAATTTATACTGGTATTTTGTTATCATTCAAACACCATTATTGTCGAGTAGTAATTCATATTTTGTTTAAAATATCGTTTCAGTATACTATACTACTGTAGATTGTACCAAAATATAACTCGGCAAATATAAAAAAATTATTTATATCATAATCGTATTTTATAGTTCTTATGTGACGTGCATTTTATTCCAAGTCAAAATTTTGCAATAATATCTAATAAGAGACATAGATTACGTTACAATGCATCATTACAATCGATATTATCTACGCAACCATTACCTGTTAACAGCATCTCGTAACAAATAAAAAAAGTAAAAAAAAAAGTCTAATGTCAAAAGTTTGATCGACGCGACAGCCGCGACTTCACTTTCATTTACTCGCGTCTGCCGTCTACGTCAGTCACTAATGTAATAGAAAGGTAGTTTCAACAACATAATTGATGTGAAATGATAACCGGTATCCTAAAGTTTTCGTGTGGAGAGATTGCGAAACGTACACGGTACGCATGTAAAGGTAGGCGCACACTCGCCACTCGGTAACTTTCGCTCGTGGGACCGTTGACCGTGGCTCGACTTTCTAAACCATGTCGTAACAGCGGTGATCGCCCCGCGGCGTAATTCACGATACGCCTCGACGCAACACGCGATGTTATTACTAACTTTTTTGTGTAGTTTTCGCAAATGCGTAGAAAGCGAGGGACGTCTGTAATTAAACATATATATGACGAAGAAATTGCGTAAACAATCCAAATTATATAGATAGTAGGGAAGGGATTACAAAAAGGTGGTGTGTAGTTTTAATATAAGAAAATATGAAAACAACATTAACTTATAGGACTTAATAAATTAATTAATAATTAGGCATACTTAAAAAAGCTCTATTATAAACTTTCTTATAAAATTAATTGATAATTACGAATAATTGAAAATATTATAAAGAAAATACTGAGGACTTGTTTCAATATTTTAATGGCGTAGTCCCAAGGACTATGGCGTAGAATTGTCGTAGACCAAGACCAGCTAAAATAACTTCAAAATAATTACAACATATAATAGGAATGGCAATTTCGAGTAAAAGTAAATAATAGACGAGAAAGCCGAATAAATATAAAAGTTACGAATTTTCAATCTCAAATAAAAAATAAGAAGACGCCAAAAAGAAACAACAAGTCACTATTATTGTTATAATATGCATTCAATTATTATAGTTATAGGTAAGTTGGATATTGCTTCAAGGGTTTGACTTTCGCACGCAAAACCGTCACTTAATACCAAATAATCAATACTGTTGTCGTGAAGTCTATTCATGGCTAAATAATGACGTTTCTACTTGCCCTTGACAGTTGGCCCTCAGTTAATGTGACCTAACCCTGACCGGCCGTTCTAGGGAGCCTAGAACACGTCCTTGGGCTTGCTGCCAGCGCGGCTAGCCCCCTCCCTTCAGTGCCCGGGGATTCAATACATATGTACAGGAAACAATCGATATTGCCAACTATCTATGATGGGATGATCGAATAATACGTGACTCGATACTCAGACATCATTTTACTGTTGCGTTGCAGGAAGGTTTCCTTGTTTTTAATATTCTTTACGAGGCTGTGTAGATTATTATTCACTTATAATAGTTTTGAAACCAATCTTGAAGTATAAAAGATTGTGTTGACTCACAAAAGGGCACTTGTCAGTTTTCATCATAAAAAGAAAATGATGACTTATCCTATACTCACAAGGTTCAGAATTACGTAATGTATCAAGCAATTCTTAGTTTATTATATTATGCGCGAAATCTAAATAGTTTCAGATTTAACGTAACTAAGAGAACCGATCGTAAACTCGACGCGAAAATGACACATGGTAATCTCGTCTCGGCCCAGTCCGAGTCTGAAAATACATCTGTGTGTCCTCGCCCGACTCTTGAGTAGTGAGTCGAGCCCATCCGAACTACATTATATTGCTGCTAGTGCCTAAGATTTGTAGGTCAGTGCAGTAACAGCCTACAATTAATTAAACCGTTTTATTCTGAAACTCAGCCAAATGCACAGCTGTAATGTTTTACATTATTTTTCTTTGTTAGGCGCAACGAAAATTGCTGATACTAGGTCAGGGAAATCTTGTTTATCAAAAACAATTTATGTATTGTCTACTTTTAATCGATATATGCCTTTGTGTGCTTAAAAAGTAGATGTACCATCAAGCGAGGTGAAGTCTAATTGACGTATCCTATATATAATCCTATAATAAATCGAATAGATATTATTTTATAAAGTTAATACTTTACAAGTCTCAGTTATAGAGTTGCTGATTGTTCTTGGCAATTCTAGCGATATCTTCGTTTGTCAAGAAACGAGGCAATGTAATGTGAATAGTTTAATTTTATGCTAAAACCTATGCTATGTTACTAATCAACTTGTACGCTCAGTTTGCAGTGTACATTTTTATGCGGTTAACTGGCTGAGTCATAAATTACTGAATTAATCACCTTTTCCCCACTGATATGAAGACTAAAATATCCCCAAAGAAGCATGTAACGAGATATTAACAAGGTCCACATTTTACGAATTACCTACTTGGACAGCTCTACCTTTAATTCGGGGTAATAATTATATTATTGATGGAATATATAGAATAATTCACCTTATCCGCTAGTCATTGCAAATAATAGAGTTGTGTTATCATCATAACATTGGGAATTCCCATACATAAACTAGCCATGACGTGAAAAGATAGAAATCAAAAATAGTCAGTGATGAGTATTTTATCATTCTTACATTCCGTCTGTGAAAGATAGTTTCACATTTTACTGTAAATGAAATGGATGATATAAGACACAGAGTGTAATATATACCGTACATCTTTATCGGGTATTCCCCATAAATGTCGTAGGGCATCTACTGATTGAGTGCACTTTGTGCAAATCGGTGGGCAGTGTGCACACGTGTCAGTGAGTAAGATTCGTTGCGCGCGCGCGGCTTAGACCGACGACGCATGAGTCAACCGGCCTTGGGCGCGTACACTATTAGCGTAAACCCACAAAATACTAAAATATTATTTATTAGTCCACTGGCGTACCAACAAAAAGTGACAGTAAACCGAGGCTATCGCGATAACAATGCGTTACCTATCTTTACTATTACAAAATGTATGATAAACTATTACCAAACTAATAGATTAAACCTAATCTTTGCTAAATCATTTGAAAAGCATTAAGAACGAAACATGTTTTGCAAACAAGTCTAGATCGTGAACTAGGTGCGTACTTTTTAGTTTTAATATTTATCGATTTCATAGGGGGTAAAAGAAAGCAATTGATTTAAACCCGAGTATAAAATAATAAAACATGTCTGCAGCGTTTTCGCATGTCGCCGTGAGTTGGCCGTCGAAATGGAACGTCTATTTGTGGAGCTCGAGGCCCGCTCGCGACAATATTGTAGCTGACATACGAGCCTTACACGCTACAGTTAACAGATCTTTACCGTTAGGTTACCAGGTGTTTATTTAAAACCGATAGGTCATTTATTAATATCGTGTGAAAAATTAAATTCGTATTCACGATTGTTATTACAGTCTAAACGCATTTCAATCGTGCAAACAGATGGCAGAGAGCGTGCTGGCCTAGTTACCGATGCATCTGGCGCGCGCGCGCTCTTATCTGCACCGTTTGTGTGCTAGCGGCCCTCGTCGCGATCCGTTTCGTGCACATCCATATTCCGAGCCGATATGTTCTCGACTCACAACAATGGAGAAGACAAAGTAGAGCATGGATGCTCCGAAGAAGAAAGCGGGTACACATACAGGCGAAAGTGGTATCTGTGAAACCAGATGGAGAAACTTGGTGGGGGGCGAGTGGTGCGAGGTTGTAGCCGGGAGGGAGCGTGGAGCCCGCTCGGTGCCGGCGCGGCGCGGTTGCGTCAACTGCGGCCTGTGCGGCACCGTTGGCAGAGCGGAGCGTATTTCAAGCCGGGCTGCGCGCTGCACCGACCGCTTTGCGAAACCGTCGGTTATGCAAGGCGTGCCGCTGCCAACTCGCGGTTACTCGCGTACCGCCGGAAGGAAAAGTGGAACGCGGCGCAGTGGTGCGGCCGCGCGCGCCGCCTCTGCACGCCCCGCGGACTCCAGTGAAGTGCCTCATAGTGTCGTGTCAGTGTCGCTTCTAGAACGTTAAAATATGTTGCGCAAGTCCTACGCCTACAGCGGGATTATTTTAAACTAGATAATTACAGGGGCCACTGGGCCACGACCTCGGCTCTGGCTGGAGTCGGCCGCAACCCCCGGCGTTCTATACAGCACATCATATGTATCTCTTGGCACGTGCAATATCGCGGTGCATATCACGTGTTCAACATACATATCCAATAACTCATATTGCTGCATGCTAACCTTATGTATGACTGGAATGTATGTTACCTAGGTACCATATATATTCATAGTACATCAATTCTTTAAACTCTGCTTGGAAGGCTTTTTGTGCATGTTTTTTATTATACGTTATGATCTGTGGGAATTCACATTTTTATGTCTTTAAGAAATCTGATAGTAATAACATTGTTTAGTACATTATAAGTACTTATTCAAGGTTGAATAATCTATTCACAATTTGTAAAGTACGATATCGTTAATAAAACGTACGCTATGCAACTCGCAATCAAACGGCTAGTTGCCTTCATTTTAGAAACCGAATGCAGTTTTCTGACGTGTCAAACTGCTAGTTTCATATTACGAAAACTACCGACCATAACGGATATTAATTATAAAATGTTTCTGATTGCAATTAATGTCGGATGCTCGACGTTGGCTCGAGAGGGAAAGTGTTCGGTGGACCGTGGCGGCTTCCTTAAACCGCGCTGCACGACACATAACTCGTGCGCATCCACCGGTCCAAGTAAAAGTAACTGCCACCAGTATGTGTGCATTCTCACACGTTCGCTAACTTATTAACATACTATGATTCGAAATTCAAATGCCATTCGATCAGTCGCTTGCAGCACCGCCCATGTATTCAAGGACATATTAATAGTGTTTGCCGCCAATGAGCGGACACATTTATCATGTGTCTGCCTGGTCCCATGCGCACAATTGCACAATGCAGCTTATCTAGCGCATGAGAGCTAGCAATTATTTGTCCCACTTTCCTAAAGAGACATGTTTAGTTGATCTTATAATTACAACATCCTAGCACTTTCAAGCTGATTGATTGTCGTGACATAATGCCGAGCCCCTGTAAACGAGGTTGTGTTCACGTTACATTCACTCACTAGAGCTACGATTTCAACGAATGTTTTATTCATTATATAGTTGCATTACAAACCATGAGCCCTAGAAAATGCAATATCCATTCATCTCTTTCGCACTTGTAAAATGAGCGTTTATATGTACGGAATGGTGCCATTCTAACGCGTGAGTAACCAATGTGCAACAGAACGGTTGCATGGTATTACGTCAGAGGTGCACAGTGCGTGAGCATGCCTGGTATGAAGGTGTTTAGTGCTAAAGCCGTGCCTGGCCAGCCTAACCTCGCCGCCTACGGCTGTACCTACCACCCGTGAGGATTAAATACATGCAATGTCACTCGGTAATTGTGTTATACGTGTGGCTGCATGCAAATTTTAAAATTTATCCTTCGATATGCAACTATAGATTGCACAACATGGATAATTTAGTTTATTCAAAAATATCATTCGCAGCAAACAAAAATTTATTCCAGTTTCAATCTCTAATAGTCTTAATTTTTTTTATAATCAAATATCAATCAAATTGGCCAAGGCTTGTCGATTTTATTACGGTAGAACTTTGTAACCCAATCAGATAATATCGAAATTACATCAGTCCATTAGCATTTCATTTTCATTTTTATTTCATTGGAAATACTAACTTAAAAATGTAATTTCGTTTATTCTTGCAATTTGTAAATGCAAAGTGAACGTAAGTGCATACTTTTAGAATCCATTTGAATGTATCTAATATATAAAATTCTCGTGTCACAGTTTTCGTTGCCATACTCCTCCGAAACGGCTTGACCGATTTTGATGAAATTTTTTGTGCTTATCCGGTATCTATGAGAATCGGCCAACATCTATTTTTCATCCCCCTAAATGGTGCAGCGGGAACGGGATCTGACGCCACGGGTGCAGGGAAAAATTGGCGGTACGAAGTTCGCCGGGACAGCTAGTATTTTTATATAAAAGAAAGTCGTGCAAACATCAGCTTGCAAATATTAGTGCACAACTAATTTTGTGTGTCTCATGACAATCCCTACTTAACAACTCCAGTTGACGAATGAACTTAGTTCAAATGAACTCAGTCACTATAAAAATCGTTTTCTCATATATTCCATCTGAGAGAATCCCATGTCATGATGTGCTGAGGGCTGGGGCTCTTCAATTACCCTATTGCAGTCCACTGCTAGACATAGACCTCTCCTACATACAGTGCCTTGGTAGGTATACAGTAGCCTTATCCCAGCCAAATCCTCAATTTGTGTCTGTTCTCCCCTAACACTGGTCATTGAGGCATGAAATAACTTAAAACATTCTTGAATTAACTAAAACTCCAATACTGTTTAACTGTTCGGTGGGATGGTGCCGGCTTGAGCAAGGCCGCCGCTATGAGCCTCTGACCCACTTGCGCGGGCTCACCTTTGTTCCACGCTGCCACGCTAAACACAACCCTATCAACGTCACACTCGACTCAATATCAAGAATCGCTATTAAACTTAAATGTGATTACAACCTGAGATGATTATTATTAGATATATTTAATGGCAATTGAATTGAATCGCTTGCTTTTAAACTAACAATTTATATTGGTCGACGTTTACCTTTCGTTCAAGATGCTTTACTAACCCGAAGAGCAAATAACTATAAATATAAATATAAATAACATAAATTTTAAAAAAACCTCCGACACTCCCCATCCTTACTTAAACCTCCATAACTTTTAAAGGGCTCAACCGATTTTCATCAAACATGTCAAAGATCGCACATAAGACACCTTTAATACAAAAAAAAACTAAATTGAAAACGCTTCATCCGTTCGGGAGCTAGTTATGATGCCACAGACAGACAGACAGACACGTCAAATTTATAACAACCCTCTCTTTGCGTCGGAGGTTAAAAAGACTGCAAAAAATAACAAACGAAAAGAAAGGAAAACGACTGAAATGGAAGGTCAATTTTCCATATTTGATACAATTTTAACTTTCTATAATAAAATGATTCCACAAGGTGCATTCCAATAGTGACTTATTTTATAGCTAAAACATAGTTAACTAACTTCAGATATTACTCGCGTATTACGTATACGAATAAACTTAGTTATAATAGATGCAACACGTGTCGAGATACAAGGTCTCGTCTATTGCAGTATTGCGTCATGGCGGAAAACCTTATCTTGCACTCTGCGCCAATCATTGATATTAGTAGAGATCCTTCTAGCCAATTGTGCAGCATGAGTAGATTCTCCGTAACTTTATACTAACTGAGGTAAAAAACAATTGTAAAGTATTTAACTACATTCGATCCTAAATTCACCTATGAACAAATTGGGTGACCCAACAAATTTCGGTCAACCAATAAATGTAGTTAAAGTTTCATTTATATTAAACAAATGTTGCAAGCAAGTGTAACAAATGTTATAAATTTGTTTTTTTTTTTTCATCCATCATTATGCTATTGACCTTGCTATTGTGAAAATTTGCTGTAAGTTTTCCGAATTATTAAAAAAAAATTAAAAAATCTCTCTATTTACATTTACACAAAATTATAGGTAATCAGAAAAAAAAACAAATAATAATCCGGGATTTGAAAATGAACGTTTAAAAAAATACATTTGCAAGAAAATAGTTTAAAAACCGATAATGTATCTTGATTTATAACGTGAATCATGAGATGACATTTAGTACTTAGTACTAACAGTATTGTACACACAAGCATATCCACGAGCTGATAGTTACATTGTGTTATTACCTATCATTGTTAGTACACTTGACATGGTTAACATCAATGAAAAACCTTCAAGTTAAATTATTTTCTGGAAGCAGTTGAGACTGCATTTGTAAGGTTTAGGGACAACACAATCTAGTAAACTACCGATACGTATTTAGCTTGGCAAGACTAAGAAAAATACTAGTTAATGATGAGTTATTGAGCTATCCACGTGACTAGTATAATTAAATATACAAGTGATGGTCGATGGTCCGTCGCGTATGTTCACTTTCTCTCTACTAACATGTAGAGTTACAAAAATATTTACTGACTAACTAATACAGTTCACTAGTCGCTGAATATAATTAAATCTTAAATATCTTTCATAAGAAGTTAGTAAGTAATGTTATGATTGTATGCAGTAAATAGGGAAGTTCGTTTTTCCGGTGTGTATCATTGTTAATAACTCTAAATAATTTTAAAATAAATAAAGCCCCATTTTTGGCAAAATCATTACGATTGAGTTTCCGAAATTTCAAATAATATTCAACTATTAATTATTTGATACATCGCTCTTGGAAAAGTGTAGCATTGCAAATAAACACTCTAGTAATTATAATAGAATGTTAGCAATAATTCTCTTCACATCATTTAAATTAGCGCGCAAATTTTGTAGCGTCGACTGTGTCTATTTAACTTAAACAAATATATTACAAATTCGAGGCACTTAACTAACCAATATGCCATTCAATGTTGTCAGCATCATACTGCAAATAAATTTCCAGCCGATATCAATATAAGCGCTTGTGTATAAAAACTACATCATACAGAAACAAGAACTAGAAATGCATTATTAAAAAGATTACTTCAGAATTGAATCAATCATATCTTTAAAACAAAATATGAAGATAGTGATTTCTTAGTCGTTGGAATTTGGAAATAGTTACCACTAAGTTGGGATCTCATTTTTGAACCGTTATTTGGAATTAAGTAGATACTGGTATTTTTTCTGGATATATATACATATATCCAGTGATATATATTGTTACTAAAGTAACCCTATATCAGAACGACTCTCATAAGGTTAGAAACAAATTAACAATTCTGTAAGGGATAGGTAAACTACTGTAGTGACGCTACCCAAAATTTTTTTACGACCTCTCGATATTACTTATAATTCTAGATTTCAGATTAACAATATAACTCTTTGTGAGGAAAGCAAGCCTCATGTTCCAACGTGAAAGTTCAAATCAAAACGATTAAAAAAAGTACCGTAGTAAGTAAGTTTGTTTAGAATATCACCGTCTTTACGTTCATTAGACGAGCATTGGACATTATAAAAAGTTAACTGAATACTAAAACGACGGAACACAAAAATTCTCTCGCGTACAACTTTCGTATTCTTGCCACAGCAAAACAATTGTAAGACAGTATCTAACATGCAGACCATAAAAACGTAATTACAGTAGCTACAACGTCAATTTACAATTGAGCCACTGAGCAGCAACTTAAATTACAATTACAGAATTAATAAACAAATCTTTCCTTCTTTCTTTCATTTGGTTACAAGACGCTTCTGCTTTTATCACGTATTCACGTCTCATCATTTAAATGTCACACTTTCACTTTACACTTTCATTTGGAATATATTAAAAACACAAAGCTTTCGAAACACGTGAGAGATGTGGGTACTTTTGAGCCTTATTATTTTAACTTACTATAACGCAAGCTTGGAAAACCAAATAATCTTTTACTCTATACTTTTACCCATAGGAATCTTCCTAGGAATTACAATAAATTGCTTCACAAATAATTCCAATAGAAAATAGAACATGCATCTAATTTTAAAACGCACAAGGCATGTCGTTTTGTCAGTTCTCCTACGGTAATTCAATTATCATAACTTTACATAAATATATCATACTTAGATGTGCCTCTAATACGGCCTTGTAATGCATCGCATCCTTAACCAGTGTCACTCCTTTACGGAATAGTAATGAACTGACACGTGTGTAAATAAAATGCATAATAGATTTGAATAATATAATCATTATGTTACGCACAATAATACATACATGATTTTTACCCGGCTGCCAAGAAGGGTTATTCTCTTCAGTGATGCTACGAAGAAAACATAATATCTAGTAGAGTTGCGTTGCTTTAGATAGATAAACTCAGATATAACAAAAACTAATAAAATTTAACATCGCCAACAAACGCGACCCAAAATATAGGCCACCACTACTCTATTAGTAACAATATTTGTAGTGATTTCCTCGCAGAGATGCGATGAAAAGTTCTTATATGTTGCACTTGAGTGCAAAGATTTTTCACCTCTTGCGCTTTTGATTCCCTCGTTGACTCTCAGGATTCATCAAAATTTAGTACGAAATTAAAAAGTTACTTTGCACTCTTGTATAACAAATAACTATTATTTAGGTGAAGCTTTTATCACTAACAGCATTGTTTTATATATTGTTGCACAAAATACTAACCCATAAAGCTTTAGCACTAACTTCAATATCTAATCATAAAATACCATTACATAATCTGTGATCAAATATCATAAGTGTCTATAGGGGACCTTAAGTGAATACGGCAAAGACGTTCCGTTTAGTGCATAGACCATTTAGTGCAACGCAATCGATATCGACGTACGAAAGTTACGCCCCGGAGTTCGTGCCAGGAGTGCGTTTGCAAAGCACGCTACAAATTTGCGTTTTTGCAAAGTTGACACTGTAAATGCACTATCTGGTACGACACCCCGGAGCGTGTAGCATCAGCTCCTGACCACATGAACCGTTGATCGCCAGTTTGTAACATTACGAACTCTAGTGAATATTTCTGAAACAGCCTGCACCTTTTTTGTATTTTTTCTTATTTTGTTTACTGTATTTATGTCTTTATTTTTCTATTAAGTATTTCTAATTTTACTACAGTTGCCTTTTAAGTTTTGTATGCTTTATTTTTAGAGTTAGTTATTTTACAACCCAAATTATTTTGTGTATTATGTATGTAACTTCTTATGCTGTAACTCTTATTGTAGTCTTTATTCTAGTGTAATGAACTGTTGATTTTGTTGTATTGTTTTATTACAGCTTTGGGCGCGCATTTTTTTGTTTTATTTCCCATTTAAGTTTATCAAACAATTCATGAATATAAAATGGTTACAAGGAAACGTAGGTACATACTTTAAAGTAGAGATATCAGTTGTATTCATTTTGGAAAGATAAAGTATGGCATATGGTACGTACAATTGACAACATTGACAAAGACATAATGGTAGGAAGCCATTGTCGCTTGTTCCCTCGTTTAGCCTTCAACAGTAATAATTATAGTCAGCACTCGCCGCAACTGTTGCAGCGCAATCGTTGGAGGGATTTAAGTAGACACTATTTTTTCACCACGATTAGAGACCTCACTGTGAGAGCCTTGTGAAATTCCTTTGAAGTAGGTATGTAATAATCTTTTACAACGTCCTAAACAAATAATAAGTAGTACCTTAATTAAAGCCTCTCAACATTGGTAGAGGCCTATACCCAGCTGTGGACTGCGTTTGATTGATTGATTGATCTTAATTAAAACTGTGGCATCCATGGATATGCATTTATTTGCTCCCACATTATGCTTACATACTTAGGTAATTTGTGGAAACTTGCCTCTGACCTGAACCCTGATTTCACTCATTCCTGTTGAAGTGCAGCTACTGTGCAGCGGGGACGAGCAGATTGAAGAAAATGAGTTAGGATGCTCTTGAATGTCACGTCACGTCAGCGTGTGCGTGTTTTCACCTGTTATAAAGCCAGTCTTCTATGCCTATATACTAGTACCAGGCTATAACAAGTACCAGGTAATATTAACTCTGATAATATATATCTGGTAGTGCAGTAGTTAGTATAATTTTGTTAGATTAGATATCTAACCAATAATGATACTAAGTACAATAAATACCAGAAACTGTCAATTTTTAAGAGTATCGTTAAAGGTACCTGGTTCTTACGATATCGATAGCTAATTCGTGCATGCCCTAGTGTAGTATATAGGTAACAGCAATAATAAACAGCCCTTCACCACAATTACCATACTGTGAATGTGATAGAAGCCCGACATGCACGCCACCTACCTCAAGCAACTGGCACAGATATGAGCGAGTGGAGCATTTGAAATCTGTCAGCTGTTGGCCCACACAGTTACAGCAAACTATTGGCCTGGGTATAATTAGAGGCACGTTGAAATAGCGGCAAACAATGTTGCCGCTCTCATATACATAGATCGGCACTATTCTTACGCGGCCTTGGTAAACTTACCGAGTTACTAGTACAATTGCTAGCACGGTTAGCCGGATGGTTTTATTATTTTTATGAGCTCATGGGGAGTTTCTAATAGATTAATTGAGTATGAGAAAGTGTTGTAATAAATTCTTTATGGATTATGAATAGTGAGTTTCTATAAAGTAGAACTGGTGTTCATGTTAATTTTAATAAGGATAGGAAGGTAAGAAACCTTCTATATGAAGTATAAGTTTTAACTACAAGTTATATCCTATCTTGAATAAATTATTTATATTCGAGATCTTGCTTTTTCTAATGAATTGAGTCAGTTAATTTCTTAAACGGACCAATGGTATCAACAACACAATGTTTTTTTAACAAATATACGAAGATATCAACAGCACGTGAGATCCAGTAGTATGACCGCCGGTAACTTTGCTTTTTACTGAAATAAGAAGAATTAAAAAAAAGGAAAACCATCATGATTCTGTAGATAGATTTTAACAAGAATGATTATCTACACGTCAGCAACAGACCAAAAAGTTTCAAGGAATTACACGAAGTAGAATTCACTTTGTTAGTTTCTTTGTATTGAATAAAATAAATGACATGTCATAAATTAAGAACTGGACACGTCACATGTAGAAACGAAATAATTCATCTTATCTCTATCTGTTGTCACGTACCGTAGTTTTTGTCAAAAAACAGCGTTGAAACAATCCAAGCCAACATAATTGGAGTAGAGTTTTAAACAAGTTCTTAGACGATTTTTTGACTCTGGTAATATTGATCAAAGCCCACTTGGATATCGGCGTTCAATCAATGTGGACTTGGACTGAGTTTAAATTTTGTTACTCAGCATGGACAGAGTTGACTTGCACGGGCGTGCCCTAATCCATACGCTCATCGTTGGTGTTGTGTTATCCAATAAAATCTACATCTCCTGATTCTAAAACTTAAGATTAGTAAATTAGTTAATTGTCCGCATAAGGACTAAATTATAAACTCTGCACTTTTGTCGCTGCTCAAGTGGTATTACTTCTCCAGTCGAGTATGTATAGAGAACCCCTCTATATCCGTGACTAGCATAAGTAATGTGGTATTAATTACTTTTACAGCTATAGGTATAGTAACTTACCATATATTATCAAGCTCTAAACTATCATTAGTATCATATTTAACATTAATATCTTCATCGAGACCAAAAATGGGTTAGATATTAAGTCGCTTCAAAAATTACCTGGTCTATTTTAATTCCAAATCAAAGGTATATTAGTATCTAAAACAACGTTCTATGGAATTAGTCTCGACAATGATGCCAGTAGGTCAAGTGTGGATGGTGACTACATGCGGTGTCCAGGGAAGCCGTACCAGCAAGTAGCCTTGCATCGTCTTTAATCTCATTTCGTTATTGTGTTGCCACGTTATTGCTAATAACGTAACTAGATAAATCTCTACTGGAGACATCCAGTAGAGATGGGATGAATTATATATCTTTAAGGAAACATTCGACCTGTCATCAGGACACACCAATTTTTTAAATAAATTATTCGTATAATTCTCCTAAACACAATTTTTTGTCTTATTTTTTCTATTGAAATAAAACCACTTTTTACGGATTCTATCGCGATATATTTGTTATTGTTACTTTTTAACCCGACGTTTCGGCTGCTTTGCAGCAGCCATTTTCGCGGTGTGACTCACGATGGTAGTTGTCACATAGTTTGAAGTATAAGTTATCTCAAAATACCCGAATAATAATAGAGAGGATGGATAGACCGTACCACCAGCTTGGGACCCAGTCATCCACTTAATCAAACCCAGTAAGCAGCAAAATCCAGCAAGACTTAACAACACAGTGAGCTCATTCTGCGTAAATACGAACACCAATAATTCACCATGATTCGGGTAAATCATATCCGTAAAAAGTGGTTTTATTTCAATGAGTGACATTCGCGTAAACTTCAGAAAATATCATTATTTTTTCTAATTTAGTAACATGCATGACAGAATCGGTGGCAATAATACAATAAAGCTCTATATTGTTAATACATATAGATTACCTACATTAAAACTGGTTGGAATATATTTTTATATTTAATAAATTATTTTTGGTTATGTTGTTTTATTTGTCCTTTAATACGCCCTGCACATTTTTAATTATTAACAACTGTTAAGTTATTTAAAATTATTTTTGTGGTGTCCCACAAGGGTCAATACTAGGGCCTCTTCATTCTAGATATACTCTGTGTAATCTGTTGCTCTCCAACTGTTTCATCTTAGCCATCTACACCCCATCACCCCATCGCCGACAAAACTTATCGCAAAGGAACAACTCAAGTGTATTCGCAAAGTTTGTATTTGAAAACTTCGCAGTATGGTAACACTTCACATACGCCCTCACATGTTAAGGTGTATACTTATCTCAAGGACAAGTCGGGGACTCCGTAGGCACCCGTTCCCAAGGAGGGCCAGACCGACAGGGATGGCCCTAGTTCCGCTGACGTGCCAGGGACCTTTGGCTTTACACTTCGACCCACATACGGCGTGCGTTTCAGTCGATTCGAGTCCGACATAACCTCCCCCACCGGCTCCGGCAAAGGGGGTATCCACGGGGATTTTCCGCACGTAAAAAAGATGTATACTTATCTCCTTGGCCATGTGTACGTATTAGATTGCCTGATAGAATAGATATATTAGATACAAGATAAGGTAGAAGAATAGATGGGTGATTTCAACATCTATGAATTTTTAGCTAATTTTGGTGATTTTTTTTATTTCTAGGTATTTAGGTAATCTCTTTCAATATTTAGCTAGAAATACCTATTTAGATGCCTATTTTACTTGGATAGTCAATTAGCCCTGGGAATTACTTGTTTATTTTATACACCTGAATTGCCAATACACCGAAATTGGTGTCTAACACCAAAATTGCGTATCAACTTATTTTTATTTTTTATTTATTGTTACTTATACTATTTCTTTGTTTTTTTTTTAGAATTTGGCACTTAATAGGTACATATAACCCTTAATTTTCACCCTTTTATCACCAACTTCATTTTTATATGGCAAAACCATTTTAGTTCTTAGTAGTTTCAGTATAAAGCAAAACATTTGATTGTTTAGAAGCAAGGATTATATTTTACTCTAATGGCGCCAATATTATCGACGAACTTATTCAAGATTGCTGGAAAAAGATTTAGGCAGTTATTCTCAAAGTGGGAGAGGTGGTACTCGGTATGCCTGAGGGTGGACGGAAGATAGGCCATGGACACTTGGTAGTGGCAAGACAAGTTGGTAGTGTGATGTCTATTTCTGGACTTACAAGAGTCCTTCAACTAAGTTTCTCACGCGGTGAGCTGATGGGCATTGCGGTTCAAAAGGGTTCCAGAGGTTTACACCATCCGGGACCTGTACCACGATTCTGATTCCGTTGTTCGCTGTTGGCAATATCAGAATCTTCCTTATCACTGTCGGGGTACATCTAGGATCGGTCCTTAGTCCATTCCCAATCAGCGTG
Organism: Eilema sororculum; assembly: GCA_914829495.1. Classification (NCBI taxonomy): domain Eukaryota; kingdom Metazoa; phylum Arthropoda; class Insecta; order Lepidoptera; family Erebidae; genus Eilema; species Eilema sororculum. Next base: position 11,201,041 of record OU618553.1, on the reverse strand, counting down.
GTATTTTGGTCGGATAGCGTCAGACAATCACTCCATAACTGCCCATGTATGCTGTTAATATCGGTGGTGGACGCCGATAGATTGGTGCAACATGTGAGGAGCTTGAGGCCGGTAGAGGTCAGAAGCCTTCTGTGGAGAAGATTGAGTACCTTTTACACTGTAGCAAAGTGCTAGCTGCTGGAGCAACATAAGCAGGAGTTGAGTGTCCCCACATCTTCGACGTCGTCGCTTTGTTGCGTGGAGTCACGTGCAAAAGATTGCACGAGGCACTCTTGCATCCACGGTAGCTTTCATGTAAGTGAGAAAGCAGAGGAAGAAAAGCCAAATGATGTTGACAGTGGAGAGGAGGGAAGACGGGTAAGCAGGTTTTAACGGTGTAGGCTTGGTAGTAAAGAGTGAGGCCGCCTTTCACACCAGTATAAGCAGGTGACGGAAAGAGCGCACGATGCTCCACCACACCGGCCTGTCCCTACTGCGGCATCAGCTGACTTCACCCAACTACTCGCCTGTCTGCTGTATGGGTAGTTCATATGCTAATGGTTAATCTGAGAGAAAATTAGGAAAGCTTCCGAACAACCCTCAACAGCCAACAACCTCTTTCCCACCTAGGGAGAGAGGCGGTGCTTTCTCCATTGCCCAGGGTATACCACGTAAAGGCTGCCTGACCTAGTAGCCCGTCGGACTACGTAGGAGCTTAATCAAATAACTGTGAAAACAAATTTTGGTGTAAATATACAATTTTGATGATTAGTAAAACCCCCACCAAATTCACCAAAATTGCTCCACCAAAATTAGTTTCACGTCTAAAAAAATTATTTATAAAAATACTATTTAGAATATAGTGGTTACATTACCAAAATTTAATACACATACTGAACCTGTATACTATACTTAAATATTAAAACATACAATGAGAATAAAACGGTTTTAATAATCAACACCAAAATTACAATATTTTTGTCAGAGAATTATGAAACGACCTACTTACGTGTTTGGCAGAAAAACGTTACGGGACTGGGGACAACTGGCACTGGTGCTCATTAACACCCAACTGAACGTTTCCAATGATGATAGTGTCGTCCTTATAGGTACTTTCAATACGACTCCTTCGATGTTTTTATAAATCCCACCAAAATTTTACATTTGCCGCGGACGCATCTTATAAATTATTTTTAAGATAAAGTATAGTACTAAATAGTACGAATGACATTATCGAAGATAGCTAAAATAATGTCGAATCGAATTATGATTAAGTATACTCAGTAAACTAATGAAGTTTTGATTAAACTGTGATCATTCCCAAGAAAACAGGTTGTGGACGCGCCACCAAGCTTAGAATTTAGGTGAAAATACATTTTTTAAACACTCACAAAAATAGTTTCAATAATATAATTTATACGTGCATATAGAGCAAAACGATATCTTTCTTACAAAAAATAATCATTACTATATGTTAACTTTAAGGTATGATTTTCAGTCACGCCGCGAAAATTTTACGTTTGAGAAATTCACCCAGATACTTGTCAAACATTCATAAATATCTGAATAGAGCTACACCAAAGAATACATAATAGCATAACACTGACGTAGATGTAGGTACCTACTATATTTAGTTAGTCATTCCTGTACACAGCTGCCTAGTGCCCTAGCACAGTGATTCTAAAGGTTGTGTCACTGATGATAAGCTGCTATCTGCTGCTATGTGCTATCTGCTGTTAATATCAATCATATTAACGCAACATCATATTATGCCGAATGCAATTAAACGCATATTCAATTATAATCAATAACAACACACACATGCCTACCTCTCAATTTATACTAAAATATTTGAAATAGGACTCGATAAGATAATGAGAACACAATATTACACAATCAATACAACATATTCTTCCCGTTCTTTGTCATTATTTATTTCGTAGTCCTTAGTTATGACAATAAACACACACAATATTGACAATATTAATTTTACGGTCAATATTATTGCGTGGGTGGTATCCCAGTTTATGAAGCAGAAATTACAGGTAGATTGAAAACGTGTGTGGATTTCGCCACACACGTTTTTTCTCTCTACCTGTAATTTCTGCTAAAGCTTTATCGTGGGATAACCAACATTATGATCTGGTCTTAGTGCGATGAAATACCAGTTGAGTCAAGTCATGCATAAATCCCTACAGTATGATCAGTTTAGAGCCCAGCCGATCCCATGGTGGGTATTGAAAAGGAAATAAGTAAAAGACTGCTCTGCTGACGGCGTTATAATTTATAGTCATCTCATCAATTGGTCATGTCCATCTCACATAGAAACCGTAGCATAACATAACGAGGTTCTACATTTGCATGCTATAGAGGTAGGTGAGGCTAAAACACGTATCCTGTCAAATTAATATTCTTAATTATTTATCGTACACATGAAAAATGATACAGGAACAAGCATACTAAAAACATTTTGATGTAGGTACAAAGACGAGCTTAACTCAGAATAGGTACAATTTAGAAAAAATAAAGTAAAGAAAATAAAGAAATAATTAAAATATAATATTTACAAACATAATGCGTCGTGGAATCCCTCCGCATCGTCGTCGACCGGTAACGTACCCAGAAGGCTAGCTGCATTCCCACGTTGAATGGCAAGGCTTCTGGTCACGCGTAGTATCTTTATAAAGAAAACGGGCACTTGGGCCCCATGTCCCCAACGTTTCAACCCCAAACGGCTCAAAAACATAATCACCTGTTAAGTTACAGTATTTGCGCCGTTTGAGGTTTTCCGCAGATGCAGCAGAATTTAGTTTTCTCCCAGCAAAAAGATAAGGATAGAGGAAAAATATACGACTCATAAATGCCACTTTCCTATTAGCTTACCTACCTATAAATAAAGTTTAACCATTACTTATTCCATTGCCCATATTGTTCAAAGATAGAGAGGAAGATAATGGAGCTCCACGAAGATCTTCAGGGTCCAAGCAACCCTACCTGCAAGCCAGTACCTGTACTGATTAAAGGACAGGGTGCAGGTTGTCTCGAGGTTGAAAGCCTAGATAGCAGTGCTCTTATAGAAGCTGTATAAGTCAAACTAAATGCGGAGAAGGAGGAAGTGGACCCGAGACTCTGAGATGAAAGCCTCGAAGCCAACCGTGAGCAATAATGACAAAAGAGATCAAGCTGAAGTATTATAGTCTTAGAGAGTTTTCTTTAACATATTTCACCTTAATAAGTACAGAATTATTCTTTCTAAGGTCTGATTAAATTATCAAGATGCCGGGTTTCATTCACGTCATCTCACAGTGCCGGCGGTAGTGCCGCCGGATGTTGTAGGTACTATTCTCTTAGCACTAAAGCTTTCGCCTAGGAGCCCGCGGTCTGCCACATCCATGTTTAATGAGATTCGCACGGTATTAAGGCATGCATATTACTTCTATAACGACAAGTCAGTACTATTTGGAGCGATCCCTCCGAAACCAAGCGGGGGCGGTATTACCATACATTTGTTAGTTTTGTTACCCACTTAGCCTGATGGCTGCTGCAAAAATAGCCGTACCAGCGAAGGCGACTCTCCTGTTTTATATCTAATTACGATGTCACGAATATGAAGACTGCCGCAGATGTTGGAGTTCTTCATACGTTCGTTACGAGTGATTCCACAGGCAATTACGATGTTTTAATCTTGCACGTCCATTGGCAAAAAATACCCATCATCATTGCCTATTATTATTATTTTTGATGGTACCTACACAGAAATAAGTAATAGTAATTCATATAATAAGCATATAGAATTTAATAAGCAAGTAAATAGCTACTTTCACAACCAGATAATAAAGTGCTATCTTCTCGCTACATTTCTCGTACAAACGTATATTATTCACCACAGTAACTACTAGAGATAGTAACACTGTACTACTACCAATAGAAAGCTCTACATTTTTTCCGTGGCTCTACGTTGTTTCACTTACTCGTGGGTTGCACAGGGAATTGACAAGTATTTTGACGTTTATGACATACATCGACGACTGTCAGAAACCGTCAAAATATGTGTCATTCCACACATTCATCGTTCTATTCTACAATGCGCTAGCCAAGGAATTGCCATTTGTTTAGGGGGGGCAGGGGCCCTATTTAATAATGCCACGATTTATTAAAAAGAATAATAAACAAATTATTTCGTATTTACTTAGTAGTAAACATATATATCAATGTTCCCAATAAGTCAAAGCCAAAGTATTTATTTAAAATTGTATAGCACTACTACAGCTTTTTGACGTCAAAATGGTCAAAACAAACCGACCTCGAGCTCCAAGTTACAGTAACTGAATAATTGCTATGAAGATGTTGATGCATTCACTGCTTCAGCAGTGTAACAAACTACTTATTGAGGCTGTAATGCACCCTGCTTTATTAGTGTCAATTAAAAACTCACTCAAGTCACCCTAAGGACCTACGGTAGAAAGGGTCAGCGTCAGAAATATCTTGATTAAAGAGTTTTAAAATGGTCTTAAAACTCTCTGCCAGCTCACGTGTTTCCTTCTTCCTACAGACCCGGGTCCTTTAAGCGGGGCCTGAAAAGGCATCTGATGAGGCTATCAAGCTGAGTGCCACCACTGTTAATATGGTACATGTTTGCGATGATGACCCTCTTTCCGAGACTTCGCCTTTAGCTTACTATCAGGCGAGGTGAAGTCAAATTGACGGATCCTTTATAAAAAAAAAAACAGTTTTAAGAGCAAACCAAACTGTTTTGTAAATTGTAATTATTGTCCGAATTAAAAGTGTGTAGGTAATTAGGACAATCCGTGCACAGGAAGGGAGGAAAGCCAAGGAATTTGAGCACTTTGTTCATCAACATCGATCTGATGCTGACTGTAAGGTTGCTGTTACTATGCTATAACAATTAGTCACTTCCAATTTGAGTAGGATGATGATTCGCAAACTATATTTTCAATTAGAACCGATGAAAATAGTCAATATATTTTTACAGATGTTCGTGGAGAAAAAACGTCAAGGCAACTAGCTACCTTCACATCATAGTTAATGCAGTCTAAGGATCTACGTGACACAGAAGACATCTAAAAAGCACACAAGTCTATACCTGCTAGAACCAAGCGTTTCGGTGATTCATTCCTATGCCGCACCACTAAGACCTGGAATTCCCTGCCAGCTCACGTGTATCCTTCTTCCTACAGTCCCGGGTCCTTTAAGCGGGGCGTGAAAAGGCATCTAATGAGGCCGTCAAGCTGAGTGCCGCCACTGTTAACATGGGAAATGTTTACGATGGCGACCCTCTTTCCGAGACTTTGCCTTTAGCTTAACATCAGGCGAGGTGAAGTCAAATTGACGTGTCCTGTATAAAAAAAAAAAACAAGGTGATTTTGTTGTCTTTTCCGAAAAAAAAAATTTGGGCACAGTTTCGATAGCAAAATCATTTGGAAGTATTAATTTGGTGAAAGAAAAAAATATATTTTAAAGCCCCCATAAATTTTTCCTTTCACCTGAACATTATTCCCATACGTTATCAAAAAAAAATTCTTACGCCAAATTAATACTCCCAGATGATTTTGTTATCGAAACTTTGGCCAAATTCTTTTTTTCGGAAACGACGATAAAATCAACTTGTATAGATGGTATAATTATCTGAGTAGATAGGTTTTGGAGATGAGATTTACTGTCTAGAACCATGACTAAGAAAAAGATCGAGATACTAAGAATCGAAGGTTTCGACTGACGTTTTTTTAGTAAGTATACGTACAAACCTGTATCCCATTATATCCTTCCTCTCTTCACTGCATCTAATCTTCTTCTTTCAGTCGCATCCGAAGCTTTCAGCTTGGAGTATGAGGTCCACTTTACCTGTCTAACTGTGGATTTGGCTAAATTTCGATATTTTCTTTTCACTTTATCTAATAGTTGTATCGTCATATTTGTCATATTGTGGTAAGGCCACCCTTTTATTTCTATTTTTGGTACATTACAACATTTGGTAACACTAATTAAGACCATTGTATTATAGAGTGATATCAGCGGCTCCTAATAATATCCACCATGGTCCATACCATATTGTACCTTTAACCACTACTCACATAGAAGATTTAAATCCTGTATTATATTTGCTACAATTGCTACGTCAAAATATTACTATAGAAACGGCACTTAAACAAGTGCAAGTAAGTTCAACTTAAGAATAAATGAAGAAAATGGCATTCTATTTGGTTCACTCTCCATTTCATTTGTTTTCAAGTAGATTGGAGAGCTTACCAGGTAGATATATACCTACGTAAAGAAAGAAGAAGGAAACTTCAAGAATACAAGTTCTGCGAAGAGAGAAAGAGAAGACAATAGGGAGCCCGCGTTGGCAGTGTGGTTAGCTGGTTGTTTATGATGTAACAACAGCCACTAACGACACTGCTTCTGCGTGTACCCTTATCTCATCATTCTCACAACGGCAACGGCATGGAAGACTGGAGACTCCGAAGACCATTGTATTTTTACACGATATGTCTGATATCATTTTTTCGTTCTATAACCTTGACTAGATAGCATATTTTTGATGTTGGTAACGAGATTCCTCTGTCCGCGAATTGAGATTTTTTTTTGTAGTTGTAGTTGTTTTTACGATAGGATGCAAAAAATGTTATAGGAAATTTTTGTTGTATCAGACATTTTAGTTGACGAGACTACCTGATTTTATTGAAAAATATGGAAAATAGTTTGGTGTCTTAGTGGCACGAAATAAATTATAAAATTAATATATTCCAAATTGAAGAGTGCGGTGTACCACAAGGTACAATTTTTGGACCACTTAATATGCTGATCATACTAATAAAAAAATTGAGAGTAAAAATAAATAGAAGTATGAAGTATATGAGAATAGAAATACCTGTATGAAGAAAATGTAACCACTACGAGGACTTCAATTAATTTTGAAATATGCAAGAGTACGAATTGTATGCAATTAAAAATTAGTTTCCTATGTGTGGTATGACACACATTAACGTTAAGATGAAAAACAAGTTGTATTAATATTTAATATCTTTTCAAGATACATATATTTAAAATGTCTTATTGTAATAATATTATAATTGTCATGTATTACCATCTAATAATTTTTATCTTAGATCGTACTACTTTTGGGAATTTAAACTTTCATGTTCACAGGCACCCTGACAACGTTGATACGCCAGTGATCAAAATCGATTGCTGCACCATTATCTGGTCATCTGGTAAAATGATACATCCAATCAAATGTCTAGGCTGATAGTTCATTTGACTAGCAAAGCAGAGCTAACAACTTCACCTATTGAAGTAGGTACACCGATTTTTTGTGCCTACTTAAGTACTGAATACTGTCATTGACGAACGTAAACCTATTCTTGAGCATTTTAAGCTTAACTAGAGGGATCTATAATCCGTATTCTTTTCAAGTGGAGATACCATAATATTATAAAACCAGATAAAGAATGCATTGATTCTTCAGGGTATTGTTTCAAAAATAATCTTATCATACTAGTTCATCATTAAAAGACTCGGCAGTAACAAATCCTGATATAGCTTGCGAAATTCCTCAGCTGTAATAGACCGAATTACAAGTGTAATTCGGTCTATTACAGCTACATTGAACGTCACAATAAAGTTTATTGTGACGTTCAGTCGTATATTATCTTTATTACATTGTAACTAATTGTAATTGCACTTCAAATATAACCCGTCCTTATAATGACGTACCGATCGTAAAGAAAATTTAGTAACATCACTGCTTAATATATTGCACGTCCCTAATAATAGAATGGCCGAAATAAATTTGCATTTCCACCTGCAGCAACGGGATAGTTGCCAAAAATTTTACCGTCCACGTGTAAGCAAATATTTTATGCATAAATTTAAGTATACTAGGTATCTACCTATAACTAACATGATAACAGTTTAAGTACCTAATATAATAGTAGAAATCCTATTTCTTCTTCATCCCAGCGTTAATCGCAGTCGCATAAGAAAAATTTACCTCGGAGTCTAGGGTCCACTTTTGCTAATCTAACTGCGGGTTTGGTTGAGTACACCGCGATCATGGCGCTTGAAACAGCGTCGAAATATCGGTTACTGTAACATGGTAAATATCTCGGTGAGTTTTACACTATTAATGTTAAGGACCATGTCAATCTCAAATCATACATTGAACTTCAATATTTTTCGTGAAGTGATTGCTTTAACCTTTACTGTGTTTTTTTTGTTAAACTTCTATGGACGTGGGTTCTATGAGATCCCTGCACTTTATGTTTGTATATTACTTAATTGTTTAGAATGATAGAGAAAATTTTGTTTTAAATACATAATGTAAACTTAAATGAAACAAAAAACTTTAGATCAAGCATCTTTTTACTAAATTTACTTGCTATGACAAATAAACTGACTTAAAGACATATTTTAAGTCTTTGGCAACGTAGGTCACTCATAGAGATATTGTATTGAAATAGCACAACTAACCAAAACATTTTTTTCATAGCAAAATAAGAAATTATGATAGGTACTTAATTAGAAAAACGAATTGCACAAATAAATATTGGCCATGAGCAAACATGAGGTAAATTATTACTAGCAATTTCTATGAGAAATGGAGTAACCTCATCATCTACAGTTATTCTAAGCGTAATTCTTTCATTGCAACGAGATTTTCTGAATTTTACTTCGATCATTTTATTCTGAACGTACTTGGCTAATTATAATATTTTATTCAATTTTCACAAAAAAGTGTAACGCAAATATTTATACTGGTTAAAACACTGTATATGGAAAATGGGGACATGGAGTCTCAGAGGCCCCGGAGAAATTGTAAAAGCTAAATACTCACGTGTTTTGAAGATCTAACCACCTTCATTTAACCTGGTTTCGCAAGTCATTGCAAATATACTAAGCGGCTCGAGGTAGGGCACGTGGAAGTGACTTAGGTATACATATATGAAACTCTAAGTGATGGCGGAGCGTCTGGGACCCACGTCCACTGGTAAAGGTTAAGACCAACCGATTGGCGATGTCGAAGCATTGCAGTTAGACCAACTTGGCAACTACCCGTCATGACTGCCATAATAATATGCCCATGTTCGAATTGCAACCGGGACTGAAACACGATCAATGCGAATACCCATATTCATGCATACAAATATTCGCACTTAGCTGGGATTGAATCCGTACCCCCAGCGTAACGATCGCGTTCACTACCGCCACGCCAAAGAAGTTGTCCAGTACCTAGTACATCGTTTTTAAAGTTAACTTTTAAAGTTATTATAGTATTATGAGACAAATATTTGTGCATGTTAAATGTTAAATGTAAATATGTAATAGGTATGTATTAAACAATATTATTGGAGAAATATAGATCTTACCATCTTATTATAAAAGCTGGGAATAAACGTTTCAAAAGCTAGTATGTAATAATACTAATAACATTCCACAACACAAGATTCTACACAACGCTATCTAGACCCATGGTAAGCTTAACTAGCTTGTGTTATCGATGCCATCCGTATACGCTGCAGAATATACCTGCTAGAACCAAGCGTTTCAGTGACTCATTCCTATGCTGCACCATTAAGATCTAGAACTCTCTACCAGCTCACGTGTTTCGTTCTTCCTACAGTCCCGGGTCCTTTAAGCGGGGCGTGAAAAGGCATCTAATGAGGCCGTCAAGCTGAGTGCCACCACTGTTAACATGGTACATGTTTGCGATGGTGACCCTCTCTCCGAGACTTTGCCTTTAGCTTAACATCAGGCGAGGTGAAGTCAAATTGACGTGTCCTAGATAAAAAAAATACATTCAATAACGGGTACTGCGCGCGTATAAGGCACATTTTAGATAGAAGATATATGGTTCGAGCTATAGGTACCGATACCTTATAGATACCAATTTTGATAATGAATGAAATATAAGTAAGTAGTGAATGAATAACACGATTCTCATTAAGCAGGTAGGTAGGTACAAAGTACAGTATCCACCTGCTATTCAATGAGATCCCACGGACAAATTATTCGAAAGTATGCATGAGAATATGGCACATAGAAGAAAGTGGTAAAACATGCTTCGGGAATAGGCACCATAAAAGAGTGACGCCAAAATACATCACTTTCATACACCTTTTACTTTTACCATAGAAGTTAAAGTAAATATTGTAACGCGCATCACGTTCGTCTCTTTATCTATTTGTAATACGTTCAAGTGTTTGTTTACTAATGATAAATTACAACACGTTGGTAGCTAGTGTAACTTCATATTTATTCAGAGTGCGTGTAATGCACCTACTATTAAATCGAAGTACCTACCTATACCAATCGATTATTATTATTGTTATTAATCTTAACACCTGTTTGATGACTTGTAGCTACGTTTAACTTGTTCCTTTCTCTTATGTCACCCGTCACTGCAAAAAAATGACATTTAATTTTCGACTTTATTTCTATATAAATCAAATTTATTTGAATTTTTTTCCTTAGAATTTTTATTTATGTTATAACATAATAATAATACAATTACAGTCAAAAAAAAATACATAATTCATAACTATGTCACGTTAAATAACCCACCCCGTATAGTTCCCGGCGCAAAGGTGCCCATGACGCTGGCAGCATTGCCAAGCTGAATTGCGATGGCCATCCTTTGCCCCAGAAACGAGCCGAAGCGGGGGTCCCCACCCTGCTCGTGGATACGGCGGCCAATTTCTGTGATCCATCTTTTTGTCTCCGTTCCCCAGCTGCCCATAGTCTCCACCGCAATGGGCACAATGTAATATTGCGACTCCATTGCAGCGTATTTCACCCTTTTCTTGCTCGCCGCGTCCTCAGCCGCCGCCGCCGGGGCTCTGATGGTGCGACTCAGATGCGTGGGCGCGACAGTACTGACGCAAGTAGCGTCCCACACCAGGCACTTGCCGTTTTTCCACGGCACCAAAGTCAAACCATCAGGCCGCTTCCCGTCTGATCTGCTGAGACCCGGGGGCTCCATCACGCATGGTACCTTCGCGGATGTCGGAGCCCTTCGGACTAAGTCGATGAGGGCATGGTTACGCGGGAACCTGCCTGTGCAGCGACGACAGCTCAGTGCGTGGTGGCCGTCCTCCTCCACCATGGAGCCGCAGATGCATGTGTGAGATTCACACACCTTGCAGCCCAGGCGGAGCGCCACTGCCACCCGCAAGGAGTCGTCATCTAATAGGGTGCGGTGACGGCAGTGCGTGCAACCATGCCCCCGATTCAGGCTGCGACACAGCCCTGAGCCTCGCCAAATCGGCGCCCGTCGCTCCATCCAGCATATTCCTTACCGTCCCATCAACATTTATTTGAATTAATAAATTGAATTTATTTCTATTCGAAATGAAAGGAAAACAGTTTCATTGCACTTTTTCAATTACTCTGCCTAAAGTCATTTAGTTTTGAACTTTATTTGCATCGCTTTAAAGTCTATTATTTAATGTCTTTTTTTGCAGTGGCGATCCATTAAGATGTTTGGGACCAAACCTAACTCACTTCCAAGCTGATACCTTTACCTATCTAAAAAATGCCGCAGTGGAGGTTGTTGCGCCGTTTCTTCTCCACCAGCGCCTTGGAAGCGGTGGTAAACTTAGATTAAGTAGAATTAAAATTGACGTGACGTCAATAAGAAACAATTTTATTTTTCAATATTAAAAATAAATGAATATGATTATGACTATGTTTTTTTCATGAAATGTAATTATATCTGGAAGTATATTGATTGACAGAGAAGGTTATGGCGATTTATTCCCGCGAGGTCGAGTCCCATTATGTCGAGTTCCCGCTACGTCTACTTTGAAAACTCTCGCCTTTATTCCCACCTAGTCGAGTCGTTGAAAAAGTCGATTTAAGTACCGCCACGTCGACTTACAAATTCTAATTGTACAGTCGCCCGCGTTAACACTTTGATTGAAAGGTGTCACCGGAGTTTCTTGTCATTTCTTCTTCGGCTTTACTTAGTCATCTGCGAAGTGGACGGTAGGGTGTGGCATAATTATGTTTTTTTGTTTAAAGGAATAAATGATTTTGACTTTGTCTTTATCAATACTAATAGTTGTTATTTGGAATCATAGACCAACACGGAGGGGGGACACCTTAGCGTGTTATCCCAGTAGGTACGAAAGAAATAAAAAAAAGCAAATAGAGAGATCGTCATGAGATAGTAGAGTGTTTTCAATAAAAATACAGGGATTGTCCAAAAAATGCAGTGTGAGACCATGCTTGGGACTCCATTATCATCGAGAAAAGGGAGGTAATGGCTATTGGTTTGTAGTTTGATGGACTTGAGCGGTCGTCTTTTTTAGGGGTCGGGTGGACCACCGCTGTCTTCCATAATATCGGGACTACGCCAGAAGAGTAAGACAACCGGAAAAAACGCTTTAAGACCGATGCCATCTCTGGGAGCACACATCTTCAACACTATGGGAGGGATTCCATCAGGCCCGTTCGAGGAGGACGAGGGACGTAAGTGCTAAACGCCCTGAGTGCTGGTGAAAACGGATACCCGGCATACAGCTATCGCACCGCGGTGTAGTTGGCGGTTCCTGTCCCTCGTCATCCAAGGTCGAGTTAGACGCGAAGAGTGTGCCCAGAAGATCGCCTTTCTCCTTTGCTTTGTGGGCCAACGAATCATTTTCCATGTACAGAGGCGGAAATGCAGGCTTGCAGAAATTCCCTTCGATAACTTTGGGAAGAGACCAGACGCACGAGTTCCCGAAGGTAGACACTCGAGCCTCTCGCCAATTATACCGATCTGCTCCGACTTCGCCCATGCTATGTCTCTTTTGAAGGACCTGGAGGCAAAGTTATGATGCTTTCTTAGTACGCTGGTATTTTGTCACCGCATTGGCCCAGGCTTGGTAAGCTTCGTAATTTCTGCGGCAAGCCGTTTTGGAAGATTGACCAAACCAAGGCCGAAATCTTTTTTTTTTATACCACTTAGGTGGCAGACAAGCACACGGCCCACCTGGTGGAGAGTGCTTACCGCGGCCTATGGACGTATGCAACACCAGGGGCGTTACACTCGTGCTGCCTACCCTGAAGAAACCTTCTAATGCCCCTCTTAATGAACCCCATATTGTAGTCGCTTAGGTAAACCACGGCAGGGAGTTCATTCCGCAGCTTGAGCGTGCGCGGGATGAAGTTCCTTTCATACCGCACGGTCCGCACCGTTTTCGGATGCAGTGTGTGGGGATGAATTCCCTGCCTATGGCGAGCGGTGCGATGATAGAATGTAGCTGTGGGCATCATGTCAAATAATTCATATGAGCACAGACCATTATATAGGCGGCAGAAAACACACAGTGAGGCAAAGTCCCTCCTGAGGCTGAGAGGTTCCACATCGCCTGCGAGTATGGGACTGTTGACGAGCCTCAACGCACGTTTTTGCACCGAGTCGAAAGGGTTAAGCTGACGTGCGGGCGCTCCGGCAAAAAGATGACAGCAGTACTCCATGTTGGGCCGAACCTGCGCCTTATGAAGAAGGAGTCGCTGCCCCGCAGTGAAGTACTGCTTCGCCCTGTTAAGAACTCCAAGTTTCTTTGATGCCAGCTTGACCTTGCCCTCTAAATGACTGCGGTACTGGATGTCACTTGAAATGTCGACGCTTAGGATCCCGATACTCGGGGCAGTGGTAAGCCGTGTGCCCAGGAATTACGGCGCTACGACAAATGGGGGTTTTCTTAGCGGTGAATACACATACTTGTGTCTTGGTGGGGTTGAATTGGACCAGGTTTAGTCGACCTCAATCGGATACTCCCGAGAGAGTAGTCTCGATTTCGGACACAAGTTGTTCGCCACTTCTTTCCACCTAGAACTGGAGGATGTTTGCACGGCCCGTGTAACATGCGTCTCCAGTACTGTCGTCCGCATAGCAATGAATGGAGTCATCGGACAGCATGTCATCAATATGCAGCAGAAACAGGGTCGGAGACAACACGGAACCTTGTGGGACACCAGCGTTTATGTTCATGCGGTCCGAGCGGCTGCCGTCCACGACGGCTTGGATGTTTCTGTTGGAAAAAAGCAGGAAATCCAATTACACAGCCCCTCAGGCAGTCCATAAGATGGTAGCTTCACAAGAAGACCTTTGTGCCATACCCGATCGAAGGCCTTTGCTATATCTAAGCTGACTGCTAATGCCTCACCTTGGCTCTCAATGGCTTGCACCCAACGGTTTGTGAGATACACAAGAAGGTCACCGGTTGAGCGACGCTGGCGGAAGCCGTACTGTCGGTCGCTCAGTAGATCGTTAAAATCGCCAAGTATGACTATCTCTGTGGATGGGATCTGCTGGTGCACGAGGTCTGAGGCCATTTGTATATGCTCCATGAGTCGGTCTGTTTCAGTATCACCGCTGTGGGATCTACAGAGGGACGCGTAGACGCGGGGATGGTCGTCGCTGTCTACACGGAGCCATAGAATGGAGAGGTCCCTACCTTCAAGATTGCTGAGGTGACGAGAACTGATATCGTCTCTGACGTACACACACACACACACACACGCCAGCATTAGACAGAAAGGAATGTTGTAGTCCGTACCCAGGATAGATGAGGTAGGATGTGCCCGCCGGAGACGATATCTTCTCAAGGTGGTGGTGGACAGCATTTAATACAGTGTGTAATTACAAAAGTCCACGGTTGGCGTGGCAGGAGGTGCTCTTGAGTTTTTGCTCTTGCCTCGAGCATTCTTCGCGCAGTTCCCCCCCAGAATACGAGAAGCAACCTGGGCGTCCACACTCAGGTGCGTTGTGTAACTTAGTTTTTTGTAACGAGTGATTTTTTAAAGAATGTCATATTTGACGCTGAATGAATAAATAGAACGAAAACTATGGCCCAAAACTGCTAATTAAACAACATTATTGTAATATTGCTTGAAGAGGTCGTGGTACCAAAACACGAAGCCAGATTGAAGTAATACTGCTTCAACAGGTTGTGGTTGTTCGAACGGCGGTAGCCTAGAGGTATGGGTATGGGTGGATTGCTGAGACGAGGTCTCAGGTTCGATCCCAGGTTTACCATGGCACACACCAATGACTTTTCGATGCTTTTCGAAGTTATGTGTGTATTTATCGCAGGTTTATAAGTGTCCGGTTAATGGCAATAGGCTCGCCACCTATTACATTGGGACCGAAACATAAACTGGCGAAATGTGGGTGCTAGCACCTCTACCTATCCATTCGTGGAATACAGGCGTGAGTTTATGTTATGTATGTTATGGTTGTTCGAACGGCCGCATTAAGATCCAGATAAAATAATAACTACGAGTTAAATAATAAAGCGAGTATCAAGCATTATTTAATGAGCATTCGAGCTATCAGAGCAGCGGTCTAGATAATAGATGCCAATTAAAAGACAAAATGAAGTCCCAAGCATGGTCTCACACTGCATTTTTTTGGAAAATACCCGATTTTTATTGCAAACACTCTACTATCTCATGACGATCTCTCTATTTTCTTTTTTCTATTTCTTTTGTACCTACTGGGATAACGCGCTATACTTTCAACCCGCCGTGTTGGTCTATGATTCCAAATAACAACTATTAGTATTGATAAAGACAAAGTCAAAATCATTTATTCCTTTAAACAAACAAATATAATAATTATGCCACACCCTACCGTCCACTTCGCCGATGACTAAGTAAAGCCAAGCCGAAGAAGAAATGACAAGAAACTCCGGTAACACCTGTGAATCGAAGTATTGACGCGGACGACTGTACAATTATTTGTAAAGTCGACGTGGCGGTACTCAAGTCGACTTTTTCAACGACTCGACTAGGTGGGAATAAAAGCTGAGTTTTCAAAGTAGACGTAGCGGGAACTCGACATAATGGGACTCGACCTCGCGGGAACAAATAGTTATGGCGCAGGCTTTCCCTTCTTTCTCTAGTCGCTCTCATAAAAGCGGTGTAGATGGGGGAAAGAGTAGGTACGTCGGACCCCAAGTTTAGAGGTAAAAAACCTGGGATGTAATCAACCACATTGGTAAGAAAATAATAAAACATGAATGGAATGTGAGATTTTCAGATTATTTTTCACTCTTTGAAACAAAAGTAAAAATAAAATAAGGCAGAATATTATGCAATGGCACTTAACCCACTCAATACCTACGCGTTAACAACAACGGTCATACGTTAAGATATGAATATTTGAATAATATTAAATTAGCTAAGTACCTACCTACCTACATGTATTGTATTGCCAACTTTCTTAATTTTAGTGAGACCGAGCTGAAATTACTTACAAAAATTCTTAATCATACATTCATAAAATTCATCACAATTGACTAACAATCTTTTAATTTCGGAGCGAAATATTATGTGCATATGTATGTTTTCAGAAAATCTCTCATTTGAACTTTTTTAACTATTTCAACAATTTACCTACCCATTATTAGTAGTTTCCAATCCCTCCACCACTCCAGTAAAAAAGGAGGAAAGTAGTTAAGTAATGTAAATACCTACCTACAAGTAGGTATCATGACGGGAGAAATTGTACATTGATTCAGCAATTTCATGAAACAGCATTCGAGCAGTTTATTTAATTCGTATTCATATATACAAGGTGATTTTAAAGTCGTTACGGAAAAAAAGAATTTGCGCACAGTTTCGATAGCAAAATTTGGCGAAAGAAATTTTTTTTTTTTTTTATAATTTATGGGATTAATGTTCAGGTGAAAGGCAAAATGTATGCGGGTTGTTCATTTTTTTTTACTTTCACCAAATTAATACTTCCAGATGATTTTGCTATCGAAATTGTGCCCAAATTCCTTTTTTCCGAAACGACTATAAAATCACCTTGTATATATATATATATATATTATATATAGGTACATACATACATATACTCACGCCTTTATCCCCTAAGGGTTCACATCAATATTTTACCAATCATTGTATTCGGTCCCACGTGATAGGGGGTGAGCCTATTGCCGTATTCCGGGCACTATTGTTGACTCGAGCTATGCATCCTGAGAGTGAGTGTAGGCTGTATTCTGTCTTTATCTTAAACAGCCGTATGCCTTAGTCGCCTTGTATGACATCGCATAGGAAGAGATGGGTTGGCCCAAATTCTACTCTACCGAGAACCACGCGGCTATCTAAGTATAGATCTTGTTATTTATTACTACCGGTTGATAACTTTACTTTGATATATTGTGCTATACCTACCTATTTAGTTATGTGATAATATACAATTAGTTTGTTAAAAAAAATGATTACAGTAGTTACATAATTCATAACTATGTCACATCAAATAACTCACCCCATATCGTTCCCGGCGCAAAGGTGCCCATGACGCTGGCAGCATTGCCACGCTGAATTGCGATGGCCATCCTTTGCCCCAGAAACGAGCCGGAGCGGGGCTCCCCGCCCTGCTCGTGGATACGGCGGCCAATTTCCGTGATACCTATAGATAAAGAAAAACAGGAAAATATAAAAATAGGCAGTGACGGTGGTGGATGTAGGTAGGTACCACGGGAATTCCTCGAACATAGGTAAGTACAAATAATCCTTCTTTTCATGCTAGACTTTAATTGCAAAGATACTTAGTTGAAGGATGTTTCTGCTTTAAACTTTATCTCTGCATTGAAAGTCTCTGTTGCACTGCGTCCATATTTTTTTACATAAGTAGGTACCTACTACTGCTTTTGCATTAGGGAGAAAAATAAAAGTAGGCAAATGATTTGGTAAGTAATTGTTTATTAATCTTACGTATATTCACATTGCTGACATTGCTTTGTATTCGATTATGAAACATTCAATTGAAATATGATTCTTGGTTTGATAAAATAATTACCTAAATCTAAGGTAGAGTCCTCCGTTCTGTGGGGTGATGGTAGAGATCCGTCCAACTGCTTCGTTAGGGGTTCATTTGAATATTGTTACCTATATACCTATATTATATAAAATAACACCCACACCCATTAAGATCTTCTAGGTTCAAGCCTATCTCACCCACTAAACGATCATAAAAATAAATTCATTTGAAGGTGTTATTCGTCATAAATATCTATAATAGTACTAGCTGTCCCGGCGAACTTCGTACCGCCAATTTTTTAGATCCCGTTCCCGCTGCACCATTTAGGGGGATGAAAAATAGATGTTGGCCGATTCTCAGACCTACTCAATATGCTCACAAAATTTCATGAGAATCGGCCAAGCAGTTTCGGAGGAGTATGGCAACGAAAACTGTGACACGAGAATTTTATATATTAGATTAAGAGCAAAACAATACTGTTTTATCGATTTTAATGGTATTATTGTCCAAACTTAAGGTTTGTACCAAACATCAGAACAACAGCTAGTCAACTGGAAGAACTAGAAACGAAATTAAGATAATTTTGAGTACTTTGTACCTATACTTACGTCAAGATTCGGATACTGACTATGACTGTACAGGTCAAATTTTGAAGTATATGTACAACTTCAAAATTATAATGTAGATACATAATGTACATAAAAATAATATATCAAATATATTATTACGTAAGTACAGCAACTTAATTTTATAAACGACAAACTAACTATATATTCATTAGAACTGTGCACTACACTTTCAAGGTTCCTTTACACAGCTTATAAGTAGGTCCAAGGGTCGCCACTCATGATGGTACAAAGTACAAATCAGTATGAGCGTTCATAAATCATAGCTAGCTATAAGCATTTTAAATTATTTAATGTGTTTAGTCTACCTAGTGCGTTATCATATCCCAAGGGAGGGAATACGAATAAATGTTAGCCATATTCCAACTGAGTATATTTTACGAAAAGTAAAACAACCAACTTCGTGGTCAACAGCTGGCTAGCGATAACCAATTACATGTCGCAATACAGGACTACAAAAAAGATATAATATGGCAATTAGGTCTGTAGGTACAATTTAACTACATAATATTCATTGTATGTACTTCGGACTGACAGTTTGATACTTTTAAAGAGTAGTTGAAACTGTCTGTTAAATGGTTGCAAAGTATCAAAACACTGTGCCTTCTGTTTTATTTTAACTACGCTATGCTATAGAGAGGACCCTCCAGAAAACAGAAGAAAGTCGATCATAGCCGGATTCTTCTCACTCTTCTTCCGACACAAGAGAATATAGGCTGCTAGTGCTTGTATCTAATGGTGTTGTTCATTTTGTAGACATCGCATACAGATTCTTACCATCTAGCTGGCCCATGATTCTACTAAATCTTAAACATCGTGGTGTATGTCGCTGTTACTGCATAAATGGACATTTAATTTTAGATTTTATTTCTATACGACTAAAGTCTAAAATGAAATGAAAACGGTTTCATTACACTTTTTCAATTACTCTGCAAAAAATCATTTAATTTTTACCCGACTACGGCGAAGCCAAAAGGAGGGCTATGATTTTGACAGGCTATGTATGTATGTATGTATGTTCATTTGTTCCCTCATAGCTCCTCAACTACTTATTAGAACTGGACAAATCTTTACAAGCGGCTTTATCGTCCGATGGTTATAGCACAGTCTAACGATTCATACTACATACAGTCGGTCAACGAAGCCGTCTAGACAGAGCAATCGTGCGGGGGGAGAGGGGTGGTGGGAGACGGGGTATTACTCGGTACGCCCATACATTTTACTCGGTACTAAGGATTCAGGGCTGTCTCATTTTTGTAATCACACTAATCACGTGATTTTTTTTTCAAGGCTCGTTTTGTTTGTTAAAATTGTTATTTTTTTTCGTTTTCTATATTTAGCTATCCAATGGCGGACACGAAATTTTCACAAAAACCGATATGGGCATCGTTTTCAAGGTTTTTGGGGTCGCTGATTACGAATATAACATCCATTTCGCGATCCAAGATGGCGGACTCGAAATCTTTACCAAAATCGATATGAGTATCGTTTCCAGGGTTTTTGGGGTCGCTGACAGCGAATATAACATCCATTTCGCGATCCAAGATGGCGGACTCGAAATCATAATCATAATCATAATCATAATCATAATCATAATCATATTTATTCTGTGGATCATTTTTTTTTTTTTTTTTGACTAAAATCGATATGGGTATCGTTTTCAGGGTTTTTGGGGTCGCTGATTGCAAATATAACATCCATTTGGTGATCCAAGATGGCAGACTCGAAATTTTCACTAAAATCGATATGGGTATCGTTTTCAGGGTTTTTGGGGTCGCTGATTGTGAATATAACATCCATTTGGTGATCCAAGATGACGGACTCGAAATTTTCACTAAAATCAATATGGGTATCGTTTTCAGGGTTTTTGGGGTCGCTGATTGTGAATATAACATCCATTTGGTGATCCAAGATGGCGGACTCGAAATTTTCACTAAAATCGATATGGGTATCGTTTTCAGGGTTTTTGGGGTCGCTGATTGTGAATATAACATCCATTTGGTGATCCAAGATGGCGGACTCGAAATTTTCACTAAAATCTATATGGGTATCGTTTTCAGGGTTTTTTGGGGTCGCTGATTGCGAATATAACATCCATTTGGTGATCCAAGATGGCGGACTCGAAATTTTCACTAAAATCGATATGGGTATCGTTTCCAGGGTTTTTGGGTCGCTGATTGCGAATATAACATCCATTTCGCGATCTAAGATGGCGGACTCGAAATCTTTACCAAAATCGGTATGAGTATCGTTTGCAGGGTTTTTGGGGTCGCTGATTGCGAATATAACATTCATTTCGCGATCCAAGATGGCGGACTCGAATTTTTGACTAAAATCGATATGGGTATCGTTTTCAGGGTTTTTGGGGTCGCTGATTGCAAATATAAAATCCATTTGGTGATCCAAGATGGCGGACTCGAAATTTTCTCTAAAATCGATATGGGTATCGTTTTCAGGGTTTTTGGGGTCGCTGATTGTGAATATAACATCCATTTAACATCCACAATATTTGCATTCTAATCCATAAAATAATTAACAAAAAAGTCAACATCAACATAAATTTGACTAAGCGAAACCAGGTTGGGCGCACCTGCACTCGACGCGCAAGCTTCATCATTTTGCCTAAGACTCGAACAAATTACGGCCAGTCGACGATATCATACGAAGGTGCGCGCCTTTTTAACAAGCTACCCTCGGACTTCAAAAGAATTAACTCGTTGAATGTATTTAAGAAAAAATTAGCCAAACACATAATCTCAATATACTGAACGTGGTTTTTAGTGTGACAACGAATATTATGGTATAAATATGTAATTTATGTTCTCATGTAAGTGATATAAAAATATGTCTTTATGAGAATAAAATTCTTTAAACCTATTTGGTGATCCAAGATGGCGGACTCGAAATTTTCACTAAAATCAATATGGGTATCGTTTTCAGGGTTTTTGGGGTCGCTGATTGCGAATATAACATCCATTTCGCGATCTAAGATGGCGGACTCGAAATCTTTACCAAAATCGGTATGAGTATCGTTTGCAGGGTTTTTGGGGTCGCTGATTGCGAATATAACATTCATTTCGCGATCCAAGATGGCGGACTCGAATTTTTGACTAAAATCGATATGGGTATCGTTTTCAGGGTTTTTGGGGTCGCTGATTGCAAATATAAAATCCATTTGGTGATCCAAGATGGCGGACTCGAAATTTTCTCTAAAATCGATATGGGTATCGTTTTCAGGGTTTTTGGGGTCGCTGATTGTGAATATAACATCCATTTAACATCCACAATATTTGCATTCTAATCCATAAAATAATTAACAAAAAAGTCAACATCAACATAAATTTGACTAAGCGAAACCAGGTTGGGCGCACCTGCACTCGACGCGCAAGCTTCATCATTTTGCCTAAGACTCGAACAAATTACGGCCAGTCGACGATATCATACGAAGGTGCGCGCCTTTTTAACAAGCTACCCTCGGACTTCAAAAGAATTAACTCGTTGAATGTATTTAAGAAAAAATTAGCCAAACACATAATCTCAATATACTGAACGTGGTTTTTAGTGTGACAACGAATATTATGGTATAAATATGTAATTTATGTTCTCATGTAAGTGATATAAAAATATGTCTTTATGAGAATAAAATTCTTTAAACCTATTTGGTGATCCAAGATGGCGGACTCGAAATTTTCACTAAAATCAATATGGGTATCGTTTTCAGGGTTTTTGGGGTCGCTGATTGCGAATATAACATCCATTTGGTGATCCAAGATGGCGGACTCGAAATTTTCACTAAAATCGATATGGGTATCGTTTCCAGGGCTTTTGGGGTCGCTGATTGCGAATATAACATCCATTTGGTGATCCAAGATGGCGGACTCGAAATTTTTACTAAAATCGATATGGGTATCGTTTTCAGGGTTTTTGGGGTCACTGATTGCGAATAAAACATCCATTTGGTGATCCAAGATGGCGGACTCGAAATTTTTACTAAAATCGATACGGGTATCGTTTTCAAGGTTTTCGGGGTTTTTTTTTTTTTTTTTTTATCGTGCGATAAATCCCCACGGATACCACCTCCACAGAGCCGGTGGAGGTGATTATGTCGGACTCGAACCGACTAAAACGCACGCCATCTTGGGTCCTTGGTTGCCGGAGGTGAGATTGCCAAAAGCATATCTCTCGCACCCCGACAGACCCAGGACCATCTCTTTCGAGATGGCCCCCTTCGGGTTGTGGGGACCAAAGTGTCCCCATCTAGCCCCGGTTACGGGGAGGCGCACTTTGCGCCGCCGCCGCGGCCTGCTTCTGCTAGGGTGACAGGCGGCTCCACCGGTCACCCCAAGGTTTTCGGGGTTGCTGATTACGAATATGTTATTCATGTAGCAATCCCAGATGACTGGATGGATGATATATTCGTAATTAGCAACTCTGAAAACTGGGCGAAATGTGGGTGCTAGCACCTCTGCCTACCCCTTCGGGGAACACAGGCGTGAGGTTATGTTATGTTATGAAAACCTCCAAAACGATGCTCATGTTGACTTTGTGGGAAATTTCAAGTCCGCCATCTTGGATCGCTAAATGGATTTTATTATACGTAATAATTAGTCACCCCGAAAACCTCGATTTGTTTTTTTTTAATTTCCAGTCCGCCATCTTTGATCGTCGGTAACATGGTCGTCAAGCCCGATAGCAGACAATTGCCGGCAGGCAATCATACGATGGGAAACTGTCGACTCCCAACTGATCGTGTGTAACCGCAAAACTGACAGCAGGGCATGGCCACCAGGCCAAAATCGCTTTCGTGTGTGGGCGCTATCGACTTAGGACTGCCGGCCGCCCGATACGATTTGAAACTGCAGGCGAACTGATCGTGGATAGGCTCCTTAAGAATATATCATCAATTTAGCGATCCCGGCGATTAGCGAAATTTGAATTCGAATCCGAATCCAACCCCGAACCCGAACCCGAATCAATATCCAAATTCAAGTCGGAATCGAAATAGAAATTCGAAAACGAAAACGAAATCGTATTTAAAACCGAAATCGAAACCAAAATCCAAAAACTCAGACTTAAAATATTACGTTTGCTTGATCATAATTGGTTGAGTAGAACCGGAGATATAACCAAAAGTCGCAATAGCCGACATCCATGCGAGCGGAGCCGCGGGCGTCACCTAGTAATATAAATTAGTGTGAGTTGATGTGCCTTGACAGAACAAAGAGAATGAATAGGAATTATATATAGAATATTACAGAAAAATTATATATAAAAACTGAAGTGACAACCCTGACAAAACTGCAAAAGGCGGCATTTCCGCAAACATCAAACGCGATGAACTACTGTAAGATCTCTCGTTATACTGTGGTTATAGGCTATATGACGTGTCACTCAATCTTGTTTGGCGCCCTCTAGCGCTCATAAAGTATTGTGTTAAGAAATATTTTTTTTTTTTAAATATGCCGTGTTTGGTATCAAATTAAAGGGCTTAATAAACACATTTCAAATATGTATAAATCATTAGCTTTACCTTGCCCCAAAATAGTTTTATTAAAAAATAAAGTTTAAAACTAAAACCCGACTACCGAAAAAAAGTAACAAACAAGAAAATATCAAGGATAGCCGTGGTCGTATGCCACTTTTCCCTAGAATATATTGTTTTGTTAGAGTAAGTGGCATACAACCACGGCTATCCTTGATATTTTCTTGTTTGTTACTTTTAGAGCGTGATTTTCGGTAGTCGGGTTTTAGTTTTTGAACTTTAACTGGATCGATTTAAAGTCTATTATTTAATGCCGTTTTTTTTGCAGTGGCAGTGGCACCACAATGTTTAAGATTTAGTAGAATCGAGGGCTAGCTATATGGTAAGAAGCTGTACGCGATGTCTACAAAATGGGTCTATCATCTATGTGGATATAGCAACCTCGCGATTAAATATCAAGAGTCATAGTAAGTGTATTGTGGGTGTGCATTGTGCAGGGACTAATACCTTGGGAATCCATATCAACCTCACCTCTAGGCAAACCTGTTTAGCATCTTCTAAACAATGTACTGCAGATGACAGTAGCTCCCTGAAACGCCAACATACTAATCTTAAACATTATGCGACCCCGGACTTCAAAGCGCAAACTTCGGGCGCAATTTGCGTGTTGCTATATATATATATATATATATACTAGCTGTCCCGGCGAACTTCGTACCGCCAATTTTTTCCTACCCTCGTGGCGTCAGATCCCGTTCCCGCTGCACCATTTAGGGGGATGAAAAATAGATAATAATTAAATGACGATTGATCATTTTTCTACCGGAAAGAAAAAATGATTAAATTACTAAAATGGCTATTAAAAAATAAGGGTTGATCGTAGAAGGGTGAAAATTGAGGATTGTATGTATTTTTGTATGTTGTATCATAAAAAAATAGAAATTAAAAATTTTGACTAAAAAATAAAAAATAAAAATTTTGGGGTGGACTACCCCTAGCATTTAGGGGGATGAAAAATAGATGTTGGCCGATTCTCAGACCTACTCAATATGCTCACAAAATTTCATCAAAATCGGTCAAGCCGTTTCGGAGGAGTATGGCAACAAAAACTGTGACACGAGAATTTTATATATTAGATTAGCATTGTGTAAAGAGGATTAGGGGAAGGCAGGGTAATTACGAACACCTAAGGGAGTTTTGAAATAACTCAAAAGATAGTATTTGTAATTAAACTTTAATAGTTTCTTTTTAAAGGTAAATTAATATACTTTGAACTTTTGCAATCAACAATATGAATTTATTCTTATTTAATCAACTTTTGTAACAAAAGCAAAACATCTAGTGTTCGTGTTTACCCGACACTGGTCGGGCAATCACGGACACTTATTGGGTCAATTACGATCGATCGCAATTGACCCAGACTAGCCTAAAAATGAGGTCATAATACGACCGATTAATCAGGATTGAACTAAGATTTAAACCTTTGAAACAGTTATTGCCCGGCAAAAATTTACGGCAACTTTTTGCTTTTGATATCATCAATGGCTTTTTTCAAATCTTCAACATTATATTTCGTCTCAGTTTTCCTTTTATAATTTCGCGGCATCTAAAAAAATTCAAAGCAAAATAGAGAATTACTCTTAATTTCCATTAGATAGCTAAACATCTTTATTGTCACAAAACAACTAACATAATAACCGATTTTTATTCTTTATGGGGCAATGCCGAACGTTCGTAATTGACCCACTCAATTCGTTCGCCAATACCCACCAAGGCAATAAAACAAAAACGAAGTTTTAATTTCTGGTTATGTTTGTCTCCGGCAGCATGTAATTCTCCTAATATAATCCTCAAATACTAATTAGTTATGCTAATAAATATCGTGTTAGAGCCATCATTGTTTTATAAGTTACACTGAGTTCAATTTATAGGCAAATTGCAACGAATATAAGTAAATGTTTGAATTAAATTTACCTTGTATCCTGTGTGCACCCGTAACCCTCAGCCGGTTGCTTGGCACTAGTGATGGCGTAATTTCTATGATGGCGACGAGTGAAATCATAATATCTCTTTCTAAGGTAGGGAAACAGCTGTGTTCGCGATTACCCAGCGTTCGCAATTACCCGGCCTTCCCCTACTCGTAACAGTCGTAACTTACATTCACTAACGGTTGGCAGTCGGTAAAATTACATTGACAATGCAACATGCTCCGATTTTTTATAATGCAGCAGTACTGTTTGTAGCGAAAGCGAAGTGAGAGCCTGACGGCGTAACTTTGCACAATTTTTAATGATAGATTCATGTACAATTACACGTCGATAGATATGCTATTTTTTTATTTCATAATGATATTCTGGTAGGCTACAGAATAAATAATATACTTACGACTAATTCCCTCCAGCGGTGGGTAGGCAGAGACATTCGCCCACCATCTGCTTTTGTCTTACGTCACGTGTTATAAGACCTTTTATACTTAGCACTTCCAATGCAGGAAACACCAGTAAAGTATCATGACAGAGACAAAGGACATGATATTTTTGTGTTAGACAGCGCATTATTTTTTGCATCGGAATAATATTTATAATTACTAAATAATAATAACAATAAATGTAAATGACAGGTCCAAAGAAATAAATTACAAATAAAAATTTCTTCATGTTTATTTCATTTTTTTAACATCATCATGTTGTAATACACACATTGGACAATAAATTGTGAACAATTTCAGGCATTCAAAGAGGTAGCGGTTAACTAACTTATTTGTCACGTCGAAGTCTAGAATATTCGAACGTATTCAAATTTCAAACAGATCTACACCGTACGTTATTATTATAATAATATAAATGCTTGGAGAAACCTCTACATACTTCCAATAGGTCCGAATATTCTGCACATGCTTAGCAACACTACTTACCACATCTCGCGAACTCCTAAACACCGATACTAATAAACTTTAGCCATCTCTACACTAATACAGTCAGAACCAAACCTATATCCTTACAAACACTCCTAGTCGCAATTTCTGTAGAGCGATGGATTACCAGTTAAAAATGATAAAGACGAGTTCTTAGTATTCGTGCTATCTTTGTCTTATTCGCCGGGTCAATAGGAGACAGCACGATAGTTTTAAGAATTTGTCTTCGATTGAATGAGCTTATATTACCAAAATCGAATAAATTGTATTACAATAGTCGTATACTAAAAATTTAGCATTTGTGACGTTTTAAAAGAATCGTATTTCAAACAAGGTGTTATCTTGTAAGTAATTTGATCAGAAATATGCTAAATAATGTTTATAATTTACTTGATCGATATTCATACATAAATAGTACCTAAAAAGTAGCTCCCTTCTCGTAGTCTCGAAATACTAAATTACCGGATTGATTATAAGCCTTTCCACAGATCTCAATGAATCTTTTCTCCATTTATGTCTTTGTATTGAGGGACTTTCAAATTTCAATTACTGGGGCTCTTTGCGGGACATTAGCAGTTGCATTGGTTTATATAAGAGGTCCTTGGGCATATTGTCATCACAGCAGAAAAGTTAGCAGTCAAAGGAAAAGATGGGTAGTTTGCACTCATTGTATGTAAATGCACCCGCACTGCTGGAGACCGTTTCAAAGCATTGTGTAGAATGTGGGGAAATATGTTGGGAAATGAGTGGTTCTTGTTTTAAAGGCAGGTACATTATTTACTTATGTATAATATTGATTGTTTCAACTTTTAAAATCCTCAAAGAGGGAGAGCGGGGTTTTATTACCTCTATACCAGAGTTTGGGCTAGGCTGATATCAATAAGATGAATAGGTACCATACCGTTAAAAAATACTTATAAACCAACTAATGTATCCATAGATTTTTTGATCAAATTACTTCAATACAAATCTCTTCCATACTTTTAGAGCTATACAATGTAATAAGCGTTAATTTACAAAGAGACTGTTAATTTCATCGCTCGCATACAATGTCCCTAATTCAATAACTTATCGTCCACCAACACTAGCACACAACACCGACAGCTTGACGCGAACACGCCTTCAAAGAACCGTACAGGATCCAATGTGAACAGAATATGACGATGTACAACTTATTAATGTTACTAATGAAACCTACTTACATATCATTGGCATGAGTGGCCATGCTTCTTCAGTAAAACCTCAGACATACTCTCCATATCTACAATATAACCCTTAAACTAAAGGTGCAAAATATTTACTTACGTTACATTAATCTCCCTAAGAGCAGTCAAATCGAATTGATCTACAAAAAGTACAAACAATAAATAAAACTAACACATAAAAATACATAGATACATTTAGTACAAGATCCTATATCTATTGTATATTGTTACAAAACGAAAGTGCAGGTACTGCATATGGAGAATTAAGCGTATCCGATACATTATACTACAATAGGCGTAACGCCGCGGCCTGCGAGCACTATTTATTAGTTTTATTGTTGCTTATGACGGCAAATATCTTGAACAAAAACCTGGAAGTTCACGTATTACCACTATACAGACTAACCAATAAAAAGACTGACTAACCAATAAAAAGACTGATCAGCCAATGATATCAGCCATTTGAGTCCGTCTTGCCGGTCATAATATTTGGTGTAATGCCTCTATTTTTGAATGAATTTTTACAGCATTAAGTATGCTAACTATACAAATCGAATACATAGGGAAAAAGAAGAATCATCTCGGGCGGGACGAACCCGCAGTCTTTCCCTTACAGGGGGAATGCCGAATTGGTCAAGGCATTTCCCCTGTAAGGGAAAGACTGCGGGTTACAGTCCCGCCCGAGATGATTCTTCTTTTTCCCTATGTATTCGGCCTCTATTTTTGTCACAAATCAAAGTAAGCGGACTACAACTTAACAATGTTCCACAGCAATGGGATAAAAGGGCATGTAATACAACCAAAGAAACGTTAATTTATTTATATCTCAAAGCAGATATCAACCCCAATTGATTAAAATAACGCGAATATCTATGGAAGACATGAGAATATAAAGTACGTTCGATGTTTCACTTCAGTCCATTTATATTGAAATAACACCAAACATGAGATTTTAAATTGACATAGACAATTGCAAAGTGTCGTACTTATTGTCTTACAAATAAAATATTTACGGTCAAATTGATAAACATTCTTATTTAAAGTCGGTTAGAAATGAATGCTCGTTTAGCTATAGTATATTGGAAGTTAGGCATAATGTAAGCGAGCATATGCTTTTACATATTGCATTCGGTATACGGTGTAAAAACATGCTCGATGCAAATAATACATTACGCCTCATAACACCAGTTAGATTGCAGCATTGTACATTGAATTAGGAAGAAATTCGTCCCCAGATATCTTACATAGCTCTCTGGTTAGACTAACACCACGTCCACGTCACAGAGACAGAGAGGAGGCGGTTTATAGTTGCTCTGGAACTATGCATTGTGATACTTAAACAAGACCTTTACGTCATCGTTCAGGCGTGACCTTGGTTAGTGTTATATTAGGATTTAGCTCGTACATAGCTCTTAGCCCCAGTCTAAATATAAATCTACTTGATGCTACACAGTGACATCTTGTATCTGAGTACGTCTGAATCAAGTTCGAGATAGTTATATATATTACTTTGTAACACCGACATGGAATGAAGCCAGTAATTTTGCTACCAAAAGAAAAGAAAGTCTAAAAGTAGGGGTGATATATTCCCCACCAAAAGTCACAAGTTCAATCATAGGAAAATGTATTCACAACACCTCCTCTCTGTGTACGCTTCGTGGTCGAAGCACTCTAAAGGTATTAATTAAAAACATAAACTTATATAGGTACTAGTCAGTAATCAAGTGATTAATACAACAGCAGACAACTTTGTTATCTTTGTCTCACAATTTGAACAGTAAAAATCACTACGGAAGGTCTCGAGGCCGCGGCTCACACAACACAACGTTTACACTAATGAACGGAAATTTATTTGGATCTATATTTAAAAAATATACAATCTTACGAGCTCTGTCTATTTAAAAATGTATGGAATAAGTTTAAATTTGTAAATATAATGCTTCATTGTAACTTATGTAATTCTATGGAAGCAGAAATTTGTTAAAAAGTCTGAAAGTTGAGTTACTAAACGTACAGAATCGTGGATTTGTTACAAATTAAAATACAGCGCTTGTTGAGGTTCCAACATATCTAAATTTACATCACCTGGCCACATTTAGTTGTGCTTCTCCTCTAGACAAGTGGCAATTCACTGTATTCTGGAATGGAATGACAAATGTATGGGATTTGACGTATATGACAGCCGTCAACAAATGTCATGTCATAAACGTCAAATGTCATACATTCGTCATTTGTCTAGGGGGGCTTGTGTGTAAATATAGATCCTGTTAGACACTCGCTGATCGTTCCGATGTTAATTAAAAAATTAAATTAAACTTAAACATACCAATTGATTCAATACTAGCAAAATATACTTTTAACTCAATCGCTTCTCAGCAGACAATCACAAAGATTTATTTAGGAACATAACAAATTTACAAAAATATTTCTTTATTTGGTTCTGTCTCTAGCGCTATCGTTACTTTTGACAACATATCGTTTATGAACAGTTTTATCATTGATATGAAGGCAGTAGCGTTTGTTTGCTCACTACGGTCTATCCACCGAAACTTGACAAATATTTTTAATGTATTACCGAAGAATCTTTTTTTTAATACATAGACTATATTAATCAGAGACAGGCGAGGTTGCTATAAAAATGGCTATATTGGCTACATACATTTCTAAAGAGAAAGAATATTTGAAAGGTTTAAAATTTTACTAATAATGGTGCAATCCTGTCATATCCGAGGCGGGCCAGACCGTAAGGGATGGCCCTAGATCAGCCTGGGTGCGAGGGATATGTCGAATCAACCTCACCTCCGGCCTAGCATTATGACCCTCAGTCAGCGTGCGGTTTTAGACGGTTCGAGTCCGACATAACCTCCCCTTTCAGTTCCGACGGGGGAGATACCCACGAGGGATTACGCACGAAAAAAAAACCTGTCCTAGGCCAAAAAATTGCTGGTTCGACCTCTCAAAGGATGTGTGACGCCAAAGATAGTGCGAAATGGAGACGAACGAGTAGAAGCGGGCCGCGGACTTCATAAGGAAAGTTTTTCATGCTATCAATGCTGTGATGATGATGAAATCATGGTCTATAAATACAGGAGGGACATAATTCTTCAAATTGTCTTGTTTCTATACGAAAATAACTTGTCGTTTCGCAGCGATTACTTCAATATGACAATACGCATTTATCCCTACAATGAATTTGAAAGAACGAGGCATTATATAATTGATTATAAATAAGACATTACACATTTATATCCTTATCAATGAATTTCTAATGAACGGTTATGAATTATGTTTGTCAAGTTTCTTTGAACATGGTTTACTCGTAAACATACAGCTTTCATTCTCAACTATGTGAATTCCAGTCTATATTGGTTTTATTTACATTCTATTAATAACAAGGCTTCTGTATGACTCGCGGTAGCGGACAGCACTTACACAGAACTTAAATTTAATTACTTTTCATTATATACGGCAGATAATAATTGAACTGTGGGCACTTGTCGGTACTATCGAAACGGTCTAGCGTTATAATGACTATTTGTAATCTATGACATCAATTTATTTTGGTGTATATGTTTCTATATCACGTTATATTTTATTGTTGCAGGCGTTTGCGACACACACACACACGCACGGTAATATAATAACACGCATTCACACAGATTCACTTCAATTCGATATATTTCGACTAACATCAACCATCACAAGTAAATCACTGATAGCTCCTGGAGTATATAAAGTGTAAAATGTTAAGCAAATGTGTTTTATATTTGGAAGACTGAAGATAGATAGCAGAGCTAGTCGCCACCGCTATGAAAAGTATTATGAGAATTGAGTTAAACGAGATAAAAAATACAGTTCATTCTATTCGGGTAAACCTACTAAATACTCATAGTAGATTAAATAGGCGATAAGATAGGAGAATTTTATATGGTATCCTCACTAATAAAGGATTCCTTTTCTTTTTTTTATCTAGTACACGTCAATTTGACTTCACCTCGCCTGATGTTAAGCTAAAGGCAAAGTCTCGGAGAGAGGGTCACCATCGCACACAGTGGTGGCACTCAGCTTGACGGCCTCATTAGATGCCTTTTCACGCCCCGCTTAAAGGATCCTGTATCATACATTTTATTCTCGCACAGTATCTGTTGCAATATAAATGTTTTGTTTAGCTATGTCGTATTACATCGCATTCAGCCCATGATATCACGTCATTATATGAGTTTTACACTTTATATAATCTAAGATTAAGAATACAATAGCTCTCTTTATATTATACGGGAAAATTAGAATGCCATGAATATTAGCTTAGACAAAACTATACCTACTCTAGATTTATTGCTTGCCTGTTATATTACTTTTAACCACCGTTCGTCCGTCCAAAAGCATTGGCTGCTCTCATTATTTCTATATTTAATTGAGGTATATCTTTTATTCGCAATTAGTTCAGTTATTTTATGTATTTTCGACTAAATTAAGATAAACATTTTTTTTTTATAAAGGACACCTCGCCTGATGTTAAGCTAAAGGTAAAGTCTCGGAAAAAGGGTCACCATCGTAAACATGTACCATGTTAACAGTGGTGGCATTCAGCTTGACGGCCTCATCAGATGCCTTTTCATGCCCCGCCTTACAAGGAATTCATAAACCGTATTAAATCATGTGTAATGTAAACTTTCCATAGATAATGAGTTTCGCTCGTAAACCGCCATTCAATTTTAAGCCTTAACCGACTTTCCCTAGTACCATTTTCCCGTATAATATAAGTAATATATTTAAACACTCACTGCACCAAAAACAACAGCGTTTGTCATTATTTAACTCGACTCAACTACGTAATAACAATTTACTAAGCTTGTCTATCACAACTACTAGTGAAGGCAAAACGATGATCGCCGATGATATGACCTCATCATCATTTAGATTCAAACAAATGGTTGTTGAACAGTACAGTTTTTTCTGATATTATGAGCATACTAATTATAAAAAGCTTCTAAATTAAAAAGGTAAATCGTTGAAGTTATGTTTATATTATAATAGAGAATATTATATCCACATCACTACAAAATTACACAGAATATTTTGTTAAAATATTATTACGGAAAATCTGTAAATTTTTTGAAACTGATGATATAGAAACTTTTCTATTATGAAAATTATCAGCCTGGAAATTTGCCGATTAGTTAAATTGACACTAATAGTTTATGTTATGTTTTGGAATTCGAAATTAACCTTTTGCTCATGTGAATTTATTCTGTGAAGTGTTAGAACATGATAGAGAAAAATGCATCCAAATGCATTATTACGTATACCTTACAGCACGACGTTTTTCATACACTTACGGCCGTTCCCAATAACATACTTACAGTTAAAGATAGATAGCAATAGTCAAATTTGACGTATCGGCTGTTTGAATTCAAAACATGGTAACTGATTTTTTTGCGGGAAAACGCATCGCGGTAAAATTTTATTTTCCGAAATTGGTGTGAAATAGGAGTTACTATGTTTTGAATTTAAACAGCCGAGCACTTTATCCGTAGATGCGATCTATCTTTAACTGTCAGTATCTTATTGGGAACGGCGGTTAAAGATTCATCATAACATAGGTATCCAATGCTGTTTCCGTATATAAATAAGCAAAAATTTACCTTATTTTTATATTTGAAGAGTTTAAAACGCATTAGCGCGCCTAACATGGACTAAGGATGTAATAAAAAATAAGTCTATCCAACTTTTTGTGATTAGAAGATAAAAGGCAAGACAATATTTTTGGAAGTTTTATGTGTCTAAGAAAAAAGTTCATATCTACTCATTTGTTTGAACACAAAATTGATCTTCGTATTTGGTTTCGATTCAAATGTTGGGGCCAACATTCGACCACATGTTTGGACACTGAAAACTGTAAGAGCAGATAGGTGATATTTTTTCACGAAAGGACACTACTAACAGCTGAGGTTGGTTATGAAATAGTATTGTATTTCTTCTGTGTGACTTAGATATGAAAGAAGATATTGTTACGAGTACTTGCTCTATTACACACACACGCTACTAAACAAGATTCAATGATTCCATCCTATTAATATTATAACCGCGAAATTTTGCAAGTATGGTATGAACGGCTGGAGCGACTTTAATAAAATTTTAGTGTGGAGTTAGCTGGCACCCTGGATTAACACATAGGCTATGTTTGGTCGCCATAATCGACATCCACGTAGACGGAGCCGCGGGCAAAAGTTAGTAATATATAACGGTTTGTTTTAGTTTTAATCAACATGGTGCAGATAAATTATTATTACAGCCTGTTCTGTTTTTGTTTACTGTTTGATTTATTCTCGATGACATCAAATCAGTCGTCAATCACGTGTGTATGTTGGTTCGCCCTTCACGCAAGAATGCAACGGAACGACATGTTATAAATTACATAAATCAATCAAACTTCATGTGGGTTTATTTTATTTATTTTGTCGTAGAATATTTATTTTATTTATTTATTGGTAGTATGATAGCACACGATAAAAAATATTAATAGAATTGTAATGCATCTATTTCAATCGCAATTTTGCCGTAAATAACTATTATTTTTAGCCGTAACTATTGCAATATGAAATCAATTGCATTATTATGAAGAAAATATAATGTTAAAAGTATATTACAACGATAGAAGTTATTCGGTGGAATAGTTGGCCCAAACATTAGTACTACAATTATTTGTAGAATTATGACAAACATCAACTCGAATCACGATTACAAAAAACATCTTCACTTACACATGCATACATACAAAAAAATTAAAGCATGAAGAAAATATTTCTAACTCTTGAGACTATGAATATCGAATTTGTTCCTAATTGTTATAGTACATAAAGTTTATTATAGCTTATCATAGGAAGTTTAAAGTTACTGTGTTATGAGGGCACTCGCGACGACATCTCCAGAGGCATAGAAGTCGGAACTTGCATCTGAAATACCAAAAATTAAAAGATGAAAAATTAAGAGATAAGTTAAGGCCAAGCATCGCAAATCGCAAAAATTAGAAGCGTCGGTAGCTTAGTGGTTAAGGAGTCGGCCTTACGATCGAGAGGTCCCGGGTTCGATCCTGGCCATTACACTACCGGCGTAAACCCACTCCTAGCACAAGCATTTAAGCTTAGTTGGAGGGGTTAGAGGGAATATTAGTAACTTCGGTTCTAATATCCTTTAAAAAAAAAAAAATACTCAATTAATTCGCCGAGAACCAATTCTCGTCAACAGACTTATCATCTCTTCAAAATTCAAGCTTGATCTAATGTCAAACTCTCAAATATAAAAAACCGTATTCCTGGAAACAGAATTTGCAGAAAAGAATATTCACATCCTCAAGAAGTCAACACTGGTCGTTAGACAACGAACGACCTTCTACGAAAACTTCGAAGCAAATACTGATTAAAGTAAGTTAGAAATAAAACATTAAAAAAAATATTATGCATAGGTACAGACGAATTGAGAACCTCCTCTTTTTTTGAAGTCGGTTAAAAAAGGGAAAGGGACATTCTGCGAAAGAGACATTCTGAGAAAAGGACTTTTTGCGAAAGAGACATTCTGCGAAAGAGACCTTTTGCGACCAGTGGACATTTTGAGAAGTGGACATTCTGCGTCCGAGCCATGTATTCAAGTCCGGTCCAGAATGTTGACTTTTTACCATCAAAATTTATAGAAACCTACCTTATTTTTGGAAACATGCGACGAATGCGTGAACACGCAGTCGATTGAGTCGAGCCTCTCGTCGAGCACCCTCTCGTCTAAGCCACGCTCGTCCAGCACGGCCTCCAGAGCCGCCGCCAGTTCCGAACTCTCCGCGAACGCGGCGCCACCTTCCGCTAAAATAATAGCTGCTGTTATGAACTATTTCTGATGTCTGGTCCTAAAAAATCTGACCATTGATCGAACTACAGAACTCCGATATTGCCAGAGGAGATCAGCATAGTGTATGGGATTTGACGTTTATGACATATGTTGTCATAAACGTCAAAGTCAAATGTCAAGTCAAAATCTCAAAGGATGAGGTGTCAAAGCTCTACTACGGGAAATTGGCGGAATTGATGCATAAAGCACAGAGCCATTCAACAAGAATTGAATTGAGGAGTCAAAATTCCTTGACTCATATTTTCTGTACCGGGTTCCGAAGTTCTAAATGTATTTTCGCTTCACGCAGGAACCGTGACACATTTTGCTCTAAACAGGTTGTAAACAGAGACAGAAAATAGAAAATGGTACCTTGGTTGAAGAACTCCGTAAACGCCTCATCTGGTATTTGGCTGAGAACAGCTGGATCCAATATGTCGTCCGGTGGGACGTGCCCTACTTCTACTTCTGAAACAAATATCAGCAAGCTTGTGATACTTGTTTTATTGTCAAAGAATTTACATTTTTCTTTTCATCAAATTCTTTGATAATAAAACAAGTATCAAATTCATATTGTCGAAGTATATTACATATCGAAATAAACTCCATCATCCACATAGAGACGTTAGTCCTGATTGCATCCGAGGCCACGGTGCCCTCGGAGCTCAGGGTCCGCCTTCCGGCTCTTCCTCCTCCACTTCGCACGATCTTGGGCGTCCAAGGTAGTGAGACCGTTTTCACGCATGTCACCCTCCACGACGCCAAGCCAGCACTTCTTGGGCCTACCCCTTCTACCTGGACCGGGTGGGGGCGCCATTGCCAGGCATTTGTTACCCACGTAGCTGGGCGGTTTCCGCAAGACGGGGCCGCACCAGCGGAGACGGCTCTCTTGCATTTTATCTGCGATGGCACGGACATGAAGGCTGCCGCGGATGCGCGAGTTCCTCACGCGACATATCGAAATAAACTATTTGAATGAATTTTACAGCATTAAGTATGCTAACTATACAAATCGAATACTCCTAATATTTACATATTTAATCATTTCTCTAAAAAAAATTCTTTAAAATAATCTCTCAGTACACCAAACTGCCCCAAATCTCTTAGTCTTTGAGTCTTACTCCATCCTATGGTTGCCTGTAAGAGATTGCCTCAGAGCGATAAGACCGCCAATTGTGTACCACATAAATTGTACCTTTTATTTATTGTCAATATCCTTGGTGAACAATAAATTATTTATAGGGAAAAATTTATCTTCTCGGGTGGGACTCGAACCCGCGATCTTCGAGGGGGAATGCCTTGACCAACTCGGCTACCGAGACACGCCCGATGTGATTCAAATTTCCCTTCTAATCCGTCTTTAAGGCGATGGTGGAGTCATTTACCGACTCTTTTAAACATATGCTATCGCTATTTATGTGGTAACCAGGTAACACAGGTTGATTCTATAAACATTTTTGTATGTCTTTAACTGGAAGTGAGTATATTATTAAAGATATTCTTACCTAATTCATGCGAGCCATTCCCTACGGTGACGTACTCGGTCTCACTGAGCGCGCCCATCGCTGTATCTTCTGAACTGTCGTATGTCGAGGAATTTGAACACACGTTCAGTTCTGTTCAAAAAAAGTTTAAATAAAATAAACGTTCAGATAAATATGTAGTAATTTTTACATGGGTATTATTCTTTTTTTAATATTTTTGAATTCGACAGAACATTGTTAGTTGTATACGGTATCTGTCTCCAAAAGTTCAAAACTTTAGTATTATATTTACATCTGGATCAGACTGTACACAGGTCGAACACCGACGGTACACTGACTCAAGGTACCAAGTCGTAGCCGACCGCAGACAGTAACCAGTGCCACGACGACACGACGTCTGCTGCTGCTGTATCCAATAGGCTACGTACTCATACTTTAAGGCCACGCCTACTATATTTGAATTTGATAAAGTATAGTACTTGATATGGTATTGTATTTGACGAGGTATAATGTAAAAAAAAAATTTTCTTTGATTATTCAATCAATGGCTCCAACAGGAACATTGTCAGTTTGAACCCGTTTCGTAGTTAGACCCATTTAAAGTTGGGCAAAAGGTTTTCAGGATGATGATGAGTTTCAAGATCCCACTTATGCTGATATAACCACTGCTTATTCTCGCCCGCTCTACAATTTTCCCCAAACTATCATCTTTTCATAAAATTATCTCCATCTTCTACATACTTGATATGTCAATACCACATGAAATATGTAGAAAATGGAGATAATTATTTGACGAAGTATTGATCAGGTATTGTATTTGATGTGGTATTGTATTTGACCAGGTATTGTATTTGATGTGGTATTGTATTTACCAGGTATTGTATTTGATGTCGTATTGTATTTAACGAAGTATTTCATTTGATAAGGTATAGTATTTAGAGGTATTGTATTTGATAATGTATTGTACTTAATGAGGTATGGAATTTGACGAGGTATTGTATTTGACGAGGTATTGCATATAGTGTGGTATTGCATTTGATGTGGTATTGTATTTGACGAGGTATTGCATTTCATGTGTTATTGCGTTTGATGAGGTGTATTTGATGTATTGTATTTGACGAGGTATTGCATTTGATGTGGTATTGCATTTGATGTGGTATTGTATTTGCCGAGGTATTGCATTTCATGTGTTATTGCGTTTGATGAGGTATAGTATTTGATGTAGTATTGTATTTGTATTTGACCAGATATTGTATTTGATGAGGTATTGCATTTGATGACGTATACAGTACCTGATAGAGACTGTTCGGCGTGTGGTGCATCGGCTGGCGGCCGTAGCCGCGCAGGAGGGCGGCGGCGGCGTTTGGCGCGACGCGGACCGCGAGGGGCCGGCGGACACGCACGCTTGCGAACCGCTGTCTTCCGCGGCCGGCAGTCGCGGGACAACTTGTCGTAGTTATCCTATAATACCACTGCCCATGTAGTCTTCACACAATAAGGGAAGGTTCATATCTGACGGAACATGCGTCGCGTATTATCGGTCGCGTAACGCCAGAACAGACAAATGTATAGAAAAACACTTGACCGTTCACACTCGACGCACTAACGTAACATCGGTTGTTACGTAACAACGTTCCCTAGGTATCCATACAAAGTAGTTGAACCGATCGTATACGTTTTTTTTTTTTTTCGTGCGAAAAAAAACCGCACGCCGACTGTGGGTCTTGGTGCTAGGCCGGAGGTGAGGTTGTCATCGACATATCCCTCGCACCCCGGCTGACCCAGGACCATCCCTTACAGTCTGGCCCTCCTCAGGAGGGGGGACAACGGTGTCCCCAAGAACCGATCGTATACGAGCGACTACCCAGGTGAGTTCACACATGGTACCCCTGTATTCATTCTTACGGTGTTGAGAGCTCTTTAGAGCCTCTCAGTACCCGATCAGCACCTGCGAGGCGGCAATGAGTGGATACCGAGCGACCAGGTGTCGCTCGGTATTCAGTCATTGCCTTCAAGTAGTCCACGTTTAGAAGCCGCGTTCGTGAAAGTGGATAACACCAGGCATGAGTGCAGGCAATTAGTGGTCACCAAGTGGCCCACACGAAGTCCGCGTACGGTCAACCTGCAGGCGCTCCGGTGTTGATTGATGATGCAGAGGGAGTATAGTATACTAGGATTCCATACAAAGAATAGTAACCACTCCAGGCGAGGCCGTGCTGGTCAGGTACCGGATGGCTCTGATGAGACAATATGAACCTTGAACCTGCCGTCCTATTTATAATATTAGTAGAAAGTACTCGTTCGATGGCAAACAACATGACAGGAATCTACTGGTAATCCATCACACATACTAGTAATCAAGAACATACCCGTTTCCAAGCATGTTCAGTACACAGCGGCGTCTGATCATGCAGAGGCAGTAACGGGTGGCGACATCTCGCGCCTCCCGCGAACACTGCAGCACAGGCCGCATACAGACGCTGGTCGGGCGCCAGGGTCACATGGGCGAGGCAGTACCGCGCACACGGTAAGGCCGCACTCATACAACGCTCCTCCGCACACTCCATTTCTATGCTGTGGGACCCAGCCGTGACGTCATCCCCTCGACCAGATTCACCCCCTGACCAACCAGTTTCTCTGCGAAATTAAAAATGGAATTTATAACTACAAAAAGGATGAACAAGACTTAAAAATTTGAATGAATTTTTTATAGCATTTATTATGCTAACTTTTAAGTTCGAAAAACATTGGAAAAAATGAAATGGCAGAGCAATCCCCCTGTAAAGGAAAGGTCGTGAGTTCGAGTCTCACTTGAGCATTTCATTTTTTCCAATGTTTTTCGAAGACTTAAAAACTCTAGTAAATGGTATCCGCGTATCTTGATACAAAATTTCTGAATCATATATTTTTAACGATCAGGTAAATCACTACTTTTACGACAATGCTGCTATCTTCGTTTTAGATATTTAGGCAAAGTGAATCGATACTTTATGGTGCAATAAAACTATTATAAGAAAAAAGAAAATTTGTATTAATTTATTTCAAGATAAATTATTGTTATTATCATACCATCAGAATTAACCTGTAAAATGTAGACTCGTTATTCGCGCAAGTGTCTCTTACTAGGTTTTGAAATTCATACATAAACAAACTCACGCCTGTATTCCCCGAAGGGGTAGGCAGAGGTGCTAGCACACACATTTTGCCAGTTTATGTTTAGGTCCCAATGTAATAGGTGGCGAGCCTATTGCCATTAACCGGGCACTTATAAGCCAGCGATGCAAACATTACTTGTTTAGGTTTTGAAATTCAATTGATGTTAAAGAGGTTTTCTAAAAAGAGTGACAGTACTGGCATCAAGTTACCTGAGTCTCCTTCGCTCTAGTGACGACAACACAGCAGGCATGCCCCGCATCGCGAGCAGATGGTTCACAGTCTGTGTGGGCAGACGACATGACGGACCGGCGGCCGTTACTTGCTTCTGTTGGGCAAACATTGATAAGGCATAATTTTAATGAAGAGAGTGTTTTTGGGACTGCATAAGATCTTCGGGACTCAAGTCAAATTCATATGCACCTGCCGATTGACGGGGAAAAGTTCTGACAAGTTTCCTCCGGGAGCAGAGGTCATACGGCAGTCGCTTCCCTAAAGTTTCATATAAAGGACTTCGAAGCTAGCCTCTGAATACCTTCAACTACCGCTATGATAATGAGGTAGAATCCAAATTTTATTCTATTCTATACTTATTCGCCCACTTTAAAAGATTGTACATCTGCATCTGTTTGAACTTGGTTGAAAAAAACTCTACAATATTAAATGGTTAAAACAAATTCTAATTTTGTTCTTAATTTCAAAGGCCATTAATCTTGTTATTACTTGTTACAATGTAATATGCTGTTCATTTCTTGTTTATATGTGCATAATATATGATACATTATGCTATTCATTAAGAAATGACGCATGCAGCTAGCCAGTAATCTATACTAATAATATCATAAAGCTGAAAAGTTGAATGTTTGTTTTATTGACATGCTAATTTTCAGGAACTACTAGTTCTACTCGGAAATATTTTCTTTGGTGTTTAATAACCTTTTTATCGAGGAAGGTTATAGGCTATTTTTCATCACTATTCAAGGGTGCGGAGCAGTATCAACAAAGCCGGCAGATTCCCATACGTTATTTGAAAATTTAAAAAATTAATATTTGAATGGCATATGACTTATAGGAGTGATACGGTGTTACGAAGTATGACACGGGCGAAGCTAGGGCAGGGCGGCTAGCTGAGAATAATATGCAATCTCTGGACAGATAAAACTAAGATAATGTACTTGACCTTGACTAAGGAGAAATGCTGAAAATATCTTAATTCCACCTATTTCAATCGTAGTGTATTCTAAGTCTATGATTTCAATTATGCAATGGATCTATCGTAGAACACACATACAGATAATTTAAAAAATCATAGTCATAATCTATTGAGATAATGGTGGGCAGTGTTGCCATTATAAAAACTATTATTTTTATTATATTAACTTTAATTATCGGAATTATTTATTTAACATGTTATTTTGTAACATTTCTGGGTATCTGAATGAATTTTACAGCATTAATTATGCTAACTATACAAATCGAATACATAGGGAAAAATAAATCTTCCCGGGCGGGACTCGAACCCGCAATCTTGCCCTTACAGGGGGAATGCCTTGACCAATTCGGCTACCGAGACACGCCCGATGTGATTCAAATTTCCCTTCTATTTATCCGTTCTTACGGTGACATTTCTAGGTATGTGCTGCAGCTGCGAGAAATAAATGCATTTTCTTCTTTCTTTCTTCTAATACCGCTTTTTTGACACCTCCGTATTCTTTTACGTACGTTGCCGTGTTGGTACTAGGTGGAGTATCTGTGGGTGTCGTACAAGGCGAGAAAAGAGGATAGGGCTGTTCTCCATCCGACGAAATGTGGGTGTTAATTATATCTCTGCCTACCCGTGAATATATGTATTTTGCATATTTCACCTTATCTTATATGGCCTCGATAGCTCAATATTGGTATATAATCCACTTAATCCATGTGAAACAGAGTATGTGATGGATGCTATCGTAAATCTGTAATGCGTTAAGATGCGCCCGACTGAGCCCGATTGCGTTTGGAACGTGGTTTCATTTGTTATCATGAGAGGATTGCCTAACTGTTTATGCTATTGGATGTATAAGGCCCCACCTGCTATTAATAAACATACTAGAAACAGTCCATTTTCCTAGTGTAGCCAGCCTTAAAATAAGCTAAGCAAGGGTATTCCCCTCCGTATGTGTTTGATGTGGGATAAGACTTTCTTCGAAGATATCTAACCCACAAGCAACACAAAGATTAAGACTGATAAAAATTGCAACCTTTTGCCAATAAAACTACGTATAAAACATAACAAAAGCTAAATGACAATAATCATGTAACTTATATGGCGGTCGAATTCAAAACAAGAAGCGATAAGGCGATTAAAACAGTGTTATTTGAGTAATAA
This sequence comes from Eilema sororculum, assembly GCA_914829495.1. Classification (NCBI taxonomy): domain Eukaryota; kingdom Metazoa; phylum Arthropoda; class Insecta; order Lepidoptera; family Erebidae; genus Eilema; species Eilema sororculum. The sequence continues at coordinate 11,158,173 of OU618553.1, read as the reverse complement.
AAGTTTACTTTTAGTAAAGTGGCGAATGAACGATAATCTTGAACGCATGTAAAACTTACGGGACGTGTGACGTTAAGATCTCCAGGGCCAGCGCAATACCTTTAAGGTCCAAGCCGACTTCACCTGCCAGTTTATGCACCTACTAACTCTGAATCTACCTAGTAAACCTACTAACCTACGGAAGAGCCTCTAGCGTAGGCTCTTCCCTTAGGTTTGAAAGATCATATGGCAGTCGGAAAAGTTGATATACCAATCAGAAACTATAGGAACGGGACTCTTTGGTCTCCTTTTTGGGCCATTGTGTATGGAGAATCAAAAACTATATATGGTCACTGGGCAAAATTGAATTACACAATAGTTTGTAATTTGGCAAGGCAAGGTAGGACTCCCCCTAGCCAGATGGACTGATAACCTGAAGAAGGTAGCTGGAATGGACTGGATGCGGAAGGCGGAGGATCGGATGGAATGGCACACATTGGGAGAGGCCTATGTCCAGCAGTGGACTGCGGTGGGCTAATTGATTTGATTTGATTTATAAATTTGATGATTGTAATAAATTTGATTTCATTTGAATTGAATTTGAACCCAACTGGGACATTGCTATAACGATGATAATATAGAAGTTTACCTTCAGTAATCTGGCGAGTGAGCGATAGTCTCGGTGGTTTGTTGACAGTCGTAACGAGTGGTGGGCTCGTGTGACGTGCCGACGCAACGCCGCACGTCGCAATGCAAGACGGGCTCCACGTGACTCTACAGCACTTTCTTCTACGCATGCCGTACCGCAACCAACATCTAGAATAAGAATGTGATTTAAGCTGTCGTCAAAATAGTAAAACTACAACCAAAATCTTTAGGTGGCAAAAAATTTTCGTAGTACATTTACGAATTTGGTGGCAGATTTACCATTTTGGTGACAAACCTTACGTTGTTTGAAGCGACGTCGATGAGCCCCTATTTCGAAATTTCGATGCAATATCACAAGTAACCGAACACGATAGGGTGCGCGGTGTCATATTAGGAGGGGATAATCGATATTTTTGGCGACAGAACTATTTGGTACCATTTTGAGTACCAAAAATATATATCTCCTAGAATCAATATGTTTTACCCTTTGACATTCTATGTGCGCTATAGTAGGGTACCAGCAAACTTCTTGAAAATGGGCTCTATAGGGTGAGCAAAACAGGTTTTTTTATGTATCTTCACGGAGGGCACGATTGTGGGACATCAACCAATCATAGCATTACTGAACATTTCTGTTCAAGAAGTTTGCCATCTTCTATACCCATTAACGTCTCCCCTTAATAATAAACAAGTACCTAAATCGGGCATATTGTCATCATCACTGCTGCTACTCTCTAGTTGTCTGAAGGCAACGGTTCTGTCATCTAGTGGTCCACATTGGAACAAATTATCTCCAGGTGCATGCCAGGTTGTAATGGGTATGGGTATCGCACGTTTCGCTGCGGGTATCCGTTGTAAAGCTTCGTGAACTGCTGGCCCACGACCGCGGCGAGACTTTGCTGCTGATGGAGTTTTACCTGACAAGAATATATTTTTTGTTAGTCATGACTGTATCATCATCACTACATAGTGTAAAGTAAAGTCGCTTTCTGCATCTGTCCATCCCTATGTATGCTTAAAACTCTACACTACGGATTTCGATGCTTTTTTTTTTTTATAAATAGAGTAATTCAAGAGGAAGGTTTATATGTATAATGCATGCTTAATGTAGTAGAGGGAGCAGCGGGAACGGAATCTGACGCCACGCGGGCGGAATGAAATTGGCGGAAAACGAAGTTCGCCGGGTCAGCTAGTATTTTATAATCTGTAAACATAGAAGAGCAGGGGAGGGCAGAGGGGGTATTGTTTGCTGACAGCCAACAACTAGGCACCAAATATGGTGCCACTGAACGCCTCTGATTCCAATTGAATGAGACAAAAATCTGGGATGATTTGATTTGACAAAACTAGTACAGTAATTATGACCCAAGGTTTTTGCAAAAATTCAGAATCTTAGTATAAAAAAAAACACTTCCAAAAAGTTGAAAATAAATTAATAAATTTTGATTCAACGGTTGCCCTTACTGGTTAAGCTTTCCGTTATATTATTGGAACAATTCAAGGTCCCCCGACATGGCAACCGTTGAATCAAAATTTATTAATTTATTTTCAACTTTTTGGAAGTGTTTTTTGTGACGGGGGTTTTTTAAATTTTTAATTTAATTTTTATTTTATACTTTTTAAATTGATCTACTAGTCAAGCTCTTTCATTTGATACCCATATTGAAGGAGTTATGAAGAAATATGTATTCCGACATGTTGTGGTGGCGGCCATCTTGGACCGATCTTTTTCAAACATAGCTAAGAACACTCCCGACTAATATACCTTTCAAACAAAAAAAACTAAATCCAAATCGGTTCATCCGTTTGGGCGCTACGATGCCACAGACAGACACACACACACACACACACACACACACACACACACACACACACACACACACACACACACACACACACACACACACACATACACACACACACACACACACACACAGACACGTCAAACTTATAACACCCCGTCGTTTTTGCGTCGGGGGTTAATAAAATACAGTATTTAAATATAAATATGAAAAAATAGTGTATTACCTGAAGTCGCTTTCTTCTGAGGAGATATTACTACTTTAGTAGTATGTCCTGTTGGTTCAGTTTTAATTACAACAGAGGCATTTTCAACCAAGCCTTGCTCTCTTTTAAATACATCTAAAAATGTCTCCACTCCAGCTTGCTTTGAGGAAGCTTTTGCATTATTGGAAGTAACACTAGTAATACTGTTTTTAGCATTTGGTGAGGATGCTGTGGCAGTGTTTTGAGCTTTTGGGCTGTTCACACTAAGTCTTCGGACTTCACTGAATGATTCTGTTCTTGTAGGCTCTTTTACTTGAGTTTGATTCTTTAGTTTCAGAGCTTTGATATGTGTAGTCTTGCTATCTTTATGGTTAGCAGGTGGTTGGGAAATTGAAGTATAATGACCATTGGAAACCACTTCCTGCTTTATTTCCTCCTTAATTTCGCCATTTGTGAATGCACTAATGAGATCTAGCTCTTTATTTGGACTGTCTAACAGTTTACTCTTGACATCAACACTATCAGAAAACATAAAATTGTCTTCTGTATGACTCACGGTTATCTCGCTCGCTATAACATCTGAGTCATGAAAGGTATACAATTCGTTGGGATCAATTTTAAATTTGGAGTAAAAATTATCATTGAGATGTATATATGCCTGTTCATCTCCCGAGTTCTCGTGTAGGAACATGTTTACTTCACCACAGCTTCCTGATGAAACCCCTTCAACTGCCATTTTATACTGTGTGGCACAGCTTGCATCTGATATATTTTGTGGAATACCACTGAAACTGAAGTAAAGAATAAATAGTAATGTTGTAGAATAATAAGAATCAAAAAATCAATTAAACTTAACAAACTACTCTACAAATATGATACAACACAATTTATTCATTGATAACCATGTTCCTTATTATTTACAGCATGGTGACTTAAATTTTGTCTTTTAACTGTTGGTTACATACTTATGGTTACACCTCACTCACAGTGAGAAAGACAGAGACAGTATCTTTCCACATCACTTATCACCTTTTAAGATCATAGAATGCTATGATCTTCACATACATTTTTCTTTCTTCTACTTTCATAACCAAAATTACAAACTAACCTAGCCTCTCAAGCAGTGACGAGGGGTTCCTTCCCAATAGATTGCACAGTGCATGACAAAATACATCGAGAAAATGCTTAGATTGTACTTCACTGAATTCTATTCAACCTTACTTCATATACCTATTTTATGAATCTCCTTTTTCCTCTAGATGTCTGAACCCTCTAAGCATCCTTATATCCTATTAAAATACATGTCAAATTATCCCTCGTGGGAATATCACCCACCACATTGCACCCTGTGTTACTTGGTGGGGTGACCACTTTGTATCTCTACACTGCCCATGTTGTGTAATCAGCACTCTAAGTTCATATAAATTACTTTCCAGACATACTCATTCAAGTATTTTAAGAGATTTACTGTTAGTTGTTTTGACTCCGGTAGTTCAACGCTTAGCATCAAAACAAGATATAAATATGCAAACAAATCTTATATTGACAGACTACACTGACGTTTAAATATAAAGCGGTAATAAAAATCTTACCCCACATTTTCTGAAGCACTCAAATAAGACATACTGAGTTCATTTTACAACTTATTGTTATAAACAATGTTATTACTATGAAGTGTACAAAAGTAAGTTTGGTCCCTCTGCTTCATACTGTGAAAAGCAAAAAGGTTATTTTAGTAAGCAGTTACACAGTGATAATGTTTTTTTAATGCGAAATACACTAAAAACATAAATAAATAGCAACTAAAATTGAAATTAAATCTTTGAATTGACTTCAAAATGACATATGTCAAGTTAGCAATTAACCAATTTTTCTTAGATTAATTCCGTTATTACGATGATATAAGCATATTCAACCAGTAATGTCAATCTATATTTAAGTTCTGAACCAAAGCTAAATTTGAATAAATATTGCTAAAGGAAGATTAAGAATAAAACATCTCACACGATAGTGCATTAAATTTCCGGTTCATCGTTACTATAAAATTAAAATCAACTGAATTAACACGAATGCATACACTTAAACAGTGTATTTACTTGCAAAATAATTGTTTGTAGCTTTAAATAAATAAAAACCCCAAATCTTTATTCAATAACATCAAGAATGACTGACAGAACACAGCAAATGGCAGCCAAAATCCCACAGAATAAAAAATATAAATATCTGCTGGACCGCAACTGCCACTAGATCTTTTGAGACGACTTTTCCAACAAAAAATATCAAAAGCGCAGTCCTCACACAGCTATTCTGATCAATGGTGATTCGTTAGCTTTACATTTATTTTATGTCTACAATTGTATATTATGTAAATTTGTGTACACCCCGGTAATACAAATCAGGGGTGTCTGGTTTCTATTGTAATTTTTATTTTAAATGCCGGAATATTTGTAAGTATTCCGAATTTTCGATTTTTAAAATTCCGAACTCCTAAGAAACAACACTCCGACTATTCAAAAAACATGATATTTATTTATCCAAAAGTCATAAATATAAATGCTTTTAATAGACACTACCCGTGACCAGAGGGCTGGTTTATTCCTTGCGCAAAGGATTGGCATTGCCATTCTACGTGGCAATGCCGCCAGCCTACTGGCCACCCTCCCAGTTGACGTCGATGGGGAGGAATTCTTTGACGCCTGAACCTACAGTTTTGAACATACCTTGCTTTATTTTTTTATTTATAATAATTATTATATTAATGCTTATTCTTCCCAATTGTAATAGTACGAAAATTCAAAATCCGTTGTTTAATAAATTCAAAAAACGTTAACCCGAAATTCAAGTGAAGTTCCGAATTGAGTTTTGGCTCCAACTAGGAGAGCGATGCATCGCGGTATTATTTTATTTTATGAAATTGCTGTGGGGTCGAATTTTAATGTATAAAAATGGTTGAGTTTTAGACTTAACGTCTTGGACAATGCACACAAGTGTAGGAAAGTGGCATATTTCAGTGAATTGTGACTTTTCATGATTGGCGTCTATTCTCCCCAGGAAGCTTCCAGTAAAGTCCCCACAACTTTACCGAGGCGGCAATCATCATTCATCGTCATTGTCATCATCATCACCGTCAACTCATTGTCATCATCGTCAACTAAATGAAACAATATTTTTAATCGTGAAATTTCCAACTAGACACTGGCAAAATTGTCCCCTATATTGGATTGATATGTTGCCATCTAATAAAAAAAAAGAAGAAGAAGTCCCGAAGTGTCATAAAAAGCACGAGTTTACACCGCAATAGTTTAAAAATAACATTCTGAAAATTCTTTGCTTAAATTTAAAATTTGTGTATTATAAGCTAAAATTTAAACATGATATACATGAAAAGTTTTATAAATAGGAACTTGCAGGTTTACAATTGTGTCGGGTTGCTTCGGAATTTTTATAATCGGAATTCGTATTTATGATGTTTCGGATTAATAATAATTGGGAATTGCAATGGTTCGGTATCTTGTGATTCGGAATTCTGACATTAATAAATATTAAGATTTTTAATAAATAGGATTTATGATACATCGGATTCACGTGGGTAGTGTAACGGTCCCGGGATCGAATCACCAGGATTAGAACCCGGGACCTCAATCGATAGATTTCGATACGTTTTTTTGAAAATTATTTTGTCTATTACGGACATTTGTTATGGTTTAAAGGGGTTATATGAGGTTTCGAAGCAAGGCACGGGTGAAGGCGAATAAATTATTTGAATACTATGGGCCGAACTTGAGCCGAGCGTCATGCATGAATATAACTGAAGCATTATTTGAACATGGATTTTTTTAACCCTACCTGAAGTCGGGAGTTACCTGTGTCGGATCCGGAAGGAGCCAACGTCCGAGTGCCATCACTGTGATGCGAGCGAGGACACAGAGCTGCATACGCTGACCGAGTGCCCGGCGTGGGACACGCCGAGGCGGGTCCTAGTAGCGGCTCTGGGGGTGGGAGTCCTCACACTCGCCACTTCGCTCACAGCGATGGTACGATGCGCGAACGCTTGGGGTGCGGCCACCTCCTTCTGCGAGCAAGTAATGCTTGAGAAGGAGGCGGCCGGTCGGGTCCGGACTAGACTCCGGGCCCGGGAAGCCCGCGCAGAGCGAAGGCGATCCAGACGTTCGGCGGTAGCAGAACGACCTCCGTCCTCCATGAGCGCTGGCTTGTGGGTGACCGGTGGAGCCGCCTGTCACCCTAGCAGAAGCAGGCCGTGGCGGCGGCGCAAATTGCGCCTCCCCGCAACCGGGGCTAGATGGCGACACTGGTCCCCACAACCCGAAAGGGGCCATCTCGAAAGAGATGGTCCTAGGTCTGCCGGGGTGCGAGAGATATGCTTTTGGCAATCTCACCTCCGGCAACCAAGGACCCAAGACGGCGTGCGTTTTAGTCGGTTCGAGTCCGACATAACCACGCCCACCTAACCTGGGAATAATCTAAATTTATGGACATACATGCAAAATTAGGGGCGACACTCTCGTTCTGCCGGTGTCAACCTGTAAGAATGTTCTATTGACTTGAAGTACTCTATTATGTAGTCGCTTGGAAAAATCACTGGGAGAATATTCCACAGATACATTGCTAAGATGACGATAAACATGAACATGGACATATTAAAAATTATTTTCAATTACTAAATCCAACCCTGTCTGTGCCTTATCAACTTATCACACTAGCAGTTGCACAGTGGATCCGTCGTGGTTAAGTGGCGGAGGCCTCACTATTTGCCACACGTCCGCGTTGTCTCCGCCGCGCAACCGCGACGAATTCGCTGCGCCACCGCAACGGATCCGCCACGCAACTGCGACGTATGCACTGTGCAAGCGCTTGGTGCTATTCAGATCGTCGCGGATTCGCCGGTCGCTGAAGGATTTGTTTCGTTGTCTCGATGAAGTTTCGCACGTAGAGTTTCTCGTAACACTGAACGCGCTGCATAGGCTCAATACGTTGTATCATCCGTCGCAGACACTGAATAGCACCTAGTCTCCGCTGAGCGTGCACTCCGCCCGGCAACCGCTAGTGTGATAAGGCCCTAAACCAGTTGTCATGTATGGAGGCCCTGCATTTTGAGTTTATGTTTTTAGAGCTATTTCGATGAAGTTCACATTCACTATATAATAAGAGCCTGTTTGTAAAATATTTTGTCATTCATTTATGATAATAAACTGTGATATTATCACACTGTCGCAGAAAATATAAAAATTATTTAGTTTTAACTTGGGTGTAGGACTTGTTAACAATGCTGCCTTTGCCAACATGTTACAGACGTTATGAAAGTTATGAAATTAACCTATCGTTTGGAATAATAATATTGGAAATCTTATTTAAATGCTTACTAACATAATTATGACTTTTTGATTATTGCAATCTAATCTAAGATAACTCCTGTGTATAGTATTAAAATATGTGTATTTAATATTAGTCAAAGAAGAGAAATATGAGTTTTTAGTTATGTAAATATTTAAAAGTCGCGCGTTTTACATTTCAATTTGAGAACCCCGTTTTTGAAGCGTTGTTGTGAATCCAATATGGCGATATTTGATGTTGTACTATTTTGAAGGTACGTCAAATTGACGATTCTATAATGATAATTCCGGTAAATATCGTATTGTGTAAGAATTTTCAATATCCGAAGAAGAATTTTACTATTAATTGAATTAATCACATACGATTTAACAGTGTAAGGAAAAGCTAACAATTTGTATTGTTTTGTTTGTGATTTCCGATATTTTAGTGATTATTCCATTGTTTTACGAAATTATGAAATGTGTTTTCGTGTGAACGCTTTGATTATATTTTGAATTAGTTTGGCCAAATACAATCAATGTGAAGTCCAAACTAATTACTTGGTTTTCTCGTGAATTGAAGAACAAGATGGAATGTAATTACGGTAATTACAATCGTGAATATTACGTACAAATATCTTTACAAAAGGTGTTATTTTTATTACAGAAGTGCACATGTTTTTATACAAATGGGAGATAAGTAATTTACTATTGAGGTGCATTAGATTAGCGCCATAATAATTGATTCATTATTTGAGTACCTAGTGTTTAGAGCGCTGACTATTATCATGACAGACACAAGACGAAGAGTAAAGCTTTACGCTCTCAACGCAGACCGACAGTGGGATGACAGAGGAACCGGCCATGTGTCGTCATGTTATGTAGAGAGGTTGAAAGGCACCTCACTGCTGGTACGCGCTGAGTCAGACGGCTCTCTCCTACTAGAGAGTAAAATACAGCCAGATACGGCTTACCAGAAACAACAAGATACCTTGATAGTATGGTCAGAAGGTGATAACTTTGATTTAGCATTAAGTTTTCAAGAAAAAGCAGGCTGCGATGAAATATGGGAAAAGATTTGTCAGGTAAATAACATAATGTTGTTATGTAAGTTTCCAATTCAATTCAGTAAAGATAGTAAACAAGAATGTCTAATAGGAAATGTTTAAATTTGAAATAATATTTTGAGAGAAAGTAATCATGATACATCATTAAATTATTATCTAGTAATACATAAATCAATGTCAAGAACTATTGTAGGTATAAAATAATAAATTGTTTATATATGCACAATATCTCATAACTTGGCAATTTGAATTACAAGTAACCTGTTTAGTTTGTGATTTTAATGTGGTTCAGAGCTCTGATTTAAGCCATTGAAATGTCTAATAATCACTAACTTTTAGGTACAAGGAAAAGATCCATCAGTTGAAATAACACAAGACATAGTTGAGGAATCAGAAGATGAACGGTTTGATGAAATGTCAGATAGTGTACAACCTGTAGAATTACCAGCATGTGAAATGGGCCGTCTAGAGGACATTAGTGAACTTGTTAACAGTTGTCTTGTTTCACCAGCTCGTAAAGACAAACTAGCTGCTGCACTTGAGAGCCAACACTACATCAAAAAGCTACTTAACCTTTTCCACATGTGTGAGGATATTGAAAATATTGAAGGATTACATCATCTATATGAGATATTCAAAAGCATATTCCTCTTAAATAAGAATGCACTATTTGACACAATGTTTGCTGATGATACTATATTTGATGTTGTTGGTTGCTTGGAGTATGATCCTGGCTTACCTCAGCCAAAGAAGCATAGAGAATATTTGCGGGAACTTGCAAAGTTTCGTGAGGCTATTCCCATAAAGAATAAAGATTTGCTAGCTAAAATACATCAAACATATAGAGTACAGTACATTCAGGATATTGTTTTACCAACACCTACAGTTTTTGAGGATAATCTTCTGAGCACACTGTCAAGTTTTATATTTTTCAACAAAGTAGAAATAGTTAAGCTTATAGAAGAAGATGAGAAATTTTTGACAGATTTATTTAAGCTACTAATGGATGATAAGACACCTGACACAAAAAGACGGGATCTAGTTCTGTTTTTAAAAGAATTTTGTAATTTTTCACAAAATTTACAACCTCAAGATAAGGATGCTTTTTATAAAACTTTAGTGTCTTTGGGGATCCTGCCAGCGTTAGAAATCACCCTAAGTATAGATGATCAGAAAACAAAGACTGCATCTATTGATATTTTAACATACATTGTAGAGTTTTCACCCTCTGTTGTAAGAGATCACACGTTACAACAAGCAAATAATACTGAAGAGGTATGTTGAAATGATAATTTGGTATATTACACATCACTGAGTAAATGTACAAACAGTTAATTATTGCATTCTATTTTCAGGAACAGATGCTACTAAATATTGTGATAGAACAGATGTTGAGGGACCGTGACCCTGAACTTGGTGGTGCAGTGCAGCTCATGGGTGTCCTACGCATTCTCCTTGACCCTGAAAGTATGCTTGCATCTGTAAACAAAAGTGAAAAGTCAGATTTTTTAAACTTCTTCTACAAACACAGTATACAAACATTGATAGGTGAGTAACTCATTATCTATAAATTAAATTGGTACCTACTTAGAAAAATATGCAAATTAAGTACAAAAATTAACTTTTTTTTGGTATATCACATGTAATATTTGATACTAGCTGTTGCTCGCGGGTCTGCCCGAGTGGATGTAGGATATCGCGACCAAAGTCCTCTTCAGATCTAATCAAACTCTGTACCAAGTTTGCTCGAAATTGGTTCAGTAGTTTAGGCGTGAAGGCAAAACAGAAGAGTTACTTTCGCATTTGTAGTATGGGATATTGTAAACAACATTTTTGTGTACCCATATTTTACTTCTCTTTCAATGCATTGAAAAAAAAAACTTGAAGTGCAATGTTGTGTTTTTCAGTGTCTAATATATAAAGTGAGTATAAATTAGCAATGTTAATTAATGTTTTATGTTGCTCTAGATATTAACCAGAGATTTATTATAACCTGGTCAATGCAAACAGGTTATAAATTTTATGTAAATTGAATGCAAAGATCATTCTGAGAGAGAACAATAAAATTATCATTTTAATACATGCATAATCCATTGAAGTTGTTTGCCATGCTAATGAATATTAGAGGGGGTTAGTGTTAAATTAAACTCAAGTTTATGGGGTTGCAGCCCTTGTCCCTTAGCTGCCATTTTGCAAAAAGCGGGGCTATAGGCAAACAATTTGTGATACCCAGAATATTTTTTGAAACATTTGTGCTTGTAACTTAAAATCTGCAAGTTTCAGTCATAAAACCAAAAGTAACAAATTTATTACCAAAAATGTATGAAAAGTTATAGTGGAGCCACCTCATTGAGTTTCTACACAACATTTATTCAGAGGTTATGCACAAGCACAGCTTATGCTTTTTCTTTTGAACTTCTTTTACTGTGCACTTTTATTTTGTTAGTTAGTTTATAGTGTACCTCACAGTGTAGAATGTCCGGTAACATTTATCTATTTACAGCAATAATTTGGTCAACCAACATCATAATGTTATAGGTTCCCGGGCCCCTTTTTCCTTTTGACTATGTGCTACTTAGAATTTCTTAACAGAACACTGTGAAGCTTTAAAAGTATTCCATACTAGCTTTTGCCCGCGGCTCCGCCCGCGTGGATGTCGGTTATCGCGACAAAACATAGCCTATGTCCTTTCTAAAGGTCTAATCTACCCCTACAAATTTTATCAAAATTGGTTCAGTGGTTTAGGCGTGAAAGCGTAACATACAGACAGACACACAGAGGTACTTTCGTATTTATAATATTAGTATGGATACTTGGTGATTATATATTTTTCAATTTATTTACCTACAGCTCCCTTGTTAGAAAACACAACCGGTGAAAAACCACTAAAAGAAGATTACCACACAGTGCAACTATTGGGTCTTGTTTTGGAACTACTTTCGTTTTGTGTTGAGCACCACACATACCATATCAAGACGTGCATATTAAATAAGGTAAGAACATTAGATATTTTTCAATTTATTTTAGGGTAATGGCAATCTGATTGACCCTTTCTGGTTGTTACAAATATTTTTGATTCTATGGATTTATTATTATAAAAGGTTGTCATATAGTAGACAAGAATAAGTGCATGTTGAATTGATGACGAACTTTATGTGGTCTTTCAGTCTTCAGTTCCAAATGATATGTTTCTTGTATACATATTCAACTAGATTAGAAATACTACCTCTTGTAAACATTGTGGTCAACCCTTAAAAGACCACATCTATACAAGCGACATTCGTGTCGTAATGTAGTAATGAAGGAAATATATTTTGCCCATTTAAGCATTTCCGACAAAACACCAATTTCAAATGGTATTAGAAAATTGGCAATTTGAAAATATATGGGTAGAATCCAGTGGCGAGAGGTACTTACAACACGATTCCTGCCCGCTTACTGTAATCCGTGGTAGAGATTTTTACAATTACACTTCAATATTTCCATCGGCTTGCATTTTGGAAATATTCACCCTTCGTCACTAGTAGAATCGAATTAGAATAAAAATAAATTTGTATTTTGCATATTTACAGGATCTTCTCCGTCGTATACTGGTTTTGATGAGGTCGACACATACCTTCTTAGTACTCGGCGCCTTGAGATTCATGAGGAAGATCATCGCGCTTAAAGACGAGTACTACAACAGATACATCATTAAGGGAAACCTCTTTGCGCCAGTCATAGATGCTTTCCTTAGAAATAATGGCAGGTATGTAACAAAACAATGAACCTGTAAGGATGTGTTCCATATGCCATACTCTACACCAGATGTTTTGAAACTCGTCATAAGAAGAGCAATTTTAGAAATAAGCCTGAGTTTATATTATCTATAACAACTTACTAAAATTATAAAAAAAGATATACACTAGATTGTAATAAAAAAACTGTTGATAAATAGTTTTAGTCTGAGAGCACTAGTTTATTTTTGAGGGTTGGTGTCAAGTTTTTAGATTTACGCCGCATTTTTAAGCGACAAATGCATTTAGAGAAAGAGCTTATCGCCAACTTTATGATTATATTCATATACTTATCTCTTCTTTAACTGTCAGTATTGTTAAAATTGTCTTGGAACTGTTCTGATAAACCACAATGTATTTGACACATTGTGAAAATGTGAAAAAAAAGAATATTAGTACTAAGAATTTTGCTGAAATTATTTCCAGGTATAACTTATTAGACTCTGCAATACTAGAATTATTTGAATTCATAAAACTGGAAGATATAAAGTCGCTATGTTCGCATGTCGTTGAAAACTACGGAAAAATCTTGGAAGATGTTGAATATGTACAGACCTTCAAAGCTTTAAAATCGCGGTATGATCAACACCAGGACAAGCTTAAAGAGAGGGATCGAGGTGAGTTATCCTTCTTATGACTAACCACTCATAGAGAAGCATATTGTTCAGTTAGAATACTTAAAAGAGATAAACAATAAACTTCAAATTATTCAAACTATCATTTTAAATACATACTTGTTCATATATAGTAGACTGCAATAGGCTACATGGCAAATGGCTATCCACTGCTGAAAATAGGGCCCTCTCAATTAACACAATAGTATCTGATAATGGTGAAGGGTCCTTGTAACCCGATTCCCATTGGGTCCTCAATGGTTCACATCGTGCATGACAAACTAGATCAAGGAATTTCCGTTTTTCACCTGCACCCTTTTGAAAATTTTCACCCTTCACCACTGCTATCTGATCTTTTGCCTTTCCGCCTACCGTTCATCCCAGTTGTCTATCTATAATATAAAAATGAATTGCAGAATGTATTGCTAAGCGTAAATCTCGAGAACAGCTGAAGTTACTAACAAACCAACTTACCTAATATCTATGGGCACAGTCAAGTGTAGTGAATAAATTGAACTGTTCTTCAACAAGTGTGAACTGTGACTTAGACACATCAGCTCAATGCTGCTCGTCTAAATAAATAAAAAAATATTTCTAGCAGTATGTGGATGGTTCTTATGCAGAGAAAATAAATAAAACAAAGATAACAAAGGGTTTCAAGATTCAAAGTTGGAGCGGGTCAGCTAGTTTTCTATATAATCTGTCTATAACTTTTAATTGACAATTAATTGTTGTCGTGTACAGTGAGTGGCAGTGTGGGTGTAGCCGAGGCTGTGGTGCCGTCTCTTCTCCGCACGCGGTACAGACGCGAGGCTCGCGCCCCGGACGACGAGGAGGAGATGTGGTTCAACGACGAGGATGAGCTCGAAGACGAACCGCCGCTGGACCAACCCGCGCCGCATACGCATCCGCACCCGCAGCCGCACAACCACGCGCATCACGCGTTAGACGCTATCGGTACGTATTGTTCGAGACTTATATAAAACTAGCTTTTGCCCGCGGCTCCGCCCGCGTGGATGTCGGTTCAATTATTCGAATTTTTCTCTACGTACAAACCTTCCCTGGACTTCCACGAATAATTCAAGACCAAAATTTGCTAATCGGTAAAGGCGTTGTTGAGTTATAACATTACAACGAAAAGTGGCATTGATGACTAGCTTTTACCCGTGGCTCTGCCCGCGTGGATGTCATTTATCGCAACAAAATATAGCCTATGTCGTTTCTCTAGGTCTAATCTATCCCAATGCCAAATTTCATCAAAATCGGTTCAATGGTTTAGGCATGGAAGGATATTCTTAAATATATTCGACACGTGGTGCTGTGATATTTTGTGAGGTTTAAGCGTCGGCCTTCCGACCGAGAGGTCCCGCGTTCGAATCCTGGCCATTACACTACTGACGTGAACCCTCTCCTAACGAAAGTCATTTAGCTTAGCTGCAGGGGTCACGAGGGAATATTTGTAACTTTGGTGCTAATATTCTTTTATAGTTCATCAATTAAGCAATGTGTACGGTGTTATTTATCATCCTGTGTAATTTCACATTGGTGCTGAACTCTCTGATACACCTTGAGATATATCTTGGATTTGAAATGTCTATATATGCGCAGTACACGCATTTAGGCAGTCGCTGCAATAAAGCTAAATTATGAGAATGAGAAATCGACGCCGCAAAATACATCGAGTGCATGAATAAGCGTTGGAAGAAATGGCAAAGAGTATCTTTGGAGACAATACCTTTTCAGATTATTTATTCAACAATATTCCATTTGTTTCAGGAAAAATAGTGGAAAAGAAGGGTTGTTCGAACACTGAAACAGTGAACGGGCCAAGCAGAGTTCTCCTAAGCACCACAACCACTAGCAAGCCGACGCACACTGACGTTCAGGTATCCTCGCCCAGATTACTCAATAAGGTAAACTTTTAGTTCCCTCTCTCTCCTCTACTCTACTCGCTTCGCTGGGGTATCATGATTGAAACATGAACGGGCAGCTATTTGAAAAAATAAGTTAGGAATGCAAAAAATACACCGTGATTTTTGTGTTTCGGATAAAAAAAATGTGGCAGTTTCGATAATAAAATCGTTTGGTAGTATTAATTTGGCAATTTTTTCTACAACCTCCATACATTATTCCTTTCACCTGAACATTATTTTTATTTTTATTTTATTTTATTTTATTCTTTTAAAAAAACTTACAGCTATTACATAAGAATTAAAATATGAAATTAGGTACAAGAAGGCCAATTACAAGTTTTTACAAATAGGTGAACACAGTTAGAACTTTTTAACAATAGTTATAGATAACAGACTACAGACACAAATCTGATATTTATATTAAATTCATTCAACCCTCAAAGAAGGCATCGCTTAAAATCCTTTTGAGTTTCGGTATGCTGGTGTTGAATAAATCAATTTCATTATGTGACTGTGAGATTGCATTGAAATCTCCGCTGGTTCGAATAAGAAACGAATTTTTTCGATAGTTGGAATTTACCATGGGAACATGAAGGAGTCGCGGTTTTCTTAAGGAGTGATATACACATAGCCCAATTTTACTCAATAACTCAGGACAGTCAACTGAACCGTTTGCTATTTATTATTCCCATATATTATTAAAAGAAAACTTTTTGCCAAATTAACACTTCTAGACGATTTTACTATCGAAACTGTCCAAATTTTCTTTTTATCTAAAACAACTATAAAATCACGTAGTATGTTGTAAAATTTCATATTCACAGCTTACGCCTATGAAATATACTATATAATATAATGTATTGTCATACACAATTCATTGATAGGGAATGAAGTGAATGAAGTGCCATGTATAACGAACAACCATAGAATGTCGATAATAGAAAACATAGTATAATTTGTTATGTATCGGATCTGTCGTTCGGCGATCTACCGTTATTATCGGCCTAGAATACCGCACGCGTTTTTGCTATAATACGTCTTTATTCCTTCAAACGCATGCGGTGCGTGATATCGCATTAAGAGGACTCCCTAGCAACTGTTACTCCATAGTACCGTTCTCCCCTTTTTACTCCCTGAATATTGCTTCTAGAACAATATTTCTGTGTTCGTAAAATCAAGATCTTCTGTACGCATGTCCCTGTTATTTTATTTTTGTCGGCAGTCAATAAAATTAGAAAATATGATAGTCTAAAGATTATAAAAAATGACTAATTCTTACCGGCCATGTTTGGAGGACTACCAGACAAATTCGAAAAGGTTTTAACTTTATAAAAAATAACAGGAACATGGATACGCTATTTCCTAATAAAACGGTGTCAAAATTTTTTAAATCGGCGTAGGTTTCGCTGAAAAAAAACGGGAAATACGAAACCTCGATTTTGCCCAAAAAAATTGTGATAAAATCGATCTGAACTGCGGCTATCCTTATCGCACTCTACGGGGATAGGAGTGTGACGGCAATAGTGGCGTTCAAATGATAGGTTCAGGATTATTCGCTAGCTAGGAAGTCCTCTTAACGCGTGCGGTATTATCGACCGATAGTAACTCGCCTGCGTGTGTGTGTTTGAGCCTTACAACCTGTTTTTACCCGACTGCACCAGCTAGGGTAATGTTTTTAGTACTTTATGTATTAGCACGCAGTCATGACACACTGCTATAATATGGGGCACGCAGTTGTTTGAAGGAATAAGAACACATTTTCGCTATAACGCGTGCGATTGTATAGACCGATAACAACGCGTCTGTGCGTTTGAGACTTCATGCTCTTGTATGGTTTCTGTCTGCAATTGTTTTACTGATTGAAGACAGATCACATCTTCATTGCTCTTATGAGACTGAAGATAAATGATTAATCACTTCTTCAAACACTATCTAATACTATTGAAACTGCTCCTACTTCCAGTAGCTTTTGAACATCCTTTCCACATTTTATTTAACTAATTTTACACATTTTATTTTGCTTCTTATAATCACTGTGATAAATAAATCATTTTGTAAATAAACGTTGACATTGCTTCGCTTGATTTAACGCAAATATTTTCAGTTATATAACATATTAAACACTGACTTGTACCGTAGGGGCTGGTGGATTACGACGGCGACTCGGACGAAGAGGAGGAGGGAGTCGCGACCGAGGAACGCGACGCAAAGCGGCCGCGTCTCGCATAGTGGCGACTTCGTCTGTTTCAAGGAATATAACATTAACTAGCTCTCCGCCCGTCTCGCACCTGTGCAAGTGGAGCGAGGTCCCAGTGAAACGATCTAATGTAAGATGAGTTTAACTATATGCAGTGCTCATGAATGAACGCGGTGGCATTCTGACGCACTACACAGTTGTGCGACAGAATCCTTTACGATACTATTTGATTGTCAGACGTATCGAGTGGCCGTCGTGACTTCGGGGGCGATTTTCTATGAGGGTGTCAGTAACGAGGCGGCACCTGGATATATTCGTGTTCAGGATGCGTTTTTGTGATTTTTAGATACTAAGTATTTCTCACTGTCACTGCCATCCTTAGCTGTACCGTTTCTCGTTCCCCGGATACACAGCGAGTCACATTCCCAGCTGGTTGCATTTAATATCGACAAAATCGGTCGTTACTTGCATTCGTTCGTCGAGCCGCTAGACCATGAAGTACTTTTAGCAGCTGGGTTATGTCCATTATTTGTAAATATAAAGTGCTGACACTCCAGTGTTCGACTTTAGTTAGTTAGTGTATGAAGTTCTTCATATTTTGTAGTTTAATGGCATCAGAAAGTAGAACAAATATTGGTTACAAGGTGTATTTAATGTGAACTAATTTTAAAGGTTAGGTTACTTTTGTCGAGGATTGTAAACATAAAAAGTACAAAGAAAATATGAGTGGGAATTAAATGTCTAATAATAAATAATAATAGCAAAAACACCGTGAACGCGATATGAAAATGTAAAAATGTACGTATTTATACAAATCTTAGTTTATGAAGGATCACAAGACCAATCTTTTTTTAGAGACATTTAAAATCTTAATCTGTGCTGTGGAATTGTTACTCACTAGTGTGTTATCATATCACAAGCAGATTTGCATGGAATATAATCTGTTAGAAGAAATAATGATCAGATTTCCTTATGAAACAAATAAATTTAATGACACTCATTGAAGAAAAGTCGGCCGTAAAGATAAATTTTATGTGAACTCGAATGTATTAAATATTTATTTTCTCAATAATTTGCATTCCTTCTTATGTGTTGGAGATTACAGTTTTATTTTTCAGTAATTATTTTTTCTGTAATCATTATAGAGTCCCTGTTTAAGCATGTAATATATTTAAAATAAGTAATTATTTTTGTGTTAAGGCTTGTTTCATCACTGTTGATTGAAATGACTTTATTTTGTTTTCTACTATTGATCCAAAATCTGAGGCATGAGCATCTTATAAGTAATTTTGTTTGATTTTGATGAAACAAGCACTTATGATGACAAGTCTCCTAAAAGCTTTGCTTTTGTTGAGAGTATAGAATAGTTTCTATATCTGCATGTTTAATAAATAAAACATTTTAACTACTCGGCGTGGTATCAAGCTATTTGAGCGTCAATCTATTTATTCACTGTAACATGCTCGTTCAAATATGCAATACATGAAACTGAGTAATTGTACAGTCGCCATCATGATTAACTTAACACATTCTACACCTTACCTCTAAAACTATAGATAAAATAATAGTTGAATATTGAAAATTTATAAATTTATCGTCTAAAGTTAATAAAAATGAATACATCAATATTATTTATTCATTTATTTCATTAAAAAGAACATTATTAATTTTTTAGTGTTTAGCGACTTCTGAGAGCGACTGTACCACAAGTTAAAATGTATTTATTTGTTATAGATTGTATTTGGAAACATGCAAAGTTGATACTGAACTCCATCTATAAAAAATGTAGCCCAGTTTAGTAAAATTCTAAATATAACTACGAAGTTATGTTAGTAATATGATGTAATCGTAATCATACATGTTGACTGTTATAATAATTTTCAAACTAAATAGTTAATTTTTTTGAATGTAAGTCAAGCGAGACTTTAACGTTGGAAAACAGCACGATCACGGCATTCCCGATATGCAGCACCAAATAAGAACGAAGCTCAATTCTCATGGCAAGTAAGGGTGGCTACCATGAAACTTCGGAAATTTCGGGCCCACGCGAAACACGAACGAAAGATGTGGCATTTAGCCATGTAGGTACCCTGATATCATTTCAGTATTCCGGATTTTTAAACTGAATCGATGTGTCCTTATAATGAAATCGGGTCCGAACAGAGAATTGTTCGGATCCGATGGAACTGATTGCCTAAACTTCGATCCGCATCTGCGCATGTTTCATGGTAGGCCTCTACAGTTCCTGTGCCTACATTATTTACCTTAGAACTTATTACATGTGCATGGTTTTTGTTGTTTTCCTTCAGACATTATTATATTGCACGTATGATACAGTCAACATGTAATTAGCAATGTTTATCTGGATCCTGACATTTATAATATAAATTTGAATTATTGATAGGTGTGCCCACGGCATTACATTATTTTTATTCATAAATTTGAACCTAAACCGACGACTCGGATACTGTGAGTAATGAATGAAACTATCTGGACATTTCCAATTTTACAAAACACCAAATCGAAATAAGATAATTTTGTTAGCCGAGAATTACAAAATTATGCTTATAATTTTTGTCTTTCTATTTATAGCCCGTAATCCCACAACATGTTTTCTGTGCATTTTTATAAATAACTAGTAAAAGAGGATACTGACAGCTAAGTTTCGTGAAAGATTTTGGATAGAAACAAAAGACTAATTATAAAAATTATAAAATTATTAACACTATTCATTGCGGTGTAAACTACCACGGGTGCAGCATCGCACCCGAAACGTCGGCAAAAAGTAAGTGGAAGTTTTTATCGCGTGAAGTCCCGAACTTGCGTAAAATAACAATATTCATTTCAATTCATTTTCATTTCATACACAAGAAAATTGTTATTCAGATTGCTTTAGCTAGCAGAATCTTATCTTACTCATTATAACTATATCGCGATCTTCAATGTTTCTATATTACATTTAAATTTTATTAATATTATGTATATCAATAACTACTATTATTCTAATTAATTTATATAATATTTTCATTACATTGACATATTATTGATTCGTGGCTATATTGATATAATATTGATTGACTGTTTAATCGCACTCTAAAAAGTTACCTATATGAATGCCAGATATTTAATAATATAACTCGCTAGATTCGGTTGAAAACAACCTTCGTTACTTACTGTACCGACCACGGACAAAACTAAGGTGAAATTGCCCTTATACCACGTAGTAAGCCTCGACCCAAACTTAATGGCGGCTCAGGCTAGTAAAGGCCAATGGTGTTTCAGAAAAGAGAGCGAAGTCAAACGCCGATTGGCCTAAATCCGCACTCGTACGAACTTCCGGGCCGCCATTAAGTTTGGTTCGAGGTATAACTAGTGTCGCCAAACTCGTTGAATAAATATATCTTTCCAGTTACGTCACACAAAATAGTGAGATTAGTAATAATTTTCAAATTACGGCGATTCCGCTGCAGAAGTCATTAATGAAAAGAAAAAACCTGGAAGCAAATATGAGTTTGTAGCCATTCATATAACAAATTATGTTGTACACCGTCAGTGTTGTGGCACAAGGGTCGCTTCATGGCCCTTTCTGTTCCGTGGCACCAACAGTTTAGTAGAATATATGGTTAAAAGTGTGTTCTCTACAACAGGTTCATATGGTTCCTCACAGTAATATATATAAACACATGAGTATCGGCCAAAATACCGAGTTTCTTCACTACCGTCGACATACAGATGCCGCCAAAATGTACGTAATTATGTGATATTTGATTCATTTTAACTGTATATCACATAATTACTTACTCTAACTCCACACTCCAATAAGGCAATTCAGGTAATTTTTTTTTTAATGTACCAAAACGGTAATACCCGAGGTAGTGGGTACACTACTGTATAAACAAAAATATTAAATAGGAACTAGTATTAGGTATACATAACAAAATAATTAACGTTTTTTAGTTCCAACATCAGGCAGCTAACGCTTTTTAGTTGTGAAAGAATAACATATGATTTAGTTTTAAGTTAACCTTTCATCTCACAATGACAAGGTAACAAAAACTCGATAGTATCATTTACTAATATACCTCGAACCCAACTTAATGGCGACTGGGAAGTTTGTACGAGTGAGGGTTCAGGCCAATGGCATTTGAGAAAAGAGCGAGTCCAACGCCAATTTTATTGGCCTGAATCCACACTAGTTCGAACTTCCGAGCCGCTATTAAGTTTGTTTCAAGGTTCAACTATTTATTTTGGGATTCAGATTTACATATCTATTAGGAAATAACGTGTATAATAAAAATAATTTGTTAATTTGAACCATAAGTGGTTTGTACGAACCCTTTTCCTATATTTTTGTAATATAGCTAAACATTTTCTTATAAGTCACTGATGGTTTGTGATGCCAATGTGGTCCATTTCATACTTTCATTATCATTTTGTAAAAAAAACTGTCATCTTAATCATCATTATCCTAATGGAGTCGGATTTTACTGATTTTTCAGGGTTCGCCTCTGTATCTTTTTATTATAATTGTGTCTGTCGTAATACCTGGGGACTCATTTTCTTAATATAAATTTGTTTAGAATATTTTGTATGAAGTGGATCACTTTTGCTACGTTTATTATGTACATTGAAAATTGAAAATGAAATGTAAAAATCAGTATTAAATCTTTCTTTACTTTCAACAAAATGTTTCCTATCATTGCTTATACGAACGTTTGTAGCTTTTTTTACACTGTTGAAGTAATGTGTATGTGATAAAATTATCTGATTAAGATTCATTTTATTTTACTACTAAAAGCCTCTAGTTTTATCATTAGTATTTTGTAAATAATATTAGATTTTGTAATATACACTAATCTGGTGATTATAAACAATTGTCTATAGGAAATTATTCAATATACATAATATGTCGCCAGATACGAACTAGTTTCAGTGGTCCAGCTATTATTTACAGTTCACACAACAATCTGTACTGACCGAGCTTGTTTCAAGTCGTTTATTGACTTCCAGCAACAGTTCCCATTATTTTTTTATGCAAGACGCTGATCTTTTTTGTACCCACAAAATAATGATAGCATTCTTTAATTGAATAAGAAAATATTGTTTTTTTTTCATAAGTTCAGAAAGGTTAAACGGCCTCACAGAAAATCATAAAATTACAATCAATAATTTATAAAATTGCTTTATTTCATTTTGCATGTCCCGCTTTTATAAAAATGTACTTCCATACGACTTAAAACCAAATTTCCGAACACAGTTTACCTTGTACATTTTACTAAGTACATTGATGTTTAAAAGGCAAAAGGGTGCACGCGACATCGACTGATTAAAGAGAAAAATAGGTAATCTCAAAGGACACCATAATACTTTATTGAAAAGTTTTTCTCTTGTGAACTGTCTTTGTAACTTGAACCCTTGGGTCTTGCAACAGTGTGGCAGCGCTCAAATTTTATATCTGATCAAGACTTGTTATATTAACTTACCTTACGCTCTTCCATATGTATCGAAAAATAATCTAATTAACTTAGTAACTCTCGTAATACCTAGTTTTTTGTAGTTCCAAGTTTAACTTAAGGATTTTTAATTCAGAATTATTTCTGATGTAGTGGAACACAAGATGCGTGGAGCTGGAGCCATATTATCGACACATATATTATTTAAAAGCATAGCTTGATATACATCTAATATTTTTAGTTAAATTTAATAATGCTCGTGGAGTGTATTTAATAATGTGAGTGTGTAAAAGTTGTCATAGACATGTTCATAATATAATTTATGTAGTTAGCTATATTGTCGTGGTCGAATGCCTGGCATTTTTATTTAATTGGAAAAAGACGGAATGGTTGCATGCTACAAATTATTAACTCTCAAAGTAGGTACGTACTAGCGTTATCGAACCATATTGCGTTCTACAAACCTGTCAGTAAATTGCTGCAGTTGGCCAATACTTATATAGTTTTCATTGTTCTATAGTCCACATGGTGGCCATGTTATGCCCAAGATTGCCCGTATCCAAGTTAGATTGAACCCACTTTTTTTTCTTATATCTTTTCTACAGCTCCCATTTTATTTTAGACGATTTGATTAACTGTCGTCTCTAATACATATCAATTTGTCATATGTATCTCGAAAGAAAATATTGATCTCTCTCATAAGATACATCATATACTAATTTAAAAATCCGAGACCACCATTGACATAACTCCATTGCATAACTCCAGCTTTAAATCAACAATTGCACAGTGAAGGCGAGGCGAATTCAATTACATATTACATACGTGGAATGAATTTGTCAGAATATATTGTAAATATATAAAAGTTTTATGTAATAATTTTATTTTGAAATCTGCCAACATCCACGTGTATAATAGGCTAAAGCATCGAGCTGTCAATTAGAATTATACGATTCTTATATTCCTTGAAATAACTTCCCATATTGATTAAATAACGAAGTTCTAGGTGAAAGTAGACTGTAATAATGACTATTTTTTATCTGTCTAGGTGGATGACCATCATAAACTAATTTATACACAGATTAAAATTAAAATAGATTTACCAATCGGCAAGTTGTGTAAAATAAATAAGCTTACGATAATGCTATTATTATGATGTCACTAGTTAAGTAAGCAATATAAATATAAGGTAATAATTACGAATCGATGTTGTTTCTTTTATATATTCCATGATCAACCAGCCCTGACCACTGGCCCAGAGGCGCTAATAGTGAAGTTGTCCAATTTTTGGTACCCTGTGACGTCTGCATGTCTAGCTTCCTAAACCTTGAACAAAAGTGTGGGAAAGTTCGTGATGTGTACTGCAGAGCAAAAACTGGAACTGCCACAACAAATACTGATCAACCAATGATCCGAGGCCTTGATTGGTTAATTGGACGTCGCACCTTCCATAACCAGAGACACTAAAAAACGCTTTCTGCTCAGCTTCCGCACATTGTCAAGATGTTTGCCGGCCCCTTTGATAAGGAGTTCTTTCAAGGATATTATAACCGATCTGATGCAAAGCGTCCCATTTGCAATTAACTCTGTGGAATAAAACTGCCACGTAAGACACAATATTTATTAATTATTATTTAGAATGAGATAACGGAAAATATCGACTTGTTGTGAAACATCAATTAGTTGGCAATATCGACGACTTCTGACTTGAGTTTGGAGGCGAGGGCCCGTCGCATCTGCATGGCATCCGGTGGCGGTGGCGGCGGAGTACCCGCTAAAGCAGCGTGTGCAACGCGCGCTGACCGGGGTCTGGCCAGAACGCTTTTAGATCCTTCACCACCTTGAAATGTATAGGTAATCTTTGATATGATTCATTCGTCAAAAGTTTTAGCAATTCGGACGCCCATTGTACTGTTTCCGTTGTTTATTGATTTAACTGCATTTTACTAAATAAATCTATAAAAGACAGTCGTGTTAGTTACACTATTTATAACTCAAGAACGGCTGTACCGATTTGGCTCAAAATTGGTGGGGATGTAGCTTAGAACCAGGAGACGGACATAGGATACTTTTCATCCCGTATGATCTTTTATCCCGGGTATAGATCCTGTGGGTCGCGGTCACGGGATCAGTATTTCTGTGATCCTGGTACATTTGCATGAAGTACCAGGCTCACAGAAACATTAAGGCACTTTATCTGGGTAGCGGGAATAGGAGCAGTGTGTCATATACACCTTTCTATTCCGAACTTAACGCGTACGAAGTCGCGGGCAAAAGCTAGTAACTAAATAAAATAAATTGTTAGATTCAACTTCAAAGTACAGCCTAGTAATTATTATATAATCGAATCCCTTTCATCTTAGCTTGTGCTATAAACGTCTAGTGGAGATGGATAAAATAATGATCAAGTTTTAATTTTTTTAAATTATTATGTTTGAGTATAAGGTGGCAAAATACGCCTACTTCCGAAGGTACCGGGAAGTTTTTCCCATATGCACACTAATTAATGTTGCCAGGTAGATAGATATACCCACGTTAATTATTTTTAATTAATTACAGTAGGGGAATGACTGTATGTCTACCTCCGGTTTCACTATCCACTTCAACTGCACCGAGCCTCCGTTCACGGACTTGCTTCTTTAGCGCTAAAAGTTTATCACGTTGCTGCTTCAAATATTCTTGACGAGCACGCATATCCTCCTCACTAACCTGGTGGATTAATTTGAATTTTGTACAGCTTAGACAAAAAATACTTAGCAGCTACCTTGGCTGGCATTTATAAACGAAAATGAAAACCTATCACCTCTACTTTTTGTGGTGGTGGTTTAGGTGGTTCAATAACTTCAATCTTGTGCTCTTCAAAGGTCACTGTCTTCTTTGGTTCATGCTCATCTTTTTTTTCAAAACTGTGTAGTTTTGATAACAGAGTCTGTTTTTCAGCCACCACTTCCTCAGGCGGTACGCTAATTTCTTCGTTTTCTTCGAAGTCTTGCAACTGCAGCCTAAATTAATAACAGAGCGTTAATAACAATGGCAACATTGTACGCGATGTGATGTGACTTAAAAATGCTAATCAACAAAAATCACGAGCGTAACGTAACCTAGAATCTTCTACCCCGATGATTACCTACCAACTACCTACCAAGGTATAACTGCTTCGAAGTTGACCTTGAGTTTACTCCACACTACACAATAAAGTTAAAAAACCAAAACAACCCACGGATAGATGTAAGGCCGGTTTAAAACCATTAAAACCGGCTTAATTCGGTTTAAAACAACTGGTAAAAATATCGGTAGGTATATTTTAAGAAAAATGTAGATTTTATGATTCAAAATCCATATCCATAATTGTCCATACTAATAATTGGGGCTGTTTTCTCGTGGACCCACGAATTTGTTCCACTAGTGGGACCACGAGCGAGAGTTATTTCTCGTAGACCCACTACCTATTAATCCACTTATTTGTCTCACTGGTGGAACCACGTGGGAGAATTATTTCTCGCAGACCCACTCACTCATGGCACTGATTTTCGTAGATGTGTGAATTGAGTGAGCACCCTTCCGAACAAGTGTCGCAGTAAAACCGACTTCAATTGAGGTAATTTGCAATAAACAATGCATATTTATGTGATAGCAGCCATTGTGATAGCAGCAATCGCGGTCGATTTTCTGTCTTTTTTTGAAGAGTTCCGTTGTCTGTGTCTGAAACTCTTCATCAGATCTACATGAAATTTGTATGGGACCATGTTGGAATAAACTTCTTTCGAACCAAAAAAAATTCAAATCTTAGTCTATATATGACGGAGTGCCCGTACATAGGTACATAAAAAAAAAACATATAAACATCCGAGATAAAAAAAACTTCATCCTTTTTTGAAGTCGGTTCTTTTTATAATGCGAGAAAGAAGATGATGTATCGGAATCGTCATCACGGTGTCAAGAATATATCGATCAAGATGATGATATACCTAATACAATACAAACTCCAACTTATTCACGGAGATATTAGATTAGGTAATTTTCTTGAGAAAATGCGTTGACTTCACGTTATTTATCACTACATAACCTAGCGACCCAAACAATGTGCTTAGGTTTTAAGTTCAAAAAGTATACTTTTTATGTTCATTATGTTTATTATCAAACTGAAAATCAAATTTTATTTTGATTATAGGTATAGGAAATACTTGTTAATATAAATTGTCTAATTAGTGTAGCCTATGATAATTTCCAGCTAATTTTTGTTTGTTCCTAGTGTTCACTAAACTTAATACATTTGGTTTTATTGGGTTTCAATAGTAAAATTATTGGATAACAACCAGTCAGCTTATCTATAGTGATGTATTTACTTCATCATAATTGCATGCAGTACGATCAACTTAAACATAAGTGAAGTTAACAATGTCGCAGAAGCTAGGTAGTTACAAAAAGCAAAGTCCTATCTGGATCCTAGTGGATCTGCGAGAAATAATTCTCCCTCGTGGTTCCACCAGTGAGACAAATTAGTGGTAGTGGGTCTACGAGAAATAACTCTCCCTCGTGGTCCCACTAGTGGAACAAATTCGTGGGTCCACGAGAAAACAGCCATAATTGGGGGAAATAGGAAATGAAATAGGAGATGAAAATGTGTATAAAATTTTGTCATTTTTGAAGATATCCAGATGAAATTTAGTGCACAGATGGATTTCAAAACTTGGTAAAGGACGTAGGCTACTTTTTATTGCGAAAAAGGGGGTTAAATGGGGAGGCATAGGGAATGAAAGTTTGTATGAAAGCTAATGCAGTTATAATTCGCATCATAAACAGTTCATGTAGATATTGGTCGTAGTCGGTGAGCGTTTTCACATTATCCGATATCTGTGTGTCTGTATATCGATGTGTTGTTTTCACAAATATCCGATAAAATCGATCCACTTCGGCCATTTGCTCGACAGCACAGACTACAGTTAGGGATGCTAGGGATGGAAAAACCTTATTGACATGACTCAGTCATCTATTAACGCGAAAAGACACGTAAGAAACTGTCAATAAGCTTGAATATCCCTTGCAGTCGCTGTTTTAGTCCCTGTGTGAAAACTGTAATTGTAGTTGGTTCGAGTCCCACATAACATCCCCGCTTCATCTCCTATCCTCTCCCCATTATTGCCATTTATCTCCCTTTATAACATTAGCATGGATTAGTCGAACCACCTTAATAGGTACGACCGTACGACTCACGTTTTCGTTTAGTAGTTGATTCATTCATGGTTTGCCGGTTTTAAACCGCGCGCATTTGGGTTTTAAACCAAGTGCATTTGGTTTAAAACGTTTAAACCGGTCTTTTACATCTTATTCTCTAGGATGAAGAATTTGATCCTAGCTTATTCTATACCTACGGATGACGGAAGGCGGAAACAGTAAAGATGCTTGTTCAGGTTTCTAGTGTTGCCAGCTTTGTAACATTAGAAAATAATACGTGCGTTTTAAGAATTCAGAATCCAAATGTAACGGTTGCTCCAAGTACTTACTTAAACTTACTTTTTTATTTCAGTCATGACATCATCATTATCTGGCCAGTCGTCATCGTCGGTGCTTTTTGAAGAATCCAATTCTTCTGGTTCATTTGAAAATAAAGGCATAGTCCCAAACCGCCGTTCTATCAATTCTAAAGCCTGAACAAAGAATCAAAATTGTTCATCTAGATACAGCTCATGTTTACGAGCTAAGAGTAAGTGTAATTCAAGCTAAAGTTATCGCTATAGGTACTCGTAAGTACTTATAGTTCGAACCAAACTTAATGGTGGCTCGGAAGTTCGTACCAAAATCAGGCCCATCGCGTTTAAGAAAAGGGAGCAAGTCATACGCTGATTGGCTTGAATCCGCACTGGTACGAACTTCCAAGCCGCCATTAAGTTTGGTTCGAGGAGGTATAGGTACTTATTTTGATTCATTAAACTCATTTTACTATTTCTCATCGTCATCATCGTCTCACCATTAATAGGCACCTATTGCCTACTCTACTAGTCAGTCGTTGATGATAGGTCTGCGGTAGTTTACCTGTAACTGAAGCTCAACATTCTTATGCGTCATCATCTTCACAAACATTTCGTAATCGTTAGCAGCCCATATTTGCTCGAAGAGGCGACGATGAAAATGTGCCGGCAACCCAGCCAAGTCACGAGCTGATAGGGTGCATGCCGCCTCGAACTGGTCGGCAGATATACCAATGTCGTCCATAAAGGAACCCAACATCACGTCTACCTGTAATTTAGGTACATCATAAAACTTAGCAATTTTATTTTATATCTCAAAACTTTGTGAATTATTCTAATAATTAAAATTGAAGTGCCTGTTCGTAAAATCTTTTTTCTTTTTCTTTTTAAAAATATATAGCACCGAAGTTACTATGATTCCCTCTAACCACTCCAACTAAGCTAAATTGCTTGTGCTAGGGATCTCTCGATCGTAAGGCCGACTTCTTAACCACTAACTAAACCTTTCCCTTTAAAGGCGCGCGTGAAAACGCGATACACCGCCGTCCTGGGCCTGCTTTTGTGAAGGTGACGTACCTATAGCCCCAACTCCCAGGGCCGCCCGATATTCATTGGCTAGACAGCGAGGCACCCATTACACATCTAATGTACCTATATTATCTATGTAGGGGAATGTACTTACTAAATTACGATATGCATCGTGAATTTTCTTATACTCAGGTCTGTCCTTTACTTCGCCATCATCGGTTGGTTCAAAAGCTGTAATAAATATAAATTGTATTTGGTTTAAAGTTTTTATTTGAAATTTTATAAAATTATAAAGTTTCTATGGAGGAAATACTGAGTAAAATTTTATAAAAAGTTCTTTTAATATATAATTTTTCATAACAGTAACAAAAGTGCAGCAAGCGCTTGAAGGGCATAGTATCTGCATTATAACACTCACGCAAAGATTTTTCTTCTATAAAAGTCTGTAACGGCACGTTCCAAACAGGACCATGAAGAAACCCCACTAAAGAGTCAAAAACCCAAGCATTGCCATCTAGATGTTCCATCTTCAGTCAATAATCTCACTTTCACTACGGTTAAACAAACCGGCTGTGTACGATATAATTATGTATTTTGGTATACTATAAACGATTATGTGACGTCTATTTGTACTTGGTGTTGTTATGGTAACCGATACAATTTCTTTGTTTTCTTCACCTTTACCATCGATTATAGCTTGTTATATAGACCCAATTAGGTAGGTATATATTTTTATCAATGACTTTTGATTTGTGGTAGCCTTGTGGTATGGGTAATGGATTGCTGAGACGAGGTCTCGGGTTCGATCCCAGGTTTACCATGGCACACACCAATGACTTTTCGAAGTTATGTGTGTATTTATCGCAGGTTTATAAGTGCCCCGTTAATGGCAATATGCTCTCCACCTATTACATTGGGACCTAAACATAAACTAGCAAAATGTGGGTGCTAGCACCTCTGCCTACCCCTTCGGGGAATACAGAAACGAGTTTATGTTATGCTAAGTTATGTTATCTATGCAATAGTGATCATTGTGATCAATAGTGCATTTACAATGAACATCCAAAGGTCGTTCTAAGCTAACTGTTGCCTACGGCTCCACTCGTGTTTGACACCGATCTCGTTTCCTCAAGCCAGTGTTTTCTACTCTTTCACGCTATAACGCCGGTAGGGTAGAAAGCTTGATCTGGCTGGACACATTGGCTCTTTTTTTGTCTCGGTCACGGGAACGGAAGTTTAATTTTATGCGCGTAGAGCCTCGTGCAGAAACAAATATTTAACAAAGGTATCAAAAATTTTCCTACCCATTGTTTTTTGCCACGTTTTGCTAAAAATCAAAATCGAAACTAAAATCAAAATCAAAAATCGTTTATTCTGCATAGACCATTAAATCAGAACTTACAAAACGTCAATATAAAATAAATATTAAATACTAGTTTAGCAAATGGACCACTGGTTCGAAACGCCGCCCAGACCAGAGAAGACTCCTAGGTTCAGTGGGTTCAATTTTCGCACGGAATTTTCGCTAGTCAGACCACAGTCAGACTCTGTCCAGCTTCCTGATTTTGAACGTACCTTTTTAAATCTTTTCTGGTAACACTGTCTAAACAAACTGTCAAATTCAATTTTTGTTTATAATCGGAAATCGATTGTGAAGATTTTAGGACAATTTGTTTGATTTGTCTTGTGGATTGTGATATGAATCTTCATCTAGCTATTTATTCAGTATTAGCTTGAATAATGCCATACCTTTCTTTACACCCCTGAAAGAAATCAGTAATACTCGTCTGTGATTTAAAATTTACATGAATGTAAAATGTAAACAACCAAGCAAAAAACGAAACAAAAAATAAATATTGTATGAACCAAATAAAGTATATGCATTAAAATGCCTTCTACCGAAACAATAATGGAACAAGGAAATGTGAACGGCGTAAAATTAACATTGAAAGTGCATAAAAGGCAAAATACTCCAAATTGGAGGCAGTTTACAATTTCTTACAGTACTGAAAAATCTTCTATATGGCCCAAAATATCACTATTTCTAGCAATAATAATTAACTTTGTGGCATTAATATACGTTCGTATACATCTTACAGCTTTAATAGTCATAATAGTAGTATTTTTGTCCTTGGCAATATTTTGGGTAACACACAGTGTTCAATCTGGTATGATTATTATTCTCTACTCATGATAATATATTCCTATGTAAGCTTATATTATAGATATAGCTAGTATAGCCATGAAATATGTTTGAATGAATTTTTTATAGCATTTATTATGCTAACTGTTAAGTTCGAAAAACATTGGAAAAAATGAAATGCTCAAGTGAGACTCGAACTCACGACCTTTCGCTTACAGGGCCTGTAAGCGAAAGGTCGTGAGTTCGAGTCTCACTTGAGCATTTCATTTTTTCCAATGTTTTTCGAACATGAAATATGTTTTAGAAATCATACTACACACTTAAATGCACTGTTAAACTTTATGGTAGGGTGTATGAGGCTCTACCAACATCCTTGTGGCCTCAGCCAACTTTACTTGCATTGGTGTACCTGTGAAACAATGGACGAGGCTCATGCACAGGCTTTCTCTTAAGGTTAGGGGATCAGATGGCTATCATTTACCATCAAAAAGAGATGAAAATCATATGATAAAAAACAACAGGCAGAACTCGGGCCTCAATATAAAAACTAGAGGCAACTGAGAAATTGCTATGAAGATGACAATTACAATAATTAGTGTTAGTTATGTTAACAAGTTCCCTAATATTAGGTTACAAGATTGATATGAAACACTACACAGTGCTATCAAGACCAAATGCTAGCATAGTGACCTATCTTATACCTAATATGGGTTCAAGAAAGCAAATAATGAACATACATTTATTTAAGTAAATGCATTATCTCTTGCTCAAGCATACAATTTTTATACCCACTTAATTTTCTCTTCTACTTTTTCTTACATACACACACATAAATCCCCGAAGGATAAGGCAGAGGTGTATTCACACCCACATTTTGCCAATTATGATTTTCGGTCCCACAATGTAATAGGGAACATGCCTATTGCTATCTAGTGGGCTCTTTGTCTTAGCTGTATGTTAACTGCCGGATGGAAAACTGCCCTATCACTTAGTTGCCTCTTACGACACCCACAGAAAGAGCTGGGCTGGTCCTATTCTACTCCTTTCTCTTTTCTAATTGAATACTACTACTTTCTCTATTACTATAATCTGCGGTAGCCTAGTGGTATGGGTAATGGACTGCTGAGACGAGGTCTCGGGTTCGATCCCAGGTTTACCATGGCACACACCAATGACTTTTCAATGCTTTTCGAAGTTATGTGTGTATTTATCGCAGGTTTATAAGTGCCCGGTTAATGGCAATAGGCTCGCCACCTATTACATTGGGACCTAAACATAAACTGGCGAAATGTGGGTGCTAGCACCTCTGCCTACCCCTTCGGGGAATACAGGCGTGAGTTTATATTATGTTATGTTATGTTATTCTCGATCTACAATAAATTAATTTTTACATTCCAGAAACTCTTCTAGTCATTCCAACAGTGGGTATCCAAAACTCGGTTAAATATGTTTGTGGTAAAGAAGACAACTTTATACCCTGGTCCAGCATTGATGATGTTATAATCAATGAAGTTATTAAGATGGTGAGTATCATCATTGATTTCAATTTTTAGAGATAGTTAGAATAAAGATTTAATTCTTCCAGTGTGGCTTAGCAACAACTCTCTAGCTGCAATGCTTCGATATCACCTTTCGGCTGTGGACGTTGGATGGCAGTCGCTTTACAGAAAATATGGAAGTTTAGCCAAATACACAGTTAGACTGGTAAAGCGGAACCCAGACTCCAAGCTGAAAAAGCTTTGGTTGCAACTGGGAATAACTCTAAGATTTTGTGTTTATACAGAAATAGAAATTACTTGAATAACTCTGTTTATTAAATGTTTCAGAATCGAGTGCTCTATTACCTGACAGTATTGGTGAAACAAAATGATTCCGAATCAGTGAAATTAATATCACTGTTTAAGGTATGCAAGTGTATATTATCTATCAATATAAAATTAATTTCCATTGGTTACTCTTCTAATCTTGCGGCGAAATTGTAGCTCTTGGGACCGGGAGACCCTTTACCACCTTATACGTCGGCATGTGTCACCATAAACCTAATGACCCGACACGGCGTGCGATTTTAGTAGGTTCGAGTCCGATATAACCGCTCCCTTCGGCCGGTGGGGGGTATCCATCTAAAATCGAAATGTGGTTCAAATCATCTCTAGTGCACGAAACACATTCAAATTAGTAACGTAAAGGTATCTCGAAAACGGTGCATTGCAATTGGCGCCCTGTCTACTATGAACCTGTGTGTGTGTGTAAATCCTGCCAATCGCAATGCTCAGTTCACTTGATACGTTACGATTACGAATATTTTTCGTGTTCAGGGCACTGGACCTCGACTTGTTACGATTTACCCCAATAGGAACGAGGTATGAATGTATTTACGACTGTAAGAAAAAATTGAATAGGGCGTTGAAGTTATCATCATGCTTGAAGTAGGTAATGACCTTAATCTCTCCATCCATCAAAGCCATGACTAACAATGACTGATTTATCTATGTAACTTTATTGTGAGTCATGTGTGACTCAGTCATGCTTTCCGTTGAATCCATCACACACTTGTAGATTCAGATTAGATTAATTAAGATAGCTCGAACATGCCTTTGTGACATGATTCAGTTTTGATATCTATAGTGAGGGAATTAGGGGACCTAATCTCACTATATATGTGATATTTAGTGAGATAAGGTCACCTAATTCACTCACTTATGGAGAAGGGATCAAAGATCCTCAACAATGTCTCATGTAATAATGCTCCCTTCTGGTTTTTGGGAGATTAAATAATATTATTTACTCAATTTTATTTAGGGTAAAATACTGGAAAAAATTTACACTAAGAGCTAATCCCTACTGAAAATGCAGTTCTACATACTATACTAGTATTCGTTGTATTCTCCCGTAGATAAGATTGAAAATGCTTCGTAATAAAGTCCTCTTTCAGTGGGGATTGACACTAACACTATTCGGTACAAGGTATTTTTATATTCACACCCTCTTAAAACTAGCCTCTGATTCCCACTGGTTGAGTTCCAATTCGTCAGTTATGTACTTTTTTTTATGTGCGGAAATCCCCTCCGATACCCCCAGAGCCGAACGGTGAGTTTATGTCGGACTCGGTCCGACTAAAACCGCACACCGCCTGTGGGTCGTCGTGCTAGGTTGAAGATGAGGTTGTTTTTGACATATCCCTCGCACCACGGCTGACCCAGGGCCATCACTATTGGTCTGGCCATTCTCGGGAGTTATGTACTATGCATACGAACCTTCCTTGAAAAAAGCTCTAAGACTAGGTACTAATATTTGCAAACTTCTCTGTTGCAGTTCACAAAGCCCAGACTATGGATGCTGGAGAGAATATATTCAGAACTTCAGTCGATATTGGTGGACGCACAGAAAGAAGTTGCTATGGGATCTGGTGATAAAAAATAAAGCAAAAATGTTTTCCTACCTACTCCTCAAAACACCTACCTACCTAGTCAAAACATTTTAATGGTTCTATTTAGCAGTATTCAACTGCTGCTGTATACCTGCTTTGAAAGCCTCAGCAGTAATTGATTATTTTCTTTAGTTTTAATAAATTATTTAACTGAGCTTATTGAATTAAGGCCCGTATTCTAGAATGACACTCAGCCTGAACCTTGATTAATCTGAGGACAGATTGTATCCATACTAATATTATAAATGCGAAAGTAACTCTGTCTGTCTGTATGTTACGCTTTCACGCCTTAACCACTGAACCGATTTTGATGAAATTTGGTATAGGGGTAGATTAGACCATGAGAAAGGACATAGGCTATGTTTGGTCGCGATAACCGACATCCACGCGGGCGGAGCTGCGGGCAAAAGCTAGTAGGCCATATGTCAAACTATCAATCTGTCTATACAATCTGTCATTAGATAAATTGTGATTCAGGCTGAGTGTCATTCTAGAATATGGGCCTAAGAATGGTAAGAGAGTAGTAAAATATGCGTTTGTTATTATTTCATCGTTGTTATTAATTTTTATCATCCAGACAATCTATAATAGTAAATTATTTGACAATTAAAGATTATGACGTCAATTTTTTTCTTATCATTTTCTTTACCTACTGTTTGAAGGTTTAATAAAAATATTTTTACTAAACCTCAAAACAGTAGGTAAAGAAACTGTATGAAAATAAAAATTAAGAAATTTGACGTCATTATGCCATAACTAATTTGACTGGACAGTCAAATACCCAATTTCTATGGCTCATAATGAGCTATTTCGTGTAATGGACTTAGTTTTTAAGTCATTGTAATCACACTAGTTGTAAGATAATAAAACGATAATAATGGAATTTTTCAGTATTGTTTATTTTTTCCCCTGAAACAGAAAATACAAAACGATTTTTATATTAACACATGATTGAAACAAGCTGCAAAAAATATTCCCCTGTTACCCGTGGTCCCACCAGTACGACCCACTAGTGGGACCACGGAGATATTCTTTTCCCCGTAGTCCCACTGCCTTGTGGTGGTACTATGGGGAAAAAAATTACTCGTCCCACTGCATTAGAGATGTGCAGCAAAGAGTTTAATATCAACATACTTATATCTCTTTGCATTGCACCACGGAACTCCTAATAGCCTGGTAGTACGATGGGGTGGACTTTTTACAGTTACTGCTGGCACGAGGTACTGAAGCAGTAGTGCAGAGGAGCTACGATTGATACTGCTGGACCAGTACCAAGTACATTTTGAATAGTAGTTTTTTTTTATATGGCACGTCAATTTGACTTCCTTCACCTGATAATTAGCTGAAGGCAGTCTCAGGAAAGAGGGTCACTATTACCTAGACGTACTATAATAACAGTGGTGGCACTCGGCTTGATGGCCTCATCAGATGTTTTTTCACGCCCCGCTTAAAGAACCCGGGACAGTAGGAAGAAGGAAACACGTGGGCTGGCATAGAGTTCCAGGTCTTAATGGTGCGGCAGAGGGAAGATTCACCGAACCGCTTGGTTCTTGATGGAATGTTCTGCACCATTATGTGGGTGACATCTAGGGCCTGGACTTATGAGTAGAAGAGAAAAATATTATTCACGGTAAGTAACCCATGACAACTGTTGGTTGCGAAACTTAGCTGAAAAGCCGGAGCGCAGGGGTTGCCTCGGCCGCCGCCGTATCGGACTATACAGTCACACTAGAGCCTGCCACACAGATACTGCTTAGATTTAAAGGCCTTCCACTAATTATACCAATAGGTAGTGCAACCTGGGTCTCGATTCTGCTAAAGCCGACCCATTATGGTGCCATCACCACTGCAAAAAAACGGTTAAAGTTCAAATCAAATGACTTTACAGGGCCTAATTGAAAAAGTGTAATGAAACTGTTTTCATATTTCATTTTGGACTTCAGTGCTACAGAAATAAAGTCTAAAACCTAATGTTATTTTTTGCGGTGACTTCGGCACCACAATGCTCTATCTTAGTAGAATCGACTATTCCATCTAGTTACATTGTAATTGATGTAAATAGTTGGACATTTTTGTTCCAAGTAGTTACATTATTTAGAAATTAAGGTGAAGCACGAGTGATTTGATTCATATATTGTATGCACAGTGAATTATGTAGTAGGTATCTATGTCATGATATGTTCTTTACGAATCTACCTGCAATCTGCAATGCAAGATATCTCGGTAAGAACGGTTATCGCGGGTTATCTTTATCTCCTTTGCTCAAGTAAATGCCACTATATGATAAACTGGTAAAAGATAAGTCTGAGTTCATGGAGTTTACTTAGGTTAGATAACCGTTAACGCAATAGCACTATATGAAACTTATTGGCGCCAAAATATTTATTAAATAATTAAATCATCATCACTACATAGTAGGTATAAAGCAAAGTCACTTTCCGCATACGTCCGTCCTTATGTAAGTATGCTTATATCTTCAAAAGTACGTTACAGATTTCGATGCGGTTTATTTTAATAGATAGAGTAACTCAAGTAGATGGTTTATATGTATAACAAATGCTTAATATTGTAGAGGGTGCGGCGGGAACGGAATCGGACACTACGACGACGGAAAAATATTGGTGGTTCGAAGTTCACTGGATCAGTTAGTTAAACGTAAAAGTACCTGTAGATAGTTAGTTACTATACCTGTGACTATACTTACACAGCTCACAATAACAGCTAAGTAATCATGTAAATTTAATCGAGCTGTGATTGTTGCTAATAAAATAACACAATGATTCACGAGGGCTTCGCTTGTGCTGGGCTGTAGAGGCATCAAGCGAGGTCCCTGCACAACGTGGCCCCTGTAAAGGCGAGGCTCTGAGCGGCTGCCCCGCTCGACATCCCATAAGGCCGCATCTGCTAATGGTTATTTGCTTATCATTAAGTAGGTATATCTATCTAGCAGTACTTAATTCATGGCGATTTAATGAATGAGGGGATCTTTTTTCATTTTAATATATTGCGCGTGACTTCATGAGTTATGTAGGTATCTCTTTCGCCTGTAAAACATATGTACCTAGATACTGTTGGAACATCTTCTTCGTGGTTTCTGCAGCGTATCGCCGCATTTGCCAATGTCAAATTAAATGTAAGTACTATAAAATCATTAATGGCGAAAACACAATATCAAGCTTGAATCTATACTAATATTATAAATGCGAAAGTAACTCTGTCTGTCTGTATGTTACGCTTCCGCGCCTAAACCACTGAACCGATTTTAATGAAATTTGGTATAGTGGTAGATTAGACCTTGAGAAAGGACATAGGCTATGTTTTGTCGCAATAACCGACATCCATGCGGGCGGAGCCGCGGGCAAGAGCTAGTATCATATAAAAGGCTATCAATGCAATAAAACCTAGGTATATAAAAAGTTTTACTAGTGTCTATCAATTGTCGACTGTATTTTTCACTAGTCAGTTTTATTTTATAGAAAAAATCATTGAACTGGAACGGTAAAAGAACTACATCGACCGGTGTGAATCGTTTCGTGGAAATCCCGTTGTTAGTTGTATTGTAACTGTAGAATATATAGGCATAGAACTAACATCTGCTCGAATTTCCCAATTTGTTCACAATTCGTAGCTCACCTCGGCTCGCAGCCGATGCCAAAAACACGAGCAATACCTCGAGATCGCTCCATTGGTTTTTGGTAACGATCCGTCGGGTTCCCCACCTGCACAAATTAACACCTCGCTAGTTCGTTTACTCTGTTGTAATTACATACGTACCCATACATGAATTAATCGGTTAATTCATTCGCAATGTAGCTAAATTTGTACGTCACGTGGTGCTGTGACACCTAATAGTTCAGCATTTCGGTGACGTCTACGAGTTATCACGCTGTATAATTGCACAGGGTGTTAAACTCTGATAGGTACACCTAAAGATATATCATGGACCTAAAATTTACTCTATATGGGTATCTTTTGAGGATAGCACGGAATGAGACGGTTGTGGGCGAACTCAAATTCACCAAGCATAGAATTATATCGTACCCTTATTGCCAAAACTGATTATCTATACTGAACATCATTTTGAGTTATGACGATTTTAAAGTTTATCGACACTAAGGGATGAAAATACATACCTAGTTATTAGGTATGTATCTCACGCAAAAACCGCGCCTTGTCGTGGAGTTGCGGATAACAGCCCGTGATACCATACCATACCATGGGTATGTATCGCAAATACTCAAATTAAAAAGAGAAACTATTTAAGTTAATGTTTTTTGAGTTTTTTTTTGAAAACCTAATAGTTTTCAGATAAATTAAGAAAATTATTGGGACGGAGTGCATTTATTCAGTATATTATAGTTATGATCCAGCACCAGGTCGCACCAGGGTTCCGTTTCTATCGCGGTCCAAGATATGTGTCCCGAGGCATACCTACCATTAGAAGACGTTGACTTACCCGAGCGTTATTCTCTAGAATCTGGAACAATTTAACTCTAAACCAAACGATCATTGTGATTTGGTATATTTGGTTCGTTACGTTAGGAAATTGGACTTTTAGGCAGATACATGAAAAATAGGAAAATAAGTAAGCACCTAGGTACAATATCCATTCGGAGCATAATGTGCAAAACGCAAAATGTACACTACAAGCAAAATGTGCAAATCGCAAAATGTACAAAAAAATAATGACAATATTAGGTATGCTTTAATTATGTCAATTCGATCGTTAGTTTTAATCGAATGCGTGTCGATTCTACTCTAATCGAACCATATTCTTGAATTGAAGTAGGTAAGCACCTTTGAATGAATTTTTACAGCACTAAGTATGCTAACTAGGTAGGTAAAAAGGTAGGCACCTACTTCAATTACTAAGGTACCTACGAGTACAATTGAATTGTGCTTGTGCCCTCACTTAGGTAGGTACACATTTCTCTGCGGCAGTGTTCAATTTAGTTGCAACCTGTCGAGAAGTTCAAGCATATTCCTATGATAATCACGGTACGATGGATTTATTACAAACAGTTTGAGATTGGAAATGTTTGGAGATACATCTCCACTACAACCAATCAAGTTTGCTAAAATAGAAAATGTTCCTTTCTGTTAGGAACATGTTAGAAGGTGGCATAGAATCCCAAGTGCAACACCGAGTTCTCTGGTCTAGTGAGCGGCAGTCCCCCTATAAGGGAAAGATAGCGGGCTTGAGTCCCGACCGGGCGATTCACTTTTCCCTGATGTGATGTTTTACCTAGGTAGGTATTCAATGTATCTATAGTTAGCATACTTAATGCTTTAAAAACATCATTGAAACTGTTTTATTGATTTAAACTGTATTATTGTCCGAACTAAAGGTATATATTATCACAAAAATCCGTCAAAAGGTAGGAGGGGAAAACCAAGGAATTAAGATCATTTGAGCACTTTGTTCATCAACATCTTTCTGATGCTGACTGTACTTCTTTATTTCGTTAGACTGTGGTTATATTCTTAAAATCTGTCATGTGTGGTCTCAGACTAAAAGAATAACATAGACGGATCGTATAGAACTAGCAAGTGAAGCTGCAAAAAGGAATACTAAAGTAGTGCTATCTTGTTTGCACTACTACACTACTGTAAAAAAAAAAATAGGCAACTAGCCTATTAGGCTAGTTGACTAATTTTTTTTTTCAATCGAAAAATGACCACTTTCTTGTAATATAATGAACTGTAAAAGTAAAATTTTCGTACGACAAATAGTTTTCAAGATATTTGATTTTGAAAAATTCAATTTGTCGCGCCGCGCCGGCCGAAAACGCTCCATACAAAATCGTACAAAATTGTGACGTCACACTTCTGTAGCGCGTAGTGCAAATGTATGGAGTGCGAGACAATATCGCATTTATCTCGGTCTACGTTGCGTTTACACGTATATAGTTCGTAATAAAAGTTATTTAAAATTGAATGAGGATTCTAAAAAGATGTATTTGAATTGAATTTGATTGTTTATATTTTGACTTTTTTTGGGAATTACAACTAATAAAAAGTCATAGTTTCAGTTTAAATATGCAACATTTTATTTTTCACGGAATATTTTGTCAGAACAAGCTATCATATTAAGCTGTATTGGGAAGAATCGACGACTTAGTCAAATAGCCTATTGTGAGCACGCACGAGTGCGAGCGAGATGGCACTACTTCAGTATTTCTTTTTGTGGCTTCACATGCTAGTTCCATGCGATCCGTCTATGTTATTCTTTTAGTCTAAAAGTGTGTGGTTATTATTGCCGGCAAAGTGACTATCGCGTAATCCAATGAGATCAATTATAATAGATTTCGGAAGTAGGTACCTAGGGTACTAAGCGCCAACGTGGGCTCTAATTGAATGAACCACCGCCATTTTCTCGCTCTTATGCTAATTCCATTGTCTAGGTTGAAAGGAGCTCTAATGACTGCCAAAACGGTGAAGATTAATACGTTCTTTGTGTGCAGTTTAAATAGACACTTTATAATTTTTGGTTCCGTTTTTGTTCTTCTCATTAATTAGTTTAAATTTCGGATGTAAAGTAGGTAGTATGGGTGATGCCTTCATTAATTTCAGAGCAACACACTAGGTAACCATTGAGTAACTTGGATACCGACTACCCTTTGAAAGTACCTATACAATTTTAGGGTTTTATCAAGTTTGATCAATGAGTGCATACCTAGGTACTTACGTATTTATAAATTGTAGGTAATATTTAGGGTACAACATTTCGCCACCGTGGATCCTGGAAGCGAGATCCCTTGCGGCACTGTATCGGTTCCGGAAGGAGGCGCGGGAGCGGGGATACGATTTACTATGATACGAAGACATTCTGGCCGAGAGAACCCGGCTCCACAGGATCATGGTGGCGGAGCGGGAGCGACGACTTGAGCAACTACGCGCAGGGCATGCCGTCATATAGGCGGTAAGGCCCATCATGGGGGAATGGCTAGAGAGGCCACATGGCAGCCTCTCGTATCGACTGACGCAGATTATCACCGGGCACGGGTGCTTCGGGCGGTATCTGCGTCGGATCGAAAAGGAGCCAACGTCTGAGTGCCATCATTGCGACGCGAGCGAGGACACAGGGCTGCAGACGCTCACCGAGTGTCTGGCATGGGCCGGACCAAGGCGGGAGCTAGTGGCGGCCCTGGGAGTGAGAGTTCTCGCCCTCGTCACCCTGCTCACAGCAATGGTCCGCTCTGCGGACGCGTGGGCGGCCGGTGTCTTCTTCAGCGAGCAGGTGAAGGTCGTGAAGGAGACGGCGGAACGGGAGAGGTGGCGCGAGCGAGAGAGACTCGCGGATCGCGCTGCCCGCGCGCGCAGGTAACGCGGGCATCGGAGGGCACTGACTGACCTCCGTCCCGCATGAGCGTGGGCCTGGGGGTGACGGGTGGAGCCACCTGTCACCCCAGCAGAAGCAGGCCTCGGCGGCACGCTGAAAAGCGCGCCTCCCGATTCCGGGGGCGAGTCGGGGACACCAATGACCCCCCTCCCGAGGTGGGCCAGACCGTAAGGGATGACCCTGGGTCAGCCGGGGTGCGAGGGATATGTCGATGACAACCTCACCTCCGGCCTAGCACCACGACCCACAGTCGGCGTGTGGTTTTAGTCGGTTCGAGTCCGACATAACCTCCCCTTCCGGCTCCGGTAGGAGAGGTCTCCGAGGGGATTACCGCACGAAAAAAAAAGGGTACAACATGCTTATAAGAAGTGAAATACCTAATTGCTCGTAGGTATATTTTAAATAGGTACATTTGTATTGACGAGCTCTGTTAAATGAAATTAAATGAATTTCTTTTTTTAAATTTTTTAGCACTACAACTTTTTCACGTATATTTTTTCCGTGCGTATATCCCTACGGATACCTCCCCCGCTGGAGTCGGAAGGGGAGGTTATGTTGGACTCGAACCGACTAAAACCACACGCCGACTGAGGGTTGTGGTGCTAGGCCGGAGGTGAGGTTGTTTTCGACATATCCCTCGCACTCCGGCTGACCCAGGGCCATCCCTTACGGTCTGGCCTTCCTCGGGATGGAGAACAACGGTGTCCCCGAGTCGCCCCCGGAATGGGGAGGCGCGACTACACACACCGTCACCGTGATCCTGTGGAGCCGGGATTTCTCGGCCTGAATGTCTTCAGTAAAAAAGTAAGGTGTTTTGAAATTTTTAATTTAAGGTGGTTATGTATATCAAATGAGTATTCTAGGTATCATTAAAATTGAAAACTAGCTAGTGACTAGAATTGTGAAGTGACAAACAACCATCACAATTACAAAACAATTGCCTAAGCTAAGGGGACTCCTGATTCATAACCCTGTACAGCATGCACGCAATCTATATGCTAATTTTATTGTACTGGCTCTAAACGATGCACTTTCATTATGTTAATGTCAACGGTCAATTTGTTTAATTTGTGATCAGGCTATGGGATACTGTGAGGGCCAATCTTGAAGTTATTCAATTGATTCCCTTGGCACATTCTATGTCAGATTATTTTACAAAAAAAAATGTAGGTATTATGAAAACTCTATAATTTTTATTTAATTATAATCTTATTTTCCAACTAGCTTTTAAATATAGAATAGAAAGATTTAGGTTACTGCTCCTGCGACCCAGATTTCTGTGAGCCTGGTACCTCATGCAAATGTACCAGGGTCACAGAGAAATACAGATCCCGTGACCGCGACCCACAGCAACCTATATTACGGTTTACGGTTCTATTCAACCGATTGCAATCAAACAAACGTAAGATTTTAAACCTGATGAGACCAACCTGATGAGACCTTTCTAATGAAAAAAAAAATCGTATCAAAATCCGTTCAGTAGTTTTTGCTCCATCGCAAACAAACAGTTCCAATTTCCAATCATATAATAGTATAGAAAGATAGGCGTCATTTTCGTAGGAACTTACTATTTAGAAGTAATATAAATTTA
Organism: Eilema sororculum; assembly: GCA_914829495.1. Taxonomy (NCBI): domain Eukaryota; kingdom Metazoa; phylum Arthropoda; class Insecta; order Lepidoptera; family Erebidae; genus Eilema; species Eilema sororculum. The sequence goes on along the minus strand of OU618553.1, from coordinate 11,114,189 downwards.
AGTTTTTGTGGACCAAGAGAATCAACGGAATACGTCGACCTTCAAGATTCGGCCGGGAATGCTTTTCTCCTCTCGAGGGACGTCTTAGAAGTCTAAGTCTAGTAACTAATTCTAGTCGAGTGAACAAAACTAGTTAGGTACTAGGTACCGCGTTCTTCGGGTAATGCCTTTTAATTAGTTAGGTACAGTTTAGGCCAGTAAGTCAAATATTTGAAACATATTATATAATACCTAAATAAATATCTAATATTAAAATATTGTAGAACGTCCAACAGACTGTGAGTGTGAAGTGGAGAGGTAAAAGTCGGAAAATTGACTCCGGATTTCGTTGCGACTGGGACTAATATACTTAGGTATTGGCAATCTAGACTTAACCTGGCTTAGCTTAATTAATTAAGTTTTAGAATGTGAATAATCATACATACATATACTCACACCAGTAAATCCCCCAAGGGGTACACAGACTGAGGTGTATTAACACCCATATTTCACCAACAATGATTTTCGGTCCCACGTAAGAGGGGGCGAGGCTATTGCCGTCCAGCGAGTACTTAGTTACCGACAACAGCCCTATCCCATTGTCGCCTACAGGAAGAGATGGGGTGGCCCTCTTCTACTCCACCGGGAACTTACCCGGCACTGATGGAAAACCTTCATTGAGAAATACGCACTTGAATCAATCCATACTAATAATTATAAACGCGAAAATAGGGTGGTATTAGATTCGTGCCAATCGAATTTGGGATTGTTAGTGGTGGTGTTAGATAGGGGTTGGTCTCCCCTTCTCAAAAATACTCCTCCCCCCCCTGCGGAGATGCGTGGTTTTTTTTAAGGGCTGTTTAAAGTTTCGTGTAACGGAACGAAGTAATGTGTGATAAAACGCTATATTATTATTTTTATGCATTATAAATCACCTCATCTCCCCCCCTCCCCCCTCTCCCACTCTCCCCCCTTAATTCGATTGGCACGATTCTAAAGCAATCCCCGAAAATAAATCAGTCACTAAACCGATTTGGTATAGGGGTAGATTAGACTTTGAGAAAGGACATAGGCTAAGTTTGGTCGCAATAACGGGCATCCACGCGGGCGGAGCCGCGGGCAAAAGCTAGTAAGATTATAAATGCCAAAAACTCGGTCTGTATGTTACGCTTTCACGCCTAAACCACGCCATCTTTTTTGATGAAATTTGGCATAGGGGTAGATTAGACCTACAGAAAAGAAATAGGCTATGTTTGGTCGCGATAACTAGCATCTACGCGGGCGGAGCCACGAGAAAAGCTAGTTACAAATACATTACAAAGTTACAGTATATTCGTTCCATAGTGGATAAAAATCACAAATAAAACACCGTGAGTAAAGTAGAACACCATTCGAAACTTCGGCCCCTCGGGCAACTAGTTTGACAGTTTGTTTTAAGTTAAAACCTTATAAATAGTGTCCCCGTGCAAGGAATTTTAGGATTTCATGATTTCGTGGAGTTTCTCATGAGCGTAAATGGTCTCGGCGGATTAATGTTGGACAGCTTAAATGGATGTTTTTCTTTTAGACTTTGGAATTGATTGTTTTCGAATTTAGTTTTCAATGAATCTAGCAACGTATACAGATATGATAATTGGGTGCTCTACTGACTAGTCAAATTAGCTACTTTTTATGAAACGTCAAAACGATAAGTTATAAGGTAACTTGTATGGAAAAAGATGTAGGGACGTCATGAAATTTAATAGTCTAATCAGTTACTATTATAGATTGGGTGGATGATTAAAAATAAATAAAAATCATAAAATAAGAACTGACGCAACTGTTATCGCTCTTTTACCATTCCTAATTTAATAAGTTCGGTTAGATAATTTATTTGAAATTTAGGATAATACCCAATTAAGTACGTAAACATTTAAGTAACTAGGTACAGTAAGGAGTTACTGAAACTTATAAATGTTGGAGGCTAAGTAAATGTTTTGTAAATAGACCAAAAAAAATTATGCCCGCTGAGTTTCTTGCCGGAGTCTTCTCAGATCTGGGCGGCGGCGCACTATGTGTCAAAAGGCCGATTTAGAAGGACAAAAAGGGTTACTACCATTCTATAATAATACTAGCAAAAGCGATAGCAGGAAACACCGAGGTCACGATTCCGATGAGAATTTTGTGCAAGTACCATCCAATAAATTAATAAATAATTTCAAAGTGTCATCACGGCTGGAATTCACAATGAAATCATTCACTTTTCTGCACTTGGTCTGTCGCTATTTCAAAGTGTTTATAAAATGAATTGTTATACATTTAGTGATGAATCGTGAAGTAGATGGTAGGAACTACTATTTTTATTCATTCACATTGCAATTACTTTAACGGCTGCCGAAAAATAGCAGTCTGATGTGATAGATATTAGATTTTTAATACTAACTTTGCATTTTTTGGACCAGAAACTACGTGTAGGTACTTTATTGTACCATGACTAAAACTTACTTATGTATTAGTCTCATTTATATAGTATTGCTCAAAGTAAATTAAAAAGTGCGGACTGTTGCGGAACCTTCTCAATATTTTAATCGTAATGTTTGTATCCAGAAGGGAAGTTCTACAAAAAAAAGAAAAAAATAAGCGTTTATTTGAAAATATTTCTAAGAAATACGAAACTTACGACGTAACAGAGGAGTCTAAAAGAAATATTAAAATGATCATTTCCCGAATTTGTCAACAATTGGCTGAAAAGTGGCTGGCATGCGGAAGAACTACAGAGCGTGTTGAAAAAATGTCGAAGGGTACTGAATGGATGAATGGTCACGACTTTAAATTTGCTGTGACATAATTACCTGCAGCCGTCAACCTCATCCTTAACAAGTGAGCCCACTCCAAGTCCTGGTCGCCCAAAGATCGAGCAACAATCAAGCAACATTTTAAATAAAATCAGTTTTTTCATAGGTTGCGTTTAATTCTATAATATATATTTTTTAAACATCATACTGTATTTTTATTAATGCATTCTTTATTCATTTTCAATTAATTGTCATAATGAAATTCGGCTTTGTTCTTCTTAGAACAAGGACTATTTTAAGCTGGACTCTTATGACGTAGTAAATCTTTCTACCCAAGTGTCAACATATACTGGTAAATTTATTATGGCGCTAAATGTACCAAAAATACATGTAATTATTTAAATTTTTGCTATATTTAGACAAATTATCTATAGATAACACCTTTAGAGCTAATTAATAGTGTCAAATAATATTGTCCGACTAGATCGGCCTTTTGACACATAGTGCGGCGTTTCGAACCGGTTGGTGGTAAATTTGCTAGTATTAGTTAATAAATAATATTTACTTTATGTTGACTTTTGTAAGTGCAGATTTAATGGTCTATGCAGAATAAACTATTTTTGATTTTGATTTTAATTTTGGAGGTCTGTATTAGAATTATCTAAAACGTGTTAGGGGCACAATCTAATAAACGCACTTGCTTACCAAATGGATGGTTGCCTGTGCGGCGTCCGCGTCGGTTCGTTTTCATGTTATATTATGCAATATAGGTACAAGTGTGTTATAGGCCTTACAATTTTAAGACTAACGGCAACGTTAGAATTTTCTCGAACAGGAACAACGCTTAGATTATTGATATTAACTTAACCTTAAACAACAACCTTCTCTGAAGTTAAAATCGCTTAAAACTGCTACTTAGATCGATTAAGTTAGGATTTTTTTCGACTGGTCCAGGTGGGATACGAACTCGCGATCCTTCTCTTACTGGGAGAACGTTTTAACCGTTAAGCTACCAATCAAAAAAAATATTCTATAGATATAGGTTGCGGTAGTATCCATACTAATATTATAAATGCAAAAGTAACTCTGTCTGTCTGTCTGTATGTTACGCTTGACAAAACCACAGAACCGATTTCGATGAAATTTGGTATAGGGGTAGATTAGACCATGAGAAAGGACATAGGCTATGTTTGATCGTGATAACCGACATCCACGCAGGCGAAGCCACGGGCAAAAGCTTGTATTACATAAAATATAAGTTGCAGATTGTTATCTTTAGCCATGGATTTTAGATGTACGACAGCACAGATTAAACCTATCGGTTAGTAAGTGCTTCACATCAATCGCATCGACTTCGGTAAATCCAAAATGTGTTATCAAAACTAAGTTTATCAGCTGTTGACTTCAAACGGGAATATGATTGTATCGTGACTCGTTATAAAAGTCTCGAATGATTAAACTATAGAAACTTGTCTTTTTTTTTTTAAGAATATTAGAACCGAAGTTACTAATATTCCCTCTAACCCCTCCAACTAAGCTAAAATGCTTGTGCTGGGAGTGGGTTCACGCCGGTAGTGTAATGGCCAGGATCGAACCCGGGACCTCTCGATCGTAAGGCCGACTCCTTAACCACTAAGCTACCGACGCTTCGAATTGAGGAACCGCTTATGATACTAAAGTGTCATAAGCGGTTACTCTGTGGCGTGGCGGTAAACGCGAATGCTACGCAGGAGGCGCGGGTTCGATCCCCGCTCAGTGCAAATATTTGTATGCTTGAATATGGCTATTTACATTGGTCTGGGTGTTTCTATGTATAATATGTATGTATTTACAAAAAAAAGGTATGTAAGTATGTTTATCCGCATTCTAAATTCCATAACACAAGCTATGAAAGCTTACCATGCGTCTAAATAGCGTTGTGTAGAATGTTATGGAGTTGTGGAATAGTGGATATAGTTAGTGCTAAAAATAGTATAATAAACACAAATTGGTTTTAGGGTAATTAATACATTAGTGTGATACCTTTTAAATTGAAGTGTATCACAAAACACGAGCGGCAGTAGCTCAATGGTCAAGCAGTCGAACTTGATCAAGAGGTCCCGGGTTCGAACCCAGGCGATTACATTATCAACATGAACACACTCCTAACACAAGCAAATTACCCAGCTTAGCGGTAGTGGTTAACAGGAATAGCTACTATAAGCGGTGCCAGATCGATTAACAATAAAATTTGCACTATAGTTGTGACAACAAAAAAAAAAAAAAAAAGTTCCCCTACCGTATGAAAAATGAATACAACCCCAAGTAGCCGCTCTAAATTGATCGTAATGTCAATTCGGTCAACAAACTTTATTCTCAATCCCTTTGGCACGAGGTATAGTGATTTCGGGAACTAGTACCTAGGTTTGTTATCTTAGGGCAAGCCGTCGTCGTAGCGGCGGTAAAACCCATCATGGGGGAATGGCTAGAGAGGCCATAGGCAGCCTTTCGTATCGACTGACGCAAATTTTTAACCGGGCACGCGTGCTTCGGGTGGTATCTGCGTCTGATCGATAAGGAGCCAACATCCGAGTGCCATCACAATGCTGCACACGCTCACCGAGTGTCCGGCGTGGGCCAGACCAAAGCGTGAGCTGGTGGCGGCCCTGGGAGTGAGAGTTCTCACCCTCGCCACGCTGCTCACGGCGATAGTTCTCTGTTCGGGGGCGTGGCGGCCGGCGTCTCCTTCTGCGAACAAGTAATGGTCGCGAAGGAGACAGCGGAACGGGAGCGGGGGGCGTGAGCGAGAGAGACTCGCAGTTTGCACCTGTATCCTTTCGGGTGAGAATCCCCATAGGTCAGCAGGGCGGCGATCAAAACATAACTTATATGCAAGCGTCTGAAAATCCTCAGTGATGCCTACCTGTGACGATAAGAATGATTTGAACTGATAATGTAACGCTCTTGTACTGTACTTACATTGCAACGGCCATGATATCTAAAGAACTTGTGACAGTAAAATTTACTACCTTTTTCACCCATCATTCTGTAAGATTATTATTTAATATTATTTTTTATGTAAAACACACTAACAGCTATTGAGCTGATGCGTGTGTGTCCTGTGATCTGGAGATTTTGTCGAGATATAATGACAAATAAGTCATCGCCACCCCTAGACAAGCGATGAGGCGTATTCTAGAACAGAATCCATACTAATATTATAAAATGCGAAAGTAACTCTGTCTGTCTGTCTGTATATTACGCTTTTACGCCTAAACCACTGAACCGACTTTGATGAAATTTGGTATAGGGGTAGATTAGACCATGAGAAAGGACATGTTTGGTCGCGATAACCGACATCCACCCGGGCAGAGCCGCGGGCAAAAGCTAGTGATGAATATTTGGGTTTGACACGAATGATAGTTCATGAAAGTTGTCAACGTATATCAATCCCTTAGATTGATCAATTTATTCTATTTTACAAAGTATTGCCACTTGTCTAGAGGGATATGAGGACATTCAATTACGCTGTTTCTATAAAAGAAAGAACAAACAACAAAAACCCAGTGTTTAGAACGAATCTACATAAAATCGAAGTGAGAATAGTTATGTACAAAGTCTATTACAGCAAGGCCTGGCTGCCTTCGTCTCTAGGGAAATCACAGGCGACAGTAATTATATCTTTTATATTTTTTCTGCGTTGCATTTTGATGCCGCAGCCGTGTCACTACGTTTCCTGTACACATTTATGGGATTTAGGTTCAGAATGTCCAATTCCCAAAATGTCCAGACGGTGCAATACTTCCATTCAACTCGAACATTCTGTTATATGGACATTTTGGAATATGAAAATTTGGGTAGGTATTGGACGTTTTGCACCCTGTGGACATTCTGGACATTTTGGTGATATTGAATGTTGATGAATATGTATTTAGCTCACGATCATCATAATATTGTCGATACGGGATGCATTAAAAGCGTGTACTATAAAACCCGGGGTCCGCTCGCCATTCTTCCCCTTAATTTGACTTACCTTGACTTTTGTGGGAGTTATTGTTCATTGAACTCTCAACCCCGAGAGGAAAGTGTGCATCAGAGCTTCGACCATTAATCAGCAGGTGTACTGGTTTACAGATAAGGTTAGATTGGCCCCTGAAAGAGACCTTAAATCTTTGTTCAGCTATCTAATGAATATTTACGATCCATTTATCTCTGTTAAGCTACATTATATATCATCTATTATTTACTTACCGAAATGGTGTTGAATAGGCTAAATAATAGTTACGTAAGGCACAGAATAGATGAGTTAAGGTCTTTCTTTCAATTAATTTATTACAAATTTGCAAAGATAACTAAGTTAAAATAAATTAACACGGTCCATAATTTTAAAATATTTCTGTCTGTAAAATATACTAACAAATTAAATTTTAAATTACTTTTTGATGTTACGTCTGTTAAATTTTAGAAATTCATCTGGTTTTAATGTTGACCTGCGCTGCGGTTCGAATTTCATTTTTTCTGGTGTATGCCGGGACTGGTTATTACGTTCGATTTTGTCATTATAATTCATATGCACCGTTCCCATTCTGTGAGATGCGTTCGAGATGATAGATGCCATGGTGTACGACGGATGTGGCAATTCCGGAATCTGAGAAATGTAATATTGTCGAAGTTTCTGACGCTCGACTTCTTTCACGTCGACAATCGAAGTGTCACTTAAATCTGTCTCCAAAGTGTCGCAAGTTTCTTCGCAAGTTATGTTCGAGTCATACATCGATGCGCCCAATGTCGATTCTGTATCACCAGCTCGATAGTAAGACAGTCTGAGTTGTGAATAGTCGTCTATATAAAATTCTGAAGAGTCGTCGAGTTCTTTTGAAGTCTTGGCAGTCGATTGTGAATGTCCATTTTTCTTAGCACTCATTGTTATCGCTGATTAAAAAAAGTAACAGTCCAACAATTGAAATTGATTTAAAATTACACAAAGCTATTAAAATTGTTCTCTTATTATTATTAGGTACGCACTAAAGTTTAAATAATTTTAATACTTCTAAACTAAATAACCACCATAATGGCAAATTGGCTCGATATACCCTCATAAAATGTATTTTTTTTATATGGTTGCAGGTATGTCACAGATAAAAAAAATATTCCTAGCTGTATTCTGAAATATAAAAATGCGATACTGTCAGCATTTTCATACTCCATATAAACACTCTCATATAATTAATAATAAATGCACTCTGCTCACATTTAATAATTATTTACTTGGGTTTTAACAATTTATAAAATAATTTCTATGGCCGCGCATATAGTTTTTGAACCGTGAGCTGTGATTTAAAAAGAAAAAAAGTACAGCCAGTCGCCATCTTTGTTTGGTACAATGACGTAATATAGCTCAATTCACATATCTTGGACCTAAAATGTGTTCAAAATTTATTCTGTAGGTACGCGCAGTATACGTTTCTTAGAAGTATTTTGCAGGTAACACGGGGTGCTACTGCTGTGGAAAAGCTCAAGTTCACCCAGTAATAGTAATTATTACAATACAATCTGCGCGCGCCAAGGCCTTTTATATTAACGATTTAGGTCCAAGATATATGAATTGAGTTATATTCTTGGATCTTAAATCGCCGACTTAAGTTTGACTTCTAGAGATAATAGGAGATTGCGATTCTTAGTAGGTATTAGGTGCATTATTATTTATTAGCTTTATTGCGTTGCCGGTTGCGCTCTGCAAATTCGGTAGACTATACCAATTAGGTGTACCTACCTACCTACCTATTAATTGACGAGTGTCTTGATTGACTATTGTTTTGTTTTTTAAAAGCCTATAGGTATCTATAGCTGCCTCAGTTTTGTTACTTAAAATAATGTTTATCAGTAAACGTGCGAGATAAAAGTAAGCTATTTGAAATAATAAAATGTATAAAAATATAATAGAAACTAGTTTTTGCCCGTGGCTCCGCCCGCGTGGATGTCGATCATCGCGACCTAACATACCCTATTTCTCATGGTCTATTCTACCCCTATACCAAATTTCATCAAAATCGGTTCAGTGATTTAGGCGTGAAAGCGAAACAGAGCAAGACAGACAGAGTTACTTTCGCATTTATAATATTAGTATGGATTGCTGTGTTAGTTGCAATTAAATGGCAACAAGAAAGGGACTACCTATGTTACAAAAAGGCGAAAAACAAACAAATAAAATTCTATCTAACTAAAGAATAATTCAGCACGATTTTTTATTTTTTAAATTATTTGTTTTTCTTATTCTAATCTTATCAATATTTAACCAGTACGTTGACAAATGTCAATTGTCGACAACGTTTCACTTGAATAATTTTGCATTTATAATCAAAGGTTTTTCGTGTAGGTACTTAAGTAATATCAAATAGATTCTGCCGTAACGTGGCAGTGCTGTCAGTCTTTTGGGAGAGCTGCCACAATAGGCAAGCGATGCGGAGGAATTAATAAGTATTGTTTGAATATTTCTACAAGTAATTGTATATTAGTTCAATAAATAAGTCACCACCTTCTAATTGGAAGATCTTGACGGTGATATTTCTTTTTTGTGACATAGTTCTTTCCAAACCTGAACATTTATTTTTGTTAAATGTTTTATGATATTTAAAAAAAAACTCAGCCCAAAAAAAAATGTTTAAACATACTCGGGACTGCGCTAATAACTTTATTATCCAACTAAGTTATGTGTCCTATTATAATATATAGTTACTTCAGATATTATGTTATTATTTTGAATGATAGGGCAAAACGAAAGGGTTGTAAATGGTAACATTTTGACATAAGTAGATACTTACTAATCTAGCAAAAAAGGAAACAAAATTAAGAGTTCTAGTACCCATTACCTATTACATACTTGATACTAGATAGTACTCCCGTTGACGCCTCCAGCCACTTCAGACAAGTGGCAATTCGCTGGTCGGCGTATCGTGGAATAAAATGACAAATGTGTGGGATTTGACATAGGTGACAGTCGGCAACGAATGTCATATAAGTCAAATCCCATACATACAGCATTCTGTGTATTGTGTGGATCGATATTATTCATGTGTTATATAAGGGCCCAGTTGAAAACCAGCGCCAGTTCCTCGTGGTCTGGTAGATGCTGAACTGGGTTCCTATTGCTGCAGCCGTAAGACGCGTGTGCCATCCTTACATTGATATAACGCTGACATGTTAATCTTATATTTTTTGTATGTGTGAATGTTATGAATCATTTATATTCTGTCTATCGTATCATGTTTATGTTGTAGGTATAATATATTCACGCCGGTGTGACTGAAAAAGCAATCGAACCCGGGACCTCTCGATCATAAGGCCCACTAGTTACGCTTTCTACAATTATTGGGTTCATATTACACTAGCTGACCCAGCGAACTTCGTAACGCCAATTTTTTTCCGCCCGCGTGGCGTCCGATTCCGTTCCCGCTGCACCCTCTACTATATTATACATATGAACCTTCTTCTTGAATCACTCTATCTATTAAAAGCAACGGCATCAAAATCTATAGTGTGGTTTTGAAGATATAAGCATACGTAGGGACATAGGGACGCTGAAAGTGACTTTGCTTTATGCTATGTATTGATCTATAACTTATTACTCCTATTTTATCGTAATAACAGTAACACTTTACTAACATATCAAATAAGCTACCTAGAATCTCTTCATATAAAGAAAATATCATCTCAAGTATACAAAAAACAATCTTGTCTAATCTTGCATGACAACTTGACACAATCATGTTAGGCATCATATTTTTACAGATGCGATCACTTGGAAACAGTTTATTTGTTTACGGAAGGGTGCCAATGGGTTATGGATGGTCACTAAACATTAGATTGGCCTGGCTAGTATTGCTTAATGTGCTCACCACTCAGTCATGAGCCCCTCAACTCTACAACCACACTTTTTCTTTCAGGGTCAAATTCAATTCAAATTCAAATTCAAATTTATTTATTGTTTATCACAGGTATTAGCGGATGTTGTCATTTACATAAATTAAGTAGGTATCACTGTGATATGCCTGGTAAGAAGTACAATCAATCACAGACTTATAATTAAATTGAGAATGCACTTATTTGAACAAGTAATTATTTAAGATATTATATTATAATTATCATTAAACTAATTAAATAATACAATTATTGATATATGAAATTATAAAAAATGAATGTCAACAATATTTCTTATCATTTACACAGTCGTCAAATCAGTGTTAGAAAAAATAAATAGGTATGTCATAGATGTAAATTAAATAGTTAAATTAGTATGTATTATGTCAACTCACAATGTTTTCATCATGCATAAACTCACTGATTGAGTAATATACTTTAGTGACCAAGAATTCACGAAGCCTTTTTTTAAAAACATTAATAGACTCAGAATTCTTAATATTATCCGGTAGTTTATTATATATCTTTGTACTCATGCCAAAAACACTATTCCGAAATTTTGTAGTCCTACATTTTTAATACAAAGAGTGGTCTTATGTCTTGCACTTATAAGTGGTAGGACGTGTAAAATAGTCCTACCAAGATGGTGTGTTTGCACACAGAGCGTATAAGCTCCTATGACACTGCAGTTAGGTTGTAAGAAAGGAAATACTCATGTGACCGCTTCTATGAACGAAAACGTAAGAGAATCGGCACTGACCTGTGTTCCACCTCGTGAGGATTCAGCTGCAGACAGGCGTGGTTCCTGGCACGTGCTGGTGGGTAGGTAATTTTCGACCGGTCGGTTATTTTCTTGAGTGAGTCGTTTTCTTCCGATCCACTTCACTTATACTGACTTGAGAATGTGGCCAAAGGAACTTATAGAATTACACAGAAAGAAACGAGGAGTTGAATAACTCAAACTTCCGTTTTGGTGCGGCGGCGCGTGAGTCAAAGACACCTTTCGGCGCTGGGTGCGGGTTAGTGACTGATTAAAAAATGCGAGCGGGTAGATGATCCGCCGTGGTGCTTGAGAGTCTCGCTCGTAGGAAACTTCATTCTCAAAATATAGTTCGAACAGATCCATTCACAGCGCCATTCATTGGCCTTCTTCCACTAAGTGGGCAACAAATGAGCGCCAACATTCAAACATTTTTCGATACATAGAAGCGGTCTATTAAATTACAAAAATTGAAATACAATCAAATTATGTGGGAAACAATTAAGAAAGTACCTAAGCGCTCCACCATGCACCCGGCTTTGGAACGTCGCAAGACGTTACGAAACAAACAAGCGAACACTGGCTGATTAGAGCCCATAGTGAATTTGTATAACATAATAATACACATAGCGAAAATAACAACTTAGACTAACAATATTCTATCTAAAGTATGTTTAAAGTTTGAGTTAAAAATTAAAGTTTAAGATTCTATTTAGCGTTGTAAGTTATTGCGTTGGGATAGGATACAACTTGGTTACAGCGCGTTTGTAAGTACCAGTACGCGTTTTATATATTATGATAGACATGAGGAGTCCAGGTCCAGTATGACAATTGACAACGTGAAAATGCTGAATTATTAGATCAACAACGTGATCGCGTTTAGGGAGAAGGACAGGATGTAATCCTGATACAGAATGAGGTTCGATCTTAAATTTAAATCGTGCGAATTTTAAAACGTATGTAATGATACGTAGTAGTTTCTGCCAAGAAGAAACACGTTGTGCTAATGTAGAACGAAGATTTAACTCGCTATCACGCTTAATTAATTGCGAGGGCAATTGATCCGTAAGGCTATTCATAACTAACGCATGTATAGTATACTTATGATCTGCATAAATACGAGATTCAATGTCCAAATACACATAGCCTATTATCGTGTGCGAAATGGAGCCAACACCTTTGACAACAGAATTACTCATTGGTATTATTGGTAAATTTAATAAACGACAACAGGACAATGTTATTAAGTTATTCTGTGAGCCATTATCAATTAGACATCTGACTACAGATTTAATTCCAGTGCTACCTTTAGGGCGAGCATACACCTGAGCGGTTGCCAAGAGAATATCACCCTTATGGCTAGAGGCATACGAATGCACAGTGCTTGAAGCGAGCGATGACTCAGGAGTGGGACCGTCAAGGTCGCACTGGGGCGGCGGGGATGCGGCAACAGTCGTCGCATGCGAGTGCGAATTATTAATATTATTCTCAAAATGCAATAATTTATGATGTTTTTTCTGACAGAAACAAACTGACGTACTTTTACATTGCGGGAGATTATGTAATGTGCTTAGACAATTCACGCAACCACGCTTAGATTTAATAAACTCATATCTAGCATTTGCATTTTGCATATTTTTAAACTGAGCGCAGTCATACAGGTGTCGGTGGTCACTGCCGCCACATAAACAACAGGGCGCGTTGCCTGCGGCGGGCGCATTCGACTTATTATTAATCGGCTCACTGACAACAAACGACTTAGAATTACGCTGTACACGCCTATCATTAGACTGTGGTGTCCCAGCAGTGGACGACTTCGCATATGACGAAGACCGCGGGTTTGACCGTTCAATCATCTTAGCATAATCTTGTACAAAGTCGATCAGCTGTTGCGTTGTAGGTATATCGACACCTCGAACAGAAAGTTCGAAGGCTTGGATGGTTAGCGTGTCCATTTTCCTCAAGGCACATTGTAGAAACACGAAGTCCGTTAAATCATTCATACCTAACTCTTTAAGCGCGGCGATAGATGAGGAATATATACCTATAAATGAATCAAGTGAGTTCACACTAGGTGAACAATTCTTTAAGTCTAATATATTATTAAGATAATATGAACCTAATGAGCGTTTATCTTGGTATTTCTTGACCAAGGCGTCCCACACTATACTGTAGGTCTCACTTGACGGAACAATACCGGCAGTGAACTTTAATGCGTCTTTGGTTAATTTTGAGAATAGGTATTGCACACGTTGCGAATCAGACAATTGTGTGTTCGAATGAATATTGGCCTTAAAGGACTGATAAAATGTATTCCAGTTTTCAGGGCGTCCGTCAAAACTCGGAATAACAAGCATTTCCAATTTCACTACAGACGCGCTTGAATTACTCGGCCCGTGTGATGCGACCTCCTTGACCTTGAGCGTAGATAATTTATTTCTAATGCGTTTTATTCTCGAATACAATTCATCGAATGAGTCAAGGCAAGAATAGTCGGATTCTACAGGGGATTGTAATGATAAATTTAAGCTATTTATTTGATCTACAATCGACTCGAACTTATCGCGAACGACATCGATGTTCTCGGTCTCAGACAGAAAATCTTCATTCGCTCGCGTCGTTATGTCAAAACACACAACTGATTTCGACGATTTATACCAACGATTAATGCGTGCAAACAATAATTCCTTTTTTTGATTCAACAGAATAAGCTTCGTCTCGAGATCTGACGACATGTTTGCAAATTAACGATAGGTAAGACCTACCTATTGAAATATAACAAGAAGATTATCTGTAAGGTACCTACTATAATATAATAGTAATTCAACACAAACAGTTTAGATATACCTACTTTTTATTGAAAATTGTACTACGGCTTATTATATAATAGCGCAAGTAGCACGGCGGAGCGAGAATGTAGCTATGTACTTACGTACCTAGATAGGTACCTACCTACAAAGTTACGCGTATGTGAATAGAATGATGATTATTTACCAATTAATACGTAAATCACCAACTATTATAAATATCTACCAATTATTACGTAGATTTAGCGTTTTAAATGCAGAATTTACCAAATAATTTACGTAAATCTGTTAGCGAAAGAAAGTAATGAAACTAAGATGGCGGAAAGAATTCACCAAAATTACGTGAATCTTTTAATTAAATGAATAGGAAAGAAATATTATTCACCAATAATTACGTGAATATGTTATTTACTGGCCTATCCGACTCGTAAGGACCATAAATTATGGTGGTAGGACGTGTATATAGTCCTACCGAGTGGTGTGTTTGCACACAGAGCGTATAAGCTCCTATGACACTGCAGTTAGGTTGTAAGAAAGGAAATACTCATGTGACCGCTTCTATGAACGAAAACGTAAGAGAATCGGCACTGACCTGTGTTCCACCTCGTGAGGATTCAGCTGCAGACAGGCGTGGTTCCTGGCACGTGCTGGTGGGTAGGTAATTTTCGACCGGTCGGTTATTTTCTTGAGTGAGTCGTTTTCTTCCGATCCACTTCACTTATACTGACTTGAGAATGTGGCCAAAGGAACTTATAGAATTACACAGAAAGAAACGAGGAGTTGAATAACTCAAACTTCCGTTTTGGTGCGGCGGCGCGTGAGTCAAAGACACCTTTCGGCGCTGGGTGCGGGTTAGTGACTGATTAAAAAATGCGAGCGGGTAGATGATCCGCCGTGGTGCTTGAGAGTCTCGCTCGTAGGAAACTTCATTCTCAAAATATAGTTCGAACAGATCCATTCACAGCGCCATTCATTGGCCTTCTTCCACTAAGTGGGCAACAAATGAGCGCCAACATTCAAACATTTTTCGATACATAGAAGCGGTCTATTAAATTACAAAAATTGAAATACAATCAAATTATGTGGGAAACAATTAAGAAAGTACCTAAGCGCTCCACCAATAAGCTTTGCATAGTTTTTTAGATCCTTCCTGACTATAATTGCAGCTTCATAGATAAATAGTGCAGGCAAAGTGAGAATCCCTAGTCTAGCGAACGGTGGTTTGCAAGATTCAATCTTTTTCAGTCCGCATATGCTTCTGATGCACTTTTTTTGGGCTCTAAAGGCATCCTCCTTGTAAACTGAGTTTCCCCAAAATAGAATACCATAAGTGAGGACAGAACCGACATTAGCATGGTACGCTGTTAGTAGTGTAGCTTCATTCGCTACTTTCTTAAGCATATAAAGGGCATATGAGAAAGAATTTAACCTGTTACAGATTTGATTGACCTGGGTTTTCCAACTCAAATCGGAGTCAATGTCAATGCCTAAGAATTTTGTAGACTGAACTGCTTTAATTAATTCACCATTATATTCTAGTGACACAGTTTGGTGATTTGAATTTTTGTTTTTAAATACCATATAATTGGTTTTGTCTAGGTTCATTTTTAAATTATTTTGTGTCAGCCAATCAATTATGCCTACGAGAGACCTGTTTATATCATTTATATAATTGGGGTTTCTCCCATCGTCAGTAAAATGGCCGTGCTATCGTCAGCAAATAGTATCATATTCTGGTTAATAGAGGTAGGGAGATCATTGATATATACCAAGAATAATAGTGGTCCAAGTATGCTGCCTTGGGGAACACCAAATTTATCTATTTTTGACTCTGATGTGTACTTTGTGTTAATCTTTGACTCATTATTAATTCTGTACATTGTTGTGACCTGCAGGTCCATCACATGTACTAATTTTGGTGGCAATCTATGTTATTTATTTATTTTTGGAGTGTGTTAACTCCTTGCTATTATTGAGCACTTCTTAACGAAAAAGTCAAATTACCCTTCGTGAAATTCTAAAACTCTTGATGTAATTATTATATAAAAAGATCACCGCTTGCTTGGAATAGATCTTGTCGCTCGGTATCACAAATTCTAATATTGTAGTAGTATTATATTGTTTGTATTAAGACTATAGACATGGATGATGACATAGACATTGATTAGAAAATAATATGCCAGGAAATCGAAGAAAAATGCACTAAGCCAAACCTTCATACAAGATTGGGTATTATTGGTCATGAATATAATATGCATAATGAAAAGTGTTAAAAAGCAGCATAAGTTGTACTATCGTGACTGAACCGTGCGTTGTTTTAAAACTCATTAATAGCTCAGAGAAAGAAATTTCAAGTTTGAATTTTCCATCCAAATAAAAGTAAACTAATTTATGTTTCACTGACATCATAACATTTTATATTACTAGTTTCATAAACTATACAAACCTACATTACATTCGCTACTCAGATTCCTTACATAAGAAAATAAATCTCAAGAATCCAAATATTTTTGTCTAATATCTTATGGTGACTTGATAGGATAAGATAGGTTATCATATAGTATATAATGGATGAAAACTGCAGAAACAACAATTTGCACCACTGATTTAGCAAACGATATTAAAATGCTGAAACAGACTTTAGTTGTACTGGCCCTTATTGGCCTGGCTTTTTCTGCTCCTCAGCCAAGAAAACTCTTCAGCGAACACTTTCAAGACTTCTTAGATGTGATAGAAGCTGAGGCTATGGATGAAATAATGCAAGTGATAGAAGAGTACTCAGAACATGAAGAGTTCCAGTCTGCTTTGACCTACATCGCGTCTACTAACTTTAGAGATCTGGTATACGAAATGGAAGACTTACCTGAATTCAATGCAGTAAGGTTTTTAGTTATTACATTCGTATTAGCTCCAATGATAGTTAACAGTGCATGAAAATTTTAGTCATTTGGACTAAATTTTAATTTAAAACCATATATTTGCGAAGAAAACTAAAGAACAAAATACTAATCAATTCATGTCTTGTGTAAACTGATACATTGCACGTAGTTTGTAGACTCAACTTAACTTGTCCGCCTGTTACTCGTAGTTTAGCAATAAGATAAAGGAGTAAAATTATTTACAGTCAAGTAGTTCCATAAATCATAAATATTTTGAAATTATCAATTGTTAGACATTACCATTATATAATTATATGGCACATCTAACATTTCTATGACATTACATAATGTCGATTTGATAATTTCGTGTCTTTTTCTTTGTATTCACATTTGGCAGATTAATTGTACTATTCCAGTTTCAATACATATCAATTCGCAATTTACATTGATGATTTAGTGCATAAAGCCTATACATAAAATAGTACTCAAAATGCAACTACTTTAATAAAACAAACAACAGACTAAACAAACAACGGACTATAATAAAACAACAGGACTGTAAACAATAATTTTTATTCTTGTCACGCAGGTCGTGGACTTCTTAGAAAACGATAATATCGACATTCACACATTCATCGATCTCTTAAACGAACTTTTGAGTAAGTATTTTTTGGTATTTTTGGTTCCCATTATGTGTTAAAAAAGTAATTTTGTTAGATAATATGTTACGTAGTTTTTTAATATTTAAATATTCGAGAGCTTGATTTATTTGTATTTGTATTTATTTTTTTAGGTGAGTATCGCATGAAGAAAAGCGCTCGACAAAGCATCAGTGGTACCACTTTTTCAGATTATATATACGATTGTATTGCCCTTTTCCCTAAGGAGAAGCTGGCCGCTCTCTATGACGAAAAGATGGCCAACGACGAGCCGTTCCGTACCGCTATAAATAACCTCCAGAGCGAGGAATGGAGGCAGGTTTACGGTGCTCTTTGGGAAAACGAGACCTTCCTGAAGGAAGTTCAAACCCTCAATGACAACGGTGTTGATGTCTACGCAATCTTGGATGAACTGATGGCCATATTTGGACAGAACTAATTTGTACAATATTAAACTTACGGGAATTATCCCGACTATGAAATGTACAACAGTATTATATTTTTTATTAAAGCTTATACCTAATAGCGATAGTGATTATTAACCTGCTGAAAAAAATAGTGGATAGTGAAAAAACAGTCAGTTCAAAGTGTGTTGAAGGTGAAATTTCAAATTCACCTGAAGTTACACGATTACTGAGCAAATGAGCAAATTTATGTATGTATTAGGTAAAAAGAATCGTAAAAATTTGCAGTACTTAATCGTATGCAATATTACTAGGTTTTCTATCTACATTTAAAGTTATCTCATTTTAAATTAATGGTCTTGATTCGATTAAACGATACCTATAAAAATAAATTTATTAGACAGTAGAGTTGATGAATATAATGTGCATGATGCAATGTATTAAACGGTAACAGTTATCTATAGAAATCAACAGCAAAATGCTATTGATATGTTATTCGAGTAGCTGCAGTAGTATATCTTTGAACGCTTCATAAGAAAGCTGATAGTAGCAAAATCATAATTATCTTGACGTAAATAAATATTTTCAAATTCATCGAGGTTTGCTTATTGGAGGAAGTCTTTTAGATAAGAAAGTCTGGCAAACATAGGTTGGTCGGAAAGAGATGGCGTGTGGTGTTCCACAAGGATCAAATTAAGGCCCCTCCTATGTAATGTTTCGCTTTACGGTGCTCTTGGGAGAGTGTTGCCTTGAAATGCTTCATCGAAGATAACTTCATGAAGTCATGAGGTCTTATACATTGTGTAGTAATCATGAAGGCCACGGCCGGGGCCGTTTATCAAGGCTTTTTCAAATCTGAAACCCTCTATTTTAATGGGCTCCTCAATCAAAATAGGTGTCTTTTGAAGCAACGAGTCTCTTAGCTGTGACGCATCCATGGGACCTGGAGGCGAGGGCCCCTGTAGTTCTATACCAGGATAACTCCGGTCACATCGGCAAATGTGACGGAGTACCATGCAGTTTTAGTCGGTTCGAGCCCGACGTACCCACCTCATCATTAGCTTCGATGCTGTAGATACAATGCTCGAGGAGATTACTCAAAAAGACCTAATGCTTTAAACAATCGTTCAAATCGATTTTTTTTAAATTGTATTGTTAGTTAGCGATCACGATATCTATAGTCTAGCTAGATTAATGATTCAGTTCATAAAACGTAAACATAAAAAAAATAAGAAATAGTGCTCACTTCTAAGATAGCAGATACCATTCTAAATTAAGTATATGCGTGCACAGTGAGCAATAGTGTAAATTATATTGGCAATAGTAATATACTATCCTAACATAAACAAATTTATCTTTTTATTGATAGCAGAACCTACATTTATGTAACTATTGTTACACACGACACGGCAACTAATAGACTAAATTCACTGCACAGAATGTTTTCGTAAGGAAATAAATCTCAAGTATCCAAAGATTTATGTCTAATCTCACATGTCAAATTGATACAACCATAAGATAGGTTATCATATAGTATATAATGCCTGGAAGCTGCTGAAAACCAATCTGTACCATTGAATTCGGCAAAGAATACTAAAATGCTGAAACAAACTTTGGTTGTCTTGGCCCTTGTTGGCTTGGCTTTTTCTGCTCCTCAGCCGCGAAAACTCTTTAGTGAGCACTTCCAAGATTTCATGGATGTGATAGAAGCTGAGGCTATGGATGATATACTACAACTGGTGGAGGCATACTCAGAGCATGAAGAGTTCCAGTCGGCTTTAGCCTACGTCGCGACTACCAACTTTAGGGATCTGGTATACGAAATGGAAGCGTTACCCGAATTCAATGCGGTAAGATTTTTGATTACTTTAAGTTACAGTAATTGTTAACAGTGCAAGAACAATTTTATTAGTAAGTTTTTATTTTCATTTAAAACTATTCAGATACAAAGAAAATTAAAGAAGAAAATTGCAACTGTGACATCAATTAGGTTTTTGTGTAAAATGTTGTTTATTTATATACTGAAAATTACAACTTTCTTTTCTTCTTCTTCTTTTTGAGACAAAATTGTCGATCGGTCTATTAACAGAGAAGCAAAAGTAAAATTTGAATATGATGAATAAAGACGTTCAAAATGAGTTTCTGTCCAACAGGTCGTGGACTTCTTAGAGAATGACAACATCGATATTCACACTTTTATCGATCTCCTAAACGAAGTTCTAAGTAAGTATCAAAGACGGTACCGTATCATTCGTTTGAAAAACAAATGATCTTGTTAGATTACTAGCTTAGATAGTTTATATTTAAACATACTTAATTATTTCAGGTGAGTATCGCATGAAGAGGAGCGCTCGACAAACCATCAGTGGTACCGATTTTACTTCCTATATTTACGACTCTATCGCCCTTTTCCCGAAGGAGAAGCTGGCCGCTCTTTATGACGAAAAGATGGCTAACGATGAGGAGTTCCGTACCGCTATAAATAACCTCCAGAGCGATGAGTGGAAGCAGGTCTATGGTGCTCTTTGGGAAAACGAGACCTTCCTGAAGGAAGTTCAAATCCTCAATGATAACGGTGTTGATGTCTACGCATTCTTGGATGAGCTGATGGCTATATTCGGACAGAAGTAATAATTACAGTTTTAAATGACCGTGATGTTTTTTTTATTAAAAAATTAAGACAGTGATAAGCATATCTACCGTGAAATATATTGTAAGAGAAAAGGAAATAAAGTTAGTCTATAGTGTTGACAAAGAATTAAATTGTTTTATTAATCTTTAGCAAAGTGTAATCTCTTGGTCATTGAGCACGGGAAAGGATGATGATAACGGTGTTCGTGTTTGTTATGAAGTTTACTCATTCAAACCAATTACGAAAAAAAAACACACATCACAATAAAAGCCATGTACCTACCATTTACACCCATATAATAAAAATAGTTTATCTCAATAGAACAAAAACTAAATTATCGATTCTGCTATTCATAATAATAAATTCCATCCATTAACTGCAGTTATAACAAGCCGATGTAATGGATACGTTTCTGATGTAATATTAGTTAGGGGAAAGAGCGCTACGTTTAAAAATAAGTTTAACAGTTAAGTTGGTGAACATAATTTGAGTGACACAATGTATTAACTGGCAACAGTTATCAATAGAAATCAACAGCACAGTTTACTTTTGATGTGTTATCTCCTGAACGCTTCATACGAAAGCTAAAATCATAATTATCTTGACATAAATAGATAGTTTCAAAGGTTTGAGTTGTATGATATTATCAATAAGCAGCATGATGTGGATAGTCTATTATTTGTTTTCATATCTGTTTTATTTCAATCGTCACGCGAAAGTGGCCAAATGAATTTCAATAAAACGATTTTTTTCCTTAATTCGTTTTGTAATCATACTCGATCTCTCAGAATAACACTTGCATAGGTTATCTATATGCCTTTAACAAATACCACTTAACATGCTACATGATTATGTCCGTTTTCTTCAAGCATACCTACACCAATCACTTTGCCAGAAATCTTTCACTTCAGGCCGTAAAGCAATGATCAATATAATTTTGTATCATTCCTGGGTCGCATCCCCAAAATTTAGTTGGTATTTTTTTATTAAGCGGTTTGGTATCAGTTTTAGCTATTTCGTCTTTTAACAGGAAAGTAAATGTAGCTAAGCATTTAATCATTTGGCTAAGGCAAGCTGCTAGATCTTAGTTCTGTTGTGGGCGCGAGGAAAACACATTTTGGCAGAGCCTAGGGCTATACAGCGCTATTTCTGCAATCTAATGATTGCTCAATCTTCGTATCCAGTTTTAGATGTATTACTCATAAATTAGTCACCAATAACATCTTTACGAGGAAATAACTATCATCTTAAGCACAAAAAGATCTTCTTGTCTAATCTTAAACCGAAGATACCGTCAAGATATCGTCCAGTATATAACGCTTTGGAAACCCGCCAAATAACCATCTGCACTACTGAACTCTCAAAACAGTACTACAATGATGAAACAGGCTTTCATTGTTCTGGCCCTTGTTGGGCTGGCGCTATCAGCTCCTCAGGCAAGAAAACCTTTCAGCGAGCACTTTGAGGACTTTTTAATGGTGATACAAGAAGAGGTTGGAGAGGAAATAGGATATTTGGCGAACCAATATATGGAATACGAAGAATTTCAAAATGCTCTAGGCTATGTGGCGTCTAATAACTTCAGGGATTTGATATATGAAATGGAAGCATTACCTGAATTCAATGCGGTAAGCCATTTTTGTTATAATGTTATACCTTGGTTTAGTGGTGATGGCTGTTGGGCCACGTTTGTAGAGTAGTGATGCTAGCTTTTTAGACAGCTATGTTATTGGTCGCGTGTTCGATTCCTGTTTAGTGTATGATATTAAATGTCGTTATAAATGACCCAAGTATTTCCATGTGTAATATAAATGATCAATTTACAAAAAAAAAACAATGTAGGTATGCAAGAAGGTTTATTCGTGTTCTTTATTTCCAATGGGTTCTAGAATTACAATACACTGAATTTGGAAATAAAGAGATACTTTAAAACCAAATTTGTCAGGCCCGAAATTAAGTTCCTACACCAACCAAATCTTAATATAATTATATCAATTACATGTCACGTTGTTTGTCCGCGATGGACTCTTAAACTACTTAACTGATTTTAACAGCTAGTCACTATAAAATATTTAAATAACCTTTTTTCTTACAGGTTGTGGACTTTTTGGAAAATGACAATATCGATATTCATACCTTCATCGATATCTTAAACGAAGCTCTAAGTAAGTATGCTAGTAATATATCAAATTCTTCCATTCCAATTGCAAAGTATTTGGAAATTAGTCTTCCATGTAGTAATTTTCTCATATTTCAATATTTGGACATTTGATTAACAAATTAAATGTTTCAGGTCAGTATCGCATGAAGAGGAGCGCCAGGCAAAATGTCAGTGGCACCTCCCTATCGTCCTACATATACGACTGCATCGATATACTTCCTAAAGCTAAGCTGGCCGCTCTCTATGATGATAAAATGGCCAATGACCAAGCATTCAGTACCGCTATCAATAATCTCCAGAGTGATGAATGGGACCGGGTATACACTGCTCTTTGGGAGAACGAGACATTCCAAAAAGAAGTCAAAGCTCTGAACGACAATGGTGTTGATATTTACGCCATCTTGGATGAAGTTATGGCCGTCTTCGGACAGAACTAATTTATTGTACAATCAGCTCATATTGTAAAATAATATCGAATCGAGGCTCACGATGTCAAATAATGATCGAATTGGCAGAAGTTGAAAAAATAATGGTTAAGAAATTATGAGTTCCTACGGTTAATAAATAAAGTTGGCCTGTTTTGTTGGTTCAGTACAAAGTTATTTTATTAATTTATGATTAACGTAACTAATTAATGTGGAGTAGTAACACTGCATAATTTAAGATTGAGACGGTCATTTACATGGCAGTATAACATTAACCATATTTTTGAAAAAAAAAAAAAAACCTAACAAGTTTGTCACTTTCTTTCTCTTTCTTTCCTTATTTATCAGAACTTTCTCCATTCAGGGTAGTCAGAGACAAAAGCCTACCAGGTGGAATGGACCAGCCTAACAAATGGCTACTTAGAAACACTTTGAATATTCGAGAACCTTCGACGCGTACGCACTACACAAACTGTCAATTAAATTTTTCTTGAATGTTCAAAGTGATTCTACTTTTTCCATTAGTTCAATTCAATTTGATCAATGTAGCTCTGCAAGGTCAACGTCGAATGATCATTCAATATTTGAAAATATTTCAGAATCATAAATTATTCATTTAATCAACATGAAAATTTGTAAGTATGGATGGATGAGTGTTTGTTACTCATTCACGTCTAAAGGGCTAGAGCGATTTTAATAAAATTTGGTAGGTATGGAGTTAGCTGACACCCTGGAGTAAAAAATAGTTTTTTTTTGGTCGTGATAACCGACATCCACTCGGGCCGAGCCGTGGGCAAAAGCTAGTGTAACATAGTTAAAACTTATTAACCCCAATTTAATTCTACTTACTTAACTTCACCACCGCTTCCTAGGCGGTATTGGAGAAGAAACGGCGTAACAAACGGGAGCAAGCCAACCTCACCACGCCAAATTGAAAAGAGGTAGGTACTAAGGTACTACTTCTAAACAGACCTTCAAACCTTGAAGGTCTTGGTCAGCGTACGTTTGATTGCAATCGGTTGAGTAAAATCGGAGATATAATCAACTGACTTATCTGCAGTATTAATTAAGAATAGTTCTTTGGAAAACACGTTCAAATAAAATTACTACTATCTACTTAAAACCTAGAATGTTGATAAATTGTGTTTTTCATCTATACCTAGGCTCTGTATTTTTTTTTAAAGAATTATATGTCACATAAATAGCCATTTATGTGACATTATAATTTAAAAAAAAAATACGTGGCCAGGTGCGCTCACTGTTGGTGGTAAACGACAATGCGTTAAGCTACCTACGCACGGTTGCCATTTGGATAGGTGACCACGTAGTGCTACCTATTTCTGAGCGCCACTTCTGTGCTCTGGAGGGTACGTTTAAAGTCGGTCCCGGCTGCCAATAGTCGTTAAGTCAAAACGGGGGGCCTTATCTGGACAACCTGAACAACCCATTAAGTATAGCTAACTACAATTCAGGCTTGGAGGGCAGACGGCAGTCGCATCCAATATAGCCGAAAAAATCAAACCACATTATTAAGCAGACCCCAAACTCAGAAGTGAAGGCCTTGGACGTGACGAGGACTAACGCAAGGGTGATGATGATGTCACATAAATGATAAATTAGTTTACATTTAAATTGATAAGCCATTGAACATCCCTTAAACATATTTTATTGTACTAGTACCTAACACAAAAAATTTGTAACGACATCTCAAGTATCCCAAGACATCCTTATCTAATCTTAGATGTCAACTAGATACACACGTTAGATATGATATCATTCATTATAAATAACGTATTGGGAACTATTCTATGCCATCATTAAACTAGGTAAACTATACCAATATGATGAAACAGGCTTCTCTAATTCTAGCCGTTTTTGGGCTAGCATTATCGGCTCCTCAGCCAAAGAAACTTTTCAGTGAGCACCTTGAAGACTTCTTATACTTGATACAAGACGAGATCGGTGATGAAGTAACACTCCTTATGAACCAATATATGGAACATGAAGAATTTCAGGCTGCGATAGCATATGCGGCATCCACCAACTTCAGAGATCTAGTATACGAAATGGAAGCATTGCCGGAATTCAATACGGTAAGTTTTTTATTGAGTCGTTATACTTTGAAAGTGTTTCTTAATAGTATTTCAGCTCTTTAGTCATATAAATTTTATTATGAAAATTCTGCAGAGTGATATAAATGTTACCACTAATGCTAATGGCAATTCAAGGGGTGAGTATAGTTAGTTGTCTGTCGGGATACTTTAGTTAGATCTTGCTATATAATAACAAATTCTCACTGCACCGCATTCAAATAATAATTCCTAAGTAGAAGGTGATAACATAGTTCAGTTCATCTTGATCGCAGTTCCTATCACTGGTGATAATAGACTCCTAAAATTAAACCAAGAAACATAATGGTACTAATACAACTTTGTGTCAAAGTTATCCTGACCGTAATATATATTGTTTTTAGGAATCAAAAGATCAAAGCAGTCAGGTTTCTTAATATTTCAATATTAGTAATAGACTTTTAGAGATAAATTATTTCAATATTGCTAAAATGACTTTCTTATCTTACAGGTCGTGGAGTTCTTAGAAAATGATAACATTGACATTCATACTTTCATCGATCTATTAAACGAAGTATTAAGTAAGTGTGCATATTGTCACAATGTAAATTTGTTTTTCTGATACAGTGGTTTTGGAAATACGTAAATCTACTAGCAGACCTGGTACACGTCGTCCTGCCTGGAAAACAAAGGCAGTGAAGGCACTTATAGGCATCGACATCTACCGGCTCCAGATGTGTTTTCAAACTATCCAGGCACCTACTGAAATTGATATTCACAATTTCATCCATAATGAGTCTCTTCTTCTGAGCTCTTTAATAATAATAATTTATTTATTAACATAATGAAATCATACATTAAGAAACAACAACAATTCAAGACGGTTGAACAGACGGTGAACACAATTATTATGTAGATAACATTTAGAAGCAAGTTGCATTAGATATTTAACCCTGTCTCTTATACTAGGGGATCCTGTATCACAAGAGACATCTTTACCAAAAGCTAGGTGACAAATACACGTATGAAATGAAAGAATTATGAAGAAATGTTTGAATATGTTTTCAATTATTTCAGGTGAGTATCGTATGAAGAGGAGTGCTCGTCAAGCCATCAGTGGAACCACTTTATCTTCCTATATATACGACGTTATCGCTTTGTTCCCGAAGGAGAAGCTGGCCGCTCTCTATGACGAAAAGATGGCCAGCGACGAGCCGTTCCGTACCGCTATAAATAACCTCCAGAGCGAGGAATGGAAGCAGGTTTACGGTGCTCTTTGGGAAAGCGAGACCTTCCTGAAGGAAGTTCAGACTCTTAGTGATAATGGTGTCAGTGTTTACGCAATCTTGGATGAGATTACAGCCGTCTTCGGACAGAACTAATATAGGTACACACACTTTAAAATTAGAAAGATGATCTAAGCATTAACTTTTAATGTCTATTTACTGTAACAATAGGTTAACTATATACGTTTACTAAACATAATTAATAACGAGACTAAAAATAATCAACATGACATAAATAAACTATTGTTTAGATTTGTGTTTGTTTATGCAATCATGACACGAAAATAGCTGAATGAATTTAATTAAAATTATTATCGTTTCAACAACAACCCTCTAACCGATAAGCGTGCAGGCATTCAGTGTAAAAAATAAGAAAAAAGAGTTGATGTTGAAAAGAAAGATGGTGATGATGTCAAATCAAATCAAATCATAAAAAATAAATAGATAATGTAATAAGTAAATGTTAAACTATTTGATGTAAAGGCGTATTTCCATTGCCGTGTTTACTAGTCATCACACTAATCCTGTCTGTGCAGTAATTTATGGCATTCAATAGAAGAATTTGCTTATTGCAGACTCCCCCTGGACCTAGGCCCCTCCCAATGTGTTCCATAGGGTCGGATCCTAAGCTTTTCTCATCCAGTCTCCCCTATTCACCCTCTCCAGGTCATCAGTCCATCTGCTTGTGGCCGTCCTAATCTAAGAAATTAATCAGAAACAAATAAAAATTAGTAACCGAGTTAATATTTAAATAGCATCCTACATAATACTATAAAATGTGAAGATGTTTGTTATTCCGCCACGGTCTAACAGTTCAGCTTTTATACTTAGTTTGGGTTCCTACAGGTTGCAGGAATGGGATCAAAGCCGCGAGCAATTGCTAGTTTATAAATTTGAGCTATCAATAGAGATATCACAATTTTCACGATGTTCTTGTTGCACCTGATCAAAGACCTAGATTAATAAGGAATAGTTAATATTTGGTAGGACCTAGGTCAGGACCAGAATCCTAAGTTCATTCCCATACCGGTTCCCTCGATGCCTCAGTATCTAAATTTAAAACTGTATTGAAATAAATTTTGTGATCAGCAGCTTGTTTATCAAATTTCTATGACAACCCAATTTGAACAATAGGAATGATGCCTAATGCTTTATTGAAACAATAAGATGAGCAGACAATGATTTGTCTCAATATGACCTGTTTGGTATGTATGATCGTCCACCAAGATGTCAACAATAATTTTTCAGAAAGTTAAGTGTGACCGTTGGAAGCGGTCGTCGGAATTATCAGAGAAATAGTTTTTTTTAAGAGCAAAAAATTTACTTCATTACGCTGTTACGTCACCGACGTAAAAATGGAAACGGAAATTGTTATATTAGTTTTTTTTAGTGTGGGAATAATTTCTGGATTTATTTTACCCTTACGTAGTTTGGAGGTAAGCACGTATCTAAATATTAACTATTATAGTGAGTAACTAAATAAATAAATTAAGAGAATAGTTTAAAAGTTGATGGAGGATAAGTGATATTTTTTTATCGTAAACTATGAATTGATTAAACACAGAAGCTGATTCACTGTACTTACTTACTCTGATATTCACGGTTCACCGAGCTTATCATGATACGTAGTTTGAGTAGCGGTTCAGAGAGAGAGGGATGGAGTTTAGAGTGTATCTCCTCTCCTTTCCTACACAGAACAACACGTGCAGAGCTTAGATTTCACCCGCATACGGATAATATCCCATCAAGAACCAAGCCGTTCAGTGACCCTTCCCTCTGCCGCACCATTAAGATCTGGAACTCCTTGCCTCACGTGTTTCCTTCTTCCTATAGTCCCGGGTCCTTAAAGCGGGGCGTGAAAAAGAAACTGATGAAGCCACCATTGTTATCCACGTACGTGTCTGTAATGGTGACCCTCTTTCCTGAGACCTTTCCTTCGGCTTACCATCAGGCGAGGTGAAGTAAAATTGACGTGCCCTATATTGTTTAGTCGCGTTTGGTCAAATACGCATTTGGTCCAATTGTCAAAAAAATGACTTAGATAGGTTAGGTTAGAAGCCTTCGTGGTTATTTTTTTATAACCACCCAGGTACCGGATAGAAAGTCCGCGATTTTCTCCTGTTATTAACAATTTGACCAAATGCGTATTTGACCAAACGCGACTGAACGCCCTATATAAAAAAGTATAGGTATACTGGGTGTAAGGGGAACACTCCCGAAGCTGAAAACCCCTAGTAGTACTCCAGGTACATAACACATTGGCATAAAAATAAAATTGATTTGGACAAAAAAAATGTTTTTTTTTTTTTTTTTATTTTGTATTATTTACTCTCTCCCCTCACACCCGATATAGCTTCATCCCTCTCGCTCTGAATTGTGGTCCAAATCATGATCAAAGATGAGTTTATATTCGTAGTAGACCCACTGCTCTTTATTGTCGGAGATAAACCAAAAGTTGCCTAAATACTTCATCAAGACTGTTTTTATTTATTAATATAGTTGTATATAATGCGATCGTGATACTTTAAAGTTATAGGTGTGCCTACATAATAAGGCGGGGTCCGCATATTTTGTAAAGTAATAAATTTCAGGAAAATATTAACTACTTATTCTAGTATATCTATTCTTCCTTTACAGATTGACTTAGGGAGCGATGCATCAACTAATAATGGTGAAGATAAACAATCAAAATTAAACCAAACAACGCCTGAACCAGGACGTACGAAGGAATTACCTAACAACAGATCTGATATCGACGAGCACGCATTATATGAACATGCTGGAGTCAAACAAAATAATCAAAGTGAAAGAGCTTTTATCTATATCAATCAAAAGTATAAAAAACCAAGTCTTCATCAGTACTTTAAATTAGTACAAAGTGGACCACAATTGTCCCGAAGTTTTCACTTGCCGCCGCCTATACCTCAAGCATTTATCAAACACCGAAACGAACCCTGTAAGTCTGAACCCGAGCAAGTTAGTTCTAGTTACAATGGATACCCTATGCTTCACAAATCACCGGATGTAGCGTCATATTTTTTACCTCCACCACTAGTTTATAATTGTAATTTTAAAGATACCACAAACGTTGTAAATTATAAAGGAAATAATTATAACAGTAATGAAATAATAATCAAGTCTAATAGACAGACAAACGTACGCCGTGATTTTATTGAGCTTTTGAAATCGCCAATATTAAGGCCTTTAAGTAGAGCAAATACGAAAGTAAAATATGACGGTATTTCTGGCTCGCGTTTTACTCCTCCCAGTTTCAAAGATTTTTTTAATAAACCTTCGATTAGACATGAACATAATCCTAAAGCAAACCTTTTAGTACATGAACGGGAAAATGACCTGAGGAAAAACTATGGCTTCAGTTCGTACGGGCAGCTTGGTTTCCAAGGTAGAGGAATAATACAGAAATTTGAAGAACCAAACTTTGAAGGAGACTTAATGATTGATAGAGAACCTTCACGGTTCCATGAAAAGCCCCAATACGAAGATAAATTATTGGATCAATATTTAAGGGACGCGTTGGGAGAACAGGTAACGAGTAAAGAAAACGAAATAGTTACAAATGATTGTAGTTATCGTGACTGTGTTTTACAATCTACAAAAACTTCTTCTAGCATTATACTTCAAAAAAACAAGAAAAAGCCAGAGTGTAAATGTGGACAACATTTAAATTTAAAGAAAAATTATTTTTCATCAACACAGCGACAAGAAAGACGAGAAACGCAATCTAATATAATGAATAATACACTACTAAAACCATCATTAGATGTTACCTACTTTAAGGAAATGTTATCTCAAAAGTCAAAGAACATAAATGATGGCCTCATTTTGAACACAAACATGCTGAACAGTACGTTATATCATTGATATTTTAATTATATATATTGTATTGCACCATTTGTCATATAGATATGGCTTAAAGTAAACTAGAAAAAAGGGTTACTGTACTTTAGAGTAGTTGAACCGTTGGCTTAATATAAAATTCTAAAAGTACAGTCAACGAATACGCAGGTCTTGAAGCAACTATTCCGGAGGAAAGGGTTCGCAGTGTAGATCACGATAACGACTGCTCAAAGCTATCACGATTGAGATCGCTGCGCGCGCATCCACCTTCTCGCCAACGTTTGTTGCTCCGAGAAATGAAATGCAAACACTGTAGAATGCCAACAGATGTCCAGATAGTCAATAGAGTCTTTAGAGAAATACAGACTAGCCAGAAGGGACGCTAGTCATACTTGTAAATTCCATATTAAATTGCATCTACTTTAAGTTTAGATCTAAGAATGACTAAATAATAAATATATATTTTAGAATAAAATGCAGTGTATTTGATTTCTAATTATAAAAAAAATTATCGGGTGTATCTGACGTCGTATATTAGTTTCAATTCATAAAATGAAGTTATTACTCATCACAAAAAATATTTTATATAACTTTATAGAAGTTCCGTTTCTATCCAGCTTTTTTATTTCTGTGAGATTCTTTTCCGTATTTACAAAAGGAGATGACTTCGCTCGGACTTCGGATATTGTTCGGAAATATTTGTACTTTTCAATGGACGATTTGAATGACTTAGAATTTGCATCGCTTATATTTAGCATAACATTATATTACAATAGATATGAGTGCTGTAGTTCGAACTCTGTGACTATCAACCGGCTCTTGTAGATTGCACACACCGCAAATTAGTATTTTTTTATTATCGTACTTGTTATTGTATTTAAGCACTTAAGTTTTGGTAGTCCGTTTGTAGTCTATAATTCCACTGTCATGTGTGGGTAAATCTATAAATGATAATATTAAACTTTTAACTCATCTCCCGCTACTAAATGATGGAAAAAGTAATAAATTTGTTATCAGAATTAGACTAGACGAGAAATTCTTAAAATTCTAACCGATTCTCGATAGAGATGTAAAACAATATAATAATTTGTTGTTTAAAGTGCAAACAAATTGATTCCTTTTTAGAATGTGGCTGTTTGTAATTTATGTTTCTATTTTGCTTCAGATGAACTGCATAGCGCGCATAACCCTAAAATTACAGTCGATAACAAGATCTCTACAAAGTTAGGTGTGTATTATGTTATGGATTGATATTTAAGAAAAAAAAAGTACAGTTGACAATGAAGACAAGTATACACATTTTCATATACCTAAAGTTGTGTGTGAACGTGTATACTTATATTCTTTGCGACTGCACAATTATATCTTGTTATTGTTTACAATATATTTTGTTACTTAAATTGCACATAAACAGATGCTTTTATTTCATAAATTTCGAATAGAAGCATCGTCCTAAGTTGCGGTACTATCTTTGGCAAATTGTTGGCATTGTTACTATAAAACACATTAATTATATTGTGATGGCACGTGATAAATTCTATTGGAGAAGTCCAAAGTAACTTTATAGTACCAATGGTACCTAGATGCCTATGCCTTTCAGTCTTGTTTCATGCGGGCTCGAAATCTCGGTTGTGGAAATATTTTAAGGTAGCCACTGGAGTGATAAATAAATAAATAAATAAATTCAATATACCACAACATTCTACACAACGCTATCTAGACCCATGGTAAGCTTTTATAGCTTGTGTTATGGAATCTAGAATGCGGATAAACATACTTATATATATATTTTTTTGTAAATACGTACATATTATACATAGAAACACCCAGACCATTGCAAATAGCCATATTCATGCATACAAATATTTGCACTGAGCGGGAATCGAACCCGCACCTCCTGCGTGGTAGTCGCGTGCACTATCGCCACGCCGCGCCGCAAAAACAAAAATCCAACGTCTCATATATTTTATACTGTGACTTAAAAAATTCACCTGCTTAGTAAGTACTGGTAAGTTTTTCAAAAGTCACCAATTGGCACAGTGTTGTCCAGAGGTCAGGCTATATAATCAAAATTAAAAAAATAAAAATCCCCCGACACTTCCTATCCCCACATTAACTCTCATAATTTTTAAACAGCTTAACCGATTTTCATCAAACATACCTAAGAACACTCACACATAAATCACCTTTAGTACAAAAAGAACTAAATTGAAATTGCTCCATCCGTTTGGGAGCTATGATACCACAGACAGGCAGACGTCAAACTTATAACAACCCTCTCTTTGCGTCGGGCGTTAATAAAATCTAGGTCTAGGTCTAGGTCTCAATAACTTACGTTATAACCATACCACACCACTGTCATAAGTGATGCTGTGAACTAGATATAATATGTAGGTAATTTCTGCTTGTCTGCTTATTCATAGAAGACACATTCAGCTAAAGCGAATCTTAGCAGTACTTCTTGTAGATCAATTTTAAATTGAAAATTTGAGTAGTTAGCAAGCTCCAAGTTATAAACTTTCTCAAATCGGAGATCGTCATCCACCATCTCGGAGTACCTATGCATATTTTATATCACACAGCGCTCCGTTCTGAAACTGTGCGAGACGGGCTAAATTTTCTTCTTACGCTTCGACTGCTATTTAATTATGTAGATGTGGATCATCGCTGTTATTTTCTTGTTTTATGACGGGGGAAATGACCCTCCTGAGTTTGGCTTTATTACTTTTTTCCTTATTTAATTTTGATCTCATTATTTATACAGGTATTGTTTATGAGTTCTTCTTGATTTGTTTTAAACTATAAATATAAAACTTCGACAGCCTCCGTGGCGTGGCGGTAGTGAACGCGACTGCCACGCAGGAGGCGCGGGTTCGATTCCCGCTCAATGCAAATATTTGTGTGCATGAATATGGTTATTTGCATTGGTGTGGGTGTTTCTATGTATAATATGTATGTATTTACAAAAAAAAGTATCTAAGTATGTTTATCCGCATTCTAGATTCCATACCATGGATCTAGTTAGCGTTGTGTGGAATGTTGTGAAATATTTGAAATATTTATTTAATGATAACTCAGAATAGTACCTATCTTAGTTTATCACGGTTAAATTCGATGCTTTCTTTTCAGAAACCCCCACAATAACACTTGTAGATTCGGCCCCCATATACATAGGGGCCCATTGGTCCCCCGTTAGCAATGCTGGGTATGCTTTTTCTTTATTAGCAATTTGTTTTCAATTCAAAATATAAGTACATTCTTTCGTCTTCGTAAAAGAAAATATACAATATCATTGGGTTCTATTAATTTAAAAATACGATTGTTCTCTGTTTTATTGTTTTTTATGATACTAAATCTCGGTACTCGGAACTCGGTACTAAAATGGGTTATGACTAAAATAATGTATTGCATTTACATTTACGAGTATTTAGATTCTCAAATGAATGTTAGTCTAGGTGTGAAAGGGACATAATATTATACTGTCTTTACCCCTTTTAAAGAAAAATAACGCCATTTGTGTGTCACATGTGCACTGTTATGTAGTGAAATTACCTAATATATTTATCTCTTAGTTATAGGTAGTTAGAAATTCCTTTTCTTATACCAATTCAATATCGTAGAACCAAAAACATCCGAGTAAATCATCAGGACCAGCCCCAGCCAGATTGGACAAAATGTTGACAACTTTGGTTCAGTTTTATCATCAAGTTTAGGCAACTTAAAAAATAACTTTCAAAATTCGAAAAACATCGGAAAGAATGAAATGCTCAAGTGAGACTTGAACTCACGACCTTTCCCTTACAGGGGGAATGCTCTTCCAACTGAGCTATTGAGCCACACCTTCCGATGTTTTTCGAACTTGAAAGTTAGCATAATAAATGCTATAAAAAATTCATTCAAACTTTCAAAATGTTAAACAAACAGATAGATCTGATAAATCTTCTTCATCTTAGCGTTTCCCAGCCGCATCCGAAGATAATCCAGTCTAACTGCGGATTTGGCTAAACTTCGATATTTTCTATAAAGCGATTGCCATCTGACCTCCAAAACCCAAAGGCGATATCGAAGCATTGTAGCTAGACTAGTTGTTGTACTTTTGAGGGCTCCAACTACCTGTAACGACTGCCATAGATGCTCGTACGCCAACCGGGACTGACGGCTTAACATGCTCTCCGAGGCACGACCAGACCAATGCAAATATCCATATTCATGCATACAAATATTTGCATTGAGCGGGGAACGAACCCGCGCTTCCTGCGTATCGGCCGCGTTCACTACCGCTACGCCACGGAAGCTGTCTTATAAATATCGAACAATATCTTCAAGTACTGTAAAATCTCAGCTGCAAAATATAGGCGCCATTGAACTAACAGTGTTTCAATATCAGGCCGCAATCAATCCTGCATGGATTGATTGATGGGTTCCATGGAAATAAGTCTATACTAAATTCTACACCAATTTTCTTTCCTATTTAGTTATTACCCTCAAATTTGCTTATAAATAACGTTTTTAGACTGATGCGGATACGATAGGGTCTATTGGAATCCAAAATAAATAAAATTGTGTACTATGTAAATCTTGATTGTAAGTTCGAAAAACAGCGGAAAAAATGAAATGCGAAATAAAAGTTGGAAGAGCATTCCCCCTGTAATGGAAAGGTCGTGAGTTCGAGTCTCACTTGAGCATTTCATTTTTTCCGAACATAAAAAGTTAGCATAATAAATGCTGTAAAAAAATCATTCAAATTGATTGTAAGTATTAAAATAGTTCAATGCTCAACTGAAAATATAGGTGCTTACTGTTTTTGGCTTGATGAAACCCTTAAAATTAACCAAAATTCTATCACGAACAGTATAGCGAATTTGCATTCAAAGACGAGATTGATTCCACTTCATCATTTAGATTAAATTAGACACATCTTTATTGTACACTAATAATCACAGTAAATGTATGGACAATGTATGAAATATGTACAAATGGTGGCCTTACCTCTAAGAGCGATGTGATTACAGGCAACCTTTGGATGAACATGTTTTAAACATTGCCGGTAATAACTATGGGTAGATATTACTGTTAATCTTTAAAACGAAGTAGCGATATCAACGCATTCGAGTATTTTTTACGACACAGTTACTTCTTAAAACAGTGGGTTCAATATTATAATCATGGCGTTCGCCAATGTCATCTAGCGCCGTATTTAGTGTATTCAACTTGGCTCTAAAGGAACTAACAATTCAAAGTCAATTGACGGATTGAATATGAGAAAATACCTTCATACGGCATCTTCGTAAGCAACGTTCGTATATACAGACGTGTCTCTTATGTCTCTTAATAGATGAACATGCAGAAACTCCAGTCGTAGAATGTCCGTTGGAAAATAACTCATGGTCAGTAGCAGTTAATTAGCTTTCTCATGTTCTACGAACCCGAGATATGAATTAAAATTAAGCACTTGTGTTAGTGAGTTTACTTCTCAGATAACAACCATTGTACAACAATCGTAGAATAGCACACAGTTGTCAGAAACTCTGACATGTACACTGAAGGTACACTCGGGCAGAAATTCCCTTTGTACGTTATAAGTAAGCATTTTAGAGGGAAAGTGTGAATAGG
Organism: Eilema sororculum; assembly: GCA_914829495.1. Taxonomy (NCBI): domain Eukaryota; kingdom Metazoa; phylum Arthropoda; class Insecta; order Lepidoptera; family Erebidae; genus Eilema; species Eilema sororculum. The sequence continues at coordinate 11,077,987 of OU618553.1, read as the reverse complement.
GTCTGACAGATTGTTTAGTGTGCACTTCTGTAATTTAGGGCTTCAACGTGCTTAGCGACGGTCAGGTTGAGTTAAAATAGTATTGTCAGAATCTAATTACGAATTTATCCGAGCTAGTTTTGTGATGACATCCACAACGTAAAACGGGGTTTTGATTAATTGCCTAGGTGAATAAAGTAAGTTTTGAAGATTGCAAATTGTATATCGAATACATAGGGAAAAAGAATCTTCTCGGACGGGACTCGAACCCGCGGTCTTTCCCTTACAGGGGGAATGCCAACTCGGCTACCGAGACACGCCCGATGTGATTCAAATTATGTATTATATGTATTCTATTTGTATAGTTAGCATACTTACATAACATACATAACATAAACTCACGCCTGTATTCCCCGAAGGGGTAGGCAGAGGTGCTAGCACCCACATTTCGCCAGTTTATGTTTATGTCCCAATGTAATAGGTGGCGAGCCTATTGCCATTAACCGGGCACTTATAAACCTGCGATAAATACACACATAGCATAGCATACTTAATGCTGTAAAATTCATTCAATTGCAAATTGTGTTGGTGTAAGGTATAAGGTCGCAATATAACAATGGGAGAGACCCATATGGCCCATGAGCATTGAAATACGTTTATTTGATTGAATTAATATTCAAACGTTTAAATATCCAAACTCCTACATAACGTTTTGCATTTATATTAATAGCAGGAAGTAGAACTAGTAGAACAGGTATAATTATTTCCTTTCAAACCGCATATGTAACCAATTATTATCGGTAAACATAATATGAAAATACTTGTACCTAGCTATCTCGATATTGAAAATCTAAACAATGTTAATGCCATTCCAAATAACTTTGTCTGAAGTGTTGTAAAATGTCTAAACCAAAACTGGAACGTAGTAAAACTGTGTGCAGTTGCGAATTACTAAAAATCTGAGTACATTGTCGTGTAAGGTCTGAGTTGGAATTTCGCGAAGCCTTTGTTACCGCGTCGAGCAATAAAATATTTCATTACTGTGTGAAACATCGCGTCGCAACGTACCGTGTTTGGTCGCACCACAACGCGTAACCTGAACTGCACACTGAATGCAGAATTCTATTTTTTGGCTGACGCTTTTAAATTTGAGCTTAAACTAATTTAAAGTTACCAAACAGTCTTAGATAATGGTTATTTTCAGCCATAAAAATATTCACTTTATATTCTACTAGCTTTTGCCCGTGACTTCGCCCGCGTGGATGTCGGTTATCGCAACCAAACATAGCCTATGTCCTTTCTCATGGTCTAATCTACCCCAATACCAAATTTCATCAAAATCGAATTAGTGGTTTAGGCGTAAAGGTGTAACATACAGACAGACAGACAGAGTTACTTTCGCATTTATAATTAGTACGGATGTTTGCATGTCCTTGTCAGTTAACATAATCATAAATTTTCCTATGCGAGTGTTCATGTGTGTCGAATTTTGTGCAAAAAATATATGCGATTTGCACGAAACAGTATGCACTATGAGTACTGTTATGACAGTCTAACTAGCTTGTCTTAAGTTGACCGTAGTCTTGTTCTCGTTCCCTTTTTATGGATATCCTATACCAACGAAAACACAATAAGGCATTGTAGAAGCTTTACTGCTATATATTGAAGTCATGAAATGGCGCATATTGTGTAATTTTCCTGAAGACTGTCGATATCTCTCTAGCTCTTCAGACATGCATTACTAAAGTTTGTGAATCGATGTCGGAATTTCAGAATCAGTTTGCGTACACACAAAGATGTTTGGAGAAATTCAGTATTAACAGTTGATCCATATTTACATAGTAGGTCGCAATTCTTTAGCCTTTAGAAAATTATAATCGTTGCAAATTTATAATGTCCCATGTGTAAAAATGTACTTTCCGAGAAAATTGATTTAAATTACCCTCTTTAAAAAAATGTTAGTAAACTTTTTATTCCTATTACTTATTATGGAAACAATAAGCTATTATAATATGGCGATATAGGTTTTGTTACGCATCAATACGTTAATTAGCATAAATTTCATTTTTTATTATAATTCTGCACATGGGTGATTTTTGTTTGCAAATTTTCGTCACATGGGATGTTTTATAACGTATAAGTGAAAATAATACTATGCTACTATTTTTTATCGTTCATTAAATCAGATACAAATAATAACTAAACGTCAAACATTCAAGTCCTAAGTAACGCAATTACATACAACCCAGGCAGAGCAGAGTTGTATGCAATTGCGTCATAAAACGGGTGATAATCTTTATCGATGACACTTTTTAATTCTTGTAAGTGTTTATACTTACTCTCAGTGATTTTAAGTGGTTGTTGGTACAGTGGTTTTAGACGTACATTTAATTGACTAGCTCTTCGTTGAGGCAATATTGACCATTCATCATTGTGGCGCAGCTTATAATGTACAGATCGGTTTGGTACATATTTGAGTCCTCGAATATCAACTACAACAGGACAGGATCTCCTTTCTTCTTGCCAGGTCTTATAGATCTGAAATTTGATTCGAGTTCTTCGTAATTAAGAAAGAAGTCATAGTGAATGGATTTGACATCGTAAGGATTTCTAGGACGAGCTTGTTGCATTCTGGTAACATAATCGCTAGGTGCGTATATAGGAGGTTTAATGTATTGTTCAATGGTGGAATGAACGCTGTCAACCTCCATCATAGTGTGGCCTTATTCTAAATACAATTGCTCTATATTAAGAGATATTCTTTGAGATAAATCGCTTAAAGCACTTGACAAAATTCGGTTTCGATTTTGGTGGCCACATCCGTCAGAGGTTACAACCACATCTTCAGTTTCTGGTGCCAAATTTGTTAAATAATCAATCAAGCAGGAAGTGAATTCATTAGCAGAAACACTACCGTCAATTTCATGTCAGAAGTAAACTGTCACATTTTTTGTCCTGCAGTCATAGACTGTAAAGTTATGGCACTGCAATTTCAACTTATAATACAAAGAACTAGCCAAAAGTTTTGGTGCGAGTAAAACACTTTGTACATCAACAGTGATGACGACTTTCTTGTTATTTGCCGATGTTATAGCACCTTTCTTTGCTTCTCGAGCTTCATTTTTTTTGGCGATATGATCGTCATACTCTCTTTGCGATATGTTACCAGCTTGATAACTGCAACACGTATCGCACTGATCTTTGCGTGGATGATGAATAGCAATGTTCTCCTTTTTTTAAACTTTTAAGAACGTGGGTCTACTTGCAGGTTGATGATTGTGATTTCGACACCATTCCACGAATACATCATCATCATCATCATCATATCAGCCATACATAGTCCACTGCTGAACATAGGCCTCTCCCATAGACCTCCAGAATGACCGACCTGAAGCAGCCCGCATCCAGCGCTTCCCGGCGACCTTGATGAGGTCATCCTTCCACCTGGCCGTTGGGCGTCCCACACTACGTTTGCCCGTACGCGGTCGCCATTCCAGAACTTTTTTGCTCCATCGGCCATCTGTTCTGCGCGCTATGTGTCCCGCCCACTGCCTCTTCAACGAGCTAATCCTAATGTGTTTTTCACTTCTAAACGTGGATTCTACATACAATTTATTAGAACTAGCTCGACAGTAGTGGCTGGGAACCTTCGGAAGTAAGTCCAACCAATTTTTCACTATTATTGTAGCAGGTGTATTCTTAAATATTGCCTCTGAAATGGATGTATTCTCATGAACACGAGGGGGAAAATCATTGCGATCAATATTTTCAATAGGTTGTTCCTTCGTCCAGCGACTAAAACAGCCTACGCCTAAACATAATGTATTTAAAAAAAAATGTTTGCAAACTCTTAACCTGGTGCACTTTTCATTCCATTTGCTCATAAAAATGTCATGCCCACTTGCTTTTTTTGTTGAAGGCGGATGATTATGACGACGACGTCGAATTCCTCTACGAACAGCAGCAGCCTTCACAAAGGCTTTCTTCTCAGACCACGTTTTGAGCTTCCAGAAATAGGAATCGATTGCTTCACGATCTTCTTCCGTAATACATGCACACAAAAATGGGTTTTTCGATTTTAAATTCGTATTCAATTTTGTATGGGAACACCGTGGTTTAATTTGCCTTTTCTGCCGTTGAATACAATATATATATTTGCCATCATCCGCTTTCTTGAATCCTAGGTAAGATTCTCCAAATACTCGAGCTTTTTTGTTCATTTGCACAGCGTTAACTTTTTTAGGTCGCTCAACAATCACACGATGCTCAATATTTTCATACGCGGGTAGTATACATTCCAATGAACTTGCGGTATTTGTTTGTAGTGATGATAGTGGGACATCATTTTCGCTGTCAGATGATGTCAACCCGCTTTCGCTGGATTTTTGAGGAAGGTATCCAGTTTGGGTCTTGCACACTATCGTCACTTCCATAATATGATAGAATCGCATCCAAATCTGGAGATGGTAATCTGGTAGGTACTGGCGACGGCGACCAAATGCGAGGATTGTTCCGATGCAAATTATGTTTTGGTACACTGTTGCTTACCTTATTACTTCTATGTTGGAATGTACAATACTTTTGGTAGATATCACTGACGATAGCTCTTCTTCATTATCGCTACTGAATACAACCGGCCAAGCCGAAGGTGATTCTGTTATTAAAAATCTACGTTCAGAACTAAATCCTAAATCTTCTGGCATAATTAATAAATCAACATCATGGGAAGACTTTGTGAATGCGGTGTCTGTGCCGCATGAACCATTGGTTAATTCTTCATTGTCTTCATCAACTAACTCAAATTGCAGTACTAAATAGATCATGCGATGACCGCGACTACTATTTTTATATTTTTTTGACATATTTATATTTTTTCAATGTTTAATGACAGACAGTCCGAATAACTAGTAGATAACTATTAACGTCACACTGTAATTAACTATCAGTCTACTGTTTACGCTTGCTAATAAGTGACTAGATGAAATGCAACCTGCACTAATATTTAGACCATGACCTACCAACATGTTTGATTTAACGTACCTAAGTTAAAGAAATATAACTATCTCACTCTAATGCATGATTCACATAACTATGTGCTCACTTTCTAGTACCTATAGGTGTAAAAAGATTTGTGGATGCACGTTGAGTGATCACATAGGTAATTTTAATTTTCAAATATTTGTAATAAAACAGAAACGATAATGTCTTATGTGAAGATCGAACACATAGGTTATTTTAACTTACCATAAAATGTGGACTGTCACGTACGTTTTTTTATAATTGTAGCATATTTAAGTAATAATGTGCGATATTCACATGGGTGTTTTTGCAAACGGTGGCTAGTCAAAAATGATTTTCAAATATCTGGAAATCTACTTTGTAACGAAAATGTCACATAGGACATTTTAAATTTGCAACGACGATGTCTATTTTTGCTTACGCCAAAAAGACGACCAAATTAAAACATTGGAATATCAGTAGGTACTGCTCTTCACATGTTGCTTACCTTACAGAAATAAAAGAGGTTGAAGAAAACGCTGTGCCAGCCTCTCGAGGGACGGAATTTGACCTTTACTAACAATACAGAGCCCCATTAAGAGGCTCTGCAGAGATAACCGCAAACATCAATTGTGTATTAACCTCTTGATCTGTGCCATCATGCATTTATTACTTTTTGATTCCTTGAAGTATCATTTCAATATTATATTGTTCCTCACATATTGATTGTTATAATAATGGAACAAACTTCTGGTTGCTAGTATATTTGGGTCTCTTTTTCATCCGGGCGCCAATCCCAGACGCACCCGGCATAATAAGTTTGGCTTTTTTTCTGTAACCCCTCCAGCCAAGTTGCATTGCTTATGTTAAGAGTAGGGTATCACCGGTAGTGTAATGGGCGGGTTAAACGGCGGGACGCTTTCGTAAGGGAAAAACTGCCATCTGACATTTCAACAGCGAGTGGTAACCCCGCACCAGAATCCATCAAGCCTCATTCGTCAATCAGTAGCTATACCGGCTTGCAGATAAGGTTGGCTTGGGCTCTTGGGCCCCATATATCTAACCTTTTAAAAAACATACACTTAGTATGTATTTACCTAAATTGGTAATAAGAACTAGGTATTTTCCTGTACTTCAAACAAATTATTCATAACTGAGCTCATTGAACTAAGAATAATAAAAGAGCGGTAAAAGTTTCGTCTGTTCTTATTTAATCGTTTTTTTTTTCATTTCTAATCACCCACCCAACCACAGTTGTGACGACAGATTTTTATTGTCAAATTATTTACTTTTATAAGTAAACTAGCTTTTGCCAGCGACTCCACCCGCGTGGATGTCGGTTCCCAGCAATTATTCGAACTTTTCTCGACGTAAAAACCATCCTTGAGCTTCAACGAACATTAAAAAAAAGAAATGGCCAAATTGGTCCAGGCGTTGTTGAGTTATGCGCTTACCAACATATTTAGCGATACATTTTTATATTATAGAAGATAATTTGACAATAAAAATCTGACGTCAAAACTGTTTATTATAAAAAAAAATCCTTATGACTAAACAACTATTACGACTAAACTATTATAAACTATCATTGTCTACGAAATTGGAAATAAATAATGTGTGCCTTGAGTCGTATGCTTTATTCATCCTCCACTGCAAAACTTAACGACATTTCTATCTCGTTTTAGACTAACTTACTCGGTATCCTTGCCGGTTATTTAGTCTGCTGGTTTCCTAATGTACTGTCTAGTGGGACTTAAACTTATTTATCTGACCTGAAAGCAATTTCAGATAGTATCTTTTTCTTAAGATTGACTGGTTTCTTTTAATGTTAACTGGTGAAATTGAATCTGGGCTCCATAATTATATTTTAGTAAAACTACCAGTTTAGTGTTTGACAAACTCAAACAAATGCTAGTTTGATTTGCTCAAAATTACTGGATTTTTATATAGTTTTTACTGACTCAAATAGATTAGTAAATTGCATTATTCTGGTTATGTATTTAAAGATCTTTTCACTTTTTATCCAACTTTCAAACGTGTGAAAATTTTAATAATCCATACTAATATTATAAATGCGAAAGTAACTCTGTCTGTCTGTCTGTATGTTACGCTTTCACGCCTGAACCACTGAACCGATTTTGATGAAATTTGGTATAGGGGTAGATTAGACCTTGAGAAAGGACATAGGCTACGTTTTGTCGTGATAACCGACATCCTCGCGGGCGGAGCCGCGGGCAAAAGCTAGTAAAATATACGGGAAACAAAGTGGTCCATGTGTTATTCCAGACCTATCCCTAACCAATTACTGTACCATATACTTTTTTTCGTGCGGAAATCCCCACGGATACCTCACCCGCCGGAGCCGGAAGGGAAGGTTATGTGCACTCAAACCGACTAAAATCGCACACCGACTGAGGGTCGTAGTGCTAGGCCGGAGGTGAGGTTGTCCTCGACATATCCCTCGCATATCGGCTGACCCAACTATACCAAATACATCCGATTATAATATGTGTAATATTCGTATGCATAAGTGAAATACTGTTTGGTATATCAATGATTGACTATATTCAATGATTTAATTCAAGTGTTTGGCAGATCCGAGAGCTATTTGCTAATGGGCTGTGGTCTGCGGTGGCACAACACAACCATTCTAAAACGAAGTAATCTATTTTGTATTAATTATTTTAAGCTTTATATTTAGTGCATTCATATTAATATTTTAAGCTTAAAGGTTAATTGGATATATTACAGAAAAATAAACATAACATAACATAACATAAACTCACGCCTGTATTCCCCGAAGGGGTAGGCAGAGGTGCTAGCACCCACATTTCGCCAGTTTATGTTTAGGTCCCAATGTAATACGTGGCGAGCCTATTGCCATTAACCGAGCACTATAAACCTGCGATAAATACACACATAACTTCGAAAAGCATCGAAAAGTCATTTGTGTGTGCCATGGTAAATCTGGGATCGAACCCGAGACCTCGTCTCAGCAGTCCATTACCCATATCACTAGGCTACCGCAGGCAGGCAGAAAAATAAAAGTCGTTAATAAAGCTCCAAACTATTTCGTACTCATGGAACCACCTCCGTACCATACTGGAACTGGACTTTAGCCGGTACGAGTCCGACGTCTTGTATTCAATGCCGACTTAAATCAGAATATAGGTAATTTGAAACAATAAATTGGTTGAACTATTACTGAATTTATGGAGTGAACGTAAGTTATGGCGTCACACAACCTTATTGGTAAAATAATTTAAAAAACGTTCGAATGTAAATGTAAATCACATAAAGTATTTTGTATAAGGAAAACTCCGGAGCGTTTAATTTCCTTGTCGTACTATGAACAGTCTATGTAATTTCCCTAAAGTATTTTATCAAAACTTTTACTTATTCAAACAATGTTGTGAAGGTAAATATACCGAAAGTTATTGAAAAAATAAATGTGTGTGAAAGAGAGAGAGAGAGAGTGTTTCCTTCTTCCTACAGTCCCGGGTCCTTTAAGCGGGGCGTGAAAAGGCATCTAATGAGGCCGTCAAGCTGAGTGCCACCACTGTTAACATGGTAAATGTTTACGATGGTGACCCTCTTTCCGAGACTTTGCCTTTAGCTTAACATCAGGCGAGGTGAAGTCAAATTGACGCGTCATGTATAAAAAAATAAAATGTGTGTGTAGGTAGTGATGTGAATCCACGGAGACATTATATAACTAGATTGCGAAAAATCCAAGGGCATCTTTAGGTTATTAATTTATTTTGACATAGTCAATTTATTTTGACATTGTCGAACAGAATATGCAACTGTTTCACAAAAAACAAAGAGCTCGTTTCGCTGATAAGCTGTGTTTGGTTCCCAGTAAAACGGAGCTGAAGCACCAAAGTATACTCTGCATGGCACCTCATATAAAATATGCAAAAAATGTGCGTCTGTTCAAGAAGAGCCTACAAGAGATGCTTATACGGAAATGCTATTATTCTATATCTGAATTTTTAAATGACAAAACCTTAGATGCTTGACTTTGAGTTAAGTCTGTTTCTCTTGATGATTTGTTGGACATTGCTGTTGGCTGGACAGTGTGTATTTGACATTACCTATATAATTTTGACATTATGACATTATCTACCTGCTAATATTGACATGAAATGATCTATTGCCGATGAATATCAAATAAATTATATTATTGTTATTAATAGTTGAATTTGCACATTTTCGAATTATTAACATTTTCATTATCTATATTTGTGTACTGAACATAAACAATAAATTTTTGCATGCCATGACTGGTGATAATACAATGTACCTACCACTGCTATGTTTTTATGACTATCTGATCCTCACATTATATTATGCAAATAAATGATTTGTATTTGTATAGTTTTACAGTTTTTTCTAAAAATTATTCCTCCATCTCTAAGACTTAAAGTTTTGTTGATATGCAATCTGCACTCATATTGAAATTACAGGATCCCTTGCAGATGTAAGCGCGGCAACGAAAACAAACAAACAATAAAACAACCATAAAAATGAAGAGCTCCATATTAACCCCGTTAGTTTTTATATTACAAACACCATATATTGCAAGCACTATTTATAGATGCAATAAAAGCAAAAACAATCTTCAGAAACTTGATCTTTTTCAGGCAAAGGCAGCCTAGTACGGAGCCATGCGGTTATGAACCTCAGCTGTGCTTTGCATTAAATAGTATTTTCATAAAATGTTAAAAGCATCGTCGCTCTGAGACGCAAAATTGAATATTTCGCCGGGTTCGTTTTTGGCACACTAGATGAGCTTGCTTCATTGACTACGAACTCAATAACCGACTACAATTGTGTTGGCACAGGGGACTTGGGCTTGTTTTCCTGTAAAACAGAATTTGGAGCCGAATTTTGTATAGTATTTGGTTAATAATAAGTATTCTATATGGGTTAATGAGAATATTACATAAATCTCCAGGGACATAGTTAAGAAAGCTAAATTGTAGATATTTTTGTAGACATTATATATGTACACTAGATTTTGTTAATACTTAGAATTTGAGTTGATTACATGCGAATTACCTTTATTTTTAACCGTTTTCCAAAAAAGGAGGAGGTTCTCAATTTTGATATTTATATATTTATGTTTGTATGCATCACCATCAATGTGTAGATGGATTTGCAAAATTCTTTCTTTGCTCGAAAGAAGATTATTCTAAAATGGTCACATTTAATTTTCGTATAGATCTGATCTTTCACTGTCTTCATTAGCGTGGTTCCGGGTTGTACCCGTGGCTGTCAATTCAGAGCCCGGGGTCGCTTACAGTAGTAACTAAATGCCTGTCAATCAGCAGGTGTGTACCAGATTGTGGATGAGATTAGATTGGCACCAAGGGTCCAATTTTGAGCTATTGATAACGTATTTTTTGTAGTTTGTCCTATGATTTCTTTATATGTTGGTTGACTTGGCGTGCCTACGATTATCTGGACAGGATAGCTATCAATATCGACTCATAAACTAACTAGCTTTTGCCCGCGGCTCCGCCTATGTCCTTTCTCATGATCTAATCTACCCCTATATCAAATTTCATGAAATCGGTTCACTGGATTAGGCGTCAAAGCGTAACATACAGACAAATAGACTTACTTTCGCATTTATAATATTAGTATGGATATTCGCACCTATTATTTCAATCTAGAAAATCAAATTGATTTAATGTAATGTACAAACATCAAATAATTTATGTGAATGTAAGTACGAGGATATGTTACGAAAATGTATACATTTAAATTGTAAAAAGTCATCGTTTAATATTTTTCGCTGGTTCGTTTTTAAAAATATATAGTAAAGTGCACCTGGGCATCCGGGAGACTTAAACTTTGAATCTTCTAGCAGAGTTTCCCTCATTTGAATACAACGTACGTATATTTTAAATAGCCTTTAGTATAGAACATCTAAGTCTAACCTCTAGTCGATTTACCTCGAGTTTATAACCGCAGTTGGGTCCAGGTAGCATTTTATCTGTTTCAAAGTATTTTCTAACTAAGCGGTCGGCTCTCGAAACTTGCTGAAATTGAGCAATGTTTGATTTGGACACGTTCAATTCAAAATCTATTTTCATTTCCTGGCTTGAATCCATTTCCATTTTAATTTGATTGCCGTCGCTCTTGATTTATTGATTACTCGCTCAACATCTAGAAATTACTGTACCGCTCCGTTGCTCGGATTGCGAAGTGCAAGAGAAAGCCAATTTGTATTACCCTGGTATCGGTAACGACACTATCAGCGCAGCCACTTATTTAAAACCTTTAATAAAAGCTATGTTTAATTCGGGCCTGTGTTTATATTATTATCATCTCTCGTTCAGCTCAGAGCCCGAGGTGTAGTCAGCGTCTCATTAAGAGCAAATCGAACTGTTTTATAGATTTATATGGTATTATTGTCCTATCTAAAGGTGTGTACCAAATATCAGAACAATCGATCAACTGGAACGGGGTCAAAAAAATTAGAGAAAAACATTTTGAGCACTCTGTTTGCCAAAATCTTTCTGATGCTGACTGTACATATTCTGGCTTATACTTCTACACTTCATATGGTTTTGGCCGTGTCATCACTACTTTACAACGCCAAATCAGACTGTTTATACTGGAGATTGATGGCACTTGGTGGAATCTACGACATCACGTATTGAATAATACACTTGCACTTTTCCACAGAGTTTGTTGCACCTCACGGCATTATCAAAGGCTTACATTACAGTGTAATGAGGTGAAACCAGTCAGTTTCTACAAAAAAAAATACTATATGGAAAGTACAAGTTTAGTGTATTATTCCAATACCCCGGGAAAAATGAAATGCTCAAGTGGGACTTGAAGCCACGACCTTTCCTTTACAGGGGGAATGCACTTTCAACTGAGCTATCGAGCCACACCTGAATCACTTTTAATTTCCCTTCTCCTTATATCCGTCTTTAAGGGACGGTGGAGCCATCTACCAACTTTCGATGGCTAAAATTCATTCGTGTATTATTCGAATGCCAAATCAGTTCTTCTAGGGACTCCTTCTACTATAATGACAAACAAACGTCTAGCCAATCGCACAGGTAGTAGTTATGAACAGTTTATCTAATTATATCTCTTGGATTTCCCCGTTTGATTTTAGTGTACATGACTTATAGCAGTGGGTGTGTAATTAGTCACATATATAGTTATAAATTTATCGAATGATTTTGTAATCTGACCACGTATATGTTATTCAGTAGATAAACTGCGGTAAAAAGGTCAAAAACCCGCATAATAATGATTGCTCTGCTATTCAGCCTGATATTTGGTACCGGAATACACGTTATAATTTGCCTGCTAACATGTTGCACTCTACAAATTTAATAATACACTTCGGCAGCCGTTCTCCATTTGAAGGCATGAGCTAGCCATGCAATATGAGGCGCCAGCGATATGCAAGCTATAGTTGAACCGTATTGGCATTTAACAAAAATTTCCATTGAAACACATAGAACTTTCTAGTGGGAAGCTATATGCTCTAATACCCATATTCAAATACTGCCATCATGGCTGCAGAGCGGTGTATTTTTATTGGTCACCATAAAAGTTCGAGCTGTTCGGTTAGCACCAAATTTCATTAAAATCGGTTCAGTAGTTTAGGCGTGAAAGCGTAACATACAGACAGACAGTCACTTTCCCATTTACAATAAAGTATATGGATTTTTTCGAATTCTTAACTTATTTACATCGTTCTGGCGATGGTTCTCAAGAATAAAGGTAACTTTTATTCTGAAAACTACTTGTAACATTTTATTTTTCTCTTGAATAAGTAACCTTATTTTAACGCGGCGGTAGTAAGTCCAACTTGATGAAAGACTTTGTTTAAAAGTGAGTTGCAAGTTGCAACTAAGAGATCTGTAAGTAAATAGAAATGCAATGAATCACTGGTAACCGTTTTCCGATAAGGAGTGGGCTCTCGGTGGCCCGATAGTTGGCGAGCCCTGTTTTATTGTGCCACTATTTTCATTCTATCGCTAGTGAACGCAGCTCGGGCGGAAACTGAGATAAAGTCGTGACCTTACAGTAATATACAACCCCTGTGCGCGAATACTTGTCTAGCACGGTAAACAACTTCGCAACCCGTACTAACTTTTAAGCCAGGGGTATACGATACCTGATTAAATGCATAAATTGATATACATTTTCGTCATTCATTCTTTCATTCTAACAATCAGATATTCAACATGACGTATAGTCTTCTGTTGTTGTAGAATTTTCATTACGTTTACTGCTAAAATTATGGATGCGCCTCTACTCGAATTCCGATATTTTCAGTGAAGCGACCTATTCCAGTATACGAGACTACCACGGTACCGATTCCGGGGTTCAGACCGCAGTTGACGATACAAAATCCTTCTATATCACCGTCAAGGCACTTGAAGGATCCGTTCTTAGTCCGCTTAGCGTTTTATGAGACGTTTTATCGAATAAAAAATGTAATCACAATTTGTCCAAACTGAAAGTTGAACCCGATATTTCACGCACAGCATAATCGCTACTGCTGCACCATAGATACAATATTGGTTAGGTAACATAGGGCTAAATGTTAATTGCACGTGAGTTTCTGTGATATCTTATTGTTGCTCTGTAAAATATAACAAATTAATGAATATATTCTAGTACATTCTACACAACGTATTCTGGACTAAAGGTAGGCATATATCTACATAATAATATGTGGGTATATGTGTGATGTTAACAGCTTGCTAGGTGTGCTATGTGCCTTTCAGCCCTAGTCATTCAGTGTGTGGGTGCACCTAACACCTTAAGTAAAGAAAAGCTTACGTGAATCCCACTCGCGTCCACCTACTGACTTTTACGAGTTTTCTAATCGAGTTTCCACTCGATATTTTGTTAAGAATTTACGCCGTGACTGTACCGTACCTAAAGCTACTTATTAAGCGTAGAGAAGGAAACATGGTTGACTTTAATTCTAATAAATTTGCATCCGTTTGTTATTTTTTTGAAATAGAGCATGTCAAGTTGACTTAACATCAGTTCATCATCATGCAAAGTTTATAGACGTCATCTCAATTTTATAGATTTCAGTGTTCGTGACAAAGTTACCCTGAATTTTTTTCGGGAGTATTAAAATTAGACAATCCTATTTTTTTCAAGCTTTTTTATAGTTAGTAGTCGTTTTAACCTGTGGTTTTAACGTACAAGCTGGGCAAAGTTGATTGCGACTTGCAATGGCATGAATATTATTATACTAACCATCACACCATGTTGTACTTGCTATACTATAAATAGTATAGCAAGTACAACATAACTGCCTACTGGCAGTAACGTCAACTGAATAGCTAAATTTTTTTTAATTTTTTTTTAAATTTTTTTTTAATTTTATTTTTCCAAATACCCCTGATAGATAACATAAAAACACATTTAGACGATTCTATTACATAACACTGAGATTGCGTATAACAATAATAGGCTTAACATCATGCGTACATAATCTCAAATTATCCACGGATAAAAGTAAAGCTATACCGCAAACAAAAAAATCATTGTTCAAACATAATACAAAGCCAGACAAGACAACCCAACATCAGATCTATTCAAATAAAACTCCCTGATATCTGTGAATAAAGCAGGAAAATTCTCACTATCCCAGATATTCGCGATAAGCTTATATACGGTACAATCTACCCACAATGGTAAATTTTGCATGGCGTTTCTGCGATCATACCATTCGGAAATTGAGAAGGGTCTGTGTAAAAGTAACAAGGGTTAATGTACGATAACATATGTTTCCAATACAGTGGATTACTATAAAAGTTCAAAAGATATTTGCGAGCTAGCCTTTGAGTCCCCAGGCGATATAGCACGGTCGTAAGATGGTCAGATGGCGTCGACTTGACCACAGCGTTGTACCGCTACGACACTTCTAGATAATGCAACGTTTTTATGACTGCAAAATGTTTGGATTTTTCAGTACACGCTCATTTTTATTTTTATCACACTTCTGACTTCTGTGGCGTAGCGGTAAAAAGTTTGATTGCAAATTCATACTTAGTTCATGGGCTCGATTCTCAGGGCAAATATTTCAATACGTGCATCCGAGTCTTTTTCCAACTTAGTTGACCGGCTTCCAATCTAACTACGAGTATGAAACCCGATGTCCACCATTATGTGGTATAGCTCCATTCATATATCTTGGACCTCAATCGCGAGATATAAAAGACCCTGGCACGCGCATATTGTTTTGTAATAACCTATTCTTAGTAAAAAACTATATAATATTAAGATTTATAACCCAACTATCTGATTCCATACTTAATATTCTAAAAGCGTAGGTAAGCTTTTCCTAAATCTTTATCGGTCATCTAACAATCGGGACATCGCGGGGTGAGTTCTTATATTTTATATGTAAATATACGATAAACGCAAGTAGGTGAGAGATGTTAAGCTGCCTATTTAAATTCCATTTATTATTATAGCCCCATTCTTTTCTACTATGGGGTGAAATGGTAAGGTGATAATCATGACGATGTTAACTTCAGAAATGTATTTTATAATGAAACAGGATCCGAAAAGAAGATCATAAAATAATAACCACATATTAATTCTAATAAGGCAAGTTCATTAGAATACCTACCATCTAAAAACTTCAATCTACCTATTTTAAAATAAGCAAATACGTAAAAGAGGCACAGCATGTAGAAATCTCAAACAACATGCAGTTTGTCCGACACACAAATGCAATTCAACTAGCATTTTATTTTACGGCAATTTACTCCGTACCGCGTATAGCTTAGAGGAATTGCATTACGCAAACTGCCATCTAGCTAATTCAATGTCACTGTTGGAGGGAATTCTTATTTCTGGATAAATTTCGTATGTAGAGTGAAGAATATTAGCATATTTAGAATAGATTCTAAGTTCCTTTATTATTGACATACTACATACATAAAATCACGCCTGTTTCCCATAGGGATATGTAATAGAGATCACGGATCTCCATTTGCTACGATCCTGACATACTACTCTCGCTTCATTCACTCTCATTACATTCTTCATGCATGCTCGTCGGTTTAGGGTACTCCTGACCTGCCCCTTTTCTAAAACTTCCCCGTTTTGGTCCAGCTATGTGCGCCTAGGTCTTGCCCTACCGACGGTACCCTCCACACTCGCCTTTATAATTGAATTGACTAGAAAATAATAACACCTATTTTTTACCTCGATATGATTGACCTTTCCGGTTTTTTCTTATTTTCCGAGCATGAACTATACGTATCTTCGATTCTTTATCTAAATAATATGGATGATCGATAAATACCTACTCATAAGATTTCTTAATTTATTTGCAGAGAACGAAATCAGCTCAGTCTCAACTCAATCAGCCAGCAAATCAAACGCAATTGTTGCTATTATCGGTTTCCGTTTCAACCCAAGATTTTAAGGACTTTTTAATTTTTAAAATTATTAATTAGGGTCGTTAAAGTATATTTTAATAATAATTTGATGCCCAATTTCGTAAAAGTTGTGTAAGAAAAAGGTCTACTTTCTACTATCATTGAACCTTTAATGGAAGCCCGTCGGCTTGGAGTGCTTTTGACCCAGATTTTTTCAATACATCATTAATTTTATTGGTATATGTTAATATATTAAATAAGTACATATTATATTGATATCAAATATAAACCAATTAAAATGGGAATAATCACATTACGAACGTACAATGTAATTTTATTTACAAGATGAAAGGAACGGTACAGTAACTAATAATCTGTTGTTTGTAGTATTGCGCGTTTAATTAATATACTCGTAGTAAAGTGGATTAATTGAAACTGATGATTACCACAAACATGGGAAACCGCGAACGAAATAAATATTATATATCGTTAAGGTGATGTTCGATGAATATCAGGAAATAACTTGTAAGTACGATGGAACAAAACATAGCTATAGACAATATTCGCGATTACTTATAGAATTTTCTGCCGTCTGTCTGCTACTTATAGAATTTTTTAAGTGCAGGAAAATTGCACAAAGTTTAATCCAGTCTTTTCAGCATCATATAATTTAATACCCATTAGGGGGGAAGGAAACACTTAAGCAGTGGCACACAGCAAATTGCTCTACATTTGAGCTAATACTTCTTGACATTTATTGTCAAGAAACATTTTTTTGGCAATTTGCCGTGTGTGGTTGCCATGAGGTTGCGTTTCCACAGATTGATAGGTCAGTTGCTATACGATTCAGTCCCACGCGTTGTCGCTTCTGTACAGGCTTATGCAAACATGTCTCAGTTTACACCTTCGGAACGATCCATGCGTGTCTTATTATCATCTTCGCGTTAGTCTCGGTGGAATTCCAGGTTTTCACCTCGGAGTGAAAACCTGGAATTAACCTATAAGCTTTTATTTCATTTGTTGGTACTATCTTGGACATCTTGGCAGTGAGACCATTGAACCATTGGCACGACTTAAGATTCTAAACTCGGTTTTTAAAATAGAAAATATATTTATTAATTTTTACAGAGTCACAGCTTATTAAATACAAAATGGTACATATTTTTTTTTTTGTAGAAAAGAATATTAGTACCGAAGTTACTAATATTCCCTCTAACCCCTCCAACTACGCTAAATAGCTTGTGCTAGGAGTGGGTTCACGTCGGTAGTGTAATGGCCAGGATCGAACCCGGGACCTCTTGATCGTAAGGCCGACTCCTTAACCACTAAGCTACCGACGCTTTTCAATGTCAATACCGAATTCAACTAGCCTAGGGATGAATGTGCTTGATTTTTAGAGTCACATTACCTCGTACTAGTCTAAGCGAATGAGTTCGATGATACAACTACATTCTATCTATTCTAACTGCTAACAACTGCCCTTTGTCTCTGCAGAGATATCTTTAACTTTTGTCCCTGCAAAAATATCTTTAAGTTTTAATGAAGTCGAATGTACACGAACTGTGGCCGGTCATGGTGGTCACTAGTGCTGATACGGCGCGTCATGCCTGATTTCTTAAAACTGCTGGTTCAGGCCTCGTGTAGTGATTGAGGTCACGACGAGAATGCATGCGTCGGCTCTGATACATAACACACGCATGTCATCTTCTATGACCGCGTTTGTATTTGTAATAATTCAGATTTTCATAAACCACGGTATGCTTTCACCGATGCAATGTACTTCGGTGTGCACTAAAATGCACATGGAAAGTATGTATAAGCAGATTTACATTTTGATGCCTTCGCAGAAACAATTTGTATTGCAGACATTTGAAGCGTTTGAATATAGACTGCGGGAGTACCCTCTTCGTAATTTATTGTCGGAATTGAATTTCATAAGCATTGTTCAAGTACCTATGGCGTGTTGTGGTATACTTTAGGGCCAACAACGCTCACTTGTGAATCGACTCTCACAATGATATTAGAACTGTCATCTAGAATACAATATATCCTCAGATTCTAAACCGAGATTCAGGAGTGAGTATTGTTTTAGAATACGAGCCTAACAAGATATAATTCAAAACGTAAAATTGATGAACCACGTACAAGATTAATCTAAGTAATTAACGAATCATCGTTAGAAAGTGCAAGGTGTAAAATTAAAAAAATTGAAAAACCGACGACGTATAAAAAATAATTCATAAAATGTTTACTGCAGCGCCCCCTAGTGGGTTGTCACCGTAACACCTATCTAAGAACATGTACCAATCAACCCCAAACCAATAATTGAAAACTACATCAAAATCGGACGTATCTCTGGAGAAAATTGGCAACATTGATTTGCATTAAAAATGTTTGCTGTAGCGCCCCCTGTTAAGTTGTCATTGTTACACCTATCTAAGAACATACTGCAATTAAAGTCGATCCCAAAACTGAAAAATGCATCAAATTTGGATTGGTAGTTTCGGAGAAAATGGCAATGTGGATTTGCACAAACAAGCAAACACACAAATATCCTCTCACCCCAAACGCATATACCGTCTCCGTTCCGTCGTCGTAGGTAATAAAGAGTATGTACACACATCAAAAAAAGTTTGCGGTCAATGGCATAAGCTCCTAGAATTCTTTAAATTTAACTTTATCAAGAAAAAATCTATGTTGTATGCTTTCTTTAAATAGGAATACCCTGTTTGAAATTAAAATATAAAACTATTTTTTATTATTTATTTAAAAAAATTGAGCCATTAATCATAATGCAATTGTGATAGAAATTTCATAGAAAGAAAAAGAGTACATAGTACATAATTTATTTCATAACATTGCAAGTAAACAACACTAATAAGGTAGAAACATAGACTGTTTAATTAAACTTAAACTACAATTTATTATTAAAAGGAGTAATTTCAATATAAAATAACTCCTCCCCTGGCTCGAACACATGCGGAGATCCTCCTGGGCATGCTGAGGATCATGTTATCCAGCATTTCCTGGGGTAACCTATCCCATTCTTCAATAGCGGCTTCCCTGAGCTCTGGAACTGTCTGGGGATGTGGCTCACGGTTCCATACAGCTCGTTTAAGAGCATCCCACTTGTGCTCTATTGGGTTTAAGTCGGGCGAGCCGGCAGGCCAGTCTAATCGTGTGATATCGTTTTCTTGAAGAGCAGCAATGACTCGTTAAGCTCGATGTGCGGGCGCATTATCATCGACCAGTACAAATTGGTGCCCATGGTTTACTCGGAATGGTTTGACGATATCATCAATAGCAACTGCTTTGTACATGTCTGCTGTCATGAAGCCCCGATACGGGATCAAAGGCGTTCTAGCTCCAATCATAATGCCACCCCAAAAAGACACCGATTTTCCGCCTTGCTGAACTGTTCCAGTGGCAGTTCTTTGTCTTTCACGGTCGCCTGGTCTTCTCCAGACACGGACACGTTGGTTATCTGGATGAGTGGAGATTCGGGATTCGTCAACGAAGAGACAGTTTTGCCAAATATTTTCTTCCTCACCTTCTTCATTTTGCCGAAGTCAAGCCCACTGCAATCTTCGTTGTTGACGTTGCCGGGAATTGAGCGGAGCTCGCCATGACGTGCTCGTAATCCATCCTGGTGCAAGCAATTGCGAACGGTCTGCGTGCTAACTTCAAGCCCAGAGGCGGCCCTGACTTCTGCTTTTATTTTAGTGGCGTTGATTGTGGGATCACGGGCTGCCAGCAATCAAATATAGCGCTTTTGGGCAGCTGTCAAAACAGTTGGGCAACCGCTGCGGGGTCGGTCAGCTAAATTCTCCATTCCGTGGTACCTCTGCAACGTAGCCACGACACAGGATACGGATATAGCAAGTCTGCATGCTATTACTCTCGTGGTGTATCCTTCTTCCCTCAAAGTGGCATTTTTTCAATCACAACTTTCCGCGAAAAGTATCTTGAATCGGTTATAATTCACTAAATCAGATTTCTGAATGAGCGTAAGCTAGGACTGAAAGCCTTTTTGTAAGAAAAAACAATTGAACGGTGTCATTGTTTTGTGTTCTAATTCTTTATTTTTAAATAAAGAATCTAAAAAGAAGAAAAAATCATAAATATAATCTACAGTAACAAAAAAGATTTCAGTTTTTCAAAGTGATCGCAAACTTTTATTGATGTGTGTATATATCTATTGAATTTAGAATAATATTTTTGAAGAGCTACTAGGTACACTCGCGTTCACAACATCTACTACATATAGGT
This sequence comes from Eilema sororculum, assembly GCA_914829495.1. NCBI lineage: Eukaryota > Metazoa > Arthropoda > Insecta > Lepidoptera > Erebidae > Eilema > Eilema sororculum. Next base: position 11,057,342 of record OU618553.1, on the reverse strand, counting down.
AGTTATTATGTTTGTTACATCACCTTAATAACCAAATTGTATAACGTAGGTACCTCGAAGAAGTTTATAATGATACAACTCAAATTTAATACAAGTGAAAATCTTTTCTTCATAAAAGAAGTACAATATAAGTAGTGAAGGAAGATTGCTTATTTAAAAGAGTATCACAACTTTTCCTTCATACTCTGTACCATAGCAGATATTCGTAGGGAAGCTGGAGTCAACGGACTAGTTTTTATGTCACTGAAAAGTTTGCTTATTCGTGTCCATGAGAGTATTGCATAAACATAGCAAGTACAGTCAGCGATAAAAGTGTAAGTTTACAAACTATGTTCCCATTTTAAGTACTAGTCTTTGAAATTTTTTCATTACAGTTAAGTAGGTACGTAGTTTTAATTCTGTCATTATTTAATAGAGTACCATTTTTTCTGAAAGTTTGGCAAATACCATCCATTTTTTTCATGTTATAAGGTAGTACGTGAAATAAAGAAAATGTGTACAGGGTATGTACCTAAGTACGGATCTATTTGCTGAACTATCATACTATTTTGTCTTTTTCTCTTTATTTTTTTCTTACATTAGAGTCTAACTCACTGAACCCTATTCTTTATATATTTCGGACTAATTACTACGTTACAAAAACACAAAGGCTTTGTTTCTCTAACTACAGAAAATTACAAAATCGGCTGCAGCAACAAAAAACGAGAATTTTTATCTTCGTATTGTATAAACGGGTAAACGTTTTCCTTTCAATCTACATACGCGATCTAAAAAATCCATTACCGCGCGTCATTCGGCGAGCAAATGGATACACAAACATGCAGAGCGGTCGCATAGTAGGAAGATTTCTTAGCGCATTCAGTGAGACGGCGAAACGGTACGCGCTGTAAGTGGCTGCTTTGTCGCGAGTGCGCGAGTCGCGAAATCCCTCATACGATGCGGCATTACCTAGACCGGCATATCCATTGTACAGTCCTTTGCATCCTACAGCTATACCGCACAACTTTGACTCGGCGCTGTAAGAAAATTGGGCTGCATTGTTGGATTATCTAGACAGTCGTAAGCAGATGTGGGGAACGTCAGCTGAGTAATGGGTGTTGGCAACCGTTGCTTGTTCGCTGGCTTTAAATTCAACTATGCACCAAACTTTTACACATATAAGTGTACACTTCAGTGAATATTTTTTCAATTAGCTTTATTCATTCAGTTAACAATACTTTTTAATACGTTTTCACGGATGATATCTCGGACTATGTATTAAAAATCGATAATAACGATTGATATCAGAATTTGGTTAGCCGTAATCCAAAATCCTATTATATATTGAAAGCAGGACCGAGTAGGGTGGACTGATTTTTTATTCCAACATTTTTGATATCGAGTGACTTCGTTTATGCGAGAGCTGACAAAATTGGATGATAATCTCGTAAAGTGAGCTGCGATCTGGGTAAAGAGGGACACCGGGGAGTACCAAATTAAATGGTAACGAGCGGTGACCAACAAATTAACCGCCGCAGTGGGGACGCTGCGCTTAATGCAATTCAGTCCCGAGGACGATCGCTGCTATACTCAGATGGACTTTTTAGGTGGAATGAATATTAAAGGTATAGTTAATTCTATAATTCGAATTTGGAATTGAACGCTGGTGCATCTTTAAATGTAAAACGGAATTTGTATTGGTGTAATGATTCGGTGAAAGACCCTAATGAGACATTTTGCAAAATAATGAGCCAAGAAACATAATATAATATAGTCATGATAGTATTAGGCAAATAGGATTCTGAATAATTTTGAATTAGGAAAATAAAATTCTGAGATAAATAGCAGAAATTAGACAAAAGAATAAGGCTTCCGATTTGAGATGATACAATACAACATTTTAAATTGCCGTTGGACCCGGTTGCCATACGAACAGCTATGGCAGTCTTTACGGTTAGTTGGAGCCCTCAAAAGTTCGATGTCGCCAATAATTGGTTGTGGAGGTCAGATGGCAGTTGATTCACGGAAAATTTCGAACTTCAGCTCTATCACAGTCAGACTTCAAAGCCTACCCCAACCGAGTTAGAAAAAGACTAGTCGAAAGATCATGGGGACAAAATGTAAAATTATACCAAAATTCCTTGACTAAAAATGTTGAAAAACTTATAAAATAAAAGTATTAATACAAACACACACGGTGCAGGCTACATAAGTTAGCCTGTTGACACAAATTAATCAAGACTCCGCATTGTTTCGGCTTTTGCAATGTATGCATTCGTGGCAAGTACTTCCACCACACCAACATGACCTGTTTTGATATTGTATTTATCAAATGAAGATAGAAGTTTCAATCCCGTTGTTCTTGTTACTTACAACTAACTGTAGCCTGCTGCTTCACCTGCGTGGTTTGAATTTTTTAAATCTGTGGGTAAGCCACAGAGGCTTGTCCCCATGATGAAAGTTTTCTTACTTATTCAGTAAATGGTTTACCTATTTGCTAATTTTCATCCAAATCTGTTCATTGGTTTATGCGTAATTGACTTTTGGGGACAAAAATTGTTACTGTTTTACTAAATTTTATAACTACCCACCTGTGAAAAATGTTTTAGGAATTAGAATATCCAAAACCTTTGGTAAATGTAAACCTTTGAGAATGCCGTAAGGCGAAACCGGTCAGGTGTAATAGAATAAATACTGTGGAAAAAGTACAAGTGTTCTCAATATGTGTGACTTAAAAACATCCAAAAATCTTCACAACTTAGCGTTACTTTATTATTTTTAAGTAAATGGACTATATATACTACACTAGCTGTTGCCCGCAGCTCCGCCCGCGCTGATATCTGAATTTTCTTTGCTATAAACCTCACGGAGCCCGAGACCTTTCCAACGAATGCAAAACCGTGGAAATCGGTTCGTGCGTTCTGGAGTTATATCGTCAGGAAGGAAAACCTAACTTATTTTTATATAGTAGATTGCCATATTGGTTCCCAGTGGAGTAAATTAGGACCACCCCAGCTCTTCCTGTGGGTGTCGTAAAAGGCGACTAAGGGGTATGGCTGTTCTCTATCCGACAGTAAACATACAGCCCAAGACAAAGAGCCCGCTAGATGGCAATAGAGTCGCCTCCTATTACGTGGGACCGGAAATCATAGTTGGCGAAACGTAGGTGTTTATACACCTCTGCCTACCCCTTCGGGGATTTACAGGCGTGAGTATAAAATTGGACATAATTTAATTTATGTAGTACTAGCTTTTGCCCGCGGCATCGCCCGCGTGGATGTTGGTTATCGCGACCAAACATAGCCTATGTCTTTTCTCAAGGTCTAATCTACCCTTACACCAAATTTCATCAAAATCGGTTCAGTGGTTTAGGCGTGAAAGCGTAACATACGGACAGGCAGACAGAGTTACTTTCCCATTTATAATATTAGTATGGATATATGTATGTGTGTATACTACATAAATAAAATTATGTCCGATTTTACTTAAAAATGTAACAAATTTTCAGTAACATCGGCTTACTGAAACGTATACAAGTTAAAAGATGTCTAGAACGCGTGCAAGCCGGCATGTAAACAAGTGTGGAATAGCCAAAGAGTTTGAAAGCTCCACTGTGCGCTTAATTTTAAACACTTTTATAGGAGCATTCTTTGAAGATTCGGACGAAATTTTCCATTTAACAGACTCTTGGGGGTTTTTTTATACCACTTAGGTGGCAGACAAGCACACGGCCCACCTGATGGAAAGTGGTTACCGCGGCCTATGGACGTATGCAACACCAGGGGCGTTACACTCGTGCTGCCGACCCTGAAGAAACCTTCTAATGCCCCTCTTGAAGAACCCCACATTGTAGTGGCTTGGGAAAATCATGGTCTTTTTCTGTGGAACAAAATACGTTTAATTTTATGTGAGATTAAAATAGTAGTCAATCTGTTGCCGAAGAAAAAGAAAATAATTCAATCGAATTACGATGATTATACGTAATATTGTTTAACACTATTACAAGTAGACATAAATCAATTGAATGAATTTTTACAGGATTAAGTATGCTAACTATACAAATCGAATACATAGACAAAACTAGAAAATATTTTTTTACCAGTAAGAACCTTCCATCTCGAAGATTCTCATAATAAAAGATGGCCGCTTATAAAAAGCACAGCACATAGATCATATTTTCACAGCATGAGTATACGAAGTTCCTTTCAAACCTTATTTTATGAGGGGTGCATGAATTTTGGTTCGATAATAAATAATATGTGCACAAAATGTGTATTGCTAACAACTACATGCTCCTTCATCATCATCTATCTACCCTTGTCCCAATTATTTGGGGTTGGCGCAACATGCCTTTTACCTCCATACATCTCCGGAACTACATTCTGTTTGTTAGTTTTAATATTGTTCAGTAACTTTTGCCCGCCGCTATCTTTTGTCGGTTATCGCGACCAAACATAGCCTATGTGTTAATCCAGGGCTAACTCCATACCAATTTCATTAAAATCCATTCAGTAGTTTTTACGTGAAAGATTAACAAACATCCATTCATACTTACAAATTTTCGCGTATATAATAGTAGAATTACAATGCTTAATCGAGTAAGGTGAATGAATGTGGTACAATCAGCATCAGATTACTACAAAGTCTCGAAATGATTTTAATACCTAGGTATTAACATGAAGTTTATTATATAAATTGTACTAGCTTTTGCCCGTGGCTCCGCCCGCGTGGATGTCGGTTATCGCGACAAAACATGGCCTATGTCCTTTCTCATGGTCTAATCTACCCCTATACCAAATTTCATCAAAATCGGTTCAGTGGTTTAGGCGTATTAGCGTAACATACAAAGAGACAGACAGACAGATAGAAAGACAGACAGACAGAGTTACTTTCGCATTTATAATATTAGTATGGATTATTGTCCAAACTAAAGGTATTTAACAAATATCATAACAATCAGTCAATAGGAAGTGGGGAATAACAAGGCGTTAACATAATTTTCAGTACTTTGTTCCAGATCGATCTGATACTGACTGTATGTACAATTCTATATTTAGACTAGCTGTCCCGGCGAACTTCGTACCGCCAATTTTTTCCCACCCCGCGATCGGCGTCAGATCCCGTTCCCGCTGCACCATTTAGGGGTATGAAAAATAGATGTTGGCCGATTCTCAGACCTACCCAATATGCACACAAAATTTCATGAGAATCGGTCAAGCCGTTTACGAGGAGTACGGGAACGAATATTGTGACACGAGAATTTTATATATAAGATATACAATCAAAGGTTTTCAATCGATATTTATATAACTTGTCATTGTACTGGCATCACGCTAAAATGTCCGAATTTGATGCCAAAACCTTTTAAGACTTTGGCAACTCTAATTGCATAATGCTGATAGATTAATGAAGTTGTAAAGGGTTTATCAGCTGTTTATGTCAGTCATTCAGTCCCAGTGGAGTAGAATAGGGCTACCCCATACTGACTAAGGGATAGGGCTGTTCTCCATTTGATAGTAAACATACAGCCTCTGAAAAAGTACCCGCTTGACGCTAATAATATATAACGGCTCACCCCCCTTTGTTATTTTTTCGTGTGGAAATCCCCTCGGATACCTCCATCACCGAAGCTGGAAAGGGAGGTTATGTTGGACTTGAATCGACTAAAATTGCACGCTGACTGAGAGTTGTGGTGCTAGGCCGGAGGTGAGGTTGTCATCGATATATCCCTCGCACCCTGGCTGATACAGGGGCGGCTCGGCCCCCCTTACGTGAAACTGAATATCGCAGATGGCGGAATGTGGGTGCTACACGCGTGAAAATAATTGTTATTAAGGGATTAGTAAGTCATTTTAATTGCTTACGAGGATATTTTATTATATATCTACATATGAATGTATATAGATCCAAGATAGAGTACACAGAGGTTAAATAACCAACACCCTGAGTGACTTGACGTCACATGCTACTTTAATGTAACTGATTTTACAAACAAGAAAATTATAATCACATTGGGTTTCTTTCAACAAGCACGCAGACTTAATGTTTATTTTGTGTTGGGTACTTTGCTTATTTCTAAGACCCGTATTCCATGGGGGTGACCGGTGGAGCCGCCTGTCACCCTGCCAGAATCAGGCCGCGGCGGCGGCGCAAGGTGCGCCTCCACGTACCCGGGGCTAGTTGGGGACACCGAGGTCCCCACAACCCGAAGGGGACCATCTCGAAAGAGATGGTCTGCCAGGGTGTCTCTCGCAGAGATATGCTTTCGGCAATCTTACCTCCGGCAACCAAGGACCCAAGACGGCGTGCGTTTTAGTCGGTTCGAGTCCGACATAACCGGCTCCGTGTGGGTGGTATCCGTGGGGATTTTGAGCACAATATAAAAAAAGACCCGTTTTACAGAACCATACTCATTCCTGAATCGTTTTATAACTACATTTGAGGCTAGAGTGTAATCCAGATGACAGTTCTAATGTCTTTGTGGAATTCATTTCGCAACTGAGCGTTATTCTGGAATACGGGCCTCATTAGGCCTGTCCTTTTACACGACTGTGAGGTGTTATCGCCGTTGGAGTGACACAAGCAGATGCTGCGTGTCACGGAGATGAAAATGCTGCTGTGGATGTGTGGAGTCACGTGTAAAGACTGCGTGAGGAACTCTCGCATCCGCGGCAGCCTTCATATCCGTGACATCGCAGATGAAATGCAAGAGAGGCGCCTCCGCTGGTGCGGCCAAGTCTTGCGTTGCGGCAACCACCCAGCTACGTGGGTAACAAATGCCTGGTAATGACGCCCCCACCGGGTCCAGGTAGATGCGGTAAGCCCAAAAAGTGCTGGCTTGCCGTCATGGAGGGTGACATGCCCTTGGACGCCCAAGATCGTGCGAAGTGTGCGGAGGAAAAGCGGGAAGGTTGACCCTGAGCTCTAAGGGCACTGTGGCCTCGGATGCAATCAGGCACTCGATTCTACTAAAGCTAACCATTGTACCTAGCAGTTAATGCAAAAAATGCCATTAAATTTTAGACTTTATGTTTATACTCCTAAAGTCAAAAATGATATGAAAACACTTTCATTACACTTGTTCCAATTACTCTGCAAAAAGCCAATTAATTTTTAACGTTAACCACATCGCTTTAAAGTCCATTGTTTAATGCCGTTTTTTGTAGTGGAGGTAGCACCACAATAATAGTCTGGCTTTAGGAGAATCAAGGCCCAGGATTAACGACATTATGTAGATTATGATGATGACGGGCCTCAAATATCTGTTACCTAATATTATATTCAACTTTACGATAATACTTATAAAGAAGATAGGATATATATTATTCAAAGTCAGGCGCATCGCGAGTAAGCTTCTCAAAATCTCGGTGCAATACGTGACGTAAGTACCAGCCCACTAACATAAGACTCTTACGTTCGGTTTTGACTACCTGCCTTTAAATTTCTATTCCCCGTACAGACGTAATCAGATTTACAAAGACTTTTATACTTAAATACACATATATATTTAAATTTAAAGCTGTTTTCCAGTTGTATTAAAATATTCTCCGAGACTTTGCCTTTAGCTTAACATCAGACGAGGTGAAGTCAAATTGACGTGTCATAGATAAAAAAAAAACAAAAGAAATAAAAATTTGGTTCCCGGTGGAGTGAAATAGGACCACGCTAGCTGTGGGTGTCGTAAAAGGCGACTAAGGGTTAGGGCTGTTCTCGACAGAAAACATACAGCCCAAGACAAAGCGCCCGCTAGAAGGCAAAAGGCTCAACCCCTATTACGTAATGGGACCGAAAATCATAAGTTGGCGAAGCGTGGGTGTTAGTACACCTCTACTTAGCCCTTCGGGGATTTACAGACGTGGGTATATGAATGAATTAATCCATACTAATATTATAAATGCGAAAGTAACTCTGTCTGTCTGTCTGTTTTTTTTTTTTTTTTTTTTTTATATTGTACACGTCAATTTGACTTCACCTGTCTGTATGTCTGTCTGTATGTTACGCTTTCACGCCTAAACCACTGAACCGATTTTGATGAAATTTGGTATAGAGGTAGATTAGACCTTGAGAAAGGACATAGGCTATGTTTGGTCGCGATACCCAACCGACATCCACGCGAGCGGAGCCGCGGGCAAAAGCTAGTATTTTATATAGGTTTATTGTAGTTGTATTATGATATTACAAATGTAATAAAAATCTGTAGTTTTATATATTTTTAGTAGTTCTATGTAAAACCATATATGTCAATAAAACAGTTCGATTTGCTCTCAATACGAGGGTTTCAAGATCATTTTGAGATTTCGTCGTCAAGGTATTTAGGTACGATGCTAACTGACGATCTGAAAAAGGTGGTTGGGACAGACTGGATGCGGAAGGCAGAGGATCGACAGAATTGGCGTACATTGGGATAGACCTATGTCCAGCAGTAATAGGTGAAGTAATTGATATAAAATAAATAAATAAATAAATATTCCACAACATTCTACACAACGCTATCTAGACCCATGATAAGCTTTTATAGCTTGTGTCATGGAATCTAGAATGCAGATAAACATACATCATAGGTATATACTTTTTTTTTGTAAATACATACATATTATACATAAAAACACCCAGACCAATGCAAATAGCCATATTCATGCATACAAATATTTGCACTGAGCGGGAATCGAACCCGCGCCTCCTGCGTGGCAGTCGCGTGCACTACCGCCACACCACAGAGGCTGTCAAATAATAACGTCATATAATAACGTTACAAATTCGAGTTTCTTTTAAAATGAGATCTTCCAAATTTAAATAATAAAAAAAAAACATTCCTACAAACATTAATTTAATTATCAAGATGTTCATCGTAATTCACAATTGTTTACAAGCCTATGCTTAAAAATTTTGTTGAATTTTGAATCATTCAGTTTTATATATAGTCGGTTGTGACATTTTACAGCCACCATAAAAAGCCTTCTTGTACTTCATTTATGATGATGGAATTGGAATATAATCAGACAGTTACAGTGTTGTATTTTTCCTTCTCTGCAGAGTGGTCGATCTCTACTTCATTCGTAAGACCGCCATTGTAAAAGCTTTTTATATCATTCGATGATCTGTATAACGTGTTTGGTGTGCAGTCAGCATTAGAAAGATGTTGCCGAATAGAGTGTTCAAAATGATCTTAATTCTAAAAATCTTACGTTTTTTGACCCCCTTCCAGTTGACCGATGGTTCTAATATTTGGTACACATCTTTACTTTGGAAAATAATCCATATCCATACTAATATTATAAATGCGAAAGTAACTCTGTCTGTCTGTCTGTCTGTCTGTATGTTACGCTTTCACGTAATGAAATTTGATGGCACAAATGTGACACCTATTTCGACCGGGTTGGTACCACCGTGCACAAGTGCGAAAAACCCTCCATAGTAATCCAATCTCGGTTGGATTGCGTTCAGGGATCAGCAAGTGCATAGCTGGGCCGAGGTGATGGTAGTCGCAGCACTAGTGGGACCGGTGGGTTTTGGCGTAGTCTAGTGGGGTGTGACGCGGGGCGCCGCGCCGGGCAGGGAGACCCGTAGAAACGGTGGTGCCGCTGGCCGCCCGCGGCATAGTACAGGGGCCCAACTGGGACTAACCACCCTGGGAGGCTGCCCCACCAGGTCGCGCATAATCCCGATATGGTTCGTCGTGCCGGTTGGCGACCGGACGGGAGCCCGGCGACCATATTCGGGAGGGTACGGGGGCCCTTTCGTTCGGCGCGTCGGCTCTCGTCACGCCTCACATTCATAGATAAAACCAATCTCCCATGTTTGTCACGCGGTGCTGCGGCGACAATCACCTCTTTTTCACGCCTTCCCTTACCCTTCACCTCATGGCAGCGCACAATACAGTATCTGTTGAAACAGCGGCTAGGGACTCTCCCACAAAAACTCTATTTGAGGTGGAGTCCACGAACATCTGTGGGCTCCATAAAAACCTCAACGCCGTCCACCAACACCTGGAGACGGCGAAACCAGCTATGCTGTTTCTAACGGAGACACAAATACGCCGCCCTGACGACACGACCTACCTGCTTTACCCCGGCTATGTCATCGAGGAAAATTTCCGAGCAAAAGCCGGGGTGTGCGTGTTTGTTAGGGCGGATATTTGTTGTCGCCGTTTGCGCTGTCTAGAGGACCCATCCTTTTCCATCCTTTGGGTACACGTAGACCATGGCTCCACGAGTCAGATCTATGTGTGCCTTTACCGTTCCCATACAGGAGATGCGGAGGTAACTCGACTATTCGAATACCTGAGTCAGGCGGCAGATGATGCGCAGGAGCGGTTTCCGAACGCCGAATTGGTGTTTTTGGGGGACTTTAACGCCCACCACAAGATCTGGTTGGGCTCCGCCATAACAAACCATGCGGGAAGAGCCACTCACGCATTTGCCCTGGCGCATGACTTGACTCAATTGGTGCACAAGGTCACGAGGATACCAAGAGAGTCCGGCCTAGAGCCCTCTCTGCTAGACCTTCTGTTGACGAGTCACCCGGACCAGTACAGTGTCTCGGTGATTGCTGCTTTAGGTAACTCCGACCACTGTCTGGTCCGCTCCACCGTGCCCATTGTAGCGCCCCCACGACCCGTGCAGGGGAAGAGGCGGCTATGGCACTACTCGTCAGCGGACTGGGATGGATTGCGCGAGTATTATGCGTCCATCCCGTGGGTTGAACGCTGCTTTGAGGGTAAGAACCCATCTGAGAGCGCTACTGCCGTCGCCGGTGAGATCGGTCTAGGTATGGAATATTATATCCCATACACCGATGTCACCGGAGTCCGCGGAGCGCGGCCGTGGTTCGGGCGCGAGTGCGCGGAGGCTGTTGAGCATAAACAGTTGGCGTACCGCGCCTGGGTGCGGGCGCGCGCCACGCGCGATCCCAACGTGGGTCACTTCAAGGCGGCGTACAACAGAGCCACAAAGGTCTGCAAGAGGGCATGCATCAGGGCGCATCCCACGGGTAGCCGTGGCTACTGGCAACTGGCCAAAGCCGTGCAAGCCAACTTCTGCCAGCCCTCGCTGCCCCCGCTGAGCAATCCCGATGGATCTCTGGCCCATGAGCCGCAAGAGAAAGCAAATTTGCTGGTCAATCTCTTCGCGGCCAACTCCCGAGTCGATGATTGTGGTATGCAACCACGGACAATGCCCACTGGTGACCACGCAATGCCTGATATACGTATCAGGCAACGTGATGTCCGTGCAGTACTGCAATCACTCGATGTCCGGAAAGCCAGTGGTCCTGATGGTATTCCAGCGGTTGTACTTAAAAAATGTGCAGCGGAGTTATCTCCTATGCTAACGCGGCTGTACCGACTGCCCTACAGTTCGGGTACAGTGCCCTCGGCTTGGAAGGAGGCGAATGTCCAGCCGATCCCCAAGAAGGGGGATCGCTCGGACCCAGCCAACTATCGACCCATAGCCGTCACCTCAGTGCTGTGTAAGGTGTTCGAGCACATAATTAACACACAGCTCATGCGCCACCTAGAGGATCACTCCTTGCTTAGTGACCGGCAATACGGTTTCAGACCGAAACGGTCAACGGGTGATCTTCTGGCGTACATGACCCACCTTTGGGGTGAGGCTATGGAGAAGCATGGTGAGTCACTGGCAATTAGTCTTGACATCGCCAAAGCTTTCGATAGGGTATGGCACAAATCGCTTCTTTCCAAGCTACCAGCCTTCGGCCTGCCTCCTAGACTGTGTAACTGGGTTGCAAGCTTCCTGCAGGGGCGCCGTATTCGCGTCCTTTGTGATGGACGAGCTTCGGAGTTCTTGCAGGTAAATGCTGGCGTGCCGCAGGGTTCCGTTTTATCTCCCACTCTCTTTCTTCTGCATATCAATGACATGCTCTGTAACGGAAACATTCACTGCTATGCAGACGACAGCACCTTACACGGGAGTTATTACGCACATCCTGCGGCCAAGCAGTCTGATATCGCGGAAAAAAGGCAGCTTCTTGTCACTGAGCTGGACCCGATCCTGGACCACATTTCTCAATGGGGTGCTAGGAACCTGGTCGAGTTCAATGCCAAGAAGACCCAGGCATGTGCGTTTACAGCAAAAGTATCTCCTTTCCTTCCCCTTCCCACTCTTCAGAGCACACCACTGCCACTGCAGGATCACCTCACTATCCTCGGTATGGATGTTCGCTGCAAACTGAACAACAAAAACTATATCGAGTGTATCATCAAATCAGCCTCGCGTAAACTCGGAGTCCTGAACAGAGTGAGACGTTTTTTCACGCCGGAGCAGCGGTGTCTTCTATACAAGACCCAAATTCGTTCCTGCGTGGAATACTGCTCACATGTCTGGGACGGCTCCGCAAAGTACTTATTAGATGCTCTCGACAGGTTGCAGCGACGTGCGGTCCGCATTATTGGGGATCCTGAGGTCACGAACACCCTCGAGCCTTTGCAGATGCGTAGAGATGTTGCGTCTTTGGCAGTTTTCTACCGTCTCTACCATGGTGAATGTTCTGACGAGCTCTTCCAATTAGTCCCACCCTCCCCTTTCCTTCACAGGACGACACGTGCAGGGCTAAGATGTCATCCATTTACGGTGCAGAGTATACCTGCTAGAACCAAGCGTTTCAGTGATTCATTCCTATGCCGCACCACTAAGACCTGGAATTCCCTGCCAGCTCACGTGTTTCCTTCTTCCTACAGTCCCGGGTCCTTTAAGCGGGGCGTGAAAAGGCATCTAATGAGGCCGTCAAGCTGAGTGCCACCACTGTTAACATGGTAAATGTTTACGATGGTGACCCTCTTTCCGAGACTTTGCCTTTAGCTTAACATCAGGCGAGGTGAAGTCAAATTGACGTGTCCTGTGTAAAAAAAAAAAAAAAAAATAAACCACTGAACCGATTTTGATGAAATTTGGTATAGGAGTAGATTAGACCATGAGAAAGGACATAGGCTATGTTTGGTCGCGATAACCGACATCAACGCAGGCGGAGCACCGGGCAAAAGCTAGTACCATATAAATCAATAAACAGTTCGATTTGCTCTTAATACGAGAGTTTTAAGATCATTTTGAGACTTTGTCACTAAGATATTTATGACGCTAACTGTACAATAAAGAGTATCTATCTATCATGTAAGCAAATATTGTTAGTGATTGCGCGAAAAAAGTAGGCAATAAATGACTTACATACATACACTCACGCCTGAAAATCCCCGAAGGGGTAGGCAGAGGTGAATTAAGACCCACATTTCGCCAACTATGATTTTCAATCCTACGTAATAAGGGGCTACCCTATTTCCGTCAAGCGGGTACTAGTCACGGGCTGTATATTTACTCCTCTAGTTTTGACTTTGAGTTGGCGATTCCATGGTCGAGGAGGGCCTGACTCCCTTTTGCAGCAGCACAATTCGGAAAAGGATTTCGAATACAATTTGCATGTGAACCTATAGTGCTTCATAGACGAACATACATACTTACATAAAATCACGCCTGTTTCCCATAGGTGTAGGTAGAGATCACGGATCTCCATTTGCTACGATCCTGACATACTACTCTCGCTTCGTTCACTGTCATTACATTCTTCATGCATGCTTGTCGGTTCAGGGTATTCCTAGACCGAACACTGACATGAATCCTAACACAAGCAATTTACTTTAACTGGCGTGGTTAGCAAGAAAACTAGTAACATTAACTTGTGATACTACAAATCTTTTGAAGCAAATGGAGTTCAGGACACATTTATTGTAAACTAACGGCTTCCGTGGCTGAAAATATTTCGATTCCTCTTATGGAACCTATTTTATCATAAAATATGAACTACTAGCTTTTGCCCACGGCTCCGCCCGCGTGTATGTCGGTTATCGCGACCAACCATGGCCTATGTCCTTTCTCATGGTCTAATCTACTCCTATACCAAATTTCATCAAAATCCGTTCAGTGGTTTAGGCGTGAAAGCGTAACATACAGACATACAGACAGACACAGTTACTTTCGCATTTATCTCTTTGTTCCGTAGACCAATCTTTATTTGACCGTTTTCATGTGATTGAATAACCAACATTCATGTATCTGGTGTAGCGGCAGAGTGTACGACTGCTTGAGGCCGAACGATCTCGATTCCCGTTTTGTCGAGTTGTGGGGACCACAGGGTCCCCATCTAGCCCCGGTTACGGGGAGGCGCACTTTGCACCGCCGCCGCGGCCTGCTTCTGCTAGGGTGACAGGCGGCTCCACCGGTCACCCCCAGGCCAGCGCTCATGGAGGACAGAGGTTGTTCTGCGATCTCCGACGCCCGGTTCGCCTTCGCTCTGCGCGGGCTTCCCGGGCCCGAAGTCTAGTCCGGACCCGACCGGCCGCCTCCTTCTCGAGCATGACTTGCTCGCAGAAGGAGGCGGCCGCACCCCAAGCGTTCGCGCATCGTACCATCGCTGTGAGCAATGTGGCGAGTGTGAGGACTCCCACCCCCAGAGCCGCCACTAGGACCCGCCTCGGCGTGTCCCACGCCGGGCACTCGGTCAGCGTGTGCAGCTCTGTGTCCTCACTCGCATCACAGTGATGGCACTCGGACGTTGGCTCCTTCCGGATCCGACACAGGTAACTCCCGAAACACTCGTGTCCGGTAATCACCTGCGTCAGCCGGTACAAGAGGCTGCCGTGTGGCCTCTCTAGCCACTCCTCCATGATGGGTCTTACCGCCGCTATTACGGCGTGCCCTGCGCTTGGTCGCCCAAGTCGTAGCTCCCATTCTGCTACTATGTTCCGAAACGAACGTTCGAATGCAAATACCCATATTCATGCACAAAAATATTTGCATCGAGTAGGGATCGAACCTGGGGCCTTACTCCGAAACGAACGTTCGAACAACGACCCGAACGAACACGAACCATTAAAGTTACTCCGAAAACCTTTCGTTGACGACTGACGGATTCCGCCGTTTTCGTAATCATAGACAAAAGTTCGAATCTAGATAAATAGTTTGGACCAATATACTTTAAAAATCTAAAAACCGTTAACAAATCGTTTTTCGGAGTAAGGCCCCTGTGCCTCCTGCGTAGCGGCCACGTTCACTACCGCAATGCCACAGAGGCTGTCCTATGTATAAAGCTGTTTCTATGTATAATATGCATGAAAAAAAATAACTATTAAAGTACCTATGTTTATTCGCATTCTAGAACGAGATAGCGCTGTGTAGTGTGTCCCCAAATGTTTATTTATTTCTGTTAATTTATTTATACTCTTGTACTTATAATAGTGCACGGTGAACCAAATTGATAATCTAACTAATCCCTTGGCGTGTTAACATTTTCCTTTTTGTGTTATTTGTATCTTCTACCCTTTTGAATATATACAGACGTAAGTATCAACAAAAATCCATACTAATATTATAAATGCGAAAGTAACTCTGTCTGTCTGTCTGTCTGTCTGTATGTTACACTTTCACGCCTAAACCACTGAACCGATTTTGATGAAATTTGGTATAGGGGTAGATTAGACCATGAGAAAGGACATAGGCTATGTTTTGTCGCGATAACCGACATCCACGCGGGCGGAGCCGCGGGCAAAAGCTAGTAATTGGATATAAAACAAGGTACTGTGTGATCATCATTATAATATATATAATACATATAAAACTATGATATCTCAATGTTTCAGGCAGATTCAACCCTATGAGCCCATTTTCTAATGATCCCTAGAAAGAGCCGTTTAAACTGATAATGATTCGATATACTTCGAAATAATGTGCCAATTACCCACAACCCTAGCTTAGCAGAGATAGTCTCCCTCACTAGAACATAAGGGTAATCGTGACTGGACTGCACAAATGGCAACGCGACGATATTCATATTTCAGTTCGTATCGCAGAGATTCTACGTGAATACAACTGCAGAAATCTAGGCGTAGATAGCTCAACCATGATAATTCACTCGACTACTTAATAGAAGAGCGACCTAAGTAGTATTTGAATAAAGTTGAATTTTGTCTATTTGTTGTTTCGTTGAAGGGTAGTTGGTAGTGTAGTATAAGTATGCAATAAAGACGTCAATCTATAACGACGGATGCACCCATTATACTGTGGATGCTTTGAGTGCTTTACCGTGTAAACTTGACTGGAATAAAAATGAGAATAAAATCGTATTTATGTTTGTAGAATTGCGGGTATATTAAGTGGCATTAAAATTAGCTTTCCAAGCAATTGAAGGCAGCACTAGTTTGACGGTATTAATCCTTTTATGGACGATCAAAAGTAGTCGATAATTGGTAGAGCAGATATAGCTTTTATGACATTATATTTATGTGAAAGATTGCAGGATTATAAGGTACAGAGTAATAAAATGCACCAAAGATTTAATTTATTTTTTGTTACATTATGCAACGTTTGAACATGTAGCCAGGGTTTTGGCATATAAATGATTATTGTATAAATTGACATCTATTACAGGCTTCAAAATATTCAAGTACTTACTTAATCGAAATGGCCCTGGGTCTACCGGGGCGCGTAGTATATATAATCTCACCGCCGGCATCTGAAGACCTAAGACGGTGCGCGGTTTTAGTAGGTTCGAGTCTGAAATAACCACCGCCCTCACGGGGTAAATTATGCTAAACAAAAACTAAGCACCGCCCGCTGTCTCAAAAATTCACTTTGCTACTAAAATTTTTGCTTTACACTTCCCTAATTTAATCAGATTTAATATAACGTACGTAACCACGATTCCTGGGATGCAATTTGTTAGCTGCACAAAACAAATATTCGCGTTGACTTAGCTCTGGCAGCCATTTGCGGATCCTTCCACATCCTGTTTGTAAACCTACTTACTTACATGCCTGCGCTCGTGTGAACCCGTACAACGCAGAACGTCATGTGGCCACGATACAGAATATGCGATACTAGCTACAAAGATCTATGGGGCTACTGGATGCTGCTCTTTTTTCTGGTGGTACTGTCCAGGATGTGGTTGAGGTGTTCCTACGCTGTGGACAAAGCTTTGTGTGTAGTTGATCACTTTGAACAATGTTGTGATATTTTATTAATATACGACACGTCAATATGACGCCACTTCGTCCTTCGTCCGATGGTAAGCTGTAGGCTTTCTCATGAAAGAGTGTCACCTTATGGACACCAACAATGTTACAATGTCAAATGCTTTTTCATACCCCACATATAGGACCTGGAGCTGTAGGAAGAAGGAAATACGCGTGCTGGTAATTCATAATATGTTTCACTGGATTCCGAACCATATAACATTGTTTTTAAATTAAGTAATGTTAATCATCAGACTGACCTATAATATGACATGTTAAATTGTGCCTAATCGTAACATTACGTGGTGTTATTAGAAACTTGTTGAAAAGCTGCCCGATCGTTATCGGATACCTAGGTATTTAGCATTAAGTGCCACCTCATTTTTATGAAATTCAAGTCTATGGCGGAAAAGTAACTGCAGAAATATTAGATTGCTATTTTTCAACTCAAAACTTTGTCAATCCATCTTTACAGAATAAAAAAAGGTAATATATTCCCTCATCTAATTATGACGGTATGACCCCAAATTTTGTGGTCACCCTCCGTCATGGTTTATTATTCATATACCTTAAAGTGATTAGACAGGATCAACGCACTTTGATATGGGTAAGTAATAAAGCAAAGTGCGCTTTTTGCGCTACGTTAACCAAGTCATCAAATTTTACGCGAATTCATCCAATTTTAGGGTAATGTGAGGCTAGCCGCTGCAGCTATAGAAAGCTATATAGCTTTTATGATATTTTTATTTCATTTCGCTTACCTAATAATAAGTTTCATAAGATTTCGTGGACGTGGAGTTTTATTATACGTTATATGTTAACTTGAATTGAAATATAACTTAGTAGCAGTTCATTTTGTTTATTATTTTTAGTGTTATTAGTTCATTCCAAATTATATGAGCGAAATTAACACCCACATTTCACAGACTATAATTTTCGGTCCCACCTAATATGATTGATTTTGGATTTTTCAAAGTCTTTATTGCATGAAATATACATAACAAGTAACAACTCCAGTGTAAATTAAATCCTAGAGGTTTACAAAATAATTAGTTTACATTACACAAAGTTATAGCGCTTTTTGAGAATTTATACACATATATTAAGTAGGTTATTAAATACAGAAAATACTTATAATGGGCTAAATTGAAATTTTTGTTTATGCAAGCTTTAGTATAGCATTACATTTGTTGCATACTTAAGTTACTACCTACTAAACTGTAATGGCAAATAAGCAAGAACATAGTTAATTAAATAATATGCAGGTATTAAAATGAAATGTTAACTATTGGATGACGAACAAAAGATCGCTCGCTGGTAAACAAACAGTTTTTCAATACGCACAGTCGTCGTAGCAGGCCCATGCCCCCGCGCGTGTGCTGCGCTGCGCACGGCCAACTAGTCTGTATACCTAAGGTGGTACGGCCGATAACAGCGCGCATCAACCCGCATAGATATTAGTCATGCGCGGGACACTGTGCCCACCTAATAGGGGACGAGCCTATTGACATCAAGCGGGCACTGTCATGGGCTGTATGTTTTCTCGGATCTTCAATACCTATCTATATTATCCATAGGGACTAGTAGTGGTTTGTTTGAATGTATAGACCTGTATTTGTACCAAAGCAATTCTGTCGTTAGCTCAAATCCATCTCTTGATGAAATATACGCAGAAATTTCAGTGCACTGTTAAAGTAATTACAAAACCGTCATTCGGTGTGTAAGAGGTCCTCTTTCATTATTTCAGCAATGGTTCCACGCTATCTGCGGTAGCCTAGTGGTATGGGTAATGGACTGCTGAGACGAGGTCTCGGGTTCGATCCCAGGTTTACCATGGCACACACCAATGACTTTTCGATGCTTTTCGAAGTTATGTGTGTATTTATCGCAGGTTTATAAGTGCCTGGTTAATGGCAATAGGCTCGCCACCTATTACATTGGGACCTAAACATAAACTGGCGAAATGTGGGTGCTAGCACCTCTGCCTACCCTTTCGGGAAATACAGGCGTGAGTTTATGTATGTATGTATGTATGTTCCAGTTGCATTCGAGGGTTTTATATCAGGATCTGGGGCTCGCTTACTCCTCCGTCTTTTGGTTCGGCTTATACTGATTTTTTGGCGACTGTCATAGAACCAAGCGTTTCAGTGACTCATTCCTATGCCGCACCACTAAGACCTGGAACTCCCTGCCAGCTCACGTGTTTCCTTCTTTCTACAGTCCCGGGTCCTTTAAGCGGGGCGTGAAAAGGCATCTAATGAGGCCGTCAAGCTGAGTGCCACCACTGTTAACATGGTAAATGTTTACGATGGTGACCCCTTTTTCCGATACTTTGCCTTTAGCTTAACATCAGGCGAGGTGAAGTCAAATTGACGTGTTCTGTATTAAAAAAAAAACTTCCCAATGCCGAACGTCTGCACTTGAGCTTCTTTCATCAATCAGCTGGTATACCGGTTTGTAAGTGAGATAAACTTAAAATTTAATAATTATGGCCACATCTGGTTCACATTCATTTAACTTTTAACTCTTTGACGTAAGTTTTAATCTTGTTTAGTTGAAATTAATCTCTCATTCAATTCTAAACCTTCTCAACACTAAACAAAGTTATATTTCCATTAGCAAGGTGTTAAAATAAATATAATTTGAGTTGGAATACAACAAGTGAATGGTTTTTAGCACCGTGTCGCGTGTTAAACAGATTCAAGTATTCATCTCCATGTAATCTAGAAACATTTATGACGGGTTTATTTGCTGAGGTTGCCTATTGTTCTGCTATTTTTAAATGTAGAAGTATGAGAATTGTACCAGATGTACAATTTGATTTCTGTTAGAACTCGCATTTGAAATAAGTACCTAGATATACTCAATTCAGATAGGTAGTTAACTAAAGGTTAAAGTAAATAAATAAATATTCCACAACATTCTACACAACGCTGTCTAGACCCATGGTAAGCTTAACTAGCTTGTGTTATGGAATCTAGAATGCGGCTAAACATACTAAGATATTTTTTTTGTAAAGCCCGACCAATAAAATAAAATACCTCGCCATATTGCGGAAAACTATTGGAACTAATTTCTTCATATGGCAACAATCTATAAGATGTCATTATGTTCATCTGTCAATGTGGTGTCAATTGTGCGTGTTATTGTTTGTGAATTTGAGTGCGCTATTTATATGCCGAAAAATATTAAAAGCCAGTTATGAAAAAGTTATTTACAAAATAACTAAGTATTTGTTGGATAAAAAGTCGGAAGGATCTAAATAACATCACCTCGTTGTCAACATGACGGGTAGGTACGTCATAGAGTACGCGCAATGGAAATTGGCCTATTTTCTTAATTTACGTACTAATTATTAGTAACTAATTATTTAGATTTCGAGTTTGGTGATTAATAAATATGTACTTAATAATAAACTTGTTTATTATTATATTTTAACGCCGCGAAAGCCGACCCGCGCTCCTGCTGCATGAGAGACCATGGTGTCCAAGGCTACCAACTTCTTCTCCACAGCGACATCGATGCGGAGAAACGCAAGGAGCACCTAAACGAAGGCAAGCAGCGATACGGAAGGTGTTGTCGTCCAACATGGTACCAATGTTGGGCGATGGTAGTGTTTGAAGCCAAACACCAGATTCCCATTCCCCCACAGCCAAAAGGCGAGCACGCTCCGCAACATTGGTGGAAGTAGAAATGAGATGTTTTCTCACCATGTTGCAGAGCGGCACGTCCCATTGTCTCTGGGAAGATGGGTTGGCTGGCAAATTAGTGTTTGGGCAAAACATTTTCTAAGCACTTAAAGCTTCGGCCTTGCCTGGCACTTCCGAATTAGTTAGGCTAGGGGTTAGGATTTTCTAACTAATTCATCCGTGCCATGCACTGAAGACAAAAATGCTGGTAAACTTACATCGGTAATTTTGCGAACGCCGAGCCAGCCTAGACGCACAGGCATGGATGCCTGAAGCCAGACTCGGTCATTCATATCCACATTTAGAATTTTACATAGTGTGTTTTGAATCACACTATCCATTTTACCTAAAAGAGCCAAATACTTAAAAAGTTGAGTTGAACGGAGGGCTTGTGTAAATTTAGGAACAAAAAGACAATATCGGATTATAGTGAAAGCAGAATGGATATTAATTTGTTGCAACCGGTCCGAAACTTCACAGATATTTTGAATCTTTTCTTCCACGTAAGAGTCATATGCTTCCTCTAGGATTGGAGACCCAAGAAGACGGAGAGAATCTTTTTGAATAATTTTTAAATTTGGTGCCAAAACGTTGAATTTTGATAGAGTTGAAATACTGTCAATGTTGTCTTCAAGGAAGATTTCACATTTGGTAGGATTTAATTGTAAGCCGATAGATCTAAATTCATCTTTTATAAAAGCCAAGTCTTTTAAAACTGTATTAACGTCACCTCGTATGGCCCCGTCATCTAGATACCATATGTTAAATTTGCTGTCGAATTACAGGATGTATTGCCAGGCTGAAAATCAGTGGCCCAAGAGGGTGAAGGTCCATACTAATATTATAAATGCGAAAGCAACTCTCGTCTGTCTGTCTGTCTGATGTTACGCTTGCACGCATAACCACTGAACCGATCTTGATAAAATTTAGTTTTGGAACGGACATAGGCTACCTTTTATCGCGAAATGTGAAGGGGAAATTGAAAGGGTGAGAAATGTGGATGACAGTTTGTATTTTTTATCGATAATTGACATCCACGCGGGCGGAGCCGCGCGCAACATCTAGTATTATATAAATGCCATGCTCTTGTGTATGACACTTTATGTCTGCAACAGTTTCTAAATAAGCTAAGATATTTGTACACTAGCCATTTCACATGTGTATCACTATACTTGGTGCTACGTTTTAGCGCCCCCAGTACGAGTTTTTTATTTTATTGGTCGGGCTTTAAATACATACATATTATTATATAGAAATATCCAGACCAATGCAAATAGCCGTATCCAATTTTGTACTGAGCGGGGATCGAAACCGCAGTCACGTTCACTACCGCCACACCACGGAGGCTGTTATCAATCTTGAAGCAACTTTTTATAAAAAAAAACATAACGTAATAAATAAACTAGGCTAACTGACTAACTAGTGGTTCAATGTCGGTATCTAGTCTTTAAAATGAATTTCTAAACAGCATACATAACATAACATAAACTCACGCCTGTATTCCCCGAAGGTGCTAGCACCCACATTTCGCTAGTTTATGTTTAGGTCCCAATGTAAAAGGTGACGAGCCTATTGCCATTAACCGGGCACTTATAAACCTGCGATAAATACACACATAACTTCGAAAAGCATCGAAAAGTAATTGCTGTGTGCCATGGTAAACCTGGGATCGAACCCGAGACCTCGTCTCGGCAGTCCATTACCCATACCACTAGGCTATACAACAAATTTTATAATAAACCGAGTTCTTAAATAAAAGATATTAAAAAGATACATGAAAATTGTTCACGTTTAGTTATGTACCTAACCGAATTTAGGATGTATACAAATTCTCACGTCCGAGCCTCGAAGAGTACGTTATTAAGATGGTGTTTTGGCCTGTTTCAACTAAAATAGCATTATTAATCTCAGTCAGTAAAATGACAAGTGCAACTGTCACTGACACAAACGGGTGACCCGTTACAATAGTGATGTTCGACAATCAATAGACTTATACATTTTAGTCATTCTTTATTTTATTACCACATCACTATTTATTTCAGACAAAAAACCTGCAACACTGTAAATGTTATTTTACTGACTAAAATTAATAATCATAGGCACACTGGCAGAAGTTGTCGACACAATGAAGTCGATATTGGTTCTATACCCAAAAGTAGAATAGAATAATAAAACAGAAAACATACATACATACCTTGCTTTATATTTTTAATTATTGCAAACAGAATTCAAAAAATCCCGACTTTTTATTCTTAAAGCGATCGTTGTAGGTATGAATCTTTGAGTGAGACAACTAATTATAATGGTAGTTTTAGCGTTGCTGGGAACTTTTGTCTTAACTCTTACAATAATGGAGCAAGCCTTTTAGGCCATACTAGTTCTTGTATAATTAATTTAAAAACATTTTCTAGCGAATTGTTTTTTTAAAAGCTTTTTTTCTCCATTTTAATCTCACAGAGAAAGACCTTAAAGGTACTAATACAATTTTACTGCACGTTCCGTGTGTAAACTAAGTGAGGACGCATTTTCCCCGTGTTAACTATGAGAAAGGTGTAAAGACGTTCCATTATCCGCCCGCTACGTTATAAACGGGTGAAACAAGCATTGTCGTGCCCGTTGGTTGTTTTAGTAGCCGTTAAGCAGTTTTTAGAGCTCCCTACATGGGCGAACCTTTTGTGAGATGGGAGAGCGTCTTGAGTTTTAAGTTTAGAACGTAAGACATTAGGAAGTAGCTATTTTACTTTGATTTGTTTTTTTAGGGTTAAACGTTTTATTCTGTTTTTAGATTTTCGAGACGAGTAGAGATGGATCGTGTTGTTTGATGGAATCAGATTTAAGTAATTTTAAGAAAAAAACAGGTTCTTGAGAGTATTGACGACAATTCCATTTTTTATAATCGATACGTCTATATGATTTCATTTCACCCGATGTCAAGCTGAAGGAAATAGGGTCACTATTACAGACATTAATATTACTTGGTGCTTTGTATTATACTCCTGTCAACAATTACAAGTGAGTTTTACGGTAGTGATTTTAGTTTGTAGCGAGCTTACATATATTATGTACCGGTTATCGTTTACTCTTAGTCTAATCATGTATTTGTACCTATGTTCTTTTGTATTTTCTTTTTCAAACTACTTAGATCGTAAAATATACGACCTTAGTAGTAAGAAAAAGAAGTCTTAAAAAGATTAACACCGAAAAAAAAATCAATCCAGTCAATCTGGTAGATTTTAAGTGAGCAAAATTTCAATTAATACCATTCTCGGAGGCAAGTAGTCGACAAACACTGAACGAAAGCTTCCAATCAGTCAGAAACTATTTACTCGACAAATTCTCGTGCCGTCCTGGCTGACCGTACCGAACTACTTAACTTACTTACCGTTAGTACCGTCACTTATAATACTTGAATTGAGCATTGGGTAAGGGTTCAATTAGCCCCCAGACCTACTCAACTGACCCCTGAACCAATTTGTGAACTGCGATTTGTAAGAATTGAGTAACGATTGATATCACAATGGTATAATAAGGGGTGAAATACTTTGTGGACTTTTTTTAGAGCATGTTAAATGTGGCAATGTAGTGTGCCAGGAGTTATTATGTTTAAGTCTATAAGACATATAGTACTACAAGTGAATTTTTAATCTTCTTCTTCTATCGTGGCGATGGCGCCTCGGCCCTCAAATTATCTTCTCCCAGTGTGCTGCCACCTGTATGGCGTTCTCGGAGGCGCACATAAGGTCCTGCGGGGTACATGTGTATGGGCATTTAGCACATATCAACAGATGGGCCATTGTCTGTGGAGTAACTCCACACTCACATCGCAGGTCCACCCCCTCCGAGAACCCCCATCTGGCCCGGCATTCCTTGCTTCGGCCAACCCGAGTCCGGAGTCTGTTTAAAGACTTCCATCTGTTCCAGGGCAGATCATGTCCAGGCGAGGGTTCCTCTGAAAGCGGGACTAAAGGGGTTGGTAGTGGACCCTGTGCTCTCCAGTGTTCGGTTCTGGCTTGAGAGGGGTCACCGACAATTGGGCCAACGCACGCCCAGAAACTCCTTTAATACACTTTAGCACACCATAATGTCTTGAATACTTGGAATTTCCGTCTTTATATATTCCCGGTACTACGAGTATAAGCGCGGCGTTAAAAAGCATCCGATGAGGCCGTCAAGCTGAGGGGCACCATAACATTGTTAAATCGTTGGTGTCTGTAATAGTGATCCTCTTTTCCAAGATTTTGCTTCCACTTACCATCAAGCAAGGTGAAGACATATTGAAAGAAAATTATGTCTGTACTTTTGTGTTAATGTAGATTTTATACCGATACCTACTGTTATAGATGGATATACCCGGAATTGAACATCGTGTAGTCATCCATACAACGTAAAACCAACTTCGTCATTGACTTTTCTCGATATAAATTAATAGTTATAGGAATTTTTGTTTTATTTTAAATAGTACTATAGTTTTCCCCCAAAAAGCACTCCGAAGCTAGTAAAGCCCCGGGCAGTATCTGCCTGCCTTCAGCATACATATCATTACTTCATTTTATGTAGTCTAATTCGTTACGCAAGTAATACCGAGCAAGCAAATTGGACCCTTACCCGATATAATGAAGTCGAAGGAACCTTCATTATTTAAAGTATCGAATACATCGAGTGGCTTAGTTTATAAATTACTCCGTACATGCTACGACCTCGTATAAGATAGACCTTATTAGCTTTTGAAGGTACACCTCTCAAGAATCTGGTTTTAGGCTTTTGGTTTACTCTTAACATGAGAGAATTCATCTACAGACTGAATATAAATAAACAAGTATAGATCTATTCCAGAGGACTAGACTATAGGAACAAGCATCCATTGCTTATCTCAAATCACTCTTATTTAGATTAGATTGCTAATTTGCAACCTATCGTATTAAAATAAGTATTTTTTTAATGTAGGACACGCCAATATATACGCCACTGGTAAGTTGAAGGCAAAGTCACACAAAAGGGGGTCACTTTTACAAACACCTTGTATGTACAGTCAACTACAAAATTAGCTTAATAAATTCTACTTTATTGAATACTGTGGCCCCTAAACCTTACATAAAATTGTGAAAAAAAACACATTGAAAATGTAAATTAAGTTTGTCTTCTGGGAATAATAACACTACATTTACTATAGACAGATGCATTCCAATATAAAGAAGATTTGTAAAATATTTTAGTGTTAATCAACTTATGGCGTTGACTGTACCATGTTACAATGGTGGCCTTATCAGATGCTTTTTCACGCCCCGCTTAAGCAAGGGTCAGATGCTGACACCTAACTGAGAGATCTGTGTCTCGTGAAGCTTTTAAATCAAATCATGCTGGGGTCTATCCGAGAGCTATTAGTCGAAAATTGTGTTTCTAGCAATGGAGTTAAACTAGGGTCAGATTCATCTTGTTGATAAACATACTTGTATACTTTTTTTGTAAATACATACATATTATACATACCTATAAACACCCAGACCAATGCAAATAGCCGTATTCTTTCATACAAATATTTGCTCTGAACGGGGATCGAACCCGCGCCTCCTGCGTAACAGTCGCGTTTACTAGCGCCGCGCCACAGAGGCTGTCAAATATAAAATGTTTATAGCATAGCTTAACTTATGAGATCTAGAAAGTGCATACATAGCGAATACATTATACTCGTATTATACCTATTAGTTGTGGTAATTATATACTGAACTTGCTGTCTACTTATAAAAGTAAACGAACTTACAACAGTCCAAGCGGTAAAAGATGAGAGGCAAATGAATTATGGACAACTCGAAGCAGTTGCGCTACAAACTCCAACTTCATACACTAACCGTCTTTACTTTCTAAGTGTACCTCGTATGCACACTTGTTGTGTTACGTTGCATTTTTCTCGTCAAAGAACTTTGTAAAACTTAAGTTGATTCGTTTAAAATATTCTATAACCAGCTGTTGACTTGGCTCTACTCAGGTAAATCGAGCTCCGGCAACCTGTAGGAATATAAAAACCCAGGATGAAAAACCTATATATTGTTATAATATAATTTGTGCCAAATTTGATTGACAAACATCCAATCTATACATCTATACTAATATAATAAATGCGAAAGATATTCTGTTTGTCTATGTTTTCACACCTAAACCAGTGAACCGATTTTGATGAAACTTGGTACAGACCTACCTAGATTAAACCTTAGGGAAAGACATAGGCTATTTTTGATCGATTTACCTGGGTAGGTAAATCGAGCACAGCCAACCTGTATGAATATAAATACTCAGGATGAAAAACCTATATATTATTATTATTCTAGTTATAATTTACTTTTGTGCCCAATTTGATTCATAAACATCAAATCCATACATCCTTACTAATATTATAAAAGCAAAAGATATTCTATCCGCCTATGTTAGTAGGTTTATGACGTGGGTTAGCTTACTTCGCCGAAACTTGCTGAGCATCACTTTCCCAGTTCTGACTGTCGCTGCAATTTGGGCTGACTGGAACCACACCAGAAAGTGGAAGGCATCATTAAAAGAGCTGCAAAACTAAACAAAACATGACTATCTTCGGTATCACCCCACGTTACATCTGGTTTGCAGTTCTAATGACTGGGTTTTTCATTGGAAAGTACTTGGATGACCAAGAAACTCTGAGAATGATCAACTTTAGGGATAAGTCTGCTCTGTATGGAGGCAGAGTGAAGCCTGGAGATCCACCATCCTGGCCTTTGTAAGTTGAGAAACTAAAGTTACAATAATTATGTCAGTAATGTCAGTAAAATGTTACTAAAGAAGAAGATAGCCGACATCCAAGTGGACGAAGCCGTGCGCACAAGCTATTCATTAATACAGTACAGTTTTTTTAAAGAAGTAAATATAAATAAAACTCTTCCATCTTCAGACAATGTAAACAAAACAAAATTATAAACATTATTACTATATTAATCATATATATTATAATATCGTTGAAGACAATACAAGAAATCATCTTTATTACTTCCATGCCTCAAGACAGATGAATTCATAACTTAGTCTTGGCGAGGATTCTCGCCAGATATCGCGAAATTTAGCAATGTCTCAGATAAACTGCGCTGCCAGCCATCCGTGAAGCCTGATATATACCTTCCTTGTACTCCTGCGCTAGTAGCACTGCATCTGGAATGTACTGTAGCATCAAGTGTAAACAGCCGCTTCTAACTTGTACCTAATCAAATCGGTAAATGAGTTGTGACTTAGCTTAATATTATTATAGTGTTTGTAATTCACAAGGTATTACCTCCAAGTGTTTAGAATAGGTATATTCAGAACAGATATTATAATAAACTCTCATCTTTATAACACAGAATAGATAATAGTACTGATGTTTTTATATTAAGACGATTCTGAATATTATTGTAGAACACCTTCTAGGATTGAACTCGTGATCCAGAGAAGTTGTACTTCTTCAATTAATTGAAATAATAAGATCAAAACATAACTCATTTAGCACCTTTTTTTCGCGCGGAAGCCGGTGGAGGAGGTTATGACGGACTCAAACCAACTAAAACGCACGCCGTCTGTGGGTCAAAGTGCAAAGCCGAAGGTGAGGTTGTTGGACATGTCCCTCGCTCCTCGGCGGGCCCAGGGCCATCCCTATCAGTCTGGCCCTCTTCGGGAAGGGTGACCACGGAGTCTCTAACTCGTCTCCTGAGACGGCGAGGCACGCGAAGTCCACCACGTCCTCAGCCTGCGTCTGCTAGGGTGACAGGCGACTCCACCCGTCACCCTCAGGCCCGCGGCTCATCTAGTACCTATGGCAACAGCTCTTTATCTTGGAAATTACACCTTGTAGTCAAGCTTACATCCACTTGTACAATATTTTTAAAACTTTCGGTAGTTGTTTAACTTCTTACTTTTCTCTACCAAGAATTTCAACGAGTAAGGAAAGTTTTGTGTGGAAGTTGAGAATAAAATGAACCCTTTACACTTATATGTATAATAATGTGATACATGTATATATTATAACGAAATATTTATGTTGATCTTTTTGTTTATCAATACCATTTTCTCAGGAATTTAATGAAATTTCAACCAAATACTAATATAATATACAGTGAAAATTTAATCTCGATGAAGGTTCATGAGATAAAACCTAATGACAGACAAACAGACAGATGGACAGTGGAGTCTTATTAATAAGGCCGCCCTATTACTAAGACTCCTCTGTTCGTCGGTCTGTCTTCCTGTACCCAGGTTCAGGGTCCCATCGTAATACGTCACCTAATTAAGACTTTTGATGGCAATAACCGATATCCACGCAGGCAAAGCTGTGGGCGAATAGCTAGGATAATTTAAGTTCGACTCTTAATTCAGTTTTGTACGGAAACCACAGTGGTACTTTATTAGCCATTAAATGACAATATTGAAACGGACCTCAGAAATGACAATAGAATAAAGTTAAGTCGCTACATTAAAATGAACCTCGTTCGAGCCCGAAACTTCCACGAAAAACACTTTCTAATGAAACAAATTAGCTGAAATATTTTATTTATTGGTGTCGCAACAGAATCCACCACCTGCCACAGTTAATGCGTGTCACGATTCGGAAAATAAAATTAAATCGTTATACAAAAGTCATTGAGCCGCAATTTGATTCCATCTATGAGGGGTCGGGGCGGGTGACTTCACTTGAACACGGACGTTTTTGTAATATTCAGCCTTCAAGTCCCGTGACGTCAACAAGTTATTATTAATAAGCAGTCAGTTCATTACGGCGTCGTCGTACTCGCTGTCTCCACCCGCCATGATTTATAGGGCATTTAACTTTTATGGTAGTGCTAAGTGGCCGGCCGACTTTCATAAGAGAACCGAGGAAACTCATCTTGGCTAATGTAAGCTGAAAAGTTAAACAAATTGTCTTCCTTGTGACCTTATATAATGGCACTTCAACTGAACCGAAATTAGACAAAAAGTATAAACACGTTTTGTTAGAACGTCTATTTTAAAGTTAGTTGTAAAATGAACTCAGTTATATTCTTCGTCAGAAATATATTAAAAGGAGTTTAATTACTTTATACTCGTAGAGGTACTTGACTGACATTGAATTCTGTTATACAATTCATACTAATATTATGTAGGCGAAAGTGTATCTGTCAGTCTGTTACACATTCACGCCTAAACGACTGAATCCATTAGATAAAAATAAAAAAAATATTTCGACGGATTGATCGCGATCGGATGGACGGATCGAGATCACGATGTCACTATTAGATCTTCATAATTGTGTTCTGAGAATATAGTTTCTTTACGTTTAAGAAATTGATATAAGATGGAGACAGAATTTTGAACAGTTTTCTTTTTTATTACGAGATTACCCTTTAGATATATCGCTAGTCGGTTCCACTTTATTTCGACTTCGTCGGGTAAAGATAAAAGTTAATTGTAGAAAAACGTTGTGACATTTATAAAACATTCATTTATTTTCTACTTAATGAGACTAAGATAATGTAAAATTTAAAGGGTCCTTTAATGGTATTTTTTATTAAAATGGTTCAAATACAGTGTGGTGAGGTAAAATTAATTTTATAATTAAGTACATATTTACGTGGTACTGGCCACTTAAAATTTCATAAGTCTCTTTAAGAGCTATAATAACGTGAAATTAAATATCGTCTTTCGTTAAGTACGATGGCCATTATAGATTATTAACTTTTATCCAATTATTATATTTTTTTAGGAATTTCAAGACTTCTTTTTAAGTACGTTTTCTTTTTATTAGCATTTAAAAATCCAGATACTTTGACCTTTGTCAGACAGTTCATTTGTACCTACGTATATTACCACTGTTTAAATATAGTATTACTAGCTTTTGCCCGCGGCTCCGCCCGCGTGGAAGTCGGTTATCGCGACCAAACATAGCCTATGTCCTTTCTCATGGTCTAATCTACCCCTATACCAAATTTCATCAAAATCGGTTCAGCGGTTTAGGCGTGAAAGCGTAACATACAAACAGACAGACAGAAAGACAGACAGACAGACAGAGTTACTTTCGCATTTATAATATTAGTATGGATATATTCTAGACTCTGTTGACATAGTCATAATTCTATATTAGTTTATCCAGGAATTTTTATTCCATTAATGATGTTATAATAATTATATATATAAATATATACAAAATATCTGCGGTAGCCTAGTGGTATGGGTAATGGACTGCTGAGACGAGGTCTCGGGTTCGATCCCAGGTTTACCATGGCACACACCAATGACTTTTCGATGCTTTTCGAAGTTATGTGTGTATTTATCGCAGGTTTATAAGTGCCCGGTTAATGGCAATAGGCTCGCCACCTATTACATTGGGACCCAAACATAAACTGGCGAAATGTGGGTGCTAGCACCTCTGCCTACCCCTTCGGGGAATACAGGCGTGAGTTTATGTTATGTTATATGTTATGTAATAATTTGTTTCTATTCTGAATGTTGATTTTTTTCAACTACTACAGTTTCCAGATATAAGTGAAACACACTTCCCTGCACCTTTCATAAAAAAATGGTGGCACAAAGGATGACTGCGACGACTCAATATTTTCGTAGCTCGAATTACATTGCACTCCAACGAAAGTTGGGTTCAGAATGGAAAGCGCTCACCTGGAAGGCATGCTACGAATACGCGTCTAACATTTCAAAAGTCAACACATCACAGTGCTTTGAAGGCGAGCTTTGACGAAAGGAGCATTTGCTCGCAATACGCGAGGTGTTATCTTAATCAGAGCGCCAAGACGCTCGAGTGCGTACCTATTGTGCGATCTCTTCCACTTGGCTGGCGAGTGTGTTGGGGACGCTCCAACGAAGGTAATATTTCTGCCCCTTTCATTAATCTTGGCTCGTTTAAAAATGTCTCAAAGACTGGGGTGTGTAACAAGCTATGTCGTTTATAAGGTATGTATGTACAAGTACAACTAGCTATCGTACTTTAATTTTAATTTAGAGCTAGGAAGGGTGGATAAGGATTCTGTGTGTGTGTGATGTTACGAGATTATTTGTCCAGAATATATAGTTTGTCTTCATCCCGTTCAGCAACACTGGGAATTTATTCCAGGGAAAATAAGCCAGATTCGATCCGCCGTTAGGGCGTGATTAAAAACATCTTCACAAACTTTGACATTATAATATTAGTTGGGTAGGACTTCCAAAACCATCTTTACAGCGACCCCGTCGAGCCCAAAAATGACTTAAATAGAATCACAATGTATAATTTCTTTTAGCACCTATCTTTTGCAAAAATTTATCAGTATATTGTAACTACGATATTTAGTTTGCTAATCTAAAACTAACCACAAACATTTACAAAGCTAGTTCATTACATATCAGCGCTTTAATTACGAAGTTGCGTCCGAAGTGTTCTCGCCGTAACAATCAACGCTGTGTCAAATATTTGTATAACAAAACTACAAGCAATGCTGCTGGAACAAACAGTGTACGAAGCGTGGAGTTGAAAAGGTAAATGAGATGCGCTGCGACGCTGTCATTGTTTTAAGTTATACTAGGAGGACTGTACAGTACACTTTTAATTTTAGTATGAGTGTCGTTTAGATACAGTTCGTAGTGTTAACGAGACATGATTTTAACAAACAGAACTGAATTTTGCGTAAAATAGTGGTTATTTGATGTGGTTACTAGATGAGGTTTATTTTCGAGGTTTGGGAACAGATGGTGGAAGCTCCTGTAAAAGCTACAATAAAATTGACGCAATTTTCATTAAACATCACAAATAAATTATTTTACATACATACATATACTGAGGCCTGTAAATCCCCGAAGGGGTAGGTATAGGTGGCACCCACATTTCAACAACTATGATTTGCGGTCCCACGTAAAGTACGGTTCCCACGGCCCGTTTTATTACAGGCCGGACCGCGCCAGGCCAGGCCAACATGCCGTGGGAACCGTCGCGTCCGATGAGGCCCGTTGTCGCCCGTCTGATCCATCGGGAGTCGGTAACATCAAAGGAGCGGCGCCGGCGCGGTGCATCGCGTCCGTTATAATCGTTCATTTTAGGTGCTTATATTGGAGTTTTTAACTCTTTATGAAAATGAACTGGCGCTTTGAAATAGTTCGTCACCTCGACATAAAAACAAAAACAGTACCCACGATGCGTGGTTATGCATAAAAAGTAATTTAAAAGATGGAACTATCCCAATTGCGGAGTTAAAAAAGAAAAGAGATAATTTAATGTCTACCTACCGAAAGTTGAAAGCTAATGTCAAGGATTCTATGAAAACGGGGAGCGGCATCGATTATATTTTATAGGCCGCATCAGGCCAGCACAGGCCGTAGGAACGCTCAGCACGGCCCGTCGGGACCGCTGCTTAACAGGGGGCGAGTCTATTGCTGTCAACCGGGCACTTAGTCATGGGCTGTATGTTTACTGTGGGATGGAGACTAACCATATCCCTTAGTCACCTTGTACAACACCCTCAGGAAGAGATGGGGTGGCCTAATTCTACTCCACCGGGAACCAGTACGGCACTTATTCTAATTAATCTAATAATATAAAGGAATTATTTTAATAAAGGTCTTCAAGTTATACTGTTGTCAGCGAATAAATAATTACACAACTAAACATGAATTTGAGTTAAGCTCGCCTTTGTATTTGAATAATATCACAAACATATTTACTATAAAGAATATGTATGAAAAATTCTCACTCTTAATATCTTCTTATAAACATTGTGCTTATTGGTTCGATCTATTCACACAATCACAAATTATTAGCAGTGATTTGCTATTATTGACATAACTTTTTTATTTATAAACCGATTTCAATAAAACAAACACTAAATGTTAAGTGAAGCACCACAATCTATTAGTGAAAACCGGAACCAAATCCGTTCAGCCAATAAGAAGAAGAATAATAAGAGAAACAGATAAACAGACAAACAGACAAAAATTCCAAAAAACGTTGTTTTGGTTTCTATTACGTTTATAAAATCCCCCTATAACAGTTTTTCTCATTTCCTTTCCATGTACAGACATCGATCGTTTACAGATTTATTATATGTATAGAATAGATATAGATAAAGAATATGTATGCAATTTTTTTCCTCTAGCTTCAAAGGAAACGTTACGCTCATGTACAGGTTCGTTTAACCCGTAGAAGTATTATAAAGGAAACATTGTATTATTAGAAAATCATAGTACCAATGTAGGTACTATGATTTTCTAATTGAATTGAATTGATATAATATGCCATATAATATATACAGCATAGAATTACAAATACTATGACTAACCGGTCCGTTACATACATCCCATTTATGAGCACAACATTCAAACAGTTTGTTCATTCAATTCAATAGCAGTTTGTGTAGTGCTAATTATGATAACGAGCTATTTACTGACGTCTGTCAACCGTTAAACTACCTAGAATAAAGTTTAATATTTTATCATAATGTTATATTTACTTGCTTTCAAATCAAATCAAATCAAAATAAATTTATTTCAAGTAACAGAGACTCATTACATAGGCATTTAAAAATTCATATCATTATTTCAAATATGCACACAAAATGAACACAAATGTCATGATGTCGATGTTTTTCGAACTTAAAAGTTAGCATAATAAATGCTATAAAAAAATCATTCAAATGTCATGAATTCAAATTTAAGTTCATTTTTATTATGTAATTAAGTCGTTCATTATAAGTATAAATTTAATGAATTAAATTAAATAACATATGTATTCAATTTTATACAATTATTTCTACATGATTTTACTAAATATTAAATGAAAACTAAAATAATGATTAAATTAAATTAAATTAAATTAAATTAATTAATATAACTGAATTGAATTTTGCAAGCTTTAATTTAACCATAGCTTGTTACTGAAGATCAAATAAACTTAAGAGTTTTATTTACGAAACATACAAGAATTCATTAGTATTTTTTACGAGATAATGATGTAGAATTACTCGTTTATTAGTTTAATACACTTGTGTTAAGTGTATATTACTCAAATCTTATGTATACTCATATAATAAAGCTGAATAGTTTGTTTGGTAGAACACGCTAATCTCTAGAAATACATAACTATAAATAATCACGCCTTTATCCCCGGAGGGTAATGCAGAGGTGAATTAACACCCACATTTCACCAATAATTGTCGGCGGTCCCATGTAATAGGGGGTGAGCCTCTTGCCATAAAATTCCGGCCACTATTGTTGACTCGAGCCTATATCCAGAATTACTGGTTCGATTTTTTTTTATTTAGGATACGTCAATGACTTCACATTGCAAATTAAAAAAAAAAATACAATTGAACAATACTTTTTTTTGAATAGTACGTTTATTAAAGAAGGTTGTACGCTATATATCTCGTCACGCTCAAAAGAGCGGATATATCTTCAAATAATGTACGGAATTTCCATACATTATTTGAAGACTAAAAATTATATACTCGAAGAGGTGATACGGGGTTTTAGAATATGCCACAGGCGATGCCGAGGCGGGTTAGCTAGTGACTAACTTTATAAATGACAAGACAGATACAAAATTATTCCTGGAAACTGATGAATTATCAAACATAGTTTACTTCAAATATAAGGGCTAAGTCGATAAGCCAAAGTTCAGAACTCCAACCCGTATCGAACTTGTACAACGGACTATAGATAAGCCCGCATTCTATAGACATCTTATCATCGTTATTCATAGGCTAACCTATTGTGCAAGCTATGAAAGGCTGCCTTAACTTTTAAGCAACTGGATACCTGTGTATCGATGGAGATGATTCTGAGAACGCTATCGAGGTGGCTGCTCACTGGGCAAACTAAAAATGACTCGATACAACGTCGACTCGATAGAAGAAGAATGGAGATCATTTTACGCAAGTCCTGAAAACGTTATTTTTACAATGATACCTAGCTTTCTAATAAAGGTTCATAGCCGACTGCATGCAGCAGCAGCAGACGTGTGCGACCTCTTGTCACGATACTGATTTCTATGATATTACCTTCAGCCAGCACTGCGATAAATCTTCGGCACATGTTTAGCTTGCTGACCGTACTATTTAAGGTGTGACGAATTTTCGCTCATGAGATATTATTTTAAAAGGAATGAGGCGAGTTTACTACTGTTCTTCACTGAGTCGAATATTCTCTGCGGTGAGTTCATAACAACCCTTTCATAGGAACATATATATCAGTGTCGCAACGAAACATCGTCTACTACTGTTGTATGCGGTCGGCTACAAACTGGTATCTTTAGCAACAAAATATCTTCTTTAAGTTGAGGGCGTTATGTGGGGTTCCAAGGAGCTAATAATTATGCCATATTTGTTTAGTCAATTGTTAAACAAATTACAACAGTAAAACAAAACGTTAAAAATAAAGCCTTCATTTTTATGAAACATTTCTATTGTTCCAACATTTTGGAAGTAACCGCTACCTGGTTGAACAGGATTTACACAAAATCTTTATCATTAACGGCAGCGTGGGTTACAAAGCGTTTTAATTTGTTCGAGTAATT
Source organism: Eilema sororculum (assembly GCA_914829495.1). Classification (NCBI taxonomy): domain Eukaryota; kingdom Metazoa; phylum Arthropoda; class Insecta; order Lepidoptera; family Erebidae; genus Eilema; species Eilema sororculum. The sequence continues at coordinate 11,021,143 of OU618553.1, read as the reverse complement.
TCTTCTCGTGTCATAAAATTTTGCAGTGGAGCCGAGACACCAACAAAAGAATGAATAATGACTTTATAAAACAAAGTTGAAATTTTGGTAAACTTCCGCGGTTACACTACAAGGCGACTGTTATCTTGTGATTTGTGTTTTTGCTTTCCGTTGCCTTATACCGGTACCTACTACCAGATTCTATACATTTAAAGATTTCCCATGCCACTGTATTATCGCGGGTATGTAGTTTTAAAACGTTGATATATAATAACGGCCATACAGCACATCTATATAGACTCAGAACAAATCGTCAGTGACACAAATAACTAAATGCCTTACGTGAGGATTGAACTCACAGCACTTGGCGGCGTGTGGCATCAGTATTACCTATTTGTTAGATACCATAAAATGAATTTTAGCAATATTGCCACAGTGGCGAAGCAGCATGGATGCTGTAATAACTCTGTCTATCTTGAAGATATACATATAGGTGTTGGTGTCCGTATAAAAATACACTAAACTCTAAAGTGTTCTCCTGCAATTTATCACGACCATAATCTGGTAATCACTAGTAAAGTGCAAAGTTCCTGTGGTACGAACATCATTATTAAACTTTTTATCATAAGATTATCACCACTCCAGCCTTTTAATCATATGAGCTGCAATAACAAACGTAATCAAATGTTGTCTTTGAAACAGTCCACTAGCATTAAGTTGAACACAATCGTATGCCCTACAGACATGGCTTAAATAAGGTCCAACTTATTTTGGTTAAATATGTTTATTCTGTCCTTAAAAGTAACAAAGCCATGACTAATGAAGGTAGTTTAACAAGGAGAGACACTTCAGAAAGCCTTATTATACTTTTAGAAGAGTCCAAACAGTGGAATTTTAAGTCGACACTTAATTTATCAAATCTCTGTGTTGAGGTCGCACTGGAGGGTGTTTTTGTATGAGGTTAACAAAAACACTTTTCACTTATGATATTTTCAGGAATGTTGTAATCAGTTTGATTTAGTCGGTTTCCATTATCGTAGAGATAAATTATGTAAGTATAATTTAATTTGTACGATCTTTTGTGACTTTGGTTAGATACTTTATGCGATAGAATATCCTTATTTATAAACGTTTTAATGTATGAATGAATGTATCTTGTAATTATTAAAATGTATACGTGAATAGTAGTTGTACGAAATAAAATTAATATAATATATGCTTATATAATCCTTATTTTCATTTGAAACAAGCAGAAGTGGAAAAGGTAACAATAAAGTTCGCTATATCTTTTCGAAGAATAAGCGGAGAAACAATGAAGCTTTTCAAATAAAACGACACCAGGCAATTGAATATAAAATAATTTCTATTTAAATTTGCTACAACCACATTTAACTTTTTCTAAAAAACAAATTATTGTTTTACCTTTTTATTTTTCAACTTTATTATAAAGATGTTAAAAGAACTGAGTGGCAAATATATTGGACATTCGACGAATAAAAATTGTGAAATGTAATTACGGGACCGTTTTTCACAGAAATATACGCGTTCCAAAAATGCACAAATTCTTTTTAATACACACCTAGAATTAGATCATATTATTTTTTATTTTATTTATATTTTTTAAACAAAAAGCGGGTTCTAAATTAACTTTTGATTGATGAATTAATTATCAGTTGGTGGCGGATGGTGGTATTGATGGTGTAGGAGACAAAACCCCGAGATCACTGAAGCAAATTCTCTGTGAGGCCAGAACTAAACATCGATAAGACTAAAATTCTTTCTAATATACTTTTGTACTACTTTTCAGTGTTGGAGCAGCTTAGAAATATGTCTAGAGTCGAGTAAGAGTCGAGTTCGGTAACTTTACCGAAGCTAATAATAGTAGTAGTAACGAGAACTTGATATGCTTACATCAGACAATTCGTGATCATGGTCAGTGCAACCCTGAGCACCTCAAGTTAAATAAAGCCGTAATTTTTCTATGTATTTTCTGTGTATATTATGTATGTATTTACAAAAAAAAAGTATATAAGTATGTTTATCCGCATTCTAGATTCCATAACACAAGCTATAAAAACTTACCATGGGTCTAGACAGCGTTGTGTAGAATGTTGTGGAATATTTATTTATTATTATTTTTTAATTTATCGTATTATAAGGTCAATATTATGCAATCGTTATTTTGGGTAGTATACCAAGGTATGTTAACCTGGCACCATTGGCTATGGATGAATGTAACATCAAATTCAATTCGACTTAGTATTGGAATTATTTTCTTTATGTGGTTGTCAATGTAAGACTAATGTCGGGTTTTTGTCGTCCAAGGTCTTCAAGTAATGTGTGTTGTTAGTTATAATTTATTGAACTGAGTTGCGTTCACTAAATAAATAGTCCTCATAAAAGTATATCCTAATCTGTGGTTTTATGTGTCAGGTCCTTACATATGAAATTGGCGTTTTTCGTACTGGCCACTTTAATCACGATTTTCTCCTCTTTGGTAAGGAATTCCAAATTCAAATTTGTACAGCTATTTACTCATGTATTTGTGCTTCGATGACCGTCATTCATTTGTTTTTTTCTTCTATTTTTTTCTGTTTGCGTCACTCATTTTACAAAATGGAAAACTTAAAATATCGCATTATTTACGAATACGAGTTCCACCGTGGCACTAGTGCACTGCTGCAGAAACGACTCGAAGGGTGAATGATGTTTATGGCGGTCATGTTGCAAAAGAAAACACAGTTCGTTTTTGGTTCCAACGTTTTCGTTCTGGAAATTTCGACCTGCAGAACAAGCCCCGTGGACGGCCTGAGACCCCAGTTGATAATGAAGTATTGAAGGCTATTGTGGAAGCGGATCCATCGCAAACCACGTCCGAGTTAGCTGCAGGCTGCGGTGTTAGTGCTAAAACTGTTTTAATTCACTTGAAGCAAATTGGGAAGATTAAAAAGCTTGAAAGGTGGGTACCTCACGAATTGACTGAAGCAAACCGGCAAACGCGCGTCGACTGCTGCGTTACATTACTGAACCGGCACAATAATGAAGGTATTTTAAACCGAATCATAACCTGTGATGAAAAATGGATTCTTTACGATAATCGGAAGCGCTCAGCGCATTGGTTGGATCCTGGCCAGCCAGCCAAATCCTGCCCCAAGCGAAAATTAACCCCAAAAAAGTTACTTGTGAGCGTTTGGTGGACTAGTGCCGGTATTGTTCATTACAGTTTTCTCAAATCTGGCCAGACTATTACGGCTGATGTCTATTGTCAGCAATTGCAAACAATGATGGAAAAGCTAGCGGCTAAACAACCTAGGCTGGTCAATCGCTCCACGCCACTGCTGCTTCACGACAACGCTAGACCACACACCGCACAACAGACGGCTACCAAATTAGAAGAGCTTCAATTGGAATGTCTAAGACATCCTCCGTACTCCCCGGACCTTGCTCCAACAGATTACCATTTTTTTCGAAATTTGGACAACTTCTTGCAAGGGAAAAATTCAACTCTGATGGGGCAATCCAAATCGCCTTCACAGATTTTATTGATTCCCGTCCGACTGGATTTTTTAGTAAAGGGATCAATGAACTACCTATGAGATGGCAAAAGTGCATAGAAAACAATGGTTCATACTTTGATTAATTAAATATATTATATTTAAAAATATTCGACTTTTTTTTCTCCCATACAAAACGCCAATTTCATATGTAAGGACCTAATAATTAAAAATTGTCACCACCATAAAAATAAAAAGAAATAACTTAAGTTTATAAATGCGAAATTGGAGCAGATATTAAACAGGTTATAATGTAAAACTTTAACATTAATTAAATTAATATGGCAGGTACACTTGCCAAACAAACTTTGAACTTCTTAGGTTTTTATTTCCAAAATTATAACACTGGTTAATTTATTCTCGAAATTTGTCTCATCGTGAAAAATTTGCCGTCACAATTGCTAACAAAAGAATGAGTAATAGCTTTATGAAACAAAGTTACACGAACGCAAACTTTAAAAGCTTTCAAGGGTGTGAATTATTATCTTAGAAAGTTCTTTTTCGCGATTAGTTGAGTTAGAACATTGTGTTCTGTTTTAGTCTTACTAATTGTTATTGAAGAGTTATTTATTACTTGGCTGATTCTATTATCTATCATCTGAAACGGTGTCTCTATGACGTCAAAAAGAATGATACTTATTCATTATTGAACGTTTGTACGGGAATTTCTCTAGAATTATTCAGCTGATCATGGTGTAACTATGAAGTAAACCGGAGAGAAAAGCGGTCGCCTTATCCAGGAGCGGCGGTGACTCCCGCGCCGGCTGTGGCAAAGGATGGCTATTGCGATTCAGCAAGGCATCGCTGCCAGCATCATAGGCACCTTTGCACCGGGAACGACGACCGGGTGGGTTGTTTGATTTAACTTAATTGAATTATATTTTATTTATAGTTATATTTTATAAATAGTTTTGGTATAATATTTTGTATCTTTATAAACCAAAATCAAATATAAAGAAATATTAGCAATAGGAATAAGATAGATCCTGCTTCAACCTTGTTGTATTTTACCCAAAGTGACGAGATAAATGTGAAATAAATGGATGATGAAAAAATAAATACTCAATCATATTACATGCCAAATACGACAATCGTACACAAATAATGTAACATAACATAAACTCAGGCCTGTATTCCCCGAAGGGGTAGGCAGAGGTACTAGCAAGCACCCACATAATTCGCCACATTTCGCCAGTTTATGTTTAGGTCCCAATGTAATAGGTGGGCGAGCCTATTGCCATTAACCGGGCACTTATAAACCTGTGATAAATACACACATAACTTCGAAAAGTCATTGGTGTGTGCCATGGTAAACCTGGGGGAAACCTGGGGGAAAAATAATTGTTTGTCTTTCTAACAAGGCACTCTGTCCCATAAAGCCAAACACTCTCATTCGAATAACAAATCTTTAGTAATTAGGTAACAGTTTGTATTCGTTGCAGCAATATTTTTAAGACAAATTTTGATTACAGTTCAGCTGTTAAAAATTATAATCCACATTTGCAGAAGCCTATGTTCAACAGTGGACTGCAAATTACGAATTCATTGATTGATATTGAAAATATTTATAAAGGATTTCAATGTTGAAACGCAAAAAGCACGAGATTGACTTTTGGAGAAAATAAATTTCATATGGCATGTTCTTGTTCAAACTTGAAAACATGGATTGGCAACAATAGAAAAAATTGAACATAGAATACGAATGTGTTAAGTTTAAAACATGGTTGGACCATCTATCATTGTAATTGTTATTTTCAGCAAAACATATAATAACCTAAATATTAACTTTTAAGTGTCCCATATCCTTATTGTTATTTTTATCGATATTCTGTTTACAAATACAATTTCTGTATTTCGAGTAAACATCAAAGGCATTGCGAGTGAAAATAGCAAGTCACTATTTACAGAAATGTGAACAAATTGTGGTTCTAACTTTAGGGATAAGCCTGTGTCAATTACGTATTGAGAAGGGTACTCTTGGTTACGACAAATTGAATGGCCTAAGAAGCACCAGCCGTTCAACTGACTGGCATTTTTTACTCCAAGGGTCGGATTATCTGTTTATATGATACTATATTTTCTAATAGTGTGAGATGATGCTTATATTATGTTATATTGCATTGATAGGTATCAATTTAGTCAGATTTCAAATTTACTGTTGTTTACTAGTACAACAGCCTCTGTGGCATAGCGGTAGTGAGCGCGAGCATTACGCAGGAGGCGCGGGTTTGATTCCCGCTCAATGCAATTATTTGTATGCATCAATATGGGCATTTTCATAGGTCTCAGAGAGCACGTTAAGTCGTCGGCTCCGGTTACGATACGAACATCTGTTTCAGTCGTTAGGGGTAGTTGGAGCCCTAAAAAGTCTAACAACTCGTCTAACTGTAATGCTTCGATACCGCCTTTGCGCTGTGGAGGTCATATGGCAGTCGCTTCACACAGAAAATATCGAAGTCTAACCAAATCCGCAGTTAGAGGGGTAAAGCGGACCCCAGACTCTAAGTTTCGGATGAGACTGGAATTAACGCTAGAATGAAGAAGTAGAAGACTGTTGTTTGCTAGTAGGAGAAGTAGACTGACATCTTACAGCTCAAGGTTGCGGGCCTTTTTTACCCGACTGCCGAAGGAAGGAGGGTAATGTTTTTTACAGAAATATAACATAACATAACATAAACTCACGCCTGTATTCCCCGAAGGGATAGGCAGAGGTGCTAGCACCCACATTTCGCCAGTTTATGTTTAGGTCCCAATGTAATACCCATACCACTAGGCTACCGCAAACAGAAATAGGTATACATTGTTACTATATATTGTTAATATATATTGTTACTTATACTCCGTCCATTATATTATTGTATTTTAGACAGCTCACTGACAGTGGTCGGTATAACTTTGTTCTAGCGTCAACACCTGAAAATCCTAACAAAAATTAGGCGCCAATACGTCATTTTTCATTGACATCGTCACGTCAGCCAGAAAGCAATTTTAGGGATGTAGTTAGTCAATCGACAGTGATCTTGAAAATGTCACAATTGATCGACTACAGAAAATATTTAATATTACATAACTGGCGATTTTGAACCGATTCTTTTTTTGTTTGTAAGAGGTTTATTCCAAAATGGTCCCATTTAAATTTTATAAAGATCTGATGATGGATTTCAGAGACAGGCCAAGGAACTCTTCAATAAATACCAGGAAATCAGCATGTTGGAATATTCTTCTAGAAGTCAGTTGTTTTGTTTTGGAGATAAGCGTATGCGTTATGGCCCACAATCGTTTTCGTTACATTTGTAAACTGTACAGACACGAAATATTTAAGTACTACTTTATTATTATGTTTAGAAAGATAACAGATTATAGTTCAACATGAAATCATTTATAACATTTCTGGAGTGTCAGTGAAAAGTGATTTATCTCGAAAATCATAGTTTTGAGAAAATCCAGTTTGAAGTTTTAAAAAATTGTCACTAATTTTACAGTGAATTAAAATAAAAACATGCTACTGCTATTAATAGACACAATAATAGCGAAGGTTTTTATGGCCCAATTTGAGGATTTATATGTATAGTTTTTTTATAATTTATGAAAATATACAGTTATATCAATAAACACATCAAACATTTATTAAACAATTTCGTGACTATTAATACAAATTAACTTGATTTACTTTACACATTGTCTTTAGGTTTCGTGACAAATGGTACATTTTTTTTTCATTCTATTGTTGTGCTCTATACAAATGAAAAAAGAGAAAGTGTTGAAATAAATATTATTAATTTAAGTAATAGTGAGTTGTATTGAGCGTTTAATTATAAATTTGTTAGAAAAAACACATTCATATCATTAGACACCTCTAGAGTTTATAAAAATATGATGTGTACTTTGATACAAAGTACGGTTAAGACGATACAACTGAACATATCAAGGTGTATATTGATATTACTTAAGTATATAGGTAGTACTACTAGTGAAATAATAGGCACAAGGTTCCGGGAACGAGGAACTTATGTTCTATGTCACCCAGTTGCGTAGAATCGTTGACAGCTACTAGTAATGATGTACAATCAATCAATCAATTAGCCCACCGCAGTCCACTGCTGGACATGTCTGTCCCAATGTGCGCCATTTCATCCGATCCTCCGTCTTCCGCATCCAGTCTATATCAGCCACCTTTTACAGGTTGTCAGTCCATCTGGCTAGGGGGTATCCTACCTTGCGTTTGCTTTCTCTCGGTCTCCACTTTGGGACTCATCGGCTCCAACGGCCATCGGTCCTTCGACAGATGTGGCCAACCCATTGCCACTTGAGCTTGCTTATTCTGCGAGCTATGCCGGTAACTTTGGTTCTGTGTCGGATGACCTCATTTCGAATGCTATCCTTCAAAGAAACTCCAAGCATAGCTCGCTCCATAGCCCGCTGCGCGACTTTCAGGTTATAGACTAGCCCTACCGTCAGTGTCCACGTTTCGGCACCGTAAGTCATAACAGGTAGGACGCACTGGTCAAAGACTTTTGTTTTCAGGCATTGCGGTAGGGGAGAAGAGAAGACTCGACGTAGTTTGCGAAATGCTGCCCAACCCAGTTCGATCATTCTGGCTAGTTCTTTCTTGAAGTTGTTTTTACCGAGCTGGATTACCTGGCTATTTTTACACAACTTCGTGCGTCACCCCTTCGATGGCAATCGGTTTCGGTGCAACATGTTCGTTGAAAATTATCTTGGTTCTATCCAAGTGTACACCGAAGGCCGGCGCGTCGAGAAAATCATACAAACATGGCACAAATCGCTTCTTTCCAAGCTACCAGCCTTTGGCCTGCCTCCCGGACTGTGCAAATGGGTTGTAAGCTTACTGCAGGGGCACCTTATTCGCGTCTTTATGACGAACGAGCTTCGGAGTTCTTGCAGGTAAATGCTGGCTTGCCGCAGGGTTCTATCTTATCTCCCACTCTCTTTCTTCTGCATATCAATGACATGCTTTCTAACGGTAGCATTCATTGCTATGCAGACGACAGCACCTTTACACGGGAGTTATCACGCACATACTGCGGCCAAGCCGTCTGATATCGCGGAAAAAAGGCAGCTGCTTGTCACTGAGCTGGACCGGATCCTAAACCACATTTCTCAATGGGGCGTTGAGAACCTGGTCGACTTCAATGGCAAGAAAGAAGATACCTTTGCTGTAAGCATGTGTGTTTACAGCAAAGGTATCTTCTTTCCTTCCCCTTCCCACTCTTCAGAACACGCCACTGCCACTGCAGGATAACCTCAATTTCCTTAGTGTGGATGTTCGCTGCAAACTGAATAACAAAAGCTATATCGAGAGCATCATCAAAACAGCCTCGCGTAAATTCGGAGTCCTGAACAGATTGAGACATTTTTTCACGCTGGAGCAGCGGTGTCTTCTGTACAAAACTCAAATTCGTTCCTGCGTGAAATACTGCTCGCATCTTTGGGATGGCTCAACAAAGTACTTACTAGATGCTCTCGACGGGTTGCAGCGACGTGCGGTCTGCATTATTGTGGATCCTGAGGTCACGAACACCCTCGAGCCTTTGCAGATGAGTAGAGTTTGGCAGTATTCTACCGTATATACCATGGTGAATGTTCTGATGAGCTCTTACAATTTAGTCCCAACCTCTCCTTTCCTTCACAGGACAACACATACAGGACTAAGATGCCATCCGTATATGGTGCAGAATATAACTTCTAGAACCAAGCGTATCAGTAACTCATTTCTATGCCGCACCATTAAGACCTGGAACTCCCTGCCAGCTCACGTGTTTCCTTCCTTCCTTCCTTCTTCCTTCTTCCTATAGTCCCGGGTCCTTTAAGCGGGGCGTGAAATGGCATCTGATGAGGCCGTCAAGCTGAGTGCCACCACTGTCAATATGGTACATGGTTACTTCCTCCTTCCTCATGGTCCGAGACTTTGCCTTTAGCTTACCATCAGGCGAGGTGAAGTCAAATTTACGTATCCCTTATAAAAAAAAAGCTTATGATCTTTATAATTGAAAGCTACATTAATTTACTTTACTTAAATAGCATTATTATTTTCATTTGCATAGAACTTGTATCAGATACTAATAAAATAATGCTAATAAAAATATTACGTATTTTGTGTATAATGAATGATATAACTTACATACCATAAGCATTGTGCGCCGTGAAGAACGTCGAACCGAGACTGGCGATTCGGTCGCATCACTAAACAACGTTATTCCTCTTTCACTTGGGTATTCCTTCTTGTATCATAATATTACCATCCCGTTCACACAGTTCAAGGCGGGAAGGCGATCGCGGGAGGTGTTTGCTGAGAACTTGTATTACTTTTTACTTAAATTTAGATGACGACAATATTTGAATAAGCTTGTGATTTTGGTACAACTATAATTGTATTATTAGACACGTATACCGACATTGTATTTATATTGATACTAATTTAGCTATATCACTCGACACATTTAACGATTGTAATATATCATGGTGTTAATTGATTGTCTAAGAATTGTATAATTTTACACATAACTTTATTGAAATTTATTTGTTTTTTTACGTCATAAATATAATTGTATCACTTTTCACGAACCAATGTATGAGTAAATTTAAAATGTATATTAATGGAAGTGTACTTATATTACAATGCACTAATTCTAATCTATACATCTACATTGTGTTAAACTCGTTAATTCCATTTGTATCATTATACAATACAGAAATAAAAAACATTGTTTAGTTCAATTTGATATGATTTTAAAAGTATTATTTTACACAATTAAATTGGTGAAAAAACGTTCAGTTATATCATTATGCACCAAATCAACTCGCTCATTTTAAGCCCTAGAGATACGGGGATAAGAGCCAAAAATAGATATTTTTTTATAGATCTTCTATATGAAAAAAAAAAATAAGTAATATAACTCGAGATGTATCACTTTTCACTGACGCTCCAGATTTATCACAATATTTTCATATATCGATTTTTTTTTTATCGAGGTTTTTAACTTTGTCGATATTTTAAATTTTCATGCAATCACTACTTTCATCTGTCTAAAATACAATAATATGATGGACGGGGTATAAGTGAAAGATATGCTTGGTTTGAAGAGAGAGACTATAACATAATAAGTGGGTCACTATTCGTGGACATTACTAGTATTCTGCGTGTATTGGGCCCTAACAAGATCTTCGAAACCCAAGCCACTCTCACCTTGCTGGATCAGTAGACTTGATGTGATGTAGGGTTCCTTTTCGGAGTTGGGAGATGAGAAGGCAGTCGCTCACATAAAATTGCATAAGTTAATTTTAAAGAAGTTGAGTGAGCTGTTTGTTGTGTTTATTGTTCAAAACATCGAATGATAAGTTTTGAACCACCCGATTAAACCACGAGGGTTAAAGCGGATCATGGCTTCGACATGAAAGCTATGGATGCAACCGAAAACTATGCTATGATGATGAAATGGTAAAGTTTTAAGGTTTCTATTTTTAATATAAAATAAAAAAAGAACATTAGCGATTTGTGTGTGTGTCGAAAAAACTGAACTAACAGTTCAACAAGTTCACAGAGCCCTGATAAGTGAATATTTAGGTCCCTAATAAATTATTTACTAAGATACATGTGTTATGTCATGAATTTTAAAAGCCGACAGAGTGAGTGAATAAGTTAACGGAGTACCGCGTACCTTCAACCATAAAATAAAAATATGATGCTCTTGGTAATAGAATAAATATGTGTGAATGTCGAACGGACAATCAATATAATGAATGTTGTTGTAAATACTAGTGGCTATCTCTTACCCAGATTCATACTAATCACGCTTTTATCGCCGGAGAGTTAGCAGAGGTGAATTAACACCCACATTTCAGCAATCATTGTATTCGGTCCTACGTAATAGGTGGTGAACTTACCAGGCACTATTGTAGATGCCACCGAAGCTGAGTCTGGACTGTTCATATGTATAGTAAAAAAAAAAATCTGTATGATGTTAAACAGCCCTATTCTTTAGTGGCCTTGTCTGTCTGACTGTTTCTTACGCTGCGGTAATATATATACCCATATATATTCTTTAACACTGGCGTCTTAGTAAGAAAACTTTGTACAAAAAAGACAATCAGGTAAAGAAATCGTTGGCAAGCATTTTAAATTGCAAAGTTCTTTTCGTAGTAGAGCGTATTGGAGCTAAACAGCGGCTTAATAATGACATTTACGGTCTTCAATTACTTTTTGTTTAGACATTGCTTTAACTGTAAATACCACAGAACTGTGTTGCCGAAGTAATTTTCTTTACTTTATTCTTCAAACGTTAAGTTTGAGCTTAAAACTCAATGTAATCTGATCATGATTTTCGGCTAAGGTTTGCTTTATTATTGAGATTAGATAGAGAATTTAGATAATATCTTGAATGGTTAATTTGTCTCCAATAAAAGAAGGTTAATAGTTTACGGTAATGCGCGGTGAAATTCGAATGATGTTATAACTTTATACATAAATTGACAAGTTGGTGAATAAATTTCAGAAATAGGTACTTAATCTTTAAAATATTTTCAGAGCTAAAGTGTTATAACTCAAACTAAAATAGATTTTCCTAAATATTGTATTTATTACATCAAGCGATGCGTTTGAGGAAGGGTGTAGAACTAATATCAGATTAATATTCCAAAAATAGATAAATATCTGAACTACTTTTTTGATATTTTATAAAGATAAATCCAATGTCACTATCGAATTGAAATTTGTGATGGGCACTATCAAATTGCAGGAGTGGGTTATTCGATTAGTCTTGACATCTTATTATATATTTATTATTAAGGTGACATTCTGTAGGTAATTTTATTTTTATTTTATTTTATTTAATTTGACACTATTAAATTAATCGCGATAGAATCTGAAGAGCGAAAGCTCCAAAGATAATCCACAAATCGATGAAAACTGTTGGTTTCATCGTTTTTCTGTACATAAGGGTGTAAAGCTTGTAGACCACGTTCCTTCCTGTTTTTTCTTTAGAGCTGTTAATTCTAAATAAGCAATAAATATAAACATATATTATTTTTTTATGTATTGAGATGTCATGCAGTTTTGGCATCTTTTTGCACGAAACAAAAAGGTATTAGATGGGGTGAGTGTGAGAAACCGCAACTCCTCAATTTGTAAAGCTATCGCATGGGCTACTACACTACCTCCAAACTCAATAAATAATACCAAAACATAGTCTTTATTTACCAAACTTTATGGAGATTATGAACGTCTACATCGCACTATATTATTATTATAATAAGCGTGTTGTAAGTTTGTTGGCACAGTACAATGTGTTTAAAATCGCAGTGAGTTGTGGGTTGTGGAGCGGCCGCGACTGTAAATTAACCCGCAAACGCTGGCTAAACTTTATCTCGTTTCCAACTGAGTTGCGATCCGTAACCCTTTGGTTGCTTCGATTAGCTCTCATTGTAACACTCGGGTTGTGTGTACCCGTATTATATAGTTAATCATGTCTTTACTACTCGACTTCAAAACTATCGTTGAACATTTACAGTGCTTCTGTGCACTCGGATGTGGATTGAATGAATCCATAGGTACGTTTTTGTCTATAAGACAGTTTTTTTAATAAAATATCTTTTGAATAATATATCGTAAGAGTATCAGTAGATGGGTCCACCATTCTCCCTGTAAGAGAAGGATCGCTGGTTCGAGTCCCCCCTGGACCGGTCAAAACTTTTTCCTGTCTTATTCTATTAGGCGGTCTGTAGTGAAAACCATAATCCCAATCAACTACACGATAAAAAATAGCCGACTTAAAATTTTCTATATAAAAAATTCGTTAACCTTATTTAATATCGTAGAGTAAAAGTTCTGGTAAAAAAAAACTATCTGTAATATGAATGCACTCTGCGTATGCAAGGTTCACCCATCCATTATCTTGATGAAATATCTATTTTTAATCAAGGTTTTTAATTGTATACGTATCATCTTTTTCTGAGCTGCATTGATATTTTTTTTAATAAATTATAGTGTGGTATTTAACAACAACATGGTATTCTGTATTTATTAATGAAGTTTTGCTGTAACTTAGTATTTGGTTCATTCTGAAGGTTATCATTGATTAAAATATTTTTTAAACAATACTGCACTACTCAAAAAATATTCTCAACAATATTTAGTCATATCTAACACTTGACGCGGTGCTAGTTGGCACGGTAACTATTTGAAGAGTTCTAGTATTAATAAAAATAAAAATAAAGATATTTTCTTTCTTTCTTTCTGTTCTTTGTTTTAATATTCATGCACTTTTTTCATTGCAGTCTAACTAGTAAAGGAATTAAGTAACAATTGAGATAAGTTCAAAGTCTATTGACAAGTAAGATGAGGCCTGTGCTCGTAAGTTCTTATAAGATTTCTTTAGATTTTGTGGTATTTTTCTAGGCCTTCTTTAGCTTAAGCCGGTCAAGTGCGAGTCGAACTCGAACACCGGGGGTTCCGTAATTTTAGCTACATAAACCGCTATAAATATTCTGATAGCGTTGACTTAGAAGTTTCATTTGTTCAACAGTTTCTACCCATTAATAGACCCGATTATGTGGTATGAATGTAAACTTGATACCTCCACGCATTCCTAACAGCTTGACAGATAGACGGACAACGAAGTAATACTAAATGTTATATACTGTTGATTGAAGGCACTTGGTGGAATTCACTGTTATACATATTGAGAACACTTGTACTTTTTCCAATGTATTTATTGTATTACACCTGACCGGTTTCGCCTTACGGCATTCTCAAAGGTTTATATTTATCGAATGTTTTGTATGTTCTAATTACTAAAAACTACGATATTTAACATTTTTCAGGTAGGTAGTTATAAAATTTAATATACTTCAGATTTTTTGATTACCCACCTGTGAAAAATGTTAAATATCGTAGTTTTTAGTAATTAGAACATACAAAACGTTCGGTAAATATAAACCTTTGAGAATGCCGTAAGGCGAAACCGGTCAGGTGTAATACAATAAACACAGTGAAAAAAGTACAAGTGTTCTCAATATGTGTAATACTAAATGGGTTCCGTTTTTTCCTTTTGAAGTGCGGAACCCTAAAATTGCGTTATATGGTAACTGCTGAAAACTTCCTCGAACCATTTAGTATAAATAATAAAATTAGCTTTCGTTTTATGTAGATATAAGCGAATGAATAAAAATATTGCCCAATAATTAATTCCGTAAACCCTTAGTTGAGAAACAACATGGCTGCCTGACACAGCCTTGTAACAACGTAATGACTAATAACTGGATTAAATATTGTTAAAACCTTTTTACTTAGTTTAATTCGGACTTTTTGAGGATTAACCTAATTATGTCGGGTTTTTGTTACGTGCAAGTACTGGGCACCGTTCTAATAATTCAGTGTTAAGAATGTTGTATTCATTATGCTGGAGAAAAGTTTTCCGGCCGGGTTAGAGTCTAGCTTCTATTAAGGTGCTGTAAATTTGTGGATTATCTTTGGAGCTTTTTTGTTGTATGGTCTAGAGTATAATAATTTATCATTGTGGTAAATACATATTGGCGTGGTGACGGAAAAAAAAAACAAGTATCACCGCCCTATCGCATCCTGGGGGTGTCATACGAGGCGACTAACGGAAAAATACGCAGATGATTTTTTTTATACCAATTCGGTGGCAGACAAGCACACGGCCCACCTGATGGAAAGTGGTTACCGTGGCCTATGGACGTATGCAACACCAGGGGCGTTACACTCGCGCTGCCTAACCTGAAGAAACCTTCTAATGCCCTTCTTGAAGAACCCCATATTGTAGTCGCTTGGGGAAACCGTGGCAGGGAGTTCATTCAACAGCTTGAGCGTACGTGGTATGAAGTTCCTTTCATACCGCACGGTGCGCACCGTATTCGGATGCAATGTGTGGGGATGAATTCCCTGTCTATGGCGAGCGGTGCGATGATAGAATGTAGCTGTAGGCATCATGTCAAATAATTCATCTGAGCACAAACCATTATATAGGTAGGCGGTAGAAAACACACAGTGAGGCAAAATCCCTCCTGAGGCTGAGAGGTGCCACATCGGCTGCGAGTATGGGACTGTCGACGAGTCTCAACGCACGTCTTTGCACCGAGTCGAAAGGGTCAAGCTGGCGTGCGGGTGCTCCGGCAAAAAGATATCACTGCGAGGGAAGGAAAACTCGAAATAAAACCGTGTTCCTACCCCTCTGGCCAGCGTGGAAATAGTAGACCAATAGCCTCCCAACATTGGGAGAGGCATGTGTCAAGGAGTGGAGTGTTATAGGCTAATTGATTGAATTGATTGGTATGCAGCGCGCTCGCGTGAAATACTTATCTCTTTCCCACTCCCCACGGAATTCATATTCAGGATAAAAAAATAATCAAGCCGTGTAAATAATAGTACATACTGGCTGTTGCCAGCAGCTGCGCTCGCGTGGAATGCTGATTTCTTTCCCACTCCCCACGGAATGCATTCCCAGGATGAAAAGTAATACAGCCGAGGTGGGAAGGAGACAGCCGGAGTGCGAGATATGCCAGTAGTAAGCTCAAGGTGAGCTTGCTTCTGGCATATCTCGCACTCCAACGGCAACAAATAACTTAAGTTTTAGTCAATTCAAGTCCAACATAACCATCTTCACTGCCTTCAGGGGAGGGGGAGGAAAATTTCGAAGGGGAACTCCCTACACTTAAAAAGGAAATGAAAGTATAACTCTGTATTAAATTTTATCCAAACAGTTGAATGTCAACTGATCTGACGTGATTGTGTAAAAACATCCATCCAAACGTTCCCCATTTTTATTCTCACCATTCAAATGCATAAGACCTTGTGATTAAAATAACGTACACGAATCAGCCTTGCCATGGTGGTATCAGCGTTTATCCAAGCGAATATCTCGGGAAGTATTTTATGTAAGCCAAATGAACGTTTTTCCGCTTAGCTGGCGGTGAGAAAGCCTTCCTCCCGTTATGTTACCGCATATTCATTTATTATCATTTTAGATTAGGTCTTCATTGTTGCAACAAATAACATAAGCAACAATTTGGTCCTGTAACAAGCTGTTTTGTGGTCCAGAAGATATAAATAACAAGAAAAGGATAGGCAATATTAGAAGATATCGTTTTGTAACCGATTTTGGTAATATGGAGTACTCATAGAAATAACCAATAGCGACACAAATTGAATGCCAGAATGACTCGGCAGTAGTAAATACTGCTATAATAGTTATGATAGTAGATGAAGTTTGGGTTAAGTTCCTGAGTCGTTCAAAAATATTATTAACTAGCTGTGCCCGCGACTTCGTCCGCGTGGAATGTACTTAATAAAAAAAATCAGTTATTTTTTTTGTTTTTGGCATTTTTTTTTTAGCCTAAGTTACTCCTTGTTACATAAGCTATCTGCCAGTGAAAGTCCCGTCCAAATCGGTCCAGCCGTTCCAGAGATTAGCCAAAACAAACAGACAGACAGACAGACAGACAGACAGACAGACAGACAAAAATTTTAAAAATATATATTTTGGTATGTGTACCGTATATACATTCATATGCATGTAGTAGAAAGCGGTTATTTTAATATTACAAACAGACACTCCAATTTTATTTATTAGTATGTATAGATATTGTTGAAAGTGTTATACATTAAAATAATAAATCGCAATAGAATCTGTTCAAAATACTTTTATTTCAAAATGACTATGAGTTTTTCTGTAATGAAATTTTCAGTTGGAGGCTGGAAGTCTGGAAAAAGTACCTAGTTGACGGTAACAGTCTCATCTTATATTATGGAGGTTCGATATCGCCAATGGTGGTGGAAGTCAGTAACTTCACGGAAAATATCGAAGTTCAGTCATATCACAGTTTGACTGGAAGGCTGACCCCAACTAGGTTGGGACAAGGTTCAGAGAATGATGATGGGGTTTAATACACCAATGTTACCTTCTCGATGACTTACAGCCATGATTATTTACAAAAGAATAACAAAAATAGTGTTTTAACAAGTTTGAAAGAGAAACGAAAGGTTCAGAGCTTCGAAATCCTGTCGCAATGCAGGTTTTGGGATCCGATAGCTTTTATTGCCATTCTAATAATAACCTCAGGTACTAGTTCGAATTTGTTCTTTGGTGGATATGTATGAGCATCGCAGTACAGTATGTCTTATGGCAATTTGAATTGTCTGGTTCATTAACTTGGTAAGTGTCACCTTTTTACAAAACACATATTTTTAAACATATATTATGCATATTATATTATACATACTCGTAGAAACACTAGTAGGTGTGGTTAGTTTGGGCCCCACAGGTATAGACTGCATAGCACCTTTACGGGCTAGTGCGTGGGTGATCCGTCGATGAGAGCATAGTGTCTCCGACGATGCCATTCATTTACGGTGCAGAGTATACCTGCTAGAACTAAGCGTTTCAGTGACTCATTCCTATGTCGCACCATTAAGACCTGGAATTCCCTGCCAGCTCACGTGTTTCCCTCTTCCTATAGTCCCGGGTCCTTTAAGCGGGGCGTGAAAAGGCATCTAATGAGGCCGTCAAGCTGAGTGCCACCACTGTTAACATGGTACATGTTTCCGATGGTGACCCTCTTTCCGAGACTTCGCCTTTAGCTTAACATCAGGCGAGGTGAAGTCAAATTGACGTGTTCTATATAAAAAAAGATATATATTGCGGCCTATGGCAGGTTGTTTCAATGCAGTATGAGCCCTCACATACGAGTATCCGTGTAGCTTGTCCGACATGCGGAAAGTACATTTTTTCCTGCGTAAACAGAAAAGGTGCCCAAAGGTATGACAGCGTATACAACACGAACAAGTAAACATAGACTATTACAAAAAGTATAAGACGTTTAAATAAAGCATAAAAATACCATCAATTGGCCAATATTCTTGTTTTTATAGAAACAATCTATTATTTCTCGTTATTATCTCCAGGTCGAGATCGTTACGCACCTTTCGATGTAACCGCAGTTTATTCGCCAGTGCCGGTTAATGATCGCTTCCCGCCTGAAGCGTTCTACGAATACCCATTTTATTTTTATCACAATTGTTAGAGCGCCTTATAGGCCTCACGGAATGTCTATAAAGCGGTTGATCTTGCCAATTATTTCTGAAGTAACGTACATATACAGTAAAAGTATTCACGATCAAAAAAGTATTTTGAAACTTTTGGTGGAATATTTTAAAGGTTATTGTTACCAGATGTGTTATGCAGTCGTGATTATTAATCGTCAGGATTGTTTAACTTATATACATATCACAAGGGCGTATTATAAAAGAGGTGAATAAATAATATACATTTCGCAGAACATGCGAATAAAAGGCAAAGTGACGGAGCCACTGACGAAGAATTGGATAACGGATTCCAAGTTCCGAGACGAAAATCTCGGATGTGATCTGGAGCTCCGGCGAGATGATGATGAAATGATAATAAGCCGGTTGCTTAAAGGTTAAAGGCAACAAGTAAGTCCTAGAAAGGACATCTGCGACACAATGGCCAAAATAAAAACGCCTGATGGTAGGCTGAAGCCAAAGTCTCAGGAAAGAGAAACGGTAACCCATTAGAGACATCAACAATCTGGGGCTGTTATAGGAAGAAGGAAACATGTGTGTTGGTACATCACTGTTTCAAGACTCTATCAGAAGTTATTATTGAAAATTATAATTATACCTGTTCAGTTTTTTAAATAATCTGGTTGGTACCCACAAGTCTCGTGGAATATCTTTATGTACCACACTTCAAAACCGTATTGCGATAGCAAAATTACTCATGAAAAAATACATGTAAAATATGATGTATTTGAAACGAAATACCTACACGAGGCGCCATTTTGGCAGCGCTTCAACATAAACTGTTGTAGGCATTTCGCGGCATGAAATTTAAGTTGATCAATAACGGAAGCAGGGGAGATTAGTTGGGGCACGAATTCGCCGTGAACGTTTTAGGCCATCGATAAGGGGCCAGAGCGGGCCATCACCATATTTGTGAAGCTATTCGTTTTAATAAAACCATTCATGTTAGGTCAATTAAGCTATATTTAGGTCACTAGGTAACGTCTGCAACAATTTATTAGTTAGGCAGTAGGTTTTTGAAGTGAACATTTCTTTACGTTGAACACTTTTTGGGTGAACAAAAATTATGGAACTGGCCTCATCGTCAGCGAACGATTCGGACGATCTGTCCAACGCGCTAGGTTCTGACGTCCGAATGAGCGGAGATTAGGGCATCTTTATTCCTCTTAAGTGGCAGACAAACATATGGCGTACCTGATGGAAAGTGGTTACCGTGGCCTATGGACATGTGCAACACCAGGGGAGTCACACTGCTACCGACTCTGTAAGAACGGAGCCTAGAACCTCACAAGTTCCGGGTTTTCACTTGTATTAGCAGTCCCCAAAAATTACCCCGCATTTTAGTACTTCTAGGTGGTTCCTGATGCCTGACCTCGCACACCCACCTCAACATTTCCATGTTTTCCATTCCACGCAGCTCCTGCTTGTGCTGCTCTAGCAGCAGACACAAAAGAAGAAGTAGGGTAGAAAGTCATTAATCTCTAAGTTATAATTTATTTATTAAAATACTTATTTAAAACCTAAAGAAGATTATTGATAACGGATTGGAATTACCTCATTTCACACCATTCAGTATATTTAGTGTGAAATTTTCTACTGCAATATAGGTATAATACTGATCATTATAGTTATAGTGTAAACTCGATTAAGGACAAGAGTATTCGGTTCTCACAGTTCCCAAATAGATAGCTTGCGGTAGTCGCGCTTACGTCTAGCCGACGGCCATCTTGTAAAATGTTCGAAGATATAATAATCATGCTACAATACATTTCACTATCCACTTATAATGAATACTATCGGTAATCTTACATGTGTATGTGTTGTGTCTGTAAAGAAATATCCAAATAAAATTAAGTGCCGGGGTTTTCCGTAGAGGTTCGTAGCTCTCTGCTACGGCGTAGATATACCTACGCTTTACGTAAATACAGTCTGTTTGAATTTTCATGTTAAAAACTCGCGTGTATCGGCTACTAGTTCATAAGATAACATGACTTACTCACAATACCTTCTGTTTTACTCTTTTTGGCGTATAAGAAGTGTAAATTGTGATAGATTTGAGCTTACATCAATGAGCAGAAAATGTTCGGTTGCTCTTCTGGCGTTACTTTATCACATTTATTCGCTTCACTGAAGCTTAAAATGTAATAATTCACTTGAAAGCGATGTATCTGGCGTGGTTTCTAGACATGAGATTACAAGACCGCTTTTTTAACAAAAATCATTACACGAAGAGGGAGTACTCCTACACTTGTTTTAGTGTTTTTAAAAAGCGTCGTGAGTTCAAGATCGGTCATGAATGCTGATTCAGATTTAAATTTAGAAGAGAGTACACTCACGAACAAAAGTCTATGCAGTGAATTTTAATTTATTAGTTTCATTGCTAGTCCAATTTACTGTTATAAAAATCACACCGAGATTAGCATTATGACTTTAGCTACATTAAAAGATGTAATGTGTGAAAAGAGAGGCAAGAGACTAATTAAAGAACTCGGAAGACGAATGTCTATAATTTCATCTCCAATATTCTGAAATTATTTTTATATAAATAAAAAGGAACGTATCGTTACTACCAGATTATTCTGAATAGCCTATAAAGGGAATAGAACGTAGTGCTTATTGCGGATAATAATACTACGAGTAATGTGGCAGGCATTTGAACCTTAGTTAATACGATAAAAGGTTGAGATTTGCTTGTTACGAGTTTAGTTTATTACCTGCCGTTTCTTTGTTGTAATTTAACTGTATGAGATAATATTAATTATATAGCAGTAACATAAAAACTGCGGTTTTGATGCACTTTATTTGATGAAAAATTTTATAGTCTATAATTTAAAACTATAACGTCTGAAAGGAAAATTACGTTGTTCAAAAACGTTGATAAGTTTTACAAGTATGAAGTTACTTTAGTAACAATATATATCAATGAGATATAATGAATATATTGATATCAATATATTCATTATATCTCATATAGTCAATATATATAAAAAAGTGACAATTCAAAATACTCCTCGTAGTATTTTGAGTTGTCACTTTTTTTTTTCGCTTTACTTTAGAGGTATCATTAGACCATTCGGGCTGGGTTTCACAAAGTGTGCAGGTCTGTACATCTATCAGCTTCATTACTTATACCTAATCATACTTTAAACTAGGGTGTGTTTATTCACCCGTTAACGCCATCGAGAATCGTCCCGGGAATCGTGATTGTTACTGTTTGGATTTCACCTCAGCTTACCATCAGGCAGTGTACAGTTGTCAGGCAATGAGCAGAAGCCGAACTTTGAGGTCAAAGCCTCGGATGCAGCTGGAACTATGCAAAGATGTTTTCGTTTTGTCCGTCAATTTTTGCACTCTAGAAGATATGGATCATTATTTCTCATGCTACTGGCCTTAACTTAGGGGCCCCTAATTTGACGGCCTTGACAGATGCTTATGATGATATAGATGTAAATCACACAGGAAAATAAAGTATCAAGTCCTAATATTTACATTGAACACATTTGTTTTCACGGTAACAAAAACTCGACAGTTGATTATCCGATATCGCATTCACTGGTCTTCCGGTAGGTATTTATACTTCTGTTCAAAGTTAAAAAGGGAAAATGGGGGTTTGTGAGCTAAAAATAATCATATTCAATTAAAAAAGTGTCAATAAGTATCTTAGATTATATTTATGCCAATGCAGTTAAATACATTAGTATTCTATCGTATCCTACAAATATTATAAAGGTATAAGTTTGTGAAGATGTTTCATCGTATAGACCTTATAGACTTTTAGTACCTGTTCAGACAAGGTGGGAATCGCGCGAAAATCGCGTAGTTACCGCGCGGTCATGACGATTAGATTTAATTACATTTTAACCACCAAACGCAAGTGGTTAGAGTCCAGGTCTACTCTCCTACGCTTTTATTTCTGATGGATGTCAGTGCCCCCAATTTTAAGAGGAAAACCTCTACCAGAGCTTCATCAGCTAATTAGCAAGAGTACTGTCTCACAGGTAAGGTTACGGGAATAAACATCTTTCACTGCGCACTGTTCATCTTAATAATAAGAAGTAAAAGAGACAAAAATAAATATTATAGTCAAAAACACAAGGCATTGTTCATGGCTAGAGTGAGAGGGTAATTATCTATATCATTCAATTAATGGTCTAGAAAATGCGAATCTAACAAAGACAAACTGATGGCCTTAAGACATTTGGCTCTCTAATTTTACCCGTTTGTTAAACCAGTTGGAAGGGAAATATTGAACTGTTTCATTACTTAGATAAGTAAAAACGTAAGTTATAAGTGCTTTGTTATTTTTTCATTATTCAGAAAAATAAAGGCAGTCGTTCATATCTCCCACAATTTTTTGTTCTGTGACTACTACCAATTAGGTATATAATTTTATTATCTCTTGTTAGAGTAAGGTTGATCTCAGTAGGTACTGAGTGTATATGGGGCTCTTTAAACTGCTAATTGATGAACAAGACCCTGGTGTAGGCTTTCTTATCTTCATTTGGAGGTCAGAAGGCAGCCGCTTTCATCAAAGCTAAGCAAATACTCAAACACTGTATAAATACTATCATGTAAGAAAACGAAAATAAATTGATTTGATTTGAAAAAAAAAGCGAAATCAATAAAATGGCTTTGGATTCGATTGGGATTGACACTGATGAAGCACAATAAAATGTCAATAGTATCACAATGCCAAAAGTATATTTAGCGATGAGACAAAAGAGTGGATGACTTCTATTTATGTCTTCATATACTTGTTTCAATCGACATTTGAAGTAGCGCTAACATAATGGTTTGCGATCGAAAGTTTGCATGTTCGACCTCCACTGAGTAGGTTCAACGCTAACGTGAAGTCACTCCTAATACAAGCATTAACAAGGTTTAAAAATAGAACTGTACTATTAAAAATGTAGTAATGTGTAATCCACGTTACTAATGCTCATACATAAATACTATAATCTAATAGGGGCTTGTAGTTAGGCGTTAATCGGGTAAGTTAATTCATTCAACTAAGTAACGCTGGACAGGTCCGTTTTAAGTTGATCCAGTCTTATAGGCCCAGTATTGTGATAGGCCGTCCGTTCCAGCTGCCATTTTTTTTATTTTTTATATAGGACACATCAGTTTGACTTCACCTCGCCTGATGTTAAGCTAAAGGCGAAGTCTCGGAAAGAGGGTCACCATCGGAAACATGTACCATGTTAACAGTGGTGGCACTCAGCTTGACGGCCTCATTAGATGCCTTTTCACGCCCCGCTTAAAGGACCCGGTACTGTAGGAAGAGGGAAACACGTGAGCTGGCAGGGAGTTCCAGGTCTTAATGGTGCGACATAGGAATGAGTCACTGAAACGCTTGGTTCTAGCAGGTATACTCTGCACCGTAAATGGATGACATCTTAGCCCTGCACGTGTCGTCCTGTGAAGGAAAGGGGAGGGTGGGACTAATTGGAAGAGCTCGTCAGAACATTCACCATGGTAGAGACGGTAGAAAACTGCCAAAGACGCAACATCTCTACGCATCTGCAAAGGCTCGAGGGTGTTCGTGACCTCAGGATCCCCAATAATGCGGACCGCACGTCGCTGCAACCTGTCGAGAGCATCTAATAAGTACTTTGCGGAGCCGTCCCAGAGATGTGAGCAGTATTCCACGCAGGAACGAATTTGGGTCTTGTATAGAAGACACCGCTGCTCCGGCGTGAAAAAACGTCTCACTCTGTTCAGGACTCCGAGTTTACGCAAGGCTGATTTGATAATACTCTCGATATAGTTTTTGTTATTCAGTTTGCAGCGAACATCCATACCGAGGATATTGAGGTGATCCTGCAGTGGCAGTGGTGTGTTCTGAAGAGTGGGAAGGGGTAGGAAAGGAGATACTTTTGCTGTAAACGCACATGCCTGGGTCTTCTTGGCATTGAACTCGACCAGGTTCCTAGCGCCGCATTGAGAAATGTGGTCCAGAATCCGGTCCAGCTCAGTGACAAGAAGCTGCTTTTTTTCCGCGATATCAGACTGCTTGGCCGCAGGATTTGCGTAATAACTCCCGTGCAAGGTGCTGTCGTCTGCATAGCAATGAATGCTACCGTTAGAGAGCATATCATTGATATGCAGAAGAAAGAGAGTGGGAGATAAGACGGAACCCTGCGGCACGCCAGCATTTACCTGCAAGAACTCCGAAGCTCATCCATCACAAAGGATGCGAATACGGCGCCCCCACAGGAAGCTTGCAACCCAGTTGCACAGTCTGGGAGGCAGGCTAAAGGCTGGTAGCTTGGAAAGAAACGATTTGTGCCATACCCTATCGAAAGCCTTGGCAATGTCAAGACTAATTGCCAGTGACTCGCCGTGCTTTTCCATAGCCTCACCCCGAAGGTGGGTCACGTACGCCAGAAGATCACCCGTTGACCGTTTCGGTCTAAAACCGTATTGCCGGTCACTAAGCAA
This sequence comes from Eilema sororculum, assembly GCA_914829495.1. Lineage (NCBI taxonomy): Eukaryota > Metazoa > Arthropoda > Insecta > Lepidoptera > Erebidae > Eilema > Eilema sororculum. The sequence continues at coordinate 10,996,093 of OU618553.1, read as the reverse complement.
GGAGTGATCCTCTAGGTGGCGCATGAGCTGTGTGTTAATAATGTGCTCGAACACCTTGCACAGCACTGAGGTGACGGCTATGGGTCGATAGTTGGCTGGGTCCGAGCGATCCCCCTTCTTGGGGATCGGCTGGACATTCGCCTCCTTCCAAGCCGAAGGCACTATACCCGAACTGTAGGACAGTCGGTACAGCCGCGTTAGCATAGGAGATAACTCCGCTGCACATTTTTTTAAGTACGACCGCTGGAATACCATCAGGACCACTGGCTTTCCGGACATCGAGTGATTGCAGTACTGCACGGACATCGCGTTGCCTGATATGGATATCAGGCATTGCGTGGTCACCAGTGGGCATTGTCCGTGGTTGCATACCACAATCATCGACTCAGGAGTTGGCCACGAAGAGATTGACCAGCAAATTTGCTTTCTCTTGCGGCTCATGGGCCAGAGATCCATCGGGGTTGCTCAGCGGGGGCAGCGAGGGCTGGCAGAAGTTAGCTTGCACGGCTTTGGCCAGTTGCCAGTAGCCACGGCTACCCGTGGGATGCGCCACTAGCTCTTGGCCCAGCCGTGCTATGCGCTGGGCATCCGCCCTGACGTAAGTCCTCTTGCAAACCTTTGTGGCTCTGTTGTACGCCGCCTTGAAGTGACCCACGTTGGGATCGCGTGTGGCGCGCGCCCGCACCCAGGCGTGGTACGCAGACTGTTTATGTTCAACAGCCTCCGCGCACTCGCGCCCGAACCACGGACGCGCTCCGCGGACTCCGGTGACATCGGTGTATGGGATATAGTATTCCATACCCACACCGATCTCACCGGCGACAGCAGTAGCGCTCTCAGATAGGTTGTTACCCTCAAAGCAGCGTTCAACCCACGGGATGGACGCATAATAGTCGCGTAGTCCATCCCAGTCCGCTGACGAGTAGTGCCAAAGACGCCTCTTCCCCTGCACGGGTCGTGGGGGCGCTACAATGGGCACGGTGGAGCGGACCAGACAGTGGTCGGACTTACCTAAAGCGGCACTCACCGAGACACTGTACTGGTCCGGGCGACTCGTCAACAGAAGGTCTAGCAGAGAGGGCTCTATGCCGGACTCTCTTGATATCCTTGTGACCTTGTGCACCAATTGAGTCAGGTCATGCGCCAGGGCAAATGTGGGAGTGGCTCTTCCCGCATGGTCTGTTTTGGCGGAGCCCAACCAGATCTCGTGGTGGGCGTTAAAATCCCCTAAAAACACCAATTCGGCGTTCGGAAACCGCTCCTGCGCGTCATCTGCCGCCTGACTCAGGTATTCAAAGAGTCGAGTTACCTCTGCATCTCCCGTATGGGAGCGGTAAAGGCACACATAGATCTGACTCGCGGAGCCATGGTCTACGTGTACCCACAGGATGGAGAAGGATGGGTCCTCTAGACAGCGCAAACGGCGACAGCAAATATCCGCCCTAACAAACACGCACACCCCGGCTTTTGCTCGGAAATTTTCCTCGATAACATAGCCGGGGTAAAGCAGGTAGGTCGTGTCGTCAGGGCGGCGTATTTGTGTCTCCTTCAGAAACAGCATTGCTGGTTTCGCCGTCTCCAGGTGATGGTGGACGGCGTTGAGGTTCTTATGGAGCCCACAGATGTTCGTGGACTCCACCTCAAATAGTCGTGTTGTGGGAGACTCCTTAGCCGCTGTTCTGACTCTATCTTTTTGGTGCGCTGTCATGGTAAATGGAAAGGAATGGATGGGAAGGCGTGAAAAAGCGGTGATTGTCGCCGCAGCACCGTGTGACAATACATGGGACATTGGTTTTGTCTATGATTGTGACGGCATGACGAGGGCCGACGCGCCGAATGGAAGGGCCCCCGTACCCCCCCGTATATGGTCGCCGGGCCATCCGGTCGCCAACCGGCACGACGAGCCATATCGGGATTATGCGCGACCTGGTGGGGCAGCCTTCCAGGGTGGTTAGTCCCAGTTGGGCCCCTGTACTATGCCGCGGGCGGCCAGCGGCACCACCGTTTCTACAGGTCTCGCTGTTCGGCGCGGCGCTCCGCGCCACACCCTACTAGACTACGCCAAAACCCACCGGTCCCACTAGTGCTGCGACTACCATCACCTCGGCCCGGCTATGCACTTGCTGATCCCTGAACGCAATCCAACCGAAATTGGATTACTATGGAGGGTTTTTCGCACTTGTGCACGGTGGTACCAACCCGGTCGAAATTAGTGACAAATTTGTGCCATCAAATTTGCCACTTGTATGCATGAAGATTGGTATAATGTGTGCATAAATATTGTATAATGTGTTCATAAAGATTGTATACAAGTATAAAACTATTTTGTACAGTAATAATTTAAAATTATTTCTACTACGCTTCAGTGCGAGAAACGATATAATTCCTCTGAGCAGATTGATATTGCTAAAACGTAAAGCCATTAGTCTCTAGCCGCTTCCAAAAAAAAAACGCCGGGCATTTGACAGTAATCCTCCATGATATCGACTTAAACTAATCTCTTATTTCATTCTCTTAAAGCTCAGTAAGTTGTTCTCCAGTGAAAAGTTCGAAACTAAGTGTTGTTCTCAACAATAATATAATCTATCCGCTGGTACTTTGGACAGTAAAATTATTATTATTGTACTATATTTTGAACAGTTTAATTAAGCTCGCTTCTCGGTTTGTTTTCTTAAAGTGACTATAAAGTATGAAATTTGGTATATTCAGGTACGATACCAACAAATTGAAAAGTACTTATTTGTAAAGTCTGTGTTAATAATTATATTATTATCTAGACAATCGCCAAAGCTGGCAATTTGGTAGTGAAAAAAATATTTTTCCAATTTTAATGGCACGTGTACTGTTTAATTAGTCACCTTTCCAATCAACTGCATAAGATAGTTTCTTTGTGTAATTCACACTGATATATTTAGTTGATTCACTAGTTCATTATTCTAGAAAACCAAAACATTATTTTTGAAAGCTAAAAATACATATAATACTAAATTAGAGCTGAAAATAATCGGCATCGCTCTATTCCTGAATCGTTGTAGCCGTGTACAAAGTGTTCATGATGAATCAACTACACTGTTCTGTGCGCAATCGTTGCACATTTTATGCACAAAGATATAATTTTAGTATGAACTAGTTCCAAAATGAGTTTTCTATATTTGGCCGTACTCAATTAAAATATATTAACAGATTTAACGATATGAATTTTAAATTTAATAATTTTTTACACTAATATTCCAAAATTTTACCGGCTTAAAAATGTGAAGTCATTAATAATTTCTCGGACGTCACTATGGTTTTAGCGGTCACCTCACCAACTGGTGCCGCCTCTGGCGTGGTGAGTTCGGTCCCGAGAAGACTATTTGTCTAATTCATAGACAGCTGTTCAGAGTCAGGTTTGTGTCTGATACGTTTATTTTTAACCTTATGTTATGGAAGTGAACATTAAAAATACAATTATAAACACAGGAATTTGGACTAAATTTGGTTTAGTGACTTGGTTCCAAATAATTATTCTTGTTATTTTACATTTTTCAAATGCGAAAACATTAATTATGCTTTTACAAAAGTTAATAAGACATAATTCTTACTTCACGTGATGTACAGTTTATAGAACCTTGCGTCAAACCCAGTCGGAGGCAAAGCTTGCATTTTGGAGTTAGATATTCTCTCTCTCTATTAGTTTTAAGTAATCTTTATCCTAATTTTAAGTATGTGAGTGATTGCCAAATAAATTTCTTTCTTTCTTTCTTTCTTTCTTTTATCGGTTTGTTTCGACTTCATGAAGAGCAAATACCATCTATATTTCATCCATCTAATCTATTAGCAAGTATTCCGACTAGCCGATGAAGTTGGTTCTGATCCTAAAAACCTTGGTGAGACCCTATATTTAACATAATGCACTCATACTGTTTATGGCGATTAGTGATTAACATTTCATAAAAATGAAGCAGTAAGAACGGTTAAAGAAGCCATTGAAAATAAAAAGTTTCAACTGTCGAGTGTCTGGCATCCAGTGATCCGTATGTTCACAAGACCTGAACAAACTACATGTCCAAAACCCATACGAGTCAACTCTGTGAGTGTTGTGTGTCACGAACGTATTCGAGTGCAGTGTGAGAACGCGGACAGTGGTAGGGACGACGCGTGTCTTAAACGGCGGAAGAGGGTAGACCGATACGTCTGCCTAATAACAACTAGCTCAGCGGTCATCAGTGCATCCATGATCAAGCAGCTTGTAACACCGCCGAAATATCGGAGCCTCAAAAATTTTAAAAACATGATAAATATCCCGGCGAGTGTTTTACTATCGATGTGAATGATCATGTCAATCTCAAATCATACAATGAAGTAGTAATGTTGGCAAAATGTTATTAGAATGAAATTTTTATAGCATTTTTATGCTAACTTTTAAAATCGAAATACATCGGGAAAAAGAAGAACTCAAGTGGGACTTGGACCCACGACCTTTCCCTTACAGGAGGAATGCTCTTCCAACTGAGCTATTGAGTCACACCTGAATCACTTCAAATTCCCCTTTTCTTTATAACCGTCTTTAAGGGCGACCGTGGAGCCATCTATCAACTTTCTTACGAAATGTTATTAGTAATAAAATAAAAGTCTAGAGCAATAGAATAGTTCAATTATGTCTCAAAAAAGTGTCCATCATTGTATATTTTGTAATTTTCCAACTCATTTTATAAAGGGCGTCTTCCGAGCGTGAAATGTTCTTTCATTTTAAATTAGTTTAGCTGCTCCAAAAATGGCCGTCGAGCTTCATAATCTCATAATACTACGTAATCATTCCAATTCTGCTGTTTATTTCTTATAAACAAATATAATAATGCTACTTTTCAGTTTAGAAAGTGCATTAGTTGATTTCATTTGTGACTCAATTGTTTTCGGCAAAACTCTTAATGCTCTGTAATAATTTCAATTCTACTGTTTATTTCTTACAAATAATGCTACTTCTTAGTAAGAAGGTGTATTATTTTATTTTATATTGGCTTTTGCCCGCAAATCGGTCCGCGTTAAGTTCGGAATAGAAAGGTAGAGACACACTGCTCCTGTTGCCGCGACCCAGATAAAGTTCCTTAGTGTCTGTGAGCCCAGTACTTCATGCAAATGTACCAGGGTCGCAAAAATACTCCCCATTCCAGGGGCGAGTCGGGGACACCGTTGTCCCCGCTCCCGAGGAGGGCTAGACCGTAAGGGATGGCCCTGGGTCAGCCGGGGTGCGAGGGATATGTCGACCTCCGGCCTAGCAGCACGACCCACAGTCGGCGTGCGGTTTTAGTCGGTTCGAGTCCGACATAACCTCCCCTTCCGGCTCCGGCAGGGGGGTATCCGAGGGGATTTTCGCACGGAAAAAATAAGTCCAGGAACCTTTACCCGGGATAAAATAAAGATTGAACGGGATTAAAAGTATCCTATGTCCGTTTCCTGTTTCTAAGCTGCATCCCCACCAATTTTCAGCCCAATCGCCGTTCTTGAGTTATAAACAGTGTAACTAACACGACTTTCTTTTATATATTACTAGCTTTTTTATCGCGACCAAACATAGCCTATGTCCTTTCTCAATGTCTAACCTATCCCTATACCAAATTTTATCAAAATCGGTTCAGTGGTTTAGGCGTGAAAGCGTAACATACAGACAGACAGACAGACAGACAGACAGATAGACAGACAGACAGACAGACAGACAGACAGAGTTACTTTCGCATTTATAATATTAGTATGGATTAGATGTATCTAAATTAGGTGCAACAAAGTATTTGGCCCTTATTTAAAGTTTATGCACAGACAATAAAAACACGTTACATAAATTGGATGGTGGAGAAAATAGTAAAATGTTACTATTTATTCCTTGAAGAAATTTCTTCCAGCAGAACAAAGAGGAGATATCGTAAAGAACAAAAAAAGGAGTTTAAACGTTTTGTCTTGTTGTTTTTTTTATATTTTTTTTGTGCTGTGCTTATAACCCTAGTTTAAATATTTAGCTATCAGTTTTATACCGTGTGTTACACTACTAACGTAAACCTCTGCCGGGGTGCGAGAGATATGCTTTTGGCAATATCACCTCCGGCAACCAAGGAACCAAGACGGCGTGCGTTTTAGTCGGTTCGAGTCCGACATAACCACCTCCACCGGCTCCGTGGGGATTTATCGCACGATAAAAAAAACGTAAATTTTACTTCACTGGATAGTTAAGCGGGAAACTAGTGATTTTGTTAAGTACACTTAACAAAAGTAACAATGTCCTACTTGGTCTATTATTAGTGTTGAAGTTCACGGTCATCACTGGCTATAAGGTAGATCATTATACTTAGAAGTGTTAAAATTAGTCGTTACTCTAGTGTGACTCGTATTAAGGGTACTCAACTTGTGTTAATGACTAGACCATTCTAACCATTAACCATAGCGAGGCTTTTCATTAGATTCGGTGAACCCTTGAATAGCGACGTCAGACACTCTCAGCATAATTCTCAGACTCTCAGTTCATTACCGGATATAGATTCTAGCATAATACATGCATAATATATTCACTTATTTGCTCTATAGTATTCATCATTCACATTTCAAATATTATTCAATGCTGATAGAGGTCGGAAGTAATCATGTTTAGTAGTAGTTTTCTTCTTGTATACAATTTTTTTTTAAATATTTCTTTACCCACTTTGTGGCTCCATTTGCTAGCTTTTAGTTGGTTTCACTTATTATAAGAAGATTAGGTAATTCAACAAGAAATTTTTGTATTTATAAGAAAAAAACACAGAGGCTTGTAATGTGCCAATATTTACATTATCTACTTAGGTGCGTACCTTTTAAGTCAGCTTTCATAAAACTAATTTCACCAAAACCAGTTTTTAAGGATAATCTTCTTGCCTGTGGATAATCTTACTAAAGAACTAAGATAGGCTACTTTTGGTTATCATCTCGAGAAATAAATATTTAGGTCTAATAGAACTGTAATAATACATCTTGGATAGCTTTTCATTTATTTAGAGTCACACAGACTTCAAAATTATAATAAGGATAAACATATTATGGATAAACATACTCAGATAAAAAAAATTGTATTTTTTTATCATCACATAAAAACGTGCATATTATACATAGAAAAACCCAGACCAAAGCAAATATCCATATTCAAGCATATAAATAAGTGCACTGAGTGGGGATCGAACCCGCACCTAATACGTATTGGCCGTATTTACTGCCGCCGCGCCACAGAAATATAATAGACCACACGGTGTTTCTGACATCAGATCTGTAAGCAGGAGAGTGTTAGTATACAGAGCAAAGTTTTAATTACCAGCAGTTTCTGGTCATTATTTCTGGTGACACAATATGGTCGTAAAACTTTGAATCTCCTATAGACACCTAAGTAAGTTGATACACGTAGCATCGCTAGCATGGCTGGCTACGCTTGGCTACACTTAGCTACGCCAAAGTTCATATAGACATATAATTTTCAAACCTTCATCTGTCCTACCTGAGCCATCTTCATTATCATTATGGAAACGTATTTTCCCGATTGCGTGTGAGCTCAAGGTGAACTCGGAGCTCAGGGTCAACTTTCACGATTTTCCACCTCCATTTCGCATGATCTTGGGCATCCATGTTAGCGAGACCATTGTCACGCATGTGTCCTACCTGCGTCTTTTGGTTATTATAGCATATTGAAATGTTTTGTTAACATATTGTCCAAATCGTTTATGAATAAAAAGTGCACTAATTAATTTGATTATTCGGTCATAACTTAACAATCCATAGGTGTACGTGCATGTAAATAGTATTTCATTTAAACAGTATTTAATTTTAGACCAATTTAGTAGAAACAAACATGAAATTACGTAATGTTATTAATTGACGAAATAAATTGAAAATACTCACAAACATACCATTTAATTGCGATTCATTCGTCAAAGCGTTTTGACAAGGCTCTAACGAGAAGTTTTGTACGGTCAATGCGCTAATTTGGATCCAGTAATTAATATGTACCTACGTAGCGCGCAACTGAAGCAGGATACATGCAGCTGCTAAGGAAAGGGTGTTATGGACACGGCAATTATTAATGACACATACATGGTAATAATTCAAACTGTAATTCGTATAGACCTGAAATTCTATACTTACTTGAGTAATGAAGTAAAATCCAAAACTCATCATCCTCATCATTTCCCAGTAATAATGTAGCTATAAATTTTTCTTAAAACAGACTTTACTGTATGAATAAAACAAGCATTTAGAAAACGTTAATTGATTTTAAATAAGCTTTGAGTATTTCCACAAAGAATAACTTATAAAATATTTGAACTCAATTGAAATTTCATGTCCTTAAACAAACACTGCAGACTTGACACAAATGCTCGGTTCAACAATGTGATTTGTCACTTGCTGCGGGCAAAAAAGCATTTGGAAACTCATCCATTCAATCAGAGTTTCATGTCGAGAGAGCTTACCTGTCGGGTGAGGCGAGGGCGGCCGAGGCTCTCCGAACTTTAGGCTGAAGGTGGGCACAACGCAGCGACGACGCGTCGGCCAACCCGCCAGTAGACCGCGCCACGCGCGTCGCGATACACGTGCAGACAATTGCGCCAAACGCATGCCAACCTCACGTAACAAACCTAACCAAACTTTGACGACACCCCCTAATGTGTTTAATGACTTTTCTTTCCGTGCTTGTGTATAGACTGAAGTGAAAAAAGCCGTAATGCGGATATTAATTCCCGTCAGAACTCTTGACTGAAACGTATTAGTACGATGTATAATGAAAATGACAAGTAAGGGTCGTTGTTAAGAGAACTTTGCGGGTCTAATTCCAAACTGTCACTAGTTTTGATTGAATTGAGGCAGAATAAACAATGAGACATGTTGACAGTTGTCAGCTGTTCCATGGTAGGTATATTGAAGTACTTTTTAGTTCGATGTAATGTATTTATGTATGCGGAAAGCCAGTGATTACATGCTATTTGGTTTGTTTCATAAATATGAAATGACGCTTAAAGGTTTGTATTAAATCAGTGATGTCATAAAATATGCATGCAATTTTCTTTGGTTAGTTTAATGAACGATAAACGTGTATAAATGAAATTATTATATTAATTATACATACTTATTTGTGTCAGTGCCTAATTGTAATTAGGTACTACTACCAAAAAGGTTATTAATTATATTTCTATATGAAAATCTCTATTTTTCTGATATCTGAAAGAGATATGTATTTGTAATAATATCTTTATAGAAAAATAAATATTACCAGCAGTTGAGCATCAGCATCTACGTACTTACCAAGCTCTAGTATATAGCTGAACCTATCCGATTTCATTAGATTATCTTAGACATTGACAAACTTTTTTGCAAACTTTCATCCTCTTTTTTCAACCCCTTCAATTTTTTCCCCCTATGTCATTGTTCAAGCCCTATTTCATCTAAAAGTTTCATCGAAATCATAGTTATTTTGTATAGTTTGGATTACTAATCGAAGACTTTTTTAATAAAAGACACGTCCATTTGCCTTCACCTCGCTTAATGTTAAGCTAAAGGCAAAGTCTCGGAAAGATGGTCATCATCGTAAACATGTGATTTATGTAGATTGTAACTATATATACAACTATATATTTATGTATCACACGTAAAGCGTACACTACGTTATTTTAATTTACTACACTCTTGGGTCAGGTTAAACTGGAGGTAATGGAATCAAGACCATGTAAACATTGTCATTTGCTGTCATGATATTCGGCACGCTTGTGCAATACCTAATCATTATAATAAGTATGTAGGTGTTTTAATTTTTATTCATGTACCGCAAAAAGGTCTAGGAATAAATTATTCTTTCGGATTTTGAATACTGGAGATTAATGGAACTTACTACACATATCAAATAACGCACATGTACTTTCCACAAATTTTAAATTATAAGTTTTGAACCTGACCAGTTTCGCCTTACGGCATTCTCTCCTTCTTTATCTAAGTACTCCACTTATACATATGGGGTTAAATTGACATTATCGACTATATTCTATCCCTGTACCATATTTCAACCATATTCATTCAGCCGTTAGAACGTGATTGATTAACAAACATTTTAACTAACTCGCACATTTATTGGGAAGTGGTATAAAGATTACCAGAATAGTCTATTGTGATGTACTGACATCCTTTCACATATATTATATTATGGAAAACAAACAAATTGTTGATTGTATAGTTCTTGGTATATATTTTGAACCCAAGTCGCGAGTGAAGCCTTGATGCATGCATTTGGTTTGATATAATCTATGATTGATGAATTTGCGCTCCTATATCGCCGTAGCACCCCGTGCTATTCTTTAAAGACTCCCAAAAATGCGTATTGTGCACAAAGAATACCTACATGTCATGGCGCGTTTGGGGTCAAAATTTATGCCGAAAACTATATACCTACATAGAATGATGTAGAATACCAATAATATTTACTAATCCCTTAATAGTAGACTATCAAAAAAAATTCTACTCCTCCCTCATGCTTCTTACAAGGCCGCTAATTTTAAGGTTACACGAATTAAATTACCAGGCATCATGGTATCTAAAATTTACTTTTTAAATTCATAATCAAGATGAATTTATCATTTATAAAATCTGCCCGTATTTGTGGAGGATAATCTCTAAAACGGCATGACTAATTTTGATAGGATCTTTAAAATTCAAAGCTCATTATGCAGAAAGGTTTATGCCATAAATTTGTTGCCGTACTCAGCAGGAGCGGGTTGTTAGTTTATTATAAAAGGTGTGTTCATATATAATGGAAGAATTCTTGCTATTTCAGGAAAAACTTTAAGGGTAGAGTTTTATGTGATATCGTAAAAGTTTCTGATAAAATCAATCAAGTAGTCACTTAAGTTTCTCAAAGTTATAATTCATCAAAATTGTATGGAATCTTATATTGATATTTCCAAGTTTTCAACTAAGTTTTGAGTGTTCAAGTGAGAGTGGGACTCGTGCACTAGGGGTTCCGTACCATTATCTAAACCCTATGATTCAACTATCAAGTTATCTCGGTTATGTCTATGGTCTGGTGACAGACCGACAATGGAATCTTGGAAATAGGGCTCTGTTTTAACCCTTTGGGAACTGAACCATAAAAAGACTATAATTTGTAATATTTGACAGCCTCTGTGGCGTGGCGGTAGTGCACGAGACTGCCACGCAGGAGGCCCGGGTTCGATTCCCGCTCAGTGCAAATATTTGTATGCATGAATATGGCTACTTGCATTGGTCTGGTTGTTTCTATGTATAATATGTGTGTATTTACAAAAAAAAAGTATATAAGTAGTTATATTTATAAGCATTCTAGATTCCATAAAACAAGCTATAAAAGCTTACCATGGGTCTAGATAGCGTTGTGTAGAATGTTGTGGAATATTTATTTATTTATTTATTATTTGAAATTCGTTGTCTTTACGTAAATGTAGCGGATTGTCAACTACACAATTCGAGGTAGATATTATTCGGATTCGAATGGATTGGTGGTTGTTTACCAAATGGTACATTGAACTCTGCTTGTGAAAGTAAATATGTTCGGTCGGAATTATCACGAACAACAGCGCTTATACGTTGCAGTAATTTGGGTACAATTAGATGTAGTCCTAATATTTCTAAAGCTGTAGTTAGATAGTACTATAGGTTTGACTTAAGGTTTACTTGAAAACTATATTATTAAGCCGTAGCCAAATAAATTGTGGTAGTTTGCACTGTGAGCAATCACAGTTTAGATGGTGCTGCAAGATTCTATTGTGTCTATTAATTAATTAGCTACTAAATAAATTAAATATTGAAGCAATGCTAACATTTCTTAGGAATTCATATCTAAAGGTACATAAGTAGTTAACTGTTTTGGGTTCTAACATCCATCGTTATTAGATTGGTATTAATAGTATAACAAATAAATCAAAAGTACTTTAAGAGTAAGTACTTTATTTTTCAGATTGTTCAGAATTAGTATCGTCATCGATTTAAATAGTTTTTAAATCATCTTATTAATTTGTTTCGTCTCAGAATTAAATTGAAAAAAGCGCTTACCATTCAGAAGTAGTCACTACACTATCAGCACACGGCGCATACCAATGTAGTCAGCACCATGTATCTTGACGACGAGGTCTCAAAATGATCATAAATCTCTCGTCAAGCAAATCAAAATTCAATGTTTAAAAATGGTTGAAAAATAATTCATTGTTTCCAACAGTTCGTAAGAATGTTGGTAGATGGCTGCACCGTCGCCCTTATAGACGGATATAAAGAGAAGGAAAATTTGGAATGATTCAGGTGGTGCTCAATAGCTCAGTTGGCAGAGCAGTCCCCCTGTAAGGGAAAGGTCGTGAGTTCGAGTCTCACTTGAGCATTTCATTTTTTCCAATGTTTTTCGAAATCAAACTGTTTTATAGTTCGAAAAACATCGGAAAAAATGAAATGCTCAAGTGAGACTTATATTTACGACCTTTCCCTTACAGGGGGAATGCTCTTCCAACTGAGCTATTGAGCCACACCTGAATCACTTCAAATTTTCCTACTTTTTATATTCGTCTTTTAAGGGCAACGGTGGAGCCATCTACCAACATTCTTACGAACTGTTGGAAACAATGAGTGATTCTTCACTTTTCACAACTTTAAAAAGTTAGTATAATAAATGCTACAAAAATTCATTGAAACGGTTTTATAGATTTAAATGGTAATATTATACAAGCTAAAGGTACCAAATATCAGAATATCAGTCAACTGGAAGGGGATGAAAAGCGGAATTTAGATCATTTTGAGTACTTTGTATGTCAACATCTTTCTGAAGTTGACTGTACTTGTACACATAATATCATTCATTTTTTATTTGCTTTCTTTTTAATCGAAATCTCCTTGACAAATTTTGTATAATTTAATTAGCTATTATAATTACAAAAAAAAACATGTCTACTTGTATACTGACTTATATGTAAAATGTTTTAAACGCTCTTCCACTTATCTTTAATCCATAGTTTATTTATGTAATACTTTACCAAGACAAACAATAACAATGAAGCTAATGGCTATGGAAGCAGCACAATAGGCGGCGTTATTACTTAGAGCGATTTCTACTATGCAACCTTTTTTACTTATTGATCAAAACTTGAATTACAGCACAAAACATACTGAAGACTATGCATCAAAAAATTTCTACTTTCATGAAATTTTATCCCGGGAATAGGTCGAATACATCAGAAAAAAATTATCTCTCGGGTGGGACTCGAACCCGTGATATTTCCCTTAGAGGGGGAATGTCTTAACTAATTAAGGGAATAGGTTTCATTGCGGGAACTGGATCATTATTTCATACGGCTGACACCGCATACAACAGCTAGTAATAAATATCATCATCATCAACTTAGACGCATTCCAAGTTGCGTCCGAGCTTTCATCTCGAAGTCCAGGGTTGCTTATTCGTTCTCGGTCTTTTGATATAGTTTATACAACTTTTTAAAAATAAGTGTTCCTGATTTGATCTCCCGACCTTAGAGGGAAAACCGGTATCAGAGCTTCGTTCCTCAAGCAGGAAGTGTCTCCGCTTGCAGGTGAGGTTAGTTTCGGTATTGAAGATCTTGGCTTCAAAAATACCCTTTTAGCAGTACCCATTGGGTTGGGTCATTCACATGTGAGGAATATATTCCCCTTTTGGTATTTCGAGTCTTTATTAACACCATATTATGCCTGTTTTCATCCTTAATGGTAAAAAACTAAAAAATTAACGAAAATTATTTTTAATAGATAAATTGATGGCGGCCCGTTGATCGACGGCGCACTGAAAAGCGCGCCTCCCCATTCCGGGGGCGAGTCCGAGGCGAGAAGGGATGGCCCTGGGTCAGCCGAGGTGCGAGGGATATGTCGAAGCAACCTCACCTCCGGCCTAGCATCATGACCCACAGTCAGCGTGCGGTTTTATTCTTCCGGCTCCGGCAGGGGAGGTATCCGAGGGGATTTCCGCACGGAAAAAAACTTCGGCCCATTGATATTTAAGGGACTTGTGTATTTATTTTATTTTAAGCTTGTCATGTTACAGCTATCAGGGTATTGAGGTTTGTTAGGGTCCTAATATTTTATCTAAAATACCTATTAATCAAAAACGTACACATTTTCCGCAGAAATGGCGGTAGCGAACGCGGCCGCTACAAAGTGCAAATATTTGTATGTGTGAATTTGGGCATTTGTATTGGTCTAGGTGTGCCTATGTATAATATGTAGATATATATTATATAGAGTAAATCATATAATTCAAATATTCAGTAGGCCAGTTGAATAATTTAGTACATACCTAGTTCAATCGATTTACAAAATGCAAAAGCATTCTAATCCACCTATATTTTCTTTACCTTGTAATCAATATTACATTATCACGCATTATGCTATCAGAAAACATGATATAATTTATCAAGGCGTGGTTAAGTAGGTCAGAGAAAAATAACACTCTTTCTCACTGTACATGCAATAAAAGTAAAGTGTTTTTATAATCTTTAACTAAACAGCCTTAACCTACGTGTCGAGTTTGTGCTGTAAGACAGCTTAGCATCTTAAGTAAATGTTCATATGGCGAAAATATGTTATGACGTGCTATGCGTCATAGGCAAAGTACACTGTAACTAGGAAATAATATTATATAAACAACACGTATCAATAAACAATAATGTCAGCACTAAACTTATATGAGTAAAACCCCACTCTAAACCTCAGTAAAATCATGTAGAATAATTAGTATATAAGAGTGTGTAAATAGCAAATAAATTAATCTTGTTCCAACTGGTAAAACATCTTTTACTTACTCCGCAACATTGGTGACCCCGACGTGATTTCCTAGTGCTGATATAATTGCAGGCCAACGGCAGCCCTGAAAAGGTTTTCAGCAGCAAACCTAGGAACTATCACAGATCACGGTGGAGCCATATAAGGAAAAATTTACCCAACAGCCCACCAGCTTACCGACCACCACCATCAGCGAAATAGCACATTTCAGTTGGCTTCCCACAAGCGGGTCTAACCAGCTGAAATTTCAAGAGGCTAAACGCAATCATGGCACCGATAATTCCAGCCGGAACACCGTCAAAAAACCCCGGCACATCAGCTGAATCAATCAGCGACAGCCAGGTGGTGGCTGCAATTAGCATTACGGAGAAAATACCATCGTTTTGGACAGATTCACCGCGCTTATGGTTCGCGCAATTCGAGGCCATCGTAGCCTCCCAAAAACAAGGTGACGAATATAAATATAATATCGTCATCGCAAAATTACCAAAAGAGGTCATACATCAGGTTAGCGACATCCTGACGTCACCGCCAAACGCAGACAAGTACCTTAAAATCAAGGAAAGATTAATTGCGTGCTATGAGGAAAGCGAACAACGACGCTTCCACAAATTGCTATCGGAGATGGACCTAGGTGACTCAACACCATCACAGCTGTTGAGAAAAATGAAAGAAGCCAGCTGCGACAAAATGACCGAAGATACCATCAGATTATTATGGTTCAGACAGCTTCCGGTATCAATCACCTCCATATTGGCAGTCTCCGAAGACCTCAACCTCACAAAATTATGCGAAATGGCGGACCGAATTTATGAAAATATGCGCTATAAAACCAAAACAAACAACTCGTCACAGGAATCCGCTGACTTAATAACAATGCTGACGTCACAAATTGCAGCTATGCGAGTTGAAATAGACGAGCTCCGCGGTATGAGTAATCGCCGACCGATGCAACGCAGCAAATTCCGAGCAAGGTCGCAATCACGCTCACCGTCACGTACACGGCTATGTTATTATCACAGACGATTCAAAACAAAAGCATATAAATGCGATCAGCCGTGCTCGTGGATAAATAAAACCGATAAAAATTCGGGAAACGAGAACTAGCGCAGAACACGACGGGACTCTGTGCCATACAACCCGCCAACCGTCTAACTATAACCGACTCAAACAGTGGTTATAGGTTTTTAGTAGACACGGGAGCAAATATTTCTGTATTACAAAACGCACAGGGTAAGAAAAACGCGAGCAACTACAAACTGTATGCCGCAAACGGGTCAATTATAGAAACTTATGGCGAAAGCACATTAACGCTAAATCTGGGGTTACGCAGACCTTTTACTTGGACGTTCGTAATCGCCGATGTAAAAATGCCTATCTTAGGAGCTGATTTCCTAGAGCACCACAAATTATTAGTGGATCTATACGGCAAAAGGCTGATCGACCAAGAAACAAAATTAACGACGCCTGCGAAAATTGCAAGAGAAACACACATGCCTTCAATTAGATCCATCGACGCGAAATTACCCGAACATATAAAGCGCCTGTTAGAGAAATACGTAAACGTCACTAGACCAGGACCATTTAAAAAACCCACAGAGCATGGAATACAGCATCAAATCATAACAAAAGGTCCTCCAGTTTATGCCCGCGCGCGCCCACTACCACCCGACAAATATAAGGCAGCAAAAAAGGAATTCCAAGAGCTAATAAACCTAGGAATATTAGAACCTTCCAGTAGTCCTTGGGCATCGCCTCTCCACATGGTAAAGAAAAAGAATGGGGAATGGAGACCGTGCGGAGACTACCGCGCGTTAAATAAAATAACAGTTCCCGACAGATATCCTTTGCCAAGACTGTTAGACTTTACATACATCGCAAGTGGAAAAACAATATTCAGCAAAATTGATATAAAGAAGGCGTTCCACCAAATCCCTGTTGCGGAACCAGAGAAGACCGCAATAATCACGCAAATGGGTTTATTTCACTGGAATTTCATGCCATTTGGCCTCAGAAATTCAGCTCAAACGTTCCAGAGGTTTATGGACTCCCTGTTCAGAGACCTGGACTATATATATGTCTTCGTGGACGACATACTCATAGCAAGTCAAAATACCGAACAACATTACGTTCAATTAGAGGAAGTATTCAATCGCCTAAGTAAAAACGGCATCTCAATCAATACGAGCAAATGCGAATTCGAAAAGACAGAGATAGATTTCTTAGGTTATCATATAACGAGCCAAGGAATCACCCCCACGTCTGAGAAAGTACGAGCAATAAACGAATACCCAAAACCAAAGGTGGTAAAGGAGCTACGTCGATTTTTGGGAATGATGAATTTCTACAGAAGTAGCATCCCACACGCCGCCAGACACCAAGCTCCGCTCAACAAATACTTAATAAACTCCAAAAAGAATGACAATACGCCAATCGAGTGGAATACGGAAGCTAACCAAGCATTCGAACACTGCAAACAGGACATAAGAGATGTCACAACACTCGCATTCCCGGAAACAGACACACCACTAGCCATTATGACAGATGCTAGTTTAAAATGTGTAGGCGCCGTACTTCAACAAAAAGTTCAAGGAAAATGGAAACCCATATCATTTTTTTCAAAAGGGTTAAGCGAGACACAAACAAAATATTCCACATACGATCGAGAACTACTCGGTATTTACATGGCAATAAAAAACTTTAGACGACTAATAGAAGGTCGCACATTTACAATATACACGGATCATAAGCCACTGATTCATGCATTCGACAAGAAGCAATCAGTGGATGAATCCCCTAGAAGAATAAGGTACCTAGAATATATTGCACAATTCTGCACAGACATAAGGCACGTCACGGGCAGCGAAAACGTGGTAGCCGACGCACTATCACGGGTAATAGAAACAATAGAACTACCCCAAATTCTCAACTGGCAAGAGGTAAAAAAATACCAAGACAGTGACCCGGAGTTAACAAAACTAAAACAAAATAGGTCACTAAAAATGGCACTGGTACCAATACAAAACAATAATATCAAAATTTATTGTGATATATCCACCGCTACAACAAGGCCATACCTACCACAAAAGTTCAGAAAAACAATTTTTGATAGTTTTCACAACATGAGCCACCCAGGGAAAAACACAACAAAAAAGTTGATAACCGCAAAATACGTCTGGACTAGCATGCACAAAGACATTTACGAAATGTGCAAAACATGTTTACAATGCCAGCAATCAAAAGTTCAGCGGCACACAGTATCACCCCTGGGCAAATTTATGCCAGCAGAACGATTTAGCCACATACACATAGACATTGTGGGCCCCCTAACGACATCACAAAACAAAAGATACATCGTCACTATGATCGATCGTTGTACGTCATGGCCAGAAGCATATCCTATTTCGGACATCACAGCAGAAACTGTAGCCAAAACCTTATACGATGGCTGGATCACACGTTTTGGATGCCCCAATTATATAACAACGGATCAAGGACGACAATTCGAGTCTGAGCTATTCAGAAGCCTAACCAAATTCCTGGGTATACAAAAAATCCGTACTACACCATATCACCCTCAATCAAACTCCAAAGTAGAAAGACTGCACAGAACCATGAAAGCAGCTTTGATGGCAAGAGGAAATACCGAAAATTGGACGAAAGAATTACCATCGGTATTATTCGGGATACGTACCAGCATTCGACAAGACACTGGATACTCAGCAGCCGAATTGGTCTACGGAACAACAATAAAATTACCAGCAGCATATTTTGGCGACTGTTCTAAAAACACAACGTATGCAGAGTTTGTGGAAAAAATTAAAGATAACATAACGCACATGACGTCAATTCCACAACGACAAAGCTCAAACAAAAACATATTCGTACACCCACGCTTAGCCGACTGTACACACGTATTTCTACGATGCGATAAGCTACGTCCTACGCTCACACCACCTTATGACGGACCGTTTCTCGTAGTCAAACGTGACAACAAAATAGTCACGATCAAGCGAAACGGCAGGGAAGTGAACGTGTCGATTGACAGGCTAAAGCCAGCATTCACGACGAGCGACGACAAGATAGAAGCTCAAAATCAAGAGCAAGATAAGGCAGAGCCAAATCAAAACATAAAAAGAACACGTTCGGGAAGAATATCACGACCCACCGTCCGTTTCAAACAATGATATAAAAAGGGCAAAATGAAAATAAAAGTCACTCCACAGCAAGCCACAAGAAACAACACACAAGATGGGAAGCAGTCAAACCCACGAAAAGGAACAAATAAACATGGTGCAGAACAATAACCTGGCAGCAAAGGCAGAAAAGAACACACACATGGCAGCAGAAATTGAAAAAATAAAAATCTGTATCGGAGTACTCATCGCTATAATTATACTAGCAGCAATAATAATAACAATCACCAGACTCGTACGGAAAACTAACAAAGTCATGGACAAAAAGATAAACAAAATAATCAAGGAAATGCAACAAGTGTAACCAACTGCAGAAAAAGTACAACATCAGCAAACATTTTTATAAAGGGGGGAGTACTATGACGTGCTATGCGTCATAGGCAAAGTACACTGTAACTAGGAAATAATATTATATAAACAACACGTATCAATAAACAATAATGTCAGCACTAAACTTATATGAGTAAAACCCCACTCTAAACCTCAGTAAAATCATGTAGAATAATTAGTATATAAGAGTGTGTAAATAGCAAATAAATTAATCTTGTTCCAACTGGTAAAACATCTTTTACTTACTCCGCAACATATGTTATAAACAAGGCTTTTAGGCAATTTCCTTCATAAAGATCAAACAATTTCCTTTTAGAGCCATGTACGAAATCAAAGCTCGCGAATAAGGAATATAAAGAAAAATATGAGGAATGTTGCCGAGAGCAAGGCCAATAAAATATGGTTATGAGTGGGTACCTATTTTTTATAAACAGAAAACCACAATGTAGGTCAACTAAGCGAGGATTTTTCTCAGCGCCTAGTGGAAAACTTTTAGACTATGTGTTTAAGCTGAAACTAAGATACTCGATAATGATGTAAGTAGAATTTTTATGAAAAATATGGAAAGTTCTAAGATGAGGTTGGGATTTTGTTTGTTTTATAATATGTATTCGTATGTTACACACTTCTGATGCAAAAGATCACATCTATAAAAAAGTAGAAACGGGTACTGTAGTATTTTTATTTTTTCTTGATAAAATTCAATTTCTCAGTATACTTAATTCTCTTTTGACATACCTGATTACTAAATTCAATTCTATTCAATTTAATTTCATAATTTTATCTTTGAAATGACTTATAAAATGAAAATGAACTTAAATTTTATTACATGACATTTGTGTACTCTATTTTATTTGTATTTGAAACAATGTTAAAGAATAGATGACATGTTATGAATTTAAAGTAATGAGTAGGTATCTGTTATTTGAAATAAATTTATTTTGAATTTTTTTTTTTATAAAACCTAGGCGATCAAACTGACTTGAGCGACGTGATGGTAAGCGGAATCTCCTGCGCCGTTATAATAATATATTTTGTATAAATAAGAACATTAAAAAAGTCGCTAATTTGCCCCATGTCTCATGCTATTTTTTACCAAATTACTAATATTCTTGGAAGCCCTTCCCTCTAATCCAACTTTTTTAATCTAATTTATTGGAGTAGGTAATATGTAGGAGTGGTGTCAATAATGTATCTACAAGGTGCGGTTAGAACCTGCAATCTCTTGATTGTTGGTCCGATGCCTTAAACATGACTCTGCCGCCTCTATTATATTCACTACTAGCTAACTAACTAAAATCTCAATAGCGCGATGCAGAACTGGTAGTTCTTTATATGTTCAGTTTGTTTTCGCTAGATGGCGCGGAATATAAATATGTATGACTGACTCTTTTACCTATTGGAACCTATTCTAGGAAAGAAATGTGAAATTCCAGACTATAATTAATCTATCTCCGTACCAAATGTCAGTGAGATTCCTTCAGCGATTTGAGCGTGACTAAATAACAAACATCCGAACATTCAAACATCTTAACCCTCTTCACACATTTTATTAGTATGGATTTGATGTAGGATATTCAATAAAAAATATCTGTGTAGTAACGGAGAAAGAATACAAGTATCACCACCTCATCTTATCAGAAGGGTATCATAAGAGGTGACTAACGGAAAAATACGCACGTAAAACCCTGTACTGTCAGCGTCCTAAATATATTGACGACGAACTCTCAAAATGATCTTAAAACTCTCATATTAAGACCAAATCAAACTGTTGGAAGGGGATAAAAAAACTAATTAAGATCATTTTGACTACTCTGTACGTCAACAGCTTTCTGATGCTGACTGTACTAACCCGTTTGGCCAGCATAGAAACAGTAGGCCCAAACGTCCCGATATGGCAATATCAGAGAGGCTTAGGCCCAGTAGTGGACTATGGTTAGCTAATTGATAGATAATAAAATAGAACGTTCAATAAGGTTACATTCTAAAGTAATTACTGAAGAAGACTTAAAGTTTGAGAAAATCTCAAGCTCAAAAATATTATGTAGATAACAGTAGTAAGTAAGTAGGCGGTAAGTTCGCTCTGACGGCTAGGAAATAGGGGCACGTTGTCTTCTAAACTATATTAGCGCTTCAGCACTGCGCTACGGGTCGTTTAGTCGCCTTTGATGACAGATTTTACTCCTTGAAAGCTTTTGTTAAAAATTTTCTTTGATATTTTCTAAAGAACAATATCAGCACAGTGAAGCGTCCGTAAGTAGCGCTGGAAAATAGTTTATTTTCTACTGGAATACCTCTGGAATAATAAAATACTGGAATATTTCATAATTATGATCATACTAGCTTTAGCCCGCGGCTCCGCCCGCGTGGATGTCGGTTATCACGACCAAACATAGCCTATGTCCTTTCTCAAAGTTTAATCTACCTCTATACCAAATTTCATCAAAATCGGTTCGGTGGTTTAGGTATGAAAGCGTAACATACAGACAGACAGAGCTACTTTCGCATTTATAATATTACTAGCTTTTGCCCGCGGCTCCGCCCGCGTGGATGTCGGTTATCGCGACCAAACATAGCCTATGTCCTTTCTCATGGTCTAATCTACCCCTATACCAAATTTCATCAAAATCGGTTCAGTGGTTTAGGCGTGAAAGCGTAACATACAGACAGACAGAGTTACTTTCACATTTATAATATTAGTATGGATAGTATGGAGTCATATATTATTCTTAAAATTAAAGTCATTGACTTGGTCACAGGCTACTGAGTCCGTTTACTCTTTCTTTGGTTTATATTATCAAAAGATCATAATAAGCAAAACCAACCTAGCTACTAACCAAAGCTAGAAAGAATGCGCCGAGCCGTCAAGCAGAAGGTAGCTCCGGCTTTTAAAAGCCCATACAACTTGATTATCATAGTACGGGTGAAAGTTGTGGTTTGGCCACCATGGCTGCTAAAAACTAGTACCGAAACGTCGAAATAAGTGTAAAAAAGTGGTTTTGTTTGAATGAATAATTTTCTCAAAATTTTTTATAGGTATTCAGTCACTTTTTATATGAAAATATATTCATTGAAATATGTACAACACATTAATAATACAAAAAAATTAAAACTAGAAACTACTTACTAAAATAAATAAAATATTTACATACATATTGCGTCGTGAAATTTCACCGGAATACCTTCCAATATGAAAATTGGGCAGAAAACTAGCAACATCTCTCATTTCTGTTTAAGAATTCCCTTCCAATTTACAAAACGAGTTATCTAAATATAGTTGCGTTTAGAGATAAATGAGGGACTATGTACTTTGTTGCAGGTGGCCTATCTGTCCTCGAGTGTGCACCGCCGCTAAAAGAGTCCTGAATAATTCATCGCAATATTTAACCGCGGCCCGAAACCCGGCCGTGCGTGACGCTGTACTACATATGACTCTACTTAATGTCGAAAAGATTACTCACATCGTTGGTACATAACGATAACACGCACTATCAAAAGGCAGCAATGGAACTTTACAAATCGATATCATCACCAAACGATTTACTGATTGATATTGGAGGATAGAAGAATATAGTGTAGAAAATGAGTTTAAAATAAATTGTTAGTGATTGTTATTTGATTAAATGGGTCATTTCAATACACAAACAATGTACAGTAAATTAATACATATTTATTAGTCTAATATTTGTTATGTAAAATAATTAAAGACTTAAAATTATAGTCCAAATGTTGCCAAAATAAATTTAGAGTAGTTTAAAAGTTTGAAATGTGTTGGAAAAGTGCTTCAGCAATGGGGTCAGTGATTGTACGTGCGGTTTTGGCGACCATGTTGGCTGTGCTGGTCGTTGGCACTGGAGAATGGAGTGAAGATGCAGAAGATCTCGGTGAGTTATTGCTTCGTCTCTATTTTAGAGTACATTTTTAAAGTTAATTTTTTTCTTTATTTATAAAACACTATTCCAAAATTACTTCCGCATAACATAGATGTAGATTGATTATTTATTATTTCTCCTGACTTGTTCCTGACTAATGCAAGAAGTACGAAAGTTTTTCTGCGCAGTGTTAGTACAAAGAAAGCAGTGCGTTTGCGCAAGTGTTATCGCAATTTATGTAGACGAGTCAGGTAAACGTAAAAAGTAGCCAATCACCTACAATGTAAAAAATAAATGGCTTCTAAATCGAAAATCGCAATGCAACAAATTACTGCAGCTAACCAAATCGTAGAGCGCTATTGGAATTGTCTGATTGTTCAAATACTTGTCTAGCATTCGAAAAGCACAAATTCCACAGAACAGGAAACCGCAGGCGAGTTGAACAAATTTACATTTTTATTTCGGAAGCTGCTATCGTTTCGAACAACAAAACTTTACATTGTCCTCGTTTTAAAACAGAGCAATCTTTGATCGGCTCTGTTCCTTCTATCTTCATGCCTGCGCTGGAGGCCCCGTGGGGAGCTGGCGTCACGCCAAACAATTTCTTTGTCTTTGTCAAAACCTCTTCAAGTATTATCGATGCAGATATTTCTATTATTGCAAGCCTTGTGCAGTTTTTCCGTTTCTTTTCACAGTTTATTACTTTTATTTCCGTGTGTTTGTAGTGTCGTGGAATCTCATAAAACTGAGTCTGTTTTATATTTTGTGTTGTTTATGTTCCATGAGCAAAATGGCCGTAGTGACTTGATTGTAGGGTGCGCTGCGACTAATATAGGTGTGTGCGGCAGCGGGTAATGGAAAGAAAGTTGATAGCTTTTAAAAATCTAATTAGTTTAATGATTGTAGTGTAATTACATACATTATTATCATTTTTCTTTGTCAGTCTGATATTCACCTACCCCATTAGGAAAAGTAGCGACTATGTTTGTATGACTAACCATACGATCGATGGATGAATGAATGGAGTTTTAAGTGGCCCCATGTCAAGAAATATAGATATAGAATTTTTGATTCTGAGGATCCCCTTTCCAGACGCTGAAATTCCCACACTCGAGAAGGTCATTTCAAAGGTGTGGTGATGACCTTGGAACAGTCAGGGTGGGAGGGGATTGCCATAATGGACCTTACATACAGAATACATTTTTATATCATGTTTTGGTAGTTATTGCTTTTTTAAACCTTTATTTCATGTATATCTAATAAAATTATCTTATTGTGCTTATAAAGGGAAAAATCTATACTTACTGAAATACAAAATTCAAATTGAAACAAAATATTTGTGCAAAACAAACTAAGGTACTAGAAAGTTCATGAATAACACGAGAGACAATTTGCTAATTGTTTCCTTGTTAGTCTACACGTGAGGTTCGTTTGATAGGTAGAGGGCGCCACGGTCAGCCTTTGAAATAGAACCCAAATTGCTTTCACCAACAAGTGCTGTTTGCTATAGAGACACCCGAACGATTGTCAAAAGGGAACAAGAAGATCAAAAAGCGGGACAGAGATAATATTCGAGGTGACGTAGCTCTCAAGTGGACTCGAAGCGTTTTTATTATAACAATATCGCTAATTGCAAGGGTGGGTAGGGGATGTTTTGCTAAGAAAGTCTTTTCATTTTGTACACGGTGTGAAGTTGAAGTGAATATTTTAAAAAGTTCTATTCCATGACGTGTTTGTTTTTAAATGCTTATGAATAACGAGGGTTTTGATTGGCCTCTGAGAAATGCCATACTTTCTTTGTAAATTTCTCAACAGTCTTGGTTCTTAAGTAGCCTGAATTAATTTCCAGATAATTATAATAAATTAATTTTTGGACCTGGGCGACTTTTTTGTTTTGCATTTTTCTTTTTAACGTAAGTTATGCTACACCTCTGCCTACCCCTTCGGGGAATACAGGCGTGAGTTTATGTATGTTTCATATTATGGAAGTATTTCTCCAAACGCGCAGCTTCCACGAACATTATGATATTATTGAACCCCTAATGTTCATCTTTATCTTCTATACATATAAAATTACTTGTACCGATCGACTGACTAGCTAACGGACTGATTCGTCAACGCAGAGCCTAAACCGCTGGACCTGCAAACTTGAAATTTTGACAGTTTTATGATGTAAGTATAACCTAAGAAAGGATTTTTGGAAATCCTGCTACTATAGGGTTAAAATAAGAGATGGAAGTTTTTATGAAAGTCCGTCATTTTCAAAGGTAGTAGCATGAAACTTCGTACAGCACCTACGTCTTTTCAGAAATGTTTTGTCACGATAACCGATATCAACGCGAACGAAGCTGCGGGCAAAAGCTAGTTATAGTATACAATTTTCTGACTTTCGAATACAAAAGTGTACATGACAGATGTCTATCGTGTTTAGGTGGCCGTTAACATCAATCGCATGTATGTATTTGACTTTGTGTATGACTTTAGAGTTCAAAAACACTAGTCACTTTGTTAAAACTTAGACTTAAAATGAAGGGACACTAAAAGCATTTAAGTTTTAAGTGCTGTTCGAAATTTGATTGCTATCTTTGATTTTATATACCTAAACATTCTCAATACTCACTCAGTGTTAACGTTCAAGTATTATTTTAAAAAGTTGTCGTGCGTAATATAAAAAATATGGGCTGATATGAAAGTACTAGATATAAGCCATTATTATTTAACGCAAGTGAATATGGAAATATAACTTGGTGTAGGTATTATATCTGCATGTCAAGGTTCAATAAATATTTTAATTAAGTTTCGAATATCAAAGTTTTACAGTATTTAACGCTGAAGAAATATATTGTAATTCTGGTAACACTTTGGAGCCATTAACCGTAGGAGCGCTGCTGACGAGACAAAGTAATTGTTTGGCTGGTCGCCAGTTCCGTCTTACGTACGGTATCATACAACGCTTATGGGAACCTGAATGTGACACTACCAGTGAAAGAGTTGTGCCCCAGACAAAGACGTAGATTTTAGCTAGTTACACGCACGGGTATGGAATGTCTGAGATATGCTCGCACTTTTTCTTATAAAGTTGTTTGTAAAGGTGCAACCGTATCTCTTTTGTCGACTGTGTAGTGATCGAGAAAATCTGGATATAGTGGTAAGCAAGTTTAATGAACATTTCGGTACCAAGCAGAATACGACAATGGCTCGTTTTAAGTTCTTCACGAGAAATCAGGAAAATGGAGAATCTATGTGAATTCGAGCATTTGGAGGAAGGGCTTATACGTGACCGTATAGTTTGTTCAGTCTATGGTCTCAATGCCTTTCATTTAAAACAGACAGTACACGTTGAGTACGTTCATGCAAGTTGAGACAGATCACCTACAATCAAGGTCAATTTTCTAATATAAAAAGATGTCTCGATTCAATTCACTATCGAAATCAAATTAAATGTCAAAAACGATTTTTGATATTTCACTTTTTTTATTGTAATACAATTTTCAAGAACATTGACATCATGATTCCTTTTAACATTAAATCGAGGCAAAATTAATGATTAATTTTTTATTACTAGAATTGGCCCTCTTTTATTGAAGCTCGTGATCGTCTTTGACATTTAATTTGATTTTGGCAGCGAATCGAATCGAGACATTTATTTACATTAGGAGAAATGTCCTTCAGATGTTCAGAAAACTGTTTGGTTAAGAGAAGATACATTTTAACACTTATAAGTCATACAATAATATGAGAAGTCTGCCAACTTACGAGCAAGGGGTCCCGGGTGCGAATCCTAGCAATAACTTTATCGATATGAACCTTCTCCTAGCACAAGTAATTGTTTAATGAACTATAATGATTTTGGTAGGCAAGTACGAATAGTAAATATATTTTTGCTTAGAAAACAATTTGTTCCATAACTTGCAACTTATATGAACAGAGATCATGCTTAAAAGCTACAATTGAAATTTAATCTAAACATACATACGAAATGTAATTGTAAAATTGCAGCTGATCAACTAATAGAACAAACACATGTAAATATCCTTAAGAAGTATTTATAAAACCCAAAACCTATTCACCCTAAAACTGAGGTTCATTTAACTATATCAACAGACATTTATTACTGCGGACCTTAATTAATCCTTCATAACTTTTTGTTACAATGTCAGTATACCCAAAATAATTATTTTGGACTGTTGCAATGAAACTTTCTACCATTGTTAGGAAAAGTTAGTTATTGTAGAGAACGGTGCGAGATCGTTGCCACCACATATTATAATATCTATTTGCTGTACTAGTAACTACAGATATTGAGGCTTTAGCTAGGACTTAATAGGCCTCTTAACGTTTACATCTTTTTAACAGCAAGTACGTATGAGTTATAGTTCTACTTCAGCGTTGATTCTGGTTTTTTATACCATTTAGGTGGCAGATAAGTATACCACATAATGGGAGGTGGTCATCAAGGCCTATGTATGTTTGCAACACCAAATGTGTCACACTCGTGCTACCGATTCTGTAAGAACCTTCTTATACACTTCTTGAAGAATTCCTACATCGTTTAAAATAAAAAATATCTACATGACATAAGGAAAATGAATATTGTAAAAAATTCCCGTTTGAATTTGTGCTACCCGACTGGCGAAGTACCTCCACCCTAATTAATTAGGGGTAATTTAATAAAAAGGTTTTCTTCCTTGCAGCTCCATAAAGTTCTCATTCCTGTTTCTTGCCGACTTGGTTAGAGTTAGGGTTATACTTACTGAATCTACCACCTCGAAACATATTCAAGAATGGAGAAATTCTGTTCAACCCTTGACCATGAAGATGGTGACAATTTGAAGCCATTCAGAAATACGAAGTATAGAACTTTTCATATGTACCTATCCATTATTATTTTATTTACTACTAGCTGTTGCGGGTCCGCCCGCTTGCAATTCTGATCTCGTTCATCGCTGATAGTGGCGTGATGATAATAATTGGGTATTATCCCATAGTTAAAACAAAATATCTAACAAAGCTTATTAAAGTAATGGTGAAAGAGCTGTAAAAATTGCGTCGGTTCTTATTTTATAGTTTTATTTATTTTTAATCATCTACCCGACCTGTAGTAGTAACAGATTTGACTATTAAATTGTAGGTATGACGTCACTAAAACTTTTTTCATACAAGTTACCTTAAAACTTATCGTTTTGACGTTTAGTAAAAAGTAACTTATTTGACTAATCAGTAGAATACCCAATTATATAGCCTTTGTTGGTACCTGAGAATCTAGCTTTCTAATAAAGAACTTCTCTCCGCTCCCGCCTTTGCCTTCTAACCTAATCTATCCAAGTTGAATTGTGTGGGGGGGAAATTGCGTGTCTCGATATGTGTATACGTTTAGGTTAGAAGGGGACGTGAACGACCTCCGCCATATCCTTCATGTTACTAGTGATAATATATGAGGATATAGGAGCTACATGAAAAAAGCTACCTCCATTGTACAAGGTAACTATAAAAATTTAACCTACGCCTACCATCGGCAATGTATCCAAATATAATTTTTGGGATTTTGAACATCGTCATTTCAAAATTTTGGTATTCTGAACTTCGGTATTTTGTACATTCAGGATTTCAAAATTCGAGATTTTTAACTTTGGGACAAAATCCCAAAGTTAAAAATCTCGAATTTTGAAAAACTGGGATTTTAAATTTCGGTATTATAAAACGTAATCGTAATGGTTACGTAGGTATAGAAGTATAGATGACAATGGAACGTATATTTCCACCAAAATCAAGTTTAAAGAAAGCAATATACCTGTGTTTTGTAATAATAACATATACCATAACTAAACATTTTTAGACTTCAAAGTATTTTTCATTTAGTTTAGTGCAACATGTTGCACTGTCATTCGGTTCCGAATTTTATTAAAATATCTACCGCGTAGGAAAGTTAGTTTAAAAGTACTACAAAATTGCAAACTGACTAGACATTCTACCAGACAAACACAATTAAACATAAGTTAGTATTTACAACTTGAATTATAACGAAAAAACGATACTCGACGCTATGGCTAGGGTAACTTGCCTATTCGTTTAAGGAGGTGACAGTTGAAAAACGTTGTGGCTGGGACTCAGTTACCCATGCTTTGTCACCCGTCACCTGCTCCCCTGTAACCCAATAACGAGCTAGTGATATTAATTAATAGAGCCTTTTAATTTATTACTGCATGGACACGATTTATCGAACAAGCTTTCTAGTTGAACTCTTTGAATGAATTAATTGAATAGGTTGTGCAATGGTTTAAATGTTTATCTTGACTTTGATATTAATTTAGCCTTTGGGTTTGATTCGACTGTCATATTGAATTTCGAAGTTCAAAGTAGTGATGAACTGTAGCCCTAAAGTACCGAAACGCGACTCACGGTAGTGCCAAAGTGCGCCACGTCGAGGTATAAAAGATTAAAACTATTGTAACATTAGATTTTATCTACTGTAATTTGATTACTACTAGCGCCACCTATGGCAGTCTCAGTGGTACTCACATCAGTTAGTCGGTGCCGCGGTGTAGGAACTTTTGTGCTAGCTAAGCACTAGATGGCGTTGGATTTCCTTTATGTTTTAATTATATGAAATTAGAAATACTCATAGCACCTAAATGGGAAAATTAATTGTTTAATTATAGGCTATCTCATTTAGGTTAAAACTAAATTTCCTCAGTTAAATTAAACAGGTTCAAATTCTGCATGCTCAGAACCGGAGTATTCAAGGAAAGAATGTGAGTATGATCCAACCAAGTTAAAAGGTTGCTGTACTTTGTTTGATTCCTACTTAGCTGGGTGATATTAAAGTTGTTAGGATTTCGACCGTGATTTGGTGTTTTTGATCATCGTTCGCACTAATTCAACTTAAAAAAAAGGTGTGTTCGAGAACCTTCCAATGATAGGGGTATAAAACTGCGGCCCCGGCTACATATAAATCCTTTTTACTCTCTGATTTGTGACTGGAACGTTTGTATTGCTGTGTCTTGGAAAATACTTTATACTTAACTAAATTCTTTGTTGCCCAGTTTTTGGTAAGTGTTTTTACTTGTATTTATCGACAGCCTTCTGCAATCTAGACGATTCTTAGTGTTATTTCGTTCTTAGGGTTCCTAGTTCGGGATCAGAGGACACCTTGGTCCTCAAACTCCTTCTCAGCGTGTTCTGTGGTCGAGTTCCCAACCGCTGTCGGCGCAAGCCTGTAACCTCGACGTGAAGCACCTTGGCTGGTCGAGAGTGCGGCAAGAGACGTGCGCAGACGCCGAGCAGGCCGACAACCGGGGTCACGTATTCCCCTTTTCTCTATTAAATTTATGTAACTTTCCTACCTATCTATATAACTTCACTCTGCAAGAAATAACTGTGTCAACGGTGGGTTGACCGATGTGTACTACAACTACTAGCCGTAACACTCTGGCTACCTACTGCGAGCAGGTCACCGTGGTGCAGCTGGTGAAGACTTACTCATTTTTGTATATCTATCTGTAACTCTATTGTCTATAATCCTCTTATGTATAATTTTATCTCTCTGTAATATATGTATGTACAACAGAGGTAATAGTGGTTTTCTCTGAAGTCTCCCTGGTCTCCCACACGCACGCACACTTTTCTCCTCTGTCAAAAGGCGCCCGGGGATCCCATAGAGCTCGTGCATCTCTCTGCTGGGTCAGCCGGTGAGTAGTCCGTCTGACACGTTCAGCGGTTACACTATTTGTAATTTCGTATAAGGTATTAATGTTTCACAGCCCAATATAATAATATGTCGTATTGAGAAATCGTATGACTTACAAAATATTAGAATAAATACGTATGCGATATAAGAAGAAGAATAAGAATACGATTGCTTATGTTTCGTATATCTAAATTAAACTAAAAGTCAGAATATCGGATAGACTTAAGTATGGAATTTTATTCGCAATAATGTTCTGAAATAAGTTCCAATTAGTCCCACCCTCTCCTTAGGACGACACGTGCAGGCCTAAGATGCCATCCGTATACGGTGCTGAGTATACCTGCTAGAACCAAGCGTGTCAGTGACTCATTCCGATGCCACACCACTAAGACCTGGAACTCCCTGCCAGCTCATGTGTTTCCTTCTTCCTACAGTCACAGGTCCTATAAGCGGGGCATGAAAAGGCATCTTATGAGGCCGTCAAGCTGAGTGCCACCATTGTTAACATGGTACATGCTTACGATGGTGATCCTCTTTCCGAGACCTTACCTTTAGCTTAACATCTGGCGAGGTGAAGTCAAATTGTCGTGTCGGGTGTAAAAAAAAACGATGACAATATTAATAATTATTAAGAACATAAAGGTACGACAGAAATTATGTATTTCATACAAATATTTATGACGGCATAAGTACAACTTCTCAGAAGATACTTTAACATTCAAAGCTAATATTTGACAATACTTTACTTTAATTACATTAATATTAAATGTAGCATATACCATAATATATCGTTAGAAACTTGGTTCATGAGATTCAGATCTCTAAGTGACTACTTTGATGCATAAATTAACAGATTGAAATGTATTTAATATATTTATATTTGCTTAAATCATATTAAAGAATAAATATATTTAAACATTTATTTGAGCTTTGTTTTATTATTATGCGAGTAGGCCTTCTATTCCTTTTATTTGAAACCTTTTTCGCTGGCCGTATTTAATGAAAACATGCGTCGGGTGAAAACAGGGCCGGCATTAATTAATTAATTAATTATGCGCATTAAACATTTTTTCCACGCCAAGTGATTAATGCAACCTAAACGAGCGTTTCAGTGATAGCAACTATTAACTACTGGATATATGAGCAGGATTAAGATATGAAACTGCCTGAAGTTTAAGCAAATATCACTCGACAAAAATCAGAAATTAATCAATCGCGATAGAATTAGTTAAAAAGTGGTTTTATTTCAAGGCCTAAATTAATTTTAAGGATAATAAGAAGCAAGCTGAAGCTGCTACTTCTGTCATAGGACGCTGGAACACACGAGTCCTAGAGTAGAGACCGCGAGAACGCAAACGGAAAGTGGGACGCACCAGGCAGGTAGACTGAAGACCTGAAATAGGTGGCCGGGATAGACTGGATGCGCAAGGCGGAGGTTCGGGAAGAAAGGCCTATGCAAGTAAGCGGACCTCAGGCATTGGATGCAACCAGTCACAAACGCCAAGATGATGAGATGAGACGAATATGCATCATAAAGAAGTAATTATGATCATTTCAAAAGTATAACAACTTAGTACAATAAAAATAACCATCTACATCTCATCATATATGTATATCTATATAACCCAAAACAAAGAGATAATTATTTATCTCCACCGTTTTCAGACACGAATTATACAATAACATATTTAAACAAAAATAAAACATGGTGAGTAATTAATAATAGGTGTGTTTAATTTTATGTTTCGTGAATTTAACCGGGCCGTATTGCGTGCGGTTCGGTTAATTAAACGTGTGTAAGGTACGGTTATTTTTTAATTTTGTGGCGACGACCAATATTTACTTGTACGAAATTAGATTTTGTACTGCTTTAATTATGGTAAAAGGCTGTCTAGATTGTTACCTACTGTGTCTATTTGGCTTGTATAACTTACAATGTTAAACGGTGTGAATGTTATTTATTATGTTAAACACGGTAAATAAGAATAGAATGTCAAATTTATGATTCATACTCCAAGCTTATTTAACTCAGTTGAGGTTGGCATGCAGTCTAATTACTAGATAGCTTCAGTACGAAACTTTCCTTCAAGCGACTGCCATCTGACCTATTAAATAGACTGGTGATATCTCAATTATGTAGTACTCACAGTTGTTTGATCGTAATCGGTTTAGGACTGCAGATATGAGCTAAAGTCGCGGTTACCGAATTCCGCGCAAGCAGAAACCCGGGCAGAAGGCTAGTGTTAAATATCTTAAAAGGTTTTGTAACTGACTAAACAAGATTGATGTTAGATAAATAACAGAACTTATGTAACGATTTTATTTCTAATCATCCTTGAATCCTTCTTTAGCCCGTTTGATTGGTCTTAATCTATATTATCGCTCAGAACATAGGGGCGTGGGTAGAGGGTTAAAATACTGTTATGTCTGTGAGCTGTGAACGTGTAATGTTGTCAGCATTACATGGTAGTTTTTGATTTGAAGGAGTATTGGTCTCGAGGAAGTAATAATGATTAACTAATCCTTATTATTAGCTTATGTACAATGTAATACCTTCGTGATCGACTAAGAGAATCATCATTATCGTCTTAGGCCTTTACGATACTTAGTGCTGAATCTTGATTTTTAAATAGATCTGAGGATAGACTATATTCTGGATGATAGTTCTCATGTCATTATGAGAGTCGATTCACAACTGAGCGTTGTTGTGGAATACGGGCTTTAGTGGTAATCCCGGGGTTTACTTTCAATTTTATGTGTGACTTATTTTGAGTATTAGGGGACTGAAAGCTTGCACCAGGGTCTTACTTATGGATTACAGGTATCCAGCTACTAGGTGACGTTGACTTAGGCCCCGAATATATGTTAGTAGCACCTCATAATATCAAGTCCTGAAGCGTCGGTAGCTTAGTGGTTAAGGAGTTGGCCTTACGATTGAGAGGTCCCGGGTTCGAATACACTACCGACGTGAACCCACTCCTAGCACAAGCAATTAAGCTTAGTTGGAGGGGTTAGAGGGAATATTAGTAACTTCGGTTCTAATATTCTTTATAAAAAAAATACGAAAATGTACAGTAGATTTTTTTTATTTAACTTATTACAAAAAAAAAAAACATCAAATACAGTATATGCATTATACTTATAAACCACTGAGGTTTGTAAGTAATACCTAATCACTGATTGTAAAATTTTTCAAATACCTATTATCTCCTACTTAATAAAAATAAGTTCAAGAAACGTGAATCTAAGAGAACCCATTGCAAATAAGTAAATTAAAACCAATAACTTTTTGTTATGCTCTTAGCCCCTACTACGTTTTGTGACAAAATAAAACTGAAAAGTTTGTATGGTTGAACGCGCTAATACCAAGACTTAGCAATCCAAAGAAGTTCTTCGCGTTGAATAGCCCGGTTGTCAAGGGATTAAAAGTAGGAAAGTTATACACACACACATAGAACTTCACGCGTTATATTACATCCTGTGGTCTATAGCACAGAAATATTTTAGGATAGAACGGCCATGTAACCCATTTACGTAAACATGAAAATTCATGATCAGAAAATATCTGCGGTAGCCTAGTGGTATGGGTAATGGACTACTGAGACGAGGTCTCGGGTTCGATCCCAGGTTTACCATGGCACACACCAATGACTTTTCGATGCTTTTCGAAGTTATGTGTTTATTTATTACAGGTTTATAAGTGACCGGTTAATGGCAATAGGCTCGCCACCTATTACATTGGGACCTAAACATAAACTGGCAAAATGTGGGTGCTAGCACCTCTGCTTACCCCTTCGGGGAATACAGGCGTGAGTTTTATGTTTATGTATGTAGAAAATATAATTCCTGTAGTTTTGAAAATTGGTATAGTAAATCTTTGAGATGCCTTTGAGTCTCCGAATCTGCGATACGACCCGGTGGCGGTGGGGGAGGAGGAGAAAGGTCCCTTTTTCAGTTTTGTGTCTGTATATTGAAAACTATTAATAATATTTCTTTAGTTACTTCTACAATATTTATGTACACAAAATTTTCTGTAAATTAGTTGTAGTATGATCAATACTTTAATAAATACAAGAGATCTTTCTCAAAAATGTACTTTTCCATTTTTATTCTGGAGTAAGAAATAGTACAAATTGGCATATTGACGGCATTTTTAACGATATTATTACAAGCTAGTCTTAAAAGTACCGAGTAAGCGTTCGAAAGTTCCTGTCTTATAGGATAGCAATTGTCTAAAAGTTGGCTCGCGTTTTCCGCTCACATGACTGTTTAGTTTGACCGTTGTATGTACCGCGCCTGACGTATGTGCGCGGTGATTCGGGGGGAATATGGGCCGTCAGATTTGGTCAGTCCGCCGTCAACGCTCACGGCGGTATCTCGAGTTATTTGTACTGGACTGTCTAGGTCAAACGCACATGAGATTACAAGTCAAAGATAGGTCGTGCGATATCTCGTGGTGTGAAGAATATTATCTTAAATATTTTTTTTTTAATTTATAGAACGACTCCGATTTTAGTTCCGATGGCAAGGCGGTAGATGAAGTTGTAGAAGAATTTTTATCAGAATAATTTTAATTTAAAAGTTCTGATTAAAATTATCAGTTAACTTAGTTTTTCTGCCTGTTTTATTAAATACTAACTGTTTCCCACGGTTTCACTCGTGCGGGATTTTAGATTCCATTCCTGAACTCCAGAGAAATTTATTCCCAGCATATATTTTATGTTATTCCATACGAATCTATTCCTGAACAAATTTTAAAAGTTTGGTTTTGCTGTTAGATCTTGATTAATTAGAACATCCAAACATAGGTATATACAAACATCTTCACAAACTTACAGATTTTATTATTCGTAGGATAGGATAGGCATGATAAGATAAATATTTTTCGGTTCTATTTAATTAACGAACTGTAGATATTTTAATATATTATGGATATTTTATTAATTAAATGAATAATTTAGGTACTGTTATTTATTTAATTATGTGTCATATTATTCAACACATGTATACGACTGACATGTAGAGCCAATAATGATTAAATAGGGATTTTTTATAATCCTACAAACTGTCAAATGACATCATAAGATTTGTCCGATATTATAGATCTCATCGATTCATACTCTTTCTTTTGTTTTGTTTACCTCGACGCCCACCACCCAAACGCACTATGGGGACGGTACAGCTCTCGCGCTATAATATTTCTGTGGTCTGTAGTAATAACGGTAACACCGGTAATCCATAGGGACTTGGGACTACCAGGTATTTATAAAAACGAGGCAACGCAAATAAGTTATTCAATATTCTGCTGTTTATGTAAACAATTTACCATGATAACGAATAATGCATTGCC
Source organism: Eilema sororculum (assembly GCA_914829495.1). NCBI lineage: Eukaryota > Metazoa > Arthropoda > Insecta > Lepidoptera > Erebidae > Eilema > Eilema sororculum. The sequence continues at coordinate 10,959,859 of OU618553.1, read as the reverse complement.
AAGCATTTTCATTTAATTTTACGGTGTTTTTCATGCTCAACGCGGTTGTATGCAGTTATTAAAAATCATTTTCGCTGTACTTCACGTTTCTGGTGACATCGACTACGACGTCACGGCACGTATTGCCGCCACGTGGGCTAAGTAGCGGGAAATGACTGGCGTCACTTGCGATACTAAAATGCCAGTCAGGCTGAAGGGGCAGGTCTATAAAATTATCATTTGACCTGTCCTCTTACACGGCTGTGAGGCGTGGCCGCTGTTGGAGCGACACAAGCAGATGCTGCGTGTCACGGATATGAAAATGCTGCGGTGGATGTGTGGAGTCACGCGTAAAGATCGCGTGAGGAACTCACGCATCCGCGGCGGCCTTCATGTCCGTGACATCGCAGATAAAATGCAAGAGAGCCGCCTCCGCTGGTGCGGCCACGTCTTGCGGAAACCACCCAGCTACGTGGGTAACAAATGCCTGGCAATGGCGCCCCCACCCGGTCCAGGTAGAAGGGGTAGGCCCAAGAAGTGCTGGCTTGGCGTCGGGGAGGGTGACATGCGTGAAAACGGTCTCACTACCTTGGACGCCCAAGATCGTGCGAAGTGGAGGAGGAAGAGCCGGAAGGCGGACCCTGAGCTCCGAGGGTACCGTGGCCTCGGATGCAATCAGGATTAACGTCTTTATGTGGATGATGATGATTAAAAATCATTTTCGCACAGCTAAAATTAATGAGTAACAAAATATTTAATTACTGTTTTTATTGACAAGCTTTTATTGTTTAATAAGCGTGGAGATCTAATCCTGTTCCAATAACCCATAGGAACCTATTCCCGGTATAGTAAATAGCGTATGTAGGTATTGTTCCAGACTAAAGTCTATCCCTGTACTAATTGTTAGCCAGATCCGTTGAGATTATAAACCTTGATTGAATATCAAATATCCAAATATTTAAACATTCAAACAAACTTTCACCTTTATAACCTTTTTCAGATTTTAACAGCCACAAATTCACCTGACACTTTTGATTCATCTTATGGAAAAAATGTAAGTAACTAAAGAGATGAAATGGAACAGGTCGAAACGATAACTATTTATGAAAATAGTACGTGCAGTGTTTCATTTAAATTTAAATATATGAAAGGACCGCTATGAATCCTAATATTAGTATTTGCTGTTAGTATAAGATACAGTGCCGATAAATCATTCATACACGATATAATACCCACGGAAAAAAACCTAAAGCAAATTTATTAAATAGCAACTTTCTGTGCCACACAATAAAGTACAATCTAGTATACAAGCTACTTTTGTACAGAATTAATATTTGCTACGTGCTGCCTATTATAAAGAAGGTGTTGGACCGCTTTAGAATCGATCAACTCATGGTTATTAACCGAAGCGAGCACGGAGTTTGGCCTATTTTTATTATTTGTTATGCTACAGAATATTATACAGCTTATACCTGCGGTTCTGCCAGTGTGGAATACTGAACTCATTTTCACGAACTGTACTTATTTTTGAGATATAGGTAAATTAAACTATGTCCTATAAAAATTTATAATTAATATTTGTCTATGTCATATTTTCTTCCTTTGTGCAAAACTTCAATTCAATACATTTAGCTGTTTTTGCTTGATTGACTAACAATACAGTAAACTCTTTCCTTTTCCTGTCTGTACTATACTATAAGAATAATATTATACTAGCTTTTGCCCACGGCTCCAACCGCGTGCATGTCGGTTATCGCGACCGAACGCCTATTTCCTTTCTCAAGGTCTAATCTACCCTTATACCAAATTTCATCAAAATCGGCAACAGACAGAGAGAGTTACTTTCGCATTTTTAAGTATGGAAGTATGGATTATCTGTGGTTATACTATTTGTTCATCTTGAATACTATTTGGACTCTTGAAATAATTGAACTTACAGCATTTTCTTACAATTCTTAAGTAACATGGTTAGTGTGGTAAATATGCCCAATCTGCAAACTTATTTAATGATCGAGTAATTTACACCATTGAAATAACAACTAACATAAAAATAACACTAAGGCTAGATTTCATACAATTTAAAATATGTTTATCTAAACTGAGTTTGACATTAACATGATGAAACGTATCGAGTAAAGTGTACTATACTAACCCAGTTTATATTCTGTAAAATCCTACGAGCGTATACCGCATGTTGCGTTTTACCAACTAGTCGGGCATCCATGCGGCCTAAGAGTAATGGACCATTTACCATAATTATCCATTGGCGAGCACATTCCGGGGATGTGTACACAAAATTATACACTGCACGGAGCCGAGTGCCGACGTCACGTACACAGTTATAAATTTTATCAGGGCTATTTGTGCGTCCGCCCTTTGGGAATTAATTTTTATTCACCACTCGTTTATAGCATTTTGCTATTCCGCCGGTAGTGTACGTGGAAAGCTATTTTATTTTTATGGAACAGTTTAAAATTTGTGTTAGATTATAGTTTTATACCGTTGACTCATTGTTAGCTCGTTTTGTATTCAACTTTTTATTATATTGGAATTGATACCAAAATTTTTAACGGTGGTGTGACTGTGGTTCTTTAATCTTTAGTTTTATGATGTTGTATTAAAGGTGTAGGCCGTAATAGTAATTCCAATATGTTTTATAAAGTGAACTTTGATATTTCCCGTGATCAGACTGCCATCTGACCTCTGTATTCGATTCAAGATGTGGTTACTGAATAACTTGTAAGGTTCATAAACTCTGAAAAACAAACTTTCATTATCATTATCAGATTACCAATATACGACGTGAAAATGTAATGACGACATGATCGATTATTTAGAAGAATAAATCAATGATATATGTTTGGAAATTGTATCAAACAGTAGCAAAGGCTCTAAGTATCCAACAATAAGTATCTATCTATAAAATTATCAATAGTGTAACACTCATCGGGATATTTACCATGTGTTTTGTTTATCAAAAAAACTTGGTAAATATCTCGGTGAGTGTTTTTAACTTTTATGTTCAAATACTTTTTTAAGCCCCGTTCACATGTTCTATCTCCTGTTTTCATGTCGTATATTGTTAATCTGAGTTACATGTTTCTGTCCTTCTTGGTGTTAATGGGAATGGTCATGTCAATCTTAAATCATCTTTTTATTAATTGTAATACCAGATGGAAGTCTTTAAACAGACTCCGGACTCGGGTTGGCTGAAGCAAGGAATGCCGAGCCAGATGGGGGTTCTCGGAGGGGGCGGATCTGCGATGTGAGTGTGGAGTTACTCCACAGACAATGGCCCATCTGTTGACATGTGCTAAATGCCCATACACATGTATGTACACCGCAGGACCTTATGTGCGCCTCCGAGAACGCCATACAGGTGGCAGCACACTGGGAGAAGATAATTTCAGGGCCGAGGCGCCATTGCCACGATAGAAGAAGAGGATTAATTGTATTATGTCATAATTATAATATCCGATGAAAAGTCTTACCCAACCGTAAACTTTTAAATCTCACGAAGGCTTACGCTTCAATCAAGCAAGTCAGTGTGTAAATAATATCGGCACCACACTGCATAAACGATAATTAACTAGCTAAATGAAATTGAAGCTAGATGGTGATTTAAATCAGTGTATCGGCATATGATGGATCGGTTTGGTATCGCGGGAATTAACTCTTATTAACGACCGAGTGATTAATTGGAATTAATGGGCTACTGCGGAGGTCTAGTGTTGATAATCGATTCGTAGAATTAATAGTGTTGCTTTAAGTTATAATGTGATTTTCGGGAATTAAGTAACACGATTTATTTTACTTTTAAGGGAAATTTTATAATGAATTAAGTCTGTTTTGTAATTTCGATTTCTGAATTTTATTTTGTTCTGAACTTTGTACTTGTGTTTATGTATTTATAATTTAATTGCATTAAATCTTATTAACTCACCAATATTGAGAACTCAAACACACATACCTTTTGAGAAAACCTAATTATGACCACTGTATTTCGAATTATATTATTATGTACTATATTGTATGAATATAGATTTGTACCGGTTTTTCTTAAACAGTAAAGAAAAACTAAGAAAAATATGAATAGTGTCTCAATAAAATAAAGGACTCCTACGGTAAAGGCCACAAGTAGCGAAGTAGTACTAATAACTTTAAATGTATACATAGTCTTAGCGATCGAATCAGGCATTTCATCGAGTTAAAATAACTCAATAAATGGTATCTGATTTAAGATACAACTATCGCCAGATATTTAAATAAAGATGGTTGAATATAGAGTTCAATATGTTGATTTCAGAACTTTTTACTATAAACAAAATATGTTAATTGGGTACTATCCTATAGTGAAAATAAATTGAGCTTATTAAATTAAGAATGGTAAAAGAGCGGTACTTAATTGCGTCGGTTCTTATTTTATAGTTTTTATTTATTTTTACCCACGATGGAACGGAGACGGTATATGCGTTTGGAGTAAGAGGATGTTTGTGTGTTTGTTTGCTTGTTTGTTTGTGCTAATCCATGTTGCTATATTCTCTGAAACTACCAATCCAAATTTGATGCAGTTTTCAGTTTTGGGTTTGGCTTTAATTGGAGCATGTTCTTAGATAGGTGTTACAATGACAACTCAACAGGGGTACTACAGATAGCATTTTTAATGTAAATCAATGTTGCCAATTTTCTCCAAAAATACTAGTCCGATTTTGATGCAGTTTTTAATTATTGGTTTGGGTTTCATTGGTGCATGTTCTTAGATAGGTGTTACGGTGACAACCCACTAGGGAGCGCTGTAGTAATTTTTTTTTGAATTATTGTATAAACGTCGTCGTCTTTTCAGAATTTTTATTTTTATTTCTTGTTAATCATCCACCCAACTTATAATAGTAACTGATTTGACTATTAAATTTAATGACGTCACAAAATTTTTTTCATACAAGTTACCTTATAACTTATCATTTTGACGTTTAGTAAAAAGTAACTAATTTGACTAGTCAGTAGAATAGCCAATTCTCTACCATTAAACTTTATAGATGAATCACCTACAGGTCGCCTAAGTCGTAGCTTCCATTCCGCTACCATGTCCCTGTGGAGCTGAGACCTCACGGCCCGAATTTCTTCGGGCTCGGGTTCCCGTCGCTGCTCCCGCGCCTCCTTTCGATACCGATATAGCATCGATAGGGCTCTCGCATCCAGGTTCCACGGTAGGGATCCGGCAAGGAGACTTGCCGCCTCCAAGGATATCGTGCGGTACCCCCTGATGGCCCTGCTGGCCATTGCACGCTGCGGACCATGCAGCAGATGTGCATTATGGACCGTCAGGGTCTCCGCCCATATTGGGCACCTATATAGGGCCATGGACCGCACGACTCCCGCGTAGAGTCTCCTGCAGGAGTCATCCGGCCCCCTCATGTTGGGCAGCAGCCGCCCCTAAGCGGCAGCTGTGTCCTTCCATTTGGGGGCCTGTCTTCGGAGATGCTCCCCGAAGTTCCAACGGTCGTCGAGCACGAGCCCCAGATATTTCATCTGCGGCTTGATGCCGATGGAAATGTCTCTCACTATGAGGCTGGAATCCTCCGGTGGCACGCGCCGAGGCCCATGAAAGAATATGGCCTCGGTATTATGCAGAGCCACCTCGAGACCCAGCCGCCGAATCCGCTCCACGACTTGGGCAACCGCGATCTTAAGACTGGATGGATATAATATTTTAAGTAAAAAATAAACTAAAACACATTGAAAATATCACAAGCTCAGCGACAATTTACGTTTTAAATCACTTCAACGTTGTTAATTAAAAAAAAGTCCAGAATAATCCTATTTACATTTAAGGTTTGTGTTCCCACAAATGTGATTATTATTCTTGTTTGTCTGTTGAAATTTATCTTCAAACCTGACTTTAGTGGTTACCTTCAAGCTACAATAATAATAGTTGATGGAAACTTGAGTAAAACTTTCGTTAAAGTTAATTCTATTCCTACAAATACAGCCAACCCAGTAGGCCAAAGTTGTGTAGTAGTTTTCTAAGTATACGCTGAGATAATTTAGAGATATGTCTCATAACTCTCTTTTGTGATACTGTGAGTTAGCCGATAATACTTCACACAATGGTGTCCAGACCTCTGTACCCATCCATACTTTGCAATAACCTTATAAATAATATGATTGTGAAGGGTACTTCAGTTATTTTCAGATCTAAAAGTTAAAACACAACATAGGTACTTTTATTACATTATAATATAAGTAAAAAAATATATTTGAGGAGTTACAATTTGTTTTTTTTAAGGATATAATTAGTTTTTTAATAATGTCACTTAAATGTAATATAACATGATAGTCCAAGTTCTAGTATCATTCAATATTACCGAAATTAAACATGTTAAAGTATTATTTATTTTTAAGAACACACCATTTTCTCACAATACTTTATTTTTATTGCTTAGATATTTTATGAGTTTTTCTTTTTGCATAGGAATAAGCACAATGTTGCGAATCAGATAATTCAATGAGTTCTTATTAATTAAATTATTAAAGTCAAAATAACTTTATATAAAATAAAACTATGTCTTCAAGAATTTTCGAATTAGTAACCTTAAGACACGCAACTTGAAAACTAAGGGTAATAATTAAGCCCACCGGAAAATTTGACTATAATAAAAGACTTGACTATTGTTTAAACAGATAGCAAAAACCTTTCAAACTGCTACCAGGAAAGTTGAAACTTCAGAAAGAAGTCATTAGCGAAGTTAAAGCGAACTTTCCTGCCCGGGGGAAAATAAATATTTCCAAAGTCTACGGATAACAATTGCGCTTTTGTTGTCTTTTGACAAAATTATTTAGCGTACAGACACCTAAGTGGCGCTGATGGGATTTGTTGAGTAGAAATTTGAAACATCACTCTCACCGATGGCTATCTGCTTGTACTTTAAAAACTTTTTAAAAAGAGAAGAAAGATAAGGTCACCTGGCGGCCCGGTTTTCCAAGCTTCATGAGAACATTAGTGACATTTTAGGACCGGAGGTATAACCAACATCAATACAATCTAATCCTGAAAATGCGGCGTTAACTTCTATATTTACTAGACAAGATTACATATTGAAAATAGCCTCACCTAAATGTTTATATCTGCGCCGCAAACTGATATGCGCAAACTAAATACTCGTCATCTTCAATATCTACATATAGGCGTTACCTTGATTGCATCAGAGGCCGACATGTCCTCGGCACTCAGGGTTCACCTTCCAGCACGATCTTAGGCGTTCATGGTAGTGACACCATTTTCTCTTTGCTCAATCTATGTACAGTGTCAGAAATATCTTGACAATGAAGTTGTAGGTAGGTTTACCACTAGGGATGCGAAACAAATTCCCGCTATGCAGTTGTCAGTTTCACTTCCCGAGACTAAAGCCCTGATACTGAGTGTGTATTGTAGATATTATACCATCAATGGCCTTGACGGGCAAACATCACTTATATGTTGTTAATACGCAGAAAAATAAGCAGGTACACGAAAGAGAATTGTCTTCTTTTTAGGCTTACCAAATCGGTAGAATAGAGAGAGTAATAGAATATCTCATTACCCTAACTTATAATGGTAAAAAGGTACTTGTCTGGACTGCCAATAATAATACCCTATCCTGAACTATAGCCTATGAAGAATCGAACGAATTGTAAGTTACGAAAGTTTTTATACAGCGAACAGACAAATTGGACCCACGAATAAGGTTCACTCGATTCCGACGCACGGTATGAATTTTACGTGCCATAATTTCAGTCTACTAAATGCTCAATAAAAAAAGGAGGGCCATTTCTTGCGGCCCGGGAACTGTAACAGTGAGGAAGGAAGACATTGGAGTGACGTTAGTTTGATATACGAGCGTGCTCTTTTGTGCGTTCGTCGTTAATACGGGAACACAATGCGCTCCCGACAGCTCTCTGGAGTTACGCCCGACTTAAGAAAACCGCTCGTCACACCGAAGCAAAACCTTTGCTTTGTATTAAAATGAAAAAAAAAGGAATGCTTATAAACATTGCTTGTTAGTGTAAATATTTTGACAGTTGTTAAGAACCATAGAAGGGAATATACCCTTACATTAGATTAAGTGTTAATCTTTTTACTTCATCACCGTTGTACAGGTAAGGGGTTGGGTTTTATTGATTGAGAAAAAATAATTCAACATTAAACACAATAGAAATATTTGTATATTATAACACAGAACAGATATCTAGGTGAGGTAACAGCCTTTTTTTTCGTGTGGATATCCCCCCGGATACCTCCCCCGCCGGAGTCGGAAGGGGAGGTTATGTCGGACTCGAACCGACTAAAACCGCACGCCTACTGAGGGTCGTGGTGCTAGGCTGGAGGTGGGGTTGTCTTCAACATACCCCTTGCACCCTGGCTGACCCAGGGCCATCCCTTACGGTCTGGCCCTCCTCGGGAGGGGGGGCATCAAAGTTACAAATGCGCTGTCTATCAGTAGACGGAGTTGTTAGTTCGACTATCTGATCCATCATGGCTTGCATTATAATTTAATATCAGGTTGGGTTACTTATCATACTAGCAAAAAGAGGCCAGAGATAGCGCATGTTAGTGAAACATAGTGGATAACTACACTAAACTCGAGCTGACTATTATTTACCAGGCTCTAAGGTCTCTCAAGAAAAGAGGAAGACTTTTTATTTTTCGTGCGGAAATTACCCGGATACCTACCCGCCGGAGTCGGCAGGGGAAGTTTTTGTTGGACTCGAACCGACTAAAACCGCACGCCGACTGAGGGTCGTGGTGCTAGGCCGGAGGTGAGGTTGTCTTCGACATAGCCCTCGTACCCCTCTGACCGAGGGCCAATCTTACGGTCTACCCGGGAGAAAAGTAAAAGGAATACCAGTGAAACTAAATTTTCATCTCATCTTTTATGCAAAAGGTATTGAATATTATTAATATGTTGCTGGTTGGTCATGAGAGTGTTGGTCGTTTTCTGGATACGTTTTTTTTTATACAGGGTGTTTCTTTTAAAGAAACACCCTGTATATGGCACGTCAATTTGACTTCACCTCGCCTGATGTTAAGCTAAAGGCGAAGTCTCGGAAAGAGGGTCACCATCGGAAACATGTACCATGTTAACAGTGGTGGCACTCAGCTTGACGGCCTCATTAGATGCCTTTTCACGCCCCGCTTAAAGGACCCGGGACTATAGGAAGAGGGAAACACGTGAGCTGGCAGGGAGTTCCAGGTCTTAATGGTGCGACATAGGAATGAGTCACTGAAACGCTTGGTTCTAGCAGGTATACTCTGCACCGCAATCCTAAGTCTAATGTGTTACTATTCGTGATAACTAGTTTGTGTAGGGTAGAAGGACATTTCGTTGGCGTTGTATGTTAAAAAAAAATCGTAGCCAGTTTAATGCCAGCAATGCAAACTACTATTAATTTTTGCCGAAATCTGATCGTTTCGACCTACATTTACAATGACCTACATTTGTAATATTACGCAAATAGTTTTTCATTCAATTTATAAAATAATAAAATGTGCGCTATGTTAGAAAATAGGTTTTTATTAAAGAAGAAAGTTTTCTTTGTAGAATCAGTCATGTTTACTCTCCAGTTCATTTTCTCCAAACCTTTCAGACCAAATAATTGAAATTTGTATCTCAGTAATAAATCATTATGTACTTGCTTTTGTAGGGCTTTAATTATGTAGTCTAGTATTAGTTACAATTATTACCCATGTTGTATTTTTTATATAAATCGTTTACAGTCTTAGAGCAAAATTAATTAATTACGTTCATTACTATGACGATGAAAGGAAGGCGAGTAAATATCTCGGTAAGGAAGAATAAGTATTTAATTTTGAAACTAGGTAATTATAGGAAGACTAGCTTTTGCCCGCGGCTCCGCCCGCGTGGATATGGGTTATCGCGACCAAACATAGCCTATATCCTTTCTCAAGGTCTAATCTACCCTTTTACCAAATTTCATCAAAATCGGTTCAGTGGTTTAGGCGTGAAAGCGTAACATACAGACAGACAGACAGAGTTACTTTTGCATTTATAATATTACTAGCCTTTGCCCGCGGCTCCGCCCGCGTGGATGTCGGTTATCGCGACCAAACATAGCCTATGTCCCTTCTCAAGGTCATACCTATTCCTATACCAAATTTCATCAAAATCGGTTCAGTGGTTCAGGCGTGAAAGCGTAACATCCAGACAGACAGACAGAAAGACAGACAGACAGACAGAGTTACTTTCGCATTTATAATATTAGTATGGATAATGACGAGATTTTTTATCATAAAGAAAAACGTACTTGAAATAAGTTTATTTCCTTGCAATGCAAGCCTCATGGTTCCAGGCTGAGTAGAATTTGGGCCACCCCATCTCTTCCCCTTGCGGTGTCGTATAATTCGACTAAGGGATAGGGCTGTTAACATCAGGCATATATACACAGTCAAGGCTTAACTTCAGATACATGGCTCCCCTATTGTGTGCCACCGGGTGTTAATTCATCAGGGGCGAGTTGGGGACACCGTTGTTCCCCCTCCTGAGGAGGGCCAGACGTAAGGGATGGCCCTGGGTCAGCCGGGGTGCGAGGGATATGTCGATGACAACCTCACCTCCGTCCTAGCACCAAGACCCACAGTCGGCGTACGGTTTTAGTCGGTTCGAGTCCGACATAACCTCCCCTTCCGGCTCCGGTAGGGGGGGTATCCGAGGGGATTTCCGCACGAAAAAAAAAGTGTTAATTCATCATAACTTTCATTAAGATTTATGTTTTCTTAGGCCCGTATTTTAGAACGATTATCAGTTCTGAATCTGCATTTATAACTAGCTCTGAGGATAGATTGTATTATAGATGAGAGCTCTAAATATTATTGTGAGATACGATTCATAACTAAGCGTTGTTTTAGAAATCATAACATAACATAAACTCACGCCTATATTCCCCGAAGGGGTAGGCAGAGGTGCTAGCACCCACATTTCGCCAGTTTATGTTTAGGTCCCAATGTAATAGGTGGTGAGCCTATTGCCATTAACCGGGCACTTATAAACCTGCGATAAATACACACATAACTTCGAAAAGCATCGAAAAGTCATTGGTGTGTGCCATGGTGAACCTGGGATCGAACCCGAGGCCTCGTCTCAGCAGTCCATTACCCATACCACTAGGCTACCGCAGATCTTAGATAATGAACAGAAACAGAAACAGGCCTTAGATAATGATAAATTTGGCTTTAGTTACAAGCATTTGTTACTTTCATCATCAGTATAGCGATTACCCATATGCGTGTCTCCAAATTTGTAGCCCGGAATCAGGCTGTTGTGATTGATTAAGATGGCTTGGCTATTCCGGAAGCAACTGTTTTCTGACCACCCAACCCTTAAAGGAGAGTCTGCACCAGAGCTTTGTCCTTTGTTTAACAGATAACCGACTAGCAGGTCAAGTTAGTTTGGGCCCAAAAATGTTAATAGGGTCCTCTATAACCATAGCATCTGTTACTATATTTACTTTTAAATAAAACAACTTCTCTTAAACGGATCGAAAGAATCTCCATCTTAAAATGTAAATGTCTACTGGTCGTTTCGTAGTCGTGAATAAAAGAAAAGACATTTATTATTATTTCCTACTGTTTCATTATTTTCTATTTTAACATTTGAGTGACTTTGTTTAAAGATAACTGTGTTTCTTTTCCGTAAAAGTGACTATATTGTATACTTTATTAAAAAGAAGAGAACAGAATGAATCACAAATTGGGCATGTGCTTGTGATTAATTTTTTTATAGCATTCTAACTTCTAAATTCAAATTACATCGGGGAAAATGAAGCGCTCAAGTGGGATTTGAACCCACGACCTTTCCCTGACAGGGGTAATGCTCTTGCAACTGAGCTATTGAGCCACACCTGAATCACTTCAATAGAATGGTCTCCGGTTGAAATCCCACTTGAGCGCTTCATTTTTCCCGATATATTTCGAAACATAAAAATGTTTACTAGCGTTCTTATCATGCATATGAAAAGAGTTCAGAGTAGAGGGAGAGTCAAGAAAAGATGAATGGATTGTGTATTAGATGACAACGCAAAAATGGAATTGAATGCAGGGACGTTCCCCGTCTTCATAGGAAGGTAAAATATTATTGCACCTACTTAGTGGTTGGGAGGGTGAGAGGATATTAAGTTTATAGGGAAATTGCTATGCTACATATTAAATTTCAGCTGTTGCTCGCAATTGTAATTATGATCCTTCTTTCACCCCAACTTATACCTAAGACAAAGAGCTGTCTATAGGTATCATGTCGATTTTTTTTTCAATTTTTTTTTAAATTTCGGCAGGATACATTTAGCCGTATGAGTATGACTGAATAGGAAACATATTCACAAACTTTCATAATAATGTTAGTAGAATCTTAAAATTGTTGCTTTTCCTATACATGCATTTTCACTGAATTACAGAACGGAACTGTTTTTAAACTTTATTTTTCAATAAAACTATATCGAGGCCAGTGATTATCAGTCATTATACAACTTGTTATGTAATGTGAAATAATACGACTACGGTTATAAAACGCAACGTACCATCAAATACTACTTTTGTTTCATTTACAAGTATAGGTGTGACCTTGCTCAAATAGGCCTGTAATTAATAATATCGTTACAAAACCTATTCGTGACTTAAAATCTACTAACAGATACTAGTAATATTATGTATACTTATACATGATAAATTACTTTTTAAATGCTCGTCTCGTAGCATATTCTACGACGTTGCAATACAAAAGCTACGAAAATTGCTACGAAAGAGTAAGCTACGAACAACCGGTTAGAAAATAATTGTATGCACATAATTATTTGTGCAACGCCTGCTTTGTACGGACATCCAAGAACAAAGCAGAGGCGAGATGCGAGGAAAGCTGACTTGATGCGAGGAACTATAACATTTACAAGAATAGACATGGCGTTAAGCCGGTTTAATGAATGTTAATAGCGCTGTAAATTTATCAAGGAGCAAAAAGTGTAGGAAATAAAATGTGCGATGAAAAATAATGAATGAGTTTTGAGATTCTTATAATCACCTAGAAGAAATAGCAAACATGGGTTTTCGTTGTAAGTTCAAGGTTAATTGACGTGTCTATAAGTATTCTTTTCAGATCATGACATCTAATACACATGTATGCACGCATGCACGCACGCATCCACTCCTGCACGCTCGCACATTTCAGTAATTAATACATTTACTACATTTTCTAGTTGTTACCAGCGATCATACAGCGACCCCCTAATGGAATCCTAACCCTGTTCCTACAACCTAATGGATCCTACACTAGGTCCATAACCCTGTATCAAATTTTAGCCAGAACCATTCAATTGTCTGAACCTGATTGCATAAAAATTCCAAAGATCTTAACGAAATTTCATTATTCATAATATAATAGTAAAACTAAGATGATAGAAACAAAAATAAATTGATTTCATTTAATTTGGTTACTACTTACTGAACCAAAAAAAAAATTACATACTTTACGGCAGTACTAGGATATTCAAGAAATATACCTAAATTTATATATTCTGTACACTTCAATAGTTCATAAAACACTTTGTTGCCTTTAAATATTAAAGCGTAGCCTCTTAATAGCGCCACATCCAGTCTGCTTGGTAGGGACGATGTAACAGCGAAAACCGCAGGTGTTTCATTATTCTGTTTTAATGGTGTTGGCGTCACGTTACCGTCAGCCCTTACGTGACGAGAACAGAACCATCTATGGAGTCGACGGTATATACTAGTTTAAGCACAATTGGAAGGTTTTTTTTTTAATTTTCTGTAGTTTTAGAACTTTCTTATGTCGTTTAAGTACAATTGAAAGGTTTTTTAATTTCTGTAGTTTAGAACTTTCTTAATTATGTCATTTGTTTTAATAGCTACGGAGTAGTTGGCGTATAGCAGTTTAAGTACAATTAAAAATGATTAAAAAAACTGTTTAGGTTTAGGATTTATATCGTACTAGCTTTTGCCCGTGGCTCCACCCACGTGGATGTCGGTTATCGCGACAAAACATAGTCTTTGTCCTTTCTCAAGGTTTAATCTGCCCCTATACTAAATTCCATCAAAATCGGTTCAGAGGTTTAGGCGTGAAAGCGTAACATACAGACAGACAGACAGACAGAGTTACTTTCGCGATTTATAATATTATACTAGCTTTTGCCCGCGACTCCGCCCGCGTGGATGTCGGTTATCGCGACCAAACATAACCTATGTCCTTTCTCATGGTCTGATCTACCACTATACGAAATTTCATCAAAATCTGTTCAGTGGTTTAGGCTTGAAAGCGTAACATACAGACAGATAGACAGACAGAGTTACTTTCGCATTTATAATATTAGTATGGATTTATAATTTTTTTGCGTTATACAGAAGTTATTTTTCTTGCTGCGTTTTGTTGGGTTGGGGTCACAGTATCATTGAAACAATGTTTTTTTTATTATTAATAGTGAGATTGCAGTCCTGTAACTTTTGGATTGCTTTTTTACTGTTCACAATCACTATTCAGTAAATAATGTACATCTTATATATAAAATTCTCGTGTTACAATGTTCGTTCCCTTACTCCTCCGAAACGGCTTGACCGATTCTCATGAAATTTTGTGAGCATATTGAGTAAGTCTGAGAATCGGACAACATCTATTTTTCATCCCCCTAAATGGTGCAGCGGGAACGGGATCTGATGCCACGAGGGCAGAAAAAAATTGGCGGTACGAAGTTAACCGGGACAGCTAGTACCTTTATGAATATCGAGGTCATGGTATACGCTGCTCACTAAAAGCAAAAATTACCAGTGATAACACTAATGACGACGGCGAGTCCCGTGACACGACCCCTCAGACATGGCCAAAGGTTTCGAATGTCAGGCGTCTATCATTTGAAGGATTGCGTGCCTTTCTGTTCGATTTGCCTCAGATTGTAACTGTCATAATACGTTCTATCGTCTATTAGAGTATGTACAACAACCATTGTTAACATGCTACGAGTTTGTAATCAGCTTACCATCAGGCGAGGTGAAATTAAATTGACGTGTTATATATTTATTTTATAGCTTAGTGGTTAAAGTCGGCCTTACGATCGAGAGATCCCGGGTTCAAATCCTGGTCATTACACTAACGACGTGAACCCACTCCTAGCATAAGCAATTCAGCTTAGTTGGAGGGACTAGGGGGAATATTAGTAAATTCGGTACTAATTTTCTTCAAAAAAACACCTTTAAGTATATATCTTGTAATATCATCATCATAAGCATTGTTGTAGCAATTTTCCAGTTATGTTTAACTTTTGTACTTTAGAACTTGGGCCTCCGCTTATTGCTTTTGATTGGTATGTTGGCTTTCTCGAAGGCGACTGCTGCCTGACCTCGTGATCCCGAAAGGAAAGTCTGCACCAGAGCCTTGTTCGTTGTTTAATCGGTGGCCCGATTAGCAGGTGATATTGATTTGGACCTTTAAGATAAAGCCCCTTCACACCTACCCTTAAATATGTAGGTTCCTAATACCTGCTTTAAAATAAAAGCAGGTGTATTTACAACCTCTGTGGCGTGGTGGTAGTGCACGCGACTGCCACGCAGGAAGCGCGGGTTCGATTCCCGCTCAGTGCAAATATTTTTATGCATGAATATGGCTATTTGCATTGGTCTGGGTGTTTCTATGTATAATATGTATGTATTTATGAAAAAAAAGTATCTAAGTATGTTTATCCGCATTCTAGATTCCATAACACAAGCTATAAAAGCTTACCATGGGTCCAGATAGCGTTGTATAGAATGTTGTGAAAAAAAAAATTCAGAAAATATTCATAAATATATCATACAAATTACAAAGAGCCATATTTATATGATATCACATTTATAGGACACAAAAAAATTCAATATACACGATATATGAAATTGACCTGTCTCCTCCCTTGGTGGTAATAAAATTCTTAGAAGAGATATTTGTAGTAACTGAAAATAGCAAAATATCATAGCAGTGGATGATAATATTATCATAATATGTAAATTGTTTAGACGCGCATACTCGTACCGCTACACGAAGAGGGTATCTTCGTGCGGTTGCCACGAAGGCGCATACCGCGTCCGCTATTACTATCACGCTGTTTTGAACACCCTAGTCATCGTCAATGCGAATCAATAAATTCAACCCTTTTTATGATTCAGTCATCCGCTTTTATTGAACTTGTACGTGCGTCTGAGCGTGCATCATTCAACGACAATAAAAAATTCGGAACGACCCTTTATATCGCGTACGAAATATAAAAAAGTTGATGTTTCATTTTTTGTGACAAACTCGACGCGTTCACGTTGCCTGATGAGGATTTTTTAAGAACTTGTTTACGATTAAACTTATCCTGTGTTGTGAAACAAGTAACAACTATTATAAACTCGCTTTTTATGACTAGTTGAAGTACCGCTGTTATTTTATTAACTATCTTGTTCACCAATTAATTCGCGAGTAATTTTTTAACGTTATCATGTGTAGCTTTTAAAAGTTTTCCTTTTATATTCATTAAACAAGCTACCTACAATATTTGCAAAATAATTCAAGAACATTTTTATAGCTTTCTTTACTGATGCGGCAAAATTACACACAAACGGAGCGAAGACAATTTAAATAAGGCAAAAACCGACGTAGAAAAAGTGAAAGGCTCTGGAAAAAGTTCCATTAAAGCCGGGTTACAAATGGGAACAGAACGGCGAAGTGTTATCCAGGATATCTTCCTGGGAATGCGCGACCGGCGGGGCCCACGCTTTTTGAACATCATCTTAGGACGAATACATTCACAATATACGTGTATCCAATGTCGGGTATGATTGATTTCTTGTATATTAATGTTGTATTATGGTAACACTCGCTTTGGATGTCGGCTTTAAGCATTAAGCTCGTTCAATGTAGACTTGTGAAGCTCATAAGCGATAAATAGGTTCGTGAGTGACACTGGCCTTAATATTTGAAATGTTATAAAATGTCTTTTAATCTTAATATATTGATGTGTTTTGAACTGTATCGATCTGTTAAAGATATGTCTACTTACGCAGGTATTAGTTTATTTACTAAAGTTATACTTTCTCAATTTTCTACTACAATATAATCGAACCCGTTTTGCCATCATCCAAGAAAACCCGCACTTTATTTTCTTACTAACACTAATCTAATCACTCAAGTTATCTTGATTGGCATCTCGGGGGCATTAGCTCAATCGTTTAGCAGACATCATTAGGTATATTAAAACTTCTTCCTTCGAGTTCCGTCGCGCAGTTTCACAGTAAGAATAATTGAAATTTTACACAACGGTAAGTTATTAACTTTTGAGTTTCGGAGGACTAATTTTGACGTACACTTTGACGTAGATTAGTTTTATAAAAGGTTGAGCAAAGAGCAAGAAACTTTATCATTCATTTGAAATAGAATAGGCCGTCTGTTTTGAGGAAGAGTTTATTTTAGTTTCGTTTGTTATGATTTTAAAAATAGACTTTCAGTACAAAGAGTTTGCCGCATCTGATCACGCGATCGGATATTTATCGCAACTGATCGCCACTGGCCATAATATCAGAAAATGTGATCTGTTTTCAATTATAATATTTAGAAATTTTGTGATAATCAATCATACACTTAGTATTGTTTGACAGTCTTGTTCGATCCCCGTTCGGTGCAAATATTTACATGCATGAATATGGCTATTTGCATTGATCTGGGTGTTTCTATGTATAATATGTATGTATTTACAAAAAAAAGTATCTGAGTATGTTTATCTGCATTCTAGATTCCATAACACAAGCTAGTTAAGCTAACCATGGGTCCTAGATAGCGTTGTGTAGAATGTTGTGGAATATTTATTTTATTGTTTGATAGCTAAAAAGTGCAACATCATACTTGTTTAATTTTTTGTGTTTTACATTAAGTGTTCGATGAAAAGGTACCCAGTTTTAATGTACTTAATAACTTTAATGAATGACTGAAAGAATGTGTATCAAATCAAACCATAGAATGAATTTACGTCATAAGGACTAGGCACACTACCGTATTTTTATATTAAAACGTAAAATCTATGTGAACTGTATAAGGATTGTTATGTTTTTATGCTTTACTGGCACGGGTTGTAAAAAAGCATTAGTAAATTACTTGATGCCTTCGGGAATATATTATACAAATATACCGTGTTTTCGTTTCATCTTGATACTGAAGAATATTATTTCCAATAGTGATTTTTTGAGTTATATTTCGATATGTGTGGGATATTTGATGAAGTGATTTTTTGCTCACCGAAGTTGATATAGAAGCACAGGGTTTACGTAATGGTAATCAATCTATGTATGATCTATGTGTATGCCTATAGAGAACTTTTTTTTCGGAGGGTAGGTGTGAAATAGATAAGAAGTCACAAATTTTTGAATATTTAATTTAATTATAATTACTGAGTTTTCTCGACATTTTCATACATTCTGAAGTTTTGTATATTGTAATTGGACAGTACTTACGTTTGTACAAGTTTTAATGTGACCTGACTTCAATTGCACACACCACCTGCCAGCACAAATCACACAAGCACGGAAGGTACATCTATTTTATCTATCAATCCAGCCACTATGTCACAACTAGCAGCTATAGAAAGCGCACAGAGCAACCTGGAGGAGAGCTTCACACGAAGGATGGCCGAACTCGAGGCGCAGCTACAAACAGGAGGACCTGCTAAGGACACTGTAGCAAAGGTGGCAGAAGAGTTCCGGACATTCAGGGAGCTCATGTTTTCCATGCTTGGTCTGCTCAGAAAGCAGATCTGTGAATGTTCAAGAGCTTTAGATGGGATTGAAGCAAGACACCGCTTGAAAACACTGGTCTTCATGGGAGTGGCCGAGGCTGAGAATGAGGATTGCACCGCCTCTATTCTGGATGTGGTCCACAAAAAGTTTGCTCTGAAGGATGTCTCTGCCACTAACATTACAAAGTGTCATAGGCTTGGTGCTGCAAAAGATCAACCCCGTCCCATCTTGGTGAGGTTTTCCAGCTTAGACATCAGGTCAAGCATATGGCGGTCTAAGACTAAGCTGAAGGGCTCCTCAGTGTCGGTCAAAGAATTCCTGACCAAAGCCCGGCAGACTGTCTTCAGTAAAGCCCGGCAACATTTCGGGATGCGGGCATGCTGGACACAGGACGGTGTCATAGTTGTCAATGTTACTGGTAGCCGTCACAAGATCACAACCATGGAGGAGCTGAACACTTTGACTACCAAGCATCCAAAGGTGGTCGGTGAGCGAGGTGCGGTTCTTCCCAGAAGTGGCGCAGTCAGTGGTGATAATGCGAAGATAAGATTGCGGAAAAACTAAATTAGCGGTATCGTTCTGTTTTGCATTATAATAATGTATGGTATTGAGTGTGATGATACTGTTGCGTAATTTGGTGTTTCGTAGTTTCTTTAACTTTAACTATTTTACTACCCACTTATAACTCATGTTCTATTACCCACTTGTTTTCATTTTATTGTTTTAAAATATAATAATAGTTTGTTGTTGTAATACTCTGACAGAACACTGACTCAACTGACAGACATGACATTGACATTTGAAAGAAATTCTGTTGAAATAATATATTGCGTTCGGAAACAGGAAATCTAGTATGTAACCTTACGTTTCGTTATGGTTTGCGCATTTCATTTAGCACTCATTACGTCATGTTAAATTTTTAATATATATCTGTTCTATTCACGGTGCTATTGCACATAGAATTATGTATACTTTTGTGTTGATGTGTGCAGTTGCTGGCGGGTGGTGCAGAGACAAAAGTATAGCAGTACGTATATTGCATTGTTTAATTTATAGATACTTAAATATTTCTTTGATATTGGTACATACTTAAGATATACATTATTTATTTATTTATTTATACAAATATTTATCATATTTTTAATATATTCTTATTTAATTTTATTCAATTTTTATGAGTTCTGATGATGATTTATATATTTCTGTCAGCGACTATTCAACAGCTTCTGGCGATGAAAGTTTCTCTTCAGTTCCGGGTACACTGGGTGACTTTGTGCGGGAAACCTTTGATAATCGATCTCAACACTTATTGAACGTTTGCCACATTAACGCGCAAAGCTTACCATACCATTACAGTCACTTTTTGGAAACTTTCACAGACGCTAATGTTCATGCCATCCTGGTTTCAGAGAGCTGGTTCAAACCTCATCATCTCTCTACCACCTACCCTCTCTCTGGCTTCGTTTTAGTTCGTAACGATCGTGTGGACGAGGATGAGAGGAGAGGGGGTGGTGTTGCTATTTATCTCCGTAGTGACTTTCCCTATAGAATTCTCGCCTCTTCCCCTTCTGACCTATCTACCACAGCAGAATTTCTTTTTTTAGAGGTTGCCGTCAAGGGAGTGAAGATCTTGTTGGGAGTTATCTACTCTCCTCCGGCGCTTGATTACTTCTCCTGTCTTGAGCCGATACTGGAATCTGTAGGGTCGGAGTATCAGCATCATATAGTCATGGGTGACCTAAACACTAACCTCTTGACACCCGAAACGCCACGGTGTCGTAAACTGCTCGGCATTGTCGAGTCAGTAAATATGCACATCTTACCTTTACAGGCTACGCACCATAATACGGATGTGGAGGACACTTGGCTGGACCTAATCCTAACCTCCACCCCATCACTAGTCTCTTGTCACGGACAACGTCCGGCGCCTTGTTTTTCGCGACATGACCTTCTCTTCATATCCTACGCTCTTAAACCACCGAAGCCCAAACCTCGCGTCCTATTCTTGCGTAGCTTTGGGCGTATGGACGTAGACAAGTTGGGCGCGGATGCTGCAGCACTGGACTGGGACTTTATGGGTCAGACTTCGTCAATTGACGAAAAAGTCCGTATGTTTAATGAAGCGGTAATTAAGCTATATGATGTCCACGCGCCTGTTAGGAGAGTGAAATTAAAGCGCCCACCTGCACCGTGGATAACAGAGGAGGTACGAACGGCGATGCGGAGTAGAGATCGCGCTTTCAACAAGTTTCGCCGTCGCCGTAGCGACGAAACGTGGTCGCAGTTCAAAGCCGCTAGGAATCGATGTAATCAAATGATACGCAATACCAAACGCCGCTATATCCTTAATAACGTTAATTCTTCTCCACCCACTAATGTCTGGAAGTTCCTAGGAACACTAGGTATTGGTAAGCAGCGATATTCCGAGTTTCAGGCAAATATTGGCTTAGATGACATAAACCGTCATTTCACCACTTTTTCTCCGATGGCTCATCAAACCAAAAGTTGCACAATGGAATACGTTGCAAACTTGCCTGCCTTGCCTGTCTGGAACATTGACGCTTTTGATTTTTCTCCGGTGACACCGAATGAGGTCAAAAAGATTGTGTTATCTATAAAATCGAATGCTGTGGGTTATGATAACATCAGTCGTCGTATGATTACTACCATTTTAGACCATGTTCTGCTGGTAATCACTCATATCATTAACTACTCATTAGATTCTGGGCAGTTCCCGTCTCTGTGGCGCAGGGCCTATGTTATACCTCTGCCAAAAATCTCTAACCCATCCCTTCCCAATCATTTCCGACCCATTAGCATTTTGCCTTTCCTATCAAAAGTCCTCGAGGTCTGTGTGCACAGACAACTGTCCCATTTCATACACAAAAATAATTTACTAAGTCCCCTTCAATCAGGGTTTAGACCCGGGCACAGCACTGTGTCAGCACTTTTAAAAGTGACCGGTGACATTAGGGCAGGCATGGAAGATACTAAGCTCACGGTACTTGCATTAGTTGACTTCTCGAACGCCTTCAATACCGTGAACCACGATCTTCTCTTATCTATCCTATCCTACTTTAGGATCTCATCGGATGTACTGGAATGGTTCTCATGTTATCTTCAGGGGCGACAGCAGGCCGTTCGCCAGCACGAAATTTCTTCGTGCTGGTGCGACATTGCCACTGGTGTCCCTCAAGGCGGTATACTATCCCCGTTGTTATTTTCAATTTTTATTAACCTCTTAACTTGTGATCTTCGAAGTGCGTATCATTTGTATGCAGATGATTTACAGCTTTACGCTCAAGCGAGTGTGGATGACGTGGCAGCTGCAATAAATAGCGTTAACCGGGACCTGGAACACATTAACAGTTGGTCGAACCGGTTCGGCCTAACTGTGAATCCGACGAAGTGCCAGGCTATTATTATAGGCAGTCAATGGCTAATGCGCAGACTGGACGAACCATCTCTCCCACCCATCACCTTCAATGGTGCCACCATACCACTAAGCGCTTCAGTGAGGGATTTAGGTCTGTGCATAGACTCCACTTTGAGTTGGCGAAGTCAAGTAGCACAAGTCAGTCACAGAGTGACGGGATCGCTTCGTGCATTTTATCGCCTTCGGAGCCTGCTACCCGCGAAAACCAAGACTATAATTGTGCAGACCCTACTCTTTCCTGTCTTTGACTACGGTGATGTTTGCTACTTCGACCTGAACGTAGAACAACTCAATAAACTTGATAGACTTCTAAATAATTGCATCAGATTCGTGTTCAACCTGCGTAAGTATGACCACGTGTCTGCTTATCGTGAGCAATTGAATTGGTTGCCGATTCGCCAGCGGCGAAATCTGCGTGCACTTACTACTCTCTTTTCCTTTCTTACATCTCCTGCTCCTCCTAACTACCTATCTCCTTACTTTCAATATAGGCATGAAAGTCACAATAGAGACCTTCGCTCAAAAAGTAATCTTCTTCTAAGCTGTCCTGCTCATACTTCTGGGTTTGTTCACTCTTCTTTTCCTATACAGTCGGTACTCCTATGGAACGCGCTGCCTCTAGAAATCAGGAAGGCCACCAGTGTTCTAGTGTTCAAGTCGAAAGTTCGCCAATTACTTCTCGATGAACTGGCAGAATCATCTAGGCAATGATCTCAAATAAATTGTACTTTTATCATATATATATATATATTTAGGTAGGTAATGTGTATTTATTTATTGATATGTATAATATGTGTATGTATGTAGGCGTATGTATATTAATCTGTATATGTATATTTATATGAATGTATATCTATTTAGCAATACATATTATTGGTATTTACATTGTGTACTACAACATTGTACCTATACCTAGTTGTGTATAGAGTTCAAAATAATAAATGTCACTCTCAATAATGCACCTACTTATTATCTCTGCACCACCTTTGGTTGACTGGTAGAGAATGCCTACGGCATTAAGTCCGCCTTTGTACTTGTGCATAAAGTTGAATAAATAAAAAAAAATAAAAAAAACACTGAAAGACGTCATCATCATAGCATTTTCCCTGTTGCGTCTAGATTGCCCACTCTAGATCCTGAACTCTAAATTCAAAAGTGCAAACATATTGTTTTTAGACTGTTTATACTGTAGATTGATGGCGCTTGGTGGAATCTGCTACACATATTGAATAACACACTTGTACTTTTCCACTGACTTTATTTCTAGACCTGAGCAGTTTCACCTTACGGCATTCTCAAAGGTTCACATTGATGTTTTAAAAATTATAATTCGGAAACACAACAATATTTGCATTTTTTCATGTTTAGTTTAAAAAAAATTCGGTATACCAGTTAAAATTTTTTCCCCCAAAATGTGGGAAATAATTATAAGTTTGGCCTCACAATTTTTAATGATCAATATAATATATAAAATTGCATTTGAATTATAATGTCAAGGAATAATTTTAAATGTCAAATGAAAATAATAATGTCGAATGGTAATGTCGAATTACAAATGATTAAAGGAAAATTCTATCGAAATGTCAAAATCATAATTAAATTGCATTGAATAAAGTTATTGTCAAATTAATGATGTCAAATGGTACTGTGCTTAACAAGACTGGGATTACAATATACAGAATGTCAGTAACAATATTAAATTAACAATTCAACACGAGCATGCAAAGCAAGTAGATATGTGGATATCATCATTCACTGTAGCAGGGGTGAGCGGCTCAGATCCAACTGTTGGTTTATTAAGTTGTTTCTGTCAATATTTAGTAGTCTGTTTATTTCTAAGGCTTCCAGGGCGTTCATTTTTCTACCTTTGTCACACAGTCGCAGAGCTCTGAAGTTGACCTTAGGATCAAAGGAGTGGTTTTCTAGAAGAAGATGTTCCGCAAAGTTGGACTCAGTTTTTTTGAGTCTCCAACCTCCAACTTTTCAGCAGAAAAGTGGAATATACGAACTGACATGTTCCACCTGCAACAAAAAGTATATCGGCCAAACTGGACGACCTTTCGAAATTAGAGTTGCGGAACATGTCAGAGGTTGGAGACTGATATCCACATATCTGATATACATTATATTATCTTTATTATATTATATTACATACTTATAATATATTACATACTTATAATATATTAGGTACATACTTATATTATATATACCTACCTATATTGTATATATATATATATATTGTATTATCTTTGAATTATATGTACATTATACTTTCTATTACCTACTACCCACCTCGTTTTTTGTATAATAATGTATCCTTGCTACCAATGACAGTGTAAACCGAACCATATTATATAATTTGTTAACCAAGATTGTGACAGGCACCCACAGGACAGGCTTAGACCTAGTGTGGGACCACCGGCAATGTAACTATGTATGTTTCTTTGTTAATAAACGATTTATTATTTATTTATATTATCTACTTGCTTTGCATGCTCGTGTTGAATTGTTAATTTAATATTGTTACTGACATTCTGTATATTGTAATCCCAGTCTTGTTAAGCACAGTACCATTTGACATCATTAATTTGACAATAACTTTATTCAATGCAATTTAATTATGATTTTGACATTTCGATAGAATTTTCCTTTAATCATTTGTAATTCGACATTACCATTCGACATTATTATTTTCATTTGACATTTAAAATTATTCCTTGACATTATAATTCAAATGCAATTTTATATATTATATTGATCATTAAAAATTGTGAGGCCAAACTTATAATTATTTCCCACATTTTGGGGGAAAAATTTTTAACTGGTATACCGAATTTTTTTAAAACTACCCACACATGAAAAAATGCAAATATTGTTGTGTTTCCGAATTATAATTTTTAAAACATCAATGTGAACCTTTGAGAATGCCGTAAGGTGAAACTGCTCAGGTCTAGAAATAAAGTCAGTGGAAAAGTACAAGTGTGTTATTCAATATATTGTTTTTAATTTGAATATCAGATGTTTTGAGACCAACTTCCGTGTAACCTTCCAGTCCCAAAAAGAGGTTACGCCTTAGCCTCATCTATTTTATATCACGTGCACCATCAATTAGTGCCCGTAATATCCTCTAGAATCATATTGACATTAAAACCGAGACTGTAGATGATATCTTCAAATTAACTTTTTATCTGCTTTATAGCCCAAAAAAATAATAACTCACTTAGTATTTGCATAACTTTGCTTAACAGATTATTTATTAAAACGTGACCAGCAAACGGCGTGGCCCTTGTACGAAAAAAATACCCTATCTCATTCTGTAATTACTTTTTTAAATACTTTAGTAGCAGTCCCTTAATAAACAGTTGAAGAAATAATTACATATTAATCAAGAGACGGTTGTTATTAAAGGCTTTTATATATATTTTTAAGTAAGGTATATTGAGTTACAAGGGGTACCTACTTGTCGACATACGACGTAATGACCTTCGTGCCACACAATGTCAAAATGCTTATTATTTTTATATAACTTATTCTACAAAGAATATTCAGGCCATAATGAGGTCAACAGTCCATTTTATACGACCAACTTGTCCGTTACGATAAAAAAGATTCAGGATTTCGTGACGAAAAACGTGAGAGAAAACCAGCAATGTATGCATATTCCTTTTGTTTTTTTTATTCTATGGAATTATGTATATGAGAGCCTTGAAATAGAAGTTACTTACCTTCGCTGCGCATCGTTGAGCGTCTGTAGAATGTCCATACATTTTATCATTTCTCGTCTCGTAACGATTCATGTGTACCTAATTTACAATTGTCTGAGTATAGACTATAACTTTTTTCTTTTTAAGTGGATCGATCATCTCAATCTAACAAATACTTGTCCTTTTTTTACGTATAGACTAGCTGTTGCCCGCGGCTCCGCCCGCGTGGACGTGACTTATCGCTAAATTAAGATTTAAACTATCCTATCTCTCAAGTTGGATCGAACTGCACATAGTGTTGCAATTTTATTATAATCGGTTAAGTGGTTTAGGAGTCCATTGAGGACAAACATTGTGACACGAGATTTATATATGTATATTAAGATATATAGTGGTATAGGTACATACGTAGGTACGTATGTATCTATACCATGATAGCGTTAAATCCCGTTATTATTATTGTTTAAGGATGTACTCGTACGTTTTTTATATAATGATTACGTTTTTCGTAGAGGTTAAAGGGTTGTTCCGTATTGATCCCACGAAGATTGATCCCATTCTTAATTGACCCCAAATGCTTATTCTTTATTGATCCCACTTTTAAGTTTTATTTTATATTCTTAAGGTCATAAAGTGAAATATAACGTTAATTAGTGTCTGTTTTTTCTAAGTGTATTTTGTGGTAAGCAGAGTGACAATGTTGTAAAGCTTTTATATTAAATCAGTTTTAGGCAATCCAACGTCAATCTATTTTTTGAATACTATTTTTAATATGCTCTCGGTACACTTACATTGAACATCAAATCCTTTCTTATACTTTCATTACATTTATCTACGTTAAAATTCGGCTGTACCTGCAAATACTACTAGGTACCATTTGTTCCTACTATTCCTTCAATATGTAGGTACAATCAGCATCAGAAACATGTTGGTACAAAGTACTCAAATTGATCTTAATTTAGTTTTTTACCCCTTTCCAGTCTTTTGCTTTTTTTTTTGCTTTTTGCAGCTTCCAGTGACTGATTGTTCTGATATTTGATACACAGCTTTAATTTGGACAACATTTAAATCAATAAAACAGTTTAATTTGCTCTTAATACAAGAGTTCTAAGATCATTTGAAGACTTCGTCGTCAAGATATTTATGATGCTGACTGTACATGTTATAGTGATGAGTGTGAAACTTAATTAACTTTACACGAGTGTTCAATATCCCGTAATTGTAATTAACAAATGTCAATTTAAGGCATTTTAGATTAATTTTCTATTTGATTAAAATGCATTGGCACACGTACTACCTAATTAGACAAGATTAATTACGTTTTAATCGTATTTCAGACTCAGAGAACCATAAATAAAAGGTTATTAACTCTCGGTTCACTAAAACTAAAATTACAACGCCTTTTGCTGTAGGTACATAGATTTGGAATTTTTGCAAAGCAGCTCAATATATATATATATATATATATTTATATATGGTGGTAAACGAGTATATAATGCAAGTTTCATGTAAAACGGTCACAGAAATTTAAAGGTATCAGCCTGTATAAAATATAGTTTTGTAAAACGATCCAATAGAACTAAATGTCATTACCCCAGATCAACAATCGGTACTTTTCGCTCATTCACTAAGTACAAAAAAAAATCAACAAGGCGAAAGAATTTCACAATTGTTTGCTCGGTGGGAGAATAAATATTTTTTCAGGGAAGTGTATTTAACCGCAGAAGGAAATAAGGCGGGCGAAACATCACCGATTATGTTCGAAGATAATACAGGGTGGTGTTATTTATTGCGTTGATAGCGGGGGCGATGATTTAAGTAAAGTAGATAACAGCGCCAATTTACAGCGCTAAATAACATGTTTACAATCGCTTTCTTATTTCTGAGGTGAGGCGAGCTGTTTGTTCCTGTTGTTTCTTGTCTGAAATGCTTTATTTTTATATCGGAATGGTTGTTTGCTTTGCTGTTAAGGTCAGAAGGCTTTGGTTTGGCTAATAAAAATGGTAAATATGTATTCTTTTATGAAGGTAACTTCACTTGCAGCTTGTACATAGGTAAATTTTAATAGAACCTATAAGCACCAGACAATTTTATGGTACTTACCACCTATACAATACATTTCAAGGACTGACTTATGAAAAGCAATTTCCTAGAACAGTGTTATTTATTTTTAACGTACTCGTATTGGTTGTTAAATACCTTTGTAGTCTGGATTCATAATTCACAAGCGTGTTTAAAGCCAATATTTCATTTGCGTTGCAGTGTAATTTGCTTACAATTTACATACAAATTTATGACTTTTTACAATACAAGCTTTAAAAAAATTAAATAAGAATACTACTGCATACTAAAATGGTATACATTTTAGAATATTTTAAGTCTATTTCATTAAAAAATGTAGGTAAGGTTTAGAACTCTGGCGGATGCATCCACGAGGTCAAACGGCCTATTAACATCACAAGAACAGCGATGGATAAGATGCGAAAACTATGGAAGAATGGGAGTATAACGAAAACCACGAAGACCAGACTCGTGATATAGCTCAGATACCCCATATTTCTATAAGCGGTTGAAACGTGGACCTTGCGAGATTTGGAAAGGAAGAAAATAGATACTCTGGAACTTTGGAGCTGGAGAAGAATACTTGGGTCGTGAACAGAGTTTTGCACGAAAGTCTCGATACTTCAGGAACTCGGTATCAAGCAGCGTCTGTTTTCGACAGTACAGTCTCACATCCTCACATTCTTCGGACATGTTTTCCGGTGTGAGAATCAGTCCATAGAACTCCTTATCGTCCAGGGAAAGGTGGAGGGCACTAGACCCCGCGGAAGGTCATTCACGCGTTGGACTGACTAGATCAAGTATTGAGGTTCAGTTAGCGAGTGCAGCAATGACTTCTAACAGACAGACATCGTGAAGCGCACCACATCTGCCCCTTGCAACCCCAATACTTACACATAATAATCACGACCGCTCTTTCAATAGCGTATCGGATAAGAGGAAGAAGATGTCTAGTTTAAATTAAATGCTAATAAATTACCTACTATTTTTTTAATTATAAATTCGAAACAACTTTGATAATTATTTTACAACGATTAACAAACTGTTTAGAATATTCTTTGTGAACTGCTCACTTTAAACTAGTTTCAATATAGGGATAGTTTATATAATAACATCATACACAGAACGTAATAGCAATGTGAGCGTTTGGACCGCGGGTGTACCGATTAGAATTCTGCTGAATTTTTGCAGGATGATAGTACCTGTAGTGTACCTCAGTGTACCTTTCATAGAATTCAGTGTACCTCTCTAGATAATAAAATATTTAACCAAAATAGGTACACCCGCCATCCAAACGCTTAGACCGCGGGTGTACTTATTATTTCTGTTAGGAGACGCTAAATTCACTATTTCTTTATTGATAACATTAGTACCTGCAGTGTACCTCAGTGTACCTTCCATAGAATTCAGTGTACCTCTCTAGATAATAAAATATTTAACAAAATAGGTACACCCGCCATCCAAACGTTTAGACCGCGGGTGTACTTATTATTTCTGTTAGGATACGCTCAATTTGGTATTTCTTTATTGATAACATTAGTACCTGCAGTGTACCTCAGTGTACCTTCCATAGAATTCAATAGAGACATTAGACATTATTAATATAATAACTTAATCAAAAGCCTATATTGAATAACACACTTGTACTTTTCCACTGAGTTTATTTTGATTCTGAACCTGACGGGTTTCGCCTTACGGCATTCTCAAAAGCTTACATTGATGTTTTAAATATGAAGCCCACTTTCCTGACAATGTCATACATGCAAATTCTAGACACCCCTTGAGTCACAATTGTCACAAACACGCTGCATTCCTGCAAAACTTTAATGGCGGTCTTTATTTAGTTTCTTTTGTACTTTTCGGAACCGGTGAAGGCAGCACTTGCCATCAGCCTTGTCATGAGTCTTTACGCAATCAAGTAAAATAACTATAATATTTAAGTACATAAGTAAGGGAAAAGTATCAATAGTGGACATTGACCCAATAGTGGAGCTTGGATTTTTATAATGGTGACCTTAGCCTTACCGGAGAATGAATAAAAAAATTGAGATAATAATATGATATCTTGAATGGCGGGTTGATAAAATTGATATTTATGTAACTTTGTTATAGGTATAATTTTTCATCAATAGAAGTACACTAGATCTGTTTGTAGGTACACTGAAGTAGACAGCAGGTACAGATGTTATCAACAAGGAAATAACGAATTTAGCGCCTCCTAAGAGAAATAATCAATACACCCGTGGTCCAAACGTTTGAAGTGCGGGTGTACCTATTTTGTTAAATATTTTATTATCTAGAGAGGTACACAGAATTCTATGAAAGGTACACTGAGGTACACTGCAGGTACTAATGTTATCAATAAAGAAATACCGAATTGAGCGTCTCCTAACAGAAATAATAAGTACACCCGCGGTCTAAACGTTTGGATGGCGGGTGTACCTATTTTGTTAAATATTTTATTATCTAGAGAGGTACACTGAATTCTATGGAAGGTACACTGAGGTACACTGCAGGTACTAATGTTATCAATAAAGAAATACCGAATTGAGCGTCTCCTAACAGAAATAATAAGTACACCCGCGGTCTAAACGTTTGGATGGCGGGTGTACCTATTTTGTTAAATATTTTATTATCTAGAGAGGTACACTGAATTCTATGAAAGGTACACTTAGGTACACTGCAGGTACTAATGTTATCAATATAGAAATACCGAATTGAGCGTCTCCTAACAGAAATAATAAGTACACCCGCGGTCTAAACGTTTGGATGGCGGGTGTACCTATTTTGTTAAATATTTTATTATCTAGAGAGGTACACTGAATTCTATGGAAGGTACACTGAGGTACACTGCAGGTACTAATGTTATCAATAAGGAAATACCGAATTGAGCGTATCCTAACAGAAATAATAAGTACACCCGCGGTCTAAACGTTTGGATGGCGGGTGTACCTATTTTGGTTAAATATTTTATTATCTAGAGAGGTACACTGAATTCTATGAAAGGTACACTGAGGTACACTACA
The DNA here is from genome assembly GCA_914829495.1 of Eilema sororculum. Classification (NCBI taxonomy): domain Eukaryota; kingdom Metazoa; phylum Arthropoda; class Insecta; order Lepidoptera; family Erebidae; genus Eilema; species Eilema sororculum. The sequence continues at coordinate 10,928,863 of OU618553.1, read as the reverse complement.
GGTACTATCGTCCTGCAAAAAATCAGCAGAATTCTAATCGGTACACCCGCGGTCCAAACGCTCACAATAGCAATTAATATTTGGAAATTTGGAAAAGAAGTGTAAATAAGTTTTATTATGGTGGATAAAAATGATAATACTGTTCAATTTCATATTTGTTAATGTAAATGTTCTTAAGAAATGAGATAAACAGCCAATCAACAAACTGCTCAGTTGAACTGTGCTTGTAATGCTGTCAAAAAGGGGTATACAAAACGTTATTCATGCGAAATATTGCAGACATCCTACCTGCAATATTTCACACTTTGCTCACACCAATCTCACAGGCGTTTGCGAACAGAAGGTAGCATAGTACAGGGGAGTATCCAATCAGTTGCGAATCAGCGGTCATCCATTTAAGGCTTGATCACGGCGGTTGTTTACCGCGCAGATTGATTAGCCTGTTTGATAGCGTTTAACAAACATGTAGGTAAAGCTAATTAGTATTCATATTGTTTCTAGTATATTAAGTTATATGAATTATGTTCGTTGTGAACCTACATGATTATTCTTTCTTTACTTTAATAAGTTTATACATGCATTCGTTCTACCTTCGTTGTTTCGTACCAAACTGAACGGTTAAGTGTCATCTTTCTTACTTGCTTAAATGTGGAGTCCATGATTAAATTGCCCGCTTGATGACAAGAGCTCGGCCCCTATTACGTAGGGCCAAAAATCATAGTAGACGAAATGTGGGTGTTAACACACCTCTGCCTACCAATTCAGGGATTTAAAGGCGTGAGTATATGTATGTATGTCACTCAAGGGGAAGAATTAGAAAGGATTACTCTTTAAATAAATGACCTGTAAGTAAAGTCTTGTGAGATTACAATACGTATTACGAATTGAAAATAGCTTAACCGATAAAAAATGAAAATCAACATGGCGAAAGTGATATAATAAAAATTTCATAACTAAACCTACTTACTCCAATGATGTTTCATAAACTGACTTACTCAGGAGTTATTCCTTGCTACCTAGTTTTTAGGGTTCCGTAGCCAAATAGCTAAAACGGAACTCTTATAGATTCGTCATGTCTGTCTGTCTATCCGTCCGTATAACACAGCCACTTTTCTCCAAAACTATAAGGCCTATTCTGTTGAAACTTGGTAAGTAGATGTATTCTGTGAACCGCATTAAGAATTTTAAACTAAAATAGAAAAAAGCAATAAATTTTGGGGGTCCTAGAACTGAAAGTCAAATTGCTATTGAGGTTTCTAACATATTCTTTTTTAAACTGAATATTTTGCGCGAGAGACGCCCTCTCCCCCTCTAACTTCTAAAATAAGAGAATCATAAATCTAAAAAAAATATATTATGTACATGCTGCTACGGAACCCTTCATGGGCGAGTCCGACTCGCACTTGGCCGGTTTTTATTTTATACTTGGCATAGTCATTTCCGCCACTATATAAGGCTATACACACAAACAATAATATAGAAACCTTACTTCTGCGGTCCTAATGAGCTAGAATTTATAGCTTCTCGTTTATATGCTCATAAATATATACGTTTGCAAAAATAATAGCTTTTTCCTCAATTTATGTCACCTTGCACGAAAATATACGCTCATACCAAATACGTCAATAGTTATTTCCAAACTTGTAGTACTTTGATGCTCAGCTATTGTATACCTAACAAAATTACTTTCAAATTAATACCTTTTTTTTTTTTTTTCGTGCGGAAATCCCCTCAGATACCCCCCCTGCCGGAGCCGGAAGGGGAGGTTATGTCGGACTCGAACCGACTAAAACCGCACGCCGACTGTGGGTCTTGGTGCTAGGCCGGAGGTGAGGTTGTCAAAGACATATCCCTCGCACCCCGGCTGACCCAGGGCCATCCCTTACGGTCTGGCCCTCCTCAGGAGGGGGGACAACGGTGTCCCCAACTCGCCCCCGGAATGGGGAGGCGCGCTATTTAGCGCGCCGCCGCCGTGGCCTGCTTCTGCTGGGGTGACAGGCGGCTCCACCCGTCACCCCCAGGCCCGCGCTCATGGGGGACGGAGGTCAGTCAGTGCCCTCCGACGCCCGAGTTGCCTGCGCGCACGGGCGGCGCGATCCGCGAGTCTTTCTCGCTCGCGCCGCCTCTCCTGCTCCGCCGTCTCCTTCACGACCATTCCCTGCTCGCTGAAGGAGACGCCGGCCGCCCACGCGTCCGCGCAGCGGACCATTGCTGTGAGCAGGGTGGCGAGGGTGAGACTCTCACTCCCAGGGCCGCCACTAGCTCCCGCCTCGGTTCGGCCCATGCCGGGCACTCGGTGAGCGTGTGCAGCCCCGTGTCCTCGCTCGCGTCGCAGTGATGGCACTCGGACGTTGGCTCCTTTTCGATCCGACACAGATATCTCCCGAAGCACCCGTGCCCGGTGATAATCTGCGTCAGTCGATACGAGAGGCTGCCATGTGGCCACTCGAGCCATTCCCCCATGATGGGCCTTACCGCCTCTATGACGGCATGCCCTGCGCGTCGTTGCTCAAGTCGTCGCTCCCACTCCGCCACCATGATCCCGTGGAGCCGGGACCTCTCGGCCCGAATGTCTTCGGGCTCGGGATCGTATCCCCGCTCCCGCGCCTCCTTACGGAACCGATACAGTGCCGCAAGGGATCTCGCTTCCAGGATCCACGGTGGCGATCCGGCTAGGAGACTCGCCGCTTCAAAGGATATCGTGCGGTACCCCCTAATGGCCCTGCAGGCCATCGTCTGCTGCGGCGCATGCAGCAGTTGCACGAACCTGGCCCGCAGGGCGTCCGCCCACACGGGGCACCCGTACAGGGCCATGGACCGCACGACACCCGCGTAGAGTCTCCTGCAGGAGTCCTCTGGGCCCCTCAAGTTGGGCAGCAGCCGCATCAGCGCGTTAGCTGACACCAACAGTTTGGGGCGCAGACTTCGGAAGTGCTCTCCGAAGTCCCACCGACCGTCGAGTACGAGCCCCAGGTATTTCAACCGGGGCTTGATGTCGATGGGAGTACCTCCTACTGTCAAGCTGGATCCCGGGGGCGGCCTGCGCCGAGGACCATGAAAGAACAAGGCCTCGGATTTGTGCAGAGCCACCTCGAGACCTAGCCGCCGGATCCGATCCACGACTTGAGCAACAGCGGTCGTGGCCCTCTGGGTCGCCTCGCGGTGTGTAGCGCCACTCACCGTCACTAGCGTGTCGTCCGCATAGCACGTGACGGTGGCACCGAACGCGAGCTCACCGCGAAGCACCCAGTCGTATCCGATGTTCCACAGGAGCGGCCCCAGGACCGATCCCTGTGGGACACCGCACGACATCTCACGCCTACCGACGCCGGTCGCACTTGGGTAGATGACGGCCCTCTCCGTCAGGTACGCCCCGACTATGCGGCGGAGGTAGAGAGGCACATCGTGGTACACGAGTGCCTCCCTGATGCAACTCCAGGGCAAGGTGTTGAACGCGTTGGAGATGTCCAAGGACACCGCCAACATCACCTCGCCCCGGGCAACCGCATCCTCCGCCAGAGTCCTCACGCGCATGATGGCATCCACAGTGGAACGCCACCGGCGGAAGCCGTACTGCGTGTCCGCTAGGTCCGGCCCCACTCTAGAGAGGTGCTCGACGAGGCGCTTGGCAATCACTCTTTCGAAGAGCTTGCCCACCTCGTCGAGCAACACTATGGGCCGGTACCCGGACGGCTCGTCCGCCGGGCGTCCGTCTTTGCAGATGAGGACCAGTTTCCCCGTCTTCCACATCTTCGGAAACTGGCCCCGCTCCAAGCACGCGCTGAGGAACCCTCGCAGTCGGGGTTCGAGACCGTCGAAAACCAGTAAATGCGTTGACAATTCAAGAGGTTTAAGAACTTGTAATAATCACATTCAAAATTGGCTCAAATAGTTACGGCCAAGTAAGTATTTTTGCTTGCCTGTTAGTAGGGATAAAAAAAGTCTTTAAGATAAATAAAATGGTTATAAATTTTCAGCGGTAGGTACTTACCACGTTATACCTTTGATTTTAATGATTATAAAGTTTTCCGAAGCTGATTTTTATACTAATACTATATTTGTACATTGTAAAACCTAAGTGAAATCAATATTATTTATCCAAGTCACTGTCCTCTGGAATGCAGAAATGTAATATTTTTAATCTGTTGGTTTGCCCCCTATAATGGTTTTTTTGAGGCAAAAGTAACAGATTCCTGCCTAGTTTCGGTCTTTTGAAGAAGATATACCTAATATACCTAGGATCAAGTATAACTCTTCATCCTAGTAATATACTTACTCAAAATAAAGCCTTCTTGAAAGAAGCAGAAAAAAAAGAATTTGAAATAACTTTTTTATGTTCGATATTTAAATTAGGCGACAAAAAATAAGTGTGAATGTTATACAGCAATTGTTGTATAGGTATATATAATTGGAATTTCGGAATCGGCTTCAATGATTTTCATGAAATTTAGTATACACGGGGTTTCGGGGGCGATAAATCGATCTAGCTAGGATTAATTTTTAGAAAATTTATAAAAAAAAAACAGATATTGTTTCTAAAAAGTTTTTTTTTTAAATTACTCGCAACTTCAGAAGTTTTTAACTAACAAGATCTAATAAGATTTTTGCCCAATCTGGGAATCACACCTGAGACTCCGAGAGGCACAGAAAGTCTACGACCTTGTTAGTCAAATGCGACAGTTCTTCTTATCTTATAGCTCGCAGACTTTTGAACACGTTTGTTATAATAGTAAAATTTATGATGAACCTTTTTGAGACTCATTTGCAATATTAGCTTTCGAACAATTCACCCATCCGCTATCAACCCTTCCTCAAAGGACTAGAATTGAATGTTCTCAATAGTTCAGCAACCGCAACTAGTTCTCTAAAGCCTTTTATTGTTTGTGAATCACAATATAGTGGAATATTCTAGATGGAAAACTGTTTAATATAATAAAATTGTAATGTCATATTGTTTAAGACCATTTGAGTTACATTCCACTTGCAATTTCATATAACTATGTTGACTTGAATTATCTTTGAAATCAAAACCCGAGCCAGAGCCTCATGTGTCGATCAGTAGGTGTCACGGCCTGCAAATGAAGTTAGCTTTTTTTATAACACCTTTTTTTTTCGTGCTGAAATCCCCTCGGATACCCTCCTGCCGGAGCCGGAAGGGGAGGTTATGTTGGACTCGAACCGACTAAAACCGCACGCCGACTGTGGGTCGTGGTGCTAGGCCGGAGATGAGGTTGTCATCGACATATTCCTTCGCACCCCGGCAGACCCTTTTTTATAACACCTGATGGAAAGTGGTTACCGTGGCCCATGGACGTGTGACTCCCCTAGAGTCACACTCGTGCCACCGACCCTGTAATATAGAGTTTCTGTGACATCAGTGCAGAAGACAGAGCAGGACAAGCCTTTAGTATTTTCACTGATAGCACAAAACTCTCCAGTGAGGTTAAAGGATTTGGAGGGACCTCATAATTATGTTCTTTTTTTATCTGTGGTACAACAATGATTATTTCAGTAATGTATTTAACATATTATGGTGTTTAAAAATATATATGGAGGCACTACAGTAGCAGACAACAAAATGAACTACAGTTTGTACTGATTTTAAAATAAAGTGTTGTGAAATGAAACGACGTAAATCATTCGGCGCAGTTCTGTCCACATGCCACAGGCGCCCAAACGCGTAACTGCGTGTTGGCCGGATCATAAAACATTTGAGACCAATCCGACCGGCAGCCCCACAGAAATATTGTCCCGGTAATATATCGGACCCCTAACTTTCTGATTTCATTGTTTGCAAATGTTTTCACATCTCCACGGATTTGTATTGCGGAAATAGTGAGAAATGTTTTTACGGTAGTTGAATTTTTATTAGATTGTTTTAACTTCTTTCAAAGTGTTTATAATTAGTTGCTTGCGTTTTAATTAACAACTCGTAGCTGCAGGAAATTCATTTTAAACGTTAAAACAGTATTTAACCTCATAATAATACCGTGATGAAGTAGTTATTTTGAAGGTTTAAAGTTTACCGCGCTAACTTTATTAGTGGTTTAACTGGCCCATAGTTGTTCCCATTCTGACAGGGTGGTCTGTCAATAGATTTAAGAGATTCTGTCTAATCTTATCAACAAATACGTAGTTAGAGTTAGGATGAAGGGTAATCTTATTGACCATGGGTTCGACTAATTTGATTGAAAATGGACTTCTTCCATTTTACTGTTTGAGTGCTATTTGCTTGTAAAATGGGAATTGAAAATAACGTATTTATCAGTGTATATCGTTAATAAATTAATTTGAACTATTGAATGAAATTTTAAAGCATTTAGGTAGTATGCTAACTATTCAAATCGATTAAGTTAGGAAAAAGCGAATCAGCTCAGGTGGGACTCAAAGCCACGATTAAGGGAAATGGTCTGACCACTGAGCCACCAAGCCATGCATGAAGGTTTCCAAATTTTCCTAATCGAAAATAAAACCACTTTTTACGGATTCTATCGCGATATATTTGTTATTATTTACTTTTTAAACCGACGTTTCTGCTGCTTTGCAGCGGCCATGATAATGAGATGAGATCCCGTTCTTAGCATTCCATGGATTCACCGTGCGGTCGCCGGGTCCATGGCGTGGTACAGAGAGGAACACTGTGACGGCGCCTGGGACTTGCGACCCAGGTGTAGGTTTAGGGTGCCCACCTTGTGATGCATCAGCGCTCACCTCTACCCTCAGTCGTGTTCCCCCCTCTACCTATCCAAATTTGGTAAGATCCTATCAACGCTGTTTTAGATATTTGTTTGAGTAAAGAGCTTACTGAAGCTCTTGGCAATCCGAGGTCTTTAAATAAGTTATACAGGGATTTAGCTGGAATTCCCCTTGCTCCTACTTCCACGGCGTAGAGTTTAACCACATAGCCATTTTTGGTTAACTCGTTGGTCAGGTCAAAGTATTTGTTTATTTTTATAGCGTGGTCTTTAGGTATGTTAGTTTCCCACGGTACTGTGAGTTCTACTAGTACTGCACGCTTTTGCTGTTTTGAAAATAGGAATATATCGAGTCTGGATGACGAGGCACCAACATCCTCCGGTATTTTATAGTGTTTCTCATACGAATCTGCGAGTAATGTCCAATCAGCGGCTGCTATCAAAATTGAGTACGGCTTTTAATTTGTCTTTTTTGAGCAGCCTTCCTTTACAAACGCGACGTCATTTCTTTGGTTTGTGGTTAAACCCTTTTTCGCTCTAGCTACCGCCAAACTTACCGCCTCACGTACGATTTTTAATACCTTATTATGTCGGCGCGAGTAATGACCCCGGTCTAATAGCGTCCTACAACCCACCAGTAGGTGCCTAGCAGTACCAATTGCTTCACCACATGAGTTACATGTTTTATCTGTGGCTTTTCCCCATCTGACAAGATTGCTTTGGTCGGGGAGGGTCAACTGGAATGTATTGAGATAGAATTTAAGGAGAGCCGGTGACCAGTCGTATATTAAGGTACGCCATTTTAAGGCTATGGGAATACAAAATTCACCTAGTGTTAACCATTCGTTTTGTATTTCTAGGTTCATTGCGTGCACTTTGTAGGTATTATTTTCATCTACTTGAAGAAAAGATTTTGTTATGTCTTTGTCTGACTGCCTCCTAGTATTAACTAAACCTACCCTACCAGTCTGCGAGCCTATCATGATTTTTTTATGGAATTGGAGGCGCGACTCGAGCTGTTTAGTACTTTGGTCTTTTGGAAGAGCTTGCACGATTTCGTCTTTTGATTTCGCTAGGACGTGCATTTTGGTTACTCTTAGATGTTTATAGAGTTCCGATGGTTTCTTGAACGTCATTCCAAAGTTATTTGAGGCTCTATATAATGTCGATGGGTCTGCCGACTGAGCTAGCCCCAGCCACGACTTCAAAAATATATCGCGATAGAATCCGTAAAAAGTGGTTTTATTTCAATGAGTGAAATTCGCGTAAACTTTAGAAAATATCAAACACTTTTCTTTTATTTTATTGACAGGTTCACTAAACTGGACACACTCCACATAATATAGAGCTCAACATACGACATTTTTGGTGAAGGCAATGTCTGTCCTTCTAGAAGTGAACACAGTATGCACATATAAATAAAGCTAGGCTTCTACTTTTATGAAGATAGATATAGAATATAAATAAAGAAAAATCATGAAGTAATTTTGGTGTATTATGGTATAAGAATCAATTTGGAAGAAGTGAATACATTTAATAGACGAGAATAACTTGGGTAAGTTTATATAACGACTCTGGAAAGTCACAAAAACTTTTCAAAAGTCCTTAGAAGTAATAACTGAGGGATGAAATTATATCTATACCACTGAAGATAATAGTGATAGCGTACTATCTATACTATTATATAATAGTAATTATGTATAAATATAACTGCCTTGTTGGTTCCCGGTGGAGTAGAATAGGGCTCCTCCTCTTCCTCCTCCTTGGCTCCTATTACGTGGGACTGAAAATCATCTAAATATGGGTGTTAATACACCTCTGCCTACCGCTTCGTGGAATTTCGAGTCGTGAGTATATGTATGTATATCGCACACACAGATGTGAGCAAAAGTAGCAGTAAACGACATCCAAGCGGACGGTGCCGCGGCCCAATGCTAGTCCAACTATATAAAATGTGTTCAAAATCCCCTAACTCTTGGTACGATATATTAGCTCTATTTTATACCCGAAAATCTCTAAGATGTTATCATTGCAACCAGATGTCTTTTATATCGTTGAACAAACGACGGATTCAAGTTTTTATTGCCATTCACTGTCTCCCTCGTATCAAAACAAATCTATCACAGAGTTTTAAAGCTGTCTCAAATCGAATTCAGGATTTACTAGTAAAATGTAGCGATAATGACATTCAGGTCCGTTAGATACGAGTGTTTTGAGTAGGTACCTTTAAAAAAATATAAAGGTTACCAGCAATGTGGATAATGTAAGCATTTTATACAACCCCTAGGCATTGTATATAATGTCTGCTGTTCCACCGGCAATGTGTAAAATTAATAGATTTTGATCTATAGTTATCAATGTGCATCGGCCTTTTTAGGGTTCCGTTGCCAAATGGCAAAAAACGGAACCCTTATAGATTCGTCATGTCTATCTGTCTGTCCGTCTGTCTGTCGGTCCGTATGTCACAGCCACTTTTCTCCGAAACTATAAGGCCTATTCTATTAAAACTTGGTAGGTAGATGTATTCTGTGAACCGCATTAAGAATTTCACACAAAAATAGAAAAAAAAAACAATAAATTTTGGGGGTCTCCATACTTAGAACTGAAAGTCAAAAATTTTTTTTTCATCCAATGTCTCAATCTCATATCTATAGATATGTCTTCAAAAATGCTGTTGAGGTTTATAACACCATTTTTTTCTAATTTGAATAGTTTGCACGAGAGACACTTCCAAAGTAGAAAAATGTCTCTCCCCCCCCCCTCTAACTTCTAAAGTAAGATAATGATAAATCTAAAAAAAATATATGATGTACATTGCCATGCGAACTTCCAACGAAAATGGGTTTGAACGAGATGTAGTGAGTATTTTTTTTACTTCATCATAAACAGCAATTTTCGCCTTTCATTCAATTAACTCATAAATAATACAAGAACTTTTATATTTTGTTACTTGCTGCTACGGAACCCTTCATGGGCGAGTCCAACTCGCACTTGGCCGGTTTTCAATATATTTTTGTGGAATATTTCTTTCTGGATGATTGTACCTATAAAAAAATCCACTGTAACCTCATAGCCGTCCACCAACATCTTGAGACGGCACGGCCTGCGCTCTACTTTTCCTCACGGAGACACAAATAAGCCACCCTGGTGACACGTCTTACCTTCTATACCCCGGCTTTGTGATAGAGGAGAACTTCATGGCAAAGGCTGGACTGTGCGTGTATATTAGGGCGGATGTTTGCTGTCGCCGCTTACGCTGCCTGGAGGACCTTTCTCTTTCTGTTCTCTGGCTACACGTGGACCACGGCACGTCTAGCCGAGTCTATGCCTGCGTGTACCGTCCCTTTAAGGGAGGACCTTCAGAAACGGCTCATCTCTTCGACCATCTGAGTCGGGCGGCAGATGCAGCGCAGGAGCGGTTCCCGTCCGCAGAACTGGTGTTTCTGGGGGATTTTAATGCCCACCACGAGATGTGGCTGGGATCTACCAGAACTGACCATGCTGGACGGACTGCCCACGCATTCGCTCTCACGCACGACTTGGCCCAGTTGGTACCCGAAACCACCCGGGTACCAGATATAGCGGGTCATCAGCCCTCTTTGCTGGACCTTCTGCTGACGACCCACCCAGCCCAGTACAGTGTCTCTGTTCATGCCACTTTGGGTACCTCCGACCACAAGTTGATCTGCGCCAAGGTGCCTATCGCTACCCCCCCCCCCCCAAGACCAGTGGAGATCAAAAGACGGTTATGGCACTATTCGTCAGCAGATTGGGATGGACTACGAGATTACTTTGCATCCGTCCCGTGGACTCAGCGCTGCTTTAATGGTGGGGAACCATCAGATTGCGCATCTGCCATCGCTGGTGAAATCAGTTTGGGCATGGAGTATTATATTCCATACACTGAGGTCACCAGTGCCCGCAGAACTCGACCGTGGTTCGGTCGTGAGTGCGCTGCTGCTGTTCAGCAAAAACAGTTGGCGTACCGCGCTTGGACCAGGGCACATGCAATGCGCGATCCAAGTGAGGGCCATCTCAGGGCGGCGTATAATAGAGCCACCAAGGACTGCAAAAGGGCTTACATCAGAGCGGATGCCCAGCGCGTGGCACGGCTTTTTTTTTTTTTTTTTTTTTTTTTTATCGTGCGAAAATTCCCCACGGATACCACCCCCACGGAGCCGGTGGAGGCGGTTATGTCGGACTCGAACCGACTAAAACGCACGCCGTCTTGGGTCCTTGGCTGCCGGAGGTGAGATTGCCAAAAGCATATCTCTCGCACCCCGGCAGACCCAGGACCATCTCTTTCGAGATGGCCCCCTTCGGGTTGTGGGGACCAAAATGTCCCCATCTAGCCCCGGTTACGGGGAGGCGCACTTTGCGCCGCCGCCGCGGCCTGCTTCTGCTAGGGTGACAGGTGGCTCCACCGGTCACCCCCAGGCCAGCGCTCATGGAGGACGGAGGTCGTTCTGCGACCTCCGACGTCCGGTTCGCCTTCGCTCTGCACGGGCTTCCCGGGCCCGGAGTCTGGTCCGGACCAGACCGGCCGCCTCCTTCTCGAGCATTACTTGCTCGCAGAAGGAGGCGGCCGCACCCCAAGCGTTTGCGCATCGTACCATCGCTGTGAGCAATGTGGCGTGGCACGGCTTGGCGAGCAACTCATGTCGCACCCTGCGGGCAGTCGTGGATACTGGCGACTGGCCAAAGCCGTACAAGCTAACTTTTGCCAGCCCTCGTTGCCCCCGCTGCGATGCCCAGACGGATCACTGGCCCATGAGCCGCAGGAGCAAGCGGATATGCTGGTTGACCTCTTCGCGGCTAATTCCCGGGTTGACAACTGTAGTGTGCAGGCGCCCACATTGCCAAGTTGCGGTCACTCAATGCCTGATATCCGTATCAGGCACTGCGACGTCCGCAAAACCCTGCAATCACTCGACATCCGGAAAGCCAGTGGCTCCGATGGTATTCCGCCGGTAGTCCTGAAAAAGAGGCGCAGCGGAGTTGACGCCGGCGCTCACGCGAATGTACCGATTGTCGTATGCTTCGGGAGTAGTGCCGCGGGCTTGGAAGGAGGCGAACATACAGCCGGTCCCCAAAAAGGGGGATCGCTCGGACCCGGCGAACTACCGACCCATAGCTGTCACGTCAGTCCTCTGTAAAGTGTTTGAGCATATCATTAACGCACAGCTCATGCGTTACCTAGAAGATCACTCCCTAATTAATGACCGACAGTACGGGTTCAGACCGAAACGGTCAACGGGTGATCTTTTGGCTTACGTCACACACCTCTGGGGTGACGCTATGGACAGGCATGGCGAATCATTGGCTATCAGTCTTGATATCGCCAAAGCCTTCGATAGAGTCTGGCACAGTTCGCTACTTTACAAGCTTTCGGCCTATGGTCTGCCTGTTCGACTGTGCGATTGGGTTGCCAGCTTCCTGCATGAGCGTAGTATCCGAGTTCTCTGTGTGGCCGGGCCTCAGAGTTCATGCAGGTTAATGCTGGCGTGCCCCAGGGGTCCGTCTTATCGCCCACTCTCTTTCTTCTGCATATAAATGATACGCTAGCAGTAGGCAGTATCCATTGCTATGCAGATGATAGCACTCTACATGGGCGATACTTCGGGCACCCCGCGGCCAAGCGGGCTGACACTGACGCAAATAGACAGTGGCTTGTCGTTGAGCTCGACTGGGTCCTGACTTGCATCTCCCAATGGGGATCAGAGAATCTGGTCGAGTTCAATGCCAAAAAAACACAAGCGTGCGCGTTCACAGCCAAGACCTCCCCCTTCCTTCCTCTCTCCAGAATACACCGCTGGCTCTACAGGACCACATTGACATGCTCGGAATGGATGTTCGCTGCAACCTGAACAACAAAAATTACATCGAGAGCGTCATCAAAACAGCGTCGCGCAAACTCGGGATCTTGAACAGGGCGAAGCGGTTTTTCACGCCGGAGCAGCGGTGTCTTCTGTACAAGACACAGTTTCGCTCTTGTGTGGAATACTGTTCTCATCTCTGGGATGGTTCCGCGCAATACCTGTTAGACGCTCTTGACAGAATGCAGCGACGTGCAGTTCGTATCATAGGTGATCCTGAGGTTACCAACACCTTGGAACCTCTGCAGTTGCGTAGAGACGTTGCCTCTCTGGCCGTTTTCTACCGCCTCTACCACGGCGAGTGTTCTGAGGAATTATTTCAACTGATCCCACCCTCTCCCTTCCTATCCAGAACAACACGTGCTGGTCTGCTGTGCCATCCACACACGGTGGAATCCATACCATCTCGCACTAAACGGTTTGGGGGCTCTTTCCTCTGCCGCACGATAAAGAGCTGGAATGCTCTGCCCGCATACGTGTTTCCCTCCTCTTACAGTCCCGGGTTCTTCAAGCGGGGCGTGAAAAGGCATCTATCAAGGCCGTCAAGTTAGGGACCACCATTTTACGTCCAATGGCACCGGAAATGGTGGTCTGTATTTTCTGGACTGCACTTCAGCTTTGTTGCCATCTAGCGGGGTGCAGTCAATTGACGGACCAAATATAAAAAACAAAAAAAAAATATCAATCTGAACTATGAAAGTTAAATTGCGCGGTATGGACACTGCGCATTCTGACTTGGATAGATATAGGTAAGAAGGCTTAAGGCGGGAGCGGAGTTATATTTTTTCATAACCACCAAGTTTAGTATGTTTTTAGATAACATTTCATACAATTGCCAGGTGCGCACTCGGTATTATAGAATGCCTAGGCAAACTATAAAAAAAATTATATCACATACACATCAATATCACATGCAGGCTACGATTTAGAAATGTTATACATTGCCTAGACATTGTATAGAATACTGGATTATAGACATTGTTGACAACATAGACATTTAATTTTTAATTGTGCATAATGCACAGAATCGTAGTTTTTATAACTCATTTTAGTGGTATCCTATTACTGAGATGCTACTATCTGTGTCTGTCACCAGGCGGTATCTCATGATTGTCAGGCAGATAAAATATTCACCGATGATCTTTTTCGGAACCCTTCGTGTGCTAGTTCTACTGGAACTTGGCCGGTCTTCAGACCTTAACTACTGAATGACCGTGTCTATAAATATTTTTTATACATGACTGAGTTAGGTGGGAACTATTGCGGAGGTCAAGAGAGCTACCACAGTCTATATTCAATACGATTCAATGAATTAATGAAGCAGTGTCTTACAAACAAATTAACATTGTTATATACTAACTAGCTGTCCCGGCGAACTTCGTACCGCCAATTTTAGATCCCGTTCCCGCTGCACCATTTAGGGGGATGAAAAATAGATGTTGGCCGATTCTCAGACCTACTCAATATGCTCACAAAATTTCATGAGAATCGGTCAAGCCGTTTCGGAGGAGTATGGCAACGAAAACTGTGACACGAGAATTGTATATATTAGATGATTGAAAGATTATCCACTAATATGTGGAGTGAGAATGATGCTTGTGCTCACGTCCAATAGTCTCACTGACTTGCATATATTTTGTGTGATGGTAGAGGATGTGATTTCCTAAGTTATAACATTATTATTTAAGAATTCTAACTTCCTTTTAGAAATCACGTTCCTGTCGGCCATAGGAATACATCCTTGCACTCGACCACTTGATATACTGGTAGTGGAATGGACCAATGAGTGTATCTTCACATCAGTATCACTCCACGCAAAGTGCGCGGCAGAATAATAGGGCCCTTCTTCTTCTTTACCGAACCAATGGCAAGTGTCCCTAGAGAGCCCCAACAGGACCCCACCACCGCGTAGCACCCCTTCAGCCCACAAGCACCATTATTTGTTTTATAAATTTATTTATTTATTATAAAAGGCATTCAACAACTAAACAACACTGTTTTAATACAGAAATCTTATCTTCCCTAAATAAAATTTTCTTTATGACTTCCGAGTCTAATATTTTAACCTAGACGATTTTATCGTTCCGCTTGGTGTTTTTCATTACGATATTTCATAGCTGTAGTTATGATGGTAGCCTTTGTGCTCTTCTTAAAACAAGATAAATATTTTGTTTTGTTTTTATCGTATGTTTTTGAGTATTTTAAAAATGAAATACATAGGGAAAAAGAATCTTCTCGGGCGGGACTCGAACCCGCAGTCTTTCCCTTACAGGGGGAATGCCTGACCAATTCGGCTACCGAGACACGCCCGATATGATTCAAATTTCCCATCTTATACGTCTTTAAGGGAACCCGCAGTCTTTCCCCCTGTAAGGGAAAGACTGCGGGTTCGAGTCCCGCCCGAGAAGATTCTTTTTCCCTATGTATTTGATTTGTATAGTTAGCATACTTAATGCTGTAAAAATTCCTTCAAATATTTTAAAAATGGTTAGAATATTAGACTCAAATACTTTTAATGTTATTGCAATCTGAGAGAAAGCTTTTTATAAATCGACACAAAAATTGATGGAACCTTCAAAATGCACATTATCTTCGAATAATAGGCTGTTGGAGGCCCCACCAACCTCACCTGTAAGCTGGTACAGGTGGTGGTGATTGATGTTTGAAGCTCCTGCACAACCTTTCTTCTCGGTTTTGGGGGTTAAACATCAGTCGTTTATGATATTAATCAATCCATAAAAAAAGTAGAATTAGAAGAACGGAACCTGAGCTCTTAAGTGCTGGTTGCAACCGTGATTAGTGTTTATCTGATGATAATATTAGAATATTTTAGAAGTAAAAACTCATAACATAACATAAACTCACGCCTGTATTCCCCGAAGGGGTAGGCAGAGGTGCTAGCACCCACATTTCGCCAGTTTATGTTTAGGTCCCAATGTAATAGGTGAAGAGCCTATTGCCATTAACCGGGCACTTATAAACCTGCGATAAATACACATATAACTTCTAAAAGCATCGAAAAGTCATTGGTGTGTGCCATGGTAAACCTGGGATCGAACCCGAGACCTCGTCTCAGCAGTCCATTACCCATACCACTAGGCTACCGCAGATGATGAGACTCCTCTATGCATATTGGCCATTTTTCGTACAAAATTTTTTGAAATGGAAAAAAAGCCCAGCCCTTTGAACGCGTGATACCGTTACATATCTCGAGAGATTGTGAAAATTCATCGATTGTGTCAATTTAGAAGTGCTTGCATCTGAATATAAGTACCTAACTACATAATAAGTTGGCCAAGTTTCACATCACTTCTGTTGGCTTCTGATATATCACTGGCAATGTAATTTTGTATAACATATGTATAAAGTCAAAAAAAAATATCTTCAATATCACGTACGCTTGACTTTGAATATTGTCCCATTCGCCTTTAGTAGCATTGTGACTTTTGAATATTCTTTATAATATTAGATTCTATTGTTGAAGATGAATAAAACTCCTTGAATGTCATCTTTACAAGCCTGTTCAATTCACATAAGGTACGAGTGAGTGCTGAACTCCAGTTGTAAACTCATAGGTCAAGGTTGTCTTCAACCCAACCTGCCTTGCTGAACTTTGACCTTCGCCATTTGAGTTTGATCACCTACATATTTCATAACATATTCGATATGCCTCGATGTACGCCTCTATGAATGAAAAGGTTTTACCAGTAGAAGGTATTTATTTTAGGTTTGACCCGCAATAACATGGTCACAACTGGTGGCCGATCGGAGACTCTAGGGACAGCCCTTCTAGGCCACGCTAGATTCCTCGGTTTTCACCGGATTTCTCTCCACTAGCCGATGTGATGAAACTCTGTGCGGTTATAGTCGCTAAATCCAACTTACAGGGTTTCAGGGTCCTGTGGAAGTTTCTATACGCAAATAACTTTTAATATTAGTTCAGATCATATTTAAATTCGATATTAAGTGAGAGAGCTGCCCCAGTAAAGCTAAACTACTATATGAATATATTTTAATTTACTAACTAAGGACCGTATTCCAGAACTATACTCAATCCTGAATCTCGATTTTTTTATATTTTTTTTATTTATGAAATAGCATTACATTGTAGGTACATTATGATACTAGTATACTGAGATTTTTGAAATCTGTCAAATCTGTCACTGACGGATTTATCGTTCTGGTAACACATTTAATATTATCTTGTTCTAGTTCAACGCATACATAAAATATGTATAATATTCCGCTATGTTTCGTATGCATGTATGCGGTCAGCTTTAATTTCAACCTTTATAAAAACCTACGTACCTTTTTTATGGTATAAAGGCAGATTCATTAGAGCACTCATGCACCCTCGCTCCCCCATCTAATAACGATTTTACAAGAAACCCTGAAACCATAATGAGCTCTTGTTTTTAGATACGTGGAGCGTTACACAGGTTGTTGGGGTTCGTATAAAGGTATACTGTGAAAGTGATTATGTATACCTACTATATTATATATTTGTGCCCCTCTAGACAAGTGGCAATTTGTTGGCCGGCGCATTTTGACGTTTATGACGTTTATAGCAGTCATCAACGTATGTCAATCCCATAGTTTGATCACTCTATCCTATTCTATCAACGCATTGTCATTTTTTTATAATCTCGTGTTCCTTGATATACAACAATGATACTCGTAGCGGGAATTGATGCCATATATGTACATACAGTCAGCCTGTGACCACGGCTGGTGTAACCTGGTCGAAACGTCAGGCAAATCAAAGGTACGTGATGAACGAACGATAGGAACGTACCATGACCGCGTTAATTCCTGTTATTGCGATAATCCCGAAAGGCGGATTGAACGCCACTATTTTAATGGCAATAAGGCTCATTGAACCCTACAATTTAGACATTTTTCACTTTCACTACTAAGATTTGGTGCGTAAGGTATTTTCTGAAAATTGTCTCATAAATAAAAGGCTGTCTTTTATTACTTAATTTTACAAAGGATTTCTGTGTTCTAATTTCAAATATATTTTACTTTATCTGTTTTATTTTAACTGTAGTATTATAAGCCATAATAGGCTTTTACAAGACATGCTTACTGTATCTCAGAATTCCACAAAATAATTCTGTATCAATATACGTTAGTAATGACATTAATACGAAACCAAAACCTCTATCACTTTTCATAGAATAAAAAGTAATCTTTTATCAAACCTAATTCGATAAGTACTCTTAAATAATGATCGATATGATTGTATTTTAGGGTAATAAAGGTTAGATAAATTACGGCAAATGTCGTCTATTGGATATAAAAAGGTCAACTAAAGTGTCATAGATCGTCCTCGGGACCCACAGTTCTGCGGCGACGCCCACTAATACGTTTTTACAATCGTCCAGTGGTAATAAAACAAGGATGGGGGCTCGGATTAAGCTCGTTTATCATTCGTTTTGATGGCCCTTTTTGCTGTAATCATTCATTTTTCTTCCGTTGTTTTCTGCTTCCTTTGCGTTTAAATGCCTTTTGTTGGTCGTGAAGCAAACTCTTTTTATCAAATTAACTTACCTTAAGTTTTTTCAGGCTTAATTTATTGAACTCATAACCTTTAGCAATGAACGTGAAGGTGCTCACGTTATTCATTTTTGTGATTTAACGAATATAGTTGCGTGCTATGCGTACCTTAAATTCTTCACGTCGAGGCTGTTAAATCAATTAATGAGTTAGGGTCGACTTGAAAGCTTCAATAAAATAAGTTTTTGAGGTAAACTTTATTCAGGTTGTTAAAGAGAATGTCAAAGCAGATTTTTGCTATGAAATTCACTATAGTAATTGCAAAACAGTAAAACTTATAGTTTTATAGCGTGTCGGTTGTCATAAATGTTAATTGCTTTATTTCCCAGTGTTCGGTGCGAACGCGCGAATTTATTATGGTGGCTGTTTGTGCCTTTTTTCCCCCATTGTTATTGAATTAAATATATAAAATGCTTGAATAGTATAGGCATATATTTCACCATGCACAAATGAGAGGAATATTTATTTTAGTCTTAATAAAATTTACTTTTAGTTATGCTTATAACGCCGGGTATTAAGACGTACTCTTAATTTTTAATCCCTGAAGGCGTGTATTAACGTCGGAGATGTACCTATCGACACCCACATTCACTGCTACTTCCATACTAATATTATAAATGCGTAAGTAACTCTGTCTATCTGTCTGTCTGTTTGTCTGTATGTTATGCTTTCACGCCTAAACCATTGGTCGATTTTGATGAAATTTGGTATAGAGCTAGATTAGACCTTGAGAAACGACACACTCAAGGCTATTTTTGGTCACGATAACGGATGCAGCTGCGGGCAAAGGCTAGATATAAATATAACATTAAACTTAACCAGGTCGTTGCGAAATCAATGAACACTAAGTCCTAGATTTTATGTCGACAAGGTGCCTACTCCCTCAACGTGTATTTAACCAAATTTATTGAATGCCAAAAATGGCGTCAGTTATTCGCTAGCCAAGTATAAAACCCACCAACCTTTTACTGTCGAACTATGGTGTCGACAACACCATCATGTCAAGTCACTACAGTGACTGGCAAAATAATAACGATGTTCTATTAAACCACTAACTTCATTCCAATACATTAATCATTTAATACAGACATATAATTACTACGTATCCTATTTCAATTTCATTTATTATTATATTCTATTATTCGTATTCACTTACTTATGGAGCAATTAAATTTAATTTGTAATTATACCAACATAATTTATAATATATAATAAGGAAGGGTTGTAATTATTATAAACAGACATTATTTGTAATAAATAACGAAGAAACTAATAAACAGAATATTGATTACTGTAAATTAATTGTATATTATTTGTAAGTATGGGTTTCATTAAGCAATACGTTTTATAGGTTGTTCTACATATAATAATTGTAATGTTCGAATACATAGGGAAAAAGAAGAAGAATCATCTCGGGCGGGACTCGAACCCGCAGTCTTTCCCTTACAGGGGGATTGCCTTGACCAATTTGGCTACCGAGACACGCCCGATGTGATTCAAATTTCCCATCTTATACGTCTTTTTAAGGCGTTGTATAGTTTGTATGTAGCTGTAATGTAAGGTTGTGTTTTGTTGTTGTACAATTGCAATGTTTTACGTAAGAGGCGTATAAAATTTAAGAATGCTCATCATATAAATTATGTGACTAGCTTTTGCCCGCTGCTCCACCCGCGTGGATAACGCTTATCGCGACAAACATAGCCTGTGTTAATCCAGGGTCTCAGCTAACTCCATACCATCGCTTCAACCGTTTAGGCGTGAAAGAGTAACAAACATCTGTCCATCCAAACTTACAAACGTTCGTATTTATAATAGTAGGATAGTAATATCGGTCGTATGAGCATAAAGGAATTAATACTTTTTAATTTCTATGCCACTAAACCTTATGATAGCGTAGTAAAGGTCACTTCTCTCTAAATATTCAACATTCGGTCTGTGTTCTCATTATTCTCAATTGTGTCACTGGGTTACCTCTACAATGCAAAGCTTTGGTAGATTATTGCTTGTATGCCTAAGGGTCCGTCTTATCACTCACTTTCTTGCTTCTACATATTAATGGAAGATTGCATACTTTGTTGCAAATAAGAGAACTTTGCTGGAGTATTATTACGGATATCGTGTAGCTAACTAAGAAGAAAGCAACTTAAAAATAAAACTGATTTCGATTCACTTATCAAAATTAGTTTTACTTTCAAGTTGCTATCTTGATTTATTAGGTTTTATTTAGTGATTTACCATTAAATAAATAAATAAATTAATTAATTCTTTATATAACAACATACATACAGCAGTTTACAGGTAATTTCCTTTTAAAGTTTACATTGGAGTAAGTATATTGTAAAGCCATTTCGTTGAAATATTTCTAATAATTTCCACACTAGACTCATGGTCTGTATCGTGGAAATCATACATGATGAGTTACCGTTTTTTTATTTAGAACTCTGAACAACATTGTATACATTTAGGAATTTGTATGTAAGTAGTTTATCTAACTAAACATCTAACCTAAGTAATACATTATTTCAGTAGTTTCATTTTCATTTCTACATCTGGAAATAAAAATCTATATAAGCCATTTAAATAAATACTTACCTACGAACATTTTAGAATTGATACCTTTAACTAACCTATGACTAAAATGTAACCAAACTTAAGAATGAAAAATGAAATGAATGAATCTTAACTTAATAATATAATCCATATTTAAAAGTACTAGTAATATGGCTACAAACAAGAACTAGGTTCTCATCAATAGCGTGTAAAACGAGCTAATACTTAAGAATACGTATAGTCAGCGTCATAAATATCTTGACGGTGAAGTCTCAAAATGATCTTAAAACCAGAGCCAATCAAACTATTTTATTGATATAAATGGTATTATTGTTCAAATTGAAGGTGTATGCCAAATATCAGAACAATCAGTATCTTCAACTGAAAAGGGGTAAAAAACTAAATTAAGATCATTTTGAGTACTTAGTACGTCAACAACTTTCATGCTGACTGCGTAAATAGTGAATGGCTCGATATTAAGATATCGAGCTATGCACACTACTTATTTCCAAGCATTATCCACGAATTTTTGTTAATAATCAATCTATTTATAGCACTCTCTTAAAGCAGTCTCTAACATTAAATATTAAACTATAGTAACCTATTTATTACCCGCCTACACTCCGAAAGATTCTCAGCAAAACAGTATCCAAGGGCTACCCTATTTCTTCCCGTGGGTATTATATAAAACGAGAGATATGGCTATTCTCCATTTAATAGAGTAAGTTTAATAACCCCTAAAAGTACCCGGTTGATAGTAGTAACGAAAACTTAACTTGTAATTGGCAAGATGTGTTATATACAACTTTTAAGGTTATAAAAGCGTAAGTACGTGTCTGAATGAATCTACAAAGTAATAAATCTTTCAAAATTCAACCTTATTTTCAAAGAGTCCAAGATGTCCAAGCAAACTAAATGTCAATTTACATTAACGTCAAGTTCTAAAGTTAAAGTTAAGTAAACCTTTTGGTAGTATAAACTAAACAAAGAAACCCGTAGTGTCACGGTTCTCGAGCTCTCTAAATCAATTAGAGCGAAGGCGGTGCGTCCCCAGCGGTTTAATAAGAAGTTACGACGACACTGCGTCCACCCATAAAATGCTGACCACTGAAACCTAACAATGGACGCCCAGATAATGGAAAATTGTCTAAAGGGATTTTTTTTATTATAACCACAGTATATCCACTCTAGTTTGTGACGAGAATTTGTGGTACTTTGCTCCTTTTGGCCTTTATTACAGAATTATATTATTTCAAATAGTGACAGTAACTTGACAGTTTTTCTTTTATGATAATAACGGGAATTAACGCGATCATGTTATAGGTACAATCGTACCTTTGATTTGTACATGGTGAAAACAAAATATCGAGAATGTGCGGGTAGATGAAGAACCTACTACCTCACGGATTCGAAGACGGCGGGCGTGCACAACGGAGCCAGTCAGCCTGTGACCACGGCCGGTGTAACCTGGTCGAAACGTCAGGCAAATCATAGGTATGTATGTACCTATACCATGATCGCGTTAATTCCCGTTATTATCATTATTGTATATCATGGAACGCGAGAGTTTAAAAGTTAGTTTTTCTTTTGTAACAGATTTTCGATTTTAATAATCGTCTTAAGATATTTTCAGAGTATGAGCAATGAAAATTAAGGTAAATATAAGTATTCCTTTTGTAGTTTAGTAAGAGTGGTTAGAGGTAAGTTTAATGAGAAAGGCAGTGAGCCACAATGGGACAATACACTCTTACCATCTTGAACCCGGGCAGTTTTATCGTGGACCGCCGTAAGGGCCTAATAAAAATGATTTATTTAAAAAGTTGCGTCATAAGTTCCTATACAGCAACTTTTGCCTTAGGCTTTGGGTTGGAGATTAGAAAACAAAAAAAAAAACTGAATAAGCATTTTCTTAACATACAAAAGTACATTTGAAGTCTAGTAGCGAGTGTCATATTCTGCTCACGTTCCATAGAACCCTCTTAGGTGTATTCTTCAAGTTTACTGTCTCAAAAAGTATCACAGGTTCAGATCACAAATCAGTTTATGTTTAGCGGACGAGGATTTCTGTACGGGGAGAACATAGTGCGTGCGTCGGCCAGAGTCCGCCGTAAAATGTCTGTTTCTCACCCCTGGGTCCTCTGTACAGAATGCTATAAAAACCTGTATAATTTTATTTTGCCTTCAGGACTCGTGATATAGTGACGCCATTAGCCATAACGCAATTTGTTCATATAAATGTCGTAAATGTGAAAATTTTGTATTTTCACTTTTAATAGTTAACTGTTAAATATATTGGAATATGTTGTGTTTCCCACAAATGTCTATTTAGCTCAAGCAAACCTAGCCTTCCTTATTGGCGGACAAGGCTCTAATGTGGGCTTTCCTTTTGAGATTTGAGGGCCCGATGGTAAAAAGGCGCTTCTAGGTCTAGTAAAAGAAAAAAATCGGTAGGAGAGTAGATCCCGGACTGCATCCATACTAATATTATAAATGCTAAAGTAACTCTGTCTGTTTGTCTGTCTGTCTGTCTGTCTGTATGTTACGCTACACGCCTGAACCACTGAACCGATTTTGATGAAATTTGGTACAGGGGTAGATTAGACCTTGAGAAAGGACATAGGCTATGTTTGGTCGCGATAACCGATATCCACGCGGGCGGAGCCGTGGGCTAAAGCTAGTAATATTATATGATATGATGATAATATTTAATTTTACCTGATATACTTACACTAATCACTACATAGTACGAGTATAAAGCATATGTACGCTTATATCTTCAAAACTAAGTTACAGATTTTGATGCGGTTTCTTTTAATAGATAGAGTAATTCAAGAATAATTTTTATATGAATATATGCTTAATATAGTAGAGGGTGCAGCGGGAACGGAATCGGACGCCAGGCGGGTGGAGAAAAATTGGCGGTATGAAGTTTGACGGGTCAGTTAGTATAGATATAAAAGTGACGATAAATTACTAAGGCGATCGGCACACTGCGACGCGCGACGCGGCGTCGAGCGTTGTTGCGTCGACGCGGCGGCGTCGCGCTCGTCGCCTCTACGGCGCCCATTTTGTATAGAAAAACGCGGGGTCCCACACACTGACAACGCAATCACGCGCGTTGGCGCAGAATACGCGCGTACATGCAGAAAACGCGAGGTATGGCACACTGAAATCTGCCATCACGCGCGTGTTTTTCGACGGATTTTTAGTCCGAGAGCTGTTAGAAATTTCTGTGTAGGTATTTGAGACGAATTTTAAATTAATATTATTGCAATGCAACATGACTATTTAACGGCAAATTTAGAGCGCTTTCACATCAACTGACGTCCGATATCCAATATCCGACATCCGAGATCGGAGGAAGTCAAATATCGATGCCCAATATCGGGTATTGGAGCCGACACCACTGTTTTGGCACGTTATCGGAACACGCAGAGACTTCAAGCGACTTTCAACCTAAATGGCATTTTCTTAGTTACGTCTCTTTTCGCGTTAATAGATGACGCTGATCACGAATATAAGAAAAAAAAATAGTTACTATGTCATGTCAATAAGTCGAAAATAGCTTGCACTTCTAATCACTTTCTTTTCATCTCTAGCGTTCTTAATACAGTCTGGGCTATCGAGCTAATGGTCGGATGGCTTTACTTTACTTTTCTCAAAATTTTAGATTACTTCACACACCTACCTACCAAAAAAATTCTAATATCTCTCGGACTATACTAGCTCTCTCGCGTCAACGCGCGTCCACGCGCGACGCCGCGTCGAGCGTTGCAGTGTGCCAATCGCCTAAAGGTATATTTTTCTTGTTTACCAACCATCAAAATACCTTATTCTGTAAAAGAAAATTAGTATTAGTCTTACTTCAGATATCTTACTATCATAAACGAGGTCATATAAATGATAAATGAGCAGTGCCGTCGTACTATTGTGCGCTATCACTAGCTATCATTTTATATTGTGTATCGTGAGCACATATTAGATTAGCAACTACTCTAGTTTGGCACAACAGCCTTGCTTACACACACATATTGGTACTCTTACAAGCTTTTCAGTTATGTTTATCAAACGGAGTCCTACATAAGCCTCTCTACACAAGCAGATAAGTATTTTTTACGTGAAGCGTCGACTACGAGTGTTGAACTATTTGCGAACAAACTTCCATCGTAATGAAAAGTAAATTCCTCCAGTCGTCGTTCACGAAGACATCAATAAAACTATTTCTATTGACTCTACTGAAGCTTTACTTTTGAAAAATATTTACTTATTCTACTTGTGCGGTCTTGGCTTTATGGCCGCCTAACTAGCGGATCGACGGCTGTGTCACTGTATTTTTCGATATTCTTCCAATTTATTGGACTTCTTTACGGACGGTGAGCATTGTACCCGATTACGGAGTTTTATAAAAGTATTCTCTTGTATTATTTTATTTTAAAGTAAGATTTTAGTTTTCTCTTTTTAAAATAGGATTTTCGATTGGTAAGCACTGTTTTATGGCTGACTGAAAATAATTTTGAAGTAGTTGATTTGCGTTTCACCTTGCGTTAAGCAATTTCAGAAATTGCACACGTATTTTGTTTTCAGCAATATTGATAAATTAATTTATTTCACATTTCGGTTCGTGCAGTGCATAATAAATAATACTTACTAAAGCAATCTTTTGATCTCTAAATTCTAAGAAAATAACTAATTATAAAGTCAGTTTTAAGTGGATTTAAAATTATATCGTTATTCAGTCTAGAATCTCTTTCTCCATACTCTCTTAACTAATTTTAAGTACTTTATTGAAATCTTGCCACGAATACAAATAATAGGCTAATGCAATAGTAATGAAAATCGATACTGTAGTACCTGAAAAAAGCAATTTTATAAACATATAGAGGAATCATTTCCTTCTCGAGGTGGTAGACTTTCTTGCTGGATGTCGTAAAAAAGTGACAAACAGACAGAATTACTATTACTCTAAATATTAATGTGGTTTGGTGAAATTACTTATCTTCTACTTCTTTAGCTAATAACTGTCTTAAGTGTAATATGTAAGTTTTATGGTTTCTAATTGCTACTTTATTTTCTGCAGTTTCACAACTTTAAGGATTTACGTACTTAAGTTACTTATTTGTTACTAGCTTTTGCCCGCGGCTCCGCCCGCGTGGATATCGGTTATCGCGACCAAACATAGCCTATGTCCTTTCTCAAGGTCCCTTATACGAATTTTCATCAAAATCGGTTCAGTGGTTTAGGTGTAAAAGCGTAACATACAGACAGATAGACAAACAGACAGACGGAGTTACTTTCGCATTTATAATATGGCGGCATGCTAATTATATGACTTTATATTTTATGCTAAGCTAGAGGTGAAGTCTCAAGAAGGATAAAACCATCAATAAAAATCAATGCTAAAATGATGGATATACGCCTGATGGGTTGCATTTGTTTGTAAAAAAGATAAGAATGAGGGTTGCCCTTAACACGATTCCAGATTTATTCCCCAATGTCCTTAATCCCAAATTTTCCAATTTCCAAAAGCACTCAATCGATCACTGCATTTTGCTCTCGTGCCGTTTCCTAATACTACAACATCTTTAAAAAAAAATATTATTATTATTATTATTATTTTTTTTTAACAGGCAGGCAGTCGAAACAACTGATAATGCCCGTATCCTGCTTATGCCCACCAGTGTTTATTTATTTTGGTTAAGGTGTTGGTCTAATCTATTCTTAAACTGATTTATGTTCTGGGCTGTCACAACGTCATGTGGTAGCTTATTCCACTCTCTCACTACCCTATTACTTATAAAGTTTCTGTGTGGATTGTTATTCGAGAAGCTGGTGGATAGTCTCAGGTGGTGACCTCTGAGGTGGTTATTATTGTTGCGCGTGAACAACTTGTCAAAGTCTTCAATGTCGTAATGTCCACTTAAGATCTTGAAAGTCTCTATCATGTCACCTCTATGTCTGCGTTCTTTTAGAGTTGTAATTTTTAAAACTCCCAAGCGCTCCTCATATGGTCTCTGTTTCAATGAACGTGGTATTTTGGTGAAGCTACGTTGTACCTTCTCCAGGAGTTCAATATCTTTATTAAAGTAAGGATTCCAGATTTGAAATGCGTATTCTAGAATTGGTCTGATAAAAGTTTTGTGGATCTTTAGCATCATATCTGGCGTTAGAACATAAAAGGCTTTTCTAATCAAATAAATTAAACTTCTTGCTTTCTTGACGATTGATGTAATATGTTCATCCCACTTTAAGTTTTCTGTAATTTTGACTCCCAGGTCCGTTTGTACCTTGACTTCTGTTAGAGGCATGTCATTCAATTTATAGTTTAGGCAAGGATTTCGATTACCTATGTGCAGTACTGTACATTTTGAGGTGTTGAGGTTTATGAGCCACTCCTTGGACCAGTTGGCTATTAGGTTTAAATCGTTTTGGAGCTTGTCATAGTCAGTTAATGGGTTGGCGAATATTTTAGTATCATCAGCGAACATACTGACATCGCAGTGTTGGAGGTCAAAGGTATATATGATGTATAGAACTGGGCCCAAAACTGATCCCTGTGGCACGCCACTATGCACTTCCATATGATCAGACTTTTCATCACCGATTCTCACTTGTAGTGTTCTTCCACGCAGAAAGGATTCTATCCATGTGAGAAGTTTTCCACGTATGCCTATATGTTCTAATTTGTAGAGAAGTCTTTTTATAGGCACTTTATCAAATGCATTTTCATAATCGAGGTAGATGACGTCAATAGGTACTCGTTCATTAAATTTCTCAATCCAGGATGACAAGCATGATAATAAGTTGGAGACCGTGGAACGATGAGGGCAAAAACCGTGTTGTTGTTGGGGAATAACTCTATGGTGAGAGAGAAATTCCCTGACGTGCTTGACTATAATTCTTTCCATAGCCTTGCAAATGACGCTAGTTAAGCTGATGGGTCTATAGTTTATTGGTTCTAGTTTACTTCCCTTTTTAAATATTGGTGTCACCAATGCTGTTTTCCATATATCTGGCAGTTTGCCAGTTTCATAAGAAGTTTGCATTATCGTTGATAAGTAACTAGTTATATTGCATCTTTTTAATATTGCAACTGGAATATCGTCAGGTCCTGGGGATGAGTCAATTTTCATTTCAGAGATAACATTGTTGATTTTTTCGGGAGTAAATGAAATTTCTTTAATGGAGTCCACTACTCTTAGTGATGGGTCAAGGGCAGGTAGATGGTCATTCGGTTCTTTCTGGAAAACACTTGCAAATTGGTTAGCAAATGCCATTGCAATGTCACGAGGTTCTGTCACAGTTACTCCGTGCTCATTATGTAAAATAGTAGGTATGCTGACTTTGGATGTGACTTGTTGCCTGATATACGAGTAAAATCTCTTGTGTCCCGCGTTTATTATGTCTTGCTCATAGGCTATGCGATTTTTTCTGTTGTGATTTATTAATTGGTTGTTTGTTTTTCTATAGTCCTTATAATGTTCATCGAGGCCCGTTAGCTGATATCGTTTCCACAATGCTATTTTTCGATTTATAAGTATTTTGCTTTCGTTCGAGATCCATGGCTTGTTTATAGTATCTTTACATATTTTTCGGGGTACATGTACATTAATAGCTTCTTTAAGTGCTTTATGTAAGATGTTGAATTGATAGTTCACACAATGTATATCTGTAATATTGTCTGGCAATGATAATCGGAGATGCTCGTTTATTTTGTCGTAGTTCGCTTTGTTGTAATTTAGTTTAGTTTTGTGTTGTGTTTGTTGTATTGTTGCTTGCAGTTCTATGGTGGCTAATAAGCACGTATGATCACTTTTGCCGATTGCGGCCTGGTAATCAATGGTGGCTATGAGCGAGTCATCGTTTGTGAATATAAGATCCAAATATGAGGGTTGGTTTCCTTGCCGAAATCTAGTATGTCTGTCGACTAGTTGGCTAAGGTTACTGTTATTGTACCATTGCACAAAGTTGCTTTCTTTTGGTGTCAGGTATCCACTATTTTGCAGTGGCCACTGCACCCTGTAGTTGAAATCACCCATTATTATCACAGTATTAGTCTCAGAGACATGGTGCAGTTGATCCAGTAAACAATTGTCTTGGTCTATTGAAGATCCATGACCTCTATACACCCCACAAAGAGAAAACTTGGTTGTTCCTATATTAATATCCAGCCATAAACATTCAGAAGCTTCATATTTTTTGTTATAGATGGTATTTTGTTTTATTGTCAAGGCGTCATTTTTCTTTGAAGCATATACAGCAACTCCTCCGCTGCGCTTACCAGTCCTGTCATCTCGATGCAGCTCGTAGCCTGGTATTGACACAACTGAGTCTGGTATGTTTGGCTTGAGCCATGTCTCTGTGACAATGATTAGAGTTGGTTTTAGTAAACAGACTCTGGCTATTAGTAAATCTAATTTGGAAGTTACAGATTGTATATTGGTGTATAGGATTGATATTGTATGAAGTAATGGTCGAGATAGTCTAAAGTGGTAAGTTGTTAAGTTATGCTTTGGTACTGTTTGGTGATTTGTAACTAGTTTTTTTGTGTGGTAGTTTTCACAATAGTTGGGTTCCCTCGAATGTACTTAATTGTTATATCCGTTTCACCTTCACTGGCACGTTTATTAAGTTCTTCGCGTAAGTACTTTATGTATTCTTTTTGCATGGGAGTTTGATCCGATACAATGTTCGAGGGTTCTCTTAGCTTGTTCCTATTACGAAGAACTTCCAAAGCTTCCGTCTTACTGTTGAGGACGACTTTCAATGGTCTTGGCCTGGAGGCGGCATCTTTTTTAAGTGCACCTAAGCGAAACACCTTAATTCCTTTGCAGTTGACTTTATTTGTAACGGTGTTTATTATAGCTCCAGATTCCTTTATGTCGTGTTTCTTCCTCTCATCGGGTATACTACTTGCTGATTCGGGTACATCGTACATAATAATATTGTTCGCTCTGTTTGCCCTTTCTGTCATCTCTTGTATTGCTGATTCAGTTGCAAGCATACTTTGGCGCATTCGTAATTGCTTAACCTCTTCAGAGAGGTCATTCAGTTTTTTCATAATCATTGGTAGCTGAGCCATGGCAGATTTGCAATCACTGCACAGGAAAGTCATTATGCGTGCAACAGTCTTCAACTCCAGCACTCTTACTTCAGTGGGTGACAAACCATGGCAGTCTCCACATAAAATAATTTTACAAGAGTCACATGACAATGACACGGATGGTTTTTTATCATTTGGCGGCTTATTGCATTTAGCGCATGTCACCAATATTGCTCCAGTATTTTTTTTATGTGAACTCATCTTTGATACCAAAATAAAGTTCCTGTCCTGGCAACCCTGGTTGTCTATGGCTAATGTCAAATGTCAGTCGCCGTCAGGTTTGACAGAAATTATTAAATAAAATAGTGGGTAGTATAAAAAATTTTTGCAAGCTACTTGTCAAATGTTAATTGGTTTTGCAGTATTTCTGCTACATAACACAATATTTAGAAGAGATAACACTCGCACGTAACCGACGAATATAGTTCAACACTTTCAAAACATTTTAAATCAGTTCCATACACTTTTACACACAAAAACAATATTAACTGAGACCGTGGTTGTTCGTTTGACAACGACTTGACAGCTACTCCTTTCAATTACTTAATATCATAAGTATGTTAAAATAAGTTACATTCCAAAGAAATAGCCCTTACATATTTCATAACAAAAACTCAACACCATCCCTGTATGAAGCTACTAATATCTAATGAATAAGTCTGAAGCTTCTTTTGCCAAAATTTTAATCATACGCCACCAAATTCTTCAACGTCTTCCAAGACATGAAGCATATTTGACAACCAATCATGGCACACACAATAATACGACCTCCTTCTGCACAATATTCTTGATTAAATGTTTATGATCTTAGTGAACGTACGAAGACATGGTAGGCGCCTAATAAGGTTGTTTCCTTACCGAAGCCTCGCAAGTAGCGGGGTGTGTAGCGAGCTCGTTGCGGCTAAACCAGGGTGTAGATAATATTATAAAACGTTAAGCCTGTTAAGTATAAGGAGTGTATATTGTACACAAACTATTACGTTGTGAAGTTGACGTTTATTGCAGAGATATTATATCAACGTTAGTTTCTCGTATAATAAGTTTGGTATAGGTATTTATTTCAGATTTCAGAACAGTGTTTTGGTTGTGCATGGGTATTAGACAGAATGAAACTGTAGTCCCTGTACGAGATAGGCACTCTTTAACTATTCCCATTAGTTCTTAAACATTATTTTCACCTTTCACCATATCTTCCCCTATTGTATAGTTAGCGTTAGTTTTGATACCCATATTTTCTTTCAAATTTTACAATCTTCATTTTACGTGAATACATTTATATAGATACCTATTATGTATGTATGGGTGAATGGTAACGGCAACGCATTCATCTATGTGCAGTAGCATTTTCCAGCAACGTTTTGAGTCAAACTTTGCTTTGTGATTGTTGAGTCGGACAAAGCCTTTAATATCAGGCAAAATCACCGCCTGTATGAGGATTAGAGAATAGGTAGTAGTTTAAAATAGGCTCCGTTCGTTTTAGTTTTTACAGGAAATCATTTTTTTTTGTTCTTCTTTTTCGACCCGATGTCAATTTTTAGTGCAACTGTCAGATGTGTCCAGCCCAAAATTCAGCGACACTGACGGCCTCCACAGTTACCTTGTTAAAGTCCTCCATTAAGCAGGTATTAGGGCATAGCGGACACGTCAGCAGGTGGCCCATTGTTAAAACATAGTAATAATAATCTGTCGAAGTGATCTACAAAAATAATTACAAAAGCGAGATATTCAATGGAATACTTTACAAAAGTGAAAAATATACCAGTTATACTTGTCTTGAAATCAGCTAATAAATAGCGATCTTTTTAGGTGTGAGTTAACTGAAGCTGAAGCGCACGTCCTACAAAATATTTTCTCGTCTCTTGCAGCTCATTATGGACAATGGATTTCCTTTTGATATCCTATACTTATATAAAATTTTATCCTTTAACGCAATACCTGTAAGCTGTTGCGCGCAGCACCATTCACGTGGATGTAGTTTATTGTGAACAAACATAACCTATGTCCATTCTCAAGCTCTTACCAAATTTCATCAAAAACGGTTCCGTGGTTTAGTGGTGAAAGCGTAAAATTCAAACAGAGTTACGTTCGTATTTATAATATTAGTATGGAAGTATAGATTTTGATCTGCTTCTTCTAAAAACTGAAGCTATTTCGATTTAGATCAGATATCCAGCTTTAAATCCGAATTATATCGGATTGAGAGCACTCTCAAGAGACCTGAATCGCTTTCCTTTTTTCAGAAAGACGGGCATTCCAAATCATAAGCTGGATTATCTATTCTGTTCTGGATACTAAACAAAAAATCAACTCATAACAATTGAAAGAGAAAATAAAACAATAATCTTTTTGTAACAATAGCTACTTACATTCATAGCTTTTTTTGGTGAAATTATGAAAAAGAGATATTATACGTTGAAGTAATTTAAATGAACAAAGCTTGTACACACGGGGATACCGTTCTCTGTAATCCCTCCGTTTCCGTGAATGTTTGTAACAATTATGAAGGTTGCTAAACAATCGAATAATCCCGAAATCCTTTGTAAACAAATCTAACTTTTTCCTTTTGCAATATCACACATGTACATAATCAACATTACAAATTAAGCTATAAATACACTAACCTTTTCGTAAAGTACGTACTTTATTAATGTCAATGGTTTGAACCCGAAATAAAGTTGAAAATGCACAAATCAATTTTAGGATTCAATTGAATTTGAACATTGAATCTCCTTCGGTTTGCTGATATTGCGAGTATTGCATTAGAAGTTTAGTTTCCACTGTATTTTAAAGGTCGCTACACATTGGCCACCGACCACAACCACAAAACGCCACCACCGGCATATTTTCATTTTAAATGGACTCGCTGCACATGGTTGACGCCACGATGGTCGTCGGTAGCCGATATACGCTACGAATTATCGTTACTATACGGGGGGTTAAGGGTGGTCACACACCAGCAAATTGCCAAGAAAAAGTTTCTTGATAGTTTTTCTTTTTGCTGTCTTCAGTTATTGAAATGTCAAGAAGCATTCATCTTGACTTTTAGTGCGTAAACGCCAGATTACTTAAAATCCGATATCACATCATATCCGTGATATATTTTCACCAAACTAAAATTTAATTGTGCCAAAATTAGAGAAGTATTAACTAATAAAACTCACATACTAGGTGATAAGTTCTTAAAAAGGAAATTTACACCTTTTACTAAAGGGAAGCTTTATTGGTAACCATTCTAAGGAGTAGGCTATTGCGTCCCAGTCATAAACCGAATACTTACTCTGCTGGCTTTAGTAAATTCGATTTTAGTTTACCCGTTCTATGAAAGTTGTTTAGATGTAGTACTGTGAAAAAGAATATTTTGAAATTTAGTAATGAGAAAATAGCCGTTGTTAGCTCGCGTGAACTTCTGATCCCGTTCCCAGAATCCACGGGAACCTATTGCAAGGATAAAAGGTAGCGTGTATACTTCCAGAATATAATCTAGTACCGAATTTCAGCTAGCTCAATGAATAGCATTATTTGAAGTCACAAAATAAAATGATATTTAGGTACTAAATAATTACTGTAATTTTAAGAAATTGTAAGTCTACCATTACACATCCGTAGTTGCGGATCAAAATTTTGGGTAATCGGTGCCATGGAACAAAATTTATATCGAAGTCAGATCTGAAGACGTGATACTTCGGGTCAGCTTAAACCTTGCCATAAGGAACCCGAACTGACTTCTTGGTAACAATATAGTTAAATATTTTTATTCTACCTATTTTTGCGCGGATCCGAAATTTTAGATGTTTCATGGTAGATAGTACCACATAAATATACTGTTTCATCTTTTGAGTTTAGATAGACCACCGCTAACCCAAGACCAGAACTAAATAATATTCCTTTTCTCCTTCCTTTTCATTTCTGTACAGAGAAAATAATGTGATTTCCATCATGACATGTAATCGGCGCAGGTGTGGGCGTTATATTGAGTCGGGCTGTCATCGCGTCGCCCCTTATAAGGGCTCTCCAGACCCGCTTAAGTCTGTCGTTGAGCACGTGACGACTTCTTCACTACACTGCTGTGACTGTGACTACTTTAATAATGGCATACCTTCGTTATAATGTATCAGATGGCGTCTTTAATTTCTATTAAGATTATAATGACCTTTACCTTGTAAGTTTGTTAGTGTTTGTTTTTGATTTAACTTGTTATTAGAATAACGTTTTTAACAAGGAGCAACTAGCCAACTAACCTATCGGTATTGGATGCTTATCGGATGATTGTGGTGTAAGCCTGCTTGAATGAATAGCTTGTATGATTGTTCATACCACTTTCCATCATTGAACGACCAGACACACAGTAGTTCATCATCAGTAGATGACGAATGTTGCATTTCATTCATTTTACGCACACATTTTGATGCATTTTTCGGTTGCACTTTTGTATATAAACTTGTATGTAAACTTGTAACCGTATTCTCCTTTGTCCGCTGTACATTTAAGGAGTGGAGCTCAGGCAGACAGGTGGCCGGAGTTTGTGGTTCCAGAAAGTATAATCCTGAAATCTAGACTACGATTAATCACACTTAACTACTAGGTAAGCGTGTTTCATAGTAGTCTAGTATAGATCATCACTTATCAGCACCTGAGATAGAAATAGAACACACGAGTTTCCGCTAACTGCCATTAAACCTTTGGGTAGCGAGGGATATGTCGAAGACAACCTCTCCTCCGGCCTAGCACCACAAACCTCAGTCGGCATTCGGTTTGAGTCGGTTAGAGTCCGACATAACCCCCGGATTTCCGCACGAAAAAAAAAGAAGCCATTAAACCTTTTATGTAAGCCTGTACTTAGTAGGTGAAAGCAAGTAAAATAAAGTCTAATCCAACCATTTTTTTTTGACCTGACTGCGCCACACAAAGAAGTGGTAATGTGTTATCAGCCTATTTTTTTTAAAGAATATTAGAACCGTAGTTACTAATATTCCCTCTAACCCCTCCAGCTAAGCTAAATTGCTTGTGTTAGGAGTGGGTTCACGTCGGTAGTGTAATGGCCAGGATCGAACCCGGAACCTCTCGATCCTAAGGTCGACTCCTTAACCACTAAGCTACCGACGATTTTGAATATATAAAAAAGAGCGACATTCAAATATTTTATACTATAATTCCTGTAAATGTAGACTGAAAAAGGGAATGGGAACAAAAGTTACTGTATCAGCTGCCCGTCTTCCTGCAAAAAGTTTTTATAAAAGAAAGAAAAGGGTTCGATAGAGTCACGTTTTGTTTACAACATTAGTTATAGTGTACTACAAAGCAGAAACTTTTTAAAATCTATTGCAATAGTTTTGATCCCATGTTATATTATCTTTTTAGAAAGAGAAAGGTAGAGAAAGGTCAAAGGTAATGATGGATCAACTCGAATACTTTATAATTTAAAAATTTAATTATCACATAATACTGTAAAAATGTATATCATAACCTATAACAATATACATCACAAACTATAAAAAAATAAAAAGTGAATCGCTCGGGCGGGACGGATAAATATTGTTCGGAACCGAAGCATACTCCAAAATAGAGACATTAATTTGTGATATAAGTACATAACACAGCTTATTGTTTATCACCTTGTCTCACATCATTCACACCCATTATGTATCATTATTGACCTCCTCGCGAGGTGGGAGCTGTACGAGGCAACAATAAATGCAAGCATCGTACAGTGGCATTGCGCGTGGTCAGCAGTTTACGCCGATCTGCGCTATTAAATACATTTTTTTTTTATTTATTTATTTGGCTTTCAACATTGAGTACACTATTATACTAACAATTAAGTACATGCAATTTGAAAAAGCTAAGTGCCACAACATTTATGGAAAAGCACTGCGTGCACAGGAGAATTGCGCGAACTTAAACCTAAATTAACTTAACAGTAAATTATGAAGGAACAAGATTATGTTACTAAAAATTATGCATAATTTTGTTCACCCATATGAGAAGAACAAGGTATTGTGTGTAAAAATAACCAACTACACAGTCAAAGTAATGCCCTTTTGAGGGCAGGTATGGATAATACATTCAAATCAATAAGCTTTTCATGTTCCCTATACAATGCATACATTCTCGACAAGGGACAGTGTTTTCTTAAGTTAGTGTGACAGAGGGGATTAGTATCATTACGACAATCAATCAGTTCGGGTGTACTCACTATTCTATCTTTATCAATCATAGCATAACATTCGGATTAAGTTGAGTCAATACACAGTTGATCTTAACTTCATCTTTTACTTATCACCTTGGTACGAGTAGCAGCTCGTACAAATATAAAGGGAAATTTGAATATCTTCGGTGGTCTAGTGGTCAACGTATTCCCCCTATAAGGGAAAGATCACGGGTTCGTGTCCCACCCGAGCGCTTCACCTTTTCCTGATGTATTGGATTTGTACAGTAAGTATATTAATGCTTTCAAAAATTCATTAAAAAAATTACAGAATTCGTTGGTGATTCCGAATTCCATTTAATTACTGTTACCATATTTGAAAAGTACATGAGGTTAATTACTTTCAGCACAAATATAGTAGTAGTAGTAGTAATTATGTTTAAGAACATGATATTCTTAATTTGAACTGTAGACCACGCCAGGGGACAGCGGAATTTATTTTCCATTGTGTGTAATATAAATAACCGCACTCAAACAACACATTAAGCAATATATTTCCCAAGCTTTTGTAGCAAAGTTTGTACTGACGGGAACAAAAGCAGTAATTGTACTGTTTTAAACTTTAACGTAGCAGTCCGTAGGTGTTTATATTGTATACTTCTAACAGCGACAGTACCCGCAATCTGTCTGCGAGTTAAATAACCTTTTGGAAAAATATCAAAAAGTATGCCGTGAAATATTTCGTAACAACTAACAGATAGGAACAAATCCATAAGTTTCTATAACAAACAGCCTTTTCAATCAAATTAAGATAATTTGTCTATTGCTGCTCTGACTTATCTAAGTAAATTTAGAGGGAAAACCTATCCTTATTTATTTTCTCCCTCTTACTCTCCTCTATATGACTATAATTGTATCAGGGCAGCTAGGTCTCTGTGTTCCGGATAAGTATGTGTGGCATCGACGGTGGCCGTGGCTGCTAGTGGTGCCCCGCGCACGAACGAACCTGGGGAAGGAGGCGCCGCTGACGCGCGCACTCTGCACGCTAAACCTCATTGCTGGGGAGACGGATCTATTTCACATTGGGTTTGCCTGTAATGGCAGAGTATGTATGAAAATAAATAAATAAATGAAAAAATAAATCTAAAAAAAAATCTTGAACAATCTGTCACCATCTAATCGTGAGCACTCATTTGAATTTAATAACTTGTAATACGGATGGATACAGATGCCTACAATGTTACTAAGCGATGGGATGGACGGTCCCTCAATATGAATATTTATTTATCTTTTAAATGCTAACCACCTTTCATCACGCCTGTACCTTTTTCCGCTTCAAACACGGAAGCGATTGTGAAAGCTCGGCATACAATGGCTGACAGTATATTAAGTTTCACTTGTTTATAAGGGTGAGTTTTTATTGCGGTATTTACAAATATACGTTGACGTGTGATGTCTAGATGGAGACATGTTCAAGATAAAAGGGAAGACACTTTCTAACGTAGAGTGTTGTCAAACAATAAGCTCTGAAATTGGTTGTGTTATAAGAAAAAACAAGAGCAATTTTTCACATAGTAACGATGTTATAGTACAGTTTAGGATTTCTGTAGTGCTCACTAGGGTCTCGATGTATGGTTATTTTCACTGTTATCTTCTGTACAAAGTTTTAATAGATTATGTTCAAAGTAACTTTTTCTATCATAGTTACCAGGGTGGTGACTCCCGCTCTGGCTTGTTCCTGGGGCAAAGGATTGGCTATTGTGATTCAGCGAGGTAACGCGGCCATCATCATGGCATGGGCTTTGCGCCGGGAACGATACGGGGTGGGTTATTTGATATGACATGATCACGGAAAAACTCCGTGTTTTTATTTTTTTACTATGTAATTGACAATCACTTAAATAAATGATAATGTTGTAAATAAATTAGTTATAACAAAATACCAGTATCATTTATTAGGGATGTAATATTTCTAACAAAAAATACCAGTGACTTTGTGATGTCCTCTTAGTTAAATATTGGTACGATTATAGATTCTTTGAAAATACAATTCTTATTTACTATAATGCCTATAACATAATGTAATAGGTAGCCCTATTATTCTTATCAGATAATCTGTGAAGCATTTTTCCTGTGGTAATCGAATCCATAAAATTCCACTCCCCAAGGTTCTAACATAAACCAATATGCCATCTGCGCAGTAAATTTTTATTTTGAAATCGATTTTCAGCAACGTGTAATCGTTACAACATCAAATACATGCCGATTGATATATTCAACTTTGATTTTCCCGTAACGGATTTTAAAATAAATTCATTTTATATTTCATTCACGATCAGTTAAATTCCGATTTCCTTTAGCCAACGAACAAACAAACAATTCAATCGTAGACATTAAGTTAACTGAGGGTAATTTTCCCTACGTTTTCCTGTTTGTACTCACGATGAAAGCGTAAACACAATTACAATGTTATCAAATAAAACCTTACGTATGTTGACGAAGGTTTTCATAATTTAACAATTTACCAGTTTACTTAGTGTTCAGCACACGGAGGTTCGTATTTGTACGCGTATGTCTATTCTGTCATATGAAACATTTGTGCCCCACAGGTGTTGCTAATGTTTTCCCTTGATTCTTGTACATTTTCTTCGCAAAAGAAGCTTTTTTTGTTATAATTCGGGTTACAGTTTTTACGCAGGAGGTAGGGTATCACGGTATTTTGTTGAAATTTAATGCCAAGTGAGTTAGGAAAAAATAGTTTAACAGCACTCCTTTAGTAGTAGCCGGAAACTTCGAATATTATGTGTGTTTGATATTTTCTCAAGTATACGCGTCTCATTTCAGTCATTGAAATAAAACCAATTTTTAATGGATTCTATCGCGATATATTTGTTAATATTTACCAATGTTACCGATTTAAACCGATGTTTGGGCCACTTTTCAGCAAGAGTTTGTACTCGTAGCAACAGCTAAAGAAAATGCTAAACGAAATGCTATTGAAAAGTAAACGATCACTTTAAGTAAGATATAAGGCAAACTACGAAATTTCGGTGAAAATATGTCTTATAAGATATATTTAACACCCAAATTTCGAATTAAGCAAGGGCTACCATAATAAAAATAATAATTATTCTTGTATAAATACATAAACAAATAAATACGACTCGACATCAAATAGGTATAAAGGGATTCCTCTAACATTTTCACTTTTGTGTGAACCGCTTCGGGCAAGTTTTTCGGATCACCGCTTTTGTCTGTCCACTAAGCATGGACAATGTCCGGGTCTGCAATGTACCGTAAGTCATTGTTTGAATGGCCGCCTCACCCAGCCTTCCGACGGTCTAATTGATTCATGAGGCATATGAGCCTGAGATAAGACTTTAATAACGACTGACACGCCACTTAATTAGCGAACATTTGACTTCCAATATGGGTTATGATAAGACCGTTTGCGGTAAAGTTGCTAGCTGCCATAAAATTACTTCGGTACACGTGTTACGATCTGCGATAATGTGAAAGTCATTTAGATGTGTCCTGCATAATTTCGTTCATATAATGGACTGACACACGTTAGAACAGATATAACTCTTAGGATTGGTTTATGGCCGTAATTAAAAGAGCCGTTAAATTAAACAGGAGGATGCAAAGAAGGGTCTGAGGCAAATTGGCTATACTTTTGTTTTATGTCTAACTGTTAGTAAGTGTCAATGGGTATTTAAGTTATTCCGGGACTTTTGTGAGGGTAATATTTGATAAACAAGGAAAATAGAATCAACAGACATAAACATTTTCGAATCATATTCTGAAAAAGATGATGGTTTCTATGTTTAGAAGAATTAGGTACGTTTACGGCCAGTAATATCCTTTAATATCTAATAATATTTTTTTATACGTAGTGTTTGCGATATGTTTGAAGGCCGCCATGTTTCTGCATGACGTATCTATTAATACTAGTGGTCGCCCGGGGGTCGAAATTCGACCATAATAATTATTTAAAAAATTATAAGTTTAAACAGTAGGTATTCAAGTTTTTTATATCTTGAGATTTTATTTCAAAAAGACCGGTATTTCGGTGTGTAACGCTATAGACAAATAATATTATTCTCAAGTTGACCACAGACTTATAGTACAGGTGTGGTAAATTTCGTATTTGCAACTTATATACCATTGAACCTACCTCCGTCCGCGCAACTTTCTTTAAACAGTTTTCGCTTCAACTATTAATTTATCAATAATAATATTAAGTTAAAACCTCCTCACTATTGTATTTTTATGTATCTCTTAATTTTTT
The DNA here is from genome assembly GCA_914829495.1 of Eilema sororculum. NCBI lineage: Eukaryota > Metazoa > Arthropoda > Insecta > Lepidoptera > Erebidae > Eilema > Eilema sororculum. The sequence goes on along the minus strand of OU618553.1, from coordinate 10,888,647 downwards.
GTCCATATATACTATGAAAATTTCAAATAGGTATGGGAATGTGCGAATACCTTTAGCCTTAAAAAAGGTGCGTAAAATTGGACCACAGTCTAACAATAAATAAAGGTTTGGAAAATTTTATACTTCTCGGTCCGCGCAATTTTCGTAAATACACCTATTAATTTATCAATTAATCAATGTAAAACTCGTATATTAAGTTAAAACCTCCAAGTTCAACTTTTTTTATCCATCAGCTGTGAATATTTCAAATAAGTATGGGGCTGTGGCGATTACTTAAGCCTAAAAAAACGAACTCTATGAACACGTAAGTAAAATGTATGTTACTTTAGTGTGCGTAGCGTTTATTTTAACAGAAATAATGTATTTTAATGCATTATAATAAAAAATATTAGGCTTATGCACTTCTCTTCGGTATGAATTATCAATATGCCAAATCTCACCCTCCTACGTGCCCGCAATTTTCGTAAAAATGTATCCAAAATTTTCTCTTTACGTTTTAATATATAGATACGTTGTATAATAATACGTCTTTGATCGTAGCAGTGCTTCGAATTATCTAAATTATCATTAGCCCATAATAATGTCGAGTTAAACATTCGACGAACTTGGAACTTAGCACTGAAGCATGGCTGTTGGAGCTTGTTATCTTGCTAAACTTGCTTGATATTCAGGCTAAGTGTTTCTTGTCACAGATCCTGCGGGCTCCCTGAAACAAAGACATTTTGGTAACTAACTATTTACAATAGTGGTAAGATTCTACGTTTAACTATCTGCAGGTATAGATCTTTTTCCTATAGATACTGTGGTACAAGTTTGGTCTAACAGTAGAACTTATCACCAGTTGGTTGTAGCGGTCAGATGACAGTAACAACACAGAAAATATCGAAGTTCGACCGTATCGTAGTTAGACTGAAGACCCAACTAAGTTTGGGAAAGGTTCAGGGGCACTTGCACTGGGACTTAAATAATATTTCTATTATATCTTTGATAATCAAACCATCAATTAGCCTTTCGCAGTCCACTACTGGACATAGGCCTCTCCCAATGTTGGGAGGCTTAGAATTTCTATTTTTAATAAAAACACACGTCCATTTGACTTCACAATGCCTGATGTTTTCAAAACATGGTACATGTTTATATTGGTGACCCTCTTTCCGAGACTTTGCCTTTAGCTTACCATCAGGCGATGTGAAGTCAAATGGACGTGTATGTTTTCACACCCCACTTAAAGGACCCGGCACTGTAGGAAGGAGGAAACACGTGAGCTAGAAGGATTTTATTCAGATATTTATTGGTTCTTGATGAAATATTCTATGAAAGTTAGCGGCCTTTCTTTTACCTTTTTTTTCTTTTTCCGTGCGGAAATCCCCTCAGATACCCCCCCTGCCGGAGCCGGAAGGGGAGGTTATGTCGGACTCGAACCGACTAAAACCGCACGCCGACTGTGGGTCTTGGTGCTAGGCCGGAGGTGAGGTTGTCAAAGACATATCCCTCGCACCGGGGTGCGCACCGGGGACCGTAAGGGATGGCCCTGGGTCAGCCGGGGCTGACCCGGGGCCATCCCTTACGGTCTGGCCCTCCTCAGGAGGGGGACAACGGTGTCCCCAACTCGCCCCCGGAATGCGTTCTGGGACAACTTTGATATGATATGCCTGAGGCTTTGCGTGGCCAGCAGTAACAGCTACCCTGACGTATTATTAAAGATCAAAACGCGTCTCACCACCATGGACGCTTAAGGCCGTGCAGAAACGCCAGAAGGCGGATCTTGAGCTCCGAATTCACTTCGGATTCGGATGCAATCAGGAGAATATGTCTTCATGAAGATGATGATAAAGCAATACAAAATTTAAAATAATAGTGTTTTTCGAATAAACAAGCCTTATTTCTAAATCTTAGTATTATTAAGAATATTATTAAGCTTGAATAAACAGGCAGGGTAAAGTAATCAAAAAGTACATTGGGCCAAAACATATCAACGGTAATGTAACGCTTCATCTATTACCTTTTAAGTATGCTCCAAAGAAACTACTTAGACAACAAAAGAGTTTTTACGTCCCAACTCCTTATCTGGGCATCATTACACTGCATAGGTTTGTAGCTCGTCTTTGTATTGCGTGATTGCGCAGAATTCACCCTTACAGGGCGTTGTTTTTTTCACAAGAAAATATTTTATCGCACCCAAAAGGAGATAAGTTTACAGGGGAGTTTTATTAACGACAGTTTCGCAGAGGGGACCGCAAAGATTACGGGTTACTATCATGTTGAAGTTTGCTTACTTATGTCAGACAGCCTATGTTTGGAGGGGTAATGTTCACAAACATTTTTTGTAAATTTTTGTAATAGTAGGTAGCTGCAAATATACCTGAAGAAGCCTTAGTACAGGAGTACAGGGAATAAAGTATTTTAGAACCTAATTTTCATAATAACGAGGTAAACTTTGAAGTAAAACTTCCTCGTTGGAAAATTGTGACATTGACATGATATTTTCATTTTTAGATGTGAAAAATCTATTGTATGCCCGACACTGTTACCGTTACTGTTACCAACACGACTCTGTGTACCTACATTACATTGATTCAGCTTTTTATCATCATCACCATTTTTTTTGTGGAAGAAACTGAGGTACCAATATTTTTACTCGAGAGAATTATGGCGGGGCACCCTTTCCTCAGTTATTCTGAGACTTATTGGTATACTACGAGTATACTATATTTGTTTGCTTTAGAGAATTCTACTTTCTGCTTCTGTAATAAATTAAAGCATATCAAACGAGTGCAATACAGACGTTTTGAATACGATAGGAGACAGGCCTATTAATATTCAAAAGTTTCAAATCGAATTTTGCTCTCAAAAAATTCACGCTCTGAATTGTATTTAATTCGGCACGGTTTCAATATACGTATCGGAAAAAGTGAATTAAAAATGTTGCAAAAGCCCAATAAAGATCTACCTTCAAGGCGTTTTTGCTAAATCCAATCTAAAACCCAGCAAAAATATAACGTACCAAAATAACTCCCCTATTTTTATTGAAGATCGAATCTTTATGGAACGCAATTAGGTCAAACCGCCATAAATACAGGGTGCTATAAAAACAGTCAACACTTAGGAGCTACTTACCTGACCATTAACCTTAGTTAGGCTCTCCAGGGTATTCGCTGGGTCTATAAGTAATCGCCATGCAACAGCACAGCCTCGCTCGTTTATCACTCGCTCTAATAAAGGTTTTTACCTAATGCTTTCATCCTTTTCTAGTTAGTTTTTGCTTACCATCCTTTACTTTGTCCTGGCGCATGACCTTAACGAGTATTGTGCAGTATGGTATGATTTTATATTATATGTATATTTTTAGTTCATGCTAACCTATCTTGGAGTCCTCACATCAATGAGGTTAGTAAAAAGGTACATTACAGCTTTCACTCCCTGAGGTGTCTCCAGAGTTTTCTACCGTTAAAAACTAAAATCTCTCTTGCCCGAACCCTTATCCAACCTATTATCGACTACGCTGATGCCTGTTTCCTAGATGCCACTGAGGAACTTTTAAACAAATTGGAGAGACTGCAAAACTTGTGTATTCGGTTCGTATTCAATCTGAGGAAGTACGACCACGTCTCGCAGTTTCGTAAAGAACTCAAGTGGCTCCCTATCCGCCACCGTAGAAACACTCGAATTCTCTGTCTCCTTTTTAATATTCTGCACAACCCCTCTGCACCATCTTACCTGAGGGAGCGTTTCTCATTTGTTCGTGCCTCTGATGCTCCGTGCAGATCAAGCCTCCGATTTCTCCTTAAATTCCCATCCCACAAAACTGATTTCTGCTCTTACTCCTTCACCGTGCAAGCGGTCAGACTGTGGAACTCGCTACCGTCTGACATCAGAGCCAGCAACACGCTGTCTGTATTTAAAAGCAAAGTTCGCAGTCATTATCTCTCTTCTGTTCAGTGACGTCAAGTCGTGGGCGGAGGAGGGATGGTGATTCTCCTATTTATGCATAAATGTTTGCTTATTTATTGTACTGTGTATGTTTATGTATATTTGATATTATTTAGGTTTATGTAGAATATATTTAGTATATCATTTTTAGTTAGTATAAAATATATATGATACTTAATATGGTATATTTATTTAGATATTAAGTACTACTGTACCTTTTATAATGTTAAGCGTGTGTGTGCACTTATAGTTTTTCTCTCTAATTACTATACACACAATCACACCAATTTTCGTATGTGTCACGATCTCCTCTCGCCGGTCTGCTGGGAGAAATTTCTTATAGAAATAAGCAGTACCAATGTACTAACTTTTCAACATCCATTGTATGTTATGTATTCGCTTTGTGTGTGCATGAATATTAAATAAATAAAATAAAATAAATAACATAAACTCACGCCTGTATTCCCCGAAGGGGTAGGCAGAGGTGCTATGCTATTTTAGTACATTCAGTATCTAATATTCTTGAATTTATTTTTTTACTAAATTCTTAAATAGTGTACATTACTTTGGGTTGTTACGCTGTTTTATCCATATGTCTAGATCACTGGATATTGATATGTATATATATTCGACTATATGAGAATTTAAGCAAATAATAAAATTCCTCGAGCAGCTGCTGCAGCTAGTCTATCATCCGGTTATTTTAGAACTGCTGTAAACGTAAATTCATTCATTCATTTTTCGGATTACGGTCCACAATTAAACAGATTTGCTTTCTTTCTAAGTAATAAATTCAAAATGATAAGTAGGTAATTTCATGCATTTCATCCATTACAGCCAATTATTTTGTTCACGTTTTCTTACGACGATATTTAATTTTAATCAACATCTAAATAAACAATACGAAAATAAAAACAACCGTATTGTGATTTTTTATTATTAATTTCACTTCTAATAAAAACATCCTGTTAACATTTTTGGGTTATTTGGCGCTATACACACAAACACAGGCATACTCAGCTATAGCTAATTGCAATACACAGTGTGGAGTAAAAAGGTCGGAATTAGCGAGCAATGCTGTCGTAGCCGGTTACTGTAATAGCTACTGGCGAAAATTACCGACCCTGTAACTAATACTCGTGAGACTCAGGTGGTACAACACTGGGGCAGAGGCTTAAACGATTTCCCCTTTCCCCTAAAGCGTGGCATGTTATTGCAGCATAGCCTAGTTTTAGGTTAGAATAACGCTTACCGCGTAATAGAGAACCGTTTTTGCTAGCGTTATTGTTGCTTTGTTTTTTTTTTCAAGTCCATTTTGGTTTTTCTTTTGTTTTCGTTAAACAAGTAGTGGGTAAGGTAAGCAGTTGCCTATACAGATACTAGTTAAACCAAGCCACTAGGCTGATGAACTATCACTAACACTAGAATGAGCTATCATTGACTTCTTCCAAATAAGAAGAAAATATCGATATACCATCAACTAATTCATCCAACTTCTTAACAACTGTACGAAGTTTTTAATAAACATAATAATTTAAATTTTAGTAAACATAAAAATAATAAAAATAAGAAATTACATTAGTTTATTTTATATTTTTGTAAACATTAAAAATAAACTTTTTCGACTGTTGCAAAACGACTTAAGTTTGTGATTTTTTAATAAGTTTGGAGTTTATTTTTATTTTGCTTTGATTTGAGGTAAGATAATAAAAGGAATCGCAAAAGTAATCCTTATTTTTTATCTCATTATCATTAATTATCTCATTAAGAGGTGTCAGACAAAGAACTTTGTCAAAGCTGTTAAAGTTTAAGAGAAATTACAACGTCGTTTGTTTAGATAAATGTTTGCTGCTACAGTGCGTTTAATTTTAGTATTATCTGAAATCAACTATAATATCACACTAAAAACGGCACAATTATCCTTCCCATCAGCTCTGTCTATATACTTCTTTATGCAATAAAAGTATTGCGTAAAACTAAGTGTGTGTAAGTCCATTGGGATGATGTCGCCCAATTAGCGGTTAAAACCATCAAATAACACTGTCAACTAACTAGCAGACTTTGATCAGGTCAACGCAGCTTAAAGCAGTCCACCCTTATTGAGGTACTAACCCATCTTATTGTTATTTGGAATGACATTATTGTCTTTTCTGCGTTCAGTAAATAAAATCCTGTAAGTTTATCCTTAATTTTCGGAAATAAAATGTAGTTCTACGTTCAGTAAATAAAATCCTGTAAGTTTATCCTTAATTTTCGGAAATAAATGTTGTTCTACTTTGAATTTACGTTGACCTGATGTTGTAATCGGCGTATAGGATGAATTTTTATGTAATTATTTTCCCTGCGAACTCTACGACCCTGGGCTATGAGCCGTTTTAAATTTATAAGATTGGCATTCCCAAATGTATACCTAGACACCAAGCAATCATATTAGAATTCACTATTAAAGAAGAAGAGTCTACTTATTTCGTCACCAATAATAAATTGGAACAACCTATAGAAAAAAAACTCCGTTACGAATATTACAATGAAACTGTCCACTATAGGACAGTCTACTTAATTTGTCACAAATAATTCCAAGTCCAGACCAATTCACCACAACACTACAGATACATTTGAAGTGCACACCACATGACAGGACGTAAGTGCGTAATGCAATGAAGTCGGCTCCGGTACTTCCTAGTCGATTCAGTGCGGTTGCCCCGGTATCTAGCTATTAGGTGCTAAGTTGAAATGCGGTTGACTACGACGCGTAGCCGTTGGGTAATGGACACTCACTCAAACTTGATGTGAGTTGATTCGTATGCGTCCTAGGTGTGAGAAGAGAAGCCACCCAATTGGAAATGTTCCAACATTGTATGGAATGTCGCAGCTAACATGAGATAATGGTACGATCCTGCAATTAGTATGGTCTCATGAGATTTGGCAATATAATCAATCGAGTATAGTCTATTATTGCAGTCTATTGCTGAATAGCTCGTGGTTCACCTCCTTGCTTATCCAACCTATCCTATTGAATCCTATAATATAGCTATTAATTCCAGTTTGCGTTTGGTTTAATTTTCAAAATAAGCAATACACTATTATCACGAATCATCCGAAAGTGGTTAAACAATTGTGAATTAACCCAAGTAATTAGAGGTGACCACATTGCCGTCAACTACACACATTTTTCTGGAAATTTTCCGATTGCAAAACGAATGACATTTTATTTGGTCGAACCTAGTGTCTTCAATACGATGTAGTCGTGCCGTAATACTATCTTTACGTTTTAAACATTAGCTGTTTTTGCTTAGCATCAGCAGCCCGTCAGAGCTCGGTTTCTTAAACTTAGCTTATCGTCAAATTTGAACTTCTATTTTGCATTATATGTGCAAGTTAGGTCAAATCTATTTTGGCACAATAATTATTGTAACACATAATGTAATAATACAAGTATTTGAAATTCACACAATACTATCGGCACCATATCTTTTATCAATGAAACTACTAGAAACTCCGTACCGCATTTAATATCGCAGGTAGCTAGCATTCCGTTCAACGCAGTTATGAAAGCCGTTCCATCGGCTTTACATTGTGGAAGTCGGGTAACAACGCCGCTTAGAAACTTAAGATATAGTGAAACTATGCAACAATAGACTTTTGCCGATTACGTTACGGGGGGACGGAAATTCACAAGTTATATTGGAGATTGAATATTGAAAAGACAAATACCGGTAAACTCATGCCTGTAAATTCCCGAAGAAAATCAAAATTTTACCAATATGATTTTTAGTTTCATGTATTAAGGGGGTGAACGTATTACGTCAAGCGGCATTTTAAACATACTGACTGACTTCCATTGACCTGCGATCTCAGAACAGTCTCAGTTGGAAGAGCATTCCCCCTGTAAGGGAAAGGTTGTGGGTTCAAGTCCCGCTTGAGCGCTTAATTTTTCCCGATGTATTTCGAAGATCTCAGTCAGATTTCGACATCCAAGAGAACATTGAATGCAAGGAGTGTGTGGAGGAGAATAAGTGAAAGAGCTCGACTCATATTGTCGCATTTGGGCACCGTCTGTAGATTACGAAAGCTCATTTTTTTAAAGAATATTAGAACCGAAATTACTAATATTCCCTCTAACTCCTCCAGCTAAGCTTAATTGCTTGTGTCAGGAGTGGATTCACGTCGACAGAGTAATGGCCAGAATTCGAACCTGGGACCTTTCAATCGTAAGGCCGACTCCTTATCCATTAAGCTACCGACGCTTATCTTTTCATTTTCTTTTTGTTTTGTTGTTTTGAAGGACGCCATGCGAACTATGCCACTTCGTCACCTATTCGCGGTATTTATCGTAACGCTTCTTTGCATATTTCACGTCCAAGAGAAAAAAGTGTAATTATGCATATTTAATTAAACATGCAATGAAGTATATCACAATTCATCAATACACAATTCTAAAACTACCGCATAAATGTATTATTGTTATAGTATGTGCAAGGGTCTCCCAGTGATGTTTCGACGAATCCACTGATCCGCTGAACATTTCAATGTATTTCCCGAGTGTAATTCCAAACTTAGAAACAAAGCATCCCTTGTACTGTCTAATACCGGACATGGCCGAACATAACCGAACATGGGCATGCGTTTATTTGGAGCCGAAGTCGTCAGTGCTAGTCCTCGCCACCCTACAACGGCTTCAACTAATTGTTTGCGGTGAGCTACAACTTCCATTGATATTGCTACTGCTCCCTTGGTGTTAGAGATCTTTGTACAGTTAAAGTAATATTCAACGTTTCACTGTTATGTTATGTAGATATGCTAAGATTTACCTTCTTTACTATGCGAATGACTGTTATCATAATTGTACGCATGGGTACTGAATATTTTTTACTTAAAATTTATGTAAATCGATCAGTGAAGGTGGATAATATAATGTTCCATCATCGATTAGAACTTAACAACCAATTTTTTTTTTTTCTTAAAAAGAATATTAGAACCGAAGTTACTAATATTCCCTCTAACCCCTCCAACTAAATCGCTTGTGCTAGGAGTGGGTTCACGTCGGTAGTGTAATGGCCAGGATCGAACCCGGGACCTCTCGATCGTAAGGCCGACTCCTTAACCACTAAGCTACCAACGCTTAAAAATTGACAATTGTTAGTAATAATAAAAAGCAAATATGAAATAAAATGAATCTACACTGTTGTGAATCTTTTCACTGTAATGGGTATGAAAAGAATTAATCCTATCTATAATTGAAACAACTGTTTTAAGAAAAGCTATCACGCGCTTACATTTTCATAGAGCTACATTATTTTGTTATTTCTATAGTCTAAGTATAACACTTGAGCAAAAGTGATTTACGTACCTTTATTAAACATTTTAACAAACTCATATCCTACCTACAAGAGCCATTATTTTAAGTATACGAAAGTTAAAATTTCCTGTTAACTTGTTGAGCTGCGACATAACACCGTAACTTCATTCGTGAAGCGAACTTGAGAAATTTATATTTAAGGCGCTACTAAGTTAAACCCTGCTCGGAAACTCCACAGTTTTAGGAGACAACAGTAGGTAAAACAGGCGCCGGGAAGCGGGACACTTTAGAATTTTAGAAATTTTGCACAAGAAACTTTGTCATTTCGCAACGAGCGTCTCGGACTCAGCACAACATAAATCATTGTACTTGTTTGTTTATATAACGCTAACTTTATCAATCACGGCTAAAATGAGTATTCACTTGGATAAACTTCGGCTAATCTTCGTTGAAGAAACAGCCACTTCATCTCTTATTATTTTAAAATTATTATACCTGCGTAATGTTTGTTAGTATGGTGGAAGTTTTTATATACAGGGTGGAAGATTTGATGCCCCCTCGAAATACTGGAGATAGTGAATTTCACTTATTTACGATGTACTCTGGGCAACTAATTGATGGCGAGAAAGTTACCTTATTGGGTTACCTTATAACCGGGTGACCGGACCTGAGACGGCGTGTAGTTTTAGTCGGTTCAAGTCCGACATAAATACCTTGGTAATCAGTAGGGGTATTCGCACAAAAAAGGTAACAAATAATTTAAATATGGAATTTTTTTGTTAATACGATATCGGACTATGGACCTTCAAATTAGTGTTTGTCAAATTGAATTTGGATTTCAGGGAATTCCTTTCATTTAATTTACCATATTTGTTAGACAGAATTGATCCGTACAATTACCGGATGCGTCAACAGTTTTGTTTATTTTTTTTTTATATAGGACACGTCAATTTGACTTCACCTCGCCTGATATTAAGCAAAGGCAAAGTCTCGGCAAGAGGGTCACCATCGGAAACATGTACCATGTTAACAGTTGTGGCACTCAGCTTGACGGCCTCTTTATATGCCTTCTCATGCCCCGCTCAAAGGGCCCGGGGCTATAGGAAGAAGGAAACACGTGAGCTGGCAGGGAGTTCCAGGTCTTAAAGTGCGGCATAGGTATGAGTCACTGAAACGCTTGGTTCTAGCTGGATAAAGGAATGTTTCCTTTCAGTCAAATTCTAATCTCAGTTATTTCGAGTACTTCCTGTCCAGGGGGTATGAAAATCCCATCCTGTATAAATAAAAATGACTCCCCTAAATTATATGTTTTATCTTATTTTTTACAAAAACTGTTAGTGTAGTAGGTACTTAGTATATTTTATGAAAGCAAAAAGAAATGTGTATTGGAGCAACATTCGTACTCTTTTGCTCTCTGTAGGGTAGGTAAAGGCGGCAGTCAACAATGGTCTTAATCTGCCATCATTCAGCTTTATATAGACTCATCGGTATTGGGGGCTTCTGCATAAAACTTTTTTTTAAATGCATCACTGACGGTTGGCGGTCCACAACTGTGCGTTTCTTGAGAAACTTTCTGCCTCGCACAACTAAACTGTGGAATGAACTGTCACTAGGGGTATTTCCGAACCAATAAGACCTTCAAACCTTCAAGAAAAGAGCGTACTCTCTATTGAAAGGAAGGCAACACACTTGTGACTCTTCTGGTATATCGCTTACCATTGGGCGATCCGTCTGCTCGTTTGCCTCTCTATTCCATAAAAAAATTGCTTTATTGTATTTGATTTGTCCTGCGATTGGTGTAATAAAATACGTTACCTATATCTACTACAACATCAATGCCAATAAAATTCGTATCACTACGTCAGTTTTCAATCAAATTTAGTATAATAAACTAGATAGCAATAAAATATACCAGTCACAGTTACATCATAAAACAAATAACGGGATACTAGATCATTGCAAACGAGGCACAACAAAGAGGACTCGATAGCGTAGCGTAGGCACAGTATGAAAATACAATATAGCGTACTAGAATCATAATTTCAGAGGCTCAGGTGGCCATAACACGATGTGGTATTTTACATTGAGACCGACCTACTATTCACTCGTAAACTGGGGGATTTAGAGCCTAGTTTGTTACTAAAACTTTTGCGTTCGTCGTTAAGCAAAAATTGCTTCACAATCTTCAAATTTTATGATCTTAAGCGGCTTTACACGTTGAGTGCAAAAATTTTAATATAATATTACAAAGATGTTAATAAGTTTTTTTGTTTTAAAATCTCATAATTTGGTATACTACTTTTTAGTTGAACTTAAGTATTCAGAGATTAAAGCAATATATTACTTACTAGTAGGCCCGGCGAACTTCGTACCGCCAATTTTTCTCCGCCTGTGTGGCGTCAGATCCCGTTCGTGCTGCACCCTCCACTATATTAAGCTTGTATTAAATATATAAACCTTCATCTTGAATCGCTCTATGTTTAAATAAAACCGCTTCAAAATCCGTTGCGTAATTTTTAAGCATAATTAAGATTTAATATAGATACATAAGATTTAAGCATATTAGGGATGGACAGACAGTGATAGCGACTTTGTTTTATACTATGTAGTGATTTTTCTAGGAAGTAATCTTGCAAAAACTTACAAAGTTTTAAAAGTCTTCGTCTATACCTACACGTTACATTGTTTTCTGTAAGTTGGTAATGAAATTTGGCAACTATTGCGCTATGAGTATGTAATTTCAGTAATAGAGTGGATGTAATATTAGAAGCTGAAATTGGGGTCTCGGGGTTAAATTACATCTATCGATTTACCTGTGTTGTGAAACTATCGGGAGTACTTGGTTTGATTAAATAGTCTATTTAATGGTAATCAAAGTCTTACTTATTTATTTAGTAGGGTTATGCAACAAATCAATTTAAGAGCAGAATAGCAGGCGATAAATCTGTAAGTCGGACCTTTTTATTAAATGTTGAACAAAATTAAATGTTAGTAACGAAATATTTTTGGTATGATAAATTGGCAGTTCCATCGTATGTGAAATAAAGCTATTATTATACCTAATTGAGCTATTGCCATTAATCACTCGGTACAATCAGCATTATAAAGATGTCGACGTACAAAGTATTTTATAATTTAGCAATTTAGTTTTTTTATCCCGTTCCAGTGTACTGATTGTTTGATATTTTTTGGACAATAATACCATTTAAATAAATAAAAAAGTTTGATTTGAGAGTTTCTTCATATGATAGTTTTAAGATCGTTTTGAGACTTCATCGTGAAGATATTTATGATGCTGACTGTACACTAGGCAAGTAATGAACCTTCAGTGACCCATGTCATTTGGTTAGTCGTTTGATCAAATGGCTGGGCAAATAATGACACATTATCGATCCATAACATTTGCCTAGTTTTGACCCAATGAGTAAATATCCTTCAAGCTGCTGTCGCTAGTTGAATTGCGCCATTTAGTAAAAAGACTAGGCTGTTAATTGAATGGCTGATTAACCTAATTCGCTGCGATATATTAATCCCTAGCTTTTGTCCGCGGTCGGATTATTGCGACAAAACTTAATCTATGTCCTTTCTCAAGGTCTAATCTACCCCTATACCAAATTTCATCAAAATCGGTTCAGTGGTTTAGGCGTGAAAGCGTAACATACAGACAGACAGTTACTTTCGCATTTATAATATTAAGTATAGATATAATTATCATACCATTCGGGAATTAACGCGATTCCCGTTAACACTATTAAATGTACTGTTTAATTTGTAAGCTTAACATCAGGCGAGGTGAAGTCAAATTGACGTGTCCTGTGTAAAAAAAAAAAAAAAAAATTACATTTTTCTTGTATTTCATTTGTTCCTTATACTGGGTGATTTTATAGTCGTTTCGGTAATAAAGAATTTGGACTCAGTTTTGGTAGCAGAATCATCTGGAAGTATTATTTTGGTGAAAGAAAAAAAAAATTTTTTTTCAACCCCCATACATTTTTCTTTTCACCTGAACATTATTCCCATACATGTTAAAAAAAAAATATTTCGCCAAAATAATACTTCCAGATGATTTTGCTATTGAAACTGTGCCGAAATTCTTTTTTTTCCGAAACGACTATAAAGTCACCTTGTATTTATATGATTCCGTCTATGTTACCAATAAGCAAGAATTTAATAATATTTATCGCAAATAATCAATAACATTTGGTCTTGGGGTATAAAATATATTTCTCTTGTAGGTCAAAGATCTCAGTGGTTCAAGAGAGCGAATATAATCAAACGGGTACATACTTCTTACAGAATATTTCGCTTACATTTTTGTGGGTCGAATGAAATTGTACGTACTTGTGAATAAATAGGCTTAAAGTGGTTTTCACTTAAAATAAAATTATATAGGGTACGAAAAAAAAAATGTTTTATAAGAATAAAAAAAGTTTTTGGTAGGGTAAGTACAAAGTTCAGAAATCCTAACGGTCAGTCTTAAGATTATATTATATTATATCATCACATTAAGACATAAGCCTCGATTGAAATACAAACATCTATGGGTGTTGTCATGTTTGAAACCCTAAAGAGTCCGATAAATTGGCCTAGGTAAATACAATATAGACACTGGGGTGTAGATGTCAGATAGCAATAATTTTAAGGAAACTATCTAAGTTCAAGAAAAGAAAAGCCGAGACCATATTGGTACAAGACTCGAATGGTGATGACAATGTTGCATTGAGAAGTTTCCTTCAAATTGTGACTACGGTTTCTCTGATACATACCTAGTAGACAATGTTGTTTGATACTTACATAAATAGTTGCTAAACAAATCCAAGTGTCATCCAAAAATTCGAATATAATAAAAATAATAATAATAAATGGATTTTTTTTTAAATATGTATTTAAAAATATAATTTATAAGATTTTGAAATGAATAAAGAGAATAATAATAATACTATAATAATAATTGTTTATACTCATCAATCTGCCGCCATTCGTTCAGTGCAAAAAAGGATAGACTTATGTATTCGTGAAAATGGAAATCATTTTGAGCAATTTATTTCATAAACCAATTTCTTAAATGTTTAAATGATTTTTTTTATTTAATAAGTTCAAAATTTTACCTGACCTATGAGTTTCGAGTTGATTTATCATATTTCCGTACGAAATGTATGGGAAACGTTTTTGGCGATTTCTGTCTTTTCTAGTACTGAAAGCTAAAATGGTCCCATAGAGTTTTTTGATCCCCACATGAAATAGAATCGATTGGCATAAAAAAAATTGAACTTTTTGCATTTTTTTTGCTAACTGTAAGTTTTTTACAAAATCTGTGAATGCAGTTCAAAATGTCCCAAAAAGTTAGGGAAGGTCTTTTATGACCGTTTTGCTGTAACTGCAACGGTTAAGGTACTTGCCCTTACTGCCCCGTTTCAAAAATACACCCTGTATAAGTGAAATAAAGAGAAATAATAATAAACGTAGACGTAGACGTCTCTCTCACAACGCTCAAGTTGGCTAAAGAGAGCTGGTACAAACCTGTGGTACTAAGCATCAGTGACCGGCAGGAGGTATGGCAGAGTAAGGAGCTTCACGGTAGGTTCTATCGCGCTCTTCTTGGCCCGATGTGGACCTATTAGCCTCCGTGGCCTGGCTATGTTTCGGTGATCTCTTCGGAGAAACCGAGGGTTTTGCCTGTGCACTTGCAGATGAGGCTATCATGACGAAGAACTACCGTAAATATATCCTGAGGGACGGCACGGTCGATATATGACGCGCGTGCCACCAACCCGGTGAGTCCCTCAGACATATTGTTTCCGGTTGTTCTTGTCTTGCTAACAGCGAGTACTTGCACAGGCGCAACCAAGTAGCCAGGATCATCCACCAGCAGTTTGCTCTGTTATACCAACTTGTGGACGCTGAGGTGCCGTACAGGTATGTTGCAGAACCAGTTCTCAAAAATGGTCATATTACATTGAACTGGGACCGATCTATCATCACGGACAGGACTGTTGTTGCCAACAAACCTGATATCGTGGTGATAGATCGGTCTGAGCGGCGCGCAATGATTGTCGATGTCACAATCCCTCATGACGAAAATCTCGTGAAAGCTGAAAAAGATAAACCAATTAATTATCTTGATTTAGCTCACGAGATTGTCGACATGTGGGAGGTGGACTCGGCAATCATTGTTCCAATAGTTATAACCGTCAATGGACTTATAGCCAAGAGCCTCGACCCACACCTAAAGAGGCTCGCGCTGGGCAGCTGGATCAAGGGCCTGATACAGAAGGCGGTACTCCTCGACACGGCGCGCATAGTGAGGAAGTTCCTCTCTCTGGAGCACTGACCACTGATAGATTGGACCACTGGTACAGGACCCAATGCCGGTGGTGTACTATTTTTTTTATATCTTTATTTTTTATTTAAATGAATATAGAAGATAATAATAATATATCTCTTTAATGTATTTATACAAAGAACAGATACAGTAATTACAGTATACAGTAAATATCTTATTTTTTAAACTTAACCATAATACATATAATTATCATCAGACATATAAATATCGCATACATTTTTAAACTAAACAGTCAACACCTTGTTCCAAACTCGCGAACCCAGTATTTACATACTCCATAAAATGTCCGAATAACATGTTGAAGCAATACTACATTTTTTGTTTTACTAAACATATTATCACGTTGTCAATAAATAGTATCTGGATGTTTTGTACCCTATAATTTCGTTACAAATGTACGAAGTCGGGTCGGGTCTGCAGGCTGTGGTAATAGGGCAAAATTCATAGATTTCCGGGTGATTGCAAGGCGTGCGTGACTGGGCGACCGAGTGAACTCGATAATGTACAAATATAGCTGAATTATAACGTTACACGGACGGGTTACACTGTACATGCTAATGTTGTCTTCATGCGTTTATGACGTCATCAATGATAACGGTTATTAATATGTAGTTTGTTTGTGGTGCGTTTAGTCTTGATTGGTCTTGTAATGTCTTCGCACATCTTTTCGGTAAGTTAATACAAACTAATAATAACCAATATTTGATTAGTAACTAGCATGGTCACTAACATTATTATTAGATTTTTTGGCAGTAAGTAGAAGAAGAGAGTATTAGAGGTGGAGGAAAATTATTAGAGGGGGAAAAAGAGGGATGGTATTCTAATAAATATTAAATTTAACTTAAAAAGTTAGCTTATTAAATGCTATAAAAATTTCATTCAAATATTTGGGCGGAGTCATCAAAAATCAATGTTTAAAGATGGTTGAAAATCATTCATTGATTGAGTTCATAAGAAAGTTGCTAGATGGCTCCACTGTCGCCCCTAAGGACGATTATAAAGAAAAGGGGAATTTGAAGTGATTCAGGTACATAATAGCTCAGTTGGAAGAGCATTCCCTCTATAATGTTTATCCGCATTCTAGATTCCTTACCACAAGCTAGTTAAGCTTACTATGGGTCTTAGCGTTCTGTAGAATGTTGTGGAATATTTAAGAAAAAAAAATAAAAATTAAGATATTTCTGACGCTGACTGTACTAATAGCACCTTATAGCTACTACCACTATAAGTATAATGCTACTATAAGTTACCGTATAAGTTTAATTTTTACCAGACTGCCGAAGGAAGGAGGGTAATTACTTCATGGATTTAATACATTGCTGCTTAATATTCAATGAATTTAATTAATAGTACTGGTTTTAGTCTAACTACGCCCATTAGTTATCGTCCTGGGCAATAGTTTCGTTAACTATTTCAATTCCAATAACTCTATTGTAAGGAGATTCAATGAGTCACGTTTGAATTGAGACGAGTAGGTATACATTATTGAGGTCGAATTCAATTCGAGGTACTAAAGGTTGGCTATTTCATCTACGTATTACTTTTTATTTACCTAAATTCTAGACTCTGGTAGTATTTCAAAGTATCTTCTTCATCCTTGTATAAGTTTTCACCTTTGACTTGTTTTGGTTTAGCTGAACTTCGATATTTTCGTAGTAGGATTTCTGAAATATTAAAGCCTATAATATGTTATACTTAAAATACATCAAATAAGTATATACACCTTTACTTAAGAGCGCGCATAAAGCTAGAAAAAAGTCAGATTTCACCCGCACACTTCATACGTCCCGCTCTCGTCTGTCCACACGTCTGTCGCCCCGCAGTATTTTGTGTGGCAGCTAACCGCTGTGTTTAGTACGCAGGCGCACAGTATACCCAAAATAATCAGATAAAATTTGGCAAAGTACGAGCTGGATCATTATCTATATAAGGTATACTTTGAACACACAATAATTTTATTTTTGGTGATAGATAAAATTAGTGGGATTTGTAAAATAAACATAAGCATTGAAATAAAACCACTTTTTACAGATTCTATGATTCGCGTATATTTGTTATTATTTACTTTTTAAACCGACGTTTCGGCTGCTGCAAATTTACGCAGAATGAGCTCACTGTGTTGTTAAGTCTTGCTGGATTTTGCTGCTTACTGGGTTTGATTAAGTGGATGACTGGGTCCCAAGCTGGTGGTACGTTCCATCCATCCTCTCTAATAAAATTTGGGTGTTTATTAATTTCAATAGCC
Organism: Eilema sororculum; assembly: GCA_914829495.1. NCBI lineage: Eukaryota > Metazoa > Arthropoda > Insecta > Lepidoptera > Erebidae > Eilema > Eilema sororculum. Next base: position 10,870,830 of record OU618553.1, on the reverse strand, counting down.
TCGTGGATCATTCTAGGAATATATCGATGTTCTTTGGCGAGTATCTTCAGATACTCGCCAAAGAACATCGATATATTAATAAACATCTTTGTATCTTTGTATACCCGTATATCGCAATAAAATATATTTGAATTGGAATTTGAATTAATATTAATATATAAATTTATTTTGGTGATAGATAAAATGAGTGCGATTTGTAAAATAAACATAAGCAGCTTAGCTTTAATAAACAGCTTAAAATATAGTGGTCAAAAAATGAATGCATATTTTTTGAAATCGTCAAATATTTATACTAAGACAGTTTTATCACGATATAAATTTTAATAAATTTTCACTGTATTACTATAATTTGTTGTGTTTTAGATAAAATCACCCTAAGAACTCTGACGATTCGCTGAATAATTTTACAGGTAGTGCATAAATAATACGAAAAAGTAAGTTATAGAAATATTTATTTCAATAATAATTACAAAATGCTTACATGTAATATACTTGTAATTTTGTTATGAGAAGATAAGAATAAGGTAAATAAATGTATATTTCATACTGAAATTGGTTCAAGACGCCTAAAGATATTACTTTCAGTTCATAAAAGTAGACGATCACGGTAGAAATTTAATTTGAAAAAATATCTGTTTAATCTATAATTGGAAATACAAAAAGAGTTGAAGCTATTCTATGCATATGACGTCAATAATGTGGATATTAGGAGGCCGTTTTCGAAATATTGTCATTTTGCTCGACACATGTGATTTTAGAAATGTGATTTCATAGTTAAAAACTGTATTAATTCGAGTTTAAATTAATAAATAAGAAAGATTATCTCAAATACTAATGAGAAAATGATCTAGGTACGGTATTTACTTATTTTTATTACATGATTTTGATTATTCTACCTGAAACCTACGCCTATTTGTGAATTTTTGTGGAAAAGGTTTAGGAAATGACCTATTACTTATTGTTTTGACGGCTAAACAGTATGAAAAACTTACTACGTATTTTCCTCAAAACTATCTATTACTTGAGTGTATTACTTTTAACTAGTTTATACAGAATATGAAACTAAAAATATTCAATTTGGACAAATTTTTCGAAAAATTCAAACCACAATGGGACTTCAACGCCAGAGCCGTGAACCCTGGCGTTCCAGTGCTCTTACTCTGAGCTAGCCTTCCACGGGCGGTCGTCCGTGTTCCATGTGGTCGATTTTTTCTATTACTTGTTTTATATTTGATTTGCTTGATTTATATAAATGAATGTTTAACCAAAGCAAAGGAAATGGCTTATTATGTAGTGAGATTTTGAAACTCACTTATCTAATATATTTTTTTATAAACAGTACTAGTCGGGATGTACATAACTAATGTGAATGACCATGTGAATCTCAAACCACTCTACTTGTTTTTATTACACTCGGCGCTGGCTAGCCAGTTCCTTTGCTTGAACTTAGCTTACACGCTACTGCGTGTCTAGATTTTACAACGTTGCCTATTTTTTTATTCCATTTAGTGAATAGAATCTTAAATGTTTACTGAATGTGAGAAAAAAAATTGCAATAAGCTTACAAGTTACAGTTTTTACTAAGCGATGCGACTGGATCGGATTCATCAGCTTATGTTATATTACAAGTACAGATTTTAAGATTTTTGATTATTTTATTTTTATTTTTAACACTAGATCATAAGAGCAATGTAACTAACAAAAATATGGGCTTGCCTGAAATAAATCTTTATTATTATTATTACGAGCTGAAGAAACTCTGAAAAGCATTAAAATTGATAATACAATGTATAAGTACATTCGCAAAATATAATTATATTACTGCTATAAAAAATAACATTAGTTACATACTTCAAACGTGATGTGGTCTAAGACATCTATTTGATTTTCATATACTATACCCGGGCTCCCTGGCAACGGTTGATACAGAAACTGTACTTAGTAACTAAGTAAAGAAAATAAAGAAATATTACTTTCGACAATTAGCCAAGAGTGGAATTCTTAGTCTTTTAGATTCTCTTTAAGAGTTTATCTTTTGATTTTTTTATTTCCCATAATTTCGACGAACTTTTTCGACGGAAAACAGAAAAACAGTCCTCTCGTCTCAACGGGGCGACCCCGACTAATTGGTGAAACAACAGATGGCCGGCACCTCGCGTCAGGTGCGATAGCAAGAGACCGTTATGCGCGGAATAAGAACGTCGTAAGCGCCGAATTAGTTTTTTTTTAATTACTCGTAAATTCCAGATAATTTTAACAAAGTGAAAAATTGAGTCACTAGGTTTTATAATTTTATACTTTGTACATAAAAATTGACTCAGTTATATGGAATAATCTTGACAATAAATTAATTATAATCAAAAATTAGGCCTAACTTTGTGATCTTATTTTATCGACAAAATATCATTATTTTATGTTTTCACCAAATTGAGTACCTCTCAGATATAACGTATTTTCTATTTAAAAAAAACAAGCTCATTTGAGGCACACTTTCGGGTATAAAAATCAAATCAAAGATCGGCAATTTTCCTTTATACCCCCTCTTAAGACCTCTTTGCATTTTTGGAACTATCCCTACTTACTTAGTTGCTAATTTAATTTTTCGGCTGCCTATCGCTAAAGGCCCGGTCGTGCACTCGACGTTTACGACAGCCCTATCCTAGGCAAAATCTCATTTTCGGCTGCCTAGTGAATGTAAAATTATATTGGAGTCAATTTTGTTTAATACCTGAGGGGGTTGCTCTCTAGGGGTTAATTGGTTCACGCCGGGAAACTTCACAAGCCATATGTGGTTTTCTGGATTTACCTACCCGAATGAATTTAGTAAGCAGGTGGGTCCGACACCGCAGTTGCCCCAATTTCTGTACCTTTGTACTGCGATATGATATTATATTACAACATTAACTGGAATTGATTCTATATAAGGTTACTATTTTAGCCAAATTAGGAACTGTTTCGGTCAAAGAATTTATGAAGGCTTGTGGTTAATTTTGGGCCAATCACACGAAACAATTCCGACCAGCGGATCTACAGAGAATGTTTTGTTTTGTTCCGCTGCTTGTTGATTGCTATACCGACCTTTTGGTACAGTCAACCTTAGTTGTTTTAGTTTTGATAGTATCTATTATTTGTAATTTTAGCTTCAGTTTATATTTCACAATAGAGATTTCAAAGTGTTTAGGTTACATAACGAGTTTGTGACGCTCTAACTTAGTTTGTATTTGTAAATTTAAAGTCTAGCCGAAGTCTTAATTAAATTTTAAGTCTTGCAGTAAGTCACTTTGGTCTTTTGAAACTATTCTGTAATATTTTGATTACAATTAAAATATAATTCGTCCTTTGACAGTGACTTAATTGCTCCTTGTAGGATCACTTTCAAATCCTAATCAGGTGACCCTGTAAGATAATTCAAAGACAGTTAACTTACTAAAATTTAAGATTAAGTTATATTAAATGAACAATTTTTTTTTTTGTTTTATTGAACAACTTTTTTTTGTTTAACAACCAATAGTTAAGAATTCTCTTTTATCTTCAGATACAGAGATACAGTAAATTGTAAATTACCGGTTTGTACAAAAATTCAGTTGCATTTCGACAGTGTTTTTATAATAAATGAAAAATTCACTCTCTAACGAGTAAACCAAATTTAAATGATAATCTTTAGCCATTGCGAGCGAGAGCTAAAATTAAAGCAAGCTCAGGATAGCTGTGAACTCAGATAATATAACCTAGCTCCTTTAGCAATTTTGTTAACATTTAATGACCCTTTCATAATCTTAACATTGTACATTATTTCAATAGTTAAGATTCATATCGTTATAGTGCAAATCAGAATATGTCTCGGTCAGACAATGTGTTAGAAAATATTAAGGGACTTTCTAAGATGTAAAGTTCAGTTTTGAGAAAACCATTAGAAGTTGGATGAGCACAGGCCCTGGGTCCTTGGAGTCATAATAATTCAAATTCAAAATAACTATGCATGGGGTTGGAACTACTTATGACAGTTTCAATACTTAAAAGATGTATTTGATTACGCGTTATACCGAAGCTAATTACATTTATAGGTTAATGTTTTTTACAGTAACCAAAATCTCTAGTAACCAAAACCCCTCCAGCTATGCTATGATAATTTAAGGAGTAAATTCAAGTTGATAGTGTAATGACCAGTATTTGAACCCGTGACCTCTCGATGGAAAGGCCGATTTTTTAACCACTAAGCTATCGATTCTTGTAGTGGTCCCTACCTTAACGATCGTAAAGAATCCGGGATACAATCCTGGATATAGGAAACATCATTCCAGTTCGTCGCTTTTCTGTTGAGATAACGTAAATGGTTCAATTAATCGGTATTATTAATAACAAAATATACCTAAAGATGTCATAATAATTTTCACTCGAAAATATAAAGGAAGCACACTTTCATAGTGAATTAAAAACCTTACACTGTAAATTGTTGTTGTTAGTTTTACAAAGTTAATACTGACTTTTATGTCTCAAGTCTGCACTTAGCCTAAACAAGAACGCTTTTCATTTTCACACTCACAGTTTGGGCCGCCCCACTTTGGAACGACGAGTTCGCGTCAACTTTCACAAAGGTTTTGAATAAAGATCACGGCATTTGAGCTTTTTTACTCGATGAAACTTTTTGATGGCTTTTATTAGGTTTGTTACATATTTTTGATTTTGTATGATTATAAACAGATTAGGAAGGTGGCGATAAGATAGGTAGTCAAATACTGCTGGCTATCTGTCTGACCTTCATTCCTTTCGTGAACATGCTGTGTTGGACCCTACCGGAGAACAGACAAGGGAATGTGGTCTCTACTTGTACGTGACAATAAAAAGTGACGAATATTGAGATCGATTCCTTGGGCGTGTAACCTTACTTTCTTATCTTTAGGGTCATGTGATTTCTGGCCAGTACACCTGTCGATTGATGAACAGTGCTCTGATGCTGGTTTTACTATTGAGGGTCAAACGGCAGTCGTACCTATCAAGTAAAGACTAACCAAATTTGGAATAGGCATCACAAGCTCTAAGCGTAAACTCTCGGTTGATGATGATGATTGATATCCTAGTAGCAACATTTTAAAATGTGTTTTCGTTACCTATTTAATTTACTATTTGTCATGTAATCACACAGTTGGTTGCTTCCAATGTAAATAAAACGTTTCACAAAAGATTATAAAAATATCTGAACATTTTATACATAAACATTTCTATTGAAACAACTTTTTTACGTAACATTCATTATTCAGGGAACAACATAATAAATTAGCAATGTCCAAAATGTTCATGTATTCAAATTCCATGAAGCCGTACTTAGAATTTTAATTCCGCTGAGAATAAAAACAGGTATGAATAAAAATAATCACTCGAAACTTTTCGTATACCCTCTGTGACAGGCCTTTTCGGTCAATTAAAACACCGCTGAATTTTGAATTTTGTCGTTAGAAATTTTGAGGGTGGGTAATCGAGTAATCCAACTGTTAAACGCACATGAGGGGATTAAGGCCTATTATGTACCGACGACTACTCCAGTTGACTTAATCGTGTAATGTATTAGATTATACAACTGTTTGCACGCGGCTTTGTGTGATATGCACGCGACATTACACCTGTATAATGACGGTCTAAAGTCGTTACGAAATTTATATTAGGTGTGCAAAGTTGAATGGCATTTGAATATTTTTTTTTAAGATTTCAAAGTTACTTACTTTTTAGAGAGGGTTATACCCAAGAGGGATATTACGATGAACAAAAAAGTAACCTTCAATATACTTATCTAACAAAATGCAACAAATCAATGCCTTGAGGGTTAAATTGAGCCTTCAGAGTAACGCTTAAATTAAGTAAAAAAGAAATAACTTATCTTGAAACATTTAAGTGTTTTCTCAATTTGATATTGGTTTATTTATTGCTGATTTTCAGATTCTCTAGGGCACTCAACAAGGGGGTAGTCGCTTCCAATTTGTTCAGGGGTAGACGACAGGGCGTGTGCTGCCTTGCGCAACAATTTCACAACCTCGGACCTTCCACGCAGGGTTATAACACGTAACAGTTTATAATACAAAATACAATACAACATTTTCGCTTTATTCATAAATTTATATTGTATTTTCTTCTTCAATATAACGTTATACCTAAAAATATGGAGTTATTATTAGGTATAAAGTTATATTATTGAATAAATTTAGAGAAGCCAAGCATTTTATTTTTTGATATAAACGACGGCTATCAGTCTCTGGCGTATTTTTAAATCGAGTAATAAAACATTTTATTTTCTTTCGTTTGGTAGTGATATACTTATTTTTATGATCCTTGGCTTGTTTGAATGCCAGTCAGCGTGACCTTTAGTTTCTTATTTTCAGAGCAATGGTTTTTGCATATTTTTCGCTTCGTAGTTATCAATTGCTTCATGGAAGTTCCTATATGTTTCCCCTCTATTTGAGATTTATAAAAACTAAATCACTAGTTCATTGAATGAATTACAACTGGTACCAGAATCATTCTTGTTATATGCTTCGTTCAAAATAGTTTAATTCAATGTATAATAAATGCTTAAACTTACAACAATATCAGTATTAGCTGTTAATATGATACTCCTTAATAACAATTACAAAAGTTCGTCACAGTGTTATTAAATAGGGCTCTCTACAAAGCTTCATATCTCAACATGACATTCTAGTCTCTTTCAGTAAAAGTTACAATTATTAAATTGTATATGAGTGAAACATTATTCCCAGGTCGTAAATTTCAGGGAAAAACAGAACCTCATTATAGCGGGCCAGTATTTAAAATGTAATTTAATGTACGCGTAGGTACTTATGAGAACAATATCATTATATTTCATATGTGTATTTCAATTTAGAGTGTATTTAATACGGGTATTACGTTTCATTCATGTCTATTTTACTTTTTTATTGCATTTCTGAACAAGATTTCATTAATAATAAATTAAATATACTAGATATTTTGTTCTATTCTAGTTTTTATTGGAATCAATATTTTACATTAGCTTTATAAATTTTATTAATTAATAACGTAGATATCAATTTATAAACACAAGTGGACAAAAGAATACTTGACGTTAAACTTGGAAGAATATAATAAAATCAATTATACTAATATTTGTATTGCATAACGTAAATGTAAAACTGATTTATTTTGTTATCAATTAATTTGGTAATGTCAACCATTTCCTATCTCATTCTATCCTGCTCTAACAATTAATGATGGTTCTTTGTGACTTTTGATAAAGCAGCAACTCCCTGATTTCAATCGATTTCTTCAATATTTTTTTATACAAATAAGTAGTCTGTATATTTCGTATTATATTCAATCTCATCATTTTTGCGGCAATATTCTCGACAGTAAGTTGAGTAAAGGATCGATGTGGCATTGAGGCGAAGACTCAAGTCACATCACTAACGAACCATGGCTTCACCTGAGCTTGTCAGCTTCTAACGAGCCTGTACCGTATTAGTCCCTACATCCACACTACTAACGAACTTGTAGAAAAATTTGACGTATTACTGCAACACGAGTAATAATGTCATTAGTTCCGATTTTCCTTTTTGAGTTGAACAAAACATAGATATATTTGAATGAAATTTTATAACATTTATTATGCTAACTATATAATTCAATTACATCAGGAAAAATGATTGACTCAGGTGGGGCTTGAACCCATGACTTTTCCCGTACAGGTTCCCTTCCCCAACAATTCGTAAGAGTGTTGGTAGGCGACTCCACCGTGGCCTTAAAGACGGATATAGAGAACTGAAATTTGAATTGATTCAGGTGTGGCTCAGTATCTCAGTTGGAAGAGCATTTTCCCTGTGAGGGAAAGGTCGTGGGTTCAATCCCTACCTGAGTAATTCATTTTTCCTGATGTAATGAAAGATATATGTGTTTGAGCCAATGTACAGTGGAATCCGATTTTATATGAAAGGTGAATACCTACATATATCCTAAGTTTGATAGTACATAGTAATCCTTTCTTTAAAAACAAAGTTGAAAAGTGTTTATGATCTGCTTTTGCTGCATAGGGAGTGGATTCACTTAACATGTCAGCAAATCAAATACACAGGGAAAATCAAACTTCTCGGGCGGGACTCAAACCTGTGATCTTTCCCTTACAGGATGAATGCCATGACCAACTCCGCTACCGAGACACGCCCGATGTGATTCAAATTTCCCTTCTATTTTTATCCGTCTATAAGGTGATAAGGCCTATAGTTAGCATACTTAATGCTGTAAAATTAATTCAAACATGCCTACAGTTCAAAATAGTTTCACGATTTTATGCAAGTACCAATAGAAAAAAATAAAAATATAGAGGTAGACTGAAAAACATTGATGTAGACGTATATTCCTGGAAAACGTATGACTCTATAAAGAAAATAATTTACGGAAACTCATTTGCTACCTAAATAGTTACATAAAACCTTGTCGCCTAAGCTTCATTTGCCCGTAAACGAATAAACAACATTTTATGAAGTCATAACGCGTAAGTTGTTGGTAAAAGTGCGTCTACAAATAGAACCATACACATTTTATGAACTAAATTTTCTTTTCCGTGTCAATAAGGCAAGGCCTTTCGCACACGCCACTTTTTCCGTCCCTGAGCTAATCCCGAATGTTTTCCTTATACAGTTGCTATATCGAATGACCATTGAGCTAATGACTATGAGTTTGTAGCCCCGTCATTCTTGGCATTTCCATATTTATTAGAACTGAGACAGCATTCATTTTGCCCAGGAGAGCTAAAGGTAAAATAGCTATACAAGTGATTTTTATCATTTAAATGTTGTTTTAGTATAACTCGCTTTTGTTAAGATAGATTAAAGATATAAACAGATGGTTAGTTATGTTTTTATGGCAGATAATGTAATATTTGTATATAAATAGGTGAGGTATTTAAATAAATTAAGTAAACCTCAGAAAAGTTCTGTAATGATTGGTAATTTTATAGAATATACAAAAAATAAAACATATAAGCATTCTTCATCGAGTCGTTTTACGCTAATCCATTATATTTGCGAGTCCTATCACCTACAGATAACCACAATATAGAAGGCATCGCCAACTTTACTACCCCTGTCACAATACACGGCTAACTTTACCCCTAAACCTCCATCTTGGCTTAGAAAAGGATCCTTTCACATACCGCAACTATAAGGACTTCTAATAAATATGTCGCATGTATTTGTAACACAAGGTCACGTTAACAAAATGTTGGAGTCGCTGTACGCCGATCCTTAGCAGTGGAGTGAGAGGAAAATTTTGTGAAAATATTAATGAGAGGCAAGAAGGTCAACATCTCAGTGGATCGGTTGAAGGCTACGGTTACAACCCATGATGTCACTTAAGCTAATGTTATGATTTCACCTGCGTCATATGAGAAATATGAACCAAGGGCACCAAGGGGTAGAATAAGTGTAAAAAAATTCTAAAGCAAATAATATAGAATACACACAATACAATCGACAACTGTAATGCAGACAATGATCTGACTGAAAAGAGTACGTAGTCATAAAGTGAATCGGTATTCGGACCGCACGAAGCAATTCTATTAATTGCCGAATAGCTGGTTTAATCTTGAGCATATATTGTCATCACCATAGAAAAGACCCAGACCGAGACCGTTACTATCACGGGATATAAAAACTAGCAAAAGTACCCCATAATGGTAGTATTAACTAAACCAAAAGCATAAGGAGGCAGAAGCCAGAGGCAAAAGGTGAAAATTGTCCTAAGGAAAGCAGGTGGATTAAAATTGACCTTGATCTAGTTTGTTCGTTTGTTGACCAGGCATGATTAAGTAGACGGTGGACAATGAAGTGGAAGCTTTGCATGGAACCAGGAACAACGCCAAGATGACGATGATGATGAAAAAGTATGTATAAAGCCGAGCGTCCACTAGGCATGTCATGTGGCGCAACAATGTTGCACAATGTAGAACAATAGAGACGCTTAACAAAGCAGGATAATTTTGCCGCCATCGTTCATGTTGTACAACGTTGCTGAACTTGTTTGGCAACACATGTTGCGCGTCAAATGTTCTCTAGTGGACACGGGTCTGTACAATTTCCGGAATAAATTGTTTACCAAAATATTTCTTACCTAATTTGCAACCTATAAACTTTTTATTTAATGCCTTTCTTTTAAAAGCACTTTATTAATCAGTTTATCAAAAAACTGTTATTCTAACTCTTTTACTTTCAAGGATTTCGTTATTCAGGGAGATTTTAATTAAAACCCTGCAAATATACACCTTTACTGACAACATGAAACTCCTTGCGAGCTCCTTTTGAACGAAGACTTTTTATTAAAATACTTCGGTGAAAGTGGATGAGAGCTACCAAGTTTAACTGTGACAAACAGTGGTCATAATATCGTTCCGTATTGTCTTAAGTTAAATGAGGGTTTCGAGTTGTTGTGTTAGCTATCACACTCGAACTGTACTAAGCCAGGAAGACGACACTGGGTAGGTATTTGCTTCTTTATTTAGTTCTAAACAGATTATTTAGCAATTATATTAAAACAAAAGTTTAGACAAAGTTGAGTTGATGATAGCATACGCATCAATTGCATCAACGACATAACTGTCAATACTACATGGGCATTAATATGTTTTTTTTTTAATTTCTAAATTATCGCAAACATTCATGGACAAATAGAATTCAAAGTTTCAAGGTTGCAATATTTTAATTTTGGATTTGAGAATATTCAATAAAAATCAAAGAATACGTTTGCTGATGGTAACAAAGAATCATCTTTCACTATTTATGATAATAATAATAGATTGGGTTAACCTCCCTTTCGTATCTTTTCATTTTCACCTCTTCCTCTCTTAAGTGGAACCGTTCATAAATCACGATAACGTAGTTAGATAGTTCATTGTCTTACATATTTCGTGGTTCAAGAACGAAATCTATCTGAAACACGCAGTTGCCTGAAATTACTCTATTGAATTTTATGAGAAAAAATATGAAAGAAGCATTGCATAAACTATCGCATGATTAGAGATCGTTTGTTAGCGTTAAGTAGTTTAAATTTTGTTACCGTTTGTGGACCAATTACAGGACTTTTTTAACAAATTGTTAACGATAAAGTGTGTTAACATATAATTTTCTTGTTCAAACAGGTAATTATAAGCTCAAGGTAGCTATATAAAGTAAATACCTACAATAAGGATGTGTACATATTTTTCAATTGGTTCTAAATCAAGTGACCGATAATAATCAAATGAATAGTTGGAGAAATAATATAATATATTACTAGTGTTTCAATTAAGTTAGTATGAGTTAAGGCTCGCCCTTTAGTAACTGTGACCACAAAACATTGTTGATGCAATACCATACAATACAATACAATACAATATATTTTTATTTTCTCCTCACAAAAAAACAAAGTAGGTAATACAGGCACAAGAAACAAAATAGATACAAGATAAAAGTAAAATTAATACTCCTGATACATTTATCCTTTGTGAAGAGCTGGTGTCCGAATTAGGTTAAAAAACCTGTGCTACGGATCACCAGGTCCCCACCCCACGTATACTACAATAACAACAAGAGCAAGTAACATAGATGATGTATCTAATCATTACATTCTTCATTGTTTGTGTGTGTGTGAGTGTGTTGTGTGTGTTGTGTGTGTGTGTGTGTGTGTGTGTGTGTGTGTGTGTGTGTGTGTGTGTGTGTGTGTGTGTGTGTGTGTGTGTGTGTGTGTGGGTGTGTGTGTGTGTGTGTGTGTGGGTGTGTGTGTGTGTGTGTGTGGGTGTGTGTGTGTGTGTGTGTGTGTGTGTGTGTGTGTGTGTGTGTGTGTGGTGTGTGTGTGTGTGTGTGTGTGTGTGTGTGTGTGTAATGTCCTGTGCCGTAGCACACAATCCTCCAACTTCGGCAGTTTTTTCAGTACTTCAACTTTGCGGGGGCCTCTCATGTGATCATCTTTATAACCCCGTCGCGACCATTAGTAATTTTCCAGTCCATTTTCATTTGTAGGCTTATTCTGTGATATTTTGTGACTTCAGTTCTTAACAGCAACGTTGGTAGAGTATACTCGTGTTAAAATGAGTAGGTATGTTCTGTATGAGCTTAACTCGTACTTGAACACACATTGAGAACACTTGTACGTTTTTCACAGTATTTATAAACTTATTATTGGCATCGAACTCAGAGCCATAGGAAACAGGCAACCGAATATTTTTCTCTGCAGCACTTTTAGTTGACTGGTAGAGAATGCCTACGCCTATGCACCATAGTCCATAATAAATAAATAAAACAAAAATATTCTTGATTATTTTCATTTTTTAAGTTTTAAAGCGAAAATACTTTTAATCGTTTAAATAAATATGTATGGAACCCAAATTTAAAAAGAAAAAGTTGGCCAAACCTAAAAAGGGTTTGCGTATTTAAAAATAAATGCACGCCCTAAGCGGATTTTATGATAAAAACCGAGGGATATTAATTACATTACTTGTGTAACACATCTCATTATCTTTCCACGTTATTAATTTGAATCATTAGTGCAATTAGGACAAAAGCTATATAACGTTACGGTTATAATGTAAAATGGTGTCACGCAAGGAATACCGAATAGGAATTGGTTTTGACCCAACAAGCAAATTAGTCTTATAAGGTTGAGTTTATTCAGCTATTCGGTGATATAAAAGTCGAGTAAGTGTAAATTATTCAGCACGTGTCGTATAAAAGCATCTTATACAGCATTTTAGTTATTCAGCATTTCGGTCACATAATGATGCTGAGTAAACGTTTACTCTGCATACTTATATGACTAAAGTGTCGTATAAGATTTGCTATATAAGTCGCTAGTATACGACGCTTATGTTACTATTTCGTCGAGTAAAAGCACATTATATAGCTTTCTTGTGACACAGTCGAGTAAAAGCTACAACGTTGCTTTTATACTGCTATTATGTTGTATAAGTTGCATTCATACGACTATTACAAGCCTAGTGCCAAGTGTCGTATAATTGCTTGCACTGCTCAATTATCACTTGTCTTAGTTTTCTTGTGTACAATAAGTGGTTGATTGAATAAATAAATAAACAAAAGATCTTTTTTAGAAAACTTTTTAGGAAGGTCATAGGAACCCTAAAATATAATCAGCGTGGTATCATGGCGCTTATACTGCTAATTTGCTGTTTATGAAGCTATTATACCACCTGTTAGCAGTAAAAATGGTGTACGAATGAATGTTGATATAAAAAATATTTGTTATTATATTCATATTACTAAGAATTGAAGGGGGGCGTTAAATATTTATGATAAAACCTAGTATATTTCATCAGAAAACTTACCTTCGCAATACTTTGCAAACCTATGCGTGAGTTTACGAACCTACATTTGGTGCAACCTACAAATTAACATGTCTGCTAAATAAATTGTACTTATAATTTTTTATAATTTTTAAAACACAACACGACGCACTTGCTTAATTTAACAAACAAACGTAACATAAAAGTCATATAAGTTACAGTTATAGCGCAACTTAAGCTTGTAACAGTCACTCCGGCGACAATTACGTGACGATGTAACTGAAAAAGTTACCTTTATACGATGTCTATGTGACTGAATTGCTGAATAAAATGGGCCCAAATCGCGTTGTATAAACGTTTTCATTACGTTTATACGACTTCTATTAGGAGCCAAAATGCTGAATAATTTGCGTTGCCGCGACTACTACACGACATATTTTTGCTAGTTGGGGAAGGCTTTGGTAAAAAAGGAGACATGAATCTGTTCTACAGTACAGTAATCAACCTAGTTACTTAAATACTTATTTTTAATACCACTTAGGTGGCAGACCAGCACAAGGCCCACCTGATAAAAAGTGGTCACCGTGGCTTATGGACGTATGCAACACTAGGGGCGTTACACTCGTACTCCCAAATCTGAAGAAACCTTCTGATGACTTACTTGAAGAACCCCATATTGTAGTCGTTCGAGAAAACCACAAAGGAGTTCACTCCGCCGATTCCTTTCATACCGCACAGTACCTATGGTGAGCGGTGCGATGACTGAATGTAGCTGTGGGCATTATGTCAAACAATTCATCTGAGCACAAACCATTATATAGGCGGTAGAACACACACAGCAAGGCAAAGTCCCTCCTCAGGCTGCGTGGTTCCACTTCGCCTGCATTGGGATTGTCGACGAGCCTCAACGTCCGTCTTTGTACTGAGTCGAAGGGGTCAAGCTGGCTAGCAGGCGCTCTGGCAAGATGAAGCAGAAGTATATACATACGAGTAATAAAAATGTGCACAGCAGTCTCAAAATGGCGTAGCGAGGTTTCTTTGTATTAGCCGTCAAGTAAATTATTGAATGGAATAGTAATATCACGAATGAGATCACTAAACTTATAGTTCTTATTTTTTTTATATTTAAGGTCTGTTTTCAACTTACACAGGTTCTCATAACTTCGGTATTATCATCAACAAAAGTGATTAGCCAAAAGTTTCCAATTCTACAAAATAACTTATTCCTGAAACCGCTAACCGTTGCCAGTGTTAGATATTAGTATCCTATATAGTTATTGGTTATTATCGGTTTTGTTTATCGGAATAAAATCAATACCATGTAATACACATGCACGAACTCGCAATGCTACGTACATGCATATGCACAGCCGCTGTGGTTCACTAAACTATTATAATTATGTTGAAGTGTTAATAATTATATTTCATCTGCTCTGCATATTAATTTGCAGTGAACCTGATGGGCACTGCTATTCACAATCGTTTATTCTGTATCAATATAATATTTATTAAATGAATTTTCGCGGTTAACTGACTAATAAATTTGTTATTGCAAAACTGATGAAGTCAGAAGTAAAGTTTATTTTATTTTGTATGTGATTCAGTATTTATAAGGATAACGTGTCATTTTACACTAAAACTGGTGAAGAAGAGTGGGGGTCTGGCTAAGAATTAAAGATTTATTTAAGTTGTGTTTATTCTTTCTATCCACAGCAAACTCTGAGGGTTAGTGTCGTTTCCACCCGTTCCCGTTTCAACCCGAAAACTTATCATTAAAAATGATAATTATTTATGTTCCCGATTCCACCCGTTTTTTTAATAAAGTACAGTCAACCGAAAAAATGGTTAATTATTTAACAAGCCTAAATATTTATATTAAAACAGGGAACCTAACTATTGCACATTTTGCACGAAGGACATTCCGGGTCACTCTTTGCTATCTTATTTTACACTTTCCTAGTATATATATAGATAAATAAATGTTGTTTCTAATTTTGCATTAAGGGAATACGATAGTTGTGTCTATTTCACGCGCCGTTACTTAAGGTGCATGTGCGACCTTTTTTTTACCTGATGCTGTTTGAATAGATAAATAAATTGGATCGATCTTCACTGGTGGTAGAAATTTGATGGCACAAATTTGTCACTAATTTCGATCGGGTTGGTACCACCGTGCACAAGTGCGAAAACCCCTCCATAGTAATCCAATCTCGGTTGGATTGCGTTCAGGGATCAGCAAGTGCATAGCCGGGCCGAGGTGATGGTAGTCGCAGCACTAGTGGGACCGGTGGGTCTTGGCGTAGTCTAGTGGGGGGTGACGCGGGGCGCCGCGCCGGGCAGGGAGACCTGTAGAAATGGTGGTGCCGCTGGCCGCCCGCGGCATAGTACAGGGGCCCAACTGGGACTAACCACCCTGGGAGGCTGCCCCACCAGGTCGCGCATAATCCAGATATGGCTCGTCGTGCCGGTTGGCGACCGGATGGGAGCCCGGCGACCATATTCGGGGGGGTACGGGGGCCCTTCCGTTCGGCGCGTCAGCTCTCGTCATGCCGTCACAATCATAGACAGAACCAATGTCACACGGTGCTGCGGCGACAATCACCTTTTTTTTCACGCTTTCCCCTACCTTTACCATGACAGCGCACCAAAAAGATAGAGTCAGAACAGCGGCTAGGGCGTCTCCCGCCACACGACTATTTGAGGTGGAGTCCACGAACATCTGTGGGCTCCATACAAACCTCAACGCCGTCCACCAACACCTGGAGACGGCCAAACCAGCAATGCTGTTTCTGACGGAGACACAAATACGCCGCCCTGACGACACGACCTATCTGCTTTACCCCGGCTATGTTATCGAGGAAAATTGCCGAGCAAAAGCCGGGGTGTGCGTGTTTGTTAGGGCGGATATTTGTTGTCGCCGTTTGCGCTGTCTAGAGGACCCATCCTTCTCCATCCTGTGGGTACACGTAGACCATGGCTCCACGAGTCAGATCTATGTGTGCCTTTACCGCTCCCATACGGGAGATGCAGAGATAACTCGACTCTTTGTATACCTGAGTCAGGCGGCAGATGATGCGCAGGAGCGGTTTCCGAACGCCGAATTGGTGTTTCTGGGGGACTTTAACGCCGACCACAAGATCTGGTTGGGCTCCGCCAAAACAGACCATGCGGGAAGAGCCACTCCCGCATTTGCCCTGGCGCATGACTTGACTCAATTGGTGCACAAGGTCACAGGGATACCAAGATAGTCCGGCCTAGAGCCCTCTCTGCTAGACCTTCTGTTGACGTGACTCGTCAACAGCCCGGACCCGGACACTGTACGTCTCGGTGAGTGCTGCTTTAGGTAACTCCGACCACTGTCTGGTCCGCTCCACCGTGCCCATTGTAACGCCCCCACGACCCCGTGCAGGGGAAGAGGCGTCTTTGGCACTACTCGTCAGCGGACTGGGATGGACTACGCGACTATTATGCGTCCATCCCGTGGGTTGAACGCTGATTTGAGGGTAAGAACCCATCTGAGAGCGCTACTGCTGTCGCCGGTGAGATCGGTTTGGGTATGGAATACTATATCCCATACACCGATGTCACCGGAGTCCGCGGAGCGCATCCGTGGTTCGGGCGTGAGTGCGAGGAGGCTGTTGAGCATAAACAGTCTGCGTACCGCGCCTGGGTGCGGGCGCGCGCCACACGCGATCCCAACGTGGATCACTTCAAGGCGGCGTACAACAGAGCCACAAAGGTCCGCAAGAGGGCTTACGTCAGGGCGGATGCCCAGCGCATAGCACGGCCGGGCCAAGAGCTAGTGGCGCATCCCACGGGTAGCCGTGGCTACTGGCGACTGGCCAAAGCCGTGCAAGCCAACTTCTGCCAGCCCTCGCTACCCCGCTGAGCAACCGGTATGGATTTCTGGCCCATGAGCCGCAAGAAAAAGTAAATTTGCTGGTATATCTCTTCGCGGCCAACTCCCGAGTCGATGATTGTGGTATGCAACCACGCACAATGCCCACTGGTGACCACGCAATGCCTGATATCCATATCAGGCAACGCGATGTCCGTGCAGTACTGCAATCACTTGATGTCCGGAAAGGTGTCCATTACAATGGCGGGACCAAGTCCTGAATTCTGTCAATTCATATTACAGTGTTTAGTACTAAATTGGTACTATTTGCTACCTTCGGTAAAAAAAATTGTACCTCTTCTATTTCAAAGTTATATTTAAAACAGTCTGGTCCCGCCATTATAACGTTATAATGGCGGGACCAGACTGTTCCACTCGTGTCGGCCATTGTTAGCTGTGATTAGTTTTATTAATATTTAGTACCTAAATAGTACTCTTGAAAAATGTGTAAAAAGTGTGGCTGGGTACAGCATGTACTGGGCTGTTGTATTAAAACACTGATCCCGCCATTATGTTTGGTCCTTTCGTAAATAAACGTGTAACGGTCTATTATTTGTAAACTTACTTAATGTTAATGAAAGACCGACTCTTGTGAACCATGTCTTAAAAAGGCAGCAAATAGGTACTAAATATCTATATTAATAAAGTTTATAAATAATAGACCGTTACATGTTTATTTACGAAAGGACCAAACATTATAATGGCGGGATCAGTGTTTTAATACAAAAGCCCAGTACATGCTGTACCCAGCCACACTTTTTACGCATTTTTCAAGAGTACTATTTAGGTACTAAATATTAATAAAACTAATCACAGCTAACAATGGCCGACACGAGTGGTACAGTCTGGTCCCGCCATTATAACGTTATAATGGCGGGACCAGACTGTTTTAAATATAACTTTGAAATAGAAGAGGTACTAATTTTTTTACCAAAGGTAGCAAATAGTACCAATTTAGTACTAAACACTGTAATATGAATTGACAGAATTCAGGACTTGGTCCCGCCATTGTAATGGACACCCGTCACCTCAGTGCTGTGCAAGGTGTTCGAGCACATCATTAACACACAGCTCATGTGCCACCTAGAAGATCACTCCTTGCTTAGTGACCGGCAATACGGTTTTAGACCGAAACGATCAACGGGTGATCTTCTGGCGTACGTGAGGGGTGTCACCCTTTGGGGTGAGGCTATGGAAAAGCACGGCGAGTCACTGGCAATTAGTCTTGACATTGCCAAAGCTTTCGATAGGGTATGGCACAAATGGCTTCTTTCCAAGCTACCAGCCTTTGGCCTGCCTCCCAGACTGTGCAACTGGGTTGCAAGCTTCCTGCAGGGGCGCCGTATTCGCGTCCTTTGTGATGGACGAGCTTCGGAGTTCTTGCAGGTAAATGCTGGCGTGCCGCAGGTTTCCGTCTTATCTCCCACTCTCTTTCTTCTGCATATGAATGATACACCTTACACGGGAGTTATTACGCACATCCTGCGGCCAAGCAGTTTGATATCGCGGAAAAAAGGCAGCTTCTTGTCACTGAGCTGGACCGGATCCTGGACCACATTTCTCAATGGGGCGCTAGGAACCTGGTCGAGTTCAATGCCAAGAAGACCCAGGCATGTGCGTTTACAGCAAAAGTATCTTATGACGTGCTATGCGTCATAGGCAAAGTACACTGTAACTAGGAAATAATATTATATAAACATCTTTTACTTACTCCGCAACATTGGTGACCCCGACGTGATTTCCTAGTGCTGATATAATTGCAGGCCAACTGCAGCCTTGAAAAGGTTTTCAGCAGCAAACCTAGGAACTATCACAGATCACTGTGGAGCTATATTTGGGAAAATTCACCCAACAGCCCACCAGCTTACCGACCACCACCATCAGCGAAATAGCACATTTCAGTTGGCTTCCCACAAGCGGGTCTAACCAGCTGAAATTTCAAGAGGCTAAACGCAATCATGGCACCGATAATTCCAGCCGGAACACCGTCAAAAAACCCCGGCACATCAGCTGAATCAATCAGCGACATCCAGGTGGTGGCTGCAATTAGCATTACGGAGAAAATACCATCGTTTTGGACAGATTCACCGCGCTTATGGTTCGCGCAATTCGAGGCCATCGTAGCCTCCCAAAAACAAGGTGACGAATATAAATATAATATCGTCATCGCAAAATTACCAAAAGAGGTCATACATCAGGTTAGCGACATCCTGACGTCACCGCCAAACGCAGACAAGTACCTTAAAATCAAGGAAAGATTAATTGCGTGCTATGAGGAAAGCGAACAACGACGCTTCCACAAATTGCTATCGGAGATGGACCTAGGTGACTCAACACCATCACAGCTGTTGAGAAAAATGAAAGAAGCCAGCTGCGACAAAATGACCGAAGATACCATCAGATTATTATGGTTCAGACAGCTTCCGGTATCAATCACCTCCATATTGGCAGTCTCCGAAGACCTCAACCTCACAAAATTATGCGAAATGGCGGACCGAATTTATGAAAATATGCGCTATAAAACCAAAACAAACAACTCGTCACAGGAATCCGCTGACTTAATAACAATGCTGACGTCACAAATTGCAGCTATGCGAGTTGAAATAGACGAGCTCCGCGGTATGAGTAATCGCCGACCGATGCAACGCAGCAAATTCCGGACGACCCCACAGAGCAGGGAATACAGCATCACATCATAACAAAAGGTCCTCCAGTTTATGCCCGCGCACGCCCACTACCACCCGACAAATATAAGGCAGCAAAAAAGGAATTCCAAGAGCTAATAAACTTAGGAATATTAGAACCTTCCAGTAGTCCTTGGGCATCGCCTCTCCACATGGTAAAGAAAAAGAATGGGGAATGGAGACCGTGCGGAGACTACCGCGCGTTAAATAAAATAACAGTTCCCGACAGATATCCCTTGCCAAGACTGTTAGACTTTACATACATCGCAAGTGGAAAAACAATATTCAGCAAAATTGATATAAAGAAGGCGTTCCATCAAATCCCTGTTGCGGAACCAGAGAAGACCGCAATAATCACGCAAATGGGTTTATTTCACTGGAATTTCATGCCATTTGGACTCAGAAATTCAGCTCAAACGTTCCAGAGGTTTATGGACTCCCTGTTCAGAGACCTGGACTATATATATGTCTTCGTGGACGACATACTCATAGCAAGTCAAAATACCGAACAACATTACGTTCAATTAGAGGAAGTATTCACTCGCCTAAGTAAAAACGGCATCTCAATCAATACGAGCAAATGCGAATTCGAAAAGACAGAGATAGATTTCTTAGGTTATCATATAACGAGCCAAGGAATCACCCCCACGTCTGAGAAAGTACGAGCAATAAACGAATACCCAAAACCAAAGGTGGTAAAGGAGCTACGTCGATTTTTGGGAATGATGAATTTCTACAGAAGTAGCATCCCACACGCCGCCAGACACCAAGCTCCGCTCAACAAATACTTAATAAACTCCAAAAAGAATGACAATACGCCAATCGAGTGGAATACGGAAGCTAACCAAGCATTCGAACACTGCAAACAGGACATAAGAGATGTCACAACACTCCACAGCAAGCCACAAGAAACAACACACAAGATGGGAAGCAGTCAAACCCACGAAAAGGAACAAATAAACATGGTGCAGAACAATAACCTGGCAGCAAAGGCAGAAAAGAACACACACATGGCAGCAGAAATTGAAAAAATAAAAATCTGTATCGGAGTACTCATCGCTATAATTATACTAGCAGCAATAATAATAACAATCACCAGACTCGTACGGAAAACTAACAAAGTCATGGACAAAAAGATAAACAAAATAATCAAGGAAATGCAACAAGTGTAACCAACTGCAGAAAAAGTACAACATCAGCAAACATTTTTATAAAGGGGGGAGTACTATGACGTGCTATGCGTCATAGGCAAAGTACACTGTAACTAGGAAATAATATTATATAAACATCTTTTACTTACTCCGCAACGCTTACTCTTCAGAGCACACCACTGCCACTGCAGGATCGCCCCAATATCCTCGGTATGGATGTTCGCTGCAAACTGAATAACAAAAACTATATCGAGAGTATCATCAAATCAGCCTCGCGTAAACTCGGAGTCCTGAACAGAGTAAGATGTTTTTTTCACGCCGGAACAGCGGTGTCTTCTATACAAGACCCAAATTCGTTCCTGCGTGGAATACTGCTCACATCTCTGGGACGGCTCCGCAAAGTACTTACTAGATGCTCTCGACAGGTTGCAGCGACGTGCGGTCCGCATTATTGGGAATCCTGAGGTCACGAACACCCTCGAGCCTTTGCAGATGCGTAGAGATGTTGCGTCTTTGGCAGTATTCTACCGTATCTACCATGGTGAATGTTCTGACGAGCTCATCCAATTAGTCCCACCCTCTCCTTTCCTACACAGGACGACACGTGCAGGGCTAAGATGCCATCTATATACGGTGCAGAGTATACCTGCTAGAACCAAGCGTTTCAGTGACTCGTTCCTATGCCGCACCATTAAGACCTGGAACTCCCTGCCAGCTCACGTGTTTCCTTCTTCCTACAGTCCCTTCCTACAGTCCTTTAAGCGGGGCGTGAAAAGGCATCTAACGAGGCCGTCAAGCTGAGTGCCACCACTGTTATCTTGGTACATGTTTCCGATGGTGACCCTCTTTCCGAGACTTTGCCTTTAGCTTAACATCAGGCGAGGTGAAGTCAAATTGACGTGTCCTATATAAAAAAAAAGTTCTCACTAGTTCCAGTGGAAGTAGTCCCGGTGGAACTAGTGAAACTTTTTCTTCTCATTAGTTCCATTTAATTTCTATTTAATTTTTACTGGAACTACTGAAACTGTTCCTTCTCACTAGTTCCTTTGCACTTTAGCTATTAACTGGAGACGATATAACTACAATTAAAACTATATAATTTAAGCGATAACTTCACTACATTTACAATAATTATCTCAACTACCATTTTAGTGATTTGAGCAAATAAAAAAAAAACAAACCTTCATACAAAACTTAATAGATATGTACAAATAATAAAATTGTAACGCAATACTGACATTAATTATTACCTAAGCTAATCTAGAAATGGGATATAGTTATATCTCCTGATTTGAGCTCCATCTGAGTTTCTCTTATAAAATCATCATTTTCAAACTGAAGGAAACCAATGATTTCTGTGATACAAAATTAGAATGTAACGAACTAAAGTACTGTGATTTACCTTTTTATAGATGTTTTTTTTATTTCAAATAAAAAATTATTAACCAATAATTGATTTATTATTTCTGTTCCTGACTGTACCTACTGGCAAAAACGATTAAGGTAGAGACGGTAACGGGTTGAATCGCAACTGGTGGAAACGGGAACGGGTGGAAACGCCACTCACCCAACTCTGAGCTTAGTACCTTCATAGGTTAGTTATATCTATATGTATATTAACTAGGTGCTCTTTCAATAGGTATATCAAGCAATATACCCGCGCGGTGCGATAGAAGAAGCTCTACAAAATCATAGCAAGGGACTTTTTTCCTGGTATTACATCCTAAATAAAAAGTTGGGTGCTGTATGTACATATTGATGTCATTTCAGAACAAGAAGGCAGAAGAAGACTGATCTAGACAAAAATCGTAAATTCCTTAGTAAATTCTTCATACAGCTGAGCAAAATAAGTTCAATCGGAGTAAAACCAACATAAAACAGTAAATCTCATCATCCTTCTAGATTGTTCGGCACTACGCGACATAGAACAAAGGTGGCGAGGCGAGTTAAAATAGTCGAGTCACGTGGTTCCACACCTCTGGGACTGCGCCGACGGTCCCTTGCGGCGCAACTGACCAATTTCCAGTCTTCACAAGACTAACCCGAATTGAATAATCGATTCAAGACACCATGCCAAACGTGATATTTCGAATCGGTTCGAATCGACTATTTGGTTTGTAAACATATTATTATGTTACGGACGTTTTCGATTCTTGTTCTACTATTATTGTATACTCTATTTTTGTTCGAATGCCAAATTCTTAATTTAAAATTTAAATTGTTGTTGAATCTGATTTTTAGAGTGCTTTTAGGGCTGTGCCTGCGGTAGCCTAGTGGTATGGGTAATGGACTGCTGAGACGAGGTCTCCGGTTCGATCCCAGGTTTACCATGGCACACACCAATTATGACTTGTCGATGCTTTTCGATGTTATGTGTGTATCTATCGTAGGTTTTTATGTGCCCGGTTAATGGCAATAGGCTCGGCACCTATTACATTGGGACCTAAACATAAACTGGCGAAATGTGGGTGCTTGCACCTCTGCCTACCCCTTCGGGGAATACAGGCGTGAGTTTAGTTATGTTATGAACAAAACATAGTATTGTTCGGGACAAATGTCTTAGACCTAAAATTTGCTCAATATGATTGTGCTCTACACGAACAGTATACGTTTCTTGGGTGTCCTTTGAGGATAGCACAGATTACTATGGAGTTGACTAGCTCAAATTCACTCATCATAGATTATTACATAACAATCTGCGCGCGCCTCGTTCGTCTCGCAATTTAGGTTCATGATATGTATCCTGGGGTATACCTATCCACATGTTATGGTAACAGTGACAAATTCGTTTCAATCACGTCTCGTCACGTGAATTCAAGGATGCCACCTGGAACTTCTAGGAATTAATGCTTGACCACTAAGTATAGTCCACCTTTCAACACCTGCTATCAAAAGTTGAAATTTGTCTGCAAACTGTTGTCTGCATATTCTTACATGTAATGCTTTATTTTGTAAGGCCTTATAAGAATTTAGTTTATAATAAACCATTTGTAAAGAAAAAGCCATATAAAATTCATAATGCGTCTGCATTCCATGACTTACGTTTTAATATTATGCGATAACCTGATAGCACTAAAAGCAATGCACTGTAGTAACCATAAAAGAGGTTATCTATATAAATAAAATACTTAGATAAGTATTGAGGTGTTCTGCAGTTCTGAGGTGTAACTATCGCTAAGTTCGCGTGATCAAAGTCGTTTTTGAGGCAACTCGTTCGACGTGCAATACATGTGCCGACTCGTTTAATACAACCCCGTTGAATAATCACGTTTGTTCCGCTTTACTTCGGTCAATAGTTCGCCATCTTGAAATTCTAGCTGGCTCAACTATGATTCTTTTGTTACTAGGTGGTTTATTCAAACCTCACTTTATTATGATTGAATGAATTTTTACAGCATTCAGTATGCTAACTATACAAATCGAATACATAGGGAAAAAGAATCTTCTCGGGCGGGACTCGAACCCGTAGTCTTTCCCTTACAGGGGGAATGCCTTGAGCAATTCAGCTACCGAGACACGCCCGATGTGATTCTAATTTCCAATCTTATACGTTTTTAAGGCGACGGTGGAGTCATCTACCAATTTCCCGAGAAGATTCTTTTTCCCTATGTATTCGATATATTATGATTGTGGGAATTTTATGTTAAGACCTAGTGAATAGATATCAGTATAAACTACAGTCTTAGCTGCTTATGAAGTTCAGCCAATTACTATTAGAGATATCGGGATATTCACCATGCCGTATTGTTTCAAGTGTGCGAAGAAGAAATTTTCAAAATCTTATTTAATGTCCTATCATAGTTATGTATTTTGCTTGTCCATCACATATATCGAGTCTAAGTTATAAATTAGCAATCAGATTGTTTATATGCTACATCTCATGTCAATAATATAAAAACTGACGAAGCGTACGTTCGTCAAAATGTGCTCCGGAAAACTAATGGGTCGAATGCACCTGACACCGAACGGTGTGAATAAATTTCATACAAAATAATATTCTGATATTTTTTAACAGTAAAGGTATACTGCCCACTCCGCCCGTATGGATGTCAGTTATCGCAACTGAAAATAGCCTATGTCCTTTCCCTATAGTAGTTTATCTTGTTATGATGTTTAGTTAGATGTCAATAACTTTCTTTTTAATTTTAAAAGATACAAAAATTTGTACCTACCCACTGAAGTCGTGCCTCTTAAACTAGGAACAGTGTCTTACTGAGTAAAGATATGTTGATGAAGGATGATGTGTGGTGCGAAGGGCTCTATCAAAATCTTCAAGGCCCAAGCTGACCTCACTTAAAAGGCATTGCACCTGCTAAGCAACGGATGAGGTTCTAGCTATGAGTTTGAAGGTTAGAAGGCAGTTTCTCCTGGGCAAGCCAGCAAATCAACCTACTAATATAAACCTTGAGAAGGATTTCAGACTCCAAACTCAAAACTCAAAAAAATGCTACGAGGAAGATAATAACGAGACAGAATTATGATATAAATCATTACATGGTATAAAACAAATCTATTTGTCTGATTGTCCCTATGTATGCTTATATCTTTAAAACTACGCTACGGATTGTGATGCGGTTCTTTTTATAGATAGTATGATTTAAAAGGAAGGATTATATGTATAATACATGCTTAATATAGTAGAGGGTGCAGCGGGAATGGGATCTGACGCCTAAAACAATTGGCGGTACGAAGTTCGCAGGGTCAGCTAGTGATGTATACATAATAATAAACATATATTGTACTGTAAATGAGTGTGTTGAAAAACATATTTAAACTTTTCAGCAGCATATTTTTGTTGTGCACTTATAAATATGAATCAGAACAAAATAATACTCCTTTGTTATTAGAGTGTATGATGCCGTGACGTGGATCATTTTGTGGCACTACCTCTTCCGTCGGATACGAGGCGAATTATCATAATGCATGCCTCGTCTCGACTCCAGCTCCAATATGCTCCCTGACGCGATTTTCGAGTTATACATATTGACTGACTGACGTGACTCTTTGTTATAATTTAAGAGCTTTTATTGCTACCGGTACTTGAATTTACATTATAATATTCCTACTGGTACAAAGAAGTACCTATTTGAATATTTCTCACGTTTTCTATTAAGATTAAGCTATAAATATAATTGGAAATCACAATAGTCGCCCCATATATCTTTTTCGGGCCTGAAACTCATGATTACAAAGAACAATATTATGCAAAAATATACAAACTTCAAGGATGGATTGTCGGTCCAGAGCCCAGCGGCAACGCTGGAGTCAAACCTAAAAAATCGATTCACTTTATTCGGTAGCAGACATATTGTAGTGAGTTGATTAACGTATCACCTTTTTATCATTCCAACAACTTTACAAATATGCCTAAATGCAACTAAAACTAATTATTAAAGGATGTAAGGCAAAATTTTTTTTGGAGAATTTTAAGGAATCAGTATCAAAGTGTAGCCACAGGGTATTTTTTTTTATAAATACCTTGAGACTTTTGTTGTTATCGTATGAATTAAAAAAGTTACTATGTCCTTAGAGTGTTGAATCTAGATAGCTCATAGATTTCCTAGAATATTTATCTTACAATTATTTTTATTTACTTTTTTGCCAATAACTTCTGCTGCGGCCCGACATAATCCCGGAATATTTCCAGGATTATTTTTCTTTTAAATAAATACCTATTCGCATACGGAGCAGTCAGTAAACATAGGCAAAAGAAAAACACTGTCCCAATTAACTTCACCGAGATAAATGTTGACCCTAAACTGTAGGCAGTTGAGCCAAAACACTCGCTTCATCCGCCGTCACCGTTACGTTTTTAGTGTACCGTTCTAAAATGAGAAAATGGAATACTTATACCTATCTTATCGTAAAATGTGCTGTTACTTTTTCGTTTGTTAGCTGCAAATGGAAAAATAGAGATAAAAAATAGTTGAGCTTTTTTACAGTTTAAGAGGTTAATTTCGTTATATCCATACTAATATTATAAATGCGAAAGTAACTCTGTCTGTCTGTCTGCCTGTCTGTATGTTACGCTTTCACGCCTCAACCACTGAACCGATTTTGATGAAATTTGGTATAGGGGTAGATTAGACCTTGAGAAAGGACATAGGCTATATTTGGTCGCGATAACCGACATCCACGCGGGCGGAGCCGCGGGCAAAAGTTAGTTTACACATAAAGAAATGTGTAGTTGAACTTTTACATTTTATGCGAGATAACTCTTTTATCGAATTGAGTTACTGATTGCCATCTGCAAAAATAGTGCCAGAGTTTTACATTAGGTATACTTAAAATGACTCACTTTGGCTCATGTAATATAAACATCAAGCAAGCAACTATTCTAAAAGCCCTATAAGAAATAGAAATACTACGCGAAAGTTTAATTTAAGTTAGTAAAACTGCAGTGCAAAAAATCGGGCCATTCGGTCAGATTTGCGTTCCCGCTCCTCCGTTACCTACTGTTCGACCAAGATCTAATGACATATAGCCAACTTTACTTGCTAGACGGTATACCCTTTGTTCCACGAATGCGGCTCTGACGATATCCTTTCGAGACTATGAGCCAGAAGTCAGAAGACCTGAGCCAGAAGGCGTAGGTCTCAAAGAAGTCAATCTCGGATATCCAAGGTGAGGGCCTCGATTGCAACTTGGGAATACGATAAGATGATGATCATTGCCGTCTCACCTCCCAAGTGCAAGAGTACGCTCTCTACCAGAGCTTCTTCCGTCAATCAGCAGGTGTATCAGATGGTAAGTGAGAATGACTTGGGCTTTGAAGATTTCGATGGATCCCATAAACCACTTACCAAAACTTTTCTGTACATCCGTATTTCAGCCAGTAAAACGTACGGAACTCAATAAAAACGAGACGGTCCGCACTTTAAACTGACTTTTTCATTAAATTACTTTCGTAATGAATAAATGTATTACACAGGGGATTCCTTTCTTCAATTTTTGTTTCTTTATTTTATTATAAACCGTTGAAAGTGTCTTATGCTCCGAGTTATTTTTTTATCAAGGGTATAATAAATTACATTATAATGCCCTTTTTTGGATTATTCCTAAATGCAAATGGTGGTTCTAGCCGCTGTCATCCTTTTGTAATTCGTATAATGAACTGGATAAAATCACAATGACAGAATATTAAACTTGTTTTGGAAATAAGGGCCTTCTGGAACGCCCTAATGTTGTTTTTCCTTTAGGTTTTGGGTAATTAGTTAATGCAATATTAATTTAGTCATTTTATGTGACAAACATTTTGTTCAAAATATATCTACTCTAATACGAGTATTTACTGTTGTTTATTATGTATCATGTTGCAATCTTTAATGAAATATTTTGCTGTTATTTTTTATTTCAAGCACGTGTTTCTTTCTTATCGAGTCCCCGGTCCTTTAAGTAGGATGTATGCATCTGATTCGGTTATCAATAATTAATTGACGTCAATAATGGTGACCCTCTTTCCTGAGACTATGTCTTCAGATTACCATCACGAGGTTAAGTCATATTGACGTATCCTTTTTAAAAAGCATTTTTAGATATAGCTTTAACATGGTATTAATAATACTACTATCTCAAGCAATACTTTCAGTCCCTTTACATATTTGTAGATTATCGTGCAAGTCATATTGAAGTTCAACCAATATCGACTGTACAGTCACTAGCAGCAGGCGAATTCTTTCATCGGTACACTGTCTTGACATTAATGAAAATATTCTTGCCACAGTATCGCTGTTAGGAATTGCAAATAAATATTTGTAGATACTTGGTATTTGGTATGATCTTTAAGGAAGCAAATCTGGCAGAACGTTTTATTATTAATTCTCCTAAGTTAATTTTAATTTCCGATAAGTTATTTTTATAAAAATACTGTATAATTTCAGTTCTGTATATAACATCTCCGAATGGACTACATTTCGTAGCTACGTTTTCCAAGACCCTTAAAAGTGCTTGCTTTAAAGCAGTCTGTTTGCTCTATAGCGATACCAAGTTACATATAACGAATACCACGAATTTTTATTGTTTTATACCGCTTATGTGGCAGACAAGCACAGGGCGCACCTGATGGAAAGTCGTTAATGTGGCTTATGGGCCTGTGCAACACCAGGAGAGTCACACTTGTGCTGCCGACCCTGTAAGAACAGAGAGTTTCTGTGCCATCAGTGCAGAAAACAGATCAGGACAAACCTTTAGTATTCCCACTGATGGCACAGAAACTCTCCAGTGAGCTCTGATTACCCTTCTCAACACTGGGAACATAACACGAGGTTGTTATGGCCGTGGTACAGACGAAGCCATGAACCTACTATACATATAATTAATAGATGTACCTTTTTATGCAGTTTTATATTATAAAATGTAGGTACTTCTCTGTATTTTCTTATATTTCAAACTCAAGCCATGTTGAGATGGCAATCCACAGTCGGATGACTCAATTGGTACGGCAATACCGTCCTACCTCTTTCATACTTTTTATACCTGGGATATGGAAACCAGGATAAACCTGCTCTCCAAGGCATGGAGGTATCTTAAGTGTTAATCATTCTAAAGCGTCTATTACATGGTACGTTTTGCTGTCAGTTTTACCACAATCACGGCCGTGGTTGACAAACAACCTAACGTCTACTAACTGCAGTAACTGATGGTGATTGACGTATTTTTGTTCTAACCATCATTCACCATTAATTTATGATTGGTGGCATGATTGACGCTTGCATGAGCGTGTAATGGACGCCTAAGACATCCTGGTCAGGATTACTTATAGCTATAACCTATTCGTTTACCATTTAGCCATGAGCCCCTCTAAGTGTAAGCACCTTTGTGTCCTCAGCGTGTTTTATTTCTGCTCCTAGAAATAAGAACCACGTAGCCATGAAAAGAAAATTCGATCATCTGTTGACTTCAGTTAGGAAGAAAACAGGGACGCGTGACGTAGGTAAATTTTAGTACTGTTTTCATACCTTACAATATCATGAAATGCAATTGTGTTTTGTGTACTACTTTGTCTACCCTTCATTTGCTAAGCTCTTAAGGTGTGTTGAATTTTGCCGACATATTTTCTTTTTATAAAAGGTGGTTCTATAATGTAAATGCGTACAAGAATAATCATAAAATACGTATTTAAAAAATACAAAGCTGGAATCATAATTATGTGATGAGATCACGCAAATTCATATAAATTTCATGTCAAACAACACAGTGTAGGTACAAGTACAAAGGATTGATATATTGTATGCCTAGACATCATCTAATTGAGAGTTATATGAAGAGAGTAGGTGGTCAGTCAGCATCAGAAAAATGTTAACGAGTAGAGTACTCAAAATAATCTTAAAACCAAAATTTCAATATTATATTGATAATTAGAGTACTCAAAAAGTTGTAAGCATCCAGAGTGGTCAAACTATCTTAACAATCGGTCTTCCTGAAACATGTAAGTAAGCAGAGTGTTCATTTTCATATACACAATCACGCTACTCAATGGTATCTAATCAAACAAAGCGTGCAAAATATCTGGACAGTGTCATTTAATCGCATTTTGCATCCCATTTTTACTTATGTAGCCATCCTTTACACATGATGATGGGATAATGTGAGATAGGTGTATAAGTTAGAAAAGGATAGAAAATGTGTCAAATTAATGACAATTTCATTGTATTTTTTATAGTTGCCAGTTGCTTAAGCCATCATCATCAACTAATAGCCATAAACTATCCACTTGAATTGGTGAGAAAAGAGTATGAATACTTACGTAAAAAATAAGGGGTCCTGCAACGCAAGATACACCTATATACTCATAACTACTAATACGCATTATGACTACATCGACATGACATAGACGCAAAATGTCTACTCTTTGAAAATAGGTACAGTTAGATACGAAACTATTGTACAAACATATTATAATAGAGTGTTTTTTTATAATAGATTATAATTTATAATAGAAGTTTTTTTTTTAATACGTCATAAACCACAATTTTCGCCTTCTTTCCCTTTTTCTTACTCTTTGAAATAGTTATTAAAGTTAAACCTATTTCATTTTTACTTTTTACCCGAATAGAGACCTTAAGGCTGAAAAGATTTCGATGAAAGTGGTCGCAAATAAAGGTATTTATGAGTGCATGAAATATAAATCAATACTACACCGTGAATTTTTGGAGCTACATGTAATGGATTTTGTTATTTTTTTAAATAAATAAAGTATAAAATATAAAACAATACATAAAAAAAGCAGGTGGAGGTACCCATTTGTAATTCATAAATCCAATGATAATCAATGGGTTCCGCCTGCTATCAAACTTATTTCGGTCTTTTTAGGAGCAGTCGTGTTTTTTATTTTTAATAATTATTCAATCGACAGAAAAATGTAGAAATACGAAACCCTATTCTACGAGCTGTGCCTGCGACTTAGTCCGCGTGGACTTATATCTATTTATGTAGGTTTCAAGTAATTTACACATCATACGAGTATTTATTTCTTACGTATTCATACTCTTTTCTCACCAATTCAAGTGGATAGTTTATGGCTTTAGCAACTGGCAACTATAAAAAATACAAAAGAAACTGTCATTAATTTGACAAATTTTCTATCCTTTTCTAACTTATACACCTATCTCACATCATCCCATCATCATGTGTAAAGGATGGCTACATAAGTAAAAAAGGGATGCAAAATGCGATTAAATGACATTGTCCAGATATTTTAAACACTTTGTTTCACTAGATACCATTGAGTAGCGTGATTGTGTATATGAATATAAACACTCTGCTTACTTACATGTTTCTGGAAGACCGATTGTTAAGATAGTTTGACCACTCTGGATGCTTACAACTTTTTGAGTACTGTAATTATCAATATAATATTGAAATTTTGGTTTTAAGATTATTTTGAGTACTCTACTCGTCAACATTTTTCTGATGCTGACTGTACCTACACGCGAAAAGCAAAAATTCATAACATTTATGCAGTTGTTTCAATAGGCAATTTGATGCACAGAAATAACAATTTTAAATTGCACTAACTTATTTTGAAATTAGAATTGGATCATGTATCTCAATTGGATAATGTGTTCTTGGAAATAGATTGTCATTTATACTTTTACTGTCTTTGAAATTAAATTTCAGTGAATTAAATTAAAAAGTAAAATAATTCAGTAATCATTAAACAATTTCTTAATTTATATCGTATAAAAAGACCCTACCGACGACGGCGCTGGAAAATTTCACAAAAATATTGCTGCGCATCCCGCATTCACGCCACGCACATCCTGTTTCGCAATTCATGGGATGGGAACTCATGAAATGGGATAAGAAGTAGCCTATGTTATGTTCCAGATTATAATCCATCCCAGTACCAAATTTCATTCACATCCATTAGAGCGTGGTTGAGTAAAACCTCCAGGTACATAGGAATTCCTAAAAAGTGGATTTTTTCAAATATCACTCCAAAAGCTTTTATATTTATTAGTCATATCTACTAAAAGTTCAAATATATAGATAGATACCAGGGGCGTAGGGTGAACATTTTCAATAAGGAAGCTGGTAGAAGAAATCTTACTTCGAACTAGTTTTTTTTTGTACTATGCGACCCATTATGAAATCCGCAGGCATCGAGTTATAAGGAGCCCTTGCCCTGACAGATGCCCATATCTCATACCATAACAGTAAAACCCCAAGTGTATATTTAGTGTATTGTTTATTGAAATGTACACGTTCTTTGTTACAGTGTCAACGGTGGACGTGGACGCGGTATTGGGACGTACGGCGTCCCTTCCATGTGACGTCACACCTGATGCCAACGAAGATAGAGTTTATATGGTGCTTTGGTTCAGAAAGAGCGGCGGGAAGCCTATTTACAGGTATGTTGTATTATATCAAGGTAAACTATCTTTTGATTTGCATCTATTTTGATATCTTTGAAGTAGCAGCCAAATAAGAAGAAACTTTTATATAAAACTGTCTGTTGCCCGCAGCTCAGTCCGAGAGGAATTTTGATCCCCATTCCAGAAGCCATAGTAATCTATTCCAGGCATAAAAATAGTCTATATATTATGCACGACTATAAATTTCAGCCAGATCCGTCCAGCCATTCGAGCGTAATTGAGTAATAATTAACAAAAATACCTTTACAAACTTTCACCTTTATAATAATATACTAGCGTTTGCCCGCGGCTCCATCCACGTGGATGTCGGTTATCCTGACCAAACATAGCCTATATCCTTTCTCAAGGTCTAATCTATCCCTATACAAACTGTCATCAAAATCGGTTTAGTGGGTTAGGCGTGAAAGCGTAACAAAGACAGATAGACAGACAGACAGAGTTACTTTCGCATTTATAATATTAGTATGGACTAGTTAGTGATCGGAGTATTGGCACAGAATAAATTATTGTATCGGTTTTCGAATTTGCCAGGTGGCTAAGTGTTCGGTTACGGTTTCAGCTGAAAAACCGGTTTCGATCGATCTCTTTAGTAATATTAGCAGGATACAGGGATTTAAAGGAGATACTAAATGTGTAATATTTAATATTTTTCATCATGGTTTGTTTCACACACGAATATCTGCATATAGTTTAGGCACTGGCCCAAGCAAAGTATCTTGTTTATTTTTAAACATAGGGTATGTAGGCTTGCACCATTAATATACCTTCAAATCATCATAAAGTTTCAACCTTGAGGACAAAGTAGCTTGGGGAAGGCTTAGATATATAATAAAATAAGGGTTACTGAGCCTTTCACGTTAAGGTTTTACTATACCTAATGAATAATGGGCCAGTATCCAACAGACTTGCGATAATCCGTCTTTGTGGGTATATAATCTAAAGGTTATGTCAGGAGCCATTATAGTTACTTGAATAAAATTATTGTGGTGATTTGTTCAAACAGGACATTTGAAAGATCAAAAGACATCATTATATTTCATACATACATATATACTGACGTCTGTAAATCTCTCATATTTCGGCAACTATGATCTTCGGTCCCACGTAATAGGGGGCAAACCTATTGCCGTCCAGTGGACACTTTTTTTTTAAATATTTCCCAACATTCTAAGCAACGCTATCTATAGACCATTGGTAAGTATAGCTTAACTAGCTTGTGTTATGGAATCTAGAATGCGGATAAACATACTTAAATATTTTTTTGTAAATAGATACATATTATACATAGAAAAACCCAGACCAATGCAAATAGCACATACAAATATTTGCACTGAGCGGGAATCGAACCCGCGCCTCCTGCGTGGCAGTCGCGTTCAATACCACCACGCCACGCCACGGATAGTCATGAACTGTATGTTTAGGTACTGTTAGATGGAGAACAGTCTTATCCCTTATTCGTCTTCTATAATACCCACGGGAAGAGATATGGTGGTCCTATTCTATTCCACCAGAAACCAACACGGCCGTAATATTTCATCTTCTTGTTATCTTACTATGACGAAAACTGAAATGTTACAAATATCTTTCGAATGTTTCGAACTTAAAAGTTAGCATAATGAATGCTACAAAAAAATCATTCAAATATTTGGGCGCAGTCATCAAAATTCAATGTTTAAAAATGGTTGAAAAATCATTCATTGTTTCCAACAGTTCGTAAGAATGTTGGTAGATGGCTGCACCGTCACCCTTATAGACGGATATAAAGAGAAGGAAAATTTGGAATGATTCAAGTGTGGCTTAATAGCTCAGTTGGGAGAGCAGTCCTCCTGTAAGGGAAAGGTCGTGAGTTCGAGTCTCATTTTTTCCAACGTTTTTCGAACTTAAAAGTTAGCTTAATAAATGCTACAAAAAATTCATTCAAAAATATCTTATTTTTAATCACGTGTGTACAAAAGCGTCAAACTCATAATTCACAAACGTATCCATCGCGACGAGTTTTTCAATAGTTTTTTTCAATATATTTTTACACAGTGAACACGTTTTTATATTGTGCAACTGTAAAAAATGTATGCGAATAATTCGGGTTTAACGTCAAATTGAATTAGAATTGTCCTTTGTTGCAATATCATAAAAATATGATACAAAATTCAGTTTATATTGATATTGACTATCTTCTTCATAGTGAACGTCATAGTACGATACCGGAATATATGCGTGGTAGATATTATTAGACAATGAAAGTGGTAGCCTAGTACAGAGCGCTACATAAGTTCGTGGATTTTACGTTTTTTTTTTTCATAATATTCTACACATCGCTATCTAGACCCATGGTAAGCATAGCTTAACTAGCTTGTGTTATGGAATCTAGAATGCTGATAAACATACTTAAATGTGGCCTTGAACGACCGAGCCTGGCTCCAAGCGTCCTTGCCAGTTCGCTTGGGTGGTCTCGGCGTTCGCAAAATTTCAGATGTTAGCCTTCCAGCATTTTGGTCATCAGTCCACGGCACTGAGGAGTTAACCAGGAAAATTCTTATCAACACACAGGTTAACTCGGAGGTGTCGTGTAAGTCCGATGCCATTAATGCTTGGAAGGTTGCTTGTCCCAACACCGAGTTGCCTGGTAACCTTTTCTCCCAGAGACAATGGGATGCGTCGCTCTGCAAGCTGGTAAGAGAAAGATTATTACACACATCTTACCATGTTTCAGAGCGTGCGCGCCTGCTGGCTGTGGGGGAATGGGAGTCAGGCCTGTGGATTCAGGCACTCCCATCGCCCAACATAGGTACTATGTTGGACGATACCACTTTCCGCCTTGCCACTTGCCTTCGCTTAGGAGCGCCGTGCGTTTCTCCCCATCGCATCGTTGCCACTGCGGTGAAGCTGTCGACAGCCTTGGGCACCATGGCCTTTCATGCGGCAGAAGCGCTGGGCGTATATCGCGACACGCCTGCATCAACGACATTATCCGTCGTGCTCTTGTCACCGCTGGCGTACCAGCCATTCGTGAACCTAATGGGCTGGTGCGTGACGATGGCAAGAGACCGGATGGTATGTCGTTGCTACCTTGGAAGATGGGTAGGCCTTTGGTGTGGGACGCAACGTGTGTCGACACCCTTGCGCCTTCACATCTTCCAAGCACAGCAGGCTGTGCCAGCGCTGCTGCTGCATCTGCGGAAAACCTCAAACGGCGCAAATACTGTAACTTAACAGGTGATTATGTTTTTGAGCCGTTTGGGGTTGAAACGTTGGGGACATGGGGCCCAAGTGCCCGTTTTCTTTATAAAGATCTAGCAAAGCGGCTGATCGACGCCACACGTGACCAGAAGGCTGGTTATTACCTTGCACAGAGGTTAAGCATTGCCATTCAACGTGGCAATGCAGCCAGCCTTCTGGGTACGTTACCGGTCGGTGACGATGCGGAGGAATTCCACGACGCATTATGTATGTAAATATTTTATTAATATCCCTATTTTCTTTACTTTATTTTGTCTCTAGCATAACATAACATAACATAAACTCACGCCTGTATTCCCCGAAGGGGTAGGCAGAGGTGCTAGCACCCACATTTCGCCAGTTTATGTTTAGGTCCCAATGTAATAGGTGGCGAGCCTATTGGCATTAACCGGGCACTTATAAACCTGCGATAAATACACACATAACTTCGAAAAGCATCGAAAAGTCATTGGTGTGTGCCATGGTAAACCTGGGATCGAACCCGAGACCTCGTCTCAGCAGTCCATTACCCATACCACTAGGCTACCTTTATAATAATAATATTAAAATTTAAAGAAATAACTTTTCATGAAGAAATGAAATGAAAATGAAATATATTGTAAATATAATACTAAGATACTTTTTTTTTTGTAAATATATACATATTATACATAGAAACACCCAGATCAATGCAAATAGACATATTCATACGTACAAATATTTGCACCGAGCGGGGCTCGAACCCGCTCCTCCTGCGTAGCATTCGCGTTCACTACCGCCACGCCGAAGAGGCCGTCAACGTTACTACTTTACGATCTAGAATGTTTTGAGCACTTATAAGTTTAATTTAACAGAATAAAAAGACGTACGAAGCCCTGGCGCGCGTGGATTGTTTTGTAATAATCTAGCCTTGGTGAATTTCAGCTCGTCCACTACCGTAGCACTGTGTTATCCTCAGAAGACAACCAAGAAACATGTAGGTACTGCATGTATAGAGCATATAATTTTAGGTCTAAGGATGTACAGAACGTTGATGAAAAGTCTTCGGACCTAACACGTCGTCAAGTGCGATTTCCTTAACGAGCATCATGACGTCTTAAGTGTGTTTCGTTGTAGGTGTATTTCTAACGGTAATTGGATTGGTTGTGCTCGGCTTCCGTTCATCCGTTTAAGGTAGCGCCGAACGGTTCATTAGGCCCGACTTTACGCTGCTAATTAAATACACATTCAGAAAGTTTTTATACGACGCTATCCTGTAATTGAGTCTGCCTGTCGAGAAATACGTAATTCGGATTCGGATATGGACTTTTTATATTGGATGATTATAAGCCCGCTAATTTTAGTGGCATTGCATAGCCGTTACTAACCTGTGCTCATTGTAAAAAAATAGTTCTGACCGTTTTGAAAGTCAATTAGGATTGAAAAAAGTGAGATAATATTTTAATATCTGCATTCCCAGCTAAAAGATCACACACGCGCTCTCTTGATACCGTGACGTTGCAAGCGTCATTAGTAGATGGGTCTCCTCCTAAAGCCTCCTAAAGCAGTATTATTTCAAATTTTATATACCACAATACATGATTTTTTTTTTCAAATTTAATTCTACCTTAGCCGTAATTTATAATTTGAATTTAATGGAACATAATTTTCTAATTCGTATAGAAACCGTAAGCACTTTAACATTGCCTTGATTACATTTTTAAATCACCGGTGATTTTCTTGCTGGAAACATACAAAAGGAACCTCTACAAGTGATACCTTTTAAGCGAAGTTTCTAAAGACCCCAGTGGTTTGGTCATGTGAAAAGAGTCAATGAAAGACGATTAACGAAAAGGTTATATTGAGCAAATGTAAGGGAAAGTGCTGCGAAAGATGTCCTATAAGTACTAAGCCCGATTCGTTGTGTTTCGCAAGCTCTTGTAAGCACATTTTATATGAACCAAATAAAAATCGATGTCTTGTTAAAATTGGGTTGTTCTGTCTTCTTACCACGAAGAATTATACCACTTTAAAATTTATTAAACCATACTGTTTTTTGATTATTTTAAATCTTTTATTCTGAACTTACTTTACTCTAAAAACTTTTGACTTTGTACTAAGTACTAAGGTATACAAATCTGTTAGTCCCCAGTATATATTAAGTATCTGCGGTAGCCAAGTGTTATGGGTAGTGGACTGCTGAGACGAGGTCTCGGGTTCGATCCCAGGCTTACCATGGCACACACCAATGACTTTTCGATGCTTTTCGAAGTGTATTTATCGCAGGTTTATAAGTGCCCGGTTAATGGCAATAGGATCGCCACCTATTACATTGGGACCTAAACATAAACTGGCGAAATGTGGGTGCTAGCACCTCTGCCTACCCCTTCGGGGAATACAGGCGTGAGTTTATGTATGTATGTATGTATAATATATTAAGTTAATGGTTAGTCCATACACAAAACACATATATATGTACACACATGTTTTTGAACAAATAAAAGATATTATTATTAAAAAAATAAAAAAAATAAAAAATGTTATGCTATAGTATCAATATCAACGCTATGCTATGTGTATAAATGGTTCATTTTTTTTCTTGCACACTGTACTTGACATAGGCTAATAAAGAAGTGGTCAAATACAGAAATGAACGGCCATAGAAATAGTCATTACAAGAAGGTCGAATCCAGAACTAGTTAATACCTAAAAAGAGACTAAAGAAGAAGTGGTCCCTAATCGTCAAACCCAATAGTTTGCTGCTACTGGCCTACAAAGGCTTGTTATAAAATAACGTTTACGGAAATTACTATGCCTCACGCTTTAATTGCCAGACGTCCGAATCAAGTGAAGATTTTTGCATAGGTCAAAATATCCGTCAATTCAGATCAGGAAAAATGAAACACTCAGGTGGGGCTTGATCTATACTAATATTATAAATGCGAAAGTAACTTTGTCTGTCTGTCTGTCTGTCTGTATGTTACGCTTTTGATGAAATTTGGTATAGGAGTAGATTAGACCATGAGAAAGGACATAGGCTATGTTTGGTCGCGATAACCGACATCCACGCGGGCGAAGCCGCGGGCAAAAGCTAGTATGATATAAAAGGGAAATTTGAATTGCCTCAAGCGTGACTCAGTGGCTCAGTTGATTACACCCCTGTAAAGTAAAGGTCACGGGTTCAAGCCCGCCTGAAAGATTGGACATTCTGGGAATTGGACATTTTGAGAATTGGACATTTTGAGAATTGGACATTTTGGCAATTGGACATTTTGAGAATTGAACATTTTGGGATTTGGACATTTTGAGAATTGGACATTATGCCCCTGAACGCATTTTCCCTGATGTAATCGAATTGTACAGTTAGCATTCTAAATGTTTTAAAAATTTCATTCAAAGGTATTTTATTGGTCTAAAACTAGTGATCCAGTTAATACCAGTTAACGGTCTGTCTTATCTGAAAAGCACTAGACCAGTTTTCTTTTATTGTTTTTGAGTCTTCAGAGATTTAATTTTATAATATTGTCTGAAACGAAAACATAGCGAAGATAATCTTGTCACAAAATACGCGTTTAAATTGTTAAATTTACCTGCGAACAGCAGGGTGCACAATCAAATCATCTCTCTCAAAGCTTCTAGCTTTATAATTTAGAATGGAGGTTGGAAAAAGCCAGTCCGGAAATTGAAAAACTTCATCGTATTGCGGCCCTTTTTTATTCTAGAATTTGACAGATCTTTTTTTAAATAAAATAAGCTTCGACGCAGATATGTGGCAATTCAAAATTCTAATTAAATTCGATAATTTAATCCTCCATTACCACAACATCTTTTATGAGCTCAACCACCGAATAAACAATAGTACTTACGTGGTCTAACCCCCAAGAATATCGTGTTAGCCAAAGAAAATGAAAACTAGAGTAGTGAGTTCCTTTTAAGAACCACCGCATAAGAATAAGAAAATGGTTTTTGTTCATTTGAAACATCATCAAAATCCTATTGATATTATAAATGTGAAAGTTTGTGAACATAACTTTTATACGACTACTTTTCATCCTGGGAATACGTTCCCGTGGATTGCAGGTACGGGAACAAAAATCCACGCGGGCAACGCCACAGGCAACAGCAATACATCTATATCTTTAAAAGAACTTAGGTAATATGTGGCAATATAAATACATGCCACAATTTTTGTTCCAGTTTTGATGTACGAGGAAGATCGTTCAACAAAGCATTACAATGGTCCGACCCCGGTGCATTTGGGCCGAGAGCATATTTCGCCACTGTTGCCAGACCAGCAGCGCTCACATTGAGCTCTGTACAACTGGACGATGAAGGCGTGTACCGGTGTAGGGTTGATTTCAAAAATTCACCAACAAGAAATTTTCAAATCAGACTTACAGTAATAGGTAAGTTTCTCAGTATGAATGTATGATGAAATCAATTCTAATTTGAGGATATTTTTTACCACATACATGCCAAATACTTAGGTAGGTAAATCATCATCAACACCATCAACCTCTTCAGCCTATTTCAACTGTAGCTCGATACACTTGTCGATATTATGGACGATTCTCTGGCATAGACTTTTCTCTCAAGATTGAGAGGTCGTAGCCCGTAGAAACAAAGTAAATCGAAAAACGAAGTCCTCCTTTTTTGAAATTTTCGGTACTAGGTACAATAGCTTTTAAACGTTGCGGACGAAAAAGATTTCACAGGCAGAGTAGAGACCAGTACCATTGATTGCACTAATTCAAGAATCCTGTTAGTTATATTCCGATGAAAAACCGTGGCTGGAAGATGTTGTTTGCTATTTGTCGAAGTAGATCTTCAACATTGTTAAGCTCTTATTTTTCCAAGTTCCTGGAAAGTTATGAAAGTAAGTACATACAATAAACGATAAATATCCTGTTTTCAATAATATTATTCCTACAGATATCTTATCAAAGCAATGTTAATTTAACGATTCCAAGTTTAAAGTAAATTTAAATGTCAACTATAGTCATAACCAGACGCTGATATTTGGACAGCTTATTAGAAAAGTTGACAAGAAAATTTCGTGAAAGATAAAACACCATTTCTCAAAACCAGGACTCATTAATACTAAACGAATTATTATTCTAAATGAACCTATAAAAGTATTAAGAAACGAGTAGTCGAGGAATCAAATTAAAAAGCAAATCTCGTTAAAATAAAAAAGTGCTAACTTTCATATCAAAATTTTATGAAGCGACAACTGGGAATCAATTTAGTCATTACGGATGAATCGGGGGAGGAACGCGGTCGTCTCGTGATGACATTGCGCAGACATTTTAATTATGAACTGTCGACTTGGGATCGGCGGGGTTGCTCAGCTGCGTCACCGATAAAAACGATGCCCGGCGACGATGACACAGATAAAATCTGCAGAGGACAGGTTAAATTTAAAAGGAAATTAGATTTGAATAGATCAAATTGTCTGAGTGTTATCAGTTCTTGGTAGTGATCCCTTAAGTTGGTTATTAAAACATTTTGGGCAGTGAAAAGGTGCGCAAGGGGTATATTTGTATGCCTATATATATATATATAATTGAAAACAGTGCAGTTCTGTGTTTTCGTAATCTGATTACCACTTTTATAAACGTACAATCAGTATTCATGTGAGTTATTGACATTTCATATGGTACTCACGTTAAACTGTATTCAGTAAATACATTTATTAATCACTTTATTCACCGCCACGCTTTTCTCGTATAATTACTTTAGTCCTGTTCAGAGTTAATTGTGTTCTTTTTAACATTACTCACGGAAACATGAAAATAGAAACACGTCTATTAAATACTGAGTAAACTACAGTTGAGCCTTTCAAAGAAATTACCCTATTCATGGCGACGAAAGAAGCTGGCAAAGGAGATGAGGGAAGTAAATTTCTTTTGCGCAGAACAAAGCATTAAAAAGTAAGCCTATACCGCATATATGCAACTCCATTGAAATCCATTAGTCTGCTCGCGCCGTGAAGTAATTTTCTAGGAGCCTTTTGTTAGCAAAGGGACTGTTCACACAAAGAACTCTCTCACTTATATAATAATTATAATCAGCCATATTCATAATACCATAAAATATCCAATTACTATCGACTGGGTGTTCATTAATGGCATTAAATAATAATGAAATCTGTCTCTAGTGTAATGTCGTGAACGATACCGCCCTTAATTTTCATTCCATATTGATTATTGTCATCAAGATCAGGGATAGAATATTTATGGAAGCTTGTTACTGTAAGAGGATTTTTGTTATAGTGCCTCCGCATCAGATGTTAATGTATGATAAGTCTGGCGCTGACGTATCGGGAGTGGTGGGCCCTTTGGAAGAAGGATCGGCTTTAGTGCTGGTGTGTGAAGTACGAGGTGGTAAGTAGAATAGCATTTTAAGTATTAACATGAGATGTACAGTACATTCGAGATTCTAAATAATATTCTTTACGTATTTCATGCGACAGTAAACACTGTTATAAAACATTTCCTTTTAAGTAGAGGTATTCCATACACCTACGCACGCTCAACAGTTAGAAGTCACGTGTTGACATTCTATAATATTCGGGTCACCGCTCAAAAGTTTAATATCGCAGCGTGTCTACGCGTATACAAACAGATTCCTATAACTACCTACTAAACGAAAATTTAACCGGTAGAGTCGAAAGGGTAGACAGCATATTTTTAAATTTAAAAGAAAACAGAACGCGTTAAAAATAAATCGTTTCCGTCAATTTAAATTTGGAAACAAGTAAATTCAGTTTGCAACCTTACTTAACCGTCGCAAAAATATTGAGCGGCGGCGTCGGCATTCATTTTGTTTTCTATTGCATGACTTCTTTTATGGAAACATTGGAAGAGATATTCCATTCGAATTGGTTCATTGAAAAGTCCGCAGTAAGGCCGGCTGGCGTCGCGCCAGTGTGCTAGGGATTATCTTCGGCCATGTGCCCACCAATTGTGATGACGCAGTCGGGCGAACATTGAGAATTTAGGTTTTGACCCTGTTATCAGTTTCATACTTAATTATAAAGTTTATAAAAATATTCTAGCGAAAATAAAATTTGTAGCTAAATTAGATTATAATATCTGCTAATATTTGAAATTTTTCATGCAGGTCGTCCGGAGCCCGTAGTTTCATGGTGGATAGATGGAACTCCAGCCTCACAGTACATAGGCGTCAAGACAGATACGCATGTGATAGTCAATCGGCTCGAACTCCAACACTTGAAGCGAGAGGACCTCAACACAACGTTCAAATGCAGAGCTTCTAACACGAACTTGGTACCACCACAGGAAAAAGTTGTCCGGCTCGAACTGAATTGTAAGTAATTCACATAAATATTCATGTCAATTTTTAATAAGAGCCCATTGTTCACGTCATTATTGCTCTTCGCTCCTATTGGCTAGCCTAATGATGTTTGAAGATGGAGTTGACGCATTGGCGCTGTGTGATTGGCTGTTGCTTTTTCAAAATATCTAGCAAATTTGTTCTACTTCGTGGTTGTACCAATACCGAACAGAAAAAGGTGTGCGTACATGCATGTTAGTTTAAAGAAAATGTTACTTAGTCCGGTAGGATTAATGGGTGGTTTTTGGCTAAAATTTGGTCCCATAAAAATATTAGC
The DNA here is from genome assembly GCA_914829495.1 of Eilema sororculum. Classification (NCBI taxonomy): domain Eukaryota; kingdom Metazoa; phylum Arthropoda; class Insecta; order Lepidoptera; family Erebidae; genus Eilema; species Eilema sororculum. The sequence continues at coordinate 10,827,102 of OU618553.1, read as the reverse complement.
CAACAACAGTCCAGTTTACTCCCACAGTATAGCAGAAGCCTGAAATATCCCAATGGACTAAAACTATTTATAAGACAAGTCACTCGCAGGGTTCACTTTTAATTTGAGTTGTTTAATGAGGTTTTTAATACAGAAACTTGAATATATAACTACTTATATATTTCACTTCTACTACATAGAGATTGGAGCGTCTTAATTGAGTGCTGAACTTTAAAAACTCTGTGTTTTTTTAATGTAGCCTTTGCTTTTTAAAGACGTTATTATAAAATTATGAGAAAACGTTCAGTTTGCCCGACCACTTAGTTATTCTACCACCTATTGCTTAAGGCTAAGACAAATTGGGATCTAATAAAAAGGATTATAAAATGTTTTGAAGCCAGTGCGCTATTCAATAGATGTTTGAGATAAAATCTTTGTGTTGTTAATAAGATTGCGGTACATAACATAGTGAAACATTTGGCAGATATTATGTTAATTGAATATAATATTAGTAGCTATTTATAGGAACTTACAAAATTAAATTATAACACGCACTCACATTCAAACTTATTACTACTAAGTAGTTATATCTACATCACATAGGCCGAGTCTTTACCTTTAGCCTACCAACAGGAGGGGTGTTAGATAGACATAAAAAATGTTAGAACTATAAAAACACAGCAGACACACAGTGATATTTTTAGATGTAACCATTTGGTTACGTATCATAATACCGAAATTCAAAATCCCAAGTAATGTGACAAGTAATGTAACACGAAGCGTATGGTGGAGTTCGTCCAAATACCTTCTAACCTATTCGTATCCGTGTCGAGGCACGCAATGTCCACCCCGCGGAATTCGACTTGGATAGATTGGATAAGGTTATTTTTTTGATAACCATCGAAACAAAACCACCTAAAAATCTACTTTTCAGGATTTTGAGGTTCGAGCGTTTGTACTTCGGGATTTTAATTTCGGTCTTTCGTACGCTCGTATTATGAATTTCGGTATTATGAGCTTCGGGATATTGATGTAATCAACCATTTAAATCAATGTTCAATCAATGCAGTAAGTTTAGCAGACCTTAATGTGTTTTAAAACCCAGATATCTTAAATAAAATGGCTTACACTTATGAATCTCCAATTAATATCTTACGGGATTATAGAAAATCCTTCAGAGGATAAGGATTCAATACAATTTTAGCAATACTAATCAATGCTGGATCAAGAACTTTAATGAAAAGGCTTCTGTGAACTTTTAGTACCTTTGAACATATATCATTTTAATACCATATACGTAAATTTAATCCCGTTTGTATACGTCCCTAAATCACTTTATCAATTTGGTGTATGTATAATACACCTGTGATTATGCTCTCTCAAACATAAATTATGTTGTAGCTTATAATTGTTGATAACCAAAATAGAACATCAAATTATGCAAACAACGAGGTATGTGATCCATGATATCAATTGAAATGCGTGTGATAATTAAGAGTGAGTTCACTACACTTCTTCACTAATGGAAGCTGCAAGAAAGAAAGAGATTACTCTCTTCCTTTTTTTTTCTAATTTATTCGTAATCATTATTTCAAGAATAAAATTATTTGACTCTTTTAAAAATTCGTCAAAAGAACTGTTATTCAGATAATTATGATAACAAACAGATTTTTTTTTACACAGCACACGTCAATTTGACTTCACCTCCCCTGATGTTAAGCTAAAGGCAAAGTCTCGGAAAGAGGGTCACCATCGTAAACATTTACCATGTTAACAGTGGTGGCACTCAGCTTGACGGCCTCATTAGATGCCTTTTCACGCCCCGCTTAAAGGGCCCGGGACTGTAGGAAGAAGGAAACACGTGAGCTGGCAGGGAATTCCAGGTCTTAGTGGTGCGGCATAGGAATGAATCACTGAAACGCTTGGTTCTAGCAGGTATACTCTGCACCGTAAATGGATGACATCTTAGCCCTGCACGTGTCGTCCTGTGAAGGAAAGGGGAGGGTGGGACTAATTGGAAGAGCTCGTCAGAACATTCACCATGGTAGAGACGGTAGAAAACTGCCAAAGACGCAACATCTCTACGCATCTGCAAAGGCTCGAGGGTGTTCGTGACCTCAGGATCCCCAATAATGCGGACCGCACGTCGCTGCAACCTGTCGAGAGCATCTAATAAGTACTTTGCGGAGCCGTCCCAGAGATGTGAGCAGTATTCCACGCAGGAACGAATTTGGGTCTTGTATAGAAGACACCGCTGCTCCGGCGTGAAAAAACGTCTCACTCTGTTCAGGACTCCGAGTTTACGCGAGGCTGATTTGATGATACTCTCGATATAGTTTTTGTTATTCAGTTTGCAGCGAACATCCATACCGAGGATAGTGAGGTGATCCTGCAGTGGCAGTGGTGTGCTCTGAAGAGTGGGAAGGGGAAGGAAAGGAGATACCTTTGCTGTAAACGCACATGCCTGGGTCTTCTTGGCATTGAACTCGACCAGGTTCCTAGCGCCCCATTGAGAAATGTGGTCCAGGATCCGGTCCAGCTCAGTGACAAGAAGCTGCCTTTTTTCCGCGATATGAGACTGCTTGGCCGCAGGATGTGCGTAATAACTCCCGTGTAAGGTGCTGTCGTCTGCATAGCAGTGAATGTTTCCGTTACAGAGCATGTCATTGATATGCAGAAGAAAGAGAGTGGGAGATAAAACGGAACCCTGCGGCACGCCAGCATTTACCTGCAAGAACTCCGAAGCTCGTCCATCACAAAGGACGCGAATACGGCGCCCCTGCAGGAAGCTTGCAACCCAGTTACACAGTCTAGGAGGCAGGCCGAAGGCTGGTAGCTTGGAAAGAAGCGATTTGTGCCATACCCTATCGAAAGCTTTGGCGATGTCAAGACTAATTGCCAGTGACTCACCGTGCTTCTCCATAGCCTCACCCCAAAGGTGGGTCATGTACGCCAGAAGATCACCCGTTGACCGTTTCGGTCTGAAACCGTATTGCCGGTCACTAAGCAAGGAGTGATCCTCTAGGTGGCGCATGAGCTGTGTGTTAATTATGTGCTCGAACACCTTGCCCAGCACTGAGGTGACGGCTATGGGTCGATAGTTGGCTGGGTCCGAGCGATCCCCCTTCTTGGGGATCTGCTGGACATTCGCCTCCTTCCAAGCCGAGGGCACTGTACCCGAACTGTAGGACAGTCGGTACAGCCGCGTTAGATTTAAGAATGACATAGTACTCGAGAGCAATGAATACGAGTCGCTTATGGCACCTTAAAAAATCGCAAACTAAGAATGCAAGCCTAATGAAAATCTATCGTAATTAACACTGACACTACAATGATGTCCATAAAAAAGATTTGTATAATTTTATATGTAGCTAATAGTAAATATAAATTATAATGGAAAGTGGCCCACTATTACCACTATATTATCAAATATATAAGTAACAGGTCGTACCTATAGGCATAGGAGTTACTTAGGACATAAATTAATGGATTATAGATACTGTTCGCGTCATTTCGACAGTTTGATAAAACATAATGCTATACCTCGTGCCTATTGGATTAAGAATAATGTTTTTGAACTACTTGACCTTGCTACCAGTTTGGACCGGTTACTTAGGGGTTGTAAACATTTTTACACTGTAGGGAAACCGACTGCAGCGCCACTTGGCGCCTTCGAGAACCTTTAATTTGGTTGCACAACAATCACTTCTTATAATACAGTATTTATTGCAAAATTTATTCTCAATCTATCTGGCACGGCCTAATAAGATACAGTAATAGTTCTAAAATACTATTTTTCATACCAGTGGCACCTTTATCGGTGTCTCTGCTGAACCGACCACAGCAACTTCTGGCTGGAGCAGCAGCTACAATTCGATGCGTCTCAGAAGGCAGTAGACCGCCAGCGCACATAACATGGTTTAAGGATAACAGGAGTTTCAACAAAGATATGGTAAGATACACAAAACATTCCGTTTCTTTTAAAATATATTTTTTATATTTATGTTTTCTATGATTTTTAGGAATAATAAATGTACTCTATCCTTAGTTTATTTTGGCGTACTTTTGTGCGTAAACTTCGGTAAATTCAAACAATTAGTTGACACTAAAGTAAGCACTGCTGTGATGCATGGTAGACATAATTTTAAATTTTTTACATTTGGAAAACATGTTGTCAACTCCTTTTTCCTTTTTCGGTTATGGAAATTGGGCGTGTACACCATTTCTGAACTTGTGTATACGAACCTGTATCGTGTTCCATCTTTTTCTTCTCGTATCAACGGATCATTAACTAAACTATTCGGGAATTCTAACACATCTTATTCCATAATAATTATGTTTCAATCCTGCAGCCCTTTTTAAACCAGGACGCCATTTGAAACATAGAATTACAACAATTTTAGGCAAATAAAAATATTTTACCTTATGATACAAAAAAAGAAAATCAAAATTGTTATTCGTATAAGCGCGAAAATATTTAAATTCATGTATTCTGAAGGTAGCTGTTTAATAAAATTATTTATATTTATTATCTTATTCATTAGTACATTTCATAAGTATATTCGTTTTACCAAACTTTGAAATATTCACTCAATAGCTTATTACTGAGCCCCAGTCGCTTTCCAATTGCGTGTATAAGTATTGTTGACGAATATTTTACTCTATAGATTTTTTGAAAAGAGTTTTATAAAGGATTTTCATTACTTCATACTTTATAAGTTATTCGCTTCTTATTTTTATGACGATATAAATGGGTACTCATGCTTTACATTGTCGAAGCGCTTTCAATTACCCACCAGGACTTTAGTTTCAAACTTAATATACATGTGATACATATGACCACGCCTTTATCCCCGGAAGTTTAGACAGAGGTGAATTAACACCCACATTTCACCAATATATTCGGTTACCACGTAGGTAATAGGGGTGAGCCTATTGCCGTATTCCGGGCACTATTGTTGACTCGAGACATGCATCTGAGACTGAGCCTGAGCTGTATATATCTGTCTGATATTAAACAGCCCTATCACTTAGTTGCCTTGTACGACACCCCATGGGAAGGGATGGGGTGGCCCAAATTCTACTCTGCCGGGAACTACGCGGCGGGAACTACGCGGCGGTAACTTAACTGGCACGCAAGTAGGTATTATATTGATAGTATTATAGAAACTACGTGAGTGGCATTGTTGACAAATTAATCACAATGTGCGCATTACCCTGAGTTGATTTATATTTTAATTTCACATTAAACTTTACAGCTCCTTTATATTTTAGTGCTTGGCCAAACACTGGCTTTTCTATCATAAAGGCTTGGTCAATCCAGTGTCCGGAAAGCGCCTTACGTTCTACGTGACTCGTTTGTAAGACGCCATCTCCAAGCTTTTAGCATTTTATATGACGTTCCAATTGCTCTGTGCAAATTTTATTAACTTAAAACGTTTCATTTCCAGTAGTAAGTGAGCTTCTCACGTTGTCTACAAAACGTACTTCTGGACAATGGACAATTGGCAAGACGTTTACATTACATTACATTATTGATCTATGTATAGGATTGATATACTGTAAAAAACTTTTGAGATGGGATTCATTTTGGGATGCCTACGCCGTGGCCTTTCATACGAGAGTCCCAGGGCGAGTCGGGGACACCGTTGTCCCCCCTCCCTAGGAGGGCCCTGGGTCAACCGGCGTGCGAGGGATATGTCGAAGACAATCTCACCTCCGGCCTAGCACTATGACCAACAGTCAGCGTACGGTTTTAGTTGGTTCGAATCCAACATAACCTCCCAGTCCGGCTTCGACGAGGGAGGTATCTGAGGTGATTTCCACACAAAAAAAAAGGATAGATGTATTTTTTTATTTTTTTTTGTATAAAGAATATTAGCCACTGAAATTATTAATATTCCCGTTAACCCCTCCAACTAAGCTAAATTGCTTTTGCTAGGACTGGGTTCAAGTCAGTAGTGTAATGGCCAAGATCGAACCCGGGACCTCTCGATCGTGAGGCCGACTACTTAACCACTAAGCTACCGACCGATATATATTTATTACAGTCAAAATATATTTCAATCCCATACATCCATCATTCTATTCTACAATACAACGGCCAACGAATTGCCACTTGTCTAGGGGGCTGTACGTAGTTACTAAATGTGTTAATGCTCTTATTACACTAGAACTCGCCAGGTAATCCCTCAATAAACTTCCATTATAAACCTAAGCACACACTATGGCTTTTAAATCGATTGTAGCGTTTTATAATCGGATTCGGCCAGTGATGGACACTGATTTAACGCTCGACTAATTGTTCTGCGACCGTCCTCACTTATACTATATTTATCAGAAATACGAGTACTAGTAGTGTGTTTTATTCACTTGTGACTTTTAAATTAACTGCTGTAGACCTGTGCAACGGATTTATAGCAGGCTCGTTGTATAATGGGAGAGCTGAAAGCAATGATAATTTAGCTTCATTTGGATTTATTGTAAACGTACCTAACTTAGTTTTCATTTCATGACGTGATATATTTTTGATGTACTATTTCTTTTGAGATGTATCATATAAAAATCTCCTCCTTTTCTCATTCTTATATGCTCATTCAAAAATGAAATTGTGAAATTATACAATTGAATTTTCAATTATGTCTAACTTTTCGTTTCGACCAATATTGCAAAAATTGCTCACATAGGTAATAATGTTAGCAATTTTTATTATTAAAGTGACAAATAACTTGATCACAAAAGACTATTACTATTATTAAAATGAAATTTTGGATTAAATTATAAAAATATATATGCAGCAATTCAAATTACTTAATTTTTTAAAGATCAAAGCCTCGTCCTTCAATCTGCAGGTGTACTTGCTGACAAATGAGATTGGTTTAGCCCCGAAGGTGTTGATGGGGTCCCATACACCTTGGTAAATACTTATGTTTAATGTTGATATACTCGTATTATTAAATTATCTTCGTATAACTAATATAATTTATCGTATTAGTGTTAGTTTTATTCACTCATTTTATGTTTTCTAGATAACAGATCACTCGAACGAGACATGGTCAGTCAGCACGCTGGTATTCAGCCCAATTCCCCTGGACAACGGTGCAACGATCAAGTGTGTCTCTGCTAACCCCAGTTTACCTTCAAAGACGATCGATGACCATCTACAGCTCAACGTTGTATGTTAGTAATCGTATTTGTCATAAACATTCTTTCTTCCGAAGCTAGTCTCGGGTTATAGTCCACATTTTCAAGCCCTGGGGTTTATTCTTGTTCTTAGCCTTCCTATAATTTGGTATAAACTTATTGGGTTTCTACAAGAATCTACCATCTGATCCCCCGATGAGAGCAAAGGCTACGCTAACGATTCACCCGTCAGTCATCAGATGTATTAGCTTATAGGTTGGCTCTAGAACACCCTGTCTATGTGTGTTGTACCGTTTTATAATACGCTTACTATATTTTAATTTACATTTTACAAAAGAAAATGAAAATATTCCCAAAAGGACGATGTAATAAAAATACTTACCGCTCCACTTGTCTTTTATATCTGTGGTACTTTGTCCTCTATCAATATTATGTCGTAAATATTCGTCTACATGTACTATATATGTTAAAAACTTAATAGAAAAACAGTGTAATATATTACCTATACCGAGCAATTGAAAATGTAAATGTGTATTAAAACTTTAAATGAATCATATTTATTTTCACTATTTGCCTAAATAGTTTGCACATCTATTAATGAAATATATTTTTAATTTAGATAGTCCCCTGGTGACATTGACGCTCGGGAGCACGTTGAATCCCCACGATATCAAGGAAGGGGATGACGTCTACTTTGAGTGCAACGTACGTGCTAATCCCAGAGAACACCGAATATCATGGTATCACAATGTAAGTTTTTTTCATTACTGGTAAGTGCTGATGGTGGTCCATAGCAGAGAATGCTTGCTTATTAACCGTAACTTGTTCACTTTAGGCATGAAGATTGATGATAAAGATGCAGAAAAAGACATGAAGGTTCCACTCCTGTCTGAGCATTTCATTTTTCCAATGTTAATCGGAGATTGTAGACTCCCAGTTTCAAGGCATTTTAGAAAGACAGATTGACATTCTACTCTTTAGAATTAGGTAAACTAACGTAGATATGAATAAACGTAAAAAAAAACATAGGTCATAAGGCGATGAATGTGTATAGATCAGGCGAAGCGCAGATGAAGCGTGGAGGCGTTTTTGTTTTGATTATGCCTTACACCTCTTTCCTTAGTCTTACCTCCAGAATTTCACTTTTTGATATGAATATGAAACATGTATTGTTATGTAGGTATATTTTTATTGTGAGTTTCGTTCTGTCAGCGGTCATCTGTCGGTCGTTTGATAGCGGTTGCCGGTTTTAGTCTGCAGGGACATGCGTGAATTTTGAATCTGTGTCCGTGACATGAACCCTTTGTAGCACACACATATTTTGTTATTCTTTGTCTTTAAAGCGTAGATGAGCGACACACGGATTAAAGAATTATCCCTATGTTGTGTTGGATTTACCAAAATACAGCCAGCGTGCAGTACAAAATTCGTAGTCATTGTACACAGTGTTGATTGTAGAAATACAATAATGTTTAGGATAGCAAGATATATTGAATATAGAACGTAACTATTATCCTTTTATACAACAATGCGTTACTTCAGCCATCTAGACAAGTGGCAAGTCTTTAGTTGAATGGAATATAATCGTGAAATTTAAAAAAATTAAAAACCCAATCCAAAAAAAAAAATGTCCACCCGATACATCGAATGAACGACACTGTTAGCGGTACATTTAAATAATATTGGTGGAATTGGGATCAAATTTAAATTCAATACAACGTTCAAAGTTCCAAAACTTCATACATATAATATGCATGCCTGCATTTGTATTGTTAAAATCTAAGATATTGTCACTGACGAAGTACGCTACGTTCATTTTAAACTAAGCTATTCTATTAATTATTACAAAAGTTTCTCCGGAATTGTTTGAAATTTTGACTTTAACACGCATTACTCCAGTACCTAAACTGTTGAAATTTTGGAAATACTACAATTAACAATCAAATTGGTTCTCTATTTGATTGTTTATTGCAGTATTTGCAAAATTTTAACTTCTTGGATAATTTTATAGGACAAACCAGTAAGTCAAAATATGACTTCAGGCATCATTGTCAGCGCTAGGTCACTGGTACTGCAGAAGGTGACGAGAAGAGAGGCTGGCAGCTACTCTTGCAAGGCCGCTAACGCAAGAGGAGAAACTTCTAGCAAATTTGTGATGCTGAGAGTTCAATGTAAGTAATTTTCTGATTTCATTCATATATTGTATAGTAAGTTTGGAGAGTTGTTTTGGTTTATTAATAACGTCATGCATTAATATAAAACATGGTTCGGACACAAAACCAATCAATAAAAATCTTGTGCAGAAGCATTTTTGTAAAAGATCAGAGTGCTTGTGACCTGCATTGTTTCATCAACAAGCGTATATTGTTCCTGCCGGGAATAAAATTCATACCTTTTACCATGTTGTGTAATAATTATTTTAGTGCAGTTTTACGTGGTATATTTTTCTGTAGCTTTCCCATCAGAAAAAAAAAACGCATTCAGTTGATTAATAATGGAAGAAATGGAATGTTAATTTTTTTAACTGCAGTTGTTGGTGATTCTTAAGAAAGAAATAAACTAAAATATAATAATTATATTTAGATAAATAAAAAAAAAAAAAAAAATTAAATTATTTAGATAATTGCATGGTCTAGATAATATCTACATACCTTATATGAAAAGATTTATTTCCTATTTACGAAAAAGTGTATTATACGCTTATAGCTAGCTAATATTAGTATTATGATCGTTGGGAACTTCTTCTTTCTCAACTATTTGATATAAAGACACATCATTTAATTTTCTTGAACTCTTATTCGAGTTAAATTTATTCTAATCAGCAATTGTTGAGGTCAATGGTTTTTATCTGCGGTAGACGTAGAACTAAATTACAGCCTCCATTTTCTTCTCAGTTCGTTTGCATACAGCTTTGAATACGTAAATTCATCTTAAACCAAGTCCCGCAGAGCTGTCGTCTATTTCAGCATTCAGTGCACTTTAGAAATTTAAACCACCTGAATAACATACAGGTGAATGAAGATGCTCACAAATTTAGATTTTGATTTAATAGAAATCTATAACCAAGTGTCAAAGACTATTATGAAATTAGCAAATGCAAAGATGATTGTCTAATTCAATTTCGTAATTTAATGCAAATTATCAAACACACCTTGTATCAAATTACCAAAGTCCCAAATGTATGCAAATAGATCAAATACATGTCAATAACCTCAATAAGTCTACAATGCAATAACGGATCAATCACATCAAATATGCCTTGCTAATGAGCGCCAAGATATAGTACATAACAAACAAATAACTGGATTCCATGACGCCATCACAGAGCACTAAACAGGAAAAAAACATGTACGAAAATCTACCAACAATGATTACAGAGTACTCAATCCTATTATTATGATATGTAGCTAACAGAATTACTAGACGCTGAATGCTAATAGTTGAATATATTGCCTAAATAGAGCGTGCGTATCGTGTTAAAGGTAACAACATCAAATTATAGCGGGTACACACTAGACACTTCATTAGCATTTCCGTAATCCTCGGATAATATACATCGGACGTACACATCCCTTAAAATGTCACCGAGCACAGTATGAGTTACTGGCCTATAAATACTGACGTGTCTGCGAATAGTATTCAAATGATTGCGGTCGGGATCGACGTACCAACTTCCTTCCGTGGCCGACCGTCCGCATAGTAATTGGCACGAGGGAAGGCGGTGCCGTCGGTAAATCATCAAAATTATTGCCTAATATTACTACAATTCTCTTGCTACCTCCTCAATCTGTTGTTTCGTTGCTTCACATTAATGCCTCTAGCTTTGTTCACTTCGCTCCTGGTGAATATATGTTATTTCAAATCCTGAACATAGGTAGATACTACCTTTTGTTCTTTACTGTAATAATGTAGTTGTTCATATAATAATTTATGTTGATATTATTTTCTTGGAATAATACGAGATGGTATTTATAGGCAGTATTATATTGAAGCACGAAGTAACGCCCACATTGAATATCTAATTGCAGAAAAGTATTTTCATTTACGATCTCACTCCTTCCTTTTCATGTTAAAGTACCTTCTTATTAAAATTCGAATTTGATTCTCAAATTATTATTTACTTGTGAATATTTTGACTTGTTGCTCGAAGCCAAGTAGACGGATTAATACAATTTAATTTGCGGAAGTCCAAATCAATTTTGCTAATTGCTTCAGTTAATAAATTCGAAATAACAACAATATTGATCCGATTTTTAAAGTTGGATAAAGAAGGTGTCTAAATAATCGTAACATTTAGGGATTTTTTTTTCGGTTAACGTAGAGAAGAAGTCACATTGTGTGATTACTCAGTTTTCTATTCCATAAAAATCTGCAAAACAGGAATTTCAAATCCAAACAGACTTATTTATTGGTCATACATTAAATACAGGATATGTAGAGAGGCATAAATCAGCAACAACGTTCATAGTAGGGGTTATATAATTATGTATTGACGCATCAAGAAACTTCCTCGCTCGACTGGCCGACACTGAATTGCCGATTCGAAAGACGAAATAATTCGTAACTGCCGAAATAATTGTTCACTTGATTTATATTTATCGCTTTATGACAGGAAAACTGGTCGTTGGAGTTTTTAAATTTATGGATATTTTATGCTTGTTATTTAGGAGGCCGTTTCGGGTAGCGAAGTTAACGATGTACCGGGTATTTGGCTAGTATGCAAATGTTTCCAAATTGTAGTATACCCATCACATCCGACCGCTGCCTTTCGGAACTAATTAAATTTTGCTGTCGAGTATTTTATCAATGCTCTGTTTATCGTTATACCGATCTTTGAATATACATATTAGGTAAAAAAATTGCAGACACAAACAGTTCAGGTTTATTTAGTGCAATATTTTCCTATTAGGTTTTAATTTGAGACACTAAACTTTCAGTAGAATTCGAAAAAATCAGGAAAATGAAATGCGGTAAAAAAAATTGTAGAAATATTCAATTTGAGAACTTTTTCATTAACTGTTTCTAATATCATTGTAATTATTAGATAGTGTCTATTCTTCTTATTTTTCTATTGAATTTACATTTAACTTGTCCCTTGATAACATTTAATAAGTGATAGAACTGGACTTATTTAAGAGAAACGAAGACTGAAAGTTCAAACGTATATTATTGACTTAATAACTATTGTTGTAACTCACTTCTACTCTTTTTCTCGATGTATTTCGAAGTTAAATGTTAGCATAACAAATGCCATAAAAAATAATTCAAATCTACTAAACTTTATCAATGAAACATAATATTATTAAAATGAATATTACAAAAGTAAAAAAAAACTACTTTTTTGATGTTCCCGACGTTTCAATCAAATTACATTGGAATTTTAACCAAGCGTAGTCACAGAGAGAATTACTGACTATCGAAATTTCTCGAACCGTATTAGAGTGATTGAACCGATCGAGCTCTTCACGTTGCGGTTTAATAATATATAACTTTAATTCTGTGGTTTGATACCGACTCCAGTAAGCGCTTGGCTATGGCTGTTGATTCCTGACTCTTGTGTATACGTAAGATATGCAATATCTTTCAACAGAAATTATTTCTATTATCCCGTAAAAAATGGACTGTAATAATCGTTCTTGCTGTAATATTTACTTGGTAGTGTTCCAATAGTAAGTTGTTTTTCTCAAATACGGTATGAACATCGGAACTCTGCTTGCCCAGGCTCTCCGTGTACCTAGCAAAGGTCCTAAAGCCCGCGGTTCAAAGTGTAATGAAAACCTGTCATCGGTCTAGCCGTTACTTCGATCGGTGAATATTGATTGAAACGTCTAAAAATTAAAGGTATTTATTTACCTCAAATATTGCCCATAATCAAGACACATCTATAATATTGTCTTCTGATTTTGAATTCGTTTTAACCTAACACTCACTAGTTGGCTCAAAGAAAAATCGAATACATCAGTGATAAAGATTCGCTCGGGCGGGACTCAAACCCGCGATCTTGCCTTGAATGCCTTGACCAACTAGATGGCCAACAACATTCCCTATATTCAATTTGTATGGTTAGCATACATAATGCTTTAAAAAAATAATTGAAACGAAAAAACTCAAAAGAAATGTTAACCCACTTGTATGGAGTAAGTTGCAAAATTCTTTGGCGCAGATTTATGTTTTTTTTTTTACGTAGATGCACCGGTTTGCGGTGAAATGTCACCTCAAGTGGTCGGCGCAGCGATTGATGAGGCACTGCGAGTTCGTTGTGCAGTTCACGCTGACCCAGCTGATGTGACTTTCTTATGGCAGTTTAATAACAGCGGCGAGAGCTTTAATGTGTCACCCGCACGATATGGTAAGTACCTAATGTAGTCAATATGCTATAGAGATGTTGAAAGTATTTTTTATACCAATTAGGTGGCAAATAAGCACATGATCCATCGGATAGGATGTGTTCACAATGGCATATGGACGTATGCAACCCCAGGGACGCTACACTTGTGCTGCTGACCCTGAAAAAAACTTCTAATGCACTTCTTGAAAAGCACCATATTGTAGTTGCTTGGGAAAACCACACTACGAATAAAATGTTAACTAATGCTTTCGACAGTTTAGGAGAATATGATCCATTGAGTAAAATCACTTTTTGGATGGATGCTGAAACGCAGATTAAATGTCGGGTTAAGTGTAAAATAATATTAGTTATATAATTATTCAAAAAATGTCAATTGATTGATTAGTAGTTTTACATGTAGATAGAATATAAGCTCTTACATAACTGGAGGCATAATCTCAAAGGCTCCTTTTGGCGATATTATTATATCAGAGCAAAAAGGTACAAAAATTATGATAAAATTTGATCATTTTCGATATCTCCTTAATACAATTTGAGTTTAAGATTCTTATCGAATTCAGGAACGATAATAATCCACAAATTTGACAATCATATTACGCTAAAGAAAATTGTTTTAATGGAAAAATTTCCGGGTAGTTTATGGGAATACCTACAGATCTTATTTTAGATAACTTTTTTTATCAAATATTGCTCTACCGATTGTCCATTTTTGTATTAAAAAATTGATGATGTAAGATAGTGACTTCGGCTGCTTAAGCCTCAAGTAATTGGGTGCTTACAGAAATAAGATAAATTAATAAGTCAGATATTGCATCTATTATACATATACGATAGAACAAAAACAAATTACATAGCATCTATGTAATACACCTCCCTTTTTTTTCATTTTCTGTCTTGGAGACTTTTCATGGAAGATTTAACATATTTGATCCTTTACTGATCAAAATGATAATTATATATTTTTGGATCGTTATTAGTAAAAATCTATTTCAAATCGCCACTGTATAATTGGAATCATAAAGGTCATAACATCATCAATATTACTATACTATGACTATAGCCACCTAACGACATACTACTTTACCTACTGTAATTACAATCCCTTATGGACTTTAACTTTGAAAACAGTCTTTAAAACTGATTACTCTATTGATTTGAACAAACTTACTCGTTTACATACACATTCTTGTCCCTTATACCAATTTTTTCCCATAATGAAGCACGTACATGAACATCATAAAATTTGAAATAAATGTTCTTTGACCCTTTAGGTACAATCAACGGTAGTATAAGCGAGCTCCGGTACATTCCAGCCAGTGAACGTGACTACGGTGCACTGACGTGTCGCGGTACTAACGCTGTGGGCCGACAAACACAGCCCTGTGTTTTTCAGATTGTTCCTGCAGGTATTGTGAATCACGCATTATTAACAGAATTCTTCGGCAACTACTCCAATTAAGCTAATTAGGGTGACTTCACGTTGGTAGTGTAATACTAGATGCAGTTTGTATTGATACTCATCGTTATCCATTTCATTTTTTATATTAAAGAAACATATCGATATTTTAAATACAAATTGTTCCGTAGTTTAAAATTTTAATGCAGTTAAAATCGCACAATGAAATATTTTAGATGATAACTTAACTTTTCAAGCTCGTTGTTGTTCTAGTTGAATATATTAATAGGATACTGAATGAAAAAAAACGTGTCCTATGCCGTTGTAGTCATACCATTTTGCTGCTATTGTAGATGAGTTGTTACGTCAAAAACGTAATAGAAATGAGCGGAATCTGTAACAAAATTATAACCTACAAAAGCAAAATCGCTCAAGATTTTATGGATACTTCAAAATTATGTTTAGAGAAAAGTCAGACAAATTGTCAAAAGGACAATAACGTGGGTTCAAGTTTGCCAACTATTTTTGTCTGCAGACAAAATTTTCCGCTTAGGTCCCAAAACTAGTTTTGACAAAGTTTTACCCTGTTCCCAATTGTGAAAGTTTTGAGAATTATATTTTAAACATTTTGATAGACCGGTACACAAAGTTGGAATGGCAAATATTTGCCAATTTACGGACGTTTCTCCGTTGAACTCGAGTAGGGTACGGATAGCAATAGTCAAATTTTAGAAAAGGGTCCCTGCTATGCAAGTGAGGGTCAGGTCAAGGATCATTTCCTGTGCAACTAGAACCCGTTTGTCTCACTTTGAAACAAAAATTTGGATAAAATAAACAAACAGTATATTTTGTTAACCAGTTTGTAAGTAGAGTATCAAGAATGTTTTGAACTTTTGACAAAAGATCTTTTTATTACATCCTGATTTTTTTGTCGTTTAGAATAAAAATATATTTGAGCATAGTTTCGGTAGCAAAATTGTCTGGAAGTATTAATTTAGAGATTTTTTTTAAATGTACTTATGGGAATAATGTATGCGGGTTGTAAAAAAACCGCCAAGTCAATACTTCCAAATGATTTTTCAATCGAAAATGTGTACTTATCAAAATCTGTTTATCCAAAATGACTATAATATTACCCTGTATACTTTATAAATATACAAGCATAGAATTTGTGAATATAGTGAATACCATGAAAATTATATAAAATTCTTTAAATTGTCATCAGCTCGTCCATCACCACCTCGTAATTGCACTGTGTCTGCAAGCAATGGATCCAACTGGATTGAAGACTCCAACAGAGATGACTTTGGAGAGTCGGTGGTTGTACGATGCGTGACAGGATACGACGGTGGCCTTCCTCAACTGGTGGTGCTGGAAGCACTGGACTCGAACACTGGCAAAATAAGATTCAATGTGACTGCTAATGAGACTGGTAAAGTAATTATTCAGATAATAAAATAAACTTGTATTGATTACGGTATTTTATGTTTGGGTGTTATAATCTAGTATAGGTATTTGAGTGAGTTTTTTATAGCATTTATTATGCTAACTTTAAAGTTCGAAAAACATCGGAAAAAATATAATGCCCAAGTTAGATTTGAACTCACGACCTTTACCTTACAGGGGGAATCAATCAAACTTGGGCGGAGTCATCAAAATTCAAAGTTTAAAAATCATTCATTGTTTCCAACAGTTCGTAAGAATGTTGGTAGATGTCTCCAGCGTCGCCCCTAAAAAGAAGGAAAATTTGAAGTGATTCAGGTGTGGCTCAATAGCTCAGTTGGAAGAACATCCCCCCTGTAAGGGAAAGGTCGTGAGTTCAAATCTTACTGGGCATTTCATTTTTTCCGATTTTTTTCGAACTAGTAAAGGTATTTCATAATAAACAAACAAAAATATTTTGAAGAAGAAAAAAGATATAATAGTAGGGGTAAAATTATGTATGTTCAGTGTACCGATCATTCAACAATTTCTTCTTGAATTTAGATCCTCAGATTTTTACTATTTTACATTTTTTTCCAGGAAATTATTTATTATTAGGTCATTACAGTCACTGACTTTCTTATCAAAACTTTGTTGTACTTTTATAAATTTTATATATTACTATTATAAACACAATATCAAGGAGCAGTTTGTTACGATCGAAATATTATAATGTTGTAATATTCATTTTAATAGATGGAGTAGCAATATTTATAGTACCTGCTGATATCCTTTGGACAAGTGGCAGTGCTCTCAGACTCACAGTACATTCGAGGAACGACAAAGGAGCATCTGATCGCATCATGCTTCACGCTCTCGCATATCAAGATCCAGAAAGACGAACTGGTATGTATTTCATGAATTCTTTAATCCATTGTTGTTTATAATGTTTTGCTTCATCAAGGACACCTTTGAATGTCTAAAATAAAATATAAAGCATAATTACACTCTATAGTCCACACATTAGAGCGTTTTTATTATTATCCGATCCGATATCGGAGGAATGTATGAAATATTATATCCTATCTGTCTTTCACATTATCCAACACGATCGTCGTCATCCGACATCGATAAAATCTGATCGAATAATGTGAAAACAATCTTAAGCTTATTAGGGTGACAATTGACACCTCTTTGATATATTCGCACCCACAATATTGAATTCTAAATGGCCAATATCCAGGATAGGAAAATAGTTATTCTAGTACATTCAATTTCGGGACATTGGCGTCCAGGTTTATCTTTAGAAGCATTGGAAGAGGAAAGTGGGATTTCAGGTTGAACTAATTTTATATCTGACGAAGTGACACAATTGCTATCTATACTAATAATAGTTGCCCCGGAGTTCGTTTTCGAATGCCATTTAGTATTTTATAAACTTAGAAACAACAAGATTGACATTTTATTTCAATGAATTTGAAACATCTTAACTGAAATAGTTTATTGTTACTAATTGGACGAGAGAATAATAGGATTTTGTATTCCGATTTGGATTATAGACTGTACAGCTAACCACTGTGTAGTGTCGATGATTCTTATTCTGTTCCTAGTGATGAGCTGACTATAAAGTCCTCAGGGTAGGTAGAATGATACTTTTAAATTTGCTAACGTTTTTTGTTAAAGGAGGATGGGCATATTGGGACCACCCTCCAATAGCAACATGATATATATTGTTAGATAGTTCTTTTCAATTAGAACAACAATTGTTATGACAGCTTTGTTGTTACTGCTGTCCGTTTGGAGTGATGAAGCTTTTAATTACTTGAGAAACAAATTAAGGCAGATATTAATGTTTAATGTTTAATACATATACCGACACTGTAATAACACAGGCAAATGAAGCTCGAGCTGTAACAATGTGCCGATGGGTAGGCGAAGTGGTAAACAGTCGTTTTAAACGAGATTTTCAGTTATTAGGGTAAAAATAATTTAATAGAACGCTGCCTCAAATGTTCGGGGATTTTAGAATTGCTGCAGCTATTATAAACTACTGCCTCGTACCTATCCATGACAACGTCCACGCATAAGATTTTTTAAATCATATAAGACGCAAGGTTGATGTACCAACATTGATGCACCAACCAAAAAATCTATGTATCGATAGATTCATAGATTTTTTTGAGGGCGGAGTGTTTTTTTTTTTTTTTTTTTTATCGTGCGAAAAATCCCCACGGATACCACCCCCACGGAGCCGGTGAAGGCGGTTATGTCGGACCCGGACCGACTAAAACGCACTCCGTCTTGGGTCCTTGGTTGCCGGAGGTGAGATTGCCAAAAGCATATCTCTCGCACCCCGGCAGACCCAGGACCATCTCCTTCGAGATGGCCCCCTTCGGGTTGTGGGGACCACAGTGTCCCCATCTTGCTCCAGTTACGGGGAAGCGCTTTTTGCGCCGCCGCCGCGGCCTGCTTCTGCTAGGGTGACAGGCGGCTCCACTGGTCACCCCCAGGCCAGCGTTCATGGAGGACGGAGGTCGTTCTGCGACCTCCGACGTCCGGTTCGCCTTCGCTCTGCGCGGGCTTCCCGGGCCCGGAGTCTGGTCCGGACCCGACCGGAGTGTTGGATAAAACACTCTTATGTTTTTGTATTTGTTCGAATACCAAATAAATCTCTTATACAATTATGTAGAAAGCGCTTGAATAACTGGAGGGCAGATTTTCAATGACTGGAAGCTAATCGAATAGAAAACTTCCCATCGATGACCGAAGATCAAATAATTTTACTAGCCTTAGGTACATATCAATTGAAACTGGCGCGAATTTATTACAGCGAGCATCTCCGTGATGGCCTTTAATCATGAGAAACGTATAGGGAAAATGGGTTAGGCGATCTACCTGATTATGGCATACACGAAAATGTGTGGCTTTTGTGTGGACATGAATCACTTCATGTCAGGCAAAGGATATACTATTGCTACATTTTAATAAACAACGACCAAAATATAAACAGCAATAGTATAATAGAACATTATTGTACATGCCTATCAGGACGACGAACATTGGGCACATGTGCACATATAATATCAATTATCTGGTACTCAGGATATGCAATCCATGCAGGATTTAATGCACCCGCAACATTTTTAAACGATGTTATTATAGATCACCCATTAGACCAATTAAATAATTCTTGTTATTATTTTCCCTGTTCAAAAATATTTTCTTTATATATGTTGGCAAAGTACGTGGATATAAATAATTGTTTAATATTTTTCTTAAGCAATAAAAAGCTTCATAGTTTCAAACGGACAGCAGTAACAACAAAGCTGTCATAATGATTTATCGTTCCAATGGAAAAGACCTATGCAACGACATATATCTTTTTGCTATTGGAGGGTGGTCCCAAGTTTCATACATTTTTGCCCATCCTCCTTTCCTTTTACCATCCTGGGTATCATTATAATCTTCACCTTCCAAACAAGAGTCTCGATTGCATCTGAAGCTCTCATCACAGAATACCTACGTACTGCTGCAAGTAAACACATAATTTGTCTTCGGTTGATATCCAAATTATAATTAGGAACCAAACAAACTTACTTAAGGTAATAATGAAGTTTTGATTCCAATTATACGAGGGTGTCAACCGAAGACGATTATATATCTTCCCAACCCCCCCCCCCCCCCTGACCACAAAGAAAGCTCAAAGACAAATAATAAAATAAAATATTCATTAGGTACTATTTAATTAGGGGTCAGGTTTATTGCTTTTTTTTTTATTTTACACGAGTATGTACTATAGAAAAAATCTACGTACGAAGTTTTCACTTAGAAAACGTCTCAAGTTTTGTAATCAGGCTATACACAGAAAGCGTGTCAAAGCGTTTTGGACCACTTTAATATTCGTCATAATTAAAATAATTACCATTCAAATAGAGATAAAATTTTTGTTCTTTCATAAGGAATTGATAAAGAGGAGACGTTGATAACAATTGAGCGTAGCGTATGTAAAACTGTAAATTTTGTTATTGAAAATATCACAAAATAACATGGAAAAGAAAATTTAGCTGCGTATTCTCCACTAATGCTTTAAAATACGGTATTCATTATAAATATTACTCAAATAGAGCTACCTCTTATGAATGTATTTTTACGTTACATGGGCGTAATGATGTGAGCCTGGGGTACATTATAAAAAGACTTAGTCATACAAAAGCTTGAATTTCAGAAGTAAAGTACTTGCTCATTTCACGTTTAAAAGATAATATAAATATTCTCTATTTCCACATTTCTTGAAAAATAAAAAAAGTAATTGCTGTGGTTCAAGACGAATTATACAAACAATTTTAAAAGTGAAATTAAGAAATTATTGTAAATGACTCTACAAAATAACTACCTAAGGTATACATTCTACACATTTTTTTTTAATGTAATGACGTAGATGAAATAAAGGATGAAGAAATTATTACCATCAGTCGAATTATTAGGTACATTAGCGTAATTTCCGGTTTTATCCAAAGATTTGACTTTCGAAGAAGTGACTGACATCTGAACTCCCAAATTCCGAAAGAAAATTCCGCTCCAAAATTTTGTCTGTTAATTTAGTGTACTGTGGATAATTTCGCCCCTATAAATCTGCATGGGGACCCATAGGTATAATAGTACTACCATTGTCGAGTCAAAGAAATAGAAGAGACTACAATAATAATATACCTAATTGTAATGACAGCCTCAGTGGTGTGGCGGTAGTGCACGCGTCTGCCACGCAGGAGGCGCGGGTTCGATTCCCGCTCATTGCAAATATTTGTATGCATGAATATGGCTATTTGCAATGGTCTGGGTGTTGCTATGTATAATATGTATGTATTTACAAAAAAAAAGTATATAAGTATGTTTATCCGCATTCTAGATTCCATAACACAAGCTATAAAAGCTTACCATGGGTCTAGATAGCGTTGTGTAGAATGTTGTGAAGTATTTATTTATTATTATTATCATCCTAGACGGTGGGAATGGGCTAATGGCTGGAGTCTCCAAAGCGGCTTTCTGGTTGATCATCTTCACTGTCATCATATGCGCGTGTGCAGCCGCTTTTACTGGATTCTTCTTAAGAAAAAAAAGGTAATAATACATTTTAAATGGAAACATTTAGCTCTTAAATTAATCTCTTCTTCTTGATCTTATATTTGCCAAATTATTTTATTAGTACCTATGCTTAGTGCCGTAGATAGATATGGTAGATATGGAGGTTACCCCTTCGGAGCCATTTCCACTTTTTGCATTGGCTTATAATGCTTTTAGGGACGCAACTGCCATCTGACCTTCATAATCTGATAGGAAAACCTACATGCTAAGCTGTGCGACATCCCCCTGCCCGATTAGGGTAGGCACGAAAAATTCTTACGCTTGTAAATTTAAAAAAAAAATCATATTCAACTGCTCTCATACCTTACTTCTAGGGGCTTAAAAAATACGTGACGATTTCATTACACGATGGGTACAATAAATAGTAATGAAAAGGAAAACATAACGGGAAATGTCGGTCAAATGGGCACGTAACGCACGACTGCAGTTACCAATTCACTAACAAACTGTTTTGATTACAGCTACATGTCTCCGTGATCATACGTTTGTATTTCACCTCTTTCAACCGAATGGACCTTTTGTGCAACTCTGTACGCAAAATGACGTACGCTTTGTATACGTTTTAATTAATTTTATGTGAGATTTAAATTAGTCGATTTTTACTCGCCCATTAAAAATTTACCTGTGCTTTTCTTAAAAATCTGTCAATAAAATTTTACATTGGGGTATACTTAATGCTACGCCTTATCGATTACCTACCAATTTTGATTGACAACTATAATTCGAAGTTATTGATCTCCATTACAGTTTCAATAGCTTTCGCGGTGTTTGTTTTGATCTCATATGGCAAGAGAGCGGTTTCGGATTCGGGAATTTGGAATAATGTATGATGTGCATTGCAATATATATTTCGAAAAATGTAATAAGTATCATTTTTGTTCCTATTTGGCCTGTCCATATTCAAGTAAAATGGACAAATTTCGACTTTTACTTTTATTGAAGAATACTAATAAACAAAAAATTCCTAATTTTGACACTAGAAATAATAGAGGACAAAATGCAGAAAGGAACCACAAGCAATAATGAAGACTATTTCTTACGCAAAACGAAACCACCAAAACACTGGGACTCAATCCATCAAACAAATAAACGATATTACATAAAACAGATTCACACACATTTAGTACCATTATGCGTAAAGAAAATCATATTTGAGTTCTTAATTTTTTGAACAAAAAGAGTATTTGGTTCCAATATGTAAATACTATAAAATAGTGGAACCTCTTGCAACTGATACCTTCTTGCCAGCGTCAACTTCTTTACTTACTATATTTTTAATTACTGAACTGGTGGCAGGACCAATAATTATGTTCGAAGCAGCAAGTGACGCGTTATCATCAGTGAAATTAACCAATATTCAGTCCTTGTATCCAAGTATCTCATTCCACAGGAGGCGCAGAATACGACAAGGATATTAGTATAATCATAATTGATGATAACGTCGAATAAACTTACTTTTTTTTTTCGATAATATAATACAGAATTTTAGTAAATTTTCCTAATTATCTTGGAAATTCTTGAATTTTCAGTGCAACTTAGAAATAAAATATAAAGTAATTTACTTACTTATTTATTTAGGAGCCACAAATTATTCGCGACCTAATGTAACCTTCTTGGTATGTCCGAGTTGAGTTCTTTTAGTATGCTGTGGTTAGACGCCACCACCATTTTCCAACGAATTTCTTTATCTGACAAGTTGACCTATACCATCCACAGACTCGTAAACATGTCATGACCATCAATATTCAAGTCCCTAAATTGCGGTCAATTGAACATTATAATATAGCTTTGCTCGACGGCAGCAATCGAGGCTTTCATCTTCAAGCCCAGGAACCGTTTTATCTTTGTTCTCCTTTTGGTTTCTTTTAAATGACTTTTACAATTGTATTAGGTTAAAGGGTAGGTTAGTTTAACCGCTAACATCCAATAAGTATAAGATTAATAACTTAACTAATTATAGCGTTGTATAGCTATTGTGCAACGATTAATATACCTACATTCATAGTATAATAATAAGCTCACGTAAACTACATTATATTTGTATAGGCATAATATTGGGGGAGATGAGCATATTTATTAAGCATTCAACGTAGACAATAGCCTCATTTAACATTGACGCCACTAAATCAAGGGACATCGATTGGTAATAACATTAAAATTCTATGGTTACGCAGTTGCGGGTAGAATAACAAATGAGTTTTGATTAAATTTGTAGTATGTGATATAGTATAGCACTAACCATATATTTTGGACCTACATCACAGGATATAAAAATCTTTGGCGGGTTGGATTGTTTTTAATAATCTAGACTTGGTGAATTTGAGGTCGTCCTTTCCCGTAACACCCTGTGTTATCTTCAAAATACATTCAAGAAACGTATACAGCGCGCATAGAGCACATGTTGAACGCATTTTAGGTCTAAGATATATGTTTCGAGCTGTATTATAGTAATGCATAAGTTATTAACGTACATAAACAAGTATTAATTATTTGTTAAATAACAGTCGATTCAGAACATTCAGTTTAATTCAAACACAGCTGCCAGAAATGTACCTGCTTATGTAAATGTGTAACTGTTCGTATATTGGTTCTAAGGTTGAGGAAAATTGTTACAGTAGTGCATTTCTAAAGTGCCTTTGCTCCAACTAAATCAGTGGCATTATTTATTAGAGATAGCACAAAATTCGTTTCACTGCGTTGCGACCTAGTATAAAATCAATTTTAAATCTGCGATTGTATTTTATATCATATCTATAAATAAGACATTGGTGATTGTTTTTGTTTTACAGCAGTTAGACAGTAAATTTTACTCGTCATTATCATTATTCAATATAACAAAATCAAAATAATTACTCACTTATTAATTTTTTCCTAAACCAGGAGTACTCCTCCAGCAAAACAGCAGTCATCGGAGTTGCAGCTTAACGCTGGAGATGGCCAGTACGTTGTCGCATACACCCTCAAACCACCCAAGCATGCGCAGCCAGATATACTAAATCCTCCACCAGGTAACTTAAAATTGGTTAGGAAAAGTAGGTACCTTCAGTATTTACCAGATTTGGAAAGCAGTGTCGCTGGGTAAAAGCTGTCTATGAAGTAAAAATAAACTGGATTATACTAAAATGTTCCTGTAAATTATAATACATAAGACGCCAAGAACAATATCACCAAATGAGAGTAAACGAACTAGATAATGTGCAGAGTGTTGTTGTAATTAATTTTTCAAAGGTAATATTTGTCTTATGATATAAAATTTGATATAACAGTAATGACTCTGATATCTTATATTGACAGCCTCCGTGGCGTAGCGGTAGTGCACGCGACTGCCACGCAGGAGGCGCGGGTTCGATTCCCGCTCAGTGCAAATATTTGTATGCATGAATATGGCTATTTGCATTGGTCTGGGTGTTTCTATGTATAATATGTATATATTTACAAAAAAAAAAAAGTATATAAGTATGTTTATCCGCATTCTAGATTCCATAACACAAGCTATATAAGCTTACCATGGGTCTAGATAGCGTTGTGTAGAATGTTGTGGTATATTTATTTATGTGGTATATATCTGTGGTAATGATGAACACCGTACCGATTTAAGTCAATTTTAATTCCATTGCATTAATACCTAACATGATATTTTATTTAGAAACTATAAAATAATATTTTTCTACAGATGGCGGGCCTCCAAACACAAAATGCATTACAGAGATCGCCGCGAAAAATGGCGCCCTGCACGCAAGCGAAGAGTGGGGCACGGCTGAGCGCGCGGGCGCAACGCTTGACGATCATCGATCCGTAAGTATCCTAAAGATGCTTCCTAGTGATACTGCTGTCCGATAGACAGAATATAAACAATTATAGTGCAATCAGATCGTTTAAGGTATGTGCGTATTAGTCTGTAATCTAAAAATAACAATTATCATATAATCACACCTTTATCTCCGGGGGCAGAGGTGAATTAACAAACACCCACATTTCACCATTCATTGTATTCGGTCTCACGTAATAGGGGATGACATAATTGCCTTATTCCGGGCACTATGTTGATTCGAGCCATCTGAGGCTGTGTCCGGACTGTATATAATATTTGCCTGATGTTAAACATTCCTCCCGAGGAGGGCGTGGGAGACCGTGAGGAATGCCCTGGGTCGGCCGGTGTGAGGGATATGTCGAAGACTACCTCACCTCCGACCTAGCACCACGACCCTCAGTCAGCGTGCGGTTTTAGTCGGTTCGAGTCTACATAACCTCCCCTTCCATCTCCGGTGGAGGAGGTATCCGAGAGGATTTCCGCACAAAAAAAAAGATGTTAAACAGTCCTATCCCTTAGTCGCCTTTTACGACACCGTAAGTGAAGAGATGTGGTGGCCCAAATTCTACTCTGTCGGGATTCACGCGGCTGTCTTACATCACATTGAAATAGCTACGTGGCTTTGATGTCAACATCGATACGATTTTAGTATGCATATTTTCTAATCACATCACATACCTCATACTCATAAACATATTCTTTTTCAATATTCTTTTATTAGAGTGAATTTTATAGTTTTATTTTATAACTTTTATAATATGCACTTTAAGACTAGATCTGAATATTTTTTCCTGAACATAGGTATATGAACTGTATATTTTCAAGGCGAGACCTGTTATTAAAATAGAAGTAGGTACAAACCCGACGTGAAAAATACAACTCATTAAAATGTGGGTTTAATTATGTCATAGACTAGACACTCTGCACATAATTATAGTAGGTACTTTGTTGCTGCTCATAAAATGAGACTTGAGTAGGTTTCTCAAGCATTAGGTATAAATTGTCGCCATATAAAATGCAATTACCTTTTTATTATAGTCATATAGTTCGAGGTTTATAAAACATTTTTCTGTAGGTATATTTTTTCTGAAAATTGATACTCGACGTTTATTGGCCGCCTTGAAGAGTAATTTAAAAATATATTAACGTTTTTTAAGTACAGTCGGCTTCAGAAGTGGCTGAACACTAATGAATTTATTAAGTTTCATATTTATGTGGGTAGTTTTAGAGCTAAGGTGGTCAGTAATTTACAATGTGTTAAGCAAATACTGATGGCGACTTTTAGGTAATTAGAATAAGTTTTATAAGTATTTAAGTTATTTAATTTACAGGTGCTGTCTCCGCCGAAGGCGGTATCAAGTAAACAACCTATTGCATTAGGCACTATGACGCTTAGTAGGAGAGAACACCTCATTGCAGAAGAAATACCAGGACCAGAAAGTTGTGTATAAATTTAGAATTAGGTACTGTTTTTGTACATATTAAATTTTGTGATGAGCTTCCGTTGGAATAAACATTATAGATGACTTAAATGAGAACATATCAAACTTATAATCAGTTTTCAAGAATCATGCGACCATCTCATAGAATAAAACTTTTGTTAACTCAAACAACATTGCAGTCGTTTGCTCGTATAAAAGGAATGGAGGTAAGGGTGAAAGATATCTTATACATTATGCTGTAACGGACATGGAAATGTAAAAATACATCGCCACTGAGCAGCGTATTGTCGTAAGCTCATCTCTCATCTAAATAACAAAGGTTACCAACGTTTACTTTTCATTACTGTCACTTACCTAATAAGTTTTAATTTTCATTTACACGAATGAGTTAAAAAGGAAAACAATAGATACAGTTGGTGATATATTTTTGTTTCTTCATACTTCAAATATCATGGTTTGTTTAATAATGAGTGCTAGGTCAATCGTAAATTTGAATAAAATGTTAACCTGCTTTTGTAGCTGGCTATACCTTTTTTTCTTATGATAGTAATTAATATATAAATTAATAAGTTATTCCTGCAAAATTTGCAAAACGGTTTGTAAAACGTATACTAAATACTTTTAACAAGTAAATGTACGTTGTAACAAGTAAATGAAAATATTATCCATCTTTTTGCAAGATCGTAAATTATTTTTAAACCTCAAGTGATATGGTATCGTATACATTTAATAGTTTTATGTCAGATGTGGTTATTATAATATGAGCAATTATAATAAAGAAAATCCTCCTTTGGTGTTGCGGGTGTCCATTGGCGGCTGTGATGGCTAACCATCAGGCGATTCATCTGCTCGTTTGCCTCCCTATTCCTTAGAAAAAAATTCGAGGTTTAGCAAACCCAGCTATATAATTTCTACAAACCGTTACTTACAGTAAATTTATTTGCACTGCGGGACACGTTTTAAATATTTTCAGTCTTGTTTTAGTGTATATGCACATGAGTCTTGGCAGTTACAGTAAATTTTTGGTGCGGTATTTTTAATGTGTTGTTCTTGATTTAAGATTCTTGAATGTTAGAGGGCTTTTATTTTTGCAATACTTTTATGTTTAAACAGTGTTTATAAGCTTTTGAGAGTTTTATAGAAGAGAGAAAATTTGTTTCGAATTTGAACCATGTTATTTTTGTATTAGTTTGAAAAATGGTTGATGCAGCATACAAAGAATATATGTGAAGGTATTTTTACTATGAAATATACCTAAAAATACAATTTTAATACTTGAAAACAATATTATAGTTTTATTTATTTTACAGTTGAAATATTTCAATAGGTCCATTATGATATCTATGACTTTATTTTTCGACATCACGTAAGGTATTTTATTTTTAATTTTAGTGTAGTGGCTGCATTGTTACATTTTAATCGTATGGAGAATATCTACAATCGTTACTTTTCTGTATTTTTACCAAAGACAACGATATTTTTCAGTTTTTGATAATAAAAGCGAAAGTAGCCCACAAACTGAAAAAATTATAAATATTGATTTCATGAATTCACTACCCCTTAGATATATTCTTATCTTGATATCAATACTTGATGTTTTAAAACGATAAATCGTTTGTTAAATGAATCTATTATTCTGACAATCGATTTTAGACACTCTAACCATAGAGTACAAGTGTCTTATACATGCCTCTCAGATTATTTTAACTGTCATCGTCATCATTCGAATAGAGACGTATTTACCTGATTGTATCTGGGGCCAAGTGTGGTGAATCGGATAATAATAACCCTTATGCAATACGGGTCGATGTAAAATTTTACAAAAGTTACATTCTGGCAACGATTCGATTACTGTTTTGTAGCCTGAATCAATTATTATTCTAACAATTGATTTAAGACTCTCCAACCCTCTATCACTCCAACTATCATAATGTACCTATTAAAATATTTTAACTTAAGCTGTAAATGTACTTAGGTAATTTTTATGTCAGATATAACAATTTGAAATGTTGAAAATGGTAGTAAGGTGACTTTTTGAAGGTAAAAAAATAATTTCATAGTTACAGAAGGAAAGTTTCGTAGTTACAGGATTGTAAATAATTATATTTAAGTCATACTGATATTTTATTTACTGTGGATCAAAATTTATTAGGTATTCAGTAGTTGTAAAAAATAGGTAATGAATTTGTCCGACAGTGTACATTAACTTGTAATATTGTACCATAAAACATTGTAAATAAATGTATGTATTGACTGTGAAATTGTGATAAATAGTGTTGTAAATATCATAAACTGAAAAAACGTTAAAATATAAGGGAATAAACTCTGTTAAGTGCCCGGTTGTTTGATTTGAAGATCAATTTGTCTGAAAAGTTAAATCTAATCCTCGGCTAAAATGGTAAAATGGTAGAGAATTTTTCGCAGTTTCCTAAAGCTGTGCAAACATAGAAGCAAACAATACCTTGGAACAACGTTTAAACTGATATTGTATTTCACGAACAAACAGTACGAATTTTATTTTCATTGTATATTTGAAATTAAAGCTTTCCATTTATGGCTGCAGAAATAATAAGAAAATAGGTATCATGGGACATGGGTATGTATGATACATGATATCTATGGCCCATGATAATAGACCCATCTAAATGGCTCAAGTCTACCTTTCAAAGAAGTAGTTTTTTTGCTCAATTATACCTATTTGAGGGTTTATGACTCTCAATATCAGGAAAGCATTAGAAGTCAAAACGAAACCCGAACCCGAGTTTCAAGTTGTAAGCCTCGGATGCCACTGGAACTTAACGCTGAGATGGCGATGCCGATGATGATGATGATGATGAGGATAATGTATAAAGTTAAACTGTACAGAATATTAATTATTCTTCGTGCGGAATATCCCCTCTGGCTCCATGCAAGCAGCAGGGTTGGTTATATTAAACTCGAACCGATTAAACCACATGTGCTTTCGGGTCTTTAATGCCGTCCGGGTCCAAGAAGGATATTCTCTTGCAACCCGACCATAATTCTTCGTCCAGAAACAGCGAAATGCAATCGAATATTCAGAACTTACTTTTTAATCCTATAGCAAGGTCAACGTCAAAGACTCCAAAAAGCTGTCATAATTAACAATTTCTTTACAGAATAATCAGTATATTATGAATTACAATTTCACCATTGAGAAGTTCCGATATTGGCCGGTAAATGAATAACTTCAAATACTGTATATTTTGCCTATAGTACTGAATATTTATAAGACCCAGTTTATGTCTACCTTCGTAAAGAGAGAGTGTATTTAAATTACATTATACACCACTGAGTGATCAAAAGCCTGAAAAGTTTTGACGAGGAATTCTTCGACCACCGGTATTTTGCTAGTTGGATAAACATGAAAATTTAGTAAAGACTAATGTAGTAAAGTACTGCTTTATATTTCAGATAAAAATAAACATTTACATGTAACAATTTACCCTTCTTTTTAAGCAACAAATAGGTTTTAAATTCATCTAATATACATGACAGGGCTGGTACCGCTGGACTGAGAGCAAGGTGTCAAGCGAAAGGACTTGCACTCCTAGAACCACCACGAGAGCCCACTGCTATGTCTTCAACACTAGGCACTTGGCCAGCATGTGTAGCCTTGAGTCCTTGCCCACATCACAGTGATGTCAGACGCTAGCTCCTTCCGATTTCAAATCAGGTGTTTTCCAACACATTCTTTTGTCAGAGATAACTT
Source organism: Eilema sororculum (assembly GCA_914829495.1). Classification (NCBI taxonomy): domain Eukaryota; kingdom Metazoa; phylum Arthropoda; class Insecta; order Lepidoptera; family Erebidae; genus Eilema; species Eilema sororculum. Next base: position 10,796,688 of record OU618553.1, on the reverse strand, counting down.
ACGTCAGCCAATAAAATACTCCCGTCACCTCTTTAGCCAGCCCTCCATGACGAGTCTTACCGCCTCTACCACACTAGCGTGTCCTCGCATGCTCCAACCCTTATGATAAAACAGTTAGACTATGTTCACTTCGAGTTTAGATGTCGCCACTGTGTGCAATACTTTAGAATATTATTAAGGACATTTTTACTCAAACTAAAACAAAAAAAAAAAAAAAAAACAAAACAAAAAAAAAAACAAAAAAAAAAAAATAAAAAAAAAACTATTAGTATGCATAATGTTCCGAATCCGAAAAACACATTATAATACTTTACAAAATGAAAAGCAAGCATTGAAATAAATTCCTCGCGTACCACATACCGCACCTTATGCACACAATGCATTTAGGTTAATCGTGGCGTCGTGAATTATGCAGCTGGCTTGAAGGAAATCCCGAATGCGCAATAATGAACATCCTACATAATCCACCATTGGACTGGTTAACCAATTAGAACTGTTTTGTGACTTACGTCGGCGCTTACACGTTGTTCTGTGCGACCTTTGTTCGTAAGCTGTGTACTTGTCTTTATGTTACAATTTTCTGAATATCACCTTTTCTTGTGTAAGTACATGATTTTTGGATATTTATAAGGTTTAAAGAGCCTAAATTAGTCCCTGGGGCCTAAAGAAACCGAGATAATTATTTACCTAGTACTTATATTATGTACTTTTTGAGCCGATAATCTATATCAGCTGTTCAGAATGACTCATGACTCCTATGTCGTCGCTCTAAGGCCCGTATTCTAGAATGACAATCAGCCTGAATTTAGATTTTTCTGAGGACAGATTGTCAAACTGTCAATCTGTCTATACAATCTGTCATCAGACCAATCGTGATTCAGGCTGATTGTCATTCTAAAATACGGGCCTTAGACATACTAGACATGCAAATTTCAATTATACATACCATGGTTATATAGGTCCAAGCTACAAGGCTTGGACTTATATAGGTACTTATTTTCTACTTAAGTAACGTAAAATTTGCCAAACAAAACACTGATTTCAGAGACCCTAAAAACATACAAGTAATGTAATGATACCCACATGACATCAAAGAAAGCGATAAAAGAGCCAAATTAAATAAATTCCGGTAATGAGCATTATATTTCATTGAAATTACGTTCGTCAGCTTACATTTATCTAAGTTTAAGGGACTTGTGTAAAGACGCAGCATTTCTTTCTGGTGGTACGCCGTCGAGAATGAGTGCAAAATTCCCAAGCGTGTGCTCGTTTAGCTCGTAATTTTTCATTGAGCCTGAGAGTCGGCGGGAAAGCCTCCAATTAAGTTTCTCTTTACCGTTTGGCCCGGGAAAAAGGGGAAGAAAAATGAACAACAGAGGCGAGGGACAGTCGCCGAGCCGCTGCCGCCGGCACCCTATGATGGCAAATGACCTTTTCCGGCCTCACCGACGCGTTTTTGTTTCGCAATATATTTAGCGCAAATTGCAGGTTTTGAAACGCCTTCAATATTGTAGGTTCAATTAACAAATTAATTTATTAACAGTAGGTCCGGACTTTTTTTACTAAGGGATCATTTCATTCATTCATTCATTCTCATTAATTACAGATTAACTATAAAGGTGTCATAGACACTCGTTTTTTATTCTGTTACTAATAATATGAACAACGTAACGATTCCGTAAAATGGTGAAATTGGTTACTAGGATTACCACCGTCAAATACACTTACTGTTTTATTGCGAATCAAAGTAAATTTAGCACGACTTGACATTGTTGAAGGATCGGATTGAGGAAGCGTCGCGTATCGGTAGACTATTGGTTAAGTAGTCCCCTTCCATCAAATGACGAGAAGAGTATAAGTGATTTGGGCTACTTTAAAAAAATACTTTCAAATATGGAAGTCAATATTGTATTGTTTATATAGAATATTTATCATATAATTAATTGCGTCAGAAGCACTTATCTTAATATAAAAGAAACTCATTACAAATTATAGCAAACTAAATGAATTACCGCCATAATAAGTGGCGGCACACTAACATATTTTCATGTGCGGACGTAATAATAAAAAATTAAGCTCTACTAATTCAATTCTTAGGTGGAGGTAAATGAAACATTATTGGCGTTCCGGCAATAAATGCACTCACCTACACCGCTCGTAAAATTCGGTAGGGTGATTGAGTCAGTATTTTTATTGTTTCGGCTCGTGAATCAATGGTGAATGTTTGAGTAATAAAAGCATTTTACGATTGTTTTCACGGGGAAATTTGTGGGCCGTGAAATACTCTTCCGCTGTCATTTTCTTACTGAACGTTTCTCTTAGGAGACGCACTTGACATTCTTTGGTTAGATGCCATTAATCGTTCGCACCTTCACTAACCTTTGTGTGACTTTGAAAAGGACTGGCCACGCGTAAAACAAAATTTTCCGCTTTGGAAGTAATTGTACCGAAGAATAGGTGGATGCTCTGTAGTACAGTCAACAACATAAGTTGTTTTACAGTATCATATTTACAGTTAATGCATTTCGTGTCATGTTTATTGTTTAAGTACTTAATACAAGATTTAAGAGCTAAGTTTATCTGACAAGTTTTGTGAGAAGATGTTGCTGTCGTTAACTGTACTTATGTACTTTTTATATTAATTCTGGCCATTGCAGAAATGGTCTAAGTATTGTATTGTATTTATTTATTCATTAACAATTTTTACATCGTGTTTGAACATCGTCTGTACACATACATTGCATATATAAACAAAAATCAAATGTAAATCAATTCGTAGTCAAATCAAATAATATAAATAAAAATCATAAGTAAATTGACAATCAAAAGAAGTGGAAAATATCATGACACGTAAAAAATAACAGTGTAATTACATTATAGCTCTGCTGTCAGTATAAAATCTATTTATTTAAAATCTCATCGACTGAATAATAACACCCTTTTAACAGAAAGCCTTCAATTTGTTATGGAACTCTCTTTTATAAATAATGGTTTTTAAGTCTAGAGGCAGTTTATTGAAGTGCAAGCTTTCGATGGAGAGAGTTGCTATACAGTAAAGTTAATGTGTTTCCGAGTTCAGTAACACATTAACTTTAATTTTTATATGTTCAGTGATGTAAAATGTAATTGAAAATTAACAAAAAACTTGCGATTCGAAGTGGTTGTAATAGGGTTATGACAGTGAGTTCAGGTCAATTTGTATTCTTAAAAACGCTACTGGCGATTAGTTCGATTAGTTAGTTAAGCTCCTAAGGAAAACTAAATAAAATACCTTTAAATAGTGTTATCAACATTTACAGGGCGTACTTAAATATTCGCAACACATACCGAAGCGAGGCATAAACAGTAATTAAGTCAATTTATACTAAAGCCGAGTGGCCCCGAAGGCCGCGGGCCGAGAGCCGACGGCCGATGGTAGTGATCGTTCGCTAATAATCCCTCACTTTAATTGCTACATAATCAGCCGCCGCTGTTTATGCTGCACAATACTAGGGGGTTACCATGAAACATCCGAAATATCGAGCCCGCGTGAACGAAACATGTGGCATTTAGTAATAAATAGGCACCACTAAGTTCCTTATTTTTTTTAGGGTCTACGGTGAAATGGGAGAGGCCTATGTCCACAAGTGGACTGCGGTAGGCTAACTGATTGATTGATTGAAGCCGAACAAAAGTGTCATGTATCGTTTTCGAATTCGATTACAGGATAACATTGCGTTCCATAGAACCGAGTGCCTGAATCTTCGATCGACAACTGCAGATTTCATGGTAGGCCTACACTGTTTGCCAATCGAGGTTTTTCAACATGATAATTAACTGCATTCTGTTGTACATCGAACAGACTATCTATTTAAACGGAGTCTTACAGTACAATGGATATTAATAGTGTATAAGTATATTTTATATGATTGCCGTTTTTGACATATATAGTCAAATAAAATAAAATTATTATTATAAAAATTCATTCCAATATTTGGGCTGATTTTCAATGTTGAAATTCAATGTCAGCGAATATACCTAATAAATATATATGTATATATATCAATACAGCGAATTGCAAGTAAGAAATGAATATGAAAATTAACAAGACTCGGATTGGAGTGCACAGCGAACATTTTTAAGGCATTTTAGCGCACCAATTTGAATCGTGTATAATTTATTACCCATTGGATGAGGAATTCACCAAATTGAAGAGTAGCGGGGTGCTATTTTGCAGACGGGACGCCACGGACGCCGCTTCCAAGGCAACGGGCTCCTTGGCAACCAGCTGCCAAAAGTGTCAAAAATTTTCTGTGCAGGGGCTCGATTCACTATCGCCACGTATCACGTATTTGTGAGTTTGTGAGTTTGTGAGGTATTCTGTACGATCTGTCAAAGCATAGGTTTACAAATACTTAGGTTTTTATCATTTTGACAACTTACGTCACCCATACAAATGGCTCAAACGTCATAAAATACTAACACCACGTATCGCATATGTGTGGTTATGGAAATCGATAACTTAATAACCTGGTATTCAGTAACATCTGTCAAAGTCAAAATTATGGTTTAGGCGTTAAATCATGGTTCTGAACTCGATGACAATGTTCTGCTCGATTTGTATACGTAGATACGTTCACAAAAATTATAAAAGTTAAATGTTTTTTATCATAGGAAAATCATTCGGTAAGTATTTATTTACATTTGAATTACAATGATTGCTAAAATTTGTCGTTGAATAAGTCCATACTAATGTTATAAATGCAAAAGTTACTCTGTCTGTCTGTCTATATGTTAGCTTTCACGCCTAAACCACTGAACCGATTTTGACGAAATTTGGTATGAGGGTAGATTAAACCTTGAGAAAGGACATAGGCTATGTTTGGTCGCGATAAGCGAAATCCACGCGGGCGGAGCCGCGAGCAAAAGCTAGTTCACGATAAATATTATACGATAATCTTCATTGCACTATCCACCTAAAGAAAACAGGGATTAACTAACTTGTGTTTCGTGATTTAGAATGCGGATAAACATAGTATTTAACTTTTTCTCATAAATCAATACCACCTTTATTTTGTCCTGCGAAAACCTCGGATACCTCCCCCGCCGGAGCCGGAAGGGGTTATGTGTGATTCGAACCGACTAAAACCACACGCCGACTGAGGGTCGTGGTGCTAGGCCAGAGGTGAGGTTGTCATCGACATATCCCTCGCACCACGGCTGACCCAGGTCCTCGACTCGCCCCCGGAATGGGGAGAAGCGCTTTTTAGCGCGCCGCCGCCGTAAATCAATACCACTATGTATGTACAGTGAGCATGCAAGGTGCACAAAATGGTCATAATATCAAGGTATAGTTCAGGCCATATATCTTGGACCTATTTTTTATATAAAGGACACGTCAATTACACTTCACCTCGCCTGATGGTAAGCTAAAAGCAAAGTCTCGGAAAGGGGGTCACCATCGTAAACATGTACCATGTTAACAGTGGTTGCACTCAGCTTGACGGCCTGGTCAGATGCCTTTTCACGCCCCGCTTAAAGACCCCGGGACTGCAGGATCCTGTGAAGGAAAGGAGAGGGTGGGACCGATTAGAAGAGCTCATCAGAATATTCACCGTGGTAGAGACGGTAGAATACTGCCAAAGACGCAACATCTCTACGCATCTGCAAAAGCTCGAGGAAGTTCGTGACCTCAGGATTCCCAATGATGCGGACCGCACGTTGCAGCGACCTGTCGAGAGCATCTAGTAAGTACTTTGCGTAGCCATCCCAGAGATGCGAACAGTATTCCACGTAGGAACGAATTTGAGTCTTGTATGAAGACGCCGCTGCTCCGAGCTCCGAGCTTACGCTAGGCTGTTTTGATGATGCTCTCGATATAGTCAGGCGTCCGTCACTCGCCCAAACTACGGCAATAAGTACCTACCGCGTGCCGCACCCGCAGGCTGCTAGCGCAGTCGGGGCCGGCCCGCACTTGCGAGCACACGCATGACGCGACTTGCGTAGGTATACCGAAACACTATTGTGGCCGATCTTGTGAGATCAGTAGTTACCAAATCTTTATGTGTGTAGATACACTAGGTTTTTTTTTTTATCGTACGAAAAATCCCCACGGATACCACCCCCACGGAGCCGGTGAAGGCGGTTATGTCGGACTCGAACCGACTAAAACGCACGCCGTCTTGGGTCCTTGGTTGCCGCAGGTGAGATTGCCAAAAGCATATCTCTCGCACCCCGGCAGACCCAGGACCATCTCCTTCGAGATGGCCCCCTTCGGGTTGTGGGGACCACAGTGTCCCCATCTTGCCCCGGTTACGGGGAGGCGCTTTTTGCGCCGCCGCCGCGGCCTGCTTCTGCTAGGGTGACAGGCGGCTCCACCGGTCACCCCCAGGCCAGCGCTCATGGAGGACGGAGGTCGTTCTGCGACCTCCGACGTCCGGTTCGCCTTCGCTCCGCGCGGGCTTCCCGGGCCCGGAGTCTAGTCCAGACCTGACCGGCCGCCTCCTTCTCGAGCATTACTTGCTCGCAGAAGGAGGCAGCCGCACCCCAAGCGTTCGCGAAATAAAATTAAAATTTAAAATTATTATTATTATTTATTCGATTTAAAATTTCATCAGCTTCATATTTTGGATCAGGCGTATTTCGTTTTACAATACACAACAGCTCTGCTTTCGTGTGGTAGTCCTCATATTGAATTCCATTATCACGAAGCCATTCTCTTATATTACTTTTACGCGTTTGTGTGTTAGGAACCTTATTTATAATTACCGAATGGTAACTAGCATTATCCATTATAATTACACTTGGTTCTTCCAAATTTGGTATAAGTTTTTCTTTAAGCCATTTATTAAAATTTTCAGCATTCATGTCATGGTGATAATCAGCATTTTTTGATTTAGTACTAAACACTAAGAAAGAGTTTGGTACGGGGCCTTTCTCTGATCCTGCATGAACTATAATGTACCTTTTCCCGGTCGAAATATTTTCAATTGCACCACTAGTTGAAGGACCTTGCCATGACTTCTTAGGCTTGTAGTTTCTATGGACATAAGTCTCATCTACATAAATGATCGGCTTGCCTTCTGCTAGTTTTCCTGCTATAGTTCTTAAAAATCTATGTCTCCAAGCAGATATGTCATAGCGTTCTATTAATACAGAACGCTCATTTTTATTCTTTTTAAATTCGTAGCCATTGGCTAATAACAAGCGGCGCAGAGTTTCTCTGCATCCGTTAAAACCAATACTTTCTTTTAACTCCACCAACAGTGTCCTCAGTGTAGGTACTTGTTTTTTAACTATATAAAATTCGTTTATCTTGTTACGCATAGCATCTATGTCAAAGTTATCTAGGTTAGACACAGTAAGTTTCCGTGGAAGTTTCTTCCCCGGGGTACTCCAGACACCTTCATTTACTGCACCTTCCCTTTTTACTCTTTTAAGTATTCTGACACTCACTTCTGCAAAGAAGAAATACGAAATATGTAATTAATTCTTGGTATTAGTAAGTAAAAATGCAAAGGTTTTTTTCGGCATAATTTCAAAACATCAGTGTATAGTAAAAACTTTCCAGTCATTGAAGCTATTTCTTCTAAGTACTGATTATTATCCTATCTTTCTGCTCTAATTCAGTGAGATTTTCAATAGTTCTTAATATTTCATTAACTCCTTCGACATCTTGCAGATTCTCTGTTAAAGAAAGGTAATCGTTTTAAAATTAAAATTCATTATGAGTATACGTAAAACATAGGTGATGTTATTAAAATGAATTATTGGTTGACTGATGCGATATATGAATGAATATAATTAGTTTTATTCAATACATAGAGAAGCGTAGGTAACTTATTTGGAAGGATACGTAAATTATAAATCAAAATTTTATTAGGACGACTGGATAGGTAGGTGTTTAAAGTATCAAAATAATATTGTCTACTAACCTATGAAATTCAACACCACACGTAGACAATCTTGTTTTTGTTTAAACGCGGCATCACGCTGTTGTTGTATTTCGTTGAACTTGCCAATCATGCAAAACAACATCTTTCGTACACTACTTTTGATAGATTTGTTCATTTTAAGCCGTAATTAGAATCACAATTTACACAAACGCATACAATTTGTAAACAGAGATACCGAACGACAACCTTGTCAAATTGACGTTGACGTTCATACAGAGTTGCTATATAAAAAGTTCGCAAATAATTCCAGGGCCTACTTTCATTAGCCAGACTCTATGTTGGTAGAAATGCAATACCGCTCCGCTATAAAAAGTTTTTAATGAATGTTCAGAACGTAAGAAAATTGTTTATCATAGGTACCATAGACCACAAAACAACTTCGTTTTTTTAAGGTTTTCTAATTTCTTCTTGGATATATCACTATTCGATCAGTTAGTATTACAATGTTGCCATTTTAGCAGCCTGCTGTGTATAGTTGTATAACTTATTTCTTAGGTTAAATAAAAATACAAATGACTTATGCATTACAATAATTGTATTTTATTAAACTGTAGTGCAATGATGATAAAAAATATATCCCATATTCATCTAAACATAAATAGATTTTTTGAAGCACATAAATAATAATAATAGTTAAAAGTACCCACTTTTTTTTATTATTCTCGCGTCAATTCCCGTTATAATAATTAATTATTTATTGGTAATTTACAGAATACATTATAATTGTATACTAAAAAACTACAAATTACAAATAAAATAAAAGAAACCCATATTATGACAGCGCGATTAAGATAGCATAATTCTATTCCCGAATAGTGTAATTATTCATAAAAGTGAATCGTTGACACGAAAAGAAGAAGACTAATATTAATTACATCATAGTTCAAAACAATTCCATACATAAGATTTATGTATGAGATTGAAAAAATTAATAATAAGAATTTATTGAAAAAAAAAATTGGCAATTCAAGTTATATATTTAGTCTGGCATTTTTTTCATAAATGTCGTATGTCATATGACATAAAATGTCACGTATATTAACGTGGTATTCTGTACCGAAAACTGACATAGGTTACTCACCGAAATCGCACGTTGCGTATATTTACGTCAGTAAAATCATAAGTAAATTTACGCAACTAAGTACGTAAGTTAGTGAATTGAGCCCCAGTTTTTTTTTATTGTCTTAGTTGTTTTTTATTTTATTATATTGTGTTTTTTATATAGTGCTAAGGGAACATTGTATGTGTTATGTATTTTAAGTGCCTAGTAAGTGCCTCGTCTTTATCTTATGTTGCATGCTAGTGATGTGGAGGTAAGTCAACCTACTGCATCGCTACTGAATGTGATACGATGCCCTCACTGTTCCCAAGCCCGTTTTTTTAAGGGTGAGCGAGGTTTGAAGATACATATCGGGAAAGTACACAAACCCCGACATGTATCTCCGAACTCTCCTCTGGTTATTCAACCCTCACTAAGTACAAACCCTGAAAACAATATTGAAATTCCCTTTTGGCAAAGACTATCTCATTTGAAAAATTCTGTTTCGATTCTGAAGAGAATTCCTCGTGGTGCAAGACCTATAGTTGCAAAAAGTTTGTCAAATTGTATAGGTCTTGTACTTCGAGAAAATACCAAAACGGCTTGGGAGCAACTGCTCACCTTCCCATATAAAATTCTGCATATTAGAACAGACAGGACAGACCACCGAACGACTACAAATTCATTAACTTCGGAAATTAGAAATAACTGTAACATTTTAACTGACAATCTTAACCCAACATATTCAATCTTTCGGAAAAGTAACATTTTTAATTTGGTTGAATCAAAATTGAGGGATGGTGACATAAGTGGAGCATCGAGATTGCTTTTTAGTAGCGATGTAGTGGCACCGTGCTCTCCGGAAACCCTCGCTGGTCTGCGGAGCAAGCATCCGTCGCCTGCGGATGGCCTTTCTTTTCCTGAGGCACCTGACCCGGACCCTGATTGCCTGTGCGTAACGGCCAAGGAAGTGTTGGCAGCCGTTGGCTCCTTTCGAAGTGGCTCTGCAGGCGGCCTCGACGCGTTGAGCCCACAACATTTAAAAGATCTTTTGGGACCAAGCGCCGGGGAGGCTGGTGAGTCACTTCTGAAGGAGCTAACGGCTCTCATGAATTTGATGCTCTCCGGCAGTGTGGACGATGCCATCATAGACATTTTGTACGGGGCTAATTTGTGTGCCCTACGAAAGAGAGATGGTGGCATTCGTCCTATTGCCGTGGGTTGCACATACCGGCGTATGGCAGCCAAACTCTGCTGTCAATTTTATAAAACCGATTTGGCCACGAAGTTCCAACCCCTCCAACTCGGTTTTGGTTCAAAGGGGGGCTGTGAGGCTGCCATACATGCCTTGTCAACCTACCTTGGTACCAGGAAAAGTGAGGTCATTCTCAAGGTTGATGTGAAGAATGCTTTCAATTCTGTGAACAGGGATACCTTGTTGACCCAAGCAAAATTAGAAACACCCAAAATTTTCAATTTTCTTTGGCAATGCTATAGATATCCCTCTAAATTACTATACAAGGATAACCTTTTGGAATCCGCTGTTGGTTGTCAACAAGGAGACCCTCTTGGACCGGTAATTTTCAGTCTAGCAATCCAACCCATTATTCGGCGTTTAAATTCAAAATTTAATGTATGGTACCTAGACGACGGGACTCTAGGAGGAGATGCAGAGACAGTTTTACAAGATTTGGCTTTTATTAAAAAAGAATTTAAATTAATTGGTTTAGAACTAAATGACAATAAATGTGAAATTTTTTTAAATGACCTTTCGGACAAAATTTCTACTTTCTCTAAATTTAATTCATTGGCTCCTAATATTAAAATTATAGAAAAAGATTCTCTACTCCTCCTAGGGTCTCCAATACTGGAAGATGCCTTCACCTCATTTATAGAGGATAAAATTCAAAATTTTAGTGATATTTCGGACCGTCTACTTAAAATTAATATACACTCGGCCTTCACTATTCTTCGGCATTGCCTTTTTGTCCCCAAATTTACCCATGCGCTCAGATCATCACCATTTTGGAAAAACATAACAATTTTGGAAAAAATGGACAAAATTATAGAAATTACACTCAGTAAAATTTTAAATGTGGCTTTGAATGACCGAGCCTCACTACAAGCGTCTCTGCCGATTCGCTTAGGTGGGCTCGGTATTCGCAAAATTTCAGATGTCAGCTTACCAGCGTTCCTGTCTTCGGTCTACAGTACGGAAGAATTAACTAGGAAAATTCTTGCACCTACACTAGTTAATTCGGAAGTATTGTGCAAGACCGATGCAGTGAATGCTTGGAAAATTGCATGTCCAAACACAGATCTCCCAGGGAACCTTTTCTCACAGCGTCAGTGGGACGGGCCGCTTTGCAGCTTAGTTAGACAGAATCTATTAAATACTTGCTCTAATGCTGCTGAGCGTGCCCGTTTACTGGCGGTTGGAGTGTGGGAATCGGGTCTTTGGTTGCAAGCTCTTCCGTCATCTAACATAGGGACTATGTTAGACGACACTACTTTCCGCATCGCCACATGCCTCCGATTAGGCGCGCCGTGTGTTTCTCTGCATCGATGCCGTTGTGGAGAAGCAGTTGACCGACTCGGACACCATGGCCTGTCGTGCTGCAGGAGCGCTGGGCGAATGCCACGGCACGCCAGCCTAAACGACATAATCCGCCGTGCTCTTGTCACCGCCGGTGTGCCAGCCGTGCTTGAACCTAACGGTTTGGCGCGCGACGATGGCAAGAGACCGGATGGTATGTCGTTAATGCCATGGAAAATGGGTAGGGCCCTGGTGTGGGACGCAACGTGCGTCGACACCATTGCCCCTACCCACATACCTGGCACGGCTGGCTGTGCCGGTGCCGCAGCTGCTTCCGCAGAGGCTCTCAAACGGCGCAAATACTCCAAACTCATTGGAGACTATGAATTTGTGCCGTTTGGAGTCGAAACGTTGGGGCCTTGGGGCCCGAGCGCTCGCAATCTCTTCAGAGAGATTGCGAAGCGTATGGTCGACGCTTCTCGTGACCAGAGGGCTGGCCTCTTTTTAGGTCAGAGAATAAGCATTGCCATACAACGTGGCAATGCTGCCAGTCTTCTGGGAACGTTGCCACAAGAGGCATGCGATGCGGAGCAATTCTACGACGCGTTTTAATTTTAGTCTTAGTTTTAGTTTTTAATTGGTTTCTTTTATTTTATTTGTAATTAGTAGTTTTTTAGTATATAATTATAATGTATTCTGTAAATTACCAATAAAAAATAAACTATAATATCAGTTTCGAAAAAAAAAAAAAAAAAAAAAGTAATATCTTGTTGATATTATCGTCGTCATCATTTCCCAGCGGTGATCCAGGGTGGATCAGTGACTCTAAACTTGGAGCTCAGGGTCCGCTTACTCATCTTACGCATTGTCCTATGTGAGCTACAAACGCGACAGCGCGTGCAAGCAACGCCACGTGTGACAGTGACAAATCCATACTTCAAGAGAATTTTCACACGGCACTACCTATAGGTATACCATTTGGTATTTACGCATAGCGTCGAAACGCGTCGCGTTAGCGCATTTGACGCTCACGTAGGAAAATGCCTAAGTTTGGCTTATGCGACTGCCGCCTGAACTCAAAACTCGGAAATTCTACATCAGAGGATCGCTTGTCAATCATCAGGTGCACTAGCTTATAGATGAGATGGCTCGGCCCCAAACTCGGTGTTCATATTATTGTTTGAAATATATGTGATAGGACTCCTGCAAGATACGAGTAATAATTATGTTGGTAAAAACTGGATTGTACTCTACTCTTAGAGTTACTCCTTAGCTTAATGTAAGGGGAAGTACAGTCAACTAGATGGACCAAACATAAAAAATACACAGCTATGAAGGCAAGCTGTCTCCTTAGCTTAACGATGCTTGCAATACTAAGGCACTTGCAACTTTACTTCACTATATAGGAGCCGTAAAAGTACAGATTAGAAAAAGCTGCACTAATGATTTTGCGTTCTTTTTTCGTTTAGGGAAGAAGTTTGACTCTACAGAAGACAGCAGGCAAAATATTCTTCGGAAAATGGTTAGAATTGTAAGTCTACATTATTTTTTATACCTGTAGGATTCTTGTATAATGGATCAGTATAGGCAGGTAAAGTTAGAAGAAGTCAATGTAAGTTAACTTTTTACACTGGATTTATTAAGCATCACGCGGTAAAAAAATAGTTAATACAAATACACAAACAGGTACAGATGATATCATCGATATATTCCCGGAAAATGTTCGTCATTTAGAGGAGCGGCCAAGGATGCATACCAGCATCGCCTGGAGCGATAACGTGACGGGTGACGAATCGTGACAACGATCGAACGATAACTGATGTAGAGTAGTGTCCCTTATTTTTCAAAGGCTAGTTTCATCCTTGTTATTCGAGAGCTTTATTTTCTAGGAAATTTTACGATATTCTACAAGATTCTACTGAACTATGTAGACCCAAAGTAAACATAACTATTTTGTGTAATGGGATGTATTATATTGTGGATGAATATGCTTAGATTTGCATGTTTTTTGTAAATACACACTTATTACTTAGTATACCTACTTTTTTTGCGGAAATCCCCTCGGATACCTCCCCTACCGGAGCCGGAAGGGGAGGTTATGTCGGACTCGAACCGACTAAAACCGCACGCCAACTGTGGCACGACCCACAGTCGGCGTGCGGTTTTAGTCGGTGCTAAGTATACCTACCTACCTATGCCGCGGTGGGCTAATTGTTACAAAGAAACAATAAACCAATGCTATATCATGCATACAAATAATTCAATTGTAATCGTTATGATTTATATTGTGGTTTTTCTGGATTTAACGAATTATTGAAGTGCACGATTTTAACTGCTTTTGATTTAGAAATCTCACTGGACTGGACTGGACGCCACTGAATTATAAAGTTAAAAATCGCGATGAACGATAGTGCGAAAATATGGAAACGCAACTCACGTTAGTGCAAAAGTACGCCACATCGATACGCATTGTCGAATATTTGTCACTGCAATGCTGATCCATGTTAGTTCTTAACATAAAAATAAATACAAAATTAATATTCCTATGAGCATTTAGTATAAGGATAGCTTATCAATCTACATACTTCAAGGTTTTCTGAGTGAAGGGCTAGGACTAGCCTTTCGTTCAAGATAGCTCTATTTGGGTATAAGAAAGAGATTTATTACCCTTGACGTTCGCGATAGACGCACAAAAAGAGTCTAGATGACGACGGTCAAACGATATATGTTTTAAGTGTGTACAAATACTGCTTCAGTAATCAAATATTTGTGAGTTTCTTTTGTAAAATGTGAAAAAATATATGTTTTGTTTTATTTTTCTGAAAGTCGAACTTTTTCTTTACTATGGAAATTAGGTACTACAAAGGCAGACAAGCACACGGCCCACCTCATGGAAAGCGGTTACTGCGGTTAGTCTATCGATGGATGCAATCCCAATGGCTTCACACTCATGCTGCTGATATATAAACCTTTACATAAACTGTATATGTTACCGGAAATGTGTATAATCCGGAATTCTATACAATGCCTAGGCATTCTATACAATGCCGAGTGCGCAGCAGGTAATGTATGAAATGGTATCAAAGAATATTGTTGGTGGTTATAAAAAATGCAACCACTTAGGCTAATGCTGGAGCCTCGCTTTCGCTTCAGTCTTCTAACCTATAATATATCCAGGTCGGGGCGCAGTGTCCACACCACGCAATTTAACTTGGATAGATTAGGTTAGAAGATTAATGCGGGAGCGGAGCGGAGCGAAGCTCCCGCATTAATCTTCGTGGTTATTTTTTTTTATCCATTCAAAAATATATATTTTCCACAAAATCATCCGCAAATATAGACAATAACCCATTTATTTCACACATTTCCGGTCGAACGGCAGGAATTCTATGTATTAACACACATTTCCTAGGATTTGTATACAATTCCTTGATTTCATACATTTCCGGTAACATATATATACCTACTGATGCAGATCTTGAAGAAAACCATATCAGAGTGTGTTCGTTGCATCGGTGCTGCTGCTAAATTAAATGTACAAATAATAAAAAATAAATAATAAAAACGTTTATTCATTTTCAATATGGTGACATAAAACTATTTCAGTTGGAATTTCCATATAAGCTAAAATAATGCTTGTGTTTGGAAATTCCCCCTTCCACAATTATATCTTCTTATTCTAGGTTTTACATGGCAAGCTGTTTTTATTTAGAAACTAATACAGGTGAGATGAATAGGCTGAGTATAACAGACAGTATTAAAATATTAAACAAGATAATCTTAATTTTTACATAAGAATGTACTGATGCTCATATGTGTGAGTGTGTGTGTGTGGGTGTGAGTGTGTGTGTGTGCAAGTGTGAGCGTGAGTGTGTGTGTGGGTGTGTGTGTGTGTGTGTGAGGGAGTGTGTGTGCGAGTATGCGTGTGTGTGCGTGACTGGAGGTGATGTAAAAAGGTGAAGGGATGCTATAATTTAGTTGATAGACTGTACAATTTTTTCTATATCATCATACGTTTTGGCCTTAAGCCAGTTTATTACAACATTTTTGCAGTCTCGAAGTGGAAGGGAGTAGATGTCTATATCTTTACTTATAAGGTTATACAATCGCGCTGATTGTCTTATGTATTGTCGGTCAGCAAAGGTTGATTTAGCAGGAACCATAGGGGCGGCAAAATGTTTCCTTCTACCTGTTACTCTGTTCGGATCAAAAGTCAGTGATTTGTGCTTTTTTATTATTATTTGAAGTACGTAAAGTTTTCTGACCGTTAAGAGGGATGAGTTTATATACAGACTTTCTGTTGGAAACCTAAAGGGCCTGAAAAACATAACCTTAAGAAGGGATCGCTGAGATCTTTCTAGTTCTAAAAATTTTGTTTTAGATGCTCCTCCCCAGGCTGGAAGACAATATGACAGCACTGATTGAGCAAGTGAGATGTAAATTTGATTTATTAGGCTTTCTGACGCCACATGACGCAATGCTTTGAATGTAAAAATCATCTTTCTGACTCTAGTGATTAAAAGTTCTAAGTGGCTGTGCCTTGAGAGGCGCTGGTCGATCATTATGCCAAGATATTTTAGATTTTTGACTTTTTCTATTTTTGTACAAGAACAGACTGAGTTGGAAATACCGTCGCACTTGTATATTTTTATATTGATCTCTGGTGGTTGTGAACACTCATATTTAGTGAAACAGATGAACTTTGTTTTTGAGACATTCAGAGTTAGTAGGTTTAGATCAAGCCAGGCTGCAATCTTAGCGAGTCCAGCCTCTGCGTTTTGCTGGACATTTTTCCACGACCGACCACAGAAAACTACTGCAGTATCATCAGCATACGAATAGATGTGTGCTCCGGTAATTTTCATATTGCAGAGGCTGTTTATGTAGAGGAGGAACAGTGTTGGTCCCAAGACACTGCCCTGACCCACACCGTATGTTACGGTCTCTTCTGAGCTAGTAACTTCTGAAATCCTAACTTTTTGCCTCCGGTTAGTGAGATAGTCCTTGATTAGATAAAGCGGATGACCTCTTATACCGTGTTGCTCCAGCCTGTCTAGGAGGACTGGCACTGATACGGTATCGAAGGCTTTTTTCAGATCAAGGAATACAGTAAGGCACTTATCTCCTCTGTCCACTATATTAGTTATAGTAGAGGTGAGGGCCAGAACTGCATCCTCAGTCGACCTACCCTGTCTGAAACCAAACTGGTAAGGGGATAGTAAGTTTGCATGGTTTAAATATAGTATCAGCCGCGAGTTAATTAGCCTCTCAATAATTTTTGATAGTGACGTTAGGACTGATATGGGTCTATAGTTTGATACGTCTGTCTTGTCTCCGCTCTTGAAAACAGGTGTAATTAAGGCTAGTTTCAGAGCATTGGGAAAGATTGCTTGCTCGAAGCACAGGTTAGCTAAGTGGGATACTATCGGAACAATAAAACCACATGCGGCCCTCAGAAACCTTACTGGGATGTTGTCCCAGCCAGGAGCACTGTCTGGTCTGAGGTTCATCAATATATTATGTACCTCGTAGTTATCAGTGTTCAATATACCAAAGGATGTCAGTGGTGTATGTACAGGAATATTGAGGTCTTTGTTATGGTCTGTAACAGTTTTAGAGCATATTTCATCAGCAAGGATCTTGCCTATATTCGAGAAATATTTATTTACCGTGTCAACAGACTCCTCTTGTGTTGCATTTATTTCTAGTAGATCTGTATTAGAGATTTTCTTTGGTTTACGTTGGGTGATGGTGTTTATTGCATCCCATAGCTTTTTAGGTTGTTTCTGCACATTTAAGAGGTTTTTATCATATCTACGTTTGTGTTGTTTTATTTGACTATTGCAGTAGTTTCGGTATCTTTTATGTGTAATCTTTAGTATCTCGTTGAAAGGATCTTGTTTTAGTCTTTTTTGTATATTATTTCGATTTCGGATGCAGCGAAGCAAACCATATGTCATCCATGGTTTGATCAATTGATATTTTAAGGGAGTTTTCTTAGTAATAGTATTTGTATCATGCGGTCAGTTAGTATGTTAGGGTCGGTAATATTTATAAGAGTTGGAAATTCACTTAGCTTTAAGTGTTCTACGGCATTCTCCATGTTTATTTGAGTTTTTATGTAAGATCTTTTTTGCAGTGTAGGTAGCCGTGAGGATAGTTGTAGGAATATAGTTGAATGATCCGTTACGGTGGTTTCAATGATAGCAATAGTAGGTTTATTAAATTGTGTGCTTAGTTTTAGCATAAAATGGTCCAAACACCTATCTTTCCTAGTGGGTGACGTGTGGCCTGGGAGGAATCCGTGTATTGCCATCATATTTAAATAGGCGTGTCTGTTGTTACGTTCGTCATGTTTTTCTTTTTCGAAGTAAATTAAATTTATATTTATATCCCCAGTCACTACTATGTTTTTACAAGATGCAATGGTCGATAGATGTTTACTGAGTGAGTTAATGAATTGATCTGCTTTTAGGTTTGATGGAGACCGATAAATTGCAAGTACTATAAGATGAAGATGTATCCTAATTTGAAGACAAGATGCGTGTGTTAATATTACTTCCTGTATATTGATTTTGTATGCGTTTTTTATGTAGATGACTACTCCATCCGCAGAGTTAAGGTGATTTGTAGATTGAAAAGATTTGGATAATTTGGAATTTGAGGTATTGGTTTGTCACTGTTTAGCCTGCATTCACTAAGAGCTATAAGATCTGGCTCTAGTTTTAGGGTTTTGAGGTTAAGAAGGAAGTCAGGTAGTTTATCATTGTAAACGCTAACAATATTTTGGGAAACAATAATGAAGTCTGAGGTTTTCACCTGTATATGTTTTGTGAAGTCCTCTGGGGAGCAGTCGTAAACTCTAGCAGTAACAGTTTTATCAATTTTATTTAGTGTTTGTAAGGTGTTATCCATAATCATTGCAGAAATATGTGTTGTGCATTACTTTAAGGGAATCTATATGTGAGTGTTTGTGTTCGGGTGTGTGTTTATTGAGTACGTCTTTGTGTATAATATATGAATTTTTAGTAGTAGAAGTGTTTTGTTTATTGTGTAGTCGAGCATTTAATAATTTTTGTTTGAAAGCGCACTTGCTTTGTTTGTATTTATTCTTTAAATTATTACTAACCTTATCGTTATTGAAGTGCACAAAGTTTTTTGGTAAGCTGAGGAATTGTATTCTTAAAAAATATATAGAAATTACCTCTAGTCATTTAAGTTGCATAAGGTTATTTACTTGAGCTTCACTTTTTATATGTATAGAAGGTGAGTCGTCACCTTTCTTAACAAAGATTTTGCCGAATGTGGTCCAGCAATATTTGTAGTTTTTGGATTTGACCAAGTCGCTAGCTAGAAAAAACAGTCTTGAACCCTTAGCGGTTAACTGTTCGGAGACATATATCGGGGTATATTCATCCCTTTTAAAACCAAGATTTTTAGCACAGATTTTATCCTTGTTCTTTCTATTTTATTCCTTAGTTTTATGAAGTAGTTCGGTTTTTATAATGGTGGAGCTTAGTTCAATGATTATTGTGCTAGTTTTTGTGTTGCTGCGTTTGTCGTGTACACGATGAATATCTTTGATGTCTTTTTTCTCAATTTTATATTCCACCGCTTCTGAAAGTTTTATAGCCATATTGAGGAGGTCATCCTTTGATTCTTTAGGCACTTTCGGTACGTTTTTCAATTCGATATTAGATTTACGGGTTTCTCTTTGTAGGTCTTCGATTCTGTCCTTTAGAATTACTATATAGTCGCTGTCCTTCCTCGCTCGCACCTCCATTTGCTCTATCTGTTTCTTAAGATCTTCGTTTTGCACTGATAAGGCTGCCATTGAGCTTTCTATACCAGCGTTTGTTGCCTTTATTTCCATTAAGGTGGGGTGAAATTTCTTGAGCTCGTCCTGTTGTTTTTTAAACATGGTTGAAATGATGTTTTTTATTTCCTCTTTAAAGACTGAAATCATCACTGTCACACTGTTCTAGTTCTCTTTTAGCGCGTTTGTTACGCTGGTATACATAGGTTGGAGACTTGCATATGATTTCTGTCTGTTCAGTAATGTCTGATTCTGATAGGGATTTATTTCTTTGTTCTTGCATTTTGACCAGTTGCTAGGCAGGTATGTTGTTTGGTGTTCTTCAGATACTAGAAGCTAAAACTCAACGGAAGGCTAGTTACAACTTGTTTACATTCATTAGACAAGCGGTCTCAGTGACGAGTATATTGTTGATCCGTAGCGTGTTCAAGTAGGCTTGTAGCAGATCGTAGCAGTTCGTAGCTTGTAGCGGCGGTGGCGTCTCAGTGGTGGGGTCCTTGCGTAGCAAACAGCTATTGTACTTTTGTTTGAGCCGAGTGCGTGACAGTGGTGTATATATCCGACTCGGGAGTTGCCGTCCTTTTCTCGCACACTATCCACTGCCGCGCGATCACTTGGTACGTTATGCGCGCCTAGTACTCTTCACAGCTCACTCAATGATTTTAATTTTTGATTTAAATGCGAAATAAATGAATTTATGTATTTTATTTTATTCAACTTTGCGAGGTGCACACGTCCAAACGCCAAACTATTCCATTTATTTTATTAAAATAAACCACATAAAAATCTATTTATATATATATATTGTGAGCCATATGAGACGGGATAAGAAAAAAAAAAAAGTGTGAATGAAACATAACCTAAGTTTTTTTCCAATTTTTGCAATTTAACTGTAACAATCGATACGACAAACGAAATTATTCTTAAGGGAGGGAATACAAATATGTATTTTTTTAGATGAGTATGATGTTAACCTTATACTCATAGCCTCATACTTATTTTATTATGAGGTATGGTATGGGCTTTGATTATATAATGTCTAGATAGAGCCTCGTCCTACTGTCAACGGAAATAAAACAAGTCAACCTGTGCAAACATGTGTGCGAGCGGCCCGTGTTTTACACGTTGCATTCGTGCTTCTGTGTGCGTAAATATGATACCAGCTACAAGGAAAATTTCCCAAGAAAATCACCTAGGTATAATTAAATTGTTTTTTTTGACAGCCTCTGTAGCGTGACAGTAGTAAATGAGAATGGTATGTCTGGGTACTTTCCACGCGATTTCGATTTCGATTTCGATTTCGATTTCGATTTCGATTTCGATTTCGATTTCGATTTCGATTTCGATTTCGATTTCGATTTCGATTTCGATTTCGATTTCGATTTCGATTTCGATTTCGATTTCGATTTCGATTTCGATTTCGATTTCGATTTCGATTTCGATTTCGATTTCGATTTCGATTTCGATTTCGATTTCGATTTCGATTTCGATTTCGATTTCGATTTCGATTTCG
Source organism: Eilema sororculum (assembly GCA_914829495.1). Lineage (NCBI taxonomy): Eukaryota > Metazoa > Arthropoda > Insecta > Lepidoptera > Erebidae > Eilema > Eilema sororculum. Next base: position 10,775,850 of record OU618553.1, on the reverse strand, counting down.
ATTTCGATTTCGATTTCGATTTCGATTTCGATTTCGATTTCGATTTCGATTTCGATTTCGATTTCGATTTCGATTTCGATTTCGATTTCGATTTCGATTTCGATTTCGATTTCGATTTCGATTTCGATTTCGATTTCGATTTCGATTTCGATTTCGATTTCGATTTCGATTTCGATTTCGATTTCGATTTCGATTTAGATTTCGATTTCGATTTCGATTTCGATTTCGATTTCGATTTCGATTTCGATTTCGATTTCGATTTCGATTTCGATTTCGATTTCGATTTCGATTTCGATTTCGATTTCGATTTCGATTTCGATTTCGATTTCGATTTCGATTTCGATTTCGATTTCGATTTCGATTTCGATTTCGATTTCGATTTCGATTTCGATTTCGATTTCGATTTCGATTTCGATTTCGATTTCGATTTCGATTTCGATTTCGATTTCGATTTCGATTTCGATTTCGATTTCGATTTCGATTTCGATTTCGATTTCGATTTCGATTTCGATTTCGATTTCGATTTCGATTTCGATTTCGATTTCGATTTCGGATTTCGGATTTCGGATTTCGGATTTCGGATTTCGGATTTCGGATTTCGGATTTCGGATTTCGGATTTCGGATTTCGGATTTCGGATTTCGGAAATAATGTTCTAATCCAAATCAATAAAAAGGAGGGACATTGGCTCCCCAATCGGTACAAGGCTCCTCCAATCGAACCAAACCATGAATTTAAAAAACTGGCAACACTTACAAAGATGGCGCGTGATAAATGACATATTGTTGTCATGAAAAAAATAATTAATTTAACTTGTATTTTGGTTACTTTATTCATAAAAGGTAATGTGTGTAGTAGTATTTAGGCGTCCTTTTTAATTCCGGCAAACTTTGATAGTGCTAGTCGCCATATTTCGACAGTTTTTATTTAATGTTTTTCGCGGGTTTTACGTTGTGACACCGAGCCGACGCGAACGTCACTGAGCTGCGCGTAAGTATTATGAGATTGAACAAGCTGATATTTTTTGAGACGTTTGTACGCATTTGACACTCCATCTAGACATATAAATAATCAAAGGGTATGGGTATGGTAGGTATATTAACGCAGTTAGTTTAGGATTAACTGATTAACTTGCTCCAGAAATTTGAAATTTTGTACATCTCATCTCACTATACGATATAAATATAATTTATGTGTACCTACATAAAGGATAAAATAAAATAAACAAAAATAAATTTACAAATAAATGTTCAGCTTGAGTAGGCATGCACCAAATCGGATTCTACTGTATTTTGGATTTTATTAACTCTATTTTATGTAAGCTCATAATTAAACTACCAAATAATAAGCTCAACACCCACATATCTACAACTTCTACCTTCACTACAAAGGACAAAAATCCCGAGCTGATAACCGGGCCGTGAGCGCCCAGAGGACTTGTCAGATGATAAATCTTCATTTGCCCTGTCCTCACACCCCACGCCTTCCAATTAGTAACTCTCAGTTGAGACCCCTACTCATGTCTTGATTTTGCGTTTGATTTGTTGGGACAATCACCAGGCAAAGTAGCCAGGCCATTTCTAAGTAGACAACCTATATTTTAAAGTTATGAATGAATTTTTAAAGCATACTAGCTTTTGCCCGCGGCTCTGCCCGCGTGGATGTCGGTTCCCGGCAATTATTTGATTTTTTCTCGCCGTAAAAACCATCCTTTTTTTTTATACAGGACACGTTAATTTGACTTCACCTCATCTGATGTTAAGCTAAAGGCAAAGTCTCGGAAAGAGGGTCACCATCGTAAACATTTACCATGTTAACAGTGGTGGCACTCAGCTTGATGTCCTCGTTAGATGCCTTTTCACGCCCCGCTTAAAGGACCCGGGACTGTAGGAAGAAGGAAACACGTGAGCTGGCAGGGAGTTCCTTGAACTTCAAAAAACATTTTAAAAAAATATTGCCTAATATATGTATAACCTCATAACATTTTAGAACACATAGTAATTCTGTGATTAGTTGGTACCCTGTAAATCGCCCCGATTGTTAGAAGCACAATCAAGACAATACCTACATGCGTAACGGTGTTTAGTTCACGGTAGGGACAGGTCAGGTTAGGTTGGTTCGTACGCTACAGGCTCGGATTTCCGATGTGGTTACCTTTCTGTTAACAAATACCAACCTACCTGTGATTTGTATAGCTATTCAATAAAGTGAGTGTTTGTATTTTTTATTAACTTAAAAAAATGAGGTTAATAGTAATACAAAGTGTTGGTGGCAATTACCTAGCTTGCTGTGTGTATGATACATTCTCATTATTAAGCATTTAAGCTAAGCCTTAAGTCACTATCACTAGTTACCGGTTCTTTCCCACCGTCCACCTTCCCAGACCACCTGGGTGTACGGTGGTAATTTTTTTTTAACTGCGGTTCACCTTTGTCCACCTAGCCCTAGGTGTACCGTTGAAAATATTAAATTTCCACGGTAACCTAAATTATTTTTCCGTTACATCGATGAGTTTTGGTTAACTAAAAAATTCGATGATGTTTAATGTGTGTTCGGCGAGCTTCACAGAACCAACAATATAACAGAAGCTTATCATTATAAACTGAAGAAAGATATAAATAAAAGAAACTCGTCAATTCTGAGGCTATTAACAAAATTGAAACAAATTGAGTCGAATATGAGATTTCAACAAAACAAAAGACGGAAAATACATATAGAAACAGACGATGAATTTATGCATATCCAACTACAACTTATAAATAAAGACATATCGGTAGGTTACGCCCTTGAAAAACTACGTTAATGATTTCTACAAATAACAATACATACATACATACAGTCACGCCTCTTTCCCAGTGGGGTAGGCAGAGACCACAGTTTTCCACTTGCTACGATCCTGGCATACATCTTTCGCTTCTTCTACTTTCATAATTGTTTTCATACATGCTCGCACCAACAAATACCCTGTATTTTTTATTTTATTTTTTGTTTTGTTTAACATTAAAAGTAAAGTAGCTTAAAATTGTATAGTTCAATAAAAAATTCTAATGTAATGATTCAAAATATTAGTGTACGCCTAGAATAAGACTATTTTTTGTTTGTTTTTTAACTTTCTCATGTGTACGCCTAGAATAAGACTATTTTTAGTTTATGTTTTTTTTAAGTTTCTCATATGTACGCCTAGAATAAGACTATTTTTAGTTTATGTTTTTTTTTAAGTTTCTCATGTGTACGCCTAGAATAAGACTATTTTTAGTTGTTTTTTTTTTAAGTTTCTCATGTGTACGCCTAGAATAAGACTATTTTTTGTTTATGTTTTTTTAACTTTCTCAGTAGGTATATATAAAAAAATCTAACTATTTTAATTAATTAACTGTACAATAAGTCTTAAATGCAATTAAAAAATTGAAATCCAGCCAGCATTAAATGAGGTGGACCGTCACCAATATCTATTAATGATATACTGGAAAGGTGAACCGTAGTTAAAAAAAAATTACCACCGTACACCCAGGTGGTCTGGGAAGGTGAACGGTGGGAAAGAACCGGTATGTACAGACGCCCGAGTGGATGTCGGTTATGGCGACCAAACATAGCCTATGTCCTTTTTCGAGGTCTAATCTACCTTCATATGAAATTTCATCAAATCGGTTCAGTGGTTTAGGCGTGAAAGCGTGACATACACACAGACAGACAGAGTTACTTTTGCATTTATAATATTAGTATGGATATGGTTTTCGATTCTACTGCAAAGAACAAAATACAGAACTTTTCAAAAGAAAACAAGAACGCATCTCACATTTAAGTAGAAATTACAGAAATTAAAAGAATACTATTAAAAAACCATGTATTCTATTCTATACGAGTCTGTTAGCTGCGGCTTTGTTCGTGGAACTATGATCCCGTCCCAGCAACCCATGAGAACATATTTTTGGGATAAAAAATGTGTATCTGTGGTTTACTAACTTTTAAACTCTCGCGTTCCATGATATGCTCGTACAATAATAATAACAGGAATTAACACAATCATGGTATAGGTACATACGTACCTTTGATTTGCCTGATGATTCGACCAGGTTACATCGGCCGTGCACGCCCATCGTCTTCAAGTCCGTGAGGTAGTAGGTTCTTCATCTATCCGCCCATTCTCGATATTTTGTTTTCGCCATATACCGTCACATACGACACTCACAGTTTCCCTATCCTGTAAGCAAACTGTCCGGTGTTTATCCGACTGCGCAGAAAAGCGAGGCTGCATCTTTTGTATCACTGGATTCCGTGTTGTTATTATTATTGTGTAGATATCTGTGGTTATTTCAGATTTTAATCTATCGGTTTTCCAAATTCAGCCAGAATCTTTGAGTCGTTAGAACGTGATAGAATAACTAACATTCAAAAAATCCAAACATCTTCATCACAAACATTCACATAAGTAAGTATACATTAGTAGGAATAGTACTAGGAGTAATAGTAGTAGTAGTAGAGTACGAATGTACTGAAAAATGGGCGTATTTCGAACGTAGTTCTATGTGACTACGTTCCAAAGATTTTCTAAGGCTGAATATTTCTAGTTTCTCTTAGTTAGTCTTCTAATTAAGTGATAACAATTTCACGGAAATAAATGTTCTCTGAAGCTAAAGAAAAAATACACACCAACAAGGCGAAGTCAAACAGCTTAATGCACAAGGCGGTTTCCTTCGACAAGGTACAAATTGTGAGGAGGATGTTATCTATGGAGCCATAACCACTGGCTATTTGTTCCATGTATCCGCTTTCCATGGGTCACAGTATTCTTTTTATATTTTAAACGTACTTTCTTGAAGAATACTAAAAATTTAAATAACTAGTAGTCCTGTTAACCCATCTAGCTAAGCTAAATTGCTTGTGTTAGGATTGGAGTCATGTCGGTAGTGCAATGGCTAGGCTAATTGAAATAAAGAGTTGTACTAGTCATGCATCAGATAACCTTTTCATTTATCTTATACAAGCAATGATGATATATAGACACGGCATGCAGAAACATTGTGGCTCCCAAAATCGACACAAAGACAAATACAAAAATAGTATATTTTATGTCACCATACAGGTTACCTGTTGTTAGAGAAAGTATGATATAACTTAAATCCTTAGTTACGTTATTTGTTTTGCGTATCGTACTGTTGCGTACTGTTGGTGCCTAAAATCAAGACAAAAGCCAAATTTTTTGTTGCTATTTTAAAGTGCGGTCAACGCATCTATAGTTTATAATATATCATTGCTTACAAGTAGGTAACTTGCGCAGGTAAGCAATCATAAAATGGGTTACGATTGCCAATGAGCAATGTTTTCCATTTCTATGCTAATGAGATTTAGCCAATGAGCAAACGCGATCTCAGCCCCGGTCCACGTACTCTATCAATTTATTCCTATTATTTTTCCTATCTACTGAACTGTTTTCTTTAGTGGACCCCTCAACGATTTATGTTTAGAAAGTGTTTATTTATATGTTGTTAGTATGCAAATTTGTACCAGCCTTTTAGTGTTTGGTGCCAACAAAAGACCCATGTTTGCGTGACAGCCATTAATTTATAAGGGAGGTTAGACAGCTGGTTTGCTCAATATTAATTTTAAATATAATATACTCAGATCAATGAAGTTAGTTTAAATGTAGAAAATTAAATTTAAAACTAGATTTGAATGAATTTTTTATAGGATTTATTATTCTAACTTTTACCGTTTTACCGTAACCGTCGCCCTTATAGACTGATATAAAGAGAATGAAAATTTGGAATGATTCAGGTGTGGCTCAATAGCTCAGTTGGAAGAGCAGTCCCCCTGTAAGGGAAAGGTCGTGAGTTCGAGTCTCACTTGAGCATTTTATTTTTTCCAAACTTTTTCGAACTTAAAAGTAAATACCTACTATAAATACAATAACACAAAAAAATATTATATACCTAAATACGTCGTGATTCCTCTGCATCATCACCCACTAGTGACGTTGCTGGCAGCATTACCATGTTGAATAGGAATGCTTATTTTATATTTTAGGCATAGCGTCGACCCCAACATTAGAAATAACACAGTAACAAATTTGAGTTAGTAATTTTCTAATTATGTACTTATCATGTAACTTCAAGAATATATTTTTATGCAAACATTAAACTCATAGCATTCGTCTTTTGTGTACATTAATTTGTACTTTTCTGAGCATCTCTTTGAGAAGTAATAAAAATCGGCTTAATAACACACGGTGGGTAGAAAACGATCGTAATACTCGAGCGACATTTTTTTTTGCGCTCGGTTCCAACCTTAGCCGTCTACCTCGCACACTTGTGTAGGTGATTTTCGAATTCATCGACTGAAAAAACATATTTGCCTAGACATATTCAGAGTCACGTCGAGTAAACACGTTTTGAACATGCCCGCAGTTTTATTTCATGTCGGGGTAAACACTTTCTAAGATGAATTTCTCGCTTCACAAACAAAATGAAATATTTTAATATTTTTTCCCTTTTAAGTTGGCTACCTGCCTTTATATTTCAGTGTATGATAAAACATTTGTGCAAATTTTAATTTAGGAAGCTTATAATACTGCCCAATGGAGGCAGTAAGAAAGCGCGGGGTGATTTGGGAGTATTATTGACTTATTCTGTCAAGAAATTTTCCATATCAGCACCTAGACGGAGCAATAGGTGTGCTTATTATGTAAGATCAACCATGTTAGCTGACGATATATCGGAATGACATACCGTGTACGTGATTTAGAGCATGCTGGTAATTTCTCATCCCATCATCGTAGCGTAGTTTTCGATTGCATCCAAGGCTTCCTCCTTACGTTTGCTTGTTGACTAAGGATATGGTTTCTATGTTAATGATTACAGTTTGACATGGCATGGTGTTTTCTAACTACGAAAAGAAATATTGAATAACACACTTGTACTTTTCCACTGAGTTTATTTTACTTCTAAACCTGACCGGTATCGCCTTACGGCATTCTCAAAGGTTTACATTGATAAACAGTACGAAAAGAAAGTCTACGCCAGAATCTCATCCGTCAATCAGCAGATCTACGAGCTTACAAATGAGGTTGGCTTGTGCACCAAAGACCATTTATGGGAATTATTTCATATTATCATAACCTACTTAGTCGTTGCCTGTGACTTCACCCGCGTCTCTTTTAGATCCCAGTCCCACAACTGTAAAGAGTAACCTCTGTGTTAAACCAGACAAGAATGTACCCTTCTACCAAAGTTCAGCTAGATCCCTTCAGCCAGTAGAACGTGATTGAATAACGAACATAAAAGCATCTTCACAAACTTTCACAAAGGATTGTTTAATGCTAGGAACTATTGCTGGTGCCGATATTTTGAATTACGTGTCTTACGTAACAATCAAAAATATTACAAGATTAATCATGTAACATTTCCTCCACACGGGCGACTTACTATAAAATGTTGACATCATATTAAATGGATAATAACATTAATCACGATGTAAGTAGGTGTGGAATATCACGGACAAGGCAAGACGGGGCAAGACAAGACATACGAGAATCGCACGTGACAAAGGTCCGGTCATCCTTCAAGACACTCGACTTCCTACCGGATATTATTCCTTGACCGATTTAGCTACATAAATAAAACGTTCTTGGAAAGGGTGTTGTAAGGTTGTGAAATAAGTTCACAGATACTGCGATTGGTTATCGTGGAACTTTATTTGGATTGTATATACTCTTTAGGAACGAAAACAACAAAATTTTATGATAAAATCCAGAGTGAAATGTATTCAGACTTCTCGCAACTACAGCTACTGTAGCTGTGAAGGAAGATGGAATAAAAGTATAGATCATACCATTTTTTTCTCTAAAGAGATAAACCATTTATTTGTATTTACAAATAAAAACTGTTTATAACCTGTAAAAGTGTTAAGTATTTCTTTAATTATTTCTGATTTTATGATCCCACAAATTTTGGTACCTACACTCTTGGTGTTGAGTCAATAGCCCGGAATCGAACTAGTGACCTCTCTCATGACAGTTACCCTTGACACTCACTAACATGCTATATCTACCATAAACCTTGAGTAACGTGACCTTTTTCAATAATCTCTCGCAGTTCAACACAAAACTTCACCAATGATTGCATCACATAAGAATATTAGAAGGCTCTAATACAACCGGCAGCAAAAATAAGATACCTGATGTTGCACACATACACACCTTACATCAGGTGAACCATTTGCTTTTCTGCCACTTAAGTGTGTATAATAAGTTCCAAAGGTACACATAATCTCAACTTAAAAAGAAATTCCGAGAAAAATCTACTTGCTCCATTCAATATAATAGCCCTTCTAAAAGAATATGAAATCGAAGAGAAATATTTTTCCTCGGCCTCACTGATATGAGTTACCATAATTAAAATAAAATGTATGTGATACGTGGAATTTAAAAGACTTACTGCGTTAGGTTTGTTTTTAATTTTTAGGTACATATTGTATGTTCACATTATCTTTCAAGAAAATATGCTACAGTTAATTATTTTACAGTAATTAAATAAACGTTTTGTTACACTATCAGGTTCAGGCTTATAAGTTAATTACTCCATTTTAATTACATCTTGCCGTAATTAGTAATTTATGATTAATATTACGTACAAAAACTAATTGAGTACCTATCTTGTGAAGTTGCTGGCTATATTGCGATATTGTGATATCAAAAGACGGCGTTCCCTCTAGGCTAAACATTATAATATGACTTTCAAAGAAGAAATCTATTTTTTTTTAATAGTACAGTCTGCGTCAGAATGATTTTGTCTGCAAAGCCTCAAAATGATCTCAATACCCAAGGTATTAAGAGCAAACCAAACTTTTTTATGGATTTAAATAGAGTTATACTTAGGCCCGTATTCTAGAATGACACTTAGCCTGATTGTATAGACAGGTTGATAGTTTGACATACTGCCCATATAATCTGTCCTCAGTTAAACCGAGATTCAGGCTGAGCAGTCCTAATTTACGGCGTGTACTTACCAATATCAGAACAATAAGTCAACAGGAAGGAGGGAAAACCAAGGCATTAAGATCATTTTGAGTACGTTGTTATCTAAGATCAATTTGATGCCGACTGTACACATTCCATTAATCTAAGTATTGGTCATTATATTCGATACACTGTTGTCGTTTTAATAAAATTTCATTGATGTTTCTGCTATACAAATCTAGGGGACGGGAATCCTTTGAAGATGTTTTTCATCGAGTTTGAAAATGTTAACTTATGAAAAGATTCTGAGATAAATCTATAAAAATTAAATGCTTCATCATCAGCTTAGCGTTGTTCCTGGTTGGCTCTGGGGCTTTCACATCAGAGCCCTGGGTCCAGTTACTTCTTTTCCTTCTTTTGGTTTGACTTATACGGCTTTTATGGGAGCGACTGTCATTTGACCTCCCAGCCCCGAGATGAAGTTTGGCTCGTCTGTCAATCAGCAGGTACGTCTATCGAGAATGAAGCTGTAAAAATGCTGTAAAAATCCTGTAACCCTATATAAATAGCCATTTTAATTTTTTTATTGAAAAGATTATCTGGATATGTAAAAGGTATGGATACGTGCGGATTTGTAGTACATGCACACATGCATATTTAGTAGCACCGCTACTTATTGAGTACTTGAATCATTAACAATCTGCAAGGAGGTTTTAAGTAATTATCAGCCAGTAGGTACAGTAGCCAAAGATAGCTATTAGAATTGTACATAGAAAAGTCAGATATTATGAACACGTTATTGTGAATCCCGAAATAACAAACATTGAGTTATTCACCTAACTACATTATAGAAATGTTACACGTTTCAATTCAGCTTTTAATACCTGACTCTGTCAAATGCCAAATTACGTTTTTAAGACGTATGATATGGAAAATCTTCAAAAAAGACACAATAAAACGTGAATTGGTTTTGTTTTGACAGATCAATGCACCTGCTAAATAACCCACAGTTTCTATTGCAGTCTTTCCTCTTTGGTTGGGAGATCAAAAACTCTAACTCATATAATTTTTCCCAAATTGTGTAGCACTACTATAGCTTTTTGACGTCAAATTCTGCTTAAAATTGAGTTTACCACCGCTTCCTAGGCATCAGTGGGGAAGAAACGGCGGAACAAACTCCACTGAAGCATTTTACAGACATCAGTTTATGAAGTGAAAATGTGACTAATTATGGACGAATGTACATTTGTCTCGTGTCTATCTTGACACGAGTATATAAATAACCTCATAATAAAATAATTAACCTGAGTTAAAATAAAAATAAAGAAGCTCACGTTCATAATTACAATATTATGCCGTAATTACAGCAATTTAGGAGTGGCCTGCACCATGCTCAAGCCAGATATTTTGTCTTCAAGGTAATCATCTGTCCTATAGTATACTTTTTTACATAAGGTGGTCTTCACAAAGGTTTTAAATTTATTGTCAGGCATATCAAGGACAGATTCAGGCAATTTATTATGAAAACGTATAAAAGAATCACTAACTTTGCTAAACCGCTAGCATGGAAGGAGCAGTTAATTTTTTGATAACGACGATTCACTCTCAAAAAGTCAATAAGCCATTAGTCAATAAATCAAAAATAATAAGGGGAGTGTTTTGGACGCAACCGAGAAATTGCTATAAGATAGATAAATAAAGTACTAACTACAATACAACATGTATCCGTGGCTATACATATACAGGGTGATTTTATAGTCGTTTCAGAGATTTTAGGTGTAATTTCAATAGTGAATTTACCATATACTAATACTTCCAGGTGATTGTGCTATCGAAACTTTACCCAAAACCTTTCGTTCCTAAGTAACTATTCGACAATGATGAATGTCTCACAAAGTCTCATTTTACTCATTTTACCTATAAGGTTTTACCTTAGCACTCGTTCGTCGTTAAAGTGACGAAGGAAATCGTGACGATACAGGTTCATATCCGTCCCCGGAAGTGCCTGCCTGGATGATGGAACTGTTTATCCATGATTCATGATTTCCTCACAGTTATCCGCCTGTAAAATGTTGGTAGATACTTTTGATAGTTATTTGTTATTCATCGAGATATTTTTCAAATTGTTATCACAAAAAGACTAAAGCATCAAGCATAGTTGTAGAACGTAGTGTGCGTTTATCGATTTTGTTCAATTTGCCTGAAAATCACTCTGAAATAGACATTTCAGGCTACTCGTAAATTTATTGTTTTTAATTAGTATGTCGGTTCTTCTAGGAGTTACTTCCATTTGACCTCAAATCCAAGACGAAAACCTTTACTAAGTATTATACCGACTAGCTTCAATGACGTTGCTAGGGCTTCTTAGGGTTACTCTTATTATTTCATCATCTTTCTTTTATCATAAAAAATCCATAATAATATAAACATGAAATCAAATTGGAAATCTCACAACAAAAATAGAAATAAATTTATTCAAGTCATCTTCTATAACTTACTTAACCTATTTGCAACTAAAATTCACATCTATCACTATTATAACACTAAGTCCAACACTAATACTAATCCAAATCATAATAGCGTTCGACTGAATGAAGAGGCGAATAGCATTTAATAGGCTAACAAGCCGGTTCGAGGGGGATACTATTATCGTGCACTGATATACCAGTAGTAATCATATTGTGGTTTCTCACTTAATTGTCACCCATGCACCGGTAGATATCTAAACGGCTCTATTGAAAACTACGCTTACATATTGTGAACTGGCTCCAAGCCAGGGGATTATCCTTGGCTCCACTGCAATATTTGTGTCTCACGTAGCTGTATTCAGGGGATCGAAAAACTTTTCTAATATTCCGGTTTGAGACGAAAACACTTCTTGGTGGATATATGACTGCTGATCACGCAAGTACACGTGTATCATGTCACAGGCTGTAACTTTTTGTCACTTATAATATTATGTTACTTATAGTACTTGCATTGTTATTAAAACAGAGATTCTTAAAAAAACTATTATCGCTCCGTTATTGCAATACCGATTATTCCATCAAGAATTAACCGGTTCGGTGACTCTTTCCTTTCGTACACCATTGAGACTTGGAATCCCTTGCCTATGAGCTTCCTTCTCCTCCTGCAAACATGGGTCCCATGAGCGGGGCGTAAAAAAGCATCTGGTGAAGGGGTCAATCTGGGTGCAACCGTTGTCAACATGGTATGTATTTATGATAATGACTCTCTTGCCTGAGATTTTGCCTTCAGCTTACCATCAAGTGAGGTGAAATCATATTGACGAGCCTTGTATAGAAAAATATTAACCACTGAGCGTTTCCTTCAAAGAAACTTCAAGTAAAGCTCGCTCCATAGCTTGCTGCAAAGCCTGCTGTCAGTGTCCACATTTCGGCCACGTAGGTCAACTGGTAGGACACACTGGAGAGGAGAAAACCTGATGTAGGTAATTTACCAAACCCAAATTTAAGTTCTTTTTTTAAAGTATAGCAATCAGTAACTTAAAACAAAATCAATGAAATAGCTTTTTTTTTTTTTTTTTTCGTGCGGAAATCCCTTCGGATACCCCCCCTGCCAGAGCCGGAAGGGGAGGTTATGTCGGACTCGAACCGACTAAAACCGCACACCGACTGTGGGTCTTGGTGCTAGGCCGGAGGTGAGGTTGTCATAGACATATCCCTCGCACCCCGGCTGACCCAGGGCCATCCCTTACGGTCTGGCCCTCCTCAGGAGGGGGGACAACGGTGTCCCCAACTCGCCCCCGGAATGGGGAGGCGCGCTATTTAGCGGCTCCACCCGTCACCCCCAGGCCCGCGCTCATCGGGGACGGAGATCAGTCAGTGCCCTCCGACGCCCGAGTTGCCTGCGCGCGCGGGCGGCGCGATCCGCGAGTCTTTCTCGCTCGCGCCGCCTCTCCCGTACCGCCGTCTCCTTCACGACCATTACCTGCTCGCTGAAGGAGACGCCGGCCGCCGACGCGTCCGCGCAGCGGACCATTGCTGTGTGCAGGGTGGCGAGGGTGAGAACTCTCACTCCCAGGGCCGCCACTAGCTCCCGCCTCGGAATCAATGAAATAGCAGATTATTAACCAAGGAGATAAAGCAGTGTCTTCTGTCGCGGGTGACGATTTAAATCGCGAGCGTAACGAAACTAAGACGAGTCCTGAGTGTAGCTAGGGTTTTTTTTTTGGTTTTCTGGCTTCTTGCTGCCCATTTAGCCAATGTCAAGTATATGATATTATAACTTCAGTTAAAATTATTGATGACGATGATGATAATGGGTTAATGATGTTGATGATGATGATAATGACGATGAATGAGATGATTGCTGCCTCAGTAAAGTTGTGGGGACTTTACTAAAAGCTCCCTGGGGAGATTTGGATTGAACACGTAGAGTCACAATTCACTGTAATATGCCACTTTCCTACACGCGTGTGAGTTGTCCAAGACTTCATGTCTAAAAATCCACCATTTTTATACATAAAAACTCGAATTCACACCAATTTCGGAAAATAAAATAATACCGCGATGAGTCCTCTACGCATTCCCGCCAAAACTAGAGGGATTTAAGTTCACCCAAGACTAAGACAGCCTTATCACCGAGGAAAACACTCTACTTTTCGTACCATTTGCGAATAAATTAACACAAATTAATTACATTTGCATTGATGGAATCCGAAAATTCACTGTCACTGTCGCTTTGATTTACATCGTAACGTACCTATTTTTAGAACATTAACTTATTTATAAAAATAAATTAAAATTAACTTAACGTTGATGTATTTGAAGAAAACAAAAACGCGGCAAATTCCTAGACTAATATTTTTTTGTCGGAAAAGCAAACGCACAGCAAAGGCATCAAGCTCATACGGCCTCGTCGGTTTTCGTAATTTTATTTAATAATCATAACTGCATAATAAATGCGTATTGCTTTTTCAAAAAGATGTATAATGTTTTATATATAAATAGTTCAGTATAAATTTCGGTAAGTATTCTAAATTTAAATCACATACTCCCCCCCGAGGATGAATGAAATACAGTACAATTTTCTTTCCCTGTTTTTAACAGATTAAAAATGACTATTGTTATGTTCGCTTTTAGTGGCATAAATGTCACTTTTTTGAGCAAGTGGTACGAAAATTTCATTTTAAGATAAGATAGAAGAATTCTTTCAAGTAAAAGTCAGTAGAGTAAGGTCAGCATTTTAATAAAACTTCATTAAAAATACTCTAGACTTCATCTAGACTTTTACATTCGTATAAAAAAACTTTAATAAGGACAGAAACGCAGTAGTCGTTAGTCAGCAACTCTGGCGTATAACGGATGTGTTTTTCAAGTACTGTACAATTTACATTTTTACTTTTAAATTTAAATCTATGACTCTTTAGGAGAAAAACATCGTATAATTTAGTGAGTAAATATTTTTTAGAGTCGTGCGTAATAGTGTTAAATATAGGTTTTATTTATTACAATATGTTCATAAAACTTGTTTGTTGCAGCAAAGAAAGGAAATTTGCAGAAATAGAAAGAAAGCAAAATATTTTATTTACGTTCTTCACAGTTCTCACAATCAAATGAAATGAATAAGTGCAAAAAAAAATACAACACTCGAAAACGGCTCGACCAATTCAACAATTTTTACACGGAATATTTTGATAAAAGAAAATAAAGTTCCCATAGAACTTTATTTTCTTTTATCAAAACTGGGACGGGAAACAAAATTCCATGCGTGGGAAGTCGGGAGCATCACCTTGTTCAAAATTATAATAAAAAAAATACGATCTAACTACAGCTTTTGTTTCTGACGCCCTTGTCCTTGAATTTTCGCTGTTATTATTTTTAGCCGCGAAGTTAAAAAACACCTTCCCAGCATTGTTGGCTTGCAATCAATCTAAACATAATTCAGTTATGTTGAACAAAGAAACCGTTGTACGGAATTGTAATTTTGTTTATTACCCAGCTGTGTTTAGATGCTTCCTATAATTTGTCAAAGGTAATTCAATTTATTGAAAACCACAGAACTGAAGTAGATACAATGCCGGAATATTACATTCATCATCATCGCCATCATCATCTTATCGTTGATCTTGGTTACATTCTAGGCTTCCACTTCGAAACTTCTCCTTCTTATGCTTGGGCTTTTTCGGTTTATAGAGGAACCAGGGCCATAGTATTATCACTTCCCAAATCCGAGAAGAGAGACTGCGCCATTTTCTCGTCTGTTAATCAGCGGACGTGAAAGCTAAAGGGTGAGGTTGGCTTAGGCTTAAATTCGTAAAAAATCCTAAAGGTAAACCGATTGCAGCGCTATTTAAAGAAGAGAAAATAAACGAAACACCATCTTTGAAGTGGGTTTTATATCATGTCAGAATTTTGAGTTTTTGAAGCGTTCACAAAACAACTTAACATGTTTGAATGAATTTTTTAAAGCATTTATTATGCTAACTTTTAAGTTCGAAAAACATCGGAAAAAATAAAACGCTCAAGAGAGAATTGAACTCACGACTTTTCCCTTACAGGGGAATGCTCTTCCAACTATTTGAGCCACACCTGAGTCATTTCAAATTTTCCATCTCTTTATATCCGTCTTGGGTGACGGTGGAGCCATCTACCAACATTCTTACGAACTGTTGGAAACAATGAATGATTTTTCAACCATTTTTAAACATTGAATTTTTATGACTCCGCCCAAATATTTGAATGATTTTTTTATAGCATTTATTATGGTAACTTTTAAGTTAGAAAAAACTTAACATGTTTATATTATACTTTTTTTTAATACAAAATTCATGATATAAGAAATATAATTGCGGGAAGACAGAGATTATATCGCGTAGATATGTACCCAGTGGCCACATAATAACAATAGAAACACGTCCGTATTCTCCCTAAGGTATCGTATAAAGTGACCACAAGATTACTCAACTCCTAGGTAGTAGCTAGTATTGTTCAGACTTTGTACTGTACATACCTGAATATAAAGTATTATTTTCTAACTTTGTTAATGCCCATAATATACATTAAACTTTAAAACAGCGTGATAAGAGAGCGACGTGGAGTGACAGAAGATGTATTGATGAGAATTGAAAAAGGAATGTTAAGATGGTTCGGTCATGTTGAGCGAATGAATGAAAGAAGACTAACGAAACAGGTGTATGAGGCGAGTGTGGATGGTACCGTCAGAAGGGGAAGACCTAGGCACACATACCTGGACCAAATCGGGGAAGTTTTAGAAAAGGGGCAGGTCAGGAGTACCCTAAACCGATGAGCATGCATGAAGAATGTAAAGAGAGTGAATGAAGCGAGAGTAGTATGTCAGGATCGTAGCAAATGGAGATCCGTAATCTCTGCCTACCCCTATAGGATACAGGCGTGATTTTATGTATGTATGTATATACTTTGAAGGATGGTTGTATAGGAGCTGAAGACTTCATGGGCTCTTCAGTATTCTATAAACGGGCTCAGTTCTGAATTCCGATTTATCCAAGAACAGATTGTATAGAATAGACAATCGATAAAATCTGTTGATCTGTCTATAGTCATAGTCATTTATTTTTCAATATAGAGCAATAAAATTGTTTCTTATTAACGTCAATTATAATTCTACTTAATCTAAGTTTACCACCGCTTCCAAGGCGCTGGTGGAGAAGAAACGGCGCAACAAACTCCACTGCGGCATTTTTTGGACGTCAATTTACAATATTTATTTTCTTAAAGCTAAATGTGGACGAATGTACATTTCGCGTCTGGTAAATCACAACAAGTATATAAACAAAGTTACATAATGTAACAAATAAGTCACGTAACTAATACAGTACCATGCTGTAATTATAGCATTTTACGAGGGGCCTGCACCATGCTCAAGCCAGACATTTTTATCTTTCAAGTAATCATCTATCCTATAGTATGCTTTTTTATACAATCTATCCTCAGATAAATCGAAATTCAGGACTTAAGTGTTGTTCTAGAATACGGGCTTTAGTGTCCTAAAATCTTGCCACAGAAACGCTACTACCTACTATCTATAATAATCGATGTAAAAAACTGTAGTATTTCAAAAGAACGGTTGTGAAAATACATAATATTCGATGTAAAAAAACTATAGTATTTCAAAAGGACGCTTGTGAAAATATATAATATTCGATGTAAAAAAACTAAAGCATTTCAAAAGAACGGTTGTGAAAAATAAAAGGCTTATAAAATGGACAAAATGTAAAAAACAATACAAAATAAAATCCTCTCGCGTCAGTCTCCTGTCGTCGTCACTGGCGGCCAATATTTTTCGAACTGGAGCGTGCATATGCATAACACAATTACGAATACGTTTGCTATGTCACTTCACCCTAATCGGTGTGCTTTTTTAGGTTCGTTAATTTACGTAGTTATGCTTTAAACCGGACTGCGTTTCAGTTCATAACTTATTTTGAACTATTAATGAGGGTATTTGGTAGCAAAGCCCCTAGTTAAATTTAAAAACTTGGTAGGTATACTGAAAAAAAATTGAGTCATTTTAAGGTTAATTTCCGATTTTTTCGTCAACGGTGTCGAGTTGCCTCGAATTATTTTAATTTATTTTTCATTCGTTAAATCGTTCCAGGTACTTACAGGCTAAAAATATACGTTTGACAAAAGTCTATTTATCGCGACGAGATATTATTAACACAAACTTTAATTTTCACAATTAAAGCTTTTGTTAATAATATCTCGAATGAGTTTAACAAAATATTTTGAATGCAACCATAGATGGAAATATCTACTGGAATTATTTAAAAGATTATATACATTCAAGTGAACAGTAAAAATTAAACCGGCTTAAAAATACACTAGTCGCTGTTCCACTTGGTTAACGTAGTTATTTTTTGGCAAATAAAATTGTGTTGAATTGAAAATATATTTCGACTATAAACTCTGTCGCTGAGCTTGGTAAAGGGTGCTCGATAACGACTTGGGCGTATATGTTTTACAAATATATGAAGGGGATACTTCAAAATATTTTTTACTGAGCACATTGTCGAATGATTCATTTGATGCAGTGAGCTGATTCAGGAAAATTACGTTTTTAAAACGTGTATAATTTCTAATCTTACGAAAACTCATTCAATTTGGTACAAAATTCCGAAGAATTACGAAACTTTGAGGTTCGTAATCGACACCACAAGTTGCTTATATTTGACGGAATACCATATTTTGTGCTGGCACCCACATTGTGGGTGCCAGCACCTCTGCCTACCCCTTCGGGGAATACAGGTGTGAGTTTATGTTTATGTTTTTATATTTTGTGTATTTATATTACCATATTTTATATAAAGATTGTTAGCTTTGAACCCTACCTATCTGTAAATTATTAAAAAATGCAGTTGCTTTGTCTCCTCGGTCTAGGGGAGCTCCGTAAAGCACCTATCAACAACTCTTTGTGTCCCCCAGGGAAGCGACCGGAGGTGACATGTACCTGTCACCATAAAAACATCACTCTGATGTGTGGGCCCACTGTATATTGTGTCAGTATTATATATTATTATTAGTATTAGTATTATTTATTATCAGATCAAGAAAGTAAAAGTAATGACGGTTCCTTAGTACCTAAAAGGCTTAAAGAACGTAGATCTGATAATATGAATCCATACGAATACGGTAATTCATTTCACGAATTTCACGTTCCTAGAATTTACGAATTCATTATTATTTGAATGTGTATTTCATTTAGCGCGGTTCATGTCACGCTTTTATTCAAATTTTCATTAGTCATTGACGTGTATATATGTATATTCATTAAATGTAGGAAATGAATTTTGTTTCTATACTATTTCCTTGGTAATTTACGTTCTCTCGACCTTCCTTTATCACTAGTACACGCATTGTCAGAGATCATAATGGCAGTTTGATAGCCATCAAGTGGTATCAATTTTTCAAGTGGCTGGCCAAATCCTGTACTGAGGCTCGGACTAAAAATGGAGCTCGGGACTCCTTTGAGCATTATTCGACAGTCACGGTCAACTGCAAAATTCACACTTTATATTTTAATTCAATACCGTTGTAGCCTGTCAACATTTTTAATTTAACTTATTCCATATGTAACGGGCTTAATCCATACTATCCATACTAATATTATAAATGCGAAAGTAACTCTGTCTGTCTGTCTGTCTGTATGTTACGCTTTCACGACCAAACCACTGAACCAATTTTGATGAAATGTGTGTAGATTAGACCTTGAGAAAGGAGGATAACCGACATCCAAGCGGGCGGAGCCGCGGGCAAAAGCTAGTATTTACTAATTTTGTTTTGAACTCTTGCTTGCTCTAGAAGCAGGTGTTGTGAACTACTGTGAATGGGTGAGTTATCGTTTTACCTTCCTTTGCCAGCGCAGCAAATACTTTTATATACTTACCTATTTCGTAAGAAAATACAACTTTAATATTTTCTGCACAGTTTATTTGCACACATTTCGACTAAAGTTGAATTGGAAATCCGCTAAATTATAGAAAATGTTCACATATTACTCAATGGAATTGCTAAAGTAAAAGTTAACACAGTTTAAATTGTTTTCAATAGTGAATCCGGTCTAATACTTGGAATAAATAATTTAAAAGGATTTTTTTGAATAAAAATATGTAGGCACGCGTATAACACGCGTTTTCTGAACTTCAAACTCGTTTCCAATTCAGAATAGCTTGACGTAGTATGCGTGCAGGTAATGCGACGTATTTCCTTTTCAACCCTATTACAAAGAGGTCCGAAATATCTGAGATTTTGGGACAAACAGCCGGGCGAGCTATTTCAATAGCTATCGGATTAAGTATTGTCCTCCGAAGAAGGGCAATATGACACGTGTTCTGCACCTCGGAGACTAGACCGAGTCGCCCACTCGGCCCACTCGTCCCTCGTACGTGATGTTACTGCGGTATGCGCTCTCCGCACCTCCGACATTGATCTATTGAATCATTTCACCGATTGTGTTCGGAATAATACCGATGTACTGCCATTATGTGCCTCGTTTGTACTGATTGTCCGGCGTCCAATGAATTTGTATTTGTGAATAAATAGTAGGTATTTAATTTATTTTATACTTGAAGGTGTATTTAATTACTCTGTGTAGATTAAAATTTAGTAGTGTAATAAAATCTCAATTATTGGAATAAAAGATTAATATAAGATTTGTATCTATCTAATAAGAAGAGATTAGTATCTTTTCATTCTTTTTTTATAAAGGACACGTCAATTTGACTTTACCTCGTCTGATGGTAAGCTGGTTGGTGTTAACATTTTTAAACAAATCTCAACCGATCTTCACACCGCTCTGTTCAAAGTTTTAGAAAAACTTAATTGATATGTTTGCATCTTTTATTATCTTTATCCATACCAATATTATAAATGCGAAAGTAACTCTGTTTGTCTGTCTGTCTGTCTGAAAGTTACGCTTCCACGCCTAAACCACTGAACCGATTTCGACGTGGTAGGTATAGGAGTAGATTAGACTTTAAGAAAGGACATAGGCTTTTTGGTCGCGATAACCAACATCCACACGGGTGGGGCCGCAGGCAGAAGCTAGTATAAAATATTTGATCAAAAACATTAAATTGAAATTGAAAATATACAGGGAGGTTCAATTTTAATTAAGTTTAGGTTAAATTAATAAAACTAGCAGAGTAACTTCTTCAAAAAAAGTGTAGACATCATTTACTAAAACTATCGAATCGTGAAAAGTTTCAACAAAATCGATATAAACGATTCTGTAGCTCACCATTTAAAAGCAAGTAGCGTCAGCAAGCGAGAAACTAAAAATGCCCAGTTGCATTTCAAATTAACCCAACCGACCTTTTCGAAAGCGAATTCAAATTTTTCAGTGGACACAGTAAAAACGCTCGTGAAACAGCTAACCTCTTTGCGGGTGAACGTGGGACGTAGCGTTTATTGGGACAATGAAATTAGCATAGTAATGAAAAATATTGGTCGGGTGTACGCCGCGGCCGAGCCTCACCCAATTTATCACTGGTCGAGAATAAAACAAATTTACTTGTGCCCGCATGTTTACAGTGAATGCACTACATAAAATGCACGTTGTCACACACCGCGGTCACGATTCACATCATTGCTCTAATTCACCGTTGGGAGCTGTTGTAGTTGTGTAATATAATAATATATTATGTTGCCCAACGGAAATCCTATTAATAGTAGTTTGTAAGTTTGTGAAAATGTTTGGATGTTTCAATGTTTGTTACTCAATCACGCTTAGACGGCTGAACAGATCTGGCTGAAATTTGGTACAGAGATAGACTATTGGCTATCACCATAACTGTTGCGGGTATGGTATCGAAATTCTACCTGAGTGAAGCTACGGGCAACAACTAGTTAATAAGTAGTAATAAGAGTGTTTACATTCACCTCAAATATAAAATAATATGACAATGGTAAAGAGCTTCCGTTTTTGAATGAAATTTTATAGCATTTATTATGCTAACAATCCTCCTATCTGAGTAATTCATTTTTCCTAATGTAATTGAGAAGCATCTGTATTTATAAAACCAAAGTCCTATAGTGTATAATTCGATCTCACAATAACACAGGTAGGTATAATATGACTAGGCGATAGAGACATACTTGTCCCAATACGAAAAGGCTG
Source organism: Eilema sororculum (assembly GCA_914829495.1). NCBI lineage: Eukaryota > Metazoa > Arthropoda > Insecta > Lepidoptera > Erebidae > Eilema > Eilema sororculum. The sequence goes on along the minus strand of OU618553.1, from coordinate 10,754,277 downwards.
GCTTTACTAGGTTTTTAACAGGCAATTGACTTTCAGTGAGACAGGTAAGTTAATACACGAACTTTCATACAAAAGTAAGTCTGTACTTTCTTAATTCTACCCGGTTGCAACTAGTAAGAATTTTCTTTCTAAAAGCGGCTACCTCACGAAGATGAAACGCTTAAAAGAGAGAATTGAGCAATCACATTGAAATTAAAACAAGTTTAAAAAGAGATGAAATTATCTTACAGCTCAGTGTGGATAAATTCAGATAAAAGGTAAAGCGATAATTAAATTCGATCTTAGCAAGAACCGTGGAAGGACGATTTTAAGCTAATGCCAAACCGAGATCGCAATTAAGATATTGAGGAAACCTTATGTTTTAAAATAACTTATAATAATTGATGAGTTTGTTATTATTTTCTTCCATTCTAGCTTCGTGGGTGTTATGACGTCAGAGTTTTGTAATGTAAAAATGTCTTCTTTTCTTTTTTGTCTATATTTTCCTATCATGTTGCTCCCGAAGCTTTGAGCATTTAATGTTTTAGTGGATTAATTTTGGAATGTGTAATATCCTTACCGTCACGGCGTTAGTTTCAGATGCATCCAACTTTGGATTCTGAAGTCCGCTCTCACATCGCCGCGCGCCACCGCCACCGGGATTGAATTGATTTCCTACTCCTGTCTGTACAGGATCACTTCTGTAAGTCTGCCCTCTAGAGAAGGTCCTCCTATCCTAACCTCGTCCATCTATCACCAACTGTACCAGCTCTCTGGTGAGGTTAACGTGGAAGGTCTCGGTATGGCTCCATACGCCCTAACTGTCGTAATCGTAAGTTTATATTCTAGAATAACAGACCATCAAAGGTGAAAATTAACATGTAAAGTATTCAATTTCAATTTGCATACGTATAAAACTAGTCATTTGTCTGCGCTCTAAAACGGCTGGTAAACATCATAGCTCTTTAATTTTATAACACATATAAAACTTACTGCTAACCCTTAGCCTCAAAGGTTTTATCGAAACATGCCAGAATCAATTTGTTGAAAATCTTAAAAGTCACGTTCTACGAAGCTAAAACGGCTTCACGCATAATCCACAGATTTCTTTAATGAATGAGCTTCATAAAAGCTTTTTGGTTTATTGTAAACAAGGTAAGAATTCATTAGCCGCGCTAAAGTAATGGTGCGAGGCTTCTAGTACGTGACTCTCAGGTGATAAAACTGGAAGTGGAACACGATGTTCAAGGGCCTGTCGGGGCCTAATATTATTAGATGGAATTTTCCGTCGTGAATTTTATAATATTGAAAGTAGACTACTTAAAGCAGTTTCCGCAGAAGTTTTTTAGTTTTAGATGTCAGTTTTATAGTTGTACTTCTTTAAATTTTACCTTGATTAATTAAGTATGCTAAGTTTTTTATAGATTTAGATTGACAAAAATTAAGATCTAAAATGGGACTTGGATGTCTTCGTTAAGTACTTTTTCCGATTCAATCCAATTCATCACGCTACTAGTCGACCGCAAAGTTTACATACCTATATTATGAAATAATCTACTATTGACACAGATGAAGTACCATTTATTTTAAATAAGTGACGGGGTGCGCCATTTATGCTTTAAAAAAATTCTATTATACTCATTCCATTTCATTCTATGACATCACGTAAATACTCAGTTCGAGATTTGCCACGATTCTTATAACAAATTATACTATAAGCTCTTTTCAGACTACGCTATACTATTGAGCTTTATAGGATAACAAATAAGGAGATAATGTTAATATTATAGTACAGTTATGATCATGTCCGATATTGCTGTACTATGAAAATATACGCTATATACTTGTATCTACTCGTACTATTGCATTATAGCATAGTCTGAAGTGCGCTATGCAAAAAGTATATGCTTTGAAACCATTCCGAGAATTATTTCGTCAAACCTGCTTTCTCATAAATAAAGCGGTAATCTTTTCCGCCTCGCTCAAATTGAATTTATAGTCAACAAAGCTGTTTCGTAGAGACCACGAAAAGATAAACTGAGATTTGCCAGAGAGCAATTAAAACTTTACCTTAGGACTAACTTCGTTAGCAGGCTAGTGTTGCCAGGGAGGGATTATAATCGCAGTCAAGAAATATGTTCCCTCACTTTTGAGCGTAACCGGGGATCCGGACGACTGAATGGTTTAAAGTGAACCTGTGAATTATAACATTAGTGAAAGTGTTCCATGTAGAGTTATAATTATGGTTGTCACAGTAAATAGGATAGGCACTTATCCAGTATAAAATATGACTGAAAGAGGAAAAAACTATAAAAGTTTATTAAATGAAAACTTTTTTTTAAATCTGGTGGTGGCTGAAGCTGAATGCAACCGAAATGTCGACTTCAGTTCACGTACACCTTTGACAAATTAAAAATGTTTCATAAGAAAAATGTTAGTTTAAAAAAAAATGTTATTAATCATTGTAAAATGTTAGGAAATCCACCTAAGTTACTGATAATTAAAATACATCATTTATGTGTTGTTTACTAACACCATTTTACCCGTGAACGGTGTGATTAAAGTTTAAGAGTTTAATGAACATAAAATACTGATCATCAATCGTTTCCCCTCTCCCGAGACCATGGTGGTTAAAAATTGGCCGAAATGGCGGCGGATAGTTCAAATATCAAAAAATACCAAATAAATTGCGATAGAATTTGCTAAAAGTAGCTTTATTGCCTTGAGTTTCATTTTATAAGTTTGACGTGTCTGTGTGTGTGTGTGTGTGTGTGTGTCTGTCTGTGGCATCGTAGCGCCCAAACGGATGAACCGATTTGGATTTAGTTTTTTTTGTTTGAAAGGTATATTAGTCGGGAGTGTTCTGTCGGGGGACCTAGAATTGTTACGATAATATAACGGAATGCTTAACCAGTTAGGGTCCCCCGACATGGCAACCGTTGAATCAAAATTTATTCATTTATTTTCAACTTTTTGGAGGTGTTTTTTGTGACGGGGGTTTTTTAAATTTTTAACTTATTTTATTCTGCTAAGATGTAATAATAATGTGAATGAGTGGATGAAGGTGCTTTCTGACAATATTAAGTTATTGAGCTAGCAAATTTAATTTCGAAGCTATATTACTTCATTCGCCGTTATCTATGACGTTCGCAGATCGTTCATAAAATTATATTGTAGTGTCAAATTATTGAATAAACAGTCTGAAAATGTCATAGATATCTGCAAATGAAATATTAAAACTTTGAAGTTCCTTAGCTGCATCATGAATTATTTCCTAAATTACCTTATTTTTTACATTACACCAATTATTTACGTATATTATAAAATAGACTATTACTACTAGATATTATTAAATAAATATAAGTATTAAAATAAACATGGATAATTTCAACATTCTAATTTGGTCATAATTATCTGATCTGATCAACTTATTTTTATTCGAATCGTCTATACAGATACACCCTCGAGTTCCATTCACCTCGGTGTACCGATAGGTCGAGTGCCTATTGACCATGCTTTCCACGAACCTTTTAGAATAACTGGTGATAAATCAATTAACAGTAATATTTGCTTAAAGTGAAGCTCTTATTGAATCCTAATCTAGTTTCTGAAGGAGTATCTAATATTTGCAGGGATCGTCGCATCCACTTTATTTTAAGGGTATTAATCTTGAATTCTGTGCGATTCACTCTTACCTATCGTAGGGAACGGTCTATAGAGTTTTTATTAAAAAGGTTTTCACCGACATTGGAAAATGTACATTTTTTCTCTTAGATAGTTACAGATTCTTTTCAGCAAAATAGATTTAGGTAAACGCTTTCCCTGGCGTCTTATACCTTTTCACCTTATAGCAGTAATGAAATTTATTTACACTATTAATAAAAGTCTTTGTACAATTATTCCTAGAACTTTATCCTATAATTTAAATAAAAAATGACGAGATAAAACTGGAAGCAAATAATTATGAATTCTTTTTGTGTATAACTTTACTGAATTGAATTTATGCTACTTTAAGTTCTTTGACATTATGATCTAGAATTGTAAGGTACTAAAATCATAATTCGATAGGTTTAGGTAGCCGTGTTCAATAATATGTAACAGCTTTTCTCGTTTATACACACTATAGATAGTTAAAGTTTAAAACAACCCTTAGAGAAATAGTCCTTATTATAATAAGATTTTAATAATTATAATAACTAATTAATAATATTAATAACTCTCTTCAAAGGGCCTCTACGTCTTGGCTTCGGCCCGACGCGACGCATGCCTTCCAAAGGCCCGGGACTCCATAGTCCCGAGAGTCACGGAACGGAGAAATAATAATAATAATTTATAATAATTAAATAAATTAATTATTATAAATTAGTAGCATATTTACATAATTACTAATTATAATAATTATGTAAATACGCTACTAATTTGACATAAACCTGTATAATTTTAAACAACAAGACTTCAACTCGCAATTTAAAGGCTGCAAAATGAAACAAATATACTACTGAATAATAATTATGTTCATTGGTTTTTTTTATTCAAACAGTTACTATCGCTAACATTGAGACCACAACTTTACATTTGTATACACAGTTATATTATACTAGCTATTATACTTAGCTTATAACTATGAAAGTATATCTTGCATTCGAATATCAACCTTCACATATAAAAAATAAGGTAGAAAATGTCTTAGAGTGAGTCAAAACGATATAAAAGTTGCTCCACGTCGGTAGTTCTCTACGGTAATTATTGGCACGTGCACACTATTTCTCAATACCTTGCTATTTCTAGTCTTGAGTGTTATTCAGAGAAAGTATATAGACCATCAGGTGTAAGTGCGTACGTCATTCGGCATGTTGTTACAGACGTATTGAGGTAACTTAATCAAAGAAAATGTACGGTGTTAAACCTTAGTTAATGTAGTTACCCTCTAACGTATACAGCTGAGCTCCACCCTGTATGGTATCTGGAATATTAAAATTACAGAAGGTACTTAATTGTGTCTTACAATAGTGAAACTAGTTCTCAAAAGATTAAGATATGAAGAAATTAAGAAATAAGGACTGTGGGGAACTAACACTTTTATTATAATGGAGACTTTTAGTAATGAATGACATTACTAAAAGTCTCCATTATAATAAAAGTGTTAGTTCCCCGCCTTGTAGCTCAGGTTTCAATGAGTAAGGCTTAACTGGCGTCCGCCGCAGTTGCAGGTGATTCCCTGAGTTTCTCCGCAGACGCGCTGCGCAGACTCTGAACCGCGGCGATATGACAGTCAAAGTCAAAGTAAGAAATCATTGAATTCGGTATAAACCATTAAAACGGCACTTACCAAATGTTAAAATGATTATGTATATTTTGTAAATAAAGATACTTAATATAAAGAAAGAAAATATATATATTAAAAACTAGTTGAGCAAATGGACAACCGCGCGGGTTCGAAATGCGACCCCGACCGAGAAGATTCCGGCAAGAAACTCAGTGGGCATTTTTGGGACTCGGATGCACCCGAAACCTACGCTAACCTGATGTAGAATCGTATTCAAACAAAATAAAGTGTGATAGTTGACATTTCGAATATATAATCAAGGAAAATTACTATCCCTACTTAATATTATAAATGCGAAAGTAACTCTGTCTGTCTGTCTGTCTGTAACCAACCAGAATCACTGCTGAGACTGGCAGTTGTCTAGATATTTTTTTTAGTGATTGTGTATACTTAAATAAGTCTGTAATTAGTAAGTTGCCCTCAGATCACCGGGGTCAAATAGTATCCTTTCCTATAGGTAATAATAGTAGACCTAAAGAGAAAATTATGTGTAGGCCCATAACCTTTAATAAGATTAAAGAATTCCAAGACTTGTTAGAGAATAAGCTCAATTCAATAGCTTACTTAGATAATAATCCTAAGGTTCATTATAACAGTTTATTTAATACATCAACAGACGCTTTTTCTCACACATTTAAACAAAAAATTCAAAAACTTAGTACGAAATCGAAATTCTGTGAATGGGCTACTGTAAGTAGGCATATATAAAAGTAGACGAACGCTATTTGATCTATACGCCCAAAAACAGTACAGATTCGACAATAGTTTCATTGAATATGTTAAAAATTACTCAAAGTTATTCAAAAAGGTATGTAGACAAGCAAAGGCCATTCACATTAAAAGAAAGATAATTGAGGCTCCTAACAAAATGAAAGAAACTTGGAAAGTTATTCACAAAGAGTCTGGTAGATGTAAATTGAGGGATAGTGTTCCTAAAATTAAAGTAGGAAACAAGGATATAACCTCCCCAAAAGATGTCGTAAATGCTTTTGAAGACTATTTCACCAATATTCCAATTCAACTCACTTCGTCTATTAATTCAAGCGCTCACAGTGCTGTTGCCCTAGTTGAGAGTAATATTAGTTCTTCTAAATTTAACTTCCAACATATTGATCCTAATGACATATTAAAAGCATTTAAAAATCTCAAAATCAAAATGTCTAAAGATTACTGGGGTATGTCAGTTAGTTTAATTAGTCATGTAATTAATATCATTGCACCTGATTTAGCACTAATATTTAATGAATGTGTAGATGAAGGCACGTTTCCTACCTTAATGAAACACAGTAAAATTATACCATTATTTAAGAAGGGATCTAAGTCAGAACTTGGAAACTATCGCCCCATCTCCATTTTGCCGGCTCTGAGTAAGGTGTTTGAGAAAGTGATGCTCAATCAAATGCAACTATACTTCAATACCAATAATCTTTTCCATAGCCAACAATATGGCTTTACTGGTGGAAAATCTACCACTGATGCGGGAGTTAGCCTAGTTAACCTAATCTACGACGCTTGGGAGGGATCACAGGATGCTATTGGGGTATTCTGTGATCTATCTAAAGCATTCGATTGCGTTGACCATCAGACACTTTTGCTCAAGTTACGTCGGTACGGTTTTGGCAACAAATCGATAGAACTATTAGAATCTTACTTAACAGATAGACTGCAGACTGTTGATGTAAATAACTTTAAGTCAAATGGGTCAAACGTCAAGATAGGCGTACCCCAAGGATCAATCTTAGGACCTTTTCTCTTTTTGGTTTATGTCAATGACCTACCTTATATGATCGAGGCACACGCCGGAATAGTATTGTTTGCAGATGATACATCGCTAATATTCAAAGTAGATCGTAATAGTACAGATGCGAATAATGTAAATAATATCTTAAACGTCATTTCAAATTGGTTTTCTGCAAACAACCTATTGCTGAATGCAGAAAAAACCAAATGCATTAAGTTTACACTGCCTAATGTGAGGGAAGCTCAGGTTGATATCGTGCTGGGGGCGCAAAGGTTAGAATTTGTAAATAGCACTACTTTTCTGGGAATCACAATAGATTCGAAATTGCAATGGGATGACTATATCACTGCTTTGGCCAATAAACTCAGCTCTGCTGCTTTTGCTGTCAGACGGATCAGGCAGTTGACTGACGTAGATACTGCTAGGCTGGTGTACTTTAGTTACTTTCATAGCTTGATGTCCTATGGAATACTACTTTGGGGGAATGCCGCAGATTGAGAAACTATCTTTATATTTCTTTATATTACAAAAAAGGGCAGTTCGTGCCATTTACTGTTTAGGTAAGAGAGATTCTCTTAGGGAACGGTTTAAAGATATTAATATTTTAACTGTAGCTTCCCAATATATACTCGAAAATATACTGTATGTCAAAAAAAAAATCTAATTTTACAAAAGTAAGTGACATTACAGACAGAAATCTGCGCAATAAAAATAAACTGCTCCTTCCATGCTATCGGCTTTGCAGAGTTAGTGATTCTTTTAGGGGGGATGGTATACGTTTTTATAATAAATTGCCTGAATCAGTCCTTGGTATGCCTGACAATAAATTTAAAACCTTTGTGAAGACCACCTTATGTAAAAAAGCATACTATAGGACAGATGATTACCTTAAAGACAAAAATGTCTGGCTTGAGCATGGTGCAGGCCCCTCCTAAATGTTTAAATAGGAACGCGAACTTCTTTATTCTTTATTTTTGTTAACTTAGGTTAATTATTTTACTATAAGTTTTTTTTATATACTTTAATTATCTTGACACGAGACATATGTACATTCGTCCATATTTAGTCTTAAGAACTTACTTTTTTGTAAATTGACGTCCATAAAATGCTACAGTGGAGTTTGTTACGCCGTTTCTTCTCCACTGAAGCCTAGGAAGCGGTGGTAAACTTAGTTTTAAGCAGAATTTGACGTCAAAAAGCTGTAGTAGTGCTACACAATTTTGAATAAATACCTTGAGTTTGAGTTTGAGTTTGAGTATGTTACGCTTTCACGCATGAACCACTGAACCGATTTTTATGAAATTTGGTGTAGGGGTAGGGCGAAATGTGGGTGCTAGCACCTCTGCCTACCCCTTCGGGGAATACAGGCGTGAGTTTATGTATGTATGTATGTTATGGTAGATTAGACCTTGAGAATGGACATAGACTATGTTTTGTCGAGATAATCGACATCCACGCGGGTGGAACGGAAGGTAAAAGCTAGTTATAAATAATTTATTAATATAAAACTAAATTGTAGTATATTACATCAAAATATTAAAAAAATATCACGGAACATTAAATAATATTTTCATCCCTTTTCTCTATATTAACATTTATTCGAAATTGTAGACTCATTTTTCTTTGATATGAAATAATGTTTTAGAGAAGAGACACTGAAACTTAATTATGCCTCAGACTGACAGTGGGCGTAGACAAGCAGAGGTCTGTTTATTTTTTCTTTCTTTCTTGTTCCCTTTGTCTATAATCATAGGCTTTGTTTTATTGTTTTATTTGATGTAACAATGTTATGATACTTGAAGGTGTAGCGAGCTAATATACTCTTAGTTTCCCTTATAAAAACGTTACTAGGTAAACGTCCAACATAATAACCTTCAGATGGTTGAAATACTATTTAAAATGAATTGCTGTAGTGTCATTTTAATACTGGAATACTATTGTTGGTGGTACTCAAATCAGTGGCTAGGACGTTAACGAAATCTGAAAAGACGACTTATGTGATGGGGCCGACAGTCTACAATAAGTTACCAGCTTGCGTCACGTCTGCCCCAAGTCTTGTCTCCTTTAAAAGTCGATTGAAGCACTGGCTGATTGAGCAAGCTTTTTACTCGGTTGATGAGATGATAAACATGAAACCGTCAAAATGACCAGAATTGACATATTGTTATTAATTCTATTGTATTTTATTATTATTGACATCCTATAATTGTTTTATTTATATATTATTTTAATTTTTGAATTGTATTAATTACTGACTCAGAAATCCAAAATTTGTGACTATTTGACTTTGACGATTTTAATGATAATTACAAATGTTTATGATGTAACGGACACTATCCCACCTGTGGAAGCACGATTATCTGAGTTGACAAATGATGTTTTGTATACACTGACATGTAATATTCTTACAAATAAATGAGTTATGAGTTATAAAGACATTCATTTACCCTTTAGCTTCCAGAGTAAGCAGAGGCAACGGCCTGCCATCCATGTAGGTACTTCACTACACATTTCAAGAGCGTGGCTTACTATCATTAAACCTGCAAGTCCATTGGTTTTGGGCACTGCTTTTTTTACGATACGTCTTTCCCTGTTCGGAAGAAAAATAACTGATTTACTATTTACGCAGACGACATCACTGTGGCAGAAGGAAATATCGTAATAAAAACCTGTGACATCTTGTCAGCGTGGAAACAGTAGGCCAAAGCCTGCCAACATTGGGAGAGACTGATGTCCAGCAGTGGGCTGCGATGGGTTAATTGATTGATATTGTTTTGTCTATTCTAGAAAAAACAAGTTGCTGATAAATTGCTTGTATTTTTGTTTACCCTTATTGCCAATTTGCACTTGCATGATTAAGTTAGAACAAGGTCATGTCGGTTATTAAGTGTTCGGATTCAACTGTTTTCGATATGCAGTCCAATACCTATACTACCACTAATTAATAAGTAACCTCTTTTGTATGTATTAATATCTTAAGAAAGTATCTTTGATGAAAATAATACCTACAAAGTGCACGCAATGAACCTAGAAGTACAAAACGAATGGTTAACACTAGGTGAATTTTGTATTCCCATAGCCTTAAAATGGCGTACCTTAATATACGACTGGTCACCGGCTCTCCTTAAATTCTATCTCAATGCATTCCAGTTGACCCTCCCCGACCAAAGCAATCTTGTCAGATGGGGAAAAGCCACAGATAAAACATGTAACTCATGTGGTGAAGCAATTGGTACTGCTAGGCACCTACTGGTGGGTTGTAGGACGCTATTAGACCGGGGTCATTACTCGCGCCGACATGATAAGGTATTAGAAATCGTACGTGAGGCGGTAAGTTTGGCGGTAGCTAGAGCGAAAAAGGGTTTAACCACAAACCAAAGAAATGACGTCGCGTTTGTAAAGGAAGGCTGCTCAAAAAAGACAAATCAAAAGCCGTACTCAATTTTGATAGCAGCCGCTGACTGGACATTACTCGCAGATTCGTACGAGAAACACTATAAAATACCGGAGGATGTTTGTGCCTCGTCATCCAGACCCGATATATTCCTATTTTCAAAACAGCAAAAGCGTGCAGTACTAGTAGAACTCACAGTACCGTGGGAAACTAACATACCTAAAGACCACGCTATAAAAATAAACAAATACTTTGACCTGACCAACGAGTTAACCAAAAATGGCTATGTGGTTAAACTCTACGCCGTGGAAGTAGGAGCAAGGGGAATTCCAGCTAAATCCCTGTATAACTTATTTAAAGACCTCGGATTGCCAAGAGCTTCAGTAAGCTCTTTACTCAAACGAATATCTAAAACGGCGTTGATAGGATCTTACCAAATTTGGATAGGTAGAGGAGGTGAGCGCTGATGCATCACAAGGTGGCCACCCTAAACCTACACCTGGGTCGCAAGTCCCAGGCGCCGTCACAGTGTTCCTCTCTGTACCACGCCATGGACCCGGCGACCGCACGGTGAATCCATGGAATGCATAGAACCGGATCTCTGTTGCAGTACTACTGTTCTAAATTTAGGATATTCTATTTAAATACATGTTTCAGGCAACTTCTTTAGAGAAATGTATTGTGGAGCTCTGAGACTTCCTTCAATCTCAACAAAGTAAACTTCCATCCGACACGGAAGATCCGATTTCTATTCTATCAAGTAACATAGTACCTACTCGTAAGTATAGGCTACTTTTCATCCTAGGAATAGGTTTATGTGCATTCCGGGAACGGGATCAATATGTTACGTAGACGAAGACACGAACAATAGCTGGTTAGTACATAGATGAAAAAAATTTGCAAGCTAAATTTTTGATCACTATGTTTGGTTTCGAAAGGTTTATCTCAATTTGGCTACAATCATTGCCAAACAAACCTTGAATCCGTGATACTGAATAAAAATTCCAGCCAGGTACATAACAGAAAACGGTATACCTGTAGTCCAGGTAGGAGCAATCGTTGACACGTGTTGTTCATATTGAGTTTGCCCAAGTTGCAATCGATCTTAGACAAGATGACGTAGGAGTTTTTGTAAACGTAATAAAGTTCCGGTTACTATAGATCGGTTGACTTTATTAACTCACCCCTGTAAATCGGTGAAGGAGTAAGTTGGTCTCAATTTACTTGTGAATTAAACCTGTACTAAACATTTTAAATTGTTTTATTCACATTTTATTTTTAGAGTGCCGACTTTATAACATTATTCTATTGCTACCAACCGAGCATTTACGTGACTCTTTAAATGACTAATCTTTTCTTTTCTGTCTATTTATTACCCACGACGGAACGGAGATGGTATATGCGTTTGGAGTGACAGGATGTTTGAGTGTTTGTTTGTTTGTGCAAATCCATGTTGCCAGTTTCTCCGAAACTAGAACTACCAATCCAATTTTGATGCAGTTTTTAGTTATGTAAATCCATGTTACCATTTTTTGAGCGCGTCATGTGCATAATATCTGTACACTCTAACAAGTTTAAAATAAAAAGCAAAATTTAAAATTTTGAAAATACCGTTAAAGTTTTGTGTGTGAATGAAAAGTGAGCTAAACATAATTTTAGAAGCATTATGCTGGCTAACCTTCAAAATGACTGATTTTTTGACACATTTTTTGCTGTTAGATAACATAGTACGTATATACGGATAACACATAAAGTCATAGAAAAGGTACTAAGGTTCAGCTTAAAATCCCCGAGGAAGAAGTACAGTAAGCGGGTACAGCGAGAATACAATATTCCTCTATTAATATAACACATTAAATGTAGCGCGGGAAGAATATGCAATTAGTGCAATTATACAACGTGTGTGTACACTAGACAGAAGTACAGCGCTAATTGAAAGATTAGAGCGATGGTGCTATTTTTTTCTGATTTTATTACACGGCAATAACGAGCTTTTTATAGTATATTTGTGCTTCGCTGCACAACGACACTATAAAAAGCGTCATATAAATTTAAACGTTTTATGACATGAGAATCAAATGCTCAATGGGGATTATTCTGTTCTATATAATTCTACCAACAAAGTAAGCGATATGTGCTTGATTTCAAAAGTGGTATCTGAAGTGAAGCGACATTTTAGTTGATATTTCGAATGTAACTAAGAAGTTCAGATTTTTTGGGTGTCCCCCAGGGTAGTGTACTCGGCCCCAGCCCAACCTCTACCGCTTAGATTAACGGATGCGCTCTGTTCTGGCTTTACTTTTGAAATACCTAGAGGGATTAGACGGCAGTCACTCTTAGAAAACTCATAATAAGTCCAATCGTAGAAAGTAATATATAATTACTTTTATTTTAGAATGGGGAAAAAATATAATAAGTTCTGCGTAAAAAATAAGACTCAGACCTTAGTGAAGACAGTTGAAGTTAAGTTAACTACTGTTGTACGTATGTATGCATTGTACGTTGTCATAAATATGTTATTATTTGTATTTGCCATAATATATTGTTCAAGGAAATATTTCCCAAATTGCGGCGAGCCGAACAAACATTATTTATGTACAACAAAGCATTGCCCAACTTGGAACTATCATTAGAGGGCCATCTAAAAATATCCCCTGGGTACGAGCCCTCAGCACAAAAACTGATAGTAATAAATTTTGTGTATGTACACAGTGAAATATGTTTTCATAATTCAAAATAAAATTCTGATTAAACAAGAAAGGAAGCGGCCTTGAAATTCACGTGCAAAATTTCTCGTTGCCTAGTTTCTTCCGCTCTGTTGTGATACACGTATGTACTAAGCTATATATTAGACTCATATACAGAGTGATGTTTATATTTTGTTGAAAATCTATTGAGATTTTCAGATTTTTTCTACAGAATTGGTGCAGCAGCTGTCTGATGAACAAGGCTGTAGCGCAGGCTTTCTTCTTGGGACTGGAAGCTCAGACAGCAGTCACCTCCATAAAACCAAAAAAAATTGAAGGAGTACGTGAGTGGACCCGGGGAAAGTGTTTTAAAATGAAATCTAAACTGTTTATAACTTTTTCATGGCTCAAACTTGGGGAGGGAGCCTATTGTCATCTAACGGGCACGTTTTGAAACTCCAACTGAGAGTAGATACTTACATCAAATAAAAATATCACGGGACCAACGCACTACGAATTTCATATAAAAAAAGGCCTTTACTTATTCTGAAAGGTAATCAGTAACAAGTTCACTCGCTTCAATATTTACGTGGACAAACCAGACACCCTGTATATCAAGCGAGCAGAGGTGCCTCAATTTCATGAATTTTTGCGGCTTCATATTTTGTGACAAATAGTTAGCGAACGTCGACGGAATTGGCTCCATATGAAGCACGCACGTAGCTCATGCATCGAATTTAACCGTATTAAATGAAATATTGATGAAAATTTACTGGTTATAAATAAAATAGTACCTAGTGTTTTATGTTGCGTTCAATTTCACTGCACACTGATAGTAAGTTTGGATGAAACCTCGAAAAGAAAAGGTCAAAATATTTTCTGAATCCAACTAATAAATGTGAAAGTTTGTGAAAGTCTTTGGAAGTTGTTACTCAATCTTGGTCAAACGGCTGAAGGGATCTGTTGGAAATTAGGTACAGTGATAGATAACTTGGAATAACACTAAGTTTCTTACCTATGGAACAGGTTCTTGTGGGTTGTGCTAACAGGATTAAAGTTCTATTTAGGCGATGCCTGTTGTTCACAACTAGTGTTTCTTTATAAACCAATATTGCCTGTTATCGCCCATGTCTATTTCAGAGTATGTTAATGAGCCATCTTAAATGACAGAACATGGCATTTATGAGGCAAATACTGATGTATCAAAATCAGTGATTTATCACTAAAACCCAAGAGGTAAAAGCTTAACAACCGGTAAACAAATTTACTTTCATAAGTATGTTTATGGATGCTTGATAAACGTATCTAAAGCGTCAGACACCCTAATTATGTCTCAAGGTTATTATAACACTACTACGCTTAATTTAAAATTTTCGTACTTTAACAAAATTTATTCAAGAAGAAGTACACCGTGATCATGGCGCTTGAAACAGCGCCGAAATATCGGTTACTAAATACAAACTATAAACATGGTAAATATCCCGGTGAGTGTTAGACTATTAATGTTAATGACCATGTCAATCTCAAATCATATATATTCAAGAAGTCAGCAATCCTTATTATGTGCAATTAGTATAATCATATTACGATTCACGCTTACACACATAGTCGTACATAATAGTGTCTGAGAATATAATCGTGAGGGCTCGTGACGCCCTCGCTCGGCGCGACGACGCACTTATCACCGTCGAGACTACCCAACGAGAATACACGAAATGAAATCGCTTAATCATGAACATTTACCAAGGTCTGAGCATATGAGTTGTTTGCTTATCTTTAGTAAAATTATGATTGCATCTTTTCACCACTCTTTTCAGAGATGTGAACTCTGAATAAATTAAAAAAAAAATTGTAAATGAACAATATCAGAATAAAATTCTAAGTTCGTTTTTTATTCAACTAGATAGTAAAAGTTGAAATACTGCAACTAGCAAGATCGCTCCGAAACGAGTTCAGGTAGGAGACTTAGACTCAGGAAGTGTGATTTTGACGTCTTGGAAGGTAACATGCGTGCCAATGGTCTCACTATCATGGACCCGACTTGGGCATACGCAAACGTGGCTAGAATGGCATAGAATTAAAAAAATATATTTGCATGAAACACAGTAAGAAAGATTGTTACATTATATTAGTTTCTAAGACTCCGGACTCCGAGATAAAAGCCTCAGATACAACTGGGAATAATACAAGTTAAGCGTAATATACCTCCCTCCGCCTCCAAGAACGCCGTACAGGTGGCAGCACACTGTGAGAAGATAATTTGGGGGCCGAGGCGCCATCGCCACGATAGAAGAGAAAGAAGCGTGTTAAAATACTATAGGGTTTTCAATCCGATATTAGTAACAAGCTTTTGCCCGCAGTTCCGCCCGCTTAGATGTCGGTTATCGCGACCAAATAGCCTATGTCCTTTCTGATGGTCTAATTTACCCCTATACTAAGTTTTATCAAAAACGGTTCAGTGGTTTAGGCGTGAAAGCGTAACATACGGACAGACAGACAAAGTTACTTTCACATTTATATTATTAAAGTATGGAAGTATGGATATGGATTTAAAGCGGTAGACCTGGTTGACTAGTTACTTTGCACTTTGATGGTACGAATTTATCTGCTATTCTTTAACTTATCTTGGCTTTCATGGGAACGACTGTTGTCTGACAGTTTTCAGTCCAGGTGATACTAGCTTTACTGCAAAGATCTTATACCAGTATCTCTTATAAATGTAATTTTTAAGCTGTCGCGGTGTAAACTCATGGTTATTTCAGACGGCAAAAGTAAGTCAAATTTTTTTATCGTGTGAAGTCTCGAATCTCTTCGAAAGGTTTTAAAAATAGAATTTGTTCACACCTTTGTAGCGTTAACATATTATAATATCTACTGTATGCGAATGTTCGCACGCGCTCATTAACTACTGCGAGTTTGTCGTTCCCTGCGATATTTTTTCAACACTTATAAGCATTTATCATGCGTTATCTTACGGAACATGTTCCATTTTTCCCCGGAACAAACATCCGGTTGCAGATTACTAACACGGATAAAAATGATTACGTCGAGTAATGAGCTGTAACGCTAGCATAACTTGTATGAGGTCATAAAATGTTTTGCGGTGAGTCATTAATTAAAGTTGTTGAGTTTTATGGATTTCGCGATAGTTACTATTAAGGTTACATAATATACCTCCAACTAATTAATGACGTATTGATAAGAGGCCACGGCGACCACTTTT
The DNA here is from genome assembly GCA_914829495.1 of Eilema sororculum. NCBI lineage: Eukaryota > Metazoa > Arthropoda > Insecta > Lepidoptera > Erebidae > Eilema > Eilema sororculum. The sequence continues at coordinate 10,737,927 of OU618553.1, read as the reverse complement.
CATCAGGTGGGGCGTTTACTTATAAATAATAACAATAACAAAAAATATTCCACAACATTCTACACAACGCTATCTAGACCCATGGTAGTTTTGTGTTATGGAATCTAGAATGCGAATAAACATACTTAGATACTTTTTTGTAAATACGTACAATATTAATACATAGAAGCGTTCAGGCCAATGCAAATAGTCATATGCATACAAATATTTGCACTGAGGGGGATCAAACCCGCGCCTCCTGCGTAGCAATCGCGTTCACTACCGCCACGCCATAGAGGCTGTCTGCCTACCACCTAAGTGGTATAAAAAAGAGCGGAGGAAAAAGCACTGGAAACTGTATGCTGTATAATAAAAATGGGTATCTTATTCTAGAACTCATAACACAAACTCTATGCTTGCTGTAGGGCTAAGTAGAGCTGTGTAGAGTGTCGTAGAACATTAAAAGAAAAGTACAGGACGCTCTTGCAGAATATAGCGACAGAAACAGATAGTGGGTTATCTATGCCGGACGGAAAAGGCACAATATGTAGTTATGAACATTACGGTAAATATTTATTTATTTATTTTATTTGTTTCATTATATTACCATTTTTAAAAGTTACCTTACATGCCCCCAAACAAGGCTGTGAAGCCTGTTTGTTGGAACTTGGAACATCTCATCTTGAAAGCGGTTAAAATAAGTAGACTATGTACTATTGGCAGAATAAAGAAAATTCAACTCTTATGCAATTTTCTGCCATCAGCATAATCAAATTAGCTGTGGGCTCAACACCATAACAAAAATAAGCATTTAAATTGAAATTCAGCAACACACTAATTTCCATCCCCACCATCCCATTCCTTTTCAGATAAAAAAAAAACAATAACGTTAATGAATAATAATATCGGAATTTTGTATAGGTAATCTCATGCTGCGTGAAATTTTGGTCAGTAATGACGGCCATGTTTCGACTACGAATACAAATGATTTATCGTTCGTAATTGTACGCAGGCAATGGGCAGACGTGATGTGAGTCCTTGATTATTGATGAGCCATGTATCACCATTGATGTCCTGAGCGTTTTAATTACCGGCCGTGGGAATCAGTTCAATTATTTATTGATTACAAGTGTAATAGGTGTTCGGACGGTGTCGGCATTCATCGATGGTTATCTTGAGTGAGTTGTATTGTTAAGATTTGTATTGGACATGTATATTGTGGCGTATACATGTTATGTACAATATAATGTACATATATTGCCACTCTGAAAAATGAAGGGGTTAAATGGATGTGTAGTGTGTTGTGAATGAACTATTTAGGTAGGTATAAATTGTACTTTAGGTCTATATGACATCATAAATATAAAAACTCACTCAGTAAAGAATGTGTGAGTTACAAGAGTGAAGAAGACCATTTCTGTATTTATTTAAATTTGCAATTAGTTATTTAAATTAATGTAGCTACTATTTGTACAATAGTAAAGAAGAATTGTGTATATTTATAAATATATTTCACAATTTTAAAACTTTAATATCCAACTTAAATTTATTTCCACCGCAACGATATTCAATGCATTTTAACGTGAAAATTTGACTCAAGTATTCATTATTTTCATTATGAATATAAAATTCTTGGTGAAATACAATACTAACTGGGTCAAGCAATGAAATAAAATGAATAAAATCTTTATTGCGAGACTCAACTGAGAGCGACTTACCTGGATGAGGTTATAAGCAAAAATCCAAGCAAGTGAATACCTGGAACCTGGATCCTCCATGAATTTATAGCACAACAAGAAACTTCAGGAAGGAACTGTGCTACGGATTTCTGCAGTTTATAAAAGAAAAGTAAGCTGAAAATTTTAAAATGTCAGCAGGTAAGTTTTTGTACAGAGCGCAACCAGTCAGCTATATTTATTTGAATGTAAATTTTAAAGTGATATAAATCTTACTTTTGGTTTATTTGTATAAGAAAAAGTTACTTAGCTGGTATAAGATCTATGGTTATTGTGTAATCCGTGCAGTTATTTTCTACCTTTAATTTTCTATTCTTTCGTTTATGTCATCCTACTTCCTACTCTTACTATACTATAACTTCCGAACGTATCTAGTACTTGCTAATATTTAAAATTTGAAGGTTTGTGTAGATCCATACTAATATTATAAATGCGAAAGTAACTCTGTCTGTCTGTCTATCTGTCTGTCTTTCTGTCTGTCTGTCTGTCTGTATGTTACGCTTTCACGCCTAAGCCACTGAACCGATTTTGATGAAATTTGGTATAGGAGTAAATTAGACCATGAGAAAGGACATAGGCTATGTTTGGTCGCGATAACCGACATCCATGCGGGCGGAGCCGCGGGCAAAAGCTAGTATTTGTATATTTGGATGTATGTTATTCAATTACTCTCTCTTACGGATCGGGTTGAATTTTTTTGAGACAAGGTTTGATTATAATCTAGAACAATACTTAAGTTACTTTTTATCCCGAGAACAGGTTTCGGGATCAAAATTCTACGCGGGCAATAACTCGTTACTCATATTTTTTGTTACTCTAACTATAACAAATGTTATCACATGTATTTCAGAAGTTACTAGTACGATTGCTGAAAACTCTGTGAAACATTGTTTAATTTAATTTACTCCAATATATCCAATCAAGATAAAAGTCAAGGGTTATTAGGAGATGATCTTGTCATTTATCGAACCCCTATATTATTAACCCCGCAAATATCAGCTTTATGTATAAACCTTTACAGCTCAAGTACGATTGATAGATTAATCACTCAGTGCTGCCAGGGATATAAGAAATGTCAACACCGCTGTGGCGTTATGGTGGAACGATCGACTGATCAGTGAGAGGTATTTAAACATACATATAATCACGCCTTTATCCCCGGAGGGTTGGCCAGAGCTGACTTAACACCCACATTGCACCAGTCATTTTGTTCAGTCCCACGTAATAGAGCCTATTGCTGTATTTCGGGCACTATTTGGTAGCTCGAGCCATGCATTTGAGACTGAGTCTGGGCTGTATATACCTATCTGATGTTAAACAGCCCTATCCCTTAGTCACCTTCTACGACACCGCTTGGGAAGAGATGGGGTGGCCCAAATTCTATTCTGCCAGGAATCACGCGGCTAGGTATATAATATAAGTATATTTTATAGGCAAGAACTTACATTTTACAATGGTGTTAGTGTTTCTATGTATTATGTGCACAGGGTGAATTTTTGAAGAGAGCTTGGATGGACAAATCCGAAACTATAAACAAAACAAAAAAGAATAGCAACACTATCGTATGGTGTAATAATATAGAGTGTGTTCTTTTTTTCAAAATAAATAGGTTCGATTTCCAGCTAGGATTATTGGTTTTTCGAAAATCTAATGATGAGGTTTTAAGTTTCATCAAATCGGGCTCGTGACTTCTTTGAGCATTTTTCGCTATTCCTTATAGTTTCGGATTTGGCCATTCAATCTCATTTGAAAAATTTACCTGTATAAGCTGGTACATCTGCATTTTAAAACCAATATTACAAGCTAGTTTATTTTAAGATAATGTTTTTTTTTCAATTGTGTCAGTTTTTGTATAGTAAAGAATAAAATGTAAGACCGGTATTACAATTGCAGCTATTCGTATGAATTGTCGCTCTTAAAACTATTTTCGTTCTTATTTAGTTGCACGTAGCACGTGCAAAAAGAAAATAATTTTAAGTTATCGTCAATTAAATTTGATTAGTTACCTACATGGTTTAGATTGATATTTTTTATTGAATTCACAATCATTTCGAACAGCAAGTCATAAATATTAACGAGAAACCATCGCCGCTTACAAATCCGTTCCGAACAAACACACAAACGTGTATACACCACAATAATATTTTATTAACACGAACGTTATATTTAGCAATAACGCCTACACGAAATTTCGGGCAATTTTTTTTCGCATCGCAAACTGGACACAATCGGATATCATTAGGATTATTTATGTGTGTGTCGTGTCGCGGACGCTGAGAGGACGTGACTTCAATTCCCAACGCCCGTTATCTCGGGCACTTACTTTCCCCATTGATTGCCTTTTTTGGATTTTCCGTTCCAGTTTTTTTTCCGGCAGTTGTTCCTTGATATATGGCGATATTGAAAATAATTTGTGGCTAGGGTACAGGAGGGTAGTGTTACAATACAGACAATTATTGTCGCTGTCCGAAGCTCAAGCGATTGCGTCACCAATTTTTCTGTAAGCGCTTGCTCGACACTTTCGATAATAGTTCCGATACGATATTCCTTTTATAAGAATGTTCGAAATTGATTTCTGAAAATGTATTACAATAGGATTTCTTTTATTGTCCTTTATTTTAGACGGTAAGGGTAAAGTGGGGAAAGTAACTTTAATTGAAAATCTTATATCTATTTATTATATGTTTTGCTCCTTTTACATGTTATTTAAATGTTCGGGTGAAACTTAAATTATATTATTGCTTTTTAATAATAAATTAAACTATTATACATTGTGATGTATGGACAAATACGAAACTGTAGGAAAATTTGCAAATATCAACGCCCCCTTTTCTAGGTCTTCATAAATGTACACACAGCCAAGAGACTCGTTAGGTAATATCTCTGGCCTTAGGTATATCATCACCTCTTTCTGCCTAAAATAGCTGTATTCGAACCCCAGTAGCATAATACAAAGTCAAGTATTGTTAAGCCTCGGACTTGTCCGGAAGCATATCTGCCAGTATTGTTAAAGTTTCGCTACTTCCATCGATAAGCCTAGCACGAGAATTTCAAGACTTGGACTTTGCATAAGTTAATGCTATACGGTCTCAATAGTAGTTTTGGACAATAGCGATACATTTCGATTTCTTTACATGACGTACACTTACATACATACATATAATCACGCCTTTATCCTCGAAGGGTTAGGCAGAGATGAACACCCACGTTTGACCAATAATTGTAGTCGGTGCTATGTAATAGGGGGTGAACCTATTAACATAATATTCCGGGCACTATTGTTGACTCGAGCCTATTTCTGAGGCTGAGTTTGCGCTGTATATATCTGTCTGATAATAAAACCCGACTACCGAAAAATCACGCTTTAAAAAGTGACAAACAAGAAAATATCAAGGATAGCCATGGTCGTATGCCACTTTACCCTAGAATATATGGTTTTGTTAGAGTAAGTGGCATACGACCACGGCTATCCTTGATATTTTCTTGTTTGTCACTTTTTAAAACGTGATTTTTCGGTAGTCGGGTTTTAATTTAAACTTTATTTTTTATTTAAATTATTTTGAGGCAAGGTAAAGCTAATAATTTATAAATATTTGAAATAAGCTCATTAAGCACTTTCATTTGATACCAAACACGGCATATTTATCTCAAATTTATTTTTTAATACAGTACCTCATGAGCGCTAGAGGGTGCCACACAAGATTGGGTGACACGTCATATGGCCTATAACCATCTGACGATCAAGCCGCTTGTAACGATACCTCAATTGTTCAGTTCTAATAAGTATTTGAGGAGCTATGAGGGAACAAATGAACATAAATACATACATACATAGCCTATCAAAATCATAACCCTCGTTTTGGCTTCGCCGTAGTCGGGTAAAAAAACAGTCCTATCCCTTAGTTGCCTTGTGCGACACCGCGTGGGAAGAGATGGAGTGGCCCAATTTCTTCTCTGCTGGGAACCACGTGACGTACACACTTTTGAATGTATGACTATACTTTATATACATATTTACATACCATTACTTCTTTTTTTAATGTGAAATAAATAATGTTATTTTAAATATATATATGAACGTTTAATCTTACCTCTAATTAAGGGTTATTGAATACAAGAGTTAAAAGTTTATCTTTCTTCATAAGGGCTTCTAAGACTTAAGTGCTAAATAGGGTTGTAAATAATATAATTTATCTAGCTTTTACTGAACCTATATTAAACATTGGTATCTACTAGTATTATAAATGAGAAATAACTCTGTCTGTCTGTCTCTTACACTTTCAGGCCTAAATCTATAAAATGAATCGATTTTGTTGAGCAGTCGGATAAACACCGGACAGTTTGCTTACAGAATAGGGACACTGTGAGTATGGTATTTGAAGGTACATCGCGAAAATAAAATATCGAGAATGTGAATAGATGAAGAACCGACTAACTCATAGACTCGAAGACGACGGGCGTGCACCACTGAGCCAGTCAGGCTGTGACCATGGCTGGTGTAACCTGGTCGAATCGTCAGGCAAAACAAAGGTATGTATATAAGTACTCAAAATGATCTTAATTTCGTTTTATGGCCCTCTCCCAGCTGAGCGATTGTTCTGATATTTTATACACATGTTTAGTTCGGACAATAATACCATTTAAATCAATAAAAAAGATTAATTTACTCTTAATACTATAGTTTTTAGGTTATTTTGAGACTTTGTCGTCGAGATATTTATGACGCTGACTGTACCTAGACCATGATCGCGTTGTTGCCCGTTACAATTATTGTATACTAGCTTTTGTCCGCGGCTCCGCCCGCGTGGATGTCGGTTATCGCGACCAAACATAGCCTATGTCCTTTCTCAAGGTCTACTCTACCCCTATACCAAATTTCATCAAAATCGGTTCAGTAGTTTAGCCGTGAAAGCGTAACATACAGACAGACAGACAGAGTTACTTTCACATTTATAATATTAGTATGGATTATGGAACGTGAGAGTTTAAAAGTTAGTTTATCAGTCAATCAATAAGCCTATCGCAGTCCACAGCTGGACATAGAGTTCTCCCAATGTTGGGAAACTTTGGCCGACTGTTTCCACGCTGGCCCTGGTTTTGTACAGGGTTTTATTGCGAATTTTACGTGGAAATATATATTATTTTAATTTGAGATCAAACTCCGAAAACATCCAAAACACTCAACTCACACGGACTAATCGCCAACAAAATTATGTCTGTTTCAGTTGCGTAGCTTTTAATCCAGTTTTTAAAATTTCTGAACCAAGCTTAACAAAGTTTGCAGATCTGCAAAAAACTCGACTAATACACAAAATTAAACACAATATTTTCCAGTGAATCAACGCAATTTGAGTGAGGCTTAATAGTAAACGAATTTTCTACATAACATTAACAAACATCCTTTAACTTAACAAACCTAGTAGAGACCTAGAGCCCAAAAATAATTGTTGTTGTTTGATCTCAAGCTAATTAAACAATCTTACATAATAACCATAAAATAGGAAGTTCGCCCATTTTATGCTTGTGTTCGTAATCAACCTGAATTATTTGCTAATTTTCTTTTACGCTCTACGTAACATATCACACAAAGCGAAATAAAAACGTCTTCGAATCCGAGGTGGGTTTGTACTCTAACTAGGAAAAGTTCCCAGAGAGCGGAAACGAGTCTACTTGCTACGTTATTGTAGAAACTAAAGTAGCGGTGTTTACTGGTTCCCGACGAAACCGCAACGCATTGTAAGTCAGAAGTTTAGATTCGTTTCCTAGATGCAACCCCTGCATAGGTGTAGCAGAGAATTAAAATTACTAAGAATAAGCTTATAACCAAAAAAACGGGAGCGCCTTATTTCGTAGAAAGAAATTTCATAGAATTTCATTTTACAGAAAATGTTTCATATAATATTTGGTTCTTATATTTTTATTTCGAATATTATTGTTTCAAAGACAATTTACCACAATGAATCACTTTTCACAGAAACACAATTTAATGAATTTTTTTTCACATATTTTTGTTTAACATACTTATCAAACTGTAGAATTATTATTTAAGGAATCTTAAAAACAACCACTAACCACCATCTATTTCAAACAGTAAAATTTAAATACATTTTTTTTCCCGATTGCTTGTAGTAATTTAATTAGATAATACCCCGACTCGGATAGGTTAGGTTAGAAGGCTAAGGCGAGGGCGAAGCGAAGCGGAGCTCTCGCCTTAGCCTTCGTGGTTATTTTTTTTTAAACCACCCAGAAAATATCTTTGCGCAAATAAGTTTTATATGAAATAACCAATATAAAAAAGAAGAATATTTGATTTGTTATTCTATGAAATGATTATTCTAACATTAAAATTTATGTGAAACAAAAGTCAATGATTTAAAAATCTTTAAAGTAAGTATTATGTATATTGATTATTCTATGAAACGAAATTATGTGAAACATTTTCTGTAAAACGAAATTATATGAAACTTTTGTCTATAAAACAACGCACACCCCAAAAAAACTTTGATGATTTGAGCTATCTTGGCGATTTTTTAAGGTTTCATTCCTCACGAAGAACGAAGGTCTCAGACGGGATATTATTATCTTTCGATATAATTCACTGGAGCCTGACTATTCAGGTTTTCTTTTCCAGCATGGGTGGTCAGATGGCAGTTTGATTGAGGTTTTTATAGGACCCAAGAAGAGCCAGACCGAAGGGAGGAGAAAGAGCAAGCAGACTCCGTAATGAAAACAACATAACATAACATAAACTCACGCCTATATTCCCCAAAGGGGTAGGCAGAGGTGCTAGCACCCACATTTCGCCAGTTTATGTTTAGGTCCCAATGTAATAGGTGGCGAGCCTATTGCGATTAACCGGGCACTTATAAACCTGCGATAAATACATACTTAACCAGAAAACAATGGTACATTGAAAATAATGATAAATTAAATAAAATGATGAAAATATATACAGGGTGGAAGATTTTGACCTTACTTGAGGGGAAGTAAGCTAAATACTTGATGCTATAATAATAAAGGATATTATTTTTTCGAGATTGAATTGATTCGATTACCGTGTGTTAAGCGAGTTTTAGAAAATCTTTGAATGGAGGAGGAATGTTTTCTTTGAGTGAAATTCGCTATTTCTATTATTTGAAGTAACTTTTTTTAAAGGTAAGGTTAAAATCTTCCACGTTATTGCCCATCTCTGTGTAAAATTTTAGTATTTCGTGTTAAAGTGAGACGCATTAAAGCGTAACAAACAATTGCATTTACTGCATTATAACGCTACGTCTATTACAGATCTTTTGAATCGATTCAGATTATGTTGAATTACATAACCAGTTTACTGCTGTGCTATACAGCAGAGCTCTTCCTATAATGACGTATATGCCGCAGCAAACTACAAATGGCTGAACATCATTCAGGCTGTTATTGAACGTTGCCGTTTAGTAAAGAGTCTAGGCGGCTAATAATACGGCTCACTAAGCTAGTTGGCTGCGACATCACATACATAAAGTACTGTATAATTTCTAGAATCTTCACAGTTATGGGTACTACTGGCACCATGCCGACACCGCATATGGCGATTATGTCAAGCAATTTCTAGCTTAATTGTAACCAATCTTGCATCACTCTGGGAAGTTTACAATGCCGATAATTACAATGGAATAATTAATCTACGGATCTCTTCTTTGTGTTTGATGAGTAAGGTCATCGTCTCTTCATGAGCAAGAGACTTCAAGATTTTTGGAGAATCCTCCAAAGGTTTTATTCTCGTAGGTATACGATTCTGTAATGTGACATAGGTTTCTCCTAGTTATAATTTCCTTGGTGTAAGCTACGAGTATATTAGTTGAGATGATTAAATATACTTAAATCCAATATAGACTTCAGGTTTAATTTTTATTGTGTTATATACTGTCATACTGCCCTATGATAGTGTATGTGAAACTTGTGAGTAATTTGTGGCATTGCAGACTCGATATGCCGGAACATAATACTTGAGGTAACATACCTATAGAGCAGATATCGACTTAATATCGGATTACATGCGTCTTTGCATAACTATGGTAATCGAAGTTAAAGCATAGAACAGCCCCTCTAGACAAGTGGCGTATCGTAGAATAGAAAGACGAATGTTTGGGATTTGACGTAAATGACATTCGTTGACGACTGTCGTATACGTCAGATACCATAATTTAGTCATTTTATCCACTATACACAATTCAGCAAATAGCCACTTATCTAGAGGAACAGGAGGAAAAGTGACCTACGAAACTTCGGACAAATAGGAAACACGAACCAAAGCTACGTACAGTCAGTATCAAATCGATCTTGACTAGCAATTACTTAAAATGATCTTAATACCTGCTAATGATGTTCATATCAAACTGTTATATTAATTTAAATTGTATTATCGTTAAAACAAAATGTGTGTAACAAATAACGAAACAATCAGTTAACAGGAGTAATTTAAAAACCTTGATATTCCCCCCATACTAAAGTACCAAGATCATTTTGAGTTAGGATGAGGTTTCTTCGGATTTCTTTTGTTAGGTTTAAACGGATAAACTGAAGAACAGTGTTAGTAAATCATATAAGAATGTGATGTATTACTGTTAAGTAATTAAAAACAAACTTCTGTTCTTTTCTGTTCTGTGGCTCAACGTAGTCACGCCAGTCCATTGACCTACTAAAGAAGTTATCTAGTTAGATGTATCTCCTTTTTGTGGGTTTTTTCCTTTTACAGAATATTTTCTTAGGTATGTGGAATGTCACGGTCATCGTGATAGAATTAGCTGCCTTCGTAAAGGTACTGAATTAAAAAACGTGTAACAAAAAATGCGTAGACTAAAAGCTACGTAAAAGCTTAGACAGGTTTATTTAATAAAATCGTCAAATGTACAGCGTATCAATTTTAAGTTCTATCTAAAAGCCAATATAGACGAAAGCGAATACCCTTGTTCAATTCTATTTTACCATTTGACTTCAGTTAAACTGTAGCACAAGCCTTGTATTTATAGACTGGTTTGTAGCACAGTCTTGCGAAGTTTATGTAGAAATCAGTACTAAACTTCTGTCTTCGACTATTTCGGAATCAGATCAATCGATTTGACTTTTTAGTTTTTTTATCTTATAATAAAGAGAATAATATTTTGTAGAAAAAAGTTTAAATAGACTTAGTGACTGAAATAAGTTAAAATTCCGTCTGCCAACTAAGTAGTGTGCGATTTCTATTGTCACACCTGTAATATCCACAGGTGAAGGCTGAGACAAAGTGATTTAAGTCACATTCTAATCTTGGATCTTTCTATTAAAAGATCCTAACTTTGAAGATAAATAGATTACAATGTGGGAGAGCTACTATCATCTCTAGTAGTATTAATTTTATCTTAATTTGTGACTTTCGTAGTGTGAATCCGTCAGGATGTTCAGGATACTAGTGTTATATGGTCAAACTGGGTCAAACAGTACCTCTTACTGTAGTGGATATACGAGTATTTTGTTTAATTTTTGAATACATCGGGAAAAATGAAATGCTTAAGTGGGACTTGAACCGACGACCTTTCCCTTACAGGGCGAATGATCTTCCAACTGAGTTATTGAGCCACACCTGAATCACTTGAGCATTTCATTTTTTCCGATGTATTCTAATTGTAGAAGATAAATCGATTATAATGTGTGAAGGCTATTATCATCTCTAGTAGTATTAATTTTATCTTAATTTGTGACTTTCGCAGTGTGAATCCGTCAGGATGTTCAGGATACTAGTGTTATATGGTCAAACTGGGTCAAACAGTACCTCTTACTGTAGTGAATTTATTTTGTTTAATTTTCAAATACATCGGGAAAAAAAAATGCTCAAGTGGGACTTGAACCCACGACCTTTCCTTTACAGGAGGAATGCTCCTCCAACTGAGCTACTAAGCCATACCTGAATCAATTGAGCATTTCATTTTTTTCGATCTATTTAAATTGTAAAGTTAGCATAATAAATGCTATAAACATTTTGTTTAATTTGTTAGATTTTACACATTTCTTACAAGATATAGTACACAAAATATCAGTGAATGAACACAGTTCGAGTCCATTGGAGTCCAAGTGTCATTGAAATAATATATTTTTAAGAGATGCTCACTGAGCATTGTAATGATTCTCCAGTGCCTAGCTACAACAAACTGTCAAAATTTAAACATTTATCATTAGAACCGTCGAAAGCTTAGTGCCTAAGGAGTCGGCCTTGCGATCAAAAGGTCTTTGGTTTGAAACCTGGGCATTATACTACCGACTTGAACCCACTCCAATGTAGCTTAGCTAGAGGGTTTAGAGGGTTACTAATATTTAGTAATTTCGGTTCGAATAATCTCTAAAAGAAACTAAAAAGTTTAATCAATTGATCTGATTCCGAAATAGTCGAAGACAGAAGTTAGTTTAGTACTAATTTCTACATAAACTTCGTAAGACTGTGCTACAAATCAGTCTATAAATACAAGGCTTGTGCTACACTTTAACTTAAGTCAAACGGTAAAATAGAATTGAACAAGGGTATTCGCTTTCGACTATATTGGTTTTTAGATCTAGAACTTAAAATTGACACTCTATACATTTTAGTTTGATATTGCTTGGGTTTGGCTGGGATTCTCTTGATTTTGTCATGCAAGAATGGGAAATAAAGTGGAATATTTAGTGGAAATTTATATTTTATTTTATTGGCTTTCATTTGAGGTCTTACCTTTGATTACTCATTGAATTATTTGTTTTTGACAAAATAATAATATCAAAATAGTACAAACAAAAAAAAAATAGTAAAAACACATCTTTAAAATTCACGATTCTAAGGATATGAAAAACATCAGATTTTTTTCTTTTTTGTTATATAATGGAACTTTCAGAATTACATTTCTGTTCTTGTTAAAATCACGATGCTTTCGAATTTTAAACTTTACTAGTATTACTTTTGTGTCCAAACAAGAAGTAAACACACAATAAAAACAATGTACAAAGGTACATCAGACCTGCGCCAACATTTACGAACAATAAACCAAACTATCTACATTTATTCAGTATTATCACAAAGTAGAATAACGGGCCGTGGTAGCGGCAAGTTGCGGTAGTGAAAATGCGTATAATTTTTGTACGTCAATTGCAAAACTCGGGCATCGGCGTCGTCGTAAAGGCGACGGTGGCGACCAACTTTATTAGTGTTAATAAATGCACTCGTTATTTACTTAGGAATTTATTGCTGTGCTCGCACCTGTGGTTTTGTTACACTTTGTTATATTTTGCAACTTTCATCTGGGAAGGTAGTTTACGTTATTTTAGGCGACATGATTATATTATTGATACTAAAGACCATGGACGAATCAGTCGCCTGTGATGATTAGAAGACTTATAGTAATGTATAGTTCTGTAGTTATGAATGTCGACAGCTTCTGTGGCGTAGTGAACGCGACTGCTACGCAGGAGGCGCGGGTTCGATCCCCGCTTAGAGCAAATATTTGTATACGTGAATATGGCTATTCGCATTGGTCTGGGTGTTCCTATGTATAATATGTATGCATTTACAAAACAATAGTATCTATGTATGTTTATCCACATTCTAGATTCCATAACACAAGCTTGTTAAGCTTACCATGGGTCTAGATAGCGTTGTGTAGAATGTTGTGGAATATTTATTTATTAATTATAACAAATGTTGACTAGTAAGCAAGGAGGTCAAACGGTCCAAATAAGTAGAGTAAATAAGAGAGTAAGAGAACGACCCCCACACTTTAAAATGCAATTTATGGGTGCAACAAGGAGCCCGTGTGGTTCCCGCCAGAGAAGAATTGAGACCACCCCATCTTTTCCTAGGCAATAGGTTCACCCCCTATTACGTTGGACCGAATACAATTGATTGGTGTAATGTAGGTATTAATTCACTTCCGGGAATAAAAGTGTGATTATATATTTATGTAACTAGGACTAACGTTGGTGACCAACCCACACCTGACCTATCGTCGAACAAGTAACAATCCGTGCAACATTTTGTATGTTACCTGGCCACATGACACGTTTTGGGTAACGTTGCTGAATACGAGGCCTTAATCGTTTTAATTGTACGAATTGAACGGATTTATAAAATTACATTTGCACAGAATCAGATATAACAGCGGATTATAATCCAAATTCAAACGTAACCATCAGAATGGAAGGAATTCCAACTGTAGTTTGATAGAAGAATATGACAAAAAATAATTTTGATTTGATTCTAGCTCTGACTGAGTTAATTTTTTGAAATCCGGATAGACTGCGGTGAAGGGTTTCCAATTAAATCAAAATTTACTGATTGCATAGTAATGCAATACAGTGTGTTTCCATAAATTCTAATACCACTAAATTACTAATACTAAAGCGTGATGTCAAATAATTACATATATATATACTTACATCCTACATGGAATCGCCTTCCCGATTATTGTGGATGAAGTGAGAATAACGTACCTATTAGTAACATACCTGAAAATTTTGATAATCCTAGAATGAAGTTAATCTGAATTCTATAAATGTTATACTGTGAACTAACATTATAAATTCTTCTCTTGTAGTCAATCGGAGACGCTCCTAAAAAATCGACATACTAATCAAGAACAATAGGTGCACCCCAGGCTTTAAAATGTGTACTTCAGATCAAACTGAAAAATCGTTGGCTATGAGAATGATTATAATCAAACAAACAAAGATACGAGTACATAGAAGATAGTCTGAAATACCATTTTATGCTACTTTTTATTCAAGGAATATACGAGTATATACGATATATATACTCGTATATGTCTTGAATTTCGCTGGATGATATTCACTACATAATCTATCATTTGGCATATTGGTCTACCTAGTTTCTTGCGGCAAACTTGCCCACCGTGCATTGGGTCATAGGGTACCAAAGGTGTATACTATTTCGAAGCAATTAAAACTTCCACTGGGGCTTAGGTTGTTAGTGAAATTCGGACCTTTTGTTCGAATCACAATTGTAAGTAAACAAAGAGTATCAAGACAAAGGAGTTCTATTTGAGAACAGTATTTAGTGCAGATTTTCAGTGGACTACGTTCTTTGGAGAGCTGTAAAATACATCCGTTGCGCTGAATAAAAACTAACTTCAGTCGAAATAGTTTTACTTGTAAGTTTTATTTTGTTCTGTATATAGTTCTGTGCAGATCTTTCGACTCTCGTATCTTTGTTTTATACACCTACAATGTAAACAAATTCATTTGGAAGGTTTGTTTCTTAGTGGAATTGCCCCAACTATATTTTGTATACAACAGTTGCAGATTTATTTTACCTTATTTATTTATGTCAGGATCGTAGCAAATGGAGATCCGTGATCTCTGCCTTCCCTATGGAAATCTGGCGTGATTTTATGTATGTATGTATGTTTCATTTAGTTTTTTTTTCTTTTATTGTTCAAAACATAACATTTCACTGAATAATAAACTTTGAACCACCGGCTTAAACCACAAATTTTTTTATGCGAGCGGGAGTTCGCCTATTTAATTTACAATGGCTTGAATACGGAGTACATAATATAATTATTTTTGAATCATTTTATGGAGTTAAAGAATCAACACAATATTATCTATGTGATTCCAAAAATGAGTTTGTAAACTTTTTCTAAAGGTTTGCTTTGATATAGAGATAAATTAGCACCCACATTTTGCCAATCATTGTATTCGGTCCCAAGTAATAGGGGGTGAGCCTATTATCGTATTCCGGGCACTATTATTGACTCGAGTTATGAATCTCAGGCTGAGTCTGGGCTGTATATATCTGTCTAATGTTAAACAGCCATGGTCTAGTAAGCTATTTAAAATAAGGTATATTATTCTATAGTATTTAGTACACTTAAATAGTTCATTAAAACTGTAATTCTAAATTGACTTTTTAATTATATTTTGACTGTAATTTGAACTTATATTCTGACTTTATTTGACTGTATGTATTGACTAAATGATTAACATGTTTTTAATATTTGTATGCCTAAATGGTAGAATGTGTCAGGAACCTTATTGTTAAAACCTCATTTAATACCTACATTTCATGCAAATAAATAAATATTCTATATTCTAACATTCTAACGAAATATCAAAATACTTAAATACTCTCGTTTATTTCTAACAACAATTCACTCTGAAAGTCTGAACCCACTTGTACAATTACCAAGCGATCGTGATCAGCCATAATATTGAAGTGGAATGTCATGTCTAGCAATTAAAATGACTAATAAGTATTCATAAATCGCTATCCGTGAACAGGCGGTTTTAATTATAATGACAACAGTGATTGGCGCTATGATCTGTACAATTAGCCGCGCTGATGCGCCACGTCCACGCAACCACGCGCATAATTACCTCAATTATTAATTGTGGCGTAACTATTAACGTCTCACGCTGACGTAACCGTGGTACAAGTTGGATCTACGATCACGCACTAGCTAACAAGGTACATTTCCGTATCAGAAATTAATTTACCAATTTTTTTTTTCGTTACTTATCTTGGCACTACTTGACACTACCAGTTTAGAGGATATTTTACTGCTAAAAAAGCTTCACGGGTATTATTACTTCCTGTGATGGTTGTTGGGCACAAATAGACTGACCCGGGCAAGTTTTTCTCGTATTTATATCCACAATATGTGATTATTCGGAAACCGATCCCGATTGCATCCAAAGCTCGCACTTTGGTTTCTGGTGTCCATAGTACCCTCTTCCATAATGTATTGTGATCTATTACATTAAGCGACTACTATGGGTTCTATGGACTAGGGCATTAAATTTGAAACTTTAAATTCGTTTTGAAACTTTATCACTAAAAAGAAAACCATCGACCATCGTCCATCAATCAACAGCTGAACCGGCTCGGATCAGGTGAGGTCGACGTAGACACTAAAGAAATGGTTTAAATGTTAGATTTTCTAGTACAAAAAAAGCTTCGGTAGTTTAGTGGTTAAGGAGTCAGCTTTACAATCGAGAGATCCTTAGTTCGGATCCTGGCCATTACACTACCAACGTGAACCCACTCCTAGCATAAGTTATTCAGCATAGATGGAGGAATAAGAGGGAATATTAGTAATATCTTTGCAAAATTAAAAAAAAATGTTTATGCAATAGTAGCAAATGATCCTGTTAATTGTGTAACAGTATTGTATTAGTGATAGTATTCGTTCAATATTCAGTAAAGGACACGAGATGAACTCTTGTTCGAGAGTTTATCATCGCCCTGTCACTCCACAGTTATTTATGGACCAGTAAACTTGGAAATATATTTTCCTCGGCGGCGGCCGCGCGTCCATTTCAGGTTAAGCCCCTTGGGCCAGGCCACTAGACGAGTCGAGTGTCATAAATTTGAAAACTGTTTCGTGAAAGCGAAAAAATGAAACAAATATTTGACGTTCACTCCGGTCTGATCTTCGATATGAGCCCGGCTAGCCTGCCATGAATTTACGACTATTTACAAGCGAATCGAGTTAAACGCGTACATAAACTCGGTGAAATTGCCTATGAATATGAACATAGCAGTATAGTAAAAATATTTACGTGTGCAAATGTCACGGAAAGTCTTATAAATTGGAGGAAATCGTTTTTAAATGTATTCTAATTTTATTTATGATGTACATACTACCACGATTTATGCTTATACATATATCACAGTTCGAGAAAACGTAGAGAACGGGCACTATCATATTACAATTCGTAGGAGTAGAACAGAATTCATAAACAACTTTGAATCTACCTAATACATAGGTGCGGTGCATTAAAATCCCTATGATGCTAACTGTAAATTTAACACTGGTGAATGGACTGAAGAAACTTATTCTCAATTTTTTTTTATTTCCTAGTATATTTTATGCTGTAACTCTGCCGTGTGATACCTCTGGTTTAAACAAAAGAATTCTTCAGAAAGCGAGAGATTACTCAAAGAAGTTCACTACCTACTCAATAGTGAATGATATTATGTATTGCGTGAATGTCTATTTGCATTTTTCTGTGTATATTAGATGTATATTTCGTAGATTATCATAGAATATACAGTCTACAAAAGATATAAGTGTACACGTATTAATATAAAGTTGTAAAAAAGGTGTACACCTGTAGGTGTACGTTTATCGACTGTGCGTATTGATTCACCCGCAAAAGCTTCCTCGAATATGTGTACACATCTTGATGAATGACTTACTTCAAAACCTACTGACCTATTCTCAGTAAATAAAGCTTATCTTATACATGTCAGCTAGTATAAGGCGCAATGCACACAACCACTGTACACGACCAACGGACAAAGCTTTTATGAGCGCTTGTCTTTTTGATCATCATATTCTCTTTTTAATAAGTGGGCAACGGACTTGGAGCATTGTGAATGCGTCATTTCTTTTTTATTACGTCATATATCAGCTTCCTTCCGTGCAGTATTATATCCCTGCTCTCCGAATGTTATTAAATTTACTAATTCAACTTCATGACGTCAAAGATGTTTTAAAATTTAAAATTTCTGACCAAACCAAACAATTTTGAACTGGCGTTTTGGATGCTTTACTTATATTTTTTTTGGAAGTGTAGGAGCCTACCGACACTTTTGGGCCAACCAAGCCAACCTTAACTGCTTAAATACTAACGGAGACTTTGGCGCAGACATTCCTCCCAAAGTTAGGAGGTAAGACGGCAGTCGTTACTAGGAAAGCTAAAATCCCAAAATAAAAACGATAAGTGGACTCTTGGTTCCATAATGCTGAGTAAACAGTGGTAGAGTTTGTGAGAGAAGAAAAGAGGGACAGCCTTTGTGACCCGGTGCCGTGGTAGTGAACGCGGCCGCTACGCAGGAGGCGGTGGTTCGATCCCCACTCAGTGCAATTATTTGTATGCAAGAATATGGCTATTTGCATTAGTCTGGGTGTTTCTATGTATAATAGATATGTGTATTTACAAAAACAGTATGCAATATATTGTTACGTGAACACTGGTTCCGGTAATAAAAAATGAAAACATTTGAACATAGCAGTAATAAACGGTAAATACCGGTAGCTCGCGATTGCGGCGCGTACCCCCATCACTGGGTGGTGAACGCGGTCATTACCTTTTAAGGTAATGCATCGTGCTAACGCGCATATAAAATGAGTCACACGCGTTGATAACCAATCAGCGCATTCCGTCAAACGGAGAATCGATCGAGCACAACACTAATCGACAACAAGAAAAAAAAAACACGCCCCGCGCTCGCGCCGAGGCAGACGGCAGACCTCATTCTATCGCGAGACTTCACGGCGGTACGTGATAATCTGAACGTGAACTTAAAACCTAGATAACACATAGTCTAGATTCTGCCAGTTACTAGTGTACTATTGTACTACAGTGTAGTCTACTAGCCTAACATAAAGGCTAGTTAATATAATAGCAGTTCCCAACATAAGGGGTAAGTCTAGTGTCCTTAATAAACAGTGCGCGAGTATTAAACGATAGTCACGAAAATAATAACGTAAAATAACAGCTTCATTCGCGTGTAACATTCCTGCTTAGCCCCTAGGAGCTAAGCGTGATGATAGCTCATTTTTAGTACCTGCCTACCTGCGGTCGGGAGTTCGGTAGTTACCTAGCTGTAGTTCATCCTTCGTGTAAATGTAATTAAATTAAATTTAAAGTAAACTGTGATTAACATCGTAATCGTTAAAATGTTGTAAGAAGGTTATTGTATGAAGTGTGTCCATAATATATGTCGCGAGTATACATGTCGACAGACAGCCGAATATAGTAATTGCTTAAGAACTATTCAATTAGTTGTAATGTTTGATTGTTCATATTCTAAGAGAAAAATCAACACGGTGATATCTCGCCATAATTTTCTATGGATACCCACATTTTTAAAATATGTAAATTGTCGAATTTTAATCTCGTTTTAAATCCACGGTTCAGCTTATA
Source organism: Eilema sororculum (assembly GCA_914829495.1). Taxonomy (NCBI): domain Eukaryota; kingdom Metazoa; phylum Arthropoda; class Insecta; order Lepidoptera; family Erebidae; genus Eilema; species Eilema sororculum. The sequence goes on along the minus strand of OU618553.1, from coordinate 10,718,281 downwards.
TATGTATTATAGTTTAATTATTACTGAACCATTTAATTATGGTTGATTGAACCGTGGTTAACGGGGTTACAGACGTACTTACGATTATTAATTCCGGAACAATCCAGTTTTATTTCTTTGTTTATTGTGTAATTTGTGTTATGTGTACCTACCATTGTACAGCGCCGCCGACCTTAGGGCCCATGTAGAAAATTATACGTTGGGGCCCGGCGCTGTGCATTGGATTCACGCACCAGTGCCTAATCGTGTGGTTGTCTCCCCAGAACTTGGTACCGGCTGGAATACCGGTCCACTTCACACCGGCTGTAATAGCAGCACCGCACCGTACCGGCCCGCCTCCGAACCAGCTGAGGTTGCCTGCCCGCTCCGTACCGTCTGGAAGACGGCCTTGGCGACGACCCCGCGGATCGAACTTGCAGCTGCGAAGCCTGGTGACCTTGAGGGGAAGACAACGTCACACTCGCACGGGGCCAGCCCGGAACCCCAAGTTGAGTACATTACTCAGCCAACCGTTTATAGTGACGTGTACGCGTACCCGAACCGACACTCGACCTTTACTTAGAGTAGTTTTATTATTGTTATAGCAGGACCTACGGATTAAAGTTGTAGATCTCGTACCAATCGTTTTCTTCATCCTTGACCCCGTAGGGCCCCGTATCATTGGCGCCCGAACAAAAAGAGTGTCTGTAGGGTATACGTCCACGTCGATTACTGTGAGCGGTTGCGCTACTTTGTATGTGTGTAAGGGTACTGTCTTTTGTGCTCACTCCTGTACTGGGTCGGGAGAGAAAAAACAGCTTAGAAAGCATCCAGTTGCCTCTCGTTGGGTTAGGCAGGTGGTAGGAGCCCACCAAAAACCAAGGGTCCTTAGCGACCCACCTTCCAAAATTTTTTTTTTCTTTTTTTTTTCTTTTAGAGTCCCCGAGCACAAGGGAGGGTACCCATATATTTTGTGTTTGTCTTCCCATACAGGAATTATTTTAATATTACACTACCTTGATTGCCGAACTCGCGACCAGGTATTGAGATAATTGTATTTTAGCTATCGAATATTAAGTAGATAACGAATTTTAGTATTTTAGTTATAGGGGAATTTCTCCCAACTCAGCTACTTTAGCGTAGATTTGTATTGATTTAATAGCCCACCGAACCGAAGCATGGCTGACCGTAAAATAAAATACTTACAATTAAATAAGGCGGATTTAATATATGAAGTGGCCATTAGAGGACTCTTACCTGCAGATAGGGTAGATACGTTGAGAGTACAGCTGCAGAAGTCGCTCGAGGAATACCCGGCTCATTCTGTTGTCGAGTCGTGTTACCCTCTAGCTGACGATTTGATAGGGATCGAGGCTACCTTACAGAAGGTGTCGGACAACATCGAGACATTGTCAACGGAGTCGGACGATAATAGATCTCTATACGAGCGTACATTGACTTTTCTCAATCACGTATATTTTAGGCTTCGGAGGTTGGAGAAGCCTGCCACGAAGGACGAGAGCACCGATATCGCGAAGGTACAACAGCTCTTCGATTCTTGTTCTGCTCAATTTAAAAATATAGTAAACCCGTACGCAGCTAGGAGCCCCTCATTGAGAACACCGGTGGTACTCGAGGACAACCAGTTTATGTTCTTGAAATCGCCGCAGGTTGCACCAACGTTGGTGGTGAACGAACCTGTTACCGAGCCAGTTTCACGTGACATGCCCGTCGAAAGAATTAGGGTCTCATGTGACCGCTCTAACGCCCTAGATATCATAAAAATCAAATTCGATGGGAAGAGCTGTGCTCGTGCATTCTTAGAGCGGATGGAGGAAGTCCGTTCAGCTCGGGAAATTCCGGATAAAAAATTGTTAAGTTTGGCGCCAGAGTTCTTCACAGGTGATGCGCTTCATTGGTTCCGTAGCGTACGTGCAACCATCACATCGTGGCAGCAATTAAAGTGCATTTTTTTGGAGGACTTCGACCCTCCAAATTTTGATGTCCGTTTTCTAGAGGAGATTCGTGCGCGGACCCAAGGGGAAAACGAGGGTATAGTGGTTTACCTTGCGATCATGCAAGGCATGTTCGCGAGATTGTCTACGCCGTTGTCCGAGGCGCAGCAGTTAAATATAATTTTTCAGAACATCAGACCGTGTTACGACGTTTTTATTGCGGGAGGACCTCCCATTTGCTCAGTGAAGGAGCTCAAGGTTAGGTGCCGGAATTACGAGCACTCGCTCGCGCGCAAGAACGCCTTCAAGGAGCCAGCACAGTTGACAATGGCCCCAGAGTTCAACTACAACCAACAAGCGGCCAAGAAGGACGGCAAGCCGAGGTCATTGGTGCACGCTGCAGTGGCGGCGATGTCAGTTCCCCCTGGTAGGCCAAAATCCAATAACTATTGTTTTGCTTGCGGGAAAGAAGGCGTGACTAAGCGCTCGTGTCCAGATTGTGCCCCAGGCTACACACCTAAACCTAAGAGCGGTTTCGTCCCAAAGTGCGTTGGTTGCGGTCGGAAGGGTGTCGCTTTTAAAAATTGTAGCTCCTGCAGGGATAGGGTCCCAGCGTCCTCGTCGGATAACTCCCCTGGGCCTTCAAAAAACTAGTGTCAGAGGATCGAAGAGATGAGAATAAGACAGATATGGAATCCTGGAGACAGTGGCTCATAACTATAAAAATTTTTTTCAAAACATATCAAGTCTCTTCGATCTTCGGCACTAGGCCTCGTAACGATCCCCGCCCTTATATAAAGGTGTCACTCCCTAGTTGTGGTGGTAGGGAGATGTATGGTCTGCTGGACTCCGGATCTGCAGTGTCTATCATCAGCCGCAACGCACATGTAACTATGATGAAGTACGGTGCACGGCTGGAGGAAAGTCAGCGGATCTCTATTGCCACGGCTACTGGCCAAGTTTTTAACTCGATTGGTTCAATCTCCTTACCAGTTTCTTTTGAGAGCGACACAAAACATTTATTGTTCCATATAATACCAGACATCGATTCCATCATGATCTTGGGTATCGATTTTTGGAAATCTTTTAATATTTGCCCGAAGTTTTTATCATTCGTGGATTTTCAGTTAGATTCAGATATGAGGGTGGCGTCGCTGGATGCACTACCACATCAAGTGACCCACGTAAATGCTTATGGGACTCTCTCGTCTGCAGAGAGGATCATAGCGGACAATATCATCAAGGAATTTCGATCCGTCGCATTTGACACCATAGGTTTGGGCAGAACTACCGTCATTACTCATAAAATAGACACAGGTGACTCACCACCAATCAAGCAGCGTTGTTATCGTTTATCACCAGACAAGCAAAGGATAATCTCGGAACAGGTCGACGAAATGTTGGCGTTGAACGTCATCTCACCTGGAGAAAGCCCTTGGCTCTCACCTGTGCTGGTGGTAGGGAAAAAAGATGGCTCAGCGCGATTTTGTCTAGATAGTAGGAAACTCAACTCGGTGACAAAGAAGGATTCGTACAGCTTGCCCTACATATCCGAGATTTTAGACAATCTCAGAGATGCTAGGTTTTTGTCCTCCATTGATCTCTCTAAGGCATTTTGGCAGGTTCCCCTGGATCCAGCAGACAGAGAGAAGACCTGCTTCTACGTGCCAAATAAAGGTACGTTTATGTTCAATGTCATGGCGTTCGGTTTGACTAACGCTCCAGCGACGCAACAAAGGCTCGTGGACGCTCTGTTCGGCCCAGAGTTCGACCTCAAGGTGTTCTGCTACCTCGACGACATCATAGTTGTCAGTAGTTCGTTTGACGAACACGTGTCGCTACTACTGCGTGTGTTGGAGAAGTTGAAGAAGGCCAACTTGGCCGTTAACTAGGATAAGTGTCAGTTCTTTCGTGATAGTCTAAAGTATTTAGGTTATGTAGTAGACGCACAAGGCTTGCGAACGGATCCTCACAAGGTAGATGCCATCTTGGACTACCCTACACCTATGAGTAAGAAGGACGTAAAGCGGTTCTTAGGCACTGCGTCCTGGTACCGTAGGTTCATTCCAGATTTCAGCACCATTGCGGGTCCATTGAACAAGCTAACGTCTACCAAAAGAGGGGCTCCTCCATTCCAGTGGAACAGGGAGGCTCAGGATTCCTTTGTCACGTTAAAGAACTGTCTGAGTAAGGCACCAGTCCTAGCGTGCCCTAATTTGGAATTGCCATTCGAGGTGCACACGGATGCTAGTGACTATGGGTTAGGTGGCATGTTAACGCAGAATATTGATGGCGTTGACAGGCCGATAGCTTTTATGAGTCGTTCCCTCACGAAGCCGGAACGCAATTATAGCGTCACGGAACGGGAGGCTTTAGCCGTCTTAGTGGCCCTGGAACACTGGCGTTGCTATATAGAGAACGGGAAGCGTTTCATTGTTTACACTGATCATGCAGCGTTGAAATGGTTCTTGTCACTGTCGAACCCCACGGGTCGTCTGGCTCGTTGGGGCACTCGCTTATCATCTTTCGATTTCGAAATTAGACATAGAAAAGGGAAGGATAATATTATTCCAGACGCTCTGTCACGGTCAGTTCCGGTAGCAGCCATTGCTGGTGCCATAACACCAGTACAAACAGACGACCAGTGGTATTTGAATGTGTTTGATGGCTGTAAATCGACACCACTGAGTTTCCCAGGGTACTTGATCGAAAACGGTAAGCTGTATAAACAGGTCAAAGGTCACAATATTCTCACTAGGGACTTTGAGTGGAAAGAAGTCGTTCCTGTGGAGGATCGTGAGCGCATCATCAAGGAGAACCACGCGGAACCTACGTCGGGTCATCTTGGTACATTCAAAACTTATCACAAGGTTCGCCTTCGTTTCTTCTGGCCAGGAATGTACAGGGATGTCGCTAGGTACATAGCATCCTGCGAGACTTGCCTAGCATATAAAGCCTCCACGCATTGTACCTTAGGCACACACGGCAAGCCAAAGGAATGCAACAGACCGTTCCAGATGCTATCAGTTGACTTGGTTGGCCCTTTACCCGTTTCAAGGAAACAGAACGCCTATATACTGGTCGTATGTTGCTGTTTCTCGAAGTATTGCCTGATATTTCCACTGCGCCGTGCTACAGCGGCCAACGTCGTAAGAAATTTAGAGGAGGGAGTATTTATGGTCCATGGGATTCCAGAAATCATACTGCAGGATAACGGTGTCCAATTCGTAAGTAAAGAATTGGACACACTTTACAAAAAGTACAAGATTCCGAAGGTACAGTTCACGCCAAAATACACCCCTCAAGTCAACTTGGTAGAACGTTATAATCGCACTATCGTCACTGCAATCGCCACCTTCGTCGAGGATGATCACCGGACGTGGGACGTGCACCTGCCTCAGGTACAGTTTGCCATCAACAGCGCGGTTAACGAGGTAACGCGATTCTCCCCCGCCTTCTTAGTATATGGCAGGGAATTGGTCCCTTGTGGATCATACTACGCATCAGCCACTGATTCCAGTGACCTAGTCTTTCCCCCACGGGACGAGTACGCGGAGAACAAAGGCGCGCTGGCAGCTGTGTTCGATAAGGTACAGGCAGCTCTCCATCAAAGCCACGTCAAGAGCTCCCAACGTTACAATCTTCGCAGGAAGCCGGCTACATTTGAGGTCGGGGACATAGTTTGGAAGCGCACGCAATTCCAAAGTGACAAGGATGCGCGGTTTACAAAGAAATTGGCCCCGAAATATCAAAAGTGCAAGATCATAGCAAAGCGTTCCCCATTAGTCTTTACATTAGAAGACACGGCGGGAAACAATATTGGCAACTGGCATATAAAAGACTTCAAAATGACGAGCTGACATCGTCATATTTTGTAATTTTTTTTATTTTTATTGTAGGGTAACTACGTTGTACTATGTTTAGTCTTGTTGTTCCAACCATCCGGCTTTCCCCATTGTTCGTTGCCAAGTACCGTAGTTTATATCCGATGCCTTAGGTTAGCTAGGAGCTACGTGGAAAGGTATACCTAGGTGAACGTGCAGTGGTTGGAGGGAAGCACAACTACGTTTTTTTATTGTTTTTGTTTCTACTATCTGCAATAGCAAGATATGTAAAAAGACATGTGGTAGAGTTTAGTGCAAAACTCGAGCTGGGTTGTAGACCACCGTCATTCCTGTTGCAGTCGTTATGCGGTCTGTAGGAATTGATGATCCAGAGTAACTACGCACTTAGGGTAAGCCCGTAAGCACCGATCATCTCGTGCATATATTGGTTTATGTAGTTTATATATTAAATAATCTTGTTAATTTAGTTGATTTCAGTTCATAAGTAATCATTTTGACACCGTTTAGTGGTCTCGTACTTAGCATTGTCAACCTAGGCTTGAGGTAACCGCTGGGTTAAAAATAAGCCTTCACTGTGTATAAAAGCTTCCTTAGTGTGAAGTCTTTTTTTATCTGAGGGAGACTTATGTTCTCCCTGGGTTCTATAGCACGTCAGAGCGGTTAGTGACTCTGTTCCCGGTAGGTTAGCTTCAAGTGGTTTGCAATGTACCGTCGAGGAAAGCTGGCGCCAAACTTAACACCTCAATCGCAAGTGGTACGTCCCATCAGGTTGGATAGGGCCGGACAAGGTATGTGTGGTTCGTCTTCCTACCTCCGCGGGAGGAAGACTTGGTGTGATAGGTGTATGTTAGGTGGTGTGTCTGTGTTTCTGTATGGTTGTATGAAAGGGTTTTGCTTGCATTGAAGCCAATGACCTCGTTCCAGAGGGTTTGTTTCAGGCGGATTTTCACTGTTCCCCCAGTAAAAATCCTTCTCCCAGTTCGTCGGGTATTGTTACGTGAACACTGGTTCCGGTAATAAAAAATGAAAACATTTGAACATAGCAGTAATAAACGGTAAATACCGGTAGCTCGCGATTGCGGCGCGTACCCCCATCACTAGGTGGTGAACGCGGTCATTACCTTTTAAGGTAATGCATCGTGCTAACGCGCATATAAAATGAGTCACACGCGTTGATAACCAATCAGCGCATTCCGTCAAACGGAGAATCGATCGAGCACAACACTAATCGACAACAAGAAAAAAAAAACACGCCCCGCGCTCGCGCCGAGGCAGACGGCAGACCTCATTCTATCGCGAGACTTCACGGCGGTACGTGATAATCTGAACGTGAACTTAAAACCTAGATAACACATAGTCTAGATTCTGCCAGTTACTAGTGTACTATTGTACTACAGTGTAGTCTACTAGCCTAACATAAAGGCTAGTTAATATAATAGCAGTTCCCAACATAAGGGGTAAGTCTAGTGTCCTTAATAAACAGTGCGCGAGTATTAAACGATAGTCACGAAAATAATAACGTAAAATAACAGCTTCATTCGCGTGTAACATTCCTGCTTAGCCCCTAGGAGCTAAGCGTGATGATAGCTCATTTTTAGTACCTGCCTACCTGCGGTCGGGAGTTCGGTAGTTACCTAGCTGTAGTTCATCCTTCGTGTAAATGTAATTAAATTAAATTTAAAGTAAACTGTGATTAACATCGTAATCGTTAAAATGTTGTAAGAAGGTTATTGTATGAAGTGTGTCCATAATATATGTCGCGAGTATACATGTCGACAGACAGCCGAATATAGTAATTGCTTAAGAACTATTCAATTAGTTGTAATGTTTGATTGTTCATATTCTAAGAGAAAAATCAACACGGTGATATCTCGCCATAATTTTCTATGGATACCCACATTTTTAAAATATGTAAATTGTCGAATTTTAATCTCGTTTTAAATCCACGGTTCAGCTTATATATGTATTATAGTTTAATTATTACTGAACCATTTAATTATGGTTGATTGAACCGTGGTTAACGGGGTTACAGACGTACTTACGATTATTAATTCCGGAACAATCCAGTTTTATTTCTTTGTTTATTGTGTAATTTGTGTTATGTGTACCTACCATTGTACAGCGCCGCCGACCTTAGGGCCCATGTAGAAAATTATACGTTGGGGCCCGGCGCTGTGCATTGGATTCACGCACCAGTGCCTAATCGTGTGGTTGTCTCCCCAGAACTTGGTACCGGCTGGAATACCGGTCCACTTCACACCGGCTGTAATAGCAGCACCGCACCGTACCGGCCCGCCTCCGAACCAGCTGAGGTTGCCTGCCCGCTCCGTACCGTCTGGAAGACGGCCTTGGCGACGACCCCGCGGATCGAACTTGCAGCTGCGAAGCCTGGTGACCTTGAGGGGAAGACAACGTCACACTCGCACGGGGCCAGCCCGGAACCCCAAGTTGAGTACATTACTCAGCCAACCGTTTATAGTGACGTGTACGCGTACCCGAACCGACACTCGACCTTTACTTAGAGTAGTTTTATTATTGTTATAGCAGGACCTACGGATTAAAGTTGTAGATCTCGTACCAATCGTTTTCTTCATCCTTGACCCCGTAGGGCCCCGTATCAATATGTATGCGTTCTATATTCCGTAACACAAGCTAGTTAAGCGTACCGTGGGCATATTATCTACTAGCTTTTGCCCGCGGCTCCGCCCGCGTGGATGTCGGTTATCGCGACCAAACATAGCCTATATCCTTTCTCAAGGTCTAATCTACCCCTATACAAATTTCATCAAAATTGGTTCAGTAGTTTCAGCGTGAAAGCATAACATACAGACAACCAGAGTTACTTTCGCATTCATAATATTAACTAGCTTTTTCCCGTGGCTCCGCCCGCGTGGATGTCGGTTCTCGTGACAAAACATAGCCTATGTCCTTTCTCAAGGTCTAATCTACCCCTATGCCAAATTTCATCAAAATCGGTTCTGTGGTTTAGGTGTGAAAGCGTAACATACAGACAGACAGACAGACAGACAGAGTTACTTTCGCATTTATAATATTAAGTATGGATATGGATTCTGTGCCGTGGGTCTAGATAGCGTTGTGTAGAATGTTGTGGAATATTTATTTATTATATAAAACAGTGAATATAATGACTTTAAAATGAGGACGTGTTTTATCACGTCGTCAGTCTATATACAGATTGTACACAGATGCATCTGTGTGCTATAGCCCTAAGAACAGGGCACGCGAATGTAGGGATTACTCCTCACAATCACAGGGTACTAAAATAATTTTAACGACAGTTTGATTACTTTTATCGCAAGTTTTCGCTTGAGTTGTCACGTTTTCAAGCCATTAGTTTTATGCGAATTATTGCTAAGGAATTGCTTATTTATTATCAACGTTTGGAACACAGAACATTATTTATCGACGTCTATTTTAGTTAACCGCCGAGAAAATTTGTCTGTAATCAGCTTCTGGACATCTTGGGTCCACTTTTGTTTGGCCATTTGTCAAATTGCGTTATTGAAGTTGCTGTTGATTTAAGTCAGTTGCTACGGGATCGGGTTTGGATTTTTTTATTCGTTGTATTTTTTTTTTGTATTCTTAACTCATACCAGCTCTGCTATGTTTGATAATTAGAAGAAAAAGTATTGTTAGTAAAAAGAATATCAGTAACAGAACTAAATAATATTTCCATAACTCTTCCAGCTGTAAGTACGAGTGTAATGGCCAGGACTCGAACCCGATTCCTTGATCACTATTCTACCTGTTATACACTATATTAATAGTGTCACCTATTAATATTGAGACTAAATCTGTCAACGCAATTAATAAAAACTGTTTTTATTTTTACCCGACTACGGCGAAGCCAAAAGGAGGGTTATGATTTTGACAGGCTATGTATGTATGTATGTATGTATGTATGTATGTATGTATGTATGTATGTATGTATGTATGTATGTATGTATGTATGTATGTATGTATGTATGTATGTATGTATGTATGTATGTATGTATGTATGTATGTATGTATGTATGTTCATTTGTTCCCTCATAGCTCCTCAAATACTTATTAGAATTGGACAAATGAGGTATCGTTACAAGCGGCTAGATCGTCCGATGGTTATAGGCTATATGACGTGTCACCCAATCTTGTGTGGCGCCCTCTAGCGCTCATAAGTCCCTTATGAGCGCTAGAGGGCGCCACACAAGATGTATGTATTGAAAAATAAATTTGAGATAAATATGCCGTGTTTGGTATCAAATGAAAGTGCTTAATAAGTACATTTCAAATATGTATAAATTGTTAGCTTTACCTTGCCTCAAAATAATTTAAATAAAAAATAAAGTTTAAACTAAAACCCGACTACCGAAAAATCACGCTTTAAAAAGTGACAAACAAGAAAATATCAAGGATAGCCGTGGTCGTATGCCACTTACTCTAACAAAACAATAATATATTCTAGGGAAAAGTGGCATACGACCACGGCTATCCTTGATATTTTCTTGTTTGTCACTTTTTAAAGCGTGATTTTTCGGTAGTCGGGTTTTAGTTTAAACTTTATTTTTTAGTTTAATATGCATACATGAAACATTCCAACATTATAAAATAAATGCAAAGAACACCACTATACATATAAAAGTTAAATCGATATACGACACTCGTGTACAAGTTGTGAGAAATATTTCTGCGAAAAACTCAGAACAGGGAGAAATAACCTTTGGAGACTGACTATGATGTAGAGGACATCGCAAATGTGGACGTGATCAGCGTTACTACTGCCTATACTCCGCAAAACTATAGTAGCTACCAATTTTAGTTGCTAACTCGAAACATGTCCGAAAGGAAATGTCCTCTTTCTTAGCGTTTATTAGTTTGTGTCGACGAAATACACTCATTGTCATTGGGGTCCGAGTAAATGAGGTTTTTCCTTTAATCTAGTTTTTGGGGATGCTTTTACGGAAAATGATTAGTTTGAACCTTGTATGGGATTAACGAATCATGGCTCCCTTATGTTCAGAGGAGTGGTTATATTCTGTTTTTATATTTTTTCTTTGTATATGTTGTGTCTCGAAAGGAGGATATACATACTCAGTGTCATATTATAAAGAAAAAAAGTTTAGTAAGGCTGAAGCCCCATTTGTGCGATGTGCTGCGTTGTGTTGCATTGAGCAGAGTCATTCTTAGAAATTTAATGGAATTTCTCTCATTGCTATAATTTTATTTGATGACAAAATTCTAAGAATGACCCTGATCGACGCAACGCATAAGTGGGGCCTTAGCCTATGTTGCATCGGTGGAGGATCGGGTGAAATGACGTACATTGGGAGAGGCCTATGCCCAGCAGTGGACCTGCGATGGGCTAATTGATTGATTGAAGAGGTATCGTGAATGTTTTTTTCTTCTCTCGTAACTGGTTACAGAGCTACAGTGCATAGACGTATCTGGCTAAAGGAAAATAATTATGTACATCGGTGAGATCATTAAAATCTAATTAAGACCGGGCTCTAGTGCAGGTTTCCTTCTCAGGATCGGGAACTCAGACGGCACTCGTTAAAACAAACCAATAAAAAGAGGAGCAGGAGAGCGGATCCTGAGCTTCAAAGTGCTAGCCGGAATTCAACTGGCTGAATGAAGAAAAAGATTGAAAAAAGATATTTATATCCATACTTCCATACTAACATTATAAATGCAAAAGTAACCCTGTCTGTCTGTCACGCTTTCACGCCTAAAACACTAAACCGATTTTGGTAAAATTTGGTATAGGGGTAGATAAGACCTCGGGTGGAGCCGTGGACAGAATCTACCTTTTAGTAAAATACAAGTAAAAAATGTACGTTCTAAACCAATCACTACGCAAAAATAATCTATAAATACGTGCATTTTCGGTACCGATGGGCTTTAAACGTGAAATGTATGTAAGGTCCTATGCAGTGGGCAGACAATGCGGGTGGGTGGGCGAGATAACTATGATAAATGAGTGTTTTGACACCCAGCCCCGTCTATACTGGATCGATTGTTTCGATAAAAGTGTATACTTCATAAATCACAGCCTCAGTTTAGACTCCTTGTAGATATGGTCTATATTTGATGAATATTAGACTGGAGAAATACCAAATTAATATTTGTTTTAGAAACATAAATCCATCATACAGTGTACATATTAAACCGACAATATTTTACAAAATGATTGTTCACGTCTTGCGGCTACCGTCCAGCTACGTGGGTAACAAATGCCTGGTAATGGCGCCCCCACCGGGTCCAGGTAGAAGGACCCGGTCTCACTACCTTGGACGCCCAAGATCGTGCGAAATGGAGGAGAAAGAGCCGGCCGGACACTGAGCTTCGAGCTCGAGGTTTAAGGTCATTATGTGGATGATGATGACGATCGTTGATCAAATATAATATACATATAGCAGTCAGTAATAATAATACATAAAACTAACAGTATTATAGCCAATTTCGAAGTTATTCCGAACCACGATGTAAATGAATCATAAAACCGACACAGGTCTACAATTTATCCCGAAAATTCGTCTCGTCTTTTTCGTTCTTGATCAAATATAGGGCCTAATATACTTAAGGTTTTAGACTGATACAGTCAAAAACAAAAGTGCTATCCTTACCCTCGTTTTTTCTCCATAAAGTAGATTAGTAGAAGGTCAAACCATATATCTTGGACTTAAATCGTGAAATATAAAAGGCCGGATTGTTTAGTAATAATCTATACATAATTAAATTGAAATTGTGAATCGTCCACTGCAGTAGTACCCATGCTATCTTCTAAATACATACAAGAAACGTGTACCATTTCGAGCACATTTTAGGTCTAAGACATTTGGTTCAACCACAGCCCTAGATAAAGTGCCAATTGACGGCAATGGGCTCGTCTCCCTTTACGTGGGACCAAAAATCATAGTTGGCAACACGTGGGTGTTAATACACCTCTGCCTACCCCGGGCGTATACGGGCGTGAGTATATGGATGGTTTATGAACAACTAGCTTTTGCCCGCATCTCCGCCCGCGTGGATGCCGGTTATCGCGACCAAACATAGCCTATGTCCTTTCTCAAGGTCTAATCTACCCCTATTCCAAATTTCATTAAAATCGGTTCAGTCGTTTAGGCGTGAAAGCGTAACATACAGACAGACAGACAGACAGAGTTACTTTCGCATTTATAATATTATTAAGGATTAAGGATACAATCTTATAAATTTGCATTTTTTTACATTAACATGGAAGAAAGAATAAAAGATAAAGATCATGAGATGTGTCTATTATCACCGTCAATATATTGCGATAATCAAGTAGCTATTCCCAAATCAGCAGTACCAGGGGGCCTGCAGTTTGGCCATAAATGTCGAATCAACGTGATATAAGGTCGACAAACGACGCCAGTACTCGATTTACTAAGAACAAAGAAACCGTTTTCGCCTACTTTTCTTTTGTGGGGAGTCGCAGACAGCTCGCACTCTATTACAGAGCCATTCATTCGCTCAAATGAGCCGCTTAATTTATCGTTTCTTTATTACAAATAATCTGTTTTAAAGTTACAAAGCCTTTTTGGAATGCAACGGAGATTCGTGAAAGCGATAATGGCTGAGTATTGTACGGTTTTCTTTTATTTTAAGTCTGGGAATTCAAGAGTATCATTTTAGGTTTTGAATAGAAGTGTGTAACTTTCTTACTATTAAGAATTTACCTATTTTGCCATGTAAGTTTCTGAGTCTATATTTTTGTTTCGGTGTCTAGATAGTTTTGTTGGTCAGAGTATATTCTAGTCTAGAAAGAGAAAAATTGCAGTTTCAAATTCAGTCCTGGATGCATTTTCGATCTATATCTATTATTTGTGCTCATATTTATACAATATAATGACTGATCAAACTGTAGAATGACTTAATGTATACTTACTTACTATTATTGTGAGTTTGACATGAATAATAAAAATGAGATGTGACGTACAAAGGTGAGCTTAGTTCAAACTTGAGTAGTTTTGGGAGTGCACAGAGGAAACCAAATCTATGTAATAAAAATAAATTTAAATTTAAAAAAAAATCTCCCGACTAATATACCTTCCAAACAAAAAAAAACTACATCCAAATCGGTTCATCCGTTTAGGTGCTACGATGCCACACACACACACACACACACACACACACACACACACACACACACACAGACACGTCAAACTTATTGCACCCCGTCGTTTTTGCGTCGGGGGTTAAAAACTCATTACATTGAGTCAATAATTTTATTTAAGATTAGTTATTATTATATAAAAGAGGAATAACATCCTCATTGCCTCAACATTTTATTAATGGCTGAAGCATGGCACTTAAGTTGAATACCCATTGTGGACTATTTAAATTATTCCTAAGAATGCTTTGCACAGTTTCAAGAGTTTTCTCAGTAAGCTAGCAAGTTGTTAAGGTAACACTTGTTTGTAAAAAACTAACAACACCAGTATAAGAATCTTGTGCAAGAGTTGTTTCTATAAGAGATAACAATGCATACAAATTGGAGTGAATTTAACATAGGTAGTGGAACTTTTTCATCTCTAAATAATGACTTTTTTAATCTAGGCCAACTGTTTCGATTACAAAATGTAAGACACGCGATAGTGAATTTTGAATTTCGAATGAGATGCTGACACTAGTCACGGACTATAGTTATTGAGTGCTTCCACATTGTACCCACAAAACTGTACCATGATTTTTTGATTACAGATTCGTCATGTCTGTCTATTTATCCGTCCGTATGTCACAGCCACTTTTCTCCTAAACTATAAGGCCTATTCTGTTGAAACTTCGTAACTAGATGTATTCTGTGAACAGCATTAAGAATTTCACACAAAAATAGAAAAAAAAAGTAATAAATTTTGGGGGTCCCTATACTTAGAACTGAAAGTAAAAAAAAAAATTTTTCATCAAACCCATACATGTGGGGTATCTATAGATAAGTCTTCAAAAATTCTATTGAGGTTTTAACATCAATTTTGACACCATCTGTATAACGCGTAGTGTGCCTTTTTAATCAAAACTGACGAATGGTCACTAGTCAAATAGCGGGCTTAATTTGGGTTTCCTCTCTGTTCATTCCCCTAAAACTCACACCATTTCGAAACTCCTTAACTCATCCCGATTTTTATTCTGCAACGCTTTTTTAATCCCACGGCATATATTTACTTATTTTCTGTTCTAAACTCATGCCACTTTGTATAGTATACACATACAGCCAGTTTTAAATAAATTGGAGTAATTGTTCTCAAACAAAATTTAAATGTCAACACCCACACAAGCTTAGAGCACACAAGCTTAGAGCACACACACATAGAAACACATGATACATGTTAATATGTACGTATGAGAGGCAATACTTATCACGGTTGACATAATACCATCTTTAATCAGATTTGTAGTATTTAACGTTCTAAAGACTCCGTATGACAGCGCCTGAACAAAATTAAGTTAATTCTGGAGACTTCTCTCCTTTGTCTTTGATACCGTGTATAGATGCGTGTGTTTTATTGCGTAAATAGGGGTTCATAATGCTTATTATACGATTTGAATAAGATTGTTACAATTAGAATTTGTATTTTTTTGTATTATTGTACAATTTATAGACAATGATGTCAATTCAAACTTTCTTCTGTTTTCAACGTTCCTTTAATGAGTAACGTTAATAAAATTTAGTTCGTTGACTTGTTTGAATGCACTAATCTTAAAAACTACCAGTGCGATTCTTATCCATAGCCCTCTCTTCAAGTCAAGAGTCAATAACTAGGCAAGGAAACGTGTTCTATTATCAAACATGTGGTTCCATGAAGGTAAATGAAGATGTCGTCATAAACCTTCATGGATCCATTGACACAAAATTATGAATTCCTGCATTTTTGGATACTACATACAAAAATATGGATTTCTGCATTTTTCTGTACTAGATACAAAATTATGTTCAACTGTAGTAAGTAACAAAAAAACTGCCTATAAAATGCTATACCAGGATTAGTTCTGTTGTGGTGACCCACGAAATCATCGACATTCATTTAATCCGAAATAAATTGGAAGATTTAAATATATCAGATTGTTTTTTGAATGAATTTTTTATAGCATTTATTATGCTAACTTTTAAGTTCAAAAAACATTGGAAAAAATGAAATGCTCAACTGAGACTCGAACTCACGGACCTTTCCAAAATTCAAAAATTCATTCAAATATTTGGGCGCAGTCATCAAAATTCAATGTTTAAAAATGGTTGAAAAATCATTCATTGTTTCCAACAGTTCGTAAGAATGTTGGTAGATGGCTGCACCGTCGCCCTTATAGACGGATATAAAGAGAAGGAAAATTTGGAATATATCATATTTTATTTACTTCCATTAATAGGCCAACGATCTCTACTGAATAACGTCAAACCGTTAAATATTGTTGCCCCGTCATCTATACTATTATACAATTAAAAATTGGAAATGTTTGTTCGCGATGGACGCAAAAACTACTGAACGGATTTTGATGCGGTTTTTTATTAGAAAGGTCTTGATCAGACTTTGCTGTGGGTCGCGGTCACGGGATCAGTATTTCTGTGACCCTGGTACATTGGCATGAAGTACAAGGCTCACAGAAATTTGAAGGAACTTTATCTGGGTCGCGGGAACAGGAGCAGTGTGTCCTAAACCTTTCTATTTCGAACTTAACGCGGACGAAGTCACGGGCGAAAGCTAGTTTCCAATATATCCACGCGTCACCTTGAGAGAGAGAGAGGCTCTATCGTCTCTGTTGCCCAGAGTGTACCGCGTGGAGGTTCCAGGTCCCGCACCTGCTTAGTTTGAACCTAGACAAATTCTTCTAGAATATTGTTCTCTTTATAAGGTATTACAAAACTATGTCACCTCCTTTTTTTCGTGCGGAAATCCCCACGGATATCTCCTCTGTCAGAGCTGGGAGGGGAGGTTATATCAGACTCGAACCGACTAAAACCGCATGCCGACTGACTGTCGTGGTGCTAGGCCGGAGGTGAGGTTGTCTTCAATATATCCCTCGCACCCCGGCTGACCCAGGGCCTTCCCTTCCGGTCTTGCCCTCCTCGAGAGAGGGGACAGCGGTGTCCCCGACTCGCTACTGGAAAACTATGTTACCTCCAAGACAATACCGATAACACAAGTTTTGCAATGATTTACGAACTTACGAGTAAGTATTTCAACAATAGTATTGAATTGGCGACACACTCAACTAATGTTATTTATTGCACAAGTTGGACATACTTTGTACTACATTGTTTGTTATTGTATTATGGAAGTTGGTTTACTCAAGTATGTTGGAAGTTGCTGACGGTGCCAGGAGTACCAATTGAAAACAAAGAATGAGCCACAATTTTAAATTGTAATACGATGGTGTAATATAAACGCACGGTATTTGTAATTCTATCCTACTTTCTATATCTAATATTATAAACTAGCTTTGGCCGGCGGCTTCGCCCACGTGGATGTCGGTTATCGCGACCAAACATAGCCTATGACCTTTCTCATGGTCTAATCTACCCCAATACCAAATTCCTACAAAATCGGTTCAATGGTTGACAAGATAGAATTACTTTCGCATTTAAAATATTAGTATGGAAGTATGGATATGGATGTGAAGGTTCGTGAAGATGAGAGGCTATTTGGATATTGTTATTGAATCACGCTCTCTTGGCTGAGTGGACCTGACTAAAATTCGGAACAGGGATAAAACAAATAGGCCTAGAATAGAACTTATATGATTATATGAGAACGTTATCATAATTCCACTAGGTTGGGCGCGGGCAACAGCTAGTACAGTCAGCGTCATAGATATATTATTGTCCTAAATAAACGTGTGTAACAAATATCAGGACAATCCGTAAACAGGAAGGGGGTAAAAAAAGAAATTAAGATCATTTTGAGCAATTAGCTCGTCAACGTCTTTCTGATGCTGGCACACGATAAACAGTAAATTCTCTTCTAAACAAATGTTTAGAGACAATAAAAATCTAGAAAATTTAACAATATATACATAATATATTACGTTCATATTCTATTCATTACAGATATTCTAATACATACATACATAAAATCACACATTTATCCCTTGAAGGTTAGGCAAAGGAGAATTAACACCCACATTTGCTATATTCCGGGTACTATTGATGACTCGAGCCTATATGTGAGGCCTGAGTCTGGGCTTCAAATATTTGTTCTAATTCTTCTTTTTATTGATAGGCTCTGTGTCGGTGGTAGTGAATGCGACTGCCACGCAGGAGGTGCGGGTTCGATCCCCGCTCAGTGAAAATATTTGTATGCATGAATATGGCTATTTGCATTGGTCTGGGTGTTTTATATGTATAATATGGTATGTATTTACAAAACAAAAGTATCTAAGTATATTAATTCTAGATTCCATAAGACAAGCTAGTTAAGCTTACTAAGGGTCTAGATAGCGTTATGTAGAATATTCTCGAATATTAATATGTGGAATATCTAATACTCCCAATGTAAGGTTTTTAATGGCCCTCTCTATTTCTTTTCTTTTTATTTGAGTTATAAGCCCTCGGATAAGGGACAGTGATGAACCTTCCAAAGTTCCTACACAATTAGACGGATGATATAGGAAGGCATAGGGGCCATGTAAACAAAGAAATCTATAAACATTACATATAAATGTTGATTTCGTATGTGAATGCTTCAGAATTATATCATTGTGAATAGTTATTTTTAAACTATCGTGGTGTAAACTCATAGTTTTTATACAGGGTGTATTTTTGAAACGGGGCAGTAAGGGCAAGTACCTTAACCATTGCAGTTACAGCAAAACGTTCTTAAAAGACCTTCGCTGACTTTTTGGGACATTTTGAACTGCATTCATAGATGTTGTAAAAAACTTACAGTTAGCAAAAAAATGCAAAAAGTTCAATTTTTTTTTATGCCAATCGATTCTATTTCATGTGGGGATCAAAAAACTCTATGGGACCATTTTAGCTTTCAGTACTAGAAAAGACAGAAATCGCCAAAAACTTTTCCCATACATTTCGGCAACAGAAACAAATTTTTACGATGGTCTAACTTTTTGTTATGGCCAGGAAGTGGGTAGAATTGACTGTAAAGTAAATAAAAAGAATTTTTACCCTCAAATTTCGAATTTGATTCGAAAATCTGTGTGTTATACTTAGTTTCAGCTGAGAAACTTCGTATGAGTTATTAATTAAGGATTTTCGCTAAATGTCTTCTAATCGTGAAAAAATTGACTTATTAGAAGCGTATTTTGTCAATAATCGAAATGCGGGAGCTGCATTAGTATCCGTTGCGGCATGTGCCAACAAGAAAGGTTATTACAAATCTTTTGAAAAACCTGGAATTGCAGGGTTCTTTCAAAAGAAAGCGGCAGCCTCGTGTGGACATGGACACGGAGATTGCGGTTCTGACTTATGTCGAAGCATATCCAGATGTATCGTCCAGGCAAGTCGCCCTTGAAGTAGGTGTATCCCACTCCCTTGTGATAAAGATATGGAAGAAACACGGCTACAAGTGCTATCGATATGGGCGCATAGTTCAAGTGTTACATCCGGGTGATGATGTTCGAAGGCTTACTTTTTGCAGATGGCTAAAAGGAAAAATAAGCAGAGATCATGAATTTTTAAATTACATACTGTGGTCAGACGAAACGAATTTTTCCAATAACGGTATGTACAACAGAAAAAAATCACCACTATTGGTCCAAAGAAAATCCACTAAGAGTTACGGCAAGTCATAATCAGGTTCGCTTCTCATTCAACTGTTGGTGTGGTATAATGTCCAATCGAGTCATAATGGTGGAATTTTATGAAGGGAAACTGAATTCTGCCATGTATAATGAAGTCATTTTACACCATCTTGAAAACGAGATGGACGAATGGCCCCTGTCGGAATTGCGAAAAGTTCATTTTCAACAAGATGGTGCTCCGCCACATAACAGTCACCTTTCACGTTCCAATTTGAGCCGCCTATTCGGTACACAGTGGATAGGTACACATGGTCCAACACAGTGGCCACCTCGTAGCCCCGATCTAACACCACTTGATTTTTTTTTATGGGGCTTCGTGAAAAACGAGGTATATAAGACGACGTACGCCAGTGTTCAAGAGCTCAAGGATGCATTAATGACCATTTTACGTAATATTCATCCCAGAACATTATTAGCCGCCATTCGTTCAGTGCAAAAAAGGATAGACTTATGTATTCGTGAAAATGGTAATAATTTTGAGCAATTTATTTCATAAACCAATTTCTTAAATGTTTAAATGATTTTTTTTATTTAAAAAAGTTCAAAATTTTACCTGACCTATGAGTTTCGAGTTGATTTATCGTATTTCCGTACGAAATGTATGGGAAAAGTTTTTGGCGATTTCTGTCTTTTCTAGTACTGAAAGCTAAAATGGTCCCATAGAGTTTTTTGATCCCCACATGAAATAGAATCTTCTTTTTGCATTTTTTTTGCTAACTAAGTTTTTTACAAAATCTGTGAATGCAGTTCAAAATGTCCCAAAAAGTTAGGGAAGGTCTTTTAAGAACGTTTTGCTGTAACTGCAACGGTTAAGGTACTTGCCCTTACTGCCCCGTTTCAAAAATACACCCTGTATATTAGTTGGGCACTTATCGCGATTAAAATTAATGTAATTATGTAATTAGTAATGGCGGGTAGGCTCACAATAAAAAAATTCCCCGTGCCCTTCTAGACACTCGCAGAGCAGTCATGTCGTGACCATAGTTGCTGCAACGCATCTAAAATTTTATCGAGATATGTCCTAAATGTGTTGTGTATTCCCGATTCAGAAATCCATATTTTTGTATACTAGAAACAAAACTATGGATTTTTGCATTTTTGTATACTAGATACAAAACTATGGATTTTTGCATCGATTTAGCACAAATTTTGACACGATTTACAACCAGCTCCAGAATTATTCTGAACTATTATTTTTTTAGCGTCGGCCAGATCGTATTACGTCAATCAGCAGGTTTATTAGCAAGTAGATTTAGGTTGGTACTGAAAATCTTAGTGGAGTCCAGTACATAGGAATACTAACAATCTTAACTATGAACAAATCCTACTAACAAAATTTGAAAGTTTGTATAGATTTTGAAATGGTTTTTATATTCGTAACTCAATCACCAATAAACTATTAAATAGTATTGGATGAACATAGGCGTGGACATCAATTATTTTTTGAACTAAAATATAGAATACTATTCATCCCGGGAAAAAGTTTCTGTGGGGAACAGGAACGGGAAAACAAGACCACACGGGCTGAACTGAAAAGTTACATAAACTCTCAAAACCACTGAACAACAAAAAAAGCGTAATATATTTCAAATCGTTTGCTTTAAATTAAAAGTTCTTAACTAAAAACATAAACAAATTTGTATTACAAACCAGAGTTCCTAATTGAGCCAAATGAACTGTTTCGCTTGAATGGATATACAGAACATTATATAATCTCATAAATATTAACTCAAGATGCGTGAATAAAAAAGTAATCAATAAACCAGTCAGAGATCAAAGTTGGCTTAAGGTAAAGATAAGCCGATAAAAATAATTTTGATATAACTTTGAAGTCGTTGGCTTACAGAAAATGTATATTATATAAGACCCATTTTCCAATGACTGACTTCTAATAAAATAAGTGCTACAAGCTTACTTATTCAGTGATAATATTATTACGAATGAAGAGAGATTTCAATTAGAATTTATAAACGCCGTCTGCTAGACATCTAAGTAGATTTTTTGAATGTCTAGGAGTATAAAAAAATAAATGCGATAGGGCTACTTCGTAGGTCCGTAGTAAATATAGTATGGAAGCTGAATTGTAAGATTTCTTGCAGACAATAAAAAATATACTAAATCATCATCATCTTTTCGTCCCGGTAGGACCTGAAAATCTCACCTCGAAGTCAGAGTTTGCAAGGCTTTTCACAGATACTAACACAAATTCAACACCAATACCTAAACTACATACATAATATAATCACGCCCTTATCTCCGGAGAGTTAGGCAGAGGTGAATTAACAAACACATTTCACCAATTATTGTATTCGGTCCCACGTAATAGGGTGTGAGCCTATTGCCGCATTTCGGGCACTATTATTGACCCGAGCCATGCATCTGAGGCTGAGTCTGGGCTGTATATATCTGTCTGATGTTAATCAACCCTATCCTTTAGTCATGTTGTACGACACCGTGTGGCAAGAGATGGGATGGCCCGAATTCTACTCTGCTGGGTAAAGTATCTGTACCCTATTTAGTAATTTGCAATAATTTTTATTTACATTCTATCATACTTCGGGAGGTTAACCTTCAGCTCACCGGAGTTAATTATTAGGTACAGGTATGATGGACTCGAACTGATTAAAACCGCAAGGTAATTCGTCACATACCGGTCTGTGCGTTTAGGAGACCTAACTTAGATTTACTTGGAAATAGGTTTTCAAAATATTTTCACAGAACTTTATAGAGAAACCTAATAATTATATTTTTAAAAGTTAGATTCACCGAGCGTTGCAACTGCAAGCCCTGTGCAGAGTTATGTTGCGAAAAAGTTTTTAACTACCTCGCTTTGATCACAGGATTATTTTATAATTACTTCTCGAGAAACTTAATATAATTACTCTTTGCCCGGTTTTATAGTTTTAAAAGTAGTTTTTAGGGTTCTATCCGTAGTCAACACCCTTGTGACTCATTAGAAGCTTCGTAGATTCGGTGTACCCATCCGTCTACCCTATTCGAAGATTAGCTTCAAGGTCCTTAGTTCTAGAAAACGGCAGTATTTACATACTTTTTTCGAACTTTTAGGACTTTCTGAATGGCATTACTTATCAATCAATTATGCTATAACAATCCGCTACTGGACATGAGTTTTTTTTTCTTACAACTGGTATGTTATTTCCGGCATTGAATTCATCGGAAATATAATGTATGTATGATAATTTAAGATGGCAACGGGCTGGTCATATTCGCCCAAGAATGTGGGGTTGTTTTGAGTCTTCTCGGGTCTGGACCCCGTTTCGAACCGGTGTTCAATTTGCTAAACTAGTCTTTTATATTTAGCTAGCTTTTGCCCACGGCTCCGCCCGTGTGGATGTCGGTTATCACGACCAAACCTAACCTATGTCCTTTCACATGGTCTAATCGATCCCTATACCAAATTTCATCAAAATCGGTTCAGTGGTTTAGGCGTGAAAGCTTAACATACAGACAGACAGACAGATAGACAGACAGTTACTTTTGCATTTATAATATTAGCACAGTATAACGAGTGATCATACAGTAGTTCATCACGTTTGATGTTGTGTGTGCGTGCTGTCGGCTTAGGACTGCAGGCCGCCCAATACGATCTGAAACTGCAGGCGGACTGATCGTGGGTGGGCTCCTTAAGAATATATAATCCATTTTGCGATCCAAGATGGTGGACGTGACATTTCCAGTAAAGTCAATATGGGTATCACTTTCGAGGTTTACGGGGTTACTAATTAGTAATTACGAATATATAATCCATCCAGTCATTTTGGATCGCTTAATGAATAATATATTCGAAATCAGCAACCCCAAAAACCCTGAAAGCGATACAAAAATCTACTTTCGTGAAAATTTCGAGTCCGCCATCTTGGATAGCGAAATGGATGATGTATTTGTAATCGGCGATCCCTAAAACCCCGAAAACGAACGAAACGAAAAAATTTCGAATCCGCCATCTTGGATCGCTAGAAGGATGATATATTAGTAATCGGCGACCCCTAAAACCTCGGGAACGATGCCCACATTGATTTTAGTGAAAATTTCGTGCCCGACATCTTGGATCGTGAAATGGATGATATATACGTAATCAGCGACCCCAAAAACCCTGAAAATGATACCCATCTCGATTTAAGTGAAAATTTCGAGTCCGCCATCTTGGATCGCTAAATTGATGATATTTTCGTAATCGGCTACCCCTAAAGCCCGGAAAACGATACCCATATCGATTTTAGTGAAAATTTCGTGTCCATTATCTTGGATTGCTAAATAATAAAACGAAAAAAAAACAATTTTAACAAACAAAACGAGTTACGGAAAAAAATAATATTAAAAACGTGATTAGTGCGATTACAAATAATGAGTCAGCCCTGAATCCTTAGTACCGAGTACAATATATGGGCGTACCGAGTAATACCCCGTCCCCCACCACTCCGCTCCCCCCGCACGATTGCTCTGTCTAGACGGCTTCGTTGACAGATTGTATGTAGCATGAATCGTTAGACTGTGATATTAGTATGGATTTTATATTGACGTTGTGTAGGTGCCGAATGAAATGGTCTAAGCAGAATTTTGGAATGGAGACCGTTAGTCGGCAAAAGAAAGGTAGGAAGCCTCCCAGACAGACGAACTAACGACCTGAAAAAGACCCCAAAAATCTTAGCACACTATATTAAAATGCGAATATACGAATGTCAACCCCTATTTAATTATAGCAAACGCAAAAATCATGGCGGCTCGACGCCTTACTCGGATTTATCACTCTCGCTTTACAAGATTACCAATACGACAGTGACGGATTGACTCTTCGACGTTCACTATCTTACTCCAACTTATTAGATCCTGTACTACCATCTCTCTCCAACGTGCTGGTAATTAGGCGGCACCTGCATTTGTTCAGGTCACTAGGGATAGTGGCGAGACTATCTAGGCGCCATGTTAATGCTATAAGATTGATGAATATCAGAGACAAAAGTTTACCTTTATAAATAGCGGGATTGTTGATGAAATTTTACGGTAAGCTTTGTTTATACTCTTGTTTTATATTTGTTGTCTAGTAATATAAAATTGCATGTCTGTGTTTCTGATCGCACTCCTGTGAAAAGACCCGACCGGTAGAAATGAATTTATTCATCATCATGGTCACGGATGCAATCAGGATAACGTCTAAATGATGATTTGATAGGTATGAGAATAGGATGTAAAATAATTTACACCTTCCTACCGTACCCTACATTTTTACATTTTTTTTATCCAGGACACGTCAATTTGACTTCACCTCGCCTGATGTTAAGCTAAAGGCAAAGTCTCGGAGAGAGGGTCACCATCGCAAACATGTGTTAACAGTGGTGGCACTCAGCTTGACGGCCTCATTAGATGCCTTTTCACGCCCCGCTAAAAGGACCCGGGATTTCCGTATACTCGTAAACAATTAAAAATTAACTACCGTTTACTGACGTCGTCGGTCAATCAACATGTTGCGTACTATTCTTGCTAAAATAGACAAAGTAGACAATATAGACAATAAGTCGGCTTTCTTCTTTTGGTTGGGAGGTAAAAAGAGCAGTCGCTTCCGTATAAGTACATCGCTAATAAATTCATCGAAAATAGAAGAAAGAACTTAAAAAGTAAGTTTTATATACAACGCTAAGAATAGTGGTTCCTGGCAGAATATAATTTGGGCCACCCCATCTCTTCCCATGTGGTGTCGTACAAGGCGACTTAGGGATAGTGCAGTTTAACATCGGATAGATATTTACAACTCAAATGTATGGCTCGAGTAAACAATAGTGCCTAGAAACAGCAATAGGCTCACCCCCTATTACGTGGGACAAAATACAATGATTGGTGAGATGTGGGTGTTAAGTCACCTCTTCCTAACCCTCCGGGGATAAAGACGTGATTGTATGTATGTATGTATAAATAAGTAACAATTTATACTCGTTTTCATTATGGAATAATTTATGTATTCTAATAATTGATTAAATAAACATGACTACAATACATACTACTCATTCTAAACTTAGCTATACACTGCCATGCGCCTTTACAAACAAGTCAGGTAGAGCAACGTTCTTAGTATTTAGTTATGTTTGTATAGGATTGAAAGCCGTTAAATATTCTCGAACTAGGGCTGTCACAAAGAGCTCTGCTGTGA
Organism: Eilema sororculum; assembly: GCA_914829495.1. Lineage (NCBI taxonomy): Eukaryota > Metazoa > Arthropoda > Insecta > Lepidoptera > Erebidae > Eilema > Eilema sororculum. The sequence continues at coordinate 10,692,566 of OU618553.1, read as the reverse complement.
TTGGTAAATCCTGGGTCTGAATGCGATATTTACACAGCTCGAGCCAATTGACCGACTCGACGAATAATTCGATTAAATTCGTAGATACTTACATTGCGTTCGTATGTTTACATTTGTGAGTTGAATTGAATCGAACTAATAAATAAACTAGTTTAGATTTAGTATATTAGGGAAAATTGGCAGTCCGGCTAATATTATATTACGTCATGGAGAAAGAAAGGATAGCCATATTATTATTCTATTTTCTGTGGATTACCTACTTCTGTTTTAAAGAGCATTTATCTTTATTGCACATCGCATTAACACAGCTTGATATCTTTTAAGAGTAGTTGAAACCAAACTATAGGGGAAGATGGGTTTAAATTATCTGCAATATGGAATCCAGTGATACAAAACATGCAGCCTCACTTTTCTGCGGAGTAGGATAAACACCGGACAGTTTGCTAACAGATTAGGGACACTGTGAGACAAAATATCGTGAATCTGCTGGTAGATGAAGAACCTACTACCTCACGGACTCGAAGACGGCGGGCGTGCACTACGGAGCCAGTCAGCCTCTGACCACGGCCGGTGTAACCTGGTCGAAACGTCAGGCAAATCAAAGGTACGTATGTACCTATACCACGATCGCGTTAATTAATCGTCGGTAGCTTAGTGGTTAAGGAGGCGGCCTTTCGATCGAGAGGTCGCAGTTTCGAATCCTGGCCATAACACTACCGACTCGAACCCACTGCTAACACCAGCAATATAGCTTAGCTGGATATTAGTGAATGAGATGAATATTAGTAACTTCGGTTCTAATATTCTTTTTAAAAGAAAAAAAAGTTATTATTATTGTATATCATGAAACAAGAGAGTTTAAAAGTTAGTTTAGCAAATTACAGGGGATTGAAAATACCTGTATAGTACAGTCAGCGTCATAAATATCTTGACGACGAAGACTCAAAATGATCTTAAAACTCTCGTATTAAGAGCAAACCAAACCGTTTTATTGATTTATATGATATTATTATCCAAACTAAAGGTATGTATGAAATATCAGAACAATCAGTCAACTGGAAGAGGATAGAAAAACGAAATTAAGATCATTTTGAGTACTTTGTACGTCAACATCTTTCTGATGCTGACTGTACTAACTAAATACGATATTATGTATAATAACAACTGTGCCTATCCATTTGCTAGTTCACTACAAAGAAAATTAGTAACTGAAATTACCCTCTTACTAAAGAAAACTGCTTGTGACAGGGTTCGAACCTGAACCTCTCGATCGTAAAGCCGAGACTCTTTAACTATTTAGCTACCGACGATATACTAAAAGTATTTCCAATCTATAATAACAAAATATATCACACCTTTAATCGTAATATAATATATTAGAAACTTTCTTCATAAAGAATTTACCAAAGAATATTATATTATTTGAGAAAAAGAGATTTGTCTATTATATTCTCAATAATGTTGAAATAGAAAAAGAAATATAACTTACAAAGATATTTGTGACTAATCTCGATAAGCCTTACCGTTAAATCCTTATGCCACTAAAGCCTTAATTATGGATTATCACAACACGTTTTAGAGTAATCCTTTGAACAGATAAGCTGTAAATTTATTGTGATCGTTGCCTTTGTCTTTGAATCGTTTCTGTTTTATAAACCAATCCTGTGTTCAGTAGAATAATGTTCTTGACTTAAAAAAAAAAAGTATTAGTGGGTCTCTGCTTTAATAAAAATCTGCGTTAACCTAACCTAGTGGTTTGGGTAATGGACTGCTGAGACCAGGTCTCGGGTTCGATCCCAGGTTTACCATGGCACACACCAATGACTTTTCGATGCTTTTCGAAGTTATGTGTGTATTTATCGCAGGTTTATAAGTACCCGGTTAATGGTTATAGGCTCGCCACCTATTACATTGGGACGTAAACATAAACTGGCGAAATGTGTGTGCTAGCACCTCAGCCTACCCCTTCGGGGAATACCGGCGTGAGTTTATGATATGTTTGGTTATGTTATATTAGTGGGTAATCGAAATTGCTGGTAACTTCCAAAGTATGACCTTCCAAGTAACTCAAATATTTATGTAGGTGTGTTCATTGTAAGGATCATTATGACAATATTGGTGTCTGTAATGGTTACCCTCTTTCCTCAGACCTTGCGTTCAGCTAGTCATGAGGCGAGATGAAGTTAATATCCGATATAAATAAAACTGTGTGAGTTCAGTGTCTCATCCGCACATCCATTTTTTAGTAATTGGGTTTGTCTTTTGTATTGAGCTAAAGTTTCATTTTTTTAAGTTCTTCGTTAAAAGTATTTACAAAATCTATATATATATAAATCAATTGCTGTTCGTTAGTCTCGCTAAAACTCGAGAACGGCTGAACGGATTTATCTTATCTTGGTCTTGAAATGTTCGTGGAGGTCTAGGGAAGGTTTAAAAGGTGAGAAAAATTCGAATAATTGCCGGGAACCGACATCCACGCGGACGGAGCCGCGGGCAAAAGCTAGTAATAAATATATTTCTGAAGGAAAAACGAGCACCCGAACGTAACTTGGTCACCTATATAATAGGTAGGTAATGAATGTTCAAATATGCAACAAAAATAAATATACCACAAAAATCACATACGAAACATAATCCTCCCCATAAGCCCGTTATTACAAAATACATTATATCCTCGCTTTTTGGTTAACAAAGCCAATTAACTTCATTTAAGAATTAAAAATATACATGCAATAAATCTGATATCGACATACGCGATGAATTCCGCAGACGGAAAAAGCTCATACGATAGGAAATTGAAAATAAATTCCTATAAGCTCTCAATTACCTCAATCGGGAATATCACGTTTCCGGAGACGTGAATTCAAATCTATATGGTGGTTACTTTGGATGTGGTCGTATTACGTGCTGGAAGCATTGTTGTGGGCTTTGCATACTCATCTGCGTGTACTACATACATATACTGCGTTGCTTAACTTAGGACACGTATCTTGGACCTAAATCTCGAGACAAATGAGGACCTGCCACGTGCGGATTATTTTATAAATATATGTATGGTGAATTTGAGCTCGTCCACTGCTCTAGCACCCCGCGCTATCCTCAAACCATACCCAAGAAACGAGTACTGCGCATATAAAGCACATTTTGAGCACATTTTAGATCCAAGATATACGTCTTGAGCAATAAGAAGCATAATATCCATTGAATGTTACTTTAGAATATTTTTATTTCGACACAACCTTCGCTTTCATACTGTCATAATACCTAAATTCGTCAGTTCTATCCGGTACCGCTGTGTTACTATTTCTGAAAGGTTTGTTACTGACCATACGACATAAAACAAATATTCATAGGGTTTTATTTTCTTAGTTATAATAATATGCCACTTAAAAAGTTAGTTTGTCGGCTCCCGAGTTTTGCATCACACACAACAAGTTACCTAACATAAAGAAATTGTCAAAGGTCTCACAAGTACCTATACGATAATTGCATTAATTATGTTATATTTCATAGAAAGAGATAGTTTAAAAGTTGTTTCCTATATAATTTTATGTGACAAATTCGTAATTTACATTTAACAAATTTTATACTTGTTATACGACATCAAAATGATGGTTATATAAGCTGAGTTTCCACTAAGTTACTTCCAGCCACGGTTTATACGTTAGCAATAAAAAATATCATAACATTTAACAGCGTCAGGCGTTATTTCAAAATATTTTATTGATGAATCGACGTAAAATATATTCTTATCAGTTAAAACAGGAAATATTTTACACGTGCATAAATATTATTAAATGCTATGTTGATAATTTATGTATAATAAATAATAAATTGCGATATAATCCGGTAAAATATGTTTTGCATCAATTTAAGCTAATGTTTTAAATGAAAGCGACATTATTTTGTTAATTTGGTCCCCATTACGTAGAAATGGTGAAATGAATTTCGATGAAAACCTGCTCATAGAATAATATGTGACATTTGCTTATACTATTGATATACACATGTGGCGATACCACATGTACCAAGCGCCATCTAGCGACAGCAAGCCGAACTACTACATCACTACGAATCCTGCATCGCGAAAGTGAAGTTCGCGCGCTAGTACAATATATATACAACATCCCAACGACAATCGTTGGGCCGCGGCCCGCCAGGCGTGATCACCTTGCCTGGTCGGAGGATCCTCCCTTTGTGTTGGAGGAACATCACAACTCGTTCCTCCACACACACATATTCACGTGAGAATATGTGTGTATATCAACTCAGTATACATGATAGAATACAGATGTTTGTTGAGAGTTGAGTTGAGAGAACACAGATGATGTTTCCATCCCCAGGGTAGGCAGCGATAACAGACCGCCATCTACCCATATCCTTACACACTTCAAGAACTTTCTCTACTGGCTACCTTTCTTGTAAGCCCACCGGTTTCTAGTTTTTTTCAATTGTTCTTTTTTTAATATATTATTAATTTGATCAATGTATGTTAAGGTTGGTCCCAGCCTGCCTACCTACTTACATGTACCTTATATACTTGGAGAGTCATTCAAGCTAACCACATTTATATTTCCAGTCACAACATCTTTTTCAGGGCCACACTATTATAATGAAGCGTGGCCAAATCACAATGAATTATGTAAAGTAAGGCCAACGAAGTGAGAGAAAAAAGGTAAACAAAGTTTCAGCGGTTCCAAACATTTATCACTTCAAGTGCATTCCAGAAAGGAATGAAATTGCTCATAAGATAGCGGATCTGACAGCTTAGAACCGCTGTGCTGACAGCTTTCCTGTACTACGAAACACGCAACGACAGCTGTCGCTCGACCATTGTCGCGTACGTGAAACGTGTGCGACAAGGACAGAGAAAATAATCGCTTGTTATCGCAACGTAACTCAGTAATGGTCGCTTCGTTTACCTTTTTTCTCTAGTCTCGTTGGCTTTAATTTAGGTACGTACCTACTACTACTAACTCCAAATTATATAGGTAGTAGAAATCGAAGACTAAATCAGAATTAACGTCGAAAAACAATTTAACAATTTAAATGCTCGACTGATTCCTTACCAAATTATTAATCACGCGTATAAAGTTTTCCGGATGTATTAAGTTAGCTCAGTTGGCACACAAAGTTGCTAACTAAAGGGTTGCAGGAGTCAAGACCTCGAGTAGGTGTAGTGGCGCCGAAGGGTCACTAAGCAAGGAAATGTCAAAACCACGCATCAATATTAATCCATTAAGTTGGGTATGTTTGTACAACACTGGACAACTTTGACATGGTTCAAGTGAGATGTTGACTTCACCTGTTTAACTTGTAGATTAATTGGGTGTGTTATGTACGAAACATTTACGGGATAAATGGCCTTTGAAGTGTTTTATTTAATTTATCGCGCTGGCAGTCATACTTGTAACGTAAACAGTCAACACCAATGGATGGGGTATTTCTGCGAAGCTTGATACAAAATGTAAATAAAAAATCAGTGTATTCCGAACATTTATATTGATAAACTTCAATGACGGATATAACCCGCTTTATTTTGAAAGAGCACTCGGTTACATAGTCGTATTTCCAATAGTTTTATTTACTATTCATTGCCGTGAAAATTCAAGCGAAATTATGACCCGCCCACCGCTGTAAATTTCGAAATTATTGTATTATATTCAAAATTGGCTTCTGTTTCAACATTATTATGAGTCTTCTTGCCGAAGCAAACTGCGGGTTTGACTGATTTTTATTTTCCCCTGAAGCAACTGATATCTGACCTCCACAACACATACAAATATTTACTTATAAATACTTCTACGTATCCCGAAAAATAAAATAAAAAGATCCTCTCTCTTCCAAGTAATGTAATCGTTACTATGGAACAACTGTAAACCGATTGATTGCTAGATTTGTTCACGATATGTGCTAGATACAATCCTGTTTTCAAATCACCTGACTCCAATATAATCACAAATCTATGGAGCGCGCAGTAAATACCTGCCATGTCACTCTGCATCTTAAATCAGGGGGCTGTTGAAATCACCGTATTACAATATTAATAACCTTTTCAAGGGTTTTTACACTCGACTTGCTGAGTGACGTTCAAATATACACGAACGACGAACGTTATCTCTTTGTAGGCAGCTTTACCGGCAATCCCCAACTCAGCTATCCACGGCCTCTCTTATACCTAAGTACCGTTATGAAAAATATTAATCTCGGATATCAAAGGTTAAAGAATTCTAGCTTTTGGCCGCGGGCCGAATGTCGGCTACCATGACCAAACATAGCCTATGTCATTCACACATTCTCAAGGTCTAAACACTTATACCAAATTTTATCAAAATCGGTTCATTGGTTTATGCGTGAAAACCTAACATACAGACAGACAAAGTTACTTTCGCATTTATAATATTAATGTAGCTTCAACAAGATGGCCGCTGCCAACTGTCAAAGTTCGGACGTGCCTATTGGAAGACCCGTTACTATGGATAGAAGTGTTTCATTCATCCTCCTCATTGTGATTTCACGTATGTATCCAAAGTCTACACGTTAGTACCCTTGGTTTATTATTTTTATTGCTGTATTGGCTGAAAGCTACTGCTATCTGACTTCTCAACTCTGAAATTGAAGCTATTACTAGAGCGTCGTCGTTCATTATTTAATCTTTGTAGTTGAGATTGACTTTAGCCCCCCCATGAGCGCGGGCCTCCCCATTCCGGGGGTGAGTCGGGGACACCGTTGTCCCCCTCTCGAGGAGGGCTAGATCGTAAGGGATGGCCCTGGGTCAGCCGGGGTGCGAGGGATATGTCGATGACAACCTCACCTCCGCCTAGTACCACGACCCACAGTCGGCGTGCGGTTGTAGTCGGTTCGAACCCGACATAACCTCCCCTTCCGGCTCCGGCAGGGGGTATCCGAGGGGATTTCCGCACGGAAAAAAAAAGATTGACTTGAGCCCCTAAGTATAACTCCAGTACTGCAGTGTAAGGCATGTAAATCTACCAAAGTCATATAAATTTATACCTACATAAAATCAATTAAAATAACAGAACCTAGAATTTCAACTACGCTAAATTTAATATTCTTACTGCCTTGTAATTCAAAGAAATTGCAGACATAACACTTATTTTATCACTTTAAGGGTAATATTCTGATAGCTCTCAAGTATGTAAGGTGCGCTTCACACAATTACTCCAAGCGAATGACAACAGCGATACTGGCTGCTAACACGCCACTTTACAAATAGCACAACGTGTTCCAAATTTGGCACAAGTCAAGCCAGTGTCTCTAATTAAAGAGGGATCAGATGTAGCGGTTACATCGGCTTCGTATTCGAAGCTCCACGTTTTTGGTTTCTGGCCAACAAGCTTCTTGTTTAAATGATTCGCTTGTTAAGTTTTATGTTTTTATTCGGCACGGCTCAGCCAGCTAATTATGGAGTTTAGTTTAACTCTTCCCAGAGCTGTTTTTTTCGTTTACTTGTTGCTACGGAATCGCGTTTGTAACTGATATTGTCTTCTTTTTAGGTTTGGAACATTTGGAATTTTATTTAGTGCAGTACTCGTATATGTACACTAGGCAACAAGTTCTGCAACATGCGCGATGTTGCCAGCTAGTATGCAACATGACCCGTGGCTTATTGTGGATAGATAAAATTGTTCCGCATTGCTCACGTCTTTGTTCTTTAACTTTCTGCAACACGTTTGCGCACCACCTGCGTAACAATGTTTCCTAGTGGGTAAATGGTGACTTGGTCTATATATTCTACTGCTAGCCCCTATGAGTTTTTATGTGAGCTGCCTTTTTATAATCAATCAACTATGACATAAAAAGATTACGAAAGGAGATGGAAAATGGTGGGCCCAAATGTAATAAGTTGCGATATGATCTAAAAAATTAGTCATATTTTTCTATCTTAGAATATGAAAAATCACCTCAATTCTCAATCTGGATGCGGAGAAATATGAGAAAACAGTTTTCGTGAAATTATCGATTGAGTAATCGATTACACTAAAACATTTGCAGTAAATAATTAACTCAAAGTAATTAAATGCACTATATACTTACATGCAATATAGTGCATATAATTACAGTCATATTATTAAATCAAATATCAATTTATTACTAAAAAAACAATAATAATGATTATAGCTTTTATATCGATTCAAATCTCTCTTATATTTGTAGTCTATGTCACTGACATGACAGCTGACTAACATTGACACTAGACAGTTGCTGACTGTTTTTGTTTGCTCACTCATTTCGTGTTTTCCGATGCGTTTTGAGTGCTTTCCCGATTATTCGTAATTTTTTACGACAACTGACCCTGCCTACCTTGTACGACCCTTGCTTTCACCTTGGACACCGAAGATCGCTCACACGTTAGACTTGAAATTGTTATTTTGGATTTTACCGCCGGCTTGTAGATTGGATATTATTGAAACTATGGATCGCTGTGTGAATTGTGGGATATCCACTGGTCACTGTAATACACTGGGCCGACGGCCCTTACACGATGAAATAATTCTGTCAGTGATTCGGCAATGGCTTGCACCTCAGTCTGTAAGTAAATACCTATAACCTCATCTAACCAGCTACCATCCTGGCAGGTTTAAAATGTAAAATGTGTTTAATAGAAGGCGAATAAAACACTATATTAAATGATTTTTTATTTTATTTTAGACATCCTTTCCCTATCTCCTTACCTGTTACCTACCTATCACTTGAGGTCATTGACGTTCATTTATATGATTTTTCAAACATTTTCTAGTAAATATAATAACTATTAGTGCAAAATGTGTTCTTTTCACTTCAGGAATCAGCTGTTAATTAAATATTGTAACATAACCTCACTTTTACATAATCTCTTATATCTCTGTTCTCAGATTGACAAAATCCGCAGAATTTTCAGTGAAAGGTTGATAATATATAAGCTATTAATTAACACCACTTTCATCTTCTTACAACTAGGCCCAAGATTGTATGTAATCATTTCAGTCTCCTTTATACCTATTCCTTTTGTGTCATAATTGTTTGGTCAGGATAAGTGGAAGAATCCATTCTCTGAAGTACAGACATATACGTAGTCAATGTGTTTCTAACCACATTCTAGCAGTTAACTAGGGTCTAAAAGTGCGGTGGTGTACTATTAAAACTTGGATCTAACCAGAGGTCGTTAGAGCAATGTAGTTTTACTTCTGCACTGTACTACACATGGTCGAGAAATTCATCCAATTACTCTACAGGGACCAATAATGTACACAAATTATGGTACCTACCATATAATATGTATGTGAATGTAGCTTATAAGTGCGAATGTAACTACGACTTTCCACTGTGGTAGATTCCTTGCAATGCTATTTATTGCCTTGGTGTTATCTATACATATAATAAATCTGTAAACGATCGATGTCTGTACATGGAAAGGAAATGAGAAAAACTGTTATAGGGGAACTTTATAATCGTAATAGAAGCCAAAACAACGTTTTTTGGAATTATTGTCTGTTTGTCTGTTTATCTGTTTATCTGTTTCTCTGTTTCTCTGTTTGTCTGTGAGTTTGTGCACGCTAATCTCAGAATCGGCTGAACGGATTTGGATGCGGTTTTCACTAAAAGATTGTGGTAGGCTTCACTTAACATTTAGTGTTTGTTTTATTGAAATCGGTTCATAAATAAAAAAGTTATGTCAATAATAGCAAATCACGGCCAACAATTTGTGATTGTGTGAATAGATCGCACCAATAAAGCAGCAAAAATGCTTAAAAGAAGATATTATTTCGGTCATAGGAATCTGGAGAACTTCGAGAACAAAGAGTTACTACATCTCAGCCAAGTCAGGTCAGGTTACTGCAGAATCTTCGGCATAGCAAGAGCCTCGACAGAATTCACAATGTTCTCGAACGATGTTCTCTCGAATCCGACAGATTAGTGAGCAGCTGGTTCGGTAAAAAGACTCATAAGTCTTTCATAATTTATATCATCACGCTATTATCATAAGGAATGGGGCAGAATGTTTTTATGACATATTTATGTAAACGTCTATTTCACCTTATGATTCCATGGTAACTGTGGCTCAAAATGTCTGCGGTGGACTTACAACTTAGCTGAGTCGCGTTCGAATCCATCACATGTAATTTTCCTTTTTTTTGTTCTTTATTTACTTTTGTTTAACTTTTATATTTTATTGTGTATTTGTTGTATTTTATTGTATTTATAGTTTTATTTGAAGTAAAATATAAATTCTATGCTTATTAATCTATAGGTAGTACATAAAACTAGGCTGTGTGACAGTAATAGTAGAACTTATTATATAATATTCTTAGATCTTTACAAAATTATTCATTTCGGATAGTGAAAAAGTTGCCCCCAGCCTGAGAAGTCATAAAACTGAAACTGGTATCCCCCATTGGTACCGATTCCACCACATCGGGGCAAGTGCAATATTGGAATCAAACCGATTAAAATTTAACAGAGGAGATGGGGCATTGGGGGGTATTCTGGGGTTAGGTCTATAGTGGTCGTAGGAAATAAGTAAATCGTTGCACCTTCTCTGAAGCAGATTACGTATTCTGGGCGATAGTTGTGCCTATCGTATTACCGTCTCTACTATAGTGAATGTTCTGATGAGCTCTTCCAATAAGTTCCACCCTCTACTTTCCTATACAGGACCACGCGTGCAGGGTACAGATGTCACCCGCATACGGATGTGAATATTCCATCAAGAACCAAGCGGTTTGGTGACTTATTCCTATGCCACACCATTACAGACCTGAAAATCCCTGCCAGCTCACGTGTTTACTTCTTCCTCCAGTCCCGGGTCCTTTAAGCGAGCGTGAAAAGGCTTCTGATGATGCCATCAAGCTGAGTACCACCATTGTTAAGATGGTACATGTTCATAATGGTGACCTTATTTCCGAGTCTTTGCCTTTTGCTTACCATCAGGCGAGGTGAAGTTAAATTGACGTGTCCTATATAAAAAAAACTCCAGATCTTAAAAAGAAGAAAACCCTTGTGTGGGTAGAGCAATACAGTTCTTAACCGACCGATAAAGAAATGAAGTTCAAAACCGCTTGGTTCGAGATGGCATTATTTTTATCTTTTATGTGAGTGCCGGTGGAAGGAGAAATTAGTTGAAAGACTCCTAATAGGCTCTTTCACTCGCCGTGGTGCGGTAGAAAGGGTAAAATACAGCCAGGGAGACAACGTATCTATGCAACTGCAGACATTATACAATGTTAGTGACCTGATGACTACCAATGCACGCCGCTGCGATCTTATCGATTCCGTCTAATAAGTATCTAATAGTAAATACGTAAATCTATCCCAGAAATGATAACAGAATGCTAGGAGAAGCCAAACTATGTATTAGGTATATAAAAGATACCGCTGCTCCTACTATATAAAAGAGACCGAATGTGGGCAGAGAAACACTCGGTTCCGGTAAATTTCATCAGACCAAAAAAATCCGCCGCGTGGACATCAACTCCAGTGTCAATTTGGAAGCATCTACATCATCTGCTGGACACAACCTTACCAATACAAAGAATATATAGCAAAATGAAGCTATATGACCCCATCCCAGTTAATACTGTATTTTCTCTCTTGCCCACTGCGCCGCCTCTTCTTTGCCTGTGTGTGAGGCAACGAACAACGATGTGACTGTGGTCGATGGAATTTATCATAAAACTGGAACTACCCACCATTGGCTCGGCAAAGAAGAGGACCACTGCTCACTGCTCAAGGCGTGCAATGCTCCGGGTTTTCTTGAAACTATTTTGTGTGATACTTGATGTATTTTAATTTGTTCAGTTCGTAAGTGGTGGCAGCATGTTTAAAGAATTTGGGAGGAGGGAAGAATATTTAAACCATTAAAACTGATGAACATTGATATGTCCACATATAGCAATGTTCATCCACATACTTTATAATGATTTCGTCAGCAAAATGTTGAATTTTGCTGACGAAATGTTTTGTTTCTTTTTTAAAATAGAGGAATGTTTCCTTTGTGTAAAATTCACTATTTCCAGTATTTCGAGTACTTCCGTTCCAGTTATGATGAAAATATTCCACTATGACTTGAGCTTGAACTATTCCGAACTTAACGCGTACGAAGTTGCGGGCAACAGCTAGTATTATCTAAATAAAATCGAATCATGGTAAAATTCTAGTTGATCTTTTCTGTAGAATCGAAGGAAGTAGATACCTACCGATAGATTTTAATAACTTTTTCTAGTACATAGGTACTTTTCATTGTTATGAGCCAACTTTAATGGAGTTAACTTTTTTTTAAGTGAGCAAATGGTATAGACGGCATCTGATTGATTTTGATGAACAAATTGCTCAAAATTATCTTAATTCCTTGTTTTTCCTAACTTCCTGTTGGCTGTTCTGATAATTGGTAAACGCTTTTAGTTTGGACAATAATATAATTTACCTATATCAATGAAACAGTTTTAAACAGAACAGAATTAATCGATATACCTTGGTTTTAAAATAATTTTGATACTTTGTAGCCAAGATATTTCTGACCCTGACTTTATCTACATGCCAGTAGGCACATGAACCTACAATACGCCTAACGGTATGATTATAAATATCAACACTCACATCATCATAAGCGCCATCAAAGTACTGCCGACTAGTCTTCATGAAGCTGATCTATAAATTAAATTATAATAACATGCAAGTGTTGTTAAACTACAGCTTTATGTAATTTAGTGCTATTTCTCCCAATCTTTTTTTTTTTTTTTTTTCGTGCGGAAATCCCCACGGATACCCCCCCTGCCGGAGCCGGAAGGGGAGGTTATGTCGGACTCGAACCGACTAAAACCGCACGCCGACTGTGGGTCTTGGTGCTAGGCCGGAGGTGAGGTTGTCAAAGACATATCCCTCGCACCCCGGCTGACCCAGGGCCATCCCTTACGGTCTGGCCCTCCTCAGGAGGGGGGACAACGGTGTCCCCAACTCGCCCCCGGAATGGGGAGGCGCGCTGTTCAGCGCGCCGCCGCCGTGGCCTGCTTCTGCTGGGGTGACAGGCGGCTCCACCCGTCACCCCCAGGCCCGCGCTCATGGGGGACGGAGGTCAGTCAGTGCCCTCCGACGCCCGAGTTGCCTGCGCGCGCGAGCGGCGCGATCCGCGAGTCTTTCTCGCTCGCGCCGCCTCTCCCGCTCCGCCGTCTCCTTCACGACCATTACCTGCTCGCTGAAGGAGACGCCGGCCGCCCACGCGTCCGCGCAGCGGACCATTGCTGTGAGCAGGGTGGCGAGGGTGAGAACTCTCACTCCCAGGGCCGCCACTAGCTCCCGCCTCGGTTCGGCCCATGCCGGGCACTCGGTGGCTATTTCTCCCAATCAGGATACTATTTTGAACACAGAACCAAGTTATTACTTTCTATAAACGTCAACAAAAAGTAATTGACGTATCGAAATAGCTACACCAAGTTGCACAAACACCTTGCACGTATGTGTGAAACTCAGTGGGTAACTTCTTTGCCAACAAAAACGTGACCTGTTTTGTTTTATTATACGTCGCATACTTTTTATTACTCTGGCTTAAATGTGTGTATAGACATATATCTAATTACAACATGTATTAAGGTGAAATTGTTGCCTGACCTCTCACATGGTAGAGAATAAATTAAATGGCATCATGAAATATCGACGGATTTGAGGCATGATGTTCATCATCCGCATATGTTATAAAATATGAATACAACATCTTTTAGTGGCGGTGTGACTAACAGAAAAAAAATCCGAAATTAATAATAATTAAGAGTCCTGCCTCAGGTAATAAAATACAAGATAAACTGAACGAATAGGACGAAAACTTGATACAGGGATACATTATAACCTGGAATAACACATAGCTAATTTTTACCCATGGAATAGTCTCCAATATTCTATACAGGCGGAGTCCTATGCTAGCGCTAGAAATGAATAACATAAAACAAAACCACTCAACCAAACTATGTTTTATAACACCAAATAAAAGTCATCGACATAAACATCGCAATATTTTAACTTGACGACAAGCGTTAATACGACCGCGGTGGATGCAGCTGCATTTTAATAATAGATTAACCTCAGTGCAAACACGGGCTGCGCTTGTAATCTTTAGTGTACACACAAATTTAATTAATTCTGCTATGACATGAACACATAGCGAGTTTCAATGGCAATACAGTAAAGGTAGCATATACTCTGTAAGTCTCTAGGGAATTATATAGAGTAGCAATATGCTATATTGGCATTGTAACTTGCTGGAGTTATGTCGACTTGATAAAGGAGGTGGCGTTGTGAATCATGGAGCTTCCTGATGCTGACTGTACCATAGCTAGCGAACTCGAGGGCTTGTATTTGTATATAACCGTAGTATGCCACGCTAAGTGTATCTGATGCGATATTGTACCTACCATTGGTTTTCTAGGATGCGCCTTTTTTTCGTGCGGAAATTCCCACGGATACCTCCCCCGCCGAAGACGGAGGGGAGGTTATGTCGGACTCGAACCGACTAATACCGCACCCCGACGTGGGTCGTGGTGCCAGGCCGGAGGTGAAGTTGTCTTCGATATATCCCTCGCACCCCGGCTGACCCAGGGTTATCCCTTGCGATCTGGCCCTCCTCCGGTTCTAGGATGCACCATTAAGAGTACTCTGAAAGCCAATTCTCCTTCAATGTTTCAGTAAGGCAGCACTTGTAGCGTCTCCCCGCCGATATACGGATTAGGATTTTCCCTGTCATTTAAAAAAGAGCCGCCATTCATTCATTAGATATGGGCCAATCCCAACTTCAGAAGACCACTTTTATTAAGAACACAAAGAAGACGAGATATCACACACATGAGTTCTGTTTTTTATGTACAATCAGGGACCAAATTCCACAAATTTATCAAGAGATGTAGTATTTTGAAGTTTCATGTGTGAACAATGAATATCATCACTCCTTATTCTCATTAAAACTATAACCTACCTGTGATATTACGTTGCACATATGGTAATAGCATTACAAGGAACTAAAAATCCTTACATTATTGTTGTCTGATTTTTTTTCACTTAATTTTCTTCACTTGACATAATCTAACCTTTATTTACCACCACAATCCGTGTTAGTCGAAGGAAACTGGTATTATTTACATTATCATAAAAATTTTAATACTTTTACTGTCAGAATATAGGTCATCAAACTGTACATAACTCAGTAAAACTTTATCCCAACGATACAGAACAGACTATTTTTACTTTTTTCTATCTTTTGAAGTGTTATGCAAAAATATGCTAATATATTCCGAGGCTCAATGTTTCGTAAACGGTGGTTTAAAAAATGTATAGGAAAGCCTCTTGAATAGACCTTTTCAATGATACTCCACAGCGAACAGATTTTTTATCAGTCCGTGCATGTGGTGCTTAAAAGCGAGTTTATATCGGTATAACACGCTATCCGTATTGTGCGTTAATTTCTAGGCTGTGGTGTAATTATCAGAGTTATGTATCCGGTATTCTGACTGTAAGAACATACAAATACATGTAATAGAGAATAATATCTGAGAGATAATAATAATATGCGTGTGGTTGGAACTGAACGCTTAGCGGGTCCGATGAAGGAAGGCGTAGTTACGTGGTTTTTGCATCGGAATTTAAGTGCTTATTAATTAATTTTGATTGTGAGTAAAGTAACCAACTCACCTTTAGGATATCTAAGTCAGAATGGCCTCGGTAATGTTCTTCAAACATATGTAAAGTACATACATACTTTTTATTTGCCCAGTCTTACTGAACAAAATCTTCAGAATTCGGTTGATAAAGCTGCAGGAGGCTCCGGCTCAGGCCTTTTTCTCTAAGTTGATGAGTCAGATGGCAACACTCGCAGTGGAGACTAAACTATGGATAAATGGAGAAGAAACGCGGAACTTGAGCTCCAATATACAATACCTTGAAAGCAACCGGGATAAGCGTTCAGAACACGTGGTTTATAACTTATTCTAGAATTCAGATAATATCCACTTGGTCATCAATCAATCGAGTTCACCATGTTTGGTATCTTGAATAACATTTATTCAAGATACCAAACATGGTGAACTCGCTTCTTCAAATTCTTGCAAGTGGTAAAATTCTGATCGATCTAACATTAAACATTTTTTAACAGAGATCTATCGTTTAGTCGCATAATGCCCAATTCGCAAAATGCCTACCGTGTCTCAAAAGGACTAATTCGCTAAGGACAAATTCTCAAAAGGACTAATTAGCAGAACGCCTAATTCTCAAAAGGACCAATCTTATGCTTCGATATCGCCTTTGCGTAGTAGAGGTCACCGCGTGTAGTTTACGCTAGGAAGTAAAAATAAGCTCATAAGTATAAAATAAGTTAAATTGTTAACAATACAATTGTCATAAACAATATACTGTATTCGTAATTAAATAGACACAAATAGGGTTGTTTGTATTTAAATTTTAAACTAATATTTGTATAGCATGATAAGCGTGTAATTAAAAGCCATGTATTTGTCGTAGCTCGTAGCTATTACAATGGTTAACAAATATAAACTTCAGACCTTTGTTATCGTTTGGACAAATATTGTTTACATTAATATCACCTGCATTTAGAGTTTACATAGTAATCGCTTCAAATTAAAATAAAATGAATGTGACGTTGTAATCTAAAAACGACATTTACAAATGAGTTACATCATTCATTGTTTTTGTTAGTTCGTAAGGAATTCGATAGATGACGCTCCAAGACTTATGTGTAGGAGAATTTCAAATAGGTATACAGGCCATGTCCGTAGCTTTGGTCATGGAATTAAGTCCTGTCCTGGCTGCTCATTTCTTCAATCTGAAATTATAGGAAAAGTTAGTGTACTGATTGCTTGACAATTTCATTATAAATGAGCTTTAATATGTACCTACTGAACAGTTATAGCAGTTTATTTGCTAACTGTAGGTATTCGACTGTGAGTATACTAGTAATATGAGACCTGCTTCCGTTGTTTGTCAATGCTTAAATGAGGATTGATAGTATGGGGTTGGACACATTTAATGTAAACCTGAAGTATCTAAAGTTGGAATATATCAAATGATTTTTGTAGATTTGACGAAATATCACAGTGAATGTCGGATATCCCAGGTATAGAGAGAGGAACATGGAAAATAAATGAAATGGCCCACACATGAAAGGTAACTCATCGTACTGGTCGTTGGCGTCCCCGTTTGAAATAATAATAAAATTACCTTTGGCATAAAAATATGAAAAATTGTAAGTATGTTGTAAAGGAAAGGAAAACTAAGATATCACTATTGGGGAAGGATTAGGTAATGTCAAAGTAATAGTTTGAGAAGTAAGGGTCACGTTATAACTCCTACCGGCTGTTACCCGAAAAGGTAGGAGCAGAATGAGTCCTGTAATGGTTTAGTAGTGTAACCTTTTTAGTAGAGTTTTTTTTAAGAGACTTGTGTATTCTATTTTGTATTTTTTTTTGTTTATTTTTGTAGTTAAGTTGAGTATTCGAAGCCTAATTTTATAATTAGGTGCTAAGTAACTTTAAATAATAATAAATATTCCACAAAATTCTACACAACGCTATTAAGATCCATATTCATGGTCCATGGTAAGCTTAACTAGTCTGTGTTATGGAATCTAGAATGCGGATATATATATTTAGATACTTTTTTTATAACTTTGTGCTTATATATCCTGGTTTTGGGGAAAATATTATTCGATTTTCTGTTATAATATATATTAGTATATATTAAGTTCACCCTTTATACCGTAATATCAAAAATACAGATATGTACTTAATGAAATATGAAAGTAAAATACCACCTACTATTAACTACTAACACGTTTATGCGTGAGTACTTTTAATTTCTCTCCCTTTTTATCATTTCGCTTGTTATCATAAATGTTTTGCATTAGTAAATTTACAAAAGTCTGGTATTATAATTAAATTTCTAATCTCCTTGATATCAGAACTATTAATTAACGTTCATTTACTTTCATTATAAATTTAAATGCAATTTAAACTAGCAATTATATGTACGTCATGACCAAGCCCCGTTCATATTCGGTTCGTAAATAATGTGGGCCTAAACAAACAAAAATATTAATTGTGTATTATACAGTGTTATCTTGTCTTGTTACATAGACATAAATCAGATAGAAGAGTGTAAAGTTTCGGCTGATATTGAACTTGCTTCGTGAACTTTAATCATAAACCTTTTTTACTGGGTTTATTACCTCGAGATTACTTGAGTCTTGGGGTTATATATTCAAATAAACTCTAGGGATAAGTGGGTATATATCAGCCTTAAATTTACCTCCAAATTCGTTTATGGATTAATGAGAATTACTAGCCAAAATCCTAAGAAGTTGATATTCCTTCATATCACTGTTTTTTATTTTAAATAAATCTTAGTACCTGAAATAAATTTCCACAAAATAAAGTTTTGGTTATATAAGTTTTAAAATTCCGTTGTATAAACATTTCTACTGTTAAATTCAATTCCTATCATACTTAAACCCACGCCGGGTACGAATTGACAACATGTTAAAATGTATAACGTATCAGATAGCACGAGTGTCAAAATGTACAAACGTAAAATAGTTTCAAATCGTCAAAGTGTTGTAACGATCAAATGTAGGAATGCAGTGATGCTAGAAATTACAAATGTAATATTGCTTGATAATAATGAATAAATGGTAAAATGTTTACAACAGATAGATAATTGATATAAAATAAAATAAAATAAATATGAAATAAAATATAAAAAAACAACAATAATAAACAAATTATTGTAAGTTTTGTGGATTTTCATTTGAATTTAGTGTGAACTACATTGTACATTTCAGCAACTGTATATTTTGACCATTGCTCATTTGGTCATACATACATATTGTCGATTGAACATTTTAGCATTAGTACATTCTGACAAAAAGGATATTTTGTCATAAATATAATATTGTACATTTTGACACTCGTGCTATCTGATACTTTATACATTTTAATATGTTGTCAGTTTGTACCCGGCGTGCTTAAACCTACCGAAACCGGCATTCTCATTGCGGACCCATGTTATCCTTGGGATGTATACGCCCGCTTGTCTAGCTTATCTAGCTACGGACTTATATCTATGACAACACCTTCGTTATATTATAGGAAGTGTGGGCAAACACACAAAAGATCTAATTGTTTGTGTCGAGACGGGCATCAGCAAACCGAAGTGCAAGTTAGAGGCGTTTATTTGTTTTTTATTACTCGAGTTCATTCTTATCTAGCAACATAATGGTGCAGGGTGCTTCCTGCTACGTCCACGGTCTAACACTTAAGGGAATACATAAAGAACGTCTCATCGATGACTTAAATTTAATAAAAATAGAGGTATTCCTCGAAGCGCTACCGTTTTGTGGCGCACCTAATGATTCCTCGGAGCGCATCTTTTAGTAGCGCTCCCGATAACAATTAAAAATATTAACTTTTTATTCCTCGAAGCGCACCTATGAATATTAACTTTCGAATAGAGATAGGGAGGAAATTGAGAAAGCGAACACTCAAGGTGGGAAGCAGGTTCATCACGGTGTTAATATACCTGGATCAATCAAAGATCAGGGTCCGTTAAATGTTTTGAGAAGATGTTTACGTCTTAGAATAAAGTAATAAGCGAATTGTCTATTTTTACGCACACATCATGGTTTAGTTTCTGATCAATGACAATTGGTTATATAAGCACCATAGGGCCGCACCAAGAACTTCTGTTCCAAGCCAACTTCATTGGCAAGGTAATAAATTATGCTTTTTTATGCGGATATCCCCTCGGATACCCCCCCCCCCCTGCCGGACCCGGAAGAGGAGGTTATGTCGGACTCGAACCGACTAAAACCACACGCCGACGGTGGGTCGTGATGCTAGGCCGGAGGTGAGGTTGTCATCGACATATTATCCCTCGCACCCCGGCTGACCCAGGGCCATCCCTCACGGTTTAGCCCTCCTCGAGCCAATAAATTATGCTGAGTGATGAACAAGGCTCTGGCGCAAACATTATACAAGTATTAAAGAATACTAAAAAATGTAAGTTAATTTCTATATTTTCTTCACGAGTATATTTGCCGAAATACTTTTGATTTAAATATTTTTACAGTTATTTACAACTATGACATAAAGACATCAGCGCCAGTTGTACTTTTAATATTAGAAAGATGAATTAATTTGACGATCCGTTGAACATCTAAGCAAAATTTTCAAAAAACAATTTTCTACATGAAATTTCTCCCACAGGGCTATTGTTATTTGAAACTTCAAAGCCATGTTTAACAAAAACCTGTTCAAAGGTACGGATAAAACTTTTATGTGTTAAAATATAAATATTTCATGTCACGAGGTCTTAATTAAAACATCAAACACACACTCTGTTCAACAATACTTTGACTTTACTTTTCATGCCTTTTAAAATAAACTTTAATTCACCAGACGCTTGCAGGTTTGTATATGCATTGAATGATTTTCTTAAAAAAATATTTTTATTTATATCGTGCTTATTTTATCAATTGGTGGCAAAAGTAGGTTATTAGATATAGGCCTTGATACGAATAACATATTTGATACAAATATCGTTAAAAAAATATTGGTAACCAAAATTTTGCCAATAGCCGGGATTCGAACAAGCGACCTTCTCGATTGAAAATCACTTTAATTGCCTTGAATACTTCGTTCTTTCAAATTATCAAAACCTCACAAATACTATATTTTGCACTAGCTGTTGCCCGTGGCTCCATATACATACATACATAAATAAATATATACAGCATAAATACACACATACATAGTCTGCTATAGTTGCGAGAGAAAGTAGTCTCATGTTCGTTTTTTAAAAATGTTCAAAGATGGACTATCGCATATGGAGTGAGAAGGAGAGTTCCAAGGACGTACTGCAGAAAGTGTAAAATAATTATCGTAGCAGGAAGAACACTATACACACTATACTACTTCAGACAAGGAGTTTGAAGTAGAAGAGAGGAGTAAGTGCGACAGGTTATGAAGAATAGAGAAGAGAAGGGAAAAAATATGGACATCTCGACGCCGCTGAATTGGTAACCACTTCAGTTGCTTTCGGAACTCGGAAACGTGGTCGTATTTGCGGAGACCGAAAATAAAACGGATACATAAATTTTCAAAAGTGCCATTCTTGTAACCTATAGGAACCTATTTGAGGTATAGTAAGCCTATTTTCTACCCCTGCCCTGTATCAAATATTAGTCAGATCTATTCAGCTGGTTGAGATTGTTTGATTATAAATTATCTTCACAAACATTCATATTCATTTCATAATATTAGTAGCCTAGTGGTATGGGTAACGGACTGCTGAGACGAGGTCTCGGGTTCGATCCCAGGTTTACCATGGCACACACCAATGACTTTTCTATGCTTTTCGAAGTTATGTGTGTATTTATCGCAGGTTTATAAGTGCCCGGTTAATGGCAATAGGCTCGCCACCTATTACATTGGGACCTAAACATAAACTGGCGAAATGTGGGTGCTAGCGCCTCTGCCTACCCCTTCGGGGAATACAGGCGTGAGTTTATGTTATGTATGTATGTATATTAATTTCAATCAATTATAAAGGGATCCAATGATATAATTATGTGATTCATTCCATAATACGGTCGCTACTACCTATTATAAATTTTCATTCTCACTCGAACAAGTACTGTCCACTATATAGCATGAATGTATATTCGATGCTCTGACCACAATAAATTTTCATTACATTATTAGCGTAAAGTAAGATACATTAGTCTGTTAGTTGGAATCCCCTACTGATAGTAGAATCCCTAAGGGATACTGCATTCTATTTTGTAATTTTCAAAATCCCCTTTTGTAAGTGTAAGAGACTTGTTATTCTGTTCTCCGCTTTTATGTACTTCAAAGAGGTTCGAGGATTTTATTAAATAAATAAATATTCCACAACATTCTACTCAACGCTATCTAGACCCATGTAAGCTTTTATAGCTTGTGTTATGGAATCTAGAATGCCGATAAATATACTTATATACTTTTTTTTGTAAATACATACATATTATACATAGAAACACCCAGACCAATGCAAATAGCAATATTCATGCATACAAATATTTGCACAGAGCGGGAATCGAACCCGCGCCTCCTGCGTGGCAGTCGCGTGCACTACCGCCACGCCACAGAGGCTGTCAACTATTATTATATTTATTATCTTATTATCACGACACAACTATGTCGTTTTCTGTTAGGGAGATACCTCGACACAAACTTCGAAATTTACAACCCTCCACTATCCTACTGTCTAGATTATAAGTAAACTAGCTGACCCGGGGAACTTCGTACCGCCAATTTTTTTCCGCCCGCGTGGGGTCCGATCCCGTACCCACTGCACCCTCAACTATATTAAACATGTATTATACATATAAACCTTTTTCTAGAATTACTCTATCTAATAAAAGAAACCGCATCAAAATCTGTGACGTAGTTTTGAAGATATAAGTATATAGTATATAGTAGTTAAATTCGGAAAAACGCTGATACATCTAAGTAGTTAAATTTGGAAAAACGCTGATACACGTGTTCATTTATATATATATAAATGTGGTTTATTTTAATTATCCTTGGATATTACGATGAACAGTGAAACTATAATCAAATGCAGTTGCTCTAGAAAGAGAAGATTGTATTTTAATAAGTAGGTACATAAACTAGGCTTACACTTTTACAACACGTTAATTACAAACTCACCCTGGAAAGAGAAACAACATTTAAAGCTATTGTTTCACCAGTTCTTATTAACTAGGATACTAATTATTTTAATTACAATATAATTCTCGTGGTTTTTACATAACCTATAAAATGCGTCAATCTGACAGACAGGCCGCTCCATAGACTCGAACACGTTCATAGCTAATGTTACTACGCGGTAAATTCAAACTGAACGAAATGACACGCACTTTGTTTACATATATATATAATCTATGTTTATATATATATATATATATATATACACTGACGGACTCATAAACTGCATCAAAGTAATAGACGACTTTGAAATAAATATTTTAACCAAGTATGCATACTTTCTATACAGATTTAAATTGAAACCTCTAGATTGGTTCGTGAACTTTAAAACAGCGTAGGGTCATATCTTTAAGTTTAAGTTTATGTACTGGAAAGGACCTTAAGACTTTTTTTGAAGAAAAAACAGAAATTTAAGAAAAATTGGTTTAATTAAAAAATTGGTTTTAACAATAGACACAAACTTTATGCAAGGGTTTATTTGTGTTTTAATAAGGTGTATTACCCCCACGTGCCCTTATTACGGATTCTAATCGGTTCCGCATAGATTTTATAAGGGTTTTTAAAAGATCTTGCGGAATATTGTCCCATTCTTCTGAAAGTGCTGTTCTTAGTGCTGCCACTGTCGTGGGCGAAGGGTTTCTCGCATATACAGCTCTTTTTAAATTGTCCCAAACATGCTCGATGGGATTAAGATCCGGGCTGCGTGCTGGCCAATTCATTGTATGTATCCCAACCTCCTCGCAATAATGTTGAACTTGTGCAGCTGCATGCGGCCGGGCATTATCCTGCATTAAAGTAAAATTTTCGCCTATGAATCCCATGTAAGGCACCACGTGATCTTCTAATATCTCTGTTATGTAGCGATGTGCTGTCAAACCCCCTCTATTACCGTTTTGACGGACCATGTCTATGAACACAAGTTCTGTTCGCCCGTTCATCGATATGCCACCCCAGACCATACATGAACCGCCTCCAAAAGGAACACGCTCCTCAATGCAACTTTGAGCATATCGCTCCCTACGTCGACGATAGACTCTTCTGCGACCATCTGCACCATATAAACATGTCCTACACTCGTCCGTGAACAATACAGAGGCCCACTGCTCTTCTGTCCAATTCAGGTGATGACGCGCAAATCTTAAGCGAGCTTGTCTGTGAGCTGTAGACAACTTTGGACCATTTGCTGGTCTAAAAGGGGTGATATCCGCTTCCTTTAACCTTCTTCTTATTGTTCGTGCACACACGTTTACTCCACGCACTTCATTAAGCTCGGTTTTGATGTTAACTGACGTGAGGAAACGATTTCGCAGGGAAGTTATAACAATAAATCGGTCATCACGACCTGTGGTTGCTCGAGTTCTGCCTGTACCACGTCTCCTCCTGTAAGAACCTGTCTCTACAAACCTTCTGTATATTCTAGAAACCGTAGACTGGTTTAAATTTAAATTTCTACCAATCGTTCGTTGATCCAAGCCCTCCCGTACCAATGCTACAATTTGTGCCGCTTGTTCGGACGAAGTATCCATATTATGGTTCAAAAACTCTCGATGTGTTAAAAAACTAACCCAACAATTATGCTGGTAACAATAATTCAATTGACAAAACAAAAAAAATCAATGAGAATCAATTTAAAACTTTGCTATAAATAACACGCAAATCTGATACTACAAGTAAATTTTCTTTTCCCGGCTATATTCATTTGTTTTACTGCAGTTCTATTTTTAAATTTAATTTTTTTTTTAAGATTAAGAGCCAGTCTTTCCATATTTATATAATTTAATCTAAAAAGTTTGCATACTTATTATAAAAAATCCTTTTAGAGTAAACCTGAGCTTTGATGCAGTTTATGAGTCCGTCAGTGTATATATATATATATATATATATATATATATATATATATATATATATATATATATATATATATATATATATATATATATATCTAAAAACACTCAGGTTTATGAAATTTAGTGCATGTAGCTCTAAAAATTACGGACTTTCGTACAAACTTCCATCCTTTGTTTTACCCCTTTAGTAGCAGAATTTCCAAAAATTCTTTCTCAGTGGATGCATCTACTGTCAAAATTTCAAGTTTGTAGGTCCAGCAGTTTAGACTGGCTGAAATTTATGTTACAATAATTATATAATATTGATATTGCAATGTTGAATTTTCGTAAAAAAAAATAAAATTACTGGAGCTTGTCATCCGTGTCCCTTAATATATTCATTACCGGAATGGTTTTCTATACTATGTTACACATATATTCAAATATTGGTATTCAAAGCATAGTTATTAGTAAAACGATGTCGCAATACAAAGTACCTAGATTCCACGAACCAGTCAATATCTAATTGTACAGTCACAGTACAGTCCTGACTGTGCGTATGCAATATCTGCCTATTCAATCGTGTAACCTTTGATGACAACACAATGGGGTGCATTGAGATTCATTGAAATAATTATAAGCGTTTCGAAGAAGGGGTTTGAGTATGAGCAGGCAATACTAGGTATAATAATATGATATTAAATTTATACGCTAACTATCCTTTTGTAGATGATTGCTATACCTACATATAAATGAGTTTAATTTGTTAATATCCATTTCTGCCCATAAAGTAAGCATTGATAACGTAGAGAGTGAAAAATAATGTGGGCAGTGATATTTATGCCTTTCGTGGCGTGGCACCCACACTCACCGTCTAAAACAAGACATGTTGACAGTAAAATGTATTTTATGACAGTAGATCTTCATTTGGTGCTAATGCAGTTTCCCTTTTGTTTTGACTGAAGTAGAGATTATCTTGGTATGGATCCTTCGGTGCAGGGAGGAAATACTTGCAGGACTTTGATTATTCACTGATGGCTGATGGATTATTAGCAAACTGGGTAGTGAAATAACATACAGCTCCTGTGAAAGCCTCTATTCTTCTTCTGTCAAGTCAACGGCATTTATCGCGTCATATTAATTTGTTTGCTCAGTGTGCAGCCACCCCGATAGCGTTCTCAAAAGCACTCATGAGTTGCTCCGGTATACACGTCGTGTTTGGGCTAGTAGTACACGTCAGTATGTAGGTCCACCTCGTCTGAGAAACCCCGCCTAATCTGGTTTTTATTACATCGGCTGAACTTCATCCGGAGTCTATTTAAGAACTTTTTTTTTTCCGTGCGGAAATCCCCTCGGATACCCGCCTGCCGGAGCCGGAAGGGGAGGTTATGTTGGACTCGAACCGACTAAAACCGCATGCTGTGGGTCGTGTTGCTAGGCCGGAGGTGAGGTTGTCATCGACATATCCCTCGCACCCCGGCTGACCCAGGGCCATACCTTACGGCCTAGCCCTCCTCGGGAGGGGGGACAACGGTGTCCCCGACTCGCCCCCGGAATGGGGAGGCGCGCTTCTCAGCCTGCTTCTAGTCTATTTAAGAACTTGCAGCTGGTTCAGGTAAGGTCTCTAAGCTCTATCAAAAGTATCCACATGAATGACAATCCAACAAAACTCAATTCGAACTTTATCATGAATTGCAAATTCAGAACATCCAATGGTAACAAAGTCGCTTACATGAACATAAACTCGAACATACCTACTTTGAAATGCCTTCCTTCTAAAATTGCGTACATCATAAAAGTATAACAAAAACTATCTCCATTTGTATTCACGTTGTATCGTAAACTTGAGTTCGGTTGAATCGATTCTAGAAATCTAAACTTATAATACACTAATCTACCTTTATGATAGAAGAATTTTCTAGAAAAATAAGTTTTTTGAAATAAGGTTTTCCTGTATGGCAAAACCTTGGACCTCAGTATTCATAGCGCATAGCACCGAACAAGCGGGGTTGAGATAAGCCGATCTAAATGGTAACGTAGCATACACTGTTAAAGTTTTTCTAGCGAATGTACTTTTTGTTAATTAACCGGACGTGTTTGCTTTAGAAGTTGATCTGAAATGATTTTGTTTTAGCTTTTTTTTTAAATCAGACTGTACTAATGCAGCTGAACTTACTGAGTCCAATAACGTACTCGATAGGCGGCAATATGTTCGACCCCTATTACGTGACTAAAAATGTAGCTTGCAAAACGTGTGTGGAATAAACTTTGCGTATCCCTTCGGATGTATTTATATATAAATAACACAAAATTTGACACAATTGACAATTAGAAAGTATTTCATAAACGCCACGGTCTTTGTCTACTTGACAAGTCTCCTATCGAAATCTATAAAATGCAATTCCTTTGTCAATTCAATCTTGATACGGTTTTTAGACTCCTGTCAGATTGTTTTGGATTTGTAAAGTCAGATGGTAGTCGCAACTATAGAACACATCAGTTAAATGAGGAAGAACAAGAAATCTCTGAAGTGAAAAGTCTCGCATGTAACCAGGAGCAACTCTAACATGATGATGAACCTGAATTCACAAAGTTCTACACTCAGAAAGGTTTTGATACATTTTTCCAACTTTATAAACCTTGTAAAATTTTATGTCATCGATACCGTGGCATTCATAAATTCTCTATGGATACGTGCACGTAATATCTGTGCGGGTACGAAAGAATCCCTGAGGGGCACCTAGCGAACCGTGAGGCTCGAAAAAGGAATAACGCGTTGTAGGCATTCCGAGATTCCAGAGCTTTGAACGAACCTGTCGAAGTTTGGGGCCGTCTTTATTAACAGAAATAGAGTTAGCTGGATGTCTTATTCATTTTTGATTAATTGGAATGCCAGGCCATTAAATAAACAGAATAATTGAGGTTTTTATACAGTTTTGGTTGTGACATTTGACGCAATCAGACATGGTACTGGGTTTAACTAATATTATTCGACTAATAGTCTTAATATAAAAATTAAAAACGCTACTCTAACACACAAAACAACGTATCGGCATACAGGGTGGAAGATTTTCATGCCCCCTGGAGGGGAAGTACTTGAAATACAGGGGATAGAGGATTTCACTCAAAGGTAACATTCGTTTACTTTTAAAAAGAAACCAAACTGCATTCAATGATTTTCGAAAACTCGCTTGAAACACCCGGTATTCGAACCGACTAAAACTCGAAAAAATCACTACCTATATTCTTACGGCTTCCATCGATAGTGGCAATCATAAGAATCAAATCTGTCTAACAAACATTGTAAATTAAATGAAAGGAAATCTCTGAAATCCACCCTGTATATTATAATTTACCATAGGAAAATGTTATTATCTAAAATGACACATATTTCTATGTTACCTACTTTATATATTACTAGCGTGCATTGGGAGAGGTCTATGTCCATAGGAAGGGGGGGGGGGGGGGCTGCAATGGGCTAAACGATTGATTAATAAAAAACTATATCGAACTAGTATATTTCTCCTCCAAATCCTTCTAAGGGTACGGTAACCACTCACGATTCCTTTTTTTGGGTCAAAGACTTGTTACCTGAACGAAAGCTAAAATTTATAAAAATAAATCTCAGCTGTTTAATTCCCTACAACACAAAACAAAGGTAAACTTCGTAAGAGTGTAGAGCAACACCCTTAAAAGTTTTAATACTGTAAAACGTAATCCTATAGGGTTGTCTGAAACCCGTTACTTAGTCAAACTTCGTTTAACAGGTTAAATTACGCTGTTAGGATTTAGACTCTTTTTGTAAAGAGAACTTCAAAGGGATAGTATTCAGAATAATATTGTGTGTTTATAAAATAAGATACAGTAGTTGAAAAAAAAAATACTTTTCGTTACCTAAATACTTTGTGATTTTGAAGCATTATGTCTATGTATTAAATAAGTAGGTTTTCACGTTTTATTCAATGACATTCGTTGAGTAGAATGGTGTATTATTTATTATGCTAACTATACATAACTGTAAAGGAAAGGTCGTGTGTTCAAGCAATTCATTTTTCCTGATATAATCGAATAAAATGGTGAACTTAATCAGCAGGTATATAGTTACTGGCATTTATATGTCAGTAACATCATTTTTTGTGTATCAGTGCCATCATTTTATAATGATAACCCCAAATGCATCATGGTGCGCGCCCAGTGTTTTTCTCAAAGAGAATCAGTACAAAGTATACTGCAGATTTAGAGTAAGCACATGTTGTGACGTAACTGGGATCAACGTTAAAAAAAAGGGATCAACGTTTAGTAAGTCGATTAACTAGTCCTGGCTAGATCTTAACAGTTCCCCCATATTAATGTTAGCTTTAAACTCTATAGCATATAAACCAAGCACCCAGTAAGACCATACTTACAGAACTTAAAACATTCTATACAGCCCATATAATAATTTCTTTAAAATGTTCTTGGAGTTGCAGTTGAATTGGAGTGCATTGGAAAATATTCACAAACATTCGCGCTAATGTCTTTCATGTTTTAATATGAGCAAAAAGGTTCAAAAGTTTGTATAGCACCTGTTATACCACTGCAAATGTGTAAAAATGCGTAAATATCTGAGTGTAAAACAATAATAATGTAATGTGTTATCTCCTGTTATAATTGTGTGTATGTGAAAAAGCTGATTCAAAAACCGTTAGCTCTCTTTTATTAGTTATAAGAATCATTTAATTTTCATTTACACATTTAAATGTGTAAATTAAAAACGAACTAATTTATGCAACTCAAGAACCAGAGTATCCACATGACTGCTGCTACCGACAATTATCAAAAGGCCTACGCTTTTGGACAATGGAACTAAGGCAACTGAAGAGTTTTAGAATTGTAGTTATAGATGATATCTAGTTCTTCATTATTTTAACTTTTAATTTCTTACGATCCAAGATATATAATGAGTAATATGAACGGGAAATCGAGCAGGTAACAAGCTTGTGGCCACAACCGGTGGTCGAAACATGAGAGAAATCTAACATTATTAGGTAATTTCACGCCGGAGCAGCGGTGTCTTTTAAACAAAACCCAAATTCGTTACTGTGAAGAATACTGCTCGCATCTCTTGGATGGCTCCGCAAAGTTCTTACTAGATGCTCTTGACAGGTTGCAGCGACGAGCGGTCCGCATTATTGGAAAACCTCGCAAAAAAGATGTTGCTTCCTTGGCAGTATATTACCGTCTCTATTAATGTTCTGATGAGCTCTTCTAATTAGTCCCACCCTCTCCTTTCCTATACAGGACAACACGTGCAGGGCCTTGCCTTTAGCTTACCATCAGGCGAGTTCAAGTCGAAATGACGTGTCTTTTTATTAAAAAAATGTATTGGGTGCCATTGACACAAAGAAGAAGAAGGTATGTAGGTATAAACCTATACCATGATCCTGTTAATTCCCGTTAATGTTATTGTATAAGTTTTTCATTATCGATAGATACCCAATGTCCCATTGTTTCATAGGTTGTGTACCTTATTAAATCATTAATTTAATTTACATTAGGTAAAGAAAATCAATGAACAAACATGAAACAGTTACTAAAATTACATGTTATATTCAAATTTTCATCACTGCTCATTCTTGCGAACTGGCAATCCGCCAACTAGCAATTTTAATATTACAGTTAACGTTCTGAATATCAGTCTATTTGAATATGCATATGTTAATAATGCCTATTACTTGTGTGGAGACGCTCTGTCCTGGCAAAAGGAGATTTTAGAACATTTATCATTTATCTACATTTATGTGGAGCGTCTATGAAACGAGTGATTTGATCAGGACTCATTACCTTAGTGCATCT
Organism: Eilema sororculum; assembly: GCA_914829495.1. Classification (NCBI taxonomy): domain Eukaryota; kingdom Metazoa; phylum Arthropoda; class Insecta; order Lepidoptera; family Erebidae; genus Eilema; species Eilema sororculum. The sequence goes on along the minus strand of OU618553.1, from coordinate 10,662,106 downwards.
GCTGAACAACACTCGAGACTCTAGTACAGCTTCCCTCTCAAGTTTGGGAGGTCAAATGGCAGTCGGTCTCTTAAAAGTCGACATAGAAATTTAAATAAACGGACCTCGGGGCTACAAAATGCAAATTTAGCTGCTTGCCCATTTCCCCCCTTTTACAACTCGCGAAATCTTAGCTATAGCGAAATCGATTGATATTACGATAGGTATCGCTTTATTGATTAAAATAGTAATGCTAAGTTTTGATGTGTGGGAAAGCCTTTCTTTTGCTATTTCTAGTCCCCTTACCAATGGACACTAGTGACTTCTGGTATTACAAATGACCGTAAGTCTTGTTAACAGCTCACATTCAAGTGTGCCGCGAGTTTATTAGCCCTAAATCCAAAAAAGCAATGGAACTACAATCAAAAGTATGAAGGAAAATAATGGATGCAATATGATGACTCTCCTCGGACATAGCGGACGAGCGGTGACTACAATAAAACTAACCTCACAGGTCTCCAACTATTTTCTATCATCAGACGAAGCTATTGGAAAACTTTTTCGATCTCGTGAATAGTACGCCGTACGTGGGACATAAGCGGTACAGATGAGATCCCTTTTATTATTCTGCACACAATGCTTAGACAAGCTCGACTGTTTTATTGTATCACTTTGATACATTTAAATTGATTACTATTTGTTCCTACCTAATGTCACTTTTTATTGCTTGCGGGGATATAAAGGTTGGTACTATAATAGTTTTAGTAAGTTTGTTGAAACATTTATTTTGTGCATTGTGATAATTCATGATTGTGTTACGTAATGTACGGTCGTCTTATTGAAAATGGGAAATAGTTTGAAAAATGACTTGGCGGTGTTCTGGATATAGCATACACATTTTTTTAAGCCTACGGGGATCATATACCCAGGAGCCCCAACAACCATCGTACCTACCCTGCAATTTTCTTTAGAGCCAAGCAAGTTTGCACTTCGAACCGGTCATCTGTTCTACTTTTTCCTTCCATCGGTAGGTTCATTTTGGCTTTTATGAGAGTGATTGTTGTCTTTTTGTGTGAATTTTTATATATCTTCATGGTTACTTTGTTAACTGGAACAAAGATAAATACAACAAAATCAAAATCATAAATATCAGTCTAGGCATTCTCAAGTTATACATGGCTACTTAACTATAAAAAAATGCTTTTTATACAAATATAGATATAGGTACATAACTATATGCAATTTATTCACGTGGAGGCAGTCATTATCCGTGCCTCAATGCCTTCAATTGCGTGCATGTTTAATATTTCATACATATTACGCGCTTAAAAGATCGTGATTGCGTTGTCGCTCCGTCAAACTCGTAATAAACTATTGGATATCTTGTATATTTCGAAGATTTATTTACTAAAAACGTAAATCGGTTGTGTTTATACATTGAATATTCTTAATATTATTTACTAAGAAAAAACGTGAGTTTAAAAAAAATAAACACAAAAATGTAATTTTTGTTGGCTATAGACGTAAAATACATAATAATTATTTATTTAATTATTATTTATATTTTATAAATAAAGTTACAGAATATATTTATACCTACATACAGAGCAAGTTAAATAAATGTTGATTGCACAAAAAAATAGTAAGTATGTAAAAAAGCCGAGGTTCAGTTCAAGTATTTCTACACATTTGCACTGAACTTAAACCGAGACAGTACTATTTTATCCAATATGTGACCGGAGCGAAGCCTGGGCTCGCAGCTACTGTAATATACCAACCATATAGTCAAAATAATAATACGTTTACTTTCTATTCAATGTGCAAATGACGCTCAAGGACTTAATTCTGAAATATGGTAGCAATTGTCCGAATATTGCAAGCCATTTCCCGTCCGTGAAAGTCGTTAACGAAATCTAGCACACGCGGGATATCGTGTAATGTAAATGACTCATTATGTAACTCGCCTTGGGACACTAAGCGATACTATCAGAACTTGAGCTTATGGATTAGTTGAATCGAACTGCAACCATTTGTACTATTATATAATTGTAAAGTGGTGGTATCTATACATTGAAAATTAAAAAAAAAACTTATTTTTGAATTCTTATTTGTCCGCGATGGATGCACAAACTACTGAACGGATTTTGATACATTTGAATGATTTTTTACAGCATTAAGTATGCTAACTATACAAATCGAATACATAGGTAAAAAGGATGTTCTCGGGCGGGACTCGAACCCGCAGTCTTTCCCTTACAGGGGGAATGCCTTGACCAATTCACGCCCGATGTGATTCAAATTCCCCATCTTATACGTCTTTAAGGCGACGGTGGATTCATCTAACGATTTTCTTACGAACTATCGAAATCAATGAATGATGTGTTACAATCATTTTTAAACATTGATTTTTGATAACTCCGCCCAACAATTGAATGAATTTTTACAGTATTAAGTATGCTAACTATACAAATCGAATACATAGGGAAAAAGATTTTGATGCAGTTTTTTGTTTGTAATTTCTTGGTCAGACTTCAATCTTAGGTTTGTTTGATCGCATTCGATTATATATATATACGACCGAAGATAATAATGAGCAAAAGTCGCGTCATCCAACATTTGCGCAGGTGGATGGCTAGTTCATCAAGTTCAAAGGTTTCTGTAGACATTTTGAAAATAGCAAATCTTTACACAATATGGAATAGTATTACGGTCGTAAAGTAAGATGTTTCATTCTGAAACCTTACCTTTAGGGAGCCCTGTGTTCTTGGGAATGCCAAGTTAGTGGATGCCGTCGTTTTCAAACCCACTGGCGCAAATAACATTAGCATAGTTATCGAACGCGCCGGGATGAGACCTCCGTAAAGGTCCCGTTGGGGCTGGGACGGCTCTTAAACCCGCTTTTCCGATAATGACTATCGATGATTCTACCCTGAATGCGGGCCCGAGCACAATATTATTACGTAGTTTGGCCGTTGTGGGGAATTGCGAAATATAACATGGCCCGGTATTCAGTTATTTGCGGTGTGAGAAATTTCTACCGTGTAACTCTGATACACGGGGAATGACCGCCCACTGTGTTGTTTGACGAACCTCCAATATTTTTGAAGTACAACTTATCGATAATTTAAAGACTCAATTATTTTTGGCTGGTATTTAAATGCAAGCTTGATGCTTTATGTGACGTGGCGGTATCGAATTTGACAGCTACATCAGAGGAATTTTATTTCGCTGACTACTTGAGTTGACGGTGAAGATGTAATGAGGAGATCCCAGGAGTACCATTGTCTAGTTCCATTATGGAACTACTGGGATTTTGGCCTCGCAATAGTTCTATGGAACTTGCTATATAAAAATAGTACCTTTTATTTAGTTCCATTATGGAAGTATTGTATAGTCTTAGAGTACACTTTTTATCCTATTTTTACCTTAAATACTACTGATAAGTAATAAATGGATTTCGATTCGGTTCATTTGTGGTTCAAGGTTTTGGTCAGAATTAAAATCTTTCGTATATTTGATTGCAATCGGTCGAGAAAATCGGAAATAAGTGTATTCGAATAAGTGCAAGAGTCGTGCGGAGCCGCGGGGATCAGCTAGTGTTTTATAGTTTTTGGAAAAGCGGAATTCCGCCTCAATAAAGTTACTAATAACATTTTCACAGAATGTATGATGGCAAAATTAGCGGCAATATCGTTCGACTCATGCGCTACTTGGAAAATGTATAACAAATCTTTTGCACTAATATTATTACTGACAGAAATAATAGATTACAGGCACCTAAGAGGAAAGATGTATTTTATGAAGATTCAAAATGAATTGATGAATGATTCAAAAATTATTTAGGAAGGTAAGACAGCAGTCCCTCTCATAAAATTATTATACATAAAACAATTACATCAGTCCAGACAAGCTAAAGTGGCTTATTGTTTGCTTTCTATTTATTTAAGTTGTTTGTTGTTAATGGACAGGATGGAGGCATTTAAAATGTGGTGCTGGAGAAGGATGGAAGGGATAAGCTGGACGGAAAGAATGTCAAACGAAAGAGTATAAAACGAGGTACAGGAAAGAAGGTCTATATTGGAAAAAATCTAGACCCGAAGAGGAAAGATGATTGGCTACCTGATTAGACACGACAGATTTTTTAAAAATATCATAGTACGGAAGGTAGAAGGAAAGAGAAGAAGAGGTAGGCCAAGAGGAACGTTTATTGCACAGATAAAGGAAAGGATACAAGTCGCATCTTATCAAGAGGTCAAAAGAATGGCGGAGGAGAGAGAAGGATGGCGATTACTCCACCGACAAGAGCGCAGCTCTTCAGTTTAGAGAGTTGTAAATGGTAATTAAAAAAAATCCCGTCACAAATAACATATACAAAAGGTTGAAAAAAAATTGTGTTTGCCCTTCAACTTTGATTTTTTCAGCACTGTTTCAAGCGCGTGTACTCACGACCTGCAGATTTGTCAATCTCAAATCATGAGTCTTAAAACGTAAATATTAAGATCAAATCAGACTGTTTTATTGATTTAAATTTTATTATTGTCCCGAACTAAAGGTGTGTACCAAATAGCAGAACAATCCATCAACGTAAAGGGGGAAAAACCGCAAGGAATTGAGATCATTTTGAGTACTTCGTTCATCAAGGTTAATTTGATCTGACTGTACGAGTTGTACGGTGCGTTACTGCATTTGGGACGCGCGTTCCCGATTGGCAATGTTTCCCCAGATCCATGCCTTATTGAACTAGTGAGTGCACTGTAGCAAATAAGACAGAATTGAACATCTATACTACATACTTCCCGAGCAATGTGGGCCGACAGAACGGTATGCACTTCCTACCTTGTTACAAACTTTGCCAATAAGGTTCTCCGACTTAAAACATCTATCGATGTCAAACCACTGAATTGTTATGGGCACAAATTGCCATCTATATAATTATATTGTAATTGCAGGCTTTGAATATCATACACATATTCGATTACGTCAGGAATGAATATGTGAATGAAATGAATTACTCACGTGGGGTTCGAACCCGACTGTAATCGGATTGTATAGTTAGCATACTAAATGCTATAGAATTTCACTCAAATCGTAAACATATGTGTTTATAAGGCAATTTATCATTCTTGGTAAGCATATACATATAACGCAACATTGTCAATTGAAGCTTTTATGGGAGTGTTGTCTGTTCCTTCAACTCCGACAGGTAAGCCTTGTTCGTCCATCAGGCTGGCAGAAGAGGTTATTTTTTTTTAGACAAATACTCGATCCACCAGATAGAAAATAGTTACCAAGGCGTCCGTGGCCTAAAAGGTAAGTAACGCCAGAGGAGTCACACTAGTACTGCCAGCCCTGTAAGAACAAAGAGTACCTGTGCCGTCAGTGCAGAAGACAAAACATTACAAGCCTATGGTCCCACTGACCGCACTGAAGCTCTGGTTACCCTTTTTTTTTCTTGCGGAAATCACCTCGGATTCCTCCCCTGCCGGAGCCGGAAGGGGAGGTTATGTCGGACTCGAACCGACTAAAAACACACGCCTACTGTGGTGGGTCGTGGTGCTAGGCCGGAGGTGAGGTTGAAAAAAAAAAGTGAAAAAACTGGTTATCCTACTCACCGTCGGAATACAGTACGAAGCTATTATGGCCGCGGTATTCTGTAGGTTGGAGGAACTTACCCTGTCGGACTACTCAATTGGGATAAAAATATCGTCGTGTACTGTACACACCTCATAAACTTAAAAAAAAAGTATTACCTATTAATCACTCTAGCAATCTCTCAAGCGTTTAGTATACCAACAGCAACAAACCAAATGTTCATAACTCTTTACAAAATAGGGCCGCTGTCAAAATAACTCGTTAATCTAAATTATCGTGTTTGATTTCATGTGTTTGTAACTGAATGGGGCCCTTGGGCAGTTTGTTTTGTTTGCCAATTTATATCACTCCCAACGCAATGTTCGAACCAAAATAATAATACGCCGTGAGTGACTACTTGAAAAACAGAGTGATATTAGTCACGGTGATGTGTTAAACGGTTTATTAATTTGTTAAAAATAATATTTAAAAAAATTAATGAATAGTTATTGTAATCGTTTTATGCGAATGAAAATGCAGTTGCTAATTTATACAACAATCGTATGAATAAAAATAATGCTTTCTATAGGTACTGTATAAATTGGAAATGTTTTTCACGCTGGATGCAAAAACTACATTACGCATTTTGTTGCGGTTTTTATGTTAGAAAGGTCTTGATAACACTTAATAACTTATAATAATATTTTGTTTGATTGCAACAGGTTGAGTAGAACCACCAGAGATAGAGATCTAGTATTAGATCTAGAGAGAAGGCTATTTATAGTGTAAAATAATGATCCATACTAATATTATAAATGCGAAAGTAACTCTGTCTGTCTGTATGTTACGCTATCACGCCTAAACCACTGAACGAATTTTGATAAAATTTGGTATAGGGGTAGTTAAGACCATGATAAAGGACAATGCTATGTTTGGTCGCAATAATCGACATCCACGGAACCGCGGGCAAAAGCTAGTATATACATAATGTTAGGTTGTGTTGTGTATAATATTAAAATTAGCCATAATACATTTGAAAATATATTAAGGGACTTAAAGGTCAATGGCTCTCAATTATTCATTAATGATAATACAGCTACAAAAAGCCTATCACAAACTTTGTCTCACACGTCAAACAGGAGGTGAACTTATTAAACAAAGAAACAATTTAGATTTCACCAAAGCTTTGCAATTGACAAGTCAAAACAGATGCTCCTAAATACTTGTACTAAGATGGAAAATTTTCGATTAATAATCTTTTCTTCGCATTAAAGGGAGGCAATGAAATAAAGGATTGAGCCAGCGTGAGATTCAATTTGTTACAATCTTCAGGAAACGCTTTCAAATGAAACATTTTGTGTTCAGAAGGAAGTTAAATTGTATTTCTTACAAGAACCTCGTTGGTCGGGCTTGTTTGTATCGGTGGAACTTAACGTAAGTCCTTTTAATACTAAATAAATACTTTGAACATTTTTCTGAGTAGGCTTACAAATGTTTGTTTGATGCTTTATAAATCTACAGATATTTGTGCTATATGCTTTAATATATTTCGTTCATTAATATGTACAAGGTCGAAAGGAAAATGGTTTTAGAAATTTCATGATTTGTATCAAAATAGAATGTTGTGAACAATTATTTGTAGTTTTTTACGTCCTGTTATCTGGATTCTTAGTGATGTATGTTTCGTGAGATTGGTTATTTTGATTATGAATAACCAGAAGTCAAGAGTCAAAAAAAATTTAGTAGTACCTATCTAGCACATAAATTAATTATTTGCAATGATTTTACTTATTATTAGTACCTACATATATTATCTACTGAAATATGTTTATTTTGAAGTTTTATAGTTCTGACGATAAAGGTTGACAATGTTGCGAAAATCATTACTTACATTATGTATTATTTATAGTACATAAATAAATATCAATCATCAAACCTTCAATAACTCACGATCAATCGACATCAGAAATTGCTTAATAGCCTAATTAAATTATAAAAACCAACAATCTCAAAGTTGCAAAGTAGCAAAAAATATTGTAAAATATTTAAATATAATAAGCAAAATCTCGGAGGAATGCTTGTTTGATTAAAATGCGAACACATTTGCCATTCAAATCGGTCTTTTTACTGATCATAAAGTATTCAAATGTTCAAGTTAATATTTCCGACACGTCGACGGGTGCCGCTGTGGCTTTTTATATTTTTTTGTTCTTTCAGCATCCCACCAGGCGCGTGATTTAAATCTGTGTACGGTTCATGTTCAACTACATTCTGACATTTTTAATGCATGTTGAACAAATTAACGCATTTTTAATGGAACATAATGAACGGGTACCAGCCAGATTTATTTCTGTTTCACTTCGTGCGTATGACTTTGATGTATGTAAGCAGGCGTATTGAATATGAATTGAAATTAAATGACAAATATTACAAGTGTCAATATAGTGAGGTGTAAATAATTTTAATATTTATTGACAGAAACGCGCGGATCGCAAAATTGACCTTATAACCGCATGTGACATTACAAGGATAGTAATGAAACCTAAATTTTACAATTTTAGTTATCAATAATATCAGTTAATTTAATAACTGAAAAGGTACAAGTATATTCTAACAACAAAACCCTATAAATAACAAATCACCTAATGGTATTTTAATCTTGTTTATTTTATACAAATGCCATCGTAACCCTTGTATAGAGAGCAGCAAATGCAATACCTCTCAAGTGAGCACGCACTTAGGGGTTATTGCCTTCCCGCCTGCCAGTCTAAGATGCCGCCCCTTCCCAAGTCTGTTGTATTGGATGAATATGACCCGAAGGAAATGACGAGAGTGCTGGGTATCAGTGATCTGTCGCGATGTAACGCTATACAAACATCATTGAAACTTTTAGAAAGGAAAAAAAAACGTAACAAGAATGGTACGGTACCGTTATTGGAATAGAGACGTAATTTGTTTGAAGATTTTCAAAGGATGTTATTTTTTTTCGAAACGTACATCAAACAATTCTTTTGATTTGAGTCTTTTCAAATGATAAAAAGGTTATAAACCCCTCGTTTTCACTAAGGTTTTTATACAGTATGTATTTCACAAGCAATTTGCAAGTTGCAACAAGTCACAGAATTCAGTATGAACGTGTTGTGAAATTTAATCTTGTGTAAATTTGGTTGACTATACATACAATGTTGTAGTGGTGTTAAATTATTTTATTTGACAACAATTTATCAAGACATTTGACATGACAATTTGATCCAAATCTATCAAATTTAGACAAATTTAATGATGCATGTACACTGTATTTTTGCGTGTCAGAACATTGACTGACGAAATATGTGATTCATACACTCATGTTTACAACCATGTGCCTACCATATTTCTGCAAATACATTTCATTTCATTGTGAACGAAAAATTTCTTATTATGTTTATTTTATAAAATTAATTTTTTTTTTTAATGATTACGTTTCTGTGAAAAAAAATATAAACTAAGTCTACGCGAATAAAGTCGCAGTAATCAGCTGGTATATATTGAGTATTATAAGAAATTACGATATGTAAACTTTTTATGGACATTTTGTAAAGTGTGAGTTACAAGGATCGTTCACTACATACCGCTTTTTTGTCGAGGGTAGGCACAGCTAGTATTTTATAACATTACCATTATAATAACCCGTAAAGCATTTCGAAACCAAAAACTTACTAAGTTAAATAAACACTTCAACGAGCACAATATTAGAGATGCCTCTTAGTATCAAATTAGCGAAGTCTTGCAGCGATAATTAAACGTTGCCAGCAAGTGGAAACTGCGTTTGACTAGTTCAAATTAAACTAAGTTATAGGGAACGAATTAACTTGTACAAACTATCTAGCTTACCTTTGACAAGTATTAAAACTACTCAGTACCTCTAGGTACGGTTAATTGACTCAAGTTGTGACATTTAAAATGACTTATGAAAGTATAATTTTGAATAAATAATTGTCTTGGCTGAGTTTATTCCACTGAATTGGTTAGGTTGGTTAATTAGGTGTTCTATTTATATTTATTAATTAGTAAGAAAAGCATAGTGGAAAAGATACACCTTGGAACTTCAAGTTTCAAGGTGAAGGCTTTGGAAGCCACTGAAGCAGTCGCGACGATTATCTTTTTATAAGAACACATACATTTTCTATATAAGGCGGTTAATGTCCTGCGTAGTTTCTTCTTTCTTCAGTCCCGGGTCATTGTAGCGGGGCGTGAAAAAGCATCTCATGAGTGCGTTAGGCTGAAGGTATCCATTTTCTTCTGTCGAATCGACAGCGCTTCAACTCTCAGATTCTATGTTCATAGTGTGCCGCCACCTGGATTGCATTCTCGGAGGCGCTTATAGGTTACTCCGCTGTACAAGTGGATGAGCATGCAGCACACGCGAGCAGGTGGGGCATGGTCTGTAGAGTAACTTCACACTCACACCGCCAGTCCACGCTGTCTGAGAAACCCCACCTTGACCGATTCTCCTTGATTCGACCAACCTGTGTCCAAAGTTTGTTTAAGAGCGCGCATATAGCTAGAAAAAAGTCAGATTTCACCCGCACACTTCATACGTCCCGCTCTCGTCTGTCCACACGTCTGTCGCTCCGCAGTATTTTGTGTGGCAGCTAACCGCCGTGTTTAGTACGCAGGCGCACAGTATACCCAAAATAATCAGATAAAATTTGGCAAAGTACGAGCTGGATCATTATCTATGGTAAGGTATACTTTGAACACACAATAATTTTATTTTTGGTGATAGATAAAATGAGTGGGATTTGTAAAATAAACATAAGCATTGAAATAAAACCACTTTTTACGGATTCTATCGCGTACATTTGTTATTATTTACTTTTTAAACCGACGTTTCGGCTGCTGCAAATTTACGCAGAACGAGCTCACTGCGTTGTTAAGTCTTGCTGGATTTTGCTGCTTACTGGGTTTGATTAAGTGGATGACTGGGTCCCAAGCTGGTGGTACGTTCCATCCATCCTCTCTATTAAAATTTGGGTGTTTTTTAATTTCAATAGCCTCGCGGATCATTCTAGGAATATATCGATGTTCTTTGGCGAGTATCTTCAGATACATTAATAATTATATATAATAAATTAATAAATACATATATAACATAAACCCACGCCTGTATTCCCCGAAGGGGTAGGCAGAGGTGCTAGCACCCACATTTCGCCAGTTTATGTTTAGGTCCCAATGTAATAGGTGGCGAACCTATTGCCATTAACCGGGCACTTATAAACCTGGGATAAATACACACATAACTTCGAAAAGCATCGAAAAGTCATTGGTGTGTGCCATGGTAAACCTGAGATCGAACCCGAGACCTCGTCTCAGCAGTCCATTACCCATACCACTAGGCTACCACTAGGTTGTAAATTAATAATTCCTATATTAATAAATTAATATATAAATTTATTTTTGGTGATAGATAAAATGAGTGCGATTTGTAAAATAAACATAAGCAGCTTAGCTTTAATAAACAGCTTAAAATATAGGGATCAAAAAATGAATGCATATTTTTCGAAATCGTCAAATATTTATATCAAGACATTTTATCACGATATAAATTTTAATAAATTTTCACTGTGTTATTATAATTTGTTGTGTTTTAGATAAAATCTCCCTAAGAACTCTGACAATTCGCTGAATAATTTTACAGGTAGTGCATAAATAATACGAAAAAGTAAGTTATAGAAATATTTATTTTAATAATAATTACAAAATGCTTACATGATTGTAATATACTTTCAATTTTGTTATAGGTAGCTAAGAATAAGATAAACAAATGTAAATTTCATACTGAAATTAGTTCAAGACGCCTAAAGATATTACTTTCAGTTCATAAAAGAAGACGATCGCTGTAGAAATTTAATTTGAAAAAATATCTTTTTAATCTATAATTTATATTTATATTAGCAGTGTTTTACCTGAAAATAAAACACATATTAAATACTTACCTTATTTGAAGCTTACTTGATGAGAGCAGCGCTTGTCGATTTCCGATTTCTTGTCTCTTTCACTCCTTATACCTCCAAAATATGTGTATCTCGCTTGCACATCCGACTACCCCCACCAGGCCCCCACCACTGTCACCGAGTGTGACGGGTGGGTTTTGAATCATTGAGTCTGAGAACTGCACCAGGCAGAATTTAAGTGTAAGCTTCAAATAAGGTAAGTATTTAATATGTGTTTTATTTTCAGGTAAAACACTGCTATTAAACACTTGACCGTTATTTGAAGCTTACTTGATGAGACGTGTTTGTTATCGCCTGGTGGGACGACGCCAATGTGATATTTATGTACACAAGCGCAAGTAGGGCTTAAGCACAATAATTAATAATAGGTTAATCGAATATTCAGGTTTAAGGAAGGCCCAATTCTATTTATAATAAAACCAAGGCATGTGCAAGAAGGTCCTCTATTTGCTTAATCAATTTAAGATATTAGATATATATATATGACATAATATTTTCCTACACATAATAAATCATGTTAATCAAAGGTTGCAAACAATGTTCACCCAGTAGAATGTAACAAAACTGATTCAAGTACTTAGTAAATTTGATTAACACTGTTTAATTTTAATTGTTCACAAAAATAGGAATCAATAAACTAATTTAGTTAATTAATTGGATTAAACACTCTAGTTATACCAGAACTAGTGTCTGACGGCATAACCTCTCTGCAGTAGAACCGCGTGAAGGTGTTCTGTGACCTCCAATTGCCCCTGGAGAGGATTTCATCTAAGGGAAAATTGTCAGACCAGTTCTTGGAGGCAACGGCCGACCGAATACTTCCTGGTGAAGTCACTACGCCAGCTTCCAGCAATAAAGACTTGATCCATCCTGCTATTACTGTACGGGAAGCAGCTCTTGGTTTCCCTCTAATGTTAAGAAACAAGTTGTTACAATTACTTGTGCTACGTTTCTCTTCTAGCACAGACATAGTATGTTTTATCCAGAATACGGGGTCCAAATTTTTATTTGTAGGATTGTAAGACAGTTTCCACCCTGACTGTCTGTATAAAGCAGTATCTGTTTTAGATCCAAAGACAGGCCACAGGATCAAATAGTTGTCGTTATCGATCAGGTGATTAGAATCTACGGCCAGCAGAGTCAAGTCGTGCACTCTCCTGCCCGAACATAAGAGTAGCAATATTGCTGTATGTCTACAAATTGCAAAAGCATTGCTCTCATTTACGGAATACGCACTTAAGAATGAAGCTAATTTGTCTATGTTCCAGATCGGCTGCTTTATGGATACAGGTCTTTTTAATGCGATAGATTTTACAATATGCTTAACTATGGTATCCGAGCTTAGTTTTCCTGCATTATCGGAGTTACATAAGGTAGAAACGGCAGATTTATGTAACAAGATGGTATTATACGCTAATCCATCTCTAATATACAAATCCGCTAGAAAACGGGCTAAGGTTGGTCCTGTAGCTGTTAAAGGGCTTAGCGCATGTTCCCTTGTCCATTTAAGCCATCTGTTCCATGCTGCTTTGTATGTCTTTTTGGTAGAAGGACGCCAGGCAGATTGTAACAGTTGTATTTGAGCTTCATTCCATTCTGTCAAATTTTGTGACCACCCCCACATTTCCACACTTCCATAGTCATTTCTTGGACTTTGGGTGGTGGTAGGCCGGTCTCTGTATCTATCAGGTGCAGGTGTAGCTTCTCTATTGTGAACGGAGCTGCTAGAGCACGGGCTTTCAGGTCTGGCCGCCAGAACACCCGCTCCCATCTCGGGACTACTACGAGAAATACTCCGGTCGCCGAGTTGAGGTGCTCCAACACCTTTGGTATGAGGTAAGGTGGTGGAAAGACCCAAGCTAGAGGGTAGTTCCAGCTGTGGGAGAAGGCATCGTGGTATAACGCTTGCGAATCGTTTTGGTCCAGCGTTACGTAATTCGTGACTACCTTCGCCCGCTCGGAAGCAAACAGGTCTATCATTGGTACGCCAAACCTTTTGAATATTATCGTTGTGCACTGAGGTAGGAGATGCCACTCCGGAGGACGCCGGTGCCGCGACAGGTGATCTGCGTTGCTGTTGTATTTGCCCGGTAAGTGTTGTATCTTTAGGTTGATCTGGTAGACGCAAAGAAGATGGAAAACTTGTTTTGTTAGTTCCATCAAGGCGGACGATCTGGTACCCCCTCGTTTCGTAGGTATGCTACAACGGTTTTGTTGTCGCATTGTACTAAGACAGTTGAGTTTGACATCTGTGCTCCGTGTTCTTGAAAGGCTTTCAGTATCGCGAGCATTTCCTTTCGATTGCAATGGAGGCCCTGTTCTTGATTCGTCCAACGACCTGACAGTGACTGGCCATCGAATTGAACTCCCCATGCAATGTTTGATGCGTCTGTGGTTAGAAAATGCGACGTCGGAGCGAGATGGATCGGGGAAGATCGGTGGCAATTCAGTAGCCACCACTCCAGATCGACTCTTACTTCTGTTGGTAGAGTGTACGAGCTGGTAATACCCTTTTTCTGGATTTTGTTCAGAAACATAAGGGTGTCTCGAAAATTCAGTCTGCCCATGGGAACCGCAAAACTTGCGAAGTTCAATGTCCCTACTAAGCTCTGGAGATTTTTTAAGGTTATTGCACCTTCCTTTAATACGTGCAGAATCTTGTCTTTTAGCGACGTTATTTTTTCGTGCGGCAAGGATTTCTCGTTTAGCCATGGATCCCATGCAATGCCCAGATATATCAGACTTTTGCACGGCAATGTCACAGATTTTTGGCGATTTATTTGCCAGCCCAGGTAGCGCAACCGGTGTAACACTATTTGAATGTGCAATCGAAGCGTTTGAGGGTTTTGATGAACCACCAAATAATCGTCCAAATAGACCAGTACTCGAATGCCTTCCTGTCTTAACGTTTGTGCTACCCAGTTTGTCAGTGTCGCAAACACTCTGGGTGCTGTACTGAGACCAAATGGAAGGCATGTCATTTGCAACAGATTTCCTTTGTAAATTAGTCGCAGAAATCGCCTGTGCGACGGGCAAATTGGCACATTGAAGTAGGCCTGCGATAGATCTATTTTGCAAAGCCAGTCTTCTGGTTGAAGGAAACTTGGTACTCGGAAGACGTTTACGAGTTTGAATGGTGGAGTGAGAACAAATTGGTTCAGATTTTTCAGGTTGAAAATTGGTCGATTGGTGCCATCGGTTTTCGGAACCAGAAACATTGTCGATAAGAAACTTGGGGACCGTGGAGCCATCTCTATTATGCTCTGAGACAACATTTGTGAGATGAGAGTTGACATCTCCTTGGACTCCATTGTTTTGAATTGACCGCATGTGCTGGGTAAAACAAGAGGAGGTTTTTGAATGAAAGGTATGCGATACCCTTTTATTAGGCGAAGCAATGTGTCTGGTGCACCTAGTTCCTTCCAACGATCGACATAGTGTGTCAGCTGGCCCGCCCGGAAGTAGTCAGTACCTCCTTCTTTTAGTTCCTGAATAGGAATCAGGGGCTGCAGGGCGCTTTCTGTTTTTAGCGGGCTCTTGTCTATTGGCACGCTGGCTACCTCCACGTGAACGAAAGGAACCTCGTGTAGTATTGTTGGCACCGCGAGTGCCACCGTAGTTATGTCTATT
This sequence comes from Eilema sororculum, assembly GCA_914829495.1. NCBI lineage: Eukaryota > Metazoa > Arthropoda > Insecta > Lepidoptera > Erebidae > Eilema > Eilema sororculum. The sequence continues at coordinate 10,646,930 of OU618553.1, read as the reverse complement.
ACTGGAACCCTGTGGGGGTCCCCACCTTTGACTGGGTTGATTATGCGCGCAGCCCTGCGAGGGCTGGACAGAACGTGGCCCAGTGCGAAAGGTCTGAGGCATACCCTGCGAGGGTACTTCGCAATTCGCTGAGCCCTGCGAGGGGTTGCGTGCGACATTCTTATTATTTAAACTGCCAACCTTAATAGGGGGTAAAAAAGCCTTTTTTACACCTCCACTTTTTTCTAGAAATGATGTTAGCTTATCCCCATTACAAATATGGTGGCTAGATGGTGGAATTTTACGGAGGGACGATTTTGTTAAAGGGTCTCTTGCGAAATTTATAATGCTATCTCTACGCATTTGAATGGTCTCTGCGCGATGACCACAGATAAGTTGTAGCATATCGGAGGATACTTTGTGGTATTCTCCTTCGGAAAACAACTCCACGATCTTCTCGCGTAGTTGTTGTGCTGATATGTTACCTATTTCCCCGGCCCAGGTAATTAGTTCCGTCATCCCATTCTGTAAGACCTCACGTTGCTTAAGGACGCAAAAGGTTAGTGCGCCATAAGCTTTGTCTGCATACGCTAGATGGCGTTGGGAATCGTAAGGTTTTACTTCGTCGTTTACGTCTAGTTCCGTAAAGCCGGGAGTGTGGTTATATAGTTTTTGGACTTCCGCATACCTGACCTCACTCCACTCATCTTTATTGAAGTGCTGAATATTTTCTAGCACGCTCAGGAATTCACCTGGAGTTTTGGGCACGGAGGGTTCTTTTAATTTAACTTCAATGTTAAAGTTGAATTTATGAGGTTCTTTTGCGAGTTCATCGTCGTCTTGGTCGTACAAGGACCCAAGGTCCTCGTTAGGCAATAACGAGATTATGTCCCCATCGTCCCTATCCTGCTCCTCGCCTGGACAGCAAGAGGCTACTGCAGGTTGGGTGCATGGGTGGACAGAACTACTATCATAAAAATGTTTGCGAAGTTCGCTAACCTCACAGGATAGTTTATGTAATAAGGCTTTGTTACGTTTGCCCCCCCTTTTTTTATGATTACGGCGATGACGGCGTTTTCTTTTACGCATCGACGCACTAGACGATGAAGAACTAGTGGAACTATAAGTATCGCTAGAGGAGGACGAACTTTCTTTTGCCCGTTTTGCACAGCTAGTGGTTTCCCCGACATGTATACCTGATGGCCCCGCGACCGGAGCCGTGGTAATATCATTCGGATCGGACATATTAATACACAGCACAAAATAATTCACAGAAAATTTTTCAGTAATACTAAACTCAATGAAAGTGGGTACATCAAAAATTAAATTATTTAAAAGGTAATGTTTCAATCAAATATTAAAATTTGATTGTGAATACGAACGGTAAAACCGTTAGAATGATATACCCGCTTGTACTAAAATGCAGATTAATATAGTAAAGCAATTTATCACTTACAGTACCCGATGAAATGCACTTTTAACTTTCACAAATTATTTCAAGATAACTAACTATGCTTATAAAGCATGTAGGTACGTATGTTATAATAAGAGACTATCACTATTTTATAATCTAGTACTAGTGCAACGTAGTCGTGACGAACGTCTGCACTTGACGGAAAACAAGACGCCAATGATTCAAAACCCACCCGTCACACTCGGTGACAGTGGTGGGGGCCTGGTGGGGGTAGTCGGATGTGCAAGCGAGATACACATATTTTGGAGGTATAAGGAGTGAAAGAGACAAGAAATCGGAAATCGACAAGCGCTGCTCTCATCAAGTAAGCTTCAAATAACGGTCAAGTGTTTAATAAGATATTTTTATCACGATGTGTATTTTAATAAATTTTCACTGTATTATTATAATTTGTTGTGTTTTAGATAAAATCTTTCAGTTCTTATAGACGATCACTGTAGAAATTTAATTTGAAAAATATCTTTTTAATCTATCATTGGAAATACAAAAAGAGTTGAAGCTATTCTATGAATATGACGTCAATAATGTGGATATTACGAGGCCGTTTACGAAATTTTGTCATTTTGCTCGACATATGTGATTTTAGAAATGTGATTTCATAGTTAAAAACTGTATTAATTCGAGTTTAAATGTATAAATAAGAAAGATCATCTCATCTCAAATACTAATGAGTAAATGAGCTAGGTACGGTATTTACTTATTTTTATTACATGATTTTGATTATTCTACCTGAAACCTACGCCTATTTGTGAATTTTTGTGGAATAGGTTTAGGAAATGATCTATTAATTATTGTTTTGATGCCTAAACAGTATGAAAAACTTACTACGTATTTTCCTGAAAACTATCTATTTCTTGAGTGTATTACTTTTAATTAGTTCATACAGAATACGAAACTAAAAATATTCAATGTGAACAATTTTTTCGAAAAAATCAAACCACATTGGGACTTCAACGCCAAGTCAAAGCAAAGTCGTGAACCCTGGCGTTCCAGTGCTCTTACTCTGAGCTAGCCTTCCACGGGCGGTCGTCCGTGTTCCATGTGGTCGAATTTTTCTATTATTTGTTTTATATTTGATTTGCTTGATTCATATAAATGAATGTTTAACCAAAGCAAAGGAAATGGCTTATTATGTAGTGAGATTTTTAAACTCACTTATCTAATATATTTTTTTATAAAAAGTACTAGTCGGGATGTTCTCTAGATTAGAAGTTGATCTGAAAAAAGGCAAAATAAATAGTCATGGTTCTAATAACTTCATTCATATCATTTTCACGTAAGATAGTAACAGTTACTCAAAATAAATAAAACAACATGGTAAATATCCCGGTGAGTAATCACACTACATACGGTGAGTACATCACTAATGTGAATGACCATGTGAATCTCAAACCATACCATTCTACTTGTTTATATTACACTCGGCGCTGGCTAGCCAGTTCCTTTGCTTGAACTTAGCTTACACGCTACTGCGTGTCTAGATTATACAAAGTTGCATATTTTTTAATTCTATTTAGTGAAAAGAATCTTAAATGTTTACTGAATGTGAGAAAAAACAATTTCAATAAGCTTACAAGTTACAGTTTTTACTAAGCGATGCGACTGGATCGGATTCATCAGCTTATGTTATATTACGAGCTGAAGTAACTCTGAAAAGCATTAAAATTGATAATACAATGTATAAGTACTTTCGCAAAATATAAATATATTACTGCTATAAAAAATAACATTAGTTACATACTTCAAACGCGAGGTGGTCTAAGACATCTATTTGATTTTCATATACTATACCCGGGCTGCCTGACAACGGTTGATACAAAAATTGTACTTAGTAACAAACCAAAGAAAATAAAGAAATATTACTTTCAACAATTAGCCATGAGTTGAATTCTTAGTTTTTTATATTTTCTTTTAGAGTTTATCTTTTGATTTTTTTTATTTCCCATAATTTTGACGAACTTTTTCGACGGAAAACAGAAAAACAGTCCTCTCGTCTCAACGGGGCGACCCCGACTAATTGATGAAACAACAGATGGCCGGCACCTCACGTCAGGTGCGATAGCAAGAGACCATTATGCGCGGAATAAGAACGTCGTAAGCGCCGAATTCGTTTTTTTTTAATTACTCGTGAATTCCAGATGATTTTAACAAAGTGAAAAATGGAGTCACTAGGTTTTATAATTTTATACTTTATACATAAAAATTGACTCAGTTATATGAGTAATCTTGAAAATAAATTAATTTTAATCAAAAATTAGGCCTAACTTTGTGATCTTATTTTATCGAGAAAATATTATTATTTTATGTTTTCACCAAATTGAGTACCTTTCAGATATAACTTATTTTCTATTTAAAAAAAACAAGCTCATTTGTGGCACACTTTCGGGTATAAAAATCAAATCAAAGATCGGCAATTTTCCTTTATACCCCCTCTTAAAGACTTCCACCTGATCCAGGAGAGGTCATGCCCAGGGGCAGATTCTCCGACAGCGGGACGAGAGGCGGGATGACTTCAAAATCATCTGTCATGCATTCATGCTGTATGTGCATTAGTGGTGTGAAAGTATATTGGTGGAATATAAATGTGTAATTGTTTATTAATATATATCAATCAATGCGTGGCCTGTTGGTAGATTAATAAATTATTATGTAATACCTATTAATTATTCATAATCTGCAAACAAAACAATTCAGTAATATGGTAACCGTTGAAATAATCCTAAATATTGAAACAGTAAATACCGAAAACCTGTGTAATTCAATTTTGTGAATTTTGTTAATTTCATTCTATAATTCAATTATGTGACTTACTAATTACACTCGATTCTATTTCGAATCCAGAATGAACAATATAATTTTATTAATTTTAGAATAACGATGATTGGAATTCGTCGGTTATTGATATTATCAGTAATTTTCGTTCTAAAGTGATGTTCGAATGCAAAATAATACTCAAAATTTCATGTTTCAAAAATTAATTAGCACAAATCACAGACAACAACAGAAACTGCACCTGTGTTAATCATATTTCATTGTAAAAGGGGAGTTCCAATACTTATTAATCATTCCGTTCAAAGTTCATTGCACAATGAACTTGAACAAAAAAGTTATTAGTAAAAGTTATATGTCTGACAGTATCCAGAGTTTGTCAAAAGTCTCGAAGGGATTTACTTACATAGCTATTAGCGTATTAAAGTTATTTTGTTATTCTGCAGGCGTAAAGAAACTCTTTAACGTTAATAGCAATTTTATTATGACATCGTTACAAGTGGTAAGAGCAATGATACCTGAGCCTACATCGTACAAATAACAAGGTCACTGTAAAAGCCAACAGAGTGGAAGTGGCTTAGGAAGTTCTCATCAAATCTCGGGTGAAGTCAGGCGGTTGACCTAGTCAAAGATACGCTTTGATAACATTTGCTGTTAACGATACGAGAGCTTAATTTATATAAATACAAATTGCTTCAATTCCACTTTCTATCATACCAGTACAGATATTATAGAATCGAAGCGTCGGTAGCTTAGTGGTTACGATCGAGAGGTCCCGGGTTTGAATCATGGCCATTACACGACTGACGTTAACCCACTCCTAGCACAAGCAATTTAGCTTAGTTGGAGGGGTTAGAGGGAATATTGGAAATTTCGGTTGTTATTATTCTTATAAAAATGAAAGTATGTGAAGTAATTTGCGTGCGTGTTGCTCAATTATGCTCAAACGGCTCTTAAAACTCGTCGTAGTTGGTTTTAAGTGAGGTAGCTACTTACATTTTGCATTCATCATCGTACTTACAATTTCCCGATTGCGTCCAAAATTTGCATTTTATTTTTAACTAGCTTTTGCTCGCGGCTCCGCCCGGGTGGATGTCGGTTATCGCGACTAAACATAGCCTATGTCCTTTCTCAAGGTCTAATCTACCCCTATTCTAAATTTCATCAAAATCGGTTCAGTGGTTTAGGCGTGAAAGCTTAACATACAGATAGACAGACAAAGTTACTTTCACATTTATAATATTGGTATGGATTGGTTTGTAAGCTTTTTTAGAAGTTCAAACCTGCACCTGCTCAATCATTGTTTTTCTAAAATACTGACTAGCAAGTAAGGTTTTGAAGGTAGGGCCTCTCTGTAGACCTATGTATACTACACCCCTAATATTTAGAAGACTGATTAATAAAACTAGGTACAGTCAGCATCAAAACGATCTTGACTATAAAGTCTCGAAATGTTAATACCAAGGTATTAAGAGTAAATCAAACGGATTTATTGATATAAATTGTATTATTGAATGGTTTGTCCGTCAAGTTCAATCTGATGCTAACTGTACATATCGAACTTCATACAACCTTATAAACATTTTACCTAAAACTACAATTCATGTTATGAGACACTGCTTCTTAAGAGACCGGTAAACTCGTAAGTAATTTACCCAAAAAAAAATATCATACTTACAAAGTCAGGCATTACAGTAAAATAGAATCACGTAAAATATGATTTTGTCGAACGTGTCCCGGCGAACGGAATACACTGTAAGGTGTACCTGCAAGTGAGGAGACAGCCACAAGCACGTCTACGCAAACCGTAAGATAACGATTCTAACCAAAAACGATTTAAATTTGCTGTAACTAGACCGGAGCGATTTCGGGAAATGCAGATAATTAACGCTGGGGCCAATTCTTATCAAAATCTGCATTTTAAGATAAAATCATCATCCACATAATCATAACCTTAGTGTGTTGCCTGGTTATATTCAAGACTTCGTGGCCTCAGATCTGTATAGTCCTTCTACTTCTATTAATTTGCTTTATGCGGCTTTTATGGAAGTGACGGTTATCAACCGACTAAAACGAGAGCCTTGTCCATCAATCATCTTTCTATGCATTTCTGTAATATTTAATGAACAAGTAGGTGCATGATTAGCGGCATACATAATTTTGGATAAGAGTTCCTTGGCAAAACCTCATGGGCAAAATTGAATTACTTATGTAGTGCTAAATATATTAATTTATGTCTTTGAGTTTTTTTTATAATACTTATTATGTGTTCCTTAAACGTGTTACATGAATATCTGGAATATTTCATTAAATTAAGATAGTTCGAAATCTTTTGTTTATATTTAATTGTAACTAAAATAAAAGTTAAATGCCTATTATACAAATTTGACTTGTAAAGGTCAGAAGATAGTTGCTCCGACGAATACTGGTAACTGATTAGATTAGTTAAAGCTGGCTGCACTAAGTTTAACCTCAATAAACTTGGAAATAACAAGACCTAGAGGTTAATTATCTCAGGACTTCGCCTATTTTTTGAAGGTCAATTATTATCAACAGTCCTGTATTATTCTATATAGTAATCATACTTAAATGTGGCTAAATGTTAAAAGTATGTTCTTTTAATGTACCTGCCAACACAAAATGAATAGTGTTATAAGCGTTTACTATGTTTAAAATCTCATTACCATAACCGTTACTACAGTTTTTCTAGGTAGGGGTACCGTACTACATATATTTTGTGTTAACTTTCGAAAATAAACAATCATCAATTGTTTCTATATAGGTACTACGTGATATCCATTTTTCCATTCTTAATATTATAAATGCGAAAGTAGCGCTGTCTTTCTGTCTGTCTGTATGTTTCGCTTTCACACCTAAACCACAGAACCGATTTCAATGAAATTTGGTATAGGGGTAGATTAGACTATGAAAAAGAACATAGGTTTGTTTTGGTCACGGTAACCGACATCCACGCGGGTGGAGCCGCGGGCAAAAGCTAGTACTTTTATACGGAATATCGTTAAAGTAGGACTCTAGAAATAATAACACTTGATTTAAAAGATTCATAGGTATATACTCTGGTCATATTGATAAAAAACACACCAAAAATAATTAAATTAATGATATAATTATTTTTCGTGTATTATTTTACACTCACAAATTATGCTTGATAAGTACTTCAAGCCAACACTATTATGGTCACAAATAAAATAACTACAAAATGTGTTACCTTCCTCATGGCTATTGTGTGATCCCACAAGTGATGGGGCTATTGACAACATTAACCAACTTTAGCGGCTCGCAAAGAAAAATACTTGGAAGATAAAAAACAGAGACTACACTGATTGAATTGTACAGCTGTTGGAAGTCCTTGACGAAATTATTTCTATTGGAACATTTTGTTCGGCGACAAAGTTAAATTGGATTTCTTATGGTGGAAGTGTCTCATGAAAGTGGCAACCGAGCGGTTGCTTTTATTCAGCTCGAGCTGTTTTAGGTGTATTATGACAATAGCCACTTTTTACCGTCTCTCCGACACCCAAACTTTGGCTTATATTATTTGTAGGATCTTTTATGCCAGTTTATTTTGAATTTTATGTTTTAGTGAAAAGTTTATTATTTATTTATAATCAGCTGTTGTTTTGATCTTGGAAATTGAGGTCCATTTACTCATTTTTGTTTTGCTTTAGCTTGAATATAAGCTACTCCCGACTATAAAAGGAAAGCTTGTACTCTGGCCTTTAGAGCCTACTCTGTCTATTAATAAGGTGTGATTCCGAAACCGACTGCATACGGCAACTGCCGACGCATGCAACGCAACACATATATTAAAAGTAGGCGCCACGAAATAAGTCCCTTCGAGGTGGCGTGGCAGTCGCAACATGTAATGTTGTATTTTGTATTTTAACAGATCTTATAATGTTCAGATTAATTTAAATATGAATATAATATAGTATAGCTCGTGCGAGTTAACATGGCACCTGCCTCGAAGACACCCTCCTCCCGCTTCCCCGCGCGCGACCCCGCTCTCGCCGTGCGAGGCTAGTAGCGTCAGCGTACACGCCTCCCGCTCCCCCGCGCAAAGCCCCGAGCCAGGTGCCATGTTAACTCGCACGAGTTGTAATAGTTGAACAGCAAACTTAAGAAGCTATATTCACACAATTTCAAAGTTACAATGTAATCATGTGAAACACCTAGAAAATTAATATATTTGAATTTATTTGAATATTTAAAAATATATGAATCAATACTAGCTTTTGCCTGCGGCTTCGCCGCGTGGATGTCGGTTTTCGTGAAAAAACATAGGTTATGTCCTTTCTTAAGGTCTAATCTATCTTTATACCAAAGTTCAACAAAATCGGTTCAGTGGTTTAGGCGAGAAAGCGTAACATACAGACAGAAAGACAGAGTTTTATCAGAGATTTATTTTGTGGCGTTGACTTCTACTACATTACTATTGATACGGATAAAGCCCCAACGAATTGGGTACTATCCTATAGTTAAAATAAATAATCTAGCCGAGCTTATACATTAAGAATGGTAAAAGAGCGGTAAAAATGCTTCGGTTCTTATTTTATATATAATTTTAATCATCCACCCAATCTATAATAGTACCTAACTAATTTGACTATTAAATTTCATGACGTCACTAAATCTTTTTTCATAAAAGTTAGGTACCTACCTTATAACTTATCGTTTTGATGCTTAGTAAAAAGTACCTAACTAATTTGACTAGCCAGTAGAATACCCAATTAAACGTTATGTGCTGCGTGTGTCTTAAGTTGTCGTTTCCAATCACCTTCGGAATCATACCTTTAGGTGTATCATTTCACAGATGAAGATGGTTTGGGTCCTAAAGTTCTTGGTGGGGCCTACTACTTTACATTATATTCTGTATATACTGCAAACTTTACATTAAATTCTGTATAAAAAATACAAAACGACAAAGTAAAAAGGACATAAAATTAGACTAACTTATGTTTAATATATGGATCACTACCGGTTTACAATGCAGCCCGGTTCTGAGAATTGAACGTGGATGAGCTGTTTGTCTACAAGCAACTAGTTAGTTGCCTGTAAATAAACTGCACAAAATATACAAACATGGTAAATATTCCCATAGTAATTATTAAAATAGTTAACCTGTAATTGTTTATTTAACAACCGTACATGTAACTTAGTCTAGATAAATCAGGAGAAAATCCATACTATCCATACTTCCATACTAATATTATAAATGCGAAAGTAACTCTGTCTGTCTGGCTGTATGTTACGCTTTCACGCCTAAATCATTGAACCGATTTTGATGAAATTTGGTACAGGGATAGATTAGACTATAAGAAACGAAATAAGCTATGTTTGGTCGCGATAACCGACGTCCACGCGGGCGGAGCCGTGGGGCAAAAGCTAGTATTTAATAAGCATCTAAAAGCTTTATAAAATGACAATGCAATTTCGCCATTTCAAAAAGTTAATAAGAACATAGCTGGATATAGTACTGCAGTCTCGCTTTTAATTTAACAGACACGTGTCTACGTGATTGTATAACATCAAATTTGTAAGGATGCATTCACATAGGACGAAAATTTATCTCTTTGTACGAGAATCTGTTTGCCAATTTCGGTAGCATCCACAGTTTGTATTTAGGAGTCAAAGTTCACTAATAACCTTCTTCTTTACGTGAATAAGCTTGTTTAGCTTTCACGACAAGGAATGGCATCTGAAACGCTAATTCCGAGTCGTAAGCTTATGCCAGAAACTCATCGAGTAATTAGCAAGTGTAGCTACTTGCAGGGAACTTAATTAATAATAGTGGAGTACCATACCTACTCAAAAGTAATTTTGTATTTAATCACTCAAAACTTTTCTCATGTACGTGACAAATGTAAAAGTTCCACTAGTAGACCAGGCTCATTATATTTACTGCCTTCTTTCAGGTTTTTTAATCAGCTCTATCTCCATATCATGAGTTTTTTCAATAAGATATGTTATTTCAATATTATTATTGACCTGTTTTGTTGCTCTTTTATCTATTTTTATCAAGGAATTTCTCTCATTGCTATAATTTTATTTGATTAAAAATATCTGAGAATGACCCTGATCGACGCAACGCAACACAGTGTCGATAGCCTCCGTGGCGGTAGCGTTAGTGGACGTGGCTGCTACGCAGGAGGCGCGGATTCGATCCCCACTCAGTGCAAATATTTATATGCATGTATATCAGTATTTGCATTGGTCTGATCCTGCCTCGGAAAGCACGTGAAGCCATCGGTCCCGGTTACCATACGTACATCTATAGCAGTCGTTACAGGTAGTTGGAGCCCTCAAAAGTCCAAAAACTGGTTTAACTGCAATGTTTCGATATCGCTTTTGGGTTGTAGGGGTCATGTTATTATGGCAGTTGCTTAACAGAAAATATCAAAGTCCAGCCAATTTGCAGTTATAGACTAGTAAAGTAGACCCCGGACTCCAAGCTGAAAGCTTCGGATGCTACTAGGATTAACGCTAAGAGGAGGAAGAAGAAGATTAATTTACTGATAAGTCTATGATGCATGGTAAGATTAAATTTGATTGTATTAGAGTAACCTGTAAAAAAGATAGGTAGTACAAATAAAAAAAACACTAAATTGTATAACACCAGTATGCACACACCTTAGTGGAGAATTTTTCTTGAGCAGCGACGCTCTTAGCTCAGGAATCACGTAAAGTATGAATTCACTGAAGCACACTACACGGCTCTGGACTATTCACTATTTTTACGACTTCGTTCTACGTGTTCACTGTTGTACGTTTATTCCATCGCCCATTATATATTTAGATACTGCTCAACAGTACAGAGAATTGTTTTATTTTGTTCAAACAACTTGGAAGGTGAAGGTCAGTACTACCAGCCTGTGTCCTGTCTTCGCTCGGGACAAAATTCGGTGAAAATTCCTTTCGAAACTTGTTGTGTCCCACCGATGCATGGGACAAAAAATTTTCGTGGCCCATCGAACACACCCTTGACTGTTTTGTTACAATGTGGTATGTAATGGTCGCTGCCTGCTTTATTGAATTCCCCTAGTAATGACAGTTCGAGGAAAGCTTTGGGCACTTCAACCTTAAGTAATATACCTACTAACTATAACCTGATCACTGTGTCACCAATCGAGTGTAACTGTGAATTTAAATTATAATGAAAATATTATTAATATAAATATTGCTGTGTTGGTTCCCGGTAGAGTAGAATAGGATCACCCCAGATCTTCCTGTGGGTATCGTAAAAGGCGACCAAGGGATATGGCTGTGCTGGGCGGCCGGCGTCTCTTTCAGCGAGCAGGTAATGGTCGTGAAGGAGACGGCGGAGCGGGAGAGGCGGCGCGAGCGAGAAAGACTCGCGGATCGCGCCGCCCGCGCGCGCAGGCAACTCGGGCGTCGGAGGGCACTGACTGACCTCCGTCCCCCATGAGCGCGGGCCTGGGGGTGACGGGTGGAGCCGCCTGTCACCCCAGCAGAAGCAGGCCACGGCGGCGGCGCGCTAAATAGCGCGCCTCCCCATTCCGGGGGCGAGTTGGGGACACCGTTGTCCCCCCTCCTGAGGAGGGCCAGACCGTAAGGGATGGCCCTGGGTCAGCCGGGGTGCGAGGGATATGTCTATGACAACCTCACCTCCGGCCTAGCACCAAGACCCACAGTCGGCGTGCGGTTTTATTCGGTTCGAGTCCGACATAAAAAAAAAGGGATATGGCTGTGCTCCATCCGACAGTAAACATATTAGTCCAAGACAGTGCACGCTTAACCGCATTAGGCTCGCCTCCTATTACGTGGGACCGAAAATCAAGAACCGGAAGTTAATACAGCTCTGCCTACCCCTTTGGGGATCTACAGGCGTGAGCATATGGATGGGATGGGAATAATTGTGTTGTGCAAAGTTGTGTGATATAACTTTTGCTTTTTTTTATTTGCTAGCCTTTGCTTACAAGTACTTAGGTAACTATACCAAAAAAGTAAAAACTTGTAATTGGCCTTCAGATGATTAATCTGCCTTCTATTTGACTGTATTAGCTGTAAGCTGTAGAAGCGTCGGTAGCTTAGTGGTTAAGGAGTCGGCCTTACGATCGAGATCGAGTGTTCGAATCCTGGCCATTACACTACCGACGTGAACCAATTTAGCTTAGTTGGAGGGGTTAGAGGGAATATTAGTAATGTCGGTTCTAATATTCTTTAAAAAAAGCTTCCATGTGCAAGTAAATAAATAAACAAATGAAAAGATCCTCTGGTATTTCCCGGTGTTTATTTTGGATATTTATTGACGCCATCATTGACAAGAACCGAGCTCAACCCTAACCTAGCCAGGTTCAGCACGCTTTGTCCAATGAATTTCAGTGATATGATATATCTGATTTGATGATGATATATTACATCATCATCAAATCAGATAAGTATATCAGAGTAGCGCTTTTAAAGCCGATGCGATGTATGAAGTACTCAAAGCTGGCAAAAGTGCCAGCTTTAAGTACTTCATCAGATAGAGAGTATTCTATATTAAACTAATGTACCGATTTAATAAATTATATTAAGTTCTATTATACAAGTCCTAATGTATAATTAATATTATTGAAACGCATTATTTGGCTCCATTTAATAATATAAAATACTGTTACATTTATTTCTGAGTTGACAGGTGAAATATAGCAATGTTAGTAGTTGCAACAAACTGGACTACAATCACAGAATAAATAATAGTACCTACTAGCTACAATTTCAAATACTTTACAAAATTTAAAACGACCATGTTATTATTCGTCACAGGGAAGCATTTGCAAAATCTCAGCATAAAATTGTGATTGTTAACAGATTCCGGTCCCTCAGCCTTAACCCCTGAACAGGCGTGGCTTTGTCACAAGAATGACTTTAAAGCGAAACTCAAATATTTGAAAAAACATCTGTAAGAACGACAAATGATCATCCTGTGCCGTGTCTTAAACTCAGCAAGATGCAGCGAAATATTTAACTTATACTGTCGATTTGTTATTTCCCCAATTAGTATAAGTTTCTTGAGTTTGACTTTAGAACTGACTGAATAGAACCGGGAAAGTTAAGGGACTTTTCATCTTGAATTTTTAATATGAATTTCCTGCGGGTAATTAAAGAACAGGGGAGATAATAAGAGGGATATTACCTTCAAGTGTAGCTTGCTCTTCACTTTTAAACGAAATTTGATGAAGAGCTTGGAATGTTTGTGTAAAATGAGTTGCCGAATACGTAACAACATCTCTTTGTTATATTAATCAATGCTTTATTTGTGAAAAGGTGTGCCTTTGTTTGTATTTATTGCAAATTCCTTGTTGCCATACTTCATTTTAATTACAGGTCATCTATTTAACATTATAGTAAGTCGTCAAAAGCATCCATTTTCCTTAACGGAGTGTCATAGTGCAGTGGCGTGCGGAGTCGTGCCGTATCGCTCCTACATCTGACCCGGTTTGAGTGCCTACCACATCCAGTCTGGATGAGTGACTAAGGGCCCGCCACGATTGTGCGGAATCAACTACAATGGGGCGTGTTAACGATTGTCGTGATGTGCCAATATGTGCTTTGTGAACAGCGAATGTCTATAAGGAATTTGTATTGTCCGTAGTTATTGTGAGGGTTAAGTGCCGAGTGTCGGCCTGACGATACGAGTATAGTATCCACCTATAATAAACCGGATTTAAACATTGATATTTATTTAACAATTTATACAGCTTTAATTTCATACACGTTATGTAAATTACGAATTATCATGCGAACCTTTGTAGCTTTAGAGCAAAATATGTATAGTATAATCCGTATAAATTGGGCGCATGTCCCGGCATTAATACAATTCGGTTGACTTTCGAACAAATACTTCAGATTTGTCGAAATAACTCTGCAACTTTAGATAAAGGGCGGCTGTAGTTAGCTGCTCTGTATCTGCCCTGTGTGCTCGTAATTTAATTAGAATTTCTGAAATGGAATTTCACGAATGACTTTTGTTCCTAATGTATTTACTTGTTATGTAAAGCAAATCTCGAAAGCTGCTTTGGACGAAGTTGGTCTAAAACAATTTATTGAACGGTTTTCTATGCGCCCTTTGGATGCGTACCGAACGAACACTTTATTATTTGTTCTGCTATTGAGGTGAGTTAAACGTCTGTGAAAACTTCAACTTTTAATTAGTTTACTTAATTCAGTTATCTTTATTTGGTTTACTTTTAATATTTTAGGGTAAATTTGGTACTAACTTATATCTTAAGTATACAGAATACAAATATTGATATACGTGTGAATGTACTACAATGTAATGATAAGAATTATTATTTATAATTGTTATAATTAAATAACCTTACATTGTTATTATAAGTAATTAGGTTTGTTGACTGCAGCATCAATAGTTGATAATTAGTATTATGAAAAAAGGTAGCCTAGTGGTATGGGTAATGGACAGGAGGACGTGCTGAGACGAGGTCTCGGGTTGGATCCCAGGTTTACCATGGCACACACCAATGACTTTTCGATGCTTTTCGAAGTTATATGTGTATTTATCGGAGGTTTATAAGTGCCCGGTTAATGGCAATAGGCTCGCCACCTATTACATTGGGACCTAAACATAAACTGGTGAAGTGTGGGTGCTAGCACCTCTGCCTACCCCTTCGGGGAATACAGGCGTGAGTTTATGAGTTTATGTTAAAAAAGTTTTTATGGTTTCGTAATAATATATGTTTCCTAATAAATGAAATGAATGAAATTTTATTCCAATTTGGTTCAGGAATCAATTATAAATATTTTTTATGCTTATTTTTACTTTTTCACTCAGTGAATGATCTTTTACTTTTGAATCACGTGATAAAGACTTATGATACTTACAAATACCCATTTTATATACACATTCACCACTCATATATTTACTCTAAGCCAGAACTATTTACTAGTATGTTGTCCAACTTTAAAAATTACATCAAAAATCCTTCTATAATCATATTCTAGGCGATAAATTTAGTTTCCACTAAAATGAAGTGGCTTTCAATAATTAAAAGGAATCGACGCTTTTTACACGTACAATTTAAAATTCGTTCAGTGTCCAGACTTGCAAAGCCAGCAAAAATGCAGCCTCTAACAGCGATAGCAAAAAATGGTCAAGCAGGAATTTCGCAGATTTACTAATATAATGGCTAAAGAGAGAAAAATTTTGTCATAAGATTTTTCAAATTTAATCTAGTGGATAGCTAATACATTTTTATGGCATGTACCTAATTAAATTTTGAGGGGATACTAGAAATAACTTCACTTTTTCATTTTTCAATAAAGTAACAGATTTCGATATTTCTTTATAAAATTAAGAATATGTATGGCTTTAGACACAATCTGCTTGAACTACCGCCAAATAGTTTTATGATTTTTAAAATTACTGGTTAAGATACTGTAATTATATCATAATATCAATAGAAAGCTCTAACCCAACACATTCTATAGTGCCGGTTTCGGAATGGCAAAATTGAAATTGAGTCTTGCCAACGTTTACTTACGTATAGTTAAATATTACTCATATTATTATAAACTTTTCATTTTTTCTTATCAATAAAAATCGGATTGAGAACGACTTTATTCATACAAAAGCTTTACTTTTTTTCTAAGCACCGTAGTATGTAGTGATATAATTTATCTTGAGGCCAGATTCAAGGAGCGGGGGTGCTCCTTCAAAATCCTTCATGGATGTTATGCCGGACTCCTACCGACTAAAAACCCCCACGGTAACGCCCAGCAGCCTATGGTTGGGAGCCCCGGGTAAGCCCTCGGCAGGATGTCCCAGGGCTCCCAACAGACCCACGGCTACAAGGCGGCCTCGTCTAGGGGGTGGTTCGGGTGCTATCCCGCGTCTATGGTGGGTTTTCGGGTATTACCCCCTTAAATATATATTGTGAGGTTAGACTAATCAGTTTTTAACTTCTGTAATTATAATTATAAATATTAAACTTCACTCTCAACATCGAAATGTAAGTTAATCAATCAACCGTGGAAGATCTGAAGAAAAGATATATTATTCTATCAAGTCCATTCAGATGTCTTTGATGGACATTTATTTTTTCAATGTATTTTTTACGAGGATTACAGCATTAATAACAATAATTGATTTTCTTGGATAAGAAAAGTGTTTGAATATAATGATTCTTACTTTTTTTAGCATTAAAGTGTTTGGATCCTCTAGGGTACTAGGGAAATGCATTATTGTGTGACCTTACGACCCTAGACGGCGTGCGGTTTAAGTTGGTTGAAGTACAGAATAGATAAGGAGTTAAAGTCTGATATAAAACCCCTCCCAGCCAGCTAGTTGTACACACTACAGTGTATACATACCTGTAACGTTCTTAAAATAGGCTAACATTATTAAAAAAATTAGGAGCATTTTTGGAATGTATTTAACTTACTTACGGGTTTCGGACACTTACGAAAGTGACTGTTTCTTTTAATTGTATTGATTTAGAAGTTTGATACAAGGCTTCAAAGGAGTGAAGATCTTGTCCTTTCCATTTTCGGTAGAAAATCCTAAAAAACTATCTTAAGCATAAACTATTATTTGAATCTCATGATGTATAATAAAATCGTTATCGTTGTTTCAGACGTCCTAGAAATATTATATGAGAATAAACTGGATACTTTTCCATTTGGATAATGCTCGTATTAAATAAAAACATTAGGTCTAATTTTATTTTAATAACGTTCTTATTCTTCTTCAATAACTCTATTTGATGTTATTGTGTTACATTATAACATACTCGTACATTATTAGATTTAACATCCATTAATAGATGACTATTTCGTAAGAGAATCGTTTGATTTCTTCAAAGAATACATAAGTAGTCGTTGCCCGCGGCTTCTCTCGTGTGGTTTTGAACTCTGATTTTGCTCTCGCAAATTCTCCCCTTAACTCATGGAATAATCTTCTATACTATAATAACATTGTTTGGCCAATTTCACTTTCTTTTTATTAGATGCCTGGATGTCGAAGTTTAGTCAAACACGCAGTCAGACCAGAGAAAACGGACTCCGAACTCCAAGGTCACATTTGAAGGTTTCAGTATTATCATTAAGCTTTCAGCTTCGGATGTGGCCGTGATTAGTATAAGGATGAAGAGAAGACTATTATAAAATAGTTTCTTTGTATTTTTCATAGTTCACTTTCTTTTTATTTGATGGCGCTGCAACTGAATTACAAAGAGTATAATGGTAAAAAAAAATTTTTTGAGAAAAAATCGGGACTCGGTCTCCTAGAATTTTATAAAGAGGTATTTATTGTTGAAAAATTATTTTTCTTTAAACTTAACCGTCAAAGCACCCACTGCATGTTAAAAGGAATTATAGAACCCTTTTTAAATATTGAATGGAGCTTAGGCTAGGTATTTTATTATTCACAATAGTCCATCTCTAAATTGATCCTTTTGTCTGTCAGTCGCAGTGAAAATGGTATCTATCTGCTTGGCTTTGTGAGTGAGGCTTTGCTTTGTAGAGATGCCAGTTGATTAAAGCAAATGCATGTTTGTGAGATGCATCGTAACAATTGATGGAGTTAGCTTTAAACTCTTTTTATGGCCATATGCGTACTAAACAAAAGAACAATTTGAAAAATATTGTGAGCAAGAAATCTACATACCATCTAATAGAGGCGATGGGTCCCTGTAACCCGATTCCTGTCGGCTTCTCAATGGGTCGATTGGTACAGGACAAACTAAATCCATGCAAGTTTCCTAACGGCTTCCCTTTTGAAGATTTTTACCCGTCGTCACTGCTACCTGGGATATTCATTACCACCTGTCTGTGTGTCTCAAGTTCTCAACCGAGATCTCAGTTTTCCATCGAAACACGCATATGGTTAGTATGTGCGTTATATGCTCATAATTGAAGTAATTCTAAACTATAAGATAAAAATAAGTTATACCTACTATAAAAAAATGCTACAACCCCACTCCGATCATAAAGTTCCTACTTCCAAAACTAACTCACGATAATAGACTCAATTTACGATACCAAATACCGAAAAATCCCTTGAAAACCATTAATCCTATCAACATAACGTAATTACGTGCATACAGGACATAGTTATCTGTACCTAGCAGCTGTCCCGGTTCCCTTATCTCGAACAGCAAGATATACGTGCCTATCCCGGGAGAAAAATCGCTGGCCTTGTCACAGGGGTGCGGGGGAACCATTTCTCAACGCGGCTCCACGGCCACACAGGGAATATTAGACATGTGTAGACGCGGCTTAACTTGCGATCTTCATTATACTCGTTAGGTATAATTCTGTTCATTTATTTCAGATAATTATATTATTGGACAGGTTGGTCTTGTTATGAATGTTACGGATTGTTGCTGAGTTAATAATAACATGACTGAAACAGTACTTGTTACGTTATTACGGTATGACGAGAAAATTTCTGGTGACCAATTCTGTATCGCAGCGGTATAAAACGCTAGATTTCATTTCGATTAGAAAGAAAAACGTAATAATACTTTGCTATTCCGTATAATCTGTCAAAATAAAACGTACCTACATTCTACATTAGCATTCCCCCTGCAAGGGAAAGGTCGTGAGTTCAAGTCTCACTTGAGCGTCTCATTTTTTCCGATGTTTTTCGTACCTACAATGTTATACGAAACGTATCTTCAGCGAAAGTTTTCATGAAATGTGCTCGTACATACACCATATAATGCTCGTATATACACCATAGAAGGGTCAAAATATTGCCTTTTACCTATAGTCACGCAATGTGGTATAGTCAATAGCGAATTTAATTAGTAATAGCAGAATCCCACATCACCTTGCCGCATTTAAGTGTCGTACAGTGTTTTTAAAAATGTTGTATAGCCAATAGCGAATTTAATTAGTAATAGCAGAATCCCACATCACCTTTCCGTATTTCCGTGTCGTACAGTGTTTTAAAAAATATTGCCTTTTACCTATAGTCACGCAATGTGGTATAGCCAATAGCGAATTTAATTAGTAATAGCAGAATCCCACATCACCTTTCCGCATTTAAGTGTCGTACAGTGTTTTTAAAAATGTGGTATAGCCAATAGCGAATTTAATTAGTAATAGCAGAATCCTACATCACCTTTCCGCATTTAAGTGTCGTACAGTGTTTTTCCTGTTAGAACAAAACAATTGTACTTATCCTATTAAAACACCTTTTACATAATATATTTTTAAATAACTGAGTGTACTCAGGTTACCGTTCTTTCCCATTGTAATTTTAAAGGATTTATTTAACCTGCTCTGTTGTTCGAATTGACTGGATTGAGTGGTGGGAACCCTCACCAATTATAAATGTACAATGGATTTCCGCCTTCAATTTGTTACGCCCTTTATCAAAAAAGTACAGGAGACGTGACTTGATTATTAATAATATAATATGTACAACGCTATATCGTATTATTTTTGTTATTTTACAACTTTGGTATCAAAGATTCTGAATGTTACTGTTTGGTAATTTTTAGGTCGCTTGAAAACCTCTCAAATTTCACCTCACCTTAGTTAGCTAACGATGAGGTGGGTATGTTCGGCTCGAATCGAATAAAGGTACGCGTCCATTGGCCCACGCCGGACGCACCGCACGCACGGCAATGGATTTTAATTTGCTTTGTATGATTTTGCACAGTGCTGCGTCCACTATCCGTGCCACCCGTATCGAACGCATGCCATCGGCAAAGCAGTTTAACCCGTTGCGTGCTGTGCGTGTGGTGCGTCCGGCGCGGGCCAATGGACGCGTACCTTATATTTGGTAGTGTTTTGTCTCATTAGCTTAATTGATTGCGGAACCAGGTATGCCCTAAATTTGATGTTCCTAAGACATCAACCGGCTTTAACTAGACACGTCAGCGAACTCGGTGCGTTGTTAGTGATCACAATCTTCCTTAGTGATCACTTCACTGAATACTATCTCTTCAAATCTCCATTCAAGTATCGAGACGGGCAGTCACGTGTTAAGTAGAGCAATATGGCTGCAGCAAATTTATACATCTCTATTTGAACAACATAGAACATGAAACGAGGTAGATAGATGCGTCAATTCCCATGGCCTCCGAAATGCTGCGAAAGAGTAGGTGTATAGTAACGTTACTGAATTTGACCAACTTAAAACGTCATTTTGATTACATCTCTCTAATCATACTCTTAAAAGCATTTTCAAAATCGTAATGTAATCAAATCATAGTCATATTATAATATTTTTTCCATTTTTGTTCTATATCACCACATTGTGCTCTATTAGCGCTATTTAGGCCGATTTCAAAGTAAATTTTCCGTATTATTTCAGGTAAAAATATTGTTTCTAACATGGATACATGAATATATAACTAGGAATATATATAACTATATATAAATATTGCTAGGAACAATATATTTTTGTAACAAACCATTTTAAAACATTTTTATATGGGGCCCGTCAATTTGATTTTACCTCGCCTGAAGGTAAGCTGAAGATACTACGTTAACAATAAGATGGCACTCAGCTTGCCCGGGACTGTAGTAATAAATTAAAAGTTTCGATTCATTACCAATCATTCATATAAATCCTACTGATATTATAAACGCGAAAGTTTGTGGGGTATGGATGGAGGTTTGTTACTCTTTCACGTAAAAACTACTGAATGGATTTTCATGAAACCTTACAATTAATATAGCTTATACATCAGAATAACACATAGGCTATGTATGATCACTGCTACTATTCAAGGGATCGAAGCAGTGATCATTAATGTCAACAAATTCGACCAGCATCGGCATATACGCAGAAGTGACAGTGTGGTTATTTCTGTTGCTGCTTAGGTCAGCTAGTAGTATAATAGACAGAAATATACTCTAAATTTTTAATTGCTACAAATGTAATTAATTGAAACAAGCAAACGGCTTTAGTTAGTACGCAACTGCACGATGTACGAAACCACACAATTACTTTAAAATGAAGACAACATTGTAGTTAGTTGATAAGTTACGACATATTACATTCCCCGAGAACTAATTGTGTAGTGACACAACATTACTTACTCCGTGGCAGATTTACTGATAATTTAACTTGCGTTTGTATCAACTTGCGTGTGATCAACTGTCACTACCGTATTTTATCTTCTTTATATGGAGTGTTCTTCGCGGTTTAATTTATAACATATTATGTATGTACAAAAATGGTACCACTCTGTTTAGCTCGTCGGGAAAACAAAATGTACTTATATACATATACTAACAACTGTAAATCCCTGAAGGGGTAAGCAGATGTATATACAGCCACATTTCGTCAATTATGATTTTCGGTCCCACGTAATAACGGGCGAGCCTATTGCCGCCAAGCGGGCGAAAAACGTGAGAATATAAAAATTTGAATATTAGAATAATTAAAATTATAAGGAAGATTTTGAATATTTTTTGTTGTTAACGCAATTATGAAAGAAATATTTAATAGAATTCCATCTCATTGAAGTAGGTACAAATGAAGAATTTACATTGAACAATACCTATTCTTCAAAACTTTGTACCTTCCCACGAAGTACAAGTGCGTAATGTATTATTACCATGTTCTCTACCTAAACTGATTAAAACCTAGCTCTTCTTCAAATCATTAAGAAAAATCGTTTGTCATTGACCAAACAAACATGTACCTAACACCATTATACCAAACGAAACTCCACAGGTAGCTACTAACATATTTATTCCATAGCTTAATTGGGAAAATAACATTATGTTTAATTTTATTACTCGTATTTCATCTAACGAACCTGTTTACATAGAATTAAACAAGCGAACCAAAAATACACACAAGTCAAAAAGGTTTTTCCAACGTGAGTTTGAACACATTTTGATTAAAATTTCATCAAACTTCGTCCTGTAATATTTTCTGTACACAGGACGTGCAAAAATCACAATCCTTAAGCCGACCGCGGCACTCATTTTGCGCAAACAAATTTAATTACGCGTGCCGTAACTCCCTTGTATTGAAAATCGTATTATACAATATTGTGACACGTATTACAATGAAAACTGGCCAAGTGCGAATCGGACTCGCAAACGTAGGGTTCTGTATCATTATTTACACCTAACTATTAGTTGTCTGAGTTCCAACTTCCGCATTGGAGCTACCTGTAATGGCTAGAAAAATTAAAGTAATAAATTTTCTGCTTCATCGTATCAGTGGCAACGGTTTAAATATTTAGATGCACCTAGCTCAAAACTCGGTGACTTTGACCGCACCTTCCACCGCTTCATTTAGGTCGGAAATCGTGCAGGTGTAGGCAGTGCGCAGTCGGCACGACAAGAGGTGGTCCGTCGACTGCAGAAGTGCACCACAGTCCCAGTCCCCGCGTCCAGGTAACCCCTTTTTACGCGGTTCGCCCTACAGAAGCCGATCTGAGACCTCAACCTATTTAAGGACTTCCAGATGGTCTAGTTTGTTTCATGCCCGGGTGGTAGACTCTATGCATTATTCGTGAGCCACCTATACGACCGAGCGATCTCGGCAACAGTACATCGAAGGAAGCTCCGTCTGCTTTTAAGACGGGAGCTGGGTATGACATGTTGGAAGAGTGGGTGCCGTTCATCTCTCTCCTGTTTTCTCTTCTCAACCTCGCATATTATACAGTCAGTACAGGGGAGTAGGCTTAAGGCAGCCCGTTATATTATAATGCGGCATAAGTATATGGGAGCCCCCTTTTTAAATCATTTATTTTTATAATATATTGCATCAATCTGTTGTCGTTGTCCGTATCGAGCAAAACCGTAAGAAAATCACGTTTGTTCTATGAATCTCCCATACTATAGAAGGCTACCATAGAGCAAACATAAAAAATATCCACTTCATATCCCATGACCTATCAAAAATAGGTTGAACAGGGGGCCTAGACAACATGCCATCGTTCCGGGACGATTCCACTACGACATTCGCTACCGCTCTGACGATAACGAACCTCAATTGGTAGACAATGTTAATCACATTTCGTGTTCTTTTAAGCGATTCGTAGGGTCGACTTTGTCTATGATCTTTCGTTTTTATGTGGACGATTCCTACGGTCTGTCGATCATCACTGTCAAGAGTGACAAACGTCAAGTCTTATTTCGAAGCGGGAGGCTCAAAATCTATAAATTTAAAGTTTTTTAAAATTAGTTATAGAGCTTTGGAAGTGAGATTAAGTAAGTGTTATTCTATTAATATTACAAATATGAAAGTTTGTGAATATGTGTTATACCTAAATAAACATATCCCATAGGAAGAATTTAATCTTTCCTTCATTTTCAGAAATTCTATTGGAGTTTATGGAAAGGTGCAGTAATCAGAGAAATATACAATATTACTTGAAATAAAGGGCATCTAAAGGTAGACCAGCTATGGCAAGACTTGGCAACCACCTGGAATTCGGTTGGTAGTGATGTTAATAAGCCGCCACAAAGTGGAAAAAGGTATGTACCATACTGAAACTAGGCCACATACAACTTGTTTTGATGTATTAACTTATAATGTAGGCTTGTTTATGAATGCTTCTAAGAATAATCACAATGTTATTTAAAATTTTCAGTATAATATTGTACAGGGGGCCTAGACAACATGCCATCGTTCCGGGACGATTCCACTACGACATTCGCTACCGCTCTGACGATAACGAACCTCAATTGGTAGACAATGTTAATCACATTTCGTGTTCTTTTAAGCGATTCGTAGGGTCGACTTTGTCTATGATCTTTCGTTTTTATGTGGACGATTCCTACGGTCTGTCGATCATCACTGTCAAGAGTGTCAAACGTCAAGTCTTATTTCGAAGCGGGAGGCTCAAAATCTATAAATTTAAAGTTTTTTAAAATTAGTTATAGAGCTTTGGAAGTGAGATTAAGTAAGTGTTATTCTATTAATATTACAAATATGAAAGTTTGTGAATATGTGTTATACCTAAATAAACATATCCCATAGGAAGAATTTAATCTTTCCTTCATTTTCAGAAATTCTATTGGAGTTTATGGAAAGGTGCAGTAATCAGAGAAATATACAATATTACTTGAAATAAAGGGCATCTAAAGGTAGACCAGCTATGGCAAGACTTGGCAACCACCTGGAATTCGGTTGGTAGTGATGTTAATAAACCGCCACAAAGTGGAAAAAGGTATGTACCATACTGAAACTAGGCCACATACAACTTGTTTTGATGTATCCTATTATGTATTAACTTATAATGTAGGCTTGTTTATGAATGCTTCTAAGAATAATCACAATGTCATTTAAAATTTTCAGTATAATATTGTACAGTTCCATATATTTATCATTTTAAGGTGTGACTGGAAGTCGAAGACAATAAAAAAGCTTTGACCATACGTCAGCATGCTGGTGGCACTGGTGGTGGGCCTCACAGCAGTAATACTCTAACAAGACTCGAGACGAGGGTGCTGGCACTAATGGGCACGCTAGCCGTAGCGGGCCACCCCGACATCCAGGAACAGGGATTTAATGTGAGTTGTTTTATTATTTTCCATTTATAATTTACATACTAATTATTTGCACGGTGTAATAATGATTATGATGATAGAAGATTCTACCGTGAAGTGTTTTTTTCAGTCAAACTAAAATATTTGAAATATGGACAGAACATAACATAACATAAACTCACGCCTGTATTCCTTATAAACCTGCGATAAATACACACAACTTCGAAAAGCATCAAAAAGTCATTGGTGTATGCCATGGTAAACCTGGGATCGAACCCGAGACCTCGTCTCAGCAGTCCATTACCCATACCACTAGGCTACCGCAGATGAAATATGAAACTATTATATAATGTCACTTGGTCATTTGGGTCACCCCATCTCTTGCCATGTGGTGATATTATATATTACACGGCGATTTAGGGTTAGGGCTGTTTAACATCAGCCCGATATATACGGCCCAGACTCAGCCTCAAATGCAGGGCTCAAGTCAACAAATGCTTAGGCTCAGACACTATTACGTGGAACCAAATACCTACTTTGAAATGGTGAAATATGGGTGTGAAGTCACCTCTGCCTAACCCTCCAGTGATGTATGCGTGATTGTATGTTTGTATGTTATGCAAACAATAATAAAAAAATGTGCACTATCATTGTCTGCCAGCAATTTTTTTTAAGTAGGTATAGGTCGAATCATATATCTTGGACATGAAAGGTTTCTTAGATGTATTTTGAAGATAACACGGGGTGAACCTCACCTCCGGCCTAGCACTGTGACCCACAGACGGCGTGCAGTTTTAGTTGGTTCGAGTCCGACATAATCTCTCCTCCCGACTCCGGCGGAGGAGGTTAAAAGATGAATATAAATCATGTTTCTATAATAGGAATTTAACAATACATTCTTTGTATAATATTATTTTGTAGTATTTTTATCTATCTTTTTATTCTTTCAGATACCATCAGCTGCACCATCTCTTGTTGCAGATCAGGACATTTTTGTTCATTATGGTATCCATATCCATACTAATATTATAAATGCGAAAGTAACTCTGTATGTCTGTCTGTCTGTCTGTCTGTATGTTACGCTTTCACGCCTAAGCCACTGAACCGATTTTAATGAAATTTGGTATAGGGGTAGATTAGACCATGAGAAAGGACATAGGCTATGTTTGGTCGCGATAACCGACATCCACGCGGGCGGAGCCGCGGGCAAAAGCTAGTGTAAAATAAATACTTAAATATATCACTTATTGATTTCAATAAAGCCACTACGAGTATAACAAAAACCAATACTTATTGCTATTTTTGTTTGCAGACATAATAACGACAGAACCACAGCGTCTGCCATCAGTGCCATCACCAACACCTTCGCCAACACCAATACCATCAATTTTATATCGCCCGTCCACTAGTCAACAACCGATAGCAGTACTACCACCACCACAACTGACCACACCTGTGACTACTCCAGCTGGGCGAGAAAAAAAAGGCCACTTATGTCCCCAGTTTCCATGCCGCAGCGCAGGCCTCGGGGTGCGCGGCGAAGACAGACACAAGCAACTCCTTTCGAACGGGCAACAAGCGAGTTTGTGACCGTCGAGCAACGTCGGGTCTGATTTTGTGTATGGTTATTTGTAAAATAAATCGTGTTTTTCACTTTAATTAATGTTTTTTTATTTCGCAACATAGTATAACATTGCTAAACGAGTATGCAAATGAAATGGATAACATAACATTATATTATTTACTTGAATTAAAGCCTGCTAATCAAAAGATCGAGCATTGCTCTTCCTTGAATTAGCTCATTCTGGCTTCCATCGGAGGGTGCAGGTAAGGTATAATCTGCATTATTATCATTCACAGCCACAGCTTGGATATCGCTTATGGCTGGTAATGCAGCCTTAATAGCAATGTTGTGCAATACACAGCATGCAAGCGTTATCCTGCTATAGACTGTTCGGGATGATAATGCAGTACTCTGTGTTTCAATAGGCATCTCCAACGTCAGCCAAGCCAAAGCATCGCTCTATGATGTTACGAGCCTGCACATGGCTCGATGTATAGGTACATGGCTGCTTAAGACCCGGTTGCAGCATCTAATGTCGGGATCATCAGCCATGGCCGCTGTGGATACCCGGAGTCACCTGAAACAACCACTTAGCTTAGGATAAATATTGTACTGGCTTTCGCATTAATAATATTAGTATGAATATATCCTTGTAAGTACAAATAGGGTAATAGTATTGAGCCTAACAAGTTTAAAAACAAATTTAATGTCTTGTCTTACCCAGTAACCAGACACATTCTCCACTCACACAGACTCCTCATGTATGGCTCGACCTTGCTTGTTGTCCATATATACCTATAGGAATCATGGGTGGCTCCGCCAAACTTAGAGTTAACAATAAGAATTTCAAATTTGTGGTTGCAAATCTGTAAATTAAAGAAATATAATTCATTTGCAGGACAATATAAACTTGAATAAGAAGGAAAACTATACATTTTCCCCGTGATGGAGTTTTGATTAAGGGCCTCAACCACTTGTTTAATGCACCGACTCGTAGTTATTTGCGTCATGTGCTACGTAACACCCACGATCCTTTGGTACGAGCCGGTGGCAAAAAAACTAAGGGCACATAGCACCTGAAATAAGATAATTAAGTATAAAGCAAAACAATAAAACTTAACAAGTGATATTGTACAATTCTTCACTGTCTTACCTTTATTTCCAAGGTTTCTCCCGAGATCCCCTTAATGCACTAAAACCTCTTAACTCTGCACAAAGGTCTATAAACGTTAGTCGAAAATGCTCTATAAATAATGTTTCCGGCATCTCATCAACTTTTTCCAAGTCCCGCCGGGAAATATATCGTCTTTGGCGTCTCTGCCAAACATTTTCATTATGCGCTGCCCATAGTAAGCGCAGCATATATGCGTTTTCAATGTAATTATAAAGTTAATAATGATTAGAATTTCAATACTCAAAATAACTGAATAAAAAAACATTACCCTCCTTCTTTCGGCAGTCGGGTAGTGACGGACTCTTATTTCGGCACTCACACTTACCTACTTGCTACACATATGACACACATCGACATTATATAGCGCTTGCGACAGGGGTCGGGCTTTCGCTGCGGTAGCCATCAAGAAATTCGAAAACGAGCGATAGGACCAGTCAAAATGTGTGACTTGGCTACGCATTTTAATTGAAGTAGCAACCAAAAAGTATAGATAACGACGATCGAATGATGTTTCGAATCATGGAATCGTGTGATTAAAACATTGTCTAGCAAATTTGTGTTCGTTATCTGCGGATCACGTGACAGGTCGAAAGCCAATGTCACTTCCATACATTTGTCAACTTTCGACTGACGAAGTAGATAATAGAATGTAACATTGTCTAGGCCCCCAGTTCCATATATTTATCATTTTAAGGTGTGACTGGAAGTCGAAGACAATAAAAAAGCTTTGACCATACGTCAGCATGCTGGTGGCACTGGTGGTGGGCCTCACAGCAGTAATACTCTAACAAGACTCGAGACGAGGGTGCTGGCACTAATGGGCACGCTAGCCGTAGCGGGCCACCCCGACATCCAGGAACAGGGATTTAATGTGAGTTGTTTTATTATTTTCCATTTATAATTTACATACTAATTATTTGCACGGTGTAATGATTATGATGATAGAAGATTCTACCGTGAAGTGTTTTTTTCATTCAAACTAAAATATTTGAAATATGGACAGAACATAACATAACATAAACTCACGCCTGTATTCATTATAAACCTGCGATAAATACACACAACTTCGAAAAGCATCAAAAAGTCATTGGTGTATGCCATGGTAAACCTGGGATCGAACCCGAGACCTCGTCTCAGCAGTCCATTACCCATACCACTAGGCTACCGCAGATGAAATATGAAACTATTATATAATGTCACTTGGTCATTTGGGTCACCCCATCTCTTCCCATGTGGTGATATTATATATTACACGGCGATTTAGGGTTAGGGCTGTTTAACATCAGCCCGATATATACGGCCCAGACTCAGCCTCAAATGCAGGGCTCAAGTCAACAAATGCTTAGGCTCAGACACTATTACGTGGAACCAAATACCTACTTTGAAATGGTGAAATATGGGTGTTAAGTCACCTCTGCCTAACCCTCCAGTGATGTATGCGTGATTGTATGTTTGTATGTTATGCAAACAATAATAAAAAAATGTGCACTATCATTGTCTGCCACCAATTTTTTTTTAAGTAGGTATAGGTCGAATCATATATCTTGGACATGAAAGGTTTCTTAGATGTATTTTGAAGATAACACGGGGTGAACCTCACCTCCGGCCTAGCACTGTGACCCACAGACGGCGTGCAGTTTTAGTTGGTTCGAGTCCGACATAACCTCTCCTCCCGACTCCGGCGGAGGAGGTTAAAAGATGAATATAAATCATGTTTCTATAATAGGAATTTAACAATACATTCTTTGTATAATATTATTTTGTAGTATTTTTATCTATCTTTTTATTCTTTCAGATACCATCAGCTGCACCATCTCATGTTGCAGATCAGGACATTTTTGTTCATTATGGTATCCATATCCATACTAATATTATAAATGCGAAAGTAACTGTCTGTCTGTCTGTCTGTCTGTCTGTCTGTCTGTATGTCTGTCTGTCTGTATGTTACGCTTTCACGCCTAAGCCACTGAACCGATTTTAATGAAATTTGGTATAGGGGTAGATTAGACCATGAGAAAGGACATAGGCTATGTTTGGTCGCGATAACCGACATCCACGCGGGCGGAGCCGCGGGCAAAAGCTAGTGTAAAATAAATACTTAAATATCACTTATTGATTTCAATAAAGCCACTACGAGTATAACAAAAACCAATACTTATTGCTATTTTTGTTTGCAGACATAATAACGACAGAACCACAGCGTCTGCCATCAGTGCCATCACCAACACCTTCGCCAACACCAATACCATCAATTTTATATCGCCCGTCCACTAGTCAATAACCGATAGCAGTACTACCACCACCACAACTGACCACACCTGTGACTACTCCAGCTGGGCGAGAAAAAAAAAGGCCACTTATGTCCCCAGTTTCCATGCCGCAGCGCAGGTCTCGGGGTGCGCGGCGAAGACAGACACAAGCAACTCCTTTCGAACGGGCAACAAGCGAGTTTGTGACCGTCGAGCAACGTCGGGTCTGATTTTGTATATGGTTATTTGTAAAATAAATCGTGTTTTTCACTTTAATTAATGTTTTTTTATTTCGCAACATAGTATAACATTGCTAAACGAGTATGCAAATGAAATGGATAACATAACATTATATTATTTACTTGAATTAAAGCCTGCTAATCAAATGATCGAGCATTGCTCTTCCTTAAATTAGCTCATTCTGGCTTCCATCGGAGGGTGCAGGTTCTGAGTAATAATCTGCATTATTATCATTCACAGCCACAGCTTGGATATCGCTTATGGCTGGTAATGCAGCCTTAATAGCAATGTTGTGCAATACACAGCATGCAAGCGTTATCCTGCTATAGACTGTTCGGGATGATAATGCAGTACTCTGTGTTTCAATAGGCATCTCCAACGTCAGCCAAGCCAAAGCATCGCTCTATGATGTTACGAGCCTGCACATGGCTCGATGTATAGGTACATGGCTGCTTAAGACCCGGTTGCAGCATCTAATGTCGGGATCATCAGCCATGGCCGCTGTGGATACCCGGAGTCACCTGAAACAACCACTTAGCTTAGGATAAATATTGTACTGGCTTTCGCATTAATAATATTAGTATGAATATATCCTTGTAAGTACAAATAGGGTAATAGTATTGAGCCTACTGAGTCAAAATGTGTGACTTGGCTACGCATTTTAATTGAAGTAGCAACCAAAAAGTATAGATAACGACGATCGAATGATGTTTCGAATCATGGAATCGTGTGATTAAAACATTGTCTAGCAAATTTGTGTTCGTTATCTGCGGATCACGTGACAGGTCGAAAGCCAATGTCACTTCCATACATTTGTCAACTTTCGACTGACGAAGTAGATAATAGAATGTAACATTGTCTAGGCCCCCAGGTCAGATTGAATAAACCGGACACAGAAGTGAAGGCCTTGGATGCGACCGGGATCAACGCATGTTGAAGGATCCTTTATCCTAATATATACCACGAGCTACGTAAAACAATTTTTGTATTTAGTGCATTAAAATATGCGGGTATTTGTAACTAATTTGTTGCCACACTGACAACTGATCCATGGTTTTCTGCAACATTAATATTAGTATAACATTAGTGTCCAGTTGCTAGACGGAAATATTTTGCAATTGAAAGGGAATTTTTGATAGAATCCGTGACAAATTGCATATTCAATTATTAAACGAAACCTGCCTTCTTGAAGACTTGTTTCAAATGGATTGCAGGTGATTTCATGTTCTAATAGAATATTATATGAGACATTGAAGTGTACCTGAATGAATTTCTGAAACATTCACTACGATGACATTTTCTTGTAAATTTAAATTGAATTTTTAAGTTAACATACCAAATTGTCGGCCGTTATAAGAAATAGCATTCATTTCACTCATAATTTTCTTTACGTTAGTCTCGTATATATTCGAGGCTCTCATCTTGGAGTTCGGGATCCGCTTTTCGGCTTTTCCAACTCCACTTCACACGGTCTGAAGGATTCATGGTGGTGAGACCCTATTTGGCAGTCGTCTTCTACGAGGCCAAGCCATTTCTATGTCTTACCCACCTACCGATGCACGGCGGAGACGGCATTTTGTTACCTAATAGCATTATATTAAACATATTATAATATAAATATAATTGGAAATTATAATTAATTGAGTAGCTGAACTGAAAGTCGTAACTTAAGCATTCCAAATGAAATTAACAAAGTTTGGAAGATTCCAATAAGCCTGTGAGTAAATTGAGCTATAAAACTATAACGTCTATCCAGTTGTGCCAATCGTTTGCCGGACAAAATATTCAATAATAAAATTGATTGGAATTGAAACAACCAAGTTTAATTAAATCAAAACACTAGGACTAAAAAGTTATACACAAACCTGTTCATAAAATTAAAATTTCCTGAAAAAACATTTAGTACAAATATTTTTGTAGTTTTGTGATACGTATTTCGTTAGATATTGTCGATGTACCTACCATGAATTCTCTTCAATCTAATATATAGTATATGCGTAAATGTTACGGCTAATAGCCGAAATGCATTTCGATACCTCCCACGTAAGTTGTTGTATCCCACAAAATGTCATTTAGCGTTTTTACGAAAAAAGAGCTTTATTTTGCTGTAATTTACGTATTCAAAGTGAAAAAATAACAAAAATGTTGTTTTATCAAGCATTTTATAGACGTAAATCGTTGTAACTTTTGTACGAGAACGGACTAAAACGTTGTATAGTTCTTGGCAATAGTTTACGCGGGGTGCAGGGCAGGGAAGATCACGCGCTCGCGAGTTGTATCGGCTACATACAACAGAACACGCTGGACATTGAGACGAACGCACGCATGTCGAAATATCACTGGTAAGGTACTTTATTATATTATTTCTTATACATTATTGAGTATAATATCTTATTTTTGCCGACTACAACCTAAAATGTTGTAAAGATTACTTACAACTGTATACGCTGTTAAGTTAACATTCAAAAAGGTTGTATGTAATACATAAAACATTTTACGTAGTTCAACGTGTATTACAAAATATTGTATGTCGTACTTACAATATTTTACGTTGGTGAGCGTGCATTATAAAATGTTGTATATAAAACATACAATATTTTACGTTGGAATAAAAACTAAAATAAATGTGGCATGTAGTAAAAATAACATTTTACTTCAGAAGTCGTTATTCAAAACTCAGCTTTCGAGTACCGGGACTTCCTATATTTTTGTACCTATTACTTTTTTCTTGCTTTATCTCAATGCTTAACACAAAGCATTTTTTAATGTTGTTATATACTACTATATTTATATGTATAATATGTATGTATTTACAAAAAAAATGTATTTAAGTATGTTTATCAGCATTCTAGATTCGATAACACAAGCTAGTTAAGCTATGCTTACCATGGGTCTAGATAGCGTTGTGTAGAATGTTGGAAAATATTTATTATTATTTATTTATTATTATATGTGAAACTATTTAAAGCGCTCTTGTCTACCTATCTGACTGACATAGAGCCCTAAACGGAGCACTACTTTGCTCGCTTACTAACTAGAAATGCTTGCTTGTTTACTAACAGTAAAATTTCTTTTTCGTTTAGTTTTCTCCACTTCCAATGAGTTTCAATTAATCGGAAATGAATGTTTTAGCAAATATGATAGATAGTGACATCTTTGATAATATATCAGAAGAAGAAACAGAGTCTAATACAAAAAATAATGAGACACTGCACCCTTCACCTTCTTGTAGTCTCAATCATTTAGATTACGACTGTGATAATGATTTTTGCTCATATTATATACAAAAGGAAAATATATCGGAGTTTGACATTTCACCTCAATCCTCACCAGTGCTTTCTAGCTGCTCAACGTGTACAACAGTGAACAATAGTCCACTATCAAATATTTCAAATAGTCCAAGCACGTCAACCGCCAACCACCGTCGTCAATTAAGGAAAGATAAAGGTAATGTAAGAAAAAGACATTTTAATGAATGGATCGATACCAAGAGAAAGTTCTTGCGTAATTTATGAAAAGAATTTGTGTCACGAAAAGGTTCAATGCAACCAAGTAGAATGATGGACCCGCCATGTTCCTGCCGGAAAAAATGTTCCGATAAATTAAGTGAAGAAAGATTTTTGACAGTTTTTGGAATTTAGGCAATCGAGAAAAGCAGTGGATGTATGTGGCTTACAAAGTAAAGAAGCAAAATAAACGTAGAGTGTATACTGATAGCATTTCAAGACGTAAGTATACATTACAATATTAGTTACCAGTGGGATATAATGAAGATGGCATTAAAACATTTTATAAGCACTTTGTCCGTCAGTGATTAGGTTATTAATAAGTCTTTAGAAAAGATGGACAAGACAACGGGAGTATAAGTTCCAGATCAAAGAGGAAAACAGGGGTGGCGATATATCTACGTAGTGACTTCCCTTACAAAATAGTCGCCTCATCTCCTTCTGAGTACTCTGCCACCGCTGAGTTCCTTTTTCTGGAGGTCTGGGTTAGGGGTGTCAAAGCTCTTCTGGATGTTGTTTATTGTCCCCCAACTGTGAACTACTTCACCGATATCGAATTGGTTTTTGAATCCTTGGGGTCTGATTACGAGCATTACATCATCATGGGCGACTTCAACACTAATCTATGCCCTAGTCTGTCATCACGAGCCATAAAGCTCCTGAACATAGTCGAGTCAGTCAATCTTCAGGTTTTACCACTTCAGGCCACACACCACAACAAAGACGTGGAGGACACCTGGCTCGACTTAATACTAACGTCTTCACCCACGCTGGTTCGAACACACGGTCAGTATCTAGCTCCGGCATTTTCCCATCATGATCTGATCTACATCTCCTACAGTCTTAAGCCTCCTAAAGTCAAACCCAAGGTGCTGTACAGACGATGCTTCGGGCGCATGGATGTTGACAAATTGTGCAGTGACGCTGCCAACGTCAGTTGGGAGCATTTGGCAGAGGCCACCACAATTAATGACAAAGTTCGAGTTTTTAACGACACAGTTATTGGCCTCTATGATATCCATGCACCCGTCAGGAGAGTAAAGCTAAAACATAGACCAGCACCTTGGTTATCAGACGAGGTACGATCTGCCATGAAAGGGAGAGACCGGGCCTTTCGTAAGTTCAAAAGGAATCGTTCGGAAACCAACTGGGACTCATATAAAACTGCCAGGAATCGGTGTAATCAGGTGGTACGCAACGCTAAACGCCGACATATTCTCGATAACATTTCATCCTTGACATCTGTCGATGTCTGGAGGTTTCTTGGGACACTGGGCATTGGTAAATCAAGACAGCTGGAGCTACCTAAGACTATTGAGTTGGATGCCATTAACCACCATTTCTCTACCTCTTACATACTTGATGGCCCAACCAAGCGTCAAACGGTTGACTCAATAGCCGGACTGCCCAGTCCCAACCACGCACTTTTTCAATTCACTCCAGTCACATCGGAGGAAATCAGAAAGACGATTTTCGCAATTAAATCAAAAGCAGTCGGCTGCGATAACATCAGTCGCCGTATGATCACAACTATTATAGACCAACTCCTTCCCGCTATTTCACACATTGTCAACTTTTCGCTTGATTCTGGTCAATTCCCAGACCTGTGGCGTAAAGCCTATGTACGCCCTCTTCCTAAAATCTCCAATCCCTCACTTCCTAATCATTTTCGTCCTATTTCCATCCTCCCTTTCCTATCCAAGGTGTTGGAAGCCTGTGTTCATCGTCAGCTGTCCAATTATGTGCAATCCAACGGGACACTGAGTCCATTGCAATCCGGATTCAGATCGGGACACAGCACTACAACCGCACTCCTTAAAGTAACGGGGGATATCAGGGACGGAATGGAGAAGGGTCTTGTCACAGTGTTAGTGTTAGTGGATTTCTCCAATGCATTTAATTGCGTCAATCATGATATCCTTTTAGAAATACTATCCCATCTTGGGATCTCAGCCGATGAGCTGGAGTGGTTCTCTTCATATCTTCGTGGACGTCAGCAGTCGGTTTGCGCGGGCGAGATTTCGTCTGGTTGGTGCGATCTCGCTTCTGGCGTTCCACAAGGCGGTATTCTTTCTCCTCTTTTATTTTCCATATTCATAAACCTTATCACTTCTGAACTTCAGTGTGCGTATCACTTGTATGCCGACGACCTGCAGGTGTACAGCCAAGCTCGTGCGGAGAATCTTTCGGAGGCTGTTGACAGGGTAAACGGTGACTTGCGGTCTATTGGCAGTTGGTGTGCCAGGTTTGGCCTTTGTGTCAATCCTGATAAATGCCAGGGTATCTTAATTGGCAGTAACTATATGATAAATAAGGTAGACCAAGAAACTCTACCGATAATAGACTTCAACGGGCGAATAATTCCTGTTACGCCTACTGTTAAAAACCTGGGATTGAATATCGACTCCACCCTGAACTGGCAATCACAAGTTGCAAGAGTCTGTCAGAGGGTGACAGGGATGTTGCGTAGTCTGTATCGCCTTAAAAACTTTCTACCTGTTAAAACTAAGGCGATGCTTATGCAGACTCTAATCTTCCCAGTCTTGGACTATGGTGATGTATGCTACCTCGACCTGAATGCAGATCTGCTCAACAAACTCGACCGCCTTCTCAACAATTGCATTCGATTCACCTTCAACCTTAGGAAATATGATCACGTCTCAGTTTATCGTACAGAGTTAGGATGGTTGCCTATACGTCAGCGACGCAGCTTGCGGGCGGTGACGATGATACATACTATTTTAAGCTCCCCTTATGTCCCCACTTATTTATCATCTCAGGTACAGCTTCTTGGTTCTCATCATAACAAAAATCTACGATCAGCTGATAACCGTCTTCTCCACTGTCCTACTCATAGTTCTAGCCTAGTTCATTCTTCTTTCCTCGTGCAAGCTATTCGACTCTGGAATGCGCTTCCTCTCGAAATCAGAATGGCTAACAACCGTGCTACTTTCAAATATAAGGTACGTCAGCTCTACAGTAATCCCTAGTGGCAATAGTGGGTAAAATAGTGGGTACAATGTTATATTTCATCATTATGTTATATAAATATGGTGTAAGTAGTAGTATATTATGTGGGTATGTATTATATATATTTATATAAAGTATAAGTATAGGAATAGGTATATATGTAATTGTATATGTATGGATTTATTATGTATTATAGTGTGTATGTTTATTGTATGTATTATTACATTAAACTAAACAGTTAATCTTCTGTCTGCACCTACCTCAAAGTATCTCTGCATCACCCTAAGGTTGACTGTTAGATAATGCCTTTGGCATTAAGTCCGCCTTTGTACAAACTTATGTGCATAAAGTTTAAAATAAAAAAAAAAAAAAAAAAAATAATAAAGCTAACTGGTAGTCTTAAAAACAGTGTGTGTGACCGTATCAAGAGTTTACAGCCAGTTGAGTCTCATTATACGAGGCAAAGGTCAAACAAATTGTATTTAGATGGAGACTTAAATTTTCATAAGTTATTTGAAATGTAAAGCTGAAACCGAACGCCAATATCGAGATATTGCAAATGAAAACTTTAAGCTCACTTTTTATATCCCTAAGAAAGATCAGTGCGATCAATGCCACATTTTTTAAAATATCCATAGTCCAACTGAACAACAGATTGCAGATCATGAAAACCATGTCTCAAATAAGAAGTTATCCCGACAACTCATGAAGCCTGACAAAACTGAAAGCTTAACTTCGCAAGGTAAAATTGTTAGCGCTACATATGATTTAAAAAAGATTCTTAGTGCACTGCATGGCCAATTAATATTTTGTATTATAAGCGAAAGTTATCAGTTTTTAATTTAACGTTATTTGATTTGGCAAACAAAGAAGGCCATTGATCCTCACTGTTGGTTTTTTACGATTTTATTGTAATTTTATTATTTTTAAAGAAGAATTTGTTATGTTACTCAACTATCATAGTGAGTTATTATCATTATATTTCTTAAAAAAAATATTACATACCTACCTACCTATTATTACCTAATAGTTGAATACATTACGTACTTGTTTTAGTTGTAAACATATTAAAACGTAGTTTTTGTGCAATACTTCTAATAAAACCTTAGTCCAGTATTAACTATGTTGTTTCCTTTAAAAAAAAAGATAATTTGGCGCTCACAATATTACTTTTTATATCCTGAGTAATAATGCTTACTCAAAATTGTGTTCAATGTATATTGTTAATGTCACATACAATTGGACTAAAATAAAAAAAATCCAGTGTATATTGTTGTAACTATCATATACAACAACGAACGCAATGTAAACTCCGCAGTATAATATTGTAAGTATGAGATACAACAACTGAAGAAATCTAGACTGCGCAGTATAATGTTGTAAGTATGAAATACCACAGCTGGCACAGTCTATATTCCGCAGTAAAGTGTTGTAAGCACCAAATCTCAAAAAGTTCATAATATTTTCTTAATTATCTTTCAACATAGTCAAGAATACCATACAATACATTCATATACCAAGTTTTACAAAGCTACATAAATAAATGCAGTTTTTAGGCCAATTTGAATCTTTAACTCGCTCTCCTGTAAAATTGCAGTTTTAGAGATACAACAACTTACGTAGGAGGTATCGATTTATATACATCTACCGTTAACCGGCTGGAACTAGATGCAGCCGGTCCAGGTGGTTAATCTTTAACATAAAAATATTAGTAAGACAGATAGCCTTTTTCAAGTCTATGGTAGTAAGAAGTTAGGTAAATCTTGACAATAGTTTGACATTTATTTTTTCTTTTATCTATATGTGTAAATGTTACGGCTAATCGTCGAAATCTACTTTTAACCGGCTGGAACTAGGTACAGTCGGTCACAAGTTGTTAATCTTTCACATTAATAGTATTAGCAAGATAATCTTCTATCACAATGATTCATGTTGGATTCATCTTGATACGAATTTGACAAACGGACAAGACACTGACAGAAATATATCATTTATTTAAACGGTATTATCCAATACAGACAAAACTTGTACGGTTGTCATGTGGCATGCAATTTTCACTAAAAGTTGAAGAGTGCAGTTCGTATATAAACTGAGAAAGTTTGTTTGTTAAATAAACTCAGTCATGTGGTTTTTAGCTCAATATCAGAAGTTGTTTAAATGCTCCCTATAAAGGATTTGTGGACTACACCTGAAAGGTTTTTAAAATAAAAGTCGAATAAGGCCGGAAGCTATTTGCAGAGTTCATCATCATCTACATAAAGACGTTAGTCCTGATTGATAGTGGAGTTATCCATTGATGTTCTTACGAACTATCAAAACCAATGAATGATTCGAGCATACTTAATGCTATAAATTCAATAAAAAAATAGATCTGTGATGATTCACTTCTGAATAGCTGATAAGATCTGAATCAAATTTTGGAGAGTGATGGATTACAATTGGAATAGCACATTGACTAGACTAGACAGCCTCCATGGAGTGGTGGTAATGAACGCGGCCGCTACGCAGGAAGCGCGGGTTCGATCTCTGACAGTGCAAATATTAGTATGCTTATATATGAGTATTTGCATTGGTCTGGTTGTGTCTCGGGGAGCACGTTAAGCTGTCGGTCCCGGTTGCCATACGAACATGTATGGCAGTCGTTATAGGGGAATTGGGTGAAATGCCCCACATAGAAGGGCTGATCACCCGTCCGGTCAAACGGCGTCCCCACTGGCAGCAGTAGTAGTAGCACATTGCCTATCCTTTTTATCCTGTGAATATCCTGTATCATGGGAAATATTGTATCAAGTATTTCACTTGGGTGATGCCGCTGATAACAGCAACTTTTATGTTTTAGTTGCTTGATACGAACTAAAATCTAAATTTTAAGATTTTGTAGTCATTTCAATATTTTCTGTACCATTATTAAAGGTACCACGAGTTAATGAACAGTACTCATTATCCATTAAATTACATTGAAAAAGTAATAATTACAATGTTTGATGAAAACTGAATGAAAACTGTTGATCTAAACTGTGTACTTATTTAGAAGTTAAATAAGTGACTATTTGAAAATAATGTAAATTTTACGATTCGACTTCACAAATAAAGTGTTGATGTTTAAATAAAAGTTTGTTTGAAACTATTGTCAGACGTTTGAATAAATATTTCAATGACCTATAACTCAAAAGTTTTTTGCTTAGATGTAGTACCAAATTAATGAAAATGAAACAAGTCAATTTAATCACCGTTTAGAGACTTAACAAAGTGTTACGAAATTGCTCACTGACACTAACCGTTTGCTTAAAAACTACACTACATTTTAATAATAACATTGTAACACTTTTTTTGCTATACAAGTTGTATGTTACTTTTAACACAATGTGTAGTTGTCTACACATTGTATTCAAAGTTTTGAAATTACAGAACGTGTCAGTTCCAAATATGAAAATTCTTTTTACAATCGAATCGAGATGAGCTACCCGAAGGCTGCCGAGACTGGCCGAGGGTGCACGATATCCTCACCTTTAGAAAACATCGTCCAATGCCGAATCAGTGCTCGTTCGCAGTTCGCCGCGAATGGCTGTGGGCTCATTGTCCCGCTCCAACCTACTCGTGCTCTTACACACAATAAAATAATCGACTATTTAATTTGTGCTTTGTGACGTAAATATACTTTACCTGTTGATCATGTCAACATATCCTTTTTAATTATTTTACAATGATGACAGTGTGATCTTAATTTTATTCAAAAGTTTAAAAGGAATTTATTTTTAACCTTTTCATTGAAAAAGTAAAATTAAAATGACAAATTAGAATGCATATTAAGGCAAATGAATCATGGGATGGAACATGAATTAAAAATGGGTACGTTTTTACATTATGTAAACATAATTGATACTACCTCGGTAGGTATAGAATGTATTTCAATAACTTTCGTTGATGGTGCTCTTTTATTAGTGTCTATCGTCAAATCAGTATATATTTTTTCCTATTTATTTCAATAAATGCGCAAATCAGCGTGCGTTCCGTATAAATATTAGTTTGTTTTCTATAATTATTATAATTAAATAGCTTATAATTATCATTTAAATTGTTAGCTGTCATTAATCAAGTGTACCTATATGGAAGTGAATTTCTTTCGTTTGTATACCAATGATAATATTTACTATTTATATTTTGAGATTATGTTATTATAATGTATTGAAACTTAAAATAATAACATATATATTACTAAACTATAATATTTGAACAATTACTTTGAAACTTCGTAAGATTATTCTTCTCTGAAAGAGCAACCGCGGAGTACTAAATTATAATTCATAAAATAAAAAATAAACATCAAAAATTGTTGAAAAAGTATTTACCGAGAATCACTGGGCGCTTTTCTTACATTCTTTTTGCCGAGATTTTCATGCTTCGTCAGTTTATTTTCTTCTCTCAAGGGATTCAATAGAGCTGCCGACCCTAGTAATTAGCCTAAAATGTATCAATATTTTGACATTTTAATATGTTGGCATCGTTTTTACTCAAAATCTACTATTCCAGGAAGTTTGTTACATTAATACTAATATCAATAAAAAAAATATATTCATGCCAATAAAAAATGAAAATTACTTTTCGCGTACGAAATTTAGGTGTTGTACATATTTAAAATTAAGTGGATTATTTATATTTTATTTTATTATTTATGAAATCTTACAGCTAATCATACAACATATACACAAGGCCAATTACAAGATTTCACAGGTATTATTGTTTACAAAATAGAAGTTTGGTTTTTGTCAGGTGTCAATTAGTGAGTGTATATTTATATGATTTGAGATAGACATGGTCATTAACATGAATAGTGTAACACCCGGTGAGTGTTACACTATTCATATATTTGCATCTTTGTTATCTTTGATAACAGTAGACTACATGAATATTATAAAATTAATTACTCTTAACACAATCCCCGTAAAAGTCAGCGACGCAAATCTTGAAGATTCCTGTTGTCTCTAATATTTTTTTCTTACTATAATTATTTTTCTTTTAGAGTTATCACGTTAATTTCTTAATTTAACTTTTGTATATTTCAAGTTACTTGTACGTATAAATTTTATTAACAAGCTTTTGCCCGTGGATGTCGGTCATCGCGACCAAACATAGCCTATGTCCTTTCTAATGGCCTAATCTACCCCTATAACCATATATACCAAATTTCATCAAAATCGGTTCAGTGGTTTAGGTGTGAAAGCGTAACATACAGACAGAAAGACAGAGTTACTTTCGCATTTATAATATTAGCATGGAAGTATGGATTAGCAAAAACTATAACATTTATTCACAACAGTAACTACACACTACTTCCAAAAAGTTAGCACTCAGGAGTGTAGTCAATTTGATTAGTTACCAAACTCGTGAGTGGTAATAAAAGTTTCAACTATAATAGTAATGTATTGACAAATATTTATTACTAGCTTTTGCCCGCGGCTCCGCCCGCGTGGACGTCGGTTATCGCGACCAAACATAGCCTGTGTCCTTTCTCAAGGTCTACTCTACCCCTATAACAAATTTCATAAAAATCGGTTCAGTAGTTTAGGCGTGAAAGCGTAACATACAGACAGACAGAGTTACTTTCACATTTATTAAAGTATGGATTGCCGATGAATATCTTCAGCGGTCAAAACGTTTTTCGTCCTAATTAGAAGCACGTGTATACAGGTACATACTACATACACCGCATTGCCATCAGCTTTTGAGTACCTACGTACCAGTTGACATCAATGGGACGGAAAATATTCTTAACTTAACGTTTTTACTTTAAATATAACGGTTGATTTTTTTTTATAACACTTAGGTGGCAGACAAGCACACGGTCCACCTGATGGAAAGTGGTTACCGCGGCCTATGGACGTATGCAACACCAGAGGCGTTACACTCGCGCTGCCTACCCTGAAGAAACCTTCTAATGCCCCTCTTGAAGAACCCCATATTGTAGTCGCTTGGGAAAACCATACACCTCCCTCCCTCTTTTTATGAGATATAACATAACATAACATAAACTCACGCCTGTATTCCCCGAAGGGGTAGGCAAAGGTGCTAGCACCCACATGAGATATACATGTTATTTTATAATGTACTTATTAAATAATGTGTTAACAAACGTGCTGGCAGAACTTTTTTTGTAATATAACATTTATGAACTCTCAAATTTGTAGTACCGAAATGATTTGGACAATAGTTTTTAGGACTTGTTAATAGTACTGTTCAGTTTTAACTTTAATGAAAATAACATATTCTGGAGAAACTAAAATTTGTTAGATATTATTTCCTGACAATACTAGATTTCATAAATCTAAAGGTTACCTGAAAGTATAAATTTATATTTTGATATAACACGTAACACCAGCAGTGTTACATACGTGGCTTAGTCCCCAAGGAACTCTGGAAGGAATTGGAAACGAGTTTCGCTATAAATTGATGTAAAGAGAAAACCGCTTCCAATTCCTAATTGGTCAGGTACGAATTTAAACTGGAAATCCGGTTATGCTCTATCTTTTAACTGCTGCATTAAACCAATCTACACTTTGACTCTTTGGCACCCGGTTTCCGACGTTTAACTATTGATTTAACAAAGTTCTTGGTAAACGTTCG
Organism: Eilema sororculum; assembly: GCA_914829495.1. NCBI lineage: Eukaryota > Metazoa > Arthropoda > Insecta > Lepidoptera > Erebidae > Eilema > Eilema sororculum. Next base: position 10,603,930 of record OU618553.1, on the reverse strand, counting down.
AGATTGGCCAGATATCTAGCAGTTGAAGTTTGGATAAAGTTTCTCTCACGAATGAATAGTAAAAATGTTGTAATCGTTTTAATATATGCTCATTTATGTTTGTAATCTTTTTAGAATTTTATTGTGTTCAATTGACTATTGCGGTACTCACGCCTTTAAATCTCCGAAGGGGTAGGCAGAAGTGTATTAACACCCACGTTTCGCCAACTAAGATTTTCAGTCCCCCATAATAGGGTGCGAGCTGGTTGCCGTCGGGCGGGCACTTTGTCTTGGGCTGTTTACTGTTGAATGTAGAACAGTCCTATCCCTTAGTCGCCTTTTACGACAACCACAGGAAGAGATTGGGTAGTTCTATTATACCCCACCGTTATCCAACATCATAGATAATAAATCGAGTCGCGGATAATAGCTGTAAAATAACATTTATTGAAGAAAGAACAATGGAGTAACAATATTTAAAAAATAGTTGTCATACTTTGTGAAAAAAAGGTATACACTCGGTAGTCAAATTCTTCAAATTGATTATTTATGTTCTCATTTCAATGTTGAATGACATCGCATAATTTAATAAAATACTTGATATCGAACTAATGTCAGAAGCAAAATATTCCATTTAGGGAAGGTTCATATCTGACGGAATATGCGTCGCGTATTATCGGTCGCGTAGCGCCAGAACAGACAAATGTATAGAAAAACACTTGACCGTTCACACTCGACGCACTAACGTAACATCGGTTGAGTGTGAACGGTCAAGTGTTTTTCTATACATTTGTCGGTTCTGGCGTTACGCGACCGATAATACGCAACGCAAGTTCCGTCAGATATGAACCTTCCCTTTAGCTGTTACTTTAGATTTTTTTACTTTACGTGATAACCGTAATTGAGAAAAATTGAACCGGGTGTACCTGTCTAAATGGCAATTAGCCTAGTCCACGAAAGGCAACTGTCAATACTTTTGGCAGGTACTAATAAGCTCAACTACTAAGCTTACTAGTAAGCTTTTTGATGCCACAAGTCTCTTAAAAATCCAAACAGCCCACATAAAGGTGTCTTTAGCTAAAACACCGATTATAAAAATATGGGTACCTACTATTTCTAGAAGTACTATCTTTATTAAATATATCACTAATAATAATTGACAGCCTCCGTGGCGTGATAGTAGTGAACGCGATTGCTACGTAGGAGGCGCGGGTTCGATCCCCGCTCAGTGCCAATATTTGTATGCATGAATATGGCTATTTGCATTGGTCTGGGTGTTTCTATGTATAGCATGTATGTATTTACAAAAAAAAAGTATCTAAGTATTTGAATGATTTTTTTTATAGCACATATTATGCTCACTTTTAAGTTCGAAAAACATTGGAAATAATGAAATGCTCAAGTGAGACTCGAACTCACGACCTTTCCCTTACAGGGGGACTGCTCTTCCAACTGAGCTATTGAGCCACACTTGAATCATTCCAAATTTTTCTTCTCTTTATATCCGTCTATAAGGGCGTCGGTGCAGCCATCTACCAACATTCTTACGAACTGTTGGAAACAATGAATGATTTTTCAACCATTTTTAACCATTGAATTTTGAAGACTGCGCTCAAATATTTGAATGAATTTTTTATAGCATTTATCATATATAAGTATGTTTATCCGCATTTTAGATTCCATAACACAAGCTAGTTAAGCTATGCTTACCATGGATCTAGATAGCGTTGTGTAGAATGTTGTGGAATATTTATTTATTAATTTGAAACAAATGAGCTTCAATAAACCAAATTTAGGAATGCAAACACATACGAGTAGTACCGATGTACGTAAGCGTTATAGATCATATAAATGGACTGTATTTTAGTCCAAAAAGGCGGCAAAAATGTACCAAACACGTACCGTACGGAAAGGCTTCATTCCGTTGATATACCTACATACAGACAATATACGTTACTATACGCTTCGCTTGTCACATGGAAACTACTTGGCACAGTATCATGTTCACTTAACATAAGAAATATAATTAGGTAGACATCTCTACGATATCAACATTAATATTACGTCCGACCGTTACAATGTTCCTCATTAGCAACCATGTCTTTTTCTAATGATTAAGTTGGGAATACTTGTAGTAAATGTATTAGACTTTGGCTTATATAAAAAGTAGGTCAAACACACAAAGAGTCTCGAAGAAGAGGACGTGCAGAGCTATAAGAAAAATATAGGTACTGTTTCTGATTAATGTTTTCTTTTGACTACGGCAATATTATAAATAAAGTTCATTAAAATACATATACATTATATACATATCCACCATTATGCACTGTTTGAAACTAATACCGTGGCAAACAGGTACAGTCAGCATCAGAAAGATGTTGATGTACAAAGTACTCAAAATGATATTATTATTATTTTTTTCATTCCAGTTAACTGATTGGTCTGATATTTAGTACACATCTTTAGTTTGGACAATAATACCATTTAAATCAATAAAACAGTTATTTGCTCTTAATAAGAGAGTTTTACGATCATTTTGAGACTTCGTCGTCAAGATACTTATGACGCTGACTCTACCTATTTCCAGGATTAATGATAATACAATAATAATAATATTTCACAACATTCTACACAACGCTATCTGGACCCATGGTAAGCTTATTTAGCTTATGTTACGGAATCTAGCATATACTTAGATACTTTTTTTTGTGAATACATACATATTATTCACTAGCTTTTGCCCGCGGCTCCGCTCGCGTAGATGTCGGTTCCCGGCAATTATTAGAAATTTTCTCTACGTTTGTACGTAGAGAAAAATTCCCTGGACTTTCACAAATAATTCAAGACCAAAATTAGCCAAATCGGTAAAGGCGTTGTTGAGTTATAACATTACAACGAAAATAGGCATTGATTTTTATATATATATATAGATGAGGCTAGATGACCCCATCCCAGTCAATGCTGTATTTGCTCTCTTGCCCACTGCGCCCCTCTTCTCTACCTGTGTCTAAAGCAATGAACAACGATGTGACTGTGGTCGATGAAATTTATCATAAAACTGGAACTACCCACCATTGGCTCGGCAAAGAAGAGAACCACTGCTCACTGCTCAGCGCGTGCAAGGCACCGGGTTTTCTTTAAACTATTTTGTGTGATACTTGATGTACTTATTTTAATTTGTTCAGTTCGTAAGTGGTGGCAGCATGTTTTAAGAATTTGGGAGGAAGGAAGAATATTTAAACCATTAAAAATGGTGAACATTACCAAGTCCAGCAAAATGTTGAATTTTTCAAAATCCTTCCGCAATATTTGCCAAGCCCATAGAAGAAGTCTGTAAATTTTCGTAGTTTTCAGTAAGTAGTTTAGCCCTGTATTTATAGGTCAGTCACTCAAAAGAGGGTCAAGACTGTCGGCATAAAATTTAATTTAAAAATACAAGGTGGAAGATGTCAAGCGAGTTTTCGAAATGATTTCTTTTTTAAAATAAATAAAAGTTTCCTTTGCGTAAAATTCACTATTTCCAGTATTTCGAGTACTTCCGTTCCAGTTGGGATGAAAATCTTCCACCATGTTTAAGTTTGAGCTATTCCGAACTAAGCGCGGACGAAGTCGCGGGTAACAGCTAGTACACAATAAAATAAAAAATTTAAACAAAAGTAAATAAAAAACCATAAAAAAGGAAAATTACATTTTAGATGGAATCGAACGCGACTCAACTAAGTTATAAGTCCACCGCAGACGTATTGAGCCACAGTTACCATGAAATCATGGTGTGAAATAGACGTTTACATATTATGTCATAAAAACATTCTGTCCCATTCCTTATTATAATAGCGTGATGATATTAATTCTGAAAGCCAGGATCTTTTTACCGAACCAGCTGCATACTAATTTGTTGGACTCGAGAGAAAATCGTTCATGAACAATGTGAATTCTATCGAGACACTTGCTGTGCCGAAGATTCTGCAGTAACCTGACCTGACTTGGCTGAAATGTAGAACTCTGGCCTCTCGAAGTTCTTCAGATTCCTATGACCGAAATAATATATTCTTGTAAGCATTGTTGCTTCTTTATTTGTTAGATCTATTCACACACTCACAAATTGTTAGCCGTGATATGCTATTATTGACATAACTTTTTTATTTATGAACCGATTTCAATAAAACAAACACTAAATGTTAAGTGAAGCCTACCACAAAATATTAATGAAAACCGCAACCAAATCCGTTCAGCCGATTCTGAGATTAGCGTGCACAAACTCACAGACAAACAGAGAAACAGAGAAACAGATAAACAGATAAACAGACAAACAGACAAAAATTCTAAAAGACGTTGATTTGGCTTCTATTACGTTTATAAAGTCCCCCTATAACAATTTTTCTCATTTCCTTTCCATGTACAGACATCGATCGTTTACAGATTTATTATATGTATAGAAGATAAACACCCAGACTAATGCAAATAGCCATATTTATGCATACAAATATTTGCACTGAGCGGGGATCGAACCCGCGCCTCCTGCGTGGCAGTCACGTGCATTACCGCCACGCCACAGACAAACTACATACAAACGATTAATGTAACCTATGTGCTATTCCAACTTTTTTCCATAATTTGCCGAGAGCCTTGCAGCTACAACATAACAGAATAACAAATATACATTCATTCATCCATTCAAATTTGACATTTGTACTACAAGTAAGATTCACCATTATTGATTGCCATACTTTGAAATCTAATTCACCAAATCTGTGTCATTGCCGTTACAAACAAAATAAATCTCGAAAATTTGCCTTTACTGTAATTATAACAGAGCGAACATTGAAGAAAAGATCTCTTTAATTAAACAAAGCAACGGGTAAATACCCAATTATATTTATTTCTTCGCCTACCTTAAAGTGTGTTTCGAAAAACAGTCTTTCATTCAGCTGTTTGTGTAAAAGGATCACACAATTTGGGATTACTCAATACAATTTGCTTCTTACACGCTTGGTAAGGCACTTGTCGCTTTACCAGCGATGAGAGATAGCGAGCGACGAGATAGCGAGAAGGTATGAAGGTAGTTTATCGCTGGAAAATACCTCAGCAATTAGCAAATATGCGTGGGCAACCATTGATCTAATGCAGTGGTTTGGAGCGATTGAGACAGTACAATCCTACTGCGTTTTCGCTCATCGACTATACCTATTCGCTTGCTGATTTTTTTCTGATTGCCAAACGATAATCGTTCAGTCATTATATTTTATTGAACGGGTCTTGTCTTTGCGATAAAACTAGTAAGGAAAAACAGAAAGAAAAGAGAGAGTTTCATCAGCGATCAACTTATTCATATATAGATTTGTTTCATTCACATGGACGTTCAGGAGGTACAGTATATCTCTTGCAAGTCCTTGAAGCGAGAAAATAGTCAATAGTTGTTCATACTCTCGCCTTCGGTGAGACAAGTACCTCAGTATAAGAAGATAATAGGATCCGCCCTTATAGTGTTCATCCAATATCTTCGGGTAGCTTGGACGCTTAAAAGAAAACTTATTAGTTATTGTCTCTGTTCGCTAGTACTTCTACTGAGCTGCTATCGAGAAAGTATTAAAAATAAACCGAAAAACTTCTTGAATGCCATCAGAAAGAGCGTTTTATTGAAGTATCTCGTTTGAAATGACGCTAAAATTTTAAAGGACTGAACGTGCAATATTGCAACTGCAAGTAGCGGTTTGTAATAACACTATTTTTGTTTTCTAGGTCAAAATATTTATGCATAGTAATTGTAAAAAATATATAATATGTTCACTGGCTACACATAAAATAATGGTTTTATGAAGTCGACTCGCATTCTGCTTATTGCATGGTATGAAGTGCTGTCCTTTTCATGTTACATTTTAATCAAATTTCCACCAAGAAAGAGTGACTAATTTTTAATGCATATCCATACCAATAATGATAAATGCAAAAGTAACTCTGTTTGTCTGTTTTCATGTTACGCCGTCAAATTTACACCAGATGAAATTTAGTATAGGGGTAGACCTTAATGATTCGTTATCATCTTTGGGTTAGTCATAATGCCATCAAAGCTCCACCTTTTGGCTTTCGATTACATAGCCTTGGTGATTTATGGTATGAAGCGCAAACACAAACGCCCTTTACTAATATTTCAAAACTTTTCTATTGCAACCAGCACCTTTTTAGGGTTACGGTGTACTTTTCTTCTGTAGTTTATTACAATAGTTATTCAAGCCATTAACATTAGATGAATAGGATATCTTATACCTTTAAATGAGCAATTATTGTATATGTATATATAATTGGAATCTCGGAATCCGATCCAACTATTTTCATGAAATTTAGTGCACAGGGGTTTCGGGGGCGATAAATCGATCTAGCTAGGATTCATTTTTAGAAATTTAAAAAAAAAGATACCGAGCAAAGCTCGGTCAAACCAGATAATAATACCTATATAAAAGCATCCAGATATAAATATACAAATATACTATATTTGCAATACGCAGACATATAATCCACGACCTTTGAATCAGCTGTCGAACTCACTACTGCTATGTCACAAAGGTTGTTATCGTACTAGCATCAGTAAGCATTTCGGAACACTTTAACCATGAAAATATATTTTCAAGTACGCAAATCCAATTCCGAAGTTTGGCAAAGATTTTTGAGGTGTCTGCACGTAACGACAGTCGCAGATTTGGGGACCGTACGCGTACGTGTTTTTTAAGCACGGCCGAGTTTCAATATGTAAACAAGGGTCATCTACTGAATATTTGATCCCAAATTACGTGGTTTACCGGCTATGATGTTTTCTTTGCTACTTGATAATCCGTGATTATTTATTTTATTTTACATAAAACAAATAACCACAAATAGGTACACAATTACTTTAAAATTGGAGTTGCGTTACAGCTTTTTAATGAATGAATACGACTATATTCAGTGGTTGCATGCTACTTATTGAAATAACTTTTTTTCTTTTCATAACATAGATTTAAATATTTATGGGGTGCTGAGGCCAAGAACCTAGTTAGTGAATTAGGCGCCGGTTGAGGAACAAAACCGGTGACTCTCGCTCCGCCTCGTACCTGGGGCAAAAGTTGGCCGTGGCTATCCAGCGGGGCAATGCCGCTAGCGTCATGGCCACCTTTACCACTGGTATAGTGAGGAGCGGGTTAAAGATTTTTTTTGATAATGTATATTCCTCACTTAGTACTAAAGGTAACATGTAATTTATTGACATTATGCGGACATTATAAGGACATATATATTGTTATTCAATATATGTATATTATAAAAAACTCATTGAGATTATCACTGACTGAACGTACAATAAAAAAATGCTATAAAAGGTAAAAAAATATGGAAACAATGTAAGTACATGTAACATGTTTGAAAACTAAACCTGATGATTATCATTTTCCCACTGCCATAGATTCATATCAGTTCTGAAATCGATGAATAGATATTTCCTCCAACCTCCCAAATTTATTTTCCGCGAAGCTTTTCCTAAAGTCGACACTTTTCCGATGTTGAGAGCCCATTCATCCCATTTTACCCGCACCAATATCTACGTGAGATTTACTTATTACTGACTTAATAATTGTATCCCGAATTCGGACCTGATTTACGTTAACTTTGATACAATGTTATTTAATTTGGACCCTTTAACTTTGTCTTTATTGTATACACAATGTACTTGTCGTATAATTACTTTGATGAAATTGGCTTTAGCCATCAAATTACGTTTTGTTGCTAAGAAGTTATTACATCATGGTAAGTAGATGAATAGCGGTAATTCGGTTTGACCAGATAACTGAGGGCTCTTTCACCTTTCATTACGTTTTGTCCATTCTCCTTATAGTTTCTTTCTCTCCTCTCCATAATATTTTCCTCTTTTATAAGCCACTTATTTGTCAAGCAAGCAGATAGCTCATTTGATGATTCAAAGGTACCATATTCTGAAGTCTGTCACGATTATTATCGTAGCCATGTATTTTTAATACCTCCGCAAAAAAGAATATACAAATCAAAACAATAACTATTAGATACTTTCTGGACTCTCAAACTTACTTTAAAAATCCTTGCAAGAACCGAAATGAAGGAATGAAAATAAAACTCAAAGACAAACCTCACTTTCCAAGGAAACATTTCTTAGAAAAGATAATTCACAAGTACCCAACGTTATATTTCTAAATCAATACTTGTAACTTGAAAAGCGAGAAGATATTTCAGCCCGAGGTCCGACAAATCGCCATCGGTCTTATTAGCGATTCTCGCCTTTTCAAACCACCCTCTATATGTTAGCAATTTTATTTTTAATATTATTAATACACAACTTGGCCAATCTTGATATTTCAAATACAGAAACTTTGAAATTGATCAAAGGTTCGACTGTCGTATAAAATTGACTCGCTGAAAGCATTTTGATGTCGACTTGCTTTGCGATATCTTCGTGTGGGTTAGGTTCAGGATATGAAGTTTAAATCAACATATTTTTCTTTTTTAGTATCTATTTCTGCCTGGAGTACTAGTAAATACGTTATCAGAAAGATTTGTTTTTATCTACAAAGAACTAGAAATCTTAATGAAAGTATTTTATCTATTAACGGAATAATATTCTTTTTTATCTATAAAGTACTAAAAATCTCAAAGAAAGTATTTTATTTACTAACGGAATATTCTTTTTCTTGTCTTTAAAGTACTAGAAATCTTGAAGAAAGTCTTTTATCTATTAATGAAACATGCTAAGATTTTTATATTGGTCGCAGACAAAACTGAGAAAATTATTTACACTGAAAAGGAATCTATTTAGTAAATCAAATGTAAACTTATTATACGCCAGTCTATATAGAGTAAGACTTGTGTATAGAATATATGACAACTATCATATTCATCTTAGCGTTAATCCCAGTCGCATCCGAAGCTTTTCAGCTTGGAGTCTGGGGTCCACTTTACCAGTCTAACTGCGGATTTGGCTAAACTTCAATATTTTCTGTAAAGCCACTGCCATCTGACCTCCACAACCCAAAAGCGATAACGCAATCCCAAAGTTCGACCCATTGTTAGACTTTTTAGGGCTCCAAATACACGTAACGACTGACATAGATGTTCGTATGGCAACCGAGACCGAAGGCTTAACGCGCTCTCCGAGGCACGGTAAGCTGGTAGCGGTAATGTATAGGTAGACACTAAAGTATTTTAACACTTAGAGAGGATGGACGAAAGAAGATTAACAAAATAGATTTATGAGGTGAGGGTGAATGGACAACCCGGTAAAGGTCAACCTAGGCGTATGTATGTCGATAAGATCGAAGACGTTAAAAGGAAATGTCAGGTCAAAGGTACCTAACAACCAGTGAGCGCGTAAAAAAATGAAAGTATAAGAAATAAAGTTTGCAGGACTTCAGAGGACACATTACGATCTCTACCATAATAAAGGTAACGATGACTAGTAAAAAACATTATCTATACTTACATTTCAAAAGTAATGGCAACTCTATACAATTTAGGACGGGGCTAACAGATAAATAATAAAATTCAAGGATATCAATAAATATTTACAAAACAGCAATATAAAAATTTCATAATTATCGAGTGTGTATAAAATGACAACATTTTAGTTTGAAATACACGTTAGAAAAGTCTTAAGTAATTGAAGGAATCCGACAACTTTAATATTCAGAGTGATATCAACAAAATGTATCAATTGTACTAGCTACGAATAACCTTCTACATTTCGTAGAACGAGCTACGAATGATCTACGAAATACTGCTACAAAATATCTGGCACCAATTGAGAAATTTTCATCAATATGTCCATTGTCTACGGTGACTCCAATACACTGGGATTAGCTCCATGGTGGGTCTTCCCAAGCTCCTTGAATGTTGTACTACCCACTAGTGAAACAGATGGTGGATCCTAACTCAAATGAAATTATTCATCATACACTGAAATTTACTAGACCAACGGGAGATTAAATTATAGTTAACTCTAGAGCACTAATTATTCCTATCCACCTAGTGGATTGAGGGATGGTTTTTTTTAATACCACTTAGGTGGCAGACAAGCACACGACCCACCTGATGGCAAGTGGTTACCGCGGCCTATGGAAGTATGCAATACCAGGGGCGTTACACTCGCGCTGCCTACCCTGAAAAAACCTAATCTAATGTTGAAGTATCCCATAGTGTAGTCGTTAGGGAAAATCACGGCAGGGAGTTCATTCCTCAACTTGAGCGTGCATGGGATGAAGTTCGTTCCATACCGCACGGTGCGCACCGTTTTCGGATGCAATGTGTGGGGATGAATTCCTTGCCTATGGCGAGTGGTGCGATAATAGAATGTAGCTGTAGGCACCATGTCATGGATCCTAGTGAATCATAGTAGGTATATCAAACTTCAACCATCAAATGCCGACACTAACACATCACCAACGATTACTAAGGCTGATAATAATTAATAAAGGCACCATCCAACTAAATGGCTTATACTAACACGCAGATACATAGCTATTCGATATTAATAATAATTATTAGGGATAATGGCAGCGGAGCCGTAGCGGGGGAATATTACTGACAGCTATTGCGTGAATTCTATCTACGAAATTAATTAGCTTTTATTGATAGCAACGTGTTAGCGATGATGAGGAACAAACCGTACATTCTTTAAGAGATTTTATGGACATGTTTGAAATGTGACCTACATCTATACTAAAATTATAGAGGAAAGATTTGTATTTTTGTATGTAATGAATAAACTCAAAAACTACTGGACTGATTTCATATTTCAAAAAAAAAAGAATCTTTCAACACTAGACAGCTACATTATATAGGCTATAAATTATTTATATCACATCATCAGCGATCAACGGGGTTAGATTCCACGCGGGCGGAGACGCGAGCATCAGCTAATTATAAATATGATAGTTTATAAACATGTTTTGGTGATTGTTGTTCAACCACGCTATAACGGCTCAAAAGATCTAGCTGGAATTTAGAACAAGAATACATTAGAGTCTGGAATAACTCATAGCCAACTGATCCCGGGAACAGGTTTCCATAGGTAGGGAACGGTATCGAAATTTCATTCGGCCGGAGCCGCGGGCAACAGCAAGTATGTTATATTGTTGATTTCTTAACCTTAATTCATATTAATATACCTAATTAAAATCGAAGCTAAAGTAGCTCACAGTTCTTTTCTAGTAACCCTTTTAGACTTGAACATTACAGTAGCAGTCGTAAATTAAACGTAAATGGCATTTCATTTTACTACATAAGCTTAGTTTATTAATCAAATTTAGTACTAATATAAAATATTGTACTAGGTACATAATAATATAATAATTACCAACACGCCCTAGAACTTCATTAAAGGGCTCGTAGCTAAATGGTAATTGAGTAAGTTAACGCATTGGAAGGTTAAGACAGACCTTGCTGGTGCCAGTGCAGTCTTAGAAAGAGGACCATACTGACCATATTTCTTAATAGATTGAGACCCTCCATGCCCTAGAGAGCGTATTAACCCATGGGTCTTAGTTGTCATGTGAACATCTCTAGCATTGGTTATGGGTTTGCAGCCCTAAAAAGTCCGACAACGTATGATATGATAGAGATAGACTGCTCTAGTGTAGTACAGAAGAAGAAGAAGAAGAGAGAGAGAGAGAGAGAAATTAGTCCATAAGAAGTTCTACAATGAACTAGGCTCAGATTATTCAGTAACAGTCTTTTTTATTTTGTTTTACATCCATCAATAAAGTATCCAATTGCAGTCTACTGCTGGACATAGGAATCTTCTAATGCGTCCAGGACATCTGATCCGCCACCTTGCTCATCATATCTATCTCAACCAACTATTTTAGGTCATCCACCCACCTTTTGATTGATGATTGTCGAAAGTTGACATTCGTTATTCAAAACAAAATACAATACAACACAATATTTATTTGCAAACACTCGAGCACAAACCCAATAATCGAAGAAATAATTTAATTGGACAGTTAATAGTCGTTCTCTCCCACTCATCTTTATGAAGGAAAATGAAAAACAAAAGTATCAGGTGCTTTTCTTCCTACGCACGTTCTAAGGGTCATTTACTTCCTACCAACAGCGTGCACGTCATTTGAACGTAATAAACTGGTTCTGTATTTATTCTTTTTGCTGACACTATGTTTATTACGGCTGTTTAGCTTTTAACCCAATACTTATGTATCATTACTTGGGGAAGGTAAACTTCCAACTTTTCCGTTAAATTGTATGCTTTGATACGTAAATGCGGCGTTTATTTTAGTGTTTACATATGTAATCATGTTCAGTTTATACAATAGTTGTTTCTTTTTATAAGTTTTGTGTATTGTTTTATGTATTATTGATCATTATCATCACCGAAGTGCTGCACCTAATGCTTTTTAGCATGTTCATTCGTACTCTTTCTCTTAATTAATTTTAGGTTAGCTTTTATAGGATTTACTGTTATCTAATCTCATTAACCTGGGAGGAAAACCAAAACCCTATCAGTATCTATCATCCGCGCATATATATATGAAGTTGGCTCGGTCCTCGAATATCTTGCACCACGCACAATTAAAAAACACAATAGAAAAATAACTGTAATAATACGCTCGTATTTGTTTAATCACACCGATTATTATTCTAACGGTTCAGTATAAAAATTAACAAAAAATTACGCAAATATTATGCGGTAATTAATCTCGAAGCTGAAATTATTAAGCGATTAGATTAGCCTCTGACACTGACTGCGAAGTTTCAAATTACTTATTATAAATTTACTGGAATAATGTTTAACATTTTTGTTTTACGTTATTTTAACTTACTCTTACATCATGTATATCCTACTTTCTACTTAATCGTATTCTATAAATCCTATTAATATCCATACTTAATATTATAAATGCGAAAGCTAATCTGTTTGTCTGTATGTTACGCTTTCACGCCTAAACCACTGATCCGATTTTGATGAAATTTGGAATTTATAGATATATTTAGAAGATATAGATTACAGTCTGAAATAACACAACATACCTTTTAGCCTGGGAATCGATTTCCATGGATCCGAATTTTACGCGATTATCACTGCTAGATATGCCTCTCTCAATATACGCCATAGCAACCGAACTGCCTTTCATATCCAATCTATTTCACCATACAGCTCGTGTATTCTTTTATCTTTCCACCTTCGGCGATTCACGACTTCTACGCTAGAACTCGCTTACTGTAATGGTCATCAGTCCTCGGGCGTTACCTTACCGGAGGTAATAATGAGATGGATTTTGGATGGACTTCGAAAACAGCTCGGTGTTATTTCACATCACCGCATGTGGCGAGTAACAGATTCGTTACTGTACCCTTGATATGTCAGAATCTCCAATCGTTGTTGTTTTTCTAAATAGACGTGTGATCAAAAGCTCCCCACTCTTACATAGAGACCAACCCAGTGACTATATTATAACATTAAATGGTTGACTTCAAACTGAATTAAAAGTTATTCTTTCAATTGCCGTATATTATGCTTACTCTAATTAATAGATATCAATAATTCAGAAGCATAGTAAACAGTTCTATTACTTACATTTAAGTTGTTTGTTCTGTTTCTTGTTGGACATCCAATTAACATTAAATAAAGTACTCGTTAATATTTACGGTTTATTTAGCCAGTAATTAATTATTTCATCCAATAATTTATGCCTTTTATCTGATATCATCATAATGGAATTTTCGTTGTCCAATAAACTGACTTCAAATTGAAATTCATAATCACTTATCAAAATAATATTTTGCAAATGTAGGTATAGATATTTTATATTTTTTGATGCGAATTTTTTTTTTCGCCTCTCTAGTCTTTCTAGAGTGAACATCAAAAGTGGATGATCATTATTATATTTTAAAACATTAGTAATTGGTCAAAGTAATTTCTATGATATCTCAATAAAACACGGTTTTACTGCAATTTTTATTTTTTCAATATAGTTCACAATGTTTTAATGAATATAATAACAAATTAAGTTGATAAAATTTAGCCACATTTTTAACTTTGAAATCTGCCGCTGACTATACCTCAAGATTTCACTTCGCTTGATAGTATTGATGACATGCTTAAGCCGTTTGGCTTAAGTAGGCTTAAGTAAGCATTGGTTTATGTTTATAAACCAAACGTATATGCTATAAAAGTGTGAATCATATTATTGTTTATAATCATAAAAAATCTCAAAAAAAATTGTTCATATTTATTCGCGTCGTTCACAAGTAATGAAGACAAATAAAACTTGAACACAGTATCAATACCGGTAGCATCATAGAGCCTATCATCATGTTAAATACTTATTTGCTAAGCGCCCTGTAGGGAAATTATAGGGAGGACGACAGGTTGCCATCAGAGGCACAACTTGTAATCAAACTGTCATCTAAACAACGATCCATGACTGTCTAGTTAGCATTTTAACTATGTTTTATAAACAAATATCAGTTGATGTTTTTGTGTACAGATATTTTAGTGAAACTTGACTAATGAATCTGTCAGTATTTACAGTAGATGGAGGGTTAAAATCTATGATAATAGTTGTATTCAACGCCATCTAGCGATAGTAAGCTGCACTACTTGAATGCTACTTGCACTACTTGATTGCATCGCGCAATTACAGTATTTACAATCACATTAACAACATCCTTACGTCAATTGTGAGGCTGTGGCCCACGTGGTGCCATCACCTTTGCTAGTCGGAGGATGCCTTTATCTTAGTACTAGCTGTTGTCCGCGGCTCCGCCCGCGTGAATGTCGGTTATCGCAACCAAACATAGCCTATGTCCTTTCTCATGATCTAATCTGCCCCTATACCAAATTTCATCAAAATCGGTTCAGCGTGAACGCGTAACATACAGACTTAGATTTCTAGTTCTTGCAGGTAAATGCTGGCGTGCCGCAGGGTTCCGTCTTATCTCCCACTCTCTTTCTTCTGCATATCAATGATATGCTCTCTAACGGTAGCATTCATTGCTATGTAGACGACAGCACCTTGCACGGGAGTTATTACGCAAATCCTGCGGCCAAGCAGTCTGTTATCGCGGAAAAAGACAGCTTCTTGTCACTGAGCTGGACCGGATTCTGGACCACATTTCTCAATGGGGCGCTAGGAACCTGGTCGAGTTCAATGCCAAGAAGACCCAGGCATGTGCGTTTACAGCAAAAGTATCTCCTTTCCTACCCTTTCCCACTCTTCAGAGCACACCACTGCCACTGCAGGAACACCTCAATATCCTCGGTATGGATGTTCGCTGTAAACTGAATAACAAAAACTATATCGAGAGTATCATCAAACCAGCCTCGCGTAAACTCGGAGTCCTGAACAGAGTAAGACGTTTTTTCACGCCGGAACAGCGGTGTCTTCTATACAAGACCCAAATTCGTTCCTGCGTGGAATACTGCTCACATCTCTGGGACGGCTCCGCAAAGCACTTACTAGATGCTCTCGACAGGTTGCAGCGACGTGCGGTCTGCATTATTGGGAATCCTGAGGTCACGAACACCCTCGAGCCTTTGCAGATGCGTAGAGATGTTGCGTCTTTGGCAGTTTTCTACCGTCTCTACCATGTTGAATGTTCTGACGAGCTCTTCCAATTAGTCCCACCCTCTCCTTTCCTACACAGGACGACACGTGCAGGGCTAATATGCCATTTACGGTGCAGAGTATATCTGCTAGAACCAAGCGTTTCAGTGACTCATTCCTATGTCGCACCATTAAGACCTGGAACTCCCTGCCAGCTCACGTGTTTCCCTCTTCCTACAGTCCCGGGTCCTTTAAGCGGGGCGTGAAAAGGCATCTAATGAGGCCGTCAAGCTGAGTGCCACCACTGTTAACATGGTACATGTTTCCGATGGTGACCCTCTTTCCGAGACTTCGCCTTTAGCTTAACATCAGGCGAGGTGAAGTCAAATTGACCTGTCCTATATTAAAAAAATAAAAACAGACGTTAGACATACAGAGTTACTTTAGCATTTATAATATTAGTATGGATGGATATTCCACCAGAACATATTTTTATCCGCTATTGTGAATTTTTTAAAAGTGCAGTCCTTTTTAGCATTGGCATACTTAACCAGCTCGAAGCCACTTAGGCTTAGTAAGTTCAGTGAGATTTAAATAATTGTCACTACAGAATTATAAATGTACAGTCTGATACAATATGTTTTTTTTATAACTAACTAGCTGTCCTTCGTACCGCCAATTTTTCCCTGCATCCGTGGCGTCAGATCCCGTTCCCGCTGCACCATTTAGGGGGATGAAAAATAGATGTTGGCCGATTCTCATAGATACCGGATAAGCACAAAAAATTTCATCAAAATCGGTCAAGCCGTTTCGGAGGAGTATGGCAATGAAAACTGTGACACGAGAATTTTATATATTAGATATAGTTATTTAACCTGACACTATAATCATTTGTTTATGAAGTTAGCTTTTACGACGCTAGATACATTCTTCAGCGTACAGCATAGCAATACAACCAAAAAGTGATACATGACATAAGAATGCTATAAAAGAAAACATATTTTATATAATAACACACCATTTTGTAGCAATACTCGACTAAAATACGACTTGTTTTGAAACAAATAAATGACAGTCAGCTAATAACAGTGCTGTATGTTACAGTGATAGAAACAAGTCCCGTTTCTTTGTACACAATGCTGGTAAATAAATAAAATTAAGCGATACTACCGTTTCTCGATTCAATTGCGGGTAAAACTCTCTCGAGAATACAATAGTGAACGGTGTAGTTTTATTACGACGGAAACAGAATGAGTCTCGTCATGCGACGTTATACCACGATATCGGGCAATTTGTATGTATGCGTATGTTAAAATTGTATGAATGAAATACGTAAAATGTTTCCTCAAGTGAACTCCAGTATTGAACACGCGAACCATAAAATCTTTGGTAACTTGTAAATATTTTTGAAAACGAATTTCTGGATTAGTTTCTTATGTGTACGAAGACATTGGCTATTGCGATAGTTTGTGGTTAATTTTGTAGCGGTTAAATGAAAGGTAGGTACACAATAAATATATAAGAGCGTATGAAATCTCACTAAGACCATCGAGCCCCAAAAAAAACTGTGGCTCTGATGTAGGTTTTCGTTGTTGCAATATATTACTGATATTATTTGAACAAAATAAATTTATGATAATATTAAAAGGTATTCTGGTGTAAATGATTTGTAATAGTTTCAGTAGTTCTTAACGATGTACTGTTTTTCTTAACGATGTGTACAAACCAATAGCATAAATAAATTAAAAACCAAGCACCAGGCACAATACCCATCTTTGCATGCCTATAAGCCAATTTGAAATAAAGAATCTTCGAGTTGTAAACAATACGTTCGTGGTAGCAGATGAACAAAATTACTCCTCAGTTCAGACACGAAACGCTACGCCTTGTCCGTGCCGGGCTACACATGCTCGCTCTACAGTGAATTTCTTTCAATCCGAATTTCCCGATATAACGTTCGTGACTCCCAACTATACTGACTTATTGCAGCTTTGTGGTACTTTAATGTCGATAATGCTTCCCTTACCACCGCCCTCAAACCCAACTTAAACCCCGATTATAAAGGCTTTCTGGACTTAATGACTCGTTTACCCCAATATACAAAGATAACGCAAATTAGTTGTCTCAACCTTAATTAAACCAATAATTCAAATTTTATTAAAGTAAAATCGTCACCAAAACCATCTTAATAAGCCAAGGTTTAAAACAAATCCAGGGAATTTTTCGTGAAATGAAATTAGCCGAAAAAGGCGGCGCCATTAAAATTACATTAGCATAAATAAGAGGAATGCTAATCTAAGGAAAATAAATCTTGGGCAAGAAATAAAAATAATCCTCGTGGCCGGCCGTTTAGTGACGTCATGACAGATTTGCTTAGTGGCTTATTTAACGACTGTCGAATTACCCTTCTTTTTTAAGACAAGTCTCACGCTAGTGAATAAAGCTGTTGTCACAAGGGCTCTATTAATATACTTATGACGGTAACAGAGCGCACAATTGAATGCACTACCCGCAAAGCTAAGCATCCTTAAGGTCCTTACTAGAGACGATTCCTTAGAGCGAATGGGTGGAGTCTACGAACGTAATAATCGCAGCCCCGCACCACCCCGCACTCATGTCACTAAAGTGATTATAATATAAAAATATGGGAAAAGATGTCGATAAAAAGGGTACAGAGTGGACACATCATATTCTGCCTAACTTCACGTACCTAACTGATTTGGTATTTTTTTGACATCGATGTTGATTGATTCTTGATTCTTTATTATAGCTAAGATCGGCGGCTCCGCTCGTATGGATGTCTGTTATCGCGACTTTGGTTTTATCTCTGGTACTATTCTACCAAAACCTTTTAAATAAAAATACCATATCAAAATCCGTGTACTAAGTAGCGTTTGTGTCCATTGTGAACAAACAGACAAATTCAATTTCAAAAGGTTCAAATTCTATGGCGTAGCGGTAAAGCATTCAGAGATTGTGGGTTTGATGCCCACTCAGCACTTATATTCATATTACATGAATCTTAGATTATTAATAATCTAAGTCATGAATATATATTTCCATTGGTTAGGGTGTTTATTGCATAGATACATTGAAGTAGGTGAATATGAAAGCTATAAGTATGCTATAGGCATAACAATTCACACACATTACACATTCTCACAATGCCATCGTTTGCTACGTAAGCCCAAAAAATGTGTTTATCTATATGACGTCACATTCAAACCTCTTATATTATGCACTAACTGACCCGGCAAACTTCATTTCACCTTAAAAATTAGAATTTACCTCAATTGGCTGTATTAAGTTGTCCTAATTATTTTGAGAACAGAAAGCATTACGACAGCCCAAGTAGCACAGATAGCTGTATAACTACCCACTTTAAGACTTATTTGAAACTCTGTGCGTATTAAGAAGCTTCTAAGAGTACACTGGTGATGCTACAGTTGTATAATAGCGGTCAGTGATATTTAAACAGCTTTAGCTAATTAAAAGCTGTATTAAGGCTGATTAAGACCGACAAAATCACCATTAATAAGCTAAGAGTGCTATAAAGGTATGTTTTAATTACTCTATTCGGCTTCTAACCTTTTCTATTGCCTAAACCGTAGTAAGGCCTGTTTAGTGCATAAAATTACGCCAAATGCTGTTTAAGAAGATATTTGTGAACTCCTATTACACTGACTTATTAAAGGGGCACGTGTGAACTATTTTGAAGTGAATAGCTGTATAATGGACGATATGTGGCCCATATTACAGCTTATACCTGAATATGTCTACCGCTAATCAGCCTTTATACTGCAATTGATAGTATCTGCATAGCGGCTATTTAAACATTCACTAGATGCCTCGCAGCTGCTTAGAGACTCACTAGTGTATAGAATTAACGGCTTCTACTTTATAATGGTTCACATAAGTACCTTAAATCCGACGTTATCTGAATAAAAGTAACATTATGTGGTACTGTAATCAGTCAGTGGAACTAAGTTGAGACCATATCCAACGTATTTTTATTTGCTATATATTAAAATGAATTCGCGTAATTCGTGGAAATTGAAAGCAAGAACAGGAGGCATTAGAAGAAAATTATCGAAAGAGTATCAAAGAATTATAAAGGTAGAAGAAATAAAACCTTCAAGTCGGGACGTAACGCAAAGCTTGACAAATAGTTTGAAACAGGATGGTTCCGTACAAAATTTGAATAACTCCGAAGATGATGTTTAGGGTGAAATATTGCGTTTATGTTGTTGTACAATTTAATTTTACAATAAAAAATAATAAATATATTAATTATATATTACTATATCTTACTACCCAACTTGAAAGGTTCGCACACGCGTAAAATAGTGTTCTAAATAATACTGCTTTGACAATTTTGTAATGGAAGTCCATGCGGTGGTTTTAGATTTAATACTAGGGATCCCTAAAGAGTCGGTATAATAACTGTTTAATTATTCACATCATGGCTAAAGGTAGAGCTTGTGAACAATTAAAAGTAAAGAAAACAGCTTATAGCTGTATACAGTTCACATGTGTAATATTATTCAGTTTTTTTGTAGATTAACAGCGCACTAGTGAACTATTAGGCAGCCTGTTGTAGAATATAAGAGTTTTAACTATTCACGTTACTGTTTAACATAAATCCACCATTTTATTTTATAACCTAAACATATTCTGATTGATTTTTCAACCTTTCCGATGTTTTGTGCAAGAAATAAAATGTATTGCACTAGTTTTTACTTCCTAATATCATAATAATAACTTTTTATCTTATAATTCTTTTCAAAGCACTACAATTTTTTTTGTCATAGTTTACATCACAGCTTATTTATATCACTAAACTAATTAAAAACAAAATATTTTCATGGCGCATTAAAATTTTATTAGATAATATATATGTATAATGTCAGTAAAATTAAATTCCCAATCATTTTTCCTTTATTACTATGTAAAACAATGTACTTATCAGGGATATGAATATATTATCCACCATTAATTTCGTTTCCAATATTCACTTCACGTAACAAAGTGCAATGTCCATCAAGGCAGCTAGAAGCACCGGTAAATTGCTTAAACCCAGTATTGCATGTTCATTAATTTTACACAGGCCGCAATTAAGTAGCGTTTCGCGGTTTACAATATGTATAGAGCGCGCATTACAGACATATTTTCTGAATAAAGAGTAACTTGTGATCTCTTAGTCAGTCGGATTTCAGCGCAAAGTACTGTCGATACCCTTTATAACACTGTTAAGTTGCTGCTACACAGCTCTTAAGCAGCTATGTGAACCCAAGGCTGAATAAATTTGTGCCCATTTAAGAGTTATAAGAGCTGAATAAGGTCGTATACAGACTTAATGCAGCTTCCTTATTTGGCTTTAAGCGTTTTGGAAATCCGTTATTTGGCTATTAAGCAGCCTCGTGTGCTGCTTGGGAGGGACTCCATACGCCCACGGAGATCCTGACACCAATAGGACATAACAACGTCTTTTGGGTCAGATATTTCATATAATGGTTAAGTACTCTTAAATGTTTCTATTTTCCGCGCATATTTTTTACTTTTTCTTTCATAAAAACCTTCACAAGACAATAACAAACACAACAAAAAAGAAAAAAGCGAAATTGGTCCAGCCTCAGCCAGTCCAGCCAAAAATGAATCCCTATTGGGAAATAGGGATTCATTTTTATATTATATAGATTGTATTGTACATATAAACCTACTTCTTGAATGATACTATCTATTATAGAAAAGCGCTTCAAAATCCGTCGCGTAATTTAAAAAATCTAAGCATACATAGAGACAGACAGACAGCGGGAAGTGAATTATTTTATACTAGAGATTATATGTAGTGATCATGGTTTTATAATATCATATATTTATATATGTAGCTATAGGTATGTATAGTATTCTAATATACATATATTATTATACAGACGTAGTTTGTGACGTTATATAGGTTAATCTCTGGATCTACAGAACCAATTCTAAGAATTATTTCACCAATAGAAACCCACACTATTTATCAGTGTCATAGGTTTTATATCATTACACTACGAGTGAGGATCACCATCCGGAACGGCATCCATAATCTACGTGGCTGGAGCCGTGAGCAACAGCTGATAACAAATAAAGTGTGTGAATAAAATAATCAACACAACATTTTCATGTATTTCTTGAGAGTTTAAAGCTTTAGCTTTTTTACCGAATTTACTTTCGGCGTCTCATAGAAGTGTCTTATCTGTCCACTTATGCATTAGTCTTGAATTGTGTTGCTGTCAAAGCTGCGAAAACGTGAAGCACAACCTCCCCGTCCAACAGCCATCACGGCACTGCCGCCCGGCCCCCGCATACCCAAGCAGCACACGAGGCTGCTTAATAGCCAAATAACGGATTTCCAAAACGCTTAAAGCTAAATAAGGAAGCTGCATTAAGTCTGTATACGACCTTATTCAGCTCTTATAACTCTTAAATGGGCACAAATTTATTCAGCCTTGGGTTCACATAGCTGCTTAAGAGCTGTGTAGCAGCAACTTAACAGTGTTATCAAGGGTAACAGCACAAATAATTTAGCCTCAAGTTCACATAGCTGCTTATGAGCTGTGTAGCAGAAATGTAACAGTGTTATAAAGGGTATCGACAGTACTTTGCGCTGAAATCCGACTGACTAAGAGATCACAAGTTACTCTTTATTCAGAAAATATGTCTGTAATGCGCGCTCTATACATATTGTAAACCGCGAAACGCTACTTAATGGCGGCCTGTGTAAAATTAATGAACATGCAATACTGGGTTTAAGCAATTTACCGGTGCTTCTAGCTGCCTTGATGGACATTGCACTTTGTTACGTGAAGTGAATATTGGAAACGAAATTAATGGTGGATAATGTATTCATATCCCTGATAAGTACATTGTTTTACATAGTAATAAAGGAAAAATGATTGGGAATTTAATTTTACTGACATTATACATATATATTATCTAATAAAATTTTAATGCGCCATGAAAATATTTTGTTTTTAATTAGTTTAGTGATATAAATAAGCTGTGATGTAAACTATGACAAAAAATTTGTAGTGCTTTGAAAAGAATTATAAGATAAAAAGTTATTATTATGATATTAGGAAGTAAAAACTAGTGCAATACATTTTATTTCTTGCACAAAACATCGGAAAGGTTGAAAAATCAATCAGAATATGTTTAGGTTATAAAATAAAATGGTGGATTTATGTTAAACAGTAACGTGAATAGTTAAAACTCTTATATTCTACAACAGGCTGTCTAATAGTTCACTAGTGCGCTGTTATTCTACAAAAAAACTGAATAATATTACACATGTGAACTGTATACAGCTATAAGCTGTTTTCTTTACTTTTAATTGTTCACAAGCTCTACCTTTAGCCATGATGTGAATAATTAAACAGTTATTATACCGACTCTTTAGGGATCCCTAGTATTAAATCTAAAACCACCGCATGGACTTCCATTACAAAATTGTCAAAGCAGTATTATTTAGAACACTATTTTACGCGTGTGCGAACCTTTCAAGTTGGGTAGTAAGATATAGTAATATATAATTAATATATTTATTATTTTTTATTGTAAAATTAAATTGTACAACAACATAAACGCAATATTTCACCCTAAACATCATCTTCGGAGTTATTCATATTTTGTACGGAACCATCCTGTTTCAAACTATTTGTCAAGCTTTGCGTTACGTCCCGACTTGAAGGTTTTATTTCTTCTACCTTTATAATTCTTTGATACTCTTTCGATAATTTTCTTCTAATGCCTCCTGTTCTTGCTTTCAATTTCCACGAATTACGCGAATTCATTTTAATATATCTATAATATAAAAATGAATCGCAAAATGTGTTGGTAAGCGCATAACTCACCAACGGCTGGACCGATTTCACTAATTCTTTTTTTGTTGTTTTTGTTATTATCGGGAGAAGGTTCTTACGAAAAAAAATAATAAAACCGTTGTACAGAAAATTTCAGAAAGTAACTTTTCTTTTTCTCATACAAACTTTTTCTATTATGTGAGAGAAGTTTATGTTTACGTTACGGGATTAGTATTTAGTAGTAGTAGGTAGTAGTAGGAATGGGAATGGGAATGGGAATGGGAATGGGAATGGGAATGGGAATGGGAATAGGAATGGGAATAGGAATAGGAATGGGAATAGTAATGGGAATGGGAACGGGAACAGGAATGGGAACGGAATTGCACGCGGGTGGAAAATATGGCGGTACGAAGTTCGCCGAGACAGCTAGTAGCAAATAAAAATACGTTGGATATGGTCTCAACTTAGTTCCACTGACTGATTACAGTACCACATATGTTACTTTTATTCAGATAACGTCGGATTTAAGGTACTTATGTGAACCATTATAAAGTAGAAGCCGTTAATTCTATACACTAGTGAGTCTCTAAGCAGCTGCGAGGCATCTAGTGAATGTTTAAATAGCCGCTATGCAGATACTATCAATTGCAGTATAAAGGCTGATTAGCGGTAGACATATTCAGGTATAAGCTGTAATATGGGCCACATATCGTCCATTATACAGCTATTCACTTCAAAATAGTTCACACGTGCCCCTTTAATAAGTCAGTGTAATAGGAGTTCACAAATATCTTCTTAAACAGCATTTGGCGTAATTTTATGCACTAAACAGGCCTTACTACGGTTTAGGCAATAGAAAAGGTTAGAAGCTGAATAGAGTAATTAAAACATACCTTTATAGCACTCTTAGCGTATTAATGGTGGTTTTGTCGGTCTTAATCAGCCTTAATACAGCTTTTAATTAGCTAAAGCTGTTTAAATATCACTGACCGCTATTATACAACTGTAGCATCACCAGTGTACTCTTAGAAGCGTCTTAATACGCACAGAGTTTCAAATAAGTCTTAAAGTGAGTAGTTATACAGCTATCTGTGCTACTTGGGTAGGCACCCGCTAAACCAAACTCTCGAGAACGTAACAAAAACGTGGCCTGTGACTTCAAAAGTCAATGTATTGAACGGAAAAATGTACCACTTATACTCCAGATCTTTGTCTTTCTTTTAGTTAAAAAATTACGTAAAAATTCTTTTCCGTTTAGAAGTAGTTGCCAGTTTTCTTTTGAGGGACCTTTTTGCTTTGGGAATGATTTTCATATAGTAATTATAAAGTGAGAATAACTAAAAATGTACCAAATGTAGACAAGAAACCAACAAATAAAACAGTGTAAACAGTTTTCAAATATGTCCATAAATAAAAAAGGAGTTGGTCTCTAAACATACGCCTGAAAACCAGATTTATCATTTTTATTCCTCTTAACACATAGGCACACTGTTTAGTTACATATCGCTCTTAAACACTGTATAATGAATAGCTTTGCTCCAAAATATACGTAATATTTATATTATCTGTGCATTACTTTAAAAAACAATTAGTTAATACATCAATATTGTCAAAGAAGTACCCAGTCAGACGCTCTCGAGGGAAGTACGTGTTACGTAACCCAAAAGAGTCCATCAGTTAGCAAGTTTAACACTCTTTTATTCTAATTAGTCCTTAGGGAAACAATTCAGAGGGTTTCGACGAAGCACGGGATAGGAAACGAAAGCTTTGTGCCCCCGAGAGACACTTATTTAATACTGACGCTTACGACATCTAGACCGTCGTTTTGGGTACTTTAGGGAACAGTTTTACAGATCACAGAAGCGAAATTTAAAGAGGATCTGACGTAAGCAAGTGTGCACAGCTTTACTAACGTCCGGACATAAGTGCTTTTAGGTGACATTGGTAGATTTATTGACGTCTCTATTTGGGACTCGTATTCTCTGACGTGTTATCAAAATGAGTAGTGTATTTTTAATATTTCCGCACAAAGCTAAATATAATCTATTAACGGGAACCACTCTTTTCATTAAATAAATAAAGTTACCATTATCACAGTGATTTCCCGTTGCATTTGCCCTTAGGAGCCCAAAATTTGCATATGCAATATGGTATACTTTTATTGACTTTACTGGAAGCTTTAGGATTACTATATGAATATTTAAGTTATTTAGCAGGTGAAATTGGTTTAGGTCTCGAAAATCTTAGTGGTGCACACGTCCACATAAATAAAATGAAGAATAATGAAATGTACTTACGTTATCAATACGATACATATTATATACGAATAAGATACCTAGTTTGAACTAAATTAAATCCATATCTATATCCATACTTAATATTATAAATGCGAAAGTAACTCTGTCTGTCTGTCTGTCTGTCTGTCTGTATGTTACGCTTTCACGCCTAAACCACTGAACCGATAGGGCACGCCGTAATAGCGGCGGTAAGACCCATCATGGAGGAGTGGCTAGAGAGGCCACACGGCAGCCTCTCGTACCGGCTGACGCAGGTGATCACCGGACACGGGTGTTTCGGGAGTTACCTGTGTCGGATCCGGAAGGAGCCAACGTCCGAGTGCCATCACTGTGATGCGAGCGAGGACACAGAGCTGCACACGCTGACCGAGTGCCCGGCGTGGGACACGCCGAGGCGGGTCCTAGTGGCGGCTCTGGGGGTGGGAGTCCTCACACTCGCCACGTTGCTCACAGCGATGGTACGATGCGCGAACGCTTGGGGCGCGGCCGCCTCCTTCTGCGAGCAAGTAATGCTCGAGAAGGAGGCGGCCGGTCGGGTCCGGACCAGACTCCGGGCCCGGGAAGCCCGCGCAGAGCGAAGACGAACCGGACGTCGGAGGTCGCAGAACGACCTCCGTCCTCCATGAGCGCTGGCCTGGGGGTGACCGGTGGAGCCGCCTGTCACCCTAACAGAAGCAGGCCGCGGCGGCGGCGCAAAATGCGCCTCCCCGTAACCGGGGCTAGATGGGGACACTGTGGTCCCCACAACCCGAAGGGGGCCATCTCGATAGAGATGGTCCTGGGTCTGCCGGGGTGCGAGAGATATGCTTTTGGCAATCTCACCTCCGGCAACCAAGGACCCAAGACGGCGTGCGTTTTAGTCGGTTCGAGTCCGACATAACCGCCTCCACCGGCTCCGTGGGGGTGGTATCCGTGGGGATTTTTCGCACGATAAAAAAAAAAAAAAAAAAAAAAAACCACTGAACCGATTTTGATGAAATTTGGTATAGGGGTAGATTAGACCATGAGGAAGGACATCGCGATAACCAACATACACGCGGGCGGAGCCGCGAGTAAAAAAAATAATTAAATATTCCACAACATTCTACACAACTCACAACACAAAATAAAAAAAAAAACTGACCTGAATGAATTATTACAGCATTAAGTATTCCCCCTGTAAGGGAAAGACTCCGGGTTCGAGTCCCACCCCAGAAGATTCTTTTTCCCTATGTATTCGATTCTACACAACGCTATTCAGACCCATAGTAAGCTTAATTAGCTTGTGATAGGGAATCTAGAATGCGAATAAACATACTTAGATTTTATTTTGTAAATACATACATATTATAAACAGAAAGCGGGGATCGAACCCGCGCCTCCTGCGTAGCATTTGCGTTCACTACCACCACGCGCCACAGAGGCTGTCATCTAAAACCAACCACAATAAACCACGTAACACGACACACGTAACAATAAAAAACTGTTCGCACAAAAAGCGTTATACTAACGTGCCATCTATAACGAATAAAGTGATGACGCTGTATGTGTATGTAGTACGTACGAACTTTTGCCGATTCCAGCAATTTACCTACACGGCATCTACACGTATTCAGCCGAATTCAATTCTGGCCTCTCAGATATTCCACGTGCACAAAAATAGTCGATTCGGCTCCCAGTCGGGATCGATGGAACTACGCCCTGGAAAAGATGGCGTAATATCACAACAGATGTCGACGACGGTTATGTCAACTGGGCGTCCATTCACGAAACTAATAAAAGATTCAGCATTGTCGTTTGCCCGAAAGAGGGTTCTTCCAAAGCATTGACGCCCATTCCGAGCGGTGTGCGTACGGTTCATACCGGACCTTAGCTGCTATTATCGCTGGATATGGTTTAGAATGAACACCGCCTGTAATCTCTCGCATTATTCCATTTTTTTAGAGCGCCCCTTTTGTATTGGCGGTTTTTGTCATATTGGGTGGGAATGAGTATTGTCATGTATATTGCCTTGTCATGTATATTATCTGCAACGTACAAACATGTATTCGAAGTTGTTTTGTGAAGCAGTAACATATTCTTACCTTTGTAATATAATTAAGCTGAGATTACGCGCGTGTTTGTACATTGTTTGTTTGAAGATACGGATTATGGCTGTAATTGTTTCATGTTTATAATGTTATGTTTTAACCCGTCCTGGTGTTAAATTTTGCATAAAATTACACTTTCAAATTATACGACGAATAACAAAAAGCATTGTTTTTGAATGGTTTTATATTTGAAGTCATTTAGATTGTACCTACGTAGCCATGCATAAAAATATATTACAGTATCATGGTGTCTTCATTGTAATTTCATTAATATTTTGCGCATATGGTATGCAAATAAACTATTAAATCTCTTGTAAAACATAATGCAATCATGCAAAGACACAGAAAAAATGGTAAGAAATATGAGATCGAAAAGTTACAGCATAAAGTATATATCAAATAGCAATTGGCAATTCGGGATAGGAAAGGTCCGACCTATAAAGTACGTGAGGCGGTCAAAAACAAACTTGTGCAATAAATAACCCGATCGGATAAGAGAAGGTACGCACTGAGCCATTTTATATTCAATAAAAAATGAGATAAACTAAATTGTCTTGCGATACAGTCGGTTACAAGATTTATGATGCAACAACAATATTCATGTTTATTAAAAAGTTATCAAAGTCGGGATGTCCCTTTTAGTACCGCGGTGTAGTCGGTCAGACACTTGTGGAGTAGGCGCTCATCGGTCTCGGTGCCAAACCCTTCATGGCGGGTGATAAGGATATTAAAAGTTGTGAAAATTGTATCGTTTTATCCAAGTTATGATGTGAACGATAATAACTGTACTAGGCATAAGTATATCCAATTCAACTATGTGAAATATATAGGTGTCAATTTACATGTTGATCAGCAATTCAAATCGATTTAGAAAGAATTTTTTTTATGATAGGTCCAGGCGTGCATGATCAGCCATGTGCAACCACGGTATACAATATTGTAAGAAAATTTGTTTTTTAATATCGTTTAGCAAACCCTGGGAACCTTATCCCAGTTTAAGAAAAATAATCTATCCCTGCGCCAAATTTCAGCCAGGTTTGTTCAGCCTTTAGATCGTGATTAAGTAACAAACATCCAAACACATTCAACAAATTTCACATTAATAATATTAGTAGGACCTACCCTACATGGTGGTGGCCCATCTTATGACTGAACTGATCAGTATCGCTATACTTTGCAGTGCACTAATCTTCAGATACACTTTCCAAGAGCCCTCACAAACTGTTATAATTGACAGGTCGGTGCTATCCCGGGAGCGTAAGCCTATTATATCTGGATAAACCATGACTCTACACCACAAAATTCAATTTCATGATAAATATTGACGAACCAGCTTTTACTAATACAGTACCAAGAAAATCTACTCCAAGGATAATCTCAAACAAGAGCAGATAATAAAACTTAAGGAATATTATATTTCAAGAAGAATTTTATTAAAGAACATTTTGACATTTCGATACAATAACCTCAGAATAGAATTGTTATTTTTAGTATTTTAAGCTACGCTATTATAGAATTTAATATGAAATATAATACTAGCCGTTGCCCAAGGTTCTGTCTGCTAGGTTTTTCCACAAGCTCTAATCCATTTCTGTATCGAATTTGATAGAAATCGGTTCAGTGGTTTTGGCGTTTAAGCGTAACAGACGGACAGATAGACAGTGTTATATGATAATATGTGATAATATAGTATGGAGTATACATGGTACATTCAACCCAATGATTTACGATTTTTTTTCGATATAAAATCATAATGTAACGTACTTACATAGGGAGCAAATATGGGACCGCCACTAAGATATTCGAAGCTCAAGTTTACTTTACTTGCCAGCCAGTATATCAGCTGAGTAACGAAAGAGGCTGTAACAGAACTCTGAGTCACAAAAGAGGCTCTTTTCTTTTTTTTTAAATGAATATTTTTATACCATTTATAATGCTGACTTTGAAATTCTAATACATCGGGATGTATCCAAAAAGAGGCTCTAACAAAATTTTGAGTAACGAAAGAGGCTCAGGCGTGCTTCTCGATTGGGTTAACGAACCGAAATGGCAAGTCCAGATAAATTTTGTACAGGCACAGATTATTATAAACGGTAATAACACAGACTATTTTTTATCCCTGGAATACGAGTATAAACATGATCAGATCGCACAATAGCCTGTTCTAAATATGAATGCCTATGATAATAATTCATATTCAACCTTGTCTATTCTACAGCCAGTTCCTAGTCTTTTCCATTTGAACAAGTACTACACAATATAATCGAAAAATAAATTTAACGTTCCTGTTTCTAACCTTTCTGGAAAGTTTTTATTCCCCAGGACAAGGGTCAGGCGCTTTTGTACAGATTAAAAGACATTATTTATCCGTGTATATGCGTAACCAGCAGTCAAAGTTTTATATTTCTGACAGGGGACTGAAAGCTTACCCTTTGAACATATGTCCTGCTATATGGTTCAATGTTTATGGTCAGAGAGAATTACTTTGACACACGGTAATTTAATGTGATTAATACGTACATCTAGATGATATGCTTGCTTGGAATTTAGGGTTCCAGCAACCGATGTAAACCTATTATATGAAAGAACATTGTAGTGGGATAGTCGATTATTTCCCGTGCCTCGGTGAGCAGCGTTAGGCTAAGAACTCACGCAGCGGTTTTACCCGCGTCTGCCGTGGTTGCGGGTGATTCTCAGATTTTCTGCACCCCGGTCTGCGGCCCGCAGCGCGTGCACCGCGAGAAAATCGGTACAATCGCCCGCAACTGCTTTGGATGCAGGTAAAAACCGCTGCGTGAGTTCTTAGCCTTATGCGGTTGGTCCCAGTTGCCGTACGAATATCTATGATAGTTGTTATAAAGCTCATCGATACTGGTCAAACTACAGAACTTTGGTGCTATCACTGGGTTGCGGAGGTTTTTTTCTGTGAAGCGACTGGCAGTCGCTTCACGGAAAGAACCTAACAAAATATTTTCTTAAGAATTTTATGCTAACTAATGTTGTGTCAAATAATTTACAAATTCTTGATCTTATTTTATATTTACAAGGAAATCTTCATAATAACAGGACTTTTATAACAATTACTTTACTGCAATTAAATATAATTATTTTATATTGAAGTGCGTAGTCAAATATTATAATTAATGATGCCCCCGGCTTCACCCGTGTGGAACTTGATTCCATTCTCGCAATTCATAGGAACATATGAAAAAAAATGTTCTGCATACGTTCCTTGAAATTTCTGTGAGCCTAGTATTCCATGCAAAAAGTAACAGGCTCACAGAAGTACCTATTCCGTGACAAAAGGGCTGTTTTTAGGGCTTTTCAGGCAATTATTCGATTTTTTCTCGCCGTAAAAACCATCATGGAACTTCAACGAACGTTTAAAAAAGAATTGGCCAAATTGGTCCAGGCGTTGTTGAGTTATGCGCTTACCAACACATTTAGCGATTCATTTTTATATTATAGATTTAAAAAGTCTCTTTTGAACTTTGAAATCACATGCTTTAGTTTTGTAACTTTATATTAGTAATACAACGAAACTCTTAAACATTGATTTAATATTTATAAATAATATATTCTTGCCAGTATCTTCTGTATTTTCTTTACGATAAAAGTTTCCAAACAGTTTGATAACATTGACAGAGTTTTGTTTTATTAGAAATGTAATGGAAATCTGTTACAAAGACGAAAATTATCATTTCCTGTCGCTGAGCAAATGAACATTAAATTTATTATTTTATTTTATTATTTTATTACGGTTGGTTGTGATAACAGTTGATAGTTTTCTTAGGGTATGTTAAATAGTTGGTAAAATCGGAACGAAAATAGTACGTACGTACGTCCGTCACGCACGGGGTACACCAAGTCCCGGCACGCGTAAAACTAACTGGAGTTTTCGTGAGCGCGAATCTGAGAGTAGGTATGACTGTCCATCGCCCCATTTCCAGAACCAACCAACTAAATTGTTTATAAGCTTCGCATAAATAATAACTAGCACAAAACTACTAATTTGGAAATTCGAAAAGGCTGTGATGAAGTGGAAGGGCTCGTGACTGAAAACAAACTGGTTTATTCCTTCTTCGTACCACAAAAACTCATACCATTTAAAACATTATTAACTCGTACTTCTCTCGCAATAATATCGTCAGCGTATTGTTCCATTAGTCGTCTTCTACGACAGATTACGGATGAGATGTGGTGATGATATTCATATTCTTTCTTCATCAATCGACCCTTCCGTGACTCGTTGAGCGCGCTTAATAGTCGATTCCGGTTTTTATACGGACATTGTGGCATTCATTTCAAGTAATCATGGCACTTAGAAATTCCAACAACTTGGTCTAACGACTTTGATACAGGCAGCGTGCTTTTCGGTTTGGTGGTAGACGCTTCATGAACGCAATAACGAAATTTGGTCGCTTCGTAGCGAGATTTAAGAGGCGACCCCAACTGAGTTGCGAAAGTGTACGGAGCTTGATGATTACTAATTTTGAAATCACTACATACTATGCTAACTTCTCAGCATTCAGATTTACATTAATAATTAATTTTTACGATTCTGCACTTTATTTTGCTACGTTTTGAAGATAAAAAGAGGACTATATGTGCCTCGATCTTATTTTCATACATCTATGAAGTGTGCTTTAGAAATGGAATGTAACTACTGCATGCAGTCGGTTGAACTTGTTACTTGATTAAACAACCACTCCATTTTAATCTTTTGGTCATTCTATAAATCCCTATCATATAATGAAGTTAATTTATGCCTTTATAATAAAATTGCTGCATGTTTGGCAGCTGTTATTAATTAATAAATTGAATCATTTCATCATTTTAATTTGAATATTTTATAGTATACTTACTAAAGAATTAAAATAACAATGATACTATGATAAAATCACTATATTTTATTCAATATAATATAGTATTCATGCTAAGTAGTGAACATATGTAATATCATTCATTATAATAAAACCAAAGTTTTTACGAGTATGTGGACAGTCATAATTATAATATTATTACTTAATAAAACATTTAACAATCCATAATCCATACTAATATTATAAATGCGAAAGTAACTCTGTCTGTCTGTCTGTCTGTCTGTCTGTCTGTATGTTACGCTTTCACGCCTAAACCAGTGAACCGATTTTGATGAAATTTGGTATAGGGATAGATTGGACCTTGAGAAAGGACATAGGCTATGTTTGGTCGCGATAACCGACTTCCACGCGGGCGGAGCCGCGGGCAAAAGCTAGTAATATTATAAATGCGAAAGTAACTCTGTCTATCTGTCTGTTTGTCTGTCGGTCTGAATGTTACGCTTTCACGCCTAAACCACTGAACCGATTTTGATGAAATTTGGTATAAGGGTAGATTAGATCTTGAAAAAGGACATAGCTATGTTTAGTCGCGATAACCGACATCCACGCGGCTGGAGCCGCGGACAAAAGCTAGTAATAGTATATTTCAAAAATACCAAACTCATAAATGGTTATAAAAAACATAATAACATTATTAAAATTACCCAATGCTCAATGAGTAGTCACTTTGCCCATTTCCTTCATTCGTGAAAGTCGGATTAAGAATACCATTTGGGCGCAAACTTAGCTCTCATATAATTGGTGTTGCCAATAAAATAAATATGATTTACCACACACTTAAGATTATTAACATATTATAACACTGCAGATTCCCCATTCGTGTGTTTGATTTAAAGTTTAGGTAGGTACTTATAATATTCAAACGGAAGAATATTCAGAAATAAGGATTTACCACTAACATTCTAAAAAATTATGTTTTACGTAGACAAAATCAGTCAGACAAAATCTCTGAATCAACGACAAGGATAAAGAACGAATAGGTGAAAATTGCTTTAAATTTACGAATAACTTAAAAAATGGTGAATATAAAAAATACAACAATAAAAATAAAAGTAAGAACGGTGGCTCCACGTATGGCGTCGTGTGACAGTGAAAAAAAATAGTGCTTACAATGAGGTGTTCTGTGTTGTATGTGGTGTGGTGTTAAGAGTTTCGTGAACGATGTGCTCAGTCATGTGGTTGAGGTTGCTGGTGATGCTCGCTGCTTGCTGGGCTCAGGAGGGAGAGTGGAGCGAGGATGCCGAAGATTTAGGTAAGCTAATTCATTATTATTTTATTTTACAGTAAACATTTAATAATAAGGATCTATACTACCTACCTAATAATACAGCTGAGAAGTATATTCTTTTGTTTGGATGCAATACTTTCTGGAACTACGAGAAAATGTCGAAAGAAAATGAGGGGCAAGTTTTTGGGGAAGGTTCTTGGGTATATAACATCACGGTGCGACTCAGGAGGAAAGAAATACAAACACAATCTAATAAGCAGAAGAAACTGCGCTAAAGTAAGGCTGCATTGTAAGGCAAGCGAGCATGGTTTGGCCGCATAAAATATTTCCCCGACTGACAAGATGCGCGGAAGAGAGCACGACAGGACAATCTCAAGTAGAAATATTTCACTAATAAGGTGGCAAATTAGTCTACTAGCTTTATAGCATGAAAATCGAATACGTGGGGAAAAATTAAACTTCTCGAGCCTTAAAGACAAAAATAGAAGGGAAATTTGAATCTCATTGGGGCATGTCTCAGTAGCCAAGTTGGTCAAGGCATTCCTCCTGTAAGGGAAAGATCGCGGGTTCGAGTCTCGCCCGATAAGTTTCATTTTTGCCTATGTATTGTATTCGATTTGTATAGTTAGCATATTAAATGCTGCAAAATTAATTTATACCAAGCAGTTCATGTTATTTGTAAAGGATCTTCATATTAGAGTAACAATTACGTGTCGCTTGGATTCCGGAAATACAACGTCTCACTTTCATCAACTTCATATAATAATATACCTATATATATAATAAATAACAACTTCATAAAATAATAGAGTCAGCCTTCACAGGCTGTTACACCGGCCATGGTCACCCATGGCCGGTGTAACCTGGTCGAAACGTCAGGCAAATCAAAGGTATGTATGTACCTATACCATAATCGCGTTAATTCCCGTTGGTGTTATTATATACTTAACTTCATATAACTTCTTCCAAATCATAAAAATGTTCTAAAAGTATTCTCAACAATGTGTGTCACTTCCATGTCTATTTTCCTCTATGTCCAACCATATTTTTCCATTTTCTTATAACCACACCTTACCAACATTACATTTTAAGAGCCTTATCTGTTATTCCCTTTTTGAACTGTTTCCATGTTTAGCAACCATTGCCAGAGATAGGTTTTCATAAGCAATTTTCTTATATTTATGTTGACTTTCGAGCTTCTTATGGTGAAAGGGTTTGTGAGTATGTGTTATGAGTGTGAAATTGTTGACATAGGTGTACGCATTTTAAACAGATTGAAGACATTATGAATAAAGGTAGTGTGCATGAAAACGAGATTAATATTATAAATATGAAAGTAACTATGTCTGTCTGCCTGTATGTATGTTACACTTTTACGCCTAAACCACTGAACCGATTTTGATGAAATTTGGTATAGGGGTAGATTAGACCTTGAGAAAGGACAGGCTATGTTGGGTAACCGACTTCCACGCGGGCGGAGCCGCGGGCAAAAGCTAGTATTAAATATTGACTTATTTCATTTCGATGTTATTTGCTTTAGGCCCGCATAAAAATGAACGTAAAACGGTAGCATGGAGAAGAAAAATATTCTGTACCAAAAAGTTACTTCGGGTTATTTTTGATTACGATTAAGCTGTAAAAAGTGTCTCATCGCCGGACCCTATTACATACTCCATAACACTGAAACTTAAAAAGCAGGTTAATATTTATCCACACAAATTAAAGAATAATAAAATGACAACTTCGATCGGTGTTCAGTGCCCCACCTCACAGTGAATCGCCGAAACGATCAAATGAAACAAATCGAACAAACTCAAGTGGGAATCGCGCTCAACCCATTAAACGCGATTGCTTGTCGAAAATAAAAATGGGTAAATATATTTTCGTTTGTTCGACGGATCGTTGTTCCATGTTTTCGTCTGATTTTTATGCAATCCATCGGGAGCTGCGTTTACACGCAACAAATTGCTCACTTCGATTGAGTGAAAAGCAACGATGCCGTATTTTTGAGCGTTCACTTATAAAAAGAGACTTTTTAACAATTTCGCGGGTCAATTAAACATAAATGAATTGATATTAACTAATATTTTATGACAACTTTAATTAGAAGATGCGATATTTTATCATTTTAATTACATAAATGTCAACATACAATGTCAATATACAGTGATCATAAATTAATCCTATAATCACATCAAAATACAAAATGGAGCCCGCAACCGCGCTCGTGATTAAAAGAAGGGTTCACCCAGACCTGTACCCGACGCAAAAGTGCCCATCACGCTGGCTGCGTTACCTCTCTGGATTGCGATGGCCAACCTCTGCACCACGTACGATCCAGCACGTATTTAATTGCTTATCTTGATATTTATACTACTGCATGATCTTTATAATTTGAAATAGATAGTTTTACGTCTCGCGGCGTTGAACTGAAAAAATCTTCACAAACTACGACATGACATCTTCTATGTATCGTTAAAGTCTAGGTCAATCAATCTCATGCGATTCAATATGGTATTTATGAATGGTATCGCCTCAATAGCCCAGTTCTTGGATATTCTTTTATCCTTGCATACAATGACCAGTGATGCTGTCATAACAGATTGAAACCATAGTTATATGTAAAATCATAGCTGAAAATTTAACTTGTCGTATCTTTTCACTTACTACAATCTTAGATACACCTTTCGCTACGTCTAATTCATAATTACTTTCACACAAACTCGCTATACGTAATAATGCTGACATCACCATGAACTCATTTCGTGAATCAGTTTTACAAAATTATAAAATTAATTATATGTAAAGCGGCGACAATGAAATGTCTAAACGTAAACCGGCGACTTGCTCAAGCTCCATTACTCGTTTGGATGCTTGTGAAAGGAGCAAAAAGAGCTACCCAATTAAAAAGTGTTCATGCATGAGTGATTCTATTCGGCTTCAATTTTATTGGAACGATTAATTTTATTGCAAAAATTTCTGGACAGCGGAACGAATGGAAAACGAGAGTACGCCAAGGTGGCTTCGGCGACCTTTTTGTGGTTGAGCGATGGATGGGTTTGTTCGGTGCCGAATCTAATCAAAGGGCACACAGCCGAAAAAAGTGTTCGCCGCTTGCTCATTGTGAACGTGAGGAATGAATTGAAATTTTAATGTAATTGGATATCGACGATGATCGAGCGCCGTGCCGCCGGTGCCTCTATCCACGGCAATAATGAATATTCAACATTTGGTCCTATATTGCCCAAGCTACGATTATTCGTTACAATTTTCTCTTCAATTTTATTTGGCGTACATATGAAAGAATTGAGGTTGACTTTTATGTGTGAATTGTTAGTGAAATGGGTTTACATATATCAAAAGAATTTACCTAGAAATATTTTATGCAGTGGCCAAAGTATTTCACAAACGTTCCTTTAACTTCCTAGACTGTATTATTCAGTTAACTGTAAGTAAATTTCATACCTTAATTTTAAGGTCATTTTGAGAATCTGTAGGTCAAGATATTTCTGACACTGACTGTACATACCAATCAAGAGTTAATGTAAGCGGTGATACGTATAATCTCGTACAAATCATGTGTATCATGTCTATCTAACCGTCTCCATTTGTCAAATCTTATCTTGGAGTGGATGAATTTGTGAAGATGTATTTACGTAATATCTTTTGTATTTGGATTGGTCTAGCTTAATACGAATCATGATCATCTTATCGAATCTCCGAGGTTGAGCACTAGAGTTTCACCCGTCAATCAACAAGTTTACCGACCTGTACTTGAGTTTAGTTATGCTCCTTGGCTTTGTGGGGCCCCAGACTTCCCATACATAATATAAATGTACTTACTATGTAAGAAATTGAATCCAATTAACGGTTCCACATTGTGGACACTATGAAATAAGTCATACTTAGGCAAAAGCCTGCAAAACCTATCGTAATACAGCGTTGGGCCCTTGCAGATGCGTAGAGATGTTGCGTCTTTGGCAGTATTCTACCGTGTCTACCGTGATGAATGTTCTGATGAGCTCTTCTAATTAGTCCCACCCTCTCCTTTCCTTCACATGACAACACGTGCAGAGCTAAGATGCCATTCGTATACGGTGCAGAATATAACTTCTACAATCAAGCGTTTCAGTGACTCATAAAAAAAAAAACAAAATACATACACTTCAATGAGATGAAAAGGGTAATTTGTGTAAGATGATATATAATTACTACATGAAAACGGCACACAAACTTTTATAGTTAACAAGGTCAGCCAGTCATTGATTTAATAGGTAGCTCAAATTACGCTATACGTAACAAGTCTACAAACCATAATTTGTAAACTTAGGTAATTTGTCCTAGTAGAAAACCTCATTAGGTAATAAATCATTACTCCACTGAAACTGAAGAAAACCCAGCACATGCTCGTTAATGAAAGTGCTAATTATTTGTTCACGTCATGCTCGGGAGTTAACAGTGTACAGTCGCGCACGGTTTAGCTGCAGCTCGTGGCGTAGTCCGAGAAAATTTTATTAACTTGGTACACCCAGGTGATCTATGGGTACGAAAAAGTTTCCGTGAAAACACCTGGGTGATCTACTAAATGTTCTACGGGTAAGACCACGATAATAAAAGAACTTATCACATTGTTAAGTTAAACCGCGTGGTACCCGGCAGAAAAGAATTTGGGCCACCCCATCTCTTCCCATGCGGTTTTGTACAAGGCGACTAAGGGATGGGGCTGTTGAACATGATACAGAAATATACAGCCCGAATTCAGCCTCAGATTAGGCTCGAGTCAACAATAGTGCCCGGAATTATGACGATAGGTTCACCCCCTATTACATGGGACCGACTACAATTATTAATGGTGAAATGTGGGTGTTAATTCACCTTTGCATATCCCTCCAGGGATAAAGGCGTGATTATATATATGTATGTATATAAAGATCTGATCTACCTATATCAGTCCTAGGAATTCTTAACACGGTGAGCTCCTCCGTGCCGGACATGCTAAGCTGCCGTCGGATCTGGTTGCCATACTAACATCTGTGGCATTCGTGTAGTAGAAGCCGTAAAAAGTTCAAGAATTTAGTCTAACTATTAAATATCACTACTTAGTTGTGCAAGTTAGATGGCAGTGCTTTCACAATAAAATGTCGAATTTCAGCCGTCTCGTGGTTAGACTGAAAGCCAATTCTCAGAAGGCTTGAAAGATGAGTCATACGGTTTTAGTATCGTAATTATGTTGTCTAAAGAGCAACTTTCTTCGTATTGAAACTGTAACGGTAAGCTTTCAAAGGTTAATAATGTGTGATTCCGAGAATCAAAAGTTCACATTGGCCTCTCACATATATTGTGGTGAATTCTGAAGAATTTCGGTGTGATTGTTATTCGCAAAATTGTTTCATGTAGCCAGACAATATTATGTAGTGCTGTAAATGTTTCTTTTGAAATGTAATAATTACATTATTACCTTTAAAGTTTAGCAAGTGTATAGTGGAATCAATTACCTACATTTGTATATTATGTGGAAGTTCCTCATATTTACTGGTAGGTACATGTATGATCTTTGCACCAACACAGTTATAAGTTTTTGTATTGCATTTTAAATGCACCGTCTCTTTTGCTGTCTTTTTAAATACAACCACAAATGAAATAAGTTTAAAACATAATTTTTTGTTATTATTTTGTATGTACGGTCAACAAAGGAGATATGGTTCCACCTTGACATACAACTTTATATGAAAAAGTGGAACCTTATCTCCTTTGTTGACTGTACATGTACCTACTGTGAATAAGAGTATACTCCTAAAGCTAGAGATGCATTTCATACCGCTATTTTGCC
Source organism: Eilema sororculum (assembly GCA_914829495.1). NCBI lineage: Eukaryota > Metazoa > Arthropoda > Insecta > Lepidoptera > Erebidae > Eilema > Eilema sororculum. Next base: position 10,564,243 of record OU618553.1, on the reverse strand, counting down.
AGCAATATTTTAATCCCGCATAATATGGGCGGAGCACATAGCTGTCTACCGGGAACGGTCCCAGTCTCGGTGCCGCGCCCGAGAATTTTCAAATAGAAAATCCAATAAAATTTACCCGACCCGGGAATTCATGATCGCACGCAAACGTAAACAATAACTTACCTTACGGAACCAACGATGCTGGCAGCCAGCAAAGGAGTGAGCTCAGAAATATCTATCTTGAGGAAACTGGGTTGCTTTGTGTTTTCACTTTATGTTTAAACGACTTCTATGGCATAGCAGTAGAGAATTTGACTAACTTGTACTAAGTAGGTACATAGTAAATACATGGAAGCACCCAGACTTATGCATGCATTGTACTTATACTGAGCAGGAATCAAACCCGTGATGTCCTGCTAAGTCAGAGGTTACGGGTTAGCCAAATAGATTCTGAAGTCTATAAACACAAGTTTGGTATATCCATAGTTTACCTCATCAGATAAAAAAAAATTCGTGAATATATCATTTACAGATATCAATACAACTTTTCCACCTTGGTTCGGTAGATTACTTAAAGGATCCAGGATAGTAGCAAGAAAAAAAATTCATACCTTGAATGAGTCTATGTAGTGCCATGTATAAAGTCTTAACATATTGTATTTAAACTCTACATAATATTGACATGAACTTGTTGGAAAGTTTCAACACAATTACTTGCAGCTATACAAATAGTTTAGCAAAGTAACATCGTGCACATGTGCGCAGTACAGTCGCCAACGCCGGAGTAGTTGGCGCGTGAGACGAGTAGGTCAGGCCCGAGGCTCGCGACGTGTCTCAACAATAATTTTATTAATATTACCCCCGGAAGCCTGTCACGCGCGAAACCGCCGCTCGTATATCTTCAGCGTCTACGAAAAAACATGATATATTGAGAAAACGAGAGACGTAAGAGCTTTTCTTAGCTTCCTTTTAGAGAGTTTAGCGTCTTTTAGTGTACTCGAGGAGGTTGTAAGATTTTACTACACCTCGAAACTGGGAAGTTAGTATCTTGAAATAAAATTAATAGGTTTTCTATTTCTATTTGTGAAAATTTCGTGAAGGATTGGCTGTGTTAGCTTTGGGATTATGTATTTGTATAAGCGTGTTTATTTATACGAATATTATAACCTAAGAAAGAACTTATATTTACAAATAGACAGAACTTACCCGATAAAAATTGGTCATAAGCTTCGTATTCTGTAAATATTCTTATCTTGTCTTACGGCGAAAGCCTGATTTTTGGATAAACAATTATTCTTTGTATTTATGTAAAGCTTTTGTTTGGAATTATCCCGTCTAAATTCAACTTATACAATGAGGTTATTATTTCAACTCACCAACTCACAAAACACAGTGAGTAAATTATTCCTTACTATAGTGTCTGTTTAGTTCCTTATTACAGGTGTTCAAGTCACTTCTAGTACACTATTAACGATGGATAAATCGTGTATAGTGACACGTGCGCCGATCGCGTGCCGTGACACACCGCCACCACTCATCTAGCCACATTCGGCACCGCAATAATGAGTACCGCAATTCTTTAGTGCCCTCCAACACGACACAATCTTTGCGGGCGCGTTATAGCCACCCATTACACTAGCAAACCCCCAATCTAATATAATTTATATTTCCGATACATTATGCGTGACATTCTACGTCGAAGTTGAGGCTTTGTCAGAACAGCCTTATTGTGAAATTATTCTAACTCAAACGCAGCGGTGACATCAGAATAAAGGGAGAGGACCGATTTGGAATTACATTTTCTTCGTTCTTATCTTAATGTGCCTGCCGTCGTGTCTCTTGCTGCTGTCTGTACAAAGTTTGGGTTTTCTTTTGTTTGTTTTGAACTAAAATCTCAATGGACTTCATTAACTCATTGTATATCTGCTTTTTCATTCATTACAGTTTCATTTTTGTAAATTTAATTTAGTAAATAAATTTCATTTCTGAAAGTTTCTACTAAATTGCTCCAGTGGTAGTCCCTGGAGTCTTTAGATGAGAAATTTTTAATTAGATTGTGTGTTTAGGTGGGTATGGGGATAAAGTTAGCATCAACAACAAACTTCAAACCATAGTTATATGAACCATTTCAACATAAAACCGCTTAGGAAACGATAAACTAAAATAGAAAGTAGGTATGTTGTAAAGATCGTCTGATAAAAGAACGTAAGTATTACAGTTTTGGCATAGACATTATAAATAGCGACAGGGCTCCAAGGTCAATTTCCTCGGTAGTGAGGGTTATTGTACGTAATTTGTCCGGAAAGTAAAAAAGTTACACAACAAAATATTGGACGCACAATACCTTTAGAGTCCTCAAACAAATTGATACCCAACCGGTACCACGAGACCAAGTAATCCGTCTTTATTAGGGTAGTCTTCACACTGAGTAAATTGAAAATTCCTTCTAAGTATGACTGATGGTATACATTACTTGCCCCCAAGGCGGTGACAGTTTTTTTCTTAAAGAAAAGAAGATTATTTCATGCGGTGGAAACGAAGCGTTTTAATATTGCGTCTATTTATATTCACGGTCTCTTTATCGCCTGAGAAAGGGATGCTGAGAATCGTAACGATGTAAATACAGAATAACAGTCATATTCACTTAGGGATTCTTTCTGTTCGAGTTGTGCGAAGGCAAGGCTTGTTACCCGCCACTCTGAGCAGCCCATGAATGTTTTGTACCACAGATTTGGGGTACTGAAATTAGCTTTCGCCTGCGGTGCTCAACAGAAGTATGCGTGCATTTTAATCTAACGAGTATCACGGTTGAATAGCAACATGTATGAGCACAATTTTCTTGATATTGCCTAACAAATGACGTCTCTTATGGCGGTGAACAAAACAAAAATGAGAATAATATGATGTTTTTTTATAAGGATTTTCATTTTGATACGTTGTCGACTAGTACCATATAGAGGGGAATATACTCGCATATTACATGAAAATAACTAAACGGAAGAAGAACTATGTACTATAAGAAAATTCTTGATGTAATTTACAGCGCTTATAGTATAATTATGGCAGAAAGGCCGTCTAGTGAGGGCTGTAGAGGGCTTAAGACTGTATTATATTGTGTAATAACGTGCTCACTATATGTGAGGGTACGGCTACAGCGACTGACGGGTGAAGGGATAATGAAAGAAATAATGAAGTACAGAACCTAAAAGCAGTAATTTTCGACCCTATGTAATAGACAGACTTAAATTAATTAAAGTTTAAGTGAGAACACTTTGGCGCGGACGAAGTCAATGAGCTGTGATTGGTCTTTGCGAGGCGTCTCTGAGACAATAACAGTATTTACCTATTTCAACATAGAGGAAAGTTAGTACTATAATGGTTAATTAATTACTTTAATTTGTATTGCGATTATGAACAACAAAAAGGGAAGCCGAAAATAACAATACCTATTATCTTGATTACAGTTCTATTTTACTTTGAATCATTCAATGCAAAATATGAACGGGATTGTACCTGATGATCAAAACACCGCAACTGCAGATGGTTGCGAGATCTAATTCCTTCATCTAATGGACTACAGCTTACTACAGAATGATGTGAATTCTGTACAAATTCAAGCATTAGATGTTTCATTTATTTTATGAACTTTGACTTCGAAATTTCAAGAGGCTACAATTAAATCAAAACAAATCATATACTTTCTCAAAATAACTCGATTTTGTTAGTAAAGTTTTTCATAATATAGCTATATATATCATTAATAGCTATATTAGTAATTATACATTTACATTACAAAGGCTTTGGTCATTTTAAAGACATGCACTGTTCCTGTTTTACCATTGCACAGCCCGCTGCTGCGCATTTCATTTTTAGTATTATTTGTGCCAAAGAGTAAATTATAAAATTTAAAGTAAATAATTTATGGACCTAACCTTTATGTGCTTCTTGTTTTCGTAGTGTCTACAGCTATCGGGTGGCATTGTATTATGGTATTTTTTCAATATTTTGGGTCTAGATAGTGCTGTGTAGAATTCGTTAGAATGCCCTGGATTTTTCTTCGCTTTTATTTTCAGAAATTTTAGGTTGACAGGATAAAACCTGTCGGCTAGCTAAAAAATAAAAACTGTGAATAACAGTCACCCTACAAAATTTGAAAAAGGAATATTGTTTTACATATATGAGTTTATTCAGCATCCAGCAATTTTCGAACGAATGAATAGATTCTTTTTTCTATTGTTTTAGTATCGACTGTGGATGTTGACGCAGTGCTGGGGCGCACAGCATCCCTGCCCTGTGACGTCACACCAGATACTAACGAAGACAGAGTTTATATGGTACTCTGGTTTAGAGCGGGGAAAGCCACCGGCGGAAAACCTATATACAGGTAAGAGAATAAAATATTTTTATGCAAATTGGAAAAGGACAGGTTAGAAGGTGAAGGTCATCACGAGTCGCGTGTGAGTGGCTATTGCTATCACATGACAACACAGACACGTACATGACTGTGCACGCTCGTGTCAGCGAGACACATATTTCGAGTGGCAGTGGTGCGAATGTATTAAAGAAATCGCTATCACATGAGCACATAAATGTACAAAGCTTCTTAGAGTATTCAGTCTTCCTAAAGTCCCGGGCTTTTTAAGTGGGGCTTAAAAAGGGCATCTGATGAGGTTGCCAAGCTGAGTGCCTCCATTGTTAACATAGTACATGTTTACGATGGTGACCCTCTTTCCAAGACTTTGCCTTTAGCTTACCATCAGGCGAGGTGAAATCAAATTGACGTGTACTTTTATAAAATATGTAATTGTGAACCACTGCATTGACATGAATATGTTATGCATTCTATGGTTGAATCAAACTACCGCCTACATAAGATAGTTTTCAAATGAGTTCTGAATAATAAAACGGACGAATAATATCTGAATAATTTTATTATGATTATTACGCTAACTTCAAACTAAAGTTAGAGCCTGGTTTATGTGAGTTTGAAATATCAAAGAAGTTTAAGTTTTATAATTGGGCTATAATAAAAGGAAACATTAGTGTGAAACCATTATCTCATAATCGTTTAGTATAAATTAATCAAATCTTTTATAATCTCGCTAATCTCGTAGCCTTCTACGTAATAAGCTACGAGAAGCTACGTCGTAGATTTGCACGTAGTGTGCTACGGGCAATTCCTGTTTGATATTGATTATAATTGTTGAACTAATCACGTTAGGCAAATACAATATTTGCTGCAGTATTAGCAATTAATATTGTACAAGCGTGATATTAATTGAAAGCCTTAAATTGATTGGTTATACGCTTATATAATATTATGTATATCCGTGTTGGAGTACGTACGACTTGTATAATTCATCAAGTTTTATGGAGTCCAAGTTAAAATTTATTCCGTACCTATTAATTGACGATGCTCTGGTGCAGGTTTTACTATTAAGGTTCAGGAATCAATTCCATAAAACTGCAATTCGTAAACCTTCTAGGTTACTACCGCAAAAATTAATTTCTGAAATTAAAATTGGAATATTTTTTTAAGAACCTTGTTAAAAATACCAGGAGGCCATTTTTCATCTTTTCCTATTTTGGCAATTTAACTTCCTGCCTATTCTTATTTTAAACACGGCAAAGTGATTTCATTAATTCTTTAAAAGGTCTTACTGAAATTTTCAAGGAAGAAATGTTTTTTATTTCATACTTATTGGGTTTCATTACGAAAATGACGTGCCTAGCTATTTTTAACATTTAAATATATTTATTAGCTGCTATTCATTACACTTATTAATAAGATATTACGTTATTAACAGTAAAAGCGTCGGTAGTTTAGTGGTTAAGGAGTCGGCCTTACGATCGAGAGGTCCCGGGTTCGATCCTGGCCATTACACTACCGACTTGAACCCGCTTCTAGCACAAGCAATTAAGCTTAGTTGGAGGGGGTAGAGGGAATATTGGTAACTTGGGTTCTAATATTGTTTAAAAAAAAAAACAATCACGGTATCTCCCATAATATCAATGTCAAAATTTGGGAATTCATTTGCTTGATTAACTCTATTAAAACATTAACACAAATAGGCGTAGGCACCTCAAAAATAACAGAACCATGATGGCTACTTTTCACACTGATATTGAATTTCTGTGGAGAAAGCTATATAAATTGTATAACATGAGAATAGAATTTGAAACTTTACTATCTATGCAAACTAATGGAAAAGCTTATCATCTTAAGATAGTTACTGAAAATACATCGTTATAAATAACCTCGTTACTGATCCTATTTATATAACAGATTTGACAAAAGATGTCTACCGCATACGGGGCGGAATATTCCATCAAGAACCAAGCGGTTCGATGACTCCTTCCTATGCCACACAATTAAGAACTGGAATTATCTGCCAGCTCACGTATTTCCTTCTCCCTACAGTCCCAGGTCCTTTAAGCGGGGCGCTAAACGCATCTGATGAAGCCGTCAAGCTAAGTGCCACCATTTTTAACATAGTACGTGTTTGTTATGGTGACCCTATTCCCGAGACTTTGCCTTTAACTTAACATCAGGCGAGTTGAAGTCAAATTGATGTGTTGTTACGTGAACACTGGTTCCGGGAATAAAAATTGAAAACATTTAGAATATATCAGTACTAAACGGGAAATACCGGGATTCCGCGATTGCAGCACGCGTCCCATCACTGGTGAGCGAATGTAAACATCACCATATAAGGTAAAAAATTGTTCTAACGCACACATAAAATGAGTCACACCTTGACTTGACCTTGACCCCGTAGGGCCCCGTATCAGTGTACTTAATATAAAATACCCTTAGAAATCAATTCCTGGCATTAAAAGTAGACTCTCTAGATAGATTGCTATGTACTATTTTAAACCATAAACTATCTCCATGCAAAAAAAAATTCACACTCATTCAACCGTTTTTGCGTAAAAGAGTAACAAACATTCATATAACTACACATCCATATAAACTTTTGCATTTATAATCCATACTAATATTATAAATACGAAAGTAACTCTGTCTGTCTGTATGTTACGCTTTCACGCCTAAACTACTGAACCGATTTTAATGAAATTTGGTATAGGGGTAGATTAGACCTTGAGAAAGGACATAGGCTATGTTTTGTCGCGATAACCGACATCCACGCGGGCGGAGCCGCGGGCAAAAGCTAGTATTAGTATAAAAGATACAGTTACCGTGTTGGGGTTCTCCATCTGACAATAAATATACAGCCCAAGACAAAGGGCCCACTAGATGGCAATCGCACCCTATTCCTTTATGGGACCGATAATAATAATTAGCGAAAGGTGGATGCTAATACACCTCTACCTACCCCTTGTATGTAGATACAATTGATTACAAATAAATGATTCGCATTTATTGCCAGCAAATAACCAATCAATATTGTAGGACTGTATCGTGACCGGACGAAACCTGCACCGGGAGATAAGCCCCGCCGAACCCAAGACATCAATCACACGTTGACAAATTTATGTGATTCCGACACCAGATCTTGTACATGGACAGAAATGTCACTACATCTATACCGGCAAGGGTTGTCACGGATTCCCATGCGATAAATCAGAATGTAGATATATGTTAGCCGTAATATTTAATCGGACAAGTGGTTTATAAAAAGTATGGCAGCTATTGAACATTTGTTATTATTACTCACTCACTCAGACGAGGTGAAGTCAAATTGACGACTCTTTTATACATAAAAATGCCAAAAAGACTGTCTTTTTGGCATTTTTTATACATAAAGAGTCGTCAATTTGACTTCACCTCGTCTGATGGTAAGCTACAGGCAAAGTCTCGGAAAGAAGGGCACCATCGTACACGTGTATCATGTTAACAGTGGTTGCACTCAGTCTATTTTCACACCCCGCTCAAAGGACCCGGGACTGATAGGAAGAAGGAAACACGTGAGCTGGCAGGGAGTTCCAGGTCTTAATGGTGCGGTATATGAATGAGTCACTGAAACGCTTGGTACTAGCAGGTATATTCTGCATTGTATACGGATGGCATCTTAGCCCTGCACGTGTTGTCCTATGAAGGAAAAGAGAGGGTGGGACTAATTGGAAAAGCTCATTAGAATAGTTACCATGGTAGAGACGGTAGAAACGGTAGTATGTTTTCTATTTCATTGATGTACAGACACTATCGGTATTAGTTTACATAATGTTCAGACAGCCTCTGTGGCGTGACGGTAGTGCCTGCAACTGCCACGCAGGAGGTGCGGGTTCAATTCCCGCTCAGTGCAAATATTTGTATGCATGAATATGGCTATTTTCATTGATCTGGATGTTACTATGTATAATACAAAAAAAAAGGAAATAAGTATGTTTATCCGCATTCTAGATTCCATAACACAAGCTATAAAAGCTTACCATGGGTCTAGATAGCGTTGTGTAGAATGTTGTGGAATATTAAAAAAAAATGTTGAAGTAACTTGAAATTAAACTGAAAAACAGTTTAGAATACTTACTTTAATTAACAATTTAACATTCAGATGAACAAAGTTATATGCATTTTGTTCGCGATAAAGTTTAGTAAACACAATCACAAAACCTAGTAAATAAAAACAATGTACACTATAAAAAATTAATGTGTACCTACGGCTATTTCTTCATATCATATTCTTTCTGTATAAGGTTACAAAAATAGTGAAGCAAAAGCACTACTATAATTCAAGCCATCTAAGTAATGATACCAAAAAAAAAACAATCTACTGCAAATGATTCACTCATGAATAAATAAAGGAAAAGAAATATCATGTACGAGGAAACAAAGGGGTAGATACTGTAGATGCCCCTTCAGATTGCGTTACTTCCCCCCACAAATACACATTTACACTAATGTCGAGGTAAATATGAAATATGAGATGGTAGACAGAAATGGTGGATTGATTTACCGAGCCGTCGCTAGCCGGATCTCGGGGAGATAGGGACTTCCGTGAAACACATATATGTTACACATCAGGGCTGCTGCGAACTTTTTATTCATAGGATGTTTTCCAACGTTATTTGGTGTCATCTGTCGCTTGAATCATATATTCAAGCAGGGCATTTTTATTACTTATTGTGTGGGACATTCGTGCATTTCATATTATTATTGTGTGATGCGTTATTGTCATTGCTTTCATGTTATTAGGTCGTCAATTTATATCTGAATTATAACACATGTGATCGTGTTTATAACACATGATTTTATATATTCTTGAATCCATTTTATAAAAGGACACTGCAATTTGACTTCACCTCGCCTGATGGTAACCTAAAGGTAAAGTTTCGGAAAGAGGGTCACCATCATAAACAAATTATATACCATGTTAACAATGGTGGCACTCAGCTTGACGGCCTCATCGGATGCCTTTTCACGCCCCGCTTGAAGGACCCGGGACTGTAGGAAGAAGGAAACACGTGAGCTGGCAGGGAGTTCCAGGTCTTAATGGGTCATAGCAGTCAAGTTATGCTTGAAGGGTTATCCCTGCATCCGATTTTAAGTAACATAGTATGAGCCTATTACTGTTGATTAGAGCTGTTTGCGTGTGAGCAGAGACTCACACCTCCGAGGCTGAGTTCAGCACTATTTATAAAATTTAACTCTCATACTGAATTATAAAATATCCTTTACGGCTAACCTCTTATTTCTTATACCAAGGCCAAAGAATGGTAATGAACTTAGTTTTTTTTTTTCAAATAGCTTCGTCAATCAGACTATAGTCTGTATAATTATATTATACTGTTGGATATAGATCAGCCCTATTCCTTAGGTGTCTTGAGGTGTCTCGGGATCCACGTGTTGAGGCGTAGCCGCACCACGTGGATCCCGATGCAGTTACAAGTAAAATACAATGATCATTTTATTTCTTCCAGTGCGTATCTTACAAGCCACCTAAGGAATAGGGCTGATCTATATCCAACAGTATATAATTATACAGACCATAGTCTGATTGACGAACATAACATAACATATAACATAAACTCACACCTGTATTCCCCGAAGGGGTAGGCAGAGGTGCTAGCACCCACATTTCACCAGTTTATGTTTAGGTCCCAATGTAATAGGTGGTGAGCCTATTGCCATTAACCGGACACTTATAAATCTGCGATAAATACACACATAACTTCGAAAAGCATCGAAAAGTCATTGGTGTGTGCCATGGTAAACCTGGGATCGAACCCGAGACCTCGTCTCAGCAGTCCATTACCCATACCACTAGGATACAGATTCCTGATTGACGAAGCTATTTCAAAAAAAGAATAAAAGAAAAGGTATCCACGTGGTAAAAAAGTTATAATGATAAAACTATGCAAATCCTCTTCGCTTTAAAATACTAGTAATACGCAGGAATAAATTAAGTTACAGACCATTTTTAACTTAAAGTCATCCATTACTGATTGATTTCAATAGTAAGTTTAAAGCGACATCCCTAATATTTTACATGAATGACCGACTGATGCGATTGATATTCGAATCAATCCAATTTCATCCATGTTTTATCTGGACTTGAGTTCATTATACCATGCGCACGGTGGAAGTGGATTGAAATATCGGAGTGGGATCACATCGTAAACCGACCAGGTAGTTTTTCATATTTTATGAAGTCGTATTTTGTGTGCTACAGAAATGTCAACCATGATTATTATAATTTTATATGACTTGAAGGCACTTGTTATTGCGAAATGTTCTAAGTTAATAATGCTGTGAATGAAAATAGAATCATAATTTCATTTTCTAGCATAATTGTTTTGTATTTATGAAACCAAATTTCAAGTCGTAATGGCTCCTCGAACTGTTAACTTCTAGGGACCTTTTTGAATTTATACTCATAGTAGCCGTCGTAAACTGAACATAAATACTATTTCATTTTACTACACTTACTTGTAGTAGTAATCAAATTAAGTACTAATATAGTTCTGAAATATTTTTTTACGTATAATTCTTACAAAAACAATTGAAATAACAATATTATGTTAGAGTATCGAGGTTACAGTTTAGGTACGTCCAAGTTTAGTTTAAGTAAAGGTACATGTTACAAAGCAGCTTGGCCACACTTCTAAGCCTATGCACTTGCTATTTAATAGTTTTTTTTTTTTTTTTTTTTTTTATACCACTTAGGTGGCAGACAAGCACACGGCCCACCTGATGGAAAGTGGTTACCGTGGCCTATGGACGTATGCAACACCAGGGGCGTTACACTCGCGCTGCCTACCCTGAAGAAACCTTCTAATGCCCCTCTTGAAGAACTCCATATTGTAGTCGCTTGGGAAAACCGTGGCAGGGAGTTCATTCCACAGCTTGAGCGTACGTGGGATGAAGTTCCTTTCATACCGCACGGTGCGTACCGTATTCGGATGCAATGTGTGGGGATGAATTCCCTGTCTATGGCGAGCGGTGCGATGATAGAATGTAGCTGTGGGCATCATGTCAAATAATTCATCTGAGCACAAACCATTATATAGGCGGTAGAAAACACACAGTGAGGCAAAGTCCCTCCTGAGGCTGAGAGGTTCCACATCGCCTGCGAGTATGGGACTGTCGACGAGCCTCAACGCACGTCTTTGCACCGAGTCGAAAGGGTTAAGCTGGCGTGCGGGCGCCCCGGCAAAAAGATGACAGCAGTACTCCATGTGGGGTCGAACCTGTGCCTTATAAAGAAGGAGTCGCTGCCCCGCAGTGAAGTACTGCTTCGCCCTGTTAAGAACTCCAAGTTTCTTTGATGCCAGCTTAACCTTGTCCTCTAAATGACTGTGGTACTGGACGTCACTTGAAATGTCGACGCCTAGGATCCCGATACTTGGGGCAATGGTAAGCCGTGTGCCCAGGAATTGCGGCGCTACAATAAATGGGGTTTTCTTAGCGGTGAATACACATACTTGTGTCTTGGTGGGGTTGAACTGGACCAGGTTTAGTCGACCCCAATCGGATACTCCCGAGAGAGTAGTCTCGATTTCTGACACAAGTTGTTCGCGACTCCCCTCCACCTCGGACTGGGGGATGTTTGCACGGCCCGTGTAAAATGCGTCTCCAGTACTGTCGTCCGCATAGCAATGAATGGAGTCGTCCGACAGCATGTCATTGATATGCAGCAGAAACAGGGTTGGAGACAACACGGAACCTTGTGGGACACCAGCGTTTATGTCCATGCGGTCCGAGCGACTGCCGTCCACGACGGCTTGGATGCTTCTGTTGGACAAAAAGCTGGAAATCCAATTACACAGTCCCTCAGGGAGTCCATAAGATGGTAGCTTCGCAAGAAGACCTCTGTGCCATACCCGATCGAAGGCCTTCGCTATATCTAGGCTGACCGCTAGTACCTCACCTTGGCTCTCGATGGCTTGCGCCCAACGGTTTGTGAGATACACAAGAAGGTCACCGGTCGAGCGACGCTGGCGGAAGCCGTACTGTCGGTCGCTCAGTAGATCGTTACCTTCAAGGTATCCCAGGAGCTGTGTATTAATAACACGCTCCATAACCTTCGAGAGAAGGGAGGTGATAGCGATGGGCCTGTAGTTGGACGGGTCTGTCCTGTCGCCTTTCTTAGGCACAGGATGCACATATGCGGTCTTCCACGAAGCCGGAACTCGTCCAGCGGAGAATGAGAGCGCGAAGAGTCGTGCAAGAACAGGGCACAACTCTGGAGCACAGTGCTTAAGCACCATTGCCGGTATGCCGTCCGGCCCACTCGACTTTCGAACATCTAGGGACTTAAGTTCTCGCCGAACCCTCCGCTGGGTGATTTTTACTTCACCCATTGAAGTTCCACACCAGGGTATACTAGGTGGTTCGGCATTCCCATCGTTCATAGTCGAGTTTGACGCAAAGAGGTTACCTAAAAGATCGGCTTTTTCCTTGGCGCCATGGGCCAGACTACAGTCGGGTTTTAATAGCGGCGGAAGACAGGAATGGACGAAGTTTCCCTCGGCAGCTTTGGCGAGCGACCAAAATGCGCGACTACCGGATGGGAACCGCGCAAGCCGCTCACCAATTCTGCCGATGAACTCAAACTTAGCCCTGGCCGTTGCCTTCTTACTGGACCTCGAGGCAGCATTCAATTTCCGCTTCACTTCACCGATGTTCAGATCCTTATTGGCGAGGGCCGTGGTCCAATCCTTATAGGCAGATAGTTTGCGAGTTCTCGCTTCTCTGCAGGACCTATTAAACCACGGACGCTTGCTCGCTCCTGTCGCGATCCAGCGGTTGGGGATATAGCACTCCATGCCCGCTAGGATCGCGTCAGCGACTGCTGTTGCACAGGAGTCTGGATCGTCTGAAGTGAAGCAAAGCTGCCTCCACGGGTACGACGCGAAGAATTCCCGCAGTCCGTCCCAGTCTGCTGACCTGTAGTGCCAGACATGCCGCCACTGAGGTGGCCGCGGTGGTTCAGGTCGCATAAGAGACACTTTTGCCCGGACGAGGCTGTGGTCCGAAGTACCAAGTGGAGCTTCCACAGTTACGGAGTACTCATCCGGACGCGAAGTCAGCAGAAGGTCCAGTATAGAAGGTCTGTGGGTCTCGATATCTGGTGTTCTAGTGACAGAATGCACCAGTTGAGAGAACCCATAGGTCAGGGCGAAGTCGTGAGCAGCCCTTCCCGCAAAATCAGTCCTGGGAGACCCCAGCCACTCCACGTGGTGAGCGTTGAAGTCCCCCAAGAATACTAAGTCTGCAGTAGGATATTGCTCAATTACCCTGTCCGCCGACCGCTGCAGGTGCTCAAACAGCTGAGTTGTGCCCAAGTCACCGCTATGAGACCTGTAAAGGCACGCATAGATACGGGTGTGGCCACCGTGATCTATACGCACCCATAGAGTTGACAGGTCCCTGTCTTCGTGAATATGAAGACGGCGGCAGCAAATATCATCCCGGACATACAAGCATACCCCGGCGTGACTCATAAAGTTATGTTCGAGTTTATACCCGGGGTACATTAGGTAGCCTGTATCGGCCGGGCATGATATTTGCGTCTCCGTCAGAAAGAACAAGGTTGGCTGCGCGGTTTCGAGATGGTGGTGGACCTGATTAAGGTTTGAGTGAAGGCCCCTGATGTTGCAGAAGTCCACTTGCATCGTGGAAGATGGTGCCGCTGTGGATCCGTTTTTCTTTGTCTTTCTTTTCATAGAGGTTTTAGGGGGGGGGGGGGGAGAAGGCATAGAGAGTCTCTGTGCCGTCAGCGAAGAAGACAAAGCAAGGCTCTGCACCACCACATACAGGCTGGGGTTGTGTGACTGGCTGGCGCGGCTGGCGGAAGGGCCCCCGGTCCCCTCCCAGATACTGTAGCCGGGTCCACTCCGGTCTCCTCCTCCGGCACGACTACAGCACCGGAAACTTTACACAGGCTGCTGGTTCAGCCTCCTGGGGCGGAGATTAAGTGATCCCCAGGTTCGGGAACCGTACAGCCTGCGGGCGGCCAGCGTAAAACCGTTTCACCGGGTCTCCCTGACCGCAGCGCCAACATTTCACGCCCCAACCAGCAAGCGGCGTCTATTTGAGCCTTTGGTCTTCCTACTGACAGCACAGGACCTCTCTAGTGAGCTCTGGCTACCCTACTCACCGCCGGGAACACAACACAAGGTTATTATGGCCGCGGTATTCTGTAGGGCGGAGGTACTTCCCCAGTCGGACTGCTCAATTTGGGACGGGAGATACCGTCGTGTCCTACCTCCAAGAAAGTTTGGTCTCATTTGAATGAAATTTGAAATCATTTAGGTTAAGTACTCACGGAGCGAATTTAATCGGAGAATCGCTCGTAACCGCGGCGGATGCAGGTAAAATCTGCTCCGTGAGTTCTTGATGCTAACTATTCAATTTCAATTTTTTGCCTATCTTAATCAATTTGATCTCAATTACAACATTGTGTAGGAGAGAAGTTTTTTTTTTTATATAGGACACGTCAATTTGACTTCACCTGGCCTGATGTTAAGCAAAGACAAGGAAAGAGGGTCACCATCGGAAACATGTACCATGTTAACTGTATTTTGACCCTCGATGCAAAATCAATTGCAAGTTAAAAGTTTGTGTGTCTGTCATTATCTTTGGAGCCATCCGATAACATGTTGGAGTGCTCTACCAGTTAAGGGATCCCCAATACGACAAAGCTTGAAGAACAACAACACTACATAATTTTTACTTTTCGGAGTGATTTTTTGGGTCGGAGGTTTCTACGATTTTCAATTATTTTTTTATTTTCGTTAAAACGTAGAACTTTCCAAAGAAAATTTACAGCCTACATAGACTGTCGTAGTCAAGTTTTTAACTAAATCCATACATTATGGAACAGTATTGCTCACATTTTTGTACTAACAGTCCTAAAAATTTAAAGAGGTGGATTTATAATATTCTTCAAACAACATTTCGTTAAAGGTTGCCTACTTTGAGTAATGAACTACATTTTTCATTTCTTTTCTTTAGCCTATCCATCCTTCTTATTTTGAACACTGTAAATGTAGCTACTTCATTCGCCTTCCAAGGAGTACTCACTTAATTAAAAATATTTCATGTTAGTAATATTTGGAGCTTATTTTTCACAGTTTGTCCTGTCTCTACTGGGCTTAGTCTTCTTAAGTAAAGTTTTAAATTTTAAATAGCTAGAGATTAAACGCTTTTACGTTATTAAAGGTTTAATACCATTTTGTTGGTTTAATTACTCAAATATTCAACTAACTTTATTATTATCTGCGATAAGATACAGTCAGCGTCAGAATTGTGTTGACTAAAAATTCTCAAAGAGAACTTACAACAAAGTTATTAAGAGCAAATCAAACTCGAAAAACAATGGAAAAAATGAAATGCTCAAGTGAGGCTCGAACTCACGCCCTTCCCCTTAGAGGGGGACTTCTCTTCCAACTGAGCTATTGAGCCACACTTGAATTATTCCAAATTTTCCTTCTCTTTATATCCGTCTATAAGGGCGACGGTGCAGCCATCTACCAACATTCTTACGAACTGTTGGGAACAATGAATGATTTTTAACTTAAAATTTAGCATAACAAATGCTATAAAAAAGTCATTCAAGCAAATCAAACTGTTTTATTGATATAAATTGTATTACAGTCCGAACTAAACTTGTGTACCAAATTTCAGAATAATTCGTCAACAAAAAGGGAGGAAGGAAAATCAAAGAATTAAAATCATTTTGAGCACTTTGTTCATTAAGATCGATGGTGACTTTCCGAAGGACTGAGATTGCTTGCCCAAGGCTCAATCTTATTTTAAAGGCCTCAACCATTTATCTTTAGAACCGCAATATGTAGTTGCTGTCATAACAAATCCATACTAATATTATAAATGCGAAAGTAACTCTGTATGTCTGTCTGTATGTATGTTACGCTTTCACGCATAAACCACTGAACCGATTTTGATGAAATTTGGTATAGGGGTAGATTAGACCATGAGAAAGGACATAGGCTATGTTTGGTTGCGATAACCGACATCCACGCGGGCGGAGCCGCGGGCAAAAGCTAGTAACATATATAGGGTTGTATATACTAAATATTTTGAAAAAGAGCCCCGCCATTAATCTGTCACTGATGCTAATTCTGTTGTGTCAAATATAACTAAAATACACAAAATAAAATTGGCAATGTTTCCAATTTGCTAGACAATAATATGAGTTCGTGTATGTAAAAAGTATAAAGTGGATAAATTACTATACTCGGTATTTTATTTATTTCCTCAATGTCGCGCTTAAATTATGTTATCCCAAATAAATATTTACAATAAGATAGGTATTGTGTACCCATTCAAAAAGTTATAAGTTTATAGGAAATTGATCACGAGATATTATTTCTGAAGTATTATACACTAACACTATATTTTTAATAGGAAGTAAATCCGAAAAACAGCGGGAAAATGAAATGCTCAAGTGAGACTTGAACCCAAACCTTTCCCTTACAGGGTATTCCCCCTATAAGGGAAAGGTCTTCCAACTGAGACATTGAGCCACTCCTGAATCACTTCAAATATCCCTTCTCTTTATATCCGTCTTTAAGGGCGACGGTGGAGCCATCTACCACCATTCTTATGAACTGTTGGAACCAATGAATAATTTTGCAACTATTTTCAAGTAAATCCACTAACGATGGTACCTACAACTGTTGGCAATATAGGGTAATAGGAAATAAGGGCGCACTCACACATATCAACATGCAACAATGAACAGCTACATAGTAACATACTCATGAAACTTTTCGTGGTCTATGGAAAATAATTAATCGATTTCCAATGTCACTCGATTCGTCATTTATCGCTTCTATACTATAAATATGTATTTTTGGTAATATGTGTTAGTATTTGTTACTCAATTACACTCCAAAGGCTAAAAGCCTGTGGTCTTGGAATGAGGTTCCTATGGGTTGTGCAAACGGGAACACAATAAACGTGGGTGGAGCCGCAAGCAACAGCTAGTTAGACCAATAACTTCGGAATAAGATATACCGCAATAATTGTTAGATTTTCAGTCTCGATGTTGCTTGTGTAAACCCCACATTCGTGCGCTACCGGTATGAAGCAACTCTACAAATAATCATTAGTTATGTTGCAGAGGTAATGAGGATGCCTGAGAGTACTACCTATATAGTAATTAATATTAGGTAGAGAGGCCACGCAGCAAAATTTGTAGGTACTCGACCGTTGCGGAAACCTATTAGAATTGTTAGATTAGATGATAGAAAGAATAATGGTATATAAAGTTTCCACTTTTAGTGGTGGGGCAAGCTTATACATAACATAATAATAAATAAATGCATATATCATTCCTCTTAATTAGAGTTTTGTATTACTTTGGTCTTATTTAATGTTTTTCAATTATTCTGGTTTGTTTAACTCTAAAATAAACTTAGAAAAGACCGTGTTTGAGTAAATATAAACATATCTTTGCTAGCTTCCCACGCCCTCAGATTACGCTTAAATCGTGAAATTTTAAAAATGAACACTAACCTGCCTTATCTTAATCTGACGCGTAGGTGTAAATTCGTAGAAATAGATATATTTCAATGTGTTATATTAATCCGAGGATATGTTTTATTCATATTGTTGGTTGTTTCTTAATTACTTTTTCTTTTGACACTGGATAAAATGATGACCTTCAATAATATACTTGTCGGCTAACTTATCATAAGAAAGGTATTAAGTATGTAAATGGACAACCGGAATGGGAGCATAACGGCCGGACCCGATGATGACCGGGTCGCCCACAGAAATGATTTCGAATCATTACAGTACTAAAGAAAAGTGGTACGTGTGAGACAGTCCTTAATGCGACGTTGCTGCGGCTTCCGAATCACGCAAGGTGTTAACCGAGTTCCTGTGATCTGATAGCACGCATGTAAAACTGTGATTAAATATTAATAGGTAAATGTGAAATGGCCTTTAAATGGTTTCACATTGATATTCAATAAAATTAGTACGGATTAAAATATTCGCGTTCGTTAGTCGATAATAGGAACGAACAATGTTTCACGTGAAAATTGGAGCTTTTTTATTCATTTGGGCTGTTCGTTTTTTTGTATCAGTATTTGGTGTGGTAGTGGTTCTAATATTTGTAGTATTGCAAGTGCACGATATATTTTTATATACCTAGTATCGTAAAATTTTGGAACTTCAGTTGACTTTGCGTATATTTTTATTGCGTTATGCTATTATGGGCCCTAGTGTAGTGGTAGGGCTACACTTCGCTAAACCTGATGAGGTGATCCGTTGGAGATGTCCACACGTTCAAAAAAAAAAGGAGAAAATACTCTTAGGCGATTGGCACACTGCGACGCGCGACGCGGTGTCGAGCGTTGTTGCGTCGACGCGGCGTCGCGCTCGTCCCCTCTACGGAGCTCATTTTGTATAGAAAAACGCGGGGTCCCACACACTGACAACGCAATCACGCGCGTTGGTGCAGAATACGCGCGTACAAGCAGAAAACGCGAGGTATGGCACACTGAAATCTGCCATCACGCGCGTGTTTTTCGAGGGATTTTTTGTCCGAGAGCTGTTAGAAATTTCTGTGTAGGTAATTGAGACGAATTTTAAATTAATATTATTGCAATGCAACATGACTATTTAACGGCAAATTTTTTTTGGCTTTCACATCAACTGACGTCCGATATCCAATATCCGACATCCGAGATCGGAGGAAGTCAAATATCGATGCCCAATATCGGGTATTGGAGCCGACACCACTGTTTAGGCTCGTTATCGGAATACGCAGAGACTGCAAGCGACTTTCAACCTAAATGGCATTTTCTTAGTTACGTCTCTTTTCGCGTTAATAGATGACGCTGATCACGAATATAAGAAAAAGTTACTATGTCATGTCAATAAGTCGAAAATAGCTTGCACTTCTAATCATTTTCTTTTCATCTCTAGCGTTCTTAATATAGTCTGGGCTATCGAGCTAATGGTCGGATGGCTTCACTTTACTTTTCTCAAAATTTTAGATTACTTCACACACCTACCTACCAAAAAAATTCTAAATCTCTCGGACTATACTAGCTCTCTCGCGTCCACGCGCGTTGACGAACGACGCCGCGTCGAGCGTTGCAGTGTGCCAATCGCCTTTAGTACTATAATAATGTTATTGCATTATGTTAATATTTATTCTGATTACAATCTGTCAAATTATCATTGGTGTTCGTTTTTTGAAGTTCATCGATTTTTCAGTCGAGCTCAGTTGGATAGTATGTTATAGCAGTCCTAACATAACTCGAAGCCATCATCATCATCATCATCATCTACATTAAGACGTATTATCCTGATTGCATCGGAGCCCACGGTGCCCTCGGAGCTCAGGGTCCGCCTGTAAAATATACTGTGTAACTGTAATAACCGCACTTCCAGTACTTTCAAACTAAATTAAAAGGAATATTTTGCAACTTATACACGCAACAGATATTAAATGATCCATCTATCCATCCATCCATCTAAGATACGTCGGTAGCTTAGTGGTTATGGAGTCAGCCTTACGATCGAGAGGTCCCGGGTTCGATCCTGGCCATTACACTACCGAAGTGAACCCACTCCTAACACAAGCAATTTAGCTTAGTTGGAGGGGTTAGAGGGAATATTAGTAACTTCGGTTCTAATATTCCTTTTCAAAAAAAAAAACAAAAAAAAAATATTTAGTTGAGTATGAATAGAATATCGAAAGAGTGTAGTTTTAACTTTTCAATTTTTATTTATTATCTGAATTAACGAACAATATAAAAAAAAACTAATTTATACAATAGTACAAACGCAGACTAAAATACGAAGTATTATATTGACCGTAGTGTTCATTCGAAATAAAACTTTATTTGTATGAGTTTTCAGTATTATTTAGCTTGGCAGTATCTCGTTCCATCGAATGGGTACGCGGGTTTACTGATTGTGGCGGACATTTATAAATTGTAGCATTTGTACAGTGAAATGAAATAAAATATCTAGAAATGAACTCCAATAACAACGGTTATCGTTTGTTGCACGTTACGAAACGAAGTTCCTCGAGAAATAGCTCTTCCAACCTTGATTGCTATGTTATGTTGTGTTAGATGGTTCTTGTACTATTTTATATACTGAAAAAAAAAAATGCAGGGTGCAGGTGAAATAGGCCCCCTTGTGTTGAACACATCCATAGGTAAGAGTGTGACTACGTCCCATCTAGTGGGCACACGGCCACGGTCTACCACCTAAGTAGTATAAAAAAAAAACATTTTTGCAGGTTTATAAGTGCCTTGTTAATGGCAATAGGCCCGCTACCTATTACATTGGGACCTAAACATAAACTGGCGAAATGTGGGTGCTAGCACCTCTGCCTACCCCTTCGGGGAATACAGGCGTGAGTTTATGTTATGTTATGTTTATCGCAGGTTTATAAGTGCCCGGTTAGTGGCAATCGGCTCGCCACCTATTACATTAGGACCTAAACATAAACTGGCGAAATGTGGGTGCTAGCACCTCTGCCTACCCCTTCGGGGAATACAGACGTGAGTTTATGTTATGTGATATCTCTTTTTTTTAAATAAATATTTCACAACATTTTACACAACGCTATCTAGACCCATGGGTATAGCTAGCTAGCTAGCTAGCATAACTTGTGTTATGGAATCTAGAATGTGGATAAATATACTTAGATTTTTTTACTCTACATACTTTTATTACTTTAAATCTAGTGAATACTAGAACAACAAGTTACATACTAGTTAACAGTTAAATACTAGTTAACAAGAAAAATAAACTAGCATATTTATGGATAAAATATATTTTTGAACGTTGAAGTAAATGTTTAGCAAACAACACCAACATGAGTTTGTCCAATACATTATAATGGCGTGCTTTACAAACTGAGTCCCATCATATACAGTAGTTCAAAGTTAGCAATTACCGTCGAGTAGTTTAAATAAGCATTCAGCAGGCGACGCGTGGGAAGGGTAAAGTTACATAATTATATACACGAGCGCAAAGTGGGCTGCTACTAATATATACACAAGTTACTATTGATATTAAAGAGGAATAGATAATTTAGTACAATTGTCAATACAGTTATTGTAATACAGTACTTAATTTACTATAGTAGTATAGTACGGTGTGACGGAGAAATAATACCAGTAAATAAATAAATAATTATTACACAACATTCTACACAACGCTATTTAGACCCATAGTAAGGTTAACTAGCTTGTGTTACAGAATCTAGAATGCGGATAAACATACTTAGGTACACTTTTTTTGTAAAAACATACTTAATAAACATAAAAAATTAAATTTAAAATTTAAAAAACCCCCTTCACAAAAACACCTCCAAAAAGTTAAAAATAAATTTTAATTCAACGGTTGCCATGTCGGGGGACCTTAACTGTTTAGGTACTCCTTTATATCGTAAGGTCCCCCGACATGGCAACCGTTGAATTAAAATTTATTTTTAACTTTTTGGAGGTGTTTTTGTGAAGGGGGTTTTTTAAATTTTTAATTTAATTTTTATTTTATACTTTTTAAATTGATCTACTAGTCAAGCTCTTTCATTTGATACCCATATTGAGCGAGTTATAAAGAAATATGGATTCCAAGATGTTGTGGCGGCGGCCATCTTGGACCGATTTTTTTCAAACATAGCTTTTTTTTTTTTATACAGGACACGTCAATTTGACTTCACCTCGCCTGATGTTAAGCTAAAGGCAAAGTCTCGGAAAGAGAGTCGCCATCGTAAACATTTACCATGTTAACAGTGGCGGCACTCAGCTTGACGGCCTCATTAGATGCCTTTTCACGCCCCGCTTAAAGGACCCGGGACTGTAGGAAGAAGGAAACACGTGAGCTGGCAGGGAATTCCAGGTCTTAGTGGTGCGGCATAGGAATGAATCACTGAAACGCCTGGTTCTAGCAGGTATACTCTGCACCGTAAAACTACTACTAATATACCTTTCAAACAAAAAAAACTAAATCCAAATCGGTTCATCCGTTTGGGTGCTACGATGCCACAGACAGACACACACACACACACACACACACACACACACACACACACACAGACACGTCAAACTTATAACACCCCGTCGTTTTTGCGTCGGGGGTTAAAAACACCCAGACCAATTCTAATAGCCATATTCATGCATACAAATATTTGCACTGAGCGTGGCAACCCGCACCTCCTGCGTGGCAGTCGCGTTCACTACCGCCACGCCACAGAGGCTATCAAAATATCACCATCCTCATCTGAAGGGTGTCATAATAGGCAACTACTAGAAAAATATGTAGACGATATCACAGCGAGAGAAGGAAAACTCATATTAAAACCAAATGTACCACCCGTCTGACCAGCCTGAAAACACCTCCCAATATTTGTCTTTACTAATATTGAGAGGTGTTTTCATGCTTATGTTTTTTTTATACATACCACTTGGGTGGCAGACAAGCGCCCACAGGCCCACCTGATGGAAAGTGGTTACCGAGGCCTATGTCCAGCCTGCAGTGGACTGCAATAAATTAATTGAGAAGACCTTAGGGCCAAGGTAAACTCATATGCCAACCTGTACTCCTACTAATTGGCAGATGAGGCTCTTAGGTATTCCTCCTGGGGTTTCGAGGTCTGGAGGCACTCACTCCTATGAAAACCACTGAAGCCAAATCTGAAGGAAGAAAAGCAGTAAGTAATATAGGCCCCGAGGTGAAAGCCTTGGATGCAACGAGGAACACGTTAAACTTACAAAATCTACGCCAAAATATCAGGCAACAGTCAGTTATTAAATAAAAATCTTAAAAAAAAAAAACTACTGCCCTTCTTCCTGCGGCAGTCAGGTAAAAATATGCCAAGTAACATAATCATTTTGTGATGCGACTGTGAACGCAATATCGATTATAGAGTAAAAGGTCTATAAAAGACTTTATTAAAAGGTGTCGGAAGGGATAGACTGTCGTGACCTTTACATATTTTAAAATTAGCGTTCCGTCACAGTCTTATCTTTAGATATACTTCACGCCAGTATAGTATCTGTATGTTGCTTTATAAAAACAATAGGTACATTGTTAGGGCCACCGTTATGGCTTAAAGAAGCGCTTTTATTCATTTACTAGCTTTTGCCCGCGACTCCGCCCGCGTGGATGTCGGTTATCGCGACCAAACATAGCGACTGTCCTTTCTCATGGTCTAATCAACCCCTATACCAAATTTCATATAAATCGGTTCAGTTGTTTAGGCGTCAAAGTGTAACATACAGACAGACAGAGTTACTTTCACATTTATAATATTAGTATGGATTTTAAAAATATTGACATTTAAGTGTCAATATTTTTAAAATCCATTTCAAGCATAAAGCGAACGTTTTATGCTTGTAAAAAAATATTTTATGTGATCCACTTTCTACAGCTAAGTAGCCGCTCGAGTGCAACACGCAGCGGCTGTAAGTACTTGTAGAGTGCGCAAGCCGATGACGTCAAGTGGCGCGTGCGCAGCTGGCGCCCAGCGCGTTCACAAAAAATGTTTATGTTTACTTTGTGAGTGGAACTAGAAGCTCAAGTGCTACTTTTATTACAGTTTATGGGTCGTTCTTTCAAGTGGTGTCAAGTTTGTGTTTATATTTATCGCTTGATTTATAATAATAGGCGGTTAAAATTGCGTATAGTTTTAAACATGAATATCTCAACGTTAGGTACGTTTATTTTAAAAACTAAAGCGATAACCTATGTATTTTATAATTTTAAATAGTCTACAGGTTGTAACTAGACACGATTAAAATAAAAAAACCATATGTGCTAGTTATAAAATAGGCCTAAGACTAGCAGGAAAGATTTGCGACCGGCGCGCGGACAATTTTTCAGTCAGATTACGTAATTTATTACAATTTTATGGTTACACGTAACCTAAAAATTTAATTACTAATTGAAAACCAAGGTCATGTTCTAACATATTGTGTAAACATTATATCGATTTTGTCATAGTTTTGGTTTTGTTTTGCCGTAAAATATGGAATTAACTGCCAAGAGAAGCGCGCTTCAAAATCGTTCAAATATAGATATAATAGTTACTCTTTTGTTGAAATTTGATATTACACACTTGAAACAGGGTTTAATACTCGCTTTTATTAAGGTTTTCTTCAAAAACGAACACTTTTTGATGTTAGAACCGTTGATTGCAACGGAAAAATAATGACGCGTTTTTTGCGAACCAATGCAAAAAAGTTGCAATTTTTTTAAAAATTAAAATTGTCGTATTTCGAACTGTCATGGCTTTTGAAGGATGACTTAATTTGTTAATATTCGAATAGAAAGAGCGAAAGTATGAATAACTAGTAGGTAGGAGAGAAATAGACTAAAGTGCATCAAGGTCATTAAGGTCACTATTTGCAAGTGCAAATAGTGACCATAGTCACCACAGTGCACTCAACTGATAATGCACTATGGTGACTGTAGTCACCATAGTGCACTTTAGCGGGTAGCAAGGAATTTTCTTGTAACTACATCAAATATATTTTCTGTTGAACATTGGTTCTAAGTACAAATACCATAATAATATTCAGAAAGTTTGTGAATATGTATGGATCAAATTACGTGCAAACTATTGAACAGATTTGGATGCAAATGAACAGACTCATAGCTGGCACATAGTGGGTAGCATACTTGTTGGAGTTTTAAGACACAACGTTTTAAGATAGTGAGTCCAACGCCCTCACTTTTACGCTACCGTACCGCTTGCTACAATTTAGGTCACGTGCTACGATTTGCCTGATACAAACTTGTGCAATCGATAACAAATGACCAGGGGCATTATTCTACTTGACAATGAATTTCCACTGCAATCGTAAACTGAGAAGACGCGGGATTTCAACTGGTTAACATAAAATAAGGAACTAGGAAAAAGTAAACAAACTTTGAGCTTCGAACGTGCCGCAGTTACGTTATGATTGATCAAGCAGAATAAGGACGAGATTTTCGATTTGGTTACCATGAAAGAATAATAACTGTATGATATGGTCTAGTCAACCGTTGGTGATTTCGTGGTGAAGGAGGCGAAAAGTTCCTTGTGCTTATTCTGATATGCAAAATACTCGTCTCTCATACAATAAAATTATGTGGTACTGGGATATATTTTTTAACTTAAATAATATCACTGTATTGATATACCGAACTAATTTCTTGAGAATACATAGTTGTATTACATTGTGCTATCAACCGTGAACATGATCTATCATTATTGACAAACATTGTAATCAATGCGCCTAAAATAGTACTGATAAATCGATTAGAGTATCGTGACACTTGCGTTCACCATCATCGTACGTGAAAAAATTCTCGTATAGGCTGAAAAAAATACACATAATTATAAAAACATTAGACCGTTGATATAATATAGATGTGAAAAGAATAGTATTTATCGAAATAGGATATTTTGTACATGTTGATTGGGAAAACTCGAGTAAACAAATTATGAGCTTCACGTTAAACACCTGGATTATGAGTCACTACTCCACTGTTGAGAGAATATGTTTTCTCCAAGTCCCTGTTCATAGAAACTATTATAAGTATATCCAGTTGGCCTAGCGCCCAAGCTAGTGATAGGTCCCGAAAAATAGGGTGATAATGAAAATGACAGATATAGACGGATGCACATTGCATTATGTAGACGTACGAATATTTTGCACTGAGTGTGAATCAAACGTGCGACCTCTACTTAAGCATTCGAACGCGCTACCGCTACGCCTGATGGCAATCGTTATAGATCGCTGTACGAGTTTAGTTGAACAACACTTAGAAGCCTGCCCATCACTGCCATTAATCATTTGGGCTATTATTAGGGGAGCGTTGAAATATCCACGCCTTAAACAATTGGTGTCAAGGCGATAACTGGTCGCGGATTGAACCGTTAGCTTGTATTCTTCCAACAAATTAAGTGAACGATTAATTCTTTACGGTTAATTTACAGTTGGGTACCAGCTTAATTTGCGTACGTAATAGGTATATTGTAAGACATTTGTTAAGTTTTCCTTAACTTAATTCTGATCTAACTTTTTAATGTATAGTCGACGAAGGAGATACGTTTACACCTTTACTTAAATTTACTTACATTATATATAAAGTGCAACAGTGTATATTGGGTGATTTTATAGTCGTTTCGGATGAAAAGAATTTGAGTTCAATTTCAAAAACAAAATCATCTGGAAGTAATAAATTGGCGAAAGTAAAAAAAAAAACATACATTTTTCCTTTCGAAGGAATTTTTACAGCATTGAGTATGCTAACTATTTTGAATCATATCGGGCGTGTCTCGGTAGCCGAATTGGTCAGGCATTCCCCCTGTAAGGGAAAGACTGCGGGTTCGAGTCCCGCCCGAGAAGATTCTTTTTCCCTATGTATTTGATTTTTCCTTTCTCCTGAACATTATTCCCACATTATCTATCAACAAAAAAAAATTATTTCGCCAAAATAACACTCCCAGATGATTTTGCTATCGAAACTGTACCCAAACTCTTTTTATCCGAAACAACTTTAAATTACTCAGTAGAATATCACATTGTCTAGGAGCGAGGTAGAGGGGCTAGGTCTTAGTCGGTTACGCTATCCTACAGTGGATTTCAATTCAGTTTCAATTTCTTTAGAATAAGCATTGCCATACAACGTGGCAATACTGCCAGTCTTCTGGGAACGTTGCCACAAGAGGCATGCGATGCGGAGCAATTCTACGACACGTTTTAATTTTAGTCTTAGTTTTAGTTTTTAATTGGTTTCTTTTATTTTATTTGTAATTAGAAGTTTTTTAGTATTTAATTATAATGTATTCTGTAAATTACCAATAAATAAATAAATAGTCAAAAAAAAAAAATTCTTTATTTCTCAAAATAGTGCACGGAATTACATTTTTTTTGCGTCAAATTCAGCTTAAAACAACGTTTACTACCGCTTTCTAGACAGGAATGGAGAAGAAACTCCAGTTTTAGGATTAGGGGGCCATCTCGAAAAGCCCTCTTTTCGAGATGGCCCATTCCATTTGGAAACTGGATATGGCCGTGGGTCACCCGGAATGCGAGAGATTATGCTAGTGGCAATCTCACCTTCGGCAATTAATGACAATGACCCAAGATGGCGTGCAATTTTATTCGGTTTGAGTCCAACATAACCGGGCTCCGCTGGCTCCGGCTTTCCACACTGTAAATAAAAATAAAGCTACACGGATTTTCAGATATCACAAACCTTCGATCGCATGATAAAGAATATTCAGGTGCGCGACTGAATACTCAATTTTAACGTCCGTCGTGAGGAAATGGTTCTTACGACGTCATACTTCACCTTTACAGTAAGTAATAACACATTTCCGATACGTGTACGAGCTTTGAAAGGTCAGAGGTGCGTGACATGGGATTGAAGTTGAACCGCTGTCATGAGATTCCAGTGGTTATACAACTCGGATGTAATTGCTTTTGAAGTCTTGCGACTGTATATTGTCGATTTGACTTCTAAGTTCTGCATTTAATCAAACCTAGTGCCCAAGACTGATTTAAAACTATTCTAAAATGGAACCATTGAATAGATGAATATTAAAATCATATGAATGACGTAAATTCTATTATTGAACTTTTCATCTCAAATAGTCGGCTATTTTCCATACTAATATTATAAATGCGAAAGTAACTCTGTCTGTTTTTGTCTGTATGTTACGCCTATACCACTGAACCGATTTTTAACCCCCGACGCAAAAACGACGGGGTGTTATAAGTTTGACGTGTCTGTCTGTGTGTGTGTGTGTGTGTGTGTGTGTGTGTGTGTGTGTGTGTGTGTCTGTGGCATCGTAGCACGATTTGGATTTAGTGTTTTTTGTTTGAAAGGTATATTAGTCGGGAGTGTTTTTAGCTATGTTTGAAAAAAATCGGTCCAAGATGGCCGCCTCCACAACATGTTGGAATACATATTTCTTTAGAATTCCCTCAATATGGGTATCAAATGAAAGAGCTTGACTAGTAGATCAATTTAAAAAGTATAAAATAAAAATTAAATTAAAAATTTAAAAAACCCCCGTCACAAAAACACCTCCAAAAAGTTGAAAATAAATTAATAAATTTTAATTCAACGGTTGCCATGTCGGGGGACCTTACGATATAAAGGAGTACTTAACTAGTTAAGGTCCCCCGACATGGCAACCGTTGAATTAAAATTTATTAATTTATTTTCAACTTTTTGGAGGTGTTTTTGTGACGGGGGTTTTTTAAATTTTGATGCAATTTGGTATAAGGGTAGATTAGGTAGTTAGATTAGTAGATTAATCATCCACGCGGGCGGAGCCCTGGGCTCCGTTAGCTAGTTAATCCATATTTTTAACCCCCGCCGCAAAAACGACGGGGTGTTATAAGTTTGACGTGTCTGTGTGTGTGTGTCTGTCTGTGGCATCGTAGCACCCAAACGGATGAACCGATTTGGATTTAGTTTTTTTTGTTTGAAAGGTATATTAGTCAGGAGTGTTTTTAGCTATGTTTGAAAAAAATCGGTCCAAGATGGCCTCCGCCACAACATGTTGGAATACATATTTCTTTATAATTCCCTCAATATGGGTATCAAATGAAAGAGCTTGACTAGTAGATCAATTTAAAAAGCATAAAATAAAAATTAAATTAAAAATGTTAAAAAACCCCCGTCACAAAAAACACCAAAAAGTTGAAAATAAATGAATAAATTTTAATTCAACGGTTGCCATGTCGGGGGACCTTACGATATAAAGGAGTACTTAACCAGTTACGGTCCCCCGACATGGCAACCGTTGAAATAAAAATTATTCATTTATTTTCAACTTTTTGGTGTTTTTTGGGACCGGGGTTTTATAATGCCTAGGTACAACATGAGAAAGTTACGTTGACTTGTGTACGCTTACTGACTGAACTCAAATTTTGATACGCT
The DNA here is from genome assembly GCA_914829495.1 of Eilema sororculum. NCBI lineage: Eukaryota > Metazoa > Arthropoda > Insecta > Lepidoptera > Erebidae > Eilema > Eilema sororculum. The sequence continues at coordinate 10,534,914 of OU618553.1, read as the reverse complement.
ATACAATCAATTTTCCTATTGCAGTCCACTGCTGGACATAGGCCTCTCCCGATGTTGGGAGTCTTCGGCTGTCTGTTTTCACACCGGCCAGACGAATTGATATTGGCTTTTTCGGGTTAAACTTTTCTTGCAGTGATTTTTCCGATAGTCGCCTCTTACGTGACCATTATTGAATTCTTTCTCAGTCACCACGCGGATACGATACAATATAATATCAGCCTCAAAGATGGGTTTTATGTTTCCTGACGACGATAAATGACCGTAATTTTGCTCCACATTTTGGCCACGGAAACCACTTTCCATCAGATGGTCCGTGTGCATGTCTACCCCCAGAGTTGCATTAAAAACCGATCCAGAATAGGGGCATGTTGTCACTAGTTTACAAGTGTATCTATCTAATAGAAAAAAAAACAGATTCAAAATCGGGGCATGTCGTCACAAGTTTATAAGTGTATCTCCCTAATAGTTTGATTAAAGAGAACGATATTATATTGAACCATATTATATATGGTTACCCTGTCAAAGGATAGCTAGAAACCGATTCTACGAAATCTCTAACATAAGTTCTCTGCCAAGTAGTGATTCATTCTACCTTCAATATAATTTCTATAATTAATAAGCGAACCGAATTCTAGGAATAACGGGCACTAATTTTCACCATGCTCGAATGAAACATCATGGAAGCACTTAGTACTTCCTAAGAATTAATTATCGCTGCGTACCTCTCTTAACATAATTCAATAGAAGAAATAAATATAATAGCATTAAAAAATTCCGTATCGTTAATCTGCTCCAATTCATCGCTACGTTCCTTGTGAGAGTCCCACTCGGCACGGAGGACTGCTTGTTAACCTTGTAGGCTTAACAGCGGGTCAAGGGGGCCGAGACCCTCCGTCAAGATGCCACCTTCGAGTGGCTAGTATAAAATGTTTCATTTATTATTTATTGACGAACATCAAGCATACTGAGAAAATGTTACGGGTAAAAGATTTCTAGAGTCACTTATGTTTTTTAAAAATTGATCCGTTTATTAACCCTTTTTTTGCTGATGCGAAGTAGAGAGACGCGACGATGAACTACAACTCGTGCGAGTTAACATGGCACCTGGCTCGGGGCTTTGCGCGGGGGAGCGGGAGGCGTGTACGCTGACGCTACTAGCCTCGCACGGCGAGAGCGGGGTCGCGCGCGGGGAAGCGGGAGGTGGGTGTCTTCGAGGCAGGTGCCATGTTAACTCGCACGAGCTATATATAAAAATGAATTGTATACTAATTACTGCTACCTAGTCCTGAGAATGCATTTTATTGCCCTTACCAGATGCTTAATGTATGTGCTGAAAGAGCAGTCAGAAGTCGTGACTTTAATTACCGCTCGACACAATTATCTAGTAGGCATATTTTTTTTACATTGAAGTGGGTGATATTATTATATAAAAATCTATGTATACAAAAGTTATTCAAATATAACATTAAACATAATATGTACTACATTATGTATAACATTATTTACATTAACAATACAATACTTTGTATCAATATTACCAAATAACAAAACAAAACAATGTTAAATTATAAAATAAATTAACACATAACAATAAAATTGTTAAATCATTAAACGTATTTCACGTAAAATAATTATGCTTATTGAATTATTAATAATGAAATCATAATAAGATGAATGATTACGGACACAGGTCGACATAAAATAATCTTGTCAAATATTGTTTTCTCTTTTTCCTAGAAATGTCCTTTTCCTTTATTATTACTCAGTAGCTAATGAATAGTATTGTAAAAATGTTTCAAAGACGTAATGGGATTAGTTTATATATTGGTAAAACGAGCTGGTATAGAAATAAAATGGTTCGATAGATTTTGTAGATACTTTCTTTCAATAGTACCTATGCTGTTTCAAAGTGTATATAGTCTGGTTTGTTATCAGAACGGCTTACAGATGAGATTGGCTTGAGCCCCGAAGACTTTAATAAGAATGATTCATATAGCGATTTGTGCATTTTACAACCACTCTGACATGAAAACTTCTTTAAAGAATTAATTACCAAAATGGCTAGCCTAACCCATCCAGCTTAGCTGAATTCACTGTCTTTTTTTACGATTTGATCCGTCAATTGACTGCACCCCGCTAGATATTAAAAGCTGAGGTGTAGTCCAGAAGATACGGACCACCATTTCTGATGCTATTGACCCTAAAATGACTGGCCCTAACTTGACGGCTTTGATGGATATTCATTCACGCACGCTTGATGAATCTGGGATTATAGGAAGAGGGAAATACTTGCACGGGTAGAGCATTCCGGATCTTTATCGGGAGGGCTCAAACCGTGTGGTGCGAGACGGCGTTAGAATTGTGTTCACATCTTGTTTGTAAAGCTGACTCCTTAACGCATTAAGCTACTAATGCATAGTATAGGTACATTTATATAGACTAATAACAAAACGTCAGCAATCTCAAGATAGCATTACGTACAAACAACCTCGTCTCCTTTGACTAAAGAGCAAACCTAACCTTTTAACTTAACGACGGTTCTGGTATGCGGATAAATCGTGAGTATTGTGGAGTTAAGTAACATCCTTATGTCTTTACTGATGGCTCGACTGTAGTTATCTGCATAATGACAGGTGATTGGCATAATCACCTAGGCTATTTGGACTTTCGAGTCAGTAGAGTGGATTCTGATCGATTTATTTTCATTCATTATGATACTTGCCATTATCCGTCACATCGTATTTATTTTGCGAATAATAGTGTATTTTTCCTTACATTACTAAAATAACAGGTATCTATAGAGCTTACGAATAGAGCCCTATATAATAGGACTTTGTCTGTATGAAAAGAATCAGCTTAGGTAGTCTTCCAGCTACTCTTTTGTGATTGAGTATTAAGCATTGTGGTACTATTGATACTGCTGATAGACCTATTCGTATGTAATAGAATAGATATCTCTTTATTATATGGTATACAAAAAAAGTACACCTTACATTTTTTTTATAAAATGACACGTCAATTTGACTTCACCCAGCCTGATAGTAAGCTTGTCGGCCTCGTTAGATGCCTTTTCACGCCCCGCTTAAAGGACCCGGGACTGTAGGAAGAAGGAAACTCGTGAGTGGCAGTGAGTATATGGTACGGTTACTCAGTATACCATACAAATCAAGGCACTCTCTTCTACGCAACCATGGCTCAAGGCAATCTCTCTTCATGCACCAGTCTCCAGGCAACCAGATACTAGACCATTTTAATATTTTTTTATTAAACCTCCGTAAATCGGCTTACACTTCAATCAATAGGCAAACATTTATCATAATAAATACCGACTAAGGTCATCGGTAAACTTCAATGCCTTTGACATATTAATTCAACGAGTTAGAGAAGTTAGAACCTAAGTTATTACTAACACGTAACAAGTTTAGGAGACTTATTAACTTAGGTAAGTTTATGTTCAAATCAATTTCATTATTGCTTGCCACGTACAAGTCTACTTTCTATATTTTTTTACTATAATCTATGTATTAATTATAATATAGGATGGAAGATTTTTCATGGGTACCTCCGGACGGGAAAGTACTCAAGATAGTTAATAAGTCGAGATTTCAAGGATTTTCTTTCATTTAATATATAATGTTTATCAGAGAGATTTGATCCTTATGATTGCCTCTGTCGTTCAAAGCCATAAAAATACAGGCTGTAATTTTTTCGGGTTTTAGTCGGTTCGATTACCGGTTGTGCCAAGCGAGTTTTGTTTCTTTTTTAAAATATAGGAAGGTTTCCATTTTCTATCTACAATATTTCAAGTACTTCCCGCCCAGGGGGCATCAAAATATTTCACTCTGTATACTTATCTGTGTGTGACCGTTTGTTACTGTTTTGATGAACGGATCTAAATGTAATTTGGCAGGTAGATTATAATCTGGAATAATATAGGCAACTTTTTATCTCGGGAATATGTTTCAACGGGTCACAGTAACAGGATCAGTACATCACATGGAATGTCAGCTGCAAGCAATAGTTATCAGACAAACCGGTCAAGTACTCACGCATGAAGTATTTTGTACCATACAGTTATCGCTATTCATGAGATATACAACCTGGTGATAGACAAACAGACACACCTAAAGACAGAAGAACAGCGGAGTCTCAGTAATTAAGATGCCTGCTTTACCCTTTGGGTACGTAACTGTATAAATAAATAAATATTTCGAAACATTTAACAAAACGCTATAAAGACCCATAGCAAGCATAGCTAAAATGGCTTGTGTTATGACATCTCGAATGCGGATAAACATACTTAGATTTTTTTTGTAAATACATGCATATTATACATAGTAACATCAAGACCAATGCAAATAGCTATAAACTTGCATACATATATTTGCACTGAGCGGGGATCGAAACCTGTGCCTCCTGCGTAGTAGTCGCGTTCACTACAACCACGCCACAGAGGCTGTCATATACACTCGGATAATAGGTAATCTACACCTATTTATTTTTCCTCTAATCTCGTAAACACTGCTCCTAAAATAAACCAGCTGTAAATTCGTTTAGCACAAATCCAAAGTCAAGCACAATGTTCAAAGTCCTGAAGACACTGAGCTCCGTCTATGCAGAGATACAGCAGTAATTAGTTTCGCGAGGGTAGTTTGCAACTTGAACCATGACTTTCAACGTTACTAGTTTGCCACTTCTCTAACGTATATTTGAAGATGCTTGTATGTTTTAGTAGCTTGTTTTAACGAGTTATATTATACTAGCTTTTGCCCGTAGCTCTGCCTATATTCATTGTCTATTATGATCATTCCCATAGACAAAGCAACTGGACCACATTTTTTTTCAGTGTCCACACTGAATGTTCTATTTTTTAATCGGTAAATTTATATTTTCCGTAGTCCGGTTGACCGGACAACTTAACCGTACTACGGGCAATATATAGTGTTAATCCATGATGTCAGCTAACTCCATAATGAATTTTATTATAATCACTAGAGCCGTTTAGACATGAAGATGTAACAAATATACACATTCACAATTTTTTGCCCTTATGATATTAGTGTCATAAAACACTAGTGGTTGTCCGCGGTTCCGCCCGTACGAATGACACATCAAATACAGTAGCTTTCCCAAGCTTTCCCAAGCCTTGACTACCAACTTTCATTGAATTAAAGACAGACAAACAAAGTTACATTTTTAATATGACGGAACCATATAACGGTTCATGATATCAGCGATTATAACTTACCTTTATCTAGAAAAAAAAGTAATTTTAGTTCTCGCTTGCAAGAAGCTTAATTTTATTGAAGTACTACATACAGTGTTATATTTTACAGAACCATGCCACTCAAAACATAAACATTATTATTTTCTTATTTTCATTGCATGCTATTCTCTAATTCAAAAAATAATACAATCGTTTAAATAATTGAAGCCATTATATAAACAATTCGTCTTCGAAGCGGTAATGAGAAACTATAAAATAGCAATTAGCAGCACAGTTTCACATTATATGGTGTAGCATGTAATTCTACGCGGAATATTAGGGCTGTCACACACGGGCCACTAGCCACCACCACAAAACGCCACCACTGGCATATTTCCTGTAGTTTTAATACATTTTACGCACATGATTATCGCTGGTGGCTGCCTTACGCTACAAAGCGTCGCTACTCCCTTCTTGTGGGCCCGCACCAGCCACTAAACGCCGACACAAAATATCGCCACACGTCACTCACGCGATTCCCACCCTGACTTTTCAATATCAAAGTCTATTATGACTCACACATGGGTTACAAAAGTATCGGCTTCCAACTGCACTTGTTATCACCGGCCACAAGAGGCTGTGCCGCGCTTTCAGCCACTTTTGTGGCTGCTTCGAACTTATTGTGGCGACGTTTGTGGCTGACGCGTGTGGCCCAAGTTGCGGCTACGGTTATTATTTACCTGTGAAATATATGGCCTCTTTGGTATGAAGAGAGTATTACAAGGATGATAACATGCCTTTCATGTTTGGTATGAGATAAAAATAATATTAAATACCGTATAACATGATGTCGTGTATTAAATGATGGTATACATGAGCGAAGAATCGTAATTAACTTTCTTATTGCCACCATGTCACAGCTTCCGGGGGCGAGTTGGGGACACCGTTGTCCCCCCTCCTGAGGAGGGCCAGACCGTGAGGGATGGCCCTGGGTCAGCCGGGGTGCGAGGGATATGTCTTTGACAACCTCACCTCCGGCCTAGCACCAAGACCCACAGTCGGCGTGCGGTTTTAGTCGGTTCGAGTCCGACATAACCTCCCCTTCCGGCTCCGGCAGGGGGGGTATCCGTGGGGATTTCAGCACGGAAAAAAAAAAAAAAAAAAGCCACCATGTCACAGCTGTTTCACGGTATTTAAATATATGAAAGGTGTTTGTATTTCTAAGTGATTTCTATATTTTTAACTGTTAAAAGTAATAGTTAATTATGTTTTGAAGAATTTAGCATATTGTAAATTGTTGTTAAGTTTTTACGTATGTTTGATCTCAATTGTTTGCCGATGGTTCCCGGTAGTGTAGAATAGAACCACCCCAGCACTTTCTGTGGGTGTCGTTAAAGGCAACTAAGGGATAGGACTGTTCTCCACCCGACAGTAAACTTACAGCCCAAGATTAAGGACCCGCTAGACGACAATAGGCTTGTCTCCCATTACGTCGTGGGAGCGAAAATCATAATTGGCGAAACGTGGGTGCTAGTGCACCTCTGCCTGTGGGGATTTCCAGTCGTGAATGTATGTATGTAATTCTTGGCCAGTTTATTCAAATATTTTAAAAATATTTGTTCATTTTGTTATGATTAAAAACATAATTTGAGTCAAAAACAAGTGACAATGCAAAGATTCAATAATTTCGGAATGTTCTAATACTGCACTTCGCAGTTGAACAGCGTTTTCATTAACTACATTCTACTCAAAACTAATGAATTCAGAAAATTATCATCTTTTCTCTCTGACTGTACAGTCAGCGTCATAAATATCTTGACGACGAAGTCTCAAAATAATCTTAAAACTCTCGTATTAAGAGAAAATCAAACTGTTTCATTGATTTATATGATATTATTGTCCAAACTAAAGGTGAGTACCAAATTTCAGAACAACCAGTCAACTGGAAGGGTGTGAAAAAATATATTAAGATTATTTTGAGTACTTTGTACGTCAACATCTTTTTGATTATGACTGTACATTTACCTGCGATTTTAGTTTAGTGTAGTTAGTTTTAGTAGCCTAAAATGGCTGAATTTAATTATGTGATGGCCACCGACAAGTAACCGATATCTTTGCCAATACTGTCCTGCCCAGTTTATATTGTGTGGAAGCTTCTCCTTTACAAAGTCATGTTTACTTTGATATAACATCATGTTTGTGATCTTGTAACTAGGGCACAAATTGTGCCCTAGGTACAAGATAACAGTGGCAATAAAAATAGCTCAGGTACAATACATATGACATTGGATAATTTACATTGAATGTAGACATCCATCACAATACCGCGCGATTTCATAACTGTGGAACGATGCTGCGATATTCCGCAATGTATCTACATTTTTTTTTATACATGACATGTCAATTTGACTTCACCTCGCCTGATGTTAAGCTAAAGGAAAGAGCGTCACCATCGTAAACATTTACCATGTTAACAGTGGTGGCACTCAGCTTGACGGCCTCATTAGATGCCTTTTCACGCCCCGCTTAAAGGACCCGGGACTGTAGGAAGAAGGAAACACGTGAGCTGGCAGGGAATTCCAGGTCTTAGTGGTGCGGCATAGGAATGAATCACTGAAACGCTTGGTTCTAGCAGGTATACTCTGCACCGTAAATGGATGGCATCTTAGCCCTGCACGTGTCGTCCTGTGAAGGAAAGGAGAGGGTGGGACTAATTGGAAGAGCTCGTCAGAACATTCACCATGGTAGAGACGGTAGAAAACTGCCAAAGACGCAACATCTCTACGCATCTGCAAAGGCTCGAGGGTGTTCTTGACCTCAGAATTCCCAATAATGCGGACCGCACGTCGCTGCAACCTGTCGAGAGCATCTAATAAGTACTTTGCGGAGCCGTCCCAAAGATGTGAGCAGTATTCCACGCAGGAACGAATTTGGGTCTTGTATAGAAGACACCGCTGCTCCGGCGTGAAGAAACGTCTCACTCTGTTCAGGACTCCGCGTTTACGCGAGGCTGATTTGATGATACCCTCGATATAGTTTTTGTTATTACATATTGGGTAGAACTGCTTTTTTGTTATTTTTTTTAAATACGGACATGTTTTCATTACATTATCTACTACAATATTATCAGTGTTGTTGTTGTGACATTATGGCATTTGCTTCACGAAAAGTACCTAAGTTCAGCTGTATTACTTTTAAACTGAAAAGTGAAGAAAAAGGCGAAGATAATGATGACTATAATATTATCAGAATCAGATTAAAATATAAAATAAATATTTCACAAAATTCTACACAATACTGTCTAGACCCATGGTAAGCATAGCTTAACTAGCTTGTGTTATGGAATCTAGAATGCGGATAAACATACTTAGCAACTTTTTTTTTTGTAAATACATACTCGTACATATTATACATAGAAACACCCAGACCAATGCTAATAGCCATATTCATACATAGAAATATTTGCACTGAGCGGTGATCGAACCCGTAGCAATCGCGTTCACTACCACAACGCCACAGAGGCTGTCAGTAAATCTCTCAGACGAATCAGTCCATAAACATTTTTATACATATATATCCAAGGATCGTAAAAGTGTGAAACTAAAATCAAATCCATTTAATAAAATGGATTTTATTCACGCAGAACTATTGTTCTGCTTGAATACAACAATAACATTTATACTCCCTTATAAATCGAATGCTTGTGTTAGAAATACATCGTATCATTTCTACATAGTTATCTACTTCGATCTTCGATACGCAAACGAGCCGCAAACCCAGGTGCTTAATGAAGCAGCTGAATTTTGTAAATATAAGGATATTTTTGGTACAGCCACGCACGTTCAAAATATGGTAGGCATCTTCAGAGATTCCATGAAAGTTGCAGTTTAGGAGATTTGTTGTCCGTATTTAAAAAATACCCTTGAAATATTCAAAAAGTTCTACATCAGTTGAGCCCATAATTTGGTATAATGTACCATCTGCTTTAATGGAATTGGAATATGGGATTTTTACGGTTTTTTCTAAGCGAAGCCAAACCAGAACTAGTTCAGCTTGTCTGTTAATAGAACCTATATAAAATACCTACCAAGAATTATTATTTTTAAGAAGGATTATTTTTGAGCTCCTAAAATTAAACACTAGCCCGAATTAAATATTGACCCACCTACAGGACCCTATTTTAATCTAAAATTAAACCGATTCGCACATCGAATGAATGATTTTGAAGTCTATAATGGACATAGGTAGAACTCATTTTTCTGTTTTAGGGTAGGTAAAGTTTAATAGCAATTTACCTAAATAATCCAATTACATTCATAATTGTGTTTGCGTATCTTAAAAAATCTGTTTGGGAATAATTAACCGTAATTTCTAATTAATTTATGTTAAACCACGTTAAAACTGGTGCGATATGTCCTTTTCAGATATTATCCTTAAATTTTATAAATTTGTTTGCTTAGGGATATTACGTAGCTATTATGCTAAGACTAAATTAAATTATTTGAAAAGGGCAAAGTTCATAGTACCTATACCCAAACATCTGAACAATAGACCGTCTGTCCGTGTTCCAGCTACAGATAATTCGATGGCAGAGCGGCAGAAAATAGATTATCGCCGCAACACTAAGACCTGGAACTCCCTGCCAGCTCACGTGTTTCCTTCTTCCTACAGTCCCGGGTCCTTTAAGCGGGGCGTGAAAAGGCATCTAATGAGGCCGTCAAGCTGAGTGCCACCACTGTTAACATGGTAAATGTTTACGATGGTAACCCTCTTTCCGAGACTTTGCCTTTAGCTTAACATCAGGCAAGGTGAAGACAAATTGACGTGTCCAGTATAAAAAAAAAGATAACTGAGTTAAAGTTAGAGCTAAGATTCAATGCTAAAATGTTCTCACTACCCACTGAGCCTTTTCCATACTCAGTTGGTGTCTTCCAGTCTAACTGCGGAGCTAAACTTCGATAATATAATTTCCGTAAAGCGACTGCCCTGAAATCTCCACAACCTGTTGACAATATCGAAGTTCTGTGGTTAGATCAGTTATCGAACTTTTTAGGGCTCCAACTACCCATAAAGTCTGCCATAGATGTTCGTATGCCAACCGGGACCAATGACTTAAAGTACTGGCCCAGGATCTCTCTATAATCCTATATTTACCCTTAACCCTATTAACACTTCAAACCTCTTAGCAAGTAAGGCGTGCCGTCAGGTCTAGAAATAAAGTCAGTGGAAAAGTACAAGTGTGTTAATCAATACTCTTAGCAAATAGTTATAAGTTTGTTTGCAAGCAAGTTTGTCCAGATTGAACCTCAACTAGATCTTTATTGTTTCAGTTTTGACGTCCGTGGGCGTTCGTTCAACAAAGCGCTCCAGTGGTCCGACCCCAACGCCTTCGGACCCCGTGCGTACTTCGCTACCGTTGCAAGACCAGCTGCCCTCACCCTTGATACGGTACAGCTTGATGATGAGGGGATCTATCGATGTCGTGTGGATTTTAAGAATTCACCGACACGGAATTTCCAAATAAGGCTCTCTGTAATAGGTGAGTGACATATAACGTTTAATCGATAAACTTATTGAAACTACTATATTTTAGTACTCTTCATCACATTTGCTTGACTTATACAGCGATATAAAATGTCTCAGTCTAAATTGACTTCAAAGTAAACTAAAACCAATCAATAGGTATTATAAATGTGAAAATTTGTAAAGATATTGTTACTGAAACGGCTGCATGATTCTGGCTGAAATATTGATTAGATTAGGCTACTTTTTATTTCGGAATAGGTGCTAAGAACCGCCGGTACAAAATAATTAATAGAAATATTAACAGCGTCTGCACTTTACTCGAACAAGCATTTAGATGAACGACTTCTTATGCTTACGAAACACTATTATTTGTCAGGTATTAGTTTATTAGTTTCAAATTACCCATTTCAGTACTTCACACACTCCACATAGATAATTTTAATTTATTTGATAAAAAATATTCCACGTTGATACAACTTTCTCGTCCTACCGAATATCGTACCCTTTAAACCGTCAAATAACTTATGTCAAAATGTCGATGAGATTAAAAGTTTCACGCAAAGACAAACTTTGACAACTGTAAATAACTACATATAATAATAGTTTTACTGAGAACTCAAACTTATATTACTAACAAATTATTAATTACTATAAAAGGAAAATATAGCCTGTTGACATACTACGAGTATAAGTCAAAATAAACATGCCTATATTAAAATCCACTTAAGCCGGCGAGGTAGCTACAACCAACATTTTCAATTACCGTTTGCATATAATTGCCCTAACGAGTGGAACGGTTTCGCAAATACCTCGGCCACAAAACGTCGACCCTCCAAACTAGAATGGGAATCGCAGCAGATGTTCACATTCCCACACTGAAAAACTTTAGTGCAAAATGTCTGCTCTATGCTGAAAATTTATAAGAGAACCTTATCTAAAAAGCCAGCCTTTCAGCGGCTTTCGTTGAGCGAGCGATGCAAAACAAAGCTTTGTTAGAGCTCCTTTGAATTTCGGTAAGGAAAATGAGAGGTTACACACGACCCCTCCTCCGTCAAAGAAGCCCCGAGTGGTGTTATTACAATAATGTACTGCGATATCACGTTCCAAGTGGCGCTGCCTTCATACAATGCCAGCCGACGACTCACTGTCCTGTTCTTTACTGCAAGCGTTCTAATTTCACATGTTTAACCCCCGACAATATAACGATAATCACGTTCTTTATTGAATGTCAAGTCTATTAGAAGTACAACCCTCCAATCAAAAGGAATTCAAAAGATTCCAATATATTATAATGAATATGATTAATAGACGCAAATCTCCATGGAATGGAATTCTATTTTCAATGACGATTTTGTTTAAATAACAAGTTGTGTAAAGACGTGTTCACTGTTATCCGTAGTTAAAGCAGTACAAAAATCTTAAGTGATTATTATGTATGTATCTGTATGGGTATATCGCCTTTTGTCGCGCAAATGCGAAATTGACTAACAAAGTAATTTTATTAACTCAAATGCCCTAGTACGTCGGCCGGTGTTGCCCACCCCGAGAATTTATTATACCACCCTTATCTACATATGTTTATCGTGGAATTTTAAATTGTAAACGAGCTCTACTTGAAAATACCAGTTCAGTTTCCGCATGAATTTACGCTACATTTTGTTTGGCGCACCGTATATTTTATATCAAATTACAGCGGTCATCATTCATTAGATTAGCCTATTAATATATCAAATATTTAATATTTATAATGTTAACACGCTCAGTATCCATGAACGTGTGAACTGATATATTTTAAAAAAATGTATGACAACACTTTATTATTTGAACACTCGGTTCAGAAATGGAAGTCGTTCAAAATCTGTTCGTGTTCAAACATTAGGTCACGGGAACAATTCATTGGTATGCAGGTCCGCTTTATTAGTAGGAGTTTAGCAAGTAGTGCAATTTATATGGTAGACGTTGTAATGTGTCTGTGTAGTGTACGTCCATGGCCTGTGGTTCACTTCCGAACGTAATTCTTTCGCAGACCGGGTTTTGAGTTAAGTGAAGCAATATGTAACAGTTAAGTGGGGGTTGCAGCGGTGCTGTAATCGTAAGTCATCGTCTCAACGACCGCTGTGCCACGCCAACCTATTGCACAGCAAACCAATAATTCACACTGTTTAAACAAAGGCTCTTTAGAAGTTCAGCGCTAGTTACATGGATATATGCATATCTACTAGATAACAATGGTACCGAGTAGGTACGATTAAGAGTACCGCACATAAGTTTTCCAAACCGCTATTCATAATAAATTAATATCGAGTTGTGGTGTGATCTGATGTTTGATGTGGCCCTATATACCCTGAATATTTTTTTAGTAACGATAAACTACTAAATAACACAGAGCCATATCATTTCAAAAGGAAAACTGTAATTATTTTGTTCCTTTTCTTTTTCTAAGGCGACGGTAATTACCTGAGATATACTCTGACAACTTTATCATACTATGTAAGAAATTTTTGAGTTTATGGCACATCCTCAGGTTAAAAATGACCAAAGTTAGAAACAGTAACGCGTTTTATAATACCAAGAGGAAGGAGACACAAAAGTTACTTCCATTTTACGGGAACTGAAAATAAATTCGTTCACAGAACACGGCCTGATGGAAGTAAAAATATGGCTAATATTGTTACGAAATTTCTGTTTCTCGATCAAAAGAGCGAGTTAAAAGACTTTTAGAGGATATTTATAACGTTTCTGATACAATTAACACAATTTCTATAATAACATTTTTATGATTTTTTATTAGAATTTGAGTAGGTTGATTCGTTTTGTTTTCGATTTGACTTTACTTACGCCTTGAATGCATATTAGTGGCGAAGGGTGAAAATTATCAAAAGGCAAGCCGATGGAAATATTTCAGTATAAATGTAAAAATCCCACCACGGCTTCCCTTTGCAGAGCAAGCCGGCGGGAATCTTGTTGTAGGGATCCCTCGCCACTGATGTATTTTATATGGATATGGAATCCACCAAGATCTTTGGGGCCCTAGTCAAACCCATTAATGAGGCTCTGGTGCAGATTTTCCTTTCGAGTTCGACGGCAATCACTTCCATGGAAGCAGTAGACTTTGTGCTCCAAAATTTGATGCTTGGATGAAGAAGAAAACGCCCTTATCCCTTCAGTTTAAACTGCCTGCGTGTAGCTTTTGTCTTTACACATAAATAAAATCATTGTGCTCATTATGAGCAGCCGGAGAATCTTTATTGTTGCGCAAGCATTATTACGAGTACGCTAATGAGTGTTCACTTGAAGGAAATTCACCAAAAATTTGTTTGCGTCTCAAGTATCTGTATCCATCAAATTTTGCGAGAGTTGTGAGAGCTTGCACAGAAACACGCTTAACTTTCAACTTCCAGAAATGTGATTATGTAGCGAACTTTAAGTGAATTGCTTTACACGAACTCGTAAAACTTAATTGTTCTAAAATAAACGGCTTAACATTTAACTTTGCTTTCGTACAATCTGACGGTTATATCCAAACAAGATGTATTTTCTATCCTATCAACATCTGGCAAACACCATTCTTTTGTATACATACAGACAAAGACTAACATTGTAATGGAATGTAAGTCATACCATACAAATTTTGGATAACTGCCCCTCTAGACAAATGGCAATAATTGAATGAAATTTTTATAGCATTTATTATGCTAACTTTTTTCGAAATACATCGGGAAAAAGAAGCACTCAAGTGGGACTTGAACCCACGACCTTTCCCTTACGGAGGGAATGCACTTCCAACTGAGCTATTAAGCCACTTCAAATTGAATGAATCACTTCAAATTTCCCTTCTCTTTATATCCGTCTTCCCGATGTATTTCGAACTTAAAAAATGGCAATACCTTTATAAATAGAATGAATTATCAATGAATGGGGTCCATATACGGACGACTGTTATATACGTCGTAAACTTCAAAATACGTGTTAATCCCATATTTTACAATATTTCGGCTAACGAATCGCCACTTGTCTAAGGTGGGGGGGCCTAATATAGAACTTGGCAATTATAACGATACTGTATAGAGAAACCCTTTTCGGAGCTGTCGAATTTCTCAGAAACTTCCTCCCGCGTCGGTAGCAACGACAAGAATATAAAAAGCAATCGCCTAGCCGTGGGGCGACGTGCGCGAGAAACGCTCGCCTGAATTAATAAGTACAACACGTAATTTGAATTTAATGAAACAAGTTAGTAGCAAGCTGCTGAACGTATATCGATCTCGGTTATAAGAAATACATTGGCGAATAATTCACGCTCCTTTTGCCGAGGTGTCGTTCAAAATTATGATAATGTGAAAATGGATACTTTTAGCATTACTTATACATTATAATGCTGATAAGTTTGAATGTGTTAGTATCGTGTTGGCTGATTGCTTAGCGAGTAAAAACAGTTTGTAGTGAAGTGTATGATGCGCTATCAAGCTCTTTGGGACTCAAGCTAAAGCGATAGTCCCGTTGTATTCAAAGGTTTCAATTTAGAGCTCCGGGACCGCTATTCTACTTTTTATCGGTAATTGGGACATCTTGGCTTCTTTTTTGGGAAGCTACCGCCGCCTGGCCTCTTTATTTAAGAAAGGAAACCTGTCCTTGAGCCTCGTTTTATGATCAGCGAGTGTACCGGCTAGCGAGTGGTCCCAAAGAATTCTCGAATGGGGTTCCACCGAATTCTACAGATAGTTTAAATACCTACATATTTATATAAACACTATCTTTTCACCATAAACTAGAACAATATCCATAATTTATATAACCCTTACGGAGTTTAAGATTATATAAATTAGAGGTGCTATTGAAACGTTATCGATAAAAATAACCAGATAAATAGTGTTGATTATAATGAAGACACGAAAAGATTCATAATCATCAATTTTAATGTAGGTTGCCTGATATTTTTTTATCGAACCAAAATCAATTCTAAACTTGCCATACCTACCAAACAGGTATGACAATATCATTTTACACAAATCAATCATACATACATACATACGTACATAAACTCACGCCTATATTCCCCGAAGGGGTAGGCAGAGGTGCTAGCACACACACTTCGCCAGTTTATGTTTAGGTCCCAATGTAATAGGTGGCGAGCCTATTGCCATTAACCGGGCACTTATAAACCTGCGATAATCAATCAGCCTACTGCAAATCAGTGTTAGATATAGCATTCCAATTCTTTGCCTTGTAGACTGGGTGTATATCCATCTTTTTCAGGTCTCTACTGCAAACTGTAAAAATCTTCAAGAATCTTTATGCATTATTTATATATTACTGATACTGACTCAGTAACACCGTATCAATTATCTTCAAAATAAGCGCTACTCGAGCATTATGGAACTCCACACAAGTTACTAGAACTTACGCCCCACTAAATATACATCAGCATTTATGCTAAGCAATGTAAATGTATACCGGATAAATTAACGTAGGACTCACATTGTTCAACTAAATTACTTACGCTTTATTTTAGTTGGTACGTGTAGACACTTTGTTATACTCAAATTTTACATTATACAATGACAATATAAGGGTATTTTCATGTAAGAGAAAAGTGTTTAAGTTAAGAAATTATATCGAAGTTCATCCAAACCTGTAGTTAGACTGGAAAAAGCAAACTTTGAACTCTGAGGTGAACGCTTTGTATGTGAACGGGTTATAGGCTAGGATGAAGAAGATAAAATTCCGTAGTTCGAAACGCTCGCTGTTGGCGACACGAAAACCTTCCCCATGCGCCGGGATACGCCAAGGATCCGTACTTAGTCCTTACGTATTCAGCTTGGTATTAGACGTTTTGTCGGATAGCATCAGAAACTCACATGAACAGCCTCCATGGTTGCTTATTAATATGTATGTTAATCAAATTGTGTTGATGGACGCGGACAGGAGCAGATTGGTGCAACATGTGAAAGTGTGGAAGGAGTCGGTTGAAAACAGCGCGGTGGTCTAAAGCTAAATGTGGCGAAGACAGAATACTTGATATTAAACTCAACAGATCCCACACTCATCCGCATATGTGATGACTTGGTCGAGCATACGGACCAGATAATATGTCTTAATATGGATGATGATGAAGAAGATAAAGTTAAAAAAATACAATGATAAATGGGAAGCTTACTAGTTTTTGTATGCATGAACGCAAATGTTATTCGTATCATAGCTTATGGCCTCTTTAGTAATTACTAACATCTAAACTTTCACGTTCCATGAAATACAATTACCTATGTTAAAAGGAAATTTATTAACGTGATATGTATGTATGCCTTGATTACGGTAATCACCTTTGGTACTAGCTAGTATTTCAACTACAATCAGCTAATTGGCTCCATGGAGTGCGGCCTTTAAGTCTGCAAGGTATAAGTGTTTCATTGACTTGCAGACCTACTATGAACTCTTAAAATATGTAGGTCATACTACCTACTGCAAATGTAAGTTTGTAATGCTATAAATTTATAAGGGATTACAAAGTTATTTATGCAGTTGGGAGTATGACGGCCGGTCAATTATTGAGTTGTTTTAAGAGTTCATGGTAAAGGTACAGCATTAGATTTCATTATTTTTCAGCAGCCATGGTCATGGGGAAACTAAGAATGGTGGTAGTCTCATAGTTTGAAACATGAGTTATTTCTAAGCTTCTAAATTGTTTTGAACTGTTAATGTTATCTATTATTTACACAATGTGTAAATTTTGCATAAACTTTCCACAACATCACATAAGTTATGATTAATACAAGCTTTTAAACTGCTCGAAAATCGTACATCATAAAACTAGTCTCGGTTTTAAGTTATAGCTCATAGCGTATGGACAAATTTCCTACTTATATTAGAAGTGTCGAAAACTCGTAAACTATAGTGTGTCGTATAATGTGAGGCCGCCATAAAATAGCTATTCGACGTACCATGGATTTGTCATATTCTAGTGAATAGTATGTTTTATAGCTGTTGTAAGTAATAAACTTAAATGAGATGTATTGTTTTAGAATGTTGACATGTGAGTTCAAGTCCCGAGCAGTTTTCTTTTTCTTCATATATTTGATTTCTATAATTAGCATACTTAATGCTGTAAAATACATTCAAGTATTTGGGCGGAGTTATCAAAAATCAATGTTTAAAAATTATTGGAACTTCATTCATTGGATCCGATAGTTCGTAAGAACATCGGTAGATGACTCCACCGTCGCCTTAAAGACGGATAAAAATAGAAGGGAAAATTTGAATCACATCGGGCGTGTCTCGGTAGCCGAGTTGATCAAGGCATTCCCCCTGTAAAGGAAAAATCGAGGGTTCGAGTCCCGCCCAAGAAGTTTAATTTTTCCCTATATATTCGATTTGTATAGTGAGCTTATTATTATGAAATTTTAAACTATTCAAATCGATAGAAAATTTTGTTGTACTTATTTATATGTTATTACTTATTTTAATTAAACTTAGTAGTGAATCACTCTGGATGTACACTATTTATAATATTTACTAACCAATGACATACCTACAACGCAACAAACTCCTCAACACTTAGGCAGAGTAGTTAATATCAAGTAAACAACCTTCGATAAATGGCTCCTATTTGTGTACAAAATAGTGTGGGGCCGGCCAGACCTCTCGACATCCACTTTTACAACCTCAAGTAGACCAACTAATGCATAATTCAACAGCTATAATTTCAGTGTAGTCTCAGCTATGCGATTTATCGATCGTCGGACCAAACGTTATTACGGGCAAGATTTCTAACATTTCTACCAGTTTAATGTATATATTGATGTTGTATTTGAAGAGTTAGATTGGTGGTAGGAATAGTAAGTATTATATTATTATATATTATCTATACATATATAAAATTACTTGTCCCGACTGACTGAATGATTCATCAATGCAGAGCCTAAACCGCTGGACCTACAAACTTGAAATTTTGACAGTAGATGCATTTTATAGTTTGAGCATCTGCTAAGATTTTTGGAAATTCCGCTACTAAAGGGGTAAAATAAGGGATGGAAGTTTTTATGAAAGTCCGTCATTTTCAGAGCTAGATGCACTAAATTTCATAAACCTGTGTCTTTTAAGAAATAAATGAACACAAGAGGGTAAAATAGGTGATAAACGTTTGTACAGAGAGTTCGTCATTAAGGTCACTATCAAATATGGAATATGAAATTTTCCCGGGCGAAGCCGGTTCGGGTCAGCTAGTAAGATGATAATGGAGTAAAAATAATTAGGAGAAGATTGATTATGTAAACTCCAGACACCGTGGTCAATCAAGCTATCGATTAGCACAGAGTAGTCCACTGCTGCCATTTCGTCCGATCCTCCGCCTTCCGCATCTTGTCTATCTCAGCCACCTTTTTCAGGTCATCAGTCCATCTGGCTTGAGGTGTCCTAACTTCCTTTTGCCTTCTCGCGGTTTCGATCCTAGGACTCAATCTCTCCAACGGCCACGGCGATGTGTTCGGTCCGTTGCCATTTTAGCTTGCTTATTCTGCGAGCTGTGAAAACTTTGTGTGTGAAACACCGAAGTGAAAACCTTAAATGCAACCGGGAATTGGTATACACTCCCGAGAAGAGCCAGACCGTAAGGGATAGCTCTGGGTCAGCCGGGGTGCGAGGGATATGTCGATGACAGCCTCACCTCCGGCCTAGCACCACGCCCCTCAGTCGGCGTGCGGTTTTAGTCGGTTAGAGTCCGACATAACCTCCTCTTCCGGCTCCGGCGGGGGAGGTATCCATGGGTATTTCCGCACGAAAAAAAAAGGTATACACCATCTAAAAATAATTTTATCAAATACAAGTTCATTAATTAGAACCACAAATGAATCTAGCACAAATTGGTTAAGCACAGAGGCACAAAATAAACGTCATATCGACGCCGAGTATCCCATATAATTGGCCCCGAGCCCGACTATGAAATTCCGTTTAAATTGGATGTTGTTCTGATGACCAGAGATTCCGCCATCGACGACCAACTTGCTGAATGGTTGCATCTGTAATGACTACTAACTAGCTGGGCCACTATTGTCACCATTTTGTACGCATTTTGGAACATTAAAACTTTTAGGATAATGTACCCGTATACTGGTATTGGCAAAGAATAAATAATAGTACTAGTATTGACTTCTAGAATCAAGGGTGGTATATTGTATAATTTTTAAATAATTCTAATGCTTCTCAAGGTTTTGATTTTTTTAGGGCATTACCTATAGTTACAAAAATTTGTATAATAAGCTAAATTGCTAGCTCGAAATACATCGGGAATAAAAACGCTCAATTTTTTCCCGATGTATTTCAAACTTAAAAAGTTAGCATAATAAATACTATAAAAAATTTCATTCAAGTAAACTGCTAGTGTTGAAAGTGGGTTCACGGTTCACATTAATGGCCTGGATTTGAACCTATGATCTTTTGATCTAATGGATGACTCCCGCGTAGAGTCTCCTGCAGGAGTCATCCGGCCCCCTCATGTTGGGCAGCAGCCGTCCCAAAGCGGCAGCTGTGTCCTTCAATTTGGGGGCCAATCTTCGGAGATGCTCCCCGAAGTTCCACCGGCCGCCGAGCACGAGCCCCAGATATTTCATCTGGGGCTTGATGCCGATGGATATGAGGCTGGAATCCTCCGGTGGCACGCGCTGAGGCCCATGAAAGACGCTGATGTAAGTTTAAATCAAAGCAGCCGATATCTATATATAGGTACTATATATAAAAATCAATGCCACTTTTCGTTGTAAAGTTATAACTCAACAATGCCTTTACCGATTTGGCTAATTTTGGTCTTGAATTATTTGTGGAAGTCCTGGGAAGGTTTATACGTAGAGAAAAAAATCAAATAACTACCAAGAACCGACATCCACGCGGGCGGAGCCACGGGCAAAAGCTAGTTTTTTATAAATATTGAGTCCAATAATTTTCAACTAAATATCGAGCACAATTTCAAAATTATTGGAGGCTTTGCTATCGTTTCCAATAGTTGAAAGGGTCGATACAAGTGATTCGGTTTTGTGGTCGTCCCCCACAGGACACGTCCTCCGTCCCCAAACTATTGTTTTGTTTATACAACCGTATTTAGTAACGTGTGTTATGTTGTCTTAGCGGTTTTGGGAAGCGTTTATTAAGATACTGTCTAGAATGAAATAGGTTTGAGGTGAAATAACTATGCCTGGGATGGTTTTAGTTTGTTTGTTTGCTTGTGCAACTATTTAATGATAATAATTAGGTAAAATAAGGTAAAAAGAAACATTTGAATTGATTACAGTAATAGAAATGTATAAAAATTACAGTCAACAATAGAATTAAAGTTAAAAAAGAAGTACAAATTAAAAACTAACAAGCAAAATTCATCAAAAGATCAATTTTGCGGAAGGATCAACAAAATATAGTACATTCTTTTAAAATACTAACATTTGTGAAACTTTCCAGATGGATTGAAGGAATTTTTACAGCATTAAGTATGCTAACTATACAAATCAAATACATAGGGAAAAATAATCTTCTCGGGCGGGACTCGAACCCGCAGTCTTTCCCTTACAGGGGGAATGCCTGACCAATTCGGCTACCGAGACACGCCCGATATGATTCAAATTTGATTCCGATAGTTCGTAAGAAAATCGGTAGATGACGCCACGTCGCCTTAAAGACGTATAAGATGGGAAATTTGAATCATATCGGGCGTGTCTCGGTAGCCGAATTGGTCAGGCATTCCCCCTGTAAGGGAAAGACTGCGGGTTCGAGTCCCGCCCGAGAAGATTATTTTTCCCTATGTATTTGATTTCCAGATGGAATTGCCAAAACTTATGTTCACACAAATCTTGTTCTCGTAGTCCGAAATACATCGGAAAAAATGAAACGCTCAAGTGGGACTTTCACCAATTCTTCTTCCCGATATATTTCGAATTTAAAAGTTAGCATATTATCTATATATATATAAATCAATGCCACTTTTCGTTGTAATGTTATAACTCAACAACGCCTTTACCGATTTGGCTAATTTTGGTCTTGAATTATTTGTAGAAGTCCAGGGAAGGTTTGTACGTAGAGAAAAATTCGAATAATTTTTTTTTTTTTTACACAGGACACGTCAATTTGACTTCACCTCGCCTGATGTTAAGCTAAAGGCAAAGTCTCGGAAAGAGGGTCACCATCGTAAACATTTACCATGTTAACAGTGGTGGCACTCAGCTTGACGGCCTCATTAGATGCCTTTTCACGCCCCGCTTAAAGGACCCGGGACTGTAGGAAGAAGGAAACACGTGAGCTGGCAGGGAATTCCAGGTCTTAGTGGTGCGGCATAGGAATGAATCACTGAAACGCTTGGTTCTAGCAGGTATACTCTGCACCGTAAATGGATGACATCTTAGCCCTGCACGTGTCGTCCTGTGAAGGAAAGGGGAGGGTGGGACTAATTGGAAGAGCTCGTCAGAACATTCACCATGGTAGAGACGGTAGAAAACTGCCAAAGACGCAACATCTCTACGCATCTGCAAAGGCTCGAGGGTGTTCGTGACCTCAGGATCCCCAATAATGCGGACCGCACCTCGCTGCAACCTGTCGAGAGCATCTAATAAGTACTTTGCGGAGCCGTCCCAGAGATGTGAGCAGTATTCCACGCAGGAACGAATTTGGGTCTTGTATAGAAGACACCGCTGCTCCGGCGTGAAAAAACGTGAAAAAAATAATTGCCGGGAACTGACATCCACGCGGGCGGAGCCGCGGGTAAAAGCTAGTATGCTATAAAAATTTCATTCAAATTGTTTTCACTGTATATTGTATACATTTTTTATCCCTAATAGAGGCAACTGCGTTGAACTGGTGTGCAGACAAGCATTTATATCAATTACTTTTTATTATAGACTTAAAATTAATGTACCCTTTATCCTTTTCCTAATTAAAAATTAACAGAAAAGCTTTCATTATCATGACCATTAAATGTCAGCATCAGAAAGATGATGACGTACAAACTACTCAAAATGATCTTAATTACGTGTTTTTACCTCATTCCACTCAAATTGTTCTGATATTTGGTACACACCTATAGTTTGGACAATAATACCATATAAATCAATAAAACAGTTTGATTTGCTCTTAATATTGTACAAGAGTTTTGAGATCATTTTGGGACTTCGTCACCAAGATATTATGACACTATACACTTTTTATCGTTGTATCCAATATCAATGCCTGACAAAACCCTTTATAGTTAATAATATCTACAGTTTTCATTGAAATTTGAGCATATCTAACCGTAACAAATAATCAAACTAATATTCACAACACAAACAGATCGTTATCAATAGTGCCGAATCTCAGTGGTCATGTTTTTCACGGTACCATAAACCCTGCTCAAAAGCGTACCACGGCCTGGCAACTGGCCGTTCAATTTGTGTTGACAACTGACATGATTCAATTAGTAGGGCCGGTAGTAGATTTTTGTTGTAGAGTGATTGCTGTACAGTTGAAGTATTAGTAGAATAGGGCCTTTAACCATTTCCCTTCGGTAGAAGGCGTCTAAGAGATATGCGGTTTTTCTACATCTGACAGTAAACATACAGCTTACAAAGTGGCCTCTTCCTGTATGACTTTCGATTTGAGATGTATATTTAATTTCGAACCCCTGAGATTTTACTACATTGCCTCTTTAGTAATTTTTATACCTAAACTCAATATAAAACGTCACTACTTGTCTGACTCGCTATTAGCGCCCGCCCTTTACACTAACAGCCTATGTCGAGGGAATACCGTATGTGTGTGTGATAGAGCGCGCGTCTAAAGATGTCTGGCATACTTAACCGCGCGATTGCGTCTAAAGGTCCGTCTAAAGGTGCCCATTGACTTCAAGACATTGAAATGCCATGTCAGTGTTTTTTTGTAATATGATATTGGCGAAATGCAGTTATATCTTTGAATTGATGTTCCGAATAGCTGATCCTTAAAACCGAACGTTCTTCCTAATGAGATTGTGAGAGGAAAAACCACGGCCGATATGGTTTGATGAGATTCTTTCGGCTTTTATCCAGGCTTTCAGGCTAATTTGCATGTCAAACTCATAAACTTACGTTGCATTACCCTTTATAAAACGTTTCACGAATTAGGGATCCAAATTGGCTTGTTCAGCCGCGTCTTTAGTGACTTGCTTGTAATGGTTTTTGCTTTGGATCGAACCATCCTGCAAGGTGTTTTTTATTGAGAACACTAACCAGAATAATGCAGTTAGAACTAAAACTTTATTGTTGTCGGAATATAATATGACTAAACTTATTGCCAACTTTTTCGTTTTGTAATTTTTGTTCTTATTTGAAACTGTTGGTGAATGACTAGAACATGGTAATTCTTCAACCGTTTTGGCAACTTTAGCTTCTTTAAAACTATGATGTTTGATAATATCTACTTATTCCTTACTGCATAAATCCTTTTTATAGATTTAATTATAATCTACCACTTAAATTGTAAATATGAAAATTCCTATTAATTTTATCCTACTCGATAAAAGAACAATATAATTGAAAGAGATTTTGATATATTTACGACTTTCCTTTCGTCGTAGGTTGGTAGACTAGACACAACAGTACAACATAATCCCTCAACAATAAACACCAAGAATAATATGTAGATTGAGTTATTTAGATATTATGGTAATCCTTCAGGTGCCTACCTAAAGGATTACCATAATAGCCAAATAACTCAATCTCAATCAATCAACTATAGAAAGGGCAGAAACAACCGGAATTAACGAGAGTAGAGCTAGGTTTTAGGTATGGTATAGAACAAGTTAATTATTTTATTCGTGAATTTGACCGAAAATGTGTTAACATTCAAGAAGGTTTTATATTTTTGATGACTTACAACATAAGCTTAAATGCTAATATTGCTGAATAAAAGCGTGTAAGTGATACAGTGAGTCTAAGGTTGACAGTATCACAAAACATGGATTATTACAAATACATTTGATCGTAAAGCTCCTGAAACAATGTTTCGTTTCACTACCTCGTTAATGTAAATATTGAAAGCAAATAAATTCGTCTCTCATATTATATTTATCTCTTTCGCGTCATCTGTTCGACACATAACTACCAGTCCATGTCGCTCTCTCCCCACACTCGCGCCGAACAAAGCAATGTTCTACTGACATCTGCATAATGAGTATTGTCCCTTTATTGTCTATCGCTTCGTTACTTTCAGTGTCTTGTTCGTATGAGATTCCTACATTTATCGCAATGGTCTTGCTCACGTTCACGTTACCTTTTATGATATTCTACTGTTGACTCTATTAGTGCTATTTCCCAAGTATAATTAGTGCTTTTATGAATATTTTAAGAATTACATTTTTTGTGGATATAATTTAATTCTTATTGAATGGCCTCTGTGGTAAATATAATGAGGTGTATGTAATTCAAACTAAACATTCATCTGAATAGTATGTTTGTATCAACGCACTGATCTCTGCAATTATCAATGCAATTTTGGAAACTATAATAACACACATCACAACCCTTAGGAACTGAGAAGTGAATAAATCAGAAATTAGATGAAGAGACCCGAACAGTAACATGTTTAACACAATCCAAAAATCTTCACAAACCTTCACACTTATAATATTAGGTAGTAGGATATCGAGACGTTGCCCTACATGTTGAAGTTAATACTTATTAAATTAGATGAGCACGCTAATAAAACATTATCTTTGTTCCAGTGCCTCCTCATCAGCTGATACTGTATGACAAGTCAGGGCGCGATGTGTCAGGTGTCGCGGGTCCTCTGGAAGAGGGCAACGAACTAGTCCTCGTTTGTGAGGTCAGAGGAGGTAAGACTATAATAAGTACTATACCTTTAACCATTTCTAAGTAATATATCATTGATCCTGAAATTTCACTATATCAGTATAACCATGATATATTTAAAAAGGAACTACCTAGATTTTTCACAAGAAAACTCTTAAATGTTCATAACTTACGAGTAAGGTACGATTCTGAAGCCGATCGCATACAACAACTTCAGACACACGAAGTAGATACGTGTAGTTCACTGCGGTTTCTCAATGATCCCCTTTATCCATATCGAAGTCTGCAGTTGTCGTATGCAGTCAGCTTCGGAATCATCCCTTTATACGTTTTTTGGAACAAGCTGACGACGCATGTCGAAAGCGATCCGGATGTTAGCCTAATGCAAGACAGTTTGCAAGTTACGATCTTTATCTACACACGATCCTTGCAGTTGTATCGACATCGTTGAGTTCCCTATGACTTGTTGCCCAATTACGATAGTGTATTATGTTGATTCATATCCAAAAACATTCTTCAAATAAGTAAGTACTTATTTTACAAAAATCGATCTACATCGAAAGAGTTGACTCTAGCGGGGTATATTTTTTTATAAAAGGACACGTTTATTTTACTTTGGATAAGGAAGCATTTTGAATATCCGAAACAAGTCCAGATAGCTCAGGTAGACAGAGTTTTTCTCCTGAAAAGAACTGGTCACGGGTTCAAGCCCCGTTCTGTACTTTTGTTGTTTTCGATGTAAACTTAGATCAAAAGTTAGCATCATACTTGTATTAAATTCAAAAAAGATAGTACTTGCAGAGCAAGTGTAGTTCCACCGTCCCTCCAGTGTTAAGTCAAGAATTACCAGCCATAAATCACGACTTATTTGGATATCAGACTCAGTCTAGCCCTCTCCAAATTCAAAATTTGATCATTTTACCTCGGCAAATACTAAAACTTTGATTCAAGATACACTCACAATTAGAAAGAAAAGGGTACCTAACATTCTGAGCACAGTGCATGTAGAGGGTAAATACGTGTCGATCGTTAGCAGACTTAGCTCCAATCCCACAAATGATCAAATAACAGTAATGTAATATCCTTCTCTCCCTTACTCGTACAGCAAACAGAGAAAGACAGCATGATATTTATTTTCTGGTTAACTTTTACTTCGACTACACCGAGGATTAAATAGGTTGGTTTAGTTTCCAAGAATACATTAGTAACACATATTAAGTAGGTTGAACTTTCCGTTACTAGGTTATTGTTTGAATACATAAATATTTATAAGACTTACATATAATTCGAAATGTTAAAGTGTAGTCGTGCAAGTGTTACAAAGTTAGTGTTAGTTTACTTATAATACCTATAGTACTTACTACCTATTGGTGAATAATAGTCGATCGAATTGCAACAGTCGTAATCTTTTAACAAAATTTTATAAAGCTTATGTCAAATTTCTGAAGTAAATTAATATAAAGTGTCTATTATTTTAATAGGCAAAGGTAATAAAGAAAAATTAAGGCCGAGCGGAGGCCATAATGCTCTTCTAATTATGGTGTAAGATTTTTTAAATGGATGATGGGGCCTTTATACGTAAACTTAATTTAGGAGTTCGAATTTCATAATTGTTACTCCAGTCTTCAATAACGTAACAATCTTTACTGAGTCTCGCCTTAAAGACATTTTTTTTTTTTTTGACCGTGGGGGAAATCCTTCGTAGATGTTATGCCGGACTCCTACCGACTAAAACCGCCACGGTATCGCCCAGCAGCCTATAGTTGGGAGCCCCGGGTAAGCCCTCGGAAGGATGTCCCAGGGCTCCCAACAGACCCACGGCTTTAATGCGGCCTCGTCTAGGGGGTGGTTCGGGTGCTATCCCGCGTCTATGGGGGGTTTTCGGGTATCATCCCGCTTCATAGGAGGGGGGAGGCGTGCGTGAGTCCGTCACGTCACGCTGCCGTCATGGGCCTGCTTCTGTAAGGACGATGAGCAGCCAACTCACCGTCCTCAGGCCCCCGGTCATGGAGGCCGATGGTCTTCGGCGAAAACACGCCGGCGGCGCCCAAGCCGCCGACTGTGGAACTCGGGTGGGAGAGTTCTCTCCCGCTCCCGCCCCGCCGCCTCCTTCACGAGCATGACCTGCTCGCAGAAAGAGGCGGCGCAGTCCCACTTACTCCCGCTGGAGACCATGGCTCCCACCATGGTCTCGAGCGAGAGAGTGTCCACGCCCAAACCCACCACGAGGACCTGGCGCTGTTGCGCCCACGCCGTGCACTCCACCAGCGTGTGGAGCGCTGTGTCATCGCTGCGGTCCCCGCAGTGCTGACAACCGGCCGTGGTTTCCCGGTGTCTTCGCCACAGATACCTACCGAAGCTACCGTGCCCGGTAAGCATCTGTGACAACCGGTAGGAGAGAGCACCATGTCTCCTCTCCAGCCACTCGTCCATGACCAGTCTGACGGCCGCGATTGTGGCGAATCCCCCCTTTGGTTGCTCAAGTCGCACCTTCCATGTCTCCACGGTTTCCTGGTGGAGCTGGGACCGCTGGGCCTCGATTTCTCGAGACGCAAGCCATTGGCCCCGCTCCAGCGCCTCCTTGCGCCATTTAAATAGAGACGCAAGGGCTCTCGCTTCCAGGTCCCATGGAGGGGTCCCGGCTAGGAGACATGCCGCCTCACCTGAGATCGTGCGGTATCCCCTTATCACCCTGACGGCCATCGCCCTCTGTGGGCTCAGCAATCTAGCCACATTACTGGCCGTCAGGGTCTCCGCCCATACGGGGGCCCCGTATAGAGCCATACTTCGCACGATCCCCAGGTACAGTCTCCTGCAGGGAGCGTTGGGTCCCCTGCCTTAAAGACATTATAATTGTCTTTCTTACATACACACCTATATATGTAAAAGGGACAGTCAGAATTACCATTATACCTCTGTCTCAATAAGGTAGGCTGAATCCACTTATAGTTTCTATACTTCCAATCTACTTTTATATAATTGTATTGTTTAGATACATACATTTCAGAGGTAAGGGTATCTAAGACAGTATTTTAGGATTACATATTTTGGTACAACTAAGGTGGCAAATAAGAATACTGCTTGATAAACGGTCTTCGAAGTTTTAAATACCTGTAATACAAGGGAACACGACTTTGGCATTACTGATCTAAGAAACCTTTTTATACTGTTTTTCAAAAATCCCTTGCGTAATCTCTTGGGAAAACCAAAGTAGAGTGCTCGTTACTCGTATCAAATAGTACGTGACCTCTCTGATTTCAAAGCGTGAAGATATATCTTGTACCATGAAGACCAGGTCTAATTGTGATCGCTCCCGTATAAGCCAGAAAAAATAAAGAGTAGGAAAGCCTGGAAACTTTATATGCTGGGACTAATACTCTAGTACTGATGTAAATTATATATTACTAGCTTTTACCCGCGGCTCCGCCCGCGTGGATGTCAGTTATCGCGACCAAACATAGCCCATGTCCTTTTTCATGGTCTAATCTACCCCAACACCATATTTCATCAAAAACGGTTCAGTGGTTTAGACGTGAAAGCGTAACATACAGACAGACAGACAGACAGACAGACAGACAGACAGACAGACAGAGTTACTTTCGCACTTATAATATTAGTATGGATTTTATGAGGATAGCAATGTATTCCTTATATAAAAGAAAGAAATAATTAGGGCATATAATATTATATATCTTAACTTTTTAGCCCAAAAGTCAGTATAATTGCTGTCTTAAAAGTATACTTTCCGTATATTGAGCCATCAATTCTTATTATCTTACGAACATTTATATCAGTCGTAACGGCACGCCTAAATTTGTTCAGCTTCGAAGGTCAAATCACAATGGTTCCGTGTAAATTTTCGTCAACAACAAAACTTGATTAGAATAGCAGATTTGACCAGAAAAATTAATAACGAAATTTATACAAAGTTCTTCAGATAAAATATTTCAGTAATCATCATTATCCTGATAACGTTATTCAAGTTTTCAATTATTTCAATTTTCAGTTTCAGTGTCTAAAGTTTGAACTTAGGAGTCGGGGGTCCGCTTAAAGATTCTGATTGGTATGTTGGTTTGTCGGGAGCAACTGCTATCTGACCATCCTAATCACGAAAGAAAAAACTCTTCTGTTGTTTAAAAGCTACACTTCCTTTTTTTTTTCACTGGTAAGTAGGTAAGGTTAGGTAAGGTAGGTAAGTGGTGGTAGTGCACCTTCTTATTCAGATAAAATATATTGTCAACACAAAACTATGAAAATAGCATGTTCACAAATCACTACAGTATAAGTCAAGAAATAAGCATAAGTTCTACCCCAAGTAGGAGATGAGAAATTAAAGCGATTACTTTGATATATCGCTCTTAAACTTACCGATAAGTCACTCTGTGAGAGATCGGCTCCAAATGGCACCCGCTGTAAAGTTATCCATCGCCTCGAGATACGCCGACAGGGGGAAGGAATGGCGGGTGGGAAAGGCGCCAAAACATTTTGCAAACTTTATATTAATTATCTTTGTACCAATCTATTCGTTTTATTATATTCCGCTTATTATGCCGATTTAATTAGTACTTAAATAGATTTTTCGCAACTCGAGCATTGTTTGGTTGGTTTGAAGTTTTGTTTATATTGTTTTAATCTTAGATGTTGCTGATCTTAAATGCTTTTAAACAAACGAAAAATATAATTCTCTCAGTCTAGTACTTTACAAAGTTTCTTTTCAACTGATTTACTAAAATATCCTCCTGATTAGTAGAATTTTTCGCATTGCAGAGTGAAAAAATAAGACTAAATATTTTTTTTAAAAAGATGCCTATCGTTAAATTTGGTATCATTAAAAAATAAAACGTACCTTTACAACGTACTTCTTCGAATTGACTTGATCAGTGGAATGTCAAATTCTTTTATATTCACATGAAGCGTAGCATCAATATAACATTTCATACTGTATTTTTTGCTTACGCTCTTTGATAAATGGGTGAATTTCAACATCTATGAATTTTTAGCTAATTTTGGTGATTTTTTTTATTTCTAGGTATTTAGGTAATCTCTTTCAATATTTAGCTAGAAATACCTATTTGGATGCCTATTTTACTTAGATAGTCAATTAGCCCTGGGAATTACTTGTTTATTTTATACACCAGGAATTACCAATACACCGAAATTGGTGTGTAACACCAAAATTGCATATCAACTTATTTTTATTTTTTATTTATTGTTACTTATACTATTTCTTTGTTTTTTTTTAGAATTTGGCACTTAGTAGGTACATATAACCCTTAATTTTTACCCTTTTATCACCAACTTCATTTTTATATGGCAAAACCATTTTAGTTCTTAGTAGTATCAGTATAAAAGCAAAACATTTGATTGTTTAGAAGCAAGGATTATATTTTACTCTAATGGCGCCAATATTATCGACGAACTTATTCAAGATTGCTGAAAAAAGATTTAGGCAGTTATTCTCAAAGTGGGAGAGGTGGTACTCGGTATGCCTAAGGGTGGACGGAAGATAGACCATGGACACTTGGTAGTGACAAGACAAGTTGGTAGTGTGATGTCTATTTCTGAACTTACAAGAGTCCTTCAACTAAGTTTCTCACGCGGTGAGCTGATGGGCATTGCGGTTCAAAAGGGTTCCAAAGGTTTACACCATCCGGGACCTGTACCACGATTCTGATTCCGTTGTTCGCTGTTGGCAATATCAGAATCTTCCTTATCACTGTCGGGGCACATCTAGGATCGGTCCTTAGTCCATTCCCAATCAGCGTGGTATTTTGGTCGGATAGCGTCAGACAATCACTCCATAACTGCCCATGTATGCTGTTAATATCGGTGGTGGACGCCGATAGATTGGTGCAACATGTGAGGAGCTTGAGGACGGTAGAGGTCAGAAGCCTTCTGTGGAGAAGATTGAGTACCTTTTACACGATAGCAAAGTGCTAGCTGCTGGAGCAACATAAGCAGGAGTTGAGTGTCCCCACATCTTCGACGTCATCGTTTTGTTGCGTGGAGCCACGTGCAAAAGATTGCACGAGGCACTCTTGCATCCACGGTAGCTTTCATGTAAGTGAGAAAGCAGAGGAAGAAAAGCCAAATGATGTTGACAGTGGAGAGGAGGGAAGAAGGGTGGGCAGGTTTTAACGGTGTAGGCTTGGTAGTAAAGAGTGAGGCCGCCTTTCACACCAGTATAAGCAGGTGACGGAAAGAGCGCACGATGCTCCACCACACCGGCCTGTCCCTACTGCGGCATCAGCTGACTTCACCCAACTACTCGCCTGTCTGCTGTATGGGTAGTTCATATGCTAATGGTTAATCTGAGAGAAAATTAGGAAAGCTTCCGAACAACCCTCAACAGCTAACAACCTCTTTCCCACCTAGGGAGAGAGGCGGTGCTTTCTCCATTGCCCAGGGTATACCACGTAGAGGCTACCTGACCTAGTAGCCCGTCGCACTACGTAGGAGCTTAATCAAATAACTATGAAAACAAATTTTGGTGTAAATATACAATTTTGATGATTAGTAAAACCCCACCAAATTCACCAAAATTGCTCCACCAAAATTAGTTTCACGTCTAAAAAAATTATTTATAAAAATACTATTTAGAATATAGTGGTTACATAACCAAAATTTAATACACATACTGAAACTGTACACTATACTTAAATATTAAAACATACAATGAGAATAAAACGGTTTTAATAATCAACACAAAAATTACAATATTTTTGTCAGAGAATTATGAAACGACCTACTTACGTGTTTGGCAGAAAAACGAAACGGGACTGGGGACAACTGGCACTGATGCTCATTAACACCCAACTGAACGTTTCCAATGATGATAGTGTCGTCCTTATAGGTACTTTCAATACGACTCCTTCGATGTTTTTATAAATCCCACCAAAATTTTACATTTGCCGCGGACGCATCTTATAAATTATTTTTAAGATAAAGTATAGTACTAAATAGTACGAATGACATTATCGAAGATAGCTAAAATAATGCCGAATCGAATTATGATTAAGTATACTCAGTAAACTAATGAAGTTTTGATTAAACTGTGATCATTCCCAAGAAAACAGGTTGTGGACGCGCCACCAAGCTTATAATTTAGGTGAAAATACATTTTTTAAACACTCACAAAAATAGTTTCAATAATATAATTTATACGTACATATAGAGCAAAACGATATCTTTCATACAAAAAATAATCATTACTATATGTTAACTTTAAGGTATGATTTTCAGTCACGCCGCGAAAATTTTACGTTTGAGAAATTCACCCAAATAGTCCTGCAGATTTTTGTTTGCGTGGTCAGCTATTAATAACAATATATTTAATAGTCAAATGCTTGTATCATTTATCTAGTGGCATTTGGAGCCTAAAGCTGAGCTCAATAAAAAGACATCACTCAAAACCACACAGGCGGTCACCAGCCCACCTGTCAATTTGTATCGGTCTATACCGAACCATCCATCAAACTGGTTAGTTCCAGTTCGCTGTCCGACATTGGCCTCTCATAACTTACGCAAAAACGCCCCAAGACTTCCCCTTATAAAATACGTAGCGTAAAAATATAATATTCTTACATATTACTCACATAAAACTGAAGCGGAGGGAACATCACAAAAGTAAAGGATCTTTCAAAAAAGACTAAACAAGAGCCACATTTTAGGTTTATTTTATTATTCGCGAAGAAAGAAGGATGGAATAGTACGGATACTTGACTAAATAAATAAGTCTAACGCAGTCTAACGCGAACAAAGAGAGCTCGAAGAGAATTGAAAGTAGATGCCCTCCCTTTACTTTATGTTCAGAGACTGTGAAGACACATGTCGATCCACACTTATGAGATTGATTGATTACAACAAGGCTTAGTTATGTATGAGGTGTTCTTACTTAAGATTGTTCTGGTATTCGTCACATTATTGACATTGAGGTTTTTTGCATTTATCTAGATAATAAAAACAAGAAAATGAATTCTTACTTACGATATTCAGAACAGTTTTTACTATTTTTTACCCGACTGCCGAAGGAAGGAGGGTAATGTTTTTGGTACTTATAAAAACTAAGATCCTTTGGTGACCTAACTGGTCTTAATTATTGTTAGTTCCGAACAGCATTTTATGCTGCGATTTCAATTACTCCTCCGTAATTGTCCTCCCATTTTCATAAGCATCCATGGTAGTGACACCTTTCGTACATTTTTCATCTTCTACAATGTCAGTATATATATTGTTTTTTATTACCAATATGAAGTCCAACTCTCCTTTCGGTACAGAATTTTGGTAAACTTTGTATACTTGTAACAACAACGACGGACAAAGTAACTACAGTGAGAAAAGGACTCAGTGGACCATGCGCTCCAGCTTTGTCCTGCTTGTTTGCTCTGAATACCGTGCTCCGTGGAGGTATACAACATAGTAGGGTATTATGGTGCTTGCCCGAAACTAGCTCCTAGTTTTAAACTCTGGGTAACATTTTGTTAGCTTCATCATGTACCGATTGATTATTTTCGTAGTTCAATGGAACTTTTTAAGGATTCCATAGTAATTTTTATTTGCTGTTATTTATTAATTATATTTATTTAAGGATTAATACATAGTATCGTTCAGGTAAGGACGTAATGAACTTCAACACCACTTGTCTTCAACACCTTCTTTATATTAGAGTTTCTTCTTTAACGATTTGTCTGCAGTACTTGTATGAGTAGATTATAAATTAAATAATAAACATAAGTTGCCATAACATTCTACTTTCGATTCTGTATAATACTATATTGAAAATATTTATAAGGTTGACGAATTTATACATGAACCGAATATAATATAGTCCCCAGCAACTGGCGTATATCGATCCACGCATTCACTTCTCCAACCCAATCCCCTGTGATATTCTATTGAAATTGAATTATAATTTACAATTTACTTAAGGTACACAAATATTGTTAATAACTGAAATTTAGTTTACAAAACTTTCTTACTTTGATTATGAAAGTTTCGAACGTACCAACAAACTAAAGCCAATATTCGAGCTTGATAATAGTTGTGTCAACATTCAGTCGGTAAGTTATAATATGATTTGGAGTGGAAAACCTACTTATATAAATCGCGTCTAATCCTTTACAGCGCTTAATGTTTCAAGACGGAATTATGCATAACCCAAGGGATTAGCTGCTTGTCATCTCTGTCGCACCAGAACGGCTCAG
This sequence comes from Eilema sororculum, assembly GCA_914829495.1. Classification (NCBI taxonomy): domain Eukaryota; kingdom Metazoa; phylum Arthropoda; class Insecta; order Lepidoptera; family Erebidae; genus Eilema; species Eilema sororculum. Next base: position 10,500,187 of record OU618553.1, on the reverse strand, counting down.
CCAGATCATTTTCATGGTCGAATGTGCGGACAACCTTTAGATATAAACACAAAGGAAATAGCGCTAGTCCTAATGGTATTTTGTTAATGTAATATTTTACGCTTTGAGTGTAAGAGATTATAGTTTGTATGTGTAGGTTTATCTGTTTCTCAATAAGATTATTATCGTATGGGACGTGAAATATGTTATGATAATTACTGACTTCTGTAATATATTTCTTGTGTAGACACTAGATTTATTGCAGTATTTATTGCTTTGACGTAATAGTTCAAGGATCAGGCTCAGATGGAAATTGTAACTTTGCATGTATGCCTTTTTGGGTTGACTACGGAACGAGCAAACTTGTATTATGTAAGACCATAATTTGTACCTGTGTTCGCAAATAAACATTGATTATGATTATGATTATGGATCTCAGACTTGTAATCATCCACTAACGGTTCTCCGTACCATCCCTCACCCAATACACGGCTTTTATGCAACTCAACGGCATGCTAAGGCTGCTAATGATTTGATAATATTTCGTTCAAAAAACATTTTACACTGACTGTGACCAACCTAGAAATAAAATATATTATTTCTTTATGTATTTTATCTTCAGCAATCTAATTAAACATTACATAACATAATGTTTACGACCATTTTGTATACCAAGAAACAGTAATTCTTAATCCGTTAATAGTCAGCAAGACAGCCATTTCCTCATAGATCTCATAGGAAAAATAAAACAAGGAAACATTTTATTAGCATCGTTTCTTGTCTTATTGCTACCGACATTTCGCTGAGGTCTTGCCACGTTGTATATCTCAATGTGCCTGTGGCGAAGGGCGACTCAAGTTGGCTGGAACAAGTAAGTTTGTTGAAATAAGTGACGTAGAATGATCAATAGGGCGGAGGCCGAACTCGGCCGCCACGATAACGTAATTACCGGCAAAGCCTCGCCCAACGAGTGACCTGAGCCGCCTCTACATTGTTTCTCGTCCATAATCTATTGGGTTATTTTATGTATCATGATTTTCCATTACGGTGGGAAATTTGAGGGCCACCGAAATGGGATGCGTTACCGCAAGTTATATAGCTTCGTCAAGGAAATATGAAATGACAATCTTAGGGTCTCTATTTTGTTGTTTTTGTTTGTGTATCATTCGTGAATAGGATTACATTAAGTATGCGATGGTGATAGCTGTATACATAATACTAAGTATAAGTATTATTTAAATAGCTTCAGCACGGCTAAGTAACTGTCCGTATTAATATTATAAATACGAAAGTAACTCTGTCTGTCTGTCTGTATGTTAAGCTTTCACGTCTAAACCACTGAACCGATTTAGATGAAATTTGGTACAGGGGTAGATTAGACCTTGAGAAAGGACATAGGCTAGATACAGAGGACACCCACGCGGGCGTAGCCGCGGGCAAAAGCTAGTAGTTAATAATATCCCATCTCGTTACGGATTAGAGTCCTTACGACAAGGAATTTTCCTGTAATCGAATATATAGTGAGATGACCTTCGACCTTCGACTTTCCCTATGTTACCAGAGATGCCGAAAACGAAAAGTAAAAATAAGGAAAAATAAAAGAGTAATGCCAAGGCTCCTCCGTGTAACACTGATATCTCAAAATTTAAAAATTACGTGATAATTAATTTTGTGTGAATCCATACTAATATTATAAATGCGAAAGTAACTCTGTCTGTCTGTATATTATGTTTTCACGCCCTAACCACTGAACCGATTTTGATGAAATTTGGTATAGGGGTAGATTAGACCTTGAGAAAGGACATAGGCTATGTTTCGGCGCGATAACCGACATCCACGCGGGCGGAGCCGCGGGCAAAAGCTAGTATTTTATACTTCTAAAGCTTTAAGCAGCAAAATTAAACAGAGATGACAAAAACTTAATCTGTGACCTGAAATTGGACGCTCACTTTTACCAAACTTTTCTCATCCTCCAAGCCTTTTTCGAACTCAGTTGGGATTGCCTTTTCAGTCTAACTATGAAGCAGTCAAACATGAGACATTTTCCGGGAAACGACTGCCGTTTGATCTCTAGAACATACTTGCAATATCGCAGTTCTCTAGTAGACCAGTTATTGAACTTTTTAGAGCTCTACTAACTAACATTTTTGGGAATCCTATTTTTGGTGAACTGACACGAAAGGGTCTCAATGTGCAAAGAACGCATCCTAAGACGGATTTGGCTATTATTGTTTATCATTCAATTTTCTCTCAAGTATGATATCCATACTTAATATTATAATTGCGAAAGGAGATACACTGGGAGAAGATAATTTGAGGACCGAGGCCCCATCGCCACGATAGAAGAAGAAGAATGCGAAAGTAACCCTGTCTGTCTGTCTGTATGTTACGCTTTCACGCTTAAACCACTGAATTGATTTTGATGAAATTTGGTACAGAGGTAGATTAGACCTTGAGGAAGGACATAGGCTATATTTGGTCGCAATAACCGAAATCCACACGGGCGGAGCCGCGCGCAAAAGCTAGTATGTAATACAAAAGTGTTAGAAACCTGTACAAATTCTACTATAAATGAACTCCTATTCCAAGCTGTTTCTGCATTCTAACTACCAAATATTTCGACACAGCCACGTAACATTTATTTATTACTATAATTTTCCGTAATAGGAGCTATGAAACTATTTATAGTGAGACTTGCGAAACTTTAATCCCTGTGTGTGTATTAAATAATATCAAAATGAACTACTATTTTGCCGTTGTATAATGTAGAGGTAATTGTGAATAATGTGATATTAGTTGTTGCCTGCAGCTCCACCTATGTGTTATTTAAGACTATAATAATCTATCCGTATTCCAATCCTAATTTCAGCCAGATCCAGGCAAGCATCGTGGATTCAATGCCCGCTTATCTCAATATTTGTATATTATGAATATATTTATTTGCATTGCCTTGAGCATTTTAATTATATATGTAAGTATGTTATAGGCATTCTGCAATACATACTGTAGTATATTCCAAAAAAAAATATTAAAAATGTTCTAAATCTAAAATGTTTTCTATTTTAAAGTCACTGAGATCTTAGCATAATAAAATTCAACACCGAAAATGAGACTTATTAAATTATAAGATTCTTTACTTTTTTTTTACAAAAGATGAAAAGTAACCCTTTTTTCTTAATTTCAATAATTGTGTGTACCTTTTGTTATTGACTTTTACTTTTCTTCCTTTTGCGAAAGACCTCATTCCTTTTATAGCTACTTATTTCCATAAATCGAGCGAAACCAACCCAGTAGGTACCCCACTAACTGCATTGTCTGTGGCGGGACAAAGGACGATTATTAAGACTAAGAGTTCAATAATGGCAGAAAATGTTCCCAACACCATTGTCCCATTCTTGGGCTTAGAACTGCAAGATAAAATTATATCAGTGGCACAAAGGACTCAGCTCTTTTGAGCCCACACGAGTTGTGGCGTATATTAATGAAAGTCAAATTGTTTGTGACTAGCTGATGCCCGCGCGATGCTTGCGTTTTCTCGACCAAGCATAGCTATGGCTTTACCTAAGCTCCAATGTATCTGTGTACCAAATCTTATCAGGTTATCTTCAAAAATGACGAAGTTTCATACATTTTCATCCCCTAAAAAATGGGGAACTTTTTGCGATAACAGGAGGCTATGTCCTTTCCCAAGACTTTTTTTATGGATTAGGGAGGCAAACGAGCAGATGACCTTATGGTAAGCGATCACCGCCGCCCATGGACCATGGACCATGGATATTTAAGTACACGTTTATATTTTTGATCATACATGGCATTAGGCTCATTAATCTTTCTACGTTATTTGCGTGACATGTACTGTTTGCTTATTTCGTGCGTAATTCATCACAATTTCACTTTTAGTTTGTATAGCTGTAGTCAAACAGTACGACAACAATGCGAGTCCTCAAGTATGTATGACGGTAATGGCGTACCTGGAACCGACACCATTATAATACTCCACAATTGAAGCGTGTAGGGTTAGTTGAATTGCGTCTTATGATAAACCACTCACTCGGGGTGATTATCTAAACGTGCGGGCAATGGCCTTGGTTGTTCACAGTACTACACATACTTACATAATAGATCAACTGCTAGTTTTGCCCGCGGCTCCGTCCAGAGGTGGGTAAACGTAGAATAGGAACTATGTATTTATTTTTGTAGTTAACTGTACTGAGATACATTAGATTTACACAATTAAGCGAGATGGTGACACAAAAAAGAGTAACACTGGAAGTAGTCAATTCACGCGCTGGCGAATCTCATACAGAAGCCTTATCGCGATCATTGGAAATGAAACGTGTTTATGGCAGACTTTTTAGTCCACGATCTTATGCAATAACAAATAATTAACTTATAACAATAGTTGTCGCCATCGTGAACACACAAACAGACTCCAACAAACATCAAAAAATATTCTATGAACATGGCTCTCCGTGAACATGGCTGCTGGAAAATGCCTGAAGGTCAGTTTAAAAGTAAATAATAACAAATATACCGCGATAGAATCCGTGAAAAGTTCAATGAGCGACATTCGCGTAAACTTTAGAAAATATCATTTTCCATGAGTTCAATATACAGACACAACTAATTTACAATTTCGCACTAGTATAGATAGATATATTTCGGTTTACATTCAACTAGATCGCAATAATAGGCGAGCGTGTCGAGTTGTACCCGGTTAACCCTACTCAAACTGGGACCCGTTTCTTGTAATCGGACAATTGATGATGATAATGACGCAAAACATTTGTGTTTTTTATTTTCAAATGGTTTGTAAACTATTATTTGAAATGTGAACAACATGTGAAGGTCTTAAAAAAGGTTAACTACTTACGAGTGCTGTTGAATTCTGGGTATTTTAGCGCGCATGGCCATTGAAGGGTTTGATCTAAAAATTTCACCATTAATAGCATCTCTTACTTCTAACATCTACTATTTTGTTTTGAGTATTTTTATATTTTCTGTGCAGCACTAATTTAAAAATATTTTATGTAATCTACATATACCTCATATACTCACACCTATTACCCTCCGCGGTAGGCAAAGGCTGTGATCTGCTCCTATTCTTACATACTTACTACTACTTCACAAGCTTTAAACCTTTCATGCTTCTGAACTGCCCTTTTCTGGCACACTATTAATTTATTTTGTCAGTGTACTATCAACGTGTATATATCAAACAACTAGCTTAATCAGCCGTTGAATTAACTGAAGCTATGCCATAATATACCTTACGAGGTCGACTCCTGCTGGTATGCCCATTCACTTATGCCTTACATACTTGATCAACCAACTAGTTTAATCAGCCGTTGAATTAACTGAAGCTATGGCACAATATACCTTACGAGGTTGACTACGGCTGATATGCCCATTTACTTATGCCTTACATACTTGATGAGCCAACTAGCTTAATCAGCCGTTGATTTAACTGTAGCTAGTTGGCTATGGCATAATATGCCTTACGAGGTCGACTCCTGCTGGTATGCCCATTCCCTTATGCCTTACATACTTACATTCACTCCATACTCTTTCGTTCTAGGTAGCCCTTTAACATGTAATTTGTCTAGTCTTTATAGTTATATGAAATAAAATGTCCATATATGCAAAGTTAAACTACCGAATTATGGCACCTAAATGTCTCTTGTAGGTTTTGTTTACTTTTATCCCGAAATAAAACAAATGGCCAGTGTATAAAAATAACGGGCACCTATTTATCAGTCTGGCATTTCATGACAGTTTAAGCCGTTGGGTAAATTGTTCAGGCTCTAATGATAACCTACACTTTTTGAAATATTTTATAGAGTGAATGTATGTTATACTGAATATTACAGTAAACACTCTTGGCCACTTTTTTATGTTTTTTTCTTCTACAGAGGAAAAATGTGTCTCTGAAAATTCACGAACAAACAATTACGATCAGCTAACTAAAATATGGAAGAATATCGAATATCTAAGTTTAGTCAAATCCGCAGTTAGACTGGTAAAGCGGACCCCAGACTCCAAGCTGAAAGCTTCGTTTGTGACTGGGATTAACGATATGAGGAAGAAGAACGACTAAAATATGAAAGAATATTATGCATCTACTCATTTTAATGATTGTATGTAACCACATCAGCAGAATTTCTCTATCTTGAACTCAATTAGGCATTGAACCATCCTATTAAGACAACTGTTTAACAACATATTATCACAGTATAACGAGAGATCTTACAGTAGTTCATCGCGTTTGATGTTTGCGGAAATGCCGCCTTTTGCAGGTTTGTCAGGGTTGTCACTTCAGTTTTTATATATATTTTTTTCTGTAATATTCTATATATAACTCCTATTGGTTCTCTTTGTTCTGTCAAGGCACATCAACTCACGCTAATTTATATTACTAGGTGATGCCCGTGGCTCCGCTCGCATGGATGTCGGCTATTGCGACTTTTGGTTATATCTCCGGTTCTACTCAACCAATTATGATCAAGCAAACGTAATATTTTAAGTCTGAGTTTTTGGATTTTGGTTTCGATTTCGATTTCGGTTTCAAATTCGATTTCGTTTTCGATTTCGAATTTCTATTTCGATTCCGACTTGAATTTGGATATTGATTCGGGTTCGGTTTTGGGGTTGGATTCGGATTCGAATTCGAATTTCGCTAATCGCCGATATCGCTAAATTGATGATATATTCTTAAGGAACCTATCCACGATCAGTTCGCCTGCAGTTTCAAATCGTATCGGGCGGCCTGCAGTCCTAAGTCGACAGCGCCCACACACGAAAGCGATTTTGGCCTGGTGGCCATGCCCTGCTGTCAGTTTTGCGGCTACACACGATCAGTTGGGAGTAGACAGTTTCCCATCGTATGATTGCCTGCCGGCAATTGTCTGCTATCGGGCTTGACGACCATGTTACCGACGATCAAAGATGGCGGACTTGAAATTTAAAAAAAACAAATCGAGGTTTTCGTGCTGACTAATTACGTGTAATAAAATCCATTTAGCTATCCAAGATGGCGGACTTGAAATTTCCCACAAAGTCAACATGAGCATCGTTTTGGAGGTTTTCAGAGTTGCTAATTACGAATATATCATCCATCCAGTCATCTGGGATTGCCACATGAATAACATATTCGTAATCAGCAACCCCGAAAACCTTGGAAACGATACCCGTATCGATTTTAGTAAAAATTCCGAGTCTGCCATCTTGGATCGCGAAATGGATGTTATATTCGCAATCAGCGACCCCAAAAACCCGGAAAACGATACCCATATCGATTTTAGTGAAAATTTCGAGTCCGCCATCTTGGATCACCAAATGGATGTTATATTCGCAATCAGCGACCCCAAAAACCCTGAAAACTATACCCATATCGATTTTGGTAGAAATTTCGAGTCCGCCATCTTGGATCGCGAAATGGATGTTATATTCGCAATCAGCGACTCCAAAAACCCCGAAAACGATACCCATATCGATGTTAGTAAAAATTTCAAGTCCGCCATCTTGGATCTCCAAATGGATGTTATATTCACAATCAGCGACCCCAAAAACCCTGAAAACGATACCCATATCGATTTTAGTGAAAATTTCGAGTCCGCCATCTTGGATCACCAAATGGATGTTATATTCGCAATCAGCGACCCCAAAAACCCTGAAAACGATACCCATATCGATTTTGGTAAAAATTTCGAGTCCGCCATCTTGGATTGCGAAATGGATGTTATATTCGCAATCAGCGACCCCAAAAACCCTGAAAACGATACCCATATCGATTTTTGAGAAAATTTCGTGTCCGCCATCTTGGATAGCTAAATATAGAAAACGAAAAAAAAACTTTTAACAAACAAAACGAGCCTTGAAAAAAAAATCAAGTGATTAGTGTGATTACAAAAATGAGACAGCCCTGTATCCTTAGTACCGAGTAAAATGTATGGGCGTACCGAGTAATACCCCGTCCCCCACCACCCCTCTCCCCCCGCACGATTGCTCTGTCTAGACGGCTTCGTTGACCGACTGTATGTAGTATGAATCGTTAGACTGTGATATTATTATGTTTATCGAATACATCAGAAAAAGTAAACTGATGGTACTCGAACCTGCAATATTTCCCTTAAAGGGGGAATGCCTTGACCAACTAGGGCACCGAGACACGCCCGATGTGATACAAATTATCCTTTATATTTTTATTCTGATTTATTCGATTTGTATAGTTAGCATATTTAATGCTATAAAAATACATTCAAACACATCTTTAGTAGTTGGTGGGTACAGTCGGCAAAGAAGATTAGCATACACCTCTTTACTTACAAATTTATATGACATCTCTCTATTTCTAATTCAAAATGCTTTAAAATTTGATTAAAATCTTTCTATTCACATCTTCTTTGCTGACTGTACCGACAAAAAATCGCTCAATATCAAAGTTCATTATTTATCGATGAAGATAAGTACCAAAAGTAATAGGACTATCGGAACATGTCACTATTGGCGTCTCGTTTGTGGACTGGCAGTATTCCAACGAAGAAAATTTACCGAATCTATACCACTTGTCTTCATAACGTCTGTGCACATACAGTGAGTAACATATTCATGAAATCGGCAGACTTATTTTTAACTGTGCGCTATATTTTCTGCCGAATAATTTTCAGAATTCACAGTCTAAATATTCTTACTAATATTATAAATGCGAAAGTAACTCTGTCTGTCTGTCTATCTGTCTGTCTTTCTGTCTGTCTGTCTGTATGTTACGCTTTAATGCCTAAACCGCTGAGCCGTTTTTGATGAAATTTGGTATAGGGATAGGTTAGACCATGAGAAAGGACATAGGCTATGTTTGGTCGCGATAACCGACATCCACGCGGGTGGAGCCGCGGGCAAAAGCTAGTTGATACGATAAATGATTGAAAAATTAAATACAACTTCGACAAATCATGAAATCGTCATATGTGATTTGAAAGTAATTGATGTAAGTAGAACAGGTAGTTTTAACTGCTGAGGAACGGTGGAATCCGAAAGTCATATTTTTTAAAAGATTTACCTTCATCTTAGTGTTAATCCCAGTCACAACCGAAGGTTTCAGCTATAAGATATCAATTTATAATGTCTTTATACATATATAGAATATATAGGAATAAAAAATTCTTTAAACATGTTAATGCTTTCAAGGTTTCCTTTTGTAATGGCAAAAGGAAACAGCATTTAACATTTCCACCAACCTAACCTACAAAATGGTATAGGTTAGGTTGATTGAATAGTTAATAAGTTGTAGTAAGTAATTAAAATAATAAATGCCAATTTATTTTACTTAATATCTGAAAGGGCAAAAATGAAGCCCTGTTTTTATAGTTAAAAAAAGCAATCGTTAAAATTCTAACAAGATTCAGACTTTTGAAAATATTTCTTTCTTCCACAGGCCGTCCAGCACCAACAGTGACGTGGCTGATAGACGGCAGGGCTGCGCCTCAGTACATCGGGGAGAAGACTGACACACACGTGGTAGTGAACAAGCTGGAGCTACCGCACGTGAAAAGGAATCATCTGAACACGACGTTTAAGTGCCGCGCCTCCAACACTAATCTCGTCAGCCCACAAGAAAAGACTGTTAGACTAGAAATGAATTGTAAGTATAAATTGGCCATGCTTATAATTATTCCCCACATTTTAGGGAAAAAAATATTACTGGTATACTAAATTTTATAACTACCCACCTGCGAAAAATGTTAAATATCTATAGTTTTTAGAAATTGGAACATACAAAACCATTGCTAAATGTAAACTTTTAAGAATGCCATAAGGCGAAACCGGACAGGTTCAATATCCATATCCATACTAATATTATAAATGCGGAAGTAACTCTGTCTGTCTGTCTGTCTGTATGTTACGCTTTCACGCCTAAACCACTGAACCGATTTTGATGAAATTTGGTTTAGGGATAGGTTAGACCTTGAGAAAGGACATAGGCTATGTTTGGTTGCGATAACCGACATCCACGCGGGCGGAGCCGCGGGCAAAAGCTAGTAATAAATACTGTGAAAAAAGTACAAATGTTTTTTTTTTTAAAAGAATATTAGAACCGAAGTTACTAATATTCCCTCTAACCCCTCCAACTAGGCTAAAATGCTTGTGCTAGGAGTGGGTTCTCAATATGTGTAACAATGAATTCCACCAAGTACCATCAATCAACAATATAAATAGTATAAAACCTCACATTATCCATTTATCGTTTATTATTAGGCACAATACTATAATTTTATAGTGACTACATTGGAGTATAATAGAGCCACCCGATTTCTTCCTGTGGGTGTCGTACGTAGAAGGCGACTAAGGGATAAGGTTGTTCTCCTACCGACAGATCCAAACATACAGCCCATGAATGAATAAGTGCCCGCGTCGCGACAATTGGCTCGCCCATTCTTTTTTTTCCGTGCGGAAATCCCCTCAGATAACCCCCCCTGCCGGAGCCGGAAGAGGAGGTTATGTCGGACTTGAACCGACTAAAACCGCTCGCCGACTGTCGGTCGCGGTGCTAGGCCAGAGGTGAGGTCGTCACCCCTGTTGATCGAATGTGTCCGAAAATCATAGTTGACGAAATGTACATATATCCCTACAGGAATTTACGTTGAGTATATGTATGTAATTATATAATATCAATATAAAAAGTGAGGGAACCCTGTACCTGTAGTTATTAATTCAAAATAACCGTACATAATATTATCTGTAGCCAAGTTAAAAGTATTCCTACATTTCAAAAGGTTTATTATAGCCACAATACATCATATTAATGGTGGTACATTTTCACAGTGAAGCCGACGCTGGTGGAGATATTAAACAAGCCAGTAACACTATCGTCCGAGAGATACGTCACTCTGATGTGCGTATCCGAAGGCTCGAGGCCTCCAGCTCAACTCACCTGGTACAAGGATAACAGAAAATTCAAAAGAGGAAAGGTAAGCATATTTTGTTATTTTCTTTACATATTATATTTTCTTTCATTTTACAGAGTAATGATGTTGGTTTTCTGCTACGTTTCGGTTTGGATTTTATTGATATAGCTGTTCATTTATTTATTTTAAATTATATTAAAAGGTTTATAGGATTGAGAAATGAATAAAAGGGATAATGATTATAATAACGTTATTACATGAAATTAATGGATTCTATAGGCATTTGTTTCTTATTATCTTATGCTAAAAACGTCGGTAACATACTCGTAGTGGTTAAGGAGTGGGCCTTACGAAAAATATTATTATTAGTAAAACCACTTTTTAAGGGATTCTATCACCCCGCGACCATGGCCACTGACAGGTGGCTAAAACTTCAGGTTAAAAGTAAATATCATCATCATCATCACTGGTTACCTATCTTAATCCCGAATTTTAATATTCCGAATATCATAATCCAGAAAACGTTTGGCCATTTATTCATAATCCCGGTTTTCCAAATTCCGAAGTTTTATTTGCCATATAATCGCAACTCCGAATTTCATTTTCCTATTTATTCATTTGTACGACGTTTTATAATCCAGACGAACGAATTCCAGACACACGAAATCTAAATGCACAAAATCCAGATGACCGTAATCCATTTTTTTTTTTTTTTTTTTTATATAGGACACGTCAATTTGACTTCACCTCGCCTGATGTTAAGCTAAAGGCAAAGTCTCGGAAAGAGGGTCACCATCGTAAACATTTACCATGTTAACAGTGGTGGCACTCAGCTTGACGGCCTCATTAGATGCCTTTTCACGCCCCGCTTAAAGGACCCGGGACTGTAGGAAGAAGGAAACACGTGAGCTGGCAGGGAATTCCAGGTCTTAGTGGTGCGGCATAGGAATGAATCACTGAAACGCTTGGTTCTAGCAGGTATACTCTGCACCGTAAATGGATGACATCTTAGCCCTGCACGTGTCGTCCTGTGAAGGAAAGGGGAGGGTGGGACTAGTTGGAAGAGCTCGTCGTCGAACTGCCAAAGACGCAACATCTCTACGCATCTGCAAAGGCTCGACGGTGTTCGTGACCTCAGGATCCCCAATAATGCGGACCGCACGTCGCTGCAACCTGTCGAGAGCATCTAATAAGTACTTTGCGGAGCCGTCCCAGTCCACAAATTTTTTTTTGAAATGCAGTTTATTGATATCCAGACAAACAAAAACAAACACAAAGACAGACAAACAAACAAACCTAACCCAATGAGTCGAATTTTTCTAGCACTCGCCGGCCGCTGCCGCGGCACGATTCGGGTAACAGAAATTCGATATTTCAATAGGTTACCTCATCACTACATAGTATAAAGCAAAGGCACTTTCCGCGTTTATCCGTCCTAATAATTATATGCATAGGTCTTTAAAACTACGCGAAGGATTTTGATGCGGTTCTTTTAGTAGATAGAGTGAACTAAGATGCAGCGGGAACGGAATCTAATCCCACGCGGTCGGAAAGAAATTGGCGGTACAAAGTTCGCTGGGTCAGCTAGTGACAGATAAATCGTAAATAAAAAGTCGTTTTATTTCAATTCGCATAAACTTTAGAAAATGTTAAATACTATTAAGTAGTACGAGTATTTTCGGTTACTAATATACTAAAACAAATATTGTTAACAAACCTTTTGTTAGTAAAATATGTATGTCGTAGTGTGTAATTTCTTAAAGAAACATGATTATCTGAATGAATTTTTTATAGCATTTATTATGCTAACTTTTAAATTCGCAAAACATTGGAAAAAATGAAATGCTCAAGTGAGACTCGAACTCGCGACCTTTCCCTTACAGGGGGACTGCTCTTCCAACTGAGCTATTGAGCGACACTTGAATCATTCCAAATTTTCCTTCTCTTTATATCCGTCTATAAAGGCGACGGTGCAGCCATCTACCAACATTCTTACGAACTGTTGGAAACAATGAGTTCGAGTCTCACTTGAGCATTTCATTTTTTCCAATGTTTTTCGAACATGATTATCGTTGCTTTTTTTTTCTTAGATCATAGAAGCAATGAATGAAACATGGGTGAGCAGTCAGATGCAGTTCATACCCCTACCTGAAGACGACGGAGTGCAACTTAAGTGCCAAGCGGATAACAACGCACTGCCTGGACAGAGCTTAGAAGATTCGTTCAAGCTGGATGTAGTTTGTAAGTACTATTATAACTATAAGAAATCAAGTCTCTGGTTACATCAATAACGCTAATGGAGGTTTATACTTGACGGGCTCATCTAAATGCTTTTGACACTCTGCTTTAACCCAACATTGTAGGAAGTGAACACGAATGTTAGTAAAAAAATTCAATAACGCTTAAATGATGGTTATGCTTGACGGGCTCATCAAATGCTCTTGACACTCTGCTTTAACCCGAAATTGTAGAAAGAAGGGAACACGTATGTTATTAAAGAATTTCAAGTCTTCATGGTCCAGCAAATTAAATAATATATTGCATTAGTAAATACAAATTATCACAAACAGGTTCATGAATGTTTAGAATGTTTAGAATTAGCATATTGCAGTCCAATGCTGGACATAGGCCTCGCTCAATGTTAGGAGGCTTTAGCCTACCGTATCCGAGCTGACCAGATGAGTTGGTACAGAATTCTGACGTTTGATATCTGACGTTTGATATAGAATTTTTTTTCCACAACATTCTACACAACGCTATCTAGACCCATGGTAAGCTTTTATAGTTTGTGTTATGGAATCTAGAATGCGGATAAACATACTTATATACTTTTTTTTGTAAATACATACATATTATACAATAGAAACACCCAGACCAATGCAAATAGCCATATTCATGCATACAAATATTTGCACTGAGCGGGAATCGAACCCGCGCCTCCTGCGTGGCAGTCGCGTGCACTACCGCCACGCCACGGAGGCTGTTTATTTTGAGTTTTCTTTCTCTCGCAGTAATATCGTCTGCTTCGACTCCCGTCGGATAAAATTGAGTGCTTGCTAAGTTTATATTCTTTCTCCGTCACCATACGGAGTTTTTTTTATGTAGCTACTAGCTTTTGCCCGCGGCTCCGCCCGCCCGCATGGATGTCGGTTCTCGACAATTATTCGAATTTTTCTCGCCGTAAAAACCATCCTTGAACTTCAACAAACATTTAAAAAAATAATTGGCCAAATTGGTCCAGGCGTTATTAAGTAATGCGCTTACCGACACATTTAGCGATTCATTTTTATAATATATTATAGATGTGGAATTTACATTCTATAAGCCATAACACAAGCTATACAAGCTATGCTTATTTGAATTTGGACAGCGTTGTAGAATAAATGAAATTGGACAAAGACACTAGAGAACTACAGTACAAAATATAACAAAATGTCTACCATACAAGCTCATATTCTGAGATGAAAACGAGCCATAATTGTTTACACAAATCAACTGTTCCGCCTGTGTGCCTACGATGACAAAATTAGCGTAACTTCTTAATTCGTTAAGACTTTCTCTTAACGAATATTACTGCGAATAAGCAATAAAGGAGCTCTGTCTAACCAGTTTGCACATTCCCAACATCGTTTGGTTTAATTATTATTGTTACTTTACTCTTTCAGCAAACTCTACGTATGACACACTGTTGTCTAATCTTCACTTAAACTGTTCTTACCTTTGATAAAATCTAATTTTATGTCAAACTACTAAATAATAATCTTTAAGGGTCTTTATTGTTACTCGATCTTGGACCTAAATTGCGAAATAAAGAAGGCCGGGGCGCACGCAGATTGTTTTAAAATAATATATATTTGGTGAATTTGATCTCGTCCACCGCAGTACTCAATCATGTTAAAACGAATGAATGGATCTAAATTAATTTTGGCGCAGAGATTTATATAATCTTTAGATTCTATTTGACTTATATAATCTAGGATGGCTCATATGATTTTTATCTCGGGAAAAGTTATTGCAGAAAATATAATTTTACCCCTCGTCGTAGAAATTATGTACTTAAGTATTCCCGGATGTACTCTTCTTGTGTCCAAAATTTGAGCAAAATCTATTTAGCCACTTTTGCGAGATTGAGTAACATACAAACAACAAACTCACTTTCGCTTTTCTAATATTAGTTTAATTAGTTAGAATTGTCTAAACTTTCATAATAAGCCCTTCGGGTAATGTGTCGAACCCAACCCATAAGTTTGAGTGTAGACGATTGATTGGTATTTGAATCAATGAGTGACACGCAATATTAACATTGTTGGGCGTAATCAGGTAGGGGTTCACCCTCCTCTTCCTTTTGAATATACAGAATATACCTTCATACAGTCGCTAACAGTGTTAGAAACATATGCCACGTTGCCGACAACTATGGCTCTTCAAATCTTACGTAAAATAGTAAATATTATTAATTTAAACCTATTTAATTTATCCTCTGAAGATTACTTTCAAAAATTATACATCAGGGCCTCGATTTTACTAAAGCAAAATTGCTTTAGTCCCACAGTCCCAACAAAAAAGTGGCCTTAAATTGCAACTGTGTATATATATAACTGTGGAATATTATTAATTTGAATGAATTTTTTATAGCATTTATTATGCTAACTTTTAAGTTCGAAAAACATTGGAAAAAATGAAATGCTCAAGTGAGACTCGAACTCACGACCTTTCCCTTACAGGGGGATTGCTCTGCCAACTGAGCTATTGAGCACCACTTGAATCATTCCAAATTTTCCTTCTCTTGAGCATTTCATTTTTTCCAATGTTTTTCGAATATAATTAATGTTATTAACATTAATAATATTCCACAATGCTATCTAGACCCATGCTAGCTTGTGTTATGACATCTAGAATGAGGAAAAACATCCTTAGATTTTTTTTCTATATACACAAACACACAAATCATACTGAGAAACACCCAGACTATTGCAAATATTTATATTCATGCATATAAATATTTGCGCAGAGCGGAGATTGAACCCGCGCCTCCTGCGTAGCGGCCGCGTTCACTACCGCCACGCCATTATGTAATATCACGTTGTAATGTCATTTGGTACACATTTTCACTAATCATCAAAAAAGGAAAACCTATGCATTCCCATCATTATTTTTTTATATACAAAAGTTATTGATAAACGTATTTTATACTTTCCAAAATAACGTTAAGACGCCAGTTTCGTAAACATTTGTGCTCACGTTGAAAGGGTATTATTAAGTAAACACTGAGTCAGACGAAATTACGAATCACGAGAGCCCCAAAACGCGTTGTTCTCGAAACGTAATATACGGTATAATATGTACACGTTGCTACTTTCTTAATTAAAATATATGTAATTGAAACATGCGTTACATCCTCCCAGTCACAAACGTTTATACTTAAATATAATCCGAGTTAAGGAGCTTTATGTAATTCGATGTTATTAAAAAAGCAATCGTAATAATCTTAGATTTTAATTTTGTATCGCATTCTGAATACTCGTATATTATTATGTTTAGTAAGAAGATCTATTATATTGGGATGCTTTTGGTATTGTAATATGACTAGTTAGGTACTGCAGCGTTATTATTCTTTTTTTAGTTACGTAAAGTACACTTCCATAATGATTATAATTAACAAAAATTTGAAGCCAATGAGTTTTTTTTTTTGCTTCTGCTGGACATAGGCCTCTCCCAAAAAGTGTTTCAGATCCCATACACCTGTGACGTAATATTATGTTAGTATATTTCAATAGATTGAAAATTATTTTTTAAAAGTTCCACATAGTAACATCTCAGCTAAAGATGGTATATAATTAATAATACGTGTCTCATTATCACTGTAATAGAAAATACTGAAGTGCTTTTCACGAAGACGTCGAGAAAAGTCATAATTATAATAATACAGCGTATTAAGAGGGGAAAATCACTTAACTGAGCGACGCACGCTGTCGAGAAACCCTCATTATGGTTTAAGATGTTCTATATATTAGATACCTACAAAGATCTTTAATTCTTTGTGTAGGTACCATATAATTTTGTGCATACTCAAAAATTAACTTAATGACTCGTGTACCACTTAAACATCAGTTTCTAAAGCCATTTAGTATTGAAATTAGTATTCTTTTATAATCGATTTTCAACTTAGAATTTAATACAAAAGATCTTCACAATTTAGAATTATTCTAAATGACTATTATGATGATAGAGGCGTATATAACTACCAAGGTATATGAGGCTTAAACTAACCTCATTTTATAGCAGGTACATCTCTTTAACGACAGCCTCCGTAGCGTGACGATATTGAACGCGGCCGCTACGCAGGAGGCGCGGGTACGATCCCCGCTCAGTGAAATATTTGTATGCATGAATACGGGTATTTGCATTGATCTGGTTGCGCCTTGGAGAGCACGTTAAGCCTTCGGTCCCGTTTGCTATACGAACATCTATGGCAGTCGTTACGGGTAGTTGGAGCCCTCACAAGTCCTACGGTTTAACTGCAATGCTTCGATGTCAAATGGCAGCCGCTTCACAGAAAATATCGAACAACTCAGCCAACTCCACAGTTAGAGGCAAAGCGGACCCCAGATTCCAAGTTAAAAGCTTTCGAATGCGACTGGGATTAAAGCAAAGATGAAGAAGAAGACATCTGCTCTTTAACGTACAAAGATCTGGAACAGACAATCAATAATTTAGATTCTAGCGCAACGGTATGATATTATTCAATTCTTTACAATGTATGTATTCAATAATAAGCTGATATTTTAATATTACAAACAGACTCTTCAATTTTATTATTTGTATAGATATGTGAACACTTACACTAAAAGCTTTACATAATCCGCTTAACCTAAAAGCTAAAATGTACGGAGTATTTCACAAAAGATTAAAAACAGTACCTAAATTGCAGTGATTATACGGTATTACTACGTTTTCTTTACCAAAGTATGCTTATCTAGGCCTATCTTATTTACTAACCTCTAGTGACACAACGAAGCCCGCGGCGACGGCTTCTCTTACCCACTATATTCTACAATCTCCACGGCGAAACTTTTCGTACCAGGACGACTAACTTGTTCTCAACTAATTCCGTCTAATTTAGTCTGCGGCTGGCATGGACTTGCAGACGCATGGCTTACACTGACTCTGGAGTGACACCTTCCTGTCTGAAGGATTAATTTGCCTTTGTTGACCGTCCTGTGTCCACTGTTTGACATGCTATGTTAAGCTGCTACATCTACGGACAAAACTGCTATTTTAGTTCCAGTGGTCAGGAAGGTTTGTTGTGGGATTGGGGACAGGGTTTGAGGAAGACATTTGGAATTTGTGTGAATACGTAAATGGATTGGTTTATAATGAAAATGAATTGATAGAAATAAATGACTTAAAAATAAACCCTTTAGAAAATTCTACATAAAAAATAATTTTGACCAAAGTATTTACTCGTACCTTAGCTTAAATAAAAAATTTTAATTACCGGAATTCGTGCTCGGTCATAACAATGACTACAGCATTGCCCTTCATTGCTATAAAAATAGAAATGGTAAAATATACATTTAAACAGTTTCGTTATTCAGTAATTCAGTCAACTCATTTTAACCGGGCTTGTCATTCCCAAACAAACAACCTATGTAACAATATTAAAAGCTTGTATGCGCCAACATGAGAAACTTCGTAAAATGTAATTAAAACCTTGTTAGCGCGGCCAAGCTCACACAACATCAACACTTAACATCCGCCGAGGACTCACCAAAAACTAATTCGGAGTATTAGGTCTAGTGGCCCGCCCCGCCCTCTGTACGCTCGATCACAAAACGTTTAAGGGATTATGAGGTTTAAACATATAACATGCGCATAGAAAATATTAAAATAATAATAGCATTGTACTATTGAGTACAGTAAGAGTTTAGTCCAGCTAATTTGTATTTCGATTCTTCGATTTTTGCATAAACCCTTAACTTCAACTGAAACTCGTATCTACATTACGTAGTCACTTTATTCATATTGTTATGTGGAAATTGTTATGTTTTTTTGTGGAAACTGAAGTACAGCTGCATAATAACGTACCTATTTCAGCTTCAAGTGTTCGTGCTTGTAAATGTAATAATGAAATTTACATTTCACGATCACAATCGAGCCACTCAATCACAACACTAATTCCTCAACGGGCCGGTCATTTTTGAAACACACCGGAAACGCACTGACTCTATTACGACAGAGGAAATTAATTTCCAAATATAAATAAATTCTATTTACTTCTGCTCGGCGAACCGTAACGCATTTAGAGTAGGGAGAATTTCGCCGCTCACGGCGTGAATCGTTTTGGCAACAATTTAAACGGAGAAATCGTAAATGTTTATTTGGAGAACGGGCGTTTCCTCCGGCCGCGGGGCGACGTCGTTATAGGTCTTTAATGGCCAATAAAGTGTCAACGCCCGCTGCTCGCCGCGGATAAGTGTTCACCTGAAGCAAAAATGCCTTCCCATTGTGAACGAAAGTATAATATAAATTTCTGACCTTTGTCTCCTACAACGTGTTAAATAAAAATTATATTTTATACCGAATATGAATTAGGTTAAGCATCATGAACCGTTTCAGAAGGCTTCTACTTTGTTAACATTTTGTAAACCGCATAAACAATACAAACTTTTGGCAGGTAAGTTCAGGCAGGTAGTGAGATTAATAGATATTCTAAAAAAGTGATCTTATAGGTAGGGATAGTATAACATACGTGAAAAAAGAGTGTAAGGATGCGTGGAAGATATTGTCCACTTAGAACAGCCGAATAGCACCTGCGCGAATAACAAATAGCCTAGAGCACGAAGGGGCATTATCAAATTAATATAAATACGTAGGCTCATTTAACTACTTACAATTTTGGGCCTACCTCGACAAGAGGACAAGAAACACAATGACGACCAACACCGAATATATCAAGATATATCTGTTGCATAGCACCTGTATTGTCCGTGAATCCTGTAATCGATATCGGATATAATATGATTTAACAATCAGAATTTCTCAACAGCCCCCAATTTAGAACATGGCCCGGCAATATCACCTTGGGAAATATGAATGTTATACACCTTCCCATAACCCTTTGGGAAGGTATAAGCATAAAACTGTTCTTGTGAGACCTTTTCTTGTTTATGAATTGAAGAATTATTTGTAGCTGCCTTAATGAAATTCATTGAATTAAAAACACAGAAAGCGGATTCTATTATGATTTATTTGGTACTAGCTTTGCCCGCGGCTCCGCCCGCGTGGATGTTGGTTATCGCGACAAAACATAGCCTATGTCCTTTCTCAAGGTCTAATCTACCCCTATACCATATTTTATCAAAATCGGTTCAGTGGTTTGGGCGTAAAAGCGTAACATACGGACAGACAGTCAGACAGACAGACAGACAGAGTTACTTTGGAGGATAGTTAGTTAGTTAGTTTAGGAGAAATAGTTTTCTAAATTCATTGAATAGCCCAACCGTCATGAAGAAAATAAATCAAACATAGCCTAAATAAACAACCATTTCCTATTCGTAGTTTATTTATCTAAATTAAGCATCGACCTATTTAGTTAGAAAACTTGTTTCGAAGTCAAGAAGTCAACAGTTTCTAATCTAAATTGGGGTAAACGTGACTGTTTTTTAATTGACTATTTACTCACGAAACTCAGTCTAGTGAAGAAAATTAAGAGGATGTGTGAAGCAAATTTGTATTTTAGATTTATACTAGCTTTTGCCCGCGGCTCCGCCCGCGTGGATGTCGATTATCGCGACAAAACATAGCCTCGTCCTTTCTCATGTTCTAATCTACGCTTATACCAAATTTCATCAAAATCGGTTCAGTGGTTTAGGTGTGAAAGCGTAACATACAGACAGACAGAGTTACTTTCGCATTTATAATATTAGTATGGATTTTTATAATCCCAATACGACTAGGGTTACCATCCGTCCGGATTAATCCGGACATGTCCGGACTTTTCGACACTTGTCCGGACTTTGTCCGGCTCCTTAACTTGTCCGGATTTTTTTCAATTAGATGGAATATGAGAAAGAAAATTTCATACCTACTATGTAATATCAAATAAGTCTTTAATTTTTATTACTTAACCTGTCCTTTATCTATAATCAAAATATTAAATTTTCTTTAATAATCAACATAAGGATCAAACAATAAATCTTCTTGCAAACCAACTAGTATTCACAGTATAAAATACTTTCTTGAAAAATAAATCAAACTTGATTTATACTTTTCAACACTAGATACTTTACTGAGTACTCAGGTTCATTTAAAGTTATCTTTTAGAAATCTTCTCAACTCATATTTTAAGGTTGTATTTTAATCATTAGCAATGATTTTTATTATTACCGTGATCAGTTGGGCGTGTCAAATGTAGTATATTGTGTATATTATACTGTCATATAGATGGGTTTGTATCTTTAATATGAATGAGCCACCTGACCCAGGGACTGGACTTAGGACTGAACCTAAAATGTACCTTATACGCACGGTACATGTTTCTGGGGTGTCTTTTGAGGGTACTTAAAAGAAACATGTACCGTGCGTATAGAGCACATTTTAGGTTCGGTATGCTTGGTGAATTTGAACTCGTCTACCGCAGTAGCACCCCGTGCTGTCCTTAAAAGACACCCAAGAAACGTGTAATGCGCGTTAAGAGCACATTATGTCCAAGATATATATGTCCCGAGCAATACCATGCCATTGCAAGTGTCCGGATTTTTATCGAAATGTCCGGCTTTTTGTCAGGACTTTTCAAATTCCTAAATGGTAACCCTAAATACGACCCTACTACTACTGTATCTTGGACCTAAATGTGCTTAAAATGTGCTCTATTTTTTTTTATACCACTTTGGTGGCAGACAAGCACACCCATCTGATAGAAAGTGGTTACCGAGGCCTATGGACGTATGCAACATCGGAGCGTTACACTCGTGCTGCCTACCCTGAAGAAACCTTCTAATGCCCCTTTTGAAGACCCTCTATACGCACAGTACACATTTTTTGGGTGTGTTTTGAGGATAGCACGTGTCCATTGAGGTTGTCTGGAAGAAATCGCACCCAGCGATAAGACCGCCATTTGTACTGTCACTTTTACATTATTTTCTGTGTACTTTTTCCACAAGGTGTACAATACAATATGTATTGTATTGTATTGTGTAGGTACTACTGCGGTGAACGAGCTCAAATTCACCATAGATTATTAAAAAACAATCCGCGCGCGGCTGGGCCTCTGTATTCTCGCGATTTAGGTCCAAGATAATGTGTCCCAAGGTATACACGTATACAGTAATCACAACGTTACTTATAGAAATTTTAGATATTACTTGATTAAATTTATCCCTCATATATTTGTAATATTTCTTTTTTAGTATAGTATATCTATCTACCTTTGGCACAGAATAGATTGCCTTTGGGTAAAGTTGCTTGACAGCCTCCTGAGGCGTGGCGGTATTGCACACGACTGCCACGCAGAAGAAATATTTGTATGCATGAATATGGCTATTTGCATTGGTCTGTGTGTTTCTATGTATAATATGTATGTATTTACAAAATAAAGTATATAAGTATGTTTATCCGCATTCTAGATTCCATAACACGAGCTTTAAAAGCTTACCATGGGTCTAGATAGCGTTGTGTAGAATGTTGTGGAATATTTATATTATTTATTTATTTAGTACCATTTCATGGATTTCATTTTATTTAAATTTTGTTAGAGACTCTTATCTTAAAATTGGTCCTATTGACTGATGCCATAAAAGTGAAGAATATCTTTATTTCGATTACCGAATAGGCAAGTGGGTTTCCAGGAATCTTTGGAACCAGTTGTGTTTCTTTTCAGGGATAAAGAAATCTTTCCTTTGCATTAAATTAGCTATCTTTAGTATATACCTACTGGTTACTTTTCCTTTAGGTAGAAAGAAAAACATTCTGTATTCAGTGTGTCTCATACATTATTGTGACTTGGTGTAGAAACGTTGACAGCTTAAAGTTGATAAATTACTGCTGTCAAGCTCATTTGAACGGGCATTGAACTCTTCAAACTTGAGTTGTGAATAAAAATTAGAGGCAATTAGTCCTAACTTTACTTATAAATATGAACCTGAAAACTTCTGGACCTGTCCTTGATAATTAAAATTCTTGTCAGGAGCAATTTACCGAAGTTAATTATTAAGAATATGGTCGCTGGTTCAAGTGCTGTGTTTTAGTTTTCTTAAATGCTAAATGTAAATATATAGTCAAAATTAATCAATTAACCCGCTCCTTACCGTACCATGGGCAAAGGTGCTCATGACGCTAGCGGCATTACCCCGCTGGATTGCAACGGCCAACCTTTCCCCCGGGTACGAGGCGGAGCGAGAGTCACCGGTTTTATCCCTCAACCTGCATTCCAGTTCGCTCACTAGGTTCTATTTCACATAATCTTTCTAATTGCTTCTTCTTCCTACACTCCTGGGTTTTTAAATGGACCGTGAAAAAGCATCCAATAGGGTCGTCTGCTGCAGGCTACCAATGTGGAATTATTGGTACTTATAAAGATGACCCTCATACCTAAAACTTCACCTTTACCCATCACTTCACCAACAGGCAGATGATAATACACATTCTAGACATGGTCATTGTAAAATGTAGCCTTTTAAAAATATGGCTGGCTGGAAAACACTGAGTTTTTTTTTCATATCTTTGTTGCAGATCCGCCCGTGGTCTCTCTTTCCTTGGGCAGCACTCTTAACCCTCACGATATCAAAGAGGGTGATGACGTGTACTTCGAGTGTTCAGTCCGTGCAAATCCAAGAGAACACAGGATATCGTGGTATCATAATGTAAGTATTAGATTTGAAAGTAAACAACCACGATTTTCTTCCTCCTAAACCCGCCAGTGAAGCTAAAGTGCTTGTGTTTAGAGTCGGTTCACGTTGATAGTGTATTCAAACACGATACTTCTTGATCTAAAGGATGACTCCTTATAGATTAACCACTAATCCATCATTATTAAAGTTCCAAGAGACAATAAATATCAAGGTGACGAATAAGATTACCACAGAGTAGATACGCTTGATGAATTGTCGGCCAGAGTTGAAGTTGGCTGTTCATTATTGGACCCAAAATAGATTATCTCATCGCCTCGTCGATATTGATGTAATGTTTCGTTCGAGACAGATTATGAATATTATGATTAAAGATACGCTAAGGTAGTCAAGATACTATTAAATTACTAGTAGACTTTGAACATCATTATAATTTTGTCATCCCTGATAGATAGAGGGAGATAGATGTAGAGAGAGATAAATACTAACACCACAGTGTGGCTAGAACTAGCGTACTGGAACTTTTAAAAACTATACACGGTTATTATACTCAGTCAGTATAGTTGCACAATTTCCCTTTTTTTTTTTTTATATTTGGTCCGTCAATTGACTGCACCCCGCTAGATGGCAACAAAGCTGAAGTGCAGTCCAGAAGATGCAGACCACCATTCCCGGTGCCATTGGACGTAAAATGGTGGTCCCTAACTTGACGGCCTTGATAGATGCCTTTTCACGCCCCGCTTGAAGAACCCGGGACTGTAAGAGGAGGGAAACACGTATGCGGGCAGAGCATTCCAGCTCTTTATCGTGCGGCAGAGGAAAGAGCCCGCAAACCGTTTAGTGCGAGATGGTATGGATTCCACCGTGTGTGGATGGCACCGCAGACCAGCACGTGTTGTTCTGGATAGGAAGGGAGAGGGTGGGATCAGTTGAAATAACTCCTCAGAACACTCGCCGTGGTAGAGGCGGTAAATAACGGCCAGAGAGGCAACGTCTCTACGCAACTGCAGAGGTTCCAAGGTGTTGGTAACCTCAGGATCACCTATGATACGAACTGTAAGTCGCTGCATTCTGTCAAGAGCGTCTAACAGGTATTGCGCGGAACCATCCCAGAGATGAGAACAGTATTCCACACAAGAGCGAATCTGTGTCTTGTACAGAAGACACCGCTGCTCCGGCGTGAAAAACCGCTTCGCCCTGTTCAAGATCCCGAGTTTGCGCGACGCTGTTTTGATGACGCTCTCGATGTAATTCTTGTTGTTCAGGTTGCAGCGAACATCTATTCCGAGCATGTCAATGTGGTCCTGTAGAGCCAGCGGTGTATTCTGGAGAGTAGGGAGAGGAAGGAAGGGGGAGGTCTTGGCTGTGAACGCGCACGCTTGTGTTTTTTTGGCATTGAACTCGACCAGATTTTCTGAGGGGATTCTTGGGAGATGCAAGTCAGGACCCGGTCGAGCTCAACGACAAGCCGCTGTCTATTTGCGTCAGTGTCAGCCCGCTTGGCCACGGGGTGCCCGAAGTATCGCCCATGTAGAGTGCTATCATCTGCATAGCAATGGATACTGCCTTTTTTTTTTTTTTTTTACCGTGGGGGAAAATCCTTCATGGATGTTATGCCGGACTCCTACCGACTAAAAACCCCCACGGTAACGCCCAGAAGCCTATGGATGGGAGCCCCGGGTAAGCCCTCGGAAGGATGTCCCAGGACTCCCATCAGACCTACGGCTACAATTGCGGCCTCGTCTCGGGGGTGGTTCGGGTGCTATCCCGCGTCTATGGGGGGGTTTTCGGGTGTTATCCCGCTTCTTAGGGGGGGGGGGGGCGTGCGTGAATCCCTCACGTCACGCTGCCGTCATGGGCCTGCTTCTGTAAAGACGGTGAGCAGCCAACTCACCGTCCTCAGGCCCCCGGTCATGGAGGCCGATGGTCTTCGGCGAAGACACGTCGGCGGTGCCCAAGCCGCCGACTGCGGAACTCGGGTGGGAGAGTTTTCTCCCGCTCTCGCCCCGCCGCCTCTTTCACGAGCATGACCTGCTCACAGAAAGAGGCGGCGCAGTCCCACTTACTCCCGCTGGAGACCATGGCTCGCACCATGGTCTCGAGCGAGAGGGTGCCCACGCCCAGACCCACCACGAGGACCTGGCGCTGTTGCGCCCACGCCGTGCACTCCAATGGATACTGCCTACTGCTAGCATATCATTTATATGCAGAAAAAAGAGAGTGGGCGATAAGACGGACCCCTGGGGCACGCCAGCATTAACCTGCATGAACTCTGAGGCCCGGCCGTCACAGAGAACTCGGATACTACGCTCATGCAGGAAGCTGGCAACCCAGTCGCATAGTCGAACAGGCAGACCATAGGCCGAAAGCTTGGAAAGTAGCGAACTGTGCCAGACTCTATCAAAGGCTTTGGCGATATCAAGACTGATAGCCAATGATTCGCCATGCCTGTCCATAGCCTCACCCCAGAGGTGTGTGACGTAAGCCAAAATATCACCCGTTGACCGTTTCGGTCTGAACCCGTACTGTCGGTCATTAATTAGGGAGTGATCTTCTAGGTAACGCATGACCTGTGCGTTAATGATATGCTCAAACACTTTACAGAGGACTGAGGTGACAGCTATGGGTCGGTAGTTCGCCGGGTCCGAGCGATCCCCCTTTTTGGGGACCGGCTGTATGTTCGCCTCCTTCCAAGCCTGCGGCACTACTCCCGAAGCATACGACAATCGGTACATTCGCGTGAGCGCCGGCGTCAACTCCGCTGCGCATTTTTTCAGGACTACCGGCGGAATACCATCGGGGCCACTGGCTTTCCGGATGTCGAGTGATTGCAGGGTTTTGCGGACGTCGCAGTGCCTGATACGGATATCAGGCATTGAGTGATCGCAACTTGGCAATGTGGGCGCCTGCACACTACAGTTGTCAACCCGGGAATTAGCCGCGAAGAGGTCAACCAGCATATCCGCTTGCTCCTGAGGCTCATGGGCCAGTGATCCGTCTGGGCATCGCAGCGGGGGCAACGAGGGCTGGCAAAAGTTAGCTTGTACGACTTTGGCCAGTCGCCAGTATCCACGACTGCCCGCAGGGTGCGACATGAGTTGCTCGCCAAGCCGTGCCACGCGCTGGGCATCCGCTCTGATGTAAGCCCTTTTGCAGTCCTTGGTGGCTCTGTTATACGCCGCCTTGAGATGGCCCTCACTTGGATCGCGCATTGCATGTGCCCTGGTCTAAGCGCGGTACGCCAACTGTTTTTGCTGAACAGCAGCAGCGCACTCACGACCGAACCAGGGTCGAGTTCTGAGGGCACTGGTGACCTCAGTGTATGGAATATAATACTCCATGCCCAAACTGATTTCACCAGCGATGGCAGATGCGCAATCTGATGGGTCCCCACCATTAAAGCAGCGCTGAGTCCACGGGACGGATGCAAAGTAATCTCGTAGTCCATCCCAATCTGCTGACGAATAGTGCCATAACCGTCTTTTGATCTCCACTGGTCTTGGGGGGGTAGCGATACCCAACTAACAAAATACCCTTATAACGAACGGATTATACAGCTATAATACTGGTAATTGTTATATAGTAGCAAAATTTACGACAATATACCATTTAAAGGCATATTATGAGAGGGTTTGGCTAATACTACTTTAATTCTTATAAGTCAGTCAGGTACACGTTTATAAAGCTGAATTATATGACAACTATAAAATCTCGTACAGAAGTTACTCTTATAACCGTTTATTATATGGCTAAATGGTCATATAATATAGAGAGCCATATAAAGGTTTTAATTAACGTTAACATTAAAATTAACATTTTAAAAAAAATAATTAATAAAAAATTAACATTAAAGGTTGAGATACAGGTCGAAAGCCTAGTTCAGCAGCAGATGCTAAAACCGAACACAAATTTAATCAAAGCATACTGTAAAATTCTAAATAACAAACTGTGTTAGCATGTATAATATTTTAGGACTAAATAAATGAATTATGAATTATGAATTATGAATAATGAAGTCTTTTTAAACTTATTAAAGTGGTTTATATGATAATTATAAAGTTTGGAATCTCATAAAAGTATTATGAGCAGTGTTTATATAACAAATGCTTACTTGCTACATAAATGACTTGTAAAAGTGCATAGGTAATGTAAAGATCAATTATCTAGCCGCATTAAGAATATCAACCTAATAATACTTTATTATTATGTTTTATACTACTTAAGTGCGCCATTTTAACAAGTGGAAAAATATAAGTACCGTAGTATTCATAATGAACGAGGATGGCTGGAAAAGATATAAGCGAAGTGGTGGCTATAGAAAGAGGGTGGAAAAAAAAAAAAAGCTATGTGTGACTAAAACGCGTACATCAAGTATTGCATTTTCTACAATAGAAATTAATAAAGAGGAAAATATTAGTGGTTCCGTACCAAATAAAAATATGAGAGAAATGTTTGGTTTACCACAATCCTCCTCTTTACAAGAACTTGGACATGAATACAATACGGCAGAGAATAATGAAAGTGATACTGCTGATGGCAGTGCTGATGATGAAGAAATAGTAGATTGTATTACAAGGGAGCAAAGTAGTATTTTACGGCGAGGGCGCTACTTTGAATCAAGAGCAAAGCGAAGGATTCTAGAATAGAATCCCGAGCGTAGCGAGGGATTCTAACGTAGAATCCTGAGCGCAGCGAGGGATTCAAAGTACACCGCCCGAGGGAAAAATAATTTGCTCCCGAGTTATACACTCTACTTTTCATCCCCTTTCTATGAGAAAATTTATTTCTCCCGAGATTTCGGGCGTAACAAGTTTTGTACGGCGTTGTTAGCTTCTATAATATCTAATTGTTTCAAGAGTTAATGCATTGTCACTTACTTAACTCGAAGTAGAACTCATATTATTTTGCAAAATACAACTTAAATAGGTAATGTACTAATTACAAGAACAGAGAGGTAATTGGCGCTCTTTGTTTTTTTTTTTTTTTAGTTAGCACAGGTCACCCCGAGCTATGCAGCCAACAGTAATCCGTACAATTTGAGTTCGATTTCTATGAATGATAATGTTCCAAATTCAAATCACTTTTACGGCCCGCTGCATGGCCTTGAACAGAAAAGAGCTATTTTGCGCCCCGCTACAGTGACAGTAAAGTGACATTTTTCGAATAGAAGGGATGAAAAATGTTATAATATCTGTGACAATATCAGAAATTGGGCTGTAAAGTTTAATATTCCTCATGTAGCTTTATATGAGTTGTCGAAGATTATTAATAAAGCTATTCCTCATACTTTACCATTAGATGCACGTACCTTGCTTAAAACGAATGATGGCCAATTACACATTATTGAACTGGGGACAGGTCCTTATTGGCACAATGGCTTAATTAATCAGTTATCTAAATATTTAAAAAACCTTTTTGAAATACCAAGTAAAAGACATAATTTTAATCGATATGTATTTATTTTAAACTTAAATATAACTATTTAACTACCAAAGGCACTTTCCGACGTATTTATTGGAGATCACTTTACATTAATATTATATAAGAAAAAAATATTTTTCAGTCTAGTTTACTGGTTTACAATAAAATATTAAGGATAAAAACTTAATATTAACCTCTTCAAACAAAACATACAAAAACTAACAAAGGCCCAACTTGTGCATATTTATTGGCAAGAATGGCAAGTTTTACACAATGGTTTAGATTTAGAACATTGCAGGCAAGGCCATTTTGACTGTTGCAGATAAAAATCATCTCTTTTGAGAAAACGGTCCACGTCCTTGAAAACAACCATATTTAGAGCAATGCTACTGAATAAAAATTATAGATGTGGTTATGGTTTTCTCAGTTACTTTAGGGAACTCCAAAATTACTCAATATGGAGACGACAATAATATTAGACACGATGTTGGTTTTATAACCCCCTTGTAGGTGTTGTAAAAAATGCTTTTACACTTGTAACAGCAGTAACCAAGACATGGCCAATAATAATATATTTTGAAATGCATATAAACGAATAATTCATTGGGCCCTTAAAAAATACATCAAATATCATACCACACTTTACCGTAAATAATAATTTGCAGTAGTTTTTTACTACTTACTACCTAAAACCACTAACTCCAAGCATAGTAGTACTTGCTTTTGACAACTCAATTGCGAATAAAAATAAAATGTCTTCTAAAAATCCGGTACAACCACTTGAAAACAACAATAGCGAAAAGCTGCGACGGCGACTGTTAAAAGAATAATTTCTCCTTATAGATGAGTTAGATAATGCAACTATAAGGATATTGTTCTTGTAAACATCTTCTATGTAACAAGTATAAGTGTAAAGATCTTGTAAGATGCTCTTATAAACCTTCTACAAGAAACATATGCTTTTTATATGACCACAATATAGCTACTATAAGGTTTAGTTTCTTATAAATTGGGCCCAAACCCACCCTTATTATCGTTAATATGACCTTTATAAGTCTATTTTTTTTTACTTTATAATCCTTTATAAGACAAGATTTGCTACTTGGGTAGGCACCTTGGCACAGATCAACTTGTGGTCGGAGGTACCCAAAGGTCCTTTTCTTAATATATTACTAGTATTATTTGATATTTCCGCACCCGCGCTCGCCATTACCCTTGGCTTACAATCTGTTCGAGGCTTATGTCTTTTCACTTTCATAGTTATAGCTTATTTTGAGTATTATAAGATTTCAAGTCTCGGCATTAATTTTCCGGAAACGAATAAGCGAACGCTTATTTTCCGTGGCAGATTAATTATGTTCAGTGCGTGGCGGATTGGTGCACCCACGGATTGCTGTCAGCGAGTGGATAACTCCCCGCGAAGACCCGGAGAGTCCGCGTTATGGTATTTTACCACCTGCCGACAACTTCCATATACATACCCTTTAACTGAAAAACATTGCACAAACTACAGTAAATATAAAAATGATTGATAAGGGTCATTTTAGAAATTCTACTTCACAAAACACGCCAAGCAGTGATTTCATGTTACTCTTCCACATCCTTAAGCACTTTACAAAAATCTTAGTACATTACGTAAAACGTATAACACATTTTCAGAATTCTTTAAATGATTTCTTTTTTGTTCTTACTTATAAGAATCAAAAGCTTACATAACAACTGCTATTTACGGATATACCAAAGTGTGAGACACGCAACTGAACAAAAAATATACATTAAAACACAGAACTTTGATTACAAATACACTGAAACAAAATGTCCACCGTCACCGTACAATCTAAATTACATTTGAATAACGGTGGCCCAATCACACTGTAGTTCGTAACCTTTATAGGAAATAGAATAAGGTTCTGTACACGGTGCGTTAGAGGTTTTTACAGTCGGCCAACCTTCCCTCTGTCAGACGAGGCTCCGGGGTATGCTTTCCCTAGACTTATCTACCACTGCAGAATTTATTTTTTTAGAGGTAGCATACTGTCGGGGGAGTTAAGATCTTGATGGGAATTGTCTGCTGTCTTCCTGCAATTAACTAGGTATTTCTCCAGTCTTGAGCCGATACTGGAATCTGTAGGGTCGGAGCATCAGCATCACATAGTCATGGGTGACCAGAACACTAACCTCTTGACACCTGAAACGTCGCGAGATCGTAAATTGCTCGACATTGTTGAATCAGATAACTTACCAATTTTACCTCCATAAGCCTCCGTATTATAGTGTGTAGCCACACACCATAATACGGATGTGGATGATACTTGGCTGGACTTAATCCTAGCATCCAACCCATCGCTAGTCTCCTGTCAAGACCAACGTCCTATCTGTCGCGAGGAGATAAGATAAAGGTTGTTCCTAGAAATGTAAGCAAAACCAAGAAAGAGAAGTGGTAAGAGTAATCCGGTCGAGTAAGATTTGGATGCAACCGAGAACCACGCCAGACGATGATGATGATTATCGTCATACTTTATATCTTTTCTGTTTATGGATAAAGCAATAATAATATGGGATCCTATCTCGTTATGAAATAGAGCGTTTTCAACATTCTGTAAGATGATATTATAGAGAAGAAAGTTAAGCGTTTCAAAAGCTTACCAAATAGTTTTTGTAAGGGGTACAATTAGTTACAATACTTCGAAGCTCAATGAATAACAACCCTTAAATGAAAATCGAGCCACGTCACATCACGACTAATATTTCAAACATAACTAGTCAATTACAGGTACAATACGTGTTCGTGATATATTTTATTACGTAAATTACTGTGTAGTCATTCAGGACCTATAGAAATATCTAAAAAAACTAGTAATGAGAGTATATTATTATTCGTGAGGCATATCGATCACACCCACATAATATTAGGTCGGAACGGAATAATTGTTTCGTAAAATGAGATTTTTATGCCATTGGCACAAATTTATATCATACTAATTATTCATGAAGACAGAATTTTGAAAACCTCATTTGCGCAAAGGTCAAACTCAACATAGCACCGACTTCGTATGATATGTGGTTCTAAGTCATAACGGTACGACTCTATGTATATTATATTTACCATCCTATGCATATGCAAAAGTATAGGGTGTCTCAATAAGAGTGCACTTTTTAATTTTTAAATAAATACAAGTATTTTATGACAGAGTTGTGATATTTTTATTGTATTTGAAAGGAGACATGTTCCGATTAAGTATGGAATAAAACATCCGGCATTTACTTGACATTTTCCATGACTTTTGCACAGAGATGTGGCTGTATCTCACCGGTGACGCGTTGGATTTTCGATTTGAGCGCAGGAATTTTTTCGGGTTTATTCGCACAAACTCGAGATTTCACAAAACCCCAAAGAAAAAAATTGCACGGCGTTAAATCGCACAATCTTAGTGGCCAGTTGACATCAGAATTTCGTGAGATAATGTGTTCTGGAAATCGTTGCTGCAGTAAATCGATTGTTTTTCAATGAGTTTTGTAATGAGTTTTTACAATTTTAACGGGTTGTTCTTTCAAAAAGCGCTCCATTTTTAACAATCGGAATAAACTGAGATGACAACTGTAAAATTTCAGAGTTGCCACTTGCATGGAAAAAAAATATTCCAATTTTAAAAAGTGCACTCTTACTGAGACACCCTATTTAGACCAAGTGTCGTAACTTATACTTACGACCAAATTCGTATTTTGTAAATAGGTATGAGGTCGTAAGTCATTAAATAAGGCTATATTTTCGTGAAAATGACTTCACGTACGATATTGCTCTGCTAATTATTTATTCATCATATATCATACATAAACATCGGTGAAAAGGATTTCATTAATAAAATTATATAAGAAAGTTTCTTTAAACTGTTCTCCTAATAAAATATTTTTTTAGCGTTCCGACTTACTGCGTGGGTGTGGTCGATATTCACAAAGAGTAGAAAAATGTAGAAACTAAAAACCGTAATAATTATGTATGATAGCGTAATGATAGCCTATGTTACGCCTTAAATCATCAGCTGTCTGCCAAGGAAAATTCTGTCTAAATCGGCTCAGTCACTTTTTATACCACATAGGTAGCAGACAAGCACTTAATGGAAAGTGAAAAAAAAAACACTTTTAAATTACCATATAACAAACAAACAGAAGGATAAACAGCAAAAAATTATAATATATTTGATAAATGTCATAATAATACACTCATATTATCAATCTAAAAGTTGCGAGTGTTTATTTGCGTAGATAGTAACAGAAGGTTTGATAAGTTAAATATCATATCATTCTATTACACTAAAAACAGTGTTATAAAATTACAAATGTACAGTGTAACATAACGGAATACTTAAATAGCAATTTGTGTTCATAGTTATCAATTTATTTTCACAGCTAAATACCATTTGTATTTACCAAAACCGTTTGTCACGACAACACCACGGACTACTGAAGCATGTCCTAATGAAACACTGTGTTTAATAGACTTCTATCACGACATTTTTATAGATTTCTTTTTTAACAAGGGTGATAGACAAAGACATCATATCTTCTTACCATTCAGCAGACTTTAGTAAAACTGACTGGCTGAATATTAAAAAAAAATCTATATTAGTATCACTTAAGATGGAATCTGGGGCTCAATTCACTAACTTACGTACTTAGTTGCGTAAATTTACTTATGATTTTACTGACGTAAATATACGCAACGTGCAATAACCTTTGTCAGTTTCCGGTACAGACTACCACGTAAATATACACGACATATTATGTCATATGACATAATATGTCATTTATGAAAATAATGCCAGACTAAAATATAACTTGAATTGCCAATTTTTTTTCAATAAATTCTTATTATTAATTTTTTCAATCTCATACATAAATCTTATGTATGGAATTGTTTTGAACTATGATTTAATTAATATTAGTCTTCTTCTTTTCGTGTCAACGATTCACTTTTATGAATAATTACACTATTCGGGAATAGAATTATGCTATCTTAATCGCGCTGTCATAATATTAGTAGGTACTTATAACTATTATTATTATTTATGTGCTTCAAAAAAATCTATTTATGTTTAGATGAATATAGGATATATTTTTTATCATCATTGCACTACAGTTTAATAAGATACAATTATTGTAATGCATAAGTCATTTGTATTTTTATTTGACATAAGAAATAAGTTATACAACTATACACAGCAGGCTGCTAGAATGGCAACATTATAATACTAACTGATCGGATAGTGATATATCCAAGAAGAAATAAGAAAACCTTAAAAAAAAGAAGTTGTTTTGTGGTCTATGGTACCTATGATAAACAATTTTCTTACGTTCTGAACATTCATTAAAAACATTTATAGCGGAGCGGTATTGCATTTCTACCAACATAGCATCTATTTAAAGGATACCAAATATTCCTATTGTTGTACATATTAGTAATACTCGAAACAAATTTTGGTTGTACTATTTGTTCGGCTTTTTCTACAATATATATATTATATAATATGTATAATATGTAATTCAGTCAAGAAACTCGTGTTGATTGAGGGTGGCGCTGCGGTGCGCTCGACAGTTACGCAGATGGCGGGTTAGGCCCGTTATGGAACATAATAAAAAAAAGAAGAACCAAAGAGTGAATTTCCTTTATTCAATTCAGGCACTTACAGAGCACATTTAAATGTTTTATTTTTCTTCGTTTTTTTCGTGAGCAAATCCCCACGGATACCCGCCGGAGCCGGAGGGGGAGGTTATGTCGGACTCATACCGACTAAAACCACACGCCGTCTGTGGGTCACAGTGCTAGGCCGAAGGTGAGGTTGTCATCGATAGCCCTTGCACCTCGGCTGACCCAGGGTCTCCTCAAGAAGGAGGGACGACGCGCGGTG
This sequence comes from Eilema sororculum, assembly GCA_914829495.1. Classification (NCBI taxonomy): domain Eukaryota; kingdom Metazoa; phylum Arthropoda; class Insecta; order Lepidoptera; family Erebidae; genus Eilema; species Eilema sororculum. The sequence goes on along the minus strand of OU618553.1, from coordinate 10,465,132 downwards.
TCCCTAACTCGCCCCCGGTATGGGGAGCCACGCTTCTTAGCGCCCCACCGCCTTGGCCTGCTTTTGTTAGGGTGACAAGCAACTCCACCCGTCACCCCAGGCCCGCGCTTATGGGGGACGGAGGTCGGTTTGTACATCCGACGTCCATGTTGCCTTCGCCCGTGGGTAGCCGTCTATCTCGGTCACGCCGCCACTCCCTTTCCGCCGTCTCCTTCTCGAGCATTACTTGCTGCCAGGAGGCGCCGGCCTCCCATGCATCCGCGCAGCGGAACATCGCCGCGAGTAGGGTGGCGAGCGTGAGAACTCTCACTCCCAGGGTGGCGGCAGGGAGACGGGAGCTGGTGGCGACCAGCTCCCTTCTCGGCGTCTCCCACGCCGAATACTCGGGGAGCGTGTGCAGCCCTGAGTCCTCGCTTGCGTCGCAGTGATAGCACCCGGATGATGGCTCCTTAACGATCAGACGCAGATACCACCCGAAGCACCCGTGCCCGGTGATAATCTGCGTCAGTCGATACGAGGGGCTGCCATGTGCCCTCTCTAGTCTCTCTCCCCATGACATGGTATGGCCACTACGACAGCGTGCTCTGCGCGTAATTACTTAAGTCGTCGCTCCCACTCCGCCACCATATCCCTGTGAGGCCCGAATATATTCAGGCTCGGGATTGTATCCCCGCTTCCGCGCCTCCTTTCGGAACCGATATAGCACTGAAAGGGCCCTCGATTGTAGGATCCACGAGACTCGCCACAACGAAGGGTATCGTGCAGTACCTAATGGCCCTGGTAGCTATCGTCTGCTGCGGCGTACGCAGCAGGGGCATGAACCTGTCTTCCAGGTTTCCAGTTTATGGTTTGCAAATGGGTACCACCTGCTATCAAAGTTGTTTCGATATTTTCAGCATATTTTTTTAAATATGGTTAAGTTTATAATATTTTTACTTCTCTCATGTTCGATGAGTAGGTTCTTATTACCTCCAAATGAGAAAAGCCCTAGGGCGGTAAGTAATTTAAAAAAAACACTTATTTCCTTAAAAAAGTTCGCGTACATCTAACCATCATACAGGCAATAGACATCATGCATTCAGCCCAAAGACCAAAGAGGTCGCTTTGCTATTCAGCCTTGTCTTCGTGTGCGTATAATAGTCATCTATTTTAAATATCAAAAACGCGAAACTCAATTTCATTCTTGAAAAAAAAATTTTAAAGTTCTTTACTTGATTCTTTTTAATGAAAAAAGGCGGGAATAGAAAACTTTTACTTTAAATATTGTTTGTTTTTGGATTTTTTTTTTGAAACATCTCAAACTATTAATATACCCAAAAACACCTGTCCTTAAAATTTGAAAATTGTTCTCATTTCACTATAAACATTCACGCGCAGACTTATCGTGCGAGCACTCTATGTGAAAAGATTATGGTTGACGTACTGATGACTGACGTGGTGACTCAGGTTGCCTGTAAGAGATCGCTTGTAGCGATAAGGCCGCCATTTGTACATTTCTTATTATGTTGTCCGTACATGTACTAAAATTTATAAGTGTACAATAAAGATTTTTCTTATCTTATCTTATCTTATCTCCGCAAAACGGGGATCCCCTGTTTCTGGTACAGAAGGACCCCGACTGAGTGCTATTACTGTGATGCGACCGAGGGCTCAGGCGGCGCATGGCGTAACATAGGAGGTAGCTCAATGACCTCTGTCCTGCAGGACCGTAGACTTGGTGTGTGACAATGGTAGCCGCCTGTCACCATAGCAGAAAAGCGGCCCAGGGATGCCAATGCGATGCGCACAGATCGACCTTGAGTAGCGAAGTACTCAAAATGATCTCATTATTGCTTGAGACATATATCTGGGACCGAAAATGTGCTCTATACACGCAGTACACGATTTTTGACGATAGCACGGGGTGCTGCTGCGGTAGATGAGCTTCAGTTCACTAAGACAATTATATATTATTACAAAATAATCCGCACGCCCCAGGGCCTTTTATATCTCACGATTTGAGTCACTGGCAATTAGTATTGACATCGCCGCTTAGGGTTCGATAGGGTATGGCACACATCGCTGCTTTCCAAGCTACCAACCTTTGGCCTGCCTCCCAGATCGTGCAACTGGGTTGCAAGCGTCCTGCAGGAGCACCGTATTCGCGTCTTTTGTGATGGACGAGGTTCGGAGTTCTTGCAGGTGAATGCTGGCGCGCCGCAGGGTTCCGTCTTATCTCCCGCTCTATTTCTTCTGCATATCAATGACATGCTTTATGACTGTAGCATTAATTGCTATGGAAACGACAGCACCTTACACGGGAGTTATCACGCACATCCTGCGGCCAAGCAGTGTGAAATCGCGGAAAAAAGGCATCAAAACAGCCTAGCGTAAGCTCGGAGCTCGGAGCAGCGGCGTCTTCATACAAGACTCAAATTCGTTCCTACGTGGAATACTGCTCGCATCTCTGGGATGGCTACAGGTCGCTGCAACATGCGGTCCGCATCATTGGGAATCCTGAGGTCACGAACTTCCTCGAGCTTTTGCAGATGCGTAGAGATGTTGCGTCTTTGGCAGTATTCTACCGTCTCTACCATGGTGAATATTCTGATGAGCTCTTCTAATCAGTCCCACCCTCTCCTTTCCTTCACAGGATCCTACAGTCCCGGGGCCTTTAAGCGGGGCGTGAAAAGGCATCTGACAAAGCCATCAAGCTGAGTGCCACCACTGTTAACATGGTACATGTTTACGATGGTGACCCCCTTTCTGAGACTTTGCTTTTAGCTTACCATCAGGCGAGGTGAAGTGAAATTGACGTGTCCTTTATATAAAAAAATAGGTCCAAGATATATGGCCCGAGCTGTATCTTGATATTATGACCATTTTGTGCACCTTGCATGCTCACTGTACATACATGGCGCTGGAAAGCGCGCCTCCCCATTCCGGGGGCGAGTTGGGGACCTGGGTCAGCCGTGGTGCGAGGAATATGTCGATGACAACCTCACCTCCGGCCTAGCACCGCGACCCTCAGTCGGCGTGCGGTTTTAGTCGGTTCGAGTCCCACATAACCCCTTCCGGCTCCGGCGGGGGAGGTATCCGAGGTTTTCGCAGGCCAAAAAAAAAGGTGGAATTGATTTATGAGAAAAAGTTAAATACTATGTTTATCAGCATTCTAAATCACGAAACACAAGTTAGTTAATCCCTGTTTTCTTTAGGTCTGGATAGCGCAATGAAGATTATCGTATAATATTTATCGTGAACTAGCTTTTGCTCGCGGCTCCGCCCGCGTGGATGTCGGTTATCGCGACCAAACATAGCCTATGTCCTTACTCAAGGTTTAATCTACCCTCATACCAAATTTCATCAAAATCGGTTCAGTGGTTTAGGCGTGAAAGCTAACATACAGACAGACAGACAGACAGAGTTACTTTCGCATTTATAATATTAGTATGGATTTATTCAACGACAAATTTTAGCAATCATTGTAATTCAAATGTAAATAAATACTTACCGAATGATTTTCCTATGATAAAAAACATTTAAACTTTTATAATTTTTGTGAACGTATCTACGTATACAAATCGAGCAGAACATTGTCATCGAGTTCAGAACCATGATTTATCGCCTAAACCATAATTTTGACTTTGACAGATGTTACTGAATACCAGGTTATTAAGTTATCGATTTCCATAATCACAAGTATGCGATACGTGGTGTTAGTATATTATGACGTTTGAGCCATTTGTATGGGTGACGTAAGTTGTCAAAATGATAAAAACCTAAGTATCTGTAAACTTATGCTTTGACAGCTCGTACAGAATACCAGGTTATCGAAACGAAACTCACAAACTCACAAATACGTGATACGTGGCGATAGTGAATCGAGCCCCTGAATCGAAATGTAGTAATTGCTACGTTATTTTATGCTTTCTGAACTTACGTGGACCCACTAACAGGCATTTATATTAGTTGGAGCCTTATAGGATTACATTCATAAATATGTTTAAACCACTGTAGTTGATAAAATGATACTTCGCCATGCAAAAGAGAAATAATTTTATATTTAGTGTAGATATATAAAATAACATAACATAACACGCCTGTATTCCCCGAAGGGGTAGGCAGAGGTGCTAGCACCCACATTTCGCCAGTTTATGTTTAGGTCCCAATGTAATAGGTGGCGACTGGCGAGCCTATTGCCATTAACTGGGCACTTATAAACCTGCGATAAATACACACATATCTTCGAAAAGCATCGAAAAGTCATTGGTGTGTGCCATGGTAAAACTGGGATCGAACCCGAGACCTCGTCTCAGCAGTCCATTACCCATGTCCAGACTAGGCTAACGCAGATTTTTTTTAAAATGAAGTATTGTATTAAAGTATAAAGTATAAATACAGTTAAATCAAAGTCTCTATAATTTCATTTTTATATTTTGAGTTTGATTAAATATTAATAGTGACATCTGCCATCTGGCTGTTCTTGGCCGCGTAAAATATTCATCATACTCGTACTTTATGAAAAGTCTTTTGTGAGGGTAAGTTTAAAATGCATAGTTAATATATTATACGTAAAAGGGATAAGATAAGCAAATGGATAAGATAATATAAAAACCGATGATATACACGTCTTATTAAATCTCCAAATTAGAAAAAAGCTGCATTATGATATTTGTAATATGTAGAAAGCACGTTTGGCCGTCGACCCCGGTTGCCATACGAACATCTATAGCAGCCTTTGGGGGAGTTAGACCCCTCTAAAGTCCGTACGGCGGCGACACCGTTGTCCCCCCTCCCAAGGAGGGCCAGGCCGTAAGGGATGGCCCTGGATCAGCCGGGTTGCGAGGGATATGTCGATGACAACCTCACCTCCGGCCTAGCACCACGACCTACAGTCGGCGTGCAGTTTTAGTCGGTTCGAGTCCGATATAACCTCCTCTTCCGGCTCCGGCAGGGGGGGATCCGAGGGGACATCCGCACGAAAAAAAAAGGCCGTGCCAGATCGATTGAAAATAAAGTCAGCAGTAAAGTTTTGACAGCAAAAACAAACTAAAGTTTAATGTCAGTTAGTCAGTCAGTCGCCACGTGGCGCTGCAGTCGATTTCGCTACAGTATGACATTGTATACAACCCCTAAGTAACCGGTCTAAACTGGTCGCAAGGTCAGTTCGGTCAACAAACTTTATTCTCAATCCTCCTTCTCGTCTCCTCTCGACTCCTCTTCTGCCGCACCAGAGACGGGCCTGCCGCCGATAAAGTGGCGGGTGACCCACACTACGAACTACGATGGCGGAAGATGTTGTTCCCGCCATCGTCGATATGTGGTGACGACGGACACCGTGTTGGTTTAGTGGGTAGTCTGGCCTTTTTCGGAGGCTATGAGTCCCACACGAAGCCCGCCTAACTACTAAACTTCGATATCGCCAATTGGTTGTATAGGTCAGATGACAGTTGCTTTCGAAGTTTCGCCACATCACAGACTAGAAAACCGATCCCAACTGAAGTGGGAAAAGACTTAGAGAATGATGATGATGAATAGTTTATAAAAATGAAGAAATGTCATAAACATAAAAGTTCGAAGAAGTACCTACATTAAACCCACCATTGAACCCACACGGAATATTAACCTTCAACATATTGACTTAAATAGAATATGTTGAAATTATTAATGACTATGAGACACCCACATTATTACTTTAGACTGAAATTAATGAGAATAAAAAGACAGCTAGCTACTTCAAAATATAGTTACGTACCCTTGATTCAAATTAAATTTATAATAAACTAAAAGATATCTTTGAATTATAACATTCATGACTTCCATGAAGCGATTGCCATCTGACCTCTTCAACCTACGGGCAATACCGAAGTTTTATATTCAGACCAGTTATAAGACTTTATAGATCTCCAACTTCCCGTAACTCGATAATTTAGCGTATTGAGAGAAGCGTAATTTTTTTTACCTATTTACCCTTTTAGGCAATCCCTTCTTTTACTATTGTTTTAGCACTAAGCTTATCTTTTTTATTGTTTAGGACAAACCAGTCCTCCACAATGTGGTCTCTGGCATCATTGTGAGTACCAAGTCCTTGGTGCTGCAGAAGGTAACGAGGGACCACGGAGGTGACTACTCCTGTCGAGCGACCAACGCTCTTGGTGAAACAGCCAGCCAATCTACGCAACTAAGTATACAATGCAAGTATTTTTCAATATATAATTGTATTCATTACATTTTTATATTACAGACTTTAAGTATACAGGTGTAAGGATCTAACATCCACATTTATTTTGATCATCGTATCACAGCGTTAATCCCGGTTGCATAGTATAACCCTTGTTCTATGAAATCCGGGGTTTTGCTTTCCTGTTGTTTCTCAGGAATGGGCTTAAATTGGTTGTTACGGGTTCGACTACCATCTGACCCCAATAGGGAGGTCTGCTTCAAACCTTTGACCGTTAATTAACAGGTATAACTATGTATGACAGGAATTCATATTTTGTCTACATATTTCGTAAAATCTTTTTTTTTCATAGTAACAGTCTTGTCTCAACTATTCGTATCAATAACATTTTGCAAGGTATGAGGTTCATCATTGAAAATTTAAAAGTAATTAAATTCGTGTGATTTATTTGATTAATATTTTTTTTTTTAACTATCGTGGTGTAAACTTATGTATTTTTATGACAAGTCGGCAAAAGTAAGTTGTTATCGAGTGAAGTCCCCAATTGTCAAAAAAAAACATTAATAAATAATAAAAACATAAATAACGATTAACAAAAAATCCACCGTTCTCCCTCTTTTATGCCCCATAATGGATAGAACCAGGGATCAAGGAATTACGACAGAAGAGGGCGGAAAATTGAATTCATTCAGTTGTTTAATAGAGAATTTACTTACTGCAGTAGCTGTAGCTCCACTTTCCCCATAAATTTTGCTCGTTTTGCGGCCATACGTTCCTAAATGTAGCCTAGGTAGGAATAAAATACGGTGAAATCCGCTTATAATGAAATCAAAGGAAAGTGACAAACACGTTTTACTAATAAACATAGTTTTAGAAAATAAACTTCCTATTTTGAAAACGGGAGAAAGAAAGGAAAAATGGAGTATACAGATACCTAGTCCTAAATAAACATCGTCGTGGAGACGCTTACGATAGGCAAGGAATTTTGTTGGTCACTATAACCAGACATAATTTCATAAAAATTCTTCCTTCGCCTCGGAGCTTGGTGCCTCGTTACTACTTCTCCTCTCTTTAGTTTGACTATACGGCTTTTATAGGAGCAATTATCATCTGATCCCCCAATCTCGAGAGGAAAACCTGCGCCAGAGCCTCTTTGGTCAACCAGAAAAGGTGTACCGAACTGGCACGTGAGATGGGCCCCGCAAATTTCGGTAAAGATTAAAAAAATACACTCATCAATATAAAACAAATACACAGGATATATTATAATACTGTGAAATTCTTATTTCCATATTAACTGCTACGGAAAAGAATTTCTACTGTATAATACTAGTCATCAATTTCACTCTAAAATACTGTTACAAACGAGAAAAAATGGCCATGTCTCAAAAGTAAAGCACACCAATAAGTAAATTGTTACGTAGATAACTCCCCGGGACAATTCTACGAGTATTTTGTTCCCTATTATGAAGAGAGTGCTAATAAATTACATTTTATTTCGTTGGAGGCTTTTCGTCGTCTGCCGGCTGCTGTATCAATCATTCTTACGTAGATCTTAACAAAGATTGGTTACACCCATCACGGTATTGATTAAAGTATAAATCTATTCACTGGCAAGCATGAGACATAAATTAGAATAAAGGAACTTTGGTGGATGTAGATTGATGTGAAGGTAAATAAAATGGTCTTATGTTTAGAAGTACTCGAACTAGTAAGTTGTGCGTGCGATTTTATATCCGCGAGTAAGAAATGTGCGAAGAACCTTCTAAAATAATAGTACTACCTACTTTTTCTAAAATAATAGTAGCTTAATTACGCGAATCAGCTAGTAAATACCTCAAAATTCAAAATTCAAAATTCAAAAATAATTTATTTTGCATAGACCATTAAATCGGCACTTACAAAACGTCAACATAAAGTAAATATTAAATACTAACTAATACTAGTAAATGGACCACCGGTTCGAAACGCGGCCCAGACCTGAGAAGACTCCGGCAAGAAACTCAGCGGGCTTTTTTTTTTGGTCTATTTACAAAACATTTACTGAGCCTAAAACTTATGGTCTAGATACAATGTTTTGCTTGAGTAGCACAGCAGAGCGAACAGCTCATTTCCAAGCTTGTTTATCATTTAAATATTCTTGGATTTTATAATAGCCTTTCTGGCACAGTTTGCTCTTTACTGTATTTTTAAATTTATTAACAGGTAAATCTCTGATTTCATTAGGAAGCTTGTTAAAAAAGCGAATACAGTTGCCCTGGAAAGAATTATTTATTTTATGGAGTCTGCTATGACAAACTACAAGATTGCTTTTATTTCTAATATTTATATTGTGCCTGTCACAAAGTCTTGGAAATTTTGCAATATTTTTCCTGACATACATTAAGTTTTCGAAAATGTATTGTGACACTACGGTTAGAATATTCATCTCTTTAAACTTATCTCGGAGGGAGACTCTTGGGCCCAAATTATAAATAGCTCGCACAGCCCGCTTTTGCAAGACAAATATCGTGTTTAAATCTGCGGAATTACCCCAAAGGAGAATTCCGTAGCTCATAATACTATGAAAATAGCTGAAATAAACTATTCTAGCCGTATCCACATCTGTTAAAGTCCTAATCTTTTTTACAGCATAGGAAGCTGAGCTTAATCTACCAGCTATTTTTTCTATATGTGAACCCCACTGAAGTTTAGCGTCAATACTCAAACCTAAGAACACTGTCGATTCCGCAAGGCTCAACAATTGTCCATTGAGTTGTACATTGGTTTCTACCTGTGCAACATTAGGCAGAGTAAATTTAATACATTTAGTTTTATTCTCATTAAGGCAAAAATTATTTATATTAAACCAATGGACCACTCTTTTGATTGCACCATTCACTTCGTCATAATTATCGTGTTGCCTTTTAATTTTGAAAATTAACGAAGTATCGTCAGCAAATAAAATAATACTATTATTGTCCCTTACATAGTAGGGAAGGTCATTTATGTAAATTAGAAATAAAAATGGTCCAAGTATCGAACCCTGCGGAACGCCCAACGAAACCACAGATCCTGCTGAACATGTACCGTTAACATCGACCCTCTGAATTCTATTGTTCAAATATGAAGTCAGAAGCTCGAGAGCCTTGTTCCTTATTCCGTAATGTTCTAATTTCCTGATTAATGTGTCATGGTGAACGCAATCGAAGGCCTTGGATAGATCACAGAAGACACCTAGAGCATCATGCTTATCCTCCCAGGCTTCGTAAATACAATTTAACAGTTCTACACCAGCATCAGTAGTCGAACGTCCCTTAGTAAACCCAAACTGTTTATCATGAAACAATTTGTTTTCACCAAAATGGGTCAGCAACTGTCCTAGAATTAGTTTCTCAAATACTTTACTCAAGGTTGGCAACACAGAAACGGGTCGGAAATTCGAAGGATCTGTGGCGCTGCCGGCCTTGAACAAAGGTATGACTTTGCTATATTTCATTAAATCAGGAAATATACCACTGTTGACACAGTCATTAAACACAGTTGCTAGATGGGGAGCAATGACATCAATTATACTTGCCACAGTTTTGACTGATAATCCCCATAGATCCGCGGTCTTTTTAACATCAATTGTTTTAAACGCTTTAACGATGTCCTTGCTATTAACAACCGTGAATACGAACGTGTTCTGACACCTGTTTGTTGATTCTACAAGCAATGCCTCAGCGGAAATGGAAGACGACTGAAGAGTTTTGGTTGTAGTGGAAGCTATATTTGCGAAGAAATGTTCAAACTCTGTCGCAACCTCCAAATCCTCCGTGACATGGCGATCTTCTATTTTTAAATGGAAATCTCTTACAGTTGATGAAGATTTCCCACATTCGGAATTTATTATATTCCAAGTAGTCTTAATTTTATTAACAGAATTGGTTATTTTCTTCCTAATGAAGTTTGATTCCGCAAAAATCAGCCCAGCCTTGTTTGAAGGTTACCTGGATCAAACAGAGAGAAAGACAGACAAGTGATAAACAAATTATTTTCTTGTCATCAGTATCACGCAACGGATTACTTCATAAGACAACAAGTAATATTATAATACGTGCAAATACCATACGGCTGTATGCTCTAACAAGAATACACTCAAAATTTTATCAAAATTCGTTCAGCTGTTTTACGTGAAAATAATGGTATTTATAAAAATTCATCATCACAAACATTCAAATTAATATTTTTTACAATTTTTTGTATTATTCATCCGCTGTATTACAAGACGAGTATTGCGTAGTAACAAAACGCCCCACGCAAAAGTACACACCGCTGCCGTTCAATATCCAAGTGCAAACTATTATCCCCGAGGATTAATTTAGCACTGCCAACAACACTGATCAATGTGTCAACAAACAAAGTTCTGCTACTGAACTCTGTTGAGTGTATGAAGGAGTACGACTAGTCTTGAGAGTCACCGGGCAAGCATCAATCATCAGAAGTTGTTCGAAGATTTATGTCGGTCCCGCACCGCCAGCGTGGCGCGGCGGCCGATACGCGATAAATGTACAGTCGCCAACGGTATTACATTAACACGTTCTAAGTTATCGAGCACTTTACCTGTAACTTTATTTGAAATAATAAAGAATTATTCATTGTCATTGAAGAATTTAGAATTGATAAATAAGAAACGTCGATTCTTTATAAAAGTACGGGACTTCACGCGATAATTTTTTATGATAAAAAAAAGAAACATTGGTACTCCAGGAGCGTAAAACCTAGTCCTATACTTGTGAAGTAGAAGAGTGTGAATAATCATAATATGTGATTTGTCGCAATCTGTCACAAGAGGTGTCACGTTGGTAACGGTATTGTGAGTTCAATTGAAAAACGATCTACAAATAATACCCAACGCACTTGAAGAAGTTTTCATTCCAATAATTATAGATCAAGTTTATTGATTATGTTTTACAAATTTATTAGGGTTCAGGAACTTCTGAAGGCGACTGTACCCAACATACCCTTGCTATTTGTTACCGCACCGTTGTACTTTTGTACCGCTCGCTGACGACACTTTGTTTCCATTTTATTGATCCTTACCGTCACAAATCTAAAGCGAAGAAAATGTACGTTGTTATTCGCACGCGGCACACGATCACTGGCGCCGGTGTAACATTAATCCACATACATATTTTCATATTCCCGCTACAATAATCCTCCCGAGGTAGGGCTGCTTAACGCGAGCAAATATTTGAGAGTTTAATGAAAATCTAAGGCAGCTCTGGAGCGCAGTTTTGCAAGTAGATATCTAAATGAATCACAGTCGCCGACTGTGCCTGCTCCAGAGGGGAACGGTTGGACGATAAAATTTATATATCGTCTAACTTCTGTTATGATTTAACGAACTGTATTCGGGTCTCTTTCAGCTTTTTGTTAATGATTGCATTCTTGGTTGAGATATTCAACGGGATCTTTGTCAAATACAAGGCCGCTTTGATTGCTCGTTTAGCTCCGACGTTTGTTCTGTTAATGAGAAAATTCTTACGGAAATACTGACTTTTAAATGAACTACAATCCGAATATTGCTGTATAGATGAAGTTTTGATTTCTATAGTTGCTATCACTGCATTCTATCCAACAACAAGTTTCAATCATTATAAATCATGTAATTGCTTTACAACAGACGCGCCAGTATGCGCCCACCCATCACCACAAGTACTAGGCGCGCAGCTCGACGAGGCGCTGCGCGTACGTTGCTCAGTGACAGCCAATCCACCAGACGTCACATTCTTCTGGCAGTTCAACAACAGTGGTGAAAGTCTCGACGTATCGCCGTTGAAATTTGGTAAGTATTGGGATAAGTAAGTAATGGGTACTCAGTAAAAAACGTAATTTTATTTAATTTTGGCAAAGTTGCGCATTGTTGGTATAAAGTGACCGTTGACTATGCATTCATTCCATACAACCAGTTCATTAGTATACCAATACAGAAGTCTTTGTTCACTAATAACAATACAAATGTTTATATAATCAAAATCATAATACCGAGTTTCATAATACCGACGTATGAAAAACCGAAATTTAAAATCCCGAATGTTCAAAATACCGAAAGTACAAAATCTTCAAGTACTAATTTACGGGGTTTTGAATATCAGAATTTAAACTTTCGGGATTCTAAACTTCGGGGTTTTGAATTTCAGTATTATCGTACTTCGGTATTTCGTACATTCGGGATTTTGAAATTCTTGATTTTGTCAATCGGGATTTTGAATTTCGGTATTATGATACGTAACCATACAAATCTGTGAGTAACGCAAATCATGAAACATTAAGTACAGCAGCCTTAAACACCCTAAATGCGGCATCGTACTTTGTTTTAAACCGATTACTTGATCGCCACCCCACTTCAAATAAAAAGCAACGTCACAACATGACTAAACAAATAGCACAACACGTAAAACCATTCTATCTCGCTATTTCTCCGTATCTGGAAAACGAATGTACGTGGAACTAAATTTACAATTTAAACAATATTCTTTGTTCTTACTTCGAAATCTGTACAGGTACTGCAAATGGGAGCACGAGCGAGCTAAGCTACAAGCCGCAGAGTGAGCGGGACTATGGGACGCTCAGTTGCAGAGGCAGTAACACTGTGGGAAGACAATTGGATCCTTGCGTGTTCCAAATTGTGCCAGCTGGTAAGTGTTATTCAGCGATTAGTCGCGATTTCCCTTGTTCTCGTTTTCCCCCGACTTTTTTTTGTTTTCAAAAGGTTATCACGGTATTGACAAACAACATGAAGATTTTAGGGGCAACCAATACTAACCCTTTTGCACAAGGTTGTTTAGAAAGTATATAGTTTTGAAAAATCTTATACCTCACATTCATCAATCAAAATGTGCTAAATTTACAGCTTTGAACCTTGTGTGTATGAGTACTAGCGTTCAGGATTTACGATGGCCACAATGTGTTCTGCTCTTTCATAAGTAGATATCTATTGTCAGAAACCCTTGCCCTTGTCTAACATTTCTTCTAAACGGTGAAATTGTTGCAGGTATTTCAAAATTAAAACTTTGGGTTTCTTTTAGTCAAGCATTTTGTTTAAAAAATACAGCAATACCATGTAACAAAACGTCGGCAGCAAAATGAATACTTCAATAAAAGCATTAATAAAACCACTGGCACACAAATTGGCCCAACAATGTTCGAAACTTGCTTCGCGTTTTATAATTTCGGCCTCGAAAGCCGAAAGCCGGGCTTACCCGTGTGCCAAATCTCATAACTCCTCATTGATGATGTATGAATTTTCTAGAACTGCCGTTGGCATAGTTTTGGATGCACGAAATATTTCTCAATTTTTATACGACGCTTTAAACAAGAGGTTTGTGGGTTTTGTGTTTTCTTGGTATAAATAAAACAAGCGCATCTCCGCTAAAATTGTAGTTACTTGTCTTTAAAAGCATATCTGCTCGATACAGAAGATGTGTTGTCTTGGTTTAAATAAAATAAGTGGATCCACACTTTAATCGTAGCCGCTGGTCCTTAAAAATATGTCTGCTCGATGTAGAAGATAGTAATTGTGTGATCGTCTAAGAATGGCACAAAAACCATTGGATTTTTTAATCCCATCAAATAGGGTAGTATCTCTTTTTATTGACTTTGAAATAGGATTGAGGGTCAAACAACGCTACAAAAAATTCACGGATGAATAAAAACATGTAGTGATACCTACAACTACATAGCTCGACGTAATCTAATTAAATTGCGAGACAAAATTAATATTTTTTTAAAGTTTTTAAACTAGTTATTTTGCAGAGCGCTTCCAACGTGTTCTTTATAATTCCATGGCGCGCATGACTGCAACGGGAAATCCGAGTTAGTCGTTGCGGGGTGCACCGAAATACGACCAGCCCGTAACTCACTTTAATATCCTCGCTGTTATTATATAAACGTGTTAAATCGTCACCTAGTTGCCATACGTCAAGACAAATTAGTGTGTTTAGCGCTCGGTGTTACCTACATATTCTGTTGCGTCCGCAAACGTATTTCTACGCATACCTACCTTTGGTAGTCTCAAGTACGTTTAATTTTCATGGATATTCTATGTAATTTAAACGTCTTCGTTGTTAATAATCACATCATTATTTTATTTACTGAACTTGTCTTGAACTTGAACTGAACCCTGAATATGTTATTAGTCATACATCACTTTTAATTTTTATATTTAATCGACATTAAATTGCATACTGGAACCTTGTCAATGTTACAGTCGACAAAGGAGAGACGGTAGTACTTTTTCACCTAATCTATATCTTGTCGACTGTAGATTAGATAGATTATTAAAAGCATAAGTAGTCTTTACCACGTTGAAACTAATTAGATTATACAAATTAAAAAAGGTCTAAAAAGTGATTAAGATTGTATTTTAGCATGGGTCATGAAAAGTTCTAACTGAAATTGACCTAGACTTTAATTTTAAAATTTAAGATTATGAAAATACAGATTACTCTGAGTATTCAAACTCAAATTAAACTTATCAAATATTTTACACAAAGGTCAGACAAAGATTAACTTAAACGATTTAGTATGGAATTAATCCAACAAATCAATTAATTTTGTTCATAACTGAAGCTTTCGTTGATATTTCATCGATAGGGTACTTCTAATCACATGATTATAATTTTCTAATTAGTTTTTTTAATAAGATGGAAGTATTTAAGAATTCCATCAACATCGTGCACATACAAGATAATTTTTACAAGTATTTTTTTTATTTCGCATAAAGTTTCACTAGAATACTTTCAGGAGTTCGTTAGAAACAAACTACAAAAACGCGTGTACTTAAACATACGTAATTGTACCAAAGTTGATATTTTCTGAAGTTTACGCGAATGTCACTCATTGAAATAAAACCACTTTTTACGGATTCTATCGCGATATATAGATTCCGTAAAAAGTGGTTTTATTTGAATGTACCTAAGTTATTTCTTTTTTATTCCATTCAATTGCCATTAAAAGTCTACACGAAGCATAGAATGAATGTCAGTCTTTTCCGTTCAGCACGGCCAACCGCTCCACGCAATTGTTCCCTCGAAGCGGGTAACAAGACCATCGAAGGCAGTAGCAGCTGGCTCCGGGTTCGGTGTGTGGCTGGCTATGACGGTGGCCTACCGCAGTACTTCCTACTGGAAGCGCTCGATCCTGTCACTGGGAGAACAAGATTCAATGGCAGCGTCCATGAGACTGGTAATATGATTCAATAAACAAATGACTACTTTTGAAAAAATAATTCCATGTTTTTAAAATAAAATTAATTTGAAATTAGAATTCTTAGCCGTTGTAGGTGTTTATTAATTTCTTTGTAGGTATTTTTCTTCTCCCCATCTGTCCCTATAATCTTCTTTCAACTGATCTAAATTAAGAAGACTTCAGCATTTTGTTTTTAAATCTTTGGTTAACTCATAAAACCCTAATAAAAACCCACTCAAAAATGTAATGATAAGAACAATGTTCCCTAAATAACAAACCAGAAACAAATTAACCTAATTATGGACTAATTGATGTTCATAATTAGGGCAATTTTGTTTCATATTTCGAATGTCCAAATCGTTTGATCTAATTATGTTTGTAATGGTGAACTGCAGAAGTGATAAATGTAAACACCAATGGCGAGGGGTTCCTACAACACGATTCTGACGACTTGCTCTGCAAAGGGAAGCCGTGGTAGCGATTTTTACATTTACACTCTATATTTCCATCGGCTTTCCATTTAAAAATCTACACGCTTCGAAACTGGTAAACACTCACCTATCAGTAATAAATTAGTGAGATCAACTATCAAATTACTTTAATTCTAAAACATATTTACGGATAGACCAATGTGAGTAGCAAATAATAAAAAAACACACTCTATAATGGTTTCAGTGTGAATATGAAAAAATCAACACAGGGGGATTAATTCACGTTCTTTGCATTGTAATGTTTTTCAATATTCCTACATATTTTCGACACATATTCGATGTCAATGGAATAAAAAACAAACAATTTAAATGCTTCGTGTACTATGCGCTTATACTAAAATGAAAAGGCTATGTTATCTCCATACTACCGCAAAGTCAAAAATTAGTTCTTGGTAGTCTTACACTTAGGTATTAATACACACGGCCAAGGAAATAGGTATACACCTTTACAAGTCAGGAGGTATGCAGTAAAGGTGTATACACTTTATTTTCTTAGACGTGTGTGTACATGTCCTTTTACCCTCGTGATAGCGGTGAGGGAAGCAAATTGGTCTCGCTTTGAGCGACTATTTTAGCGCCAAACCCGTATCTACCTCTCATAATATAAGTCTCTTACTTGTACTAATATTTGTTAAAAAAATTTGAACAGATGGACTAGCTACCTTCAAGCTGGACCTATCTCAGCTATCGACAGCAGGCGACTCAGGCGCAACGTTTAATTTGCTTATTTACGCGAAAAACCTAAAAGGAGAGTCAGAAAAGACCTTGTTGGAAAATATTGCGTTCAATGATGCTGCTAAAAGAACAGGTAATATTTTATTATTATTGCTTTTATTACTATAATTATTATTTTCCGTGCATACATTATTATCCGTGTGGTGACGGAGAAAGAATACAAGTATCACCACCTCATCTCTAGATAGGCTAATTGATGAATTGATGACAGCCTCCGTGGCGTGGCGGTAGTGCACGCGACTGCCACGCAGGAGGCGCGGGTTCGATTCCCGCTCAGCGCAAATATTTGTATGCATGAATATGGCTATTTGCATTGGTCTGGGTGTTTCTATGTTTAATATGTATGTATTTACAAAAAAAATGTATATAAGTAAGTTTATCCGCATTCTAGATTCCATAACACAAGCTAGTTAAGCTATGCTTACCATGGGTCTAGATAGCGTTGTGTAGAATGTTGGGAAATATTTATTTATTTATTTATATTACGTGCTAGCTGTTGCCAGCTGCTCTGCCTGCATGGTATTCTGATCCTGTTCTCACCACCAATGCTATCCAAGGATAAAAACAGCCTATAATGCTAATAAGATTCTTGGTTTATCACTAACATTACGTAGTTACTTAATTCTACTTAATTCGTAATAGTTTTAGATTTCAACTCCATATTTGGAAAATAATGTTACAGGTCTATTAAATGAAAAGGTAGCAAATTTAAACAGTAACTTCTTCTTCAAATGTTCAAATCTTACGTAATAATAAAAAAATAAAGTACTATTAAAATTAGGCGATTTTATCTTGTAGAAACAAAAGTTAGGCGGAAGGTAAATTTTAACAACTTTGTCATAAAACTCCATTATATAACAAAATTTGAAACTAGTAATGAACTCAGAACAAATAATTGAGTGTTATTCGTTTCTGAACATAATTTTTTAGACTTCTTTAATACATTTTTATCAGAAGAAAATCTTTAGAAAACTTTATTAAAACTTCCAGTCGCGGCTTCACCGCCGATATTTATTTCACATTCAGGAAACACGTAATGGAGAAGCAAATGGTTTTCCTTGCAATAATTTTCATTTGGAGATGGTATTTTCTAAAATCCATACTAATATTATAAATGCGAAAGTAACTCTGTCTGTCTGTATGTTACGCTTGCACGCCCAAACCACTGAACCAATTTTGATGAAATTTGGTATAGGGGTATTTTAGACCATGAGAAAGGACATAGGCTATGTTTGGTCGCGATAACCGACATCCACGTGGGTGGAGCCGCGGGCAAAAGCTAGTAAAAAATAAAATGTTTAAAGAGTATCTACTAACATTCTCGATAACCTGTAGGATACTATTTATGTACCTGCATTTACTATTGTATAAATAAATAATAAATATTCCACAACATTCTACACAATGCTATCTAGACCCATGGTAAGCTTAACTAAATGTGTTATGGAATCTAGAATGCGGATTAACATACTTAGATACTTTTTTTGTAAATACATACATAATACGTAGTAACACCCAGACCAATGCAAATGGCCGTATTCATGCATACAAATATTTACACTGAGCAGGGAATAAACCCGCGCCTCCTGTGTGGCAGTCGCGATCACAACCGCTACGCCACGGAGGCTGTCAATATACTGCTGTATGATATACATACAATAGTAAAAAGTTAATTATTTTGTATATATTAATATACAAAACTTGCACGACACTGTAATGACTGCTGCGTTCACTTCAAATGAACAATGTCTTTAAAAAATCAACTCTGAAACAGAAAAAAGCGTTCTCATAAAGCTTCCTTATTTATACGGAACAAATAAATCATTGGAACTGTCCCCTTGATTTTCTGTAACTATTATTCATTTATACTGCGTCCATGTTTTAAACTCGGTTTATTGACGTAGGCTCTCAACAAATGTTCCATTTTCTTTTAAATTACCGTGTCGTTTTGAGTGGCCTCATTAATAACCATCTGGGGCTCAATTCACTAACTTACGTACTTAGTTGCGTAAATTTACTTATGATTTTACTGACGTAAATATACGCAACGTGCAATTTCGGTGAGTAACCTATGTCAGTTTCCGGTACAGAATACCAAGTAAATATACGTGACATTTTGTGTCATATGACATATGACATTTATGAAAATAATGCCAGACTAAAAATATAACTTGAATTGCCAATTTTTTTTTTCAATAAATTCTTATTATTAATTTTTTCAATCTCATTCATAAATTTTATGTATGGAATTGTTTTGAACTATGATTTAATTAATATTAGTCTTCTTCTTTTCGTGTCAACGATTCACTTTTATGAATAATTACACTATTCGGGAATAGAATTATGCTATCTTAATCGCGCTGTCATAACATAATATTATAAGGTACTTATAACTATTATTATTATTTATGTGCTTCAAAAAAATCTATTTATGTTTAGATGAATATGGGATATATTTTTTATCATTATTGCACTACAGTTTAATAAAATACAATTATTGTAATCCATAAGTCATTTGTATTTTTATTTGACCTAAGAAATAAGTTATACAACTATACACAGCAGGCTGCTAAAATTGCAACATTATACTACTAACTGATCGAATAGTGATATATCCAAGAAGAAATAAGAAAACCTTAAAAAAACGAAGTTGTTTTGTGGTCTATGGTACCTATGATAAACAATTTTCTTACGTTCTGAACATTCATTAAAAACTTTTTATAGCGGAGCGGTATTGCATTTCTACCAACATAGCATCTATTTAAAGGATACCAAATATTCCTATTGTTGTACATATTAGTAATCCTCGAAACAAATTTTGGTTGTACTATTTGTTCGGCTTTTTCTACAATGTAATGATTATATTATATGTAATTTAGTCAAGAAACTCGTGTTGATTGAGGGTGGCGCTGCGGTGCGCTCGACAGTTACGCAGATGGCGGGTTAGGCCCGTTATGGAACATAATAAAAAAAGAAGAACCAAAGAGTGAATTTCCTTTATTCAGTTCAGGCACTTACAGAGCACATTTTAATGTCTTTTTTTTCTTCGTTTTTTTCGTGCGGAAATCCCCACGGATACCCGCCGGAGCCGGAGGGGGAGGTTGTGTCGGACTCAAACCGACTAAAATCACACGCCGTCTGGGGGTCGGAGTGCTAGGCCGAAGGTGAGGTTGTCATCGATAGCCCTTGCACCTGGGCTGACCCAGGGTCTCCTGAAGAAGGAGGGACGACGGTGTCCCTAACTCGCCCCCGGTATAGGGAGCCACGCTTCTTAGCGCCCCGCCGCCTTGGCCTGCTTCTGTTAGGGTGACAAGCAGCTCCACCCGTCACCCCAGGCCCGCGCTTATGGGGGACGGAGGTCGGTTTGTGCATCCGCCGTCCATGTTGCCTTCGCCCGCGGGTAGCGCGGTTTGCGAGTCCCTTTCCGCCGTCTCCTTCTCGAGCATTACTTGCTCCCAGGAGGCGCCGGCCTCCCATGCATCCGCGCAGTGGAACATCGCCGCGAGTAGGGTGGCGAGCGTGAGAACTCTCACTCCCAGGGCCGCCACCAGCTCCCGTCTCGGCGTCTCCCACGCCGAATACTCGGGGAGCGTGTGCAGCCCTGAGTCCTCGCTTGCGTCGCAGTGATAGCACCCGGATGATGGCTCCTTAACGATCAGACGCAAATACTACCCGAAGCACCCGTGCCCGGTGATAATCTGCGTCAGTCGATACGAGGGGCTACCATGTTCCCTCTCTAGTCTCTCTCCCAATGATTGGTACACTGCGGCAGTTACTTAAGTCTTCGCTCCTACTCCACCACCATATCCCTGTGAGGCCCGAATATATTCAGGCTCGGGATTGTATCCCCGCTTCCGCGCCTCCTTTCGGAACCGATATAGCACTGAAAGGGTCCGCGATTGTAGGATCCACGAGACTCGCCACAACGAAGGGTATCGTGCAGTACCTAATGGCCCTGGTAGCCATCGTCTGCTGCGGCGTACGTAGCAGGGGCATGAACCTGTCCTCCAGGTTTCCAGTTTATGGTTTGCAAATGGGTACCACCTGCTATCAAAGTTGTTTCGATATTTTCAGCATAATTTTTAAATATTATGGTTAAAGTTTATAATATTTTTACTTCTCTCATGTTCGATAAGTAGGTTCTTATTACCTCCAAATGAGATAAGCCCTAGGGCGGTAAGTAATAAAAAAAAACACTTCTTTCCTTAAAAATGTTCGCGTACATCTAACCATCATCCTGGCAATAGACATCATGCATTCAGCCCAAAGACCAAAGAGGTCGCTTTGCTATTCAGCCTTGTCTTCGTGTGCGTATAATAGTCATCTATTTTAAATATCGAAAAGCGAAACTCAATTTCATTCTAGAAAAAAAAATTTAAAAGTTCTTTACTTGATTCTTTTTAATGAAAAAAGGCGGGAATAGAAAACTTTTACTTTAAATATTTTTTGTTATTGGAATTTTTTTTTTAAACAACTCAAACTATTAATATACCCAAAAAACACCTGTCCTTAAAATTTGAAAATTGTTCTCCTTTCACTATAAACATTCACGCGCAGACTTATCGTGCGAGCACTCTATGTGGAATGATTATGGTTGACGTACTGATGACACCGGTGATCTCCGCAAAACGACGTTTGGGGGATCACCTGTTCCTGGTACAGAAGGACCCCGACTGAGTGCTATTACTGTGATGCGACCGAGGACTCAGGCGGCGCACGGCGTAACATAGGAGGTAGTTCAATGACCTCTGTCCTGCAGGACCGTAGACTTGGTGTGTGACAATGGTAGCCGCCTGTCACCATAGCAGAAAAGCGGCCCAGGGATGCCAATGCGATGCGCACAGATCGACATTGAGTAGCGAAGTACTCAAAATGATCTCATTATTGCTTGAGACATATATCTGGGACCTAAAATGTGCTCTATACACGCAGTACACGTTTCTTGGAT
This sequence comes from Eilema sororculum, assembly GCA_914829495.1. Classification (NCBI taxonomy): domain Eukaryota; kingdom Metazoa; phylum Arthropoda; class Insecta; order Lepidoptera; family Erebidae; genus Eilema; species Eilema sororculum. The sequence goes on along the minus strand of OU618553.1, from coordinate 10,443,585 downwards.
GAATTTTGACGATAGCACGGGGTGCTGCTGCGGTAGACGAGCTTCAGTTCACTAAGACAATTATATATTATTACAAAATAATCCGCACGCCCCAGGGCCTTTTATATCTCGCGATTTGAGTCACTGGCAATTAGTATTGACATCGCCACAGCTTAGGGTTCGATAGGGTATGGCACACATCGCTGCTTTCCAAGCTACCAACCTTTGGCCTGCCTCCCAGATCGTGCAACTGGGTTGCAAATGTCCTGCAGGAGCACCGTATTCGCGTCTTTTGTGATGGACGAGCTTCGGAGTTCTTGCAGGTGAATGCTGGCGCGCCGCAGGGTTCCGTCTTATCTCTCAATCTCTTTCTTCTGCATATCAATGACATGCTTTCTAACGGTAGCATTAATTGCTATGCAAATGACAGCACCTTACACGGGAGTTATCACGCACATCCTGCGGCCAAGCAGTGTGAAATCGCGGAAAAAATGCAGCTTCTTGTCACTGAGCCGGACTCAGAGCACACGACTGCCACTGCAGGATAACCTCAATATCCTAGCGCCTAAACAGCTCGGAGCAGCGGCGTCTTCATACAAGACTCAAATTCGTTCCTACGTGGAACACTGCTTGCATCCCTGGGATGGCTACGCAAAGTACTTACTAGATGCTCTCGACAGGTCGCTGCAACGTGCGGTCCGCATCATTGGGAATCCTGAGGTCACGAACTTTCTCGAGCTTTTGCAGATGCGTAGAGATGTTGCGTCTTTGGCAGTATTCTACCGTCTCTACTACGGTGAATATTCTGATGAGCTCTTCTAATCAGTCCCACCCTCTCCTTTCCTTCACAGGATCCTACAGTCCCGGGGCCTTTAAGCGGGGCGTGAAAAGGCATCTGACAAGGCCGTCAAGCTGAGTGCCACCACTGTTAACATGGTACATGTTTACGATGGTGACCCCCTTTCCGAGACTTTGCTTTTAGCTTACCATCAGGCGAGGTGAAGTGAAATTGACGTGTCCTTTATATAAAAAAAAATAGGTCTAAGATATATGGCCCGAGCTATACCTTGATATTATGACCATTTTGTGCACCTTGCATGCTCACTGTACATACATGGTGGTATTGATTTACGGCGGCGGCGCGTTGGAAAGCGCGCCTCCCCATTCCGGGGGCAAGTCGGGGACCTGGGTCAGCCGTGGTGCGAGGGATATGTCGATGACAACCTCACCTCCGGCCTAGCACCACGACCCTCAGTCGGCGTGCGGTTTTAGTCGGTTCGAGTCCCACATAACCCCTTCCGGCTCCGGCGGGGGAGGTATCCGAGTTTTCGCAGGCCAAAAAAAAAAGGTGGGATTGATTTATGAGAAAAAGTTAAATACAATGTTTATCCGCATTCTAAATCACGAAACACAAGTTCGTTAATCCCTGTTTTATTTAGGTCTGGATAGCGCAATGAAGATTATCGTATAATATTTATCGTGAACTAGCTTTTGCTCGCGGCTCCGCCCGCGTGGATGTCGGTTATCGCGACCAAACATAGCCTATGTCCTTTCTCAAGGTTTAATCTACCCTCATACCAAATTTCATCAAAATCGATTCAGTGGTTTAGGCGTGAAAGCTAACATACAGACAGAGTTACTTTCGCATTTATAATATTAGTATGGATTTATTCAACGAGAAATTTTAGCAATCATTGTAATTCAAATGTAAATAAATACTTACCGAATGATTTTCCTATGATAAAAAACATTTAAACTTTTATAATTTTTGTAAACGTATCTACGTATTACAAATCGAGCAGAACATTGTCATCGAGTTCAGAACCATGATTTAACGCTTAAACCATAATTTTGACTTTGACAGATGTTACTGAATACTAGGTTATTAAGTTATCGATTTCCATAATCACATGTATGCGATACGTGGTGTTAGTATATTATGACGTTTGAGCCATTTGTATGGGTGACGTAAGTTGTCAAAATGATAAAAACCTAAGTATTTGTAAACTTATGCTATGACAGATCGTACAGAATACCAGGTTATCGAAACGAAACTCACAAACTCACAAATACGTGATACGTGGCGATAGTGAATCGAGCCCCTGGATATTAATGGGGCCATTCAGGTACACTATAGGTACGTATACATTTTATACTGTACATCCTGTGTTGATAATAATTGTATTTATGCATCGTCGGTAATAAGCCATAATATTGGAAGGAATTAATATCTTAGAGCGAATTTTTTTATAATTCTAAAGTAAATAACAATGTAGATATTGTGTTTCTAGGTATAATATGTATGTATTTACAAAAAAAAAAAGTATCTAAGTATGTTTATCCGCATTATTGATTCCATAACACAAGCTAATTAAGCTTACCATGGGTCTAGATAGCGTTGTGTAGAATGTTGTGGAATATTTATTTATCTATTAATTTATTTATTTATTGTTTACACTAGATGGCAAAAGCGCTATTGGTGGCGTATCCGTCGGTCTTGCGGTATCAGCAGCACTGGGAGCAACGCTTGCAGCAGTAGGCGTAGCAGTTGCAGCATTTTGTGCTCGCCGACGCCGGGCTACTCCACCCCATAAGCACCCACCAGGCGATATGCTAGAGCTTAGTGACGGCGGACGAAGATACGTCGTTGCGTACACCATTAAACCCTCGCCAGAACTCAAGACGCCTGATCCGCAGCCTGATATACTTAATGCACCAGGTTAGTTTAACAGTCTGTTAAGTATACTATTGTTCGTTCGCGTTAAGAATGCAGTGAGTTCGCGTTAAGAATTTAAATCAGTTAACACAAATGATAGGTGACAACCGTTGCGTTCGAAGCAATGTCTTTAACTGGACACTGCGTAATTGACCTAGATATTTTTTTTTAAATTATTGAATAGGGGATGGAACTAGGCCGACCGACAATTTATGATTCTCTACATTCTTAACGCGTACGACTTATAGTGACCGCTAGCGGCCTGTTTTCAGATATTATGAAATAAGGTCCTTTATCATGATATCTAATAACAACACAAATTATGAGTATCAGCTTAGGCTTTTCTTTTATTTTCTGAAGATATTGTAACATACGTGTACTTTGGGTTCCCAAGAAAAGTGGGATACTTGGGGCTAGAATATAATAGAACGATATTTATTTTTTAGAATTTGGTAGTTATTTTAATGCATTTTTAAAGCATTACATACAGGTATTTTTATAAAATCTATGCTTTTATAAACACAAAGTGTTACTAAATCGTTTCAGATATGTCTATTTTTTCAGATTCAGACAATCAGCCTACAGCTCCTTCAATAGAAGAGGCTGATGAATGGCCCAGTATAAAAGAAGTAAGAGGTAAGGTTTATGTGTTGGTACATTTCTTGTAACATGAAAATAGTATAAATCTGCGACACGCCAAGGTTTTCGTGTTCAATGTTCATCCCACGATTAAAACACTCACTAAACTATCATTTTTTTTACACAATGTTAGCACAGAACTGACCACTTGTACACAAATTTAGTCGTTTTATTACAGTGGCGAAAAACATTATGGAACTGAAAACCAATATTCAAACACTTCAATTATTATTAACAACACTATATCATTTGGCCACATAACCCTTCATTTCGAGTTGCTCAACTGTTTCATTTAAATTAATATAGAGGATCAATAAAAATAAATTTGATTTGAAATACCTAATAACATACATTCCAGTACGTTTTATTATGAATCTAGAAAAGTATATTTAAAGAACATTTTATTTGAATGAATTTTTTATAGCATTTATTATGCTAACTTTTAAGTTTGAAAAACATTGGAAAAAATTAAATGAAGAAATGAAGTCCCCCTGTAAGGGAAAGGTCGTGGGTTCGAGTCTCACTTGAGCATTTCATTTTTTCCAATGTTTTTCAAACATTTTATTTTTTAAACTCTCAAAACTGGAAAATAGTTATAAATTCATAATAGTTTTTCTTTTTTAGGTGACTGGAGTAAAGCTGGTGCAGTATTTTCAGCAGAAGACCTAGCACTTTTGGATACCACAGGGCGTCCACAACAGGTCAGTTAGTTTCTAATCCATAATTGAGACATTTAATCTTTTAAAAAACTAAATAGGGTGTTTTTTCTTCCAGCTAACTCCAACCAGCGACCTGGTTCCTAACAGTAGACAAGAAGACGTACTGAACCAGAACTTGGCGCCAGTGATAGGTAGTAACTTTAGGCCTAATTATGTAGTTACGAACAGTCCTACTTTAGGGAGCCCTAACTTTGTATGCCCGAATGGAAACCTGGGCTCTCCATTTGGAAGTCAGACCTTGACGCTCAATGGTCCAACTCTAAGCTCAGGAAGTTTGGCAACTTCTACACTTCACAGGACCAAAGGGAAAAGTAATGTTCGAAGAAGGGAACACGTGTTAGCAGAAAACCTGCCGGGACCTGAAAGTTGTGTTTAAGGATGGACTATATACTAGGCTTAAAAGGATTTGATATTTTATTTAGCCTTTGAATTGCAGGTGAAGTACCTACTGACCTAGATTTTTTACATAGTAAAATTCTAAAGTACTAGTTTGATTGCGCTTTGTACAGAATTCTGATAGAATAATATTTGTCGAATTTGATAATATATTTCTTGTGAATAGCGGAAATGTTAGCCGATGTGTCCTGGAAAGAGTATTTAACTTTTATTGTATGTATAAATTTGAACTTGAATAATTTACGAGTGGACTATATAAAGTCTACATTTTGTGTTAATAATTTGCTCAAATATGGCTAACTTAAAAAATGCGAAAGACGAAGTTACAAATTACATTTCAACTCTCAAGGTTCCTTATAACATTAAGAACACTTTCTAACTTAGCGTTATTTATTTTATATTTGCTACGAATACAGAAGTAGCGCTCATTATTATTGTTTTCTTCCAACATAGACTGAACCATTTAGTTATACTTTAATCCTGTAGTTTAGGCGACTAAAGGCCAATGTTAATAAAAAGTCTAATCTCAAATGTTAAGATTTCGAATAATGTTAAGGATGTTCATTTATATCCTGAAAGTTTTAACCTGAAAGTCTTTACTGACTAGGTTCTTTTACGGCATGGATGTTCCACCCTCGATTATAATATGATTACTGGCCAATATTTGAGCTAGTGGTCAGGTGTACCTTTTCAATAAAAAAAAAATAAAAAAAATTATAACAAAAACTGAGTTTAATTGGACACTATTATAACTAAAATTGCAAATTATGTACGAAACATCTCTAAGGCCCAGCGCACACCGGTGGAAGCGCGGCGGCGCGCAGTATAAGACTAGGTACTTCTAGTCTTAGGGACTTCTAGGACTAGGGACTTCTCAGTAGGCCTACGGTTCTAACTCCTAAGAAACTACACCATTATATGGAGGTTACATTTTTGTTAGTGGAATTATTCTTATAGAAATGGGCTGCTTCAGATACAAACAGGTTATCATATTCTTCGCAAATGATTTGTTATTAATAAAACCTTTTCATTTGAGGTTAGGTTTTTTATTATTTCCCAACATAAAAGGCTTAAAGAAATGTTTATTTAAAAAAGTTGGTTGTGTGAATGTAAATATTGATAATTGTATAGATATAAATTGTATGTATAGATCCAAATATATAATAGCGTAAAAGCTTTTGTTGTAATTTCTTTACTTGATAATATTTCGTTCCTGTCCCACCACATTACCCGACAGTACTACTAGTATAGCTTGATTTATATATCTTAGAATTAAAATGTTCTCGAATTGTGCTCTTTATTCGCAGTACACGTTTCTGCGGTGGACGAGCTCAAATTCACCAAGCATAGATTATTACAATGCCTGCGCGGGCCTATATCTTGCGTTTTAGGATCAAGATATATGAATCCAGCTATAGTGCGGTGGGGCTGGATCGATACTATTTAGTGAAGACTGTAAATATTGCATACAACGGTGATGTTAATAGGCGGTACGTTCTAGCATGCGGCACAGGAACGGCATTGAAAACCACATCGATGTAAAAATTACAATAATCGCTTTTTGGGTATTTTATTTTGGCTCTAAGAGGGCTACAACCGCCTGACTTCCCAACCCCTAGAAGAAAGCCTCTCAGGTTTGGTAGCCTTGTCCGTTTACTGCTAGATGTAACCAGCTGACAAGTAAAGTTGGATTCGACTCCGACGGTACAATTATAAAATACCTACATATCGATATGGAGCAAGTGGCTAGGACAGTTGACAGAAATAAATACGTGTTTGAAATGTTTATGATGTTATTAAAGACCTTTTTTCTTTAAAATGCGAATGTCGTCGTATCTTTTGCTTTTAATCAACAATATTATGTAAAATTCTTGTGCCGCACGCCTAGAAAAACTGTGTAGTGCCATTTTATAACGATAGTAAGATGTAAATGTTTCAATTTTGTGTTGATTCTATTATATAGAGTTTAACCTTGATACTGTGGGATTAGTGTGTAAATTACACTTTTATAATTTAAACTAACGGCTGAACCTTCTAAATGAAAATCAGTAGATTCATCATCATCATTTTATGTGGTCCTGAAAATCTGATATGGCAATTTTATATTTAATAAATAAATAATGGTTTATAAACAGACATTTTATTTATCCATTTCATGATATTTTATAATTTAAACTAACGGCTGAACCTTCTAAATGAAAATCAGTAGATTCATCATCATCATCTTAGCGTTGAAAAATCCCAAGGGTAGTCTGCGTCAGAGTGTCATCCGTCAGTGCGTTCGTCAGTCAGCATGTGTACCGGCTAGCAGATGACGTTGTCGTTGTGCAGAATACACAAGGTGTTAATTATGACATGACAACCTTATCTATATGTTACGTAACCAAGGCCCCTTCAAGTCAGTTCGGTATATTTATCTACATTCTGGACGAGGGTCTGAAGACGGGTTTCCTCCTGGCAGACTTCGTACCACAAAGTACGAAGCTTTCGATACAACTGGGAACACCGCTAGAATGATAAAATGAATATGAACACAGAAAATAGAAGTGAAAAAATGTTTAACACACCATTGAATTATTTTGACAAAAATGATGCACTCTTTGTTATCTTTCCCACACTTTATTGAATCGCTCTCGTCTATTTACATTCCACTGAAGCAAAGTACACAGAGATTGTTGGAGTCGCTTCACTTAAGTCGGTAGGTAGCTACTTAGCCACTCATTGCGGCGCGGAATTCAATTCGACAGAATAACAATCGCGAACAAAAACAACTCCTTCGTTTACCGAATGACTGAAAGTCATTAAACGCAATGCCACAAGTTTCTCTAATATTAATACAAGAGTAGCAAATCGATTCCCAGGATTATTACCAGGTAAGTATTATTAACATAAACAATTTGTGGTAATTTATAGATAGGTATGAGAATTATTTTGAATTAGTAGCTGAAAAGTTCTCAAAGCACTACCTAACCAAATGACATACAATGAATGAGACACCGTGGGTCTCACACCGGAGGTGGCTATCCTGAAACCAGAAATCGTCCGGAGTCATTCGGGTAGCGAGGGATATGTTTTAGGCAAATTTAGACCCAGATAAAGACCTAAAAGAGTTTTAGTTGGGTTGAGTCCGACAAAATTGCTATCGCCGGGATCAAAGAATCAAAGAATCAATCAAAGAATCAATTTCATTTATTCATTTTAGGCACATAAAGAGCACATATGAACGTCAGAATTTTACAAGTAGGTAATGTCAATCACAGAAAAAATAAATAAAATAAATCATTAGAAAATTATTCTTTCGGGAGGCGGAGAGGTATACGAAGAGACATCCGAAAAATAGTACCTACCTATTTAAACTATCATGGTCACGCAGATTACTATTACAGATATCGGGATATCGCGATCATAGCGCTTGCAACAGCGCCGAAATATCGGAAACTCAAAATAATACATGGTAAATATCTCGATATCTGTAATAGTAAAAAGTACTTATATTATAATAGTCGGTTTGAGTCTGACAGAACAGCCCGACCAGCCAACAGAGGGAAGGGATTATCCGAGGAAATTTCCGACCTATAAAAAATATAATAAAAGTATATTACACCTAAATGACTCGTGTAAGAAACTACTTGAACCTACCATCAAACCTTACGATTCTGAGTGAACTGGCCACGCGTAATCTACTGCACTGCGTAGAAGTGGATTATTAGGAATTACGCGTTACAAGTGGTTGGTAAATGACCCGTGACAAGGTTCATTGACCTATAATGTGGGCTTGAGAAGGTGATAGACTGGTACACCTTCTGGTAAGGGTCTATTCATATACTGATCACTATTATGTAACCCTCACCACAGTGTCCGAGCAGCCACATAGTAAATGCTATCATTTTGCAAAGCGGGAAAGTAAACTTTTTGGTTAGGTATATATGCTTACCCAATAGTATAGTCAGTATCATAAATATCTTGACGACGAAGTCTCAAAATGATCTTAAAACTCTCGTATTAAGAGCAAATCAGGCTGTTTTATTTAATCATATAGTTTACTCTCCGAACTACCTACTAGGTACTAGACGTACTAACTACTAATATCAGAACAATCAGTCATCTGTAAAAAAAAACTAAATTAAGATCATTTTGAGCAATTTGCTCATCAACAACTTTCTGATGCTAACTGTACAATAAGGTTTCCAAGTGAGTCGCATTATAAATGAATGACTTGATTTAACTAGGCATAGGTGCATTTAGTTTTCCTAATGAATACGCATTAGGATACATTTTAGACATATTTTTATTATATGTACTACTGTTATGTTTATTATGACATGAAGCAAAGGTATTATAGGTATAATATCCCTCGGATACAAAACACTTTAGTTCTTAAAAAACATTAAAAACTTCTGGTATAGAATGCCAATATTTCTAGCAAGTTCCATCAAGTACCACCGACTAACAGTATATAAATAATTGAAGGAATTTTTACAGCATTAATTATGCTAACTATACAAATCAAATACATAGGGAAAAAGAATCTTCTCGGGCGGGACTCGAATCCGCAGTCTTTCCCTTACAGGGGGAATGCCTGACCAATTCGGCTACCGAGACACGCCCGATATGATTCAAATTTCCCATCTTATACGTCTTTAAGGCGACGTGGCGTCATCTACCGATTTTCTTTCGAACTAAGGGAAAGACTGCGGGTTCGAGTCCCGCCCGAGAAGATTCTTTTTCCCTATGTAATTGAGAAGTATATAAATAAGTTTATGGTATAAATAGTCTTAAAGCTTTTGCGAATTTGGGACAATCCAAAACAGAGTGCTTCTTGCTTATTACTAATTCATGTAATTTCCAAAACTGCAACCGTCGTCCGTCGTTGAAACGTATAATTGTTGAAAACAAAATAAACAAAAATTAATTTCACCGTGTCGGTCGAATATTTCGAAGTCAGAATTCATGTTCCAGCAAAAAGAAACATTTTGAAGCTGTACCGTCAGGCTTTGTTAGCAAGGAACTCCGCAGTTACTGACAACTGCCACCGTTCCCGTAATAGCGCACGCCGGGAACTATCTGCAATTCTTACAGTTCTATTTTGTTGATGGTTTATAATGGGCTTATTTGAGCGCAGTATTTTTAAAACTGGTAAAAATAAACTACGAAAACTATAAAAAGAGACAAAATTATTTTCTGATTTATTGGCTCGAGTACATAACTCGAGCAAGCTATTAGCTATTAACTCGGAGCTACGGAGTATGTTAAGCCTATCTAAGAATGGTCGGTTGATAAATAAGTCTAGTACTTTGAGAACACATAACCATTTTTTTATAAAAGGACATGTCAAATTGACTTCACTTCGCCTGATGGTAAGCTAAAGGCAGTCTCGAAAAGATCGTAATTATCGTAAACAATGGCGGCACTCAGCCGGGGGCAAAACGGAATAACAAATTTTTCAATGTGGTGGCATACCGGCCGGGGGCAACCCGGAATAGGAGCATAACGGCCGGACCCGCTTCAACCAGCAGGAATCGATTTATATGAACGAATAAGATCTGCTCGAAGTGAAACTCATCTTCTTTTGAAATACAAGTATAATTATCATGAAAGGTAATAAGTTTACCCTTCTAAGTATCGTACACAATGTGGGTAACAACAAATGTCTGGCCACCCCACCTCCTCCAGGCCCCGGTAGGAGGGGTAGACCCAAGAACCGCTGGTTAGAGGTCTAACCAGTAATCTCACTATGAGCCATGAAGCTCAGATGCGACCACGATTAACTGGAAGAAGATGAACGTGGTGCAATACGAAAAGTATTTTAACACCTCGGCGCAAAAATGAGTATAGATCCTGTTATATATCAAAAGGAAAATACTAAGCGAACGCGAACACGCCGAGTTTTAGTACCTCGCGTCGCAGGACATATACAACACTGTAAATGAACACAGACAGAATTTATGTACAACATAAACTTATCATTTCAATATCCGAAGTAAGGAAACGGTGCAAATGAGTATTGAAAGCGAGCATACGTTACAATTCTGTATAGCACACAGCTGAGTACGACATGGCATAAACGTAAAGTTCTTGCAATACGACACACTGTATTATCGCTTATTTAGTTAGTTGAAAGTTAAAATGAGCTGTTTAGCAATAGACGTCGAAATTACAAAGACTCAAATGAAATTAGAGTAAGAAATGGGATTATTCCTAGTGATTACGCCTCTTGGCGAGTTTCAAGAGGCGGAGTTAATATGAAATGACTATAAATGTAACGTTATTAATGATTTAAGATAGTACATTTTCTCGACAGAAATTAACTTAATGAAGTAATAGACTTTGTTGTGTGCCCTTGATATAGATTTACTGAGAAACTTGAGTCATCTGTAATTTTATCGAGAATGGAGACCATTTTCGTGCAAACAGTGTTCTTGTTTTCGTAGTGTTTTATTAATTCACAATATTCAAGAGAGAATCGGATTAGGTTAGATAATATTTGAAATGGTAAAATAAGGATTCTGAGTATTGGGTACCTTTGCACGATTAAGGTTTGAAAGAGGTATTCCCGTCCCAATTGAGCAGTCCGGCTGGGGAGGTACCTCCGCCCTACAGGCTACCGCGGTCTTCATAACCTCGTCTTATGTTCCCGGCGGTGAGTAGGGTAGCTAGAGCTCCCTGGATAGTTTTTGTGCTATCAGTAGGAAAACATGTCCTGCTCTTTCTTCTGCACTGACGGCATATAAACAGAAATTTTATGTTCTTATAAGGTGATGCACACGTTGACGCGTCCATAGGACACGGTAACCATTTTCCATCAGGTGGGCCCTGTGCTTGTCTGACACCTTAGTGGTATAAAAAAATATGCTAATTATTTTTGAACCCGTGACCAGAGGGCTGGTTCCTTGCGCAAAGAATTGCCATTTAACGTCGATGAGGAGGAATTCTTTGGCGCTTGAACCTGCTGGTTTGCATATTATGTTTTGTTTTATATTTATATGTGTTTAGATTATTATTATGTAGGTATATTATATAAATAAAACTCCACATTTTTGAAAGGAATAATAAATAATAAAAAAAATAAAAAATTCTTTATTGTTCACCAAGGACATAAACAATAAAATCAAAGGTACAATTTATATAGTACAGTCAGCATCAGAAAAATGTTGACGAGTAGAGTACTCAAAATAATCTTAAAACCATAATTTCAATATTATATTGATAATTAGAGTACTCAAAAAGTTGTAAGCATCCAGAGTAGTCAAACTATCTTAACAATCTGTCTTCCAGAAACATGTAAGTAATCAGAGTGTTCATGTTCATATACACAATCACGCTACTCAATGGTATCTAATCAAACAAAGTGTTCAAAATATCTGGACAATGTCATTTAATCGCATTTTGCATCCCTTTTTTACTTATGTAGCCATCCTTTACACATGATGATGGGATAATGTGAGATATGTGTATAAGTTAGAAAAGGATAGAAAATTTGTCAAATTAATGACATTTTCTTTTGTATTTTATTATTACACATCATACGAGTATTTATTTCTTACGTATTCATACTCTTTTCTCACCAATGCAAGGGGATAGTTTATGGCTTAAGCAACTGGCAACTATAAAAAATACAAAAGAAATTGTCATTAATTTGACAAATTTTCTATCCTTTTCTAACTTATACACATATCTCACATTATCCCATCATCATGTGTAAAGGATGGCTACATAAGTAAAAAAGGGATGCAAAATGCGATTAAATGACATTGTCCAGATATTTTGAACACTTTGTTTGATTAGATACCATTGAGTACCGTGATTGTGTATATGAAAATGAACACTCTGATTACTTACATGTTTCTGGAAGACCGATTGTTAAGATAGTTTGACTACTCTGGATGCTTACAACTTTTTGAGTACTCTAATTATCAATATAATATTGAAATTATGGTTTTAAGATTATTTTGAGTACTCTACTCGTCAACATTTTTCTGATGCTGACTGTACACAATGTTTTTTTTAACAGGCATCATCTCAATTGTAGTACGAGTACCTACCATTGTGGCAGTTCGTAGTTTTCTATAGGAATATATTACCACACTACGGCCTTCGGAGCTAGAGCCTGATCAAAAGCCTCATATACAAACCGGTACGACAGCGGGTTTCGCTTCAATGTCAGAGACTGAGACATGTGAGAGACTCTGACAATATCACGGCAACACTAGTTTGCGACTCGCATCGTCTAAAAGTTTCCTAACGCAAGAAGGGGTTAAGAGTTACAGTAGCTTTTAGCAAAAGAAAAAGTTTCATACCCACGGAATTAGTTTCCAAGTTGATCCTCAATTTACACTTCAGTGAAGCACGAGTGAAGTTTTAATACAAATTTTAGCTAAAACCAGACCAATCAAAAGTTTGGAAGGGCACCATTTAACCTGTTGATGATTTCATTTTTAGTTTCAATTAATTAACCTATTTACAGTGTACCCATGGGCTCATACTACTCCTAATGAGCGTCACAACACCCGATTCCTAGCTTACGTTTTGCATTTTTTCCCAGCTAGTATTTTCCGGTGGTCAGTCCATCTTTCCGGACGCGTCCTACAATAATTATAATGTCTACTAGCTTTTGCCCGTGGCTCCGCCCGCGTGGATGTCGGTTATTGCGACAAAACATAGTCAATGTCCTTTCTCAAGGTCTAATCTACCCCTATACCAAATTTCATCAAAATCGGTTCAGTGGTTTAAGCGTGAAAGCGTAACATACAGATAGACAGAGTTACTTTCGCATTTATAATATTAGTATGGATGATTGACATAATAATTCGTTTATGCCAGTCGTAAACATAGATACGCAATACCATATATAGATTTACCCTATCCCTCTCGCTTGCGGGCTTGCTCTGACCGTTCAGCCCATATTGCCAGCCCACTTCTTTAATCTGCTGAAATACTATGACCAACTATATTTCATTCACTTTAATAACTAACACTTTATTCAATAACTTACTATAAAAAAACTACATATCTATATTTTTCAAATTTCCATGGTCATAATACGTTAGTAAGTACAAATTACAAAGTGTGAGTGAAATTTCACGGTGTCAACGTTAAATTGTGTTGTGGTTAAATTAAACGTATGATGTCCGGATGTTTATGGACTATTAAATAAATAAATGACTATCATTGCAGCAGTCAGTGGCTAAATTGTTACCTAAATTAGTATTGTTATGTTCGCTAATAGCACTATTTATTTTATTGTTGTCAGTAAAATACATGCCATGTAGTGAAGAAAAGCATTCATATAAGTGCATACGCAAATTTATTAACTCTAAATAGTTATTTTGTAAGTATGGTAATGATAATTAAATAAATACAATATTCTTCAAACTTTTGTGGCGTGTACTTAACAATAGTTGGGCTGGGCAAGTCTAAGTGGACTTGGGGGTACCTGTGATGACGTAGTATGTGGGTAGGTTGTTCATGGGTGGCGACCGTGCGTGCGCGCAGACTCTCGTACGTAGTCTTGGATCTTCATAGCAGCTCGCCGCGTAAAAGCAATTTCTGCTGGTGAATATACGTTACATATCCTGATAACTGGCGCAGTTTGTGGCCACCAGTATCGAAATCAAGAAAGCAGCGCGCGGTAAGTGATCTTATTTACCCGTGTACCGGGTGTTGCAGCAATCCGATTGTCGTGACAACATAGGATTATAACAAATTCCCGTGGACCACCGCACTATAACTGGGTGGACAACGGGGAGAAAAACTACCTGTGGTACAACCAGGTGAACTATATAGGTGAACCACGGGCATGGACAATCTCGTAGAACAGTGCTTGGTTCTACGAGATTGTCCGAGAGCAATTTTCCTTACAAACCTGCGTCCCCCAAACACACTTTCGTTTAATTATTTTTTTAGTTGCTTATAGGACATCATTAACGTAAACTTAGTTATAGGTTGTTGGAGCCCTAAACAATCATATAACTGGTATAACTTTAGGACTTCGATATCAAGGGTTATGGATGGTCAGATGAGATTTCAACCGCTTCGTAGTGAAAAGCCAACAACTTATTTGGGAAAACGGTTAAAAGAATGATAATTATATAATCTTTTGTTAAGTTATCCTAAAAAGCGAAAATATTTTATAACATCATTAACGAATTATACATAATATTGTTCACGTCCTGTGCGTTATAATCGTTTATTCATCAAAGCAAATAATACCTTATGATATCAGATAATATTTTATGAAATTACAGTTTCATTTAGCTTTGTGTTAACATTGGAGAGTAAATAATGCAAAATTTAAAAAAATAAAAAATTAAATCGAAAAAGATTTTTGTTCTGATTGATACTATGCCAATATGTTATGTATCTGGGGTTTTCGGCTTCGAGAACGTTCCCCTTACACGTGGTATTATTAACCCCTAAACGACGCAGACAAAGTTGATACTCTATATATAAAAAATTAATCCCTATTTCCCTTGGTCACGACATCACGCGTGAACGGCTGGACCGATTTCACTAATTTATTTTTTGTTGTGTTCGTTATTGTTAGGAGAAGGTTCTTATGAAAGAAAAAATGAAGAAAATTGAGCGGAAAATTAGAAAATTTAAGAATAAATAACCACCATATAAAATAGCTGATCCGACATAGGTACGCCGCCATGTCTAAATTTTGAATTTGGAATACGAATTGGAAAAAAATGTGTTCATTATTCTAATACTGCGATATGATATTCTTCTATGTTATCTGACGTTTGATATAGAGTTGACATAGGGCGTGCAAATTGATTCTAATTTCTAAGGCGAAACAAAGTTTGCCGGGACAGCTAGTATTTCATAAAAAAATATTACAAGCGGATCTTACAGTGAAATACCATAATAACCCAAATAATTTTAACAGTTTGTCTAAATCAACAGTCTACATTAGTATTCCCTACCTCACTTGCACTCAAGAAATCGATAAAACAGCAGAGCTGACAAGGCGCATTAGCAAAAGTCGTAGGTCAAGATTGTTTTCTGAGGGCGAGCTTTGAGAGCTTAAGTTAAGTAAGCCGAGCGAGTTTGGCGCAGACAAAGGGGCACCCGGCCCTCATTGTGACGTCCACTTAAAGCTGAGACCAGGTGAACTATGGCTCGAGAGCGTACACATAAGCCCACTGTGCGGTACTGCACACTGCACCGCATTAGAACCAACTGTATTATACTTATTTATAACCCCACTTGGTAGGTTTAGTATATCCGTTTTAGTGTACAACTAATTTGTGTTTGTAACTTTGCACTAAAGTTCTTATTAGGGGTACTTAATGTACTTGTGTTGAGTTTACAGGGCTGTTAGTTATGTGGTAAAGATTTACAGGAACATTACATTCAAGCTTAGAATCATCATACAACGTTTCAGTTCACGCATTTAAATATTTTTAATTTGAGATAGGATTAATTGAGTATGTGATATAATATAGAAATTGCATAACTAGTCGATAACACTTATTTTAATTAATGTGATGTAACAATTAGGTTTTTTGCACAATATAAAACTTAAAAAAACGAATCTCGGCATCACATCCATAGGTGTATGAAGTCACCCGTGAGACGTCACACGTCGTGAGATGACGTTATGTTCACAATACAAAAAAAGTTTTATTAATCTAATGCACTTTTCTTTATTAAGAGTCCGTACTACCTCAAATGACATAGCATAAACGTGTATAATATCAAAAGTTCTAAAGCATGGACTTTTTAATTCATTTGTGGTAAAGTTGAGGATATATACTAATGTTTATGTGTGGCAAAAACA
The DNA here is from genome assembly GCA_914829495.1 of Eilema sororculum. Taxonomy (NCBI): domain Eukaryota; kingdom Metazoa; phylum Arthropoda; class Insecta; order Lepidoptera; family Erebidae; genus Eilema; species Eilema sororculum. Next base: position 10,427,351 of record OU618553.1, on the reverse strand, counting down.
CGATTACGTAAAATTTTCTTGATAGAAAACCATTGCAAAGTTACCTCTAAACCGTACAAATAAAACGATATTATGGATTAATTACGCAAAATAGGATCACTAAACTTACACAATAAATTGCAGTTTAGTGGTTAAGAGACATTATGTGTTTCAAATTTTACAAATATACATTGGTTTCTGCGTAACGAGCAAATATCTAAATTTTTACTCAAGCGATACCATTAAACTTAGAACCGCCCTGCCGCCCGGCCTCCTCCTCAGTGTTGCTTCGGCTATCATACGGGGAACTTGTGTCGCACGCGCTCTGCGCAGACGATTACGATAGACGATACGAAAGTATTCAAGTACCTATCTTTTGACAGGCGAAATGGGTAATAAAGTAAACTGAAAGAGGAAAAGTGTATGTTGGCGTAAAAAAATATTAAAACATATGAATGATGTATTATGTAGACAGTCTCTGTGGCGTGGTGGTAGTGCACGCGACTGCCACGCAAGAGGCGCGGGTTCGATTCCCGCTCAGTGCAAATATTTGTATGCATGAATATGGCATGGCTATTTGCATTGATCTGGGTGTTTCTATGTATAATATGTATGTATTGATGATGATTCCGTGATGGTGGTGTGGTATCCGTGGGGATTTTACGCACGATAAAAAAAATTGCGTTAGTGAACGCGACTGCTACGCAGGAGGCGCGGTTTCGATCCCCGCTCAGTGCAAATATTTGTATGCATGAATATGGCTATTTGCATTGGTCTGAGTGTTTCTATGTATAATATTTATGTACATACAAAAAAGTATCTAAGTATGTTTATCCGCATTCTAGATTCCATAACACAAGCTAATTAAGCTTACCATGGGTCTAGATAGCGCTGTGTAGAATGTTGTGGAATATTTATTTATTTATTATTATAGTAAGTATCTAATCAACCTACCTAAGTAGCTTATACTGTACATAACAATTTGCAATAGGTACTATATTAGTAGAAAATAATAAATAGGTCAGTAAAAACCTACCTATTTCAAAAAATTGGATTGAAATAGGCATACCTGCCTACGTATCGACAAAAATAATCTTGCAGTAGCAGCCCAAGTCTTTCAGGCAGGTCCTGCCTACTAAAGGTCGCTCACTGCGACGACGCGACGGACGACGCGGTTGGGCGACTCAGAGCCGAAAGTCGAAGTGCGGTAACTCCAACTTCTGTAGGTTAGGTTAGAACTGTGACCCCAACGCATGAGCCGAGCGAGCGTAGCGAGCGTGCCGCAGCAGCGGACGGCGAAGTGCCAGATCGGGTTATGATAGGAACGAGACCGTCGGGTCAGGTTAGGAAGGGGGTTACGTTCGGAACAAATTTTTAAAGTTTCTACCTAACCCGCGACCGGGTCAAGTTTTCGGGTCAGTTTCGGAATAAACGGAATATTTCTGTAAATACATGAGTACCTACCAACCCGAATGATCATAATATAAATATAGCAGTAGTTAGGTACTACTACCATACGTATTCCTATATTTATTATAGACAGTACGTAATTATGAATTTCCATTCATCTGTTTCTATTGAAGGGTCATCGCCCTCTGTGGGCTCAACAATCTAGCCACATTACTGGCTGTCAGATTCTCTGCCCATACGGGGGCCCCGTATAGGGCCATACTTCGCACGATCCCCAGGTACAGTCTCCTGCAGGGAGCGTTGGGTCCCCTGATGTTGGGCATCAGCCGCGCGAGTGCGGCTGATGCCCCCCTCAGTTTTGGGACCAAACTTCGGAAGTGATGTCCGAAGTTCCACCGGCCATCGAGCCCCAGATACTTCATCGAGGGCTCGATGCCGATGCTGACACCCCCTATCTGTAGGCTGGATCCCGCAGGTGGCTCCATCCGAGGTCCGTGGAAGCACCGAGCCTCGGACTTGTGAAGAGCGACCTCGAGACCCAGCCGCCGTGTCTGACCCACGACTTGAGCAACCCTTGCCGTGGCCTTTAGTGCTGCGTCTCGGTGCGCTGCTCCCCGCGCCGTAATGATGGTGTCATGCGAACCGGACGTCGGAGGTCGCAGAACGACCTCCGTCCTCTATGAGCGCTGGCCTGAGGGTGACCGGTGGAGCCGCCTGTCACCCTAGCAGAAGCAGGCCGCGGCGGCGGCGCAAGGTGCGCCTCCCCGTAACCGGGGCTAGATGGGGACACTGTGGTCCCCCCAACTCGAAGGGGGCCATCTCGAAAGGAATGGTCCTCCTGGGTCTGCCGGGGTGCGAGAGATATGCTTTTGGCAATCTCACCTCCGGCAACCAAGGACTTGGGACGGCGTGCGTTTTAGTTCGAGTTCGACATAACCACCTCCACCGGCTCCGTGGGGATTTATCGCACGATAAAAAAAAACGAGGGTGTCATCGGCGGAACACGTTACGCTGACCCCTCTGAGCAACGTACCACGCAGCATCCAATCGTAGCCGATGTTCCTCACCCTCCGTAACTACGGGCACGTCGTTCTCCACCACCTCCCCTAGGTGCCGTCTTCTTAGGGGCGGAGGCCTTGGCTTTGGACCAGGAGCACCACTGGGTGCAGCCGTCGTCGCTCAAGACGCGACGACGGGTGCCGCCAGCGGTGGGCGGTATGCCCGGTCCTCGGACGAAGAGGCGTCGCTCGATGACCTCCAGCAGCTGGACCACCGTTGGTGTCACCTTAGATGGAGCACGGAGAGCGGGGGTTTTCACACCCCGAGCCTCCCCGGTGGGTACAAGGAGGCCAAGAGGGCCCTCCATACGGCCATCAAGCGGTCCAAAAAGTTGGGCCGCGAGGAGCTGATAGAGACTCTGGAGCGCAACCCGTGGGGGCGCCCGTACCTTATGGTAAGGGGCAAATTACGCGCTAAGGCGCCCCCACTGACCCAGAGTCTCCAGCCGGAGCAGCTGGAGGTGGTCCTGGACTCCTTGTTTCCATCAAGAGCGGAGGAACACATTCCTCCGCGCATGGCTCCGTCTCAGGCGCCCAGCGCGGAAGGCAGTGAGAACAACGTGCCCGTAGTCACGGAGGGTGAGCTAGGGGCGGCTGTACTGCGGCTTAAATCCCGCAGAAACACCGCCCCTGGACCCGACGGCATTCCAGGCTGAGCGTGGGTCCTGGCTCTTGAGGAGCTTGGGCCTCGACTTCTAGGGCTCTTTAGCGCATGCCTCGAAAAAGGCCAGTTTCCCAAGGTCTGGAAGACAGGAAAACTGGTCTTGATCCGAAAGGCGGGGCGGCCGGCAAATTCTCCATCAGGGTACCGGCCGATCGTGTTGCTTGACGAGGTGTGCAAGCTCTTTGAGCGCATTATTGCACAACGCCTCGTCAGGCATCTCACACGCGTGGGGCCTGATCTGGCGGATAGCCAGTTTGGCTTCCGTCAGGGGCGCTCCACGGTGGATGCGATCATGCGCATTAGAGGCCTGACGGAGGAAGCAGTCTCACAGGGTGAGGTGATAGTGGCGGTGTCTCTTGACATCGCCAACGCCTTCAACACCTTGCCCTGGAGCTGCGTTAGGGAGGCGCTTATCTACCATGGAGTGCCTCCCTACCTCCGTCGAATTGTCGGGGCCTATCTCTCCGAGAGGGCCATTACTTACCCGAGTTGGCTAGGGCCGGGTCGGCGGGATGTGTCGTGCGGTGTTCCGCAGGGATCGGTATTAGGGCCACTCCTGTGGAACATCGGTTACGATTGGGTGCTGCGTTGTCCGTTGCTCAGGGGGGTGAACGTAACGTGTTACGCCGACGACACCCTCGTTACGGCGCGGGGAGCAACGCACCGAGACGCAGCACTAAAGGCCACGGCAGGGGTTGCTCAAGTCGTGGGTCGGATACGGCGGCTGGGTCTCGAGGTCACCCTTCACAAGTCCGAGGCTCTGTGCTTCCACGGACCTCGGATGGGGCCACCTGCGGGATCCAGCCTACAGGTAGGGGGCGTCAGCATCGGCATCGAGCCCTCGATGAAGTATCTGGGGCTCGTACTCGATGGCCGGTGGAACTTCGGACATCACTTCCGAAGTTTGGTCCCAAAACTGAGGGGGGTGTCAGCTGCACTCGCACGGCTGATGCCCAACATCAGGGGACCCAACGCTCCCTGCAGGAGACTGTACCTGGGGATCGTGCGAAGTATGGCCCTATACGGGGCCCCCGTATGGGCGGAGACCCTGACGGCCAGTAATGTGGCTAGATTGCTGAGCCCACAGAGGGCGATGGCCGTCAGGGTGATAAGGGGATACCGCACGATCTCAGGTGAGGCGGCATGTCTCTTAGCCGGGACCCCTCCATGGGACCTGGAAGCGAGAGCCCTTGCGTCTCTATTTAAATGGCGCAAGGAGGCGCTGGAGCGGGGCCAATGGCCTGCGTCTCGAGAAATCGAGGCCCAGCGGTCCCAGCTCCACCAGGAAACCGTGGAGACATGGAAGGTGCGACTTGAGCAACCAAAGGGGGGATTCGCCACAATCGCGGCCGTCAGACCGGTCATGGACGAGTGGCTGGAGAGGAGACATGGTGCTCTCTCCTACCGGTTGTCACAGATGCTTACCGGGCACGGTAGCTTCGGTAGGTATCTGTGGCGAAGACACCGGGAAACCACGGCCGGTTGTCAGCACTGCGGGGACCGCAGCGATGACACAGCGCTCCACACGCTGGTGGAGTGCACGGCGTGGGCGCAACAGCGCCAGGTCCTCGTGGTGGGTTTGGGCGTGGACACTCTCTCGCTCGAGACCATGGTGGGAGCCATGGTCTCCAGCGGGAGTAAGTGGGACTGCACCGCCTCTTTCTGCGAGCAGGTCATGCTCGTGAAGGAGGCGGCGGGGCGGGAGCGGGAGAGAACTCTCCCACCCGAGTTCCGCAGTCGGCGGCTTGGACGCCGCCGACGTGTCTTCGCCGAAGACCATCGGCCTCCATGACCGGGGGCCTGAGGACGGTGAGTTGGCTGCTCATCGTCCTTACAGAAGTAGGCCCATGACGGCAGCATGACGTGACGGACTCACGCACGCCTCCCCCCTCCTATGAAGCGGGATGATACCCGAAAACCCCCCATAGACGCGGGATAGCACCTGAACCACCCCCTAGACGAGTTGGTTGTTGGGAGCCCTGGGACATCCTTCCGAGGGCTTACCCGGGGCTCCCAACTATAGGCTGCTGGGCGATACCGTGGGGGTTTTAGTCGGTAGGAGTCCGGCATAACATCCATGAAGGATTTCCCCCACGGTCAAAAAAAAAAAAAAAAGCTGCTGCCCGTAGCTTCGCCCGCGTGAAGTTTTGTTCCCGTTCCTGCAACCCATGGGAACCTTAACCCGGAATAAAAAGCAAATTATGTGTTATTCCAGGTTCTAATTTACCCCTGTATAAAATTTCAGCCAGATCCATCTAGTAGTTCTTGCGTGAAAGAGTAACAAACATCCATACATACAGCGATACATACTCACAAACTTTCGCATTTATAATATTAATAGGATAAGTATAAATATATTATAAGTTTTATGTAAATTATCATTACATTATGCACACTTTTCTCAAGTTTGTTTATTGCCATAACTTTCTTGATGTCTAATTACTAGCTACTTTACCCTATCGATTGATACGCGCGTGAACTTGGCGGCCGAGCCTCGCGTCGGCCGGCCCGGGGTCATCGCGGGAGTGAGATAGATGCATCTGCGCGCGAGTAGTACCGGCGCGAGCGCGTTGTTGAGGCGCGCGGGGGTAAAATTTGAATTCGAGCTGGAGTGGTACGGACTCTTAAGTAAATAAAATTAATGAATGATATAATAGCCAAAAACAATAACTAAAGCCATAAGAAAAATCAAATCTATAACAGATAAATTACAAAACCGATATTACGATCCGATTATCGGAACTCGTACCTAAACGGCCGAATGATATTTGCTTCCGTATTCATTACCGACACTCGGAAGGGCACAGGTGCGGACCATATTAATGCGTGTTGGACCTTTGCTTCCTGTCCCGTGTGAATATTCAAGACGTATTATGGGGGTCATTTAATGCGACACACTCACCGAAGCGGTGCGGTCGTCACATAACTTCGCTTGAACCCTTTTAGGACGTGTAGGCTGTTTTTTTCAGTCTGAAAATTATATTTTTTCTATTTTAAAATTATATGCTATTTTTAAAATTTAAAATTAAATTGAAGTCTAAAATTATGATCTGCGGTAGCCTAGTGGCATGGGTAATGGACTGCTGAGACGAGGGGGTTCGATCCCAGGTTTACCATGGCACACACCAATGAATTTTCGATGCTTTTCGAAGTTATGTGTGTATTTATCGCAGGTTTATAAGTGCCTGGTTAATGGCAATAGGCTCGCCTTCTATTACATTGGGACCTAAACTTAAACTGGCGAAATGTGGGTGCGAGCACCTCTGCCTACCCCTTCGGGGAATATAAGCGTGAGTTTATGTTATGTTATGAAAATTATACTAAGCTGTTATATTAGAACAATAGGAAAGTGACTTTAGCAAAATTTCTTGAATAACTTAACCGTTAATAATTCTATGAACATTTACTTGACATTGGAAGAAGAGTCGGAAAGTGGAATCTGAGCTCCGAGGGCATCGCTGGCTCAGATGAAATCGTGATTACGTCTAAATGTAGGTGAAGATGACTTGAAATTGGTATAAAATAGTGCTCATGGATTGGCCAAGGTCCAGCAATGGCCTGCAATAGGCTAATTGATTGATTGATTCGTGGTCTGCGGTAGCCTAGTGGTATTATTACAAAAAAGGGCAGTTCGTGCCATTTACTGTTTAGGTAAGAGAGATTCTCTTAGGGAACGATTTAAAGATATTAACATTTTAACTGTAGCTTCCCAATATATACTCGAAAATATACTGTATGTCAGAAAAAATATATCTAATTTTACAAAAGTAAGTGACATTACAGACAGAAATCTGCGCAATAAAAATAAACTGCTCCTTCCATGCTATCGGCTTTGCAGAGTTAGTGATTCTTTTAGGGGGGATTGTATACGTTTTTATAATAAATTGCCTAAATCAGTCCTTGGTATGCCTGACAGTAAATTTAAAACCTTTGTGAAGACCACCTTATGTAAAAAAGCATACTATAGGACAGATGATTACCTTAAAGACAAAAATGTCTGGCTTGAGCATGGTGCAGGCCCCTCCTAAATTGCTTTGCTGTAACTACGGCATAATGTTTAAATAGGAACGCGAACTTCTTTTTTTATTCATTTTTGTTAACTTAGGTTAATTATTTTATTATAAGTTTTTTTTTTATATACTTTAATTATCTTGACACGAGACATATGTACATATGTCCATATTTAGTCTTAAGAACTTACTTTTTTTTTGTAAATTTACGTCCAGAAAATGCTACAGTGGAGTTTGTTGCGCCGTTTCTTCTCCACTGGTGCCTAGGAAGCGGTGGTAAACTTAGTTTTAAGCAGAATTTGACGTCAAAAAGCTGTAGTAGTGCTACACAATTTTGAATAAATACCTTGAGTTTGAGTTTGAGTTTATGGGTAATGGACTGTTGAGACGAGGTCTCGGGTTCGATCCCAGGTTTATCATGGCACAACCAATGACTTTTCGATGCTTTTCGAAGTTATGTGTGTATTTATCACAGGTTTATAAGTGCCCGGTTAATGGCAATAGGCTCGCCACTTATTACATGGGGACCTAAATATAAATTAGCGAAATGTGGGTGCTAGCACCTAGGCAGAGGTGCTAGCTATACCCTTCGGGGAATACAGGCGTGAGTTTATGTTATGTATGTTATGATTCGTGAAATTGTGGGGAATCTGCTCCAGAAGTCACTAAAACCGTTCATAATGCACCTACTTTGATTTCTCTGCACCACCTATGAGGTTGACTGGTAGAGAATGCCTACGGCATTAAGTCCGCCTGAGCACATGTGTGCATAAAGTTTAAACAAATATATAAAAAGAAGAAACTGATCTATTATTGCACGAATAAGGAATGTTTCATACCACCAAAATAACTGAAGAAAAAAATATATACCTAGAAATAAATGTTACCAATTTAAGATTCTTAACAATATTTTTTGCAATTCTTGACAGTAATATAAGTAAATATATGCCGCAGTCAACGTCTACTTAACAATGTCTCATATAGGAGCATGTGTAGATAGTACAATATCTCACACTCCACCCCATCTCTACGCTCGAGTAACTCTGCCAAAAATATTATCCTTAATTATTCTATTGCGAGAATCATATTCAACTGACACAAAAATATCACAACTAAATATGAAAATCGTTTTAACACACTCGTATCTGAATATTCCGTAGAAATTCTGACGGATAAAAATACAATAGAAAACATATCATGGAATATGATCTTATTTGGAAAAAACTATAAACATTATTTTGTCAGCTAGTTCATAGTAATTTATTATTATTTACAAAACTGGTGGTAAAATCGTTCCTATTTAATGCCAAAAATATTTACTGATTGCATAGCCGTCAAAGAATATACGTATACCTTTTCATACTTTATATGAAAAGGGGATATTTAAATCCTTTTTCGACTGAAATATTATTGATTGAATTCGAAAAGCATCGGAAAATGAAACGCTCAAGTGAGACTTGAACTCACGACCTTTCCCTTACAGTGCTCTCCCAACTGAGCTATTGAGCCACACCTGAATCATTTCAAATTTTCCTTCTCTTTATATCCGGCTTTAAGGGCAAAGCTTTTCGAACTTAAAAGTTAGCATAATAAATGCTATAAAAAATCATTCAAATTATTGATTGAAGTTAGAAATTGCTGCTAAAAATAGTAACAAAGTGTCATATTGACCCCAAAAAAGTCAGACTCTCGTTACCAATTCTGTCTTTTTATAAACGTTCAAGCCGTCTTCCCCATTTGAATAATAAACGCAAGACACTAGGACGTCGCCTCCTCTTACCCAATCCTCTTATTCAGCTGACAGATTTCCCTATTTAGTCCCACTAGGCCTTTACGGTAGTATTGTTAGAGGTTTTGGCTTTTACAGTCCCGAAGAGCCCCGGCTCTGTCTATCACCGGTCAGAGTCAAAGATTACTTGAACAGTAGTTTGTAACAGTTTGAAACCTCTGTTAACTATTGATTTTGCGAAGAGGTCTCCCAGTCACTCAAGAGCCAATAAAATATATTCCAATGTTTCAATCCGATTAAAAGCTTGAGAATATAAACACACTAGCTTTTGACATGGATGTCGGTTTTCGCGACCAAACATAGCCTATATCCTTGCCTCTCATGGTCTGATCTACCCCTATACGAAATTTCATCAAAATCGGTTTAATAGTTTAGGCGTGAAAGCGTAACATACAGACAGACAGACAGAGAGTTACTTTCGCATTTATAATATTAATATGGAATGGCCAAACTCAACGAATCGTGCAAATTACGTTATTTGCTATTACGTGTTCCAATAGTTGCCTAAGAACAATTGTAATATAAGATTGATAAGAAAAATCTTTATTGTATTATAAATTTTAGTACATGTACGGACAACATAATGAGAAATTTACAAATGGCGGCCTTATCGCTACAAATGATCTCTTACAGGCAACCTTTTGATGGACATTTTTTAATCTCAAAACTTTAAGTTACTATTTTTACAACTGCTTTCAATTATCAACATTTCCAGATTATAATTCTGATGTATTTTTTTGGTCAGACGCACTTAATGAAAGGTAGACGAGAGGAAACTCATGAAGTATGTAAAGATAGAAGCAGATGGATTGAATCTACCTATTCCGGAGGGAAATATGTGTAATTGCAACAAACAGACGGAAAAAAGTAGCAATGTTTTTTTTTTCATGATATATATATACTTAAAATTATTCGTATAAATAAAAATATGATATCATTTAAACCCGATATATTTCATGTAGGTATGTACCCCACATGTGGAGAACAGTGAGATTTTTCAGTACGGTGCAACCGTAAACCACTGAGGTATTGCATTGTCATCGTGTTTTATTTATTTCCAATTAATTTATGTTGAGTCAGCCTGCAATTGAATCGCATCGTAACCATACGTTATGTGAATACTGAATACAATAACTACCATGGTACTTATTAAAAAATAAATAGTTTATTTTACACTAGCTTTTGCCTGCGGCTCTGCCCGCGTGAATGTTGGTAATCGCGCAGAACATATCCTATGTCCTTTCTAATGGTGTAATCTACCACTATACTATACTATATGGTTCAGTGGCTTAGGCGTGAGTGCGTAACATACAGACAGCCTCTGTGGCATGGCGGCAGTGCACGCGACTGCCACGCAGGAGGCGCGGGTTCGATTCCCGCTCATTGCAAATATTTGTATGCATGAATATGGCTATTTGCATTGGTTTGGGTGTTTCTATGTATAATATGTATGTATTTACAGAAATAAAGTATATAAGTATGTTTATCCGCATTCTAGATTCCATAACACAAGCTATAAAAGCTTACCATGGGTCTAGATGGCGTTGTGTAGAATGTTGTTGAATATTTATTATTATTATTATTAATTAGCTACGTCAAAAAGTCTCGGGTTTAAATAAAATAAAATAGTCAATAGGTCAATAGAAATAAAATTAATTTTGATTATTACTACTCTTTAAAAAAACATAATGGCAACTATAATACACTATTGAAGGAATTTTTACAGCATTAAGTATGCTAACTATACAAATCAAATACATAGGGAAAAAGAATCTTCTCGGGCGGGACTCGAACCCGCAGTCTTTCCCTTACAGGGGGAATGCCTGACCAATTCGGCTACTAGATGACGCCACGTCGCCTTAAAGACGTATAAGATGGGAAATTTGAATCATATCGGGCGTGTCTCGGTAGCCGAATTGGTCAGGCATTCCCCCTGTAAGGGAAAGACTGCGGGTTCGAATCCCGCCCGAGAAGATTCTTTTTCCCTATGTATTTGATTTATAATACACTAGCTAATGGTTTTTCCCAAAAAAATCGGTACAATTTTTCGGCCAAGACTTTTAAAATTGCATGAAAAAGAAGTGTACACTTTTAAGTTTGGAAACATTTTCCAGCTCAATAATATACTCGTTCGCTGTTGATTGCCTTTAGTACATAGAATATTCTACCTTACCTCTTAGAATATAAGGTTGGTTATGTTTTAAGAACACGTGGATATAAGACAAAAGGGTAATGACCCCCGGTAGCGAGACCATCTGTTGGCCTCTGAAGACATTATGGCGCGTTCTTCGCTGCGGGAGCCACGCGAAGCCACAAGCGTTCATTTTTTAAATTTCCTCAATGATAGCAACGTTATTTCTCGTCTATTAATGTTTACTCTTGAGTGTTTCTGTAACGTGATCTTTGACATTTTAGAATTAGAGCGCACCTCACATATCCGTTCCACTGATGCACCTAGTTACATTGTAGTTATATATAAATGTAACTAGTTAACATTTTTTAATTCAAGTAGTTAGAAGTTTCAGTTAATTTCATACTCCATACTAAAATGATGTCTGACGGTCTGTTACGCTTCCACGCCTAAACGACTAATCTATTTTGATGAAATTTGTAGGTACAGAGATTACATCTTAAGGCAAGACATATCTACGCTTTTTTGGTCGCGATAACCGACATCTACGCGGACGGAACCGTGTGCAACAGTTAGTAAGAAATATTAGTTTGTAACCTATAGATCAATTATGTTTTATGTATCAAGGTAGATGTAGGTAAACGATCTCCTACCTCATTTTTCTAATTTATTTTATTTGGTTTTTACGGGATCAATTACCGTTTAAATCCTCAACTTCGAGAATAAAGCCTAGTACTGCCTATAATTACTCTTACCATCATATTTTCGAGACGCTAGAGACAGCAATGAAACGTCCGTACTTCTTTCTTACTTTATTTCAGTCCTTTATTTTGTCACAAGTATACATTATTACCTCCGTAAACCGTAGATGTGGTGTGGTTAGCTTCGTTTTGTTGGTTTTTCTTCAGAGACTTACAAGGAATGGCACACTTTAAGAGGACGAAGTTTTTATGGCCGGCACTAGGTACAGTCAGAGACAAAGATTGTTTAACATCAAAATATTTACCAGTATTTCTTAAATTTCTTTTTTACTGGATTGCCGTTTGGGATACCTAGTGCCTGAGTTTAGTCCGCCAATCAGTTTGCCCCGAAGACCTTGGCGAAGCTCTATAAACCTGAATAGTCAGACTCATCTGGAAGTCTCGAATACATCTGGAAAAATGGTTGAAAAATCATTCATTGGTTCCAAGTATTCATAAGAAAGTTGGTAGATTGCTCCACCGTCACCCTTAAAGACGGATATAAAGAGAAGGGAAATTTGAAGTGATCCGGGTGTGGCTCAACAGCTCAGTTGGAAAAGCATTCCCCTGTAAGGAAACGGTCGTGGGTTCAAGCCCCACTTGAGCATTTCATTTTTCCCGATGTATTGGAATTTTAAAGTTAGCATGAGTAATAAATGCTATAAAAAACTCATTCACACTCATAGCATTTAATAAAATAACACAACTTAGATCACGATAGAATTCCGTTAGAAAATTTTATATTTTCAACTTCAAATATTGTTAAGATTAAATTCAAAATTTTCAATGAATATAAATGGACAAAATAAGATAAGATTTTTTTCACAAGGGATAAGATTTTTAAATCCCGCAAAGCAGCTGTGCAGATAAAAATATAATAAAATCTACCCGCACAGATTTCGATATACAGCCCAACCTTAACAAACAATGTGAAATCTTTTGATAGTAGGTATCTAATACTCAGACCATAGCGCATTTTCCACATTGTCCGATTACCCGTTATCTACCCCAGCCTATTACGATACTAGGAATCACAACCCTCAACTGCGATTTCAAAATACACAAGGAAACTTTGGGTAAATATTACGTATTATTGTACTCTCGGCTCCGAGGTGAGGCTTTGGATACGACCGGGACTATCTCAAAGAAGTTGATGACGATTTAGTATTATCATACAGTACTTGGCATTTTATTTGGTACGTCGGGAAAGAAGAGCAGAAGTTCGGCTAAAATCGGTTGTCTTCGGTTTTGTAGAGTATTCTCTTTATCGTACATTTAACTGACATTTTTATACATTTATAGAGTAGTTAAAACCGTTCATGTTCACTTTTATCCGACAATGACGTGCTAAAAATTGGGTAATATTCACGCATTCTTTGTTCTGGAAGCAGTTCTAATATTAGATACATGATTTTTTTCATCGTCTATTGTATATTGTTCGCCGTTAAGTAATAATATACATAATTTCTTAAATAATTATAGGTATAAAAAAGGCTAAAAACAAAAGGGAGGAACAGTATATTTGATCTCAATATCTTGTAGTTGAGGTTACACAAATTGTGGATTAGTTATATTATGAGATATATTATGACCATTTTATCCGATATTTTTACAATTTACACGACTTCAAAAATATATATGTAGGGACACATCATTGTACATTAATCTGCAACGTAGTCAATAAGATACGTACGTGTGTACCTAACGCTAACCGCCGGCTGCGCCCGGGCTCCACACTCTTACTAACTTTAGTCGCAATATAACTTCAGTGCAAATCAGTCGTTGTTTCAATTCCCAAACCCGAGTAAGAGTAACCTTCGACTCAAATACATACTTAATGATTACCGGATATCAAGTAGATGGATTCCTATGCCGCACCATTAAGACCTGGAACTCCCTGCCAGCTCACGTGTTTCCTTCTTCCTACAGTCCCGGGTCCTTTAAGCGGGGCGTGAAAAGGCACCTAACGAGGCCGTCAAGCTGAGTGCCACCACTGTTAACATGGTACATGTTTCCGATGGTGACCCTCTTTCCGAGACTTTGCCTTTAGCTTAACATCAGGCGAGGTGAAGTCAAATTGACGTGTCCTATATATAAAAAAAAGATATCCCGATAAATATACAACATTAAACACACATAAAATACTTTAATAGTCTCTGTACCCCGAAGTGTACCTTCTCTAAACGTCAGTACAGGTGGACATACGAATATCTGTGGTTTTATGTGGTAAAATGATTAGACAGTCAAATGGTATTCGCATCACGGAAAATATCGAAGCTCAGTTTCATAGTAAAACTGAAAAACGACCACTTATGATTAAATACCGATAAATACCGATACTTATAAAATACCTATTATTTTTTTCTGATAACTGGTTTAAAAGTGCCTCAGGAACTAAACATTTAAAAATATCCAAGTAAACAGGAAAAAAATGTAGTCGTGAGTTTTACGCGTAAAAATATATACTTATACAGAATTCGCCGTTCTTTAAATAGAAATAATGTTATTTTCTCTCATTTAATTAGCCAGTGTGGTTCAAAAGTGGGCTTTGAGTTATTTATAAGATATGTGGGTATTATAGCTTCCTACGATCTTTTCTAAATAAAGCCTATCATAATTATTTTTAAACGAGTACGATCATGGAGCATGGTGCTATAAATATACCTACCTACTATTTTGTCCTCTGAAGATTATCAAAATACATCGATAATTTTTTTATTTATAGCATTTCAAAGATTTTTTGTTCATATCACTTAGATGGTAGAAGTGATTACCGTAGCCTATAGGCGTGTGCAATACCAGTGGAGTCACACTGTGCAATCAGTGCAGAAGATAACGCAGAACAAGCCTTCAGTATCTCTACCGACAGCACGAAAAATCTCCAGTGAACTCTGACTACGCTACCAGAAGATTATTTTTTGTAATCTGTTTGTGCAACATCCTTAGATTCCGACTGTACAATTGATGAAACTGTGACGTCAGTAAATGTTTAATCACTTAAATATATCTATATTATATTTTGATTGATCACATGGCAATTCATTGTTTATCAACAAACAATACAACACTGTCTCACACCAAATTAAGCCGCCCACATACGTTATTGATATGAAAATTCGACAGCAAAAATAATTATGACACCTCATGATGGAGCTAAAATAACGTCATTCCACAGAGCAAATATCGCATAGACATGCAATATATCTACAACGCATGAGTCGGATATATTATAAGGTCAAATGTTATACGTACTCAACAATTGGTACATACGTAGTACTGAGTGGGTCTTACTTTATACTAGTATTACTTAAAAAAAAAACAAGAAAAATATTTATATTGATTGAAATTGTATTGTCATCCAAAATCAAGTTCATCCAAAAGGTGTCCAAAGTCTAAATATGAGGAATTCCAAGACGCATTAAGTATGTAAATATTTTATTTATTTCTTTATTTTCTACAGTTTATTTTATCTATATTAATCCAATAGGCGTGTACCAAATATCACATCAATCAGTCAACAGGAAGGGTGTAAAATTTAAATTACTAGATTTTACCCACAAGCGGATCATAGTAAATGTATAAGTATCATGTTTAGACATTAAATTAGTTTGGAAATTACAGAATCTACAAGAATTAAAAATTTAAATTAAAAGTAGTAAACCTTAAAAATATTGCACTCCACCTGTCTTTGCAAGATATTTTCTCTACCTACCTCTACCTGTTCTACTCAAATCTTCTACTATCAGAATAGTAGTAGATCTGAGTAGATTCAAAATTACTATTATTACGGATATAAATCTCATGGGTTCATTCCATGATCAGTCGAAGCCGCTGGCAACAGTTATTATTATTATTATTCTCTTTATTCATTTGTAAACCCTATAAATTATATTTTTAAATACATATTTAAAAAAAAATCCATTTAAAAATATAAAAAATAGTATCCCACCGGCATCGGGTACAGGGACCAAGCTATCGGTGGTTAGGGCTCTAGAGAAAGGAACTTCCTCACGATGCGCGCCGTATCAAGGAGTACTGCCTTCTGCATCTGGCCCTTGACCCAACCATCCAACCCGAGCCTCTTCAGATGTTGGTCGAGGCTCTTTGCTATCAGTCCGTTGACTGATACGACTATCGGTACAATGATTGCTGAGCCAACATTCCACATGTCGACAACCTCGTGGGCCAAGTCCAAGTATTTAACTTGTTTATCTTTCTCAGCTTTCACGAGATTCTCGTCATGAGGAATGGTGACATCAACAATCAATGCTCGGCGTTCGGATCGGTCTATCACCACAATGTCAGGCTTGTTAGCTACAACAGTCCTATCAGTGATGATGGATCGATCCCAGTACAATGTGATATGGCTATTTTCTAGAACTGGCTCAGGAACATACTTATAGTACGGCACCTCAACTTCCACAAGGTTGTATTTCAGAGCAAGTCGCTGATGGATTATCCTGGCTACTTGATTATGTCTGTGCAAGTACTCGCCGTTAGCAAGACGAGAACAACCGGAAGTAATATGCCTGAGGGATTCACCAGGTTGGTGGCACGCTCGACAAATGTCAATTGTGCCATCCCTCATGATATACTTCCGGTAGTTATTCGTCTTGATAACTTCGTCTGCAATTGCACAGACAAAACCTTCAGTTTCCCCAAAAAGGTCACTGAAACGTAGCCAGGCCACGGATGCCAGTAGGTCTACTTCGGGCCTGTGTAGGGCCCGATAGAACCTGCCATGTAGCTCCTTACTCTGCCATACCTCCCTGCGGCTGTCAGTGCTAACTATTGTAGGCCTGCGCCAGTTCTCTTTAGCCAAACCGAGCGGGGTGAGTCCGGTATCTACGTTGACTACATCACGATGCATGTCCACGTTCGACGTAAGAAAGTAGTCTCTGAGATTGCACACCTCGCGATTATGAAGGGTCTTAGCATTTAAAAAACCTCGACCCCCACATTTCCGCGGGATGTACAATCTCATGACTGACGACCGTGGGTGGTGCATTCGGAATGCAGTCAACTGAGTCCGGACTTTCCTATCGATGGTATCGAGTTCAGTCTGAGTCCACTTGAGTATGCCAAAAGAGTACATCAAGAGTGGCATGACCCAACTGTTACAGGCACGCACCTTGTTGCCACCTGACAAAAGACTGTTGAGTACCTTTTTCAGGCGGCCAAAGAAACGTTCCTGTAACATTTGTTTCATGTCGACCTCATTGATGCATAACACCTGTGACATACCCAAGTATTTATAGGTCTCAGTTACGAGGAGTGATCTTAGGTTAGTGGAATCAGAGAGTTGTATACCCTCCGACTCCACCACCCGCCCTCGCTTTACATGAATGACTGCACATTTGTCCACACCAAACGCCATTTTAATAGAATTACTGAATGTTTCAGTTACCTTCAGTAAAGCTATTAATTGAGGGTTGGTGTGGGCGAATAGCTTTAAATCATCCATGTAAAAGAGGTGGGATACCATCTGACCCTCTCTTCGTAACCTATAACCTAACCCTGAATTCACTAGTAAAGTACTAAGTGGGTTCAGGGCTAAGCAGAACCAAAGGGGACTCAGACTGTCCCCTTGAAAAATACCCCGCTCTATTGTTATCGGCTCGCCACTACCCAAAGCCTGGCGACACCCTGGATAGAAAAGAACCGTCCTCCATTGCCCCATACATGACCTTAAGAAGGTACATAGAGTTGTATTCACTTTATACAACTCCAGCACCCTCAAAAGCCATGTATGTGGCACGGAGTCAAACGCTTTCTTGTAATCTATCCAGCATGCTGTCAGATCCTTACGATTGCGGCGAGCTTGTTGGCTAATAGCCATATCAATCAGGAGAAGCTCCTTAGTACCCCGAGCCCCATTCCTACATCCATTCTGAGAGGCACACATAATAGAATTATTGTTTATATGATTGTTAATCTTAGCTCTCAGGATGGATGTAAGAAGTTTATAGACCGTTGGGAGACATGTAATCGGTCTATAATTATTGGGCTCCAGGGTACTACCAGTTTTATGGAGCAGGTGAGTAACTCCTGTCATCATAAAAGCTGGTAGCGTCCCAGATTCTACAGCGGATTGAAATTGTGAGGCCAAAACAACATGCGAACTCCGTAGCCATTTTAGCCAGAAATTGTGCAGTCCATCCGGTCCCGGAGATTTCCAATTAGACAGCGAACGGACCGCACAATCTACATCAATGGCATCAATGTTAATTTTTTCCATTTCTGGAATGGTTTCGCATGCTCTTTCGACCTCACGCATCCAATCGCCTTCAGTGTGGTTAACGGGCACCGACCAGATGCTGCGCCAGAACGCATTTGTGGCTTCAGCATCCGGCCGTCGCACGTCATCCACACTTTCTTCTGTCCGCTCCCAGCTTCTATATACCCACCTTTGGTCTCTTTGGAACATACGGTTGACAGTATATCGATCAACTCGTTTTTTATATCTCCGAATACGGTTTGCCCATGCATAGACTTTCTGCTTCAGGAAGTCAATACGCTCTGTGACCCGAGACGTATAATCTTGGGGACTAATATCAGTTCCCGCAAACGCTCGGGTCACATAGCGCATCACTCTTGGGCGAGTATTGCCCGACCTGAAGCAGATTAGTTTACCGATGAGCACCCTTGCCTCGGCCACACGTCGTTCAATTCTGCATTGCCATGCTGGTATGGCAGACTTAAGTCGTATGGCAGGATCTTTATTGGGAAATTTAGCACCTGCCATACGACATGCCGCCACAGCAGTACAATACAGAATTGAGTGGGTGTCACCGAGGTTTTCACTATTTTCTAGATATCTAGGTAATAATGAATCAAGGGCACTCACCAGCGCTATATTACGTCTATGTATGGGCAACCGCGGGAGACGTGGCCTGACATGTACGGGCATTGATCGATATTCCCGCAACGCACATTCCAAAGCCTCCTTAATCTCTTCATTGTACTGAATACTTACAGGAATAGGTGTGTCATCCGGCGCAACACAAGTATCGTCATTTATTTCTACTGTAGAAGCAGGAGCAGGAGCCGGGGCGGGGGTGACACAGATATTTCGCAAGCATTCTAGCCGTAGAGTCTCAAGTACGGTTTCATTCAACATACGATTGCGTTGAATGACCCGCACTTGGTCCGATAGTCGTTGTGCCGATACGTTGATGGAAGGTTCAAGCGCCTGAAACAGAGGAAGCATCCGAGTACGGTACGCACTGAGGTTAGTTCCCCCCTCTGTAGCCGCAAAATATGCCCGCATGACGTTTTCATTTATGGAAGTAGTCCATCGCATGCGGTGCACATCACCACCGGTAGCGGGGGCCCTATTCGAAGCCGGAGGGCGTCGGGGTCCCAAGCAGGTCGGTGGCCGGCCTCTCCCCGGCCGACGTACAGCTGTTGGCGACGTCGGCGGGGAGAAGAACTCGTCGCTCGAAGAGGAGCTCGACGCCGCTGGTTCCACTGCTGGAGGTTGCGCGGCGGAGCTTAGCGACGAGTCCGGAGATGTTGTTGGTGCACTCCTGTTTCGATTGGCTTGTGCCCGGGTCAGCATTTTTTCCAAATTTTGTAAATATAATTTATGAAATTGCGATTTTTTTGGTGACAGCTGTCACCTCGGGACGGCATTGTGGTATTTTGTATTTTTCTAATTTTTTTTATTTTTTTGTATTTTATTATTATTATTATTATTATTATTAGTCATGCACTAGCAGCTAAAAGCTGATGCGTGCATATCACAGCACTTGTTAATGTTAATGTTCACTGAGTATTTATTTTATCACTATGTTTATAATGTTCAAAGTACGTTCACTTATGGTGTCATAAAAGTGTCACTGTTTGAGAATAGTTCGTTTTTTAAATAGTGGTCGAGTCTGTTTTTGAAAGTGTTTACTGAAGGTGCACTTATGACTGTCTCTGGCAGTTTGTTCCAGGAGTTCACGACTCGGTTTGGCAGAAAATGGTACCTAGGATTGCTTATGCTTAGAGTGCGCGCGAGCTTCAATGCGTGTCCTCTCAACTTCTCAGGCGGTTTCATCTGGTAGATGCCGCTCAGTCCAGGGACGTCGTAATGTCCGCTCAGAATCTTGTATGTTTCAATCAAATCCCCACGCCGCCTGCGCTGCTCCAGTGTAGTTAGACCAAGTTCTTCCAGCCGCTGCTCGTATGTCTTGTGTCGTAGGTTCCAGACCATTTTCGTGGCTCTTCTTTGCACTCTTTCCAGTAAATCGATGTCCTTGCGAAAGTATGGGCTCCATATTTGGAATGCATATTCCAACAAGGGACGAATGTAAGTTTTGTATATCTTGACAAACAAGATCTTGTCTATATGTGAGAACGCTTTTCTGATGGTGTACATTATGGAATTAGCTCTTTTGGTGATTCCCAAGATATGCTCATCCCATTTGAGATTTTCTGTTATTGTCACTCCTAAATCCTTCTGAGATGACACACTCTGCAAGTTCCTTGAATCAATTGTGTAGGGCAACTTGGGATTTTTATTACCGACATGTAAAACCGTGCATTTATCAGCCTAACTTGAAACAAGAATCATCACCACGAATGAGCAATACGAGAATAATCTACTTATTTTTTAAGAAGAACATTTTTTTTTAAAAGAAACCAGGAATACCAGAGGCTATTACCATTATAAACACAATTAACGTTAATGAATAAAACTGTTCTATGCCGAGGTCAATAAATCCTTTGTTATCAACAGCGATGGCCTGTAAGTGATCGTTTGTAAGCCCCTCTAGGCAACAAAGCCTTCAAATCAAACAAGTGTTCGTACCACCAAGCTTGGTTATCGGTTCTACTGAATTTCGCTTCGAGCCAATCCTCTCGTGCCATGAAATCTTTCTCAGTCAAATATAAGTTTTTTTTATTTGGTGTTCATGTTTTTTTTTCTGCCTTGCCTAGAATTTTTTAATATTTCGAAACGAATACTCCCGCTATCAGTGTCATAAGACTGTTAATTTTATTTTTTTGTATAAATTGTGTTTTTACGCGTATCTTTGCAGATGGAATTTTGATTCCTAACAACTAACTCATCGCGTCAACTACCTTAAAAACCAGCCAAGGTTAATCGGGGACACGGAGATATTTTTCCTTGAAGATCAAATTCCCGGCCACGTAAGTCGATGAGAATATTTTAGTCGATTCAAATCCGACGTACCCAACTCATCGTCGGTTTTACATGCCAAAACAAAAAATGCCCTTTATATGAATAAAAATAAAAGACTAGTTATAACATAATTCATCAATGCAGAAAAGGTATTACATGCATTAATAGACCCGCCGTCCTTTTCAAAATTTTCAATTGACGTGGTATTTGTGGCATTCAGAAATCGTTGAGCGAAGACTTCATATCGTATTCCAACTTGAAGCTCTTCTGATGTTGAGGCATTCCTCACAAATTGTTGAATACTGTCTTTTGTATTCAAAGCGAATACTTGGAGATTTAAGACTAGGAGAATATTACGAAAAAATGTGAAAATGTGTTTTTATTTAGTGTAGTGTTTATAGAGTTTGTAAATAATAAAAAGCTGCTAGCTTGAGACTCGTTCTTACCATTGTAGTGAAAATATTCGTTTAAAAATATTTTGAGATACTTAGAAATACAATGGTTCTTGAGTATCTATAATATAAATAGTATTTATAAAATCAGTTTAATATTAGCTAAATACAACTCGCTGATCGATCTATAATCAAGATTCATGACAGGATCTAGAGACCTCTTACAATCGAGAGGACCCAGATTCAATGTTACGTTACCGCTGTGAATTATAACACAAGCAATTTTAAATACGCTCAAGGGATTAACGAAAATACTAGTCATTTTGACAATTAATACTTTTAAATTCAAAGAAAAAAATGATTATTAACTACTTAATGTTGATTTCGATAAATGAGATTAATATCGATAATATAAATAGTGCTTAGCAGGCGATGTGTACGCAGTGATATCCATTATTGTGGTGTGCTGATAAAATCTACCGTATCCCCATCTACTATATACATCCTCTCGTGGGTTGGGTGACAGTTACTACCTATAACTTATAGTGCAGTAATCTATTTTCCTTACTTACGAGTTCAACAGACATACGGGTCCACGGAATTCCTGCACAAACTAGAGGGAGCCACAGCGATAATGTTATTATCTATTGAGTCTTGGCACCGGGATGATCTGAAATTCAGTTTTGTCTTGTCAGTAGAGTAACTGGTTGCGTTATTTCGGGGGTTATATGAATTATAACCAGTACTAGCAGTTACAGTTATGTGGCGTAGCAGTAGCGCTCAGCGCGAATATTTTGTTTCCATGTATACTTATATTATATTTGTTTTGGTCTGGGTTTTTTTGTGTATATCATTTACTCTTTGAACCTTTTTCCCAACTCATTTGGAGTCAGTTTTTCAATCCAACTGTGATGCGGCTTAATTTTGATATTTTCCATGAAGTGATTATCATCTGACCTCCACAACCAATTGGAGTCATCGAAGTTCTGTAGTTATAAAAGTATCCATGTATGAATGATATTTTTATAGCATTTATTATGCTAAGTTTTAAATTCGAAAAACATTGGAAAAAATGAAATGCTCAAGTTAGACTCGAACTCACTACCTTTCCCTTACAGGGGGACTGCTCTTCCAACTGAGCTATTGAACTTGAGCATTTCATTTTTTCCAATGTTTTTTCGAGTATCCATATATTTACAGAAAAATATCTAAGTATGTTAACCTGTATTCTGTTACTTATAAAACAAGCTAGTCATGCTATTTTGGGTCTATTGTGTCGAACACAGCGTAATCTCTAAAATAATGTTCTAGAATTATAAATACAGTGTAGTATATGAAAGTCTACAAAGAAATAAAATCTTTGAAAATTTCCTTTTAATATGCTGTGCAACTTCATAAAATAATTATGTTTCCGTAGAGTACTAAATTATTTTAATAAGTTTAGCTTCCATTCATGTGTTGTTTAGTTTGCGTGTTTTAGAAATTTCTAATTTGAGTGTTTTACATAAATTAGTAATTTCAGTTTCTTTTTTATATTGAGCGATGAAGTTTATTGAGCTAGAAAAAACACAATCATTGGACATAATTTCTCAAAGATTGATTAATTTACATATTATTTATGGGATTATTATTTTCATTCCATTATCCAAAGGTTAACTAGAAGAAATTTTTGTATACAGAGGTCTCGGGTTCGATCCCAGGTTTACCATGGCACACACCAATGACTTTTCGATGCTTTTCAAAGTATGAATCGCAGGTTTATAAGTGCCCGGTTAATAGCAATAGGCTCGCCACCTATTACATTGGGACCTAAATATAAACTGGCGAAATGTGGATGCTAGCACCTCTGCCTACCCCTTCGGGGAATACAGGCGTGAGTTTATGTTATGTTATATTTTCTGTTTGTTTCTTTTGGTGTACAATAAATAATTATAGGATCTGGATCCATAGACAACTACTGGTAGTCCGGAATAAATATTTTTAATTTGAATTATTTAACGAGATAGGTGACAAGGTTGAACATTAGCGAAAACCCATTGTAAAAACAAGGCCGTGCATTAGCAAAACCCCATTCTAAAATCCCAAGACACAGGGGTGATATTCACAAAAGCATTTACCACGTCCTATCCTTAAGTGGGTCACACACAACCCGGATATCATCCAAAATTGGTCTAATCTTTAGTTATGACCCCTCACAGGAATTCGCATTTCAACGGGCCAACACACGAAAACCGTAATGTTTACTTGGTAGGGAGAAAAGAGCGGAGATATTCCCACACCGATAGAAATGTATTGTCACACTAACTTTGTATAAGTAGATACAATAAAATGCGTCTGTTTCACATTTGCCTTCAATTTCTCTCTGGGGAGAACAAAAACACGATCCTCGTCTGAACAGATATACGCTACTTTTATTCATGCTCAAATACCACACGTGTAAATAATGAATTCTTGTATTTTATTTATTGCACGGACCGGATTGAATGGTAAACTCTTTGATGTTGAATTTACTATCAATTGGAAATATGAATTGCAATCAATTACATATTATTGGCTACTAGAGATTTATTTTTATTTCAGTAGATATTCAAACTGTATTCATAAAGCCAACTCTGTATGCGAACTCATACCTTAAAAAAAACATTCGAAACTCCATCCCCAAGTCTAACTAGTTGACAATATATATTATATACCAGGTTTATTTTAAATGGCCAAGGATGGCTGAATCTGATAAGGATTTTTAAGACAGTTCTAGGACTTTTATTCTCAAAAGTGTAAATAAAAACTGCATCATAAATTTTTTTAAACATAATAACATAATTTTTTAATCCTCGTTAAGAATCGAACCGACCCGACCTCGGCGTGAACTAAAAAGTGAAGTGCTGAACTATTACCTCATGGGTACGTTAATAATTATAATTATGCTTATGTGATATGCTCGTAGGTGATTCATTGAGTACTGTTGATTTGAATACCTTTTTTTTTTCGTGCGGAAATCCCCTCGGGTACCCCCTACCGGAGGCGGAAGGGGAGGTTATGTCGGACTCGAACCGACTAAAACCACACGCCGACTGTGGGTCGTGGTGCTAGGCCGGAGGTGAGGTTGTCATCGACATATCCCTCGCACCCCGGCTGACCCAGGGCCATCCCTTACGGTCTGGCCCTCCTCAGGAGGGGGGACAACGGTGTCCCCGACTCGCCCCCGGAATGGGGGTTGATTTTAATACCGTAGGTACACATTTTAATAATATCCCTATAAATACCATGTGTTTTGGGAAGCTAGTAATAGAAAAACCCAGTCACACTATCCCTTTTTGAGCAAAAATTTCAGTACTGCGATAATTTTGTCTTTAAAAATAAATAAATTTACAGTCTTGCAAAAGCCTGAACTATATCTAAAATACACACTATGCTTCTGCACTATACAGTAAAATTAAGAGCGTACGTGATCACTATGTGACTATTGCCATATCATTCTTCATTTCTGAATTGTATACGAATATTTAATAGGTACGACAGTTTTCACGACAGTCCGATTTCACGATGTTACGCATAAACGGGGTATCTCCCCTCGGGCAACAGTCTAAACAAAGTCTAACGTGCACCAATGTAGGTACACAGATAACACCGATTACCCTTATTATATACCTATATTTGAAAAAACAAAACGTGGTTGAAATGATAAGGGTTTGGCTGTATTTTTATAACATTTTCTTTTCATTCTGTGCAATGTTCGTATTCTGACATTTTTTCTGTTGTACTGAGTTTTCAAAAGTGGACATGGATAGTCATCGCCTCGGAACAGAAACTGTTCTGTGTTCATCGCATATCTCGATTGCATATAGAGATGTCATAAATGAAATTAAAATTGTTTTCTTGAGATGACCAATGGTGTGGAGACACATCAAGAATATCGGGATGTCGGTAAACAATATCCATATCTATATATAATATCTATATCAATTGCTGTTTGTTAGTCTCGCTAAAACTCGAGAACGACAGAACGGATTTATCTTCTCTTGGTCTTGAAATGTTCGAGGTCTATAGAAGGTTTAAAAGGTAAGAAAAATTCGAATAATTTCCGGGAAAACCCTAAAAAGACCCCTTTTCTTTTTCCCATATAAACTTTTTCAGTGTTTCTGTTACCCTGGTACATTTGCATGAAGTACTAGGCTCACAAAAATTTTAAGGAACTTTATCTGGGTCGCGGGAGCAGTGTGTTCTAAACCTTTCTATTCCGAATTTAACATGGATAAAGTCGCGGGCAAAAGCTAGTAATATATAAGATATCGTTAAATGGCTTCACCATTACCTGAAAATGGTTGGTTCGGAGAGTTTCGAAAGCTCAAGACGTGGATCAAGTAGTTCAGTGGTCAGAGTATTCCCCCTGCATGGGATTGGTCGCTAGTTTAAGTCCCGTTTTGAGCGTTTACTTTTTCTAATCTAATCTATTTGAATAGTAATTTCTTTAAAATTTGATTAAATTTATTTGACGGAGTAATCAGGATCAATGTTCAAAAATGTAAATTAAATTATAAACATTATTTGAATGAAATTTTTATAGAATTTATTATGCTAACTTTTTAACCGTCGCCCTTAAAGACGGATATAAAGAGAAGGGAAATTTGAAGTGATTCAGGCGTGGCTCAACAGCTTAGTTGGAAGAGCATTCCCCCTGGAAAGGTCGTGGGTTTTCCCGATGTATTTCGAATATAAACATTATATTTTAATATTCAAACAACCATTTACTACTAAAGATAACACTCCAAGACTTAAGTTATTGAAATGCTGAAGTATTGCTAAGTTTTAAGTGTCGGTAGGCAAGTCTGGAACGAGCAAGGCACATGGGAAATGATTACCATATTCAACGCATTTCCTCGCACACCGGAGGTAGGCTTCGTAGGAAATTATTTGTCATATTAACGTCACTCGAGCTCGAGTTTCGACGTCGAGATGTTAATATATTAAATTATCCTCAACGGTATTCTGAACAAGTAATTCTATATCGATACTGTATGACAAATCGATGTTTATAATTTGAGTGTTTTGTCAATAAATTACCAAGTTTAGGGATGTTTATGGTAAATATATCGAATTGGTTACTTAAATGGAATATGAATGATTATGGGTGGGTAATATAAATTTATTTATAACGTGTAACGCACATAAATATATTTTTAAGCATTGGATAACATTGTTCCTTATCAAAATAAATGTAATTCTCATCCTAAACAATATTAACATTTTATTATACTTTTCTTATAAAGCACACAAACAAAACTCATTCGCTTTGTTGCAAAGGACGAATAGCTACAATAAAAGGGAACGAATGAAATTTTTGTCCGACAAATTTTATTGAATTTAATTTTATGAATAACGCATCAATAATTAGGTAGAAATAAATTGAACATACGTATAAATAATTATTATAGCAGGGATAGATTTTTATTTTAATTAAACCTCAGTTGCCACACCAAACAAAACCACGAAGCCAACAAATCAATTTTGCGTCAGGAAATTACTTTGTAAAGTTGAAAAGGGTTGCGCGATACGGTACCAAATTGAAATTCTTTTGTGCGCCGCGCCTTTACATGTCCGAAATGTTACCTGACTCTTTGAATCATAGCGCAACAACATTTTTCGATCAAACTTCGGAATACCCGGTTTTGCCGATCAATTCTGTATAACTGTTATCAGAAGCCGAAACATTTTCGATAATTTAGTTATAGCTACGTTGGGTCATGCGGTCGTACTAGGTCCCCTGCCTCACTAGGACGCCATGGCTACGTCGCCAGCCACGTATCCAAGTAGTTATTATTGAAATGTATGGTACCTCACTCACTTGGCGATGGCTTGGCCACCGTACAGTTAAATACAAACTGCTTGGATACGTGGCTGGCGAAGTGACCATTATGTCCTAGTGAAGCTGGGGAACAAAGCCTTTGGGGCGAATCTAAACCTCACCTGTATGCTCTCTAGGTGTTGAGAGATAGAGTGAGTAACATAAGTCAACCATAAGGAAAAGAAGTAGTAAGCAGACCAAGGGCTCCGAAGTGAAAACGTCAGATGCAACCGAGAATAACACTAAGGAAAACAAGACTCAGTTTAAATCTTGACTTGAGACTTATCCTAATTTTAGAACTCAACTTGAGTAGATATTTATGACTGGTCAATTGATTCACGTTCATATAAATCTTTACTCGAGTTAGTTCTAGAATACAATCTATACTTTAAACTAGCTCCAATTCGAGACTCATGCCTGAATACCTAAGTATCATTCTAGATTCTATATAGGCCTAAGACGAGACGAGGATAACGATTTAACATTAATATCGTCTGTGAAGCTACATCGCTTATAAGTCTTCGTCCAGTTCGTTTCATGGACATACATAAAATGGCGGCACAGAAAAAAATTCCGTTCTGAAATAAACGTGATCGACATTTCAACATTAAAGAAACTTTCTCATCGTCCATCCAAGATTCGTGTATAGTAATAATTTTATTATAGATAATTTGAAGCTATTAAAGAAACGTAAAGCAAAAAGTTTTCGATTGACTGAAGTTCATTAACAAAATAGGTAATCTGGCTAAAAGCATGCCCCCATCGAGGTAAAAAGTAATTAGAAAGTTACATAGGAACGTTTTTGACTTGATTATTTTATCTATTATTATCAGTCGAGGTTTCCTACTGGTAATGAAATTAAACTTCTTGAGGAACTAATAAAAAAATAAAAAAATAAACTATAAAAAAAAAGCTAGATAGAAAAAAATCACACTTAATCTCATAGCGACTAAAATATTGCAATGATACAAATTAACTGTCATATGGAAAAATATATCAATAAAGTTGATTTTGTTAATAACATCGAAAATTAACAAAATACAATTCATTTGTAATTTAGCAGTGCGAACGAAAATTAAATATTGGTCGATATGAGATTGACATTTTGAAGTAAAAAACAATGTGCAAACTTCTTTCACAAAAGTACCCTACAGATGTGTGTAGGAGTATTATTATAAAACTAATTGACAATTTGATATTTGTAGGAAATGCCAATAACCGCACGTCATGAACGTTGCTTATTCCATATCATAGAAATGGAGCCTCGCCTAAACGTTCTGCAGCGTACTTTTTAAATTATGGTGAAAGTAGAACATATACCCACTTTATATATAGGTACTCAAGTTACTGGAGTGGGCGTGCGGTGAACGCCTGTAGGTAATATCGGGATATGCTTGAAATCGTTTCCAAGTAGCTAAAAAATATGAGGCACTTTATCCTATATGGCTTCTGTAAAATACAGTATTTCATTTAGTTCCGACTTATTTAGTCTAACCACTTCAAAGTATTTTCTATTTAGACTGGGAATATAAACTAAATAAAGAAACTAAATCATCAAAGTCATCAGCGCTATCTCAGTTTTGTCTGTATCTCAGTGAGAGACTCGAATGCGACTAAGATTCAACCGGAATCGGAAATTCTGGACCGAATTCAACCTTTATAAATAGTTTTAAACTGGCTACTAAGTTTAAGGTCACAGAATGTAAAGTTGGTAATTGAAGTGTCTATTAAATTTTAAACAAGAACGTATTGTTTTTTGAAAAAAATCCGTAAGTATTAGAGTATTACAATAGCGTAAGCCCATAATAGTTAATAAGACTTCAGTAGAATTTGAATCTCAACCTGTTAAAAGACTGTACAAGCTTCATGTTGGAACAATCTTCATATTTCCAACAAAAAATCTACGTCAAAGAATGCCTAATTACAAGCACTGTTCGACATTAATTTCTTTTTAACACGCATACAACAAACTTCAAGACCCAATCCCCAATCAATCATCAATTTCGGTTTAACTTAACGTGACCGCCTAATGGTATCGATAAGAATCAGGTTAACCAATAAACGCTGATGGAAAAAAGTTTTGTAGTGTGGCCCAAGCCCTAAACAATTCGATCCCTAGACATTTCGAGCCCACAAAAACGGTTAATCGCAAAAGCGATCATGTGGCTAGGCCTTTACAGGTGTATAATAGTGTAAAACAGCAGTACAATGAAGCTCGCTCGATCGACACGGAACAAAGCCTCACGCGATATGGGGATCCGTTTCAAATGACTATGTTGTATTGATATCAACTGAATATGGATTACAGATCGGTTTCTAAGCTCGTCTTTGAATAGAGTACCTATCAATTAATACTCTATAGTGAATGTCTTGCGACCAACTAGAAATCGATCGGCATAATACATAATAGGGTACCTTTGCTATAAAATAATTATATCTGATGTTATAGGACCTTACATGGATTTGTAGGTATTTTATACAATGTGATTATCCGTAATCTTAGTTGCTATTTCACTTCCAACTAATATTATAAACTAGCTTTTGCCCGCGGCTCCGCCCACATGGATGTCGGTTTCCGGCAATTATTCGAATTTTTCTCGCCGTAAAAACCATCATTGAACTTCAACGAACATATACAAAAAATAATTGGCCAAATTGGTCCAGGCGTTGTTGAATTATGCGCTTACTAACACATTTAGCGATTCATTTTAATATTAGAGATGTAAAAGTTCATAAATTGAAATATATTTGTAACTGAATTTGGATTTTTTTTAATTATGTAACTGATATTTTGAATAGGGATTGGATGTTGACCCTGTAATAGATTTTATAGATTGTAGGGAGGAGATTAAGGTCCCACGCAGGTAACTATTAGTTTTATTTCATATACCTAGTGGCTAAAATAATATTACTTATGTAAAATAAGACGAGTTGCGGACTCGATCGCAAAAAGTTTAAAAATAGACTGTATAAAACACTCATTCTATTATACATACAGTGTTCCCACAGTCGGACTAACTCGACACCGTGGTCCCACTGTGGTATTATAGCGACGAACTAATTGGCTGGTAGTGCGGATCGCCTTCTGTTTGCGGTCGCGACTTCGATTTCCGCATGCTGCTAATATTTGCGTGGTCCACAAATGTTTACATTGAGGCTGAATGTTTGCCTTCGTTTCGAAATCTGACGGTTCACTATACAAAGGACTCCGTTGGTGAATGACTTTTACTGAAAGTAAATGTTGCTTTCCACCCGCGTAGCGTCTGACCCCGTTCCCGCTGCACCCTCTACTATATTAAGCGTGTAGTAGACATATAAATCTTCTACTTGAATTACTCTATCTATTAAAACAAACCGCATCAAAATCTGTTGCGTAGTTTTGAAGATATAAGCATACATAGGGAGTGACAGATAGACGCGGAAAGCGACTTTGCTTTATGCTATGTAGCGAAGTATTGATTATCATCATCATGTTTTTCTGCACAAGAGCTCGCTTGTCGGGAAAAGGCCACAAGTCCTCCTAAACAAGTGAAAATTCATTGACCTGCGTATTATACAATAGAACAATGAATGTATGGGATTGAAGTGTATTTTTTTACGTTTATGACAGTCGTCAACGTATGTCATAAACGTCAAAACACGTGTCAATCGTTTACTTGCTCCACCACCACCATCATCACAGCTATTAACCACGGTTGCATTAAAACCTTTCACTTAATAGTCAGACGTCCGCTCTTCTATGATTTGGCTGAATATTGAAGGTCGAAAAAGGTAGACGTTGTCAGTTGATTCCCTTGGCACAATTTATTTGTAAATATTTTTTACAAAAATCTATAAAACACTTTCCTTAGAAGTTATTTAGAAGTTATACCAATTTAACTTTTTGTGGGCCCAGGGAATCAATACGGTGACTTTTAAAATTCACCTATTTCTGCTCCTGATGTGGCTTAAGGTGATTTTCCACCAGAGTGGCGAGACGAGACGAGGCGAGAAGAGATTTGAAATCGCATTGACCCTTTTCCACTAAAAATAGACATCGCGAGCTCGCGCGAGACCACCGGGCCGCCCGTAGGCTTCATTAGATAAAGATATAGGTACAGTGCTGTTTGAGTTAGTCTTGCAATACAATACAATACACGCAATTTCTGCATTATATCCCGGAAATTAGTATTATTAAATATGTTAATGGAAGAGGGATCAGATGAAGATACTACAACAAGAAATAATCTCATAGTGCTAGCACAGTCTAACGATTCATACTACATACAGTCGGTCAACGAAGCCGTCTAGACAGAGCAATCGTGCGGGGGGAGAGGGGTGGTGGGGGACGGGGTATTACTCGGTACGCCCATACATTTTACTCGGTACTAAGGATTCAGGGCTGTCTCATTTTTGTAATCACACTAATCATGTGATTTTTTTTCAAGGCTCGTTTTCTTTGTAAAAATTGTTTTTTTTTTCGTTTTCTATATTTAGCTATCCAAGATGACACGAAATTTTCAGAAAAATCGATATGGGTATCGTTTTCAGGGTTTTTGGGGTCGCTGATTGCGAATATAACATCCATTTCGCGATCCAAAATGGCGGACTCGAAATTTTTACCAAAATCGATATGGGTATCGTTTTCAGGGTTTTTGGGGTCGCTGATTGCGAATATAACATCCATTTGGTGATCCAAGATGGCGGACTCGAAATTTTTACTAAAATCGATATGGGTATCGTTTTCAGGGTTTTAGGGTCGCTGATTGCGAATATAACATCCATTTCGCGATCCAAGATGGCGGACTCGAAATTTTTACTAAAATCGATACGGGTATCGTTTTCAAGGTTTTCGGGGTTGCTGATCACGAATATGTTATTAATGTAGCAATCCAAGATGACTGGATGGATGATATGTTCGTAATTAGCAACTCTGAAAACCTCCAAAACGATGCTCATGTTGACTTTGTGGGAAATTTCAAGTCCGCCATCTTGGATCGCTAAATGGATTTTATTAGACGTAATTAGTCACCCCGAAAACCTCGATTTGTTTTTTTTAAATTTCAAGTCTGCCATCTTTGATCGTCGGTAACATGGTCATCAAGCCCGATAGCAGACAATTGCCGCCAGGCAATCATACGATGGGAAACTGTCGACTCCCAACTGATCGTGTGTAGCCGCAAAACTGACAGCAGGGCATGGCCGCCAGGCCAAAATCGCTTTCGTGTGTGGGCGCTGTCGACTTAGGACTGCAGGCCGCCCGATACGATTTGAAACTGCAGGCGAACTGATCGTGGATAGGCTCCTTAAGAATATATCATCAATTTAGCGATTCCCGCGATTAGCGAAATTTGAATTCGAATCCAAATCCCGAACCCGAACCCGAATCAGTATCCAAATTCAAGTCGGAATCGAAATAGAAATTCGAAATCGAAAACGAAATCGAATTTGAAACCAGGACTGCAGGCCGCCCGATACGATTTGAAACTGCAGGCGAACTGATCGTGGATAGGCTCCTTAAGAATATATCATCAATTTAGCGATCCCCGCGATTAGCGAAATTTGAATTCGAATCCAAATCCCGAACCCGAACCCGAATCAATATCCAAATTCAAGTCGGAATCGAAATAGAAATTCGAAATCGAAAACGAAATCGAATTTGAAACCGAAATCGAAATCGAAACCAAAATCCAAAAACTCAAACTTAAAATATTACGTTTGCTTGATCATAATTGGTTGAGTAGAATCGGAGATATAACCAAAAGTCGCAATAGCCGACATCCATGCGAGCGGAGCCGCGGGCATCACCTAGTAATATAAATTAGCGTGAGTTGATGTGCCTTGACAGAACAAAGAGAACGAATAGGGGTTATATATAGAATATTACAGAAAAATTATATATAAAAACTGAAGTGACAACCCTGACAAAACTGCAAAAGGCGGCATTTCCGCAAACATCAAACGCGATGAACTACTGTAAGATCTCTCGTTATACTGTGGTGCTAGTAAGAAAACAAACTCGCGAAAAGCGTGTTTCTGTTGAAAAATTAATTTATACTCTATATCGGAAGCAATACGGTTCATTTCACACAAACAAATATTTCAATTCACGCCTCGCATATTCTGCTGCTCCAAAGATGCGCTGGGAGAGGATTGAAAATTGGCCATACAAAATTTCAATTCTCTCCTCGCCTCGCTTCGCCTAGCCACTCTAGTGGAAAATCACCTTTGGATTTACAGAAACGTACGCCACAGCCTCATCCGTTAATTAGCAAACCGTGAATTGGACCCCCAATATCTTAATTGGATCGTACACTCCTTTTTTTTTCCGTGCGGAAATCCTCTCGGATACCCCCCTGCCGGAGCCGGAAGGGGAGGTTGGTGAGGTTGTCTTCGACATAGCCCTCGTGCCCCGGCTGACCCAGGGCCAATCATACGGTCTGGCCGGGAGAAAAGTGAAAGGAATACCAGTGAAACTAAATTTTCATCTTTTATGCAAAAGGTATTGAATATTATATATTACTAGCTTTTGCCCACGGCTCCGCCCGCGTGGATATCGGCTATCGCGACCAAACATAACCTATGTCCTTTCTCATGGTCTAATCTACCCCTATACCAAATTTCATCAAAATCGGTTCAGTGGTTTTGGCGTGAAAGCGTAACATACAGACAGACAGAGTTACTTTCGCATTTATAATATTAGTATGGATGTTGCTGGTTCCTATTGTTACCTGGTAAAACAAAAAGCAGACATTGTGACATATATCACCCAGTTATAAAGAAGGCAATCTCTTGAAGCTGACGTGGGTAGGTACATAAAATATCAATAATTGGAAACTATTGTTAGTGCAGAGTTTTTACGATATCCTTCTCAGCAGGACAGGGTGAGGAACATGTCCAATATCTCAGTTTATTATATAAGTAAACACCCGACCCGATATAGCCAGCTTAGCAAGTGAGCTCGACATAAACTTGATCTTATACTTTTCTCATTCTCGGGTAATGATGAGCTGGAAACAGTGTTAGGAATACTGCTGAGATTGGCCGACGAACGAACGTGGTTATTGATTTCAGTCATCTTTTATATACATTAGTAACGTTTATTAATGTATTAAGAGTAAGGATCTGCGGTAGCCGAGTGGTATGGGTAATGGACCGCTGAGACGAGGTCACGGGTTCGATCCCAGGTTTACCATGGCACACACCAATGACTTTTCGATGCTTTTCGAAGTTATGTATTGTGTGTATTTATCGCAGGTTTATAAGTGCCCGGTTAATGGCAATAGGCTCGCCACTTATTACATTAGGACCTAAACATAAACTGGCGAAATCTGGGTGCTAGCCTACCCCTTCGGGGAATACAGGCGTGAGTTTATGTCATGTTATGTTTAAGAGTATGTTCTTATTTAATTGTTAAAGACTGACAAACTTTTGAAAAATAATGTAAAGTTTGTCAGTACAATAAATGTCTATAGAGTGTTAAGTTTCAGTCCTTTTTATTATTAACGATGTGTTTTTTAAACCTATTCACAAAATATAACTAAACCATACTAATATATAAATGCGAAACTAACTCTTTCGGTCTGTCTGTTACGCTTTCACGCCTAAACCACTGATTCGATTTTTACGAAATTCGGTATCAGACCTTGAGAAAGGCTATGTTTGGTCGCGATAACCGACATCCACGGGGGTGAACCCGCGGGCAAAAGCTAGTTTATATTAAGTTTTATTTAACCTACTACACACTTTATTACAGAAACCGTAGCTAATTCACTTCCAGACAAATTGCCTAACGCCAGTAATGTGTTTAAGTACCTACTTCAAATTTTGTGAGCTCGGCACTATTGTTAGACACAATATGGATTTTCAAACATCCGTTATTGCACTAGTAGCTGTTCCTAACTTCTGCCGATATAACTTCCCGGTGTTCCCACCGTATTAGGTATTTATAACTAGTTCAACAAGTTTTACATCCGGGAATCGAGGGAAATAACATTAAAATAGATAGTTATGGCTCATGAAACGTTCGAAATATGAAAATATTTTAATATGTAAGTAAACCATAAGATAACTATTAACTATTTTAATAAATATTCATAAATGTGTATGTATATAATGGGGGTTTTATTGTCTTATATACATGAGAAATTGAAGAAAGAGACAAAAGTAATGCTTAAAAGCTTTTAAAGGTATTTCTTCGGCTACGTTTATCACTAGTCTTTCGCCCGTGGCTCCACTCACGTGGATATCTTATCTCCGGTTCTACTCAACAGAATGCAATCAAACAAACGTAAGATTTTAAGTCTAAACAAGACCTTTCTAACAAAAAATAACATCAAAATCCAGTAGTATTGACGTTCATCGCGAAAAAGTTAGATAATAGTATAGATAGATAATAAACCTTAACAGTAAAGTAAGATCCAGACCAATACAAATAGGTATAAATATATGCCTTCCCGAAGATCGAACCCACGAACTCGGCGCGCACGAACCCTAAATACATACAGAGTTCAGATATATACAAAGTGATTTATCTCAAAAAAAGAACGCACAAAATATGAAAAAGCGAGCTTACATACTGTTAAGGTTATTAATGTTATTACAATATTATCATAATCAAAAAAGCTTACGCGATTCACAACGAAAACTCACCAAAGTAAGGATAATACATAATTATTGGGCACAGAAGTTATTCATATTTCGTTGGTATAACAGGGAATGCTTGACGGATTATCCCCAGGCACAAAAGGCTTTCGGCGGAACATCACCCCTGATTGTACGCAAATTGTTCTTGTTATATCATAATACCATTTAAAGCCGTTGGAAATTGATAACTTTGTTTGATACCAGCTTATGTATTAAAAGAAGCTGTTTATTATATTATTTCGTTTGAGTAAATGTTGTATAAGAGTAAGAGTACCTACCAGGGTTATTTTTTTTAATTTAATTTTGGGATTTATTTCTAAAAATAATAATTTTATATTTAGAAATAAATCCCATTTATACTGATGGGCACTTGGTGGAATTTATTGTTATACATATTAAGTACACTTTTTTTCCACAGTATTTATTTTATAGAACCTGACCGGTTTTGCCTTACGGCACTCTCTAAGGTTTATATATAAGGTTTCTTCTAAGGTCATGGTTGGGAAAGAGTACAAGTGTTCTCAATATGTGTAATAATAAATGCGTGTATCGTAAGCAAACAGATAAGAATTCCAAAATAAATAGAAAAGTATACTTCTACTTTTATATCTCCAATGTACACACAAACTACTTTATAGTATCTATAGATATAAAGGTTCTTAACCAACATAAGTCCTTACCGTATCTAATCCGTGCCTCCCCTCCCCGAAGAGCTATATTGACGTGATATTTTTGGTTACATATTTCTAAAGGGTATCTCTTTAAAAACTACAATGCATTTCAATTGTAGGTTAAGTTACCTACCGTGAATTTTAGAGATCACGTCGGAAAATATAATGAAAGGAAGAGTCCTAAACTAATATAACAAAGGCTCATATAACATATATGTAGCTTGTAGTACTCCACAAGATGCAACGACAAAGCCACCTTTTGACTTCATTTAAATGTTTAGTTTACAAAAAAGGAGAAGAAGTAGTGAGCTCACTACACAAATAGGAATAAAACTAAAATGATGATGATGTCCAGAAGTTTAATTTGCCGAAAAAAAACGTTAGGTGGATAAAATACTGAACCCTCTCTTATATCCAATCCTTATACGTAAATCAGCTCTGCGAATTCTCTATTTGGTTATTAATACCATTGTCTATGTTGATTGATAATGTAATAACCATTCACCTAGGTTTGAAAAGGCCTATGGCTTTTTTATCCCCAATTTTAGTCCCAGACTGTCATCAAAGCAGCATTGCTAATCTCCAATTATTGTTAATTCAGTATTATTTCATAATTAAGTACAGTATCCCTAGCACGAACACCTATTGTAATCGTATAGTACTCGTATGCGTATTGAGAGAACGGAGTATTGCGATTGGAGGGCTTCACACACTGTGACAAGTGGCCAATCGCAATGCTCCTTTCTCTCAATACGTTTACTATACAATTGCGATAGTTATTCGTGCTGGAGGGTACTGGACTACAATTATTATTGTTAATTCAGTGGATACTACAATCACACATATTGACTATAGATGAATACTTATCTCTCCAGTAAGCTTATCATACAAACATAATCTATTTGAATAAGAAACTCATTTTTCTTTTAAATAAAACTAGCTTGTTAAAAGACTAAACTTTATTTTCTACATTTTGATTTATAGCACTTGATGGGAATACATTTAAGCTAGTGTATCACACACTGGGGAGGCGCAGTGAAGCCACAATTGTGTTAAACTTGTGTTAAATAAATCATTTAAATAGCCTATGTTTCCCAAAGTGAACATATGTAGTGACTCTCGAATATGTTTACTTTTTATATTACTTACGTGGCAGATAAGCACATGGTCCACCTGTTGGGAAGTGCTTACCACGGCCTATGACCGTATGCAGCACCAAGGGCGTTAAACTCATGCTGATGACCCTGTAAAACACTTATATGCCTTTTTGATGAACTTCATACTATTCTTCTCATATAAGTGTCAATCTACACTGCATCCATACTTTATAGCTGTCGTTACACTGTCGATTCTAAAATAGATTTCTGATGATGATGATGATGATGATGATGCCTCCGACCGATTTCGGCCATGGCGACCACTTTGACTCCTAGTCGGCTCGGCGCTGATGCGCTCGAAGATGGCTAGCATAGCCGATCTTCGCGGTGAACTCTCGTGTGCACTGCGGGCATGTGAGAACACCACTTACATAATGGTATTGAATGGCAGCGGGTGGGCGGACTTTCAGCTCATCGCGTTTAGCGTCGAGGTCAGCCTTTCGCTGTTCCTCGAAATCGCTTACTCGTCTTTGCACCACCCTGCGCCATTCTGGACGTTGCGCTGCCAAACCTTCCCATTGAGACGGTTCAATGTTGCATCTTTTCATATGACGCTTCTGAACATCTTTAAATCTGAGGAGTTGGCCGCCATGTTTCCGCTTGCCTTCCTCTAGTTCAGAGTGGAAGATGCGTTTCGCCACTCTCTCCTCCGCCATACGTGACACGTGACCGCACCACCGAAGCTGCCGACGCATTAAGTAGGCCTCAATGCCACTGACCTTGGCTCGTCGCAAAACTTCGGTGTTGCGCACTCGGTCGGACCATCGGATCTTCATGATTGAACGTAAGCATTTGAGGTGGAAACGATCCAGAGTGCGTATGTGGCGCCAATACACACACCATGTCTCGGAGGAATATAAGAGGTTTGGCAGCACAATTGCCATGTAAACAGATATTTTGGTGGCCAGCTTAAGGTCATGTGAACAGAAAACCTTGGAACGCAGCTTCCCAAATGCCGCAGCTGCGGCACAGATTCTGCTGCTGATCTCATCATCAAGGTCACACTTGGATGTAATAGTGCTCCCCAGATAGCGAAACTTGTCAACCTGCTTCAGCATGTCCTGACCTAGCTGTATAGACAGTGTCTCGATCGATCCATCAAAGACTCAAGTGAGCGCCTTTCATCTGCGCAACTGGGACGCCAAACGTCAGCTCAGGGTTACCTGGTTGGGATCTGAGTTGGAGCACTGTTTCCACCCGAAGTATTTAGGGGTCACCCTAGATAGGACTTTGAGCTTTAAAAATCACTGTCAAAACACAAAAGCCAAAGTAGGTGCCCGAAACAACCTGATACGCCGCCTCACAACTACGACCTGGGGAGCAGAACCAAACGTTCTTCGTACAACTGCACTAGCCCTGTGCTTTGCTGCGGGTGAATTTTCGTGTCCTGTGTGGCACCAATCGGCACATGCCGGACAGGTAGATATTGCCCTAAATGAAACCTGCCGCACAATCACTGGTTGCCTTAAGCCCACTCCTCTCAACATGCTCCACCCACTCTCAGGTATCGCACCGCCTGCTATACGACGGGCTGTTGCTTGCAGACTGGAAAAGGCAAAACAAGAAACCGACTCCCGACACTGCCTATATGGACATCAACCACCTAGAGCCCGCTTAAAGAGTCGTAAGAGTTTCATGCAAACCGTAAAAGCCGCACCCGCACACGAACATCCTGCCACGATGAGAACTTCCCTATGGAAAGAAAAACAGCCACCACCTTCGGACTTCCTACCTCCCCAGGAAAAACTACCTCCCGGACAGAACCTCCTGTGGCCCGTATGGAAGTCTCTTAATCGCCTACGTACACAGGTTGGCCGGTCTAGACAAAATCTTTGTAGATGGGGAATGCGAGACCCGGGCTTAATTGCATGTGATTGCGGTGCCCCCGTGCATTCCATGGCGCATTTGGTCTCGTGTCCCCTATGTCCTACCTCATGCACTAAAGACGACTTAAATAAAGCCACTGATAGTGCGATTAAGATGGCAGAATTTTATTCTCGAATATTGTAGTCAGTTATAAGTGAATCGTTGACACGAAAAGAAAGAGAGTGTCTCGTGACCATGTGTGTCCAGGGACATCACCTCCGTCTTCTTGACACTGATTTTTAGGCCGAACTTGCAGCAAGCTTGGTGAAAACTGGACATAAGCTGTTGCAGGCCATCAGGGGATTCTGCCACAAAGCATAAGTCGTCAGCATACATGATTTCTGTAATCATGGTATGGGAGACTTTAGTGCGCGCCTTAAGTCTGGCCAAATTAAAAAGACTGCCATCTGTGCGGAAGCGGATGCGGACTCCCTCAGAACGAGCTTGTAATACATCCCTGACTACTACTGCAAAGTACATGGCGAACAGTGTGGGCGCTAGAACACACCCTTGTTTCACCCCACAGGTAACGGGGAAGAAATTTGATTGTTCGCCATCGACACCGACGCAGCATTGCATGTCGTCATGCAGGAGTCTAAGAAGTCTCACAAACTTCTCCGTGCATCCTAGCTTCCCTAGCACGATCCAGAGGGCTTCACGAGGCACACTGTCGAATGCCTTCTCCAGGTCAACAAAGCAGAGATATAGCGGACGACCCTGCTCTCTGCTTTTTTCCTGCAGTTGACGCACAGAAAAGATTGCTTCACAGGTGCCTCGTTCAGGTCGGAAGCCAAACTGGGTTTCTGGCAGTATTTTTTTAGACAGAGCCCTTAAACGGTTTAAAAGGACTCTGGCAAAGGCCTTTCCAGGAGCAGACAAAAGCGAAATACCACGGTAAGAGTTGCAATCGGAACGGTCACCCTTGTTTTTGTAGAGGGTACAAATGCGAGATACTTTGAAGTCATCCGGGACTCGCTCTTCCTCCCACATACGAGTAAAAAATTTCCAAACCGACATGTACAACTCCCCGCCGCCGCATTTTAATAGCTCTCCCGTTATAAGGTCAATACCAACCGCTCGCTTGTTCTGTTGCTGCCTGATGGCAGAGACAACCTCATCACATGACAGGGGCTCATCCAGCTCAATGGAAAGAGGGAGTTGAGGTATTAGACTCACACTTTGTAAATCAGCTGATCGATCTACGTTAAGCAAGCTGTCAAAGTGTTGGGCCCAACGATTTAGTACATCCTCCTTGTTTGTCAATAGGTGCATACCGTCTAACGACTTCAACGGCACCTTCGCTCGGTAGGATGTACCAGTCAGCCTACGTACCTCGGAGTAAAACTCCCCGATCTGGTTAGTGTCAGCGAGCCACTGCATGTAGAGAGCTTTGTCTTGCCACCATTTGTCTTTTACTTGACGAGACAGCTTCCGCAATTCAAGGTCACTCGCTTTGACTACCGCAACGCTTCCACCTTGCCTACTATGCTGTCGCAAGAGGTCTCGATGTTTGTTGAGTGCTGTCCTAAGAATCCCGTCATTCTCCTCAAACCAGTCCTCACTACGACGGCTTTTTAAACCTAAAGTAGCTAAGGCTGCTTCCATAAGATGAGAAGACAAAGTTCCCCAGACCACCCCAACATCACCTGTCTCATTGACTGGCAACAGCTTTTCAGACACAGCTCCAGCATATTTCTCCCTCACCTCGAGATTCTTAAGCCTATCCACGTTAAGAGACGCAGACTTTGTAAGTGTGGATCTACGAGGTCGACGGAGGCGGAGACGTAGCTTTGTGACAACAAGTTGGTGATCAGTCCAACAGTGAGCACCACGCATTACACGAGTGACTTGGACTTGACCGGTATGTCTCTGCCGGACAATCGCATAGTCAATCAAATGCCAGTGTTTGGATCGAGGGTGCATCCACGTTGTCTTGTGCTTAGCGGCAAGTCTGAACATAGTGTTCGATATTGCAAGCTCATATTGAGCACAGAGACTGAGTAGCAACTGACCATTGCTGTTCATGTTGCCGACTCCGTGTCTACCCAGGACTCCAGGCCAAGCCTCATAATCCCGTCCAACTCTGGCATTGAAATCGCCTAGCAATATAACCTGCTCTCTGGCGTTTATGCTGTCAAGGCTTCGAGATAGTTCCTCATAGAATTTATCCTTGATGTCATCAGCCTTGTCTAGCGTGGGGGCATAGACACTGATGACATTAAGGTAATTGTCTTTGTCCAGGTGAAGGCGCAGTGTGGTAACGCGGTCTGACGTATGCACAGGGTGCTCCTCAAGTCGCTTTGCTATGTGATTCTTGATAGCAAACCCTACACCTGAACGTCGTGGTTCGGCGGCTGCGGTACCTTTCCAAAAGAAAGTATAGCCTCCGCCTTCTTCTACCAGCTCTCCTTCATCGGCAAGATGAGTTTCGCTAAGAGCAGCCACATCCACGTTATAGCGATGAAGTTCCCGAGCTACTATGGCAGTTTTGCGTTCAGGGCAGGCGTTGCCATCGCGATCAATAAGCGTTCTCACGTTCCACGCGCCGAATGTCATGATAGGTGTTCTCATGTTATACTTTTTGTTCTTTCGACCACGTTTTAGTATGATGCAGTGACAGCCGCGGTTACTGTCACCTTCCGAGTAGGAACGAGCATTTTTTTAGGGCACCTTTTCTAGCCCCCTCCCCGGCTGAGCGAAGAGAGCAGTGCCTCCCTAAATAGGGCTGCTCTGTCATCCCGGGTGCTGCCGAATCCGCGCTGTCGTTCCTAATTTGCAGTGCGAAAGCGACCACGGCGTGTACTCACACCCCCAGGACCGCCCATGTGCAGGAATCAGACAAAGCCTAGCTTGCATCAAACTAGACCTCTCTACCTCATCCTATCGCCATAGGACTTAAACGTATTCGGAGTCCAAGATAC
Source organism: Eilema sororculum (assembly GCA_914829495.1). NCBI lineage: Eukaryota > Metazoa > Arthropoda > Insecta > Lepidoptera > Erebidae > Eilema > Eilema sororculum. The sequence continues at coordinate 10,384,966 of OU618553.1, read as the reverse complement.
GAAAGCGGTCAAGTGCGCAGGATATTTGGAGGTGCGCAAGCGTTCGCGCAGACGCAGGCGCACACACTCGTCTTCCCCCTCCTGAACCCAGTGGAACGAGCAATCGCTACGACTGGAGGAGAGGTTGGATGATGTGTCTGGCCGACGGTAACTATACGCCCTCTACCGCCGCCCTAGGCCATTCACCTTGCCTTGCTGAATCGCCGAGTCCGCCAAGCCCTTTTGTATATCTACAGTGGGTTGCCTTTCTCGCCGAATCAGGCTTTATGCGCTATGCGGGAGGGATCCGCAATAACTTGCCACCGAAATGATAAGCCCCCTCAACCAGGTTTAGCCCGCGAGCCGCCGCGGTTTGCCAGGGTGTGGCCGCTGTGCGCATCACAACTGCTTGGAGCCACTGGTGAGAGTTTATGGGCTAACAGCGAAATTAACACATCTCTGCCACCTCTATAATAGAAGTCGGCTGGCAGAAATAGGCGCTATTACCCCACTACACCCTAGATTTCTGATAAACTATAAGGCAAACCAAAATTTTGTCTGAATAGATATTTATCATAAAAACATCTCCTTATCTTAAATGATTACGATATCAATCTATCTCTTTCCGAGACTTTGCCTGTAATCTACCAACAGGCGTCTTGAAGTCAAAATAACGTGTCCTTTTATAAAAAAATATACCTACCCTATGAACGTACTCATAGTATATTTATTTTTATTTAAACTACTAGACTAACCGGACTTTTAAGTAACTTAATTAAAACTTAAGAAGTTTGGTAACCCAATATTAATAAACCCTAACTTCAGTTAGAAGTATGGGGTAACACCACCATCTTCAGGGCTCAAGCTGGCCTCACCTGTAGTCTGTATATCTGATGACTAAACGTCAATTCCCAGTTATCGCCACTGGCTTTGCCGCCACTGTTGATAAATGGGAAAAATATTCACGACTGTCACCACTGACTACAGTTTCTGATTATATCGGGCAGCCTGCAGTCTTAAACTGATAGCACCCACACATTACAGCTATTTTGGCCTGCCATTTTCTGCTGTCACTTTTGCGAGTAACGAATTGCAACTGTGATTGTTGTTCAAATGACGTGAAGTTAACTATAACTTTAGTCTGTAGGTACAAAGCGAATATATAAATAACAAACCACTGATGTTTAGTATTTAATGAGCTATATTATACCAGTCATCATGGGCCAACCAATTGCAGAACATCATACGAATTAAACGCCCTTATGTTTCACACAAGCACTTTCAACAAGTCCATTAAAAATACTTAAGGGAGCTCATAGGAGTGAGTAATTAGCGACACAAAGTGGAGAATTAGCCCTTTGCAACATTAAGCTCGCTCAACGTAAGGGCTCCCCTCGGTAAACAAGCAGTTGTCGGGATGTCGCCCGTAAGTAAACCGTGCCATGTCTTACAATAGAGTGATGACAAATTAACAAGAACTACATTCATCTTGTTGACGGTAAGTGTTAGTGTAAATAACAATTTGGTAGGGCAATAAAGTGAGTTTAAATTACAATTTTAGTCCAGGATGCAATCTTATTGCACTCATTACAGTTAGTGTTCAGTACTTTCTGATGGGGACCGTATAGTAGCTTGTTACGTACTTGGTTCGGGATCCCTTTCGTTAACATAATATAAGTAACCCTAAAATGTTTTGGCACAATGAATTTGGCATAATTATTATACTCGATCATAATTGATTTTTAGCAGCATATGGAAAAAATAGGTTAGGTTAGGTTAGGTCAGGTGTGCTAAATTTGCTATGGATAAAAAAACTATGCAAAAATATCATTAGTCTAAATTACCATATGCCAAAATATTTTATGGTTAAGTATTTTTTTATGCAAATGGATAGTGAACCACTTGGTTCTCTTTAGTGAATTAAACTTTTATTTCTATTTTTTGCAAGTTTCAGAGAAGAAACAGATGAATCAATCTAGCGCACAGGTTCCCGCATAGATTTTCTCTGAAAACATACTTATGTCGCAAGTGTTTAGTTAACATTTGAATTCCACCAGAGAAAATACCCTCGATTCAATATGGAGTGACACCAGGAGAAATCGTATCCCGCACCATATTGGCATGGGAAATGGTACAAATTTGTCCATATGTCTACGAAACATCTCAGTTTAGGTCTTGTTATACAGAATGAATGAATGAATGATAATTTCTTCTCTCGAAATACGGTAAATTATACTCGTAGTTCAGTAGATCATGTCTATAATCTTCTATATTAGAATTTTACATTTCAAGCTAAACATCAGTATTTTCATTTGGTGCATCCAACTTTTGTGATGGACAAAAAGTTAAATTGGTAGGAAAGTATTCGGAAGCCAACAAGACTATAGCTAACATAGTTATAGTGGATCTGAATAACCTTTTATAGGAACTATACCTAACCAAACTTGTGACTAAAGCGTCGGTAGCTTAATGGTCAAGTAGTAGGCCTTACGATCGAGAGGTCATGGGTTCGAATCCTGGCTATTACACTACCGACGTGAACCCACTCCTAACACAAGCAATTTAGCTTAGTTGGACGCCTTAGAGGGAATATTAGTAATTTCGGTTGATATTTTTTCAAAAAAAAAACTACATTACCGATATGAACCCACTCCTAACGCAAGTAATTATTATTTAACTTATCTAAGAGGTTAGGGAGAATACTAATCATTTTGATAAGGTTTATATTGTGGGCTACCTATAGTATTTACATACAATATATTCGTATTTACAGTTATTTATTAAGTATTTACATATGTACACATTATCTAATTAATGTTATATGTATAAACATTTATTTACAATAACTTACTTATTTTTTATATCTAAAACTTCATACACCTTAATAAACTATAAATTAGATATGCACAAAATATTATATTAACTACACAAAACATATAAACAAAACATGTATCGGTTGACGCTGTAGTGTATATTGGAAATACGCGACCCGCTCCAATATGTTCGTTCAGTGCCGGTATGCGGTGAACGTTTACGAATGATCTATGATAGACATTCTCGATTTAGCATTCGTAGAAATTAGCTACTGACCAGCAGTTGTACTTTTATAAATACTTTTGTAAAAGTTTATAATATTCTTAGTTTACGCTTTAAAATATTTTACCTATCTTTCTGTCTTCATCTGTAAATAAAGATCGTTTAAATACATTCTTTACATTTATATTTATGAATATAACATCGAAAAGTAAGAGAAATTCCGCCCATTATAATATTATACTTTAGAAATGTCTAGTGTAATTATTGAACCGTAGATTATTAAAGTAAAATACTGTACAAAGTTTTACGTTTCGCAAAAAAATAGCTCGGAAATGATTATTTCAGTAGACTGAGAGGAAAATAAGGTAAAGGTCTCTATCCAACTCGGTGAAGCATACAAATTGATTACATTTTGGATGACTTATGTGCCCCTGGCTGTAGTGGTCCTTTTATCTAATATTTGACATACCGCAGATTGACACATCATTCCGTCTTGCTCTCTAACATCAAACAACTCAAATCCTACCTTGAGGCAGTGGGAAATTGGTTATATAACTGTATATGCAAATAAAAAATATCTACAGTAGGTACCCGGTTATTGATTTGGCACATCGGGAAAAAGCAAGGCTGAGTTCGGCTGTTCCAGTTGTATAGAACCTTCTCTCTTACATATCCATTATAACTTTAAACCTAACTGCAAGAGGGAATGCTCTAAAACTCAAAGGATTTCAACCTTTGTCGGACTTTTTCTCTCTTCTTCTGTGTGAAATTGCTCACACAAAAGGGCAGATCACCAAGTCCGGTCAACGACGTCCCCCGCTGGAAGTAAGTGAATATCCCAATGAGTGTTACACTATTAATGTGAATGACCATGTCAATCTCAAAAAGTTCGTAAAAGAATATTATTAAGAAGCCACACTTTCGTTTTCTCGGTGGAACCAAAACCAGGCTAAATATATAAACACATACTAATTTAATGTATTCACTTATTTGTTACTTGCATAGAGCTTTAAATCTATTTAGCAGCGTTTCCACAAAATCTTTCCCATACAATTAAATGTAGGAAAGTATTCTATGTACTTAAAAATGCAATTACTAAAGGGTAGAAGGGAACATTATTTCTTCGTTGGCTGTCTTCGACGTTTGCACTAGCAAATTAATAAGGGTAAAGAACTCGCCCGCTTTAACCAATTAAAAATAGAACCGTGTAAAAGTTTCATTCAAATACGAAGCGCAGTGGATTTTAGATCCATAATTCAGTTTTATCGGCATTTTGAGCATAGTTTAATTAATATTTTATTTTACAAACTTTTCCTGTTAACTTGTGATGATAAAATAAGGAGTCGCTTCTTTTTTCCGTAGAGTTGCTAAGTTACATTTGAGGGTTGAAACTTGCTTTGCTTCCACTTTGGGAGTTATCGTATTCTACCCACGGGAATTTACAGCCGGAACGTGTTCAAAAAGTTGTAAAATCGAACGGTATTGGAGTATGCTTGTGTTTTGCATTAATACTCGTATATTGTGTTTATTCTTTGAAAAAGGCTGCTACGAGTACCTACATATGATTTGTGATCGAATTCTCAAATCTCAAATATTTTGAAGAATACATTTTAATTTTAAAATTTTCTTTTTAAATAGGGTATTTTTACATGTTTTACAAAAGGGTTGAATCAAGATAAAGCAGACATAATTCAAATGTTAACATATTTATTGTCCTGATTAATTTATGATTAATCGCTATCATTGACAGAGAAAAAATTATAAACATTAAAAGCTTATATCATGTATATTTATATTTCTTTCTAATATGTAGGTGATTCGATTTTATAATGAAGGTACATGGCCACAATATTGTACAGGTTGGAAAACCGTGTCAAAATAATAATCAAAATTGATATTTACACTTATAATATCAATGTTCATATCAGTCAAAAGTCCCACGAAGCACGAATTTTCAACACTAGTTAGTGTAAATTTCCACCTTGGTCGACATTTTTCACATTTTTATTACATATTCAGTAAAACGAGCTTCCAAAAGGTCTTAATTTTACTTAATATCGTAAAATATAATCTTTATCAACAGCACTTTGGGGTGAACTCGCAAAAACCTTATAATCGTAAAGTTACTGTCAATAACAGGAAATTTTGAGGTCGTTATTTTTTGCTACCTGAAACTTTACCGCGAGTATTTTACAAGCTTCTACAGTTTGGCTATCATGTTCAAAGCCCAATCGTTAAGTGGTTACTGTAGTCCTACCTCGACGTTCTTTAAACGCAAATACAAACTGGTATCGAGTTGAGACACCACTCCCACAATGAAAGTTTTTACATAACATAACTTAACATAAACTCACGCCTGTATTCCCCGAAGGCACCCACATTTCGCCAATTTATGTTTAGGTCCCAATGTAATAGGTGGCGAGCCTATTGCCAGTTTTTATATAACCACTAAGATAACTAAGAAATAAGTTATATTATTGTTTTATTAATAGTTGTATTCAATTGTTTTGGAGAGATTTGTACGTTATCTAGAAATAGTGTAAATAGAGCTATGCACTAGGTTCACCTCTAATCATCATTGATCATTGTGATATTCCAAAAATGTAACCGTCAACCGTAGAAGTTGCTAAACAAGATCGATTATGTCTTTTTGTAAAAACAATCCAAGTTATCAACCTCCTCAGCTCTAAAACTTTTTATAATAATATTTTAATTATGTTAAACCTGAATTATTTATTGATATGTTCCATTGTAAACATCCATACTAATATTATAAATGCGAAAGTAACTCTGTCTGTCTGTCTGTCTGTATGTTACGCTTTCACGCCTAAACCACTGCACCGATTTTGATGAAATTTTGTATAGGGGTAGATTAAACCATGAGAAAGGGCATAGGCTATGTTTGGTCGCGATAACCGACATCCACACCGACAGCCGCGGGCAAAAGCTAGTCGTTTATAAATTTCTTAGTGTTCAACAACTTTTGAACAGTGTGAGTAATCGTATTCACCCTGTACAGTCAGCGTCATAAATATCTTAACGATGAAGTCTCAAAATACATTTTTTTTAGCCTACTTAATGCTGTAAAATTCATTCTAGAAGTCCCAAAATGATCTTAGAACTCTCATATTAAGAGCAAATTAAACTGTTTTATTGATTTATATTTAAGTATTGTCCGAACTAATGGTGTTTACCAAATATCAGAACAATTGGTCAACTGGAAGGGGGTAAAAATACGAAATTAAAATCGTTTTGAGTACTTTGTACATCAACATTTTTCTCATGCTGACTGTACAAATACTCACACTGTGAAATGATTACAGTGCTCAAGAGTTTGATTAACATAAAACTGAATTGGCTGAAAATATTTCCCGTATGAGCCAAACTCTTATATCTCTCATTTTTTACGTGAACGCGCAATCATATCAACAATGTTTTCCAGCTGTTTTCACGATTTTTATACGAGGTAAGTTCTTAAAAACTCATCATTGCGGTAGCTTGAACTCTTACTATTGGTTTGTTCAATACTAATATTTTGGAAATAACAATTCAAGTGCAGTGTCAAGGGTAAGTGAAGAGCCGGAAGGCGGACCCTGAGCTCCGAGGACACGGTGGCCTCTGATGCAATCAGGACTAACGTCTTTATGTGGATGATGATGATGAATTCAAGTGCAGTGTTAACGATGTAGTTAAAGTTATGATTCCAAAGACAACTACCGAATAATACAGCACATACATTACTTGTTAAACTTCGATACGCATAAAGGAGACCATTGAGAAGTTGCAATGAATTACGCGTATGCGGTCGGCTTCGGAATCATACCATAAATGAATTAGCTTGTAATATAGATTAGTTTCACATCAGACTCGTCTTATCGCACTATATTTTGGGGAAATGAACAAAAAAACTCAAATACCTACTTATGTGCGTTAGTCTTTAAGTTTGGACATTGCAGATTTATTGGCATTTTACAATTTGGGCTAGAATAATCTTTTTTTTTTTTTTTTTTTTTATACCACTTAGGTGGCAGACAAGCACACGGCCCACCTGATGGAAAGTGGTTACCGCGGCCTATGGACGTGTGCAACACCAGGGGCGTTACACTCGCGCTGCCTACCCTGAAGAAACCTTCTAATGCCCCTCTTGAAGAACCCCATATTGTAGTCGCTTGGGAAAACCATGGCAGGGAGTTCATTCCACAGCTTGAGCGTACGTGGGATGAAGTTCCTTTCATACCGCACGGTACGCACCATATTCGGATGCAATGTGTGGGGATGAATTCCCTGTCTATGGCGAGCGGTGCGATGATAGAATGTAGCTGTGGGCATCATGTCAAATAATTCATCTGAGCACAAACCATTATATAGGCGGTAGAAAACACACAGTGAGGCAAAATCCCTTCTGAGGCTGAGAGGTTCCACATCGCCTGCGAGTATGGGACTGTCAACGAGCCTCAACGCACGTCTTTGCACCGAGTCGAAAGGGTTAAGCTGGCGTGCGGGCGCTCCGGCAAAAAGATGACAGCAGTACTCCATGTGGGGCCGAACCTGTGCCTTATAAAGAAGGAGTCGCTGCCCCGCAGTGAAGTACTGCTTCGCCCTATTAAGAACTCCAAGTTTCTTTGTTGCCAGCTTGACCTTGTCCTCTAAATGACTGCGGTACTGGACGTCACTCGAAATGTCGACGCCTAAGATCCCGATACTCGGGGCAATGGTAAGCCGTGTGCCCAGGAATTGCGGCGCTACAATAAATGGGGTTTTCTTAGCGGTGAATACACATACTTGTGTCTTGGTGGGGTTGAACTGGACCAGGTTTAGTCGACCCCAATCGGATACTCCCGAGAGAGTAGTCTCGATTTCTGACACAAGTTGTTCGCGACTCCCCTCCACCTCGGACTGGGGGATGCCTGCACGGCCCGTGTAACATGCGTCTCCAGTACTGTCGTCCGCATAGCAATGAATGAAGTCATCCGACAGCATGTCATTAATATGCAGCAGAAACAGGGTCGGAGACAACACGGAACCTTGTGGGACACCAGCGTTTATGTCCATGCGGTCCGAGCGACTGCCGTCCACGACGGCTTGGATGCTTCTGTTGGACAAAAAGCTGGAAATCCAGTTACACAGCCCCTCAGGGAGTCCATAAGATGGTAACTTCGCAAGAAGACCTCTGTGCCATACCCGATCTAAGGGCGGATGGGATGCTACTCGTAATATCTTCGAGCGAATTCCTTCCAGTAATTATGATCGAACTTCACGTACAGGTTCGTTTGATCATTAACTACTTTCGAGATTCGCACTCGATATTAAACTTACATGACCGTTATGGCCTTAGGTATATTACACAATTATGCTCGTTCGAGGCATGGAGGGATCTCAATTTATAAGGTTTGATATTGGTCACCCATCCTAAGTCTGACCTAGTCAGATGCTAATTACCATTTAGCCACGAGTCTATCTGACATACCTACCTACTTTTGTCTTGTACTTAACCAATGCTATTTATTGCGGAGGTAAAGAGCTAACACAGTCTGGTTGTACTATCTTTATTACGACTCAATGATTTAGTAACGCAATGTTTTACAAACTAAATAACAGGCTTAGGTATATACTGATTTATTTACCATTGGTGGAGCGGGAGCTGCTTGTAGTCACGACCTATCTTCTCGCTGACTTGCATGTTTTGTGTTATGGCAAAGGACGTGATTTCTTAGCTTACATCATTATTATTTGTGCATTCTAATTTCCTTATAGAAATCACATTCCTGTCGGCCATACTATTCATATAAAACTATTTTATCTGTTTAAAGGTCCAAACTGTGTCAGGAGGTCGAAAGATTCATATTTACAAATGAGGTCTAAAGTTTGAGGTCGTACGGATACATACGTAGCCAGTTTAACAACCAAGCCTTTTATCAATGCCTTTGTTATCAACATTCTTACTTCATAATTCACGAACGTTGTAATAGTATAGTATAGTATAGTATAGTATAGTATATCTTTATTGTGCACACCAAGGATATAAACATGTGTTATTTAGTCGTACATTTTCTGCAAAAGCATTTAACTCAAACTTAGTTGCAGACTTTCAGACTGGAGGTGAAAACAATGAAACGAATTCACAAACTGGTATTAAAACTTATAAAAAGTTGAAATAACATCTCTGACATCTACAGTGCTTTTCATTTTTTCTCAACAACATAGTTACGAGATAAAGCTACAAAATAGTCAACAAACCAAATAGACTGTAATCAAAATTTACTTTTATTCAGGTTCTAAAACGTATTCATTCGCGAGTTAAGTACAGTCAGCAGTACAAGATTTATTGAAAGATAAAGGTATTATTATGTGTCGCTAGTCTTAATGAGTCTTTACTTTGTAAAGTGATGGATTATTGATCTGAAAAAATTATTCTCTGATTATTGATTTGGTAAACGGCACTTCAGAGGCAACGATGCATATTAGGAAAGGCCTATGTCCAGCAGTGGACTGCAATAGGATAATAGTAAACGGAAAGTAGATGAACTTCTAGACAAATAAATCAAATGAAAGTATATTTTCGTAATATTGAAAAATTATAATAATTAGTATAAAACATGTATGTGTATAATAAAGTAGTTATAGAAAAGCGAATATTTACCACTCTGTTCTTTTTGCTTTCTTTGGTGAAACGGCGTGACTGATTTTGGTGCAACTTTCACTGGCTGATAACAGATTTTCAACTGAACTTAAGCTACTTTTATTTTAGTTAAGTAACAAGTCTTCCGCGTTAAAAAACCACATCTTAGTTCAAGAGTCGTGGATACAACAAGTAGCAAATATAGCAGAACGGATTTTAAAACTAATATTTTGAAACTATTTTGCAAACCGTATGGATAGTAATAAAGAGAGCATTTTCAAATTCACGAAACACTCATGACGCATCGTGTATACCCATAAAATTTTCAAATCTCGCACTTTATATTAACTGTGTCATCTAGACACCGTTAATGTGCCTGTTTCTGCTACCATTACTTGTTTTAGTACGTCATCAAATCGCAAAATCAAATCTCAATTACAGTTTTATGATGACGTCTCTTAAAACGCTTTTTGATGGAGCAACTCTCAAGTTCAGGCACGTGTAAATAACTGTACACGTGCCAAATATAAAACGAAACAATTGTGCCTCTATAAAAATGATTTATTTTGACGGGTTTATGATATCAACATGGAAAAGATTGCAGGTAACACACATGGTATACGAGCATAGTATACCTATAGGTATGAATTTTGTGTATTGCAGCCTGGTGGAGCGCTTATGTACTTTCTTAATTATTTCCCACATAATTTAATTGTATTTCAATTTTTGTAATTTAAAAAAACCGCTTCTGTGATAGAATAATGTTTGAGTATTGGCGCTCATTTGTTGACCACTTAGTGTTGAAGAAGGCCAATAGATGGCGCTGTGCACAGATTTTTTCGAACTATTCTTTGAGACTGAAGTTCCTACGAGCGACACTCTCAAGCGTCACGGCGGACGATCTCCCCGCACATTTTCACTCGTCTCTGACCCGCTGCCGCTCCGAACGGAAGTTGAGTACTTCAACTCCTCGTTTCTTTTTCTGTGTAATTCTATAAGTTCCTTTGGCCACATTCTCAAGTCAGTATAAGTGAAGTGTATCGGAAGAAAACGACAAACTCAAAAAAATCACCGGCCGGTCGAAACCTACCTACCCACCAGCACGTGCCAGGAACCACGTCTGTCTGCAGCTGAATCCTCACGAGGTGGAACTCAGGTCAGTGCCGGTTCTCTTGCGTTTTCATTCATAGAAGCGGTCACATGTGTATTTTCTTTCTATTACAACCAAACTTCAGGTCACAGGTTCTTATACGCTCTGTGTGCAAACACACCAGTGGTCGGACTATTTACACGTCCTACCATAATTTATGGTCCTTACGAGTCGGATAGGCCAGTAAATAACATATTCACGTAATTATTGGTGAATAATATTTCTTTCCTATTCATTGAATTAAAAGATTCACGTAATTTTGGTGAATTCTTTCCGCCATCTTAGTTTCATTACTTTCATTCGCTAACAGATTTACGTAAATTATTTGGTAAATTCTGCATTTAAAACGCTAAATCTACGTAATAATTGGTAGATATTTATAATAGTTGGTGATTTACGTATTAATTGGTAAATACTCATCATTCTATTCACATACGCGTAACTTTGTAGGTACCTATCTAGGTACGTAGGTAGTTACATTCCCACTCCGCCGTGCTACTTGCGCTATTATATAATAAGCCGTAGTACAATTTTCAATAAAAAGTATATCTAAACTGTTTGTGTTAGATAATCTTCTTGTTATATTTCAATAGGTAGGTCCTACCTATCGTTAATTTGCAAACATGTCGTCAGATCTCGAAACGAAGCTTATTATGTTGAATCAAAAAAAGGAATTATTGTTTGCACGCATTACTCGTTGGTATAAATCGTCGAAATCCATTGTTTGTTTTGACATAACGACGCCATCTAATGAGGATTTTTTGGCTGAGACCGAGACCATCGATGATGTTCGCGATAAGTTCGAGTCGATTGTAGATCAAATAAATAGCTCAAATTTATCATTAGAATCCCCTGTGGAATCCGACTATTCTTGCCTTGACTCATTTGATGAATTGTATTCGAGAATAAAACGCATTAGAAATAAATTATCTACTCCCAAGGTCAAGGAGGTCGCCTCACACGGGTCGAGTAATTCGAACGCGTCTGTAGTGAAATTGGAAATGCTTGTTATTCCGAGTTTTAACGGACGCCCTGAAAACTGGAATACATTTTATCAGTCCTTTAAGGCCAATATTCATTCAAACAAACAATTGTCTGATTCGCAACGTGTGCAATACCTATTGTCAAAACTAACCAATGACGCATTAAAGTTCACTGCCGGTATTGTTCCGTCAAGTGAGACCTACAGTATAGTTTGGGACGCCTTGGTCAAGAAATACCAAGATAAACGTTCATTAGGTTCATATTATCTTAATAATATATTAGACTTAAAGAATTGTTCACCTAGTGTGAACTCACTTGATTCATTTATAGGTATATATTCCTCCTCTATCGCCGCGCTTAAAGATTTAGGTATAAATGATTTAACGGACTTCATGTTTCTACAATGTGCCTTGAGGAAAATGGACACTCTAACCATCCAAGCCTTCGAACTTTCTGTTCGAGGTGTCGACATACCTACGACGCAACAGCTGATCGACTTTGTACAAGATCATGCTAAGATGATTGAACGGTCCAACCCGCGGTCTTCGTCATATGCGAAGTCGTCCACTGCTGGGACGCCACAGTCTAGTGATCGGCGTGTACAGCGTAATTCTAAGTCGTTTGTTGTCAGTGAGCCGATTAATAATAAGTCGAATGCGCCCGCCGCAGTTAACGCGTCCTGTTGTTTATGTGGCGGCAGCGACCACCGACACCTGTATGACTGCGCTCAGTTTAAAAATATGCAAAATGCAAAGGCTAGATATGAGTTTATTAAATCTAAGCGTGGTTGCGTGAATTGTCTAAGCACATTACATAATCTCCCGCAATGTAAAAGTACGTCAGTTTGTTTCTGTCAGAAAAAACATCATAAATTATTGCATTTTGATAATAATGTTAATAATTCGCACTCGCATGCGACGACTGTTGTCGCTTCCCCGCCGCCCCAGTGCGACCATGTTAGTCTCACTCCTGAGTCACCGCTCGCTTCAAGCACTGTGCATTCGTATGCCTCTAGCCATAAGTGTGATATTCTCTTGGCAACCGCTCAGGTGTATGCTCGCCCTAAAGTTAGCACTGGAAATAAATCTGTAGTCAGATGTCTAATTGATAATGGCTCACAGAATAACTTAATAACATTGTCCTGTTGTCGTTTATTAAATTTACCAATAATACCAATGAGTAATTCTGTTGTCAAAGGTGTTGGTTCCACTTCGCACCCGATAGTAGGCTATGTGTATTTGGACATTGAATCTCGTATTTATGCAGATCATAAGTATACTATACATGCGTTAGTTATGAATAGCCTTACGGATCAATTGCCCTCGCAATTAATTAAGTGTGATCGCGAGTTAAATCTTCGCGATTTACCGCTTGCTGACTTAAGCTGGAACATTCCAGGAAACATTGATATAGTATTAGGTGCACAGCTCTTCCCGTATATCTACTTAGGAAATAGAGTCGAGTGTGGTCCCAGTGCCCCTTGTGTACTATCAACCGCGTTTGGGTATGTACTTATGGGTGATTACCCACGTAAAGATGTTGTGCCTACAACCGCATCCTTTTCTGCGCTAGCACTAAATGATTTAGTGCAAAAATTTTGGGAACTTGAGGAAGTTCCTGTGAAGCGCCTATTGTCTCCAGAAGAAACCGAGTGCGAGAATATTTTCACATCTACTGTGACTCGCGATGACGTAGGTCGTTATACTGTTGCGCTGCCGTTCTGCAAGGATCCCTCTGAACTAGGGAACTCGCGCGGCGTCGCTCACCGCCGGTTTTTGTCGCTCGAGCGTAAACTTCGTCAATCACCAACCGTACGCGAAAAATACAATAAGGTTATTCAGGATTATTTAGATAACGGTTATCTTAGTCTCGTTGATGACTCTAATTTGTCTATGGATGGTTATTACATACCACATCACGCAGTAGTTCGACATGACAAACCGATGCCACGTATTGTGTTAGACGCGAGCGCTAAAACCCACACTGGTCTTTTGCTCAATGATATTTTACATATTGGTCCCAATTTACAGGCAGACCTGTTTTTATTATTATTAAATTTTAGGCTATTTCCTATCGCAATGAACGCTGACATAAAACAACATTATTTACGTATTGACGTACCTGTTGACCATCGTAAATACCTGCGCATCTTATTCAGGTTCAAGGAATCGGATGAAATTCAGACCTATGTGTTTAATCGACAGGCGTTTGGTCTGAAGTCAAGTCCGTATATAGCTATACGTACTGTGCGTCAGCTGGCTACTGACATGAGTCCGCACTTCCCTGACGCCGCGAAAGTGGCAGAGACCTGTCTGTATACTGACGATTTAGTTCATTCCGCACCTGATGAGGACACTGCTGTACACTTAGCTCGCAACTTGATAAAACTGTTCAAGGCTGGCGACTTTGACTTAGTGAAGTGGTCTAGCAATTCTTCTGTGCTGCTAGACTCACTTCCTGATACTCACCGCAAATCGCTTGAGTTTGATGTTGGCAGTCATGTCGCAAAGGTTTTAGGTCTCTCGTGGGAGCCGTGTGGAGATATATTTTATTTCACATCCACCTTGGTAGATGAGAAGTGCACTAAGAGAAATATACTCTCTATAGTTGCGCGACTATTTGACGTGCTCGGGTTGGTGGCACCTGTGATACTCTACGCCAAGTTGTTAATTAAGGAACTTTGGCTTAGTAAGAGTGATTGGGATGACCCTGCTCCAGAGCATATACGCTCACGCTTTTCCGCTCTCGTTCAAGAATTAAAATTGCTTGACACATTAAAAATTCCGCGACATATAGGTGTCGAAGTTGATTGCGAATTACGTCTTGTCGCATTTTGTGATGCCAGCCTGAATGGCATGGGATGTGTTATTTATGCACATTGTACCTACCCATCTAGCATTCAAACTAGCATTTTGTGTGCGAAATCAAAGGTCACTCCGACAAAGAACACTACGCTTGCTCGATTAGAGTTATGTGCTATTTTGCTTATGTCAAAGTTAATAAGAACTGTACGTGATTCTTATGCATTACGCATTCCCATTACTGACATTTACGCCTTTTCTGATTCCACGATTGCCTTATCATGGGTTCACTCGTCACCACATCGGTGGTCGATTTTTGTTAGCAACCGGGTCGCTCAGTGTCAAGAAAACTTGAACGCTAAACATTTTTATCACGTCGCCGGAGCCATTAACCCGAGTGATTGTCTATCACGCGGCATGCTCCCCTCGCAACTTTTGACTCATGATTTGTGGTGGAACGGTCCAGCATGGATCTGCGGCCCCCCTGATGAATGGCCTATTAAGTCATTCTCTCCCGCCAACTGTTCTGACTTACCTGAGCATAAGGCAAATGTGATAAGTGTGACAACAAAACACACAGAGTCGCCATTGTTATGTACATTAGCACAACGTGTTTCTTCTTGGCAGAAACTACTACGCATCATTGCATACGTTTCAAAATTCGCACGATTTAAATCTAAGATCGAACCTCATTCTGGTTCAGGATTGTCAATCGCTGAGACGGCATTGATTCTCGCCGTTCAATCAGTTCACTTTGCTGAAGATATAAAATTGATAAAGGCTGAGAAGTCACCCTCGAAGAAGCTGCTGAGTCTTGCAGTCTTCTTAGATACAGAAGGCATTTTGCGCATAGGTGGCAGACTTTCTAAATCGATGCTTCCATTTGAAGCTAAACATCCTGTCCTTCTCCCTAAACGCGATCACGTTGTTGATCTAATAATTCAGCATTTTCACGTTGTCAATTGTCATACTGGACCTGGACTCCTCATGTCTATCATACGCCAACGCTTCTGGATATTAGACGCTAGAACTGTTATCAGATCTAAGTTACGAAAGTGTAACATTTGCTTTAAATGCAATCCAACGCACCCTACACCAATAATGGCTGATCTGCCCAATTATCGTGTATCAGAAGCCAAAGCCTTTTGTCATACTGGGGTTGATTACGCTGGTCCAATAAAGACCATACTTTCTCGTCGTAGAGGTCAGCATTCTCAAAAGGCATACATTATATTGTTTATCTGCATGGCCACACGTGGCCTTCATATCGAATTGACCAGTGGCTCTGATCAGCCAGTGTTCGCTTGTTTGTTTCGTAACATCTTGCGACGTTCCAAAGCCGGGTGCATGGTGGAGCGCTTATGTACTTTCTTAATTATTTCCCACATAATTTAATTGTATTTCAATTTTTGTAATTTAAAAAAACCGCTTCTGTATTAGAATAATGTTTGAGTATTGGCGCTCATTTGTTGACCACTTAGTGTTGAAGAAGGCCAATAGATGGCGCTGTGCACAGATTTTTTCGAACTATTCTTTGAGACTGAAGTTCCTACGAGCGACACTCTCAAGCGTCACGGCGGACGATCTCCCCGCACATTTTCACTCGTCTCTGACCCGCTGCCGCTCCGAACGGAAGTTGAGTACTTCAACTCCTCGTTTCTTTTCCTGTGTAATTCTATAAGTTCCTTTGGCCACATTCTCAAGTCAGTATAAGTGAAGTGTATCGGAAGAAAACGACAAACTCAAGAAAATCACCGGCCGGTCGAAACCTACCTACCCACCAGCACGTGCCAGGAACCACGCCTGTCTGCAGCTGAATCCTCACGAGGTGGAACTCAGGTCAGTGCCGGTTCTCTTGCGTTTTCATTCATAGAAGCGGTCACATGTGTATTTTCTTTCTATTACAACCAAACTTCAGGTCACAGGTTCTTATACGCTCTGTGTGCAAACACACCAGTGGTCGGACTATTTACACGTCCTACCACAGCCCAAGGGTACAGGATGACCCATATAAGTAATTAAGTAGTATACGTCATCAGACCATCTGTATATTATGTTTAAAATAACAAGTGGTTAGATCTAGTTCAAGTTTTGCAAGGGGAAGCTGTTTTACGCTAAAAGGGTTATCTACAACATTACGTCAAATGAAATTCATAGCTTTTTGGGTTCCTTAATTTTTGTCATTGCTTCTGCTGGACATATTTGTAAGCTTACCCCTTCCTTCTTCTTTTTCTCACTTCTTTCTTACACCGAGATATTGTTTAACAGCAATTTCGAAATGACTTTCGTTATCACCTCCAGGTCCAGGTGACAGCCTCCGTGGCGTGGCGGTAGTGAACGCGACTGCTACGCAGGAGGCGCGGGTTCGATTCCCGCTCAGTGCAAATATTTGTATGCATGAATATGGCTATTTGCATTGGTCTGGGTGTTTCTATGTATAATATGTATGTATTTACAAAAAAAAAGTATCTATGTATGTTTATCCGCATTCTAGATTCCATAACACAAGCTAGTTAAGCTATGCTTACCATGGGTCTAGATAACGTTGTGTAGAATGTTGTGGCATATTTATTTATTTATTATTTATTTCACTACAAACTTTTTAATAAAATCAACATCATATCAATCAATTTTTGGTTATCATATTGGTAAGAGAGATTAAAGTGTAATATTATTAGGAAAAATATCAAGCCATAAAAATACAATTGGTACTAGTGCCATCTATCGGTGGAAAACTGCGACTGTATTTTATCCTTTTGGTCATTGATAAATATTGTTACGTTGCTTTATAGTCTGGTTAGTTTCTTGTTAATTAAATAATCTTTTTTTTTTTCTTTTTTTTTCTTGTAAATGCTGTACCTTCAGATCTTCAGATACGATATCTCTTATTGATAAGTTAGTGGCACTTGATACCGCTGTGCGGGTGGGATACCGTATACCTAGTATAGATGTGATATTAATTTGAACTATCTTATAAACTTTATAAGTAGTTTGGGAGTTTCTTTGATAGTTCAATTTCAAATACAATTTAATTAAAACTTGTCAACCTATTTTGTGGCACAGTCAGCTTAAATGTATTTTGAAGTTTGTTTATTGTATTAAACAGGAGCCGGGCGGGAGCGTATATGTACTTACGAATATTCTATTACAATATTGAACGATACCGTGAATTTGGGAGAAAAGTATATATATCCTACCAACGTACTGACACTCAGCAGTACAAGCCGAAAAGCGTACCCTGAACATCAACGTGAGAGCAACCAACGTCATGCAATCACTACATACTCGTAGTATAAAACAAAGTCGCTGTCACTGTCTGTCCGTCCTTATGTATGCTTAAGGGAACGTTCATATCTGACGGAACTTGCGTCGCGTATTAACGGTCGCGTAACGAAAGAACAGACAAATGTATAGAAAAACACTTGACCGTTCACACTCAACCGATGTTACGTTAGTGCGTCGAGTGTGCGTTCCCTAAATCTTTAAAACTAGGCAACGGATTTTGGGGCGGTTTTTTAATAGATAGAGTGATTCAAGAGGAAGGTTTAAATGTATAATACACCCTCAATATAGAAGAGGGCTCTTCATCTTAGCATTAATCCCAGTCTAAGCTTTCATCCTAGCTTTCAGCTTGGAGTCTGGAGTCAGCTTTACCAGTCTAACTGCGGATTTGGTTTAACTTCGATATTTTCATTTACATTTATAAGATGGTACTACACGGTTTCAAACGGCGGTTTGAAACAGAAAAACCAGATTTGCGCTTTGCCGGCTACACGGTTTAAAACATGTTTGAAACCATCAGTATTTTATAAAACGTTGCGTGAATAGGACGTCTCTATGCTCGCACCGTATATTCACTACAACAGTATCAATAGGTTATTAGATTTCAGTCTCATAGTTTGGATTCGTATCTCATACCATGTGTAAGCCGCCATTACTGCAGGTATCCGTCATACAATAGCATCGATACCCCATGCGGTGCCTATACACCTTTGCTTGTAGTTAAATCCTATAATATTGATTCCTTCGGCTATTGTTCTGTTTCTATTGTATTGTAGTTACAGAACGTAATTTAGGTGCCTAAGTACGGAACAATTCTTGTTCCCGATCAGCGAACAGTTTAAATTAAATGTGGATTTACACTAGCGCGTTTTGGTAACGTGATAAATTGATTTAAATCCATACTTTGTAAAACACGTTTAATAACTTTGATTCTTTATATGTATTTTATATTCCCTTGTAAATCCATACTTCCATACTTAATATTATACACGCGAAAGTAACTCTGTCTGTCTGTACGTAACGCTTTCACGCCTAAACCACTGAACCGATTTTGATGAAATATGGTATAGGGGTAGATTAGACCAAGACAAAGGACATAGGCTATGTTTGGTCGCGATAACCGACATCCACGCAGGCAGAGCTGCAGGCACAAGCTAGTAATAAAATATTCAGGTGTTAAAATAACTTTTAATTCAATAATTTAGTTGTATTAAAACGAAGGTATTAATTTTGTGTACGCTGATTTCAAAAGATTTTTTCTCTCTTTTCAATTTGAGTGCTAATGGTAAGCTGAGGTGGAACCTAAAAAGTTGTGACCACCATTCATGATGTTGTCCTACTGGTGGTTGATTTTGGTTTTAGCTTTATAACATGAAACTCTTATTCTTCTCATAAAATAAAACGCACTAGGTATATCAACAGCAATCTGCCAGTGAACGTCCTTGAAATTGACCCAACCTTATTCGAGGTGAGCATAGTCAAACAGAAAGACGGACAGACGCACAATATTTAAACATAAGTACATACATATAATCCCGAATTATCACTGGAGGGTTAGGCAGAGGTGGATTACACCCATATTTCACCAATCATTGTATTCGGTCCCACGTAATAGGGGGTGAGCCTGTTGCCGAATTCCGGGCACTATTATTGACCCGAGCCATGCATCTGAGGCTGAGTCTGGGCTGTATATTATGAAATCTGTCTGATGTTAAACTTACAGCCCTATCCTTTAGTCGCCTTGTACGACACCACATGGGAAGAGATGAAGCGGCCCGAATTATACTCAGCCGGTAACAGCCCGTGACGTTATAAAAAAAAAATAGTATTACAAACAGGGCATGTCAATTGTTTACTCGACGCACTAACGTAACATCGGTTGAGTGTGAACGGTCAAGTGTTTTTCTATACATTTGTCTGTTCTGGCGTTACGCGACCGATAATACGCGACGCAAGTTCCGTCAGATATGAACGTTCCCTAAATCTTGAAAACTAGGCAACGGATTTTGGGGCGGTTTTTTAATAGATAGAGTGATTCAAGAGGAAGGTTTAAATGTATAATACACCCTCAATATAGAAGAGGGTGCAGCGGAATAGGATCAGATGCCACGCGAGCGGAAACAAATAGGCGGTACGAAGTTCGCCGAGTCAGCTAGTAATAAATAAGATAATAGGTAAAAAACTAAACGTGTACGCAAAGTTTCATCAAAAATAGTTGATCTATCAATACGTTCATTTATTATTAAATTAAAATAAAATATCTATTCAAAATTGAGTTGCAAGATTTGATCCAAACGAATTACATACATTGCAAGTTAATTTATTTTATTTATTTATTTATTTATTTACTTTTGAAGAAGGCTTACAGACTATTAAAATATTTTAGTAAGAACAATGTATATCTATATTGCTAACAACAAGCCTCTATAGCTAAATAACAATATGGAATAACATTAATACGGTAGGTGGTAATGTGCAGGTATGCTTTTTGGTTTCTCTGTTTTATCAGGAAACAGCTATTTGTTAGTAGTAAGTATGTAACAAAATAATACTCTTGCCATAACTGGCAAACTTGCAAAAGTAAAATTCAACTTTATTAACCAAGTCTTACTTGACACGGCAAATCCAAAGTGAAACTTATGCAGATATTTCACAACAGTGAATCAGGGCACCAGCGCTAGATAGTTTAAATCTTTAACACAATGTTATCTAGTCCAAAACCGCAGAAGTCGTGCTAACAAGCTTCCTGCCCCGAATGGAGCAAGTTGGGGCAAGTCAGCCGAACTCACAAATAAGGTCGAACTGTACCACTGAAAGGTGAGCGTAGACTTGCACATGTTACACTTATAGGGAACGTTAATATCTGACGGAACTTGCGTCGCGTATTATCGGTCGCGTAACGCCAGAACAGACAAATGTATAGAAAAACACTTGACCGTTCACACTCAACCGATGTTACGTTAGTGCGTCGAGTGTCGACCAAACATAGCCTATGTCCTTTGTCTTGGTCTAATCTACCCCTATACCAAATTTCATCAAAATCGGTTCAGTGGTTTAGGCGTGAAAGCGTTACAGACAGACAGACAGACAGAGTTACTTTCGCATTTATAATATTAGTATGGAAGTATGGATTTACAAGGGAATATAAAATACATATAAAGAATCAAAGTTATTAAACGTGTTTTACAAAGTATGGATTTAAATCAATTTATCACGTTTCCAAAACGAGCTAGTGTAAATCCACATTTAATTTAAACTGTTCACTGATCGTGAACAAGAATTGTTCCGTACTTAGGCACCTAAATTACGTTCTGTAACTACAATACAATAGAAACAGAACAATAGCCGAAGGAATCAATATTATAGGATTTAACTACAAGCAAAGGTGTATAGGCACCGCATGGGGTATCGATGCTATTGTATGACGGATACCTGCATTGATGGCGGCTTACACATGGTATGAGATACGAATCCAAACTATGAGACCGAAATCTAATAACCTCTTGATACTGTTGTAGTGAATATACGGTGCGAGCATAGAGACTATTCACGGAACGTTTTATAAAACACTGATGGTTTCAAACATGTTTTAAACCGTGTAGCCGGCAAAGCGCAAATCTGGTTTTTCTGTTTCAAACCGCCGTTTGAAACCGTGTAGTACCATCTTATAAATGTAAATGAAAATATCGAAGTTTAACCAAATCCGCAGTTAGACTGGTAAAGCCACGGAGGACAGAATATGATTAAGTAACGGAGATGCCCCATTGATATTTCTCCTAATAAAAACGCGTCGCCAAATGCGGGTGGGAAGAGAGACGCGCGGGGTGTCAAAACTCGAAGGACGTCATAGGTATAACGTTTCTACCGAATGAGTCCATTTGACGTTTGGATGGCACGCGACTCGATTGCCTTGCAACAACTCCGCTATCATTTCCTCTCCATGGGTAAAACGGACTCCAGACTCCAAGCTGAAAGCTAGGATGAAAGCTTAGACTGCGATTAATGCTAAGATGAAGAGAAGACTATAAATGTAAACCTGTGTGAGAATGTTGCTCACTGGAGAGTTTTTCTGCTGTCAATAGAAAGACCAAAGGTTTGTTCTGCATTGTCTTCTGTACTGAGGGCACAGAATTTTTTATGTTCTTACAGGATCGGCAGCACATAGTGAGACTCCGGTGTTGTTGCATACGTCTATAGGCCATGGTAACCGTTTTATATTAGGTGAGTCTTGTCTTTGTTTGCCTTTTGAATGAAGCTATGCTTGATAATTTTTTACGCAAAACCAGCTGAGTGAAACTGTTTAATATTTGACACAGAGATAGGTACTTAGCACATAGGCTATTTTTATGTCGGGAATTAGGTTTCTGCGGGTTGTTATAGGTAGCTGGAGCTAAATATTACTGCAATGAAACGGTCCATTCTAGGGTATACCACGTAACCTATGATATATCTGTGACACGGTAAGTTGCCTCATTAATGAACGAATGCTTGCGTCATCAAAAGTTACACTTTACTTCTGTAGTGGGAAAGAAGGAAAGAGAGAAAGAGTTAGTAATGAAAGAGATGATCAATAATAATTGTATCTGATGTGGTTTAATCCTGCTTCAAATAAAAATAAATCAGCAGCAGCAGCAGATTTGATAAATTATCTTAAGAGTAGAAAAGTAAACGTAAAAGTAATTG
Source organism: Eilema sororculum (assembly GCA_914829495.1). Lineage (NCBI taxonomy): Eukaryota > Metazoa > Arthropoda > Insecta > Lepidoptera > Erebidae > Eilema > Eilema sororculum. The sequence continues at coordinate 10,362,432 of OU618553.1, read as the reverse complement.
ACATTTACATGACACCCAGTGACCATACGAACATATATGGCAGTCGTTACAGGTAGTTGGAGCCCTCAAAAGTCCAACAACTGGTCTAGCTGCAATGCTTCGATATCGCATTTGGGTTGTGGAGGTCAGATGAAAATCGCTTCATAGAAAATATCGAAGTTTAGCCAAATCCGCAGTTAGACTGGTAAAGCGGACCCCAGACTCCAAGTTGAAAGCTTCGGATGCGACTGGGATTAACGCTAAGATGAAGAAGAAGAAAGGTAATTTCGATATAATTACCCCGTTTTAGGAATTTCTCTGGGCCTTTAATTCCTAATGTCGACCAAACGTGTCATTTTGATTTTCCTATTGTAAACATTCTCAGTAGCTGCCACCGTAGGACTTTACTTGATAAATGGCAATGATGCCCTTTGTTATCAAGATCTCCGTAAATAAGGATGGAGTAATACGGATTACCGTATTACTAGTGCCGAATAATTTATTTCTAAACGTGTTAGATCGAAATATAACACAAATTGGGCTAAAACGAACTCCATAATTGGCAATACCATTTGACTACAAATTAGATTACACTGAGTATTGTAGTTTGTTGTATTGTCATATCTATGAGCGACACAGTGTGTATTTTGTGTACGTTCCAAATACCAAATTTACTGTTGTATCTATAATTTTGGAACGCGCCTCCAGCATCATTTATCATACATAAAAATATATCGAGACTGATATTTTGAATATTACGAATATAATGCAGCTCGAAATATCCGACAGCAAACATAAAAAATACATACGAGACGAATTGATACCCTTTTCTGTGACGTCAAAAAATAACAATAGGGAACGAGCCCCGTAATATCATTTTTATTATTATTTGTTTTTATCACGTACTTTGATACGAAATTTCCACATGGTTAAATTTTATTCCACCGTTTTTATTCACAAAAGCTGGGACGATATGCAGATGAAGAAAATATATATGCACAAACAACGCTTCATAGTGACACTAACGTATAAGTTTGCAACGCAAAAAGACTGATGATGGATATTTTATTCTCTTTACAAGCGTGGTATCCATCTGATACTCTGGCACAATGAACATTTCCAAAACAGGGTTATCATGTAAAAATTCTACCAAAAAATATAAGAAGCATGCAGCTGATTTCCTATAAAATTCCACTTTCGTAGTACAGTCATATGTATTATAAATACTTGTTATAGTGCCTCCTTTTATACGGTTCCGTACCAAGAAAAGTAAAAAAAAATAACTCTTAAAAGATCTTTCTGTCAAGACCTATTCCTAAGGATTTTTTGTGGTAAGTATCAAGTTAAAAAATAAGTTAACATATTGACGATGACCTATGTCGGTGAATGGGAATGGATAATATATATTTGAATTGTAACAGTCTTTAATCGGCTGTTAAGTAGCAAATTGACGTCAACTGGGAAGAATTGGGAAAATCGGAGTGCATTGAATAAGAAATGTCTAGAGGGTAGATAGCTTAAGTATAATAATAAATACAATTCTCTTAAAAGGATCTCTACGTTTTGCGTTCGGCCCGACGCACATCTTCCAATGGTCCAAGACTCCTTAGTCTCGTGAGTTAGGGAACTGAGAAACATAATAATAGTAATAAATATTCCACAACATTCCACACAACGCTATCTAGACAAATGTAAGCATAGCTTAACTAGTTTATGTTATGAAATCTAGAATGCGGAACAACATACTTAGTTTTTTTGTAAATACACACATATTTCACATCGATACCTAGAGCAATGCAAATAGCCATATTCATGCATACAAATAATATTTGCACTGAGTGGGTTCAAACCCTCTCCTGCGTAGCAGTCGCGTTCACTACCGCCACGCCACAGAGGCTTAAGTCAAGTATAGCTTTTATAATATAAGTAAAAATAGGGGGTACAAGATCGATAGTTTGAGTAGTGAGGGTGGTGTGGCTATAACTCATACAGCCACTCCCGGAAAAGGTGAAATAAGGTCTTAAAACTAAAATTTGAATATATTATACAAGTGAATCTCAAGAAAACGAGAGAGTGAATGCCCGACTGAGAAGACACTTTATAGTCAAAATAGCTATGTTATATAAAAATACCTTTGAAGTTCGTACTATGCGAACTCTGCCTGTGAATTTAATTTTAAAAAGACAAAATGCAGAATAGGATTAAAATAAGTATTCGCTAATCTATCCGCGAATGGGTCGTAGTTCTTTACACTAGCAATTTTTTTTTTGTACAGAGCACGTCAATTTGACTTCACCTCGCCTGATGTTAAGCTAAAGGCAAAGTCTCAGAAAGAGGGTCACCATCGTAAACATGTACCATATTAACAGTGGTGGCACTCAGCTTGACGGCCTCATTAGATGCCTTTTCACACCCCGCTAAAAGGATTTTGTATTGTGACCCAGTTGTCAGTTGTTTATATGAAGATGTAACATTATTATTACAAAATTCAAATTTCACAAAACCCAAGAACTGTAAGTACATAAAATGAATTTATCTCATTGAACACAAAATACATGCTTTCCACTTCTCACGCTTCATTGTGTCAAAGATTATAGAAAACTAAATAGAATTCAAATATTCTGCCGCATACAAAGAAACCTAAATTCAATGTGTACAAGTACGCGTATTTCAATATTATTTTGATATAAAACTCTCTTAAATGCTACCTTTTAGTCTTTGTAGCTGTCAGTTTATTATATAAAACAGCTTTTCCTACAATTAAATTCGAAATGATTCTTCATAAAAAAGTTACGGTCGAGTACTGTCGCTGTGGATGCGCTAATACGACTTATCGGTACTTATCTCATTCTCTTTGAGGCTATTATGAAACTTTCCTAAATTTTAAATAAATTTATTGATTAAACGTCTGAATAGGTATTAGGAATTAATCATTGATTTCCTTAGGAAGTAAAAACTGTTAAGGTCGATGGTGACGACATTTTCCCAGTGTGTTCCGTCCCGTCTCGAGCCCCGGATCTCTCTCAGCGTTTAAGGTCTCTAACGAGCGATAAAATTTCCCGAATTCTTTTTTAACTGCAAGTAAAGTTTACCTGCGGGTGGGTAAATACGAACCCACATTTGGTAGCTGAATTGTGATTCACAATCTGTAAATAACAAGAAGAAAATTCAGTTTATTCAAAGGTTGCTCACTGTTACGTGTAATTGGCGGTAAACGAGGGAGCTGGGGGGTACAGAGAGGGTAACATTCTTCTTAGAATCACTCATAAATTGAATACATATACAGCACCACTCTCAAACAGAATATTCATTTTTACTTGTTCGCGTTTCGGTATCTTTGTTTGAATATAAGATAGATAATAATTAATTAGTCCTTTGATCATATTTTAACGATATTGGTTGTATGTAATTAGTGTACAGGCAGAACCTGATATACTTATTATATGTTTTGTTATCGTATTCAGATAGAACACGAAATATAAATAGAGTATGTGAAACAAATCAGGACATGTGTAGTGTCATGGTCGAACAAATGGATGTTCGTAATGGTCGCCATTACAGACATTGGGTGCGTTCGATCGAACGTAAAGGTCCACACAGATTAGCCTCTAAAGGAAAAAGTAAGTAGAAATTTGTGAAAGGTTTTGTGAAATCTATTTCACGGACTCTCGTGAGTTGCTTACCTTTTCGTTTAGTCTTTTTTATAAAACTGTGTTACTCGTATTCTGAATTGAAGCTTGAACAAGATAATCTCAGCACGCATTTTGATTAAAATTCTTACATTATAAATATAATACATTCGTTCTTTCAACCCATTTACTTCGTTCAAATATGATAATTTGCGCCCAAATGTATTCATGTTAAGCCGACTTTTGTGTTATAAATTATACGTAGGAGTGCGGGCTGTCGACATACACTTATCTAAGCACCATAACGTATTATACGCATACATTATACGTTAGATAGGTCTTACACGTTGGTGGTGAAGGTACGTCGATGATACTTAATAGAACTAATTTAAGTTCGCCCAAGTTTTGTGACAACAGAGAACAGTGTGGCGCAGTAAAACGAAAGCCTTGTTTAGCAAAGAGATACAGGATAAAAGTTATCTTGGAAGTCGCCATCCGCAACAAAGTTGCCAACTGATTTCAGGTAGGATAAGGGAAACTCTATTAAAGAAGTAGAAAAAGTAATTCGGGATTGTTGAAGGCAAGTGCAAGTTTAATTAAGCATCGTTGTCACCGATGAACCATCATTTAATGCGGCTTAATAGACATGTAAGCAAGAAGTTATGGCAGTTTAATATGACTTTGTCTAAGAGCAGGTTATCCTGGGAACAGATGGAAAGACAGGGATACCTACTAATCATTATAACAACAAGCCTGCAGAAGATTGCTTCCCTTATTCATTCGAGGGCCAATCCCAGATGCCACCCAAAGCTCGTACTTTATAACCTGGGGCTCGATCTCCTGTTCCTCATTCTATTACTTTTTTGGACTGTTATGGGAGCAACTCCCAACTCCTAGAGTAAAATCTGCCCCAGAGCCTCGTTGGTCTTGTGAAGTTGTCCAAAATTGTGAATACAAAATGATAATTCGTATGTCATGTCCCTAGCTAGGTTTTGAAACCTAAACAGTTTTACAAGCGGCTCAACTTCCAAGATAAGAGCCTGTTGAGGTATACTATAATCGATACCGCAGGCGAGCGCCGCGCCCAGCAGTTATAGCGGCTGTGAGATGCTATCAGACACTTGTGACATAGCCTCTTGGCACGTACAAATCACCGGCGATCCTTAGTCAACAAAATTAGCACTTGCTGGGAACGATCTTTATCGCTGAGGACAGCATGTTGCCTGTAGGTACTTATTCTTAGGACTTTTTAATTTATGTAGATGACTTGATAATGTCTGGAAGTCAAGAGTGCAGTATCAGTAAGAAGATTGATACTTCAGTGTCGTTTTATACTCGATTGTCTCAATATGCTGTGACCATAAACATTAACGTTAATATATTTTTTATAAATAGGACACGTCAATTTGACATCGCCTCGCCTGATGTTAAGCAAAGGCAAAGTCTCGGAAAGTGGGTCACCATCGGAAACATGTACCATGTTAACAGTGCTGGCACTCAGCTTGATGGCGTCATTAGATGCCTTTTCACGCCCCGCTTAAAGGACCCGGGACTGTAGGAAGAAGGAAACACGTGAGGTGGCAGGGAATATATAATTAAGTTTATGGCTGTGACATATATTTTTAGAAAAATATAGTTTTGATTCTTAAGTGGACAGATTGTATTGTCGATGTCAGTTCTAATGTCTGTTAAGTGTTGATTCACAACTAGGCGTTTTTATGGATTAAGGACCTATTTCCTAAATCTGAGTTAAACATCCGAAATACCTTCTTTCTCTTATAACGATGACTGTTTTATTAAATCAATTAGCCCACTGCAGTCCACTGCTGGACATAGAAATCTCCCAATATACGCCATTTTTGCCAACTCTCCGCCTTCTACATTTTTAGTTTGCTACTTTTTTAGGTCGTCAGTCCATCTGGCTATCTGGCCATCCTATCTTCCATTACCTTCTTGCGGTCTCCACTCTAGGGCAAGTTTACTCCAGCGACCATCGGACCTTCGACAGACGTGACCAGCCATTGTCACTTCAGCTTGCTTATTCTGCGAGCTATGTCAGTAACTTTTGTTATTTTTCGGATGACCTCGTTTCGAATTCTATCCTTCAGAGATTATTATAATACAGGTTCAAATGCTTCGGTCAGATCGTGTTACCAACACGCAATATCAACATTTGTAATATATTCAATTTCTCATCAATTGTTATTGATTTATTTATTGTAATAGTATATTCTTTGGTTGCATTAGTTATTGTGAAGTAATCAGACTCATATAGTGGGTTTAATGAGAATTTGATTGCTATACAATGTATATTATACGTAAGATCACTTAGCAGTAGACAATGAGGATAGTGGTAGTAATGACTATGTTTTCTATTTGTTTTTATATTCAAATTATTTCATACCATTGCGTCACTACCCTAAAAGAGATTTTACAATGACGAGCTTAATATAGAGATCGTGTTTCAGGCTACGACTTAGTAAAAGAAGGATGGAGCCACAGAAATATTATTACTAGGATAGAACGGCCTGGCGGCGCTGGGAGTGAGAGTTCTCAACCTCGCCACCCTGTTCACAGCAATGGTCCGCTGTGCGGACGCGTGGGCGGTCGGCGTCTCCTTCAGCGAGCAGGTAATGGTAGTGAAGGAGACGGCGGAACGGGAGAGGCGGCGCGAGCGAGCTAGACTCGCGAACCGCGCCGCGGTTTTAGTCGGTTCGAGTCCGACATAACCTCCCCTTCCGGCTCCGGCAGGGGGGTATCCGTGGGGATCTCCGCACCAAAAAAAAAAGATAGAACGGCCATGTGAGCGGGAAACGTGTGCCAACTTTTAAGACAATTCCTGTCCTATGAGACAGTACCTAACTTTCAAACGCTTACTCAGTATTTTTAAGACATCGGTAAAGATAACTTCAATATGCTATTTTGTGCTATTTCCAACTCTAGAATAAAAATGGAGGAGTGAAAAATAGAGGCACTTCTTATGTCTCGTGATTATTGTATAAAGTGAAAAAGTTGACACGCGTGACATGCAGGTTGAACACTGCTTATGGTTCTATCCTAATATATTTCTGTGGATGGAGCTATACACATTCTGTGGCCCCATATAATATTATAACTCCCTTGGGATAGCCACCGCGTCACCTGGTGCTTAATAGCACGTTGTCAGTGTGGTAGGCGTAGGTCATGGTAGGGTAGAGTATGAATAGGTAATAATTATGATTAAAAAAATCATTCATTCTTCCATGTAGAATATCCACTGTATCAAGAAATTATTTTAATTACTTGACGAGAATACTTTATGTATTTAAATAAAGTCAATAAAAATAAAAAATAAGAATGGAACCCTAAATAAAATACTGGATGTTATTGATGTAGATTTTGTTAATTATTGTTACCACTAAAGCTGTCTAACCTATTTCAATTTGTTCGTTTAGACGTTGTCAATTAAAACACTGTAGTTTTAGCGTGGCCACACGAATTAGCGTTATTGGATTTCAAAAAATTAAAAAAAATATATTGAAACTAGACTATAACCTGAATCTATTACTGCAAAAAGTGATAGCCAATATTGCTATTGAACTACCCTTTTTTTTTCGTGCGGAAGTCCCCTCTGGTACCCCGCCTTCCGGAGCCGGAAGGGGAGGTTATGTCGGACTCGAACCGACTAAAACCGCACGCCGACTGTGGATCGTGGTGCTATGCCGGAGGTGAGGTTGTCATCGACATATCCCTCGCACCCCGGCTGACCCAGGGCCATCCCTTACGGTCTGGCCCTCCTCAGGAGGGGGGACAACGGTGTCCCCAACTCGCCCCCGGAATGGGGAGGCGCGCTATTCAGCGCACCGCCGCCGTGGCCTGCTTCTGCTGGGGTGACAGGCGGCTCCACCCGTCACCCCCAGGCCCGCGCTCATGGGGGACGGAGGTCAGTCAGCGCCCTGAACTCCTTTAGTCGTTTACTCCCCCCCCCCCCCCCCCACACCTCCGTAAAAAATGGAGATTTTTGTCTGCAAAACCATCAAGTAGACACATAATTTAATTGTTGGAATTCTGTAATAAACTACACAGTTTAAAAACAAATTCAAACTCGGCTATATTTTTGGGCAACGAACAAAGCATTTATTTATTGCAGAAATAATTTTAATCCCCATAGAGCCATCGGGATGAACTGATGACATATTGTCATAGATACAATTGCAAACGTTCATGTTTATTCATTAATATGTTTGTAGCCACGTATTTAGTGTCTTGCTGCGTATATATAACCCCTTACCGCATACCAAGCCATATTTGGATGACAAAGTTTTAGATTTTTTTATAGGCTAACTATAAACTGTACCTTAAGAACCAAACTTACATCTGAACCAGAATTTCATAGTGAAACGGAACGTAATTAATTTGCACATGACAAGTGTCATCTGTCAAATATATTGTAGGTTATGTTGAGCGCGTACGACGGTGTTGGTGTGCGATAAAAAGTGTCATTTTGTAATTGAGAAATAAATACTAAAAAGGTGAGTACACTCATGAAAAAAAATATTACTACATTCTTTTAACTTTCTAAAATATGGGTAAACATTATTTTTTTTGGTTTTTTGCTATCTTCATATGATTTGTTGCGCTTTTTCTAACCTGCCATATTTGGCTTCGTATGCATTTCACACTAATTGATCGCCGCCATATTTGGCTTGGTATGCATTACAGAGTGCTATTTTTGCTTTTTCAGAAATGGATCCCGCCCGCTTTTATGGCTATTATAAGCATGTTAACACTATACCTGGTGATGGAAATGAGAGTGAAGATGACATTGATTCCGATTGTGATGAAAATTGTTTTACAAAATCAACTCTTGTACCCCCTAGAAGACATATTATCATACCTGAGTCGGATTCTGATTTTTCTGAAGAAGATGACGTGCCTTTGAGTAATTTACAGTCTGCATCTACCTCTAAATCCAAAGGAAAAGCTACAAAAACAAAGGTCAACTGGAAAAACGGAAAAATGCCAGCTTACGATGCCAATAATTTTAAATTTACGGGTAACACAGATTTACCTGACAGTATAAAAAAACTGAGTTCCCCTGCAGAAGTCTTCGAGTTTTTGTTTACAGCTGATATGATTAACTTTATAACTGAGCAATCTAACCTCAAATCTATTCAAGATAATATTAACAAACCAGCAATGATTACGAAAGAAGAAATAGAAAAGTTTATTGGTATCATCATTTTTATGTCTTGTGTGAAGTTACCGTCAACTAGGAAGTATTGGTCAAAAGAAGTAGGGCAGTCGCAGGTTTATGAAATAATGACGTGTAACAGATTCGAATCTATCAAAAGATTTTTACATTTTAATAATAATGAAACTTTTGTACCTCTTGGACAAGATGGCCATGATAAATTGTTTAAAATTCGGCCTTTGCTGGACATGATTCGAGCGCGTTTGATGCTAGTCCCAAAAGAAGAGTATTTAGCCGTTGACGAGCAAATAATTCCTACCAAGTGTCGTCATGAATTGAAGCAGTATAACCCAGCTAAACCTCACAAATGGGGTTACAAAAACCTAGTTCTGAGCGGGGTTAGCGGCTTTAGTTATGATTTCGATATCTTTGCTGGAGATCAAAGCAATTCCTACCCTTCAGATGCGCCAGATCTTGGTGTAAGCTCAAATGTGGTAACTCGGTTGACATCTACAGTTCCACGACATAAGAATTAAAAGATTTGTTTCGATAACTGGTTCAATAGCCCAAATCTTCAAGTATATCTTTTCCAGAACGGTTTGCTACCCTTAGGAACCGTGCGACTCAATCGTGTGCCGAACTCAAATATGCCTACAGAAAAGGAACTCAAGAAGCGTGGTCGTGGAAGCATGGCAGAAAAGGTAGCAGTCATAAATAAAGTAAAGTTAAGTCTGGTTTCCTGGTTCGACAACAAGAACGTCAATCTTCTTTCTGCTTACGTCGGAAGCGAGCCAACCACAACAAAACGGCGTTATGCTCGACAGGAAAAAAAATATATTGATATTCCTTCTCCCCAAGCCGTCGATATTTATAATCAACATATGGGAGGAGTCGATTTACTTGACTCCATTCTGGGCTATTACAGAATCCATTTGCGGTCTCGTCAGTGGTACAAAAGGATTTTTTTTTCACATGCTGGACATGACCATTGTAAACTCTTGGTTGTTGTGGCGCCGAATAAATACAGACTCATCCTATATGCCTCTATTTGATTTTAAGCTAGCGATTTCAGAACACATGCGAAAGACAGGAAAAGCTCTTATGGTAAAAAAACGTGGCCGTCCCTCCAGCATCTTGGGAACTCCGACATCAAGCCGGGGTGGTACTCCCCTCAATGTACCCGACTCGCCAGTACCTGCGAAAAAGCCACGAAAAACTCCTGCCAGACATCAGGATCTTCCGTTGGATTCTGTACGCTCTGATGGGATTAGCCATTACCCAATTTGGAAAAAAAATACCCGTCAACTATGCCAATATTGTTCCAAATTTCGTTCCTTCACATTATGTGAAAAATGTAATGTGTACTTATGTTACAACGACAAACGAAACTGTTATAAAGAATTTCATGTAGCATAAGCATATTTTTCCCCAACTGCATACGAAGCCATATATGACCGACCAACCATTGGTCAGACTGCATACGAAGCCATATATGGCGTCATTAAAAAACTTTTATTATATAAGCAAATAATTTTTTTTCTCACTTTGATCTCATTATGTAAGGTAAAATAAAGACATATGTGCAAAAAAAATTTTTTTTTTTCATCTCCTTCATAATTCATGCAATAAGGGGATAAGACTAGCTTTTGCCCGCGGCTCCGCCCGCGTGGATATCGGTTATCGCGACCAAACATAGCCTATGTCCTTTCTCATGGTCTAATCTACCCCTTAACCAAATTTCATCAAAATCGGTTCAGTGGTTTAGGCGTGAAAACGTAACATACAGTCAGACACGAGCTACTTTTGCATTTATAATATTAGTATGGATTTTATGGGAGCGACTGCTGTTTGACCTGCTAGCTCAGAAAGTAAAACCTGCGCCACAGCTTCGTCCATCAATGAGCAGGGATTCCCGCTTGAAAGTGAGGTTGACTTGGGCTCCCGGATATTTTGATGGGGCAAGATCTACCACCCAAAGAAATTATTATTTCTAAGATTATGTATGATATGTTAACAATACTCAAAGGTTATACCGTATCGTGCAATTAACTACTTGTACAGTGAGATATTGTAATAATAAATAATGAAAATTTGGTATTTTCACTACGATATTTTTAGTCAAAACTTTATAAATAATCTGTTGTTGACATATTGTGGTACGTCTAAAAGGGAATTCTTAATTAAATTTGTTAATGTGAAACGGGTAAATTTTAATTACCCTATTATCTAATATATAAAATTCTCCGAAACGGCTTGACCGATTCTCATGAAATTTTGTGAGCATATTGAGTAGGTCTGAGAATCGGCCAACATCTATTTTTCATCCCCCTAAATGGTGCAGCGGGAACGGGATCTAAAAAATTGGCGGTACGAAGTTCGCCGGGACAGCTAGTTATTCTATAAAATATGAAATTTTGTAAGGTTTAATGGATTTTGACTTTTCTACACAAAAACCACTGAACTTATTTGAATGTTTATTACTGAGATAGATTATAATACAGTTCATTACGGTATCTATATTGGCTACTTTTGTCCCAGGATTGGGATCCCGTAAGCCAAGGGAACAGTATCAGTAAGTATTATAATCGGACGGAACCACAGGTAACAACTGGTCGACAATATTTTAAAGCAATAAAACATAGCAAGTCATTGTTTGTTTTAAAGCAGAAGTTACATTAATTAAAGCTTATTATCCGAGATTGCCAACAACAGTGACACAAATCGGTCTTAGGAGGAAATCTCCGAGAAAAACAGAAACCGCTAGCGTCCCTGAGGCACAAATTCGTCGCGTCTCTAAGCGACGTTGATCATGATAAAGTCAAAACGACCCAAATCACATCAGCAGCCGCGGTTTAAACACGACAAAACCGCAAGTCGAGCGTGGAGTGGCACTTAGTACGTATTAGTACTACGCGCCTTCTCGCCCGGCGCCTGCCCATAAAATCAATTAGTTTTAGACTAATCATTCGAGAGGATGGGTCACTCCCGCCCTCGGTCATCGAATGAATAATTTCCCGAGGGGTGGCTTTGAAGGACAAACTTGTGACTGCGCAGTCCCTTACTTATTTATTGCCTAAAGTCTATAAAATATTGATAAAGATTGACTCCTTCAAAATTATTATGTGCTTTCGTAAAGTTTTCAACGGCTAAAATTGTTTTTATTCATTTAAAGTTTTTCGTTTGTTGTTGTTTCGTTTTTGTGCTATCATAAAGTTGTCAAGAAGCAAAGAGAGTAATGCAGATTTTGGTTCGAGATTGAGTGCATATTAGATTTTTTAAGATTAAAATATAAACTACTTCCGTTACGCACCCGAACGGTAAGTGCTCAAACAATACCGAATTTACCACAGTGAATACTACTTTTCTTTAAAAAAAAATTTCAAAACTGCAATCAAAGAAATTCTGAAACTCGCTTGCCGCACTATGTCACTTGCCACACTTAATCGAGTGGCTGAAATTTAAAAGAAAAATATTCTATATACATTTTTTTTTTATACCACTTAGGTGGCAGACAAGTACACGGCCCACCTGATGGAAAGTGGTTACGGCGGCCTATGGACGTATGGGGCGTTACACTCGCGCTGGCTACCCTGAAGAAACCTTCTAATGCCCCTCTTGAAGAACCCCATATTGTAGTCGCTTGGGAAAACCATGGCGGGGGGTCCTTTCCACAGCTTGAGCGTACGTGGGATGAAGTTCCTTTCATACCGCACGGTGCGCACCGTATTCGGATGCCATGTATGGGGATGAATTCCCTGTCTATGGCGAGCGGTGCGATGATAGAATGAAGCTGTAGGCATCATGTCAAATAATTAATCTGAGCACAAACCATTATATAGGCGGTAGAAAACACACAGTGAGGCAAAATCCCTCCTGAGGCTGAGAGGTTCCACATCGCCTGCGAGTATCTCAACGCACGTCTTTGCACCGAGTCGAAAGGGTCAAGCTGGCGTGCGGGCGCTCCGGCAAAAAGATGACAGCAGTACTCCATGTGGGGTCGAACCTGTGCCTTATAAAGAAGGAGTCCCTGCCCGGCAGTGAAGTACTGCTTCGCCCTGTTAAGAACTCCAAGCTTCTTTGATGCCAGCTTGACCTTGTCCTCCAAATGACTGCGGTACTGGACGTCACTTGAAATGTCGACGCCTAGGATCCCGATACTCGGGGTAAGCCGTGTGCCCAGGAATTGCGGCGCTACAATAAATGGGGTTTTCTTAGCGGTGAATACACATACTTGTGTCTTGGTGGGGTTGAACTGGACCAGGTTTAGTCGACCCCAAATTACAGAGTTCATACACTAAATACTCCAGTATTGCCCCAGATGTGGCTCAAAAACACCCTATATAAGCTTTCCTGAAACTTCGTCTATATCGAACAAGATTATATAATAACCGATGAAACAGAGACAGATATCGCTTATAACACTGGCCAATCTAGTAACAACATGAGAGTGCCATTGAAGGGTTGTGGAATGGCCGTGCTATACGGGCACAAGAGCCCTTAACGCCAGAGTGTGGCTAAAATACTCGAGAACGGCACTCCGGTCACAAAGTTCGGCCTGGGCACTCTCCATTTTCACCAACTATTCTACTTTACATGAATACCTGAGTAATTTTGAAGTTCTCAACCCACTTGAGTTATATTTCAAAAGGTTTGATTAGATTTAGGAGAGAGAGATTTTGGATAAAACCTTGTTGTTTTATTAAGTTTATGTTCGTACATAAAATCTCCAAAAGGGTAGGCAGAGGTGTATTAGGACCTACGTTTCGTCAATTATCATTTTTGGTCCCACAAGGTAATGGGGCGAGCCTATTGTCGTCTAGTGGGCCCTTTGTCAGGCCTGTATGTTTTACTGTCGGATGGAGAACATTCCTGTCCCTTAGTCACCTTATTATGAAATGAAAATAATGTTACATTTGTACTGCTTATTATTGAAAGGGATTTCTCTCTGTTACTGGTAATATTCACATTATAAGGACGAGCTATAGCTGTCAAAGGGCACTGTGTCATGAGCTGTATGTTTACTGTCGGATGGAGAACAAACCCATCCGCTTGTCACCTCCTTCAACACTTACGAGAAGGGATAGGGGTTATACTTTTCTTCATCGAGAACGACATAACTGGTTTAACCTTTTTATCAAAAACAAGTGTCATACGTAGTCAGTAGTACCACAGTGTAAGTTGAAGCTCTATAAAGCCCTGTCTGGTGTAAAGTGGTACAAAGTAAGATATTATCGTACTAATTAGTGGTATAAAGAGAAAGTTCATAGTAAGCACATGTTTGTAAAGTTTTTCAAACTTCGTCGTCAGCCGGCTGGCGAAACTTTTAATTGTTTTACCATTTAATAAGATGGAAGCTGGCCAAACCATCTCGGTTCCAGAACTATATCAGTTAAAACGTTTTAAAATTCATTTATTTATGTTGTTTGCTGAAATATTAAGAAAGTTTTGAATGTTTTTGCCATTTATAATCACTATGATTCGACGGTCAATAATAAGAATAGTGTATATTATCATCTAGTATCACATAAGTGTTATTTTTGAGATCAGATTCAAGTTTTTTTAAATGTAGGTAGCGAAACTTAAATACGGTTGCCGAGGTGCCATAGAAAGAAACAAATGAAAAGCGATTATGTGAAAACTATCGATTCACAAACGGGCAAAAAAATAGTAGTTTTATCTCTCTACAAAGTTTGTATGACAAACAATAAATACTACGTACTGACAGTAGATTTCACTTCTGATTTATTTCATTTCAAATTTTAATAAAACTCGACACGACATAAAAGTACACTCGTACTACTAAAATATTCTATCAATATTTTTACAAAGGACAAATCTGTCATATCATTTGACAACGTCAATTAAGTATAAACGAGAAAAACAATTGCTAGGTGACATTCACATTTCTTGCACATCTGGAAATTCACATGCTACTAAGAATTGCTTGGAGTACCTAATTTAGAGAGGTGACTGGCAATAGGCTAACTGAATGGAACTCAAATGTAATTAAAGTAATATCAGTAGTACATTCAGCATCAGCAAGATGTCATACTCGCGGCCGCCTCTGAAAACCCTGCACTACCACGCGGACAGAATTTACGCTGAGAGGCAACCGATATTCTGCACAGTTGTGACGTGATATTTTATTTATTTTTCATCATTTTCTATGTACATTTTTATTTTAATCACTTCCTTTATGTACGGAATAAAAATATTTTTCTTCTTTCTTTCTTCAAGATGTTGATGAACGAAGTGCTCAAAATTATTCCCCCCCCCCCCCCCTTCTGTTGACGTATTGTTGTATATTTGGTACACTCCTTTTGTTCGGACAATAATACAATTTAAATTTATAAAACAGTTTAGTATTAACATGATTAGTAGGAGTTAAGATCATTTTAAGTATTTTCGTTATACGGGATCGATCTAATGTTTACTGTATGCACTGCAATAACGTAATGCTAAATTTTGAAACTGGCTATTCACAAAAAAGCATAATATGAGATAAAGTCTGCGGTAGCCTAGTGGTATGGGTAATGGACTGCTGAGACGAGGTCTCGGGTTCGATCCCAGGTTTACCATGGCACACACCAATGACTTTTCGATGATTTTCGAAGTTATGTGTGTATTTATCGTAGGTTTATAAGTGCCCGGTTAGTGGCAATAGGCTCGCCTCCTATTACATTGGGACCTAAACATAAACTGGCGAAATGTGGGTGCTAGCACCTCTGCCTACCCCTTCGGGGAATACAGGCGTGAGTTTATGTTAAATGTTATATTATGTTTTCCAAATATCAGAACAATCAGTCAATAGGAAGGTATTAAGACAATTTTGAGTGCTTCTTTAGTCAAGTTCAATATGGCGCTGACTGTACAATCTAAATTAGCCGAGACAGAACTATTATATACGTAGAACTATGTCGGTACTCCACCGCTAACGGCGCGAAGTGTGGGGTACCGGCCACTTATCTCCCAAGCGCCGGACGATTACTGTCTTTGTCTCAGCACCTAAGAGTGACTAATAGATTTTGTATAGGTAGACGTTCGGTGTATAGAGGAACAGTATTTACAATACTACTAAAAATAAATAAACAAATATAATATATGTTAATGTGCGAAAATCTGTTAGAGTGCAGATTAACTAGGTATTCTGCTGATTACCTGCCCGCTTCAGTTAAAGTGCGAATAATTGTTCCAGTTCTTACATTATTTAGTTAATCTGCAGACTACCTAAGTAATCTGCAGATTAACGACTAGGCATACGGTAAAATGTTTTATTTGTTAACTGTTTCAGTTAACAAATAAAACATTTTAAATCAATGTTTAAAAATTTAGTCATGAATTATTATGCATCCGCGCGCTGTGACTCGGATAGATTAGGTTAGAAGGGTGGATGGAGGTCTCGTAGAGACCTCCACCGTACCCTTCGTCCATTCTCGTCCTTGTGATAATGCACTAAAAAGTAGCAGCGGGGATCCATCGACGTAGCTTCACTTGGTGATCAGTGCGCGTCAGTGAAAATAAAACATTTGGTTCACCGGCCTCCGCACATTAACGATGTACTATCCGTTAATCTGCAGAAGTTGCGTTTAAGACGAGATGATACTTAGACCGGCTGCGTTTCAGACCAGATACTACTTCTACCAGTTGCGTTTAAGACGAGATGATTGTAACCCAGACTAACTAGGTAAAGTGTGAAAATGAGCTGTTTAACTGATCGTATCAGATAATCTGCGAGGTCTCGGGTTCGATCCCAGGTTAACCATGGCACACACCAATGACTTTTCGATGCTTTTCGAAGTTATGTGTGTATTTATCGCAGGTTTATAAGTGCCCGGTTAATGGCAATAGGCTCGCCACCTATTACATTGGGACCTAAACATAAACTGGCGAAATGTGGGTGCTAGCACCTCTACCTACCCCTTCGGGGAATATAGGCGTGAGTTTTATGTTATGTTATGTTATGTGCATATTAACGAATTCCGCACCCTAACGTTAACATTGCACTATTTCAGATTTTAATCTAACTCCGTTCCAATATTTTATGCAGATTCATGCAGATGTGTTCGGATGATAACAAACATCCATCCTTACAAAAAGTCATATAAACATTAGTAGGATATTGAGTTTATGGCTAATTTTATATTGGATTTTTATGTTTAAGTTTAAGTACAAATCTACACTACAAATCAAAATACCGATAGTCTGTAAAGTTCTTAGTAGTGGAATTACTACTACCTACCGGCAACGCTACGCTACGCTACGGCCAAGTGAATGTCGTAGGCTTTGCTACGAAGATACCTCTACGGTGCTACGAAAATATTATTTCATTTTAAATTTATTATTTTGACCTTTTTTTATTACGTCTTACTAGGTATACCAAATCTTAGTAGAAATACCTGCTAGCAAGTTAGATTTATTTCGATCCCAAAGTTGAGAATATGTACAGTCAGCATAAGAAAGATGTTGATGAACAAAGTAGTCAAAACAATCCTAATTCATTAGCTTCTCTCTTTCTGTTGACCGATTGTTGAGATACACACCTTTCGTTTGGTCAATAATACAATTTAAATTAATAAAACCGTTTAAAACCTGAGGTCACGAACACCCTCGAGCCTTTGCAGATTCGTAGAGATGTTGCGTCTTTGGCAGTATTCTATCGTCTCTACCATGGTGAATATTCTGACGATTAGTCCCACCCTCTCCTTTCCTACACAGGACGACACGTGCAGGGCTAAGTTGCAATTCATATACGGTGCAGAGTATACCAGCTAGAACCAAGCGTTTCAGTGACTCATTCCTATGCCGCACCATTAAGACCTGGAACTCCCTGCCAGCTCACGTGTTTCCTTCTTCCTACAAGTCCCGGGTCCTTTAAGCGGGGCGTGAAAAGGCATCTAATGAGGCCGTCAAGCTGAGTGCCACCACTGTCAACACGGAACATGTTTCCGATGGTGACCCTCTTTCCGAGACTTTGCCTTTGCTTAACATCAGGCGGGGTTAAGTCAAATTGACGTGTCCTATATAAAAAAAAATGCTCTTAATACCTTGATTTTAAGATCATTTTGAAACTTTGAAGGTCAAGACATTTCTGACGCTGACTGTACACTTAAGTTTTAAGATCTAATGAAACGCATAAGTATAGTAATATTCTCTTCACAAATTTTCAGTACGATAACAAAACATTTCTATCCACTATTTCAGAATGCAATTTCTTCAAAACGCAATTAAAAAGATTCTCAAATAAGCCATCTTTCTCACAACTTACAGAACTGCATTTCGTTGCAAGAAAAATACATTTTCTTTGAAAAAAAGAAGGGAAACGTCACAGAAAGCTTCTAATGGGCTGACTTTTTTCGCACTCAGCTACTATCGACTTAAACTTAGTCAAATATAAAGGAAAAGAAGCTTTACATGTTGCGATTTTAAAAATATTAATAATTTAAATGAATTTTTACAGCATGAAGTATGCTAACTATACAAATCAAATAGCCGAATTGGTCAGGCATTCCCCCTGTAAGGGAAAGACTGCGGGTTCGAGTCCCGCCCGAGATGATTCTTTTTCCCTATGTATTTGATTTGTATAGTTAGCATACTTAATACTGTAAAAATTCATTCAATTGTTTGGGCGGAGTTATCAAAAATCAATGTTTTAAAATGTTCCGATAGATCGTAAGAAGATCGGTAGATGACGCCAAGTCGCCTTAAAGACGTATAAGATGGGAAATTTGAATCATATCGGGCGTGTCTACCAAGACGTATAAGATGGGAAATTTGAATCATATCGGGCGTGTCTCGGTAGCCGAATTGGTCAGGCATTCCCCCTGTAAGGGAAAGACTGCGGGTTCGAGTCCCGCCCGAGAAGATTCTTTTTACCTATGTATTTGATTAATAAATTAGTATGATGCCTATAAATTACCTACAGGAATACAGTGTTATATATATTCATACATCCATCCATATGATCCCGTTCCTGTAATTCATGGAGTTCTATACCAAGAAAAAAAATGACAATATTTTTTTTTCTATAAAGGACACGTCAATTTGACTGCACCTCGCCTGATGGTAAGCTAAAGGCAAAGACTCGAAAAGAGGGTCACCATCGTAAACATGTACCATATTAACAGTGGTGGCACTCAGCTCGACGTCCTCATCAGATACCTTTTCAGGCCCCGCTTAAAGGACCCGGGACTGTAAAAAGAAGGAAACACGTGAGCTGACAGGGAGTTCCAGGTCTTAATGGTGCGGCATAGGCATATTCCAGAACTATTTAAACTGTTGATTGATGGCACTTGGTGGTAAAGAGAAGAAGAAAAAAGAAGTAGCAGTTTGTTCTCAGGAGCGGGAGAGAACTCTCCCACCCGAGTTCCGCAGTCGGCGCCTTGGACGCCGCCGACGTGTCTTCGCCGAAGACCATTGGCCTCCACGACCGGCGGCCTTTGGACGGTGAGTTGGCTACTTACCGTCCTTACAGAAGCAGGCCCATGACGGCAGCGTGACGTGAGGGATTTAGTCAAGTGAAGTCAAATTGACGTGTCCTGCATAAAAAAAAACGCCCTCCCCCCCCCTAAGAAGCGGGTTGACACCCGAAAACCCCCCATAGACACGGGATAGCACCCGAACCACTCCCTAGGTGACGCCGCATTGTATCCGTAGCTCTGATGGGAGCCCTGGGACATTATAATAACCTATGTCTTTTCCATATTTCAACCAGATGCGTTCAGTCGTTAGAACATGATCGAATAACAAACATTCAAACTCAAAAACTATTACATTCATAATATTAAAGTAGGATAGTACAACAAGATGAATACCCTAAACACAAGCAACAAACAATCCAAATGAAATCCACAACTCAAGAATTGTACACTATACTTAATAGGTAATAATTCATTAAATCCCAGCTAAAACGTAACAATTTTCTCTAGAAGAGATTGTGTTGAGACATTACAGAGGCAGTTAACTGCTACGAGCTATCATTTGAATGGGAAACCATTACGCGTTTATGTTTAATGATTATTTGAAGCTCCTCATAATTTTGTGCCATTTGTAATTCCGCTGCTCGAATGTCTGGTCGTTAAGGATTGTTGCTGCGGTATAATTGTTTTGTATTTTTTCTCCCAGTACGTATTCACAGTGTGTCCGACAGTATAGCGGTGCGATGAACGGAAAAATAAAAAGTTAATTAACGTTCAGGAAGAATTATACTCATTGGAGCAAAAGAACGTCTCTTCATGTTTGCGTTGTGCTGTACGAGGGGAACGTGCGAGCATCCGCTGTCCGCTCACCTTTCTAGGAATCTTCTCGTTAAATTAATTTTCTCTTTATTCTATAACTAGCTGTTGGTAGGGGTTAGAAATACTGATTCCACACCCCACAACCCACAAGCACCTCTTGTGCACAGCTAATGTGCTGCTTCAAACTATAAATCTATAATTAATTCGTCTTTCGAGTCATTTTTCAGTTTATTTGGAGTTGGCTTTTAATTCTAATCAACATTTTGTGAAGTGACGAATCATGTTATGAGTTCAAAAACCGTTTTTGAACTTTTTAGGCTCCAATTACTATCCTTAACGATTCCCTTTTTTTTCGTGCGGAAATCCCCTCGGATACCCCCCCTGCCGGAGCCGGAAGAGGAGGTTATGTCGGACTCGAACCGCCTAAAACCACACGCCGACTGTGGGTCGTGGTGCTAGGATTCCCTTAAATATTGGTATAACAATGAGACTTTGAGTTAAGAAGGTCACCCATCCCAAGGCTGGCCTAGCTAGTATGGTTTAACTGAGTGAAATAATAACAAACATTCATCCATACTCATAAACTTTCACATCTATCACATTATCATGATTTAAAAATTGTAAGAATATATAAATTCTTTTACCCTTGCTAAGTTAGCTGGAAGTGAATTAAATCGAACGCTGTTAACGATAAAGTAGCCATTTGTCAGTGCTTGTTTTAAATCCAACACAGAAGTGAACATTCGCTGGCAATTCCTTTATTCCGGACAGAACAATAAGTAACGCTTAGTTCCACGTCCTCGTGTGCACATAGACTCACTGTAGACTAGAAGTGTACACGATACAGTTTCTTATTTGATCATAGATATACAGAGATACTTCTAGAGATTAATCCATCTTCATTCAAGTGTTAACATCAGTTCCATGTAAAGCCACATTTTGGAGACCGCAGTCCGCTTTTTTATTCCCCTGTTTTATTCCTCTGTTTCAACTTTTTTAGAAGAGACATGACACTCCAATTCCCAGAGAAAAGGCCACACTAGAGCCTCGTCCTTCTATCTAGGGGTAGTGTTTTACTAGTAAAGTTAGTTTGAACCCTCAAAGAACGCAAAACCACCACACGGCAAAAGATTGACTCCGGAAAGATGACATATTTCCGGATTAATTCCTTATCCATATATAATATATTATGTTGATTTGAATTGTTATATTATTATTGTTTACGTTTATACATACATATATTCACGCCTGTAAATCCCCGAAGGGGTAGGCAGCGGTGTTTTAACACCCACATTTTGTCCGATTTTTGGTCCCACGTAATCATTTACATTTATATGGATATGAATTGATTAAGATAAGAAAAACAAAAAAAGAACTCGTTATTTTTTAAACTTCTAAACTGGCAAATTATTATTATTTAAAACCATTCCATTTTATTAGGCATAAGGCTAATTATACTTATTACTATATTACTTAAATAACAATCACCTGAATCTCTCAGCGTATACTTTGACCAGTGCATAATTAAACAGTAATGAAAAAATGACTAGGGTTGTCACAAGATGTGCCCGTAAGTAAGGTGTGTCGGCGTGAGTGCAGCGAGCGCCCATTTATCATCCGTGAGGGGCCGGACTACCCGCACCTCACCCGACCCGCTAAACAATATATTTCTATGTCTCTCACCAAGCGAACTCTTCGCTATATAACAAGGATGAACGGACACAGAAACATGAGTGGTGGGCTATAATAATGTGTGTCATGTTGTGTGTGTTATATGTTTGAATGAATTTTTTTTATAGCATTTATTGTGCTAACTTTTAAGTTCGAAAAACATTGGAAAAAATAAAATGCTCAAGTGAGACTCGAACTCACGACCTTTTCCTTACAGGGGGATTGCTCTGCCAACTGAGCTATTGAGCACCACTTGAATCATTCCAAATTTTCCTTCTCTTTATATCCGTCTATATTTGTGATGGTTATTGAATGGATATTTGAATGAATTCAAATATTTGGGCGCAGTCATCAAAATTCAATGTTTAAAAATGGTTGAAAAATCATTCATTGTTTCCAACAGTTCGTAAGAATGTTGGTAGATGGCTGCACCGTCGCCCTTATAGACGGATATAAAGAGAAGGAAAATTTGGAATGATTCAAGTGGTGCTCAATAGCTCAGTTGGCAGAGCAATCCCCCTGTAAGGGAAAGGTCGTGTGTTATATGTGTTATATTTTGTAAGTCAGGAACGTTTATTCACGTTGTTGTGATAACTGAGTTTAAACTGTGAACTGGTAATTTCTGACGTACGAAATGATGTCAATTAGTTATATCTTAGAAGTCTTCTCTATAATAATCACATCGGGCGTGTCTCGGTAGTTGAGTTGGTCAAGGCATTCCTCCTGTAAGGGAAAGATCGCGGGTGCGAGTCCCGCCCGAAAAGTTTCATTTTCCCTATGTATGCGATTTGTATAGTTAGCATACTTAATGCTGTAAAATTCATTCAAGTCTTCTCTAGTATGTGCACGTTTTAAATGCCTCGAGAATCATCATAAACATAGCATTATTTACGAAATCTTATCCAAGGGTTTTACTTCAGAACCCTCAACTCAGGGTGCAATTACTCCTTCTCCGTTTAGTGGGACTTATATGATTTTTATAGTAATGGCTACAATCTGATCTCGCAACTCCGAGTGAGTTACTTATATCTTTTAACTAGCTTTTGCCCGCGGCTCCGCCTGCGTGGATGTCGGTTATCGCGACCAAACATAGCCTATGTCCTTTCTCATGGTCTAATCTACCCTTATACCAAATTTCATAAAAATCGGTTCTGTGGTTTAGGCGTGCAAGCGTAACATACAGACAGACAGACAGACAGACAGACAGAGTTACTTTTGCATTTATAATATTAGTATGGATATTTTCAAATGATATTTAAGTTACATATAATGACACTTATAAAAGTTTATTTCTAATGTCTATCTTTTCATAATAATTATAGGTATCTAACCTACTGGTATTATATTCTTATGCTAATCGAAAAATAGAAAAGAGTAATTGGTGCGCGCTACTGCAGTGTAATAAGCAACCACTGATGCGCCAGCCCCAAATTGCTTCACTAACCCCAAATGCTAATGTTGGGATGCATAAATTTTTTAGCAATTTCAGCTGGAAATAATTGTTGTGGTCGGATATTATATCAAAAAGCTTTCGACTAATGAATACCATTAGCTTGGATGACGACTAAGTTCTCGAGAATTACTTTACGGATCCTCGAATCGGAGACTTCCAAGCCCGGTATCCGCTCTCTCTAGGTCCGCTCTTTAGTTTCGTTTTATAAAAGTGACTGGAATCTGACTTACCAAACCCGAGTAGAAAGCCTGCGCCAAGACTCTTCTGGTTAGTCAGCGGTTTGTAGATGTGAAGCCTAAAATTCTTGATAGGGCCCAAAATATTCATTTCCATTAATGTACTAAGATAACACACAAGTAGGTGAAATAGTTTTCCTACAAGTGTATAAGTTGGACTATGATATATTAACACTTAGTAGAAAGGTGCAAAGTGACGTAATTAATGATAGTGCCTAGGTAATTTTCTATACGGTGAACGCTAGGAAATTTAATTAAAATACTTTACAGTAAAAAAGAGCAGCCATGACGCAACCGACTAAACGCTTTTAGCACATTTCTTGCAGGTTTAATAATAGATGAAGCTTTTAACGAGCACATTTTGGTGAAATTTAAATTGCAACATACTATACGAAGGAGAAGACAAGCGCGCTCATTACAAAAAGTTTCGTCAAGCTTAATTTTGAAAATCTGTTGATAATGAATTCCATATACAGCATTATTACCGAAGCGGAGTGGGGAACACGCTAAGTGGCAACATTATGCAAAGCTGCGAACGTCGCGCTGTCTCTACAGGCATCTGTGTTTGTCGCGTACAGACGAACGCGGACATGTGTGTATCTACAGCAACTAAAGTCGCTGCACTTAAACAAATGACATAATTTGTTATCGTTGAGACATTTTTGCAATTTAAACGATGCTAAGATCGTTTTATTGCAACGGTAACTTAACTTAGGTTTTAAGTACTGAATTGTTCAGTTAGTTCGAATGTGTTTACCAATGTTCGTCACGACTATGTACACAATGAAGAGCAGTGCAAACGTTCCGTATTTTTGTTTCCGCAAGGGACTCGCTTTGGCGTTTAAAATTCGACAGCGATATCCGTCCTTTCGCAGTTGGAAAATTTAAAGTGCGTCCCGCGAAACGAATGCCAGTGGCACTCTGTCGCATTTGCCGAGATATCGTCGGATTTACTGGGTCGAAGGCTTTGTGGGGCTGAAATAAAACGGCCCGCAGAGAAATCCACCGCATGTTATTAGGAGAACGCTAGATTTATATCTTGTATTCAATTTGCGTGAGAGCTATTTGTTTGCGTCGGGGACACGCCGTCGTTACGACGAGCTTAAAGCGATAACTTTGTTGTGATTAACAAATGATAAGGAATCCATTACGGCTATTATTCGAATAATAAGAACAGGGAGTTTGCTTAGTTCCGCAATTTAGTGCTGCGTTTACCGTTGTAAGACGTTTTTAGTATTGTATTTATAAATCTCATTCTTATGTACCCATATAATGGAAAACAAGTAATAATATACAAGTAACGTACCTATATTTATAGATAGGTACGTATACACATTCGCAAACGCAAAACGTGCAGAATAGATCTTTAGTCAAATGGTTGAACATTTGGCATTTCACTTGTCGATCAAATATTCCCACTCATGTATGGAATTCCACAATTTTCAATGAAATTCCCAGTTCTCCTTGTAAATGACATTTCGAGGGAGTGGCAAGCATCATGTGAAATTATTGTTAATGGTATTCAGAAATTGTGAGAACTTGAATGACTGATAACTTAATAATTGTAAACACCGACAGGTTATGTAAGCAATGTTAAATAGTGTACTATACATTCCAATGTAAAAAAAGATTTATATATATTTTAGTGCTAAACAACTTTTGTCGTTAACTGTACACTGCAGGAAAACAATATTGTGCGAACAGTGTTGTGAAGTAGTTTATTGTTGTCGTACCCCTCTAATTCTGAACTTTACCAACATCCTAGTAATACACAAACTCATCCAAACACAGTCGAAAACATATTACAACACCATTGAATGAGTACCAGCGGTTATCTTACACAGATAAGGTTGGACGTCGGTGACGGTCACCCACTGTCCGTAGTCATTATGGCTATATCTCCAGACGATCCTAGCCAAACGGTTATGACGTAAGTTGTAACCCTTTATGGGTAGGCCTGCAGATGGGAGTATTTTCAAATAGCTACCTATGTATGATGGATATTTTTTTTACTGACGTCATTCACATCGTAACGCTTTCCCTGGTGACATCCGAGGTTTTCGCCTAAGAGCCCGAGTGCCATTTAGTCTACCTTTTAGTTTGAATGGGCTTTTATGGAAGCAACTGTGTCTGACCTTCCAACCCTGAGAGAAAATCCTGCGCCAGAGGTTGACTTGTTTCTGTGGGTCTTTTTTTTTTCGTGCGGAAATCCCCACGGAAGGGGAGGTTATGTCGGACTCGAACCGACTAAAACCGCACGCCGACTGTAGGTCGTGGTGCTAGGCCGGAGGTGAGGTTGTCATCGACATATCCCTCGCACCCCGGCTCACCCAGGGCCATCCCTTACGGTCTGGCCCTCCTCAGGAGGGGTGACAACGGTGTCTCTAACTCGCCCCCGGAATGGGGAGGCGCGCTATTTAGCGCACCGCTGCCGTGGCCTGCTTCTGCTGGGGTGACAGGCGGCTCCACCCGTCACCCCCAGGCCCACGCTTTGTAGACATATACTCATTTCTTCCTCCTTCCTTATTTCTATCTTCTCGGGTAAATATTACAGATATTTTTGTAGGAATTATATATTTTGCCGTGCTGGTTTCCGGTGGAGTAGAATAGGGCCACCCAATCTCTTCCAGTGAGCGTCGTGGCAGGCGACTAATGGATAGGACTGTTCTCAATCCGACAGTAAATATGCAGTCCATGACTAAGTGTCCACTTATCGGCAATAGGCTTGGCCTCTATTACGTGACCCCGAAGATCATAATTGGCGAAACGTGGGTGTTATTACACATCTGCCTACCCTTCGGGCCTTTACAGATGTGAGTATATGTATGTGTATATATATGCTATAAAAAAAAAAATCATTCAAATATTTGGGCGCAGTCATCAAAATTCAATGTTTAAAAATGGTTGAAAAATCATTCATTGTTTCCAACAGTTCGTAAGAATGTTGGTAGATGGCTGCACCGTCGCCCTTATAGACGGATATAAAGAGAAGGAAAATTTGGAATGATTCAAGTGTCGCTCAATAGCTCAGTTGGAAGAGCAGTCCCCCTGTAAGGGAAAGGTCGTGAGTTCGAGTCTCACTTGAGCATTTCATTTTTTCCAATGTTTTTCGAACTTAAAAGTTAGCATAATAAATGCTATAAAAAAAAAATTCATTTAAATATTTGGGCGCAGTCATCAAAATTCAATGTTTAAAAATGGTTGAAAAATCATTCATTGTTTCCAACAGTTCGTAAGAATGTTGGTAGATGGCTGCACCGTCGCCCTTATAGACGGATATAAAGAGAAGGAAAATTTGGAATGATTCAAGTGTCGCTCAATAGCTCAGTTGGAAGAGCAGTCCCCCTGTAAGGGAAAGGTCGTGAGTTCGAGTCTCACTTGAGCATTTCATTTTTTCCAATGTTTTTCGAACTTAAAAGTTAGCATAATAAATGCTATAAAAAAAAAATCATTCAAATATGTGTATATTTTTAATTACTAAGATACCCTGTACATTTTCAGAAAATAAACATAACATTGTACATTCTGTAAATCTATTAATCTCAGTCACTTTATAAAGAAAATGTTAAGAATAATATTCAACAATACTATTCCATTGATCTTCAAACTTGTCACAGCTTATCTCTTAACACTGCTTACTGAACTTACTTCATTATTCTTTTACGTGTCACAAGTGAAAAAATGATGTGTCATCGTTTCAACGCGCTCTCTCCCGACACGTTGATCGAGGGAGGCAGGCAAGGAGACAATAGGAGAGGGAAAGGCTATTATTAATGGGTAAATAAATATGAAATACAATTTCATATTTCAATCTCAGTGGTTACAGTAATAATAGCTTAGTCATATTCGACGAATACCATTCGTATTCGCATATTTGAATACAGAATTTATCAGTGAAATAATTATAACTGTCTTTTGTATTAGAACAATAACGGTGCGTGGACCTCGACAATTATTACAAAACAAATACAGTGTTTTAATGTTATTCCGGAGATTGAAGTGTATTCGGTACCTATATTTATGATGGCTAAGCAGTGTTCTACAGGTAACCAGAGAAAAAAAGCATTTGTCTTTCTTCTTGTCTTTTTTCTTGTAATGAAAATTCGAAAACACTTACCCGATTATAGAACCTGAATAACTTCTAGATACAGTATGATCTAGATTTTTTATTTGAAGTGAGATAAATAAAAAGAATTGTATTGTTACGAATGTGACGTAACATGTCACAGCATCGGAACGATAAATTCGAACACATTGTCAATAGCAGCTGTGACTGAGCGGTTTAGACAACGCCTGCCAAAACGATGGTCGACGGATCGAATCCTGGTGTTACGATATGTGGTTTTTGTGTTTTTCTAATTTATGTAAATCTTTATTTGGTAAAGGTAACAGAAGATTCTATATTTAAATTCTTCTAGTTATTAGCAGAACATTCTGGAAGAATAAAAATGGGAAACGAAATGAAGATCAAAAATATAGTTAAGCTCTTCTAGTAGATCATAGAACATTCTAGAGAAATAATAAAATGAATATCGAAAAGACGATCGAAATTAAGGGTATAAAAGGAGCTGTCAGAGCGGTGAAAGGACAGTTAAGTTTGGGAGTTCAAAGTGAACAGAAGAAGAAGAAGAAGAAGGGAAAAGGAAGAAAAGTGTGAAAAGAGTGAAAAGTGCAAAGTAAAGTGCAGTGATAGTGCGTCGCGCTGTGAGTTTCGTGTAAGCGCTGTGACCGTGCGGTACAGTCGCGCTGTGAGTGTCGCGAATAAGACTGAAGTGCAGTAGTGCATCGTGTGGTACAGTCGCGTCGTGAGTGTCGTGTTCAAGTTTGGCTGTTGGGGTGTGAAAATAAAGCGGTCTCACATACGAAGCTGTTTATTTCCAATCCCATTACCCGTCTCCCGTAACAGTATCATCAATTAATTTTAGATAGATAGAAAGAATTCAAGCGAAGATAAACTTTAAAATGCAGAACATATATAGTCAGCATCAGAAAGATGTTGACCCATAGTAAGCATAGCTTAACTACCTTGTTTTATGGAATCTGAAATGCGGATAAACACACCTTTAGTTTAAATCAATAAAACAGTTAGATTTGCTCATAATACGAGAGTTTTAAGATGATTTTGAGACTTCGTCGTCAAGATATTTATGACACTGACTGTACAAAATTCATGGACCACGCTTACGGTACCGACTGTATAGATGTGGACCGCTTAACCTCTTCCTATGAGTTGGGTAAAATCATTGTTTGTTTTTAAGAAAATGACACAACAATATTACCTTCCTTATCACTAAGACTCATCTATCCCACGTTTGTCCCTTCTCGTTTTCGGTTCTGTACACTTAGAAACGTATAACTTTTTATATATGGCATATTTATATTATGCCTATAGGTGTTTTTTTATGTTAGACACGTCAATTTGACTTTACTTCGCCTGATGTTAAGCTAAAGGCAAAGTCTCGGAAAGAGGGCCATCGGAAACATGTACCATGTTAACAGTGGTGGCACTCAGCTTGACGGCCTCGTTAGATGCCTTTTCACGCCCCGCTTAAAGGACCCGTGACTGTAGGAAGAAGGAAACACGTGAGCGTATGTATTCGTATATTGTATGATAATACAATCAGATTTTTTGCCCCTGTGGTTATGGGGTATCGTTCTTGATCATATTTCCGGTTCTACTCAACCAATCGGAACCAAAAAAGATTTTGAGTCAGAATTTTTAAGTAATAGTACCAAATTCTGTCTAGGCAGTTACCAATAGTTATAAAGGTAACCATATTACCGTTAAAACCTGTAGTAAATTGGTAATCTCCGACAGATTATGACAGTCATACTGGGCGAAATAATATAAATAGTAAAATGTTGCCATGTAAGCATCAACCGGACTCCACAAGAAGCGGTTTGCCCCTATCAGACAGAACGAGTGTTATAATAGAACATTAGTGTTTCGTTACGATTAGGGAAGGGGGAGAAAGATAGCCGTAGAACGTTCAAGGGAAGTCTGTTTTCTCACAGATATCGCCACTTGGGGGTCGCCCAACGACTTATTAATTTAATACGATATCGTTTATGTGAGGGGAGAAAATATGGTTCGCGATGAATCGGTATAAGTACGTATTCATTCCTTTTAGATAATTGTATTCGATCTAACTTGTTGAACAATCGTATCAAATGTTTATATCTATACATATAATAAATCTGTAAACGATCGATGTCTGTACATGGAAAGGAAATGAGAAAAATTGTTATAGGGGGACTTTATAAACGTAATAGAAGCCAAATCAACGTTTTTTGGAATTTTTGTCTGTTTGTCTGTTTATCTGTTTCTCTGTTTCTCTGTTTGTCTGTGAGTTTGTGCACGC
Organism: Eilema sororculum; assembly: GCA_914829495.1. Taxonomy (NCBI): domain Eukaryota; kingdom Metazoa; phylum Arthropoda; class Insecta; order Lepidoptera; family Erebidae; genus Eilema; species Eilema sororculum. Next base: position 10,332,695 of record OU618553.1, on the reverse strand, counting down.
TAATCTCAGAATCGGCTGAACGGATTTGGTTGCGGTTTTCACTAATATAGTGTGGTAGGCTTCACTTAACATTTAGTGTTTGTTTTATTGAAATCGGTTCAAAAATAAAAAAGTTATGTTAATAATAGCATATCACGGCTAACAATTTGTGATTGTGTGAATAGATCGACCCAATAAAGAAGCAACAATGCTTACAAGAAGATATTATTTCGGTCATAGGAATCTGAAGAACTTCGAGAGGCCAGAGTTCTACATCTCAGCCAAGTCAGGTCAGGTTACTGCAGAATCTTCGGCACAGCCAGGAGCCTCGATAGAATTCACATTGTTCTCGAACGATTTTCTCTCGAATCCAACAAATTAGTAAGCAGATGGTTCGATAAAAAGACTCCTGGCTTTCATAATTAATATCATCACGCTATTATAATAACGAATGGGACAGAATGTTTTTATGACATAATATGTAAACGTCTATTTCACACTATGATTTAATGGTAACTGTGGCTCAATACGACTGCGGTGGACCTATAACTTAGCTGAGTCGCGTTCGAATCCTTCTAAAACGTAATTTTCGTTTTTTATGTTTTTTTATTTACTTTTGTTTAACTTTTTTATTTTATTGTGTATTTGTTATGTTTTGTTGTATTTATAGTTTTATTTGAAGTAAAATATAAATTCTATGCTTAGTATTCTATAGGTAGTACATAAAACTAGCCTGTGTGACAGTAATAGTAGAACTTATTACATAATATTCTTAGATCTACACAAAATTCTTCATTTCGGAGAATGAAAAGTGGTCCCACCCGCCTGAGAAGTCATAAAACTGAAACTTGTATCCTCCATTGATACAGATTCCACCAAATCGGGGCAAGCGCAATATTGGAATCAAACCGATTAAAATTTAAAAGAGGAATGGGGCATTGGGGGTATTCTGGGGTTAGGTACCCCAGCACACCTGTCTTGGTTACCTATTATAAAAATAGGCGGTCTCAACGTGAAGAGCAGGGATTGCTTCGGCTAGGGTGATGGGTAGCCTAAGCTATCACCAACAAAGCCGCGCTCATGGAGGAAGTAAATCGTTGCACCTTCTCTGAAGCACATTACTTATACACATACATATACTTATTAAATCGGTGTACTTCTTCCTACAGTCCCGGGTCCTTTAAAGGGGGCGTGAAAAGGCTTCTGATGATCCCATAAAGATGAGTGCCACCATTGTTAGGATAGTACACGTTTATAATGGTGACCCTATTTCCGAGTCTTTGCCTTTAGCTTAACATCATTCGAGGTGAAGTTAAATTGACGTGTCCTATATAAAAAAACCTCGGATCTTAAAAAGAACAAAACAAATGTGTGGGCAGAGCAATACAGCTCTTAACCGCCTGATAAAGAAATGAAGTTCCGAACAGCTTGGTACGAGGTGGGATTATTTCTACCGTATGTGACTGACGGAAGGAAGGAGAGATTAGTTGAAAGACTCCTAATAGGCTCTTTCACTCGCCGTGGTGCGGTAGAAATGGTAAAATACAGCCAGAGAGACAATGTCTTTATGCAACTGCAGACATTATACAATGTTAGTGACCTGATGACTACCAACGCACGCCGCTGTGATATTATCGATTCCGTCTAATAAGTAGGTATCTAATAGTAAATACGTAAATCTATCCCAGAAATGATAACAGTACGCCAGGAGAAGCCAACCTATGTATTAGGTATATAAAAGATACCGCTGCTCCTATTATATAAAAGAGACTGAATGTGGGCAGAGAAACACTCAGTTACGATAAATTTCATCAGACCAAAAAAATCCGCCACGTGGACATAAACTCCAGTATCAATTTGGAAGTACATCATCTGCTGGAAACAAGCTTGCCAATACAAGGAATATATAGCAAAATGAGGCTATATGACCCCATCCCAGTCAATGCTGTATTTGCTCTCTTGCCCACTGCGCCCCTCTTCTCTACCTGTGTGTAAAGCAATGAACAACGATGTGACTGTGGTCGATGGAATTTATCATAAAACTGGAACTACCCACCATTGGCTCGGCAAAGAAGAACCACTGCTCACTGCTCAGGGCGTGCAAGGCACCGGGTTTTCTTGAAACTATTTTGTGTGATACTTGATGAACTTATTTTAATTTGTTCAGTTCGTAAGTGGTGGCAGCATGTTTTAAGAATTTGGGAGGAAGGAAGAATATTTAAACCATTAAAACTGGTGAACATTACCAAGTCCACATATAACAATGTTCATAACATACTTGATAATGATTTCGTCAGCAAAATGTTGAATTTTTCAAAATCCTTTTGCAATATTTGCCAAGCCCAAAGAAGAAGTCTGTCAATTTTCGTAGTTTTCAGTAGTTTAGCCCTGTATTTATAAGTCAGTCACTCAAAAGACTGTCTTCATAACATTTAATTTAAAAATACAAGGTGGAAGATGTCAAGCGAGTTTTCGAATACAGTTTTGTTTTTTTTTTAAATAAAGAAATGTTTCCTTTGCGTAAAATTCACTATTTCCAGTACTTCCGTTCCAGTTGGGATGAAAATCTTCCACCATGTTTAATAATGAGTTTGAGCTATTCCGAACTAAACGCGGACGAAGTCGCGGGTAACAGCTAGTAAATAATAAGAAAGTAATGTTTAATTAATAGAAATGTATAGTTTATTATGTTAAGAATGGATGAAAAGAAATTATGTTTATCTTTAATATGATTAATTTTTTTCTATTCTTACGAGTATAATAGAAGGATTATTTTTCATGTTCTCAAGATTTCGTAGAAAAATGGATTATTAAGAGTACCAACCTAATGTATTCTATAATAGGGTTTTGCATGTAAACAATTTGGTTTATTGTTTATAAGTTTTTTCAATTTACTTCAAATATTTTCGTAATTTACTTTGTAAATATTATGATTTTGCTATTTACTCGATATTTTTTCTTCAAAATTCTTAATAGATATTCCACGTGTGTATATTTAATTATTGATAGTTGCGTAGGTAGAGAAGCAATTAATCTAGCAAACTATCGTAAATAGGTAGGTATCTGTATTTTAGAAGCCAAACTTTTGAGGAACAGAGAAATAATTTAAATAAAAACATATTTGAGAAATATATATCCAACCAGAACAAAGCAATAACTTTATGCCACAAACTAGTACGCAATGGTGATGGTAGCCAGTGGTAGGAACATATCAGATATGCTATTCTGTGATCAAGAGAGCGTCATTCTCAGCATCTTTTCCGCGTCATTTACGCGGGTCGCACGCCGTCGCCCCGCGCCCTCTCCGCATACACGCGTCGCACTCATGGGTAAAGAAAATGCTTCTAATATATGTCAGTGGCGGACGGTTAATGCGTTCTCGCCTCACTGGAGACTCAGCACCAATTTATGCCAGCGACGCTTTTTCTTATCCACATGTTATTACCTAATTCAGCATTTTCACAGTGTATTAAGTCAACCTTTCACATTTTTATTATCTTACCCGTGTAATGATGAATTAATCATTTGGATTGTAGGATTTTATGAGATTTTTGGGATTCATAAGAGAGAGAAATGTTAATGCTAACAATAAGAAAATGGTAATCCCGGATATCCACCGCCAAAGTCCCGTACCGTAGATGGCGCACCGAGCGGTGGAAATCGAAAATCTCCATCCTCCATTGGCATGGTTCTGGTAATGATGGTTAGGGCTAGCCGTCGTGCTAACAGACACAAGCCTAGGGTGGAGGCGCTCCGTGATTCCACGCGTGCCTCTCCATAGGGGAGGGTAAGATTTTGTCCTTCAACAATACATCAGGGTCACATCACTAGCGTCCGTGACTAAAACTAGTGAGGGGGTATCTGGAATATTCGTCTCAGGATACGCCAGATTGCTGGACTCCGATTATAGTGTAGCACAGAAATGCAACCATATAATTTTTGTCTGTCTTTCGGTCTGTTTGTTCCGGGTTAGGCCGATTGGGACGTGCTTTTTTAAAATTTTACTACAGATAGCTAATTTTACATAAAACTATTTCTATATCTGAAAAAGTGTTGGAGTTCTTAACAGAACATTTTAAAACCAGATCGAAATTCACACAGACGAACCAAGGGCATAGCTAGTACATAATCGCTTTAAAGAGTAAAACAAAAACTGATCCAATTCTCAAACTAACCTAACTCAAGGAGATAAATTATTCACCATCGCCTTTGACTTCTCTCAAAGTGGCTAGACATCAGAATAAATGTAAACACATTCACCCACAAAATCTAATCCGCGCAGCTCAATTCAAGCTGAAAATAATTTCATCGGTATAGTGCAGAACGGGGCATAAATAATTCCTTTTGGTGTCACGCAGTGTGGCCAGATCAAAAGTGGAAACTGTAAATGTACCGTTTCTGAAAATTGTTCCGGGAGAAGGGTTAACGTGAATACTGTAATAGAGTAGACAAATAATTCAAAAAATTTCACTATTTCTAGGAGTTATAAATTTCGTAAATATATTAATAATTATATGTGAATTGTTATTTTGATGTACCTAACCCTTTTTGTCTCAATCATCTTTAATAGAAGAAAATTGTTAGTCACATTAATGCCTGTTTTTTTTTCAGCAAAGACTAGATGGTTCTGATTTACTAATGAACAAAAAAATAGTGATATTTCTTTTCAAAACTGTTAACCTATAAAAGTTCGTGTGTTCTTACCGCATTTTTCTACCAAAAGTTCGAATTTTAAAACCCATCAGAACTAATTTCATTTCATTACCTTTAATATTTTTCCCTATAACTGAAAACATTGTGTTCTTTTTTCTCCGTATGCATCCACATCTCCAGCACTGGCAACACTAATGTCACGGTAAAAGGACGCAGCAATCGTTAGGTGCTCGCATCAGTTCCACATCATTTGCCTCGTCGCCCCCCCCCCCCTGTCAGCCCCCTCGCGCCGGTTGCCCCGCGTCGCGTTTACACATGCCACTCCACGACACCCAGCGAGCGTTTGTCACTGCGAAGGTCGTTAGTTCGCCCCACCACCTCGACACGGGACTTATTGAAAAGAAAATTGTGCTGACTGAGATCCCCAGCTTTTATCTCGTTTGTACCTCGTTATGAATACTTATTGCAGATCCAATGTTAACTACTATTTGTTCAGTTGTCTGTACGTTTAATAAGTATGTTTATATGGAGAATCGAGTACCTTTACCAACGGGTTGTGGATGTCAGATGAAAGTCGCTACACAAAAACCAGCGTACACAAGACCGTGAAGTGAAAGCTTTGGATGGGACTAGGATTAATGCTAGGATCAAGAAGAATAATTATTGTAAAGTTCAAATGTAAAAGAAACTCATTAAAATATCACTTTATGTCATGTGTCTCCAACATTACCGTTACGGTAAATTATGTAAAAAAAAACTTACAAGTCAGCCTAAAAGTATTTTAAAAAGGTTTTTAAATTCATATTTGAAGAGGCTGGGGAGGCTCTCAGTTGATTTTGCAAAAACACTTTTAATAGAAGTATGCAACATTCACGAGGGAATTGCGTCCGCAAAGTTACAAGTGGTAATTCGCTGGCCAAAGTATCGTAGAATTGACTGACAAACTATGGGATTTGATGTAGGCATATAATATGACAGTGGTAAAAGATTGTCAAATATGTCAAATCTCATACATTCGTCATTCTATTCTACTATACGCTGGCCAAGGAATTGCCACTTGTTTAGAAGGGCTGATTGCTTTATTTTTTTAATTGCTATCATCATGCAACTGCGATCCTCCACCATGTACATCATCATCAACATAGTATAATGTAAATTCACTTTCCACGTCTTTCTGTCCCAATGTGTGCTTAGATCTTTAAAACTATGCAAAGGATTTTGATGCGGTTTTTTAATAGATAGAGTAATTCAAGAGGAAGGTTTATATGTGTAATACATGCTTAATATAGTAGAGGGTGTAAAGGGAACGGGATCTGAAGCCACGTGGGCTGAAAAATTGGTGGTACGAAGTTAGCCGGGTCAGCTTATTTGATATTACAGTTAGTTTGATGCCGAAGTCTAGTTGTTAATAATCTATTCTAATTATAGAAATGCCTAGAAGCTCGTTTTAGCTTCGCTCGTGATTATTTTGTATTCCAAGTATATTTCCAAAAAAAAAAACTATAGATTTATGAGCGCTGCAGTTTCTATTGTCTCAAATATCAAGACCTCAAATATCCAATCAGTTAGTCGGGAGAAGCCATTATGTAGTATAATTACTTATTGATCACCGAATTTACTAGGATAGTTAACCTCTCTAGTCAAACTAAATTTCTTGTATTAGTAGTGGGGCCAGGATTCGAACACTAGACCTCTTGATCGTGAAACCGACTTCTAAATCTCTAAGCTACTTTCTTTAGCCAAAAATTATGCAAATGTGTGTTCCTTATGTGTAGAAAGCTTTTAGCACTTCTGGACTTGTTCCCATCCAAAAAATGTACGCTCCCGGTAAAAATGATAACTATTACATAGATATAAGCAGTTAATGTAATGACAAATAATTTTTTACCTTACTTACTTAACTATTTTCTTGCATTTTACCACAAATGAATGAGCCAACTTTTCACTGTAATTAACTACAGCCAAAAGAAACAAAAATTCGTACAAAACTCTTTAAAAACGTAAGCTATTTAAGATATTTTAGGCTCCGCATCACATAAAACTAAAGTGTCGCAGTAACTGGACGTAGCACGAGCACCACACAGTTTGTTTGCCATCCTTAACTTTAAATGCCTTGACATAATCCGGGACAAAGGCCTGCGAACTGCCCACAATGGGTGCACAACTATTAATTATTTGCCGACAAAAGACGTTTGTGGAGAGGAGTGCACCGACTTGGAACGATCACACAAACGGCCTGGGAGTAATTCGGTTTGGCTACAGTAAAATACCGACTGTGTAGATAGGACACAACTACATACGAATGTATGGTGAAATGTATGTTGAAATAAACATTTTGTAAGTACAACGTGTATAAAAGGCCTTACCAACATCCTGGAGACCCTAGCCGACCTGCTAGTCGGTGCCCATGGTATAAAATGGAAGAGGCTATGACGCAGACTTTCCTCTCAGGGTTGTGAGGTTCAAACATATCATCATCATCACTATCATCATCATTAGTTACTATAAATGTGATTGTATGTCCGTTCCTATGTAGGTATGCTTAAATCTTTAAAACTACGCAATGGAATTAAAGCGATTTTTTAATATATAGACTGATTCAAGAGGAAGGGTTATATGTATAATAAATGCTTAATATAGTAGAGGATGCAACGGGAACGGAATCTGACGTCCGTCCCTATGTATGCTTAAATCTTTAAAACTACGCAACGGATTTTAAAGCGGTTTTTTTTAATAGATAGAGTTATTGAAGAGGAAGGGTTATATGTATAATATATGCTTAATATAGTAGAGGATGCAACGGGAACGGAATCTGACGCCACGTGCGTGGGCGGTACGAAGTTCGCTGGGTCAGGGTACGAAACTAATAACTTTAGAAGAAACAGTACGCAGTACGAACGCCTGCAAGTGTACTCTCGTATAAGAGCCTTAAATAGGGAAATAAGTAGGTAGATAGATTTTCATAACAATCATTACCTACTTATATACTCGTGGTACCTCGTTCGTTATAGCATATTGCAGCATTCAATGCAAACACTAACTTGCATAAAAGTGCTTCAGAAAAATAGGTCGTAAAAGTCAACTTGTTCTGCATTTTGTTGGGGAAATAAAGCTGCGTAGATATCATTCCTCCCAAACATTCATGCGTTTATTTCGTTATTGTGTTTGTAAACTTAATTATATAGATTTCTGTACAATATTAATGTATTTTCTATTAGTGATATTGCTTTGAATAGTTCAACGTACTGGTAATGTATACACGAACTACCGCAGGAAAGTTACTCATATCAAATCTAAATCAATCAGTGCTGTGTTGATTGATTAACCACACATACAACATCATAATACTATCGGTAGTAATCAATTCTAACCTTATTACGTCATGAAGCTTTCTCCCCACACCTGCCTGCACTTATAACTCATGCCTTTCCCCACTAACTAATCACCAAGTACTATAAAGTTAAATTAATCAGACATGACACTTTATAGCAAGCGTACAGCCCTTCTACCACTTTATGCCTAAGTGTCGTTCTAAGATTTCATTACTCACTATCAAAGCACGGTATAAATTCCGATAGCGGTATTCAATTTAGTGTCGTCGTATTGTGTTGGATGTGCCAAGGTTGTAGATAACAATGGACGTGGCAGTAAGTAATGCTTGCAGTAGTGTCTACACTTTCTGATTTTACTAGTATTATTTAAAATAGGGGTTGGAGTAATATGGGAATTAAAAATGAATCGCTGAATGTTGCTAAGTACAAATCTTGAGATTAGCTTAACCGATTGCGCTTATTATTTTTTAGAATATTAATTTAGAATATTTTAAGCAGAGAAAAACTTTAAATATTGCCAGTTTGATTGGACTCTAGATACGCCACGGGCAAAGCCGGGGCGGGTGGGCCAGTATCATTAAAAAAACATGAAATTCAGTCGAGCCGTTTCGGAAAAGTACGATGTACGACTACAAGATACCGTGACACGAAACAAAACAATACCTGTTTTTTATTTTGTGAAAACTTCTACCAAAAACTAAACTTCTACCGAAAATGTACTACCAACAAAAAACAGTTGATTTCTCTGTCTCGACTAATCTATTATTGGCCATAACCATTGTAACTGTTCGTCGTTACAACCGGACGTAATCACACTGAGAACAGCGTACACATTTATATGTATAAAGTATATGGGGCTAAAGAGGGTACATTAAACTTTGATTGGCTTTTCATAGTCGGAGGCAACGTAGGAGTGCCGTTAACTTTAGTGCAGCTACAAATCGCCTCTCATTGCCAGAGTAGAACGCCCATACGGATAGAAATAAAACCACCGATGTTCACAGAGGAGCTTCCTTTCCACGTTAAACCCCAGTTTTATCATTCGTTTTACTGAAATAGGTATCTTGTTGGACGCGAAAACGTTTCGTGCACCGTATAATGAATGGTTTTATCTTAAATAGATCACCTATTTTAACATATGGGCAAAGGTAGCGAAAGAGAAATAAGACGTTAGCCAAGGATTGAACTTGGGGTAATTCGGGCTTTGTTGTAAGCGAGGGAAATATTGAGCTTCGTGAGATTGCTCGTTTGAGCTTGAAGCTGCCCGACTCGGGAAATCCGTTTATCTTACAGAAAAACGCAGTTAAACAACTCATAATTTCTTAGGACTTTCACCAATAGAAGTAATAAGAAATTTCGATCAAATTAAACTGGGTATCGCCTTTAATTCAATGAGATTATATTAACACTAAACTGAGTTATCACGTTTTATGTAATTGATTTGTTTGAATAATAAGTAGAAACAATTATTAGAACTCAGCCCATAATGTCCATATCATACAAGCTATGAAGCCTGTGTATGAAGCACTACTTGTTACATTCTTACTGTTAAAAAGAGCTATTTTTTTAAATGAGAAGTGTAAAGAATCATAACTTGACATAAAAATATTATTGCTCCCTAAGCAGACAGAAAAAAACTGTCAGTATTAATTCTCTAATTATTAGGAAAGTGACGACACAGTTGCAATACAATAGAAAACGTATGCATATGACAGGTGTCACTACACTCGGCCTAGTATTGTGTTGCTAATAGGCCCGAGCTCAGCTTAATACATATGCTACATGTGTCCTTGTTGTACTGATTAGCCTGCCCTTGCAACGAAACAATGAATAAATTTTATAGAAGTGAAGTGAATGTATTTATGAACGAAGTTACGGCCAGTACAGCTGTTTCTTTTCTTTCTTTTTATTTTTCTTTCTCACGCCTATTACAATAAATAAATATTCTATAGACGAAATAATATACGACGCGTTGCGACACTCTGTGCCAGTGTGAGTAGAGCCTAATTTTATTCTGTGGCAAAAAGTAATAAAATTATCTCAAGAGAAGTTTTACTTTAAGGTATTAAGTAACATAAAAAAATAAAAAACCCGACTGCCACTGAAAAGACCGAAATAAGTTTGATAGCAGGCGGTACCCAGTAATTTTCTTTCGGTTTATGATGCCTACCGCCTGCTATCAAACTTATTTCGGTCTTTTCAGTTGCAGTCGGGTTTTTTTATTTTTTAATCATTTGTTTTATTTTATACTTTTTAGCTATGATTAAATCAATAAGTAAGAAAATTAGCGAGAATGATTGTTTTGTTAAACAACTTTAAATCGTTATCTATCCTAAACTATTATTTAAAATGAAAAATGATAAAAGGAACCTAAAGATGATTTTAAAATACCTATTCAACGACACCCCATTTGACATAGTTCATCAACTTTTTTTTTTCATTTTGACAATATGGCGTCTGGTAGTCGCTGTGGTGAATTTTGATTACTGTCATGTCTTTAGTGACACTCGCAAGGTTAAAACGAATCGATTGACGTAAGAATTACCAAAATCAGCCTACGCATTTGGTCTCTAGAACGCCACATAGAAACAAACATACATGCATACATACATACATTACATACATAGACTGATAAACACATTACCCTCCCTTGCGTCGCGCAGTCGGGTAAAAATAACATTAGTGACCAAATTATCTCGTCATCCTCGAATAAGAACGGAAAAGGGAAATAAGGTGAGTTACAATAAATGTTATAGTCCTATTTTCACCTTAAAACCGACGAAGATTTCAATGCAGTACCTACCTACTAGCTAATAGATTAGGGTAGTTCTTCGAAGACAAAATTTTCTATTTCTATGGGTGTATTTCTGTAACCAACTAACATAATTGCCTGTAATTTTTTGTTTTGGATACTTTAGCTTTGTCCCTAACTTGGTCAAATGATATTTTTGAAATAGTTGCTGTCTAGGTACAAAATAAAAATATTTGAAGTATGTTCTTCTGATTCATATAACGCGTCCGTTTGCCATTTTCCGAAAGAAAAAGTTTGATGTGGCGTTTTTCTTTTGATAAATGCATATAAATAATAATTTTATTGAAAGGAAATGACTTATCCTTTTACAAAATAATGCGTGGTAGTTATAACTACTAATACTTTTTTTATAAAAAAGTAAAACATAAGTGTCCGGCGTATAATACTGATTAATATGGTGTAAGCTGCGCTTGACCATAGTTGACCGGGTAATACAGTTAGGATACTGATTTTGCGCGCGTGGGGAATCAGCCATGCAACGAACAAGCTAGGAGGTGGACGTGCGGCTGGTATCCAGAGAACCCGGTGTTACGAAGGTAAATATATGATTCATCTGTGCTTGGTTCAGGTGGCATTCTGATTACAAAGCCTACTTTATAATATTTATTTTATTGTTTTAAAACCTCAATTTGCGTTTGCTGTGATGCTTTTGGGTAATATTTTAATGTGGAAAACTTTTAATACTAAAGCCTGTATGAATATGGAGTTATGCATAATTATAGGCAAAATCCTGATTCATCTGTGCCTGCTTCATATGGTCAAAACACCATATGGATTAGAAAATAGTGGTTTTATAGCGTAAATTTGCTTTTATTTGTAACATACATACTAAAGTATAGCTGCTACAAGTATATGGCCGCTATACATACTTTCATAATATGTATTTAGTTTAAATATTTAATTGCATTTTTGTTACATTGTACAGTAACGTATACTATCACGCAATTGATAAAATGGTAGTTTTAATTTTCCCTAATATATATATTTCATTTTCATTCCATTTCTTCATGAAAAGTTATTTATCTTTAAATATCTCAATTTTTTTTTATTTTGTAGTTTACAACAATGCCACAACCTGAAGATAAAAAGAAGGAGAAAAAGACACTGGCAGAGCGCATAAAGATGGAAAACATAAGAAAAATCCAAAAATTCAGGGTCTCGTCACCAAGAAAAACTTTTTGAGGAAATTGAAAGCAGATCGCTCCCTTGCAAAAAGTCAAGAAAATATTTCCTTTAAGTAATTTTATTAACTTATACTTGACTTACGTGTGTACGTTTGTTAATTATATGGAATATTTGACATATGTAGTATAGTACAGTGATTTATTAATTGTAAAAGGTTTGTCTAATTGTTTAAGTATAAAAGTTGTTTAATTTTAATTTTTGTTTCTGATTTATATGTCACCAATTCTGATTCATCTGGGCACAAAATATTTGAATGTCGATATCTTGAAAACTGCTGTATAAAAATGAGTCCCTCATTCAAATATATGTTCTTTAGAATCCATATTTTCATATGAAAATGTGTTACAAAGCTGATAGTGAAATTTAATTTCGGCCAGATGAATCAGTTGAAGAATGAAATTTCGAAGAAATACCCATTAATTTGACTTCAAGTACACCTTCACCGGACGCTTCCTTAGCTATATTTATTATTTGATACTAAAATTTCAGGTGGTACAAATTACCCAGCATGAGTGTAATAAACTAAGAGTAGTCGACATTGTTCACAACCAGATTTATAAGTCTAAAACTCGAATAAATTGTAGTCCAGGTGTTTACTACCTCTGGAAACCACGACTAGAATTTTAAATACGACGAAGAGGTCTATTTTCTATTGGAAATCGAAATTTGTAGCGCTTTCATTTAGTTTAAGGAACGATAATTGCAAATGAATACTGAAGAAAATGAAGCCACGTGTTGATTAAAGGCAGTCCCTTTCTGAAATGACCCCTCGTGTCGAGACTACTCAAATGGATCTCCATTTAGATAGTCTCGGAGTTTGTGTCTACAAACGCACTAGGGGAACTATTTATGTATTACCTACCTAATCTGGAGTCACATTTTACGCCAATTCCTCTTGTTTCAAATCCCTCATGAGCTCTAGTTATCCATTGGCTAAGGCCTCGGTTCCGCTTTCTTCCTCCTACTAATCCTACTTTAATATTATAAATTGCAAAAGTTTGGCCAGATGGATGTTTGTTACTCTTGCACGTCTAAACGGCTGGAGCGATTTTAATAAAATTTAGTATGGAGTTATCTGACACCCTGGATTAACACACAGGTTATGTTTAGTCGCAATAACTGACATCCACGCGAGTGATGCCGCGTGCAAAAGTTAGTCATTTATATTTGGCGAATAAGCGGAAATAATAGGAGTAACTACCGTTCGACCACCATAATCCAGTAATGAAATCACTGCATAGGCTATAGACACGTGACCCGTTTTCCTCCTTCTACTATGTAATAATTTTTATTGGGTATAATGGAAGTGACAGCCGTCTAACCCCGAATCCTGAGATGAGAGGTCGTAAATAAAATATGCAATATCAAACCCTGAACTTCGCGGTGAAAGCTCCACGAAAGGGAATCGTCACTAAGTTGATAATGTTTAAATATTTGCATTCAGAGGAAATACGTCTCTGACGTAACGGCCAAACACTCTACACCTGCCCTTTACACGCTTTATATAAATATATAAGGTTTGCCAGACCTAGTTAAATTCTACCGAGCAAGGGGTCAAATCCTGCATCAAATTCAGGTTAACAAACCACAGCAATCGCTCGTAAAATGGCAAAGTAATTAGTATGTGTCCACCGAGGCTAACGATCTCGACGGTAATTCTCTTTCACCCTGCACCGGCACTTTGAAACAGCAACATTAGTTCCCGTATTGATTTTAATACTGCAAATTTATATTACTAAACTGGCACTAGGTGGGGCTGGTCAAGTGGTAACTGAGTAGGCTAACACTAACACATTGTAAAGTTAAGCAATACTAACTAGATCAGTCATATTATGGGTATGCTCATCCACACATTGAGACTCCTCTATGTCTCGAAGGGCACGTTAAGCCATTCCGGTTGCTATACAAACGTCTATGGCAGGCGTTATAGATAGTTACAGCCCTATAAAGTCAGATAACAGCTGGTATAAATACAGAACTTCAATATCACCAGTGTGCTGTAGAATTCTGATGACATGGCATGATTGCTATTCGAAAATATTTAGCCGCTTCGTAACGTGCAAGCCCCAGTTTTCAAAGTATAAAGATTTGGTTGCAACCTTGTACCTGCCGAAAATTCATGTACAGTCAACCAACTTGTATAAAAAGGTGTATACCTATCTCCTTGCCGACTGTATATGCGGCTCATTGTTCTTTTTTTTGGAACATTCTACATAACGCTATCTAGACTCATGGTAAGCTTAACTGGCTTGTGTTATGGAATTCACAATGCGGATAACATAACTTAGATTTTTTTTGTAAATACATATTATACATACATATATTCATGCATATATTTGCACTGAGCGGATATCGAACACGCGCCTCCTGCGTAGTGGCCGTGTTCACTACCACCACGCCGCACCGCAGAGGCTTCTCAGTACTGAATGCTCGATATGTAACATATTACATTACGCCTTTCTATATTCAATAGATTCAGTGTGCATTTTAACGATACATATGTTGTTGTACTACATTCAATATGATACGACTTCATGGGCAGGTGAAAACTAAACCTTAAAAGCTATCGCTTCATGTTTCAATCTTTGAGTTAGACGACTAAGTTATTGATTCAGAACTAAAGCGAACTTCTGTTGTAACTCTTACCAAAATAGAACACGAATTGAGATTTCAATAGGTTGCCTAGTTCTTAGTTCATGTAACTTTATGCTGTAATGACACTTATTGGGTAGTTTGTACAGACAACTTGGCCAATCTGCTTCATCATGCATAAACTGATGAAATAGTGATCAAGTGTGGCCGATTAACGATGAAAAATAGAATGTTTGTAAGTGATTAGAATGTTGGCATATGAAGTCGTAGTGATTTAATTGTCCACTGTGTCAGTTGCCGTTTTGTCCTTGCTGCAATGTTATCTTTATTAAACATTTTATTTAATCTTATAAATGTAATGATAGTTGATTGAGATGATTGAATACTATATTGTACTCTTAGCACATTGACTATTTATTCTTACGCGTGAGTCATAGGATCAATGTATGTGAGCATCAGCTAGCAACTAAATAAGAATAAGCTGCGTTAGATCTCTCACACCGCCACATTTGAACATTACATACATACATACAATCACGCCTTTATCTCCGGAGGGTTAGGCAGAGGTGATTTAACACCCACATTTCACCAATCATTTTATACGGTTCCGCGTAATAGGGGGTGGACCTATTGCCGTATTCCGGGCACTATTGTTAACTCGAGCCATGCATTTGAGACTGAGTCTGGGCTGTATATATCTATCTGATGTTAAACAGCCATATCCCTAAATCGCCTTCTACGACACCGCTTGGAAGCCCAAATTCTTTTCTGCCAGGAACCACTATGCCGGGAACTACGTGGCTATATGAACATTAAACAGCCACATTTGAAGTTAATTTACGCTATAACCAAGAAAATACACTACAAGTCTCTATCAATCGTGGCTATTTAATCAATAAATTTGGATATTATTATAATAAGTTACTACTCACGTCCTCGCGTCTAAAACGTCACACAGATAATACAAATAGAAACAGTATATTGTTGAAGCAAAGCTAAAATCGAACAATTTACCGACTCCTGATTGGTAGAACCGCACAACTTTGCTCCTTTCGACAACTTCACCTGGATGTAATCTTTAATAGAGTTTCCTAACTTCATAATACTTTGCCTAGCGACTGAAACTATTAGTTTCCTTTTCCCAGCCGGAAAAATGTCTAACTCTGATTCTCATCCGAAGCAAGTTAAATTAAGTTGGAAGCTTGTGCATCGCGAATAAAAGCAATCATAAATTACTCTCCTCTCAGTAATATTTGTTAATATATGCATGAAACATTTAAAATGTTCTTTCTTTTTTTGTATATAACTAATAAGTATATCTAAATAGCCTAGTGCTATTGGTAATGGACTGCTGAGACGAGGTCTCGGGTTCGATCCCAGGTTTACCATGGCACACACCAATGACTTTTCGATGCTTTTCGAATATATGTGTGTATTTATCACAGGTTTATAAGTGCCTGGTTAATGGCAATAGGCTCGCCACCTATTACATTGGGACCTAAACATAAACTGGCGAAATGTGCGTGCTAGTACCTCTGCCTCTCGGGAAATACAGGCGTGAGTTTATGTTATGTTATGTATATCTAAATAAGTAATATTGAGGGGTATTGTCATCAATTGTCTCTTCTGTCTGTGTGTAATCATGTGCGTGCTTATTACCGTCAACCGAGTAAATACCGACAGTGTTGATAATAGTAAAATCTCTCTCTCTCTTTACATATATTACATTAAAATAACGTCTCAAGGGCCAATTACATAACATTCACATCCAATTCGCAAAAAAAACTATAAGTAAGTATGTATAAACAAGAATAAAATTAATTATGAAGAAAACCCTTAACATACAAATATACTCTAAAAATATAAAGCAAGGTAAAACTGTAGGTTCAGGCGTCAAAGAATTCCTCCCCATCGACGTCAACCGGGAGGGTGGCCAGTAGCACAGAATAGATAATAGTACTAGCGCCAGTAGGCTGGCGGCATTGCCACGTTGAATGGCAATGCCAATCCTTTGCGCAAGGAATAAACCAGCCCTCTGGTCACGGGTAGTGTCTATTAAACGTTTAGATATTTCTTTGTATAATAGACGTGCACTTGGACCCCATGATCCCAGCGTCTCGACCCCAAACGGCTCAAATATGTAATTATCACTTAAACTACTATATTTGCGCCGTTTGAGGGTCTCTGCCGAGGCAGCAGCAGCGCAGGCACAGTCCGCAGTACCTGAAAGATGAGAAGGCGCAAGGGTGTCAACACATGTTGCATCCCACACCAAATGCCTTCCCATCTTCCAGGGCACCAATGACATTCCATCTGGTCTCTTATAGAAATGAAACGAGGCTCTGCCACAGGCTTTCCTCTCGGGTTGGGAGGTCAAACAGCAGTCGCTGTCATAAAAACTGTATGCCTATTCCAAATTAGAACGAGAAGGAATACGTGGACCCTAGGTTCCAAGGTGAAAGCCTGCATGCGGAAATAACACTAAGATATTGCGACGTTTATCAACCTTCATATATCAACGTAGTAAATTTATTTATACCTACATGACAAATCCCGTCCCAAAAAGAATACAGAAAAACGTTTAAATAACAATCTTACCAAAAACCACATTTTTCGAAAAACTATTTCTATTTCAGCGGCTCACGAACCTAAATCCAGTGAAAATAAAAATATGTCCTCTCTCGTATACTTTCACGGTTCTGCGCCCTTCGCATGTAGGTCATATCGCTTTCGTGCCTACCTGCCCTCCAGCGTGTTTGTGCTTAGCAAAAGAGTAAACCCACACTTTTCGTTCCACCAACAAATATGACGCCGCTTTTTTCAAGTTCACACGAACTGAGCACACTGGCTTGTAATTTTACTACCTACATAGTCCATATAGTTGGAAAATCAAAACGTAAGTTGTAAAACTACACGTTTTAGTGAATACTATTTATTAGTGGGCCCTATTTAGCAACTCCGAATCGGCCAAGCTGGTTTGGTTGGTTTTAAATTTTCTAAAGAGGAACATCAAAAATAAACAAATTGAAGAAGTATTACCGCAAGCCGTTCGCTCAACATGTTAACACACACAGCCTAGTGTGGAAGCTTAAATATACCTAGTTTAAGTACGCCATAATTAATATTTTGCCTACAGCATAACAACTAAGAAATTCTTTATAGCAAAATGGCTACAAACTTTCGCTATTACGTGTAGTTGACAGCGGTTTATACCATTGGCCCAAATTGTATCCCCGATCGCGAGATATTCCATCGGAATTCTACTTATTGGAAATAAATCCTGGATGAAATGGGATGTTACCTATTCAGTGTAACCCTCCTTGCCTCCTTACAGCTAAACGTTTACATTATATACCTACATACGCATCGATTCAAGAAGCCACCACATTTCAATGCGCGTTCTACGATTAGGTACATATTACCGTAAGTAACACAAATGAAAAAGCCAGAGGGTAATGTCGACTGCAGAAGTCTATCGATCGGTAGAGGAAAACTATGGAATGGAATTTTTAATACCACACATTGGACAACAGGCTCTACTACCTACTTTAGTGAAGTGTTGGAAGTTCAAGTCAAGCAATCTAAATAAGTAATAGAAAATGAATCAATCAATCAAGAGGAGGTTTTCAGATTATTTTCTTGAAAAAAACCGCATTGTTTAAAAAAAAATAGAACCATTCACCAAAAACTAAACTGTAATTATTTTTTTTTTAATGTCAATATACAGATTTCATAAATTAATTCATAAACTCGTCAAAATATAAAATACAAAAAACGCAAACGCGCTCGTGATTAAAATGGTGCGCCCAGACCTGTACCCGGCGCAAAAGTGCCCATCACGCTGGCTGCGTTTCCTCTCTGGATTGCGATGGCCAACCTCTGCACCAGGTACGATCCAGCACGATAGTCACCTGACTTCTCTACTAAACTGTAATTGCAAATTAATGTTCCGAATAACATCACGTGTAATATAATTTCCACGGATAGAATTGTTGGTTAACAAAAATTTGATAGAAAACCGTTTGTAATGTTGATACATGGAATATTGACCAATCCCGGACTAATCTGTGTCATCACGAAGTTAACGTGCTCTCTGCACCGCAAAATCACTTAACCATTGCGTGTTGTGTATTGTTTATTTAAGTAGATTTAGGGTACATCACGATCATTTGATCATCATGAGTAGATGTCACGTTCAAAGGAAAGGATGTTTTTCACAAATGGTACCTACTCAAAGTATTATTTTTAAACAAAGCGCCATGTAATTATTGTACAAAATCGCTACACATAACATAACATACATAACATAAACTCACGCCTGTATTCCCCGAAGGGGTAGGCAGAGGTGCTGGCACCCACATTTCGCCAGTTTATGTTTAGGTCCCAATGTAAAAGGTGGCGAGCCTATTGCCATTAACCGGGCACTTATAAACCTGCGATAAATACACACATAACTTCGAAAAGCATCGAAAAGTCATTGGTGTGTGCCATGGATCGAACCCGAGACCTCGTTTCAGCAGTCCATTACCCATACCACTAGGCTACCGCAGTAACATACGTTACTTTTATTGTATAAACCTAGTGTAGATATTGATATTGTGATCCTGATGTAATAAGCAAGGTCATTGACAAACAGGGTCCTAGAAAAAGGACGTGACATTTTACTAATTCTATAAATACATTTTTCATTCGAAATTCAAGTAACATTCTCGATATTATTGAACCGACTGCTTAACATATCATAAGACCCTGTAAAGCAATAAAAAGCTATTAACCTCCCGTAACTCGGTGGTTGGATCTGCTCTGGATCAGACAGACTGGAGAGACCAATGAATACCGATTAGGTACTTGTAACAATAGCTTCACAGCAGACTTAGAAGCAACAAGTTTATTAAACTTAATTTAAATGCAGTGTCTGTAACTTGGATATTCAAATGAATATATAAGAATTAATCTACATAAATCTGCTACATTCACCAGATTTACGATGTGATAATCATGTTCTTGTGGTTAAGAGCGCGCATAAAGCTAGAAAAAAGTCAGATTTCACCCTCACACTTCATACGTCCCGCTCTCGTCTGTCCACACGTCTGTCGTCTCGCAGTATTTTGTGTGGCAGCTAACCGCCGTGTTTAGTACGCAGGCGCACAGTATACCCAAAATAATCAGATAAAATTTGGCAAAGTACGAGTTGGATCATTATCTATATAAGGTATACTTTGAACACACAATAATTTTATTTTTGGTGATAGATAAAATGAGTGGGATTTGTAAAATAAACATAAGCATTGAAATAAAACCACTTTTTACGGATTCTATCGCGTATATTTGTTATTAGGTAGTTACTTTTTAAACCGACGTTTCGGCTGCTGCAAATTTACGCAGAATGAGCTCACTGCGTTGTTAAGTCTTGCTGGATTTTGCTGCTTACTGGGTTTGATTAAGTGGATGACTGGGTCCCAAGCTGGTGGTACGTTCCGTCCATCCTCTCTATTAAAATTTGGGTGTTTTTTAATTTCAATAGCCTCGCGGATCATTCTAGGAATATATCGATGTTCTTTGGCGAGTATCTTCAGATACATTAATAATTATATATAATAAATTAATAAATACATACATAACATAAACTCACGCCTGTATTCCCCGAAGGGTTAGGCAGAGGTGCTAGCACCCACATTTCGCCAGTTTATGTTTAGGTCCCAATGTAATAGGTGGCGAACTTATTGCCATTAACCGGACACTTATAAACCTGGGATAAATACACACATAACTTCGAAAAGCATCGAAAAGTCATTGGTGTGTGCCATGGTAAACCTGGGATCGAACCCGAGACCTCGTCTCAGCAGTCCATTACCCATACCACTAGGCTACCACTAGGTTGTAAATTAATAAATATATTAATAAATTAATATATAAATTTATTTTTGGTGATAGATAAAATGAGTGCGATTTGTAAAATAAACATAAGCAGCTTAGCTTTAATAAACAGCTTAAAATATAGGGATCAAAAAATGAATGCATATTTTTTGAAATCGTCAAATATTTATATTAAGACATTTTATCACGATATAAATTTTAATAAATTTTCACTGTGTTATTATAATTTGTTGTGTTTTAAATAAAATCTCCCTAAGAACTCTGACGATTCGCTGAATAATTTTACAGGTAGTGCATAAATAATACGAAAAAGTAAGTTATAGAAATATTTATTTTAATAATAATTACAAAATGCTTACATGTAATATACTTTCAATTTTGTTATAGGTAGATAAGAATAAGGTAAACAAATGTATATTTCATACTGAAATTGGTTCAAGACACCTAAAGATATCACTTTCAGTTCATAAAAGAAGACTATCGGTGTAGAAATTTACTTTGAAAAAAATATATTTTTAATCTATAATTGGAAATACAAAAAGAGTTGAAGCTATTCTATGAATATGACGTCAATAATGTGGATATTACGAGGCCGTTTACGAAATGTTGTCATTTTGCTCGACATATTATGTGATTTTAGAAATGTGATTTCATAGTTAAAAACTGTATTAATTCGAGTTTAAATGAATAAATAAGAAAGATCATCTCAAATACTAATGAGTAAATGAGCTAGGTACGGTATTTACTTATTTTTATTACATGATTTTGATTATTCTACCTGAAACCTACAATTATTTGTGAATTTTTGTGGAATAGGTTTAGGAAATGATCTATTAATTATTGTTTTGATGCCTAAACAGTATGAAAAACTTACTACGTATTTTCCTGAAAACTATCTATTTCTTGAGTGTATTACTTTTAACTAGTTCATACAGAATATCAAACTAAAAATATTCAATGTGGACAAATTTTTCGAAAAAATCAAACCACAATGGGACTTCAACGCCAAGTCAAAACAAAGTCGTGAACCCTGGCGTTCCAGTGCTCTTACTCTGAGCTAGCCTTCCACGGACGGTCGTCCGTGTTCCATGTGGTCGAATTTTTCTATTATTTGCTTTAAATTTGATTTGCTTTAATCATATAAATGAATGTTTAACCAAAGCAAAGGAAATGGCTTATTATGTAGTGAGATTTTGAAACTCACTTATCTAATATTTTTTTTATAAAAAGTACTAGTCGGGATGTTCTCTACATTAGAAGTTGATCTGAAAAAAGGCAAAATAAATAGTCATGCTTCTAATAACTTCGTTCACATAATTTTCACGTAACATAGTAACAGTTATTCAAAATAAATAAAACAACATGGTAAATATCCCGGTGAGTAATCACACTACATACGGTGAGTACATCACTAATGTGAATGACCATGTGAATCTCAAACCATACCATACTCTCTCCATACTCCATACTCGGCGCTGGCTAGCCAGTTCCTTTGCTTGAACTTAGCTTACACGCTACTGCGTGTCTAGATTATACAACGTTGCATATTTTTTAATTCTATTTAGTGAAAAGAATCTTAAATGTTTACTGAATGTGAGAAAAAACAATTTCAATAAGCTTACAAGTTACAGTTTTTACTAAGCGATGCGACTGGATCGGATTCATCAGCTTATGTTATATTACGAGCTGAAGTAACTCTGAAAAGCATTAAAATTGGTAATACAATGTATAAGTACTTTCGCAAAATATAATTATATTACTGCTATAAAAAAAAACATTAGTTACATACTTCAAACGCGAGGTGGTCTAAGACATCTATTTGATTTTCATATACTATACCCGGGCTGCCTGACAACGGTTGATACAAAAATTGTACTTAGTAACAAACCAAAGAAAATAAAGAAATATTACTTTCAACAATTAGCCATGAGTTGAATTCTTAGTTTTTTATATTTTCTTTTAGAGTTTATTTTTTGATTTTTTTTATTTCCCATAATTTTGACGAACTTTTTCGACGGAAAACAGAAAAACAGTCCTCTCGTCTCAACGGGACGACCCCGACTAATTGATGAAACAAAAGATGGCCGGCACCTCGCGTCAGGTGCGATAGCAAGAGACCGTTATGCGCGGAATAAGAACGTCGTAAGCGCCGAATTAGTTTTTTTATAATTACTCGTAAATTCCAGATGATTTTAACAAAGTGAAAAATTGAGTCACTAGGTTTTATAATTTTATACTTTGTACATAAAAATTGACTCAGTTATATGAATAATCTTGAAAATAAATTAATTTTAATAAAAAATTAGGCCTCACTTTGTGATCTTATTTTATCGAGAAAATATTATTATTTTATGTTTTAACCAAATTGAGTACCTTTCAGATATAACGTATTTTCTATTTAAAAAAAAACAAGCTCATTTGTGGCACACTTTCGGGTATAAAAATCAAATCAAAGATCGGCAATTTTCCTTTATACCCCCTCTTAAGGTAATAATCTAACTCAATCAGTTACTAAAATCGTTTTTTGTACTGCATTTTTTTTAGAATGATCATCTAAAACTCGTGCGAGTTAACATGGCACCTGGCTCAATCAAGTGACGTTTAAAGTACTGACTGCAAAATAAATTTTGAATTTTCGAGGGCGCCATATTTTATTAGATAAATTTCTTAAATTCTTTAATATTGATAAAAATTATTAATAGATTTTTGATCGTAAGATTAAAAAATAAACAATATTCATGGCATGTTTTTCTTATAATAAGCTTGTGTTATACTTACATTGTTGTAAAGCTGAAAGTATAACGTATTGCAGGTTTATTCAATAAAATCACTGTTGGTGAAACTACTAGACATTTTTTATTTCTAAAAATGAAATTATTAATATAAATATATTGATGAAATGTTATCCCAATAAAATATTGTGATTGTTTATCTGTACAATTTTCACATCCTTGTATCGCACCCCTTAATATTAAACCAGGTTAAAGCTATTTTTATCGGAAAGGATATCAGAGATCACAGCAGTGACTAAACATGCCAAATTATAAAAGGACATAATAATTTTATTAGCGTCAATTCCTTCAGTGGTAGTTTACTGCCTAAATTATGACAGTACACGTGCATACTAAGAGGGAAAAAGTCCTATTCATTATTTTTATAATATTATATTGATGGATTAGTTTAGTTTTTACTACGGTGATGATTACCGCCGTCAGGTGAACAAAGTGGAATAGTCCTTATTTTAATTCTATATTGATAATGAGATTTATTGAAAGTGTGGATGCATGTTTGTTAGGTATTTAATCAAACCACACAACAGTAGAACGAATCTGGATGAAATTTGGCAGAGATAGAGAATTAAAAAAAAAGGAATACTTCATAATCCAATCAATTCAATTCGAAAAATCCAAGAAATCCATACTAATATTATAAATTCAGAAAATAGTAAATCTGTATGTTATAAAGTATTATGACGAAAACTCAATAAAATAAATTAATATAAATGTTCCAAATGTAACAATAACAAAACTCTACAAAATCTGATAATAAAAACTACGATGTTAAAATGTACAACAGTCACTGTGATGCGGACGCTACTGCAGGACGAGAGAGGGGCATCGCGCGGAGAAGTGGGAGGAGGGTTGTTTGCAAGGCCAGGTGCCATGTTAACTCGCACGAGCTGTATTAACAAGCATTAACTCTAATTGTCTGGAATAAACTGCAAACTGTGATATCACCTCCTATTATACATAATTTTTTTATAAAAGTATCCACGTATTTTATCCGTTATTTATGTCATGTTGCAATAAAGAGTACGAGTGCCTAGTATTTCTATCTGTCAAGAATGCATTTTGCTGTGCAGAATTGGGTCGTGGTTTGATACACACCGCGAGTCATTCAAACCGTGATGCGAATGGCCCAACGTATCTTTTGATATGGCTAGATTGAGTGTCACATTTTTTTAGGAGGACTAAACGTGTCCTAAAGAAACATTATCTGCTTACCTAGTCATTGCCTTATTTTAATTATTTTGTACCGAGATGAGTGTCAACATACCGCTGTTAAACCCCAGATGGTTTGTGCAGTATGTACTATATTAACATAATGTACAGTCAACGCCAAAAGTTAATTAACACAAAAATATTTAAAATCCTTCTTACATTGGAGTGCATGTGCCCACAGAGGTTTAGGTATATAGTTTTAAAATCCCCTAAGGGCAAAGTTCTTATATTGCACGGTTTATTTATAATTGTATAATCAGTTTAACAGTTATAGTAATCAATAAATTACCATTTCTTAAGCTACTTATGGCGCTGACTGTATCATTGTTTGTGTTTTGGAAATAAAAGACTAAACAATAAAAAAATTGTTAAAACCAAATCCAGACTCCTAGTTGAAGATTTAGACAATTAGAACAAAGCTAAGATAAATGAGACAGAATACAATTACTCAATTGAAATGTTACTTTGTAATTTTTATGTTACATAAAGTTGTAAGTTGCAATTTTAAACGTTATAAGTTGTAGCTAATTTGTGTTTACAAATGAAAATGTCATACTCAAAAGTGAATCCACATTTAAAACCCACCTATGCCAACCGGTTCGAGCTTTGTAATCTATAACTGTATCACGGGAATGTTCGTTGTGATAGCTTGAATGCCCCTGTGGGATTTGGAGGTGAAGTGACCGCTGAACTATTATCACCTGGCGATGAGTTTAGTGACAACTGGCACACGTGGAGAAGTAACAGGTGCTTATTGGGTATGGCTGTTGAAGAAAGGGTTTAAACTTAATCACTCGAATGTAATTCGTACGTACTGCCACTGTTGCTGCTCAGTTTGTTTAGGCGTTTTCGAGTTATGCTCTTATATTTGAGAGGTTGGTTAAGCCTTTAATCGTCGTTAATTTGATATTCTAGACTTTATCTATTTCTGTACCAAATACCATTCAAAGCCGTTCAACTGTTTTTGTGTGAAAGTGTAATGAACAGCCATTCAAAATAACTTTGTTACTTCTAACATGGGAATGATACGATAAAAATACAATTTTGTACAGTAGGTTCATAAAACCTGCAAAATTATATGGTAAAATGAATATTAATTCCTGCAATCGTTGTGTAATTATGTTGTACTTGTAATTTCTTTGAAATACCTGTTATTCGTGACTCGACAATTCCAACTAATAAACGCAATACTCGTACATGTGACCTGCCGTTAATTGCCACTTGTCAAGCCAGCAAATTAAAACCGTACAACGTTTAACACAGTACAAAATAAATAAACAACTCCTTCTTTTGTCACAAAAGCCTTACATATTAACAAAAGGGGAATTAGGACGAAATTATTCTTAAGCAGCTTACTGCGAAACAGTTTTTCATACTGAAGCATTATTACTGCATGGCTGGCTGTCCTTTAGAAATTTTGAGAAAGTTTTTCTGATATTAAAACAAAAAAAATATTTTTAATAAAAACTATAACGATTTTCTCCTTCATTTGATTAAGTAGGCGACACGCTGAATGCTACATTTTACTTCATAAATGCTACCTAAGTCATATGCTCCACACAACAGAAAAAAACTGTTTCACTAGCTTACGTTAAGGTACACCAATTAGTGGACATATTGCATATTTTCTGCAAAATAACCATTTGGTTTAAAAAATTAGAGGCTAGAAGAAGACATGTTCAAAAATTCTCAACAATGTCGTAAGCAAATATTATACTAAATTGGCGGCAGTTGTTAGCAAAGATTTTTGTTATTAGGTGTTTTATTAAATAATTATGATTATAATTAGTTAAAGTAATCCATACTATTATTTTTATAAATATGTGAGTTATGAACCTATTTAGACCATTGAATAATTCTTTTGGCTAAATGTTCTAGCAGTTTACGTGATTTTACACTATTAGTGCTTACGACCAACAAATCCATACTAATATTATAAATGCGAAAGTAACTCTGTCTGTCTGTCTGTCTGTCTGTATGTTACGCTTTCACGCCTAAACCACTGAACCGATTTTGATGAAATTTGGTATAGGGATAGGTTAGACCTGCAAAAGTTAATGTCTAAATGTTGTTGTAACAGTTAAAAAGGATATAACGGTGATTCTGTAAATAATATTGATTTTGTAGATTGAAGTTTGATTTGTCTAATGCATAACAAGAAGATTATGTATAGGTATACGTGTATAACATTATACTGTTACTTATTACTCTTGGTTTAGTGGCAAATATAGGGATTCTGGCACGATATAAATATTTATCGAATAATATGGACCAATTAGTTTAAAGGATTTTGCTCGCACATATAGACCGGGCGCTATAGGTAATGTGAGTACCGAATTTTGCCAACGGATTTAGATGAAAAAAAGGTCAAAGAATAATAATGTGGATCTTGTCGGTAAATTTTTTGGCCCATTTTTACCCCCTCTTCTCTTATTCTTAAAGGGAATATCATGTAATCAATGATATTTGATGTAGATATTTTTTTGATATAGATATTTTGATGATTATTTCTATAACAATTTATAGTTTGTTCTAATGGTAAAAGTGAGTATGGATTCTTAAATTCTCAAAAAAAAACGAAAATAAAAGATTTTTTTACGAATTTACGAAAATACTATTATCACCCGACTCGACTGCCGAAGGACGGAGGGTAATGTTTTTTTATATCTATAGAGGCGAAGAGGGGGGAAGCGGGAAGGGACCATCGCACCCTGCGGTAAGATTTGTTTGTCATTATTTTTAAGGTCTCAGGTATAAGTCATAGTTGCCGTCACTCGGATTTTGCATACTCAACTACCTGTAGCGCACTAATAAGGAGACAGTCATATATGTAAAATGGTAAAATAAACACATATTCTAGGACCTTGTTATACATCAACACAACACTGAGCAGAAGTTGACATAATATGTCTTGCGGTTAAACATGCTTCCGATTTTATAAACTAGGCACCTATATTTGCGCACAAATTACTTTTCCGGATTTAAAATTTATGCACCTACGTATGTATGATGGCCGAACAACGGGCGAAATTTCTCCAGTCACCAGCGTCGCTCCGGGAAGCTTGTGGAAACCTGAAAAGGCTGCTGGCTTTTTGGGAGGGTCTGGGTTGGTTGGAATGAGAGGTAAGACGGTACGCACAATGGCCCAATCAAGAGGCTAAGTGCGGAAAAGCCCAGGTAAACTAACTTAACATGTATGAGTATATGTATATATACCTAAAAGGGAATGAATGATAATATATTTAATTTTATTGATGAACTAGGTATGAAAATATATCCTAACATGATTCTCTGAGTAGAGAGAATCAAGCGAGTACGCTTCCATATTTTCACAAAGTGTCACTCGCGTACTCAATGTGTTTGCACTTGACGCTAACTTAGAGCACTGTATACGTTTACTGCACAACCCAAGAAATAAAGGAGTGTCGTTTCATTGTAAAATATTCACAATAACTTCGAAACAAACTAGCAGCAAACTGCACTCATTTCTTCGATGAGAAAACAATGGGGACGGGTGCTATTCTTGTCTAGAAACAGAAATAAAACATTCTTATAAACCAACAAAGTCTTTTAGTGACTTAGAAAATAGGACAAAGGAAAATATACAACGCTTAGATACTCCACTATGTTGCGAGAATGTGTCATTATAATCTACAATTCGCAACGTATTATTTATTATTCGGTTTAATTCGTCCGCATACAACGAATTACGCTTATCATCTTCATAAATAACACATTTATTATAGGGGACGTAGTAAGCCTTCCCGAAGAGCGATAACAATGCTCGGGCCCTCTCCGTGAGTAGCAGTGCTGCCGCAAAACTAATTACTACACCACGATGGCAACTCGAAATCAATTCTGGCACTCTGACGGTCCAGCCTCAAAGTCAGCTCTGCGCATCATCTCCATTAACATCGAAGGTTTTTCACAGGAGAAGGCAGAGATACTTTCCAATCTCTGCCAAACTACCCGCTGCGATATTCTGTGTGTGCAGGAGACCCACCAAGATGATAATCAGAGCAGACCATACATCCCTGGACTGTCGCTTGTCGCCGAGATCTGTAACCCGAAGCACACATTTATTGGCAAATGCTTGTCACTCATTGCTTTGATGTGTCAATCAACACAAAGAGTCACAAATATTTTGGCGAATAACATAAGACTGTCTTCGCTATAGTAATATAATAATTATTTTTAATAAATACTTTCGCTCCATTAGGACATCTATATTCCTATGACTCGCAAAGAAAAGGACAAGGATACTTACGTAGGTATATAAAAATTATGTGTGTGGGGAGGCGCCGTGATAACTCGACTCGAGAAGCCAAATGTGTCTTTAGAACATTCGTTATAAACGTAATGTGCGCTTGTAAGTACGTTTTGATAACTCCAAATTCTTTCTTTTTTATACATTTATTTTATACTCGGCTCTTGACAGCTGTAAAGATTAATAGGACATCGGAACTGCACATCATCCAACCATCGCCATTGTATCTAGAGATATAGGTTCAAGTCTCTAATTATGAGCCATATTTTTGAAGCCCACATTATCATGTATAAATACTATAATTTTAATTCATATTTACGGTTCCCAGATTACCTATATTAAATTTATTTGATTGACTTAATTTCTGAATATCAATTTTTTAAATTTTGACTTGGGAGTTTATATATGTATATGTATGTGTGTGTATGGTACAGTCAGCATCAGAAAGATGTTGACGTACTAAGTACTCAAAATGATCTTAATTTCATTTTTTCAACCCCTTCCAGTTGACTGATTGTTCTGATATTTGGTACACACCTTTAGTTTGGACAATATTACCATTTAAATCAATAAAACAGGTTGATTTGCTCTTAATACGAGAGTTTTAAGATAATTTTGAGACTTCGTCGTCAAGATATTTATGACGCTGACTGTACCTAAGTACTATACAACTGCTGTGTAAGTACACTTCGCTCCCCTCTGTAATTTTCTGCTACCTCTCCTGCTCAAAGGTTTGCTGGTAGCGAACTCTTACAGATTTAAGCTCGCCTTTGTACATATTTCACTTGTCATTTTATATTTACATTTTGTATAAAATAAAAAAATAACATTAAATGAAAACTGAGTAACTTACTCGCTCCAGCAAGTTGTTACTGCGTAATTCTTAACAAGAAACTTAATGTCACTTAATTCCCTACTTGGGAATCGAACATGAACCGTCATTCATAGTGGTCGCGTTTGATATCATTGCACCAGTGAGGTTATCTTTGAATAAGCCTCGTGAGTTATTAAATAGCATGAAGAGCTGTAAACCAGAAATCTTAAACTGAGATTAAAATTCAAAATGCAACACACTTACCTCACATAAGCTTCGTCGATATCTACCCAATAAGCTTACGTCAGATTATTTCGTATTTAATCATCGGGCTCCCGCTAACTTAAATTAATTCACAGCGATATTAGCTGTAAATGAACTGAAAATCTCACTGCGACCGTGTGGTCAGTGCAGCAGCCAACTTGCGTTGCTAAATAGGATTATTGACTGCATAATTGACTGCTGAAATTTATGACTGCCCGGAAGTTGTTCAACAGGCGAGCTACAATTTGGAAGTGCAGATATATGAGTAGGGCTGTTTTGAAGAGGATTGTTGATATCTTGCAATCGTTTACAAAAAAAATCTGCGGTAGCCTAGTGGTATGGGTAATGGACTGCTGAGACGAGGTCTCGGGTTCGATTCCAGGTATGGTAAACCTGGAAAAAATATTATAAAAATATTTTCTTTCTTTTTTTAGTTTCTATTTTGAGTACTCTGTTAATAAAAACGGAATATCATACATAAAATATCCAACTCAAAATAATATTTATAACTATAGTTAGTACATTAAGGCGTATATTCATTACCCGCCCAGTTTCCACTGCGTTTTAATCGAAGGCTGCGGTGTACCAACAGCCTTCAAAGCGATCCTTTGTTCCCACTTTGTCATACTCTTGTACTTACGTACAGGGTAATGACTTAATTGCTGCCCCAAAATAAGCACTTTGCTCACTTTGCGGACCTGGAGTCAATTTGCATTTGTTGTGAACAACACTGTCAAAAGACAAGATATGTAACTATATGTTAGTTATTTTTGGGGGTAAGTTAAATCGTGCAGTTCCGTAACGTGCACAATTTAATAACTCATTTTATTTAGAACTATTCTATTTTTGAATGTTCTAACTTCAAAATTCGAATACACCCTCGCCTTTAAAGACGGATATCAAGAGGAAGTGATTCAGGTGTGACTCAATAGCTCAGCTGGAAGAGCATTACCCCTGTAAGGGAAAGGACGTGGGTTCAAGTCCCACTTGAGCATTTCACTATTTTATTTTATTCTACAGTGACCTCATAGTCTAAAATAAGTAATTATTGTTGGTTGAATGATTCGGCTTACAGTGATACATCGTGTCTAGGTAATAACCTAGATAGTAATAGATATCAAAGACACATTCAGTCAGTCAATCGCCTTTTTTAAGATCTTTAAAGCTTTACCGCGCTACACCGCAAGAAACTACAACAATTCATTTCCTTTAGCAGTAAACCTGTTAAGTTTCTAGACGAAGCAATCAATTTTCTTTTCAACTGATTCATTCTAAGCTGCGACATTATCATCCAGGTGATAAAAGAAGCACATTTTAATTCATTCTATCGTGAATTCTGTTAACCCAATTTGTAAATGCGACACGCAAACGCACATTTTTGTATCGATTCCCCCATTTCTATAGGGCTAATGAGGGGCTGTACAGCCATACTACGCGTCCGTATGTTTACTACCCCTGACGCGACCAAATCGAATTATCACTACAAACGGACTGAAGCTGTGACAGGCCTCCAATGTTAATTGTTCGTTCAAATAATCATTATGTGGGACAGTATTTACACTACAGATTCGAAAACATTCCGTCGACACACAATTTTGTATTTCGAATTTACACACCCCAGCAAAGATTTGTTAAATCGTCTTTTCTGTTTGAAATACGTAATTTCATTCGGACGTTCTGCGAATAAAATTAGATCTCTCATAATCTTATTCGTGCGAATTTCTTTTCATTAAACAAATTCACCTAAAGTTGTTTACTGTCACGGGTGTTCATTTGCCAAGGCCTCGCCTCTTTCGACCTGAAAACATCTCATTTGTAAGGATAAACGTTATTCATTTCTCTGTTAAATGTTGTACTTTAAAAAGTATGCCAAATGAGATGTTACTGCTTATTAAATGTATGATAAGCTTGTATAAAAATTTCGTTCCATTGGCGTGAGAAGTAGGTATAGAAAAATATGATTACCCTCACATCAATGTCAGTCTGGAATAACACATTGTAGGTCATCTAGGGGCGTGAAAAGGCATCTGATGAGGCCGTCAAGCTGAGTGCCACTATTATTAACATGGTACATGTTTACGACGGTGACCCTCTTTTCGAGACTTTGCCTTTAGCTTACCATCAGGCGAAATGAAGTCAAATTGACGTGTCAAAAAAAGACTATGGAAAAGTCACCAGAATTCCACGAACAACTACACTGACATATAGGCGTTATACTTATATTATTTTTTTCGCCAAATTAATACTTCCAGATGATTTTGCTGTCGAAACTGTGCCCAAATTCTTATTATATATCTTAATTATTTTTTCTCATAATGGTTTTTGTCCTAATTTAAATTGTCATAATAAGTTAGGCATAATTTTCTTTGTCATAATAATAGTGTGCCATAATTGGTTTTTAGCATACTGTGTTATTAAGCATGAATATTGTATATCCTAATGTTTTTATTCATAACTTTGATATGCATAAAGTTGTAAAGCATATTGTTTATTTGTCTAATAGTTATTTTAACACCCCGACTCAGTACAATCCAACTCGGATAGGTTAGGTTTTTTTTAATACCACCCAGAAGTAGGAGCCCGGCGAAGCGGGGCTCCGTCGAGCTTAGTTAGTAGACGCCATTGTATGCTTAAAATAGTTATGGTTAAGTAAACTTATGCTTTAGGATAGTACGCTTATTATGGTTATAGTAAATAGGATTAAAAAAATTATGATTAAAAAGTTATGGCAAATGAGTCATCATCATCATCATCCACATAGAGACGTTAGTCCTGATTGCATCCGAGGCCACGGTGCCCTCGGAGCTCAGGGTCCGCCTTCCGGCTCTTCCTCCTCCACTTCGCACGATCTTGGGCGTCCAAGGTAGTGAGACCGTTTTCACACATGTCACCCTCCACGACGCCAAGCCAGCACTTCTTGGGCCTACCCCTTCTACCTGGACCGGGTGGGGGCGCCATTGCCAGGCATTTGTTACCCACGTAGCTGGGCGGTTTCCGCAGGACGTGGCCGCACCAGCGGTGGCGGCTCTCTTGCATTTTATCTGCGATGTCACGGACATGAAGGCTGCCGCGGATGCGCGAGTTCCTCACGCGATCTTTACGCGTGACTCCACACATCCACCGCAGCATTTTCATTTCCATGACACGCAGCATCTGCTTGTGCCGCTCCAACAGCGGCCACGCCTCACAGCCGTGTAAGAGGACAGGTCTAATGATCGTTTTATAGACCTGCCCCTTCAGCCTGACTGGCATTTTAGAGTCGCAAGTGACGCCAGTCATTTCCAGCCACTTAGCCCACGCGGCGGCAATACGTGCCTTGACGTCGTAGTCGATGTCACCAGAAGCGTGAAGTACAGATCCCAGGTACTTAACCTAATCCGTGCGCTCGACCAAGTCATCGCCTATGCGAACGGGTGTGGGATCTGTTGAGTTTAACGCCAAGTACTCTGTCTTCGCCACATTTAGCTTCAGACCGCCGTTCTCAAGCGCCTCCTTCCACACTTTCACACGTCGCACCAATCTGTTCCTGTCTGCGTCCATCAGCGCAATGTCATCAGCATACATAAGCAACCATGGAGGCTGCTCATGTGAGTCTCTGATACTGTCCGACAAAACGTCTAACACTAAGCTGAACAGGTAGGGACTGAGTACGGATCCTTGGTGTACCCCGACGGTGATGGGGAAGGTTTTCGTGTCGCCAACAGCGGTCCGAACCACGGAACCGGATCTTGGTACATGTCTCGGATGGTGTCGATGTAAGCCTCTGGGACTCCTTTGGACCGCAGTGCCCACCAGATCATCGCGCGAGGCACACAGTCGAAGGCCTTCTGCATGTCTAGGAATAGACAGTACAGGGGCGTGTTTCTCGCCCTGTATCTCTCCGCGACGATCCTTAGGGCGAACGCCGGATCCATAGTCCCGTGTCCGGGGCGGAACCCATACTGACACTCCGAGAGGGTACTCTCCTGTCGGATCCGGGAATCGATTATCCGCTCGTAAAGCTTCATGGCGTGGGACATTATCTTTATACCTCGGTAACTACCACACTACTGCACCGATCCCTTGCCCTTGAAGACTGGCGTAATAACACTCAGCCTCCACTGGTTTGGGATTTTACCGGTGAGGAGGATACGGTTATAAAGATTTGCGAGGATGCCCACACCACGGGCACCCATTGCCTTCCAAGCCTCGATGGGGACTTCGTCGGGTCCGACAGCTTTCCGGTTCTTCATGCGACGAATGGCAGTCTGAACTTCAGCAGGCGTTATCGGTGGCACTAGTCCTAGATTTGGAGGGAGATCTGGTGGCTGCACCTCTTTATGCTGCTTATTCAGCAGATCGTGGAAGTATGAGCGCCATCTCTCCTTCACCGCGACTTCATCGTACAACAGGTTTCCTCCAGGGTCTTTGATGCAGCGGCACTTGGTTATAGCCTGCACCGCTTTGGCCCTGGAGCGCGCCAACTTGTAGATGAGCTTTTGCCCCTCAGACGATTCCAACTTGTTGTATAGCGGTTGCAAGTGGTCTCGTCTGGCCCTGGCTACGGCTCTCCTAGTGGCGCGTTTAGCCTCTTTGTACTCGTCGTGGTCTTCGGGAGATTTGGACGCTTGCCACTTTTTAAAGAGGGCTTCCTTCACCCTGATCTCCTTCTGGACTGTGTCGTTCCACCACCAGGTGTCCTTGTCACACTTGCGTCCACCCTTAGACGTGCCGAGTACTGCCTTCCTCGCCTCAAGGATAGCTGCCTGAATCTTGTCCCAGCAATCTTGCACTGGTTCGTCTACAGCATTAGTGCACTTATCACCGATAGCTGAGACGAAACTCTGAGACTTGGCTTCATCAAGCAGCCACCACTTGATTCTGCGTTGGCCGCGCTCAACTCGTTTGCCTTTGGGTTTTACGCGGAGGTTCATGACAAGGAGACGGTGTTGCGTAGTGAGACTCTCCCCGGGTATAACCTTGCAGTTGGCTACCCTACTGATGCTGTGCCTCCTAGTGAGCAGGAAATCGATCTGGGTAGCGCGCCCCCCACTTTTGTAGGTGATAAGATGTTCGGGCTTCCTTTTGAAGTACGTGTTCACGATGGCAAGATCAGCAGCCGCACACGTTCTGAGGATATGCTCACCCTCTGGGTTACGGCTACCGTATCCATAACCACCGTGGACACGCCCAAATTCCTCACACCCACCACCCACATGACCGTTCACGTCACCACCCAGAACAATCTCCTGCGACAGCGGAATGTCCCGGAGCACTCCCCCGAGTTGGTTCCAGAACGAGATCTTTTCGGCTTCGCCACACCCAGACTGTGGAGCGTAGGCACTTATCAGGTGGGTTACAATCCCATCGACAAGCACCCTCACAACCATAAGTCGGGCGCTATGGCGTTTCACCTCCTAGACGTCATCCTGAAGC
This sequence comes from Eilema sororculum, assembly GCA_914829495.1. Lineage (NCBI taxonomy): Eukaryota > Metazoa > Arthropoda > Insecta > Lepidoptera > Erebidae > Eilema > Eilema sororculum. Next base: position 10,297,504 of record OU618553.1, on the reverse strand, counting down.
TCCCGGGAGAGCACCACGCCCACCCCGGCCTGCCCATCAGCTGGTAGCCGTCTCCAATGAGCTTGGAGCTACTGCCCTCCCACCGAGTCTCCTGCAGGAACGCCACGGCCACCCTCCGCCTGGAGAGTACGGCGGCCAACTCCCTCGCGCGACCAGTTAACGTGCCGATGTTCCACGTTGCGAAGCGGAGTTTACGGGGATCGCGATTTTGGCCTATCTTCTTTAGCCGTGCCCGGCTCAGGCACGGTAGCCCTCGTCCACTTGTCACAAGAGGCGGGCGACAAATGAGTATTATGCGTAAATAATGTTATGACAAATAACATTATGCAAAACATTATGTTAAATTATGACATAAAATCGTAGGAATAAAAGTAGAGAACCAATTCTTTTTATCCGAAACAACTATAAAATCATATGAATGAAACCTGTATATTGAATGGATTAGATTTATATCTATATTGGATGTTTAAGGTTCCATCAAAATCTTTGGTGTCCAAATCAATTAACTTGCAAGCTGATTGTCGGACGAGATTATGCAGACTTTGCTCTCGTGGATGGAGTAACATAAAACTCAACCCGGTAATAGCCAAAATAAACCAAAACGATGGGGTTTCGGGTCATATTTCATTATACCAACCTACGTGTATATGCAAGTTTAAATATTCCCAAACTTAATGGCGTAATTACAGTGTGGTACAATGTAAAGTAAGTCGTTAGTCGAACGCATCGCAAATCACAGTGAAGATGTTGGACTATAAACTAAGCGAACTTAATGGATATGCACACTGGAGGCAAACAATGAGCTCGCCTATAATGCCTTTTCCTACAGACTTTTACTGCTATTAAGTAAATAAACACCCAGTAAGATTATGGGATAGGATGGCGTGAAAGCGAACGTTCACGATACTTAACATTATAGTTTATGATCCTTTAGTTTCAGACTACCTATAAATTGATACAATGTTGAGATATCATTTATAGGAAAGCAATTTTATATGTATCCATACTAATATTATAAATGCGCTAGTAACTCTGTCTGTCTGTCTGTCTGTATGTGTCTGCCTGTCTGTCTGTAAGTTGTGCTTTCACGCCTATACTACTGAACCGCTTTTGATGAAATTGGGTATAGGGGTAGATTAGACCATGAGAAAGGACATAGGCTATGTTTGGTCGCGATAACCGACATGCATGCGGGCGGAGCCGCGGGCAAAGCTAGTCCATACTTAATATTATAAATGCGAAAGTAACTCTGTCTGTCTGTCTTTCTGTATGTTACGCTTTCAGGCCTAAACCACTGAACCGATTATGATAAAATTTGGTATAACGGTAGATTAGACCTTGAGAAAGGACATAGGCTGTTTGATCGCGATAACCGACATCCATGCGGGTGGAGCCGCGGGCAAAGCTAGTAATTTATAAAGCGTATATTGTCAATATGTGATCATTAACATAATCAAGGTTTGCTATCCTGAAACTTTCTTTTCCTGATTTAGCTCTATTTTGCTGGCTCTAAATAATAAAATTAATAAAAATAAATGCCGAGTCGTATCCTCGATTGCCGTCTTATAGGCTAAAAATATTTTAATGGTTTTTTATCTTTGAACGAGGCCTATGAGACCAATTCAGCAGTTTAAGAATTTACAAACTACTTGTAATCGTATAAATATCTACATTTGATCGAAATTATTGCGGTGTGAAGATATGATGAGTCAAAAGGTATATATCATGAGTGTACTAACAAAAAGTCAATCTGTCAAAACCGCGCTCAAAGCCTCCACATATAAGCTCACGGGGTTTGTAGGAATGACATGAATTCAAATTCCCCCATTTGATGTGAGACGATTGCGTGCCTTGGGGATAAGACTGTCTCGAATGCGTGTCGGCGAAGAACCTAACAGGATGACGCTCTATTAATTTTCAATATAAATTTAGGAATAAATTTTGATGTCTTACACATCCCTGGACCCCCTCATTTTTCCTTTCATAATAGGCTCACGTTTGTATCTATATCCCAGTGGGGGGGGAGGTTTCTTTTTAAAATCTATTTATTAAATTACATAATATGGACAAAATAACGCAGTTACACGAAATAGGGAACGAGGATCCTGCCAAAGTCCGTGCATCAATTTTCTTCTAAAATAAAAATTGGTACAAACTTCACATATAGATCGACATTTACAAACTACTGGCTACATTGGAAGTAATTTTTACAGCATTAAGTATGCTAACTATACAAATCGAATAAATAGGGAAAAAGAATCTTCTCGGGCGGGACTCGAACCCTATTTATTCGATTTGTATAGTTAGCATACTTAATGCTGTAAAAATTACTTCCATTGTTTGGGCGCAGTTATCAAAAATCAATGTTTAAAAATGATTGTAACATCATTCATTGATTCCGATAGTTCGTAAGAAAAGCGGTAGATGACGCCACGTCGCCTTAAAGACGTATAAGATGGGAAATTTGAATCATATCGGGCGTGTCTCGGTAGCCGAATTGGTCAGGCATTCCCCCTGTAAGGGAAAGACTGCGGGTTCGAGTCCCGCCCGAGAAGATTCTTTTTCCCTATTTATTCGATTTGTACTGGCTACATCCCGCTTTTCACGGTTTATTTTTTTGGGATTAAAGGTCTTATAGTTAATACAGTTTACAAGCTAAACATTTCAAAACCTGAAAATAGTCCAACATTTTTTTTCTTCTTTTTCATGCGGAAATCCGACCCCTCGGATACCTCCCCCGCCGGAGCCGGAAGGGGAGGTTATGTCGGACTCGAACTGACTAAAATCACACGCCATCTGAGGGTCGTGGTGCTAAGCCGGAGGTGAGGTTGTCTTCGACACATCCCTCGCATCCCGGCTGACCCAGGGCCATCCCTTGCAGTCTGGCCCTCCTCGGGGAAAATAGTCCAATCAATGTGTACACATAATAAGCACAAACTTTTGCATTTCTTATAATATTAGTAGCATTGATTTCGAGTTGCCTTTAGTGAGATTGCATTCGAAAGACCCCCCTTAGAAGAATTTAAAGGTCTATACATTCTACTCTAATATAATGAATGTGAAAGTAATTTTGTCTGTCACTGTCTCTCTAAAACTTGTAAACAGGGTAGTGCGAAACTTTATAGGCTATTTAAGATCACCTACTTTGTCTGCACCCGCGTTTGACGACATCTACTCGAACAAAGTAGTTCGAATCTATTATGTGGTTCGAGTAACAGCTAGGATATGTCAACACTAAAAAAATCTTAGACCATATCAGTATATCGTCTAAGAATTATAGACAACATTTCTGACAAAATGCTTAGCAAAAAACGGTTTCAACGCGTTATCTGTATGTACGCTAATGTCGATATTGTTCTATATACTGTCAATGGGTGCACCTTATGGGATTTATGTAGAAGTTAACTTGTACCAAAGTTGTAGCTTTTTTACACCGAATTGGAGTGATGGAGATATTCTAAGTCTGAAGTAAATGGGGTGTCAAATAGAAGAATGTGAGTGTAGGTTTCATAATTTCACGCCAACACGCCAACAGCGATGTTGTGTGGCTCCCAGCTCATTTGCAACGTCTCGGCCTGCGACGTCTCGTTGAGTGATCGCACCGCACCGAGAGGAAGGAAGTCACCGCCTCCGAGGTGCGCCTCTATGCCATTATCTGCACAGTTAATGCCTTTTGTCAAGGCGCCATTCACATCGGAATAATTAATAATAGGGAGCAATTGTGTCTGTGGCAACCACGGCTGCTAGATTACGCTAATGTGAATTTTCTTAACAGTTTCTTTATTTCCATTGTTTGGTGGTTTTAAGGTTCCAATTTTTTTGATTATTTTCTGAGATCATGGAATTGTATTTTTTACGATTTAATTACTTATGAGCTCACACGCTACGAGTAAACGTTTCGATTATACTGTAACATTTAATCGATCCGTATTGCCACCTGCGTAGTCTAGGTACCTAGATGGACAACAGGAAATCTGTGTATTAAACAATCTTAAGCTGTACAGTCTCACACATACACTCACTCCAATTTATTGATACATACTTACTTCTAAGCTCGAATTAAATATAATAATACTGAATTGCACTAGTGTAAATCTGTTCTCCGGCCTTGCACCACGACCCACAGTCGGCGTGCGGTTTTAGTCGGTTCGAGTCCGACATAACCTCCCCTTCCGGCTCCGGAAGGGGGGGTATCCGAGGGGGGGATTTCACGCACGAAAAAAAAAAGTGTAAATCTGTTTATTGAAACTTAGTTTATATGTTTGACTCAATGTACTCAAACTCATTTATTGAATTTCGTTACCAAAATCCAACCTATATAACTAATAACTTAATATAGTATTAGCGAATCACGTCAATAGTGATTAATTACGACATATTTCTGACGCCGATCATTATCAAATAGGCACGGTTAATCGTAATCGTTCTAACTTTAAGCATTAATTAATTCGCTAGCTTTCGGATAAAGTAACAAAAGTGTGTTATCATATTATTTTCCCAAAGTAAAACCGCTTAAAAGTTGAAACACAACGATTTGGTCCTATCTAAATGACCCAAGTTGAACTATAATAGATCCCGGGTATCTGGGTAGGTCATTCACCCTTCCACAAATCAGATTGAGCCATAAATCCGCAATGTTGATGCAAGTCGGTGACACTAACTGAGATACAAGTTGGAGTTGTATGTCAGCGGCGACAGCGGTGACACGCGCCCAAATGTAAATTCGCCGAAATAAATCGGTGACTGCGATACCTATCACCAAACTGCGCACGAATTGAGGAAAAAGATCCATTTAAATGTAGATTGTCTCCGGTAATACTTCCATTTGTTTTTGTCTCGGAATCCACATTTGAGATACGATTCTAACCCGAAAACAGTTTCGTGGTTTCGAACGACTAGCGTCTCGCTCAAACAGAAGCCTCAATTTCTCTCATCCGCTTAAATAAACAAAATTGAAGTACGTTTTTATTGTTGTAGCCACTAGAACGGAATAAAATGATTCGAAGTTTACGAATTTACGTAAATGGTCTGTTATTGCTAAGCTAAACGTCTTTGACCAATAAAAAAGTTCTTAGTCATAAAACTGAAAGAGGAAATCGAAGGTACGTCGTAAAAACTATTACATTAAACTGAACAATCTATTTTGTTTCTCATACATTTGTGAGTAATAAACAGGTACTATTCAGTTTAATATGTATTTACTTTTTATAGCCAGGGTCTAAAATTATACAGCTTTTTTTATGAAACATTTTTGGAACATCTGCCCATCGCAAGTCGAAATATAGTATTATAGGATGAGTCTGTAAAAGAAATACTGTAGGAATTTGACGTTATATTATGAAATAGTAATTGCTGTTAACTAACATAGAAGTATTCCAAAGACCTTTAAGAAAAGTCCTATTAGAGCAAAACTGGATAAACGCTGTAGATGCAGAAAGTTAACTACTTATGTTGAAAAGAGGATGGCTGTAGCATAAAATACTTATGTAAGTATACTTATATTTAAAGTCAAAACTCGCTTGCATTCCCGCCACTGGTATGCCAAAAATAGTCATAAAAAACATACCTACAATATAAATATACGGGAACTATTCTCTAGTTTAGTTAATTACACCAGTCGGTAGTAAAACACTCGCCGGGATATTTACCATGTTTTTTTTGCACTCTCGAGTGCATCCGTAATCATGGCGCTTGTAACAGCACCGAAATATCTGATCCTCAAAATCTTTAAAAAACATGGTAAATATCCCGGCGAGTGTTTTACTATCGATGTAAGTGACCATGTCAATCAGAAATCATAATAACACCAATATTTCAACGTATTATGATCCAGAAAAGAGATGTTTATCAATATGGCCGCCCGCCCAAGCGACAAAGATACGAGGTGGTTTTTCAAATTCGGAAAGAACATGTCTAGTCCATCATTGATCACAATCAGCATCAGGAAAGAAGAGTTTTCATTTCGTCTTATTTACGTAAATTATAATATGAATTATACGTTTGCTCTTTTGTCCCTTAGAGGGTAGTAAACTAATTATAGTTCTGACTAGTTAAAATTTACTTTTGATAAACTTCGACGCTGGTTTTAACTTTCTCTACGACTTGTCGCGTTTCATGCTATATTTTTATTGGTCACTGCTGTTGATTCCGGTGTAGAAGGCATAAATCATACTTAGCAGCTAGCTAGTAAGTTTTTTTGTTCGAACTTCGGTTATTATTGAACGATTAGTAATGGTTTTATGCTATGAATGATATTGAATATAAATCAATTATTATTATCCATCAAAACAAATATGAGATTAACAGTTATAATGTCGTCAAAAGTACGATATTGAATGAAGTTTTCTATGCAAACAAACATGAAAATAATATACATGCATACTTAACTGTCGAACAACTGCACCAAATTGGAAAATCCTTTTGTTAATGTCCACATCTAAGCTGTTATAATTGCACCCGGGGAAAGCAGTAGTATGCAGCTAGTATTCTACACATTCTGTATAAATAATTAATAAAAATATCCTCAAAATAACCGTCAACGTGATTTAAAATTGGGTCTCGTTAAGTCCATTGGGCCGATAGAACCAATTAACGGCCAGTTTGCTCGATGGTGGCTTGCATTTTGACATGTTTTCCGATATCATCGAACGAAACGTGCTATTCGTCCCTGAGTGACTAAAAATATTTACTCCACGAAAATTTTGTTGAAATTTACATTGGCTTACTTTGCGCTTTGGTTCAAAATATTTTCATTCACAGTGAAAAGCTGTCACTTCATTTATTATTACTCAAACGTCAAATATCCTAAATGAGATCGATAACGGGCAGAGAGAAAATAAGTACTTCAGTAAGTTTGAACTTGGCTATTTAAATAAACTTTCTTCTAATAATACCGTATTAAGATACTATGCTAACTGAAATTAAATTTTTCAATTATATGTTTAAATAAAGCCATCCCTATAGTGGGAAAAATATTAAACTTGCAACTTTTCAACAAGTAGTAGAAAACATTCTTTTCTTTCCATTCTTTTCGTTGACCAATCATATCTTAACTGTGACAAAGTGTATCTATGTAGATTATCATGACTATGCTCGTAAGCCTATGATACTGAAAGTTTAAGAATTACAGCAATGTTACAAAAACCGAGAAACTATTTTGTTACTTTTTATAAAAGAACATTAGCAATCGAAATTATTAATATTTCCTCTAACCCCACCAGCTGGGGTGCTGGTTGGGTAACCTCCACGTTGGCCTTTCCGTTTCTTCCCCCTTTGGACCGCGGTCCTGGGGAGCGGAAGCGGGAGGGCTGGTGCACCCTGGACAACGGCTAACAGACTCCCACCATGGGAGTTCTGTTGGCCGTTGACAAATAACCCATCGGCGGACTCCACTGAGGTGGGGTCGTGGGATGACGGGCCTGTAAGGCCCGTGGTCGTCCGCGTCTCTCCCAGTATCCCTCTGCTTTCAGAGGAGACAGGCGAGAGACGCTTAGACAACCCAGGCGGGAGTGGCCCTGTCAGGGGCCGCTCGTGGGCCCTCCACATGTCCCTCTGTTTGCAGAGGACGTAGTGGAGGGCGCTCTAGGGCGGACGGGTTCTCCACCTTTGGCTTCGTCCAGAGGTGGGGGACATGGTCTGATGCAGACCACCGTGCGGCCAAACCGTAAGCCTGACCTAGGTCAGGAACGGTGGCCTCTAGTGGGCTACGAGGAAGACAACCTCTATAAAAAATTACCCCCAGGGGCGGACGGACTCGATCTGGTGCAGACCCCGTTCGGCCCGGCCGTAACCCTGAACGGACAGGACCGGTGGATCTTCGGATCCGCGAGGAGTTAACCTCTATAAAAAATCCCCAATCCTAAGCTCTGACGCCTGGCGATGGGATGAGTGGCTGGAGGGAGTCCAGTCCCAAGGGCGTCAATGTCGGAGGACGTAAACCTTAAACAAAACATGCAATGGACAAAAATACCGGAAAATCTACCCAGGAGGGTCCCAGCCTAGCTGGGGAGTCCCTCCCGTTGCCAGTCGGCAACGGCAGTCCCTATCCGTATTCTGGGGGGGACACTCATTGCCTGAGCCCGGCGCCGAGCTCTAAATCCGGCCCCAACAAAAACAGTAGCGCGGAGGTCGCGCTACACATGGACGATGCAGCGTCCGTATCAGCGGCGGCGATGACGTCAGAGGAATCTGGCGTCACCACCGAAGAAAACAGGCAGGCGCTGCCTGGGTTGCAGACGAGGTCTGCAGCCAAGAAGCGAAAGGGGAGGAAAAAGGTTCCCCTGCCCCGGGTGGCCGAGCTTGATGAGACATTCATCCCACCCAGCGGCACGAGCAGTAGTGAAGAGGAGCGGGAGCACAAAGTCCAGGCCACTGGCCGCGAAAGGGCCAGGAGGAGCGGTGGAGAGGCCGCCCGCCCCCCTCGGGACTCCTCCCCGTGGGTTGGATGCAACCCGGGGATGGATGTGCCTTTGGTCCCGGCCAACTGCAGAAGGACCATGATCCTTGGCCATCGGCTTGGCCGGATGATGATGGCGGGGCAGGGGGAGTCCCCGACTCCCGAGCAGGCCGCAATGCTCGGGGTCGTGCAGCAAATTGTTGCCGCCAGCAAGGGCCTGGCCGAGCAGGTGGCCGAGCAGGCGAAGAGGGAGGCCGAGGCCCAAAAACAGGAGGCAGAGTCCCGGCGCCAGCTCGAGAGGGTCACAGCGGAGCTGGAGGCCCTCAAAAGGCGGGTCGAGCACCTGACCGAGTTACCGGGGGTGACAACTCGGTCGATGCGGAAGGCGCAACTGAAGCGGTCGGCGCACTCAGCACCGGTGGGGCGGCCGGTGCAGTCGGAGCGGCCAGCGCAAACTGCGCAGTCACCGCGGCAACCAGTGCAGCCGCCGACTCGACCGGCAGAGCCGGCGTCGTTGGCCGATTGTATGGCGGCCATACGCGCTGAGATGGTGGCGCAGGAGGAGCGCACCAACCGGCGGCTGGAGGCGATCTTGGACATCGCCCGCCGTCCTCCTCTCGCGACGCCAGCCGGGTACGCCACCGCAGTGAGAGGCGGCACTGCCTCCCCGGCGGCGGCGGCGGCCCCGTCGGTGCCAGCTCGCCGCCCCCCTCCAGGACCCCCGGGTCCCGCACAGGGCGCCCAGGTCACCCAGGGCAAGGGTAAGGGGAGGGGCAAGGGTAAGGGGAAGAAGTCCCCAGCCCTGGCCTCAGCCCCGCCCCCAGCCCGGGTTTCAGTCCCGGCCCGGGCTCTGGCTCCGGCCCCGTTAGGGGGCTGGGAGGTAGCCGGAGCCAATAAACAGAGACGGAGCGCCGCTAAAAAAGCAGCCAAATTGGCCAGAAGGGCCAAGGCTGCCATGATGGTAACAGCGCCGAGGAGGCTCCGCGTCCCTCGATCGACGGCCGTCGTCATCACATTGACGGCGGAAGCGTCGGAGAGAGGTGTGGAGTACGCCCAGGTAGTGAGGCAGGCAAGGGCCTGCATCGACCTGGGAGCCCTCGAGATCCCGGATCTGGTGTGCAAGCCCACGCGCACCGGAGCTCGGATCTTCGAGGTCCCCGGCGCTACCAGCGGCCCTAAAGCCGACGCCTTAGCGGCTAGGCTCAGGGAGACGCTGGACGTAGCTGACGTCCGGGTGTCTAGGCCCAACAAGTGCGCAGAAGTGCGCATATCGGGTCTGGACGACTCCATCACGGCCGAGGAGCTTAGGCTCGCCGTGGTGGAGGCCGGAGGCTGTCCTCAGGACACAGTGAGGGTCGGAGCAATACGCTTCGGCCGTCGTGGACTGGGGGCAGCAGTTGTCGGCTGCCCCATCGCGGCAGCCCAAAAGGTTGCCGATGGGCGGAGCCTCCTCATCGGAGGCTTCCAGAAGGTGCAGGTACGGCTCCTGCAGGCCCGACCGGCACGGTGCTTCCGGTGCCTGTCGGTGGGCCACGTGGGGGTGCAGTGCACGGCGGAGGTAACAGTCGGTGACCGTTGCTTCCGCTGTGGCCAACCCGGTCATAAGGCCGGTAATTGCGAAGCTCCGTTGCATTGCATCAGGTGTGCAGCGGAGGGTAAGCCGGCCGACCACAGGGTTGGCGCCAAGGCCTGCACCGCGGGGAGGCCGAAGCCTGGAGGCAGGCGCTCCGTCTCCGGTTCGCGGCAGGGCGTGGAGATGGGCGTTCCATAATGGATCCTCAGCTCCGCGTCCTGCAGGCAAATGCGAACCACTGTGTCGATGCTCAGGCACTTCTGCTCCAGAGCATGGCACAGTGGGGCATTAATGTCGCCGCTGTCGCCGAGCCGTACATTCACCGGTTTCTCGGGCCTGCCTGGGAAATCGACCTGGACGGATCGGTGGCACTGGTGCACAACGCTGCTGCCGGCAGCCCCCCCCTTGTTGTCGTGACAAGGGGGCATGGCTGCATGGCGGCACTTATGGGGGAGATAGCGGTCGTGGCAGTATACTTCTCGCCGAACCGAGACCTAGTTGAGTACCAGCAGTGGCTGGATCAGCTGGGCGTCGTCGTCAATACCTGTTACCCTCACCCGGTTCTGGTGCTCGGGGACTTTAACGCCTGGTCTCTGAACTGGGGTTCCCGATGCACTAGACCGAGGGGCAGGGCAGTGGAGAGCTGGGCTGATAGTTTCAGCCTAGTTCTTCTGAATCGCGGGGCCGTCGCCACGTGCGTGAAGAGACGGGGCGACTCAATTGTGGACCTTTCGTTCGCGAGTGCCCCGCTCTCAGGCCGTGTGCAGAGCTGGCGTGTCCTTGAGGAGGTGGAGACAGCGTCGGATCATCTATACATTCGGTTCGACGTCTCTCCCCCCGCGGGCGCCACGCCGGTTACACCGGCTCCACGCGAGCCACGTTGGGTGCTTAAGCGACTGGATCGGGAGGTCCTCCTGGAGGCCGCCATCGTACAGGCCTGGGCCTCTGCGCCGGACAGGCCTGTCGACATAGACGATGAGGCGGCGTGGTTCCGGGAGGCCATGACACGTGTCTGCGACGCGGCTATGCCTAGGGCTCCGCCCTATAATCCGAGGCGTCAGGTCTACTGGTGGTCAGCGGACATCGCGAGGCTGCGACAGGCCTCCGTGATCGCTTTCCGCCGGTGGACCAGATTCCGAAGGAGGCGTAGCCGCCCCGCAGATACGGAGCCCCGAGAGGCGGAGCTTCATGCGGGGTACAGGGAGGCCAGAAAGGCCCTCCGAGTGGCGATAAGGCAGTCGAAGGCTGCAGCTCATAAGGAGCTGCTGGAGACGCTGGAGCGGGACCCATGGGGGCGGCCTTACCTTATGGTAAGGGGCAAGCTGCGCCCCCGGGCCCCACCGTTAACCCGGTGTCTCCAGCCGGAGCTGCTCGGAGGAGTCGTTGGCTCCCTGTTCCCAGCGCGGGCGGTGGAACATATTCCACCGCAGATGACTCCGCCACCTAGGTCGCCTATGGCACCCAACGTGGATGACGACGACGTGCCCGAGGTCACTTGGGTAGAGCTAGAGCTGGCGGTGCTAAGGCTTAAGGCCAAGAACACCGCCCCGGGACCCGACGGCATTCCAGGCCGAGCGTGGGTCCTAGCTCTAGGCGAAGAAGACGCTCTCGAGCCCCGACTGAGAGGGTTTCTCAGCGCATGTTTGGAGCGAGGCCAGTTTCCGAAGTTGTGGAAGACGGGGAAACTGGTCCTCATCCGAAAGGCGGGACGCCCGGCGGACTCACCGTCCGCCTACAGGCCGATAGTGTTGCTCGACGAGGTGTGCAAGCTCTTTGAAAGAGTGATTGCAAAGCGCCTCGTCGAGCACCTATCCAGAGTGGGGCCTGACCTGGCGGATGGCCAGTATGGCTTCCGCCGGAGGCGCTCCACCGTGGATGCCATCATGCGCGTGGGGACTCTGGTGAAGGACGCCGTCGCTCGGGGCGAGGTGGTGCTGGCGGTGTCACTGGACATCGCCAACGCGTTTAACACCCTGCCCTGGAGCTGCATTAGGGAGGCGCTCGTGTATCACGAGGTGCCTCTCTACCTTCGCCGCATAGTCGGGGCGTATCTATCGGAGAGAGCAGTCGTCTACCCAAGTGCGACCGGGCTCGGTCGGCGAGAGATGTCGTGCGGTGTTCCGCAGGGATCGGTCCTGGGACCGCTACTGTGGAACATCGGTTACGACTGGGTGCTTCGCGGTGAGTTCGCGGACGGTGCCGCCGTCACTTGTTATGCGGACGACACGCTGGTGACGGCGTGCGGAGCTACATACCGCGAAGCGACCCTGAAGGCCACGACCGCGGTTGCCCAAGTCGTGGAGCGGATTCGGCGGCTGGGTCTCGAGGTGGCTCTGCATAAAACCGAGGCCATGTTCTTTCATGGGCCTCGGCGCGTGCCACCGGAGGATTCCAGCCTCATAGTGGGAGACATTTCTATCGGCATCAAGGCCCAGATGAAATATCTGGGACTCGTGCTTGACGGCCGGTGGAACTTCGGGGAGCATCTCCGAAGACTGGCCCCCAAATTGAAGGACACAGCTGCCGCTTTGGGGCGGCTGCTACCCAACATGAGGGGGCCGGATGACTCCTGCAGGAGACTCTATGCGGGAGTCGTGCGGTCCATGGCCCTATATGGGTGCCCAATATGGGCGGACACCCTGACGGTTCACAAAGCGCGTCTGCTGCGTGGACCGCAGCGTGCAATGGCCAGCAGGGCCATTAGGGGGTACCGCACGATATCCTTCGAGGCGGCGAGTCTCCTTGCCGGATCCCTACCGTGGAACCTGGATGCGAGAGCCCTTTCGATGCTATATCGGTATCGTAAGGAGGCGCGGGAGCAGGGACGGGAACCCGAGCCCGAAGAAATTCGGGCCGTGAGGTCTCAGCTCCACAGGGACATGGTAGCGGAATGGGAGCTACGACTTGGGCGACCAAGCGCAGGGCACGCCGTAATAGCGGCGGTAAGACCCATCATGGAGGAATGGCTAAAGAGGCCACACGGCAGCCTCTCGTACCGGCTGACGCAGGTGATTACCGGACACGGGTGTTTCGGGAGTTACCTGTGTCGGATCCGGAAGGAGCCAACGTCCGAGTGCCATCACTGTGATGCGAGCGAGGACACAGAGCTGCACACGCTGACCGAGTGCCCGGCGTGGGACACGCCGAGGCGGGTCCTAGTGGCGGCTCTAGGGGTGGGAGTCCTCACACTCGTCACATTGCTCACAGCGATGGTACGATGCGCAAACGCTTGGGGTGCGGCCGCCTCCTTCTGCGAGCAAGTAATGCTCGAGAAGGAGGCGGCCGGTCGGGTCCGGACCAGACTCCGGGCCCGGGAAGCCCGTGCAGAGCGAAGGCGAACCGGACGTCGGAGGTCGCAGAACGACCTCCGTCCTCCATGAGCGCTGGCCTGGGGGTGACTGGTGGAGCCGCCTGTCACCCTAGCAGAAGCAGGCCGCGGCGGCGGCGCAAAGTGCGCCTCCCCGTAACCGGGGCTACATGGGGACATTTTGGTCCCCACAACCCGAAGGGGGCCATCTCGAAAGAGATGGTCCTGGGTCTGTCGGGGTGCGAGAGATATGCTTTTGGCAATCTCACCTCCGGCAACCAAGGACCCAAGATGGCGTGCGTTTTAGTCGGTTCGAGTCCGACATAATCACCTCCACCGGCTCTGTGGAGGTGGTATCCGTGGGGATTTATCGCACGATAAAAAAAAAAAAAAAAAAAAAAAAACCCCACCAGCTAGGCTAAATTGCTTGTGTTAGGAGTAGTTTCACGTTGGTAGTGTAAAGGCCATGATTCGAATCCGGTACCTCTCGATCGTAAGGCCGACTCCAAACTCAAAACTCTTTCAAAGTATTCATACAAATATGTAAGCACTTTTTTATGCGAAAAAAGTATTGTTTTAAACATTGAGTCCGTTTGGTACACCGTTAGCCTCTTCTGCGTTCATAAAATCAATTCCCGTCAGTTTCCTCCTCTGAGGTTTTAATCATCGCAGTCGAAGGACGTCCCTCACGTACAGTTTCATGTAAATTAACCAACCCAATTATACAAAGTATCAATAGAATAAGGTTCCATAATTAAATGTTAACTTTTTATCTTGATTTTTAACTAGCCGAAAAATAAAAAAAAATAAAATCCTGCAACCCGATTGATTACAACTATAGTTATATGCATATTGAATAACACACTTGTACTTTTCCACTGACTTTATTTCTAGACCTGACCGGTTTCGCCTTACATCTACAGTATAAACAATAGTTATATGCCTTTTATCTTAAAAAGTTACCTAAGCAGCAGAAGGTCGTTTATTTAAATAGCTGCTGAAATTGTAATAAACTCATTAAAAAGCAAACGCTTGTAACAACAGAGGTATCACTACCAACGCAAGGGGAATGAAAAAATCCAAAGTCTTATATACTAAACAAACATGGTACGAGTACAATGCCACATAAAAATCAAATCGTGGTAATTCCTTTAGCAGGCGAATTCATGCCACGGTAAAGTTTTACCACGTTATGTCACCAAAAACTTTGTCCAACCGAAAATCATAAAAAAGACCTTCTTTAAATTTTACTTACTTTAATTTGATTACGTTGCTTCAAAACATTTTCATTTCCCAAGAAATGTTGTCACTTTAATTATTATTCAGACGTCAAATATCAACTTGAAGTCGATAACAAGCAAAGGGAACAGTAATAATTTTATCAAGTTAGAATTTGCTTGTAACTCAATCGAACTTTATTTAATAAATCTCATATTTATTGAAATATGTATAAGGTCATTACATTATTAGGCAATTTTTTAAACAATTCTTGTCCTATGAAATATTAAAATTTCAAATTTATTTCCCAGTATTTTTAAGAATGGCATCCAGCTTGTATGCTTTCGTTAAAAGTACCGTGAATAATGCCATTTGGTGCTATTTCCAACTCTAGAATAATAACGGAAAAGTCAATTTTAAAGATATCGTGATTTACAGTGAAAAGTCACCACGCGTGACATGCAGTTGAACACTGCTTATGATCCTTCTATCCTGAAATAATTTCTGCGATCATTACATTTCTCACCACTATAATGTTTATTTCTTGTCTGATTCTTCCTATACTTAGTGGATATTGTAGTTATTGCATTCAAAGCAATTGCAAGCAAATTGCTGTTCATTTCATTCTTGTAATGAGCACAACAGCAATACGTTCGTGCCTGTAATAAAGTAATATTAGCGAACTTAATTTACTACGTATATTTAAATACTACCGTCGTGTAGTTCCTATTCTTCAATGTCTGTAATTTTCAATGTAAATTTTGATTACTAATAACCCTCCTTTTGCCTTCGCCGTAGTCGGGTAAAAATAATTTGTTGCTGTTGCATGCGCATAATTAATACTATTTTTGATAAATTGAAAGCTTCGTCGCGAACCAGGGTAAAGTTATATAATCAACAAATAATTATAGTCCATTTGAGAAATGCGTCACCATAAAATTCAAAAATGCCATCCCGCGGTTTCCCGCGAGTTTATTGCCTGCGAGTTGATGAATGACTCGAATATATAGGTTTGGTGATGATTAAGTTCACAGTGTTTTATTTTAATTCAATCAACCAATTAGCATCGCAGTCTGCTGCTGGATATAAGCCTCTCCCAATATTTAGAGGTTTTAGACTACTATTTCCATGCTGGCCAGAGTTAGTAAAGGCTTTGATTTTGAGGTTTCCTTCACTCGCAGTGATATCGTCTGCGTATTTATCCGTTAATCGCCCCTTACGACAACCTTTGGATGAGCTGGGGTGGTGATACTTGTATTCTTTCTCGGTCACCACACAGATAATATATTAATTGCTAGTCGTCAAATAGATCTGCGGTAGCCTAGTGGTATGGGTAAAGGACTGCTGAGACGAGGTCTCGGGTTCGATCCCAGGTTTACCATGGTACACACCAATGACTATACGATGCTTTTCGAAGTTATGTGTGTATTTATCGCAGGTTTATAAGTGCCCGGTTGATGGCAATAGGCTCGCCACCTATTACATTGGGACCTAAACATAAACTGGCGAAATGTGGGTGCTAGCACCTCTGCCTACCCCTTCGGGTAATACAGGCGTGAGTTTATGTTATGTTATGTTATGTCAAATAGATCGACTGATTGAAATTCTACATCGTACTATTACTACTAATATTCTTTACGGGTGATCGTTAACAACAATGTTAAAGAAGTGAGAGATAGCTGAACCTTACTGAGAAGTATAAGTAGATTAGTCCTAGATTTTCTTTTTAGCTGCTTGTTGCTCGATATATACAGCCCAGACTCAGCCTGAGATGCACGGCTCGAGTAAACAATAGTGCCCGAAATACGGCAATGGGCTCACCCCCTATTACGTGGGATGAAATACTATGATTGGTGAAATGTGGGTGTTTAGCCACCTCTGCTTAACCCTCCAGGGATAACGGCGTGATTGTATGAATGCTCGTAGAACAACAAACATGTAAAATCTTACAAGGCTAAGACTTAGGCTATTTTTCCTTAATTAGTGTTTTTTTTATTTTTGATACGAATTACTTCATTCATTCGGATTAAAATAGTAAATTGATTGATAATTTTAGGTGGACACTCGCTATTCGCGGACGACTAAAATTGTCCGGATGGTATCCAGATGATTTTAATTAATTCCAAAAAAGAAAAAGCAATCAAACTAAGACAAAAGAAAACGTCCACAAGCGAAGCAAACCTCCTGGATACTAACCGATAATGTATTTTTTTCTGTGCAATCGCAATAATTATAATCTTCTAGTTCTCATAGCAAAACATGAAAGGTCGATGATACTTGGGATTACCAGGCTATCGAGAATGTTATCTTAATCAGAAAGTTTATTTTCAGAATTAAATGTTTTACAAATCGTTTTCATGAATGTTACGCAGGTACTGATTAATACGCTGAACTAGATCTCATTTCAAGAAATTGTAAGATTCGTATTTCGTTTTGTTTGTCTCTCATAGAATAATTATCTTGACTATAC
This sequence comes from Eilema sororculum, assembly GCA_914829495.1. Taxonomy (NCBI): domain Eukaryota; kingdom Metazoa; phylum Arthropoda; class Insecta; order Lepidoptera; family Erebidae; genus Eilema; species Eilema sororculum. The sequence goes on along the minus strand of OU618553.1, from coordinate 10,280,541 downwards.
AAACAGATCTTGGCCTTATTTGCTGTTTGTAATATTTTAGAAGGCCAGCCTGAAAATTGTAAAACTCACTTTCTAAGGCTGTTTAACAGTGACATTAATGAAGGATCTTAATCTCTGAAATTCATTTGCGAAACCATTTCAAAAGCAAGAATATTACTAGATATTAAAAGCATTAGGTAGGTATGCTCACTTTCTGCTCATCAATTTTAAGTCAACAATCGGTTTGGGACGACATTTGACACTTTATCACAATCACAGAGGAAGGCCAAAGCTGTACTTTGGAATCTGAGGTCCATTCTCCTGCTCTGCCTCTTGGTTTGGCCATTTTTGGCTTTTGCGAGAAGCCTACACCAGAGACTCGTACATTAATATAAATCAGCAGGAGTACCGGCTAGCAGATGAGTATGGTTTTGGAATCGAAGATCTTGGCGGTTCCAATATTCGGTTTAAGACCTTAATATCCTAAATATAAAGACTACAGTTATTATTTTGAAATTACAGAATAATAATTAATCTGTCAACGCGTAGAAACATTTCGATAAAACCACAGTTTTGTGTTAGAATAAAGCACACTACACGACCGGCCACAAAACCTTTCAATCACGTCATCAACTAAGGAAGTTCACTAACGAATACGAGAACTCTTGAAAAGCTCTTAACCAGCGTGGAAAACATAAACCAGGCACACGGGCGCATTTTATAAAGTTAACGGCAACTCGATTAAGGAAGCAGTCAAAGAAAGTTGGAAGAGCGAAGTTTGAGTGGGAGGAGGCTGATTGAATTGTACGCAACTTAACGTTACATTGCATGGCCTCAGTACATGAGCCGTAAAAACACAAGTTTAACTGTTATTGGAAAACGTTCGCGACATGTCATTACGTGTCTTGGAACGCGATTGTGTCTGTTATGTCGGCGACACTCGTTTATGAGCTCTTTTACTTTTCGCTCTTTACTGATTACTTCCTGGTATCTACTATATACAAGCCTTTAAAAAAGTAACTATAAGATCATTAACTACGAGTCCGTTTCCATAGAGTCATCCTTAGATTTTTCTAGTCCATAGTGAACAGGTTACTTTCAGGCAAGAGTGCTTCAGCATCGATAACATCATCACTTATCAACAATTAAGGTTATATAGTAGTCAAACGCGAGCCCATTTTTTATACAAAATTAATCTCTGCCATTAGCATTCCTTTCCTTTCTATAAAAAGTATTGACTATATCCGTAATTTTCATTTCAATCAATCCTCTTCCTCTATCCTCTTACTGGTCAAAGCTTTTGCAGCTGTTCTGTCACCAATGACCTCATTGCAGCTTATCCTCGCGACATGTTTCATATTTTGTTGATTGTGTATCATAAAATAAAATGTCGACACATTATCCGCGGCACTATACACTTAAGTGCCATCTATTTTGGTACACTTAAGTGTTATGTTAGTACTTCGGCGTGTTTTGTTAATGGCGTATGACTGGTTGTTCGCTGTTCTTAAATTTAACGTGGTAATGGGGACGTGTAATTTATCTAAAAGGAGTTTAGAGGTTCACTGAAAATGTTAGTGTAAATTTATTGCGGAACATTTAATACACCGCGCTTTTTGAACCGAAGCATAGCTTAACTAGTTTGTACATATTATTGATTCTAGAATGCGGACGAGCTTATTTAAATGTATTTCTTCAGCAAATACATACAACTTATACATAGAAGCCCCGTAGCTTCACAGGAAATTTTGAAGTTATGTATTCAACACAAACTAATGACTTTTTAAAGAGTGCAATCAATCAATGAATTAGCCTATTGCAGTTTTCTGCTGAACAGAGGCCTCTCTTAATGTGCGCCATTGGTCCTGATCCTCCGCATTCTGCATCCGGCATAATAGTACTTCCGTAAACTCCTCCCGTCCAGCGTACTTGCTTGTATTAGAAGTGGGTTTACGTCGGTATAATTAAAACCCGGAAAATCTCGATCATTAGATTAGGTTAGTTTATCAACCACCAAGCTACCGATGCTTATAACGCATGACGCATTCAGATATCAATTACTCCACAAGAGACAGTAAATTACCTGTAATACCAGTTACAACGTGTCATAACCATTCAATATTAATTCATGAACTCCCTCAGGGGGAAACAGAACTAATTTCTATTAATAACGACCGAACACTATAACGTCATTATTATATAAGCCGTACCTGAACATTACATAATTTGCATGCCCTCGACATGTATAATGTATAGTTGAACATTGCGGGGCTTACCGTCTTGTTATTGGTTGAACAGCGCGACTTCAATTAATTATCCTTGTCCGAACGTTAAGCTGTTGTATGCACGATCTGTATTCCCAAAACAGGTATTTATACTATCACATATAGAGTTATACATTAACTATGAAATAATGTTATTTTTTTGAGATTGAAGACCTATTACATCATCATATTACATACTCACGCCGGTAAATCCTCATAGGGATAAGCAGAGGTGAATTAACACCCATGTTTCACCAAGTATGATTTTCGATCCTACATAATAGGGGGCTAGCATATTGCCGTCTAGCGGACTTTGTCTTGAGCTGTATTTTTGCTGTCAGATGAAGAACAGCCCTATCCCTTAATCACCTTTTACGACAATGATAGAAAGAGCTGGAGTGGTCCTACTCTACTCCACAGGGAACCAACACAACGAGATATATATAGTGGTAACTATACCTAAGTAAACCACGCTATAACTACACTTGTAAGCTCAAAGTATTAACCACACGATAGCTACACGCAGGTAAGCTCACATTCACATAATAATATTCCATTAACGTAGTTTCAGTAAATTGTTCATGAAATCAATGATTGAATACGTCAGCGCACACTGCGGATGTTTCGGACAAACAAATAGCCTGTAATCAATCGTATTATTTGGATGTCGCTCTGTAGTCTGTCGACAAAATGAATGAATGTAATAACAATGTGGAGTAACAACTATTGTGTCTATTTCTACTGTGATCAATTTGATCATGTGGATCCATTGTTACGATAATTATAAGCTAAATAGTCTATTGTATACCATAATGAGTGATACGACTCATAGATTCTCGACACTTTTGGTGATTAGAAAAGCTCTATTTGGGACAGAGAAGCCATATAATGTGGCAATACTGTTGGTTTTCTGAGAACGTTACCGCAAGAGGCATGCAATGCGAAGGAATTCTAGTGCTTATATTTGGTTTCTTTTAATTTTGTACTATTGTATTTTATTTATTATTTTTTCTACTGTGTATCTCGCACGTGTTCTCCTGGACAGGAAGGGAGAAGGTTGGTTTATTATTTGAATTAGGTCATCAGAACACTCGCCAATACTGGGGGTGATAAAGGTGATAACCCAGAGAGGCTACAACTCTAAAACAGAGATTCTAAAGGTGTTAGTAACCTCAAAACTCCAAAAAAAATAAATTCTATATTAATTTTATAACACGAATAAAGTGAATAGCCGATATGATTTTCAAAAACACACCCACAATCATAAAAGAACACGTTACTACCATAACTGTCTATGTCATATTTTTATATCCTCTATTTTGAGGGTGGACGATAACAGTTTTTAAGCACGACATGTGGTACAAAAACATCGTGTTTACTGTGAATATGATATGTAGGAAAATATCTTAAATTCCGTATAATATGTTGTATGTACTTTAGGGCTACAGTTCATCGCTGTTTTGAACTTCGAAATTCAGTATGACAGTCTGAATAACACACTTGTAATTTGCCACTGAGTTTAATTTTATTTCTGAACCTGACCGGTTTCGCTTTACGGCATTCTCAAAGGTTTACATTGATGGTTTAATTATTCCAATTCCCAAACACTACAATATTTGCATTTTTTCATGTGTAGGTAATTTTAAACTTCGGTATATCAATTTTTCCCCAAAATGTGGGAAATATTTATAAGTTTGGCCTCCCAATTTTTTAATGCACTATAATCTAATGTAAAAAATTTAATGTAATGTGTAAAAATATATCACATGATAGGTTTAATCGTAGGTATATCTTTATATCCTACTACCCATGAGTGGAACTATCCTTCTCTCTAACAACCGACGTACTAGAGTACACAACTGCTTGGACCATATTATGATTAAAACTGAATCTCCAGCATCTGTGTGCGTAATCAATTCGACTATAACGGACCATGCCTCAGTACTGCTTAGCTTTGACTTATATGGGCAGAGACCGAGAAAACAATTTTTTTATAAAAAAAACTAATTTTGAAGCCTGCATTGAGTACCTTAAGAAAATTGATTTCTCATTCATTTCTCCTACCTGTGATGCCAATATAGCAGCAGCAAGGTGTGGCGAAATAAACGAGTAACCAAGAGAAACATTGGCTTTATTTAACTGAAATAATTCCACTAGACAAACTCAATGATTAAAAATAATAACGTATGACAGTTGACACATTTAGTATTGACAATACTATGGAGATCGTATACAGTGCGGAGGTCGCATATCACCTCATTCTCCCCCGGTTCAGTCTTCACTCTCACTCCCATCAACCACAAAGTCCGCCAGGTAGGAGGGTAATTTTCGCGTTCTTTTAGATCTCCTGGGGAGTCCAGTCCGAAGAAGTAAAGTAAAGTAAAGTAAAGTATCTCTTTATTGCGTACACCAAGGAATAAGAACATGTGTTGTTTGTAGGTACATTTCAGGTATAGACAATAGGCGGCCTTATCGCACAGTGGCAATCTCTTACAGGCAAGGTTCTTCTAAACGAGGCGGTGACGGAGGAGCGATGTTTTCAGGTGGGGGTGTGGAGTTTTCTCCAGACGGAAACGTGATGTTATCATCTTCGGAGGCCGTTTCAAAGTTATCGTCTCTACTATCATCAGTAGTACTGGGGAAGGGAGCTAATTGACGGTTTGATACCGTTGAGGTTTCTCCATTATCCCGACTTATGAGCGAGTAGTAGGGATTGGTCTCTAGGAGCTCGGCTTCCTCGACAAGAGGGTCCGTTTTTGAAGAGCGTACGTTCTTCTTAACGAGGATCGGTCCCGGCGTGAGCCAAGATGGCAGTGAATCTCCGTTCGGGGATCTTCTAGGGTATATGAAAAGTTTTTCGTGCGGAGTAGCGTTTGTTGCTGTACACAGGAGGGAGCGGACACAATGCAATGCATCCTTCAGCACTACTTCCCAATTTTCCACCGATAATGCCTTTGATCGAAGGCTGAGTTGAATAGTTCGCCAGAGCGTTCCGTTAAGTCGCTCCACTTGGCCATTACCCTGGGGGTTATAGGGCGTCGTTCTGGACGAGGCTATGTTTGACTGTCGTAGAAATGATTTGAACTCTTCGGACATGAATGACGACCCTCTATCACTATGAATGTAGAGAGGTTGGCCAAATGTCAGAAAAAGGTCTTTCAGGCAAGTAATGACGGTGGCTGAGGTCATATCCTTACATGGGTAAGCAAAAGGAAACCGACTGTACTCATCAATGATCGTAAGTATGTACTTGTTAGCTGTTTTAGAAGGCAGTGGTCCTTTAAAATCTATGTTGATCCGTTCAAACGGCGACGTAGCTTTTATCAGTTTACCCTTGGCCTTTAAAAACCTCGGTTTTATTTCGGCACAAGTAGGGCACGAGGCGGTCATCTCCTTGACATCATTAGCCGAGTAGGGCAAGTTTTTAGATCTTACCCAGTGATACATTCTAGTTACTCCCGGGTGGCAGAGTGCGTTATGTAGTTCTTTCAACTTGTTTATATTCATGTAGGCGCATACGCGGGATAGAGCGTCCGCAGCAGCGTTTTCAGCGCCTGGTCTATAAACTATATCGTATTTGAAACAAGACAGTTCTAATCGCCAACGTTGGATCTTCTCATTTTTTATTTTACTGTTATGATTTTGATTGAACATGAAGGCTACCGATTGTTGGTCTGTTATAAGAAGAAAATGTCTACCAATCAGGTAGTGTCTCCATTTCTTTAGGCTTTCTACTATCGCGCAAGCCTCTTTTTCGATTGAGGAGTGTTTGCATTCAGAGTTATTCAATGTCCGAGAGAAAAAAGCAACTGGTCTTCCATGTTGGGTCAGCGTAGCCCCTAGCGCGAATTCCGAAGCGTCTGTTTCGACTGCAAACATTTCGTTGTCGTTGATGGCTACTAGAGCGGCTGCCTTGATATCTTGCTTGAGATCTTCGAAACACTTGAGCGCATCAGGTGGCAACGGGAAAGTTGTCACGCATGTAAGTGGCTTTATTTTTTCGGAGAAACGCGCAATCCATTTAGCATAATGAGCAAGCATGCCTAGGACTCGTTTTAGTTCACTAGTTTTAGTTGGAGCGGGAAGCTCTAGAAAAGGTTTTAGTCTATCCGGGTCCGGACTGATTGTATTATTTTCAACAGTATACCCAAGCAAGTTGATTTTAATCTTATTAAAAACACTCTTCTGTTCGTTTATAGTTAAATGAAATTTATTAGCGGCGTCCATAAAGCGTTTTAGATTGTGGTCATGATCCCTTTGATCTTTGCCGCAGACGGTTACATCGTCTAAGTAGGCAAACGTTCCTTCTAGTCTCTCTTCTGTTATGATGAAGTCCAGGGTTCGTTGAAAAGCTGCAACGCCATTAGTCACGCCAAATGGAATGCGTGTAAACTGATACAATTTACCGCATGCTTCGAAAGCTGTATATATCTTTTCATTTTCTAAGATAGGTACTTGATGGTATGCGCTCTTTAGGTCGATTTGACTGAACACTTTAAATCTTGATACGTTGTTCACGACTGATTCTATGTTTGGCAAGGGAAAGGCATCCAGATCGGTGAATTTGTTTATGGTCATGGAGTAATCAATGACAAGTCGTTTTCGATGAACTCCTCCTCCCGCTACGAGGACTTGGGCCCTCCAGGGGGAAATACTTGTTTCAATGACCCCGTCTTCAAGTAATCTGGACACTTCTTCTTTTATGAAGTCTTCATCTTCCTTACTGTAGCGCCGGCTTCTTACAGCGATCGGTTGAATGTTCGGCGACAGATTTGTAAATACGGAGGCTGGAGGCACCGAAGCTCGTAACACGTTGCATATCTCTAAAGGTTCGCCAGGTCCACCAAGATCGAAATGAACGCTCGAGTGATGTTTGAGCAAGTCATGGCCGACAATTACGTCGGCACAGAGGTTGTCGACAACTAGAAGAGGTGTTTGTTTGTAAGTATGCTTATTCATCGTAATGGTAGCAAAACAGACACCTTCGACAAAAGAAACTTGATTGAGAGAAGCGAGATTGACAGTCTGCTTGCAGGGTTTTTTGCGTAGTTTCATTATGCGAGCAACTTTACCGTTAATAAAGCTGACCGAACTTCCTGTATCAACAAGATCATCAGCCTTGTATTCATTGATCATGATTGGAGTTGTCGCACTCCTGAGGCTCGAAGGAGAGGCAGCAGAAATAGCTCCACTGTAAAACTGGTCGTTGTTAGGGGTCGTAGTACCTTCAACTGTCGTGGAGTTCAAGTTAATATTGCCCGATCTACAGACGCTTGCGAAATGTCCTTTCTTTGAACACTTTTTGCAGGTGGCTTTGTTGGCCGGACATCTCAACCTTGGATGAAGACTCCCACCGCAAAAAAAACAAGATTTAGCCGGAGGTGGCGTGGTCGGAGCGGCTTGAAAAGTTCGTGACGATGAAGCTGCCACTTGATTTTCGGATTTCTTGTCCCGTGAACTACCTTGCGATATGGCAGTAAGTTGCGGAGAGTTGATACCTATAGCAACTGCATCCTTCTCTGCTGTTTCCAGAGCTACGGCTTGATTAAGTGTTTCTGAGAGAGTGAGTTTAGAGTTTTCTAGTAACCGCTCGCGAATCCTTCGTGATAGTAAGCCGGATATAAGAGCACTACGAACTGCTTGGTCTTCATGCTCTTGGGCTATGACGTCTTCGAATTTACAATCTTTCGCGAAAAGTCGGAGAGTTCTAACATAGTCAGATATCGATTCATCAGCTCGTTGCTTGCGATTGAAGAGAATGTGTCGAGCTAGAACAGTATTTTTCGGTTTGACATAGATGTCTTCTAGAACTTTCATCGAATCTTTATAAGTGGAGCATGTTTTAATATGCTTGTAAATCGATGCCGATAAATGGTTAACTAGCACTTTACACTTAAGTGAGTCTGGTATATCTTCGGTAATCTCTTCTGCTAAGAAGCTTTCGAATGTCGATTTCCAATGTAGCCATTTTGCATCGGCGTCCGCGTCATCAGGCTCGATGTCAAATTTATCGGGTCGCAGATATTTTGATATCGAAGGCTTGCTTAATTTTTCGTCAGGCATTTTCAGTTAAATAAATTGTGGCGAAATAAACGAGTAACCAAGAGAAACATTGGCTTTATTTAACTGAAATAATTCCACTAGACAAACTCAATGATTAAAAATAATAACGTATGACAGTTGACACATTTAGTATTGACAATACTATGGAGATCTTATACAGTGCGGAGGTCGCATATCACCTCACAAGGCTTGTTGATATACTGTCTACTGCCGTTAAACTTAACTCTGAAACAAACTACATTTCGTGTAGAAAAGTAACACGTAAGCCATGGTTAACTCCGGGACTTTTACGTTGTATCCGGAACAGAGATGTATTACATAAAAAGTTTAACAACAAACCAAATGATGTTGTTCTGGAGGTCACTTATAAGCGCTATCGTAATTTTTGCAATTCACTGCTAAAAAAACTTAAAAATAATTATGAAAAATCACTTCTACAAAATGCAAAAACAAACAAAGAATCTTGGAATGCTATTAAATCTATTATAGACTATAAAAAACAGAAAACATCAGCTGAAAATCTTTTGAAACCTGATTTTAATATTGAAAATATAAATACATATTTTTCAAATATTGGTAATCAACTGGCAAATGCCACACTTACCTCTAATCAAAATACATCTACTCCATACAGTTTTTTAATCCCTCAATTGTGTGATTCCATTGTGCTTTTATCGCCAGATGAAGCTGAGGTAGATCAATTGATCTTAAATCTTAAACCAAATTGTGCAACGGGATGGGACTCAGTGCCTGCACAACTCCTTAAACTATCCAGAGGTAATATAGTTCCACCTCTCACCAAATTATTTGATCTGTGCTTTACACAAGGAATCTTCCCTAATGTGTTTAAAAAGTCACTTATCACACCTGTTCACAAGGGTGGGAATAGAGATGACATTTCAAATTACAGGCCAATTTCAGTGCTGCCATCCCTCTCAAAACTATTAGAGAAAGTACTCAATCATCGATTAATAAAATTTTTGGAACATAATAATATTTTGTCTGAGTCTCAGTTCGGTTTTAGGTCGGGGAAAAGCACTGAAGACGCAATCATTAAATTAACCGAATTTGTCACCTCACAGATAGATAAAAAACAAAAATGTTTAGGGGTTTTTCTTGACCTAGCTAAAGCATTTGATACGGTTTCTATTTCCACCCTTGTGAACAAGCTGGAACGCATTGGTATTCGTGGCAATGCATACAAGATTTTTAAAGACTTTTTAAATGACCGCACGCAGCAGGTTCGTATCGGTGATAAAATTAGTTCAAAAGCACCGGTCATTTGTGGCGTTCCTCAAGGCAGTATCCTCGGCCCAACTCTTTTCTTAATTTATATAAATGACCTGTGTCAGCAATCTTTAATAAATGGCAAAATATTCACTTATGCTGATGATACTGCACTGGTCTTTCATGGAGGGACTTGGGACGATGTAGAACAGTACGCCCAGTTAGGACTACACAAAGTCAACTCTTGGCTTGGAGCTAATCAATTGACACTGAATCTCTCTAAAACTTCATATTTACAGTTCTCTGTGGCCAATACTACACCCCAGAATATTCACATTAAAGTTCATACATGTAACTATACAAATACTCGTAGCATTAAATCTACATGTTCTTGCCTTGAGATAGCCAATTCCAGAAATCTAAAATACCTTGGAGTCATACTCGATGACCAGCTTAATTGGAGATCTCATATAGAAGCAATAACCATGCGTTCTAGAAAAATTATCTGGGTCTTTGGAAAGTTGAGGCATGTTGCCGATGTGGGTCTGTTGCGTAAAATTTATTTTGCACTGGCTCAGTCTGTGCTTGGATACTGCATCAAGGTTTGGGGTGGCGCTTGTAAAACTATTATGATAAATTTGGAAAGAGCGCAGAGATCTATTTTAAAAGTCATGACCTTTAGTCCATACAGGTGTCCGACAACTCGTTTATTTAACGAATGTCAAGTGCTAACAGTTAGACAGCTGTACATATATCAATTAGTTATTCAAAAGCATGAGATAACCCCTTATAATGCTGATGAATACAATAAGCAACGCGTAATAAAGAATATTTGTCCTTTCTTTGTGTGCCGAACAGCCACCGCTAGGCGGCAATATGCTTGTAGGTCAGTGTACTTATATAATAAAATAAATAAAATAATAAATATCCATCCCTTACCTAAGCATGAGGCTAAAACCATTACCAAAAATTGGCTCCTGGGACTTGATTATGAGCAGTCTGAACTGTTGATATTTTGACAAATTGTGAAACACACACACACACACACACACACACACACACACACACACACACACATGCACACTATTACACACTGCAACTAAATCACTGTGTTTTAATATTATTTGCTTAAGGTTTATTGTCACTAACATACGAGAGGATGACTGATTTTCTGTAACACAGGTATTTATACCTAGCATAGAAATCAGAGACATTTAAACTATTGTTAAATTTTATGTGAATAAAGAATTATTATAAAAAAAAAAAAAAAAAAAAACCGAGAATTGAAGTCGTTTAGACCCTTCTATATTTGGATCAAGTGTGTCTCTATAAGGTCGAACCGAATTCTAAGATTTCGTATTGTATACCTCACACAAATTCCGCTTACAAAAAGTATCGTAGGAGGTAACCTATGACGTAATCCGTTCAATATCACCCACCGTCTTCGAAAGTTATATAGGTAAATGAAACTTCATGAATTCACACAGGTTTCTAATTATTTCTGAATGCTTTACATTGTTTGGATTCTAACGGAAAAGGATATTAACCTTTAAATATTCTGTGCTTATGTACGTGTGTTTGATGTGTTAATTGAAATAGATACTTGCTCATATAAACTATATTTTCTGCTCGTATTGCTTTGTAATGTAAAATTATTACATACCTACTCATTTTTGCTATCCTGCTGATTTAAATTACCAGGGATACATGCGTATAAGATTCGTCCGTTTGCAATACCAAGAGAATTACCGTATATGTCTGAAATTTTGTCATACGATAATATTTACATGAAATTAGAATCTGCTTCGAAAATGAATTGTTGTGATTCTGCTAATATGAGTGACTATTGAAGGAATTTTATTGGAGTTTCAATAGATCTAGCGGAAATTCATCAAGTTACTCGTCTTTACCGGAACCCCTTAATTTGGTCTTTTCAGACCCGCAGGGTGTATGAGGCCTACAAGAGTTGAGAGATGAAGCTTAGGAGCATCTTTCTCTTTCGGAGTTAGGTGCACAAATGGAATCTGAATGCCACCATTGTTAACATGGTACATGTTTACAATCGTGTCCCTCTTTCCGAAACTTTGCCTTTAGCTTACCATCAGGCCATCAGGTTATTGACGGACCTTTAATAAAAAAAAGTTGTTCATAAAAAGTCGAGATAAAGGATACTGGCTATTGTAGCAACCTTGGTTGACCCTCGAATGATGACAAATACTAAGGTTCATATTCCAGAATGATGCTCAGTCCTCAATCTTGATTTATAAATAGACTAGTTTTTGCCCGCGACTCCGCCCGCGTGGATGTCGGTTATCGTGGTTTGGACATAGCCTATGTCCTTTCTCATGGTCTTATCTACCCCAAATTTCATCAAAGTCGGTTCAGTGGTTTAGGCGTGAAAGCGTAACATGCAGATACACAGACAGACTGACAGACAGAGTTACTTTCGCATTTATAATATTAGTATGGATTACCGTCCTAATGTCACTGTGAGTGTCGATTCACAACGGAGCGTACTTCTGGAATGGAACGGGCCTGATGAAATTGAATCAGATAACATGTTGTTGACATTTTATGTTCTTAATACTAATTCAATAAAAGCTCTTAACCACAATAAAATAAAGGGTTATTTATAAATCTCTGAAAAAGGGGCTTTTACCATTCGAATGCTTTGTTAGGTTCAGAGTATTGTAGAATTACTCTCCTATACCAATATTTGAAGTATAGGTCGATTTCTTTCATTTTGATTTCGCGATCGTTGTCCTAATGACATCAATATACTTATACAAAGCCACCATTTCTTTTTAAATGGTTATATTTATCGTCTGTCCGATGCATCACTTAGGCCAGCTTATACTACTTCCCTTGTACTTTTTTTTAAAGATAACCCCTCCAACTAAGCTAAATTGTTTATGCTAGGAGTGGGTTCACGTCGGTAGTGTAATGACCAGGATCGAACCCGGGACCTCTCGATCGTAAGGCCGATTTCTAAACCACTAAGCTACCGACACTTTTAGATTTAGATGTTAGAACCTTCTCGTCGTGTCGTTTCCAAGAATTATATCCTCACTAGCTGTTGTCCACGGCTCCGCCCGCGTAGATATCACTTATCGCAAAATTAAGATGCGAGCTATCCTGTCTTTCCAGTTGGATCAAACTGCACACGGTATGCAAATTTTATTAAGATCGGTTATGTAGTTTAGGAGTCCATCGCGGACAAACAACGTTATCTAAGTTAAAACGTCAAAACGCACGACAAAGACGCTTCAATACTAAAGTTGCTCGATGCATCAAGCAGCATTAATTTGCATTGCTACTTAAATAACGCTGAAAGAGACCTAAGAACATATCCTCCTTGAAGTGGAATTGAATCAAAAGTATTTCTATCTAACCCGGTCAATCTACACATTCGAAGGTACATAAATTCCCAACAAGCTGAAAATGAGTGAAATTGTTCAAAACATAATTATAAACAATACCTGAAAGTTCCCCATCATTCTCGTGTAAGGAAAAAAATATTCAAGGTCAAAAGGTCAAAAATATGATTATTTCGCGATTTTCAGCAAAACGGTAAGTTTATCATAAAAGTACTTCAGACAAAAATTGTAGGTTATAAAATTAACTATAGAAAATGTCTCAATAGTTTTTTCCTACGAGCCACCGCTTCTGAGATATACTATCATTTTTTGGTTTAAATTGACCGGGTTAAGATTGTCATTAGGGCTAATTCATCAACAATCAACTTGCATTTTGAAACATTATAATTGCTCGTAGTCTAGCCTGTCATAAACTAATTTGATAATAAAAATAGACCTGTCTGATGCAGTGCAGGCCATCGATTCTATTAAAGTTAAACCAATCACTGCAAAAAATAATATAATATTTAGAGGTTATTTCTATACTCCTAAAGTCCAAAATGAAATGAAAACAGTTTCTTTACACTTTTTCAATTACTCTGCAAAAAGTCATTCAATTTTGAACTTTAACTGTATCGCTTTAAAGTCTATTATTTAATACCGTTTTCGCAATGGCGGTGGTGGCACCACAATGGTGGCTTTAGCAGAATCGAGGCCCAGGTATCGAGCACGTTGATTTTTAGATCTGTAATTTTAACTTGTCTAAACTTTGCAATACCTATCTCGGTGGTCCTATTTATTTTTAGTTCACTTTATTATTTTATTTTTGTACGTAAACTGCGGGCGCTGAATGCTTACCGTATGTCACTAGAGATGCTCTAATATACAATATATGTTGCCGTGTTGGGTCCTCCTGGTGGAGTAGAATAGGGCAACCCTATCTTTTCATGTGGATGTCGTAGAAAGCGACCAAGGGATATGGCTGTTCTACATTTGACAGTAAACATACGGTAGTGGGACCGAAAATCATAGTTTGTGAAATATGGGTGTTAATACACCTCTGCCTAACCCTTCTAGGAGTTACAGGCGTAAAGTTAAGTACCATTAGCTGTAAGAAAATTAACGACACATCGATGCACTTCAAGCGCCGTCAACTCCAGACACGCGCGAGATTTTGCAAAAACGGAGACAGGTGGCGCCCTTTGATTAATAGATCACCGATCACAGGTCGTTTTTAAAGACTTCCTACGTCGTTCTACAATCTATTGATTGTATAGTGACTTTTTCTTGTCATAAAAAGTGACTGCCACCCTTATTAATAGACACGACATACAGGAATATCACGGCTTGCAAAATTGGGGCAAACACTAAGTATAACGAAAATAATTACCTTCTTACTCACGTGAAGAAATAACACGTCGAAAACATGATAAGATATGATAAGATGAGAAGATAACCGTCTCGGTAGCTTAGTGGTTAAGGAGTCGGCCTTACGATAGAAAGGTCCCGGCTTCGAATCCTGGCCATTACGCTACCGACGTCAACCCATTCCTAACAAAAGCAATTTAACCAAGCTGGGGGTTAGAAGGAATATTAGTATTTTATACACTGAAAAATAAATAAACTATAATTGTATATGAAGTGACGCTATCACATCTAGTGTTCTATATATTTTTTTTTTTTAAAGAATATTAGAACCGAAGTTATTAATATTCCCTCTAACCCCTCCAACTAAGCTAAATTGCTTGTGCTAGGAGTGGGTTCACGTCGGTAGTGTAATAGCCAGGATCGAACCCGGGACCTCTCGATCGTAAGGCTGACTCCTTAACCACTAAGCTACCGACGCTTTAATACGTACATACATTAATTATACATACATAATTAATAAATAATAGTAAAGGTAGCGAGGACATTATGTACATTGTACAAACTGTTCAAAAGAACAACACTTTTATCATTCACTTTGATATTACAGGCGGGCGCTCATACGCAGTGGTGATAGTTATGCATGACTAATCATTCGAGTCTGCCAAAAACCTGAACGCATCGTTTTGTGATACTCTAACAAAAAAAATGCAGTTTTGATGGTGGTGGTACAATTCGTGTATTTATGCTATTTGTGAAAAGGTTTATTTTACTTTGACGAGATGTGAATGCCTCGGTTGGAGGTACGTCGGTTTATATTACCGTTAACAAGTGATATTAGTTCTTTTTCTAGGCTATATTTTATTCAAAGTTGTCATCATTCGAGGTTTGGTTTCCAGTTCGGAGCCCGTAGTCTGCTTCCTTTTCCTCAGCATTAAGATTTGTTTCTTTTTTGTTTTTACAAGGAATTTATTAGAACCGAAATTACTAACATTCCGTCTAACCCCTCCAACTAAGCTAAATCTGTTAATAGAGATTAACTTATTTTTGAAATCTGTGATTCGTATATTTTAGAATAGAATAGAATAGAATAGTTTTTATTTGTGAAACATAGGTATACAGGGATCTTAAAAATATTAGGTTCACTATGTTTTACCACTTGGGCATACAAATTAATTATGTATTATCATAACCATAATGTCATAATATTATAAAATGTCATATTGTACATTTTGTACACAAACATATTTTTTTAATAAGAATAGGTATTAGAACCGAAATTACTAATATTTCTGTAATAGTGTAATGGCCAGGATTCGAACCCGGGACCTTTCGATCGTAAGGCCGACTCGTTAACCACTAAGCTACCGACTTTTATGGGACCAACTACTGCCTTAACTAACAACCCCGAGCCTCTTCCTTCAATCATCAAGTGCACCAGCTTGCAGGTGTGGTTGGCTTGCCCACGGCGACCTTGGTTCAACAATTAGGGCGTAAAATAGCTACCTTCACATCCTGATCCCGTTTCCACAACCCATGGGAACCTATTCCCGGGATAAAAATTGTTAGGTAAAAGAAAATCCAGGAATGGGATTTTTTTCTTACCGTACCCTGGAGAATAGCTAGAAATACTTTTCTATTCTAAGTTAGCTCAAGCGAAGGTTGAACTTTTTTAGTTATTGCACAGTCCGGATAGGACGGACTGTGCAACGTTGAAATCTTACAAGAAAAATAGTTATAGGAAGTTACAATGAGTTGCATAAAGAAGCTATGAAGATGTATTCATCTCGAACAAAGCAATCTTTTCATTATAAAAAAATAATTTCACATTATTACATCCATATAAGTCATGTAACATCTGCGTTAGCCTAGTGGTATGGGCAATGGACTGCTGAGACGAGGTCTCGGGTTCGATCCCAGGTTTACCATGGCACACACCAATGATTTTTCGATGCTTTTCGAAGTTATGTGTGTATTTATCGCAGGTTTATAAGTGCCCGGTTAATGGCAATAGGCTCGCCACCTATTACATTGGGACCTAAACATAAACTGGCGAAATGTGGGTGCTAGCACCTCTGCCTACCCCTTCGGGGAATACAGGTGTGAGTTTATGTTATGTTATGTTATAAGTCATGTCTGTAAATCCCCGAAGGGGTAGGCAGAGGTGTACTAGCACCCACGTTTCGCCAATTATGAATTTCGGTCACATTGACGTAATAGGGGGCAAGCCTAGTGCAGTTCAAAATTTCAATATTCCAATTCATTTATTCTGCATAGACCATTACTACGTCTAGCGGGCCTTTTTCTCTTGGGCTGTATGTTTACTGTTGGATGGAGCAGCCCTATCCCTTAGTCGACTTTTACAACACCCACAGGAGGAGCTGGATTGGTCCTATTCTACACCACCGGGAACTAAAGGAACCAAACCAACTTATTCCAGATTTGTACGTAGAATCCAAGATACAATTTTTATTTACACTTAATAGGTACAATTTAGAAAAAATAAAGTAATGACAATAAAAATAAAACTATTTACATACATAATGCGTCGTGCAATTCCAGATTTTAATTTACTTTAGTACACACTTTAACTTTTCTCATGAATCACTTTATCTATTAATGAAAACCGCATGAAAATCCGTTAGTAGGTTTTAAGTCTTTCGCGAACAGACAAACGCGGTGTGGTACTTTATTTAGTAATATGTAGTGACATCAGTAGTATCGACGTGCCAAAACAGACTTTGTAGTGTTTTTTATTTGGACTGAAAAAATATTCCCGCCTTTCCAGAAAATAAAACAAAGCTTCTTATGAACATACATAAAAAATACGACAGGAGAGACCCATTTGCGAAGATTCTATTTGATTGTTGAGGTTAAAAAAGCTGACTTTGAGGGACTAACAACAATTTTTTGCATTCCACCATGAGATCTAGCCAAACCAGGACGAGTAAGCGGATCCTAAGCTCTAAAATGTAGACCTCGGCTTCTACCGAGAACAACTCTAAGAAGATGATGATGATGATGATGATATAAATGATTTTTATGTGAAACAATAACGTCACATTGGTTTTGAAACATTACGTTACTACGCCGTTGCGTTGGTGCACCCTAAGACAATAAATGGGTCTCGGTAATCGACCAGTGCCATTATGTAATAGGTACGCTAATAAACACACAAAATTTCATGGCTAAGTGGTAATCGAGATGGTTAGTTCATTGCAAACAGCAATACTAACGGACAGAGATCATTCTTCCATCTCCGCTACCCGATGTGCCTTCTACGGTACGGGAGAGGGCTAGACCTCTCCCTGACTACATAACCCAAAAAATAGAAGCGTGAACCGAACCTATCAGAAAAAATCATCTGTGTATTTTTGCGGCAATATGAGTTATTTAGCGCGAGCAGAACAATTCTAACTTTAGAGCTGTGACAGTTTGCAGTGGCGCGGCGTATGTAACGTAATTTTGCATGTGTCAACGACGCGTCAGGCGCGTTTTGTCACCCACAAGGCACATGGCCCGACGTGCCAAGTGTACACCATAATTGTTTCGGGATTACGACCCGTCGTACTCGTACGATAAACATTAGATGAATAATAACAAGATATTAACTACCTGTGAATATAATAGTGTACAATCTAATTTTACTCTTGCTTTCTAGAGTTTAAAGAAGTTTTTATTTAAAAAATCATAAGAACCCTAGTACTGTCAGTATCAGCAAGATGTTAATGAACAAAGTACTCAAATAAACATAAACATAACATAAACTCACGCCTGTATTCCCCGAAGGGGTAGGCAGAGGTGCTAGCACCCACATTTCGCCAGTTTATGTTTAGGTCCCAATGTAATAGGTGGCGAGCCTATTGCCATTAACCGGGCACTTATACTACTTAGTACTCAAATAATCTTAATTATTATGATATATCTCTTTCTTAATCTCTCATACGTAATCTTAATTTCGTTTCTTCACCCCCTTGTAGTTGACTACTTGTTCTGATATTTGGTACACCTTTAGTTCGGACTTAAATGGTGTTACCATTTAAGTCAGTAAATCAGTTTCATTGGCTCATAATACGAGAGTTTTACGACCATATTGAATTCTAAATTCAGCAATGCTTGTCAGCACTGAAAGTTTTGCATATACTTAATATGCACAATTGCACAGATATTTTTGTTTGTGTTATTGAAGGTCTCATAACTACACACAAAATTTAATTTTTCTGGAGAAAAGTGCCCTGGGATTTGATTTCTTGCAACTTTGCCACTGAGTAAGCTGGTGAAGTAACCTAGTAGGTAGGTTTACCGGTTACAACTGTGCATATTAATGTTTTTTGTTTGTATGTGCAAGACCCAGTGTGACGATATTATTTATCTAGATTCTAACAGGAAAACAATCAATTAAACATGAACTTTTTGATTATAGTCCAATTAACAGCACGTAAATACATATACAAACATAACATAATATTGTCCCCAGGATTGATCCTAGAGAGTAAATGAGCAACCAGATACACCTCCGAGACATGATCACGTAAGCAAGAGTCACTGTGCACTCCGTTATAATCTGGGCCGTTTGTCTAAGTGGATGGCTGCAATGAACCCGCCTTAGCGCTTTATAATGAGGCGGTCTCCACTTCCACACTACATGTCCTTGTCACCGACACATAAATATTATGTATGCTTCGCCGACACGTCTCCCGGCTTCATATTAGCGCCACACTAAAAGGTTTGCAACCTGACCCATTTTACCTGACGCTTTCAATACAAAGGTTGGATAAAACAGCAAAATATAAGTATGTTTTGGGTGGCCTTTAAAAATATTGCTAGTAGAAATAGTAAACACTAAAAAGGTTGATTTTTCTAACATTACATACACATACCTACATACATTTTGGCTAAATTGATTATAACGATCTTTCCTGGCGAATATTATCAAAAATAACCAGTTTAATAGCGCTGCTGCAAACTGCTCCCTGTTCCCTTTCCCTTCCTTTTGCAATTATTGCCACAAAATTTTCTTCTAAGAAGATGTAAAGTATAAAATATGAAAAACTAGCTTTTGCCCGCGGCACCGCCCGCGTGGATGTCGGTTATCGCCAAACATAGCCTATGTCCTTTCTCATGGTCTAATCTACCCCTTTACCAAATTTCATCAAAATCAGTTCAGTGGTTTAGGCGTGAAAGCGTAACATACAGACAGACAGAGTTACTTTCGCGTTTATAATATTAGTATGGATATGGATTAATGTCGCGAAATTCTACAAGATTTCAAGTTTTTCATATATCTGCCTTGGATATTGCAAACTCATAAAAAGTAAACACACATTGTAAAAACTCCCAAGTAAAGAGACATGATGCAAATATTGGCAACGCATTGTTGTCGACAACGAATGCCATTCTGAACAGAAGAAATACACACAACATCCTAAATATACTTGTTCTACCATAAAAACCTATCCCGGAAATATAAACAGAAAACTTAAATTCATAATCAAATTCAAACATTCTATACAACGCCAGCGTACCCTTGCTCATAAAAATATATTAACTCCTATAAATTTAGCATCGTCAGCGATTTATTTGTCGCTTAAGCGATACGCTCTCGTAGGTCGTAAACAGGGCTCATCAAACCGGGCCGGATTATTGCCAACATGCACGACCGAATAAAGTGGAGCCTTCCTTTATAACAGCGGAAATAAATGACGCCGCAAAGAACTAAGAGGCTCTCGAGCTCAAAGTCTGCTTTCGTAGAACAACGGAACAGTCGTATTCCAATAAATCAGTATCCTTTAAAACTGAATGCTTTAGACATGAATAGTTTTAAAGCGATTGAACTAGAACTGGTGAGCCAAATGATGATATAGAGTTACCACATAGAATGTCTACGAATATAAATGGATTAACGGATTCGATTCATCGTAATAAATGATGAAGCTGAAATGTAAATTTGCATTGATGAAACATTCCATTTAAAAGAAACGGTAGGGGAACACCGTTGTGATGGATGTTCGCATCGGTGAAGCATCGATTATATTTGACGAAATGCGATATACGAAGTGAAATGCATTAACATTCACGCTGACTCACGCGAAGACTAACAACGGTGAGATCAAAGATAAAATATGTACTGCTTGGTGTTTGATTAACCAATATATAAATGGAATGACGTAACACATTTCCCATTCGCTGTTTACGACCTTTATATGTTTGGGAAATAGTAAAAGTTGTAAGATAAATATCGTCTGAAATATGGTGAAGACATTGTCTAACTCGGAAGTAGAATAAGAATTCACGAGCCAACGTTAAACTTTAGAACTCGGGCGGGACTAACGACTGTTTCACTAAAAGAAGAAATTCTTTTAATTTAATTTTGTTCGAAATATTTCACAACTTTCAGCATTGGAATAAAATGATGTCCAATTGGATTAAGAGTGGCTGAAGCCTTTTTCTTTTTGGCAGATGCCATCTGTTCATTCCTGAACACCTAATTTAATTTTTAAGTTTTAAATTGAAATCTTGATATAGTCGCAGAAACTTACACACACTTACAATTACAACTCCAGCAGATACTATCACTCGTGTACGTATCAACAATAATTTATAAGCTATCGTTTATTATTTAATTAAAATTAAACAGTGTCAGAAAATTGGAAAATAAAATCAACGTACCAAGTACATCTTCACCTAGAAATTGTATACCACTAAATTGTATCTGATACGCCTCACGTAAGTAACGTGGCTACTACTTAGCTTTCTGTGGACGCAATAGTCTGTATTTTTAATATCTGAGTAGTATAAAGAATACACTTTATAATTATTTTTGAACAGTAGGAAATAGCGAGCTCTCTGATTACCACCAAGACAAGAAAACAATGTATTTCTCAGTGGAGTGTTAAATTACTCTTTGTTCCATCCGTCGCTGTCTTGAGCAACTATGTCATGAAATTTTGTTATATTCGTCATAAACATAGATTAAACATTAATCCAAACAAGCCATTATATTGTTAAGTACCTAATAACTTACCTGACAAAGGGGAATGACAGCTCTGGACCAACTGCTTTCGCCACTAATTGTACTTACATTTTCGTAATAATTTACGAGCTCTCTAATAATGTTTTAGAAATAACTTCTACGCTTCTTGAATTTATGTAAATGTATCTTTGAAAAGAATTCAAAACGTTGAGTAGGGATTGAAATTAAACCGAATGGCGAATTTTCAAATGGTATGTTGAATAACCGTAAACTTTATAATTACTTGGTGAAGGTCACAATGTTAGTTTCGTGAATTAGCTCCGACGACATCGAAGCAATAATGTCACACTTACTACCATACGTGACCATACTATACTAATTACAACATTCAGAGTAAGATGCCATCAGAATACGGTGCAGAGTATACCTGCTAGAACCAAGCGTTTCTGTGACTCATTTCTACGCCGCACCACTAAGACCTGGAACTCCCTGCCAGCTCACGTGTTTCCTTCTTGCTACAGTCCCGAGTCCTTCAAGTGGGGCGGGAAATGCATCTGATGAAGCCATCAAGATGAGTGCCACCACTGTTAACATGGTACATGTTTACGATGGTGACCCTCTTTCCGAGACTTTGCCTTTAGCTTAACATCAGGCGAGGCGAAGTCAAATTGACGTGTCCATTATAGAAAAAAAAATATAAAATTGATTTTCCTGAAAATAAAACAACTTTTAACAAGTCCTTTCTTGGCTAGCTTCTATAATGTCAATACTACATCATCACTGAATTCATTCGTCTAAGAATTATAATACTTATAATATTTTACTTGGCATAAGTAATCAGTAAAATCCACGTATTTACCTTAAATCATGCGGTATTGTCTGAAGTAATGGCAAAATAATGTGAGTGGAGGCTGATTGCCGAGAGCGACAGGTGCACGCCACGGCTGAATACTAACTACACACGGGTATTATACACGATGTAAGTATGATGTTCAGTTCCACATTCATTAGTTAGCGTTTCATGTCATTCGAACAGATTTCCCTGAAACTACGTTTATAGTGGAGATGTATGGTACATTTATTACAAGAGATTAAAGTAGTTACTAATAATAATTTTACAGTACAGCAGACTACTTTGATAATGGTAGATTAATAACTAAAATGGGAAACGAACCATCTCCCTTAAGTTAGCAACAGTGGAAGCGGTTATGTAGAACTCGAACCCACTAAAATACACCACACCGTCTCGGGTCTTTAAGGTGTAATATGGCCCTTAGGTTCATGTTCATTTCATGGCCTCAAGACGATTTCTGGTTTCAAGAGGACCCCCCAGCCTATAAAGTTACCCAAACGAGAAGGTAACCTCAAACTGAGTTTTAAAATCTATATTGCTTGTCTAGAGTTGCACACGTTAAACATGAACTAAGTTAGCTTCTGCACTTCTGCAGTGAGTACGATAAAAACTTAAGATCAAGATGAACTAAAAAACTAAAATACACTAAACTAAACTAAAATACACTGACTATTGAGTTTATAAACCCTTAATAAGCTTAAGCAACTCTAAATTTACTTGGAATTTTCGATTCCATGTAATAGGAGATGAGCTGACTGCCATCAATTCTGTACCAACTACCACGTTAAAATTATCAGGCTAAACAACTGCTTACGTACTAGCTTTTAAAAATCGTCATATATTCAACAATATTCTGTTACAATTCGTAAACAATTCAGTTTTAATTGAGTTTACAATCAAAATTAATTCATTCAACATCACAAAGTTAACTAATCCAGCGAACTAAATTTACAACAACTAAGAACTTAAAACAGTTCTGTCATAGTAATTTATTGTACAACGTTTTCTAATTAAAATTGAAGGTAATAAAACTAACCGCAAACGTTCCAATTAAACAACAGGAGTGAAAGGGCATAACAGACAGATACAGGAAGTACAGTCGCTAACAGTATTAGCTTCACATTCCAAATTACAGACCATCATGGCTTTGAAACTTCACATAAAATAATTAACCAAAATTAAAAAAAAACACTTTAAAGGATTGTATTGCGATTTATTTAGACTGGTATTATTCACATTTAGACTGTATTCAGATTGTACTTAGATTGTAGTCGCAGGGTGATTAAATATGCAAATTTTTACATAGTTTCAAGTTTAAGTCACACTTAAGTTAAACTATGTGAAATTGTTGGCAGGCTGCTGAAAAGTAGCTGAAAGTCGAAATAACATCCGTAAAAAAGTGGTTTTACTTCAATGAGTGACATTCGCGTACACTTTAGACAGTCATATTTAAATAGTCATAAGAACATTACAAAAATAAATAAATATTCCGCGCCATTCTACACTGCACTCTCAAGACCAAAGTAAGCATAGCTTAACTTGTGTCATGAGTTCGGAATGCTGATAAACATACTTTCCTCTATAGTTTTCTTTTGTAAACACAGACATGTTAATACAAATTTATTTACTTCAATGTCGTATTTGTTACTTTTCAGCCACTTCTGACGGCGAGTGTACAATCGAAGAAATAGCTACACCGGTGAGGGAGGTGCGTCCCAATTTTTGTACAATCGTAAACCCCCAAGATTTAGTGAACGGTCTGAGTTTTAACGAGCTCCTGCGTCCTCCGGCTACCCTCCTCCCGACGAAATATAGTTTTACGACAATCGCTAGTGAACCATTAAACAATTTTCACCGGCCGTCGCCGTCTTCTTACAATATTTATGCTTTACGGCACTCAAGCGTTTTGTGTGATGTAACTTTGATAATATTATGTTACATGAGGTTATTAATGACCACGAAGTGTTGGTTTGACTTTATTAGGGGTGGCATGCATACCTATACTCTTACTGCCATGGATGTCTAAATCGTGAGAAGTAGAGGAGGAAAATTTTGAAAGCGGATCCTGGGCCGCTAATGATAACATGATTATATTAGGTCCTTACATATGAAATTGGCGTTTTGTATGGGAGGAACAAAAAGTCGAATATTTTTAAATATAATATATTTAATTAATCAAAGTATGAACCATTGTTTTCTATGCACTTTTGCCATCTCATAGGTAGTTCATTGATCCCTTTACTAAAAAAACCAGTCGGACGGGAATCAATAAAATCTGTGAAGGCGATTTGGACTGCCCCATCAGAGTTGAATTTTTTCCCTTGCAAGAAGTTGTCCAAATTTCGAAAAAAATGGTAATCTGTTGGAGCAAGGTCCGGGGAGTACGGAGGATGTCTTAGACATTCCAATTGAAGCTCTTCTAATTTGGTAGCCGTCTGTTGTGCGGTGTGTGGTCTAGCGTTGTCGTGAAGCAGCAGTGGCGTGGAGCGATTGACCAGCCTAGGTTGTTTAGCCGCTAACTTTTCCATCATTGTTTGCAATTGCTGACAATAGACATCAGCCGTAATAGTCTGGCCAGATTTGAGAAAACTGTAATGAACAATACCGGCACTAGTCCACCAAACGCTCACAAGTAACTTTTTTGGGGTTAATTTTCGCTTGGGGCAGGATTTGGCTGGCTGGCCAGGATCCACTTCCGATTATCGTAAAGAATCCATTTTTCATCACAGGTAATGATTCGGTTTAAAATACCTTCATTATTGTGACGGTTCAGTAATGTAACGCAGCAGTCGACGCGCGTTTGCCGGTTTGCTTCAGTCAATTCGTGAGGTACCCACCTTTCAAGCTTTTTAATCTTCCCAATTTGCTTCAAGTGAATTAAAACAGTTTTATCACTAACACCACAGCCTGCAGCTAACTCGGACGTGGTTTGCGATGGATCCGCTTCCACAATAGCCTTCAATACTTCATTATCAACTTGGGTCTCAGGCCGTCCACGGGGCTTGTTCTGCAGGTCGAAATTTCCAGAACGAAAACGTTGGAACCAAAAACGAACTGTGTTTTCTTTTGCAACATGACCGCCATAAACATCATTCACCCTTCGAGTCGTTTCCGCAGCACTAGTGCCACGGCGGAACTCGTATTCGTAAATAATGCGATATTTTAAGTTTTCCATTTTGTAAAATGCGTGACACAAACAGAAAAAAACAGAAGAAAAAAAACAAATGAATGACGGTCATCGAAGCACAAATACATGAATAAATAGCTGTACAAATTTGAATTTGGAATTCCTTACCAAAGAGGAGAAAATCGTGATTAAAGTGGCCAGTACGAAAAACGCCAATTTCATATGTAAGGACCTAATATTAGTGAGTGGTAGTTGGTTATATGCGGACCCATCAAGACAATCCATGGCCAAGCCAACGTTACCTATACTCTGCTGACTGACGGATTAGGCTCTAGCACAAGCTTTACTCTAAGTTGCTTCCGTAAATAGTACCAAAATATGGAAGTGTGAAAGGGTTACCCCGGGTTTTAAAATGCAAGGTTTGATTGCAAATTGGGGTTTCCGCTGTGATTATGGCGATAACTTAACGTAACCCTAACGTAAACGTTAGTAGGATACGTAAAGTAGGTAAATCTATATATTGTTTGACTATAATTAGACACGTTTCCTGGGAGAAAAATACTACAGATTTTGTTCCCGCTTAGAGCTTGAAGTAGGTACATAAACCTTAGAAATGGCGACAGCGTAAAATTTAAAGCATCGAGCTTCACGATAAGAGTATGCGGGTTCGAATTCCACCCATTACGCTAGCTGTTCCAACTTACCCAAGCATTTGTCTCAGTTGGATTTTTAACAAGAAAAGCAGGTTTGTGTAACCTACATTGCAAGTGATTTGCATCCAATACAGTCACTACAATCAATGTAGGACAAAGGTACCTATGCGAAAAATGTGTACTCCATGGAGGAGTAGTTTACCGAATAATTAAATGTTGGATGGAGAGTGCAATAAAGGAATATTGTGGCAGCGAAGTGCGAGTGTGTATAGCAAAATCAAAATTTTTTGATAATTTATGGGAATAATGTTCAGGTGAACAGAAAAATGTATCAGAGTTGTAAATTTTTTTTTCTTGCACCATATATTATACTTTCAGATGATTTTGCTATCGAAACTGTGCCCGAATGCATTTTTTCCGAAACGATTATAGAATCACCTTGTATACATTAATAAAGTATTTTAAATCTTGAAATTTCAAAATGAGTGGTATTTCCACGGGTATTTCAATATATGCCACCATAGATAAATAATATAATCTAATACTATTCTCTATTGACCACAGACTAACAATACAGGTGTGGGAAATTTCGTACTTACCTCCGTCCGCGCAATTTTCGTAAGAAGTTTTCGCTTCACCTATTAATTTATCAATACTAATATTAAGTTAAAACCTCCTTAATTTTTGTTTTATTTATCTCTTAATTTTTTATCTATCAGCCATGAACATTTCAAATAATTGCTGTTATTGACTATTATAATAACCATTTATGAAGTGAGTTGAAAAAAAATGACATGTATGAAGCACTTTGAACACAAAAGCTTATCGCTTAACGCAGGCAAGGCGCGGGGGCCGACGAGTGGTGGCGCGCACCGTGCCGCGGGTGAAGACAATAACTATGGAAGTCGTAGTGACAAAACGGCACGAGATAGAAACCTCTCGTCTGTAACAATACGCTTTGTGTCACTCCAATCTCAAAAGGATATTCGAATGTATTGAACTCGAGAGAATTTCACTTACATTGAACCATTCAAGGAAATCTCACGGAAATTCCTCGCCAAATTTTCACATAATCCGGAGCAGTAAGCTAAGGACAACCCCATTGTTTAGAAAAAAATGCGGATATTCGGAGGGGACCCAGCAAATTCTTAACGGAAAAACCCGACTCACACGTTTCTGGTTAAACGTTCGAAATGGTACTTTGGGAGAAATGGAATCTGAGACTATGAGTGGAGGAAACTCGTGATGAGGGTACATGTTTGTGTTCGTGTGTTGGCGCACGAACTAAACTAACAGATGTTATCATTCAATAGAAAGAGACAACGCGGCACGTCTTACCCGACAGTCAGCTCCATACTGCACAGCATTTAGTTTATTATATTCAGAAGCTTTCATACGTGTTGAAATAATTGTTCTCGTATATCCTGTATACTTATTACAATATCATAATTCAACAGGATGAAGTCACATAACAAGAGAGCCAATGTGCTATTATAGAGATGAAATACATACAGTCAGCATCAGAAAGATGTTGAAGAACAAAGTACTCAAAATTATCTTCTCTTCCAGTTGACTGATTGTTCTGATATTTGATTAAATCAATAAAACAGTTTGATTCTGCTCTTAATACGAGAGTTTTAAGATATTTCTGACGCTGACTGTACCTATCACGTGAGTCAGTTATTGAATCGATATGTTGCATCGATCACAGGCGAACAATATTACCACTGGTACCGCATGATTGTGTCAGAATGAGCATCGGGTTGGAAACTTTTAAACTCCATAATTGGATACAAAATCTATATTGTATTCTGTAAAATACTGCTCTTCTACACCTGAATGCTAAAGCCAGTTGCATCCAAAACAGCACTTTGATATTTAAGGTAACGCTCTCATACTTCATTTATTATGCCATTAATGATAGCCACTGCCTTCTGATTTCCACAAGCTCGAACTTTGAGAACCGAATTGTCTTCAATGTAAAGCCCTGCTAAAAGGAAGTACTTACATCCGTCAATCAGTAAGTGTACCGGGTTACTGCTGACAATAACTTGCACCTCAATATTTGATACACACCTAGACAAGTAAAGAAATCATAACACCTACTAATAATGGTAAATTATTCGTATAATGAATTTTATAGTAATAACTACTTAAGTTGCCAACGAAAAATTAATGAATTCGATTTGTATACTTAGCACACTTAATGCTATAATATTGGGCGGAGTTATCAAAAATCAATGTTTAAAATGATTATTGTAAAGTCATTCATTGGTTCCAATACTCCGTAAGAACATCTGTGGATGACTCCACCGTTGCCTTAAAGACGGACAAAAATAGAAGGGAAATTTGAATCCCATCTGGTGTGTCGTGTTAGCCTAGTTGGTCAAGGCATTTCGCCTGTAATGAAAAGATCGAGTAAATGCACATACGAGTATGTTATGCAGACGTAAATACTTACATAGCTCACCAGTGTCCGTTAATGCAGTGAGATTCCAGAACACATTAAGCTCTTATTACCTAATTTTTTTTCAAGCACTGCAGTGTTTTCCGCGCAACCCCATATTTGCCATAACCTGCCCACCAGATTTAGTACATACATTTCAATACATGTGTAATATGTATATCTGCGCACATTTTTTTGTTAGCAGCAAAGGATTGCTGTTAAATTCTTGGATTTTTTTACCAGCCAAGCCTTACTTTTATTCTTCCTAAAGTCTCGGCTCCTTTAAGCGTACGTGAAAACCATCTGATGACTCCGTTGAACTGAGGGCCACCATTTTAACATTCTTGATGTCAGGAGACCCTCTTTCTTTTGACTTTCCTTCAGCTCAACATCAGGCGAGGTAAAATCATACTGACGTGTGCTATATAAATAAAATTTCTTGCTCCCTCCAGTGGCAGGCTGTTTATAAGCTGCGACAAACATGTATCCTGCAGAGCTTTGTTTAATTATACTAAACTAATACTAAACTAAACTAAAATACACTGACTATTGAGTTTATAAACCCTTAATAAGCTTAAGCAACTCTAAATTTACTTGGAATTTTCGATTCCATGTAATAGGAGATGAGCTGACTGCCATCAATTCTGTACCAACTACCACGTTAAAATTATCAGGCTAAACAACTGCTTACGTACTAGCTTTTAAAAATCGTCATATATTCAACAATATTCTGTTACAATTCGTAAACAATTCAGTTTTAATTGAGTTTACAATCAAAATTAATTCATTCAACATCACAAAGTTAACTAATCCAGCGAACTAAATTTACAACAACTAAGAACTTAAAACAGTTCTGTCATAGTAATTTATTGTACAACGTTTTCTAATTAAAATTGAAGGTAATAAAACTAACCGCAAACGTTCCAATTAAACAACAGGAGTGAAAGGGCATAACAGACAGATACAGGAAGTACAGTCGCTAACAGTATTAGCTTCACATTCCAAATTACAGACCATCATGGCTTTGAAACTTCACATAAAATAATTAACCAAAATTAAAAAAAAACACTTTAAAGGATTGTATTGCGATTTATTTAGACTGGTATTATTCACATTTAGACTGTATTCAGATTGTACTTAGATTGTAGTCGCAGGGTGATTAAATATGCAAATTTTTACATAGTTTCAAGTTTAAGTCACACTTAAGTTAAACTATGTGAAATTGTTGGCAGGCTGCTGAAAAGTAGCTGAAAGTCGAAATAACATCCGTAAAAAAGTGGTTTTACTTCAATGAGTGACATTCGCGTACACTTTAGACAGTCATATTTAAATAGTCATAAGAACATTACAAAAATAAATAAATATTCCGCGCCATTCTACACTGCACTCTCAAGACCAAAGTAAGCATAGCTTAACTTGTGTCATGAGTTCGGAATGCTGATAAACATACTTTCCTCTATAGTTTTCTTTTGTAAACACAGACATGTTAATACAAATTTATTTACTTCAATGTCGTATTTGTTACTTTTCAGCCACTTCTGACGGCGAGTGTACAATCGAAGAAATAGCTACACCGGTGAGGGAGGTGCGTCCCAATTTTTGTACAATCGTAAACCCCCAAGATTTAGTGAACGGTCTGAGTTTTAACGAGCTCCTGCGTCCTCCGGCTACCCTCCTCCCGACGAAATATAGTTTTACGACAATCGCTAGTGAACCATTAAACAATTTTCACCGGCCGTCGCCGTCTTCTTACAATATTTATGCTTTACGGCACTCAAGCGTTTTGTGTGATGTAACTTTGATAATATTATGTTACATGAGGTTATTAATGACCACGAAGTGTTGGTTTGACTTTATTAGGGGTGGCATGCATACCTATACTCTTACTGCCATGGATGTCTAAATCGTGAGAAGTAGAGGAGGAAAATTTTGAAAGCGGATCCTGGGCCGCTAATGATAACATGATTATATTAGGTCCTTACATATGAAATTGGCGTTTTGTATGGGAGGAACAAAAAGTCGAATATTTTTAAATATAATATATTTAATTAATCAAAGTATGAACCATTGTTTTCTATGCACTTTTGCCATCTCATAGGTAGTTCATTGATCCCTTTACTAAAAAAACCAGTCGGACGGGAATCAATAAAATCTGTGAAGGCGATTTGGACTGCCCCATCAGAGTTGAATTTTTTCCCTTGCAAGAAGTTGTCCAAATTTCGAAAAAAATGGTAATCTGTTGGAGCAAGGTCCGGGGAGTACGGAGGATGTCTTAGACATTCCAATTGAAGCTCTTCTAATTTGGTAGCCGTCTGTTGTGCGGTGTGTGGTCTAGCGTTGTCGTGAAGCAGCAGTGGCGTGGAGCGATTGACCAGCCTAGGTTGTTTAGCCGCTAACTTTTCCATCATTGTTTGCAATTGCTGACAATAGACATCAGCCGTAATAGTCTGGCCAGATTTGAGAAAACTGTAATGAACAATACCGGCACTAGTCCACCAAACGCTCACAAGTAACTTTTTTGGGGTTAATTTTCGCTTGGGGCAGGATTTGGCTGGCTGGCCAGGATCCACTTCCGATTATCGTAAAGAATCCATTTTTCATCACAGGTAATGATTCGGTTTAAAATACCTTCATTATTGTGACGGCTCAGTAATGTAACGCAGCAGTCGACGCGCGTTTGCCGGTTTGCTTCAGTCAATTCGTGAGGTACCCACCTTTCAAGCTTTTTAATCTTCCCAATTTGCTTCAAGTGAATTAAAACAGTTTTATCACTAACACCACAGCCTGCAGCTAACTCGGACGTGGTTTGCGATGGATCCGCTTCCACAATAGCCTTCAATACTTCATTATCAACTTGGGTCTCAGGCCGTCCACGGGGCTTGTTCTGCAGGTCGAAATTTCCAGAACGAAAACGTTGGAACCAAAAACGAACTGTGTTTTCTTTTGCAACATGACCGCCATAAACATCATTCACCCTTCGAGTCGTTTCCGCAGCACTAGTGCCACGGCGGAACTCGTATTCGTAAATAATGCGATATTTTAAGTTTTCCATTTTGTAAAATGCGTGACACAAACAGAAAAAAACAGAAGAAAAAAAACAAATGAATGACGGTCATCGAAGCACAAATACATGAATAAATAGCTGTACAAATTTGAATTTGGAATTCCTTACCAAAGAGGAGAAAATCGTGATTAAAGTGGCCAGTACGAAAAACGCCAATTTCATATGTAAGGACCTAATATTAGTGAGTGGTAGTTGGTTATATGCGGACCCATCAAGACAATCCATGGCCAAGCCAACGTTACCTATACTCTGCTGACTGACGGATTAGGCTCTAGCACAAGCTTTACTCTAAGTTGCTTCCGTAAATAGTACCAAAATATGGAAGTGTGAAAGGGTTACCCCGGGTTTTAAAATGCAAGGTTTGATTGCAAATTGGGGTTTCCGCTGTGATTATGGCGATAACTTAACGTAACCCTAACGTAAACGTTAGTAGGATACGTAAAGTAGGTAAATCTATATATTGTTTGACTATAATTAGACACGTTTCCTGGGAGAAAAATACTACAGATTTTGTTCCCGCTTAGAGCTTGAAGTAGGTACATAAACCTTAGAAATGGCGACAGCGTAAAATTTAAAGCATCGAGCTTCACGATAAGAGTATGCGGGTTCGAATTCCACCCATTACGCTAGCTGTTCCAACTTACCCAAGCATTTGTCTCAGTTGGATTTTTAACAAGAAAAGCAGGTTTGTGTAACCTACATTGCAAGTGATTTGCATCCAATACAGTCACTACAATCAATGTAGGACAAAGGTACCTATGCGAAAAATGTGTACTCCATGGAGGAGTAGTTTACCGAATAATTAAATGTTGGATGGAGAGTGCAATAAAGGAATATTGTGGCAGCGAAGTGCGAGTGTGTATAGCAAAATCAAAATTTTTTGATAATTTATGGGAATAATGTTCAGGTGAACAGAAAAATGTATCAGAGTTGTAAATTTTTTTTTCTTGCACCATATATTATACTTTCAGATGATTTTGCTATCGAAACTGTGCCCGAATGCATTTTTTCCGAAACGATTATAGAATCACCTTGTATACATTAATAAAGTATTTTAAATCTTGAAATTTCAAAATGAGTGGTATTTCCACGGGTATTTCAATATATGCCACCATAGATAAATAATATAATCTAATACTATTCTCTATTGACCACAGACTAACAATACAGGTGTGGGAAATTTCGTACTTACCTCCGTCCGCGCAATTTTCGTAAAAAGTTTTCGCTTCACCTATTAATTTATCAATACTAATATTAAGTTAAAACCTCCTTAATTTTTGTTTTATTTATCTCTTAATTTTTTATCTATCAGCCATGAACATTTCAAATAATTGCTGTTATTGACTATTATAATAACCATTTATGAAGTGAGTTGAAAAAAAATGACATGTATGAAGCACTTTGAACACAAAAGCTTATCGCTTAACGCAGGCAAGGCGCGGGGGCCGACGAGTGGTGGCGCGCACCGTGCCGCGGGTGAAGACAATAACTATGGAAGTCGTAGTGACAAAACGGCACGAGATAGAAACCTCTCGTCTGTAACAATACGCTTTGTGTCACTCCAATCTCAAAAGGATATTCGAATGTATTGAACTCGAGAGAATTTCACTTACATTGAACCATTCAAGGAAATCTCACGGAAATTCCTCGCCAAATTTTCACATAATCCGGAGCAGTAAGCTAAGGACAACCCCATTGTTTAGAAAAAAATGCGGATATTCGGAGGGGACCCAGCAAATTCTTAACGGAAAAACCCGACTCACACGTTTCTGGTTAAACGTTCGAAATGGTACTTTGGGAGAAATGGAATCTGAGACTATGAGTGGAGGAAACTCGTGATGAGGGTACATGTTTGTGTTCGTGTGTTGGCGCACGAACTAAACTAACAGATGTTATCATTCAATAGAAAGAGACAACGCGGCACGTCTTACCCGACAGTCAGCTCCATACTGCACAGCATTTAGTTTATTATATTCAGAAGCTTTCATACGTGTTGAAATAATTGTTCTCGTATATCCTGTATACTTATTACAATATCATAATTCAACAGGATGAAGTCACATAACAAGAGAGCCAATGTGCTATTATAGAGATGAAATACATACAGTCAGCATCAGAAAGATGTTGAAGAACAAAGTACTCAAAATTATCTTCTCTTCCAGTTGACTGATTGTTCTGATATTTGATTAAATCAATAAAACAGTTTGATTCTGCTCTTAATACGAGAGTTTTAAGATATTTCTGACGCTGACTGTACCTATCACGTGAGTCAGTTATTGAATCGATATGTTGCATCGATCACAGGCGAACAATATTACCACTGGTACCGCATGATTGTGTCAGAATGAGCATCGGGTTGGAAACTTTTAAACTCCATAATTGGATACAAAATCTATATTGTATTCTGTAAAATACTGCTCTTCTACACCTGAATGCTAAAGCCAGTTGCATCCAAAACAGCACTTTGATATTTAAGGTAACGCTCTCATACTTCATTTATTATGCCATTAATGATAGCCACTGCCTTCTGATTTCCACAAGCTCGAACTTTGAGAACCGAATTGTCTTCAATGTAAAGCCCTGCTAAAAGGAAGTACTTACATCCGTCAATCAGTAAGTGTACCGGGTTACTGCTGACAATAACTTGCACCTCAATATTTGATACACACCTAGACAAGTAAAGAAATCATAACACCTACTAATAATGGTAAATTTTTCGTATAATGAATTTTATAGTAATAACTACTTAAGTTGCCAACGAAAAATTAATGAATTCGATTTGTATACTTAGCACACTTAATGCTATAATATTGGGCGGAGTTATCAAAAATCAATGTTTAAAATGATTATTGTAAAGTCATTCATTGGTTCCAATACTCCGTAAGAACATCTGTGGATGACTCCACCGTTGCCTTAAAGACGGACAAAAATAGAAGGGAAATTTGAATCCCATCTGGTGTGTCGTGTTAGCCTAGTTGGTCAAGGCATTTCGCCTGTAATGAAAAGATCGAGTAAATGCACATACGAGTATGTTATGCAGACGTAAATACTTACATAGCTCACCAGTGTCCGTTAATGCAGTGAGATTCCAGAACACATTAAGCTCTTATTACCTAATTTTTTTTCAAGCACTGCAGTGTTTTCCGCGCAACCCCATATTTGCCATAACCTGCCCACCAGATTTAGTACATACATTTCAATACATGTGTAATATGTATATCTGCGCACATTTTTTTGTTAGCAGCAAAGGATTGCTGTTAAATTCTTGGATTTTTTTACCAGCCAAGCCTTACTTTTATTCTTCCTAAAGTCTCGGCTCCTTTAAGCGTACGTGAAAACCATCTGATGACTCCGTTGAACTGAGGGCCACCATTTTAACATTCTTGATGTCAGGAGACCCTCTTTCTTTTGACTTTCCTTCAGCTCAACATCAGGCGAGGTAAAATCATACTGACGTGTGCTATATAAATAAAATTTCTTGCTCCCTCCAGTGGCAGGCTGTTTATAAGCTGCGACAAACATGTATCCTGCAGAGCTTTGTTTAATTAAGATAACTTTCCTACACGCATTAATGGGCATTAACCCGACGAATGTCTCCCACAATTAAAACGACGCCCAAAACTTGAGTACGATAAAATAAAGTTGAGCGAATGAGACAGGAACTGTCTCGCGTGCCTCGACACTGAGATAGTACTGTACGGAATTTAACACGATGTTATCCAATAATACTATCATTATTATTTTTTATAAATTGTAATATATCAATTTCAATTAAAGCTGGGATTCACCAGTGTGAATCTGTTTACCTCAAGAAAGTTCTCACATTTTACTCAATTCAAATCATTAAGCAAAATAATGTAGTTTAGTTCACCCTAATCGCAGTCACTATAAGTAGTTGGTGAAAATATTATCTGTATAGAAAGAACGTGACAATTTAGTTAAGTATAACAGATTTTTAGTGGTGAAATCCAGTCTTAATCTTGACATTCATAATAGTAACACGTTATTAAAATGAATAAAGTTTTTGTTTCCCTTTTTACCTACGATAACAAACAACACTTCAAGGTGAAATTTGAAAAACCACAATAATAACGTTGGCGTACAACATGCTTTTTATTTTTAATGAGTGTTGTATCCAGACGGTTTAGATGTAATAAAATATATGGCCGCTATATTAACTAGACATTTATATTTTGAACGTTCTTAAATAGTGCGGTAAATTATTTCTACGTTACATACATAAGTACAGGCTCTAGAAATAAGGATTAGCTGTGAAGTGACCTCTGTGGCGTGGCGGTAGTGCACGTGACTGCCACGCAGGAGGCGCGGGATCGATTCCCGCTCAGCGCAAATATTTGTATGCATGAATATGGCTATTTGCATTGGTCTGGGTGTTCCTATGTATAATATGTATGTATTTACAAAAAAAAAGTATTATAAGGATGTTTATCCGCATTCCATAACACAAGCTAGTTAAGCTTACCATGGGTCTGGATAGCGTTGTGTAGAATGTTGTGGAATATTGTGGAATACCTTTGTGAAAATAATATGGTCTCACTGCCAGGGATGCCCATAACTGTGCGAAGTGAAGGTGGAAATGCTGAAAAGTGAACTCAGGCTCCGAGCCAACCGGGATACAACTGCAACGCTGTGATCTTGAGGCATACGTCATACAGTCACGCAATTGTCCTATTTGGATAAGCAGGAACATCATCTTTCCACTTGCTAAAGATCCTGATATTTCGTTCGTCTTCTACTTTCATTTTAGTTTTGAAAAATACTCATTAGTTACGAAAGCCTTGACCTGGCCTTTTCTAAAATGTCCTCTCTTATAGACATAGGTACGTTACCTACATAATATGCTATATAGGTATACGCCTAGGTTGACCTTTATTGTATTTTCTATTCACCCTCCAAATAAAAAAGTTTTTATTAACATTCCATCCCCATTTCTTTTTCATATTCAAAGAGCATAATTTATGCTGAAACATATTAGTCTCTTTTTAATTTTAAAGAAAAAAAAACGTTTAAAGAAAACATTCGAGTATAGGCCATTAATTATTTATTGTAAACACTGACGCGGCGAGCTGATGAATCAACTTCAAACAAAAGTAATTTCTAGTACAACAAACGCTCGCCGGGAGCACTTTGTCGACAGATTTCTTTGTAAGAACGTCCATAACAATAGCACTTCATTCGAACATTATTTCCTCATACACTTTTGTACAGACGAGATAGTCGGAACCAAGAATTGCTGCTATTCACAATTCGTTACTGGAACACGCTTAGAAGTTTATCTGCGACGTAGAGGCCCGGTATGACAAGGCAATAACGATAATTCTACCCAAAGCCCAATTTATACACGTACATTTGTTATTCTAAAGACGTTTACGAACGGCTACAACCATTATATTATGTGCGAATCTATAAATACACTTAGTTATAGTTACACCTTCTGGTAGTTAGTAAATAAAGTTTTAGGTTAAGAATATAGGTCGTAATATTTTTTGCAGATCGTACTTTTTTATTATATAAAAAGCTTAACCATCTGATGATACCTTCCAGCTCAGCTGGCCATTATTGTAACATTGTTGATGCTTATAATGGAGAACCCCTTTCCTGAGACTTTGTGTTCAGTTTACCATCAGGCAACGTGTCCTGTATAAAAAAACTTAACCTTCCCTTTGAATCACTCTATCCATTAATATTTATTGCAATACGTTAAGTAGTTTAAATTATCTCAGGGAACCGATACTGGTAGCTTAGTGGCTAAGGAGTCGGCCTTACGATCGAAAGGTCCCGGGTTCGTATCCTGGCCATTACACTATCGACATGAACCCACTCCTAACACAAGCAATTTAGCTTAGCTGGAGGGAGGAATTACGGTTCTAATATTCTTTAAAAAAAACGTATGTGTAGAAAATATACGAATCACAGATTTCAGAAATAAATTATTCTCTATTCACCAGAGTTTTTTAAATTTTAGCCAAACAGTCTAATTATGTTTTATTTAGGATTAGCCCCACTCGTAATAAGTTAACCAAGATCAACAATAAGTAGTGACCTACAAAACGTCCAGTAACGAACCTCCGGCGGTCCCGTTAAACTTTCTTGAAATGTCGAAATGAATCAAAAAGAAAATTAAGACCATCGCAATACTACTAGGAGAACTCAAGAGAAATCTTACAATTGCTCCATAGGCGAAAATTCTGCGCCCAACTTAAAATCATGATAAAATCACAATGACAGCCTATTTTCCTCACTCGGTCTCTACCATTTGCGTGAAATGATAAGGAACAGATAAGCTTTTTTTTTAATTTCAACACCAGAGTTCAGACTAAAACGGCAGTTACACATAATACAGTATTCATAAACCGAGACGTTCGAGATCGTTAATTCTATATAGATCATTAAAACGGCATTTACAAAACAATTCTACAAAATAAGTTATGAACTCCACAGAGGCTTCATTCGTAATAAAGACATTAATTATTATTGGTAATTTTTCGACATAATTATGTTAAATTCTCATTAAATGTATGTTTAAATGTATTTTGTGTGTATTCCATAAAGGAATTACGTATTTCAAAAGTTAAAACTATTAAAATCCAAAAGGTTGCGATATCACATGTTCACAGAGAAAACATCTCAAATGAGATCATAATCGCCTCTCTGAAATGCGATTTTCTCGTGAGCTGTCAGTATCACTTACGCCATTTCATCCATCGATATCATGTTCAATATTCCAATAGGCGCTTGTGGTCTCTTTTCATGGAACTGGGAATTTCCAGGAAATACGTTGATACTAGATAGGCAGTAGCCTAGTGGTATGGGACATGGACTGCTGAGACGAGGTCTCGGGTTCGATCCCAGATTTACCATGGCACACACCAATGACTTTTCGATGCTTTTCAAAGTTATGTGTGTATTTATCGCAGGTTTATAAGTGCCCGGTTAATGGCAATAGGCTCGTCACCTATTACATTGGGACCTAAACATAAACTGGCGAAATGTGGGTGCTAGCACCTCTGCCTACCCCTTCGGGGAATATAGGCGTGAGTTTATGTTATACAATAGAATACAATATATTTTTATTTTCTGCTCACAAAAAAAAACAAAATAATACAGGCACAAGAAACAAAATACGTCACCAGGCACGTAACCAAGCAGTTTGTATTGAATTGTACGGCGCCATACATCTCAGTACTAACTGCTTGGTTACGGGCTTGGCGACGTGGCCTTGGCATCGTTGACGCAGAGGACTAACACTTATAACTAAAACGTTAGGCAGTTGCATCCAACTTCGGTGCCCACGGCTTATACGGCTTTGCGACCGACTTGCTTGCATCAGAGTAACGTCCGAACATCCGTCAATCAACACGTGTCCCGCCTTTTAAGTGAATTTAATAAGCTTTGTTGGGGCCCCATGCAGTCATCATCAGCAACATTGAAGCTCAGGGTCCGCCTTCTGGCTCTTCCTTCTCCACTTCGCACGATCTTGGGAGTCCATGGTAGTGAGACCATTTGCACAAATGTCACCCCTTCTACCGGACCCGGTGCGGGTGCCATTGCCAGGCATTTTTTGGGGCCTCAAGCAGTCTACTACCCAAAAACATTAAAACTAGTTAAATAGTTTAAATGAAATTCTAAAACTATTAGTAAGTTAATTTATTTATTAAAGTAAGTAATTCCTATCGATTTTTTATTATTCAAATTTTTTTTTATTATCCTATCAAAAAAGTAAATGTCAAAAACGGTACTTGAAGCCAAATTTTCTAATCTAAATCAAATGTAGAATGTTTACCTACCCAATTTTTTCAAATCAGTTCAAACATAGAACCAAGTATCAACAAAAGCTAAGACTCTAACTAACATTAACATTATATACATATTATTCTCTTTGTGACACAAACGACATCCCAAGAAATGATAAAATAGTAAATTATGTGGAGGGCTGAACACCTGCATAATGTCTCCGTCAATCATACAGGTGCGTGAAATTGAATCTCATGAGCGCAAATCACACAACCCTCTATTACCATACGCGATGGTGTCACTCACCTTTAAAACAGAACACAATCTAAAATATACCCTATATTAAATAAGACAAAGACTCTTTTTTATGAACTCTGTAGCTTACACTGTATGATGAACGACCCGTATTCGCTCGTAATATATTTCATTTTTGTTTGGAGCCGCAATTTCGTCTTTAGGTTAATAATATACTGGATGGTCTTAGTTTAAGCAGTGGTTATTTCTTATTTACTTCACCTCATTCCTTTATCGTGTGGTTACGGATTTAAATGGAATGCCGCGTCACTAAACTAAGCAGTTTAATTACGTATTCATTACCGCTCACTACGGAGTTGGTAAACGGAAACCATGAAAGTAAATGAGAAGCTTTTCGATTCAAATATTCAGAGGAAAAATTGAGAGTGTAGTCAGGTCATTTGCGATAATGAAGCATTAGTAATAAGATACGATAAAAGAAAATTACTGAAGTAACTAATTATGCTTGAACTTAAAAATATATTAGCTAAAAAAAATTTTTTTTTATACCACTTAGATGGCAGACAAGCACATGGCTTACCTGATGGAAAGTGGTTACCGCGGCCTATGGTGTATGCAACACCAGGGGCGTTACACTCGTGCTGCCTACCCTGAAGAACCTTCTAATGCCCCTCTTGAAGAACCCCATATTGTAGTCGCTTGAGAAAACCATGGCAGGGAGTTCTTTCCACAGCTTGAGCGTACGTGGGATGAAGTTCCTTTCATACCGCACGGTGCGCACCGTATTCGGATGCAATGTGTGGGGATGAATTCCCTGCCTATGGCGAGCGGTGCGATGACAGAATGTAGCTGTGGGCATCATGTCAAATAATTCATCTGAGCACAGACCATTATATAGGCGTCAGAAAACACACAGTGAGGCAAAGTCCCTCCTGAGGCTGAGAGGTTCCACATCGCCTGCGAGTATGGGACTGTCGACGAGCCTCAATGCACGTCTTTGCACTGAGTCGAAAGGGTTAAGCTGGCGTGCGGGCGCTCCGGCAAAAAGATGAGGTGCTTTGATTAACAATACCTCGTGGTTCCATCCGCATAGCTTCCATAGTTTATGTTACTCTGGGATACCAAAGGATTTTATTCGTAAAAGAATTTTTAATAACAGCCAATAGGTTTTGATTTTATAGATTACAATAGTGTCGTGTTGGCTCCCGGAGACTAAAATAGGACTACCCCAGGTCTTCCTGTGAGTATCGTAAAAGGCGACTAAGGGATATGGCTGTTCACCATCCGACAGTAAACATATAGCCCAAGACAAAGTTCCAGCGTGACGGCAATTGGCTTGCTTCCTATTACGTGGGATCGAAAATTATACTTAATTGGCAACATGTGGTTATTAATACACCTCTGCCTACCCCTTCGGAGATTTACAGGCGTGAGTATATGGATGGACGGATAGTTTTTACTCCACTTAACCCTTATATGATATTTGAAGAGGAAAAACAATGTTATTATTATGAATATAAAAGTTTGGTTAAGATGTTTCGATATTTATTACTTAATCACGGTCAAGCGACAAAAGAGATTTGACTTAATTCTAGTACCTATCTAGAATCGGTTTCCATAGGTTTTAATCGGTTTCGGGAATGGGTTCATAAAACCACGCGGGCAGAGCCGTGGGCAAAAGTTACTGTGATCATAAAGGGATTTCGAAAAACATCGGAAAGAATGATGAAACGCTCAAGTGAGATTTGAACTGACGACCTTTCCCTTACAGGGGGAATGCTCTTCCAACTGAGCTATTGAGCCACACCTGATTCATTTCAAATTTTCCTTCTATTTATATCCGTCTTTATGGGCGACGGTGCAGCCATCTTAAAAGTTAGCATAATAAATGC
Organism: Eilema sororculum; assembly: GCA_914829495.1. NCBI lineage: Eukaryota > Metazoa > Arthropoda > Insecta > Lepidoptera > Erebidae > Eilema > Eilema sororculum. The sequence goes on along the minus strand of OU618553.1, from coordinate 10,239,269 downwards.
TATAAAAAAATCATTGAAATAAAGGGATTTTTTAGTATTTATACAATAAAAATACGAAAGCGTAGGTATCGTAATTTCAAATGTAATAGTTTTCACATTTGACATTGAAATGAAATAAGTAATAGGACCTATGCAGACCCTTGACGACATACAATTCTTTGCTAAACCCCTGTCAAGTGTCAACTGTCAACCCCTTTTAACTTGTAACAAACAAACGAACCTTCCCTCCTCATAAATAGTTGCGTAAACCGTTTCAATGATTATATGAGGTGAATTTGATATGGTAACATTAAAATTTATATTCAATTTTTTCTGTAGATAATAAATCATATAAACATTACATAACATAAACTCACGCCTGTATTCCCCGAAGGGGTAGGCAGAGGTGCTAGCACCCACATTTCGCCAGTTTATGTTTAGGTCCCAATGTAATAGGTGGCGAGCCTATTGCCATTAACCGGGCGCTTATAAACCTGCGATAAATACACACATAACTTCGAAAAGCATCGAAAAGTCATTGGTGTGTGCCATGGTAAATCTGGGATCGAACCCGAGACCTCGTCTCAGCAGTCCATTACCCATACCACTAGGCTACCGCAGATGATACTAGTTACACAAATAAATCAACGTAAGAAGTATATCATTATACATAAATTACACTAGCTATTGCCTGTAGCTGCGCCCGCGTGGATGTTGGTTATCGCGACCAAACATAGCCTATGTCCTTTCTCAAGGTCTAATCTAAACTAAATCAACTAACTAAACTAACTAAATCAACGTAAATTTCTTCGCGCTTTACACTTCAGAACTCACCGCAATTACTTATCATACGACCAATTGTTGATAAAATATAAATTCCCAACCTTAGAAAGTAGAAGACTACTATTACAAGTAATGATACTATATGGTTTGTGTAGGGGCGCCTTCGACTGCAACTCATTGACCAACAGCATTTGCTATGTCGTACCACGAACTGTGCATGTCCGTGTCGTCAGAAGGAGGCGCCTTTTCATGACCACTAAATGCAGAACTAACGCTGGTTTGAGATCACCGATGCGACGATTAGTCGAGACTTATAATGAGCAATTTTAGGACATCGACATATTTGCGCTGACGCCACATAAATTTAAAAAATCTATAGTAAGCGTCATTGCACCTCATATATTACCTACACAAAATAATGTATCAATTTAATTTAATTTATTTGTATGATGATAGATATATTAATAATTAACCTACATTACATGCATGGCTATTAAATAATAATAATTGAATAATAAATATATGATCAATCATATTTTAGTAATACGAGGGCAATGTTGTGGGATATACATTAAGAAATAATTATGTAAACCATTCCTTAGGTTAAGAACATTGAATGTATATCTGTTTTTTGTCCCAATAAATAAATAAATAAATAATCTACCCGTATATCTACCGAATATCATCAAAATCGGTTCAGTGGTTTAGGCGTGAAAGCACTACATGCTATAATTTATGGATTATAATAATAAATAAATAAATAAATAAATATTTCACAACATTCTACACAACGCTATCTAGACCCATGGTAAGCTTTTATAGCTTGTGTTATGGAATCTAGAATGCGGATAAACATACTTATATACTTTTTTTTTTGTAAATACATACATATTATACATAGAAACACCCAGACCAATGCAAATAGCCATATTCATGCATACAAATATTTGCACTGAGCGGGAATCGAACCCGCGCCTCCTGCGTGGCAGTCGCGTGCACTACCGCCACGCCACGGAGGATCCATAAGTGAGGAACATTTCGTAAGTTTAAGTATAGAACAACCCATGTTTCTACCTATGTAATTACTACATTCGAGTACGACTGAACGATGAATGTAGTGTACGGATAAACCTTTCTGATTTTTGTCACACTTATAGTGCTATGAAATTGTAAATCTTTTGTTATTAAATAAAAAAAAGTATGGATTATAATGTACCATAATACAATCGCTGAAGAATACAATACGTATGTGTGGACCCTTTAGACAAGTTACAAAATCGAATAGAATAATTAATCAATGCATGTGATTGAGATTTATGACGTTTATGACGTGTACTTAAACGTATTTCAATCCCAGACATTGTCTTTTTTGTGCTACTAACGAATTATCACTTGACTACAGGGCTGTACAGGATTTTCTCTTTCTAAAATATGACATTTGCGAATCAGCCCTACGAGTTTAAGAAGTGTCAATAAGCATGCGAATATATGTAATATAATATGCGAATTGATCACTAAGCCAGCATTTCGACATAACTCACTTATGATAGACTAATTAGAACGAGCTTTTACACTGTCATGTTCGAAATTACATGTTAGTAAAACTAACTTATGTCATAAAGAGACGTTTTATATTCTCGTCTTACATCCCCGAATAGCCAGGGTTGTATTGAGTCTCATATGTCGGTAAACAATATAAGTTTTTAATTAAATATAATTAATGAATGGGTATGTTGGTTACTGTTGCAGAAGAATAGAACAACCCCATCTCTTCCTGTAATTTTGTGGGTATCATAAAAGGCGACTAAGGGATAGGGCTGTTCCCCATCTAATAGTAAACATACAGCCCGCTAGACGGCAATAGGCTCGCCTCCTATTTCGTGGGACCGAAAATCATAATTAGCGAAGCGTGAGTGTTAATAGACCTCTGCCTACCCCTTCGGGGATTTACAGACGTGATTATATGTATGTATGTATGTACAATTTATAAATTGAAATATGCTTTATTCTATGTACTTCTAGACATATCGATAGCTAAATACCAATAAGTATAACAAATCACTATAGAATTCTTTCACAAAATATAATAATATATTATGTAGTAAGTTCAATAGAAGTTGATCAGTAAACATAGTTATATACAGTCGAATAAAAGCTTTGATAAAGTTAGAATCGCAACAGGTCGCCCGGAGAGAGCATATTGTCAATTTCCCATATTGTGAAGTTCCGAACAACAATTGAATCGGGGTCTCGACGTCTTGCCTTCAATCGGATCTAAAGGACTTTATCTCAGATATAAAACAGAGGCGTTTCTGTCACGTAAATCTTCTATTGTTCGGTGTAGGTACTGTTTACGAAATAACAGGAATACCTCAAATAACATCGAATCTGAAATTAGTAAGTTCTCGATCTATTTATACAGGTGACTTTTAAGTTGCGTTGATACTGTTTGTAAATGTTATAAGTTTCAAAAAATTCCAATTTTAAATTCTATTTATTTCAGACCTATATATACCTAGTCCATATTGATTGTTAGGAATACATGTCTTAGCGCTATGTTAGTTAAAATTACAATTTATGGATGAAAAGTTGCATTTTGATATAGGATTGGTGGACGTCATAGAAAGTAATTAAGTATAGTAATTTTATGACTTAAAAATTCATATCGTGAAAATACAAAATACATGAGCGAAAAACAATGGGATCCCATTTTTTCTCATAATGGTTTTTGTCCTAATTTAAATTGTCATAATAAGTTAGGCATAATTTTCTTTGTCATAATAATAGTGTGCCCTAGTTGGTTTTTAGCATACTGTGTTATTAAGCATAAATATTTGAGTGAATTTTTTAAAGCATTTATTATGCTAACTTTTTTTAGTTCGAAAAACATTGGAAAAAATGAAATGAATATTGTATATCCTAATGTTTTTATCCATAACTTTGATATGCATAAAGTTGTAAAGCATATTGTTTATTTTTCTAATAGTTAGTTTGACACCCCTAGGTTTTTTTTTTTTAAACCACCCAGAACACTTCACACTTCGAGCTTAGTCAGTAGACTGACTAAGCTGTCAGTAGACTGACTAAGCTGTCAGTAGACTGACTAAGCTCGAAGGAGCCCCGCTACGCGGGGCTCTTACTTCTGGGTGGTACTTAGTCAGTAGACGCCATTGTATGCTTAAAATAGTTATGGTTACGCGTCGTTATGCTTAAGTAAACTTATGCTTTGGGATAGTATGCTTATAAAATATTATGCTTATAGTAAATAGGATGAAAAAAATTATGCTACGCGGGGCTCCTTCGAGCTTAGTCAGTAGACGCCATTGTATGCTTAAAATAGTTATGGTTACGCGTCGTTATGCTTAAGTAAACTTATGCTTTGGGATAGTATGCTTATAAAATATTATGCTTATAGTAAATAGGATGAAAAAAATTATGATTAAAAAGTTATAGCAAATGAGTATTATGCGTAAATAATGTTAGGAAAAGTAACATTATGCATTGTAAAATTATGACATAAAATCGTAGGAATAAAAATAGAGAACCAAAAACAATATTGTTGAAACAATGGGTGACAAACCTACACCTCTTAAAATGAATGTACTCTTTTGGAATAGCCTGTATTGGTATTCCATCAAAGCAAAACCAATAACATTTACATATTTGCATTGTTCTTGTTTCTATTGTTTTCATAACAACAGGTGTATCACCGTTCACCCTCGTGTATAATTTTTTTAATTTAAAATCGATAAAATAAACTATTCTAAAATTAGGCCCCAAAGATTTAGGGGTCAAAAAAAGGACATTCCAATGAAAAAGTTGGGGTTGCAAATTGCAAACTTTGGACGCAAGTGAGAAACTGCTAAATCGATGATCCAATTTGTTGAAGTTGATGTAATGTTCAATAGCCGAAACCCTGTATTCCAGGTTTACTACGCCGTACTGCCATTACTCCAGTTCCTCCGTGATCATGGTGCTTGCAATACTGCCGTATCATCGGAAACTCCAAATAATACATGGTAAATATCCCGATGACTCTAATAGTAATGTGAATCCCAGTGTTAGTTCCCGGTGGAGGGCCATCCCGTATCTTCCTGTGTGTGTTATAGAAAGCGACTGAGGGATAGGGCTTCACCATCTGACAGTAAACATACAGCCAATGACTAAACACCAGCTTGATTACAATAGGCTCGCCCCCTATTATGTGTTACCGAAAATCATACAAAAGCGAAATGTGGATGTGATACATCTCTGCCTACCCTTTCAAGGATTTACAAGCGTGAGTATATGTATGTATGCATAATAGTTTAAATACCCTATATCTGTAACCCGAGCTTCAACAAGAATCAATAACGAAATGTGTATCCAATTGACTGTGATCGTTGTTCATCTTGCGCTGTGTACAGTTACATATCGCCAATGGATATGCAAATGCAGTATGTCCAGAGCCGATTACATGCAAACCCACTTGCTAGACGTCCGTCTTGATTGCTAGCAAGCATCCTGTACCGCGGGACACTTCGCCGGATTTACATATTAAGATTTAGACATCTAATGTTGTAAATAGATAATGATATATTGAATAACACACTAGTACTTTTCCACTGAGTTTATTTTAATTCTGAACTCAGATCAGGAATAAACCCAGTGGAAAAGTATAAGTGTGTTATTTAATATGTGTAGCAGATTCCACCAAGTGCCATCAATCTCCAGTATAAACAGATAATGATATATGTGCTACCCTATAGAAGAATTGGAGAATTCAGCTTAGCTAGGGGTTGGAAGGGATATTAGTAACTTCGGTTACTACTTTTTGTTTTTAAACAAACCATTGCTGTAGTTACACCGTGTAACATGCCTACAGTAAATTCAACAAAACTATTTTAGGTACACAACACTTTGCCAAATAAGTAGATTTTGTTATTCCTTTGTGCACATCTGAACCGGACCGCACTGTGAGAAAACTCAATGAGTTAAACTCGCCTTGGCACATACATTTTCAGAAGATTGTTGAAGTTGCCATTTAAGTTGTTATTTTTTTAAACTATTGCGATGTCAACTCATTGTTTTTTATAGCTTCATCAACTCAAACTCCTCTCCACTGATCGCCACTATTATTCACGGATTGTGCTTGTATTATCACGCTATTGAGATGAAAAAATACAAAAATGTCAATAGGGACGTTGGATTCAAACAATCCGGGACGTGGAATCCAGTGATAAAAACACTACAGCCAAAGAAGACAGTGCTGTCTAAAACTGGCGTAGTGAGTGTTGTGTGTCACTAGCCTTACATTCATTGTGAAATTAATGGACCGTAGGCGCATAAAGGTTTCCCGGACACCTCTCGACGCTCGCCAGCCAGTCAAGTCGTGACCACGAGTGCTGCAACGCACCCGAAATGTCAGCAAAAGTAAGTTTTCCAAAAATCTTATCGCCGTAAGTCCCAAAATAGTATAAAAAAGCCATTTTAGTTTTTAGCTTTGACCATCCACACCCACTTTGAAAAATTCACCCTGTTTGCCTTATGATCGATATAAGCGCCCAACCAAACCGACCAATATAGCCCGATTATTAGCGATATCATTTGATAGAATCAAAAAGTTACTGCTGACTCAGACGCTAGTCTGTGTCAGTGAACCCTCATAGGGCCCCGTGAAGTCACATAGGGCCCCTTATGACCAACGACTTAACTTCTTTCAAATGAAGTCACTCCATCTGCGTCGCAAAGTCCATGACCTAGTGTTCCTGCATAAACTCCTTAACGCCAATATAGATTGTAGCCAGCTGCTCTCCAGTATCAGACTCAGAGTGCCCAGTCGAACACCGAGGTACCCAAGTACAAGAACATTTCACATTCCGCTCTGCAGAACCAATGTTGGCAAAAACTCCCCAATGGTTCGAATATGTTCCGAGTACAACTTACTATGTGGAAGCTCAGAGAGTCTCGACATCTTCGCTGATTCCATTTATAAGCTCAAGGGTAATCTCTTAAACCCTACCAGGGTCGCTAATTTAATTTAATTTAACTTTCTAATTTAATTTAATTTTATTTGTCTAATTTAATTTTATTTTATTTGTCTAATTTAATTTAATTTTACGGTCTAATTTATTTTATTTTAATTTAATTTTTATTTTATTCATTTAATTTAAATTCATTGTTATTCTAAATAATTAAATTGTACTAATTTTTATTGTTATTCAATGCTTCTTAATTTTACTTCTTGTTATATCAATTTGATTTGGTTTTTATTACTAACTTTAATAATCAACTTAACTAAAATTGTTGTTTTGTTTGTGCCAATTAATTTATATTTATAATTATCATCTAATGTTATTTTTGTTATTATGAAGTTGTGTATGTCTGTAATAGGGATGCATATTAGAAGTGGTACCCTAAATATTACTGCAAATAGTGTACAATATGTATCCTGTAGATGTACCTTAAATAAATAAATAAATAAACCCTTGTGTCATCCCACACGCGTGGACGGAATCTATAAAAAAACGCATTTACCGCGTAATCTAGAGAAAAACAATGTCTCCCCACAGTCGTCAGTCGCTAACTGCCGAGATAAAGTTGGTCGTTTTGACTTTTGTGTCTCTATATGCCACGGACAAAGTTTTATGGCTCGCAAGATGAGAAATCAACCAAACACATATATTTTCGTACTAGGGTACACCTAGAATCCTGACAATCCAAGGAACAACGTGCGATTTAGTAGGTTGGTATCCAACATACCCATGTCCGCGTTACCTCTAGCAAGGTATAGATTCCAGCACGTAGAAAAGGCAATAATGATGTTCATGTTTAATCGTTATTATTCACTAGCTTTTGCCCGCGGCTCCGCCCGCGTGGATGTCGGTTATCGCGACCAAACATAGCCTATGTCCTTTCTCATGGTCTAATCTACCCCTATAAAAAATATCATCACAATCGGTTCAGTGGTTTAGGCGTGAAAGCGTAACATACAGACAGAGAGACAGAGCTACTTTCGCATTTATAATGTTAGTATGGATATTGAATAACGCTTGTACCTTTCAACTTATACTAAACAGTGCATTATTCAATATGTGTATATAGTAAATTCCACCAAATGCCGTTAACCTCCAGTTTATCAGTCTTATAAATATTATTATCATAACAAGTCAATATAAAGCTTACCGGCTGGGATTATTCCAACATAGGTAAAGTTGTACAAAAGCAAGTACCCAGACGTTTATGAAAAGTTTAGTTAGAGAGCAAAGAGGCGAGTGTGGTTTTCATTAGACACCGTCATTTGCATGTTATTCATTAGGCTGTAGGGGCGTCGCCGCTGCCACTCTCGGCCTCGACCCGCTTCAGAACTGTTAGCAAAAGTACTATGTACTGTGTCTGGTCCACTGGCTTCCCACAATATATCCATGGGTATGTACTGCCCGGGGTTTAATTGAAATTTGACAGTATGTAACACCGTATAAATGAGACTTCAGCATTTGAAACGACAAGTGTTGGTATTCTGTATGTAGCCAGTGTACCAGCGTGCAAGTGAGTTTTGCTTGGGCGCCGAATATTTCGGTGGGGTCTTATATACCCTTGCCACACTTTCAATGTTATAAAATAACACACAGCAGCATTTTTTTTTAAATGGTTTCACTGATAGCAACACTTCTATAGTCCTTTTTAACTAAGTAATGAAAGGTTTATGTTTTGTATATTGAGTGAGAAGAATTGGTAATTATAAAACGTGATTGGATTACATTGTTGAATGAACAAACAAATTTCCTCTCCCGCCATTATTTAAAATGGATTTCCGTTGTGTAATGGGAAATTCAATTTGTTGTAACTATATTTAATTTTTAGTTTGTGCAAAATATGTTATTCATAATAATTGTAAGGTAATAATGAAATTATTGTATGGTGTGTAAACTTAATATGTATGTGAATAAAAAAAAAATAAAAAAAAAAAAATAAAAAAAAAAATTATTATTATAAGAATTCATTCCAATATTTGAGCTGATTTTCAATGTTGAAATTCAATGTCAGCGAATATACCTAATAAATATATATGTATATATATCAATACAGCGAATTGCAAGTAAGAAATGAATATGAAAATTAACAAGACTCGGATTGGAGTGCACAGCGAACATTTTTAAGGCATTTTAGCGCACCAATTTGAATCGTGTATAATTTATTACCCATTGGATGAGGAATTCACCAAATTGAAGAGTAGCGGGGTGCTATTTTGCAGACGGGACGCCACGGACGCCGCTTCCAAGGCAACGGGCTCCTTGGCAACCAGCTGCCAAAAGTGTCAAAAATTTTCAGTGCAGTTTTTTTTATTGTCTTAGTTGTTTTTTATTTTTATATATTGTGTTTTTTATATAGTGCTAAGGGAACATTGTTGTGTTATGTATTTTAAGTGCCTAGTAAGTGCCTCGTCTTTATCTTATGTTGCATGCTAGTGATGTGGAGGTAAGTCAACCTACTGCATCGCTACTGAATGTGATACGATGCCCTCACTGTTCCCAAGCCCGTTTTTTTAAGGGTGAGCGAGGTTTGAAGATACATATCGGGAAAGTACACAAACCCCGACATGTATCTCCGAACTCTCCTCTGGTTATTCAACCCTCACTAAGTACAGACCCTGAAAACAATATTGAAATTCCCTTTTGGCAAAGACTATCTCATTTGAAAAATTCTGTTTCGATTCTGAAGAGAATTCCTCGTGGTGCAAGACCTATAGTTGCAAAAAGTTTGTCAAATTGTATAGGTCTTGTACTTCGAGAAAATACCAAAACGGCTTGGGAGCAACTGCTCACCTTCCCATATAAAATTCTGCATATTAGAACTGACAGGACAGACCACCGAACGACTACAAATTCATTAACTTCGGAAATTAGAAATAACTGTAACATTTTAACTGACAATCTTAACCCAACATATTCAATCTTTCGGAAAAGTAACATTTTTAATTTGGTTGAATCAAAATTGAGGGATGGTGACATAAGTGGAGCATCGAGATTGCTTTTTAGTAGCGATGTAGTGGCACCGTGCTCTCCGGAAACCCTCGCTGGTCTGCGGAGCAAGCATCCGTCGCCTGCGGATGGCCTTTCTTTTCCTGAGGCGCCTGACCCGGACCCTGATTGCCTGTGCGTAACGGCCAAGGAAGTGTTGGCAGCCGTTGGCTCCTTTCGAAGTGGCTCTGCAGGCGGCCTCGACGCGTTGAGCCCACAACATTTAAAAGATCTTTTGGGACCAAGCGCCGGGGAGGCTGGTGAGTCACTTCTGAAGGAGCTAACGGCTCTCATGAATTTGATGCTCTCCGGCAGTGTGGACGATGCCATCATAGACATTTTGTACGGGGCTAATTTGTGTGCCCTACGAAAGAGAGATGGTGGCATTCGTCCTATTGCCGTGGGTTGCACATAGTATAGCACGTATGGCAGCCAAACTCTGCTGTCAATTTTATAAAACCGATTTGGCCACGAAGTTCCAACCCCTCCAACTCGGTTTTGGTTCCAAGGGGGGCTGTGAGGCTGCCATACATGCCTTGTCAACCTACCTTGGTACCAGGAAAAGTGAGGTCATTCTCAAGGTTGATGTGAAGAATGCTTTCAATTCTGTGAACAGGGATACCTTGTTGACCCAAGCAAAATTAGAAACACCCAAAATTTTCAATTTTCTTTGGCAATGCTATAGATATCCCTCTAAATTACTATACAAGGGTAACCTTTTGGAATCCGCTGTTGGTTGTCAACAAGGAGACCCTCTTGGACCGGTAATTTTCAGTCTAGCAATCCAACCCATTATTCGGCGTTTAAATTCAAAATTTAATGTATGGTACCTAGACGACGGGATTCTAGGAGGAGATGCAGAGACAGTTTTACAAGATTTGGCTTTTATTAAAAAAGAATTTAAATTAATTGGTTTAGAACTAAATGACAATAAATGTGAAATTTTTTTAAATGACCTTTCGGACAAAATTTCTACTTTCTCTAAATTTAATTCATTGGCTCCTAATATTAAAATTATAGAAAAAGATTCTCTACTCCTCCTAGGGTCTCCAATACTGGAAGATGCCTTCACCTCATTTATAGAGGATAAAATTCAAAATTTTAGTGATATTTCGGACCGTCTACTTAAAATTAATATACACTCGGCCTTCACTATTCTTCGGCATTGCCTTTTTGTCCCCAAATTTACCCATGCGCTCAGATCATCACCATTTTGGAAAAACATAACAATTTTGGAAAAAATGGACAAAATTATAGAAATTACACTCAGTAAAATTTTAAATGTGGCTTTGAATGACCGAGCTTCACTACAAGCGTCTCTGCCGATTCGCTTAGGTGGGCTCGGTATTCGCAAAATTTCAGATGTCAGCTTACCAGCGTTCCTGTCTTCGGTCTACAGTACGGAAGAATTAACTAGGAAAATTCTTGCAACTACACTAGTTAATTCGGAAGTATTGTGCAAGACCGATGCAGTGAATGCTTGGAAAATTGCATGTCCAAACACGGATCTCCCAGGGAACCTTTTCTCGCAGCGTCAGTGGGACGGGCCGCTTTGCAGCTTAGTTAGACAGAATCTATTAAATACTTGCTCTAATGCTGCTGAGCGTGCCCGTTTACTGGCGGTTGGAGTGTGGGAATCGGGTCTTTGGTTCCAAGCTCTTCCGTCATCTAACATAGGGACTATGTTAGACGACACTACTTTCCGCATCGCCACATGCCTCCGTTTAGGCGCGCCGTGTGTTTCTCTGCATCGATGCCGTTGTGGAGAAGCAGTTGACCGACTCGGACACCATGGCCTGTCGTGCTGCAGGAGCGCTGGGCGAATGCCACGGCACGCCAGCCTAAACGACATAATCCTCCGTGCTCTTGTCACCGCCGGTGTGCCAGCCGTGCTTGAACCTAACGGTTTGGCGCGCGACGATGGCAGGAGACCGGATGGTATGTCGTTAATGCCATGGAAAATGGGTAGGGCCCTGGTGTGGGACGCAACGTGCGTCGACACCATTGCCCCTACCCACATACCTGGCACGGCTGGCTATGCCGGTGCCGCAGCTGCTTCCGCAGAGGCTCTCAAACGGCGCAAATACTCCAAACTCATTGGAGACTATGAATTTGTGCCGTTTGGAGTCGAAACGTTGGGGCCTTGGGGCCCGAGCGCTCGCAATCTCTTCAGAGAGATTGCGAAGCGTATGGTCGACGCTTCTCGTGACCAGAGGGCTGGCCTCTTTTTAGGTCAGAGAATAAGCATTGCCATACAACGTGGCAATGCTGCCAGTCTTCTGGGAACGTTGCCACAAGAGGCATGCGATGCGGAGCAATTCTACGACGCGTTTTAATTTTAGTCTTAGTTTTAGTTTTTAATTAGTTTATTTTATTTTATTTGTAATTAGTAGTTTTTTAGTATATAATTATAATTTATTCTGTAAATTACCAATAAAAAATATATTAGTAAATTAAATAAAAAAAAAAAAAATAATAAGGTAAATAAAATATTGCATATCTAAACTGAAAAAAAAAAAAAAAATAGGTATGTGTAATTTTTTGTACGAAAATACAGTTACCCACCGTATGTAGGGTGCATACATTTTTGGTTTTTATTTATTTAAACATGATTAAGACGCTATAGTACGTACTCAGAGAACATAGCTGCGCTCTAGCGTACTCACAGTGAGAATATATAAAAATACACTAAATCATACACACGGGACATCATCTGCAAATTAAAAACAACAACATAATAGTGAAATCAATTTCAAGAAAAAAATAGCAGACACTGAACAGCGCAAAATAACTGAATTCCCAGAATTACTGATGTGTTAGCAGTCGGTGCATGGCCGGAGGGTCCTTATCTACTTTGATTTAGGTATACTTAATAGCAACTCAGGCACCGAGTTCTAACGGAAGTCGGTAAAAAATAGTCCCATTTTGGGCTAAAAGTAAGCTAAACGTTTTATAGCAAGTACCCAACAAACTCAACTTAATCAAGTAAGCAGAGAGGCCACTGAACTAGTTATTCAAACTATATTCGTAGTGAATAAGCGACGTTTAGGTATGCAATAACAGGGACTATACAGCAGTAAGTTCGTGAACGCGGTCGGGCTCGTTTGAAATGGCCGTCGAGGGAGCATCTCATGAAACTGTCATCGTAGCAACTCGTGCCCAACATTTTTGCATACATTTACCTTACTCGGTTCAGTTATCTGGCTTTTAAACTATTACGTGCTTTATCAGAATAAACGGTTTTATAAGTAAACCTGTTTTTAAAGGATTCTATCGCGTTTTATTTGGTGTTATTTTATTAATTACAGTGAGAGAGTCTCTCCGTCAACATGGCTGCTTGAAAGCAACTGATAAGTCGGGCTCAGTGTAAATACAGCATTAATCTTGGAGTCCTGTTTGTTTGCTTTTTCTCCTTATTTAGAGTTGGGTTATAGAGTTTTTTATAGAAATTACTGACGTCTGACCCATTAGAGGAAAGTCATTCTTCAATCAGCAGGTACACCAGCAAACAAACAAGGTGGCCTGGCTTCGAAGATCTTCCTGCGACCCTAAATTCCTTGGATCATCCATCAATATAAAAACCATCTAAATAGTACTCCTTGTATCGCTCAGTCTCTCAGTTATCATACATCCATCCATTTATTTGAATGACATTTTTATAGCATTTACTTTGCTAACTTCTTAAGTTCGAAATACATCGGGAAAAAGAAGCGCTCCACTTGAACTCACGACCATTCCCTTACAGGGGGAATGCTCTTCCAACTAAGCTATTGAAGTTCGAAGTCGGTCGTCACACTTGAATCACTTCAAATTCCCCTTCTCTTTACATCCCACTTGAGCGCTTCTTTTTCCCGATGTATTTCGAATCCATCCATTTATTTATTTTAAACATTCTGTACATATTTTATTGAAGTTTTACCATGTATATTATTATTTTTCAAGTAAAAAAATACTTATTGAAACATAAATAGACAATGTCTTTTGAACGAGCAGTATTCGTTTGTGGTGCCATATCTGGCCGATCCTTAATTAAAATGGCTACCAAAAAGAAATTCCAAGAGACACTTGATAGGCTTAGGGGATCAGATATTTATTTTAAGGGGTTTGGTAAAATGAGCGTTGCTTTGATTGCGTCTGCCAACGTATCTGCATGACAAAGGCTACTCTTTTTAATTAGCTGACTATTCTAAAGTCGCCCTCGCATACAAATGAACAATGATTTGCGCGATTTTGAGACCATCCACATAAAAATTTTACTTTGATGGTTAATTTAAAGATTTCTTCACTTTATTTTTCTTCAAATCTAGTTGGATTACATTTATTTAGGCTTGCAGACTTATTAAAGTAAATGGAGTGAGTATGTACCTAACAAGCCTCCGTGGCGTGGTGGTAGTGAACGCGACTGCTACGCAGGAGGCGCGGGTTCGATACCCGCTTAGTGCCAATATTTGTAAGCATGAATATGGCTATTTGCATTGGTCTGGATGTTTCTATGTATAGTATGTATGTATTTACAAAAAAAAAGTATCTAAGTATGTGTATCCGCATTCTAGATTCAATAACACAAGCTAGTTAAGCTATCTTTACCATGGGTCTAGATAGCGTTGTGTGGAATGTTGTGGAATATTTATAATATTAAAAATACTTTGTAAATGTTGGATGCTCTATGAACATCAATTTTGTGTAGCCTATATGTATAACAAAGAAGAAGTTATCCCAAACAGTTGATTCCACCAAACAAATATTTGTATCATAGTTTTTGACATTGGGCATACTACGGAACAATATGGAAATGTTGCGAATGAAGTTGGTGTCTCGTCTGGAAAGTTCAAATATCGTGAACATAAAGAGTTCACCTTTTCATTTAATATCCTAGAACGTACCTAGTTTACATTTGAAAAACAAAGTTTGTATTAATTTTGAAACCGCACACAATAAACTAAATTGTTATATGGACCTTATTTTTTAAGTTATAGTTTAGATATATACGGATTTTCGCAATTTACCAGAGAGCTACCGCTAAATTAATTATCTTTTAATAGAGGCAGTGAATTGATTTTCCTCCACTAGAGCTCGTTAGATTTTTTTTATTTCTTTTTTATCGTGGAATAAGCCATTTTTATAACACACTAGCTTTTGCCCGCGGCTCCGCCCGCGTGGATGTCAGTTATCGCGACCAAACATAGCATATGTCCTTTCTCATGGTCTAATCTACCCCTATCCCAAATTTCATCAAAATCGGTTCAGTGGTTCAGGCGTGAAAGCGTAACATACAGACAGACAGAGTTACTTTCGCATTTATAATATTAGTATGGATTAAGGTTTCTGATTTCGAAAAGCGTATTTTACAAAAAAAAATATTAAAAAACTTATATAAATGCTCCTTCTCTCTCTTTCCTTGCTGGCCTTTATTAGCTAAAGAGTTTATCTCCCAAGAGCGCAACAAATCTCTCAACTCTGGTGTGCTTTAATTAGCTAGTCAGAGGAAGGTAGCCGAGCTATATGCTGGGGTCTGATAGTATAATTGTTAATGGTATGAATACGGAAAAACACATTCTAGAATTACGAAACCGGTGGTCGTGAAAGCCGCACCGCAAGGACCGGTAACGATCAAATTATATTGGTTTTAAAAGTGTCTGAGTGGCAACCATATAAAGACGCGATCTATCTAATGACCTCATTAGATAGATCGTAAATGATTCACCATTTGATTTTTTTTTAAGATTTCAAGTATTAATGATAGGCTGATTTTCTGTTTAATAAATCCAATGAACAAAACATTCGAGAGATAACAATAACTAAAATCAAATTAGTACAGTCAGCATCAAAAAGATGTTGACGAATTTTTTTTAGTACTCGAATTTTTTTTACCCCTTACTGTTGACCGATTGTTCTGATATTTGGTACACACCTTTAGTTCGGACAATAATACCATATAAATCAATAAAACCGTTTGATTTGCTTTAATACGAGAGTTTTAAGATCACTCTGAGACTTCGTCGTCAAAATATTTATGACGTTGAATGTACAGCCGACTTTAGTTTGATCTAATAATTTTACGTCAAAACTTAAATTATCCAAATGCATTTTTACCTCTCTATAATAATTAACGAATGTCATTGAAAAATTCAATAGCACGAAAAACAATTTCTCTGCAACAGGCACGTCATAAAAAAAATAAAACAAAAAAATCCCTGTCAACACAATATAAAATTGAATAAATCTCGTTATTCTTTACCATCATGAACGAAGATATTGTCTTAAATTCAGGGGACGTTATTTAAAGAGAATTTTATATTGTAGAATTCTCTTCAATCTCGGATTCCTGCAGCAAACGGAAAAGAATCAGAGATAAAACCTGTCAGTTGGGAGATACCGAAGCGCGAAGATTACTGTCACAAAAGGAGATTTGCCACCAGAATTCGGATTCAAATATTATTTATTTACACCGAGAGTTCGCTTCTTTCAACCGTAGCTATTCTTTATTAACGAGTATTGTTATTGATGTGTTATTTGTATCTATTTCTTCGCAAACATATTAATAAAAATCACAGTTTGTTCGGACTTGGGAATGTATGGGTGTTTGATAATCTTTCGGATATGGGTGATTTCTGGCACAGAGATGAGATGAGCAAGTAATGCTCGAGAAGGAGGCGGCCGGTCGGGTCGCAGAACGACCTCCGTCCTACATGAGCGCTGGCCTGGGGGTGACCGGTGGAGCCACCTGTCACCCTAGCAGAAGCAGGCCGCGGCGGCAGCGCAAAGTGCGCCTCCCCGTAACCGGGGCCAGATGGGGACATTGTGGTCCCCACACCCCGAAGGGGGCCATCTCGAAAGAGATGGTCCTGGGTCTATCGGGGTGCGAGAGATATGCTTTTAGCAATCTCACCTCCGGCAACCAAGGACCCAAGACGGCGTGCGTTGTAGTCGGTTCGAGTCCGACATAACCACCTCCACCGGCTCCGTGGGGGTGGTATCCGTGGGGATTTATCGCACGAAAAAAAAAACAGAGATGGGATGGTTTGAAATAGACCACAGGCAACTTTTTTATCTCGACAACAAGTCCCGTGGATGCGGAAACCGGAACAGAATTTCACGTGAAGTGTCGTGTGCAACATCTAGCAAGTACTTTCATTTATTTTATATACATTTTTAATCATCATTCTGTGGAAACTTGTGGGCGCGCATGATTCAATCAACCATCAATATTCCACAACTTTCTACACAAAGCTATATCTAGACCCATGGTAAGCTTAACTAGCTTGTTTTATGGAATCTAGATTGCGGATAAACATACTTAGATATTTTTTTGTAAATACATACACATATTATACTTAGAAACACCCAGACCAATGCAAATAGCCATATTCATGAATACAAATATTTGCACTGAGCGGGGATCGAACTCGAACTCCTGAGTGGCAGTCGTGTTCACTACCACCACGCCAGAGAGGCTGTCAATCAATATACGAAATAGATACGTAGTATTACTTAATTGCTTTATTTCATTATTTTTATCAGGGAACCAAAATATGTATGAAAGTTTTTCATCGTCATTTCATTATATAATTCATATAAATGCTAAAATGTGCACAGCCACGTTCAAGCCAATTAGTGCGGCAAAATTTATGTATTCAAACCTCAAAGCTCAAATAGCAAACAGAGGGTATGGTTAAGCGTAGCTTGTAATATGGCTTCTAGAATGTAGATAAATATACTTTCTTTTGTAATTAAGCTACATATTAAACAAATATCCAAACCTATGTAAATAGACGTTTTAGTATTGTAAAATTTAACAAAGGAACAATAAGCCGTTTTAGCTCGATTACAGAAATTGAATTGGTAATCATTGCTCAAGGGTATATCAATAATAAGGGGATCGTATGCTCCACAGAATATGGAATCTTACAAAACATTGTTATAAGGTGAAAAGTTATAGTATAGGTACCTATTAATTGATGACATAGTTTTTTTAATCACAATATATTTTTACAGAACCGAACCTTGCAGTTTCTGATCAGTCGTGCGACCGCAGAGGTTTTACGACTAGAGCACTGTTAGCACGAATAATTGAATCTAAATATTGTTACGCATCTTTTTCGATTCAATATATGACTGAATTTTTATAGCATTTTTAATGCTAGCTTTAAAGTTCGAAAAACATCGGAAAAAATGCTCAAGTGAGACTTGAACTCACGACCTTCCCCTTACAGGGGCAATGCTCTTTCAACTGAGCTATTAAGCCACACCTGATCATTTCAAATTTTCTTTCTCTTTATATCCGTCTTTAAGGTGGACGGTGGTGCTATCTACCAACATTCTTACAAACTGTTGGAAACAATGAATGATTTTTCAACCATTTTTAACATTGAATTTTGATGACTCCGCCCGAATATTTGACTGAATTTTTTATAGCATTTTTAATGCTAACTTTAAAGTTCAAAAAACATCGGAAAAAACGAAACGCTCAAGTCAAACGATACAATATAATGATAGAGATAACTCAGTCTAACTACAAATTAAGTTTGTAAACTTTATACTTAAACTAGTATTGGTACATACAAACTTGTAGTTATTTATGACGAGCACATCGTTAGCGTGCAGAAAGAACTAAATCAACTATGTACAGTCAACTACAAAGATATGTATCCAATTTAATCTTCCAAAATTATGTACCCCTGCGAGTGCCACTATGAACTAACCAAAGATTGTGACAAACATGATATCCACTGAACTTGACAATAACATGTATGCGTGTAAATCTATCCAAATACTGTGAAAGAAAATTGTATACATTTAATGTTCCAAAGAAATGTAACCATAATAAAAAGGATGTGAAAAAAGTTTCTTTGAGATTGCCATTTAAAAATAAATTCATTATATTGCACATTCATAGAGTTTGACTTATCTGTTTGATACTTCATATTATCTAAAACTAGCTTTTGCCTGCGACTTCGTCTCCTGGTTCTGAGCTACTTTTCCGCCAATTTTCAGCTAAAAGCCAAAAGTTCTTGATTTATAAATAGTGTAACTAACACGACTTATATATTCGACGATATATATATATATTCGCGATACTTATTATTAAAATAAGGGCAGTATAATTATTATTAAACAGTTATTGCAGGCTTTTGTCATTTTAAGTGTAAGTTCTTTACTAATAAAAATAAATGATAAGTCTTTTTTTTTTCTTTTATCAGTCATCCAATACATAATATGTTATGTATGAATAATGTTTTGCCATCGGTTTCATTCGGAAAAGTTCGTATTTATCATACTTGCTTTCTATTCTAAATGTGTAATATTATGAATTTATTTTTAAATGGCATTCTCAAAGAAACTTTTTTGTTTTCGCTAGCACTTAGAAATTCATACATCCTTTTTATTATGGTTACATTTCTTTGGAACATTAAACGTATACAATTTTCTTTCACAGTATTTGGGTAGATTTTTAATTAAGAATGTAAGTGTACATATCACAGGAAATGTAGTGGGATAGATAATTATTGCGCTTTACACGCATACATGTTATTGTCAAGTTCAGTGGATACCATGTTTGTCACAATCTTTGGTTAGTTCATAGTGGCACTCGCAGGGGTACATAATTTTGGAAGATTAAATTGGATACATCTCTTTGTAGTTGACTGTACAGTAGAAGATGGATGTATGTTTACGTTTCTCTTCGAACAACTTTAAAAGATTAGGAACTCTAACTTCTTGCGGTTGAGATATTTTCTGTCATGTCCCGAGCCCGGCTCTCCGCGGAAGCATTACTGCTCAACCAACCTAATGTTTACACATAAAAATAAAGTCACCACATTTGTTATTTCTGGAAGTACCCTTTTATACAGAACGTGACTTTAAAAGTCGGTGCTAGAGATACGTTGAGATGAGTCACTCGTAGGTTTGCGTTACGGACGTGGTTTAAGGTACTCTAAGTCCTTAAACATTGTTCTAAATGTTATTGATTGTAAATTAATCGACGCCTATTAATATTTTCTACTAATTCATATAGATTTGTAACGTACGCCCATTTGCCTAAGGCATTGGTTGCGCCTTTCATTTTTCAACTATGCTCACCTATTTATAATAAAAACGTTTCAAATTCATATTTGATATCTGTCAATACACTTACTGGAACTTTCTCTATAAGCAACAGTACGAGTAAAACGCTTCGTTGACTCTCAAAGGCTGTTTGAATTATTTCAGAAGCCTTGAGTTGATTCTTCGACTGAAATAAAGAAAGTTCATATATGCCAGTCGTCTAGACTTCAATTAAACAAATCACATATGAGAATAGTTTTCTTACCTTACATGCGATGTTTGAAATACGGTTAACGACCCGCGTGCCATGCTTCTCAGAAATGAGATTCAATTGCACTTAAATCGTTCACATACAATGAAGAAGATTTTAATTAAAGTAATTGTAAGAACTAGTGCACATTTTTTTATACAATTTAGGTGGCAGGCAAGCACACAGCCCACTTGATGGAAAGTGGTTACCATAGTTTATAGACGTGTGCAACACCGTGGGCGTCACACTTGCACTGCGGACCCTGTAAAAACCTTCTAAGGCCCTTCTTGAAGATTTAAATATTATAGTCGCTTGAACGATTTCTCGGTTGCAGCCAAAGCTTATACTTTAAAGCTAGATTTCGCATATTATTACTTATAGATTTCATGGCTTGAAGAGTGATAGCCGTCTGAACTCCCAACCCAAAAGGAACGAGTCCGTTATTTAGAAGGTGCACTGCCTAGTAAATTGACTTGAATTCGCCGCGCCGGTAACGATAACTTTACAAAGCTTTTACTTTTAGTTCAAAATGTTTATTTCTTCTCAAAATAATACCTAAAATGAAAAATATTGTCCGATAACAAAACAATGCACCCCTATCTAAAACATTGTCACAAACCGCTGACAGCGCGTCCATGATAGGAAATGGGAATTCGTTTCACCGCCAATAGCAATAATGTAAGTTGGGCAATAACATGCGGCGGCAGGTGAACGGATTACCGTTCAGACTCGCATATATACATATATCGCGAAAGATAAATAATTGCTTTCTTCCCCCAAAATTGTTTGAGCGGCGACATTTATTGCTCTGTTTGCGTGAAAACTTGGCGCCACGTCGCTCGCTACCTGCCGGCCTGCCCCCAATATTATTGTTAAGCGACTACTACATTATCGACTGCGATATTAAATTTGCCTTTTTTATTTCCCCCACGTCTATTATTTTCTCGCTTCTCTTGCCCCTAGAAAAATGACTTGGTATGCGAATGAACATAAATAAATTACACCTTTGTGTTTTGTTACTCAGACGTGAAATAATTTCTTTCTTGTTTTGTTTTCTCACGAATTATATAATGTTAAATGTTTTTTTGTTGTTGAAAACTAGTATTCAAATATAACAGCCTCCGTGGCGTAGTGGTAGTGAACGCGACTGCCACGCAGGAGGCCCGGTTTCGATTCCCGCTCAGTGCAAATATTTGTATGCATGAATATGGCTATTTGCACTGGTCTGGGTGTTTCTATGTATAATATGTATGTATTTACAAAAAAAAATGTATTTAAGTATGTTTATCCGCATTCTAGATTCCATAACACAAGCTAGTTAAGCTATGCTTACCATGGGTCTAGATAGCGTTGTGTAGAATGTTGGAAAATAAAATATAAATATATAAAGCCAAAATCGTGCACTACGTATCCGATCTAGCTGAAATTTGGAACATAGATATAGTCTGCAACAACATATATGGTTACTTATATACCCAGCATAGGTTCCCATCGGTTGCAGAAAATGCGGGATTAGAATTTAAGGCAGGGGGAGCCGCGTACCAACTAGTGCGTTTATTAGAAGATTAAACTCATTAACGTTGTCTTAATTGAAACGTATGAGTGTAGGTACGTGTCAACCCGTCTGGTTACTGTAGACCAAAGCCTTCCAACATTGAGAGAGGCCTATGTCCAGCAATGGACAGCGATAGGCTGATTTATTGATTGATTGTGAACATGTAGTTAAGTCTACACACATGACAATATCATAATTGTACCAAATACAATGAAACACAATTGATGAATATATATTCTACATCAATGAATACGCGGTAATAAAAATCATAAGTAAATAATTCATTACTAAATAAACCAAACGAACCCGCAACAAAAATAAGTCAAGGAAATAACCATTTAATTGGCTTTTATCGGAATAGACGTGGAACTAGGGAAGAGTATAAAGAAGTTAAATAAAATAAGGTTTCCTTTGGGGTGAGGTGAGTGAGGCATCCAGAAAGTTCGGCAGGCTGAGCGATAAATCGGAATTTATGAGGGCGCCGAGCTCGCCATCCGCTCCCGCCGACGACGCCGGTGCGGTGCGCGCCGCTGCATAACAACACTAGCTGAAAGTATTACTACTCACTGCACTTTGCCATACTTTAGGAAACCATTTCATTATTTGTTTTACAGCGTGTTATTGCTATTTATGTTTGATGCAGCATTGGTTGTTTGGTTCTGTCTGTCTGGAAACTTCAGCGTTTGTGGCGATCTTTATTTTTATATGGCTGTCTAAAATGAAAATTATCTTGACGTCATATACCTACCATTTAATGTTAATTAGTGGTCACGTCGCTTAATCCTTAATCTGTTCTTTTGGCTTATACTATTACTAGCTCTTGCGGCTCCACCCGTTAGAACGTCGGTTATCGCGACCAAACATAGCCTATGTCCTATTTCAAGGTCTAATATACCCCTATACCAAATTTCATCAAAATCGGTTCAGTAGTTTAGGCGTGAAAGCGTAACATACAGACGGACAGATAGAGTTATTTTCGCATTTATAATTTTAGTATGGATTATGGAAGCGACTGTCATAGACCCAAGATGAAAGCCCGTACTAGAGGTTCTTCTGTCAATCTGCAAGTTTACTGAAATGCAGGTGAGGTTGGCTCAGCCCTGTAGTTATTGGTGAGGCCCCATATCCACTAACTCATATTTATTTTACATCTATTTCACACACACACTAACGTGCATTCAACAACGTAACTTTTTCACTGATTTCAAAAAAAGAGGAGGTCATATAATATTCGGTGTAAGTTTAGAGCAGTCGAGCCGATCTCACCGTCATTTTTTAAAATTGACGTGTCCTTGTATTAAAAAAAACTGAATTTAAAAATTTATTTTTATAAATTAACTAAAGCTTGCAATCAACAACGTAACTTTTTCACCGATTTCAAAAAAGGAGGAGGCTATATACCTAATATTCTGTGTATGTTTAGAGCGGTCGAGTCGATGTCACCGTCATTTTTGAAAATTCCGTATTTAAATATTGTTTTTTTTATTAACAAAAGCTACCATAATACCTACATTTTTAATTAATGTTCATTCATAAAAAGTGCAAAGATGTAACCACAAAACTAATAATAAATAGGAACCAGACAATTAGTTCTGTGAAAGTAACATGTTATATGGCATTGTAAACTGATACGTAACAATATAACGTACAGGAAACAGGAATAAAGCAAAACTGTCGCAACTGTAACAAATGCGGTTGTTCGTGGAATAAAGTTGATATATCAGATGTTGCGACGTGACCAGACTACCCGGAATCAATTGATCACAAAGTAACAACTGAAAACAATAAAGCCATTGCTAACGTAATGTACTACGCCGACGGTTTGCAATCTCTGTCTGCAAATACTTACATTGTTACAATCTCGGACTGGGACTTGTATAGTCGCGCTTGTTGTCGGAACGGTAGAAAGAGGTATTGATCACCGTCATCATTCTTGCATTAGTCTCAGTAGCATTTGAGGTTAACAACATGCTTTTCTAGTCTAACCCACTGGCAATATCAACGTTCTGTAGTTTTTTTTTAATAAAAAACACGTCAATTTGATTTCACCTCGCCTGATGGTAAGCTAAAGGCAAAGTCTCGGAAAGAGGGCCAACAACGCAAACATGTACCATATTAACAGCACTCAGCTTGACGGCCTCGTCAGATGCCTTTTCACACCCCGCTTAAAGGACCCGGGACTGTAGGAAGAAGGAAACACGTGAGCTAGCTGGGAGTTCCAGGTCTTAGTGGCGCGGCATAGGAATGAGCCACTGAAACTCTTGGTTCTAGCAGGTATATTCTACACCAGAGCAGGGCTAAGATGGATGTCATCTTAGCCCTGCCCGTGTTGTCCTGTGAAGAAAAGGAGAGGGTGGGACTAATAAAAATAATACTTAACTTCGTTATTATTCGCGAAGGGACTGCCACCAGACCTCCGTTCATAACCCATTGGCAATATCAACGTACTGTGATCAATTGTTAGACTTTTTAGAGCTCCAATTACCCATAACGACTACCATAGATGTTTATATAATGATAACTGGGACCGCCAACGGCTTAACGCGCTCTCCAAGGCACGGAGGAGGGGTATCAATGTCTTAAGAATGATTACCCATCTTCAATAGCAAATAAGTAGGTTAGATCGTACATTTTTGCATTTCTTTTAGTAGGAAAATAATACAAATCTATACTTAAATACAAAAGTCTCTTGTCTACTCCTACAATATCCCAAACATAGTAATAACCAACAATTAATCAAGGTGACATCTTTAAAAAAACCGGCTCCAAACCCAATCTCAAAAATGACACTGTGAAGTAGAAATAAAAAAAAATGCTTATACATGTAATTTGAGGCGGATGGGCCACAGTAACGAACTCATGAATGAATGAATATTTTAAAATCTGAAGAGCTGGATGTATGCTAAGTACTAACCGCATAAATTAATGTACGTTTCTTGGTTTTAATATATTTCAGGTAGGTACTAGGTTCCTTTTCATACTATTTTTAGTTGGATCGAGTCTAAAATAATCGCCTCGCTGATTGGTGGAGGGGTATATGAAGGAATTTCCGCACGAAATGGAAAATAGTACACCTCCAACTCCATTATGAAAAAAAACATCATAATCGTAGCATTGTTCCTGGTTGCATCTCAAGCTATCGCCTCGAAGCCCTGGGTCTGCTTACTCCTTCTCTTCCTTTTGACTAGGTTTATGCTATTTTATATCATTAAAATAAGTCGTAATAATCATTCTAGCGTCTATCCTGGCATTGAAAGCTTAATATTGGAATCCAGGATTCGCTTTCCTACGCCCGATATAGCTTTCAAATCTCTAAGTGCACCTGCATATTAGTTAAAATCTTAAAATTAAATATTAAATTTTACTCAGACTGTCACAGCAAACACCAAATTAATGAAAGCATGGTGAAACAGCTAAACAGTTATTTTAGTGACAAGTACCGCATTAGAGAACTATTCTTAAGTCACAGAGTGTTTTAATAGGGGAAGGATAACATTTAAGAACACAATATAGTTTGAAATATTGTTGTATATTAAAGGGGTTAGTGTTTATTTTCATTCAGGCTTTGGAAAGTATGGAGGCAACACCATCATATGAAGAATATTAAAGTACTATCCATACTTAATATTATAATAGCGAAAGTAACTCTGTCTGTCTGTCTGTCTGTCTGTCTGTATGTTACGCTTTCACGCCTAAACCACTAAACCGATTTTGATGAAATTTGGTATAGGGATAGGTTAGACCTTGAGAAAGGATGTAGGTTATGTGTGGTCGCGATTACCGATATCCACGCCGGTGGAGCCGCGGGCTAAAGCTAGTTGTAAATATAGTTTAATTTAGTATTAAACTATATTTACAAGCTGCACTTTAAAATAATATAATTAATGTTCAATCAATTACTTAGTTTTCTATTTCGCAGAGAACAATTAATATTATTTCATGTTTTAAGATGAGTTTAACAGTAAAGTTGATCAATAAATTAGAATATGTTAAGTCAGATACTTTTCTTGTTAACTGTAAAGTGCTCAAAACTTTAGGTACGTAAAATAGAAAATAAAATTTGATCAAAGTGAATTATTTATTGATTTATTAAATGTAAAGATCAATGTAATTCACTGCCTTCTGAGGTCGATTGTACCAATAATGATTTTTTGAAAGACAATCGTGTATTGTGTGCATATGTAAATGTGCTGTCGTGATTCACACCAGCTGAGGTGAGATCTAAGTTGAAGCAAGGGAAAGACTCGTTGTTTAATGTATGAGACCTTTTCAATTCATTTGGATGATTCTCTTGTGCCTTTGTCCCTTCCGGGTCAGTTATTTATTGCTGGTGTTTCGCACTAAATTTACCAAATGCGTGTATTTTCATGAGCCTCCGGTAGTGCGTGGGATCCAACGACGACAATATCCACTATTGTCCGCTTTAAGCTGCCAGAACCGTGCGGATCTACATAACCAATACACTTCCCTTAGTGAAGGGTATCAAGAATGTGTTCATATGTATTTCTTAGTATACATTCTTGCGTTACGTTTGTAGTGTGTAGTACCGTGTATTTGTAGGATACGGCACTTGGATTTTATACAGAAAGGCCATTCTTAGTTACATTGTTGACTTCCTTTTTTATCAGTGAAGGGTACCAATGTCATCATCACGAATACCTACCATAGCATCTGTAGCATATGCGTTGATATAAAATATTTAAATTGTTTTATGTAATGTGAACGTCGTTTTGCTTTTAGCACTGCTGTGGCTCTGTGCACTCGGCACTCGGGACTGGAACTTTAAACGCCAGTTGCTCTCATAAAAGCCAAAACAAACTAATGGAAGTAGAAGCAGAAGAACGGACCCCGAACATCAAAGTTTGAGGAAATTGACGCTTGGGTGAAGAGAATCTGATCAGAAAGAAGCTTCAAAATTCGAACACAAACATTTTAAAGATAGTTCGGCACCGTTGGCTTATTAAACTTTGATGTGCCCTTACATTGGATGATCCTTGTGCAATTCAATGTCAAAATAAACCTGTAAATGCAATTTGGATTTCACATCATCTTAAATATGATGTATACGAGACGTGAAAGAAAACGGCTTTACATAAGAGTATGCTCCAGTGAACTTGTATTGTTATAAATTTTGATAAAAATAAATATATTTCAACTATTTTTTACACACTATGAAAAGTATAGAGTTTGAATTTTTTTCTTTTACATGTCAAGAAATAGGTGCCAACGTCACAAATACAGTTTTAAATCTTGAACGTAGAATTTCATTAGAAATGTGAAAAGTGTTGTTGTTTATGTAGTCGCGATAACTGCCATCTACGCGGGCGAAGCCGAGGATAAAAGTTAGTCTAGTATAATATAAAGTCAATGTCTAAGAGAATGGCATGTCACCAATAAAATGTTACATTGTCTTAAATTCCAGTCATAGTGGAATGCCCGTAACTATAAAGCAATATACAATATTGTGTGACGCGAAACTTCATATTACTACATAATTTGAAAATAGGAAGTGTAATAAAATGTTTCTGACTGAAATGCTATAACTGAAATAGAGTGCATGCCTCGTAAAATTCGCAACTCCGTAGCATCCAAACAATGCCGTGATATTTTTATTGGAACTCTTCAAATTGATGCACGGGTATTTAAATATTTTATGACCTATAATTTTGTTTATATGATCTTAATACGTATACGCAACTAGGATACTTGTGTTATATTATGAATTTTTAGGTATTATCTTATACTAAGGTACCTATATCTATATATATAAAAGAAAGTCGTGTTTGTTACACTATATATAACTCAAGAACGGCTGTACCGATTTTACTGAAAATTGATGGGAATGTAGCTTAGAACCAGGAGACGGACATAGGATACTTTTCATCCCGTTCGACCTATATTTTATCCCGGGTATAGGTTCCTGTGGGTCGCGGTCACGGTATCAGTATTTCTGTGACCCTGGTACATTTGTATGAAGTACTAGGCTCACAGAAACTTTAAGGGTCGCGGAAACAGGAGCAGGGTGTCCTATACCTTTCTATTCCGAACTTAACGCGGACGAAGTCGCGGGCATAGGCTAGTATAATATAAACAAATGACCAAGTGTTATTTCGGCCGTGATGGTTTCCGATGAAGTAGAACAGGGTCACCCCATCTCTTCCCGTGGGGGTCGTAGAAGGCGACTGAGGGATAGGACTGTTCTCCATCCAACAATAAACATACAGTCTATGACTAAGTGTCTGCTTGACGGCAATAGGCTCTGCCCCTATTACGTGGGACCGAAGATCATCTTTGATGAAATGTGGGTCTTTTAATACAACCTACCCCTTCGAGGATTTACAGTATATGTATGTTCAAAATGTTATGTATGGAGATTAGTAGTGAAAAATATCTTCCTGAAAGTGTTGATAACGTCATGAGCGAGAGAACAGTCTTGAGTATTATTTGCACAAGTCGTGAAAGTTTGTTTTTTTATTTATTTATTTGAAGCCTATTTATATGTAAGACGTTTCTCGAAAGCCACTCACTTAATGTAGGCACATCCTATACAAACGGTACGAAAATTCAATAAACAATAGATGTTTACATAAATAGAATCACGTAGTGTAAATAATAAAATCAAATAACGTATACAATAGAGCTGCAGTAGCTGTATGTTGTCGAACGCCTGTACGAGTACTTTATTTGAACAGATGGAACTGTACACGTAAGGTAAGGATTCCCTTCCCCGCCAATATGTTTCAATTTAAACTAAGCCGCTTGTCGATACGAGCTTGCTCCGGAATATCTTCCGCTTCCAACTGGATTCCACGATAACAAAAATAATGTTGGAAAAAACTACCCAAGTAACAATATCTAGGTGGTGTTCGAAGATAAAACTGTGGTAAATAAAAGATGACAAAGGGGTTGTGTCGCTCGTTCGATATCGTATACATTCTACATTTGGGTGGTGTTTTATCTCACATAATAGAGGTTTAAGATTTGAATACGATTAGACGATACAGTGTTAAAGAACATAGGTACTGTAATAACTTTTAAACTATCGTGTTCCATGAATTTCATGATATACAATAATGTTAGCGGCTGGTGTAACCTAGTCGAAACGTCAGGCAAATCAAAGGTATGTATGTACCTGCCATGATCGCGTTAATTCCTGTTAACATTATTGTATAGCTTTTGTAGTTTAAGTTCGTCCTAGGTTGGGCATAGGTCCAATCTAGGTATAACTATACGACAGTTTTGATCTAGCGAAAGACTTACGGACTGAGGCTCTAGGTTTAAACCCTGGCGAATTACACTGCCAATATGAATTCGTACTACGAACTTTCCTGATAATATAGCTGAGCTCAAAAGGGGTTAACAGGAATACCAATCATTTCGATTACTAGGGTAATTTAAAATATTGCATGCGGAGAGCTTACGAGCAGCCCTCTACAGAGCCGTTCCTGCCTCGGCCGGCCCCTGCGTGAGAGAGTTACTGGCATCTCAATTATCCAGGGTGCAGGTTCTGTATCAAGCACATCTTGTTTTGTATGCACCTAAAGTCGTAAGCGCTTACTTACAGAGCCCTACAAAATTGCGCCCGCAGATTAAAACCAGTCGTAATCGAAACAACAAAACTGCAAAGACAGCAAAACTGTGTATGCGCTCAATCGAATCCCCGTGAATATAAGTTGAGATCCAAATTGCGAGGCTTTAACGGTGAACTTCGCTACGGAAAATAAAAATTTCGTAGTACAAACAAGCAATCAGGAGCATTTGCGAAGTCGCGCTGCGCAAACACCCCGCGTCAGCCCGGACCCATCCGAGTGCTTCTCAAAGACTGTTCTAGTGGATATACTATATTTTTAAGCTAATCGCATCGTTCTATGTTTAATCTCTTACTTGTGTGTAGAAATGTACTGCTAGTTACGGCTTTTTTGGTATTTTGGAAAACTACTTTTAACGCTAAAAAAATTAGAATCATTACTATTAGAGCTATCGGGATATTTGCGATGTTGTTATGTTTTGTACTGTATAGTCATGTTGTAATTTTATGACATGATTGTGAATGTGTGGGTGTTTAAATACCTAAATTGGAACTATGCAGTTAGCACACTTTATTCAAAATTATTTATTTACGTGATATGAGGTGTACTTAGATGAGGAAGACGTTAAATTAAATATATATAACAAAACGTTATCATAACGTTTATTTAAAAAGAGAATTGTATACAATAAATCGTGATAGTTTCAGTTAAAATTGGTTTTATCTTATCATAACAAAAGTATAGATTTCAGGCTCCCAAATTTATCTTAAAAATATATTGTGAAAGTTAAAATAAAATTGATCTTATTATTCAACGAAAGTTTTGCCGAAACGAGTTGAAAACTAACCATTTAACTCGCGTTAAACACGTTTTGGCAAAAATGAACAGTCAGCGAATTGAATAAAAATAATTCGGTTTCGGTTTAGGTTACTTTAATTTGAACCCAGAAAAAGTGAAAAAGCCACAAGAATTCTTTAAAAAATAATTAGAAGTCCGTTTTAAGAAAGAATTCTACATGGAAAATATATGATTTGTGGGCCAAATCATATTTTTTCAACTAAAATGAAACTTCTATGATCTCAAAATAATTGAAAGTTTTCGTTCATACTTAAACTAACTACAATGCCAAGTTTGCTATATATATATATATACTAACTAGCTTTTGCCCGCGGCTTCGCCCGTGTGGATATCGGTTATCGCGACCAATAGCCTATGTCCTTTCTCATGGTCTAATCTACCCCTATACCAAATTTCATCAAAATCGGTTTAGTGGTTGAGGCGTGAAAGCGTAACATACAGACAGACAGACAGACAGAGTTACTTTCGCATTTATAATATTAAGTATGGATTTAACTCTTTTGAATGAAATTTTAAAAAGTGTTTAGTATGGCTAACCATTAAAATCGATTAAGATTGGACAGTCACTCTCCTTAGATCATCTAAATCAGAGAAAACTTAACCACTGTAAATAAATCTTCCCAATTCCTTACTAAATTGCTTGTGCTAGAAGTAGGTTGACATCACTAGTGTAATGGCCAGGATTCGAACCCAGAAACTCTCGGTCGTAAGGCTGACTACTTAACCACTAAGCTACCGACGACGCTTGCGAATTGCTCATAATGTGTCAACAAATGACTGAAAATATTTTACAGTTCATACCTACTATTTTAGTTTACAATACAGAAAAAGGACGTTCAGTACATATTATAGAAAATCGGTATCCCCTTGATTCATACCAGGTCAAAGCTTACAGTATCACTCTTGCAAGTAAGGCTATAAAATTAGTTGACTCAAACTCTTATTTTTGGTCCGCCTAATGAATTTTTGTCTTAATAGTGAAACAACTATGTTCAATGTATCTGGTAGATAGAGAAGCAAATATTTAAACATTGTCCACGAAGTTCCGCAAGGGAGAACCCTTGGGCCTACTTAGTTTCTAATCTGCATAATAATCTCTGCGAATTGAAGACAAGAAATTCTAAGGATTTCTTGTATACCAATCTTTCTGTAATTCTTTTAAAAACAATAAAAAAAATTGTCAAAAGTCTTACTCGCACTGAGCAAATCAAAAAAATCCATACTGATATTATAAATGCGAAAGTAACTCTGTCTGTCTGTCTGTCTGTCTGTATGTTACGCTTTCACGCCTCAACCACTGAACCGATTTTGATGAAATTTGGTATAGGTGTAGATTAGACCATGAGAAAGGACATAGGCTATGTTTGGTCGCGATAACCGACATCCACGCGGGCGGAGCCGCGGGAAAAAGCTAGTATACTATAAACCTATACTCATGGCACTTTTTATTGTTAATTTCCGGTCATATAATCATATACATGTTCTTTTTTTTTCATATAAGATCATTACTTCAATGTTCATCGGTAAATAAAAAAGATAAAACCAAATTACAAATAAAATTCTAAGCTTTGATCGTAGCTTGTGGATTCTGAAAGCAAGCTTTTAGAATTTATATCGATTAGTGAATGCAGACAACAGTACCTTTACTAAATACAAAAGATTGTTTTGCT
Organism: Eilema sororculum; assembly: GCA_914829495.1. NCBI lineage: Eukaryota > Metazoa > Arthropoda > Insecta > Lepidoptera > Erebidae > Eilema > Eilema sororculum. The sequence goes on along the minus strand of OU618553.1, from coordinate 10,207,602 downwards.
TTGACTATTTTGAACGAAACTTTCGGACGTTATCGCAAAGAACTCAGTGAATCAGTCGAGTGGGGGCCATTCATGCGTGAAGGTAAAAAGGATTCGGTAAACAATGTTTCTGCGATAACCGTGATGGAGGATTGTATTTTCTATATTTTATTGCGTACAATTTAACTAACCCAGCGTATTTTACGTTAGAAAACTTAATCTGGAGAATGCGATATCTCTATTCGAATGCCTTTAAGAGTAATTTCAGGTCGGCTGCCTTTTCTGAAAAATTGTCATCTACTATAGTGAATACGAATGGTTGCCTGAAGTCTCTCGTATAGACATATGAATGTGGTTAGAGATTTGATAATGATAAATTTGGATTCAACTCGGCCGTCATGCTAAAAAGATTTCGAGAATCAACAAAATACACACATAATAAACACGCAAGAACGCCCTAGCATTATAGTGAATACAGAATTGGTAAGTACAAAGGATTAAAACTATTTTGTGTTTAATAGTTATAATCTTTTTGCAAGGCACAAAGCCACTGCAAACGAGCTCTTGAACTCAAACTATTTTAGACTTAATCGCCATCACCACCTTTTTTGTGTACTTACTTAATATTTATAAAAGCTTGAGAAAAAAAATTATGTGCTCCGCGTACAGTTGACAAAGAAGATACGGTCGCACTTTTTCATTTTTTTTTTTTTTTTTTTCGTTTTAGTTCTATGTAAAGGTTCAACCGTATCTCCTTTGTCGACTGTACATTGAATGATATTAATGAATAATTTTGATAACGATGATGTGATGATGATGAATTTCATTTTTTCCACATGTGATTGCAATAATCTTCCAACCACAAGAGTAAATCCTGCGCCTGAGCCTCGCCCGTGGTTTAGCAGGTGAAGTTGACAATATTCCTAAATGTGTTGATAACTAAAATACTTATACATTTGTCTGCATTTAGGAGTGTATAAATCATTATAGCACTTCTTTTTGTTCTTTCTCGTGTCAATGATTTACAGACAGACAGAGTTACTTTTGCATTTATAATATTAGTATGGTGGCTTTATTTAGATCGTCTTTGGTACAGGAAGTAAGACCTAAAGGACACGAGACCAAATGCGCCATGGACTGCACGGGGTCACCGCAGTCATATGCAGTTAAGCCTGGGTCTCGCATTCCCCACCTACATAGATTTTGTCGAGACCGACCAACTTCACAAATACACAACAACTATAACCACTGTACACGTGTAACATATATACCAAACGTTAATCTAATATTAAATGCTGGGTTATAAATCTTCAGAACCAAACCGTGTAACCTACACACACATTTACACATATATAAAAACCAAATAGATTACGGTTTCATCCGATGTGAATATTTCTGGCGGACAGAACAGCTAGATCGCGTCGGCAATGCGTCAAGCGCGAATAACGTATTTTTTTCAATTACTGTGCAATTTCCATGAATCATTTTGTGCCGTTGAGCAACGCTGAACCACGTTCGATGACCTAGATTGGAAATATTTGCGTACACCTAGCATAACGGCAATTTCAACGTTCACTAGACATGCATTTATTGTCTTAATTACCTTAACATATTAAGCGCGGTAACGACTTTCATGCAAGATCATTATGTTGCAAGAAGCTTCGTTGTAGGCAAAGCAAACTGCGTACACCCTATTAGAGATTACTATAATGCCGACATAAATACTAGATTACTACATTCTGATACATGCTGATACGCGTGACTCCGCCCGTGTGAAAAGATCCTGTTCTTTGCCTGGAATATATGTAAGTGTTGTGCATGTGTTATTCCTAGCTCTAATCTATTTCAGTTCCCCGTTAGAGCGTGGTTGAATAGCAAATATCTAAAAATCTGCACAATACTTTCACATTTCTGATATCAGTAAGAGTAGAATGCAGCTACTTATCAGTGATTTTACCACAAGGGATTCTGTAGATCTTGAGAAATGGAAAAGAAAAAGCAAGGAAGTGAACACCAGGTTTGATGTGATTTTTTTCTTTTTATAAAGCACACACGTTATTTGACTTCACCTCGCCTGATGGTAAGCTAAAGGCAAAGTCTGGGAAAGAGGGTCACCATCGTAAACATGTTCTATGTTAACAGTGGTGGCACTCAGCTTGACGGCCTCATCTGATGCCTTTTCACGCCCCGCTTAAAGGAGCCGGGTCTCTGAGGCAGAAGGCAACACGTGAGGAGGGAGTTCCAGGTCTTAATGGTGCGGCATATTAATGAGTCACTGAAACGCTTGGTTCTAGCAGGTATATTCTGCACTGTATACGGATGGCATCTTAGCCCTGCACGTGTTGTCCTGTCAATGGTGCTTTTACTAAGTGTACACTAGAAATTAAAACTTTCTTACTCACCAATCTAAAATCTTTAAAATACGTAAAGATTTTTAAAAAGTACGTAGCTGTCGCACTTCAAAAGCAGATAAAGGCATACAATAATTTCAATTTCAATTGAAAAAGGTGCACAGGGGAATTTTTCAAGCATCAGGTATCTTTAAAAGTTCACGGTTTTCATTTCAAATCGGTGTTATTTTTTTATTTTAAATCAGATTTCATAGGAGGTAACATATTTACAATGTAATTAATGTTTATTGGAGAGTAAGATAAGAAGATTAAAAAAGTTCTCCTAAGAAATCTGTTGAAAATTTAGTCCCAAATTAATTTTAATTTCCCAAAAGTCAAAAACAATCACGAATTTTCGGTAAGAGAATTGCCCTCATTTACCACTTATTTCGGCAAATAGTACTAACTTGAATCAAAATATCTTCAATTTATATGAACAAAGTAACACTTACGAATTTTCTGCCAAATGCCGTCAAGGTCTGAGAGAGAACCTGGCAATAAAAATTCGCAGTCATCCTTTTCTAATCTTTACTAATTACAATAGTTTTACTTACAAAATGTATCAAGTAAGATCTAACTCAATTATTTTTCGTTAGTGAAAGTGATGCATTCGTTCTTATCATTGAAGCTATGGTCATTGGGGTAGTCTTAATTATACCAATACAGTCGCTACACCCTCTAGTCGGAGAGCGCAAAAGTTTGTGCCTTTCCAATGAAGAGGTAATCAATTAGAGGAATTAAAGTGAGCTTGTTAAAATGGACCAGTTGTACCTATTGCTTTAATTAATAATAAGATAATCTAGTTCACACAGTTCAGTTTCTAATCTGCATAATAATCTCTGCGAATTGAAGACAAGAAATTCTAAAGATTTCTTGTATCTTTCTGTAATTCTTTTAAAAAACATGAAAAAAATTGTCAAAGGTCTTACTCGCACTGAGCAAATTAAAAAATTATGCTACAAACCTATACTTATGGCACTTGTTATTTAAATTTCCGGTCAAAATGGACCAGTTGTACCTATTGCTTTAATTAATAATAAGATAATCTAGTTCACACGCCGGTATAATACAATAAATACAACATTCGAGCAATACTCGATGAAGCGCGGCCCCAGGCTATTAAGTAACTCGTACTAAAATGTAGATTTTTTTTAAATTTCGAGGGGATTCGAGAACAAATAATAATCGCCAAGAATCGTTAAAAGGGGGAATTGGGAATAAGCTACGCGATCACCGTACCTGGTGAGAGTATCCTCTCTTTGTCCAGCCCCAAAACTCGGCAACTTTGTCGCTTCATTTAGGTCGGCAATCGTGTAGGTGTACATCCTCTCTGTTATGTGCGTACAAACTTTTATATACTTTACATGGGCAGGTACAATAAATGTAAGAGTGTGAAGAATAGATGTTAACCGTTCACAATAAAAAAAACACCAGTCTGCTTTGGACCCCAATCCAATCTCCTTGCGTCGCCGTCGCACGAATGTCGCACCCCGTTTCTCTACAAACCTCTCCGTTCACAACTGTGTTAGTCAGAATACATTACTTGCAATAAAATATCAATAAAAAAAAATATTCTACGACATTCTACACAGAGCTTTTTCTTCATCTTAGCGTTAACTGTCACCTCGGAGTTTGGGGACTGCTTTTTCCACTCCAACTGCGGATTAGAATGAATTTCGATATTTTCTGTGAAGTGACTGCCATATGACCTCCACGACTCATAAGTGATATCGAAGCATTGCAGGTAGATCAGTCATTGGACTTTTTAGGGCTCCAACTAACTCCAGGTTAACGGTAACGACTGCCATAGATGTTCGTATGGCAACCCGAACCGACGGCAGAGAGCACGTCACTCTCTGAGACACGACCAGACCAATGCAAATACCCAATCATACATACAAATATTTGCACTGAATGATGATCGAACCCGCGCCTCCTGCATAGCGGCCATACCGCACAGCGTTATCTAGACCTATAATCACAACACATTTCTGCTTCGTTACGCTCAGCTTTTGTAGAAACAACCAAGTTTGTATCAAGACGTGCGCCAATATTTGACAGATATTGCTACAGCGTCAAGTTATTGAATTAATTTCTCATTTTACAACCACTTATCTGTTCTGTACCAGGAAGTTATGGTAAACAATTAATCGTAAATAAATTTGCACCTTGTAAATAAGTTCAAGATTCAGTAAAATAACTGGAAGTAGAGTTTCTTCGTAACTCATATTCGGTGTGTGTATATGATTTTGGAGGAAAGCTTTTTAAGTTGAAGTAATGGTTTGGTATTTAAATTAAGAAACACAACCAAGTTTTCTGTTTAATAGATATAGGTCACATGAAATTCTCCTCATCTGATAGAAAGATCGGAAAAAATGGCCGGTTGACGGTAATAGGCTTATCCTACAATCCTGGTTGGTGAATGTTCCATTTTGTTCAACCTAATGAACTCAGACCTGGCCCTCGATTCCGCTAAAGCTAAACCATTGAATCAGAATCAGAATAACATTTATTTGCCTACTTTGTGTTACAAAAATTTCTCCGAGGCGGGTGGGCCATGCAGAGGTGAGTCAACTAACTTATGTCCTAATGGGTCTGTGTTTGCTGTGTTTTACTTATTCGTATTATATTGTTACAGAGTATAAACAGATTACGTGTTTCATTTATATTGTGCGAGTGTTTGTGTGTGTGTGTGTGTGTGTTTATATTTAAATATAATAATTTATTTATTTATTGATGAAATATTTATAAAACATTTAATGTATATAGGTTAGGTATACGATTATAGATTTATTTAATTTCGTTATTTAATTTTCAGGGGACGCGGAGTCTTCGTTTTGTCGATGGGCCACCGTTTGTATCCTTTTTTATTAGGGTCATACAATATTTCACCTATCCTGTGATTAACCCTCAGCGGGTTGAATTCGCCATGCGCGTGGTAGGCGTCTCCAGGGGATTTGAGGTCTTCTATTTCTAATTTTGCTATGTTTTCAAGCATTTTTGTGTTAAGGTCCTCGGCGCGTAGGTGCCAAGCTTCTATGTCAGTTATCTCCCACACCAGTTCCGTGGGTGCTCGTCTTGGTAGTTTGGTGCCATACCATTGTGGTGCCATGGTGGCGCCTTTTTAATAAAGAATATTAGAACCGAAGTTACTAATATTCCCTCTAACCCCTAACCTGCTTTAAAGTCTATTATTTAATGCCGTTTTTTGCACTACTATAGTTTGGCTTTAGCAGAATCGAGGCCCTGTACTGACAAATTACCACTTTACCTCAGAATGTATCTAAACCATCTTTGTAGTACATACCTACACTAAACTCGGATTATAAACATTCATAAAACCTTCAGATTACTCGATTAACCATGATTATATTAACACAAACAAAAACAAGATTAAACTAACTTCCAAACTTTCGCGCTCCATGATAAACAATAAAATTATGTTTATGAAAATTGGTTCGATTGGTAGTACAATGATATTTATATTATATACCTATACTCGTACCATAATCACGTTTCACGTTAACATAATTATATAATGAACTAGCTTCGCTCGTGGCTCCACCCCGTCATTATCGCGACCAAACACAGCCTATGTCCTACAGACAAACAGACAGATTTACTTTCGCATTTTTATTAGTATGGATACTAGAAAAACCGTCCTGGCTACCCGATTCGTCAAAAAGTCCTATAATCCGGTTGCAATGCCATTATTAACGCGAAAAATAAATATAAGCCAGTTCTAAAGCGGGATATTAAAATATATCGAGTGAAAATTTGAGCTCAATCGATCTAGAACTTTTCAAGTTTTTGTAGAGTACCCAGCCAACCAAATGTTATTAAACTTACCAATTGATTTAAATATTCGCGCGCACATTCATTTTTTACAAACTAAATTAGTAGACACAAGCAACTCACATTTTCGCCAGTGGAACAAGCTTCATGTAATAAATTGTAAATAATTTACATAACACAATGTTCCGAGGTAACGAAGGAAGAAGCCGAGGAGTGCCGAGGACACAGTTATGAACTGAATAGGTATAACTCGGCACTTGGCAGAAACTTGTTTCATTAAATTTAAATTTAGCGTCTACTTATTAATTCAAAGAAACGTTTCGTCTTCGAAATTCGGGAATGAAGGAAAAAAGTTCCCTCATTGATACATTTTATTGTTCAATTTTGGGTATCACGGATAATTTTGAAAAAGCTCGTTTATGTATTCAGAATACTTATTTCGCTAACTTACTCTCTTAATGTTAGCATTGTGTTCGTTCGTACTCATCAGAATATCTAATTGTGATTCTTCATTTGAATTGAATTTTGCTTTAATTAGTATTTATAAAACGCGGTTGGCCAAGAATATAAAATAGACGTTTAATTCAATATCAAAAGTTTTAACAACTAGTATGCTATAGAAGATAAATGAGATTTTTAAGTAAAGAACGAGGAGCGGATCTATGTGAATTAAAACAGGTGCCATACCATCGATATGTATGAAAAACGACCACAAATTAAACGAATGAGGTCTCCAGAAATTGATCATTCAATATTAGGTATATATCCACGCCCTTTATATCAACTACTAGTATGTCAAATGGAACAACATAGATGATATGAGTTAACTTTTTTTAATGATATTACTAAAATACTAACACTTGCTATCATTACACTTTTCACATTGTATTTTTTTTTATATTTAAATACCGCACTATATTTTCAAACTCCGAGTTGCTAACAGAAAAATCCAGTCACATTGTGCTATTTAAAAATAAAACCCCTGATTCGGTTGACTCGTACTTGCTACCGTCACTAAGGTCCACCAAGGTAATATCTAGGCTACAGTATCATTATCATTCAAAGGCTAATCACGGATGTATCCCCCGCTTGCACTTTACGATAATCCACATTCCTACTTATACTTTCCTTATGGATTGGTTTATTTTGCTGTTTTAGAAGTAACCGTGCTGCCTGACCCCTATGCAAGAGCCTCATCAGTCCGTCTACCGTCTTGAAGATAGGGTTTGCTTAACACCTAATCAATATTTCATGAAAGGCCCTCCATCCAAAATTATACTTCGAAATTTGGTATAGGGTTATATTAGACCATGAGAGAGGACATAAGGTATGTTTTGTCGCGATAACCGACATCCACGCGGGCGGAGCCGCGGGCAAATGCTAGTATATGATAAAATTTCGTATTTACTTCAGCCATTTTACTAAATACTTTATTAAGAATTCAGATCAATAGGACATTGTTATATCAGCGAATATTTATAATATGAACGTCAGACTAACTTAGTTATTTAAAAAGTCTCTCTTGCTGCCTCCAATTAATTTCGAGACCAAGTATTTTTTTTTACATCGAAAGGATCTGGATTGGCCAATTAAAAGTTTAAGCTTATTACTTCCAACGCCAGCTTTTTGAATACGTTTAATTATTTTGCCTCTCACTTTGGGCTATATTCCGCGAATAGTCGTTAATAGAAGTGAAATTTTGAATATTGTTTTGATTTTTATTGAGGTTTGTAGAGAATTTACTGAAAACTAGGATAAGTTTTGCATTAGCAATAATTATTGAAGGAATTTGGATGGACTAATATTACACATTGAAATAAAACTATTTTGAAAGAAATCGCGAGTTTTCCTACAAAGCAATTGAAACTTTGGGAACAATATAAACAACAATTATACTCGGAATATCAAATGAAACGCGTTAGAATCCGTTAATAGTATATTTAAGAATAGTTAGTAAAAATAAAATACCCCCGACACTCCTCATCCACACTTTAACTCCTATAACTTTTAAACGGCTCAACCGATTTTCATCAAACATGTCAAAGAACACTCGCACATAAGTCACATTCAATAAAAAAAAATTGAATTCGCTTTATCCGTTTGGGAACTATGATGCCACGTACAGACCGACAGAGAGAGAGACACGTCAAATTTATAACACCCCTCTCTATGCGACGGGGGCTAAAAATAGTTTTATTTCAACAATTGGAGACCATCTACTTTCAGCATTGTTAGTCATATACAGTAGGTACTTAAAATAACATAACATAACCTCACGCCTGTATTCCGCGAAGGGGTAGGCAGAGGTGCTAGCACCCACATTTCGTCAGTTTATGTTTAGGTCCCAATGTAATAGGTGGCGAGCCTATTGCCATTAACCGGGCACTTATAAACCTGCGATAAATACACACATAACTTCGAAAAGCATCGGAAAGTCTTTGGTATGTGCCATGGTAAACCTGGGATCGGACCCGAGACCTCGTCTCAGCAGTCCATTACCCATACCACTAGGCTACCGCAGATTATATATACTTAAAATAGTAACCTTATTACTCATCAAAAGAATTTTATGCGATGATAAATCACTTCAAATTCTGAAATACAGGACAATAGAGAAAAACCGAGCTAAAATAGTCCGTATTGAGTACTTTATCAACAGTTGGCGGATGGTACCAGTGCATTTCCCGTTGCTCCTCGTACCTGGCTAATCGCGGGTCACTTCCTACCGATGTGCCCCGGAAATTGGCTGGCCTGACTCTTCCGCCGGCGGCGTATGACCTGTTTGCCTTGTTTCTTGTATATATTTGCTGGTTAACTACATCTAATAATAGTGAAGAGTAGTAATAATAGAGAGAACTTACGAGTACTAGGCAATTTTGGTCATAGACTGGTCTGAAATAATACAACGTATTGTGTTATGCATGCTAGGGATGCTTTTTGTTTCGGAAGTATGCGATTGTCTTTTACCATAGTACCTTACCTTATTTACAAGGCCACTATATTTACAATGGAGGAGCAAGATAGAGCTGGCATCATCAGCTTCATATTAGTCCTGGTCGCATACGAGCAACATCAAAATTTGTCGCCACACAAATCGTCCGGTATTTTGTTCGACTGATACAAGATTTTCTTTATTTTAATCAAAACAACAACGCAATCTGATTGAAAAAGACTATATTATTAGCTATATCCATTCTGAAAAATTCATAAACATTATTCTTACTTATGGGAATTAGTTACGTACCGAATCCAACAAGGGTTCTGCCGGGGTGATAGTGGAAACTACATATTTGAAAATAGCAGACAGAGAAATAACAGCTTATTTGGCATACATGAATTCTCAAGGAGATCGGTTGTTACTATCCAATGATAGATAAATTAAATAGGGAACTCTAAAAATGACAAATTGTAACAGAATTAAAAGAAATATTATGTAATCAATGTGGCACAAGGTTTTCAGATTATTGAGAGTTATTGAGAATTGACAACGTTGTCCGTTCGTCCATTTATCACAGCCACAGGATGTAACTTCAAAATTGAATTCATATCAAGTTATTTACATTATAAAATGATACGACCTTTTCAAGAAGTACAATATTATACGTTCCTTAAAGGGCTTTTTATTTTTACTGTAGCTGTTTTACGAGTGTATTCTTAAAAATAAATTTATTTCGCACAGTGCTTTATTACCGAGAAAATTATTTTCGTCAGAGCACTGCTAGAGCTTTAGGTGAGGTGTTACGTATTACCGCAGAATAAATGTTAATATTACATTTTCATAGCGGAATAAAAAGTTTTAAATAAGTCAATTAAGTTAAATACGTTAAATTTATGTTTTGTACATCCCCGTGGAGTAGAATAGGACCACTCCAGCTCTTCCTGTGGATGTCGTAAAAGGTAACTAAGGGATAGGGCTGTTCTCTATCCGACAGTAAACATAGAGCCCATCGGACGAGTGGCTGGAGAGGAGACACGGTGCTCGCTCCTACCGGTTGTCACAGATACTTACCGGGCATGGTAGCTTCGGTAGGTATCTGTGGCGAAGACACCGGGAAACCACGGCCGAGTGTCAGCACTGCGCGGACCGCAGCAATGACACAGCGCTCCACACGCTGGTGGAGTGCACGGCGTGGGCGCAACAGCGCCAGGTCCTCGTGGTGGATCTGGGCGTGGGCACTCTCTCGCTCGAGACCATGGTGCGAGCCATGGTCTCCAGCGGGAGTAAGTGAGACTGCGCCGCCTCTTTCTGTGAGCAGGTCATGCTCGTGAAAGCGGCGGCAGGGCGAGAGCGGGAGAAAACTCTCCCACCCGAGTTCCGCCGAAGACCATCGGCCTCCATGACCGGGGGCCTGAGGACGGTGAGTCGGCTGCTCACCGTCTTTACAGAAGCAGGCCCATGACGGCAGCGTGACGTGAGGGATTCACGCACGCCACCCTCCCCCTAAGAAGCGGGATAACACCCGAAACCCCCCCCCCCATAGACGCGGGAAAGCACCCGAGCCACCCCCACGGCGAGGCCGCAATTGTAGCCGTAGGTCTGATGGGAGTCCTGGGACATCCTTCCGAGGTCTTACCCGGGGCTCCCATCCATAGGCTTCTGGGCGTTACCGTGGGGGTTTTTAGCCGGTAGGAGTCCGGCATAACATCCATGAAGGATTTTCCCCCACGGTAAAAAAAAAACATACAACCCAAGGCTAAGCGCCTGCTCCAGGCACTAGGCCCATAAACTCCCACATACGGTCGTCATGTAACACCGTCAGTCTCCAGCTGGCACAACGACCTATGAAGTGGTTATAGCTTGAGATTCTACAGGCATAGCCCGAACCGAGCATAGCCCGGTAACTAGGTCTAGTATTAGCGAAGTTACAAATCGTATAAATATATTATCGTGATAAGAAAACTTACAAACGATTTATTGTCAGACTGCTAATTAGTGATTTGATGCCATGGTTGTTAAGTCTTCGATTACGATACTAGTAATTAGTTTGGAATGCATAATCATGTGAACGGGTTTACTAGTCCAATTAGCGCGGATTGTGTACATACCATGATTTCATTAAACATGCAAATTTGCGTCCACAGTCACGTATAGCAGCGTAATCGGGCTAACGTTGGATATATATGATAGGTTTATAAACAATGAGATTGTGTTCTCTCCTAGAGGCTTCTCTATTCTTTCTCACGCTTCATCTAAAAATGTGTGAGTGACTAATATGTTTCTTTTGTATATATGAAAACAATAGATGAAACTTGAAAATTGGAATTTCTCCGTCACTCCAGTGCCCCCTAACCTATTTCCCACTGGGCCATCTACTAATCGAAGGGATACGTGGAGAACCTTCCGAGCAACCCTCAACAGGCCCGCACTTACCTCAGTGTGAGTTGGTCGTAAATAGCAACGTCACCCGGACCTTGAGAGAGAGACGCTGTCGTGTCCGTTGGCCAGGGAACACCACGTGAAGGCTCACGACCAAGCACCCCACCCCACGACTAGCCAGGTACCTAGTCTTCTCGATGAAGGTACCAATTCAAAAGCCAGGCAAGGACTTTTACTTATTATTTGGTATATAACCTTTTTTAGCTACAAAAGAACTGGAAAACTCAAACTACTCTCAGTTTGACTTGTTGAGGGGTTATATTAACCCGCAGGGTACTGTCTCTACGGAATAATATATAGCCAAGTAACAAACAACAACAAGCTGGTTGAGCTTGGACAATACTTAGGCAGCAAGTACGGGTTATTTTCTTCGATAAATTATCTACTCAGCCAGAACACAGACCGTATGGTAACCAAACGTAAAATTTTCGATTATAGTCCCTTTTAACCGAAGAATATCTTGACAAATACCCCAATAAAAAGGCTCGCCGCGCGCCGGGGACGTTTGGAAAACCATTTACAAGGTTTATCGCCGCCATGGAAATAATAACTGAAGCCGTTATCGTCCTAAATTGATCTAATTTAAAATTATTGTTATCGCAAACCTTTTATTTTTATTAGGTTGGATCATAATAATTTATCAGATAGCACTCAACAATTTTGTGTGTGTAAACTTGTGACCTACATAATAGTCACGCCTATTATCCATTTCTGTCTTTCATCACACGTAATGGGGATTGAGCATATTGCCTTTTCCCGGACACTTTACTTGACTCAGACCCAGAGGCTGCTGATACTGGTAAATGTAGAACATCCCTATCGCTTGGACTCCTACTCATAGTGTGACACCCACGGGAAAGGATTCACTGCGGAGAATTCGGTTTATTTATGCCTTCATCACACGTACCGAGTAGAGTAGCGAGACAGTGCACTCGGCCCATTCTATTCGTAGCACCGAGTATTTTGCACGTACAGTCAGCGTCATAAATATCTTGACGTCTCAAAATGATCTTAAAACTCTCGTATTAAGAGCAAATCAAACTGTTTTATTTATTTAAATGGGATTATGGTTCAAACTACAGGTGTATACCAAATATCAAAACATCAGTGCTGCAGCTGAAAGGTGTTCCAAAAATTAAATTAAGATCATTTTGTGTTCTTTGTACGTCAACATCTTTCTGATGCAACTGTACATCGCACTTGGCTGAGAGCACTGTCTCGCCACTCCACACGGTGCGTTAGATCAAAGCATATGGCTTACGGGAGCGACTGTTGACTGACCCTCCAATCTGTATCAATAAATGTACCAATTTGCAAGTGAAGATGAAGATGGCTTGGACCCCGAGGGTTTCGTTACTCCCTTCTGCCATCACCATCCGGTTCGAAGGACCAAAACGATGTATGGAAGGTTGATAACGTTACCAAGAACGCATAGACCGTGTTTAGAGTGCGTGCAAAGTTTATATCATTGACGCAGACGCAGAGAAAAGACTTCTTGACATACAATTTATTACTGACTGAGCAATGAAACTGTGCGGTATAATAAGGATTTTTCTGCTTTGTAGGTACTCTGTGTCCATGATACTACCGCTATATATATTTAAAAAAATTAAGAAAACACGCAAAGCGTCCTGTCGTATTGTGGATGCTTCGGAATTCCCAGCGACAAAGTTATACGCGCCTCAATAACTCCTTTGATTGCCGCCAACCGTACACCCCAGACCCAAGAACTGCCTTTTGAGAGGAGCAAAACATTACTCCAGTGATAAAATATTATTTGTGTGTGACAGGCTTTGTAGTGGAATGTGTACCAGTCATATCTCAAAGACACCCGTTGTAATTAAGTAGACAATGAGAGTTCATATTTGGCGATGGGCGGGAATGGGGAGGCCATTGTGCTCAGCTCGTTATCTGCAGACCAGTCTTTTTGGCTTCCACAACAAAGTGGCTGTGACTCGATTTGCGTTCATACGTGGTTGTTTACATGAAACATTGTAGTAATATAACTAGTATTTGGACTGATACGTATCTGTTACTATAAATTATAGAACTTGTATCACGAGCTAGTAACTTATGCTTACTTTGGGTCTAGATAACGCCATACTATTAAATCCGGACGCGACAAGCTGTTTGAATTTGTGTGGTAACGAGTATGAATTGTATGCTTTTATAAGATTTCATTAGTATTCATCATTATTGCTGTAACTTTGATAGCACATGAACTTAGCACATAACTGATACTTCACCTCAACACAGGTATAGGAAAATACTTGCATCACAAGCACAACGAATTACACTGCACATCAAATCAAACACACACAACACTATATTCACTTAATAAATAATAAACTAATCTAAAAAACTTTATCACATGAACTTATAACTGAGTGTTTGACAGTACTTTACGCACAATTTTGACATACAATGTGTCAATGTACTCTGTCAATCTTTAGCGTCACTTTTGCGCGGGAGCACTTCAGTTACTGACACAGAGTATATTGTACCTAAGCATAGACAAGTTAGTACATTCTTTGCACCTCTGTCTGTGGCGTTACATAGGGTGCCATCTGAAAACCAGCGCTGCGCAACTTTTGGTTGTGCAGCTTTATGCTGAGATGGTGACCTATTTGGCACTCACGCAATTTTTAGTTTTAAGTTACCTAATTAATCATTAGACTAATGTATGTAATTTTAAGTATGTGAGTGATTGCCAAATAAATTTCTTTCTTTCTTTCTTCCTTTCTTTCAAAATGTTGTTATTATTTCTATTGTGTTTATAAGTTATAAGCTGATGCTCTTTTATAATAAGTAAGTTTCATCATCATCATCATAACGATTTTTCCCAGTTGGGTCCTAATTTTGCTCTTTTGATTATTCGTCATAACAACGGCAACATTATCAAAATAATTAGATGTCTCCAACACTCACCTTGGTGACTGAAAAAATATTCTGTTCAGAGTTCCATCTGCGCAGATGAAACTGCTACTAAAATAATAAAAGAAATTTAAAACAATAAACGAAAATAAAACAAATTGTAAAGTATGATGGCATCAATAGAGATCCAGATAAAGTTCTTTTAGCTGGCCAGCTAATTCTAAAGGAAATAAAAACTTTATTTCTTTCATAAAACAGATACAAAAGGACGAGATTATCCGGATTTTAGGGCCGACATCGATTCAACGGCGCAGAAAGCAAACAATCGTCTTTTGTTGTCGGTACCTATTGAAGTTTGGGTAATTAATTACACCGGTCGGCCGTCATTTTCCAGATTCACTTCTACTATATCTGTACACTGACTGATTAGCTGCCGTAGCTGCTACAGGGCTGTAGCGCCGTAGCCTCGTAGCCCCATAGTCGTAGCAGCGTAGACCCTTGGTTGTTTATTTATATATTGTTTCAGGGTGTATGTCGGGAAAACCGCTACGTGAATTTCATAATAATATAAATAGATTCATTACTTTTATGTATAAGTCAGGTATCTTCTCTAGGGGTTGAGAGCGTGTTTTCTTTCAGTTTTGATGATGGAACGAGAATTGCTGCCGTAAAATCGCAGGTAGGCCAAATTAAAAGAGAGAATAGGACCCCAGGCTCCAAAGTTTAAGCAACCGAGACTAAAGTTGTGATGATGATAATGATGATGGTTACCAAGATAAATAGAGAAACTAAAAAACTTTCCATCAGGTGGGCCATGTGCTTTTCTGCCACCTCTCACCTCTGCCACAAAACTACATCCATATTTACGTATATTCCCTGAAAAAGCTGCATGCTCTCATTCCAATTTTATATCCGTCAGTTTTCTCAACAAAACCAACACCAGGTAAACACTATAAAGGGAGCCGAATATTGAAAAATACAAACGGAAAACTGCGCTAGCAAACGTCCGCGGCAACGGCTCACTGAAACAAAGTAATTGGTGAAAAGAAAAATTACACCAGAGAGAAAAGCCGTGTGTTTAAAAAAATACAGAAAAAAAGGAATTGCTTCTGCGATAGGAATGGGTAACAAAAGGCTATTCCATCTTTTACCGACAATGATATGCTAGTCCTGTTTCTGCTCTGTGTTGCGCTGTACACGGTTGAACCATTTGTATGGACGTGAAACAAATCTATCTTTATCAATCAATCAAATATCTCGACAGCCTCCGTGGCGTGGTGGTGATGAACGCGACTGCTACGCAGGAGGCGCGGGTTCGATCCCCGCTCAGTTCAAATATTTGTATGCATGAATATGGCTATTTGCATTGGTCTGAGTGTTTTCCATGTATAGTATGTATGTATTTACAAAAAAAAAGGATTCTATGTATGTTTATCCGCATTCTAGATTCCATAACACAAGCTAGTTAAGCTATGCTTACCATGGGTCTAGATAGCGTAGTGTACAATGTTGTGGAATATTTATTTATTTTATTTATATTAACAAAATACCCGGTGGTAAAAACGGACTGGATCAGCCAGGGTGCGAGGGATATGTCGAAGATAACCTCACCTCCGGCCTAGCACCACGACCCCCAGTCGGCGTGCGGTTTAATCGGTTCGAGTCTGACATAATCTCCCTCCTGGCTCCGGCGGGGGAGGTATCAATGGGGATTTACGAAAAAAAGACGATAAAAAAGGAAAACCTATAACTGTTGGTGTCGTAGGGAATATCTTGCGTGGTTTTCTACTAAACATGTAAAAGAATACGTCTTTAGTACTATTAAGGAGGACTAAAAGTCTGACTTCAAAGGACTAAACGCTATAAACAGCCTCTGTGGCGTGGCGGTAGTGAACGCGCCTGCCATCGCGGGTTCGATCCCCGTTCAGTGCAAATATTTGTATGCATTAATATGGCTATTTGCAGTGGTCTGGGTGTTTCTACGAGTATAAATATATATGAATATACAAAAAAAAAATATGTACGGCATTCTAGATTCCATAAAACAAGTTAGTTAAGCTCACCATGGGTCTAGATAGCGTTGTGTAGAATTTTGTGGAATAATTAAAAAAAAACTTGTTTTTTTGGCTTTTAAGCGAGTGAATACCGAACTAACTCTCGAACCTCGAAAGGTCCTAGGACAGAGCCTCGTTTCTAAATCAGAAGGTATACACCAACTAGCAGTTTATAGGGCTCCAAAGGTCTCGTCAGGTCCCATACACCTATTTACCTAAAATATAATAATATAATTATACGTTGCAAAATCCTTCGTATTATATCTCCGTATTATCAATACGATCTTTTGGTCAAGAGATTCTCAGAGAGATTTGTCAGTCAATTGCCATATAATTAACTAGATGATTCTTACGGCTCTGCTTGCGTGGTGTATCTTCCGTTCCCTATACTCCAGTTTCCAGTTTAATTCAATTCAATTCAATTTAATTTCATCAATCTGATTCTCTGATCATTTATTTATTTATTTGCTACACAACACAGATTAAAATGATTATAATGCAAATAAGATTATAAAATTAGTACTATATTATAAAAAGCATTCTCGCATTTCTGTGATAGAAAATAAATAAAGGTTACTTTATTTTTATTTATTTTTTTCTATTGGGAAATTATTATTATATACTGGTCCTCAAGGTGAAAATATATGTGTTAATATAGGAAATGATCTATCTATATGCCAATTTTCATCCAAATCTATTCTTGCATAATTGAGTAACAAATACATCTAAACATCTCGATTGCATCAGGAAAAATTTATTACTCAGGTGGGGCTTGAATCCACGCCTTTTCCCTTACAGACCCTACCATCATCGCCTTAAAGACGGATATATACAAGGAAAATTTGAATTGTTTCAGGTGTGACTCAGTAGCAGCAGTTGATGGGGCATTCCTCCTATAAGGGAGATTTTGGATTCAAGCCCCACCTGAGTAATTCATTTTTCCTGGTGTAATCGAATTGCATAGAAAAATAATTGCTATAAAATTTCATTGAAATCTACACATCTTCACAAACCTTCACATTTTTATAATAATATTGTTAGGATTTACAGTACTTAGAATTATAAAGCATACTATTATAATATTCATTTAAATGCTTACTTGTAACGTTCATTAATTTTTTCTATCACAATCTGTCACAAGCAGAATTGATGGCACAAATGTGACACTTATTTCGACCGGGTTGGTACCACCATGCACAAGTGCGAAAAACCCTCCATAGTAATCCAATCTCGGTTGGATTGCGTTCAGGGATCAGCAAGTGCATAGCCGGGCCGAGGTGATGGTAGTCGCAGCACTAGTGGGACCGGTGGGTTTTGGCGTAGTCTAGTGGGGTGTGACGCGGGGCGCCGCGCCGGGCAGGGAGACCCGTAGAAACGGTGGTGCCGCTGGCCGCCCGCGGCATAGTACAGGGGCCCAACTGGGACTAACCACCCTGGGAGGCTGCCCCACCAGGTCGCGCATAATCCCGATATGGCTCGTCGTGCCGGTTGGCGACCGGACGGGAGCCCGGCGACCATATTCGGGAGGGTACGGGGGCCCTTCCGTTCGGCGCGTCGGCTCTCGTCACGCCTCACATTCATAGATAAAACCAATCTCCCATGTTTTGTCACGCGGTGCTGCGGCGACAATCACCTCTTTTTCACGCCTTCCCTTACCCTTCACCTCATGGCAGCGCACAATACAGTATCTGTTGAAACAGCGGCTAGGGACTCTCCCACAAAAACTCTATTTGAGGTGGAGTCCACGAACATCTGTGGGCTCCATAAAAACCTCAACGCCGTCCACCAACACCTGGAGACGGCGAAACCAGCTATGCTGTTTCTAACGGAGACACAAATACGCCGCCCTGACGACACGACCTACCTACTTTACCCCGGCTATGTTATCGAGGAAAATTTCCGAGCAAAAGCCGGGGTGTGCGTGTTTGTTAGGGCGGATATTTGTTGTCGCCGTTTGCGCTGTCTAGAGGACCCATCCTTTTCCATCCTTTGGGTACACGTAGACCATGGCTCCACGAGTCAGATCTATGTGTGCCTTTACCGTTCCCATACAGGAGATGCGGAGATAACTCGACTATTCGAATACCTGAGTCAGGCGGCAGATGATGCGCAGGAGCGGTTTCCGAACGCCGAATTGGTGTTTTTGGGGGACTTTAACGCCCACCACAAGATCTGGTTGGGCTCCTCCATAACAAACCATGCGGGAAGAGCCACTCACGCATTTGCCCTGGCGCATGACTTGACTCAATTGGTGCACAAGGTCACGAGGATACCAAGAGAGTCCGGCCTAGAGCCCTCTCTGCTAGACCTTCTGTTGACGAGTCACCCGGACCAGTACAGTGTCTCGGTGATTGCTGCTTTAGGTAACTCCGACCACTGTCTGGTCCGCTCCACCGTGCCCATTGTAGCGCCCCCACGACCCGTGCAGGGGAAGAGGCGACTATGGCACTACTCGTCAGCGGACTGGGATGGATTGCGCGATTATTATGCGTCCATCCCGTGGGTTGAACGCTGCTTTGAGGGTAAGAACCCATCTGAGAGCGCTACTGCCGTCGCCGGTGAGATCGGTCTAGGTATGGAATATTATATCCCATACACCGATGTCACCGGAGTCCGCGGAGCGCGTCCGTGGTTCGGGCGCGAGTGCGCGGAGGCTGTTGAGCATAAACAGTTTGCGTACCGCGCCTGGGTGCGGGCGCGCGCCACGCGCGATCCCAACGTGGGTCACTTCAAGGCGGCGTACAACAGAGCCACAAAGGTCTGCAAGAGGGCATGCATCAGGGCGGATGCCCAGCGCATAGCACGGCTGGGCCAAGAGCTAGTGGCGCATCCCACGGGTAGCCGTGGCTACTGGCAACTGGCCAAAGCCGTGCAAGCCAACTTCTGCCAGCCCTCGCTGCCCCCGCTGAGCAATCCCGATGGATCTCTAGCCCATGAGCCGCAAGAGAAAGCAAATTTGCTGGTCAATCTCTTCGCGGCCAACTCCCGAGTCGATGATTGTGGTATGCAACCACGGACAATGCCCACTGGTGACCACGCAATGCCTGATATACGTATCAGGCAACGCGATGTCCGTGCAGTACTGCAATCACTCGATGTCCGGAAAGCCAGTGGTCCTGATGGTATTCCAGCGGTTGTACTTAAAAAATGTGCAGCGGAGTTATCTCCTATGCTAACGCGGCTGTACCGACTGTCCTACAGTTCGGGTACAGTGCCCTCGGCTTGGAAGGAGGCGAATGTCCAGCCGATCCCCAAGAAGGGGGATCGCTCGGACCCAGCCAACTATCGACCCATAGCCGTCACCTCAGTGCTGTGCAAGGTGTTCGAGCACATAATTAACACACAGCTCATGCGCCACCTAGAGGATCACTCCTTGCTTAGTGACCGGCAATACGGTTTCAGACCGAAACGGTCAACGGGTGATCTTCTGGCGTACATGACCCACCTTTGGGGTGAGGCTATGGAGAAGCACGGTGAGTCACTGGCAATTAGTCTTGACATCGCCAAAGCTTTCGATAGGGTATGGCACAAATCGCTTCTTTCCAAGCTACCAGCCTTCGGCCTGCCTCCTAGACTGTGTAACTGGGTTGCAAGCTTCCTGCAGGGGCGCCGTATTCGCGTCCTTTGTGACGGACGAGCTTCGGAGTTCTTGCAGGTAAATGCTGGCGTGCCGCAGGGTTCCGTTTTATCTCCCACTCTCTTTCTTCTGCATATCAATGACATGCTCTGTAACGGAAACATTCACTGCTATGCAGACGACAGCACCTTACACGGGAGTTATTACGCACATCCTGCGGCCAAGCAGTCTGATATCGCAGAAAAAAGGCAGCTTCTTGTCACTGAGCTGGACCGGATCCTGGACCACATTTCTCAATGGGGCGCTAGGAACCTGGTCGAGTTCAATGCCAAGAAGACCCAGGCATGTGCGTTTACAGCAAAGGTATCTCCTTTCCTTCCCCTTCCCACTCTTCAGAGCACACCACTGCCACTGCAGGATCACCTCACTATCCTCGGTATGGATGTTCGCTGCAAACTGAATAACAAAAACTATATCGAGAGTATCATCAAATCAGCCTCGCGTAAACTCGGAGTCCTGAACAGAGTGAGACGTTTTTTCACGCCGGAGCAGCGGTGTCTTCTATACAAGACCCAAATTCGTTCCTGCGTGGAATACTGCTCACATCTCTGGGACGGCTCCGCAAAGTACTTATTAGATGCTCTCGACAGGTTGCAGCGACGTGCGGTCCGCATTATTGGGGATCCTAAGGTCACGAACACCCTCGAGCCTTTGCAGATGCGTAGAGATGTTGCGTCTTTGGCAGTTTTCTACCGTCTCTACCATGGTGAATGTTCTGACGAGCTCTTCCAATTAGTCCCACCCTCCCCTTTCCTTCACAGGACGACACGTGCAGGGCTAAGATGTCATCCATTTACGGTGCAGAGTATACCTGCTAGAACCAAGCGTTTCAGTGATTCATTCCTATGCCGCACCACTAAGACCTGGAATTCCCTGCCAGCTCACGTGTTTCCTTCTTCCTACAGTCCCGGGTCCTTTAAGCGGGGCGTGAAAAGGCATCTAATGAGGCCGTCAAGCTGAGTGCCACGACTGTTAACATGGTAAATGTTTACGATGGTGACCCTCTTTCCGAGACTTTGCCTTTAGCTTAACATCAGGCGAGGTGAAGTCAAATTGACGTGTCCTGTGTAAAAAAAAAAAAAAAAAAAAACAATTTCGAATGCCAATATCGTTCGTTCGTTTGATATTAATTGAACGAAACGAATGACTTAAAGTCATCTCTTTCTTAGTTATTAAAGAATCGGCTTTAAGGGAAGGGTTGGGACCTGGGTTCTAATCTTGGCTGACTTGGCACTACCAACATGAACCCACTAGGAGTGGGCACAACGGCTAAGCGAACCAGGAATGCCAATAATTAACCTCGATTCGATAACATTCTTTTAAAAAGACAAAATAGTAAACTATCTTTACATATGCAAAAGTTTTGAACCGCTGTACTGACCGCTTTCCTGTACTACAAAACACGCAACGACAGCTGTCGCTCGGCTATTGTCGCATACGTGTGACAAGTGCGACAAGGACAGAGAAAAAATCGCTAGTTATCGCAACGTAACTCAGTAATGGTCGCTTTGTTTACCTTTTTTCTCTCGTCTCGTTGGCTTTACTTTATGCCGAAAGAAGACCTATTGGGATTTATAGAGGAATATATTGCAAAGTAAGTTCTATTCCTCACGTATTGATGTACATACTTACATGGAGCATTGAGTATTGCTCGGGACATATATCTTGGACCTAAAATGTGCCCTATCTACGTTAGTGTCTTCTGAGGATAGCACGAAGTGCTATGGCGGTAAACGTTAGAGAACCGATACGACACTAGCACTACGATACGATACAAGAAACGATAGAGAAAAAACGTGACAATTAATTCATAATTATGCTGAAACTCCGACAGCCTTCGTGGCGTAGCGGTAGTGAATGCGGCCGCTACGCAGAAGGCGCGGGTTCAATGCCCGCTCAATGCAAATATTTATATGCATGAGTATGGGGTTTGTATGGTCTGGTCGTGCTTCGGAGAGCACGTTAAGCCGTCGGTCGCGGTTGCCATACGAACATCTATGGCCGTCGTTACGAGTAGTTGGAGCCCTCAAAAGTCCAACAACTGGTCTAGCTGCAATGCTTCGATATCGCCTTTGGATTGTGGAGGTCAGATGGCAATCATTTTACAGAAAATATCGAAGTTTAGCCAAATCCGCAGTTAGACTGGTAAAGCGGACCCCAGACTCTAAGCTGAACGCTTCAGATACGACTGGGATTAACGCTAAGATAAAGAGAGATCCTGAAACTTAAGCATAAATGAGGGTAAACAAAACAATATCTTCTACACCTTCTGCTTACTGCGCCGTATCTGCTATGCCACGCAGGCACCGTGAACGATAACGAGACTCTCAGACGTCAATGGTACTGTCTAATTAAGTTGGCACAGTTGAGGTAATGAATTTTTGTAAAAAGCCGGCAAATCTTCAGGTAATGTAATTAATATTTTGCAGGGTTCGTTGAATTCATTCTAAAAAAATCCCCTTGAATGATTACTCCATAGTATATTGAATACTGTTGTATATTTTGAACTCTGAATCACATAATACTACTCGCTTGCTAAATACATTTCAATTTAGCCTTGTTAGTTGTTAAATGGGTTTTTTTTAATTGTTTGTAGCAATACTTTCTAACAGCATAATAATCTTAGCGTTGTTCAACAACATTATGCCTCGGTTCCCAGGATCTGCTTACTCGTCCTCCTTTGATTTTTAGCATATACGGCAATTATGGTAGCGAGAGCCGTTTCACCTTCCAACCCGGTGAGGAAATCGACATGGTGGGGCCCACAAACACCCATATCTACCATTTTGTGTACTATCTATTTATCAATGAGGCACCACTAAGACCTTCGGCCTCAAGCCAAACTCTGTTACAAGCCGTTATGCCCTCGCCCGAAATCTACTTTTTAAGTCTTTTAAGGCATTACTCAGTCTCATGATTATTTTCGAGAGAAATATTCCAGTTTGCATAGGTAGGAAATTCATTTTGTGAACTCGTTGGTCAGATCAATCGCAGTGCCGAATTTGCACTTTCGAACTTCGGGGCAGATAGTTGTTCACTCAGCATCCATTAAAATCTGCAACTCAAATAAAAAACGAATGCTTAGGTAATGCGAAAGTATGTGCGGTGAACATTTTTAACGTTTCGTTGAATATGTTCAGCTCGTATCGATCATGATACTTTTGGAAGTTTACACTAGAACGTCGGGATTGACAGTTACAAAATAACATCCAATAAACCGTGATCAATTATCGTGAAAATTATCGTATCTATTAATTTTAATTATCTATGAATGTTGTATTCTTGGGCATGAATAACGCCATTGCGATGCATGTGCGGTACTATATTATACTATACTATTTTTACTATCAATGTAGGTGTCCAAAGTATGTTATCAATGTTCGTGAAACTTTTCTGATATTTAAATTCATACTACAATTTTGCTGGCGTATTAATTAAGGGAAAACACTCTGTGTCTGCGTATAACTACGTTGCTCATAATGTACGCATCTTCGCAATAAAATTCAACGTGACGCTACTTGAATAAGATAACTCCTTAAAATTCTGTAACGTGGTGAATTTGCGTCTGTCGAAAATATGAAGCCAAGGCCCACATCAAAACAGATTTGAATAGAACGCAAAATGAAGGCGCCGCGCCTCGTCCGAGATAACGGCTCTTCAAAAAAGGGAAATGTTAAAAACAAAATTCAAAAGGGAAAGAGGAAGTAGGTGCCTAAGTAAATTATAAAAGTGCGACGAGAGCCTTTTGTTTACGGGCCGCTACTGTCAGTGCTCTGCCATTTCAGCTGGTGCGACCGCATTCACAGACAGATAGTCAAGTCAAGTTGTGCGTCTAATTCCTCGCTCAAAGACGACATACTTAGTTTTTTTTTTATCGAACCTCGAGTTTGCCGTAGGCATACGAACAATACTGCGCTCGGTCCCTTTTATCTAACGCAATAAAGAAAATATTCTTAACTTTTTCTGTCGACGCAGTTAAAAATTCGTTACCTGTAGGTATGAAATTTGTGTAATGCGGCACTCGTAATGTAAAGCTAACTTAGTCCCTCGATACTAAAAAGTTTATGACACAACGTACACGTAAATATACATTTAACCACATTATTATAAAACTTTATTAAAAATAAAAGATATATGTGAATATTATGTACATACATGTATGTAGTCTTCGTGAGTATTACTTGTTTTATAGAAACAATTATTAAAGCAATTATACATAATTGGGAATGAGGAAGAATATATAAATGAGGTGCAATATTCAATTTATTAATTCATGAAGTTTCATATATTTTAAGGAGGCTCTCGCGTATGACCTTGCGCTTGACTTATGCGAAAATAGTTTTTAGATTAAAGATCTAACCGTTCTTTGATTTACAATTTATGTACCTTGCAGCGTTAGTATAATATTTATTTATTGACATTGTATATTGACAAGATTATGAATAAAAATTTAAATCTAATATATAAAAAAAAAAGTATAAGTTAAGTATAAGTTGTATAAGTTTATAACCTTGCATCACAAGTCGTTGTGTAGTGTGTGTAACTCAATTGACGTTAGAAACGTCATAGGCATTGAGGCCACGCAGCTATAACTGCGTCGCGAAAACCTATTAGAATTGGTAGATTAGTTAATAGAAAGAATAATGGTATATAAAGTTTCCACTTTTAGTTGTGGGGGAAGCATCCATCTTAATTAAAGTTTGTATTACTTTGGTCTTATTCAATCTTTTTAAGTTATTCTGGTTTGTTAAACTCTAAAATAAAATAAAAAAGCCCGCTTTCATGTAAATACAGACATAACTTTGCAAACTTCTCGCGCCTTAAATCGCGAGTTTTTCAAAATGGGCACTTGTTAGCTAGTAACTAACCTACCTCATTTTAATCTGACGCGTAGGTGTAACTAAGTAGAACAATTTATTTTGTTTTTTGACTCATATTGACGGCTGCCTACTGGCTGGAGAAATTTTTCAATACGTAACTAGCCTCCCCTAGCTTAATCTGACGCGCTCGAATTACCACCGAATTTCCTTCTACGCGTGCCCTACTATCATTAGTTATTCAAAATAACAATGGCATTCAAAGCAAAAATAAAAGTGAAAACACAAAAATCAAGTCACTTTGAAGACATCTATTATATTAGGTATACTTACTGAATTAAATAAATTTCGCGAATCTCAAACGGAAACATTGAAATTACCTTGGACAAGAGAAAAAGTTTTTTGAGGTTATCCGGAATGTAAAAATTCTGAAGTGTCCATGGAAACTACCGAAAAATTGAATCCTGGGGAGTCTTGTGGAATATAATTATTGACTTTGTTCATAATAATCTATTCCAGTAACATTTCTAACGTATTTTATTATGATATATTGTAATCGAATACCACATTTCTAATACCATTGCTATTTCTTAGTCACATTTTATTAATTTCAAATACATTTCTTAAATATATCTTTATCAGTGGACAAAAAGCTATTGAATGGATTTTATAGCGTTGTATTAATTGTTATACACCTAAGCCTACTTACACTATTCCTATATGCCTATATTTTGTAAAAATAACAGCATAATTGGTTAATTATAACGGTTGTTCATGAAGAAGAATCAACATGAGGAAATGATAAAAAGAGGACATATCAAGCCATGGTTACCCTACCTACGACTCAGGGGGAAATGAATACGATTAGAAGCTTCATCAATTTACGAGGTAAACTAGGGGACTTTAGCGATTTTAGGCGACTTTATGTAAATGCATCAGTTTTGAAGTTAAATCTATAAAAAGATATATTTGATCTTCTGATTAAATTTTTGGAATATTAGCAAGATGAACATAAAGGTTATATCTTATCTTATCTTATGGATTATAAAAGAGAATAAATTGCAGATTCTATAGCGGATCTTGCAAAACAGTCACTGAATTGGTTTTATTTGAATTTCGAAGTAATTATAACTTATGGTTTATAACGTTTTTCCTACCTTGACGGGTCTACAGATATTTTATCACGGTCCCCAAAAAGATCCCTAGAGGCCCTACTGTCTTTAGATTAGGTGAATTTATATGAAAAGGTACATAATTGTGTATTCTACTGACTAGTCAAATTAGTTACGTTTTAATAAACGTCAAAACGATAAGTTATTTGGAAACTTCTATGGAAAAAGATTTAGGGACGTCATAAAATTTAATAGTCAAATATTTACTATTATAGGTTGGGTGGATGATTAAAAATAAATAACAACTACAGGGTGTCCAGTGGTAAATTTCAATTTTTAAACAAACAGTTTCTGAACGCAAAGCTTAAAAAAAACGCGGGAAGTGTTTTACAATTTTTCAAAGTTTGAAATCGGCCCCTGGACACCCTGTGTAAAATAAGAACCGACTTTTACCCCTCTTTTACCATTGATAGTTTAATAAGCTCGGTTAGATAATTTATTTTAACTTATCCTATACCTAATACTTAATTCTCCTATGGCTATTTTCTATCAAACAAATTAATAAACAAATCCTGATTCGAAGTTTTGAGGATGCTGGCAACACCGAGCTGTTTTCATTAGAGACCCCATTTGCATGTTATTCATTAAGTTCCTACATCATATATATTCATATAATTTCAGAATACTAAACGGTTTTATGGCCACTTTGTATGTCGAAAAAAATTAACTGCACACTTTTGACATGACATGTGAGTAATTAATCATCGCAGTTAATAGAAAAAATGTCGTTATTTTGAGAAATGTTTCATTAAAGCTTGTGTTTAGTTTTATTTACAACCCACTGTTTCACGGAAAACAAATTGTTGTCAACAGTAATGGTCACAGACATACTGATAGATTTATTTTTGGTTTAAGAAGTACCTAAAAATCAAATAATAACCAATAAAAAATACAGAACATGAGTAATAGTGCTAAATTGTTGCTAAAATCAACTTTAGAAAATAATTCGTAGGTTCTTAGTACAGTAAAGGCAGCGTTAGCAATTATGCTAACGCTAACGCATTAGCCTACATTGATATCACATGGTACAAAAATAAATATAGTAAATACTAACTTTTGCCCGTGGTTCCGCCCGCGTGGATGTCGATTATCGCGACCTAACATAGCCTATGTGTTAATTCAGGATAAATCACTCCAGCCGTTTAGATACGAAAGAGTAACATACATCCATTCATCCATCCATAGTTACAAACTTTCGCGTTTATAATATTAGTTGGATGGTATAAAAACAATCTGTATTTTCACTTTTGGGTAAAATGTGAAGAGAAATCATGGTTTTATTTTTATTGCCGATATCTACAGTAGCTATTAGACTGGACAATTTATGATTATCATCACGACGACAACGCAACAAATTGGATAGGGCCACACATCAGCGATGGCTACAATCCGGTAGTTAATGAAATGCCAGGAGCAGCAACGTCATTGGACGTCACGTGGCGTCGACAAATCGCTTTGCTAATGCCTGCCTACCGCTGCTTACAATACGTTTGACAATTTTGATATACACAATTAGGTTAGTACTTCTCTATATGAGATACCAGTTTAGAACAAAAATTAAGTCACCGGTTACTGGGTGGAGGCAAGCATGAATTTTGAATACCGAACGAAACTCAGAAACTGGATAATGCGTTAATGCATTTTTGAAGTTTTTTTATATAAGACACATCATTTTGATTATGGTAAGCTAAAGGCAAAGTCTCGGAAAGAGGGTCCCCATCGTAAACATGCATCTACCGGGGTGCGAGAGATATGCTTTTGGCAATCTCACCTCCGGCAACCAAGGACCCAAGACAGCGTGCGTTTTAGTCGGTTCGAGTCCGACATAACCACCTCCACCGGCTCCGTGGGGGTGGATCCGTGGGGATTTATCGAACGATAAAAAAAATCGTAAACATGTATCATGTTAACAATGGTGGCACTTAGCTTGAAGGCCTCATCAGATACCTGATGCCTGCCCAGATGCTTAAAGGACGAAGAAGGAAACACGTGACCTGGCAGGGAGTTCCAGGTCTTAATGGTGTGGCATAAGAATCTGTCACTGAAACGCTTGGTTTTAGCAGGTATATTTTGCACCGTATACGGATGGCATCTTAGCCCTGCACGTGTTGGATAATTAGGTAGTTTGCAAATCGCGTCGATACATTCGATTTTGCATTGAATATACCTATTTTTCTGTATTTCTCGTCAATTAACAGCAACCCACTAGATAGTAAAAAGCTAAGGCGCAGACGATTTACACATTAGATTTACTGATTGGTCACCACTTGCATTCCAATGTTAGTTGCTGTTAACACCAATGTTTTGAAAGTGAGTGAATATTTGAAACGTTTAATACCATCCTCTATCAATGAAAAATGTTTATGTTATGCAACCAAAAGCAATTTGAGTGCGAAGCTTTGAATATGTGAATCTTTATGCTCTATTTGATACATTTCAATATAGTGCATAATTCAAAATCAATATCTCTAGGCACGTTGGGTTAATATTTTATTAATACAGTAGAAGTTGGTAGACATTAACTGCTAGAATAGCCATCATAATAACGTGTTAGTATTTTTTCCGGTTGCATCCAAAGCTTGTAGGCTCACTCTCGTACTTATTGCCTTTAATTAGGTAAGTAATCTTGGCTCTTGACTATCCAAATCCTAGAAGAGAGCCAGTGTCGAAGTGTACCCTATATATCAGCAGGATTCCATACTCAGTAGGAGTAATACTGGGCAAAATATCTGTTTCTGTAAGCCCATGCTTATACAGAAACAGATATTTTGCCCAGTATTTCTACTAGAGTTATAGCTCGATTAACATATCTTGGACCTAAATCGTACAATATCAAAGACCCTGGCGCGCGCAGATTGTTTTGTAGTAATCTATGCTTGCTGAATTTGAGCTCGTCCACAGCAGTAGCACTCCGTGCTATATCCATACTAATATTATAAATGTGAAAGTAACTCTGTCTGTCTGTCTGTCTGTATGTTACATTTTCATGCCTAAACCACTGAACCGATTTTAATGAAATTTGGTATAGGGGTAGATTAGACCATGAGAAAGGACATAGGCTATGTTTGGTCGCAATAACCGACATCCACGCGGGCGGAGCCGCGGGCAAAAGCTAGTTCAAAATACGTCCAAGATATATGAATCACACTATACACCAAATTGCACCTTACCCAGTATGAAAATGTATATTTCCAAAAATCAATGCTTATATTACTAAAGAATGTCATCTTTCTATAATACAAGTGCCCCTATATCTCTGTTAAATACAGGTGTACAACTAAATGTATCTTAAAGACAAACGGCGGTACATGTGATGTGGTATACGTACCACATTCAAAAATATGCACACTAATTTTTTATATCAATGACACTAATCCATATTTCCATACTAATCCATACTAACTATAACTAAATCCATACACTGCTACAGCACTACTAAACAGCAATTCGCGTGATTTTCCAGCCCCTCTAGACAAGCGACAATTCGCTGGCTGGCGTATCGTAGAATAGAATCCATATCCATACTAATATTATAAACGTGAAAGTAACTCTATCTGTCTGTCTGTCTGTCTGTCTGTATGTTACGCTTTCACGCCTAAACCACTGAACCGATTTTGATGAAATTTGGTATAGGGGTAGACTACACCTTGAGAAAGGACATTGGCTATGTTTAGTCGCGATAACCGACATCTACGCGGGCGGAGCCGCGGGCAAAAGCTAGTAACTAATATATGGGATTTGACGTAAATTACAGTCGTCAACGAATGTCATAAACTTCAAATCCCAAACATCGTCATGACATTCTATTCTACAATACGCCGGCCAGCGAATTGCCACATGTCTAGAGGGCAGTATAGTAATTGTCACAGCCCATTATATATATCTAAGGTAATTACCGACTGTCAATGGCTATTCATAACTGCCAAACAACCTCAACGGCTTGCAACTGTACCCCTATTGAATTATTAATGCTACAAAGTTGATAACTTTTAATTAAAACGATGCAGTTTTGTTCTTGTTTTATTAATAAAGTTCTAATTACACAGAGATAACGATATTTCAACACGGGAAATGAGGATTGGTTCTTTTTTGGTGTCTGTCAAAGTGCTGAAATACTGTGAATAATTTTGTCTCAATGTACAATGACAGTCCTTCTACCTTTTAACAGGTATTCTTGAAACTAGTTTTAAGTACATTGCGTCGTAGGCGGGAGCTAGTGGCGGCCCTGGGAGTGAGAGTTCTCACCTTCGCCACCCTGCTCACAGCAATGGTCCGCTGCGCGGACGCGTGGGTGGCCGGCGTCTCTTTCAGCGAGCAGGTAATGGTCGTGTAGGAGACGGCGGAACGGGAGAGGCGGCGCGAGTGAGAGAGACTCGCGAGTCGCGCCGCCCGCGCGCGCAGGCATCTCGGGCGTCGGAGGGCACTGACTGACCTCCGTCCCCCATGAGCGCGGGCCTGGGGGTGACGGGTGGAGCCGCCTGTCACCCCAGCAGAAGCAGGCCACGGCGGCGGCGCGCTGAATAGCGCGCCTCCCCATTCCGGGGGCGAGTTGGGGACACCGTTGTCCCCCCTCCTAAAGAGGGCTAGACCGTAAGGGATGGCCCTGGGTCAGCCGGGGTGCGAGGGATATGTCGATGACAACCTCACCTCCGGCCTAGCACCAAGACCCACAGTCGGCGTGCGGTTTTAGTCCGTTCGAGTACGACATAACCTCCCCTTCCGGCTCCGGCAGAGGGGGTATCTGAGGGGATTTCCGCACGAAAAAAGAAAAAAAAGTACATTGCGTCGTGTCGTGTATTCAGTACTACATGATTTATACTATTCCGGATTATCATTCAAGTTTAGCGGGATTTAGCCCGGCTTCCGACATAACCACGGACTTCACTCCACGGACATTAGGTATATTGTATTCTATTGCTAAACTTGAGAGAAAACCCACTCATGTTTGAATCATGGCAATCGAACCCACGAGCTCCGAGCAGTCGAACGCTCTACCGTCACGCCACAAAGGTGTTCTTACTAAAATAGTAAGAATTTTTAAATTCCTAACCAAGTTTTTGATAGCTGACAGTATCAACTATATATACACAAAACGTAGGCGCCTTAGAAGCTGTTTGTACCTACTCTATTGACATGCATCAGAATCGCAAATCGGCTTAAGTGGCAGGCTTGCACCATGCACCTCTCACACAGATAAGTCAGGTGCAAGGTGGTGATAACGCCTCAATGTTTGCCCGAAGCTCGGTATAAATCACCCTCACTCGCTCCTATGCTGAGATCGACTGCTGGCTGGAGCGAGCCCTGTTTACCGTCAATAGCAGATGCGGCTAAATGTAGATCTGTGTTTTCCTGTGTCTATGTATGTTAAACCGACAAGAGCTATTGGATTTGTTTTAGTTTAGTTCGGTTTAATGCAATATTTGCGGTACTGAAATTGCTAGCTATGGATATAAAGTGTTGCAACTACTGGGATGATTTTTTTTGTAGTGATTTTAGATCGATCTTCTTTTAAGAATGACACAAGTAATGAATAACCTCTAATGAAAAGTATATTTACTTGCTCAAAGAATATCATATGGAGTTACAATATTAAGATAATTGCTCGTTAATTGATTTAATGATTTTTTAAGCATTGCATAAAGTTTAAGTATTCAAAAGAACTCAAAATATTCTATTGGAGAAGAAGATGCCACTACAAATTAAGAGAGAAATGACGATTCAAATAAATATTAAATCATTTATTAGCTACTAGCTTTTTCCCGCGGCTCCACCCGTGTGGATGTCGATTATCGCGACCAAACATAGCCTATGTCCTTTCTCATGGTCTAATCTACCCCTACACCAAATTTGAAAAATGGTTTGGGCGTGAAAGCGTAACATACAGACAGACAGACAGAGTTACTTTTGCATTTATAATATTAGTATGGATTTACGAATTGAATCTATGCCAATAATGATTATATAATAAGTTGGTAAGGCTAATTTGCAATGTAGTTACCAGCAGAAACGTACATCTAGTTCTTGCAAAGGGGTAGGGGAACACGGAAAGCTTCATAAAAGTGTAAATGAGGTGTAGGAAGCTCTCTAGCCGACGCGATGCAAAGAACTATAAATGTCTAGTCTCCCATGCATTACCACACGAAATTGGTAAAAATCGTCATCTCGAATCTTGAAGGTTGGATTCACGACATAACACTATAAATATAACTAAAGTTTTTAGTGCCCTGCTTCTTCTCGTGTAAATGATGCACTACATGATTCCTGAATAAAAATATGCCTTAATTTGATGTAATCGGTACTTATACCTATAGACAGAGAATAGGTATATGCTTACAACGAGTAGAAGAAAATCTGAGTGCTCGAAATAATGTTTGGTGACAGTAAAAAAAAAAAGAGATACTTAGGTAGGTATAATATTCTGCCAACTGAGTTATTCATTGGGATTTTGGCTACGCTTCATGCCATTGCGAATTTCAATTGGGTATTCTACTG
This sequence comes from Eilema sororculum, assembly GCA_914829495.1. Lineage (NCBI taxonomy): Eukaryota > Metazoa > Arthropoda > Insecta > Lepidoptera > Erebidae > Eilema > Eilema sororculum. The sequence goes on along the minus strand of OU618553.1, from coordinate 10,175,015 downwards.
ACTAGTCAAATTAGTTACTTTTTATTAAACGTCAAAACGATAAGTTATTAGGTAACTTATATGAAATTTAATAGTCAAATCAGTTACTATTATAGGTTGGGTGGATGATTAAAAATAAATAAAAACTATAAAATAAGAAGCGACGCAATTTTTACCGCTCTTTTACCATTCTTAATTTAATAAGCTCCGTTTGATAATTTATTTTAACTATAGCATAACACCCAATTGCCCCAGCAGTGTACCGTCAGCACATCGGCGGTCACGTGACACGGTGAATCGACCCGCTCTAAAGAAACCCGGCCGGATTACGGCTGCCGAATGAAAACGGGCTGTTAATGAGCACCGCAAGTTAATTGCCGAGAGGGGGCGCCACACTATTCAGTTCATCTTGAATGCTGATAACAGCACAATGGTCGACGCGAACATATTCCTAAGGGTAGAAAGTCAGCTTTCTTTGGTGCTTTAAAGTATTTTATGTAAGTATATAGAGGCACGTTAGATGTGTGTTTTATTCATAATCGTATTTGCTTTCCTCTAGGGTTTGCAAGGTCTGACAGTTGTCGCTCCCGGAAAAATCAAGATAAATTCGTAAGGAAAAGAGTAGGAGATTTTTTTATAATATAGGTATAAATTGGTATGGTTGATAGACAAATATTCAATATTCAAAACACATTAAGACCCTCAAGGCTTCTTGGTCCACGGGTGTGAAAACAGAAAGGGCTCATCTGCTGCAGGCTATTTGGCATCCAATATTAGTAATCCTTTGGCAGACCTATTTACTTTTTATGTTTTTTTTCGAAAATATTTACTACAATCTTTATTAATGTTCTATTAGCTTGGTTAAGGAGTTGCTATCTAGAGGCCGTGGTACTACTGCCGTGAACCCACTGCGTGGAGGGTTTAACGGGAATATTAGTAATTTCGATTACTCTACTCTTTTAAAAATAAGTTTAGAGGAAGAAATATTGGTACCTATCTAAGTGTTAATATTATAACATAACATAACATAAATTCACGCCTGTATTCCCCGAAGGGGTAGGCAGAGGTGCTAGCACCCACATTTCGCCAGTTTATGTTTTGGTCCCAATGTAATAGGTGGCGAGCCTATTGCCATTAACCGGGCACTTATAAACCTGCGATAAATACACACATAACTTCGAAAAGCAGCGAAAAGTCATTGGTGTGTGCCATGGTAAACCTGGGATCGAACCCGAGATCTCGTCTCAGCAGTCCATTACCCATACCACTAGGCTACCGCAGAAATATTATTATTACTTTAATTTTATTAAATTGACATAAACACCAAAAATCAACGTAAAAAGCCAACACACCCAGATCAACATCCGTCCGGTTACTAAGTATGTACCAATATGAAGTGCGCGATCTTGTAAAAGCATGATCTAAAAATGAAATATGTTTCGGGATTACAAAGTACTTTTATATACGCAAAGTTCTTGAAATACTGTAATTAAAGTGGTAGCGTGTCAGCCATAACTTTCTGTCACCACTAAGATGTGTCAATCGAACTTAGTTTCACAGAATTTACGCAATAAGATTTTAATATTTCAGGCTTACGCTAAACAGCAGCGCGCCTGCTCACAAAGCACTTAAATTACACCAACCTACTCTCTTGAACGCAACGACAAAACCCCTTTCGCGGGAATTACGAGACTGGAAAATAAGCTTAAAATGACGTTCATGAGATCTGGCAGCCACCCTTCAAGCAAATTACAATCTTCAAATTGAATAAAATTGGAACCAACTTTCAAACTTCGCTATAATTTGTTCAAACCAGTGCGAAACATCCAACAAGAAACGGTAATGACCAAACAATATGTTTACGCAAGAAATTGGCAATGGTTTGCCAATGTTTGGCAAATAAGGCCTGCGGCCGGCGCCGGGTCCTGCGTGTGACGGGAAATCTAATAGCCCTTGAACGAGTTCCACGTATTACACAATCGCTATTTGCTTGTCCCTTTTCTGAGTTTTCCACTGGTGTATATTGTGTGGAGGACTCTAGACATGGGGGATTAGTGTAAACGCAAGGATTACTTTCAATACCTACTTCAATGTATAACTTTGTCTTACCTAGCATAATTGATTTACACCGTGAAATATATAAATAACTTAGCAACTTTTTCATAAGCCTAGATTTCTAATGTTTTAAATTTGAAATTTTCACCCACCTCCAAGGAAGGGTTATGATTACTTCCTAGGGGAACAATACAAAAAAAAATGGATATGTGATAAATCACGCTTGCACTTCAATAAATCAATAAACATGTCGACAAGGTCGCGAAAATCACAATATCTATCTGTCTGGGTCTAGACACTAAGAAAATTGAAATATTCAATAAATGTTATGTTAATTTGGTCACATTTCCCACATTACATTACGAGTCAGACCGAAATGTTATCTATCAAAATTAACTGTGTAACCCGGCTATATAAAACAAAGTATGACCAAAACAAACCGAGTAACGTTAGGTTTATATCGGTCATAAAAACAATCTAAACGAGAATCATGACTTTCATTCAAAAAATGAAGCTGGCCACTCTGACAACCTTAAGTAAACTAGTACTGGATAAATACTGGGTGTATGGCGTCCCACCAAGATCTTCAAGACAAAGGTAGCTAGCTGCTAGCCAATACATCTGCTGATTTACGGAAAAGGCTCTAGCGCAACTCCAAGGCGTCCGCCTAGCATCCGCAGTCCGGCGTAGCATCCGCGGCGGCGGCGGGTGGCGGCTCAAAGTGCGCCTCCCCATACCCAGAACTACATGGGGACTCTATGGTCCCCCAACTCGAAGGAGGCCATCTGGAAAGGGATGGTCCTGGGTCTACCATATATACCAGAGATATGTTTTCTGCATTCTCACCTCCGGTAACCAAAACCAAACCCTCCACCGGCTCCGGGGGGTGGTGTCCGTGGGGATGTTTCGCACGATAAAAAAAATAAAAAAGAGGTTCTAGCGCAACTCCAAGGCTCTAGCTAACGCAACTGTGGTCTCTAGCACAGCCCACTATTACATGAGATCAAAAACCATAGTAGGCAAATACCCGAAATCCCTTCGGCAGAGGTGTATTAACCCAGTGGTGTTATTACACCTCTGCCGAGGGGATTTCGGGTATTTACATGCGTGACTCACAGATAACATAATACTTAAGTTGTGAGTATATTTATATGTATATTTTTTTTAATAATTATCCACAAAATTCTACACAACGGTATGTATCTATTTTCTATTTCTAATATTCTAAGTTCTCGATCACGATAAGGAAATATTGAAATAACCGGGCCAGAACATAATCAAGTTTAGGAACCGCTGCTTCATCCGATTCTTCGATATCTTATATAAATAGTACTTAAGCATTGACCAAACGTAGTCAGTAAGTATGTAGGTACATATTATTTCTAATAACCTGTGTACTGAAATAAAAATAATATTTCCTATCCTAATAATGTCTAAGCACATCATTATCTAATAAAAATAAAGGCTACCTACCTGCTCCGTGATAACATACTCGAAACATGAGCCCACGTATTCAGACCATATTATCCCAACGAAACAATGTTGATAAAAGAATTTCTCTGTTCACGGAATGATGTATCCCATGATCGTAACTCATCCCGGTCGTCTCATATTACTTTCATATGAGACTCTAAGGTTTACACACAACGTATGACAGTATGGGGCTCATGGCAAAAACTATAAACGGAGACCCATCAGTAAAACTAACGATGGGATGTTGGCGTGTTCAAGGAAAATTATGGCATGTATCTGAATATTTTTACGTATCAAATACATAGGGAAAAAGAATCTTCTCGGGCGGGACTCGAACCCGCAGTCTTTCAATTGTTTCAATTGCTTCAATTCAATTGATTCAATTTTAAATTCCTTCAATTGTTTGGGCGCAGTTATCAAAAATAAATGTTTAAAAATGATTGTAACATCATTCATTGATTCCGATAGTTCGTAAGAAAATCGGTAGATGACGCCACGTTGCCTTAAAGACGTTTATGATGGGAAATTTGAATCATATCGGGCGTGTCTCGGTAGCCGAATTGGTCAGGCATTCCCCCTGTAAGGGAAAGACTGCGGGTTCGAGTCCCGCCCGAGAAGATTCTTTTTCCCTATGTATTTGATTTGTATAGTTAGCATACTTAATGCTGTAAAAATTCCTTCAATTATTTTTACGTACTTTTGTGCACATAATATATGTACCTATATTTGCAATGGACTGTGTGTATGTGTTAATTTACAAATAAAATCCTATACCAACCGATATGTTTTTTCGCAGTTGAGAACTCATATAACAATTTATGCTTCATTTGGGTATAGATGACGGTTTTATGTTTTTTATAGTTCATGTAATCTATGACAAAGGTACAAATGCATGAGGCACTTGGTTTATTCAAGTCATTATAATTAGACAGTTTACAGTTATTTGTATTTTATTTCTCCTCTAGTCAGTAACTAAAGGCAGGTAAACCCATAGAAAATCATGATCATAATTCTCCATGGTTTACCCGCGTTCTATTATTTCGGATAAAATCCAGACACTCTACTACGTCACGCCCTCACGCCACCGCCGGCACCGACTCTGTGTAAACATTTTACATACCAGGTACACACCAAGCAATCAGACGAGAAAGGAGCAATACAGCGACGTCAAATGAGTACAGGTTGACTCGACAGTGTGCTGTAAAGGCCGATGCTCGAAGTTACGTGCATTTAGTTGATTTTATTTTATTTTTTATTCTTAATTTTTTGTTTTTTATTTTTTATTTTTTTTATTTTTTCTTTGTTGTTTTATTTTTTAATATTTTTTTCTTTATTTTTTATTTTATTTGGGAAACTTACAGCTAGTGTATATATTAGACTAATTAATAAATGATTGATGACTTGAATAGAAATGACTGATTTTTCCTCTTCTTTTTCTTAGGTGTTATCCCATTTCATTTCGGTTGGATCCCCTAGTTGGTACTGACGCGCCACACTGTACAGTTACGGGTTTTCCTATCTTTCGTATTTGTCATATCATATCCTTGTTTATTATATGGCTTGTGATGACGTCATTGGTGGTTGTCCACGACCTCTGTTTCCTCATCCATAGTCATCATTCTCTTTGTCATATGATCGTCATCACGCTTCACAACCGCAGGCAGCGTATTTTATTCTCTATCGGGGCAACTAATTTTTATGAGTACCTAATATTAAAATACTTATGAATTAACATTACGTATACCACATAATTATTCATATCATACTGTCGCAAAGCTTGCTTCATTACCCTGCACTATCTTAAACGAGGAAATTGTGCAAACAGGAGGTATCTACGTACCATCTCAGAAAATTAATTACACCAAACAATATAGCGACGAGAGCCAACATTTCATAGTAATGTGTGGATATAAACGGTACCACACTTCTTGCACATAATATGCACATTAATTTAACATTCCTTACGCCTAGCTTCATCCACCAAGTTTAGAAAATAATACTGTTACGGGTAACGAATGTACTGTTTGAATAAAAACTTCATGGCACAATGAGGATCTTTTCTTGCAATTTATTTCTTTTTTTCGTGCGGTTTAGTTTCTTTTTTATAAATAGGGTAGGTACGTCAATTTGACTTCACCTAGCCTGATGGTATCTTTGATGATACCTTTCTAATTCATAAATTGGTTTCTCACACATAGACTTTACTTATGTATCTGTATTTTTTGCTTGGACTATGCCAGACTCTTCTTCCCGACAACAATAACTTACGGAATCAACCTACTTACTGTAGCTACTCATATTTGAAGGTAAATAGGTCATTCGGCACTTACGGAAGAGTCAGGCCTGCCAATTTCCGGGGCACCTAGGTAGGAAGCGGCCTGCGATTAGCCAGATTAGAACAGCGTCAGGAAATGCACTGGCGCCTACTGTTAACCAAGTGCTCAACACACCTAGAACTCTTAACTCAAATATACTATACTTAATATTATTGCATTACAAACACAAGGCAATATACAAAGTCCATGGTACAGAATCAGTGCCATTGTGGAGGTAGAGATACTATAAATAGAGTTTGTAACGATTTTCAAGGCTAATGACAGTACGGAAATTGTGACTGGCCGGGTGCTGAGTCGGTTTTCTTAATATCGAGATAACATAACCATTTCCATTTCGTAAAGCGAAACCGGTCAGGGTTTAGAAATAAAATAAACTCAGTGGAAAAGTACAAGTGTGTTATTCAATATAACCATTTCCCTTGCACTTTGGCTAACCCTGGGCCATTAAAGGTTTAGTTAGGCTATCCTACCTCTAAAAGCAGGGAGGTGTGTGCAGGGCAGCGTTGGGCAAAATTTTAATTGCAATTCAAAAATAATAAGCAATCAACTATCTTGACCACTATAAAAAAAATCGTAACAAGTACCGAAACCCGACTGCTGTCTAAAAGTTCCAAAAAAGTTTGGCAGCAGGCTTTAGGTACGCTATTCCAATCAAAAACCGAAAAAAAAAGTAGTATCCGAGCAGCCCTACTCAGTGCTTAGCTGCCTTTTTTTTCCTTGTTCATCATCAGTCAGATCGGTCAATATGACCATGAGCAAATATGGTTGCGTTATAAACCTAAACAACATAAAACAAAAAAAAACAGATAATATGAGGGTTTCACTGGGATCCTTCATCAGGCCCCGAGTTGGCAGCAATGGATGGTCCATTGTCACCTCAGAAGTATGCTCTACTAAATAAAAAATAATGTACCTGAATGTAAATATAAAATTGGCTCACACATGGCGAAGAAAACGATGTATACATAGTCAATGCACGTTCTATTTCGTCGAATATTATTACGTACTTTTTGCAGTCGGCTAAAAAGTATCAACCAAGCTAAAAATAAATTTGGTAATTTTCAAGGTAAGAAGACAGACCCAAAACATATGCAGTTTGTCTATTTTTGTTTATCATTCTCAATATTAGTATTGAACTTTTTAGCGAGCCTGATGTTAAAATCAAATTTTACAGGAAAAGACAAAAATTTATATTTCTGCCCTCTAGGTAGTTTATTATAAAACAAGGTACATTACATGTATCAAATCTATGCCATCTAAATGGGATTATAACTCAAATTTTAATAAACAGATGGCGTTAGTGACACCATTCGGTTAATATTATTAGAAAGAGATGCAAGTACTAAAATTTCGTTTAATACTACAAGAGGAAGCGAATAAAAATATAATTATTACGACGTTTGGTATTTTCCAGGCCGCGTTTGTTCTCGTATATATATCTGTGACTGTGTGTGACGTGACGTCATTGACAAAGCAGAAAGCAGCTGTTTTTTCCTTGCATCCATTGCACAGACCCGAAAATGGCTAATAATTCGTATTATAGTGAAAATAATGATGTTGCAGCTATTTTTTTCGATTTAGACAATACGCTTATACAAACCAGAAAGGGGGACACCAGAGCTTGCAATAAGGTACGTAAAATTTATCTAAAAATATTGTTGTGACATTGCCACGGTCATGGATTTGTATTTCGGAACAAAGTGCGCGCGCTGTCATCGTGCGTCTCTTTTGCAATCGTAAATTTTTACGCCGTTTGTTGAACACGCTGGTTTGCTTGTTGCACCCCGCGTGTGTAGTGTTCACGTTCCAGCGCGTGTTTAAAAATAGTGTTTCATAGTTGGAGAACGTGAGCTCGACGTCCAGATTTAGATATTTTGGAAGAGAACTCACGCTAATTATAAACGTGATGTAGATCGAGCCGCTGTAGGAGCGATTCAACTCAAACCCAGCGCTCAGTGGAGCGCTCACTACTGCGCTTTGTGATCGCGTCGTGTATTTCGTAATAATGGGTGATATATCCGAGCCGATAAAGAAATGCATACTTATACTGAAATCCGCGAAAAGCGACACGGAAAAATTCGCGGCGTTGTTCATGGTGACTAAACTTGTCAAGAGCAAGGACTGCAATTCTAATGCCAAAAAGGCACTATTCGAAGCAATCGGCTTCAAGTTTCTGAAGAAGCTTTTAACAAACAACTCTGTTGAAGATGATTGCCCGCCTTCTGTGTACAAGTCAGTTGCTTTATCAATACTAACCTGTTTCTGCAATGATCCTGAGCTTGCTACACATCCAGAAATGCTTGCCAATATCCCTGTGTTTCTTGAGATAGTGCAGAAGTCTGAACATGAGGACTATGATGATGATCTTATTATCATTAGTGAAGCCTACACATGTCTACAGTGCATCGCTGAACAAGAAGCAGGCCAGAAAGCACTTATCGAAGTAGGTGCCATCACTAAAATGTCTGAAATCTATTCTCACCAAAGTTTCCAAACTGATGAAGCTCTCAATATTCTTGTTAAGCTAGTTAGCAGATATGGCCCAGCGGCCTGGGGTGATGATCCCAAACCTTTCCATGCTTTAGTCAATAAAATTGCCTTGGACTTTGCAACAGATCAATCGGAAAGAAAGTTTGAACTGGCTACCATCTTAAGTGCACTGTTGTATAGCTGCAATAAAACAACAGTGATTCCCGGCTCAGCCGATGAAACATGGCCACTGAGTATCTACAAAGCACTTCATGATATTTTGACCAGTAAAATTGGCAAGAACCAGAGGGACCCTGCTCTAAAACTGGCCGCAAACATTGTTGACCTCCTAGGTATAGAGTGGACATTAAATGATGAAGAAAATCCAAAGAAATTCTTCCTTTTGCTTCAACAGCTATGTGCTATTGAAGTCAGAATGCAACTGGAAGATAGGAGTTTCAAACAAGCTTATGCTAACGGTGACCTAGTAACCGCTTGTTTTACTGTACTAGAACTATCCATTAACTACATGGCTACGGATCAGCTGGACTTGGAACAGAAAGAAAAACAGTCAGTATACACTGGTCTTAAAGGTGCTTTCAATGCTGTAGTATCTATGTTAACTAAAGTACACAATGATAAGAACAGAGATAAATTACCAGATGCAGAGAAAGTGTATGTTTGTGCCATGGTGCGAGTATTGGTTGCTTGGATTGCTCAAGAAACAACTGCTATGAGGGAACAAGTTTACACTTTACTTCCATTCATGTTTTCACTGGCGAATGATTCTTTCCATGCGTACCGTGCAAGGAAACTTGCTGGAAAGAACAAATCTGAAGGGGAACCTATGGAAACCGATACCACACTAATGGGCCAAGTTGACCTCTTGCGCTTAATGTTGCCAGCTCTCTGCCACTTAGTAGTAGAAGATAAAGCCAGGACCATAGTATTAAACTTAAAACAAGAGGACATTCTTTATGAAGCCATGAGTTTTCATTGGTCAATTGTACATTATAAAAAGCCACCTGTACCAAAATCTGAGAGGGGAAAAGCCAAGAGTCAGCCTGCACCTGAACTAGACGCCAAAGTATTAGAAGATATGAAGGATTCTAGGGCTGCCATGGTCAGTCTTTGCAATATTTTCATGAATCTCACTGTGCTTGCACCAAAGGTTGTTGAAAACAGTTTGTTATTCAACACATTGTTGAAGTTCATTTTCAATGACCTACCTGAGTTGAAGGATATTCCAGAAAACTTAGTACTCTATGGCCATTTGGCTGTACTGGGATTACTCTTATTTAAACAACAAGCTAGCAAAGTTAAGAAGAATGACTTCTCCATTTGCAGATATATTCAGTCAACAATAAGATTTTTATGGGATGCTTATAACATTGACGAGTCTAATGACCCTACTGCTCTTGTTGTCTCAATGGGCTATAAGCAACACTGGAATGAAATAGCTGATCTGTGGTTCTTAGGAATGCAGACTATGAGTGGTGTTCTGACTACAGTGCCATGGATTTCTGAGTTTGCCATTGAGAGTGGGTGGGCACAGGGCATAGCTGAAATGCTGGCTAAAGTCAAAGTTGGCACTCTCCCACCAAATGTCAAGTCAGCATTTGAAGATTTCCTTTGTAGGTTAGTAGACTCAAATGAGAGTGTTATACCTGTCCTGAAGAAGGCTGGTGCTCTCAAAATGTGCAGAAACCACAGGTTAATGGACTTGGGCAAGAAGTTGTTTGGAGATTAAATTATAATGTTAAGGAATAGGTAGGTATTAAATACCTACTTGTAATCAGTACAATACATTTTTATAACAATGTACTTAAAGCAGTTTTTGTATTAAGTGTATAGTTCTGGTTAATCGCTAACAAGTCAGTTTAAATATGTTTGCTTCGACATAAACTTATTGTACATAGTAACAACATGTTTATTTTTTTGTATTAAAGTTTGAACTGAACGCTTCTGTTTTTATAACTAAATATAGTTTGCAATAAACTTTGATATAAACCAATGTTTTGTTTTTGATTTAGTAGTTCCTAGAGTGCACAAATAATTTCTATAGATTGAGCATGAAGAGCAATGTAACTCATTAGCAGTTAGGTATCAGTTTACAAACGCAGCACTGTGCCAAACCAGCAGGTGAGTGAACGACGCTTCGCTGGGCACGTTGACCCCGCGTTATTCTTGGATACAACACAGTTCCTGAGATACAAATCTCATGTAACAATAATATTGTTCGATTTATATATCTTGAACCTAAATCGCCAGATATAAGAGGCCCACACCCCTGGCGTGCGCAGATGGTTTTGTAATAATAATCTATAGGTACTTGGTGAATTTAACTTCTAAGCTAGTCCACTTCAGTAGCACCCAACATCCACAACACATTTTAGGACAAAAATATATGAATCGTACAATAAAACGTCACAGACATTGAATCAATAATACTTACATAGAATACGTACATTTCAAACGTAATTACTAGTAGATTCCCTCTTAAGTACCTAGTAAGTTATAAACATGACTGTCTTTTCCAGGCATGTTGATAAAAAAAAGTTGTTGTGTGCGAAATTCCTAAAATTTGGACTCATTGAAAAGATTAAGAGAGTAAAGAAAAAGAAAATGGTAAGCTTGACCTAAAAATACCTTTGGTCGGCTGGTTGATGAGCCTCTGTGGCGTGGTGGTAGTGAACACGACTGCCACGCAGGAGGCGCGGGTTCTATTCCCGCTCAATGCAAATACTTGCATCCTGAATATGTATAATATCTATTGTAAGCTTACCATGGGTCTAGATAGCGTTGTGTAGATATTGTGGAATACCTATTTATTTATTTATTCAGAGTTCAGACCACACTCATAAAAAATTAAGCCTCCAGGTAAAGAAATTCCTAAAATGTTGAATTTGCAAAAAGTTTAATTTGCAGAATGTTGAATCCTAAAAAGTTTAATTCCTAAAATATTGAATTTGCAAAAACTGTAATTTGCAGAATGTTGAATCCTAAAAAGTTGAATTTGTTTTTTTCTATTTATCGTTATGTAAAGGGGTTTTCCACTAGGTACTTCTTATACGTCTTCAGTAATCATAAATAGTATGGTATAGGAAGATATACCCACCATCTATATTTAATTTGAAGTACTAAAGTATTTCAATACGATTTCCACATAATTAAAGCGAAATTTAAAGAAATCAATTTTCTCTGAGAAAGTATACATTTTGAGAATTCTACTTTTTAATATTTCAACATTACAACAATTCAACATTTTGCGAAACTAAAAATAATCATCATTTTGGGAAATTTCAACATTTTCGGGATTCAACTTTATGTACCTGGATATGTACACTGACGGACTCATAAACTGCATCAAAGTTCAGGTTTACTCTAAAAGGATTTTTTATAATAAGTATGCAAACTTTTTAGATTAAATTATATAAATATGGAAAGACTGGCTCTTAATCTTAAAAAAAAAATTAAATTTAAAAATAGAACTGCAGTAAAACAAATGAATATAGCCGGGAAAAGAAAATTTACTTGTAGTATCAGATTTGCGTGTTATTTAGGCGATTGGCACACTGCAACGCTCGACGCGGCGTCGTTCGTCGACGCGCGTGGACGCGAGAGAGCTAGTATAGTCCGAGAGATTTAGAATTTTTTTGGTAGGTAGGTGTGTGAAGTAATCTAAAATTTTGAGAAAAGTAAAGTAAAGCCATCCGACCATTAGCTCGATAGCCCAGACTATATTAAGAACGCTAGAGATGAAAAGAAAATGATTAGAAGTGCAAGCTATTTTCGACTTATTGACATGACATAGTAACTATTTTTTTTCTCTTATATTCGTGATCAGCGTCATCTATTAACGCGAAAAGAGACGTAACTAAGAAAATGCCATTTAGGTTGAAAGTCGCTTGCAGTCTCTGCGTGTTCCGATAACGAGCCAAAACAGTGGTGTCGGCTCCAATACCCGATATTGGGCATCGATATTTGACTTCCTCCGATCTCGGATATCGGATATTGGATATCGGACGTCAGTTGATGTGAAAGCCAAGAAATTTGCCGTTAAATAGTCATGTTGCATTGCAATAATATTAATTTAAAATTCGTCTCAATTACCTACACAGAAATTTCTAACAGCTCTCGGACTAAAAATCCCTCGAAAAACACGCGCGTGATGGCAGATTTCAGTGTGCCATACCTCGCGTTTTCTGCTTGTACGCGCGTATTCTGCGGCAACTTGCGTGATTGCGTTGTCAGTGTGTGGGACCCCGCGTTTTTCTATACAAAATGAGCTCCGTAGAGGCGACGAGCGCGACGCCGCGTCGACGCAACAACGCTCGACGCCGCGTCGCGCGTCGCAGTGTGCCAATCGCCTTAGAGCAAAGTTTTAAATTGATTCTCATTGATTTTTTTTTGTTTTGTCAATTGAATTATTGTTACCAGCATAATTGTTGGGTTAGTTTTTTAACACATCGAGAGTTTTTGAACCATAATATGGATACTTCGTCCGAACAAGCGGCACAAATTGTAGCATTGGTGCGGGAGGGCTTGGATCAACGAACGATTGGTAGAAATTGAAATTTAAACCAGTCTACGGTTTCTAGAATATACAGAAGGTTTGTAGAGACAGGTTCTTACAGGAGGAGACGTGGTACAGGCAGAACTCGAGCAACCACAGGTCGTGATGACCGATTTATTGTTATAACTTCCCTGCGAAATCGTTTCCTCACGTCAGTTAACATCAAAACCGAGCTTAATTAAGTGCGTGGAGTAAACGTGTGTGCACGAACAATAAGAAGAAGGTTAAAGGAAGCGGATATCACCCCTTTTAGACCAGCAAATGGTCCAAAGTTGTCTACAGCTCACAGACAAGCTCGCTTAAGATTTGCGCGTCATCACCTGAATTGGACAGAAGAGCAGTAGGCCTCTGTATTGTTCACGGACGAGTGTAGGACATGTTTATATGGTGCAGATGGTCGCAGAAGAGTCTATCGTCGACGTGGGGAGCGATATGCTCAAAGTTGCATTGAGGAGCGTGTTCCTTTTGGAGGCGGTTCATGTATGGTCTGGGGTGGCATATCGATGAACGGGCGAACAGAACTTGTGTTCATAGACATGGTCCGTCAAAACGGTAATAGAGGGGGTTTGACAGCACATCGCTACATAACAGAGATATTAGAAGATCACGTGGTGCCTTACATGGGATTCATAGGCGAAAATTTTACTTTAATGCAGGATAATGCCCGGCCGCAAGCAGCTGCACAAGTTCAACATTATTGCGAAGAGGTTGGGATACGTACAATGAATTGGCCAGCACGCAGCCCGGATCTTAATCCCATCGAGCATGTTTGGGACAATTTAAAAAGAGCTGTATATGCGAGAAACCCTTCGCCCACGACAGTGGCAGCACTAAGAACAGCACTTTCAGAAGAATGGGACAATATTCCGCAAGATCTTTTAAAAACCCTTATAAAATCTATGCGGAACCGATTAGAATCCGTAATAAGGGGGGTGGGGGTAATACACCTTATTAAAACACAAATAAACCCTTGCATAAAGTTTGTGTCTATTGTTAAAACTAATTTTTTAATTAAACCAATTTTTCTTAAATTTCTGTTTTTTCTTCAAAAAAAGTCTTAAGGTCCTTTCCAGTACATAAACTTAAACTTAAAGATATGACCCTACGCTGTTTTAAAGTTCACGAACCAATCTAGAGGTTTCAATTTAAATCTGTATAGAAAGTATGCATACTTGGTTAAAATATTTATTTCAAAGTCGTCTATTACTTTGATGCAGTTTATGAGTCCGTCAGTGTATATATAAAACACCTATTTTTGTTTCATTCATAAATACCAAGTAGTTATCAGTTTTACAAGCATTCAAAGTTCTGAAAATCATCGAGTCCCGGACCGGCTCGTGCTAGATGCGTGTGACGCCCTGTTATGTAGCCCAGTCACTTTGGCAGTGTCTTACGTTTCAGGAGAAATCTCAGGAACTGCAGGTCTGATTTCATAAATTCTTTTTATTTTGAGTATACCGTTCATTGTAGAAAGTTTTATGCCAATAACATGAAAATGAAGAATGTAGCCTTTAATCTTCGACGAGCGACCACTTCAAGAGTCCATATGTTAGAAATAATTATTTCACGTGTAAGACACGATTTTCAAGGCAATATTATGAGCTAGAATACAAAATTAGTGAACATTCTCCATTAGGCTACTGTACAGTTGTTTCATTAACATGCGATAACTGCTATGACACAATGTTCCGATTAATTTTACGTTCTCACACATTTCATTGAGGTCATGTTGTTATACGTATAATTGTGGTAGAATAACAGTTATAACCGACTACATAAAAAGCTTAACAATTTTATTAGAGGTCTACAATATGTTTCGGTATATGTACCTACCTATGGTAATATGGTATGGTATGGTACCTATGGTAATTTTTTGGTCGGTGTAAAAATCCAGCGTAATGTAAGACTCTAAACTAGACGGTCCGTAACAACATGGGCCTGTTCCCACACGTAGATCAGGTACTGTGTGTACAGTATCAGACACTAAATTCTTAAAAAAAAAAAGAAACCAATGTCGGTCGGGGTGATGGTGATGATAATATCCCAACATCCGAACCTGCTCAAGTGTTTAGATATTACGGCGGAATAAATGAACTCATACATACAGGAGCCCCGATATTATTAGGCACACTCCTTTTTGGACAGTTGTGTAAAAATATATATCATCCTTATTCAGCAGCAAAATGTAGTACTTAACTCAAATTTGTTTGTGCTGTCATAGAGATTCTAACACTTCCCAATATTGTCTTCAGATTATAGAGATACTGCAACAACAATATGGTCTGCCTCAAGACGCTGCATTGGAGAGTGGAACTAACTTCCTTCGTGCTTTCCGGGCCCGACCTGACGATGACACGTACGCATTGGACGAATGGCCGGCTCACCTATGGCGCAACTGCTTGCCAAAGAACTATAGACATATCGCCAGTTAGTATAATCATTTAAAAATCTATTTAGTAAGTACTTAGTTTAGAAATTTGATACTTATTTATTTTTATTAACCCTGGGGGAAAATCCTTCATGGATGTTATGCCGGATTCCTACCGACTAAAAACCCCCACGGTAACGCCCAGCAGCCTATGGTTGGGAGCCCCGGGTAAGCCCTCGGAAGGATGTCCCAGGACTCCCATCTGAAAGAAATTCTATATTAGTTCATTGAAAACTTACATTTGGGGTTGCACTTGTCAAATTATGCAGTTTTCTTTTTTAGATATCAATGGGAGTCAGTTTAAGTTAACTCCGAATTTGTCGGGTTACAGCCTTTGTCCCATCGTGGAAAAGGCTGTAGGCAGAAATGCACGCTAAGCCCAAAACAATTAAGATTTCAATAGACTATAGGACTATACCTACATCATATATTTGTATTATGAGTATTTCTATTTCTGTCTATCACCCTGAACGTACCTAACTAAAACTCAACGGAAGTATGATGCTTTCGTGAGATAAGCAATATCATAGTCATAAGACTGACTACATATTTGTTGTCATTAATTGAGTTTTTTGTAATCTGACTCATATATTATCATTCCTGGCCATTTAGTCATTTATACTCATAATGTACCATAAGTTTCTATATTATGTCACAGTCAAAACTCACAATCGGTCAAAAGAATTTGTAACTGATAGATAAGATACTCGTGTTCCCATAAATAAACGCATTCAAACTTCAAACGTCCTCATTGAAGCACACGTGCAAAAGTAAACTTATCTTGATTTATTGATGATTAATGTCGCCCCCACCCTAACATTTGGCTAAATCTTCGTTAGTCACTCACTACACCACATTTTTAGGTACGACTATAATATGTGTAGGTAATTTGTTATAATTACACTAGTTTGGTATGTTTTGTTTATTATATCGTCATGGTCTTATCTTTTTGGGGTTAGTAGTACGCTAACAATGAATAACTACGCATTGCATTCAATTGACTTGCGTCATATTATTATCTTCTATTTACTTTTCTCAAAAGTACGTATTGTATCGTCTAATATTACCAGGATAATCTGCACTTGAATGTTCTCTTGCCGATGACGGAAGTATCGTATATAACCATCTAAATAACTCAGTCTACACGTAAGCGCCGAGGTATGGAAGACAGAAAGAATGGATAGGAAGATGGAAGACCTACTGCTTGGATGATGATGATGGAGTATCGATAGCGTTACTAGGAGCCCGTGGTCCCCATTGTTCTCTTAACTTCCGATTCCTGGTAGCTCGCGTGGACTGTAGACCCTAGAGCGGTCAATAACTTATTGCTGATAAATATTGCGTAATTAGATATCGCTTAGTAGGTACAAAAACATTTCTAATATACCCCTTATCAAATTATTTGAACTTGACTGGAGCCGTATTCTTCGCAATAGTGATATCTCAATTACCTCGTTTCACTGCTGCAAGATAATAAATAATAACATGATTCAATAGGTATATTATTGTTTAGTAATTTTGTATTTTGGTTTGATCAGCGAATGCCACTGACCCCCAAACCCTGGAAGGAAACCTTGCTTTAGAGTATGAGAGATCGTAGATTGACCAAGTAGTTAAGTTGGCTTGAGCACTGAAGGTTTAGGTGGACCTTGGAGCCCTTATACACTCAACGTTTAAATATTGTGTTGCCCATTCAATAAAAGTAGGTAGGTTATAATAGTGTAAGACGTTTGCGACGCGGTTATGTTAAGATCGGAAAATATTCCCATTAAATTTTACTTGCCAAATGAGTGACCAACAGTCTGGGTATATTACAAACACTTCAGTGAAATAGTTTTACGATTGACTTGGCAGCGTGCCCAGAATGAGAATGCACTTCTACTCTCTACGCCTGCTTTTTGATGTAGGATGACGATCGAGTCCTTACAGTGGACAAATAAAAATGCATCGTCATCGACGCTATTCATGTAAACATATAAACAAAACAAACCTATAAATATTACATGATCAAATACTTATTCACATCAGCTACGTAAACGTAGCCATTTTGTGGCCCGTGTAGGCGTTTCATAAGAGTTATAAACGGCTTGTAGACGGCTATAAATATTTTTAAACATACACCGCGTATCTAATGAATGGATAATGATATCAATTAGGGTAAAATAAACCAAGGTATATCGTTCATATAAATAGGTGCATAAATAATAATGTATCATCTTGGAATTAGAGACAGGAACATGACATTTCAAATTTTCTTCCAGCCAGCCTTGTCCTATTTCTATGGAGATACTCCGGCACTAAATAGTTTACGAAACCGATCTCAAAGTGGTACCGAATGCCGCATTTAGCTTCCACCTCAATGATAAATATCGTGTTGCTTCTGCGTAGTAAACTTTGTTGTTCTGATTCTTAATCTACAAATAAGTAAAGATTCTGATAAATAACTATAGGGTTACATAAAAATGAACGTTGTTTTTTCAAATTCAGACGTATTATGTAGATTAACTCACTTTCTATATTAGGATAGGTTCTTCTGCTCTATCTGGCAGCCAGTCTTTTGTAGATTGTTCTATAAAGTGCGTAGGTATAGTAAAAATCCTTATTCTTCAATAAATTAGTAATAAATTGGTCATATACTACAGCAATATAAATATCTTTTTCAGAAAATATATCAGCCGAATGGGTAAAATTAAGGTTTCAGTGTTTGGCTTTAGCAAACGACGTAATACATCTGCTGGAGACACTGCGGTACGTTGGTTTCATTTTGTTCACAAATTATTTTATGTTATGAAGAAATATTTTAGACAACCAAAGGAGTTTGGTTTGGTGTACTAATAATATATTTCTCCATGATGTAATATTTTATGTTATTCATAATTTGTACATAATTTTACTTTGAATTTCATTGTTTTCATACATGGATCTCCTTGGTCTCTGTAATATTGTAAAACAAAGGGATTATGACATTAATTGAAGTTGTTCTAAGACTTAAATACCTGCCTATCTTTATTATATTTTATTCGCTGCTGTATAATGCATACATGCGTAATAATTATTATAATGCATTGAAATTAATCAATCTCAGAACAACATCATTTGCTATTTATTGTGCATGGTGTTATGTGGTCCAAATTGTTGTTTTCATGATCAAAATGTGTCTCATACTAACTAGTCATCGCTCACATATTGCTCATAAACATCTGTCACTAGTGTTATAAGTATATTCTTTTATTTTGAAATCTTTTATCATTTTGAGACTAGCATGCCACATAATACTATGGATATCAGCGCAATTTTGGTTTTTTAATATCACAGTAAAGTCAGGACCAAAACTTTGTGGAGGCATACTCACAATAGATACTTAGTTTAAAAACACTACTGAAATACCAGCTATCTGCTAGCTTTAGGTACATAGTTATGCAAATGCTATAATAAAATCAAATAAACACCTGCAATAAATGATACACAGATGCCTTTGCAAATGTATTGGGCTGGCTTTGAGCGCATGTTGCTAATAAATGACTTGTTTTTCTACAGTGCAGTTGTTGCTCAACGAGTGAGTAAACTCGAGGCGCCGCGTGCGCAACACTTAGGTTTGAATTGTATTTGTAAAATATATGAGGGAGTACATCACGGCGAAGGTAATACTCGAACCTCAAAAAATTCAGTACAACAATGGAGATAGTTTTAAAAAGCATTAAACATCTGAAATTGTTTAAATGAAAAAAGACTATGTTAAATTAGTGCCTGTTACTACATTTATCTAAAGAGAATTTTAAAATGTCTCCATTGTCCTTTTAAACTCCTAAGATATTGTGCTGTGTTGATGTTACATCTTGGAAAGAAGACTTTTCCCGCGTCCTACATACATTTTTCAACACAGTACAAATTTAGTATGTAAGATGTACTTTCATATGCAATTTATAATGGCTTTATGGGTTGCACTTGAAATATAACCATTTATCATTTTGTTATTTTAAATCTCTTGCACACACTGCTATAGTTGACTTCTATTAGGTTTATAGACACAAAAGTTATAATTTGATGTGAATAATGCCACAATAATTAAATGTTTCATTGTTAATACTTGATGGAACAATTGTAGTAGTGAGGTGTAAGATGGTTTGGCTTGTGTTTATCATGTGCTGAGTTTCAGCATGAGAGACTGGAATTAACAAAAGGCTGGTGAATGAATGTGGCACAGGGAGGATTACCTTCTCGGTCTGATCACGAACGGGCCGTCTCGAGCCCAGTGGCAGAAGGTCGAACGGCTGGGCCTCCGCAAGTACTTCGACTGCGTGCTGGTTTCCGGCGACTTGCCGTGGGAGAAGCCAGATCAAAACATCTTCCTAGAAGCTTGCAAGATGCTTAACGTCGAGCCTCGCACCTGCATAATGGTTGGAGACAAGTTGGAAACAGATATCAAGGTAAGTATCTATTGCCATATAAATACGATATGTTGCTGATTTCCCACGTAGCTCCCGCATTAGCCTACGTGGTTATGTTTTTTTATAACCATCAGAATAAAATCGCCCAAAGATCTAATTTTATGTTCCCATTTTAACCGCGTAGCAGACGTAAGAAAGGACACATTTTGAGAAAGGGACATTCCGGGAAGGGGACCGTTTTGGGAAATGGACGTTTCGGGAAAAGGAGCAGTCGTCCTGCAGTAGCGCCCGCATCACAGTGACTGTTGTACATTTTAATTTCGTAGTTTTTATTATCAGATTTTGTTGAGTTTTGTTATTGTTACGTTTGGAACATTTATATTGATTTATTTTATTGAGTTTTTGTCATAATACTTTATAACATACAGATTTACTATATTCTGCATTTATAATATTAGTATAGATTTCTTGGATTTTTGAATTGAATTGATTGGATTATGAAGGATTCCTTTTTTTTTCTCTATCTCTGCTAATTTTCATCCAGATTCGTTCTACCGTTTTGTGGTTTGATTAAATACCTACCTAACAAACATGCATCCACGCTTTCAATAAATCTCATTATCAATATAGAATCTTATTACCACGGCGGTAATCATCACCGTAGTAAAAACTAAACTAATCCATCAATATACTAACATAAAAATAATTAATAGGACTTTTTCCCTCTTAGTATGCACGTGTACTGTCATAATTCAGGCAGTAAACTACCACTAAAGGAGCTGACAGCACTAAAAATATTGTCCTCTTTGAATTTGGCATGTTTAGTCTCTGCTGTCTCTCCTCTTGATATCCTTTCCAATATTTACACTAAATGGGGATCGAACCCGTGCCTCCTGCGTAGCGGCACAGATTTCCTAAACTAAAGCCGCTTGAGTTTATAGTTACGTACTATTAAAGCAAACGATATGGTGCTCGGGTTACCTTATATAGGTAGTTAATATAAGTCCTAGAACAGATCCATGAAAGAGGAAACTATCATGAGAGCAATCGAGTAACGAGCCTTCCATAGGTCAAATGACTCAATTGGTCACCTACTAGTTCTAGCGAAACGTCCGGTGTCATTGCGTTCTGTTGTCATTTGAAGTCAAAAATTGAACGATAAAAATAGCTTTACCTGGTTTAAGAATAAGGGGTGCGGTACCAATTTTACAGATAAACAATCGAAACATTTTAATGGGATAACATTTCATCAATATACCTATTTACATTAATATTTCCATATTTAGAAAAAAAAGTCTAAAAATGTAGATTTACCTACAGTGTTTTTATTTAATATACCTACTTACCTAATTCGTTATGCTTTCAGCTTTACAAAATGTATAACACAAGCATTATCATAAGAAAGATACGGCATGAATATTGTTTATTTTTTAATCTTACGATTAGAAATCTATTTAATTATGATAATCCATAAAAATTTAAGAAATTAATCTATTAAAATATGGCACTCTCGAAAATTCAAAATTTCTTTTGCAGTCAGTACTTTCAACGTCACTTGTTTGAGCCAGGTGCCATGTTAACTCGCACGAGTAGTACTTGTAGTTTATAAAATGTACCTTTGTATAGGTAGTCTTAAATTGATGTCTATCTATGACTAGATTATGATAGTAATCGAAATAAAAATGAACATGTACATAAATTATTGTAATATTGATCTGCAGGGAGGAAAAGAAGCAGAGCTAGGCGGTACAGTGTGGATCCCGCTGCAGAAAGACATGGAGTCGTCCGATTTACCCGACTTCACTATCGATAAGGTCACCGAGTTGCCAGAAGTATTGCCAAACTCTCCCAAACTCAAACGCTCTGCGCTCACATCTAGTATAACCTGTTGATCATTACATTTAAAGAGGCTGTAATATTCTACCTTTGTTATCGTCGTTCAATTTTTATAATGTTGTACAGTAGGTATTAACGAAATAGCAATACCTCACTGAAGTTCGCATCTTACAGTCAGGGTCAAAAGTAGATGATGATTGCACAAATTTAGTAGTCACACAGCATTGTAGCTCTCCTAGAAGAAATATCCTCTGAAACTATTATCAAACTATTTTCAATTATTATCATCTACTTTAGGTGCTGATTATACTTCTTGCGATATGGTAACATATCTATGCCAGAATAGGCATACAACGTTTTTTTAACTCATAAATGGCAGCCACAAAATATTTTTTTTATTACAATTTTTATGGCATGTCACACATTGCGAACTTGATAGAGGATGTTTATTTTATTTATACTTTATATAAACAGTATTCCACCAAAGTACAAAATTTTGTTCGCAGTACAAATATGTAGGTATTAGTTTTGAAGCATGTTTGTATTGATGTACATGTAGATGCTATTTCGGTTTTTGTTAAGCATGAGTTACCACGAAGTTCATAGTCCGTCTCTTGATCTGCGTATTAATCTGCTTTATAGTATTTATATTTCTAAAGCGTAGGCTAGAATATGAACGCCTAAATTATTTTTAAGGATTTGAAGACGCATATAGTAATGCATATTTTTGTAAAGAGATTTCATGTTTATTTTTAAGTATTTTTTGGTTGTACTCTAAGGAAACTTCTTATGAGACTGTCTTATATGTGATAATGATAGTGGTTAATGTTCCTTGTAAGATGTCTTGTTCAGTTTATAATTATGGTCAAATATTAAATTATTACTTGAGTTTTGACTAGTGTAAGACTGAACTGCAAACGGCAGGGCCGCCTTTGGGACATGACATACCTTCGACAGGTTCCTTCTTCTAGATAGTCACTATGAAGGAACCACCTTACATTTGCGAGTCTAGTTTACAGAGTCAGAATTATGATATTCTCTCGAAAATATGTCATGCCTAAGACCGCCTGTTACATATTATGCTGCAGTACAGTTTTATGCTTGTTATGTCACATAGGTGCTCACACAGTGATATGATTCTAAGCATTGTGAGTAAAATATAATGTACATAAGTCATTTGGAGATGCTAACATTAATATCTTTAGACTGATGTGTACTTGATATAGTGTAGTATTGTTCCTTGTATAATCTCTTTAGTGTATCATAATTATAGGTGTAATGACAAATTGACTCGGCTGTTACCTCACACAGCTGTTATCTCTGTGCAAAATCATTATTTTTATGGCTCTATTTGTGCCATAGTTTGACAAACAGAATTGAAGAAATTATTTGACAACAGTAGTGACGTCTATTGTAATATTGCAGCAACTTTTATTTCTAAGTAGGGAAAATGAGAGGCACATTATATTAGTTATTTTAATAAATAACATTTGGGTATTTACATATTTATCTTTGTTTTATTTCATAGTAAAACCACATACCTACTCATAACTAAGTTTATAATATACTAATAACACCTATATTCAATGCCTACGCTGTTCTCAACATTTTGGCTTCTCGTTTCTCTTGTAAGGCCTTCTTTTGTTCTTCCACTATCTTCTTCCTCTCTTGAAGGAACTCACCATATTCCTACAACAAGTAGTTAAGAAATGAGACATCATTGTGAGTTTACCATGTGGTACACACATTTTCATGGTTTTACTGTCAAGAGATTCATACACAATCTATTGCAGGCATACTACCATGGCATCAACAATAACATTGTCAATTCTCTAAGGGATCAACCAACAATTTAGGTTTTAAATGAGTTAACAATGAAATTACCACTGCACCAGAGTGATCTAAGTGAAAATTATTTAATTTTTCATTGCAATGATAATTGGGGTGGCTGACTCTACAGACATGTAAGAATAAAAAGTTATTCAATTATCATTTACTTTACTTTACCTTAGGATCCAAATCTTTCACAATTTCTATTCCACAAGTTCTAGCTGTGGCTATTAACATGACACAAATATCCTTCAATGGCTTCCACTCTAGAGGTGGATCTTGTTGCTTAATTTTTGCTATTTCATACAGATGTTTATATGTTATTTTACCACATATTTCTCTAACTGAAAAGAAACAAAATGTGAAACTCAACTACATTCTCAGGCTGAATGCAAGAAATGTACAATGTTTTCTTATTTTCAGATGTTTGGATGCACAGATTCTTTACAAAAAACTCATGAAATAGCTCTTTGAATTCAAACAACAACACCTACCAGGTTCCATAGCACCTCGGCTCACTCCTGCTGCTTGTTTCAAAAAGTAAGAAGCTGGTGGTTGATGGATAACAAGTTGATAAGAACGATCTGAGTTTACTTTAACTCTCGTTGGCAAAGGTGTTCCCTGCTTTATATTAGCGGTGCGCTCATTAAAATCCTTACAAAATGCTGCTATATTGATGTTGCGCTGAAGTAAATAAAAACAGAGGTTATGATTACAACATTCGTTTTCTTCAATGATATGCAATATACAAATTATATCAATACCTGACCCAACATAGGACCCAAAGGAGGGCCAGCAGCAGCCATGCCAGCAGGTATATGGGTTCTTAATTTAGAACTATGGTCAATTTTATCAGCCACTTTCTTCATAGACTTCAACCGAGCAACGGACTTGGACATGGTGCTGAATGAAAATCGCTACCGTTACAAGATCTAAAGACGAAACAATATTTACTCGCAGTATAGCCTACGAGGATAATTTATATTACACACAAAACAAATACATCACCCCAACCAAATTCTAAAAAGGAATTTAATAGAATCCTGTTCCAATAATTTCGAGTTGTTTCTTTCTTTCCTATGACTTCTGAAGCATAAGTATCCATAAAGGTCTATAGATACAGGTTATTTTAATGAAAATTGTAGATAATGGCGAGGACTGGAACGCGATTCAGGCTTCAGCTGACAATGACATTGACATTATAATGAGAGTTACCAAGTAAAAAAATAAATATTGCATGCACCATACTGCTGCAAACCTCGTTTTGAGTACTATAATATAGAAATAATAATTTTAAAAAGGTAAGCTCATAACTCAACAACGCTTGGACCAATTTGGCCAATTCTTTTTTAAAATGTTCGTTGAAGTTTAATACCGCGTCCGCACGCTTGCCGCTTGCCGCAAACTCCAAACCTCTACAAACGTTTGGCTTGATTTGACAGACCTCCACACGCTTGCGAGTGCTTGCGAGTGAGACATTGTGTTCTGAAGAAGCAAGCATGACGGACGTTGAGATTGCGGCAATATAATTTGGCTGAAGTTATTTTTATTATAAATACAAGTATTTTCTTGAAAGGAAACGAAAAATAAAAAAAATATTCCTAAAGGTGACAACAAGAATTTCCATCTTACTTTTCAGTTCCTGAACTGGCTTATTAAATACTAGCTTTTGCCCGCGGCTCCGCCCGCGTGGATATCGGTTATCGCGAACAAACATAGCCTATGTCCTTTCTTATGATCTAATCTACCTCTATACCAAATTTCATCAAAATCGGTGCAGTGGTTTAGGCGTGAAAGCGTAACATACAGACAGACAGGCAGACAGACAGACAGACAGAGTTACTTTCGCATTTATAATATTAAGTATGGATATGGATATGGATATTAGTATGGATTGCACTAAGGCGACACCATGCATCAGCTACTTTTTTTGTCCTTGCGATCAGTATTTCCCGGGTCCCAAATGCATGGTTCTGCCTGGTAACATTCTAGGAAGTTCAAAATGTTTTCATTTGACCATTTGACCAGTCACTCATATTTGTACTCAAGGCGACCCATACGTCTGTACGCCGCCAGTACACAATCGAGACTGAGTGTACGCAAACGTGTGGACGAGTCGCAAGCGCTTGCGGCAAATTCCTTTGATTTGTGACAAAAAAACCGACACTTGGCGGATCGGCAACAAGCGCTTGCAAACCTACACAAACCAAATCAAACGCCCTATCCACACGTTTGAATTTGTGACGGCTTGTTTAGGTTTGGCAAGCGTGCGGACGCGGCTTTAGGATGGTTTTCACGGCATCCACGCGGGTGGAGCCGTGAGCAAAAGCTAGTAAATAATAATTTTATTTCAACTGTTATTTTCAATTAAATAATTAATAAAACTTTGTAATTATTAGTACTTTCGTTAGTTTATTTCTTACACACACGATTAAAGATAGATAGACATTTCGTTATATATAGATGGTTATAGTGTAGTCCCTTCCCCAGGTCGCTGTCGCATCTTCCCGGCTAGTGTGGCTGACTATCGGAGCTGTTAAGCTGTTAGGATCCAAGCCTAAAGCTGCAAGCCGTCTTGAATACCCGCTGCCCACTACAAAATTAAAATCTTAATCCACAGCCCATGAGAGGCTTGGGTGATGATGATGATGATGAAAATGATTGAAATGTCTTGATAGTTGATTTTTGGCCTTCATATTTTCAATTTTTAATCTGTGGTTATTTTATCGTGTGTTGTCACTTGTCAAATTTGTCAGAACAGAACTTTTGGTGAACATTGTGAACAGTGGATAGAAAATAAATATTATTTTTTGTTTATTACACGTATATATAACATTCCTCTAAAGATTATTTGTAAATTTCTGATGATTAAGATAAATACCACAACACCCATAGTTAATTAATCTTAGAGATTATGCATTTACGTTTTAAATAGTTATTAAAATACATTATGTGGTCGTTTTTCTCTCGTGATCCCACGAAGGATTTTCCCTACGAAGTGGGAGATCCTGTTGCAGGATTAGAAGATAGAAGTGTCTGGACGCTGCACAAGGGCAAAAAGAGAGGCACGCAAGAAGAAGTATCCATATTTTTATTCGATGTCCAGAAGAATTCAGAAACACTTTTCGATATAGCTAAGGCTTCCCTTAAGAAACTAAAGACTATGCGACACCCTAGCCTTTTACATTATTTAGATAGCTGTGAAACTGAGAAATTTTTATATGTAGCTACAGAGTATGTAGAGCCATTAGCTAGGCATATAGAAGATATGAAACTGGAGGGCCCACAGAAGGAATTATTCCTAGCTTGGGGCATATTTCAAATTACTGTAAGTACTTTGCTGTTGTCTCGAGAAAAATTATTTGTCATTTTTTAAATCCATACTAATATTATAAATGCGAAAGTAACTCTGTCTGTCTGTCTGTATGTTACACTTTCACGCCTAAACCACTAAACTGATTTTGATGAAATTTGGTATGGATAACCGACATCCACGCGGGCGGAGCCGCGGGCAAAAGCCAGTTAATAATATTAGCTTGAAGCTTTTATTGCAAGCTGTTAGCTTCTGTATTAAAAAAAATGCAGTGGCAAAGACATCTAAGAAAGGACCCTAATTTTATTATACAGTACAAAATATGCCATAATCTTTTTTCAGAGAGCACTATCATTTTTAAATAATGATGGTAATATGAGGCACAATAATGTGTGTCTGTATTCAGTATTTGTGACTCTAGCCGGGGAGTGGAAGCTGGGGGGGTTTGAGTTCCTCACTTCACAAGGACAAGAGACTGCTAACCCTATTCCAATTAAAATATTACCAGCACTAGAAATATATGATCCACCAGAGAAAAAAGATGCTGCAAAACTGAAAACAGTTACAAAATGGTATGTAAAATATTCCACATACTCTTCATACTCATAATATAATATTCATAGGATTACTATATTATTATTACTATATGAAAACAGAAGTCAAATAACATCACAATGGAAGATAAATAAAACAAAATGGTATTGATGTTTGCTGCGACCTTATGCCTCATAGTTATAAAATAAGTCAATTTTATTACAATGCAATTTCAAGCCCTTAGATCACAGATTGTATGCTACAATTTAAATATATTGAGGGCAATATGTATAATGCAGGTATTCTATACAATGTCTAGGCAATATATCGTCGTTGTCAAACCAAAATCTGCTATGTGCACTCTCTTCACTTAGCAGATTTTATTTGACAATATTTTCTAGCTGCTCCACATAGCATATTTGAATAAGTTGTCATAGAGCGTCGTATAGTACTTATAAGCACATAGCCTTTCATGCAATAGATTGGTTCATTTACCAGTTGCAATGGTCAAAATCCAATCGCAATTTTCAACATGTTAAAATTAGAAAAAATGCACATAGCAGATTTTGGTTTGACAACGACGATATGCTGATATATAGAATGCCTGCAAATAAATAAGTTATGGTCTATATTTGGTTGATGGTTTTGCAGAAATGATATTTCTGTATTTTTATAAAAAAAATAACCATGAAGAACTTTGCTCTGCTCCCACATTTGTCTTCTAACCTAATCTATCCAGGTCAAAATACACTATATGGATACTGTGCCCTAATCTGGACATGTATAGGTCAGAAGACTGAGGCGCAAGCAGAGTTTTTTTATAACCACCATTAATATTTTTTGATGCCATTTCATATATTGCCTGCTGCACACTCTGCATTTTATAGCCTAGACATTGTATAGGGTACCAGATTATACACATTGCCAGTAACTGTATACTCATAGATTTAAAAATACATTTTAAAGTTGGACAGTTTTGGTCTGCCATTAGTATAATATCTGTCATATGTAGGATTGATAAGTTCTTACTTTTTCTTGTTCTTTGTATAATTCAACAAAACCAGCTGCATCTTTCAACTTTTGTTAAAAAATAAGTTAGCTTGGTCAGAGTATCCCCCGTAGCAGAGAAATGCTTGCAGATTCAAGTCCTGTCATGGCCAAAATCTTAATGACCAACAAGTAGCAATAGCATATACTATGAAGAGTTTGTTTGATTGCTTGAATATATAATTTAAAACATTAAATACATATTGTATAGGTAATTTTTTTTTGTAAATCATTGTGTTTCTCCATCTCAATTTGTAACAGCTCATCTGACATGTGGGGTCTAGGCTGCCTAATATGGGAAGCATACAATGGCCCTCTCAAAAACCAGCCTGCACTCAAAACAGTGGACACCATACCTAAGCAGCTGTGTACTTTGTACTGTGAGCTAGTGAGTGCCAATCCTGCTTCCAGACCAAATCCTGCTGATATAATTACAAGGTACATGTTTAACTATACTATCCCTAGAAGAAATTTCATAACTACTTTACTCATATTATTTCCACCCTCAAAGCTGGCAAAAGTAATTAGTATCTTTTTTGCTGCTAATTCTGTTGTTACATCTCTAAACTTAAAATTCTCTAAAATTTTCTAATTGCATCTGTTTCTTTCATTATCAGATAGAAAAGAACAGATGATTTATTTTAGTGAACACCTATCAAATGAAGTCGGCGCCTTGACGGTACCCTTCAATTTTAGCCGACATCTACGAACATGCGACTTAACTTACTACGCACCAACAAGGCACTGTCTTACTTTGACAGATCTTAACTTAAATAAAATCATCTGGCCTTTTTTATCTGATCATGAAAGAAACAGATGCAATTAGTTTTTTTTAGAGACATTTAAGTTTAGAGATGTAACAACAGAATTGGGAGCATTGTTATATAAATTGAACCATATATCTTAGACCTTAAAATGTGCTCTATAATATGCACAGTACATGTTTCTTGGATGTATTTTGATTGAAGATAGCATGGGGGTGCTATTACAGTGGATGAGCTCAAATTCACCAAGCATAGATTATTACAAAACAATCTGCGCATAGCAGGGCCTTTTATATCTATTAGGTCTAAGGTACATTGATCAAGCTATAGCAATAAAATTGACAATAAATTTTACAGGTGTAGAAAAATGGGTGGTTACTTTAAAAATGATCTGATAGACACCATGCTATTTCTGGAAGAGATACAAATCAAAGATAAGATTGAGAAGAGTAAGTTTTTCTCCACACTCAGTTCTCACCTGGATAGCTTTCCCGAAGCAGTGTGTGTTCACAAGATCTTACCACAGCTGTTAACGGCTTTCCATTATGGTGATGCTGGTTCAGCTGTTCTAGCACCAATGTTTAAGGTAAGTCTTTGTGTGTCAACTGGGATTGACAGGTTAAAGTGCTCTCCGAGGCACGACCAGACCAATGCAAATATGTAATCATTTCATGCATAAAAATATTTGCACTGAGCGGGGATCGAACCCGCACCTCAGGCGTAGGGGCCGCGTTCATTACCGCCACGCCACGGAGGCTATCAAATGCTTGTTTTAGAGGTGTATAGTTTGTATGTGTACTGATACTTAATGGGTTTTGAATCAAGCTCTCATTCATGCAGCTGAACTGCAGGGCCATCTGAAAATATTACACGATTGACAAAAGCCTAACTGGGATTGGTTACCTGGTAGTATGTCTAATAACATAGTCTATCCACACAATATGATCAGTCGCCAAAAAACAACAATGTACGTGACATGCCGGGAGGGTCTTGTTGCGCGCCAGCTTGCAACGTCAAGTGTTGTTATTGAATGTTTGTAATAATAAACAATATATGCTCATGTGTGTTTTGTTGTTTGAGATAAAGTTAACAAGTGTGTTCTCCTGTAAATTAACAAAATAGATAGGTACATTACCTTAAAGATTCGGGCGCCTTGGAGAAGCACATGCCTAAGATAGTCAATCAAGTAGGTTGAAGACTTTTAATCTGCCGGAGGTAAGCTAAATAAAACCACCGCACTGAGGTTTAAGGTTTTATTCTCTAGCGCTCCAGTGTGCTTATTATAGTAAGGATTTTATGCTAGTAGATTAAAATTTAAGAACTACATGACATATTAATCTTGTCACCAATGCAATTTTTTAAGGTTTTTAAAGTTAAATTTTAATTAAAAGTAAACGAAAGCTCACGGCATCCCTCGGCGAGTGTGTGAAGGTTCACCTCAACCAGCGAAGCATAATATTCCGCTCAACAAGCCATTATTCCAAGATATTGCACATGCTCGTTCGTATGGTTGAGAAATCCATCAAACCATCAGAGGCAAGTTCCAAGAAAAGCCAAAGTTAAACAGAGAAAAAGGAAAAAGAAAAGGCGGCTCCAATAGAGACCTGAAATAAAATTTTAGGTTATTAGAACAATTCCTACCTATCAGAATACATGAGGTCCAATTTTTGAGAAAAACGTGTGACTCACCGCCTTAATTAGTTGGTTAAATGCCAAACACACGATAAATCATGGTATTTTTGAAACAAATACTGAAACAACAGAATTTAAAATATTATTTTTCAATCAGAAAAAAATACGTCGAAATGAATCTTTTGAGAAAATGTCAACTCACCAGAAATATGGGATAATTCCACAACAATATCATAGCGGGGACATTTTATGATGTCATCCGGACAAGAATAACATTAATCCATGACAATGGATTCTGATTATCGGAAATTTATATTGTAATATCGACCATCTTGCTCGGTCGTAAGGAAGAAAGGTGACGTGCTGTCAAACGATCAAATTGACAATCGCCTCAGTCGTTCGGAAATTAGCGAAATTTCGACTAAAAACCGTTAAAGACCACCGATGTAACGAGATTCACAAACGCGACGTTACATGTTGCAGAACTTGTGCATCAATTTTTGCCTACTGAATATAAAGATTTAAGTTGAATGCTTGTCTAAGAGATACTAATATTCGTAAATTGCCCTTGTTATATTTTGCTTATATTCTAACGTGAATCATTATACCTTATCTCAAACACGCTTTATCGCGTAACAAAGTACTAACAATCAAATAAGCAGAAATATTGTTTGTGCTGTATAATTATTTGTAACTAAACTCAACTTCACGCGTATTATTGTCATATCAACCTTTATTGTTATTCACCCACTTAGGTATATTATAGTGGGCGATCCATTCCCGCGAAGCAATTATAACATGGGCTAAGTAAAGTGGGGATATCTCTCTTTTTTTCTTCTTGAACGGAACTTTTAGGAACGTAAAGAAACTCGTCATCATCACAGATTGGACCCCATGGCAGGATGCACTTTGGACCCCCGGCACTATAAACCTCTTTCCTCTCTACTTTTGAATTTGGGTTATCTCAGCATTTACGATAACAGCTGTCGCTGACCCCCAAACAATACGCGTGCTTATGACTTGGGCCCCAAAGAACTTGGTAGGATTAATAATGAATTAATATGACGGTAGAAAGCATTCATATGGTGTATGTGGATACACCATCACTCGTTCACGTAAAAGTAACAACAGGCCAAAAGTCCAACAGTCCTGATTTGTATGCAACAATGTGATTATTTTTTTCAGTTGGGTAAATTGCTAGAAGACGCGGAGTACCAGAAGCAAATAGTACCATGTGTAGTGAAACTGTTCGCGTCAAACGACAGGACGACGCGGTCGCGCCTGCTACAACAAATTGATCAGTTTATTATGCACCTACAGAATTCCACTGTGAGTAATGTAAACATATCTATATTGTTATGAAATACAAATGAATTCCGAAGAATCACGAAATGCGTTTCGAGATGTCGTAGGTTCGAAGGGTTCTCGACCCTCCTAGATTGCCAGGGTAATTATTTTTAACCCGACATCCAACGATGCAATGATATCACCAATTTTTTTCTAAAATTTAACGAATTCATTGCATCAGTTGAAACTTGCTTGCTATGCACACAATAGAATAAGTTTATAATGTGGTAAAAGTAATGTGAAATATTAGATGCTTTTGAAAGATCTGTTTTTTTACACCTGCACCCAACCCTCGTATCCGCCAATGCACCGATCAATAAATTAACGTTAATATACACAGAATTTTCGTTAAAACTTCGTACCAATGAAGTTTCGATGATGATTATAGTATCTAGCCAGGAAATGTCGGTTACATCGATATTATTCATGGTATAAAATATTCTGACTATAGGTATCTCACGCTCTAACTTATCTATATTATTTCATCGTCAAATATCTATATATATAAAAATCAATGCCACTTTTCGTTGTAATGTTATAACTCAACAACGCCTTTACCAATTTGGCTAATTTTAGTCTTGAATTATTCGTGGAAGTCCAGGGAAGGTTTGTACGTAGAGAAAAATCCGAATAATTGCCGGGAACCGACATCCACGCGGGCGGAGCCGCGGGCAAAAGCTAGTAAAACTATAAAATATTAAATACATTTCATTTCTCAATTCGATAGTGACCCAATTGCGGCCATTGCGACCTTAATTTATGTCATTGACCTCATCATCAATGAAAATTATTTTTAGGTCAACGACCAGATATTCCCGCAAGTGGTGAATGGTTTTATGGACACGAACCTAGTAATCAGAGAACAAACGGTCAAGTCGATAATACATATCGCGTCCAAGCTCAACTATAACAATTTGAACGTTGAGGTTCTACGGCACTTCGCTCGACTGCAGTCTAAAGACGACCAGGGTGGTATCAGGTAAAGTAGATCTTTATACTTTTAGATTGATAGACGAGTTTTATAAACATTGTGTGCAGGGTTCACTGTCACCTTTGAAGCCCGAGGTAAAGCAACCTCGCGTGCTAGTTGCTGAACCTGCATGGAGCAGATAGTGGCTTACCACTACATACTTTTCTCTCGGGATTAGATGTAACAGCAGTGACTTTCGTAAAGGGGAGTGGAGCAGATATACATTCGGAATTTTCGAATGAATTTTTTATAGCATTTATTATGCTAACTTTAAAGTTCGAAAAACATCGGGAAAAATTAAGTGCTCAAGTGAGACTTGAACTCACGACCTTTCCCTTACAGGGGGAATGCTCTTCCAATTGAGCTATTGAGCCACACCTGAATCACTTCCCCTTCTCTTTATAGCCGTCTTTAAGGGCGACGGTGGAGTTCCAACACTCTTACGAACTGTTGGAACCAATGAATGATTTTTCAACCATTTTTAAACATTGAATTTTGATGACTTTGCCCAAATATTGAAAAAAATTATTGAAAAATGGTAAACTTTGATTATGTAGAGTTAAAATTGACCTTAATAAGATACAATTTTATTGTTCAAGTTAGAGAATAAATTATTTTGACTTTGACATCTCATCCGAAGGGTGTCGTAAGAAGCGACTAACAGCTAAATACGCAGACGCTAGAAAAGCCTATGCTAACCCGTCTCGGCAGCGTGAAAACAGTAGGCAAAGGCCTCCCGAAATTAGGAAAGGCTTATTTCTAGCAGTGGATATGTAGTACTGACTTTGTAGAGCATAGAAAATTAATTAACGAATAATATTAACCCTATGCTTTCAGAACAAACACGACAGTATGTCTCGGCAAGATCGCTCAGCACCTCCACCCGCAGATTCGCCAGAAGGTCCTAGTGTCAGCGTTTGTTCGTGCTACTCGGGACCCGTTCCCTCCTGCAAGGCAGGCGGGCGTACTGGCGTTAGCGGCTACACAGCAGTACTTCTTGCTATCGGAAGTGGCTACTAGAGTGCTGCCAGCGCTCTGTCCGTTAACCAATGATCCAGAAAAGCAGGTAAGGGTTGGTCGGAAACGATTTTGATGAAATTTGATATTGGGGTAGATTAGACCTTGAGAAAGGACATAGGCTATGTTTTGTCGCGATAACCGACATCCACGCGGGCGGAGCCGTGGGCAAAAGCTAGTTTAAAATAAAAGTAATTTTCTAAAGTCGTGCTCAAGTTCGATAATGATAAATTCAGAGAATCTTAAATTACACCTTCTCACGTCAGGTGTTAAGGGGCAGTCAAGTATATTTACATTACATACAAAAATGTTTTTAATATTATGTTCCAATACATGTCAGAACAGGTGTGTATATTTTCGGATAGATATCCAAAAAGAATTTACTTGCAGGTTCGTGATGCTGCATTTAGGACGCTTCGAGGCTTTCTGGGCAAACTAGAAAAGGTATCAGAAGATCCAAGTTTGAAAGAAGGAATGGGTAAGACTTTTTTATTTTATTTTTTAAGTGGTAAAGCAATAATTGGACAAAATAGATGCACTCTCATCATCCTATGGTGTTTTCAAGGCTTTCACAGTGTCTGCCTACTTTTTTTTCTCCTATACTGGTTTGGATTATATATATATATTTTATGGGATCAACAACGTTCTCCTCTCTCAAGATTGAGAGGAAAGCCAGTACCTGTTGTTGCACACGTCCATAGGCTACGGTAACCACTTTCCATCAGGTGGGCCATGTGATTGTCTGCCACCTAAGTGGTACAAAAAAACCGCGGATGCGTTAGTCTTTGAACAATACTTGAATACGCCAGCCCCTTGTCTATTAATCAGCAAGTATCTGACCAACTGTCCTACAACTATTAAGTGAGACACTTTGTACTATTTCACTATATTTTATTTTTCACCTGACTAAGGCCCAATCAGTCAGGTGAAAAATAAAATATAGTGGAAAAATACAAAGTGACTTACTCAATATGTATAGAAGATTCCTTTCCTGATTATATTACCTAAAAAGCAAATTGCCACCAAGAAAGAGTGACTAATTTTTAATTCGCCTATGAAGCAAAATGCCTAAATCGCTAAACGACTTATTTTCAGAGTGCCGTTAGAGTATATAGACTAGCTTACTAGAAAGACTAAAACTTGAAATGACTACGTTATAAAATGACTTAAACGTAAATTGACCACTTTTTTAAATGTATGACTACTATATTATACATATATCCCATAGTCAAAAGCCGACTTTGTTATTATTTTAGGCATTTTTCTCGGTAGCCTTTCTGGTTCTTAGGCATTTTTAGACATGATTAATTTTAGGCAATTTGCTTCGTAAGCTTTTTGCTTTATAGGCTTCATAATTTTTAGCCAACTTGCTGTTTGGGCATACTGAGTTTTAGGTAACTTACTTTATAGGGATTTAGCTTTTTAGACTTGACCTTTAGGCATTTTGCTTCGTAGTCAATTTGATTTTTAGGCAACATGATCAGGACTCGTAGATTCATAAACGTTATAAAACAACTGTCCTACAAGTTTTTTCAAGGTTTTTCGATCCACACACCCATATCTTACCGTGTAATAATAATAATATATTCTCCAACAGAGGCGGACGTCCACACTGCGACGCCTTCGCTGAGTAACGCGGCGGCCACGTGGGCGGGATGGGCTGTCACGGCCGTCACCGCCAAGTTCTACCGCTCGCACTCTGACACAGCAAGAGTCGCACACTCCGCCAAGTCATTGCTATCTAAACCTGGCTCGCTTGGTAAGTTTCAGCGAGAGAAAGAAGATACACAATGTTTCAGCGGTTCCAAACTTTTTTATCTGAAAATGATTACGTATCACTTCAAGTGGGTTCCAAACAGGAATGAAATTACTCATAAGATGGCGGATCTGACAATTTAGAACCGCTGTGCTGATAGCTTTCCTGTACTACGAAACACGCAACGACAGCTGTCGCTCGGCTATTGTTGCGTACGTGTGATATGTGGGACAAGGACAGAGAATATAATCGCTAGTTATATTAACGTAACTCAGTAATGGTCGCTTTGTTTACCTTTTCTCTCTCTTCTCGTTGGCTTTACTTTACATGCATAACAACCTCATAGCAATTTCTAGTCCAAGTCTAGTTTTGTTGGTATATTGGTCGGGAGTAGCTGTCGTTTGACCTTCCAACCTTGAGTGGATAACACGCAACAGAATCTTGTCCGTTGTTTAATCGTGCACCGGCTAGGCTAGGCGGTAGGTGACATAAGCTCCTTAATCCTAAGGGTCCTTAATCACGTGGACTTTGCTGCCATCTGAATGAGGTCGGGTACACCGTTGTCCCCCCTTCCGAGGAGGGCCAGACCGTAATGATGGCCCTGGGTCAGCCGGGGTGCGAGGGATATATCGAAGACAACCTTACCTCCGGCCTAGCACCACGACCCTCAGTCGGCGTGCGGTTTTAGTCCGAAATAACCTCCCCTTCCGGCTCCTGCGGGAGTGGTATCAGCGGGGATTTCCGCACGAAAAAAAAAACAAAAAATCAGTCTAAATGAGGTACATAATTATTATTGCTATTGAAGATTATTTTACTCTTAACTCCTAGTAATTTGCTTATCAATGCTCTACAGTGAAGGAATTGATGAAAATCTAATACTATAACGAACTTCTAATCGTTAGATTTGCAGCAGTTACGTAGAGCAGTATAAAAATGCAGGAATTTGCTTCTTATTTACTTACATATTTTCTTACAGAGCAACCATCGTCAAGCAGTATGTCTACTACGACGTCATCGGTGACCTCGATGACTTCTTTGGAACACAGCGAGTCGGCGTCAGATTACGACCCGGAACACTGGGACATGGCCGCTTGGGGCGAAATCGACTCTAGCGCAGGTTTGTATACCTTACAATTTGTATAAAACTTTGTTGTTAAACTTAGAATTATTAATGTTCATATCATCAATCGAAAAATTTGCCAACCGAGTTTATATTATAAAATACGAACTTCATTAAAGAAAAGTGATAAACATTTCCGAAAGAAAAATCGGAATCTTCGCCTACTGCTGAAGAAAATTGTCCTAATCTAAAAATAGTCATCATCCACCCGAGCGATTCCCTGGTTGCGTTCAAAGTTTACACTTTGGAATGTGAGTCTGTTTATTACTTTTGATTGGTTTGACTTGAGAGCCTACTGGCCACCGCTGTCGATCCTAATGTTCTGGACCTTACCTTCATAGATATATGACAGATGGGTCCATATGTGTAACACCCCTGGTGTTACATACGTCCATAGGCCGCGGTAACCACTTACAATCAGGAGAGCCGTGGGATTGTATGCCACATAAATGGTATATAATTTTTTTTTCACAGGTACGGGTACGGGCACGAACGCGAGTGCGAGCGTGAAGTCTCCGCCGAGCAGCGGCAGCGCGTACGCCACGCCTGCACTCGCCGCGCTGTGCGAGGACGACTGGGACAACGAGGAGTGGGGCACGCTGCAGGAACAACCGGTACGCGCATGCACGAATACGCACACACACACGCACGAATACGCACACACGCACGCACGAATACGCACACACACACACACACGCGCACACACACACACACACACACGCACGCACGCACGCACGCACGCACACAGTGGATTATAGAGTGTTCTTACATAGTTCACTTTATACTTCAATATCATAAATCGTTCATCTGCGGATTTTCATATTAGAAGGCGATTAATATGAAAATCCGGAGATGAACGATTTATGATATTGAAGTATAGTAGGAATTAGGGTTACTGAAATCTTTTCTCTGTCCTTTCTATTAATAGTCTATTAACAGTCAAAAATAAAGACAACATTAATAAAAGACAATACTATTTTTGCCCTCCTTATAATTTCAGGATGGTAAATCTACCGACATTCGTTTATAATATTTATAAAAAATTGTTCAATATGCTAAAAAAATTATTCTAACCAGTGTGCTAGCCAACGCATTGTTTTTTTTTATAGACACAAATAGCGTCTATATTTCAATAGTCTCTCTTTCCTTCCACGACACAGACAGCGATAGCTGAGTTAGCCAGCCCATCAGAGACGTGGAACAACTCGGCGTGGACGGACCCGGTACTGAACAACGCTAACGCTACGTACGTACGCGGCGGGCGGCTAGAACACAAGCCGGTAGCACTTCAGAACAGTAATGACTCGCTCGGTGCTTGGGAGGATACAGAGTTCGAACCCATTGAAGAAAATGCTGACGGTAAATATGTTTTTTTTTTTTTTAGAATATT
This sequence comes from Eilema sororculum, assembly GCA_914829495.1. Classification (NCBI taxonomy): domain Eukaryota; kingdom Metazoa; phylum Arthropoda; class Insecta; order Lepidoptera; family Erebidae; genus Eilema; species Eilema sororculum. Next base: position 10,136,755 of record OU618553.1, on the reverse strand, counting down.
GGAAGCGAAGTTACTAAATTGCTTGTACTTTCTTTTTTTCCGTGCGGAAATCCCCTCGGATACCCCCCTGCCGGAGCCGGAAGGGGAGGTTATGTCGGACTCGAACCGACTAAAACCGCACGCCGACTGTGGGTCGTGGCGCCAGGCCGGAGTTGAGGTTGTCATCGACATATCCCTCGCACCCCAGCTGACCCAGGGCCATCCCTTACGGTCTAGCCCTCCTCGGGAGGGGGGACAACGGTGTCCCCGACTCGCCCCCGGAATGGGGAGGCACGCTTCTCAGCGCGCCGTCGCCGTGGCCTGCTTCTGCTGGGGTGACAGGCAGCTTCACTCGTCACCCCCAGGCCCAAATTGCTTGTACTAAGAGTGGGTTGACGTCGGTAGTGTAATGGCCAGGATTCGAAGCCTTGATCGTAAGGCCGACTCCTTAACCATTAAGCTACCGACGCTTAAAGTATACTTACCCTTTTGTTTCTTCATCCAAGCGTTTATCCCAGTCGTATCAGAAGTTTTCAACTTGGAGTCTGAGGTTCGTATTACTAGTATAACTGCGGACTTATATTATATTATATTATATATAAAGATATATATAATAAAAAAAAAAAAAAAAGACTTGGCCAAAATTCGATACTTTCCGTGAAACGACTGCTATCTGACCGATTCGCTAAAGCGATTTCGAAGCATTAAAATTTGACCAGTTGTTGGACTTTTTAGGATCCCGACTACACGTAAGGACTGCCATAGATGTTCGTAATGGTGAGATTCCCTCTGGCATATCTCTCACGCTCCGGCTAACCCAGGGCCATCTAAGGCCCTCTCGGGTATGGTACTACTGTGTCTTGGCTTGTATCTGCTAGGGTAACAGGCGGATCGGCTCCACCTGTCAACCCCCCTCTCATGAAAAACGAAGGCACGGTATCTGAATTGTATTGTCTGCCATATCAATATTTTTTTGTACAGATGTATCCTTTCTTGTTTTTAAATTTTTCCTACCAGTTTTTAGATTTTCACAGTGTTACAGCAAGCTTTCAGGCCTTCACTATAATCCGCACGCCGAATGATGATCCCTATGACAGTTCGTTAGCGCTTAACATTGTACTGACGTCCTATCACATCAAATCCTTTAGAGGTCCATTAAAAAGACGAAAAAATCATAATTGTGTACAATTGTAAATTATAAAAATGAATATTAAGAAATTATTACGTAATGTTCGGAAATAATAGAAAAAAACTCAATGCAAATGTACATGGTACGTGCTGCAAAAGTTACGTCGTCAAGCTGTTATCGACTAAGAAGGGACACATCGATAAACAAAATATCGATAATTTGTTGGAAATATAAAACAAATGCTTTGAGTTTGTATTTTATTTATATCAATCTGAATCTGATACAGGGTCAATCGGATCTTCAAAATCTGAGTCTGAACTGCAGCTATCCGTGACGTTTATTATTAACGGTTGGTCAATGATATTGTCGTATTGTACATCTCGATCCCAGTCTTGTAAGCAAATTTTCTTCGTTCTTTCGACCACTTTTCGCCAATCGTCAGCTGTCACTTGAGCGCAAGCTTCTTCCAATAAAACCATCATTTTATTTGCCGTGAATGGCGGAGTTGTGTTATGCCTAGCTGCATGACCTGAAAATATTTGTACATTCAGTAATTATTTTTAGAAATATATGCATATACATAATATTATATAAATAAAAAATATAGATACCTTTGATCTGCGCCCATATCAACTCGATTGCATTATATTGGCAGTGATAGGGCGGTAACCGAATTACCGTGTGTCCATTTGATTTGGCCAATTCATCCAAAAAATATGATGGGTGCGTCTGTTGTTTGTGAAAGTTCAACAGTCTAACCAACTCTTTTTTTAACATCTGACTGTCAGTTTCCACACCATTGCCGTGTAACCACTCTATAATTACAGCTTTTTTGTTATTGCTGCTGGGGGGTTTGTTAATTTGAACTGAGTGATATGAAGCATTGTCCATTAAAATATAGTGAGGCTCATTCAAATTTTCTAATAGTTTTATAAACCATGTCTTAAAGTTTTTGAAATTCATTTCCTCGTGGTACTCCGTTGTTTTCACTGACTTAAAAGCCCACAGGCAATTCGGCACAAAACCTGTAGCTGTGCCAGCGTGGCAAATGATTAAGCGCTGGCCCTTTCCTTCAGGAGTTTTTGTGCTGGATTTCGCTGTGTCATCCGTCCATGCCTTACCTACAGTATGATTGGCGTTCAGCCATGTCTCATCAAGGTATACTACCTTCTCCCAGTTATCAATTTGTTTGATTTTGCGAAGAAAATCGCATCGTAGTAAAGCTATGTCAGTACGCTCCATTAATATTTTTATCTTGTCACATTTTTTATAGCGGAATCCACATTTTTTCAAAACAATTCTAAGAGAAGTAGCACCGCCTTTGAAGAGTTCTGCAGCTTTTAATGAAGATAATAACTTCTGGCAGGTCGGTAGTTCACCTCGTAGGTAGTAACCATAAATATGATTGCGTATAGAATCTAAATCAAATTCATCAGGTTCTGTTATATGACATAACCTTTTCTTTTTCTTTGGTGTTAATAGTTTATTGTCCTCCATGGACGACTCCCCAAATTTTTCCTTTGTTATTCGAGAAACAGTAGCCTTTCCGATTCCTAGAGCATCGGCTACACGATCGCGAACATTGTCAAGCGGTAACAAGGGTCCGCCATTTTGTTGTTCACGAGCAAAATAGTCTCGCAAACGAACTACAAACTCGCGAACTTCACTGTTGAGAACAGTTTTCCACTGTCTTTTCGGCATTTTGCAAAACCGAAAATCAACAAACAGGTAACAGAAAATCAACAAATAACACAAAACAGCGAAAACAGAAACAAAACTCAGCTAACAAAGAAAGACGTGGCGCATACAAGGCGTTAGAGCACTCGTATGACGCGATGTGATGCGGTGTGACAAGAAGACAAAACAGACTGACAAGACATGACATGACTGAATTAAAAAAATACGGTAGGTCTATGGCCTCCATTTAAATACTTTTCCATGTAATCCATAATTGCCAGCTAATTATGAATTCTTTAAAATTCAATTCAAAAAGAATTTTAAATTCTTTAAATTATGCAATTTGAATAAAAATTAAAGTATAGTAAAATAAAATATAATAAGGCTGTTACTTTTTTATCTAGTGTTTTATGTCCATCAATGCGCGTAGTCTTTTTTTCAAAATAAATAAATATTGCTTATTATGTTGAATGACCTGGCTGAATGACATGACATTTGCCTGAAAAAACAGTATTTTATCGAAATTGTTTCGCATAACTAATACAACTGTCAGTTGAAACGTCATAGGGATCATCATTCGGCGTGCGGAGTATAGTACACAATAATAGTAGAAAGATATGTCTCACACCACAATTTTCTGTACACCTACAGAGAACAACGCATCAAAAATGGACGAAATGCGTCGCAAACGTGAAGAGAGAAAGCTACAGAGGCAGCGAGAGATGGAGGCTCGACGCACAGCGCGGGGCCAGGGGCCAATGAAACTTGGAACTAAGATGACGCCAGCCAACCCGCCATTTTAAGACGTCCACTCGAGACCAATCGCCGGTATATGAGCCTTAACTCTTTAATCTACATCCCATTTTTATAAAACGTGGATTGATAAAAAAACTAGATAAAACCATCATAAAACAAAATGACATGTGTGTTTTAGGCGTACTCAAACACACATGCACCAGGCACGTCATTATCTGTCGATAATATTGCTCGCTTTATCTTTATCGATCGATAATAGCGTTGTCCTACGTAAGCGACAAACGCGACAGCGCGCGTATGCGAAACCATGCGTGACATTACGTTCCATACTTCGAATGACGTTCTCACGCGACACTACGTAGGACAATAAAGAACAACGACCATGGCGTCGAAACGCGTTGCGTTAGCGCGTTAGTCGCTCACGTACTACAATGCTTCATTATCGATCGATAATACCGCACGCACTTTTGACAGAATGCGTCTTCATTCCTTCACACAATTGCGTGTGTCATCGTAACCGTTTCTCATCGTTATTAAATACAGATATAACAATAACGCGTGAGGTATTATCTACCGATAATAACGCACATGTGTGTTTGTGGGTTTTGGTCTTAGGTACTTTGGGAAGAAGGGTGAGATTGCTTCGGTCGTTATCTCTGTCGCGTATCAAACTGTCAGTTGAGTGTATGATAGAGAGAACACTCTACAAAACGAATGATGTCGATGCTAACCGAACTCGCACTCTCCTCCCAACTTGCCAAATGAAACCGAGGTACTGTAATTCACGTTTTATAATAATAATAACTGAGACTATTTCCAAAGGTACATATAAACAATCGACAAAAGATATGTGTACACCTTTACATACAACTTTACATGGAAAAGCGCATACATATCTCCTTTGTCGACGGTACATAAGATTAGTGAGTTCAAATCCTAATGATATCGAAATTAAAAACGTGAATATGATTTATACGCCGCGAAAAATCACGTTCAACGACCAAAACATTGAGAAATTTTGCTACAATACACTTGATAAGAATTATCTTTTAATATTATCATAGATCTTATTTACTTGAGGCCAACATATTAGTTGTTTATAAAATGCGTTCCCATATAGATTAAGTTACGTTATTTATTATTTAATACAATGTAAATGTTTACTTAGATTCGAATTGAAAATATTTATCACATATCTATCAGGTTATATTATTAAAAAAACTAAAATAGAAATAGGCTTTACCTACAGATTTCAGATAAATACGATTTTGAATACAAGAAACGACGTAGTCTTAGCGCCTTTTATTATTTTTTTCTTATATTTTTACCATAGGATACTACCCTATTAATATTCAAATCGGAACTTTTTGATGCTTAAAATTAAATTAATGTACAACATTGCGTATTTTAAGTCATTTGTTATTGTTAACCCTGATAATAATAAATTGCAATTGATTGTTGTGACGTCTTATTTTGAAGTTCATTCAAAACTAAACAGTATTGTATTCAATATTATATTATTAAAGTTTCTATACACTTCTCGCTATCTATCAGTAAAGCATCAAGTTCTTCATGCTAATGACTTAAAATATACTCTGTAAAATAATAGCGTTTTCATCACAGAACTTCTACGTATTTTTTTATAGTTCTCACATATAATATTCATATCTGGCTTTCAGTATTTCGCTGCCTATTTCGAATTAATGATGAAATATGAATACAATTTTAAGAACCGCCCGTAGGTCGCTAGGTGGGCACAGCCTTATATTGAACATTTATAATTGCATTCCATCGACTGCAGGCCAAAGACGTCGCAAAGTCCGAGTGCCTAGTGCGAGTTTTTTCTCACATTCACCGGTGATGAATACAGTACGGAGTAACACGTTTTCCACCAGGTGGAGCCTGACCCGCGGCGCGTGTCCACCTCATCGGCAATGATAGCATTTGTCTCTGCCGCACATTGTGACTACACAAATATCTACTAACTACTACAAAAATATTACTAACAGATGTGGGGAAGGGAAGGTATTCCTTCCCTGCATACAAAATAATAAAATAAATAAATCATACCACACTTTCATCTTTCACACCTTCATTTGATCATTTGGGTTTTGGGTACGATCACCATAAACGACGCCCTGCCCTTTATGTGCGGGTTCAGGAGTCAAACCCCTGAACCCGCACATAAAGGCGAAAAAAAGGGAGCGAATCAAACGCCAATTGGTCTTTTTTTTTAACCGTGGTCACGCTGCCGTCATGGGCCTGCTTCTGTAAAGACGGTGAGCAGCCAACTCACCGTCCTCAGGCCCCGGTCATGGAGGCCGATGGTCTTCGGCGAAACGCCAATTGGTCTGAATCTGCACTCGTACGAACTTCCGAGGCGCCATTAAGTTTGGTTCGAGGTATACGATGCGGATAGGTGGACGCACTTGTTTGACTTTCTATACAAAGAATACTACGATCCGTTTGATGCGATGCGTCCGTTGCCGAGGCCGATAGGTGGACACTTAGCTTAAATTACCTACCATTTACTCGTCACCGATGAATATGAGAAAAATGTCGCACTAGGCACTCTGTATTGTTTTTTTCAGTGACTAGGGAACAAGTATTGTAAATTGATATGCACCAAATAGAGCGCTCGAGTGAGACTAGACGCCACTAAGGCATTAATGTAATATTTTCAAATTGTTCTTAGAAAGAGGTCATTACGTTAATCGATGCTTTTTGAATTGAGACAATGTTTTACGAAATATATTGATATTTGTTTTAACTGCCTTGTTTATTAATCGTTGGTGTCGTGTTCTCTTTTAATGTACTTCTAGAACGGTATGGTCGGGCTAGATTAGTTCTATCTATTCATCGATTAAGCAGACCAACAACATACATTCGGGCGACCGGCATCATCGGTGCGTCCGACGCGGGCTAATGGACGCATACCTTCTAGCAGGTTTAATAAAAAAGATGAAAATGGAATAGTATTACTAGTGAGTGTGAATTTATCGGCAGAATCAAATGTATATCTTATAATCGCTCTCTAGTTGTCGTCTTTATTAATCGCTACGATAGACGAGAACGCAATTTTTCCTCACTAGTCATTTTAAAGTCAGTGATAATCCTTTTAAAAAAACTAACTTCTCAGGTTTACTCATTAAATATAATGAGTAAAATGTGATAGATAGATAAAATATATCTGACATTGGGAAAGAGTTCTGTCGGAATCCTACTCGGAATGCAGAGAGTGCTCAGGCTTTCGTTTACGGCCGTTCCCAATAACATACTTACAGTTAAAGATAGATCGCAACAGTCAAATTTGACGTATCGGCTGTTTAAATTGAAAACATAGTAACTGATTTTTTTGCGGGAAAGCGCATCGCGGTATAATTTTATTTTCCGAAATTGGTGTGAAATAGGAGTTACTATGTTTTGAATTTAAACAGCCGAGCACTTTATCCTTAGATGCGATCTATCTTTAACTGTCAGTATGTTATTGGGAACGGCGGTTAATGTTGTAAATAAGGCTGCGTTCGATAGACGCAAGGAGCCAACCAAGCTGTAGTTCGCAAGTTCTATTCCAAGTGGCAAGTGACGTGATGTCCCGCGTACACCGAGGAATCGAAGACATAGATTCTCAAATTCACCTCGGCGTTAGGAGGGTTAGGACATACAACAACAGATGATTGTGAGCTTTATAGATCCATCGTCTAGATTAAAAATAAATCTAACTCTAATCAATATGGTTTACAGATACCTACTGTTAGGCGTCCATTATACGCCCATGCAAACGTCATTCATGCATCAGCCATGAATACCGTTTGAATGATGGTTAGAACAAAAATATTTCATTCAACCATCAGTCACCGCATTAGACGATAGGTTATTCGTCAGTCACGGCCGTGACTGTAGTAAAACTGACAGCAAAACCTACCGTGTATTGAATGCCTTATATATAATTTAATTATGAAGCTGCTTGAGAGTAGCTAGTCACGGGATATTTAAATACCTCTTTATGTGCCACAGCGGTCAACTCGCTGTAGCATATTTGAATCAAATCAAACAATGTTTAATGTTGATCCAACGTAATGCTGCTTGGTTAACAGCTTCATAGAGTACAGGAAGTCAACTAAATGTTGCTAAAGAAGGCTATCGCCTTGTTTTTTTAATGGTCGCTTAGACGGATGCTATATCTCCTCTAGCTTGTAACTTTGCGTCTATATTCAAAATAAATGTACAGATAATAAAATACTTTTAATTGTAATGACTCTGGGACTTTGTGCAATCGGCAAATGAGGGTGTCAATTTGTTGTAAGTGCTCGAATGATTGTGTGTTTATCGTTTTAGAGCCGATACTTGAAATTGTTGAAACTGTTGAGTGTTAATACGTATGTCACAAGTAGAGATAACTCCTAAAACATTAGACACTTAAAATACCAAGGGCGCTTTTCGGTTGTACTTGCAGTATGGAAAATAATTGTTGTTATACCGTCTGATAAGTACCATAATTTCAAGTATACGGTTTACGGAAAGCCGTATCGTTGATAGGAAAAGCTATTTTTTATGTATAATAATATACAGTATAATGATTATGTACATAGAATTTAACTACCAGACTGAGCCAGTCTTTGAGTTTATTACTCCTTAATATTCCTTATTTCTTAATATACATTTTATTATTATGTATTTGGTGAAATTTGAAAAATATAATTGTAATTTTTCTATTTTGTTGTTTGTTTCTTAGAATTAATGCATCATCTGTACTTAATTATTGTCTAACGGCCGTTCCCAATAACATACTTACAGTTAAAGATAGATCGCAACAGTCAAATTTTACGTATCAGCTGTTTAAATTCAAAACATGGTAACTGATTTTTTTGCGGGAAAGCGCATCGCGGTATTATTTTATTTTCCGAAATTGGTGTGAAATAGGAGTTACTATGTTTTGAATTTAAACAGCCGAGCAATTTATCCGTAGGTGCGATCTATCTTTAACTGTCAGTATGTTATTGGGAACGGCGGTGAAGGTTCAACTTTAGACTTAAGGGGCCAGATCGTGAAAATCACCGAAAAGAGTGTTACAATTTTTCATATTTAACCTATTTAGATATGATTGATATCAATGATACTTTGTATATATTACAATCAAAGACCAAAAATTATGCTATGCTTATATTAAACTCTTAAAACCTAATAGTTATTATATAATGAACGTCAACAAACGCACAAAATTGAGAAAAAATGCAAAAACATGCCTTCGTATTTTTCAGATTTAACCCAATAAATCAACACAAATTGATAAAAAGAAACACTTTTTGAACACTGAAGAAACCCATAAAATATAGCGTGTACGTTTTTTGTACCATTACAAACAAGGACTTCCTCTTTTAACCCTTTCCACCCGGGGTGGTGATTTTTAATGAATTTCCGCTTTTTAACTTCATTATCATAATATGATAGGTCAAAGGAAACACTCAGATTATTTTCAGATTTTTATTATACCTAGAAGTACTATTTCTAAGACCTAGACTTAAAAGTACCATCAGGAACTTTGTGTTATTACAATGTTAGGAACTTTGATAAAAACTACGAAAATAATGAGATCCAATATTGACTTAGTAATAAATTGAAAAGATAGGTTTTAATTACAAATTCCTCGTGGTATTCAGCAAAACAATTTTTCTTTTCATTTACACACAAAAACACGTTGCAATGGCAACATTTACTAGGAGGTTTCGACTGAATCTTTTTCAAACTACAAACCTCACACCTTCCCCTATTTTCTACAAACGTAGGCCAATGGATGCCTCTATTACCCATGCGAACGTCTTTTATAGTGGAGTAGTCAGATTTACGTCTTTTGAAAGGGCCACCTTTCGAAGTATTATTATCAGTAGAAGTCTTTCTTTTCTGACTAACATCTTTCATTATCATCAAGCCTTGAGTAACAGAGCGTCGAAAATCTTTGACGGTAGTCTGTTCCATTATAAATTCATGAATGACATATGAATTGACAAATGCGATGTCCAGAAGACCCTAAAACAACGTGTGCCATCATTTCATGATCCAGATTTGCGATCTATACAGTAAAGGGCTCTCAAACGATCAGCTGTATCTACGCCGCCCATATAGCTATTGTAATCTTTGACAGCTACAGGGCATGTAATGGTAGACTTGGTTCCATTTTTTTCTTTACGTGACACAGTAGCCGTTTCATTCCCATGAAAATTAGATACTAAATGAACCACTTTGTTAACCTTCCATTTCCAATATCCAATGTCTAAATTTGAAAATCGATGATCACTGTCGCCCCTTTTCATTAGAGAATCAGCAAGCATATTTCCGGCTAGTCCTTTTCTATTACTTCGGATAGTTCCACATGCGTAGGTGTTTTCAGTTTTCAGTTTCTCAAGCAATCGCTGATTAGTTTTGTGTGAAGACGTATTTGCAGACGGTAAATCAGTCTGAACACTAGATTCAGGTACTGGAGATGTTGGTACCTGATTTATCGGGCACTGCAATTCATCTTCTTTTGAAGGCGACGATGGCGGATCTTCGGCTAAAATATTTTCTAGAGCTCTTCCAAAAACCTCACGAAGCCTCTTGGTGAAGGTAGTTGAATATTTTCCACTTCACCATCGGACACACTTGCATCAGACTCTTCGTCACAGTCCAGAATCTCTTCTAATAACAGGGCTTCAATTAGAGCAGTAGTATTTGTAATATCCATCTCAATGGCTATAACAATAAAAAAAAAGCTCAGAACAATTAGGAAATAAAAAACAGTAATTTATGATAAAACAAAATACCCACTTCATCGAGTATGTGTAATAAAAAAGCTTATAATTTTTAGACTAAAATCACCTGACGGTACTTTTAAGTCCACATCAGTTTTTATCAAATATTCATATAAAATAAAGTGATAATACGTTATAACAGCTTTTATAAATGTAGTCCGTGATACAAACAACGTAATTAGTAAAAAAAATAGCACTTACCTATGATATTCTATTTATAAAACTTTTTCTATTACACCGCACAGGAAAGTGATAAAATGTTCGACCGATTATAACTCGCTGTTCAAATTTTTCGGCAACGTCACGCGGTAATTTCAAATAAGGCGCTGTGATTGGCTTACGAAAACGGTACTCTAAAGGATCGTCAGTTGTAGATAACATAAAGTGATTTCGTACTTAAGTTATTAGACGAAAAATGTGGAGGTACTTCTAAGTACCGTAAGGAGGGAAAGGGTTAAAGCCCTAAAATCTAGATATGTTTTACGTAAATTCTCCATACAGGCTAAGTGAAATAGGCTCCAGTTTTTGAGTAAATTCATATTGAAAATGAGTGATTTTAGCAATGAACCGGTATACATTTGAAAGTCAAAGACTTCTTGATAGGGAAGACAAAACTTATTTGATGATACATTTATAATAAGCTCGGTGAATGATGATCCCTATGACAGTTCGTTAGCGCTTAACATTGTACTGACGTCCTATCACATCAAATCCTTTAGAGGTCCATTAAAAAGACGAAAAAATCATAATTGTGTACAATTGTAAATTATAAAAATGAATATTAAGAAATTATTACGTAATGTTCGGAAATAATAGAAAAAAACTCAATGCAAATGTACATGGTACGTGCTGCAAAAGTTACGTCGTCAAGCTGTTATCGACTAAGAAGGGACACATCGATAAACAAAATATCGATAATTTGTTGGAAATATAAAACAAATGCTTTGAGTTTAGCATTTTATTTATATCAATCTGAATCTGATACAGGGTCAATCGGATCTTCAAAATCTGAGTCTGAACTGCAGCTATCCGTGACGTTTATTATTAACGGTTGGTCAATGATATTGTCGTATTGTACATCTCGATCCCAGTCTTGTAAGCAAATTTTCTTCGTTCTTTCGACCACTTTTCGCCAATCGTCAGCTGTCACTTGAGCGCAAGCTTCTTCCAATAAAACCATCATTTTATTTGCCGTGAATGGCGGAGTTGTGTTATGCCTAGCTGCATGACCTGAAAATATTTGTACATTCAGTAATTATTTTTAGAAATATATGCATATACATAATATTATATAAATAAAAAATATAGATACCTTTGATCTGCGCCCATATCAACTCGATTGCATTATATTGGCAGTGACAGGGCGGTAACCGAATTACCGTGTGTCCATTTGATTTGGCCAATTCATCCAAAAAATATGATGGGTGCGTCTGTTGTTTGTGAAAGTTCAACAGTCTAACCAACTCTTTTTTTAACATCTGACTGTCAGTTTCCACACCATTGCCGTGTAACCACTCTATAATTTCAGCTTTTTTGTTATTGCTGCTGGGGGGTTTGTTAATTTGAACTGAGTGATATGAAGCATTGTCCATTAAAATATAGTGAGGCTCATTCAAATCTTCTAATAGTTTTATAAACCATGTCTTAAAGTTTTCGAAATTCATTTCCTCGTGGTACTCCGTTGTTTTCACTGACTTAAAAGCCCACAGGCAATTCGGCACAAAACCTGTAGCTGTGCCAGCGTGGCAAATGATTAAGCGCTGGCCCTTTCCTTCAGGAGTTTTTGTGCTGGATTTCGCTGTGTCATCCGTCCATGCCTTACCTACAGTATGATTGGCGTTCAGCCATGTCTCATCAAGGTATACTACCTTCTCCCAGTTATCAATTTGTTTGATTTTGCGAAGAAAATCGCATCGTAGTAAAGCTATGTCAGTACGCTCCATTAATATTTTTCTCTTGTCACATTTTTTATAGCGGAATCCACATTTTTTCAAAACAATTCTAAGGGAAGTAGCACCGCCTTTGAAGAGTTCTGCAGCTTTTAATGAAGATAATAACTTCTGGCAGGTCGGTAGTCCACCTCGTAGGTAGTAACCATAAATATGATTGCGTATAGCATCTATTTATTTATTTATTTATTATAGATAGACACACCAACAGTATACATATAAATCATTGTCATCGTGAAATACAAGGTATTGTTCTGATATGTACACCAATTAGAGGCATGTACAGTTTACACCATAGGATAGCGTACGATTAAGTGCTAGTTAACAAATTTAGATTTATAATGAGTAAGTAGACAGAGAAAAAAAAACTATGAAAGCGATCTCGATATCTTTCTCCCGAAAACACCGAACGAGTCGTGGAAAATATCCAGCTGGTCGAGTTTACTGTTTAGCGCATTGTACTCACGACACGCACGTGTCAGAGGTGAATTAAGTCCTATATTGGTTCTCACTAGTGGTTGGCAGAAGGTTCTAACCAAAGGCTGACGCGGTCGATTCCGAGGTACCGTGTACATAAGGCGGTTTGACATGTTTGAAAGGTCTACCTTACTATTTACTATTTTATACAGAAAGGTCATATCATGCAGCTTACGACGATTTGATAGGGATGTCATTTTAAAATGTTTTAGCCGCTGATCATAGCTAGCTCTGTGTGAAATACCCTGCGAGATAAACGCCAAGTGTCGAGTAAATGCGCGCTGTATGGACTCTATTCGCTGCGCGTGTGTGGCATAAAAGGGATTCCAAATCACGGAACCATATTCTAATTGACTGCGAACTAATGTATTATAGAGTGTAATTCTGGTTTTAGCATTTCTAAAACCTCTTGTATTCCGCTTCACGAACCCCAGCATTTGGGCAGTTTTTCCGGCAATTGCATTAATGTGTGATGTAAAGTGAAGCTGCCCGTCGATTATTACTCCAAGGTCTCTGATTTCACTTGCCTGTTGAAGTTCAACTGCACCGATACTATATTTGGAAACAATTTTATGTTTTTTCCGAGAAAATCTAACGTGGCAACATTTGGCAACACTAAGTTGCATTAGGTTAAGGTTGCACCAATCCTGTATTCTATTTAAGTCGCTTTGAATAAGATCGATATCGTCCTGTGCGTTAACAACCTTGTAAAGTTTCAAATCATCGGCGAAAAGAAGATAGTTACAATTTTTTATGACAGATGTTACGTCGTTTATGAAGATTGAGAACAAAACTGGGGCTAGATGGGAGCCTTGAGGCACTCCAGACACCGCGTAGTAAGGTTGTGAATCATGCCCATTGACAGTGACTATTTGGAGTCTTTTTGCTAAGTATGACTGAAACCAATGTAAAAGGGACCCTGTTATACCGAAATTATTGAGTTTTTTGATGAGAATTTTGTGATTAACCCTGTCAAATGCGCTGGCAAGGTCGGTGTATATAGCGTCGACTTCCAATCCTCTATCCAACAGCTCAGTTAAATCGGACAAGAAGGAACACAAGTTCGTCACAGTGGAACGACCAGCACGAAAGCCATGTTGGTGAGGTGACAGTAGCGCATCTGCATGAGCGGTCAAGACAGGACAGACGATGGACTCAAAGAGTTTGGAGAAACATGATAAGATCGCTATGGGCCGATAGTTCTTGACATCGCTGGGATCACCCTTTTTATATAGTGGTATTATTCTAGCCTTTTTCCATTCGTCTGGAAAGCATCCTTCTCTTAGTGAACGGTTAAACAATAGAGTGAGTGGTGGACCCAGTGCCCTGCTGCAGCGTTTGATGAAAATGGGAGGTACACCATCAGGACCCGCACCCTTGAAAATATTCATTTTTTTTATTTTATTAATTACTTCTTTTTCGGTCACTTCAATCATGGCTATACAACTGTTATAAGGAACTGAATTTAGTGTAATATTAGACGCGACGAGTGGGTTATCTTCGAGACTATAAACAGAAGAGAATTGGGATGAAAGTAATTCAGCAATTGCCGGTCCGGTGTCAGCCGTGCCACCCTCCTTATGCATACGAGATGGAATCGACGACGAGGTGCCTTTCTTTTCTTTTATGAATCGCCAAAAAGCTTTTGGATTGTTTGATATATTTTTTTCGGTGTTGTATAAGTATTGTGAGTGACAGGTACGATATAGCTTGTTACAGTGTTCTCGCAATGTGTGGAAAGTTATTAAGTCCAAGGGATTCTCATACCGACGGTATCTAAATTCTAAATTCATCAGGTTCTGTTATATGACATAACCTTTTCTTTTTCTTTGGTGTTAATAGTTTATTGTCCTCCATGGACGACTCCCCAATTGCCAGCTAATTATGAATTCTTTAAAATTCAATTCAAAAAGAATTTTAAATTCTTTAAATTATGCAATTTGAATAAAAATTAAAGTATAGTAAAATAAAATATAATAAGGCTGTTACTTTTTTATCTAGTGTTTTATGTCCATCAATGCGCGTAGTCTTTTTTTCAAAATAAATAAATATTGCTTATTATGTTGAATGACCTGGCTGAATGACATGACATTTGCCTGAAAAAACAGTATTTTATCGAAATTGTTTCGCATCACTAATACAACTGTCAGTTGAAACGTCATAGGGATCATCATATAACGCTCGTAGTAGTAATCAATTTAAAAAAACAATTCAAAGTTACTGAAAAACGCGTAAAATAGTGTCTTTTTTCTGCCATATTTATTCTCATCGCCCGTCAGTCGCCCACGGGCCTTCGAAGCAGGAGCACGTCTCTTTGGCGCGTGATGACAGTTCATGCATACACAAATAGGCCTACCAAGAAATATATGAAATGAAAAATGGCGCCACCGTCTTCATAATCATTTGGACGGCAATAAAATAGTATGCATTTTACAGTGACAACCATAGTTCCGATTTTAGCCATTTCACACTTTCGTTGGTACATTTATAGCATAATGTATCAGATTTTGACATACTTGCTTTAAGGTTTGAACAGTAAAGTTGGGGATATACCTAGATAAATATTTTTTGTAGAAACAATATTTTTAGGTTCTGTTGTAATGAAATTATAATTAGATACTAACTTCATGGTCTATTTTATATGATTGTATAGGTAAGTAGGTATATACATATGTATATTGTAAAGTAGCTGTTTCCGTACATATTAGTAATAAAAAAAGTTTCGTTGGCTTATGTTATATTAAAGATACTGATTCATATTTAGCAGCATCACTAGAGTCGCAGGAGTCGCGGGTATCAGTTAGTGCGACCACCAGTAGACCTGGTGCACTGGATTAGAAGCCTTATGTATCGCAATGTCGCAGATACGCAAGAGAGCCGCCTTCGTTGGTACGATCACGTCAATCTGCGTCTGATCGATAAGGAGCGAACGCCCGAGTGCCATCATTGCGACGCGAGCGACGTCACGGGACTGCACACGCTCACCGAGTGGCCGGCAAGGTGGGAGCTCGTGGCGGCCCTAGGAGTGAGAGTTCTCATCCTCGCCACCTCGCTCACGGCGATGGTCCGCTGTGCGGACACGTGGGTGGCCAGCGTCTCCTTCTCGTCCTCCTTTTTTTTTCTTTCTAATGGTCGTGAAGGAGACGGCGGAACGGGAGTGGCGGCGTGAGAGAGAGAGACTTACAGATCACACCACCCGCGTGCGCAGGCAACTCTGACGGATAGAGCCGCCTGTCACCCCAGCAGAAGCAGGCCACGGCGGCGGCGTGCTAAGAATCGCGCCTCCCCACTCTAGGGCGAGTCCTGGTTTTCCTCCTCCCGAAGAGGGCCAGACCGCAAGGGATGGCCCTGATGGTTAGCCGGGGTGCGAGGGATATGCCAAAGACAACCTCACCTCCGGCCTAGCATCACGACCCTCAGTCGGCGTGCGGTTTTAGTCGGTTCAAGTCCGACATAACCTCCCCACCCGGCTCCAGCCGGGAAGGAAATGTAGGAAGAAGAGCTGCAAGACGGACCCTGAAACTGTGCAATTGGGTTGCTAGGTGCCTGCAGGATCGCCGTATTCGTGTCCTCTCTCCCCATCACTCGCTTTCTTCAGCTTTCATTGCTATGCAGATGATAGCACCTTACACGAGAGTTATCACGGAAATCCTGCGGCTACACAGTCTGATATCGATGAAAAAGGGTAGCTTCTTATCACTGAGATTGTCCGGATCGTGGATCACATTTTGCAATGGCGCTCTGAGAACTTGGTGGAGTTCAATGCTAAGAAGACGCAGGCACAGCAAAGGTAAATGCTGGCGTGCCGCAGGGTTCCGTCTTATCTCCCACTCTCTTTCTTCTGCATATCAATGACATGCTCTGTAACGGAAACATTCACTGCTATGCAGACGACAGCACCTTACACGGGAGTTATTACGCACATCCTGCGGCCAAGCAGTCTGATATCGCGGAAAAAAGGCAGCTTCTTGTCACTGAGCTGGACCGGATCCTGGACCACATTTCTCAATGGGGCGCTAGGAACCTGGTCGAGTTCAATGCCAAGATGACCCAGGCATGTGCGTTTACAGCAAAGGTATCTCCTTTCCTTTCCCTTCCCACTCTTCAGAGCACACCACTGCCACTGCAGGATCACCTCACTATCCTCGGTATGGATGTTCGCTGCAAACTGAATAACAAAAAAACTATATCGAGAGTATCATCAAATCAGCCTCGCGTAAACTCGGAGTCCTGAACAGAGTGAGACGTTTTTTCACGCCGGAGCAGCGGTGTCTTCTATACAAGACCCAAATTCGTTCCTGCGTGGAATACTGCTCACATCTCTGGGACGGCTCCGCAAAGTACTTATTAGATGCTCTCGACAGGTTGCAGCGACGTGCGGTCCGCATTATTGGGAATCCTGAGGTCACGAACACCCTCGAGCCTTTGCAGATGCGTAGAGATGTTGCGTCTTTGGCAGTTTTCTACCGTCTCTACCATGTTCTGACGAGCTCTTCCAATTAGTCCCACCCTCCCCTTTCCTTCACAGGACGACACGTGCAGGGCTAAGATGCCATCCATTTACGGTGCAGAGTATACCTGCTAGAACCAAGCGTTTCAGTGATTCATTCCTCTGCCGCACCACTAAGACCTGGAATTCCCTGCCAGCTCACGTGTTTCCTTCTTCCTACAGTCCCGGGTCCTTTAAGCGGGGCGTGAAAAGGCATCTAATGAGGCCGTCAAGCTGAGTGCCACCACTGTTAACATTGTAAATGTTTACGATGGTGACCCTCTTTCCGAGACTTTGCCTTTAGCTTAACATCAGGCGAGGTGAAGTCAAATTGACGTGTCCTGTATAAAAAAAAAAGCTATTTTCTTTTCTTACACCATTCCACTCTTCAGAGCACGCCACTACCACTAAACGACAATCGGATCGGCATCTAGTAAGGTCGTCAAGCTGAGTGCCACCATTGTTAACTAAGTACGTGTTTGTAATGGTGGCCCTTTCTTAACACTTTGCCTTTATCTTACCGTCAGGCGACGAGAAGTCAAATTGTCGTGCTCGGCTCCTATACATTTAGATTAATATGCGCGCTCTATACATAAAATATAAACTAATGTGATCTTCGGTATCTCGTAGTTTGATATTTCGTACAGGTTTGAACTTCGGAATTTTGTAATTCGGGCTTTTAAATATCGTTTCTTTTGTACGTAACTGGCAGGTATGGTTTGTCTACGCGGTGGGCATTTTAATTTTATGAGTATTTTCAGTATCCTCAGATATCAACAATTAGGTGTAGGTATGTCCCCAGCCTTATTTTGTTCGAAATCTCATAATCTCTGTGAAAAGTTGAACATGCTATGTATGACACTGAAACAAAAGACATGCCAATGACGTCACGTAACATAATATGACAGGGATGAATGTATAAGAAGAAAAGAGATACGAAATGTAATTGACATACGTAATACGTCACAATAAATCATATTACTCAAAAATGCACTCTAACCACAAGGCTTAAAATAGTTTTTTCATCATTGGTAAGACAATTTTCACCATTATTTTTACCCGACTACGGCGAAGCCAAAAGGAGGGTTATGATTTTGACAGGCTATGTAAGTATGTATGTATGTATGTATGTATGTATGTATGTATGTATGTATGTTCATTTGTTCCCTCATAGCTCCTCAACTACTTATTAGAACTGGACAAATGAGGTATCGTTACAAGTGGCTTGATCGTCCGATGGTTATAGGCTATATGAAGTGTCACTCAATCTTGTGTGGCGCCCTCTAGCGCTCATAAGGTACTGTCTTAAAAAAATAATTTGAGATAAATATGCCGTGTTTGGTATCAAATGAAAGGGCTTAATAAGCACATTTCAAATATGTATATATTATTAGGTTTACCTTACTCCAAAATAATATAAATAAAAAATAAAGTTTAAACTAAAACCCGACTACCGAAAAATCACGCTCTTAAAAGTAACAAACAAGAAAATATCAAGGATAGCCGTGGTCGTATGCCACTTACTTTAACAAAACAATGCATTCTAGGGAAAAGTGGCATAAGACCACGGCTATCCTTGATATTTTCTTGTTTGTTACTTTTAAGAGCGTGATTTTTCGGTAGTCGGGTTTTAGTTTAAACTTTATGACTGGTAAAGAGCGTCTTGCAGCCCACTGTGCATCTCGGTGATGTGTGCGTGCACGGCTGCGTCTGTATTTTGACAGATTTTGAGTCGTGCGCTCCGCGGACCCGGTCCTTAAAAAGTAACATAGACGGAACGTGTAGAACTAGTAAGTAAAGCCACAAAAAGAAATACTGAAGTAGTGTCATCTCGCTCGCACTCGTGCGTGCTCACAATGAGTGCGAACAAGATAGCACTACTTTAGTATTCCTTTTTGCGGCTTCACTTGCTAGATCTATATGTTCAGGGGTTCCGTCATTATTATTCTTCTGGGTGTACAACTTATAATAGGTACTGATTTCTAAGTTGCGAGCAAACTGCCAAACGACTATCTTTGACTTTCTGATGAATGGTATCGTAACTACCCTTTTATGTTGGAAGAGTAATAACCAAAACAAAAATAGCAATTTTAAAATGTACATATATTTCAAACTTGTCACACTCAGAGAAACTTATAATAAAACTACACTGACGGACTCATAAACTGCATCAAAGTAATAGACGACTTTGAAATAAATATTTTAACCAAGTATGCATACTTTCTATACAGATTTAAATTGAAACCTCTAGATTGGTTCGTGAACTTTAAAACAGCGTAGGGTCATATCTTTAAGTTTAAGTTTATGTACTGGAAAGGACCTTAAGACTTTTTTTGAAGAAAAAACAGAAATTTAAGAAAAATTGGTTTAATTAAAAAATTGGTTTTAACAATAGACACAAACTTTATGCAAGGGTTTATTTGTGTTTTAATAAGGTGTATTACCCCCACGTGCCCTTATTACGGATTCTAATCGGTTCCGCATAGATTTTATAAGGGTTTTTAAAAGATCTTGCGGAATATTTTCATTCATTCTACTGTCGTGGGCGAAGGGTTTCACGCATATACAGCTCTTTTTAAATTGTCCCAAACATGCTCGATGGGATTAAGATCCGGGCTGCGTGCTGGCCAATTCATTGTACGTATCCCAACCTCTTCGCAATAATGTTGAACTTGTGCAGCTGCATGCGGCCGGGCATTATCCTGCATTAAAGTAAAATTTTCGCCTATGAATCCCATGTAAGGCACCACGTGATCTTCTAATATCTCTGTTATGTAGCGATGTGCTGTCAAACCCCCTCTATTACCGTTTTGACGGACCATGTCTATGAACACAAGTTCTGTTCGCCCGTTCATCGATATGCCACCCCAGACCATACATGAACCGCCTCCAAAAGGAACACGCTCCTCAATGCAACTTTGAGCATATCGCTCCCCACGTCGACGATAGACTCTTCTGCGACCATCTGCACCATATAAACATGTCCTACACTCGTCCGTGAACAATACAGAGGCCCACTGCTCTTCTGTCCAATTCAGGTGATGACGCGCAAATCTTAAGCGAGCTTGTCTGTGAGCCAGGGGCGGATCCAGCTTTCCAGCCAGGGGGGGGTCATAGTCGAGGTCAAGACTCGAATTAATTTACAATGTACTTTAATTTAAAAAAAATATATAGGTAAAGTTCTGTAATTAATATTTTAAAACGATACTTATTTTGAAAAATACGTTATATGTATTATGTTATATGTACAAGCAACATGCGGCCTGGGACCCGACTTCGCCCGGAATACATTCGCAAAGAGACAATATTTCAGTGGAGCAAGTACAACACCTCGGTCCTGCTGCCGTGTCATGGCTCCTAACTCTCTTTAATGACTGCATTGCTTCTGTTAGGGTCCCACGTCTCTGGAGAAAGGCCAAAGTAATCGCCATACTAAAGGCGGAGAAACCTATGGACGACCCCAAAAGTTTCAAACCAATTTCTCTCCTGTGCCAAACCTTGAAACTCTTCGATAGGGTGCTTCTTAATCGTCTAGCTAACATCATAGACCCCAAGCTGATCCCAGAGCAGGCTGGCTCCTCTACCTCACGCAAAATGTGTCGTGAATGGCTTTGAGAAACGCAAAGGGACTAGCGCAGTTTTTGTTGACTTGTCTTCAGTCTACGACACTGTGAACATCAAACGCTTGCTCTGGAAGATGGAAAGAATCACTGGAGATTGCAAAATTGCGGCAGTCTTGGGTGAACTCCTCCGGAACCGACACTATCAGGTGCAACTGCACTCCTAAAAATGCGGCAGGAAAGTGCTGAGGAATGGCCTACCTCAAGGTAGTGTTCTGGCTCTGTTGCTCTTCAACGTCTACACCAACGACCAACCCCTTAGCCCACGCACGACACGTTTGCTTTACGCTGACGACTTGGCTCTCACATCACAGGGATCCTTTGAGAAGGTAGAGGAAAACCTGAATGACGCACTCGAGGAGCTAAGCCGCTACTACATCAGTAATGCCCTGAAACCAGCAAAAACGCAGTTGTGCGCCTTCCACCTCAGTAATGGGCTGGCAAAGCGAGAGCTGAAAATACAGTTGCGTGAAGTTGAAATTGAACACTGCTCACACCCCAAATACCTGGACAGGTCCCTGACCTTGAAAAAGAACCGCAAGATCCTCAAACAGAAGGTCTCGGCACGCAACAACCTCTTAAAAAGGCTGACGAGCACAACCTGGGTGGCCGCACCGCAGGTGCTGCGAACAACGGGCTTAGCTTAGCTGGGTGAATATGCGTGTCCCGTATGGGGTCGTTCTGCACATGCTGGGCTAGTGGATGTAGCACTAAATGAGACCTACAATAACAGGTTGTCTCAAACCGACTCCGTAACAGATGCTGTATCCTTTAGCCGGCATAGCACCTCCAAGCGTACGCAGAGGCGTGGCGTCATCCATGGAGAGGGGCAAGCTGGAACGGGATCAGCGACAACCCATGCACGGCTACCATCACGTGCCAAAAAGGCTAAAAAGCCGAAAGAGTTTCTGGGCATGCGTTGCACCCGCCGATGGCGATCCCTCCCTGGCCAGGGTGGACCTATGGAGAGCGCGGAGCTCGCTACCATTCCCTTTCATTCCGCTATCGGAGAGTTTGCCCCCTGAGCATGAACTCTTCTGGATCAGGTGGAAGTCCCTAAATAGACTTCGGACCCAGGTCGGTCGAAGCAAGGAGAATCGGTCAAGGTGGGGTTTCTCAGACAGCTTTCCTAACACGATGGAGAGTAAATAATGCAAAATAAAAATAATAAAAAAAAACTGAAAAAATAGAAAACAAATTGTCCAAATTGTTTTTTTATGCCAATGTGTTATGTACCTTTTTTTTTTTTTTTTTTTTATAACCGTGGGGGAAAATCCTTCATGGATGTTATGCCGGACTCCTACCGACTAAAAACCCCCACGGTAACGCCCAGAAGCCTATGGATGGAAGCCCCGGGTAAGCCCTCGGAAGGATGTCCCAGGACTCCCATCAGACCTACGGCTACAATTGCGGCCTCGCCTTGGGGGTGGTTCGGGTGCTATCCCGCGTCTATGGGGGGGTTTTCGGGTGTTATCCCGCTTCTTAAGGGGGGGGGGGGGCGTGCGTGAATCCCTCACGTCACACTGCCGTCATGGGCCTGCTTCTGTAAAGACGGTGAGCAACTCACCGTCCTCAGGCCCCCGGTCATGGAGGCCGATGGTCTTCGGCGAAGACACGTCGGCGGCGCCCAAGCCGCCGACTGCGGAACTCGGGTGGGAGAGTTTTCTCCCGCTCTCGCCCCGCCGCCTCTTTCACGAGCATGACCTGCTCACAGAAAGAGGCGGCGCAGTCCCACTTACTCCCGCTGGAGACCATGGCTCGCACCATGGTATCGAGCGAGAGAGTGCCCACGCCCAGACCCACCACGAGGACCTGGCGCTGTTGCGCCCACGCCGTGCACTCCACCAGCGTGTGGAGCGCTGTGTCGTCGCTGCGCTCCTCGCAGTGCTGACACTCGGCCGTGGTTTCCCGGTGTCTTCGCCACAGATACCTACCGAAGCTACCATGCCCGGTAAGTATCTGTGACAACCGGTAGGAGAGAGCACCGTGTCTCCTCTCCAGCCACTCGTCCATGACGGGTCTGACGGCCGCAATTGTGGCGAATCCCCCCTTTGGTTGCTCAAGTCGCACCTTCCATGTCTCCACGGCTTCCTGGTAGAGCTGGGACCGCTGGGCCTCGATTTCTCGAGACGCAGGCCATTGGCCCCGCTCCAGCTCCTCCTTGCGCCATATAAATAGAGACGCAAGGGCTCTCGCTTCCAGGTCCCATGGAGGGGTCCCGGCTAGGAGGCATGCCGCCTCACCTGAGATCGTGCGGTATCCCCTTATCACCCTGACGGCCATCGCCCTCTGTGGGCTCAGCAATCTAGCCACATTACTGGCCGTCAGGTTCTCTGCCCATACGGGGGCCCCGTATAGGGCCATACTTCGCACGATCCCCAGGTACAGTCTCCTGCAGGGGGCGTTGGGTCCCCTGATATTGGGCATCAGCCGCGCGAGTGCGGCTGACGCCCCTCTCAGTTTTGGGACCAAACTTCGGAAGTGATGTCCGAAGTTCCACCGGCCATCGAGTACGAGCCCCAGATACTTCATCGAGGGCTCGATGCCGATGCTGACGCCCCCTACCTGTAGACTGGATCCCGCAGGTGGCCCCATCCGAGGTCCGTGGAAGCACAGAGCCTCGGACTTGTGAAGGGCGACCTCGAGACCCAGCCGCCGTATCCGACCCACGACTTGAGCAACCCCTGCCGTGGCCTTTAGTGCTGCGTCTCGGTGCGTTGCTCCCCGCGCCGTAACGAGGGTGTCATCGGCGTAACACGTTACGGTGACCCCTCTGAGCAACGGACCACGCAGCACCCAATCGTAGCCGATGTTCCACAGGAGTGGCCCTAATACCGATCCCTGTGGAACACCGCACGACACATCCCGCCGACCCGGCCCTAGCCAACTCGGGTAAGTAATGGCCCTCTCTGAGAGATAGGCCCCGACAATTCGACGGAGGTAAGGAGGCACTCCATGGTAGATAAGCGCCTCCCTAATGCAACTCCAGGGCAGGGTGTTGAAGGCGTTGGCGATGTCAAGAGACACCGCCACCACCACCTCACCCTGTGAGACTGCTTCCTCCGTCAGGCCTCTAATGCGCATGATCGCGTCTACGGTGGAGCGCCCCTGACGGAAGCCAAACTGACTATCCGACAGATGTGTTATGTACCTGGACTACTACTAGGGGCTTTCAGCTTCGGGGGCGTTCCCCTTACACCCGGTATTATAATTAATTACGCCCTCACTAAATTTGGCGTTCACGATAGTTACGTCTTACGTCAGACCGCTAGAACCGCATGAGTTGCAACGCAATGCTCGAAGCTTGTCGTTCGGGCACAGTTCGGGTGCGTCGCGGGTAGGAATTTCGTTCATTTTTGAACGGAGTGAGAGGGCAGTTCACGCGAGGGCCGAGGGCTGGATATGTGGAGAGTGTGATAGTCATAAGTAGGTAGGTATTATGCTTGTCATTCGTTAATTAATATGCTTGAGCTTAGATGAAATTATTTTACTTATACTTATGCATTATTTTATTTTATTCAATGTATGCATGACTGACCTATATGAGATTAAGAAAATAATCAGAAGACGATCTGCCCAGGGGGGGGGTCATGACCCCCATGACCCCCCCCCTGGATCCGCGCCTGCTGTGAGCTGTAGACAACTTTGGACCATTTGCTGGTCTAAAAGGGGTGATATCCGCTTCCTTTAACCTTCTTCTTATTGTTCGTGCACACACGTTTACTCCACGCACTTCATTAAGCTCGGTTTTGATGTTAACTGACGTGAGGAAACGATTTCGCAGGGAAGTTATAACAATAAATCGGTCATCACGACCTGTGGTTGCTCGAGTTCTGCCTGTACCACGTCTCCTCCTGTAAGAACCTGTCTCTACAAACCTTCTGTATATTCTAGAAACCGTAGACTGGTTTAAATTTAAATTTCTACCAATCGTTCGTTGATCCAAGCCCTCCCGCACCAATGCTACAATTTGTGCCGCTTGTTCGGACGAAGTATCTATATTATGGTTCAAAAACTCTCGATGTGTTAAAAAACTAACCCAACAATTATGCTGGTAACAATAATTCAATCGACAAAACAAAAAAAATCAATGAGAATCAATTTAAAACTTTGCTATAAATAACACGCAAATCTGATACTACAAGTAAATTTTCTTTTCCCGGCTATATTCATTTGTTTTACTGCAGTTCTATTTTTAAATTTAATTTTTTTTTTAAGATTAAGAGCCAGTCTTTCCATATTTATATAATTTAATCTAAAAAGTTTGCATACTTATTATAAAAAATCCTTTTAGAGTAAACCTGAACTTTGATGCAGTTTATGAGTCCGTCAGTGTAGTTTAGGATTGATATGCAGTTTACAACGCCAGCCACTGAAAAAAAACTTATAGTAGTATCACGTCCTCGTCGCTGACCCTGTAAAATAAGTAAAAAAAACATTACCCTCCTTTCTTCGGTAGTCGGGTAAAAGTATACCATGTTGCTTCCAAGTTCCACCTCACGAATAAGCCAACACCTCTTGGGTCTCTCACCGGGCGGGGCCTGGCCGAGGTGACGTGGCCAGACATTTGTAACCATAAAATCATCAGAATAAGTCCAGTAAATCCATACTAATATTATAAATGCGAAAGTAACTATGTCTGTCTGTCTGTGTTACGCTTTCACGCCGAAACCAGTGGGATACTGAACCGATTTTGATGAAATTTGGTAAATGGGTACATTAGACCTTGAGAAAGGACATAGGCTATGTTTGGTCGCGATAACCGACATGCATGCGGGCGGAGCCGCGGGCAAAAGCTAGTTATCCATAATAAAGAAATCATTAAATCCATACTAATATTGTAAATCCGAAAGTAACTCTTGTCTGTTACGCTTAAATGCGTGCACCACTGAACTTATCTTGATGAAATATGGAACACAGGTCAAGCTCTAATCTACCTGATAGTTTAGATCAGGAAAGGACATAGACGTATGTTTAGACGCCATAAGCGAGTTTCCACGGGGGCGTAGTCGCGGGCAACAGCTAGTCAAAGCTAGCTAGCTATAATTTATACAGAAATTACATACCAATAAAGTAGTAGTGTAAATGATTTTTTACTCGGTCATTAAAAGTTTTTAGTACCTAGCTAGACTGGCGTGAGTATACAAAATAATAATGAGTACATAATGAAATGCAGGTAGCAAAAGAAAGAAAATCAATATAAAACAATCGTGACTGCATCCTAAACAAGTGATTAGCCAACAAATGTTAGGATTATTGTAGCCAAAAGCGAGCATCTATTTTATCTCAAGGAGGCGAAATTTTAGATACATTAAAATAAAACCAAATCATAAAGCAATAGCAGTTTAATAATGAATTTCACAACATTATTTACAATAATCTTATTAATACATATTTAAGTACTTTCAAGAGTTTAAAAACAAACTTATTTGTTAGTACCTGCTTAGTTATGGAAACTGTTTCTATTACAATCTGATAAGAATGTAAACTAGTATATTTCAGCAGATTATTTCGAAAAATAATATTTCCTATATCAATCTATAGGTACAATAGAAAAATGAAAATGAGTCTTGTATTCTTCATAAACAAATGTCTATCTCCAATTAGAGATTCGTTAAGGTACCTGATGCATGTTTCCTTCATTGAAACATTTTCAGTTTACTACATACTCCATCAGACCTCATTTAAAAATATTTCAATTTAAGGCTGCCTGTCCACCGAAGCGGAGCGAGGCTGCGGAGCGGAGAAACGGATAAATATTAACCAATAGGATTGCACAAAATCGAAGCGCGGAGGTTAATATTTGACCACTTCTCCGCTCCGCAGCCTCGCTCCGCTTCGGTGGACAGGCAGCTTAATGCTTTTGCCCTAGAATATAAAGACATTTCAGCTTACAATGAAGACTTACAATGAAAAAAAAAAAAAAAAAAGAGAGACAATAACCATGATATGTACTTATGGTTTCATAGGAATTTCAGGTTAATGCAGCTAATGATTTGACAATATCTACTATATTAATAGGAAGTGGTTTAACACAAAGAGTTAGCATTTTAGTGAAAGAAGCGTTTTAACTATAAAAATATATTTGTCTGCACTTATGTGCTAAGACATCCATTACCAATCAATCACCCCATCAAACGAGAAAATCACATATTTGTAATTTACACTTTTGATGGATAGAAAAATTGATGCTGCGACTGCAATCACACTACAACGAAACAGATATCACAAACATAATCCAAAAAGGTTTTATACAAAGCGAGCCACATATTACCGTCACTATGCAATGTATCTAAATAACAAATTAGTGTCAATGACTTGTATGTATACTTATAGATAAGCTATTTAGAACCAAAAAAAAAGACACTAGATAAAGAAATGGTGAATTTTGACACCAAATGTATCGAGTTTTAAAATAAAAAAAGGAAATGACAGTACAAGATCGTTTACCTTTAGTTATACCTAACCAAACGGAGTAGGTATACATATACATACTGATATGCATATAAGTCATTGTTTCGTACACTACTAATTAAGAACCAAAAATTTTTAGTAATTAGACTTGACTTAACAACACAACCTCCGGTATTAATTTCAGCAAAAGTTACCACCAATATTTAATCACGTGTTCAAATATGATGTGTCCACAGTGATGTCCAATGAGGTTAACATGGAGCGATGAAAGACGATTGCTTGATGGATATGCTGTGAAGTCTGTTCAGCTGCTTGCGTACTTACAGTTTAGAGCGCAGCTCGGATGTCTTAGCGGCTAATTGTCAAGATGGCTCCTCGAATCTGAAATGAGTTAACAGATTTATAAATGTTTAAAGTTAAATATGAATAATATTCTATAACATAGCGCTATCTAGACCAGAAGGAATTGTAATATGGTTTCTAAAATACTGTTTTAGACAAACATTGCATTTTATTTTGCAATACATATTATACATAGAAACACTTAGAACACACACACGGTTGCATAGACTACAATATAAATGCCAGATGTGAAGTTTATCGTCATCCTAACGGTAGATCCCAGTTGCATTATAAGCCTGGTTTTGCAGCCCAGGGGCCCGTTATTTCTTGCATGGCTTACTAGCTTTTGCTCGCGGCTCCGCCCGCGTGGATGTCGGTTATCGCGACCAAACATAGCCTATGTCCTTTCTCAAGGTCTAATCTATCCTTATAGCAAATTTTATCAAAATCTGTGTAGTGGTTTAGGCGTGAAAGCGTAACATACTGACAGAGAGACAGAGTTACTTTGACATTTATAATATTAGTATGGATTCTTGATTATACGGGAGCGTCTGCGTTTGACCTTGAAACATAGTGAAAACCTGTGTTGATAATATAATAAATAACTAACTAGTAAGTACATACCTCATGTTCATGGCGTTAGAGTTTCCAGGTTCGAGCTTGTAGCCCAAAGTCTCGTAAAACTTGATCAATTTGTCCTTACAATCTAGCGACATCTTATAGCAACCAAGTTCTTGAGCCAGCAGCGATACAGTCACTACGATTCTGGAAAAAGACATAAGGCATGACGAAACATGGATGGTAGAATTATTTGACATGATGCCCAGAGCTACATTCTATCATCGCACCGCTCGCCATAGACAGGGAATTGATCCCCACACATTGCATCCGAATACGGTGCGTACCGTGCGGTATGAAAGGAACTTTATCCCACGTACGCTCAAGCTGTGGAATGAACTCCCTGCCATGGTTTTCCCAAGCGACTACAATATGGGGTTCTTCAAGAGGGGCATTAGAAGGTTTCTTTCAGGGTAGGCAGCGTCGCATACGTCCATAGGCCGCGGTAACCACTTTCCACCAGGTGGGCCGTGTGCTTGTCTGCCACCTACCTAAGTGGTATAAAAAAAAACTCCCTCACTAACATTTTACCCAGACTGAGCCAGCTAGGTTAATTTTTTAACAACCACAATTAATTCAGTTACAGTTCATTAATTAGCTGCATCTAGTTTTGCTGCAATCCACTGCCGGTTTAAGAAGTCTATGTTTTTTTTTTTTTAAAGAATATTAGAACCGTTAGTTACTAATATTCCCTCTATTCATATGTGCTATTCAATTAGGCTATCTCAGTCCACTGCTGGACTTAGGCCTCTCCTAACTACTGTTTCCACGTTGGTGAGACGGGTTGGTATACGGTTTCATTTCGAGGTTTCCTCCTCTCGCAGTGATATCGTCTGCGTATTTTTCCGTTAGTCGTCTTTTACGACACCTTTCGGATGAGATGGGAGGGGGTGATGATACTTGTATTCTTTCTCCGTAACCACGTGG
This sequence comes from Eilema sororculum, assembly GCA_914829495.1. Taxonomy (NCBI): domain Eukaryota; kingdom Metazoa; phylum Arthropoda; class Insecta; order Lepidoptera; family Erebidae; genus Eilema; species Eilema sororculum. The sequence goes on along the minus strand of OU618553.1, from coordinate 10,107,590 downwards.
ATATTTTTTTTTTCGTGCGGAAATCCCCTCGGATACCTCCGCTGCCGGAGCCGGAAGGGGAGATTATGTCGGACTCGAACCGACTAAAACCGCACGCCGACTGTGGGTCGTGGTGCTAGGTCGAAGGTGAGGTTGTCATCGACATATCCCTCGCACCTCGGCTGACCCAGGGCCATCCCTTACGGTCGGGCCCTCCTCGGGAGGAGGGACACCAGTGTCCCTGACTCGCCCCCGGAATGGGGAGGCACTCTTTTCAGCGCGCCGCCGTCGTGGCCTGCTTCTGCTGGGGTGACAGGCGGCTCCACCCGTCACCCCTAGGCCCGCGCTCATGGGGGACGGAGGTCAGTCAGTGCCCTCCGACGCCCGAATTCCTGCGCGCACGGGCGGAGCGTTTCGCGAGTCTCTCGTTTGCGCCGCCTCTCCACCACGCGGATATTATGCTATTCCAGTCAATAAATTTATGTCTCTGCCAAATATCATCTAGATTCATTCAGCCGTTCTGGCGTGATTGATTAACAAACATTAGTAAGTAATACATTATGGGTTTGGGTGATCAAAAATTAGTAGGTACTTACAATTTGCCCAACTGTTTGCCTCTGTAAGTGTCATTTACGACTACGTCTTCTAAACGGCCACGCTGGAAAGTTCAAAAGATAGCTGTTAGTTACATCCGACGTTTTATACTTATGTCCGTTAATACATGCGTGCTAATAGCCTTACTGCTAGGGATAGGGATGCTGAAGACCGTGAAGTGCGAAATGGAAAAAAGTCCGGAAAGCGGACCACGGGATCCCAGGCGAAAGCCTCGGATGAAACCAGGATTCAACGCCGATATGATAATAATGAACGAACCGGAATGCCATTGTTTTATTTGGTAACTTATGGCTTCAACAAGACAAAAATTCAAGTTTTTCATATGTTATTTTAGTTCCGGAATGTTCATGGATCTTAACATAAGCAGAGGTATTTCAAATACTTTTCGATTCAACATTAAAGCAAGTTTTTTTATTTATATATTCTAAATCGAAAACTTGTTTTAAAGTTATTCTCATATTACATTGACCATCGTTCCTATCTAGACCTATTAGGAAGTGTTCTTATACCTGCCTGTGTGTGTACCACTTAAGATGTGTAGGTACCACTTCTTAACGCGGAACTGCACTTTGTTATTGCTATAATAGGTAGGTAGTATTCCCCCAAACATTTGTTATATGAGCGAACAATAATACCTATATGCCATCCACACATCGTGCAGATGTGTCAAACGTGCGGATACAAGTAGGTACAGTGAAATTAGTCTCGAGTTTTTGCATATGTAGTGGTGTGTATATTACTCAGATCTTAGAGCGCGTTTCCGCTATATCGTTCTGGCCTATACAAAAATGTTTCGATATCCTAACATTACTATTTAATTTTATACTTATCCCTAGCAACACTCTGATTTTTGTTTTCAATAAAAACAAGTTTTATTTTTTTAGAAAAAGGTTTTGACTTTATAAAAAAAAATTCTTTCAATTTCACGTCCTTGAGCAAACGACAAGGCGACTACCGTGAAACAATAAAATATCGTGTCGTTCTTTAGATGATAGTAGTTTAGCTATAGGTAAAAAGTTTTGACCATAATAATTACGAAACAAAACAAATAAATAAATCGTCACTTGATAGTGGAAAGTGGAAACACGCACAAAACCAGAATAAACCAGTTTACGCTGTCCGCAGGTGCCACGTGCAGTCCGGCGTCAGTCGCTTGGTACCGTTAAAACATAAAGCACACATTTCATTCAAAAATTATAATTATTACGTAGTTTAATTGTTAAATTTTGTATTTGTTGATTGTTGTTATTGTTTGTTATTATTTTTATAATATTTGTTGAAGTGTATTATTTGTGTGTAAGTGTTGTAACTTTATATTGTTAATTCAAAATGGCTCCAGTGTTAAAACACGGTCGAGGCAAGCCTTTGACTTCTCAAACTAAAGAAGTTTTGTACTGTTTGTACAAATATTTCGAAAATGAGTGTAATAACAACCCGAGCAGTATTATGAACCCCACTCAATTAGTTGCTAAATCAACAGGAATTTCAATAGCATCCGTCAGAAAGGTAGTATCAGAAAGCAAATGTCGTCCTTCAGATCAGGAAGTAACATTTAAATCTCCTAAAAAGAAACCGAATCGTAAACCTACAATAGTAATCGATAACTTTGATCAGCAAGTTATCAGAAGAACAATTCATGACTTCCATATCACAAATAAAGAAGTTCCCACTTTGAAAACTTTGCACGCAAAATTGAAAGAAGATATCGATTATAAAGGTTATGTCAGCACGTTACGAAAACACGTCATGTCATTAGGTTTTAATTGGAAGCAAACAGAAGATAACCGGAAACTTCTTATGGAAAAACACGAAATTAGTTACTTGCGAATTAATTATTTGATGAAAATTGCTGAACATCGTGAACAACGCCGACCAATTGTTTACACCGACGAAACATATATACATACATCACATACCCTCTCGAAATCTTGGTCAGATGGAAGCACTTCAGGTTTGAAGCAACATATATCGAAAGGCAACCGCTTAATCATTGTTCATGCCGGTGGCATGGATGGCTTTATACCAAATGCATTGCTTATGTTTAAAGCCAACCAAAAAAGTGGAGATTACCACGACAATTTGAACTATGACAACTATTCAGGGTGGATTCAAACTCAATTAATACCCAACTTACAACCAAATAGTGTTGTTGTTGTTGTTGACAACGCACCATATCATAGCTCAATACAAAATCCTGCACCGAATAGTAATTCTAGAAAACAGCAAATGATTGACTGGCTGACATTTCGAAACATTGAGCATTCATCCACGTTGCTTAAGCCTCAATTATATGAACTGATTCTGCAAAACAAGGCGAGATTTGTAGAGTACAAGATAGACGAAATATTACGACAGCACGGTCATACTGTGCTGCGTTTACCACCATACCATCCGGAGTTTAATCCTATAGAAAATATATGGGGGATAGTGAAAACATATGTCGCAAAAAAGAATGTCGCAATGAATATGAAGGTTATAATGTCATTAGCTGAAGAAAAAATGAACGCCATAACTGTAGAGGAATGGAGAAAAGTTTGTCTGCATGCTATTGAGGAGGAAAACAAATATCAGGGTAGAGACGCAGCTTTAGACACAATATCAGAACGAATCATAATTAATTTAAATAATTCATCTGATGAAAGCGAGAATGGGGATGATTGTGATATGCCGGGGGTTGATGAATTATTAGAATAAAACATTTATGGCCGGAGAACACCTAATTCATACACGTCTTCACTGAAGTGAAAACCGGCATTCACTGCTTGTAATGTTTAGAAGTGGCTTGTCTGCCTCATACAGTTCCATAGATTACAATGCAGTGGATACACATTTTCACGTCCGTATTAGTACGTAGTGCGTATGCGTAGACGTGTACGCATTTGGTGTGCTCCAGCCACAAACGTATATTACCTTTAAAAAAATAAAAACTAAAAATAAAATGTTGTTTTTTTTTATTTGCTGACCATACACTACTACAAACGCAAAAATTTCTCCAAGCTAATTTACCTGTATGTGTTATTTAGTGGCGTTCATTAGGCGTGTGACTAAATTAAATATAGAATGGGCCCTCCGTACTTACTTAGTCATATGCAGCCAAATAGGCGCAAAACAAATGAACACATAACGAAATATGGTTCCACTTTAAGATATGTAGGCACAGCGGTCTGGCTCAGCTGTCTATGACTTTTACAATATAACATTACGTAATATTTGACATACCACTGAGCAATTGTGTATGAATTTCTGTTCGATTGTAAGTGTTGCGGCGCCGATTAGCTTCGAAATGCGAGTGTCTTCAATAACTGTGACGTAATAACCGCCAGATTGCTTCATCTTTGTAAACCTCTCTGTAACAGAAATTCGCCCGTTATCAAAAGAGTTAATAAATAATAATCCATACATGATTAAAATCACCCCAATGCACACGACACTTTCGTTAAAATACAAATAAATTATGTACCAAATATAATGACCGATCACTATGTAACAGGACACGTGACACAGTACATGGCAGGGCTCATCATAAAATTGTAAACAGTGCTAAAAACCCTTCTTGGCACTCGGGTAAAAATGGTTTCGAAAGAATAAGCAGTTTGTGTGATATCCTGAAGCCGGTAGCAGCTAGTTGTTGGAAATATAAAAGAATGGTTGTATATTATTATCACGTATCGACATTTACAGAGCAGGAACTCAGCAAGGTTCATAGAAAGGTTATTATCACTGCGCCGACGACGCCGGTTTCTTCAAGGTTGCGTGTTTAAATGCCAATGTGCTATGCATTCCTAAGACTTGTTTTAACGTCGCATAGGTTATTAGAGCCTAAAAGTACAAGAAGGAAGAAACTGCCTTGCTAGGGTAGGTATATAATATCATTACTAAAACTAGACTTTACGCAAATATCATTGCGGATCTTCGGTGTCGAAACGACATGATTATCGGTATCAGTACTGCTATTTATGAGTTTGCGTACCTACCTGTGCAAATTGAAGATTTGCAATTTTTGGACATAAAGTAACAATTGTCTAATGGAGAATGTTCACTCATTTTGTATTCTAGCTACTTTTTTCTTTTTCTATTGTGTGATGAAAATAAAAAATAGGTACATGTGAAAGAATTATTTCGATATATCAACTAGTTTCCAAGAAATGGACTCATAAAGTGGCCGCTCGGCGACCGGCTCGCGATAGATGCGTGTGACGTCATTTTATGTAGCCCAGTCGCTTCAGTTGGCGCTGCCTTTTTTTTTCCGTGCGGAAATCCCCTCCGATACCTCCCCTACCGGAGCCGGAAGGAGAGGTTATGTCGGACTCGAACCGACTAAAACCGCACGCCGACTGTGGGTCGTGGTGCTAGGCCGGAGGTGAGGTTGTCATCGACATATCCCTCGCACCCCGGCTGACCCAGAGCCATCCCTTACGGTCTGGCCCTCCTCAGGAGGAGGGACAACGGTGTCCCCAACTCGCCCCCGGAATGGGACGGCGCGCTGCAGCGCGCCGCCGCCGTGGCCTGCTTCTGCTGGGGTGACAGGCGGCTCCACCCGTCACCCCCAGGCCCACGCTCATGGGGGACGGAGGTCAGTCAGTGCCCTCCGACGCCCGAGTTGCCTGCGCGCGGGTGGCGCGATCCGCGAGTCTCTCTCGCTCGCGCCGCCTCTCCCGTGTCGCCGTCCCCTTCACGACCATTACCTGCTCGCTGAAGGAGACGCCGGCCGCCCACGAGTCCGCGCAGCGGACCCTTGCTGTGAGCAGGGTGGCGAAGGTGAGAACTCTCACTCCAAGGGCCGCCACTAGCTCCCGCCTCGGACCGGCCCATGCGGGACACTCGGTGAGCGTGTGCAGCCCTGTGTCCTCGCTCGCGTCGCAATGATGGCACTCGGACGTTGGCTCCTTTTCGATCCGACACAGATACCGCCTGAAGCACCCGTGCCCGGTGATAATCTGCGTCAGTCGATACGAGAGGCTGCCATGTGGCCTCTCTAGCCATTCCCCCATGATGGGCCTTACCGCCTCTATGACGGCATGCCCTGCGCGTGGTTGCTCAAGTCGTCGCTCCACTCCGCCACCATGATCCTGTGGAGCCGGGATCTCTCGGCCCGAATGTCTTCGGGCTCGGGATCGTATCCCCGCTCCCGCGCCTCCTTACGGAACCGATACAGTGCCGCAAGGGATTTCGCCTCCAGGATCCACGGTGGCGATCCGGCTAGGAGACTCGTCGCTTCGAAGGATATCGTGCAGTACCCCCTAAGGGCCCTGGAGGCCATCCTCTGCTGCGGCGCATGCAGCAGTTGCACGAACCAGTTGGCGCTGCCTTACGTTTCACCAGAAATCTCAAAAACTACTATCCTGATTTCAATTGACGGTAGCGAGGAAGATTATAGGCCAAATTTTTCATTTTCACGTTATTGGCCTATAACCTTCCGCTATCCAAAACAAAAATATTTTTTGAAATCAGACCAGTAGTGCCTGAGATTTCTGGTGAAACGTAAGGACGCGCTAACTAAAGCGACCGAACGGGGCTACATAAGATGACGTCTATTTCTATGACGCATTCAATATTTTTCAGAAGTTTGAATGCCTGTATATTCATAAGTAGCTAGGTACTTAATATTTTTGAATGAAACAAATAGGTACCTACAGATGTATTTATATTGCATGTAGGAAATTTTTTTCATAAGGAAAAACTAAAATTACGTTAAACCGGAATATGTAATATTATTTCCTAATACAGAAAATCCTTCCTCGAAAACCACCTACGACCTCTGATTATGCGCTAGTGATAACGCATGGCCTTGGCAACCCTTCAGCCAACACTGTGGGAGTGTGGGTTGTGTAATAATATTCATTACAACATTTAAATGTAACACCATTCAGTTTTAGTTTTAGTATTTGTGTACATACCTATGCAGAAAACAAGTGCGGATTCAAAGGGCGATCGTTCTTACAACACCTATTAGAGTCCTCTCAGTAAAGGGTATACCGCGAGATGGTGTTTTTTTTACGTGCGAAAAATCCCCACGGACACCACCACCCCGGAGCCGGTGGAGGTGGTTATGTCGGACTTGAACCGTCTCAAACGCACGCCGTCTTGGGTCTTTGGTTGCCAGAGGTGAGATTGCCGAAAAAATATCTCTCGCACCCCGGCAGACCCAGGACCATCTCTTTCGAGTTGTGGGGACCATAGCACTGTGTGCTGCCGCCGCGGCCTGCTTCTGCTAGGGTGACAGGCGGCTCCACCGATCACCCCCAGGCCAGCGCTTATGGAGGACGGAAGTCGTTCTGCGACCGCCGACGACCGGTTCGCCTTCGCATAGCGAGAGGGTGTGGGATTTGCCGTCTTATTTTGAAACAAGCAATTTGACTTAAGTAATAGGCGGTCAAATTACTCTTGCACCCTGCATAGCACAAGTGCAGGCTGACATCCTTATTTGACAGGCGACCGAGGACTTTGGGAATTCCAGGTGACTCCTTGGTGGCATCCAGTCATTCAGGCACCCGATATTAGTTGGTGAGATATGTTAGGATTGTACATAACACTTGTTATTCTATTTTGCTAATTTCTTTGACATTTACTAGTAATTCATAAGGTTTACTTACCATCAAATTGATATCGTGTAATGTTGCCGACACTCGTTAGCTGACTCAATAGTTGCAAAAATCCCTTGTCATAGTCAGATCGCTGTAGCGGCCTTACTACCATCCAATCTTCCCCAGGATTCGCCGCACTGATTTTAGGCTTGAACTGTGCCGGGCTTTTGTTGAAGTCCAGTCGCTTAAGTATCTCGGGATCGAAGAGATACTCCGATGACTTACCACCCTAAAACAAAAGAATAACCTAGTTTGTAATAATCGCCACAATCCTGTTTCAGGTCTATAACGATGTGTTTGTGAACGACTTTGGTAGCCAAAGTGCGTTATGGTAGTTTCTTCAGTCAGAGGAACTTTGAGTTGTGAACTTGCAGTTATGGAAAAAGTTGTTATTACACGCAAAGTCGGTAGGATTGACCTATGTCGGACGTGCCATCGTATCGTTTCGAAGAATCCCGCAGATATATAATTTCAGATTGTCCCAGACTCGTCAACAGGCAAGAATTGCAAATACCATACCATCCACGCAATGGTAAATTAGCAACTTGCCTGAGGTAGAATATAATCTAGTAATCAGAGGTTCGAAGCAGGTAAGGTAACATATAATATTATGTAAATGATTCGATTTTATTCAATGCAATGCTTTTTGTTTACTTTCCAAACATAAAAAAAGTTCAATGAAGAAACTTACATAGCAACACGAGAAGGCGCGGAATATAATCATAATAAATGCTTCACCGGAACGACCACTCGGAACCAATTTTTGCGCAAAACTACTATAATTAAGGTACCTAACCTAATGACCTATGCAACGTTACATGGCGCAATAAAAAAATATTTTTTGTGTTTATTGACATCACCATTATCGCCAAATAAGTTGTTATTTAGGAGTGATAGTGATAAGTCGATTAGAGTGCCGAACAATGATTCATTGATATCTTGACGAAAGCTTCGTGATAATCGGAAAAGATAAAATATTTGGGTCTAGTTCATGCTTCGTTAGGTCAAGATTATGATATGAACTTTGAAGTAATGCCGCTTTACCGGTACAAAAATCAAATGCGAAATTGATCTACCTAAATTGAAAATGCGAAAATCACTCTGTATTTCTGTATGTTACGCTTTCACGCGTAACCACTAAATCGATATTGATAAAATTTGGCCATTGGTCATCTATCATCATTATCCTCATAGTTATTGCGCAGTTGCGTCAAAAGTTTACGTTTGGAGCTCGAGATTCGCTTCAATGTTTTGATTAGTATTGCCGCTTTTCCGAGAGCCACTGTGATCTAACCTCCCAATCCTAAGAGGAAAGCTTGCGCCAGAGCCTGGTCCGTTAATACACCGACTAGCAGGCGAGGTTGGCTTGGGCCTCAAAGTGTCAAGAGGGCCCTGTACACATATCGTCATTTATACAACTAGCTGACGCCCGAAGGCATCGTCCGCGTGGAATTCTGTTCCCGTGACACATCGGAACGTTGGATAATGGATATTCAAATCTTCCGTGAGCCTAAAGAACATAAGAAAAAAAATAACGCAGGTCGAGCTGTTCTCGGGGTTTGCGTTTAGCAACGTTAATTTTTTTTTATAGGAAGGTTGAAGATGTTTTCGCGTTCCGATACCGAATATGAGAGAGTCTGCATCTATATCCATAATTGTGTGATATGTACTTCTAACATTGATATCTAGCACACATATCAATGAGATTTAATCTATAATGTTATTTCTTGTTAAATTAGATAAAATGCTAATGGCACATTCATATCCAGGAAATCAAACTCATGCATTATGTATTATCAGACCAAGTAGGTAACTAGAAAAAAATGGTGGAATATATTATTTTGCTGTACAAGTTAATGAATGGGAAGCTATTTCTTGTTCCTTTATTTAATGGGAAATACAGTTCAGCCACTTAAAATGTGTAGACTTTAACCTGGTTCCTTGAGTAACGGAGGTCTGACCAACCCTGGGTGAAAAGTCTGCAATAGAGCTTCATGTGTTAATCAGCAGGTGGACAGCCTCCGTGGCGTGGTGGTGGCGCAGGAGGCGCGGGTTCGATCCCCACTCAGTGCAAATATTTGTATGCATGAATATTGAGTATTTGAATTGGTCTGGTCGTGCCTCAGAGAGCATGTTAAGCTGTTGGATCCAGTTGCCTTACGAACATGTATGGCAGTTGTTAGAGGAATTGGGTGAAATGGCCCCACATAGAAGGGCTGATCACCCGTCCGTTCAAGCGGTGTCCCCACTGGCAGAAGTAGTAGTAATCAGCTGCAGGTGTAGCAGCAGTACATATGCCATTCAAGTTACTATTGATAGATGGGAAGCACTTAAGATAAGAGATATTTAATGACAAACAGAAGCTAAATCCGGGTACTTATTTCTGTCTACCCCGGAATCGCCAGAGGAAAAAGAACATCATCATTCTTGCATTAGTCCTAGTTGCATCAATTTTTTTCTTTCACCAAATTAATACTTTCAGATGATTGTGCTATTGAAACTGTGCCCACTCTTGTTAACCAAAACAACTATAAATATATATCTTGTTATCCGAAAATAAATTATTTAAATTGAATTGAATAAAAGCACCTAGTATAAATATACTAGTAGGTGCATGGTATATTTTAGCTTATTAATTTTTTTAAACAAATTGCAGAATAAAAATTGTTGATAATTTTAAGATTGTGCCTACATTAAACTTCATAGATGATCATTATCTACTTGACCACTGTAAATCTGTTAGTGTACAATAAAGAATTATCTATCTATCTATGAATAACATGTAAAGGGTAGGAAAAGGGATATTAAAGATCCACATCACCAAAATATTGTATGAAATTGGCAGCCAAAATCCTGGCTGCCAATTTCAGCCACATCATTGAGATATTTGTAAGTAACAAAAATGTAATACTAGTCTAATTATATTTTTTGTATGAACCGAGAATCGAATCTCATGTACAGGAATCGCACTCGCTACCACTATACAACCAAGTAGAAAAAAATTATAATAATATTCAGTCGTTAATACTACGTAATGTATGCAAAATGTGTGTATAACTTACCACATTGTTATGTTTCTCCATTCCCATTTTAATTTTATTTAGATAGCTAGAATTCCATGCAACAGTGGGGACACTTATCTCTTATTAAACATTAAATAGCACTAAGTTACGTTATTCATGCCACGAGACAAAAACACGTCCGTAATAAATCTAAGGAATTTGAATAGTGAAAGTATTTGATATCATAGTTTATCACAACTTGCCGGACAAGGCCGAACAGCGCAACAAGAGCAAAGCAAAAAGCAAAGCCAAAGCATAAAATTGTTAAGAAATAGTCAAGTGTCAACACTGTCAACATTTCAACAAAATAATATGTGAGTGTGAACGTCAAATTAAATCAAAATATTCAAATAGCAGACGAAAATGCAGATGTTAAAAATTGTAAGCACAATAAATAAGTATACTATTTCGAATGAATAAAAATAATACAAACTATATTTGTGCGAATTGAAGTAAATTAATAAAATAAGAATTTAATAATCCTTATTTGTTTTTGAACGTACCGATTTGATGTCATTTTCTACCTGTCATATCCTCTGCCATAAATGTCATAGTCATATGTTCTGTAAAAAAAAACTACTAATTAAGACTTTTAAGGTTTGTTGTTATACAACCGATGCGAATTTATTTTTTTATCTGAATTGTGTTGAATTATAAGTGAAAGCCCCCACAGACTACTATATTTGAAATGGCTCTCTGCAAAATAAACACATTTGTTAACTTACTAAGAAACAATCGCCAAATTACAACTTTGTGCAAAAGTGCAACAAATACAAATTATTTCAAATACTCCAATCCATATTTAATTAGTTCCCAGCGATGGCTCTTCCATGAATCATATAGAAAAGGTGGATACGACACAGAACTAAAGCTTTCTTACTGGGAACACATGAAGAATGGTTACAAAGAACTTGGAGAAGAGTTGAAGTTATTTAAAGAGGAGGTTAGAGAATTAATCATAACTGATCCACTTGTTATTTCTAGACCAGGTAAGATTTATTTCAATATTATCTGATGTAGATACAATAAATAATATTATACATTAATAATAATATATTTTTTCCCACTGTACTTATTCTCGCTGCCTTTTAACATCATAATTTTTAAATTTGTTCTATAATATAATTCTATTTGTATGTAATTAAAAATGAGGCTAAAAATCAGCCAAAATCGCAGCCAACGTTGGCAACAATATTATAACAGCCAAACACATAATCCCATTACACGAAGGTCTCAGACAATTTTATTTACAGATGTTTCACTATCATCATTTTCATATTGCTGCTACTTGTATTGATTTAGGCTGCCAATTTCAGCCCCATTAATTAAAATATTATATTAAATCATTCAGTTATATTAGTTTAAGGTTTGTATTGCAATAGTACCTAGGGATACATAGAAAAAATTGGATCCCTTGAGTATATCTCCCTTTTGTGGAGGAAAGCCATTTTGTTCTAATTCACATGAAAAGGAAAAGGCAGAATCATAGGGCACCCAGGCAAGTGCAAGCTTTAGATGCAACTGAGATTGGTGCTTGGATGTTGATGATTGAACCACAGTATAACAAGTAATCTTACAGTAGTTCATAGCGTTTGATGTTTGCGGAAATGCTGCCTGTTGCAGTTTTGTCAGGGTTGTCACTGCAGTTTTAATGTTTAATTCTTTTTCTGCAATATTTGTTTAACCCCTAGTCTCTTTCTTCTCTCAAGGCATATCACTAACTTACTTACTTACTTACTGCCAGCAGGGGACGCCGCGGCCGGACGGGTGATCCGCCCTCTTGCGTAGGGCTATTTCACCCATTTCCCCTATTCGGCTATTAAGGCATATCAACTCACACTACTAAACTAACTAGCTGATGCCCGCGGATCCGCTCGCGTGGATGTCGACTATAGCGACTTTTGGTCATATCTCTAGTGCTACTGAACCAATTATGATCAAACATATTATTGATTAAGTACCTATGACTTTTTGAATTTAAATTCGCTTTCTTTGATCGCTAAATCCATATCCATACTAAAACATTTATAAAAATGCGAAAGTAACTCTGTCTGTCTGTCTGTATGTTACGCTTTCACGCCTAAACGACTGAACCGATTTTAATGAAATTTGGTATAGGGGTAGATTAGATCATGAGAAAGGACATAGGCTATGTTTGGTCGCGATAACCGACATCCATGCGGGCGGAGCCGCGGGCAAAAGCTACAGTAGATGATACATTCGAAATCAGCTACCCCAAAAACCCTAAAAACGATACTAGGTATATCGATTTTAGTGAAAATTTCATGTTCGCCATTTTGGATCGCTAAATGGATGATAATATTATATTCGTAATCAGAAACCCAAAAACGATACTCATATCAATTTTAGTGAAAATTTCGAGGCCGCCATATTTGATCGCTAAATGGATAATCGTAATCGAAATAATAAGCAATTTTAACAAACGCGTCGCTCGACCGGTGACCTTCTTGTGTATCTCACAAACCGTTGGGCACAAGCCATCGAGAACCAAGGTGAGGCACTAGCGGTCAGCCTAGATATAGCGAAGGCCTTCGATCGGGTATGGCAGAGAGGTCTTCTTGCGAAGCTACCATTTTGCCTCACTGTGTGTTTTCTACCGCCTATATAATGGTTTGTGCTCAGATGAATTATTTGACATGATGCCCACAGCTACATTCTATCATCGCACCGCTCGCCATAGACAGGGAATTCATCCCCGCACATTGCATCCGATTACGGTGCGCACCGTGAGGTATGAAAGGAACTTCATCCCACGTACGCTCAAGCTGTGGAATGAACTCCCTGCCATGGGTTTTCCCAAGCGACTACAATATGGGGTTCTTCAAGAGGGGCATTAGAAGGTTTCTTCAGGGTAGGCAGCGCGAGTGTTACGCCCCTGGTGTTGCATACGTCCATAGGCCGCGGTAACCACTTTCCATCAGGTGGGCCGTGTGCTTATCTGCCACCTAAGTGGTGTAAAAAAAAACAAAACGAGCCAATAAAAATATAAAAAAATAAAAACGTGAATACAAATGAGACAGCCCTGAATTCTTAGTACCGAGTAAAATGCATGGCTGTACTGATTAGCACTCCGTCCCACATCATTCCCCTCACCCCGCACGATTGCTCCGTCTAGACGGTTTCGTTAGACTGTGATTGAATACTCATCACTCCCAGATGAATAAATAGGGCATAAAGTAACCTTAGTCAGCCAGTTCTTCAATACTCTGATACTAACTTTCCTTGGCCTGCTAACAGGGGCTGGGTCTTCGGATAGTGCTCCAGTTAGGCCTAATAATTATGCCAGGACAATACCTGGAGGGGCTCACTGCAGAAAATTATTTCCTTGCACATGGTCCTCTGTCATCACTATAACATATTCATATTCGATTCCTGGTCCCACCCTAATGTTTCATCTCGGAGTCCGGGGTACACCTTCCGTCCGGGGTACAGCTTTTACTCTACTTCGAATGGCTTTTAGCATTTATTGTAGTTATTTTGTGAGACTATTTGCAAACATTTCATCTCCTACAACGTCAAGCCAGCGCTTCTTGGGGCTACCCAGGCGGCATGGCCGCACCAACAAAAGTGACTTCTGCATTTTATCTACGATGTCACGGGCATAAATATCCTTACCCTTGATATCCACCGCAGCATTTTCATCTACGTGGCACGCGGCACCTGCTTATGGCGCTCCAGCAGCGGTCACGCTTTATAGCCGTGTAAAAGGATGGGCTTACTGATCGTTTTATAGACCTATCCCTCCAAACACACACCGACACCACTCACTTCACACCACGTGGCCCACGCGGTAGCAATGCGTGTCTTGACACCGCTATCGATGTCATCAGTCGTATGCAGTACGGATTCCAGGTGGTTAACCTGGTCCGTACGCTCGATCAATAATCGCCTATGCGGACGTGTGTGAGATCTGTAGAGTTTAACGCCATGCTCTCATTTACATACCTACATGTCTTTGCTACATTTAACTTCAAACCGCCACCCCATGTCACACGCCGCACCAATAAAACAGAAACTGATATACAACTACTGATACTGACTTACAACTGTATAATAATAAAAAGGACATCAAATCAATGACTAGTGTCACCGCCCACCAGTAACGTCTGTGCAAAATCTAGACTGCTCTTTGCCGCATGAAGAATCGCAAATCGCAATCGCAGATCTCCGACAGATCTACGGGGAGTGTTAGAAATGGTTTGTTAGTATGCCCATACCATTTGGCTGAACCTTAAACTTTTACCAAGCATGTCAACTTTTAAGATGTTATTCGTGCATATAATAACAACCCTCCATTTCTTACCAAAACCCTCTTGTCGGGGCTCGACTATGCTTATGATTGAATTAAGATAAAACAAAAAGGGTTAAGTACTTACGTACAGTCATGTACATGTACATACTGTTATCGGACTATTTTCAGCCTAAATGGTCCGCTTAAAAAGCGGTCGTGCATTTTTCCATATCTGTATCTGACTGACCTAAAGAATACGCTACAGTTACCCTTCTCATTGTTTGCCGATGACACAATTTTTTTTGGAAATTCCCTATTCCAATCGCAAGATATCCAGAGAGATTTGGACGTCATATTTGGTTCTCTTAATGCTACAAAATGTACCATACTACACATAGGTAAAAATAACCCCTGTATACCATACTATCTTAGACAGCATCAACTGACGCCAGTGAATACACAGAAAAATTTGGGTGTTACAATAAGCAACGACTGGAAATGGGAAACACACATCAACATAATTGTGAAAAGAGCAAACTCCATGTTATATTTAGTAAGAAAATCCTTCAAATGTCTCACACCAAAAACATTTGTGAAATTGTACAAAACATACATAAGACCAATGCTGGAATATGCATATGTTGTTTGGGATCCCTACTTTAAGAAGGATATATCACTCCTCGAAAGTGTACAGAGGAGAGCTACTAAAATGGTTGGCGTATTGAAAAACAAACCCTATAATCAACGCTTGAAGTACCTTAGCCTCACAACACTTGAAAACCGTAGGCAGAGAGGAAGTCTCATCGAAACCTACAAAATACTGAACGACCATTATGATATCAATACCATCCAAGACATGTATAGCCTCAATGAAAACAATCACCTGAGAGGTCACCCACTAAAGCTATGTACAATGCGATCCAGACTCGAACCCCGGAAACACTTTCTACCTAACCGTGTTGTTAGAGAGTGGAACTTACAGACTACCGGAAGACGTTGTTCTGGCGCCCAGTGTGAATGCTTTTAAAATCAAACTCGACAAAATCTCCAGATCACCCGACACACACGTATCAGCTCAATAGCTGTTGGTGTGTTTTACATAAATAATAATAATAATAATCTCGTTGCTAGTTTTTATGTATAAATAAATAAATATTATTTTTAATTTAATTTTTATTTTATACTTTTTAAATTGATCTACTAGTCAAGCTCTTTCATTTGATACCCATATTGAGGGAGTTACGAAGAAATATATGTATTCCGACATGTTGTGTGCGGCCGCCATCTTGGACCGATTTTTTTTTCAAACATAGCCAAGAACACTCCCGACTAATATACCTTTCAAACAAAAAAAAACTAAATCTAAATCCGTTCATCCGTTTAGGCGCTACGATGCCACAGACAGACACGCACGCACACACACACACAGACACTTCAAACTTACAACTCCCCGTCGTTTTTGCATCGGGGGTAAATAATGGTTTATTTTGGATATAACCTCTTGGACAACGCACACAAGTATAAGCAGAGGAAATTGTAATAAAGGACAATGTGCAAAATGGTACCCGAATGAAAGGTACTCCAATAGATATGTATGTACCTAGTGTTGTTTAAAAGGCTTACTAGGTACAATATTTACTATGGCCATCAGTCTCTGATCTGGTTGCTTTTGGAGATAAACATACATATCAGGACCACCTTATCTGAGAACGTAGGAGGTAGGGCACCGCTGAGCGTTTCCGTCCCAATACAATTGAACAATCCGACTGAGGAAGTACCTCCGCCCTCCAGAAAAACGCGGCCATAATAACCTTGTGTCGTGTTCCAGCCGGTGAGGCTCACTGGAGAGCTTTTGTGCTGTCAGTAGGAAAGCCAAAGGCTTGTCCTACTTTGTTTCTGACGGCGCAGAATCTCTATTATTACACAGTCGGCAGCACGGGTGTGACTCTATGTTGCACAAGTCCATAGGCCACGACAACTACTTTCCATCAGGCGAGGTGAAGTCAAAATGACGTGTGCGTTATAAAAAAAAGGTAGGCCGTGTGCTTGTCTGCCAGTTAAGTGGTATAAAAAAAGCAAAAAGAAGTTTATATGTTTATTAGGCTGCCCGCCCACGTCCGATAATCAGAGACCGACTTTTTGTAGGAGAAAAGTTATTTCAACTGATCTCACCCTCTCCCTTCCTATCCAGAACAACACGTGCGGGTCTGCGGTACCATCCACACACGGCGGAATCCATTCCATCTCGCACTAAACGGTTTGGGGGCTCTTTCCTCTGCCGCACGATAAAGAGCTGGAATGCTCTGCCCGCATACGTGTTTCCCTCCTCTTACAATCCCGGGTTCTTCAAGCGGGGCGTGAAAAGGCATCTATCAAGGCCGTCAAGTTAGGGACCACCATTTTACGTCCAATGGCACCGGGAATGGTGGTCTGTATCTTCTGGACTGCACTTCAGCTTTGTTGCCATCTAGCGGGGTGCAGTCAACTGACGGACCAAATATAAAAAAAAAAAATTATACCTTTCTAATGGCATATGAATTATGAATTCATGACTATTGGACCGGGTAACCACGATCCGTATACATTTTTGCTCATTGTCCTTTGTAATCGATCGATGTCTGTACATAGAAAAGATACGAGAAAAACTGTTACTGGGGAGGGGGACTTTATAAACGTATTATAAATAAATATTCTACAACATTCTACACAACGCTATCTAGACCCATGGTAAGCTATAGCTTGTGTTATGGAATCGAAAATGCGGATAAACATACTTATATACTTTTTTTGTAAATACATACATATTATACATATAAACACCCAGACCAATGCAAATAGCCATATTCATGCATACAAATATTTGCACTAAGCGGAAATCGAACCTGCGCCTCCTGCGTGGCAGTCGCGTGCACTACCGCCACGCCACAGAGGGTGCCAAAACAACGTTAGTTGGAATTTTTGTATTTATATATAAATAAAAAGACATGGCTTAAAAGTCTTGTAACCAAGCCAAAATAATTCATTAAAAAAATATGGCAGTAACAAGAATAACTATTTTATCTGTGGTACTGGTACAAAATATTCAAAACTCAAATAAACCGTTGATTGAAGTGAGCCAAAAATAATTTTGTGGTTCCATTTTATCTTTTTGTTGTCAAGTTTCATTTTGTATAATAAAGAATATCAGCTTTGTGACTTATATACCAGCAGTTCTTTAAAATTATCTTGTTTATCGACGTTTATAATATAAAAGAGCGAATGTTTTCAAATATTTTATTGAGCGATTCTGTGGCATCGCCTGATAAAGGCATAAAAAGTATTTATAAGAAGTTTCAAAACTTATTAGGACGTGGAATAGAAGATAATAGTGATAATACTCATGACGATATGTTGTCAGCAAGAGCAAGCACAGTAGCATCTGATGACAGTTTCATAACACCGGTGTCTTCAGTGGGTGATTTGATGGCAATGTCGCCGAAACGTTTAAACGACTTTTCTGAACAAAGAAATGAAACAAGCGATCTTCTCACAGGAACCGATTTTGATAGCATTTGTGATGTTACGATGAAAGAGATGCCCACGTCGGAAGACATGTTTATCGATGCAAACAGCTTAGATTATCTTGTCAAATGTGCCGAATCAAACCGAAATCATAACCACATAGATCGCGGCAAGGAGAGTTTGTTTGTGAAGTTTGATCCCCTATACGCCCAGAAACTCGAAGATGCACTCTCTGTTCAGAGTGATTCTCACTCAGCGATAGATTCATCAGAGTGTGATGTGGGCTATGAAACAGGGAGCACAGTATCAGCATTTACTGACAGTCATGTTGTTCTGCCTAAACATTCTCAATCAACAGGATCAATGCCTCTAGTGGGTGCTAAAGATAAGCCTATGCAAGTTGTGCCACCAGTAATAAACAATGAAGGTCCTAAGTCAGACAAAAATCTGATTAGGTCCACCCCAGGTCTAGTGAGGAGTGTGTCTGCCATCTTAACACCCACTCGAGTAGCTACAGAGAGACTCATTAGTATATCGGGTAATACTCCTCCGACAGCAGCACCCAGAAGCCCACGTTATAATCACACTCATCACCATAATTATACATTTCATGAGAGTGATCACTTACATTCGCTCAAAATAATTCTACAGAAACAAGATCAAGAAGTGTTACAACTGAGGCGAGAAAATAGAGAATTGAAAAGTTCACTGCAAGACAAGGAGTACACACATTCAAGAGTTGTGGAAGACTTGGAGACCAGAGTAAAAAAGTTGACTGACGATAGAGACCATTTACTTCAGAAGGAACATAAATTACTTGAGCAGATTAATGACAAAAATTTAAGTAATAAACAAATGTGTATTGTTATGGAGGAGTATGAGAAGACTATCTCATCTTTAATTGAAGAACAGCAACATGAGAAACTTATGAACCAAGAACTTTTGGAGAAAGTTATGTCTGAAAGAGATGAAGCTTTAGCACATCTTGGCAATATGGAGAGCTCTTTCAACGATCTCCTTTCAAAATATGAAAAATGTAAATCTGTGATATTAGAGACAAAAGAAAGGGAAAAAGTTTATGAACAGAAAATGACGGAGTATCAGGCTGCCGTTAACAAGTATGAAGAGCTGTATGGCAATCTCAAGAATGTCACTTCAGCTGCACTAGCTAAAGCTAATGAAACTTTAGAAAACCTCAAGAAGAATTTTAGCGTTGAAACAACGAAGCTGAATGCTACTGTAAAGAAGCATGAAATTACAATAGCATCGTTACAAGAATCATTAGTGCAGAAAACAAGAGATAATGAGGAACTTATGAGGTTATATGATCAGCTGATTAGTGAAGTGCATTGAATGTATATCTTTAACTTAACTTTGGTGCTTATTTTTTTTGAAGTGCTTTCCAATATTCTGGCTGCTATTCTAAGTTGACTCCTCACTGTGATGAATCTCAATTATTATAATTAAATTATTCGTTTTGTTAGGATCATTGTGTTGTATTTAGTTTTTAACCATTTATGACATTTTGTTAGGGTTTTACATTGGAGCTGTTTGTGTCTAACAGTGATTGACATGGACAGTCAGTAAAGTCTGACATTCAAAATTTTTAACAATATTTAATTTATAGTTTATGAAACTAAATATTTTATTATGTCATTGACTATTATGTAAAACTTAAGATTATTATCTTGCCAGTAAAGCTAATAAAACATAACTCAATAATACATAATAATAAACTTTGTCAATGACCATAAAATTTCCATACATTTAGTAATTTAGTACTTATTAATTATGTTGTTTCATAATCATAGTATATTTTCATGTCTCATTTAAAAAATGAAAGTTTAACTAACTATAGTAGCACATGAAAACTGCAAATAAATTGGTAAACAATAAATAATTCATTTTATAGAAATGGTAATCTGACTTTTCTAAACCTATTCAATGAGTTGACATGTGTTACTGAAATATTATAAGCTAAATGAGAACATTGCTTGAATGAATGATTGTGCTAAATTTGACTATGAATGTAATTGCCAGGTCAATTAAAACTATAACTTCATAGCAAATTTGATGCTCAGTAAATCTTTAATACCATTAATGTCGCTATAATCTATGTTTTGCAGCACTAACTTGCTGGATACATATTTTTTTATGATTATAAATTTATGAATGTAACAGTACTTACCTAATCTTCTATAATTTTTTTCTGACATATTAATAATCCATGTTCTTCTGTCCAAACTTGTATTATGTACCTACTTAATGGTGGAATAAAATACTTGAATATAAATATCTTTATTTCGATTCACTACTACCATTGAAAATCATCATATCATTACACACCAAGCTCATAGTGAGATACATATTATCCAAACATACAAGCCAAATGTAATATAGAGCTTACAGGGCCCTACCAATAGAGAAGTGTTGGCGTACGGCGGCCGTTGCCACGGTACACTTGTGGATACACTCGCATAGTCGCAACTCGCAAACCTATAACCATACAACTCGCGTTAGTTAACCTACTTGTCTTCATGTACTGTAGCCCTACTAACATCTTTGGGGCTTATACTAACGTGCGAGTCAGCCTCTCGGGGTTGGGTGGCCAGACGGGAGTCACTCCCAAAAAAGCCGATACGACAACAACAACAATAAGCAAACTCCGGATTTCAAAGTGCAAACTTTCACGCAACTGCCTATGAGGATAATTATGATGGAGCCGCGGACAACAGCTAGTGTACAAATATTTTAATTCAGAGAAGCAACCTCATACGAGCGCTAATCTCAGTCGCATTCAAAACTCGTCATTGGTTTGTTTGACCTTCATGGGCGTAACTGCCATTTGATAACCCAGCCCCCAGCCACACACACAGCAGCCTGTACCAGAATCTATTCTATAAGTGGCAATAAACTGTTCATATATTTTCAGGCGAAACAGATCTGCTGTGGTGCTTCAATGGACCCAGTGCCTTAGACCAGTTCGTGACAACAAGTGACAGCGACCACAATGAGGGCTTCAGTAAGTGCAGTCTTGAGATGAGTAGCGCCGGCCGGGCTCTGTTCCATGGCTACCTCGACGTGCGAGTGCCGAAAGACGGCCGCATTAAGAAGGCAGGATATTGTGCTATGAGATCCTTGAGGAAAAGGGTAAGTATATGCCTTCCTAAGTCATAATAAATTCATATTGAGTACTTACTTACTTCCAGCGGGGGATGCCGTTGACCGGACGGGTGATCTGCCCTATTTATGTGGGCCATCTCACTCAAATCCCCTATATTCATATTGAGTAAGACACTTTGTTCTTTTCCACTATATTTTATTTTTCACCTGACTGGTTTCGCTTCACGGCATTCTCAAAGTTATTGTTTCTAAGGTTTAGTTTAAGATTAAACATATTATATACAATTTTACTGAGGTAGCAGTCAACTGCAAGGACAAGTACCTATGTTGAAGTTGTCACTGTTATTGGTTAGCCCGGCCAACGAACAGGCTGCCGCTGTGGACGTGTATGAGGCCGTATAAGACTCTAACCACCATAGTTAGGGCCACTGCACGACTGAGGAAATGAGGACACTTGGGGTATCCTGCTGAGGGTTCTGCCTTGGGCCGGTTCTACCAGCGCGCCGTAATGTGGTAACTGTGATAAGCGATCGGCAAAAGAATAGGCCCGTCCATATCCGGTAATAAATAATTAACGAAGTACAGAGTAACAGATGGAAACACCATCGAAGAGATTTGTTGCGCAAAGGTGGTCGAAGATTCACTTGTAGTCCAAGCCAAAACATGTGGACCGTGGCCATTGGTTACGTCGACTAAGTACATCGACGCCCATGAAAAACCAAAGAAACCTTACAGTCGACCGTTTCGATAGTAGGTACTAACCAGAATTCTATGACTATTATTGATACTACTACCTACGCGGCTACGTGATGCAAAAGCTTAGTGGTGTTCATAAGCTTTCGAGTTTCTGAACACATAAGAACACCACTGACGTGTAAAACCATAACACTGTATCTCAGAAATACCTATTTCGTGAAAAGGGCTTTTAAAACTTTTTTTGGTTTTTGGTTAGTTTTGGTAACATATTTATAACATAGTATATAGTTTTAGGTACCAAATGATAGGTATTTTTACGTATTATTTAGCCATGTAAATTTTGCAACCATACAATGCATACAATTAGAAATAACTAAGTGAACGTGTATTGTCCCTATAAAACTTACAGAAATCTATCCAATTGTTTGAGCAAAACACTGTATGTTTAGTTACAGTGTATTTGATTTATGAGAATAGAGCTTATGGATCATACAATGACACTGTATTTCTTCAAATACAGTTTATTACCTAAGCAATCCATACCATGGAGTAGGAAATGATAGCGGAGTTGTTGCAAGGCAATAGAGTCGCGTGCCATCCAAACGTCAAATGGACTCATTCGGTAGGAACGTTATACCTATGAAGTCCTTCGACTTCGACACCCCGCGCGTCTCTCTTCCTACCCGCATTCGGCGCGCGTTTTTATTAGGAGAAATATCAATGGGGCATCTCCGTTACTTAATCATATTCTGTCCTCCGTGATCCATACTCATATTATAATCACTCCTGGCTTAGTGACCGACAATACGGTTTCAGACCGAAACGGTCAACGGGTGATGTTTTGGCGTACGTGACCCACCTTTGGAGTGAGGCCACCTTTGGAAAAGCACGGCGAGTCACTGGCAATTAGTCTTGACATCGCCAAAGCTTTCGATAGGGTATGGCGCAAATCGCTTCTTTCCAAGCTAACAGCCTTTGGCCTGCCTCCCAAACTGTGCAACTGGGTTGGAAGCTTCCTGCAGGGGCGCCGTATTCGGACGAGCTTCGGAGTTCTTGTAGGTAAATGCTGGCGTGCCGCAGGGTTCCGTCTTATCTTCTCTTTCTTCTGCATATCAATGACATGCTCTCTAACGGAAGCATTCACTGCTATGCAGACAACAGCACCTTACACGGGAGTTATTACGCAAATCCTGCGGCCAAGCAGTCTTATATCGCGGAAAAAGGGCAACTTCTGATCACTGAGCTGGACCGTATCCTGGACCACATTTCTCAATGGGGCGCTTGGATCATCAAATCAGCCTCGCGTAAACTGGGAGTCCTGAACAGTGTGAGACGATATTTCACGCGGGAGCAGCGGTGTCATCTATACAAGACCCAAATTCGTTCCTGCTTGGAATACTGCTCACATCTATGTTACGGCTCCGCAAAGTACTTACTAAATGCTATCGGCAGGTTGCAGCGACGTGCGGTCCGCATTATTGGGAATCCTGAGGTCATGAACACCCTCGAGCCTTTTCAGATGCGTAGAGATGTTGCGTCTTTGGCAGTATTCTACCGTCTCTACCATTGTGAATGTTCTGACGAGCTCTTCCAATTAGTCTCACCCTCTGCTTTCCTTCACAGGACGACACGTGCAGGGCTAAGGTGCCATCCATATACGGTGCAGAGTATACCTGCTAGAATCAAGCGGAACTCCCTGCCAAATCACGTGTTTCCTTCTTCCTACAGTCCCGGGTCCTTTAAGCGGGGCGTGAAAAGGCATCTAATGAGGCCGTCAAGTTGAGTGCCACCACTGTTAACATGGTACATGTTTACGATGGTGACCCTCTTTCCGAGACTTTGCCTTTAGCATAACATCAGGCGAGGTGAAGTGAAATTGACGTGCCCTATATAAAAAAAATGCAAAAGTAACTCTGTCTGTCTGTATTTGGTACAGAGATGGATTAGAGCTTGAGAACGGACATAGGCTACCTTTCACCACGAAAAATGGGGTTATAGTGGGGGAAATAGGGGACGAAAGTGTGTATGAAAGTTCGTCATTTTTAAAGATATCCTGATGAAGGTACAGAGATGGATTAGAGCTTAGGAACGGACATAGGATACTTATTACATTAGGAGTCCATGTTAATGTATTGTGTCTCCTTGAATTAGGGCCAGCAGTTTTGGTTGCCGTGGACTTTACAAAAAAATCCCTTCGTCTCTGTCTGTCCATAGTCCATAACTGACTGTGAATGATCTCTCTGTCCGCTTGGGAGATGTGGACGGAATAGTTTTTTTGCAGTTCTGGCAGGGAGGTCTCATGGGATGCTTGTTTGCTTGATTCGCCAAAATAACTTTGTGATTTCGAATTCTTTTGACTGGTGGAGAGTAAGATTCTTCTGGCGTATCAGACGGGAATACAGCTCTTGATGTATCAGGACACTCAGCGTTAGAAGTAGAAGAGGAAACACCGTCTTCACTATTTATCGGTCCAGTATCAGAATTTTTCTTTTGCAATGATGGACTCTCTGGGCAAGTTTGAAAACTTAAGCCCTTAGATAATTCTTGAATGGTACTAAAAGCAGGTACTGGTAATAAATCAGCGTAGTTGACGTCACCACTAAGATTGTCAGTAATAGGTACATTCATTTATTTGAGATTCACTAAGGGGTATCAATGGGCTGATATTACATCAAATCAAAACAAACAAACGTAAACATTTTGAACAATGTTCGCGCCGGCTATACGTCCAAATACATCGACTGAGCAAGAGCAATGAATGATTCACGACCACTAACCGTTGAGCTCTCGCCCTCCATCCCCCATCGCGTCTTGCACGTATTACGCGTAGAGACGTGGCGCTACGCGCGGTGTCCAGATAGTTTGGTTATCCAAAACACTGTATCTCAGAATTTGAACTAATCCCGTGCAATCTTTTTAGCCAATACACTGTAACTTCAATCACAGTGTTATGCCATAACAAACCATAAATGTAACTTAAATACAGTGTTTATTAAATTCCTATATCTCCTTCTGCATACCATAAAATGAAAAAGTAATAATATAGGGACATGTAGCGTCCTTGAAAAATTCAAATGAACGCTATTAAGGCAAAACACTGTAACTCGAGTTACAGTGTATTGGATATACACGTCAGACCAGCAAAATGAACAATGTCTTAGCCTAGGCACTGTAGGTATTGTATCGGAAGTGCCTCACTCAATTTTATTAGGAAAAAAATCATATATTGTTGGCCTTCTGATATCTCCTCATAATACGGACTAAGTATTACTACTTACTCGTGTACTTGTAATAACTCGAATTTGTTTTTGTAGAAATCATTTAAACGTGCAGCTACTTTCGATTGGCACCTATACAACA
Source organism: Eilema sororculum (assembly GCA_914829495.1). Lineage (NCBI taxonomy): Eukaryota > Metazoa > Arthropoda > Insecta > Lepidoptera > Erebidae > Eilema > Eilema sororculum. Next base: position 10,082,418 of record OU618553.1, on the reverse strand, counting down.
CGCTGGTGTTGAAAGTCAGGGGCGATGGCCGATCGTATCTGTTAAATATTTCATGTGAGGGGTATTACGACATCACGTGGAACGACATATACCACTACGCTCTATACACCAGGGGTGGACCTTACTGGCAAATTGCAAAGGTTGGTATGTTACCTTTCACTTGAGGTTAATAATATCTCTGTTGAAACCTGTATCGTAATGGCAATACTGATTACTACATGTAGTATGAATCGTTAGACTGTGTTACTACTAAGTTCTACCGATAATAATTCAGCGGCTACATGTAAACACAAGTGGCGGTGGTGTGACGTGCACTTACCTATCTGGGCAAGATGGGGACATTGTGGTTCCCACAGCCGAGGCAGCTATAGAGGTGAAAAAAAATTGTCTTCTAGGTCCACCTTTACGCCCTTGACTATGAGATGAGACCCGATACTGGGAGCAATTGGTGGCAGTATGGCTGAGTGTCGAACATGACCACCCACTCTTCTTATCCGCCATGGATCTCTCGCCAGTTGCTAGTACCTACTACCGACCTTGTTAGCAAGAGTAGCTTTTAACTGCGGTTTTCTTAACGGTAAAGAACTTCCTTATTCATGTTATGTTATGATCTGCATCTCTTTCTGCTACTGCTGCGTAGATATGGCGTTTTAAAAAGCGGAGTAATCTTTCTTTTTTAAAATCTATTGAAATTAAGTAATCAATTGTTGTATTTTGTATTAATATATTTTCCAATGTTCACAGATACCACTTTCGAAATTTGTGCTTGGATCAAAAGGTCGTCTACAAGATAAACAAAATAGGATCAGATTTGATAAAGTAACGCATTTCGGGATAACATGCGCAGACAAAATCACCGGTAGATTTAATCTAGAAATTGAATACGTTGGTAAGAATTTTCAAGGGTTATTTACCTACCTATAAGCATGTACACCCACTGATGGACGGACGAAGCTCTGGCACATACTTCCCCCTCAGGGTTAAGGCGTTCATTCCCATAAAAGCTCCTTCTTTTTCCCGATGTATTTCGAACTTAAAAAGTTTGCAAAAAGTTACATTAAACCAAACTGTGGAAAGACGGAGTTGGACAGCGTACCCCGGGCTCCAAAGGTCAAGCTTTGGATTCAACTGGAATAGGTGTTAGGTTACGATACGTTTTCGCTTATACTTTCTCCTTACCTTCATCTTGGAATCTTTATTATATTATCTCCCTTATAAGTGTACCGTACACATACCTACTACTAACTTACCAAAAAGAAAAATTATTGTTTTTAAACTTATTATTATCATTTCAGGTTTAGAATTTGATCCAACACATAACGAGGAATTTGCATATGAAATGTACAAAACTGATAAATACATTGTTGGTGTATAGATCAATTTGTAAATTATTTAAATTAAATAAATACTATTATTAATTGAATATGGCCTTTTATTTTCATCTTATGTATATGTATATGGGGGGACCCCACGGAGATCCTTCGCTATTAGTCGGTAAGCCAGTTGATTGAGAGAAGGGACTATGGCGCAGGTTTCCCTATCAAAGAATGATTAGGAGAGCGAAACCCTGGCTCCTAATAAAATAGGCCAGTGAAACAGGGAAACATAATAACGGCATGAGATCTAGTAATGGAAAGGATCGCAGCGATGATGATGATTTTCGGTTTCGGACTGACCTCTCCCCTAGCTGGTTCCCCTGGGGGGGACGCAAGGATTTTCTAGTACTAGCGTCTCCACTCAGTGAGGGGATATAATAAAACTCCTTTTTATTGTTTTCCTTTCGGCCTGAAGTCTCCCTTATCTGGTTACCCGGGGAGATGTTAGGATTCCCAAGTACCAGAGTCTCCCTAGACTAAGGGGAGACATTAAAACCTGATTTGGAAAAAACATTAAAACCTGGTCTGAAACCGTATTGCCGGTCACAAGGAGTGATCGTCAAGGTGGCGCATGAGCTGTGTGTTAATGATGTGCTCGAACACCTTGCACAGCACTGAGATAGATATTTTCTGCAAGATAACTCCCGCTTTTTAAGTACAACCGCTGAAATAACATCAGGACCACTGGCTTTCCGGACATCGAGTGATTGCATTAATGCACGGACATCGCGTTGCCTGATACGGATATCAGGCATTGCGAGGTCACCAGTGGGCATTGTCCGTTGTTGCATACCACAATCATCGACTCGGGAGTTGGCCGCGAAGAGATTGACCAGCAAATTTGCTTTCTCTTGGGGCTCATGGGCCAGAGATGCATCGGGATTACTCAGCGGGGGCAGCGAGGGCTGGCAGAAGTTGGCTTGTACGGCCTTGGCCAGTCGCCAGTAGCCACAGCTACCCGTGGGATGCGCCCCTAGCTCTTGGCCCAGCCGTGCCGCCCTGACGTAAGCCCTCTTGCAGATCTTTGTGGCCCTGTTGTACGCCGCGTTGAAGTGACCCACGTTGGGATCGCGTGTGACGCGCGCCCGCACCCAAGCGCGGTACGCAGACTGTTTATGCTCAACAGTCTCCGCGCACTCGCGCCCGAACCACGGACGCGCTCCGCGGACTCCGGTGACATCGGTGTATGGGATATAGTATACCATACCTAGACCGATACCATACTCATGCCACTAGAAGTGGCACACAGAGCCATCTTGAAAATATCGGCGTTTAAGCCTATTATGTTCCCGACCGACTTATTATACGACATCCACGATGCTTTAAATGTCCGACAACTATTTATATACCATATAATCCTCCTTCAACACAGATACACTCCATACAAAAGTATAACAAAACGTCGAAAGGATAGAATCTGTGTTGTTCCAAAACCGCGGAAATCTTTCACTAAGCGTTTCGCCTATTACTTGGGCCCGTACCTTTTTAATAAAATTAACTCAATATGTCCGATATATGGTTCGACACTCTTTGCTTGTAAAGATGTAGTCAGATCCTTTTTATGGGAAAAATCCTATGATGAAACAGAAGATTACTTGGAGCAAATTATATAATAGGTAAATTAATAAACAAAAATAGGTTGATTAGACCAAACATATTTGCATCTACCCACATTTAAAATCATATACCTTATACTATTTATTTAAAACAATATTAAGTGTTTTTGTTATATTACTCACTATATATCTACAATATTGAACACACACACACACACACACACACACATACACACACACATACACACACATAAAACGTACATACAGATACATAGCATAAAGTTAAGTAAAACATAATATATCACAGATTGTAATTTGTACCTATTGTGGTTCCAAAACTTGTAAACGCTTTGTAGTAAATTGTTTAACCATAGGGAAGGGAACTGTTCTCCTTACTACAGGTTATAATTAATCTATCAAGGAGAACAGAACTTCACCCACAAGTATGTTGTTACTGTAAATATTATAAATTTAAATTTAATATTACCGATCTTACCGGCGACAGCAGTAGCGCTCTCAGATGGGTTCTTACCCTCAAAGCAGCGTTCAACCCACGGGATGGACGCATAATAGTCGCGCAATCCATCCCAGTCCGCTGACGAGTAGTGCCAAAGACGCCTCTTCCCCTGCACGGGTCGTGAGGGCGCTACAATGGGCACGGTGGAGCGGACCAGACAGTTACGATATATGAAAGGTAATGCGGGGGTCCACTATCCCTTTAAACAATTTGTTTATATGTCAAGTCACATCCCATAATGTCTCCTACTATCAAAGGAGAGCCGCTAGTACTAAGAAGTTTCAACTTCGCCCTAATGGTGGCCTCCCCTTAGTCTAGGGAGACGCTTTTTTTTTTTTTTTCGTGCGGAAATCCCCACGGATACCCCCCCTGCCGGAGCCGGAAGGGGAGGTTATGTCGGACTCGAACCGACTAAAACCGCACGCCGACTGTGGGTCTTGGTGCTAGGCCGGAGGTGAGGTTGTCAAAGACATATCCCTCGCACCCCGGCTGACCCAGGGCCATCCCTTACGGTCTGGCCCTCCTCAGGAGGGGGGACAACGGTGTCCCCAACTCGCCCCCGGAATGGGGAGGCGCACTATTCAGCGCGCCGCCGCCGTGGCCTGCTTCTGCTGGGGTGACAGGCGGCTCCACCCGTCACCCCCAGGCCCGCGCTCATGGGGGACGGAGGTCAGTCAGTGCCCTCCGACGCCCGAGTTGCCTGCACGCGCGGGCGGCGCGATCCGCGAGTCTTTCTCGCTCGCGCCGCCTCTCCCGCTCCGCCGTCTCCTTCACGACCATTACCTGCTCGCTGAAGGAGACGCCGGCCGCCCACGCGTCCGCGCAGCGGACCATTGCTGTGAGCAGGGTGGCGAGGGTGAGAACTCTCACTCCCAGGGCCGCCACTAGCTCCCGCCTCGGTCCGGCCCATGCCGGACACTCGGTGAGCGTGTGCAGCCCCGTGTCCTCGCTCGCGTCGCAGTGATGGCACTCGGACGTTGGCTCCTTTTCGATCCGACACAGATATCTCCCGAAGCACCCGTGCCCGGTGATAATCTGCGTCAGTCGATACGAGAGGCTGCCATGTGGCCTCTCGAGCCATTCCCCCATGATGGACCTTACCGCCTCTATGACGGCATGCCCTGCGCGTCGTTGCTCAAGTCGTCGCTCCCACTCCGCCACCAAGTCTAGGGAGACGCTGGTACTTGAGAATCCTAACGTCTCTCTGGGGAACCAGATAGGGGAGACTTCAGGCCGAAAGGAAAACAATAAAAAGGAGTTTTATTATCTCCCCTCACTGAGTGGAGACGCTACTACTAGAAAATCCTTGCGTCCCCCCCAGGGGAACCAGCTAGGGGAGAGGTCAGTCCGAATCCTAATAAGCGAAGTCCGAATAAACGTCGGTAGCTTAGTGGTTAAGGACTCGGCCTTACTACCGACGTGAACCCACTCCTAGCACAAGCAATTTAGCTTAGTTGGAGGGGTTAGAGGGAATATTAGTAACTTCGGTTCTAATATTCTTTTTTTAACAAAATTTTATTTAAATTATTTAATCCTGATTTTCTTCCACGTTTGATTTTTCACAAAATTTGGTAGAAGAATCAAGATAAACTCATTTTTGAGCTTGTTAGACTTGTCTTTAGCTATACAAACGCTGGTGCTGATAATATGACTAAAATTAGAAGTGAAAAATTACTTTAGTTTGAAGAAAAAATTTCGCTAATTACCATAGAGTTATTTCCAACATGAAAATTCATAATGTGGTTTACCCGTTGGCGTATTATTATTTTACTCATCGGTATCATGCACAAACTTCAATTCTCCATAATACATAATAAAGTTAAAGCGGTCAGCTACTTCGGTGAAGCGAGAAATATAGGTAGTATCTATTATACGCCTACCTGGTTATAGGATTTATATTCCCTGTATATTACTATACTCTATGGATTTATAGGACTCACCGCACAGCAGAGAGCCCCCATGGCGGGGCCCTTCATATGTTCCTCCCTTCAAGAGGAGATGAGCATGGGAAGGTATATAGGAAAGACAAAGTTCGGCAAGCACTTTCAACAAATTACTGAAACATAGCAAGAGGTGGTTCAAGTGAGTTTGTTTATATATAATACGCTACACATATTTGTTTGGCTCCGTTATATTAAAAAGAATCAAATACTCGAACCCTGACCTTTTTTAATAAATCTGTTCTGGAATCTGGTTTAATTTCTAATAGTCGGATTATAAGATTGTCACAGTTTCCGAACTGATTGTTTTCTTTCTCTCTTGCACTCACATGCTTTGCATCTTACTATCCTGCTGTCAAAAGAAAATTCGCCAGTACAGTCACAAAGGGATTATTATTTATCTGTGGCGTTAATAATGACTGATGTCATCGCCTTGGTCATCGTTATTTTACTTCGTGTGATGTTTATTTAATTATTGAAGTCATTTTCGTTACTAAAATTTTGTGAAAAGTGGTGTAGTCTGGCCTTTGTTGTTACCCAAATTCGTAAAGGTTCGAGGATATTGTGGTAGGTGGACATTTGCCTTCAAGGCAAAATGATATTTTATTGTTTCTATTCACTGCACCTTGCGTGGGATGTTGACCATTTCACATATTTCAGAACCCTCCATGGTCTTGATTACGAAAAACTTTTTAATTAAACACCATAACGTAACAATTAACTAATCTAATTAAAATAATGAAGTGTAAGTCTGTCTAATACATGACATATTTAGTATTGGCTTTTATTACTTTAATTATACTTAAATTTCACTCTTAATATATATTAATATAAACTTTCAGGTGAGACCATGTGAAAACTTTTAATAAAAGTAAACTAATCGAGGTACAGTACAAACAGTGTAGTACCATGTCAGGTACAGAGCAAAATATAGTGAACTCAATGCAGCAATTATCTGTGCAACCAAATAACAGTGGCCCTACTGAGAAACCCACGCAAGTTGTTACACCTGCTGTTAATAGAAGTCAGCAGTCATCAGCAGCAAAGGTAACTCCTGTAAAAGCAAATACAGTCTCACCTGCTATTGCTACGATAGACAGACTTCTGAGCCTGGGAGCTAACATTCCACCACCTCCACCTGTCATTACACGGCCGTCAGACATGGACCCACACACTATGGAACAGTTACGGGCTGTCAAAGAGCTTCTCACAGCTCAAGAAGAAGAGGCACAAAGCCTGAGAGACATCAATAATGAACTACGAGACAGACTAGAAGAATGTGAAACCAAAATCAAAAAATTGACTGACCAAAATGAAGAATATGCTGAAAAAGAGAAGGCACTTTCACAGAGAGTCGCTGAAAAGGTACGAAACAATAAGCAAATGAGTGTTGTCATGGAAGAATATGAACGAACTATCTCTTCACTTATTGGAGAACGAGAGGCAGAATCTAAAAGGTGGATTGAAGAACGATCTGATCTTGTAAGAGAACGCGATGATGCTGCAGCTCACTTAGCTTCTATGGAGCATGCCTTTAATGATGTCCATACAAAATACGAAAGATGTAAAGTTATCATTCAGGGTTACAAATGTAATGAAGAAACTTTAAAGAAAACAGTGGAAGAAAATAATGATGCTATTCAGAAACTAGAAGCTAGGTATGAAACATTGCGGCAGCATGCCATGCAGCAACTCAACAAGGCAAACGCAGAGCTCGACTCTGTAAAGAAAACCCATCAAACAGAAGTTTTAAAACTGAATGCCATGCTCAAGAAGAGTGAAGTACATGTATCATCTCTGCAGGAATCATTGGCACAGAAAATTAAGGATAATGAGGAACTTACATCTATTTGCGATGAGTTGATTAATAAGGTTGGTTAATAGTATTCTGATCACTTAATCTTATACTCATTAACTTTAGTTTACATAACTAACATGCATTTTGTATCTATATATGGTTATATTTGTGTAATATGTTATAGTTACACGAAAATTGTGAACATACTTAAATAAAGCTAGTACTGTTACCAATATTCAAAAGATAATAATTATTTTTTTATAACAGTATGTAGTGTATTAATTTTAACATACTGTGCAATCACTTCTCTATTTTTATTTTGTACAATTTTTATACTTGTAAGCCTAAGATTTTATTAACCTTGTGACATTTGAACAGTGAAATTTAGTTATTGTTTCACTTGTAATTTATTGGTGCCTGACTATGATTGTATTGTGGGCATGATGATAATAAGCCCATAAAGATTGTCAGAGAAATAATGGAGAGCCTAATAGTATTCAACAATGCTTTTGTATATTTTATTATGAATTTTTGGTTACTAATTTATTACTTGTAAACTTAACCAAAGATGTGGTTACAGTCTGGTGAATGTCTGGTTGCCCTCACAGAGGTCTGTGGTCAGAATATAAGGATTATTCAATAGCTATTTAACTAGTTTCTTCTGATTTAAACCTAGCTGCCATATTTAATTTTGAAATTCTCTAATGTTTTGTTTATAATTTTAAAAGCATAGATATATAAAACTATAAGCATGCTTGAGATATGATTTAAATAACTAATATGATAATAGTTTTTATGATTAGTTTTAGCGATTAAAAAATATCAGAATATGCAGGACTTACTAGTTTTGTTCCTCTCTAGTCCTTGATCTTTAAAGATTTGGTTACAGTTCTCTTATTTTATAGAAAGCTTTGTAACAGTACACAAGTTAATATGATAAAAGTTATTAAGATAAGATGGTAATTTTTTAAAGAAGCATGAATAAAGCTTATTTTCGCAAAGAGTATCTTTTCAAAAGAAGCATATATTTATTCACCTAATTGCTTTTCAGCATATTGTAAACAAATACCAAAAAAAAATGGTCATTTAAATGTATTAAATGCAACAATTGGACTTTCAATTAGGTATATTTGTTTTACCTAGACATTAGTATGTGCCTTTTGAAATTAAATCTTCACCATCCATATCCATTCAGTCCATGATTTTATACTCATAAATAACTAGAAATACATATTTCACCTCCACAACCTGTTAGACAGTATAAATTAGTTATTTTTAATTGAAGTATTATGATATTAACCCTACTAAAGTTTATAACAGCATTCAACATTCCACGATAATTTAGAAGATTTTTAATCACATTAATCCATGATGCTTGAGTGCAGTCAATCATCTTGTCACCACTTGTTATAGAGAATCATACTTAGTCTGATCATTACCGGAAAAATTGTTACGCCTAGCCTAAGCATAATTTAGTTATTATTTACTACCTACTCTACATATTTTTTATAACTTGATTTTTTCGGTAAATTAATTATAATTTATTCATATGAATAGAATGAAAAAATAAATTGTTTCCTTTTCTACATGGGTACTATTTATTTATTTAAACTTTCCAAAGTACTTTTTTTTACCTATATCGAGGGGTCGTACTTAGGGGGTAGTCATAATCAATCAAAACAGTTTCTTCTAATAAAATAGTATATTTACAGACTTTCAAAACATTAACATTAGTTAACACTTAGCTACAAAACTAAAAATTTGTTTGGAAGACATTACATTATAAAACTGATTATAGAAAACAAAATATTTCCTCAAATTAATTCACTTGGACTTTTTGTTGAAAACTTTATATGTGTCCTTACTAACTAAGTAACTCAAAGCTGAAACTACAGTGGATGCAGCAGTGATTCCACACAGTGCCTGCAGTGCTGGGTGACCAACATAGCCAAACACTGGAGAGGCTAGAGTGGTGCCAACCTGAAAAACAAAATAATGTAAGAACTTAAAACTATAAAAGGTTCAATTTTTTCCTCATGTGGTATGGAACCCTACCATTCCTGTTAGTTAATACAGCATCTGAATAAGTTTATTTTATATACAACAAAATTAACACCCATTTTAGTCTCCATTAGAGTCAAATCATATTTCTGCGCAAATTTTGTGATGCCTTGTATAGCAGTATTATTATAGCATTGTATGGAATGGGAAATGTTTTTGATTAAGTAACTGAATTTTCTAATTTAAATTTAGAATAGCTGTAAAGCTCACCAATAACAATTGTATAGCAGTGTTGAATTTGCTAATGGTTGTAGGCGCAAGTTGCGCAGTCGCATGAGTCACATCGAAGTACCTGCTCAGCGTCCTCTGCAAGGTAAGGCCAAGGTAAGCGTGATTACTACAACAATAACAAGTCTTACAAATAGGCCTTATACAGTCATAATTTCCGAAATAAGAGCATGCTCATTTAAGGCAGGATATATTGTAGTTCAAATTGGATTATTTTACTGTATCAACATAGTGACTAGCAGTATGGACTTCACTTTATTTTTAATGTACCTAAATATAAAGCCTGTCATCAAACGAAATATGGAAAAAATATTTGTGTAAATTTATTCAATAGTACCATGGGCACCCGGCGGGGGAGAGTATACTTATTTGAATGAATATTTTTCATTAATTATTTTCCCCCAATTTGATTCAAAATGTGTTTTACCATTCATCATAATTTTATCATGCCACAATTTTTTTTAATGAGAATTTTATTTCTAAAATACGTACAGTACTTATATAACTTACAGTAAAGTGGTGGGGGTACTTACCGGTGGTGGTAAACTAATATATCTGATAACGAAGCCAGCTACAACTAATGCCACATCTCTGCCAACTATGAGTAGAGTAAGAGGTAGAGGTATTAAGTTTTGATATGTGAGAGAGACAAACAAAGTTGCTATGAGCACCTTGTCTGCCATGGGATCTAGGAACGATCCCATCTTGGTTGACTGGCCTTTCCAGTTCCTTGCTATCCATCCATCTAACTGTAAGTAAAAAAATCTTAGTAAGTAAAACCTTAATTTTTATAAGTTAAAAATTTCTCTACCTAAGGAGCAGTAACGCCGCATTGGCAAAACGAATTAAATTTTATTACAAAAAAGACTGGTACCTGCCAAAGTGTTTTTTATAAGAAAATTTAAATTGATCTGTCATAATCTGCTTTCACCTCTGGGCCACTTTTGCAATGTTGTTTTTTTTTATTGTGCGCGAAGTCCCCACGGAGCCGGTGGAGGCGGTTATGTCGGGCTCGAACCGACTAAAACGCACGCCGTCTTGGGTGCTTGGTTGCCGGAGGTGAGATTGCCGAAAGCATATCCCTCGCACCCCGGTAGACCCAGGACCATCTCTTTCGGGTACGGGGAGGCGCACTCTGCGCCGCCGCCGCGGCCTGCTTCTGCTAGGGTGACAGGCGGCTCCACCGGGCACCCCCCGACCAGCGCTCATGGAGGACGGAGGTCGTTCCGCGAGCTCCGACGACGTCCGGTTCGACTTCGCTCTTCGCGGGCTTCCCGGGCCCGGAGTTTAGTCCGGACCTTCTCGGTCCTTCTCGAGCATTACTTGCTTGCAGAAGGAGGCGGCCGCACCCCAAGCGTTCGTGCAATGTCGTTGGACTGAATCAGACCACAACTGCGATTGGAAAAGTATTAGAATTGTGTAGACTATCCCACATTGATAATTATTACAATATTAAGTTCTATCCAAACAAGAACCTTTAGTAAAGATCCATTATTATTTTTAAAAAAATTACTGATATTTATTTCTTTTTGTAAGCACTACTACAAATACTATGGTAAATATAAGCAATTGTATCCTCCATTAATTTCAATGAGATTGTAGTACAGACAGTCAAATTAACTTGTGTTAATTGCATGAATCACCAAGGCTCAATTATTGCAGGAAGTGAACTGATAAGGCCTAGGTCAGCTTACATAAACACATGTTTAAAAAAGGAAAGCTTGCTAGAATAACTTTTTTTCAGTATAGGGCAGACTTGAGGAAGTACACTCTTTAATGTTACTATTAACCTTCATTTTTTTTTATACAACTTAGGTGGCAGACAAGCAGCATATTGATAGACTGACAACAAATGTTTTGTTTTCTTTTTAAAAATAGTAGAAATTTTTAAAATTATTGTTTCACTCCTGTGTTTAAACTAAGCTGTTATGCTAGGTCTGAGGTCAATGATCTCAGACAATTTCAATCTCAATTCATAATTCATGAGCATTTTTTGGTATGACAAACCTAAATTAATTTAACCTAAATTTGGGAATATTATAAATGTGGTGTTTATGAACAGAAGGCTCTCTATCTTTCTTTCTCTGTCATATTATTCTCGTTTCTGTCTGCCATCTGCATTGTGTGTATTAAGTGTTCATAAATTACACTAGCCTATGGCAAAAAAAAAAGTTTACAAGTGGTTTAAATTTCGGTTTCTAGTCTTTGAATTAAGTTTCTAAACAATAGTATTAATAGACTGAGTTTCAAGATAAAATACATTAAAAACACACATCAAGATTGTTAATGTTTAGTTAAATACATAATAAATGGAGTATACTCACTATCAGATAACAAACCTCATGATAACTGTTTACCACTATAGTAGTTTAAAAAGTGTAACTCACCAGATCTGTAACACCAGCAAATACTAATAAACCAAACGCTATGTAATATTGCTCTTGAAATATAGTGTATCCCAAATATGGGGACATTGCTATTCTTGTAATACATAAGATGTTTGGTATTGTGTAGATATTTTCTTTCTGGAAATAAAATTGTTTATTATTTTTATATGAAAGGATACATTATTAATGATATCACTTTAACAGTTAAGTAGTTATTTGTCAGGGGACTTTGCACAGAATTTAAGTCATTCACCAATTGAAACATAATTATTCCAATAGAGAAAATGGAACGGAACCCATATTTTGCAATGATTTTAATAAATAAATAATAGTGAAAAATAACTGAGAAGTTGAATATTTCAAAATCATAATCTTCAGTTAGGAGCATGGAGTAGTTTCTATGCAAAGAATTACAACTTTCTTTAGAACTTCTGTTCTTTACAACACACATGCCTTAGGCATCCATTACACGGTAGGTTTTGCTGTCAGTATTACCACAGTCATGGCTGTCATTGACGAATAACCTGTTGTCTCGGTGACTGATGGTGATTGGGGTATTTTTGTTCTAATCACAGTCACCATCATTCATGATGGATGGCATGAATGACTTGCATGGACGCCTTTCACTTTATTAAACTGCTAGGTGAAGTTCAATGCAGAAATTTTTTATCAGTTAGCATGAGATAAATTTACATCAACATGAGTAGAGCAACATATCCACCTATATGCTGATTTGGAATATAACACTTCAAGAAAGACAAAAGGATATAATTATCAATCCAGAAGGCTATGTTCTTTGGTCACATCAGCCAACAGTTCCCATGAGTGAGGTTTAGAGGGTCTTGAATATTATAAAGTTGTAAAATGTATACTGGTATGAAGTATGATGGAGCTGACATATTATGTGGATAGATAAAAGCCTCTAAAAAACTTGATAAAAAAAATACAATAATTAATTTTATCAGCCTGTTGCAGTCGACTGCTGGATATAGGCCTCTCCCAATGAGCGCCATAGTCATAAAAACATTAAATTAAAAAATAATTGCGTACCTCTATAACTTCTTCAATCCTTTCTTTTAATTTGCCTTTAGTTTCAAGTATATCTTTGATAATGTGTTCTTTTTTTGCTTTCAACTTGTGGCTGGTAATTTCCTTATGCTGCTTAATGTCCCTTACAATCTCTTCACTTTTTTGCCTTATTTTATGCTCAGTATCTTTAAGCTGTTCCTTTTGATGTACAAAAGCATTTTTTATACTTTGGGTCTTTTTCTCTAAGGTTATAAATGGTTTCTTATCGTCCGAAGAATACAAACATGATATAAACGAAAGTCTTGTAGGGCATCTCATTTGTTGTCGTCTGCTTGAGAGTATTGCTATGTATTCCCGAATTGAGCCATTGTTGTGTGATGCATGAAACCGGGATAAAAATGAGACTTGTTTTATTATGTTACATCTTGATAGTAGTTTCATAATAACGGTGTATTACAATACAACCGATATACTACAAACGCATTTAGTAGACACTGAAATACTTTAATATTTTTTTTTTCTGCTAATAAAATTATTTTTGGTTATTTTTATTATGTATGTATAACCTTTTTTTTTATTCTTTTTTATTGACATTTATGACATTGACAATTGTGAACTGAACTGAGTACCTGACGAAGGCATAGTCCGATTCATATATCTTGGACCTTAACTGCAAGATAGATAGAATAGATAAATCTTTATTGTACACCAGTAATACAGTAAATGTATGGAAAATGCATAACATTATGTAAAAATGGCGGCCTTATCGCTAAGAGTGATCTCTTACAGGCCCTCCCTGCCCTCGCAGATTGTTTAGTAGTAACCTATGCTTGGTGAATTTGAGCTCGTCCACTGTAATAGCACCCTGTGCAATATTCAAAATACATCCAAGAAGCGTGTACTGCTAATTAGCACATTTTGAATTTGAGCACATTTAAGGTCCAAGATATATGAATCGAGCTCTAACTGCGTTTGACATTTTATGTTTTGAATAATTATTTTTGGCATGGTTACAAGACCTTTAAGTCATGTCTTAGAACTTCTAGGGAGAATTGAAGCCAACCTGAACGGACCACTTTCCCACACTGTTGTCCAAGACGTTAAGTCTAAAAATCCACCTATATTACATATAAAAACTTGAATTCACACTAATTTCGGTAAATAAAACAAACCCCCAGAAAGTTGACTAAAAAACATGTCGACACAAAATATAATAATCAAGCAAAATATAAACATGGCTTAAAAGTCTTATAACCAAGCCAAAAATATTAATTAGAAAAAATTTCAACTTTCTTGACAGTGACAGTAACCGAGGTGTCAACACTGTCAAATGTCAAGAAGTTTCGTTCGTACTATTTTGTTCTGTCTTTGTTGTACTTTGTTATTGTCAGAAATTGTTGTAAGTTGTAATTAATTAATAATATTCATGGTTCTGGTTGTTATTTTCGTGTGTTGTGAGTGTTTTCCTAGTCAATAAATACAATTTATTACCTAAATTAAGATCTGATGCCCTTACTTTATTTCTTTTCGATGTGGTTACATAGCTAATTGTGCTATTATTATAGCATTTTGTGCTACATTATCTAGGAGGCAAGTTACACTGGTTTTCTAGTCTAGTGATTATGTATTTTAACTTACTCTTCAATAATTTTGAACAATAAAGTCAATCCAGCTCCAGATATGGATTTATTGTTTATGTAACAATATAAGGTACCTAACAACTCATTTCTTTCTATCTTTTGTGCAGAAAGTACCTACATACATTCATTACATTTTCAGCATGTACATATTTCAAATTACAATTATGCAGATTTTTTAAAACTTTTTTTTAATAAATAGACAAAATATAGTACTAATATAATATAAATTGAAGATAATAAATTGTCTGAGCAGATGCAAGTACTGCCTCATAGCAACAGTTGATTGCATGTTGAACTATGTCAATGACTTGTGACCTGAGGTTGTGTGTACTGTTGATAACAACATAATTATTTGTTTACCTAACTAGATCATGCATTCTGTTGACATTAATTATATAAGTAGTTTAGGATAATTTACTGACACTGAATGCTAGTAAAACTAAATACGTATGCTTTCATAAAACAGCCGCATCGGCCCCTTGCACTTCTCTTGGCATCAAATTACACTACTGCAAAGAAATGAAAGGTTGCAAATGTGAATTCATCCAAAGGACAGCCACCATTAAATACCTTGGCGTAATTATTGATGAAAACTTGGACTTTAAAGAACACATCATTGTTTTGTCAAACCGAGTGCGAAAAACCGCAAACATAATGAAATTGCTGCGCTCTTCAGCGCCAATGGACGTCCTGAAATCCGTTTACTTTGCCCTGAGTCAGTCGCTTGTGACGTATTGTATACAAAGCTGGGGCTCTGCTCAAAAGACCTTCCTTATGCAACTAGAAAGAGCTCAACGCGCAGTACTGAAAGCCATGTACCAAAAGCCCGCTAGGTATCCCACAACACAGCTCTACAAGGACAGCGGGGTGCCTACGGTACGCCAACTGTTTATACTGAGAACGTTTCTTAAAGCACATCGAACAGTTATAAACAGTGAAAATTATGAGCATCTACTTAAACTCCGGGTGTATAGAGTAGCGGTACCTAAAGTTAAAACGACATTTGCAGAACGGTTTGGCCCACACATAGAGTATTATATATATAATAAGGTATCCAAGTCTTGTGACATCAAACACTGCTCACTAAAAGAGGCGAAAATGGTGGTTACAAAGTGGCTGACTTCACTGACATACGAGGCTACAGAAATTCTTCTACTGCACTAAGTAGAATGTCTAAGTAATGTGCGAAGTTTGTAGTGTGCATAATTATTATTTGCCCAGTATTTATTTATTTATTTATTTATATATACAATATTTATTTATTTATTTATTTATTTGATTATAGACAAGCAGCATTGAGCTGATGTGTCTATGTCACAGTTCACACTTGTTGAAGAACAGTTCAATTTATTTACTACACTTGATTGTGCCCATAGATATTAGCTAAGTTTGTTTGTTTGTAACCAGTGGTCCAGTCTGTTTTTGAAATTGTTCACTGAAGTGGCAGTAACAACATCCTCAGGTAGTCTATTCCAATTGTGAACTACCCGGTTACTAAGAAAGTGGTGCGCAGTGTTTGTGTTTGCTGTTGCACGGATTATTCTCAGGCTATGTCTTCTGGCTGATTTAGTGGGAACTTTTGGTATGTAAATTGTGTGAATATCTGGTAGATTATACTTGTGGGTTATGATCTTGAAGGTCTCTATTAGGTCACCTCGAAGGCGTCTCTCCTGCAGGGTGGTAAGGTGCAATGCTTCTAGTCTGTCCGTGTATGTTTTACGGCGTAGGCAAACAGGGAGTTTCGTGGCTCTCCTTTGCATACTCTCTAAGAGGTCAATATCCTTTTGGAAGTATGGACTCCAAATCTGGAATGCGTACTCCAGAAGAGGTCTTATATAGGTTTTGTATATTTTCAGGAAAACCTCCACACTTAAGGTTTGGAATGCCTTTCTTATGACATACAAAAACGAGTTGGCTTTTTTCACAATTCCAGCAATGTGATCTGCCCATTTCAGGTTCGCGGTTATCACAACCCCCAAGTCTTTTTGTTGGTCAACAGGGTTAATAGGTGTGCCATCCAAATAATATGTGATTTGGGGATTTGTTTGCCCAAGGTGGAGTACACTGCACTTTGATTGGTTCAATTGGATGATCCAGTCCTTAGTCCATTCATGAACACGATTTAAGTCATTTTGAAGCTGGCCAGAGTGGATGAGTGGATTGGCAAAGAATTTTCCATCGTCGGCGAAGAAGGATGATTCGGATTCAATGCGTTCTATCAGGTCTGTCACATATATGCCGAATAGATGGGCCGAGAGGACAGATCCTTGAGGAACGCCACTTAGTACTTGTTTCTTTCTAGATAATGTGTCTCCTATTCTTACCTGAAATGTTCTATTAGACAGGTACATTTCTATCCATTTTAGTAGTTTTCCACTAATTCCATATTGGCTTAGTTTTATGAGCAGACGCCTATGAGGAACCTTGTCGAAGGCACATTCAAAGTCTAGGTAAAGGATATCAACTGGTCTCTTGCTGTCAAGATCATTTGTCCATGAGTGCAGACAAGATAGTAGGTTAGTGATAGTCGATCTCTTTTCAACAAATCCATGTTGTTTCGTAGGTATTATGTTTTCCTTGTTAAGGTAATGTGTTAGATTTTTGCAGATAATTTTCTCCATAACCTTGACAAAACCAGAGGTGAGGCTGATTGGTCGAAAGTTTCCAGGAACAGTTTTGTCACCCTTCTTGTAGACAGGCGTCACCACAGCATGCTTCCAATCCTGCGGTATATATCCGCTTTGTAACGATTTGTTCATTAGTGCAGTAAGAGGACCCACTAGGGTTGGGATGCAATTCTTGAGAATACAGTTCGGAATAAGATCAGGTCCGGGGGAGGACTGGATGTTCAGGTTGGAAAGCACTTTAGTTACATCATCCACAGTGAACACTATATCAGACAGACCATTTTTAGCATGTGTAACATAGTGCTGATTAGTCAGTGCTGGTTCTCTGGAGTATGCCTTCTCAAATTCCTCAGCAAAGGCGTTGGCAATGTCTTCAGGATCCGTGACAAGGTCACCATTTCCATTTCTTATAGCAGGTGGGATGCCCACTTTAGATGAAGTACAGCGGCGAATATGCGAGTAAAATGCTTTGTCACCGTCTTCCAGTATTTTTACTTCAAATAAGCTTCTCAACCTTCTAGTCAGTGCCACACACTTGTTACTGACCTCCCTAAAGTTCGTGTAGTGTGCTGCTATCCCAGATTTTCTGTAGATATCCCACAGTTTTTTCTTATCTGACACCAATTTAAGGACATCACTGTTAATCCACGGTCTATTGTATATCCTGTTTTTTATTATCTTTTCTGGTGCAAATTTGTCGGTTGTCGAGCCAATAGCATGCAAGATGCCTTGCCACAATTCCTCTGGATTTGATGCCGGTTTCAAGGTACTTATATGTTGATCTAATTCATTGTTATAGTCGGTGTAGTTAATTAATTGATAGTTTCTTTTGACCTTGGGTCTTATATTTTGTTTATGAATCAGGCATTGAACACTAAATTCCAACACACTGTGATCACTTTTGCCTATGGGTGCCTTGTGTACGATATCACTGACAAGTGTCTCATCATTTACCATGACTAAGTCAAGGAGTGATGGTGCATACCCCTCCCTATGTCTAGTAGGGCTAGACACCAGTTGGTACAGGTTACTATCTATAAACTTGGCTGCAAATAGTTCAGCTGGTCCCGTGTGGTGTTGGTTATCAAGGATTGGCCAATTAATAGTTGGATAATTAAAGTCACCTGCTACAATCACAGAGTTAGTTTCAGAAGCTGCGGTCAAATTATTTAGTAAGTTCAGATCATGAGGTCTCCATATCCGCTCATTATCATTCTCTGAACGGTATACACCTACTACAAGAAAGCATTGAGTGTCCAATTGTATATCAACATAAAGTGCTTCAACCTCATCACACATGTATGATTTGTTTATCCTAGCAATAATAGGGATTCCATTAACACTATTTCTGATATACATGGCTACACCTCCACCTCGAGTCTTCCCCTCCATTTTATTCTTTTTGTGTTTACGATCTAGTCTGTAGAGTGTATAGTCTGGAATATTGTATGTGCTGCTGCGGTCGTTGTATCTTAGCCAAGTTTCAGTCAAAACTACTATGCATGGTTTATTTGTGTTTATGTACAGGAGAAGTAGGTCGAACTTGGCTGGTAGGGAACATAGGTTGGTGTAACAAAATGTAAGGTCTGTGTATGGGTTTCTGTTTTGGTCATTTAGTTTTTTTGATGTATAATTTTGGGACTGCCCTTTATGTATTTAATGGTCAAGCCAGATTCTCCCTTCTCAGTCCTAGCCCTAAGGGTCTCTCGAAGGTTGGTTAACTCCTCACGTTGCAAGGGTGTCTTATCATTATAAACTCTTACCTCCTTGTTGGCCTTACTCTTGTTTTTTAGAATCCAGATAGCATCCTCTCTGGTCTTGAAGACTACCTTCATAGGTCGGGGCTTCTGGCTGTCAGGGTCACGACGGCCTAAACGTTGCACCGCCAACACTTTGTTCGAGTATTCACTACCATTGTTTATATCCTGTAATATCTTTTTGACAGCTGATTCATCATACACTTTTCGGTCTACACCCAAATCGGAATCGCTTTCTTTAACACCCACAAGTATAATGTTGCTTGCCCTTTGTTCTCGTTCCAGTAGTTCCTCAAGTAACGCATTGGTATCCCCAGAGGCCAACGAAGCCGACGCCGTTGCCGGTATTCCGACTGCCGTTACAGGTGCCGCGGGCGGGGCTTTCAAGGATTCAGATATGTGTTGTTTTACTTCGTTCAGTTCTTCGCGGAGACTATCATATGCTTTAATAAGCTTTGGTACCTGAAACAAAGCCTCACGACACGGCGGGCAAAGGTAAAGCAGCGTCCGCTTGCCTTTCAGACCCATTACGCGTGCCTCGCTGCTCGTTGAATTACTGCATTGCAGGCAGATATTCCTTTTGCAACCATCACATTGCACCGCATTCTCGTCATTGTGTTCGTTTTCGCACTTAAAACACTTCATTTCTATTGGTATTAAGGACCGGTACTGATTTTCAAAGCGAGAATGATTACGACGCGAATTTTTGCACAACTTGTTTTTTTTTCCGATTATTTTATATCACAGTTATTAGTTAAGGCACAATCTATGATTTTTCACTATTTTCAAAGTTATTTAAGCACTATATTTAATTTAATTAGAGATTTCAGACACGACAAAAGTTTTAGAGCTGTTACTTCAACAGAGGGTAGAAGCGAAAAAATCTATATATATATATATACATACAGTACACATATATACATACACTATATATCTACACATATATCTATACATTACATATCATATTTCCTCCTTCTTCTAACTTTTGTAAGTGTGTTAACATTAAACATGATCACCGAGCATTGAAACTGTATAAGGCAAACGTCACGGTACCCACAGGACAGGCTTGCCTAGTGTGGGGCCAACGGGAAGCTCTTTCAAAATGTTAAATTGTTTTTTGGAAAATAAATTATTTTATTTTATTTTATTTATTTTATTTTAAAAAAAATGCAAATAAAGATGGCTAATGGTTTTTTTTTAAATCATACTTATTGATTACTGGCCTAGCTGAACTTTGAAGTGTTGACTGTAAGAAATAAAGTCTCAGTGTTTCTTTCTTTCATTAGATTATAAGAAGGTATATAATTAGGAGAGGAAGAGGCATATGTCCAGTAGAGGACTGCAAAAAGCTAATTGATTGATATAATTAGAGCCAATTTTAATTTCTCTTAGATTAACCAAGTCACTGACAAAAGGTGAATTTCTTAACTTAATATAGGTGTATTGAATTTTAAATTGGTGTTTTAGGAATTAAAATAAGCAAAATGAAGGAAGAAGAACTAACATACATATTAAAACTCCTTGACAATCTTACAGCTGAAATATATGAGGTAAGTTGAAATAAAATTTTAAATAAATATTTAATTTAAATTGATTGTGAAATACTGTAAATAATATTTTTTTCAGGAGCTCTTACAGTGCTATTATGATATAGAAGAATCAAAACCATTTAAAGAATTTAGTAAAGACACAATAGATTTTTTTAAGAGCAATTTAAGAATTAATCCTGTTACTACAACCAATATATTGCTATACATTCAAGAAAATGCTCATCAAGACAGTCCAAATTTAAATGAAATACAGGCCCTATACCTAGATACTCTAAAAAATGAACTGACCGAAATTAATTCTCTAGATAGACTTCTAACACTTATGTCATTGGTGAGATGGAATGAAAAATTCCAGCCTCAATTTATAAACCAAATTCTGCAACATATTTCTGAAGAAAATTTTAAACAGTACAGAAAACAAATATTGCTGAATCTCATACCTCATGGAAAACCAGAATTGTTGCACACCATGTGTGATTTTATACAAAAGAATGAACCACAAAGAGAATTCCGATTGACACCCGAATATATGATTGAACTATGTTACCAGGACAGAACTCATTGGCTACTGAAAGCAGCCCAAGTTTACAAGCAACAACTCCATGATATGAAAAATGTTACATTTAAGATAAACAACTTCACAAAACAAATCCTCATTATGGTGCTAATAGATCTAACAAATAGTCCTGAAACATTTGATTTGACATCTTTGGTTCACCAATTAACAAACATATTCTCAATTCTTGATACATACACCACTGCTGACGACCAGCTACAATTCTATATTACAGAAGTAAAAAGGGAACTGACCATAATAAAATTCTGCTTGGAAAACAACTGTAAGATTATGACAACTTCTATTTTCAGTCAAGTGTTAGCAAAAAGTGCTTTGGCAGTTGTCTCCCAAGTGTGCAGGTTATCAAAAGTAGATAGGTATAAGGTTTCTAGACTTTTAAATACAAATAATGACTATTTAACAGAGTTAAGAACATTAAAAAACGCCAATAAAAGAGGCCTTGAAAATAGTAGTTCTAACTGGGATGTAATGACTTATAATAGTTACTGTGCTATAACAAAAATTATTGACACAATAGTGAATTCATCTGAAAGAATTAATGATGCTCAAGACACTTCATTGGATGAACTAAAACGCCTAGTATTATCGATTCTACCTTTGGAAAACTGTATTGAAGTCATTGAAAATATTTTCTCGTGTCTTTTTTTAAGATATGAGTACTTTTCTTGTCATGAGCACAGCCAAGATTATCCATGTGGTGCTCATTCGGACTGTTCATATTTTTACTCCAAAATTCACACTAAAAATTCGAAAAATAATGGAAGTGGTGCTGCAGGATTTATGTGCAATTCATATACAACACAGCTTGTGTTGAATACCTTAAAATTATGTTTAGAGAAATTGGAAGAGAATTTAGAAGTTGAAGATAGTGAGCATGAAGTAATGTTAAGGCTGAAGAAGCTTGTAAAAGTAGTGAATCATTCTATATGGAAGCTACAGTTGGTGTCTACACTCTCTCCTGACACTAGCCCTTTGCCCCTGAAGCTGTGTTTAGATTATGTGGAAGTGGACGATAGCAGTGAGGATGAGGCTCGAGAACTGGATTTGAAAGCTAGTAGAAAGAAACCAAAGTCTAGAAGAAAATACAACAATGTTAAACAGGAGACAGACCAACTTATGTTTGCATCCACTGTCTCAGACGAAAGTAAGTGTTTTTTTGGCAATATATGTATAGATATTGCAGGTATTATCAATTAAAAACATAGATTGTAGATATTTCGATAGCTTAAGGACTGAGGTGTAAAACTTACGCTCCTCTGTGATCATGGTGCTTACAACAGCGTCGAAATATCGGACACTCGAAACAATACATAGTAAATATCCCGATATCTCTATCTCTAATAGTAAGGTGCAAAACTTAAAAAGCATTTTATCTGCAATGTCACAGACACGATGGCTATTGTTCCTATAATATATTCCTCCACGATCTTTACCCGAGATCTCGCACATCTACCGCTGACTTCAGCATAATCATCAGACCCAAAGACTGTTTGGTGGAACGGGCATTTTGAACTCTCGTCTCGTCTCGTCGTGAACAACAGCAATACACGCCTTGACATCGCAATCGATGTCGCCAGTCACATGAATTGCAGATCCGCTCGACCACATCGATGGATGTGGGGCTTCAGGCTTTGCTGTCACATTCAAGAATTAACAACTACCATTTAAATTTCAGCATACACGTCGAAGAAAACCAATGGAATTGACTTCATATCCATCATGCTGTCGAAACCAACAAGTCTGGTCGCGCTGGCACTTTATCATAACGACTTTTCTAAAGCGAATCAAATTTTAGAGGTAAGAAAATTTTACAAATATTTATGTTTTGTTTCACTTTCTACATTATGCAGTAACATGTCTAGGGGTCGGTTAGCCATAAATAAATATTCCACAACATTCTACACAACATTATCTAGTTATGGAATCTAGAATACAAATAAACATACTTATGTAGATACTTTTACCAATGCAAATAGCCATATTCACAGAGCGGAGATTGAAGCCACGCTACAGTCTGTCAATGCAATAAGCAAATAAACCAACAAAAAAGTCAGAACACAATCAGGTTTTCGCAAAATGCTTTTCGGATGTCTTGAATGCAACCAACCGGAAACAACGCTAAGATGATAATGAACCTTTCTAAAGAACGAGTCTATAAATACAAAAGAGATTCTTCAAATTGCACATTTAATTCCTGATAATCACGGTTACACAAACTCTTAGGCTTTATCATAAGTATTCGGGTCAAAAGTCTACCGTAGTCATACCTCGAATCAAACTTAGTGGCCACTCGGAAGTTCGTACGAGTGCGGATCGGCATTTGACTTGCTCTCTTTTCTCAAACGCTATTGGCCGGCACCCGCACTAGTACGAACTTCCGAGCCGCCATTAATTTTGGTTCGAGGTATATCCACAAGATCACTCTATATTTACTAATTGGTCTTCAAAAAATGATCAAATTCCTCGTAAGTCTCTCTCTCCCTTTCTGTCGGATCGTAATGTACTTCGCCGTTCTTTGTCTTGAACACTCCTGGTGGGTTTGAAATTATGTATTTCTTAGCTTCCTCTATACTTTGGTGAGGCTTGAAAAATTTGCAAAATAGACAGCAGCAACACCAGCCTAGAAATATTTTACTACATTGTTATCACTTCTTTTTTTATTTATCAAACTAAACAACTACAAACAAAAAAATATATAGGTGTAAAAGAAACTCTTCTCAATTCAGTTAAGATTTATTTTAGTTACAATGTGGAAACAATACTTGGAAAAATAATCTAAGTAGGGCACGGTCCAGAAAGCGTTCGAGAAGACGAAGCGCCTCCGTACACATGCGGTAGTCCCTATTATGGCGATTGGTCCGGCTAGTTCCAGAGATGTGGAAGCTTCGCCGTACGCAACAGCACTGCCCTTGGACGCGGCCGTAGCGGGTTATATAGGTCTCGGCCGCTTCCTTGTGTGCATCGGTGTGCGCCTCCATTGTCCGGCTCGTGCGTGTGCATCTCTCGTCGCCGGCCGGGCGCGTAGTGGGGGACGCAATGTTGTTGTGTGATATTTGTTACAGTCTCCCCCATCTGGCCGAAGGCGTCTCGACGAGGAAAAGCGTCTGTGGAGTAAGAAACTAAGGATTAGGTTTTCTTGGGTCGACCCCTCTTCCTGAGGGGTTGCGTGGGCTTCGGCAGCGTATCCACGTTTCCTTGGTACGGCACAAGTGCGGATGAGTGATAGACTCCAACATTAGTTTGAGGCGCTTCTGGATAGGCCACTTGATATGAGGATGGACCATGTTGTTTAGTGATCACGTAGGGCCCATCCCTACGAGGAGCAAGTTTAGCGCTCACTCCTTGAGCTGCTTTACTAATGGCGTGGAGTTGGACGAGAACTAGGTCTCCAGGTGAATACTTGAGGCTTTGTCTTCTATTCTTGTCTACCAATAGCTTGCGCGCCTCCTCCTTCATTTCCTGTACCTCTTGAGCCTTTTCCAGGACTTCGGCCAGCTGCAGTAACTTGGGAGTAATCTCTGCTATGAAGTTCTCTCTTGATACTATGGCCCTTAAATCGTTGAATGCGTCGCCGGTAGTCCTCAACTCCCTACCAAAAGTTAGGTAAGCAGGGGTGTAACTAGTCGATGCACATACCGCAGTATTCATCGCAAATCGTATCGCTGAAATTTTTCTTGACCAATCAGTATGATCTCCTTCTACCAGGATGGCGAGTTGAGTCTTCAAGTCTCTATTTCTTCGCTCCACCGGGTTGGTCTCAGGATGGTAGACTGGTGTAAACGCATGTTTTATATCCAGACAGAAAGCTACCTGTTGCATCACCGAACTTACAAATTGAGGTCCATTGTCACTGATCATCCTCCGGGGCACGCCGTAACGCAAAAAGACCTCATCTATTAGCTTTCTGGCACAGGCTTCAGCTGTAGCCTTTTCTAGTGCGAACAGTTCAATCCATCTCGTTGCAACGTCCTCCACTACCAGTATCCAAGATTTTCCGTCCGATGTTACTGGCAAAGGTCCAAATAGGTCGAACGAAATAACCTCAAATCTTTGGTTCATTACAGTGGTTTGCAGCAATCCTGCCGGTTTCATGTTGGTCGGTTTGTACCGCTGACACGCAATACAATTCCGTACGTAACCTTCTATATATTTGCGCATTCCCTTCCAACAGTAGCGCTGGGAAATCCGTTGAAAGGTTTTCTCTGATCCATAATGTCCTGCCATTGGGTTGTCATGGTATGCAGATAGTATATTGGCCCATTCATGCTCAGGAGCCACTATCTGAGCTTCATCTGTATCTGCGTTGGGGTTGTAACGGTAGAGAATTCCATTGTTCATCAGGTATCCCTTGTTTCTCCAATAGGCACCATCATCATGGTTATTTGCGTCTTCTAGAATCGTTACTATCTTCCGAATGTAGTCATCTTTCAGTTGTTCTGTTCTAATTTCACTGGGATCGCGTGTTGGAAGGTCTATGGAAACAGAACATATGCCACATTCCTTCTCGAGTTCCTTAGTGCACGGTGGGCGTGAGAGGGCGTCGGCTACCACATTAGTTTTTCCCGGTGAGTATGTGATAGTGATATCGTATGCTTGTAACAGTAACGCCCATCTTGCCAACCTTCCTGTGGGCGTCTTGATACTCATCAACCATTTTAGTGCTTGATGATCTGTAACCACACTTATGGGTACGCCTTCCACATAGCCGCGGAACTTGTTCAATGCCCAGATTACAGCCAGCGCTTCTCGTTCGGTGGTTGAATAGTTTCTCTCAGGTGACGTAAGTAGTCGACTAGCATATTCCACTGGATGTTCTTCGGGACCGTTTCCCTGCACTAGAACAGCACCGATTGCGTAGTTGCTGGCATCGGTCTTTATTATGTATGGTTTCGTGGAGTCTGCTTGCCTGAGTACTGGGGCAGAAGTTAGTTTTTGTTTCAGGATTTCATATGCCTTCATTTGCTCTTCTTTCCACGCCCATGCCACCTTTTTCTTCGTCAGTCTGGTAAGTGGTTCCGCAATCAAGGAGAAGTTTTCTATAAATCTTCGGTACCATGAACAGGTTTGTAGAAATGACACTAGGTGCTTCAAATTTGCGGGGGGAGGTAGTTGTGCTATGGCGGCCACTTTCTCGGGGTCAGCTTGGAGTCCCTTCGGGGTAATGTAGTGCCCTAGGTATTTGATCCTGGGAACGACGAAGTTACATTTCTTCTTATTGATAGTTAGGTTATAGTCTCTCATATGCCGGAATACTGCTCTCAGATCGGCAAGGTGGCCATTGAAGCATGTAGATAGGATGATTAAGTCATCCAAATATGCTAGTATCTTAACACCATCAAGTCCTGTTCGGAATTTGTCGATTAGCCGCTGAAATGTGGCGGGGGCGTTCCTTAGCCCAAACGCCATTCGTTTGTAGCGGTATATTCCAAATGAACATATAAATGCTGTCTTATCTCGGTCCCGTTCTCGGATACTCACTTGCCAATATCCAGCTTTCAGATCTAAAGACGTCATGAAAGGTGTTGGCTTTGCTTCATGTAAGAGATCATCTATACGTGGTATAGGGTAGGTATCAGGAATCGTGATTGCATTTAGTCTCCTATAATCCACGCACACTCTTATTTCACCATCCTTCTTGGGTACCATTACTACCGGTGCTGCCCATGGTGAAACACAGCTTTCTATTACACCCTCCTCTAACATCTTCCCTATTTCTGTACGTAGTATTTCCTTGCGTGCAGGTGACAGTCTGTACGGTGGCACAGCGATGGGTTCATGATTTCCAGTATCAATACTATGCTGGACATAATTCACTGGTCTACCAGATGATTCAAATAGGTCAGAAAATTCAGACAGAAGTTCTTGGAGTTCGCGTTCTTGCTCTGAAGTGATATTATCCTTGCAGATATCGACGGCATCGATGTTCAATGTCCAGTCCAAGGTTCCATCAAAAAGCTTACTTGAATGGGGTGATAGGTGAATGCTTGATTCACGGATAGCTCTCTGAGAATCCTGCCAGAGTTGATCCACAACCGGTGAATACTGATCGAAAAGCTTCGGCCGCTTGGCTGGTGTCCTCATTCCCGTATCTGTTCCCTCGTGCTTGTGTGGTTTGGTCGGCTGGTTCTCTTCGTAACCGCAACTACCCACTGACACTGCGTTCACAGTAACCTCTTCAGGGGCTCTCGGTGAGCTTGGAGGGGTATCCAATAATGACGATATCGGGGAAGGTAGTTTGACACTTCTAAAGATATCGAAGAAAGTAGTCATTTCTTCCTTGGGGCTAAAGGTGACAAACCCTTCATCATATAGCTCGTGTTCTACGTCTGGATCCTCTACAAAGGTCATCGTGGACTGCGGTAAATTCAGAATCATTCCCGCATCTTGAATGAAACCAATACCTAAAAGTGTTCGGTTGTCTTTTGATTCCGGTAGTACCACAAAGGACGTTAGCACCACTTTATCTTGAATTTGCACAGGTACTTTAATCGTGTACACCCTTTGGTACTTTTTTATCCCGTCCGCCAGCGTAACGTTTGCCGTTTCTTCGCCAAATTTCAAGCCGAGATCTCGCAACTGACAAAACAGACTATATGACGCCACACTCAGCTTGGCTCCAGTATCGATTGTTGCGTTACCCTTTATGCCGAGTATGTTGATGAACACAATTGGTCTCTGCTTCATGTCTGCCTGGATATCCACTGCACAGAAACCTAGTTCACCTGGTGCGTCTGGTGGTGGTTGGCGCCGTCCCGAGCAAGTTGTGCACTTTGCCCTGACTACACCTGGAGCACCACAACCGTAGCAGGAGAATTTTGGTTGAGAAGGGGATGGCATCTGGGTAACAGCCTCCTTTTTCACGACAGCCTCTACTGTCGCCGCTCCAGGTGGTGCAGGATGGCCCTCTTGCTTTAGCCTTTTCCTGCATTCAGTGATCGTATGTCCATTCAACCTGCAGAACGTGCATCGCAACTTCTTGGTTGATTTTGGCTGATTGAGTTCCTGCTTAGAGCTGATACGCTTTTCTTGTATTGTACTTTCAATCCCCCGTGCCACTTCCAGTAACTGATCGAAGGTGGTAATAGAACTACGCACTATATGTGACCTTATGTTAACATGCAGAAGTCCGAAGATCATGTCTATCTGCTGGGGTTCCGTATGTTTTGGGGGTGGCAGCATAGCGAACAGCATCCTCTTCTTTGCCACAAATCGCTCCGTGGGCAGGTCCGGTTTTTGTTCTTCACCCATTATCTCTCTATATATAACGTAGGCTGGTTTCTTGGGAGCGAAAGCATTACGAAGTCTGTCTACAAAGTCGCTCCAGGTCAAGACACTGTCTTTGATTCCCTGCCACCACGTTGATGCTTCTCCGTGCAGCAGCAATGGAATGGCCGCCACTGCATCGCTATCTTCCACCCTTTCCACAGTCCTGTAAGTGGAGGCTGCCGAAATAAACCCCTCCAGGTGTTCCTGGTCACCGGTACCATCGTAGGTGTGCGTGCACCCTGCCATCGAAGCCTTGCGTGCGGGACCCATCGCAGCCGAGGTTAGCGAACTGATGAGTTGGGCCAGTTGTGATTCGTTAAAGGTTGCCATTTCCTCTTTAACCTCGCCGTCGGCAGCGTCCCGATTTTCCACCGGATACGTCGTTATTCTTCCAGATCTTGTAACGTAAGTCGTCGCCTTCACGTTGGTCGCCAGTGTAAAAGAAACTCTTCTCAATTCAGTTAAGATTTATTTTAGTTACAATGTGGAAACAATACTTGGAAAAATAATCTAAGTAGGGCACGGTCCAGAAAGCGTTCGAGAAGACGAAGCGCCTCCGTACACATGCGGTAGTCCCTATTATGGCGATTGGTCCGGCTAGTTCCAGAGATGTGGAAGCTTCGCCGTACGCAACAGCACTGCCCTTGGACGCGGCCGTAGCGGGTTATATAGGTCTCGGCCGCTTCCTTGTGTGCATCGGTGTGCGCCTCCATTGTCCGGCTCGTGCGTGTGCATCTCTCGTCGCCGGCCGGGCGCGTAGTGGGGGACGCAATGTTGTTGTGTGATATTTGTTACATAGGTACTTAATAAAGCTGGATATCATCAATGAATTTATCTTCCTAATATTCACTTTCAGTTCGAGTGAAAGTCGAGTAAAATGTAATAAGGAAGTTTAGTTTTAACTGATGAATGTACTGTAGATGAAATTCGCTCAGAGTCTACAGGTATACCTCGTACTAAACTTAATGGCGGATTGGAATTTAGTACGAGTTTAGGCCGAAACGCCGATTGGCCTGAATCTGCACTCGTACGAACTCTATAACCCTACACCTATATATATATACAGTATGGATACGACATATAGGCATTTACGGAAACAGTGAAGCGTCCTGGTCCATAGGAATGAAACAAAATTAAATTTAAACTCAAATTCGCAGATTTAAAAAAAAAAAAATTTCCTAACAAACTAATTATTAAAATAAATGTAGAAAATGTAACCACTTTTATAAGTCATTGATTCATTCACAAAAATACACACGCTTAGAATTTGCACAATACATACTATAGGTACAGCTCAAAGCGGCAACGTGCCGCCAGCTGATTCGCGCTCGTGACCTACCTACTGACGTAAGATTAGGCACCTATCGCGAAAGTTCACTTAACTTTATAAACGTCACTTTTTCACGGCAGTGCTTAAAAATGTGAATCTAAATTTTAGAAATGCCCGCCACTAACTTGAAAACATAAAATGATATCACCAAACTAACTGTTCAACAGATTTCGGTTAGGTACCTACCTTGCTTTCAATTTATCAAATGCCTCAATAATACGGCTGCGAGTCACTTTCAGAGACACGTTAGGTACACTATACACTTCGTTGTTTTTTTTCAAAAAAAGAATACGTAACAAAACTCGCACAACAAATTTACTAGGTAGGTATTTAGACTCATTTTCACCGTTAAAATTAAGGATAGAATAGCTAAACAAAAAATAAACACAATTCACAAACACAAAAAGAATAGATTAGTGTCAATTTCACTTTAAAAACAAATTAAAACGAGAAAATAAACCGAGAGGATCAAAGAACGACACGCGGTCCCCAGTGACGTCGCGGTTACTGACAACATTCCAGAAATTAACGAAACATAAAATTGTACCTAGGTTAATAAGGTAAAAGCACCAATATCCATCTTTGAATATGTTTATTTTAGAATATTTTATTTATTATTAACCTGATTGATGAATAGTTGGAAGGTATTTATTGTCAATTTTCATGGTGTTCATTATCATGTCATCGTGCGTAGTTTTCCTGTCAGAGTTGGAGGGTAGCCTGGGGTAGCCCGGTAGTCGCTCCCACAAAAGCCAAGATAAACCAAATGAAAATAAAGATTAGGAAAGCAGCCCTCAGGCACCAAAGTACAAGATATGGATGCAACCGGGATTAACACTGAAATTATGAGCTTTAAATTCTTCATTACGTAGATATTAATACTCTTAGATATTGAATTTGTTATGGAAAAATTATAAAGAAATCAAATACAAAGTGTAAGTAATCAAAGTTAATCATTGATAAGTAGGTACCTACTTATCAAATCAAAAAGTTTTATGTGTAATCAAAACAACCATTATTCTCTGTACGAGTAACAGACTGCCGTTAATCAGAAATTTACCCTACCGGCGGCACCCTTTGAGGTATTATGTCTCTCTCATTACAATCTTATTTTTACGAAATTGATGAATGGAAAAATGAATGAATACACAGAACGGCAACGTCGCATCGTGCAATTTTAATAGTAATAAGGGTTTCCATCTGCAAAATCCGTAAACCAGGACAAGAAGTTTTTTTTATACTACTAAGGTGGCAGATAAGCATACGGCACACATGATGGAAAGTGGTTAACGTGGCCTATGGACGTATGCCACCCCAGGGCTGTTACAGTTGGGCTGCCGAGCCTGTAAAAACGTCGGACGCCAGTCATCTCCGGAAAAGTCAAAACCACCAGATACGATAAGAAATCGTATCCGGGATTTCGTGCATGCATACCCCACTTTCCCAAGAGGTTCGCTCGTTCACTAGTGTACCGGAACCGGACATGGCTAAAGAAGAACCAAGTAGGCAAGTGGAGGTAACGTGGAACATCGGCACGCCGTATGTACTTTCCAGGCGGACGGTGGCCGTGACGGCCGGCGGCTGTTACTCTAAGCTCATTGGGGACATCTACCTGGTGACGGTCTCACATGCACCACATGGGCAGGTCGGAGTGGGTATAGTGCTCTCGGGTGCTACGTGGCTACAAATCCGGGGAAACTCGGACGGATGGTAACCCTAATGGTAGTATTTTCGTGCAATTTAGAGTTCATTGATAACTGCGATTCTACGGAGTGTTTAAAGTTGTTCAAAATTTTATAATATTAAAACCCTAGTTTCTGCCCTTAATACTGGGCCGATTTTGTTCAAATTTTTCCTATTTGAAGCTATGGGGGTACCAAGTATATGGTTTCAATTAATGCCTATATGTCGTATCCATATTGTATATAGCACCTTCCTTTTCTCGCCCAGAAAACGAACGCTCATGGTTGAATCAATATAGAGCATCCCAGCTAATTTATCGATTGAATCTAGGTTTCAATATTATCAAGGTGCCAGTTGCAAGTTAAATTGTACCACCGTGCATTGTAACAAACATATATTTTTTTCGCATCTTTATTGATATTCGTCATTTCTGTGCGCAGAACAGGCTATCGGAATCGAGGCCAGGCCAACAGATGTTCGGTTCCAATAAACGAAACAAATAACGCCCTCAATAGATAACCGAGGACAGGGGAGGGTTTAATTGGCACTTTATGAAATTGGGCTGTTTGCAAGTATAGCAATAACCCAATTCAAGTTCCTTACGTTATAAAGGTCCTGGGCTCGTATCTTGGCTATTACACGGTCCACTCCTAATACTAGCAATTTAACTGGAGAGGTTAAGGTGAATACAAATAATGATATCGTTTATTGGGAGAATGTACACCTTTATGAAGTAAATACAGCGAGGGTACTAAACCTAGAAATTATTAAAGAGTATTCTAGAAAGTCCACATTATGCATGACTTAAAAATATATAATTTACCTCTAGTACACCACAAAGGTATTGCGAAAATAAGGTACACCAGGAACCATATTTGAATGATCCTCCATAGGCGATACGCAATATCTATTTTCTGTCGCCTTTGATTTCTGTAGTCATCCATTAAACCTTTGAGCGCTAGTAATCCGATACTCTTGTTATAGTTTTTATTTTCGTATTGCAAAAAAAATATTCTTTTGAAAGAATTGATAAGTCCATACTCAGGTATTTCTGGAACAATGGCAAAATATGTAATGCAACTTACACAATTTATGACCCTATGATTAGGCGAATTAGGAGATCCTTCATACTGCACATAACTGGAGAGGATATCTGGACGTAACATGTGGATTGTTTGGTATAGATTAACAGATTGCAAATTGTATTACTCAGTTACTGAATACGTCTATAAACCCGAAACTATCGTTATATGATATTAAAAACCAGTAAGCCTATCATGAATCATCCGCTGTTGCGGATGAGTTTCGGGCAATTGGTTCCATGAAACACATTCATCCTGAAATCGAATCCGATGACTGTTCGTGACACTTGTACTACTAGGCCACGTCTTTCATTCGGATTTCATGTAGGCCCGAAGTTTCGGATATTTCATGGTAGCCCCCAGGCCTCATTTCCCAAACCTTGAAAAGGTAACTTTGCTCACCTGGTGTATCCTGTAGCACATCATTATCAGCTTGTTCGTAATACTCATTTAAGAGTTCGTTGTAATTGTATTCTAATGCATTATCCTTTATAATTTCTCTTCTTTTGATGGCATGCGTACTAAACTAGAATACATGAAACACTTTTATAGATATGGTCATAGCTTTTGGTTTGGTTTTTTATCTATTTTTGGGTTTTTTTAGAGTTGCAATCAGGTTTTGGATTTTTCGACCAATTAATTTCTGGGTTAAGACGGGACTCGAGCTAGTTCCTAGTATTCCATAAATGGTTTTTTTTTTGCATCGAAGAGGATTTATGTTATCGTTTTGTTAAATTCATCGAGGTTGATGCATTACAATGTTTGGATATAACCTAGCAGTAGGTATTTTGCACAGAGCGTGTAACATTTGACCTCTGCAACCCAGCAGATAATTTTGTTTGTGGATTAGAACTGTGTCAGGCGGTTTGAAGTTACGTGATATCGGTCATCAGCTATTCTTCTAGGTCACACTGTCGTCTTAAGCACAGTATCTCCGCATCTGCTCTAAAAACTATCACGCTTCACGATTGAAGCTACTCCATAAAATATTGGAAGACTAATAGATGGGGTCACTCCAGAGCAATGTCATGAAATCAAAACGTCATATATGCACAATTACAAAAACTTTAAAACGTTTAAACCGCTCTGGAGGAGATGGGGTGTGGGGTAATCCGTGTGGTGATGGAGACATAATACAAGTATCACCATCTCGTCTCTCATCTGAAGCCGACTAACGGAAAAATACGCAGATGAAATCACTGCAAGAGAAGGGAAACTTGAAATAAAAACCTGTTCCACCACGTCTGGCCAGCGGGCAAACAGTAAGCCAAAGCCTCCCAACATTGGGAGAGGTCTATGTTCAGCAGTGGACTGCGATAGGCTGATGGATTGAATAGGTGGGGTGGATAGGGTCCTACTGACATCCCTGAGGCTCCAGCCAACCTCACCTGCTAAACAACGGACGAGGCTCTGGCACAGGCTTCCCTCCCTTTTTTTTTCGTGCGGAAATCCCCTCGGATACCTCCCCCGCCGAAGCCGGAAGGGGAGGTTATGTCGGCCTCGAACCGACTAAAACCGAACGCCGACTGTGGGTCGTGGTGCTAGGCCGGAGGTGAGGGTGTCATCGACATATCCCTCGCACCCCGGCTGACCCAGGGCCGGGCCTTACGGTCTGGCCCTCCTCGGGACAGGCTTCCATCCCAGAGTTTAGGATGACCGGTGGCAGTTGCTCCCGGTCGACATACCAATCAACGAAACAATAAGCGGACCTCGGGCTCTAAAGTGCTACATGACAAGTTTAGACAAAACTGGGCAATCGCTATGAGGAAGTTGATCAAAAGAATACTCGTACTCCTCGTAGGTATAATATTTTTACGGTATCAATGTTGACTTCATCCGATTCAGTGATCTGAAGTCAATGTACCTTGACTAGACGTTATTCGCAGCTTTTATTGTTTGTTTGTAGAGCGCCAGCTGTACGCACAATCCGATTCATTTCAATGAAACACAATGCATTGATAATTATTCGATAAATATAACAGATATGGACAGAAATAAAATACTTAAGTATTTTATATGATTCATACAGTATTTTGGAAACTAAGATAACAAATTACCTATCATATGATCACTTCAATAAACAAAGCAGCCAATACGAAATGCATTCATTCAAAAAATGTGTGCGAACTGCGGACATAAATCAACTTACTTGTCCCATGTTCGTAATTTTGACCTTACGTTTCCTAGTAATTCTTCTTGTGGTCATGTGTATCATCGTAACTGTATTGCTGATGTCTCTCTTTATTATTAAAGGCAAAGTCGGCGTCACTCCTTTCACGTCGGAATTGATTTTATTGGTTTTCGACACCGCATTGTATTCATTTCTTGCTATTCTGGACAACAGTTAGTAAGTTAAAATGCATAGTCACCTTTTCATATTTGTGTAATGGGATTATGACTCGCCTTAGCGTCTGAAAATCTTATAGATATAGCTAGATATCTATGTAAATTTAAAAAAAGAACGGGTTGAGTGTAAAAGAGGCGTATAGGCAAGCAACGACTCCTCTTTACTCTCAAGTGCATTCATAAATCACAAATTACAATTCCTCGCACTCAAATTCACCTAGTATTAACAAAATATACTAATACAATATCAATGGTATTATCAAGAATGGGTATTTGCAAGCTCATTACTAGTCACATTCTCTGCATTCTTTCACAGCAGTTAACCTAGTTTGGCCTGCACCAAGGCGCAAACAGCAAAATCTGTATCTAAAAATATCTACTTATAGGGGACAAATGCACATAAAACAAACGCATATTATATTTGCCTGACTGACTTTTGCTAGATACAAGGGTTAATTTATTTACTGGTCAAATTTGTTGAACAGTTTTTCGTCAATATTAAACTCCCTCAGCTGAGATTTATCAATCATTTCATAATCGTCTTCATTTATTACTAAGTCCACTTTGTAATCGACATTGTCTTTTAACAAAGTACTGTAAGTGCCTCGAAGAACAAAGCCGTGTGCCATAACACTACACAATAACATTAAAATTATCATTTATATTCTTCTTCTTAATGGCGTCTGTAACAGAATTGACGTAATTTATTGAAGAAAAACAACAATTGCATGAACTGGATGACTTTGGATTATTTATAAGTTTATGACAACATTGACAACTGCCATTTAATCAGATTATTCATTTAAGGCACAGATTAAAGTAATAAATAGTACCTACTGTGTAAGGAGAAATAAGGTTTCTATACCTACATGTTTTGAACTTTATTCCTTAATTTTAAAAGTGGCATTATTTTCAAATTGAGGCGCAGGAAGCGCGGGTTCGATTCCCGCGCAGTGCAAATATTTGTATGCATGAATATGGCTATTTGCATTGGTCTGGGTGTTTCTATGTATAATATGTATGTATTTACGAAAAAAAATTTATCTATGTATGTTTATCCGCATTCTAGATTCCATAACACAAGCTAGCTAGCTAGCAAGCTATGCTTACCATGGGTCTAGATAGCGTTGTGTAGAATGTTGTGAAATATTTATTTATTTATATATAATTATATACCTTCTGCCGTATCTTCCTGTCCAGACCGTACGCCGTTTCTTAAATATTACTTTATACCAGGAAAGTAGCAGGTATTCTACATTCATTCACGTCGAATAAATATATTACAAGAAAAAAGGGAAGTTTATTTTGCTCCCACGAGTTCTTATAGTATCAATAATTTTCCATTAAAAGGTATCGGTAGTTAGAAGCCCAAATAGAAGAATATCCTCACAATAAGTGACAGGTAAAGGAGAACCGCCTTCTGCATCAAGCCTTGACCTACCCCGAGCATCTTGAGTTTATTTTGATAGTGGCGAAAGTGAGAGAGAGTTATATTGGTTCACGGTCTGATTACTTAGAAATAATCACACCGTGAACCGATAAAAATATCGTATACTAGCTTTTGCCCGCGGCTCCGCCCGCGTGGATGTCGGTTATCGCGACCAAACATAGCCTATGTCCTTCCTCAAGGTCTAATCTACCCTTATACCAAATTTCATCAAAATCGGTTCAGTGGTTTAGGCGTGAAAGCGTAACATACAGACAGATAGACAGAAAGACAGACAGACAGAGTTACTTTCGCATTTATAATATTAGTATGGATTTATTTCATTTATTCGATAACAGTTACCTTCTGGTTTCAGATGTTCGATTTAGCAGATTCTGAAATCGCTACAGAAGTAACTTTTACGGAGCAGCTACGCAATTTAATAGCTAAGATTAAAAATATAATTTACTATAGAGACGATACCCGTTATCCCTCCAAAGAACTATCAGCGCTGTCTGTCGTATCAACGGAAGTGATGGGCCTCGTTGAAGGATTCCTTGCCTCAAATAGGGCGCCAAATTCTTTTGACATAATGGAATTAGGGGCACGCCACCCGCACTTACAATTATATAACCATCAAAATGCTCCATTCATAAATGCCGTGGACATCTTATTGAGCAGTGGCCTCAATAGAGAGATTACATACGGCTTAATAAACGTAGTCGAAAGAAAACTTGCTGAAGTAAGAAGCTGCACTGACATCGCAGCAGTTAAAAAGAACAATTATATTCGCTTCGTTGAGGATATAGCTAGTGTGACTTTTGAAATATTTGGAAATACGGAAAAGTCATTCAACTTCATTGACAATATTTGCGGATTGATTACCGACTGTCGTATACCGATCAGACACAAGGAGTTTTGTAAATTAAACCAGTTGTCTAAAGAACTGCGTCAGTCGTGTGAAGACTTGGTTGATGTTGTATTTCCAAACGAGTCGGTCGAACTAGACGCTAATTTACTACAAAAGTATCATCAGATTTTTATGAACGTAGTCGCTGCTTCCGACAAGGATTTATGTAACGTAGGTGAAGTATCTCGCCAGGGCAGTAAGAAAACAAGAAGTCCATATTTAAGAATGTGTTACATGTACTGTAAGACAGTATCCCAATTGGAACAGGAGGAGAATCGTTCCAATGACTCTCTTACGGACGTACCTTATTTCTCCGTGTTGGAAAGACCACTTCATGACATCTTTGGCAATATGATAAATAATAAAGAAATACCAGTAACCAATTTGGAGCCTATATGTAAGAAGTTGAACGTTAATTTGATACCAAAACTCATCTTAAACTTTTGCCCGTCGATAACGCTATCAGGCCCTGAAAAGAAAGGTAGTGAAGTTCATTTTAACAACTTGCTGCACTGTGTTTACGATTTCAAGAATCCAGAGGAGCATTTGTTTTTGGACCCAATCACAAATTTTGCTCCATTACCGCGCTCCCCTGATCCACAATGCCTAACATACATTGTTCTACATAACTGGGTATTAGCACACATCATAAAGAAAATTCATACAGCACCTAACGAGAATAGCTTACAACAGAGTATGGACGCACGTACTAAATGCCTTAACAATTATATGGAGCTAGAAAGATTTAATTGCACCAAGTATTTGTATGGTAACAATAAATACTTAGCGTCACTTCACACGACTGTGGACCTAGACAAGCTATTTTTGTTCATGCCGCAGTTGATGGTATGCGGCAAAATCCTAAAGTGTTTAAATATAATAGAGTCGTTGTCAGAGCGCCAACTGATGTGCAGTGCGAATTTGTCAAACCTAAGAGACTTGATTCTCTTTAAGTTAGCTACGAATCCAAAAATTCCTGATAACTGGAAATACTGTAAGTTCCTTAAGTGTCCTGAACTGAAAATGGATCTCATTCTTAATAATTTGAACGCGTGGCCAGCTGACGGTGCCTTAGAGGTATTGGACTACCTTCGGTTTCTATTGAATCAAGAGCTTTTAGATGAAGGCTTGTATGAGAAGTGTTCGGATTGGATTATCAAAATACCTTTATATGATCAGGTACGTAGTTGTATTCTGTACTAGGTTTGGTGATACTTCTGAATCGTCATGATGAATATTATTTTTTATAACAGTTTTTTTTTCAGATTACATCAATAATGGGAGTTGAACACTGGTATACAATATACGAAAGATCAATTGAGAACCCGGAAAGCGTGATAGAAACACTAATGGATAGTCAACAGGTATTTACTAACTATAACACGTAATATAATAGTGACATAATATTTTCTTCATGAGTTATTTGTATATTTTACACTGACTTAAAATGGGCCAATTGGTCTAGAAAGTATATTATTAAATTCTAATTTATGTTCATTTCAGTTTAAACTTTGCTTAGAGTGGGCTGACGTTCACGAGGTATCAGACAATATGAAAAATCTGATCGTAATGAATCTCCTGAGGCAAATGTTTGAGTATACTAATCAAGCGACGCCTAATTTAGTGAGTGAACTCCTTCTACGGCTCCCGACCGCGCAAGCTATGGATCTCATTCAAGATGAGATGTCTAAAGTGCGAAATGTAGAAATACTTCAAGTTTGCGTTGACTTTATTGCCGACCACTCTTTCGACTGGAAATCGTTTGAGAATATAAAATTTGGTCTACAAATTATGCTCGAAATCGATCCGAGTTGGCGTCATTTGTTTTGGGAATTGATAGAAAGCCCACTTCTTATGATTGAACAGTTTTTAATGAATGGTAAGCTAGACGTACTAGCGCATATAATAAACAAAATCTCCCCGAATTTGATGAAAGACCCGAGCGGCGACAATCTTTACTACAACATTAAATCTATTGAGAGTTTAGTGATATCGAGGAACGCCGTTAATGCGCTCTTGAGATTCTACGCAGAAAAGGCTTTGGATATGAAAAATCCGAGAAACATTTGTTCTGCGCCGCCTAAACCCTCTGACGATTCATTATTACAGTCTTTAGATTCTATAAATATTGAAGCGGCGAATAACCCGTTCGTGATGCCTGAACAGGTGCCTAGCAAGGAGCAATGGGTGGAGGACTACTCAGTGGACAGATGTATGTTGTGTCATACCGCGATATTCTCGATGATAATTCGAAGGCACCATTGTCGACGCTGCGGAAGGCTGGTCTGCCATTCTTGTTCGAGACACAGAATGCAAGTACCTACGTATCCGAGCGGCGTAAAGTTCCGTGTGTGTGATGACTGCTACACTCAGACTATGAACCGTAAGGCGAGTTCTGAGTATGATGCTATGATGATGAGTAGCAACTCTGACTCGGCAGGGAGCGGTGTCACTTGTATGGATTGGTGCCTATCAACAAATGCTAAAAGAAATGACGCAGTGAGAATTGAGTTTAGTTACGAGTTTACGCCAAATGTGACTCTTTGTTTATCGATAATGAAGATGCATTCTATAAATTTAGACTATCCGAGGTAAGTGTATAGTTTGTTATTTGCCTGTAGTTGGTTACGAAAGGAAAATCATATTGTTTTAACTAACTAGAGGTAATGGTTTTAAATCTATAATATAAAAATGAATCGCTAAATGTGTTGGTAAGTGCATAACTCAACAACGCCTGAACCAATTTGGCCAATTCTTTTTTTTAAATGTTCATTGAAGTTCAAGGATGGTTTTTACGGCAAGAAAAATTCGAATAATTGCCGGGAACCGACATCTATGCGGGCGGAGCCGCGGGCAAAAGCTAGTTAAAGATGAATTTAAGTAGATATGACTAATGTTTATTGTCTAAAAATGGTAATGAATGAACACAACCAAACCGATTGACCGACATATAAATTAAACCGAAATAATACTAATTTGTACGTTATTAAATGTCGCGGTTCAGCGTAAACTGCTGACTATACGATGCTTGTGTAGATTATTACTTCGTACGAAAGTTGGCTTTTACTTTCAAGGATTCTTTGGTTTCTCTTCCATTTACAGTTAGGCAGAAATTCCACTCGTGATATAAATATAATACATATATATACATCATACATATGTATACATCGTTCCAGGTTCTTACTAGACAGGAGTGACGAAGTGGCTCGCGA
This sequence comes from Eilema sororculum, assembly GCA_914829495.1. Taxonomy (NCBI): domain Eukaryota; kingdom Metazoa; phylum Arthropoda; class Insecta; order Lepidoptera; family Erebidae; genus Eilema; species Eilema sororculum. Next base: position 10,042,120 of record OU618553.1, on the reverse strand, counting down.
GTTGTCAAGTGGCGGTGACGCGAGGCTGTTGGTTCGAGCCCGCCGCTCTCTGCTGCTCGCCGCCGCCGAACTGTACTCGAGGACTCCTCAAGAAGCCGCGTAAGTATACCATGTACTATATCTTTTTCTTGTAGTTTATTTTAGAATGGTTTTGTAGTACTGGTATGACCAATAAACTCAAGTTAGGTTAACATATTTTTTTATTGAACGTGAACAGTGAGTGTCACAGAGATTGTGAGAGAACTCGAATATTCAGCTGTATCGCGGGGGCACACTAAGGCCCTTATTCTAGAATGACACTCTGTCTGAATCGCGATTTATCCGAGGACAGATTGTATTGATAGATGATAGTTTGACATATCTGCTATACAATCTGTCCTCAGATAAATCGACATTTAGGCTGAATGTCATTCTAGAAATTCTAGAATACGGGCCTATGTATCTAGTAATAATTATTCAATAAATAGTTGATGTTCAAATGACTAATTTAATATTTCTCATGTTTTGTTTACTATTTTATGAATGGTTAGGGTAATCGGTAACTTCAAAAATACCTACTAATTATTCCGCAAGCGACTATAAGAGCACTGTACAGGCTGTTGTGCAGGGTGAAAAAGGTGCCCACAGCTCATGAGGTTACATTTTTCCCGAGATGAGCTATTGCGTGGACAAAATGCAACCTTACCATAATAGGAATAAGAACCTTTAGCTTGCTCTGTACCGTCATTTGCTCGTTGTGTCGCCGTTATTTGCTCACGGTCCATTTTAAGGTGTGGTGTTCTCAGTTCACTGGGGCGGGGCGCGGTGGTGGCTGAGACGGGTGCACTTCACGCGGCCCGCTGCCTGGCGCACGCCGACGCTATGGCCACACTCGTCACGCACCAAGCACACCATCTCGTACCGCAGCAAGGCGCGCACCCCAGTACGTACCACCTGCTCACACGTAGTAATGTAATAGTCGTTTACATTTTGGTAATCTGGCATTCTGCGCATCTGCCATTTTGTGAATCTGGCATTCTGCGCATCTGCCATTTTGTGAATCTGGCATTCTGCGCATCTGCCATTTTGTGAATCTGGCATTCTGCGCATCTGCCATTTTGTGAATCTGGCATTCTGCGAGTCTGGCTTTTTGAGTTATTGACATATTGCGACAATCTAATATCGTCTGTCATTTTACGAATCTGTTCTTTTGTGTTTTTGTCATTATGCGCCTAAACCATTACTACTACTACTACCATTGGCGACGTCGTTTGACCGGACGGGTGATCAGCCCTTCTATGTGGGCCATTTCACAACTCCCCTATAACGACTACCATACATGTTCGTATGGCAACCGGGACCGACAGCTTAACGTGCTATCCGAGGCACGACCAGACCAATGCAAATACCCATACATACAAATATTTGCACTGAGCGGGGATCGAACCCGCGCCTCCTGCGTAGCGGCCGCGGAGGCTGTCCCTGCTTACACATACTCTTACTTCCCTGGGTATCGTTATTGGCAAAAATCATGAACCAACGTCCAACGGTCCGCATGTGTACTAACTGGCTAACCAGAAAACAAAAAGTCTGATCAACCAATGACACGAAAGCGTTCGCCTTTGATTAAGTATAGCTATAATCTGTGATTGGTTGACTTATGCGCATCCGCCGCCGCGTCCCGTGCGTTGCGTTAGGTTCATAAAGTTTGCTATACTTACACTTTACTATACTAAGGGACGGTTTGACCAACCGCAAGTAAAGTTTATTCCTAGAATAAACAGCCAATGTATGGGTGATATTGCCTGTTTATTCTAGGAATAAACTTTACTTGCGTTTGGTCGAATGTACCATTACATACATAACAATTTGTATAGCTGGGTTCAAACTTAAAGGCGGCTCGGAAGTTAGTACAAATGCGAAACTGTGCAGGTTCGGGCCAATTGGCGTTTGAGAGATGAGTTCTGGTAGTGTAGCACTCGTACGAACTTCCGAATCGTCATTAAATTTGAATCTATACTCTGTAAGGTTAGTTATTTAACTAAACGTAAACAATCTTCATGTGTCTTTTTAATTTTTTATATAAAAACTCAGTTTAATAATCTTATTCTATTTAGAAATTCATTTTAAAGACAAAAAAACTAAATTGAACCACTATGTAATTAGTCAGTTAGCCTAGTTTATTCGTTTAATATGTTTTTTTTATAAAAATTCACTACGAGATGGTTTACTTTTAGAAGTACCTAACCAAATGGAGAAAAAAAACAGCTAGTATTTTTATTGCTCTTTTGGTATTTCATATAGCTGATACCACTAGCTGAACATATCGCACGTGAGTTATAGTATCAACGCGACCAGTTTTTAATCTCCACCATTTTTTATACAGGTCAGATAATAAGATCATTATTAGAAGCTGAAAAATGGGAATTAGCATTGGAGATCGCTACGAAATCGGGCCTCCCTAGAAAGAGTGTTTTAGCCGCATGGGGCAAAGCATGCCTAAAAGCAGGGTGCTTTAAACAAGCCCGTGAGAAATTCGCACACTGTTTTAAAAATACTTTGAATGTTTGCGCTGAAGTTACCGAAGAGTGCGAATATGGGAAGGAGGCCTCGGAGACCCAGTTCGTTAATAGAAGGTTACAGCACATGAGGTACTCGGAGAGAACTAGCTCAATGTCCAGTGTGCAGTCGGATGGACGCCCTCGGTCTAACCCCCCGCTGCTCAATGAAATTATCAGCATGCTTGAAGATATGAACTATCCCGTCAACCAACAGCTGTTGAATAAAGCTGAAACTATTAAGGTGAGAGTCCATAACAACGTACACTTAAGGTGATGAATACCCATAAATTCTAGCGTTGTTTTCATTATGATTACAGTTTTTTTTTATTTTTCTATATCAATCGCATTAGCTCGTCACTGATTTTATCATCTAGCGATTTCCCAATAGCGTCCAAAGGGTGATATATATTATCTGCATTCCCGGGAGCGACCTCACCGAGGGGGGGGGGGGGGTGATGGGGGGTGATTTCCTTCTGCGAGCAAGTAATGCTCGAGAAGGAGGCGGCCGGTGGGGGTGACCTGTGGAGCCGCCTGTCACCCTAGCAGAAGCAGGCCGCGGCGGCGGCGCAAAGTGCGCCTCCCCGTGCCCGGGGCTAGTTGGGGACGCCGAGGTCCCCACAACCCGCAGGGGACCATCTCGAAAGAGATGCCGGGGTGCGAGAGATATGCCTTCGGCAATCTCACCTCCGGCAACCAAGGACCCAAGACGGCGTGCGTTTTAGTCGGTTCGAGTCCGACATAACCGCCTCCACCGGCTCCGTGGGGATTTTGCGCACGATAAAAAAAAAGCACCTCCTCCGTTATTTAGCGGGTGCACCGACATGGAATTGACATTGGCTTGGGCCTCAGCCTCAAGCTTGTTGATTAGGTTTAAACCCTGGTCTTTGTTCATTTATGTATACTTAATTCTATTGATCTTAATTTCCAGTCTACAAACGAAAAGTTAACAACAATGAATACAAACAAAAAGAAGATCCAACTGACGGAACCGGCTCTAAACATCATGCATACCTTGGCCAGCGTTAAAAAAATCAAGCAAGGCGACTACAGTGACTTCCAAACAGCTATCATACAGCCTAAAAAGAGCATAACACAAGGTCTTTTGAGAAGAAACAATAATCACAATGAGCCTAAAGTTGATCACCAACATAAAAGACTAGATCCTTTCTTTTATAAAGAGTGTGTGTATTATTTGACAAACTATGGGTCCCATGTCGCTAATATAGCTTTTTATATGAAGCATAGTAACTTAGCCGAAGTGATACGATACTGTTATGATAACTTAGTTGATAAGGAGACGTTCACAGAATCTGTGTATATGGAATGCTTGAAGAAGGATAAAGTAAATGATCTGTTTAAAGCTATGAGTGATATTGACAGTACTTTGGATATGTGGGCGGTAAGTTTTAATTTCGATTATAATTAAGTGACTATTTGACTTCATACATTGTCAGATATATTTTCAATATCTTTGCAAAATCATTATCATCTGGGATTCTAGACGAACCTTGCACTTTGGAGCACGGGCTCCAGGATTCATCTCCACATGTGATTTATCTTGCCTATTACGGGAGCAATTCCCATCTGAATTCTGAACCTTAAATTCATTAGGGGAAATTCATACTAGCATGGAATCGAAACGAAATTCTTCACAATAAATAACCAACCTACCAATTAGCTTATGGTTCATCAGTAGCTTGCAGTTACACGTGTTTTTGTTGAGATATTTAAACTTTTTTTTATATATATACATATAAAGAGATAAAAGAAGTAAAGATATAAAGAGAAGGGAAATTTGAAGTGATTCAGGTGTGGCTTAATAGCTCAGTTGGAAGAGCATTTCCCCTGTAAGGGAAAGGTCGTGGGTTCAAGACCAACTTGAGCGCTTCTTTTTCCCGATGTATTTCGAATATTTTAACTTTTTACGCTGTCGTTTCTATGTGCTTTGACTCTACGCTAGTATAAATTAACCTTTGCTATTTTATCTACTCTCTTCGTCACGTATCTTTTCATCACTCCGGCCTCACCCCTGAACCGTCTCACAAGTTTTGTTACAAACAGTTTATCTGATATACACAGAAGTAATTAATCCTTGTGTCCCCCCAGGAGTACATAATGCACGTATGCCGTACACTAGAGATGAGCAAGCGCCTAGAGGCCCTGTACGCGGTGCAGTGCGGGACATCGCAGCATGCCCGCGCCGCCGCTACTTGCGCGTTGTTGTACGCTCGGCCTGCGCCCCCCTCGGCCTCCGCCGGCCTTTTCGGAGCCCTGCACACGAGGCACCACCACCTCACCGCTGCGTTACACCATCTGTCGCATTGCGTGCCTGTTGCCGTCAGTAAGTATCGTTATCATTATCTATCTTAGCGTCTATTAGCAAATTAAGGAAATAAATAACTTTTCCCTTGATCTAGATTGTAATATTTATGAGCAGTTCTAATAATATTTACATAAAAAGAACTTAGAATTGTTTTCGATTGTATCAGAGGCTCACCTCTTGGTTTGGTTTATACGGGTACTAGCTTTTGCCCGCGGCTCCGCCCGCGTGGATATCCGTTATCGCGAACAAACATAGCCTTCTCATGGTCTAATCTACCCCTATACCAAATTTCATCAAATTCGGTTCAGTGGTTTAGGCGTGAAAGCGTAACGTACAGACAGACAGACAGAGTTACTTTCGCATTTATAATATTAGTATGGATCACGTGAACATCTGTGGGAGCACCAGTAGTCTGGTATAAAAGTATTGCTATACCCTCCTATACTAGTAATTTCGACATAATGATCATATGGTCAGCCTCCTAATTACCAATCAAAGTCTGTCATTTATTCTCAATCTTGAACAATAAAATTGTTTCTTATTGACGTCAATTCAATTAATCACTTAATCTGGCGTTCTGGGGCACTAGGATAATAATAGGTACTTATCACATAAACTTCTTTACAGAAACGAGTGACTCAAGATCTTTTCATTTCAATCTAGACAAAGTGACTATAGACATTCTTATGACGACGATCACGCGACAGATTGAACTCGCAAAGTTCTTGTCAGCGTGTGAGGCGAGCGGCAGGCTCACTGAGAAAGTGCTCAACGAAGCTATCCCCATACAGACTGCTCGGAAAGATTCCGACACGGCAGACTGTAGACCGCTGACGTTGTTTGGATCTAACACTGACAAGATAAGGCTCGTTGCTGTTGTGTTGGCGAGTGGACCCACCATAGAAATGGGATTCGAATTAGCTTTTAAGTAAGTTTGTAGCAAATTTTTGTATATAATTTGTGATTATAATAATTTGATTGAAGTTAATTTTTGACTTCAACTTTTTTTTTTTATATATATTTACGTATATGCGATCAGTCAATAAGACTATGAGCAAATTAGGTGAGGGGCTACTGCCAGCGCAGTAACTTCCCTTTATATCATACTAGCTGTCCCGGCAAACTTCGTACCGCCAATTTTTTCCTACCCTCGTGGCGTCAGATCCCGTTCCCGCTGCACCATTTAGGGGGATGAAAAATAGATAATAATTAAATGACGATTGATCATTTTTCTACCGGAAAGAAAAAATGATTAAATTACTAAAATGGCTATTAAAAAATTGATCGTAGAAGGGTGAAAATTGAGGATTGTATGTATTTTTGTATGTTGTATCTTGGTAGGACGTGTAAATAGTCCTGCCAAACTGGTGTGTTTGCACACAGAGCGTAAAGAACCTAATATGACCTGGCGTTTGGTTGTACTAGAAAGGAAATACTCATGTAATCGCTTCTATGAATGAAAACGTAAGAAAATCGGCACTGACCTGTGTTCCACCTCGTGAGGATTCAGCTGCAGACAGGCGTGGTTCCTGGCACGTGTTGGTGGGTAGGTATATTTCGACCGGTCGGTTATTTTCTTGAATTTGTCGTTTTCTTCCGATACACTTCACTTATACTGACTTGAGAATGTGGCCAAAGGAACTTATAGAATTACACAGAAAGAAACGAGGAGTTGAATTAATCAAACTTCCGTTTTTGTGCGGTAGCGGAGTCAAAGACACCTTTCGGCGCTGGGGCGTTTTAGTGACTGATTCTAAATGAGCGGGTTGAACGTAATGAAGCTTGAGAGTCCCGCTCATAGAAACTTCGTTCTCAAAATATAGTTCGAACAGATCCATTCACAGCGCCATTCATTGGCCTCCTCCAACACTAAGTGGTCAACAAATGAGCGCCAACATTCAAACATTATTCGATACATAGAAGCGGTTTCTTAAATTACAAATTGAAACACAATTAAATTATGTGGGAAATAATTAAGAAAATACATAAGCGCTCCACCATGCACCCGGCTTTGGAACGTCGCAAGACGTTACGAAACAAACAAGCGAACACTGGCTGATTAGAGCCCATAGTGAATTTGTATAACATAATAATACACATAGCGAAAATAACAACTTAGACTAACAATATTCTATCTAAAGTATGTTTAAAGTTTGAGTTAAAAATTAAAGTTTAAGATTCTATTTAGCGTTGTAAGTTATTGCGTTGGGATAGGATACAATTTGTTTACAGCGAGTTTGTAAGTACCAGAACGCGTTTTATATTTTATGATAGACATGAGGAGTCCAGGTCCAGTACGACAATTGACAACGTGAAAATGCTGAATTATTAGATCAACAACGTGATCGCGTTTAGAGAGAAGGACAGGATGTAATCCTGAAACAGAATGAGGTTCGATCTTAAATTTAAATCGTGCGAATTTTAAAACGTATGTAATGATACGTAGTAGTTTCTGCCAAGAAGAAACACGTTGTGCTAATGTACATAACAATGGCGACTCTGTGTATTTTGTTGTCACACTCAACACATTTGCCTTATGCTCAGGTAAGTCAGAACAGTTGGCGGGAGAGAATGACTTAATAGGCCATTCATCAGGGGGGCCGCGGATCCATGCTGGACCGTTCCACCACAAATCATAAGTCAAAAGTTGCGAAGGGAGCATGCCGCGTGATAGACAATCACTCGGGTTAATGTCTCCGGCGACGTGATAAAAATGTTCAGCGTTCAAGTTTTCTTGACACTGAGCGACCCGGTTGCTAACAAAAATCGACCACCGATGTGGTGACGAGTGAACCCATGATAAGGCAATCGTGGAATCAGAAAAGGCGTAAATGTCAGTAACGGGAATGCGTAATGCATAAGAATCACGTACAGTTCTTATTAACTTTGACATAAGCAAGATAGCACATAACTCTAATCGAGCAAGCGTAGTAATCTTTGTCGGAGTGACCTTTGATTTCGCACACAAAATGCGAGTTTGAATGCCAGATGGGTAGGTACAATGTGCATAAATAACACATCCCATGCCATTCAGGCTGGCATCACAAAATGCGACAAGACGTGATTCGCAATCAACTTCGACACCTATATATCGCGGAATTTTTAAAGTGTCAAGCAATTTTGATTCTTGAACGAGAGCGGAAAAGCGTGAGCGTATATGCTCTGGAGCAGGGTCATCCCAATCACTCTTACTAAGCCAAAGTTCCTTAATTAACAACTTGGCGTAGAGTATCACAGGTGTCACCAACCCGAGCACGTCAAATAGTCGTGCAACTATAGGGAGTATATTTCTCTTAGTGCACTTCTCATCTACCAAGGTGGATGTGAGATAAAAAATATCTCCACACGGCTCCCACGAGAGACCTAAAACCTTTGCGACATGACTGCCAACATCAAACTCAAGCGATTTGCGGTGAGTATTTATGTCAGCGTTCATTGCGATAGGAAATAACCTAAAATTTAATAATAATAAAAACAGGTCTGCCTGTAAATTGGGACCAATATGTAAAATATCATTGAGCGAAAGACAAGTGTGGGTTTTAGCGCTCGCGTCTAACACAATACGCGGCATCGGTTTGTCATGTCGAACTACTGCGTGATGTGGTATGTAATAACCATCCATAGACAAATTAGAGTCATCAACGAGGCCAAGACAACCGTTATCCAAACAATCCCGAATAACCATATTGTAATTTTCGCGTACGGTTGGTGATTGACGAAGTTTACGCTCGGGCGACAAAAACCGGCGGTGAGCGACGCCGCGCGAGTTCCCTAGTTCAGAGGGATCCTTGCAGAACGGCAGCGCAGTATAACGACCTACGTCATCGCGAGTCACAGTAGATGTGAAAATATTCTCGCACTCGGTTTCTTCTGGAGACAATAGGCGCTTCACAGGAACTTCCTCAAGTTCCCATGGTTTTTGCACTAAATCATTTAGTGCTAGCGCAGAAAAGGATGCGGTTGTAGGCACAACAACTTTACGTGGGTAATCACCCATAAGTACATACCCAAACGCGGTTGATAGTACACAAGGGGCACTGGGACCACACTCGACTCTATTTCCCAAGTAAATATACGGGAAGAGCTGTGCACCTAATACTATATCAATGTTTCCTGGAATGTTCCAGCTTAAGTCAGCAAGCGGTAAATCGCGAAGATTTAACTCGCGATCACACTTAATTAATTGCGAGGGCAATTGATCCGTAAGGCTATTCATAACTAACGCATGTATAGTATACTTATGATCTGCATAAATACGAGATTCAATGTCCAAATACACATAGCCTATTATCGTGTGCGAAGTGGAGCCAACACCTTTGACAACAGAATTACTCATTGGTATTATTGGTAAATTTAATAAACGACAACAGGACAATGTTATTAAGTTATTCTGTGAGCCATTATCAATTAGACATCTGACTACAGATTTATTTCCAGTGCTACCTTTAGGGCGAGCATACACCTGAGCGGTTGCCAAGAGAATATCACCCTTATGGCTAGAGGCATACGAATGCACAGTGCTTGAAGCGAGCGATGACTTAGGAGTGGGACCGTCAAGGTCGCACTGGGGCGGCGGGGATGCGGCAACAGTCGTCGCATGCGAGTGCGAATTATTAGTATTATTCTCAAAATGCAATAATTTATGATGTTTTTTCTGACAGAAACAAACTGACGTACTTTTACATTGCGGGAGATTATGTAATGTGCTTAGACAATTCACGCAACCACGCTTAGATTTAACAAACTCATATCTAGCCTTTGCATTTTGCATATTTTTAAACTGAGCGCAGTTATACAGGTGTCGGTGGTCGCGGCCGCCACATAAACAACATGACGCATCAACTACGGCGGGCGCATTCGACTTATTATTAATCGGCACACTGACAACAAACGACTTAGAATTACGCTGTACACGCCTATCATTAGACTGTGGTGTCCCAGCAGTGGACGACTTCGCATATGACGAAGACCGCGGGTTTGACCGTTCAATCATCTTAGCATAATCTTGTACAAAGTCGATCAGCTGTTGCGTTGTAGGTATTTCGACACCTCGAACAGAAAGTTCGAAGGCTTGGATGGTTAGCGTGTCCATTTTCCTCAAGGCACATTGTAGAAACACGAAGTCCGTTAAATCATTTATACCTAACTCTTTAAGCGCGGCGATAGATGAGGAATATATACCTATAAATGAATCAAGTGAGTTCACACTAGGTGAACAATTCTTTAAGTCTAATATATTATTAAGATAATATGAACCTAATGAGCGTTTATCTTGGTATTTCTTGACCAAGGCGTCCCACACTATACTGTAGGTCTCACTTGACGGAACAATACCGGCAGTGAACTTTAATGCGTCTTTGGTTAATTTTGAGAATAGGTATTGCACACGTTGCGAATCAGACAATTGTGTGTTCGAATGAATATTGGCCTTAAAGGACTGATAAAATGTATTCCAGTTTTCAGGGCGTCCGTCAAAACTCGGAACAACAAGCATTTCCAATTTCACTACAGACGCGCTTGAATTACTCGGCCCGTGTGATGCGACCTCCTTGACCTTGAGCGTAGATAATTTATTTCTAATGCGTTTTATTCTCGAATACAATTCATCGAATGAGTCAAGGCAAGAATAGTCGGGCTCCACAGGGGGTTCTAATGATAAATTTAAGCTATTTATTTGATCTACAATCGACTCGAACTTATCGCGAACGACATCGATGTTCTCGGTCTCAGACAGAAAATCTTCATTCGCTCGCGTCGTTATGTCAAAACACACAACTGATTTCGACGATTTATACCAACGATTAATGCGTGCAAACAATAATTCCTTTTTTTGATTCAACAGAATAAGCTTCGTCTCGAGATCTGACGACATGTTTGCAAATTAACGATAGGTAAGACCTACCTATTGAAATATAACAAGAAGATTATCTGTAAGGTACCTACTATAATATAATAGTAATTCAACACAAACAGTTTAGATATACCTACTTTTTATTGAAAATTGTACTACGGCTTATTATATAATAGCGCAAGTAGCACGGCGGAGCGTATAATAATAGTAATGTAACTATGTACTTACGTACCTAGATAGGTACCTACCTACAACGTTACGCGTATGCGAATAGAATGATGATTATTTACCAATTAATACGTAAATCACCATCTATTATAAATATCTACCAATTATTACGTAGATTTAGCGTTTTAAATGCAGAATTTACCAAATAATTTACGTAAATCTGTTAGCGAAAGAAAGTAATGAAACTAAGATGGCGGAAAGAATTCACCAAAATTACGTGAATCTTTTAATTAAATGAATAGGAAAGAAATATTATTCACCAATAATTACGTGAATATGTTATTTACTGGCCTATCCGGCTCGAAGGACCATAAATTATGGTAGGACGTGTAAATAGTCCTGCCAAACTGGTGTGTTTGCACACAGAGCGTAAAGAACCTAATATGACCTGGCGTTTGGTTGTACTAGAAAGGAAATACTCATGTAATCGCTTCTATGAATGAAAACGTAAGAAAATCGGCACTGACCTGTGTTCCACCTCGTGAGGATTCAGCTGCAGACAGGCGTGGTTCCTGGCACGTGTTGGTGGGTAGGTATATTTCGACCGGTCGGTTATTTTCTTGAATTTGTCGTTTTCTTCCGATACACTTCACTTATACTGACTTGAGAATGTGGCCAAAGGAACTTATAGAATTACACAGAAAGAAACGAGGAGTTGAATTAATCAAACTTCCGTTTTTGTGCGGTAGCGGAGTCAAAGACACCTTTCGGCGCTGGGGCGTTTTAGTGACTGATTCTAAATGAGCGGGTTGAACGTAATGAAGCTTGAGAGTCCCGCTCATAGAAACTTCGTTCTCAAAATATAGTTCGAACAGATCCATTCACAGCGCCATTCATTGGCCTCCTCCAACACTAAGTGGTCAACAAATGAGCGCCAACATTCAAACATTATTCGATACATAGAAGCGGTTTCTTAAATTACAAATTGAAACACAATTAAATTATGTGGGAAATAATTAAGAAAATACATAAGCGCTCCACCATATCTTAAAAAAAAATAGAAATTAAAAATTTTGTCTAAAAAATAAAAAATAAAAATTTAGGGGTGGACTACCCCTAACATTTAGTGGGATGAAAAATAGATGTTGGCCGATTCTCAGACCTACTCAATATGCTCACAAAATTTTATCAAAATCGGTCAAGCCGTTTCGGAGGAGTATGGCAACAAAACCTGTGACACGAGAATTTTATATATTAGATATGGCCAGTCCTCTTGCTGACTCTACTTGTCAAAGGTGTCTCGCCGTTTCTTTAGGCGACGAATGCTTTCAGGGACTGTGAGCTGTCCCGCAAGTTCATTAGGATGCGTCTGAAGTCGCCTTTTGTATTTATCGCCGGAGGTACTTATCTCGTCTTTGACCATCGGCATGTTTAGGTTCTCATGTATCTCTGTTGTTCTAATTAAATTAGTGATACGATATAGTCACCTTTAGAACTAGCTAATACATTTCAAGTTACAAAACAAGATATGAAATCAATTAAAATGTTACTGTTTATACTGTTGATTGATGGCACTTGGTGAAATCTGCTACACATATCGAGTAAGACACTTTATACTTTTCCACTATATTTTATTTTTCACCTGACCGGTTTCGACTCACGGCATTCTCATGATGATCATACCTTTGAGAATGCCGTGAGGCGAAACCGGTCAGGTGAAAAATAAAATATAGTGGAAAAGTACAAAGTGTCTTACTCAATTAAAATAAACATTACAAAATGATCACCTGGTTATCAATATTTATTTCAATGTAAAGAACAAGATTATGTAGTTTTGAGATCGTCCTCAGAAGTAGCTGAACACTAGTTCAGCCACTTCTAAGGATGACTCGTGTTGTGAAGTTTTCAGTAAAGATCTCAGCTTATATGCAGCCAATGAAGGTGGAGGGTATGGGCCCCTACATCTCTGCCCACATTCTTGGCTACGCCTATACCTATATGTATTGTGTTGCTTTATTTTTACTAATATTTTGACATGTTTACAGGATTATAACAGAACACAAGCTGGACTCCATGAATATTTACATTCATGTAGCAAGATTTTTAGTCCATACTGACAGATTTATGGAAGTAAAGTCACTGGCCAAATGCATACGAGCGTCTAAGGAAACTGCAGCTAGGTAACTATCTCTAATTATTTTGAACCTTTTTCTGTTAAATCTTTAAAATAGGTACAGTGTATAATGAAGACGGCCAGAAGGATCTCTCGAACCTACCTTTTTCTTAATGATTCAAAATCACTTAGAGAGATGTAAAAAAGGCAACACATTAAAAAAATGGTTGAATTCAAGGCCATCTCTGAAACATCTAGCTCTGTACTGGCTCAAGGAGTAATATTTATTTAGCTCTTTGAAGATTAGTATTTCCCATCTGCCTATTACTCTTCAATCTGTCCTGGAAGAGGGAATTCAGTCTATCTAAACTAATTTGTAAGCGTATGTAGACAGTCGGTACATATTAACGATTGATATGAGAATATTGACATGCAAATAAATGATTTGACTAATTTTTGCCCGCGGCTCCGCCCGCGTGGATGCCGGTTATCGCGACTAAACATAGCCTATGTCCTTTCTTATGGTCTCATCGACCCCTATACCAAATTTCATCAAATTCCGTTCAGTGGTTTAGGCGTGAAAGCGTAACATACAGACAGACAGATAGAGTTACTTTCGCATTTATAATATTACTAGCTTTTGCCCGCGGCTCCGCCCGCGTGGAAGTCGGTTATCGCGACCAAACATAGCCTATGTCCTTCCTCAAGGTCTAATCTACCCCTATACCAAATTTCATCAAAATCCGTTCAGTGGTTTAGGCGTGAAAGCGTAACATACAGACAGACAGACAGACAGACAGACAGAGTTACTTCCGCATTTATAATATTATTAGTATGGATTAGTATGGGCTCGTGCCGTTATTGTGGGATCACGATATTGGATCGCAATAAATATTGACTGTACGATTTTAAAACATTACCGCAAGTATAAAAATTTCAGTTTGATGAGTGACCAAGTGTTGGAGTCAGGAGTGAGTGCGGTGGTGGCGCGCTGCGAGGCGCGAGGCCAGCTGTACGACGAACAGGCCGAGATTCTCATAGCCGACATACACAGCGTTACTATTAAGGTAACTTGGGAGCAATCTCACCTCCGGCAACCAAGGACCCAAGACGGCGTGCGTTTTGGTCGGTTCGAGTCCGACATAACCGCCTCCACCGGCTCCGTGGGGGTGGTATCCATGGGGATTTTTCGCACGACAAAAAAAAATTAACTTGGGAGAACAGGGTCAATCTGGTTTCAGTAGACCTTTATCACTTGTATAAGTCGCAGCCAACTAGCTTAAGGTGAGGCCCCACTTGTGCGTTGCGCTGCATCGTCGCAACGGATCAGGTCATTCTTAGAAACTTTTAATAATATAAAATTACTAGCTGTCCCGGCGAACTTCGTACCGCCAATTTTTACCGCCCTCGTGGCGTCAGATCCCGTTCCCGCTGCACCATTTAGGGGGATGAAAAATAGATGTTGGCCGATTCTCAGACCTACTCAATATGCTCACAAAATTTCATGAGAATCGGTCAAGCCGTTTCGGAGGAGTATGGCAACGAAAACTGTGACACGAGAATTTTATATATTAGATAGCAATGAGGCAAATTTCTTTAAATTTCTAAGAATGACCCTGCTCCGTCAGCTCAACGCACAAGTGGGTCCTCAGCCTAAATCAGCCACATTTACCTACTTTTTTTTTCTAATAAAAGTACCCAAGTTACGTCTTAGAGCTGATATCAGGGATTTGCTAGTAAAAATGAAATTTTAATTTAGAGATTAGGTACAAACATATAGAGGACGTCCGGCCTAATTTTTTTTTAAAGTGTCACATACAAATAAATGCATTCAAGAAAAATTTACGTGTCTGTTTTGTGTATGATGTGAAAAACAGAAAACACATACGTAATTTTTTTTATTTGTACAATTGTTGAATATCCTAGACATTTTAATATCTGCTGGCATTAATTCTTATCTCTCTTACGACTTAACTATTAACCAATTATTCAGTACACCTTGTTTGACATTGCAGATATCATGTTACTTGGTATGTCGTAACGTGAGTAGTGCTTATATTCTGGCAGCGCGCAACGATCGGACTAACGACCTACGCCGCGTACTACAAGAAGCCGAAAGACTCGGAAACGACCAAGTGAGGAATGCTTGTCTCAAAAGACTCACTTCCAAAAATGTTAAATAGCATTCGAAGACATACCGACATTTAAATATTACACCAAATATTAATATTTATGAAAATTCTAAAATATAAAATCGTGATTATTATTCAATTGACTGATTTGCATGTTAGTTAAAATATGACTTTATTGTTTGATATTTTGTTAAATAAAAGTATATTGTTGGATTGATTTGAATATTTATTAGTTTGTAGTTTTGAATAAATGCGGTAATTCGTGTGTATTAAAGGTATGAAATGTTTCGAATTTTTATCTGTTATTATTCTGTGGGATTACACTGGCACATGGTCACAAAGGGATAGATTAGAACCTATTAACAACTTCATAATACTCGTAAATTAGTTTTAAATATTAGATGTCCATAGGTCCTATCTATAATATAATTTTAATACCTTATAAATCACTCTACGAAAACCTTATATAGATATTATTATTTCTTGGAATTTTAAATACAGAATAATGCATTTCTTTTTGGTACAAAATTATGTTTTTGTTTATTACATTTTTTTTTATATTGTAAAGGACCATAAATGCCAGCATTATGAATCATTTATTTTGCTCTGTATATGCCTTGCAGTGGTAACTTGGTGCTTTGTCCAATAATAAGCCTTCTTATTTTGTAAATGGCCAATTATTTTCATGTCCCTAATGAGCTGGCTTTTTTGCTGTTGTAATATTTGATATACCTACTGCTTAGTTAGACTACCAGTATTATATTTATAAGAATGTTCATGATGAAGCTTATAAAATGTAAAAACGAATTGCAAAAAAATATATTTTTATATAAAAGTAATGAACTTATACTGTGTATCAAATTTAAGAAATTCAAATATAGAATGTATAAATAATTTAAATGTATTGGTCTCATGTTGTGATATTGCTCTAATTAACACATTATCTTCGATTCATATTATTCTGTAATAAAAAGATATATAATCTGATTATAATATTGTGTTTTCATTAGAATTATATTTGAAACTAGCTGATCCATCCTGGCCTCACCCAGGAAAATTTCATATTCCATATATTTGATAGTGACCTAAATGACAAACTTTCCATACAAACGTTTGTCACTTATTTTACCCTTCTAGTAACTAACTTTTGAAAATCGCTGATACACATGTTCATTTCTTTCTTGAAAGACACAGGTTTATGAAATTTAGTGCAACTAGCTCTGAAATTGATGGACTTTCATTCAAACTTCCATCCCTTATTTTACCCCTTTAGTAGCAGAATTTCCAAAAATCCTTTCCTAGTAGATGTTTACATAATAAAATGCATCTACTGTCAAAATTTCAAGTTTTTATATCCAGCAGTTTAGGCTCTGCGTTGACGAATCGGTCAGTTAAGTCAGTCGGGTCAGGACAAGTAGTTGTATATGTATAGATATTGTTATTCCCAATTCCATCCAAGGTTTGCACTAAGGAGGTTGGGGTTCATTTTCCTATGCTGTCACCACTTTCCTATGATATGGTTTTATAAGTACTCAGCCTGAATTTCAGTAACAAAATTCAATAACTTACTAAACTGTTTATCATCAGCATCAGTTGCTGTCTTCTCTCACATTTTTCTGTATCTAAGTACTGCATTTGATTAACTTGTGCAATTATTATCAATCCCATTGTTTGCTTGTAAGTAAAGTAGTACTTCAGACTATTTAGCTCACATACAGATAAACATAAAGACATTAATACAAAAATAACTAGATAGATGGATAGACTGAGTGTCTGATGGTAAAAATAATACTATCAGTCCTGCCGATAAAACTTTATTAGGGTATTTGAAACATAAATATAAAAATAGGTGTAATGGACAGTGGTCAATGACTTGACTGCGCTTGCAGCACTAGCAATGGCAGGCAAGACTCCAACTCTTCAGATCTCACAGAGAGAGAAGAGCACCATTCAATGGACCTCATCCTACGAGCTAGGACAACACGGGCTTATAGTTCACTCACATGTGGTTCACACTTATGTATATTGCGCACTATATCTTCAGTCTTGACACATTGTCGCTGCTACAAAGCGATTATTGAGTAGCCAGGGCTTTCTTCTTCGGTTTTTTTAACCGCTTCAAACCGTTTACACTGGTTTTTAGTAAATTAGAGTAGGCAGTACTGAACTTCTCCACCTCTTTTTGTTCTATGACTGTTGATATTTTTTTACTCCCAGTTTGTGCTCTGACCAAACATTTGTATTCTGGATTCTTAACTGCAGGCGTTCCGTCTCTCGGATGTGGTTTAGTTCTGCCATCATCTAAAATCAAAACAAATTATAAATTACTCTAGCACCTACACCAGAATCTATTATTAAAGTTGCCGTAATATAAATGCTACTTACATCTTTTCATAGTCATAGTAATAGACCCTGAGCTGCGCGCTTTTTGGAATAATTTTGTAAGCTCTGCAAGGAACTGAAAATTGAGTTATTTTACAAATCAGTGAAATACATGAACGTGCGACTGTTTACTGTAGTTTAGCATTTAAATCACACTTACCTCGTCATTACCTAAGAGAACCATATTTATAGTTTGTGTAGTATTTTGTGTATCGAAGTGTTATTATTTTTTGCTCAAACTATACATTTTACATATAAATTATTTTATTTGAGCATTCCTCACACATTTACAAGACACGTTGACATGACAAGACAATGTAAAATTGACAATCGAAATTCAGTGTTGCCATTCGATATAAAACAAAACTATCATTTCCTTCTCCATGAAGAATACTAATAAAATAGATATAATACCATCATAGAGAAGAATCCCGTTCTCTGAGCAAAATCAGTATATAATATATTATAATATTTATAAATTATATAAGTAGAAGAAGAAGAAGTTCTATATACTTACTAAATACTTTGGAAGATGGGCAGGCCTTTGGTGTGGGACGCAACGTGCGTCGACACCCGGGCGCCTTCCCATCTTCTACTAAGTACGATGGACTGTGCATGCGCTGCTGCTGCATCAAACGGAGTTGCGGAGACTCTCCAACGGCGCAAATATACCAATTTAACTGGCAATTATATTTTGGAGCCGTTTTCAAAGAGTGTGCGCGCGCGCTTTTCAAAGAGATAGCGAAGCGTCTAATTGACTCTTCCGTGACGATAGGGCTGGCATTTACCTCCATTGGGGGTATTGCCGGCCAGCTTTTTGGGCACGGTAACGGCAGAGGTCGATGGGGAGGAATTCTACGATGCGTAAAGTTACAGTATTTTCCACCCCTGTATTTTTTCTCATTTTTGTATATATTGTACATTTAGTTAGCATAATTGTAGTTATAATACTGTAATTAATTAGTCAGATGATTTCAATAAATATGAACACACGATGTTTACATTAAATACTTTGGGTAGATGTGTATGACCTTTGGGGCCAAGCCAGTACATCTGCAGTGCTAATTGACGGACGCAGGCTTCGCACAGGCTCTAGTTTTGAATTTGGGAGGTTAGAACAACGACAGTCGCTCTCATAAAAGCCCATAAGCCAGATCAAAATAGGAAGAACGTGTTATTGAACCCTAGACCCTTGAATAAAAATTGGCGGGTGCATACACCCAGATAAACCTGTCGAGGTTTGCCTTATGGTGATAAGGTGCTCACTCGCGTTAGCCAATATTAGGCAGGTAAGTAAGTACGCAAAATAAAATATCGCTCACTCACGGTATATATCTAAAGAAAATTGCGTGTGTGTGTACTTTCGACTTTAGAGCCACAAGTCCATTGTCATTGCATTGAGCTATATCGATTTTTAACTCCAGATTTGTAGTAGCAACGTAAAGTATGTCCCTCAATAAAGTTGTGTACGGAACCCTCACTGCGCGTCCGACACGCACTTGATTTTTATAAATGTTATCGGTCAGAGCACTGACGCCTTTGCGGCATAATAATGAGATGGCCCGCATTTACAGACACTCAGTGGAAGCTAGTACTATTATCTACTCTGTGGTGGAAGTGTGTAGCGTTGTTGTATAATAAAAAAGTACCTATAATATTAAACTTACAACGGTATAATTGTTTTCAATCAGTGCGGCAGCGTGTCGCACACAAAATACATAGTGGTTAAGTGGATCTTGTTTCATAAACATGCCTTTGTCTGATTCTGGTAAGATCAAAGATATCAATTTTAATTAAAACGAAAACTTACTCAAACGTATAGTTATTTGTAGGTAAATATTTATAGATAGGCTCGGATAAACAGTGTAAATTATGATAAGTTCTAATAAACTAATAAACTAGGTATACATATATTTACTTCTACTTCCAATATACTAAAATCACAATTATTGCATTCATAGCTTGTTTTATTTTGCGTTTACGGGAGCGACCACGGAACTGAGTGTTCTGTGGGAGTGACTGCTTCTGACCCTCCAACCATGAGAGCAAAGTCTGCATCACAGCCTCTTCCATCTATGATCCACAAAAATAAGTAGGTGATCAAGATACTATTTCATCGAATTGTCTATCTGTTTGTTCATAAGATCTTAAGAATGGGCCAAGAGATTTCAATAAAATTTACAATATTTACAGCTGCTATAGGTACTTTAATTGTCCAATCGAGTTGCACGAGATAGGTTGACCTCTTTGAAACATTGTCTAAAGCAAACAATTAGGGGTCATAGACAATTTGTTTTTTTATAATAGCGTCCGTGTTGTGTTAATAGCGGTATATAATTGGCAATAACAAGGCAATAACAATATAGAGAGTAGGTATTGCCTATACTTCTAGAAACCTGGGTGAGGATGCTAAATTCTCAATCAGTTTTTTTTAAATTAAGTTTTGGAGTGCTTTTATCTTTAATGATACGTCAGCCCTCAATTGGATCTAAGAGGTGGCACTGTAATCAGCTTAAAATGCCTTTCAAGGAAATTTTCTCGTCCAAAACTGGGCACAGACTACTTAATCAACAAAATGAAAGTTTATTTTATAAAAATGTGACTTAATATTAAAATAAGATGATGTAATATTAAGCTTAGATTTTTAATTTTCAGTTTATCGTTAGTAATAATTTGTAACTGATTAAAACTGCATGGTTTCCCTTCACGCCAACCGGTGTTGCTGAGGAACCAGGTACCCTTACTATCTCTAGGATGCCGACCGGTCTTGGCCAGCGAATGATTGTGTTTTTCCATTTGTTCTTATAGTGACCGTACAGATATCTTTAACTTTATCTGCTCAACGTGCTTTATGTATTTATACAATCGCAAAAGACATTACACGTAGATAGACATTAAACCTACCTTGTTTATCTGTTCATTAGCCTTAAAGCTTGTTATTTGCCTTTGCAACCAAACATAATTCTTATATAGCATAATTCTTTTACGATCTACCGAAATGATTACCAAGGTTATGTAATTAAAACTTAGAATTAGAATATTTCGAACTCGAACCGTCGAAAACCGCATGCCGTTTCGGTTCTCAAATGCTGAGTGTAAGGTTGCCCATAAAGCATTAGCTCCGGTTCCGAGATAGTCCCCTCTAGTGTGGAAACCCTAAAAAAAACCTTAAAAGACTGACAGCACGGGAAACCAATTTACTCACGGAGCACACCGAACCGAACTGCAACTTGCTCGCGTACTTTTTAAGTATTAGTTAAATAACGACCTTATGTATGTATATAGGCCGCCAACATAGTCAAATATATAATCTAGACGTATAATCAATTTAGCAAAGTATTTATGCATACATAAGGTTGATATTTAACTAACACTTAAAAAGTGCGCGAGCAGTTTGCAGTTCGGTAGGTGCCAACGCTAAGACTTTATTAGAATCAACCAAAAACTAGTTTTATTATAATTGAAGATATACCTACCTATTCTATTTATGATAATATGATAACTGCTGAAATAATCAGCCAGACAATTGACATAATATAAAGTAATTTAATGCTTATGTGTGGTATAAGTTTATCGTAATTACGTACCTGTCTGATAAACTTTGTTATTAAAATTAAGATAACACTGTAAGCGTGCGTGGCTCTCACTCAGAATTGCTCGGAATACGGAGATACATTTATTTCTTGAGCTCAGCACTCTTTTTTAGAACCCGTTCATTCGCCGACCCATTAAGTTTCCAATGATTTTTTAAATGTTATTGAAATAATATCCAGTTATTGATTTGCTCTATTACCAAAATTTCGCTGAAGTTAAAACTAACTAAAAAAAGAAGTTAGAACTTAGGAAGTACCTAAAAATGTATCTGCTCTATAGTTGTCATTACTCCATCGATACTCGATACATTGCTGTAAAGTCCATAAGACTATACCTAAGTAGAGGAACGGGAAATGGTCTTCTTTGGACCTTCGACACAAAGGCAGGATCCTCCAACCAGCCAAAGGTGATCACGTCTGGCAGGCTACTGCGCAAAAGTTGTAGTTTATCTACATATACCATCCAGCGCGTAAACTTCAATTGCGCGATACAGAACCTGTAGATGTAGTAGCAGCTGTAGTAGCATTCTGCTACTAGATGGCGTTAGGTAATGTATTCGCCCATCGCCACTAAACAAACAATTCCTCTTCTTGTTCCAGCCGTATATTTGACAGCTGCCGTCTCAACAGTCGGTGTTATAGGAGGCGCTTATAATGCCTATAAACGTTACCAGAAGAATAAAAGGAACAAGGTACCTACGGATTGGGTACAAGTCGGTCATGTGAAACGGCTTTATGTGTACCCGATAAAGGGATGTGCACCCATTGTAGTGGACAAAGTTGAGTGTTCTCCAATAGGAGTAAGAGATGGTTGGCTCCGTGATAGGTTAGTATGACTTAGAGCAAATGCATGTCCACTTATTTGTGAAATTAATGTCTATGTAGCTCCTAACCACAGAGGATAGATTATGATTTAAGTGTACTGAATTAAGTAGTATTATTACTCCGAATAAATTATTTCTTCCTCTACTGAGAATACCTACCTATCATCAGTATCATCCTTATCTCTACCTTCTCGTATAGTGTGCATAATTTAATTAAGCAACACTATAAAGTATACTAGGAAGCGTGGAACGGGGCGTGGTGGTCCTTTTCTTCAAGAAAGGCGACAATACCTTATTGAAGAATTATAGGCCCATCACACTCCTGAGTCACATTTACAAGCTGTTCTCGAGGGTTATTACGAACCGTCTCACCAACAGGCTCGATGACTTCCAACCTCCCGAACAAGCCGGATTCCGAAAAGGCTACAGTACCATAGACCACATCCACACGCTGCGACAGGTTATACAGAAGACCAAAGAGTATAACCGGCCTCTCTGCTTAGGATTCGTGGACTATGAGAAAGCCTTCGATACGATCGAAATATGGGCCGTGTTGCAGTCTCTCCAGCGATGCCGGATAGATCATCGCTATATCGAAGTTTTGAGGTGTTTATACCAGAACGCCACTATGTCGGTCCGAGTACAGGAACAGAGCACGAAGCCAATCCCACTGAAAAGGGGCGTTAGACAGAGACGTTATCTCTCCGAAACTGTTTACCGCTGCCTTGGAAGAAGTCTTCAAGCTACTGAACTGGAAAGGACGTGGCATCAACATAAACGGCGAGTATATCACTCACCTTCGGTTTGCCGATGATATTGTCATCATGGCAGAGTCGCTGGAAGACTTAAACACCATGCTCGAAGACCTCAATAGAGTATCCCAACAGGTGGGCCTTAAGATGAACATGGACAAGACGAAGGTTATGTCAAATGTCCATGTTGCGCCTCTACCGGTGCATGTTGGGAACTCAGTCTTAGAAGCTGTTGACGAGTACGTCTACTTGGGTCAACTGATCCAGGTAGGCAATTCCAGCTTCGAAGACGAGGTAAATCGACGAATCCGACTCGGCTGGGCAGCGTTCGGGAAGCTACGAGATGTCTTCTCGTCCGACATACCTCAGTGCCTAAAGACGAAAGTCTTTAACCAATGTGTGTTACCAGTGATGACTTACGGATGTGAAACGTGGTCCCTCACTATAGGTCTCCTACAAAAGCTCAAAGTCGCTCAACGAGCTATGGAGAGGGCTATGCTCGGTATTTCCCTATGTGATCGCGTCAGAACAGAAATTATGATATCCGTAGGAGAACAAAAGTAACCGACGTAGCCCAGCGGATTACCTCGTTGAAGTGGCAGTGGGCGGGACACATAGCGCGCAGAACAGCCAGGTGGAAGGACGACCTCATCAAGGTCGCCGGGAAGCGCTGGATGCGGGCTGCTTTAGATCGGTCATTCTGGAGGTCTATGGGAGAGGCCTATGTTCAGCAGTGGACTATGTGTGGCTGATATGATGATGATGATGATGATAAAGTATACTAAGTCCAATAATGTAAATAGACATTTATCCATACTAATGTTATAAATGCGAGACACAGACTCTGTCTGTCTGTATGTTACGCTTTCACGCCAAAACCATTAAACCGATTTTGATGAAATTTGATATAAGGGTAGATTAGACATTGAGAAAGGACATAGGCTATGTTTGGTCGCGATAACCAACATCAATGCGGGCGGAGCCGCGGGCAAAAGCTAGTTCTTAATAAATATTTGTAGTTTGTACCGTATGGGTTCAAACCTGTGACCGTATAGGTATCTAGTTCTTGATATGTTCAAAACTTTTTTTCAGAGTGCTGATGGTCCTGGATACAGAAGACGATACTGTAGTGACAGCTCAAACTTTTCCAAAGATGTTGAAAATACAGCCATCTATCAAAAAAGCTATCCTGACGTTGAACTTTCCTGAGGCAGAACCTATTGAAGTTAACTTAGCTGAAGTAATTTGACTGATTTTTATAGCATTTTTAATGTTAACTTTAGCTGAAGTAAGTTTTGATCATGTACAGTGAACGATAGAAGTAGCTTAACAAATTCTAATTGATTGGTTACCTTAGCGCTTAAAATTTTCTTAAAAATACATGCATTCCAATTAAAAAAAACGTTTGTAAGCAAATTTGCCGTAGCCGTCAAGCTGAGTGCCCTGTGCCACCATTGTTAACATAATGCGTTTTTGTAATGGTGACACTCTTTCCTGGGACTTTGCCTTCAGCTTACCATCAGGTGAGATGAAGTCAGATTGACGTGTCTATAAAAAAATCTTAGTGCTTTCCGGTACATCAGTAAAAATCATTTTTTTTTTCAGTTCTCTATCTTGGAGAAATAGGTGTATTAAGGTACCTTCGTACCTTCATTCACTGTAGATTATAAACGCAGTCCCTGGTATGACTATACGAGGGGCAATGCTTAAGACCGAGCGCAGCAAAAGCCTCGATTGCTATTTGAATTCATTGCTAAGGTGATGATGACGACTATGTATTTTACCTGTTCCAAAAAATATTCTTCAAGTGGCTGCAAGTCGTTTAATAAGGTTTCCAACTGTTTATCTAATTACATTAAGAAATATGTTAGTAAATTGAAGCGCATGTCTTATTTCAGGTCATATTGACGAACAAGATTGTACACACGAAAGTGTACACATCTCCCGTAACAGGTTATGATTGCGGTGAAGAAGTTAATGCGTGGATCAGCAAGTATGTACCTATTTAACATTATTCATTAACGTACTAATCTTTGCGACTGGCACACTACCATGCATCGCGTAGTGTAGTGTGGGAGTGTAACTATAGTCTTGGGTCGTAAGTACCTTCAAAGATAACTACGTAGCAGACGTAGCGGAAGTGGCGTACGTAGCGCATGTAGCGTACGTAGCGGATATAGCGTCCGTAGCGGATGTAGCTTACATAGCGAACGTAGCGTACATAGTATTGGTTGTAGGGATCGCAGCAGAAATAGCATACGTAGTGGGCATAGCGTACGTAGCGGAAATAGCATACGAAGCGTACGTAGCGGAAATAGCATACGAAGCGTACGTAGCGTATGTAGCGAACGCAGCGTACAGAAGTGGCGTACGTAGCGGCAGTAGCAAACGTAGCGGACGTAGCGAACGTAGCGGAAAGAGCATACATAGCCTATGTAGCGGACGTATCTTATGTAGCGGAAGTAGCGGACATAGCGTACGTAGCGGAAATAGCATAGGTTACATACGTAGCGTATGAAGCGTATGTAGCGGACGTAGCGTATGTAGCGGACGCCGGCAGCTTACGTAGCGGAGGTAGCGGATGTAGCGTATGTAGCAGAAGTAGCGCACGTACCGGACGTAGCTATGTAGCAGATAGGAGGACACTTAGCTTCTGGCTCTCTTTCCATTGGAAACACGCGTAGTGCTGCATTCACACGGAGTTTTCATATCCAAATCCATAATAAAAACACGCATTCCCGTGATGAGGGGCAGTGTGCCAATCACCTTATACTGTCCAGTGCTGGATTTGTTGATAGGATCTGTATGTCACGGCTACATCGGCTTAGGACTAACATTTGTAGAGATAAATAACATTTAATAAGTTCCTAAGCTGGTGCTAATTAAAACCATACCCAAGAATAATATATGTATAGTGTAGTGTAGTGATGTGTAGTATAAAGGAACTACGCAATAATGCATACTACAGAAAACATTATCTTTCAGATGTCTAAATATTGAAGACACCACATTCCGTTTGGTTTATTACACATCTGAGAAGAACCGGCCGCTAGATGGGCCGATAAGTAAGTGGCCCAACATATTGGACGTACTCGAAAAGACTGATACAGTAAGTCAGGTTAATCACTTTTGAGATCGACGGGAACCAATAATTCGATATCTGCATGTTGCTAATAGCACAGAATTACTTCATTTGTATGGTGTACCTACCTTATCGTTAGGGGCAGAGGCAGTTGTGAAAAATGGCCCAAAAATTACTCAGATATTAAGTTATGAAAAAAGGGATGGATGAAACTATTTAGGGCGCTATACACCCCGTATAGCGCCCTAAATAGTTTCATCCCTCTATCTCACCCAGAATACGAACGCTTATAACCGTCATGGTATGCTAGGCCCTCTGTCCAGTTGGCTTTCGGTCGATAGCTATTAGTCCAAACCTTCGTAGGCTCTTCGGCAAGATAGATTTGCTACTACGTTTAAAAAAACAACTTCAAAAACTAAAATGTTTAAAATAACATAACTACAGAAAAATTTACTGATCTATTAGAAGTCGGTCCCTACCTCAAGAGGTTATGTTTCAATAGATTTTATTCCATCATAGTAGTTCAGGCACAACAAACATTGGCACCGACTTCTAACAAAACAGTAAAGTAAATTATATTATAAAATAATATTAAAAACAAAAGATCCTCCTCCTGTTTGAAGTCGTTTCACAATATAACTTACGGAACAACAATTCAAATTCCAGGGTGCCTTCTCTGACGAAATAAGCTACCATGTCGTCAATGAAGCATCGATCGAAGATTTAAACTCGCGTCTGACAGATTGTCAGATTACTGACCTTTTCTTCAGACCCAACTTCCTTCTGTCTGGTGGTGAAGCGTTTGATGAAGACAATTGGAAATTTATCAAAATAGGAGACAATGTGTTTCAAGTAATCAAGGGCTGCATAAGGTAAGGCTTTAGATTAGATTAGATTAGATTAGATAAATCTTTATTGTACACCAATAACACAGTATTTTGATCATATGCTATTTTGGGAATCTGGTATAATGGGAACAAAGGGTAAAGGTATGGACAATGTATGAAATATGTACAAATGGCGGCCTTATCGCTAAGAGGCTCCCAAGTTAGAATTTGTGGTTGATTTTGCGTGTACGATTGTTTGTTAAATTATTGTGATAATTTCTTGCCATTTATTAAAGAAAAACAATCATAGAACCTTTGATATCACCATATTTTAGGAAACAACCTATCTTTTTTTTTTATTTATTTATTATCATACAAAACACAAATAATATTAAATGTAGCACACCAAAAACCACAAAGGGTTAATAACTAAACAATATGTTAACAAGATAAAAACTTAAATTAACTTAACTTAATCTATTCGCAAAACTCGTGTAGGTTTTTCTTAATCCTAGCGTTCGCCCCAAGCGCGTCCGAAGCTCTCAACTTGGAATCTGGGGTCCGCTTTTACTAGTCTAATAATAATAATCTTTATTCTTCATAAATTTTTTTACAAAATTATTACAGTGTCTGAGGTCTCCTTTTAAGTAACCGAGGATACTTGTGCCAGGAGACCTCGCTCCTCCTTAATTACAATAACTTATTCAATTTTAACAGAGACATGAGTAGGTACTTAATTAATAGACAGAGACAAACAAAAACAAAATTTAAGGTTAGTTAGTGAGGTGTGTGTGTGTGTGTGTGTGTGTGTGTGTGTGTGTGTGTGTGTGTGTGTGTGTGTGTGTGTGTGTGTGTGTGTGTGTGTGTGTGTGTGTGTGTGTGTATGTTTTCTTGTGAAGCGACTGCTATCTGACCTCTACAACCTAAAGGCGATATCGAAGATTGCAGTTAAAACAGTTGTTGGACTTTTTAGGGCTCCAACTACCCGTAACTATTGCCATTAATATTCGTATGGTAACCGGGACCGACGGCTTAACGTGCTCTCGTCCAGGCCCGCGATTCTACTAAAGAGAAACTATTGTCAAACCACAGAGATTGCAAAAAGCGGCATTAAAGTTTACACTTTATTTCTATACACTAAGGTCCAAAATTAAATGACAAAAGTTTCATTACACTCTTTTATTCACTCTGCTAACAGTTATTTAATATTGAACTTTAAAATTTAAATGCATCGCTTTATAGTGCCGCTTTTTGCAATCTCTGTGGTTTGACTATAGTTTTGCTTTAGTAGAATCGAGGCCCAGGTTATTGTAAATTAAAACGTGTGTGATTTCCAGATGCGCTGTTACAACAATGGATCCTGAGACCGGAACCCATAACAAGAATATGGAACCACTGGTGACTTTAAGGAGGTAATTTCGTCTCTTTTAATTCATATTGATTTTATCTACTCTAATCAGTGGCTAATGAAGATTGCTTTTACTTTTTAAAACAAATGCTACATTCAAGTCTGTATATTTGCGAAGGACTAGAGCCTGTGCCAAAGCTCGTCTGTCAATTAGATGGTGTACAGATTTGCAGCTGAAGTTGGCGTAACTGCCTGAGTCTTGATGGGGTCTTATCACACTAAATAGAGCAAAGCATCGATATACACCCCTTCTTACTCGTCGTTCCACCAACTTGTTCCACCAGTGGCACTAAAAGGAATTGTCATTCCTCGTCGTACCACTGAATGCAAATACATGCAGGGATGGTTGCTCTACTTAATTTCCCTTTAGATATTAATAAATAATTGTTGTCTTTAACACAATATATTTATGCATACCTACAAAATATTTGTACTGCACGATAGACAAACCGGCGCGGCGCAGCGACTTCTAGCTCTACCGCCGAATCACACCATGGTGTCCTAAATGTTTAGGATATCAATATTTCGATATAGTGATACCTAATTATATTCTTTGAATACACAGGGAAAAGTAAATCTTCTCGGGGGGGAACATCATTGTACAAGAAAATAGGTAGATGACTCTACCGTCGCCGTAAGAACGGATAAATAGAAGGGAAATTTGAATCACATCGGGCGTGTCTCGGTAGCCGAATTGGTCAAGGCATTCCCCCTGTAAGGGAAAGACTGCGGGTTCGGGTCCATTATTCGAGTCCGATTTATTTTTCCGTGTGTATTCGATTTGTATAGTTAGCATACTTAATGCTGTAAAATTCATTCAAGTAATTATATTCTTTCTCACAGATATCGTCTAGTCAAAGACCCGGAGACCTTGAAGGTGGCAGGTAACTCGCCACTGATGGGTATACACATGGCATTGCGCAGCCAGCCCGGTGTTGGACCGATCTCAATCAATGATCCATTTTACGTTGCATACTGATATTAATAATTGTTATTTTAATTAATAAAACGTAGCAATATTACTTAATTATTCTGTTTTCTTTTGACACTAGAACCCGAATGAGTGCTATTCTCTATTCTGTGAAGAATGTCCACTCTCAAAGATTATTACTTCTATTTGAAATTAATGTTCATCATGTATGCTACACGATAACTTGGTCGAGTGCACGGATCAGGTTAAGTACCTACCTGGGATCTGTACTTAACGTTTCTAGTGACATCGACTACGACGTCAAGGCACGTATTGCTACCGCGTGGGCTAGGCGGCGGGAAATGACTGGCGTCACATGCTGATATATCCTAAACTGCCAGTTAGGCTGAAGGGGCAGTTCTATAAGACGATTATTAGACCTGTCCTTTTACATGGCTGTGAGACGTGGCCGCCGTTGGAGCGACACAAGCAGATGCTGTGTGTCACAGAGATGAAAATGCTGCGGTGGATGTGCGGCGTCACCCATAAAGATTGCGTGTGGAACTCTCGCATCCGCGGCAGCCTTCATGTCCGTGACATCGCAGATAAAATGCAAGAGAGCCACCTCCGCTGGAGCGGCAACGTCTTGCGGCAACCGCCCAGCTACGTGGGTAACAAATGCCTGGCAATGGCGCACCCACCGGGTCCAGGTAGAAGGGGTAGGCCCAAGAAGCGCGCGAAGCCAGCGCTGACAGGGTGACAGGGTGACTTGCGTGCAAACGGTCTCACTACCTTGGACGCCCAAGATCGTGCGAAGTGCTAGAGGAACAGCCGGAAGGCGGACCCTGAGCTCGAGGGCACCGTGGCCTCTGATGCAATCAGGACTAACGTTTTTATGTGGATGATGATTATGATCTCGAAAAACTACTTAAAGTTAAATACATGATCGTGAACACGTGAACCATATGAGGGTAGGTTCACAAGCGAAGCAGCTACAATATAGTTAGGGCTAATTAGGTTCCCAGTTCACACATCCTGGGGCCATCTCGTCGCCTGCCGTCACGTAACCGGCCAACTCGCGACAGACCAACCCAAACCAAAAAAATAGTACTTAGATGACTTGTTGGATGCATTTTTTTTTGTGGGAAGTTACAATCATTTATTATAATGCGGGATTTATAACTAAATGCTAACATGGGACGGTCCTGTAGAAAACGGGACGTTTGGCCACCTAACTTGTAAGCTAATGGATGGATATAATATTTATGGGATTGAAGGTATCTTTTTATTATGTGAATTAAGTAGGTAGGTAGGTATGTTGTAATAACAGCCTATAGCTAGATAGGTTTGTTTTTTGTAAATTCACCACAGTCATAACAAAACGTATTAACGGTAACATCTAAGTATATTGTCTTGCTTGACCGATGATCTTTTTATATGCTTTTACGATAATTGGTCTGATAAACTAGATTCATATACCTAGCTGAAAGTTTTATCAAGTTCGTTTTACCCGACTGCCGAAGGAAGGAGGGTAATGGTTTTCGAGTGTATGTATGTAT
Source organism: Eilema sororculum (assembly GCA_914829495.1). Taxonomy (NCBI): domain Eukaryota; kingdom Metazoa; phylum Arthropoda; class Insecta; order Lepidoptera; family Erebidae; genus Eilema; species Eilema sororculum. The sequence continues at coordinate 10,011,656 of OU618553.1, read as the reverse complement.
GTAAGTATGTATGTATGTACGTATGTACACCATAATATACCATTTCTTTGGCACGCCCTACAGCCTAAACGGCTTGACAGATTTTGACAAGGGAGGTGGAATCCATACTCCATACTAATATTATAAATGCGAAAGTAACTCTGTCTGTCTGTCTGTCTGTCTGTATGTTACGCTTTCACGCCTAAACCACTGAACCGATTTTGATGAAATTTGGTATAGGGATAGGTAAGACCTTGAAAAGGACATAGGCTTTGTTTGGTCACGATAACCGACATCCACGCGGGCGGAGCCGCGGGCAAAAGCTAGTTTCTTATAACTTCACAAATGAGTGACGAGTATGTTTGCTAAGACAACCTAAGTAGGCGCTTCCACAACTAAGCTCTTCGTAAAAAAGAACATATTTTTAAGGATTAGTAGCCAGATGCCTCTTTAACTTTCTTTTAAAAAGGAAAAAGAATCCTCAGTTCTTCCACTACGGAAATAATAAATGAGTCCTAAACTTCCCCAGATTGACGTGGTTGCCACGCAAGTTCAGCTCGTCAGCATCCCACGCAGGTCACAGGCCATTTAGGTAATATAAGTAATACACTTAATTGACGATTTTTTCTTTGTTACGAAGGATAATTATAGTTATGGAGGTGCAAGTTTGCAATATTATCGTGAAAATATTATAATGAAAGGATATTATTGTCGCTCCTTATCACGGAAGATATCCGACAGATTGGAAGACTTACGTGCTATATTGAAATATCTATTATTAGATAATAATAAATAGATAAACCTATTTATTTATTTATTTATTTATTTAGAAACTTAACAGCATATTTAACATAATACAGGAGTAAAGTTAAAATGACATAGGACACTTAGCCAATAACAAAGTTTCCCGACAAGTAAAAATTGCGTTCACCACTTAATACATAATTATGTAAACAAATTTTATACATCTAATCACAGGCAGGAATATTAATTAATTTGATAGAATGTGAATAACGTATACAATATTCTTAAAAACTACAAATATGTTCGTAACTGTTTAATAATTTCTTTTTTAAAACCATTTTTCGACAGCCCAATGTCATCAAAGTTTTCGTTATAGCACCTAAGCAAACGAGTTAGGACGGCATTTTTGCCATAGTTAGTGCGGTGTAGAGGAACACTGAATAAGCTGGTATGTCTGGTACGAGTTTTGGGTGCGCTTAGGCTAATATGGGAAAGTAGATCAATACTATTAATTTCACCTCTTAAAATAGCAAATAAAAAACTCATATCCAGTAACACGCGCCTACTTGATAGAGGGAGTAAATTATACCACTTACAGTAAGGTTTTTGGCTCGACATAACGGGAATCGACATAAAGGGAATATATCGTCGTAATATGATGTATGTCGTCTCCTTGTTTTAAAGTTCAGATATCTTAAGAAACGCTTTTGTATTCTTACCAGTTTGTCCTTATACATAGCATATTGGGGACACCAGATAGAACTGCCATAGTCTAGCTCACTTTGTACGTATGCGCAGTAAAGAGTTTTGAGACATTTGATATTTTTAAATTTGGAGCACGTACGCATAACGAAACCCAAACTTCTGAAGGCCCTACTGGTAATGTTGTCAATATGGTGGGAAAAGAGCAACTTGGAGTCCAACACAACCCCCAGATCCCTGACTTGATCAACCCTTGCGATGACATTGTCACCGAATTTGTATGCGTATTCGATAGGTTTTCTACGGCGACTAAAACTTATGCATTGACATTTGTCAATGTTAACTGTAATATTATTACGTCTATAATATGCGAATAAGGCGTCAAGATCGCGTTGAATCAACTCACAGTCAGATCTAGATTTAATTTTCATATATACTTTTTTATCATCAGCGTACATAAGATGTTTGGAGTTACTAAAACATTTGTCTATGTCAAATAAATAGGCACAGTAGAGTAGAGGTCCGAGGTGTGACCCCTGTGGTACTCCGGAGGGAATATTGATGAAATTAGATTTGTATCCCCCAACAGTCACAGCTTGTGAGCGGTTTGTTAAGTAGGATCTTATCCAGCGCAATAAATCTCCATGAATTCCTAAATTATATAATTTTGCGACCAGTATGTCATGGTGGACGCGATCGAAAGCCTTTTCAAAATCCGTATAAATCGCGTCCACCTGCCCATCAGACTCCATCCCACACAATACATCATCACAAAACAGAGCAAGATTAGAGTTAGTAGAACGGCCCTTCATAAAACCATGCTGAGTATCTGGAATGCCCCGCGAAATAACTGGGTAGATGCTATTGTATATAATTTTTTCAAAGATCTTACTTAGTATAACAAGAATAGATATGGAGCGATAATTTTGAATTACTGACTTTGATCCTTTTTTATGGATGGGAATAATATGCGCTTTTTTCCATAGGGAGGGAAATATGCAAAGTCGTAATGATTTTTAAAATATCAGATAAATTGGATAAGATAGATTATTGGCACACTTAGATAAGAGAATAGCTGGTATTCCATCGCAGCCAGGGCCTTTCGTCTTGTCAAGTGTCTTTAGCGAACTGAGAACCATATCTTCCGTTATCGTTATTTTAGACATAGCATTAAGATGAGTGGCGCAGTCTGCACCAGGCGTGGTCTCTGAACTATTACAAGGAACATCCATAAACACACTATGAAAATAATTGTTGAAAGCTGAGCATATAGCCTGTCCTTCTGTAAAAGTGACACCGTCTGAAGTAAACTGGTTAGGGTATTGACTACCGCCTCTTTTTGACTTGATGTAAGTCCAAAACGCTTTTGGATTGTGGTTTATATTAGATTCCGATAAAGATATAAAGTTCAACAAAACATTTTTTCTGTTCGCGATGATGCCTATCACGAAGAAGTGCGAACTCTAAGTAGTCACGGGGATTTCCGAATTTCTTCCATCTTTTGTGAAGTTTGTTTTTCTCTTTAATTATCTTCAATAAAGATGGGGTAAACCATGTAGGATGATGACTGTTTTTAGGCTTTTGAACTAAAGGAACCAACATTTCTATACTTTCGTTTAATATTTCATAGAACCTGTTCACGGCGTCATCCAGCATGTCAGCATGTAAAATCGGAGACCAATCAGTTTGACTCAAGTGATTGTTCAGAGCATCGTAGTCGCAACGGTAAAAATTGTGTCTTCTATTAATTTGTTCAGTGAATGTAGCAACATGCAAGTCCAATATTTCCACCGTGAAGGAAGGATGATGTGTATCTTCCTTCAAGAGCCTGTTACTATTATTACATTTAAACACATTGAGAGGGAGGTTACAAAAAGCCAAGTCAAGCGTTCGACCTAAGGCGTTCTTAATACAGTTGTATTGTTGCAAACCCTGAAATAATAAATCCTCAACAAAAGGTGTGGCTGCAGATTGAAGCTCTTTTGTTCCAATATTGACCAACTGATAGCCTCCATCGGACCACTGCAGACAGGGTAGATTAAAGTCACCCACCAGTAAGATTGTGTCAGACGAATGGGAAAACGTGATCCTCTGTAACGATCTTCTAACCTCTTCTAGTTGAGTAGGTATATTGGGACTACCAGATGGGATATAAGCTACTACAATATGTAAATTGACCGGTGCGTTTAGAACTTGAGCGACACACAGTAATAATACTGATATATGTAATATGATATGATATGTATAACAGTAATAATACTGGTAATACTACACATAATAAAAGTAACAGTGACACAAAGTAGCTCAGTTGCTGTACTACTAAAATCAATATACACACTGGCGGTGTATTTACGCTTAATGCAAATCATTACCCCGCCTCCACCCTCTTTATTGGTAAGCAGCAGATCACGATCTCGGCGAAAACACTCGTACCTTGTATCACATAATTCGCTGTTCAGAATGTCACTTTGTAGCCACGTTTCTGTTATTATAATAATGTCGTAGTTGTGACTAAGAATGTTGTTATACAAATCCAAACATTTTGTGCGAAGGCCCCTTACGTTCTGATAATAGATAGTTAAAATTCTTTCCTTAGTAGCCATTATATTTGAATATTGCAGTACCTGGAATCAAACCCCAGTAGTTGCGATCTAGCCACTGCACTATACAAGACAAAGTATTATGGCAAAATAGCACGTTAACCTACTAAGTAATCTATTAGGTAGATAATTACTAATAGTAGCAATTTCAAGTAAGTACCTAAGCAAAGAACTAGGTATTAGTCTTCATCCAAGGTATTAGTAGTGCACGCAAATTATGGGTCAAAAATAGTTGTTTGCTTATTGCGACCAAGCATAAAACATAGCCTATGTCCTTTTCTAAGGTCTAATAGCAGAGACAGACAGAGATAACTGTACCAAATTTCATCAAAATCAGTACATTGGTTCAGGCTTCAAAGCGTAAGTAACAGCTACAGATAGTTACTTTCGCATTTAATATGCATTTGAGTTTAGTTACGACTCCAACTTTAATAAAAATGATAATGAATGATGTCACTGTTTCATTGAGAACTTGTTTACTTCATTTACATGTACGTGTTGCGCGCAGTCGCAGTCGCGTTGGCTAGACGAGACGATAATACCGATATTATTACTTTTGGCTCTCTCTCGAATGAATATTTCACATCTTCAAGCTAGTGCTAAGTTTTGTACATAAAAATGTTGGCGTCTAATAATCCTGGTAAGATGTTTTTAGTGTTTTTACGTGACTTAATAGTGTGTATTAGTTATATAATTTCTTTAGTAAATTGTTTTTAAATGATTATCGTAAGTTTGATTATAACTACGATATCAGCTGTCATTGACATTGAAGATTGGGCAAAGGTTCGATAATGTTTTTAGCAAGTTAAGATTAAGGTTAAGTCAAGTTGCAAATACAATTAAGTATCTACTTATTAAGAAAGTTCAGTGATAAGCAACAAGGCTAAAGGTCTAAGCCCTTATCCTAGGTATATCTTCGGTACCTACGTAGGTAACTACCTACTTTGTTAATTAATTTACTTACTACATACTACATAACAATATTATAAAATATTAATCCAAGTAATTTAGCAGATACCTACACACATAAGTAAAATAAAAGCTGTGTAGGATATAGCTACCTACAAACCTACTAGCGGAACGGGCAATGGCTACCCTTGGCTACACCCAGGATATATAAATTACCCCGATAGCAGCGCCAACTGCCGACGCGAAATAAAATGAAAAAAAAAGCAAGCTATTTAAATTACCTATCTGTTATATTAGGTACTGACGATATAGTCAGTTTTGCTGATAATCCTCAAATTTGAGTCAAAATGAGTATTTTTCCCACATTTTCCCCAAAAATTTAAAAAGTACCCTACGGGTTCACAAAACTACTAGTGCTATTGTTTTCTTTATAACAATTCGGTACTTCACGCGATAAACATTATTTACTTAGGTACTTTTCCGACGTTCGGGTCTGATAAACATAAAATAATAGTTGTGTTTATTAAAGAAGTCCTATCTATTATTTTGGGTTTATTTCTTAATGAATAAAATTTTTAATTTTAAGTGATTTCTATTCTGTATCGTTAGAGTATATCGTTTTTCGTGCAATGTACGTTGCCCACATTAAGTTTAGGTCATGCGCCGCCAATGCATACCATCATCATTACTTTTTTTTATTTTAGTTCCATACTATGTAACTGCGGCAGTGTCCACAGCCGCTGCGATAGGTGGATACTACGCATATCAGCGTTACCAAGAAAATAAGAGGAACAAGTTGCCGAAGGAATGGGTACACGTTGGTCATCTAAAACACCTAAGAGCTTATCCAGTAAAGTCGTGTGCTCCCATCATACTGAACCAAGCTGAATGCTCTACGATGGGGCTGAAGGTCGATTGGCTACGGGACCGGTGCGTATATATAGATTTGAAACATTCATGATATTTTCTAAACTTTACGCGAATGTCAATCATTGAAAGAATAACACTAACGGATTCTATCGCGATATATTTGTTATTATTTACTTTTAAACAGACGAGACGTGTCGGCCACTTTTCAGCAGTCTTGTTGTCGTTCAAGTGTATAATTGAAACATTCAGGTAGGGTTTTGTATTGAAGGGTGTTGGGCTAATAAGCCTTAACATGGTGTAGGCAAGTAATCTGAGACGGGATGTGGTTTCAGTCGTCAGAGATGTTGCTTCACCTCTGCCTCACCAGAATATTAGCATTCTGGCGAGGCAGAATCCATGTTTTGATTTTTTCTACTCAGCTTCCGGATGAGGTGTACGACAGCACAGTGTACAACAATATATTATTAACATGGTCGAGCAGAGCCCTCCGTCTAGCCAAGCCGTAAACCATAGGTACCGGTAACGGATAGGAACGATGACTCAAGAGATTTTCTTAACCAAATTTCATTTCTCCACGGAAACTGTTTAATAGTTTGAATGTATTTTTTAGCATTTATTATGCTAACTTTAAAATTCGTATACATCGGGAAAAATGAAATACTCAAGTGAGACTTTAACCCACGACCTTTCCCTTAACTGTATTCCCACTGGGGAATACTGTTCCAACTAAGCTATTGAGCCACTCTTATTAGTTCTTACATGTTCGAGCTCCAAAACTTGCCGTTGAGGACTGAGATCCACTGCCCCTTACCGATCTTGTTACCTTTGAGGATCTAACTACAATTTAAAAAAATATATATATACTAACCATATTTCTCTCTTCCTTTCCTCGCAGAGTGTTGATGGTTTTAGACGCCGATGGTAACACTTTCGTTACTGCTAGAGTTTACCCAGAAATGTTAAAAATAAAACCATCTGTTAAAAAGGCAATACTAACATTAGAACATGCTGATATGGGAACTATCGAAGTTAACTTAGCTGAGGTAAACCTTATTTATACATACCTAAGGGTCAAAATACGAGTAAAGTTTATTCCTAGAATAAACGGCCAAAATGTGGGTGATATAGCCTCTTTATTCTAGGAATAAACTTTACTCGCGTTTGGTCGATTGTACCATAAATATACTAGCAGCTCGCCTCGGCTAACCGCGGGCGATCATCGTTGAATAATGCAGGCAGTTATGGTGATTTACTGTGCATCTTATTTCAGGTGATCGTAACTCAGAAGCTTCTACAAACGAAAGTGTGGAATACTCCGGTGCCAGTTTACGATTGCGGGCAGGAGGTCAATGAATGGATCACTAAGTACGTATCACTTACGATAGAGAGCCTGACTGGCGAAGGATTTTTATTCGACACATAGAAAAGGACCAATTCAATCTTCCTAATTTACTCTTTCCAGATGTCTGAATCAAGAAGGAACTAGCTTCCGTTTGGTGTACTATGCATCACAAAAGAGTCGCCCTGTGGTGGGAATGGACAAAGTCTTTGACAGGTGTAGGAACAACGATGCTGTAAGCTCTTTACAAGTTCCAGAACCATTACCGGGATAAAAGTAGCATAAATAATATTCCAGTCTCTAATCTATTCTGCACTAAACTTTTGCAAGATCTGTTCAGCTATTAGAGCGTGATTAAATAACTAAAAGCCAAACATCTTCACAAATTTTCACATTTAGTTATAATACTAAAATTAGTAGATAGGTAAATATTTTCATTGTCGTGTTGGTTCGCTGTGGAGTAGAATAGGACCACCCCAGCTCTTCCGGTGGCTGTCGTAAGAAGCGACTAAGGGGTAGGACTGTTCTCCCTCCGACAGTAAACATACAGCCCACGACAAAGGGCCCACTAGACGGCAATAGGCTCGCCCCCTATTACGCCGGGGGACCGAAAATCATAATTGGCGAAACGTGGGAGCTAGTACGCCTCTGCCTACCCCTTCGGGGATTTACAGACGTGAGTATATGTATGTATGCATGTATGTAAATATTTTCAGGGAGCCCTTGTGGATGAGATAGCGTATAATTTAATCAATGAAGCGTCAGTGGATGAATTGAACACACGCTTGAATACTACTAAAGTAAGTGACGCTAACTTCAGACCTAACTTCCTGCTGTCGGGCGCTAAACCGTACGATGAAGACAATTGGAAATTCATCAAAATAGGAACAAACATTTTTGAAGTCATCAAACCTTGTACGAGGTGAGTAAATTGCTTTACGGTATTCATATAAATCTTCAGTTCTTCATCAATTTTTTAGTATATATTTACTTACTAACTAGACTAAGAATTTTCATATAAGTAGACATAGCTCCTACTCTGTCGTGAGGAATGAAGTTACCTGATAAAAAGATGGATAGATTTCTATAAAATCGATCTAACTATACCTATGAGTAACATATAAGACATGTTTCATTATTAGCTCAAAATCTTTTCGAGAATCATTCACAATTTTAGTGGTCGTAGGGTCTAAAAAACATTATAAGATAAAATTATTTGGATAAGTGTCATAAGCACAAATTATCTTATAGGTATGTACGAGTATAACTTTTAGGATAAATTTTATTTTTACCACCACAGTCACAGGTTATCTGTGGATTTTAGTGAAGTGTGATAAAAACCTAATGTTGCGATGTCATAATTATTTCAGATGCGTGTTAACAACCATTGACCCTGAGACAGGCATGCGGGACAAGAAGATGGAGCCATTGAATACATTGAAAAGGTTTTTAACACGTTTTTATTAGCTTGACTTGTAACTATGTATGTAAGAAAATCTTGGAATCCTAATTTGACTCACTAAATTCCCGGTCTTCAATTAGGATGAAATTTTGCACATGCTCTGAGTTCTGATGACAATACATGACTAGCTAAGAAACGTTATTACAAATCCAATAGGGCGGCCTCCCCAAGATGGCGGACTGGCTGTTTGAAATCCACCCCCATGATATGGGTATCTGATGAAAGGATTTGCTGTTAGGAATACGAAAAAAATAATCACGTGACTTAAATCCAATATGGCAGACGTCCAAGATGGCGGACAGGCTATAATTTTTAATGCGTGCTAAAAGCGTGTTTTTTAGTTTTTTAAACTATTTTATTGCAGTAGGTACACGTGACATTGCTATCTCCGCCATGTCACCTCGCACGTTTGTCGCTGGGAGGGAGCGGTAGTGCGCAGTGAGCCAATTTTGACGACACGATATTTTATTTCTAATATGTATGGGCTTCAGTTAATGGATCCATAATGTACGGGGTTCTACCACGATCTGAGCGGCCCAAAGTAATTTCACTTGCCAAATGAGGCTCTACCGTATACTTTCCTTTCGTATTGTGGGCCTCAAGGCGGCAATACGGGTCCCGTAATAAGGTTATGAGTAAAAGGTCACTTTTCTTTCCAACATACCAAATCAACTACCGGGTGCTTTTCCTACAGTGATGTTATAATCAACCAAATAAGGTTGAAAATAACACTATACTTACAACCAAATGGCCTAACGTGAATGTGTTATCGACAAACTTGTACATTTAACTGTTATAATTATTATTTATAGGTCAACAAAAGTTAAATGCTATCAATGTTGTTGGTCAACACACGTTGTCAACAAGAACTTCTTATCAAGGCTGGATAAAATTTGACAGTTATTAAGTATTAATTAACAAATATGTAACCAATACCTTTTCTGTTATGTGCCAATACCGGATACACTTTAGAAAGCAACTAGATACACGATTCCTCGTACTCTATCAGTAATTAAGGTAGTGTGGCGTTAATTTCACGTGGGGTACCTTTTTTTCGTGCGGAAATTACCACGGATACACGTGGGGTACCATCATGGTACACATTATCGTATATTTTTTTTATACCACTTAGGTGGCAGACAAGCACACGGCCCACCTGATGGAAAGAGGTTACCGGGGCCTATGGACGTATGCAACACCAGGGGCGTTACACTCGCGCTGCCTACCCTGAAGAACCCCATATAAATCGTACATATCAGTCATCCGTGTCCTAATTGCACGTAATTTGCAGTTTGGGGGTCACCCAAACTGCAAAGTACGTGCAATTATTGCCACGAATTATCTACCAAATGCGAATTTTAAGTTTGAACATCCTGGAGATATTGTATTTAAAAACACCCGAATAAATTAAATACCTGCTCGAAGAAGAAAGAAAGAAGGTGACTCGAAAGGAAAGAAAAAAAAATGTGATGAACTGATGACTCAAAATTTGTGGGCCCAGGGCTTACCTAATACCACTGAGGGGAATTATTTACGATACCTACTTACCGCTAAATCAATATAAAAACAATACAGATAATAGAAAGACATATCTACAAGTTCATCGCTTTGAGTTATCTGTGTTTACCACATCACCACAGATTATAATGCCACCCCACTTCGTAGTCAGGGTTAATAAACTGTCTTCATTGGGAATCACATTGGGAATATACTCACAATTTTTTATAAACCAGTATGCATCGGTTACGTGAGACTAGCTTTTGCCCGCGGCTCCGTGGATGTCAGTTAACGCGACAAAACATAGCCTGTCTTTTCTTAAGGTATAATCTAAACCTATACCAAATTTCACTAAAATCGGTTCAGTGGTTACTTTCGCATTTATAATCTTTCTTAATTTATAAAAATTACGTGACAAAAAGGAGTCCATCGCGGACATACAACTTGTTTGTCCGCGATGGACCCCTAAACTACTTGTCCGATTTTAATCAAATTTGCACACCGTGTGCAGTTTGATCGAACTTGGAAGATAGGAGGATAGCTTACATTTTAATTTAGCGATAAGTGACATCCATGCGGGCGGAACCGCGGGCAACAGCTAATTAGTATAGTTTTTATGACATTAACCACCGCACTTTGTTTCAGTTACCGCCTGGCTGTAGAGCCGGCCATGCTCAAGGCGTTAGGCAACTCACCGCGGATGGGCGTGCAGATAGCTCTGCGCAGTGAGCCCGGCAACAAAGTCTCCGTCAATGATCCTATCTACGTTGCGTATTAGATTCCTTACAAAAAGCCTGATGATTCCACCAAGCGCCACAATCTCCAGTATAAACATAATATGTATGATTGGTGGACTCGAGTTCGTTCATCGCCGTAGTACCCCGTTTTTTTTATCGTGCGAAAAATCCCTACGGATATCACCCCCACGGAGCCGGTGGAGGCTGTTATGTCGGACTCGAACCGACTAAAACGGACGCCGTCTTGGGTCTTTGGTTGCCGGAGGTGAGATTGCCAAAAACATATATGTCTCGCAGCCGCAGTGCATTTTGGGTCCAAGATATATTCCCTGAAGTATAATTAATCTAATAAGGTTAGAAAGCGGGGAAAAGTTTAATATGTTTACAGGCAGTCAGGTTCCAATTATGATTTTGTTAATTTCTTGTTTTATCGTCTTTGTTTAAATGAGTAAGTACTTTATTGATTCAATGACCTTTGGCGTGTTTAAGTAGGTAATTACATGGCATAGCCTAGTGCGATTAAGCCTTTCATAGAAATAATATTACCTATAATTAATTATCCTAACGGCATTTTGATAAATTTTCATGGAAATAAAACAGATAATCAAATTTATGTTTTTATTTGCTTAAATACGTACAATTTGTGCTGCTATTCTCAAAGCGGAGTCGTTGTCACCGGCTATCGACAGACGCGCGAATGTGCCGCCGCCCGTCCCTTTTGTCAAGTGCTCAGGGTTCACCACGACGCAGCCATTCACTTCCTACAAATTAGTCTTATGTTATTCTTTATGGGCTGGAGAAGCAGACGGATCAACTGCGATGCTTTGAGCATGGCAGAGCTGTTTCTTAGTCGCAGGTAAGGTGTCAAGGAGATTATTAAGTTCAGTAGGGCAAAATAAAGAGACTGTTAAGTTAGTAGAGCAGCTAAGTGGCAGCAACAACTGTTCATGAGCTGGATATATTAAGTTTAATATATCCAGCTAATGAACCGTTTAGTTTGTTGAGTTCAACAAACTAAAATACTTCCCCACTTGAAATATCTCAGTGAATTTAGAAAAATTAATAAATAATACTACCGAGAAGGGTAGATGTTTGGTTTCCAAATTTCTCAAAACGTCCCTTTATCCAAAATAGTACATAATATTGAACTGATTTTTTCATAATAAAAATCTGTACGATAAAATTGAGTCTCAGACCTCTGACATGACCAAGAAGATCGCTTTTTTTTCCGTGCGGAAATCCCCTCCGATACCTTCCCCACCAGAGCTATGAGGAGAGGTTATGTCGGACTCGAATCGACTAAAACCGCACGCCGACTGAAGGTCGTAGTGCTAGGCCGGAGGTGAGGTTATCTTCAACATGTTCCTCGCACCCGGCTGACCGAGGGCCATTCACACAGTCTGGCCCTCCACGGGAGGGGGAGAAGACGGTGTCCCCGACTCGCTCCACGGAAGGTCAAGAAGATCGCAACATAGATTTAAAAAAAAACATAAACATAACATAAACTCACGCCTGTATTCCCCGAAGGGCCAGTTTATGTTTAGGTCACAATGTAATAGGTGGCGAGCCTATTGCCATTAACCGGGCACTTATAAACCTGCGATAAATACACACATAACTTCGAAAAGCATCCATGCCATGGTAATCCTGGGATCGAACCCGAGACCTCAGCTCAGCAGTTCATTACCCATACCACTAGGCTACCGCAGATTCAAAAAACAAACAATAAAAATATAGATAAAAAAATCTCATGATGTAAATGTAAACATACAAACCTTGACAAAGTATCTGAAGTTAGATGGCAGCACGAGCGCGTGCGGCGTGGCCGTTAGCTGCGCGTGCGCCGCCCACAGCGCCGCGTCCAGCGCCAGCGCCGCCGGGCTCAGCGGGTAGTGCGCCTGCTGGCACAGCACGTGGCCCGCCAGCCGCGACAGCTTGTCGCCCGCCGCGCCGCTACACGAACAACCACCACGTTTCAATGAATTTATACAGCACTAAGTATGCTAACTATACAAATCGAATACAGAAGGAAAAAGATCATCTCGGGCGAGACTCGAACCCGCAGTCTTTCCCTTACAGGGGGAATGCGTTGACCAATTCGGCTACTGAGACACGCCCGATGTGATTCAAATTTCCCATCTTATACGTCTTTAGAGCGACGGTGGAGTCATCTACCGATTTTCTTACGAGCTATTGGAACTCCACCGTCGCACACTGGGGCAGCGTCATATAGGGACATGATATAAATTCAATTTTGAAAAGTGGTATTTTGATAAAACTAATTATGTAATGATAAACTTGACTATCAAGTGCATTCATTACCAACCTTTATAACACTATATCAATTTATTTAGTACCAACAAATTGCACTCGAAGTAAGACGTAAAAGGAATTAAGAATATTGCAAATACTTACAATAATTTATTTATAGTGGATCGCGAAACGAATTAATTATGTCTAATATGGAGCATAGTGAAAATGGTATGTAGAATATATTGCACTAATTCCTTTTACGTCTTACTTCGAGTGCAATTTTTTGGTACTAAATAAATTGATATAGTGTTATAAAGGGTGGTAATGAATGCACTTGATAGTCAAGTTTATCATTACATCATTAATTTTATCAAAATACCACTTTTCAAAATTGAATTTATATCATGTCCCTATATGACGCTGCCCCAGTGTGCGTCGCCATAAAGACGTATAAGATGGGAAATTTGAATCACATCGGGCGTGTCTCGGTAGCCGAATTGGTCAAGGCATTCCCCCTGTAAGGGTAGACTGCGGGTTCGAGTCCCGCCCGAGATGATTCTTCTTTTTCCCTATGTATTCGATCAACCACGTTGTTTATATTATATACTCCTCTTCATCCTAGCGTAAGGCTGCCGGTCCATCGAAGCGGAGCGGGGCGGGGCGGAGCGGAGAAAGATTAACCAATAGGATTGGATAAAAAACTCCGCTCAGCTTCAGGAGCGGAGTTTTATGTAATGCTATTGGTTAAGATTTCTCCGTTCCGCTCTACGCCAGTTGAACGGCAGCCTTAATCCCAGTCGCATCCGAAGCTTTCAGCTTGGAGTCTGGGATCCACTTTACTAGTCTAACTGCGGATTTAGTTAAACTTCGATATTTTCTGTGAAGCGATTGTCATCTGACCTCCATATCCAAAGGCGATATCAAAGCATTGCAGCTAGAACAGTTGTTGGACTATTGAGGGGTCCAACTACCCGTAACGACTGACGTTAAGCCGGCGGTCCTGGCTGGCATACCAACATCTATGTTAGTATGCCAGCCGGGACCGACGGCTTAACGTGCTCTACGAGGCACGACCAGAGCAATGCAAATATCCATATTCATACATACAAATATTTGCACTGAGCGGGGATCGAACTCCTGTGTAGCGGCTGCATTCAATACCGCTACGCCACGGAGGCTGTCAGACCTCAACTAACCTAACTCCCTCTAACGTCATAAAGCCTTTCATACAAACCCGCCGATTTCGAGTGCCAAATATACTTACGAAGAGATCTCTTCTTGACTGATATGCATGAGTATGTCCGTGCTAGTGACACCAATAACAACGCCGTTAATATTGAGCGTGCAAGGGTCTGGTACGAAGTGCAGGTTATTGTGTTTCCGCCGGCTGGAGTACGCTGGCGTAGGGTAGATATTCACGTGGAATGCGTCCTTACTACTCGATACTATGTATATTTTTGTGTATGGGCTGTAAAAGAAATAATATGGATTTAATGGTTTTTTGAAACAATTAAGTATTATCCTAAAGTTAAAATAAATTATCTAACCGAGCATATTAAATTAGGAATGGTAAGAGCGGTAAAAATTGCGTCGGTTCTTATTTTTATAGTTTTATTTATTTTTAATCATCTACCCAGCCTATAATAGTAACTGATTTGACTATTAAATTTGATGACGTCACTAAATTTTTTTTCATACAAGTTACCTTATAACTACTAATCGTTTTGACGTTTAGTAAAAGTTACTTATTTGACTAGTCAGTAGAATACCCAATTACTATGCTAACTTTTTCTATAAATTTAGATCGAGAAAGAATTGTATAACGAATAAATCTTTTTTTTTTTTTTTATAGATGTAAAATCTTTATTGTCAATTAACATTAATTATATATAAATCATGTCACCTTAATACTAAATTGTATTAACATGATTGTCTCCTATAGTTTGTAAGAATATAGGTAGATGGCTTCATCTTCGAACCAAGACAATTGTAGGAGAATGGAGTGGAGATAAAGTTATAGGGTTATTCTAATAGTATACATTACGAATATTATCTCACCTTGTATTACTTAATTCACCTAAATTATCAACTAGTTTGTCAAAGAATGATTTATATGTTTCTGCCATAGTGTTGTCTTTTATTTTGGAATGCTCGCTGTCCAGGAACGGCCCGGTCATTATAACTACGTGTGGTTTGTGAGTGCTTATGTATGTGACGAAATCCTTTAGAGGTTCGTACGCCATATTGTCCGACGTCGTGTAGGGGCCTGCCGCTACCACTAACGACATTTTACCTAGAATATAAGATGCACAAATATAATTATTTTGCTACAGGTGTGTGCCTTACAAGTAAGTAATAGAAGAACAATCCATACTAATATTCTCGTCTATTAACTCTGTCTGTCCGTAGCGTTTCACGCCTAAACCACTGAATCGGTTTTGATGAAGTTTGGTATGGGGATTAGACCTTGAGAAAGGACATAGGGCCTATGTCCTTGCTCAAGGTCTAATGCCTATGACATAGGCTATGTTTGGTCGCAATGCGAAAGACCGCGGGCAATAGCTAGTAAATAATAAAAGTATAAATAATCCATACTAATTTTATAAATGCGAAAGTAGCTCTGTCTGTATGTTACGCTTTCACGTCTAAACCACTGAACCGATTTTGATAAAATTTGGTATAGGAGTAGATTAGACCACGTGAAAGGACATAGGCTATGTTTGGTCGCGATAACCGACATCCACGCGGGCGGAGCCGCGGGCAAAAGCTAGTACTAAATAAATAAATAAATATTGTAGTACATTCTACACCAGGGTGGTTACATAAGTAATTATTACGTACCATTTAATGTGTTCATCATATCCGCTTTATGATCGGCTACAGGTAAGGAAGCATTACTGAACACTTCGTGAGCGATGAACCTGTCGCCGCGGGGGTTCACACCTCGCATTACGACCGTTTGTCCCGGGAATAACGAATACTGCTTCACACTGCCAGGAAAAGTGTTATATTTAGCTATTATTTAAATAACGGCCACACCTGTCGCAACGGAGGAGTGTATCGTTCTAAACTACAACATGCGAAGCCTTAATTTTGCCGTGGTGATCGAAATAGTAGTAAGGCAATAAAAGCTTGATTTTCTTTTTGAAATAAAAAATCAAGTGTATAGTTTTCCACATAAACAAAATCGTCTATATAATACAGGTCTGATTTATCTGTAGCTAAAATAATAGGATTTGTAAGCAAGATAGTAGATCTACTGCCGTGATGTCTCGAACGCCATCGACTATTATTCGTGCTTTATCAAGTAAGCTAACACGAAGAGATACTCTAACGTATATCTATCCGTGTCGAGGCGCGCAGTTTCATAACATAACATAGTCGTTTTATGGTATGCAGAAAAATCTACCAAATTTGGCGACAGATTTGCCATATCAAAGTCATTTATTCTCAATATTGAACAATAAAATTGTTTCTTATTGTCGTCGATCGAATTAAAATAAGAAAATGTAGCAGGTCTAAGAACTCTGCAATCTAGCATTAGTTACTATAAACTATATTAACAAACCTGTCTAAATCTACAGGTACGGTTTGACTGAGAGAGTGTTCCCACGTTCCTTGTAGTATAACACTCTTTGGGTTTAAACGCGCGTCTGCATCACACTCTATGCGACCAGCTACCGATACTTCCGTCTGTAATAAACAGATAGATTATAATAAATATATACCTATTTTAAATTTCGAAGTCTCTTATTACCTACCTACATCTAGGGATTTAACATAATGAAAAGATTACCGAAGACGTATTAACAATCCAGTATTAGTCAATTCCGACATTACTAAGCTAGCAAAGAAGCACATGGCCCGCTTGATGGTTAACCATTACTGTGGCATATGAAATGAAAGAAAAGAAAGTGATCTTTATGTTAAAAAATGTGGGAGAAACAAAGGAAGGCTTACTTATTCATCAGCTTCAATAACTTCAAGTAGTAAACTTGAAATTTAAACATAAATGATGGATTCTTAGGTACCTGTGTTTTGTGTCTAACTGACGTCACATCTGTGAGCCCATACTTTTTAATAATAACTTGCGATAGGTATCGAATGTAGTTGTCAAACATACTAGCTTTTTCATGAAGCAGCTCAAAACCAAACCTAAAAGAAAATAAATATATTTCTGTTAACAACTTTCTGAAATGTTATTGTTACATTATTTGGGATTTAGGTACCCATAATAATATAGGTATTGTGACCATAAAAGCTGCTTTTGTTCGTGCAGAAATCCCCACGGATACCCACTGGCCAGTGGCGAGATTATGTCGTACTCGAACAGATTAGAACGGCACACAGTCTTGGATCTCAAATGCCGGGGTAATGAAGGTGGCCCCAATAGGGCACCAGGGTGCTGGTAACCTACCATTATTTACCTCCTTTACCTACTCACTAGCTGCGTCGCATGTACTATATCTGATACAGTATCAAGTGAGTACGTAAATACGAAAACGATGGCAGCCGCTCGCGCGAGGATCGCAGGTGGCTCATGCTACACGGCTAGGTGAGTACCCGCCTTTTAATATCGTGGTCGTGAGATCGCAATTTTTCTTTGAGATTATTAAACAACTGTCTTATAAATCACCAATACCTACTTACATTGCTTTTGTATATATGTCACCATCATCATTCGCAACTCGTGTAATTTTTAAGTTAAGAATGTCGTTGGGGCTACACGGCTCTGCAATACTTTGTAATAGCTTCTCATCCCCATATGAGTGAACTACCGCGCCTGGATTGTTCCTTGATGCATATTTTGCAGATCCACTGAAAAAAAAACATTGTCCTCGCAGAAGAAAAACAAAATACGCTAAACATTTGAAGTACGTAGGTACTTCAGATGTTTACAAAAAATAAAAATGGTATGATACGTAGGTATCATACCATTTTTTTATTTTCGCCATACATCCTACGTAAAAGCCTCCCAATATTGGGAGAGGCCAATGTCCAGCAGTCGACTACAATAAGCTAATTAATTAATTGATACGTAAATGGGGACGAGCACTCTTCTCCATGCCAAATAAAATACTTTACAGCTGCCCATAAAATTATGTAGTGCTTCATTCACTTGATTTCCTGCTAGGGACACTTCGTTCAAGATCAGTCATACATAAGCCATGAAAGGAGCTATGATTGGTGCTCATTTTTTTCCGGTTGTGTTATAATGATTGACTGATGAGACTCTGGTACAGGCTTCCTTCTCAAAGTTGGGGGATCGAACAGCAAAGCCCGGAAATGCTAATCAAACGAAATTATAGAAAGGACTAGCAGAGCTAACCGTGGGCTCAAGGCAAGATTTGGATGCAATCGGAATTGGCGCTCGGATGAATAAGGCTTTTTGGCGCCGATAGCCGCCTACACCTACAGCCATCGGTCCTCTCGCTCCAAGGACCAGCGTTGTGTCTTTTATACTTAATTTGCACACAGGCATAGAATAAGCCTCATGGCAAAGATGATACTTACACAGTTGGCGAATATGTGGCTGGACACAAATCATTTTGCTGATTAGGTGCAGATTCAATTTCAACTTTAACTCTCTGAAAAATAAAAACCAATATTATTATATTCCAGATTCACTTACAGAACAGTACAGTAGGATAAGGCGTCATTTAGACGGTGCGAGTTTTTTCGCATGTTCAAGTCGATAATCGCCCTATCAAAATGTTTACACGCTCAATTTTTGCATACCATTATATCATACGAGCGACAATTCACTTAATGCTTTATGTTATTGCTTTAAAATTGTGTTTAGACGGACACTATCAATATTCAATTGCAAGGCGATTCTCGCCAGGCGAGGACGAGCGAGCGACTATTGCTTCTGCGAGTGTTTAGACGATGCAACTTTTTCTCACCTTTCGAGAATCGTATATTCGAGATGATAAACTCGCCCCGTCTAAAGAGCCTAAGACTAATTTCAAAGACACATTTTTTTCTCTATATGCACTCTAAAAATATACCCTTCCGGACCGTTGGTTCCACTGCTAAGTTCCACTAAGGGTGACACTAATATTTTAAAACTTCCATCGCATTTGGCCACCTTTGGAACGGCTGGGCCGATATTGACGTGAATTTCCTGGCTGATACCACTTTACTTATATTTAGAAAAATAATTAGAATTCCGCGCCAAACAATTTATCAAAACATTATTTTGATCCCTTGGTTTTTTTCACGCCTGGGGGATGGCGTCTGTGGATCAGTGTGCGTCCGATCTCGAGCGAGGTGGACGTGTAGTGGCTCCCGTGGCCTGTTGATTCATTTTTTTTTATGGAATAGGGAGGTAAACGAGCAGACGGATCGCCTGATGGTAAGCGATCACCGCCGCCTCTGGACACCCGCAACACCAGTCACAAGTGCGTTGCCGTCCTTTTAAAAGTGAGTACATAGGAGTTTAGTAGACTACGACCAAGGTTTTTTGGGCGCATTAAGTGACTAGGACAGGGGCCGACGAACACGAATAGGAGTGTGCGTAACCCCAGGAAAATGTTATGCTTTAGAGAGTTGAAAGTATTTCAGATTTTTAGTATGCCACCAAAGGAGCTCGACAGCCTGTCTGATGATGACAGGATGATAGGGCTTCTGTAATAGGCTTATTCCACTTTTCCCCGTTGACAATCCCCGTTGATGGGGATTATTGAACTTTTTGTTCACTATTCCGTTGATGCACAAAAATAAATTTAATGGGGATTAGTGAACTAAAAAGTTCACTAATCCCCATTAGGTACGTTAAAAATTAATTCAATTAGCACTAAAAAGTTCAATAATACCCATTAGGTATGTTCAAAATAAAATACCTACTGTAAATGAATTATCTACTTATAATTTTTTATAAGGTAAGGGCTGAATTATAGAATAGTAATAACGGGAATTAACACGATCATGGTATAGGTACACACGTACCTTTCATTAAAAAGGTTGATAAATCGTTGCCCTCAGGTTAGTTAGGTTAGGTTTTTATGAAAATAATCAATAATTTAGCCCTTACCTTATAAAAAATAAAAAGTAAATGATTTTTAATGTACCTAATGGGGGATTTGTGAACTTTTAGTTCACTAATCCCCATTAAATTTATTTTTGTGCATCTACGGGGAATAGTGAACAAAAAGCTCAATAATCCCCATCAACGGGGATTGTCAACGGGGAAAAGTGGAATAAGCCCTGTAGTACCAGCTACAAAAAATACCTGGACAAGACGGATATTTCGTGGGAAACCTATGGCTTCATACTACAATAGAACTGTGGATTGGATAAAGTACTACTGCTAAAGTTAAATCCATACTAATATTATAAATGCGAAAGTAACTCTGTCTGCTGTATGTTACGCTTTCACACCCAAACCACTGAACCGATTTTCATGAAATTTGGTATAGGGGTAGATTAGACCTTGAGAAGGGACATAGGCTATGTTTGGTCGCGATAACCGACATCCACGCGGGCGTAGCCGCGGGCAAAAGCTAGTAGTTTATATTTCATACAATTTTTTTGAACATTTATACTGTTTTCTTGATAATTAAAGTTTATTCCTCTAGTCTAGTCTTACATCTCAACTTGCACAATTGGGTATTCTAATGACTAGTCTAAATAGTCATTTTGACCAAACGTCAAAATGGTAAGTGATAGATAAAGTAACTTGTATGAAAAAAGATTTAGTGACGTCATAAAATTTAATAGTCAAATCTGTTGTTACTATTACAGGTTGGGTGGATGATTAAAAATAAATAAACACATAAAATAAGTACCGGCGAACGAATTTTTACCGCTCTTTTAGCTTTCTTAATTTAATAAGCTCGGTTAGATAATTTATTTTAAATATAGGATAAGACCCAATTGTGAGTGTATCGAAACTTGATCCGCTTCCTCACATTTGTGAGTATAGTGAAAACCAGTTTGCCTAGATTTTTTCAGCATTATATTTATTATGAAATACCTTTCCCTACTGTAGCAGGTCCGAAAGGGACCAAGGGCACTATTATTATAAAAATATTATTTTATTTATTGAATGAAGTACCTATGTTCAAATTGTTTTTTTTTTAATTAGGATACATTAATTTATTTGCTGCATAGCTATCTTTGTTATAATTTTGTTAGTTATTATTGTTGTGATAGTATGTTTCATGAATATTTCTAAATTCACATAACAAAATATCACATATAACTACAACAGTGGAGTGTAAGTTCACAGCATGCCTAGACTTTGATCCTGTCATACTAAAATGTTATAACCATGATCATTTTTACAAATTTCTATGTTATAAACATATTAATAACATGGCATTTACAATCTTAAGTAGGTAAATGGTATAATTTTCAATGCAAACTGAGTGAGATGGTGGCTACGATGAAACATACATCTGAAACTTTAGGGCCATACAAAAAAAGTTTAGGCTGAAATGCCACATGCCATCATCAGGTCTGATTCTACTTCAGATGTAGATTTCATAGTGTGCCTGCTGTTCATGCCGAGAAGATTAAGTTGATGGCTGCAGACGAGTATGGATCTAGTCATGATTTAAAGTTTACATGTACCAGAAACAAACTCGTCCACAAATATCATCAAGTTAATATTTAGGATGGGGACTTCAAACTGCATTATCTTCCAGTGATGGTTTGCCTACCCGCAGTCAATGAGTGTAGATCTAGTCACAGGTGGAATATACTGCGCTACTAGAAATATACCCATTAGCTGCACATAGGTTGCTTGTTTCTTCATTTTTAGATTCATTCAGGAATAGCTTGAGAATTACATGTCCATTGAATCTTCTATCCACCATTCTATGGCTATTTAAGGACATGGAGTGACATCTTAAAAATAACACAATTAAATAAATAGTAGCTTTGGGATAAGCATAATATGAGTTAAAAAATACCCCACAAACTTTTTAAATAACATTGTTGAGTAATTAAATAAATGAATGTAGGCACTCAGATAAATATTTGAACAACTTCATGAAAACAGTAAAACAACTGTAACCAAATTACAAGAGACAAAAAAGTAACAAGCTATAACAACTGATATCATAATACCTTTGGTGTTGTTGCCATATAATTTGATAGCACTTCATTGTCTTCTGATCTGTATAAACATTAAGGATTAGAACTTTGGTAAAACTGGCTTCTAATGAAAAACAAACATTCTAAAAGAAACAGTTACGCGGTTGCATCAAACCAACCTACTTCAAATTTGACACCAACTAAAATGCAAAAAGTAAATAGAGAACACGTGGAGCATGCGCTTTAGAAAGGATACTGGACTGACGCCGGCGCCCCGTAAACAGTCAAACTTGTGCCGGTGCCCACTTGTACGTTTTCTTTGAAGGGCGCGTTAGAGATACTCGCCGCCGGCTTGGAAAATTCCTTTCTTGCAAACGTATCCAAGTTATCCAAATTCGGGGCTGAACCATTTAAATTGTTTAAAGTGAAGGCCATCCATTGTTCAATGAAAGATTCGGCGTCGATCTTATATTCTTCGCATAAAGTTATACCTTTGAAAAAGAAGTGAATAATGGAACAACCTTGAACATTCATTTTGTAGCGGTTTATGTTAAATCGTAAGTTGTTGTTAAGTTTGAGAAACTTTAAGATTATTAGTTTTGTATTTGTAACACGTCACGAATTAATTAAGTTACTCACATTTATTAACAACTTCTTTAGATACTTCTATACCGAAAAATTGAAATTGCTCAGTCACCAATTCCTCGGAAGCCATTTTCTGTAAATTGAAAAGAGCAAATTGGAGTTGAGCGAATGAAAGGCAAGGAAGTAAAAGAGCGCCAACGCCAATCAAAAAGTTAGCATGCGTTTCGTCAAACTTTTTTCCACAGACTACAAATTTAAATTAACTTTTGAGAATTATAATATATGGTCATTATTATACTGTACAACCGGTATGCCAACATCGTTTATTACATTTAACGATGTTGGCATACAAACAATCATACATAATGATATTTTTATTTCTGCTAGTTTTTAACTACTACTACTCAAGGCTACTACTAACACAGACTAAAAATATATAAAAGTTATTATTTAATATTCTACAGGTGTACCAGAATCTCATGGCAAATAGCAGCATTGGATTAAAGTATCTTGATACTTTTAAACTGTGGGGAAAACATATTTATTTTTAAATAATACGTACACAGGGCCAATACATACCATAATAAATAATTTAAATAAAACAAATCATAATAGCAGTAGACATATATATATATTACTAGCAGCCCGTCCCGGCTTCGCACGGGGTGGACAATTATTTATTTTTGGAAATTTGGATATAAAACACTTTTTTTCACAAATATTTTTATTAATTACAAAATTAATATTTATTAATTATTTTAAATAATTTAAAAACTATTTTATAGGTACCTAGTTAAATGGTCTTGAACATAAAATAATTTATTTGGATAAGGATTAATATAAACACATAAATAGAATGGTTTGAATTTGGTTAGCATTTTCATTAATGTTTAAAATGAAAAAAGTTTTTGTAGTGACATAACTACAATAGTTGGACATATGCTACCGCGGAGTTTTTTGTAGACATTATGATGTTCTTCAATATTGTTGTACATTATTTTGTTCTATCGCTAATAGTTTCGGCAGCGCATTCGACGAAAGAAATTTTAAGACTCATTTTTCTACACCTTCGGTTACATTTTTCAAATTTTACCAAGGATCCCTAACTTTTTTACAAAATGAAATGTAGCCTATCTCAAATTGGAAGAATGTAGCATTCTATTGGTGAAAGAATTTTTTAAATCGGCCCAGTACTTTTTGAGCCTATTCATTACAAACATACAAACATACAAAAATAGGTACAAATCTTTCCTCTTTATAATATTAGTGTAGATTTAGAGATTTTTATTTTTATTCTTGAAAAATGATCAACAACATACTGAACTGCTATTCTTATAATGAGATTCCTAGTGCCATCAATTAACTTTTAAGTTATGCCTAATAAATATATTTCACTCCTGTTGGCACCCGTTGATGTTGGCAATGTCATAATATAAGCTCACCAGTCGACGTGCGACACGTTTACAATAAGGGCCTTATCACTTTTTTGGAAGTATTACCACACTTGTGCCCCATTTGTTAAACCCTGCTGGATTATAAGCCAGCACGACGGGGAACCCTCTCACCATCCCCATTCCATGGAATTAATCAGGCAAGGGCCCAAGAGCTAGCGAAAGGAATGCCCGACAAATGTCCACAGTACTTACCGTCCTTCAGAATGTAATATTTTCGATAGTTATTCGTCATAATAACTTCGTCCATAGTGCAAATGTATGGATCGCAAGAGAATTTCGCATTTATCTTGGTCTATGTTGAGCTTACATAGGAACAATTTATTAATAAAAATTAAATTAAAAATTTAAAAATCCCCCGTCACTAAAAAACACTTCCAAAAAGTTTAAATTAATTTGTGTTTGCCTTTTAACTTTTGATATACCTAGTAATATTTTGATTCAACGCGACGGTTGCCATGTCGGGGGACTCACAGGCTAAGCCGTAACTCCGTTATATTACCGGAACGATTCAAAGTCTCCCGTCGTTTTTGCGTCGGGGGTTAAAAACCAACTAAATTTTAAAGTAAACCTAAAATGCATCATAGCTGAACTAAATAATCCATACTAATATTATAAATGCGAAAGTAACTCTGTCTGTCTGTCTGTCTGTATGTTACGCTTTCACGCGTAAACCACTGAACCGATTTTGATGAAATTTGGTATAGGGATAGGTTAGACCTTGAGAAAGGACATAGGCTATGTTTGGTCACGATAACCGACATCCACGCGGGCGGAGCCGCGGGCAAACGCTAGTATACAATAAAACACCGATAGAAAATTGAATAACTACAACTAGGTATTATATCATGATCATCATCACAAAGCAGTTTTAATACAAGTGGCAAAGAATAAAAATCTTTGTAAAAGTATCAAAATGGTACTTAGCCAAATTATTGGTTTAACCGCTACAAAGACCAGAAACTTTGAAGCAATAAAATATTTGACATTACGGTTTATATCAATGTCAAACTTTGTGAACTTTGTATGCTGGTCAGACTTGTGCGCATGTTCGTCTTATGTCTTTTTTAGAAATAGTCGTACAAGAGTTTCACCTCTGTGAGATGTTCGAATTTGACGTGATGACATCAACATTGCCATAAAATGAAAACCGTAATTCTTTTTCTAAAATCGTGCCATGACTATGAGATTCTGGTAGACCTATAGCCACACAAACGTTTTTATAGAATTTTAAGTAAATCAGGAATGGCATCTGGATTTCAGTATCTGAATTCATAATCTAAATTCCAAACTATCCGAATATCACTATACAAATACATTCGGCCTATAACAGATTCTTCATATTTGTGTTCATCTTAGCGTTTCCCATGGTTGTATCACACTTCTATTAGTTTTTCTGTTCTGTGGTTTCCCAGTCGCATACCAAGCTTTCACGAACCTGCGGATTTGGTAGAATTTTGTCTTCAATATTTTTCGCGTTGTGCCATCTGACCCCCACAACCCAATGCCGATACCTTTTCAGTTAGACCATAGATGTTTGGCACAACCAGACTAATGCAAAAACTCATGTTCATGGCATTCATCCATAAAATGATTAGACTGAGTGGGCATCGAACCCGCGCCTCCTGCGTAGTGGCCACATTTACTACCGCTACGCTACAGAGGCTGCCAGATGGATCTGATAGATAGAAATGACCAGCGTAATGAAATCCGGGTCGGTTCTACAAGTTCTTAGTTCCACCAAGTTGCCTTTAGACTGTCAGTCTGTGCCAATACCTATTTTTCCCGGTACGATGACGTCTGCCGGGACTGATAGTCAAAAACCAAGTCCTAAATATACGGTCCGATCCGATCCTATCTACAATCTACAGGTATAGACTTTTTGAACCCTACTTGGAGGTAATGTATTTGAATACTTTCTCTCCAAGACTACTAGATATAGCAAATTTTACTGCAAGTAAACATTTCTATAATTCTCCGAGACGTAGCGGTAAATCGTTCGACTGCTATCCAATCGAACCCGCTCAGTGCAAATTTAATAGACATGAACTTGTAAAAATATTTGCAGTGGTTTGGGTGTTTCTATGATATCTAAATGCATTTTTCAGCACTCTAGACACCATAAAACAAGCTAATCAAAAAATACCATAGTGCTTTTATGTCAAATGGCAGTCACTTCACTGAAAATATCAAAGTTCAGTCCAACTCTTAGTTGCAGGAATAAGGGACCCCAGACTTTAAGGTGAAAGCACAGTGAAAGCGACTGAGATTAATACCAGGATGAAGAAAGAGTCAAGTATCCTTTTTAAATATTTAGATAATCTATGATTTTTTAGACATTATCCTAGTAGGTACTCAGCAGGATGGCATCTAGAAAAAATAATAACAAATGACTAAATAGAGCAGCATATATTTCAGAACACAGCATAATAATATCATTCTTAAATAAATAATTGCAAAATGATTTATTGAAGGAATGCTATCCTCAATTTGTAGTTCTAATGTTTTAACTTATTCAAGTAGGTACATAATATTTATAATTAACATTTATTATGTTCTTTGAACATGTATATGGAATTTACATGATGGCATAGACTGAACTTCCGCTGTGACAACACTATTAATGCACAGGTTAGCTAGTCCACCTCTGATAAGGCCACAGGTATAGGCGACATACTGAAACAAAAAAAAATTACAGTGGTATTAAAATGTTACATAATAATTTCTAAGATGTATTGATATCATTATATAAATACTTACTCTGGGCGCAAATTCTAAGTATTGATGCCCATTTGAGAAGTTCGTTAGAAATCTAAATGCATTGTCTTGCAAAACATACACGCCTTGGTGATTTGTGCGCAAGTTATCTATTTGCTTTTTATAGATACAAGTCCAAAAGTCCGTGCATATAAATTTCATAGTATCCAATTCGTCTTTGAATCTGGGCCACTCTCGTGTTAGTCTTTCCATTATTTTGTAACCAGCAGCAAACCCAATGTATTCCACTACAGAAAGATCCACCTCCTAAGTGTTTACAATAATAAGTAAAAGCATTCATTAAAAACTTTTAATAAATATTCTTATTCTTGTACATATTATTCTAGAGTTGAAAATAGCACAAAATTAAAACTAAAATATTGATTAAATTAAAAACTAACATAATAACAAACATAATAATAATAAAGTACAATATTTACAAGAAAATAAAAATAAAGTCGAAGAAGGGGGAGGGAGGACAGTTCAGGCGTCGAAGAATTCCTCCCCATCGATGTCGACTGGTAATGTACCCAAAAGGCTGGCGGCATTGCCCCGTTGGATGGCAATGCCAATCCGTTGTGCAAAAAAGAAGCCAGCCCTTTGGTCACGCGAAGCATCGACCAGTCGCTTTGCTATTTCTTTATAGAGCGACCGTGCGCTCGGACCCCATGAACCCAGCGTCTCGACCCCAAACGGCTCAAATATATAATTGCTGGACAAATTATCATATTTTCGCCGTTTGAGGGTCTCCGCAGATGCCGCAGCAGCACAAGCGCAGTACGACGTACTTGGAAGATGGGAAGGCGCAAGGGTATCGACGCAAGTTGCGTCCCACACCAAAGGCCTGCCCATCTTCCAAGGCACCAAAGACATACCGTCCGGTCTCTTGCCATCGTCGCGCACCAAACCAACTGGTTCAAGTGTGGCTGGGACGCCAGCGGTGACAAGAGCCCGGCGGATAATGTCATTTAAATGCATTCATTCTTTTTACAATAATTAGATTATATTGGAAAAGTGATACGAATTTACTAATATACAAGGTTATTAATATACCTTCTTTTCGTTTACATTCTCCTTTGTTTGTTCTAAAGCATAGTTGATAATTTCAGAATGAAGTAATTCGAACACAATATCATCTGCCATTTTTTATTTCTTCTACTGCCCTCTTAGCAGGGACTTTAAAGATATTATTAATAGTACTTTTATCTGATGATATAATTAAAATCCAATTCAACAAGAAATGTGAAAATTTAGAGAATTCTATTGAAATAAAAATTGGTGAAATGGCGACAAAACCAGACCAAAGTTGACAAACAATTTTGACAAGAAATGTCATCATTTTTGACATTTATTTTGGTGATGTTTTTTTTTTTCATTCCTTGCGGAACCGGTTAAGGTGCTTTTACCATGCTGCCTTCTCATGAGTAAAATGAGTTCATGATGTTGACAATGATAATGTTGAAAAATCAACAGGTTGCAACACTGAGTATACACCGAAATAATGGTACTAATACTATGATTTTTTTTCTCTTATCTAAGCATGAAAACTAGCCTATTGCACTGACCTGTAATATGCTAGTTAAGAGGTCAGTGCCAACATGGTACTACTGACATGACATGTTTTCAAGCAGCAGCGCAACGCTAGACGTGTGAACTCATAAATAAAAATAACTTTTATATTATATATTTGTTATTTTTTTTAGATATTCATGAGTTATAATCACTACAGTTTTTTAATACAGAGTTGATACTATGATTTTTTCCCTATTAGGTATGCATGAAAACTAGCCTATTATGATACTTTGCTAGAGTCCTGGGCCTTAATTCTACTAAAGTCAAACCATAGCCGTGCCGCAGCGACAGCAAAAAACGGCATTAAATAATAGACTTTAAGGCAATGTTCTTAAAGTTCAAAATTAAATGACTTTTTGCAGTGATCGAAAAAGTGTAATGAAACTTTTATTTTTTTTTGGACTTTAGGCGTATAGAAATAAAGTCTATATGTTATTTTTTGCACTATGGCATCAATCGAGGACCAGTTAGTGTTGCAATCTGTTGGTTTTTTTCAAATTTGGCGCCAGTTTTCTGTGCCAGCTTTCGTTGGCCAGACTCTATGCGTACCTTTAAAGATAAGCTTTCCAAGAAAGGCCTCGCACTTGAGGGCCTGGAAAACATACCATTTATTATATTAGGTACTTTAGAAAACACAAAGTGGTGCATAAAAACAGACAAGGTATTTTGATTTTAACTGACTGAAGTCTATGATTAAAATACAATATTGTACTACAATAGTAGGAAGTAGGTATATTACGATTTTAGGAGGCAACCCCGATTAAGTACGTCATAAAAAATATCACAGGAGTTGAGTTGATCATTGATGTGATGAATAAATAAATAAAGATGGCGGATTGTGACTTGAATGTTGTATCGCTCTGTGGAACAGTGTACACTTCTAAAAACTCTACATAACTCCAGTGCAGTGAAAATTTCTATCAACATAAAAGTGTGAATCATCTTGTGCTAAAATTGTAATAATTTCATCTGTAAGCGCAATTTAGAATCGCAAATGGACGCAAATAATATAAACGCATTTAAAGATGGCGACGCGAAGCTACCTGCTGAAACCGTAGCGCCATCTGCAGTAGATCTTTCGAACATCAAGTTCGATGGGACTGTTAGAAAAAAAAGAAGGCGCGGGAATTCAAAACGAAAATTATTGAAACCTTTCGCAAAGATCCCGTGGCAAGATAGAAGACGAAATGAAAAAACTAACAGGAATAACAGGTTCAGAAAGCTGGTATTGGCAAAAACTCATGCTCCATTTAACAACAATCAATTTTTAATGGAAATTCATAAACCAGAACCCGAAAATACTTTCCATATTTTAAGAACTCCGTCGGCTCGCACCCGTGATTCTAGTTTCAGTGTTGATTCAGAAGAAAATTATTTTTATTCACTACCTGAAGATGAAGAAGAATACTTGACAAAAGAGTTCTCAAGTGTTTATGAAGATGCACAAAGTGAAAGACTATCCAGCATGTCCAAAGATGACCTTATCCAAGAGTATCTTTTATTGGAAGCGAAATATGATAATCTTGTTAAAAGAACGGAACGTTCGAAAGCTAAGTGCATTGAGGATGACAAAGACCTACCAGTAACTGATAAAGATGTGTCTATTACTGATAAGGACAGCATGATAACAGACAGAGATACTTCAGGAACTTCTGAAGGGTCAAGTGCGGTTGATGATAACTCATTTAGTGACTTAATGCAGCGAACAAAAGAACAAGAAGACCAGATACATTCTCTGCAATTGGAAAATGAGAAATTGAGGCTCGAAAATGAACGTTTACGACAGAGGTCTCAGGTATCCTCAAGTGCAGACTCTGAAAGTGATAGTTCTTCGAGTTCCGACAGTGATAGCAGTTCCAACCAAAGTTTAAGTCCTGCACACGAGCCTGTGGTTGAAAATAATATGGTTTCAAATGAAAATCATGTTCATATTAATGGCCAAAATGAAGAGACTAATGGCTTGGACATAGCCTATCCATTGGTTAATGGTTCTCATGAATAAATTGTTATTAAATATTCCTTTTGTTTATAATATAGGTAGTATTTAAGAATTGTATTTTTATGCTGTTTCAGTGAATTATTTTATATTCCATGGTGGCAATCAATAGAATTTAGGATTAAGACTTAATTTAATTTTTTTGCTTGAAACTCTTTCACTGTACACTACAATGGTCATGCGAACTGGGAATAAGTTTTAAGATTAATTTGAATGTAAAGGATTTTTCTAAGAAGTTGCATAGAATCTCTAACAATTCTAAATCTTGAATGTTTCCTGAACATTGTGATATGTGTTACAAATAATTTAATATCTTCCTTCTTATTCATTTAATATTTTCCAAGACATTTCACATCATGCACAATACATTGCAAGTTTTAAAATTGTTAAATTAGTTTTAGATTTGTTAGTGATTGGATTCTATACAACTTGCATGCTTGTGAATATTATATAGGAGCAATTAAATATAAATTGACTTTTCCAAATAGATCTCACTTTTATGTTTGAACAGTGGGATATAATAATATATTCTATGCTAGAGTTAAGGAAAACTGTTGTAGTTATTGAACATTTCTTTTATATAATTATGTACTACTTATGCTTTTTTATGTTTGCTGTTGAACTTTTATGTAGATTTTTTCTTTGTATAAAACTAAATTGAATGTGTCAAAGGACTTTGTACTATTTATTATGTCATATATTGTAATAAA
Source organism: Eilema sororculum (assembly GCA_914829495.1). NCBI lineage: Eukaryota > Metazoa > Arthropoda > Insecta > Lepidoptera > Erebidae > Eilema > Eilema sororculum. Next base: position 9,980,451 of record OU618553.1, on the reverse strand, counting down.
TTTCAGCTGCAACGTTAAAAACAGTAAAATATCAGGTTTTTGTAAAAATCAAATGTTTTATTTCCCTTAATCTATAATTAAATTAATATCGGCAATAGTATGATAATGCTACATAATCTTGCTTGAAAAATATGATAGGCATCACAGAAATCATACTCTATACATGTTTATTTGTAAATAATCAGTCATCTGTTTGGTTTTATTCCTTGCACCATAAAATAATAACATTAATTCGTTTTTAATTAAACTACTAAGTAGGTATATACTTAGTACCTACTTATAAGACAAGCATTTCAGTAAAACACATCGCATCGCCCATTTCACTTTCATTTTCATACATACATACATATATAATCACGCCCTATTACATACATATAATCCCCGGAGGGTTAGGCAGAGGTGAATGAACACCACATTTCACCACTAATTTGTAGTCGGTCCCATGTAATAGGGGGTGAGCCTATTGCCATAATATTCCGGGCAGTATTGTTGACTCGAGCCTATATCTGAGGCTGGGTCTGGGCTGTTTAAACAGCCCTATCCCTTGGTCCCGAAACCACGCGGCTATTTCTTTTTTTTTTCTATTTACTTATATATTTATACAGGGAGGAAGATTTTCATACTCCCTGGACGGGAAATATTCGAAATATTGGAGATAGAGAATTCCACTCTAAGGAAACATTCCTTTATTTTTAAAAAGAAACAAAATTGTATTCAAGTATTTTCGGAAACATGCTTGACACACCCGGTAATCGAACCGACTAAAACCCGAAAAAATCACATTCTGTATTTTTATGACTTTAATCGATAGTGGCAATAAATACCTGCTGACCAGTAGGTATTCGCACGAAAAAGGTAACAAGTAATTTAAATATGGAAATTTATTGATAAGACGATATTAGATGCACCTTTGAAATAAAGTGCTTTTGTTTGTCAAATTCAATAGATAAGTTAAGATTTCAGGCATTTCCTTTCATTCAATTTACCAAACTTGCTAGACAGATTTGATCCTTATAATTTTCACTATCGATTGACACCCGAAAAATACAGATGTGATTTTTTCGGTTCGATGGTTTTAGTAGGTTCGAATTTCGATTGCCGGGTATGTAAAGCGAGTTTTCGAAAATCTTTGAATGTGTTTCTTTTTAAAAATAAAAGAATGTTTTCTTTGAGTAAAATTCTCTATCTCGAGTATTTCGAGTACTTCCTCTACATGGAATCTTCTACCCTGTATACTTTATTAATTTTTTATAAACCAAAAATTCTTTTCATCTGAATTTTACTCATCAAGTCATCATTTACAAAATATATTCACACTTTCTTTTTCTTTGCTTTTACGACAGGAGCATTGGGGTTGGTACCTTTATAAAACTGTTTCAATAGAGCCATAGCTTCATCAGCTAGCAAATTACCTGTTAATTTGTAGTTTTGTTCATAAAAAGCACTAACATCTAACACAGTTTTACCACCAAACCTGTCATTAGCACATCCATATATTACTTCTTTTACATTAAGATTATTAAGTGCTGCAGAACACATTATACAAGGTTCTACAGTAACATATACAACTACATCTTTAAAATAATACTTGAAGTTGATATTATTAGCTTTACAGTAGTCTAAAACAGTATCAATACAATTAATTTCAGCATGTCTTGTTGGGTTGTGTGTTTCATTAACAGTGTTTCTGGATTGTGCAATGATATCAGAACCAACAGTAAATACACATCCTACTGGTACTTCCTGTGCGGCTAAAGCTTCTGCAGCTAATTCAAGAGCTCTGTTCATAAAATCAACCATTTCAATGAATACTTCTAAAAATAATCTATAGACTGGTTCTAATATGATAGTACCTTTGGTTTAATTAACAACTTAGCAAAAATTTTCAAGATTCTTTTTGATAGTATTGCAGAAGATTTAAATTCATTAAGCATTCAATAGCCTTTTCTTCCCAGTTGTTATTATTCACTGTTCTCGGGCTGGGATGTGGTAAATACAAAACCTGAAATGAGAGTAAACAAATATAATTAAATCAATAATTTTGCACACTAGCCTACATATGATTACTTTATCATTTAAAATAAATTGTGCTACAATTACAACTATATGAATTTAATTAACTGAAAACTACAGGGAAAAAACAAGTTTTATTCCATCATTAATAAGCGATAGAGTCCTTTGTGTTTGTGCCATAAATGCACACTTTTTTCTTACTATAACTTTAATTTCAGTGGAATTTTAATGAAAATTGTACCACTCATCAAAGTTGAAGGGTTGAAATTGAAATGGGCATGCCACAAGGATCCATTTTTGGTCCCTATGCGCATTGATTTTCCATGACATGTCTTGAAATTCTGAAATGTTGTACGGCAAATTGAAAATGTTAGATACCTCAATAGGACTTGTTGGTGGATATTTTTCAAGTGTTTTCTTTGCCCTAGTTTCACAGAATTTACCGATAGCAACTACCTTTTCCACTTTGTATAACTGAAGGACTTTACTATATATTGGATCACATATTTTGTACAAATCATCCACTTCGCTCACCTGAAAAGTAACAATTAAACAAATATAAGTATACAAGTTATGCTAAGGAACATGTATTATGTTTATTCTTGGGGCTTCTGAAAATGACATCACAATTTCATCATAATGTTACATATTTCTTACTCTAAAATCTCCTGGTGTAAGATTGCATCCACTTTTGGTCATCCACTGTTGAGGCAAATAGTTAAATACAAAACTGGTCTTGAAAAAGTTCTCTGGTGTGCCACACAAGGATTTGAATAAGCCCCAAAATCTCTTACCACTTATCTGAAATGAATACACATAAAAGTATTGTTCTTCTTCTGTTGAATTGATGGCACTTCTACTCTCAGATTTTATGTCATCAGTGTTGTATTTAATGGTAACTGGTAATGAACTTGAAAATATTCATAATTCATTTATTTAGTCCTAAAATATTATACATGTTAACATAGTTTGTTATTGGGAATTTGTCCGTGTGTGTGTGTGCGTGCATACATGTGTGCATGCGTGCATTGTATATTACAGCACTATGTTTAGTGCTTAATGAGCTGCATATTATTATTTACATACAAATGAAATCAAACTTTTAATTACACCCTTCTTTGAAACTTGTAATTAATGATGTGGTGTTTGAGTACTTTGAATAAAACAAAAACATTTGAAAAAAAAAAGAACAGTGCCAAGTTCCAAAAAAGTAAACAGGAACAGAAGCTGTATCAAATTTTGGCATCAAATATTTAAGTAAATCTTGAATTACTACAACATAAAATTCATAACTTTTAATAAAATAAAATGAATTACATAAAAAATAAACAGAGATTATATTATTTGACCAGAAAACAGACAAAATAATTACTTATTATACTCACTTCAGATCTACTGCACTCAAATCCCAAAACAGGACGCGCCACAATTTCTTGGGGAGGTTTACCTACAGGTCCACATATTCCCAACCAATCTTTGACGCATGATATTTCACCAAATGGTACCTGTATTAGATTAGACATGACAGTTAGTACTATGATAACAGAATTTGGTGCTTGAATGGTTCACAACGTAAATTTACATGCAACTATCTAATTAAATGCTGAGTTACGTAGCATATCACTAACTACAAGAGTATAGTTTGAGCTCTTACTCCAGTTTGAGACATTCCCCAAGGTCCAGGATTCATCCCAAAGTACATGATGGGTTTTATAGTGTTGCAATATTTTCGTATATACAGTTCAAATGTATGTCTAGCATAAATAGTGGGATTGTATACAGCTTGTATTTTACTGGGCATGTGAAACTGCTCGAGAGACAAGTTTAATTCATCTGCTAAGTTCAAGAAATCTTCGGCTATGTCTTCTGCATTTGATTGTCCGGAATTATTGCAGAAAAATGATGATACTACATTTTCCTCCATAATTATTAAATCAGTTAGAATCTATTCTAGGCTGTTCACATCTAATTTCAAGTTACAATCACAGATTACTATAGGTTAGTTAGTAAATTATTATTAACAACACAACATTGTATATGGCAAGGCAAGGTTAATTAAAATCTCGCTATAAAAAATGTATACCTTAGCTGCCACAACTTCACAGTACACACCAACACACTCAAATTATATATACAAAAAACGTATGTATGATTGTATTGGATTGTATGCTCCCAGCCTCCTATATACCTGTACTGTACCACAAAACTTCAAACTTGTTTTGGTTTTGTATATTTATGTCTATGGTTTTGTGCCTCCATGTCAAAATCAAACTTGATGTTTTGACTTTTGACTTTGGGTAAGTTCGGGGAGCAAGCTGCTTACAAGCGAGCCATAGATTATTAAATATACTAGAGAACAAAAGCAAGTGAAGCAAGCAACACAGTATCTACGGCCCAAAGAGAAATAAATTATAATATTGCCTTTCCATTTCATTTCGTATTGGTTATTCCACAGAACAGAAAAACTCTGTTCCGTTTCAATAACTATCACTAAATCTAGTGGGCAATTACTGTGATTTTACAGGCTTAGTTATTTTTAGTGATTTTACAGGCTTAGTTAGTAATTTTTAAATATTATTTCTCCAAAGATTTAAAAATAAATGACTGATGTTCCTTTAGAAAGTATAGTATACTTTAGTTCCATAAACAATAGTTTTTTAGTCGATTTATTTTTATTTAAAAATAGTAAGAACAAAAAATGTGTATCAATCCATTTTTGTCATTTCAGATTTGTCAGTGTCAGTCAGTTGCTGTTGTTTACCGCCTCTTCCCTATTCTTGGCCTATGTTTTTGATAATAAAAAGTGTTTATAAAATTTATTATAATATAATAAATGTGTATATAAATGTCTGTTCTAAACGAGGATATTATTCGCAATATAGTGACAAATTACAGTGCCCCATTGGTATTTCGCGGCTTTGTTCAAAATTGGCCAATATGTCAGTGGAGTGTAGAAAAGTGGTGTTCAGTTTTTGGAGACAAGGAAATACCATTTCGATGTTTAAAAAAAGATTTTATCACAGACGAACCTTGCTGGGAAAGGCGCTGCGCTGTTAAAAATATGACATTTAAAAAATTTGTGGATAATTCAGCAACGAGCGACGAGTGGATGTATTTTGATTATAAATATATTTATCAATGGTTTAACGCAGATGATGAATTCTACAAGGTATCTGTTTATAATGCCTACATACTGCTGTAAATTTTCATGTCTCTGAATATTTGATTATGTACCTCGTGTCATTGAACTTTTAGGATATAACTTGGAAGCAGTTTGGTTTTCCGGATAAAGGTGCGGCGGATGCGACGTTGTGGGTAGGCAGTAGTGGCGCACACACCCCTGCTCATCAAGATACATATGGGTTCAACATTGTTACTCAGTTGTTTGGAAAGTAAGTGTTTATGAACACTAGACTACAAAAATTGGGCTTATTCCACTTTTTAAATCCTATAATCTTAATAAATTCTATTAGAACTAAAAAGTTCAATAAACCCCATTAAAAAAATAAAAAGTAGATGAGTCATTTATAGTATTTTATTTTTAACTTACCTAATGAGGATTATTGAACTTTTTAGTTCACTAATTCCCATTATTCAAAAATTTTGCGTCAACAGGGAATAGTGAAGAAAAAGTTGTGGATCAAGCCCTTCCTATTTCAGATAGTAATACTGGCATATTATAGATTCAATTTAAATTCAGAACTCTGCTCAGCTTTATTAACAATAAATATTTGATTTTAGAAAACGGTGGATATTTTTCCCACCGGAGGCAGGGGGCTTGAAGCCCACAAGAGTGCCATATGAGGAGTCTAGTGTGTACAGTGAATTGAATTTCTGCTGTCCGAATAATGTAGATGTTTTTAATAGTGAGTATAGTATTTTAATTTTTGTTAACTAAGAATATTCAATTAACCTTTCTAACCAATCAATCAATCAATATACATAGTATTCTCTATGACACTCTACATTAATCTGTAGAGGTATCTTGGAGATGTTCTTCTTCATGTTAAGTTCTTTTACATTTAAATTTCTAATTTAAGTGGAAAGCCATTGTATAATAATATACAACTCGTGCGAGTTAACATGGCACCTGGCTTGGGGCTTTGCGCGGGGGAGCGGGAGGCGTGTACGCTGACGCTACTAGCCTCGCACGGCGAGAGCGGGGTCGCGCGCGGGGAAGCGGGAGGAGGGTGTCTTCGAGGCAGGTGCCATGTTAACTCGCACGAGCTATAAGTATAGTATTAGATGGTACTTTTATGTTTTCATTCAGCCACAGTGAGTGTACTTGAATAACAAACATCCAAACAACACACTTTAACATTTTTAATATTAGTTCAACAATAATGTTAACGGGAATTAATGTGATTATGGTATCGGGACGTACATAGTATATGATCGCATTAATTTATTAACATTATTGTAAATCATGGCATGCAATAGTTTAAAAGTTATTATTAGTAGAACAATTTGGAAGGTTCAAGTATTCCATTGTTTTAGGCTTGACTGGTGGGCGCATGGTTGAGCTGTCCGCCGGGGATGCTCTTCTGGTACCCAGAGGGTGGTGGCACTATGTCCAGAATGTAGATCCGCTAAATATCTCACTCAATATTTGGTTACCACATGTATGTATATATTCTATTTACAGTGTAACAATAAGCCTAACTACAACCTTTCAACAATGAAGTGCAATAATTATTATTGCCTTTCTTAGGGTTCAGTTGCCAAGTGGCAAAAAGCGGAACCCTTATAGATTCGTCATGTCTGTCTGTCTGTCCGTATGTCACATCTACTTTTCTCTGAAACTATTGAAACTTGCTAAGTAGATCAATTCTGTGAACTGCATTAAGAATTTGACACAAAAATAGAAAAAGAGCAATACATTTTGGGGGTCCCCATACTTAGAACCGATAGTCAAAATTTTTTTCTCAGCAAACCCATAAATGTGGGTTATCTAAAGATAGGTCTTCAAAAATGCTATTGAGGTTTCTAACACCGTTTTTTTTCTAAACTGAATAGTGTGCGCGAGAGACACTTCCATAGTGGAAGAATGTGTCCCCCCTCCCCCCTCTCTAACTTCTAAAGTAAGAGAATGATAAATCTAAAAAAAATATATGATGTACAGTAAGCTTCAGAGAAAAGGAACCCCCCTTGAGAATAAAACCATTATCAAGAGGGGTTCCTTTTCTCAGCTTACTGTACAATGCAAACTTCCACCGAAAATTGGTTTGAATGAGATCTAGTAAGTAGTTTTTTTATGTTACTTGCTACTACGGAACCCTTAATGGGTGAGTCCGACTCGCACTTGGCCGGTTTTTTGTATGGATTACAGTCATCAATCTTAACCAATCTGATCACACACACCTAGCCAGTCTGTAGTCTCCTAACTATGAAATTAAAACCTGTGACCCTGATAAAGAACAATAATATTATTATTTGTACTTCAATATACCTCAGAATAAGTTCTGAAATAATAGGTACCTAGTAGGTTAACCCTCATTTTAGTAAGAATGAACACTTCATTTCCTAGTTCCTGGTATTTTTTGTAATCAATTAGGTCATTTTCAGATTTCACACAGATAAACTAGTCCTTCATTTTTGTTTGTACAAATAAATCTTGAATATTTTATACGAAACAGATTGTGGGTGTAAAAATGATTTATGAAAAATAATAGTCTGGTTCTTGATTAAATTTTTAGCCAGTAACAATAGCGTGCAATACAGTTCTTGCAGGATTGTGACGTATTATATTTAACTCAAACGGCCACAACGCTTTTCCCACCATCCTCAATGCGTCGTGCCGGATGAGCCGGATCCGGTTGAACATACGTAATTTTTTTATGATACCCACGCAGTGTTGTAGAAGCTGCACAGCGCACTACCGCAAGTGGGTTCCCTACATTGATAACATCCATACTAATATTATAAATGGGAAAGTAACTCTGTGTCTGTCTGTTACGCTTTCACGATAGAGAAAGGACACGCGGGCGGAGCCGCAGGCAAAAGCTAGTTCTATATATTTATACCTATCCTTTTTTATCCTGCGGGGATCCCCACGCATAGCACCTCCGTCGACCAATAGCCGGACTGTTGGACTCAGACCGACTAAAACCGCACGCTGTATCAGGTCTCTGAGGCGTAAGTTTGCCGAAAGCGATAGCGTCTCCCATGCGAGAGAGTCGCGGTGCCATCTCCGTTGCCCAGGGTGCACCGCATGGAGAAATATCTATACTTATAACTAAAGACATTAAACATTGTTGACAGGAAAAAGACGGCTCAACGCGCGTGTCTGAAGCTCTTATTAAAATATTTGTAGCTCAAATATGCAAGGATCTGCCACAGGAAACTGCGAAATTAATAGTTAATCCTAATGAGGTATGTACCTATATTGTGATGATATATGAATAATGATTGACGTGTACCTACCTATAGTTCTATTTTTAGGGTTCCGTAGCCAAAAGGCAAAAACGGAACCCTTAAAGATTCGTCATGTCTCTCTGTCTGTCTGTCCGTCCGTATGTCACAGCCACTTTTCTCCGAAACTTTTTTTTTTTTTTTTACACAGGACACGTCAATTTGACTTCACCTCGCCTGATGTTAAGCTAAAGGCAAAGTCTCGGAAAGAGGGTCACCATCGTAAACATTTACCATGTTAACAGTGGTGGCACTCAGCTTGACGGCCTCATTAGATGCCTTTTCACGCCCCGCTTAAAGGACCCGGGACTGTAGGAAGAAGGAAACACGTGAGCTGGCAGGGAATTCCAGGTCTTAGTGGTGCGGCATAGGAATGAATCACTGAAACGCTTGGTTCTAGCAGGTATACTCTGCACCGTAAATGGATGACATCTGAGCCCTGCACGTGTCGTCCTGTGAAGGAAAGGGGAGGGTGGGACTAATTGGAAGAGCTCGTCAGAACATTCACCATGGTAGAGACGGTAGAAAACTGCCAAAGACGCAACATGTCTACGCATCTGCAAAGGCTCGAGGGTGTTCGTGACCTCAGGATCCCCAATAATGCGGACCGCACTTCGCTGCAACCTGTCGAGAGCATCTAATAAGTACTTTGCGGAGCCGTCCCAGAGATGTGAGCAGTATTCCACGCAGGAACGAATTTGGGTCTTGTATAGAAGACACCGCTGCTCCGGCGTGAAAAAACGTCTCACTCTGTTCAGGACTCCGAGTTTACGCGATGCTGATTTGATGATACTCTCGATATAGTTTTTGTTATTCAGTTTGCAGCGAACATCCATACCGAGGATAGTGAGGTGATCCTGCAGTGGCAGTGGTGTGCTCTGAAGAGTGGGAAGGGGAAGGAAAGGAGATACCTTTGCTGTAAACGCCTGGGTCTTCTTGGCATTGAACTCGACCAGGTTCCTAGCGCCCCATTGAGAAATGTGGTCCAGGATCCGGTCCAGCTCAGTGACAAGAAGCTGCCTTTTTTCCGCGATATCAGACTGCTTGGCCGCAGGATGTGCGTAATAACTCCCGTGTAAGGTGCTGTCGTCTGCATAGCAGTGAATGTTTCCGTTACAGAGTATGTCATTGATATGCAGAAGAAAGAGAGTGGGAGATAAAACGGAACCCTGCGGCACGCCAGCATTTACCTGCAAGAACTCCGAAGCTCGTCCATCACAAAGGACGCGAATACGGCGTCCCTGCAGGAAGCTTGCAACCCAGTTACACAGTCTAGGAGGCAGGCCGAAGGCTGGTAGCTTGGAAAGAAGCGATTTGTGCCATACCCTATCGAAAGCTTTGGCGATGTCAAGACTAATTGCCAGTGACTCACCGTGCTTCTCCATAGCCTCACCCCAAAGGTGGGTCATGTACGCCAGAAGATCACCCGTTGACCGTTTCGGTCTGAAACCGTATTGCCGGTCACTAAGCAAGGAGTGATCCTCTAGGTGGCGCATGAGCTGTGTGTTAATTATGTGCTCGAACACCTTGCACAGCACTGAGGTGACGGCTATGGGTCGATAGTTGGCTGGGTCCGAGCGATCCCCCTTCTTGGGGATCGGCTGGACATTCGCCTCCTTCCAAGCCGAGGGCACTGTACCCGAACTGTAGGACAGTCGGTACAGCCGCGTTAGCATAGGAGATAACTCCGCTGCACATTTTTTAAGTACAACCGCTGGAATACCATCAGGACCACTGGCTTTCCGGACATCGAGTGATTGCAGTACTGCACGGACATCGCGTTGCCTGATACGTATATCAGGCATTGCGTGGTCACCAGTGGGCATTGTCCGTGGTTGCATACCACAATCATCGACTCGGGAGTTGGCCGCGAAGAGATTGACCAGCAAATTTGCTTTCTCTTGCGGCTCATGGGCCAGAGATCCATCGGGATTGCTCAGCGGGGGCAGCGAGGGCTGGCAGAAGTTGGCTTGCACGGCTTTGGCCAGTTGCCAGTAGCCACAGCTACCCGTGGGATGCGCCACTAGCTCTTGGCCCAGCCGTGCTATGCGCTGGGCATCCGCCCTGACGCATGCCCTCTTGCAGACCTTTGTGGCTCTGTTGTACGCCGCCTTGAAGTGGGTCACTTCAAGGCGGCGTACAACAGAGCTTGGGAACGTTGGGATCGCGCGTGGCGCGCGCCCGCACCCAGGCGCGGTACGCAAACTGTTTATGTTCAACAGCCTCCGCGCACTCGCGCCCGAACCACGGACGCGCTCCGCGGACTCCGGTGACATCGGTATATGGGATATAGTATTCCATACCTAGACCGATCCCACCGGCGACGGCAGTAGCGCTCTCAGATGGGTTCTTACCCTCAAAGCAGCGTTCAACCCACGGGATGGACGCATAATAATCGCGCAATCCATCCCAGTCCGCTGACGAGTAGTGCCATTCTGTGAACCGCATTAAGAATTACACAAAAAATTGAAAAAAGGCAATAAATTTTTGGGGGTCCCCATACTTAGAACTGAAAGTCAGAATTTTTTTTTTCATCAAACCCATACGTGTGGGGTATCTATAGATAGGTCTTCAAAAATGATATTGAGGTTTCTAACATCATTTCTTTCTAAACTGAATAGTTTGCGCGAGAGACACAAAGAGGAAAAATGTGTAACCCCCCCTCTAACTTCTAAAATAAGAGAACGATAAATCTAAAAAAAATATATGATGTACATTGCTATGCAAACTTCCAACGAAAATTGGTTTGAACGAGATCTAGTTAGTAGTTTTTTTTAATACGTCATAAACCACAATTTTCGCCTTTCATTCCATTAACTCAAAAAAAATAAAAAAAACATTAATGAACTACTAGAACTTTTATATTATGTTACTTGCTGCTACGGAACCCTTCATGGGCGAGTCCGACTCGCACTTGGCCGGTTTTTAATTATGAAGATCTGTAGCTAATTGTCCGTTTTAATCTTACTGTCATGATTAAATATGTAGGTATGTAATGAATTAACATATAAATGACATAAACTTTAATTAAATAAATATAAAAAACACGCGTTAATGAACTAATAAGTGAGAAAATGTTTTGTTTAATTATCGCAGAAATATTGTAGTTTTTTTTTTAACCCCTTGCTATTTGTATAGGCAAAGTTATCAATTATAAATAGAAAGCACAGCAAAACGTTAGCGGGCATTTTTATTAGCTGTAATAAAAAATAATTCACATATTTTTTTATTAGATTTGACTGTATGAGTAAAATAATTTTATCTGAACATTTTAGATACTACTTAAAAAAATGATAGAACAAGAACACACATTCTGGAAATAAAAATAGATTTTTGTCTGTTTGTCCGTTTGTTATTGTGACGATGGTCGCAAAAAACTAAAACTACTGAACAATTTTGATGTGGTTTTTTTATTTGAAAGGGTTTGGTTTGGTCAGACTTAAAATCTTGTGTTTGTTTGATGGCAATCGGTTGAGTAGATATGACCAAAATCCGGGTAGAACCGGGCATCAGTTAGTGTACAGTCGACAAAAGAGATACGGTGCAACTGTATCTCTCCTTAGCACCTTTACATATAACTTAATATGAAAAAGTGTACAGTCGACAAAAGCGATACTGTTGCACCTTAGCACCTTAACATATAATTTTATATGAAAAAGTGCTACCGTATCTTTTTGTTGACTGTACCTACTAATTAAGTTAATATACAGCTCACTTAGATAAGTTAATATTAATGTTACGATCCCCTGTTATTGTTACGGAATGTAAAATTAAGATTTGTTATGTGAGAAAGATAAGGAATCTTGATTATATCTGTGTCTACAATGAATTACATCCACGCGTCTTGGTAATTTAAAAATATCGTACTTACTTACGTTAACCAACGACTTCTGGGTATGCTAGATCTAGACAACCTGGTAGGACCAAAATTATGTCACGGTTTCTTAGCGTGACTTTCTTTTTATTCTGATTTTGATCGCAAATCTATCTAAATGAGTTATTTTGATATGCATAAATAAGTTAAAAGCCTCTGTGGCGTGGCGGTAGTGCACGCGACTGCCACGCAGGAGGCGCGGGTTCGATCCTCGCTCAGTGCAAATATTTGTATGCATAAATATGGCTATTTGCATTGGTCTGGGTGTTTCTATGTTTAATATGTATGGATTTACAAAAAAGTATTTAAGTATGTTTATTCTACATTCCATAACACAAGCTAATTAAGCTTACCATGGGTCTCATAGCGTTGTGTAGAATGTTGTGGAATATTTATTAATTTACATTATTTATTTCTAGTTATTTTGATATGCTTAAATGAGTTATTTTGATATGTATGCCAAGGAAGGATTATATTTTTGTAATGTCATCTGTATGATAGCTTCTGTGGTGTACCGGTAGTGCATTGAACTTTTTGGCAGAGGGCGCTGGTTCGATTCCCGCTCAGTGCAAATATTTGTATGCATGATTATGTTTGGTGTTACCGTGCCTCAGAGAGCACGGTAGCCCGTCGGTCCAGGTTGCCATACGAACATCTATGGCAGTCGTTATAACGGAGAAATGGTTGAAATGCCCCATACAGAACGGCAGATCACCCGTCCGGTGAACGGTTATTGGGAGTAGTAGTAGTCCCTGGGTCAGCCCGGGTGCGAGGGATATGTCGATGACAACCTCGCCTCCGGCCTAGCATGGAGGTTGCGGTTGTAGTCGGTTCGAGTCCGACATAACCTCCTCTTCCGGCTCCGGCAGGGGAGGTATCCGAGGAGAATTCCGTACGAAAAAAAGGGAGTAGTAGTAGGTACTTATGATAACTAAAAAAGTCACACATTGTTGCCGGTGAAGTGCTAATGGTCTTTCGTGGTATAAATTTTACCGTATTAAGCAGTAATATCATATCATTTAGATTCATCCTAACATATCATCAATAATTAACTATAATCGCAAGGTTTATGATGATTCATCATCATTCTTACTTTTTTCTGCTTCTGCTTGCCTGGTCCGTCTCCTCCTCTACTCCATATGGCATCGCTGTTTATAAAACCATTGATACACATGTTATCGATCAAATAACAGCAAGAAAGCACCAGCAAAAGCGATTTTGTGTTCATTTATTTGCCATCTTAGACTTAGGCCTGTATTCTAAGATGACTCAGCCTGAATAGCGATTTATCTGAGGACAGATTATATAGACAGATTGATAGTTTCACATATTGCCTAAACCATCTGTCCTCAGATAAATCGCTGTTCAGGCCGAGTGTCATTAGAATACGGGCCTAAAAGAATAATAGACGGAACGGATAGAATGTAGCGTGGGAAGCCGCCTTTACAGTAATACTAAAGTAGTACCATTTCGCTGGCACTCTTTGTGTTTGCACATTAAAACATCTAAAATATGTAACTTTTCTTAAAATATTTATTACATTTATTAGTATGACAACGCAACACAGTTGCGATAGGTTACAACATTCATGAGATCATATAATGACATCATGCGTTTCTGACTATAATTTGTTACGTCGTCGCGCCTTGAACTAATAAGGATAATATATTTACCTTTCAGTTATTTTAAACTGTACATCAAATAAAATGTCTTTATTAAGTTTTTATTAACACCCCCGAGCCTTTGCATATTATGCATAGAGATGTTACGTCTTTGGCAGTATTCTACCGTCTCTACCATAGTGAATGTCTGACGAGCTCTTCCAAGTAGTCCCACCCTCTTCTTTCCTTCACAGGACAACACGTGCAGGGCTAACATGCCATCCGTATACGGTGCAGAATATAGCTGCTAGAACCAAGCGTTTCAGTGACTTATTCCTATGCCGCACCATTAAGACCTGGAACTCCCTGCCAGCTCAGGTGTTTCCTTCTTCCTACAGTTCCGGGTCCTTTAAGCGGGGCGTGAAAAGGCATCTGATGAGGCCGTCAAACTGAGTCTCACCAGCCACCACTGTTAACATGGTACATGATTACGATGGTGACCGGCCGCTTTCTGAGACTTTGCCTTTAGCTTACCGGCGAGGTGAAGTCGTCAATTTGACTTCACCTTGTAAAATCTTGTCCTTTATAAAAAAAAAAACAACAAGATTGAATCTTTCAACAAATTCACGATTTCCGTATATAGTTCAATACATGCATAAACTCACGCCCTCCTCCCTCTGGGGTGAGCAGAGACAACAGCGTGCCATCTGCTTCTGTCTTTAGACTCTTCACGGGGCTCCTAAACGTTTATCAAACCTTCATGTAAGGCCCGATAGTTTCGAGTGCTTGTTGCAATTTTTATTGTTCAGTCCAGAACACACGTCACCTACCAATACTTATTAATTATAATTTTATTATCATGCAAAATGTCATGTCGGTAATGCAGCTGGGTAATTGCTGTCCTTTTACGGTTTAATCTCTGACATCATGAGAGGAGGATATGATACATGATACCAATAAGACGACATATTTCACACATGACTCAGCACTAAAAATAGCATCGGAGAGTTGCAGTTTTACTGGAATAATATTATACTGCTTCAATCGAAAAAAAAATTTGGGTTCCGTATCCAAAGGTTGAAAATGGAACCCTATCACGTGAGGAGTTCACTGTCTGTCTTCCTGCCTGTCACCAGGCTGTATCTACTTAACCGTGATTGTACACAATTGAAATTTTCACAGATGAAGTATTTCTGTTGCTGCTATAAAAAATATAATAAAATGAATGTTTGAAGGGGTTCCCGATAACGGTACGGAAACCTCCGCGAGCGAGTCCCACTCGCACTTGGCCGGATTTTTTTACAAAAATAAATAATATGTATCTTGTAGAGGTCGATGCAACCTCTAAATGCAAAATAACATGTTATTGTATGTACTATTAAGGCGTTCTCGTTTTATGTTTTATCTCTGCTGATAATAAAAAAGAAAAACAAATGAGCGCTAGCACAAGTGCAACGAGACATTCACTAATCAGAGAGTGAATGAGAACAAAGTATGACCACACTTTTGAAATTGCGATATAAGATAAAATTATCTACTTCATTTTAATATGCGGTGTTTGTTTATGTTCTATTTTTTTACTGTGTCTCATAATGTACCTACTAAATCTTTTTAATAGAATTCAATTTATACTAGACAAACGGTTCAGAACAAAATTGGTGTGACCGTTCATGGGTGAGGCCGGAATTAATTTTGAGTTCGGAATAGGACGCAGAAAGAAAGAAAATAGGATGTTAAAAAATTATTAGTCTGGTTTTTGGGTGTAGGTGGATTAAATGCGGCTTTTCCTTGTCATCAGTATGAGATAAAAAAAGTTAGTTGTCAGGTAGTGGCCCTAAATCGATACCAAATTTAGTGCTCCGTACGGTCAGTCTAAGAAGGAGATAGAATTTAGAAGTCATTGTATATCAATACTAATATTATTCGAAATACATCGGGAAAAAGAAGAACTCAAGTGGGACTTGAACCCACGACCTTTCCTTTACAGGGGGAATGCTCTGCCAACTGAGCTGTTGAGTCACACCTGAATCACTTCTAATTTCCCTTCTCTTTATATCCGTCTTTAAGGGCGACGGCAGCGCCATCTACCAACTTTCTTACGAACAGTTGGAACCAATGAATGATTTTTCAACCATATCGAATTTAAAAAAGTTAGCATACCTAATAAATGCTATAAAATTTTTATTCAAACTAATATTATTGTCATAATTTGTTTTCAGGATGATATAGCTGATACGCCATTGTCAGTACTGTTTTTACAATTAGAAACGGTAGCCAATGCGTATTTAGACAGCAGGCGAAAGCTCCGACGTGCGAAAAGACAAAGAACTCGCGACGACGAACCGATCCCGACTACCACCGTAGACATTGATGTTAAAGCTCTAATAGAGAACAAAGCGAACAATTTAGAGATTGCCCCGTCTATAACAGGCGAAGACTTGGTTAAGTTAATATCACAAAATCTGGCAGACTTTGTGAATAAAGACAGGCCTCTGTGCGATGATGAGATAGATGGCTCTACTACAGGATTGTGTTTAACGAAAGCGATCATCGATGCCTACAGCGAAGCGAATGTGATCGACATGGTTAAACAGAATTTATTGGCTCGACTCAGTTGATGTACGTATAATGTAGATAGTAGTACCTACTTAATTGAGTATATGTAAAGCAATGTAAAGTTAACTTTTATTGTGTCCTCTTCCAAACTTACTGAACCACGGATCATAGTAGATCACGTCTTTTTTGTATTTTTTTAGTCCATACTTGTTTTATGGTTTCATATGCTTAAAGAAAGTAGTAATGTGCGTGGTTTAGTAATCAACAATGTCCAGAATCCTTTCTAATTGACAGACTGTCCGCTACCTCGTAAATGTAGGGTACGTTCTTCCGGCAAAATGGAACGAATTTCTTGCACATAATTTGCACGATATTAGTGCAAAAATACGGTTTGGGCAAAACAGGACGCCCGTATGCATACGCACGAAGCAGCGGACGGCTTTTATTGTATTGTGTTAGTAATTTTAGTTGGAGTTCAATAAAGTGCAATCCTAGCTGTAAGTAAAGATTAAAAAAAAACTAATATTTGTAAGCGCTATAGATAGATAGATACCTACGGACACGGCTAAGGGAACGTTCATATCTGACGGAACTTGCGTCGCGTATTATCGGTCGCGTAACATCAGAACAGACAAATGTATAGAAAAACACTTGACCGTTCACACTCGACGCACTAACGTAACATCGGTTGAGTGTGAACGGTCAAGTGTTTTTCTATACATTTGTCTGTTCTGGCGTTACGCGACCGATAATACGCGACGCAAGTTCCGTCAGATATGAACGTTCCCTTAGTCTTTCACACGATTTATTTCGTTACCTTTGGTATTCACAATAATGTTCAGGAATGTTTAATAAATAATTTTAGATTTCCATTTTACTCTGAGATTAAGGATTTTTAAATTTACTCTCGAAATAATAATCGTATGGTCATTAATTCTAATTCTAAGATAAAAAATAATGAAAGTTGAGAACAAAACCTTCAAATTATTATCTAAAAGAAGGATAATTATTTTTTTCAATAAAAAGGTGTTTTATTGGTCAGATAAATTGAACTACTCAAGGACCGATATCTCCTCAGCTGACGTGTATAATTTGCTTAGCAATCTGTTTGTGGTTATGTGTGCACTTTAGAAACTTCAATTTACCACAGTCACGGTACGATAACATCAAAATTATCGGCGCATAAAGAACGTAATATGCTATAGTCATACGTTGAGTAGCTATTATTTTGTATACAACAATTAGTAGCTTATCCAAAATGATTGTTTTTGAAATTTTGTGTTATGTATACGTACTTTTGATAATTATCAAGTTCAGGGTCCTTTCATAACTCGTGCGAGGGTTATGTCGATGACAACCTCACCTCCGGCCTAGCACCACGACCCACAGTCGGCGTGCGGTTTAAGTCGGTTCGAGTCCGACATAACCTCCCCTTCCGGCTCCGGCAGGGGGGTATCCGAGGGGATTTCCGCACGGAAAAAAAAGGGTCCTTTCATAACTCTTATGTAACGTCGGTTTACTGATAGAAAGGGAGTGTACTATAGGATCTGTATTACGTTGTCCAGCACCATTCTTAGCCCTTGGTCATGAAGAGACTCATTTCAAAAACATCTTCATGTTTTTATTTTGCCATGGATGATTTCCCGTATTTGATTTAGGCCATCATCAAGCCAAATTTATGACGTTTTACGTTCGAACTAATGCAAGGATATTGGACAAATTGAATATTAAATTATTTCATTACATACAGCTCAATTAAACGAAGTACCTAAGTATTGAAAACCCAAGCCTATATATTGTGATACTGTTAAGTATATCTACTTGTAAGTAGTACCTAGAGATTAGGACTGTATTGATTGTGATATTAGCGATGGAATCTTGTGTTAGGAGATAGAAAGAGAAACGATTTATTAAACCAACTGTAAATAGAAGAAAATGTCTTTAATTTCTTTAACTAGGTAATATTTGGACATACAGTAAAGAAAAATAACTGAAAGTTCACAAGTATTCACACGTTCAAAGGTAACAAAGAGTCTATGGAATCGGCAGGGGCGGATCCAGCTTTCCAGCCAGGGGGGGGGTCATAGTCGAGGTCAAAACTCGAACTCATTTAGGTACAATATGTACCTACTTAAATTTAAAAAATAATAATAAATAGCTAAAGTTCTATAATTAATATTCTGAAACGATACTTTTATAAAAAAATAACGTATTTATTAGTTATATGTACAAGCAACATGTGGCCTGGGACCCGACTTCGCCCGGAATACATTCGTAAAGGGACTATAGGACTCTTTATAACAGCGCCATCTACCGACGCTGAACCTGAGCTAAGAACTATAGCTCACCTCTCAGGTTATTTCAAGATTTGGGCACAATAAACACCATCAAACATGCGGCAAATTTTAAGGTCTGTCTAATAAAAAAACTACTATATTAGCCATTACCTCCCTTTTCTCGAAGATAATGGAGTCCATTATCACCTGCCAGCTCCTTCGGTATTTTGAGGGCTATCAGCTGCTCAGTGACCAGCAGTACGGTTTCCGTAGGGGTCGGTAAGCTGACAAATCATTGGGCACAGGTGATCGAGACCAAGGGAGAAGCCATGGCGGTTAGTTTGGACATAGCGAAGGCCTTTGATCGGGTCTGGCACAAAGCACTTTTATCAAAGCTTCCTTCCTATGGGCTATGGGCTTCCCCAGAAGTTGTGCGAATGGATTGCTAGCTTTTTAACTAACAGAACCATACAAGTCGTAGTCGACGGTGAATGCTCTGGCTCTATATCTGTTAATGCTGGTGTTCCTTCAAGGTTGTATGCTATCGCCTACTCTGTTTCTCCTGCATGTCAATGACATGCTGCAAATTTGCAGCATTCATTGTTATTCGGATGACAGTACGAGCAATGCCCTGTATACGAGCTTGCTCTGCACGAGTTGGGGGGCCAAAGTTTCCGTCCTTCGACCATCAGCAATAGCTCTCATGTACTCTGTGGCATTATACTGCGCGCCAGTGTGGTACCGAAGCGTGCAAACCCACAAAATTGACAACCAATTACATAAAGCTATGCGAACCATAACAGAGATAATTAAATCTTCCCACTACCATGGCTTCCTGTTCTGGCGCACATCCCGCCTCCAGAACTACGAAGTTATCAAGCTACGGTCAACGATTAGATAAAATGCTGGCAGGTGACCAACGGAGAGCCGATGCCAACACAAAGGACAATTGACAACCTGCTGCGCGACCGCCTGATCTCAGGTCTCTAATCTGGTTCGATAGGGTCCTTGGAGAGCAGTGGCGGGCGTCGTGGGAGGCGTTTGAGCACTATCACTGGAAGGACCTGGTACCTGACCCCACCACTAAGCCGCCCGGTTTTGATAGTTGTCGCACGGTATGGTCAAGGGTCAACCGGTTCAGAACTGGACACGGGAGATGCATGGTCATTTAGAGGGTAAAGCTAAATTAGCCTCTAAGAAGCTTGGCGTGCTCAATAGATCGAGACAGTATTTCACTCCGGATCACCACCAACAACTTTATAAGGCGCAAGTATGGCCACATATGGAATATTGTTCTCATCTCTGGGCAGGAGCACCTCAGTGCCAACTTCTACCTCTGGACCGCATCCAACGGAGAGCGACTCGAATCGTCAGCTGCCAGGATTTTTCAAATCGGCTAGACTCTTTGGCACTGCGTAGAGATGTGGCTTCACTCTGCATCTTCTATCGCCGATACTATGGGAGGTGCTCGAGGAATTGTTCGGATTGATCCCCGCCGCCTCTTTCCACCATCGTTCCACGCGACAGCAGTTCCACACTCACCATCTGGACGGTTGGCAGTCCACATCTGTGCGTTTCTCGAGAAACTTTCTGACTCGCACAACTAAACTGTGGAGTGAACTGTCGCCAACGGTATTTCCGAACCAATACGACCCTCAAACCTTCAAGAAAAGAGCGCGCTCTCTTTTGAAAGGAAGGTAACTCACTTGTGACTCCTCTGGAGTTGCGAGTGTCCATGGGCTCACTTACCATCAGGCGATCCGTCTGCTCGTTTGCCTCCCTACTCCATAATGAGGAGCAATGCAATGATCGGCTCGAAGGCCGGCCGGGGCCGCCGGGGACCGGGGTTGGTCGTTCGGGTGCGGGTAGGTATTTCGTTCATTTTTTGAACAGAGTGCGCGGCCAATTCGCACGAGTGCCGCGGGCTGGATTTGTGGGGAGTGAGATAGTCATAAGTAGGTAGGTATATGCATGACTTACCTATATGGGATTAGGAAAATAATCAGAAGACTATCTGCCCAGGGGGGGGTCATGACCCCCATGACCCCCCCCCTGGATCCGCGCCTGGGAATCGGAAGGTTGCCATTGTTTAAAATTCGTTTTTAATTGGTAACATTGCACCATCCATAGACCTGGTTTTTCTACTTGAAACCAAAAATGCTGCAATTTGGACGGGTCATTACTGATAATGTGTGCCAATCGTCTCAATTTGATAAGTAGGTATGGTCAATTGGTCACCCATCTTAAAGAGCCCCTCATTAGGTATGTAGGTACTATAAATATTGGCATTACTGATAAGCGATAACATAGATTTTTGTGCACCGACCAAACGAGTAAAATAAGAACGCCAGCTGACTCGGTAAACACCAGCATCAATTAGGGTCATGAAATACGAATTCGATAACGTGTATTGGGGCTGGCCATTGTGTATTGGGGACATTATATTTATAGTTAGTTAGTATACTTACATCTCCAATCTCCACCATAATACTAGTGGGATAAATACGGAAGCGAATAAAAATGCACGCGGTAAGAATATTTTAATGAGTAGGTATTATGTATAATACAGGAAAATGTAGGAAGTGTGTCATGTAATTTAAAACAAAACATGTTTTTGTTACGTTTATTAATGTGTTACAGTTTCTTTGACTTGATGTATGCACGGTAGTAGAAGTCGCTGAAAAGTATCAGCATAAAGAAGTTCTGTGGTAACATGAGCATTGCAGTCTGACGAGGGAAATTGCAATCCTGTTTGAGCAGTACCGTAGAGAAGTGTACTAATAGTAGTGCAAATTGTATCTGAAAAAATAGATTGCATTTAATAGGCACCTTTATAGACGTTTACACAACGCGCTACATAACTTGGCGTCTATGAACTTCGCGCGGGAGGCGCAGCAATGATCAATACAATAGGCTATTTGACTGACCTCCGTCCCCCATGAGCGCGGGCCTGGGGGTGACGGGTGGCGCCACCTGTCACCCCAGCAGAAGCAGGCCACGGCGGCGGCGCGCTGAGAAGCGCGCCTCCCCATTCGGGGGCCGAGTTGGGGACACCGTTGTCCCCCCGGCTGAGGAGGGCCAGACCGTAAGGGATGGCCCTGGGTCAGCCGGGGTGCGAGGGATATGTCGATGACAACCTCACCTCCGGCCTAGCACCTCCCCTTCCGGCTCCGGTAGGGGAGGTATCCGAGGGGATTTCGGCACGGAAAAAAAAGTATGGAGTGCAAGAGAATATCGCATTTATCTCGGTCTACGTTGCGTTTACACGTACAAAGTTCATAATAAAAGATTTAAAATTTAAAATGAGGAATCTAAAAAGTTATAACTATATTTGAATTGAATTTGATTGTTTATATTTTGACTTTTTTTGGGAATTTCAAGTAATGAAGAATCATAATTTCAGTTTAGATATGCAATATTTGATTTAGCAAGGCATATTTTTTCAGAACATACTGTCATATTAAGCAGTATTGGGAAGAATCGACGACTTAGCCAAATAGCCTATTATAGGTATCATAGGGGTAGTAAAAAAAGGGAGGTAAATAACCATTGTACTGGATAAGTTGATCATCAATGAGCTCAATTGATATGTTACGTATACATAATATATTAACTCTTAAATATATACAATATTTTTCCTAGAAATGTATCAGGAGGCAGCAGTTTTTTTTTTAATTTTAGCAACCATTTCATATGCTGCCAGTTTGCACTGTGGAAATATGGTCTCGTAAAGACCTCTGCCCGACGAAAGAGTAATTCTGACAGGACTAGTGATTCTTAGCAGCGAACAGTTGGAATCTAAATATATCATCGCATGACCAAACAGAACCCCTAGATCGACCAGCGACGCACAGAACAGAACTCAATAAAAATTTGATTGACGTAGAAGAACTCCTCCAGATACTTAGTTGTTTCTGGCGCCGCGGCGGACGGATTCGGTCGTACACACATCCTGAGCAGCAACAGACGAAGAGGTCGCCAGGAATGATGACCAAGACTTTTCGGAAGGGTTTTAGTGACTTCAACTGTGAGGTAGTGACAGCATCGTACCCACAGATAAATGATCTATCTATGATATGTATGTACCTACCACATAAAATTTCTGATACTCACTATTTGTATTTGAGTGACGTATTTCTTCCATTTGCTAAGTGCTTTCCTGTTGCTGTCGTCCAACGAAGTGAGCAAGTAATACGCGTACATTACTGAGTGGACGATACAATTTAATAATATCAGCGATGTTCCGTGGCCTCCTGGAAATGGAAAGTTAGAAAGAGATCAGATACAAAAGTATAATAGTAAAGTAGATACATTATGGTACAAGTGCTGCAATTACAGTACTGCTGAGGCCCCATTGAGTCATTGGTCCTAATCTAATAGAGCCGAGGGTGGTTATCAACAATAGGGCAGGCACACACGTGTATTAAATACGTTGGCACAAGTTGAATTTATGTAGGTAGGTATTATACGAAGTTGCATAAAATGAGCAAGCATTAGGTCCCTAGTTAAACTAATTTATTTGTGGACTGTGGTGCACTAATTGAATTGAATTGAATTAATTTATTATTAACTACAAACAAATTAGTTCAATTCAATTCATAGATAGGTAGGTAATATTTAACTTATTTTGTACCTATAGTTATCGAAACTTTTTAAGAACAAACAAAGAAACTCAACCAATGAAAAAAAAAATCTTGTAACTCACTTGTGAGTATCTCAATGAAAAAGTATCAATGAAAAAGTCACAGATGGATTACAGGTGTCATTACATGCATAGGTAATTGCGGCGAGATTAGAGCCACTTTATGAGCAAGTGTGTTGAAAAAGTTATTATAGAAGGGTTTGTTTTCATCTGTCTTGTTTTAGAAAACGGCATCAAGTTTCGAAGGTATATCGGCAGCTATTGTGATTAATGTCTGTCTGTATTGTTTTTTTTTACAGCTTTGAATTTAGGTAACTATGTATAACGACCTCTGTAAACGGGGTCGAGCGTTTATTAACGTTGGTCTGGAGGTCACGGGTTTGATCCCATAATTGTATGCATGAATAAGTTTGTCTATTATTATGCTTTAGGTGTTTCTGTGTAGGTGTAATACTCGTATTAACATGTATGAAACATAACATAACATAACATAAACTCACGCCTGTATTCCCCGAAGGGGTAGGCAGAGGTGCTAGCACCCGTAACATGTATGTAACTACCTAATAACTGCTTTTTTAGTTTACTTACTCGTGTTTTTTTCCCTGCGATTTAAAATAAAGTCGGTAAGTATGTACGATATGTCAGCGACTTTGAACATATTGATAGAAATTATGTTGCATAGGAAATTGGTAGGCTACCATGAGCTCCGAGGGCACCTTAGCGTCGGATGAAATCAGGATAATACGTCATAACGAAGATGTCGATGATGATGAGAAAATTGGTAGGTAATTAAAAGCTTGCATCTTATACATACCTGGTACCCATTTCACAATGCCCCAGGCTACGGCCACCATACCAAAGTGGTGGTAAACGTGTAGGAATGTTACTTGGTTCTCCTTTTTTCTTAGAACAAAGAATATCTGAAAGAGTATTTAGACAATATTAGAAAAAATAAGGCGCCTGCCGGAGATCGTCGAGCACTTTACTAGTATAAGGTGTCGTATCGTATCGTTTGCGTCAGTTATGAGGTGCGTATGTTGCACACAAATGTATGGCCGGGGCACCAGGCGTCGCCTAGATATAATACCTAGATAGCTTCGCCACCAATATTGGCAATCTCGAGGCATTATTTTATTGGGGATCTAAATCTCCTCTCCCCAATAGAATAGCACGCGCGGAAACATGACATAGACGCACAACCTTGGACTTGCTTTTCCCGCACTCATGGAGAAGGAAGATCGTTCTGCGATCACCACCCGGTTATAGCGGCACTGAAGACTGTCATCACCTCCTCCAATACCTATTTCGGAAAGGCACAGGATTTCACGTCTATACCCACGCGTACAAACAGGAGGTAGGTACCTACCTACTTCGGCATTATAAAAATATCAATCAATATAAACTAACTGTTGTCCGTGGCTCCGTCCACGAAGTACCTATTCTGATCCTATTCCCGCAACCCATGGAATCTATTCCCAGTATAATATGTGTTATCCCAGACTGTCTCTCTCTCTTCCAAAAACTGGCCATTCCCGTACCAAATTTCAATTAGATCTGTTTAGATACAATACATCTAAACATCTTCACAAAGTTCCATATACTTTTATATAATGTAGTTCATTACCGTATCAAGAAGATCTATTAGCTTCATTATGAAGTATCCATAGCATACAGTCCACGCATATTCTAGACTGTTCGGACCGTTATCCACAGGATGGCACAGTAATGAGTAATGACTTAACCATCCCAACGAAAGACTCTGCAATCATAAAACAAACCAAAAAGGAGATAGTAGGTATCTACAGTGGACGAATTTTATTTTGGTTGGTAGGTATTAGGGCTTAATCCGACTGGCTAAGACTTTGCTTCGCCGCTATCCCCGAAGGGATAGGCAGAGGTATATTAACACCCATACCTATTTCGTCAACTATGAATTTCGACCCCACAATCCCATACACGCAAATGGGGGGTGAGCCATTTGCCGTCAAGCGGGCACTTATTTATGGGCTGTATGTTTACTGTCGGATGGAAAACAGCCCTATACCTTAGTCACCTTCTACGACCCCCAGAAAAGAAAGAAAGAAGGAAGAAAATAAGTTGGGGCCACCCCATCTCTTCTTGTTTTATTAAATATAATAAAACAAGAAGAGATGGGGTGGCCCCTTTACCGGAAACCAACAGGGTGCGTGTTTATAAAATACTAGCTTTTGCCCGCGGCTCCGCCCGAGTGGATGTCGGTTATCGCGACAAAACATAGCCTATGTCCTTTCTCAAGGTCTAATATACCCATATACCAAATTTCATCTAAATCGGCTCAGTGGTTTAGGCGTGAAAGCGTAACATACAGACAGACAGACAGACAGAGTTACTTTCGCATTTATAATATTAGTATGGATTAAAAGCATAAGTGATGGTTTCACTTTTTCCTCAGAGCCCGGGGTTCACGCCCTCCTTTCCACCTCTTGATTTCGCTATATCTAAGACTTTTTTGCTTGACCACCCTATCCCGAGAGGATGCTACTGCAGAGCCTCGTTTGTCAAATCAGCAGGCCTGAAGCTGTGGTTGCCGTTGCTTCATAGTTCTTGGTGGGTTTCATTTAAAAATTAAAGTTAAAAAGAATTACCTTGTAAGTAATATAGGCGCATCCAATAATTTGACTAGCATTATAAACTGCCATTACCCCTCGTAAATCATAAGCAGGTTTATTCTTCATGTAGTCTGGCAGCCATTGAAGTACTGTCATTAAATATAGGCCGATGATGGCCAAGCCCAGCCATGGCGACTTTATTAAAAACCAGTCAACTGTCCTAGGATCTTAAAAAAAAGTAAATATTTTATTAAATACTTGCTATTGCCTACGTTATGTCTACATAGGTACCTAGGTAAATTGTAATTGTTTACGCCATCGTCATCATAGCTATTTCTCTGTTCGTCCAAAGATTGAACATTGGGGCCCAAGATCCGCTGATATACTAGACTACTGTCTGACTTCTTAACCCTGACAAGAAAACCTACGTCACACCCTCATCTGTTGTCAGCAGATGAGCTAGTAGTTGTAGTTGGAGCCCTAAAAATCCAACAGCTACTCAGTCTAACTGCAATAGTTAGATATCACCAATGGGTTGTGGGGGTTATATGGCAGTCACTTAACGGAAAATATCGAAGTTCAGCCAAACATGCAGTTAGACTAAAAAGACCCCAGGCTCCGATGTGACAGCTCCGGATGCGACTGGGAATAACACTACGACAGAATAAGTAGGTACTTTTATTTAAGTATCAGGGTCTTTTCATCGAGCCCTTGTTCAAGATAGAGCGATTATACAGTTGCCATCAGTAGTACTTAACTAGTTGTCTAACTTAACTAGCCTTACGTAGTGTTGACGCATTATAATGAAGATTTTAAGGGCTTAGATATGTTCAGCAACAGTGTTTGGCTGCTTACAAAATTAAATTATGCAAACAGCTGGTATGGCCATATACAAAGACGCGAAGATCAGCACGCTGTTAAGAAAGTTCTCAACATGCACAACCAGCCCAGAGGAAGGGGAAGACCACTCGCTACTTGGTGGAATATTAAAAAGGAGATGGACTAGGACAGGCTTAGAACCCAGACAACCCAGAACAGAATTCTTTGGTGCAAATGTACAGGGAGAGCCGACCCCAGATAAACTGGGAACATGTGTTGGACAAAAAGAAGAATAAGACACAGCTTCTAAAAGATGACCTAAATTTATAAATGAATGCTAATGTAGTGGGTAGTAATTTAAATTCATTGCTTGTCTCTGTATAAGGACTCTTGTCTTCTAGTCTGTGCGTACTCTTTCCGATTATTTATTTGCTATGTGTATTATATTGTGATGAATGTTTTTGGTGTATAGTATGTTATGGAACTCTCCGTGTATCTATCGATCTACTGTGTAAAAAAATTGTGTGTGACTGTTTGTTGCCTAAATAAATGAAAATAATAAATGAAATGACACTTGTCACAAAGGAAAGAGGTACGAAACCGCTTGGAATGTATTGGTTGTACTGTATGAGTATCACTATCCCACCTTAGCTCTGCAGGTGTGGTTCTGTATAGGAAAGGAGAGAGGGACTAATTGGTAGAGCTCATCAGCCGAGGAGGGCCAGACCGTAAGGGATGGCCCTGGGTCAGCCGTGATGCGAGGGATATGTCGAAGACAACCTCACCTCCGGCCTAGCATCACGACCCACAGTCGGCGTGCGGTTTTAGTCGGTTCGAGTCCTACATAACCTCCCCTCCCGGCTCCGGCAGGGGAGGTATCCGAGGGGATATCCGCACGATATAAAAAAGAGCTCATCAGACAACTTGATATGATAGAGGCGGTAAATAAGTAGACTGCCAATGGGGCAACGACTCTACGTAACTGCAAAATTTCGAGGGTGTTGGTGACCTCAGAACATGTTGCCGTCGCCGTTGCTGTAACTCGTCGAGATCCTATCAGTGTAGACCCTGCACCGTTAGGTACATTGATACATTGTTCAGCTCAAACCTACCTAATACTATCACGAATACATGACATAGTTGTGAATTCTACCTTAAATTAAATACTTAACACTATAAGGCATGGCGTAGAATAAGTAATATAATTTACCTTGGATTTCCTCATTTAAATAGTAATATAATTTCACTGCACCCTTTAAAACCACCGCCATAGTTTAATCGGATAATAATCACTGATTATGTCCTTAGATAACTGTAAAACTTTAGAAACTAACGGTCTCCTGCGCAGCTAACAAGACTTAATGTGTAAATGCGTTATACGAAGGAGTGTGTGATTTACATAGTGACATTTAATGAACTTTACATTCATATAATGTAACTAGCAGCGTCCTGCGGGTTTATTCTTTTAATTAGTAATCACGTAAAACCTACTCTGTAGAAATAATACTTGGGCTAGACAAATTTTTAGAGAGGCTCCACTTCAATGCACTGACTAGCAGAGGGCACAGTAGAGAGCAAACAAGAGGCAGGCTGCTTCTCCGAGCGCAGGCGTGGGGGTGATTGCCGGAAACCTAACATAGGAACCTGGAGGCGAGGGACCTTTTGGTACTAAGTATTTCGGTATGGACGGGAACCAGAGCTTCAGGAAAACGAGGCCATGAAGTCATGTCGATCAGCGGAGTGAAAGTAACTTGGGCGACCACCTAGTGCTTTTAAGGTCAAACTTTTTTCTGAGCCTCCGAATATTATATTGTCATTCGATTCGAAATAGCATGTTGTAAAGCCCGACCAATAAAATAAAATACCTCACCATATTGCGGAAAACTATTGGAACTAATTTCTTCATATGGCAACAATCTATCAGATATCATTATGGTCATCTGTCAGTGTGGTGTCAATTGTGCGTGATAATTATTGTGAATATAAATGCCGAAAACTCTAAAAAGCCAGTTAAGAAAAGTTATTTACAATATAACAAAGTATTTGTCGGATAAAGTATTGGACTCTGTTCCTCTAAATAACATCACCGACCTCGTTGTCAACATGACGGGTACATCATAGAGTACGCGCATTGAAAATTGGCCAATTTTTCTACTGTGACTAATTATTATCCACATTTTTAGGTATATCCAGATCGTCTGTAATAAAAATACGAAAAGAAGGTAAAACATCAGCTGTATTTTCTACACCTAAGAAAAATAAGCCTAAGGCAAAGAAGAAAATCATGCTTGATGATTTCGATCTCTGTGCTATTAGGCATAAAATACAAGAATTTTATGCAGTCCGAAAAGAAGTACCGAGTTTGAAACGGTTGCTTGCGGCAAAAACATCGAACAAAGAGTTTGTCTTAAATTTTGCATCGCCAATGGAATTTCATGTTCGGAGACACTGAAAATGTTACAGAAGGCTTACGGTTAATCGACTTTATCAAAAACACGTGCTTATGAGCGGTACAAAGCAAATCTCGACGATGTGATGGAAGATTTGCCTCGTTCTGGTAGGCCATCAACGTCTGCAACTGAAGTTAACATCGCAAAAGTGAAGGAAATAGTGACTGAAAATCCTTATTCAAGTCATCCTCATTCCGGAAACAGCGTTTAAAAATGTTTTGATGATTGGATTATTCGTTGGCGTAAGTGTATCGTTTCTGAAGGAGCATACTTTGAAGGTGATAAATTAAATTTGGATGAATAACAAAGTTTTTGTGGATTATTGATTTTTTCCCGGTACTTTCTTGACATAGTAGTATATCCATACTAATATTATTTCAATGCGAAAGTAATTATCGTCTGTATTTTTTGATAAAATTTAATATAGAGATTTTGGGAGTTTGGGAACGGACATGGGCTACCTTTTATCGCGAAAAAGGGAGTTAAAGGGTGAGAAATGGGGAAAATGGTGAGACAGTTTGTACGGAAGTTCGTCATTTTTATCGATAATTGCCATCCACGCGGGCGGAGCCGCGCGCAACAGCTAGTATTATATAAATGCCATCCTCTAGTGTATGACACTTTATTTCTGCAACAGTTTCCTAATAAGCTAAGATATTGTACACTAGCCAATTCACATGTGTATCACTATACTAGGTGTTGTCATAATCATGACGGTTAAAGCGCCCCCAGTACGAGGTTTTTATTTTCTTGGTCGGGCTATATATGCATACACGATTTTTGGCAAAAAAAAACTTATCAACTCATTTTATATTGACAAAACATCCTAACTAGTGATTGCAGTGCCATGGGGTTCAAATTAGGCGTTCATGCAAATTCAAGCTAAATAGATGACAAGTTTTACAACAAACAAACAAACATTGTTTTTAGTTCTAATATATAAGAATAAGGTGTTACATGACTGTGTGATATTTAAATTAAAATGTTAATCATACGATACGAAAGAATCAAATGAGAATTCTAATAAGGAATCGGTAAAAAGTGCCGTTCATTACAATAGAATTTGTGGGTATTCTAACCGTTACTTGCATTATATCAGAATCAAAGCTTAAATATTTATATTTTTCAACTTGAATTCCAATACCTAGGATTTTTTTTATACTGCATGTCAATACAATTTCACCTTGCCATTAGGTAGCTAAAGAGGAAATTTCAGTAGGTATTGCAAGTCACCATTGCAGTACAAATTGAATACTAGAATGGTGGTCATCAGTTGACGGCCTCGTTTTCAGACCGTTTATTCCCAGTAGTTCCTTTGGCAGTTCCTCTGAAGGGACTACTGAGACTTTTTTGTCCCAGTAGTTCCTTCAAATAAATTAAAGGAACTACTGAGACTATAAAGTCCCTTTAGTTCCTTTGGCAGTTCCTTTGAAGGGACTTCTGAGACTTTTTTGTCCCTGTAGTTCCTTCAAATAAACTAAAGGAACTACTGAGACTATAAAGTTTCTTCAGTTCCTTTGGAAGTTCCTTTGAAGGGACTACTGAGACTTTTTTGTTCCTGTAGTTCCTTCAAGTAAACTAAAGGAACTACTGAGACTATAAAGTTTCTTCAGTTCCTTTGGAAGTTCCTTTGAAGGGACTACTGAGACTTTTTTGTTCCTGTAGTTCCTTCAAGTAAACTAAAGGAACTACTGAGACTGTAAAGTTTCTTTAGTTCCTTTGGCAGTTCCTTTGAAGGGGCTTTGACATTTTTTTTCATATAGTTATAGTTCCTTCAATGAAACCAAAGGAACTATTGGGAATAAACGTCTTTACTTCTATATGTGTATGTGTAAGGACGTAGGGTTGGTGAGACCCATGCGCTTTATGAGTGTATTATTTAGAACATAGAAAAGAAAAAGTCTAGAATGACAGAGAAAATTCAAATAAAGAAGTTAAATTAATAAAATTATATTATTACTAGACAGACTTGCACCAATTTGTACTGGTCGATGATAATGCGCCCGCACATCGAGCTCAACGAGTCAATGCTGCTCTTCAAGAATACGATATCACACGATTAGACTGGCCTGCCGGCTCGCCCGACTTAAACCCAATAGAGCACGCGTGGGATGCTTTTAAACGAGCTGTACGGAACCGTGAGCCACATCCCCAGACAGTTCCAGAGCTCAGGGAAGCCGCTATTGAAGAATGGGATAGGTTACCCCAGGAAATGCTGGATAACATGATCCTCAGCATGCCCAGGAGGATCTCCGCATGTGTTCGAGCCAGGGGAGGAGTTATTTTATATTGAATTTACACCTTTTAATAATAAATTGTAGTTTAAGTTTAATTAAACAGTCTTTTTCTTTCTATGAAATTTCTATCACAATTGCATTATGATTAATGGCTCAATTTTTTAAAATAAATAATAAAAAATAGTTTTATATTTTAATTTCAAACAGGGTATTCCTATTTAAAGAAAGCATACAACATAGATTTTTTCTTGATAAAGTTAAATTTAAAGAATTCTAGGAGCTTATACCATAGATCGCAAACTTTTTTTGATGTGTGTATATGAGGAACACAAACATACACATAGAAATAAAGGAACTTTGTAGTTCCAGAAGTTCCAAAATTTTATTGAAGGACTTATAATGGACAAAAAAGTCTCAATAGTTTGTTCAAAGTAACTGCCGAAGGAACTGAAGAAACTTTATAATCTCAGTAGTTCCTTTAGTTTCATTGAAGGCAAAAGAACTGCCAAAGGAACTGAAGAAACTTTACAGTATCAGTAGTTCCTTTAGTTTACTTGAAGGAACTACTGGGTCAAAAAAGTCTCAGTAGTCCCATTAAAGGAACTTACAAAGGAACTGAAGAAACATTATAGTCTCAGTAGTTCCTTTAGTTTATTTGAAGGAACTACAGGGACAAAAAAGTCTCAGAAGTCCCTTCAAAGGAACTGCCAAAGGAACTAAAGGGACTTTATAGTCTCAGTAGTTCCTTTAATTTATTTGAAGGAACTACTGGGACAAAAAAGTCTCAGTAGTCCCTTCAGAGGAACTGCCAAAGGAACTACTGGGAATAAAGGTTTCAGACCCGCTTGATACCCGGAATTCTAGAAAGAAAGAAGCTCATGTGCTGATAGATTTGGAATTCTCAAAGTGTGCGGCAAAGAATAGAGGTGCCGAACCGCCAAGTTCTGAGTGGCACTTTTTGCACGTGGATGACACCTCAGTTGACCTCAGCCCCGTATTGTTGCCTGTGTATGAAAAGAGAGCGTGGATATTCCCACCCTCTCTGTGGGAGCTCTTCGGAACGCATTTCATGGTAGATGCGGTAAAATACTAATAAACCGGCAACGTCTCTAAGCAACTGCAAAGAGTCATCTTCATTTTACCGTTGTTCATTTATCTCTTATGCTTCCACTTTGAAGCCCAGGACCTGCTTATTTCTTAAAAATAAAAAAATTGGCGTATTGGATTTTACGGAAGCGACGCGAAACCCACGGTGGATTTTATAGGGAATTGCGATTTTTTAATACAGCGTATCTAATAAAGAGACTTTATATAGGTAATAGATGTTGCGATAGAGTTGACTTTTCGAAATTGTATTGACGTTTCGATACAGGAGGACATTATGTGACTGAAGGAATTATCCTTCGGATATTTATTTCATTCTTTATATAGTTTTAACTCATTACCTATTAACTCCTTTTGTAGCTTAATCGTACATTTCGAGAATAGAATTTAATTTCGATTTACATTAGAAAAACTGAACGCCCAAGACGGGATTTGAAACTGCGACCAGTCTCAAACAGTTTCAAGAAGAACAGGGTTTTCTCGTCTTTAACATTCAATTTATCTAATCTGAATCGAAATTAAATTGTTCTCAAAATGTACAATCAGCGTCTACATTTACATACTAATTGCTTCAGAATTTCATTAAAAATTCATTTCAATTTAAACCAACGAGAAAAAGTTGGCATGTAAATATCTTTCATTATTGTTATGTTATAGTCAAATCATAATATGATGGCTAGTTATGCAATAATTAAACAAAACTTTATATTCGTTTTTGGTTCATGGTTTTTATTTTGTAACTAATAGATCAACATTCCAATTTCTTACTGACATTTCAAAATTTTTGAAGGAGCTATTTGTTGAAGGGAAATTCTGGATGCTTCTCAGCGCCTATGAAGAATGAAAAGTCGCATACGCGTCCTTTTTCGCCTATGTCCAAGGCTGCCAACTCTTTGACTTCATACTCGTCCAGGCAAAAATCCCACACGGAGATATTCTGTAAAAAAAAACAATTTCACCAAAGTTTTCTTTTTGGAGCCCCCAGGATGTGTCGTAAAGACTTAGGCAGACGGCAGGATATAGTATACTTAAGTAGACAGATATCTTTGAATTTATAAAAGAAGCAGTACCTACTTACTGTACCTAAAGTTTCAAATTTTTGCCATATTATAGTACATACAAGGATCGTGTCAAATGCTTGGGCGAAATCTAAATTAGGTTTTTGTGCACCTACCTAGGTATAACATTTCACCAGTATGACGATAATAAATTACAAGTTTTTAACTAAAGATACCTACCTGCTTAATGCGGACAGTGTTGGTGCTCTTTGGAATGGCAGCCAGGCCTCTCTGGAGATTGTACCGCAAGAGCACTTGTGCAGGAGTGCGCCCGTGCTTCTGTGCAATACTTTGCACCTCTGCCAACTGCAGCAAGTCGGGGTACTTTTGCCTTTAATAAAAAAAATCGCAGGAATTACAATAGTAAATGTCTGATAAGTAAGAGACCCACTTCCACCTGAATTCTCGGTATCAGATAGAAGTTATTTCAAACGAGACTGAGTGCACGCAAACGTGTGAACGAGTCGCAAGCGCTTGCGGCAAATTCCTTTGATTTGTGACAAAAAGACCGACACTTGACGGACCGGCTACAAGCGCTTGCAAACCTACACAAACCAAATCAAACGCCTTATCCACACGTTTGAATTTGTGACGGCTTTTTAGGTTTGGCAAGCGTGCGGACGCGACATATTAGTTCTAAATCTTTTAAGAAACCAAGTCCATATCGCTGAAATATGGCTTAATCCTTAGAAGGTGAGAAATTTTTTTTTGGCGCCTTTATAATTTGACTTAGAATTTGATTTTTATTGCAAGAAGAACAAGACTTTTCTATTCATTAACTTACCCAGATTGGGCCGCTTTCATATCAGCTAAGGCTTTGGATCCAAGGGGCGAGTATGCAACAATAGGCACACCTAGTTTATTAGCAGCTTCAACTAATGCAGGCTGTTGGCAGAGAACATGAATCTCTATTTGCAAGCACGCAGGTTTAGCGACACTGGACACTCGTGTCAATTGCTCCACGTTCAAATTTGATACTCCCACATGACGAACACGCCCAGACTCCTTCAATTTTAATACTGTCTGAAAACAAGTACATATTTTGTAATATTGATCGAAACACATTATTATAATAGAATGTGATGTAATAATGTAAAGCAACGGCACCGTACTTGAAAATGTAAATGTAGTATACTTATTCAGGAAATAAAGAGAAGTTTCATCTCAATCAGAATTTCTAATCAAAACAATTTTGCCCGGACTCCATATCTTGTTTGAGTTGACATCACACTCTTCTTTATTTTCATCTTCAACTTCTGAAGATCTGCTCCTTATCAGTAATGGTTTTTCAGATGCTATCAATTTTGTGCTATGTGCTATGGGTTCAGTGGTTGATCTGCTAAATTTCCTGGGAACGGGGAGAATCACCACATTGTGTCTCTTATGCCTATGTTGAGTTTTGGAAGGCTTGTCTTTTAATTTTTTGGCTATACTATACATCATCACTTGAAGAACACCAGACGACCTTTTCTTAGATTTATGTGAATTTTGACCTTTAAATATACTTGCGAATGAAGAAGACTGAGAGGTAGGTTTAGATAGCATGTGCGATGTGATTTCAATGCTCTGGTTGGATTTTACACCATACTGGCAGGCAAAGTCATTAGTGGTCTTTCTGAACAGATCCATTACGGGTACATCTGCCTGAGTGCGTGACTTCGGGAAACGTCGACTTTTAATATCATGTAATGATTTAATTTCGGCTCCTTTAGTTTGTTTTCTCCTCAAACAACAGAAAAATATATTTGCCAATACTTTATGTATTGTACTTTCTGATATATTTGAAGAAATCCCTTTTGACGGAGCATGACTGGTACTATCCAAAGGAATCTTTTTATCCATACTTCCTTGAAGATTATGCGCTGAAATGCATCTTACAAGGGATAGATTACAATTATTTTTGATTGTTGGTTTGTCTTTCATTGATACCGATTCAGGACTAGGTTGTGTATTTGTTATACAATGGAAAGCTGTAGAATAATTAACGCAATATTTTAAATTCCTATTATTGTCAGTCTTACAAAATCTGCTTGTTAGAGGTAGTTCATGGTGTTGGTGACTCTTTATATAATCACGATTTCTTATGCAATCAACTTTATACAATCTTCTTTTCTCGGAACTATCTCTGTACAGCCACTTTCGACGAAGTCGCTCTTTGCGATTTTGGTTCCGCTTAAGTTTTTTATACCATTTACAAGTAAGTATGTAATTGCAATAGAATTTGCAGTCTCTTCTTCTACGATTTCTTCTTACTGCATATACGTATTTAATGCTATGGCTCACGTTCCAGAGGGAAGTGTTCAATCTTGTTCTCATGACCGGGTTTCTGAATGTTGCTGGTTTATGACTATGTACCTGCCTGCTATAGAGGTTGTTATGTAAATTTGGGCCATGTTTACGAACTGGCGATGGCCTTATTTTAAAAGCATTGTCCGTCTGTTTCTCATTATCACAAATAATAAAACATGACGATAAATAGGAAACACCGTAATAAAAGGTTAAACAGCGAGATTATGTACTAATTTTCGTTGAGAATGTCATTTTGACGTACACATCTTGTCAACTTGCTTTTTTGTCTTCTAGAAGAGGCTAAGCCTCTTTTGTATTTTATTTTGCAATAGACTAATACTCACTACAACGAAATGATTATTTACTTATAAGTTTAAATTGTTGAGAATTTCGCTCGCGCTGCGAGCAACACAGCTTTTAATTTTACTATAAAATGTAGGT
Organism: Eilema sororculum; assembly: GCA_914829495.1. Taxonomy (NCBI): domain Eukaryota; kingdom Metazoa; phylum Arthropoda; class Insecta; order Lepidoptera; family Erebidae; genus Eilema; species Eilema sororculum. The sequence goes on along the minus strand of OU618553.1, from coordinate 9,944,092 downwards.
ATTCCGGGTTTGCCAGTCTTGTACATTTGATATAAGCTCATTACAGACGCGTCTAAATTCAATGACTCCAATGGCTTTAAATCAATATTTTCAAACGATTCAACAGGCAGCTTCGACTGATATGGTAGAATATCGTGATCACTACCACCGGTACAACACGGACATAACGACCTTGGTACAGCAGCTCTCACTTTAGCAATTAAGCATTGTTTTGGCTTGATGAAGGAATTCGTAGACGTAGCTACGCTTTTAGCTATTTCAAACTTAGTGTTATTATTTGCGAGTACCTCGCTCTGAATATATTTAGATCGCTTACAATATATATCTGCACTTTGTCTTTCGATAGGAGAGTGGTATACTTTTGACCAAGAAAATTGTTTCTCAACACTTTGGTTGTATTCTGTACTCTTCGTTTTTGATTCCTTATGATGTACTGTGACAGGTTTTGTCTTCTTTTTTGTACTTTTGAAAATGTTTACCGTGGGCAGATGATAAGTACATTCTTTGTAAACTGAATTAGTTGTATATTTCAAGTCCATGTCTCGAAAAATATCACCTATTTTGGTTTTTTTTTGTTCACTGTTATATTTTTCGGCGAACGAGACACCCATTTCTAGTTTTATTGTAACAGCGTAATACACATTACACCGTGAATACGGATTAAGAAAGGGACTTCAAATTTTAAATAAGCTTTGTGACCTAATGGAAAATCAATGTTTTATTTTGAACCGGTAGAATGACATGCCTGACAGTGTCATTCAAGTTTCTTTATAATATTCTAAAAATAAGTTATAATATAGCTTTCAAAAAGGTTATAGAAACATACCTTCCATAGTTCAAGTAGGTTAGTCGAGTGGTCCATCTTCATGCTGCCATCTGGGTTTTTGGGATGAAGGTCTCCAGGAACATTTTCAAACGCAAATGGGGTATGTATCAGAAACATGTCTACGTATTCGAGATTCAGATTTCGAAGGGAAAGGTCGAAGTATTCTTGGACACTCTCTGGCCTATTACCTGCAAAAAATGGAAACTTTCCGATGTACCATCGCACTCGCAACCCATCCATTCATATATTCAATTTCTTTTACATTTTTTTTTTATGCCACTTAGGTGGCAGACAAGCACCGGATGGAGAGTGGTTACCGCGGCCTATGGACGTATGCAACACCAGGGGCGTTACACTCGCGCTGCCTACCCTGATACATACTTGACATTGGTTGCCTGTCACCCTAGTTCACCCAGTCCTAACATAAGGGACTAACGTGAATAGGTATTCACGTTAGCCCCTCTTGCTTGTGTTAGGACAGCGGACACGTCGATAGAGTAATGGTCTAGATTCGATCGAACCCAAGAAGTCTCGAATCGACGTATGGTTGATTGATTGCGTAATCACAACCAAAACCTAAGTATAAAAGATTTAACAGTTTGGAAAAATATCTTCTAAATAATGACATATAGTGCGTCAAGAAAGTCGTGAAATTAATGTTGGAGGAACTAAAATTTTTCCTTGTACTTGCAACACTCAATAACTGCCAAACTGACTAATCAGATGTCAATACCAAGGCTCGTTGTAGATGTTTCGTATATTATTTACGTGTATTTAATTACTGTTCATAGGATAACAGTTTTGAGTGTAAAAATGAATTGATATGTGAATAATAGTTGTGCGAAACGTGTCGTATTCAAAGTATTTCAGGGATATAGTATGAAACACGGCAGAAGTTTTAGCCGGCAAGCTGCTTTCCGACTTTGACGATTTTGATGGCCAAAATGCTAAACTAACCAGTACGTACATATACTTTAATGTTAAACAAGGTATGGAAAGTGTAATCTATTAAAAATTATATAATTTAAGTGAATATTTTGTGTTTCATAGCATTGTTTTCATTTATTGGGGTTATGTCAATATCCTACGATTATAACAAATCATAGTGCTTCACTTTGACGTTTTTGAACATTCTTGATCTAGGTAATTTGTATTAACCACTTAGGCCCAAACTAATTAAAAAATACTCGAGGTATGAATACAGCTGTATTTATCCAGGACGTTTGTATTTGTTTCAGATTTTCAAAAGTACATTTCAAGACATATCATTTCAGTATGATGATATTGCCAGTGAGTCGGAAACTATTGAAGATAAAATAATTATTACTTATGGAGTTTCAAGCAGCATTTCAGGTGTTCAATACTCATACCAATAAACTATTATTATAAAATATTATTGATTTAATTTTTTAATACTATATATATCGTGAAAATTTCGACTGTCAAGTCATCACGGGACCTTAGTGATAGGGTCCAGTTTTTTTCTTTGGGTGTGCTTTGAGTAAGGTATTGCTCAGGATATGTATCTTGGACCTAAAATGTGGCCAGCAGCGGTGGACGAGCTCAAAGTCACCAAGCATAGATTATTACAAAACAATTGTCGTTTGCCTCGCAATTTATTAGGTGCAAGACACGTGTCCCGAGGTATAACCTAAAAAAGTCCGACACGTCGTGTCCTCGTACTTGGGGTCCTTAACTAATTACCGAGGGAGGTGTTAGGTTAAAGAAATAAGGCATTTCCCTCGCACCCCAGTAACCTTTGGCGATATACGGTTTTAAGTTGGCCCTCTTGGGTGACTCCCAAACTGAATTTCGACAAATCCTTTTACGACATGATTTTACTTCGGCAGCATGCAACTCCGACACGACTCAATTTCGACAATATTTTAGATCGAAACAACTTAATTCCGACACTACTGTACTCCGACAAAGCGTTTCTTCGACATGACTTTAATAAGAAACGACGTAAGTCCGACGACGTTCTTCTCAGACAACAATGCTTCTCCGAAATAAGTCAAATTCGAAATACCCTACTCTGAAATATTGCAGTTCGATAATATCTTATATCGACCTGACATAATTATTATCTAAGACACGATGTAACTGTGAAATGATTTCAGCAGCCGCTTTACCGCTTGATGCTGCGCTGGTTATAATTTATTGCACAAAAATGCTAGTCTATGTTTATTAATTTACAAAGAAAAATTATTCGTATGAAACTAATGTGAATGAAATTACTAATTAGCCGTGGTATAACTAGGTGAACTAAGGTGTACCAAGAGAACATAAAAATTCCCGTGGTACAACCAGGTGCACTATACAGGGCAAGCACCGGTGTCATCTTCATCATCATCATCTTGTGCAATGGCCAGCAGGGCCATTAGGGGGTACCGCACGATATCCTTCGGGCGGCGGCGAGTCTCCTTGCCGGATCCCTACCATGGAACCTGGATGCGAGAGCCCTTTCGATGCTGTATCGGTATCGAAAGGAGGCGCGGGAGGAGGGACGGGAACCCGTGTCTGAAGAAATTCGGGCCGTGAGGTCCCAGCTCCAGCGGGACATGGTAGCCCGTGTTTCGGGAGTTACCTGTGTCGGATGCGGAAGGAGCCAACGTCCGAGTGCCATCACTGTGATGCGAGCGAGGACATAGAGCTGCACACGCTGACCGAGTGCCCAGCGTAGGAAACGCGGAGGCGGGTCCTAGTGGCGGCTCTGGGGGTGGGAGTCCTCACACTCACCACATTGCTCACAGCGATGGTACGATGCGCGAACGCTTGGGGTGCGGCCGCCTCATTCTGCGAGCAAGTAATGCTCGAGAAGGAGGCGGCCGGTCAGAACGACCTCCGTCCTCCATGAGCGCTGGCTTGGGGGCGACCAGTGGAGCCGCCTGTCACCCTAGCAGAAGCAGGCCGCGGCGGCGGCGCAAAGTGCGCCTTCCCATACCCGGGGCTAGTTGGGGACACCGAGGTCCCCACAACCCGAAGGGGACCATCTCGAAAGAGATGATCCTGGGTCTGCCGGGGTGCGAGAGATATGCTTTTGGCAATCTCACCTCCGGCAACCAAGGACCCAAGACGGCGTGCGTTTTAGTCGGTTCGAGTCCAACATAACCACCTCCACCGGCTCCGTGGGGGTGGTATGCGTGGGGATTTATCGCACGATAAAAAAAAACATCATCATCTTAGCACTTTTTATACCACTTTTGAGTCCGGCGTCCGTTTACTCCTCCTCCTTTTAGAGAGCAACTTCTGTCTGAACCCAACCCCGAGAACACAATGACCCTACCAACCCACACCACTCGGCGCAGTGTCAAGCGGTAAAGCGGCTGCTGAAATCATTTCACAGTTACATCGTGTCTTAGATAATATGTCAGGTCTATATAAGATATTATCGAGCTGCAATATTTCAGAGTAGGGTATGTCGAATTTGACTTATTTCGGAGAAGCATTGTTGTCTGAGAAGAACGTCGTTGAATTTACGTCGTTTCTTATTAAAGTCATGTCGAAGAAACGCATTGTCGGAGTACAGTAGTGTCGGAATTAAGTTGTTTCGATCTAAAATATTGTCGAAATTCAGTCGTGTCGGAGTTGCATGCTGTCGAAGTAAAAACATGTCGAAGAAGGATTTGTCAAAATTCAGTTTGGGAGTCCTCTTGGGTGTGGGAAGCATGGGGTCCTCATCTAACCTCTATGTCCTCTGCTAGTCACAGGGACCCGTAGCGAGCCTATAGGTAGCCCTATAGGCTCGCTACGGGTCCCTGTGACTAGCAGACCTGTGGGACCTAAACATAAACTGGCGAAATGTGGGTGCTAGCACCTCTGCCTACCCCTTCGGGGAATACAGGCGTGAGTTTATGTTATATGCATATATTATGTGAATAAAAGTAAAAAAAAATTACTGCCGTGATTCATTTTTCAATTTTATTTATTTATTATCTTTAGAAGTATGTACTATATTTAACTTTATACCATAGAAAACAACAGATCAAGACTGTTCAGTTGTAGTATGACAGGGATACCAGATTAAGCGCAGCAGCGCCACCCTCAATTTTCACGACTTTCTTGACGGGCTATATTTACAGATTTCATAAGACTGTATCAACTTAAAACAGTAATGCGACATGCAGCGTGCTTACCTCCAGGTGGCAATTTGGTGACAACAAACAGTTCTTTCCGTTTTGCAGGATCTGATCCGATCCAGCGGTTAAGGGCTCGCCCAAGAGCCGCCTCATTCTCATAGGCGTGAGCTGTGTCGAAATGTCGGTAACCTGCTTCTAACGCAGCGTCTACCGCCTGCTCCAAAACCACATCGGATGCCTATGTAATTAAAATAATTAACATCAACATGTTACCTGCGCTGCTCCATACCATTGTGTTGACATAGTATCTATATTTTTATTTGGTACTAGCTGTCCCGGCGAACTTCGTACCGCCGATTCTTTCCCGCCCCGCGATCGGCGTCAGATCCCGTTCCCGCTGCACCATTTAGGGGGATGAAAAATAGATGTTGGCCGATTCTCATAGATACCGGATAAGCACAAAAAATTTCATCAAAATCGGTCAAGCCGTTTCGGAGGAGTATGGCAACGAAAACTGTGACACGAGAATTTTATATATTAGATAAAGATTTCGATCTTCTTCATCCTAGCATTAATCTCAGTCGCATCTGAAGCTTTTTCAAGCATGGGGTCCGGTTTACCAGTCTAACTGCAGATTTGGCTAAACTTCGTTATTTTCTGTGAAGCGACTGCCATCTGACTTCCACAACCCAAAGGCCTTAGCGAAGCAATGCAATTAGAACAGTTGTTGGATTTTTAAGGGCTCCAGGTACTCGCAGTGGCGCCGCAAGACCTAAACTCAATGTGGGCAAGGTACATTTCACGAGGCCCTCTTTTTTTTAGTGTGCAAATACCCAAAGTTACCATCGCATCGCAGGCATTCCCCCTGTAAGGGAAAGACTGCGGGTTCGAGTCCCGCCCGAGGTGATTCTTCTTTTTCCCTATGTATTCGATCTAGTAAGTAGTTTTTATTAAATTCGTTCTAATCCGCTATTTTCGCCTTTCATCCAATTAACTCAAAAATAATACAAGAAATTTTATATTATGTTACTTGCTGCTACGAAACCCTTCATGGGCGAGTCCGACTCGCACTTGACCGGTTTTTAATGGTTACTATATGCCGTGTAAATCATCAGTCAGTTGAGATGTAGGGGAGAGTAAACAATATTGAACCCGGGCGCCTAAATAGAACAACTTCTGTGTAAAAAGTGAAAAATTCATAACTAAACGGTTTTACAATGCAAATAAATACCGATATTCATACAAAATATTTGCACTGAGCGGGAAACGATCCCGCGCTTCGTGCCCAGCGGCCGCGTTCACTACCGCTATGCCCCAGAGACTGTATTAATTACTACTTAATAAATTATATCTATTAATTATGGGTCATTGGAGTAAGAAGATTTCTTTTCTTCCTGCTTCAATAAGTTTACTGTTATAAGCACAGGTTATAAGCGTCTTGGCCTGCTTGTATAGTTCACACGAACATTCTTTCATGGTTCCACGCTCACGGGTTTAACATAAACAATGCCAACACAGTCATCCAAAGAGAAATTTGAGAATTTGACATTCCTTTATCTGCCAAAGTTGACTCATTCCAAACAATGCAATGGCATACGGGCCTTAGTTTAGAAAATTATACACATATAGAGCCATTTTCAAATAATGTTCAAGTTAATAAGAAGTCATTCGACTTCACGCAGTTGATATTAACCGTGTAAATAACAATATGGGTTGTCATAATTCAGGTAATAATAAGGTTCTTGAACACGCTGCATCACTTTGATTGATGTCATCCGTAACGTCGGTGATAGAAGATAATCCGCGGTGTGGAGTCGTGAAGAAGTGGTCGAAGACATGTTGCGCGTCAACATCGCGGGGACCGACTGCCTCTAGCGGCGATTTTGACGACGAGAGCGAAAAGTTCTCCTGTGATTCTCAAAATGTTTGCATTGCACAGTATTGTGAAATACCCTGCAGAATAGTCGACTCTTCATCCCGTTTACGCAAATCCACATGGACCTCTTTCAAAAATCACTTCAAAGGATGTATAAAGTTTCGAAGGAAAAGAAAAAAGAGAATGGAATAAGGTGGAATTCATCATCTGCATCGTTATTACTTCATTTGCATTCGAGTTTAAGAAGTTTATTGTTTTACAAATACACGTCCCTACTTGGTATAGGTACTAGTTTTTTTTTAAAATTAACTTTGTAATATAAAATCCCGACATGAGCGATTGATCTTCAAAAGCCTGAATCTTTCCTTGATCCTAACGCCAGTCGTATAGCCTGCACTTTATGAGTCCAGCGGTCCACGGCAGTTATTTTCAGGTCTGTCATTATTCCAGATACGAGTGATAATAATTAGGTAGCTCACAATATTTTGAGAGTTTACAACTTTCTGGAAGTTACCATGGAGAAAGTGTCTCGCAATATCCAGGGATCTCTTCATCCCATGAATTTTATCTCTGAGTAAATAAAGTTATAAATTACATAGGTACTTATTAGGTGTGTCTGGTGATAGCTATGATTGTAATTGTGTAATTTTGCTAGATGTAACTTTTTTGCATCCTCCACCTACGAGTACATCCTTCGTTAATAACGATATGAGCGATTGATCTTATCATTAATGTTTAATCGAAGATATACACTGACGGACTCATAAACTGCATCAAAGTAATAGACGACTTTGAAATAAATATTTTAACCAAGTATGCATACTTTATATACAGATTTAAATTGAAACCTCTAGATTGGTTCGTGAACTTTAAAACAGCGTAGGGTCATATCTTTAAGTTTAAGTTTATGTACTGGAAAGGACCTTAAGACTTTTTTTGAAGAAAAAACAGAAATTTAAGAAAAATTGGTTTAATAAAAAAATTGGTTTTAACAATAGACACAAACTTTATGCAAGGGTTTATTTGTGTTTTAATAAGGTGTATTACCCCCACGTGCCCTTATTACGGATTCTAATCGGTTCCGCATAGATTTTATAAGGGTTTTTAAAAGATCTTGCGGAATATTGTCCCATTCTCCTGAAAGTGCTGTTCTTAGTGCTGCCACTGTCGTGGGCGAAGGGTTTCTCGCATATACAGCTCTTTTTAAATTGTCCCAAACATGCTCGATGGGATTAAGATCCGGGCTGCGTGCTGGCCAATTCATTGTACGTATCCCAACCTCTTCGCAATAATGTTGAACTTGTGCAGGTGCATGCGGCCGGGCATTATCCTGCATTAAAGTAAAATTTTCGCCTATGAATCCCATGTAAGGCACCACGTGATCTTCTAATATCTCTGTTATGTAGCGATGTGCTGTCAAACCCCCTCTATTACCGTTTTGACGGACCATGTCTATGAACACAAGTTCTGTTCGCCCGTTCATCGATATGCCACCCCAGACCATACATGAACCGCCTCCAAAAGGAACACGCTCCTCAATGCAACTTTGAGCATATCGCTCCCCACGTCGACGATAGACTCTTCTGCGACCATCTGCACCATATAAACATGTCCTACACTCGTCCGTGAACAATACAGAGGCCCACTGCTCTTCTGTCCAATTCAGGTGATGACGCGCAAATCTTAAGCGAGCTTGTCTGTGAGCTGTAGACAACTTTGGACCATTTGCTGGTCTAAAAGGGGTGATATCCGCTTCCTTTAACCTTCCTCTTATTGTTCGTGCACACACGTTTACTCCACGCACTTCATTAAGCTCGGTTTTGATGTTAACTGATGTGAGGAAACGATTTCGCAGGGAAGTTATAACAATAAATCGGTCATCACGACCTGTGGTTGCTCGAGTTCTGCCTGTACCACGTCTCCTCCTGTAAGAACCTGTCTCTACAAACCTTCTGTATATTCTAGAAACCGTAGACTGGTTTAAATTTAAATTTCTACCAATCGTTCGTTGATCCAAGCCCTCCCGCACCAATGCTACAATTTGTGCCGCTTGTTCGGACGAAGTATCCATATTATGGTTCAAAAACTCTCGATGTGTTAAAAAAACTAACCCAACAATTTATGCTGGTAACAATAATTCAATTGACAAAACAAAAAAAATCAATGAGAATCAATTTAAAACTTTGCTATAAATAACACGCAAATCTGATACTACAAGTAAATTTTCTTTTCCCGGCTATATTCATTTGTTTTACTGCAGTTCTATTTTTAAATTAAATTTTTTTTTTAAGATTAAGAGCCAGGCTTTCCATATTTATATAATTTAATCTAAAAAGTTTGCATACTTATTATAAAAAATCCTTTTAGAGTAAACCTGAACTTTGATGCAGTTTATGAGTCCGTCAGTGTATTTATTTACCATAAATAGGTACTTTTTTTTTTCGTGCGGAAATCCCCTCGGATACCCCCCCTTCCGGAGCCGGAAGGCGAGGTTATGTCGGACTCGAACCGACTAAAACCGCACGCCGACTGTGGGTCGTGGTGCTAGGCCGGAGGTGAGGTTGTCATCGACATATCCCTCGCACCTCGGCTGACCCAGGGCCATCCCTTACGGTCTGGCCCTCCTCAGGAGGGGGGACAACGGTGTCCCAAACTCGCCCCCGGAATGGGGAGGCGCGCTATTCAGCGCGCCGCCGCCGTGGCCTGCTTCTGCTGGGGTGACAGGCGGCTCCACCCGTCACTCCCAGGCCCGCGCTCATGGGGGACGGAGGTCAGTCAGTGCCCTCCGACGCCCGAGTTGCCTGCGCGCGCGGGCGACGCGATCCGCGAGCCTCTCTCGCTCGCGCCGCACCATAAATAGGTACTAATCGCGATCACAATAGCTGCATAGGTATACCTAGTGAAGGTTCACTAGATATACCTACTACCTAAAATAGTAATTTCAAACCCCCGAGTTTGTATTTTATTTAACAAGGTCCCTATGACGGTTACGTATTTTATTTGGGAAATCTATATTCAAAAAAGGGTCAGCAAGCTATGGCCATTTATTTATAAGTACTAAATTTAATTTAAATTATAAGTTCTGTTTAATCTAACCGGGGTATGATATAGACCCTGAGTCAGCCGGGGTGCGAGGGATATGTCGATGACAACCTCACCTCCGGCCTAGCACCAGGACCCTAAGTCGGCGTGCGGTTTTAGTCGGTTCGAGTCCGACATAGGGAGGTCCCTTTCCGGGTCCGGCGGGGGAGGTATCCCGAGGGGATTTTTGCACGGAAAAAGGGGTATGTTATAGACGTTGAAGAATAAAAGAAGAAAAAAAAAGAATGTGAGATGAAAACCAATAAACTTACTTGCCATGTCCCAAATCCAATTCTCGGCATTCGATCCCCACCCTCCAATTCAAAATACAAAGGAATAGACATATTTATTTATAAACTTGTATAAAAAAAACGATTTATCTGATTAATCTTACTGTTTATTATTTGTTTCTGAGTACTGTTTTAGTCTGCGAATCACAACACAATGAGGAGAGCGGCTGTAAATGTACATACATTTTCCTCTCAATGGTCTTGGTGGGCCTTGATGGGAGTAAGTATCAATAACAACACGTACCGGTTTGGTTATATAGTCGAGATTCGTTCAATGAACTGTGTACAGTTAAGCACAGCGATGGTTTGACGGTTAAATGGTTAGGTCACGTTACGTTTTGTAGCACTTTTGTTTCTTTTTTTGTATGTCTGCAGCCTATAGGAAGTATTATGTTTCTAGATAACATAACATAACATAAACCCACGCCTATATTCCCCGAAGGGGTAGGCAGAGGTGCTAGCACCCACATTTCGCCAGTTTATGTTTAGGTCCCAATGTAATAGGTGGCGAGCCTATTGCCATTAACCGGGCACTTATAAACCTGCGATAAATACACACATAACTTCGAAAAGCATCGAAAAGTCATTGGCGTGTGCCACGGTAAACCTGGGATCGAACCCGAGACCTCGTCTCAGCAGTCCATTACCCATACCACTAGGCTACCGTTGGCTAGGTATTTATTCTAGTTATTGTTATTTTTGGGCACGGTACCAGTAGGTACCTAGAGGTCGATGGGGACGAATTCTACTATGCCTAAAGTTACTTCCCCCCTGTTTTTTTTCTCATTTTTGTAATTTTTTTTATAAAGGACACGTCAATTTGACTTCATCTCGCCTGATGGCATGCTAAAAGTAAAGTCTCGGAAAGAGGGTCACCATCGCAAACATGTACCATGTTAACAGTGGTGGCACTCAGCTTGACGGCCTCATCAGATGCCTTTTTACGCCCCGCTTAAAGGACCCGGGACTGTAGGAAGAAGGAAATACGTGAGCTGGCAGGGAGTTTATATTGTACAGTTAGTATTTTAGTTAGCATAGTATAGTATATAGTATACTAGCTTTTGCCCGCGGCTCCGCCCGCGTGGATGTCGGTTATCGCGACCAAATATAGCCCATGTCCTTTCTCAAGGTCTAATCTACCCCTATACCAAATTTCATCAAAACCGGTTCAGAGGTTGAGGCGTGAAAGCTAACATACAGACAGACAGACAGACAGACAGAGTTACTTTCGCATTTATAATATTAGTATGGATTTGTTGTAGAACGTAATAAAGAGCTTAAATTAGAGGATATAGATAGGTCGGTACGGAAGTATCAAAACCGGTATACTTGTATGAAGGGTTAATGACAGCAAAGGAAGTTGGTGACGCGTGTGTGTGTGTGTTTTTTAAGAGTGTTTTACTTGTAATCGAAATTACTACCTAGTATTTTTCTTAATCCAGCTAAGCTAAACTGTTTGTGTTTGGAGCGTACATCGATAGTTTATTGGCCAGGATTCGAAACCTTCTCAATCGTAAGGCTGTCACTATTGTTAGTGATAATAAAATACAATAATAATAAAATGACGCACTTTATGTATGTACTTACCAATTATAAAGAAAAAACGAGGCCGTCTTAGCTGGCCAAGGGTAGTCCGAGATTCGAGACCAAATCGTGAACCAAATTAAAATCTTATTGACAATGCAAAAATTCAGGCATCCCGTTAAGTATACCCAGTTCATATTTTAACACTAAGATTAATACACTCTTCTTTATCCTAATCATTATCCCGTTTATGTTGGGGTCAGCTCTCCTAGTACTTCTGCGCCACACCGAGCGGTTGCGGGTTGTCTCTTCCTCTATATTAGTACCTACTCGTCATATCCCTCTTTAAAGTTTGTAGCCAATTCGTTGGTGGTCGCCCTCGGTCTCTTTTCTCCTCCCCCATGGTCAACACTTTCTTGGTCATGTGGTCGTCATCCCGTCTCATCACGTGCCCGTACCAGCGCAGGCGGTTTTCGCCTAGTTTATCTTGTATCGGGGCAACTTTCAAAGTACCACGGATACCTATAATCGTTTCTAATTCTAGCCATTCTAGTGACTCCGCCTGACCAACGCAACATTTTCATCTCAGCAACGTGGACCCTCTGCTCATCCACCTTTCTCATAGGCCAGCACTCGGAACCATGTATTAGAGCTGGTCTTACTGCTCTCTTGTACACAGTACACATTGCCTTTGACTTCAATCGGCATACGGGAGTCACACAGAATGCCAGACAGTGATCTCCATTTCAGCCAAGCAGTCTGTATCCTATTTTGTATACTTATCACTTTCTACCGAAACTTTGGGTGTTATAATGGATCCTATCCGACTAAGATTTATACACAACACAGACAACTACTAATTGAATGAAGAAGAAGAAGACCTCTATAGCGTGGTAGTAGAGCATTTGACTGCTTCGTCAGAGGTCGCGGGTTCGATTTCCGCTCAGTGCAAAATATGTTCATTTGGATTGGATTTGGATGGATTAACGATCGGATAATTGGTATAAAAACAAAAGCTTGAAATGTCAGTGTCTTCTCCCTATATAGGTACTAGGATTAGTGCTATAGAAAAACATAAAACATAAACTCACGCCTGTATTCCCCGAAAGGGTAGGCAGAGGTGCTAGCACCCACATTTAGCCAGTTTATGTTTAGGTCCCAATGTAATAGGTGGCGAGCCTATTGCCATCAACCGGGCACTTATAAACCTGCGATAAATACACACAACACAACACACTGTGCTATAGACAGTCGTATAATGGCTGTTCCCGGAAAAGGTAGCAGTAATCGGTGTCCTTCATGTAAAATCACAACGAAATCGAATCATTCGAGGCCAGCCTTAACTTATTGCCGTGCTGACGTAAGTCCGACTGAGCTTGTGCACTTTTAGTGTAAGGAATGTAAGGATGCGAAATTTAAGATAAACCAGTGAAAATAAAAGGTGCTTATTAATTATGTAGTAGCAACTTTTATTTAAAAAAAGGAAGTTTCTCAATTTCTCTGGATAATAAGTAGGTATACCTACCTATCTATTAAGTATCATAGCAACTTTAAGTAACACCTGCCATGCTTCAGACTTAGCTTAGACCAGTCTGAGGCTGAGGTCAACTTTCTAAAGCGTAGGTAGGTACGTCTTTGGGGTGCTTGATACGGAACCTCCACATGCACAGGCGTGAGGGTGATATGTGCAAGAAAACAACCTCTGCTCTGTCGATGATGTTTTAAAAACAATGGATACGTCTTGCAGGAACATGGCCGCTTTCAAAAATGGCGCAAGCACTAAGTACCTATTACTAAAAAAATTATAGCTTCTTAATAATAATACCTACGGCAGTGTTATTAACTTATATGAATTATATTATTATGTATTTTATTGTTACTAATTGGTTTATCAAAGACGTTTTGTGGGGTAGCGTATTAATGGAAGAAATGGTGACGTCTTTTTTTGTTGACATTTTAGAGCGTGAATAACTTATTACATATATTATGTATTAAATATCATTGACCTAAAATATATGATTTATTCCCGCGAGGTCGAGTCCCATTATGTCGAGTTCCCGCTACGTCTACTTTGAAAACTCTCGCCTTTATTCCCACCTAGTCGAGTCGTTGAAAAAGTCGCTTTGTACAGTCGCTCGCGTTAACACTTTGATTGAAAGGTGTTACCGGAGTTTCTTGTCATTTCTTCTTCGGCTTTACTTAGTCATCTGCGAAGTGGACGGTAGGGTGTGGCATAATTATGTTTGTTTGTTTAAAGGAATAAATGATTTTGACTTTGTCTTTATCAATACTAATAGTTGTTATTTGGAATCATAGACCAATACGGAGGGGGGACACCTTAGCGTGTTATCCCAGTAGGTAGGAAAGAAATAAAAAAAAGAAAATAGAGAGATCGTCATGAGACAGTAGAGTGTTTTCAATAAAAATACAGGGATTGTCCAAAAAATGCAGTGTGAGACCATGCTTGGGACTCCATTATCTTCGAGAAAAGGGAGGTAATGGCAATTGGTTTGTAGTTTGATGGACTTGAGCGGTCGTCTTTTTTAGGGGTCTGGTGGACCACCGCTGTCTTCCATAATATCGGGACTACGCCAGAAGAGTAAGACAACCGGAAAAAACGCGTTAAGACCGATGCCATCTCTGGGAGCACACATCTTCAACACTATGGGAGGGATTCCATAAGGCCCGTTCGAGGAGGACGAGGGACGTAAGTGCTAAACGCCCTGAGCGCTGGTGAAAACGGATACCCGGCATACAGCTATCGCACCGCGATGTAGTTGGCGGTTCCTGTCGCTCGTCATCCAAGGTCGAGTTAAACGCGAAGAGTGTGTCCAGAAGATCGCCTTTCTCAATAATTTTCCATGTACAGAGGCGAAAATGCAGGCTTGCAGAATTTCCCTTCGATAACTTTGGGAAGAGACCAGAACGAGTTCCCGAAGGTAGACACTCGAGCCTCTCGCCAATTCTACCGATCTGCTCCGACTTCGCCCATGCTATGTCTCTTTTGAAGGACCTGGAGGCAAAGTTATAATGCTATAGCGATATGCGATAGCGATAGGCCTGTAATTGGACGGGTCTGTCCTGTCGCCTTTCTTAGGCCAGTCGGCGTGGCGGGCGTTAAAATCGCCAAGTATGACTATCTCTGTGGATGGGATCTGCTGCTGCACGAGGTCTGAGGCCATTTGGATATGCTCCATGAGTCGGTCTGTTTCAGTATCACCGCTGTGGGATCTACAGAGGGACGCGTAGACGCGGGGATGGTCGTGGCTGTCTACACGGAGCCATAGAATGGAGAGATACTACTAATGGAGAGGAACTACCTTCAAGATTGCTGAGGTGACGAGAACTGATATCGTCTCTGACGTACACACACACACACACACTCCAGCATTAGAGAGAAAGGAGTGTTGTAGTCCGTACCCAGGATAGATGAGGTAGGATGTGCCCGCCGGAGACGATATCTTCTCAAGGTGGTGGTGGACAGCATTTAGGTTAGTGTGTAATTACAAAAATCCACGGTTGGCGTGGCAGGAGGTGCCCTTGAGTTTTTGCTCTTGCCTCGAGCATTCCTTCGCGCAGTTCCCCCCCAGAATACGAGAAGCAACCTGGGCGTCCACACTCAGGTGCGTTGTGTAACTTAGTTTTTTGTAACGAGTGATTTTTTAAAGAATGTCATATTTGACGCTGAACGAATAAAAAGAACGAAAACTATGGCCCAAAACTGCTAATTAAACAATATTATTGTAATATTGCTTGAAGAGGTCGTGGTGGCAAAACAAGAAGCCAGATTGAAGTAATACTGCTTTAACAGGTTGTGGTTGTTCGAACGGCGGTAGCCTAGAGGTATGGGTATGGGTGGATTGCTGAGACGAGGTCTCAGGTTCGATCCCAGGTTTACCATGGCACACACCAATGACTTTTCGATGCTTTTCGAAGTTATGTGTGTATTTATCGCAGGTTTATAAGTGCCCGGTTAATGGCAATAGGCTCGCCACCTATTACATTGGGACCTAAACATAAACTGGCGAAATGTGGGTGCTAGCACCTCTACCTACCCCTTCGTGGAATACAGGCGTGAGTTTATGCTATGTATGTTATGGTTGTTCGAACGGCCGCATTAAGATTCAGATAAAATAATAACTACGAGTTAAATAATACAGCGAGTATCAAGCATTATTTAATGAGCATTCGAGCTATCAGAGCAGCGGTCTAGATAATAGATGCCAATTAAAAGACAAAATGAAGTCCCAAGCATGGTCTCACACTGCATTTTTTTGGAAAATTCCCGATTTTTATTGCAAACACTCTACTATCTCATGACGATCTCTCTATTTTCTTTTTTCTATTTCTTTCGTACCTATTGGGATAACGCGCTATACTTTCAACCCACCGTGTTGGTCTATTATTTCAAATAACAACTACACTGACGGACTCATAAACTGCATCAAAGTAATAGACGACTTTGAAATAAATATTTTAACCAAGTATGCATACTTTCTATACAGATTTAAATTGAAACCTCTAGATTGGTTCGTGAACTTTAAAACAGCGTAGGGTCATATCTTTAAGTTTAAGTTTATGTACTGGAAAGGACCTTAAGACTTTTTTTGAAGAAAAAACAGAAATTTAAGAAAAATTGGTTTTAACAATAGACACAAACTTTATGCAAGGGTTTATTTGTGTTTTAATAAGGTGTATTACCCCCACGTGCCCTTATTACGGATTCTAATCGGTTCCGCATAGATTTTATAAGGGTTTTTAAAAGATCTTGCGGAATATTGTCCCATTCTTCTGAAAGTGCTGTTCTTAGTGCTGCCACTGTCGTGGGCGAAGGGTTTCTCGCATATACAGCTCTTTTTAAATTGTCCCAAACATGCTCGATGGGATTAAGATCCGGGCTGCGTGCTGGCCAATTCATTGTACGTATCCCAACCTCTTCGCAATAATGTTGAACTTGTGCAGCTGCATGCGGCCGGGCATTATCCTGCATTAAAGTAAAATTTTCGGCTATGAATCCCATGTAAGGCACCACGTGATCTTCTAATATCTCTGTTATGTAGCGATGTGCTGTCAAACCCCCTCTTTTACCGTTTTGACGGACCATGTCTATGAACACAAGTTCTGTTCGCCTGTTCATCGATATGCCACCCCAGACCATACATGAACCGCCTCCAAAAGGAACACGCTCCTCAATGCAACTTTGAGCATATCGCTCCCCACGTCGACGATAGACTCTTCTGCGACCATCTGCACCATATAAACATGTCCTACACTCGTCCGTGAACAATACAGAGGCCCACTGCTCTTCTGTCCAATTCAGGTGATGACGCGCAAATCTTAAGCGAGCTTGTCTGTGAGCTGTAGACAACTTTGGACCATTTGCTGGTCTAAAAGGGGTGATATCCGCTTCCTTTAACCTTCTTCTTATTGTTCGTGCACACACGTTTACTCCACGCACTTCATTAAGCTCGGTTTTGATGTTAACTGACGTGAGGAAACGATTTCGCAGGGAAGTTATAACAATAAATCGGTCATCACGACCTGTGGTTGCTCGAGTTCTGCCTGTACCACGTCTCCTCCTGTAAGAACCTGTCTCTACAAACCTTCTGTATATTCTAGAAACCGTAGACTGGTTTAAATTTAAATTTCTACCAATCGTTCGTTGATCCAAGCCCTCCCGCACCAATGCTACAATTTGTGCCGCTTGTTCGGACGAAGTATCCATATTATGGTTCAAAAACTCTCGATGTGTTAAAAAACTAACCCAACAATTATGCTGGTAACAATAATTCAATTGACAAAACAAAAAAATCAATGAGAATCAATTTAAAGTTTGCTATAAATAACACGCAAATCTGATACTACAAGTAAATTTTCTTTTCCCGGCTATATTCATTTGTTTTACTGCAGTTCTATTTTTAATTTTTTTTTTTTAAGATTAAGAGCCAGTCTTTCCATATTTATATAATTTAATCTAAAAAGTTTGCATACTTATTATAAAAAATCCTTTTAGAGTAAACCTGAACTTTGATGCAGTTTATGAGTCCGTCAGTGTATTAGTATTGATAAAGACAAAGTCAAAATCATTTATTCCTTTAAACAAACAAATATAATAATTATGCCATACCCTACCGTCCACTTCGCCGATGACTAAGTAAAGCCAAGCCGAAGAAGAAATGACAAGAAACTCCGGTAACACCTTTGAATCGAAGTATTGACGCGGACGACTGTACAATTATTTGTAAAGTCGACGTGGCGGTACTCAAGTCGACTTTGGAATAAAAACTGAGTTTTCAAAGTAGACGTAGCGGGAACTCGACATAATGGGACTCGACCTCGCGGGAACAAATCAAATATATGAAGATGAAGTAAGCCGATTGATGAACGAGAGAGGCTTTGTTGCAAGCTTTCCTCCGGGGTTGAGGAGTTAGACGGCAGGCGCTTCCGTAGCTAATAGCCACAATTAACCAAATTACGGGTAGAAAAATGGGTAAAATTAATTTTATCTCGATGGGTGTGAAATATTTGCTTACAACAATATCAATAACAATATCCGTTCTATTTAATCGTTTGTTACTAAAACCGACCAACTGGTAGTAACAATGTGTAATTGAATTGAAGAGTTTTTGTAAGTGAATCGAAACAAAAATAAACATCTGCGTCCACTATCCGTTATCACTAGAAGGATCTTTGTGAATCCTGCGTTCGCTTTAGCCACAAGTGGCCGCATTGGTAATTGTTACGTACAATTAAAGGCAGTTCTGTTTGTTCAATACGATTATATTGTTGCGATAGGATATCTTGTATTTTGATGTTTAACAATAAGATAATGTAATGGTTAAACGGTTGTTTGTAGGTAAGTGCACCGCAATGAAACTGTCAACGAACTTTATCACAATGCAAATGGAAGATTGTGGCAGATAATGAACATGGACAACTACTCTTTTGTTATACTACATTATCTGTGGTTATACTTAACTATACTATTAACGTTATGAAGGTTATTTTAGTTGACTTTATAGGATACTAGCTTTTGCCCGCAGCTCCACCCGCGTGAATGTCGGTTATAATAATAATAATACAGCAAAAGCCAGGAATTTTGCACACCCTACACCATCGGACTCGTCATGCAGCTCCGCCTCGCAGCCTCCGGAAACCACATCTCCGAGGGCAACTACTGCTGAGGCGTCGAGCTCCGACGAGTATTTCTCCCCGCCGACGTCGCCAACACCTGTGCGTCGGCCGGGGAGAGGCCGACCGCCGTCCAGCTTGGGGTCCCGAGGCCCACCGGCCTCGAATAGGGCCCCCGCTACCGGTGGTAATGTGCGCAGCATGCGATGGACTTCATCTATGAATGAGAACGTCATGCGGGCATATTTTGCGGCTACAGAGGGAGGAACTAACCTCACCGCGTACCGTGTTCGAATGCTTCCTCTGTTCCAGGTGCTTGAGCCAGATGTCAACGTTTCGGCGCAACGGTTATCGGACCAAGTGCGTGTCATCCAACGTAATCAGCTGTTGGATGGAGACGCACTTGAGAGATTACGCTTAGAGTGTCTGCAGAGTAACCCTGTTATCCCCCCAAACCCGGTACACAGTGAGTCAACACCAATTTTAAGTCGTGTAAGTGTGGTAGTGGATGATAGGGTTATAACTGTAGACACCGAGTGCAATGAGGAGGTAAAGGTAGCTTTGGAATGTGCGATGCGCGGATATCGGTCCATGCCCATTAATATTAGACCGCGTCTCCCTCGGTTACCCATGCATGCGCAGAATTGACGGACGTATCGCTGAAGCAAGAGTACTCATCGGCAAGTTAACCTGTTTCAGGTCAGGTAATACACGACCAAGGGTGATGCGCTTTGTGAACCGAGCATTTTCGGGTACAGGAATCAGCCCTCCAAAATATATGGCTCGGGTCACGGAGCGCATTGACCTCCTGAAACAGAAAATCTATGCATGGGCAAACCGAGTTCGTAGATACAAAAAACGTGTGGATCGGTTTAGCGTAAACCGTGCTTTCCAAAGGGACCAGAGGTGGGTCTATAGAAGTTGGGATCGACCTGACAATGATGTGAGAGACGGGTGCTTGCCGAATGCTGACGAAACGAACATGTTTTGGCGCGGCATCTGGTCGGCACCCGTTGCTCATGTCGAAGGCGACTGGACCCGTGATGTCGAGCGAGCATGTGAAGGAATCCCAGACATGGAATGCGTCACTATAGATGACTCCGACGTGGCCAGTGCAGTCCGTCCACTCTCTAATTGGAAATCTCCAGGACAGGACGGACTGCACAATTTCTGGATTAAGTGGCTACGTAGTTCACATGTTCGTTTGGCATCTCAGTTTCAGGCTGTTATCGAGGCAGGGTCGTTGCCAATTTTTATGACCACTGGTATTACCCACCTGCTCCATAAGACAGGAAGTACCTCGAACCCCAGTAACTATAGACCGATTTCGTGTTTACCATCGATCTATAAACTTCTTACATCTATTCTGAGGGATAAAATAACAAAGCACATCTCAACAAACACTGTTATGAGTGCCTCTCAGAATGGATGTAGGAGTGGGGCCCGTGGTACTAAGGAGCTCCTCCTCATTGATATGACCATTAGTCAACAAGTTCGCCGTTGCCGTAAGAATTTATCGACATGCTGGATAGACTATAAGAAAGCGTTCGACTCTGTGCCCCATACATGGCTCCTGAGGGTGCTAGAGTTGTATAAAGTAAATACAACTCTCTGCACCTTCTTGGCGTCATGTATGCGGCAATGGAGAACAGTTCTTAGCTATCCGGGATGTCGAGGAATGTGCAGTAACGGCGAACCAATAAATATTGAGCGAGGCATTTTCCAAGGTGACAGTTTGAGTCCCCTATGGTTCTGCTTAGCACTGAATCCTCTCAGTACTTTACTGGGGAATTCAGGGCTAGGCTACAGGTTACGAGGAGGAGGTCAGATAATATCACATTTGCTTTACATGGATGACTTAAAATTGTTTGCCACATCAAGCTCACAATTGGTGGATTTACTAAAGCTTTAGTGATTCCATCAAAATGGAGTTTGGTGTGGACAAATGTGCAGTCATGCATGTAAAGCGACGGCGGACAGTGGAATCAGAAGGTATCCAACTCTCTGATTCCATTCATCTGAAATCACTCCTCGTAACCGACACCTATAAGTACTTGGGTATGTCGCAGGCGTTGGGAATCATTGAGGCTGACATGAAACAGTCATTGCGGGAACGTTTCTTTGGTCGCCTGAAAAAGGTAATGAACAGCCTTTTATCGGGCGGCAACAAGGTGCGCGCCTACAATGGCTGGGTCATGCCGCTTCTGATGTACTCCTTCGGCATACTCAAGTGGACTCTGACTGAATTGGACGCTATAGACAGAAGAGTTCGTACACTGTTAACGGCATATCGAATGCACCATCCTCGTTCATCGGTGATGAGGTTGTACATCCCGCGGAAATGTGGAGGCCGAGGCTTTTTAAATGCTAAAAACCTCCACAACCGCGAGGTGTACAACCTTAGAGAATATTTTCTCCGAGTGAATAAGGATATGCATCGCGATGTTATTGCAGTGGACGTCTCTCTCACACCGCTCAAGTTGGCTAAAGAGAACTGGTGCAAACCTGTGGTGCTAAGCATCAGTGATCGGCAGGAGGTGTGGCAGAGTAAGGAGCTTCACGGTAGGTTCTATCGCTCTCTTCATGGGCCCGATGTGGACCTATTAGCCTCCGTGGCCTGGCTACGTTTCGGTGATCTCTTCGGAGAAACCGAGGGTTTTGCTTGTGCAATTGCAGATGAGGTTATCATGACGAAGAACTACCGTAAATATATCCTGAGGGACGGCACGGTCGATACATGTCGCGCGTGCCACCAACCCGGTGAGTCCCTCAGGCATATTGTTTCCGGTTGTTCTCGTCTTGCTAACAGCGAGTACTTGCACAGGCACAACCAAGTAGCCAGGATAATCCACCAGCAGCTTGCTCTGTTATACCAACTTGTGGACACTGAGGTGCCGTACTACAGGTATGTTGCTGAACCAGTTCTCGAAAATGGTCATATCACATTGTACTGGGACCGATCTATCATCACGGACAGGACTATTGTTGCCAACAAACCTGATATCGTGGTGATAGATCGGTCTGAGCGGCGCGCAATTATTGTCGATGTCACAATTTTAATTGTTCTTCGGAGCGCACCATTTAGTAGCTAAATGGTGCGCTCCGAAGAATAAAAATGGTGCGCCTCATTTGGTGCGCCTCAAAACTGTGGCGCTTCGAGGAATACCTCCTCGTGAAGAGGAGCTGAAAAAGATAAACAAATTAAGTATCTTGATTTAGCTCACGAGATTGTCGACATGTGGGAGGTGGACTCGGCAATCATTGTTCCAATAGTTATAACCGTAAATGGACTTATAGCCAAGAGCCTCGACCAACACCTAAAGAGGCTCGCGCTGGGCAGCTGGATCAAGGGCCTGATACAGAAGGCAGTACTCCTCGACACGGCGCGCATAGTGAGGAAGTTCCTCTCTCTGGAGCCCTGACCACCGGTAGCTTGGTCCCTGTACTCGATGCCGGTGGGACACTGTTTTTTATATTTTTAAATATATTTTGTATTTTTTTTAGGATATATTTAAAAATGTAATTTATATGTTATTTACTAAAATAAAAGAAATAATAATAATATTCATTTATTTCAGGCATTTAACATCCCATATTCTTATTACACAAAATTATTATTACATAATTATTTAGGAATTGAATTAAATTAAAAATAATATTACAAAATTGAAAATTAAATATCAAAAAATCAAAAATTAAAAATTAAATTTTTGAATGAATTTTTATAGCATTTATTATGCTAACTGTTAAGTTCGAAAAACATTGGAAAAAATGAAATGCTCAAGTGAGACTCGAACTCACGACCTTTCGCTTACAGGGCGACTGCTCTGCCAACTGAGCTATTGAGCACCACCTGAATCATTCCA
The DNA here is from genome assembly GCA_914829495.1 of Eilema sororculum. Taxonomy (NCBI): domain Eukaryota; kingdom Metazoa; phylum Arthropoda; class Insecta; order Lepidoptera; family Erebidae; genus Eilema; species Eilema sororculum. The sequence goes on along the minus strand of OU618553.1, from coordinate 9,921,419 downwards.
AATTTTCCTTCTCTTTATATCCGTCTATAAGGGCGACGGTCCCGCAGCCGGGTTTGACGCAGAATGCGCACTTCGCAAAATGAGCACTCGACGCAAAATGTCGTGAAAGGTCGTGAGTTCGAGTCTCACTTGAGCATTTCATTTTTTCCAATGTTTTTCGAACTTAAAAATTAAAAATTAAATTAAAAAATCAGATTCAATTTCATAATATTAATATAATAATAAAACAAAAACATAAATACAAAAAAAAAAAAAAATCGCGACCAAACATAGCCTATGTCCTTTCTCATGGTCTAATCTACCCCTACACCAAATTTCATCAAAATCGGTTCAGTAGTTGAGGCGTGAAAGCGTAACAGACAGACAGACAGACAGACAGACAGAGTTACTTTCACATTTATGATATTAGTAAGGATAAAGGTATCTAATCATCATGTTAACGTTGTTCCCTGTAACGAATGAGGCTATGGGAATATGGGTTAGACCCCCAATACGAAGAGGAACGCCAGAGCCTCAACCTCAAATAAAATTTGTTCAAGCAACAAGTATTTCTGACTGCAAGTTGGTTTGGGCCCCAAAAGTTTTGGTGGGCTCCATACACACTGCTTTTATAATAAGTATAGCTAGGACTATTATTTTCCTACGGGATTACCTGATACTGATAGCCCGGCTGGTGATTAGCTCAGCTTATTGCTAATGCTCGGGTATTGATCACATATTTACTTTAAGGATACCTAACCTTCTCAAAGATCAAGGCTATTAAATAAAAAAATAACAAATAGCACGTGTAGTTCCAGAGGTTAACGTGGTCAAACAAACATTTATACTCGTGAAACAAACTTTATTATTTATACTCGTAAGTATATGAATATGTTAATTTGTAACTAATCACTCTACATATTAAAACAGGAGCTATCTACATGTATTGTACCTAAAACCACAGCTAAAACGTTAATACAATTTTAATAAGATATTACTTACGTTTTGATATCACATTACAAGTCGATTAACATCCAACAAAAGTATTATAATAGAAATACAAATTAATTTTCTCACAAACCCTTAAAGTAATATCATCCTTTTGTATGCAAACAGTATCAATTTACAATACAATTTGCGAAACGTATGAATGGATCCACGTCACAACACTTGAGGGCCCATCGGTGCGTATACCCGTACACCCCCTGATCGTGGTCAATGATAACATTTACTACAAGTTCGGCCCTTATTACGAAGGGCGGGGTCTATCAGAATACCTCCTTCTATTGTGTAGTTTTTACTTTAAGGGTAGCTAATAAACGGATACAATTTAGTCATTGAGTGGTTGCCATCTAGTCATGGATTCGTCAGTACAGTCGAGCTCAAAGTGCGGTTCAGATTTTAGCATAGAGCGGATATTGAGTAGTGATAGTGCAAGGCACAGTACCACGCGAAGTGATGATGCACAGGCTCCGGATTGGCTGTGTTGTACGCGTTACCGACCCCCTCGTCTGCCGCGTAAGTTCTCATTCCAAAATATTGCATGAAACGAGTAATATTAGTATTGTTGGCATCTGAAAGGGCGACATTCATGTCTGGTGTCCAAAAAAGATCTTCAAGGCTCGAGCCTGATTTGTAAGCCGGCTAAACCTGCTCACTGATGGACGAGACACGAGACTCCAGCTCAGTCGGGGAGACTGAGCTGGAGCCTCGTGTCTCGTCCATCAGTCCATTTCGGTTGAGGGAGTCAGAGGCAGGCGCTATATAGTCTAGGCAGAGTAGGCGAATGAATCTCGGGCTTCAAAGTTCAAGTTTTATAATTTAACCAGAACGAGAGATGACCCCCATCCAGTTCTGGGGAGAATACTCTGAGTTTACTGGAAACGTCCTGGATATTCGAAATTGTTCTCCTATACATAATTATCTTTACTCTTCCTATTTAAGTACCTACATAGATAAAATACTTAGTGGGTTTTTTAATACCATGAAGTTTTTGAAATATTTTATATTTTAATTTTTCACAGTTAGTTTTACAATTTTACAGACTCCAGTGTGGTTTTAAAAATTGCACAAACACCTCGGGACTCTGAATAGCGAAACGAAGGAGGCCTTTACGCGCGCTTATAGTTTTGTAATAATCTATGATTGGTTTTGAGTTGGCTCATCGCTGTAGCAAGTGCTTACCCCGTGCTATCGTCAAGAAACGCGTGCTGCGTGTAAAGTGGCAATTTTTGCCACACTTTAGGTCCCAAATAATACGTGCTGCATCTCTGAATTCACACTGTGAACGTACATGAATTTATTCTTCTCACCATTTTACTAGCATCTCATGTCTTCATGTAGAGTGAGCTCATGTCTGACGTACCTACCTCATCTAGATATCTGCCCTTCTCCCTTACGGTCGGCGCAACATGTCATTCTCCTCCAAACATTCCAGGCAGAGTCGTCTCTTTACTCAATTCTTTTCATGCCATTTCCTCATAATTTTTCACGCATTCCGCCCACCATCGCAAGTCTCTGCTTCTATATCCCTCTACATAGTCTACACTGCATTAATACATTGAACCCATAATGATTGAACCTAATTATCTAGTTCACTACATAGCTGTTGCCCGTAGCGTAACCCGTGTATCTACATATCGGTGTGACCAAACAGTGCATGTCCTTTCACAAGCCCTAGTCTATGGTTTACCAAATTACATCAAAATCGGTTCAGCGGCTTAGTAGTGAAAGCGTAACAGACTTGAACCGACTACAACGCACGCCGTCTGAGGGCCCTTGTTGCCAGAGATGAGATTTTCATACCTCGCACCTCGGCCGCGCATTTAAAGTACCTACCTATTAATGTTAGTATGGATTAGGTAGACGTACGGAGGACTGATGACCGATGGCGTCGAAAAGTTCTCGAGTGGAGGCCACGTATCGGCAAGCGCAGCGTAGGACGTCCACACAGTAGGTGGACAGACGACTTGAAATGATAATGACCTAGGTATGTCTATACCTACCAAGATTTTAACTTTAATGGTGACACGCAGATATGCTAATTTGCTGCTCTATACGAAATATTTAAGACTTGTTTTTTATCAGGTGTAGTGAATGGTGGCGGATGTCGCGCGCGGCGTTCGGGCCGTCACGCGCGGGTTCCTTTCACGGCTGCACAGGCGGCGGCCCTGGAGGCTGCGTACGCCCGTGCTCCGTACCTCGCGCCACCGGCCTTGCGTGCACTCGCTGCAGCTTTGCAATTACGCGACGACAGAGTACGTATTATAATTGGTTGTGTGAAGAGTCATAAACTCATAAGGAAGTGTGAAGAGAAAAACAGTCGATATAAAAAGTACCTCCATAGTTACTTCACACAAAAGTGCTCAACGCGCCTATAAAGGTTTCATTTCAAAAAGATGTCACCGCATGCTATTCTATTCTGTGACGCAAGTGAATTTTGAAAAGGCGTGTATGGACTAGTGGCGTCGTTTATTTTTACAGCAGCCATCAATCATTTTGATACCACTTTATTGTAATGTGTCAAACTCACGTTTTAGTATAATTAAGCTTTTATTTAATTTATGTACACTGCCATTTTTGTCATCAAATCTTGAAAATGAAATTAGCCCCACTTCCCGGTTACTACAGATTGAGCTGAAATTTTGCATACATGTGTAAATCGTGTGACAATGCAATATTATGATAACATGGCGCTGATTTGATGATGGAGCTGGAAAGTGGCCAAGGGAACTTCGCAATTAAACGACACAATCTCATCGAATTCAGACTCATTTGAATGGTTTTGATGAGTAATTTGTATTCAATGTTAACCAGGGTCTATGATGGAGCTGGTAGGTGGTTATAGAGTCCCATCGAGTCTCAGCTCATTTGATTCGTTTTGACGGTAGTGAGGGTCTTATGGAGCTGCGAGATGGTCACAGAAACTCAGTAATTAAAATGGGCTCGTTGGATTCGTTATGACGAATACTCTAGTGCTAGATGGTAACCACGGTCTGCTGATGGAGCAGAATGGTGGCCCTAGGAACCACTTGGAGTTTATGGAGACGGTAGATGGTCAAGGGCATTTCTGAACTAAACAAGATAGACTAGTTGTATTTGGGTTTGTAGTGCTGGTCTTGGTAAGCACTCTATTACAAAACTAAGAAGTTGAAAATAAAAATTAATAAAAAATAACTTATTAAAATAAGTTATTAAAAATCTGAAGTAATCATTTTGTACAAGGGTTGAGCTAATTTCAAAAGCCTGTAGCGCAAACAGAAAACGGAGTTAATTTTTATTGTAAGTTAAATTATATTGGAGCTAAGAATTAAAGGTTGGAAGATTTCGACCTTACCTGGAGGGTAGTACTCTAAAGACTGGATATGAATTTGACTCAAAGGAAACGTTTAAAAAATCTTTGAATGCAATTTTATTGGATGGTATTTAAAAGTACTTCAATTTATTACCATTTCGTTTAACTAATTTTGCCTTTGTTCCACCAAATATACTGAATGTGCACCAAAATATTTTCACTAAATTATTTCATAATGAGCACATATTTAAGAATTGTTGTAAAGGAGATTGCCCACTTTTCAATGGACCGCCGTTTCATAACAAATAATTTTGTATGACGGTGAAACTCGGATATTACATTGGATGGATATCGTACTTTCATAGGAAATAAAAAATATTCTGTTATTTTGTGGGGTTCGCATCTTACAACAAAATAGCTCTAAAAGCGTCCTCTACGAACCTACCCTCATTATCATAATCGCATAGATATATTTTGATTTAGATAGCATACTTCATGATTCGAAACGCAAAAGACATTGTATTTTGTCAGTTAAAATAATTACCATTTACTGATTTTCTTATATATAAAATCTTTGATAAACGTGCTAAAAAGTCCCTGATAAAATCATTTTTTATAGTCAGTATTTACATGGGTAGGTAACTACTTCCATCTCAACAATATTATTCCTACTCTATTTGAAACTATCTATGTTATGTGCATTTGAGTAAGAAGACAATTATAATCGATTACACCACTAATTATACCAAAGTTTAAACCCCACATACGATTTTGTTTGAGTGAATTAAAAGATTGTTTAAAAAATATTTCATGATTTATCAAGTTACTTATGTAGCCATACACTTTTTATTTAGGTTTTTCAAAAACGAAACGAACATTGGCATTCTCCTTTGTAAAAATAGTAATACACCTTATTTTAAAAACAACTAATCTAACCTAACCTAACCTGCCGAAGTCACGCGAATGAACTCGTGAGAAAAGCAGACGCTATCTGCTATTCTTTATTGCGAGTGGCCTTATTTGAGCTGTGATTCTGCATTTTTATTACCTACCTCTCTCCTCTTTTTTTGATGTCCATACTTCCTATTCCTAACTGGTATATAATAATTATTATTGCATATTTTTAATTATCCATTTCAATTCAAGGTTTGAGTTTAAACGTCGATAGCCAATTTTTATTGCAAACTATATTTATTTCTGAAGGTTTTAAGTAAAGAACCAACTACATACTCTGTAAAGTAAATAACTCCATACTAATATTATAAATTCGAAAGTATCTCTGTCTGTCTGTATGTTAGCTTTCACGCCTAAACCACTGAACTGATTTTTATTAAATTTGGTATAGGGGTAGATTAGACCATGAGAAAGGACATAGGCTATGTTTGGTCGCGATAACTGACATCCACTCGGGTGGAGCCGCGAGCAAAAGCTAGTGATTACATAATAATTATCTAGTTATGCTCTAGTTAACAAGTGCTTTTCAGGTCTAACTTTTTCTCAGTCGAATGAAATTTCAAAGCAATTAGTAAGTATGCTAACTAAGTGTTCAAATCGATTAAGAAAGAAAAAATGAATCGCACAGGCGCGAGGCGGGTCTTGATCGGCCTTTAGATTTTTCTGTCTCCGAAAATTATGTTTGAGGTGTCATTCTATTCAGAATAGCATGTAAGGACATACGGTTATACTTTTCATATAATGTTGTATGTAAGGGCGTAACCGTCGTATCTCTTTTGTCGACTGTACCTACCAAAGTACCAGTTTCCGTAAACTAGTAGTAACTAAAGTAAAATAAACTGGAACGACAGATTATAGAAGAAGGAAAAGAGAGATTACGGATTCTGCGGTGAAAGTCTTGTATACAATAAGGAACAGTCGTATAATGATGACGTATAACTATTCAAAATTCTTTTACAGATTAAGATTTGGTTCCAAAACCGCCGTGCCCGAGAAAGAAGAGAGAAATGCGTCAGCATCGCTCCACCAGTGGCCGTCACCTTGCCTCCTACTACGGGACTGCAACCTTCGTGGATATCGACCAATTGCTCGTGGATGGGACGTGATGTATCCAACCAACCTTTGAATTTCATGGGTGTAATAAAAAGTGAAGGACTAGCGAGTTTGAACGAAAGGACGACGGTGTATGTTCGAGATACGGCTTTAAGTGAGAGATCGTCCATAAGTGAGTCCACTGATGAAGACCATTCAGAGCTGGCAGTAGATATAGAATCAATTGACGAGTGAATTAATATTTACTAAGTATTTTTATAGGAAAAATAATAATATTCTGTGATATGATAAATGTGACGTAGGTACCTTCAGATCAATGTCAAAAGATCATTTTCAGATTTGTAAAACGGTTTATTAACAAAGTCCATACTAATATCACAGTCTAACGATCCATACTATATACAGTCTGTCAACGAAGCCGTCTAGACAGAGCAATCGTGCGGGGGCAGGGGAGTGGTGGGGGACGGGGTATTACTCGGTACGCCCATACATTTTACTCGGTACTAAGGATTCAGGGCTGTCTCATTTTTGTAATCATACTAGTCACGTGTTTCTTTTATGACTCGTTTTGTTTGTTATAATTGTTTTTTTTTTTCGTTTTCTATATTTAGCTATCCAAGATGGCGGACTCGAAATTTTCACCAACATTGATATGGGTATCGCTTTCAGAGTTTTTGGGGTCGCTGATTGCGAATATAACATCCATATGGTGATCCAAGATGGCGGACTCGAAATTTTCACTAAAATGATTGCGAATATAACATCCATTTGGTGATCCAAGGCGGACTCGAAATTTTCACTAAAATCGATATGGGTATCGTTTTCAGGGTTTTTGGGGTCGCTGATTGCGAATATAACATCCATTTGGTGATTCAAGATGGCGAACTTGAAATTTTCACTAAAATCGATATGGGTATCGGTTACCGGGCTTTTGGGGTCGCTCATTGCGAATATAACATCCATTTCGCGATCCAAGATGGTGGACCCGAAATTTTTACTAAAATCGATATGGGTATCGTTTTCAAGGTTTTCGGGGTTGCTGATTACGAATATGTTATTCATGTAGCAATCCAAGATGACTGGATGGATGATATATTCGTAATTAGCAACTCTGAAAACTTCGAAAACGATGCTCATGTTGACTTTGAGAGAAATTTCAACCCGCCCTCTTGGATCACTAAATGGATTTTATAATACGTAATTAGTCACCCCGAAAACCTCGTTTGTTTTTTTTAAATTTCAAGACCGCCAGCTTTGATCGTCGGTAAAATGTCAGCAGGGCATGGCCGGCAGGCCAAAATCGCTTTCGTGTGGGGCGCTGTCGACTTAGGACTGCAAGCCGCCCGATACGATCTGAAACTGCAGGCGAACTGATCGTGGATAGGCTCCTTAAGAATATATCATCAATTTAGCGATCCCGGCGAATAGCGAAATTCGAATTCGAATCTGAATCCAACCCCGAACCCGAACCAAATTCCAAGTCCAATATCCAAATTCAAGTCGAAATCGAAATCGCAATAGAAATTCGAAATCGAAATTGAAACCGAAATCGAAATCGAAACCGAAATCCAAAAACTTAGACTTAAAATATTACGTTTGCTTGATCATAATTGGTTGAGTAGAACCGGAGATATAATCAAAAGTCGCAATAGCCGATATCCATGCGAGCGGAGCCGCGGGCATCACCTAGTAATATTAATTAGTCTGAGTTGATGTGCCTTGATAGAACAAAGAGAACAAATAGGGTTATACATAGAATATTACAGAAAAATAAATTATAAATAAAAACTGAAGTGACAACCCTGACAAAACTGCAAAAGGCGGCATTTCCGCAAACATCAAACGCGATGAACTACTGTAAGATCTCTCGTTATACTGTGCTAATATTATAAATGCGAAAGTAACTCTGTCTGTCTGTCTGTATGTTACGCTTTCACGCCTCAACTACTGAACCGATTTTGATGAAATTTGGCATAGGGGTAGATTAGACCATGAGAAAGGACATAGGCTATGTTTGGTCGCGATAACCGACATCCACGCGGGCGGAGCCGCGGGCAAAAGCTAGTAATTTATATTTTTTTGATAAGCCAGAGCTCACTGGAGAGTTTTGTGCTGTCAGTGGGAAAGCCAAAGGCATGTCCTGCTTAGTTTTCTGCACTGTCGGCAGCACAAGTGTGACTCCCTGTTGCACACGTAGGTACCTACATAGGCCACGGTAACCACTTTCCATCAGGTCGGCTGTTCAAAAAAAAACACAGTACCTAAATCACAAAATTGTGGAATATTGATTTATTTATTATTATTTATAGTAGAGCAAAAAACATATTCAGCATACCGTTTAATATTACCTGGGATTGAACTTAAGTAACTATTGTACCTATGTCATCAATAAGATGATTGCCATAAATGTATTATATCTTAAAATTTAATCTCTTAACTCAATTTTGAGAATGATGTCGCTTAAGTAATGTCCTTTTTGGGACAGCCGAGGTGGGCCGTGTGCTTCTTTGTAAATTGAGTTTGTTAAATACCTAATAATAATTTATATACAAATAAACATCTTATTCTAATCATGTCTCCTGCAAATAAATTTCATTTCATTTCATATCATACATGTCGTGAGGGTGCTTAGGTACATAGAGTAAAAGGTTACCGATAGTTCCTAAGATATAGCATATTCAAACAGTGTTCAGCTTTATAATATTAATTATGTATAGTATATATATTTCAACAAAAAACAAATTAACAAGACATATCTATCGTAAAGCGAACAATAATAATTTATATGCTCACTCAAAAGGCTTCTAAACCCCAAAACTAAATTTCAATTAAATTTATTATCACCACAATTTATATCTGCGGTAGCCTAGTGGTATGGGTAATGGACTGCTGAGACGAGGTTTCGGGTTCGATCCCAGGTTTACCATTAGTTTGGTCGGTTAGTATATTTTGTTACTAACTGACCAACCAGATGCACAAGGTGGGTGGTTAGGAACATTTATTCCTAACTGACCAACCAGGTGGACAACTCAGGTGGTCGGTTGGGAACGGGCCGACTCGAAGTTATGTGTGTAGTTATCGCAGGTTGATAATAGGCTCGCCACCTATTACATTGGGACCTAAACATAAACTGGCGAAATGTGGGTGCTAGCACCTCTGCCTACCCCTTGAGGGAAAACAGGCGTGAGTTTATGTTATGTTATGTTTATTATCACCATATAAAATAAACCCACACAGTGATTCCAAAAAATTTTACTTCTAAAATAAATTTACACACATGATAATTTTATGTTTAGCCTATTATATTTTTTGCTATCCAGAATGGATTTTTTGCTCACCAAATATTGTTTTCATAATACATCAACATCAATACGTGAAAAGGCATCTATCAAGGCCGTCAAGTTAGGGACCACCATTTTACGTCCAATGGCACCGGGAATGGTTTTCTGTATCCTCTGGACTGCACGTCAGCTTTATTGTCATCTAGCAGGGTGCGGTCAATTGACGGACCGAATATAAAGAAAAAAAACATACTAAAAACTGTAGTCTAATTTGCTTCAGCGTAATCCAACAAATGTTCGTTGGCGTAATCAAATTATCTATTCTTTATCCTAGCACAAATTCCAGTCGCATCCGAAGCTTTTAGCTTAGTCTTAAGATTTTATCGATCTAATTGCGGATTTGCCTGGACTTCGATATTTTCCGTGAGGCGACTGCGATATGACCTCCACAACCATAAAGACTATACCGAAGCATTGCAGTTAAACCAGGTGTTAGAATTTTTAGGGCTCCAACTACCCGTAACGACTGCTATAGATGTTTGTATAGCAACCAGGACCGACATATTTGCTTCGAGCGGGGATCGAACACACGTCTCCTTTGTAGTGGCCACGCTCACAACCACTACACCACAGAGGCTGTCAATCAAATTATCTAATATTTATTTAAAATTAAAAATATATATTTTGGTATGTGTACCGTATATACATTCATATGCATGTAGTAGAAAGCGGTTATTTTAATATTACAAACAGACACTCACATTTTATTTATTTGTATAGATGAATAAGTTATTGTCAATGTCTTAGTCATAAATCAATATGTATCGCAAAGACCTCCGCCCTTCTATTCATTGACTTCCTTGTGATAACGCACAAAACAAAGAAGAAACCCTGCGAAGAAACCCTTATTATGATCATACATATAGATAGACGTTATTAGTCAACGTCGTGCCACCCTAAACCGTGTAAGCTTGCACCAGTGCAGTTATCTGGTACCGGCAAACTGTTTCTCAATGTAAGCACCCCAAATCAATAGATAAGACACGTTTAAGTAATTCAATGTTGTTTCTCAGATTGCTTAAAATTAAAAAAAAAAAAAATTATAAGGCCCGACGAAAAGCTATGGGTCGCTGCCAAACGGATTTACATTTTTAACGCAGTTTTCTTTATTTGAAAACTGACAAGATAGCGATGACTCTTGAATGTAATTTAATAGATGTTTGAGGATCATCAGCTTTTGAGTGTTCCTATAGCAGGTAAGGTGAGTGGGGGTAAGATAAAAAACGGGGAAAGATAAAAAAAATATAATAACGCCTAATACCAGTGAATTTTTTTAATGATGGCCATATGGTTGTGGACACCATTTTGTCTTGCCCCGCCCCGCAGTCTGCATCAGTCGATAAGTGAGTGTATGCGTGTGTTATTTGTCATTTTTCCGTAGGTTACATTTCCCGCGTAAAATTGAGTTTTTCAATCTTACCCCGCTCGCTGTATCTCCTTACACAGGTTATTAACAAACATTTTGTTTTGATATTCGTAAATAGATTTGAAATGTAATATGCTCTATAATGTGGTGATTAGTATATTTCACGTATTTTAAGATTTATGGCACCTTTCAAACTTTCCCCTACAAAATTTAATGGGGTAAAATGATAATATAAAACCTTCCATCTTACCCCGTTTATGAAACTCGTACAAAAGGTCATGGGTTCTCAATCTGAAATACACGGTGGTATCCCTTCCATAACATAGTATCAAAAACTTATATCATGAAATTAGTACATAATTCTAGACTCTCTAGTGTTAAACCACTTGTCGGCTTAAAAAAAGTCAGATGCTCTCTACATAAGTGCAATACCTACATGATTAAGATGTACCAATGTATACAGCTGATTTTTTAAGCAGATGAATAAATTCTAGGTGTCTAGAATTATGTACCTACTGAATCCATGGTTAAAGTTTTCACTCTGATGTCCTTCAATTTGTATGTTCTATTCTAATCATCCGAAAACCATTGTGGTCACTTATTTAAACAAATTAGGGATACCTACTGTTAGGGTCTTGTTAATTTGCTCTAATAATTTCCTTTGGTAGGGAAATAAATAACCACAATTTGCCTCGATGGTCGTCGCAAGCGCAGCTGCTGTGCATGAGGTCTTGGATTCGATGCCCAGGTCAGGCTGTGTTTTTGATTTCCCATTAGGAATCTTTCTCTATGAGCCGGGAGTCTGGATTAATGTACGGATTATCTTCTATACTTACACAATAGCTGGCAAAATGTTAGCGTACTATACCCCTCTGGTTTGTGTGGTGAAGTCCGTACATTGCCTCACAAACCAGAACATTTTTTTATAGACCAGTGTCTAGAAAAAAATTAATGCCATTGATCAACACGAGTTAGAACAGTCATGCATGAGCATGATTATCTAATTCTTTTAATATCCATAATATGTTGAGAACCCCTGACTGCCAGCCGTTTCAACGGGGTAAGATCGATATATTTTATTTGATAAATAATTTTTTCTTGCATTTAGAATGCGATTTTTGTATATAACTGATTTTCAAGTTATTTAGGTTATTGAAGCAGAAGGTTTATTGATCACCACACAAGCATAATGACCATGAAAACGATTTCAGTCACTATTTCAATCTTACCCCTTCAGCGTTTCATCTTTCCCCTACATATTTTTTTTTAATACCAATTTTACTAACGTTTTTTTTCATCAAATTTTGTCTCAAAAAGATTGCTGTCAATATTATAGAAACAAGTTGACTATACTTTTTTACCCAAAACATCATTTTATACATTTGACTTAAATCCCTTTGTTTCACAACAGTTTCAAATCAACACTGTTTATCTGATCAAAAATCCATTCCGACTTACCCCCACTCACCTTATATCATTTATAAGGTCTACCAGCCCAGCACCCAAATACGATATACTGGAATCATTGCAATAGGTATGAAATATTTAGTGTGTTATAAATTATTAGTGATTATTGATTAAACACTACTTTTTACATAATTGTCTATGATTTTATTGAATGAATTTTTTATAGCATTTATTATGCTAACTTTAAAATTCGAAAACATCGGGGAAAATAAATGCTTCAGTGCCACATGAACCCACGACCTTTCCCTTACAGGGGGAATTCCAACTGTGCTATTTAGCCACACCTGAATCGTGACGTGATATACAAGGTGATTTAATAGTCGTTTCGGAAAAAAAGAATTTGGGCACAGTTTGATGATTTAGCTATCGAAACTGTGCCTTCGTCACCTTGTATTCAGTTGGAAGAGTATTCCCTCTGTAAGGGAAAGGTCGTGGGTTCAAATCAAAGCATTTCATTTTTCACGATGTATTCGAACATCTTCTATAATATAAAAATGAATCGCTAAATGTGTTGGTAAGCGCATAACTCAACAACGCCTGGACCAATATGGTCAATTCTTTTTTTAAATGTTCGTTGATGTTCAAGGATGGTTTTTACGGCGAGAAAAATTCTAATAATTGCCGGAATGAACATCCACGCGGGCGGAGCCGCGGGCAAAAGCTAGTAGTCTATGAATTTAAATCGACCAATTGATATGAATTAGGCTAGTCAACAAGTGCTTTTAGGTTAAGGTCAAGTGGTTTTCGGTTGAGCTATTTGTGCACCTACTGAATAACAAACGAGGCTCTGGCGTAGGTTTTATTCTTGAGGTAGGTAGGCCAGACGGCAGTCGCTCACGTAAGTGGTATTGAAATTGAATTCACGTGCATTGAAAATATAGGCTGACCTATTTGTCGGGACACCGCTGTACCCTTCGCATGTGCCGTTGCACTTGCGCATAATAATAATTAGGTACGTACTATGTATTGTACAAATAAATATATGTAAGTATTTGAAAATATAGGCTGACCTATTTGTCGGGACACCGCTGTACCCTTCGCATGTGCCGTTGCACTTGCGCCTAATAATAATTAAGTACGTACTATGTACCTATTGTACAAATAAATATATGTATGTATTTGAATATTTAAATTATTTGTTAAGTCACTAAGGTGACAAAGCATAAATTAATGATTTACGTATTGGCTGAAAAAATCCTAAACAAGGCCACCAGTCTGTTTTCCTGGCTGAGTCTTTGGGTTCCACGTCGAAATATAAACCTTAGGTACCTATGCTTCGAGGAATGTGGTTTCTTAGTGCCATCAAGCAGGTAGCGCCCGAGTACCTATACAGGACCAAGGCACATGGCGTGTCCCAGTGGCGAATGTTCCCTATAACCCGATTCCTGTCAGCTTCCAAATGAGTCTTATGGTGCATGGCAAACAGGTAAAGGTAAGATTTTTTCCACTGGCTTCCCTTTCGAAAATTTTCACCCTTCACCAGTGGCGTGTACTGATAAAATTGTAGAAAGTGAAAATAAAATAACAACATGTAATGTTAAAATGTGTATAATTAATTATTTTCACACATTGACACTGATACATTTAATATCAAACATTCTAAATAATTACTAACACATTGTAGTTAACTATATCTATATAAGTATAGGTACTATTTTGTACAGGCATGGATATAAAAAAAATATAAAAAAATTCTTTATTGATTTCTAGTTAAACCATATTGCGAGTCCCGCTGAAGTGCTACCCTCAAATTATGAACTGGATTGTTTTAGGGACATTGAAAAGTGGACAGAACAAAGAGGTCCCTCCAGTGAGTTGTTCTTAGATTACGTAGGCACGAATTATAATAGAAACAGGACGAGGCACGGATAAGGCGCTGACGTCATTGAAATTATAATTGTACCTTACGCTTCTACTATATAATTTTAATTGCGCCCGCAGCTTATCCGTGCCACGTTTCTGTAAGATTCCCGCTTGAGACCAGAATCGATCGTAAAGGTACTTGGGGCAGAATGGAACCACAAAGTTCAATTCGGATTTTGCACACCGGCTGGGTCCTTTCTGCATAAATACGAACAATATTAAAACTGGAGATGTATAGAACAAGACAGATAGAAAAGAGGACAAACGTTTGATAAAACCTTGAAACTAAAAGGTTAAACATCGACTGGGTAGAACGACCGGACGGACTCTTTGTTAAGTTGATAACTTTGATATAGGGATGGCGACATTGCTGTTAATAACCTTTGTTGCAAACTTTGGAACATTCTACTTATCTACTTGCATGAGACGCAGTGGACTCTCACGTGTTTTGCTTGCTGTTTTGAATCATCAACCTATGACGATAAGTCCATTACTTAACCCTTTTACCTATAGCAAAGGATATTTAGTGTCTCCTATCAAAGTAAAATACGATATACTTCCATAAAATATAAGTTTCATTTTATTTTATTCAGCAAACCGATTTTTTTTTACAAAAATTGTCTCAATTTCCTAAAATTCTGGTACTATGAATGTGACGTCATTGTTCGACTTGTACAGCGCGCAAGCCGTCGCTCAGAGGACATTTTTCTGCTGAATTAGAGATGTCTTCATCTGGTTCGCCTGTTAGCTTGCTCAGGATCTCGTAGTGAGCCGCCTCATCTTTCGAAGGGCTGGTTTCGTCTAAACTATACCTGGTGAAAGAACATTTGCGATAAATTATAACTATTAGTAACAAGTTCATATTCAATTATTTTCGTAAGGCAACCAGATTATCGAAAGATTATTTATTTGAAACCCCTAAGTGTAGTGTCGCAAAGCCTCCACCGTCACACTTGGGGGGTTGGGGTAGTTTTTGTGTTGAGAAAACGCTTTACCACTTACTATGAACTGCTCAGAGGGAACTACTTACCCGCAAGCTTTGAAAAAAGCCGACGCAGAAGGATTGTGCGTGAGCGCAGTAAGTCGAACATAGCGCATATTTGTAGCATGCGCAAGTTTTTCTAGCACGGACAGTACACGCTGTCCCAGCCCTTGGCGACGTCCATCAGCCTCTACCTGCACCTCGTAGCTAAAAAAAAATAATGTTCAGTAATACAATGATACAGAGGCTATCATGTGATATAAGAATTTCGGATTGTAAAATAACAAAAATTCAGGGTAGAAAAATAGCTAAACTCCTTTCCACGACTGGCTTTGGATATTTGTTTACGGAAGCGACTGCCGCCTAACCAACCCCGAGAGGAAAGCCTGCGCAAGAGTCTCGCCCATCAATGACTAGGCTGGCAGGTGAGGTTTAAACGCCTTACGATCCTGGGTTCGGATCTGGCCATTACACTACCGACGTGAACCCACTCCTAACACAAGCAATTTAGCTTATCTTCCCTCCAGATAAGCTAAATTGCTTGTGTTATGTTAGGTTAGAGGGAATATTAGTAATTTCGCTTCTAATTATTCTTTTATAAAAAAGCTAACTACTTAACTCTAATGATATGGTAAAGTTTGATTAAAATACAGATTTTGTATTAAAAAAGAAATTACGTACAAAACTTAAGTTTGTACCTACTGAGATAATTTTAAAAACATACCTACACCGCAGTTTACTGACCCATAGCAATAAAATGTGTTTTTAATTGCAACCATTGTGTTTTTAAGTGTCAGTGCATTTACTTACCAAAAGTTCACAAGATAAGGGTAGATAAAGCTACGGCTAATAAAACATTATTTCAAAACAACTGAATGTATTAAGGGTTTAATACCCTATACTCCATTCGGTTATGTACTCAGTAAAAGGTAAACAATCTTGTGGTCATTTTTATAATACAACTAGCTTTTGCCCGCGGCTCCGCCCGCGTGGATGTCGGTTCCCGGCAATTATTCGAATTTCTCACCTTTCTCACCTTTTAAACCTTCACGAACATTTCAAGACTAAGATAAGATAAATCCATTCGGCCGTTCTCGAGTTTTAGCTAGACTAACGAACAGCAATTGATTTTTATATATATAGATTAATTAAAAAAAAAAAAAAAATACCCGACTGCCGTTTAAAAGATCGAAACAAGATTGATAACAGGCGGTATCCATTTGCCAATCATTAACCAAAAGAAAATTAATGACTACCGCCTGCCACTTGTTTCGATGTTTTAAACAGCAGTCGGCTTTTTTATTTTTTAATTATTTATTTTATTTCAAACTTTTGAGTTATGATATGATATAATTTTATATAATATTTGTAATTGCCTTCTGATTCCCTTCATTCTGATATCCTACTCGATAAGTTGGACGTCTCTTTTTTGACAGCATATATTTTGGCGCCAAAATCCAATCCAATTTTACACACATTTTATGTACTCCATGACACTCGGGAGATGAATACATTTCATTTTCCCACTCATCGAAATCTGTCCAGCCGTTAAGTAGAGGGGAACTAAGAAAACTACATACATAGGTATGTACATTACATGCCTAACATATTACCCTTACTGGCGCAGTCGGGTAAAAACACATATTAAACAAACAAACTAGGCTCACTAACTGACTAACTACCTAGTAGTTCACTTTCAGTCTTTAGTCTTCAAAATAAATTTATAAAGGAAAAAATATTGATAAAATGAGGTTTTAAATAAAACGTATCAATAATTAAAGAAACACAAAAACCCGACTACATAAAAACTAATTTTAAAAAATACGTGAAAAACATTATACCCAGTAGTTTAGAATTCTGTTAAGTAATACTAAATAACTACACAATTGAAATAGTTTTATAAACACACATAAAACAAATCATAAATTCCAATGCAGAACAGAACGACTCACAGTCGCGGCCCATTGAAATTTAAACAATCAAATCTTCCCTCATTTGCGTCGCGCAGTTGGGTAAAAAGACACTTCAAGATTGCTTATGTTTAGTTAAAAATCAAAGCGAATGGAGTATAGGTTAGTAGAAAGTGACATGTTCTTTCATTAATTAATAAACAGATAAACTCATTAAGGGTACAAAAACAAGTATTTTGACCGTAAATAGGTCATGTCTGTTGTTGTTTTTTATTTGTACAGTCAGGTCATAAATATCTTGACAACGAAGTCTCACAATGATCTTAAAACTCCCGTATTAAGAGCAAATCAAACTGTTTTATTGATTTAAATGGTATTTTGTTCAAACTTAAATATCAGAAAAATCAGTCAACTGGAAGGGGATAAAAAAAACGAAATTAAGATCATTTTGAGTACTCTGTGCGACGACATCTTTCTGATGTTGACTGTACATACTTAAATGATTGTGAGTTGTGTTGTGACAACATTTAGGGCAATAACTTATCCTCAATTTGCCTGTAGTTTCACTCGCAGATGACACAAAATACAGTGAAAAATTTAGTGGCAAATAATGATTTTTTTATTTTTGGGGAAATTTAAGTACTAGTAACTAGAAGAATATTCGTAAAATAACTTTATAAAAAGGAAGCTGTAAGTAGTTACCAAAAAAAGAAACAAAAACTTCAGTTTTTTTTCACAGGTGGTTTCCGCAAGCTTACTCGGAACCACTAACGGTCAAAATTTCGAGGTTTATATTCGAAAAGTAGAAAGTTAGAACAATTTCAAAAATTAAATATAGGTACGATAATTTTTCTTCAAAAGGCACTAAAAAAACGAGTTTTCTGGTTACTTTTTGTCAGATTATTAAGAAAAAAACCCGCCCACGTGGCTTCCGATCCCGTTCCCGCTGCACCCTCTACTATATTAAGCATGTATTATACATATAAACCTTCTTCTTGAATTACTCTATCTATTAAAAGAAACCGCATCAAAATCTGCATCGTAGTTTTGAAGATATAAGCATATATGTATAGGTACGGACAGACGCGGAAAGCGACTTTTGCTTTAAACTATGTAATGATTATTATGTAATTAATTTCTCATGTCATAGTTCCGCCCTCGATTAAATTTTAGAATTTATTTTTATACCCCTGAAGTCCAAAATGAAATAAAAACAGTTTCATTAAGTACACTTTTTCAGTTACTCTGCAAAAAGTCATTTAATTTTGAACTTTGAAAGCATCGACATAAAGTCTATTATTAAATGCCATTTTTCGCAATGGCTGTTGCACCACTGCGGTTTGGCTTTAGCAGAATCGAGACCCAGGTCCAACGAAAAAAAAAAAACAGTGCACAAACCTCAAATCAAACGAACAGTACATGCATGATGCAGCAATGACAACATCTTTATTGTTTTGCACCAATATTTCACATTTTGCACATTATTATAATTATTGAATTAAATTTGATTATAACTCTATCTTATTTCTAATTAGCAACGACTCATGCGCAGGATATCAAACTAAGAGTGTAACCGTTCGTGAGCGTCAATGAAGAAAGTTTTCTTAGTGGAGGGCAGTGGGATACGAGAGGCACCTACCACCTCTGTTATCGGTTCCCTTCTCGGGAAAATGATGTCAGCCTTTATCAGTACTAGTTCGGTGATTTGAGTCTAGACACCCTTTCAAATCGAGACGAACAGCAGAGAGATGCGGGCGCGGTGCTTAGGGCTTGTTGTGTTATTGGTGACTGTGACGCATGCGGCTCGGCTACTCGCCGTGTTGCCGACTAACACCAAGAGTCACTATGTCATGTATGGACGGATATTGGAGGCTTTGGCCGAGAAAAATCACGAGCTCACAGTCATCACGCATTTTCCAATGGTATGTATGTAAATCTATTTATTGTTCGTTATTTAAAAATTAACTTTAGTAAGACCGACTTGCGACGATTCGTATTTCGATTGATTAATGCACTAGTACAATATTGAATATTTGCTACTATTCAGAAGCACAAACAGTGGATTTGCATGGAAAGTTTTATACATGACAGTAGAAGAAACTTGTAAAATGTGTCGTTGGAACAGTATTTAAATAAAAATCTAATTATACGGTTATAAATTGTATTATCATTCGACCCAAAGGTGTGTACCAAATATTAGATCAACAGGAAGGGAAAATTTCAATGACCAACCTTTAATGACCAACCAAAAAGCAGTTTATAATTATATATATTTATAATTTATAATTATTTTGTAAATTAGTGTATGTAATTTAGTATGCATCCTGCGTTAAGTGGTCACATCACCTGAGCGCAGCTAGCGCATTGTCATTGCATCGACTGTTGTGGGTTCAATCCCTTCCTACGACAAATATTTCTGTTGAATCACGGACAGTTGCATTGAGTTTGGATGTAGGTACTGCATATAGTACCTACTTACCTACATTTTACTTATGTGCATATTTAAAATATCCCATCGACACGTATAATTCCATTATTTGGATCTAGATAGCGTTGTGTAGAAAGTTGTAGAATATTTATTTATCTAGTAGTCTATAAAATAAGTGGTTGGATGAGATTATTCATACATAAATACGCTCACGCCTATTTCCCTTTGGGGTAGGTAGGGACAACAGCCGACCATTTGACTCTATCCTTACATACTTCACAAGCTTCCTCCAACTGTCATGAGTCCCAATGAGATTATTCCTGTATTAATTAAACCGAAAGCACAGAATAAATAATACTACTGCGCCGAATGTACTACTGATGAAAGTAGTTTTGATATTTATCATCACCACTACCTATTGCTCATAAAATTTTGCCAGGAGAAAAAATAATATGGATGACTAAATTGATAGCAAAACACTCGCCGGGATATTTAGTAGTTACCATGTTTTCTGTGTTTTGTTATGAAATGCTAATTGCCCCTTGATAGTACCTATTGCTAAATGATACCTATTTGATTTCTGTTTATAAAGTCCATAGATGTAAAGACTGCACTAGTGCGGTACGAACAGGTCCTTATGTTTCACGAATATTTTTCATATAGGTACCTACCTACTTACTTAACGATAAATTTAGGTTTAGAATACCAATATTTCATAGTTATTCTAAGACAATAATATATTAGTCATGAACTAATTATATACTATGTACTGCCTTGTACATACCAAAGGCACCCAAGTCTTCAAGTAGGTTTATCGGTATTGGTAGACAGTAAGGGTATTTGACATGAACATTAGTCCGTTAATTAATTACAACATTCACCTGTGTACCGACCTTCATTTATCCCTTGCCACGCATAAATAAAAAGTTCAAGTTCTATGTGTGTGTATCTACAGAGATATTATGTAAATCAAGAGTTGAGTCATCGAACATCGAAATTATAATAAGTTGAATGACCAAGTTACAGTTAAATCGTCTTCTCGATTCTTTCCCTAATCAAGGGCACGAATGGGCGGTCATTCATTAATACCAACGATTATCTCAATGTTTTTTAAGTAGTAGCTACTTATCTGTTGGATGTTTGAAAACAAGGGTTCCCTCTCTAAAATTGTGAGTGTATGTTTTCAGCAAACAGAATGTTAAAATCAGGCACTTTCTAACTGCTTCTAGATAAAAGTTAGAAGAGATATAAATATATAATATGTACCTTACCTATAGTTTGAAGTCATGAGTAACAACTAGCAAATTAAGAATGTCCATCAACAAATGATTACAGTAACTTCATAGACAAAATTTGTACTATTTTTAGTGTATAATATTTTTTGGTTACAGAAAAAGTCGTTGCCGAACGTGCGAGAAATTAGTGTGGCGGGAACAATACCCGAAATCGAGAACAATCTTAATTCTGTTCAACGGCATTCTATAAAACCTCACTTCGTTCGAAACTTGGAACAGATATTTACAGAATGCGTCCATGCCTGTGATATAGTTTCACAAGTGCCTGCAGTCAGAGCGCTATTTAACTCCTCACAGACTTTCGATCTAGTCATAGTTGAAGTATTCGGAGGCGATTGTTTCCTCCCACTCGGCGTGAGGTATGGAGCCCCGGTGGTCGGGCTTTTGTCGAGTGTGCCCCTGCCCTGGGTAAATGAGCAATTGGGTAATCCCGAAGCGATTGCCTATGTACCGTCTTACATGGTTGGATATGGACAACGAATGAATTTATGGGAACGATTTTCAAATATGATGTCTGTGATTATTGCTAAAGTTTTGTACAAGTACAAATCACAAAATCCCTCGCAGGTTAGTAAAAATACTTTGCCGAATTATTTGTTTCTTTGCCTGTTTTCTTCATCTTAGCGTTAATCCCAGTAGCCCGCATATCTAACACATCCGAAACTTTCAACTTTTACCAGTCTAACTGTGGATTTGGCTGGATATTTACCGTGAGGCGACTACCATCTCCTCCACAACCCAAAGGCGATATCGAATGATTGCAGTTGGGCGTTTTGGGGCGTTGTTGGACTTTCTAGGGCTCCAACTACCCGTAACGATCGCCTATTCGTTTCTAAAGTGTACTTATTTGCAGGTTATAGCAGATCGTCTTTTTGGACCAGGGGCGAAGCTGGAATCTTTGGCTCAGAACTACAGTTTGGTGTTATCAAATAGTCATTTCAGTATAAACGAAGTGCGTCCGCTGGTTCCAGCTTTGGTTGAAGTAGGGGGATTACACTTAAGCGACTCGCCGACGCTACCCAGTGTAAGTTGCTTTACCATCATATACTAAGAGATTATTATTATTCTGTCCATGTCATACTGGTAAAACGATCCCCGACTATAATTTTTATGATCGTTGCTTGAAGAGGTAGAGAAGATAAATGAAATTGCGTGTTGATACCCAAATTTATTTACCTTCTCTAGATTATAGCGGTACAGCATAACATTAATTAGCTAGCAAAGAAACCATTATCCATTTCATAGTAGAGGTAGAGGATTGTTCTTAGCTTTATTGTGGATAGTGGAACACACCTAAACATAAACCTTTAGCTATTATTCAACAACGAATCGAACGAACTAACTCTATGTGCAAAATACGATAGATGACATATTATTTATTACGAATCATTGAACAATATACGTCAATGATACGAACGAAATAGTTTATTAGGTAGTTCACACGCAGACTGCGTGCCCACTCGAATGACAATGATCTATTATAATTATTTATCGGCCAGCTGCGTAACAAAAACTTATCTTGTAAGTTTCTCATTAACTATCAGTACAGAGATTTATGGCGTGTGGCGTTTTATCACTTGAGAATTGAGATAGGGAAGAAATATGAATTATATAGCAAACTTATAATATAGTAGTACGGTAGTAGGTATAGAATTCAGACTATATAATAACTTACTTACTTATGTAAGTAAACCTCTTAAAAGCTCTTAGAAGCCAATCAATTTCTCAGTAAATATAATGTAAAAAGCTAATAAGATGACAGTAATAAAACTTTCGTTGAAGAGTTACACATGCTAATAAATCATAATTAAGAATATCAGCAATAATGAAGCAATATCTGGTCAATAACAATCTTCAAAGAAATAATAAAATGATGTCAGAAAAACGAACAAACAATCTGTCATAATTAATAAGGAAAATATTATGACGCTTTAGGCAGTGTTCGCACCAAGCGGTTTCCATGGCCTTGTGATACTTGGCGCTAATTGCCGAACTTTTACATTTAGGGTATTATTAGAATAGGACTATAGATTACTCATGTGAAAGTTAGTGAGGATGATGCTCGTTACTCTTTTGAACTAAAACGACTGAACGGATTTGGATGAAATTGGGCAGACATATTTCACAGTCTAGAAAAGGCTTAAGCATGGCCGAATTTTTGTTCCGGGAAATGGTTTTTGTGGCACGTGGGTAGTGATCACGGCAACAGCTTGTGATGTAATAGGTACCTAAATAGATAGGACACTGGTGACAAAGCTAGACAAAAATTAACATAACGCAGTCTTGTACACATCAGGCCAATCAAATATTTTCTTTATTTTTTTCTTAAGTCAACATCGCCCAGTGCGATTTCAGCTTTAAGGACTTTACTTACAATACTTATATATTATTGTTTTGAATTATAATCAGACTATAAATCACTTAAGTATTATGTCGTCAAATAATGCAGTCAGTCATGCCGAGTTACGTGTCACCAGGATAATTAACCTAAAAGTTGATGTAATAGGAAAGTCGGTTATTTTGACAACCATGGCCTAAGGCCAACAGCAGATAGTGTGAAGTATTCATTAGAGAATCAAACTTTGAATTTTAGCATTGCCGAACCGCGAATATTTCAGCATATGAGAGAATAAGAACATGAAGTTATTGTTACGTCATTACCACTACCGAACTCAATCATCATCATCACAGTGTTACTCTCGGGGTGTACTGGTGTAGTCTAACAACGTTTTTGAGGTCAAAGTCCACCTCAATAGCAACGGACGGAGCTCTGGTGCTGGTTTTCCCTTAAGACTGGGAGATCAACCTTTGATTAGACGGGACATAGAATTATAACGTGTTATAAGTCGATGAGTCAGGGTATGAGGGATATGCCGGGCAATCCCGCACACCAGCAGAAGAGCTGACGTAGCAATTGAATACAAAAACGCGACATCGGATTTCATGCAAACCATGGACGCAACTGGCAAATTGCTATAAGCATGATGATGGGTACGTACCTACCTACTATAAAGTCCAGAAACGCCATTAAGATTGTTATAAAGGCTAGAATTGTTGCTGGTACAAAGTACATAATAATAAAGCCAACTAACGTAGATAACTATTAATTAATCAATAACTTATTGCAGTACTAATGATCAATCTCACACGCTTGTTAAGTATGTAAATAATTTTTCCTCTGGATTCTTCGGATATTTAACGATGCGGTAGGTATGTTTATCTTTTTTCTGTGTAATATATAATAGATACGTAATACCTACAGTTGTTTTTGATTTATGTATTGTCATAAATTAACTCTTGATTAATTGGATCGCAAATTTTTTTTCGAGTTCATGCAAAGGATTGAGCTCACTTCAACCTTGGCCGGGTGGACGAAACCTCTCGAGTTAATGAAGTCAGATATACTAGACAAAAAATGGAACAGAAAGGTTGGATGTTGGTTGGTCATCGTTCATGCTGGAACATTCATATCTTCCCCGAAAGGGGTTTTTGGGGTACACTTTGCAGATATTTGTGTTCCCGTAGGAGAAAATAATAGTAACCTTCTTTAGGTCATCGATGTATGTGGATGTAAAAAGGCGTTACACGTGATTTCATGGGACTGTGACTGGAATTAGTGCTAAATTTTGAACACTTTAAAGAAAATATCTTTTCTTTCTTTATAGGACATGCAGAATCTTTTAGATGCATCCACGGAGGGAGTAGTGTATTGGAGTTTCGGATCAATGTCAAGAATTGAAACCATATCGAATGATGTGTTGGCGAAGATATTTAATGTAATATCAGAACTGTCGCAGACTGTGCTCATCAAAACCGACAGGCGGATCCTAGCTCAGAACCTCACCGTGCCCGACAATGTATACGCTATGAATTGGATACCACAGCAAGCTACGTTATGTAAGTTAACATTTATGTTGTAAACGATGTCATGTTAGGTACGCCCAGGGTATGAGTATCTAGGTTGACTTTATGGCAACAATTGGGTGTATGGGGGCCCCCAAGCTCCACGTTGATTGCCGGATGCAGCACTGGCGCAGGTTTCCCTTTCCGGGTTGGTGGTTCCTATGACATCCCCTCCCATAAAAACCAAGATAAATAAAAATATGAAAGGAATGAAATAGAACAGCGATCGGGCATCAAAGTGCAAGCTTTATGCGTAACCGGGATTGGCGGTAGGATGATAAATTCATTGTTCTATGACCTCTGTAACTATTCAGGAAGAGGATCAGCGTACGGACGCAGCAATGTTAAAAAAAGATAGTAAAAAATGACGGTATAATTTTTTTGACAGGTCATCCAAACGTGAAATTATTTATATCACACGGCGGGTTACTTGGGACCCAAGAGGCGGTGGCTTGCGGTGTGCCTATGCTGATGGTGCCACTCTACGCTGACCAAGCACTTAATGCACGGGCGATGGCCGATAGAGGTGTAGCTGAAATCGTCCAGCTCGAACAGACAGACGCAGAAACGTGGAGAAAATATCTACGTAGTTTGTTGACTGATCCAAAGTAAGTGAGAAGTAGTACCACAGTCTAACGCTTTTTTTTCCGTGCGGAAATCCCCTCGGATACCTCCCCTACCGGAGCCGGAAGGGGAGGTTATTTCGACCACAGTCTAACGCTGTACCTACTGTTACAGTTCCTAGGTTTTGCTCTACCGTATCGCCTAATATTAACTTGCTTCCGATTTATGAAGTGTCATCTTGACTCTGCTCGGAGTTATATACATACATATAATCAAGTCTTTATCCCCGGAGGGTTAAGCAAAGGTGAATTAACACCCACATTTCACCAATCATTGTATTCGGTCCCACGTAATAGGGTGTGAGCCTATTGCCGAAGTCCGGGCAGTATTATTGACTCGAAACATGCATCTGAGGCTGAGTCTGGGCTGTATACCATATGTATGATGAAGAAATGGGGTGGCCCGAATTCTACTCTGCCGAGAACCACGCGGCTCGGAGTTATCGGCTCAGTATTAAAGTAACTCAATCTCTGTCACAGAGACAAGACAGGGTCCGTGGGCGTGACGGTAGTGAACGCAGCCGCTACGCAGAAGGCGCAAGTTCGATTCACTCAGTGCAAATATTTGTATGCTTGAATATGTGTATTTGCATTGGCCTGATCTTGCATCGGAGAGCACGTTACGTCGGTCCCGGTTGCCATACGAACATCTATGGCAATCGTTACGCGTAGTTGTAGCTAGTCCATCAACTGGTCTAGCTGCAATACTTCAATATCGCCTTTGGGTTGTAGAGGTCAACTGCAATAGCTTCACGGGAAATATCGAAAAAGAAGCGGACCCCAAGGTTAAAGCTTCGGATGAGACTGAGATGGACGCTAAGATGAAGAAGATTAAAGTAACCCAATTGTCTTTTATGTATCATTAATTTTTAGCTAAAAATGATTAATTTAATAAATTAACAATTTGGATATATTAATAAAATCTAACACACTGAATGATCATATAAAACACTTGCATGATCACATAAAAAAACGAATGCATTAGATTTCCATTTTATAATTTTCAGGTACAAAGAAAATGCATTAAATTTACGGGACGTGTTTCTGGACAGGCCGATGAAGCCTCTAGATATGGGCGTATACTGGATCGAGTATGTGTTGAGGCACAAAGGCGCCTCACACCTTCGCTCGCCAGCGCTCGATCTCACACTGTCTCAATACCTTCTGCTCGACGTGATAGTACTCAGCATTACAATTGCTGCTCTAATCACGTTTGTGCTACACAAGTTGTTTAGATATATATGTACCAGGTGCATCAAATGGAGGCCCAATGAAAAAATAGTCTTTGAAAAGAGATTTTTAAAAAGAAACTTCAGTTTCTTCCTCTGTATTTTAAGGAAGGGCAAAATTAAGGCAAATTAATTTCGGTTTATAATTAGTTCAAGTTTAGTTTTTGTATTATAATTTTATTTAGATGTAAATATTATTTCGTAAGATACCTATTAAAAATATTCTTTGCTTAATTTTTTCTTTTTTATTAAAAAAAACTTAAAGGTTTATGATGGTTACCCTTAGTAGGCAGTGACAGGAAAATGATACATGGTACTGGGTATGAATGTTGCATGAGTGTATATCACATAATGCAACATTCATACCCAGTACCTACTCAAAAGGCCTCAGAGATGTCTGGAGGTTTTAACTCTCTTTGTTGTCACACTCTGCCCCTTAATGCCCAGCATAGGCAGTTCAGTATTATTAATAGTAACTTAGATGTAACTTCTCTGTTGATAACACTAATCTTAGGGCCCTGGTAACTTTACTGACCAGCAGAAACAACCCAATGAACAACTTGTGATGCATAGCTGTGATTTTTTAAAGGTGGTGGGTCCCCTCTTGGAAGGCTCCAAGTACCACTAGCCCACTTGTGCCAGGGATCAACAAAAAGCAGTGAAATATTATTTTTAGAAATATAACACTTACCAGTACAGGACGGGATCTCCAAAATCCATATCAAATCTGAAATGTGAAAACGCTAGAAGTGTTCCCTTCTTTTCTCTGGCAACAAGGTACCATGCAGAATCATCTGTCATCTCCTCCACTTTGCGCTCCTTGTTCCAGCCCCAAGCACATGTTGAATATCTAAAATCATAATTTATTTGATTACTTCAGGAAAAAATAATTACTCAGGTGGTGCTTGGACTTGAGCCTACAACCTTTCCCTTAAAGATGGAATGCTCTTCCTTTTTTTGTATAGTTAGCATAATAAATGCTATAAAATTTCATTACAATCATATTTTATGTTTAGCTACTAACTTTGGTTGAGTCAGACCCTACTGGCTGCCTTTTCTAAGAAGAATTTCATGTTCATAAGATATTACTGCTAATGATGTTCTGTCTATGTTCTAAGACAAGTTACATACTGGTCTACAATTTGAATTTAAATAGATATTATTTTCATGCATACATATTGCTTGATTCATATATCTTGGACCTAAACCTCAAGATATAAAAGGCCCTAACATGCTCAGTTTGTTATATAATGAACTATACTTGGTGAATTTGAGCTCGTCCACTGCAGTAGCTCCCGATGCTATTTTCAAAATACATCTAACAAAAGTGTACATAGAGCACAATTTAACACGCTCAGCGCCAAGCCTATTTTACACATTTCTTCCATTTTGGGACAATTCTATTTTAGCTTTTTTTATCTTTATAGAGTTATCCTAACACAAAAAAATAAAAAATGTTTTCCCCCCTCTTTTTCTTACCCCTTTTTTTCTTGTGTATCATATTTGATACACATGGCCTGTGAAATAATTTTTATACGTCACCTATTTCCCAGGCCATGTGTATCAGAAAAGATACACACTTTTAAGTCTATACTGATAAAGGATATACGTGGAACCTTATGATTTACTGCGGAAAATCCAGAGACAAAGAAATCGAGGTTTCAGAAAAAACAGTAGACGTCCTTAGCGGAGGGTTTGCTAGATGAGGGCAGGACACTATATACCGATAACTATTATACAAGTGTACCACTCGCGTATCGTTTGAGACAGAGTAAAATAAAAAAAAACCATCGATGGAAAGCTGGTAAGAGCCTCTCAAGTTTTCACAAAATGTTCCGTACTTATGTGAAATTTTCTTATGTCAAAATTGTTTTACTGCTACACATTAGGTAATTTCTTACCAAATGGACACTTTCTTAATTTTTAATTTTTTTGTAACTTTATATGATCATTTAGTGATTTTTACTTGTCGAAATAGCGTTGATTGTTCAGTTAGAAATGGCTTATTTGATTGATCTTTTCAAAATAAATTAAAAAAAACTATTTTTCTATTTTTATTCACCCGATCCCCAACCCAAATACACACAGAAGTTCGCACAGGCCAGGGCTATTCATTGCCGGTATAAAATGTATGAAAAACGTGTGCATTTCTGATACACAACGCTTTTACCGAAACAAGTCGTGTGTATCAAAAATGATACACAATGTTATAGCAATGTGTATCAGAAATGATACACATGGCGCTGAGCGTGTTAAGTCTGGGTTGTCAAAGGTATAAGAATCGAGCTTATATACTTATTGAGGTAACAGCTCCCATGTACTAAAATTAATGATGTATTGAAAGAAGGACAGGTCAGAGCACTAAAAACCAGCAGGCTAGCAAGGTCTGATAACTGTAGACTCTACAGTCACACAGGTATATCAGATATTGCCATATAGGACAGGACTTGAACCTGGACATGGCCCAGATAGCTGGAATTATCTTCTGTATGGTAAATATTCCATTTCGTGAACTATTATGGTAATTGTAGTGAAATAGATATGTTAGTTACATTACTTGGTCTATATTATAGTTCATAATTATAATAAGATACTATCCCTAATTATTTTAAATGTGAAAGTTTGTAAAGATGGTGAGATGTCCCATTGATTTTATTGTTCAATCACACTCAAACAGCTACACTGCCTATAATTTGGTACAGGGTAGATTACTGGCCAGAATAATATATAGGCTACTATTATTATCTCTGGAATAGGTTCCCAGAAGTTGCAGGAACAAGATCTGAATTTCAGATAAAGCCACTGGTGTTTCCTACATCCGCAAATTATAACACATGTCCCAGAGAATGATTATCCCATTAGCAACATAAGAAATAAAATACATAAAATTAAATATCTTTAAATTCATGCTTACAGGAGCTTCATATTTCTTTCAGTCAAATCTATAGCCCATTGGAGGACGTTTTTATCAAGTTCATTGACTCTTTGGATATACATTTCAACCTCCAGATCATTATTTCTGTACACTAAAAGTTCCTTACAAAGTGTAGCCATGTCTTGTAATTTGTTAGCTACGGTTACATGGGTCATTCCATCAGCGATACGACGTTGTTCCAGCTTCCGTGCTTGACGCTTTTCTTTATTTTTGTTAACATTTGCCTGCGTCTTTTTCTGAAACGGTTATGTTACAATTTTATATGCTTATGTGTTGTTTACGACATCTAGAAATAAATGCATAAGACATGAACTCACTCCCATTTTTGCTAAACTGATCTGACTTCACGAATTTTAAATTGTAAAAGGTTTTCAGATAAAGTAATTATAATTATATTTAAGCGGGAAAAACTGCAAACAACAATATGAAGTTCTATGATTACGATGCGCTTGTTTTTGACACATTTGACATAAGTTTGTCTTTGTCCGATATACTGTGCTCTTGCTCTGTGCTACATTTCAAGCTTACTTTCTGAGATTTGTGAAAAATCAATGAAATCATATCCTCAGACGTCTAGTGTATTCTAAGTCTATGTCCTCAGAACATCAACGTTGTAACATTGCCTTGTACATAGGATATGTAAGAGAGTTGGCCACGGTGAGCATTGTTAAATCTTCACATTACAGTTAAAAAGAAGCTTGATTGGGATGGTGCATACAAAGCTTTATACAGGTAGCAACGGCTCTAAGCTGGTTCGCTTTGTCTATGGTATCCTAATAGCCTCCTGGGGTTGTCTGTCATCTGTCACTGAAGTCCGCCAAATTTGAATTTTTCTCACTTGATTATTCGTAACACGACGAATGTGATTGGAAAATCGATACCCGGTACGAATTGCTATAAAAAGTACCTCTGTATTTATAACTTTAATAATACAACATTTAAAAATAGAAGCTGCATTTATTTAATCGATATATCGTTAAAACTACGCGCTTGAATTTATTGGCTCACTGCCAATTTTAATTCTGTCTTCCTTCAACTTCAGTCTTCAGTTCATATATTTACACCTCGCGTGTGCGGGCTTCATACAAATTTAGTGATCTTTTGCGATTGTGTCTGAAAATGACTGATTTCAAGAACATGAAATACATTAAACTATTTCAAACAGGAGATTTAATGCCAACCTTAGGCTTAGGAACTTGGCAGGTATGAATAGTAATAATTTGCTTCATGTAATGTCATATTAATAATTATATTAGATAACTTATGGGTAGGTACTTTTTTGTAGGCTCCACCAGAAGTCGTAGAAGCAGCTGTTTATAAGGCTTTAGATTTGGGGTACAGACATTTGGACACAGCTTTTAATTATAACAATGAGGAAGCTATTGGCACGGCTGTAAAAAAATGGATTGATGATGGGAAAGGTGTGAGATCTGATTTGTTTATTACAACCAAGGTATGCATATCATGTCTGATGAATATTTTTCCATAAGATTAAGACTATACAGTCAATGTTATTTACAGCTACCTCATGTAGGAAACAGAGCCTCAGATGTGAGAACATTTCTGGAATTGCAGCTCAAGCGGTTGCAGGTCAATTATGTGGATTTATATCTTATACATGTGCCTTTTGGGTTTGTGTGTGACCCGACAACCCTTACCCCTGTTATTAAAGAAACTGGAGACTATGAACTAGATATGGAAACTAATCATGTGTTAACATGGCAGGTAAAAGCTAAGTAAAATTATTACCTAATGTTTAATGGGCGTCATCTAGAATTTTCTGCTATAGTCTGATCTTTATTAGTAGCCTGAGACAATAAACCTGTGAGAACTATTATAAATAGAGGATAATGCTGTTTAGAATTTGTGATTGCTGTAATGGATATTTTATAGTTTATTTTTAATTTTACAAGGTGCTGGAAGAATGTCAAAAGGAAGGGCTAATTCATAATCTTGGCTTATCTAATTTCAATGAGAATCAGATTGAAAAAATTATAAAAAATGCTCAGTTTAAACCACAAGTCCTACAAGTGGAGTTACATGCTTACTTCCAGCAGGTAGAACTTCGGAAATTTTGTCAAGATAACAATATAGTTTTAACGGCTTATGCACCTCTAGGTAGCCCTGGAGCTAAGGCACATTTTGTAAGCAAATATAAATACAGGTAAATTATGTGAAAACTTATATTTAGGTATATTCAAAGCAAAGGACATGTCTCACAACATTGATTAATTATTTCATTTCAGCCCTAGTGCATTTCCAGACTTATTTACTTTACCAGAGGTGAAAACCATTGCAGACACCTATAATAAAACCCCAGCACAAATATTGCTTCATTTTTTAGTACATGAGAAAATAGTTGTGATCCCGAAGAGTACTAATGAGCAAAGGTTAAAGGTGAGATTTTTTTTCATAAAATATCACAACATAAATCTATGCACTTATTTAAACAGTGATTAATAATGGTGTTTCGTCTTTAGGAAAATATGGAGATATACGATTTCGAATTAACACCAAGTGAAACGGAGTGTCTGAGGAAGTTAGACAGAGGAGAAGATGGTCGTATTTTCAATTTCTTGTTTTGGAAAGGAGTCGAGAATCATCCTGAATATCCATTTAAGATATGTCAGACAGCAGAAGTCTAAGACAGATGCTGTGTAAAATACAAATACAATACATTCTAGTCAATCACTACCTCTAAGTTAGAGAAATAGTAATTAAATTATCGTCTTCACACTTGAAGTAGATTCTTTGAGCTTTAAAGTGACAATGTGATCAGTGAAACTGATTTAAAATGCAGCTTTCCATTTGCTTTAAGCAAATTCTATCTGGACTAAGTCCAACACATAATATATCATGGCGTTTAATAAATAAATTTCAAGTTTAATGCTGTGTTTTTATTCCAACAAGCATCTTACATCTTACACAGTCATGATAAAAGTACAAAAATAAAGACAAGGACACTTGGGTCATTACGAGAGCCTGTAAAGCATTTTTCTTTGGAGCCGATGCTGTAACTCTCCACGTCGTATCATCGTATGAACAACTTTGAGGATGGCTCTCTCAGGGTACTTTTGTTTTAAAAAATCTTGAATAATGGTCTGCTCCGATACTTGCGAGCCTACAGCGAACCTGCGCTTGAGCTGTTTTTCGATACGAGATAGCATCTCGTGATCTTCTTCAGAAGTAAAACCTTCAGCACCTACAAAAAAAAAACATATTAAGTACATTTGCTATAGTAGGGGCGGCCACGCAGCTAAATATGTAGTTACTCGAGCGTCGCGGAAACCTATTAAAATTAGTAGATCACATGATAGAAAGAATAATGGTGTATAAAGTTTACAGTTTTAGTGGTGAGGGAGGCATATACAAAGCATAATATTAAATAAATACATGTATCATCCATCTTAATTAAAGTTTTGTATTACTTTGGTCTTGTCTAATGTATTTCAGTTATTATAGTTTGTTTAACTCCAAAATAAACATAACAATCAAGACATATCTTTGCAAGTTTCCCACGCCCTAAGGTTCAGCTTAAATCGCGAGATTTTCAAAATGGACACTCGTTAGCTAGTAACTAACCTACATTATCTTAATCTGACGCATAGGTGTAAATTCGTAGAACAAAATTTTTTATTTTGCGCACCCACCGATATTGAAAGCTGCCTACTGACTGGAGGAATTTGTCAATATGTAAATAGCCTCCCCTAGCTTAATCTGACGCTCTCGAGTTACTACAGTATTTCCTTCTACGCCTCCCCTACTATTAGTATTTGTAATGCCTTTGATGTTTCTGTACTATGACATAATGCGATGAATGGTATAGGACTGCATTAAGCAACTAAGAAACAACATTTTTGTATATATAATAAACATTGTTGGCCTAACTTACCAGCTAAGCTGCCCGTCATAGCTGCATCTAATGTGGAAACTTGGAACAGGCGAAGTGATTCAGTAACATGAGCTTCGTTTGCAAAAGGCAGTAGTTGCATCTTTGCTAAAGCTTCAGAAATTCTGATGACGGCTTCCAATTGTCTGAAAGGTTCAAGTAAACTTTTTTAAATAATATTTAAATTTTTAGTTCGGTAATGTTGCAAATGTGACATTATAGCCGTTTCGGAGCGCCCTGCACTGTTCTTTTCACCTGTGCATTATTCCCATACATTATAATTAAATAAAATTACCGAAATACTTGCAGCCGATTTTGCTACCGAAACTGCCCAAAATCGTTTGCTTCGAAACGATTATAATATCAGCATGTATAAAATAATACGCATAACAAAAACAAGTGAATAAATTACTTTATTCTAGTAAATTTCAATGTTATTATAAGGTCATTGAAACAAATACAATTGTAAACAAATTCTTCAAGAAAAGCACATCCGTCACTGACGTAAATCGTCTTGTTTTGAGTTTGTG
The DNA here is from genome assembly GCA_914829495.1 of Eilema sororculum. Taxonomy (NCBI): domain Eukaryota; kingdom Metazoa; phylum Arthropoda; class Insecta; order Lepidoptera; family Erebidae; genus Eilema; species Eilema sororculum. The sequence goes on along the minus strand of OU618553.1, from coordinate 9,887,378 downwards.
GTAGTTATTGTTTACGTAATTTATCACGATTCGTTAGCCTTGCTCGTTGGAACTCGGGGTCCCTCCTCCTGGTTGATTTATCAGCATTTTTTTTATAAAGGACATGTCAATTGGACTTCGCCTCGCCTGTTTGTAAGCTAAAGGCATGGTCTCGGAAAGAGGGTCACCAATACAAACATGTACCATGTTAATAATGGTGGCAATGGCACTCAGCTTGACGGCCTCATCAGATGGGACCCCCGCTTAAAGGACCCGGGACCATAGGACTAGTCCGTTAACGTTACTATAGGGAATTAACGCTGGACTATACCTGACTGTGATGGGAATGGACAGGCGTTTGTCGACCTGCCGCTCGTGGTGAGAGGCCCCCGACCGCATGAGTACATATCTCGCGCGGAGCCTCTCGGCCGCCCCGGGAGCCAGGCGAGGGCCACACCGAGCGCGACAGTACGCCGCGTACCGCCGCAGAAGCGCCAGGGGTAACTCGCCCGCACTCGTCTCACGCTCCGCGCTGTCTCCGCCCATGTGCACTGATATGATGTGTTTAGCTAGCGTCTGTTATAAAAATTATTCGTTAGTTAGGCCTACAACAGCCTCCGTGGCGTGGCGGTAGTGAACGCGGCCGCTACGCAGGAGGCGCAGGTTCGATCCTCGCCTTGTGCAATTTTTTTTTTAAATTTATTATCACATAAAATCATTAATATACCTACATTTTTGTTAAAATTAGCACTTATAAACCACTAGGGTTTGCATTGTACTAAAACATACGGTCAGTTAGGTTTACACATAGTTCTTTATACAATAACATGAATAAAATAAAACTACCTACTTATTTGTTTTTAGTTGGAGATTTGGGAACAAAAAAGATTTAAGCTTGTGCTTAATATTCTTTTTTGTTAATATGCTTATACATAGGTATATGAGTATTTGCATTGGTCTGGTCGTGCCTCGGAGAGCACGTTAAGCTGTCGGTCCCGGTTGCCATACGATGTATGGCAGTTGTTACAGGGGAATTGGGTGAAATGGACCACATGGAAGGGCTGATCACCCGTCCGGTCAAACGGCGTCCTAATGGCAGTAGTAGTAGGCCTACAATACTTGAATGCTCTTCTATAGCGGATCTTTTCCGTCGGAGCGCAAATACATATAATACAAGTAAGTAATATAATACAAGCATCAGATCCAACTTGAGTAGCAAAGTGTGAAAATGATCTTAATACTAAGGTCCATTTAAACTGTTTTATTGATTTAAATTGTTTTATCGTTCGAACTAAATATTAGAATAATCAGTCAACAGGAAGTGGGGAATACATTAAGATCATTTTGATCAATCCGATGCTGACTGTACATTTATATGCATTTTTTTTTGTAAATTATGTAGACATTCTACACAGCATTATCAGAAGGCCTTGGTGGGACCCCATCACAAATGTATCAATCAAGAATGGTCAAGAAGTGAGCATGCGAATTGATCAAGTTCTCTAATTATGAGCATGAAATTAGTTATAGTCTATATAAAAAATAATTGCGTATCGCAATTATTATACTAACAATGTCTCGGTTTTGGTCGTGTTCATCTTTCACAATGAAGATCATATCGAATCTTGACAGTATAGTTGGCATGAAGTCAATATTGTCGTCGGCTTTGGTGTCGTCCCATCGGCCGAACACGGAGTTGGCAGCTGCTAGGACGGAGCACCGCGAGTTCAAAGTTGTCGTGATACCGGCCTGTAAACAAATACATTAAAAATTTAATAAAGTTAATTAAAAATATCTATACTATTATAAGATTGCACATAAGTCTACATTGGCAATTTAGAAAATTTATGGGTTTTGTTAAGTTAATGATTCTGAAACCGAAACAGTTTCGGAATGTCTGTTAGCAATGGATACAAAATGAACTGATTCTAATGCAATTGTGATGCGATTTATTTATTAGAAAGGTTTTGTTTAGACTTAAAATACAATGTTATTCTAATAATGCACCTACTTAATCTTTCTCTGCACCACCTTTGGTTGACTGGTAGAGAATGCCTATGGCATAAAGTCCCCCTATGTACTTGTGTATGAAGTTTTATAAATAAAAAATAAAATAAAATACCTATACCAGATGTTGTAGAAACTATGGAGAGAAGACCAAAAAATGATCTGAAATCCACACGGGTAGAGGTGCGGTCCTCAGTTACTATTAATATAACTCTGTTCCTGTTTGTTCATTTACTAAGCGTACCTTGGCAATGGATATTGTTTGTTGTTCCATAGCTTCGTGTATAGCTACACGGTCGTCTTCACGCATTTTGTCAAACTCGTCGATGCATACGACGCCGCCATCTGCGAGCACCATGGCACCTCCTTCCATTACAAAATTACGCTGTGAAAAGAATATAAAAAGTAAAGTAGTTGGTTTGTACATTGGACAATAAATTATTAAATAAGCTCTGGGTTATGTTAAATTAACGATTCCAACATAAATAAAAAAAAAAAAAAAGAATTATGGTCCGAAGGGATATTGAGGCGGAATTTTTAATAGAAAGGATCTGACGTAAAAATTGTTTCATTCGGTAGGAACGTTATACCTATGACGTCCTTCGACCTTTGACACCCCGCGCGTCTCTCTTCCCAACCGCATTCAGCGCGCGTTTTTATTAGGAGAAATATCAATGGGGCATCTCCGTTACTTAATCATATTGTCCTCTGTGGTCCTACCCTTCTTTACTCAACTATTACAGAAGAATTCTTTAATGGAAATAGATTTTTGGAAATCATCAAGATACTTACACTCCCTGGGTCTCTGATGACAGAAGCTGTGAGACCAGCAGCACTAGACCCTTTTCCTGACGTGTACACTCCAATGGGAGCAACTTTTTCTACAAACTTCAGTAGCTGCGACTTGGCTGTTCCAGGGTCACCCAGCAAAAGTATGTTTATATCTCCACGGCGAGTTAGGCCGTCTGGTAATCGTTTCCGTGAGCCTGTGACAAAATATGAATGGTTGAAAATTGATTGTGGATAATCTTACTATAGAGTGAGATACCGCCGCCAGCCTATGGCCTATGGCGGTATCTCGCTCGCTCTCAGCCAATGCTCATTCTTTCTCTTTTTTAACCTTGTATACCGCCCCACCGCGCGTACGAAGGCAGCAGTACAGCGCTCGCGGTAGGTCTATCCAGACTAATATTATAAATGCGAAAGTAACTCTGTCTGTCTGTCTGTATGTTACGCTTTCACGCCTAAACCACTGAACCGATTTTGATGAAATTTGGTATAAGGGTAGATTAGACCATGAGAAAGGACATAGGCTATGTTTGGTCACGATAACCGACATCCACGCGGGCGGAGCCGCGGGCAAAAGCTAGTACTAATATAAATGCGAACGAAATTTCAGCACAGATAATATTATAGTCCAGATTTTATTTCATCGCAGAAATTAGTTTCTGTTGAATTTCTTAGTAAGTTATAGCTACTTATTCTAAAATTAAGAACTACATTTGGTAAAAGATGCCCAGCAAGGTGCACTATGGTCTTCCTGAGGGGAGGCCAAGTTTAGGTGAAGGCTAATCAGCTTGGAACTTTGTCAAAACTTTATTTGTCTTTGCTGTTGTTCTACGTACCACCAAATAAAAGGGTAGCGATTGCCTTCTTCATGTCCACAGCGCCAAACACACTGGGTGCTATCGACTTTGCGATTCGTTCGTATATGTCAGGCGAGGCGGCCAGTCTTCGAAATTGTTCTTCTTCTTCGGCAGTGAAGGGTCTCAGGCCGCCAGTCACGCCTTCCTCAGCGGTTAGACCAACAGCGCGCAAGTAAGATGAACGGACGCCGACCGATCCTTTATCACGGCCTTCTCTCTACAAAAATATTATTATGTTTTTACTTTCATACATACAAATGAAAGGGTAGACAGGCAAATTATAAGAAAAGAGCTAATTGTCGTCAATCAGGTACTTCGGAGTTGTTTGTGGGAATATTTTTAAAAGCGAAAGGGAACAGGTGTTCATTATTTGTAATAATTAACATGCAGAATTTGGCTATAAGTAGGTAGACCTGATAAAACAGCTAATCAAGAATATTGTCAGACTGTACAGGTAATCAATAATACCTTCCTCCCCTTTGCGGGATTGACATCGTCCAGACCAACCTCCAGCACAGCCTGGCTGCGACGGCTTCCCTGAGCAGAGTGCTGGAGAAAAACCCACAGACCATAGCCTTGATCCAGGAGCCGTGGATCAACGGCAACAAAGTCTGTGGTCTAAACAACGCCGGAGGCAAACTGCTGCTGGATACTTCCGTAAGTAAACCAAGGACATGCATTTACCTCCCAAAACACTCACCAACACTGTTAATTAACCAATTCTGCTCAAGGGATCTGACAGCCGTCAAGTTGAGCAGAAGTGACCAGCACCAGCCAGACATCGTCCTCGCTTCCGCCTACCTGCCTGGCAACGAGGACCTACCCCTACCGGAGCTCAGCGCACTGGCTGAGTACTGCGAGAGGGAGAGTCTGGACATCATCGTCGCAGCCGACACGAACGCACATCACACTCTGTGGGGTAACAAAAACAGCAACACCAGAGGTGAGGACATGCTCAACTTTATTTTTACGCATAATTTCAACATTTTAAACCGAGGCTCAGAACCTACTTTCGTTACAAAACGGCACGCAACGGTGATTGACCTCACTCTGGCATCGACCAGAATAGCGGGGTCCATCACCGGATGGCACGTGTCCAACGAGGCCTCATGCTCTGACCACAGATGGATCCGTTACCATCTAAGCATAGCATTACCGAAACCCAAACCACGTAGGTTACCGCGCAAGACAGACATACCAAAATTTGTAGGCCTAGTCAAAGCCAGTATAAACAACCTACACTTACCATCAGAAGACCTCAAAGTCTCGGACTTAGACCTATACACAGACCAAATCACATCCATACTTATCTCAAGCTACGAGCAGTCTTGCCCCCTCACCACACCTAAGTCTGGGGAGGGGCGACACTGGTGGTGTTCGTCCCTTGAGAGGCTGCGACGAAAGTTGAGAAAACTCTTCAACAGGGCTATCAACACCAGGGAACCGACTGACTGGGATAAGTATCAAAACACAAAAAAACAATATAAAACCGAAATACGACAGAGACGCGCAGAAAGCTGGAGACGCTTCTGTACAAGCATCGAAAATAGTAACCAGGCCTCCAAGGTTAAAACCTGCCTCTCCAAAGAGCAGGGAAACTCCATTGGCTGCCTCAAAAAAGCAAACAACACTTTCACAACAAATGACGCTGAAACATGCGAAATTTTACTAACTACCCATTTTCCGGGCTGCAAAATAGCAAATGAACAAACATGGGTAGACACTAACCACCGTCCAACCAGCATCCAAGACTGGGAGGTTGCTCGGGAAACCATAGACAGAGAAAAACTGCTATGGGCAATTAACACTTTCCTACCTTTCAAGGCAGCAGGCCTGGATGGTATTTTCCCAGGACTCCTGAAATGGAGCGGACCAATCATAGCGGACCACCTAGCCAAGTTGCTACAAGGCTGTCTCGCAAACCGCTACATACCCTTGAAATGGAGGGAAGTCAAAATAATATTCATCCCCAAACCAGGTAAAAGTGACTACACTCAGGCCAAATCTTTTAGGCCTATCAGCCTCACCTCGTTCCTGCTGAAAACACTTGAACGGCTAGGCGATAGGGTAATTAGAACCCAAGTACTAGCACTGAAACCTCTACACCCCCATCAACACGCTTACAGTGAGGGCAAATCAACAGAATCGGCACTCCACCATGTGGTGTCCCGCATCGGTGGAGCCCTGAAGTCAAAGCAAACAACCCTTGGTGCCTTCATTGACATAGAGGGTGCCTTTGACAAAACCAACTTGGACAGCATCAACAAAGCACTGCTCGAACACGACGTGCCCTCAACACTTATCGAATGGATAGATAACATGCTCAGACAGAGGGCCGTGCAGCTCACAGTCAACACCACAACTCGGGGCATTGTGGGCAGAGGATGCCCACAAGGTGGGGTACTCTCTCCCCTACTATGGAACCTGGTGGTAAATGAGCTTATAACAGATCTGAACGCAAACAGCCTTTTTACTATAGGTTATGCGGACGACATCACGATCTTAATAACGGGACTATTCGAAAGTGCCATTTGCGACCGAATGAGACAGGCCTTCAAAATAATAGAAACCTGGTGCACAAAGCACGAACTTTCGGTCAACCCCCAGAAAACCGAACTAGTAATGTTCACAAACCGAAGAGCACCGGGCCCATACAAGCTCCCGAAACTCTTCGCAACCGAATTAACACTTAAGGAAGAAGTAAAATACCTAGGTGTAATTCTCGACAGCAAGCTGCTTTGGAACAGGCACCTTGACTACAAACTGAACAAGTGCACAATCGCTTTCTACCAATGCAAAAGAATGATGGGAAGCAAATGGGGACTATCGCCAAATATAGCACTGTGGCTATACACAGCGGTGATAAGGCCCATGCTAGCCTACGGGGCTTTGGTATGGTGGACCCGCACGGAACTGTCTACCGTGATTACCAAATTAAAGTCCTTCCAAAGGCTGGCCTGGTCATCAATCTGCGGATGCATGAAAACCACTCCAACTGCAGCTATGGAGGTAACTCTGAACCTAACGCCGCTTGACCTATACATCCAACAGGAAGCCACCATCACCGCCATTAGAATGTGGCACCTGGGACTCTGGGGAAACAACCACAATAGTCCCCACACCACAATTCTTGGGCGGGCGATGGAATACAAAACACTAATAGCTGCTCCCTGTGATAAAACCTTCAAAAAACACTTCTTCAACAAAAAATACGAGATAACAACGCAAGCCGAGGAAAAGGACTACTCTGGTATCAAGGAGATGCGCGTCTACACTGACGGCTCCAAAACAAAGAATGGTTCAGGAGCCGGCGTGCACTCCTTGGACCTTGGCTTGAATATCCACCTTCCACTAGGCGAACACAGCTCAATCTTCCAATGCGAGTGTGTCGCCATAACAACAGCAGCGACGGCAATAAGCGAAAAGCAGGTTAGGGGCTTTAACATAAAGCTCCTAACCGACAGCACAGCCGTCCTAAAAGCGCTAAACCACCAAACAACCAACAGCACACTAGTGGCAGAATGCCAAACTGCTTTGAACCAGCTATCCACCCATAATGTAGTAAAGCTACAGTGGATAAAAGGGCACAGTGGGTCCTACGGAAACGATGCTGCGGACGAACTCGCGAGGAGGGGCTCCGATATGACCACTGCTGGCCCACTACCACTACTGCCGATCCCTTTTTCACAGATCCGTACCTGGATACGCCAGAGATCTGTGGAACTACATAACCAAAGATGGGTACAAACCATCGACTGCAGGCAATCAAAACAGGCTGTGCCGTCGATAAATAAACGGCTAAGAAACGTCTCCTAAGACTAGACAGAACAAGTCTAAGGACAATTATGGGGACAATAACGGGCCACTGCCCCCTCAACAAGCACCTACATACCATCGGCGTCACGGATAGTCCCCTCTGCAGGGGGTGCTTCAGCGCCGAGGAAACGGCCGCCCACGTAATACTGGAATGCGAGGCAGTGGCCGCCCAACGATCCCAAATCCTCGGCACAGTGAGGTCGCTCCGCGAAGCCTGTGAAGCCCCCAGTAAGCTTCTGCGTTTCTGGGCGGAGCTAGGCTGGCTGCTCTAGCCAGCACTCTCTACGCACAATGGCCCAAAAGAGAGGCTAAGTGCGGACAAAAGAGTCCCCTATCCTATTCCTATCCTATTCCTAATACCTATGAGTAAAATGGGAGAATGAGCTGCCCCATTAATCTTTGCTAACACTTACTTTTTTTCAAAGGTAAAGGAACTGAGGAATGAACATAATGCACAACTAGTTTATCCTGAATACTGTTATTAGTATGATATATGGTTCAATGGATAATAATTATGACTCACACACTGTGCGTCATCTATCCAGTCACAGTTGACAGTACTTTTAATAATCCAAAATCTTACATACCCCAATTTTAGCAATTTTCTTGATGGAATAAATGCCCAGCACCACGACTCTGGCGCCAGGGGCCACTCGCTCACACAGCACGCGGTCGCAGTACACCGTCAGGTGGCGCGGCATCTCTCCTTGTGGGATACTCTCTGGAGCTTCTTGTAATTTTAATACCTGAAATGGAATTCAATTTCAAAAATAATTTATTCTGCATAGACCATTAAATCGGCACTTACAAAACGTCAACATAAAGTAAATATTAAATACTAACTAATACTAGTAAATGGACCACCGGTTCCAAATGCGGCCCAGACCTGAGAAGACTCCGGCAAGAAACTCAGCGGGCTTTTTTTTTTGGTCTATTTACAAAACATTTACTTAGCCTAAAACTTATGGTCTAGATACAATGTTTTGCTTGAGTAGCATAGCTGAGCGAACAGCTCATTTCCAAGCTTGTTTATCGTTTAAATATTGTTGGATTTTATAATAGCCTTTCTGGCACAGTTTGCTATTTACTGTATTTTTAAATTTATTAACAGGTAAATCTCTGATGTCATTAGGCAGCTTGTTAAAAAAGCGCATAGCATAATGTCATTACTACATCCTATTTGTCAGTGGTCCTATCAACTGATGGATGAGTTCTGGTGCAGACGTTTGGCCTTTCTGGGGTTGAAGGATTAGACAACAGTCAGAGTTAGACAAAGCAGTAGTAGAACAGATCCTAGACACCAAAGAACAAGTTTAGGATGGATAATGAGAGTATTTTTACTTTTTTAAAAGAATGTTCGTACTGAAGTTACTAATTTATATGTAAAGTAACAATATAATATAAACAACAATACCTGGTAATCAATACATTTGCATTTGTCTGGAATTATGAAGTAAGGATCCAGTGGACACTTAGGTCTACCTGCCTGCTCCCTGAAATATAAAATGAAGGTTAAGCTATGGTAATAGAGCTCTCTGATTGCATAATGCTGCTTTATTAGATTTTTAAAAGGGTGGTCCAAAAAGCCTTTTTCAGGAACAGTATGTACAAAATAGATATTTTTGCCATATTTGTAGTATTATATATTTTTTTTTTTTACACAGGACACGTCAATTTGACTTCACCTCGCCTGATGTCAAGCTAAAGGCAAAGTCTCGGAAAGAGGGTCACCATCGTAAACATTTACCATGTTAACAGTGGTGGCACTCAGCTTGACGGCCTCATTAGATGCCTTTTCACGCCCCGCTTAAAGGATCATAATATATATAGGATATATATTATGATCTGACTTATTGTGATCTAACAAAAAAACTAGATGCAGTATGGCAGTGACTTCTTAAACATCAAAATTATAAGTATTAACTTACGTGTTACACTTCCTGGGCATCACATATCCCTCTAGACCAGGCTTCACAGGCAAGTTTGGAATTATGTTACGGCATGATCGACACTGGATGGATATTTTGGTAGCCTTTGCCTTTATCCCAGAAGCTGATATTACTATGCCAGGAATTTTCACCAGTCTTGATACCGTTTCAGACTGAAAAATAAAATTCATAATACTATTTAATTGGTACAAAATCAATTTATTTTGTGTTTTTTTTAAGTACTTTTTAGGGAAAGATATTATCAGTACAAGAGCTCATAAACTAATGGGGATTCCAACAATGTAGCTTGTGATCATTGACTTGAATATTGACTAATAAAAAATAAATCATGGCTTCTCACGCACTTATTTATAAATGCTTTTGCCACCGATAGAAGATTTGGGACTAATGAGAGATGAGTATAGTTTACATTGCACTACTTACCTTCAATTCTCTTAAGTTGGCAGCATGTGCATCTGATGATAATAGAACTTGAATGTCTTCGACTTTCTCCTCGCCTTCTGGTCTTGGCGCAGTCAACTCATCTGCAAGCTTTAAGGGCCCATCATATACAATTTATAAAATGAAATCATTCAATGAACAAATTTCTGATAATGGTAACTATTGACCACAGCGTTAAGAAATTTAGAGGGTTAAATTGGAGCCTTCTGTAACATTAACAGTCAATTATTGGCGCAACTTGGATGTAGTTACCTCTTTAGCAGCTTCCTCTAAAATAGGCAGATGTTCTGTTGGTTTCTTGTACAATTTCTCGGCTAATACTTCGTCGAAACTGGATAAATCTTCAATATTAATCTCTACCCAATAGTGGCCCAAATTGTAGTGTCGTTTCAGAGCATCTCTGAAAGTAAGTAGTAAATATGTACTGCTGTATAGGAAATGGTCTAGATTAGCCCAATCAAGTCAAGGCTCCTATGTAATGCAATCGGGAACAACTTTATGATGATGAAAATCTAGCCGGTTTATTGATTTGGCTACGGCAATAAAATAAATTCCAAAAGGAACTTACCTGTACTTATAGTTAAAATTTCCTGTATGAAATTGGCGAATAAACTCTTTAAACTTCTTTTTCACAGCCTGTAGGTTAAGTTGATCTTGAGATTCATTTTCTTCAACACCAAAGTTATCAGAGAAAAACACACCAGGATCATCAAATCCCTCCATATTCCTGAATATATATTATGGATTTCACTGGTAATTTTATGAATTATTTAGTTTTGTTTAGATTATTTTTGTCAACTTTAGACTGACGCCAACCGCGTTAATGGTTTTTGGCGCGAATTTAGCGTTTCGCTTTCAGTTTCACCCACTTGACAGATTGACTTTTTTTTGACTATGACATTGACAGTATTGACACAAGACACAACTATTTTTAGGGTTCCGTAGCCAAACGGGAAAAACGAAACCCTTACATAGACATAGTAAATAAAAAAGACTTGAAGCTACTACGAAATTCATTCATAAAATCATATGAGGAAAACGCCAACCTCCATCTTGCGTTCACACGTAGTGGGGATGTAGTAGCACCTGATTGGTCAAATAAAATTGCTAGTGATGCGGTGATAGAATTTTAATTATCGATATTTTATCAAGTATATAAAGAACGAAGACCACTTTCCATACATAGTGAATGACTTTTGAAATGCCATCGACTTTTTATTATTCTATCGCATAATCGTACTGGTATTACTGATGAATTAAAACATTTTTTACATCTATAAAACTATAAAAATCAATATGAAATAAATAGTTGAACAAGAAAATGTGTATTTGGAATATCACCTTCTACAATGGTAGGCCAGCCTTAAAGTACTTAAAGTACTATACCATACCACAGTCTAACGATTCATACTACATACAGTTTGTTAACGAAGCGGTCTTGACAGAGAAATCGTGCTGGGAGAGGGGAGTGGTGGGGGACGGGGTGTTATTCGGTACAGCCATACATTTCACTCGGTACTAAGGATTCCGGGCTGCCTCATTTGTAATCACGTTTTTTAAATAATATTTTTTTGTGTCTCCACCGCAGCTCCGCCCACGTAGATATCGGTTATCGTGACCAAACAGCCTATGTGTTCATCCAGGGATTCAGCTAACTCCATACCAAATTTCATTAAAATCCATTCAGTACTTTTTACGTGAAAGAGTAACATACATACATGCATCAATATTTGCAAACTTTCACGTTTATTATACTGCCTGGTGGCCAGTTTATAAGTAGGATAATAATACTGCCTGGTGATAGAGCTATTAAATTGATAAATATAAATTTAGATAAGAAGAAATTACTTTCTTTTTTAAATTAAAAGTATGATTTTATATATACAAATCTCCTTGATTTTAATTCCGAAGCACTAAGCACACTGCAACCTGAGAACACAAATAATCGGCATCCACTTAAGCTACCCACGTAATTATGTAATTTTTCTTTCAAATGTATAAATTTTTAGTCTGTGCCCTTTTAATATCGATAAGTAGTTGTGGATAGTTTACTAGATTCCCTACTAGGCCGCCATATTGCGTTCGGTTCATTTATAAAATCCAAGGTAGGCAGTTTTTTTTCGTAGGTAAAAGCTCTTGATACTCTAAGAACCGTTATAGATTCGTCATATCTATCTGTCTGTCTGTCTGTCACAGCCACTTTTCTCCCATAAAAAAATATATACGATGTACATTGCTATGCAAACTTTTAACGAAACTTGGTTTGAACGAGATCTAGTTAGTAGTTTTTTTTAATACGTCATAAACAGCAATTTTTCAACAGCCTTTTATTCAATTAACTCAAAAATAATATAAAAAATCATTTAATGAACTACAAGATCTTTTATATTACGTTACTTGCTGCTACTGAACCCTTCATGAGCGAGTCCGACTCGCACATGGCCGGTTTTTTTGTTTCTTTAGTTACTTTTGGAACAGGCTAAGGTACTATGACCATGCTGCCTTGTCCTCAGTTATAGAGTATGGCCAACGAAATATCAGTGCAAAAAATTGGCGCCAAATCTGAAAAATCAAAGGGTTTCAACACTGACTATACACCGAAATAATAACGGAGTTGATGGTGTCCACGGAACAGAAAAAAAAGTGGAACTGTGAAGTAGGCGTGCCACGCGTGTCAATAGTAGGGGAGACCGGGTACAAAAGTAACATTTTGTACATTAACTATTGTTACTAGCAAGGTGTTAATAGTATGACATAACGGATATAAATATATGTAAATTAGGTTCACGTTCTTTACATTATCATCTTAATTTAACTTAATATTGAATGTTTTTAATGAAATTTAGGGACTTGAAAAAAAATCGTCTCATGTTACTTTCGACCACGTCGGCAGGTCGGAAGTAACACGGCGTGGGTCGAAAGTAACAGGACAAAATGGGTTTCAAATTTATTGAATAAAATACATATTAAATCAAAAATATTTATTAGGAACAGTTTAATAGTAAAAAGTTAGCATTTGCATTACAAATGCACAACACTTACATACTTATTTAACGAAACAAATCAACATTATTAAAGTCTCTTTCTAATTATAAATATTTTCAGTATCTAATGAGATCTTTTAATTATCAGAGATTATGACTATTCAATTTCAGTCTCTTATTCAGGCTCACAATTATGGCACACATAATTTCTCTCGTCATTGACGCATTCAGCATGTGACCACATTTTGCATTCAATGCATTGTATCCATTGCTCATTTGGTCGACTATTGCCAAAACTTTCTAAACAAACAAGACAGAAGCAATCCTCGTCGTCTGACTTATTTTCCTTCCCTTCATCTGTCTTCTTTGTTTTTTTCCCTTTTCCCTTTCCTTTCCTTTTCTTTTTACCCTCTTCATTATCAGGTGGTAAAACTTTCTTCTTGGCTTTATTTCTTAGTTGGTATTCTTCTTCGATTGCATTCTTTTCAGGTGTGTCCGTCAAAATTGCCGACTTACGTTTCTTACGTCCTTTATTTAATAACGACCTTGGACCTGCTTGTGGTAAAGGTCTGATATCTTTTGGCGATATAGGATTAAATAACAGAGATAAGATTGGTTGCTGTAATCCACTGGGTCCTGGAACCGGTGACTCAGATCTTTGATCAGAAATTACGGTAGTTAGCAAAGAATCAGCGTCAGCGGGTAAAGGTAAAAGTTGAGTGATTATTGACGGTGATTCGTTATCCATACGCTGATCGTTGGGTATTGGAAAATTAGCAACTGAAGTATCTGGATCTACTTGACTGGGAGATGTTGCATCAGAACTGTTCAACAGATCATTTTGCGGAATTTCATTAATGGTTTGTAAAGGACGGTCAGTTACATAGGACGGCGCAAAATCAACAGCTGTAAATATATTTCTATTAAATGGACTTATACCGGTGCAGGTAAACCCGGCAATTGCATTTCTATCTGTGACAGCTAGAGGAAATGCTTCTCTAACAATCCCTGGAATATAATGGATAGTCATTGTTTGACCAGGATGGTTTCGCATCCAGTTGTCAGTGGCTGTGTTTATCATTTTTTTTAAAGGTCCAAATACTGCTCTATCCAATGGTTGCAACTTGTGTGTGCAATGAGGAGGAAATGAGAGCAATACGATTCCATTTGTTTTACAGAACTCTAGAGCTTGGATGGATATATGGGAAGTATGGTTATCGAGAAGTAACAAGCATTTTTGATCTACTGATGGCTTAACTTGCTTCTTGAAGTGTTCTAAAAAGCGTAAATATTCTTCCTCCTGCATCCATCCACTACCATTGCCAGCACCAGCACTGCCAACAGGAGCTTCGCGTATCAAGTGATCTTGATATCGCTTTAAAGGGAATACAAAAAAAGGAGGTATGTGTCCTCCTTGAGCGTTAATTGCAACAGCAACAGTTACCAGCCACCCTCGCTTGGCTGATGTTACGGCCCCCACCTGTTTAATTCCTTTTTGAGCTACAATTTTACTAGGTTTCTGGACTGTAGTCACTCCAGTTTCATCCATATTCCAGATATCTTTTGGGTGAAATTTATGCCTATCCATTACTTTAGCAAGGTTATCATAAAACATATTTACGTTATGTTCATTAAAACTCGAAGCCCGTGCCAAACTTGTTGCTTGAGGAGACCTCAGAGAGAGGCTCGGGTGTCGTTTTAAAAATCCTGTTAACCATTCTTTACCTGCCATTTGAGTGTCGCGCCACTTTTCAGGAAACGTTTTTCCATTTTTAACTGCTAACTCAAATGCAAGTTTACGCACTTCATAAGGAGATAATCCAAAGTAAAGACCAGAACATTCGATTAAATAATCCTGTAGATTTTTTTCCTCTTCATTAGTAAAAACACGATTGACGCAACGGTAGCCAACGACAGCATTGGTGTTTCCTGCCTTCAATTTTGTAATATATCTATATAATGTTACATGACAAACATTATATTTTTTGCTAAAGCTCTAATTTTTTCCCCATCTTCTAAATGCTCTTTTGCAGCTTTTCGATATATACTTCCATGTCAGTAGTTCCTCGTGTTGTGGTTCTTATGCGTTGTCGCGGCATTCTGTTAAAATAAAGACACTCATAAATAATTTGCTCATCCGTTATCCATATGGGGACAAAAGTAACATGTTACTTGTGTACCCATATAGCTATGTTACTTTTGTCCCCAACCTCATTTTCGTTAAAATATGAAATATAACCTTAAAACGAAACATGATAGACAAAATCGGATTAAAACACTCAACGATCAATGTTATCAAGAAACTATATGCAAATATTCATGTTTATATCATATTTGTAAATATACGTAAACATAACATAAGTAAATGTCAAAAAACTTACTTTTGAGTGGTAAATTCACATAGCGTCCTCTCACACAACCAAACAGCGCGTGGCGCGCACGGCAACTGTTTGCAGGGGAGGGGGGTCTACCCGAGTATCACCTGACGGCAGCGACACGATGTTTTGGGGATTGGATATACCTACAGGGCGTTTGTTACTTTCCACCCGCTGTTACTTTTGTACCCGGTCTCCCCTATGTGGAGTTATGCATATCCATTTCGGCCATAGACTTTGAATACACTACGTTTAACTTATACGTTTATACTTCTCTGTCTACGATTTCGGCCTTCAGTCGATCTTGAGTCGATCTGTCATTACGTATATTTGACAATTCTGCATCTTATGCTATTTAATACTATTTAAATATAAATATGCCTTACTGCGCTATTTTTCAGTGCAAAAATGATAGTAGTAGCATAAATCTTCGAATTGGAGGTGTTTCATGTCACTTTTAAGTGAGGATTTATTAGATTTTCCCACAAATCATATTGACTTCCAATGAAATAAATATCAAACTAAAATCAACCTTGTCTCATTACAATAAAGCTTGTTTTTGATCACACACTATATACACGCTATTCTTTTTCATTCTAGAACTTTCTACGCTACTCACTTAGTGATGTAGTTAAACTTTATCGATATCTACTTATATTAAAGTTCTAAGAAACATTTGTCAAAAGGCTTTACACTTTTTTTTATATTTAAAATACTTTTAGATTTTCCAAAGACATCACTATCAAAGAGAAACGGATAGATGCTGTTAATTGGATGCCAACAATATCTAATCTAGTACAGTACTGTTGCTCTGTACATTTTTGGGAAGCCGCGAGTCCACCTGCCACCTGTTACATCCAGGTCTGCGCTCATTGACGACGGAGGTTATTGAGCCAGAGCAACCGATCTCCAAGTCACGTGGCCGTGGGCAACAGAGGCAATTTTTGAATACCACTAAGGTGGTAGAAGCACACGGCTCTCCTGATGGAAAGTTGTTACTGTGGCCTATAGACGTATGCAGGGGCGTTATAGCCGTAACAGATTATAGGATTTATCCGGCTTACATTAATCCGCCCCGTATAAATTCGGTCGTCTGGAGAGCAGCCCGCCGGACATGATTTGTCAGGCGGTTCGGAGCTGGAAGTTCATTCCACAGCTTGAGCATGCGTGAACTGTTCTGTGCGTGAGATGAAGTTCCTTTCATACAGCACGGTGCGCACCGTATCCAGTCGCAATGTGTGAAGATGAATTCTCTGCCTATGGCGAGCTAGAATGTAGCAGTGGGCATCATGTCAAACAATTCATCTGAGCACAAACCATTGTATATACGTTAGAACACACCCAGCGAGGCCAAGTTCCTCCTGAGACTGAGAGGTGACACATCGCCTGCGAGTATATGGGGCCAACCAGCTTCAACGCCCGTCGTTGCACCGAGTCAAAGGGATCAAGCTGGTATGCAGATGACCCGGCAAAAATGGTAGCGCCTGTCTCACACAAGGGGCACTTTATTTTATTCTTTCACTTGCTTTGGAACTTACTTAACTATCTTTTAAAAGACTTTAGGTCAAGTTCTGTGGGCAAAGCTATAGGATCCTTTTTAACTACAATTTAGTATACCCTTAGATCATTCGATAGTATTTAGAATCAGTTAACATTTGAAAACACTTTTTTTATAAAAGGACACGTTAACTTGACTTCACTTGACCTGATGGTAAGCTAAAAGCAAAATCTGTCGATACTGCGAATATTTTGTGTACCCGCTCTAATGTCAATTTAAGAGAGTAAGAGTGAGAGAGAAAATGCTTTTAAGTAATGTCAACTCTATGTGTCAACCTTATGTGTCGGAGTTACAGTTTTAATTAATTTTCATAAAATGTACTGACATCTGTTGTGGAGTAGCTGAATTTTTTCGTAAATTGAAGCACGTTTTATTCAGAAACGAGAAACGAGACATCCATATGTATTATCTATGGAGACATCATAAATTCCTTTTTACATTTATATTAAAGTAATCTCTAATGCAATGCAATAAGGTGTGTTTTGTCTTGCAGTGTGTTTATTTTAGGCAAATTTGGTGTTAAAGATATACGACCAATCAAAAAAATTGTTTACTAGTAGTGCAACGTATTATTATCTGGTTGTATGTGTGAGTTTAGCGACAGCGGTTCCGCAACTTAATCTGTCGTATCACACTTCTACTAGTTTTTTCTGTTCTGTGATGGTGTCCAATCATTTGACAAAAAACAAATGACAAATTGGGCGGGAGGCGGGAGGCGATTTTTATATAGGATACGTCAATTTGACTTCACCTCGCCTGATGTTAAGCAAAGGCAAAGTCTCGGAAAGAGGGTCACCATTCACCATCGGAAACATGATCGAGATTTGGTGGTGCACTCTAATGAGACCTTCGCCCGCTTGTTTTTCAAATTAAATTCAAATTCAAAATTCTTTATTCGGTAACACAATACAACAATAACATTGGTTTGTGATTGGAGCCTCATTTTTAGCAAGAAATGCTTGTAGTAGGACACTCCGGCATAAAAGGAGGCTCCAATCACAAACCAATGTTATTGATGTATTTTGTTACCGAATAAAGAATTTTGAATTTGAATTGAATTTGAATTGTTTTTACAGCGTAGCCTTGATTAATCGTTTAACAATACGATTTTTGCCCATTTTAGAAAATTATGACCATCAGAGGTATTTTATACATATATATACTATACCATACAGGATTTTATAGACATGGTAACTAATTAAATACTGAAGTCAGCCGAGTAGTGTAGAGAGGTACTTCGTGAACGCACTTCGTGCAACTTCGGGCCCTTTGACTCGGGCGCAAAAACCGACAACAAATGGAAGTCGCCCGAGGCGAGGTGTAGTTTGACGAGGTAAGCCGAAGTGCATCTCCACACTATCGTATTCGTCTAACTTCGTTCAACTTCGCGAGTAGTGTATAGGAGGTATAATTCTTTTTTTAAATCGCGCCATGACATTCTGGTAGACCTATACATTATAAGTCAGTACAGGTTCACAGTCGCCGCAAGAGCACGTCTCGCATGATTTTGTTTAGGGACTGGATTTTTCAATAAGGAATGGAATAGAAAGCTCTATCATTTATTGACAAATACAGAGATAAGGCAATAACTTAGTAAGTTAGGTAAAGCTCACTCAACCTCCAAAACTGCCATTTTAAAACAACGAAGCACAAAGGAACAGAGCGCTTAAGATGAGCGTTCGCCGCGTAAACTGTAACGTGACTGTAATGTAACACGATCGCCGTGAACGTTACATTACACCGAAAAGTTACAAATCAGTCGCCGTCTTAAGCGACGTCCAGTACCGTAGTCATTTAGAAGACAAGCTTAAGCTGGCTTCAAAGAAACTAGGAGTGCTTAACAGGGCGAAGCAGTACTTCACTGTGCGGCAGCGACTACTTCTTTATAAAGCACAGGTTCGGTTCGGGGTTTGCAACCGAAGTGGTATAAAAAATACAGTACGAAATTGGTGGCATTAAATTAATGTCGTGACACTATAATGATTTCATCAATAATTTCACGTGTAAACGTCATGTTTTATAATGCATGCATTGTAAATTTAGCTTAACTCCACGTTTATCTGAAGGACGGACTGGAAGTATGATTACTTTACCTGTTTGGAGACTTCTGGCTTTGCGTCGGAGGAATATGGACGTATTTTTTCTATACATCGCAGACCGCATACAGGCTTGTTTGACTTTTATAGTAAACAGGTGAATACTAGGATAAAGTTTTCAAAAATTTACAACAAAGGGTGTCTTGTAGACTTGGGATCAGTCGTTCAGGCAGGTGGAGCCGTAGGCAGCAGCTAGTCAGCTAACTACACATCCTACTTACACATATCTATTATTATTATCGCAGACTCGTAGATGCCCTCGTAGACCAATGATGTCGTAGACAGACGTCGGCATTACAACATCAACGACATCCTCGATGGTCTACAAAGACCCTTTACTGTCTACGAAGTGTCTACGACGAGGACAATCTAAATTCAAAATTCATGTTACCATGGTTATGACAACAATACTTTTGTCAACGATACAAAAGAACTGTTGTAATTTTTAATAGAATATCTATAGTATAATGATCTATTATAAATCACATTCTATTCTTATATTTGTATTATAGAATATTTAATAGTACATTATGGGTGATGTAAGTAATCTTGAAATTTGTTAGAGCAGTTTCATTAATTTAATTTTCATCGTACCGTACATCCGTAGGTGTCTACTTAGGTACCTCCCCCTACCCGGGGCTAGACTGGGACAGTATGGTCCCCACAACCCGAAGGGGGCCATCTCGAAAGAGTGGTCCTGGGTCTGCCAGGGTGCGAGAGATATGCTTTCGGCAATCTCACCTCCGGCAACCAAAGACCCAAGACGGTGTGCGTTTTAGTCGCTTCGAGTCCGACATAACCACCTCCACCGGCTCTGCTGGGTGGTATCGGTGGGGATTTTTGACACGATAAAAAAAAGGTGTCTACTTAGGTGGCTCAAACATAATATTGATATATTATACATACATACACAGGGCTGTTCTCCATCTGACAGTAAACATACAGCCCATACCTAAGTGCCCACTTGACGGTAATATGCTCGCTCACCTATTACGTGGTAGGACGAAACTCATAGTCGGTAAAATGTGGGCGTGAGCATATGTATGTAAGTATACATACATTAATTTGAGGAGGAGTAAGCAGGAATATTAACAATGGGTCTAGATTGATCTATATATTAATAAATTTACAGCCCGTACTCTAGAATGATACTCAGCCTGAATCGCTATTTATCTGAGCACAGATTGTATAGACTAATAGTTTGACACATTGCCTATACAATCTGTCCTCAGATAAATCGTGATTCAGGCTGAGTGTCATTCTAGAATACGGGTGTCCGAGGAGGGCCAAACCGTAAGGAATGGCCCTGGGTCAGCCGGGGTGCGAAGGATATGTCGATGACAACCTCGCCTCCGGCCTAACACCACGACACACAGTCGGCGTGCGGTTTTAGTCGGTTCGAGTCCGACATAACCTCCCCTTCCGGCTCCGGCAGGGGGGGTATCCGAGGAGATTTCCACACGAAAAAAAAAGAACGGGCGTTAGACTTGAGCTATTTACTATGGCTGGCCTGCGCCTGAGCCTCGTCTGGTAATCAGCGGCTACACCAGCTCCCAGAAGAAGTTGGCCTATATCAGACTATAGGCCGTGCCAGATCGATTGTAAATAAAGTTTGCAGTAAATATCGTATAAGTAGTGATTTTTGTGTAACAAATAAAGGTTCACGCGGGAGCAACTTGGCGGGCACAAAATCGATTGCGCAATAGTATGAAAAATGTTTACAACTCCGGAGTAACCGGTCCAAACTGGTTGAGAGGTCAACTCGGTCAACAAACTTTATTCTAATTATTATTAATTAATTTGGCAGGTCCTACTAAGCCGAGATATGGTCCCAAATATCTCTGTGGGGCCCCCATAAACCCAAATGTATTTTTATAAATATATAGGGCTTCTCAGTAAGAGTGCACTTTTTAAAATTGGAATATTTTTTTTTTTCATGCTAGGGGTAACTCTGAAATTTTACAGTTGTCACCTCAGTTTATTCCGATTATTAAAAATGGAGCGCTTTTCGAAAGAACAACCCGTTACAATTGTAAAAACACATTACAAAACTCATTACAAAACAATCGATTTATTGCAGCAACAATTTCCAGAACATATTATCTCACGAAATTCTGATGTCAACTGGCCACCAAGATCGTGCGATTTAACGCCGCCGTGCAATTTTTTTCTTTGGGGTTTTGTGAAATCTCGGGTTTGTGCGAATGAACCCGAAATAATTCCTGAGCTCAAATCGAAAATCGTCATCGGTGAGATACAACCACATCTCTGTGCAAAAGTCATGGAAAATTTCATGAAAATGCCGGATATTTTATTGCATACTTGGAATTCCATACTCGGAACATGTCTTCTTTAAAATACAATAAAAATATCACAACTTTGTCATAAAATAGGTACTTGCTTTTATTTTAAAATTAAAAAGTGAACTCTTATTGAGACACCCTAATCCCTATACATACCTACACATACATGCCTTGTTCCCAGTGGGGTAGGCAGAGACTACGGTTTTCCACTTGCAACGGTTTTATTACTATATTGTTATTAATTCTCTTGCAGCAAAAAGAAGATGTTGATCTTCGTTTGGAGTTCATGTCGGAATATTTACTCCGCACATTAAAACAGAAAGCTGAGAAATGGAGTAAATTCATTAATGGCGATGAACGGGTAACAGTTTGTTTTAGTCGAAATCTTAAAATACTTTTCGTTACCTATAAAAATACTTAATACTTAAAAAGTAAGACTATCCATACTTAATATTATAAATGCGAAAGTAACTCTGTCTGTCTGTATGTTACGCTTTCACGCCTAAACCACTGAACCGATTTTGATGAATTTTGGTATAGGGATAGATTAGACCTTGAGAAAGGACATAGAATATGTTTTGTCGCGTTTGTTATAGGTTTTGTAATAACTATCCAGGCATACTTAGTATGTCCTGGCGCCAGCACGCAATGTGGTCCTCCCCCAGGTATGGGGGCTAAATGGGGATTCCGTGGTCCTTACACCCGAGAGGGTGCGGTGCGAGAGATATACGTATACCTCAGCACAAAATCTCACCTTCGGCAACCTACGACCCACTGACGACGTGCGTTTTAATCAGTTGAAGTCCGACGTAATATCTGGATATCCGTGGGGATTATGCGTTAGATAAGAAAAATAAAGGCATACTCGTAATGTATCTGTAAAATAATTATGGAGGTTTTAAACTATGGGGTTTGATTGCCTAGTACCATTATATATTGAAGTATGCCAATTTTGTTGCAGCATGTTTTATTTAGATTTTTTGACATAGCCAAGTACGATGTAATTGTATTCCGTATGAGTACGGCCGGCTTGCTGACTTGCGCCACACAGTTTCCACCAATCAGCAGAGGCAAGGTGGTATACTTTCTCAGGAATGAGAGTGACAAAATCACAACGGCAAATTTTCAAAAGGTAAAGCCAATTTTTATTTTATAGTCGCTGTTGTCCACGGCTCCCACTCACGTGGAATTCTGATCCCGTTCCCGCTGCTGACCCTCCCGGATAGCGTGATGATGCCAATAGCCAATGACACTCAAAAATAAGATCAGAAACAGTGAAAGCTTTAAGAAAGTTAAAATTATATCGTGGTGTTTGACACTACTCGCTCTAAGTCGAGAACCAATGCTGCTATAACAATGAATTATATTGCACCTTGACAACTTTCTTGTAGTTGTCACCGTTTCTGAGATAAATAGAAAAAAACTGCATAGGGAGACGTGTGACGAGTGTGAGTGAATCTATGGGCGACCATAATTAACATTTAAAAAAAACAACTTCCACCGGAATGAATCCTTGTCGTTAACGATTATTGCATAAAATTACTGGGCTAATTGGTAAAAGAATTTTCGGTCAAATTTGGTTCAATAAATCCAGAGTGTATCCCCTTCTAAGTAATAAGTTTTGAATTTCTTACAGGCCATGACCTGCGGCGAAATGTCTGGTAATGTTTTAATGGATTTAGCCGTGATGGCTGATGAGGTCATCGGTCCACTCCTTTGCAACCCTGAGAATCAAAAGGGATGGCCTAAAATAGTCCAGCATGACATGAAGAAGCATGTCAATGAGTTGAGGAACTTAATGCATCAGGTCAGTAATTAATTTTTATTTCTCACTAGCTGTCCCGGCAAACTTTGTTTCGCCTTAGAAATTAGAATCAATTAGCTGTATCAAATTCTCCTAAAAAGCATTTCGATTCGGGCCCCATACGCACACGGAGTTCCCGACACTAATAGGTCACCGGGGCCCATACTTACACCTATGGAGCCTATATACCTATGGGACCCATACAACCATATACCTCTACGCTCAAGGGCGTTCATACTACCATAAACCATCAATTTTTCGACCTAAATAAAAAAATAGCCACCATAAATATTTTCGCGGCCCAAGCAACGGACATTTTGTTAATTCAGAAGAATGTCTACTAATCACATAACTAATCACCCTCTGACGATATTTGCACGCATTATGTCAATTCTATATCAAACGTCAGATAACATAGAAGAATATCATATCGCAGTATTAGAATAATAAACACATTTTTTTCCAATTCGTACCTATTCAAAATTCAAAATTTAGACATGGCGTTTGTCGGATCAACTATTTTATATGGTGGTTATTTATTCTTAAATTTTCTAATTTTCCGCTCAATTTTCTTCATTTTTTCTTTCATAAGAACCTTCTCCTAACTATAACGAACACAACAAAAAATGAATTATTGAAATCGGTCCAGCCGTTCACGCGTGATGTCGTGACCAAGGGAAATAGGGATTCATTTTTATATATATAGGTACTCAGGAAGTTACCTGAAAGGGTAGGGTTAACTTTGATTAGGTAATAGCTTTTGTTTGTATGTAAGTTAAGCATTTTGGTAATGTAAAAAGTTGATAAACTTAATTTAATAACTTATTTGCTTATTTTTTTTACAATTTATAAATCACATCTTTTAGCCCGGCCCACACGCATAGTTTTCCGAATTTAACC
Organism: Eilema sororculum; assembly: GCA_914829495.1. Lineage (NCBI taxonomy): Eukaryota > Metazoa > Arthropoda > Insecta > Lepidoptera > Erebidae > Eilema > Eilema sororculum. Next base: position 9,863,520 of record OU618553.1, on the reverse strand, counting down.
TGAATCGCCGTATCGGAGAACCGTGCGTGTGCGACCGGGCTTAAAGACGTAGTTTTATTAAATCAGATCCCAGCAGTAGAATGATGTAACTTTATTTCATTTTATACGATCTCTGTACAGCGACTGTAAGTTTTTTGTTCATATTTTATAACTCGACTCAACAACCAAGACTCAACGCTGATATAATGATCCTTATCTAGCTGTATGTTGCTATAATTGTAGTCAGTGGCAAAGGGTGAACGTTTTCATAGAGGGGAGCCGGTGGAAAAAGGAAATGTACCTTGCACCGTGCGACCGCATGAGAAACCGGCAGGAGTCGGGTTATAGGGGCGCCTCGCCACTAGTGTATATTATATGGGTTGGTCTGTTTCAGTTGAAAGGGGAAATGACCAGTCAAGTCCTGTTGCCGATGCCTGCTGGAGTAGAAAACATCTATCACGCGGAGGCGAGACTTAAACAAACGTACTTATATCTTTTAAATTACTCTATAGTTTATGTTGCTGTATTGGATCCTGGTGGAGGAGAATAGCGTCACTTTATCTCTTCTCTTGGGTATCGTAGAAGGTGACTTAGACCATAGGGCTGTTCTCCATTCGACAGTAAATATGACATGACATAGTGCCCGCTTGACGGCAATAATCATAGTTGGCAAGATGTAGGTGTTAATACACCTCTGCCTAACAGGGACAGGACAGGGAGTTGCAGGCGTGAATATGTATGTGTATATGTATAGTTCTAACATTCTGTAAATAACGGGCACCAACATACATAATACACTTATTGAAGTCAGGAGTGACTTCTTATTTTACGGGAATTAGACGCTTTCGGGTGCATAGCCTTACCAAAATCTTTGTGGCTAACCCCACCTTCAAATCTGTACAACAGCTAATGACGAGACTCGTTTTACGCATTTTCTGTGTCTTGACGAAGAAAGAATACAAGTATCAACACCCCATCTCAACCGTAGGGTGTTGTAAGAGGCGACTAACGGAGAAATGCGACGATATCAATGCAAGAGAAGGACACCAACCCGTCTGGCCAGCATGCAGCGTGGAAGCAGTAGGCTAAAACCTTCCAACATTGGGAGAGGCCTACGTCCAGCAGTCAGCAGTGGACTGCAATAGACTAATTGATTGATTGACTACGTTTTTTCTGTCATGGTACCTAACATACTGAATTTATATTTATAGTGATGGAGAAGACGTAGACTTGTTTTTAAAAACGAATATAGAAGGTGCCGTTATACAGTGGGCTCAGCAAGTGCATGATTTATTGTCTGAGGATTCCTATATGGGTAAGAAAGTCCTATCATATTCCAGGCCCTCGATTCTACTAAAGCTAAACCACTGTGGTGCCGCAGTCGCCGTAAAAATGACATTAAATTTTAGACTTTATATCTATACTTTTAAAGTCCAAAATGAAATTAAAACAGTTTTATTACTCTGCAAAAAGTAATTTAATTTTGAACTGCATCGCTCTAAAGTCTATTATTTAATGTCGTTTTTTGCAGCGGTGGTGGCACCATTGTGGTTTGGCTTTAGCGGAATCGAGGCCCAGGTTCCTGCTTAATACCTATTATGAAATATGTGAAAGTTTGTGAAGATATTTGGTTGTTTATAATTCATTGCTCTAACGGGTCTAATGCTGAAAGGAAATATAGTCGGTAGTAGTAGGGAGACATACTTACTATACTTTTTATCCACCGTCCAATCCAAAATTATATATTAACTAGCTTTTGCCTGCGGCTCCGCCCGCGTGGATGTCGTTTATCGCGACCAAACATAGCCTATGTCCTTTCTCATGGTCTAATCTACCCCTATACCAAATTTCATCAAAATCGGTTCAGTCGTGAAAGCGCCTGTACTAGACGAAAGTGTATCGATAGGGAACAAAAGCGGGGATTTCCAAAGAGTGTATCTAAAAGTAAAGTGTGCCAAAAGTGCACCTAACAAACCGAAACCGAACAAACCTCACTTTCAACCATTAAATTTTTTTTAATTGTTATCTATTTGTTTTGATTACAGCCTTCAAAAAAACTAAATTTCCGTTACCGGTGGCGGATATAGAGTTCTATTCCAACCGCCTGCGGAACTTAGAGGGTATCTACTCGCAGTTAAGGGACCCCCGTGTCAAGCGGATGGCGCACTACCTCGAAGATACTCGTAGCGTTTACCTCAGTTGTTTTAAGACTATGCTCACCAATGTCGTAGCAGGTGAGATTTGTAGAATCTACTTTTTGCTTAAGTTGACAAAACTGTTCCGAGCGTATCATACAGTGCTTGGACTTTTTTTTTTTAAATTTTCGTGCGGAAATCCCCTCGGATACTCCCCTGCCGGAGCCGGAAGGGGAGGTTATGTCGGGCTCGAACCGACTAAAACCGCACGCCGACTGACAGCGCTTGGACTTGGAAGTCGCCTCACTCTCCTAATCTTTCACTTGATTTGACTTTTGCGGGAGCGATTGCCATTTAACCACCCAATCGTTAGGCGAAAATCTGTTTTAGATTATCCTCTCTTAATCAGCACCAGTCCTTAAACTAGTCGGATACACATTCCTCCCCCCTTTTTCTTTTTATCGTGCGGAAATCCCCACGGATACCTCCCATGCCGTAGCCGAGAGGGGAGGTTATGTCGGACTCGAACCGACTAGAACCGCACGCCGACTGAGGGTCGTGGTCACCGTGGTGCTGGGCCGGCAGTGAGGTTGTCTTCGACATATCCCTCGCACCCCGGCTGACCCAGGGACATATCCTCACCCAAAGAAAACAGAGGCGTGGTTACCTGTACCCCAATATGTTTCGACTAAGTAAAATGAAACAAGTTAGAACATAATTGGAATATTTGAATGAATTTTTTATAGCATTCATTATGCTAACTGTTAAGTTCGAAAAACATTGGAAAAAATGAAATGCTCAAGTGAGACTCGAACTCACGACCTTTCGCTTACAGGGCGACTGCTCTGCCAACTGAGCTATTGAACACCACCTGAATCATTCCAAATTTACCTTCTCTTTATATCCGTCTATAAGGGCGACGGTGCAGCCATCTACCAACATTCTTACGAACTGTTGGAAACAATGAATGATTTTTCAACCATTTTTAAACATTGAATTTTGATGACTGCGCCCAAATATTTGAATGAATTTTTTATAGCATTTATTATGCCAACTGTTAAGTTCGAAAAACATTGGAAAAAATGAAATGCTCAAGTGAGACTCGAACTCACGACCTTTCGCTTACAGGGCGACTGCTCTGCCAACTGAGCTATTGAGCACCACCTGAATCATTCCAAATTTTCCTTCTCTTTATATCCGTCTATAAGGGCGACGGTGCAAAATTCATTAATTGTTTCCAACAGTTCGTAAGAATGTTGGTAGATGGCTGCACCGTCGCCCTTATAGACGGATATAAAGAGAAGGAAAATTTGGAATGATTCAGGTGGTGCTCAATAGCTCAGTTGGCAGAGCAGTCGCCCTGTAAGCGAAAGGTCATGAGTTCGAGTCTCACTTGAGCATTTCATAATTGGAATAGTTAAATGTAATATATAAACTCCTGATCTTCACTTTAAATGTTCGAAGCATGCTAAGTTATATTTTTTTACAGCCATCGTCGAATGTCGCGATATTTATGTCTATCAAAAACCTTTGATAAATCATTTTGAAAACTTTGAAGGGACAGATTTTTCTGAATGCAAATCGCTTATTAGGCCGATGTTTCATTGCATTGGATTATTGTGGGGAAACTCTCGATATTACTGCAATGTGGAAAAACTTATACGTAAGTAAACCTTGGTTAATTTTTATGGGCTGTGCAAATTACCTTCTGTGCAGTAAATTACAGCGGACGGCAGTGGAGAAAGGTGAAAATTTTGAAAAGAGAGGCCGGTGGGAAATAATCTTCCTTCTTATAGCAATTTTGTTTGGAATTCTTCCGCGGTTCTCTTTGTACAGCAAGCTGGTAGGAATCGGGTTATAGGGCCCCGTCGCCCCTGCCGGACAGTAAGCTTTTATTCGTGCGTTAAAACTGCATGCCACCTTGGATATTCAGATGCTGGGGTGTAAGCAGGTTACGTAATTAAAAAGTTGAATCAGCTGTCTTCAAGTTTAGAAGTAGATACTCTGGACACCGTAGGTGTTAGGTTCACAGTAAAACCTGGTTGAGAGAGAACTGAATATGTCAAAGTAATTGCCAGATCTCGTCACTTTAACCCTCAAACACGTCTATAAGTGAAAAGCAGAAACCTCTATAAGAAAGAGTAGTTTTCCGTTCTTAATTTTCGTGAAAACTACATACATAACTCCCAACGAGTACCTACTTATACTAGTGTAAAAAATTATATCGATGCTCAATAGAAGTATTTTTACAGCTTTGCTGCGTGAAATGTGCAATCTAGTGATACAGCAGTGTACAAACTCGGTAGATCCGAGTGCGATATTTCAAGGAGACCCAGATGAACAAATATTAAAAATCAGGAAGGCTTTAAGCATACTGAACCATTTCATGTTAGTTTATTATATATATTTCATTAGTGTATTAAATAGGTTCTATTTCTAATTATTTTGGATTGATTTACCAAAGTAAATCACAAATACAATTAAATTGCAATTTAGTTAAATTCCCAAAAGAATTCAGAAATTACAGGTACATTATAAGGTTGATAAATCACAAAACATAGGTCTCAGATTTGATTGATTTTCTTTTGTGTACAGCCTTGAAATGGTGCGTATGCATGGATGTGTTAATCGTATACCATCAAGTGCGCGGATACAATACCTGTCTTCCGATATACTACACGGATACATCATCATCTGTATTTGGCATCATTAGGTCGATTCCATAATTTGTTCATTAAATTTCATTTTTATTCTGGTTTCTGGAAATTTAAGGTGGTCTAGGGGGTTCTAGCACCTAGGGACGCTCAAGGGAGACGGCAACTACTCTACCGAGCCATTCAGGCAATTGTACTCCAAGGTGTTCCCGAGGGAGCGGGGTGCCTACTTAGTACCTACCTACTTACTAAAACTTAACTCCTCGTTTTTGATCACACATCAGCTGTGACCTGTGCATATAGCGATTGGAACGTGTCCACTGGGACGCCCTCTGTCAGTAAGGTACCGTTCCCGATTTTCTAGGTGGTACAGTTCGCTCAATAATAAACTTTTTAGTCAAAATTTTTAATTGAATTTACAGTTTTTGGACTTTTTTTTTTTTTTAAATCAGGAAAGCCTATACTGTTTTTTGCACCGCCGACGAGGACTTTCGGTCCGTAGTTTTCGAGAAAAACGCAATTTTCATAAACGCCGTGTATCGAGCCTGTATCCATACTTCCTTATTTAATATTTTAAATGCGATAGTAATTCTGTCTTTCTATTTCTATGATACGCTTTCACGCCTATACCACTGAACCGATATTGATGAAACTTGGTATACGGATAGATTAGATTAGACCTTGAGACAGGACATCCGTACTTAATATTATAAATGCGAAAGTAACTCTGTCTGTCTGTCTGTCTGTCTGTCTGTCTGTCTGTCTGTCTGTCTGTATGTTACGCTTTCACGCCTATACCATTGAACCGATTTTGATGAAATTTGGAATTGGTGTAGATTAGACCTTGAGAAAGGACATAGACTATTTTGTCGCGATAACCGACATTCACGCTGGCGGAGCCGCGGGCAAAAGCTAGTAGGCTATGTTTGGTCGCGATAACCAACATCCACGTAGGCGGAGCTGCGGGTAAAAACTAGCATTTGATATTTAACCCAAACTAAATTTATTACAGCGACACATATGAATTAAATCGCAATAAAGTGACAACATTTTTCCCTTCCGGTGTCTTGCCGGTGCGTTGGTCATTTGATTTCGATCGCGTCTTTATGAGATTCAACGTTTTTATGAAACGTCTCAAGATGATCGAATCTATTTTGGAGGCCACAGTAGAGATACTCAAATTGGAGAGAGTTGAATTCTGTGGACTACGAGGCAAGACATTGAGCAACCAGTGCATGAAGGTAAAAAATATTTTGAAAATACATAAGGCACATAATTCAAACCAATAAACATTGAGTAAAATCTATGTAATAAATATAGTATATCTATGAAATCGATCGTACAATAATTATAAATAGAATTTGAATCTTGGCGCAACGTGGGTGCTAAAACACCTCTACCTACCCCTTCGAGGACGTGAGTATACGTATGCAGGCATTTAAATCAACAGAGATCTGAATAATGGGGCCTAACGTCTTATTATTTTTATAACATATTTGCTCGTAAAGTGGTTGTAATTACACCAATTTCAATATCGTAATGTATCTCATTACGTACTTGTGCGATAATGTAATGTAAAAGGCACGTGTTTTTTTTAATAAAGTTTTAAGATACTCCGTGAACGATACTTTTAAAAATCTTAGCAAAGAGGTTTTATGTCAAGAAAGTGGTCAATATTTTATGAATAAAATTAACTTTGGGAAATAAAATATAACAAATAAACATTTAATTCATTATTTTAATTAATTTTGACAATAAATTACAACCATTTATCTGTAACAAAAACACAAAAAAATTAATTTACTTTATTAGTAATACTGGCTGTTTTTGTACCTATGCCTAAAAAAAAAAAAACGTTGATGCGCGCGCATCGCTTATTTGTGGACAAGTAAAAATAATTCCGCGCGCTTTTTCTTTTCGCTGTATTAATTATTAATTTCCTCGTAAATATGTTATAAAACGTCGTATGACATACGTGCGCTTTGAAAATTACAGCCTCTGCTTCCTTATAGCCCTCGCCGATGGCTCGGGCTAGTAATATCGCCTCGGCTGTAATTTTCAACTTACCGCACTTATATCATAATGTACTATTACCAATCTCACATTTCTGGTGTTGCAAATAAATTAATCACTCACAAAAAAGGAACCCCAACATAATCTGAGGTTGGTTCTAATACATTTATGGTTTTTATTTTAAATCATTACAGATATTGGACGACTACCAGCAGAAATACATAATTTTAGGTAATATAACTTACGATCCTGCTGATCCAGAAAGCAACAAGTTCTTGGCAGACTTTGACAAATTTCAACTTGTGCTGGAGGACACTGACCGCAAACTGGCATCGATATTTACGCAAGGGCTTGATGAATGCCAAAACTTAGAACATTTCTTTAAGGTTACATTAACATTACTTACCTTAGGCATAATATGTTTTATACCACATAATGTGGCAGGCAAGCACACGGCCCACCTGATGGAAAGTGATTACTGTGGCCTAGGTATATGGACGTGTGCAATAGCAGGGTTGTCGCACTCGTGCTGTCGACCTTGTAAGAAAAGTTTGAGTAAGTACTATTTGATAGTTCTATTTATGAATATGTCTAATAATGTTTCAGTTTTTCCAAATCATGGGAGATTTGTTTCACCGACCTGTAATAAAAAAAGAAATCACGCCCAAGCTTACAAGGTTAGTCACGTATATGGACGCCAATCTGGATGCTGTAAAAGAAATATTCGACCAAGAAATGGCGGTAAGTATCACAGTTTTAAACAATGATAATATTATAAAATGTAGATATGTTGTTCACACTCTATAATTTCAACAAACGACGATCTACCAATCAGAGACGCGGCAGAGCGCTACGGAAGAAAACAGCTAGGTATCTATATAATTTTTGAAACAGCCTGAATGTAATTTTTATAGCATTTATTAAGCTAACTTTTTAAATTCGAAATACAACATAAGGGAAAGGTCGTGGGTTCAAGTCCCAATTGAGCGCTTCTTTTTCCCCGATGTATTTCGAATTTAAACAGCTTTTTAGATTTTCGCTACTCACTTTGTACTAACAGTAATCAAGTGAAGAGACAAACTAAGCGAAATAGTAATACCTTTCAATGCTGACACTCAGCAAAGACTGCTGTATGTGAGCACGTAAAACAGGGGACTTATCTTATGGTGGTTATTATACCGGTGAGGTGAGGTGTGGGTAGGCCGAGAATAGTATCACATTCCATCAGATCGGCCGTGTGTTTATCTGCCACCTGAGTGATATAAAGAAACAAATAATTTATTGTAGAAAACTTAAGCTTCAAACTATGAGACAACCAATTAATCAATCAATCAAAGAATCAATTTCATTTATTCAGTTTAGGCACATAAAGAGTACATATGAACGTCAGAATTTTACAATAATGTCAGTTATCATAGAAAAAATAAATAAAATAAATCATTGGAAAATGATTCTTTCGCTTGTTCGGTAGCTTGGTTCTACTGAGAAGATACTAGCAAGAAACTCAGTGAACTCGATTATCCTTCTTTTTTATTAAATATGGTTTTATTTATAACAAATTTATACAGTACGAGCAAGAGATGAGATTAGGATGACCGTGTATCTTTATCATTAAGTATTCGTCTAATTTATATTTAAAAAAATTATTAAGCATTTTTCACTTCAATTTTAAATTTATTTAGTGGCATGTCTATCAGATCCTGAGGAATTTTATTAAACATTTTTATACTTTTGCCTACATACGAATTACCAACCTTATGAAGCCTGAGTCTTGCCACTGCAAGTTTATTTTTATTTTGAGTATTATAATTGTGTTGGTCAGAGTTTTTTTGAAGAGATCCAAGTTCTTGCGTACATATAAGATATTATCATAAATGTATTGGGAAGCAACCGTTAAAATATTAATTTCACGAGTCACGGGGTCTGAGACTATAGATTGCTCGTATCGCGCGTTTCTGTTATATGAAAATAGTTTCAACGGCAGCTGAGCCCCACAGCATCAGACCATACGACATAACGCTATTAAATTAGCTAAAATAAACTAACCATGCCGTAACTCACGACTGTAAATCAGTAAGAAGAGGTGTATACCCACATTTCGCCAATTACGATCTTCGGTCCCAAGTACTAAGGGGTGAGCCTATTGCCGTCAAGCGCTCAGGTGCATATCGTCTAAAATATTAACTTGACTATAGTTGCAACTCGTCTAGAGTTCCAAAATGACCAGTATTATTTTGTCCAATTCTACAAATGGTCCACAGTATCAAATTGTCCAAGCGGCAAATTGTCTAAAGTTTCCATTAGGAACTTCTAATCTGGTCGTACCTAATGATGTTATATTAAAGGGAATGGAAGAACATGGAAACGTGGCTATGTGGAGCGGGACTACGGTTCACAAAGTTCCCTTTTATTTTAAGTGGTAGGTTTTGTCGACCACGTCAGTGGTCACAATTAGTTTAATTATTTTTATAGAGAAATTACTTGCTGTATACCTCGCGACACGACACGACAGTATCAAACTTATAGGTATAACCCGAATAGAGAGAGTGCAGGCCAAATTTGCGGAGGCTTGTAATTAGCAATGTAAAATGATAAGGAAATAGATACTTCTTGTGAATCAGTACCATTAAGGTAAACACTCAAACAATAATAAAAGGATACTTTTATTATGTCATACATACATACATATAGACATAATGCTACTAAGACATGCTACTATGTATAATATGTGGTGTTTAATTGGTTGTAATATGGGTGTTTCTATGTATAATATGTATATATTTACAAAAAAAGTATATAAGTATGTTTATGCACATTCTAGATTCCATAACACAAGCTATAAAAGCTGACCATGGATCAAGATAGCGTTGTGTAGAATGCTGTGGAATATTTATCATGATACTATGGACAAAATGATACTATGGACATAATGATACTTTATTCAAGTTGATATTTTAGACGATATTTACCTGAGCGCCGTCAAGCGGATACTTAGTCATGGACTGTATATTTACTGTCGGATGGAGCAGTACTATCCCTTATTCGCTTTACGACAACCACGGGGTGATGAGATACGAGAGATACGGAAGAGATGGGGTGTAAATAATAAGATACACTAAATAAATCACACTATTCTTATTTGGAGTAGTTACCTATTATTCTTACTCAGAAAATAAAATAAAATTGTTATATTTCAGAAATTAACCAAAGGTCCTGAAAGACCAATGGCGGATTCTTATCTTTCACCAATCGCGGGTGTGCTATGGTGGGTTTACAAATTGCGAAGACGAATTTTAAATCCTATGGAAGATTTCATCTTGTTCGAAGATCCGTCAGTATTGCAGTTGTTTTAACATTATTTACAGTGACAAGACGTTCCTGTTCTAAAATTAATAATTTATTCTTATAGAATTATAAACTCTGATTACGCAGTGTATATGAAACAGAAGGCTAATGAAATGCTGGTATACTTAAACCAAGTGGAAGACAGGCAGTTTAAAGCGTGGTGTGTCACCGTTCCTCCAACTTGTAAAGTGCACCTGGCCAAGAACTTAATTTATAGAGACCCTCCATATGTCAGAAACAATTTCAGTGTAGAGGTAATATTAGCTCATATTTATATTATATTATTAAAGATACGTATATTTCTCATGTACCTACGCGTTAAGTGAAAGTCTCCGTATTGCACCTAGAACCACGTGTCGGTACTCTTTTTAGCTCTGGTTTTTCTTGAGATCATCGTGAATTTTTTGTTCAGTATTTAATACTTACAATAATACCTTGAAAACATGCTTTGTTGCAGCTGGTAATTCTGTTACGAGAAATACGCTACATGAAGTACCTAGATAAGCAAGGCATACCACCGGATGGGCTTGAGTTATATGCGAGGAATGAGAAGTTGCAGGTACTCTCATATTATTATTTCTATGGTATGCGTAGTTATTTCGCTAATTAGATCTTCACCTGACAAACAATAAAGAAATTACAAAACATATAGTAATAATTGTGATGCAAAACTTAATGGTTAAGGGGAGGTGGTCTTACGATTGTAAGGGGCCCGCGTTCGAATTCTGGCCGTTACACTATAGAATTCAACCTACTCCTGACACAAGCAATTGAGCTTAGCTGGAGCAGGGTTACTGCAAATAACATAAGTGTTTGGTATTTCGTGACTTAATCGAGTGAAAGGAGGGACGATTTCATAAAACGTTCTCTTTGACGTATAAGAGCACTTATTGGAGTAATTCGGAAATAAATCGTATAATAATGTGTATGAAAATATACGTGTGTCTATAAGGTGCAGCGAGCTACACACTACAACAAGTGATTTTGATATAAATTAATTTAGCCTATCACAGTCCACTGCTGGACTATGTACATAGCCCTCTCCTAACGTTGGAAGGCTTTGGCCTAATGTTTCCACGCTAGCCAGATGGGTTAGAACAGGGTTTTATTTCAAGTTTTTCTTCTCTCGTAGGGCTATTATCTGCACATATTGAGAACACTTATACTTTTTCCACAGTATTTATACTATTACCTGACCGGTTTCGTCTTACGGCATTCTCAAAGGTTTACATTTACCAAAAGTTTTGGAACATCCAAACAACAATAATTTAAATAATTTTGGTAACTAGCACTCTTTTAGCGGTGTTCTACACGCACGTTTTTTCGCTGTAAAAATTTACGGTTGATTCGCCGTCAGTGTCAGTGTTGTATGGAGCACTGAGGAAGCTTGTTCACGACGAGGCAGCGCTACTAGACTACAGGCCCATGTTGAAAAAATGATGGGCCATTTGAACCACCAGGTGACCTATCTAGAACGATATAAGAGCATAAAATAATAAGATTCAGCTCTATGCCGTCCCTTGTAAGCTGTCCAACTGAGTGCAGGGAAGAATTCGAAAGTACAGGTAGAGTGGGTACATTTTGGTTACATATTTTTGTACGGCAATCTTACCACCGATAGATTCATGTAAAATAATAAGAAAACGCATAGAGCCGTAAAAAAATGGTGCGCCACAAAGTCGGAATTTCTTTTTATTTTCCGACAATTACCAGGGTAAATTTGGTCATTTTATTTTGTACGGCATCTGTGTTATACTATTTCAATACTGATTATAATCCATTATTCCGCAACGCCGTACAAAAATCATGCGACAAGGGGAAAAAATCGAGGGTTACAATCCCCTCTCTTTCCATTGTCCAGGGGGTGATTTGACACAACATGAAATAAATTTATTTTGAAAGTATTTTATGCATAGATAATATTTTTTCATATGCCGTACATTTTCGTTGGTCCAAAGGGGAAAAAAGAAATAAAAAAGAAAAATCACAAAGAAAAAATCCATATAACGAAATGTAACGGAACCGGATGAGGAATCAGGCGAAGAAGATGATGACGACATAGGTATATAAATAAATTAATCTTTACATCTTTAATTGGATGTAAGACTTTGATTTTGACGAATACATATTTATGTTTCAGAAAATAATAGAGAAGATAATTCGGACGTCGATGAAGACGTTGATTCCGATAACAACTCAGCAACTGATTCCGATACTGAATAATTTGAAGAAAATCCATATTTTTTATTATCATCATTAAATTTATCGAATTTTTCTAAAAAATGACCATTTGTTTTATTATTATCATTCAATATTATATCGATTTTTTCTAAAAAATGATTGTTTTATTTATTCACATCATTACAATGAAGAAAATCAATTATATGTATGTATCAATAATGTTTGAAGTATATATTAAATCAAAAAGTATATAAAACTGTTGATACAGGGAATTGACAGTTTCAATTCTTGGACATAATATACACACCGTTTCAGTTCAGTTAGACGTCATAGTGATTTTATCATATTATCAATTGTTCTCTTCAAAAATATGTTAATGCCGTACTGTATCAGATGGCCATAAAGTACCCTTAAAACTGTAGCGTCACTTTCATCAGCCTAAAAGATAAGGTCTGCATAAAAATGTACGGCATCATTTTTTCCTAATTTATCTATGTTAATACTATTTAAAACAAGGGATAAATCGTAGAAAACTGCTATATTTCATTTATCTATGATATTTAAATTTTTACAATAATTTGCAAAATTGCAGTTGTGGTATTTCTCTATAATTTTTTTTACAACGGTTTCTTTTGAACGGCAATAGTATATAACAATTGTTTTTTATAATATCATGTTAAAAAAAAAGTTCCCGTACAGGTACAAATCAAGGATACAATGAAATTAAGATAATTATTGACATACATTCAAATGAACAATAATTTTTTGACGGCATTATTTTTAATAGTACTTTTGAGTGCTAGATAATGTTTTATAACTAAAGCCGTACTTTCTCAAATCACCCCCTGGACTACGGAAACAGAGGGGATTGTAACCCTCGATTTTTCCCCTTGTCGCATGATTTTTGTACGGCGTTGCGGAATAATGGATTAGAATCAGTATTGAAATAGTATGACACAGATGCCGTACAAAATAAAATGACCAAATTTACCCTGGTGATTGTCGGAAAATAAAAAGAAATTCCGACTTTGTGGCGCTCCATTTTTTTACGGCACTGTGCGTTTTCTTACTATTTTACATGAATCTATCGGTGGTAAGATTGCCGTACAAAAATATGTGACCAAAATGTACCCACTCTACCTGTACTTTCGAATTTTTCCCTGCACTCAGTTGGACAGCTTACAAGTGACGGCATAGAGCTGAATCTTATTATTTTATGCTCTTATATCGTTCTAGATAGGTCACCTGGTGGTTCAAATGGCCCATCATTTTTTCAACATGGGCCTGTAGTCTATACGGCACGGCATCTTCGCGCGGCTGTCACACTGACAGGGCAATAACCGTGAATTTTCACGGCAGACGAAACAAAACACATGTGTGTACAACAGGTCTTAGGTGTTAATGTTAATAGTTTGAAATATCTGCAGTACGACTTGAATCGTCTGAACCGAGCCATCGCATGGTACAATGCGATTCGTGAAGGAAGCCACGAGACAGAAGTAGCACTAATTGAGAAGGAAATATCTGCCATCGACACACTGTTAGGCCGCGGCGTAGTAGAACTCACATGGAACGATGACTGTACATATGCTATTTTCTATATTTACTCCTTTTAATTTTTATTTACCTTCATTTTTGTTTAAAGACAGCCTTTGTGGTGAAGTGGTAGGTAACGCGGCCACTATGCAGGAGTCGTGGGTTCGATCCTCGCTCGATACAAATATTTGTATACATAAATATGGGTACTCGCATTGGTCTGGTCGTGCCTCGGAGTGCACGTTAAGCCGTCGGTCCCAGATGCCATACGAACATCTATAGATGGCAGTCGTTACGGGTAGTTGAATCCCTAAAAAGTCTACCAACTAGTCTAACTGCCAAACTTGATATCGTCTTTGGGTTGTGGAGGTCAGATAGCTAGCTAGTCACAGAAAATATCGAAGTTTAGCCAAATCCGCAGTTAGACTGAAGAAGCGGTCCCTAAACTCAGATGCGATTGGGATTAAAGCTAGGATGAAGAAGAAGACCTTCATTTTTGTTTATATCTTGTCATTAATTGCTTAGAGGCCCCAAGCTTTCACCTTTACACCTTCGACTTAAATTATTTATTGGTAATGGGGTAGCACCTGTTTTATTAATTTTTGATAATATTAAAAACCTGCACCTGTGCCTATTCTGTTGACTTTACTTCCTTGTTTAGTTACGGATTGGATGGCCGAAGTATATGCTGCAATCAATACTCTGCAGGAACGAGTGTTGACAGCTCAGAACAACGTAAAAGAAGGTCTTATCGATATTGCTAAGTGGGGAGATATACCACTGCACAATCGCAAAGCAAATCCAGATAAAAAGGAGCTCCTTGCCGTTAATGAGCGCTGGCCACGTTTCGTTAAAAGGTACTTACATAAAATAAGATATGAAATTTATTCTTAATTTCGATGGTAATTGTTAAAGATTTATATTGGTAGACGCAACAAAATACAAGAAAGCTGGGATGATTTTCGAGATATATTAGAAGAGAATTACAAACTCTTTTTTAACATTCATGATGACGAAGATGAAGAATCTGAAGAAGAATTATTAGAGGAAGTAGATGAGTCTACTTTAGATGATGATGAGAAGGCGGCACGGGCAGCAAAGCTCCAGCAAATAGAAGAACATCGTCAAGAAAAGCTATTGATTAAACAGGAGAAAGACAGAATTAAGGCTGAGGCAGATGCAATAAAGTTCGAGAGACGAGAGGTAAGAAGATTAAAGAGAGAAGCAAAAGCTGCTGAAAAAGCTGAAAGAGATGCACGAAGGGCAGAAGGTATTTTTATCATCATACCAACAGCTCCATCAATCAGTGAAAGATTCGATCAAATATAGAAGTCCATTTTTATAGTTTAGATACTAATTATTAATTAATTATATTTTGAAGGTGAAGAAGTTGATTCACCGGAGGAAGATGTAGAGGAAGTAACAGATCCGGAAGAACTTGCTGACATAGAAGCTGAAAGAATTGAAATGGAAGAGGAGGCTTTCAGAGGAGAACGTTGGCCTGCTTATGTGGAATACGTTGATTCACTCGTAAGCATTCGTACTTCTATACATATTTATTAATCGTTAAGCATTCTGTCCACTAACAATGCACGTTAATGGTGCTTATATAGATATTACTAGCTTTTGCCTGCGCGCTCCGCCCGCGTGGTCGTCGGTTATTGCGGCCAAACATAGCCTATGTCCTTTCATAAGGTCTAATCTACCCTTATACCGAATTTCATCAAAATCGGTTCAGTGGTTTAGGCGTGAAAGCGTAACATACAGACAGACAGATAGACAGAGTTACTTTTCCATTTATAATATTAGTATGAAAGTATGGACTTAGTTGAAAAAAAAAATAGTTCTTTATATTCACTAATATAATTTTTTGATGTGAATCGCCCATCCACCCGTCGTCATTATACGCTTGTTGGTGAAGGGGGAATTTCAGTGTCACCACTGAAATAAAAACATAGATACTTTAGATCTCTGTCTTAAAAATTAAGTTCCTTGTGGAATGAGACGGCTGAAGTGCAAACACTATTTTTTATTTATTGAACTGTGTGCACACATGTACATAGGCGGACTTAATGCCGTAGGCATTCTCTACCAGTCGACCAAAGGTGGTGCAGAGTCAAATTAGTGGGTGCATTATTGAGAGTGACATCGAGTAGATGAACACTATACATAACTAGGTATAGTGCCGTGAAGCAATCATACACAATCATACCCACACCCGTACCGCCAAGTGTAGATACGCATATACATAATGATAATGAGATACATGCATACAAATAAATATACCTACTCATTTACATAAATAAATATCCTTCCACATACATTACGCCATATATATAATGTATTTAGATGATTTATTTGAGTTTATTGCCTCGATGATTCTGCCAGTTTGTCGAGAAATAATTGGCGAACTTTCGCCTTGAAAACAAGATTGCTGGTGGCCTTCCTTATTTCAAGAGGTAGCGCGTTCCAAAGGAGCACAGGCTGTATAGGGAAAGAAGATTGAACAAACTCAGTGGTGTGAGCGGGACAGCTTAGGAGGTTATTTTTTGAGCGACACCTTCGCTCAAAAAATCACTTCCTAAGTTAGTAACATCTGTTGTGATTTTCATGTCTATATTGAAAGTAAGGAGATAGGTAGTTAGGAGGAGTAGGAGAATTAAGAATTTAAAAAAAGAGAGTGCACGTAGGTTTCGCCGCTGGCGAATCGGTAACCAATTTAATTGCTCACGCTAAGGAGGTCATACTTACGGAGATTGAACACGAATCTAATGCAATTATTTAGAAGCCGGTCAAATTTATCGAGATGTTCTGCATTTAGGATGAAGTAGCAAACATCACCATAGTCAAAGACAGGAAAAAGCAGAGTCTGCACAATCATAGTGTTTGTCTTTATGGGCAGAAGGTTCCGAATTCGATATAATGAACGAAGTAATTCCGTCACTCTGTGACCGACATGTGCTACTTGGCTTCGCCAACTCAGTTGAATCTAGGAACAGACCCAAGTCCTTCACAGATGCACTTAATGTTATGGTGGAGCCATAGAAAGTGATGGGTGGGAGAGATGATGCATCAAGTCTGCGCATCAACTATTGACTGCCTATGATAATAGCCTGGCATTTAGTTGGATTCACAGCTAAGCCGAATCTGTTCGACCAACTGTTAACGTGTTCCAGGTCTCGGTTAACTCATCAACGGCAGCCACGTCATCCATACTCGCTTGAGCATACAGCTGCAAATCATCTGCATACAAGTGATACGCACATCGAAGATTACTAGTCAAGAGGATAATAAATATTGAAAATAATAATGGGGATAGTATACCGCCTTGAGGGACGCTAGTGGCAGTGTCACACCAACATGAATCATTTTCGTGCAAGCGAACAGCCTGCTGGCGCCCCTGAAGATAACCTGAAAACCATTCCAGTGCATCCGATGAGATTCTAAGGAAGGATAAGATGGCCAAGAGAAGATCGTGACTGACGGCATTTCAAGCATTTGAGATGTCACCCAATGCCAATACCGTGAGCTTAGTGTCTTCCATGCCAGCCCTAATGTCACCGGTCACCTTTAGAAGAGCAGACACAGAGCAAACTCTGATTGTAGGGGACTTAACAAATTATTTTTATATATGAAAGGGGACAGCTGTCTGTCATGCACAGAGGCCTCAAGGACTTTTGAGAGGAAAAGCAAAATGCTAATGGGTCGGAAATGATTAGGACATAGGCCTTGCGCCAAAGTGACGGGAACTGCCCTGAATCTAATGAGCAATTTATAATGTGGGTGATTACCGGCAGGACATGGTCTAGGACGGTAATAATCATACGCCGACTAATGTTATCATAGCCCACGGCATTGGATTTGACGGATATCACAATCTTTTTGACCTCGTTCGGTGTCACCGGAGAAAAATCAAAAGCGTCAATGTCTGGACGAGGCAAGTTTGCGACGTATTCCATCGTGCAACCCTTGGTTAGATGATCCATAGGCGAACAAGTGGTGAAATTACGGTTTATGTCATCCAAGCCAATAGTTGCCTGAAGCTCGGAATATCGCTGCCTCCCAATACCTAATGTTCCAAGGAACTTCCAGACATCAGCGGGCGGGGAATAATTGATGTTATGAAAGATATAACGGCGTTTGGTATTGTGTATCACTTGATTGCATCGATTTCTAGCAGCCTTAAAATGCGGCCACGCTTCGTCGCTCCCACGACGACGAAAACCGAACGGATGAGAGCGCGGCCTCTAATTCGTATTGCCGTCCGCACCTCCTCTGTTATCCATGGAGCTAGAGCGCGCTTCAATTTCACTTTCCTGACAGGCGCGTGCACATCATATAATTTAATTACTACCTCATTAAAAATGCGAACTGTTTGGTCGATGACGATGTCTCGCTCACGCACTCCCAGTCTATTGCTGCAGCATGGTTTACTAATGTTTGCCATAATTTAAAATGCCATAATTTCATATGCCATACTGGTATTTGCTATAATTTCATTAGAATTAATACTTCAGTTGCCATAATCGTGAAATGATATAAAATGACTCACTAATTCCATTGGTCATAATCGATTAAGTTCATAATCAAGTGTCATAATAATTTAAATCCATAAATTTATTTGCTATAATTTTCATTTTCAATAATGCCATTTTTCATGACTTTTATTCACCATAATTTAAATAAAGATAATTTAGTACAAGCGCCTGCAATTTTTATGTTAATGAGTAAGTTAATATATTTTTAGCTATTAACATATTCACAGTTAAAGTAATAGTATGAGGGTAAAATAAAAAATATGTTGCGGAGTAAGTAAAAGATGTTTTACCAGTTGGAACAAGATTAATTTATTTGCTATTTACACACTCTTATATACTAATTATTCTACATGATTTTACTGAGATTTAGAGTGGGGTTTTACTCGTATAAGTTTAGTGCTGACATTATTGTTTATTGATACGTTTTGTTTATATAATATTATTTCCTAGTTACAGTGTACTTTGCCTATGACGCATAGCACGTCATAGTACTCCCCCCTTTATAAAAATGTTTGCTGATGTTGTACTTTTTCTGCAGTTGGTTACACTTGTTGCATTTCCTTGATTATTTTGTTTATCTTTTTGTCCATGACTTTGTTAGTTTTCCGTACGAGTCTGGTGATTGTTATTATTATTGCTGCTAGTATAATTATAGCGATGAGTACTCCGATACAGATTTTTATTTTTTCAATTTCTGCTGCCATGTGTGTGTTCTTTTCTGCCTTTGCTGCCAGGTTATTGTTCTGCACCATGTTTATTTGTTCCATTTCGTGGGTTTGACTGCTTCCCATCTTGTGTGTTGTTTCTTGTGGCTTGCTGTGGAGTGACTTTTATTTTCATTTTGCCCTTTTTATATCATTGTTTGAAACGGACGGTGGGTCGTGATATTCTTCCCGAACGTGTTCTTTTTATGTTTTGAATTGGCTCTGCCTTATCTTGCTCTTGATTTTTAGCTTCTATCTTGTCGTCGCTCGTCGTGAATGCTGGCTTTAGCCTGTCAATCGACACGTTCACTTCCCTGCCGTTTCGCTTGATCGTGACTATTTTGTTGTCACGTTTGACTACGAGAAACGGTCCGTCGTAAGGTGGTGTGAGCGTAGGACGTAGCTTATCGCATCGTAGAAATACGTGTGTACAGTCGGCTAAGCGTGGGTGTACGAATATGTTTTTGTTTGAGCTTTGTCGTTGTGGAATTGACGTCATGTGCGTTATGTTATCTTTAATTTTTTCCACAAACTCTGCATACGTTGTGTTTTTAGAACAGTCGCCAAAATATGCTGCTGGTAATTTTATTGTTGTTCCGTAGACCAATTCGGCTGCTGAGTATCCAGTGTCTTGTCGAATGCTGGTACGTATCCCGAATAATACCGATGGTAATTCTTTCGTCCAATTTTCGGTATTTCCTCTTGCCATCAAAGCTGCTTTCATGGTTCTGTGCAGTCTTTCTACTTTGGAGTTTGATTGAGGGTGATATGGTGTAGTACGGATTTTTTGTATACCCAGGAATTTGGTTAGGCTTCTGAATAGATCAGACTCGAATTGTCGTCCTTGATCCGTTGTTATATAATTGGGGCATCCAAAACGTGTGATCCAGCCATCGTATAGGGTTTTGGCTACAGTTTCTGCTGTGATGTCCGAAATAGGATATGCTTCTGGCCATGACGTACAACGATCGATCATAGTGACGATGTATCTTTTGTTTTGTGATGTCGTTAGGGGGCCCACAATGTCTATGTGTATGTGGCTAAATCGTTCTGCTGGCATAAATTTGCCCAGGGGTGATACTGTGTGCCGCTGAACTTTTGATTGCTGGCATTGTAAACATGTTTTGCACATTTCGTAAATGTCTTTGTGCATGCTAGTCCAGACGTATTTTGCGGTTATCAACTTTTTTGTTGTGTTTTTCCCTGGGTGGCTCATGTTGTGAAAACTATCAAAAATTGTTTTTCTGAACTTTTGTGGTAAGTATGGCCTTGTTGTACCGGTGGATATATCACAATAAATTTTGGTATTATTGTTTTGTATTGGTACCCGTGCCATTTTTAGTGACCTATTTTGTTTTAGTTTTGTTAACTCCGGGTCACTGTCTTGGTATTTTTTTACCTCTTGCCAGTTGAGAATTTGGGGTAGTTCTATTGTTTCTATTACCCGTGATAGTGCGTCGGCTACCACGTTTTCGCTGCCCGTGACGTGCCTTATGTCTGTGCAGAATTGTGCAATATATTCTAGGTACCTTATTCTTCTAGGGGATTCATCCACTGATTGCTTCTTGTCGAATGCATGAATCAGTGGCTTATGATCCGTGTATATTGTAAATGTGCGACCTTCTATTAGTCGTCTAAAGTTTTTTATTGCCATGTAAATACCGAGTAGTTCTCGGTCGTATGTGGAATATTTTGTTTGTGTCTCGCTTAACCCTTTTGAAAAAAATGATATGGGTTTCCATTTTCCTTGAACTTTTTGTTGAAGTACGGCGCCTACACATTTTAAACTAGCATCTGTCATAATGGCTAGTGGTGTGTCTGTTTCCGGGAATGCGAGTGTTGTGACATCTCTTAAGTCCTGTTTGCAGTGTTCGAATGCTTTTTTTTTATTTTTTTACTATTACCTATACTTGAATTATGTTGATTAATAAATGATTTTACGACACAGATTTCTTATTCACAATTAAACCTAAAACTGCCTCATATGGCGTCTACTAGCTCGACGGAGCCCCGCTTAGCTGGGCTCCTACCTCTGGGTGGTTTAAAAAAAATCATGAAGACTAAGGCGGGAGCGAAGCGAAGCGGAGCTCCCGCTTTAGTCTTCTATCCTAACCTATCCGAGTCGGATTGCACTAAGGCTGCCTTCACACTAGCGATCATTCAGCGTAGGCGTTCAACAACAACGCAGCGCACGCGTCGCGTTGTCGCGGCGTCTCTGCTGGAACATACGAGTACGCTGCATGGGCGTCGCGCGAGCGCGACGTATCCGCCGCGTTACGGCGGCGTTCAATTAACTCCAGAGGAAACGTTTCGATAACGCGACGCGTGCGTTGCGTTGTCGCGGCGTCTGCGCTGCGCGTACTTTCATCGAACGCCTACGCTGGATGATCGCTAGTGTGAAGGCGCTCTAAGTCAGAGTGTTAACGATAATTAATTTCGACCTAACAATATTATGTATTATTTTCATAATTATATTAAATTTTGATTATGTCAAGAGTCGATTGTGAGATGTGTTACTTATGGAAACTAATTATTATGATATTATGTTGTTATAGAAAGTAATTTTATGGCAAATAAAAGTTATGACTGTTGAGTTGTTATGGTAAACGTTATTATGATCGGGGATGATTATTGCAAACAATAATAGTGCAAATGAATTGATGGAAAACGAGAGAATAGCCTGCAGCATCCTCGCCCAACTTGCCTACGTTCATACGGCCAAAGCTACACAAGAATAGTACGCGAGGTTTGGGCTTCGGTGGTTTAATAGCAAAAAACCACGCTGCTGCACGTTGGCCGTAACTTTTAAACATTCATATTTGTGCAAATATTCAGTTTAAGTAGTAAGTTCTTGGATCATTGTATAAATAGCTTTTGTTTAAACTTTTTGCCCAAATAATTTAACTGAATAAAGACGAAATCCAAATTCTCTCTTTTGTCTCCAGTGGGTGCAAGGGTCGTGTGCCTAAGGTGAAATTAATAGGTTTCTCTTTCAGGTTTCAAAGCAAGTAATGAAAGCTGTACAGGCGAGCGTAGATCTATTTGAGACTCAAACCAACTTAGAGAAGGGGCCAAGAGTGCCATTTCTGGAAATAGTTGCGGAGTTGCGAGATCCAAGTAAGCATAAGCATTACAACTCATTTTACACATTTATTAATCAGGTAACCCGTTAATAAAATTAGATTATGATAAAAAATATTCAATTTTTGTCACGTGTTATGGTTCATTCAATTCATATAAATAGTATTTTGTTCTAGACATTTTCTTTTCTCCTTCTCTGGATGTGGAGGAACCGGATGGACTATACGATACTATGCAAGAAATGATGAAAGATATGTTCCTTCAAGCAACACTTTTCCCTAGAATCGATCCTATAGTCCCAATCGAAACTTATGAGGGTAAGGATAGTAATGCATATTCAGTCAGGGTATTGCTTGAATAAGGTCTTCTTTATCCGATTGTCAACCCGGGTTGCCTCCAAAGCTAGTACTTTTGTAGCCAGTGGATATAACGTGGATTATCTTGGGTTTACGGCAGTGAAGGCCGAGCCCCTACCCACAGGTGAGGTTTGGGCTTCGAAGATCTTGGTGAGGCTTTATACACCCTATACGCTATTTTTGTTTGAATAGCACACCAATATTCAAAAGGAATTTACATTTGTAGACGATCTGGCTGAAGAAGATGCATTGATCGATTTGTATCACGAAATTCTAAAGAGAATCGAAAATAGTATCAACGATATCGTGTCCTATTCTTCGGTAAGTATGAAAAGTGTAATGTTTACGATGAAGCTGTAATTAGGAAGAAAATTTGGATAAAAGATAACAATTATCGTAGATTATAATTTAGTCTTGTTTTGTAAACTGACTTTAACGTTTATTACCAAACATGATTTTCCACAAGTTTCTCTACTCGTTATTCGAAAATAAAATTGAAACATATAATTTACTATGGTATGGTACCTCTACGACCATGTTCAAAATCGGGTTCATACTACTAAAACTTGTACCTTTAAATAGTTTAAAAAACTAAAAAATACGCTTATGCACGCACTAAAAATTTGTTGGATATAGGTCACGTGATTATTTTTTTCGTATCCCATTCAGCAAATCCCTACATTTAATACCCATATCATGGGGGTGCATTTCAAATAGCCAATGCGCCATCTTGGATGTCCGCCATTTTG
This sequence comes from Eilema sororculum, assembly GCA_914829495.1. Taxonomy (NCBI): domain Eukaryota; kingdom Metazoa; phylum Arthropoda; class Insecta; order Lepidoptera; family Erebidae; genus Eilema; species Eilema sororculum. The sequence continues at coordinate 9,840,249 of OU618553.1, read as the reverse complement.
GATTTAAGTCACGTGACTATTTGTTCGTATTCCTGACAGCAACCCTTTCATTTGATACCCATATCATTAGGTTCGATTTCAAACAGCCAGTCCGCCATCTTGGGGAGGCCGCCATTTTGGATTTATAATGACGTTTCTTAGCTAGTCATGTATTGTCATCAGAACTCAGAGCGTGTGCAAAATTTCATCCTATTCGAAGACCGGGAAGTGGGTCAAATTAAGATTTTTTATTACATACATAGTTACAAGTGAAGCTAATAAAAGCGTGTACTCGTACTAAGTTAAATTGTCTCAATCTTTCTTCTTAATTCTTTATTGCACACAAACAGTACAGAGATCATACATAAAACATTTCACAGAACATGTACAAAGAAAAAATCTTTCCTTTAATCTGATTTTAAAATTATGGCAGAAAAAAATGTATACACTACGGCCATCTTTCTTCCAAATATACTTTTTTCTACATAACTTTTATTAAGCTACAACATAAAATCTGTAAGTGTGTATGTGTTCAATTGAACCGCCTTTCTAATTGTAATTTGTACTAACAGAAATACGAAAAATACACTTATTTATGGATGGAGGACAGACAAGAAGTACTTGCGAACTTCTTGAAATACGGTCGCTTTATACCACCAGAAGAGTTCGACAGATATAAATATGAGAACGGGTGTGATCCTCCCGAGGTGAAACCTAAACTAGAACAGTATCAGATAGAGGTACTTAATAGTTTTAAAACACAGTCATAGTTTCATACTATTCAACTTAAAATTCTACAAAAGGTATACAGTAAGTACACTGTACACCAATTGTATTATCAACGACATATCTCTTTCTCGGTCTAGACGAGGTAAGAAAAGTAGGTACAACTACGGCTTATCCGATCTATGAACTTCTTAATACATACAATTGCATCACTAGAATTACTAAAATAACAATTGATAGATTTTCATCCACGTATCCACTTCCAGATTGATAAATATAATGCATTATATGACGAAGTAGGAGCACTACCTACAGAATACCTCTGTAATGGCTGGTTAAAATTAGAACTAAAGCGACTCAATCAAGCCATTAAGAACATTATATGCAAATGGAGTAATCTATATAAAGAAAATTTGAAGGAACATGTTCACAAAAGGTATAGATGAATTACATGTTATTACAATAAATATTCCCTGGTATAGAACGGTCATAGGATACAGTAACTCCTATCCTTCATGTAGTGTGCCGAATAAAAATATTTTCTCTTTCAATAAAATAGTTTCTTTCTTTCTTTCTTTCTTTCTTTCTTTCTTTCTTTCTTTCTTTCTTTCTTTATTTCTTTCTTTCTTTCTTTCTTTCTTTGTTTCTTTCTTTTTTCTTTCTTTCTTTATCTTAATCTTTTCTACATGCGACATTATCAGCCAATATTTATTTCGAAAAGTACATCGAACAAGCACCTACGATTCAATATTTTGTCAAAATTGCTATCATGCAAATGATAATTTTAGTGTAGTAATTTTACATTTTTTAATTTTATAGCCTTGATGACTTAGAAGAGTTTATAATATATGCTACCACAGAGTTGAACGTAGAATTAGAGGAAGACGACTATGAGGGACTACTACAAGTGATGAGAGTGCTTAATGAAGTTAAAGCTAAGCAAGATGCCGGCACTGATCAAATGTTTGAACCTTTGAGAGACATAATTGATGTCCTCAAAGAGTACGGCGTGGAATTTTCTGAAGAGACATACGAACAGGTATGAATGACCAATGACTATGTATTTATTTACTGTAGGTATACTAAAAGTTTAAACAAGTGTAATTAAACATTTTACATGTATAGCCTAACTGACGCGGCGCCCGCTTGGCGTCAGATCCCGTTTCCGTTGCACCCTCTACTATATTAAGCATATAATATACATATAAATCTTTCCCTTGAATCACTCTATCTATTAAAAAAAGCCGCTTCAAAATCCGTTGCGTAGTTTTAAAGATTTAAGCATACATAGGGACGGACAGACAGCGACAGCGGCTTTGTTACCCGACTGCCGAAGGAAGGAGGGTAATGTTTTTGGAGACTATGTATGAATGTATGTATGTATGTATGTCCATTTATTTGGCACGGCCTTCAGCCTGAACGGCTTGACGGATTTGGACATGTGAGGTGTCATTTGATTCGCCCTGATTGTGTGAGTGACACCAGGTACATATATTACAATTTCGAAAAAATCAAGATGGCAGATTTTTGGCGCCAAAACGTATGTTGTCAAATAGTAGATTTTATAACAAGGGAGCAAAGTAGTATTTTTACGGCGAGGGCAGTGACAATGCACTAACTCTTGAAACAATTAGATATTATAGAAGCTAACAACGCCGTACAAAACTTGTTACGCCCGAAATCTCGGGAGAAATATTTTCTCATAGCACCGGGATGAAAAGTAGAGTGTATAACTCGGGAGCAAATTATTTTTCCCTCGGGCGGTCTACTTTGAATCCCTCGCTGCGCTCAGGATTCTACGTTAGAATCCTTCGCTTTGCTCCCTTGTTATACAATCTACTATTTCCCTCGGGCGGTGTACTCGCTGCGCTCAGGATTCTTAGGACTCTAGAATCCTTCGCTTTGCTCTTGATTCAAAGTAGCGCCCTCGCTGTAAAAATACTACTTTGCTCCCTTGTTATACAGTCTACTATTTGACTCGAAACTTATCGAGTAGGGTATCAAAATAAAGGAAATGAGAAGGAGATTATAATTAGATATACGTGTCATATCAGAACTAAAAAGTATAAAATAAAACCAATGATAAAAAAATAAAAAAAACCCGACTGCAACTGAAACGATCACACAGAGGCTGTCATGATCCTTAATGCTTTGGTTTCCCCCCTCCCCCATCCCTGTGGACTGATTGTTCTGCTATTTGGAACATAACTACACGCCTTAAATAAAACAGTTAAACAACAACATATATTTACTAATAAAACAGTTTGATTTGCTCTTAATACCTTGGTTTTAAGATCATTTTGAGACTTATTAGTACGCTGACTGTAGGTGCATGATTCCTTTTAACAACTTTTAAACATTTATTAATTTCAAAAATTAGGTTATATAGTTAAAATTATTTGTTATATTTTCATGTAGCTGGAAATTCTACCAGAAAGGTGGCGTAATGTAGTGAAACTGGCGACTGTGATGAAAAACACTGTGGCACCTCTGCAGGCTGCCCAAGCTGCGCTCATAGCTAAACGCGTGGCGCTCATCAACTTGCGGCTTAACATGTACAGGGAGCAGTTCAAGCTTAAAGACGTAATGAGTGGCTCATTAATATTCTCTTTAACCTTCTCTTATATTCGGATTTGGACTGCCGTGTTGGTTCCCGTTGGAGTAGAATAAGACCACCCCATGTCTTCTTCTGGGTATCGTAGAAGGCGACTACAGGATAGGGCTGTTCTTCACCCGGTAGTAAACATACAGCCTATGACTAAGTGCCCGCTTGGCGGGTATTACGTAGGACCGCAAATCATGGTTGGCAAAATGTGGGTGTTGATTCAACTCTGCCCACCCTTTCAGAATATATAGGCGTGAGAATAATATGTATGTATGACGTATGTATTAAATTTAGATCTCAATCAAATAAAATAAAACCACAAGGTTTTGCGTCATGGGATCGTTTTGCCGGAAACTTGGTTATAACGTAGGCAGGAGGTTCCCAGGAACCACGGTTAACTCCCCTACTGTGTCTAGACTTCTGTAGGTAGGGGAGACGTATCCTCGTCTGCCTTAAACTATCCTACCCCTCCTGCTTGTGTTAAAAAGTATAGTTCTCTATCGGTTATTATGCTAAAAGAGTGTTATTTATATACAATATTTAAATCATCAATTAGCCCATCACATTCGACTGCTGAACAGGCTTTTCCCAATGTTTGGAAAATTTAGCCTACTGTTTCCACGCTGGCCAAACCGGTTAGAACAGGGAGTGTTCCTTCTCTCGTAGTGATATCATCTGCATATTTTCCCGTTAGTCGCCTCGTAGGACACCTCCCGGATGAGATGGGGTGTTGAAACTCTAATATTCTTTCTTCGTCACCACACGGATTTGTCCTCGTTTTACTTTAAAACATTTTAGCATAACAGTATTTCTTTTTAGTAGATCCACATCTATCATAAATTCACCATAGAAGATGATTAGCTATACTGAACCTGTTATTTTCAGATATTTTTGGAGTCGTGTAAAGAGCCATACTGTAGTATAGATAAGATTTACCAAGAGTTGATGGGCTATGACGAAATCTTGAAGGGTTTAAGAAAGTCCTGCACTCTGTTCGATATTCAGCCACCAGACGAAAAAAATCTTAAACAGTGCCAACGAGAATTAAAGCTTGCTAAGGTAAGAAACCAGGGCTGTTTTTTAATGTACATAGGTATAAGAAAACTATCAATGTGTTTTATAATGATTGTATTTTTCTTTAACGACATGTTTAATAACAGCAACTCTGGGATTACTACGATTTGGTTATGGGAACCATTGAATTCTGGAAGAAGTCGTCATGGAAGAAAATTGATGCTGATGGTATGGATCAGGAGTGTAAGCGCTTCACTAAAGACCTTCGGCAGCTTGACAAAGATATGCGAGTTTGGTAAGAAAGTAATTTAATAGAATTATTTTACTTAAGTTTGTATAAGTACTGTGGTGTTGTAGGTTTTCGCTTCACATTGTCTGCTCTAATTTTATATTTTAGGCAACCATATATTGCTATTGAATCGACAATAAAGAATTTGATAACATCTTTAAAAGCAGTCACTGAACTCCAGAATCCAGCCATCAAAGATAGGCACTGGCTTGAGCTAATGTGGCTAATTAAGGTAATTTTGTGTTTTCATATCTTTTTATATAGATCTTATATAGTTAGATAAATATTTAGATTGCGTCAATATACCAAAATACCTATATTTTAGGTTAAATTCCACATTGATGACGACACAACACTCGCAGATTTGCTGGAACTGAATTTACACAAGTATGAAGAAGAGGTGAAAACTATTGTTGATAAATCTGTCAAAGAGGCTGCAATGGACAAGACTCTGAAGTATGTTACTAGTATAAAAATAAGGGGCCTATTGACTGTTTCGAAAGTTTTTGAGAAATATTTTTGGGCTACCGATAATTTGTTTAAAAGTGCACATTCAAAATTTTAACAAAATTGGTTCAACTGTCAATGTGTGAAAATGTAACAGACAGAGAGATATTTTCGCACACATGCATAAAGATTTCATCTGTTCAACTGTGTTTGTTATTTAGGGAGTTGGAAATAACTTGGGCTCAAATGGAGTTCGAATATGTACCACATGATAGAACTGGAATTAAACTTCCGAAAGCGACTGAAGAGCTTATTGAGGTTTTGGAAGACAATCAGGTAGGATTTTTCATTAATTTTATGTACATTTCAAGATTCATAATCACTGATTTACATTTTCACATTTAATTTTGGCACGTTTAAAAATATATATTTTAACTATTTAGAGTCAAGTTCAAAACATGATGTCGTCCAAATTTATTGGCTTTTATGAGAAAGAAGTCACAGTTTGGCAAAAAAAATTAGGTAATGCAGACGCTGTAATTGCATTGTGGTTTGAAGTACAACGCAAGTGGCAGTACTTGGAGAGCATATTCGTAGGATCAGATGATATCAGAGCTCAACTGCCTGAAGACTCCAAAAGATTCGATTATATTGATTCAACTTTTAAGGTAAAACTCTTTTTAGTCACATATAGAAATTGTTATTCATACAGAATTTCTAGAAAAAGAGAACCACTTCAGGGAACAATTCTTCAAAGGATCTTGGGGTGACGGATAAAGATGGTACACAGTAAAACTCTTCGACCGACTAGTTTGCTACTTAGTACCTATATTTTCTTTATGCATGTATTTTACATAATAAGTATAGTGACGTTCAGCCGCCACAGTTACGAGTATAAACCTAAATTGATGATCGCCATGTTTTCAGGGTCTACTAAAAGATATTGGAACCACACCAAACGTCATTGTTGCTACAAATAAACCTGGTTTATTAGATAAACTTGAGGATCTAATGAAGGCTTTGAATCTTTGCGAGAAGGCCCTCAATGATTACCTTGAGACTAAGCGTTTGGCTTATCCTCGTTTTTATTTCGTATCATCTGCTGATTTGCTTGGTAAAGCTTTTACTTTTTAATACTATGTATATTATCTAGTAATTCCGAATTTTCGTACATATTCTACGTAATTATATTTGCGCTAGTAGATGATAAAGATAGTAAGATTTTCTTTTTCGTTTTGTAAAAACAACTGATAAATATTAAAAATATCCAGTAGCAAACAGTGCCACTCTATTGCTTTAACAATTGGCTAGATGTAAATCTCACAAATACACATAATTAGCTCTGCTTCTACATTAAATTATAGGTGGCATAAAGCTTCGGTTTCAGGCTCAGCGCGACCCGCACATTCTTAAACAATTGTCGCAACATTTGACAAATATAAAAAAAAAATATAAATGGCTTACATATCCAATGTTATAGTAAGTATGTAATCGCACACGAGAAGGTTGGGCGTTCAATATGTGTTTCATTAAATTGAACTAATGTTGGTTCCCAGACATCCTGTCTAATGGTAACAACCCACCAGCCGTATCTAAACACCTAACCAAGTTATATGACAACTTGGCGAAACTGGTGTTTCCTAAGGCAGGTAGCAAGCAAGCTTTCGAGATGATATCCAAGGAGAATGAAGAACATGTACCGTTCAAAGCACCATGCTGTGACTGTTCTGGAAAGGTAGGATTATTATTGTCACGATTTACTTTATGTAATTTGATTCATTCCTCAGATTATTACATACGGTAGTTTGCCACACACAGGGTTTACTGAGTTATTAAGTTAACACTCAGAGATACACTCGAGAGCTATGAATAAGGAGTATTCATATGGAATTATAAAAAATGTTATGACACACTACATTTTCTTAAAAAAATTTGCCGATCTCGCTATAAAGACAAAATAGGGTAAATTACTTTTTACCCGACTGCCGAAGGAAGGACGGTAATGTTTTTCGAGACTATGTATGTATGTATGGATGGATGTATGTATGTCCATTAATTTTGTGACTCCAACTTATCGAATAGGGTATCAAAATGAAGGAAATTAGAAGGAGATTACAAAAAGATAATATACATGTCATATCATAACTAAAAAGTATAAAATAAAATAAATGATTAAAAAATAAACCCGACTGCCACTGATAGTACGAGAGCTGTCACGATTTTTGGAGTACATGCTTGAGGCAAACTGAAACCGTGCCAGCTCACGGATTATGAAAAGAGCGAAATAAGTTTGATAGCAGGCGGTACCCATCAAATTTCTTTCTGTTTATGATCAGCAAATGGTGTAATGGTTTACCATTACACCATATCCATCCATTACATGCTTTATTACTTTATTACTTCGAGTTTGAGAATACAGTTTGGAGATTGTTTTGTGTCTATTTTCCAATTGACAGGTATCTAAACTTGGTAGTGACAGTTTTGAAAATTTGTCTACTTTTCTACTTTGCCTGTGAGATAGCTTTTTTTTCGCTTTCCTATTTTCGGATTGAACAGCTAGTGTTTGAGACTGGCCATGAATTTATTATTAAATCATGGTTAATTTTTGTTGAATTTAAAAAATCGAATACATAGGGAATTTAAAAAAACCCATCACTACGGTCAACTGATGCCCGGAAGATGTGGTGAAATTATTGTTTCCTAATAAAAGTGAGTAATTCTGTTGAGATTTCGTGTCACCTGTGATGGCCACGTGCTTTGTCTATTTAATTAAGTCGATTATTGTTCTTCTTATGCTTCGCATGACATGATGACGCTTGCTTGTCACCAATGGCGTTCGGTAAGCTGAGCTGGTATTTTTGGCCTGGGACAATTTAGTAGACCAATTGTAGTAACGCCTCTTAATTTTCACAGGGCCCCCTTTAGATGCCCGATTTTCTGCGGTTTTGGTATCGATTTTCTACGGATTCTCTATTGATTTCCTAAGAATCTGGTATGAATTTTCTACCGATCTAATTCTTAAGGAATTTGGTTCGCATTTCGTTATTTTCACGATCACAAGTGGCTGCGTAACCTTTTTTAATAACCTAAAACTTTTCAGTTAGATTTTTGTAAATGAGTTAATTTAGATTTACCTTGACCTAATTTAGCACAGATGCAGGTGACAAATTGACCTAATTTTGTATTTTGTAACTCACTGCAGTATCACTGCCTTTGAGATTAGAATTCCATTGTTCTACCTATATTGAATTATCCGAATTTAATTCCTGGTTATAGAACCAGGTGGCGCACGAATTCTTAAAATAAACTCCAAATTGACCCACATACACATAGATTATTTTTTTATTATTACAATGGGTACCGCATGCTATCAAACTTATTTCCACGCCGAGTACAAACTGACAACATGTTAAAGATAAAGTAAAGATAAAAAAAAAAAAAAAAAAAAAGTATAAAAGTAAAGTAAAGTAAAGTATCAGATAGCACGAGTGTCAAAATGTACAATATATTTATGACAATATATCCTTTTGTCAGAATGTACTAATGCTAAAATGTTCAATCGACAATATGTATTTGGTAGGACGTGTAAAATAGTCCTACCAACTGGTGTGTATGCACACAAAGCGTATAAGAACCTCTGACCTGGCGTTTGGTTGTAATAGAAAGGAAATACTCATGTGACCGCTTCTATGAATGAAAACGCAAGAAAACCGGCACTGACCTGTGTTCCACCTCGTGAGGATTCAGCTGCAGACAGGCGTGGTTCCTGGCACGTGCTGGCAGGTAGGTATGTTTTCGACCGGCTGGTTATTTTCTTGAATTTGTCGTTTTCTTCCGATACACTTCCCTTATACTGACTTGAGAATGTGGCCAAAGGAACTTATAGAATTACACAGAAAAAGAAACGAGGAGTTGGATTACTCAAACTTCCGTTTGGTGCGGCGGCGCGTGAGTCAAAGACACCTTTCGATGCTGGGTGCGGGTTAGTGACTGATTAAAAAATGAATGAGTTGAACGTCAGCCCTGAAGCTTGAGAGTCCCGCTCATAGAAACCTCGTTCTCAAAATATAGTTCGAACAGATCCATTCACAGCGCCATTCATTGGCCTTCTTCAACACTAAGTGGTCAACAAATGAGCGCCAGTATTCAAACATTATTCGATACATAGAAGCGGTTTATTAAATTACAAAAATTGAAATACAATTAAATTATGTGGGAAACAATTAAGAAAGTACCTAAGCGCTCCACCATGCACCCGGCTTTGGAACGTCGCAAGACGTTACGAAACAAACAAGCGAACACTGGCTGATTAGAGCCCATAGTGAATTTGTATAACATAATAATACACATAGCTAAAATAACAACTTAGACTAACAATATTCTATCTAAAGTATGTTTAAAGCTTGAGTTAAAAATTAAAGTTTAAGATTCTATTTAGCGTTGTAAGTTATTGCGTTGGGATAGGATACAATTTGGTTACAGCGCGTTTGTAAGTACCAGTACGCGTTTTATATATTATGATAGACATGAGGAGTCCAGGTCCAGTATGACAATTGACAACGTGAAAATGCTGAATTATTAGATCAACAACGTGATCACGTTTAGGGAGAAGGACAGGATGTAATCCTGATGCAGAATGAGGTTCGATCTTAAATTTAAATCGTGCGAATTTTAAAACGTATGTAATGATACGTAGTAGTTTCTGCCAAGAAGAAACACGCTGTGCCAATGTACATAACAATGGCGACCCTGTGTGCCTCGCTGTCACACTCAACACATTTGCCTCATGCTCAGGTAAGTCAGAACAGTTGGCGGGAGAGAATGACTTAATAGGCCATTCATCAGGGGGGCCGCGGATCCATGCTGGACCGTTCCACCACAAATCATAAGCCAAAAGTTGCGAGGGGAGCATACCGCGTGATAGACAATCACTCAGATTAATGTCTCCGGCGACGTGATAAAAATGTTTAGCGTTCAAGTTTTCTTGACACTGAGCGACCCGGTTGCTAACAAAAATCAACCACCGATGTGGTGACGAGTGAACCCATGATAAGGCAATCGTGGAATCAGAAAAGGCGTAAATGTCAGTAATGGGAATGCGTTATGCATAAGAATCACGTACAGTTCTTATTAACTTTGACGTAAGCAAAATAGCACATAACTCTAATCGAGCAAGCGTAGTAATCTTTGTCGGAGTGACCTTTGATTTCGCACACAAAATGCGAGCTTGAATGCCAGATGGGTAGGTACAATGTGCATAAATAACACATCCCATGCCATTCAGGCTGGCATCACAAAATGCGACAAGACGTGATTCGCAATCAACTTCGACACCTATATATCGCGGAATTTTTAATGTGTCAAGCAATTTTAATTCTTGAACGAGAGCGGAAAAGCGTGAGCGTATATGCTCTGGAGCAGGGTCATCCCAATCACTCTTACTAAGCCAAAGTTCCTTAATTAACAACTTGGCGTAGAGTATCACAGGTGCCACCAACCCGAGCACGTCAAATAGTCGTGCAACTATAGGGAGTATATTTCTCTTAGTGCACTTCTCATCTACCAAGGTGGATGTGAAATAAAAATTATCTCCACACGGCTCCCACGAGAGACCTAAAACCTTTGCGACATGACTGCCAACATCAAACTCAAGCGATTCGCGGCGAGTATCCATGTCAGCGTTCATTGCGATAGGACATAGCCTAAAATTTAACAATAATAAAAACAGGTCTGCCTGTAAATTGGGACCAATATATAAAATATCATTGAGCGAAAGACAAGTGTGGGTTTTAGCGCTCGCGTCTAACACGGTACGCGGCATCGGTTTGTCATGTCGAACTACTGCGTGATGTGGTATGTAATAACCATCCATAGACAAATTAGAGTCATCAACGAGACCAAGACAACCGTTATCCAAACAATCCCGAATAACCTCATTGTAATCTTCGCGTACGGTTGGTGATTGACGAAGTTTACGCTCGAGCGACAAAAACCGGCGGTGAGCGACGCCGCGCGAGTTCCCTAGTTCAGAGGGATCCTTGCAGAACGGCAGCGCAACAGAATAACGACCTACGTCATCGCGAGTCACAGTAGATGTGAAAATATTCTCGCACTCGGTTTCTTCTGTAGACAATAGGCGTTTCACAGGAACTTCCTCAAGTTCCCAAAATTTTTGCACTAAATCATTTAGTGCTAGCGCAGAAAAGGATGCGGTTGTAGGCACAACAACTTTACGTGGGTAATCACCCATAAGTACATACCCAAACGCGGTTGATAGTACACAAGGGGCACTGGGACCACACTCGACTCTATTTCCTAAGTAGATATACGGGAAGAGCTGTGCACCTAATACTATATCAATGTTTCCTGGAATGTTCCAGCTTAAGTCAGCAAGCGGTAAATCGCGAAGATTTAACTCGCGATCACACTTAATTAATTGCGAGGGCAATTGATCCGTAAGGCTATTCATAACTAACGCATGTATAGTATACTTATGATCTGCATAAATACGAGATTCAATGTCCAAATACACATAGCCTATTATCGTGTGCGAAGTGGAGCCAACACCTTTGACAACAGAATTACTCATTGGTATTATTGGTAAATTTAATAAACGACAACAGGACAATGTTATTAAGTTATTCTGTGAGCCATTATCAATTAGACATCTGACTACAGATTTATTTCCAGTGCTACCTTTAGGGCGAGCATACACCTGAGCGGTTGCCAAGAGAATATCACCCTTATGGCTAGAGGCATACGAATGCACAGTGCTTGAAGCGAGCGGTGACTCAGGAGTGGGACCGTCAAGGTCGCACTGGGGCGGCGGGGATGCGGCAACAGTCGTCGCATGCGAGTGCGAATTATTAACATTATAAAAATGCAATAATTTATGATGTTTTTTCTGACAGAAACAAACTGACGTACTTTTACATTGCGGGAGATTATGTAATGTGCTTAGACAATTCACGCAACCACGCTTAGATTTAATAAACTCATATCTAACCTTTGCATTTTGCATATTTTTAAACTGAGCGCAGTTATACAGGTGTCGGTGGTCGCGGCCGCCACATAAACAACATGACGCGTCAACTGCGGCGGGCGCATTCGACTTATAATTAATCGGCACACTGACAACAAACGACTTAGAATTACGCTGTACACGCCTATCATTAGACTGTGGCGTCCCAGCAGTGGACGACTTCGCATATGACGAAGACCGCGGGTTTGACCGTTCAATCATCTTAGCATAATCTTGTACAAAGTCGATCAGCTGTTGCGTCGTAGGTATATCGACACCTCGAACAGAAAGTTCGAAGGCTTGGATGGTTAGCGTGTCCATTTTCCTCAAGGCACATTGTAGAAACATGTAGTCCGTTAAATCATTTATACCTAACTCTTTAAGCGCGGCGATAGAGGAGGAATATATACCTATAAATGAATCAAGTGAGTTCACACTAGGTGAACAATTCTTTAAGTCTAATATATTATTAAGATAATATGAACCTAATGAGCGTTTATCTTGGTATTTCTTGACCAAGGCGTCCCGCACTATACTGTAGGTCTCACTTGACGGAACAATACCGGCAGTGAACTTTAATGCGTCTTTGGTTAATTTTGAGAATAGGTATTGCACACGTTGCGAATCAGACAATTGTGTGTTTGAATGAATATTGGCCTTAAAGGACTGATAAAATGTATTCCAGTTTTCAGGGCGTCCGTCAAAACTCGGAATAACAAGCATTTCCAATTTCACTACAGACGCGTTAGAATTACTCGCCCCGTGTGAGGCAATCTCCTTGACCTTGGGCGTAGATAATTTATTTCTAATGCGTTTTATTCTCGAATACAATTCATCGAATGAGTCAAGGCAAGAATAGTCGGGCTCCACAGGGGGTTCTAATGATAAATTTAAGCTATTTATTTGATCCACAATCGACTCGAATTTATCGCGAACGACATCGATGTTCTCGGTCTCAGACAGAAAATCCTCATTCGCTCGCGTCGTTATATCAAAACACACAACTGATTTCGACGATTTATACCAACGATTAATGCGTGCAAACAATAATTCCTTTTTTTGATTCAACAGAATAAGCTTCGTCTCGAGATCTGACGACATGTTTGCAAATTAACGATAGGTAGGATCTACCTATTGAAATATAACAAGAAGATTATCTGTAAGGTACCTACTATAATATAATAGTAATTTAACACAGACAGTTTAGATATACCTACTTTTTTATTGAAAATTGTACTACGGCTTATTATATAATAGCGCAAGTAGCACAGCGGAGCGGGAATGAAACTAACTACGTAACTAGATAGGTACTTACCTACAAAGTTACGCGTATGCGAATAGAATGATGATTATTTACCAATTAATACGTAAATCACCAACTATTATAAATATCTACCAATTATTACGTAGATTTAGCGTTTTAAATGCAGAATTTACCAAATAATTTACGTAAATCTGTTAGCGAAAGAAAGTAATGAAACTAAGATGGCGGAAAGAATTCACCAAAATTACGTGAATCTTTTAATTAAATGAATAGGAAAGAAATATTATTCACCAATAATTACGTGAATATGTTATTTACTGGCCTATCCGACTCGTAAGGACCATAAATTATGGTAGGACGTGTAAAATAGTCCTACCAACTGGTGTGTATGCACACAAAGCGTATAAGAACCTCTGACCTGGCGTTTGGTTGTAATAGAAAGGAAATACTCATGTGACCGCTTCTATGAATGAAAACGCAAGAAAACCGGCACTGACCTGTGTTCCACCTCGTGAGGATTCAGCTGCAGACAGGCGTGGTTCCTGGCACGTGCTGGCAGGTAGGTATGTTTTCGACCGGCTGGTTATTTTCTTGAATTTGTCGTTTTCTTCCGATACACTTCCCTTATACTGACTTGAGAATGTGGCCAAAGGAACTTATAGAATTACACAGAAAAAGAAACGAGGAGTTGGATTACTCAAACTTCCGTTTGGTGCGGCGGCGAGTGAGTCAAAGACACCTTTCGATGCTGGGTGCGGGTTAGTGACTGATTAAAAAATGAATGAGTTGAACGTCAGCCCTGAAGCTTGAGAGTCCCGCCCATAGAAACCTCGTTCTCAAAATATAGTTCGAACAGATCCATTCACAGCGCCATTCATTGGCCTTCTTCAACACTAAGTGGTCAACAAATGAGCGCCAGTATTCAAACATTATTCGATACATAGAAGCGGTTTATTAAATTACAAAAATTGAAATACAATTAAATTATGTGGGAAACAATTAAGAAAGTACCTAAGCGCTCCACCAGTATTTATGACCAAATGATCAATGGTCAAAATATACAGTTGCTGAAATATTCAATTGACAGTCGCCGTCCCCGGGGAATAAAATGATAACTGCAAAAACACAACTTTTCAGGAAAAATAAACATGTTTTCAACGATTACTCCGGAATTACTGGGAATAGATGCGTGATAGTTAAGATTTCTAAAACGTTATTTTTTGTTCATTTGAATCGTTTTAGTCAAATTTGCCTAACATCTGTCAAAATAAAGATATTTAAAGAATAAAAAGTTAATGTAAATGAATCATCATCAAAGTTATATAATGTCAATTATCATTTTATTCTCCGTTCAGCGTGACCAGAAAAAAATATGATACTCGTTACTTATCATTTTCTTCTACGAGTTTTTGGGATGGGAGTGATGATGATAATACTTTAATATCATTTTATTCTCTTATATGCTGCATCGAACGTCTTACGTCGACGATCCGAACTTTTTAAGTCGTAAGACTAACATCTTTATACGAAACGAGTGGACGGTTTTGAACGAGAATAAAATGATAACATGCATTTATCATATTGAGTTTTATGTTTTTTTTACGTCAATATAATTATATTACTATTTGTCAATATAGCAATTGAGGATACGTGTATGGTAATATTATATTATCCTTTTATTCCCGTTCTTTTAAGCCTGTCATAATTCTTCGAATACTATTGTAATTGTTTGCAACTCTGTAAATAACGGTAAAAAAATTACGAAAAAAATTAAGTAGATGTATTAACACTCAAAGATCTCAAAAATGACATAACATTAAAATCAAGATAATGGTAGTTATCATTTTATTCCCCGGGGATGGCGGTATGTACATTTCTTGTCTTAACACTAAATTCAAATTAAAATCCACAAATCTTACAATTTTACTAATGTATTTATTCTTATCTTAACACTAAATACAAAATAAAATCCACTTAAATAATTACAGTGACATAGCAAAATCTAAGTATTCTTCTTCACTGAAATGCATGTTGTACATCAAATAGATTTGCGCAAAGAGATTTTATATCAATTATCTCTCTTGATGTAAACATTTTACCATTTATTCATTATTACATTTGTGCATTTTGACACTCATGCAATATTACATTTGTAATTTCTAGCATCACTGCATTCCTACGTTTGATCATTACAACTCTTCGACGATTTGAAACTATTTTACGTTTGTACATTTTGACACTCGTACTATCTGATACTTTATACATTTTAACATGTTGTCAGTTTGTACCCGGCGTGCTTATTTCGCTGTTTTCAGTGGTTAAGCAACATTAGGTACTTGTCGTGCTTTTGGCATGCTGTACACCAAGTTAATCACACGATTTTGGGGAATATTCTGCCATTCCTCTGTGATAGCAATTTTGAGCTTACGCTACTCTTCTTACGAACCAGGCTTGCTTGAATCTTCCGCCTGTCTTCCGTCGTGGTTGTAGAGCAAAAATTATGACCATTAAACACAATTTATTTCATTAGACTAGCATTCTTATTTTACGAAGATTTTAGTAACCTATATTCATTGCTCTAGAGTGTATTAACTTCTTGATCAATATTTTTTTCTCGTTTTCAATGCAATATGAAACAATGTACAGGTGGAGATATGGCTGAATCGAGTGACAGACTGCATGCGTTATACTTTGCGTGATATATTCGAGCACAGTGTTAAATCATATGAGGAGAAGTCTCGTGATGAATGGGTATTTGATTGGCCTGCGCAACCGGCACTCGTCGGTACTCAGATCTGGTGGACAACAGAGACAAACCAAGCATTTGAGAAGTTAGAAGAAGGTAAACAAGTTTTTACCGTTAATTAACCTTGAAATTGAAAGACAGCCTCTGTGGCGTGGCGGTAGTGCACGCGACTGCCACGCAGGAGGCGCGGGTTCGATTACCGCTCTGTGCAAATATTTGTATGCATGAATATGGCTATTAGCATTGGTCTGGGTGTTTCTATGTATATTATGTATGTATGTATTTACAAAAAAAAAGTATATAAGTATGTTTATCCGCATTCTAGATTCCATAACACAAGCTATAAAAGCTTACCATGGGTCTAGATGGCGTTGTGTAGAATGTTGTGGAATATTTATTATTATTATTCTCTTTATTTTATTACTAAACTTATTAATTACATTTTTAAATACATATATAAAAAATAAAACATATATTTAAAAATATAAAAAATAGTGCTCCACCGGTATCGGATACAGGGACCAAGCTACCGGTGGTTAGGGCTCCAGACAAAGCAACCTCCTCACTATGCGCGCCGTATCAAGGAGTACTGCCTTCTGCATCTGGCCCTTGACCCAACCATCCAACCCGAGCCTCTTTAGATGTTGGTCGAGGCTCTTTGCTATCAGTCCATTGACTGATACGACTATCGGTACAATGATTGCTGAGTCAACACTCCACATGTCGACAACCTCGTGAGCCAAGTCCTAGTACTTAACTTGTTTATCTTTCTCAGCTTTCACGAGATTCTCGTCATGAGGAATGGTGACATCAACAATCAATGCTCGGCGTTCAGATCGGTCTATCACCACAATGTCAGGCTTGTTAGCTACAACAGTCCTATCAGTGATGATAGACCGATCCCAGTACAATGTGATATGACTATTTTCTAGAACTGGCTCAGGAACATACCTATAGTACGGCACCTCAACTTCCACAAGGTTGTATTTCAGAGCAAGTCGCTGATGGATTATCCTGGCTACTTGATTATGTCTGTGCAAGTACTCGCCGTTAGCAAGACGAGAACAACCGGAAGTAATATGCCTGAGGGATTCACCAGGTTGGTGACACGCTCGACAAATGTCAATTGTGCCATCCCTCATGATATACTTCCGGTAGTTATTCGTTTTGATAACTTCGTCTGCAATTGCACAGACAAAACCTTCCAGTTTCCCCAAAAGGTCACTGAAACGTAGCCAGGACACGGATGCCAGTAGGTCTACTTCGGGCCTGTGGAGGGCCCGATAGAACCTGCCATGTAGCTCCTTACTCTGCCATACCTCCCTGCGGCTGTCAGTGCCAACTATTGTAGGCCTGCGCCAGTTCTCTTTAGCCAAACTGAGCGGGGTTAGCCCGGTATCTACGTTGACTACATCACGATATCCACGTTCGACTTTAGAAAGTAGTCTCTGAGATTGCACACCTCGCGATTATGAAGGGTCTTTGCATTTAAAAAACCTCGACCCCCACATTTTCGCGGGATGTACAATCTCATGACTGACGACCGTGGGTCGTCGAATGCAGTCAACTGAGTCCGGACTCTCCTATAAATGGTATCAAGTTCAGTCTGAGTCCACTTGAGTATGTCAAAAGAGTACATCAAGTAGTAGTATTCTTATTATTATTTATTATTATTAAATTATGATTAAATATGAAAACTTATATGTATGATTTGAGATTAACATGGTCATTTCCATTAATAGTAAAACACTCGCCGGGATAATATCATGTTATCATTTTGCAGCATCAGATAATTCGGCGCTGAATATCCCGGTGAATGTTTTACTATTAATAAAACTTAAAAAACTATTACACCTTAAGGTTACGAGGGGGCGCTGAAGGATTACCAAAAGAAGCAAATAGCTCAGCTGAATGCTTTGATCGTGTTGCTCTTGGGTGACCTGACCGTCGGCGATCGACAGAAGATCATGACCATCTGTACCATCGACGTACATTCGAGAGATGTAGTGGCTAAACTTATAAGCGCCAAGGTGGAGAATTCTAATGCTTTCCAATGGCAAAGTCAGTTAAGGTAAAGTTCTTCATATATTGCAGGGTATACCGCACATTATTATATAATTGCATATGGGTATAGGTTAATTTTCGTAAAAACTCTGAATAAAATTTACATATATTATCCTTTCAGGCATCGCTGGAGTATCAGCCTTAACAACTGCTATGCAAATATCTGTGATGCACAATTCCTTTACGACTACGAGTATTTAGGGAACACACCTCGACTTGTCATCACGCCTCTTACTGATCGTTGTTATATCACATTGACACAGGTAACTACCCGATATCAACTTGTAATCTAATCCAATATCAACTTTCACAATTATAATATTGCATAGTGAAAGTAGGAGAAGAATTGGTTGTTACCTGTATTATAATTCTGATTTTTAGAGTTTACATTTGGTAATGGGTGGTGCTCCAGCTGGGCCAGCTGGTACTGGCAAAACTGAAACCACCAAAGACTTGGGTAGGGCTCTTGGTATCATGGTCTACGTATTCAATTGCTCTGAACAAATGGACTATAAGTCTTGCGGCAATATTTATAAAGGTATTTTTAACTTATTTAGATGTATCTACAAACAATTTCACTAATAGGTACGGAGCGTTCAATTATTTAAATAATCTCCAGGACTCAGTCAAACCGGCGCATGGGGTTGCTTCGATGAATTCAATAGGATCTCTGTAGAAGTGTTGTCTGTCGTGTCGGTACAAGTGAAGAGTGTACTCGACGCCATCAAGGCCAAAAAGAAAAAGTTTGATTTTATGGGCGAATTTATAACTTTAATTTCAACTGTGGGCATGTTTATTACGATGAATCCAGGTTATGCTGGCAGAACTGAATTACCTGAGAACTTGAAGGCGTTATTTAGGTGAGATAAGGATATATATTGATGGACCTAACTGAACTATTTAGTTGAACTGGATACCAAATATTTTCTCTGGGATGTTTTAAATTTATCGGGGAAGCTGGGACGAGGGATGAGGCTAAAAACCTTGTACAGGAAATTGAGATAAGAATCATTGAGACGACTTGTGACTTCTGTTCTGAATCTTTAGGCGATTGGCACACTGCGACGCGCGACGCGGCGTCAAGCGTTGTTGCGTCGACGCGGCGCGCGGCGTCGCGCTCGTCGCCTCTACGGAGCTCATTTTGTATAGAAAAACGCGGGGTCCCACACACTGACAACGCAATCACGCGCATTGCCGCAGAATACGCGCGTACAAGCAGAAAACGCGAGGTATGGCACACTGAAATCTGCCATCACGCGCGTGTTTTTCGAGGGATTTTTAGTCCGAGAGCTGTTAGAAATTTCTGTGTAGGTAATTGAGACGAATTTTAAATTAATATTATTGCAATGCAAACGGCAAATTTAGAGCGCTTTCATATCAACTGACGTCCGATATCCAATATCCGATATCCGAGATCGGAGG
This sequence comes from Eilema sororculum, assembly GCA_914829495.1. Taxonomy (NCBI): domain Eukaryota; kingdom Metazoa; phylum Arthropoda; class Insecta; order Lepidoptera; family Erebidae; genus Eilema; species Eilema sororculum. The sequence continues at coordinate 9,820,672 of OU618553.1, read as the reverse complement.
AAGTCAAATATCGATGCCCAATATCGGGTATTGGAGCCGACACCTCTGTTTTGGCTCGTTATCGGAACACGCAGAGTCTGTAAGCGACTTTCAACCTAAATGGCATTTTCTTAGTTACGTCTCTTTTCGCGTTAATAGATGATGCTGATCACGAATTTAAGAAAAAAAAATAGTTACTATGTCATGTCAATAAGTCGAAAATAACTTGCACTTCTAATCGTTTTCTTTTCATCTCTAGCGTTCTTAATATAGTCTGGGCTATCGAGCTAATGGTCGGATGGCTTTACTTTACTTTTCTCAAAATTTTAGATTACTTCACACACCTACCTACCAAAAAAATTCTAATATCTCTCGGACTATACTAGCTCTCCCGCTTCCACGCGCGTCGACGAACGACGCCGCGTCAAGCGTTGCAGTGTGCCAATCGCCTTACTGATGCAGAGGCTAAGCCACCGTAATTCAGCTTGGAAAAAGGCGAGCGTGATGGGCACTTTTGCGCCAAAAACGGCCAGGGGCATTTTATTTGATTATTGAATTGTACATTGCTCGTTTTTCTTCAGATTTAATTTATCTTAGTTCCCGGCGCCACCTAATACATATAAACATAAATATTTTGACAGGCCATGTGCAATGGTGGTGCCAGATTTTGAGTTAATTTGTGAAATCATGTTGGTGGCTGAAGGTTTCCAGGAGGCCCGTCTGTTGGCTCGCAAGTTCATCACTCTGTACACATTGTGTCGAGAATTACTTTCCAAACAGGACCATTACGATTGGGGCTTGAGAGCTATCAAATCTGTACTAGTGGTAGCTGGATCGTTAAAGGTTATACTATAATTAATATTTGTTTTGAAGATGTAAAAACATCTTTTACTTATGTGTGAAGTTTCTTTTCATTTTTCTTTGTGTAGCGAGGGGATCGTCTTAGACCAGAAGATCAAGTGCTCATGAGAGCATTGCGAGATTTCAATTTACCGAAAATTGTCACCGATGATACACCTGTATTTATGGGATTGATCGGTGATCTATTTCCTGCTCTTGATGTCCCTAGAAAGCGTGATTTTGATTTCGAGAAGCATTTAGTAAACGGGGCTCTGTCAATGAATCTGCAGCCAGAGCCTGGTTTTATTTTAAAGGTAAGCATTCGCACGTTGGTTTTGTTTTTTCAGATTTTGTTATGATTTACTTACACTTCTACTATGTCAAATTCTAGATGGTACAGCTCGTGGAATTATTTGCCGTAAGGCACTCAGTTTTTATAGATGGATTTGCTGGAACTGGTAAATCTATGGTGTGGCAATGTCTTAACAGAACTTACTACATGTTAAAAATGAAGCCATTTTATAACGACTTAGACCCTAAAGCTGTAACCAATGACGAGTTATTCGGTATCATCAATCCAGCGACACGAGAGTGGAAGGATGGTTTATTCTCGACGATCATGAGAGATATGGCGAATATGCCCGGGGATGGTCCCAAATGGATAGTGCTCGATGGAGATATCGATCCTATGTGGATCGAGAGTTTAAATACCTTGATGGATGATAATAAAGTGAGTAGGTTCGTACTTAAAAGATCCTTTAACTTTACAATTACATTGCATATAAATTTTATTATTATTTCACCAAGGTCCTGACATTAGCGAGTAACGAAAGAATTGCTTTAAATAAAACTATGCGACTATTATTTGAGATTTCTAACTTGAGAACTGCTACACCAGCCACCGTATCTCGCGCTGGTATTTTGTACATTAATCCTCAAGATTTGGGATGGAATCCGTGAGTGCATTAAATCAATTAGTGCATTGATTTTATATCAAATCTCTATGTAAGAAATACGATAAAAATTAAAATGTGCATTTTGATTTCTGTTAAATAGATTCGTAGCATCGTGGATAGAAACGACACGTGATGATGAATCAGAGAAGGCGTTGATGACGGTGCTGTTTGACAAGTACATACCACCACTGCTAGAGTCATGCAAGAAGTATAAGCGTGTCACACCATTAACAGAATTGCAGCAGATCCAACTCACATGCTATTTACTGGAGTGCTTTTTGAACAAGACTCTGTTACCTTCAGATTGTCCTAAGGAATGGTGAATATACAACCTCGATAAGTCAGTTAAAACTAGTTTAAATAGAAAGATGAACAGCATTTATTTTTAATTTTGCAGGTACGAAACATACTTCGTATTTTCAGCATTGTGGGGTTTTGGATCTGCGTTGTTCCAAGATCAACTCGTCGACTGGCGTAATGAATTCAGCAAGTGGTTTCTTAACGAATTCAAACAAATCAAGTTTCCTGTCACTGGAAATGTGTTTAGTTTTTTCATAGATCCAGAAACAAAAAAGTTCCTGCCTTGGTCTGAAAAAGTTGAGTCTTTTGAATTGGACCCGGATTTACCTCTTCAGGTAAATTTATTTTAGGTATTTTAATACAGCTCAGGTAAGAAAAAAAACAAACTCAGAACTATTATAAGGATTACCTTTTCAGTCATGTTTGGTGTCAACATCTGAGACGACACGCACCAGATTCTTCATGGATTTGTTGATAGCTAAGACGAAACCAGTGATGTTGGTGGGTAGTGCGGGTAGTGGCAAGTCTGTCACTGTTGCAGCAAAGCTAAATTCACTACCTGATTCTTATGCCATCACCAACGTAGGACTCAACTTCTATACTACATCAGGTATATTATAATGAGTAATATTATTCTGAATGACCCTCCTTTGGCTTTTCCGTCGTCGGATAAAAATGTGATATTCCCTACAGTTATTAGGTAGTGTTTTATTACATAGCAAGACTGCAAATTACTACCTACTACTACAATATGTAAGAGGTGAAGAGGGACATTCCAAAATATTTTCACATTTGGTCGATTTGTCTAGGTAGGGATTTGATTTAGAGATTAAAATAGGGGGACCATTAGGAAAATGTATCAGATATAGAGCCTACCAAATAAAATATATTTTAATCGCAGACATTTTTTTTAAACTTTTGTCGCTTGCGAGCAAAATTACTGTTCTTATCATTATAATAATGTTTTTTTACGTTTTGTCTGACAGCCTCCGTGGCGTTGCTGTAGTGAACGCGGCCACTACGCAGGAAGCGCGGGTTTGATCCCCGCTACATTATACATGAATATGGGTAGTTGCATTGGTCTAGTCGTGCTTCGGAGAGTACGTTGAGTCGTCGGTCCCGGTTGCCATACGAACATCTATGGCAGTCGTTACAAACCCTGAGAAGTCCGACTAGTCTAACACTGTCTCTGAAGTTCTGTGCTTCGACAATGCCAATTGGTTGTGAAGGGCAGTCGCTTCACGGAAAATATATAAGTTTTTTTTTTAAATATCAAAGTTCAGCCGCAACTTAATTAGACTAGGAAGGAACTGAATTAGAATCAATAATTATTATAATGAGCTTCATAAATTTGAAGAACTAATGAGTCAAGTACATAATAATATGCTTGTAAACTACAATCACTATAATTATTAATTCTACCTGTAAAATTATGTTTGTGTCACAGAAATGATCCAGAAAATTTTAGAAAAACCATTGGAGAAGAAATCTGGTCGAAACTTTGGCCCGCCGGGCAGTAAGTTCATGATCTACTTTGTGGACGACATGAACATGCCCGAGGTGGACACGTACGGCACGGTGCAACCACACACACTTATTCGACAGTTCATGGATTACAGACACTGGTATTTAATGCTAGGAATATACTACCGTAATATGCCAATAATTTTACAAAGCCAATCAAATTTTTTTGACATATTGATACGAGTATAACATTGTCATTATTGCGGTAACAGCCTGGTAGATGCTAAGGTAGTGTGGCTAGTGTTGTAAAAACGCTCGAGTCGGAGCTTAAACGCTCGAGCCGGCGCTCGAACAGTTTGTAAACGCTTGCGTCGGAACTCTAGTCTGGTCTAAAACGCTCGAGCAATTGCTTGAGCGTTTTAGTAAAAAAGCTCATTCGGAGCTTCGAACTCGACGCTTCCACGCTCGATTCGAGCTTGAGCGTGGAACGAGAAATAATTTTAAGAGAGATTTATTCCTATTTATGTTATATTTAATGATATTTATGTTATATTTAATGATATAAATTTAACACTACCCGCAGACATTTGCCATTCAGTAAAGTGCCCAAGTGAGGTGCAGGCAGCGCGTGCAGTCATGCTCCTGATACCGGCTGTAAAACTGCCCGGAGTATGGCCAAATCTGCGCCCGTTGCACCCTTTACCTACTTTTTTTTTCGTGCGGAAATCCTCTTGGAAACCCCCCCTGCCGGAGCCGGAATGGGAGGTTATGTCGGCCTTGAACCGACTAAAACCGCACGCCGGTCGTGGTGCTAGGCCGGAGGTGAGGTTGTCGTCGACATATTCCTCATACCCCGGCTGACCCAGGGTCATCCCTTACGGTCTGGCCCTCCTCGGGAGGGGGGACAACGGTGTTCCCGACTCGCCCCCGGAATGGGGAGGCGCTCTTTTCAGCGCGCAGCCGCCGTGATCTTCTCGCTTCTGCTGGGGTGATAGGCGGCTCCACCCGTCACCCCCCGGCCCGCGTTCATGGGGGACGGAGGTCAGTCAGTGCCCTCCGGCGCCCGAGTTGCCTGTCCGCGCGGGCGGCGCGTTCCTCGAGTTTCTCTCGCTCGCGCCGCCTCTTCCGTTCCGCCGTCTCCTTCACGATCATTACCTGCTCACTGAAGGAGACGCCGGCCGCCCACCCGTCCGCACGTCGGACCATTGCTGTGAGCAGGGTGGCGAGGGTGAGAACTCTCACTCCCAGGGCCGCCACTAACTCCCGCCTCGGTTCAGCCCATGCTGGACACTCGGTGAGCGTGTACAGCCCTGTATCCTCGCTCGCGTCGCAATGATGGCACTCAGACGTTGCCTCACCTACTAATCTCTAAAGCTGTCAGCAATGCTTTCAAGAGATACAACCTGGTGACAGACGAACAGACAGATGGATAGTGGAGTCTTAGTAATAAGGCCGACTTATTACTAAGACTCCACTGTCCATCTGTCTGTCTTCCTGTTCCCAGGTTCAGGGCCCATCGTAACGGTACCTTACCAAATAAAGACTTTTGGTGGCGATAACCGATATCCACGCAGGCGGAGCTGCGGGCGAAAAGCTAGTATTATAGTAAATATATTGCGTATTAAAAATTATAACGAACGCTCGAGCGTTTAAGTTGCGAGTCTTAACGCTCGCAAACGTTCAACGCTTGAGCGTTTAACGCTCAAGTCGTTAACGCTCAAAAGCGTCGACTCAACGCTCAACGCTCGACTCTCAGCGCTTATATTTACAACACTAAGTGTGGCCCCAATATAAGATTCTTTTTTTAGCTCCATATACTAAATCTTATTTATTATCTAAAGCCTATCAGAATGTCAATGAATATAAGAGAACGGACATTATTATTGAAAAGATGATAGGTAAGGTGTAGAACATAGGTAGTCAATCAAGAATGAATAAGGAATGGGATTCTGAAATAATATAAGACAGAGAGATATTAAATGTATAATGTTGAGATATAATTAAAGAAAAGGTTAGCTTTACTTAAGTTATTGACGAAAACGTGTATCGATCGTAAAACCTTCTACTTTCGTGCAGTACTGACTGCATTGAAGGAAACAAAGCTTTTGGATTTGTTCCAGGTACGATAGACAGAAATTGGCTCTGAAGGATATATCGAACTGTATGTTTATGGCGTGCATGAACCCGACGGCTGGCTCATTTACCATAGATTCACGACTACAAAGACATTTCTGTACTTTTGCTGTCAGGTATCTATCTATACTTGAAAGTTTTCTAAGGCAGGAAAAATAATTTTTTGTTTTCTTTTTCATATTGGATCGAATGAAGACATTAGTTTAAGGTCAAAACATATGGTTATATGTGTAAAGTAAAGCCAACGAGACGAGAGAAAAAAGGTAAACAAAGCGACCATTACTGAGTTACGTTGCGATAACTAGCGATTATTTTCTCTGTCCTTGTCGCACACATCACACGTACGCGCCAATGGCCAAGCGACAGCCTGCTGTCATTGCGCATTTCGTAGTACAGGAAAGCTGTCAGCACAGTGGTTCTAAACTGTCAGATCCACCATCCTATCAGCAATTTCATTTCTGCCTTGGATACGCTTGAAGTGATACGTAATAATTTTCAAATAGTTTGCAACCGCTGAAACTTTGTTTACCTTTTTTCTCTCGCTTCGTTGACTTTACTTTAGATATATCTACACATAGTGCCATATATATCTAATCAGTAGCTTTGCTACCGAGGACGTGTACCCACTTCTAACAAATGTCATTTTGCTTTGTCGGAATGGATGCTCATGTACAATTCATTAAAAAAGAAATCATTAACTTTACTGTAAATATACAAATTGATTAGGATACAAATAGAACTATTAATTTCATTAGTGCGCGTCAGGCCACGGTGATTACCTTCCACCAGGTGTAGCAGGTTGTCATATTATGTCATTCGACCAAACGCGAGTAAAGTTTATTCCTTATTGTAGGAATATCACCCAATATATGTGGGCTGTTTATTCTAGAAATTTACTCGGGTATGGTCGAACCGGCCCTTAGCGATATAAAGATATCAAAATATAAATAGTTACATTAAAACTAAGAAAATTTTCTTATAGTTCTGTAATATAATTCTATCGCAGTTTTCCAGGCCTGGATGCCTGCCAGCACATTTACAAACAGATTTTAACCCAGCACTTGGTTAACCCACTCAATAAATATGGCATTGCTGTTACGCGTTACGCGGAAACGCTGGTGAATGCCGCTCTCGCGCTGCATAATAAATTATCCACCGCATTCTTGCCAACTGCAATTAAATTCCACTACGTTTTCAACTTGCGGGATCTTTCGAACATATTCCAGGTAATTATAATAGATACAATTATACCTGCATTTAAACTCACCAAGCGTAACGTAACAATAACAACAACAACAACAACAAATGTATTCGTATTACTTTAATTTATGCCCGTTGTATCTTATTTGTTTTCTAATTGAAATCCTCCAAGGACTTACACTACGTCTGTGACTAAAACTCATTGTGAAGTAGACCAATACCCTTGAAGCGAAACTAATATAGTAGATGTCAGTGAAAGTATTAAATAGCTGTTCTCTTTTATAGGGTATATTATTCACAACTGGAGATGCTATCAAAACTTCATCCGAATTGATAAGACTGTGGATGCATGAAGCAACAAGAGTTTACTCCGACAAATTAGTTGATGCCGCTGATAATGAGGCTTTCGCGAAACTTATCACTGAAGTTATTAAGAAGAACTGTGAAGTGAGATCGCCCATTTTTCTACATTTAGCATTTACATGACTTAAATTTATAAGAAAGTATTATCATTATCCTTTAATTTATCCCTAGCCCTGACTATACTATATTTATTTGATAACATTATCGAAAAAGAGAGAGAGATGATCTCCCGGGTAATCCGTCTCTCCGGGACAGCCGGGGAGGGAGTATAAGCCCTCTTCTTATCATCTCAGCAGGAAACCCTCCTTCGTTTTGAGCGTGTATTCATTAATCCTTAATAAATCCCATTTCTCTAGGAATTCGACGAAAATGTGGTTTTCGAAAAACCGTTGATTTACTGTCATTTTGCTGAAGGAATCGGAGATCCTAAATATTTCCCTATTCGGGAATGGCCACAAATCAAAAGGTTGTTGGACGAATCATTGTCTGGATATAACGACCTCATCGCTACAATGAACCTGGTGTTGTTTGAGGATGCAATGTACCATATTTGTAGGTGAGAAACATCATGCAAGCATATTGATGCTTCGATTGGCTATTGGCTATATTTAAATTCAAATTCCATTCACACTAAGCAAGATATTATGTAAGTTACATTTATTCAGTTCTATTAGGACAATACTGTATGATCCGCATCATAAACTAGAATTTTGTAAGATGATGATAGCCCTGATGTAAAAGTGTAACGCGTTATGTCACAAGCAAATCTTATTGCAACATTTTCTCTCTGTGTTTGCTCTATGATCCCAGCAAACCTTTTCAAGTCGTCAGTCTACCTAACTTGGGGGCGTCGTACCTTCTATTAATCCGTTCTCCTCTTGGTCTAAGTACTTTCATTAGCAAAGATCTAAATTATACTAGTAAGTATAAACAAAAGCATAAACATATTATTATAAATTAGAATAAACTTTTATGTTCCAAGGATTAACCGTATCATGGAAAGTCCTCGAGGTAATGCATTGTTGGTAGGAGTGGGCGGCTCTGGCAAACAGTCGCTCTCCAGACTCTCTGCTTTCATATCTTCGCTGGAGGTCTTCCAAATACAGCTTCGGAAAGGATACAGTATATTAGATTTGAAGGTGGATTTGGGTAAATAATTTTTTTACGGCTTATGTTGTTCCAAATTATTGTGGGTCCGGTCGAGTACAACTTATTCCCAAAATGCCTGAGACGTCAATACGCCTGAAATTCATATCTTCTCCATGTCAAAACGTCTGAAGCCCAAATCGTCATAAAACCAAATTGCCTGATTTTTCAATAAACCTAATCCCAAAATGATCTAATCCCTAATGGACTGAATCCCAAAATAACCGAATAGCAACATGACTGAATTTGGCAGCCGCTGACATTTCTAATTTATAGTCTGTTCAAGTGCTTAAATAACCCCTTAATATTCGATACCTAGATGACGGTATCATTGGCGGTAAGTCGGTCACCCGAGACCTTGAGATTTTGATCCCGCGCCTCGGGGAGCTGGGTCTGGAGGTGCATCCGGCCAAGTACGAGGTTTTCTCCTGCGGCAAAGAAGCTCGCAACCACTTAACACACTTCGAAACCCTCGTTCCTGGCCTCAGCGAATTTACTCCCGGTACCTTCAGCTTCCTGCAGGCAGTTCCTGAGGCCATTACTTTACGCCAGATTTTTCTCCTTGTTGCACGGGAACAGTTGAAGAACCTTACAGCACACATTGCCATACTGCTGTTGCGAATGTGCTTTGCTGTTCCCAAAATCACGTACCTGCTGAGGACTACACCAACCTGGCTCTGTCCGGATGCAGTCTCTTCTTTCGACAGCGCTTTGAGAGATACTCCTGAGTCGATTCTCAACGTCTCCCGGCCAATATGTGGGGGTCTTCCCGCCGGCCTTCCTAGAGTCAGCTTCTTCTTCTTCTTCATCCGAAGCTTTCAGTCTGTGGTCCGCCTTAACAGCCTAATTGGGAATTTGGCTGAACTTCAATAATTTATGTGAAGTTGCTGCCATCTAACCTATATCCATGTATACAAAAATTTGCATTGAGTGAGGATCGAACCCGCATCTCCTATGCAGCCAGCGCGTTCACCACCGCTACGCCACAGAGGCTGTCAAAATATCTTTGTATTAAATATGTAAAAAAAAATTTCAGTCATTTTATGAATAAAGCATTAGGAATTTCAGGCATAGTGGGAAGAAGTCATTTTAGGATTCGGGCGAATCGGGCCTAAGTCATATTAAATTCAGACAATTTGGGAAACAGACGTTTCACATTCGTTTATAGTGCGATCATGCATTTTGGGAATAGGTTGTACTCGACTGAACCCGTTATTGTAAATAAGATATTAAAACAGAATGTTCTTTTAGCTGCATTAAATATAAAAGCGGGGTTAAAGAACATAGGCTGTATGTTCTTGATGACCGACGGTCAAGTGGCTGATGAACGATTTTTGGTGCTCATCAATGACTTACTGGCCTGTGGCGAAATACCTGAGCTATTCGCCGACGATGAACTCGAAAATATTATCAACGGAGTTAAAGCAGAGGTTTGTGAATATGGTGATATTTATTATTTCTTTGTGTATTTTGAACTTAAAAAATGCAATCAATGCATGATTAATGTCTGAGATATAAAGGCTTTTCGGATTATTGATTTCGATTATATCATAATTTTAGGCTGTTTAAAAATTTGAGCACTGATTTCTAAAGCAAAAATTTATCCAAAAATACTTATTTCGTAATGTTTTATGCTTATTGTATCGTATGTATTTTGAGGTAACTATTCAGTTTTCTTTGCCTGTTTTTAACAACTTTGAAGCTACTTTGGTCTTACTGATTTTAAGCACTTACGGCTATAAAAGGAAGACAACAGATATGTGGAGCCTATTGATTGTATTCTCTGTATATTATTTGTATTAACGAACCTGGCACCATTCAACTAGCAAAATCTCATAATTTCAGACAAAAGCTAGTGGTGTCCCAGATACACGTGAGAACTGTTGGAGATTCTTCGTCAATCGCGTAAGAACGACTTTAAAGGTGAGTAAAGTTAAGGGCGAGGCCTCACTTGTGCGTTGCGCTGCGTCGTCCCTTTAAATTTCCAAGAATGACCCTCGCAACGTACAAGTGGGGCCTCGCTCTAAGAATTCCATATTACTCGTAAAATATGATCGTTGATAGGTTTTAGTAGTATTTAGTAGTAATTCTGTAGTATTTAGTAGTGTTCTGAATAGGAAAGGAGGGGGTAATATTAATTATTTCTCTTTGAGGTGGTGTTGTGTTTTTCACCGGTGGGCGCCACTTTGCGTATACGCGCACGCAAATTCCCATCTGTTGTAAGCTGCAGCGCCATTGACTGGTTCCATCAATGGCCACAAGAAGCGTTGCAGTCTGTGTCTAAGCGCTTCTTATCTGAAGTCAAAGCGTTGCCGGTTAGTAAATTACAAGTATCTCTTGTTATCATTTTATCAACTTTGGTCTTCTACTAAAGATCCTATAACCTACTTAACATTACTCTTTATCAAGTTATGTTTATACATGTCTTCATTGTCATACCTATCATCAAGTTATTGTAGTTATAATTTCTATTTAACCCTAGAACCGTACCCATCTTGGACATACACTAACGGTACCATGGGGTACTGGGTAACCCTAATAATAATAAAAAAAATTGGAAGATTAATAATCTTTTAATATAAAATCAACTTACATAAGGGTTAACACAATAATTTCAGACTTAAAAATCATAATCATATAAGAATAATAAGGAACTACAAACAATTTTGACATATTTCGTTTTGATGTTCAACATACGTATATGTTTTTTATTTCACACATTGTATGCGTGATTGGCTGTCTTTGGACCTCGGAAAGAAAAAACACCTACCAGGTTTTAAACTAAAAGGCTTAAGGGCTCCCTTTTTTTTTTCATTATATCCCCGATACTTATTTGGAGAGGGGTTGGTAAAAAAATCGGTCTTCTAGGTGCGGCTTTCATCCAGTTCTTCACCTGATGCCTCTCCTAAGACCAGATCTTCTCCATCATCAGTCTCAGTCATCAGTAAATTTTTTATATAATTTTCATTCAAATTGGATTTTGAAGTCATCTAAAAAAATACTCGGGCCATGCACAAGTACAAAAAAATACAATAAAAATATAATAAAACTTGATTATCAGATGTAAATGATGGTAGAAATTTCACAATTAGGAATTCAAAATAATCTAACATGAATAGACATTCGTATATTCACTTTTATATCAGTAAATATCTAATAAAACGTGTAAAAGATCACAAAAAGAAACGCAATATAAAAATTACCCAAAAGCCAAGCTGGTGGGTCCACTCACCAGCAATACCGCCGCCCGGCTGACTAAGGAATCGGTGCGTTCCTTCACCTCACGTAAATACAAGGACGCGCAAAACAAACCGTTTATTAATAGAAAAGTTATAAACTATTTTCGAGATTTTTTTTGATTGTACCCCAGGGTACGGTTCTAGGGTTAATGGTTCTATACCTCAAAAGCAGAAAACGGAACTCTTATTGGATCACTTCTTTGTCCGTCCGTCCGTCCGTCTGTCCGTCCGTCTGTCTGTCTGTGTGTATGTCTGTCTGTCTGTCAATACCTTTTTTCAAGAATGCGTGTTGGCATCAAGTTACAACTTATAACAAATACCCAGATCTGATAAACCTTGAATCTGTAAAAATATCAAACTTCTAAGTCAATGCCATATAAAGATACAACCGTTTATGTAGCATAAGTTAACGGTTCTGCTCTTACTAAACTTAAAACTCTCACTACTTAATATCTAATAATTTTCTGTCTGCATATATTTTTCATAATACATTGCAGGAACCATTAGTTGATTCCGTAGCGGGCTTCATGTCCCATGTGCATCAGAGCGTGAATAGAATGTCAGAAGTGTATTTTCAAAATGAAAAACGTTACAATTACACGACACCAAAGACTTTCCTCGAACAAATTGCGCTCTACAGCAAGCTTCTCACTGAAAAGTCTACAAACCTCATAATGATGATCAATAGGCTCGAGAACGGATTGGAGAAGCTAGCGTCATGTGCCGCAGACGTCGCTGTACTCAAGGTAAATATATCTTGAAAAATAATAAATAAATAGTAATAGGAATAGTAAATATATATCTTCAATTTGTTTTTGACAATAAAAATAATAAAAACCTTTTTAACCATTTTGTATACCTAGTCTTAATTTACGAATATTGCTGAATTTTTCACCATAATTCCTTTAGGTAACTTTAGCTGAACAGGAGATAGTTCTAAAAGTGAAGAATAAAGCAGCAGAGGAGTTAATTGATGTAGTCGGTGCTGAGAGCGATAAAGTGTCTAAAGAAAAGGCATTTGGTATGCAATTACATTATTGTACAGAATATTCTTATAGAAACTATTTTATTATAGTTACGTATCCTTTCTTATAAGAGCTTTGGGCTTTTCTTTTCACGCTGTACTTGGCATTTTGTTAGAAATAATGTGACTACACAGTATATGGTCTAGGACTTAGATCTACTACACAAATTACTTAATAAATAGCTGGGAAGCTTGCAAATTTTAGTCTGTCATAAGATCTCATCGTTACGTTGCAAGTAATGTACTGACTATTTATACACATACAAATGTGATAATACATACATACATACAACATGCATATATACATACATAAAATCACGCCTGTTTCCCATAGGGGTAGGCGGAATGTAATGAGAGTGAATGAAGCGAGAGTAGTATGTCAGGCAGGAGCATAGCAAATGGAGATCCGTGATCTCTGCCTACCCGCTATGATTGTGATGATGATTTATATTTAATATATATCTTATCGAACTTCATTATTTATAAACTATTCCTAGCGTATGCGTAAAGCGTATATACCTATGTATTTATCTGATCATCATCAGCACCGTGTCCCCATTGCATTTATAATAAGATCAAAATAATAAAAAGTGTTTTAAATGAACAGCCGCCGAAGAAGAGAAAAAGGTGAAGGTAATAGAAGAAGATGTAACAATAAAGGCTAAGATCTGCGCAGACGACTTGGCGAAAGCCGAACCTGCATTGCTCGCGGCTCAAGAAGCCTTGAACACACTAAATAAGAATAATTTAACAGAGTTGAAGGCTTTCGGTTCGCCACCCGAAGCAGTCGTCATGGTCACTGCTGCGGTACTCGTCTTATTCTCGAAGAGAGGCAAATTACCTAAAGATAGATCATGGAAAGCTTGTAAAGTAAGATAAAGTTCATTAATCCATCACAATTTTTTTTTTAAAGGACCCCTCATTTTGACTTCATCTCGCCTGATGGTAAGCTGAAGGCAAAGTCTCGGAAAGAGGGTCACCATCGTAAACATGTACCATGTTATAGTGGTGGCACTCAGCTTGACGGCCTCATCAAATGCCTTTTCACGCCCCGCTTAAAGGACCCGGGACTGTAGGAAGAAGGAAACACGTGAGCTGGCAGGGAGTTCCAGGTCTTAATGGTGCGGCATAGGAATGAGTCACTGAAACGCTTGGTTCTAGCTGGTACACTCTGCACCGTATACGAATGGCATCTTAGCCCTGCACGTGTTGTCCTGTGAAGGAAAGAAGAGGTTGGGTTGGGACTACTTGAAAGAGCTCATCAGAACATTCACCATGGTAGAGACGGTAGAATACTGCCAAACATGCAACATCTCTACGCATCTGCAAAGGCTCGAGGGCGTTATATACCTTTTAAATTATGTATTCATTTAATTACAGCCTCTGTTTAATATTCCAGGTAATGATGGCAAAAGTGGATCAGTTCTTATATGACTTGGTGTACTATGATAAAGAAAACATTCACCCTGATGTGATTAAGGTAAGTAAGATCTTATTTGAATAAAATATTTGATTTTGTGAGTTAAATTTGTGTGTTAAAATTTCTAGAAAATCAAAATGAAGGATTTTAGCGCTTAAATGAAAACCTTAAAAATCTTTACGCAATGAAAATTTCAATTTTTTGCTTTGCAATATTATGATAACTAAAAATTTTGAAATAAATTTAAGTATTAAGAAAACAAAGAACCCGACTGCGAAGTAAAATTTTTTACATAATTTATTTTATTTGCTTTTCAGTTGTATTTTTTATCAGGATAGATGAATATCATTAATGCTAATTACGAGAACATTCGTTTTTCTTACTGTTATTGGTGTTTGCAATATATATATATATAGCGTCTGCGGTAGCCTATAGTATCCGCAATACCAACTGGCACTTTCGGCACTTACTGTAGGGGTTGAACCATGACGATAAAATATGTGGCCAGACAGTAAAGACAGTTGGGAAAGGTGGAAGATTAATTCGACCTGAATGCAGATCTGCTCAATAAACTTGACCGACTTCTCAACAATTGCATTCGATTCGTCTACAATCTTAAGAAGTATAGTATGACCATGTTTCGGATTATCGTGCAGAGCTGGGTTGGTTACCCATTAGACGGCGATGCAGTCTACGAGCTGTCAGTCTGGTCTATACCCTATTAAATTCTCCTAACGCCCCGGCTTACTTAAAATCCCATCTCCACCTTCTCGGTTCTAACCATAACAAAAATCTACGCTCGTCTAACAATCTTCGTCTTCACTGTCCCACTCACACTTCAAGCCTTGTGCACTCTTCTTTCTCTGTGTAATCAATTCTCCTCTGGAATGCGCTTCCGCTAGAAGTTAGGATGTCCTCAAATCGTTTTGTCTTCAAAAAGAAAGTACGATCGATCTATAACGTACCATAGGCAGAACAATATTTATAAGAATTTTCCGTATAACTATGTATGTATGTACTTGATATATTATATTGTATAGATGTTATATTATGTATAGGGATATACATTTAAATATTGTCCGTTTGTATTATATTTATTTATTTTTTCATTTATTTACACATGGAAAACTTACAGCTAATACAGTCTAATATAAGGCAGATTAAACATTAAACATTATATGTTAATATGTATGTATTATATGTATGTATTATTGTGTATATATATTTAGGTATATTTATAGTTACTGTTTGTATGTTTTTTTTTTTTTTTTATACTGGACACGTCAATTTGACTTCACCTCGCCTGATGTTAAGCTAAAGGCAAAGTCTCGGAAAGAGGGTCACCATCGTAAACATTTACCATGTTAACAGTGGTGGCACTCAGCTTGACGGCCTCATTAGATGCCTTTTCACGCCCCGCTTAAAGGACCCAGGACTGTAGGAAGAAGGAAACACGTGAACTGGCAGGGAATTCCAGGCCTTAGTGGTGCGGCATAGGAATGAATCACTGAAACGCTTGGTTCTAGCAGGTATACTCTGCACCGTAAATGGATGACATCTTAGCCCTGCACGTGTCGTCCTGTGAAGGAAAGGGGAGGGTGGGACTAATTGGAAGAGCTCGTCAGAACATTCACCATGGTAGAGACGGTAGAAAACTGCCAAAGACGCAACATCTCTACGCATCTGCAGAGGCTCGAGGGTGTTCGTGACCTCAGGATCCCCAATAATGCGGACCGCACGTCGCTGCAACCTGTCGAGAGCATCTAATAAGTACTTTGCGGAGCCGTCCCAGAGATGTGAGCAGTATTCCAGGCAGGAACGAATTTGGGTCTTATATAGAAGACACCGCTGCTCCGGCGTGAAAAAACGTCTCACTCTGTTCAGGACTCCGAGTTTACGCGAGGCTGATTTGATGATACTCTCGATATAGTTTTTGTTATTCAGTTTGCAGCGAACATCCATACCGAGGATAGTGAGGTGATCCTGCAGTGGCAGTGGTGTGCTCTGAAGAGTGGGAAGGGGAAGGAAAGGAGATACCTTTGCTGTAAACGCACATGCCTGGGTCTTCTTGGCATTGAACTCGACCAGGTTCCTAGCGCCCCATTGAGAAATGTGGTCCAGGATCCGGTCCAGGTCAGTGACAAGAAGCTGCCTTTTTTCCGCGATATCAGACTGCTTGGCCGCAGGATGTGCGTAATAACTCCCGTGTAAGGTGCTGTCGTCTGCATAGCAGTGAATGTTTCCGTTACAGAGCATGTCATTGATATGCAGAAGAAAGAGAGTGGGAGATAAGACGGAACCCTGCGGCACGCCAGCATTTACCTGCAAGAACTCCGAAGCTCGTCCATCACAAAGGACGCGAATACGGCGCCCCTGCAGGAAGCTTGCAACCCAGTTACACAGTCTAGGAGGCAGGCCGAAGGCTGGTAGCTTGGAAAGAAGCGATTTGTGCCATACCCTATCGAAAGCTTTGGCGATGTCAAGACTAATTGCCAGTGACTCACCGTGCTTCTCCATAGCCTCACCCCAAAGGTGGGTCATGTACGCCAGAAGATCACCCGTTGACCGTTTCGGTCTGAAACCGTATTGCCGGTCACTAAGCAAGGAGTGATCCTCTAGGTGGCGCATGAGCTGTGTGTTAATTATGTGCTCGAACACCTTGCACAGCATTGAGGTGACGGCTATGGGTCGATAGTTGGCTGGGTCCGAGCGATCCCCCTTCTTGGGGATCGGCTGGACATTCGCCTCCTTCCAAGCCGAAGGCACTGTTCCCGAACTGTAGGACAGTCGGTACAGCCGCGTTAGCATAGGAGATAACTCCGCTGCACATTTTTTAAGTACGACCGCTGGAATACCATCAGGACCACTGGCTTTCCGGACATCGAGTGATTGCAGTACTGCACGGACATCGCGTTGCCTGATACGTATATCAGGCATTGCGTGGTCACCAGTGGGCATTGTCCGTGGTTGCATACCACAATCATCGACTCGGGAGTTGACCGCGAAGAGATTGACCAGCAAATTTGCTTTCTCTTGCGGCTCATGGGCCAGAGATCCATCGGGATTGCTCAGCGGGGGCAGCGAGGTAGTATTAAGTAGTAATACCGTAAGTACCTACTAGATCAATACTTCGAGCACCCTTGACAAATCTCTGCATCACCCAAAGGTTGACTGGTAGAAAATGCCCACGGCATTAACTCCGCCTTTGTACATATATTTTGTGCATAAAGATTAAAAATAAAATAAATAATTAAAAAAATAATTGTGTGTCATGGTGGATCAGCCAAAACGGTATTTATTGCTGATTACCATTCAGAAATGAACGCAGAAACGTACATGAAGTGGTTTGAAGGATTTTTAAAATTATTGGGAGAGCCGTCGGTAATTATATTAGATAATGCCAGATACCACACAAAAGTATTACACCCGATCTCTAATAGAACATGGCTGAAATAAGATATTCAACAGTGGTTGAACAAAAAGGAAATTGAGTTCTTAGCAACGGATTTTGTAGAGAAAAGAGTGAAGTTAAGTAACCCAAAAAAAATATACGTAGTCGATCAATTGGCAAATGAATACGGTCATGAAGTGATTCGACTACCCCCCTACCACTGCCAGTATAACCCTATAGAGTTAATATGGGCTCAAATCAAATGAGAAGTTTCTACAAAAAATTCCACCTTTAAAATGGCAGATGTTGAGAAGTTGCTGCATGAAGCTATCGACCACGTGACAACAGAAGACTCGATTAAATGTGTTCGCCACGCTGAAATTCTCCAGAATGAAGACCTGGCTAAAGCTCACTTCATTGACATTCACCGTCTTGTTATAAATCTACAAGACGACAGTGATAGTGAAGACGAGTATTAAAGACATACCTGATAGTTTATTGATTTTTTTGATTAGTTTTAATATTATTTTGATGAGAGCTATGTAAATTTGAATTTTTTTAGTTAGTAATTCACCTACTCAACCTACTTATTTTAATATATTTATTTCCTTTAATACATTTGTTTTAAGAAAGCAATGCTGATGTAAAAATAAATAAATCATATTTAAATTTTTGTCTACATTACTTTGGTCGATACTATTATGGAATACGTAACTATGAGTGCGAGTCCCGCCCCATAAGACTGTGTAGGTGCGAAAGAGATGGCACGAATCCGATGACTTATGGCTCAACGTGCCAGTTCGTATTGCGGATACTATAGTGGTATGGGTAATGGACTGCTGAGACGAGGTTTCGGGTTCGATTCCAGGTTTACCATGGCACACACCAATGACTTTTCGATGCTTTTCGAAGTTATGTGTGTATTTATCGCAGGTTTACAAGTGCCCGGTTAATGGCAATAGGCTCGCCACCTATTACACTGGGACCTAAACATAAACTGGCGAAATGTAGCACCTCTGCCTACCCCTTCGAGGCACAGGCGTGAGTTTATGTTATGTTATATATATATATATAGGCGATTCTTATTATATTGTCTTGTGTGTTTAGTTTATATGAGTTAATAATGTAGTTGTAAATCTTAGCTGTTATACCTTTATTCAATTAAATTTAAATTTTAAACTTTTTTTTTCAACATTTATCATATTTAAGGTCAAATTCATTCATCATTCAAGGTTCTAGGTCAAATTTATATTTATGTAAATAATTTTATTCTGGGCCATCTCCGACAGGCAGTTCAGCCTTACATCAAGAATCCAGAATTCCACCCAGATCTAATTCGAGCGAAGTCTGGAGCTGCGGCCGGTCTCTGTTCATGGGTGATCAATATCGTAAAGTTCTACGATGTGTACGCGGTGGTCGAGCCTAAACGACGCGCTCTTAATGCCGCTAACGCAGAGCTTCAGGCTGCCAGAGACAAGCTGGACTTCCTTAAAGACCAAATTGCCGTAAATACTTATTGCTTTTGTATAGTTAATTTTGATTTTAATACAATTACTTATGTGTTGAATTCTGCTTCATAGGAATTAGAGGAAAAATTGGATGTGTTGATGAAAGCATTCCAGGAAGCTGTGAATGAAAAAATGAAATGCCAAGCAGAAGCTGATGCCACAAACTATACAATTGATTTAGCTAACAGACTTGTAAATGGCCTCGCTTCAGAGAAAATAAGGTGAAAACATTCTTCACACAAGTCAGCAATATTACATTTTAATAAATGTCTTACTTTCATAAAAATAAGTGTTTCTAATTAACGATAGATGGTCATCGACGGTGGTGAATATGAAGGAGTCAGGAGAGTTACTACCGGGTGATGTCCTGTTGGTGACAGCATTTATTTCTTATGTAGGTTGCTTCACACGTGGTTATCGACTTCAACTTATAAACGAAGATTGGGTACCCGCACTTGCTAATACTGATGTAAGTTAATAATGTTTTCTACTGAGTTTTTTAAGAATATCTTCAACGATGTAGTGCTAACAGACTCGTTTTATACACTAAGTAACTAGGTAAGAAAATCCAATGGTGAAAGTGCAACGATATAAGCGCATATCTTAGATCAATCTGAAAAATAAAAGGAGCTCTTGACGTACTCTCACTACTCTACTTACCACTTAACTCAAAATATTTTTACAATACCTTTAGAACGCAGATTTTAAAGAAAGAAAGAAAATACATTTTATTTAAGTACAACACACTTGGCTTATCTTATTAAATACCTACATGGGTAGCTTGGGACGTATTGCGTAAGATGGATTGCGTAACATTAGTGTTGCACTAAAAAGGTGCCAGTTCCGCATAATGCCGGGCACGAGTACCCAGCGCTGTTTTTCAACTGTACTGTGTTAAAGTTGATACATATTCCGTAACCATTACATTTGGGTAGAACCTGAGATATTATTTACTTATAACGTTTGCTGATTGTATATTGCAGCCAAAAATACTGATGACTGAAGGTTTAGACCCGCTGACGATGTTGACGGATGACGCACAAATAGCTACTTGGAACAATGAGGGGCTGCCTACGGACACTATGAGTACGGAGAACGCTACCATCCTCACCAATTCAGCGCGTTGGCCACTCATGATCGATCCACAACTGTCAGTAAATTTCTTAATGTAATTGTGATGAAATAGTAATCGAGAAGTCGAGTAGTTAGCAACCTATCCGATTTGATTTATTATTAATTGACTAGCTTTTGCCCGCGTCTCCGCCCGCGTGGATGTCGGCTCCCGGCAATTATTCGAATTTTTCTCGTCGTAAAAACCTTCCCTTTACTTCCACGAACAATTCAAGACCAAAATTAGCCAAATCGGTAAAGGCGTTCTGGAGTTATATCGTCAGGAAAGAAAACCCGACTTATTTTTATATAGTAGATTAAAATTTGTTTATTTAGTTTTTAAGCCTCGTATCCACCATGCATGAAGAAATTAAATAGGAAGTATAACTCCCCGTGAAGTGGAGCCACTTCGATGTCACTCGAGCCTACATATTAACGGCAGATCTGCTATTTTGCTAACAAACTTTTTTATTTTGGCAACAGATAAATCACATCTGTAATGAAAAATATTTTTGCCCATAAACAGACAAGGAATTAAATGGATAAAATCGAAATTTGGTGACCCACTTGTGGTGATTCGACTAACGCAGCGTAATTATCTGGACCGAATTGAGCGTGGTGTAACAAACGGAGATGTGGTATTACTCGAGAACATTGGTGAGACCATGGATGCTGTACTTGACCCGCTGCTTGGTAGAGTGCTCATACGGAAAGGAAAAGTACTCAAGGTACAACTTTATCAGCTCGACTATCGCTGCCTATTAGATTATTTCTCAAAATGAACTCGTTTTGAGAAATAATCTCTGTCAAATAAAGACATAGACATATAGATATATATATATACATTATAAATACAGTAGTGTATTACCCACCGGGATATTAACCATGTGGTATATTTATTTTGAGTAACCGATATTTCAGCGCTGTTTCATTACGGTGATAATGGCGCTTGAAACAGGGCAGAAATATCGGTTACTAAAAAAAAAATACACAAGGAGATAATATCCCGGTGAGTGTTACACTACTAATGTAAATGATTTTGTGGAGGAACGAGGTGTGATGTTCCTCCAACACAAATGGAGGATCCTCCGACCAGGCAAGGTGATCACACCTGGCGGGCCGCGGCCCAACGATTGCCGTTGGGTTGTCGTATATGTATTGTACCAGCGCTAGAACTTTACTTTCGCGATGCAGGATTCGTAGTGACGTAGTAGTTCGGCTTGCTGTCGCTAGATGGCGCTGGGTACATGTGGTATCGCCACATCACTCCCCTCCAAGACCAGAGGTTGATTGCGATGAGTCAGCTATCTTAGCTCTCTTGAGGAGCATGCCAGTGCCAGTCTTGAGTAGTTCCGTTTCGTCGGAGCTGGACGCCGCGTATTCCATTTGGCGGAACAGTCATCCTCGCTAGTCCCAGTGAGTCGGGATAACCGCTGGTCCCGAAGAAGCGGGGCAAGTGCGGTGCTGCGGTGCTTGCGGTCCTGTGTTGAAACGCCCAGTGAGTTGGGGCTTGAAGCGTCGAGATGCATGCTCGGCGAGCCGCCAGTGAGGCGAGGCGAATCCTCAGTGAGTCGAGGTGAGTAGTCCTCGGTGAGTCGAGGTGAACAGCCCTCGGTGAGTTGAGGTGAGTAGCCCTCGGTGAGTTGAGGTGAGTAGGCCTCAGTGAGTTGAGGTGAGTAGTCCTCAGTGTAGTGGGGCGAATGCTGCGTAATGGCGAAGTGCCTTAGATGCAGGCGTGGCCGAAGGGTAACCAGGCTGCAGCGGTTGCTGCATACTATGATATCCATATAAGGGCCGAAAGTGCTGGATGGCGAAGACTTGATTACCGCTCATGCGGATGAAGTGAATGGGATGTGACGATGAGAATGTTGCTGATATGCACAGCGAAGGTTACGTGATCAGATCACGTCGGGCTCACCACTGTGGAGGAACGAGGTGTGATGTTCCTCCAACACAAAGGGAGGATCCTCCGACCAGGCAAGGTGATCACGCCTGGCGGGCCGCGGCCCAACGATTGCCGTTGGGTTGCCGTATATGTATTGTACCAGCGCTAGAACTTCACTTTCGCGATGCAGGATTCGTAGTGACGTAGTAGTTCGGCTTGCTGTCGCTAGATGGCGCTGGGTACATGTGGTATCGCCACAACTTTGTAAATCTAAAAAATAAAAAATTAAATGTAATTAAAAAAATGTAGTTCAAAGACACCGTGCCATTCTTACAGATTGGAGACAGGGAAATAGATTACCATCCGAACTTCCGCTTCTTAATACAAACAAAGTTGGCAAATCCACATTACCAGCCGGAAATGCAGGCGCAGTGTACTCTCATTAACTTCACTGTAACAAGAGATGGGTAAGTAACTTCCTACAAACTAATCAAATCAAATCAAATAAAATTTATTTAATAATCGTTGTACAGTTATTTTACATGGTAACGTTACACCGGGTTACCATGGTGCGAGATTTCTTGGACGCGGACGAAGGAATATAAAAGAACTTCATTATGATAAATTACTGAGTGGGTGGATTACAATTTATGTATTTGATTGTGGCACGTAATTATTCAACACAAGTTGCAATTTTCTTACAGACTCGAGGAACAACTTTTGGGTGAAGTAGTAAAAGCTGAGCGACCAGATTTAGAAGCTCTAAGAGCCGGTTTGACCAAACAACAAAACGATTTCAAGATCACGTTGAAGACTTTAGAAGACGATTTACTCAAGAGACTGTCGTCTGCGGGGCCCGATATATTGAGCGATTCGGCTCTGGTCATTAACTTAGAGACCACTAAGAAGACCGCTGCTGATATTGAAACCAAAGTAGAAGAGGGTAAAGTCACAGCCGTTAAAATTGACGAAGCGAGAGAGAGATATAGGTTAGTCTGTAAGCAGATTGTACTTAGTAATGAGTCTACCTACTATCTTTTTATACCACTAGTTTGACTAACTACCGACTTAATTGACGGTAAGTAATTGTATAATTGTTGATGATGATTTCTTTATGATGTGCCTATAGAAGAACTCATGGATGTCTCTAAAGCTAATAAAGCTTTATCTATACATTGACTATTATGATAGAGCCTTTTAAATATGTACAGACGTGCAGCGACTCGGGCGTCTATGCTGTATTTTATCCTGAATGAAATATGCAAGATAAATCCGATGTACCAGTTCTCTCTGAAGGCATACAGCGTGGTGTTCAAGGAAGCTTTGCGTACTGCTGAAGTAGCTGATGACTTGGAGAAACGTGTGCGAAACTTGCTTGACAGTATAACTTTCTCGGTCTACGTATACACCTGTCGAGGACTTTTCGAAAGGGACAAACTCGTGTTCTTGTTTCTTGTGACGCTACAGGTATATTACATTATTATTACGTCTTCACCTCGATTTTTTATTATAATTAAAATACACATACATACATACTTCTCGCCTCTTTCCAATTACGGTAGAGCTTCGAGCTCTTCGAGAATATTCACAAGTACTCCAATATCAGTACCACAGTACAGTCATCATTACCACAGTCATCATCATAACATCATTACCTTGGTTACAATAATATTTGTGTTTTAACTGCTGTATACAATAAAGCTTCTTTGAAAAGGTTCTTAAATCAGAAGGTAGACTGGATTCAAGAGAGTTAGATTTCCTGCTGAAGTATGCTGTGGCGCCGGAAAATTCACCGTACTCATGGTTATCTAATAACTCCTGGGGCGGTATTATAACATTAGCCAAGATGGAGGCATTTGAGGACCTCGACAGGGAAATTGAAGGTGCCACTAAAAGGTAAATAGCTTTTATATAATTCCTTTTTTATGACATGCATGACGGTGGAAGAAACTTCTGTAAGAATAACTTTCTACCTGACCACTTGAAAATGTGGGACTGACAGCATCCGTCATCTTTGTATATATCGGTAGATCTTATAGAAGTTCATAGATAGGTATTCGAAAGGAATATTATTAATTGCACATCAAATAAATAATCACATATCAATATATTTTCATCATTTATATGCTTTTTTAAATCAAATAAATTACTTTACTACAAATAAACTGAATGTTTAACAAAACTAGTACTGCAGAAAAAAATAAAATATACATCAGCATAACATTACTTTTATCCTCATAATGCGATACAAATAAATTTATTTAAGTACAAAAATTATATATAATATACTAACTGCACAGCAAATTAACTAGTGCGCATTTAGAAGATACTCATTGTCAAAGTAAAATATCTATCCGAGTAGCATGTATACTAAGTAATTAAGTTCAGAATGATCACCACTCACCCTGACATGGATAGGTTAGGTTAGAAGACTAAGGCGGTTATGTCTTCGTGGTTATTTTTTTTTATAAGCAAGTAAGTAGTTTGTTGGTGCTCAATCAGCATTTTTGATGTGAATTTGGATTAATTTGTCGTGCATTAGCAGCATTAGCAGTGCATTAATAAAACTGCTTTGCATTAAGATAAACAGCCGTACGTTACGAAAATAAATTGTAGTGTGTTTTCTAATACTTTTGAGTTTATATTCTGCTGTGCAGTCAGTAATTTTGATGGAAATTTGGATTATTATTTCATAAAAAAAAAGTATTTTATTTGATTTGCGTTTAAATACCACCCTATTCGAAAGTCACAAAGTTTGTAAATGATCAAACAAAATTATTCTTTAGCTTTTTCTTGAGATACTGATATCCATTTTTGTCTCTTAATTTATTCCGATAAGCCAAAGGGCTTGCTTGCAATATCTGCTTCAATTTATTTTGCGGACAGGGAAGGTAGGACAGATATGTATTCCTATAAGTAAATTTAGCATTTTGAGTGTTATATTTCAGATGGGAGAAGTACACAGAAGGTGAAGCTCCCGAGAGAGATAAGCTCCCAGGTGACTGGAAAAACAAAACTTCGCTGCAGCGACTCTGCATCATGCGAGCTTTGCGGCCAGATAGAATGTCTTACGCCTCTAGGTAAACAATCGCCGTAGTAAATTGATTGATTCACATTAAGAGATATCATGTACCTAACATGATATCGCGAAATTCTTAGATCTTTTTCATTTGTATGGAAATAAATTAATATGAAATGAGTACTTCTACAGAAAGTATTGTTGTCCAGAAGTTGTCATAAAAGTGAATGCCCTAAATAAAGCTATTCAGTTGTTTTCAGACTCAGCATTCTTAGACTGACTTCCAATAGTACTAATGACTACCTATCGTTTTCTGAGTAACTTTTTATTACGGGTTACTTTTTATAACGAATTCTAATTATTGTTGTTATGGTAATAGTGCATTTTGTGAAGAAATTCTTGGATCAAAATTTGTTGAAGCCCGTTCGCCGCCATTGGAAAAATCTTATCAAGAAAGCAATTCCACAACGGCCATGTTCTTCATTCTATCACCTGGAGTCGATCCTTTAAAGGTACGTATAGTGTAGTGTTTAGTCAATGTCTTCCAAAAACATAGTAAGTAGTTGAAAAATAGTCAAATAATAAGTATTAAACGTTATTAACTCTCTTAATACAAAGCTAATTCATGCTTAGTACTATAATCTAGCTTGTTTGTTGTACCAGGACTTAGAAAAGTTAGGTCGCAAGTTGGGCTTCGCAACTGACAAGAAGAACTTTCATATTGTATCATTAGGACAAGGTCAAGAGGTGGTGGCCGAGGCAGCTATGGGTGTGGCCGCTGCTAACGGGGACTGGGTTATTTTGCAAAATATTCACTTGGTAGCCAAGTGGCTTGCTACCTTAGAAAAAAAGATGGAGGAGTGTTTCGAAAACCCGCTACCAGACTATCGGTGGGTATATGCTGTAACTGTAGTTTTTAATACTAGTTAATGACTTTGAATACTATTTTGAACAACTTTGACATCTATTTATCTATCATACTAACCAAGATACCGGGCTTGCTGGAAGAGAACTCAACCTTGAGATAAGCTCGCCTTGGTATTAAATATTTCACTTATTTCTATGATTGTCATGTAAGTGTACAATCTTCTTCTTCTATCGTGGCGATGGCGCCTCGGCCCTCAAATTATCTTCTCCCAGTGTGCTGCCTCCTGTATGGCGTTCTCGGAGGCGCACATACGGTCCTGCGGTGTACATGTGTATGGGCATTTAGCACATGTCAACAGATGGGACATTGTCTGTGGAGTAACTCCACATTCAACTCGCAGGTCCGCCCCCTCCGAGAATTCCTTGCTTAGGCGGCGTACAATAACAAAATAAATAATAATAAATTATAAGACCCTAGGTTTATATGAGCCAAATGTTCCAAACTTAGTACCTAGTAGGTACCAAGAGCACATAGGTAAACGCCAGCAAAGTATATGCTTTTGCTCTATAGGAGATTAAGACGAATGGAAGGTGTATACGCGAGTGAAGATATTATGGTAATGAAAATATGCGCTTGTAATACAGAAAATAAATTAAGAAAATAAAATTCACCAGTTTTTAATCAATAGCTATTTAATGCCAATGGCATTAAATCCATCGACCTTTGTACAATCTTTTTGTATTTGTGCAAAAAGTTTAGATAAATAAGCAACTACTTTAAAAACACGTATCATTAAATGTTATAAAAACTAGATATAATCTCTTCTAATGTCCAAAAGGTTATATCTGAGTGCTGAGCCAGCAGCTGACCCCGCATACCATGTGATACCGCAGGGTATTCTGGAGTCTGCTATTAAAATAACCAATGAACCACCTATTGGAATGTGGGCCAACTTACATAAGGTATGCATTACTTTTACTAAGGGGTTATTCCCGTGCGCTCCAAATCTATTGTTCTCTAAAATTCATATTTTCATACATTGATTACCAGGAGCTCCACGGATGTTTTTATTAAAATAATAAACAAAGCCAAATTTACCAATTTTATTCCCTAGAGCTCCAAAATATTGTTTAGGTACTTTGACATATTATTCCCAGCAGCTCCAATACAAAAGTCAATTCTTCAATATAAAAATCGTTCCCACCAGCTCCAAAAAATTAAAAGTAACGTCGGCAAAACCCGAACGTAGTAAAGAACGAAATCTGTCAGTGCGGCGGTGCGCCCACGCAGCGTTGTCGCGTCATCCCCACCCCGCACCTTTCCTTGCAATCTAATCTCGAACCTACCGATTTTTCGGTATTTCTACCGATATGGGCTCTGTTCTACCTAAATATCGAAATATAAAGTTTTTCTACGATTTCAGAGTATATATGGAAATTCTCAATTGATACAGAGTGGCGCATTTTAAGAAATTGTGAATAAATCAAAACATTTCCTACTACTACTACTACTCTAGCAGGTATACTCTGCGCCGTATACGGATGGCCTCTTAGCCCTGCACGACTCCTGTGAACGAAAGGAGAGGGTGGGACTATTGGAAGAGCTCATCCGAACATTCACCATGGTAGAGACGGTAGAATACTGCCAAAGACGCAACATCTCTACGGCTCTGCAAAGGCTCGAGGGTATTCGTGACCTCAGGATTCCCAATAAAGGGGACCGCACGTCGCTGCAACCTATCGAGAGTATCTAGTAAGTACTTTGCGGAGCCATCCCAGAGATGTGAGCAGTATTCCACGCAGGAACGAATTTGGGTCTTGTATAGAAGACACCGCTGCTCCAGCGTGAAAAAGGTCTCACTCTGTTCAGGACTCCAAGTTTACGCGAGGCTGATTTGATGATGAGTTATGATTTGATGAATATGTTTATTTGCGTTGGTCTGGATATTTTCATACCTCGGAGATCACGTTAAGCCGTGGGCCCCGGTTGTAATACGGACATCTATGGTAGCTATTGCAGGTATTTTGAGCCCTAAAAAGTTCAATAACTGCAATACTTCAATATTGCCAAGAGGTTTTGGAGGGCTCGTTTCGTGGAAAATATCAAAGTGCAAACACGCAGGGTGAAGTAGTACAAGGAACACTAAACAACATAATTCTGTAAATTCACTCAATATGCACGATAACTTTACAACAGATGGGCCTTGTGTTTGTCTGCCACTTAAAGTATAAAAAATTTACTACATACATATAATCACACCTTTATCCCCGGAGAGCAGGGGTAGTTAGGCAGAGGTGAATTAATTCTCACATTTCACCTATTATTGGCTTCGGTCCCACGTAATAGGGGATGAGCCTATTGCCGCATTTCGGGCACTATTGTTGACTCAAGTCATGCATCTGATTCTGAAAAAATTAAATCCTCATACATTTAACTATAGAGCGTATCATTGGTAGATCTTGTAATGTCAGTTGGGTGTTATTTCAATCTGCTACTACCGATAATACAATATGGCTGCAGTCTTATCGATTGCGTAAGTATCTAATAGTAAGATCCCAGAAATGGTAACAGTATGCCAGGAGAAGCCAACCTATTTATTATTAGGTATTAAAGATACCGCTGCTCCTTTTATATAAAAGAGACCAAATGTGGGCAGAGAAACACTCAGTTCCGGTAAATTTTATGAGACCAAATAAATGCGGCCGCGTGGATATCAACTCCAGTACCTATCAATTTGGAAGTATCTACATCATCTGCTGTTACACAAGCTTGCCTATACAAGGAATACGAGTAGGTATATAGAAAAATGAGGCTATATGACCCCATCCCAGTCAATGCTGTATTTGCTCTCTTGCCCACTGCGCCTCTCTCCTCTACCTGTGTGTAAGGCAACGAACAACGATGTCACTGTGGTCGATGGAATATATCATAAAACTGGAACTAACCACCATTGGCTCGTCAAAGCAGAGGACCAAGGCTCCGGGTTTTCTTGAAACTATTTTGTGTGATGCTTGATGTATTATAATGTATAACCGATTTCAAAAATGGAGGAGGTTCTCAATTCGTTTCTCAATTCGTATTCATAATAATTTTTTTTATGTATGTTCACTGATATTTCCGCAAATTATAGACGGATTTCAAGTTTTTTTCTTTGTTGGATAGAGTTCACTTCGGAGGTGGTCCTATTTTCACCAGGTCAGGATCGGATGATGGGATCAAGGAGAAATCGAGGGTAACCACCGAAAATTGTATGCTCGTATGGTGCTTTTGTTACGTAATCATGTTTTGCTCAGGTATATGCTTTAGGGTGTCAACATCTGATGCTGTTGTGCTGATGATGAAGCTACCGAACTCCTTAACGGTTAGGAGTTGGGGGATAGTACTGAAATTGGTCGATGATAACATTTAGTATTATGTAGGCCTAATGTGTTGCTTGTGAGGTATGCTTGTATCAACATCTGATACTGCTGTGCTGATAATGAAGCTACAGAACTCCTTAACGGTTGCGTATGGTGTTTTTGTTACGTAATAATTTCTTACTCAGGTATATGCTTCAGGGTGTCAACATCTGATGCTGCTGTTCTGATGATGAAGCTACTGAACTTCTTAACGGTTAGGAGTTGGGAGACAGTACTGTCATTGGTCGATGGAAACTATTTAGTAGTATGTAGGGCTAACGTGTTGCTTGTGAGGTATGCTTGAATCAACATCTGATACTGCTGTGCTGATAGTGAAGCTACAGAACTCATTAACGATTAGGAGTTAGGGGACAGTACAGCAATTGGTCAATGGAAAATAGGTAGTAGTATGTAGGGCTAACGTGATACTTGTAATGGTAGGTGCTACTTATGAAAAAATCACGAAATTTCAGAGATATCGTAATAAAAATCTCAGTGAAACAGAGACAGTTCCTCAATTATTAAAAATAATAAGTATGCTTATAAATGGGGTTTATCTACTCCTGAGGTGGTCTTTTTTTATCGTGTTTATTTATCGTGCGCCGGAGCCGGAAGGAGAGGTTATGTTGAACTCGAACTGACTAAAACCATATGCCGACTGAGGGTCGTAGTGCTAGGCCGGGGGTGAGGTTGTTTTCGACATATCCCTTGCACCCTGGCTGGCCTAGGGCCATCCCTTACGGTCTGGCCCTCCACGGGAGAGGGGACAACGATGTCAACGACTCGCCCCCGGAATGGCACCCCATTCCGGGGGCGAGTTGTTGACACCGTTGTCCTACGCGCGTTGCCACCGTGGCCTGCTTCTGCTGAGGTGATAGGCGGCTCCACACGTCACCCCCAGGCCTGCACTCATGGGGGACTCTCTAAATCCTGTTATTTTAAACATTTTTTCCTATTTGATTTGGAGTCGGTTCATTTTTTTTAAATTATTTATAATTTGTTCAGTTCGTAAGTTGTAGAAACATGATTTAAGAATTTAGGAAGAAGGAAGAAGAATATTTAAACCATTATAACTGATGAACATGTTTAGTCCACGTTTAGCAATGTTTATCCACATACTTGATAATGATTTTGTCAGCAAAATATTGAATTTTTCAAAATCCTTCCGCAGTATTTGCCAAGCCTATAGAAGAAGTCTGTCTATTTTCGTAGTTTTCAGTAGTTTAGCCCTGTATACATTAGTCAGTCACTCAAAAAAGACTGTCTTCATAATATGTAATTGAAAAATACAGTGTGGAAGATGTCAAGAAAAAATTTGAAAACATCTTTGTTTCTTTTTTTAAATAAAGGAATGTTTTCTTTGTGTAAAATTCATTATTTCCAGTATTTCGACTACTTCCGTTCCAGTTGGGATGAAAATCTTCCACCATAAATAATGATGAGTTTGAGCTATTCGAAACTTAACGCGCACGAAGTCGCGGGCAACACCTAGTGACAAAATCTAATAATAGTAAAATAGAAATAAAAGCATTAACACTCACATTTCATTAAACAATATAATCACAGTCTAACGATTCATACTACATACAGTCGGTCAACGAAGCCGTCTAGACAGAGCAATCGTGCGGGGGCAGGGGAGTGGTGGGGGACGGGGTATTACTCGGTACGCCCATACATTTTACTCGGTACTAAGGATTCAGGGCTGTCTCATTTTTGTAATCACACTAATCACGTGATTTTTTTTTCAAGGTTAGTTTTGTTTGTTAAAATTGTTTTTTTTTCGTTTTCTATATTTAGCTATTCAAGATGGCGGACACGAAATTTTCACAAAAATCGATATGGGTATCGTTTTCAGGGTTTTGGGGTCGCTGATTGCGAATATAACATCCATTTCGCGATCCAAGATGGCGGACTTGAATTTTTTACTAAAATCGATACGGGTATCGTTTTCAGGGTTTTCGGGGTTGCTGATTACGAATATGTTATTCATGTAGCAATCCAAGATGACTGGATGGATGATATATTCGTAATTAGCAACTCTGAAAACCTCCAAAACGATGCTCATGTTCACTTTGTGGGAAATTTCAAGTTTGGATCGCTAAATGGATTTTATTATACGTAATTAGTCACTCCGAAAACCCCGATTTGTTTTTTTTTTTAATTTCAAGTCCGCCATCTTTGATCATCGGTAACATGGTCGTCAAGCCCGATAGCAGACAATTGCCGGCAGGCAATCATACGATGGGAAACTGTTGACTCCCAACTGATCGTGTGTAGCCGCAAAACTGACAGCAGGGCATGGCCGCCAGGCCAAAATCGCTTTCGTGTGTGGGCGCTGTTGACTTAGGACTGCAGGCCGCCAGATACGATTTGAAACTGCAGGCGAACTGATCGTGGATAGGCTCCTTAAGAATTTATCATCAATTTAGCGATCCCGGCGATTAGCGAAATTCGAATTCGAATCCGAATCCAACCCCGAACCCTAACTCGAATCAATATCTAAATTCAAGTCGGAATCGAAATAGTAATTCGAAATCAAATTTGAAACCGAAATCAAAATCGAAACCAAAATCCAAAAAGTCAGACTTAAAATATTACGTTTGCTTGATCATAATTGGTTGAGTAGAACCGGAGATATAACCAAAAGTCGCAATAGCCGACATCCATGCGAGCGGAGCCGCGGGCATCACCTAGTAATATAAATTAGTGTGAGTTGATGTGCCTTGACAGAACAAAGAGAACGAATAGGGGTTATATATAGAATATTACAGAAAAATTATATATAAAAACTGAAGTGACAACCCTGACAAAACTGCAAAAGGCGGCATTTCCGCAAACATCAAACGCGATGAACTACTGTAAGATCTCTCGTTATACTGTGATATAATACCTAGTCAGTCCCACGTAATAGGGGGTAAGCATATTGCCATATTCCATGCACACTCGAGTCATGAATCTGAGGCTGAGTTAGCTGTATATTATATAATCTGTCTGATGTTAAACAGCCCAGTGATGTTATTATAACTTCAGTGCAAACATGCTTTCTCTGTAAAACCGCTTGAATACCAAATTCATACCTAACTCAAGACTTGGCTAATAGACACTACTTCCTGTTAACCTATTGACGTCCTATTATCGTATTATAGTATTAAATGTTTTTAATTCTGCTAACCGTACACTTTGTTTTGGAGCTGTTGGGAACACAGTATTTTTTTACTTAAAATATTATAATTTGGAGCTCCTGGGAATTGATGTATAGAGATAAGAAGTTTCGAACGAAAAAGCTTACATACGTTTTTGGAGCTCTTGAGAACGATTTTATAAAATAATATTAATATTTAATTTTAGTCTTGGAGCGCTTGGGAGCAAAATCGTGGAGCGGACGGGAATAACCCTTACTAAGATTCAAGTGTAGCTCATAACGCAAATGCTAATAATTGTATTACCGTTTTGTTTTTTTTTGTTTGTTTTGTATTGTATTGTAGTACCGAGACCGAAAATCGTAATTCGCCAAATGTGGGTGCTAGTACACCTCTGCCTACCCCTTGGATGGATGTATTACCGTCTAAAGATTCCGTGAGATAAGTCAGATCTAAGATGGGTTTAATAAATAAGTCTCGTTTTTATAAATTATGTATGCTAAATGGTTCCTTTCGCCCAAATTTTATTGATTTGTCTGCTCAATCCCCTCTTGCTTTTAATGTTTTCTAGTTGTATTTTTCTAACATTAACAGAATTCAATTATTTTCATTTCATTTAGGCCTTAGACAACTTCAGTCAGGAGACACTAGAAATGTGCAGCAAAGAGGCTGAGTTTAAGGCTGTGTTGTTTGCGCTTTGCTACTTCCATGCCGTCGTCGCGGAGAGACGCAAGTTTGGTCCACAAGGCTGGAACAGGTTATACATACATTTTCTGCACGTAGCTTCATAAATAAAAATATATTATCATTATGTGTCATTTTGTTATTTGCCTTATTGAAACGCATAACATACAATGGTAGCACATCACATGCTTATTTGTATTTGCGTATTTGACATACTTATTTGGCAAACAATTACCATGTGTGGACTGTATATTTGATAAAGTAGTTGGCCTTCTTTGCCTATTTCACAAATATGGCAAATACCAAATGAGCTTTTCGCGTGTACGCGTAGTGCCATGTGTGGATGGTGGTCGTATTTGCCTGTATTTGCATGTTTGCGTAAACGTGAAATATTTTGCCAAATACATTATTCATGTAACGCGGCACCATTAAAACAAATGCCAATATTTGAAAGAATATAGCATGTTTTAGTTAAAATGAACATAATTATTACCGAATGACCATAAAAATGTTTTGCAGAGTGTATCCATTCAACTTTGGAGATTTGACGATTTGTGTGTACGTGTTGTATAACTATTTGGAGGCGAATCCTCGCGTACCATGGGAGGACTTGCGCTATCTGTTTGGAGAGATCATGTACGGGGGGCACATCACCGACGACTGGGACAGAAGACTCTGTCGAACATTCTTACTTGAATATATGGCACCGGAACTGGTAAATATTGATATCATAAAATTTTGACTTTAATTTACCACCAGAAAATTAAATAATTTATTAAATCTTTATACATTTTTTGTAATGATTTCAGGTGGATGGTGAACTGCAACTTGCTCCTGGGTTCATATCGCCTCCCAACTCTGATTATGTAGGCTATCACGCGTACATAGATGATTACTTGCCTGATGAAACGCCATACCTATATGGACTACATCCTAACGCAGAGATTGGCTATTTGACCACCGTATCTGAGAGACTGTTTAGTGTAAGTGATCCCTTTATTAAAATTATGTGTAGGTAATCATGTTTTGAGATGTTTTTTAAAGCGGATTGTTTCATCTTTGCATCATTGATTGTTCTGTCTGCCTGAGCTAACATCTAATAATAGGGTTTACAGTGGAATTAGTATCAGATAAAAAAGCAGTTCTAAATCAAAGACTATAGGATTGTGTTTGTATAATATCCATTAAAAGCCATTAATTATTAAATTAGCCAATTATCTTGTAGGTGGTGTTTGAAATGCAACCACGAGATACGGGTGCACAAGCTGGAGGTGGCGCTACTAAAGAGGAAACCGTGAGTTGCTTACATTGAACTATAAGTATTATTTTATATTAGGACAATTTTACGATGAATGATAAATAACTATTACTTCCAACTTCTGTAGGTACGTGTACTCCTAGATGACATTCTGGATAGAGTTCCAGAACCTTTTAATCTCCAGGAGTTAATGTCGAAGGTGGAGGAATTAACTCCGTACAACATAGTAGCGATGCAGGAATGTGAGCGAATGAATCGTCTTATGGGAGAGATTAGACGGTCTTTGAAGGAGACAGAACTAGGACTTAAGGTAAGATCAGACATAACACAACACAATTCTTGTAATGTAATATGAGATTTAGGCCCATATTCTAGAATGACACTCAGCCTGATTCATGATTTATCTGATGACAGATTGTATAGAGAGATTGATAGTTTGACATATAATACGATCTGTCCTCCGACGAATCGAGATTCAGACGGTTCTTAGTATTTAATTAATATAAGTGTAATGAAATATTACTCATTAACAGTTTATTAATTGCCCTTATTAGTTGTAGGAAAAATAAAAGTAAAACTTTTTATAGCTATTATAATAAAAAGCTTCCTAGACCCTGTTATAACAAATCTAAGTTCACACACAACTTCCAATACCTAACCATAGCATGGTAGTAATCAATATGCAAATCGAGTACCTACTTCGCAAAAATATAATATTGTCAACCTACTTACTTACCTACTAAAATGTCCAATTTAATCTTTGATTTGACATGACAGGGTGAACTGACCATCAGTAGCGACATGGAGAAGCTAATGGAATCCCTGTTCATGGACAAAGTGCCAGACCAGTGGACGAAGCTGGCATATCCCAGTCTGCTGGGTCTTGCGGCCTGGTTCTCAGACTTATGCATGAGATTGACAGAGCTCGAGAATTGGACTGGTGATTTTAATGTAAGTATTTTAGTTTGCACAGCGTATAAAAGTAAAATGGCATAATGTTGCTTTTTTAGATGATACTTAGGTGTGAATAATAATCTGTATTTAATCTCAATCTGTTTTCCGTTTCTGTACCTAATAAAATAAAATAAAATAAAATAAAATATATGCGCCTGTTTCCCTCTGGGGTAGGCAGAGACAACAGCCCGCCATTTTACTCTCTTGAATGTTGAATGATATGATTAAAGTAAAGCCAACGAGACGAGAGAAAAAACCACTATTACTGAGTTACGTTGCGATAACTAGCGATTATTGTCTCTGTCCTTGTCGCACATATCACACGTACGCGACAATGGTCAAGCGCCAGCTGTCGTTACGTGTTTCGTAGTTAAGAGGAATAAAAATGATAAATCTGGTTTTCAGGCGTATGTTTAGAGACCAACTCCTTTTTTATTTGTGGACGTAATTGAAAACTGTTTACACTGTTTTATTTGTTGGTTTCTTGTCTACATTTGGTACATTTTTAGTTATTCTCACTTTATAATTACTATATGAAAATCATTCCCAAAGCAAAAAGGTCCCTCAAAAGAAAACTGGCAACTACTTCTAAACGGAAAAGAATTTTTACGTAATTTTTTAACTAAAAGAAAGACAAAGATCTGGAGTATAAATGGTACATTTTTCCGTTCAATACATTGACTTTTGAAGTCACAGGCCACGTTTTTGTTACGTTCTCGAGAGTTTGGCTTAGCGGGTGCCTATGCGGGGGCCGGGCGGCAGTGCCGTGATGGCTGTTGGACGGGGAGGTTGTGCTTCACGTTTTCGCAGCTTTGACAGCAACACAATTCAAGACTAATGCATAAGTGGACAGATAAGACACTTCTATGAGACGCCGAAAGTAAATTCGGTAAAAAAGCTAAAGCTTTAAACTCTCAAGAAATACATGAAAATGTTGTGTTGATTATTTTATTCACACACTTTATTTGTTATAAGCTGTTTCTCACGGCTTCAGCCACGTAGATTTTGGATGCCGTTCCGGATGGTGATCCTCACTCGTAGTGTAATGATATAAAACCTATGACACTGATAAATAGTGTGGGTTTCTATTGGTGAAATAATTCTTAGAATTGGTTCTGTAGATCCAGAGATTAACCTATATAACGTCACAAACTACGTCTGTATAATAATATATGTATATTAGAATACTATACATACCTATAGCTACATATATAAATATATGATATTATAAAACCATGATCACTACATATAATCTCTAGTATAAAATAATTCACTTCCCGCTGTCTGTCTGTCTCTATGTATGCTTAGATTTTTTAAATTACGCGACGGATTTTGAAGCGCTTTTCTATAATAGATAGTATCATTCAAGAAGTAGGTTTATATGTACAATACAATCTATATAATATAAAAATGAATCCCTATTTCCCAATAGGGATTCATTTTTGGCTGGACTGGCTGAGGCTGGACCAATTTCGCTTTTTTCTTTTTTGTTGTGTTTGTTATTGTCTTGTGAAGGTTTTTATGAAAGAAAAAGTAAAAAATATGCGCGGAAAATAGAAACATTTAAGAGTACTTAACCATTATATGAAATATCTGACCCGAAAGACGTTGTTATGTCCTATTGGTGTCAGGATCTCCGTGGGCGTATGGAGTCCCTGTCGTAATGCTTTCTGTTCTCAAAATAATTAGGACAACTTAATACAGCCAATTGAGGTAAATTCTAATTTTTAAGGTGAAATGAAGTTTGCCGGGTCAGTTAGTGCATAATATAAGAGGTTTGAATGTGATGTCATTTAGATAAACACATTTTTTGGGCTTACATAGCAAACGATGGCATTGTGAGAATGTCTAATTGATATATATATATATATATATGATAGTGTGAATTGTTATGCCTATAGCATACTTATAGCTTTCATATTCACCTACCTCAATGTATCTATGCAATAAACACCCTAACCAATGGAAATATATATTCATGACTTAGATTATTAATAATCTAAGATTCATGTAATATGAATATAAGTGCTGAGTGGGCATCAAACCCACAATCTCTGAATGCTTTACCGCTACGCCATAGAATTTGAACCTTTTGAAATTGAATTTGTCTGTTTGTTCACAATGGACACAAACGCTACTTAGTACACGGATTTTGATATGGTATTTTTATTTAAAAGGTTTTGGTACAATGGTACCAGAGATAAAACCAAAGTCGCGATAACAGACATCCATACGAGCGGAGCCGCCGACCTTAGCTATAATAAAGAATCAAGAATCAATCAACATCGATGTCAAAAAAATACCAAATCAGTTAGGTACGTGAAGTTAGGCAGAATATGATGTGTCCACTCTGTACCCTTTTTATCGACATCTTTTACCATATTTTTATATTATAATCACTTTAGTGACATGAGTGCGGGGTGGTGCGGGGCTGCGATTATTACGTTCGTAGACTCCACCCATTCGCTCTAAGGAATCGTCTCTAGTAAGGACCTTAAGGAAAGCGGTCAAAACAGCGGTTCTAAACTGAGATCCGCCATCATACACACATCAAAAAAGTTTGCGATCACTTTGAAAAACTGAAATCTTTTTTGTTACTGTAGATTATATTATGATTTTTTCTTCTTTTTACATTCTTTATTTAAAAATAATGAATTACAACACAAAACAATGACACCATTCAATTGTTTTTTCTTATAAAAAGTCTTTCAGTCCTAGCTTACGCTCATTCAGAAATCTGATTTAGTGAATTATAACCGATTCAAGATATTTTTCGCGGAAAGTAGTGATTGAAAAA
This sequence comes from Eilema sororculum, assembly GCA_914829495.1. Taxonomy (NCBI): domain Eukaryota; kingdom Metazoa; phylum Arthropoda; class Insecta; order Lepidoptera; family Erebidae; genus Eilema; species Eilema sororculum. The sequence continues at coordinate 9,782,596 of OU618553.1, read as the reverse complement.
ATGCCAAGAGGATTATCAGAGGTTTTACGAGCTAAAATAGTAACTTTGAGGGAAGAAGGATACACCACGAGAGTAATAGCACGCAGACTTGCTATATCCCAATCCTGTGTCGTGGCTACGTTGCAGAGGTACCACGGAATGGAGAATTTAGCTGACCGACCCCGCAGCGGTCGCCCAACTGTTTTGACAGCTAAAAGCGAAAAGCGCTATATTAGATTGCTGGCAGCCCGTGATCCCACAATCAACGCCACTAAAATAAAAGCAGAAGTCAGGGCCGCCTCTGGGCTTGAAGTTAGCACGCAGACCGTTAGACTCGCCCGACTTAAACCCAATAGAGCACGCGTGGGATGTTCTTAAACGAGCTGTATGGAACCGTGAGCCACATCCCCAGAGAGTTCCAGAGCTCAGGGAAGCCGCTATTGAAGAATGGGATAGGTTACCCCAGGAAATGCTGGATAACATGATCCTCAGCATGCCCAGGAGGATCTCCGCATGTGTTCGAGCCAGGGGAGGAGTTATTTTATATTGAATTTACACCTTTTATTAATACATTCTAGTTTAAGTTTAATTAAACAGTCTTTTTCTTTCTATGAAATTTCTATCACAATTGCATTATGATTAATGGCTCAATTTTTTTAAATAAATAATAAAAAATAGTTTTATATTTTAATTTCAAACAGGGTATTCCTATTTAAAGAAAGCATACAACATAGATTTTTTCTTGATAAAGTTAAATTTAAAGAATTCTAGGAGCTTATGCCATTGATCGCAAACTTTTTTTGATGTGTGTATGAGCAATTTCATTCCAGTCTGGAATGCGCTTGAAGTGATAATAGTTTGGAACCGCCGAAACTTTGTTTACCTATTTTCTCTCGCTTCGTTGGCTTTATAGCTATATATAAATTGGTAAACTTTTCAGTTACCTCCAGCGGTATGGTTGGCTGGGTTTTTCAATCCACAGTCATTTTTGACTGCCATCATGCAGCAAACGGCGCGAAAGAACGATTGGCCATTAGACAAAATGTGTCTCAACTGTGACGTCACTAAGAAGAGTCGACAAGAGTTCAAGTGAGATTTAATACAATTTATTATTTAGGTCATTCAAAAGGTCGATAGGTAAAATTAATATCCATTCTCTTAAAATGCATTGACCACTGCGTAGCTATTGCGTTACAGAAGACATTGCAAAAAATAGGTAATTGAATAGTATTTATTTTATTTATTTCGGGAAATTAAGTCACACAAATGATTAGAAAAAAGACGTCTGTCATGAAAGTATGGAAGAGAATTGTGTTGCCCCGACCCCAAATAGTTATGGCAGGACGATGATGTTGATTCTGTAAAGATTCCTTTGCTACAGGATCGTAAGTCAGAATTATTCATGACTTTTGACATTAGGTACGTACTTAAGCGATTTATTTTGCAGTGCCCCGCCTCGTGAGGGTGCAAACATCTGCGGCCTCTACATGGAAGGTGCGCGTTGGGACACTGCCACAGGAGGTATTGTCGAATCCCGCATGATGGAGCTCTTCCCTATTGTGCCTGTTATATTCATCAAGGCAGTGACACAGGACAAACAAGAGACCCGGAATGTATACGAGTGCCCTGTCTACAAGATTCGGTTTGTTTTCAAAGCATATACAATAACTACCTGTTCCTCTCCACATACCCCGCAGTATTACCAATTATAGAAGCAACTCATTTTTCCCCAGATCAGCCAGGTTTGTGAACAAAACCTCCGAATATCCGGAATTAGATTTATTTAACACAAGTCCTGCTAATTACAAACGTGTACTCGGTGATCTGAGGTATTCCTCGAAGCGCAACAGTTTTGAGGCGCACCAAATGAGGCGCACCATTTTTATTCTTCGGAGCGCACCATTTAGCTACTAAATGGTGCGCTCCGAAGAACAATTAAAAATATTAACTTTTTATTCTTCGAAGCGCACCAATGATTATTAACTTTCGAATAGAGATAGGATACTAACTGAAACTATCGATATAAGTAAAATACGTTATGAGGTATTGAGTTATCAGGGCGTAATTTTCGAGAACAATATCGTTGCATGGATGGCAACCATGGAACTAAAAGTGAATTTGTCAATATGTGTTTTCAAATATCTATTCTTAAAGTCATGTCAAAGTGCTATCCTTATTTAATACAAACTGGGGTTAAAAATTCAGGATTATTAGGTAATTCATATACTGGAGCTGGAATTCAGCCAATATTTAAAGCATTTTGTAAAGCTTCTAATAATATTCAATTATCACGACCGTGACAAATGACCATGTGTAGGTATGTTATGTTGTTTATGTTGTGCAGTGATCTAGTGTTTATAAAAAATACTTTTAATTTAGTGATAGGCAATAACTATGTAGGCAAACAAGCATCGAACACGCCACGATTGTGGCGGTAGGATCCGTCACAGACGAATGGCTGGAGAGGAGCCACGGTAGCCTCTTCTACCAGCTGCCGCAGGTCCACACTGGACATGGCTGCTTCAGTTTTTTTTTTATCGTGCGGTAAAAAAAAGTGGATGATTTCTGTACATGGATAGCATTTGCTAGGTTTTGTTTTCATTCCATCTGAATGAAAACAAAACCTAGCAAATGCTACTGTCTATGTCTGGGTAGGCGGGGTACCAGATATACCTCATATGATCCAGGGCTTAGTATAGGCGGGGAAAACGTTTCGACTATATCCGAAACCGTGCCTTTTAAATTTCTCGGAAGAAAAATAGATAACAGAGGTTGCACTCCAGCTTTAGAAGAAGTAATTAATAACTTCATTATCGATATACAAAAGGTAGATCAACAACCACTAAGTAATGTTAAAAAAGCGTGGATTTACGACAACTATTTAACCTCGCGTTAACTGGCCGTTTCTTGTTTATGATATAAGCCAGAGCCTTCTCAAAAAACTAGATGCGAATGTTACGAAGACATTGAAGTCGTGGCTGGGGCTAGCCCAATCGGCAGACCCATCGACATTATATAGAGCCTCAAATAACTTTGGAATGACGTTCAAGAAACCATCGGAACTCTATAAACATCTAAGAGTAACCAAAATGCACGTCCTAGCGAAATCAAAAGACGAAATCGTGCAAGCTCTTCCAAAAGATCAAAGTACTAAAGAGCTCGAGTCACGTCTCCAATTCCATAAAAAAATCATGATAGGCTCGCAGACTGGTAGGGTAGGTTTGGGTAATACTAGGAGGCAGTCAGACAAAGACATAACAAAATCTTTTCTTCAAGTAGATGAAAATAATACCTACAAAGTGCACGCAATGAACCTAGAAATACAAAAGGAATGGTTAACACTAGGTGAATTTTGTATTCCCATAGCCTTAAAATGGCGTACCTTAATATACGACTGGTCACCGGCTCTCCTTAAATTCTATCTCAATGCATTCCAGTTGACCCTCCCTGACCAAAGCAATCTTGTCAGATGGGGAAAAGCCACAGATAAAACATGTAACTCATGTGGTGAAGCAATTGGTACTGCTAGGCACCTACTGATGGGTTGTAGGACGCTATTAGACCGGGGTCATTACTCGCGCCGACATGATAAGGTATTAGAAATCGTACGTGAGGCGGTAAGTTTGGCGGTAGCTAGAGCGAAAAAGGGTTTAACCACAAACCAAAGAAATGACGTCGCGGTTGTAAAGAAAGGCTGCTCAAAAAAGGCAAATCAAAAGCCGTACTCAATTTTGATAGCAGCCGCTGATTGGACATTACTCACAGATTCTTATGAGAAACACTATAAAATACCGGAGGATGTTTGTGCCTCGTCATCCAGACCCGATATATTCTTATTTTCAAAACAGCAAAAGCGTGAAGTACTAGTAGAACTCACAGTACCGTGGGCAACTAACATACCTAAAGACCACGCTATAAAAATAAACAAATACTTTGACCTGACCAACGAGTTAACCAAGATTGGCTATGTGGTTAAACTCTACGCCGTGGAAATAGGAGCAAGGGGAATTCCAGCTAAATCCCTGTATAACTTAATTAAAGACCTCGGATTGCCAAGAGCTTCAGTAAGCTCTTTACTCAAACGCATATCTAAAACGGCGTTGATAGGATCTTACCAAATTTGGATAGGTAGAGGGGGGATCACGACTGACGGTGGAGGTGAGCGCTGATGCATCACAAGGTGGCCACCCTAAACCTACACCTGGGTCGCAAGTCCCAGGCGCCGTCACAGTGTTCCTCTCTGTACCACGCCATGGACCCGGCGACCGCACGGTGAATCCATGGAATGCTAAGAACCAGATCTCTGCTATAAAAATTTCATATAAATATTTGGGCGCAGTCCTCAAAAATCAATGTTTAAAAATAGTTGAAAAAACCATTCATTAGTTCCAACAGTTCCTAAGAAAGTTGGTAGATGGCTCCACCATCTCCCCCTTATAGACGGATATAAAGAGAAGGGAAAGGAGACTGAAATGATTACATACAATCTTGGGCCTAGTTGTAAGAAGATGAAAGTGGTGTCAATTAATAGCTTATATATTATCAACCCTTCACTGAAAATTCTGCGAATTTTGTCAATCTGAGAACAGAGATATAAGAGATTATGTAAAAGTGAGGTTATGTTACAATCTTCAACTAACAGCTGATTCCTGAAGTGCAAAATGTGTTCTTTTGCACTAATAGTTATTATATTTACTAGAAAATGTTTGAAACATCATATGAATGAACGTCAACGACTTCAAGCGATAGGTAGGTAACAGGTAAGGAGATAGGGAAAGGATGTCTAAAATAAAATAAAAAATCATTTAATATAGTGTTTTATTCGCCTTCTATTAAACACATTTTACATTTTAAACCTGCCAGGATGGTAGCTGGTTAGATGAGGTTATAGGTATTTACTTACAGACTGAGGTGCAAGCCATTGCCGAATCACTGACAGAATTGTTTCATCGTCGTTGTTCATGGCCATTGGCCCAGTGTATTGCAGTGACCAGTGGATATCCCACAATTCACACAGCGATCCATAGTTTCAATAATATCCAATCCACAAGCCGGCGGTAGAATCCGAAAAAACAATTCCAAGTCAAACGTGTGAGCGATCTTCGGTGTCCAAGGTGAAAGCAAGGGTCGTACAAGGTAGGCAGGGTCAGAATCCGTAAAATACAAAGCAGTTGTCGTAAAAAATGACGAATAATCGGGAAAAAACTCAAAACGCATCGGAAAACACGAAACGAGTGAGCAAACAAAAACAGTCAGCAACTGTCTAGTGTCAATGTTAGTCAGCTGTCATGTCAGTGACATAGACTACAAATATAAGAGAGATTTGAATCGATATGAAATCGATAATCATTAATATTGGTTTTTCAGTAATTATTTGATATTTGATTTAATAATATGACTGTAATTATATGCACTATATTGCATGTAAGTATAATAGTGCATTTAATTACTTTGAGTTAATTATTTACTGCAAATGTTTTAGTGTAATCGATTACTCAATTGATAATCTCACGAAAACTATTTTCTCATATTTCTCCGCATCCAGATTGAGAATTGAGGTGAATTTTCATATTGAAAGATAGAAAAATATGACTAATTTTTTAGATCATATCTCAACTTATTACATTTGGGCCCACCATTTTCCATCTCCTTTGAAGGGATTCAGGTGTAGCTCAATAGCTCAGTTGGAAGAGCATTCCCCCTGATGGGCAAGGTCGTGGGTTCAAGTCCCCCTTGAGCGCTTCATTTTTCCCCGTTTTATTTCGTTTTTTTTATCTAGGACACGTCAATTTGTCTTCACCTCGCCTGATGTTAAGCTAAAGGCAAAGTCTCGGAGATATAAAAGTGAGCATAATAAATGCTATAAGCTTTTCATTCAAGGCAGTAAGATCATTTTGAGTACCTACTTATTTCATCAAGATCGATGTGATGCTGACTGTACCACAATAGTCTTCAAGAGAAATATTTTTTGTGAACGGAACCCGCGGAATCGTATCAGTTAGGTGGATATGTCAGACTCACACCGACTATAACCGCATGTTGTTCCGTCGGTGTGGCTGGAGTATCTGATACGTTCTGTTAAGGATATTCCAGAGAACCTGGCCGACCTTGGCCACTAATAATGGCGGCCTCGAGGTGTTCTTGGGGATGAAAATCACATCTACTATAGAGAGGCGCGTATGAATATACGAAGCGATTCAATCATGGGCCTGCTTCTTTTACGGTGACGGCTAGCCCCAACTATAACTCTCAGGACCTAGCTCATCGAGGATGCAGATAGTTTTGTATATGTTACCGGAAATGTGTATAATCCGGTATTCTATCCAATGCCTAGGCATTGTATACAATGCCGAGTGCGCAGCAGGCAATGTATGAAATGGTATCAAGGAACATTGACGGTGGTTGTAAAAAAGCAACCACTTAGGCTAATGCTGGAGCCTCGCTTTCGCTTCAGTCTTTTAACCTATAATATATCCAGGTCGGGGCGCAGTGTCCACACTACGCAATTTAACTTGGATAGATTAGGTTAGAAGATTAATACGGGAGCGGAGCGGAGCGAAGCTCCCGCATTAATCTTCGTGGTTATTTTTTTTTATTCGTACAAAAATATAAATTTTCCACAAAATCATCCGCAAATATAGACAATAACCCATTTATTTCACACATTGCCGGTGAAACTGCAGGCATTCTATGTATTAACACACATTCCCTAGGATTTGTATAAAATTCCTTGATTTCATACATTTCCGGTAACATATATATATAACATGAGAGTGCTAGATCACCCCCATTCCATTTTCGCTGCTTCTCTTATACTAGACTAATGACTGCCACACAAAAGAAGGCGGCAGCATTCCTCACACTCACGCTGCCGACCATGACCAGTACCAGGGTTTGCAGCGTGTAGCTTTCCGCTCTAACGGCTGCTTGGAGGCCGCGGCACAGCTCTATCCTCTCTGAACGTTCTACCAGCTGGTGAAGCGACGTGTCTGCGGAGCAGCCCCGCCATTGGTGGCATTCGGGTATCGGCTATCGGCTTATACGATGCAGATACTTACTGAAACAGCCATGTCCAGTGTGGACCTGCGGCAGCTGGTAGAAGAGGCTACCGTGGCGCCTCTCCAGCCATTCGTCTGTGACGGATCCTACCGCCACAATCGTGGCGTGTTCGGTGCTTTTTTTTTTTTTTTTCATACCACTTAGGTGGCAGACAAGCACACGGCCCACCTGATGGAAAGTGGTTACCGCGGCCTATGGACGTGTGCAACACCAGGGGCGTTACACTCGCGCTGCCTACCCTGAAGAAACCTTCTAATGCCCCTCTTGAAGAACCCCATATTGTAGTCGCTTGGGAAAACCATGGCAGGGAGTTCATTCCACAGCTTGAGCGTACGTGGGATGAAGTTCCTTTCATACCGCACGGTACGCACCATATTCGGATGCAATGTGTGGGGATGAATTCCCTGTCTATGGCGAGCGGTGCGATGATAGAATGTAGCTGTGGGCATCATGTCAAATAATTCATCTGAGCACAAACCATTATATAGGCGGTAGAAAACACACAGTGAGGCAAAATCCCTTCTGAGGCTGAGAGGTTCCACATCGCCTGCGAGTATGGGACTGTCGACGAGCCTCAACGCACGTCTTTGCACCGAGTCGAAAGGGTTAAGCTGGCGTGCGGGCGCTCCGGCAAAAAGATGACAGCAGTACTCCATGTGGGGCCGAACCTGTGCCTTATAAAGAAGGAGTCGCTGCCCCGCAGTGAAGTACTGCTTCGCCCTATTAAGAACTCCAAGTTTCTTTGTTGCCAGCTTGACCTTGTCCTCTAAATGACTGCGGTACTGGACGTCACTCGAAATGTCGACGCCTAAGATCCCGATACTCGGGGCAATGGTAAGCCGTGTGCCCAGGAATTGCGGCGCTACGATAAATGGGGTTTTCTTAGCGGTGAATACACATACTTGTGTCTTGGTGGGGTTGAACTGGACCAGGTTTAGTCGACCCCAATCGGATACTCCCGAGAGAGTAGTCTCGATTTCTGACACAAGTTGTTCGCGACTCCCCTCCACCTCGGACTGGGGGATGCCTGCACGGCCCGTGTAACATGCGTCTCCAGTACTGTCGTCCGCATAGCAATGAATGAAGTCATCCGACAGCATGTCATTAATATGCAGCAGAAACAGGGTCGGAGACAACACGGAACCTTGTGGGACACCAGCGTTTATGTCCATGCGGTCCGAGCGACTGCCGTCCACGACGGCTTGGATGCTTCTGTTGGACAAAAAGCTGGAAATCCAGTTACACAGCCCCTCAGGGAGTCCATAAGATGGTAACTTCGCAAGAAGACCTCTGTGCCATACCCGATCGAAGGCCTTCGCTATATCTAGGCTGACCGCTAGTGCCTCACCTTGGCTCTCGATGGCTTGCGCCCAACGGTTTGTGAGATACACAAGAAGGTCACCGGTCGAGCGACGCTGGCGGAAGCCGTACTGTCGGTCGCTCAGAAGATCGTTACCCTCAAGGTATCCCAGGAGCTGTGTGTTAATGACACGCTCCATAACCTTCGAGAGAAGGGAGGTTATAGCGATGGGCCTGTAGTTGGACGGGTCTGACCTGTCGCCTTTCTTAGGCACAGGATGCACGTATGCGGTCTTCCACGAAGCTGGAACTCGTCCAGTGGAGAATGAGAGCGCGAAGAGTCGTGTAAGAACAGGGCACAACTCTGGAGCACAGTGCTTAAGCACCATTGCCGGTATGCCATCCGGCCCACTCGACTTTCGAACATCTAGGGACTTTAGTTCTCGCCGAACCCTCCGCTGGGTGATTTTTACTTCACCCATTGAAGTTCCACACCAGGGTATACTAGGTGGTTCGGCATTCCCATCGTTCATAGTCGAGTTTGACGCAAAGAGGTTACCTAAGAGATCGGCTTTCTCCTTGGCGCCATGGGCCAGACTACCGTCGGGTTTTAATAGCGGCGGAAGACAGGAACGGATGAAGTTTCCCTCGGCAGCTTTGGCGAGCGACCAAAATGCGCGACTACCGGATGGGAACCGCGCAAGCCGCTCACCAATTCTGCCGATGAACTCAAACTTAGCCCTGGCCGTTGCCTTCTTACTGGACCTCGAGGCAGCATTCAATTTCCGCTTCACTTCACTGATGTTCGGATCCTTATTGGCGGGGGCCGTGGTCCAATCCTTATAAGCAGATTGTTTGAGAGTTCTCGCTTCTCTGCAGGACCTATTAAACCACGGACGCTTGCTCGCTCCTGTCGCGATCCAGCGGTTGGGGATATAGCACTCCATGCCCGCTAGGATCGCGTCAGCGACTGCTGTTGCACAGGATTTTGGATCATCTGAAGTGAAGCAAAGCTGCCTCCACGGGTACGACGCGAAGAATTCCCGCAGTCCGTCCCAGTCTGCTGACCTGTAGTGCCAGACATGCCGCCACTAAGGTGGCCGCGGTGGTTCAGGCCGCACAAGTGTCACTTTCGCCCGGACGAGGCTGTGGTCCGAAGTACCTAGAGGTGCTTCCACAGTTACGGAGTACTCATCCGGACGCGAAGTCAGCAGAAAGTCCAGTATAGAGGATCTGTGGGTCTCGATATCTGGTGTTCTAGTGACAGAATGCACCAGTTGAGAGAACCCATAGGTCAGGGCGAAGTCGTGAGCAGCCAGTCGTGTGAGACCCCAGCCACTCCACGTGGTGAGCGTTGAAGTCCCCCAAGAAAACTAAGTCTGCGGTGGGATATTGCTCAATTACCCTGTCCGCCGACCGCTGCAGGTGCTCAAACAGCTGAGTTGTGCCCAAGTCACCGCTATGAGACCTGTAAAGGCACGCATAGATACGGGTGTGGCCACCGTGATCTATACGTCCCCATAGAGTTGACAGGTCCCTGTCTTCATGAATATGAAGACGGCGGCAGCAAATATCATCCCGGACGTACAAGCATACCCCGGCGTGACTCATAAAATTATGTTCCAGTTTATAACCAGGGTACATTAGATAGCCTGTATCGGCCGGGCATGATATTTGCGTCTCCGTCAGAAAGAATAAGGTTGGCTGCGCGGTTTCGAGATGGTGGTGCTTGGATGCTTGGTTGCCTACATAGTAATTGCCTATCACTTAATTAAAAGTATTTTTTATAAACACCAGATCACTGCACAACATAAACAACATAACATACCTACACATGGCCATTTGTCACGGTCGTGATAATTGAATATTATTAGAAGCTTTACAAAATGCTTTAAATATTGGCTGAATTCCAACTCCAGATTATGAATTACCTAATAATCCTGAATTTTTAACCCCAGTTTGTATTAAATAAGGATAGCACTTTGACATGACTTTAAGAATAGATATTTGAAAACACATATTGACAATATATGATTTGAGATTGACATGGTCATTAACATTAATAGTATAACACTCACCGTTACCAAACACTCGGTTACCAAATACCAATTATAAACATGGTAAATATCCCGGTGAGTGTTATACTATTAACATATTGACAAATTCACTTTTAGTTCCATGGTTGCCATCCATGCAACGACATTGTTCTCGAAAATTACGCCCTGATAACTCAATACCCCATAACGTATTTTACTTATATCGATAGTTTCAGTTAGTATCCTATCTCTATTCGAAAGTTAATAATCATTGGTGCGCTTCGAAGAATAAAAAGTTAATATTTTTAATTGTTCTTCGGAGCGCACCATTTAGTAGCTAAATGGTGCGCTCCGAAGAATAAAAATGGTGCGCCTCATTTGGTGCGCCTCAAAACTGTTGCGCTTCGAGGAATACCTCGGTGATCTCTGGTTTGAATTGGTTCTCTAGGTGTCTTGTATTTGAACTTCTCAATTGTCTTTCATTTTTCTTTTCAAAATTATTTCTCAACATTTGTTTTATGAAACCTTTTAGTGTCTACTTGTTATTTATATGCGAAAACTTATAAATGGCCTCTAGTGATGTAAGTGTTTATGTTACATAGTTTTAATGCTGTTTGTTTTCCAAATAAAATAAAATAAAATAAAATAAAATAAAATAAACTATCTACTTTAAACTTCACGGAAATAGGAATGTACTGAAGAGTTGTGTAGTGAGGTATAATATGTATATGATAGTAAATTAAATTAAAAATCTTTCTTAGGAACAAAAGTAATAATGGAAACAGACTAAATTGGTTCGATGATGACTGCAAAAGTATACACTGAGGCGCAGTCATCAACGCCGCCACCCTTGATGATGATGCATTGTTCCGTCCAAGTTACTAAACAATAAGCAATTACAAAATTCAATAATGGAATAATATAAAAATTCAATAAAAAAATGCCATACAAAAATTCAATAATAAATTCAACAATAAAAATTATAAAAATTCGAGTGCATGCAATTGATTGTGAGTGTATGTGTGTATGTTGAGTGTGTATGTGTGTGTGTGTGTGTGTGTGTGTATGTTTGTGTGTGTGTGGGTGCATAGTTCAAACAGTAGTAGAAAAGCTTTTAGCTCTATACGTATCGAATAGAGGAAAGAACGTGAGTAAGGATTGTATTTTAATACACCGTTTCGGTGGGAAAATAAGTAGTATATTAATAATTTTCATATATTGTTAACAGAATGCGCGGTCCGACCTTCGTGTGGACGTTCAACTTGAAGACTAAGGACAAGCCGACTCGATGGACACTTGCTGGGGTCGCTCTACTTCTTGGTGTTTAATTCCGTAGTCAATAAGGGCGTGTACGTTTAAGTAGCATAAGTATGTTGGTTAGTCAACAAGAGTTAGATTAGTTTACAAGATACATCACATTTAATGTGGAATTATTGTTATGTTGCAAGAATAATAAATGTTTAGTTCTTTTTTCAAAGTTTTTTTTATTTCTTTAGAATTCGTAATGATTTCAAGATTGAGCTTCCTGTTGTCACTTATAGAAGGAACACATTGACAGCGAAAACGAGATAACTACCTCTTCGATCGACCAATGAAATTGTGAAAAAAGGTACACGACCAAAATCTCTATAGAAACATCTCGTCAACATTTTTGTCGAAGAGGAGGGAAGATATGTACCGAGATCCCAGACTATTTTAGTATACTCCATGGTCCAGTCATTTAAGCTTATATTAGGTAAGAATCTCGGAATTCGAGATACCCAGCTGCAAGTTTGTAAATACTTGTATATTGACACCCTGAAAGTTGTCTCAAAACCTACAAATGATAGGGTGTACGCTTAAATTTCAAAGTCAAAGGTCACAAAAATTTGTTTTTTGCTCTTTTTTTTGTAAATATCTCATTTCCTATGGGTTCTTTGCTACTCGTTTTTTTTTTCATTATTGTAGAATACAAAATTCCCTACAAATTTTGTTTAATATTTTTTTTCTTACGGTGAACCGTTTTCGAGATAGAGGGCGGAGAGCGCGCGGTCACAGGATCACTTCAGGTCAACCGGTGCCTCCGGTCTAAAATGCGCCATATATAGTTGATGAACTATCGATAAATCAATGATTATAAATATTTGTCAATGTTTATTAACTATAATATTTTTTTTCAGAACCTATCCACTTTTTATTCAGTATTAATTTATTTTTACTAAATTAATACTGAATAAAAATTAATTAAATATATTATTACCTGTCCATGTAATTGCAGAATTGTTAATGAAAATATAGGAATTATATTTGAATTTTAACCTTATTAATATTAAAGTTTAAGTCCTAAGTCTACAAAACTTAATTAACCTGTGCAGATTTCAAATATTCCACCAACAAGTGCAGCTGCTCATCAACATTTCGAACGTGTATATTATCAAGTTCAAACTTGATTAGGGCATGATTTGGAACCCCAGGTATGGGGTTGGGCAATGCGAAACGATTTTGTGGAGCCTATCATGACAATTTTACCACCTGCTCCAGAAGATTTGCTGTATACAATTTTCTGCAACTGCAAGAGTGGTTCTGGTTCGCGATGCGGATGCAGGAAAGCGGGCTTGCAACGGTCTTTAGCTTATCTCAATGCTCTACCATATCAGAGCGACATTAACGAAGATGGAACCTTTGACCCCGAAATCATGCAAGAACTTGAGATAAATGTCGTTGAATTGAATGAATTTTTACAGCATTAAGTATGCTTACTATACAAATCGAATACATAGGGAAAAAGAAGAATCATCTCGGGCGGGACTCGAGCCCGCAGTCTTTCCCTTACAGGGGGAATGCCTTGACCAATTCGGCTACCGAGACACGCCCGATGTGATTCAAATTTCCCATCTTATACGTCTTTAAGGCGACGGTGGAGTCAATTAATTAATTATAATTCCTATATTTTCATTAACAATTCTGCACTTACATGGGCAAGTAAGTGTTAGTAAATAAATTAATACTGAATAAAAAGTGGATAGGTTCGGCAAACAACAGTAATTAATAAAAATTGACAAATATTTATAATCATTGATTTATTCATCAACTATATATATGGCGCGTTTTCGACCGGAGGCACCGGTTGACCCGAAGTGATCCTGTGACCGCGCGCTCTCCGCCCTCTATCGCGAAAACGGTTCACCGTATGAAAAAATTTTTTAAACAAAATTTGTAGAGAATTTTGTATTCTACAATAATGACAAAAAAACGAGTAGCAAACAAACCATAGGAAATGAGATATTTACAAAAAACCTTTGACCTTGAAATTTAATAGTTGCGTACACCCTATCATATGTAGGTTTTTTTGAGACAACTTTAAGGGTGTCAATATACAAGTATTTACAGACTTAAAGCTGGGTATCTCGAATTCCGAGGTGAACTTACTATAATGACTGGACTAAGTAGGTGGACGGGTCGGGACCGATTTCATTGAACTTGCATACCATTATCTTTAGATAGAAATGAACGTCCAAGGCCGGATTTGAACCTGCGATCGTATGGGGGCCTTAGACTGTTATATTACGTTGGGTCGTTCCATTTGTCTTTACCAATAAATCCCCGCTGGTAGGTAAGAGTTATAACTCTTGGTGGTGACCCTTTTTGTCCTGTGTACCCTTGGCTGTTCCCTTGATGGTACAGTGGAAAATAAATTTTAACCGCCGTAAAATCCAACCAACTTAAACACATCACCAAGAGAACTGGCTTTTCTTTAATTTGGACAAGAAAACAAATTTATATTTAAAAGGGAAGCCGGTATAAGCAACTTCACCTTTTTTACCTGGTACCTACCCAGGGGCCACAAGAGGGGGCTCCGCCAGCATGCAGGTATTCAAAGTTCATATGACGCTACTGAGAACCTAGGGTCTCATCCATTTGAAAATAAGTTACTTCTGAGCGGTCTGGGATCTTGGTCTATATTCGTTGGTCCGGGTAAGCATAGCACTGGAAAGGTATGGATTCAGCTAAACTGTATAGAACGATGCGTGTTTTAGATACGTGCTATGCATAGAGTATATTGAATAAATAAGGATGCTATGGATAGGTATGTGATGTAGCTGCCTATTAGAATGGATCGAATTTTGAAAATTCGTAGGCGAAATAATAGCTTGAGCTGCGGATCTTCATAGCACATCTTACCCACTTGGGTCACATATATATATGTAGTTTCATAGCTTAGCATTTTATAGAGTTTCGTAGTATAGCTATAAGTACTACATAGCACTTCTCCGGTGGAAAGGCCGTAGAGGCTGCTGGAGATAACATTTTGGAAAACCGAGCTGCATGTGCAAGTGCATGAAGTTGTAAGTATACCGCATTGTGAACGAAAGCACATGTAATGGGAAAATAATACTGTCACAGATTCCCTAAATATAATTCGGACGTCGCAGTGAACAAATGGAATAAGGTAAACCTTAGGGTAGGAAGTAAACGAATGTTGCGAATAAGTTAGCTAAGGATTTTCTCTATGTTGGCTATGGGCTCATTTGACGACCACGACGCCATCGCCTGGGGCAAAATAGTCTGCTTCTAAAGTTACAAAGCATATACATTCGTACTGAAATGGCACCTATAAATGTAATAATACCTAGAACATGTAGATATTTGTTTGTTGTTTGTTGTGGACCGACGTGCAGGTGGAGCAAAGCTTAGTCCCGAGGAGATTGAGGCCTCTGTGTTATAAATGTGAGCCTGCCATGTCGTGTCAGGATGGAAAAGCTGCCAACATAACACCATCGCAGCAGATGGTGGATAGTGAACTTGCCTAGTAAATAAATATGGAAAAATCTGTATCTATGCAATGAATTGAACCTGGCAAGAAACAATCGAAATTCAAAATTCAAGTTGCCATGGAAACGACAATACTGTACACAAATACTGTCAAGTACGACAGAACAACAACACTTTTCTAGTATTTACTGAAAGTTTTTAAAACATTTTTTGTTTTAATAAAAATGATCTGATATAAATCGAATTGTGTTCTTATGTTTGTATGGATATTGTATAATAACGCATCATGGGTGACGTAAGTAGTTTCAATGGTATTATGTTTCGTAATGTTTACTTTTCGTGTTAAGTTTGTACAAAATGTACCAATAAGATATATTGCCTGTATTATTCTACAATTTTTCTCCTACGAGCTACCAAATTATGAGGCATACAAAAATCCAAAAAGTGTTTGTCAGGGTTCTCGAATAGCGCATAACAAATAATCTACGAATCAGCTACCTGATTGGCGCAGCAGTAGTGAGTGTGGCTGTAGTGAAAAAGGTCACAGGTTGGATTCTAAGATGGTATTTTGAGTTTTGTGTTAGGATATTCAACGCGAATCAAAGGCTCTGTAACCAGCGAGTATTTTCTAAAAGTATAAGTATCTACGTAGTAGAAGAAATAAACCAAGTACACCCCTTGCATCACGACTTGCACGATGTACATTGTTTGTAACTGTATATGTATCTACAATGTTACCTATAATTCTTTTTATTGGGATTTTTTACATTGTGCGTCTCTTAAATAGGTAAACGCTTTTTATTATTTCTTTCTTTTTCTTTCATTAGGTACTCACACTGCAGTACACATCCCATCTACTGTACTTACTTTTTTCTTTTTCAGGAAAATATTGATCTTCGTTTAGAGTTCATGAGCGAATATTTACTTCGCACATTAAAACAGAAAGTCGATAAATGGAACAAGTTTATTACTAGCGATGAACGGGTAACGTAATTTAATAATTCTGTAGTATACTGTCCCATTTCCCGTAACACATAAAATAAACAATTAAAAAAGTTATGTCGTCTATATTGCACCAAAAAGGAGCCAATTCAGCAAAATGTCGAACTCGAGTAGACGCTGATTTTCAACTGGCTCTCAAAAGGATCCATAACAATAAAAGATACATTTTCCTACGATTGAAAAGACTTATCGATAGAGAATTAACCCTTTGTTGCAGCATATTTTATTCAGGTATTTTGATACACCTAAGTATGAGATAATAGTGTTTCGTATGAACACGGCGGGTTTGCTGACTTGCTCCTTACAGTTTCCACCGATCAGCAAAGGCAAGGTGGTATACTTTCTCAGGAGTCAATGTGACAAAATCACAGTGGCGAATTTTCGTACGGTAAGTAGTAAATATTTTATTGCATAATGTATGACTTAAAAAAATTAAATAGTGCTAACCGAGTTTGGGTAGCCAGAATTTTTTGGCAATTAGATCTCCAATATGCCAGTTGATTCTGCGATATCAGCAGATAAACTTTAACTTCAACGTTACAGGTTATGACCATCGGTGAATTATCTGGGAATGTGTTAATGGATTTGGGTGTGATGGCTGATGAAGTCCTAGGCCCGCTTCTTTGCAATCCTGAAAACCAAAAGGGATGGCCTAAAATTGTACAGCACGATATGAAGAGACATGTCAATGATTTGAGAAATTTGATGCATCAGGTCAGTTCACTAGGAGAGTGTATAATTTCTATCAGAACATTCACCCTCCGAGCCTATTTCCAACTCTGTTGGGGTTGACAACATTGATGATATTGAACTTCTGTAATAAAATCGGATCATCCGCGGTCGGTCTCTTAATGAATGAACGAATCGAATCACCGAAGGCTAAGTACCGCTACACGAAAATTATCGAAGTTCAGCCGCGACACAGTTGGATTGGAAAAAACATTACCGGACTTGCAAGTGAAAGCTTCAATTGCGACCGGGACTAATCCAAGAATGATGATGATGATATCAAATTCTCATTTCAGTTAAAAGGTGAAATGACTAGTCAAGTATTATTGCCCATGCCTGCCGGAGTGGAAGACATCTATCACGCAGAAGCGAGACTCAGGGAAAGGTAAGGTCTAAAGTAGAAAATACTAGACTCTTTTCTATCGAATACGTTATTGCAATGTCAATTTGTTGTGGAAACCTTCGGCCGCATGCTTCCGTCCATTCCATCAGGCGGGTTGTATGCTTTATATGTACCTAATTATACAAGTATCCAATTGTTAGAAAGTTTCATAGTTTCCACAATTTCCAGTGTAGTTTTCAGTTACAATTTATTCCATAATTAAAATAACACTAATCACAGAAAGTTATTCAATAAATGTTGTTCCTCTATTAATTAACTTTATGGTGCTCTAATCAAACAATGTGTTTGGATAGTGATGGAGATCAGGTGGACTTGTTTTTGAAGACCAACATAGAAGGTGCCATTATAAAGTGGGCGCAACAAGTTCATGATTTAGTGTCGGAGGACTCGTACATGGGTGAGTTTCACACACAGGTAGAAGATATGTTCATTTTGCCATGTATACGTGTTCATGTTCAATGGATAATGTAAATAGATATTTACCAGTCAGAAATATACCAACGCATTTTTTTTTTTGCTGACTTTGGCAACGATTGGTTAGACATTCACACATATTGAGAACACTTGTACTTTTTCCACTGTATTTAGTCTATTACGCCTGACCGGTTTCGCCTTACGGCATTCTCAAAGGTTTACATTTATCAAAGGTTTTGGATGTTCTAATTAACTGCTTCTTTTTTTTCTTTATTAACTATAGTTTTTAGGAATTAAAAAAACCTTTGGTAAATTTAAACTTTGAGAATGCCTTAAGGCGAAAGCGGTCAGGTGTAATAGACTAAATACAGTGGAAAAAGTACAAGTGTTCTCAGTATGTGTAACAATGAATTCCACCAAGTGCCATCAATCAACAGTATAAGTAATAGACATTCACACCTTTCATGATTCATTTTAATTGACACACTTATTAAAAGTGATTAATTAAACTGATTTGAGCAAGGGCAAACTATTTGCTTCATTCATTCTCCTTATATATTTGTTAGGAAATGGCACTATTGCTTCTGTGTCTTCTGTTACTGTCTTGTCTATCAGGATAAGGATAACAATTTCTTTATTTCTTAAATTTGATTCAATGCTAATTAACAAAGTAGGTACCTAATCGAAAATGAACCATTGTAACTATTGGTGACAGTTCTATTTATAACAGGACAGTACAACAAACTTATGTAACATGAGTATTGAGTATATTAGTTATTGTTAACACTTTTTAAAATAGTAGGTTTGTTTGTAGCATTTAAGAAAACAAAGTTTCCACTGCCTGCTGCGGATATAGATTTCTATACTCAGCGTTTGCGCAACCTAGAGGGTATCTACTCGCAGTTAAGGGACCCTCGAGTCAAGCGGATGGCGCACTATCTCGAAGATACTCGTAGCGTATACCTCAGTTGCTTTAAGAGTATGCTTACGAATGTTGTTTCAGGTAAGATTTTTCATAATACCACTAGGAACAAAAAAAAATATTTCCATTCGTAATGTATGTATGTTATGTCGGCGGCGCGCTAAGTAGCGCGCCTCCTCATTCCGGGGGCGAGTCGGGGACACTGTTGTCCCCCCTCCCGAGGCCTAGTACCTACCACGACCCTCAGTCGGCGTGCGGTTTTAGTCAATTCGAGTCTGACATAACCTCCCCTTCCGGCTCCGGCGGGGGAGGTAACCGAGGGGATTTCCGCACGAAAAAAAAAAGTATTTAGGTGTAATATTTAAGTATCTATCTTTAACGTATTCTGGTATATTTAGTATTATTTTATTATTCACACCGGCGCTCGATATTCTCATAATATTCGTCTTATCTAATTGTAATCCAATCAGACCAATCGTTGTTTCTACTACCTATGTAAAGTGAAATTTTGTGTTTTTTAAAGGATAAGGATAACAATATCTTTATTTTGTTCAATTTTATTCTATGCTAATAAAAAGGAGTTAATTAATCGAAAATGTTGATGGCTATTCTATTTCAGCTATCGTTGAATGCCGCGATATTTATGTTTATCAGAAACCTTTAGTTTTCCACTTCGAAAACTATGAAGGAACAGATTTTGCAGATTCCAAAGGTCTTATCAGACCGATGTTTCATTGCATTGGTATGCTATGGGGGAATTCTAGATATTACTGCAATGTAGAGAAGCTTATTCGTAAGTGAAATTCACTTATAAAATGCCAATTATATTGATCTGTGAAGTAGTCCTAGTTGAACTGTTTATAATTTTTATGTCATTTTACAGCTTTGCTTCGTGAAGTGTGCAACCTAGTCATACAACAGTGCACAAACTCAACAGATCCTATGGCGATATTTCAAGGAGATCCAGATGAACAGCTATTAAAGATGAAAAAAGCAATAAATATTTTAAATCATTTTCTGTTAGTAACTCTATCTACCTCATTCTACAACTTCTTGATAATATTTTTTTCGCTGAATATTGAACTCAATTGTACAATTACAGTGATACTTATGAATTGAATCGCAATAAAGTGCCATCATTTTTTCCACCTGGTGTGTTACCAGTTCGTTGGTCATTTGACTTCGACCGCGTCTTTATGAGATTCAACATTTACATGAAGCGTCTCAAGATGATCGAATCTATTTTAGAGGCTACTGTTGAGATACTTAAGTTGGAGAAAGTTGAATTTTGCGGACTCAGGGGCAAGATGTTAAGCAGTGAGTGTTTAAAGGTGAGATTTTTTGTAAAATAACTAATATTTAAATTGAAACACAAGGGTATATAGGTACCTACTGCAAAAATACTTCTATGTTACAGTGGATTGAAATTATCGTATTGAGTTTAAAACAAATAAAACTATGCTAAATACGTTACTTGACGCGATGGTTTTAAGACTAAAAGCAATGACCTGGCGTTAGCATTTATAATAAAGTAATTGCGTATCCTGGCTTCACCCCAGTGTAATTATAGCAGGTTTACCCGTGGACTTTCCGAAAATTGTCTTTCATACAAACCTTATTCATACACAATATTTGGTGCAGTCGTTCAGAAGTTGCATCATCTATGCGCGGACATACATTTCGGCGAATCTAATAATACACTCGTAATAATTGAAATTGCAGGTATTGGAGAACTATCAGTTGAAGTATGGAGACTTAGGTAATATAACTTACGATCCAGCTGACCCTGAGAACGACAAGTTTCTGGCTGACTATAAGAAATTCCAAGGTGTACTTGAGGATACGGACCGTAAACTGGCATCCATATTTACACAAGGACTTGATGAATGCCAAAATTTAGAACATATATTTAAGGTCAGTGTACAATATCGTCCTTTTATAACCTATAACTAACCACCTGTGAAAAATATTAATATCGTAGTTTTTAGCAATAAGCACATCCAAAACCTTTGCTAGATGTAAATTTTTGAGAAAGCCGTAAGGCGAAACCGGTCTCGTTCAATATAATAAATACTGTCGAAAAAAGTACAAGAAGTGTTCTCAATATGTGTAATATCATCCTTACTTATGACATTGTCGCAAGTTTTCAGTGTTTTTACGAATATTACAGTGTTTTTGATGTTCATGTACAGTCATCATTATATCTTAAATATTTTCATTAAAGTTTGACTCATGACGTTTATTAAGTAAATATAGTTATACCTACTACCTACACACTCATTTTTATGCAGCAATGTGATGAGCGTAAAATTAAAAATAAACCATTTTTTACAAAATATTACTTCAGATACTACCAGATTTATCCAGTTAATATAAAATTAATCGCTCGTGAACTATGTAAGGATAGAGTAATGGCGGGCTTTTGTCTTTGCCTACCCCAGAGGGAAATAAAGCATAGTATAAAATAGTGGATCACGTTAATATTTGTTAACTTCCTTTCATTTTCATTGTTACAGTTTTTCAATATTTTGGGTGATTTATTCCATCGCCCTATAATAAAGGCAGAATTAAAACCCAAACTTGTTAGATTAATCGAGCTTATGGACGGTAATTTGGATGCTGTTAAAGAAATCTTTGACGAAGAAATGGCGGTTAGTGTCATTGTAGCTATTTTAATGTCCTTCCTCGTAAATACTACTATTTTTCTTACCGTGTTAGTTCTCAGTGGAGCAAAAGGGCCATCCTGTTTCTTCCTGTAGGTGTCGAAAAAGACTAAAGGGTAGGGTTGAGTTCTCCATCCGACAGTAAACATACTGCCTTTGACTAACGCCCGTTCCCAATAACATACTTACAGTAAAAGATAGATCGCACCTACAGATAAACGTCAAGTTTGACGTATCTGCAACGTCTCGGCTGTTTAAATTCAAAACATAGTAACTGAGTTTTTGGCGGGTAAGTGTAGAGGACGCATCGCGGTATTATTTTATTTTCCGAAATCAGTGTGAATTCGAGTTTTTATGTATAAAAATGGTGGATTTTTAGCCATAACGTAGGAATGTGGCATATTACAGTGACTCTACATGTTCAATCCAAATCTCCCCAGGGAGCTTTTAGTAAAGTCCCCACAACTTTACCGAGGCAGCAATCATCTCATTCATCGTCAGAGAGAAGGAAACCTCAAAATATAACCATGTTCGAACCCGTCCAACAGCAGGCTAATTGATTGTTGACTGTATTAGGAATTTATACGGTCGTTTCAAATTGAGCCGCTTCTGTAAAGCATATAGGTATTGTAGACCATGGTGATGAATTGATTACTTTTACTGGCTCTAGACAAGAAGAGAAAACGTCGATACTGGGTATATCCGTTAAACACTCAGAGATTAACGGAGAGTCAATACTATCTCTCTGGGTCCTTGATATCGGGGTCTGGTACGCTTACCACAGAAAATCAAATCGATAACATAGTAAGCAGACTTACTATATTTACCCGACTGCGCGACGCAAAGGAGGGTAATGTGTTTATCAGTCTATGTATGTATGTATGTATGTATGTATGTTTGTTTCTATGTGGCGTTCTAGAGACCAAGTGCATGGGCCGATTTTGATAATTTATACGTCAATCGATTCGTCTTAACCTTGCGAGTGTCACTAAAGACATGACAGTAATCAAAATCCACCACAGCGACAACCAGACGCCATATTGTCAAAATGCAAAAAATAAAAGTCGATGAACTATGTCAAGTGGGGTGTCGTTGAATAGGTATTTTAAAATCATCTTTAGGTTTCTTTTATCATTTTTCATTTTAAATAATCGTTTAGGATATATAACGATATAAAGTTGTTTAACAAAACAATCATTCTCGCTAATGTTCTTACTTATTGATTTAAGTTTTTATTTCAAGTATAAACGATATGTAAATTACAAAAAGATATACATGTCATATCTTAACTAAAAAGTATAAAATAAAACAAATGATTAAAAAATAAAAAACCCGACTGCCACTGAAAAGACCGAAATAAGTTTGATAGCAGGCGGTACCCATTTGCCAATCATATACCGAAAGAAAATTAATGGGTACCGCCTGCTATCAAACTTATTTCGGTCTTTTCAGTGGCAGTCGGGTTTTTTATTTTTTAATCATTTGTTTTTTTGATATTGTTTTTACAGCCTTAACTGGATAAATTAACAAAAAAAAAAAAAGTAAATGTAAAGTAAAGTAGGTATACGCGATTTGAATGTAACTATACACTAAAACGATTGCGAGTTATACAAACTAAAATGTCAACAATATAACTCGTTAGATTTAATTTATTTTAGCATTCTATGCTAACTATAAAAAAAAGAAAAAAGAATATTTGGAAGAAAACAAATTGAAAATTTGGCTCTCCCGAACATTTTGGTTGGAAGGAGTGTTACTACGTTTTGAATTTAAACAGCCGAGCACTTTATCCGCAGATGCGATCTATCTTTAACTGTAATACGTTATTGGGAACGGCGGTAAGAGAACGCTTGACGGCATTGGCACGCCCCCTATTACGTGGGACCGAAAATCATACTTAGTTGGTGAAATTTAGGTATTCCTGCCCCTTAGGGGTTTGACAGGCGTCAGTATATGTTATGTGTATACTATTCTTATAGTTATTATTTTGTAAAGAAGGATCTAAGTTACGAGTATTTTTGTGTTTAGGGATAGCGGTTTCCTACAAATTATTAGTTGTGACCTGTTATTTAGTTTAACTCGAATCAAATGTGACTTGAGGCTTTTGGTAAAGTCTTAAATAAACCAATACCATCCCGAATCCTATAATATCGTTCAATGCCATTGTAGTCCAGGACAAACATTCAATGTCGACAATTTAATGAGCTATTTTTTATAGTACCTTTTTTGTATTATTACAGAAATTAGGGAAGGGTCCTGAGAGGCCGATGGTAGATAATTATCTTCCACCAGTCTCAGGTATGCTGTGGTGGGTTCACAAGTTACGGCGGAGAATTCTAGCTCCAATGGATGATTTTATCTTGTTTGAAGATCCGTAAGTCTCATCATAATTAAGAGTTATATGATATTACATCTTTCCCAGCAATACATAATAAATCACTTGATGTTGTAGCATAATAGAGACGGAACATGCAATGTACATGAAACAAAAGGCCAATGAAATGCTTGGTTACCTAAACCAGGTGGAAGACAAGCAGTTTAAGGCATGGTGTGTCACCGTCCCTCCACTTTGCAAGTTACACCTGGCGAAGAACTTAATTTATAGAGATCCTCCGTTTGTCAGGAATAATTTTAGTCCAGAGGTAATGTTTCGTGATCCTGTCTCGCAATAACTGGGTGATACGTATCGATATTTACAAGTATCAATACGGCTCTATGCGGTACAGCAATATTATGTATTGATATGCGTATTACGTATCATATTGCTCGTCGTATAGTATTTTTATTACAACATGATCTAATTTATTTGAATGAATTTTTTGTAGCATTTATTATATTATATAGCTAACTTTTTAAGTTCGAAATACATTGGGGAAAAGAAGCGCTCAAGTGGGACTCTAATTAAGCTTAGCTACACTCGCAGTCACACCAGGGTGTCATACTAGTGTAACTTTAAGAAATAGGGAAAAAGATAGTGTTGTTGACATTATCTTATTGCGTACCTATCCAAATGCGTGCCATGTCAAACAAATTGCGACGGTCACGAGTGAAAGTAGCCATAATGTACACAATACGAATACATTTTACTTTTATATTACAGCTCGTAATTTTATTGAGGGAAATACGCTACATGAAATATTTAGATAAACAAGGCATTCCAGCGGAAGGACTTGACTTATACGCGAGAAATGAAAAGTTACAGGTACTTATCGATAAGTTACTTAATAGATGCAGCATACTTTGGCAAATCAGGATTTAAAATATCATATGCTTTAGGTATAACGTTGTTTATTACAACTTTTCAGTACGACTTGAATCGCCTAAACCGAGCAATTGCATGGTACAACGCTATTCGTGAAGGAAGCCACGAGACAGAAGTAGCACTAATTGAGAAGGAAATCTTTGCCATTGACACATTACTCGGGCGCGGCGTTGAAGAACTTACATGGAATGATGACTGTATTTTATTTTTAAATTTATATCACATTTGTTACATTTTCAGATATATACATATTATCATCCTTGTATTCATTTTATCTCCCTGTAAATATATACTGTATGCTTTTGAAAACTAATTGAAGGTAGAACTTCATGTCTTTGCTTTTATTTAAACATCTGTAGCTCGCTCTGCGATTCGACATCATAATTCCACTAGGGCGGAGTCACGATGGCCACGTTTTTAACTTAATAGTCTTATTCACTTTTCATGTATGATACTGCATATATGAGGCATCAAATTCATGTCGCATTCTATATAGTAGGTATATTTTGAATGTTTTACATATCTCCTTATTTTGGTAATTTATTTTCCATATCTATAGTTACGGATTGGATGGCTGAGGTATATACTGCCATTAATACTTTACAAGAGCGAGTATTGACTGCTCAAAATAACGTAAAAGAAGGCCTTGCTGATATTGAAAAGTGGGGAAAGATACCATTGCACAATCGCAAAGATAATCCAGATAAGATGGAACTCCTTGCCGTTAATGAGCGCTGGCCACGTTTTGTCAAAAGGTACATATACATAATTTGAATGTTGAAAAGAAAAATATTCTTAGTTTCGATAGAGGTACTTCATGTTACAGAACACTTAAGTTATATGACGTAATTTGTATTGGCAGACGCAACAAAATACAAGAAAGCTGGAATGATTTTCAAGATATATTAGAAGATAATTACAAACTGTTTTTTAACATTCATGATGACGAAGATGAAGAATCTGAAGAAGAAGTATTAGAGGAAGTAGATGAATCAGCTTTAGATGATGATGAGAAGGCGGCACGGGCAGAAAAGCTCCAGCAAATAGAAGAACGTCGTCAAGAAAAGCTATTGATTAAACAGGAGCGAGAAAGAGTTAAGGCTGAGGCAGAAGCAATCAAGTTCGAGAGACGAGAGGCAAGAAGATTAAAGAGAGAAGCAAAAGAGGCAGAAAAAGCCGAGCGACGTGCTCTAAGAGAAGCAGGTATTTATCCCAACATCTGAGAACGTAGATGGCGCGCGGACTTAGTCGGGTCGAGTTCGACATATCCGTGAGGGATATCATGAGGGAAACAGTTCTTTTTTTAAAAAGAAACAACTCTGCATTCAAAGCTTTTCTAACAGTCGCTTGCCACACCTGATAACAATCCTACGAAAAAATAACACCTGTATTTTTTGACATGAATAGATAGGTTCAATCATGACGATCAAAAAATCAGAACTCTCTAAAATCGAAACTAATAAATTCAATACACTAATAAATAAAAACTTTCACTCAAAGGTTCATTAGATAGATACCTTTCTACCTACTAAGAATAGACCTTGTCGTTATAATCATAAAATTTAAATTCAAATTATGCTCATTTAAATTCAAATAATCATCGTTTTGTGGCTCTGATGAAAGTTTCAACTTCATTGCGATCCGACGAATTGAAAGCTTGATCCGTGCTATACTGATAATGTGTGCCACCCTTAATGATTGCACTTTTTTATAGTTTGTAATTTGAGTCTTTATCAGGGCACTAATAATTTAATGTCTTGTATCTGTAGGCATATAATTCCACCCTGTATAACCCAATATTTAAGTTGCGATTAACTTTAGAATATACATATGGCAATATATTTATTTTAAAGGTGAAGCGGTTGACTCACCGGCTGAAGAAGAAGAAGTAATAACAGATCCAGAAGAGCTTGCTGATATAGAAGCCGAAAAAATTGAATTAGAAGAAGAAGCATTCAGGGCAGAACGTTGGCCGGCTTATGTTGAATATGTTGACTCACTCGTAAATATCTATATAAATATTATCAAGAGAAATTAGTTTGTTTGTAACTGAAAAACTAATGAAACTATATTATACTTCTAATAATTCTTACACTTTCATTATTATTAGAAAGTAATTTTACTCAAAAGTATCATAGGCTACTTTTACGCCAATATTCCTACGGGCTCAAAAGTTACACGGGGAAAACCGCAGGTTGATACTATATAAACAGTACCGAGTCAATCGTACTTATTTTATAGAAAATCTAATAAACATAGATAATTTAATAAAATTATACTTTCACTTTTCAGCACTAATTATAGGTTTTCCTTCCAGGTTTCAAAACAAATAATGATGGCTGTGCAATCAAGTGTGAATTTATTTGAACATCAGACTAATTTAGAAAAAGGGCCAAGAATGGCGTTTATGGAAATCGTAGCAGAGCTGAGAGATCCAGGTACGTACACAAATCACATTCGCAACATTACTGTATGTTGGGGAAACAAATAAAATATGATTCCTATAAATAATGCACTTATTCCAGATATTTTTTTCTCACCTTCATTGGACGTGGATGAACCAGATGGATTATATGATACAATGAAAGAAATGATGAAAGATATGTTCCTTCAAGCGACATTGTTTCCCAGGATAGATCCAATAGTGCCAATAGCTTCTTATGAAGGTAAAAAAAGCAAACGTAAGATCGTTTATTTCTATATTAAATATAATTTAGTCCTATAATAACGTTATATTTTGTAGATGATCTTGTCAATGAAGATGAATTAATCGACCTATACCATGAAATATTGAAAAGAATTGAAAATAGTATTAATGATATTGTTTCGTATGCTGGGGTAAGTACCGATAACACAATAGTAATAAAATAGTACTTTGTTTTTATTAAGCTAGATTCCTACAACCGAACTTAGAAATTCGCACTTTAATCAGTCCGGTAACCATTATGAAGCTATATTCGAATAGCTTCGTTTTGGTTACCTGACTAATGTACTCGACTCCGTTCATTTACACTTATTCATTTGTCCCGATTTCTATAAGCAATCCTATACGAGCTAACGTACCGAAATTATGGCTTAACCCTGGATATTAAAAATAACAAATATCTATTTTTTTATAGTTTTATACTGATAAAAATATGTTATTATACATAACTGACCCGGCGAACTTCGTACCGCCATTTTTTTCCGCCCACGTGGCGTCAGATCCCGTTCCCACTGCACCCTCTACTATATTAAACATGCATTGTACATATAAACTTTCCTATTGATTCACTCTCTCTGTTAAAAATCTGCATCAAAATCCTTTGTGTAATTTTAAAGATTTAAGCGATATAAGGACGGACAGTCGCAGAAAGCGACTTTGCTTTATACTATGTAGTGATGATACCTTTATGACAGAAATACGAAAAATATACACATTTATGGATGGAGGACAGGCAAGAAATACTTGCAGCCTTCTTGAAATATGGTCGCTGTATATCACCAGAAGAGTTCGACAGATATAAATTTGAAAATGGATGTGAGCCTCCGGAAGTCAAACCCACACTTGAACAGTATCAAAAGGAGGTAAAGAAATATATTTTTCGCTTTGACGATTTCGACAGACAATTCAGATTTTAATAAACAACACACTCGACTACCATAAAAATACCTGAAAGATAGGGTTAATATTTATTTAGCTTTTTATCTTTAAGCAACGACCAAACACGATGGGTGAAGAAATAATAAATATTGTAAATAAGTAAAGAGTTTGGCCTGTTTATTTGTACATTAGTGTATTTTTTCATTATAAGGTTAAATCAGGTCAAGTACGCTTTATGTTCATACAGATTGATAAGTACAATGCGCTGTATGACGAAGTTGGAACATTGCCTTCTGAGTACCTTTGTAACGGCTGGTTGATGTTAAACTTAAAGCGACTAAATCAAGCCATAAAAAACATCATATGCAAATGGAGTAATTTGTTTAAAGAAAATTTGAAGGAACATGTTCACAAAAGGTGTGTTGATCCCTTTGCTCATAGATTTTAATATGACTAATAGATATGTTTAAGATCCCAGTTTTAAGAAATGGATTTAACAAGTTTTAATTTTTATTTTTATAGTCTTGATGACCTTGAGGAGTTTATAGCGTATGCTACTAAAGAGCTGAACGTAGAACTAGGGGAAGACGATTATGAAGCATTGCTACAAGTGATGAAAGTGCTTAATGAAGTTAAAGCTAAGCAAGATGCCGGCACTGATCAAATGTTTGAACCTTTGAGAGACATAATGGATGTCCTTAAAGAATATGGCGTCGAATTTTCAGAGGAGACATATGACCAGGTACAATACCTACACTAGAAAATTTTGAATTCGATTAACTAGCAATATACAGAATTGAATTAAGTATAGTAAGTATGTATTACTTCAAAATTCATCTTTACTATATTGGGTTATTTTACTTTGTGCTTGCATTTTTGGATTAACCAGGATGAAACGCAACACAAGTATTCTGTATATACTTTGGTAAGATAATTTATTTTACAACTTCATTGAACTTGACATTCATAATGTAAGATACATTACACAGGTTGAATTTTTCAACTAGGTGTGGATGGACCATATTCAAAATTATGAGGAATATCGTAAAATTCTCATAGCAGTTCCGAGCCAGATTTTTGATAAATACTGAAATTGCATCATTAAATTTAAAAAGTTGTTGTACCTAGTCAGGCATCAAAGTCATTGATTTAGAATTTATTGAACATTAATTTCACAACATGGCAGCAATAAAAATAAAATAAAAATATTTTGTTCTATTTTTGTTCAGTTGGAACTTTTACCTGAGAAGTGGCGTAATCTAGTGAAACTTGCGACGGTGATGAAGAACACTATAGCGCCTCTGCAAGCTGCGCAAGCCGCCCTCATCGCTAAACGCGTAGCGCTTATCAACCTACGGCTTGCGATGTACAGGGAACAGTTCAAGCTCAAAGATGTAAAGTCAATCAATTTCCAAATTTTATTTTACATTATGATATTTAAAAGAATCTTATATTTTTGCTGTTTTTGCAGATGTTTCTGGAGTCATGTAAAGAGCCATACTGCTGCATTGATAAGGTTAACTTTGAGCTACAGCATTTCGATGATATCTTGAAGAGCTTAAAAAAGTCCTGCGGTCTATTTGACATTCAACCACCTGATGAGAAAAATCTAAGACAATGTCAAAGAGAATTAAAACTTATAAAGGTATAGTGCTTAAAATTATTATTACATAAATAGTTTTTAGTTGAAAGCGAGATCTCTATCTTTTCTTGGAGATTTTTCTTCAACCATTTATTTTACTATTGTGTTTATTATATTTGTTTAATTCAATTTCAAATAAATCCGATTATCTATTGTACTTTTTATTTTCAACGTTTTATTTGTATTAACCATCTATTATATAATACCTAGCAACTTTGGGATTACTATTATTTGGTCATGGGAACCATAGAGTTTTGGAAGAAGTCACCATGGAAGAAAATTGATGCAGATGGCATGGACCAGGAGTGTAAGCGATTTACTAAGGATCTACGACAGCTCGACAAGGAGATGAGAACATGGTAAGAATTCAATTTTAGTAAGTCTGCAGTCTTCAATAACAGTTGAGTACAGTTCATGGTTTATGGCTCCGCTGGCTTATTATTAGCTGCCGCTAGCAATCACAGAAAAAGAAAATAGCTCTTTTACTTTTACTTACATACTTTGTGCATTGATTCATGTTGTATGCAACTTTTCTCTTAGGCAACCGTATATGGCTATCGAAGCAACAATAAAGATTTTGATGACATCCTTGAAAGCAGTCACTGAGCTTCAGAATCCAGCCATTAAAGATAGGCACTGGTTAGAGTTAATGATGGCCACTAAGGTAAATATCCATTATTTGTTCGTAAACTACTAACGAAAGTAAAATTCACGAGCACTATGAACGCTGGGAATAAGAAGAACAAATTCTCATAAAAACGCGCGATCTTCATCAGGCAGGATATTTAAGAAATATTTGAATCATATTACCGAAGACAAAATATCATGTGGTTAAATCCAAATGTATTTCAGGTCAAGTTCAGTATTGATGATGACACAACTCTAGCTGATTTGCTTGCACTAAATCTGCACAAGTATGAAGAAGAGGTGAAAACTATTGTTGATAAATCGGTCAAAGAAGCTGCCATGGAAAAAACTCTAAAGTATGTTAACAAGAAATAAGAAATCTGAGTATTAATGTAATAAATGGTTATGATATTCATTTCTTTTTTAAACAGAGAGCTGGAGATAACATGGGCTCAAATGGAGTTTGAATACACGCCGCATGCACGAACTGGAATCAAACTCCCAAAAACAACGGAGGAGCTTATTGAGGTTTTGGAAGATAATCAGGTACGAAATGTTTGTTTTCTTTTGAATTTGAACTTAGAAGTGATTTGCATTCACAATATCATTGTACTTTTGTCACAATAAAATAAAAAATAATCCACAACATTCTACACAACGCGATCTAGACCCATGGTAAGCTTTTATAGCTTCTGTTATGGAATCTAGAATGATGAACATGCAATGCAAATAGCCATATTCAAGCATACAAATATTTGCATTGAGCGGGAATCGAACCCGCGCCTCCTGCGTAGCAGTCGCGTTCATTACCGCCACGCTACTGAGCATAAATAATTAAGTAGATCAACCTCTGTGGCCTAGCAGTAGAGAGGTCAAGCTACAAATCCGAGGTTGCGGGTTCGATTGCATTTAATGCAAATATTTGTATGCATGAATTTATATTTGGCTGCTTGTTTCGATATATAATAATAATAACGTATGTTATATGTAAATAAAAGGATAGAATACTAAAAAAATACAATTATACGTCTGTATACTCGTAATAAATAAAGAAGTATCTGAGAATTAAGCTATGCTTACTTTGCTAGATAACGCTGTGTAGAATATCTAAGAATATTAACTGGTTTTTTAATTATTCAGAGTCAAGTACAAAATATGATGTCATCCAAATTTGTCGGCTTCTATGAGAAAGAAGTGACAGCTTGGCAGAAGAAATTAGGTAACGCAGATGCCGTAATTTCGTTGTGGTTTGAAGTCCAGCGGAAGTGGCAGTACTTGGAGAGCATATTCGTAGGATCAGATGATATCAGAGCTCAACTGCCTGAAGACTCCAAGAGATTCGATTATATTGATACAACTTTTAAGGTACGATTAAGCATTTACGGACCTGCCTTATAGAATAATAGTGCAATACCGTTCTACTAAGATTAAGGTGCCCTTGAAATGCTGAACTCAAAACCACCTTGTGGCACGTTGGGCAATAGAATCGTCGACACCCCTCTTGCTTTAATTAGCGGAGATGTAGCTGCTTTCGTCCCTGATTATTAATGGAGACATTAGTGGAGCATGGTTTGCCACCACTGTATTCTTACAGAGCGATAGACTTTGTCTGGCATTGACGAAACACAGTAAAAATGATAAGTAGATAACTAAAATAGTTTTGACCATATCGTTAAAAAATAAACAAGTTCCTAAAATCATGGTTTCAGGGTCTTTTAAGAGACATAGGAACCACACCAAATGTCGTTATAGCAACAAATAAACCAGGTTTATTGGATAAGCTTGAGGAATTAATGGATGCGTTGAACCTTTGTGAGAAGGCACTCAATGATTATCTTGAGACTAAGCGGTTGTGTTACCCTCGTTTTTATTTCGTGTCATCGGCGGACTTGCTTGGTAAAACTTTTATTTTTTATTTTGTTAATTTGTTTAGGACCGAATATGTTATCGGATATATCGATCGATAATTTATTGACCTTGCCCAGAGCAAGGTTAACTCATATATGGGTGAAGGCATAGATACTATTCATATCAATGTGACCCAAGAGGGATTTTTAGAAGTTATCGGAATAAAATTACAAAACTGAAATTTATTTGTATAAACAAATGATTATGATTAAGAGATTTTAAACCAATACTACTTAACCACTTTAAAATATTTAAATAGATTTAATTACTTTTTATATGTTTGTGATTTAATTAAAGTACTCGTGATCTTGATCCTCAGATATATTGTCTAACGGTAATAACCCGCTGGCCGTGAGTAAGCACCTAACTAAGTTATACGATAACTTAGCGAAGTTAGTGTTTCCCAAGCCAGGTAGCACGCAAGCTTTTGAAATGATTTCCAAGGAAAATGAAGAACATGTGCCTTTCAAAGCACCATGCTGCGACTGCTCGGGGAAGGTACGCAATGTGATTGTTGCTTTACTATGCTCAACGGCTGAAAAACATTGTAGTTCTGATTTTCTAATTGCAGGTCAAAACTAAAACTATATAAATACTTAATTTCGACAAAACAATACGTTTAAACTCTCGCGTTCCATGATATACAATAACGGGAATTAACGCGATCAGTGTATAGGTACATACGTACCTTTGATTTGCCTGACGTTTCGACCAGGTTACACCCGCCATGGTCAAAGGCTGACTGTATGTACTTGTACCCCCTCAGGAGCGGTGGGTCTTATTCCCTGAACGTACACTGTGTATTTTTTGACTTTATTTTGGAACGTCTATTCCTGTATTGGTTACTTCACGAAACGTCTACTTCCTTGAATGTCTACTCCTTGAATGTCTACTCCCTGAATGTCTACTCCTAGAAAATACAATGTACCATGTCAGCCTGTGACCACGTTAATTCCCGTTATTGTTATTGTATAAAACAATACTTAAATATATTGCGAGTTTTTGTCTGATTCTTCTTTGCGCAGGTGGAGATATGGCTGAATCGAGTGACAGACTGCATGCGTTATACTTTGCGCGATATATTCGAGCACAGTGTTAAATCGTATGAGGAGAAGTCTCGTGATGAATGGGTATTTGATTGGCCTGCGCAACCGGCACTTGTCAGTACTCAGATCTGGTGGACAACAGAGACAAACCAGGCATTTGAGAAATTAGAAGAAGGTGCCTAAGTTTTATTGTTAATCATGCAGCCGAAGTTTCGGAATTGGTATCATGAAATGCATGACCGGCCTAAATCCAACAGTTAGAAATCTTAAGTAATTTCATGGTACCTAAATACGTTGTTTCGTATTGAACTGAAGTACCGGATTTACGTTTCATAATGGTAGCTTAGAATATAATAAGATAAAAATATATTATATTAATAGAAGCAGAGTAGAGTAGGTAACATTTGAACGGTTTATGATTAATTAATACACAATTCATCCACCTAGCTGTTTCCTGCTTGCGCCCAAAGTTTACACTTTAGAGCCGGAGGTCCACTGGACCTCCCAACTCTGAAAAGAAAACTAACACCTGAATCACCTCCGTTGTATAGCAGGTACACTGATTAGCAGGTGATGTGACATAGGCTCCCAGTTTGTTGATAAAGCCCTGCACACCCATCATTACATACATACATAAAATCACGCCTGTTTCCCATAGGGGTAGGCAGAGATCACGGATCTCCATTTGCTACGATCCTGACATACTACTCTCGCTTCATTAATACACTATTATACCTTAAGGTTACGAGGGTGCGCTGAAGGATTACCAAAAGAAGCAAATAGCTCAGCTGAATGCTTTGATCGTGTTGCTCTTGGGTGATCTGACCGTCGGCGACCGACAGAAGATCATGACCATTTGTACCATCGACGTACATTCAAGAGATGTAGTGGCTAAACTCATTGCTGCCAAGGTGGAAAATTCTAATGCTTTCCAGTGGCAGAGCCAGTTGAGGTAACCTTATTAATACTTACATAGTAAACAGAAGGGTATATGTGAATAAACACTCATATTTCACCAATCTCCATAATAGAGATTGCACCTATTGCCGTTTCTTTACTTTTTAATTTTCAGACATCGCTGGAGTCTCAGTCTCAACAACTGTTTTGCAAATATCTGTGATGCACAATTCCTTTATGACTACGAGTACTTGGGGAACACACCCCGACTCGTCATCACGCCTTTAACTGATCGTTGCTATATAACATTGACTCAGGTAATACTACTAGAAAATTTGCACTATACGAGTGTTCTTACTAAATCTCTCACATCACCTTTTATATTAGTTTATTTCGATGGTTTAATATTACACCATGCACTTCATAAATAGTTTAATATTACTTAAATCTTTCTCTTGTAATACGATTTCTTTTCAGAGTTTGCATTTGGTGATGGGTGGTGCTCCAGCTGGACCCGCCGGTACTGGCAAAACTGAAACCACCAAAGACTTGGGCAGGGCTCTTGGTATCATGGTCTACGTATTTAATTGCTCTGAACAAATGGACTATAAGTCTTGCGGCAATATTTATAAAGGTTTTTATTATTTATACAGATTTACCAATCATAAACAACCCGCTGTTGAAATATAGGTAATTATCCAAATACCTATGTCCAAAGGTCTGAGTCAAACCGGTGCGTGGGGCTGCTTCGACGAATTCAATAGAATCACTGTAGAAGTATTATCTGTCGTGTCGGTACAAGTAAAGAGTGTGCTCGACGCCATCAAGGCCAAAAAGAAGAAGTTTGATTTTATGGGCGAATACATAGCTTTGATTCCAACCGTGGGCATGTTTATCACGATGAACCCAGGTTATGCTGGCAGGACCGAATTACCTGAGAACTTGAAAGCTCTATTTAGGTGAGATAGTTAAATAAATAGTTATAATAATTTATTGACATTTTTTTTTACAAACAAACAAACAAACACAACAACAACATTTTGTCACAAACAAGTGTACAATTACAATTAAATTGCTCCCTGGTGCCCACACTAGGATTCCCTGTGTCGTGGTACCCAGTCCCCTTCACACCGTTATGACAATAATACAAGAAGATTTGATTCTTGAAATAACATATTTTTTATAAAAGTGAAAAAAAAAGTATAAAAGCATACATGCACGAATGCTTGCATACATACAGACTCAAGCTCTCGCGGTAATCTCTTTCTTTTTCTCGCTCTATCTCTGGCCGTTTTTATATTAACAGTGCGATGAGTAGTTACGGATGTCGCACTGCAGCTTCGCCTTGAAAGAAAAGTTCAAAAGGGAACCAATAAACCTTTCCCATCCCTGATTTAAACCAAAAATAAATTTTTCAACAGGCCATGTGCAATGGTGGTGCCAGATTTTGAGTTGATATGCGAAATCATGTTGGTGGCTGAAGGTTTCCAGGAGGCCCGTCTGTTGGCTCGCAAGTTCATCACTCTGTACACATTGTGCCGAGAATTGCTTTCCAAGCAGGACCATTACGATTGGGGCTTAAGAGCTATCAAATCTGTATTGGTGGTAGCTGGATCCTTGAAGGTAAAACCTACGTACCTTTATTTGTTTTGCTCATTTTATGATGTTTATGCGTGAGGATGATATGCATTTCTTTCTTTGTCTACAGCGAGGCGATCGACTCAGACCAGAAGATCAGGTACTCATGAGAGCATTGCGAGATTTCAACATACCAAAAATTGTTACTGACGATAGGCCTGTGTTTATGGGATTGATCGGCGATTTGTTTCCTGCTCTTGATGTACCCAGAAAACGTGATTTTGAATTCGAGAAGCACTGCGTAGACGCAGCAATATCAATGAACCTGCAGCCAGAGGCTGGTTTCATTCTGAAAGTATGTAATAATAAATCTGTATTATTATAGGCTTATTATTCAAATTCAAATGTAAAGTTTTATAGATGGTACACACAAATTTAATTCGTAGATAGTGCAGCTCGTGGAATTATTTGCCGTGAGGCACTCAGTTTTCATAGATGGATTTGCTGGAACTGGCAAATCAATGGTGTGGCAATGTCTCAACAAAACGTACTACATGTTAAAAATGAAGCCATTTTATAACGACTTAGACCCTAAAGCTGTAACCAACGACGAGTTATTCGGTATCATCAATCCAGCGACACGAGAGTGGAAGGATGGCTTATTCTCGACGATCATGCGAGATATGGCGAATATGCCCGGGGATGGTCCCAAATGGATAGTGCTCGATGGAGATATCGATCCTATGTGGATCGAGAGTTTAAATACCTTGATGGATGACAATAAAGTGAGTAGTGACTTACGATTGCATGGATAATTTTATCAGCTCAGTTAAGTAACTGTAATTAATTTATTCTTTTATATCCTTGTGGATAGGTATTGACGTTGGCGAGTAATGAACGTATCGCTTTAAACAAAACTATGCGACTATTATTCGAAATTTCCAACCTGAGAACTGCCACTCCAGCTACAGTATCCCGTGCTGGCATTTTGTATATCAACCCTCAAGATTTGGGATGGAATCCGTGAGTACAACATTGAATTACCTAAATTATGAAGTAATTGATTTCTTGCGGATTTTTAGGGTAGAAAGGGCTAAAAAATGTAATAATCCTCATATTGAGTAAGTAATGTTTTACAGATTCGTAGCTTCGTGGATAGAAACAACACGTGATGATGATTCAGAGAAAGCGATGATGACGGTGCTGTTTGACAAATACATACCACCACTGCTAGAATCATGCAAGAAGTATAAACGTATCACACCATTAACGGAACTACAACAGATCCAGCTCACATGCTATTTACTCGAGTGCTTCCTGAACAAGTCTCTTTTGCCCTCTGATTGTCCCAAGGAATGGTGAATATTATAAAACAAGTTATTAATGAGATTATAGTCAAATGTACTTATAAAAATGTACGAAATCTCTTCCAGGTACGAAACATACTTCGTATTTTCGGCAATCTGGGGCTTCGGATCTGCTTTATTTCAAGATCAATTGGTTGACTGGCGTAATGAATTCAGCAAGTGGTTTCTTAATGAGTTCAAGCAAATTAAATTCCCTTCCACTGGAAATGTGTTCAGTTTCTTCATAGACCCTGAAACAAAAAAGTTTCTGCCATGGTCTGAAAAAGTAGAGAATTTTGAATTGGATCCTGATTTGCCTCTTCAGGTGAACTTATATTGTTTAACTAGCTGGGCCCTTCATAACCGGTATAGCCGCTTCGCAGATTACCCAAAACAAACAGACGGATAGACAACCAAAAAATTTAAAAATACACCTCTCTTCTATTGTTTCCACAAAGTGGTCCTTGGTTTATAGATATTAAAAAACTGTTATTATAACGTTATAACAGATACAGCAACATTTTTATAGAAATAGAGGATTATTTATCTAAACATTCTAACTTATTTATTATAATAATATTTTTTCAGTCATGTTTAGTGTCAACATCTGAGACGACACGCACTAGATTCTTCATGGATTTGTTGATAGCTAAGACGAAACCAGTGATGTTGGTGGGTAGTGCGGGTAGTGGCAAGTCTGTCACTGTTGCTGCAAAGCTAAATTCACTGCCTGATTCTTATGCCATCACTAATGTAGGACTTAACTTCTATACTACATCAGGTATATTCGATTATAAAGCATAATATTTTTGAATGGATTTTTTTCAGTAATTGCCATTTAGAACTGTTTAGCAACCAATAATCGACCTTCATACCTTCATTATGTCACAGAAATGATCCAAAAAGTCTTGGAGAAGCCTTTAGAAAAAAAGTCAGGTCGAAACTTTGGCCCGCCGGGCAGTAAGTTCATGATTTACTTTGTGGACGACATGAACATGCCTGAGGTGGACACGTATGGCACGGTGCAACCACACACGCTTATTCGACAGTTCATGGATTACAAACACTGGTAAATACACTGAAATACTTATTTATCACTTTAAATACTATTTGCAATAAGGAAAATGTACAACACACACCCCACGGTCACCGATGAAAGTGAAACATTCAATGTTTATGTTCCAGGTATGATAGACAGAAGTTGTCTCTAAAGGATATTTCTAACTGTATGTTCATGGGGTGCATGAACCCGACGGCTGGCTCTTTCACTATAGATTCGCGACTACAGAGACACTTCTGCACATTTGCCATCAGGTATCTTATTAATAATACAAATGTTAATATCTGTGAAAATGTTCGGATGCTTAGATGTTTGTTACTCAACCACGTTTAAACGAGTGAACGGATTGGTTCTACAAAAATAATTAATTAATAAAGGGATAGTCTGCAAAAACGTATAGTTTACCTTTTATCCCGTGGCTCGCAGGAACGGGATCAGAATTCCCAAATTCTCATGGTGAGAGGAGCTGCGGGCAATAGTTAGTACCTGATATTGATAAAATTTGGCTGTAGATTCACTTTTGCCTAACTTTTCTATGGAAAAGCGATCAGCGTGTCGTTCACAAAATATTCATTAATTTTTAGAGTTCCGTTCCTCAGGCTTATAGGATCACTTCGCTGTCCGTGCTTCTGTTGGTCTGTCGCCGACTGGCAATTGACCGGTTTTTCTTTCAGGAATTTCGATTGCGATTTTAGTTATTATTTAGCTTCGAAACTTTTATTACTACATGGTTAAGAGAGATTTGTACCTCAGTTTTCCAGCTCTGGAAGCCTGCCAACACATCTACAAACAGATTCTGTCGCAGCATTTGAGCAACCCCCTCAACAAATACGGGTATACAGTCATTCGTTTCGCCGAAACCCTAGTCAATTGCGCACTTACGCTGCATAATAAACTGGGATCCGCTTTCCTGCCTACTGCTATCAAATTCCACTATGTGTTCAACTTAAGGGATCTATCCAATATATTCCAGGTACCTACATAGATTTATTAATTGCGTACTGGGGTATCTCATCATCTGCAGTTACCTTAAGGGTGTTATTTTTCACAGGGCATGTTATTCACAACTGGAGATGCAGTCAAAACTTCATCCGAATTAATAAGGCTTTGGATGCACGAAGCAACACGAGTGTACTCTGATAAAATGGTTGACTCCACAGATAACGAGGCGTTCGCCAAACTTATCGCTGAGACAATAAAGAAGAACTGTGAGGTGAAATGGCCAATACCACATATTTTTTTCCAAATTGATCCCACAATTTACACACAACATTTCCTAGTCCAGAACTGCGCCATCAACATTTTAGCGATTGTCCATTTACATCCAATGTTTGCTATTTGGAGCTCAAGGTCCGCTTATTATTTTTGATTGATGTGTTGCCTTTTCCGGGAGAGTCTTGCCGTTTTGCCTCTCAACCCTGACAGGGAAATATACACTAAAAAATCATCCGTTGGATTGCATAAACATGTTGCTAGGACCCCGTATAAGCTGGATAAGATAGTCGCACAAGAAAAAAATTAAGGCAAATGTCGAAGTTCAGCCGTGTCGCAATTAGACTGAGAAACGCGGACCCCGGACTCCGAGGTTAAGGCTTTAAGCAGGATCAACGTATGGAGGATAAAAGAATCTTAAATAAATATACACCCATTTTAAATATGTTAAATTATTATATTTGCAGGAGTTTGATGAAAATGTAGTTTTTGAGAAGCCTCTGATCTACTGTCATTTTGCGGAAGGAGTGGGAGACCCCAAATACTTTCCTATTAGAGACTGGCCACAAATTAAAAAGCTATTAGACGAATCGTTGACTGGATACAATGATCTAGTGGCTTCAATGAACCTGGTGTTATTCGAGGATGCAATGTACCATATCTGCAGGTAAACAGTCACTAACTAATATCATCTTAACCAATTAATGAACATACTCGTATCAATGAATACATACAATTAAAGGCTATACATTTGAAGTAACCATACAATATCATTATTCAAGGATTAACCGCATCATGGAAAGCCCTAGAGGTAATGCGTTGCTGGTGGGCGTGGGCGGCTCTGGCAAGCAATCGCTCTCAAGACTCTCTGCTTTCATTTCCTCACTGGAGGTCTTCCAAATACAGCTTAGAAAAGGATACGGCATAATCGATTTGAAAGCTGACTTGGGTATATACATCTATTTATTTTTTATAATATTTTATTACAAATTAACATAATAACTTATAACAAATTAATACTATCTACTTTTAACAGCATTGGCAGTAATAATCTAATTCCAATATTTTATTTTAGCTGCATTAAACTTTAAGGCTGGCTTGAAGAACATAGGTTGCATGTTCTTGATGACTGACGGTCAAGTGGCTGATGAAAGATTTTTGGTGCTCATTAATGATCTATTGGCCTCTGGTGAAATACCTGAGCTTTTTGCCGACGATGAAGTAGAAAATATAATCAATGGCGTTAAAGCAGAGGTTTGTTAATTTACTTTGCTTAACCAACCAAATAAGAATAGGGAAACATTCTCGATAGTCTTAGGATTCTTAGGACCTCAAGTATTAAGGGTCTTGTTAAATAACATTTTTGGAAGAACTTAGGTAATACGTTGATTCCAGGTTTAACTAAGGTAGTTTGTTGTATTCGGATATTCTATAAACATAAAAACAAAAATAACATGCTAGTAAAAAAGTTCCAACAAGAAATTTGTTATATTTTCTTCTGACAAGTAAACTAGAGTTTGTTGATGGAACTTCAGATCCAATTTTCCGAAACGAACAAAAACAAATATTAACAACGTACTTCTGTACATGGTGAAGGGAGATTATTGAAATGCTTAATTTTTTACGAGTTTTTTTTTCCTTTTTATTATTTACCAGTCTTTTTAATTGACCTAAATATTTCAGACAAAGGCTAGCGGTGTTCCCGATACACGTGAAAACTGCTGGAGATTCTTCATCAACAGAGTGAGATCGACGTTAAAGGTAAGCAACATATCAGGTAGCTACATTATATTTTATTAAAATATTGTCAGAAAGATAAATAAATTGAATGAAATTAACCAATTAGGATGCACAATTTAGAACCCACTTGTACTTTTTCCACAGTATTTATTATATTGAACCTGATCGGTTTCGTCTTACCGCATTCTTAAAGGTTTGCATCTAAATGTAAACCTTTGGTTCAGTATAATAGATACTATGGAAAAATACATG
Organism: Eilema sororculum; assembly: GCA_914829495.1. Taxonomy (NCBI): domain Eukaryota; kingdom Metazoa; phylum Arthropoda; class Insecta; order Lepidoptera; family Erebidae; genus Eilema; species Eilema sororculum. The sequence continues at coordinate 9,741,185 of OU618553.1, read as the reverse complement.
TGTGTTCTCAATATGCGTAACAATGAATTCCACCAAGTGCCATCAATCAAGAGTATAAATAGCAATTAAGATGATAAGTATTCAAATCGATCGAGAATGATTTCAAGTCCTGTTTGAGCGATTTATAGTATTCGGTTCTTAATCGAGACAAATAATGTCCAACAATACTCTCAGAAGTTTTCGTATTTTTTTTTTTTCAATGTAACCATTAGTGATGTCCTGGGATCCTATTTAGCCCTTTGTCCTCTTTTATTACCCTTCTATTACCCTTTTATTAAATTCTCAGTAGCAATTTGAAATCTGGAAATATAGCAATAGCCACGTTTATTATTACGTAGATGCTGATGAAATTAAGGTGAAGATAAAATGAGATTTTAAATTTAATTATGTATACCATATTCAGGTGGTGTTATGCTTTTCACCGGTGGGCCCAACTTTGCGAGTTCGAGCTCGTAAGTTTCCATCCGTTGTAAGCTGCAGTGCCATTGATTGGTTCCATTCATGGCCAGGAGAGGCTTTGAAATCTGTCTCTACACGATTCCTTTCGGAGGTGCAAGCGCTGCCGGTAAGTTCAAAGTAAAAACCCCCTAATAATTATATTACAGCCCGAAACTTACTATTTGTTGGTAACACTTGTAATTTGTATGCTATTTATATTTAAATCCGCGGTAGCCTAGTGGTATGGGTAATGGACTGCTGAGACGAGGTCTCGGGTTCGATCCCAGGTTTACCATGGCACACACCAATGACTTTTCGATGCTTTTCGAAGTTATGTGTGTATTTACCGCAGGTTTATAAGTGCCCGGTTAATGGCAATAGGCTCGCCACCTATTACATTGGGACCTAAACATAAACTGGCGAAATGTGGGTGCTAGCACCTCTGCCTACCCCTTCGGGGAATACAGGCGTGAGTTTATATTAGTTATGTTATGTTATTTATATATAATAGCTCCTAATTGTAAGTTACATTATGTTATATAGTACTTTGCTTCTGAAAATGATCATATCAATATCGAAAAATGCTATTTATATATAATAGCTCCTAATTGTAAGTTACATTATGTTATATAGTACTTTGCTTCTGAAAATGATCATATCAATATCGAAAAAGTTGTATGAACATAAAAACAATATTTATACTTTGCAGGTACATTTAGTCCAACCAGTTGCGGCATTTATGTCTCATGTGCATCAAAGTGTGAATAGAATGTCAGAAATCTATTTCCAAAACGAGAAACGATACAATTACACGACACCTAAGACTTTTCTTGAACAAATTGCGCTTTACGGCAAACTACTCACTGAGAAGACAACAAACCTATTGATGATGATCGCAAGGCTCGAGAATGGTTTGGAGAAGTTAGCGTCATGTGCTGCTGATGTCGCTGTGCTCAAAGTAAAAATAATCTTTGAAGTATAGATTACCCTGTAGGCTATTAAAGAAAACTTGTCAGTAACGAGTAGATATATATTAGGTTCAAATTAATCAAAGTCAAATATCGACCCTGTACTCTCCGGGAGTCAAATCAAAAATCAAACTTCAAAAGCAACTATATCTTACATTTATGTTGAGACTCAAAAGGAAGTCAAAGATTGTAGAGTACTTTCTGTTGATTTTCTTCAAATCATCTCAATATTAAAAATACTTGAAATAAGATTATAATAACCTAGTGTTGGCTTTCTTAGGTAACATTAGCTGAGCAAGAGATAGTTCTAAAAGTGAAAAACAAAGCAGCAGAGGAGCTGATCGAAGTAGTCGGTGCCGAGAGCGATAAAGTCTCCAAGGAAAAGGCATTTGGTATGGAATATCATAAATATTCTTATTCAACGTATAGGGCGTATACGACGTATAGGGCTAAGACGGTGTTACTCATGTTACCAGCTCCCAGAGCGCTTGTATCTATTTGGTACCTGCAACTGTGTATAAAGCACAATATATTTAATTAAAAATACATATTGATTAAAATATCATTTAAACCACAAACAGCCGCCGAAGAGGAAAAGAAAGTGAAGGTAATAGAAGAGGATGTAACCATAAAGGCAAAGATTTGCGCAGACGACTTGGCGAAAGCTGAACCTGCATTGCTCGCGGCTCAAGAAGCCTTGAACACACTAAATAAGAATAATTTAACAGAGTTGAAGGCTTTCGGTTCGCCACCCGATGCAGTAGTCATGGTCACTGCTGCGGTACTCGTCTTATTCGCGAAGAAAGGCAAATTACCTAAAGATAGGTCATGGAAAGCTTGTAAAGTAAGATAAAGTTAATTAATCCAACACGATACCTTTTAATTAGTGTATTCATTTGTTTACAGCCTCTGTTTAATATTCCAGGTAATGATGGCAAAAGTGGATCAGTTCTTATATGACCTGGTATACTATGATAAAGAAAACATTCACCCTGATGTGATCAAGGCAAGTAATATCTAATTTGAATAATTGTTTTTTTTTTATACCACTTAGGTGGCAGACAAGCACACGGCCCACCTAATGGAAAGTGGTTACCGCGGCCTATGGACGTATGCAACACCAGGGGCGTTACACTCGCGCTGCCTACCCTGAAGAAACCTTCTAATGCCCCTCTTGAAGAACCCCATATTGTAGTCACTTGGGAAAACCATGGCAGGGAGTTCATTCTACAGCTTGAGCGTACGTGGGATGAAGTTCCTTTCATACCGCACGGTGCGCACCGTATTCGGATGCAATGTGTGGGGATGAATTCCCTGTCTATGGCGAGCGGTGCGATGATAGAATGTAGCTGTAGGCATCATGTCAAATTCATCTGAGCACAACAGGTTTTAATGTTCATTTGACTTTTTTGAATAGGTACGACACCAAGTATTCCTGGAACTCTCTTCAACTCGAGATTTGTACATGAAACTTAATACTGTAGCAATAGTGCGTAGTAGCTACGAGAAATAATACGAAAATAAAGATATTTTTTTTGCCTTTCGCGGATATTGGTCGCCGTCTCCATGAACACGGGGCGGTGACTCGCGTTTCGGCTCGTTTCTGGGGCAAAGGATGTCCATTAGGTGCAACGCTGCCAGCTTCATGGGCACCTTTGCGCCGGGAACGATATGGGGCGGGTTATATAAGCAATCACGTTTGACGGAACATGCGTGTGAATAATGTTATGTATAATATACATTTATATTTGTTTTTTTTTTCAAAGCCAAAATATATTTAATTCAACTTGTACATAATATACGTAATGATTATGGGCTTATAATAATATTTATAGGTTTTATTTTATGATATTAAAAAAGTTTTTTTTTTAATAAGTTCTATAACTTATCTCTGACAGGCAGTTCAGCCTTACATCAAGAATCCAGAATTCCACCCAGATCTAATTCGAGCGAAGTCTGGAGCTGCGGCCGGTCTCTGTTCATGGGTGATCAATATCGTCAAGTTCTACGATGTGTACGCGGTGGTCGAGCCTAAACGACGCGCTCTTAATGCCGCTAACGCAGAGCTGCAGGCTGCTAGAGACAAGCTGGACTTCCTTAAAGATCAAATTGCCGTAAATACTTTGACTATTGTGTACCTACGTTTGATTTTTAGTCGAACACTTCAGTTACCAATGACTTTTACTTAATAGGAATTAGAGGCGAAATTGGAAGTGTTGATGAAGGCATTCCAGGAAGCAGTGAATGAAAAGATGAAATGTCAAGCAGAAGCTGATGCTACTAACGCTACTATTGATTTGGCCAATAGGCTTGTTAATGGATTGGCCTCAGAGAAAATAAGGTAAATAATAATAATTATATGACTGACTTTATTTTATTGTGCGCCAAATCCTCACGGATACACCCAGCCGGTGGGGGAGGTTATGTCTGTCTTCAACCAACTAAAACCAATGCTGTCTGTGAGTCACTACCATAGTGTAATGGCCAGGATTCGAACTCTGAAGCTAGATCCATATATTTATTTTTTAACTTGAGTTTCTCATAAAATTAGTACTTACTATCTTAAATATTATAAACAATATTATTAACTCCGATGTGTTATTTGATATTAGATGGTCAGCGACAGTGGTGAACTTGAAAGAATCAGGAGAATTGTTACCAGGTGACGTGTTGTTGGTGACAGCTTTCATTTCATATGTAGGCTGCTTCACCCGTGGTTATCGCCTACAACTTATGAATGAAGATTGGATACCTGCACTTGAAAAAACGGACGTAAGTTCACCGTTAATGAGGGTGTTCGAAGCCTATGTTAATAAGTATGAACCTTATTTTAATATGTACCTTATCATTTTACTTATGTTCTGTTGCAGCCTAAAATACTGACGACTCCAGACCTAGACCCACTGTCGATGTTGACAGATGACGCACAGATAGCTACTTGGAATAACGAGGGTCTGCCTGCCGATACTATGAGCACTGAGAATGCCACCATTCTCACTAACTCAGCGCGCTGGCCCCTCATGATCGATCCTCAACTGTTAGCTCATTTGTCTTTTGTATCTTTTGTGTTTGTATTTCGTAAAATTTGTAAAATATATTAGACAGGTACATTCATGTACAGACGCTCGATTCCCATGGTTGGGGTAAGAGGTAAGATAGGACTTTAACTCCACCCCAAGATATTTTGTGATAGTATAACGTAGTAAGTATCAATGTATATAAAATGCTTTAGTAAATTAACGCATTTAATCAAATTAAACGTTAATAGTGTATTCCTCTAAATAGCCTTTTATATATTCCATAATATGTAAGTACTTTTTAATTCACAGACAAGGTATAAAATGGATTAAATCTAAATATGGAGACGGACTGGTGTTAATTCGTCTAACGCAGCGCAATTACCTGGACCGAATTGAGCGTGGTGTAACCAACGGAGACGTGGTGATGCTTGAGAATATTGGCGAAACAGTAGATGCCGTACTTGATCCGCTACTTGGCAGAGTGCTCATACGCAAGGGTAAAGTGCTCAAGGTACGGGTGTAAAAGAATAATCGTCATTATCATCCTCTCATCATTATCATTTTCTTGTCTCTTATTATACTAGAAACTATTTTTTTTAAACAGCGTTGATATTCTTCATACGTCTCATGCCATAGGGTAAGAACAATAAAATTGTAACCTATATTTTATAAAGAACTTTAATATCTTTACAACATTTTCAGATTGGAGACAGGGAGATCGATTATCATCCAAACTTCCGCTTTTTAATACAAACAAAGTTGGCAAATCCACATTACCAGCCGGAAATGCAGGCGCAGTGTACTCTCATTAACTTCACTGTAACGAGAGATGGGTGAGCACATTGATTTGTTTGCTTGGTGGTCCGTTGCCTGTTTATCAAATGTTTGTAAACCTATTTATATACTAATGACTCTAGTTTCTTACATAGTAACACGAAGTAGGTAAACTTAAACGTATTTTTGATTTAAGTTCAGAAGCTGTTTTGAAAGATAATTAAAATTGTTTTTAGATTAGAGGAACAGCTTCTAGGAGAAGTAGTAAAAGCTGAGCGACCAGATTTAGAAGCTCTAAGAGCTGGTTTGACCAAACAACAAAACGATTTCAAGATCACGCTTAAGACTTTAGAAGACGATTTACTCAAGAGACTATCGTCTGCGGGGCCCGACATATTGAGCGATTCGGCTCTGGTCATTAACTTAGAGACCACTAAGAAGACCGCTGCTGATATTGCTGTTAAAGTAGAGGAGGGCAAAGTTACCGCTGTTAAGATTGATGAAGCTAGAGAAAGATACAGGTTAGTCAGTAGTCAATGTATGTATAACGTATATAGAGTCTATTTACGATTTTATAGTATTCTCGAAATTGATTTTATAGGGTTCTTTATATTTCTCAGTGTTACAATTTTATACTAATAAATACAGTAGAGCCTAACATTTTATTTATGAATACTGCTATTAAAATGCTTATACCCTACTATAGTTACACCAGTTGTATTTCACCGTATTTCAGTTTAATCCCTAAAAATGTTTATTATTATATTATTGTTTGGTAAATTAAAAGTCTGATCTAACCCAATTCCTCACAAAGTCAATTAACATTGGTGAGGAAACCTGCTAATACTTGCATGATAAGGTAATTCCTTACATATATTGCAGGCGAGCAGCGAACCGAGCATCTATGCTATATTTCATACTAAATGAAATATGCAAGATCAATCCGATGTACCAGTTCTCCTTGAAGGCATACAGCGTGGTTTTCAAGGAAGCTTTGCGTACAGCTGATCCCGGTGAAGACTTGGACAAACGTGTGCGGAACTTGCTCGATAGTATCACATTCTCAGTCTACATATACACCTGTCGAGGGCTCTTTGAGAGGGACAAGCTAGTGTTCTTGTTCCTTGTGACGTTACAGGTATGCCACAACTACCTCTTAAATTCAATCTCATAGTTACTAGTTCCAACCATTTACTATTTTAAGCGATTTTTAGCTTAGTTTGGGGTTTACAAAAATATATTTTCGCCTTTTTTCATCACTCCATTATGTTTAGCTATCAAAAAAGTTCAACTTTTCACAACTAGCGATAAAGCCCTATAAATCATTGGAAGTTTTAAGAGTGTTAAAAACACAATCATTTTCATTAGGTAATATTAGTTACTAATATAATAAATATTTACAAGGTTCTGCAATCGGAGGGTAGACTGGACTTGAAGGAATTAGATTTCTTGCTTAAGTACGCTGTGGCGCCAGAAAATTCACCATTCCCATGGTTATCCAACAATTCTTGGGGTGGCATTATCGCGCTAACCAAAATGGAGCCATTTGATGGGCTAGACAAAGATATGGAAGGCGCTGCTAAAAGGTACCTATCCTTTTGTCCATTGTTATATTAACTATTAAGCTCATCAACCTTCCTCACACTCGCCACAGCGATAGTACGATGCGAGCAAGTAATGCTCGAGAAGGAGGCGGCCTGTCGGGTCCGGACTAGACTCCGGGCCCGGGCAGCCCGCGAAGAGCGAAGGCGAAGCGGACGTCGGAGGACGCAGAACGACCTCCGTCCTCCATGAGCGCTGGCCTGGGGGTGATCGGGGGAGCCACCTGTCACCCTAGCAGACGCAGGCCGCGGCGGGGTGCGGCGGCACAAAGTGCGCCTTCCCATATCCGGGGCTAGATGGGGACACTATGGTCCCCACAACCCGAAGGGGGCCATCTCGAAAGAGATGGTCCTGGGTCTGCCGGGGTGCGAGAGGTATGCTTTCGGCAATCTCACCGGCAAACAAAGATTAGGTTTAATAGAAAAAATAATTGTCACTCCGAGCAAAAATAAGTTTTGATAAAAAGCACAGGAACAGAATTTGATTCTGGGTCGTATGGTAATATTCCACTTCCCTTTAATATTATTATATTTTTCAGATGGGAAAAGTACACAGAAGGTGAAGCTCCCGAAAGAGACAAGCTGCCGGGAGACTGGAAAAATAAAACTTCCCTGCAGCGACTCTGCATCATGCGAGCTCTGCGGGCGGATAGAATGTCTTACGCCTCTAGGTAAATAACGCTACGCCTCTCTGCTGAAAGAAGATTGTTTCGATATGAATATCTACAATCATATGGACGACTTCATAGCAATATATGAAAATCGGTTCATTCGTCATTAACAAACCGTTATAAGTTTAGTTTTGTGAACTGAATCGTCGTCGATTTGGTAGTTAACGTGTAAATACGGTTTTAAGAGTTTATAAAACATGATTTAAACACAAAGACGATTCGTCGATGAGCAAAAGGGACATTTATGGTACCAGACGGCAATGTGATGCTACACATGGGCCGTGTGCTTATCTGCCGCCTAAGTGGTATAAAAAAACCTCCACATGTCGCAATATACCTATTTTATTTCGGTAGGTCCCTTTTTCCGTCACAGCTATTCTAATTCTTAATATCAATGTTTGTTGTTACTGTTACAGTGCATTTTGTGAGGAAATTCTGGGAACAAAGTTCGTTGAAGCTCGAAGTCCGCCACTGGAGAAATCTTATCTAGAGAGTAATTGCCAAACGGCCATGTTCTTTATTCTATCGCCTGGTGTCGACCCGCTAAAGGTACGATTTAAGTTATTTACATACCTACATACGCAGTATACTCATTTTTCTCACTGGGGTAGGCAGAGGCCACAGCTGACCAACTGCATTTTCTACTATTATTGAACCTTTACATGTAAACCCGCCGGTTTAGAGTTGCTTTTAGGTTACAGAAGTCCAAATATACTAAATCGTAAAGTCAAAATTACTATATAAGTACCTACTAATATTTCATTTTAAATTATTTAGGACCTAGAAAAACTGGGTCGGAAGTTGGGCTTTGCGACTGACAAGAAGAATTTCCACATTGTGTCCCTGGGCCAGGGTCAAGAGGTGGTGGCCGAGGCAGCTATGGGTGTGGCCGCTGTTAACGGTGACTGGGTTATTTTGCAAAATATTCACTTGGTAGCCAAGTGGCTTGCTACCTTAGAAAAAAAAATGGAGGAATGTTTTGAAAACCCTGATGACAGATATCGGTAGGTACCTACTACTTGTGTTATAAGCGAGTTACAACTAATTTTCATTTACATAATAAAAAATTAAGAATTGTGACATCAAATTGCAATTTATTTGTTGTATAATTTATTGATACGAGGTAGTATTAAAAAGTATGTATATACCGCAGTTCTAATTACGACTGAAGATACCTTGACAGTAGACATGAATGAAAGTTTTGGCTATACTGTTATAGCCAAAACTTTTGAGTAATATTAACTGTGACATTCAAGTTAGAAATTCATGAACATTTAAAAGATCGAATTACTACGTAATAACATATTTCCCCCATTTCATTTTATTTCCTCCTCTCTATATATTTGAACGTCTTATATGTGCTTTATGCTATCATGACATTGTAAATCTTAATTTGTCTTCAAAAGGTTATATCTGAGTGCTGAGCCGGCAGCTGACCCCGCGTACCATGTGATACCACAAGGGATTCTGGAGTCTGCTATTAAAATAACCAATGAACCACCCATTGGTATGTGGGCCAACTTACATAAGGTATGCTTCTTCTGAACGTCTTAATAACTATTAATAGTACCTACTGATAAAATTTAATCTGCAACATGTTATGAATTGGCCACAGAAAACAAGTAGAAATAAGTTAATATACTCTCGACACCCACGCAGTGATTACTGTACGAGTAGAACGTAGATAGGTTCTTTAGTTTAAAAGTACCTATTGCGCAAAAGTTTCTCATTAATACGCATGATTATTTACACCACCCTGTACTTTACTTAAATCACTAATCGATCTTGACATAATGCTCGTAACTAATTTTATGACAGTTAAATCGTGATAAATGGAGGTCACTAGCGCAAATTACGGCCTAACCAATATTTTGTTGACAAAAAATACATAGATGGCCTAACTAAACTATCTCTTGATTTGGTGGTACCAACACATATTTTATAGCAAACTATATTCGGATGACTATTGGTCATCTAATTATTTTTTCATGATAAGGCCGTTCATGCGCTCCCCGTTGCCAAAATTTTCTATCCAGTATCAAGTTATAAGAAAAATCTTTCCTGTATAAATTGCGCAATGCAAAGATTCGACCGAATATTATTATTTATATATGTCTATTTTCCATTGCATTCGTTTTATTTAGGCCCTAGATAATTTCAATCAAGAAACACTAGAAATGTGCAGCAAAGAGGCTGAGTTTAAGGCTGTGTTGTTTGCGCTCTGCTACTTCCATGCCGTCGTTGCGGAGAGACGAAAATTTGGTCCACAAGGCTGGAACAGGTATAGCCACACCTTTTACACTTTTAGATAGGGATAGCACCCGAACCACCCCCTAGGCGAGGCCGTAATTGTAGCCGTAAGTCTGATGGGAGTCCTGGGACATCCTTCCGAGGGCTTACCCGGGGCTCCCAACCATAGGCTGCTGGGCGTTACCGTGGGGGTTTTTAGTCGGTAAGAGTCCGGTATAGCATCCATAAAGGAGTTCCCCCCACGGTTAAAAAAAAACCGTGTTTGTAACCTCCACCTAAACTACTGATCCAAAATTTTGTGGGTCTAATATTGGGATGGTTTGAAATAACAATTGGACTCGGTAAGTAGTGCTGTGTGGGGTACGAGCACTACTTTTTCGGGTAGGATCCGCAAGTAATATATAATTTTGAAAGATTTTTGTTCGAAGAGAGAAAAAGATTTCTTCAGTTTTTAGTTGTATCCACTGAAGTCGTCATCCGTAGAGATCACACACACTGTCCATACTGAGCCAACTGTAAAACCCTGTAGTTTCAACGCTTTTTATCCAAATTCACTTTAATAGATATGCATAACTTATCAAATAAGCCACCAGTTGTCAATGATTTTCAGCATGTTTCAAATGAATAATGTTGTCATAACATCTACAAAAAAAGAAAACCACAAATTTTTGATTGTACGTGATAAAGTTCAATATCACGTACTATCAGAATGAGCAAATAATTGACGTAGTAAATGTTTCTTGCACTGTATTCTGAATCGCTCAATAGAGTGACTGTTAGTGGTAAATGTTTCTTAAGAAAACTATCATCATTTCTTCATAAGGGCCCCTACCAAATGTTTGGCAATATTTGTCACAACAGACAAAGTCCTATCCTCGGAGCATGGTTCTGCAGGCTCATACCTCCCAGAAGTTCTATAACCTCCACACTAAAAAATACTGTGCCTTTTATAACACTCTGATGCTGTCATGATGATGGCAGGCACTGTAGTCAAATCAAATTGTACTTGACTTGTGCCAATCTTGGGCAGATTAAAATATGCAAATTTATCAAAACGGGAAAACCTTAATTAGTTCAGAATTGAATTAAAGTAAAGCCAACGAAGCTAGAGAAAAAAGAGTAAACAATGTTTCAGCGGTTCCAAACTTCTTTATTTGAATATGATTACGTATCACTTCAAGCGCGTTCCAGATAGGAATGAAATTGCTCATTATCGCAACGTAACTCAGTAATTGTCGCTTTCTTTACCTTTTTTCTCTCGTCACTTTACTTTAGATAAATAATTCCAGAAGTTACAGTTCCACAAGTACAATTTGGAAAAAAAATCCTTAATAATATTTCACAGAATGTATCCATTCAACTTTGGAGACTTGACGATCTGTGTGTACGTGCTGTTTAACTATTTGGAGGCGAACCCTCGCGTACCATGGGAGGACTTGCGCTATCTGTTTGGAGAGATCATGTACGGAGGGCATATCACCGACGACTGGGATAGAAGACTCTGCCGAACTTTCTTACTGGAGTATATGGGTCCGGAACTGGTCAGTAAAACCACTCATTTTAAGCAATAACACATGATAGAGTATTTTTTGTGTATGTATTTAAAATGAATGATTTCAGGTGGACGGTGAGCTCCAACTCGCTCCTGGATTTATATCACCTCCTAATTCCGATTACGTTGGCTATCACGCCTATATTGATGACTGCTTACCAGTTGAAACGCCATACCTCTACGGACTGCATCCTAACGCTGAGATTGGTTATCTAACTACAGTGTCCCAGAGGCTTTTTTCTGTAAGTGATAACCAATCAGTCATGTAATTATTACAATCAAGTACTAGTACATTATTAATTTATTAATCAAATATATTATATCAATTAACAGTAATTATAAATAAACAATGTCACCTTAATACTAAATAAATAATATAATTTCAGTATTAATCGAATAACCCGCCCCGATCGCTCCTAGTTATTATGTTATTATAACCATAAATTTGGGCCAATTTACCGTAACAATTTTGCTTACGAATCTATTTATCCGTTAAACTTAACAACTATACAAATCGAATACAGAGGGAAAAATGAAACTACTCGAGCGGGACTCGAACCCGCGATCTTTCCCTTAAATATTCGATTTGTGACATACTTACCTAGATACTTTTTTTAAATACATACATATTAAACATAAAATAGTAAATTAATAAGTTAATCCGGCTATTGAAATCTTAGCTTTTGCTCGCGACTGTGGGTTATTGCGACCAAACTAAATAGTCTATATTGTGACAATCCGGGGTGTCAACTAACTAGCGCGTAGACGTGAAAAGTAACAAACAAACAACCCATCCATCCAATCATCCATACTTAAAAGTTTCGCGTTTATAATATTATAGTAGGATTTCGTTAATTGATGGATTTCATATAATTCAGATATGAATTTATGTAATCTACCTTTTACAGGTGGTATTTGAAATGCAACCAAGAGACACAGGCGCACAAGCTGGTGGTGGTGCTACCAAAGAAGAAATAGTTAGTACCTATTTGTGAAAATGTATCATGTTCTGGGTATCGAAAAATATTTAGCAGTGGTACAGGGGCTATCTAATTCATTTAAATTGAAGGTATATTAATTGCTTTAAAAACAAAATAACAATCAAACAAAATTTATCCTTGTGAAGGTACGCGCACTGTTAGATGACTTCCTGGATAGAATACCGGAGCCGTTCAATCTTCAGGAGTTAATGGCTAAAGTTGAGGAACTTACTCCATTTACCATAGTGGCGCTACAGGAATGCGAGCGAATGAATCGCCTCATGGGGGAGATCCGAAGGTCATTAAAAGAAACAGAACTAGGACTTAAGGTAAACTTTTACAGAGATACACCAACAAATTTCTGCAACTGTAGCAAAGAATCATTATTTTTTTTAAATCTAATCAATTGGGTAGTAGGGCACGCGTAGAAGGAAATTCGGTGTAACTCGATCGCGGCAGATTAAGCTAGGGGAGACTAATTACATATTCACTAATTCCTACAGCCAATAGGCAGACTTCAATATGGGTGGGAGTGCTAAAAAAAAATTATACATATTCAGACCCACCCGTCAGTTTCATATGAAGTAGGTTAGTTACTAGCCAACAAGTGTTTTAAAAATCTCGCGATTTAAACATAACCTGAGGTCGTGGGAAGCTTGCAAAGATATGTCTGTATTTATTTGAACGCGGTCTTTTTTATCTTTATTTGAAAGTTAAACGAACCAGAGTAAGTGTAAAACATTAAATAAGACCAAAGTAATGCAAAACTTTAAATAAGACGGATGATATTATGTATTTATTTATTGTTATGTATGCGCTTTCCCTACCACTAAAACTGGAAACTTTATGCAATACCATTATTATATCTATCATCAAATCTACGATTTCTAGGAGGTTTCCGCGACGCTCGAGTAACTACTAATTTAGCTGCGTGGCCTCCTTACCTATGTTAAATCTAATATGTTCGTTTCGTCGTTATATTTTCAAAAACGCAAATCGATTGCTTGCCGAAATATTCAAATTGAAAATTATGTAATTCATATTTCATATTGCAAAGCTATATAATTATGAAGTAAGTCCAATTTATTCTTTGATTTGACGTGACAGGGTGAACTGACGATCAGTAGTGACATGGAGAAGCTAATGGAATCCCTGTTCATGGACAAAGTGCCAGACCAGTGGACGAAGCTAGCATATCCCAGTCTGCTGGGCTTACAAGCTTGGTTCTCTGATCTTTGTCAGAGGTTGTCCGAACTTGAGGCTTGGTCCGGTGATTTTAACGTAAGTTTTTCATTTGCGGGAAAAAAAATATTATTCAGTATATTATCCTTGAGGTGCTGTTAGGTATCCTTGACCATTCACTTGTAATATGGCATTCTTGCGAATGTTACAGATATATTATAGGGAGCGATTATCGAGCATTTTGTCTTCTCAAAAAGATTAAAATAATGTTCGTAGCTGTGTTTGGATCTATGTTTGCTTCGGTTTATTGTTCAGTTCGAGAAGTTTAAAAATGGCAAATGCTCGATGTTCCATCACAAGTATATGGTTAAGTCTATCAGCACCTTTAAAACTTTTATTAAGTTACAATTAGGTAGATTAACTTTTTGGTAGGCCCTAATTATTAATTAATGACTTTCAAACGTTTTAAATAACCAATAAACTTTTCAGTTGCCTCCAGCGGTATGGTTGGCAGGGTTTTTCAATCCGCAGTCATTCTTAACTGCTATTATGCAGCAAACGGCGCGAAAGAACGATTGGCCATTGGACAAAATGTGTCTCAACTGTGACGTCACTAAGAAGAATCGACAAGACTTCAAGTGAGTTTTTTTCACATTGTAGACTATTCGTCGTTAGTGAATTGTTTTGTCTTTGGAACAGGAGCATACTATAGAACAATAAGACTCACACTACCAATACAATTTAGAGTTAGTTGTTTTTCATAATTATTGTCACCTGAATTGTTAACTCGTCGGCGTTAACGGCGGCGCAAGTGTGATGCCTCTGGTGTTGCATAGGTACATAATTATGCCATGGTAACCACTTACCGGTGGGCCATGTGCCTACGTGGTGTAAAAAAAGTAGGATGAAGGTCATGTTCTAAGAGCTCTTTATACAGTACCTACTGTCAGTACCTTAGCAATGTGGCGTAATTCAGTCTCCTCTGTGGATTCCTGTCTATTCCTAGTTTACATTGAAAGATCACTTTTAGCAATAGATACACCAATTGTACATTCAACTGTATTCGAACTACATAAGGCTGAATTTAGTCCTTTTCATTTTTTATAGTGCCCCGCCACGTGAAGGTGCGAACATTTGTGGGCTGTACATGGAGGGCGCACGCTGGGACACTACCTCGGGCGGCATCGTCGAATCTCGTATGATGGAGCTCTTCCCTGTTGTGCCCGTTATATTCGTCAAAGCAGTGACACAGGACAAACAAGAAACACGTAGCGTTTACGAGTGCCCTGTATACAAGATTCGGTAAGTAGCTGTGGTCAATGTTGCTTCATATACATAACGAAACAACCACTTACTCTCGAAACTCAACTCACTACATAATGTTCCGATAACTTAGCAAATGTTTTCAGTAGATTTGAATTTCTTAACACGTCTATATTCAGAAAACATAGAAACCTTATGAGGGTTGAATCAGATCATGGTACTTAATCTACTATGTATCTGAAACTAATAATGGTGATACCTTAATTTTGTTTAGTGCCCTTCGGCCACGTACGAAACCACGTTCCGAAACCAGTTTCGAAAGCAGAAGAATATTTGTCCTTTCGAAACTCGTTTCGATAAAAGAATAATGCTTCTTCCTCCGAGGTTCTAAATGGGAAACACTTAACTACCCTTGCATAAAATTATTAGTTTCGTAGGAGGACGAAGTGTTTGAGTGTTTCCATTTGGAACTTTTGTTCAGGTAGCTCAACATAGTACAATAATATGTTATATTGACAAATTTTCTAAATGTACATAAACAGAATGCGCGGACCAACGTTTGTGTGGACGTTCAACTTGAAGACCAAAGATAAGCCGACTCGATGGACGCTCGCGGGTGTCGCTCTACTACTCGGCGTGTAACTGTCTACAAGTATCTACGTAATATAAAATAACATACCGTATTTATAGCTCACTAAACAAGAACAACAAATATCGCTCATGATATGTTATAATTTGTTTAGAATTTTATTATAGTTCTAGAATACGAGACATTTTAATATTAATCTATCTTTATATAACATATGTTTTTAAAATATTTAGTTTTTAGAATTATTATAAAGAATGACATACCAATAAAACTCAAATAAATTAATCAATCTTGGTTATCATGATTTTAGAATAATAAATGTTTGTTTTTTACAAGAAGGACGTTTCTTTCGGTTTGGTTCATTCATCAATGCAACATGAAGCTAAGCTACCATATCAATAATTTCAATCAAAGATTTCGCTATCATCCATATCATATGCAGCAGGACATTAACATGTCCTCTATCACTCACCTCGGAAGATTTTACCTGTGATAAATATTTACTCGCAGTATCACTGACCAGAGATTATAAATCTGCCCATTCCGGGCCCGCCTAGGCTGTGGGAAATGCCACACAGCTCTGGCGTTATTCTCCCTTGTCTCCAAAGCTTCCATCTTGAAGCCTAATAGATGAAATTGATAATAATCCGTCGGACGTATTTTCTATTCTCCACTTCGTCCGGTGTAACACTGTCATTTATTTTTGGCTCGCTCATTCTCGGCATATGAATTAAATAAATATGAGGTTAAATCAAACAAAAAGTCAGATCGATGCTTGAAAACAATTATGAAAGTAGAAAAAGTCACAAGTAGATTTTTTTTATCTCTGCCTTCCCCAACAATGGCGTAAATTTTATGTAGGTACGAGATCGAAATAAAACACTGTTGATCACTTTTTCTCACTAGTATAATACCGTTTTATATCCTGACAAAATACGTGCAGACAATAGCGCATTAAGTCATATTGTCATAAGTTTTGAATGTGCAATACAACGCTTTAACAGGAAGACTACACATTGACTTATTTTGAAGAAAATTTACAAATTTTAATAAGATTGTATCAGCACTCGATTCAATATATTAATATCCATATCTCTGAGTATATTTATAAAAATAAATACCTTACTTTAATTGCTATTGGACGGCTTCCCTTTCCTAGTCTAACTACATAAATATACATAAATCTCAGCAGAACCGTTTAAATAAATAGATAGACAACTCTTTATTGTACACCAACATAAAATATTTATAGAATACTATTGGTAATTAGCACAGTGTATCTAAGACGGAATTACAGTAGCTATCTAAAGTTTATTTAAGATACAATCATGTTGTTCATGTTTGTGATAGAATTTATAGACAATGTATTCATCCAGGTAATCATATACTATGTTTAAAAGATGGTTAATTCAGTTGCTTACAATAATGTATGTGTATCACTGTTAATATCTCTGTAATAAATCGGTACTATCGGTCTATTTTCTTTCATCACTTATCACTTCAACACGTGCTTATTACCTAGTACCGATATTTAATAATAAATTCGATTAGGTGACATCACTGTCACAGAATCAAAATGTTATCTTTAAGTGCATTAACAATCTACTTAGATAGTAACTTGTTCGCCACCAATATTATTTAATTTGAAACTGGCAGTGATACACGTCTGTGCTTACAGAAAAAATAATCCAATTATCACAATTATTAACCATTACGTACACTTTTAGTATTATGTGTACCACTGGGTGAGGAATTGTCGTTATCTGAAGTCGGTTCGGAACCTTTAACAGTAAAAGTTACGTAATATCGTTTGTTCTTGTCAAGTTTCTCAGCCGGTAGCGCTATCAGCTGTTTTTCTGTCCCGTGGGAAACCTCAAGTGTAACATGAGCTTTACCCGTTCCGGATGGAGGCTTTGAACTAATTTTTGGGAGGAATCCTTTAGATTTTTTATTTGAAGCGGCTGTAGCAGGTTTCGGCATCGTGTGGTGGTCCCACTTATAAGGAACTGTAAACAAAAATGTGCTTTAAAATCTATCAATAAAATAAAGTTCGAGCGCAGCATCGAGTAAATTAAATCAAATAGTAAAATTTTGATCCTTTGACGCTCAGACAATATGCAAACCACGGAGGACAGAACATTTCCTTCTCCATGATGCAAACACTAGGTACTGGATAAGAAGTACTTACTGTATGCAGAACACGGTATCCCAGTATATGCGTGTACAGCATGGAAACATCTATGTGTTTTACTAGTGCAGAGGCAAGGATTATCTGGAATAGCGGTCATTTTATATAGCTCACTTTCCCCATAGTCAAAATCTATAGGTCTTTCTGGTAACTTATCCAAATGCTTCTTGCCACTCTTTTGTAACTTTCGCAGACTTTCATATAGAAACTTTTCAAAACTGCTGAAAGAGAAATCTGGCGTATTGTAGGGGCCAAGTCCAACATGAGATAAACTAGACTTATTATATTCTTCAATTGATCGTTTCACGAGGACAGCTTCATTTGCCTTGTTTGTTCTTATTTGCAGTCGTTTTAATTCCAACAAATGTTGAAAAATCTTCCTCTCACAATAGTATCTGAAATATTTATGTATTTATTATGATTGGTAAAATTCTACGCTAAATTAATTATTATCAGTACGAGTACCTACTTTAAGCACTGAATAGATAATAGTACTAGCATAGTTTAAAATAAGTTAGTTTTTGAAATATTATAAGAAAAAAAAACTATAAACAGTGACTTTGGGAACTTTTTTCAACGTACGTTTCTCCTATTAGTTTGAATTCTCTGTGTCAATGACTGATTTCATGTCTACGGCATAGTTTAAAATAAGTTCGTTTTGTGAAATATTATAATTGTCTACCACATAACCTGTACCTAAACAAAATCTATTTGTTGTATATTGAATTGGTGAACAATAAAGAGTTCTTTATTATTTATTATTATATAACAAAAAAATCCTAAAAAAAGGCCTTTGGGAACTTTTTTCAACGTACCGTCTCATATTTGTTTGAATTCTTTGAGTGACTGACTTCATGTCTACAGCATATTTATCACCTGGTTTTCGAACAGGAATTCTGCTATCAGACTTTCCTGAATATCTTCCGCTAGCATTTCTTTGTTGGTAATAAGCAGCAAGTCGTGGACTTGTGATACGCCTCTGGAGAGCCCTAGGACTTGGTTCAAAACCAGAATCCATTAACCCACTGGACTCATATCCACGTTCTGAATTTTCACTCTTAGACCTGATAGTTGTTCGACTCTTTGTTCGACCTTTCTTGCGAAATCTTTTTCTTCTTCCATCTACTTCACTGTGACTATATAATTCGTTATCACTGATGCTGGGGACCCTTCCTATGTAACTGCCATCTTTTGAGAGTTTTTCTCCAGTGAAATCCTTATCGTCATCCAGAGAAGCATCATCAAGTCTAATAGAAGATTTTTTCAGAATGCCTGTTGTCACATCAGGTGCACTAGCAATATCAGATAGCACTCTATAACTTTCCGTTTCGTAAATACTACTTTTACGACTGCTACCTTGACTTTCTTTAGAGGTTTTTCTAGTTTTCTTTGGTGTCTGTAGTGCCAAATCGACATCAAAATCCCCGGATACATTCTCTAAAATAACTTTTTGGACGGCTCGATCGCTGGTATCCATACTATCATCATAAATCCCAACAAGACCTTTATCCGGGCTTTGAGTATTTTCAGTACTGCTCCCTGTTACTGAAGCTGAAGTGTATTCTTTTCGTCTTTCTTCTGCGCTCATAACATTGCTTTCACTGCTATCTTTATGTAATATACTGTCTTGAACTTGTTTATCTGTTTCTGGATCTAAGCTGTGATCAACGGATTCCCCCATCAAATGATCAACTTGACAATCCTTACTTCCAATAATTTCGTCTTTATTTGAAAATGATACCGCTGGCAAGCTAGTCTTCTCCTGTGTTTCGGTTTGCTCGAAGCTGGGCGCATCTAAACTGGTCTTGGACTCTCCTGAAATCTCTTTACTCATGAGTGTTTCGTCCGGTCCAGATAAAACTTGAAATGATTTTCTTCGAACTAATTCTGCATTTGAACTTGATTTGTTGGCTTTTAGTTCACTATCGACACCTTCACTAACATCCTTGATAGATTGCTTAAGATTTTCGGAAGTCACTCCATCTTCTGATTTTACTAATTGTGTTTCATTGTCTTGATCTCTATTGCTTTCAGTTTTAGTATGTTCATCTGACGTTTTAATTTTATCACTATCTATTTCGTTGTTTGTTTGGTTCTGTGTTTTATTTTCCTCACTAGAAATTTCTTGATTAACCTCATTTTCAACTGATAATTTTGGTTCCTCATGCTTGGAAACTTCAGTTTCTTCATCCTTGGAAAAGTTCTTATTCTCACTTTTATTTTCAACACTGGCACTGGTAAACTTTGTTTCTTGATTTAGGTCTTTGTGCGTTACTGATAAATTCGATGTTTCAATAGAAACATTATTTGATGAGTCAACACTTACATTTATTTCTGAATTTCCAAGTTGACTCGATTGACGTTCCATATGAATTTGAGCTTCTGTTATTATCATATTTGTTTTAACAGAAAGAGTATCTGTTTCGGTTTCACTTTGTGCAACACTTTTTACTGGCTTAATTTCTTCTTTATTTTGTTCTAAATTTACGTTTTCACTTTTAGTTTCAACTGCAGTGCTGACGGTACCATTATTTTTTTCACTAACCTGGGAATTATCTATTTCCTTATACTTAATTATATTTACACTTTGTTTTTCATCGTCGTTTTCAATATGAATTGAAGTTTGTTTTCCCTTACGTCTTGTGTTACGCCTTTCACTTGATTCAGAACTACTAGTTTCCGACCGTGAACTTGATTTTCTTTTACTACGTTTGTGATGTCGTTTATTTTTCTTTCTATCTGAATAATCATCAGAATCTGACGAACTATTTGAGCGAGAGCGGTAGCGGTGATGATGTTTTGGGCTTCGTTTATGTCGTCTCGAAGGCTCACTTCTTGACCTATTCTTCCTTGAATGTTTTCTTTCCCGTGAGTTTTCTCGTTCATAAACGTCAAGTTCACTATCATAGCCGTCACTAAAACTCTTTTGCGAGTGCATTAATCTTTTTCGTCGCTCCTTATGCTTATCAGAATATTTGTGTGATTCAGATTTATTCCGGTTTACTTTCCCACTGTAGGTGGAGGAATCATTAGATGAATCACTATCATCCCTGTATTTTATTCGCCGCCTTTCTTGAACTGGACTAGGCAATTCTACTACTTCCTTCTTTTCAATTCTTATTCTATCATGAACATCAATTTTTGTACTCGTAACACGACGCGTTGGTAATCCTGTTATTGGTGCTCCATCTATTACAATCTGTGTGTTAGCTAATTTGGAGGCTGGTAATCCACCGTTCATTTGTATATATTTGGCTGTAGACCTGTGTCCACGAGTGGTCGCACAATCAAGTGGCGTCAGTGGTTCATTTCTTGACGATCTAGCTACTAGATTAATTTCAGCTCCTCTATCTAATAATAGCTTACAAAGATCAGCATTATCTGTAGCTGCTGCTATATGTAAAGGAGTACGACCCTCGTGGTTAGTAGCATTAACTTGAGATGGTCTTCCATCTAATAGCCATTTGACTAATTCTCGCCGTCCTGATGCAACTGCTTCGTGTAAAGGTAGATCCCCTTTTGAATTTCGTAACCACAGATTAGCGCCTCTTGCTCCTGAAAAGTATGAAATATGTGAGCTGTTAAGGCCTACTACATATTCATCTATTATACCATAGCATTCGTAGGTTGTTAAAAGTTTCACTATACTGTATCAAGGGTACGTGGTATTATGCCAGGCTAGAGAGAAACTAACTAAAGTATTATGCTATCTACGATATTAGAAATTGTCAAGCATTAATGTAATCGTGACTTCCTTACAAAGCACAGTAGCTATTATACTTATACTCGTATCCTAGCAGATCCGGGTTCCTAAGTATTTTAGGACTAGGACACAGTTATTTAAATGTAAAACACTTTACTGTTTACTTTTAGTTTACTTATATAATACTAACCAAGAATCCGCACAGTTTCAATTTGTCCTTTAGCGGCTGCTGTATGTGCAGGACTCCGGCCTCTTCTATCCTGTCGATGAGAATCAGCTCCATGTTGTAGTAAGGCAGACGTCGCATCAGCATGGCCTAATGCCGCCGCATAATGCAATGGAGTGCAGCCATGGGAATCTGCCACATCTACTCTTGCACCACATAAGCCAACTAAAGTTTCTAAAGCTTCAGTATGCCCCCGAGCAGCTGCGCAGTGTAAAGCAGTCAACCCATCTCTGTAATCATTATAACATAATTATACAATTATACATCACTGACTGTTAATAGATAGTCATTATGGTTTTGGAAAATACATATAGGTACTTTATTATTTAAAGAAGGAAAATTTTAATAGGTACGTAACTTAAAATTCCAACAATTAGGATAACTAAAATGTCATCAATTTTTGTTTGATTCGTACGTAAAACGCAACCACGGAACGCAACCTATAATTTAAGAAATCAAATACTGAACTCCAAGGTCACCCTCAGGTAACCTCAAATTTGACCGGACTAACGCGAAAATGATGATGAAGAATTATAGTAATTATTGCTATCGTTATAATAATTATTCAAATGCCGATAGAACCGGTTACTATCTATGGCGGTACATTACTATCTATGGCGTTAAATCAAAGGGTGATTAAATCATACCTATCAGCATCATCAACCTTCGATCCCGCTTGATGTAATGCTAACACTGCAGCTGCTGACCCTGCTGAAGCTGCCCACAATAACGGTGTTCGTCCATCGGCATCTCGTACATCTATCCGAGCTCCGCCTTCTCTTACTAATGCCCGTAAAACTTCTAAAGCTGCTCCTCTAGTCTGTATTTAGAAGAAAAATATTTATCTCAGTTCTTCTTATGTTTTTTGCTTTTTTTATTCACCTATATTAAAATGTTTATGACCAAGCAGAACATTTTTGCTTCATATTCTCTTTTCAATATTGTATATGACTAAGCAGAACACCATTTTTAAATATTCCACAACATTCTACACAACGCTATCTTTTTTTTTTCGTGCGGAATTCCCCTCGGATACCCCCCTGCCGGAGCCGGAAGGGGAGGTTATGTCGGACTCAAACCGATTAAAACCGCACGCCAACTGTGGGTCGTGGTGCTAGGCCGGAGGTGAGGTTGTCATCGACATATCCCTCGCACCCCGGCTGACCCAGGGCCATCCATTACGGTCTGGCCCTCCTCAGGAGGGGGGCCAACGGTGTCCCCGACTCGCCCCCGGAATGGGGGGGCGCGCTTCTTTCAGCGCACCGCCGCCGTGGCCTGCAAAAAAAACGCTATCTAGACCCATGGTAAGCATAACTAGCTTGTGTTATGGAATCTAGAATGCGGATTCATGCATACAAATATTTGCACTGAGCGGGGATCGAACCCGTGCCTCCTGCGTTGCAGTCGCGTTCACTACTGCTACGCCACGGAGGCTGTCATCTATGTCATAGTTGAATAATGAAGTCGAGGTATTTGCGCAATAGTAACAACATCGGATTCCTGGACCCGGTTACGCCTAAAACCTGCTGGCTGGGATATGCTCCCCTACTGAATGACGACTCATATTCCTTAAAACTCATAAACCTTTCCTTGCTGATGAATGGTGATTTAAAATTTTAACAATAAATAAATGAACAAATAATAATGCACTATGTTTATGACACTACTAATGTTTAAACTGGGGGCCATATATAGCAAAACGTTACTTGGTGATCAGTGGCTGCTGGCGCTCCACACATTTGTGCTGCGTAGTGTAGAGGATATCCGCCATGCTGATCTGGTGTGGCTGCGTCTGCGCCGGCTGCAAGCACGGCTCGAAGTGCTCCTACTTCACCACACACTGTAAAGTGAATGTTACTTTTTATTTTTTGAACTTCTTCAATTATACATAATGTATGTTATGTAACCTGTGGCGTTGCGGTAGAGCGTTCGGCTGCTACGTCGTAGATCGCAGATTCCTATCCCACTCAGTGCTAAATATGTGTATTTATGATGATTATTCGCATTGGTCTGGGTGTTTCTATGTATAAAATGTATATATTTACAAAAGAAAATGTTTCTAAGTATGTATTTCTGCATTCTAGAACCCAACAGGCTACTTCAGTTACGCTTAATTTGAGGCAGGAAAACTATTTCCATGCTCATTCCCTTACTAATTTACGAGTATTTACTATTTTAGTTACGAATAATAAATTACCCTTGCGTAGTAACTTATTCAGTAATAGTTTATGCATAAGAACTAAACTATGTCCGTTAACATCTAGTCATCTAGATCTAACTTAACCTGCATAAAACATTAACATGTCAGTCTGCCTCGACCTTTCGTGTAGTGTTCTCTGAAAAACCCAGTCCTAGATACTCCGGGCTGCGGTCCGCGACAGTTCAAGGCCTCGACCTTCGTAGCCGCTCAATAACATCATACCGGACACCCCCCTGGCATCCCCCCAAAACACAGGTCAGTCTCGACCCCACCGTCTCCGCAACTCATTTGTGACGATGACTTACAATGCGGTATTTGTACGAGAATTTATGCTATTCAAACATGGACATAAGTTAATAGCAAAGAACTTCTTTTATTATTTAAAATATTAGTTTTTGTAGATAAATATTAGTTTTTATATGGGGAATCATAAAACGATCGAATAAAAAAAAGATTAGCGACTGATGATGGTATACTATTTTAATAATTTGAGCGACGACAATTACTAGTGAGCGACTAGAAATCGGTCAAATACGCATTTGGTCCAATTATCAAAAAACGACTTGGATAAACCTATCCAAGTCGTTTTTTGATAATTGGACCAAATGCGTATTTGACCGATTTAGGTTAGAAGGCCTTCGTGGTTATTTTTTTATAACCACCCAGAAACTGGATAGAAAGTCCCTAAAGGAAAAAGAACCTACCTTGTAATTTTTCCAATAGTTTATGGTTTGTCTGGATATGAATTATAATAACTGCATTTCAAATATTTGTGTTTGGATTAAAATAGGTAACCCTCAAATGTTATGAAGTTTCTCATTTTGTATTGTAAGTAACTCAAATTTATAAATGTTTGTAAGTTGCTGTTCTGTTGATTTCTCGTCACTCGCAGTCAGTCGCTCACTTAGTAATACTGGTAATACTATAGCGTAAATTATTTATTATTGACGCTCAAAAATTTATTTTACAGTTAATCGTTTAAATACTACCCTTTTTATATTAAGTACAGTCAATAAGACAAAGTTGCAATTAGTCTTTTTCATATAAGTAACATTTTATCTAAAGGTGCAACCGTATCACCTTTTTTGTCTGAACATCAAAATCAAACATACGGAAAACGAGTGTTCTTTTGCCAGAGAATTTGTTAAGGTATCTGATTTTAATCTAATATATAAAATTCTCGTGTCACAGTTTTTGTTGCCATACTCCTCCGAAACGGCTTGACCGATTTTGATGAAATTTTGTGAGCATATTGAGTAGGTCTGAGAATCGGCCAACATCTATTTTTCATCCCCCTAAATGTTAGGGGTAGTCCACCCCTAAATTTTTATTTTTTATTTTTTAGACAAAATTTTTAATTTCTATTTTTTTATGATACAACATACAAAAATACATACAATCCTCAATTTTCACTCTTCTACGATCAACCCTTATTTTTTAATAGCCATTTTAGTAATTTAATATTTTTTTCTTTCCGGTAGAAAAATGATCAATCGTCATTTAATTATTATCTATTTTTCATCCCCATAAATGGTGCAGCGGGAACGGGATCTGACGCCACGAGGGTAGGAAAAAATTGGCGGTACGAAGTTCGCCGGGACAGCTAGTGTCAGATAAAATTAACACAACTTATTAATGCCACGATCAAAAAATCGCTATTGTCACTACTCCAGTGGTTATCATAATTAGGTAATTAGTCGTAGGTTACATTAACGACGGGACGGGACGACAACAGGACGGGCAAAAAAAGGAACATCTAACCGCATGCTCTCAAGAGCTTGCGGTTATGGTCGACGATGATGAGTCATTTACCTTTGAAACAAAACTGATTCAAATCAATTCAACTCTCGAATCTTTTCTATACATACATAAGCAACCACGGTATGGGAAATCCGTTGAAGGTACTTGTCTCCTAACTTACTCAGAACGGAAGCCTGCGACCTCGTACATATATTGCATGTAGGCAGAGTCATCACTGACGTATTGCATTATACATGCCTGCCATCTTACATAACCTTGTCGTATGATAAACAGTTTACACGTGAACAATATGTTCGCATTATGTTTGCAATTTTACCTTGCCCTATGGCAATGGTTCACACCTTGTGTGACGTTAATTTAACATGAATAATTTTTTACTACTTGATTCTCAAAGAAGTTGGTTCCTTCAACAACATCGTGTTTCTAAATGCTTTAGTTAGCATTGAATTAAATCACTCATCCATTCATATACTTGCACCTTTCTCCTTTTTGAGAAGACAAAATACAAATATCGGTCAGTCATGTGCTCTTGTCCTTTATTCGTGTCACGAGCTTCCCATGGTATCTTTAAAACATGCAAGGCCCTTCCGTTACCGGCTTCTTCTAACCTACACTTCTTCAAGATATCATCATTTTAATAATGTACGATGATTTAACCATAAGATTTCTTCGAATTGCCTTATTTCTAAGAGCAGGATTTCGCTTTAAGTGTGTGGTTAGGCACTGCATAAACTAATATTGTAGCTTTATTTCCTCCTAAACTTTTTTATTTATTTATTACTTTTTATTTTTTATTTTAGTTTTGATTTAAGGCGCCGCGATTCTTATTTTGATAATATTGGCTTATGAATGCTTTTGACACCAAATCTTTCGAGACTATTGGTTAGTATGTAGTAGCATACTCTAACATTAACGTAGTTAACAGTAGTATTTTTTTGTACCTTAGGTACACAGCGCCGTATAAATCCAAAATAAGCACGGCGTCTCATATTGGATCTAGAATGCGTAGGTAATACAACGGTCTACTGTTATGCCCAGCTAAGGCCCAGCTACACCATACCACATGACAGACAATAAAAGGACTAGGTTCCGATTTCGTTTTTTCTTTTTTTTTTTTTTTGTATCGTATGAAAAATCCCCACGGATACCACCCCCACGGAGCCGGTGAAGGCGGTTATGTCGGACTCGAACCGACTAAAACGCACGCCGTCTTGGGTCCTTGGCTGCCGGAGGTGAGATTGCCAAAAGCATATCTCTCGCACCCCGGCAGACCCAGGACCATCTCTTTCGAGATGGCCCCCTTCGGGTTGTGGGGACCAAAATGTCCCCATCTAGCCCCGGTTACGGGGAGGCGCACTTTGCGCCGCCGCCGCGGCCTGCTTCTGCTAGGGTGACAGGCGGCTCCACCGGTCACCCCCAGGCCAGCGCTCATGGAGGACGGAGGTCGTTCTGCGACCTCCGACGTCCGGTTCGCCTTCGCTCTGCACGGGCTTCCCGGGCCCGGAGTCTGGTCCGGACCCGTCCGGCCGCCTCCTTCTCGAGCATTACTTGCTCGCAGAAGGAGGCGGCCGCATCCTAAGCGTTTGCGCATTGTACCATCGCTGTGAGCAATATGACGAGTGTGAGGACTCCCACCCCTAGAGCCGCCACTAGGACCCGCCTCCGGATCCGACACAGGTAACTCCGGAAACACCCGTGTCCGGTAATCACCTGCGTCAGCCGGTACGAGAGGCTGCCGTGTGGCCTCTCTAGCCACTCCTCCATGATGGGTCTTACCGCCGCTATTACGGCGTGCCCTGCGCTTGGTCGCCCAAGTCGTAGCTCCCATTCCGCTACCATGTCCCTGTGGAGCTGAGACCTCACGGCCCGAATTTCTTCGGGCTCGGGTTCCCGTCCCTGCTCCCGCGCCTCCTTACGATACCGATATAGCATCGAAAGGGCTCTCGCATCCAGGTTCCACGGTAGGGATCCGGCAAGGAGACTCGCCGCCTCGAAGGATATCGTGCGGTACCCCCTAATGGCCCTGCTGGCCATTGCACGCTGCGGTCCACGCAGCAGACGCGCATTGTGGACCGTCAGGGTGTCCGCCCATATTGGGCACCCATATAGGGCCATGGACCGCACGACTCCCGCGTAGAGTCTCCTGCAGGAGTCATCCGGTCCCCTCATGTTGGGCAGCAGCCGCCCCAAAGCGGCAGCTGTTTCCTTCAATTTAGGGGCCAGTCTTCGGAGATGCTCCCCGAAGTTCCACCGGCCATCGAGTACGAGCCCCAGATATTTCATCTGGGCCTTGATGCCGATGGAAATGTCTCCCACTATGAGGCTGAAATCCTCCGGTGGCACGCGCCGAGGCCCATGAAAGAACATGGCCTCGGTTTTATGCAGAGCCACCTCGAGACCCAGCCGCCGAATCCGTTCCACGACTTGGGCAACCGCGGTCGTGGCCTTCAGGGTCGCTTCGCGGTATGTAGCCCCGCACGCCGTCACCAGCGTGTCATCCGCATAACACGTGACGGCGGCACCGTCTACGAGCTCACCGCGAAGCACCCAGTCGTAACCGATGTTCCACAGTAGCGGTCCCAGGACCGATCCCTGCGGAACACCGCACGACATCTCTCGCCGACCGAGCCCGGTCGCACTTGGGTAGACGACTGCTCTCTCCGACAGATACGCCCCGACTATGCGGCGAAGGTAGAGAGGCACTTCGTGATACACGAGCGCCTCCCTAATGCAGCTCCAGGGCAGGGTGTTAAATGCGTTGGCGATGTCCAGTGACACCGCCAACACCACCTCGCCCCGAGCGACGGCGTCCTTCGCCAGAGTCCTCACGCGCATGATGGCATCCACGGTGGAGCGCCTCCGGCGGAAGCCATACTGGCCATCCGCCAGGTCAGGCCCCACCCTGGATAGGTGCTCGACGAGGCGCTTTGCAATGACTCTTTCAAAAAGCTTGCACATCTCGTCGAGCAACACTATGGGCCTGTAGGTGGACGGTGAGTCCGCCGGGCGCCCCGCCTTTCGGATGAGGACCAGTTTCCCCGTCTTCCACATCTTCCGAAACTGACCTCGCTCCAAACATGCGCTGAGAAACCCTCTCAGCCGGGGCTCGAGAGCGTCTTCTTCTCCTAGAGCTAGGACCCACGCTCGGCCTGGAATGCCGTCGGGTCCCGGGGCGGTGTTCTTGGCCTTGAGCCTTAACACCGCCAGCTCTAGCTCCACCCAAGTCCACTCCACGTCGTCGTCATCCACGTTGGGCGCCATAGGCGACCTAGGTGGCGGAGTCATCTGCGGTGGAATATGTTCCACCGCCCGCGCTGGGAACAGGGAGCCAACGACTCCTCCGAGCAGCTCCGGCTGGAGACACCGGGTTAACGGCGGGGCCCGGGGGCGCAGCTTGCCCCTTACCATAAGGTAAGGCCGCCCAGGTTCCGATTTCGTTGGGGAAATTTTGCCCTTTAAAACTGCAGGAGATTATTCAATTTTAATAAATTATTCTACAGACCCACTTACATCTTAGCTAATTATGTATAAATACCACTAATCTGTATGTAGCATGTTCTTTAGACATTTTTTGTTACAATTTACACCAGATTTTTTTTCCTTTTCCGCCATGCGAAAGCGGAAACACCGTCATTTATTGAACACGAAACGATACGAAAAATTCTCATTCCTCGCAACACCAGTATTGTTTTTTTTTCCTCGGTTAGGTATGAGACATATGATAGTACCGTTAGCCTTATTAATCTAACTCTCCCTTCCTGCTATCCAATCTTTTTCTATCTTCTCTTTTACTTTTACCCTCTGCGGGAGGACGTCGTAAGAAAAACATCGCAGGTATAAGCATTCATAGACCATAACAACCGATTTATTCATCAGGAAGTCGTACACTCGTTTTGCAATCCACGAGCATGATGCTCCGCCACGACAAGTTCATAAGGTACATATGATTGACAAGACGTGGTGGGTAACTAATTAGTTCGCGTGCTGTTCAGTATCGGGCCCGACGTGATGATAACCACGAAGGCAACGTTGTACCGCTCACCACCGAGTGACACCAGTTAGATAACGACTCACTCCGCCCTATCTATTGCAGTGACGCCTTTACAAGTTGTCTGTGTACTTAGCTTTACCACGCGACGGTGGAGTGTGGTTTATGTTGAAATATCGTTTTGTTATACCTATAGTTCTTTCAATCCTCTACCTTCGTTTCATCTACTCGATCTATCGACTTAACTTTATGTTTCATGTTAACAATAATCCAGCAAATAGCTGTCACATAAAGGTTTCGAATCCTGGTCATTACACTACCGACGGGAACTGAACATTAGCTGGATGGGTTAGACGAAATATTACTAATTTCGGTTATAAATATTCTTTAAAAAAATATGGGTAATAGCGGTTTCCCCGTTTTACAAAAATTCCTAAATTGTGTGATATTTTGAAATATCTGCTTTGTTACTATGTTCATAAGGTGTTCCGAATTACATTTAAATTAGTTACTTACCGGTCGCCCAATGAACTACAGTATGGTGTTCGTCGTCCCTCGCATTGACATCTGCGCCGGCAGCCAGCAGTGTTTGTACAAGCGGCACATTGCCGTGCACAACGGCAAGGTGCAGGGGGGTCAAGCCATCTGCGTCACGTGCATCCGCCAAAGCTGGTGCAGCCATCAGCACGCGGTCAGCACACGCTGCCCGAGCAGCAGCACTTGCGCCAGCGCCGCTCGATGCGCAATAGTGAAGAGCACTGCGTAACCCACGGTCACGAACTCGGACTGAAGCCGGCTGGTGAAGAATAACTAGGCTGTACAAGATTTTATCGTTCTTGTTTCCCTATATATCAGTTTTGGTTTTTTTTTGTACCTTTGAAAAACATGTATGTATTGACATCATGCAATAGGTAATACTGACCAAATAGCGCCTATGGTAGGTGACTATTGATCTATATAGCTCAAGCTCTTCAGTGGAGACTTTAATAAAGAGCGAGACCACAAGGTGGTTTCACTGCTTTGCGAGAAGTTATGAGATATAGATGCAAAAAGTTAATGAGAAGAAGAGAACGGAATCTCCTTCAACTTTTATGCAAAAACTGACGTTGTCGACTGCAGCCAGCAATTTTAGACTACAGGAAGCGGTCAAATAATATGATATGGAACCCCCATGAGTAAAAAGTAGCAAATTATATGTTTATATCCATAAGCAATTTTGGAACTGATTCTATGGAGACTACCAACTGAATACTTTCAACTTTTATAAGAAATAAGTATAATACGAAACAGTCCAGTAAAATAAAGGTAGACAATAGACAAACCAAGACTGTGGAAAAAGTACAATGTGTTCTCAATATGTGAAACCAAGACTGAGTTTATTATGTTAACAAATCACATTTCTGCTTCGCAATTTTCCCTTTATTAAAAACCAACAGAACACAATCAGTGGGTTAGGTACATTAATACACAAAAGTACGAATAAGTATAAATAAAATCCACTTCCCTATTGATGAAATACAAGTGTTTGTTCCGGCATAAAAACGATAGCAACACAGCAAATATAATTGAATATGGAAAGGTCAAAACTCGCATGTCTAGTTAATGAATAATGAGACCTCATTGAAGTCTTTTGCCGTCTTGTTAACAGGTGAACAGGTTACGGTAGACACGTGTCATGTTACTTGACAACCGTATTTGTAACATCGCGACGTACATATCAAAGCAATTCCCTCCTATTGTGTGCCAGCCAATTTTAAACCTATTGATTGACTACTTCCCCACCCCCTTACCGCAAGCCCAGGTGCATTTTCATCATTGCTAGTGTCGATAACACTGCCAAAGTGACAGAAGAAATGTGGATAGATATTGAGGTATTTCTTTCTGCCCCAATAGTACTCATATTCTCTTTAAATATCGGAGCGTTCATGATTAATTTACTATCTGAATAATGACTTTGGAATGACGCAGTTTCTTGATAATAACTAATTGATATAAAATATTGAGGGGAAATATTAGAGGTCGGTGAGCGGGCGTCGCAGGTTGTTTACATACGAAGAGCTGAAGCGATCGACGGCCGATTAACATCGCGTGCTCTGCTCATAAATAAAGGATTGAACTATGCTTTCACATACAACTGAACCTAAACCCCAATTTTAACGGTCAATACTAGCATGTTTAAATGTTATAACTATTTCTTGAGCTGGGTATGAATGCTCACATTTAATACAACTCTTTGAGAAATGTATTCATTGCATTAAATTGGGCTTCTCTGACTGAACTCACGTCCTTGTTGATTATTTCTACGACGGCCTTGTAGTCTGCTTGCTGGCAGGCGTACATGAGCGGGGAGCAACCCTGCTGCAGCGGTGCATTAGCATCTCCGTTCTTCTTTGAATCCACCGCCTTCTCTCGTTTAATCTTAGTGCTTTTGTCAAGTAAGTCACCTTTCTGACGGACTTTAGGTTTCTTGAGTATGCTCGGGATGGGCTCGCCCCGGCCGCTGGTTGCGCGCTTGTCCATAACAGAGTGGGTTAGAAAAGCTCGCACGCCATGTGTGTCGTGTGTCACGGGGAAATCGGTGTATGGTGAGCGCTGAGGAGCTCGCGAGGGCGAGTGGGCGCGGAGGGCGCGTGCCTCAGACTGGCCTTCTACCGCCCGGTGCTGCCCGCTCGGACAGAGGTGGCGCTGGGCGGTGGGCGCCACGCAACGCCGCCCAACACCTAATCTATTAGCGTGTTCAAAGCAGGTCACCATTTCGAAACTACACAGTCTTGGACGGATCGAATATTTATATAAAAGTTAACATTGGTCTTTAAATGTTACTTCAACATATTCAGACTTTTTGTAAGTAGTTTCACGTTAAACGTTATAATAACATACTTAGGCCTAATATTCTAAACCATTCTACCTGTATATTATGTTTAGTTCAGCATGACATTGTTGATGATTTTACATATTGTTTGCAATTTATTTTACACAATACGAATCACTTTGACATCTGTTAGGTACTTTATTTAACGACTCGGGCCAAAAGTCGACAATGTAGTATATCATTCATATCTTGCTGTGAATCAACCTTCAGAATGGGCTGTTATATAAAGTAAGATTTGAGTCATTTTGATAACCTTGAACCAAACGCAGTACGCCACCTATTGTATTGCGTGTGCTTACACTCATTAGTAAGTTTTATATGGTACTCTCATAAATGTCAAAAAGTTTGAATAATTTTAGTTGAGGACTGGTAATCGCAGAAGTTGTGCCAGTGGTTGAGAACCGCAACATGAGTGCGTGGGATATGTTAGGGATCAAGTTTGATTGCATGTGTAATTTCACAGTATTCGTAGCTAGTTATAGTTCGGCGGCGTTGCTTGATGTGTCGAGTGGATGTGTTGTAGGCTGAATGGAGTGATGCGTGACGTAAGGCCGGCACGCCATGACGCCCGCCGGCAGCCCTGAGTTGATCGTAATCGTACTAACATAATTTACGTTGCAAATTATGTAAAGATGGTTTTGCGTGAATCACTTTTGACAAAACTTTCAAGGAACTAGAAATCGATCAATAATAAGATTTGATACCTACATGTTTATGCACTTAGAGTCAAGGTTATCCAAAAATCTAAACTATATTAATTTTCGGTAACTGTCTCACTTTGCAAAAGCTTTTCATAAAGAATAAGATGTCTATTTAAATGTAAACTTAATCTAGATTGTAAACTATATGCTTTATCTGAAAATGTTAATATTTAACATGGGAGGTATAATAAAATACTTACAGGACACTTACATTGAAAAAAAAACTTTGTTAGGACAACATAATGTAGGTACTTTCCCTCGGAGAACACACCATATGGGGCCTCAAAGGAGTCCTACAGGGACGCATTGTGGGACCTTTGCTGTGTTTTGGACATGGAGAAGAAAATGATAATCATATTCTGTCCTCTGTGGTTCTGGATAAGCAAAGGAGATTATTTTAAGGTAACTTAATAACTAGAGATTTAAAATTATATAATAAATTTGATTACTGTAGGTAATGGTGAAACTAGAGAGTGAGTTTTATAACTTGATATATTAACGTAAACAAGGCTAACGCTAGCGTCATAAATATTTTATTTTATTAAACGGGTTTATAAAAAAATATATTTTACAGAATTGTCTATTCAGAAGTACGCCTTTGCAAATACGGTGAATGAGGTGAATATACTACATATCCGATGAGAATTGCCAAACACCTCGAAAATAATAACTAAGGATTAAAACATCGATGGTGAATGAATTCATTCTCTGCCAAATAGTCCTGTGGGTGATTCGTGTATAAGCAAAACACGTGTTAAGGCCACGTTCGTGGGCTCGCACCACCCAAAATTGATATTATTATTTAGGAGGTACCTACCTGATAACTAGGTTTTTTAGTTCCTTATAGGATTTTATTGTCTTTCTGTTGCAATTCGTTGAAATATAATACAAAGTCTTTATGGTGATGAAAGAAATATATTAGTTACAGTAGGTACAGAAAGTATGAAGTTCATAGAAGATTGAAATTGTTTTAAAAACCACATAAAGTAGGTTCATATAAAATACCTAATATCTAATGTTCAAAGTTCAAACATGAACTTGTGAATCATTAGAGAATTAACCACAAACATCTTATCATGTGTTGTTTTTATAAATAAAATAATTGTCTACTCTATAAAATGAACTCTATTATTATACCTACTCGTTTCTAACAGTATGTTACGTCTTTAACAGTAGGTTAATGTTGATTTTCAAACTCATAATAATAACTCATCATAACTCATTTATTCATAAGAATATTACACATCAAAACCTTCACATTTTACAATACATTTTGTATATTATTTATGTATGTTTAATTTTTAGTTTATAACAATCAATTCAATAAAGGGATAATAATATGTAATGATCAATTAATTAATCAATACCATACCGTATGTCACAATTAAAGAAGACGAATAAATGTCTAAGGCCAGGTATTCCAGCAGAGGCCACATTTTGAGTTTTTTAAAAGCATCTGAATCATAGAAAAAAGCGTTATAAATTTCGAAAAAAAGATATATATTAGTTAAGGATCCAGTCTAGTCAAATTCGCATTCAGTTACCAGATCTGAGGAACTTCACTCGATAGAAAAAAATCCCAAAGTTACCCCTTCTCGTTATTTTTTTTTTTATATTATGACTAAACTACTTATGTTTTCTATAAAATTTTTGTACTAAACTAAAGCCACTACATATGTCTAGACATTTTCGCAGATTTTGACTATATTATGGAATAATTTTTAAAGTTATGTTTAAATACCTACTAAATTCGCGAGTGCTCGCGCCGCTGAGGCCCGAAAAGTCGCGCCAGTCGCGCGCTGGCGCTCACCTGTGTCAGTTTTTGCACGACAGTTTCGTGCACCAATCAATCGGTTTTACGTATTTATAATAAATTGTTGCAAGTCATTCAATATGGGCAATAAACAACGCAAGCGAAAGAAGTCGTGCAAAGCCATAAACTAAATTTCTAACTCCGATTGCTAATTTAAAAAATTATCAAACCTAAATATTCCGTTCATAGCGCCATAGTATAAGAATATCAGTATTACTACTGAAGATGCTACTTACGATTTTCTATAATTCATATTTTATCTATATCAGTACAGGGGTACCTACAACACGATTCCTGCCGGCTTACCCTGCAAAGGGAAGACGTGAGTGGTAAGGGGTACCTACAACACGATTCCTGCCGTCAACATTATTTATTTAGTAAGCGATAAGCATCAGGCGAGGTGAAGTCAAATTAACGTGTCCTGTGTAAAAAAAAGCGAGGCAGCCCTAGCGTCATATAGTTTGCTAGTACGTCACTACGACGTCGAGCTGTGGCCGAGTGGCTGCAAAGTAATAATAACCATACAGGCGACAATTAAGATACCTACATATTTTTATGCAATTATTAATCTCGTTAACTTTAGGTATTTAACTGCCCTGTCGACGACGAACGGTGCGATGATATAAAGTAACCGTTAGCATCATTTCAAACAAATGTTTGTAAATTTACAAGCATTATTATTATTATAATGTAACTAGCTGTCCCGGCGAACTTCGTACCGCCAATTTTTTCCTACCCTCGTGGCGTCAGATCCCATTCCCGCTGCACCATTTAGGGAGATGAAAAATAGATGTTGGCCAATTGTCAGACCTACTCAATATGCTCACAAAATTTCATGAGAATCGGTCAAGCCGTTTCGGAGGAGTATGGCAACGAAAACTGTGACACGAGAATTTTATATGTATATTAAGATTTTTTTTTCGCCCAAGCAACTATACACATAGAACAAACAGTTCTCAAACTCATACAATTTCCTGTTTATTACTTACTTAATATAATCACATTCCTAAATAAAGTAAAAAAACTGCATTTAATTTTCTAAGTCAAATCAAGTTTTCATACTGCATATTTCTATACAGTGACGCTGGCGGGGTCACCGCCGAGTTCACCGTCACTGCGTTCGCGCGTAATATTTTACGAGCGGCCGGGACAGCGACAAATGCCTACTTTTGCAAGAATACAGGGCCTTAAAATGTCAAAAGGAGAATAAAAGAAAAACAATGTCAACAAATTATAAATACGAAATTAATCAGCGTCCAACCGTTTCAGTCACTATTTAAAATGTCATATCAATAAGCATTACATAAAATAAAAATTATAAATTACGATGTCAACAGATTATTATTTACTATTTAAGTACATACAGTGATTTCATTGCCACAAATTCTCCAAATGAGTAGAATGCCTGCTCAACAGTATATGTAGGTAATTCATATTAGCTATAAGTATTTTTGATACTTCAACCGCATGTATATTTGCTGTGCTGTGTGTGTGTTAATTGTGCTTGTTAAGTTATGCTTACTTTTAGATAGCGCTGTGTATATAATAGAATATTATTTTGTTGTTAGTCGTAACGCAATAATCTATATGTGTACTACTAGCCTTCCACCCGCGGCTCCGCCCAGTGGATGTCCGTTATCGCGACTTTTGTTTATTCCTCCAGTTCTACTCAACCGCTTGCCATCAAACAAACGTGAGATTTTAAATCTAACCGTTCAATAGTTTTTGCATCCATCGCGAAAAAATAAACAAGATCTCAAAAAAAATGTTTATCTTCAGTATCGTTAATATAACTTAACCCAAGTATTATACAGATATTCCTATGCATAACCTAAAAATCTATGCCATTTTCTTTCATCGAGATTAACAAATTAGTAAAATTATAGTATTCATAGGCCTGGTAACTGTAAACTAACAGGTGAGCTGTGTGCTTCTTTGGAACCTTACTGCTATGAAAAATAAGTTAAGCCCACCATAATGTTAAACACGCAATGGGAATTGCGTAAAACGACTTGATTTAAATCGAGCGTATGACACTGTGACTAGAACATATTGGCGCGGATGGCATAATATATCAGTAGACTATATTGACTGATGGTACTTGGCAGTACTTACTTGCACTTGTTAAACATCCATATCCATACTCCATACTAATATTATAAATGCGAAAGTAACTATGTCTGTCTGTCTATCTGTCTGTCTGTATGTCACGCTTTCACACCTAAGCC
Source organism: Eilema sororculum (assembly GCA_914829495.1). Classification (NCBI taxonomy): domain Eukaryota; kingdom Metazoa; phylum Arthropoda; class Insecta; order Lepidoptera; family Erebidae; genus Eilema; species Eilema sororculum. The sequence goes on along the minus strand of OU618553.1, from coordinate 9,704,217 downwards.
ACTGAATCAATTTCGATGAAATTTGGTATAGGGGTAGATTAGGCCATGAGAAAGGACATAGGCTATGTTTGGTCACGATAACCGACATCTACGCTGGCATAGCCGTGGGCAAAGCTAGTATTTAATAAATTCACCCACTTGTACCGTTCGAATTCATTTATTAAACCTAAAGGCCTAATAAAATAACTATGTTCAAAATTCTGTGTCGATCTGTCCAAATGAAATAATTGTAAAAAAAAAGTGTAAAAAAGTCGTAATTCCATTTTCTAGAAACACTCATTGACTCACTTTTTTTTAACATTTCACAACAACAAATCCTGACTTTTTTAATATTTGGGAGATTGAAACTGAATTTTTATTTATATACATTCGAATATATTTTTAGGCCTTCTTTCGGTCTGGCAGTGTACCATCTCATGTGTCTAGCATAAGATTTATATCCACAACATATCGAATTTTGTTATATATAAAACCTTTTCTTGCCTAATTTCCACTATGACCGTGTATTCAGTATATTGTGTCATGCCCATAAATATATTTGACAGAAATTTACAAGAAATTATTCACGCCTAGTGTGACTGTGTTTTGTGTAACTACCCACCACTCACGCAACCTTCAAAGGCTCATTTGAAAACAAAATGGTTTTCTCGTGCTTTTCCGTAGTTTCCTTTTGATCTGACGTTCAGTTGACCCACTGCCCTCGATTGAACGAAGAGGGCTAACGGTGTTGTAAAAATTACAAGTATGCCTCTGACTTATTATTAAGCAATACCTGCCTACCAATCTACCATTTTATTAAAAGTGCCTAGACGTAAGTGGTAAAAAATATTTATGTTTATGTTTTCTTGCAATGAAATCTTGATGACTATGGCTACAGCTACAGCAATGGCGTTGAACTTGCAATTATATATAACATCGACGTGAACCTACTTCTAACGTAAGCAATGCGGCTTAGTTGGACATGGATTATTAATGAATATGCAATTCAGTATGTACTTAATAATATATTTTTGTACGAAATTGTACGAAAACAAAATCATTTTTATATCCAACTTCTGAACTGTAGCGGTAAAGATTATAATCACATTCGATTTTACACTGGATTATAGGTACTGGTTGATATAAATCAGTTATCAAGTCGTGAAATGCGCAGAACTAAAAAAGCAATTTCGAACACATCATACGATTATTGTACCTACTTAGATATAATTTTGTTCAAGTAACCATGGAACCCCAAGATTCTGGTGGTATCCCATACATTCTATGTATCACATTATTTAGTACAAGCTTTATCATTATAGTTAGTTCTAAATAATTTATTAGCCATTCTTTTATATCAGTTAGCAGCCAGAAGTTGAATATTTATTGACGCACGTCTTTATCAGTTTTAGAGAAAAGGTTATCGAGCACTGAAACTACTTATACTCGTACTTTGATATAACTATCTGCAGTACTAACGTATGTAGATTTGGTACCTATTTGTTTTCTTACCAAATTAATATTATAGAATGTAATTCCTCGAAGGAAAAAGAAATACTTCATGTTTTAAATGACACTTATTACATTTTTTATATTATGGTAGGAGTGACTGCTGGTTCGATGTGGCAGGTGATAGCGTGTGTACCAATGGTTTCACTTGCTAGGGATGCCGGAGGATCTACGGTTCCAAAAAAAACCACATTGAGTGATTCCGATAAAAACAATTAAAACTTTATGAATTTCCAGTAGATCAAGATCACAGATTGCTATAAAATTCGTAAAATGGTCACTTACATGAGCAGAATCACAAAGAAATATTTTTTTTAATTTACACTTAATTTCGTGTAAACAAACTATTATCCTAATACAATTCCAATCTAGTGGCCTTTTTAGACCTACGGGTGAGAAGCAATAGAAAATGTAGGAATGTGTACCCCGGGTTCCTAGATTAAAGCTTCGGATATAACAGGGTGACTATATGCAGTAAACGGTGAATGGTGAATGAATTGGTAACTATAAAATTATACAATGGCGCAAGGAGGCGCTGGAGCGGGGCCAATAGCCTGCGTCTCGAGAAATCGAGGCCCAGCGGTCCCAGCTCTACCGGGAAATCATGGAGACATGGAAGGTGCGACTTGAGCAACCAAAGGGAGGATTCGCCACAATCGCGGCCGTCAGACCAGTCATGGACGAGTGGCTGGAGAGGAGACATGGTGCTCCCTCCTACCGGTTGTCACATATGCTTACCGGGCTCGGTAGCTTCGGTAGGTATCTGTGGTGAAGACACCGGGAAACCACGGCCCGCAGCGATGACACAGACACACCCTAAAAAGCGAGATGATACCCGAAAACCCCCATAGACGCGGGATAGCACCTGAACCACCCCCTAGACGAGGTCGCATCGTAGCCGTGGGTCTATTGGGAGCCCTGGGACATCCTTCCGAGGGTTTACCCGTGGCTCCCAACTATAGGCTGCTGGGCCTGACCGTGGGGGTTTTTAGTCGGTAGGAGTCCGGCGTAACATCCATGAAGGATTTTCCCCCACGGTAAAAAAAAACTATAAAATTATATTATATCTACATTGTATGTACCTACTGACTTTATGTACAACATTCGTGCCGGGCGATGTACACATTGGACCAACATCTGGCCCATCGTTGGTGATTGGTCCAATGTATAGACCGGCCATTAATTGCCACAGATAGTTGGTGCAGCGCGCCAAGATATTTTGATTTGTGCACGAAAAACTGACACAATTATTCGGCAAGCACGCCAGCGTTGGCGCCACCTACCAACATGTCATGCTGCCAATTACAGCTGTACACGTTGGCCCAATGTGTTAATCGGCCATTAGATTGTGTTCCAGTGATTGACATTAAGTAGGTACCCAGAATACACTTAGCTACACTCAGCTATAGCTAGCACTGTAGCATTTTTTATATTACATATACTCCTAAGAAAGTGCAACGCAAAGTAGGCCGTATGTCGACCTGGTTCTACACGATATTTACTTTTCCCCTCGTGTGCGATGTATCAAGAATTTGACACATTCAGTAGAAAGTGCGGGTACTCACTTAACTGCAGTGTAGGTACAGGTAATTTATCACGTATAAATTAAGACCGCCTTCCCTGCACAAGAACTTACATGCTATTGAGCAATTAGTGTACCTACTTCATAAAACATGTTAAATACGTTTGACTATTTAAAACCATGATATTAGTATTTGCCCCTTGTGTTTAGCTATTTCGTTTAAAAGAGAAGTATTTTAGAATGTCTCTAGTTAAAAGTCAAGGGCGTTAGTGGAGGCCTTACACAGCGAGCAAAATAAACTTATTTTCAGTTATGAGAAATCTTTAAAATAGTAGCCTTCACGCCAACGTTCACGGTCTTTCCATAGATTATTTTAAAAAACTGTTTGTAACTTTCGTATGCTTATATGATTAAATAATTGGTCCTTCGTTAACATACTGGTAGACGCATGAAACGCGATAGCACAGGCGATAGTTTATAAGATTATAAGGCTAGATTTTAAAATAAAGAAATAAATTTCCTACCCCAGGCACCGCGATTTCTGTGTTCAATTAACTAAGTTTTTTTATGAATTATGGAGGCTAACGAACAGATAGATCGCCTGATGGTCAGCGATCAGCGCCGCCCATAGACACCCGCAACACCAGAGGAGTCACAAGTGCGTTGCTTCCTTTCAAAAGAGAGTACGCTCTTTTCTTGAAGGTTTAAATGTCGTATTGGTTCGGAAATACCGCTGCTGGTGACAGTCATTCCACAATTTAGTTGTGCGAGGCAGAAAGTTTCTCAAGAAACGCACAGTTGTGGACCGCCAACCGTCCAGATAGCCAACCATCAAGGTATTTTGAAAATAATATTTACAAGCTAGGTAGCTAAGTTCTACCACTAGGTATGTACTAGGATCCAAACTTTGAGGTCAAAGGTACGGGAAGGTAGGTTCTAACCCTATCACCTCCATTTTAAGGTACATTTATAGATCAGCTCCTTTAACTATAAGGTCGTACGGGTTTGCAGCCTATTTTCATATTATTTACCTAAATGAAATTATGGTACCGTATACTTAAGCTGTTTTTATTAACCTGGCTATATATTATATCACACGGTTTCCGATTGCTCGCGATAACCTAACCTCTTGTTAGGCACGCATCACGGTATGGACCAACCTACTTATAATATTCGTTAAAAGGTAAATATTCTCCATGGTTAAAAGAAGTAGGTAATGAGTATATTTCCCATTAATCTCTGGGGCCCAAACCTCACCTGCAAGCTGATCATCTATATATGCATGTAAGGATAAATATTGCAAAATTTCCAAGGTTTTGTGACAGGCACAATATAAATACCAGAAATAAAAACAATCTTGTAGTTTGTCATAGCAGACTCCATAAAATAAGTAATTCTTTCCAGGGCAACTGTATACGCTTTTTTAACAAGCTTCCTAATGAAATCAGAGATTTACCTGTTAATAAATTTAAAAATACAGTAAAGAGCAAACTGTGCCAGAAAGGCTATTATAAAATTCAAGAATATTTAAACAATATATATTTAAAGAATATTTAAGCTTGGAAATGAGCTGTTCGCTCAGCTATGCTACTCAAGCAAAAGATACAATCTAGACCATAAGTTTTAGGCTAAGTAAATGTTTTGTAAATAGACCAAAAAAATGCCCGCTGAGTTTCTTGCCGGAGACTTCTCAGGTCTGGGCCGCGTTTCGGGTGGTCCATTTACTAGTATTAGTTAGTATTTAATATTTGGGTGAATTTCTCAAACGTAACATTTTCGCGGCGTGACTGAAAATCATACCTTAAAGTTAACATATAGTAATGATTATTTTTTGTAAGAAAGATATCGTTTTTCTCTATATGCACGTATAAATTATATTATTGAAACTATTTTTGTGAGTGTGTAAAAAATGTCTTTTCACCTAAATTCTAAGCTTGGTGGCGCGTCCACAACCTGTTTTCTTGGGAATGATCACAGTTTAATCAAAACTTCATTAGTTTACTGAGTATACTTAATAATAATTCGATTCGGCATTATTTTAGCTATCTTCGATACTGTCATTCGTAGTATTTAGTACTATACTTTATCTTAAAACTAATTTACAATTTGCGTCCGCGGCAAATGTAAAATTTTGGTGGGATTTATAAAATCATCGAAGGAGTCGTATTGAAAGTACCTATAAGGACGACACTATCATCATTGGAAACGTTCAGTTGGGTATTAATGAGCACCAGTGCCAGTTGTCCCCAGTCCCGTTTCGTTTTTCTGCCAAACACGTAAGTAGGTCGTTTCATAAGCCTCGGACAAAAATATTGTAACTTTTGTGTTGATTATTTAAAACGGTTTATTCTCATTGTATGTTTTAATATTTAAGTATAGTGTACAGGTTCAGTATGTGTATTAAATTTTGGTAATGTAACCACTATATTCCAAATAGTATTTTTATAAATATTTTTTTTAGACGTGAAACTAATTTTGGTGAAGCAATTTTGGTGAATTTGGTGGGGTTTTACTAAACATCAAAATTGTATATTTACACCAAAATTTGTTTTCATAGTTATTTGATTAAGCTCCTACGTAGTCCGACGGGCTACTAGGTCAGGTGACCTCTACGTAGTATACCCTGGGCAATGGAGAAAGCACCGCCTCTCTCTCTAGGTGGGAAAGAGGTTGTTGGCAGTTGAGGGTTGTTCGGAAGCTTTCCTAATTTGCTCTCAGATTAACCATTAGCATATGAGCTACCCATACAAAAGACGGGCGAGTAGTTGGGTGAAGTCAGCTGATGCCGCAGTAGGGACAGGCCGGTGTGGTGGAGCATCGTGCGCTCTTTCCGTCACTTGCTTCTACTGGCATGAAAGGCGGCCTCACTCTTTACTACTAAGCCTACGCCGTTAAAACCTGCCCACCCTTCTTCCCTCCTCTCCACTGTGAACATCATTTGGCTTTTCTTCCTCTGCTTTCTCTCTTACATGAAAGCTACCGTGGATGCAAGAGTGCCTCATGCAATCTTTTGCACGTGACTTCACGCAACAAAGCGATGAAGCCGAAGATGTAGGTGACACGCAACTCCTGCTTATATTGCTCCAGCAGCTAGCACTTTGCTATCGTGTAAAAGGTACTCAATCTTCTCCACAGAAGGCTTCTGACCTCTACCGTCCTCAAGCTCCTACAACCACATCCTCACATGTTGCACCAATCTATCGGCGTCCACCACCGATATTAACAGCATACATGGGCAGTTATGGAGTGATTGTCTGATGCTATCCGACCAAAATACCACGTTGATTGGGAATGGACTAAGGACAGATCACAGATCACAGAGACAGTGATAAGGAACATTCTCATATTGCCAACAGCGGTTCGAACAACGGAATCAGAATCGTGGTACATGTATCGGATGGTGTAAACCTCTGGAACACTTTTGAACCGCAATGCCCATCAGCTCGCCGCGTGAGAAACTTAGTTGAAGGACTCCTGTAAGTTCAGAAATAGACATCACACTACCAACTTGTCTTGCCACTACCAAGTGTCCATGGCATATCTTCCGTCCACCCTTAGGCATACCGAGTACCATATTATGTTGCTCCAGCAGCTAGTACTTTGCTATCGTGTAAAATCTTCTCCACAGAAGGCTTCTGACCTCTACCGTCCTCAAGCTCCTACAACCACATCCGCACATGTTGCACCAATCTATCGGCGTCCACCACCGATATTAACAGCATACATGGGCAGTTATGGAGTGATTGTCTGATGCTATCCGACCAAAATACCACGCTGATTGGGAATGGACTAAGGACAGATCACAGATCACAGAGACAGTGATAAGGAAGATTCTCATATTGCCAACAGCGGTTCGAACAACGGAATCAGAATCGTGGTACATATCTCGGATGGTGTAAACCTCTGGAACCCTTTTGAACCGCAATGCCCATCAGCTCACCGCGTTAGAAACTTAGTTGAAGGACTCCTGTAAGTTCAGGAATAGACATCACACTAACAACTTGTCTTGTCACTACCAAGTGTCCATGGCATATCTTCCGTCCACCCTTAGGCATACCGAGTACCACCTCTCCCACTTTGAGAATAACTGCCTATCTTTTCCCAGCAATCTTGAATAAGTTCGTCGATAATATTGGCGCCATTAGAGTAAAATATAATCCTTGCTAGAAGCAAGGATAGATAGAACAATCAAATGTTTTGCTTTTATACTGATACTACTAACAACTAAAGTGGTTTTGCCATATAAAAATGAAGTTGGTGATAAAAGGGTAAAAATTAAGGGTTATATGTAACTATTAAGTGCCAAATTCTAGAAAAAAAAACAAAGAAATAGTATAAGTAATAATAAATAAAAAATAAAAATAAGTTGATATGCAATTTTGGTGTTAGACACCAATTTCGGTGTATTGAAAATTCAGGTGTATAAAATAAACAAGTAATTCCCAGGGCTAATTAGACTATTCAAACACAATAGGCATAAAATATGTATTTCTAGCTAAATATTGAAAGAGATTACCTAAATACCTAGAAATAAAAAAAATCACCAAAATTAGCTAAAAATTCATAGATGTTGAAATTCACCCATTTACTTTATGTTGATGTTTTGTAAGTTTCAATTTAATGGTCTATGCAGAATAAACAATTTTTTTATTTGAATTTGAATTTGAATATAGATTGAAGGTCTAGGGTCTAAAGCAGTTTTTCTCTTTAGTTTTAGATGCGTAGATAGCGTTAGATGGCAGTCAATTCCTTCAGTACAAACCTGTCACTGGGAAAGGGGAGACGCTGTCGCCTACGGTAAATTCCGCTAGAGATGAGAGAGCAGCCCTGTAGAGGGCTGTTCAGATACTTTCCACGTGTCCCTCTGATTAGCATAGGGCACAGTGGAGTTGAGAGCAGGCAAGGTTGCAAGCAGACTGGTTCTCCGAGTGCAGGCTTGGGGGCAACTGGTGCAGTGCCTGTCACTCCCTTACTCTCATCGGAGCCTTCCCTTTCTGGGGTTTGATGGGAGATACCGTGCTCTATGCCTTATTGAGTAACCTTACATCCGTGGAGACGGTTTTAGTCTGTGCGAGTCCAACATTACCACAAACACCCCTGATCTTCGGCAGGGGTGGTTGAGACTTCCGATCGATATTTTTGAAATCGAACGCGAACCTCATCATCAGAGAGATACATTTTACAAAGTATGCTGATTTTATCTCTGGCAAGAACCGAACTCATATTACAAATAATAATTATAAACGCTTCTGTATTATCTATTCTGTGCTTCTGTATTAGAGGTAGGTAACCGTTATTAATAGTTATTATGATCTTTCGTTAACTCAATTTGTATCAGCAAGTTTCATAGGTTTTTAGTCTAGTATAAACGGTAGGTAGCCTACCGAAATGTGGATTTTAAGGAGGTAACATTCCGGTCAGCCACCATTACAGAAATCAGCGAAGGTCGACCGTTAATCAGATTTAGTGGTTGTCGTGGTCAGTAGTGAGGAATATAGGTCAGCGATCAACCCTGATAAGAGTAGGTAAGCTCGCCACTGGTCGCGATTATATGGAAATTAAACAACGACTGTACTATAGTTACGGGCATAATATATTTTGACCACAGTCACGACGCAAAATGAATTCAGTTTGCGCAGTACGCGTTTTTTTTTTGGATGTCTATTGAGGATAGCACAAGGTGTGCGCCAAAAAACGCTGAGAACTACGATGGCGGATAAGCTCAAATCCGTCAATCTGGATGATTGGCGGATCTCGTTTTACTACTTTGAGTGCGTTAACTATACTTTGCGTGGAACATAGACGTCCGCCCATTACAGTTATTTGCCGTTTCATTGGTTACCAGTGTTTTGAAGTTCCAAGATATTGCAGAAAAGATTAATAAAAACATGTTTGTAGCTTACTTAGTAAAGAAGGAACAAAAATGTGTAGGTATATCTATCAGAGAACTACAAAATCCTACCTTATCTCACTCTGGATCATGGTCAGGCTCATTGCCTACAGCGCAAGAATTTCATCAAAACGTCGTGTTAATAAAATTAGTAATGAGGTGATCCGACATTAAAGTTACCGACATAGATCGCAGAATGGTAAGGGGCTGGCCACATCTGCCGAAGGACCGATGGAACAAACGAGTCCTAGAGGGGGTTGACAAACGGAAGGTGAGCGGCCCCCAGCAAGATGGACGAAAAACCTGAAATAGATGGCTGCGATTGGCATGGCGCATCCAGTAGAGGATTGACATTGGGGTAGGCCTATGTCCAGCAGCGGGAAACTTATCTAATGAAACCTACTTCTTTCTGTGTGAAAAGATAACTGTGAAGAACTTCATATAAAGATATGAGAAGCTAACAGAATATTTTTGTTCTACAGATAAGTATATGAGTCGACAATAAATCTGAAGAAAATCGAATTCCATGGAGAGCTTAAAACTAATTCTACAATCAACAACGAGTGTCACGAGTGTACCTACGGTACCTATAATAGTGGGTTTCACACACACATAGGAATCCATACTTCCATACTTAATATTATAAATGCGAAAGTAACTCTGTCTGTCTGTTTGTCTGTCTGTCTGTATGTTACGCTTTCACGCCTAAACCACGGAACCGATTTTGATGAAATTTGATAAAGGGGTAGATTAGACCTTGAGAAAGGATATAGGCTATGTTTTGTCGCGATAACTGACATCCACGCGGGCGGAGCCGTGGGCAAAAGCTAGTTACTTATAAGCCCCACTGGTTGTTTTAAATCAAATAAAGATGTCTAAAACAATATTATTAACTTCATTCAAAGTCATACTTCACAACAAGCATTCAAATTTCCCTCCCAACCAAGCTGCGCAATCATTATGTGCTATTAAAATCTATGACTTACCACATTTCAACTGTAGCATGTTTCTTTAAGTGATATATTTCGCAGAACTGCACTTTTCATTTGTAAATAGTATTAAAATTTCCACCGCGCCGTCAATCAAACATAACCTTCCGAAGCTCCTGTTTCGACTAGCACACAGATATTAAATGTGGAGCTATTTCTAGCTTGAATAGTATTTGATTACTGATTTTATCATGAAGTTCGTCGATAATCGTGCGTGCAGACAGCCATGACAGTGTCCATCGCCGTAATTGGTAAATAAACGCCGATGGCAGGGACATGGTGGTGGCACTCGGTTGGCGAAGTCGCCATGACTACACGAGGGACGCCCCAACGTTGCTATAGCTTTCCGGCGTCGTGCCATACTGTGCAAGGTTAGGTAAACTTTTAGGGGATGTTGCTTGCTTAATTATGTGAATAGATTATCGATCCAGATATTTGAAAACAGAAAATTAATTACGATGGCGAGGTTGCAAGGTGACTTAACTTGTGAAGAACTAATTGGCTCATATTAAGAGTAAATGTTCTACATCAGACATATGGCAAATGTCTGATGTAGATCATTTAGGCCTAGTTAATATTCTTTCCGTACTTTTTGCATCCATTGCGAATAAACTGACAAACACTAGAATAATTTCAAGAAATGTTGCATGGATTCAGAACCGTTAATTTGACATCCTGTACATAAATGCTTTTTATAGGTATACTTACCTATTTCCAGTGTATAGTCAGTTTGGTATGCACGGACAATTTTATACACTGGAAGTTTGTTTGACTTGCACAGCTGGGTGTTGTTATAAAGCATAGAAAAAAAAATTGCATGATCGTGATACCACCAATCAGTTTCCCCAGATACGGAGGAAAGAGTAACACTTCGTACCTATGTCTAAATGTAAGATATGTATCAAATATTAGATAATAAATAAAAAAACTGTACTTTAAATTATGCTATAATATTGAATGTCAAACTTAAATAACCTATCTATGGAGCAGCAGTCGAGGTAGGAGTACATTTCCCGGTAATACTTCTTTTGCTCCCAGGAATGCACTGATCATCTTTGAATCGATTCTCGAAGGTAACAAGCGGCTCGCATGAGACGTTCAAGGTGATTGAGTTAATAGTCAGCCATTCTAGCATCGGCCATTTACCTGGGCAGGGTCCCGGCTTACCCAATGCCTCACATTTACCGTTGTACATAACGAAACCATCCCTTTTACAGGGATTCTCCACACAAATCGGTATGGCAGATTCCGGACCCAAGACGAGGTAGTAGCCTGTCTCGCAAGGACCTGTTTTATACGCCGGCCAGCATCTGTCCGTCTTTGGATGATACAGGAATGCTGAAATAAATGTACAAAAAATATGTTATTATTTAGTTACTGGCTCGCTCAAGCTGCAGCCCCCCGGCTAGAGAGATATGTCGAAGACAACCTCACCTCCGGCCTAGGCCGGAGGTGAGGGTCGTGGTGCCACGACCCTCAGTCGGCGTGCGGTTTTAGTTGGTAGAGTCCGACATAACCTCCCCTTCCAGCTCCGGCGGGCGGAGGTATCCGTAATTTCCGCACAAAATATTTTTTTTACCACAACATGGAATTTTTAAATCTCCTGCTTATTATTCATCCATCCATATACTCACGTCTGTAAATCCCCGAAGGGGTAGGCAGAGGTGTACTAGCACCCACGTTTTACCAATTATGATTGTGGGTTCCATGACATAATAGGGGACAAGTCTATAGCCGTCCAGCGGGCCCTTTGTCTTGGGCTGTATGTTTACTGTCGGATAGAGGACAGTCCTATCCCTTAGTCGCCATTTACGTAACCCACAGGCAGAACAGGGGTCCCTAAGCTTCTCCATCGGAAATCGAAAACTTATTATTCTAGAACCTATATGATAATTTCTGCTTTGTTTCGATCTAGATGGAGCTGTGTGATAGGTAAAAGTTATTTATAACATATTTGCTCGTAAAGTGGTTATAATTACACCAATTTCAATATCGCAATGTATCTCATTACGTACTTGTGCGATTATGTAATGTAAAAGGCACGTGTTTTTTTTTTTAATAAAGTTTTAAGATACTCCGTGAAAGATACTTTTAAAAATCTTAGCAAAGAGGTTTTATGTCAAGAAAGTGGTCAATATTTTATGAATAAAATTAACTTTGGAAAATAAAATATAACAAATAAACATTTAATTCTTTAATTTAATTAATTGTAACAATAAATTACAACCATTTATTTGTAACAAAAATACAAAAATATTAATTTACTTTATTAGTAATACTGGCTGTGTTTGTACCTTTGCCTAAAAAAAAAACGTTGATGCGCGCGCATCGCTTATTTGTGGACAAGTAAAAATAATTCCGCGCGCTTTTTCTTTTCGCTGTATTAACTACTAGCTTTTGCCCGCGGCTCCGCCCGCGTGGATGTCGGTTATCGCGACAAAACATAGCCTATGTCCTTTCTCAAGGTCTAATCTACCCCTATACCAAATTTCATCAAAATTGGTTCAGTAGTTTAGGCGTGAAAGCGTAACATACAGACAGACAGACAGAAAGACAGACAGACAGACAGACAGACAGAGTTACTTTCGCATTTATAATATTAGTATGGATTAATTTCCTCGTAAATATGTTATAAAACGTCGTATGACATACGTGCGCTTTGAAAATTACAGCCTCTGCTTCCTTATAGCCTTCGCCGATGGCTCGGGCTAGTAATATCGCCTCGGCTGTAATTTTCAACTTACCGCACTTATATCATAATGTACTATTATTTCATACGACATTGGCTAGTTCTAGTGTTCCTTTTGGTATGTATTCTTGCTTATTTCAATATTTAAAAACAATCTTGAACATAATGAATATCCATATCTAATAATATTTTTACGCAGAGGTCATTGATGGATTGGTATATTCCACACTAGCATAAACACTAGTACCTACAGATATTTTAAAAAAAAGAAAAAAATATTAGAAAAGTGACGTGTAAAACGTGAAAATCACAATAAATAGTCAAACTACTGTGAGATCTGGCTGAAATTTGGTAGGACCTACGTACAGTGATAGATATAATAGGAATAACACTATAGACTACTTTTTTATGGAATAGGTTCCTATTCCTGACTTACAATAATAAAAGAAACAATAAACAATCTTATTACCTGGTCTACAATCACAAATCCAGTCATCTTTCTGATCACCAGGGTAATATAACTCATCCGCAGGACACGTAGCAGGGATAAATACTGGTTTCCGCTCCTGAAAAAGGAAAGAATACAATTATTATGATGGCTTTATTACTACTAAAATAAAAATTGCTCTTCTTCATTCTCTCCGAAGTTTTCACCTCGGTTTTCTCCGCTTCGGTGGGGCATCTGAGTAGATTTCCGTACGTAGAAAAAAAAGTCTGAGCTCCACTTTTTCCAGTTATACTGCGCATTTGGAACTTCGATATTTGAGATATTTGCCATGAAGTGACTGCTCTCTGATTTCCACAACTCATTGTCGATATCGAAGCATACTTGTTATCTCGTATGAATACAAAATAGTCGTAGTCCGGTTTCTAGCTTCGAGGAGTAATAAAAGTAAAAAACCGTCGCATCGGCTATCGGCTAAAAGTCGGGCAAAGGTTATAGCGATGATGGCTAGTATTATTATTTGTTTGATAAAGTAAAATAAGCATAACATATTATAATTATAATTTGTTCTAATAAACCAGAGCAGAGAAAATTAAAATACCGAAGTGTATTAGCGTATTGATGATGGGTTTGCTACGCTTAACTTCAGTTTAAGAATAATAACATAAACTCACGCCTATATTCCCCGAAGGGGTAGGCAGAGGTGCTAGCACCCACATTTCGCCAGTTTATGTTTAGGTCCCAATGTAATAGGTGGTGAGCCTATTGCCATTAACCGAGCACTTATAAACCTGCAATAAATACACACATAACTTTGAAAAGCATCGAAAAGTCATTGGTGTGTACCGTGGTAGACCTGGGATCGAACCCGAGACCGAGACCGAGAACAATACATATCTATTATTAATGATTGTACGTAAAATTATAATAATTAAGTTTTTTTATGGCATAGGGAGGCAAACGAGCAGACGGATCGCCTGATGGTAAGCGATCACCGCCGCCCATGGACACCAGAGGAGTCACAAGTGCGTTGCCTTCCTTTAAAAAGAAAGTACGCTCTTTTCTTGAAGGTTTGAAGGTCGTATTGGTTCGGAAATACCGCTGGTGACAGTTCATTCCATAGTTCTATAATTATAGAAATATACGAAGAGCTTTTAACAACATTCATTTAATCAGTGATTGATAAGATAACAGAATCATGATCTTCGCCCTAGCACCGGCAAAGATCCATGCATTATTATTATTATAAACGGGAGATTCCCACCAAAGTAAGTAAACAGACTCAGAGTACATACCGGTTTTAATTATACGTAAGTAATGACGTCACACATAAATCTGGCACTATTATCATAATTGAAATAAAAAATACTATACCTACTGATTTTCCTTTATCGAACCTAGGCCACAGAAAAGATAATTGCACCTAGTGACGTCACGTATAATAAAACAGCAGACAATTACTTTATCGTTATTCGTGTTGGTGAGCAATTACTTTATCATTATTTTAGATTTTAAAAGAAATTCTACTTGGTAACTTATGATTGTGACGCGTTGTAATGCATCTTTTTTCGCTCATCTGTACACTTGCAGTGTCAGCGCTATGTAGGTATGACACTCGTCACACCCTTACAGTATTTTTATCCCAGGGGAATGCCACACGAAAATACAGAACCCTAGGAGCAGAGCGTGTATAGGGGTCTCAAAAAGCACCAGATGGTAAGGGACGATAAATATGTTAATGGTGATAGTAGAAGAGCATAGGAGTAAAAGTGGTGACAGTATCGACTATAATCCGAGCCCATTTTCGAGAGCCCCACGTAACGGTGAACCTGATCACAACGATCCGAGACTTTTTCTTTACATCGTAGATCTTGAATTTACTTATAGAGAAACACCTACAGCACTTTGCACGATCAAGGAATCGAATGCGATCTCATACGCAGTACTCGCCACCGCTTCACCACCGCAGCAGTGTTATACCTATTTGTTTTTTTTTTAACCAGGAACTTAAGAACTTCCCTTTAGTTTCATTGAAGTTTCGTGTTATCTGCATCTATTATTTTACATGATAATAATCAAAATTAGTTATTTTTTTTACCTAGCACCTGAGTCTGCCTTATTTTCGTGTGGAACCACCTCGATGCGAACGATGGTATGTCTCCGAACCGACTGAAACTGCACGGTTTTTCGTCACATCGTCAGCGTATATGCCCGGAGACTTTGTGCCCATGGTGTGCCCTTAAGAAAATATCCTAGAGATCCGGACCTACTTTACCCTGCCTATAAAATTGATTTCAGACCATTCGTTGCTTTCAACAGTTCGTAAGAAAGTTGGTAGATGGCTCCACCGACGCCATTAAAGACGGATATAAAGAGAAGGGAAATTTGAAGTGATTCATATCTGACTCAAGAGCTCAGTTGGAAGAGCATTCCCCCTGTAAGGGAAAGGTCGTAGGTTCAACTCCCACTTGAGCATTAAATTATTCCCAATGTATTCGAAATTGATGTCACTTTTATAAATATCCAAGCGTGATACTAAATTATTCAATATATCGTGTATTCTTATCTGCAAAAGTTACAGGTCCATGACCTACGAGGCTACACACGATCAAAGAGGAAGGTCATTCATATTCTATGTAGGTATAATAGACAATAAAAATACTAGTTTGGTTGAATTTAATTTAGTTCTACCGGTTTACGTTACAGTTACAAGTTTTTCGTCAGTATTAAGCTCGCATTAAGGCTCATTTTCATTTATACAGAGATACTCCGCAGGCGGGACAGACAACAACAGTTAAGTATTTATAAGTCGAAAATGTTAGCACTGCCTGCAGGTACTCTTTGTAAACGTAATAGTTAATATAAAAAAGTTCATCGGTCACGAAAACGTCCTTGCGGGTCACACGTCACCCCATATTCGCATCCTCAACGAGTTAAGACGGTTTCTTCATGCGGGCTGGATTGACAAACGTACCACAAGAAATCTCCTATACTTCAAAAAAAAACATATCTATGACATGATATCCCTATTGTGACGAAAAAGGAATACGAGTATCACTATTCACTACCCCATCTCATTCGAAGGATGTCGTAAGAGGCGACTAACGGAATACGCAGACGATATCACTGCTAGAGAAGGAAAACTCAGAATAAAACCCTGTACCAACCTTGGGTCAGTGTGCAAAAAGTAGGTCAAAGACTGCAAAACATTGGGAGGGGTCTATGTGAAGCAATGGACTGCAATAGGCAAATTGATTAGGTGATTGATGACATGATCGCTGCAACAGGAATTAATGATGATGTTGTCTCTGCCTACCCAGATATTAAAAGGTAGAGCTATTTGTACTTATGTATGTAATCAGATTTGCACTTAATCAATTAGGAACGGCCCTAAATGATTGAGTGCAAATTGTAGAATTGTTAACCCACGCAATAAACAGGAAATAAGTAGGTACGATGACATTAGCAATCATAATATTTACCCGCGGTTTCCTACTTTTGGCACAAATATTATTATATCAGCAGTAGATGTAGATATATTCTAATAAAAAGTACCTATCTATTCTCATACCTAATTATGTATTTCATTCAACTAACAGAAAGAGATGATCACGGTCCCCGTCAAGGAACACCGTACCCCCATATTACCAAGAAAGGAATAGAAAGTACCCATAATACCAAAAATAGAAAAATTGTAGTCTGTAATTTTTAGATAGATATCGTTCTAATAAAACCTTTTTTATACGGAAATACATGTATAACGTATACATGAATTTCTGGTATTAGCGAAGGTACAAGTCGTTTTATAATGCTCAAAGTTAATTATACTAGGTACCCACTTCATGTTTAGGAGGCTTTGAGAGGCAAGGCATGTAAATTAGATTAGTAGACTTCATCTGTAGTTGACTTTATTTTACTTGACTGTATAGGTCCTTAGCGTACAGACTCAAAGACTTGATAGGCATAATATCTGGGTTTATATCTCATCAAAATACTTAATATTCGACCAGAACCTGTTAGGCGTAGGAGTTCAGAGAAAGTCCCACACCCGCTTCATTTAATCCTTTTACCAATCATCTGTGTACTTAATATTGGCTACAAAATTATACGTTCTCAAGTATTTTTATAACATTATTTTACATTGAATTATGTTACTTTTTATAGGAACTGCGGTTTAACGTTAGCAGAAGGCGATAGGCGTGACGGCTTTAAAGTCGTGACAAGGATAAACTTGAGCATTATTTAAATTTAGCCTTATCATTCACTGGTCTTCACATAGATACTGCTAGTGGATACATTTGCTAGATCATAAAAACGATTCGTAAAATTTTTGTAAAGCCCACACGGCGGTATAAGATTGACAACCACTTTAATTAACATTAAATTTTTAAACTTACATCTTTATTAACAAGATTAGGGTCCTCTTCTGATTCAGGAAATCCAATCGATCCCGGTGCACTATTCTTTCTCCTTGCCATCATTACACTAGTACATAAACATAAGATGATAACACTCCTCAAATAATACATTTTAAATTAGTTATATGAGTAACCCTATATAGAATAATAATTATTAAAAGTTATCACGTATATTGACGTGTTGTTTGAACACAATTGTAAATACGGCTGCCTAAATGCACAGCCGGAGAGCGACTATACTTCGTAACGACGAGATAAATTCTTTGGAGCTGTGTACAAATAAATAGTATGTCATGTGTACTAAATTAAAACAAGTTTTCGACGAAACGACTGGTGATTTACTTCGGACGTGGTCACACGGAATTCCTACGAGGACATATAAACAAATGTATGCTAATAACGGGCGGGTAATTCGCAAATTAGTCCAACTTACTGCTTTCCTTAAATACTAATTATAACATGATTAGCATGATTTTTGTCATTGTCTCATCTAAATAGGAGCTTAATGTTCCTAATAATAGTAGTAGGAAAGATTTTTTTAGTAATTATAAAGTGAGAATAACGACAATCGTTCAAATTGTAGCCAAGAAACTAAAGAATTAGACAGTATTAACGGTTTTTAAATAAGTCTATAAATAAAAAAGTAGTTTCCCTCCAAACATATGCCTAAAACCAGATTTATGATTTTTTATATTCCTCTTAAATGATCAAACAGCTTAAAAGAGGGAATCCCCTCCATCCCCTTTTGATTAACTTTAAATTGACTTATGAATCATCACCGAACTTAAGCTTATTTTCCTTCTCATGCGGAATCCCTCTTGGGCTTCCCCTCAAGGGAGCTGTGGATGCCGAACTCGAACCGACTAGTGTACTGTCACTACCGTAACCATTCCCACCTGGAAGACCTAGAATACTGTACCCGCACGTATGATTCTGTCTTCATACTGATTGATTGATTTTTATTAAAACTGGGCGTTAAAAAGCTTCAGTAGGGCTCGGGACCGTCACGGGAACCTTGACTATGTTTATTTTATACCACTTAATTATATCACAAGTATACGACCCACCTGACGGAAAGTGGTTAACGTGCGAGGTTAATATTGGAACAGCTTTCAGCATAACGACCAATAGGTACGTTCTGGACTACAACCTAGCTTCTTACCATCCAGCAGTGTTTGGTCATTCGACGCTCTAAATAAAAATGGTTCTACCGTCTTTGGCCGATAACGCTGATGAGCTCGACTAGTTGTTGAAGTTTAAATAGAGAGGGAAGAAATCCTGGACCTGCTTCAACAGTTCTACTAGCCAAAAATCGCGTTCATGGAGGACGGAGATCGTTCTAAAATCTTCACCGCCCAAATACTTTGTCCTGTGGTGCTTTATTTCAAAAGAGAATAACCTTCTCGTTGGCTTCACGGTATTCGGGTAAAAACACAACCGCAAAACCTCAAGTGGGCTGAGGAACCTTGTTACATTTAACAGTTCTAACCTTAGATACATAAATAACAGAAATAGTTTTTAAAGTTAAAACAACAATTTTATTAATGTTGTTTTAATTGGTGATGTGTGATTACCGAAATTGGTTTTCATTATCTATATCTAAGTGCTTTAGATTTTTATTCTTCTTGTCTTAAGGCCAGGTAGGCCGCATTTTGAGTTTTTTAAAAGCATTTGAATCATAGGAAAAAGCGTTTTAAATTTCGAAAAAAAGATATATATTAGTTAAGGATCCAGTCTAGTCAAATTCGCATTCAGTTACCAGATCTAATGAACTTCACTCGATAGAAAAAAATCCCAAAGTTACCCCTTTTCGTTATTTTTTTTTTAATATTATGACTAAATTACTTATGCTTTCTATAAAATTTTTGTACTAAACTAAAGCCACTACATATGTCTAGACATTTTCGCAGATTTTGACTATATTATGAAATAATTTTTAAAGTTATATTTAAATACCTACTAAATTCGCGAGTGCTCGCGCCGCTGAGGCCCGAAAAGATGCGCCAGTCGCGCGCTGGCGCTTACCGAAGTAGGACCTGTGTCAGTTTTTGCGCGACAGTTTCGTGCACCAATCAATCGGTTTTACGTATTTATAATAAATTGTTGCAAGTCATTCAATATGGGCAATAAACAACGCAAGCTAAAGAAGTCGTGCCAAGCCATAAACTAAATTTCTAACTCCGATTGGTAATTTAAAAAATTATCATACCTAAATATTACGCTCATAGCGCCATAGTATAAGAATATCAGTATTACTACTGAAGATGCTACTTACGATTTTCTATAATTCATATTTTATCTATATCAGTACAGGGGTACCTAGTACCTACAATATTCATACATTGTATATAATTTGTGTGTGTGTAAATAAATATAAATTTAGTTTTAGTTTAGGATAGAATAATTTTAATATTTAGGTAGGTTAGTTTAATTATTGGCCTTTTTTTATCGTGCGCAAAATCCTCGTGGATACCACCCCCACGGAGCCGGTGGAGGCGGTTATGTCGGACTCAAACCGACTAAAACGCACGCCGTCTTGGGTCCTTGGTTGCCGGAGGTGAGATTGCCGAAAGCATATCTCTCGCACCCCAGCAGACCTAGGAGAATTACTGGCCTTGGGTCAGCCGGGGTGCGAGGGATATTTCGATGACAACCTCACCTCAGGCCTAGCACCACGACCCACAGTCGGCGTGCCCACAGTCGGACTCGAACCGACTAAAAAGTCGGTTCGAGTCCGACATAACCTCACCTTCCAACTCCGGCAGGGAAGGTATTCTGCCCTGCTAATTGTATTTGCAGTAATCGACATTTTTGAGATTTTCACTTTTTTGCAAAAATGACGTCCTGAGGAAATATTCTATACGTAAAAAATATATTTACAAGTTTTTTTTTATTAAAAACGTGATTTTTATTTAACATGAAACGCAGCACTTGCACCTAAATGTTACTTTCACTAAAAAGATTTGAAGCATTAAGCATATGCTAGAAGTTTATGCAGTACTTGCTACGTTTACTGCATATGCTTTTAGCACATAACTTTTTTGCAACGAATATTAACTAAAGACAAACACAGTAGTCACCATTACTGCATCTGAACGTAACGAAAATAAGAAGAGCCTACTCTTGCGATGCTAAGCCTAAACGCAGTAACAAACAGTGTTATTTGAATTTTTAGGAGGACCAGGCATAAAAATATAAAATGATTGCTAAGTACAAACGCAGTAATAAGCACGTGCTAGATAAGTTTGCAGTAATAAACACAGTTACTGCATTTAGTCTTAGTAATACTGTAATGCTGGCAAGCCCAAAAAGTTAATGAAAACGCAGTACTGAGCATTTTATCTAAATAAGACAATAAAATAAAGAAAAAAATATATCAATAGAAAGCTTGATTTTTTTACTAATTTTTAGTTACATTTTAAAAGTCATACCACGAATATTTCTCCATTAGAAATGAGAAAATAGGTTAACCGCGTTTATCTCGAAACCGCTATTTTGCAAGTACTGCGTTTGCAATAAGGAGGGCAGTATTCGAGGGGATTTCCGCACGAAAAAAAGAAGGTACAGTGTAAATTTATATAAATACTTCATAAAAACTAGCACCACGACCCACAGTCGGAGTGCCCACAGTCGGACTCGAACCGACTAAAAAGTCGGTTCGAGTCCGACATAACCTCCCCTTCCGGCTCCGGCAGGGGAAGTATTCGAGGGGATTTCCGCACGAAAAAAGAAGGTACAGTGTAAATTTATATAAATACTTCATAAAAACTAGCACCACGACCCACAGTCGGCGTGCCCACAGTCGGACTCGAACCGACTAAAAAGTCGGTTCGAGTCCGACATAACCTCCCCTTCCGGCTCCGGCAGGGGGGTATCCGAGGGGATTCCCGCACGAAAAAAGTTGTTAATCTCGTTAACTTTAGGTATTTAACTGCCCTGTCGACGACGAACGGTGCGATTATATAAAGTAACCGTTAGCATCAATTCAAACAAATGTTTGTAAAATTACAAGCATTATTATTATTATAATGTAAGTTTTTTTCGCCCAAACAACTAAACACATAGAACAAACAGTTCTCAAACTCATACAGTTTTTTTAATTTCGTATTTATTTATATAATCATATAACTAAATAAAGTTAAAAAAACTGCATTTAATTTTCTAAGTCAAATCAAGTTTTCCTACTGCATATTTCTATACTGTGACGCTGGTGGGGTCATCGCCGAGTTCACCGTCACTGCGTTCGCGCGTAATATTTTACGAGCGGCCGGGATCGCTATAAATGCCTACTTTTGCAGGAATAGAGGGCCTTAAATCTTATTTGGACTTGCACACGGCGATGACCACCAGGGAATTTGATGACATCGTTAGTTAAATATTTCGACTAATTTAGATAAGTACGTGTTGCATAGTTAAAATTAGTACTTTGTACCTACTTAGTGTTAATGATATTTCCTTGTATTGATAATTTGAGCTCTGCCGTAGACAATGTCTCCGTTGGAAATCATTAAGATAAGGTTTTTAGAATGGTTAACAATTATACATAAAAGATTGTGAAGAGAGAGATGTTTAGTTTTTATTATCCTACGCTCAAACGACTGAACGGATCTATTTGATATATGTATAGTTTATACTATAGTCTGGAATATTTTTATCCCTGGAATGCGATCACCGATCCACTACATCCACTGATTTGGCAAGCGACTGAAATTAAAAAGTACCTAAGCATAGAAATTTCAACCGTGACGCTGTGCTTCAATTGCCTAACGTATGAGTTTCAGTGTTCCTTCTGTCGAAAAACAACCGTGAAGAAGCCTAAACTCAGAGGATCAGTAGGTTAGGTATACGTTATCTAAGTTTTGTATAGTAAACTTGAGCATGTTTAGTGTAGGTGTAGTGAACTGTGAAACCAATAGTAGTGGTGTTACGCGTAAGAGATGATTATCAAAGAGGGTAGATCGATATATTTTCTTAAACTCACTTTTGCGAAATACAGAATACTCAAAACAATACATGGTAAATATGCCATTGACTCGAAGACTAATAGAAAGAAAGAATAGAAATAAATGCACCTACATAAATAATACGTATCAATTGTATGATTAGTAAATAAATAAATAATAAATACTTAATAAATAATTTATTTTTATACCGAATGTAAGGGGAACGCTCCGCAAACCGAAGACCTCTGGTAGCACTCCAGGTACACTATACACTACATATAGGCATTAAAAACATCGGTTTTTTTCGATCGATCAATCGATTCGATAACGTGCTAGAACCAAGCGTTTCAGAGAGTCATTCTTATGCCGCACCACTAAGACCTGGAACTCCCTGCCAGCTCACGTGTTTCCTTCTTCCTACAGACCCTGGTCCTTTAAGCGGAACATGAAAATGCATCTGATGAGGCCGTCAAGCTGAGTGCCACCACTGTTAACATGGTAGGTACATGTATACGATGGTGACCCTCTTTCCGAGACTTTGCCTTTAGCTTAACATCAGGCGAGGTGAAGTCAAATTGACGTGTCCTTTACAAAAAAAAAAAAAAAGATTTGGAAAAAAGAGCGTCCCGTTTCACCCGCTATTAGGAACAGGCTAGGACCCAAAATGCTTCCCTGAGGAAGGCCACATGTTAATTTCATTTACTTACATTTAAATAATATAATTTCTTTTAATTTTGTACCCTGTTCATTAGGTAATCCCAAAAAAACTCATAGTTTGCGTAGCTCTAATATCATATTTTTCTAATTTTCGTGGAAATTTCAGGTGGGAACACGATGTGGTAATGCTTTTTGAGATCTATAAATAGGTACTAATGAAATCAAATCGAATAGAAGATAAAATTATTTAAAATCGACAAGCTCGGCAGCAGATAAAATTATTTCCTCATTAATCATATTCTGTCCTCCATGTTCTTTGTATATTTGATACCTATAATATGCCTTATGGGCTGCCCTTACATGGGGATGCTCTGACCAACTGAGCTACTTGGAGCGTCTTGAATTTTGCCTTTGTCGTATCTAAATCTAATTATTCGTTATAATTATAATTGTTTTAATAGCTCAATTTCTTTTTAGCTACATACTTACTCATTAAGTGTTTGTATTATGACGTTGGCTTCTAGAGAGTCTTTGATATTTTACCAACAACCACTCCACCGCCGATTTTATTTAAGTAATTGACGTGAAATAGCATAATAGTTTTTTAGTTGCGGTATAGGTTTGTGCGAGGCAAGTCGGCATTCGGTCAATATTTTATTAGTCGTTTCAACAGAGACTAGACAAACTCATTATGAAATCATCGAAGTTGCAATATATATTTCTATCGTTTTGGGAAATGATGGTGCGATCGTCCTTAGGCGATTGGCACACTGCAACGATCGACGCGGCGTCGTTCGTCGACGCGCGTGGACGCGAGAGAGCTAGTATAGTTCGAGAGATATTAGAATTTTTTTGGTAGGTAGGTGTGTGAAGTAATCTAAAATTTTGAGAAAGTAAAGTAACGCCATCCGACCATTAGCTCAATAGACCAGACTATATTAAGAACGCTAGAGATGAAAAGAAAATGATTAGAAGTGCAAGCTATTTTCGACTAATTGACATGACATAGTAACTAAATTTTTTTCTTATATTCGTGATCAGCGTCATCTATTAACGCGAAAAGAGACGTAACTAAGAAAATGCCATTTAGGTTGAAAGTCGCTCGCAGTCTCTGCGTGTTCCGATAACGAGCCAAAACAGTGGTGTCGGCTCCAATACCCGATATTGAGCATCGATATTTGACTTCCTCCGATCTCGGATATCGGATATTGGATATCGGACGTCAATTGATGTGAAAGCGCTCTAAATTTGCCGTTAAATAGTCATGTTGCATTGCAATAATATTAATTTAAAATTCGTCTCAATTATCTACACAGAAATTTCTAACAGCTCTCGGACTAAAAATCCCTCGAAAAACACGCGCGTGAATGCAGATTTCAGTGTGCCATACCTCGCGTTTTCTGCTTGTACGCGCGTATTCTGCGCCAACGCGCGTGATTGCGTTGTCAGTGTGTGGGACCCCGCGTTTTTCTATACAAAATGAGCTCCGTAGAGGCGACGAGCGCGACGCCGCGTTGACGCAACAACGCTCGACGCCGCGTCGCGCGTCGCAGTGTGCCAATCGCCTTATTTATATTGCAATACTCCGACAGTTCACAAAAAATATTGCATTCTTCTCATTTTGCAAGTAAGTACCTCAATGGTGTAAAAGATGGCGTTTAACAAGCACACGGGGTTGAATCTAATTTTTATTATGTATAATCGTTTTTTTATTCAAGAAAAACACTCGTATTACTTAGTCATATTGGTTTGATACCTTTGGTTATACCTACTTTCACTCTATCAAGCAATCTGTAAAGCAAACTAAACACACAATGTGCCTACTTAACTTTATACATCCCTATAAAAAAAAACCTTATTGGCCTTCGGTAGAAAAACAGGGGGGAACACATTTTAATCCTATCATGCTAGTTAAGTGACGTTTTTAACCTTTTTTATCAACGTAATCAGCTACATATATGTCCTACACTCTTGCCGGAAGTACCTAAACTGCGTGTGACCGTTGGAACTGTGATCTACGTAGAGGACCTACAGTGCAAATGTGAAGTTACCCTTACCACCCTTATCCCATAGACTCCAACTAACTTATGAACTGCAAACTAACGTACTGTGCTATGCTGCATGAACATAACGTAAATGTATACGTACACCAACAGTCTAACACCAGAGAAATTCATCAGTTGCTCTGAAAACACTCAAAATTTTCTATCTGGGCGGACAAAATTTAAAATAATTGGGCAGGTGAAGAAAGATCAGCTTTTGCTCCATAAGACTATCATTGCAAATACAACAAAAAATATTTTGGAAACTGTAGAAACTTGTAACTTTCTTTGGCCGAACAAATTAACACCATTGCCCAAGAAAAAATAATTTACGCTCCATTACACAAAACCTATTTAATCTGACGTTTTTCAGTAGTTGTATACCAAGAAAAAGATTAGTATTGACAATATAACTAATATATGAATTAAAACTATGAACTGAATCTATATAACACCGTCTGGTCTAGTATTTAGTGTACGTAGGCACTAAAATAGGTATATACGTTAATTATTACGACAGCCGTTTAACATACAATTATTGCGTAGAACGAGAAAACCAGAATGTTTACGTCAACCGAGATTTTTATGTAAGTGAAATGTCAAAATGGGAGTGAAAACTTAAAGAAAACAATGTAAATTTATTATATTTTAAACCGTTAGCATGAAAAGGATCTGCGTAATGACCCTATAAAAATATATCCGAAATGTTTTCTAAGAAACCTCACCAAGATGTTAAGAAATCGACAGTTAAAATACAAGACTCTAAAAAGGACTCTGCAACCCGACTGAAGCACTTAAAAATCGTTTTAGGTATGTAAATAGTGATTTTATCAGTTTCCCGCGTTCAGCAAAGTCTTTAATGATAATTTCAGATTACTTTAAGGTTTCTATACCCCATCTACAACCGTCGTGTTCTATACATGCTAATTAGTCAAGAATAACTGTAATTGCTGTGCCTCAACTTACAATACAACTGTTTATCGTGTCGAAGCAGTAGTATTTATGAAGAGTCCCAGCAGATTTTTCTTTAATCAACTTTTACTTCATTACATAGCTTACTTTAAAATATGTTCTGCTTTATCTTGGTAATATACATTATTATTGCTATGTATATGTATGATTTGCAATAATTCAACTATAACTAGGTTAACATTTTACAACTTGAGGCTTCAGAAAAGTGTTACCAATTGAATTGAACTTGTGTAACATTTAGAAATTTAATTTATTGCATTTGACCCAAAAGTAAAATTAATATTTATTTTATGAACCAAGTTGTATAGTACATTTATTCAAAGTATTGCCAGCTCTAAAGCGTAAATAAGTATATTCTATGTAACTATATGGTTAATAAAAAGCGCAGCAATGCCCAATCTCTAAAAATTCATGATATAGGTATATAGTGACAGTGCAAACTTGTAGTATCTTTGCACTACCAATGTATGACAAGTCTGCTCTGAGTCTGTCCCCCTGTCCGGCTCTGAGAAAGGACATCCTTTTTCATAAGACTGATGGAAGTCCTAGTGTAGGCTTTCCTCTTGGGGCTGGAGGGACAGATGACAAATGCTTTAAAATGCTAAACTAAGCAGACATCAGGTTCTAAAGTTAAATTTTTGGGTGGGATCAGTACCATGAGAAAACCACATTTCTCCAAAAACTCTACATTGGCAAATTGTGGTCATTCGCTGCAGAAGCCATTAAGAAGAAGAAGAAAAATCCACAGTGGTGATTTAGAGTTTCTAGCAACTGTTTCATGGAACACATTTACTCCAATATTGGATCAGAAAGTACTATGAAACACTTTGTCCCGCTACCATAAAAAATGTTACCTACCGTAAAGACCGCGTCTCATTTGTTAGTGTTTTGTGTAGGCATTTACTTTTGGATGTTTTATGGTAGTGCCCTAAGATTGATGCTCAGATAAAGAGGGAAGACAAATAATCTAGTTATAACATCACAATGAGGAAGGTTCACTTGGAATAACTTGACATCTTTAAAATTGAAAATTTTCCTATTAGCAGTACAATAACACATTGTACTATAGGAAATAAATATAGTTCCCATACTATAACTATATTTGATGATATCATGTTTGTCTAGCCACTCCTAGATAACAGTGAATCATGTTTTATATGCTTAAAGCTACTTTATGATTCTAATCTGTTCACACTTCCATAATCTGATAATCTTTTTACACATACCTACTTGATTCTGTCTCTTACGGGTAGGCAAAGATAATATGAGTACAGAAAATTCTGATCATAGTTAACTATAATGTATGTATTGTAAACCCTTTGTAACTCAATCGTGCCTTAAAGACGGATATAAAGAGAAGGGAAATTTGAATTGATTCAAGTGTGGCTCAGTAGCTCAGTTGGAAGAGCATTCCCCCTGTAAAGGAAAGGTCGTGGTTTCAAGCCCCATCTGAATATTTCATTTTTCCTACTAAAAAATGGACATTGTTATCACTTGTCAAAAAAATGGCTACTGACTTTCTTGCTGGAGTCTTCTTGAGCCTTGCTAAATTAGTTTTTAATTTTGATGTTTTGTAAGTGATGTTTTAATAGTCAAAACAGAATAATTTTTTTTTGACTTTGACTTTGTTATTTAAATATAGAAGCCAATCCCCTTAATATTGGTTCTTAAATACTTGTAGAAATTTGTTACTTCAAACATATTTTGTTCCAGAACACTTTGACATTGATGAATCCAAAACTTACTTTGAAGGCAACTTTAGTCATGTGTACTTCATCCTGTATGACAACTTCATCCAAGCTGAAAATAATCTTCGTCAAAGAGGTAAGCAGAACTACAACTCACATCCCATTGATGGAAATAAATTGTTTGTGATAGAAAGTATATTTCAAGATTTTACCATTTTGTGGTTATCCCAGTGGTGAATACAAAATGGTCATGTTTTGGGGGTTTATGTGGTCACACCAAGATCATTAAGCCAACCGACTGGTTAAAATGGGGCGAACTTTCCTCTCAGGGTTGGAAGGTCAGACTGCAGTCACTCTAGTAAAACTTAAGATTAGCCAAAGCATATCTTCTGCTTTGGCTAATTGCTAGGTTGTCCCTGATTTCCAAAATTAAAGCTTCTGATGAATGATTGCGAGGATAAGCCATGCCATATAGCATGGCTTATCCTTCGCGCCAACAATCGTTAGCTCTCTTTATGCGAGCACTCAATCGCGCACTTATATATGCCTAGACAATTCTGCTGCGCAATCTTGAACTCTATTAGAACGCGCGACATCTCTAGATGTGCGCTCTGTCATTCAAAAATGTGGTATTCCCTCGTGATAGACTGTACGCTGATGTATGGGATTTTCATACTAGGATTATGACTGTCATAAACGTCACGATACGTGTCAATCCCATACATTAGTTATTCTGTTCTAGTAATGATTATGCCACTTGTCTAGAGAGGCTGTAACTATATTCGATGTAAATAAACGATTGATTACTTGATTGATAGCTAAACTCCAACCTATTTCAAATAAACTTGGAATATATTTATCTGTCGTTATCAGAAGTTTTTTGTACCTCACTGGGTACCAATTCATCATTTTAAAAGTACTCACTAGAGTCTTGTTAACGGCTATTTTAGTTTTCCAAATAATGTAATATAATAGAAACTTGTAGCGTTTTAATTATTGTCTTGCTGTTTCAATAACTTAGTAGTACTGGGTATCTACTAGTCAGCAATTCATTTGTTTTGTAGTGTATACAATATACAACAGAATCAATCATAATCAATACAATACTGGCTATGGGTGTTGCTCTTTTAAGTGTAGAAAGCTTTCTTTCATATTTCTTTTAAATCTTATAGCAAGTTATTTAAAATCTATATAACACAACCCAAGCGAATGCTAAGAAACGCCTTTAGCTGATCAAATGGACTTTGCTGGATAATATTAAATGTACGGATGAGTAATGTAATAACTAGAATATATTTATAATATTTTTATGATTCATATATCCAAAGGGTATAAACGGAACCATATTAGGTACTAAAATTCCACTGTCGGTCTGTCTGTGTGCCTGCCGGTCACCAGGCGCTATCTCGTGATGCGTTATACCTAGACAGTTGAATTTTTCGCCGCCACAGCAATAAATTACTAAAAAAACAGATAAATAGCAAGGAACGCTTCGTGCTCAAATGTGTATTACATTTGGCCGGTTTTTGAGGCTTACTCTAACTCTAACTCAAAATCTAGCTCTAACTTCATAAATCACATAAATTCAGTTATCCAGTCTTGTTACATTAAATACACAATTGTTAAAATCTATAAAAAAAAATCTGCGGTAGCCTAGTGGTATGGGTAATGGACTGCTGATGAGGTCTCGGGTTCGATCCCAGGTTTACCATGGCACACACCAATGACTTTTTGATGCTTTTCGAAGTTATGTGTGTATTTATCACAGGTTTATAAGTGCCCCGTTAATGGCAATAGGCTCGCGACCTATTACATTGGGACCTAAACATAAACTGGCGAAATGTGGGTGCTAGCACCTCTGCCTACCCCTTCGGGGAATACAGGCGTGAGTTTATGCTATGTTATGTACATTATATACACATCTAGAAGTCTATCTAACACATTAATCAACACATATTCCACAGGAAGGTCAGATATCTGTTATTATGCTCTTTTTTATTTGGTTATCTGCTAATTCGGATAATAAATGTGTACATAATATAGCCTTATTTTTTCGCCACGTAACGAAATGCATAAATATGTTACAACATAATAATAGTATAGGTAGCCAACCGTATCACAGTACTAATAAAAAAAACCAGTGGTTTGTTTGTTGTATATCCTGAAATTGTAAAGTATAAAAGCTTTTTAACCTTTTATTATGAAGCATCGGTAGCTGAAGTTGGCGAAACGTTCGAAAGGGGTTCGAATCTCCTTTACACATGCATTACAAACTAAATCTATCCATCCATCCAAACACAAGCAATTTATTATTTCGGTGGCCAATTTTGGAATGTTCTTTATGCAGGAGACAGCTGAATAATATGCATGTGCATGTATTGTCAAATATTCTGACAAATAAATTAATATATCTTATCTTATAGAAAACTATGTATTTTGCCTAGTAGATACCTGGCTACTATGAAAATAAATAAAATAATTTATATTACCTGGGGATCCATGTTTTTTGAAAACATGGGTTTTTCATTTCAATTTCATTTTAACTCAGTAGACTGACTATAGGCTACTAGAGAATTAACTTTAGTTCGAAACTTGAACACATATTTACATATTATTTTTCTGTTTTTGCGGTACAGAACTGCCATTTCATCTCGGTGAGTTTTGGATGTTTTGATACATCAGACAATCAAACATATATGCCATAAATCCACCTGTATGCCATTATATGAAACAGTTAAATAATGTTTAAAAGTTATTTCCACAATTTCTTTGTTGAACGAATGTAGTAAATGATAGTTACTTCTTTTAATTTTCTTGCCTTTTATACATTATTTAACTAAAAACATTGGAGTACTATAATATTTTACATGCATTTAATTTGATACTTCACATTGATCTTGGTAGAAATCATTATCTCTAGATTATCATCAACTCTTCATTGATTACTGGATTCAGCATGACTCATTTTGGGATTGAATACATACAGTAGAGTCTATAATACATTACTCGCATTATCCTATGGCTAGCACTTCACATTACAACAGATATTACATTATTTTTAGAAGTAAAATTAAACTTTGAGTGTTCATCTCTATAATTGATTTTATTTGATCCAACTATCGCAAATATTGGTTCCAATACTACGTGTAAGGTGCCAGCCTTAATTAACATACGAGTTCAATGGCCTGCTTGGGAAAACTAAAACTTCAAGAATGGACATTTTAACTTCTCGTCATTCCATACTCTTTTCAACAATGACTTAAATACTCAATAATAGTGGGCTGACGCACGCCTGTCACAAGAAATATCGCTAATGGGTAGTAAAATATACCATATAGTTGTATTATCATATTAAACACCATTCAAGCTTCACTTAACACTCACATAATCTTACATCTCATTTGCATGTAAATTAACATATTTATATTGAATGTTCTAGTCCACAAGGCAGGCAGAGAAGAATTAGAAGGAGCATTATCTCTGCTAGAAAAAGTATTATGTTTGCTGCCAGAGCTCATTGGGAAAAGATGGCAGTTGCACTCACTGACGAGAATATTCTCAAAGCTCCTCCATAGTGGGAACTCACAAAAATTAAGAGCTGAGGCTATAAGGTATGATAAATATATGAACTAACATAAATATCCTTGAGTATACTGGGTGATTTTATAGTGGTTTCGGATAAAAATAATATTTAAGCACAGCTTCGATAGCAAACCATCAACCAAAGTATTAGTACGACGAAAAAAAAATGTATACGTTGTTCCTTTCACCTAAACATTATTCCGATAAATTATCAAAAACAGAAAACTTTTTGACAAATTAAAACTTCTAGACGATTTTGCTATTGAAACTGTATACAAAATAATTTCATACGAAACGACTATAAAATCACGGTGTATAATGCACTATTTATAACAATAACTTATGTTTAGATATTTCCTGTTGTGGTATCAAGCACTTGGAGACAATGCCCCAAATGAAGTCCATAAAATGTTCGCCACTCTGGTCCCTGGAATGCCTGAACCTATCATACTATCCAGCGGGTCTCCACTCAAGCCAAAACCAATGGACATTACAGCAAATCCAGCAAATGAAGCAGGCGACTTTAGTATAGAAGATATTATGCACCATCCAAATTTCAATTCATCAGCTGACAATGCGAAAAAGATCGTTGTAGAACAAACTTCTACAGGTATAATAGGAAAGATAGCAACCGTGTCAGCATCTATTTTCCATGATACTAACGCTTTGAACCCAGTACAGAGTGTCGAAATCCAGCCACTACTACCACCAAGTGCTAATGAGAAAGCTGCTGAAAATGAAACCAAACATTATTTTGAAATACTCCTCAATGGTATGGCTACGTCTGTCACGAAAATACAATGGAGAGATAGATGTCATACGAAGTCGATGAGATGCTTCGCCTTTCTTCTGGAGAAGTTTAAAATATATTATTTGCCGATCATCTGTCCTCAGTTTAATAGTAAAAATTCGTTGTACAAGCCTAATTTAGGTAAGAATTTAGCAGTCATGTGCCACTATGTGTTCTTTTTTATTTAACCAAAATAGATATTTAATAGTGGGCTGGTTTATTCCTTGCGCAAAGAATTGGCATTGCCATTCAACGTGGCAATGCCGCCAGCCTTGTGGCCACCCTCCCGGTTGACGTCGATGGGGAGGAATTCTTTGATGCCTGAACCTGCAGTTTTGCACATCTTGTTTTATATGCAATTATACATTCCTGCTCTACTAAATAGAAGTAATTAAGCCGATATAGATCGACCAATAAATAATAGCAGAAATTATTTCCATTGATATTATAGCATTTATTTAAATAACTCTTCTCTTCTTCTCACTGCGATATACGATATTAGAAGTGTATATTATCGTATGCACATTTTTTCACGAATTTTATGTTAGAATCTATAATGTAGATATTTCACCGTGCCGGTAACCATGTACCGCTTGTGTGTACCTATTTGCAAGAATACTTAATTAGGTTTTGTTTTCCCTATAATACAAGCATATTTTAATATAACGCAGTAGGATTTTCCACGATTTATATTTGCCCTAAAATAGTCTTCTCTATTGATATTAAAATATCCCCATTAGAATTTATCCTGTCGTTATCAGGTAGTTAAGATCGATGTTATTACTAATAAAGTTTAAAATGGTCTTTATGTATTCCACATTATCGCATAGAAGGGACTCTCGAATACTTTTTTGTAGTCCAGCAGTAAAAATTAACGAAACTAAGAAAAAAAAACTGGCTGACGCAATTATGCAAACCTATTCTATTATTTTAGAATTACCAGTTCAGCACAACATTCTAGAAGATGATTACGTTTTATGCCGAGTAACTTTAATAAAATGGGTAGCAAACTATGCTCACTTCATGAAGAAGCAGGGCAGTGATGGAGGCCAACCGTCGTCGATGACGAGTACAGGCTCACACTTGCCACATTCGAACACACCGACACCGGCCACTTCCTTACACCATGAGGAAGAAACATCCTTTACCGTGGGACACCCTTCGGACTCCAGTAGAGCGTCCTCTCACGACTCTGCGTCGAATACTCCGCATCCTAGTTTGGAGTCAGGTTAGTATTTTTTGAAATTGTAACTACTCGTAAGTGACTTGGTTTTATACTCGTGTCTTGTTATAAATAGGAATTTAATTACTATTTAACATTGCAAATTAAAAAAAACAATCAGCGCGATTCGACCCCGCGCACTGAGCGTCCCGTACAAAAATAACGTCGTAATAATCTAGAAGTTTGAGTATTCCACTGCTGTAAGAAGGTTGTAAACCTGAATATTTAGTATCAATTACAACTTGATGCCTCCAGGCAGACGAATAACGAAGTGATCCCATAAGGTCTGGGTTATGTAAGTATTTACAAAAAAAAAGTATCTATGTATGTTTGTCCGCATTATAAATCCCATAACATAAGTTAGTTAAGCTTACCATGGGTCTAGATAGCGTTGTGTAGAATGTTGTGCAATATTTTAGAATATTAAAGGGTTCCGTTTAAGTATTAATTTACGTAGTTTAGAAATATAATAAATATTTACTAAATATCGTAAATGTTCATTTCCATAGGGGTGTACGAAGAGTTAAGCTCCGAGCAAGTAGTACGCGACGTGTTGTGTTGCTCATCACGAGAACACGTTGATTTCACCATCGAGGTATTGCGCCAGGCGTTCCTACTACCCTTCTCTCAGGCCGCCGCTGTGAGGCGGGTCATAGCGCTATATAAAGACTGGATACAGATGAATGTAAGTTACTAAATATTTAGGTACCGAGTAAATTCTCACTGAAAGACCAGCGCCCAGTATTTACTGCTAGAAATAGTTGCGAGAAGATTCATACAGCTTTGCGGAGCTGTGTTACCCGTCTCCTGTCATCAAATGACTATAAACTTTTCTCTCGAAGATTTAAAATAGTTTGCAATATTTTGCCTTACATGACCACTGCTGTTTCAGTTAGGTACGAGTAACTTTTGGAATCCGTTAACTCCTTTTTTTGCTTACGATTTTTGTGTTCTTAATTGGGAACTTTTAATATCAGTATATCTGCAAAATAATTATTATATTTAACGTTGACAGGTGGCAGAGATTCCCCCGTTTCTTGTAGAGAATACATTCGAACAGCAGGGCGCAGGCGAACCGGCTGTGCCTCCGCGACGACTGCGCAACGACTCGTACCTAGGGGCGGTAGGCCGTGACGTCATGGTCAGAGCTGGCCTGCAGGTATGATATAGATCTATTACGTCGTACAGAATAGTAATATCATTGGTACTATAGTAGCTATACATTGAAAAGAATCTATCATATAGTGGTGGATAAATCATGTCCTACCATCTAATTCAACCATGAAACCCAAATTAAAATGAGTATTTTCTGATAATTTATTTTTCATTTCATATTTTATAATACATTTATATTTGTGGATCGATCAGTCATATATTAGCTTTCAATCCTCTCGATTAAGATATAACAAGAGGAACGACTCAGGTGGGATTCGAACCCGCCTCAATCGTTTCACTTTTTCCCGGTTCAATCGATTTGAATAGTTAGCATGCTAATTGCTTTAAAATTTCTTTCATTCCTCTTTTCTGTATTTCTCATTCACTTAATTTTATCATAACTGTAATATGAATTCATGATTTGTTATTGTACTCCAGAATGTGCTACAAATATTCATGACGCAAGCCGCGAATGTGTTCCTAGCGTCAGGCTCGCCAGTGGCGCCGCCTGGCGCACTAGGCCAACAACAACTCTTGGAGGAACAGACAGACACGTGCAAGCGTGTACTCAACATATATAGATATATGGTTATGCACGTTGCTATGGACGCCAATACATGGTAACGTAACCATTGCATTAACTTTAAGACTCATAGAAATTGCCCAAGGCATTAAATTCCCATTTGCACGAACTATATTGTGCAATATGTTAAAGTAGATATATAAATTACTCACTGATAGTCTTCTTCTTCATCCTAGTGTTAATCCCAGTCGCAACCGAAGTTTTCAACTGCGGATTTGGCTGAACTGCGATATTTTTTGCGACTACCATCTGACTTCCACAACCCAAAGGCGATATCGAAGCATTGCAGTTAGACCAGTTGTTGGACTTTTTTAGGGTTCCAACTACCCGTAATGACTGCCATAGATGTTCGTAGTGCAACCGGGACCGACGGCTAAATATCTTGCAGACAGTATATGAGTGTAAATCTGTATATTTTTTGTATGTTTGATGTATATTTTTAGGGAGCAGCTGCTGCTTGTACTCTTACAAATAACGTCATTAGTGCTAACCAAAGTACCGCCAAAACGGAAACAGGAATCGTTAGGTATGTGGATTTAACGTATTATAATAGAAGTTACATAAATGTAACAATTAATAAGTTGTGAAAGACAAAAGACAATACATAATATAAAATTATTATTAATTTACGTACACAAATTAGTATATCGCCATAAAGCCCTGCCCACATTTTGCTGACTTATCAGGCGTCTGTTGCCATCCACTGGACACTTTCCCACACTTCTACCTGCTAGTGAGAGTTTCCTATAATTTAATATCAATAGCGTTTTGTCTGCTTCAAGAAAAAATATGACCACAATTGCCAAAATTACTGTGATTTAATTTTAACTGTTCGTTGACTTGGTGAATGTGTCTGTATGAATTTTCAATTTGTGTTGTCGTTATAACTTGAAATATACACAAAAAAAAAAAACATGATACAAAGACATAATTGTATTGAAGTAATAAAATCGTGCAGTGTAGTGTAGATTTTCGAATTAATTTTCCGGTTTATCGTGAAAAGCAATTTTGGTAGTTGTGGCCATACCGTAGAAAGCTCTAGTTGATTATAATTTCACTAGAGGATATAAGTGTATTTATTAATTTTTAGGAGGTTTTCTTGCGCCAGCATTGTTCCAGACTCTGATAGTGACATGGATAAAGGCAAACCTAAACGTCGCAGTGAAGTCGGAACTATGGCAGAATTTCATGGAACTGCTGTCACGACTTACTCATTGGGAAGATCTTATCAAGGAGTGGGCGGTAAGACCGTTTTGCAGAAATATATATTCGCTTTTTGAATATTTAGAAGAGGAAAATCTAACGTTGTCCTCAGATTAGATAGTTATATGTTGGTTTCTACTTTAATACTCTGTTAGCGAGACTTGAATATTGTAGGAATAGCACGAAAGTTGAATTATGGACCATTTGTGAAATAATGAAAATTCGTAAATAAATTAATTTAATTTTGAATTTGAATATAGCTTCGGTTTTATCTTCGCTATAAATATATCAAACTGTCAGTCTTAACTTATAAGATACAAGATGCTGTCTTTTCTCATACCACACTCTCACTCTTCTCAATGTCCCAAATCATAGTTAAAATCAAAATCATTTATTCTGCATAGAGCCATAGACCATTAAATCGGAACTTACAAAACGTCCACATAAACCACACCACACTGGTTTGAAACGCGACCCCGGTACTGTTATTTTCGCCCCGAAGAGAAAAAGCGCCAATCTCTCAATCCCCACTGAAAGAGCAGCGGCCTAAAACGTGCGGTGGCGGCCAGATTTTGTTACTAGCAATAATTGCAAGAAGGCTCGCGCGGCCCCTATCTCGCCGTTAAACGACTAAGATCTTTTTCACCCGTAGATAAGACTCAAAATGGTTTGTAATATTTTGCCTCAAAAAGCCGCTGCCGACCGCTGCTCTTACAGTAGGGATTGACCCTTAGAGTGAGGCCCCACTTGTGCGTTGCCCTGCAACAGAGCAGGGTCATTCTTAGAAATTCAATGGAATTTGTCACATTGCTACAATTTTATTTAATTACAAATTTCTAAGAATGACCCTGATCTGTTGCGACAACGCAGCGCAACGCACAAGTGGGGCCTCACAATTAGTCGACGTTTTAGGTTCTTTTAAAACTACTAGACCATTGAAAATTGTATTGACGTCATGTTTGTTCAGAAAACGATGGAGACGTTGACCCGTGTACTGGCGCGTCACGTGTACTCGCTCGACCTGTCGGAGAGCGTGGGGGACCGCGGGAGGGGGGGCCGGCGCCTGCCGCCCGCGCCTGCTCCTCTGCCACGACCCGCGAATGCCCTACACGCCGCCGCGCACCAGGCACACACTAGAACACCTGGTATGTTCACCGTACCGCACATCAATCAATCAATTGATTTGATTTCTAAAAGATCCTTTATTTTCATTAAGGTACATTAAAGTGTTACATAAACAAATCCTATTCTATTTGCGAACTAACATGCTACATAACACACCACCTTTATAAAAACATGCTACATAAACATGTTATTAGAAAACACAAAAATATTGCTATCCAAAAGAAAATAAGTACATCATTATAATTTTGCGGGCTAGGAGAACAACCACTGCAAATATTAATTAATTATTCAATAAAATATTCTATAGACAATTATTATAATATTACGGGTAGTGTAATATAAAATGACGGTATCGCACAAAAATTAATGAGTGTGTG
The DNA here is from genome assembly GCA_914829495.1 of Eilema sororculum. Lineage (NCBI taxonomy): Eukaryota > Metazoa > Arthropoda > Insecta > Lepidoptera > Erebidae > Eilema > Eilema sororculum. The sequence goes on along the minus strand of OU618553.1, from coordinate 9,666,437 downwards.
GCGGTAGGTCAATCAATTAACCCACCGCAGTCCACTGCTGGACATAAGCCTCTCCCAAAGTGCACCATTTCATCCGATCCTCCGCCTTCCGCATCTAGTCTATCCCAGCCACCTTTTTCAGGTCGTCAGTCCATCTGGCTAGGCGGTGTCCTACCTTGTGTTTGCCTTCTCTCAGTCTCCACTCTAGGACTCATGCCGCACTTATTTGAATGAAATTTTAAATCATTTAGGGCTGGTTCGACCAAACGCGAGCAACGTTTATTTCTAAAATAAACAGTCACATATTCGAGAGTAAACCAATTTCACATTCTACCGCCTAAGAATAATGAATGAACGGCATAGATAAATATACCGCCGTTTGTCAGAATAATGAAATGGCGTCTCATACTGTCATTTTTACCCGACCGCGCGACGCAAAGGAGGGTAATGTGTTTATCAGTCTATGTATGTATGTATGTATGTATGTTTGTTTCTATGTGGCGTTCTAGAGACCAAATACGTAGGCCGATTTTGATAATTCTTACGTCAATCGATTCGTCTTAACCTTGCGTGTGTCAACCAGACGCCATATTGTCAAAATGAAAAACAAACAAAAAACTATGTCAAGTGGGGTGTCATTGAATAGGTATTTTAAAATCATCTTTAGGTTCCTTTTATCATTTTTCATTTTAAACAATAGTTTAGGATATAACAAAGATTTAAAGTTGTTTAACGAAACAGTCATTCTCGCTAATTTTCTTACTTAATGATTTAAGTTTTTATTTCAAATATAAACGATATGAAGGAAATTACAAAAAGATATACATGTCATATACTTAATAACTAAAAAGTATAAAATAAAACAAATGATTAAAAAATAAAAAAACCTGCCTGCCACTGAAAAGACCAAAATAAGTTCGATAGCAGGCGGTACCCATTTGCCAATCATTAACCGAAAGAAAATTAATGGGTACCGCCTGCTATCGAACTTATTTTGGTCTTTTCAGTGGCAGGCAGGTTTTTTATTTTTTAATCATTTGTTTTATTAACTCTACGTTTGACGTGTTCTGTCACACGCTATAATACGACAAAATAAAATTGACATGACTTATCTCTGACTCGAGTCATGCATCTGAGGCTGAGGCTGAGACGATACATCACATCCACCAAAGGGTGCAATCTAGTCAACCTCACCTATAAACATTTACATCTGCTGAATGGGGGAAGAAGCTCTGTCGCAGACTTTCTTCTCTGGATTTACTGACTTGTCACCGACCTTATCCGTTGCACTTGTATTAATATATTTCTATCTGTAGGAAAATCTCCAAAATCTGGGCACGAGTCGCATCCCCGAAAAGAAACCGGCAGCACACGACGGCAATTGACAAGGTGTCGAAGTGACCCGCATCTTAGTAAACATGGACAAATACTTGCAGGTAAACGCTCAAAAACAATCAAAAATATTAAGTTGATTAAAGTTTTTAGACATGTTTACATATATTATACTTTTATTTTTCATAGAAACCAAAGAACCCTTAAATGAAAAATCTACAAAAAGATGGTACTCCTTGGACTCGTTACGGAATTCATTACATAATGAGGAGCGTGATTCGGCGAGTGGTGAGTAAAATGCAAATTCATAGAAATAAATATGTATTTTTGTCCTCTATACATTCTTATTTATGTATGTTGTCCGATTGTATTGAAACTTAAGTATTTATTTATATATTTACCCATGAGGGTTCCAAACAAAACAAAGAAATGACAAAACTCGGTCATTAGTTAGTTCGTCAAGGAAATATTTTAATAATAACGAAATTTTCAGGGTCCCGCTCACCATCACCTGCCCCCTCTAGCGGTTTAGAAAGTAGTTCGATTAAGGACTCTCCACTGCAAATTGATTTAGCTTCTGATGGTGGAAATGTTGGTAAGTGGACCAAACAAGACTACAAAAATAATATTCTAGCTATAGCTTCTCCTAGGAGGGCCAGACCGTAAGGGATGGCCCTGGGACAGCCGGGGTGCGAGGGATATGTCGATGACAACCTCACCTCCGGCCTAGCACCGTGACCCACAGTCGGCGTGCGGTTTTAGTCGCTTCGAGTCCGACATAACCTCCCCTTCCGGCTCCGGCAGTGGGGGTATCCGAGGGGATTTCCACACGGAAAAAAGAAAGCTAACTTCTCCTGTGTTATGAATGAATGTTGTTTTAACCAGAATGGACGGAGAACGAAACGAGCGACAGCGTCAGTGGGTTGGGTCTGGGGGGTGGTGGGGAAGGCATAGGGGTGGTGATGGGTGGTCGGGCGCGCGGCTGGCTGCCGGACGTGGCGGCCATCATGTGGCGGCGCATGCTGGCCGCGCTCGGCGACCCCAACCTGCTGCGGGACCCGCACGCGCACGCCAACCTCTACAACTACCTTATACACCTCAACAGCACGCTACTTAAGGTACGTACCCTTCACTAACATGTGGCTGCTACGGTCATAGGCGGCTCCCCCACCTAGGGAGATAGATAGATAGATAAATCTTTATTGTACACCGTGCTGCACTGTTACATGCACAGTAAATGTATGGACAATGCATGACATTATGTACAAATGGCGGCCTTATCGCTAAGAGCGATCTCTTACAGGCAATCTTTTCAGGAGAAAGGGGCAACCGTCTCCGTTGTCAGCGTTCACCGCATGCAGGTCCCCGACTAAGGACCGTACGTAATTCAAGGATGATGATTTACACACAGGCCGTATTAACGAATAATTTCTTAGCATTTACAAATAGAAAGCTTTTTAGGCTATACATTGAAATTTTGGATTTTTTTTAGTAATGTTAACGTTTTGTAATAATATATTACATCCAATTACAAAAATCCTTAACTGGATACCTACTTACTGCCAGCAGGGGACGCCGCGACTGGACGGGTGATAACAATGAATATAACTAATACTATATTAATTATAACAGCTCCACTTAATGTATCAGCTTACATCTATTTTGATAAACATTCTGAACTTATTGCAATGAAATTAGACATATAAAAAAACTATGTTAAAAGTACTTTTTGATGTCTCAATTAGTAGTAAAGTATTATCGTTTTTAAAGATAAACTTGAAAAACATATCGGATATCGTAATAAGATAAACAATAATAAGGAAACACTTATTGTCTTGTGAACTAGTCGGTATTTTATTACACAATTACGCGAGCTGTTTTTTAGTGTTGTTAAGCAGTGAGACTTCAATATGCAAGTAAATAAAAGCTATTATTTATTCTGCTTAGAAGTGATTAATATTGTTAACCTTCAAAAAAGCAGTTGGAGTTTTAACTAAATATTGGACTATCAAGATAAATATCGAATGAGATATTAATGAGTAAATATAACTCAAATATGAGTACAGCACAAAATATATTAAAAGTAAACATGCCTAAGTTATCTAGATCGTTTATTGACAGTCAGCAGTAATCGATGTAGCAGTGAGTCAATAAAGGTGGTCTCGTTATAAAATGCGTTTAACATTTTGTTTGAATATTTTATACTTAGTTTTTGCAACACAGTCAAGTTTATGTATAGTTTTTTTCACCAACAAAACTTTCAAATGAAATTTTAAGCGACCTTTTACCCAAAGCCGCCTTATCAATTAGCCCACCGCAGTCCACTGCTGGACATAAGCGTCTCCCAATGTGCGCCATTTCATCCGATCCTCCGCCTTGCGCATCCAGTACATCCCAGCTACCTTTTTCAGGTCGTCAGTCTATCTGGCTTGGGGGTGTCCTACCTTGCGTTTGCCTTCTCTCGGTCTCCACTCTAGGAATCGTCTGCTCCAACGGCCATCGGTCCTTCGACAGATGTGGCCAGCCCATTACCACTTGAGCTTAATTTACTTACAATGCAGAAAAATCATAAAAGAAGAATGAAAGCAGTTGAGATTATATCATTGAGCATTTTCCAAACGTCCAAGCGACTACAATATGGGGTAACCTTTAGTGTGTCCGGTCGAGTACAACCTATTCCCAGAATGCCTGTGATGTCAATACGCCTGAAATTCAAATCGTCTTCATGCCAAAACGTCTGAAGCCCAAATCGTCATAGAACCAAATTGCCTGGTTTGGAATAAACTTAATCCCAAAATGATCAAATCCCAAATGGACTGAATCTCAAAATAACCGAATAGCAACATGACTGAATGTGGCGGCCGCTGACATTTCTGATTTATACTCTGTCCAAGCATTAACTTTACTTTTGAACATAGACTTTGATAATACACTACGTTTTTGAAGGATAAATAAACGTCAAATAGTTATGTACTAGCACATAATACGCAAGTTGGAGCTCGGCAGGGGAACCTACAGGGTCCATTGGTCTTTAGCCTAGCCATTCACGGGATTGTGTTTGTGCTGGAATCACCCCTTAATCTTGGATACCTAGATAACAGTACCATTGGCGGCAAGACTGAGACGGTCACTCGAAACCTTGAGGTTCTGATCCTGCTCCTGGGGGAGTCTGGAGTCGCCGGCAGCAAAGAAGCTCGCAACCACTTCACACAATTATAAACCCTCGTTCCTGGCCTCAGCTTACTCCCGACACATTCAGCCTCCTGGAGGCAGTTCCTGAGGCCATTACTTCACGCCAGCTTATTCTCCTTGCTGCACGGGACCAGTTAAAGAACTTTTCAGCACACGTTACCATACTGCTGTTGCGAATGCGCTTTGCGGTTCCCAAAATCACGTATCTGCTGAGGCCTACATCAACCAGGCCCTGCCTGGATGCAGTCGATTCTCAACGTCTCACTCGACGAACAGCAGTGGCTCCAGGCCTCCCTGCCAATAAGATGTGGAGGTCTCGGACTACGGCGCGTGACGGACATTAGCCTGCCGACTTTCCAAGCTTCAGTTCGCGGGGTGGCAGACTTTGTCATGCTCTCCTCAAGCGGCGATCGAGTAGAACTACCACATGTGTACGAGGCGCTGTCGGCATGATCGGTCCTTAATCCGGGCAAACCGTGTCCACTAAGACTAACTTGGACTAACTTAACAACGAGCATGGGATGAGATTGGTGCTGGTAGGACGGTGAAGGATATGCTAGATATTATTATTATTATTCTTCTTCTTCTTCTTCTCCATCCGAAGCTTTCAGTCTGGGGTTCGCCTTACCAGCCTAATTGCAGATTTGACTGAACTTCGATAATTTCTGTGAAATGACTGACATCTGACCTATATTCATACATACATATAATCACGCATTTATCCCTGGAGGCTTAGGCAGAGGTGAATTAACACCCATATTTCACCAAATGCATTGAGCGGGGATCGAACCTGAGCCTCCTGCGTAGCGACCGCGTTCACCACCGCTACGCCACAGAGGCTGTCAAAACATCCTGTTATGTATTAAACATGTAAAAAATATTTTCAGTAATTTTATGAATAAGGCATTACGAATTACAGGCATAGTGGGAAGAAAACATTTTAGGATTCAGGCGAACCGGGCCTAAGTCATATTGAATTTAGACATCTCGGGAAACAGACTATTTGACAATCGTTTATAGTGCAACGACCGGACCCCCTTTAGTTTATACAGGGTCGGCACCACAAGTGTTACGCTCCTGATATTACACATCTATAGGCCACGATGACCACTTTCCTTCACCTAGTCGGCCATCTAGTATAAAAATATACGTACCGAGTAGTGTGGCATGGCAGAAGATGGTGATGAGAATTGAAAAAGTATATTAGATGATGGAATAAGTATATATAAAAATAAGGGTCCTTTAAGCGGGGCGTGAAAAGACATCTAATGAGGCCGTCAAGCTGAGTGCCGCCACTGTTAACATGGTACATGTTTACGATGGTGACCCTCTTTCCGAGACTTTGCCTTTAGCTTAACATGAGGCGAGGTGAAGTCAAATTGACGTGCCCCGTATAAAAAAAAAGAGTATATAGATGGGCACGTGGAACCAATTAATACTGATCTTAGGCGCAGACTTTCGACACAGTGTTAGATCAGATCAGATCAGATGGTAAAAGTAAAAGTGGCTCTCACGGGTATGGGAATTACGGTGTCCCCATCTTGCCTCCGCAAAGGGAGGCTACAAAATGCAACCTTTAGAAGCAGCCGGCATTGGCACTCAGATGGAGAGAATAAGATGAAATATAGACATGAAATGATAATCAGGTGAATCATCGCTGTAATCTGTAAATAAGACGTCACAATGACATTGAAACTGGACGCAGTGCGATGAACGTTAAGCGAATATTATCGCCCATCAGTCAATCAAATAGATATAAGATATAATATATACTTATAACGGGAAATATGAAAAACTATACTCTAAGGCTACTTAATTTTGTAGAAAGAAAAATTTATAGGAAGTAGTAGCTACGTTTTATTTTCACTGGTACTAATAGATATAAGGTGCAAATCAAAAAAACTACTTTTCGTGTAGGATACTATGAACGCTCTGCCCGTATACGTGTTTCCCTCCTCTTACAGTGAAAAGGCATCTATCAAGGCCGTCAAGTTAGGGACCACGATTTCACGTCCAATAGCATCGAGTATGGTGGTCTGTATCTTCTGGACTGCACCTCATATTTATTACCATCTAGCGGGGTGCAGTCAATTGACAGACCACATATTTGAAAAAAAATCGTTCATAATCATAAGTAGGTCTTTTTGAGGTCAGGGAAGTTCGTTCAAGTTAACCTCGCCTGTAAATTGCTTCCCTAAAAGCCAAAATGAACCTAATAATGTGGCTGTCGGAGAGCGAGCCTCGGTCTCCGAAATACTAGCATTGGATGTACCCAGGATTGGCGCTTGTATGAATAAAGCACCTACAAGCACAGATTTCATCAATATGGCTTTGTGATAAAAAAAATACGTTGTAGTTCTGACACATAATATATCTGTTAGTAATGTTGTTACAAGTATCTGTACTATTCATTTTACTTGAGGATAATTTAAAATATTTGGTAAAAACATACTCAAGGTGATGCCTATAGGAAAAAGAATACATTTACATAAGTACGTACGCGTAAATTGCTTAAGCGAGTTCGTATAACCGCGGACGGAACCACCCACGTTAAGTAAACAATATTTACGTAGAATTGTACACGCTTAGGATTTTTGAATTTGAATGAGTGTCGTGAATGAACACTTAGTTATGAATTCGTGTTACAACAAAGCTGAGCCATCTGTTAATGTTTATCGCAAATAATGGCACGCTGGACCAACTTATCAGTCGATATCTGTGAATGTTTGGCAGATGGCGCAATGGAAAAATCATTATTGTTTATCTCGACAGTATTATTGTTATTTTTGTAAATCAAGCTTTATTATTTTATTGAGTGTTCCGTCGGGAGGTGCGCTGGTCTTTGAATGGTATTATTCTCTCTGTGCGCACTGTTGTCCCAGTCGAAAGTATTCAAAGAATGCCAATGCGAAAGAGGAGCAGGAAAAAGAAGATTGCTAAGGCGGCTCAGAAGAAAAAAGGTCTTTGTTTACATTATCAACATAAATTTTTACTAATCTTAACGTGGGTAGTTTAAAATTAAATGTTTGAGTGCCGATTGTTTTGACAGCGGAGTACGAATATGATAGCATTTCATATAAATTTTAAACAATCTGATGGAATTTAAATATGAATTTAACAACAACGATTCTCGGCAGTTGTCGTTTGAAAACGATCGAGATGTTACAAAGGCAATATTTACATAAAGTGAATTATAGTTCGGATAAAAATGATTTTGTTTGTGATAAGTTGTGTTTATTGCAGATAAGCTCAAATCAAACTTTAAATGGAAACACGGAGATCCATGTGCCCTTCAATCTGGTGGCGGGATGGTGCCTCGAGGCCGAAGCCCTGCCGCCTTCGCACAGGTTTGTTATTTCATCTTCTCTTTCACTTTACCAAGTTGGTATTACCGTAATATGTATATTCTATTGTTCTTGACCCGGACAGCGCCCACACATTGTCTATCGGCGTATGGCACAGTTCAGTGCAAACGATATAGCAAAAGGTGTTTTAGGTGCTAATTTTTTATTTAGCGTCTATTGGGCTAACAGAATGTTTGTTATTATGATGATAGGCGAATATTCATAATACTATATGTTAATTTATAAACCATAGGGTATCGCTATTTATAATTAACAGCCTCGGTGGCGTGGCTGTAGTGATCGCAACAGCTACGCAGGAGGCGCGGCTTCGATCCCTGCTCAGTGCAAATATTTGTATACATGAATATGGCTATTTGCATTGGTCTAGGTGTTTCTATATATAATGTATGTATGTATTTACGAAAAAAATATTTATGTATGTTCATCCGCATTCTAGATTCCATAACACAAGCTATTTAAGCTTACTATGGGTCTAAATAGCGTTGTGTGGAATGATGTGGACTATTTATTTATCGCTATACAATGACTGCTACATCGGAGGTCGTGAATTCGATAACCGCTCAGTGCATATATGTATTTGTTAGGTATTAAATTTTTTTTTGAATATTCCATATGCCGTAGGTATATATCTATACTCCAATTGATTAGGTATTTAACTAAAGGTTAACTTTTTTCAAAACCGCATATTAAATAATTTAACTAGGCTTTAACTAGTGGTTCGATTTCGGTTTTTAGTCTTCAAAATGAGTTTCTAAACGGATAAGTATTAATAAATTAAGTTTTTAAATAAAATGTAATAATACATCAAGATTGTTTATGTTTAGTTAAGTCCCTAACCAAATGGAGTATAGGTAACTATCATACGTCAGCAATCAAATAATATTTTCAAATGTCTTACGTCACGAAAAAAATAAACAAGTTATTGTTTTCATACTCGTTCGTTATAGATTTACACTCATTATGTCGACAGAGAGGTATGATCACTTTGGTGAACGCATAAGTCTTGACAAATATCAGTTCTCCTGTAAAATAAATAATAAGTTCGCAATTCCTCATGAAAAATATTTATGTTGTGTCTAGAGCGGGGAAGCTGCTAGCTCTGCGCTTGTTATGCGAATCGACGCAGGCGCAAGGCCCTGGCGCGCCTTCCTCGTGCAACAACCGATTGCATTTAGCACATCTACATCTGTATCAGAGAGCGCTGCATCATGGTGAGTCTAATATCATATATGTAGGTCAATAACTGATACTCGATACTGTATCGGCCAAATAGTGTTGTTACTTTCTTGTCGTGATATTCCGTAGATAGTTTTCATGTAAACGATCACTCAAATCTTTAGTTTTTTATAAACAATTGCTAGTTTCAAGGATCCAGCAAGAAATTAAAATTGTATTATGCCATATGATTTACTGGCCTTAAATATATCCTGTGAATGAATGCAAGTTATAAATTACTAGCTTTTGCCCGCGGCTCCGCCCGCGTGGATGTCGGTTATCGCGACGCCTATGTCCTTTCTCAAGGTCTAACCCATCCCTATACCAAATTTCATCAAAATCGGTGTAGTTGTTTAGGCGTGAAAGCGTAACATCAGACAGACAGACAGACCGACAAACAGGCAGAGTTACTTTCGCATTTATAATATTAGTATGGATGTCTCAAATTATATCTAAATACGTTCAACAGTGAAACATCCAATCAACAACATCTAACAGGTATGTTACTCAATCACTCTGGAACGATTGAATTATGAAATTTGACACAGATAAATTTACCATTGGGCACTTTTAGGAATCGCGTCCTATAGGTTAGTAATCGACGCGTGTGAAGCCACGGGCAACAGCTGGTGTAAGAACAATCTCGTGAAGTATGCTGCATTTTAATGAATACCTCAATGATCAATTAATCAATTGGCCTATCGCAGTCCATTGCTGGACATAGGCCTCTCCAAATATTGGAAGGCATTGACCTTACTATTTCCACGCTGATCAGACGGATTGGTATAGGATTTTACGAGTATTTCGGGATTTCCTTCTCTCGCAATGATCTACGTATTTTTACCCGACTACGGCGAAGCCAAAAGGAGAGTTATGATTTTGACAGGCTATGTATGTATGTATGTTCATATTTGTTCCTTCATAGCTCCTCAATTACCTATTAGAACTGGACAAATGAGGTATTGTTACAAGCGGCTTAATCGTCCGATGGTTTTAGGCTATATGACGTGTCATTCAATCTTGTGTGGCGCCCTCTAGCGCAGTAAACCAATATATTCTAGGAAAAGTGGCATACGACCACGGCTATCCTTGATATTTTCTTGTTTGTTACTTTTTATATCGTGATTTTTTTGCAGTCGGGTTTTAGTTTTAAACTAAATTTTTCCGTTAGTCGCCTCTATTGACACCCTTCGGATAAGAAGGAGATGTGATACTTGTCGGAAACGGATAATACATACCTATAGCAAACCATACAAAAATAACGTTGTTCCACAGGCCTAACTGGTGAAGATCGATCTGTAGTGGACGTGTTAGTAGAGCATGCGGCCCCTAGGTATCTGTCGCTTGCTCTCGACGGGTACTCACTGCTGTTGCTCGACTTCGTCCATGCCTCCACTGTGGTGCTCAACTCTTCCGACATGGGACCTTCGGTGAGCTATTTATATTGTACTTTTCTAGGTATATAGTAGATTTCGCTATTGAGAGTTAAATATACATATTTCATTGGGTATAACATGATATCAAAGCTAATTTTGACTTGATCGCATATTACTTTCATCGGTGAATTATCCTTTTAAAATAAAGTAAAGTAATAAATAACTAAAGTAAAGTATAGAGTATAAATATATCTGCGGTAGCCTAGTGGTATGGGTAATGGACTGCTGAGACGAGGTCTCGGGTTCGATCCCAGGTCACCATGGCACACACCAATGACTTTTCGATGCTTTTCGAAGTTATGTGTGTATTTATCGCAGTAAGTAAGTGCCCGGTTAATGGCAATAGGCTCGCCACCTATTACATTGGGACCTAAACATAAACTGGCGAAATGTGGGTGCTAGCACCTCTGCTCACCCCTTCGGGGAATACAGGCGTGAGTTTATGTTATGTTAATAAATAAATAATCTATGACATTGTACACCCCGAAATATCAAAAATCATCGACAATGACGAAAACTTAAAATTTTGTGTGTCCCCCTTCCTTACTCCGAAATCGATCGCTAACACATAATGTTACGCCCACTGTCAAGAGTTGTTTATCAATTCAATCTTCTTAAAAAAAATCTGTTCAAGTTCTCAATTCTGTAAATTCTGTATCATATTGATAACGGTAACAAAAACATTTAGCTTCGTATTAATCACTATAATTAACCCTTTTTGTTCTAGTGTCCTCGTACGGCAGCAGTGACGTTTTTGGGCTCACTGCTTTCTTTACCCGACGGCCTAATGAACGCGCCTATGTTACAACCTTATCCACACCAATACAACACCGTGTCCTGTCCGGATCTGAAGGTATGTGGTTTAACTTATCATTAATTAAATAAATGCTGAAAGAAAAGAGTACTTGAGATTATTAATTGTCATATAAAGTCTTCGAGCAAATACAGAGAGTTGATTTTACAATAGGATTTACCTACGAACGCGTAACACTTTGCTTCTATATTTTCCATCTATCGGCCAGTAGCAAAATGTGTTAATGTCGATATTCTCTAAGACTATCTCACACTAGATAATAACAGGGACCAACTCTTGCACTTTGTGCAATCGAGCAGGTAATTTAGTTGTATTATATTCATGAGATACATTATGAAAGCTGTACACAGGATATCGACATAGACCTCATAGACCATCCATATACGGTGCAGAGTATACCAGCTAGAACCAAGCGTTTCAGTGACTCATTCCTATGCCGCACCATTAAGACCTGGAACTCCTGCCAGCTCACGTGTTTCCTTCTTCCTACAGTCCCGGGTCCTTTAAGCGGGGTGTGAAACGAGGCTGCTAAGCTGAGTGCCACCACTGTTAACATGGTACATGTTTCTGATGTGACCCTCTTTTCGAGACTTTGCCTTTGCTTAACATCAGGCGAGGTGAAGTCAAATTGACGTGTTCTATATAAAAAAAAAAATAAGAATGCCGATAATGCACTGACTAAACCACGCCTAATGTCATGACGTCAGGACCTAGTTGAGAATCACAGTGCACAGTAACTTATTACCCTCTTCACTCTGTATTTGCTCTACCTTTTTTATAATTAAAAAGTGATGTACCCATGTGTTGGGGCTTCGTGTTGGTATAATAAAACCCCAGTTACTTCCTTACTTGTTTAATGTCCACAATAAATAGTTTTAGGGAGCAGAGGGCTCGTACATAAATGCAAGTCGTCGGTAAAGTATTAATAAATATAATGGCGGTACATAACAAAAAATAAGTAACAACGCCTCACATAAATCTGGGAGCACCATGACATGGCTCCTCAACGTGCCCGCAGTAGCAGGCGTAAACACCATGTACTGTAATAAGTTATATATTGTAAAAAGTACAAGTGTGTTATTCAATATGTGTAGCAGATTCCACCAAGCGCCATCAATCTCCAGTATAAACCATGTATTGCATTACCCAGGAGCACGTGCTGAACATAGTGGTGCGTGTGTGCCGGCGCGAGGGGAGCGCGGCGGCTCGGTGCGCGGGCGCATGCGCACTGTCGGCGCACGTGGCGCACCTGCTGGCTGCGCGCGCGCACACGCCGCGCCTGCCCGCCTACGTCACGTGCCTGCTGCAGATGCTCATGGTACTGTACCACCACTTTATGGTTTACTGCTAACTTTATAAACAGACTAGCTTTGCAACGTGACTTCGCTCGAGTGCAATCTGTGCAATACTACACTGCACTGCACACATTAGGCGGTAAATAAAATGACTAACTAAGATATTTCGATCGCTCTATTCCACTATGTTCAACCAATTGAACTTATAGCACCAAAAAATTCCAATTATTTCAACTTTGTTCTTTTTCTGTAAAAGTTGAACTTTCTGGACAAAATTGATCCTATTAGTTCAACTTTTTATTTATATTTCAATTACAAAGGAAGCTTGCCCGCTATTCCACTAAGTTCAACTATAAGTTCAACCAGTTGAACTTAGTGGAATAGGGGGTTCTATCTACTAATAAAAATACTATTATTATTAAATAAAACTTTGCAAAACCTTATCAGATAGAGCTAAAGCACACAAGAACCAGCTTCGTTTCTGTAAAACGTTGAAAGTTTTTATACCTACTTAAAACATGTTTTCTTTTTTATTAATCACTTTAAAAATGTTTTGCCAATGTTTTGGACTTGAGAATCATTTTATTAAGTTAGTTTATGTTTGCAGATGAAAAACAAAAACATAGCAAAGGTGGTAAGCGACTGCATATTAGCGCTAGCAGACTACACGGACCGAATCGTGGAGCAATATCCTGGGCTCGCCGGTAAGAACACTTTCTAAAACAACACAAGAGTCTTTTTAAATTGTGCTTAACCCTTGACTCGCGCTCGGACCGATTTTGCAATTTTTAGGCGACGTCCACGGATCTAGATTATTTCTAGATTGCTAGGTCATGCACCTCGATAAACCGTTATTTAGATATGAAGATTATAATTATATATCATCATACGTACATCATTGAAAAGAGTATAGAAAATCCTACCTAATATCGTGAGTCACAAGTAAATAAATACGTACGTTTTTCTGCAATTCTCGTATAATTGCACGGTTTCCATTTTTTCTCTGCAAGAGCAACATGTCGTCAACACATTTTATTATCACTAAACTTGCACTATCGTGCATTTATCACTTTCAACATCACAACAATATAATACGATAACGTAGTTCACCATTAGATAACATTTCAATAACACTAGACCACATAAAACTAAATATTTACACCATAACTCTGGTACTTATAATAATCGTTGTTGATTCGCGCGCGAAACTACTGCCGACGGCGCGCGCCACGCACAGGTGCGCGGGCGTGACGTCACAGGCACAGGTGGCCGTTGGCTCGCGATAGAGCTTGACCAAACCAAAAAAATATCGATAAACAATTTACATTATTATTGTAGGTAAAAACTTCGTTATTGATTTCCTGTATTGTTGTTGATAATAATGATGTCGATATATATTTTACATCAAAAATGAAATGCAAGTATCATCGAAGTCGAATTCGAAATTAATATATCTAAATAAATATTCTACGTTTTGATTTGCTATTGATAGCTGGGATGGCTAGTATTGCTGGTGGTGGTTCTCATGTGGGGCAGACCTACGATGTGAATGTGGAATTACTCCACCACACCCACCTGTTATGAACGTGCGATACATGCCCATACAACATGTACTCCGGAGGAATTGTGCCTCCGAGAATGTCATCCAGGTAGCAACACACTGGGTGAACACAATTTGAGCAAAACATACTTTTGTTTGTACACACTTTTTTTGTTTGTAAATACAAACATAATAACAATAAATAAATATGTAAATATGCATGTATTTATTTATTTTATATATTTCAGCTTTTAGCTTTTGCCCGTGCCTCTGCCCGCGTGGATGTCGGTTATCGCGACCAAACATAGCCTCTGTCCTTTCTCATGTTCTAATCAACCCCTATACCAAATTTCATCGAAATTGATTCTGTGGTTTAGGCGTGAAAGCGTAACAGACAGACAGAGTTACTTTTGGGATTTATAATATTAGTATGGATTTATACATAGAAACACCCAGACCAATGTAAATACATATTAGCGCATACAAATATTTGCATTAAGCGGGAATCGAACCCGTGGCCCCTGCAGAATGCTCTACCGCAACGCTACAGAGTACGCTGAATTAAATAATATAATAATATATAAGTAAAGCAGGAGGATCTTAGAACTTGAATAACTGGACGAAAATATATACTAGCTGTTGCCCGTGGCTCCGCTGGTTAAATTCGAAGTCGGCTGAATCGTCTTGTTTCACACAAGCGTTCTTATTGGCACATATTATAGATCACTTCATCCCAAATGCATACGTATACGGTGTTAGGTAATAATACGGCGTAAATTTAAAACGCTAAGGTTTTAAACGCAACGCTCGTACCTACCACGTGTAGGACCTGGTAAGTATAGGTGTACCCCGCACCTACTGCCCACGGTAGAAGCTGGGTGTCAGAAGGTGTGAATGCGTAACAGACAGACAGCATCCATACTAAAATTATAAATGCTAAAGTAACTGTCTGTCTGTCTGTTACGTTTTTACGCCTAAACCGCGACACAGATTTCGATGAAATTTAGAATAGAGGTATATTAGAACTTAAGGAAGAACATAGGCTATATTTGGTTGCAATAACGCGGGCAAAAGCTAGTTTATAATAAGTATTAGTATGGATAGGATACTTACCTATACTGACTCATTTCTCTACTTGCACCCACTCTACCTAAATACTTACCTATATTTACTGACGTAGACGTAACCAGAGTTAGACATTTAGGTATAACGAAATAAATATGTAAACGATTTATAAATAAAATATCTTTATTAGTACTGGCTTCTGCCATCGCCTCACCCGGCCTAAAAAGTAGGCTTATGTTATGCCAAACACTCATACATCTATCCATCACGAACATGCACATATTTCATCATTAATCACTTTCATCATTACATTATTTTACATCACAACATATGAAATGCCAAAGCGAAAAAACATCCAGCAAATGGACCATTGCAGCATTGGTTCAAAACGCAGCCAGTTCACACACAGACTCCGGTAACACTCTACAGGCTTTTTTGTATTTATTACAAACATGTTTACTTAGTGTAAATACAATAATTTGTTCGAGTAGCATAGTTGAGCAAGCAGCTCTTTTCAAAGCTTGTTTGTCGTCTAAATAACATTGAATTTTATAATAGCCATTTTGGCAATATTTACAAAGATATTTATGTCAAATATTTTTTTTATATTTAGAATGTCACAAACATATTAAACTTAAACTGGCTGTGCAATAATCTAAGTTTGGAATATCCGAGTATAGAATATGGTTATAATTTATTGTACATCTAGGTGCTACAATTTTTTAATTCTCCAAGCTGTCCATTTCATTCCTGTCCATTCGAAAGTTCATCTGAAAACTTTAGCACGAACAAGAATGTACTGTACAGCTAAGAAGAGAACAGAATAACAATATTGAAGAAGCATAGATGATTTAATTGACATTTAGAATACAGTGATTTAGATTTCGCCGTTATGTTACATTTATTCATCATCAGTTATCCATCACCATCTATGGTCAATAAACATTCTCACTCAGCACGTCTCTTGCGCCCACGAGCTTCTGGTCGTCCCAGATCCTTCTCCGTATGCCACGCCCTCCAGCAAACCCCATAGCACACGAAGACGTTGCACATGTCGCAGCTGAGATGAGTTTGTTTAGTGACGTTCCTTGCATAACAAACACGACATCGCCTTCTGTTCTTTGCCCCGGGATTTATTTCGGGGGTATGGCAAACATCCCGCCTCAGCCTCATGTGTTCCCCTACTGCAACTTCCTGAATCAATACTTGAGATTTGTGATGTTTCTCAATTATTGATTCAGCAAGCGCATAGCGGAACTCACGATGCGTCAGGGTCAGTAGGTCGCGACGTTCCCGGGAGCAATTGTACATTATCAGACTATTCAAAATACTTACATTCATCAACCTTTTAAATACTTTCATGTACCATTTCACTCCTCTTTTACGCTCTAACAAATACATGGCGAGTTTTTGATCTTTCAGATCAACTCCCCCCATGTAAGAATTATAGTCCCTTACACACACTGGTTTCACACAACTTTTACCAGCCCTCGATCCAACGAAAGTATCCACATTGTGAAAGGTGGATATTATGTTCACCATTTTGGAGTCTTTCCACGACACGATTGAAATATCTCCAGAATGGCGAGCTACAATAGTCCCCTTCGGTACATTTGCGGGTATTTTCGCGATTTCATTGGGCACATAACGGCGATTTGTACGAAGGGTCCCAAAGCAATCAAAGCCTAGTGTCTTGAGGTATCGTGCCAACGATGGACAATTATAAAAATTATCCATCGTCACACAATGACCTCGACGTTCTAGGCCTTGTAGTAGCTCAAGGACTGTCTTCGTACTTTTGAGTCCTAAATCAGCACTGATTTGCGTATCACTTAAGACCTCATCCGATTTCCCTGTGTATATTTGGAATCGAGCCATATAGCCAGTCCGCGCTTCGCAGAGCTCATATGACTTGATTCCAAATCTCGCAGCCTTTGACCTTATCGTCTGAGCCCAGGAAAGACGGCCCTTGAATAAGGTCAAAGACTCGTCTATCGAAATATGAGGCCTTAATTGATACAGCGAATCAAATTTGTATCCTAAATGTTCAATTATAGGGGCCAGTTTGGCAAGTCTCCGGGACAACACTTTTGTTGAACCTATTGCTCCACTCTGAGGCATACTCTGATTTGAGTCAGAGTTGTCAACAAAATGGAGAAATTTGTTCAACAAAATGAAACGATTATAGGACATAAGGCACCTGAAGGCAGGCATACCTAGGATGCCTTTTTTCCAGTATTCGTCCAGTGATGTCCGCCATGAGTTGAAAAATGGCGAAGAGAACCATTACCTCATCTGCATCAGTGGGCTTCCACCTATGCAGACGAGATGATCGTGTCAAGATTCCCTTCGCTTTCATCTCCTCGATCGTCTGTTGGGCATATCGGTTTGTTTCGCAGACGATATGATTTATGATACCTATGTCCCAGATGTCAACATAGGTATCATAAGGCGAATCGTAGTCTTTGAGTGGTCCAGGTGTAGGTCCTGAAAATTGTTCAGGAACACCTCTGAACGACTCAAAGTCTTCGCGCCATGCGAAATTTGGCGACGTCCCCAAAAGCCGATCGGATTCTTCATCTATGCCTCTAGCAATATTTGCTATAATGTCTCTTACCGGGGCCTCCAACTCCTCATCGTCCGGGATATCCCTCCCAGTCCCAGTGGCTAGGGTTTGGACAGTTGGATCATATTCGTCGTCCCAGTCGCTGTCTAAGTCGCTGCCGTCACTCTCGCCAATGGTTTCCCTATTTGGTTCACCACCAGCCAGAGTGGCGGCAGTAGGCGTACTGGCCCTTGCCACTGGCGGTTGAGAGGGACACCGGAATTCCGGCAGCCACCGCCTTATATGCTCCGGATTCTCCATCAGAAGGTCCTCAATTTCATGGTCCGGGATGTCCATCGCCTCGACCCGCTCCAACACGTTAGGTTCACTATAAAAAATATGTATTGTAAATGTTCATCAAACTGTTTCTGAAAGGTCTTCGAGTGCTAGAAATGTAAACAACTCACCGAAGCAGCTCGGTTGCTCTGTGTAGACTGCCACCAGGGGTCCTTTCCAATGGAACGCTCACACCTGTAACGTGAACAGAGCCCCCCGGTGTGCAGTTAACCTCCATTGCTCGGATCTTCCTACAAAAGAAAAGAAAATAACATACAATTAAATCGATCCATCAAATTATACTTATTCTAAATGTATGAATGTATGAAAAAGTTTATGAAATGACTTACCGTGGAGGTGAGACCGAAACCTCAGGGTCTCGGTCCTCAGTACCAGCGACAAGTCCGAGCAAAAGGGCCCTCCGAGCTGCCGTGTGCTGGCTGTTGGTGCTGCCACGTTCTGGTCTAGGAGTGGCCGAGCGCGATCGACTCCCGGAACTGATAGACCGGAGTCTATTAAGGCTAAAAAATATATAAAAATTTAATGTATACTCCCTCCTTATTGAAGTCGGTTAAAGAGTATTTTGTGCATAATAATTATGAAATTATTATAAACGACCGTTTGGCATATGATCCATGAACCAAGTGAGTGCGGGACTCACACTATATAGTAAAAAGATATTGCAGAAGTGTCGCGAGCTTGTTTGCTACTTGACTAGAGACAAAATGAATTTTCTAAATCGGATCGCACAACTTATAAAAACCTATCTAAATTTGTTCGCATTAGGCACCCTATGTAGTAAAAACATTGGTTGCTGCGTCGTGAACTTGTATGCCGCTTTACTAAAGAGAAAAATCTTTACTCGGACCTCCATTTCATAAAAGATGATCAAAAAAGTCCAAGGAACTGATAACTAAAAAAACGAACGAAAATAAACGAAAGATAACTAAAATTGTTTTACCACCTTAGTAGTGAATATAAAACCAACCAAAATATATGAGAAAGTTTTATGTTAATAATAACAATATATGAATGAATTTTTTATAGCATTTATTATGCTAACTGTTGTTCGAAAAACATTGGAAAAAATGAAGAGAGCAGTCGCCCTGTAAGCGAAAGGTCGTGAGTTCGAGTCTCACTTGAGCATTTCATTTTTTCCAATGTTTTTCGAAAATAACAATATATTTAAAAAATCATCATTTTTATCCAACGTACCACGAACTACTTTGCTACCTTATTACAAAACATACAACTTTCTCATAATATTGCAATCAAAATACAATTTTGAAAAATAATCAGTTTTATCTAAAGTACCACAACTGATTTGCTACCTTATTAGAAAACATACAACTTTCTCATAATATTGCAATCAAAATACAATTTTGAAAAATAATCAGTTTTATCTAAAGTACCACAACTGCTTTGCTACCTTATTAGAAAACATACAACTTTCTCATATATTGCAATCAAATAACAATTTAAAAAATAATAACGCGGACTGTTTTGCCACCTCATTGGAAAACATAAAATTCTATCGATAATAATATCGATATTCAATGGTCAAGCGTACAGTCCCTAGTGCCTATACTCCGTCCATTATATTATTGTATTTTAGACAGCTCACTGACAGTGGTCGGTATAACCTTGTTCTAGCGTCAACATCTGAAAATCCTAACAAAAATTAGGCGCCAATACGTCATTTTTCATTGACATCTTCACGTCAGCCAGAAAGCAATTTTAGGGATGTAGTTAGTCAATCGACAGTATTTTTATTACATAACTTGAAAATGTCACAATTGATATCGACTACAGAAAATATTTTTTTTTAAATATTACATAACTGGCGATTTTTAACCGATTTCTAAACAACAATTTGGATGTTTATAATTATTTATATTTGTATGATTTTTACGGAAAAATGTTTTTTGTAACTCCGAAATTTGTGGACGGATTGTCAAAATTCTTTTTTTGTTTGAAAGAGGCTTATTCCAAAATTGTCCCATTTAAATTTCATAAAGATCTGATGATGGATTTCAGAGACAGGCCACGGAACTCTTCAATAAATACCAGGAAATCAGCATGCTGGAATATTCTTCTAGAAGTCAGTTGTTTTGTTTTGGAGATTAGTGTATGCGTTATGGCTTATGGCCCACAATCGTTTTCTATTACATTTGTAAACTGTACAGACACGAAATATCTAAGTACTACTTTACTATTATGTTTATGAAGATAATAGATTTTAGTTCTACATGAAATCATTTATAACATTTATCATAATATTTTCATTTATCGATTTTATTTATCGAGGTTCTTTACTTTATCGATATTTTAAATTTTCATGCAATCACTACTTTCATCTGTCTAAAATACAATAATATGATGGACGGGGTATAGTGCATCGACCGGATATGACGTATAATTTGATTGATAAATTCATGGCGGCTGAATAAATCCACTTTGTATATTTTGATTACAATTATATCGTAAATATGTTATAAAATATAGAAAACCAATTATAGATATTTGTTCGACAATATATACTGTATCAAATTATATGTATAAAATAAGTAATAAAGCATAATTTGTCATATAATAACAACAAACATGTCAGACGCCATAGGTATAAAATTATCACTTCAAAAGTTTGAAAAGTTTTTTACTAACTTATTTCTTGAATTATGCATAAAATACACTTTACACATATACTACAGTTATTTGTTAGTAATTATTGTATATAATTTCATAAAATACTTACCTAATTCTTCTGTTATTCATTGTTTATAATCCACAATAACACTGCGTCCGATTGTGTAAAACGGCGGCAAAGAATGAATTCGCGCTTATGACAGATTTTTTTTTCTTCTGTTGTCTACAGTGGTATAGTAACGTTCAAAACTATTAAAATCCACAGAGTATTTATTGAACTAATAGATGACATTCGATTATTGACCAAAAACTCATAGACCGAAAGAAGTTTCGTGTCCAATCAACGCGAAGAAAAAATGGTGCAGCTTGTGAACCATGGACACGCGAGGCAGTGCGTACGTATGGTTCACAAGCTGAACCATGGACATTTCGCGGGTTAATAAATATAATGAATAAATAAAAAAAAAACACTTCACGTGAACGTGTTTATTTCGAACTAAACCTTGGTATCTGAATGAATTTTTTATAGCATTTATTGATATTGATTAATGAATGAAAGAAGACTAACGAAACAGGTGTATGAGGCGAGTGTGGAGGGTACTGTCGGTAGGGGAAGAACTAGGCGCACATACCTGGACCAAATCGGGGAATTTTTAGAAAAGGGGCAGGTCAGGAGTACCCTAAACCGACGAGCATGCATGAAGAATGTAATGAGAGTGAATGAAGCGAGAGTAGTATGTCAGGATCGTAGCAAATGGAGATCCGTGATCTCTGCCTACCCCTATGGGAAACAGGCGTGATTTTATGTATGTATGTATGTATGTATGTATGTATTATGCTACCTTTAACATTGGTTCCAACAATTCGTAAGAAATTTGGTAAATGGCTCCGCCGTCGCCCTCAAAGATGGATATAAAGAGAACGGAAATTTGAAGTGTTATTAGCTCAGTTGGAAGAGCATTCCCCCTAGGGGAAAAGAACATGAGTTCAAGCCCCACTTGAGCATTTCATTTTTCCCGATGTATTCGAATTAAACCTTGGTATGTTACAAAATATGATTACATTGCAAAGGAGATAGTAGTTGTATACTTATCTACTTTGCCATGTGTACAGTTAACGGTTGCACCTTTACATACATGAAAAAGGCCTTTGTCGACTGTACCTGAGATACAA
The DNA here is from genome assembly GCA_914829495.1 of Eilema sororculum. Classification (NCBI taxonomy): domain Eukaryota; kingdom Metazoa; phylum Arthropoda; class Insecta; order Lepidoptera; family Erebidae; genus Eilema; species Eilema sororculum. The sequence goes on along the minus strand of OU618553.1, from coordinate 9,644,504 downwards.
ATGTTGGTCGGAGCGTCGCGTCGGTAGCTTAGTCGGACTTACGATCGAGAGGTCCTGGGTTTGAATCGTGGCCATTACATTACCAACGTGTATCCACTCCTAGCACAATTTAGCTTACTTGAATGGGTTAAAGGGAATATTAGTAATATCGGTTGCTAATATACGTTAAAAAAATACGCTATGAATAAAATCTGTGTTTTATTTTTTTAAGGTAAAATAATAAAGTGGATATGCGCATGCTTGGCTCAAATATCGCCGACCAGCAGCCGCGACACAGTGAAACCCCTGGCGGGCTCCCTGCTCCTGTGCCTGGCCGAGTTCGCCGTCCGCTGCGGCCCCACCTACCTCATGCAGGAGAAGGATGGAGAACAGAGCCTGCTCCTCATGATATTCAAGGTATTTGAAGAAAATTCTAAAGCATTTAGTATGATAATTATTCAAACTGCGTGTAAACGGTCTCACTGCTTTGGACGCCCAAGATCGTGCGAAGTGGAGGAGGAAGAGCCGGAAGGCGGACCCTGAGCTCCGAGGCCTTGGATGTCTCATTGTGGATGATGAGTTTGCTTAGTTATTCTAATCAATTAAGATAGGATCAAAAAAAATCTTATTTTAATCCATATTTAAAGTAGATGAATGCGGACAGTATTTTCTTTTATTTAGTTTTTTTTTATACCACTTTCCATCAGGGGGGCCGTGTGCTTGTCAAGAAGCACCTGAAGAGAAGTGGTTACCGTGACCTATAGACGTTTTCTGGGTTCTATATACGTTTATGTTTTAAATCCACTTCAGTCAAGCTTGAAACGCCTTTTTAGAGTTGATAGGCAATGCACACAATCAAGCTACTTTTAAGGTTCTAAAGATATAAGAATGGTATGAATGTCGCTTTGATCAAATAACTGCTAACCAGATAAATTTCAATGAAAACAAAATGTGTGAAATCAAAATACAAATTAGGATCAGTAAAAATATAATTAACAAAAAAATAAGTTCGTAAAAAATCACAATACAAAACGCATTTATCACTCCGTAGCAGTAGTATGTGTAGTAAAACCTACTCATACATACATACATATTTTACACAAAAAGAATGGAGACACCAAACGATAAAATTTGTTAAAATATCATTTTGTGTGAACTTCGTTTGCAAAAAAGTAGCGTCTAGTTCGGCTGCTGAAAGTTAAAAAGACATGCGCGACATCGACTTCTTGTGTACAAAATTATTAGGATTAGGCACAGACACCCGTCAATGTCGCTTAAGCCACTTTAACTTTTAATCAAACTTTATAAACTGCCTCAAAAATCGTACATTGCCACTATTCCTATGATGACATTTAGTTCACTTTTTAAATGATCAGCACGAAAACCTGTCATAATCGTATCGAGAGAACGGAGCATTGCGATTGGAAGACTTCACACGCACACATGTACACAGTATGCAGGCGGCCAATCGCAATTGCCCGTAATCTCGATACGTTTATGCTACGATTACAATAGTTTTTCGTGCAGAAATGTAAACATAGAAGTAAATATAGACATAGCACGCTAATTTTTGTGGATAGTTTACCAATATTAACTCATTTATGTCTTATTGTGAAGTGTGTTCTTGCGCTTGGTATCCGTTTTCGTCAGCAGTGAAAGTGACTGCGTATGTTAAACCGTTGGGGGCCACGTATTGGTAGCTACCGGTCACCTCGAGCGCCTGGTGGTCAGCGTCTATCTGCTTGAAGGTACCCTTTTCTTGGCGAGATGTACCATCGCTTGTCTCGAACCTGTTCAGACAATGGCAGATATTTTAGATATAGGACAACATTGAAATATAATATTAGATGGACAATTGAATGATGATTGAGAAGTCATTAGGACAAATATGTTTTATAGCTACGATGCTCGCTTGGGTAGTAGCGTAATTTTTTTTTTTTTTTTTTTTTATATAGGACACGTCAATTTGACTTCACCTCGCCTGATGTTAAGCTAAAGGCGAAGTCTCGGAAAGAGGGTCACCATCGGAAACATGTACCGTGTTAACAGTAATATTAATGTTATATAACCTTCCTCGATAAACATACTATTCAACAAATATTTTTTTCAATTCGATCCAGAAGTTCCTGATGTTAGCGCGTTCAACCAAACAAACTCATTAAATATTAGTGTAGAATAGACTATAACTTACTCAAACTGATATCCGTCTGGGCCAACATTGGAGTCTTGTTTTAGAATGACCACCTGTTGATCTTCGGGTGCTCCTTGAGGGGCCGCTGTGGCTACTGCGAAAAGAGCTAGGGCGCAAATTACCTGGAACAAATTGTTTTGTTTTAATTTAAAATATATTTAAACTGAAGGCGGCACGGCAGTAGCCTTGTGGGCCCAGGCATCATACTTATTACCTAAAATCACCCGGGTTCAAATCCCGTCCATTACACTGTCCCCACCCTAACCCACTCCTATCACACACAATTTAGTTTAGTGTAGTCGTTTTAGTTATTAATATTACAAAAATCATAAACCTAGTTTTAGCTCAAGATCATTGTACGTAATATTTTTATTGCGAGTGGTGAACTACCAATGAATTCGTACTTCTCTTTCAGGATTTTCCGAACAGATTTCAAAAAAAATACTCACGAACTTATGCATTTTGAATATGTATGGGTATTAGAGAGATAGTGACTATCACTGAAACAGCTGTTGACTGATGAATCTCTCAGTTCGCACCGCAGTTTTAAACTGAGCGTCGGATTGATGACGACATTGTCTTTTGGGCCACACGTAATATAAGTGCTAATAGGTAAACACATCGGTAGACTCACTGAACGGTATTTCTTACATAAACTTATTGGTTCTATTGCAAAATTGGCCCTGTTAATCTAGTTAGCGCTTTAGTGCAAATAAATTTGACTATAGCGTGATGTTGTCGCAATATAATAGTTGGGATACGAATCCCAATTTTCTCTTGCTAATGCGTTACAATGGTTCCATATTGAATACACCCAATGGTGTAATGGGGACGCCTTTGAAGCCGAATACCCCTAGTAGTACTCCAGATATATAACACATTGCCATAAAAATGATTAAAAAATAAAAAACCCGACTGCCACTGAAAAGACCGAAACAAGTTTAATAGCAGGCGGTACCCATTTGCCAATCATAAACCGAAAGAAAATAATTTTAAATCATTTGTTTTATTTTATACTTTTTAGTTATGATATGACATGTATATCTTTTTGTTATCTCCTTCTAATTTCCTTCATAAATCGTTTATACTTGAAATAAAAACTTAAATCAGTAAGTAAGAAAATTAGCGAGAATGATTGTTTTGTTAAACAACTTTAAATCGTTATATATCCTAAACTATTATTTAAAATGAAAAATGGTAAAAGGAACCTAAACCTGATTTTAAAATACCTATTCAACGACACCCCACTTGACATAGTTCATCGACTTTTTTATTTTTAATTTTGACAATATGGCATCTGGTTGTCGCTGTGGTGAATTTTAATTACTGTCATGTCTTTAGTGACACTCGCATGGTTAAGACGAATCGATTGACGTAAGAATTATCAAAATCAGCCTATGCATTTGGTCTCTAGAGCGCCACATAGAAACAAACATACATACATACATACATAGACTGATAAACACATTACCATCCTTTGCGTCGCGCAGTCGGGTAAAAATAAAATCGATTTTGACAAAAAAACCTTTTTACGTTTTTTTTTTAATTTTTGTTATTTTTTATTTTGCTTTATTTACTCTCCATCCTGTTAGTAAAGCTAAATGAAACGGCCATTTCATAAAAAGACAAAAAAATAACTAGCGCCAAGCGCGTGTTCTTTTATAATGGTGTGTTAATATCAGTATATGTTATTATTATTAACTACTTTTGAACTAGGCAACGCGTATGGACACAAAAAATATATATTTGATTTAGTTTCAGTTTTACTCTGCTACATGCCACGGCCACGGTAACCTTATTCCAGCATGTGGGCCGTTAGGCTGTCTGCCACCTAAAAAAATGAACATACAATCACGAAATGGCGACTTAGGCCTCTGACCCTACGAAGAATCCTTTTTTTTTTATGGAATAGGGAGGCAAACGAGCAGATGGGCATATCCTGCAGCCTAATTGCACATTGAAAAAAACCCCACTAAGACATTGAAATAAAATGGTATTACTTTTGTTACAGGTTTTGTACGCAGTGATGAAAGGTACTAATGGATCTGATATTGACGGCCTAGTGCTGCCAACAGACGAAGATTTTGACCCCAACATTCAAACCGACAACCTGGGACCAAAGACGACACCTGCTTCTACTATAGATGTCAAATTATGGGCGCAAACGGTAATCATTCCATACTTTCCTTTCATACTTACGCTAGAAAAACATGCTTAATGGGAATGTGAAATATAAATATGTAATTCAATATTAAGTATTGTTAATTAGAAATTCTTCAATGTAGCTTAGTTAGTACTATAGTATAGTAAGCCAGTCATTGTGTATCTTATTTGGACACAGTGAAGTGTTAATTGACATAACATAACATAAACTCACGCCTGTATTCCCCGAAGGGGTAGGCATAGGTGCTAGCACCCACATTTCGCCAGTTTATGTTTAGGTCCCAATGTAATAGGTTTCGAGCCTATTGCCATTAACCGGGCACTTATAAACCTGCGATAAATACACACATCACTTCGAAAAGCATCGAAAAGTCATTGTGTGTGCCATGGTAAACCTGGGATCGAACCCGAGCACTCGTGTCAGCAGTCCATTTACCCATACCACTAAGCTACCGCAGATATATGGACAGTGTTAATTGAATACTTTAAAATAAACAGGTGAAAACTCAGGCTAAAAGAATAACGTCAAAAATTAAGTTATTATTAAGGACCGGGTCCGCGGAGCGCACGACTCAAAATCTGTCAAAATACAGACGCAGCCGTGCACGCACACATCACCGAGATGCACAGTGGGCTGCAAGACGCTCTTTACCAGTCAAAATAATGGTGAAAATTGTCTTACCAATGATGAAAAAACTATTTTAAGCCTTGTGGTTAGAGTGCATTTTTGAGTAATATGATTTATTGTGACGTATTACGTCTGTCAATTAAATTTCGTATCTCTTTTCTTCTTATACATTCATCCCTGTCATATTATGTTACGTGACGTCATTGGCATGTCTTTTGTTTCAGTGTCATACATAGCATGTTCAACTTTTCACAGAGATTATGAGATTTCGAACAAAATAAGGCTGGGGACATACCTACACCTAATTGTTGATATCTGAGGATACTGAAAATACTCATAAAATTAAAATGCCCACCGCGTAGACAGACCATACCTGCCAGTTACGTACAAAACAAACGATATTTAAAAGCCCGAATTACAAAATTCCGAAGTTCAAACCTGTACGAAATATCAAACTACGAGATACCGAAGATCACATTAGTTTATATTTTATGTATAGAGCGCGCATATTAATCTAAATGTATAGGAGCCGAGCACGACAATTAGACTTCTCGTCGCCTGAAGGTAAGATAAAGGCAAAGTGTTAAGAAAGGGCCACCATTACAAACACGTACTTAGTTAACAATGGTTGCCACCATTGTTAACTAAGTACGTGCAGCTTGACGACCTTACTAGATGCCGATCCGATTGTCGTTTAGTGGTAGTGGCGTGCTCTGAAGAGTGGAATGGTGTAAGAAAAAAAATAGCTTTTTATACAGGACACGTCAATTTGACTTCACCTCGCCTGATGTTAAGCTAAAGGCAAAGTCTCGGAAAGAGGGTCACCATCGTAAACATTTACCATGTTAACAGTGGTGGCACTCAGCTTGACGGCCTCATTAGATGCCTTTTCACGCCCCGCTTAAAGGACCCGGGACTGTAGGAAGAAGGAAACACGTGAGCTGGCAGGGAATTCCAGGTCTTAGTGGTGCGGCAGAGGAATGAATCACTGAAACGCTTGGTTCTAGCAGGTATACTCTGCACCGTAAATGGATGGCATCTTAGCCCTGCACGTGTCGTCCTGTGAAGGAAAGGGGAGGGTGGGACTAATTGGAAGAGCTCGTCAGAACATGGTAGGGACGGTAGAAAACTGCCAAAGATGCAACATCTCTACGCATCTGCAAAGGCTCGAGGGTGTTCGTAACCTCAGGATTCCCAATAATGCGGACCGCACGTCGCTGCAACCTGTCGAGAGCATCTAATAAGTACTTTGCGGAGCCGTCCCAGAGATGTGAGCAGTATTCCACGCAGGAACGAATTTGGGTCTTGTATAGAAGACACCGCTGCTCCGGCGTGAAAAAACGTCTCACTCTGTTCAGGACTCCGAGTTTACGCGAGGCTGATTTGATGATACTCTCGATATAGTTTTTGTTATTCAGTTTGTAGCGAACATCCATACCGAGGATAGTGAGGTGATCCTGCAGTGGCAGTGGTGTGCTCTGAAGAGTGGGAAGGGAAAGGAAAGGAGATACCTTTGCTGTAAACGCACATGCCTGGGTCATCTTGGCATTGAACTCGACCAGGTTCCTAGCGCCCCATTGAGAAATGTGGTCCAGGATCAGGTCCAGCTCAGTGACAAGAAGCTGCCTTTTTTCCGCGATATCAGACTGCTTGGCCACAGGATGTGCGTAATAACTCCCGTGTAAGGTGCTGTCGTCTGCATAGCAGTGAATGTTTCCGTTACAAAGCATGTCATTGATATGCAGAAGAAAGAGAGTGGGAGATAAGACGGAACCCTGCGGCACGCCAGCATTTACCTTTGCTGTGCCTGCGTCTTCTTAGCATTGAACTCCACCAAGTTCTCAGAGCGCCATTGCAAAATGTGATCCACGATCCGGACAATCTCAGTGATAAGAAGCTACCCTTTTTCATCGATATCAGACTGTGTAGCCGCAGGATTTCCGTGATAACTCTCGTGTAAGGTGCTATCATCTGCATAGCAATGAAAACTGAAGAAAGAGAGTGATGGGGAGAGAGGACACGAAGACGGCGATCCTGCAGGCACCTAGCAACCCAATTGCACAGTTTCAGGGTCCGTCTTGCAGCTCTTCTTCCTACATTTCCTCCCCGGCTGGAGCCGGGTGGGGAGGTTATGTCGGACTTTAACCGACTAAAACCGCACGCCGACTGAGGGTCGTGGTGTTAGGCCGGAGGTGAGGTTGTCTTTGGCATATCCCTCACACCCCGGCTAACCATCAGGGCCATCCCTTGCGGTCTGGCCCTCTTCGGGAGGAGGAAAACCACGACTCGCCCTAGAGTGGGGAGGCGCGATTCTTAGCACGCCGCCGCCGTGGCCTGCTTCTGCTGGGGTGACAGGCGGCTCTATCCGTCAGAGTTGCCTGCGCACGCGGGTGGTGTGATCTGTAAGTCTCTCTCTCACGCCGCCACTCCCGTTCCGCCGTCTCCTTCACGACCATTAGAAAGAAAAAAAAAGGAGGACGCAGAAGGAGACGCTGGCCACCCACGCGTCCGCACAGCGGACCATCGCCGTGAGCGAGGTGGCGAGGATGAGAACTCTCACTCCCAGGGCCGCCACGAGCTCCCACCTTGCCAGCCACTCGGTGAGCGTGTGCAGTCCCGTGACGTCGCTCGCGTCGCAATGATCGCACTCGGACGTTCGCTCCTTATCGATCAGACGCAGATTGACGTGATCGTACCAACGAAGGCGGCTCTCTTGCGTATCTGCGACATTGCGATACATAAGGCTTCTAATCCAGTGCACCAGGTCTACTGGTGGTCGCACTAACTGATACCCGCGACTCCTGCGACTCTAGTGATGCTGCTAAATATGAATCAGTATCTTTAATATAACATAAGCCAACGAAACTTTTTTTATTACTAATATGTACGGAAACAGCTACTTTACAATATACATATGTATATACCTACTTACCTATACAATCATATAAAATAGACCATGAAGTTAGTATCTAATTATAATTTCATTACAACAGAACCTAAAAATATTGTTTCTACAAAAATATTTTAACTAGATCCCCAACTTTACAGTTCAAACCTTAAAGCAAGTATGTCAAAATCTGATACATTATGCTATAAATGTACCAACGAAAGTGTGAAATGGCTAAAATCGGAACTATGGTTGTCACTGTAAAATGCATACTATTTTATTGCCGTCCAAATGATTATGAAGACGGTGGCGCCATTTTTCATTTCATATATTTCTTGGTAGGCCTATTTGTGTATGCATGAACTGTCATCACGCGCCAAAGAGACGTGCTCCTGCTTCGAAGGCCCGTGGGCGACTGACGGGCGATGAGAATAAATATGGCAGAAAAAAGACACTATTTTACGCGTTTTTCAGTAACTTTGAATTGATTTTTTAGATTGATTACTAAATGTATCATCAAATAAGTTTTGTCTTCCCTATCAAGAAGTCTTTGACTTTCAAATGTATACCGGTTCATTGCTAAAATCACTCATTTTCAATATGAATTTACTCAAAAACTGGAGCCTATTTCACTTAGCCTGTATGTAGAATTTACGTAAAACATATCTAGATTTTAGGGCTTTAAAAGAGGAAGTCCTTGTTTGTAAAGGTACAAAAAACGTACACGCTATATTTTATTGGTTTCTTCAGTGTTCAAAAAGTGTTTCTTTTTATCAATTTGTGTTGATTTATTGGGTTAAATCTGAAAAATACGAAGGCATGTTTTTGCATTTTTTCTCAATTTTGTGCGTTTGTTGACGTTTATTATATAACAACTATTAGGTTTTAAGAGTTTAATATAAGCATACCATAATTTTTGGTCTTTGATTGTAATATATACAAAGTATCATTGATATCAATCATATCTAAATAGGTTAAATATGAAAAATTGTAACACTCTTTTCGGTGATTTTCACGATCTGGCCCCTTAAGTCTGAGTGTTAAGGTCACGGCATACGTAACGGAAAAATAACCCGGACTCAAACCATGACAGTTATTCGGATCTAACGTTTTAAACTAATGCTGTGAACAAGGAAAGATGAATTTTTCATTTCAAGAATTGGCTTTAATCTTAAACATCATCGGCAACGAGATTTTTCCCGTCCCGCACGTGTCATGATCCCGTCCCGTCCGTGTCACCGTGAGATATGCACTTCCGCATACATTTTGTATAAAACGATATCTTCAAACTTCCCGCCCCGTCCCGTCTCTTGGAAAAAACGCGTCACGTATACAGCGGGCTTAAAAGTTGTTTCTTTTGACTTATACCATCGATGTTCCAAATCCACCTCATTTTACCGACTTTCCCTGTGTCCCACCACGTGTACGTGAAATGTTGCAAAAGTGATTTAACATTTCCACCGAATGCCGATCCAAAATGAAACTTAACGAGGTAATGTGTGTAGATCTGCACTCAACTGGTGCTGTTCCTGGGCCACTGGCCGCTGTGGAGCGGCTGGCAGGTGTCGTCATCAGTGTGCGAGCAGCACGACAGCCCGGCCCTGGGCGGCGAGTTGGGCCCCGCCGTACTGTCCGCGCCGCACGTACAGATGTTACGGCTCAGTGACTCCACGCTCGCCTCGCTCGTAGAATTACCTGCGCTGGACATGCCAGCGGCTACCACACCCGGTGAGTGTTTACGATATGTAGTACTCATACGAACTAACCATCTTATAGTCCACTAACTGTTGTTCGCGGCTCCGCCCGCGTGGATGTCGGTTATCGCTAAGTGTTGAGTCAACGCTATTGAGCATAAACAGCCCGATCGGTTTAAAATTGTCAAAGTTTCATACAAACTTTCATCCCCTATTTTATCCCCTTGGGGGTAGTATTAACCAAAATCCTCCTCATTCTTAGCGGATGCCTACGTCATAACATCTACCTGCATGCCCGATCCGACCAGTGGTTTGGGCTGTGCTAGATCACTATGTCAGTCAGTCAGTCACCTTTGAGTTATATATATTTAGATATGTCGTTAAATGAGGTAGATAGAAATGAATAGTCATTTGAAAATTTTAAATTACTTCATTTACAAAATTTTTAGTAACAGATATGACATGATTCTGTACAATACGTACTGAAAGAGTTCATTATTATCATCTTAAATATGATCCCTTTTGTATCTGAAGCATTCACCTCGTACTGAAACCGTTCAAACAGTCCACAGTTTCACCTACAGAATGTATCTGACTTGAAATGTATCAGCCCACCCCACTGAGAAAGAAACATGACTATGTACTCTTTGAATGTCTTCAGGATTAATGACGTCAGACCGTCAAGTGCGAGTGTTGCTCCGTGACATCGCTGGCAAGGCGTGTTGGGACGCGTCAGCGCTCTGCTATGATCCCTCCATTGCTTCCTCGGAAAAGATCGAACCGCTCCAATTGTCTGATAGGTATGTACGGAACCAGTAATAGAACAAATAGCTATTTCATAGTATTTTCTAATATACTTTGAGCATATTCTACGTGATTACAGCACAATTAAACATTGTTTTGGTCTAATATTTTTTTATGCTAACTATACAAATTCGTTCGAGTTCGTCAAACGGGTTCGAGTCCCGCCCGAGAAGATTCTTTTCCCTATTCGATACCTAACTCAGTTGTGTCATCGAATCCAAAATGACAGACATTGCGTCATGTTGGTAACACTACTTTTAAGTGTTGTCACGTCAAAGCTAAACGGTACGAATTACGAGCCGGTATAACATAGGCAACTCGACTCTGTTCTAAATGTATGTGTGTATCCTTTTTTAGTACTGAATGTCCAAGAGAGAACACGTTATCATCTCTCCCGCCACCGCTGCCGCCCGATTTGTTACCGGATCACAAAAATTGTCCGCCAGACAAACATCAATTGGACCATGTATGTATACATTTATGAAATCTATGACTTCCCGTTCCGTTTGCATCCGAATCACTGAATAGTAATAATAATTGGTTTATCGTTATATCATTTATATTAACAATTGGGTATTCTACTGACTTGTCAAATTAGTTACTTTTTACTAAACGTCAAAACGATAAGTTATATTAAAAAAGATTTAGTGACGTCATAAAATTTAATAGTCAAATCAGTTGCTTGAATGATTAAAAATAAATAAAAACTATACAATAAGAACAGACGCAATTTTTAACGATCTTTTTTTTACCATTCTTAATTTAAGGAGCTCGCTGTAATTTATTTTAACTAAGGATAATACCCAATTGATAAACTTTATTATAATTTCTATAAAATAATTATATGTAAAATGGGAATATAAAAAGAATAATCATACACTGTAATACAGGGCCACGTATCTTCGTCGCTAATTTATTGAAATTGTATTTTTATGTTTAGGTGTTGGCATACATTGGGCACACATCGCCCGAGGTTGTCTGCGGGCGGCGCCTCGACGAGGCCGGACCCTCGCCCCTGCCGCCGGGCGCGGAGGACGAGCTCGTGGCTACTCTAGTAGCTCACAGAAATCATGAGAGGCACTACCTCGCCAATCGAGACAGGTAATTAATAAAATAGTCTAAAAAACTAAAAAACACGCTTTTAGCACGCACTAAAAATTATAGCCTTTCCGCCATCTTGGACTTCCGCCATTTTGGATTAAAGTCACGTGACTTTTTTTTTTCGTATTCCTGACAGCAAATCCTTTCATTTGATACCCATATCATGGGGGTGGGTTTCAAAAAGCCAGTCCGCCATCTTGAGGAGGCCGCCATATTGGATTTTTAATGACGTTTCTTAGCTATTTCATGTATTGTCATCAGAACTCAGAGCGTGTGCAAAGTTTCATCCTGATCGAAGACTGGGAAGTGGGTCAAATTAAGATTCCAAGATTTTCTTACATACATAGTTACAAGTGAAGCTAATAAAAGCGTGTTAAAAAGTTAAAAAACACTGATTTTGCGATGGTTTTGTACGTTAATCAATTCATCGATTGATTATAGGAAATAATCAAAGTTCGTAATACTCAATATAAAAACCAGAATGTATTCCATTCTGTTTATTATCAATTTTTACAGTAGACGTGGATTATTGCTACGCCTTTTACAATGTGACATTCCTTAATCTCGCGAGATTAGTTATATTATCTGTATTAGCTGAAAAATTGGCGCCCAATTAAGACTTTTCATTCTATCCTAGACAAATACGATACTATTTAGTTACTGCTCGTATTCTAGAATGACACTGTCTGAAACGTGTTTTAGCTGAGGATATATTATATAGAAAACCTGTCAAAATTATCAATCCCTCTATACAATCTTTCCTTGGCTATATAAAAATTCAGACCGAGTATCATTATAGAATATGCTAGGGCCTTAATATACTAGCAAGTGTTTTAAAATTGACTCAAAGTGTGTTTAGTTATGGCAATTCAGACGATACTTATAATAAGTCACTAGTGATTAACATGTGAAAATGACGTGTACAGCGGCGATGAGGAAGAGCCGCCCGTGTGCACCGTGAAGGCTTCCCCGCGGCCCTTCGGCGTGTGCCGCGCACTGGCCGCACAGCTCGGCACGCTAGCGCCGGCGCGCCGTGCGCACGCGCATCTGCTACGGCGGTCCGACCGCCTGCTACGGGAGCTACGCCATCTGGATGCGCAGAGGTACGTACTGCGTGCGGGACAGTCTACAGTCTACGGCGGTCCGACCGCCTGCTGCGAGAGCTACGCCATCTGGATGCGCAGAGGTACGTACTGCGTGCGGGACAGTCTACAGTCTACAGCGGTCCGACCGCCTGCTGCGAGAGCTACGCCATCTGGGTGCGCAGAGGTACGTACTGCGTGCGGGCAGTCTACAGTCTACGGCGGTCCGACCGCCTGCTGCGAGAGCTACGCCATCTGGATGCGCAGAGGTACGTACTGCGTGCAGGACAGTCTACGGTCTACGGCGGTCCGACCGCCTGCTGCGAGAGCTACGCCATCTGGATGCGCAGAGGTACGTACTGCGTGCGGGACAGTCTACAGTCTACGGCGGTCCGACCGCCTGCTGCGAGAGCTACGCCATCTGGATGCGCAGAGGTACGTACTGCGTGCGGGACAGTCTACAGTCTACGGCGGTCCGACCGCCTGCTGCGAGAGCTACGCCATCTGGATGCGCAGAGGTACGTACTGCGTGCGGGACAGTCTACAGTCTACGGCGGTCCGACCGCCTGCTGCGAGAGCTACGCCATCTGGATGCGCAGAGGTACGTACTGCGTGCGGGACAGTCTACAGTCTACGGCGGTCCGACCGCCTGCTGCGAGAGCTACGCCATCTGGATGCGCAGAGGTACGTACTGCGTGCGGGACAGTCTACAGTCTACAGCGGTCCGACCGCCTGCTGCGAGAGCTACGCCATCTGGATGCGCAGAGGTACGTACTGCGTGCGGGACAGTCTACAGTCTACGGCGGTCCGACCGCCTGCTGCGAGAGCTACGCTATCTGGATGCGCTGAGGTACGTACTGCGTGCGGGACAGTCTACAGTATACAGCGGTCCGACCGCCTGCTGCGAGAGCTACGCCATCTGGATGCGCAGAGGTACGTACTGCGTGCGGGACAGTCTACAGTCTACGGCGGTCCGACCGCCTGCTGCGAGAGCTACGCCATCTGGATGCGCAGAGGTACGTACTGCGTGCAGGACAGTCTACGGTCTACGGCGGTCCGACCGCCTGCTGCGATAGCTACGCCATCTGGATGCGCAGAGTTACGTACTGCTTGCGGGACAGTCTACAGTCTACGGCGGTCCGACCGCCTGCTGCGAGAGCTAACGGCGGTCCGACCGCCTGCTGCGAGAGCTACGCCATCTGGATGCGCAGAGGTACGTACTGCGTGCGGGACAGTCTACAGTCTACGGCGGTCCGACCGCCTGCTGCGAGAGCTACGCCATCTGGATGCGCAGAGGTACGTACTGCGTGCGGGACAGTCTACAGTCTACGGCGGTCCGACCGCCTGCTGCGAGAGCTACGCCATCTGGATGCGCAGAGGTACGTACTGCGTGCGGGACAGTCTACAGTCTACGGCGGTCCGACCGCCTGCTGCGAGAGCTACGCCATCTGGATGCGCAGAGGTACGTACTGCGTGCGGGACAGTCTACAGTCTACAGTCTACGGCGGTCCGACCGCCTGCTGCGAGAGCTACGCCATCTGGATGCGCAGAGGTACGTACTGCGTGCGGGACAGTCTACAGTCTACGACGGTCCGACCGCCTGCTGCGAGAGCTACGCCATCTGGATGCGCAGAGGTACGTACTGCGTGCGGGACAGTCTACAGTCTACCGCGGTCCGACCGCCTGCTGCGGGAGCTACGCCATCTGAATGCGCAGAGGTACGTACTGCGTGCGGGACAGTCTACAGTCTACCGCGGTCCGACCGCCTGCTGCGAGAGCTACGCCATCTGGATGCGCAGAGGTACATACTGCGTGCGGGACAGTCTACAGTCTACGGCGGTCCGACCGCCTGCTGCGGGAGCTACGCCATCTGGATGCGCAGAGGTACGTACTGCATGCGGGACAGTCTACAGTCTACGGCGGTCCGACCGCCTGCTGCGGGAGCTACGCCATCTGGATGCGCAGAGGTACGTACTGCATGCGGGACAGTATACAGTCTACGGCGGTCCGACCGCCTGCTACGGGAGCTACGCCATCTGGATGCGCAGAGGTACGTACTGCGTGCGGGACAGTCTACAGTCTACGGCGGTCCGACGGCCTGCTGCGGGAGCTACGTCATCTGGATGCACAGAGGTACGTACTGTGTGCGAGACAGTCTACGCCGGGATGGGCTAAAGCTACGGGAGCTACACCAGCGCTGCGTATATACAATGATGTGTACAAAATGTATGCTGAGATGGTAGCCATATTTGGGTTCGCAAACTGTGCATGATTGTAGCTAGAATATTGCTTAAAACATGTTTTTCGTTATTTCCTTTATTACCTATATAACCTGCCCATTATTTCTTACGTCAAACACACTTGAACCCTGAAAATCTTGGTGGAATTTGACACGTTCTTTTCGTATTTAATATAAAATAGTATAGTTTTTTTGTTATATTTTCCAAGCCATACTCACATAAACTTCCGTTACAGATGTCGCGAAACGCACAAAGTAGCTGTGATATACGTGGGCAAAGGACAGGAGACCCGGAACGAGATTCTATCAAATCGTTGTGGTAGCCCTGCCTATGAAGCTTTTCTTGCTGCCCTAGCGTGGGAGGTACGATTATTTCCCACACTGAAAAATACTATAATAAAATGTTTGCCTATGTCTTCATTATATCTATAAATTATCTATGAAAGGTGGAATTGGAGAGTCACGTAGGCTTCACGGGCGGTCTACGGGGAGGCGGGGGCGGCGGCGTGTCGGCGCCGTACATCGCCACACTTACCCTAGAGGCGCTGTTCCACGTCGCCACTAGGATGTCGGCCGACACGCCAGACGCTATCCTCAATAAGGTACGTGTTTCAGCGGAGAAGATTTCATATACAGGGTGTAATCGTTAAGTGTCCAGGACAGAATATGATTAAGTAACGGAGATGCCCCATTGATATTTCTCCTAATAAAAACGCGTCGCCAAATGCGGGTGTGAAGGGAGACGCGCGGGGTGTCAAAAGTCGAAGGACGTCATAGCTATGACGTTCCTCCCCCTCCTACATCTAGTGCGGCATAGCGAAACCGATCAGAAAGCGAAATGCAAATTGTCATTGTAGTTTGATAACTCGCCACTAAGTGCTGCACAGAATTCTAGAATAATCTATAGATGAACAAAATTTAAAATACCTAGTTGGCATTTTTTTTCAAATAAGGCCATCTCTCGGCTTAAAGCAAAATTATTTAGGCCCCCTAAATGGTTTGACCTTATACCCACAGATGGCTTAATGTTTTTATTTGAAATTTTAGTTAAATTTCACTAGAAGTAAGTAATGACGTCACAGACCGATTGAGTCTATTTGACGTTTGGATGGCACGCGACTCGATTGCTTTGCAACAACTCCGCTATCATTTCCTTCTCCATGGTCCAGGCGATTGTTTCGTAACTATTACAGATATCAAAAAACTTTAAACTGATATCGAATGTACGTTACTTAGTGAGTAAAATGACATCAATAACTTTAAAAATCAAGCTAGAGGTATCTAACATTTTGACATTAAACACTCCCATACATTTAGTATGAGATTAGTAGAAAGGTTTTATGTATACTTATCATGATTCTTACTTTACCAATACACACTCATTCATAATTTCATATTTTTTTAGTCGTTTTAAAATTTTGTGCTGGATTAAAATAAATAGATTGTAAAATTATTTGTTATTGTTATGCCCGCACATTGCGTATAGGGTTAATTCCCATTGAAAGAGCAGCGGTGCGCAGCGCATAATATTAAAAACCATTTTGAATCATATCTACGGGAGGAATAGATCATAATTAGGAGGTGCAGATCGACCCCGAGCAAGCTTGTCGCGATCATTTCTAGTACAAAAGTCTGGCTACGGCTGGGCGCTGGTGTGTCAGTGGGTATCGAGGCCCAAGTCCACGTGTATTTATATGGGTGTGGTCGGCAGACTCGGCACCTCGGCAACGACGAGGTGCACGTGGTGTGGAGCGAGCACTGGCGGCCCTACAAGCGCGACACGCTGCCCACGCAGTTCTGCGACGTGCTCATCGTGCTGTACCCGCTGCCCGGCGGCCTGCTGCGCTGCACGGTCTCCAGGAAGAACGACGTACGTCACGCGCCACTACCCGAGTGATGCTATAATATACTGGCTGATTTTATAGTCGTTTCGGAAAAAACACAGGGCACAGTTTCGATAGCAAAATCATTTGAAGGTATGAATTTGGTGAACGTTGTTTTACCTGAACATTATTCCCATGCATAATCAAAAAAAAAAAAGTTCGTCAAATTAATACTTTCAGATGATTGTGCTATCGAAACTGAGCCCAAATTCTTTTTTTGCAAAACGACTATAAAATCACCCTATATATTCTATAACATAAGACCTTCAATGATGAACGAACTATTAATGCATCTGAAATTACTATACTCTATTCGGTTAGGAATTTAACTAAACGTAAATAATTAAAATGATTCATTTAAAAACTTACTTTATCAATATTTTTCTGTTTAAACTCATTTAACAGACTAAAAACTGTAATTGAACCACTAATTCATCAGTTTGTTTGTTTGATATGTGTTTTTATAAGAAGTTGCTGCAAGATTGTTTACCTCTAGACTAGATAAAACCCTGAGTATAGTTTTGCTTGCAACCGGAATTTGTGGTGAGATGACAGCGCTATAGATGAAGTGTTGGTGTCGTGTTGTGGTGCAGGTGGCGGTGTTCGGGCCGGTGTGGGAGGAGAGCGTGGTGCGCGTGTCGTGCGGCGCGGCGCTGGTGCGCGCGGCGGCGTTCGCGGGCGGACGCGCCGTGCGCGCCACCATGGCGCTGTACCAGCACGCCTACAGCGAGCGCGCGCGCGGCCTGGCGGCGCTCGTGGCCGCGCACACGCTGCCCGCCACCTTCGAGACCTTCGTGGAGCGCGTGCGCGAGCCCGTGCCGCCCGCGCCGCACCACCCGCCCCCGCACGGTACGCCCCCGCCCCCGCGCCCCGCGCGCCGCCCCCGCGCGCGAGACTAACCGCCCGTGTGGTCGCACTGTCGCAGATCAGGGCCAGGGCCGCCTGGCGGCCGCGCTGCTGGACCACGGCGCCAGCGCCTGGGGCGGCGCCGACGCGCACGGCTCGTCCCCGCGCCCCGCGCGCCGCCTCGGGCCCTTCAAGCGCGTGGGCGCGCCGCCCCCCGCGCCCCTCTCCGCGCCGCCCCTCGCCGCGCCGCCGCCGCTCGCGCCGCACGCCGCGCCCGCACCGCGCCGCAACCGGTGAACGTCAACGACAGCTCCGGTATACGAAGAGTAAAGTACACCAACCCCGCACGAGTCGGACCGACATTGATATCGTTCATTACAACAGCTACGGGAGTCGAATATATTGTACCGCCTTTTATATCGTACCACCTCAAGGTTCCTCATTAAATTATATTTTTTTCTGCACTGGAAACTCGTCAAATGTCACTTTTGTGTGTTATAAGTTGGAGGCGACACTGAAGTATAGTTTTTGAATGAATGAATGATAGGGTTTGGTGTTGCTAGTGTAGAAAAGTGTCATTTAATATGAAATCCAGACGTGGTACGAATTAAAAGGCGGTACAATAAACTCGACTCTCCCCTATCATTTTCATATTGATTAGCAGTATTCATCTTAAACGCGCCGGTTCGACTCGTACGCGGTTGTAATTTAGTCTGTATTGTATTCATGTCCCCTGACTGTTATCCGCTTCTTAGGTTTGCGACTGACTATGTCTCATCGATCTGCCTCAGTATTTATTAGATGTATCATTTTAGCTGGAGGTGTAAGAATGCCTCCAATCACTAAACATTACAGTGAGTAATGTCCCATATCATCCATGAAATTTTTTGAAATATCAGTCCCGATCTATACTATCTCCTTAATTTTAAGTAGATCAAATATTTTCTTTCCTTTTTCAAATCACGAGGCTGTAAAAAGGCAGTGCATTTCAAAATCGATAAACAAAAAGAAATCCTCGCATAATTATGTACCATCGCCTCATCAGTTAATTCCACTCTGAAGCGTAGATCAGTGACACGTGCTGGAATGTTCTATGAACGTCTCCGCTATTTCTCTTAAGTTAATTCGTCCATCGAGAGATTATACTTACTAAACTAACGGACTTAAAGGAATTTTCATGTACTTAATATTTTTAAGCTTTTAATATCTGTAGATTCTTGCATTTAAAATGTAATGTACATGCTTGCTGTAGGCTTCAATGTGATGTGCTACGGTAGTGTTGAAATGTTGTAAACATTTTAACAAATATTTTTTATGTAAATGTTTTTGAAATATTGAAAATTAAGTACCATAGACGACCAGCAACCATTCGACATTACATTGATGTTTCTGTACATATGTAAACTAGTTATAGAGCTTTAACTGTTGTAGGTTTGTTTACACAATTTTATTTATTTGCATAATTGAGATTTCAACATATTTGCGTTTTGTTGTTATTATTTATTGTCTATTTGGAGTGGACGTGTATTAAGACGAAGTTTATGAATGTAAGCATCCAGGTAATAATAAAGTAACCGAATCATTGAAGCAGCACCACAAGAGTCACGTCGTTTCTACACTCTTATTTTCCCTAACTATCATGATCATGGTGCATGTAACCCGACGCTTTATGCACACCTAATTTTTTCTACATTCTAAATTCCACAACTCAAATTTTTCTTAGAACATTGTTTGTTGTTTTAAAATATAATTATTCAAAATTACATTCCATTCTTTACTATTGGAGAATCTGATGAACTGACGGCTTCAAGAAAGAGGGACGGCGGTATATATGATGTATAGCTCCATTACTTTCTCGCCAGGAATATGGACGCTTTCACACGCCATGGTAAGCTTTCTGTTAGAAATAATTCGACATAACGTGGTGGTAATATTGTGTAACAATAGACTTGCATTTATGGTTTACCTATGGTACACAAGTCTCATGCATTCCATTCAAAATATATTTTTTTTGAATAATCTGTATTGTTTCTCAGTATCTCTAGCTGTATTCATTAAATTAGTTAATTATTATTTATTAATCTGATCGATTATTTCCACTTATTAATTTTAAACAGTATTTTTATAGTTGTTAAGACTGACACAAGATTATGTATTGCAAACACTAAGTATTAAAATGTTATATTTTATAGAAATATGTGGTGGTATTACTTATTAATAACTTATTTGAGCTAATTTATTATTGCTAGTATTTGTTGATTGAATTGAAATAGCTTCGGAAATTGTCACTTAAAATAAGTAATCCAGATATTAACCCACAGACATTATTAATGTAACCAAATTTTTATATTTAAATAATGTAAAAAAATAAAGTTTTGTTAAACTTTTCTAATTGGTTTTATTTAATACCTAGCAGTAAAGAGTGAGGACAGGTGGGCTCACCCATACTACTATCACCTCCTGCAACCAAGGACCCAAGACGGCGTGCGTTTTGGTCGGTTCGAGTCCGACATGACCGGCTCCGTGGGGATTTTGCGCACGATTAAAAAAAACCATACTACTATACTTTACTCTTTGCTATAGGTCTTCCTTAGGTGTATAGTTCAATTTTCAATCTAAATGTCGAGATATAAAAGGGCCCTGGCGCGCGGATTGTTATGTAATCTATGCTTGGTGAATTTGAGCTTGTCTACCGCAGTAGCACTCCATGCTATCTTCAAAATATATCCAAGAAACGTGTAGGTCCATTTTAGGTCCAAGATATATGAAGCGTACAATAAACACAAATGATACGAAATAAAATTATAATACATAGTTTATTTGGCAGTGTCCATAAAGCTATGTCTTCGGCAACTTATACATTCCACCTTGTAACACAAGCTGATGAGTCCTTACTTTGGTATCCAGAAACTGCCTAAGTTCTTGAAGACTACATTCAGTACCCGGTGCCTGTGATGCAAACATCTTCAACATTTGGTGGATGCGGTCTAGAGGCAGGGAATCCAAATTAGTCAACATACCAACAATGTAAGACCAGAATACTTGTAGTTCACCTTCCCTTTGGTCATGGGCAGATGCCATCACACTCTCAGTCTCATCATCCTCACAAATCATCTCTTGGACCTGATTTGTTGCAACACTTGCTTTGTTCGCATCTGAACCGTCCACCAAGACATATAAATCAGTACTTTTCTCTGTAATAAGTCCCATTGACTGCCAATAAGTAATTTTTCGCCTTAAAATAGTCACTGGTACTTTCATGACTTGGTGCAGCTCATCTATTGTCCACTCTGGTTTATCTTGGAAGTGCATTATTAGTGTAGCATTGAATGGTGACACTGTTAAATCTAGTTTCTTATCTCCTATCTCAATTTCAATGTTTACATTCCCAAGATGTGGCTTCCAGCTCAAAGTACGGTTTCCTTTCAATGCCTCAAATGATTTTGTATAAGCTTCTAAATGGCGTTTTATTTGTTCAGGCAGTTCTAAACTTTCGTCCTTGAATGGAGGCCAGAATTGTGCAGATAAAATCATTGCATTTGATGTGAACTTCTTGTTCAAAGTCTCTATTTCCTTGTCTTGGTGGATAAGGGCATTAATTCTCCTAGAATCTGATATATCCTTGAGCATCACTTCACAGAAATGTAGCTGGGACTCTCCAAATCTCAATTTCAATAATTCAAGATATCTGATTTCTTTTTCTGTGTTTATAGCACTTTGTGCCAATAATCTGTCAGCTAAAAGAGTTCTGTATTCATTCACAAACAGCTCCTTACTGCCATAGACATTGACAAGCATCGAAATAATATCATTAGCCCTTCTATCACTGGAGTCAACAGCAGGGTCAGCATCAACTGGGTCTGGGTTCCATTCATCCCACGCTTCATCTTTATCACTATCACCATCTGCTTCTGCTGCAAACTTGACCAGCTCTTCAGCTAACTCGCTGCCGGCTCCATCTTCAGTCAAACTACTGACTACACTGCGAACAGTGTCGTCTCGGTTCCTTAAATAATTTCTGACAGGTTTTGTGACAGTCTCAAGTATAACACCGGATGGGTCAAGATGTCTCAATGCTCTTATAGTTGTTATATAAGCGGTTAAAATATCAGGCGTATTCACCCCAGGGTGTAATAACCTTGTTTCTAGTGCATTTTGTAAGCTTTTGCATAGTGTGGACCTTAGGTCTGTCTTTTCTAAACATAACTTTATATCATCAACGGCAGGTTGGGAGTCTGGATATTCTATTATGATGTTAAACAATTGGTCAATTCTCAACTTAGTATAACTGTGGTATAAAAAGTAACTTAGTTTCTGTTTAAACTTAGCTATAGCATTTTGAATATGTTTATCATCGGGAGATGGTTTTGATGAGCCTCCACAGTAAATCCGAATTAGCCATGACATGACAGTTGTGTCCAGCCAGTTTTCTAAAAACCCTAAATGTGATACATCAAATGTTCCAGTACATAGCTTCTGTATATGAGACTCGATTCTCATTTGTATGAAGTTAGTCAAAACCTGACCAGTGAGCCTTTCAAGCAATTGCAATTCCATAAGTCTTCTATTGGTCTCATGAAATACTTTCACAATGTACATACAGTTGCAGTCTGAACACTCATTCAAACATCCTGAGCACATAACATCTTCACCCATATCAGAATTTTCATATTCATTATCAAATACATTGAAAGATATCTTGTAGAAATGGTTTATGATCACTTGAAAATCTAAAGGCAACTGGGATAACAGAGTTGCTCTTAGAAGTTGCTTGAATCCAGAAAGAACATCTTTCTCTCCATAAATGGGTTTATTATCACTACAACTGTTGTTTAAAATGCTTAACCTTAGTAATAGTTTTGAGAAGCTGGACACCGACTCATACAGGTCACTCACGGCTGACTTAAATAACTGAAAGCCCTTAGCTTCTTCTTCAACTTTCATAAATTTAGACCAAAACGATGGTGCTATATGTTGACGAAGGTATTTTTCTATATGAAGAAGTACAAGGTCCCGTATTTTGATCTGGATGCCTAAGCCGACAATGATTTGCTGAACTTCTTCATACTCCGCGGTAGTGCAGTCACCGAAAACTGCATCATTGAGAATCGGGAAAGCATAGTTTATCTTGTCCCAGTAAACTTTCAAGTCTTCTTTCATAAAAGACATGGCGATAACGTTCAGGTGATGAATTCTAATAAATAAATAATTTCATTATGTATGTCGTGTACAAACAATAACTTCAATTTTTAGTGTAGATTGGCTTATTTATTATTGATGATAATTGATAATATTATTTGGCTTTCGCCTTTCGCCCACCCAAGTTCACAGAGTAAGTAATTGACCCAAGTTTTAAAGATGAAGATGACATTTGACGGATTTGACCGGACAAAACGTGACAGATGACAGGACAGGTGCGTTTGAGGAGCAAGTAATATACATAAGGGGACGCTTTTTATGAAGAGATTACAATCAATTTACAACGTCGCGCAACCGTGGCCAGCAAACCGCGTTAAATTTTGTGATATTTTTTTATTACAAATACAAAATATCAGATAACATACCTAATGGCTTTAGGCTTCCACCACGTACAACGACATACGTACATGAGAGTAGAGTGGCCAACGTGTTCCCATAAAATTATAATAATGTCGAGGATTTTGATGGTTCTGAATATTCAGATTAGAGAGAGAAATAGGTATGAGCATAAGCTCTCACGCTTCAGGCATGATACAGAAATGGCTTTTATATTTTAAAGGACGGTAATTTAGAGGGCAGCGCCATTCTCACATAGGGAGGTCACTGCACACCTGAGGCCAATTCCGGCTGAGGTGGGAGCGCCCCATAATTACTCTCACCGCTCACGTATCCAGGTATCCTTCTGAAGCTCTGAAGCTCTCTATTGTGCCTTTTGCTTGGGAAATGCAAAAGGCACAGTAGAGAGCAGGCAAGGGGCGGGCTGGATCTCCGGGCGCAGGTCCTGGTAGCTAGTCACCTCAAAGAAGCATGGCGTGATGCATTTGAATTAATGGGTGTAATTATGGGTTCTCATAATTATAGTATACCCAAGAAAAGGATTAGCACTCACATTTCAAATTGCATTGCCAATATAAAATAACTCAATAATATGTCACATGATCTTTGATTCAGCATGTCATTTCTTTTCTTGGTTTGAATGTTCGATTGATGAGTGTTTAAGCCACAAATAAAATAAGCGACATTGTTTTAAAGCTTATAATTAATATTAATATCTATGATTTGTTAGGTACATCTTAATGGATAGGTTCAGGTTGTTGTGTGAGAAGTAGACCAAATCTCTTCTTGATAATTATTCTTTGTCGAGAATATTTGTCTTCAGGAGAGAAGCGGGCTGAAAAAATAAAGGGCTTTAGAGCATGTACAGTGATTTTGTCAAGTTTAGCATAAATATAACTAGCTTCAATACTATATTCATAATATCTATCATATTCTTGCATGTTAATCCGTTGGTCCCGTTTGACATAATATATGAACATCTATGGCAATCATTACAGAAAACTGGTCTAGCTGCAATGCTTCGATATTGCCTTTGGGTTCTGGAGGTCAGATGGCAATTGCTTCACAGAAAATATTAACGTTTAGCCAAATCTGCAGTTACACTTGTTAAAGCGGACCCCAGACTCCAAGCTGAATGCTTCGGATGCAACTGGGATTAGCACTAAGATGAAGAGATCTATCATATATTTATAAAAAAATCATAATTATAAATAATTAATTACATTATAAATAACTACACCTTGGACTCTAAAGTGAGAGTCTTGAATGCAATCCTACAACATTCAAATAAATCCCCATTTAACATCTTAGGCTCCTTAACCTGATACTAGTAAATTGCAAGATTAAAATTTTAAACATGAGTATGAGCTTACAATATTTTACAGATAGCTAAAAGAAATATACAGAGGTACAAAGGATTTTATTGCTTTATTAACAGAAATTTTAATTACCTGGATGTGCTGAGAGGGTTGGTTTTCCAGAAGGGTCAATGGTCTGAAAATTTAAATTCAATATGAATTACCTATTTACCACAATGTTATTTTACATTTTGTGAGAACCAGTTTCACCAGTGTGAAAACAAAGATCGATTGAGATTAATCTACATTATGTCTTTCATTGGGTAGAACGTAAAATTTAATTACATGAACGGATTTTTACTAGTGAAATCCAGCAAAAATTTGGTAAACTATTTCTAGACGCTCTGGTGACTAATGGTAGCATCTAGTATTAATTCAGTAGTGGTCTTTCTGTAGACGATTTCTTCGTTAAATGCATTTAATTGCGGACGGGATATTCTATGATGATATTGTTGTAAACAAACACGTGATTTTTAGGTTAAGTGAATATGGAAAAATAAATATTTACCGCTAACGTGTACTGCCTGTCTCCATTTTCGTTTAGGAAATATCTGAGATACATTTTATTAAAATAGTAGACTACTTGTAAGTCACAAAGTTGCTGAAACTTTCGAAGAAGCTGAAGTATTATGCCGAATATCAATCAGACAAGACAATACCAAATCCCGAATTTTACAATTTTTTTACTTTGACAGATCATCATGAGCATCATGACAGATGATATTTTTTAGGATATTATGACTTGGTAACCAAAGCTTTTGAGGTCAATAAAATTATTATAAGTAATATTTATATACAAGAGACCTGGACCTGAAGGCCTTTTTCAACTGAGGGACAACTTTGTACCCTATTGACCTCAACGGCTGACCTCCGTGAATTATTTATTGCCAACCTACAACGCCGGGAAAACTATACGACAATAGATATCCTTTACAGCTTGTTGGGTTCACAATGGGGTGGTTTACAATACAACAGGCCTACGCCCTTCCACTGTCTTACTATGTAACAAATACTTTATTAATAAATTAGTATAAATCTGTGGAAACCTCGGATTTCAACATAATGCCAATCAAAGAGTATTTTATAAGGGCACAGCAGGCAACTCCGAAGTCAAGTGACAGGCTATAAAGACTTGTACCCAATAACTGTTAAATAAATAATAAAAAAACCTGTCATGTGAGTGAATTTTCTTGTCAATAGTGTCAATGAAAGACTGCCAACAAATTGAAAATAAAAATATACCTGGTTTGAAAGGGAAAGTTATTTTTATTGCGCCTTGATGTTATATAGGGATTATTTTATATGCAGCAAATTTTTCGTAGGTTTTATCATTCAAGTCATATTGTAAAAATGGCTAATATACCTCCACGAAAAGTCTCCGTATCACGTAAAGCAAAGCAAAATGTTTCTCCACTTCAAATACTTTTACAGATGGGATTTCCGAAACACCGGGCGTTAGTATTATTGATATTCCTATACATAATTCGTTAAGTGCTCAGATTCACCTAGAATAAGAGTAATGGTGCGATTTATTTGATGGAGATTTTAATATATTATTCACAGTCTAAAAGCACTTGCTGCTACCGGCAATCGCAGCGTCCAATTAGCATCTGATTGGCTTCTAACTCACGTGAACGATAGTCAAATTAACGACGATGAGCCTAGGGAATACATCTTCTATGCAAGCCCCACTGGACCTTTGCTCAGTCAGCTTCTTGAGTTTTGGGATAAATCTAAGGAAGCTACAGGTTGGAATGGAGCTCATAATTTTCCTCCCCATATTACATTGGTTTCATTCTTTAAGGTGAGTTCTAGGCTACATTTTAATAGTATACTACTATGTAAGTACTAAATTTTGAAAAGTGTAGGTAGTCACTGCTTTTGGTAGGCTAGCATAGAATGGCAGTCATCAAATTCTCTCATTCTAAATTCCGAGAAAAGGAATTCAGCTACTGTGAACATCAGTGATAAAAAAAAAAAAAAAAAAAACTTTATTTCAGATCAGTGATCCATAAACAAATGTTAGTAATACACAACACTTAAATGTGTTATTTTTTTTTAAATCAGATGAAATAGTCATGCGTCTCTTCAACCTCAAAGGTATTTTAGGGTGTGATCATAATGTTACTGAGCTTAACTTGTTTAATATGGGTTCTAAAAGGCATAGGATTATTTTTTCCTTATAATTGTTACAAACATAGTAGACATAAAAACACCCAGGCCAATGCAATCTGATTTTTTTGTTTTTCAATTAAATATATATTACTGAAGCAATTGCTTTTAGGCTCCTGATGAGACTTCACTGCAAATAGGGAAGGCAGTGAAGCATGTTGTGGAGAGTGTAGGGGAACCTCCCAACTGCCCACTGAAATTGGAGCCCTATGTGTCTCATAATTTCATGGGCCTTTTTGTATCTGAAGAACATGCAGACTATTTGAAAAGAATTGCAGTACAGTATGTCAAACAAGTTTCTTCCTTATGTAAGTAAAAATAAGGTAGATTGTAGATTGTCTCTTAACATCTGTAGTACCTATAGCTTAATTTCTTGATACTTGGGTGACAATTATTATGTAAACCAACAATGTCATTGTAGTGGAAATGTTCGGTTTTGTTATCTTCCTCCTCTTTAGTTATACTTGCATAGTTAAGCAAATAATACTGTAGTCTGTGTAATCATAACTATTGAATATTTACTTGATCATTATATTTCCAATTATGTATTCATCTATAAAAATAAAATCTCAACAATGGCACCAGTAACTTAGTGGTTTAGGAGTTTGCCTTATGATCAATAGGTCCTGGGTTTGAATCTTGATCATTTATTAAAAGGTATGTCATTGCCGAGATTGATGTTAATGATCTAGAGAGGCCAACCACTGCTCATTATATATCATACTAGCCTTTGCCCGCGGCTCCGCCCGCGTGGATGTCGGTTATCGCGACCAAACATAGCCTATGTCCGTTCTCATTGCCTAGTCTAACCCTATACCAAATTTCATCAAAATCGGTTCAGTGGTTTAGGCGTGAAAGCGTAACATACAGACAGACAGACAGACAGAGTTACTTTCGCATTTATAATATTAGTATGGATTTTCAATAGATGTATGTACATATTAATTTTTATATAATTATAATTTTGTATAAAATTGACTCACATATAACTACAATCATTTCAATTGGTCTTAAAGAGTATTCTATGATATCATTAAAATAATAATTATGTATGATCTTATTATTCATGTACTGTATTCTAGTGGGTGTAATGGTGGATACCTATGAAAATCTGGATATGTTGGGAACATGCTTTCCATGGTGTACTATGCCCCAAGAGAGACCTAAATGTAAGAACCTTTAGTAACTGCTATATTGCTATACTTTGTTCAATATTTGACTATAGAGCTATATAATTTTTTATTTTTTTAGTTAATTTTAAAGTGCCTTAATTTTTTAGTTCATTTTTAAGGTTCCTTTATTTTCCAATGCCAGAAGTTGTTTCAATATAGCATTATGTTTATCAGCTATTCTGTAGACTGGCGAAGGGGCGAAGCATGTACCCACGTAATGCTTTATAAGGTAATTGTTATTTATTTTATTTAT
This sequence comes from Eilema sororculum, assembly GCA_914829495.1. NCBI lineage: Eukaryota > Metazoa > Arthropoda > Insecta > Lepidoptera > Erebidae > Eilema > Eilema sororculum. The sequence continues at coordinate 9,616,517 of OU618553.1, read as the reverse complement.
GCTTTTATTAGTACAGTCACCCTAAGTAGTTCGAAATATTCATTCTTTATTATGTATTTCGTTCTTCCTTTAATACTAAGTTCAGTGGGGTTTGGATGGTAATGTCGGATTGCGAAAACTATCTGTAAACAGGGCCAGAGCTTTTAGATTCATAACTTCTGGAATGGGTCCTTTACTTTTTGAACTGCGCCTAAGCTTACTTTACCAACAGTGATGTAGTCAAATTTTAGCTTAGATATCACAATGGGACAACTGACGACATTCCTCGCCAGTATAAATAGGTATAGTATAGTATTACACATGTAAACCGACTCTGGCTAATATGGGCAACACTGCTCTGCAAAATCGTAGGCTCTTGATAGCCATGTACTACATACAGGCGACAGAAGCGACGAACACCAGTGTTAGCACTACATCCTGAGGAGGGCCAGACCGTAAGGGATGGCCCTGGGTCAGCCGGGGTGCGAGGGGTAAGACAACCTCACCTCCGGCCTAGCACCACGACCTACAGTCGGCGTGCGGTTTTAGTCGGTTCGAGTCCGACATAACCTCCCCTTCCGGCTCCGGCAGGGGGGTATACGAGGGCATTTCCGCACGGAAAAAAAAAAGCTACTACATAGTGCGAATGATACGACGACGATTCTAATTTGACAACTACTATCCGTCATCGGATTATCTGTAATTTTATGCTCTTGAGTCTTGACAATGATATTACTACTTTCACGTCCAACCTGACACTATACTTTTTTTTTCGTACGGTAATCCCACCGTATACCTTTACCTTACCTTTTGCCGCCCGGCGGGTGCATGTATGTCGGGCCTACTGAAACGCCGTCTTAGGTCTTCAAATGCTGGGGTGTGAGATTGTCCAAGACATATTTCTAGGTAGCCGGCCAACTCATCTTGAACCTGACCTCATCTGTGCATTGTCTTACAGCAATAAACTTAGAGGCTCACGTGAAGTCTCTGCATATTACACTTGCGTACCGGTTCGATGAGGGTGTGTTCGATAATCTGAAGAGTTTGGTTGATGATATGCAGCCGTATGATCACTCAAGCTGGGAACTAAGACTATATTCTAGGGATCCACGCTTTGCTAATCATCAGGTGAGTGGAGTTAATGTGGTTTTATTATGGCATGGCCTTGCCACGAGAGCAAGGTATGACGTCAGTCCTGGGTACCATACGAACATCTGTGGTGTGGTCTTACAATTTACAGAACTTCGTCTGTGCGTTGAAGGGGATAGATGGCAGTCGCATCTCGTAAAATTTGAAGTTCGGCCATTTCGTATTAGAAAGAAAGAAAGAAGTTGAAGATGATCCTACTGTATAAGTAGCAAAGCAAACAATAAGATGTAATAATAACAATTCCATGTGCTATATTGCCTGTGTCCAGCAGTGGACTGCGGTGGGATAATTGATTGATTGATATGGGCAATAAAATAATGCTATATTAATTTTTTATTATAATAATAAAATGCGCGATTAGATATAGTATCAACATTTTTTACATAACTCTATGCTAAAAACGTGATTCATACTTATGACACGTGTCACGGAATGCTGTGTCGGTACTAACTCAATATACTTATTACTTAATTACTAAGTAGGTACAAATCGTAAGCGCGCCTTGTATATATTAGATACTTGCATTTATTGTGATATCTTACCTTATAGGTAGTAATAGGGATATTCTGTGAAAACATATTAGTTGATCACGGTGTTGTGTTGGTTTTACACGTAAAGGCAGGAAGTGTCGGTAAATATAGCAACAATATAACTCACACGTGCAATTTTAAGGTACACAAAGTGACACAAGACTACGCGCTGCAAGCCAGCGACGAGCTGGAATTGGTACTTGGAGACTACATATACATAGAGGAGAAGGAATTTGCCAGCTCATCGGACGGTTGGGTGCAGGGCACATCGTGGCTCACAGGTATGACTAGCATCTACTTAACATGTTAGTTTAAGTGCAATATACCGGGTGTAAGGGGAACGCTCCCGAAGCCGAAAACCCCTAGTAGTACTCCAGGTACATAACATAACACATTGGCATAAAAATGAAATTGATTTGGAATTTTTTTTTTTTTTTAGTTTTTATGTTGCATTTTTTTTTATCCAAATCGATTTTATTTTTATGCCAATGTGTTATGTACCTGGATTACTACTAGGGGTTTTCGGCTTCGGGAGCGTTCCCCTTAAACCCGGTATATGAAGCATGCGTGATAAACGCAGTTTCATCATGAAGATAGATGGTTGGGAGGAGCGCGCCGAAGTGAGACAGGAGTGGCATGTCTCGGCACGACGATGATTTTTGAGTGTTGCTGAAACAAATGAGACTCCGACACACCTGCCTTAGATGCGGTAAGAAATGTCGCGCTCAAATTGGTCTTCTTTTTTTTTCCGTGCGGAAATCCCCTCGGATACCTCCCCTGCCGGAGCTGGAAGGGGAGGTTATGTCGGTCTCGAACCGACTAAAACCGCACGCCAACTGTGGGTCGCGGTGCTAGGCCGGAGGTGAGGTTGTCATCGACATATCCCTCGCACCCCGGCTGACCCAGGGCCATCCCTTACGGTCTGGCCCTCCTCTGGAGGGGGACAACGGTGTCCCCGACTCTCGCCCGGAATGGGGAGGCGCGCTTTTCAGCGCGCCGCCGCCGTGGCCTGCTTCTGCTGGGATGACAGGCGGCTCCACCCGTCACCCCCAGGCCCGCGCTCATGGGGGACAGAGGTCAGTCAGTGCCCTCCGACGCCCGAGTTGCTTGCGCGCGCGGGCGGCGTGATCCGCGAGTCTCTCTCGCTCGCGCCGCCTCTCCCGTTCCGTCGTCTCCTTCACGATCATTACCTGCTCGCTGAAGGAGACGCCGGCCGGGGAGGCGAGGGTGAGAACTCTCACTCCCAGGGACGCCACTACGCTCGGTGAGCGTGTGCAGCCCCGTGTCCTCGCTCGCGTCGCAGTGATGGCACTCGGACGTTGGCTCCTTTTCGATCCGACACAGATACCTCCCGAAGCACCCGTGCTCGGTGATAATCTGCGTGCGCTCAAATTGGTCTAAGTACCTAGTACTCGTATATTGTCACATGCAACAACAATCATTTTCCAAGATGTTGTGGCCAATGGTGATGGTCATCTCTTTTCAAGGACCTTTTTAGTTATTATTGTACGGTCAAAACGTAGTAACTTAGACTTGGACTAAGTACTAAATATTTGTTTTCTTGATCAAGAACCATTTCACTGAGGGTGCGATAAGGGCGATTAGGTTGTTGTGGCTTGGTTTCATATCTGTCTGTCATAACAGATTTGTCCCAATAGCATCGGAGGAGCAAGGGTTCCACTTGCCAGCTTTTCCTCCACCACTTCGCACAGTCCTGGTCATCCCTCAATAAGATGTACCTATTTGTCTCGGACTAAAACCAAATGGTGTCTCCGATGTCAGACCTTTTCCTGTGAGAGACTCGGATATCGGAGACACCGTTGCGGTATGTCAATAGAGAGAAATGCACATAACCCACTGGCAGATCTTTCATCTTCAGTTTTTCAGAAATATTTTTTCATCTCTCGAAAAGCTCAAAGGAAATACGAGAAAATATGCTGATATTTATGACGCAATCCTTATCGTGGTCGAGATATAAATAATAAGCATACAAATAAGATAATCTTATGTATGGTACTTATACATTATTTGCTTTCGATACTTGGTTTTGGTTGATACTCGTATTGATTAGAGTAGGGGTGTTACATTCGCTTGCTCATATCGCATTACAGACAAGTAGAGATGAAACTGACGTAATAAACTACTAATTAAACATAATATTTGGTTTCATATTTATGTATGTTTAACAATTGAACCTGAATAAGCAACTGACCAGTACCTATCGTGACCGAGGATTAACCTAAGACAGTCTTAAATTTTTATACTTCCGAAGGTGACAAAAAGTTCACTGTTCGAGATGATTTAATTCGAATGGAAAATAACCTTAATAAATACTCACACTGTAAATTATGATGAGTGGTGACAATCTACGATACCACAAACAAGATACTGGTATAATGTTATCTAATACATAGGGAAAATTTCCCCATGTGTTCGATTTGTATAGTTAGCATACTTAACGCAGTAAAATTCATTCAAATATGTTATCTTTATGGGCTCGTACACAAAACTGCGATGCGACGTCGCATCGCAAAAATCTGTGAGCCTTTTGGGGCTCGTACACAAAACTGCGATGCGTCGTCGCATCGCAAAAATCTGCGAGCCTTTTGAACAGGGTCAAAAGTTCTTGCGTAGAGGGAGCTCGCAGATTTTTGCGATGCGACACCGCATCGCAGTTTTGTGTACGAGCCCTAAAACAGGGTCAAAAGTTCTTGCGTAGAGGGAGCTCGCAGATTTTTGCGATGCGACACCGCATCGCAGTTTTGTGTACGAGCCCTAAATCACGGTAGCGAAAAGTCAGAGAGACAACCTCTATATGTAGCGTAGAGGTAGCCAACGCGGCCGCTCCGCAGGAGCGCCTTCTCCCGGGTTCAATTCCCGCTCAGTGCAAATATTTGTATGCATGAATATGAGTATTTGCGTTGGTCTGGTCGTGCTTCGGAGAGCTCGTTAAGCCGTCAGTCCCGGCTGACATACGAACATCTATGGCAGTCGTCACGGATAGTTAGAGCCCTAAAAAGTAAAACAACTGGTCTAACTGCAATGCTTCGATATCGCCTTTGGATTGTGGAGGTCAGATGGCAGTCGCTTCACAGAAAATGTCGAAGTTAGCCAAATCCGCAGTTAGACTGGTAAAGCGGACCCCAAACTCCAAGTTCAAAGCTTGGGATGCAACTGGGATGAACGCTAAGGTGAAGAAACGATAACAGAATAAAAGGAGGAAATTTTTAAATTTTTTAGAGCTTGATTACCCGGCTACTTAAGAATATAAGCTGATTTGAACAAAAATGTCCTGCGGTTTTAGCCGATCCGAGTTCAATATAAGTACATAGGCGTCTATTACACGCTCATGCAAGCGTCAATCATGCCATCAATCATGAATTACGTTTGAATGATGGTTAGACCAAAATTAGGTACTTACTTCATTCAACCATCAGTCACCGCATTAGATAGGTTATTCGTCAATCACGACCGTGAATGTGGTAAAACTGACAGCAAAACCTATTGTATAGGACGCCTTACTACGTTAGCTTGAAGTGACGTCTATACGCCAAAAACAGGCATGTGTGCGCCAACACACACAAAGATATTATCGTATTTGGCCAGGCCCAATACTAATGTGTACGTTGTGTACAGACGCACACATAAACAAGTTCCGTTGGCTACCGATGCAGATGTATAAAGATATCATACTGTAGGTATGTAAGTACTACTTCTAGTGCGAGCGTGACATTAACCTTGGAGTCGAAATCAAGGTTGTATGTGCGTTACGTCAGTTACGTGTTTGTTACTATCTTTGCCATGCCAACGTGCTCGTGTTTTAATTATATCTGCGAAGACTAGACAAACATTTTAAATGCCTAATTACTCGTAAAACTAATGTATATTAGGTATGCAATGACGCGTCCCATTCTTTCACTGTTACAAAATAAAATTAGTGTAATTCAAGCGCGAATAAACATATTACAATCTTTTATTGTTAGATTGCGTTATGTATTCGACTTCAAATAGTATATTCTAGCAGCTAACCAATCACGAGTAGCTTTACATCTAGCTACCGATCGTCAGCTGATTTAGTAGAACAGTCGTGATTATGCACTTTTCTCGGTCATGCAGTTTTCTTTTTGTTTATCAATACTAGTCGATCTGTACCTAGTTCGCAGTGTCGTTATTTTGGGTTTTTAATTTGAGGTTGATTTTATATGCCTGTTTACCTACTTACTGCGTGACGTGAGCGTGACACTATTGTAGTTGGCTATAGTAAATAAATACAAAATAATTATTCAGTAGTCTGTGGCAATTGGTAATACATAGTCAATTATTCATACATGAAACTCGAACTCAAACGACATTCTATTTTTATCTAGTTACTTAATTCATGTTTATATACTATATTACGATAAGAGGAAGGAATTTAAAATGAGTATAATAACCTTATCAAATGAAATATAATATTATACGACATTCGTGTTCAAGTTTCATGATCGTAACGCTTTGTATGGTAGGTATAGTGTTGATGTCTCGAATTTCATGACTCATGCGATGACCAAGTTAATCAGGAGCTTCGGATTGGCGGGCTTTAAATTTGGAGGTTAGTGATCGGTGTTTTTTTTTTAATTTTTACGTTATAGGCAATAAGCACAAGTAGACTATAAATGAATTTAAGGAGATAGTGTCAAATTCATACAAACTCTACATGTTTATCTAGGGGCGACTAAGATCAGTTATGTTTTTCTTGGCATGAACTAACCATAGAGTTAAGTAGGTACTTATATTGAATTATGGAATACTTGTATTGTTTTATCTGTGGTATAGCCGGTAGTAGGTATTATAGCACTATAATTTATGCACTCTAATCATATTAGAGCACTAGCTAGATTGTCTTGACAAGTTTTCCATAGTTAAATGCTGGTAAGGATTTTCATTATTATAAAGTGTAACAAAATTAGGAGTATTGAATTAGTTTTGCAGTAAAAAATTATTTACTTAAACAGAATTCACCAATAATCATTCTGTTTTAATTTGATTAGGTACTATTTTCCTGTTAAAAAATTGTAAGACAAAAATTATTGCAATAGATGCTGTATCAATAAAATTGTAAAAGTGTAAGTTGTATAATCCTCAATAGATTAAGTTAATAATGTCAAATTGCTTTTTTTTTTAATGTAAACTTTTGGAACTAAGTAATGTGTCAAGCTACTTTTTTTCTTAACAGTGCGCCGTAGCTACGCTCACATCATCGAATTAGTTTAGGATCATTAAATTTTATTGCTCCCACTAAAATAAATAAGGACTAAGTAAGGGTTCCCTTCCTTAATTCAACAACATAAAAACAAAACATGAAATTGGTTTGAGGATACGTACATTGGTGTATGGTATGAATTTATCAAATATATTGCTATACAATATTTAAAAAAAATCGGCTAAGTGCGAGTCGGACTCGCCCATGAAGGGTTCCGTAGCAGCAAGTAACTTAATATAAATAATATTGCGGTTTATGACGTATTAAAAAACTACTTACTACTACTAGATCTCGTTCAAACCAATTCTAATTTTCGGTGGAAGTTTGCAATAGGTACATCATATATTTTTTAGATTTAGGTATCACTCTTTTAATTTATAAATTAGAGAGGGGATACTAATTTTTTGACTTATATAATTATGGGGACCCCAAAAATGTATTGTTTCTTTTTTCTAATTTTGTGTGAAATTCTTAATGCGGTTCACAGAATACAGCTACTTACCAAATTTCAATAGAATAGGCCTTATAGTTTCGGAGAAAAGTGGCTGTGACATACGGACGGACAGACAGACATGACGAATCTTTTCCGTTTTTTGCCATTTGGCTAAGGAACCCTAAAAACTCATTTCTGTTTTATACTTAATATGTTTCTTGAACACTCAACGACGATTAGGTAGTATTGTGATTCACACAATCACAGCAAGATATCCAGAAAAAGTGATAGTACAGCTGTTCATTACATAATTACCAAAAAATACGGCGGTCTATGTCAACTAATAAGGCTGGCTGTCTATGTAAATAAAGCATAAATGAATCGTAACGTCTAAAACACACAGTGTTGCCAATCTATATAAAATAAACTTGGTAAATTGTATCATTTAGGAAACATGTATTTTACATAAACAGCGGTAGATTCGTATACAAAATTTGTTTGTGTGCCAAATCAATTTTACCATACTTATTTTCGTACGTAAAATAACCATGATAATGGCTAATCGTAACGTCTTATTAATTTTAAGGTTTTCTTTGTCAGTCAGTTACTGTTACAAATCATATTATATTATTGCCAACGGGAATGCCAATGACCGGTAGGACGATTTACCATTCGTGTGGGGGATATTTCACCCAATTTCCCTGCTTTAGGATCTTCAGGATCACTCACAGCGTTCCGTCGAACCTGCTAATAGCCACCTTCACTTACCTGGAAAATATGCCATTTAATTTCAGGCATCACTGTTATACTGTTAAATTATAACTTTTGACGTTGTCATTTCGGGGGGCCCTAAAGTAAAGCCCCCCTTGGTAAAGCACTCTGTCATGTTATCGGAACGATCCAAGGTCCACGGAAATGAGAACGCTTGAATCAAAATATTACTAGGTAGGGGTAAGGTACTTTCAACTTTTTGGAGGCTTTTTTGTGACGGGGGTTTTTTAAATTTCTGTTTTATTTTTTATTTTATAATTTTTAGATAGATCTACTGACCAACCCCTTTGATTTGATACCTTTATTGAGGGAGTTGTAAAAAATAATCGCCATTTTGTGCCATCTTGGATTTGAAATTTATTATATTGTATTCTACAAGTCACGCCCTTTCATTAGATACCTATATTGATCGTGTTTTGTAAAAATTTCGTTTTTGCGTCAGGAGTTAATTAAATAGAAACCGCTTAATACTGTTGGATAGTATAAAAACATAACCCTTCTTGGCACTCAGGTAAAAAGAGTCAACAATAAAATACATAATTACCGGCTTCCACGAACACATATTTATTGAACCAGGGTACTCCTGAAACTGAAAATAATAAGTACACCCATGCTCAATAGCGGTACGCTAGATGGCACGCGTCACAACATTTTGTGTTTTAATTTATCGACTTTATTACCAGAGCAAAGTCTGTAGATCTGTAGACGCTCTCACAATAAAAGTAAATATCTGAAGATTACCAAATTGGTAGAAAAATCCTACCTAATCCTAATCCTAGGTATGAATTGCAACACTGATGCCGGAAGTCTCGCATGGCCGGCAGCCGGCAGTTCGGTTCGGTATAGTATAGTTGCGTTGCGGCTGCTGTGGGTCGCTCTCGGTGACTGTTATCATCGAAACTCATTTTTTTTAGGAGTGAGCGGTTACCTGCCTGCTATATTTACAAGACGGACAGCCGAATCAGACGCTTGGACGCTACACCGCGCCGTCACCCTTGGCAACAATAACAGTAAGGTTTATTCTTTTTTTAATAATTACCTAGCTTTAAATTTATAATAGTTGTAGCTGACTTGCTACAAAAACTTATCTATTACTTTCAATCTATATGTTTAGAATATTGTCTTGTCATTTACCTTTGGTCTTTTATGTATTGTTGTTGTTTAAATATGTACCGAGCTCTTGTTTATAAAATACACTTTGGTTTTTAACATTTACCATAGGTTACAAGTTATTTTGCCAGCTTTTTGGATTTAGGTTGTAAATACAAAAAGTCGGCAACAATTTTTACCGGTCTTTACTTTTTAGTAAGATCTGATACAGGACAGAAAAATGTAAGTTAATCAGTGGGAACACAAAACAGCATAGTTAGAATTTTAATATTGAGAAATAAACATGATGATAACAAACAACAATGACAGTCGTATACATAACTAATTATCTATGTTCGACTTTAATCTAAGTATCTATGTATAGTATACTATACAGTATTGTTTTTTAAAAGATTGCACAATTTAACTTTGGTATTGGTTAAAACTTAAAACTACCATCGGCCACTTCTTTGATTTTATTTGTCTTTCAACTCTTCCAGGCTTCCAAAATCGAAAAAAACTCGTTTTCGACAAAAAAATTGTTGAAACCCATTCGACTACGTAAAGTTAGACAAGTTCCATTTGATTGGATCCCGGCGTCATCTATCGTGCGCTCTATAATAATGATAAGTGTTGCGACGAATAACTTATGCATAAGCAACTTTGATCGTGTATATCTGATACTTGGAAATCATTCTAATTTATGTTTTACAGTCTTGGATCGTGTCATGCTTATACGCCTTTTAAAATATACCTACATATTCACAGAACGACGTGTGACCGGTTGTCACAGAGAGGCGTTGAAAAGACTGTCTCGCGTATTTACGGGATATGCACGAGACCGTCATTACCAATGTTCAATCTCGTCTCAATCATAACTGATAATTATAATGTTTGATAATTATGATTTTAATTCATATTTTGTCGACTTACATCGTGTCATACTCATGCGTCTTCTGTACATAATAAGTATAGTTTATTGACAAAGGCGCGTGACTGCGTGACCGGTTGTCACAGAAAAAAATTGATATGACTGCTTCGCGCATTCACCAGGTATTCACTGTCATTATCATTATCAATGTTCCATCTCGTGTCAATCATAAATGATAATATAACATAAATTTCTGATTTTCTCACTTTAAAGATTTTATCGCATAAAATATGCGACACCTTCGCGAATTTAAAATTACACACTCTTAAAGGCGGATATAAAGAGAAGGGAAATTTGAAGTGATTCAGGTGTGGCTCAATAGCTCAGTTGGAAGAGCATTCCCCCTGTAAAGGTAAGGTCGTGGGTTCAAGTCCCACTTGAGCGCTTCTTTTTCCGAAGTATTTCGAAATTAAGATTGATATTTTTTCGTCTACCGTACTGCATACACTTGATTGTTATTTTTAGCTAGAACTTCATTTACTAGACCGTATACTCTATAACAAAATAAATTGTTTTTATTAAAGCCAAAGTATTTGTTTATCCGCTCTCTGGATCTGCAATTTTAAAATAATGTGGTTATTTTTGCATTTAGTAGGCCAGTTCTTGGGGAAGGTTATACGGAGGATAATATCACATTGTGACCTTTGAAGCCGAGGAAAAAATAATGAGAAATAAAGGTGCGGGTGTGACTAGTCCCCAAACTGTATAAATAAAAATGCCACAGATGTTTGTCGACTGAAGCAGCTGTAACTATTTGGCTAGTTCCTTTTATTTTGTTGTAGGTATTTTTAATTGGCATAAAAACTTTACTAAGAGTGAAAAATCCCTAAGTGTAGCAATTAAGTAAGTGATTTCACGGAACTTCGGGAAAAATTACTCATAATTTTGTTATCGTTAATAGGTTGACATAGTAACCGTGGTCATCGTCAAATAAACTTTTTGTATCTTTACAAATCAAATACATAGGGAAATATGAATCTTCTCGGCCGGGACTCGAACCCGCGATCTTTCCCTTACAGGGGGAATGCCTTGACTACCGAGACACGCCCAATGTGATTCAAATTTCTTTTTTTTCTACTTTCGACGGACTTTAGTGAAATACTTAGGTCCCCCTGGATCAGCAAGTTTATAAGTTCCTCGTCGGGAAGAAGAGCTAATATGATATGATAATCTGGCTAAGATGTTGAAAATCAGATTATGGGATGGATGAATAAGTGTGACCGCGGACTCCAAGATGACATCTTTGAATGCAAGCGGGATTAACGCTTGGGTGATAACGAGTTCAGGTTCTTTCCAGTTGCATAATATAAGAAGGACCTTAGTTTTTGTTACAGCGATAGTGTTTTCTACCGCCTATACAATGGTTTGTGCTCAGATGAATTATTTGACATGATGCCCACAGCTACATTCTATCATCGCACCGCTCGCCATAGGTAGGGAATTCATCCCCACACATTGCATCCGAAAACGGTGCGCACCGTGCGGTATCAAAGGAACTTCATCCCACGCACGTCAAGCTGTGAAATGAACTCCCTGCCGTGGTTTTCCCAAGCGACTACAATATGGGGTTCTTCAAGAGGGGCATTAGATGGTTTCTTCAGGGTAGGCAGCACGAGTGTAACGCCCCTGGTGTTGCATACGTCCATAGGCCGCGGTAACCACTTTCCATCAGGTCGGCCTTAGGCTTGTCTGCCATTTAAGTGGTATAAAAAAATCTGTGAATTGTTTCAATATGTAACAATCTTGATCTGGGTAGATTCAAGATTGTCACATTGCACCGCTATCAACTACAGGAGAGAGTTGGAACTCATCCTGCGCATGAGTGAGGCGGCGGGCTATCGCATTGTAGCGTAAAACGACCTACACACACCTTTACGATCATGTCTGAGTGGCTGCAAGCTGTAGCACCAGGACAGCTCCATCAACCTCCTGAAGACGCTATTATATTGGACCCAAAGAGTCCCATACCTCTTCTGAATGTAGTTAGCACACGTACTGCACATGTAAAAAGAAGCAAGTACGTATAATGAATTACATAAATAAATCACATTACTTCTTGAATATAATAAAAATGATGCAGGTGCCTATTTCCAAATGCCAGATTAGGTACGAGATATTATGACATATCGAATAAGATACGATAATTTAAAAACAACATTCCAGATTGTGATCAAAATTGAATGACAATCTCATACTCATGTTTCTACTTATACCCTGTCACCATCTTCAGTACAGCGTCAGTAGATATCAGATGTATCTGAAGTCTTATTTATTCTGTGTCTAAAGCTCGTAACTTTTTTGGAGTCCAAAGTGTAAAGTCAGCTCAACCGTACAACGCACTTTATACACATAATATAAATATGTACCTACCAGACATAAAAATAAGTTTGTTATAGACGTCCACAAAAATAAGCACACTGGAGACCGAAAATTTAATTACACCACTCGATATGTAAAGGACCAAAGAATCCGTTATGTAGGTACCTATGTTGAGTAAGGACTATGACTCTGTGATGCGTGGTGGAGTGGAGATCATACCTACTAGACACTGTTACACGGGTACATCACTTTAAGAACGTATGGACCTTCGGAATGTTAACTCGATAACTCCTGAATCCAAATAAGTATACTGATATAATTATTACTCAATAATCTGATCATCTGTGACTTCACTTATAATATAGATACCTACTGTAAAAGAAAGTATACCTTCAAAAATGCGTTAACACTTTGAACTACCTACATAATATGTACGTTACTTTGATAAACGTTTCTATGTACATGAATGCTATCAACCGAACTGCTGTGTACTACTTTACTTTCCTCATAAATATTTGTTGTTTATATTTGTCAAATTTCAAATTATCGTAGTGATTTACAAATACAAAACGAATAACGGAACTACATCCGTCCAATTCATATATTGTTATTCAATACTTCATTAAATTACGTTACCGAAGATACACGTACAACATGGTTCACCGGTTCACGGGGTTTATGATTTTTGTTTTAATTTTAACAGGTTCCGAGTGTAAGTCAGTGTCAGAATCAGACTCTAACACAGACGGAGAAATGGCTTCCAACTATCCCCACGAAGATGCGATGCAGCTAGGTCATGAGAAATCTGAAGAGAATTACAAAGAGTGGGATAAGTTCTGGAGTAATACAATCACTGATGACAAAAATGGCATACTAAACATATCGCATGGTGAGTTATTCATAACTATATCTAGTTAGGTACTGATATGATTTACTCTCATGAATAATAACTATAGTTCGTTCGCGTTAAGAATGCAGTGATTCGCGTTAATTTAAATCAGTCATTCAAATGACAGGACAAAACCGTTGCGTTCGAAGCAATGTCTTCAACTGGACACTGTGAATTTGACCTTGTAATTTGAAAAGATTTGTTTGGTTAGGCGGCAGGGCTAGGCCGACGAACAATAATTTATGATACACTGCATTCTTAACACGAACGAACTATAGATATAAGCTATCCATTCTTTGGAGTAGGAGGAGGAAGAGGGCACCGTGGCGTCGAATGCAATCAGGACAAACGTCTATATGTGGATGATGATAACTCAGCCTGAATCACAATTTATCTGATGACATATTGATAGTTTGACTCCACTTTTTTGAGTTTCACTCTAATATATGGGCCTAAATGTAGATGATGATGATAATCAATCCATCCTTTCAAATATCTTCCCAAATGTTCACATTATATCACGTACCCTTGCACGTAGGTACATATATTTTTTTCCAAACAAGGTAAACAATTAACAAAGATATTAATAGTTTAATAATGGATTTCTTGATCTGTTTAGGGCTTAAGTAATTAAGGTTAAGAGTTACCTAATATAATCTTGATCTAAAGCATAATAATTATGTATGTACATATTATTATACGATTAATGGTACATTCGACCAAACGCGAGTAAAGTTTATTCCCAGATTAAACTGAGATTAACACCCACACAAAGGCTGTTAATTCTAGGAATAAACTCTACTTGCTTTTGGTCGATCCGGTCCTAAATAAAATAATTTATCAAAAATATTGAGAAAGGACATAGGCTATGTTTAGGTCGCGATAACCGACATCCACGCGGGTGGAGCCGCGGGCAAAAGCTAGTAAATAATAAATAGGTACATACTACGTATTAACTACCTATTTTGTTCATATCACGAAAACAAAATAATTATGTATATTATATTTATATTAACCCAAATTCGTTCCTGCGTGGAATACTGCTCACATCTCTGGGACGGCTCCGCAAAGTACCTATTAGATGCTCTCGACAGGTTGCAGCGACGTGCGGTCCGCATTATTGGGGATCCTGAGGTCACGAACACCCTCGAGCCTTTGCAGATGCGTAGAGATGTTGCGTCTTTGGCAGTTTTCTACCGTCTCTACCATGGTGAATGTTCTGACGAGCTCTTCCAATTAGTCCCACCCTCCCCTTTCCTTCACAGGACGACACGTGCAGGGCTAAGATGCCATCCATTTACGGTGCAGAGTATACCTGCTAGAACCAAGCGTTTCAGTGATTCATTCCTATGCCGCACCACTAAGACCTGGAATTCCCTGCCAGCTCACGTGTTTCCTTCTTCCTACAGTCCCGGGTCCTTTAAGCGGGGCGTGAAAAGGCATCTAATGAGGCCGTCAAGCTGAGTGCCACCACTGTTAACATGGTAAATGTTTACGATGGTGACCCTCTTTCCGAGACTTTGCCTTTAGCTTAACATCAGGCGAGGTGAAGTCAAATCGACGTGCCCTGTATAAAAAAAATAAAAAATCATGGGACGCCAGTGACGCCACTCATTAGTCTAACTTACTTATAATAATTAATAAAGTAATTCATAATATTTAATCTAATTATATTGTATCTTATTATTATGCACGAAAACAAAATACAGATTAATTACTCATAAGACGCCACTTATTTATTATTTTATTATTTTCCTTACACTTAATTATTACATTCATAAGTACGTGTAGGTATATAGTTTTTATCTATAGGTACATATATTCAAGTTGTTCCCCGTGACTATGATTGGAATAGATCGAGGAATGATAAACCATAACCATTATGCATGAATGACATTGACACAGCATAGTACCTACTATGAATTGTAAGCAATTCGAAGTAGGTAGGTACTATGCTGTGTCAATGGTGCATTATAGCGAAATTAAAACATTCTTAATGTATATAATTATCGAACAAAGCTGTTCTGTTCTTATTACTGAACTCCCTTGTGTCGTCAAGTTCACTGGCAAAAGAATGTGCATTGATTTTATTTGATACATTCACTATAAGCATTGTAGGAATAATATATTATTACGTTTAAAATAAATTACTTTTTATTTATTTTATGGATGTCAGCTATCTCTGCCTGACTGACTGATTTCCGATTCATACCTAGGTGCCTAACAATAACTATAGCTGTTTATTAATCACCAGCTGTTGCCTGCGGCTCCGCCCACATTGAATTCTGATCCTGTTCCCGCAACTCATGGGGACATGTTCCAGGGTTAAAAGTTCTCTTTTAGCCATATGAGTGTGAGAGTGTAGCAACTAGCAATCATACAGACATGTTCATAAACTCTCACATTTTTAGTATTAGTAAGATACACAACATTGTCCCATGTGGTGTCCCAAAAGATTAAAGCCATAGATAAGCAAGTTAACCGCAACTTTTACGGACTTTCATAAATTAATAAAATAGTAAAAATAATATTTTAATTTCAGGTGTTGAAATCGATTGGCGAACATCTGCGCAACAAGGGAATGGTGATACTGCAGTAAGTTTATATTTCTCAAAATATATTTTCAGAAAAAAAAAATTAAGTCGAGTTTGGTCGAAATTGGAGCTGTAAACGTAAGAGAGCAGACGCCGGGCTCTAAGTACAAGCTTTGAATGTAACCGGGTTTCGCACTCGAATGAAGATGCTATTTTAACAATAAATAACTTCATCTGCTGCATAATTTGAGTCGTTCAACCAATAAACTAATGTTTCAGAAAAACTCTGCAAATGATGACAGTAACCGACGTTGGGTATTCGCGATGCGTCACGGAGAAAGGGTAGACTTAACTTACGGGCAATGGGTGCCTTACTGCTTCGACGAAAACGGTACTTATACGAGGAAGGATCTGAACTTACCACTAAAGTTAGCTGAAAGGTATGTTGTACACAATACAGCCTGAAGTTTACGCGAATGTCGCTCATTGAAGTAAAACCATTTTTTAACGGATTCTTTTGCTATATTGTTTGATATTATTTACATTTACTTCTGAAAAGTATCCGAAATGTCAGGATAAATGACAATATTACTAAATAAATCGCAATAAAATCCGTTAAAAAGTCATCCTCCGAGTTTTTTTCAAACTTACCTGACCTGTTTTCATTCGCACTGCGAAACGGTCGAACTTCGATATTTTCCGTAAAGCGACTACTATTTTGACCTTCACAACCCACCGGTGAAATCGCCAGAATTGTCCGACAAAGTGTATGGCTAAAGCTGTCTAAATTCCTAAACGCATTTATCTAGTTTTTTGCTCTCATATTATATTCAACTTACGACACCACTTATTCTAAGCAGCTAGTAATACATAGAAGTTATAGTTCGTTGTCTAGATTGGCAATGCATTACTGAATTAAATAATGTATCCCTACAGAGCAGGTGGTAAGGAGTCCTATGCTAGGGATACACCGCTAACCCGCATAGGGCGAGTGCAAGCGCATCTAGTGGGCGAAGGACTGAGGCTCGCCGGTACCAAGATAAAGTATGTGTACGCTTCAGCTGCCTTGCGGTGCGTGGAGACAGCACAGGCGTTCCTTGATGGTAAGTTAAATTCATTATTTAATGCCTTATATTCCAAGGTAAGTCTAGAGGCCTACAATAAAATATCGGCAATTTCTAATCGAAGCTTCGGGCCGTCAGTTCCATGGAACAAATATACCGAAAACGGATTCGAAAACGATACGTGACATTTCGGTTCAGTTTACACCCTACCAGAAGAAAATGGTAGCCCCAGATCCTATCCCTGCACTCTACGAAACAGAAGTAAACTGAATTTTGCCGGACTCTCACTCTCATCATCCCAACATGCCAAATTAAAAGACCGGTACTGTATGTGTATCAAAATGACCATATCAATGTACATTGCAGGTTTACAAGCAGACCCATCTGTGAAGATCAGAGTGGACCCAGGCCTGTTTGAGTACAAAATGTGGCACATGGCCAAAGGCATGGCGCCATTTATGACGCCTATCGAACTTTATAAAGCGGGAATGAATGTAGATCTCAGGTAAATGAGTAGTATTAGTTGAAATTTTAAGATTAATAAAAGAAATGACCTTGAATCTTGTTGAAATGGGAACTAGTGGATAGAAGCGTCGGTAGAAGGTTACGGTATCGGCCTTTTGATAAAGAGGTGGAATGCGGCCATTACATGCCCCAGACGCTGAAAGACGTAATTATATGTATGTACAAATCACAGGTGATGGCACTAGATAGATTGTTAATTTCATATTGTAGGCGGAAAATGTCATCATCATCATCATCATCCACATAAAGACGTTAGTCCTGATTGCATCCGAGGCCACGGTGCCCTCGGAGCTCAGGGTCCGCCTTCCGGCTCTTCCTCCTCCACTTCGCACGATCTTGGGCGTCCAAGGTAGTGATACCGTTTTCACGCATGTCACCCTCCACGACGCCAAGCTAGCACTTCTTGGGCCTACCCCTTCTACCTGGACCGGGTGGGGGCGCCATTGCCAGGCATTTGTTACCCACGTAGCTGGGCGGTTTCCGCAAGACGTGGCCGCACCAGCGGAGGCGGCTCTCTTGCATTTTATCTGCGATGTCACGGACATGAAGGCTGCCGCGGATGCGTGAGTTCCTCACGCGATCATTACGCGTGACTCCACACATCCACCGCAGCATTTTCATCTCCGTGACACGCAGCATCTGCTTGTGCCGCTCCAACAGCGGCCACGCCTCACAGCCGTGTAAGAGGACAGGTCTAATGATCGTTTTATAGACCTGCACCTTCAGCCTGACTGGCATTTTAGAGTCGCAAGTGACGCCAGTCATTTCCCGCCACTTAGCCCACGCGGCGGCAATACGTGCCTTGACGTCGTAGTCGATGTCACCAGAAGCGTGAAGTACAGATCCCAGGTACTTAACCTGATCCGTGCGCTCGACCAAGTCATCGCCTATGCGAACGGGTGTGGGATCTGTTGAGTTTAACGCCAAGTACTCTGTCTTCGCCACATTTAGCTTCAGACCGCCGTTCTCAAGCGCCTCCTTCTTTCACACGTCGCACCAATCTGTTCCTGTCTGCGTCCATCAGCGCAATGTCATCAGCATACATAAGCAACCATGGAGGCTGCTCATGTGAGTCTCTGATACTGTCCGACAAAACGTCTAACACTAAGCTGAACAGGTAGGGACTGAGTTAGGATCCTTGGTGTACCCCGACGGTGATGGGGAAGGTTTTCGTGTCGCCAACAGCGGTCCGAACCACGGAACCGGAATCTTGGTACATGTCTCGGATGGTGTCGATGTAAGCCTCTGGTACTCCTTTGGACCGCAGAGCCCACCAGATCAGCGCGCGAGGCACACAGTCGAAGGCCTTCTGCATGTCTAGGAATAGACAGGCATACAAATTTTAAAATCAGTTAGTTTGAGTTACAATATTTTTGTGTATAATTTCAGCTACAAACCGTACGTGGACCTCGATGTTTCCGTATCAGAGACATTAGAGGAATATTACAAAAGATCTGCAAAAGTTATACAGTCTGTTGTTCAAGACACCGAGGCAGAAGGTAACTTCCAATGTAGCTTCTCATATATTAAAGACAGCTATAATATTCTCTAGATAAACATACACACACATGCACGCACGTACGCACGCACACACGGACGCATACACGTACACGCGCACGCACGAACGAACACTTTAAATAATAAATAATACTATCTGGTTTTTTTTTCAGGCGGAAACATAATATTCGTCGGTCACGCAGCTACACTAGACTTGGCTGCCGTCGCCCTGAAGCGCCTCACCGATACTCGATCAGACTTTCCCCCATACCAAATCCCCAGTAACTTACTCAGGGTCCCATATTGCGCGTTGGGCGCACTGAGGGACAAGCCCTGGCAAGTCGTGTGCCCGCCTTGCCCTCCGTCGATTAATTCTAGCTCAGGGAGGTTCGACTGGAGAATGCTTCTAGACTCATAAGTCGTAAGATACCATAAGAATAGGGGTATGCATACACTTACGTAGATGGCATATAAAACGCAATGTCAGAAAAATGCGCTGGCGTGTACTACCTCAACATTTACTTACTCATGTTTTAGTTGTAAGACGCTTAAGTTTTCTTGTATGTCATATATCTGTAAGTTGATGTAATTTGCTATTTTGTCATAGTTTTGTATTTTTCCAAGGCAAAATAAGTTGTTCAAAACCTCGAATTACAAAATAAGACATTCCTTACATACAAATGTAAGTGAATGTGATAATATCTTCGTAGTGTTGTGAAATAATTTTTAAATATTGTTTTGAACCCCCTGGACCCAAAAGTTGCGCCTCAACAGATTTTAGCGAGAACGTATTTACCTACTCGTACAAATCTGTGACTCAGTCATGCAACTTGGTAAATTGTTATAATATAGAGTACATAACTATTTTTAGTTCCAGTAATCAAGATAAAATATGTATGTATGCTTGTATTCTTTTTTTAGAAGTAGTTAATAGTAAAAGCAAACTGAATTATGAGAAGTGATTTTAAATTGTTGATAATTATTTTTTATAAATTACATTATGTTTTCAATATTAAGTAATTGAAATGCACATGATGATGAATAAATAATTTAAGAACAATTAGAACAATTGACGAACATTTTTTTTTCATTTATAAAAATATATTAAATGTGAAAGAATGCACATGCAAATGAATATATTTAATACTACAATTAATATTTAGTGACATGCCCATAGCTTTTATTTACTGCCATGGGGCCACTCTCCAGTCTCCACTCAAACTACTCGAAGAGTAGCGGCGGCCCGACATTTGCACTAGAAATGACCGCGAGCACTTCGCCTTCAAATGACTATGATCTTTTTTCGCGTAGATAAGATTCAAAATGGTTTGTTATATTTTTCCTCAAAAACCGCTGCTCTTTCAGTGTAGATTGACCCTATTGTGAACTAAGAATTGCCTAGTCACAATCGGTATAGACGACCTGCAATTCGTGATTGAGCAAAAGCTCGTTGATAGTGCTTCCCACCTACCTGATGGAAGAGTGGGAAAGGTAAATAATTTTGAACTTCCGTAACAAGCTATTTGAACAGTGATCTAGCCACTGGAAGTTTTATATTGTTCGTCCTTGATTGTGCTACAATGCTGTGGTATTCCCAAGCGACTACAATATAGGGTTCTTCAAGAAGGGCATTAGGTTTCTTCAGGGTCAATAGCAAGAGTTTAACGCCTCTCGTGTTTCATGCATCTATAGGCCACAGTAAAAACTTTCCATTCGGTGGGCCGTGTGCTTGTCTACCACATATGTAGTATAAAACAGATTACTTTTATTATTTTGAAACTAGCTGATGCCCCCGGCTTCGCCCGTGTGTTCTTGCAACTCATAGGAACCTATTTCCGGGAAAAAAATATTCTGCATACGTTCTATGAGCCTAGTATTCCATGCAAAAAGTATCAGGCTCACAGAAATACCTATTCCGTGACAAAATGGCTGTTTTTAGGGTTTTATCGACAATTAGTCGATTTTTCTCGCCGTAAAAACCATCCTTGAACTTCAACGAACATTTTAAAAAAACTAATTGGCCAAATTGGTCCAGGCGTTGTTAAGTTATGCGCTTACCAACACATTTAGCGATTCATTTTTATATTATAGATAAGTGCTTCCGGTTTTTTTTTATTTGTGTACACATACGTATTTCGTTCAATTCAGTTTAATGTTTATAATAAGTAGTTAAAATGTGAATTAACCATATCTTGCATATTTTTACATTGAAAATCAAATATCTACCTACAGAAAATATAAATAAAATGTAGACTTAGTTTATATTACTATGTATAATTGACAGAATGTTCTGAACATTTTCTAAGGTCTAAGACCAATCTACATAATTTGTATGCTGACAGCTATTAATTTTTTTAAAGGTATCATTTGATATAAAATATTACATCAAAATAACCAGCCAAGTGTGCGTTGGAGCCGCGCTTGAAGGATTCCGTACTATTATGGTGAATTACCTCTCCACCCACTATTGGGAAACTCCAGTGGGTGGACGGGTCGGGACCCATTTTATTGTATTTAACATATGTTTATCTTTCAATGGAAGTTTTACCAGTTTGACATCAAATATAAAAATAGTAAATACATTATCGACAGTTTTCAATGACTTTGGTCTATTAGACGATTAATATTCAATGATAAAAGGCCACTGTCGTATAGCCACTTTAGTGGTTGGTGGAAAAATATACCTTTTCCCTGCTGTAACTATTTACGGAACTCCCTCCATGAACAGGCAGTCAAAAAGTCGATATCGCCGTGTAGCGAATATTTTTCTGTATTTTTTCTTTGTATTGTATACCTTGATAGACTGATTAGGCGTATATGTGGATCAAATAAAACAGTCACTACATGATAAATTGTTTTAATTTCCTTATAATCTGACCTTAAAACACATTTTTGACAATTATTATTAACGTTCCTCCTATTTACATCTACTGTTCACTTCAATAGGTATATCAAACTATTTTTAGCCGTACATCCTCTGTAAGGGCCGATTCCTATTGAAAGCCCAACTACTAAGGGCCAATCCCCACTAAAAGAGCAGCGGCAGCCGGTAGCGGCTTTTTGAGGCAAAATATTAAAAACCAAAATAAAATAAATAAGAAGGCAAAATACGGGAGAAAAAGATCATAGACAAACATATACACATTTTACAGGTTCGCGCCTAGCACATGAGTGGGGGGGGGGGGGGGGGGGGGGTATTGTCTCTGTTGTGTATACTTACGTTAATTTCATAACTGCGGCGGTATAATGTCCTAGTTGTAGTAATTTTTGTCACTCTTTATGAAACAAAAGTTATCTTATCTTATCTTAAAAAAAAAACAAAAAAAACAGGTGATGGAGGCGCGAGCCTTCTCGCAATCATTTCTACACAAGTTCTTACAAAAGTCTGGCCGCCGCCGGCCGCTCTTTCAGGGGGTTTTGACCCTAATACACCTGTCACTGGAGGGAAGAGACAACTGACCTTTTTAACTAAGAGATGGGATCATGAATTGTAGACCTTAGATTTCCAAAAATATCTGACTACAGTGAATATTGCGCTAGCTACAAAGGTAGACCTAACAACTGAATTTAGTTATAGGAATCTTTTACATAATTGCACTTATTTGACTAGACAAATTGGGACAATTGATCAATTACTTAATGAAGAAATGCAAACAAAAACTTAACCTATAAACATAGAAAATGCTAGTCATCACAAACAATAAAATGTAATGCAAGATTAAAATGATAAAATCAAAGCTCAAAGGCGTTCTTTTTTTTTAAATAAGCCTCTAGTTAACACTCCTGGTTATACCTCACTAACATTGACAGTACTGTACTGTATTTATGATCAAATGACGGCCGTCTATACTAGCTTTAATTTCAGAACAAATTAAGCAAATAACTATTATTGCATAATTTGAAAAATTCAACCCTTGTTCGAAATCATATTCTAACTGCCGTCCATACTATGAAGAGATCAAATTCATATAAAAAGGGCTCCTTATAAAATAATGTCTTCAATGATTTATTTGACATCAACGTTAGAGTAATTCAATCTTTCTGATAAAACTTCTTCCACAATCTTTTGTATCATCAGTCTGTCCTCTGCTTTAATATCCTCAGGTTTCGTTTTGTCATCATATAATTTTCTATCTATTAACCTGACTATAACCTCTTCTACGATAGAATCGACATTTTCGTTCGTTACTGTCGCATCAGGCGAATTCATTATTTTATCTAAAACTGTTTTTGGTTGTTCTTTCTCTATGGTGTCAGTTTCAACATCGGTATCAAGTTTTTGTGGTTCTAAAATAAATTCCTTATCAGGTATATCACCTCTTCCATCTGGTTCTTCCAATTCTGTCGTGACGTCAGATATGATACGATCGGAAAGTTCGTCAGCAATATTTTTGTGACGCTTCATAATTTCCCTCAGTTTCTCTTTGGCGGATGCAACAACTTCTTTTCGAGTTTCTAGTTTGATTTTTTCTATAGCTTTCTTCTTTCTTTCCTGTCGTAGAGTCTTTAAATCATCGATGGCCTTTTTAGCTTTATGTAATTTTGGATTTGCAGTTTTATTTTCATGAAGTATTGGTTTTTCTTCAACTGTTTTTAAATTAGATTCCCGTATTTCATCTTCAGGTTGCGTGTTATCTTCGGATATTATTTTATATTCAGATGATATTTTACCTTCATCTAGTGTATTATCTTCAACTGCTGTGTCTTCATCTATTTCAACATTTTCAACAATTTGCTCATCTTGTTCAGCTATTATATTAGCTTTTTCTTCAACAAGGTCCACAAATGGTTCAGCCTCTTCCGATATACTCTTTTCTTCAGAATATTCATTATCAATCATAGGTTCTTCTGTTATTTGGGTTACAACTTCATTTGATTTTGGGTCTGGAGGACTATGTCCATGTGGATATTCCCGGAAATCTCTTCTCTCTAGTATAAATAAAGCTGGTTTAGTTTTAATTCTTACCGGAGGCATCAATTTATAATTCATAGCTACTTGTGAAAACGATTCTATGCTGTCTAAAATAACATGTGTATTCATAAAATATTTTAAATTTGGTGAATATTTGCTTTTTGCTTCAATAAGAAGATGTGTGTACTCTTGTAGCTGCTCTGGTTGTAGAGATTCGTTTTTGCTGTACCTCCAATGATCATGAATCTGTGTGTACCTACTTACACCAGTTTGCGCAGCCAAATTACAAATGTGAACATGGACGAATGGTTCGTTTTTCAAAAGTTTATGGAATCTGGAACAGAACAAAAAGTTTTAACGATATTCCCAAAACAAATAATATCTATACTAGTAGAAAATTAGAAACAAAAAGTTTTAACGATATTCCCAAAACAAATAATATCTATACTAGTAGAAAATTAGAAACAAAAAGTTTTTCGATATTCCCAAAACAAATAATATCTATACTAGTAGAAAATTAAATGAATGGCTCACATACCTGGTAATGGCTACTCCGCCCGGATAGTTCGTCATCGCCACCAGTATGAATGCTAATGATATGATAATATTGCCTATTATTACGACAATTGTTCCCCAAAAGAGTAATTCATAAATAGGTGCTTTCGTTCGTCTTATATATCTGAAAATAAAGGTTGGGATAATTTTAGCACATTCTTTTAACATTTATTTATTAGTTATTGGCTTCATTTATTCGCAAGGGGTCATAAACAAATGACATTGCAGAAAATGACGCCAGGTGTATCAACATCAAATGGCGCGTGACCCCAGCAGATGAGCAGCATCAAAAGAATTTCTTATTGCAGAAAATAGCTTGGAACTAGTGTAAATGTCCACGAACTTCGTGCGAACAATTAGATATCAACATTTTCGCTTCCTTAACTGAACATGAGTTGTTACGATGTAAGGTCACAAGTTAGGAGTGTATAGAAGTAATGCCTCACTTTTCCTACTTATCTAGATAATTATATTTCAGATGCATATAATTCTTACTTACATATAGGAGCAGGCTGCGGCCGACGCCATGTTGAGCAAAGGGAATACGTATATAATAAACCTGAGTTCCTTGTGCGGCAAGAACGAATACAGTAATATGTACACAAATGCTGGCGCGGCATACTGTATCAATCGCTTGTCTAAGTACAAGCCAACTGGAACTAAAACTAAACTGGGCCCAAGGCCACGCGGCAGTGCTGAGTAAAAATACCATAAGAATGGTGATGTCTGTTGTTGAGTTAAAGAATTTATCAAACATGAAAGTATAAGAGGCCTACATTTATTTAATACACATTATCACACCAGTATGTAGTTCTTATATGTTTATTTGACGATGACTTTCCACCTCAGATCACAGCAAACTGTTATCTGAGCTTTCCACGATGCGCAATTCTGTGGACGGATGTAGATCAGCCAGCACCGACAATCCGCAAGGCTTCGTCGCTAACTTTAATGCATAGCGGTATGGCCTTATTCCATCTGTGTAAGTATGGACAAGCTGCCACATATATTCTCTTTCATATTGCATTTAGAAATGTCAAGAAGCAATTGAAGCTCGCCACCTATTACATTGGGACCTAAACATAATATGGCGAACTGAACGAAACTGCCAGGACCTCTGCATACCCCTTCGGGTAATACAGGCGTGAGTTTATGTTATATGTTATATTATGTTTAAAAAGCAATTGATGAATGCACTACGCGGTAGTACGGGTAATCAACCATGCATGTAGAAATCTGCTGAATGGCACACTATGGAAAGCCACCTTAAAATAAGTTATCGGACATTATGGAAAGTCGCCTTAATATAACTTTTTGAAAGGATACACCCCAATCAGAGCTCTTGTTCAATATTGTGTTGTACCAGAATACTTCAGCTTCTGGCCACAATAGCCGTCCCCAAAACAGTGAATCTATGGCCACAGTGAGAGCTACCAGTGCAATGCCAGCTGGGATTGTTATCTTGAACAACCTGAAAGGTCAAAAAAATTTGAGTTAATTATAAGTCTATTGGGGTAGTTATCTTCGAGGGGTAGGTAACTGGGCACTAAACTGATGAATTTCGCCGCGAGACCAAGCTTAGCCAGCTTCATGCGCCTTTATATTGGGATAGATTAAGTTAGAAGCGTTAGAATGTTATCCTTCAGTATACCTTTCTGTTTATTTATTTTTTTATTTATTTACAATATGATTTTTTTTTCTTCAGAATAATTTATCACCGCACTATTGATGGCATTGGGAGATAACGAAAAAGGCTTACTTCAAATCAGTCATATATATTGAATTAAATAAAGTGTGTAATTAGTTAATGAAATAAATAAATAATGGCAATAGGCTCGCCACCTATTACATTGGGACCTAAACATGAACTGGCGAAATCTGAATGCTAGCACCTCTGCCTACCCCTTCGGGGAATATAGGCGTGAGTTTATGTTATGTTATAAAGTGTCAAGCAAAATAATATTTAGCTCTTAATTAAGTTGCTAAAAACAAGTTAAAATAACTAATAAAAACATGGATAAAATAGAAGGGAAAACTGAATCATATCGGGCGTGTCTTGGTGGCCTAGTTGGTTAAGGCATTCCCTCTATAAGGGAAAGATTCGGGTTTCGAGTCCCACCTGGGAAAATTCATTTGTCCTGAAGTACTCATTCAAAAGTTAAAATAAAAAGCATTGTTAATTTTGAGATTTTTTGACTGAATTCACTCACAGCACACATTGTTGCGGGGTAAGATAAATATTCACAACTTACGTTTTGAAATCAATCTTCTTGAAATATAAACCTATGATGAGAAACAATCCAAAGAGTATAGCTAGTTCTGCTCTAAATATAACTATTGAAGCTCCAGCTGATACTATGAATAGCTTATGTCTACCAGACAGCCAACCTTCAAATGCCAGTAGCACTAAAACAAGACAATGAAGATTGTAACTGGCTTGTACATCTATTACAATAATTAATACACATTATTGCTGAATCTGCATCTAATTTCACTTTACGAATTCTATATAATTATGGAACACTATATCTATCATTACTATTACTATTAATTACTACAAGTAATTCGGAGTAATAGATGAAGTGACAATACAAGATGCAGGTATAATGTCCATACAGATGGCAACATCAGTACTGTTCAAGTGTGATATTACTAAATGGATTCTCTATATGTAAATCTTTCCATATATTTTCATTGCAAGTGGGCGCTTTTCCCATTCAGATGGAAAAATTATTACTACTTATTAGGTCTGTTCAAGGATGAAATTACTAATGGATTTAAAGAGATCTTTCTGTATGAGCAAAAGCTTAGTTATAAAAACTTTGGTTTAGAGATCAAAACACAAATATTTTATTTTGTTGTGACCATTTTCACAATCATTTTTAATTGTTCAGGTAAAGTTGTAGTTGAAGCTAATGTGTAATGAAATTAATTATTTGTTAGACTTGGACAAAGTATAAGTTTTAAATAACTAGCAACTCACCTAAAGGTAACACCATTATATTAGGTAATGGCCGGCTCATATAAAACATGAAATGGTACTGGGTCACTGTGATGAGAGTGTACCACCATGTAAATGTATTGCCAAACTGTTTCTGTAATACATTTCTCAAACGACTCCATGCTGCTATTACTGATAATGATAGCATTAGACGAACTGAAATAAAAAATAATTTTATATGTATTGTTATTGTGTATTATGAAATAAATATATTTTTATAATATTATATGTATTGTATTCATTAGACTTCAAATAATAGATTGTATATAATTATTTAAAAATATGTGTACTTATAAAATAACAGAAACAATGGTACATGTTTTTCTTTTTGCAATTTGACAGTTAACACTGTTAACTTCAAAACATGTAACTTTTACATAGAAGTCAAAGAAGCTTTTCATAGTTTAAACTTAAATTACCTACTAATTAATACTCACTAACCTACATATTGCATCCAAAACTTGTTGATTCCAGTAATATGAAATATTGTTACAATTGGTGCTGATAGAGCCGAAATTACTAAAGGACCAATGAATGTCCGCGGCACAACTCCCGGGAATTCGTTATGATCATACTGGAAAAAATAGAAATCAATAGATTGCTAGAGCAGCGACATGAATCCAAAATTAGAACTTGTAGACACCTGTGATAGGTTATGTCGATGATATAAAATATCGTGACTGGCTTGAATATTGAAACTCTCTTCTACTTTTGTGAATGGGCAAAGCAAGACGTGCAAGCTTGCAATTATATAGAGTAATTGAACCATTTCTTAGAACACTAGTCACTTCAATAATTAATCAAATCAACCCATATCATAAGCTAGCACTTTATTTTCGTAGCGAACACCGAACACCGTACATCAAATGACAATATTGACACTGACAATGACATCACTTATGTCAACAAAGTCAAAGTCATTAATGTCAAGCAAAATAGAGATAAAATAATTACAGAAAACTATTAAAAAATCGATTAACATTATCCTTTTCGATTCAACCTGGGTATATTATGAATATTATGACATTCTAATAAAAATAAATTCAAAATTCAGTTTCAATCTAATCTCAATCTCTCAAATGTCAAAAATATCACGATATCTATATATGTCCTTCCTTGAAAAGTAATGTGAGTTTTTGATTTTGACCACACGGAATAGAAAACTGTTCCGTGATTTTGATTTGCAGTCAGTATCGAAATAAAAATATGAACAATGGCCAAAAACGAGTCATTTATTGCATGTAAATTATATTAATAATTCAGGTTATTAATTTATACATCCAGATTATCAATTAATTTCGAATGACAACAAAACGTAGTTTTGACAACAATCGTCAACAATGGTGGAACGGATACCGTGACATTTTATGGCAGTATTCGTTGTCTGATACGAAAAATATCAATAATGATCAATAATTCACACGAAATAACCTGTGCGATTATATTGCAATAATATTTCGCTCTTTCTTGACATAAAACTTTAAGAATGTGTGATGTTTGTTCGGAGTTTTCACAGCTTTTAGTAAATTGTAAGTTACATTGTTTCGAAATTTTGGAGTCCGTTTGGTCTTCTTCAAATATTTTTGTTAGTTGGAGATAAAACAATCAAAATACTAATCTACTAATTAGTAAATAAGTTATTGTGTTCAAATAAAACATTATAAAACCGTGGTTTTAGGTGAATCCAGATTAACCGACGATGTGTCCCAGTATCCAACAATAACTCAGTCAGAGCTAGATATAGTGCTGAACTACATTCTTCCATGGCCACAAAGGTAAGAAATTCTATGTAATATCACTCTAATTCACTCCCATTCAACTTTTATAGGAAATCTTATAAAAGTCTCAACTGCTTTGTTTGTCATGTTTCATGCCCTTGTCTTTTAGGAGTTTTCAAAATATACCCAGTGGCACACTCTTGATTAGTTTATTCTCCCATGGAATCATATCTTAAATATTATTTGACACTATTCTTAATTAAGCTTAGTTTTAGTTTAGTATTTAAGCCAGGTGTATCCTACCAAGATCGTTATTGCCCAAATCAACTATTACCTGCTAGCTAGTATAGCAGGTATACTTATTTGATATATATTATTTGACAATATTTTGGTGCAGTCTTTCAAATCTAAATCACAAGAAAGTGTTGGAAAGTGGAGGCCTGCTTTCAAAGTTTTGGACATAACTAAGATATACTATGATGATGATAGTATCAGTTAAGCATTTCAGCTTTATTAGAAACTAAAGTGATTATGAGTACTTTAGAAAATTGATTAATTTTTAAATATCTGTGTAGCATATTTCTACTTTGTTTTAGACAATGCATGTGCTGCTATCGGGATGTGAAGAATTTTGAAAGATTCTATCTTGTAGTTCAGAGCATTTTATGTTTATCTGTATGTCAACTAAAACAACTAAAAGATGAACTCCTAGAAGCAGCTAAATTAGCTCCAGTACCTGATAGTGTACAGGAAAAACAAAAACCTGAAACAGACAGCGCCTCCCCCAATGATGACAAGCCAAATGAAGAGAATGAAATATCACCAGAGCCAGATATACTTAAGCCATCACCTGAGAGCCCAGAAGAGCCAAAAGATGTTGAGCCACCTCCTGTTCCAACTGAAGATACTGAAGTATGGTCCATGCAGCAAAAAGAAAAGCTCATGCACATTGTCTCCAAAATTTTCCTACTGAACTTTCCACTATACTTAGCTTGTAAGCACTCAGCACTCAGCCGCTTAGATGACTTATCAGCTCAGGAGATTTCAAATTTGAGTTCATACTGTGACTTACATGATACAGAAATACCAGCATACTTGCTCCGTAATGTCAGCTTGTTCTGCAAGCTTGGTGGAGTTTGTGCTATGGCATCAGTATTTGAATATGCTACACCTTCCAGTCTGCCGTTATCTATGGCACATGCTATTGTGGCAGCTGTTGGTAATCTGAAGTTGTGGTTAAACTTTAGAGCAGTGGCGCAGCTCTTTATGCCGTTGAGGACTAAGATATTGAAGTACATGTGTAGTTTGGAGGATAAAGATCTTAGGGTACCAGCAGTGAAGTCTATGGCAGGTAAGACATGAACTTTACATTACAGCTGCAATTCACCAGTAGAAATGTGTTCAATCAAACTGGGTCATCATCTTTAATTGAAGTGTTGATAGCATAGGCAGTAATCTTCCTTATGATCAATAGGTCCTGTGTTTGTATAGTGGCCATTGTATTACCAATATGATCCCACTCCTAACACAGCTTAGCTGAAGGGATTAGGAAGAATAATGATAATTTTGGTGACTAGAACCTCTAAAAAAACATCAAATAATACATGAAAATTCAGTTTACTTGCTTGCTTGTGAATGATGTTAACAATTCAATTATATCTAGTAATAGATTTTTTCTAATACTATTAGTGGTCTGTGGCTAGCTACTATGGCCTAGTGGTATGGGTAATGGACTGCTGAGACGAGGTCTCGGGTTCGATCCCAGGTTTACCATGGCACACACCAATGACTTTTTGATGCTTTTCAAAGTTATTTGTATATTTATCGCAGCTTTATAAGTGCCCAGTCAATGGCAATAGGCTCGCCACCAATTACATTACGTCATTAAGTCCGCCTGTGTACATGTGTGCATAAAGTTTAAATAAATTAATAAATAAATACATTGGGACCTAAACATAAACTGGCGAAATGTGGGTGCTAGCACCTCTGCCTACCCCTTCGGGGAATACAGGCGTGATGCTTTTCGAAGTTATGTGTGTATTTATCACAGGTTTATAAGTGCCCGGTCAATGGCAATAGGCTCACCACCTATTACATTACGGCATTGAGTCCGCCTGTGTACATGTGTGCATAAAGTTTAAATAAATAAATTCATTGGGACCTAAACATAAACTGGCGAAATGTGGGTGCTAGCACCTCTACCTACCCCTTCGGGGAATACAGGCGTGAGTTTATGTTATGTTTTACTATTCTGTTTGTAGATTTTATGTGGGGAGCAGCTAAAGAGCCTATAGACGCCCCTCTTGTGTTTGATGGCGACGGTCTAGCACTAGCCTTCAAGTACTTCAACAGTAGCACACTAACGATGCGCTTGGCCGGTGTGGCGCAGATCAATGCGCATATTGCAGCGCATAATGAACTTTGTGCGGGGGAACCTGCTGCTGATGCTGAGATCGCAGGACAGCAACTTGCCTCTTGGCTCACTTATAACAACATTATTGAACACCTGTTTGGACCAAATTTGCATGTGGAGGTAACTTTCATGTCTCTATCTATCTCTATCCTATCATATACGTCAAGATGTAAAATTCTATTAAATTCTGGATATACTTTTGTCACCTTAAACATTAATTTCTGTACTGTTTCTTTCTATTCTGTTAATTTCTGGAATATGTTAAAATAATCTCTAGATTAATATTGTTTATGTTTTTTTTTACCTTGTGGAAATTGTGGAGAAAGACAAGACGATAGCAAAAATATAGATAACTAGCTTTTGCCCGCGGCTCCGCCCGCGTGGATGTCGGTTATCGCGACCAAACATAGCCTATGTCCTTTCTCATGGTCTAATCTACCCCTATACCAAATTTCATCAAAATCGGTTCAGTGGTTCAGGCGTGAAAGCGTAACATACAGACAGACAGACAGACAGACAGAGTTACTTTCGCATTTATAATATTAGTATGGATGAATGTATTATGAATGTACTATTCTGTACACATTTATCAATATTATGTATTTACTTCTACAGGTGATAAAGCAATCTCATATGATCCTGAAGTTCCTAGCAGTAGAAGGTCGCGTGACTCCAGACCACATTCTGTTGATTTGGGCGGCGGCGCAGCTGAAGCACTGCGGTCGGCAGGTGTACGATTTGCTGCCGGGGTTCATCCGCGCGCTCGCCCCTAAACCCTGCGCGCATCTCTACAGCTTGCTCTGTTCACTGCCACCTAAAGAGCATACTGAACAGGTAACAGTTTTGGACTACTATTTTTTGTAGCAATTGTATTGTGGGGCTAATTGCACACACCTTGATAATATTGACAATAAAATGCGTACGGTCCCAAATTGACAGCCTCTGGCGTGGCGGTAGTGAACGCGACTGCTACCTAGGAGGCGCGGCTTCGATCCCCGCTCAGTGCAAATGTTTGTGTGCATGAATATGGCTATTTGCATTGGTCTGGGTGTTGTAAATATGTATTTACAAAAAAAATATCGAAGTATGTTTATCCACATTCTAGATTCCATAAACACAAGCTTACCATGGGTCTAGATAGCGTTGTGTAGAATGTTGTGGAATATAGTTATAGCACATGACTCAATATTACAGAGTCCACACATTATTGGTGTTATGTATTTTGTACGGTTCACCGTACGCATGCAAATATATTAAAACGATGACATGAACTATTTATGTTCGATGTAAATAATTTAGTGCAATAAACGCATTCATACCGTGCGGTCGCTGTATATTATTTACACCGTCCCCGTGCTAATTATCATCCTTATCAACTTATCACAAATAAATGTAGCCACGCAAGTCGTTACATTTAATGGTCCTTCGAGTTTTTCGAGTTCTCATAGCTCAGGACCTCGGTTTCGCGTTTTCTACGAGCCGCGGTTTTGGGAGTTAGTGGTTACAATTTGTACCTACTGAAGTTATCATCGCATAAGCTATATTCTACTTGTGAGTATAGATCTTTGTGGTAGCGCATCGGCTCAATCGGCCTCCCACCAGCGGGTCTCACCGATTGAATTGAGACTAGCGTAATACCACAGGGGTTGCAAATTCACTGAAGTAGACAGTGGCATCGCAGCGTGCCATCAATTATCAGCGACATTCTAAGGCTGTTACATCATCGTGTTTGAACATTCTTCCTGTCATCAGTACGTGAATCTTACAATCATCATGGAAGAAATCTTCAAGCGCCAAAGTCAAATTATCAAGACTATCGAACGAATCTGCATAAACTTTTCTAAAGACGGGCCTAGCCGCAAGACAAAGGAGTATATTGAAAAAAGATTATCAGCGCTAGACTCTCTTTGGGGTGAGTTCGACTCTAATAACGAATTATTGAATGCAGAAGAGGAACGGAAGCATGACTACTTTACGAACAACATTTATACAAGGATGAAAGAGTATTATGAAACTGAGAGAAAGGCAATCGCATCTTACCCTGTTGCATCGACATCATCGGCTGTTGAGGTGCCTGACAACGACGACGACACGTTTGACGTCCCTGTCAGCAACAACTTGGACATGCACTTCGACGGCCGAAGGACCGCGGATGAGTTGCTCGCCCAACAAAGGACGAATTTCAGAGCCTTTTCACGTATCATGGAGCGAATCAAAATCAACGAAATGGAAGAAAAGTGGGAGTTTGAAGATCAGCTAAAGGAGTTGCAACGACGTTGGCGTATCATCGATGAACAGCATCTTCGTCTCGATAACGTTTTACAAGGCCAGGACAGACAGTACGAATCTGAGTTTTTACGTTTCGAGGACAAGTACAATGACATTAAAAGACAACTCAACCGCAAATTAAACTCAACATGCCACCTACAGCAATCAACGCCTAAGGTAGAGATTCCCGTATTCACCGGACGATATTCCCAATGGCCCACGTTTTTCGATCTTTTTAAGGAGACTATACATAATAATACCGGACTGAGTAAGGCTCAAAAAATGCAGCACTTGAAGGGAAAACTAAAGGGCGAGGCAGAGCGCCTTATACAGCATCTTAACATCGCATCTGAAAATTACGATACGGCATGGGATATCCTCACCCATCGGTATAACAATACACATGCTCTATTTACCCATCAAATTGAAATATTTTTAAGCCAGCCTAATATCAATAAGAAGACATCATTTGAGCTCAAGCGCCTACACGACACGACAATGGAGACTATACACGCGATCCACAACCTAGGCGTAGACACGTCCACGTGGGATCCTCTATTAGTACATCTCATTGCCAAAAAATTAGACCCCGACACTTACACAGACTACAAGGAAGCCCGCCAATCTCCGCGAGACCTCCCGAGCTTCGAAGAGCTCATGAACTTTATTGAGAGCAAGTTCGTCGCACTCGAACCTATCAACAAAAGGGAGAAAGTCGCATCCGACAGCAAGCCAGCCACATCTCCTCAAACACCAAAGGGTTCATCTTACAAGCCCAGTTATCAACAATATAGAAATCGAAACAGTTATCAAGCCGCCCCTACATATACACCTAAGTGCCCTTTGTGCCACGCAGAACATGATCTATACAAGTGTAAACGGTTCCTTAATTTATCACCAGAAGCAAAAATGAAGGCACTTACGAAACAACAAATATGTTATAATTGCCTATTCAAGCACTTCGACAAGCCTTGTATTTCGACACGTCGTTGCAAAATTTGTAACAATGAACATCATTCTATAATTCACCACGATATTATGAAATTGCAGTCGTCAGCTCCAAATAATTCTACACCTTCGACAAGTTCGTTGCCCTCTACGCCGGAAAACATCACCTACGTACCTCCGCCGTCCAACAAACAACTCAACGTGAATCACGTGGCCACCGAGGGCGAAGAAATATTACTTACAACTATAGCAATTAAAATCAAGTCGAACGACAACACCTATATCGTACTAAGAGCCCTACTGGATCAAGGCTCGCAAATATCACTCATATCGGAAAGCGCCGCTCAGATGTTAGGGCTACAAAGACAGCGATTTAACGCTTGTGTGTCAGGCGTAGGCGCTACATCAAAACAGAGCAAGGGCATGGTCAATTTAGAATGTGAATCTATTTATGGTGACTACACGTTCAACACACAAGCGTTAGTCATATCACGTGTAATTGGAAATTTACCCAACTCCACGTTTAGCAAGAAGTCGTGGCCACACTTACAAAATATCAACCTCGCAGATCCTGAGTATAACATATCGAAGCCTGTTGACTTATTATTGGATGCGAGCGTTTACTCAGATATAATAATGAGTGGACTAATCAAGGGCTCGCCTCAGGCGCCCATAGCCCAGCAAACTAAGCTCGGCTGGATATTGTCTGGCAGCGTTAAAACATTTAGCTGCAATGTTATTATAAATCAAGTTGGCGATATATCAAAATTTTGGGAGGTCGAAGACATTCACCAGCCCTCTCCGACCATGACAGAGCAGGAGCAGTACTGCGAAGACTTTTATTCAGCAACTACGCGTCGCCTGGATAGCGGCCGGTACGAGGTCGCTCTCCCCATGAAACAAGGCTTCGAAAACAATCTCGGCGCATCTAAATCAAAGGCTGTTATGCAATTCAAACAAATAGAGAAAAGGATGACTAATAATCACTCGTTTATGTTTGAATACGAGACATTACGTCACATGCGCCCGGCTGACGCTACCGCGACCCAGCCCACGTGTTATCTACCGCATCATGGCGTATTGAAAATGGACTCTACGACTACTAAGTTACGAGTTGTTTTTAATGCGTCTGCGAAAACAAGTAGCGGCTACAGTCTTAATGACTTAATGGAGTGTGGTCCCAACTTACAGCAGGACCTCCAAGCCCTCATCCTAAAATGGAGAACGCATAAATACGTCGTGACTGCAGACATAGAGAAGATGTTTCGCCAGTTTCTTGTACGGGAATGTGATCAACCCCTACAATCGATCATCTGGAGAGAGTCGCCTCAGGAGCATCTACGTGAATATCACTTGACGACCGTAACCTACGGCACCAAAGCAGCGCCATTTTTAGCAATGCGGACACTAAGGCAGATAGCTAGAGATAACCTCGCCCGTTACCCACTAGCGGCCGACGCGATCGAAAACTGCTTCTACACCGACGACCTTATGACTGGACACGATACCATAGCGGAAGTCAAGCTATTACAAGGCCAATTGATAGATGTCCTAAAATCAGCTGGTTTGAACCTCCGCAAGTGGTCCAGCAATAACCTGGAACTCGTGAAAAACTTACCGTCAGACAACGCTAACTTACCTTTCGAGTTCAAGGACTCCGGGACTAGGAAGACTTTGGGCCTCCGATGGAACTCATCATCCGACGCCTTTACATTTCAAAATAAAATCACATATCAAGAAGGCCAAGGCAGTCGTACAAAGAGACAATTTTTATCGGACATTTCAAAAATTTATGACCCCTTAGGCTGGCTCTCACCTATCACCATTAAGGCAAAAATATTATTCCAAAAAACGTGGCTTTTGGACTTACAATGGGACGACGAGTTGCCCGCTGAAATACTTACTGAATGGCAGCACCTCCGCGAGGACCTGAAAAACATCGAAAAAATTAGTATATCACGATATATGGGAAATAAAAACACATATCAACTTCATGGCTTCTGCGATGCCTCAGAAAAGGCATACGCGTGCGCTATCTATGTCGTAACAAACAACGATAAGGGCGAGTACACATCGCGACTCATAGCTGCAAAAACTAAAGTGGCCCCCCAGAGCAAACCCTTATCACTACCGAGGCTGGAGTTACTAGGTGCCTTACTTTTATCTCAGCTCATGAAAAAGGTTATCGACTCCATCACTGCTGAAAAAATTGTTATCAATGCATGGTCGGACTCAATGGTAGTACTTGGATGGCTTCAGGGTGACGTATCCCGGTGGAAGCAATTTATCGCCAATCGTGTACGACAAATTACAGATATTATTCCAGCATCCCACTGGCGCCATGTTAAATCTGAGGACAATGCCGCAGACTGCGCCACCCGAGGACTAACATCCGTCAACCTGCAACAAAAACTGTGGTGGGAAGGACCGCAGTGGCTAACATCATTCGATCCTCGTGAAATGACCCCAGTCAAAATCGAAGCTCCAACTATTGAAATAAAGAAGACATATGTAAACACGGCCTTACAACAAGAAACCTTTATCATTCAATTATTGAATAAATGCAGTTCATTTACCCGAGCAGTGCGCATCGCCGGATGGGTGTCACGTTTCGTGACCCAGTTGCGCAAGCGTCACAACACTTCGGACAAAACGAAACACGCTGCAAATAAAAATATACTGTCGACATCCGAAATACAGGATGCACAAAACATTATTATCAGATCGGTTCAAGCAACTGAGTTTCAAGATGAAATATATCAACTAAAGAAAAAGGGCCACGTGCGAAGTAGCAGCAAGTTATCAAGTCTCAACCCATTCCTCGACGAGCATGGCATATTGCGAGTTGGCGGACGGTTGCATAATGCAAAAATAAGTTATGCTGCGAAACACCCTGTAGTATTACCGACGAAATATCATCGATTGACCGAGCTTATTATTTTACAATCGCACATTTCCACGCTACATGGTGGACCTAAGCTCACTCTATCACATATTAGAGAAAAATTTTGGATTCTCAGTGGTATACGCACTGTGAAAAAGCAAATTAGACTGTGTATCAAGTGCAGGCGACATAGTCAAGAGACAAATCAACAGATCATGGCCGACCTACCGACCGCGAGAGTAACCCCTACGCGCCCGTTTACCAACACGGGTGTTGACTTCACGGGCCACGTGGACATCAAGGTCAATAAAGGGAGAGGCATTAAGACCGTCAAAGGCTACGTCGCCGTCTTCGTGTGTTTGGTGACCAAGGCCGTGCACTTGGAGCTGGTATCGGATCTCAGCACAGCAGCGTTCCTCGCCGCCTTTCGACGTTTGTGCGCGCGACGGGGTACACCAAGACACGTGTACTCCGACAATGGAACTAACTTCGTTGGCGCCGACCGAATGCTACAGAAGGAATACAAGGCAATTGTAGAGAGCTTGGACTCAAATTTTATCAAGGACATCAATGGCATGGACATCACGTGGCATTTCAACGCCCCGGCGTGGCCTAGCGCAGGAGGATTGTGGGAAGCCGCAGTAAAAAGTATGAAGTTCCACCTCAAGCGTGTGCTGGGCGAACAGAAGCTCACCTACGAGGAATTCATTACTTTACTACAGCAAATCGAGGCGTGTATGAACTCCCGCCCCCTGTGCCCGCTAAGCGAAAACTTGGAGGACGCTTTTCTCACACCGGGTCATTTTTTGATTGGTGACTCACTGTTATCAAGGCCACAGACCGACCCGGAAGATATCAATTTACCTGCGAGATGGCAGTTAGTACAGAGCATGAACAAGGCCCTTTGGAAGAAGTGGTCCAGTGAATATCTACAGCAGCTTCAATCGAGGTCGAAATGGAGAACCCCCAAAAGAAATTTAGAAGTAGATGATCTTGTGGTTATTAAAGAAGAGAACATGCCGCCCGGCAAGTGGGCGATGGGACGTGTACAAGAGCTGCACCCCGGAAAGGATGGCTACGTTAGAGTCGTCTCCTTAAAAACTCAAAACAACGTCATCAAGCGGCCAATAAATAAGCTCGTATTATTGCCAGT
This sequence comes from Eilema sororculum, assembly GCA_914829495.1. Lineage (NCBI taxonomy): Eukaryota > Metazoa > Arthropoda > Insecta > Lepidoptera > Erebidae > Eilema > Eilema sororculum. The sequence goes on along the minus strand of OU618553.1, from coordinate 9,577,713 downwards.
ACACGAGACGGCCAAAACAAGCATATAACGCCCGGATGAGCCGCACAGTTCGCCAACAAGCCAAGACGGCATGGCACGCGAACGTCGCCGTTCACCTAACAGACTATCATCATACGCTCATTTTATTTCCATGGCGTTACTGTTTTTCATGACACTCATATTACCAAGCACGCAACAAAACACCTTACTATACAACACGACCGCTCTGAATAGTCAACAAAGTTTATACTTTGATAGAGTTTCTGATCTACAACATATACGAGATGAATGGAAATTGATTATTTATTATAATATGTCTTCATACTGGAATGGATTAGCGAACATACATAAATACTTATATCACCTAAAGGAACTGTGTCACAATCAAAACGCTCAGTATGAGAGTATCATATTGCAACTGGATCACGAAACATATGAAATTGAACATTATAACTATACTGTACCGACTTTTCCATACATTGCCTTCAACATCAAGAGAGATTCAACATTCTTACTATCTAATAGCGACGTGCAATCATGTATGCATGCCCTGACGGATAAACTTATATGTTCCCTGAATAAACCGATTTACGACTTAAAGCAGTCTATATGCGACATCAAGTTACTACATACAGATGGTATAATATCGTCGCCGTGCGCGGTACAGCTCGCCGCGTGCGCCGCCGACAAGTGGATCAGGTTGCACCGACGAAACAGCTGGCTCTACTCGTGTTGTAAACAATGCAATATACGTATTCATTGTATAGCTGGGATGGAGATACTGACACTATCGGGGAATGGTATACTCAGCCTAGGTCAGGGCTGTTCCATAAAAGGAGATGTTTGATGATGATTTTCTCCCATCAAAACTATTTTAATAGTATCCAAAGGCATCCAGAAGAGATCACAGTTCCGGAAATATCAATGTTGAATACTATCATTAACACCAGCTTACCATACGACGATCTGCCGCTTCAGGAGACTCACCCAAAGACCTGGAACGAGCTGAAGGCGCAGATAGAGCAAATGAAAGTAGATTCATCACAACAATTGAACAATCACGACGTGCATCATTACACCCTTCAATATGTGTTGGCCGGAGGCTTGATCGCTGTAGTAGCCGTGGTCACCCTGCTGTGGCGAAGGAGCCGCGCGCCCCCGCCCCCGGCGCCCGCCCCCTCGCGCCCTCTACCGCGCGCTGTCGCCCGCCGCGCCAGCCTTCACGCCGCCACCCCTGCGCCCAAGTTTGAAATTCCTACTCCTAATGTGACTGAATGAATTTAATGAATTTTTTAAATGTTATAATTTATCTCATACTTTGTAAATTCGTTTAATTTAGCCTTGTTGTTACTTTGACTTGTCATAACTATATGTTTTATTGTTTAAATTTTATCACTTTTACATCTTTGTTCTTGTTTCCTTTAAGTGGGCAAGATGTACGGTTCACCGTACGCATGCAAATATATTAAAACGATGACATGAACTATTTATGTTCGATGTAAATAATTTAGTGCAATAAACGCATTCATACCGTGCGGTCGCTGTATATTATTTACACCGTCCCCGTGCTAATTATCATCCTTATCAACTTATCACAAATAAATGTAGCCACGCAAGTCGTTACATATTTCTTGGTCATTTGCCTGTGTCAGCGTCCCTTATAGTTATGAAATGTTATAACTATACCTATGTTAACCACATTTCAACTCCCTATGTATAATAATGTGATTGCATTAAACCAACACTCATTATTTAATGGAGTCTTTAGCATATTCTTGAGCATTAGAAAAATCATTAGTAAACATTCTATTTATCTATATATAGAATTAGATATCAATCATATAATAATCTTTCTATCTCTGTTTTTAATAGGGCGCTACATGCGACAACTTCTACATGTAGTATCAGAACTGCATTAAAATATTGCAATACAGCAAAACAGAGCATGAGTTTATGTTTTTAATCTTTAAATATTACTCCTTTGTACAGAGTCTGTATCTAGCGTCAGCCCTGATGCGTGCGATGTGGTCGCGCGGGAGCGGTGGTGGGCCGGGCGTGGGCGCGGGCACGCCGCCAACCCTCGCCGACGAACCTCCTTTGCGGCCCCCGCAACCCTCGTGCAAACCACACCATAACTCCTCGTCCGAAGCCAGCGTCAGCATGGACCAGACAAACTCTGATGATGATCCTGTAAGTTATGATAGTATAGATAAGTTTTCCTTCATACCATACTCGTTTTTTTTGAAGATAGCAACATTTAGGAGGTATTTCAAGACATTGAAGAAATGTATACTATAGAAGAATATCTTACTGTGGACTGCTGCAGGACGTTCTTTGATCTTAACATGTTTCTTCTTTCATTAATAATTGGAATCCCATAATATCTTTGTTCTAAGGGTGAAGAGTTGAGTACGTCTGGTGAGGAAGCTGGGCCAACACCACGCAAGCAGAGCAAACACCAACGCGAGTTGACTGGTAAATATGACTAGAGTAACTTGTATCATGCGAATATTTTTTTTTATCTCTCTGTCGTAGATATGTCATGTATGAGACATATCTCCGAAGTTTTATCGTTATCATTCCGATTTACTACTTTTCTTTTAAGTAGTCTTTCCCTTTTACTTCTATCCCGTATCACCGTAATTTGTAGAAATTAGTTATTGCTACTTGTGTACATTATCTTCTATTTTCCAGCAGAACAAGAATGGTTACGAGAAGGAGAAGAGCTAACTAAAAAAGAATGTACTACTCTCAAATCTTGCCAAAAGTAAGTTAAATATTTCACCATCTGAAGGTCTATAAAATAAGGCCTCAAATAAAAAAGAACTAGAAGTTAGTATGGTATGTACCAGTAGTTTTCAACTATGTTTTTAGCCCCACAGTGATAGAGACTATTGCCGTTAACTAGGCATTTTATCTATGCAGCTATTGAGAATTTTGTCATAAGAAAAGCCAATGACAGGGCCAGACTTGGCAATCATATTCAGGGCGTCGCACACGCTACCGTTTTGCCATCGTTACCAAGGCAATCTTCTCTTCACTTATTGATTCCATTGTGTGTACAGACGTAACAAGCGCGCGGGCAGCAGTGGCAGTGCCAGCAGCGGCGCCGAAGAACTGCTGCGCCCGCGCAAGAAAAAGTTCTACAAGAAACGACACAAGACCACCAAGCCCAAGCATTTCCGTGAGTGCATGGTCCATACTCTACAACTATTTGTACTTTAATACATTTTTATACTTATACTTTTTACTCCGTTTTAGACGTCGTTTTAATAGAAAGAAAATCATCGCGCGAATTATGCGATCATTGTGCAATAGCTTATGAGAACGATAAAAAATTATCCTCCCTCCTTATTTGACATAACTAAATAGTGTGGATTTAAAATTATAAAGTAAATTCTGAATACGAATATTACAATGTTGATAAGTTTTAGTGGCGACTTTGACGAACGTTTAGAATATAGTGATTATTCAAGTGAGAGTAAAAGTCACTTATGATGCAAGGTGCAATATTCTGGCATTTATTTTGCTATGCAAAATGTACGTATAAAAATACGTATAATAATATGGCATGGCTGTATCGTGGACAATGCCCTTGGTTTTACGTGAACCCAAAACTCCTCACACCGTCACTCGTCACTCAATGTAACGAATTTGTTGATCCTTTATAATAATAATAATAAATAAATAAATATTCCACAACATTCCACACAACGCTTTCTAGACCCATGGTAAGCATAGCTTAACTAGCTTGTGTTATGGAATCTAGAATGCGGATAAACATACTTAGATACTTTTTTTTTTTGTAAATATATACATACTATACATAGAAACACCCAGACCAATGCAAATAGCCATATTCATGCATACAAATATTTGCACTGAGCGGGAATCGAACCCGCGCCTCCTGCGTAGCAGTCGCATGCACTACCACCACGCCACGGAGGCTGTGTGTTTATCTATCGAATGTTTTAATTAAAATTAAAAGTTAGGAGTTCAATGTGACTGCAACATCAAATTGTGTCATAATATATATTTGTTGTAATTGCGAGCTTTCTGGTAATATCACTATAAGCAAATTTAAAGACGTTGTTATGCATTTCATCTTTTATTGTAGCTACACAAATGAAGGCGGACCTGGCAGAGTCAGTTTCTGAAGTTGAAGAAGAGTCATCTGGCAGTGACACCCCACATTGTCAGTTACTTTGTGACAATGTTGATGCCAGGTAAATGTTTACATATACTTCTTCTTCTTCTCTTAACTTCAGCGATTAGTTTCAGTATATTTTTATACATATGGCATGTCAATTTGAGTTCACCTCGCCATTAGAGATATGTAGAAAATAAATTCTTGAATTATGTTAGATTCTGAAAATAAAAATATTTTTGTTTAGAATTTGATATGTCAGACATAACATCGGATTGCCCTATTCCATATTATCACTACCAGGTTACATAGTTGTGATTTAATAGTTCTAGCATATTCCCTAAAATGTTCCATAATTCGCAGTAGGCGTTTAATGGAGCTCCGCTTGATGGAGAGTTACAAACGCCGCGGAGGTGCGGCCGCGGGCGGCGAGGAGGAGGAGGGCAGCGCGTCATCAGCACTGTCGCCTCACTCGCACCCGCACCTCGCTGATCTCGACGAGGATGACTCGGGCTGCGAGGAAGAACTGGCTAGACTGGCCGCCCAGGTAACCATGGATAAGGGGTATTTTTATATGAGGTATCTATTTTTAATATTAATATGCCATTAAAGGGTTTTCGTGTATCCTAATTACCTGGGTTTCGCGTACTCTGATTTTCGAAGCCTTACATTTATTGTGTGCTATTCGTATCGTTTGAAGTTGGTGTCTGAATAACAGGTAATCATATTTCAGAGTCATTGAAATTGCCATAAAAATTCGTCTACTTTTGCAGCAGTTTAAAATAACCCTCTAACTATCCATTTGACTATGAACTGGACTGGGATCTTTCTGCATACTATTAGAAAGCATAAATTATTCAAAGACATGTACTAGAAGTTTGTAAAACTTGACTTTCTTTTATAGCATCCTCATCATTCATTACTATCCTCTGACACTCTTCCCAAATCATTTGGGGGACGGCTATCTAGTCTAACTAATGCTTTGATCACACGTAACGAGTGAACCGGCGAGACAGTGCACTTGGCCGAGTGCTATGTTTACACATACTGACCACTCGGTCAAGTAGACTGTCTCGCCACTCCACTCGGTGCGTATGATCATGGCATCAGTATCCTGATGAAATAAATGATGAGTATTACCTATAGGTCGAAATATATCTTGGACCTAAATCGCGAAATATAAAAGGCTTTTGGCACGCGTGGATTGTTTTGTAATAATCTATAAACTGGTGAGTTTGAGCTCGCCCACCGCAGTAGCACTTTGTGCTATCTAAAATATATCCAAGAAACGTGTAATGCGTGTATATAGAGCACATTTAGGTGCAAGATATATAAATCTTGCTACGTTACCTACAGTGTGTATGTATGTGTGCCCCCAGGCGCAGTGCCTCACGGAGTACCAGGGCGTGGGAGTGGGCGCGGGCGCGGGCGGCGCGGCGGGCACGGGAGCGGGGGGCGCCGCGGGGCGGGGCGCGTCGCCGGCGCTGGCGTGCGACGTGGGCGACGTGTGCCGGCCCGGCAACACGCTGCTGTGGGACCTGCTGCAGGACGGCGCCATTGTGAGTTGTATGACGTCACACACACACACACACACACACACACACACACACAGTCAAATGTATAAACTGTAGTTCTAGCCAGATCATTTGAGAATAAAGTTCACTGACACCGACTGACATCGTGAAATCCATACTAATATTATAAATGTGAAAGTAACTCTGTCTGTCTGTCTGTCTATTACGCTTTCACGTCTAAACCACTGAACTCATTTTGATGAAATTTGGTATAGGGGTAGATTATACCATGAGAAAGGACATAGGCTATGTTTTGCGATAACCGACATCCACGCGGGTGGAGCAGCGGGCAGAAGCTAGTTGGTAATATTTTTTGTGTAATAAAGGTGTACATAAGGCACCACGTGGCACTTCAGTTGATTTCGCTACAGTACAAAAATGATCACGACCCTGAGTAACCGAACCAAACTGGTCGCAAGGCCAACTCGGTCAACAAACTTTATTCTCAATCCATTTGACGCGAAGTATGAATGATCGGAGTCAGACTTAGAAAATAAGAATAGCACCGCGTGGAAGAACGAAGCAAGCACTCGGCAGTATTGTATTCTCAGTGAGGGAGGTTGAGACCACATGCTTCCACCTGCTACGATCCTGACATACATCTTTCGCTTCTACTACTTTTATCTTCTTTCTTTAAAAGGCCTTCGTACTTACGTATGTCTAGGGTCGACCCCTACCAGTTAAGCATAACACAGGACATAATTGATTATTTGTTACAGGAACAACTAGGCGAAGGTTTAGCGCTCGAAGCAGAGAAGGCGCTCTGTGCTTTACTGTGTTTCAGCACAGATAAGTTTATAAGGATCAAATTCATCGAGGGATGTCTCGACAACCTTGCTAATCACAGGTATTGATTAATATCTGAAACTACATGCACCTAAAAATATGAATATAATATTTATATAGAACATTTACATAATATTTTAACGTGTTTTCAGATCTGTTGCCGTATCACTTCGTTTACTACCGAAGTTGTTTTCTTCGTTTCAACAGTTGCGTGGTATGGATATGCACCAGGTACGTCTGTTACGTTATTATCTTTTCTTTATATCGTGTTTATCTAAAGTGAAATCTGGAACGTGATTTATGTACGTCCTCAAAAGATACCCAAAAAACTTGTACTGTACAGAGCACATCTTATGGTGCGTCCACATTTGTGACGCGAACAACGGACCGGACATCGTGACATCGCTACTTTACATGACGCTATGTGTGGACGGTTGAACGGCTCGACCCGTGACCGTGACCGTGTCAGTACCATAAACTTAAAATGCTAGGAGACAAGAGTTTTAGGCGCCAATGCATGAAGGCTGCATCGTGATAGGTACTATATTATTTTTCAAAACTGGTGTAAAATCAAGTATTTTTGTATAAAAAAAATATGGATTTTTACACTTAGGCGATTGGCACACTGCAACGCATGACGGGCGCGTCGAGCGTTGATGCGTCGCTAACGTCGTCGCCTCTACGGAGCTCTTATTATCCGACTGCCGAAGAAATGAGGGTAATGTTTTTAGAGACTATGTATGTATGTATGTACATAAGTATGTCCATTTATGGCATGGCCTACAGCCTGAACGGCTTGACGGATTTGGACATGTGATGTGTCATTTGATTCGTCGTTATTGTGTGAGTGATTGTCGTTACAAAAAGATATACATGTTATATCATAACATAATGGGATAGAAAAAAACGCATTGCCCCACACTGAAAACGCAATCACGCGCGTTGCGGCAGAATACGCGCGTACAAGCAGAAAACGGGCGTGATGGTGCGTAAAACGCGAGGTATGGCACACTGGTATCTGCTATCACGCGCGTGATTTTCGAGGGATTTTAGTCCGAGAGCTGTTAGTAATTTCTGTGTAGGTGTTTGAGACGAATTGAAATTGATATTATTGCAATGCAACATGTATTTAACGTCAAATTTAGAACGCTTTCACATGAATCGACGTCCAATATCCGACATCCGAGACGCATCACCTCGTGACACGTAACTTTGATCCGTGACAGTACACAAATCAGCGTCTACACTAGACGCGGACAGTACATCGTAGCACCGTACATTATCTTGACGTTTGTTCCGTGTCAGACATTTCCTTTGAGTGTTCGGTATGGATAGAGGCGTGTCAGTAGCCTGTGACAATTGTCCGCGTGACAAAAATACGTCCACACTAACGGACTGACACGCGTGTCTGACACGGTCACGGAGTACTGTACGGCAAAAATGTCACAAGTGTGGATGCACCATTAGATTCCAAGTCCGGAGGTATAGTTTACGGTACCTACTACCTTGGATGCCCAAGATCGTGCGAAGTGGAGGAGGAAGGGCTGAAAGGCGGACCCTGAGCTCCGAGGACACCGTAGCCTCGGATGCAATCAGGACTAACGTCTTTATGTAGATGATGAATGAGGTATAGTTTACGGTAGGCACCGTTTCCAGTTTTTTTTTATCGTGCGTAAATCCCCACGGATACCACTCCTACGGAGCCGGTGGAGATGGTTATGTCGGACTCGAACCGACTAAAACTTACGCCGTCTTGGGTACTTGGTTGCCGGAGGTGAGACGAACGGTTGCCGGTTCCAGTTGCAACACGGCTCAGTACAGGTTGGGTGGTGTTGTGGGCAGGTGGTGATGTGGGCGGAGCGCGAGCGCGGTATGATCCGGCTGTTCCTGGAGGACCTGCGTCACTACACCACCGCGCGCGCCGGCGACGCGCCCCACTACGCGCACATCACCGAGCTCACCGTGCGCCTGCACTTCCTCACCGCGATCTTCTCGCCCGTCGGCTCGCCGCAGCACTTCAGGTACACCACTGCATTATTATCCCTTAAGCCTAGTTCGCACTAGGCTAGTAATTTTGTAGAATAGCGAGTAATTTAGTAGCTAAAATATGTGCGAACTACAAAAAATGTCGAGTAAATTAATAGATGATTTAGTCCAGTCGATTTAACTCTATTTTTCGGGCGATTAGCGCCTCCCAACACCCATCCGTTGTACTGGTTCACCGGCTAGACAAGTTCGAACACGTTGATATAGTCGAGTTCATTAGTGGCCGCCGCGCCGCCCGTTCGTCATGCACAACACCACTCACTTGTGTACTGTGCTAAATCGTAATGCGAACGATTTCTGTGTAGTAGTGAGTAGTTTAGCTACTAAATTACACGCTACTCTACTAAATTACTAAAGCAGTGCGAACTAGGCTTTACTTTCTTCTAGCAGGGGACGCCTTGTTATTTAGTTTGTCCTGCTTGTAGTTTGAGTCAAATTTAGTCATTGAAATTTTACCTCCTTCCAGTTTACTGTTTCATCAGATATTTGGTACATAGCAAACATTTTTTTAGTGAAACCACTTGAAAATATTTTGTTTTTGAAATGGTTGGTTTTGAAAAGTATTTGAAGAAGCTATTAGAGAAGTGATATTAAGACAAAAGATCAAGGGTTTTCTATTACGCAAAACATATTTTCAAACAAAATACATACACCCTGGGCACAGAGTGCACAATATTAAACTTATTTTTAATGGATGTATTCCTTTCCAGACTGACCGTTGAACAAGTGGAGGAATTATGGCAGTGCATGGTGGTCCGTAGCAGTAGCGAATGTGCGGATTGCCTGTACTCATGGCTGTTGACGCACACCAAGTCGCCCGACCAACACGCGCTGGGATTAGATGCGCTCAGGTTTCTCTACATCGAAAAGATGCCTACTTTGGACCCTGAGGTATGCCTTTTTCAGCTATGCTACAAACGTAAAGTGGTAAATTGGCTTATACTGCACAAAAAATGTCATCGCGAAAGGCCATATAGTGCGTGGTTGGTGCTTGGAAGATCCATAACTCTTTTCGACGGTCATGTGGATGTCATTACAAAAAGGTGCTCTATGTCTGTACACATTGTCAAAACTCATTTATTTAGTCTGCGTTCTATGGGACACCAATGCGACGAACACTTCCGTATCTTCGCGAACCATTTTTAGTCTAAATGGCTTGTCTAATATAATGACTTCGAAATAATAAAAAGGGATTGTTCCCTGGTTCAAGTCGCACCAGAGCAATTCACTTTTCCAATCTTAATCGTTATGGTATGTAAACTTATCTAACATTATATTACTTTTTGTTGTTTAGACGATCAGCATAATGGGGCTTAGTCTGTATCAACAACTGTGCAACTTGGCCCGCATGGCCCTCGGCACAGGCGACTCGCGGGACGCGGCCCACCCGCACACGCGAGCTATGGATCATTTGTGGAAGATTGCGCTACGGGCCAACAGCACAGGTAAGTTTAGGACGCTAAATTTGTTCGTTTCGTAGTTTCACTGAAAGCCGAACTCATTTGAGTTTAAAAAGCTCGGAACATGGAGCATGCTGTTTGCAATTTTGCTATATTTGATATTGCCTGCAGCTTCACCTATGTTGATTTTTATTTCCGTTTCCGCTATGCACATAGTAACCTATGTTTGTAGCTTATATGTGCCAACTTACAGCCAGATCCGGTCAGCTGTTAGTATGATTGATTAAATACCCAAACATCCCAACATCTTCACAAATTTCACTAATATTATACATATAAAACTAAGTATTCAAGAAGAATGAAATTGAAAAGATGAAAGTCTATATCCCGGACAGTTGAAAATAATATTTTTGTTTGTCTGTTTCAGATGTATCAATGGGTGCAATACAATACTTAAACAGCTATTATATGGGCCAGCAGCTCCAACAAGAAGATGATTTCGTAGCTAAATGCATGTTCCATCTTTCTTCTGCTGCCGAAAGACTTATAGCCAAGAACCAAGACGGAGAAGGCACGACATTGCCTCAGGTGTCTTGTGAAGAAGTTAAAGAAGTAGAGAAGACTGTTGACAAACAAAATATTTATGAACATATGACTGAAGAGGCAGCTTTGCAATGTATTCAGAGGGCGTTGTTACTGTTAAAGACTCATCTTGATACTTTTAAAAGGAGGTTTGTACTCATTTTCCTACATAAACTTTCGATAAGGTTCCTTTTCCCTCTATAGTTACAAATCGTTACAATGCTTTCCCTTCTCATTTTAAAATATCTGTTTTTAAAATAAAACTCTCAAAGTGAAAAAGTTAAAAAAAAAACAACCAGTTAACATTCTGACTTTGTGATACTAAAGGCTTCGCCTCGTAGCCTCAGCTATGTTTGACTACATCATATAAAAATTCAACAAACAACTACCTTAGGGCTTAAAAGGGCTTAAAAAACTTAATATTCGGATAAGTACTAATTATCAATAAGATTTTTTTTTCATTTATCTACACTACCCCTAACTAATTCATAGTTCTGTAAATAGATTTTCTTATTTTGCCCGGTTATGGATATAGGTAAAGGAATAGGCCACACTGCTTCGGTTCCTGCAACCCAGATAAAATTCCTTAAAGTTTCTGTAAGCCTGGTACATGATGGGTCACAGAAATACTGATCTCGTGACTGCGACCCACAGGAACCTATACCCAGGATAAAATAAAGGTCGAACTGGATGAAAAGTAACCATGTCCGTCTCCTGGTTTTATGCTACATCCCCATCCGCACAGCTGTTTTTGAGTTATAAAAATAGTAGTGTAACTAACACGACTTTCTTTTCATATATATAGATTTATTTAACTTCATGCACAAACTACAATGGCGGACGTAATGCATTTTAGGATAACCGAGTAATTTAACTTCAATTATGTACATAATAATAATACTTAATAATTATTATAAATAAAAACCTAAAACAAGATATGTGCAAAACTGCAGGTTCAGGCGTGAAAGAATTCCTCCCATCGTCGTCAACCGGGAGGCTGGCCAGAAGGCTGGCGGCATTGCCACGCTAAATGGCAATGCCAATCCTTTGTGCAAGGAATAAACCAGCCCTCTGGTCACGGGTAGTGTCTATTAAACGTTTCGATATGTCTTTGAATAATAGACGTGCACTTGGACCCCATGATCCTAGCGTCTCGACTCCAAACGGCTCAGATATGTAATTATTAATTAAACTACTATACCTGCGCCGATTGAGGGTCTCTGCCTTTTTTTTTCTCGTGCGGAAATCCCCTCGGATACCTCCCCTACCGGAGCCGGAAGGGGAGGTTATGTCGGACTCGAACCGACTAAAACCGCACGCCAACTGTGGGTCGTGGTGCTAGGCCGGAGGTGAGGTTGTCATCGACATATCCCTCGCACCCCGGCTGACCCAGGGCCATCCCTTACGGTCTGGCCCTCCTCGGGAGGGGGGATAAAGGTGTCCCCGACTCGCACCCGGAATGGGGAGGCGCGCTATATAGCGCGCCGCCGCTGAGGGTCTCTGCCGAAGCAGCAGCAGCGCAGGCACAGTCCGCAGTACCTGAAAGATGAGAAGGCGCTAGGGTGTTAGCACATGTTGCATCCCACACCAAATGCCTTCCCATTTTCCAAGTTCTCTTGCCATCGTCGCGCACCAAACCAAAAGGTTCTAATACGGCTGGAACGCAAGAGCCCGACGGATTATGACATTGATGTACGCGTGCCGCGAAAGCCGACCCGCGCTCCTGCTGCATGAGAGACCATGGTGTCCAAGGCTACCAACTTCTTCTCCACAGCGACATCGATGCGGAGAAACGCAAGGAGCACCTAAACGAACCATGGTACCAATGTTGGGCGATGGTAGTGCTTGAAGCCAAACACCTGATTCCCATTCCACCACAGCCAAAAAGCAAGCACGCTCCGCAACATTGGTGGAAGTAGAAATGAGATGTTTTCTCACCATGGGAAGATGGGTTGGCTGGCAAATTAGTGTTTGGGCAAAAGATTTTCCAAGCACTGAAGGCTTCGGCCTTGCCTGGCACTTCCGAATTAGTTGGGCTAGGGGTTAGGATTTTTCTAATTAATTCATCCGTGCCATGCACCGAAGACAAAAATGCTGGTAGACTTATGTCGGTAATTTTGCGAACGCCGAGACTGGCATGCACAGGCATGGATGCCTGAAGCCAGACTCGGTCGTTCATATCCACTTCTAGAATTTTACATAGTGTGTTTTGAATCACACTATCCATTTTACCTAAAAGAGCCAAATACTTAAAAAGTTGAGTTTTCGGAGGGCATGTGTAAATTTAGGAACAAAAAGACAATATCGGATTATAGTGAAAGCAGAATGGATATTAATTTTTGTTGCAACCGGTCCGAAACTTCACAGAAATTTTGAATCTTTTCTTCCACGAGAGAGTCCTCCTCTAGGATTGGGGACCCTAGAAGACAGATAATTTTTTTGAATAATTTTTAAATTTGGGGCCAAAATGTTGAATTTTGATAGAGTTGAAATACTGTCAATGTTATCTTCAAGGAAGATTTCACATCCTAGTAGGATTTAATTGTAAGCCGATAGATCTAAATTCATCTTTTATAAAAGCCAAGTCTTTTAAAACTGTATTAACGACACCTCCTATGGTCCCGTCATCCAGATACCATATGTTAAATATAGAATTTATCTTCCGAATTAGAGGATGTATTGCCAGGCTGAAAATGAGTGGCCCAAGAGGGTCACCTTGTTGACACCCAACTGATGATTCCAAAACATTGTCCTTGTATAATAATTTTGAGGGGTACCTGTAACACTGCCAGAGAAATTTATAAATTTTCGGGGTTTCCAATTTCACTTGTGTCAACAATGTGTCCCTATGCACTGAGTTGAAGGCATTCTTCAAGTCAACTTTAATAATGACCTCTCCTCCACTGTAGCCAAGGTACGTAGACAGTGCATGTATAGCAGCCTCGCAGCCCCCTTTAGAGCCGAAACCAAGTTGCAGGAGCTGGAATTGGTTGGTTGCTATTTCGCTATATGCTCTACAGCATAATTTAGCTGCTATACGCCTGTATGTGCACCCTACGGCAATGGAACGAATACCACCGTCTTTCTTACGCAAGGCGCATAGGTTCGCACCATAAAGTAAGTCAACGATGGCATCGCACACATTGCCAGATAACATTAGGTTGATAAGGCCGTTAGCTCCTTCAAAAGTGCATGGCCACCTTCCCCAGGACTTACTAAATCTTTTAGGTGTTGCGGGCTCAAACCGTCTAAGCCGCCAGCAGATCCACTCTTGAAAGAACCAACGGCAGCTAAAATGTCCTTGGCTGAAACAGAGAGAAAATCATCGTCAACATTTGGAGGATCAGGGAAGGAAAGGTCAGCATCTGGTGCGGGATGCTTGCTCTTCAGTTCTGCCAGAGTATCTGGAGAGTAAGCAGCCACCACATCGTTGCTAAACAAAAGTCTTGATGCACCCCTTATGTCACCTTCCCTTACCTTGGATTCAACATAATGATAAATTGATTTTTTCGGAAGGTCGAGAATTTAGGGTCAAAAATATGGGTTGAGAGGCAATTTTCTTTAATTTGTGATGCCAGAGTTTTTTTTGTGGTCGAGACATGTGATATGTGTAGAATTCTGTAAGGGAAAGTGAGAAGCTGTTCCCAAGCTCTCTGAGAGTTGTGAAATGCATGAGGCTAGATTTTGTGCGACTGAGGCCTGGCACCGAGTAATGGTTTTATTTTTTCAGGTACGCATACCATCTACGTCGATGGGCGTTGGCAGAATCAGGGGCGTGGGAAGGTTGTTCGGCGGGTGCGGGGGGTGGCACAGTTCGTGTTACGTTACAACCGGCGGGGGCCGGGCCTAGGGCTTCACTCGCTTTGCACCAGTCCGACTTAGTGGCTCATTTGCGAGCTCATGTACATGTTTGGTGGGAAAAACAGGTAATATGTTGTCATAACTTATTAGGAAATCCCCTTGGTTAAATATATTCAGAGATATGAGTATAGTTTAAACCTTGACTTATAACGCAATGCATGTATTCCATAGATACAAGGCGAGGAAGGTGTAACGGCCCTGTCAACAGACGGTCCATTGCGCATGATAACACAGGGCCAAGAGCTCACCATTGATTATGACGAAAGGACGCTCTACGATATGGGCTTTAAAGACAATCAGGTTAGTTTATCTATAATCCCTTAGCTTTAGCAACATTCGCATAGGTTTAGCGAGCGCTATCTTTTAATTATTGTCGGAAATATAATATCGCATATCGGATTCTATCACGATTTATTTGATACTAGCTTTTGTCCCCGGCTCCGCCCGCGTGTATGTCGGTTATCGCAACCAAACATATCCTATGTCTTTTCTCAAGGTCTAATATACCCTTATACCAAATTTCATCAAAATCGGTTCAGTAGTTTATGCGTGAAAGCATAACATACAGACAGATAGACAGACAAACTTACTTTCGCATTTATAATATTAGTATGGATTATTTTATTACCAGCTGATCCCGTGCAATCTCCCGCGTGGGTGATGGCTATCATGACCAAACACTAAGCCTTTCCCAACCTTTATTCTAAATTTTACCAAAATGGTTTAGGCGTGGAAGCGTAACAGACAGGACAAACAGAAAGAGTTAAAATATTAGTACGGATTATTATCACTTTAAACTGATCCCGACATTTCGGTTGCTGTTCAGCAGCCATGGTCACGAAGTGCAATCGCCTCTACGTAGTCTCCGCGTTTTATTTCAACTTTTTATGTGGTATTCCAGCTGGTGTTCGTGTCAGTAGGCGTGGGTGGAAGGGGAGCTTGGGCGGAGTGGCCGTCCGCGCAGCCGGCCCCGGCCAGGGCGCGACTGCCCACACTATTGCTACTGGACCCCACCTACTTCCATCATCTTTTTACTCTCATGCAAGCCCTTGGGCAGATGAAGGAACCCGGAGCTAATGGGGTTAGTATGACACACATTTCATTTAGCCGGGTATTAACATCAGAACAGTCGCTCGGGCTAAGTCGTTTAAAAATTAATTTCGGAACAAAGAAAATAGAAGGAAATTGGTTGATGTCCCGCCTTGAGTGATTCACTTTTTCCATTGTTGATAGAAAAAAAGTATAGTTTATTTATACAAATGTTGATTTCCCAGGAACCCGTAGCGCACACCAAAGCTCAGCTGTTATCACGACGCGTATGGGATATACTACAAGCCGTACCACTAAATCCTACTCTGCTTGAAGCATTCCAAAACCCTATCGAGAGCAAGCTACCCGAGTTACTCGACCCCACAAGCCCACAGAAACTTATGTATTCCCTTCACATTATCGACAAACTGAGCTCAAGTAGCACCACCCCTCCGAATGTCAAGGAGCCCGCAGCTAACGCTGAAAAGAGTGAGGAAGAGAAAGCTTCTATTGAACATTGGAACGAGTTGTTTATAAAGAAAGGTGGATTGAGGCTGTTGTATGACATTATGATGTCAGGTATGTCTCAGTTCTCATTAAATAGTATTTTTAGTTCGAAAAACATTGGAAAAAATGAAATGCTCAAGTGAGACTCGAACTCACGACCTTTTGCTTACAGGGCGACTGCTCTAAGCGAAAGGTCGTGAGTTCGAGTCTCACTTGAGCATTTCATTTTTTCCAATGTTTTTGGAACTTAACAGTTAGCAATAAATGCTATAAAAAATTCATTCTAGTATTTTTAGGTTGTATTTCATTCACGATAGGAATTAAGGTTAAAGGGAACAGTTATACTACACTAGCTTTTGCCCACGGCTCCGCCCGCGTGGATGTCGGTTATCGCGACCAAACATAGCCTATTTCCTTTCTCATGGTCTAATCTACCCCTATACCAAATTTCATCAAAATCGGTTCAGTTGTTTAGGCGTGAAAGCGTAACATACAGACAGACAGACAGACAGATAGACAGAGTTACTTTCGCATTTATAATATTGGTATGGATTTTACTTACTGAATTTAGAACAAAACCTGCGATTTTTTTCAAGGGAATATTACTGGTGAAGTCAAACCTAATATCTGCCCTAACCATGAATGGACATTTATTTACTTTTTTTTTTGGAATAATCTCTCCATTTATCTAAATTAATTCGGTTGTCTAGAGGGAGTATGTATGTGGTCCTATATACCAGTATAGAGGTATATACTTTTGTTTTAGGTGTGTTACAAAGAAGCGACGACAGCGAATGGAGACAGGATTGTCTCGCGCTACTACTGCAGTTGTTATGTAGGATCGGCACTCTACCTTCGACTGATCCTGCACAGACGCCCAAATTACATCCAGTACGTACAGTATTTTATATTTAAAAAAAACTACCTTTTATAATAATTTCAAAAGTTACTGTATACACTAAACTGCTACTGAAAACAACGCGTTGTATTGTATTGTATGACAGCCACGGTAGGGACTAATTTTGTGATTAAGAATTTGAATAATGCACGCGTGAATCGTTTTGATTGCTCAATGAGCATTTTAGGTTTTTGGTCATACCTCATACTATTTATTGATCATTATAAGGCAAGGGTATTAATCACATCTTTCCGAATACACAATTAAACACGCTATGCTTTTAAATATTAAATAACTTTGTTGCAGTCATTGCTGTCTCTAATGAGCGTGGAGGAGACTACAGATCGGTTGATCTCAATATTGTGTGAAGCGGCCACGTTGAAGGAGCCCACCACTTACAAGACTGGATTCTGGGGAAGAGCGCAGGTACGTCCCAAGCGAACAATCTTAAATATAATGGTATGATTGATTTAGTATTTGCTAGTCAGATTTTGAAAGTTTTTTTAGTAGGTGCCGAAGAAAGCCTCATTCAGTTCAATTCAATAGCACAAAAAAAATACATGAAAGTTGAATCAATGTATGGAGATGAGATCACTGCGCAATATTTTAGCATGTGGTCTCATCTTCACGTATGATAGATCGAAAGACGCAGAAATATAGTCCATTGAAAAGATACATTTAGGGTTGTATTTAGAGGTTATCCATATCTGCTTGAATTTATGTATAAACTGGCTCAGTTTAAAGTTAAATCCAAGTTTGTGGGGTGAATCTACGGCTGCCGTCTAGGAAAAAATCGGTTGTCTGTAAAGTCGGTTTACTGACGATAGTTGAACGTGACAACGTCATAGGAAAATACTGATGGAATTTTTCAAAAGAAAATTGTAATTTTATTTGTTTGATTGAACGTGACAACGTCTTAAGAAAATACTGATGGAATTTTTCAAAAGAAAATTGTAATTTTATTTGTTTGATTTGTCGCTCGTTCCGCGCTCTCGCTTGCACTTTAAGCCTTAAATGAAACGCCTCAGAGCGTGGCAAGGCAACCGCCGCATGACGTCATGTTTTTTCCTGCGTGCAGCCGGCTCCATCGAATTGTAAGACGTTGTCACGTCAAAAATGTTCAATCGGATTTATAATGATGGTTTATGTGAGCATTTTTGGTTGGTGGTGCAGGTGGTGCAGCACGCGATGCGGATGTGCGTGTGGTGGGCGCGCGGCGGTGGGGACGCGGTGGCGCTGGCGTGGTCGCTGCGCCGCGCTGCTCCCCGCCTGCTGTTGGACGACGCCGACCCTGCGGTAAGTGAGCGGGAAACTTCCTGACAATGTACTTACATGCTTTATGGTACATTCGACCAAACGCGAGTAAAGTTTATTCCTAGTATAAACACGCAATATTACCCACAAATGGGCTATGTATTCTAGGAATAAACTTTACTCATATTAGTGCCTATCATATCATATAGGGGGACATCCACCCATAAGGTGGACAGACGACCTCATTAAGGCCGCGGGAACGCGCTGGATGCGAGCCGCTTCCGACCGGTCTTATTGGAGATCTATAGGGGAGGCCTATATCCAGCAGTGGACTTCCTATGGCTGAAATGATGATGATGAAACTTTCCTCGCGTTTGGTCG
Organism: Eilema sororculum; assembly: GCA_914829495.1. NCBI lineage: Eukaryota > Metazoa > Arthropoda > Insecta > Lepidoptera > Erebidae > Eilema > Eilema sororculum. The sequence goes on along the minus strand of OU618553.1, from coordinate 9,559,269 downwards.
AACCGGCCCTTAGTAACATAATGTATTGATGGTTGTTGTCGTCGGTCGGCAGGTGCGTCGCGAGGCGGGCAGTGCTCTGTACCGGCTGTGCGCAGGCGGCGAGGTGGCCGTGCTGGCGCCGCTGCTGCAGCTGCTGCTGGAGCATTTACCGCGCGCTGCTGATATGCGTCCCGCGCATCCGCTGCACCCGCACGTACGTACACACACACGCGCGCACACACACACGCACACGTACACGTACACACACACCATTCACCGACTGTTGCCTACTAATCTTTACCCACTACCCGCTCACACAATTCACTACTCACTCCCTCCTGTCTGCTGTACACTACCCATGATTGATTTCCCACTACCCAATCTGTCATTAATCATTGTTGAAACTAAAGATATTGGATGGTTATTCACAGGCGGTTCATCATCACACGGAGGAAGGCAAAGAGCCTTATGGCCCAGCTTGTCGGGATTACTTTTGGCTTGTATGTAGACTAATAGATGGCTTACCCGAAGACTTTTTCAAAGGTTAGTAAGACTACATTAGTGATCTAGCATCTAGATTGAATTCCGAGTTTGAAATTACGATTAAACTATGTTGGTTAATCTTATTTTTTTTAAATCTTTGTGCAATGAAGATCTTTAACGTCTAAACGCCTAGTATACACTAGGCGACATAGTTGCGCGTCATTTTGCGTAACAGTGTTATACAACGTTACACCACAAAGACATGGAACAAGCTTGTTTCTCCACGAATAATGAATCCTCGGACATACAACAAGCTACGCGTGATGTTGCGGGTCAGGTCGCATCTTGACGGGCTACATTTCTGAACTTTGGAGCAAGATTGCGTGTCAAATGTTGCATAGTCAGTACGATTTTTTTTAGAAGAGAGTTAAATGTTAAATTTTCATACACAGAAGGAGCAACATCAGAAGATAGCGGAGCGCCAGATCTGAATGAACTATGCGAGCAGATTCGATCGTCTTTAGAGAAACGAGAGATCATTGAACGACGGGTGGAACCGTGCACGCCCGATGATGGACTGTACGGACAGCTCAGCCTACTGACGCACTTACTCAAACACCCGCTACGGTTCAAGATGTCTGAACAAGGAACTCGGACGTTAGAAATGGTATGTTTTGCTTCATTTTTACCCATGACTGAACGGAGACGGTATATGCGTTTGGGGTGAGAGGATGCTTGTGTTTTTTGCTTGTGCAAATTCATGTTGCCATTTTTCTGCAAAACTACAAGCCCGATTTTGATGCAGTTTTCAATTATTGGTTTGGGTTTGATTGGTGCATGTTCTTAGGTAGGTGTTACGGTGATAACCCACTAGAAGGCGCTGCAGTAAACATTTATAGGGCAAAGTCGGGGGTTTTTTAATTTTTTTAATTTATTTTTCTTGTAGATTATATCGAAACAATTACTATATATGCGTAAGTAACTCTGTGCGTCTTGTTTTAATTACGCATATTTATTTAATACGTTAGCCTTGAAAATTCACTGTTTTGCATCATAATCAATGACACATTTTTAAATAATTTTACGTAATCTTTGACGATTTCTGTCATTCTTATGATTACAGGTGTTCGGGTTCCTGTTCGACGTTCCCAATCCTGACAACAGGAAAATGCCAAAATGCAAGTCACAAAAATCCCGCTCGGCAGCGTACGATCTGCTCGTAGAACTAGTAAAGGGCGCTCCAGATAACTACATGGTGCTGCATAATAAATTGATGGAACATCATAAGCCAGGTAATCAACTTCAGTACTAAAATATTTCTTAGAAATGTGTGTTTTGGACTTACATATTACTAAACTACTCTTCGAAGCTGCATCATTTCTGTCTAATATAAGTAACTGTGTAGTACATCTAGCGTGTGTTCCGAGTCATGGTTAAAAAGTATATTTTATTTGATGTCAGTGTTCTAAACTGATTTCAGCTATAACAACTATTGCTGTAGCCGAAAGCAACTTAGAAGAGTCAGTTTGTGAGTATTCTAATTGTATGTGGTATATTGCGTGTACGTTATGTATAAGTAAATGTACAAAAATGTACAATGTCTTGACTTGGTACTTCGGCAAAAAGACAGTTCCTGTCTCACAAAGATCGCCTTTTGAAGAGCGTTCCTCTGTCGTACATGTCGTCATTCGGAATGACAGTTCGAATTAAGTAAGTAAGTACCTAACTACTGTAAAAAGATATCCTACATTAGACACGCTATGCGATATAAATAATTCCGAAGAAATCGAAACAAGCCATTCATAGGTGGACTCCCACTTTCTTCTTGATTAAAATTATCCAAAGTACAAAGCCAGATATTTTAGTTATCATCATCTTCATTTAGACGTTATCCTTATTGCATCCGAGGCGAACATGCCCTCGGAGCTCACGGTCCGCCTTCCGGATCTTCCTCCTCCACTTCGCACGATGTTGGACGTGAAAGCCAGATATTTCAGGGTATACAGGGTGATTTTATAGTCGTTTAGGATAAAAAGAATTTGAGCACAGTTTCGAAAGCAAAATCATCTGGAAGTATTAATTTGGCGAAAGAAATTTTTTTTTATAATGTATGGGAATAATGTTCAGGTGAAAGGAAAAATATAATTATTCGCCAAATTAATACATCCACATGATTTTGCTTTCGAAACTGTGCTCAAATTCTTTTTATCCGAAACGACTATAAAATCAGGCAGTATATTGAATCGGAGATTGTTGACTGGCAGGTCCGCAATCGTCGTACCCGTGGGACTACTGGCCGGCCGAGGAGTCGCGCTCGGAGTGCGGCTACGTGGGGCTGACGAACCTGGGCGCCACGTGCTACATGGCGTCGTGCATGCAGCACCTGTACATGATGCCGCAGGCGCGCCAGGCGCTGCTGCAGGCCGACCCCGCCGCCAGCCGCCACGCCGCCACGCTGCACGAGATGCAGAGGATGTTCGCCTATCTTATGGTAAGGCTTAAGCCATCTACCCGCACCGCACGCAACGCAATATTATGCTTTGTATAGAAAGTCGAACAAGTGCGTCCACCTACCCGCATCGTACAAAACGCACTATTATGCTTTGTATAGAAAGTCGAACAAGTGCGTCCACCTACCCGCATCGTACGAAACGCACTATTATGCTTTGTATAGTAAGTAGAACAAGTGCGTCCACCTACCCGCATCGTACGAAACGCACTATTATGCTTTGTATAGTAAGTAGAACAAGTGCGTCCACCTACCTACATCGTACGAAACGCTCTTTCTATACAAAGCATAATAATTCGTTGCGTACGGTGCGGGTAGGTGGAAGAGATTGTTGTATATGTTACCGGAAATGTGTATAATCCGGAATTCTATACAATGCCTAGGCATTGTATACAATGCCGAGTGCGCAGCAGGAAATGTATGAAATGGTATCAAAGAATATTGATGGTGGTTATAAAAAATGCAACCACTTAGGCTAATGCTGGAGCCTCGCTTTCGCTTCAGTCTTCTAACCTATAATATATCCAGGTCGGGGCGCAGTGTCCACACCACGCAATTTAACTTGGATAGATTAGGTTAGAAGATTTAAGCATTAATCTTCGTGGTTATTTTTTTTTATTCATTCAAAAATATAAATTTTCCACAAAATCATCCGCAAATATAGACAATAACCCATTTATTTCACACATTTCCGGTGGAACGGCAGGAATTCTATGTATTAACACACATTTCCTAGGATTTGTATACAATTCCTTGATTTCATACATTTCCGGTAACATATACATTATGGCCACCCATTGTACAGTATTTTATGTATGACATCTTTTCTATTAATTTGTGTATCTTTGTGTATAAAAAGAATATTTTACTTTACTTTTACTTTATACATGTCACTTATTGAGAAACAACGTTCGTTTTGATGACTAATATTAACCCGCAATAAATTATCTTATTTCCTAAACAGTTTCAGACCGCGACAATTTTATTTCTATCATTTAGTATATGATATATATGATTTTACACCTTTGTAACAAGTATGGTTCTAAGAATACAAAAGAATGAATGTATTTTAATATTATAGGAAAGCGAACGCAAGGCGTACAACCCTCGCAGCTTCTGCAAGGTCTACCAAATGGACCACCAGCCGCTCAACACAGGAGAACAGAAGGACATGGCGGAATTCTTCATAGACTTGGTGTCGAAGCTTGAAGAGATGACACCCGAGTTGAAGAAACTAGTGAAGACTCTATTCTGTGGAACACTTAGCAACAATGTTGTATCACTGGTAATTATTTGTTCAGTCATTTGTATTCCATAGCTTTGAGAAAGTAATGGATATATGGGAGCTTTACCAATAACTTCGTGATCGCTGGCGTGGAATTCTGATCTGGTTCCTATTACCCATGGACCAATTCCAGGGATAAAAAGTAGTGTTATTCCAGACAATAATCTATACAACATGTAACAAATTTCAGCCAGATCCGTTCACCCGTTTGAGTGTGATAGAAAAATATATCTTTCACATTTATAATATTAGCAGGATATGTATGAAACATTGGGAGAGGTCTATGTCCAGCAGTGGACTGCAATAGGCCCATTGATTGATTGAAGAATGAAACATTAAACGGAGAATATCGAAGTTCAGCGGCAGTTAGACTGACAAAAACGGCCACAGACTACGAGGTGAATTTGAATGCGACTCAAACTCAAAAGTCAAAGTCATTTATTCTCAATCTTGAACAATAAAATTGTTTCTGATTGACGTCAATTTTAATTCTACTTAATCTAAATTTACCACCGCTTCCAAGTCGCTGATGGAGAAGAAACGGCGCAACAAACTCCACTGCGGCATTTTTAGACGTCAATTTACAATAGTTATTTTCTTAAGGCTAAGGCGATTGGCACACTGCGACGCGCGACGCGGCGTCGAGCGTTGTTGTGTCGACGCGGCGTAGCGCTCGTCGCCTCTACGGAGCTCATTTTGTATAGAAAAACGCGGGGTCCCACACACTGACGACGCAATCACGCGCGTCGCCGCAGAATACGCGCGTATAAGCAGAAAACGCGAGGTATGGCACACTGAAATCTGCCATCACGCGCGTGTTTTCCGAGGGGTTTTTAGTTCGAGAGCTGTTAGAAATTTCTGTGTAGGTATTTGAGACGAATTTTAAATTAATATTATTGCAATGCTACATGACTATTTAACGGCAAATTTACAGCGCTTTCACATCAACTGACGTCCGATATCCAATATCAGACATCCAAGATCGGAGGAAGTCAAATATCGATGCCCAATATCGGGTATTGGAGCCGACACCACTGTTTTGGCTCGTTATCGGAACACGCAGAGACTGCAAGCGACTTTCAACCTAAATGGCATTTTCTTAGTTACGTCTCTTTTCGCGTTAATAGATGACGCTGATCACGAATATAAGAAAGAAAATTAGCTAATATGTCATGTCAATAAGTCGAAAATAGCTTGCACTTCTAATCATTTTCTTTTCATCTCTAGCGTTCTTAATATAGTCTTGGCTATCGAGCTTATGGTCGAATGGCTTTACTTTACTTTTCTCAAAATTTTAGATTACTTCACACACCTACCTACCAAAAAAATTCTAATATCTCTCGGACTATACTAGCTCTCCCGCGTCGACGCGCGTTGACGAACGACGCCGCGTCGAGCGTTGCAGTGTGCCAATCGCCTAAAAGTGGACGAATGTACAATTCGCGTCTGGATAAACAATAAGACTGGGACTTGGATTAGCGCTAGGATGAATAAATAAAATAAATAAATAAATATTCCACAACATTCTACACAACGCTATCTAGACCCATCGTAAGCATAGCTTAACTAGCTTGTGTTATGGAATCTAGAATGCGCATAAACATACATAGATACTTTTTTTTTGTAAATACAAACATATTATACATAGAAACACCCAGACCAATGCAAATAGCCATATTCATGCGTACAAATATTTGTACTGAGCGGGAATCGAACCCGCGCGTCCTGCGTAGCAGTCGCGTTCACTACCACCACGCCACGGAGAAAGATGAAGAAGAAAAACAACAACGTGAAAGTGATTGTAATTCCCAGGACTGTCCGCACGTGTCCCGCACGTTAGAAGAGTTCTACACGGTGCGCTGCCAGGTGGCGGACATGCGCAACCTGCACCAGAGCCTGGACGAGGTCACGGTCAAGGACACGCTCGAGGGCGACAACTGCTACACCTGCTCGCAGTGCGCCGCTAAAGTGCGCGCTGAGAAACGGTATGTCCAACCTCACAGTTTATAACCTGCTACGTCCTGCGTACGGAGGCAAATAAGTATTGACCATACTTATTTGCCTCCAACCAATAGTAATGCCTATATTCATGCATACTATATTTGAACGGAGCGGGGATCGAACCCGTGCCTCCTGCGTACTGGTCGTGTTCACAACCGCTTCCCATGGAGGCTGTATTTGTATTAGACACTGCACAACAGTAAAGTAGTAGAGACTTTAGGAAACTCTTGTAGAATATTCTTAGGAGTTTGGGAACTAAAATAAAGCCCGGGATTCTGGTAATATAGTAACGACTTTTTAGGAGATTTCTTAGCTTCTATTATTAATGTTTAATGCACAGATATTGATAGTTGTTAAAGCGTAACATACAGACAAATAGATATACAGAGTTACTTTCGCATTAAAATATTAGTATAGACCATTACGTTTAGCCCGACATTTCGGCAACTTTTTAGCAGCCATGATCGCTGGATGATATCCAAACGGTAATGTTCGCGTGAATTTCGGATAGTATCATACTTAACTCGAGTACATTTCTTTTCAACAGAGCGTGCTTCAAGAAGCTGCCGCGCATCTTGTGCTTTAACACGATGCGTTATACATTCAACATGCTGACTATGCTCAAAGAGAAGGTCAACACGCACTTCTCGTTCCCAATGCGACTCGACATGTCCGGATATGTGGAGAAGCATCTCATGCCTGCGCAGTATCAAGGTAAACTGACACAGATTATATAATTAAATAGGTACAATATGTAAGAAGGTTAGCGTAAACTATAATGTCTCAATACAGCGCTGAGTACTCTGCACGTAATTTAAACATCTAAAAAACTAAAATAGACATGCGTTGGTTTATTTTGCAGAAGAGAAAAAGAAATCGGCCGAGAAAAAGGAAGGCGAAGCTAGTCCAACAATGGAAAGTGAAGACAATTCAGAATTTGAAGAACATTACGAGTAAGTTATATGAAATGAAGTTTGACATAATTATATTATTACTAGCTTTTGCCAATTATGAGATTTTTTCTTGCCGTAAAAACCTAGAACTTAAACGAACGTTTAAAAAAAACAATTAGCCAAATTGGTCCAGGCGTTGTTGAGTTATGCGCTAACCAACACATTTAGCGATTCATTTTTATATTATAGACTAGCTGTCCCGGCAAACTTCGTTTCGCCTTAGAAATTAGAATCAATTAGCTGTATCAAATTCTCCTAATTATTTTGAGAACACAAAGGATTTCGGTTCAGGCCCCATACGCCCACGGAGCTCCCGACACTAATAGGTCACCGGGGCCCATACTTACACCTACGGAGCCTATATACCTATGGGACCCAAACAACCATATACCTCTACGCTCAAGGGCGTTCATACTACCATAAACAATCAATGTTTCGACCTAAATAGAAAAATAGCCACCATAAATATTTTCGCGGCCCAAGCAACTGGCATTTTGTTAATTCAGAAGAATGTCTACTAATCACCCTCTGACGATATTTGCACGCATTATGTCAATTCTATATCAAACGTCAGATAACATAGAAGAATATCATACAGCAGTATTAGAATAATAAACACATTTTTTTCCAATACGTATTCCAAATTCAAAATTTAGACATGGCGTATGTCGGATCAGCTATTTTATATGGTGATTATGTATTCTTAAATTTTCTAATTTTCCACGCAATTTTCTTCATTTTTTCTTTCATAAGAACCTTCTAACAATAACGAACACAACAAAAAAAGAATTAGCGAAATCGGTTCAGCCGTTCACGCGTGATGTCGTGACCAAGGGAAATAGGGGTTCATTTTTATAAATATAGATAGATGATTCCATTTGACGGTACAGATTTGAATAATTTTTCTAATGATCATCGCCCCTAATGTTTTTATCCTATATTTATTTGGGATTGGCGAAATTTGTATGCTTTTTCCATTCATCTGTGCTTTCATTTACAAAAAAAAAGTAGGTATCTAAGTATGTTTATCCGCATTCTGGATTCCAATGTGTAATCAATTTATTTTGCTATACGCATATTTGGATCGGCCGAAATGGCGCACATTAGGAGAGGTCTATTTCCATCAGTGAACTGAGGTGGGCTAATTGACCGATTAATTTAAATATGTGTAGCAGATTCCACCAAGCGCCATCAATCTCCAGTATAAACAGATTAATTTGGTATTTATTGGTGTTTGTTATTATTTTAACTTGTAGATACGAGCTAATAGGCGTGACGGTACACACGGGCACCGCGGACGGCGGCCACTACTACTCGTTCATCCGCGACCGCGAACACGAGCACCACGACCGGTGGCTGCTGTTCAACGACGCGGAGGTCAAGCCCTTCGACCCCGCGCACATCGCCGCAGAGTGCTTCGGCGGAGAGATGACCGTATGTACTATTACTTGCACCATATATTTTGGACCTAAGATATGCTCTATACGCGTAGTATGCAGTACACGTTTCTTGGATGCATATTGAAGATAACACAGGGTGCTACGGCTGTGGACCAGCTTAAATTCCCCAAGACCCAGGCATGTGCGTTTACAGCAAAGGTATCTCCTTTCCTTCCCCTTCCCACTCTTCAGAGCACACCACTGCCACTGCAGGATCACCTCACTATCCTCGGTATGGATGTTCGCTACAAACTGAATAACAAAAACTACATATATCGAGAGTATCATCAAATCAGCCTCGCGTAAACTCGGAGTCCTGAACAGAGTGAGACGTTTTTTCACGCCGGAGCAGCGGTGTCTTCTATACAAGACCCAAATTCGTTCCTGCGTGGAATACTGCTCACATCTCTGGGACGGCTCCGCAAAGTACTTATTAGATGCTCTCGACAGGTTGCAGCGACTTGCGGTCCACATTATTGGGGATCCTGAGGTCACGAACACCCTCGAGCCTTTGCAGATGCGTAGAGATGTTGCGTCTTTGGCAGTTTTCTACCGTCTCTACCATGGTGAATGTTCTGACGAGCTCTTCCAATTAGTCCCACCCTCCCCTTTCCTTCACAGGACGACACGTGCAGGGCTAAGATGCCATCCATTTACGGTGCAGAGTATACCTGCTAGAACCAAGCGTTTCAGTGATTCATTCCTATGCCGCACCACTAAGACCTGGAATTCCCTGCCAGCTCACGTGTTTCCTTCTTCCTACAGTCCCGGGTCCTTTAAGCGGGGCGTGAAAAGGCATCTAATGAGGCCGTCAAGCTGAGTGCCACCACTGTTAACATGTTAAATGTTTACGATGGTGACCCTCTTTCCGAGACTTTGCCTTTAGCTTAACATCAGGCGAGGTGAAGTAAAATGGACGCGTCCTGTATAAAAAAAAAAGCATAGATTATTACATGCGATCACGCCAAAAATAACTACATGACGACAGCCTCTGTGGCGCGGTGGTAGTGAACGCGACTACCACGCAAGACTCGCGCGGATTCGATCCCCGCACACTGCAAATATTTGTATGCATGAATATGGCTATTTGCATTGGTCTGGGTGTATAATATGTATTTACAAAAAAAAAGCTAATATCTAAGTATGTTTATGCGCATTCTAGATTCCATACCACAAGCTAGTTAAGCTGTGCTTACCATGGGTCTAGATAGCGTTGTGTAGAATGTTGTGAAATATTTATTATGTTTATTATTTATTTATGTATCTTGAACCTAAAATGTGCTCTATACGCGCAGTATACGTTTCTTGTATGTATATTGAAGATAGCACAGGGTACTACGGCTGTGGATGAGCTTAAAGTCACCAAGCATAAATTATTACAAAGCAATCCGCGCCTGTTAGGGCCTTTGTATCTCGCAATATTTCAAGCGTCGGTAGCTTAGTGGTTAAGGAGTCGGCCTTACGATCGAGAGGTCCCGGGTTCGATCCTGGCCATTACACTACTGACGTGAACCCACTCCTAACACAAGCAATTTAGCTGGAGGGGTTAGAGGGAATATTAGTAACTTCGGTTCTAATATTCTTTTTAAAACAAAAAAAAAAAATATAGTTCCAACTTGCACTTTGCTTTATATCGACTAGTGCTGCGATCACGCCAAAAATAACTATGTATTATAAAAAGCCTAGTAAAAAGTTTTTTTATATAATTTTGAAGCGATTTAATCACGAAGCGACAAGCTCTTTAATAAACAAAAAGTATTGATTGTTGGTTTTACATAGCGAATATTTTTTTCAGAGTAAAACATACGATTCAGTGACAGACAAATTCATGGATTTTTCATTCGAGAAGACGAATAGTGCTTACATGTTGTTCTACGAGTGGAGCCCGCCGCGGAGTCAACGGGGCTCGGAGTGCGGCCAACTCGAAGAGCCACAGGTACGTTAGTCGTACATTACAGTTCTGGCAGTAGTAGATACCGCAATATTCACCTCTGTGGCGTAGTGATAGTACTGTCACACGGGAGTCGCGGGTTCAAGACCCGCTCAGTGCAAATATTAGAATCAATGAATATAATATAATTCCATTGCTCGGGGTGTTTTTACGTTTGATGTTCATCCAAATTCTAGAACTCATATTACTAGCTCTCTATATATAATATATAATATATTATATCTGTTTGAAACGATTTCGAAGCTTAGAAAATAAAATATAGGTATCTAAACTACCAGCCCGTGACCGTATCACGGGAAGCGTCGATCAGTCAAATTGTAATGTTAAATACCTTGGGACTTATATCTTGGATCTAAACATAACATAAACTCACGCCTATATTCCCCGAAGGTGTAGGCAGAGGTGCTAGCACTAGCACGCACATTTCGTTAGTTTTTTTTTTGTTCTAAAATGTGCTCTGTACGCCCAGTACTAGTTTGTAGAGTGTCTTCTGAGGATAGCACGGGGTGCTACGACGGTGGAAAAGTTCAAATGTATTAAGCCTAGATCATGAATAGATACAGGCCAGAGCCTCGTTTTTCTGGCAACTTAGGTTGAAGATAATGTGTCCGGAAGTATAAACCTTGTTTGGTTGCAACATGGTGTGTTTTCGTTTGCAGTCGTCGACGGCGGAGGGCGCCAGTCCCAGCGCGGCCGTAGAGCGCCGCAGTAGTGACGCGGCGGCGAGTGTGCGCCTGCCGCCCGACCTGCTCAAGTGGATCTGGGACGACAACATGCAGTTCTTGCACGACAAGAATATCTTCCAGCACGCCTACTTCACGTACGTTTACATTACATACTTCTCATCATCATCATCATCATCATAAACTCACGCCTATATTCCCCGAAGGGGTAGGCAGAGGTGCTAGCACCCACATTTCGCCAGTTTATGTTTAGGTCCCAATGTAATAAGTGGCGAGCCTATTGCCATTAACCGGGCACTTATAAACCTGCGATAAATACACACATAACTTCGAAAAGCATCGAAAAGTCATTGGTGTGTGCCATGGTAAACCTGGGATCGATCCCGAGACCTCGTCTCAGCAGTCCATTACCCATACCACTAGGCTACTTACATACAATACATACTTCTATACAATAATAATGACGGGAATTAACGCGATCATTGTATAGGTTGTAATACCTTTGATTTGCCTGAAGTTTCCACCAGGTTACAAAAAAAATTACATACTTTTTTTAAGGTTTATTCCGTCGTGTTAAACGGTTAGTTCAACTAATCGAACAGTACGGAAAATATTCCGTTTTGAAGGAATTTTGAAGTAGTTAGTTGTAAGATTGGTCTAACAAAATTAAGGGGAATACTCGTAATTTTATTAATAATATTCTTAAAAAAACTTTGAACCTTTCGTATTGTTACTGTTCATTTGTTAGCTAACAAATTGAAATAGCTTTTTGTACGGTTCAATTAATCGAACTAATAGTCTAACAAAACGCAAGAGACGTCATTATTCACCCCCCAGAAAACCTATAACTTACTAGATAAGTTGTTTCGACAAAAACAATTGCGACGAATTTGGGGGAGAGCCGAAAATGGTGGAGGAAAACGAGACGCAGAAAAATGTGGTTTTCAACTGGCTCCCAGGGGTAGTGGGGCCCAGAAAAGTAGGTTTCAATGTGATGTTTATCATAAAAGAAAAAAATAAGTCGGATTATGTCGGAAAGAAAAAAAAAGTTGTTATTATTATAGATGATTGACGATTTAATAAAAAAATATAAGAAAAAGTAAAAAGAGTATACTAAGGGGACACCCGGGTTTGAACCGGGGACCTCTCGATCTGCAGTCGAATGCTCTACCACTGAGCTATATCCCCGTTGAAGGCCATTGTGAAATTATGGATCTGTTACTACTGTTACTTGAAACTTATAGGCAGGACTCCGAAAATTATAAAAAAAATCTGTGACAATTAGCCCAGTCGAATTATTTTAAAATTGAAGCAAACCTGGAGAAAAGTCCCGGTACTGGAAATTGTTCATAACGCTACGAGTGCTACGACAACGACAATATAAAAGAAGTATTATTTTCTTGTTTATTAGGGAACTACTATAACAAAATTTCCCCATTTTCTTTGTTATAGATTCATGGGTCAGATGTGTAGTTCGGTGCCACAGTCCGTAGTAACTCTCCGACCCGAAGTCACGGAAGTAGCCGCGCAACTATCCACGTCTTTCTTTATCGAAACGTTTATACACGCTAAAGAAAAGGTAAGCTATATTGAAACCTATTTTTTTATTACCGAACACAAAGTATGTCAAAGTCAAAGTCAAAAATAATTTATTTTGCATAGACCATTAAATCGGCACTTACAAAACGTCAACATAAAGTAAATATTAAATACTAACTAATACTAGTAAATGGACCACCGGTTCGAAACGCGGCCCAGACCTGAGAAGACTCCGGCAAGAAACTCAGCGGGCTTTTTTTTTTTTTTTTGGTCTATTTACAAAACATTTACTTAGCCTAAAACTTATGGTCTAGATACAATGTTTTGCTTGAGTAGCACAGCAGAGCGAACAGCTCATTTCCAAGCTTGTTTATCATTTAAATATTCTTGGATTTTATAATAGGCTTTCTGGCACAGTTTGCTCTTTACTGTATTTTTAAATTTATTAACAGGTAAATCTCTGATTTCATTAGGAAGCTTGTTAAAAAAGCGAATACAGTTGCCCTGGAAAGAATTACTTATTTTATGGAGTCTACTATGACAAACTACAAGATTGCTTTTATTTCTAGTATTTATATTGTGCCTGTCACAAAGTCTTGGAAATTTTGCAATATTTTTCCTGACATACATTAAGTTTTCGAAAATGTATTGTGACACTACGGTTAGAATATTCATCTCTTTAAACTTATCTCGGAGGGAGACTCTTGGGCCCAAATTATAAATAGCTCGCACAGCCCGCTTTTGCAATACAAATATCGTGTTTAAATCTGCGGAATTACCCCAAAGGAGAATTCCGTAGCTCATAATACTATGAAAATAGCTGAAATAAACTATTCTAGCCGTATCCACATCTGTTAAAGTCCTAATCTTTTTTACAGCATAGGAAGCTGAGCTTAATCTACTAGCTTTTTTCTATATGTGAACCCCACTGAAGTTTAGCGTCAATACTCAAACCTAAGAACACTGTCGATTCCGCAAGGCTCAACAATTGTCCATTGAGTTGTACATTGGTTTCTACCTGTGCAACATTAGGCAGAGTAAATTTAATACATTTAGTTTTATTCTCATTAAGGCAAAGATTATTTATATTAAACCAATGGACCACTCTTTTGATTGCACCATTCACTTCGTCATAATTATCGTGTTGCCTTTTAATTTTGAAAATTAACGAAGTATCGTCAGCAAATAAAATAATACTATTATTGTCTCTTACATAGTAGGGAAGGTCATTTATGTAAATTAGAAATAAAAATGGTCCAAGTATCGAACCCTGCGGAACGCCCAACGAAACCACAGATCCTGCTGAACATGTACCGTTAACATCGACCCTCTGAATTCTATTGTTCAAATATGAAGTCAGAAGCTCGAGAGCCTTGTTCCTTATTCCGTAATGTTCTAATTTCCTGATTAATGTGTCATGGTGAACGCAATCGAAGGCCTTGGATAGATCACAGAAGACACCTAGAGCATCATGCTTATCCTCCCAGGCCTCGTAAATACAATTTAACAGTTCTACACCAGCATCAGTAGTCGAACGTCCCTTAGTAAACCCAAACTGTTTATCATGAAACAATTTGTTTTCACCAAAATGGGTCAGCAACTGTCCTAGAATTAGTTTCTCAAATACTTTACTCAAGGTTGGCAACACAGAAACGGGTCGGAAATTCGAAGGATCTGTGGCGCTGCCGGCCTTGAACAAAGGTATGACTTTGCTATATTTCATTAAATCAGGAAATGTACCACTGTTGACACAGTCATTAAACACAGTTGCTAGATGGGGAGCAATGACATCAATTATACTTGCCACAGTTTTGACTGATAATCCCCATAGATCCGCGGTCTTTTTAACATCAATTGTTTTAAACGCTTTAACGATGTCCTTGCTATTAACAACCGTGAATACGAACGTGTTCTGACACCTGTTTGTTGATTCTACAAGCAATGCCTCAGCGGAAATGGAAGACGACTGAAGAGTTTTGGTTGTAGTGGAAGCTATATTTGCGAAGAAATGTTCAAACTCTGTCGCAACCTCCAAATCCTCCGTGACATGGCGATCTTCTATTTTTAAATGGAAATCTCTTACAGTTGATGAAGATTTCCCACATTCGGAATTTATTATATTCCAAGTAGTCTTAATTTTATTAACAGAATTGGTTATTTTCTTCCTAATGAAGTTTGATTTCGCAAAGGAACAGGCTCGCTTAAATACTTTTGAGTAATTTTTAACATAGTTCTGAAAAGCAGGGTTGAAATTGTATGACTTTTCAGAATACAGCTCATACAATCTCCTCCTGCTCCTATAAATCCCCGATGTTGCCCAGTCACTGAATACAGGGCGGCCGCCAACCGATAATGTTTTTGAGGTAAAAATTCTCCCAAACTCAGTATCGATCAGGTTGGTTAGTTCTGCGTAAGATTCTTCTACACAAGTGTACAAGGGCAAATCAGGTATTTTACTCACAATACTTTCCCTGAAAGCGTCTAAACGGTACTGGTTAATCGGTACAAATTTAATTTCTTTTTTAACATTTTTACAATTATTTCTTTCAATGGTTATTAATTGGCCACGGTGATCCGAGTGTACAGCATCCACAAGACATTTGTTGATTGGATTAATATTCGTGTAAATATTATCAATACCAGTGGCACTATGTGCAGTTATTCGAGTAGCTTCTGAAAACATATTAATAAGATTAAAGGACTTGAACAGATTTAACATTTTTTTTCTCTCTGCTGGCACTTTAGTGTTTTCTAAAATATTTACATTGAAATCTCCACAAACTATTATTGCCTTATTGGAGGAACGGCATTTAAAAAGCGCTTCTTCCATCGTTTCTTCAAATCTTGCAAAGGGCGCAGCCGGGGGACTGTATACGCTTAATACAATGAACTGCTCAAACTCAATACTAGCTATCTCAATAACTCGCTCAATAGAGAGGCTCACTAAGTCTTTACGCTCTTTAAATTTTATATTCTTATTAATAATAATTAGGCCTCCACGATCCAAATTTTTTCTACTGAACGAGCTAGCCACCTGGTGATTTTTGAAGTTGAACATGACCTGATGGTCTTTCAACCAATGTTCAGTTACACAGAAAATATCAATATTATTCAGGGTCATGTGCAACTCCAATTCCAATTCTTTACCATTTATCAATCCTTCCACATTTTGATGCACCAGGTTTAATCTACTAGTTTTAAAATTTAAATTACATATAGGAGACTGAACTGTCTCAAAAGCCGTATGGCTATGGCCGCTAAAGTCGGACATAGTGTGAGAAACTTTGCTAGATTTATTATCTGTTGTCGAATGTTTTAGTTTTTTTTTTGGATAACATTATCCACTGTGTCAGTAATGTCAGTATTGTTCAACTCAATAAGAGTTTTGTTAATAGCCAGTTTGGCTAATGTATTATTTAAAAAGTTTCCTAATAGGAGCGCAACCTGTCGTTGCAAATATTTTGATAGTGAAAAACTATCTATTGTCAAAATAAAATTGTTCTGTAATACAAAATTACAGTCAAATAAATCTATGGTCCTACTGTATGTAGTCAAGGTATGTAATTTTCTATTTATATTATATCTAATGTTGTTTTCACTAGCTGTGAATGATTTACTGTAAGGTAATGCACAAAATATTACCTGTTTAATTTGTAACTTTGTTAATTGGTTGTAAAAGTGTATGAAATTATTTATATTTGCATTAGCTCTTCTACCAATAAGAAACACTAGTGTAGATTGTGGACAGTGTGTACTACATAGTGCTCTATTAATTATTTGAGAATAGGAGGCCCCAGGAAATGAATGAGTTATGACCGAGTGACCCAATTGATTAATTAAATGACAACCCAAACCCTTACCAATTTCATCACAGTACACAAATGTTTTCCCTGAATTTAAAGCTTGCGTTACTGTTGTTACAGGGACATCATTCATGGACATACTTGGTTTTGTAAAATTATCACTGCCCACAGAGTCAACTGATGTCGTGGCTAAAGTTGATTTTTTTTTGACTTGCGTATAACTTTATAATGTATATAATTCTAAATTTAATAGGGAACTTTACACACAATTATTAGCCAATAGACCAAGTTTTATCAGTACACTTTCAGTAATTCCTCTCAGGTCAGCCTCTGTGGCGTGCCGGCCGTGCACGCGACTGCCACGCAGGAAGCGCGGGTTCGATCCCCGCTCAGTGCAAATATTTTTATGCATGAATATGGCTATTGGCATTGGTCAGGGTGTTTGTATGTATTATATGTATTTATTTACAAAAAAAAAATGTATAAGTATGTTTATCCGCTTTCTAGATTCCATAACACAAGCTAATTAAGCTTACCATGGGTCTAGATACCGTTGTGTAGAATGTTGTGGAATATTTATTTAGAAAATAAAAAAAATATGCAAATATGAAAAAGGGATGTCTTGTATGTATATTTATGTTCGTTTTGCTCCTATTCTCGTAGCCCACTATGGTGTCATGGGTGGAGCTGGTGACAAAACAGTTCAACGCGTCAGCGGCCGCTTCGGAGTGGTTCTTAGGTCACATGGCGGATGATACTTGGTGGCCGATGCAAGTAAGTACAACCTTACTTTGTTAAATATATGTTTTACTATCCCGATTTCACGTGGGAAAATTACAGAATTTAGCAGTGCTGAAAGCACTCTAGCAATCTATGTTCATGTTTACAGGAAAACTAATAATTGCAATCTCGTGAACACTCAATGGTCACTTATTTCCAACGAATGTTTGCTAGTGAAAAACGCGTCATTTATATAAATGTAATTCTTAAAAACACACAAACATCCTCTCACCCCAAACGCATATACCGTCTACGTTCCGTCGTGGTTAAAAATGAAACACTGCTAACTTATACTCGTGTATATACCTAAACCTTATGCTTACCTACATAAACTTTACCTTGTTATTATTCCAGGTGTTAATAAAATGTCCAAATCAAATGGTCCGGCAGATGTTTCAACGACTTTGTATGCATGTTATACAAAGGCTCAGGTAACTATTATAAATACACTTTCTATCATATACATTATTGTAACAGGACACTTCGAGTAATCAACTTGCAGAAGGAACTCTGCAACTGAATTCGTTGTTTAAATCCCTGAAATATTTAAATAAGTTTACTAGTTGGGTAAATTTTGTAATTATCATAACGGTATATCTGAAGAAACATACGTATTTGCCTATTTTATTTATTGAATTTCTACTGTTCTCATCATTATCATCATATCAGCCACACATTCCACTGCTGAACATAGCCCTCTCCCATAAACTTCCAGAATGACCGATCTAAAGCAGCCCGCATCTACTGTTCTTAACATTTTGAATATAATACATTGTTCTTTTTTTACAGATCTAGTCATTGTGCGTTATATCTGCAAGGTACGGAGGAAGACCAGGATACTAGCAAGTTGGGCGAAGCGAGTTGTGTTACTAGGTTTATAAGAATGTTGTTATCATTGGTTAGTAGATTTTGAAATACTTTTAAGAACTTTGATGCAGTTAGACTCGTAGTTGGAGCTGCGAAACTGAAGCAGGATTTATATCTATTTCAGATGGAAAATGGAGCGCGATCTCATTTACGTCACCTGACGGAGTATTTCAGTTTGTTGTACGAGTTTAGTAAAATGGGCGAGGAGGAGGGAAGGTTCATGTTGCGTATCAACGCCATATCCAGCATGGTCAACTTTTACCTCGGACAAAATTCTAACACGGTAAGTTTTATATTTAAATTTTAGTGACTGCGGTCATAACTAGGTATATATTCAAATAATTATGTATTTATATAAATGTCTAGGTATATGATATAAATATATAATTGAACGCCAACAACTACCAATTATGTACTCCAACCAACATACATTTCCATCCAAAGGTTGCCTGGCAGAAATTGCGTAAAGCGATAAGGCCGCCCTTTGTACTGCTCTTGTGTTCCTAATTTCCATACTATTAATATTGTAATTGGCGTACAATAAAGTATATAATAAATAAAAAATAAAAAAATAACTTGAGATATAGATACCGACAAACATCTTGAACAAAAAGTTCAGTAGTTCACGCATGTGTGCACTGTATGGACCAACAAAAAAGCAAAAGTACTGATCAACTAATGACCCATGATTACTTTGATATAAAACTAAGTTTGATTAAATGGCGCGCTTCGGCTGGTGCACTCCGCAGAACCATCAAAGAATCTAAAAAACGCTTTCTACACAACTGAAATCGGTACTTCAGTTGTGTAGAAAGTGTTTTTTATACGTACGACGAAGTATATACGGTAGCACTTTTTCATATAGAGTTGTGTGTAACGGTACAACCGTATCTCCTTCGTCGACTGTACATTTTCAATTAGTTTATCGGTCATTATTTAAATTTAAAATTTTTCGAAGTATCGGATGTTCGTTTCTTGGTAGCCTCCTAGCTTATAGCAATATTGTGCAGCTATTTTGCGTGCTAAATATAGTAACTTTATGTTTGTCAGACGGAGTCGCCGACGGAGGAAGCTGGTGGCAGCAATAACGCGGAGAGTGCTGGTGATAAGCTGCGGCCGGGTGCGCTTGACAAGATGGTGGCGCTGGTGGCCGGACTCGTGGAGCGCTCGAGGGACGCGGCCGGACACCTGGCGCTCATGGAGCCTGATGCGCGAGCCTTACTGCACGCCAAAGTAATGGCCACGGGCTTCATACTGTACAGTCGTCAGCAGTTATAGCTTAACGCGTCCCTACTAACAAACCAACTCTCAAACGTTAAATAAAAAACTGAAAAGTGTTAAAATGTTTGTTAGAATTTGCACAAATAATAATTGGCTATTTAACTATTTTTTTTAATTACGGAAACATAACCGCTTCATGATAATACTAGGTTTTGCCCGCGGCTCCGCCCGTGTGGATGTCGGTTATCGCGACCAAACATAGCCTATGTCCTTTCTCATGGTCTAATCTACCCCTATACCAAATTTCATTAAAATTCAGTTCAGTGGTTTAGGCGTGAAAGCGTATCATACAGACAGACAGACAGATTTACCTTCGCATTTATAATATTAGTATGGATAAAGAACTGCTAAAGCCAAATATTCATACGACAAATAGTTAATAAGATGTTTGTTGTTGATAATTCAATAGTACTAGCAAATTTCGTCATTCGCCAGTTGCGGCTAATTCAAATGTATGGAGTGCAAGAGAATATCGCATTTATCTCGGTCTACGTTGCGTTTACACGTGTATAGTTCTTAATAAAAGTACTTTAAATTTAATGAGGAATCCAACAACTTATAAAACGTAAATATCTTTTGTAAATTTGTCAGTGTTCAACCACTTTTGAGGGCGACTGTACATATTATATCTGTCTATATTAACTTATCTCTCGTAAGGTATGTACCTATATGAAAACCTCCAAGACTTTTTATAAATAAAGTAAACCTTATGCTGCTAATATTAAGACCCAACGCTGCAATGTCAAGTCAAGTCAGTTAATAAATAAGGTACTTATTGATCATAAGCCGCGTGGTTCCCGGCAGAGACGAATTAGGGCCACCCCATCTCTTCCCATGCGGTGTCGTACAAGGCGACTAAGGCGACAGATATATACAGCCCAGACAGCCTCAGACATAGTCTCGAGTCAACAATAGTGGCCGGAATACGGCAGTAGGCTCACTCCCTATTACGTGGGACCGACTACAATACATATAACATATACATAAACTCACGCCTGTATTCCCCGAAGGGGTAGGCAGAGGTGCTAGCACCCACATTCCGCCAGTTTATGTTTAGGTCCCAATGTAATAGGTGGCGAAGCCTATTGCCATTAACCGGGCACTTATAAACCTGCGATAAATACACACATAACTTCGAAAAGCATCGAAAAGTAATTGGTGTGTGCCATGGTAAACCTGGGATCGAACCCGAGACCTCGTCTCAGCAGTCCATTACCCATACCACTAGGCTGGTTGGTGAAATGTGGGTGTTAATTTACCCCTGCCTAACCCTCCAGGGATAAAGGCGTGATTATATGTATGTATGTATGTTGATCATAAGTTTGTCTTCCGCAGGGGTTCCCGTTTATCTACCAGCAGACGCGCGACTGTCTGAACCTACAACAGACCCGCTCCCTGATCTTTGCGCTGAGTCGGTGGAATGAGCCACTTGCGCAAAAAATTGTCAACACGATATTCCAGGCCATCGCCAAACATTCTGAAGTAAGTATTTAAATAAAACCTGTGTTATTTGTATATTTAACATTAAAAACTAAAGATAAATGAAATATGTTTTATAGAAAAATATTTGTTATGGAGGCAAACTGGCCTAACATTGATTTTATAGGGTCTAGAGATATCATACATATTGAGAACACTTGTACTTTTTCCACAGTATTTACTAAAATATAACCTGCCCGGTTTCGCCTTACGGCATTCTCAAACGTTTCAATTTGTGTTTTGGATGTTCTATTAATAACCTTTCAGTTATATATAATATAAATAGTCAAGTTATATTATAATAAATACTGTGGAAAAAGAACAGGTGCTCTTAATATGTGTAACAGTATAAAAAGTGTCAAGAGATATCATTATAAAATATCGAGGATACCCTTTTCGGAGCGCTGTATACCATAATTATAAGGCCATTCTTGCATTTGTGGCCTCACGCGCTTACATCTTCCTCTTGTCAAGCGGAAAACTTTGTGGAAGACTCCATACCTTATCCGTAACACACATTTAACCGTCGTCCGTTTCTCTATACTTGGGTATCCTATCCTATAGTTAAAATGTTGATCAAACTGAGCTTATTAAATTAAGAATGGTAAAAGAGCTTTAAAAGTTACGTTGGTTTTTATTTTATAGTTTTTATTTATTTTTAATCATCCACCCAACCTATAATAGTAACTGATTTGATATACCTCGTGCCAAATGGATTGAGAATAAAGTTTGTTGACCGAGTCTATCATCCGACTAGTTTGGACCGGTTACTTAGGGGTCGTAAACATTTTTCTCACTGTAGCGAAACCGACTGCAGCACCACGTGGCGCCCGCCTGCCACAAAATCACTACGTATAATACGATATTTACTGCAAACTTTATTTTCAATCGATCTGGCACGAAGTATATTAAATTTTATGACGTCACTAAATCTCTTTTCATATAAGTTACCTTATAACTCGTTTTGACGTTTAGTAAACTATTCAGTAAAGTACCCAATTCACGCCTATTGTTTATGTCTTCCCCTTCAGAGCAGCAACCCGTTTTTTAAACTGCTGACGCTGCTGGTGGACGGCAGCGGCGGCGGCGCGGGCGCCACGGGCGGCCTGCCGTGCTTCACGCAGCTCGTGCTGGCGCGCCTGTGGGACCTGGCCGAGGTGTGCCCGCACGCCGCGCTCGAGTGGCTTGCCCTTCAGGTACTGTACCCTGATACTGCCATCCAAACGTCAAATGGACTCATTCGGTAGGAACGTTATACTTATGAAGTCCTTCGACTTTTGACACCCCGCGCGTCTCTCTTCCCACCCGCATTCCGCGCGTTCTTATTAGGAGAAATATCATTGGGGCATCTCCGTTACTTAATCATATTCTGTCCTCCGTGACCCTCATCGTCCGATCGTCGTCACTTTGACAACCATCCCGCACCGAGTAGAGTGGCGAGCCAGTGCACTCGACCCGTACTCGCGCGTGTGCACAGTCTCGCCACTCCACTCGGTGCGTGTGATCAAGACATTACGCTCTAGAACCCCGGATCCGTTCACTCTCGGAAAGAGGGTGACACTGTACCATGTTAACAGTGGTGGCACTCAGCTTGACGGCCTCATCAGCTGTCTTTTCACGCCCCGCTTAAAGGATCCGGGACTGTTGTTTTGATTTGGCGTATACGGATTTTAAGGAGCTAGAGGGCCTGCTTCAGAGCCATCTCCGTCTATCAGCAGGTGGATGTTGGCTTAGGTCCTGAACATCCGTGTTCACTTCCATATATTCAAGTTAGTATTTTGGTAATTGGTACTTGCAACGTCCAAAGGCCACGGTAACCTCCTTCCAGTAGCTGTACCGTGTGCCTGTACGCCATCTAGGTAGTAGTAGCACAGTCTAACGATTCATACTACATATACAGTCTGTTAACGAAGCCGTTTAGACAGAGCAATCGTACGGGGAGAGGGGAGTGGTGGGGAACGGGGTATTACTCGGTACGCCCATACATTTCACTCGGTACTAAGGAGTCAGGGCTGTCTTTTGTATTTTGTAATCACACTAGGCAGGTTTTTGAATTATAAATGTTTTTCATGACTCGTTTTGTGAGTTAAAATATTTTTTTTTGTTTTATATATTTAGCGATTCAAGATGGCCGACACGAACTTTCTGTAATATAAGAAAGCCTCATAAATCCTTTAAAATATCACTACCTATAATATGAACGTGTGTACAGGTACCTCGTAACAAAGCCGCACACGCGTGGGCGCTACGCACGGCGGACAGATGGGTGGAGGCGCAGTTACTAGGCGCGAGCGCGGCACGAGTGCGCGCGGCGGCGGCCCTGCTGCTAGTGGCGCTCGTGCCGTCGCAGCACTTCCGCGCGGGGTACGCGCGCGCGCGCCCTCCCCCCGCGCCGCACGCGCAGCCGCCCCCGCACCCGCCCGCGCAGCACCACGCGCCCGGGGCCAAGCTGCCTGACCCTGCTCAACACACCCTGCATCAGGTACGTGTCGATCGACCGTGTAATGGCTAAACTACTCGCTAACTACACTACAAAGGAATCGGTCGTATTACGATTTAGTACAGTACACAAGTGAGTGGTGTTATGCATGATGAACGGGCGGCGGCCACTAATGAACTCGACTAAAGTTTACGCGAATGTCACTCATTGAAATAAAACCACTTTTTACGGATTAAATATATCGCGATAGAATCCGTAAAAAGTGAACATAAAACACCAACGAAGTCTTGTCTACTTTAATTTAGTAAAATTACTAGCCTAGTCCGAACTAGGCTTAAAAGACTGTGCACTGTGACTCTCTAGTGACTGACTGATGACTTTATACTGACGTCATCACTGAAGTTGTGACCTTAGTACACTGTCGACTGTCTTAACTTCAGTATGTGTTACATTTTGTGATACAGAGAACACTGAGAGATAGTTCTAATCTCAACGGCAATGTAACTTAAGCGACGAACACTTTGATCCTTTAGCTATCGAATGGTTCACCAGCCACTGCACTATATTCTGCATTTTTGACATTATTATCAAATGCTGTATTTGTATTATTATTTGTCAAACGAGTGTGGATGTCCAATAAGTGTTAGACATACACGCTCACTTGAAAAATCCACCTATATATAACAAAAAATAAATCTTACAGGGTAATAAAACGTAAGGACATGGCTGTAGAAATTATAGGTGTCGCAATATACGTGTAATAACTAATCCAATACCTGTGGCAGGTGTACACGATGCTGCTAGGCAAGCTTCGTGCCGCGCGTCGCTACACCGACATCGCCACTCACGGTACTATGAAGCTCACGGCGTACTTCGGCGTCATGTCCTACTGCATCGTCAGCAGGGTTGAGAAGCTCATGGTGAGTAAACGACTGAACATTTTATTTCGTTCCTATACTTTCTACTGAAGTTACTTTTGAGATAATCAAGTAACAAATGCATATAATAGAGGTTATTTTTATTATATCTAGTTTATGCGAGCACTAAAGCTCTTTTCAATAATTTCAATAGGTATGTTTTTCGCTAGCGATTTCTGACTGCCTCCGTGGGTAGTGAACGCGGCCGCTATGCAGGAGGCGCGGATTCGATCCCCGTTCAGTTCAAATATTTGAATGTGTGAATATGGGTATTTGTATTGATCTGGTCGTGCCTCGGAGAGCTCGTTAAGCCGTCGGTTCCGGTTGCCATACGAACCTCTATGGCAGTCGATACGGGTAGTTGGAGCCCTCAAAAGTCTAACAACTGGTCTAGCTGCAATGCTTAGATATCGCTTTTGGGTTATGGAGGTCAGATAACAGTCGCTCCACAGAAAATATCGTAGTCCAGTCAAATCCGCCGTTAGACTGGTAAAAGCGGACCCCAGACTGATATCCCAACTTTTCTACCGTCTGATATCCCAACTTTTCTACCGTCTGATATCCCAACTTTTCTACCGGCACCAGAGGCTCATCCGAAATCCGTCGCAGGTTGAAAGTAGTATGGGCTCATAAATCTAAATGGAGCCTTATACGCCTAACGTATCTATAAAATATGTCACACCAAAGGACAATGCAACTTTTGCCATACATAGCTGGCATGATTTTTTTTTCTTTTTCGCCAGAGATGTAACATACGTTATATGTTAAAAGACTGTACAAGATATTAATAGCAAAAGAATTAGGGCCGCCAACCATAACAGAGCGTAGTTATAGAGTGTTTTATAGATTGCTATACTTTTTTATCAGGCGTTATTTTTTAGTTATTTATGATGTTTTTCCATGAAGTAGGTGGCAAACGGGCAGATAGTTTACCTGATCAGCGCAGCCCAATGGATATCTGTGACACAGTATATAATGTCATTACATTGCCAGCCTTCAAGAAAGATTTTTAAACTACTATACTCTTAAAATCAAATTAAGAAACAAAGACACCTAGAAATCACCACGTGCTGCATGCTACACTCCAAGAAAGAATACTTTTATTATTATTAATTGGTTGTGCTGTTTATGAAACAGGATGAAACTACCTTATCAATGGAAACTACTAAAATATCACATTTATTTCTGGTAATGCAAATAAGTATTGTCGACGTTTAACTTATAAAATAATTTCAAATACTTTAAAATATAAATTGAACTTTCACAATAATGTAGAAGTAGGTACTTACTCAAAATAGTGCACGCGACTGCCACGCAGGAGGCGCCAGTTCGATTCCCGCTCAGTGCAAATATTTGTATGCATGAATATGACTATTTGCATTGGTCTGGGTGTTTCTATGTATAATATGTAACTATGTATTTACAAAAAAAAAAAGTATATGAGTATTTTTATCCGCATTCTAGATTCCATAACACAAGCTATAAAAGCTTACCATGGCTCTAGATAGCGTTGTGTAGAATGTTGTGGAATATTTATTTATTTATTTATTTATAAAAAGGATGGGCGCGTGGGTCGCTGTCGAAGGCGGACTCCCGTTCCACCGATATGGCGGGGTGTGTGTGCATTAAACCGCGAATACACTAAGATCACTCTATGTAACCTTCGTGTGTTTGCCTATCTAATTTAATATAATAATAATATGTGTTACAATAATTTTATTTTCATGTAATTGTAATAATTGTTAAAATACGCAGCGCCTGACAAAAAATGATAGCAATATCTCCACTTAGGTTCTTCGTTCTGTTACGGTTGATCGACCCAATTCTTATAGCTATTGATTCCTCGTTTCTTACTCTAACATATGACCTAAGTTTCATTTCTGGCGAAAGGAAAAAAGTAAGTCATGCCAATAAGTTGCATTGCCCTTTCACTATCTCAGACAGCAAATTCTAAAATGTACTCTCTTCAAGTTTTTATCAATTATCGTAACTTAACCATGTTCTACTTTGCATGTGCAGTTTGGCCAATACTTCAACGATCTCTGGGACCTGTACCACCCGGCCATATCGGAGCCTTCGGTAGCAGTGCATCCCAACAAGCAGGCGCTACTGTCGTTCTGGCACGCCGTCTCCGTCGACTGCCCAGAGAACGTGCATCTCGCCGTCAACAACCCACGCCTCATCAAACACATCGCATTCAATTATATACTGTAAGTTTATATTTTATATATCTCAGCACACATTATCTTGGATCTAAATCGCGGGACATTTTGTATTAAACTATGTTTGGTGAATTTGAACTCGTCCACTGCCATAGCATCCTGTGCTATCCTCATAAGACACCCAAGAAACGTGTACTGGGCGTATAGAGCGTCTTGTATTGCTTGGGACATATATGTCCCAAGCAATACAAGACTATTGTTACATTAATGTTATACAAGATTAGACTAGCTAGGGCGTGGTTTAGGCCGCGGAAAATGCAGATCCAATTCCTTACCATTTCAGATTGCGGACCCACAGGAAGCTGCACCCGGAATAAATGTAGACTGTGTGCATATAAATCATATTCTCTTTCTTGACTGATTTCTTCGAAATTTTATTATTTTATTTTATTTAAGTACAAAAAAATCGTTGGGACATACGAGGTCTTCTGAAGCGAAGCTTGTATCGAAGTCAGCTTCGTGGCGCATATCGATATTTAGTACACTTGGCGGTGTGTTGCGCAACATTACGATATAATGACCACCCTTTCCGTTTCCTCAATTTCACAATGTCAAAAAGCCAATGGTTGTGGAATAATCAAAAGAGGATTTATTTCATAATATCGCTTTTGCGTCCATTTAATAATTTAAAAAATATATGTGTTAAATCTATGCAAAAGTAGCAACTTCGTTATCCATAACTAATCAGCAAAAAAACCTGTTCGATTTGATATCGTAAGCGTAACGTTAAATGAACTGATACGGTATTTGACAAAAATAAATCACGGGGATATAGCTCAGTGGTAGAGCATTCGACTGCAGATCGAGAGGTCCCCGGTTCAAACCCGGGTGTCCCCTAATTCTTCTTTTTGTGTTTTAGTTTTAAGTCATAAACGTATTTAAACTAAAACTTACACAGTACGTACAAAAAAATAGGGTTATATCATTATTTTATTTTTTATTACAATTTGTCGAAGATTTATTTGAATGAGTTTTCCCAATGTACCTACATAAATTGGAAATAGAATTTCAAACAAAGCTTTTATTCACAGTATTAATGAACAGTGTAGCGTAATTCCAATAAAAGTTATTTTTTATAGTTTCTCAATGAATTCAAATTGGACTTTGCCGATGTTATAAATGTACTAAATAAAAAAATATCGAATCGAAAGGCGGTCCATGCCTTTCTTAGTAAGCCAGCAATAATACAGATGTATCCGCCAACCTCTTACATAACACCGACGCGACGGTTTGTGATGTTCGAAGCCTATTTATTTCCTTTTCCTTCATTTTAGTTAGGCGTGAGTAAAATCACTCTACTATCGCAATCATTTCGGGCAGAGTACCTGTTGCGTAATCAGTATTATCTAAACATGAACAACCGGCCGAGCCTAAATCCGTTCAACTGGTCAAAAGCATAATGATAGCGCTAACTTCTGAGGGTGACTGAACAGCATCAGAACGATCTTGACTACAATCTCAAAACGAGCATAAAACCGAGGTTTAACACTAAGATAGACCATTCAGCAAATCAAAATGTTTTATTGATTTAAATTGTATTATTGTCCGAACTAAAGGCGTGTACCAAATATCACAATAATGTGTCAACAGGGACGAGGAAAATCAAGGCAGTAAGATCATTTTGAGGAGGTACTTGGTTTGTAAAGATATCAGATAGATCTTTACTGCCGAGCGACGGGTCATTTCTGTTTGCCACCCCCAACATTGCCACTTCTGGTGGCCACTGGGACCCTTTCCAAAAAAAATATCCCGATTGACACCTCAGGTGGCAACTGCCCTATGTTCAGCATTCCTTCATCCGGTGGCGTAAGAAAAACATAATATATGTGACTGAACATATATTATGTCCCAATTGACACCGGTTCGCAACCGCCGGTGACGTCCAGGATTCTTCCAAAACGAAAATCCTACTCGCCACCTGGGAGGCAACACTGCGTCTTCCCCGGTGGCGTATAAGATATTATTTTTAGGAAATGTCTCAGTTACCACCAGAGGTGGCAATGTTGGGGGTGGCAAACGGGATTAACCCCTGCCGACTATACCAGATTACGAGTACATAAATAAAAGTTGAAAGCGACTGCTCTTCCTGTTTAATAAATTTTCAACTTGGTGTTTAGCGCGGACCACGAAGATGGTGAAGTGGTTGCATACAACCGCACCATGCTGCCTCCGTATTACGCGCTGCTGCGCCTCTGTTGTCGCCGCTCGAGCTCGTTCGCGCGTTCTCTCGTGCAACACCAGAACATACACTGGGCGTACAGAAACATCGCGCCACATTCACAAATATATCCTGGAGCCGCTGATGAGTTACTCAGGTCAGTGCTTTTTTGTAGATAGCTGTTGGATTTAAATCAAATGTTGAATAAGGCTTAGGACACGAAAGGCCTGCCTAAGCAGTATGCACATAGGTACACTATGTGCATACTGTTTAGGCATACTGTATATTATGATGCTTTTTCAGATGAAATAGTTTTATGTTGTGTTCATATTATTATTAATTTTAAATCAATGAACTGAACTAGCACAGACATATCATTATACTATCAGATCAAATTTCAAAGTTGTACTGTACAAAAATAAATATTTTGTATCTCATATTCACTTCTTATTTTTCTTTCTGATAACTTTATCACAATCAAAAAACAAAACAGAAGAACAATCATTTCACCGAGATCAGGGTCCAAGCCATCAAGCCAACTAACCTCACCTTCTAGCTGGCACATCTTTCTGGGTTGGGTCAGTAGTCTTTTTTTTTCGTTTTTCGAGCCGGAAGGGAAGGTTATATCGGACTCGAACCGACTAAAACCGCACGCCGACTGTGGGTCGTGGTGCTAGGCCGGAGGTTAGGTTGTCTTCGACATATCCCTCGCATCCCGGCTGACCCAGGGCCATCCCTTACGGTGTGGCCCTTCTCGGGAGAAGGAACAACGGTGTCCCCGACTCGCCCCCGGAATGGGGAGGCGCGCTTCTTTCAGCGCGTTGCCGCCGCATCCTTACGGTCTGGCCCTTCTAGGGAGGAGGGACAACGGTGTTCCCGACTCGCCCCCGGAATGGGGTTGGGTCAGTAGTGTTCAACTAATTTGGGAATGTATGTAACGTGGTCAGACTGGCAAGGGTCCTGGCACACCGCGCGGGTCGCAGCGGCAGTCCTAGCAGTGGCAATGGCACCGGCACCAGCACCAGCACCAGCAGCGGCAGCGACACCCCCGAGGGACGGGAGGCCGCCGCCTTCCGCCGGAGCACGCTCGCCGCCTACCTACAAGGTACCCAAGCCACCCACGTTCTATTTATTTATTTATTTAATTTAATAGGACAGCCATTGGTTAATACATACAACATTTTTGTTAATAGATGCAACACATTATTCTCTGCATGATGTTTAACCTTTTAAGACAGCCACAGCATTCACAATATTATTACTGATCGTATTTCAAGCTTCGATGCAGTGGGTTTCAAAAAGTTAAACCGACCAGTATATCACATATTGTAACATCTGTATAGTATATATATAATACAATTCAATGATATATAAATAAGTATTAAAATTATTAAATTAGTATTAGTATAGTATTCTATTATGATGTGTGAACTGTCATATTCAAGAATCAGACAGTCATGAAAATACTTGAATGAATTTTACAGCATTAAGTATGCTAACTATACAAATCGAATACATAGGGAAAAATTAAACTGCTCGGGCGGGGCTACTAGAACCCGTAAGAGAAAGTTCGCGGGTTCGAGTCCCGTCCGAGAAGTTTCATTTTTCCCTATGTATTCGATTTGTATAGTTAGTACAGTTCATTCAAGTATTTGGGTGAAGTTATCAAAAATCAATGTTTAAAAATGGTTGTAACATCGCTCATTGGTTACAATAGTTCGTAACAATATCGGTAGATGACTCCACCGTCGCCTTAAAGACTGATAAAAATAGAAGGGAAATTTGAATCACATCGGGCGTGTCTCGGTAGCCGAATTGGTCATTCCCCCTTTAAAGGAAAGATCGCGGGTTCGAGTCCCGTCTGAGAAGATTAATTTTTCCCTATATTTATGAGTCATGAAAAGAAATAACTTTGACTATGACTTTCTTAAGTCCAAGTGTCCTGCTTTCGCCCTATAGGTCTAAATGGCAGGACGTGTTGGACGACGTTAATATCAGCGTTCTGCACGCTTGTGGATAACGAGGACGACCGGCTCTACGTCGTATACAACGGCGGACTGCAGATGACCTTTGAAGTGAGTATGACTTTGGTACTAATATGAATTTACTGAACTTACTTACAATGAATACGTGTGCGTATACGTTGTACGCCTGCGCGTGTGTGTATTAGTCAACATAGAAGTTATATCACAGTAAAACGAGTAATCTTACAGTAGTTCATCGCGTTTTATGTTTGCGGTAAAGCCTTTAGCAGTTTTATCAGGGTTGTCACTTAAGTTTTTATTTTTAATTTAATTCCTGCAATTTATTTAACCTCTATTAAGTCTCTTTGTTCTCTTAAGACATATCGACTCAAGCTAATATAAATAATTAGCTAATGCCCACGGTTTCGCTCGCAAGGATGTCCGCTATTGCTGCTTTTGGTCATATCTCCGGTTCTACTCAATCAATTATTATGATCAAACAAACGTTATTATTTGAAAAGTCATACTTAAATTATTATTAGGTATGACTTTTCGAATAATATACCTGAGTTTGAGTTTGAATTTGAAGATTTTATTGAAAAATTCGTGGCCGTTACCTTTGATCGCTAGAATTGATGATATAGTCGTAATCAGCAACCCCAAACATTCTAAAAACGGTACCTATATTGATTTCACTTTAACGAAATTTTTCTGTCTGCAATCTTGGATCGCTAAATGGATGATAAATTTGTAATCAGCATTCCCAAAAACCCCAACAACTATACTTATTTTGATTTTATTGAAAATTTCGTGTCCAGCATCTTGTATCGTTAAATAGATAATAAATGTGTAATCAGCAACCCCAAAAACCCCAACAACGATACTTATTTTGATTTAAGTGAAAATTTCGTATCCGCCATCTTGGATCGCTAAATGGACGATAAATTCGTAATCAGCAACCCTAAAACCCCGAGAAAGATACCTATATTGATTTTAGTGAACATTTCGTGTCTGCCATCTTGTATCGTTAAATGGATGATAAGTTCGTAATCAGCAACCCCTAAAATGACACATATATTGATTTTAGTGAAAATTTCTTGTCCGCCATCTTGGATCGCTAAATGGATGATAAATTCTTAATCAGCAACCCCAAAATCCCCGAAAACGATACCTACCTATATTGATTTAAGTGAAAATTTTGTGTCTGCCAAAAGTTCGTCTTCGCCATCTTGGAACGCTAAATGGATGATAAATTCGTAATTAGTAACCCAAAAATCCCCGAAAACGATACCTATACTGATTTTAGTGAATATTTCGTATCCGCCAACTTGGTTCGCTAAATGGATGGAATGGAGCAACCTCAAAATCCTGCGAACGATATACCCATATTGATTTCATTGAAAAATTCCAGTCCCCCAACAATAATAGCTAAATGGATAATCGTAATTAAAATCGAAAAAAAGATATTCTAATTTATGATTACAAATGAGACAGCCATGAATCCTTAGTACTGAGTAAAATGTATGGCTACTCGTTACGGCCCCCAGTCACCCACCATTCCCCTCACCCAGTACGATTGCTCTGTCTAGACGGCTTCGTTGACAGACTGTATGTAGTATGAATCGATGTGTATTGTGTCCCGGCAGGCGCTGCACAGCTTGCACGCGGTGTACGTTGAGGGCGGCGCGGGTGCGGCGGGGGGCGCGGGCGCGGCGGGCGGCGCGGGCGCGGGCCCGGCGCAGAGCTCGGTGCGCGCCGAGCTGACGACGGCGCTGCGCTGGGCGCGCTCGCTGTGCCGCACGCTGCGCACGCGGCGCGACGCCAAGGAGGCGCGCGCGCTGCTGCTGGCGTGCAAGGACTGGCCCGAGTGCGCGCGCCGCCTGCTCACCATGCTCAACCTGCACCACCGCCACCACCACCTGCGCGACGCCGCGCTCGGCGTGCTGCGCGAGGTGGTGATGCTGGGCGGCGGCGCGGCGCTGGGCGCGCTCGTGCCGCTGGCGGCCAGCGCGCACTGCGCCGCGCGCACGCGCCACGCGCACGTCTGCGCGCGCCCGCACCTCGACCGCCACAGCGCGCACCGCGTGGCCTCGTCCTACCGCCCCTACCACAAGTTCATAGGTACCACTACCGCTCACCACTCAGGCACTCACCACTGTCCGCACACAGCATTCCTTCTTACTTCTTCAACCGAGGAATAAAAAATCATTATTCAAGACTGTCAAGGGGAGTGCCTATTTTGAGTTTGCAGCATCTGGAATGGTGATCCATATCCTGGACTTCACTCTATTTTATACAATAATATTAACTACTGACTGACTACCGCCTGTCACCAGCCTGTGACCACGGCCGGTGTAATCTGATCGAAAGGTCAGGCAAATCAAATGTATGTATGTACCTATACCATGATCGCGTTAATTCCCGTTCCCAGCTACACTATTGTTCACAACTCTAAACTGCAGTCAACAGTAAGCTCTATGTATCGTCCCCAGACACGTGTTGCCGCGTGGCCCGCAGCCAGCGCTGCATGTCGGAGCAGCTGGTGCTGCTGTCGGCTCTGTGCGCGCTCGAGGCCGTGCCTCTCAAGTTCAACTTCTTCGCAGCCTTCTGGAGAGATGTGGCTGCATCCCCCGTGAGTTGTAACAATGTTTTACTTATATTGGAATTTAAACTAAAATTAACTTGCAATTAATGTTTAAAAAAGTTGTTGGGTAAGCGTCTGGTCCTAACTTTTTTCTGTTGTATAAAATTTCTGACCATATGTGTACTTCTCCCCCGTCGAGAACGGCAGAGAAATTTAACAGCGAGAGCATCTCCTTACATTAAATATACTCTAAAGTCCCTCATACTAACGATATTTTTGCGGAGGTGAAGAGAGCTACCAAAGTCTGGTTGGCGTATATTTATTACGACTCAATGATATACAAAGACGTGATTTCTTAACTTACATCATTATTATTTGTTCATTCTAATTTCCTTATAGAAATCACGTTCCTGTCTGTCATAGATATTATTAATCTCAGTTAATTAATGCAGAGTAATGTTATTATCATTTTTAGGGTGATGCGAAGCTCGAGGAGATGCTTCTTGACTGTACTGTGGCAGCAGAATACGTGGACGCAATAATGTTCGACGAACGGGAGTCCCTGGTAGATCCTGTCATATTCCAGTTTATGCAGCACTACTATACTAAGGTATTTCAAGGTTTTTGTACTGTAACCATATTATTGAGCTAAATCAAGCTTCCTCCAGGATTAGTGAGCTCTGGCGAGATGGGCAACGGTCGCTATCAGGGTGATTGGCAAAGGAATCCACGTTTCGGCATTGTCAAGAATAACTGCTTTGAGATCATTGGGTTTTTTGATGAGGAGACCAACTCCATGACTCTGGGTCAGCAGGGTGCGAGGGATATATATACATACTAGCTGTCCCGGCGAACTTCGTACCGCCAATTTTTTCCTACCCTCGTGGCGTCAGGTCCCGTTCCCGCTGCACCATTTATGGGGATGAAAAATAGATAATAATTAAATGACGATTGATAATTTTTCTACCGGAAAGAAAAAATGATTAAATTACTAAAATGGCTATTATAAAATAAGGGTTGATCGTACAAGGGTGAAAATTGAGGATTGTATGTATTTTTGTATGTTGTATCATAAAAAAATAGATATTAAAAATTTTGTCTAAAAAATAAAAAATTGAATTTAGGGGTGGACTACCCCTAACATTTAGGGGGATGAAAAATAGATGTTGGCCGATTCTCAGACCTACTAAATATGCTCACAAAATTTCATCAAAATCGGTCAAGCCGTTTCGGAGGAGTATGGCAACAAAAACTGTGACACGAGAATTTTATATATTAGATAATCACGCCTTTATCCCCGGATGTTTAAGTAGAAGTGAATTACCACCAACATTGCCGTATTCCAGTCACTATTGTTAAGCCATGCTAGTGTGATCTGTCTGATCAAATACACATCAACCAACAATCCAATATCACCTCCGAAAAATATTACCTAGAACGGCATGCGGTTTTAACCGGTTCGAGGTCGCGGTCAGCGGGGAGGAGAATCCATGGGGATTTCTCATTGAGAGGGAAATGATAGCGGAGTTGTTGCAAGGCAATCGAGTCGTGAACCTTCCAAACGTTAAATGGACTCATTTGATATGTGACGTCACTGTTTACTTCTAATGAAACGTTCTTGCGAGTAGTTGTCATTTTTGGTCAAAAGTTTGACAATAAAATTTCACTCAGGTTCATTAGTAATTTCAAACATGTTATTTTATTTAATAAATAGTATATTTAGCTAAAATTTAAAATTGAAAATAAAAACATTGATCCGTCTGTGGGTATAAGACCAAACTATTTAGGGGGCCTAAATGATTTTGCTATAATCCAAGTATGCCCTTATTTAAAAAATTGTCATCCCTAGATATTTTAAATTTGGTCCATCAATAAATTATTCTAGAATTACAGCGCTTAGTGGCGAGTTATCAAACTACAATGACAAATTGCATACTCTGTTTTTCAGCGGCTTCGCTATGCCGCACTGGATGGAGGTGGGAGAGGAACATCATACCTATGATGTCATTCGACTTTTGACACCCCACGCGTCTCCCTTCCCACCCGTATTTGGCGACGAGTTTTGAGAAATATCAATGGGGCAACTCCGTTACTTAATCATATTATGTCTTCCGTCGGATTACTGCATTAAAAAAAGGAGTTATTTTAGCTCACAACGATAATTCTGGTGATTACAGCTGGGTAGTGGCGCGGTGGTTCAGGGCGAGTCCCACGGGCCGGGCGGGTCGGCGCAGGCTGCGGCGGCGGCGGCGGACGAGCTGGCGGCCATGGCACCGCACGCACCGCTGCGGTCGCTCCTGGCGGCCGTGCGGGCGCTGCAGTTGATGACGTCACGCGCGTCGCCGCACGACGAGCGGCCGAGGGACCTGCAGCGGGCTACTGCGGCGGTAAAGGCGCGCCTACAGCACTGCACAGGTACGTGGATATTGTCATCAGCCTCATAGTGATTTCCGTGCTGTGAGGTGTGGCTGGAGCGATATAAGTAGAAGCTGCGTCCAGGTAGAAGGGGTATGACGAAAAGTCCTGGCTTGACGTCGTGAAGGGTGACATGTATGCAAATGTTCTCACTACCATGGCCGCCCAAGATCAAGTGGAGGAGGAAGAGCCAGAAGGTGGTCCCTGAGGTTCGAGGTCACCGCGGCCTCGGATGCAATCAAGAAAATACATCTCCATGAAGACGATCATGATAGCTATTTCCCAATTGCATTCTTCTCATCATCCAACGATGAACTCAATATAAAAAGTCGAAAGTTGAAGAAAATGTAAATTGTTTAGTAAAGTTAATAAAATGTCGGGGTTGAGCACTGACTGTTTTCGTTCCGCAGAGGAGGAAACCTCAGAACCGGAGAGCGGGCCGAGCACGGCGACGGTGACGCGGGCGCCGACGCCGTCAGGCAGCGAGGCGGAGGAGGCGGCCGACGACATCGGCGGTGACGCTTCGTCCTCGGGCTCCGACGGCGGCTCCACCCGCGCCTCCGCCCCCTCGTGCCGCACGCAGTTAGTGCAGGCGCTGGCGGCGCTCGACGGCTCGCCCGGCCCCGCCGCGCCCGCTGAGCCGCCCCCCGAGCCCCCTGCGGACCCCTAGCCGGGGAGCTTACTGCAGGCGCTCGCCCGCCTCTACTTCCCCAACCTGTAATGTGATGGTGACGGACCGATCTCCCATACTACGCCGAGCGAACAGCTCAAACGATTTAATCCTCGAGTGATGTGCGTTTTTACAAATCTATCATTACGTCAGACACGTTGCGACAAGAGGCGCGACGGTACGACCACCCGGTTAATGATCTGTTACATAAGACAAACTTTATTACGGTGCCGTATGGTGTATGTATAATTCGTATCGTTACGTAGACTGTTCTATGAACTTATTAATTTATAATTGGCATCTTATCTGACGGCATAGGTGATGTCAGCGATGGAACTCTTCAGTTGTTTTGTAATGTTGTGTAAGTTAATTGTATATACATAAATTTGTGATCGTTGCGTTTCAGTAAGTATATTATATGATTATTATTTAGTTAGGAATTGAAAATGATAGTGACTATGTAAACACTTGAATTACGAATTTCGTATAGTGGTGTAGGAATATAATCGCAGCCGCGTCTATGTGGGCCAATATTTGGCGTACACGTGGACTATGTGAGTGGTGCTACCTCAAATATTCCACAGGAAGCGTAGTTTAAACTTTGCCTAGTAAACCGGTGTGATCAAATACTTTGCGTAGTCCAGTATAGTCTTGTTATTGTCCTGCATAGTTCGCGATTACAGAAAAAAAGAGATTATTTAAATACATTCCAAACTTATCATCACAAATGTTTGTTTAAAGCCCCTAAATTAAAAAGTCAAACGTACATATATTAAAAATTAATCTTTATTTATAAATAAAGTGTTTTGTGACATAGATTTGTATGTACTAGACTACTGCACTCTCGTAGAATAAGGACTCAATCAATGTTCATATCTTATAGACCTTGTGAATTGTCTTATTTTTTAATGTCATATGTTTAGCATTAGTTTGACGATTTGATATAAAATTTTCCATTTAAATATACATTATGAACTTGGACAAATTATACCAAATTGAAAGTCCTCGCACATATAGCTTGGAATGCAGCTACACATAGTTTGCTAAGACATGGCTAAGAAATATTTCTAAAGTGCTCGACTTTGACTCGTAAAATCGTCTGTCTAAAAAGTTAACAGCCGAATAAAATCATATGACAAGAATTTATCTTTTCGTTACATAAATACAATAAAATAAAAATGGGACATCTGAAATGCTACTAGTGTAGATTTTTCTTAGTTGGTGTTTTTTTTAAACAAAACATTATAATTTGTCTATAATTATTATATAATTTATGTACATTTATAAATGATTGAAATCACTAAAACGTTGCAATGCATTCTCTATTTTATGACGAATGTTAGTGTACACAAATAAAATGGCGGTGATCTATCCCAGATTTAGATTTTAACAATGTTGATTAGCGCTATTTTTTAATTATGAATTCGCGTCAGTGATAAAGTCCCATTTTTTGATTTTTCTGTTCATACAACATAGGCAAAATTTGACAAAAAAAAAAAAAAAATTGTATGAACATAAAAATTGATAAAATTATGTGGTAATAACACGGTTCTCTTCAGTTTAAGAGTACATTTCTTAACACAAAGCGCTTATTTTATTCCAATTGCCAATGCAATAGCCGATCGCATTCAACCAAGTCCAAACCTTTATCAACTCTATGCATTAACTCTTAGGTTGTATATTACTTGTACTTTTTGAAACAACGCCAAGTGCTTTAATTTATTTATTTTAAGAAATTATTGTCCTGCTCTACTTTGGCGGCTGTTTTTGAGAGTAACTGAGATTTTTGTTTTATTGAAATTTTTGTACGAGATACATTTATATCTGCCCGTTTAGTTAAGGCCGAAACGGCAGCGCGAAGCTATACAACCGAAGATAAATAATCTCTCGCAGTTTTGGTTTCGTTTTGTAAAATTGTACCTTAGATTATGAAAACTCGACGATCATTAATCCTTTTCATGAAGTACATTTTTATTACTTTGTAATATGAAAAGTCTCTCAAAATACGTTATTTTCATTTTGAGTGATCATTCATAGAACTTTATACACACTTCAGAAACCTTCAGAGTGTCGCGCTTCCAATCTTACATCGCCTTTTCTCAAAAGCTACTAATAATTAATTAAGTCAAAAACTAGCTTCTTGAGAAAAGATGCTACTATGAGATTTCAACGAAACAATAATCTTACGTTCGATGAAATGTTGTAGTGTTTTGTGACATTGAGGATAACTTTAAGATTTTTTTTTTAACTTCTATCTAAGTAGAATATATATCAGATTGCAGCTCTGTGTACAGACGTACTACTGTACAGCTAGTTGTGTATATTGTATTTAATTTCACTTTTCCATAAGTCACTTCATCTGTATGTGATTCATAATATACATAAGAAATTCTATGCTCATTATTATAAGGACTAAATGTGTATTTCAATCTTCGAGCTGTATGTCATGATACCCGTAGATTTCTTATACCGATTACTAAAGTTATCAACTATAGATCAAGTCTAATATTAAATAAAACACAAGTTGACCCCATTGCGGAATATCTTGGTAATCCTTAACATATTTGGGTTGACCAATGGGTACTAATGTGCATTTTGTCTTAGTGTCTAACTATTATAGTATTTATGAGTGTGTGACTGTCGCAAAATTGATATTGTATGTCAAAAAATATAATAATGTACATTTAGGCTGTGAGCATTTTGTTAATTTATCTTAAATATTATTATGTAATTAGTCAAAAATGAATACCCCACCCCGCTTCTAGTGTCTAAGTATGGAGATGCTAAGTTACATATTCAAAAATCACCCGTCCAAGGCGCGTACTTTTTATATTTTTAGCGGAGTTTTACGAAATTTAGGTCAGTATAATTTGATAGTCGGAACTGTAAATCGCCTAACTCTGAATAATATCTTATTCTAATTTTAAATTGCTTGATTTTTATTGCTCACGTTGGAAGTTTATACCGTGCAGACAAAATAAATCGGATACACTGCTCACTTCAATTACATTTTAAACATTTTAGAATAATTATACCCACATTCTTTGTATATAGCAACATTTTACCTACAGATCGTTCAAAGATACCTGTCCATTTTATATCTTTATAGTGAATTTTAGCATGACCTATTTACGGTATAGTCCATCACAAATTAGTTGTCGTATAGAATGTTTAAAGTGAAGATAAATGTTGTACGTAAATCACCAATATATTGTATGTTATTTCTAATCTCTCGAATAT
Source organism: Eilema sororculum (assembly GCA_914829495.1). Classification (NCBI taxonomy): domain Eukaryota; kingdom Metazoa; phylum Arthropoda; class Insecta; order Lepidoptera; family Erebidae; genus Eilema; species Eilema sororculum. Next base: position 9,519,627 of record OU618553.1, on the reverse strand, counting down.
TGTTCCGTAGGATTCACATGCGAGCGTTGGATATGTGGCAAAAGATTGCGTAATATGCTGTCGTTACTAGCTCTCTCACTATCTATTCTATGAATGAACTAAATTATGATAAAGATTGCTATTGGACCCCGCATACGGCCGTGCAAAGTAAAACTACTATACGCGTACCACTATCTTAGCTACCAAATAGTTGCATGTGGATTTCGATAACGAAACAAAGCAATAAAATAATCAACTTAATACGAATTATTCTTAATGTGTCTCAATTTTAATAACAATTTGTATTTTACGAGTGTATCTATATGTTATAGTCGATCACATTTATCTTATGTGTTACTATCGCCGTGTTGTGGAGCCTCACGCCGCCGCCGGGAGGCGCCAGTCACTGGGACAGTTTATATTGGGTTTATGAGAGTAAAGTGGTGCTATCTTTATGATCGGAGTGACTGGAACATAAGACAAAACATGTATTTAAGTTTGTCCTGTTTTAGAGCTTATTAATATATACAACTTAATATAACTATGCTGTAATTATCTTTATTAATTTTAAGAATATAATTTGTTTCCTAAAGTTGTGGAGTAAGACGATCGCGAACGTTTTGTGGTAGTTGTTGTGGTCACAATGTACCCCATTTCGTTATTGGCTTAGAATTTGTGTATATTATAATGTGTTACTGAAACTTGTGTTTCAGTCAAATATAACTGTGTTATTGAATACAATTTGTGAAAAATTAATGAAAATACTGTAAATCGGACTGGAAAGCCAAAGTAAACAGTATTTTATATTCACTTTTTATTTTTTTTTACCCATAAGAGCAAACCTTTTCTATTGAAATCATTGGTTCCGATAGTTCGTAAGAGTGTCGGTAAATGGCTGCATCGTCACCCCAAAGGGAAAAATTTAGATGGATTCAGGCAAGGTTTGGTAGCTCAGTTGTCAGAGCATTTTCCCTGTAAAGGAAGGATCACGGGTTCGAATCCCGCCTGAACCGATTAAATTTTCCTATCTTAATTAATCCTATTCTGCTTATATTATTAACTAGGTGACACGCCCCGGCTACGCCCGTAACGCACATATTGCGTTTATCCCCGTCATCACGCGCGGGGACAAGTGTTTTTTCCCCACCATCACGTGCGGGGAGGCGTTTTTTTCCCCGCCATCACGCGCAATCGCGACACCACGAGTAATCGCGTTTTCATTTACATTTACAAAAAGAGCTCCGTTATCTCCGTAGAGGCGACGCGAGACAACTGCAATGCTTCGATATCGATTTTGGGTTGTGGAAGTCAGATGGCAGTCGCTTCACAGAAAATATCGAAATCCAGCCAAATCCGCAGTTAGACTGGTAAAGCGGACCCCAGACTCCAAGCTGAAAGTACTAACGTAAGTAAACTGGGATTAACGCTAAGAGGAAGAAAAGAGAGAGGCGACGCGAGACCGTGCCACTATCGTGTTCTGTGCATGTAATGCTCGTGGTGCCGTCCAGATATAGGATTCGTATTTCATTGTACGATAAATTACATGATTACATTACGCATTATATTCGTCTGCACCCGGCTTTATACGTAAACACAGTCTGGCCAACGAAAGCTGGCGCAAACAAACAGCGCCAAATTTAAAAACCAGCAGCTACACCGAAATAACGGAGTTGATAGCATGTTTTTTTTTTCTATTAGTTATGCATGAAAATTAGCATACTATGGTGGTTGGTAAGAGTCTAGTCAGTTTGCGCCAGCTTTCGTTGGCCAGACTCTAACACTTGTACAAGGTCATTCAATAATACACATACATTACACTCATACCTTTTTTAATTGCATTAGTTTACTTTTAATTTCTACAGGAAATGTGTCTATAGCCTTATAAGCACATACCAAACAATAAGTTTTTATATAAAATAAACTGCATTCTTTACTTATACAAATAGAACTGCCACACATGGTACAATCAGCACCTATGACTAATATTTCTCCCTTTCCTGGTGGGCTAAAAGGGTCTTTCATGACATAACTTGGGTACTTGAGAACTAGGTTCCGAGAAAAGGGTGGATGTGTTCCTTTGTAATGAGCTTTTTCTTCAATGTCACATGACATACATTTAAAATCATAAGTCACTTGCACAACCTCATCTTTTGATTTTGTTTCCTCCATGATGTCACTGAAACAATGCACAGGGATAAATACTAAAACCAACAATCAGTTATCAGATCCAAATCCCCTCCTGAATCACATTTGAACAAACAATTCAATGACTAAAATTTTTTTCCTTTTTTATTTTTATTTTTTCCAACTCATAAAATAAGACTGGCATGAATGTATAGACAATTTTCGAGTATGTTTGTTATGGGCATGTCTATGTAATTATGCATGTGTCTATTTTGAGCATACTTATGTTATTATTGAGTAATCTCATAAATACCCCGGGGATATGGCTTTATTTGTAGCATTTTCATGCCTCTACCGCCACAGCAACATACTGGCTGCTAGATCTTATTCAAACCAATCAAAATACAGAACAGTAATTAAAAGACTAAGTTAGTAACTGCAGATAGAAAGAGTGTTACCTAATAATAATTCCATCTGTTTTTAGTTATATCAGTATTCATTCCTCACTGCAATTTAGCAGAGGCTTTTTCTTTAGGCGCTTCAATTGGCCACCAGTCAGGTCTGTGAGCCTTAAGTGAATATTGACCAATTTTTAAGGATTTTGCCTCAAGTGCTTCTTTTACTCTAACAAGTCCTAGGCCACAATCATTGATCCAAGTTTTGAATTTACCCACATTTGTTTTTTTATCATCATCAAGTGTAATCACAGAGTCCTTCTCTATTCCTTCTTCAATAACATCTGTAAACTTGAGAGGCATTATTCTTTTTCTTACTACACCTGTGTGGTGTACTCGGGCAGTCAGTTCTTGACCAATATAGCAGCCTTTGTGAAAACTCACTCCATGCAGGTAATCACAGTTAGCTTCTAGGGGAAAACTAACTCCTGGAGGCAGATCATCAGCTCCCTCGCTTACACCTAGCCTGTGTCTCAAATATTTGTAACCTGTTTCATCACTGGCTATTATAGTATTATCTCCAAGAAGGCCCTCAATATATGAATCATCTGCCCTTGTGGTAGCTACCACTCTGTGCCCTAAATCTGTGAGACGTGGATCCTTATAGATGTTAACATTCTTTTTGGAATGAATTGCAGTATCTATACTTGTTTCTGTTGGAGTTATCAATGTAAATAATCTAAAATCATTACTTATATCTCCAATTTCAACATTTCTTTTTAACTTATATAATGTTAAATGTTTCTGTAGTAATTTATGTACATTTTTATCACATTCAAGTAAGAATGAGTCGTTACCTTCCCATTTATATATAAGGGTATCATATAGAACCCTACCTTTATTGTTTAGAAACATAGCATACATAGAGTTTGCCCCTTCTTCAAAATGTTGCATATCATTTGTAATGAGGCCTTGCAAAAATATTGGCGCATCGTTGCCACTCACTTTGAGCAATTTTCGACTCTCTAAAGGATAGAGAATTTTTATAATCTTTTGTTGTGGCACTTTATATTTATAGTGCCTGATCAAATATTGTTTTAAGAAAATTCTGTTTACCTGGTACATCATCTTTACAATCGGGTTACAGAAGACTCACAAATATTTTTAACTTTATTTTTTGTGGTGAGAAACTGATGTTCAACTTTTGTGGTGTAGTTTCTGTGGAAGAGCTATCAGAATTTCAACAATGTTTACAATAAATAATTCAATTTACTATACTTCATAACTACTCGTACTCGATTTTTTCTTAGAGTATGTATTTATGTCTATGATTTTTTCTTGTCATTTGACATTTCAGACATGGACAAGAGACAGCTGAAATTGTCAGTGACAACAGCAGACAGCTGTTTTTTCGTACTTTTTTTTACTTATTTAGCGGCCATGGATACAAGTCTTTAAAGCCCAACTTAAGCCAGCCAGGGTTTTCGTTTGTCGCGCACGCCTAACTAGAACCCAGTACGGGATACCCGAAAACAACACTGCGCAACCTAGCTGGAAGATTAACACGCACAGGGCAGTTAATCGATCGATATACTCCATACCAGGTGGAAGGTGTATGAGGCGTCCATTTCGAAGTTTAGGCAGAATGATTCACACAAGTCCATGGTGTGAACGATGGAATAAGTACGTTTGGTTAGTATTATAATTCAATGAAGAAATTTGGAATCAGTGCTGATCTAAACATCATTAGGAAGAAATGAAAACATGTACAACTACTTGTACATGTACTTCTTGGTTTTAACTCTTCCTCGTTGATGTTTTCGTGTAAACCCTGAAAACGAGGCTTCGTTTACACTAAAATAATACAAGACTATAAAAAGCATAGGTATTCTTGTTCTAGCTCTAACTCTGTTCGTTTGATCTAAAATTTAGACCTAAAGATTTAGATTTAGACGTTAAATACACTTTAACTCGACGACGCACTCGTGATTTTGACTATGTATGATGCGAGGCCTCCGCCGCCTCTGGTGCTAGTGCTTTGCGATGGGAATAATAGTGTTACTCTTCTGACTTATGAATACGTGCAATAATACGTGCTTTAGGCCCATAGACATAAATATACAGACGTGAAGCTACTACGAAATTCATTCATAAAATCATATTAGGAAAACGCCAATTCTCCATCTTGCTTTCCAACGTAGTGGGGATGTAGTAGCACCTGATTGGTCAAATAAAATTGCTAGTGATGCGGTGATAGAATTTTAATTATCGATATTTTCCCAAATATTTAAAGAACGAAGACCACTTTCCATACATAGTGAATGACTTTTGAAATGCCGTTGACTTTTTATTATTCTATCGCATAATGGTACTGGTATTACTGATGAATAGATACTAAAACATTTTTTACAAAAAAAAAAAACAAAAATATTAAATAAAAATTCGATTTTTTTTTGTCCAAATCGATTTTATTTTTGTGCCAATGTGTTATGTACCTGGAGTACTACTAAATATATATATATATATATATATATATATATATACATATCGTTACTCAAAGACTGTAAAGAATCTTTGTAGATTCTACGTCCTTCTGGGCGAATTATTCGAAACTCCGGCTATCACAAGGAAAGTCTGACAGAAAGCCATAAGCACACTGCAACCTGAGAATACAAATAATCGGCATCCACTTAAGTTAATCACTTAATTTTTTCTTTCAAATGTATAAATTTTTAGTCTGTACCCTTTTTATATCGATAAGTAGTTATCGACAGTTTACTGGATTCCCTACTAGGCCGCCATACTGCTTTCTATTCATTCATAAAATCCAAGTTTAGGTAGGCAGTTTTTTTTCGTAGGTATGGCACCTCTTGATATACTCTAAGTTTAGGCCCCATGTAGTGTCAAAGTCAAAGTCAAAGATGTCCTTCATTAAGTAACCACTGAACCACTCCATTTCATATTGTTATATTAGGGCCGGCGCCCACTGCCGGCACGGCACGGCATAGCATGGCAAAGGATTTTTTTACTAATCAAGTTATTTTGAATCTTATTACAGTGACTTTAGAATTCATTTTACTTTATTTCGTCGAACGATGCCGCAGCAGGCTTCGGCATGCCGCGGCAGGCTTCGGCATACCGCGGTAGGCTCCGGCATGCTGCGGCAGGCTCCGGCATGCCGCGGCGCGATGCGACGTGCCACATTCCGTTTGACTGCCTCTATGCTGTTAGCGGTAGTGAACGTGACCGCTACGATCGGGTTCCGCGCGGGTTCGATCCCCGTTCGGTGCAAATATGTATTTGTATGCATGAATATGAATATGAATATTTGCATTGGTCTGGGTGTTTCTATCCTTCTAATATCTAATATTATAAAGGTGATAGTTTGTAAGTATGTCAGGATGTTTATTACTCTTTCACGTAAACACTACTGAATGGATTTAAATGAAACTTTACAATAATACTTATAGCTTAAGTATACATTAAAATAACACATAGGCTATATTATTATCAGAGATGAACGGGATCAGACTTCCACGCGGGCGGAGCCGCGGGCAACGCGGTTGTATAATATTATGTATTTACAAAAAAAAATGTGTGAAGTATGTTTATAGGCATTCTTGAACCAATAACACAAGCTAGTTACGCTATGCTTACTTTGAGTCTAGATAGCATTGTGTAGATTGTTCTACAACCTACAATATTTATTTATTTCATTCCTCTTAGACAGCGGGGCTTGGCCACAGCCCGCCGCGGCGTGCCACAGCCCGCCGTCATCCTTTGCCATGCCGTGCTGGCAGTGGGCGCCGGCCCTAAGTAATTAATATATTATAACCTACCCCACTGGAGCCGAAGAGGGAGGTTATTTCGGACTCGAACCGACTATTGATTTCAAACACATTTATGATGATTTTATTCTGTAAAAATTCACAGGTATTCTTCTTGCTTTAATTACTGACTTAGGTTAAGAATAACCGTATCGAAGTCTGGGTTCGGGACGGGTATGTTATGAATAAAAGACGTGAACTTGTGCGAGTATAGGTCAATAAAATTACAGGCTATATAGGTAACTAAAGTTACTTAGTTATGTATTATCTTATAATGAAATAGTCACAAGGTTACTCAATTACAAAATAAGCAAGAACTTAGAATGCTTGTCAAAGTAAATAAAAGGTAGTAATTATGAAAGTACCTACTTGCTTAAAGCATTTTAAGCAAAAGCTCACTTAGATTCTTTGTACGTTGTATATTCTTAAAGAAGTGTCATCAAAAGCAACAGTTTTGAACAGTTTATATAGATATAACTACGGCTCAAACTTAACAAACAAAGTACATATTTAAGTAAATGGACCAAATCAGAAGTTATCAGTGGGTTTCAAAGCGTTCTTGAGGCGTATAAGTCATTTCGATGCTCTCCGTATTTCGAGGAGTGGACGTCTTCATTGGGGTTGCCATAAGTGAGGTGGGAGCAGAGTCTCCCTGGTCTATCGAAGCCGTCACTAACTCTGTCGTGACGGTTGGCTCGGATTTAATCGAAACGTTGTCACCTACTCTATTTGGCGAGCTCTGGTTCGATCGCTCATGTTTTTGAGATTTCTTCAAGTAGGGAGTTATTTTCTGAAACAAAACAGAAGAAAGGATTTAAGTACCTACAATTTTGAGTCAGTGTAAGAACTTATCTAAAGTAAAGCCAACGAGACGAAAGCAAAAAGCTAAACAAAGCTACCATTACCGAGTTACGTTGCGATAACTAGCGATTATTTTCTCAGTCCTTGTCGCACATATCACATGTACCTACGCGACAATGGCCGAGCGACAGCTGTCGTTGCGTGTTGCGTAGCAGAGGAAAGCTGTCAGCACAGCGGTTCTAAACTGTCAGATCCACCATGTTATGAGCAATTTCTTTCCTGTCTGGAACGCGCTTATAGTGATACGTAATCATTTCCAAATAAAAAAGTTTGGAACCATTGAAACATTGTTTACCTTTTTTCTCTCGCTTCGTTGGCTTTACTTTACCTATAAATTAGTTCTATGTGCGGTTTTTTCTCTTCTCTTCTTCTTAGCGTTATCGTGATTAGGTGCCTACTCCCAATGCTTCTACAGTTTTCATTTGGTATATCAGTATTGGCTTTTACAGGAGTAATTGCAACTCAACCATGGAAGGAGTCCTCGCACCATAGCCTTCCTGTTATTCACTATTATGGGTATACAACCGGTTGGCAGGTGAGGTACTTGCCTTATTTCCCATAGTAAAAAAGGGCTCCAAAACCCTTAGTAAGGTCCCGTTTTATATGTGGTAGAGGGTTATAGGAGTAAATGATTAGTCAATATACGCACTTGCTGAGGGTCGCTGCTAAGATAGACCCTGGTCCGCTTGACGTTGAAGTCGGGCGCCACAAGGCAGCGCGCCAGCAGCAGCGCGGCGGCGCACGCCCAGCTCGCCAGCACGCCGGCGCTGGCCGCGCGGCTCGCCGCCAGCCGCCCGCTCAGCACCCACGACGCGTTCCAATTCAGCTGGATCAGAGGATCTACGGCCGAGCAACTGAAATAGAAAAGTTCATATTTTAAAGAAGCGTCTTAATAAAATCAAAATTTCCAGAGATCCGATTTTTGCTTAAAATTTTTGGTAGACGCATCTCTTATCTCAACGCAAGATGCAATGTACAAGCCAACAGGAAATGTATTAATCAGTACCTAAATTCCAAATACGAACAAACATTATATTCTATCATACCTACAACACGATACATTTTTGACAGTCCATTAAGTATTGAGATAACAAATCTACTGGTATAATTTTAAGCAAAAGCCTGAACGATTCATTAATTTGCAAAAGCCGAAGTTCCAGTTTGAATACTGTACAAAATGGCTTACTTTTGGCGCCCAACGTTGTACCTGTAGGCCTACTGTGAGTTTTCAAACGTGAGTCGTATACGTACACGAGAGTCGTTTTGAACCACGTGATTACGTTTCCGTATTTTTGACATTTCCAGCCGTCACTAACGTGAGATAATTTTCACGTTACAGTTTACGGTCTCGACGTCACCGTACCGAGAATACTGTACGGTATAAATGGTTGAAGAATTAAAACCAAGTAAGAGAGGCAGTAAAATTTCTATAAAAGAGGCTTTATTCGGGTTAGTTAAGAGTTTTTTTTATATAACATTAACACAATATAATGACAACTATGATAAAGAATGTATTTGGTTCCGTGTGCGTTTAGATTTTGCTCTATGCTAGGAAAAAAAATGTAATTTCTGGTATTCATTTTATCTTACGAAATATTTCAAGCTTCAAGCTTCAAGCTTTGTAACGAAGCTATTGAAATATGTAAAGGAAACAAAATAAAAAATGGAGTAAAATCAAATTAGTGCTCACCATACTATCGGGGTACTTATAGTTCTCAAGTACATTTAACTAAACGCACTAAGAAGGCCGGCTGCATAGATTACTAAACTATACACAAAACTATAAGTTGGCTGGACGAGATGGACTTGATTTTTTTTTTCGTGTGGAAGTCCCCTCGGATACCTCCCCAGCCGGAGCCGGAAGGGGAGGTTAGGGGAGGTACCGACTAAAACCGCACGCCGACTGTGGGTCGTGGTGCTAGGCCGGAGGTGAGGTTGTCTTCGACATATCCCTCGCACCCCGGCTGACCCGGGGCCATCCCTTACGGTCTGGCCCTCCTCGGGAGAGGGGACAACGGTGTCCCCGACTCGCCCCCGGAATGGGGAGGCGCGCTTTTCAGCGCGCCGTCGTGGCCTGCTTCTGGCTCCACCCGTCACCCTCAGGCCCGCGCTCATGGGCAACGGAGGTCAGTCAGTGCCCTTCGACGCCTGAGTTGCCTGCACGCGAGTCTTTCTCGCTTGCGCCGCCTCTCCCGTTCCGCCGTTTCCTTCATGACCATTACCTGCTCGCTGAAGGAGACGCCGGCCGCCCACGCGTCTGCACAGCGGACCATTGCTGTGAGCAGGGTGGTGAGGCTGAGAACTCTCACTCCCAGGGCCGCCAAGGCCCATGCCGGACACTCGGTGAGCGTGCGCAGCCCTGTGTCCTCGCTCGCGTCGCCGTCGCAATGGTGGCACTCGGACGTTGGCTCCTTTTTGATCCGACGCAGATACCGTCCGAAGCACCCGTGTTCGGTGATAATCTGCGTCAGTCGATACGAGAGGCTGCCATGTGGCCTCTCTAGCCATTCCCCCATGATGGGCTTTATCGCCTGTATGACGGCATGCCTTGCGTGTGGTGGCATGTGTTACGTCAGATGTGTTTGTGCACTTATGACTACCCATAGACTTAATAGACTCGTGACTAAGGATAAGGATTATGAGGTATAATTTTAGACAAGTGTGTAAAATACACTTCTTGTACCTTATAAGTGAGTAAAGTTGGTGAATACCGCTGCGCCATTCAGACCCGAGTCTGAGAGAGAGAGAGAGAGAAAAAGAAGTAAGTGAGTAAGTATACAGGTGTGCTTGGTCCGGAATTCGAAACATCGACGCGGCGCAACCTGGACAGTGGAAATGGCGGCCAGCACCTCTCTACCGCAGCGGAGACGCTGCTACCTATGGCAAATTCCCTCAGCGGGAGCAACCCTGTAGTGTGTAAAGAGGTATTGTAGGTGACAGCAGCACCTACAATCTTACCATCGACGGTGCGATGCTTGACCCCCCTTCCGTTATTATTGAATTGATTTATTAGTAGGTAGCATCAAGCTTTGAAAATAAAATTCGAAGTGTAATAATATTGCTTTAATTCGTTAAATTGCTATACAACCTATTTTACAAACTAATGTAGACGAGTGTAAAAGTGACGTTTTTTTTTATTTTTGACATGAGATGTCACTCCAATAGTGGATTTATAGTAGATGATTGATTTTGATGTTCGTTCAGCAATTCCCTGCAGAAGTCATTAGAAGAATTGAATTGAATTGAGATATCGAATAATTTGGAAAATGTATGCTACTCAAAAACTATCCCAGTATCTATACCAAATAAATCTGTTATCGGGGAATCTTGCATTATTCAAGCGAAGACTACACTACGACTATTCACGGTATGTAAAAGAATATTTTTTTTAGTACAGCACATATCCTAACTTACATACTCTGATGTAAGTTACATTGAGTAAAAATGACGTTTGGAGCCCGGGGTCTGCTTTTCTGCCCCTATTTATTGCTAGGTATAGTTTGTTCTCAGACCACGTTAGTATGATATGATATAGTATGATATGAAAACTAATATTAACAAACTATCCTATGCCCCAGAACTGCAATAGATATGATTGGGTAAAGCAATTAGTGTAGATACTATTTTCGTATGATTTTGTATAATATGATTTATTTTAACTTTTTAGAAAAAAAAGCCTAATATTAATAAATATAATGAATTCTATTCCTTACAGTTGGAGCAATTATAAGGAAATACCATATGAATTTAAAATGATAACAAAATCGATGCCAATACCTACTGATGTGTTCATCAGCTATTTTACGGCGAATTCTTTGAATTATAGTTATAAAATTTTTATTTTGTTTATTTTATTTTGATAAACTTCCATAATAAAATTTGCCTCTTATGTTTGCAAAGTTATTCACCTTTGTATAGCAAATAATAGCCGTTACACCTCTCGGGGTTGAGTAGGTACTGAAACATGCAGTCTCGCCCACAAAAGCCAAGATAAGCGCAAAGGCTCCAAAGTGCCAGCTTGGGATGTACCTGGAACTAATAATATACTTTTTGACCCCTCTGTTCCATTCTTGTGAATACCGGTATTTTAGTTGTTAGTTTTAGTTGAATATTGAACCAAAATAATTGTGACTGAATAAATAAAACCTCATTTATTTGAAATTTTTGGTATGGTACCGTAAGAGTGTTTTGGTTTACGGTAATTATGGCTTGACCAATAGAATGCCAAGACGGGTCTCGTTTGGCTGTCACCGTCTGTCACCGCAGATATTTGAAATTTTGAATTTTGAGTGATACGTTACGGTAAGAGGTTTTTTGGTTTATGGTAATTAAGGCTTGACCAATAGAATGCCAAGACGGGCCTCGTTTGGCTGCCATCGCCTGTCACCGCAGATATTTGATTGAAGATTTGAAATTTTGAGTGATACGTTACGGTAAGAGGTTTTTTTGGTTTATGGTAATTAAGGCTTGACCAATAGAATGCCAAGACGGGCTTTCGTTTGGCTGTCACCGCCTTTGATTGTCACTTCACATATTTGAAAGGAGGCCGGACTGCTGTTTCATAGCAGAATGAAAATAGTGATTTTAGTCCGCCAAGAAAGTCATGACAATTGAGGGTGGCGCTGCCACACAGCAGCTGCCGACGCATTATGCTGTAACTTATCCGTGATAACTAAACATTTGAAATATTTAGATGTTGTTGTAGACGAGGCTTAAATTCCCGCTAAGCGCATATATTTGTATGCATAAATATCTCTAATTGCATTGGTATTTCGGTGCCTTGATGATTAAATTTGTTTACATACATACGCTCACGACTATTTCCCTCCGAGGTAGACAGAGACAATAACCCAATTTGACTCATTAATCCTTTCATGCAAATCTGCCGCCGGTTTCGAATAATTCTGACCTACCTTTTTTCAAAATTCTATTAATTTCACCAATGTATGTGCTCGACTCTGGCTGGACTGCCCATTCACCTGTGCCTAACATATCTGGTGTGTCATTCGCTTCGTGCTCTTTCTTTCAACGAGCCCAAACCGCCTTAGCATATCTACCCGTTTCAATCCTCATCACAACATTCTCTTTCAGGCCACACCTATCTCTAATCTCAGTATTCCTCTTTCTAACACCCAGCCTTATCCCAGATATTCTACGCAACGGCCACATCTCCACTGCATTCACTTTCCTTTCATGCTTCTTTTCTCATGCCCAACTTTCACTCCCATACATTAAGATGGAGGCTGGTATGCCAGTGCCGGAGAAGGCACAACTGTCACAGTTGTGCCTTCTTCGGCACTGACTGATCACTCATAAAGGAATGAACCTCTTTTTATAAATATAATATAACCGTAATATAAACTTCAATTTCATTTCACCTCGCCTGATGGTAAGGTAAAGGCAAGGTCTCGGAAAGAGGGTTACCATCATAAACATGTACCATGTTAATAATGGTACACCATTCCCGCGATTTCCCGCAGTCAATCTTTTTTCAATATCTCCATCGTAAGTATTATACTTTCCAAGTTTCCGTCCCTTGCAGAACGTAGTGTATTTATATGTCTTATAGTTTGTTTTGTGAAATAGCTATACAACCTATTTTGGTGGATTTACAAATGTAATGTTTTACTGATTGTTACTTATGTTTGACATGAGATGTCAACATATTAAATAGCAAAGAGTACCTTTTTTATTAGATAAGCCTAGAATTTTAGAAATTTGATTATGTCGAAGACTCTGGAAAAAGTGTGCAACATGTATAATACGTACCTACTAAATAAACCTATCATATGTTAATCTTGCATTATTTAAGCGAAGACTGACAAATATAATATTAGAAAATTATGTAAAATAATATCTAGTCCTAGCTTTAATGTATTTTTCAGCATCATCATCATATACCCTTCATATGTTTAGGCTTTTGTGTTAATGACAAAGCCTGTACCAGAGTTTCGGCCCGAAGACCTTAGTGGGGCTCATGAATATGTCTGGGTTAATTTGTGGATACATACCTACCTAAATTTAAAGTGAAGAAATGTTCTCACACCTCGTTAGTATCAAATCAAATATTAGCAATCATTCCTACGCTTAACTGAATAGTTATAAAGGTAACAAATGTAAATAATAATATTATAAATTCTATTCTTTACAGTTGGAGTAATTAATAAAAGGAAAAGCCATATCAATAAAAATCGATGCCAATACTGATGCATTATCATAATATATTTCATAGCCAGTTTTTTATTATATATAGAGTGTACTCAATAAATAACAAGCAATAATATGTCTACTTTATTTTATTTCGAGGAATTTCCATTTAAATACCATTTTGCCAATTTGTTATTGAAAATTAGTCACCAAGTTCCATACACCTACCTACTTAATTGCAAACTTTATTTGCTAGCCGGTACACCTGCTGAGTAAGTAACGCAGTGTCCTCTTGGGGATTATAAGATCGTATTATTATGTCTTCACGTGGTTATGAAGGGGAATGAGGAATAGGGCAGATCTCCATCTGACAGTAAACACCTATCATAATCACAGTAACTTAATACTGTCACACCATATCATTATTTACACCAATTTACACAGTTCATCCAGTGTAATATCGTCACTTATCAGCAATACCTAATTACTTTGAACAAAACATGGATAAATAATTTAAACACGAATTATATAGTTCCATCCATACACCCAACAGCAATGATATTACATACAAAAAAGAGGCAGATATGTTATTAGACTGCGCCTGGTGAAGACGCGAAAACGTCCCAATTGGGACGTATCGCATTTAGTATATGTCTGGCAAACGCCGAGTTGTCACGTATGTAAGCGCATAATAAAATGGCAATAAAAATGCCATGGTGTATTTTTAAAAATATACAAATTGCGACACTAAAATCAATAAAACACGAAGGACCTTCTATCACATGTAAGTACATACAATATTACCGATTTTTTTGTGTATTTCATTAAAATTAGTTTATTAATATTTTTAAAATAATGGCGGCAAAGAAAAAGGAGAGAAATACTTTTTGATATGAGCACGACAAGGACACAACAACACTGCTTGCATAGATTATCAGTACAGATGCGACATAGGGTAATTTTCAGTTTACTGCCTACTAAAGTAATAATTTTGACCTGCTGTTCAGTTTTATTTGTTATTCAAAATTCAGTAACATAATTTTTGTTTTATTTATTTGTTGTCCTTTAAATAATTGTAATAACCTAAATTTTTTTTCAAGGTTTCCGACTAATGAATTTCGACTTCAAGAGTGGATTGCAATTGTTAAAGAACAACGAAATGAGTTTGACTGGACACCTTCAAAAAGCAGCAGAATTTGTAGCAATAATTTTGAAGCCACTGAGAGATATACTTCGGAAAAAGGAACATTGCTCAGGAAGAATATAAATAATTGAGGTAGCTCCAAACAAATGTAAATTAGACTTAAGGTAAAATGTAATGTGCTGGTGTATACCTTGTAAGCTGCTCTTAATAAATAAATAAATAACTGACAAATATACCACTGTTCGGCTTCATTCTGCTCATAAAAATAATCCCAAAATAAAAAACTTTCTAAGAGGCAGAAAAGAAATAAATTAAATTTATTTGAAGGAGTTTAATTTTTGATTATAACGTCAGTACGGCACTATGGTTTTATTTTCGAGAAGTTCCCTAATTATCTTTTTGAATTATTATCATTTTCCGAAATAAATAATGACGTATTATTTTTTCATCGAATTTCATTTCTTGCCTACCAACGAAATACCCCATGGTTTTATTTTCGAGAAGTTCCCTAATTATCTTTTTGAATTATTATCATTTTCCGAAATAAATAATGACGTATTATTTTTTCATCGAATTTCATTTCTTGCCTACCAACGAAATACCCCTTCTGTTCAACAAAATCATAATCTATGCTTCGAAGCGCAATCGTCCGAATCATTCCGAATTATAGCTATCTTTTTTACTCATGTGCTTATCCCATCTTTCGTACTACTTTAACGCTAATTGTCAACTATTGTGCACTGACAGACTGCTGGATCAGATTTGAGAAGTCAGTTACTATGAACGTAACATATCTTGTATAAAATATCATTGCCCAACAGCTAATTATGACAGCCGTCATATTACGGTAACGATACTCCACCACTCAAAATACAGCTACATTCAAAATAAACACCAAACTGTCAAGTATCCTACGTATGCCGCAGCTAGTTCCGTTTACACGAGGGCCACTACGGTTAACAATGCTCATGACAGCCCATCTACCGTAAACGTAGTCACGTGGTCCCAAAACGACTCTCGTGTACGTATACGACTCTCGTGTAAAAACTCACAGTAGGCCTGCAGTACCTTAGTGAGTCACTAATGTAGGCCCCACGTTGGGCGCCAATAGTGTGCTGTATTTTGAAGTGGAGGGTCGGTAGAGTTGTCAATATAGATTATGACTGTTATGACACTAAATACTTAGAAACCTTACTTAGTTAAACCAAAATACTTTTGAGGAATGGCTGTCTTCATCACAATAAGTCAAGTTTGAATATGAAAGTTGATTACTTACGTCGTTGAGTTAGTGTGAATATAAAAGTCTGCGCAGAATGCGTGGATCCCGCTGTTCGTGAGAGTCAAGCTGTGGCCGGTGAGGCCCACCATCACCATAGTGAACAGCAGGGCCGGTGGCAGGATACGCCAGGGTTCAGTCAAACTGCAGGCAGTGAAATGGACTTAATTGAAACATCAAGACCTCTATAAATAGATAATAAATATTCTTTAAGTTTATGATTAACAAATAGGTACCACTTGCTATCAATCTTGTCTCGGTCTTTTTAGGAGATTTCTTACTAACTTAACTTATTTGCTGTCAGGTTTCTTTGTTTATTTTTACAAATTCAAATTTATATTTCAGATTACAAGATCCTTATAGATTTAAGTGTTCAAACAAAGTAAAAAAAACCACTGACATGTTATGTGACGGTGTGTCCGATTAGAACCACAATTAAAAATTGATCGTAATTTAAAAAAAAATTGAACGATGACCACCCATCTTGCTGCAGACATTTTCACATGTTAACAAGATTGATCGAGTTTTTGTTATTGTAACCTCATTGGCGTGAAGCCAACACAGCACAACCATGTTGTTTTAGTTAATGATTTCCTTCACATTTGGTGTTTATTCTGACTAATTATAACCTATCTTGTAGGTATTGTGGTATTTTTCGCCAAATTAAATCTGAAATTCTTAGATAAATATTCCACAACATCTCCACAACGCTATCTAGACCCATGGTGAGCTTAACTAGCTTGTGTTATGTTTTTTGTACATACATACATATTATACATAGAAACACCCAGACCAAAAAAATATTTGTATGCCATATTCATGCATACAAATATTTGCACTGAGCGGGAATCGAACCCGCGCCTCCTGAGTGGCAGTCGCGTTCACTACCACCACGCCACAGAGGCAGAGGCAGGCCAAAGAACACGTTCTTCTTGCACCTTTAACGCCCTACCTCAGACCTTGGCACGGGCTTTAGTATTATGTTATCTGTGGCTTGGGCTTTGGTCTTTAAGCGTCAATAAAGGAAATGATTTCAAAAAAGAATGATAATTAAATTGCAGAGTGAGTTTATAAAATCATACCGAGATGTTACAATGTAAATAACTCGGGAGTCCTTGCTAGTCGAATTGGCAACATAGATACTGGTACGTAGATGTAAGGTTATTTCGATTGCAGTAGGTAGGTATTTATTGTAGAATTTGTAGGTACCTACCTACTTACTTTATAAATCAGGTGGCTTATGCCGGAGGCGGCCAGCATTGTGGAACTTACACGATTTATAACCAAGGCTGAATATCTTGTGTGAATACTAGAGTGAATAGTAGTGTACCTAATGCCCAGAACCTCTCAATCGGAAAGCTGACTGCATAAGAAGTAACTACTAAACCACCTCTTCTTATCAATAGAAAAGTAAGTTGCCAATTACCCAGATCTGGCTCGTCCACCGCTGGGACACATGGTGAACATGGTCACCCAGACTATAGCAAACACAGTCGACAGAAGCGGCATGTACTCCGCAAAGACGCAGTTGTTGTCAGTGCCGAAGAGAGTCCTTGAGGTGTCTAGCGCTAAGCGGTGAGTTGCGTTCTCTGCAATTTAAGTTTCTTGAGTTAGAAGACTTAGATAAATATCTAATTATCTTTTTCAACTAAAAATCTTCTTCAGTTGCATCCAAAGCTGGCATTCTGGAGTCCGATATCCGCTCTCCTAGTTCTTTTAATGGGTATGGTAAATTCGCAAAAAATACTAATTTAAATATTGAATCTGTGATTCGGAGGGTGAGCCGTAGTCTGTCGTCAGTGCCGGTTGCCATACTAACATCCAAGGCTATTTGCAGTCCTAAAAATTCCGACAGCTAGTCTAGTTAACTTCGACCATGGAGGTGGGATAAAAGGAAAATGTTCGTTTTTAGCGGATCCCGGACTCCGAGGTTATGACCTCGGATACGACTGGAACTAACGCAAAGATGATGATGACTAATTTAAATACCTAAGTATTTATCTCTCTATTCATCGGAAAAACCTTTTCAGTTGAACAATAGTTATCTAGGTTAAGTGACGGTTTTTACTACTACACTTCTAAACAAGTCGTCAAAAAATCGTTAAATATTATTGTTCACGTTATCTGTGGTTGTGCTACCACGTAAATAATTTGCGTTTTGTTATCAGTAGTTCACTTACCAGTAGTTTCAGTCACATTTGGGTCTATTGTTGAAACCTCATTTACATTCATTGTGTCGTTAACACCAGTTTCAGTTTCTCGTTTTGCTTTTTTATTAGCGTCACCAACAGAGGCATTTACTGGAGATTGAGCTACATCAGTTCCATTTTTAAATTCATGATTCTCATTAAAGTCTTCTATGTCTTGAGCGTCCGACAATTTTACGTAATGAAATTCGAGTTCTCTCGGGTACAAAACACAATTGTGGTTAACCAGCTCCATCGCGTTTTGTAAAAATACGTAATTCATTACGCCAAATATGGCTGCGAGTATGTACAGGATTAAATGCCATGCTGGAATTTAAAAAAATATTATTGACACAAAACAATAGCCAGCTTGTGTTTAACATTGAAGTGTTTTGATTTGCGAGTTATGTTCTAAGAATCATTTCACTTAAGTGGCAGTATTAGATGTCAGTAGGTACCTATTCGTAGCATAGTATTTTAGGCTTAATAGAAAATTAATTCAAATCGTATTTTCCGAATTTTGTTACGGCTCTGGATGTCAAAGAACTAAATAAACATAATTGTACAAATATTGAACAGTTTAAACAATGATTAAAATTCAAACGGCCTCAAAAAGGTGTGGCTATATCAGTTTAGCAAATGTGTGAGGTCATAGTGACATAAGACCGATAAACGGTGAGCACATGACGCAGTAATTAGCCTCCTCATAGCTACTTAATACAACAGCTGACATAGGCAGTAATAAGCATATAATTGATGGTCTAGTCGGGGTCTCCTGTGGCGAAGTGTTGAATTTGTCTTTAGACCGTCGATAACAAATCTATATATAGATATTGAGCTATGTATCCTATAAAATACAAGCTGTATACCTACTTGAAAACGATTATTTGTATTGTATTCGAATAAATAGAAGAGATCTGGTAGTTACTGATAATTTAGAGTGAATAACATTACTTGAGCCACAAATAGATTCAGAACTTTGCACAAGATTCGTATTTGAAACGTAAAATTAGCAATAATTCGTGTAGCCTATGTAATGTAGGTATAATCTAGAATACCTAAGTAGGTAGATTATTATCCCAGGTACTTAAGCAAGATTACTTATTCGTAGGTTGTCTGTAGGATATAGTTCTCCAAGAAGCCTTTTAAAACACTTATACTTGCAAAAAAAATCGTGTTTTTGCTGTGTTGATCCTTGAAAACAAATAAACCAATCAACCGATCAAATAAAATTAATTGAAGCACCTAGAGCTGCTAAATGTTGATTCAAGTCGTCTTTGTGATCCAACATGCATGGAAGAATTGTATTATATGGGATAAGAGGAAGTGGTTCTAATTAAGCTTGCAAGCTAAGGAGACTTGTAAAAATAATAACTATATTAAGTTTTTTTTTCTGCAGGCTAGCATGAAAGGATTAATGACAGTGGAGGAAGCTGGTGTAGTATGTACCTTAGCGGCTATACACGCTGCGCTGGCCGAGCGTAGGCCAACACGAGGGTCGGTAAACAGGTGCAACGCAAATGTTGTTCACACTTTCGACGAACGCCAATGCAAGCGGCCAACGTAGACGAGCGTCTGTAGACTGTAGAGCTGCTCACACGTTGGCCGAGCGCATACGAGCGCCTTTGATTTTTGCACAAAAACCAACAACCATTCGAAGTTAGGCAAGTGATCGCGATGGCGTGGCGAGCGAAGAAAAGTTACGCTATTGAGCTCTAAACACGTTGGCGCTTGACTTCACTCGGCCAACTAGGCGAGCGACACCGAGCGATGACCAGGCTAGGCATGATTATGCTGTCAACACGTTGGCGTTGGCCTACGCTCGTCAGCATGTATTGCGGCCGTCATGTGGCGGGCTGTTGTCTCTGCCTACCCCGGAGGGAAATAGGCGTAAGCGTATGTATGTATGTTTTTCTGTTTATATTTATCACTATTTCAATGGTGGCAATTGCTTTAAATGGCAGTAGGTGATCAGAAATGGAATTTCATATTGATATCAAAAACATTAGGTACCTCTCTATCGACTCATTTTCAAAATAGCTCTACAGCTCATTTCACAGCAATGTAACTCATAAATATTCACTCATACTTTGTATATGTTCGTTCAAGATAAGCTATCTAGTCATGCTCAAATTTCCTGTAGGTACCTATGTGCTGAACTTTTTAGTTCATAATCATCGAGTAGGTACTTGCATTAAAAGTAGGTAAGTAGATCAAATACTTATGTGCCTAAGTAAACTCATTCACTCAAGTTTTATCATAAAATCATGTTATGATAACGCGGTGATATCTTTACCATATAGAGTCAATGAATTTAGTATAGTGTATCAAGATAAAATCTCTATCATGAAATCATTAACGCTAACTCGTGGCTAATCCAATCGGTCTGCTCTTCAGCACTGCCAAGTATTAAGCCATTACATTTAATTAGAGGCTTACTTTTGTACAGCAGTAAAGCGCATTTACAAAACTTGTTTGGGCTTTTAAAGTTGACACCGAATATTTTCCCATCGTGAACGTTGATTTTAGGAAAAAAAATGTGATTTTTTACACAGCGATCAGCCAGCCTGTTCTTGTTCTTGCTTACCTTTCCACACAGTGAGATGTCTCGGAGGCCTCTCCTGCAGGTCGCGAATGCCGTACAAAAGTATAGTCATTTTGATATCACTCCATGTTCAAATGTAATCTGTAAAAAATATTTATTAGTTATAGTAGGTACAATCAAAAGACACGAAATGTAGCAATATCCGCGAGATAGTAGATCATAGCAGTTGATAATGCAGTAGAGTCGCTTTCGCTTGTGCTGCGGTTTCAGCTAAGAACCTACTAACTAGCAACATTAACTAACTCATAACTCATAACTCATTTATTTGTAAGAATATTACATGTCAGTGTATACAAAACATCATTTGTCAACTCAGATAATCGTGCTTCCACAGGTGGGATAGTGTCCGTTACATCATAAACATTTGTACCTAATTAGCATTCAAATCGTCAAAGTCAGTCACAAATTTTGGATTTCTGAGTCAGTAATTAAAACAATTCACAAATTAAAATAATATATAAATAAAACAATAGGATGTCAAAATAATAAAATACAATAGAATTAATAACAATATGTCAATTCCGGTCATTTTGACGGTTTCATGTTTATCATCTCGTCAACCGAGTAAAAAGCTTGCTCAATCAGCCAGTGCTTCAATCGACTTTTAAAGGAGCCGAGACTTGGGGCGGACACATGGGTAGGTACAAAATTCTGCCCATGCTGCCCATGGGCGGGTGAGGTATAGCAAAGACCTCCTGACTTGGTAATGTAAAAGATGACATACGAGCCAATGTTCTCAATGGTGTAGTCCACTTAGAGCACCCAGCTGAATAGCACCTGTGCGAATAGCACCTAGCCATGTCCACGAAGAGCACCTGTTAAGATTTTTGACAGGTGTTATTCGTGGATACTAATTTTGGCCTGAAGCAATCAATGAATTGGTCACACTGCCATGACGTAAACATTGAATTTCTTTGTAGAAAATCAACAAGGTTTTACATCAGTCTGATTTTTTTTTATTATATAGCACACGTCAATTTGACTTCACCTCGCCTGATGTTAAGCTAAAGGCGAAGTCTCGGAAAGAGGGTCACCATCGGAAACATGTACCATGTTAACAGTGGTGGCACTCAGCTTGACGGCCTCATTAGATGCCTTTTCACACCCCGCTTAAAGGACCCGGGACTGTAGGAAGAGGGAAACACGTGAGCTGGCAGGGAGTTCCAGGTCTTAATGGTGAGACATAGGAATGAGTCACTGAAAAGCTTGGTTCTAGCAGGTATACTCTGCACCGTAAATGAATGGCATCTTAGCCCTGCACGTGTCGTCCTGTGTAGGAAAGGGGAGGGTGGGACTAATTGGAAGAGCTCGTCAGAACATTCACCATGGTAGAGACGGTAGAAAACTGCCAAAGACGCAACATCTCTACGCATCTGCAAAGGCTCGAGGGTGTTCGTGACCTCAGGATTCCCAATAATGCGGACCGCACGTCGCTGCAACCTGTCGAGAGCATCTAGTAAGTGCTTTGCGCAGCAGTCCCAGAAATGTGAGCAGTATTCCACGCAGGAACGAATTTGGGTCTTGTATAGAAGACACCGCTGTTCCGGCGTGAAAAAACGTCTTACTCTGTTCAGGACTCCGAGTTTACGCGAGGCTGATTTGATGATACTCTCGATATAGTTTTTGTTATTCAGTTTGCAGCGAACATCCATACCGAGGATATTGAGGTGATCCTGCAGTGGCAGTGGTGTGTTCTGAAGAGTGGGAAGGGGTAGGAAAGGAGATACTTTTGCTGTAAACGCACATGCCTGGGTCTTCTTGGCATTGAACTCGACCAGGTTCCTAGCGCCCCATTGAGAAATGTGGTCCAGAATCCGGTCCAGCTCAGTGACAAGAAGCTGCCTTTTTTCCGCGATATCAGACTGCTTGGCCGCAGGATTTGCGTAATAACTCCCGTGCAAGGTGCTGTCGTCTGCATAGCAATGAATGCTAACGTTAGAGAGCATATCATTGATATGCAGAAGAAAGAGAGTGGGAGATAAGACGGAACCCTGCGGCACGCCAGCATTTACCTGCAAGAACTCCGAAGCTCGTCCATCACAAAGGACGCGAATACGGCGCCCCCGCAGGAAGCTTGCAACCCAGTTGCACAGTCTGGGAGGCAGGCCAAAGGCTGGTAGCTTGGAAAGAAGCGATTTGTGCCATACCCTATCGAAAGCCTTGGCAATGTCAAGACTAATTGCCAGTGACTCGCCGTGCTTTTCCATAGCCTCACCCCAAAGGTGGGTCACGTACGCCAGAAGATCACCCGTTGACCGTTTCGGTCTAAAACCGTATTGCCGGTCACTAAGCAAGGAGTGATCCTCTAGGTGGCGCATGAGCTGTGTGTTAATAATGTGCTCGAACACCTTGCACAGCACTGAGGTGACGGCTATGGGTCGATAGTTGGCTGGGTCCGAGCGATCCCCCTTCTTGGGGATCGGCTGGACATTCGCCTCCTTCCAAGCCGAAGGCACTATACCCGAACTGTAGGACAGTCGGTACAGCCGCGTTAGCATAGGAGATAACTCCGCTGCACATTTTTTAAGTACGACCGCTGGAATACCATCAGGACCACTGGCTTTCCGGACATCGAGTGATTGCAGTACTGCACGGACATCGCGTTGCCTGATATGGATATCAGGCATTGCGTGGTCACCAGTGGGCATTGTCCGTGGTTGCATACCACAATCATCGACTCGGGAATTGGCCGCGAAGAGATTGACCAGCAAATTTGCTTTCTCTTGCGGCTCATGGGCCAGAGATCCATCGGGGTTGCTCAGCGGGGGCAGCGAGGGCTGGTAGAAGTTAGCTTGCACGGCTTTGGCCAGTCGCCACTAGCTCTTGGCCCAGCCGTGCTATGCGCTGGGCTTCCGCCCTGACGTAAGCCCTCTTGCAAACCTTTGTGGCTCTGTTGTACGCCGCCTTGAAGTGACCCACGTTGGGATCACGTGTGGCGCGCGCCCGCACTCAGGCGCGGTACGCAGACTGTTTATGTTCAACAGCCTCCGCGCACTCGCGCCCGAACCACGGACGCGCTCCGCGGACTCCGGTGACATCGGTGTATGGGATATAGTATTCCATACCCACACCGATCTCACCGGCGCGGCGACAGCAGTAGCGCTCTCAGATGGGTTCTTACCCTCAAAGCTCCCAACTTTTCATTTTCATGAGTTCATGACAAATACCAATTTAGGAACCTA
This sequence comes from Eilema sororculum, assembly GCA_914829495.1. Lineage (NCBI taxonomy): Eukaryota > Metazoa > Arthropoda > Insecta > Lepidoptera > Erebidae > Eilema > Eilema sororculum. The sequence continues at coordinate 9,495,901 of OU618553.1, read as the reverse complement.
CCGATCTTGGTTGAGGGGCGGTACATCATTAGTTAATTAGTTTATTTGTTATATTTGTAGGTCAATTAATGTATTGAATTGGACGTCCCTGTGGGCGAATAATTTATTGAGCTATGGTTCGTACATTTCGTGCAGTGTTATGCTTCAAATTTAACGAATGTAGGCCAACACACTGGCCATAAGGCACGATGAATACAAGCGTTGTTTAAAATTAATTACCTTTGCACACAATATTGCCTATAATAGTAGGTATTTCATTCAACGTTGCAATGGGGTTTCTAGGACCCTATCAACCAATCTCATCTGCTAGCTGGCACATACTTATTATTCAAAGTTTGAGGTACTCTGCCCTCCAGAAACATCTGCTACAAAGTTCCAAAAAGTACATGCTTTGGATGAAGAAGTGAGAAAACAATAAATGATCAAGTACCTATTCTAAGATTTCGATATAATGTTGTAAAGTCTAAGGACAAGGACGCAACCATGGCGGAATAATAACACGCCATGTGCCGAGCATAGCTCCAGAAATAAATTACAGGAAATAGCGCTGCGGTGTGAGAACCGATATTATTAGATTGGTTAGATTGTATTATTCTTCATTGACATACATTCATCATACAGACCTACGCATTACATTGACAAGAAACTTGTACTTAAGTAGGTTATTGTACGATTAAATGAAAATAAAATGAATTTTCCTGAAATTACCTGATACCGGAATTATTAATTTACCGGAAAATATGTGCGCTGCATTTTTTTTTATTGTTCTATTTAATCTCAACTTATGTATAGTTATTAGACAATTGAGTTAATATTGAACTGAGCTTATTATCTATGTAGGACCGGTAAGTATTGCGCCCATTTTGATTTTTCATCTCTATTAATCCTTTACAAAATAAATAAACACTCTGGTTTTATACTAAGTTATAAACAAGGAAACCTCTTAACCTGTTTTCCTCCACATAGCCGCTCATAAATAATTATAATAAATTCATTTTATAGCCAATATGGTTCAGACGTCTCTAGGGAAATTATTCAATACAATACACATTTATTAGTGCGTATGACTCAGCAGAGGCAATAGAGAATGACATAATCGATGTACCTACACATAAGCAAGATATTAATCTTGAAAGTGCCATAGTAACGGAAAGCACCACAGCCGAAGTCAAGTGGCTGACCTCGGGGCGAGTATTGAACCAAGGCGCTAATGCAATGTAAAGTTTGAAAGATTCTATAACCTATAGAGATATATTATGTAGGTTTTATAAGTATGGATCTTACAGGTGTATTTGTTGTATTAATACGATCAATACCTACCATACTACTTATCTAATCTATGAAAAACTGTAAACAGAGTAAATATGGTAACTTTGAGTCTGATATTAATGATGCATAATCTATTTCTTCTATGCACATTATAATACTACTGTGTACCTATGTGCGTTCTCTGTATGTATATTACAGGAAAAACAATAAATGAAAATGAAACTAGGAAATGGAATAAAGGAATCAATTAATTAGTTCATAAGTCCTACTTAGGCGTCTCCTAATGTGCCATTGCTCTCGATCCTCTGATTTCGGTATCTAGTCTATTCCAGCCACCTTTAGCAGGTCGTTAGTCCATCGGGCTAGAGGCGTCCCACCTTCCTTTTGCGGTCTTCACTCTAGGACTCCTTTGCTTCCTCCTTTGCAACCTTCGACAAAAATGTGTCTCTGTCTAGCCCACTGCCACTTTAGCTTTAGTTCTTAATCGGATGACTTCGTTACAAATTCTATCCTCTAACTAAAGAGACTCCAAACTCCAAGCATAGGAAAGCAAAATAGAATTGGCTTTAGTAATAAGTTATCTGTGGAATTGGTAAGTATCTGTAGGGACTTCCGCACTAAATATTGTATTGATTAGCCTAGTGGTATGGGTAATGGACTGCTGAGACGAGGTCTCGGGTTTGATCCCAGGTTTACCATGGCACACACCAATGACTTTTCGAGGTTTTTGAAGTCATGTGTGTATTTATAGCAGGTTTATAAGTGCCCGGTTAATAGCAATAGGCTCGCCACCTATTACATTGGGACCTAAACATAAACTGGCGAAATGTGGATGCTAGCACCTCTGCCTACCCCTTCGGGGAATACAGACGTGAGTTTATGTTATGTATGTTATGTTATAATACTCTGTTTGACAGATGACGCCTATGAAGTACTATAATTCTGTACTTGTTACCGGCAATGTGTATAACGCAGGCATTCTATACAATGCCTAGGCAATGTATGCTAATATATAGAATGCTGTTTCACCGGCAATGTGTGAAATAAATAGATTATGGTCTATAATTGCGGACAGTTTTGTGAAATTTATATTTCTGAATGGTTAAAAAAAACACGAAGACATTGCAATGAAAAGGACTTATAGACGTTTAAGTATATGTAGCTTTATGCTTCACGATAACCGCGACTCCATCTTCCATCTTTCGCCATTCCATATTTAATAATTATTAAAAATGAATTTATTTATGACAAAACTTTAAATCGTTTTTATGACCTTTGACCATAAACGTTAAACGTTAAAAAATATTCCATACATCTGCATCTTTCGATTGCATTGAGTAATGCCGGGTTTACACGCTTGCCAAGCCTTGGCAAACGGCAAACAGCCCCAAGGCATCACAAATTTCGTTTGGCGTTTGGAAAGCGTTTACACGCTTGTAAATGGATCAGTCTGCAACCTACCTCCAAGCATGGCGGACACCGAACTTGTCACGGCAATTGCATTTGGTTTAACGTACTTTTATTTGAAATGCAAGCAAAGTGAAACAAAAAAAAGGAAAGTGCTAGCGAAAAGTACTTTTTTAATTTTTAAATGCTTCACTGGCCTTCCGATAAGTTCAACAAGACGAATCCATGCATCTGCTTGTTTCTTCTTATCTTTATGATTTGCATCTTTCTCCAGAAACGAAAGACTCTCCTCATTCGACCAGACCTCATTTTTAGGGTTCCGTAGCCAAATGGCAAAAACGGAACCCTTATAGATTCATCATGTCTGTCTGTCCGTCCGTACAAAAAAAAATTTTTTTCATTAAACCCATACGTGTGGGGTATTTATAGATAGGTCTTCAAAAATGCTATTGAGGTTTCTAAAATTGTTTTTTTCTAATGGTATACATTGCTATGCAAACTTCCAACGAAAATTGGTTTGAACGAGATCTAGTAAGTAGTTTTTTTAATACATCATAAACCGCAATTTTCGCCTTTCATTCAATTTAACATAACATAAACATAAACTCACACCTGTATTCCCCGAAGGGGTGGGCAGAGGTGCTAGCACACACATTTCGCCAGTTTATGTTTAGGTCCCAATGTAATAGATGGCGAGCCTATTGCCATTAACCGGGCACTTATAAACCTGCGATAAATACACACATAACTCCGAAAAGCATCGAAAAGTCATTGGTGTGTGAGATGGTAAACCTGGGGACGAACCCGAGACCTCGTCTCAGCAGTCCATTACCCATACCACTAGGCTCATTCAATTAACTCAAAAAATTCTAAAAAAAAAGATAAACACACGAGGCCCGACACTTGAAATTGCCGCACTGCATTCAAAATTACATTCCATTAGTTCACGTGTATATATTATACTTACATAGGTACCTACAGTGTGTTTATAAAGCAATGGAAGATTGCTCGTAAATTATCTGTCAGATACGGTTTGCGGTCGATCAACTAAAATTAATTCAGCTGGCACTCGTCGACCACACCTGGATACACACTTGGTCATTCCACAGAATAAATTAATAATGTAAGTACCTAATGTATAAGTAGGTATCAATCAATAAGCATATCGCAGTCCACAAGTGGACATGGATCTCTCCCAGTAGGTATACTTCTTATTATTTGTTATGTGGGAAGTGTCAACTACTTATAATTACCCGACTACGGCGAAGCCAAAAGGAGGGTTATGATCTTGACAGGCTATGTATGTATGTATGTATGTATGTATGTATGTATGTATGTTCATTTGTTCCCTCATAGCTCCTCAACTACTTATTAGAACTGGACAAATGAGGTATCGTTACAAGCGGCTTTATTGTCCGATGGTTATAGGCTATATGACGTGGCACTCAATCTTGCGTGGCGCCCTCTAGCGCTCATAAGGTACTGTGTTAAAAAATAAATTTGAGATAAATATGCCGTGTTTGGTATCAAATGAAAGTACTTAATGAGCACATTTCAAATATATAAAAATTATTAGCTTTACCTTGCCCCAAAATAATTTTAATAAAAAATAAAGTTTAAAACTAAAACCCGACTACCCAAAAATCACGCTCTAAAAAGTGACAAACAAGAAAATATCAAGGATAGCCGTGGTCGTATGCCACTTACTCTGACAAAACAATAAATATTCTAGGGAAAAGTGGCATACGACCACGGCTATCCTTGATATTTTCTTGTTTGTCACTTTTTAGAGCGTGATTTTTGGGTAGTCGGGTTTTAGTTTTAAACTTTATTTATATAATGAATATATAAATTGGCATTAGTCTGGGTGGGACATACAAATATTTGCAATGTAAGCGGTGAGCGGAAATCGAACCCGCAACTTCTGAGCATAACAGTCTAATGCTTTACGCTACGCTACGTCACATAAGTTTGCCTGTATGTAAGAGATCGCTCTTAGCGCTAATACACTATGTTGTCAATACACTTACAATAAAAAATTTACAGTATACATTTTTCTTATTTTATCTTATCTCAAAAAATCACAAAGCTATGTGCTGAAAGAATTGATTTTATTTTGTGTAGCTGTAAGCCGAACGGGCTTGCAGATTGCAGGTATGGTTGCCTTGGGCTCCTAAGATTTTCCTCAGTGGAGCATCAACATCACTGCGAACTCTGTTCCAAAAATGCATTAAGCATAACTTTAATCTAATTAGATGTCATCAGATTATAAGATTGTAATTCTAAAGTCAAACACAAATGTTAATCAATGGTGTCGTGACTCGTGAGCTGATACATACAGCTACCGTGATGACGTCATGCGCTTGTTTAATATTCGGCTTTTTATAGCCACGGTTTATGCGCGGGAGCACGTTTGATGCGGTGCTCAATGTTAACATACACTGTATCACTTTGTCCAGAGCCACCTTGGTTTAACAATATTATTTACTTCACCTTTGATTTCAAGGAATTATTGCAGTAATTTGTAATTATTTGCAAGCAAACTTTGAAATTATTATTTCAATAAAAGTTACACGCTGTATTTAACTATATCTAATTAACGATAATGGTGGACTGTTTAAATCTTTGCAACTAAAGCACCAAATCGACCAGTGTTTAAAAAAAATGGAAATCCGTCTATAATTGACGATATTGATACAACTGACAATACACAAAAAAAATATTATACATACAGACGAATTGAGAACCTCCTCCTTTTTTGAAGTCGGTTAATGACAATTTATCGGAATATTCTTTATGTATAAATATACTGTACAAGAATTATATTAAATTATCTGTGACTGTACCTAGAGTACCTACCTATACCTATCTACGAGTATTGTGTTAATGTTGATTAGAAAAGAGACAAGTGCTTCAGTTTTAGAATCATAATAAATTTAATTAGGATCTATGAATCTATGGTACTTATTCATAGAATGATTCTCAGACCATTCGTTTCCAAAGAGTGTAGGTAGTTTTTACTAGCCTGTTAAACAAGTGATGATACGGGGCCCTACGGGGTCAAGGATGAAGAAAACGATTGGTACGAGATCTACAACTTTAATCCGTAGGTCCTGCTATACAATAATAAAAATACTCTAATTTAAGGTCGAGTGTCGGTTCGGGTACGCGTACACGTCACTATAAACGGTTGGCTGAGTAATGTACTCAACTTGGGGTTCCGGGCTGGCCCCGTGCGAGTGTGACGTTGTCTTCCCCTCAAGGTCACCAGGCTTCGCAGCTGCAAGTTCGATCCGCGGGGTCGTCGCCAAGGCCGTCTTCCAGACGGTACGGAGCGGGCAGGCAACCTCAGCTGGTTCGGAGGCGGGCCGGTACGGTGCGGTGCTGCTATTCCAGCCGGTATGCAGTTGGACACCGGTATTCCAGCCGGTACCAAGTTCTGGGGAGACAACCACACGATTAGGCACTGGTGCGTGAATCCAATGCACAGCGCCGGGCCCCAACGTATAATTTTCTACATGGGCCCTAAGGTCGGCGGCGCTGTACAATGGTAGGTACACATAACACATAAAATAAACAAAGAAATAAAACTGGATTGTTCCGGAATTAATAATCGTAAGTACGTCTGTAACCCCGTTAACCACGGTTCAATCAACCATAAATAAATGGTTCAGTAATAATTAAACTATAATACATATATATGCTGAACCGTGGATTTAAAACGAGATTAAAATTCGACAATTTACATATTTTAAAAATGTGGGTATCCATAGAAAATTATGGCGAGATATCACCGTGTTGATTTTTCTCTTAGAATATGAACAATCAAACATTACAACTAATTGAATAGTTCTTAAGCAATTACTATATTCGGCTGTCTGTCGACATGTATACTCGCGACATATATTATGGACACACTTCATACAATAACTTTCTTACAACATTTTAACGATTACGATGTTAATCACAGTTTACTTTAAATTTAATTTAATTACATTTACACGAAGGATGAACTACAGCTAGGTAACTACCGAACTCCCGACCGCAGGTAGGCAGGTACTAAAAATGAGCTATCATCACGCTTAGCTCCTAGGGCTAAGCAGGAATGTTACACGCGAATGAAGATGTTATTTTACTTTATTATTTACGTGACTATCGTTTAATACTCGCGCACTGTTTATTAAGGACACTAGACTTACCCCTTATATTGGGAACTGCTATTATATTAACTAGCCTTTATGTTGGACTAGTAGACTACACTGTAGTACACTAGTACAACAGTAACTGGCAGAATCTAGACTATGTGTTATCTAGGTTTTAAGATTGACGTTCACGTTCAGATTATTACGTTCCGCCGTGAAGTCTCGCGATAGAATGAGGTCTGCCGTCTGCCTCGGCGCGAGCGCGGGGCGTGTTTTTTTTCTTGTTGTCGATTAGTGTTGTGCTCGATCGATTCTCCGTTTGACGGAATGCGCTGATTGGTTATCAATGCGTGTGACTCATTTTATATGCGCGTTAGCACGATGCATTACCTTAAAAGGTAATGACCGCGTTCACCACCCAGTGATGGGGGTACGCGCCGCAATCGCGAGCTACCGGTATTTACCGTTTATTACTGCTATGTTCAAATGTTTTCATTTTTTATTACCGGAACCAGTGTTCACGTAACAGTGAGCGTAGGCGCGCGTACATTGTGCGCATTGGGCCCCAGGCAAGTTCCGATTGCCGTTATTTCCACGGTTCACAGACTTTTGTCCTTCGTTAACAATAGCCCCCACCTAAGCAAGCTCGTCAGGTTACAATATGCAGATAAAAATAATGATTATATTCGGAGTCTATTTTCAATCAGTCAAGTTGTTGAGAAATATGGTAACTAAACTACCAGAAGCACGAAAAATTATAAATTTATTATTTACCAGCTGACTTCGTACCGCCAATTTTTATCCACCTGGCGTTAGATCCCTTTCCTGTTGCACCTTCTAGTAGAGGGTATTAAGTATGTAATACATATATAAATCATCCTCCATTGATTTACTCTATTATAAAAAAAACCCGCATTAAAATCATTTGCGTAGTTTTAAAGATCTATGCATACAAAGGGACGGACAACGCGGAAAGTGACTTTCCTTTATAATTAGTGATATAGATCTCACCATTAGATTTTCATATAGGCACACAAGGCAAAGAAATTAAAGATACACTATTATATTTTGGTATAGGTTAACTTATTTCTTTGATCGCATACACATACTGACGCCTGGAAATCCTCGAAGGGGTAAGCATAGTGTACCGGAGTGCACCCACGTGTTCAGTTGCCAACTATGATTTTCGGTCCCACGTAATAGGATGCGAGCCTATTGCCGTCTACCGGGCACTTTGTCTTGGGCTGTATGTTTACTATCGGATGGAGAACAGACCCTTATTCCCCTTTTACGACACCCACAGGACTTCTAGGTTGCATTTACCGACATAACGCCTTTACTAGCGAAAAAGTACGAAATCTCATGTAAAGTTAAACCTTTGAGTCTAAAAAAGGCTGAAGTCCAAAATATGATGCTGCTACATCTTGGTTTATTAGTCGTTTCCTGAAAGAATTGATTTATAATGTAACTACGATATTTAGAATTAAATCAGACATAAATGACGGCCACACCCTTTCCTAATAAGGCAAGATTTAGGATTTTTAGAGCTCCGCCATGTTTGCTCAAAACGAACCCCTACGTACAATTTCTAATGGATGTAATTTAACGATACACATACCTATTTTATTAGCACTTTATACGAAAATATTTGATTGTGTTATGTTATACAAATAAAAGCTGTCACTTCCGTTATTGCAGAGCCAGTTCTGCGCTTCGATCATCATCATCTCATATATTGCGCCAATTCTTTAATCTAAAGCTAAATATAAATTTTATCTAAAGCTTACATTGTATCCTGGGGTCCGCAATCCTTTTATTTGATGCCCACAACTCAACTCACAAAATAGTCGTTGAGGCTTCAGAGATTTTCCTATTTTCCAATTATCTTAAGATGTTTCGGCAGTTGGATTTTCGAAAATAAGCCCATGCAGGCCTATACAGGGTGTATTTTTGAAACGGGACCATAAAGGCAGGGTGCCTTAACCGTTGCAGTTACAGCAAAATGTTCTTAGGAAACCTTCCCTAACTTTTTGAGTTATTTTGAACTGCATTCACAGATTTTGGAAAAATCTTACAGTCAGCAAGAAAAATGCTAAAGGTCCAAAAAAATTTTTTTGGTGCTAATTGATCTTATTTCTTGTATGTATGTATACTGTATGGGAACATTTTAGCTTTGAGTACTAAGAAAGACAACACCATAAACGTTTCAAATCAAATTTCTACAATTACTTTACGGCCCCGTTTTAAAGTTGCAGATGATTCTATCTTCGAAACAGTGTACACATTTATCTGCTAACGAATAACAAAATAATTTTCTTCACAAACCCAATCTAATCCTTTCTCTGTATTCTGTATGTGTTGCATTGCAGCATATACCTAATATACCTACCTACCTATAGATGAGAGCCATGGGTAGGTATGAGTATTATTCATTACGTCAACCATTGTCCGTCTCCGTGTCGCCGCCGGAGCCCCAAGGTCAAGGATAGAAACAAGGACTTTATTGGATACTGCGGTACGCGATCTTGAGATTATCGACCTGCCTCTGAAGAGAGCAAACAGCTTTTAGGACCGTTTACAAGGCGAAATAATTTTACTGAAGTACGGAATAATGTTTAGTTTATAATGAAGAGAGATTATCGACCTGCCTCTGAAGAGTGCAAACAGCTTTTAGGACCGTTTACAAGGCGAAATAATTTTACTGAAGTACGGAATAATGTTTAGTTTATAATGAACTACCTAGGTTAGATTTTGTGTGTAGATACTACAGACAAATAAGGACACGATAATAATAAGGTTATATAATAATTATTGTGGACGTTTAGTATGGATATTCCACTATTGTAATTTTTTTTTCTCATTTTGGCAAGTTAAACAGATGTAATGTCAATTTTGAATTTTCATTACGCATGTGTGTGTGTGTGTGTGTGTTTTCCTGTCAACGAACTGTGAGATTTGTCAATAGTAGGCGATTTTTTACAAAATACTTACGTAGGTATACATTTTATGTAAAACTGTTAAGAATACCTACTTACCTAGTTTTCCTTGGTACTTGGGATTTTCATAGTGTTCTAATAATTTCCTTTCTAGGTAGGTACGTGGGTCAATCAACTTTTTCTTGTAAAGATCGACAAAAAATATTAAAAAAACAAACCTCAATATTTCCATTGATTTTGATAATATTTACAAAGATTTGTTTTTGCACTTTAGGTTTTTTTATATGGCCACGAACTTAAAATATATTTATTGCTAGTTTTTGGGTTCAATGTGGAGGTGGGTCCAAAAACGGGTCCCCTGGGTGACTGTCATATATTTAAATAAAATAAAACAAAATTAAAGATTAAATCAGTGTATTCGTAATAACTTGGCGAAAAGGTAAGTTTAATGAGATCACATGCACACAAAGTATCACATTGTCTTAGATAAATTTATAAAATACGTCTCTTGAGTCACCAGTCGAAACTGCAAAAGGAAATTTTCCTTTTATTTTTATTTAAATTAATTAATAATGAAAACAAAACTAGGGCATACTTCTCCCATTAAACTTTAAATAATCACATCAAAAAGAATTGAAAATGGTCATTAATAACACCAAAAATACAAAAATAAACTAAACAATAATTGGGACAACTTGGTTTACCAGGAGACAAAATCCGTAACTCAAGAGACAAGATTCATTGCTTATCAACTACAAAATAAAGAGTTATGTAAAATTTCTTTAGAAACAACAAATAATAACAGTAATAGGCATTTATTATCAATATGAATTACAATAATGCTAATAAAAAAATTGAGAAATAGTAGGAACATAGTTATCTTGTTGAGATCAATTTTCATAAATATCTATAGGTTTATTAAAATCGTAATAAGTTTGGCCTCGTTTAAAAGAGGTCTTTGGGTTTTCCAAAATACAAATAATGTCTCTATAATCTATAAAAGACATATCGGTTTTGTCTAAACGAAACAACTGAGCGTTTTTTACGTTCCTCAAAAAAGTTACAAAAATGTCACCATCGTCGTCTAAATTATTAACGACACAGGCATATCTATAGGTTTTGCCTTTAATTGCACGCACGTTCACAATTAGGAAGTCTCCACACTGTACTCCATGGTTTTCTTTATTTTGTTCATTAAAATTCGAAGAAGAAGGCTGGTCATCGTCAGAATGGTATACAATGTTGAACATATTTTTATTGTGTGGTTTAGTTAAATCTATTAGCTTCACCTCGTTTAGAGGAGATTTGTTAGAGCTCTTAAAAGAAATTATAGGAATGTCATCGTCAGAAGAAAATGTGTATTCAATATGAGTATCATCAACGTCCTCCAATGTTACAACATCGCATTTTTTCTCATATTCAAGACATGAAATCGGCTGATATATTTTAGGTTGAAGACATGTACAAAAGCTTCTACTACAAAAGCAACTCAAGTTTCTGTAGCTTAATTGACCACGCACCTTGGTAAATACTTGGTGTACAAGCAACGTACCCTTAAGAGGCATGATATTAGATGGCAACTGTTTTGCGACACCATCTATTTCATCTGATGTAACCAAGAAAAGACTTATTTTGCTTTCATTTTTAAGCACTTCATAAAATTCTTCAGCGCATACAATGTCCCGTCCAGCTGCTACTATGTTATCAGCTTTTCGTTTTAGGAAACCGCCAACACCGTCGGCAGGGCCTTTGCCGTGTCCAGCTTCAAAGAATGACCATGACATAGCTGAAAATCCATAATCAAAAAGTTTTGTCGAACAGAAATAAAAATTTTGTTTCTGTCTGTATTGACTAAATGGTCCATCAGTGTAAAAATGAATAGTTGTTATTTCTGGATACTTGTTTCGAATTTCAGTTAAAATTGGATGAAGGTGGGCCCATATGGCTGCCGGTTGATGATTTGTTGAAGGTGATATAGTGCAATAAGATTCTACTTTCTGCTTAGAGTCACTATCACGGACGTAAACTACCACTGTGTGCAGGGTTACTTGTTTTCTCGAGCCACCAAAATGGTGTGCTTGTATCTCCTCATGGTGCTTACAATTATAATTTTCACTAAAATCAGCAACGATCACTACTTCATTCATCTGTAGATTATTCACTGCTAACCGGAAATTCTTGAACTGTGTTTTCATATTGTAGACATGTGTCTTAAAACCATTAAATTCTATATTAAAACTTTCCATTAAATGTTTTATTAATCCTTCTTTACCTTGCTTAACATTCTTTACGGCTTTAATTTTCTTGCCATCCTTATGGTAAATTTCTTCTTGCCTACCCCATTCAAACCAATTAATATTATCTGTATCTTTAGTCGAATCATACTTTATTTTGCTGTCACCACATTTCGGGCAGGTTCCGTACATACACTCTTGGCAATTAGTATCGCAAACAGTGGCAACAATAAGCGTGTTCAAATCGTCACTTTGAATTACACGTCTTCTTTTAAGTGCTTGTGCTTTATAGGCAATGTTGACGTGCGACTTGCATAGACACATTTCTCGACCATCAACTGAAGGCTTGACAATAAAAAAAGGCTTATTTTTGGTAAAATAATAATATGAACACTTTGTGTCTGGTTTCTCTTGCTTGAATACTTTATATAAATTTTTCATTGTGTCTAACAGAAATCTTTTTTGAACTTTTGTCTTATTTCTCGTTACTGTTTCTTTTTTCCCTGCAGTTGCTCTTGATATGTCGTCTCTAACAAAAAAGTCTCTTAGTGTTTTTTGTAATTCTGTATTTCTATTTCTTATTTTTATATTGGTCCTTAACTTCCCACGCAGTCCTAAAGATTCTTTTACTATCTCTTCTTTTCTACATCCGTCCATTTTATCAAAAATACTTTTAATTAATTTCTTTTCTTGGGTATTCTTAATTTTTGTGTATCTCTCTTTTATAGCATTTGTAAGCTTTTTATATTTATTTTGTTCGCTGGGTTGTGAATTTTTTTTTTGTTTAAATTGTGCTTCAGTTCTTTGGCAACGTTTTCTGTATTTATTACACTTCTTTTTAAGTTTTTCGACTTCATCTTTTAATTTTAAATTTTCTAAATACACTTTTGACCGATTTCTTTTCACTTTATATCTTCCTCGTTGTGCTTTAGTTGAGATTGGGGATTGAGGTGGTTCAGGAACTATGGGTATATATCTGACTTGTTCTTGAACTACGAGAGGTGAACTTGGAGGTGTATAATCGAGGACACTTTCTAGATTTTTCTTATTTTTTCGTAGGTTTCTTTTTCTCAGTTTCCAAATAACTCTAGCGTTAAATTTTTCTTTAGGTGTTAAATCCTGCACTAGTTTTTTCTTTGCATGATAATTTTCTCTTTTTTTCCGCTTATACTCTTCGTATTTTATCGGATCTTTTTTTAACTTTTCTTTATACCGTCTTTGCTTTTCAGCAGGTGTTAGTGGTGGCATTGTAACTGAAACAATTAGCAGAAAAGCCATGAAAATTGAATAGATTTTATTCAATTGGTTTACAAGAACACTTCAAATAGGAAGTCATATTTTTTAAATCTACTGTGGCTTCAAAAAAATGTAAAGGTAAAATTACTGCCAAGAAGCCATAAGCAAGGTTTTATCAACTTTGGTTTGTTTTATATTATTTTATTATTCAGCTGCATCCGGTTAGACTGGAAGCCGACCCCAATATAGTTGGGAAAAGGCTAGGCAGATGATGATGGTTTGTTTTATATTATAACAATATTATATTCTTAAAGAACGCGCCAATCACTTACAAGCAGTCTTGTCATTAACAAAATCTTGATTAGGTACTATAATAAGCCTTTCGGCATAATCTATTTTTAATAAATTTTTTCAATTTATATACTGAGAGGTCATGCAAATTACTTGGCAGTGTATTGTAGAAGGTACAATTATCTATAGTGACTTGGAAGACTTACTTATTTAACATTTTAAACAACCCTAGTTATTTAAATTTTTTAAATTCACTTTGAAAGTTACTTTTCTACAAAGGGAAAAAAAATATAGATTTTTTATAAAATATCCTTATAATTTAAAACAAAGAAACAAAAAATTGCATAATACTTCGTTAAAAATTTCACATATTATTTTTAAATCAAAATAATACAAAAAACAATGAATAGTCTTCTGAGTCACCATAGTTGTCTCTTGGGTCACCCCGAAAGTAACCCAGGGGACCAGTTACTCAGGAGACAATTGATATTAAAACTATTTTTACTCAAAAATTACTTGTTGAACAACACAAACGTATACCTACGATTGATATTAGACTACATTCCTATTTTAAAAAGCGTCAAAATACAATAATAAAATAAAATACTTACGAAAATTCAGAGTCAGCCAGCAGACCAGCAATAAACCCAACCTACCTCACTAAGACTCGCAGACGAAATGACCGAGCCAAGGTAAAGTATTTCGATTCGTGGAATGGATCACGCGAGAACTAGAACGCTCTCTGATTGGTTAAACAAAATATGGTTCCATTTCACTCTAACTTATTATAACAGTTGCTCGGTTAGTCAGGAGACATCAATAAATTTATCATTCTAGGGACACAAAATTACCAGAGACAACCATTAAAATAAAAAGTAATTTAGAAATGTTTTATTACGAAATACAAACAATAAGGACTTTATTTTACTAATGCAAACATAAAATTGAAACAGGCAATATATTTTTTTTTAGCTAGAGTACAAAATATACGTAGAAGTAGTCATTGGGACAGTCAATATTTGTATGAAAGCTTTAAATTGTCTCCTGGGTGACCACCTAAATAAAGAAAAATATATTAACAATTAATACACTTAATGTCATTAATATACTCCTTAATGATCTAATTTGTAGATAGCATTGTTTATAATACTAGGAATGGTTGAATTTATAAAGTACAGAAATATAAATAATGAGGACAGACGAAAACAAAAAAAAGTTGATTGACCCACGTAATAAGAAATCCTAAAATAAGTAGCCGAACACAAGTAAATAAATATTGTAAGTGGTACATAGCTACACGGATTTTTTATTTTTTTATCATTTGTCACCTCCTATTTTTATATCTCGCCTTCATATAGGTACCTACTTACTAAATGTTATATTTATTAGAATATTATTATTATGTACCTAGGTATTAAATGTAGGTACCTACCTGAAATTTACAATCCAATGGCACTGTTACGATATTTAATTGTATAAAATATGAAGCATGTTCATACCTTATCACAAATAATATTCCTTCGTTGATAACGACACCGATACCGACACTGCAAAATGTTCACATTTTCATTGATAAAAAAATTACTGGTTCAAATCCTTGGAATTGTTATCAGCCGTAGCTAATATACACTGCATCTACTACGCATGCCGCGTTTTAAACTGGCTCGGCGGAAGACTTCTATTCGACAAGATAGGACCTTTTAGTTTTAGAATATTATGCGGTTGGCGAATGCGCGTTCAAGAACGAGACAACAGGAAAACACAAACCACTGGCATACATCTGAAAGAGATAGTTGTATTTCGTAAGTTCCCACTCGTTAACTCGGAACTTTTGACAGCTTTGTTTACATGACGTAATCACATGATGTCATGGCAACGCGCCGCCATTGCCTATTACACCGGTTTTAGCGGTAGTTTTGTTTTGGTAAGAGTTAACCAGAAATAACTACATAAGTAATATTAGTTTACAGGATTAGCACAGGTATTAAGAGGTTTTTTACCGTCTCCACCGTGTTGGGTGAATGTTCTGATAAGCTCTTCCAATAAGTCCCATCCTCTCATTTTCTTCACAGGACAACACGTGCAGGGCTTAGATGTCACCCGGATACGGTGCAGAATATACCTTCTAGAACCAAGCGGTTTAGTGAATCCTGAAAGACCTGAAACTCCCTGCCAGCTCACGTGTTTCCTTTTTCCTACAGTTCTAGGTCCTTATGGAGCGTGAAAGAAAAGGCATCTGATGAGATGAGGCCGTCAAACTGAGTACCGCCATTGTTAACATGGTAAATGTTTACGATGGTGACCCTTTTCCAAGACTTTGTCTTTAGCCTACCATCAGGCCAGGTGAAGTTAAATTGTAGTATCCTTTTATAAAAAAAAGGTAGATTCAGAATTCGTAACCATGAAGGGGTGAAGGAGACTCAAGCTAGTGAGCTTGGGTGCTTCTGTAAGCTAGCAAGATGAAACCCGCGAAGCGTGAAAGGATAGGACACCTTTTTTCTTTTTTTCCCGTGCGGAAATCCCCTCGGATACCTCCCCTGCCGGAGCCGGAAGGGGAGGTTATGTCTGACTCGAACAGACTGAAACCGCACGGCGGTTATTTCCCCCCCCCCTGTCGACGCCACCACTGGAAACACATAACAGGTTCACTGCGTTGTTGTCTATATTAAATCTATCCCGGAGATATACGGGAGGAACTATGTGATTCTGTAATCAGCCTCTGCCTACAGAATCACCGCAGTATTTTCATCTCCATGACACGCAGCGCCTGCTTATGTTTCTTTAGCAACAGTTAGGTGGTACATTTCGTAGCCGTGTAGGGGACAAATCTGGATGTGTTGGTTTAATAGCCTAGCTGGCATGTGAATCTCGCCTATTTCATGTACAAATACTTTTATATGAGCATCTTGATATCCCCTTCATGAAAATTGGAATAACTAAAAGCTAGATCAATCAGAATAAATACAATTATCCAAAATAACAAGAACGGACTGGAGTCGATAGCCATTTTCATTACCTAATCCACGTTCTGTAATAAGTGTGAAAGAGTTTTCTTTTAACGTTCTAGCTAGACAAGAAAAGCATGGCTTTCTTGCACCAGGATGTGTCCTTCGTAAATTGTATGTATTTACGAAAGCAAATGTTTTTTTTTTACATTTAGGGAAAACTTACAGCTAGTAGGTAAGTGGTACAAAAAAAGTTATGTGTGCAATGTTACGGCCAATTAAAAGTTTTCACAAATATTATTAGAAAAAAATTAAGCAAGACATGTAGTCATATGCAACGAATACCCTTCTACTGATTATTATGAGAAAAGTATTGGTTACATAATATTCTCTTTAGTTGTATAGTATTTGTATTAAATATATCAATGTCAAGTCTGATCATGACTGTGTTCAGTCTGTAGGTGGTTCGGGTAAGAGGAGTATGCAGGAGGTTATACCTCCAGAGATACACAGCGGGTACCCGCAGACCTATTTTACTCACCAACTCGACTACATCAGTCGATCCGTTTGGGATGTATAATAGTATTTAGTGAAACATCTGCTATATTTCTTCGCTCCTGTAGAGGAAGCATGTGGAACTTTCTACAGCGGCTGTAGTAATTTGGTAGAAAAAATTGGCATTTATACTAAATATACCTCAGGCATTTTTTATGTATATTTTCTATGCGTGATGTGTGTCGTAGGTGGGGTTCCATACCTGTGAGGCATATTCAAGGTGGGAACAGACATACGCACAGTATAATATTTTAATAGTTTTAATATTTTTAAAATCAATCGAAATTCTAAAAATGAAACCTAACGCCTTCAAAGTTTTTTAATTATGTTTTCGATGTGTGCATCAAATAAAAGCTTAGAGTCAAATGTAACTCCCAGATCCCGAACGGAGCTCACCCCGGTCATAACGATATCTGATAGTCTGTAAGAGACTGTAAATGGGTTTGGCTTTCGTGTAAACGAACATACATCTTCATCTACACTTGGGGACGTTCAGTTCAAGTTTGTTATTCATGCAGTACGCTGGGAACCGATCCAGATCGTCTTACAGACATGCAGCGTCCTCACGAAGAAGTGACACTGTGCAGTATCTTCACATCATCAGCGTATAATATTATTTTGGACGTATGAAAACACAAGCTGATATCATTGATGAAAATGTTAAATAAAAAAAATGTTAAAAAAATACTTTTATACACATACAAGAGAAACAGCCAGTCCGATGCAAATAGACACTCGTGCATACAAATATTTGCACTGAGCAAGAACCGAACCCGCGGTCTCCGGCGTACCTACCAGTCGGATGCTCTACCGCTACTACGCTACGGAGGACAACAATTCGACTGTACAACCTACACTCATGTAGCTGGCGCAGGTAAGTCGCAATGCGGCTGATGGCTCTAAACTTGCTAGTCTAGTATATTTGTATATTCCTGGGCACATAATATGGATATAAGTATTTTTAATACTGTAATATTTCGTCGTTGTAAAGCTAAAATCTGCTATGTACATTTTAACTTTTAAGCAGATTTTATTTGACAAAATTCTAGCTGCTACATATAGCATATTTTATTAAGATGTCATAGTGCGTCGTATAATACTTATAAGAGCAGTTCTTTCATATGATAGATTGGTTCATTTACCTACCAACCAAAATGTTAATATTATAAAAATGCACATAGCACATTTTGGTTTCACAACGATGATTTTCATTTTGGTATTTTAGGTTTTTTTATTATAGTCTGTAAAAATCTGCGGTAGTCTAGTGGTATGGGTAATGGACTGCTGAGACGAGATCTCGGGTTCGATCCCAGGTTTACCATGGCACACGCCAATGACTTTTCGATGCTTTTCGAAGTTATGTGTGTATTTATTAGTGTTTATGAGTGCCCGGTTAATGGCAATAGGCTCGCCACCTATTACATTGGGACCTAAACATAAACTGGCGAAATGTGGGTGCTAGCACCTCTGCCTACCCCTTTGGGGAATACAGGCGTGAGTTTATGTTATGTTATGTTATGTTATTATAGTCACACGTCAATTTGACTCCACCTCACCTGATGGTAGGCTGAAGGTAAAGTAAATCAGGTAAGAGGGTACGATGTTACAATGGTGGCACTCCTCTTGAAGGCCTCATCGTATGCTTTTACAAGGACCTGGGATTGTAGAAGAAGCAAACACGTGAGAGTCACCGAACTGCTTGGTTCTTGATGGAATATTAAACGGCAGAGACAGCCGGTTGACCCCTCTTTCCCGCGGGAAAAGCTGCGCCAGACTCGTCCATCTATCAGCAAGTGTACCAGTTTACAGAACAGTTGAAGTTGCCCCAAAGGACTTGTAGGAACCCTATTTATCAAATGTTAGTAGGTAATAATGGCAGATGTTATTAAAGAAACGAAGTAGTCTTGTAACATTTTGCTTTATTTTACAAAATCGTATCCATAGAATCAGAGCGTTATTACTAGCAAATAAGCTACTTCCTACATTAATAATACAATATTGTGTGAAGCTACGTCATCGGCATGAGAGTATAAAATGAAAACATTGCAAGTTGCCGTGTCGTGCAAGAATAGAACCACCTGATCTCTTCTTCCTGTGGGTGTCGTAAAAGGCGACTAAGGGATAGGGCTGTTCTCCATCTAACAGTAAACATTACAGCCCAAGACAATGTGCCGGCTAAAAGGCATAGGCTTGTAAAGTAATACTTGGGACCGAAAATCATAGTTGTCGAAAGGGGTTGTTAATACGCCTACGCATTTATTTTTGCCGATGCTAAACTCTCCATAAGCTCAGATGTAAGATATTTTGATTTTGATTACAATATTAAAGCAAGAAAATCAAGCTATTTTTACGTTCTCCAATCATTTGAGACATGGAATTAGAACAAAGGAACCAAAGAAATATTTAAGCTACAATTCTTATTATTAATTAAAATATAGTTTAGTTGGTATGTTAATCGAAGCGTACTTTAAAATTTCAGGTTTTTATGGGTACTAGGCAAGAAACTATGTATCTAATAAGTACTAGGTACCTAGAAGTACTGGATAGCTAGGACTAATAGGAACATTTCCCGTCTATACCGCGGGTCGGACGCTTTTTTTTTTTTATATAGGACACATCAATTTGACTTCACCTCGCCTGATGTTAAGCTAAAGGCAAAGTCTCGGAAAGAGGGTCACCATCGGAAACACGTACCATGTTAACAGTGGTGGCACTCAGCTTGACGGCCTCGTTAGATGCCTTTTCACGCCCCGCTTAAAGGACCCGGGACTGTAGGAAGAAGGAAACACGTGAGCTGGCAGGGAGTTCCAGGTCTTAATGGTGTGGCATAGGAATGAGTCGCTGAAACGCTTGGTTCTAGCTGGTATACTCTGCACCGTATATGGATGGCATCTTAGCCCTGCACGTGTCGTCCTGTGTAGGAAAGGGGAGGGTGGGACTAATTGGAAGAGCTCGTCAGAACATTCACCATGGTAGAGACGGTAGAAAACTGCCAAAGACGCAACATCTCTACGCATCTGCAAAGGCTCGAGGGTGTTCGTGACCTCAGGATTCCCAATAATGCGGACCGCACGTCGCTGCAACCTGTCTAGAGCATCTAGTAAGTGCTTTGCGGAGCCGTCCCAGAGATGTGAGCAGTATTCTACGCAGGAACGAATTTGGGTCTTGTATAGAAGACACCGCTGCTCCGGCGTGAAAAAACGTTTTACTCTGTTCAGGACTCCGAGTTTACGCGAGGCTGATTTGATGATACTCTCGATATAGTTTTTGTTATTCAGATTTAGAATATCGGGAAGAGAGTGAAAAAGTTTCGTAGGCCGGACTCTGTATAGTTCGAATTTGAATGCATCAAAAAAAAAGATTACATAAAATTCTTTGCGTTTATAAAATATTAACAATACGAAGTACTTAAGCATGTGCTACACGGTTGCCAACCGAGGTTGGCAACAGAAAAACCAGATTTGCGCTTTGCCAGCTACACGGTTTACAACATGTTGGAAACCATCAGTATTGGATGAAACGTTGCGTGAGTAGGACGTCTCTACGCTCGCACCGAATATTTACCTATCTAAAGAACAAAGAGATTTTTTTCTTTTATAATAAATAAATAATATTCCACAACATTATACACAACGCTATCTAGGCCCATAGTAAGCTTTTACAGTTGGTGTTATGGAATCTAGAATGCGGATAAACATACTTATATACTTTTTTTTGTAAATACATACATTTTATACATAGAAACACCCAGACCAATATTCATGCATACAAATATTTGCACCGAGCGGGGATCAAACCCGCCTGCGTGTGGCACTCGCGTTACTACAGTTGGGGTGTGTCTTTTTTTTGCGATTTTTTTTGTGTACAATTGAAAAAAAAAAAGAATATGGATGAAGCGATGGTTAAATGAGAGATTTTTCTGAGTCCAGTCTTTGTACGACTCGCAAGTTAAGTCCCAAAGGCAGGGCAAGTCCCTATATAGCTCGAGAAGTTCTGTAATTACTGCTCTTTCTTTTTCTTCTCGTGCCATTTTGAGAGCGTCGTCGTCCGGTACGTCTGCCTGCGCTCGCCGCTGCCACGCGACTGTCGTTCGCGAGGTTGTAAACAAGCGGCTACACGGTTTCCAGCAAGTTGTAAACCAACGCTTCTACCCGTGGTTGCCAACGCAAGCCTCGCTGCCAAGGGTGTTGGAAGGTCAAACGAAAATTGGTTGGAAACAACCATCTACACTGTTGTAAACCTTTGTTGCCAACCATTGTTGCCAACCGTGTAGCACATGCTTTACTCTAAAAATATACCAACTCTAAAGATATGCACTGTTTTTATTTTATTTTATACTAGCTTTTGCTCGCGGCTCCGCCCGCGTGGGGTTCGGTTATCGCGACCTAACATAGCCTATGTCCTTTCTCATGGTCTAATCTACCCCTATACCAAATTTCATCAAAATCGGTTCAGTGGTTTAGGCGTGAAAGCGCAACATACAGACAGACAGACAGAGTTACTTTCGTATTTCTAATATTAGTATGGATTTATGAAACGTGAATTTGACTTCACCTCGCCTGATGGTAAACTAAAGGCAAAGTCTCGGAAAGAGGGTCACCATCATAAACATGTACCATGTTAACAATGGTGACACTCAACTTGACGGCCTCATCAGATGCCTTTTCACGCCCAGATTATAGAACCCTGTGCAAGCTATATAATTATATAGACGATACGACGTTTACACCAAACGAGCGAATACTCATCGTATTCGTTCTCCGTCAAATTCTTTTAAACCATAAACAGTGACAGAATATTTGTTAGATGTTCTTTCTTTGAAAAAGATTGACCTTAAAATGATCCCGTATCTTATTTTCGTTTAGCCTAAATCAACCATCACAAAAAGCTGGACGCTCGCTCTTCTTCCCGACACGCCAAATCTAAAATCGAGTGCTGTATCTGCCCAATTTATTACTGTTTAATTTTTTCATAGTTGCAATGGCTTGATGTTGGCCACGGTATGCTGATTTCTAAGAGCACCCACAAAAATCTCAACATTGTCCTTATAATTCTAACTTGATCACAACCTATATAAAAACACCTGTGATCACTGATCACACCGATAATACAAGCTACCTTACAGCGGTAATTACCTAAATTTAAGTACATCATAATCTCCTTGTTACATAATATCACTTCTTACTCGAATACAAAATACAAAAGTTCGTTTAAAGCAGTCTTATCGGAATAACTATCAGAAGTCCCCAGTCAACAGAAGATGTACGGCCTGACACAAATAGGACATCTATCAGATGTGGCGAGGCATTTTCTAAGACAGTCCGCGTGGAAGAAATGGGCACATGGTGTCACTCGGGCAGACTTCATACTGCCGAGACACACTGCGCACACATCTTCAAGTGTAGCGAGCTCTTCAGGCGTCGCACGCCTAAACTTGACCAGTGAATCACAGGCCTCTTGGAACTTCTTAATAGCTTCTCCAAGTCTGTGTCGGCCATGAATAAAAACACAAACATATAGCACTAAAGCACCTAATCGTATCCTTTCATAGTACATCAAAGCTGGAACTAAAGGTAAGGCTAACATCGTGGTTATACCTCTGGACCAAACACCGAAGTACAAGGCCTCCATGCCTTCGAGCCTCTCCAGTTTTAAAGCTGATAATCCAAGAGGCCAGAGTTCTAGGAATGTTCTCTCTGTTAAAAGGTAATAAGTGCCAGTGATGGTTGTGTAGAGAGCTGTGGGCTTGTAATGTTCTAAACCTTGTTCCAACCCGAGTGCTAAAAGCACGAAGGTTACAGTGACAACGAATGTGACAGCTTTCGTCCATTCCAGGACTATTTTGGTGGCGGACATAGCGAGGTGCTTCACACGGGAGTGCCGAGTGACGTTGACATATGGTGACCAATCTTCCTTGGTGCAAATTTCTCGCACATAGCTGACTGAGTAGGTTACTACGTTGTAGAACATCAGAGAGTAAAGACAAGTCAGTCTGCCTTGCGACACTAGCAGGCGGTCGCACGCTGTGAACATCAGCAACTGAAATAAAAATATATTATTTATAGGACTAAAAATGCTCGTCAGTATTAGCATACTATGGATGAGATAGTGGATTCGTACATTGTTGGATAACTATATGGGACTTGCCGAAACTGTTAGTGAGGCCAACCTCGTCCGTAAGCCTCGTTCATCAATTAACAGGTTGAACACTTGATAAGCTTTAAGAAGTTTGGCTTGGGCCACGATGATCTTGATGGGACCCATATATACATACACCTGTGATCACGTACTTAATTGTAATTTCAAAAGTTTGGCAGTTTTACAACTGTAGGTATTTAGGACATTGCCTATCTATATGGTTCACCTATAACGAGCTCAGATTCTCTGCCAAAAATGATTATTCATTAATTTTAATTACTTGAGAGTTTATCAGTATTTATTAATATTAATTACTTTTGATTTTAATTATTGCCAATTTCATGTACCTAAAGTCACAAAATTGAATCTTCTGAAATAGTAATAGCTAATTTAAAATAGTTACATCCAAGCACATATTTGCACTGAATGGGAATCGAATGCACGACCTTTGACGCAGTAACGGAACGCTCCACTTTCAAAAATACCATAGTTATAATGTTTTCAGTACCTGTCCAATCATAGTTGATAAGTTGTTCATCTGCAGGAAGATTCGCTCGGCGCGCTCCACCGGTGCATACACTGCCTTCACTATCCTCAGGACCCGCGATGCTGGTCCCCGAAGCCTTTTGGCCCCTTCTGTCAACAATTGAACGTAAATATTCCTATTGATGTCTTTAATTTTCCTTCCAGAACGAGGAGGCAATCCAGAATTTTACATGAAAAGAAAATCGTGGGATACATTGTTGTGTTGCCGACACAGTAATGTATAAATATATAGTATTTGTATCTCCCATCATTGTACCTCGGTACCAGGCCAAATCACACTACCAGTTACATTCAAATTACAGCACTCGATGGCATTATAATGGTAATTATTATTGAATTATTAAATCGACCAGGCCGATTGCCATGGCGAAGAACGAAGAGCTATCCAACTGGGATTCGGTAATTGGTGTTGAATGTTGAATGAAGAGAGACGGCAATTTTTTCCCGAAGGAAGCCGGGAGGGTCAGCATGTATCTAGTAGTAGGTACTATGTACCTCGAAGTACTGGGTACCTAGGACCACTAAGGACATTTCCCGTCTATGTTGCAGGTTGGACATTCAAACCTGGCATTTAATTTAGAATATCGGGAAGAAAGAGAGTGAAAAAATTGGGCGGCCTCTCTATGGTAGGTACATTCACGTAGTGTACTTATAATCCGAATACATCAGAAAAATGCTTACTTAAAAAAATTTGCGTTTATAAAATATTAACACAGCGATTTTAACTAAGTAGGTACTTTAAAAATATACCAAACTAATAGATATGCACTGTTTTATATACCTAAGGACCCGTCAATTTGACTTTACCTTGCCTGATGATAAGTTAAAGGCAAAGTCTCGGAAAGAGGGTCACCATCATAAACATGTACCATGTTAACAATGGTGGCACTCGGATTGCGTCTTTACGGCCTCACCAGATGCCTTTAATACGATGTGCCTATATGGTTTATTTTTACCAAACGAGCGAATACTCATTCTATCCGTTCTTCGTCAAATTCTTTTTAACCATGTTTATGGTTTGACAGAATATTTCGAATGAAGAGAGACGGCAATTTTTTCCAGAACGAAGCCGGGAGGGTTAGTATGTATAAAATAACTAACTTTTGCTTGCGGCTTTGCCCGCGTGAATATCGCGACAAAACATTGTACAACCTACCTACAGGTGTACAAAGTTTCATGCTTCTAACGTTGAACATGAGGAACTTCCCATGCAAACGTTTATCACCTACCTTAGTAGTTAAATTTTGAATGAAATGAAATACACGTGTTCATTTATTTCTCAAAAGACGTAGGTTTACGAAGTTTCATGCTTCTAACTTTGAAAATGACGAACTTTCCATACAAACGTTTATCACCCTATTTTACCCCTTTATTAGCAGAATTTCCAAATATCCATTCTTAGTAGATGCTTACATGATAAAATGCATCTACTGTAAAAATTTCCAGTTTGTAGGTCCTGCGATTTAGGCTCTGTGTTGATGAATCAGTCAGTCAGTCATTCAGTGGGGACAAGTAATTTTATATGTAGGTATAGATTTAGTAAAATTGTTGATAAGTATAACAACAGCAAGTTCCTAAGTATCGATCTTCGCTAGATAGCCCGTGGGCGTACGTCTACCAACTGTCACATCACGTTGTCCACACCGACTTAACATTTGCTCATCTGAAGTACTTCTCACTCATTAACATATTTTTTCTTAGCAGTAAGGAATAAAAAATATTTATTAAGTTAGTTACAAAGGAGTGGATGAGAAATTCAGTAGGTGATCAAGAATGAGATTTTTGTTATTACATAAGTGTAAAATAATTAAAATAAATATTCTACGATATTCTACATAACGCTATATTAGATCCAAAGTATGCTTACTTACTAGCTAACTTGTGTTATAGGATCTAGAAAGCTTAAAAGTGAAAAAAAAAAAGAAAGCTTAATATGTATACTTTCATATTATAAGTATAACGAGAATCGAACAAGCGCCTTCTGCGCGTAGCAGTCGTCTGTGGCGTAGCGCCAGAACATTCAGCCGCTACAAACACCGTCAAAGTATAAATAATTTAAAATATACCACAACTTTCCTCACAAGATCTAGCTAGACTAGGTACCTAAGTATGGGTCATTCTCAGATGGCTCAAATAGGCGAGTCCGCGTCGAAATCCAATACCTGTATATTACTTATCAATATGATTATTTTTTCTATAACATGTACGATCAAAATAGTAGGAGGGGCCTGTGATTTTTTTTAGATAAATTACGTAAAAGTTAGTTTAAAAAAATTAAAACTACGGAAATATTGACCTCGGTGTCGCGTCCGGCCCCGTATTGCTGCGGAAATTATTTTTTATCTTTTTTTCTCCAATATAGGTGTTATATGTGCATATATTCACAAACAACTTGATAACTATTTACTCAATTTATAACATTACTAAGCCATTATAGGCATTACTAGACAAGTTACAACTTACGTCTTTAGACAAGTTACGTCCGACGTTCAGAATTGACTTCAGTGGCGCCCACCGATTCGTTCATTATTCTGTACTCTAGCGACTGCGAGAATAATCGTTCGAGTAATACAAACTATCAGTTACACCGCACCGGTGGTAAGGACAAGACGTCTGTGTGTCATCGCCCCACTGTTTTGTTAAGGTACGTAATCATTTTCGGTGGCTTGGTATATACCTAAAATTGATTTCGGTGAATCCATTTATTCCTCAATTATTTGAACTAATAATGTAAAGCTATATTAAAAGTGTGTCTTTTATGTATTAGATTTCAATAAAAAACATAATCATTCATAATACAGCTTACTTTTAAAAATATATAGGATTTTGCTAAATATTTTGATTTCAGTGCCCTTGATTTCGGTGTTTTCGGTGGAAATACTTGCACGGAAATCAATATTGAAAGCACCGAAATCAATCAATAATTATTTATTTGCATTTTTCGACTGCCTGGTTGGTCTGGAGGTCGAAATGTGCGACTGCGAATAACGAGGTCGTGGGTTCGATTCTCACCAGAATCAAATATTTGTGTGATCCATAAATATTTGTCTCAAGAGTTTGGGTATTATAAGTATATATTTCGAAATATATGAATATGTAGCTTACTTTGGGCTAGATAGAATAATAAGTATTTATTATTATTATTTATTTTAAGATCGCCAATTTTTTTTTCATATTGTTTCAGTATTGTGATAATAGCAGATTCAAAAGAAGTTTGGGTGGTTAAAAAGAGATTGACTGAAAGACGTCGGAAAGCTCGCATCAAGAGCGATCCAGAACTTTACGAATTTTACTTCCAAATTTTCCTTCTCTTTTTATCCGTCTATAAGGGCGACGGTGCAGCCATCTTCAACATTCTTACGAACTGTTGGAAAGAATGAATGATTTTTCAACAATGATTGAAGTGTGGCTTAATAGCTCAGTTGGAAGAGCAGTCCCCCTGTAAGGGAAAGGTCGTGAGTTCGAGTCTCACTTGAGCATTTCATTTTTTCCAATTGTTTTTCGAACTTAAAAGTTAGCATAATAAATGCTATAAAAAATTCATTCAAACAAATACTATTAGCTATTATTTAAGTACCTAAGTACTTTCTATAATTGTTAAAGTTGTTCAAAAGATTTATATGATTAAGTGATCTCTGTGGTGATTGTTAACAATAAGAAAATATCTGTGATTAAGTTAGATCTCAACCAAGACTAGATGTTTTTAGGTTATTAAGACTACTTACTATTTTTTTATTACATTTTATATAATAATGTATGCACCTACCAAAGTTAATTTTTGTACTTTTTTCATAATAAACGATCATAATTTTATAGAATAAAATGTTATAATGTAAAATTAACGTACAATTAAGTAATTAGAGACCATTTATTATGTTCTTTTAAGTGCTTAGGCAGTTAATATGAAGAAATGGTCTTTATAATATAAATAATTTTATTATTTGATTTCGGTGACAAAAATGTTGATTTCGGTGGACACCATTAAAAAAAAGTGAAATCCCTTCATAACCATTCAGTCTATACAGTTCCCTCAACTACTGAAATGTTTTAAATTAACACTAGATTTGATATTTCATGTAAGTAGAGACTTAGCTGAAAAAAAAAAATTGGACACCAAAGTCAACCAAATAACGAGTCGCCTGATAATGACCCGTATATAAGTACCTAACAAACTCTAGGAAATGCATACTTTAAAAATATGCATGGCACCACGGAAGAATTACTTTTCTAGACGCCAAATTCGACCACAACATACAATTTCTACTTATGTTACGATCAATACAGTAAGATAACCTATTATATTCGTGTGATGATTCGTGCATGGTATGGACCCTCGCCAATGATGAGAATCTGCTGCACGCTTTCTTCAATGGTATAAGAGGTCAGATAGAAGTTGCTCCCGTTATAGCCAAGCCTTCGCCAGCTTTAGGCAAGATAATATAACACGGGTAAGTAATAATACTTCAGAAATTATCCATACTATATTATTATAAATGCGAAAGTAACTCTGTCTGTCTGACTGTCTGTCTGTCTGTATGTTACGCTTTCACGCCTAAACCACTGAACTGATTTTGATGAAATTTGGTATAGGGGTAGATTAGAATTTGAGAAAGGACATAGGCTATGTTTTGTCGCGATAACCGACATCCACGCGGGCGGAGCCGCGGGCAAAAGCTAGTAATATATAAATAATATAAACGTGAAAATTCTTAATTATGGATGGATGGATGTTCAGCCGGGGTGTGAACGATATGTCGAAGACAACCTCACCTCCAGACTAGCACCACTACCCTCAGTCGGCGTGCGGTTTTAGTCGGTTCGAGTCCGACATAACCTCCCCTTCCGGCTTCGGCGAGGGAGGTATCCGTGGGGATTTCCGCGCGAAAAAAAGGATTGATGTTTGTTACTCTTGCAAGTCTAAACAGCTGGAGCAATTTTAATAAGATTTGGTATAGAGTTAGCTGACACCATGGATGTGTATGAATATGAACACATAGGATGGATTAACACATTATGCACTTCTACTATAACACGCGGGAGGAGCCGCGGGCAAAAGTTAGTATTCATAATTAAATGCCTGTTTCTTTAAGATTAACGCAGTCCCTGTATAATGATGTCCAGCGAGACGTTTAGTATAAAAGGACCATCGTGTAACAAGGGTGGTCACTTCAGAACAACGATCCAGCTTGCACTACCATATTCAACACTACCCCTGAAGGAATCTGGTAAGTATACAAATTTTCTACATTTTTTTTTTCATTGCCATCATCTACTTACTACTACTACATCATCTACTTATTACTACCTTCTAGGGGACTTGTTTTAGGCAACTAGTACATTATAAAAGTACAATGTTGATAGGTTACGATCGTAGAGGTCTCGGGTTTTAGTCCTGGCCATTTCTCTACTGGCCTGAACCCAGTCCTAAGTCCTAACACAATCAATTCGGCTTATAGATGAATGGGTTAACAGTTAACCGTTAATATTCACTATCGGCATTATTTTCTAGTACTTATATAATATTATAAAGGAGATAAAGGATTTTTTTATAATGGAAAAAGTACAATAGTGGATTACCCAACAAGTGAAAAAAGGTAAATTCTTTTCGAGGCACTAACTTGTATTCTGAGAGGAGCGAAGGACTTTACGGTAGATTTTTTTTAATTCTAGATAGAAACCTGAGCGGATCGAGGGATACAAGAGTCGAGATTAATTCTTTTTTCACGTGTTAGTAGGCTATTTGACTAAGTCGTCGATTCTTCCCAATACTGGTTAATATGATAGGTTGTTCTGAAAAAATATGCCTTGCAAAATAAAATATTGCATATCTAAACTGAAACTATGACTTTTCATTAGTTGAAATTCCCAAAAAAAGTCAAAATATAAACAATCAAATTAAATTCAAATATATAACTTTTTAGATTCCTCATTAAATTTTAAATAACTTTTATTATGAACTATTTATGTGTAAACGCAACGTAGACCGAGATAAATGCGATATTCTCTTGCACTCCATACATTTGCACTACGCGCTACGGAAGCGTGACGTTACAGTTTAGTACGATTTTGTATGGAGCGTTTTCGAGCGGCGCGACAAATTGAATTTTTCAAAATCAAATATCTTGAAAACTATTTGTCGTACGAAAACTTTACTTTTACAGTTCATTATATTCTAAGACAGTGGTCATTTTTCGAAAGTAAAAAAAAATTGTCAAATAGCCCATTACTATCTGATTATAAATGAAATTTTATGATGGGTAATAAAAGAACAATAGAAAACAAAAGAACTAGAAATTAATTGTAAAAATCCTGTTTAGTTTTCTTTTTGGTGGTTTTTAGTACGTTTTTATACAGAGAGTTTGCAACTTTATTGTATGTTTTTTTTTCTAACTATACCTATAGTCCATATATTGTTTACGCATGTTCCAAATTCATTTTCACTTCAACGTTTTGTTCACTGTTTTTGATGAATCACATTTCGAGGTTCAATAGTAAAAATACATATGTGGAGGATTAATTTCACATCTAAGTTGACGCCCTGTCTACACGTACACCTGCGTTAGCTACATAGCTACGTATTATAGCAATGTAGTGCTGTTCCTAAATGAATGAATCGATTTCAGTGTGGCTTGTTCACAGTACTTGATATTATCATGCTAAAGGCTCTACGACATTCAGAATCTGGCTACACAATTTATGTAGAATTATTATGATGATAATTCTACAGATATAGAGAGCATTGTCGTGCCAAACCGCAAGCCATAGAAGCCCGAAGAGTCACCGTTGCTAAAACGGCAGGTTTTTGGAGTTTTTTTATTTTTATTTTATTTTACAATTTTAGGGAAACTTACAGCTTAAAAAGGTTCAATATTATATAATAAAAATGTTGAAGGCCAATTATCAGTTTCCACATTTAGGTGGTATTACAGCTTAACATAATAATGCTCAAAAACTCTCAATGCAAATTAAGTTCTTTTATTGCAGTTGCAAATAATACCTCTTTAAAAATAACCGCGAAGGCATGATGGTATCCTGGGACGCCGGTCACTCTATTAATGAGCCAGGGGCGGCGCTTCATGTAAGGATGGAGGCCTGATGCGGGCTGATGGACATTTCTCCCTAAAACCTTACCCTGCGTTTACCTTGCGTTAGGTCTTTAATGTCAGAGCCTTAACATGAGTGTGTTTTACTTGGTTTGATCCTAACATAAACGCTTTTTCATGGTTCTATACATGACTCTACTACTGAATACTGATTAAATACGAGAATAATTCATCTGTGTCAAAAACGCAGTAAGTGCGTAATTATGACTTTGGCGGCGAATAACAATGAGAATCAAAATAATGTGTTTTTTAAGCAGACAAGTAATTTTCTTGATAAACTATCAAGAATTCAAACATGTGCACAAACAAATTCTTAGGCTTGAGTCTCACTGAAGCGAATTGATGAATAATTTTCCCCTTCTGGCTGCTCAGTGTGCGTAGTCAGCTCGTGTCCACTATATAATCATTGATCACCTTTATTTAGATCTATGCCAAAATATGCATGTACTTTATATGCCATATAATTCTAGCAAGTTGAACTTTCTTCCATAATCTTGCTATCTAGCAAGTTGAACTAACTTTCAGACTTTTCTTTGACTAAGTTTACAGCAGCTTCAACTCTGCATCAGTGAGGTTCGAACCTTATACTTACACAGCGTCCAGTAGGTAATAGATGTTAGGTACCAACATTCCTATCAACAGTTAAGAGCAGATTTACTTAAAGTATTGAGAATAACAACATTATCAAGAACGCAAAAAGTCCACCGACTTTCCATTTTTACGTATGTATGATAATTCATTTGATATTATGTGTCCGATATAGGTATGTATGTGCACGTAGCATGTGTTTTTGTTTAGACGTAGAAAAGTGTATCTACAAGTAAATGTTCTGCAGTTGACGCATGTACGCTGGCTCGACGCCAGTTTCCGCTGTCCCATTCAGTTTCTTCTCGACAATGACCTGACTTTTACACATAAATATAAATTCTAGACAAGATCATCAAAAAGCCACAACATTGCAATAATCGTAGAAATAAATTTAACGTGACATTTTGAGACAGATACCGGCCTTCACTTCGGTTGGGCTACTAGACAATCATATACATTTTATGAGTTTATATAATTCACTTTAATTTCAACTTTAACGTTTTATCTGAAAAGGTGAGGCTCCCTGCCTAGGGCACAATGTACTGGCTCTGCTTTCATTAACTTTTTATTCATTCACACTTTCATCTAAATTCGCAGTTGAAGGTGTTAATCACATTAACACTTTTTTTTTGAGGAAAATTGAGAAAACTTGTAGAGAAGTTTTGTTAGCCAATTTATTTTTGTACGAATTTGCTAACACGTAATACGTCAATCCATATCAGTTTAGAGGATTTGGAAGTCATCTCTATGGCGGTGTGAAAAGATTTCGGCATATCGTGGGCGGAGCATAGGTCAGGAGATTGGCACACCCCGTTGTTTATTCCAAAACTATTTGCGTTACAGATTCTGTGTTTACTCTAGGCCTAAGACAGCGGCTATTTAGAACATCCTTGACGTTGGTAGATCATTAGAAACGTTCGATGTTTATGCTATGTTTACAAAGTTTAACGTTTCGCATTAATTGCGCACACAAAAGATTTTTGTCTTGTGTCGATGCCAAAATCCGTTTCCGGTTTATCCTTGAGTTTGATGAGCTAAGATTTCCTTTAGCAGAATTTATTTCATTATTAGGTAATTTCTAGGTATAACTAGTACTT
Organism: Eilema sororculum; assembly: GCA_914829495.1. Lineage (NCBI taxonomy): Eukaryota > Metazoa > Arthropoda > Insecta > Lepidoptera > Erebidae > Eilema > Eilema sororculum. The sequence continues at coordinate 9,463,414 of OU618553.1, read as the reverse complement.
ATAACCATAATTTTTATTCAAAATTGGACTGATTACTAACTAGTGCAGTACAAATCGAACAACTATTTTGGTCCTATTATAGTGTTTTGTTTAAGGAAGTTTTACGTTTCGGACATTCTAGCGGTGAGCCGAAAGAATGTCCGAAACGTAAAAGGCCTGAGTAGGAAATATAAATGGGTAGGTACGCCACATGCCTTCCGTATTGTATATTTCATAGATTTTTTGTTATTTCCTTAAGTACATACATTATCCATTTGTCTGTCATGTATTAAGTATTATGTACAGATTTCTTTTAATATCTTTATTTATTTGAATTTTGTATGTGTGCGATTAGTCCATAATAAAAACCACTTTTCTTTCTTTCTATGATCGTGGTTAAGGTTGTTAGGGCACTTTAGGAAAAGTTTAGTTCTGTACCGCGCTATGACATCAATGTGGTCCACACTACGCTTTCTTAATTTACAAATAAAATTTTGCCGTGTTGGTTCCTGGTGGAGTAGAAAAGACCACCCCAGCTATTCCTGTGGATGTCGCAAAACGTGTTCTTCATCCTACAGTAATCATACAGCCCAAGACAAAGCTCCATAGGCTCGCCTGCTATCACGTGGGACCGAAAATCATAGTTGGCGACACGTGGATGTTAATACACCTCTGCCTATCCCTTCGGGGATTTGCAGGCGTGGGTACGAATATGGATGGACAAATAAAATTCCAAAATGCTTGTCTGTAGTGTAGGTGTGACGTAAACAAAAAGGAAGGAAGCCCTTGGATTCATAACTTACGATTCATCGGTAATTATAGAAGGCATTCATAACGAAAGTTGTGATTCACACCCTATTCCTAAAGATATACGAAAGATATATATGTAACTCACTCTTCTTTTTCACGACAACGTGCCAATAAAAAGCCGGGCACTGTAGCTTTCGTAGTCGTAAAATAGGATTAGTGAAAATCATACCTTGTGCGAGTTTGACCACAGCAGGGTACCAGCTCGCAGGGTATTTGTAGTTGGCTGAGATGAGGACTGGCACCACGAGGCAGGTGTAGGCAGCCATCAACCACGCGCCTCCAAGCGCCACCAACAACCCTCGTGGCGCCCAGTACGGTAGTAGGAGAACCAGGGACAGGAGCCACACTGAAATATCAAGAAAAGATATGTCATTAAGAATCATTTCGAATATTGGCGATCGCTCGGCAATTCTTATGAAATAGTCAAGCAATCGACAGTATTCGAATCAAGGCATTTATTATTAACTAAGTACCTACGAGTGCGAGGAATCAAGTGTTAGTCAAAGCGTAGTACAGACATTATTTGGTAAATCGTAGAACTTTCGCTTAGTCACCATTTTCGTGGTCAATATTTTTCTAAATATTCTTTAATGGAAAGTACATACCTAACCTACGTACATATTATAATCACGCCTTTATCCCCGCAGAGCGAATTAACACCCACATTTCACCAATAATTGCAGTCGGTCCCAAGTAAGCCCCATCGGTCCCATGTAAGTCCCATGTAAGGTCCCATGGGTGAGCCTATTGCCAACATATTCCGAGCACTATTCCGGGCATAGGAAGAGATGGGGTGGCCCAAATTGGCCCACACGGATGGAAAATAAAAAATTAAAGTTAGGTAAATTACACAACGAATATAAATTTATTCCAAAGACCTAACCAAGAGATAGTTATTCCACGTGCGAGCTACGAGCAAACAGTCAATAGTAGACAAAAAAAATGGTCAATTGATATTGTCAATTCATTAAAAGGAAGCAAGGAGAAGCTGCTTTGATAGGCAGCAATATAATCCCTTTGAATAAACTTTTTGAACATGAAATTTAAAAAAAATAGTGTCATTGACACGCAGTGCAGTGTCCGGTAAATGAATATTATTAACGATCCCGAAATAAAAAATACTGACGCCACTGAAAAATAAAACCTGTTCAAATATTTTCCTTGTGAGTTAGTATATTTTATGTTCTGCGTCAGAGTCAAACTCAGTTCTATAAATATTATTCGAGTGTGAAAATGTTACGACTTCTTTACTTAGCTCTCTTTATAAATGACGATGGCTTCCGATGGCGCCCGTTTAACATTTTATAAACGGATCTGTTCATATTATGAATAGAATAGCTTTTGCCCGCGGCTCCGCCCGCGTGGATGTCGGTTATCGCGACCAAACACAGCCTATGTGTTAATTCAGGTTATCCAGGGTGTGTGCTAACTCCATATCAAATTTAATTAAAACCGCTCCAGCCGTTTTGACGTGAAGAAGTAACAAACATACACACTCACAAACTTTCGCCTTAACTTATTAACTTAATACGTATTAGTAGGATATACGTTATAGAATTATCGCTTTATATGTCAAATTGTAAATAAGGTATAGATCGTGGATCCAGTAGTAGATACATTTATCATCCTGCGTCCGAAGCGTGAAACAACCGGAAATCTTGCTAGGATGACGAAATCCAGTAATGGCTAAGATTATCTAATAGGTAATGGGCAGAAGTGTGTTAAGATAATCACAAAAATAAAATGTTACTTAACTTTTGTAGTGCCTGCAATAATCCCTTATAGAGTCTCAATCAATCAAGTCATATAAGCCATAAAAGAAGTGTGGTGAAGGGTTCATTTATAATCCATAACGTCATGTTAACATGGCGAAAGTTAACCGCCGCAAATGTTATCTGACATAACCACACTAACTTTTAAGCATACCTACCTACCGATAAAATAGGTTGTATCAAAATAAAGAGGATATACTTAGGTACTTTTGCCTAAAGTATCGTTCGAATTTCAGTTTCAGCGCGATTCTGGCTATGTGGGAAATAGATTGAGTACTGTAAAAAGTCCCAAGTAATTATGCAAATGCAGTAATTTTCCTGACCGAGACTTCAATAATACGAAATCTGAAAAAACATCCAGTCACTTTTGTTTAAATATAATGATTTCTATCACCCCACGACCTCGACCGAGTTTTCGTTTAATATTCACTCGTATTTTATAGAAATGAATACCATTTTCTTGCCATTTATTATTGTGTCGATATATGAATGTGGCATAATTTTGTATTAAGTACATTTATTTCTTTATTTATCATTCAATCAACTTTACTCTAGAGATACTTTATGAAAGTAATTATTTATCAAATCGCATTAATTCAGGCTGTATAGCTACATTTTCCCGATGTGTCTGTTCCGCCTTTTCTTTCGTAATAGGGATTAATGATCATCCTCCTTGCATCCTCCACCTTGGGGTTCAGGGCCCGATTTTTCCAGTCTACACAGACAGATAGACAGATTACTTTCGCATTTATAATATTAGTATGGAGTATGGAAGTATGGATATCATTTAAAAATCGGGGCATCCCACTAAAATCGGGATGACGCAATTACACATGAAAAGGGAAAGTAACTGAGAAAGTTATTTCCTCCACAAATACCTGTAACTGTGACAGTACCTTCTCCCATAAATTGAATAAAATACTTCTCCTTAATGTCGGTATCAGGTCCATCCGTGCCTGAAAAGAGGACAGTAGCCTACAGCTTTCACGAGTGTACGTCAATGCAGTTATTAGTAATTTTATTGGCTGTCTGCTGGGCTGGGTGTACTTGGCATACATTTATTGGGAGCAAGAATTTAGATCACCGCATCGAACTGTTTCTTAATTGAATTGAAATTTGTTATAAATTTAGGTAAACGATGACCTTCAAGGGCGGCCGACAGTAATAAAAATGTCTGATGGTGAGACTAGGTAGATACCTATATAGGTAGATTATCTGGTGACTAATGAGAAAGCACATTTATCTTTCAGTCAGAGACCTTTAGTTTTTAATTTCTGACAGCCTCTGTGGCGTGGTGGTAGTGAACGCGGCCGCTATGCAGGAGGCCCGTGTACGATCCCCGCTCAGTGCAAATATTTGTATGCATGAATATGGGTATTTGCATTGTTCTGGGTGTTTCTATGTGTAGTATGTATGTATGTAAAAAAATTATAGTATCTCACAAATATTTGCACTGTGCGGGGATCGAAAATTGTGCATTGCAGTCGAAGATTCTACCGCTAGGCCAACAGGCTTTAAAACTTGAAGAAAATTGCATTTTTACGCTATACAGGGTTCCAAAGTGGGTGGAGACACAGGCAGTAACTACTTAATAAAAGTCTGACACCTCAGACTAAAAGATTTTTTCGTATTAGTCTAGTCTGACACGTCTAGGAGGTTAACCTACTGTTGCAACCGATATGCATATTTTTTTTAGTTTGATTTGATTCCTATCCGGCTGTGTTAGCTTTCATCGAAACTTATTCGTTCGGGCCTCAATTCTGCTAAAACCAAACCATAGTTGTGTCGCAGCGATTGCAAAAAACGGCATTAAAATAGACTTCAAAATGATGTGTTAATGTTCAAAATCAAATGACTTTTTGCTGAGTGAATGAAAAAGTGTAATGAAAAATTTTTCATTGCATTTTGGACTTTAGATGTATAGAAATAAAGTGCAAATTTAATATCATTTTTCGCGCTGACTATGGCACTAGTAGTCGAGGGCTCGTTAGATGGCAAATAAGTTGTTCCGTGAATTGTTGGCGTACTGACTAAAGGGTATCATAATCAAATTACGTTTATGAATCACTAGCTTTTGCCCCAGCGCCACCCGCGTGAATGTCGGTTATCAAGACAAAACATAGCCTATGTCCTTTCTCAAGGTTTAATCTATCCTTATACCAAATTTCATCAAAATCGGTTCAGTGGTTTAGGCGTGATAGCGTAAGATACAAACAGACAGACAGACAGAGTCACTTACGCATTTATAATACTAGTATGGATTAGTCACATTCCTTCAGAACCATGCACCGTGCTTCTTAGTAATAACGCTGCCATCAGTAAGTATGAACTTTAACATCCTGTAAATTTTACATAGAATTTTCAAAAGATTACAATAATACCTACTTACTTATACATCAATTAAATTATTATTGTCTAATTTAATTCAATTTACAACGGTATAACATGTTACCCTTTCTGTTCGGTAATAGTTCAAAACCATTTTGTATAAAGTGTCACAATTTTTTATAAGTACCGGTCTAATGAATTGAAATAGATTTTCATACATTATTTTTTCATGAAAGGAATTGGCATTAGGTACCCACTTAACCAAAATTACTAATATTTCACCAAACGCTAGCTAAATCCCTTGTATGTAGGTTTTAGAATGGAATTCGAACTCGGGTCTTCTCTATCGAAAGGCCTTAGCCACTAAGCTACCGGTGCTTATTCGGATATGAGTGGCAGGTGACAGGCGACAGGCAGCGCGTAGTAGACGTAGAAGAGAGAGTGCGCTTGTTATTTGCCCCACATGTTTATCAACACGTGGCACTTCTACTAGACGCATCTGTAAACACATGAGTCACAAAACAAACAAAAATAAATGCTACCAATGACAAACAAAACGTCGAATTGATAACACAAATAGCGTGACTTCTACTGAAAACTTTTTGGGCAAATCGCCGCAGTCGTCTGCAAATGTGACTGTCTTGTTTATAAAAAAAAAAGGTCTTTGCCCGAAACACGGCTGGGCCCTTATTCCGATTGACCGAAGTAAGGTGAATGTGCTTGAAACACGTTCGCATTAGCCGACACGTTTATTCATGTTGATTAATTAACCAACTCCAACGAACTACTCTCGTTACTACTATGATAAGTAATGTTTCAAGAGAGATTAGTGAACCTGGATATAATGAGTGAGTTATGAATGTTAATGTTTGAAGCAACGCTATTGTAAATGCGTGTGAGTTGAATCCACTAGAGTCCTACCCCCTGAGAGTAAGCACGAAATTATTTTTATTTCCTCTTTTATGTTGTTTTCGGAACGGTTTTGATTTTATAATAGTTCCGGTTAACTATTAATTTTCAATCAAGAAGAAAATTCGTATTTCACAACTTTGTCAATCATTGCCTTAATATAAAATTCTTTAAAGTATTTTTACCATAGGTCATAAAGTAACCCTTTATATATGTAGGTACAAACTATTTAATTTGGACGTGATTGACCATCAAAAGAATCCATCGAGGCAATTGTGTATTTCGTCAAAAGAAAAGTCGCGGAAAAATCAATCGGTACGGGCTAGGGCGGGCGCCAAAACTATCAAATCCGTCAATACTCACTAACGAGTTTTTTATATTGCCTACCAATTAATGGCAAATCGAACTTTCCTTATTATATATTTTACTTACCGATATTGGCAAGTTTGTCCTCCGATTTAAGAGTATGAATCTTCGAGAAGGAATCACTCCTGATTCTGCCTCGCACTCGCGAAATCATACCCATTTTGTACTTCAATATTATAGAACAGTCACTATTTGGAATAAATCACTGGATAAGAATTTTAAAAAATCAGTCTTCACGAAAATATATTTTATTTATAACGGAAAATAATAAATTACAGCGAACTATTGCGTCTGTTTTCTGCGATGAATTATACATGAATGCACAGAGTCAACGAATGCGTATTTAAAAACGAGGACGGCTGACGCTTTGCATTTGGACTGCGCACGCGCACACGGTGTTCTACTCCGATACAAAACGACGCGCGACGCTACTATACAAAAATAGTAGGAACAGCGACACAATTTTTTCATCTGCTTAATTACTTTTAGTAAACGTACCTACCTACATATCCAGTCTAAATAACAGTCAATGTATCGGTTCGCACTTCTCTGCGCTCTTCTATTTTTAAATTAAATTCCATGTCATTGACTTCAAAGACAAAAATATAATTTAATCCCCCTCCGATAAAAAGCATTTTTAAAAACTCATCGTGAGTGAGTCACACGAATATCATAATTAATTATAATGATAATTATATATGGTGAATATCCGAGTTCATTAACTTCAAAGACAAAAATATAATTTAATCCCCCTCCGATAAAAAGCGTTTTTAAAAACTCATCGTGAGTGAGTCACACGAATATCATAATTAATTATAATGATAATTATATATGGTGAATATCCGAGTATTATATATATAATGTGTCGGAGCACTCATAGGGGTAGAGCTTTCGAGCACTATATGTAGGTTGTTAGTTTGATTATCACTTGGTGCCAATACATATTTGCACCTGTGCATATGCGTATTTATGTTTACTTGCATAAGTCTGGATGTTGCTAATATGTATGTATAGACGACGAAAAACTCCGTTAACCGTATACACTCTCCTACTGACAATATAATGAAAAAGAAAGCATAGTAGCTATCAGAGATACTGTACAATCCATACTAATATTATAAATGTGAAAGTAACTCTGTCTGTCTGTCTGTCTGTATGTTACGATTTCACGCCTAAACCACTGAACCGATTTTGATGAAATTTGGTATAGGGGTAGATTAGACCTTGAGAAAGGACATAGGCTATGTTTGGTCGCGATAACCGACATCCACGCGGGCGGAGCCGCGGGCAAAAGCTAGTAATATATATAACTAGCTGCTTAGCTGCTAGCTTTCTTCCGCCCGCATTGCATCCGATCCCGATTCCGCTGCACCCTCTACTATATTAAGCATACATTATATTATAAAGCTTCTTCTTGAATTACACTATAATATATATTAAAAGAAACCGCATCTAAATCTGTAGCGTAGTTTAACATAGGGACGGACAGACGCGGAAATCGACTTCGCTTTATATTATGTAGTGATAATACAAAAATGCAGTCAAAGAAATTCAGGTGAAACTTTTGCACCAACATGTAAAATAAAAAGAGGCATTCCCCCTGTAAGGGAAAGACTGCGGGTTCGAGTCCCGCCCGAGAAGATTCTTTTTCCCTATGTATTTGATTTGTATAGTTAGCATACTTAATGCTGTAAAAATTCATTCAAAAAGACATTGGTTAGCTTGTAATAAGTTCCTACCTATTGCTAAAATTTATAATCAGTTTTTATTTTTACCAAATACCATTCATGAATGTTTCGGCTTCGCCGTATCCGTATGCCGCTTTTTCAGCAGAGGGTGGATGGGTGGACGTTAGCAATTTTCAAACAAAAACAAGTAGATATGCGAACTAGTGTGATGTTACACCGGCCTAACAGACTATTGTGCGGATAATCGTTATAGTCACAACAAACGTCTATAAACAATATCACATGACCTTAGCCCCCAACACGATGTGCTAAATATAAAAACTCTTGTAATAACAGTAACAAACACTAAGTAATAGATATAAATAACTCTTTGACGTATAATTTGCAACGATGTAGATGTGAGACAATAATGATGACTCTAATTTAAAACTAAACTCGAAGACGTGGGATTAACGTTTACAAATTTTCCGGCTCTTGGGAAACTTCGCGTCGAGTTCTTAGAACTTCATAACAAATAAAAGTTATTCGCGTAACGTTTTTCTCGGCGACATATTTATAATCTAGTTTGAAATAATTACCAAATATCTATTTCTTTTTCATTTCAATAAAAGTTTATTTTAACCAATATATATTAATTACGGCACGAAAATACACACACTACTTTCAGTCAGTCGGTATCAGTACTTTTTTTGTGTGTAAACCTCCCGGCACATGCCACTGTGCCGACAGGCTAAATCGAAACAACTAAAACCATATGGCGTCTCCAATATTAGTTCTGTTACCGCGGGAGGTCAATCACACGCGCCTTCCAGCACCCTGAGACCCCTATTGCTGGGGCCCACCCTGTTGAAATTGAAAGGAAGCAAGCCCCATTCTCGGGATACATACAAACTTTTGCGAATTTACATAATGCTTTTATCTTTATTTAATTTAAAATACTGATGGTATTATCAGTATTATTATGAGTAATTATAAAAACTGTATCTATTTTCGAACCGCAATGCTCATTTATAGTTGCCTACATTATTTACACTAAACGGGAGTGTCAACATTCATTCAGAGTAAACCCACGAATATAACGACAAGTATTACACTAATAACTCGTGATTAATATCAGTGTAAAGTATGCTCACATGCTTTGAAATCATATAGCAAGCGGATGAAATGTCATTTATTCTTGTGAAATTCTATTAGTATGATTTCATTTGGGGAAAATAAAATAACACTTGTTCTGCCTGTTATGATTTACGCTATTGAGACGTAGACATTCGCAGTGGAGATGGAGACATTATATGAACATTTTTTAGCTAACGGGCTAAGGTGCGATCTATGCCAGAACCTCTTTGAAAAATGTACAATGTCAACGAAAGATTTCGAACGATCACCTGAATAAAAACTATAATAGTTCAATATACATAACTTGCAATCAATAAGCAAGCCGAAACCGAAGCGTCACATAGTGGGCACTATGTGACGCTTCGGTTTCGGCTACTGCCCATAGTGGCCAAATCTGTTGAAGGACTGATCCAATGATGTTCATTAGGCGATAGGCACGAGCTCGCAAATGGAAGGAAAACTAGATTTAGATGCGGAAGGCGGAGCATAGTCATATGACTAGCAGTTAACTGCAAAAGGTTAATCGACTGATTTATTTATTGTTTTAAAGTCTACTACTTTACCTTGATGTAAAGCAAAAAAAATAGATCCACAAAATTTTATTGTCACAGCTTTAAATAAAACTGAATGTTTAAGTTCCTAATAACTACATCGTAAACATTGCGGTGGCCAAGATGTCAAACCCGTAGTCGTTTCGGTTGCCGGCCGGCTGATTCGAATCAAAATGACCGATATTTATCCACTACTCCTTACACTCCTGTTTTTATTAACTTTACATTACTTCGTTGCAGAACTCCGACATGATGCATCCCTTGCTGTACCTGGCACTGTTAACTGGAGTCTGCTTAGCCCACTACAGAGGATCATACGACACCCACAACTATATCGTCCGAGAAGAACCCTATCCCGAGAATAGCGGGTAAACTATTCATATTTTATACTAGGTTCTAGGACTGGATCACACCAATCAATCACGTATTCTTCTTCATCTTCATCTTAAAGCGTTACTACTACTGCTAATGGGGACGCCGTTTGATCGGAAGGGTGATCAGCCCTTCTATGTGGAGCCATTTCACCCATTTCCTCTATAACGACTGCCATACATGTTCATATGTCAACCGGGACCGACGGCTTAACGTGCTCTCCGAAGCACGACCAGACCAATGCAAATACTCATATATAAGCCAACAAATATTATTTGCACTGGGATCGAACGCGCGCCTCCTGCGTAGCGGCCGTGTTCACTACCGCCACGCCACAAAGGCTGTCATCCTAAAGCGTTACTCCTCCACCTCGGAATCGGGATCCGCTTTTCTCAACTACGGATTTGGCTGAACTTTGATACCTATGTATTTTCCGTGTAGCGACTACCATCTGAACTCCACAAACAACACATTGGTGATATCGAGGTATTGCAGAATTTACATTAGTTGTTGGACTTTTTAGAACCCAAATTACCCGTATAACAACTGCCATAAATGTTACGACAACTGGGACCAACGTCCCAGCATACTGTCCGAGGCACGATCAATGCAAATACTCATATGACTCATATCCGAATATTAACACAGAGCGGGAATCGAACCAGCGCGCGCTTCCTGCGTAGTGGACGCGTTTACAACCGCCACGCCACAAACGCTGTCTAGGTTTCACGTGGTACTCCAGGGAAATTCATTTCTAACTAACGAAGTAAATGCTATTTTATGAACTACAGAGACATTGTGGAGTGCCCTGTATGTGAAGTATCTGAACATTGGTTGCCAAATAACGAGAAGTGTCCTATCAAGAGAGGTGGCAAGGCCTACAAGCAGTGCGAACATGGCACTTACGTCAACGAGGTTTGCGGTAACCGACTGGACTGCTACAGTGTAAGAACACGACTTTTACATACTAAACCGTAGTTATAAAGCGCGTTCCTATGTTTGTTTGCCACCTTGGTAAAGAGTACCTAATCACTGTAATAAAAATAAATCAATAATCTGCAAATTGTACACAGTATATCACAGCTATCTAGAGCCAAAGTAAGCACAGCTGAACCAACTTGTACTAGCTGATGCCCACGATTCCGCTCGCTTATATGTATTACCTAGATACGTTTTTAGTTCTAACAAATACCTACCTAGGTAACTTGTATGAATGTTTTTTTTTGGTATACAGGGTCCTGGCGAGCAGTGTACAGTGAAAAGGGAATTTGACCAGTACGGCAAACAATGCGCCCCCGGCTTTTACTGCCATAAGTCTGTGGGAATCTGCACCGGGTGGAAGTACCAGCTCGACAGCTGGCAAGTCAATAGATTCCCCTACACCTTGCGGCGAAACGACCTCAATGGGCAATCTGACCATACAAAATATTCATTCGAAGGAGGACGAGATTAATATTTTCTTTTTTCAAAAATAACGGTATTCTGTTCGTTACTTACAACAGGAGCGGGAAAAATGTACGGAAACTAATTTTATAAGGGAACACAGATCTCATTTCTAGTCATAATCTTAGTAAAATTATTTTAGAACCTATTTATAATGTGACATTCCTAAGTCTTTTAATTTACTTCTAATACAATTTATACACTTTGAATATACATATGCCTATGAATAAAGAGTAAATTACCAACATTAATACCTTTTTTATTTTGTAATTCATTTCACTAATTGTCATTCCAACTAGCGAGTGAAGATCATTCAACAATGCATTCTACAACACATCCACCCATACCTAACCTTCCTTCCTTTCAATGACCCCAAACTTCTGTTGCAATTATACCTACTTACCTCACCTGCATACCTGCCTGGCATATGAATACTGCAGAAGTCTTCAGGAAAGTGCCTTCTGGTGCACTGGGTACTGGGCAGACAACATCATAGGTAAATAGAATAGAATTTTTATTTTATTTTTATCTATCTATAATATAAAAATGAATCGCTAAATGTGTTGGTAAGCGCATAACTCAACAACGCCTGGATCAATTTGGCCAATTCTTATTTTTAAATGTTCGTAGAAGTTCAAGGATGATTTTTACGGCGAGAAAAATTAGAATAATTGCCGAGAACCGACATTCACGCGGGCGGAGCCGCGGGCATAAGCTAGTTAGGTATACCTAATGATCTTTCTTTTAGTCTGAGTGCTGTCTATGAAGAGAAGGTCAAGGTAATCTGTGCAAAGGTGACAAAATCGTCAAAAAATAGGTTAAGGAACACGTGGTTAACCTTTTTGTAATATGAAAGAACAACAATCAAACAAAACGGTGGTCATATTATGTCCATATCGAGCAGAGCATAGATATATATGGGAGTAGCGTGTCCCGATAAGAGAACAATAGAGCCGGTTTCGGACTGACCTCTCCCCTAGCTGGTTCCCCTGGGGGGGACGCAAGGATTTTCTAGTTCTAGCGTCTCCACTCAGTGAGGGGAGATAATAAAACTCCTTTTTATTGTTTTCCTTTCGGCCTGAAGTCTCCCTTATCTGGTTCCCCGGGGAGACGTTAGGATTCCCAAGTACCAGCGTCTCGATAGACTAAGGGGAGGCCACCATTAGGGCGACGTTGAAACTTCTTAGTACTAGCGGCTCTCCTTTGATAGTAGGAGACATAATGGGATGTGACTTGACATATATAGGGGAGAGGTCAGTCCGAATCCGTATATGCCGCTATTCCACAGCAACGATAAGCCAACTATTTTTTGTGCATCTGGTAGACCTAGGTACTAAGAATTTGAATTTATTTGAATAGGTACCTTTTGACACACTTACATAAGTTGTAAACTTTTCTAGGAACAATAAGAATTTCTCTCCATATTATTACCTAAATAGGTTGAGCTGCGAGAGGAAATAACTTTATGGGCCACTTCACACTCGTATTGTTTAATTTTTGTTTATCTAAATTTATAATAACTCAAAGGTGACTGACTGACTGACATAGTGATCTATCAACGCACAGCCCAAACCACTGGACGGATAGGGCTGAAATTTGGCATGCAGGTAGATGTTATGACGTAGGCATCCGCTAAGAAAGGATTTTGATTAATTCTAGCCCCAAGGGAATAAAGTAGGGGATGAAAGCTTGTATGAAACTTTGTCAATTTGCTCAGTAGCGTTGACTCAACACTAAGCAATAACCGACATCTACGCGGGCGAAGCCACGGGCAACAGCTAGTGTTATAATATTTATGTTTGTATTATACTTAGCTATTAGCTGTTACATTTTTTAGTAGGTATATATGCTTAATCTAATATATAAAATTCTCGTGTCACAGTTTTCGTTGCCATACTCCTCCGAACCGGCTTGACCGATTTTGATGAAATTTTGTGAGCATATTGAGTAGGTCTGAGAATCGGCCAACATCTATTTTTCATCCCCCTAAATGGTGCAGCGGGAACGGGATCTAAAAAATTGGCGGTAAGAAGTTCGCCGGGACAGCTAGTATTATATAGTATTTAAATTAATAACTATTAATAAGACTGCCTCCGTGGCGTACCGCGTAACGGTAGTGAACGCGGCCGCTACGTAAGGGCGGGTTCGATCCCGCTCGATACTAATATTTGTATGCATGAATATGGGTATTTGCATTGGTCTAGTCGTGCCTTGAAGAGCACGTTAAGCCGTCGGTCACGGTTGTTATACGAACATCTATGGCAGTCGTTACGGGTAGTTGAAGCCACAACTGATCTAGTCTAGCTTCATGCTTCGATATCTCCTTTGGGTTGTTGAGGTCAGATGGCAATTGCTTTATAGAAAAATCCGAAGTTTAGCCAAATTCGCAGTTAGACTGGTAAAGCGGACCAAGCTGAAAGCTTTGGCTGCGACTGGGATTAACGCTAAGATGAAGAAGAAGTATTTCAATTAATAAAAAACAATTTATTCGATCCATTTGTCTATTGTGTAAGTAGTTGTGCGATATTCTTGCAAGATGCTACACTACAATAATTGGGCGGGGATTTTTTTCATACAAGTAAAAAGTAACCTTGTAAGTAAAAAGTTGACTAGTCAGTAGAATACCCAATTATCATCCTAAATTAGGCAGTGTAAAGAAAGAAATGAATGAAATTATTGCATTGATTGATTTATTGCGATGGTTTGTGAGCGATATCTAGCAGCGCGCGCCGCACCGCGCTGTGCTTCCTTCGCTGTCAACTCAAGTGACTTATGATCTTTTACTCCCGTACAGTAGATTAATTTGGTTTGTAACATTTTGCCGCAGAAAATCGCTGCTAGCCCCTGCTCTTTCAGTGAGGATGGGGATTGACCTTTATTAGTGGGTTCGCAAAAAAGGAATGTACCTAGATTGTGCTATTTATATATCCGTGGGTACTTCCATACGAAAAAAGATGTGCATACCTATTTCAGTAAAGACTAGCAGTAAAGTTGGTAAAAACAGAACTACCTAACTTTAAAAAAATCTCCAACTATATCTTAACTTCTATGTGATTATTCCCTTGCTAAGCATAGGGAACTACCCTTCGCTGCTTGGGGACTTGGGAGTACCTAAGTATTGCTCTATGCAGCGACCATTCGTCTTGTTTTCTCCGTCTACGATGCACCTACTTAAATGGTCGCTGGGTCGCTAGCTCTATGACTCAAATAAAAGGCCCTATTAAAATCATCGACTGGACTGCTAGAAAGATGTGAAGAAAATGTAGGTTGACCACGACCTTGAGCTTTGGATTGAAAAGCCTAGCGGAAGCATACCCAACCATGTAGAAGACAGAAAAAAACTATTAACCAAGGAGTACCTATATCTATTTAAGAGGCAGGCAAAAAATGTTGCCATATAAACGTTCTGAAGATAGACTCTGACCAAGGTTCATGCTCTGACCAAAGAAAGAAGGCGCAAAAATTTGGCGCCAAACTTAAAAAATCAACACGTTGCGACACTGAATACACACCGAATTCTACCGAATCGATATAATAATCATTTCCTATTTTAATAAGCATGCATGAAAATAAACTAGCCTATCATTGTATAGCTCGTGCGAGTTAACATGGCACCTGCCTCGAAGACACCCTCCTCCCGCTTCCCCGCGCGCGACCCCGCTCTCGCCGTGCGAGGCTAGTAGCGTCAGCGTACACGCCTCCCGCTCCCCCGCGCAAAGCACCGAGCCAGGTGCCATGTTAACTCGCACGAGTTGTACATGGCCAGAGTCTAGTCAGTGTTGCAACCTGTTGGTTTCTCAAATTCAGCGCCAACTTTTTGCGCCATCTTTCGTTGGTCAGAGTCAATGAATCGTTCATTGGCTTAATGTTGCGTCCACACGACTCGACAACAAGAGAGGGAAGTGGCGAGAGAAGAGGGCAGAGACGTTGCGTGGATCCGCGAATGTTGCCGCAAGTATCGGCTTCACGGCGTGACTCGCGAGTCAAAGCAGTGCCAAGGCAATGCAAACGTGATGAACCATCTACACACTCACGTCGAATACACACTATTAAAGAGGCGTGTGCGTGTGCGTGTACTTGTGCGTGTGTGATGCGAGCGTGTAAAGGCTAGGGCATTATTCAGGCGGGGTACCCGGCGGACTCACTGTCTGCCTACAGGCCCATAGTGTTGCTCGACGAGGTGCGCGAGCTCTTTGAAAGAGTGATTGCAAAGCGCCTCGTCGAGCTAGAGCACCTATCCAGAGTGAGGCCTGACCTGGCAGATGGCCACTATGGCATAGCTTCCACGATAAAAAAAGGACATTACTCGCGAAAATATTTCCGGCAACACGATGAGCAATGTCTGGAGGGCTGGTAAGCGTAAGACTAACTTACATTGAATAAATTTATCTCGGAAGTAATTATTATTTTTATATAAGCAATTTTACAGCAGTAAAGAATCTAAAATGACTAAAATGCCTCAGCCTCAGCAATGCTGTATGCTGTCCTAGTGCACTGTTATTTCTTACAAACTGTTGCTCTCTCTATTTTTAGTCTGGTAACATTGTTATTTAATATTAAACAAAGCGCAAACTGCAAACAGAGATCTGCAGAAATCTTTTTGTATATATTTTATCGGCGGCGACTGCAGCGAGCGGCGAGTTATTTTGTTTTCATTTTTACTTCGGACCTCATTGCGAGGGGTCGCCTCACGTTTCGGATTTCATATCTTCGCATCAAAAAGGCAACCAGTGTAATGCTGATCATTCGTTTATCTGCATTTTTTTAGTTCTCAAGTGACTGACCGATTCTATACATTCTCATATTTCGTTAGCTAAGCAATATAAAATGGATTGCAACTTATGTTCTGAAAAGAACGTTGGCCCAACGCACAAATTCAGCGACAAACATCTAAGAAATGATGCATTACAGAAATACCGTAGTATCAAGTAAGTATACCATATTTTTCGTTAAATATCTTTGTTTAACTTAAAAATCACACAATAAGTTTTTTGATTAATATTTCTGTTTTGATCTTTTAACATTCTTTTTCTGTTTACAGAACCGAATTGGTTGCAAACCGCAAAGGTATTAAAGTGGCATGTGATGTCCATACAAGTTTTTCAAAGTTCCTTGACTGCGCTACTGCTAAAATCAAAATATCTGTAAGTAAATCTTTTTGTGCTCAATCATGGTTAAATACACTAAATAACATTTTCATTATATGCTTCATTAATGCTTAGTATACTCATGTGAGTTTTTATATAGAATGCCTCTGTTTTAAATATACAAAGTTGTTGTTCCTATCAAGAGTTAAAAAGTCAAATCTGCGAATGTAAGAAGTGATTCCCATGGACATTTGATCTCTTCACATTATCAAGTCTTATACTCAGAAATAACTGATATGACCAGCTCCATAACAGATTAAGAGATTGATAAACATGAACTAATATTTCTCATAAATGATATCCTTTAATCAAAGGACTGTAGTGAATGTTATATACAGGGTGTCCCAGAAGTCGATGTTAAGCCGGAACCGGATAACAGGCTAGGTCATAATAATAGTCAGAAAAATATAAAAAATCTAGGTCTTGTATTTTAAAAATTAAAAAAGTAGAGAAAATCTACACCTTGTGAAGGTTTTCTCATTCTTGTTGCTACAGACTTTTTTGTTTAATGTTGTTTTTTCTCTAATGTAACCCTGAATACTTTTTCTTTAAAGTCTAAACTGAAATTGAAAGTCAATTTCTCTAGCTCGGAAGTAACATGTCACCATTTGCCCAACAAAAAATTCAAAATAAATTTTTACTTAGCTCAGTTTTAAATTTATGGAAAAAAAAAAACAGTGTAAAAGTGTTTTATTACTTTACTTAGAAGTGATTCTGATGTAACTTTTGTTTTCCACAAGGCTTTTTGAAAAGGCAAAGGGGATTATTTTTGATATTCTTCGACCTAACCTGTTACCCGAATCCGACTTGACGTTGACTTCTGGGACACCCTGTATGCATATTTTTTTTTTTTATTTGGGCCTGATTGCAATTCAGAAATGGCTGAACTGCAATGAGGCCAGACGATAACATTTAACACTTCAAAACACTACTGAAAGAACTTCACTGTACCTAAATGCTACCTCTTACAAAGTGATGATATATAGACGGCAAAAGATGGATAAGTGTACACCTTTATAAATGAAAATTTGTATATTTTCAATGAAATTTTAAAGCATTTTGACTTTTTCTATCTTTATCAATGTGTATAACTATCTCCTTTGCCATGTGTACATTTCAGTATAGGCCCTTAGTAATTTCTTATAATTAGATAGCAGCTTTATATACACTTATGATGATCTAATTCTAAATTATGAAATTATTTGGCAGGCAAAACCAAATGAGACAGTGACATTCCAGTTTACAATATTGAATGACAGCAAAAACGAGAATCTTAGTGTAAATTTGGTTCAAATATTACATTCAAAATACAAATTTGTTATTAACAACCATGGTTTGGACGGGACCAATCCTCGGAAACTGCTACCAAGTAAGTTTATTTGTATTATATGTATATAAAATGACTTTGTTATAATAGGGTCTGTCTGCTATTCCAGACTATAATCTATATCTGTGTCAAATTTACGTTCAGATTTGCACAGCCATTTTTGCTTGGAAGAACATTCATCCTCGCATACTTTCACATTTATAATTTCATTGATAACCGCGGTCCGCCCGCGTCAATGATGCGATTTTTGTTTATACCTCCATTTCTACTAAACCAATTGCATATTTTAAGTCTCAGGTACCAAACCTTTGTAATAGCAAAAAAAAAACAAAGTCCCTTGCTTAGTTATTGGATACATCGCAAAAAAGTACAAGGGTTAAAAAAACATTTAAGTATCAGTTCAGAATACAACTGAACAATAAATACATATCAGTTGCCAATATCAATTGCTCTGCAGAGCAATTTGTTGGCATTTACTTCCCTTGATTATTTAATTAGGTAATTAGGTACATAACCTGAATATATATTTTTAAAATATCTATCATTAGAGATATTTCATTTAATTTGTTTGTACATGTAATGTATAGCTCGTGCGCATTAACATGGCACCTGCCTCAAAAACACCCTCCTCCCGCTTCCCCGCGCGCGACTCCGCTCTCGCCGTGCGAGGCTAGTAGCGTCAGCATACACCCCTCCCGCTCACCCGCGCAAAGCCCCGAGCCAGGTGCCATGTTAATACGCACGAGTTGTATAATGTATACACACGACTAATTTACAATGTTTAATAGTAGCCAGATATTAAGTACCTATCTATAGATGAAGACTAAGACTTTCACATAAAATATGAACCGCACGCAATACGTAAAAAAAACGATTGAAGAAAATTGTATTTAGGGAGAGATAACTAGACAAGCCATTAGCTTTAAAAACAGACCCGGATGTCATCCATCCGTGCATAAAATCAGATAATTCCGTAAAA
This sequence comes from Eilema sororculum, assembly GCA_914829495.1. Taxonomy (NCBI): domain Eukaryota; kingdom Metazoa; phylum Arthropoda; class Insecta; order Lepidoptera; family Erebidae; genus Eilema; species Eilema sororculum. The sequence continues at coordinate 9,444,627 of OU618553.1, read as the reverse complement.
CTCGTTATAAAAGTCTTACGATCGATAATGTGTGACGTAGGTCTGTATGGAAATAAAGTGCCTTCGGGGGAATCCCCGACGGGCGGGAAATTTTATTGTATTCTAAGCTAAGGAAACTGTTTATCACTAACGACGACAGTAAATTTTAACCTTTGTTCATTTATAGCCTTATATTCGTATCTTTGTTCTTTTGAGGAGTATTAGTTGGTAAATAGGTATAATTATAATGTAATTAGTGTTTAAATAGATAGCGAATCATTGAAATTCTGTTTTAAATTAGTAAGTATATTTCTTTAATGGTTTTTGTTTATCTTATCAGTGTTTTTAATTATGAACTAACAGTATTACTGGTATCCATTACCTAATTAACATTTAATTACATACTGTTTAATTTCGACATAAGCACTTTTGCTGTTCAACCAATCGCCAATCGTTTGAAGCCTGGAGACCGCTCTCATGCACCTACCTCTATACTTACTAAACATAGTGCTTTTGATCTAAAATTTTAATCAATTTCGGAGAGATTATTACTATTAAGGCTAAGGCTCAGACTAAAAGAATGTTAGTCTGAGGGCTAAGGTTATAATTTTTACCAAGGCGGCCAGATGCCAGATGTTCCACATTTTGATGGACTGTGGTGCCACATTGCAACTTACCTATTAATAAATAGGTTCTATAAGATCCATTGTTCATGTTTCCAAGTTTAGCCAAACATACTACGAATTCGGAAGTACATATGCGTCGTCATAGGTACTATTGATTGACTATTCTATGTATGCGTGCATAGTGCATAAAGCAGCGGTTTACTAGTCAGGTGGGTATTTGAGTTCCAGTGTCATGTGCCCGATGGCTAATTCCCCGAAGACATGAATTTGAGCATTCATTACTTCGGAGAATTTATCGTTGTGGCTTCAAACGTCAACTTCCCAAAATGTCCCCTGGTACCAAAATGTCAACTTCCCATAATGTCCCTTTCCCAAAACGTCAACTTCCCAAAATGTCGCTTTCCCAGAATGTCCCCCATTCTTAGGCTTAAACGTTATAACCAGAATGAAAAACAATTTAGAATAAATTTTTTTTAAATAAGAAAAAAAAAAATAATGATTCTAAATTGTTTTTCATTTCTAAAACGTTTGAAACCACAACGTCCAAAAGGTCTTCGTCCTTGCGTTTTTCCCGGTCGCAGTCTAACTGTGACGCGGCTGACTTCGATATTTTCCGTGAAGCGATTGCGATCTGACCTCCAAACCTATTGGCGGTGTCGGAGTTTTCAGGGCTCTATTACTGTTTTGGAAAAAGAACTATCTTGATTAATGTATTTGGTCCACAAGACCGTGCCCAGGTTTTGGGTTAAATTCAGGTAGAAAAGCATTGGGAATGAGATGGCGACTGATATGTCACTCCGTTGATAAAGTAGGGCGGCACAAAGTAGGGCAGGAAGCAACGTTAGTAAATGAAAAATATTGGGTTTTTATTGGAATCAGACCACGACACGTCTTGCTGAATTCATTTATTTTCGGCAAATCCATTTCCAATGGTCTCGAACTTAGATCAAATAAAAATTATTAGTAACATCGGTTCTAATATTCTTAAAAAAAAATCCTTCTTCCTTGGTCTCAAAACCTATTATCCATCTATAGGTACCTAGCTGGCACACACCTATCGATCAACCAACGTGACTCTGGCGTAGGTTGGGAGATAAGAAGACAGTCGTTCTCTTAATAGCCAATTAAAATGTGGGTCCTGAAGAAGAAGAATGAAGATCCTGGGCTTCGAGCCTCGGAGTATACCTGCTAGAACCAAGCGTTTCAGTGATTCATTCCTATGCCGCACCACTAAGACCTGGAATTCCCTGCCAGCTCACGTGTTTCCTTCTTCCTACAGTCCCGGGTCCTTTAAGCGGGGCGTGAAAAGGCATCTAATGAGGCCGTCAAGCTGAGTGCCACCACTGTTAACATGGTAAATGTTTGCGATGGTGGCCCTCTTTCCGAGACTTTGCCTTTAGCTTAACATCAGGCGAGGTGAAGTCAAATTGACGTGTCCTGTGTAAAAAAAAAAAGTGACGTGAATCATTGTTAGGATGACGATGATGGTATCGGCAGAACTTCGATCGTATATTTCGGCAGAAAAACCCCGGAAGTGTTTTATAGAATTTCGGTTTTTTACTGATTTTCTTTTTCTGAACAGATAGTACACTTAATTTGTAACGATGTTTATACCTAGGTATTCAACTTTAAAAAAAATCTTGAGAACATCTGGCCATTGTGCAGCAATGAATACTTCGACTGGCCGCATTCATCGTTTTTGAAGATAACATTTCTCAGGGTTTTCTTATTTACTTTACCTGCCCAAGACAATCAAAACTTTATTATCTTCAGGTATCTTTACCTGAAATCAACCATTACTAAACAATCTCATCTCGAATATCGTTACCCGAGTCATTTAACCGACTTCAAAAAAGGAGGAGGTTCTCAATTCGTCGGAATATTTTTTTTAATGTATGTTCACTGATTACCGTTTCATGACCCGATTTACGTGAATCTTTTTTAGTTCGATGCAAAATAGTTGCCATTTGGTCCCATAAAAAAATTATATAGTTTGGACCAGTAGTTTTAATTTTATAAACATTTATGTGAATTTTGAGGTGCATATTTTAACATACTTCTTCTCTATGTTCTTCGATATTTCAATTTATTTATAAACCGTGTTCAAAAATTATCTTTGTATGGTTTCGGTATAACCACGGAGGAGAGAAGTAACGGAGATGCCCCATTGACATTTCTCTTAACAAAAGCGCGTCGCCCAATGCGGGTGGGAAGTAGCCGCGGAGGGGGGAGTTCATGACCTCCATCTAGTGCGGCATAGCGAAACCGAACAAAAACAAAGCTTAAACAATTATCATTGTAGTTCGACAACTCGCCACTAAGCGCTGCACAGAATTCTAGAATAATCTATGTGTGTAATGATGACAAGCGGGAGTGCGGGACCACTGATTTACCTATTGAACACTTCTATTTTGTACTAGATACTCGAATTCATATACCTATAAGGATATAAGAAATTTCTTAGGTAATTTTTTACATCTTGGGTTAAACTTAATGGAGTTTTCGTTTTAGATATTTTTAAAAATACGATTTATACGTACTTTAATGAATAAAGGGAATAATAATGTTCATGATAATTATAAAAACCTTAAAACATTAGTACATAATATACATATATAGTTTATATATGTTAATATTGTTAACTAAAGGAAATAAAGAAATGCACGTTTTGTATATTTTATTTAATCAAAATAATCAGGGTAGCTTGTTTACAATCATAGTGAATTTATAAATACTCGGTACTGAAAATATTAAATTTATAATATGAAAATTAATAGTTAAATGTGTTGGTAAGCGCATAACTCAACAACACCTGGACCAATTTGATCGGTATTTAGGTAATGCACCTTGCCGCAATTTTTTATAACCCCTTTTTGTCTTGTAAAAATCGTCTTCACTAAAGTGCTTAGAACATATTTTAGTGTATTTTGTGGGGTACCAGCTTGAAGATTTATTTAAAATACGAACCCACGCATTTTCAATTTCTGGATTGCCGGGAAATCTAAAATGAATTGTAGTAGCCATAATATATGTTGACATTTTGACAACTAGATACACTTTAAAATAATTTGAATATAGTGGTCTCGCTACAATGATGAACAACATTAATTTGAAATGGACATGATATTTTTTAAAATGAGGCCATCTCTCGGATTATGGCAAAATCATTTATAGAACTTAAATGATTTGGCCTTACACCAACAGATGGCCCAATGTTTTTATATTGAATTCTAGCGAAATATACTATTTTTACCCGACTGCGCGACGCAAAGGAGGGTAATGTGTTTATCAGTCTATGTATGTATGTATGTATGTATGTTTGTTTCTATGTGGCGTTCTAGAGACCAAATTCATAGGCCGATTTTGATAATTTATACGTCAATCGATTCGTCTTAACCTTGCGAGTGTCACTGAAGACATGACAGTAATCAAAATCCATCACAGCGACAACCAGACGCCATATTGTCAAAATGAAAAAAATAAAAGTCGATGAACTATGTCAAGTGGGGTGTCGTTGAATAGGTATTTTAAAATCATCTTTAGGTTCCCTTTATCATTTTTCATTTTAAATAATAGTTTAGGATATATAACGATTTAAAGTTGTTTAATAAAACAATCGTTCTCGCTAATTTTCTTACTTATTATTGATTTAAGTTTTATTTCAAGTATAAACGATATGTAAAATTATAAAAAGATAGACATGCCATATCATAACTAAAATATACAAAATAAAACAAATGATTAAAAAATAAAAAACCCGACTGCCACTGAAAAGACCGAAATAAGTTTGATAGCAGGCGGTACCCATTTGCCAATCCTAAACCGAAAGAAAATTAATGGGTACCGCCTGCTATCAAACTTATTTCGGTCTTTTCAGTGGCAGTCGGGTTTTTTATTTTTTAATCATTTTTTAAATAAAATTACATGTTTGGAATTACTAATGACCTCGGGTGAAATTATTGTAGTGAAATGTTAATGAAATGGATTGAGATATTATTACAACTCTTTTATATGTACGACAAAGTTACATATTTCTATTCTATACTAGATGGATCTGTCAAGATATTTTTTTTCTAATAATGAAAATAAAAATATAGCGGACTTACTGGTGAAATGTTATATCACTAAAATGCTTTAATTGCTTATCTGTATAATTAGTACACCCTTGGACCGCACACTTCATTCTTAAACCACGTTTAAGCAATTTTTATTGCTGATCTTTTGGTCAAAAAATACAACCGCTCGCAAGGACGTTTACTTGACGTTTATCTGGTGACGTCACCGACAAATGAGTCCATTTGACGTTTGGATGGCACGCGACTCAATTGCCTTGCAACAGCTCCGCTATCATTTCCTTCTCCATGGGTATAACGTTATCATTCATTCTATATAAATTTCATGAATACTGGACCTTGGACTTCGGAGGTACACCAGAGAACTCCTCGAAATCAAATAGAAAATGGGAAATGAACACTTTTTATTAGCAACTTTTATGACTATCCTATGGCACAGTAGGCACATTACGATGGTTAAGTTCGTGCTAGAATTACCAAAAGAACCTGTTACAGTCACTAAAAAGGAAAAAGAACTACGTTTAAAAAAAACCGACTTCAAAAACTATTAAATAACTAAGATAACACATTTACTGAGTTGGCGCCTACTTTGTCTGTTGTGCCTGAACTATTATGAAATAAAATGGCCTCTCGAGCTAGGCACCGGCTTCTGACAGATTAATAAAAATGTAAATTAAGTAATTTTTCTCTTATTTTTTTTATGTTATTGTATAGTTTTTAGTTTTTGAAGTTGGTTTTTTTTATTTTCTCTGAACAAGCGTTTTTATCCCAGATCATTGTAGGTTATCGCAACTTTTTATCATTATCTTGGGTTCTAACTCAACCGTTTGCGATCAAACTTACGCGACATTTTAAGTTTGTCCAAGACCTTTCTAACAAAAACCGGCATCAATATCTGTTCAGTCGTTTTTGCGTCCAACGCGGACTAAAAAAACTATTTACTGTAGAACCCTAAAGGCATAACAAGGGTACAAGATTATACATTATGTTTCTGATAATCCTAGATAGAGCTATAGACCGGAGTAGAATGCTGTAGAAAATATAGAATATTATTAATTGTGTTGCAAGTTTGTGACAATATCTTGATGGGGGCATAACAGACAAGTTCTCATTACTAGTTAATCTATGTCATTTTTAAGCTATCGCGGTGTAAGTAAATATAATACTCATGGTTTCATATACATGAAAGTTCGGGACATCGCGCATCGCGATAAGCTTTGGAATACTTACTTTTGCCGATGTTTCGCGTGCCGATGGTTGCAGAACCCGTGGTTACTACTTATATGTACATAATACCAAATATTGTATTAAAAAAATATCCAATGTATTTTGAAATTTTAACACATCGTCGGCGTGCGTCATATCTCATTGCATATACTTAGCAATTTGCTAAACATAATATATGATTAGTAAGGTGCTGAATATTAACAACTTCCCTGTCCAATGAATCATATATGACTCACGCGTATGTTTTGGGATAAGTTCATGAATCCTATGTGATTCATTTCTCTATACAAATTGAGGAAGTTTTTCAGTATGAACGTGCCGTCAGATCTTTTAAGCCAGGAGTGGACGCATAGCAAGAACCCTATTCTTCATGGTAGTAAAAAAAATTACGTGATTTTATTTTAGATATCATTTCTCAGCAAAAAGAAATTAGCAAAAAATACAACTGATACTAAATGCAAAGTTTACTAAAACAAAATTTACGAACAAAATCAAGCATGTTTCTCGTTGTAACAAAAATGCTTTTGCGCACCTTCTACACTCAGTGTGTACTTGCTTAGGATTTCTCGACAATAATCCCTCATTTTTCAATTTGACGTAGCGTCCAGTGCATCTTTTTCGTACAAGTTTATTGCTATTATTTCGTGGAATTTCTTGTAGCATATGTCCAAAATTACTTGAGGAAATTGAAGAATTTGGAGAGCTACCTGAGATGGAAATTCTTGGAGGTTGAAGAATCCCTCCGTGGTTGAAGCTACAGGTCCAAGGAAATGTCGAACTAATTTTTCTTGGACTTGTAATACTGTCAATTTATGACCGTCCTCCAATTCGTTATAGATGCATCTGGCATTTATGATGGCGACTTGAAATAGCATATCTACAGTTTATTGTCGTTCAAAAATGTATTTGTACGCATGTGTTCACATATGCACATTGAACGTGGTAAAAAAAAAATATCGCCCACGTTCATGAGTCATATGTGCATCAAAAAAAGAAGCTACCAAAATCAGACAAATATAATAATAATAGCTAATGCAATATTTTTTATGCTATGAAATAATGTTATCTAACGTAATATTTAAAAAAAGTAGTGGACGTGGGGCATTATCAAAATGAGTTGTATGGGGACAGGGAAGTTGTTAAATAGATCATTATTTCTCATTTTTATGTGATTATCGAAATATGCCATTTAGGCTCACATTAAATAATGTAGCTCGCCCCCATTATTAACTCCAAAGACATGAAATTGGCATTTAGTACCTGAAAGGGTCTATTGTTTGAACGTTTGCTTGTTCTTTTGCTTGTTTAGTTTCCTTACTCTATTTCTCCGGTTCACACAGTGCAGATGTAGTACTTTTATGTGGCATATAACTCACTGTTGTGTATTCGACTTTCTGTGTCTGTGAATAAGTTGCATTTGTTTTTGAAGACGCGAATTGCTTTCTTACTATATAACCTGGTGAGTACTATTATTTTTTAAATTTATTAATACAAACTTGACTATTGATACCGGGTTTAAGTTTTTTTATGAAATTATCGTTTCATTTAACTTTACTAACGCGATAGATAAGAAATAATGCTAACAAATAATAATAAAAAATGTACAAGGGGCCTTCGGCTTCGGGAGTGTACCCCCTTACACCCGGTATAGGACGTGCACCACTTTTTATGGAAAAATATGCAATTCAATACGAAAGCTGATGATATTTCGTCGTTGTGTCTGTGGTTCCTGCTTCGTTTAGATTTGACACTGCAATCGGGTCCTAAGATTTTTTACGAACGTTTTACTACTTGTCTTTCCATTATAGTAATTATAAATGCGAAAATTAGGATGTATGAAAGGATTTGTTGCTCAATAAACGGTTAACAAATAAACGTACCTGGATGATTTGGCACAGATATAAAATTTGGAATAGCATTAGGCCAGTACTTATCCTACCGAATGAAACATTGGTTAGAAAGCTAAACATAGGTGTCTGTTATAGGTATTCTGATGTTGACTGTACCAGGATGCTTTGTATAATACGTATATTTTTGTCATTATTTACTTGGCGGTGTATGGGGCGTTGGAACATAGGGCACTAAGATCTACGAGGCCAAACTTACTTCACCTGCAAGCACATAATAATATATCTGCTGACTACGTACGAGGTTCTGACGCAGGCTTTCATCTCAGAGGGTGAAAGGTTAGAGGGCAATCGTTCCCATGAAAGCCAAACTAAGTAACGGAAAATGAGTAGTAGTAATGAAAACGCTAGGCTTATTCAACTGCGAAATAGCACACAGATGATGATGATTATTTACCTATTGGGTGTTTTTAATATTTTTTCATATCTTAACGGAAATTTCTAGTAATTATGCCATTGGCTCCAATCCCGTACTGGATATTGACTTTTTCCTAGTTATAATTTGCTGTTAAGTCTATACTTCTATACTAATATTATGAGAGAACATATTTGTATTTTTGTACTTATGTAACGTATTGGGCCGGACCGATTTCAATAATTCTTCTGGCACTAGAAAACTACGTAATCAGGTACCAACATAGGCTATAATGCCTTTAACATGTTTACTGTGAATGTCCAAAATTATTGAATGTGATGACGCTACTATCAGCAATGCCCGCTGAGTTTCTTGCCGGACTCTTCTTAGGTCTGGGCCGCCTTTCGAACCGGTGCGGCGGTGGTCCATTTGCTAAACTAAATAAACGAATTTTGAATTTTGAATGAACGGGATCAGAATTCCACACGAGCAGAACCGCGAGCAACAGCTATTTGAAATAAAAAACGATTCCTTTTAGTTTTTGTAATTATATATTTTTAATGGCATAAATTTTATTTCAGAGGCCACCCTGCAGCAGGATATCACTGTTACTTTCAAATCTCCGAACATTGGACAGTACGAGACTCCTATCATATTTACATTCGTGAAGTTAGCTACTCAGGAAAAAATTATCATCGTGAGAGATATGGTGAGTTCCTTTTTAAAGATTAGTGGCAGTTTTTTATACAATATAATTTAACCTTTCCTGATGGTAAGCTGTAGGTAAAGTCTAAGAAATGAGAGTCAACATTACAGACACCAAAATGTCAATGGTGGCCCCTAACTTGACGGTCTCATTAGATTCGAAATACATCGGGAAAAGGAAGCGCTCAAGTGGGACTTGAACCTACAAAGGTAGTAGGTTCAAGTCCAGGGGTACAGGTGTAATGCTCTTCCAACTGAGCTATTGAGCCACACCTGTTTTTCGAACTTAAAAACTTAGCATAATAAATGCTATAAAAATTTCATTCAAAGGTCTCATTAGATGTTTTTCACGTCCACTTAATACACCCGAGAGTAAGGAAAAATGAATAGTTAGAAACTAACCAAGTAGAGTCATTGCTAAATGTTGAATATAATCGCTTGCTAGAAGTTAATTATTATTATGAGGTGGTGACTCAGCCTCCTATCGTTTTACCTGCTTTAAGTCGTTGCAAGTGGTTAACTACGTAGAACTATACTATTAAACAGTATACACTCATATTAATTAATACTTAACGTGCTGACGACTAACGTTAAGAACAATAAAATATGTTCCAAGAAGCGAATAGTCGTTAATGTAGGTACATATATTTATATCATCATGTCAGTTGACTGAGGTGTCCAATATCCAACATAGCATATCGGCATCTCCGTCTTTGTAGGTTTGGTTCATAGCATAGCATTGATTTCCCCCATGCTTTAAGTAAGATCGCGCATAAAATATTTATTAATTCTAGTGGCACTACCCGCGGCCCTGTCCGGCCCGTGCATGTCGGCTATCGCGAACAAACAAAGTATATGCCATGTCCGTTCTCAAGTTTTGCATTTATGGGTATCTTATATTTGTGTATGTAGGTTACATAATATTCTGTTATTATCATAAATTTAGTGAGTGTGACATCAAACTATAAATCTAAATATTATGCTAAATACGTGGTCGAAATCCGCGAACTATAATAATAGGCGGATGAACCCGCCTGCGTAAGAACATTCACTGCATTCTAATACTTATCAATGAGTCTTTATTTGCGAACATATAACTACAACAAAAGGGGCGTTTTGTGCTTGAGATGTCACTCAAATCTACCTAAAATAATTTAACAAAAAATACAGATACCGACAAACATAGAGCCTTCTTTTTGAAATCGGTTAAAAAGCCATCTTGTTTATAAAACGTCTGATAATGTTCAAAACAGAATCTCTATTCTATATGGATCCAATTATGTAGGTTACTTACCTTTTCTTTTTTATAAAGTGAAATACAGCTTGTAAGTTGCATGTACAGTCAACGCCAAAAGTTGATTAACACAAAAATATTTAAAATCCTTCTTACATTGGAGTGCATGTGCCCACAGAGGTTTAAGTATATAGTTTTAAAATCCCCTAAGGGCAAAGTTCTTATATTGCACGGTTTATTTATAATTTTATAATCAGTTTAACAGTTATGGTAATCAATAAATTACCATTTGTTAAGCTACTTATGGCGCTGACTGTACCTATAAATTTTCATCGGTGACCGAGTTAGTCACATAATATATGAAAAATTTATTCACTGAGAATGTGAATTAATGCTCAGTAGTGTTCTCAATTCACTTCCTGTTTTGAAACACGATGTAATTTTTTCACATATGTATTCACATTTTCGTCTATATCAGATTCACCATTGTATATTATAAGTGTATAACATAACACTCATAACATCAATCATTCCAATCAATCAATCAATCAAAGTAATCTTTGAGAATGCCGTAAGGCGAAACCGGTCAGATCTAATAAATAATTTGGGAAACGTACAAATGTATTCTTAATAATTAGATGTGTAACGATGTATTCCACCAAATGCCATCAATCAACAGTATAAATAATAATCAATCAGTCAATTAGCCCACCGCAGTCCACTGCTGGACATAGACTCGTAATATAATCATGATATGAAAAATCTGTATCCGTGATGTGTAATGGATTTCTTGTTAGGTACTTACATACAAATTCAAATAAATTGTACCATTGCCCCGAGTATCGGGATCCTAGGCGTCGACATTTCAAGTGACGTCCAGTACCGCAGTCATTTAGAGGACAAGGTCAAGCTGGCATCAAAGAAACTTGGAGTTCTTAACAGGGCGAAGCAGTACTTCACTGCGGGGCAGCGACTCCTTCTTTATAAGGCACAGGTTCGGTCCCACATGGAGTACTGCTGTCATCTTTTTGCCGGAGCGCCCGCACGCCAGCTTAACCCTTTCGAGCCTCAACGCATGTCTTTGCACTGCAAAGACATGCGTTGAGGCTCGTCGACAGTCCCCTACTCTCAGCCTCAGGAGGGCCTGACTGGCCTGTGTTTTCTACCGCCTATATAATGGTTTGTGCTCAGATAGATTATTTGACATGATGCCCACAGCTACATTCTATCATCGCACCGCTCGCCATAGACAGGGAATCCACTAAAAAACTACCCATGGTTATTACTGTTAATGTTTAAAATATGTCCATCCAAAGGTTGCCTGTAAGAGATCGCTCTTAGCGATAAGGCCGCCATTTGTACATAATGTCATGCACTGTCCATACATTTACTGTAATACTGATGTACAATAAAGATTCATCTATCTATCTAATCCATCCCCACATGTTGCATCCGAATACGGTGCGCACCGTGCGGTATGAAAGGAACTTCATCCCACGTACGCTCAAGCTGTTGAATGAACTCACTGCCATGGTTTTCCCAAGTGACTACAATATGGGTTTCTTCAAGAGGGGCATTAGGTTTCTTCAGGGTAGGCAGCGCGAGTGTAACGCCCCTGGTGTTGCATACGTCCATAGGCCGCGGTAACCACTTTCCATCAGGTGGGCCGTGTGCTTGTCTGCCACCTAAGTGGTATAAAAAAAAGGATTCATATAACATGTTTATATGCTGACTGAGCATGATGCAGGACACAATGGTCCATGATAGACACGGCCCTTCATCTCCATTTTGTACAGAGGGCCCAGTAACGAACTATCGGCCATCGTGTACCTAGAAATTCACAGTGCGCCATTTGCGTGAACACACTTGAACACCCAACACCCACTTGATGATGGCCAGCAGTTGGGCATGGCAGAGCATTCATAGCCCACCACTGGCCGCTGTACTGAGGAGATAACAGAATCAAAGTTCGATTCACGGAATCTTCAGTGCATGAATTAGTTTTTTTATTTATTAACATCTTACAATGTAGCAACACTAGCACGACGACTACTTCCGTTAGTTCGACACTGATATGACCACAGTGTTGTCTACTGTATAATAGTAGGACGCATGATGTTAGGAACCTAAAAATATTATGGTAGTATTTCCATTCGACTTCAGTTTCTAGCCCGGACAGGTTGCGACGCAAACGCAAATATACCTACCTAGTTTGACTTCATTGACACGGGGAATCCCCTCGAGTCCGACCAATCAGAAATCATCAATATTACTTCGAATATGTAGTCTTAGTTTACATTAGTCGCTTCATAGAAGAACCAAGTCTTTGATTGCATACTTAGACAGAAATTAATTAATTTAAATACTTGTTTTTAAGTGAAAGAGGTAAATAGTACGGTATAAATCGTAGCGTACCTACCTTGATTATTGTTCTAGGATAACATTTGGAAAAGGAATTGAAATTTCAACAATGGTTTCTTTCGCAGGTTGTATTCGTCGAACAACAGAAGGCTCAGCACGAAAAGATGGAAAGTCCTTACGCCTGTCAAGAAGTCATCGCAAGTAAATTAGTCAGAAGTCCCGGTGCAAAGTAAGTATCTCACCAACATAAAAAAAAGTTACCTACAGACAGACATCTTTTTTACATGATTAAGGGCTCTTTTATTTGGTTCATCTACGCCAAATACTCGTTCTGTGTGGACATTGTGCTTCAGGTCGGTTGAGCGTCCGGCACGGGACGCAAGTATTCACGTTCAGAATCATTTCAAGATGTCCTGTCTGGAGTAGAATGTGTAGATTCATAATGGAGCTTCACTTTTGACCCGACTACGGCAAAGCCAAAGGAGGGTTATTAGCAATTCATAACATTTTTGAAGATTGAATAGGCTTCCCTGTATTTTCTGTGCATATAACGCCTGCAGGCCAATATTCGCAGCATAAAGGTGGGAGTGAGGGATACGTCTGTATGGAATATTTCTAAATGGAATACTTCCATATGGTTGCACTTCAGATTAAAGGCACATTGACTGACTTCCATTTGGACTTACGGCACCGCTTGCACAGCCAATTCGAAGATGGTACGCCATCAACACACGTGTTGGAACGTTGTCGACCGCAGATGACGTCCATTTGGGTTGGATGCATGGACTTCAATCCGTTCGAAAATCCAAAGCTGGAAAAGTCCATCTTTGAATACATTTATACAGACAGCCGGGATGCGAGGAATATGTCAAAGACAACCTCACCTCCGGCCTAGCACCACGACTCACAGTCGGCGTGCGGTTTTAGTCGGTCCGAGTCCGACATAACCTCCCCCCTCCCCGGCTCCGGCAGGGGGTATCCAAGGGGATTACCGCACGAAAAAAAAGACATACATTTGAATGTTTTTTTTTTTATAGCATTTATTATGCTAACTGTTAAGTTCGAAAAACATTGGAAAAAATGAAATGCTCAAGTGAGACTCGAACTCACGACCTTTACATACAAGACATACATTTATAACATTCACGAAATGATTTTGTAAGACGTCCACTCCATTTGGATTGATGGACGTATCGTCAATGGCTCCTTCAAGCAGAAGGTCTTGTACATTGCTGGAAATGAATGTAAGATTTAAATTTCGGCGGGTTTAATTCAGTGGGAGTAGTACAGGAGGATACATTTCATCCTTTACAAAATCTGTTCCTCGTTTCTTCCGGTAGCGCTTAGCTTGACTCTTTTGTTTCACGAGTGTAAAACATACCATATCCCCACTTTTAGGTGTAGTTGTAAGTCACTCAGAAGTTATACACTGTTATGGAGGCCTAAACGAGACGTACAGGGCGAACCATATATCTTGGACCTAAAATGTGCTCTATACCTGCAGTACACGTTTCTTGGATGTATTTTGAAGATAGATCAACATAACATAACATAATTTCACGCCTGTATTCCACGAAGGGGTAGGCAGAGGCGCTAGCACCCACATTTCGCCAGTTTATGTTTAGGTCCCAATGTAATAGGTGGCGAGCCTATTGCCATTAACCGGGCACTTATAAACCTGCGATAAATACACACATAACTTCGAAAAGCATCGAAAAGTCATTGGTGTGTGCCATGGTAAACCTGGGATCGAACCCGAGACCTCGTCTCAGCAGTCCATTACCCATACCACTAGGCTACCACTAGGTTACTTACTTAGATAGATCAACAATTAAAGATTATAATTTATAACAAAACAATCATCGAAATAAATATCTATGATAAAATAATATATCTTTGTATGGACCACAAAAATAAAATAAGAGAAATAAAACTTTCACTCCATCTTATGGTTACCTGGAAGAGATTGCCCTGTGCGATAAGGCCGCCAATTGTATGCTACTACGAAATTGTACCAATTATATTATAATATGTTACTTATCCGTGTACCATACAATAACGAGATATTCATTCAATCCGCGCGCGCCACATCCTTTTATGTTTCGCGGTATGGACCTATAAGTCACTAACGAATAGGTCATTGTACTCATTGCACTACGCTGGTTGGCTGCCTGTTACCTGTCATTAGCGCATTTTGCAGGCTGGTGAAACCTGAGCCGCGGCTCGGTGTACTGGCGTTACAAAATGGCGACGGCGTCGTCGCTGACGTATCTCCTATTTCCTTTCCTTTTCTTACCAAAGTTCTGGTGTATATTGACGTTACTTTCAGCAATAATATTATGATGTCTACATAATCGAAATTTATGAGGCTGCGTACCCGCGTAGCGTCTCTACGCACAGCTTTGAAAGCGTACTCTTTTCAGCGCTTTTTTTCTCGTCCTCTCATTTTAACACGCTTTTAAACACTTCTCGACTAAAACAATTCAAAAGTTTCTACCTACCCTTTTCACTGAAAAATCTGAAGTACTTAATATTTAAAGAGAGAACTTAACCCCAGTATCAAATGTTACACAACTTGCATCGACATCCTCATGTAGTGACTATAAAATCTCATACCATAGTAACTCAGTCTTCATGCCCCCCACAAGTCCACTCGACGTCTTCGAAGCTATAATGGACTTAAAGAATTCAAGTAGTGTAGGGTATGACGGTGTTAGTACACATGTAGTCAAAGAGGTGGCAGGTATAATTAGCTCCCCCCTGAGCTTTATAATAAACTTGTGTATAGAACAAGGTATCTTTCCTGACGGCCTAAAAATAGCAGTTATCAAACCTCTTCATAAAAAAGGTAGCAAGTCTATAATTAATAATTACCGGCCCATTGCACTGCTTACAATATTTTCAAAGATCTTCGAAAAAATAATTTATAAATGTCTATATAATTTCTTCGAAAACTATAGTCTGTTTACACCATGTCAAAATGGTTTTAGAAAAAATAAATCTATAAATGTAGCTGTATATAATTTTTTACATGAGGTGTTACTGAATATGGATAAGAGAACTCCAGTCATAGCTCTTTATATAGATTTGCAAAAGGCATTTGATCATGTGAACCACGAAATTCTTTTACACAAGATGTATGCATTTGGAGTTAGAGGCAATGTATATAATCTTATTAAATCATACCTTAGTAATAGGAAACAGTTCACTGAAGTCAAAAGAGTGTCATTGGAAAGCAAAACCGAAGAAACATTTAAGTCAACTATAAGAGATGTACAATCTGGTGTTCCCCAGGGAAGTATATTAGGAGCATTATTTTTCCTTATTTATATTAATGACATGCCGCAAATAACTAATAATAAAATGACATTATTCGCTGATGATAGCACAATAATATTTAGTGGTAAGGATTTGACTATTATAGAACAGGACATTAATATATTTTTGACATCTATTATTGACTGGTTAAATAAAAATGAATTAGTTATTAATTTGGACAAAACAAAAATTATGAATTTCAGACAAAGATTATCTCCCAGTCCACTTAATATTTCATATCAAAATACAATTATTGAAGAAATTAATGTAACTAAGTTCTTAGGTATATACGTTGACAATCAAGTAAATTGGAAGCAGCATATTGAACATGTTTGTAAAAAATTGAATCAATTTTCATACGCTCTATATAAGTTAAGATACATAGTAAATGATGCAACATTATTGACAGCATACCATGGACATGCTGCTGCTACTTTGCGATTTGGAATCATATTCTGGGGTAATTCCACTGAAAGAGAAAGAGTCTTCCGTGCTCAGAAGCGTTGTATTAGGAGTATGTGCAATTTAAAACCAATTCAGTCATGCAGACCTCACTTTATTAGACTAAATTTACTAACAATGCCTTCGCTATTTATATATGATACTGCTATTTTCGTAAAATTAAATATCAACCTGTTTGAATTCCGCACAAGAGATCGTCACAAAGACAAATTACGAATGGCGAAAAGTAACACAAAACTGCTTCATCAAAGTGTATTCTGTGTAGCGCAACGCATTTTCAATAAGATTCCAATTAATATCAGAAATGTAAAAACGATTAATATATTTAAAGACAAGATGCACAAGCTGCTAGTTGCAAAATGTTACTACAATATTAATGAATTTTTAGAAGACCAAACATTTGAATAATATTGATAAGAATGACTGTAAATAATAATATATGATATGACATGACTGGTAGAAATGATATAAGTGTAATTTAAATTTAATGTATGATAATTTGTAATTAATTATTAATAATTTTGTCACAAAATATTGTATGCCAATATGGCTGAACATAGCTGATCAAATTATGTAAAAGACCATCTTTGTACCTACCTATGTTTCACAATAAAGCATTTGAATTTGAATTGAATTGAATTGAATTAAAAATATATTTTAATAGAAGACCAAACTATAATATTTTTTATGCGTCTGAGATTAGCAAATTTATTGAAAAAAAATTTCGTGAACAAGTCGCGCAGTTCTAATAAAGCGCGTTTTTTTTCGTTTTTTTTTTATTGGGTACAAATGTGTTTTACAGCTAAGCTAATAAAAAAAAATCTGTTGCTGCATTATTTATTTCCCATATTCGCAGGATAAACATTCACTAATTCACACCAGTATTTATTTACTTTTTTGTTTGTTTGCAGTTCTAGCCCTGGTGCGTTCCTTGTGCCAAAAAACTATAAACTAATTTATCTACGAAGTCTCAACATGGATGAAAAATGTGATGAACAATCCAAACTACTAGCTGCTGATATTCGGTTAGTTTATTTTATTTTATATGTATACATATATAATATAGTTGCCGGTCTATATCTTGACTCCTGCCACGTCAAAACGTGCATACTATCCATACTAATATTATAAATGCGAAAGTAACTCTGTCTGTCTGTCTGAATGTTACGCTATCACGCCTAATCCACCGAACCGATTTAGATGAAATTTGGTAGACCTTTTCAGACCTTGAGAAAGGACATAGGCTATGTTCGGTCGTGATAACCGACATCCACGCGGGCGGAGCCGCAGGCAAAAGCTAGTGTTCTCTATAAGTGCAGTGCGTGTTGTTGGAGAGTCTTTTGAGGATAGCACGGAATACTACGGCGACGGAGAAGCTCAATTCCATTAATCATAGATTATATCAAATCAATCTGCGCGTGCGATGCGGTCATTTCTCTCGCGACTTGTTGCCAAGATATACACCGCCAACTATACATCTGTATTCTCAATCGAAAGGTCGAGAAGAACTTGCAACACGTTTTGCCAGCTATATTTTTTGACCCTAGCTTACTACGTAGGTTCGGTTTGAAGGCATAAGTACCAGCCTTAAGTTAGTCTGGGCAAAAGTATTTTTATTTATTGATATGATCTGAAGCCAGGCGGATGTCTTGTAAATAGACCGATTTATTGTGCTATCTAGACCCGAAGTAAGCTTCCTCTTCGTATATCCTATGATGGCAATTTTTTTAGTAAATACATCCATTCAAGTTAGTTTCAGCGGGTTAACTTGAGCGCACTGTAGTAGAATGCGCTTCTGACTGGCAGGTTCGAATCCTGTCCTTAGTAGTCATTCAATTTCATACCAATGTGCTTTAACCATCCTTCCTGATAAGAGCATATTATGATGTTGAAATCTCTATATCTTACACATTGACAAATAAGGATTAGACAGGCAAAATATTATTATTACACAATCCTCGTGATCCTTTGGCAGCCTCTGTGGCGTGGCGGTAGTGCACGCGACTGCCACGCAGGAGGCGCGGGTTCGATCCCCGCTCAGTACAAATATTTGTATGCATGAACATTTGCATTGGACTGGGTGTTCCTATGTATAACATGTATGTATGTACAAAAAAAAAGTATCTAAGTATGTTCATTCACATTCTAGATTCCATAACACAAGCTAATTAAGCTCACCATGGGTCTAGATCGCGTTGTGTAGAATGTTGTGGAACATTTATTTTTATTATTTATAAATATAAATTTATGTTCATCATTGCAGTCCAAACGCAATCTTTCAATTGATCACGATATTGGATCTCAATATTATTGACTGTTTATTGTTAAGAAATGTTTCTACCTTACCCTTGGATTTTGGATGTACGAAATGGGTTTAACATAGGTTTTCTTTTCCAGACACGTGTTCAACACGGGTGTAACCCAAGAAAATTATGAAAAATTCTTCCACCACTTGCTGTGGTATGAAGAGACGATACTTAGGGTCAATATAAAGGTATGTGAAAACTTAATTCTTAATAATGACCGCATGTTCTAGACTTCTATGATATAAAATTAGCCCCTCTTAGACAAGTGGCAATTTGTTAACGTTTATAAATCTATACTCCGTCCATTATATTATTGTATTTTAGACAGCTCACTGACAGTGCTCGGTATAACTTTGTTGTAGCGTTAACACATGATAATCCTAACCAAAATTAGGCGCCAATACAATGACAACGTCACATCAGCCAGAAAGCAATTTTAGGGATGTAGTAAGTCCATTGACTGTTTTTATTATAATAACTTGAAAATGTCACAATCGATATTGACTACATAAAATAATTCTTCTAAAAATATTACATAACTGGTGGTTATTAACCGATTTCTAAACAACAATTCGGATGTTTGATGATGGATGATTAAGATCTGATGATGGGTTTCAGAGACAGATCACGGAACTCTTCAATAAATACCAGGAAATCAGCATGTTGGAATATTCTTCTAGAAGTCAGTTGTTATGTTTTGGATTAGCGTGTGCGTTATGGCCCACAATCGTTTTATAATACATTTGTAAATTATAGGTATAGACACGAAATATCTACTGCTTTATTATTATGTACAGAAAGATTATAATTCCACATGAAATCATATATTTATCATAATATTTTCATTTATCGATTAATTATTTTTTTAATCAAGTTTTTTAACTTAGTCGATATTTTAAATTTTCTTGCAGTCACTACTTCCATCTGTCTAAAATACAATAATATGATGGACGGGGTATAGCTAGTGTTTTATAAGGTGGATAGGTCTTCAAAATATTACGTATAATATAGCGTCAGTAACTCAGTAGTTAAGTGGTCTAACGATAGAGAAGTCACGGGTATGAATCCTGGGCATAACACTACCGACATGAAACCACTCCTAAAACAATTAGTTTAGCTTACCTGCATGGTTTACTATTATCGATTCCTGTTTAGAAAATAGTGACGCATCAGGGAAAAATGTGTTTACGGTGCAGTAAAAAATAAACAATTAACATTTGAATCTACAGCAATTTATATTTTTATTTAGATTTAAGTACAGCTTATAGTTTTGTATAATAGTTTGGGACTTATCGTTTAAAAATAACAATACCGCAATAATTAAAAAATAAAACTAACATTAAGTAAAGCTATCCAAACAAACTTTCTTTGCAATAAAACAAAAACACAACATCTGCTGACCATCTGTGGATGTAAACAAAAGATCAGAAAGTTTTATGATCCTATGAGTAAACTATTGTTTTTTTTTGACTATGTAAGTAATTTAATCCGTAGACAACAAAATATACATAGTTACTTTCATAACCCAAAGAAAAGTTGAAATATTATTTGCTATTTAATTTGCTTCTGTACTTAAACATTTCAGCTCATACATACTTTTTTTTACGTGCGAAAAATAACCACCCATAGGGCCGGAGCTGATGGGGAAGGTTATTTCGGACTCGAACCGGCTATAATGCACGCCGTCTGTGGGTGGAAGTGCGCAGCCGAATTGAAGTGAAAAGCCGAAACGAAGTGCAAAGCCGAGCTCATACATACCTGCAGGTTTCGGTTACAACGAAAAACAATGATAACTGCCTCTATTCAATCGTCCTAGAACACTTGAGAATTACAATGATCGTGTATAGTGATGAGTGGATGTTTGTTATGACTATGACCAATGGCATGACCAATTATGTGAGCGCTTCCGTGCTTCTGAGGGCATGTTAATAGTCGGTCTCGGCTGCCAATAGTCGTTTGGTCGAGAGGCCTGGATGATTTAATAACTTTGTCCGTCTCCGTGTGAGTTCTGGTTGGAGTGGTCTGGCTGAGTAGCTGGCCAGCTACTACCAGAACTCAGATGGCAGTCACACCCCGCATAGCAAAAAAAACCAACCCACATCATATTCCGAGGAGGGCCAGATCGAGAGAGATGAGCTTGGGTCGGCCGGGGTGCAAGGAATATGCCTGCCAACCTCACCTCCAGCAACAAACAGCTACCCACAGACTGCGTGCGTTTTAGTCGGTTCAAGTCCGACATAACCTCCTCCACCGGCTCTGGCTTGGTGTTACCCGTAGGCATTTCGCACACGTTAAAAAAAACACATATATCTAAGCGGACTCAGTACTCCGAGGTAAAGGCCTCGGTTGTGAACAGGACTAACGCAAGGATGATGTGAAAAAAAAAATTGCAATAATTTATTTTTTTCAGAAATACAACATGTCTGGAGTGTGCCTTCGTCACGCAGGAAGATACACTTACGGTCTACGTGTGCCTGGGCTTGCTGAAAAACGTCCATCGCTGATGCTTGGTGAGTGCAAACTGTTATACATTTGATCGTGAAGCATTTTCTCTATCGGTCAGTTAGCACGCAACTTCTAAAACCTACAAACTTTTTCTAGGCTTTTCTTGGTCCTAGTATTATACAATGAATATTATATAATGTTTTCAATAACCCTCTGTTTATTTTCAGGTGACCGACTATTCGTTAGGCCACACAATAATGCTGAGGTGATGTTTGAGGCTGTCATCAAGGAACTTAATGAAGACACAGCTATGATTGGAAATTTCGATACCAGGTAAGTTTTATATTGTACCACTTACATATAGATATACCACAGGAGTGTAATATGATAGATACAAAAATTGCGTGAACACTGATTTCGTTCATGACACATAGTCATTCTGATTCCAGATTATAATCTTCAAATGTCTTCGGCTTCGCTCGCGTGGTTATTGCGACCAAACATAGCCTATGCCAAATTTCATCATAATCAGATCAGTGGTGGCAGGCATGAGAGCGTAACAGACAGACAGACAGTTACTTTCGCATTTACAATATTAGTTTGGTTTAAGATTAATGTAATTTGCCAAATAACATCCAGATATGGTCTCCATTTCTGATTTTGTTGCAGTTTCCATCAATACCATAGTGCTGAAGCCAAGTTCGACATACGTTTTTTTCCATCACGGATACCGTTGGAGCGCATGCACGTGGCCGTACAAAACGTCACTAGTAGGAACTTATGGGCCAGAATATTCCCACAGGAGCATTTAAAAATCAAATATAAGCCACCGAAGCTTGCGTAAGAAACCTTTACTTAATAAATAAGTGCAGTAATTATGATTGTTCTTGACGTGTACACAAATTGGACAGAAAGCATTTTTTGAGTCTCTAAGGACCGTATTCCAGAACAATGCTCATGTGAATCGACTCTCACAATGACATCAGAGCTGTCATCTTGAATAAACCTGTCCTCATATCTAGTTATAAATTCAGATTCAGAGGATACTTTTTACTACTTAATTCGATCACTGCTGGCATCGTTAAGGGCGTATCATTAAATTTGCACTTCTAAAATGTAATATTCGGCAGGTTTTACAATTCGTGCATCGAAGAGAATCCGGAGCAGCGTGTAGCTGTGGAACATATAGTGGCAGGCACGAGTGGGCTGTCGCCATATTTGTTGCACGGCCCGCCCGGCACTGGCAAGACTGTAACGATCGTTGAGGCCATATTACAGGTAAGTCATACCATGAAATCGGAAGGGTGAGTTGCGGCGGGCATGACTACCTCCCTTAATCGTAAATGTCTTATTGAAGTCTTCTAAAAGGGCATTTTCCTAAAGCTTTTCCGCGCATAAAAAATGTGGACCCCTCCACATTCCAGGCTGCGATCGCACCATCTATACCCTCCTGTAGCCCTGTCAGATTTTGTGTAAGATGGATTTTTTTGGTTTATTGTTCAGTATCGTTAATTCAACATAACTTTTGCGCTTAAATCTCCGGTTCTACTCAACGAATTGCGAACAACGAAACGTGAGGTATAAGAAAAACCGCATTGAAATGAGTTCAGTAGCTTTGGCGACCTTCGCAGAGAAACAGAGAATTAAAAAAAAGATAGTATGTATATAGATTATAAAGTAATCTGCGCATGTAAGAAGCACTATGACATATAGACATATTAACAAATTAAGCTTTATCTCATTTTCAACATCTCAATCTATGATACCCATTTTCCAGCTAGTCAATCAAAACCCGGAAAATCGCATCATGGTGTGCACAGATTCCAACATGGCGGCGGATCACGTCGCTACATTGATAATTCAATACGAACACATGTTCGATAAAGGCTTAATCCTTCGTGCCAGCTCTCAATTCAGGGTGTGGTAAGTCACAATTTTTTTTTTATGACCGAGACCTGAGACCAAAACCTGTTAGTATATATTATCACAATCAGTGTCTGCTACCCTACTCTTTTTTCTTATTTTGGTTTAACCTTGCTTTTGTAGAAACCACTGCCGACCTTGGCGTGACGGTAGGGAACGCGACTGCTACGCAGGAAGCGCGGGTTCGTTCCCCGCTCAGAGCAAATATTTGTATGCATGAATATGATTATATGCATTGGTTTGGGTGTTTCTATGTATAATATGTATGTAATTACAAAAAAAAAAGTATCTAAGTATGTTTATCTGCATTCTAGATTCCATAACACCAGCTACTTAAGCTTACCGTGGGTCTAGATAGCGTTGTTTAGAATGTTGTGAAATATTTATTTATTTATTTACCTCCCAAACCCGATAGTAGCAGGTGAGATAGGCTTGAGCCCTGAAGAGCTTGGTGGTCCTTATACATGATGCAGTCTGAATTTATAACCTGTTTACTTTTAGTTTGGACCTGGTGTTAATTACAGGTTCCTAGGCGCGGTAAGGTAGAATCTATTATCAAATATTTTTTTACAGCGGCTCATCCAAGCAAATCCTGTCTCAGATATTGTGTAGTTTACGCTACATTTAAGACATGTTATTCAATAGAAATATATAAAATTATTTAACGATTTCAGGGAAACATTGCCGGAATGCCTAGCGCGATACTCTAACGGCACCAGCCGAGAGAGTTTCGAACCGGTTTCAGCAAAGGAATTCATGAGTTACCATATTGTAATTACTACACTGTCTCATGCTGCGAAGTTTGCCAGGTAAATGTTTACATTGCTTATATGCTTATAACCTGAACTAAACTCCGCCCTAGCAGGATATAGTCAATAGGGTAATTGACTAAGTCGTCGATTCTTCCCAATACTGCTTAATATGATAGCTTGTTCTGAAAAATATGCCTTGCAAAATAAAATATTGCACATCTAAACTGAAACTATGACTTTTCAATAGTTGAAATTCCCAAAAAAAGTCAAAATATAAACAATCAAATTCAATTCAAATATATAACTTTTTCGATTCCTCATTCAATTTTAAATAACTTTGATTATGAACTATATACGTGTAAACGCAACGTAGACCGAGATAAATGCGATATTCTCTTGCACTCCATACATTTGCACTACGCGCTACAAAAACGTGACGTCACAGTTTCGTACGATTTTGTATGGAGCGTTTTCGGGCGGGGCGACAAATTTAATTTTTGAAAATCAAATATCTTGAAAACTATTTGTGTTACGAAAATTTCTCTTTTACAGTTCATTATATTATAAAAAAGTGGTCATTTTTCGAAAATAATTAAAAATTAGTCAAATAGCCTATTGATGGAGTCAATAGGCTATTTGACTAATTTTTATTTATTTTCGAAAAATGACCACTTTTTATCCGGAATGACTATAAGTATAAAGTGACGGTGTATAGTAACCAGGCCTAGTGGTATGGGTAATGGACTGCTGAGATGAGGTCTCGGGTTCGATCCCAGGTTTACCATGGCACACACCAATGACTTTTCGATGCTTTTCGAAGTTATTTGTGTATTTATCGCAGGTTTATAAGTGCCCGGTTAATGGCAATAGGCTCGCCACCTGTTACATTGGGACCTAAACATAAACTGGCGAAATGTGGGTGCTAGCACCTCTGCCTACCCCTTCGGGGAATACAGGCGTGAGTTCATGTTATGTTATGCTTTTTTTTTGTTTTTGTGGCTTCTTGCTGTGCATTTAGCCAATGTTAAGTATAT
The DNA here is from genome assembly GCA_914829495.1 of Eilema sororculum. Classification (NCBI taxonomy): domain Eukaryota; kingdom Metazoa; phylum Arthropoda; class Insecta; order Lepidoptera; family Erebidae; genus Eilema; species Eilema sororculum. The sequence goes on along the minus strand of OU618553.1, from coordinate 9,419,920 downwards.
GATAGTGTTATAACTTCAGTTAAAATTATTGATGACGATGATGATAATGGGTTAATGATGTTGATGATGATGATAATGACGATGAATGAGATGATTGCTGCCTCAGTAAAGTTGTGGGGACTTTACTAAAAGCTGCCTGGGGAGATTTGGATTGAACACGTAGAGTCACAATTCACTGTAATATGCCACTTTCCTACACGCGTGTGAGTTGTCCAAGACGTTATGTCTAAAAATCCACCATTTTTATACATAAAAACTCGAATTCACACCAATTTCGGAAAATAAAATAATACCGCGATGCGTCCTCTACGCTTTCCCGCCAAAACTCCCGTTATGTTATGTTATGTATAGTAACCAAACGTTTTCTCTCCACAGACAACTGTCGCGTGAGCCAACGCCGCGCCCGATCACGCACCTGTTCATAGACGAGGCGGCGCAGTCGAGCGAGCCGAGCTGCCTCATCCCCGTCAGCGGCCTGCTGGCGCCCGCCGGCCGCCTCGTGCTGGCCGGCGACCCGCACCAACTCGGCCCCGTCGTCATCTCGCGGAACGCCAACAACATCGGACTGGGTATGACTCACAGAGGACAGAATATGATTAAGTAACAGAGATGCGCATTTGGTCTCGTGTCCCCTATGTCCTACATCATGCACTAAAGACGACTTAAATAAAGCCACTGACAGTGCGATTAAGATGGCAGAATTTTATTCTCGAATAGTGTAGTCATTTATAAGTGAATCGTTGACACGAAAAGAAGAAGAAGAGATGCCCCATTGATATTTCTCCTAATAAAAACGCGCGCCGAATGCGGGTTGGAAGAGAGACGCGCGGGGTGTCAAAAGTCGAAGGACTTCATAGGTATAACGTTCCTACCGAATGAGCCCATTTGACGTTTTCGATGGCACGCGACTCAATTGCCTTGGAACAACTCCGCTATCATTTCCTACTCCATGGTATGGCTACTTATTCACTACAACCCGTTTATTATGACGCCGCTAATACAGGTGAATTTATAATCGTTTCGGATAAAAAGAATTTGGGCACAGTTTAGAAAGCAAAATCATGAAGAAGTATGAATTTGGAGAAAGAAAAAAAAAATTTTACAACCTCATACATTTTCCCTTTCACCTGAACACTGTTCCCACACATTATAAAAAAAAATCTTTCGCCAAATTAATACTTCCAAACGACTATAAAATCAGTGCAGTGCGTCTTTGGAACTCTCTTCCTCACACCATACGCGATAGTCCATCTTCGAATATTTTTAAAAAACGAGCAAGAGACTACTTTCTCTCGCAATTGTAGCAGACATATGTATGTAGGTGTATGTATGTGTGTATTTATGTATGTATGTGTTTATGTATATGTGCAGGTTGTATGTATGTATATGTTGTATCTATGTATATTTATGCCTTTTACCTGGGCTATACGTCTTCTTGCACACTAGGCTTTGCCACTCATATAACAATTCCTCTGTGCACTCCCAGGTTTGCTGGAAGAAAACTCAACTTTGAGTTAAGCTCGCCTTTGTACATCTCGTCTCACTATTTTATATAAATATAATTTATGTGTACATAAAGAATAAATAAATAAGTTTGGTTTCCATATAAAATTCTTCATAAATAAGTCGCATATAATGACTTCGCTTAGTCGGATATAATCACATTCCGCTTATTATGACCCATTTTAATAAATTTTGTCTGGTTATAGTGGCGAACGTGATTCCTAAATCCCCATCGTTTGTTTTCGTAAAATATATTTTTATATTACATATTTGTTAAATTAAATATGTAAATATCTTATCTGAAATAAATATCTAACAAAAATTGCAAGTCTTGTTTTGAGAATATATTTATTTAGTTCGTTTAATATTTCCCTTCAATGTCATGTCTGTCTGTCACCGGGCTGTATTTCATTAACCATGATAGCTAGAAAGCTGTTTTTTTTATAGAATGCCTACTGCCTAGCTAGAGCAAAGACTCATACTGATATTCGTCTCCTATTTGAACCGTTTTTTTTTTTGCAATAGCTTAGTTTAGTGGAGTTCCCAGGTGTGAATCCTGGCCAATGCATGGAAGTGCATACGTAAGCCCACTCTTAATACAAACAGTTTAACTTAGCTGGAGTGGTACAGTGTCGCTAACGTGTGATATTGTTTCAGGAATATCTCTAATGGAGCGCCTGGTCAAGACATATCCGATGTACAATCATGAAAATGGCAACCCTAATTATATGGTCATGCTTCGGAACAACTTTAGATCTGACAAGGAGATCCTTGATATACCTGATAAGCTGTTTTACAAAGGACAATTACGGGTCAGTGTCTATACAAAATAAGGCTTTGTTTATTTAGAACGTCACCGGTAGCTCAGTGGTTGGAGCTAGGCTTACGATAGAGTGGTCCCGGGTTCGCATCCTGCCCATTACACTTCTACCGTGACACCACTACTAACACAAGCAATTTGCCTTAAATAGAAGTTTAGGTGGAATACTAGTGATTTCGGTTAATTATTCTGTAAAAAAATAAAGAGTGTGCATGAGTTTCCACTAAAATCTTCGACGCACATGGCTGTCTCTAATAAGATAATGTTGCAGAATCTTTATAGAATAGAAACTGTATTATAATTATCAAATTTGTTTACAGGCATTGGCCAAGAAAGACCCACTAAGTGACGTCGACATTTTAGGAGAGAAGCCACACAGCCATGCCACCGTATTCCACGGTGTATTGTCGAAGGAACAACGTAATGGCAAGTCACCGAGGTAAGTGTCAAGTACCCATGCCTTTCACATACAATGGCCCAAGAAGAGTGGTTAAGTGCGGAAAATGAGTCCCCTATCCTACCCATGCCTTGATCACACAGTGCCCTCGGCTCATGCTCGGTGCGTGTGAACATAGCACCGAGTATTTTGCACGTAGCTCGCACTCGGCCGACAGCGTTGTCTCGCCACTCCACTCGGCTCGTGTGATCAAGGCATCAGTACTTTATTTTATTGTACTAACCTATACTCGTGGCTCCGCTGGCGTCTATCGGCCGTTCCCAATACCACACTGACAGTTAAAGATAAATCGCATAGACGGATAAAGTGATCGGCTGTTTAAATTCAAAACATAGTAACTCCTATTTCACACCAATTTCTGAAAATAAAATTATACCGCGATGCGATTTCCCGCAAAAAATCGGTTACCATGTTTTCAATTTAAACAGCTGATACTTCAAATTTGACTGCTGCGATCTATCTTCAACTGTAAGTATGTTTTTGGGAACGGCCGTAAGTCGGTTCATACGACTTTTGCTCATATCTACCATTCTACTCAACCGATTGCGATCAAACAACCGTAAGTTTTTAAAATCTAACCCAAGACTTGTTCTTGCGTCCATCGCAAACAAACCGATTAAAATTTAAAAAATATATTTTTTTTATTCAGAATCGATAATCTAACGTAACCCAAGTATTTTTTTTTTCATTAGCTCTAACGTATAGACGCGACCATTTTATAATTTTTAAAAGCTGATTTTATAGTCGTCTCGGAGCGAAAGATTTTGGGCACAGTTTCGATAGTGAAATCGTCTGGAAGTATTAATAGGGAAAAAATCGCCAAACTAAATTATATAAATATACTAGCTGTCCCGGCGAACTTCGTACCGCCAATTTTTTCCCGCCCCGCGATCCGCGTCAGATCCCGTTCCCGCTGCACCATTTAGGGGGATGAAAAATAGATGTTGGCCGATTCTCATAGATACCGGATAAGCACAAAAAATTTCATCAAAATCGGTCAAGCCGTTTCGGAGGAGTATGGCAACGAAAACTGTGACACGAGAATTTTATATATTAGATATAAAATTTTCGTGATTTTGCTATCCACACAATGCAACAAAAAGCTTTTATACTTCTACTTTATTTATGAGACTGTTAGTATAACTTCGTTTTTATTTCTGCAGCTATTTCAACGTTATGGAGTGTGATTTAGTGAAGCAGTATGTGCAGGCTCTAATGACAAAACACAATGTGTATATGGAAGATATAGGCATAGTGACACCCTACATAAGACAGGTAAGGAAACAAGTGTTATACGGTAAAACCAATAATACCGTGAACGGAAGCTGTCACCGTCCATTCAATATGGACTCAGATCGTGCTAACTGGTCTTTGATTTGTGATAAAACAGTATGCATTTGACAGAATACTACACAATTTGGCACGAGCGCGCGCAATTGTTTTGTAATAATCTATACTTGGTGAATTTGAGATCGTCCGCCGCAGTACCCCCCGTGCTATCTTCAAAATAAATAATAAATATTCCACAACATTCTACACAACGCTATCTAGACCCATGGTAAGCTTTTATAGCTTGTGTTATGGAATCCAGAATGCGGATAAACATACATAGATATTTTTTTTTGTAAATACATACATATTATACATAGAAACACCCAGACCAATGCAAATAGCCATATTCATGCATACAAATATTTGCACTGAGCGGGAATCGAACCCGCGCCTCCTGCGTAGCAGTCACGCTACAGAGGCTGTCAAAAGAAACGTGTACTGCGCGTATAGAGCACATTTTTAGGTCCTTTTTTTTCCGTGCGGAAATCCCCTCGGATACCCCCCCCCCCCCCTCCCTGCCGGAGCTGGAAGGGGAGGTTATGTCGGACTCGAACCGACTAAAACCGCACGCCGACTGTGGGTCGTGGTGCTAGGCCGGAGGTGTGGTTGTCTAGCACATTTTAGGTCACAGATATATGGCTCAATCTATAATAACACTAGCTCCGATTTTATCCGTTGATTCATCTATATTTGGTTGTATGTGTTGAACACTAAAAGGCTTACAGACAGAATATTTGCTATCTATTTTTAACAACAGTTATAGTTCGTAAAATATAGCTTGATACCTGTGACGTTTGTCAGAATGACATGTAATAGGTATGGGACGTCTTTAGTATTTTATCGATATTTATATAGAATGAGTTTATTACAAAAATACATTTTAACGATATTGAAAGAAAGAAAAAAGGAAATGAAAGATGAATTTGAAGGTATTTAAAAGTTTAATTGTCAAATGGTGTACAGCCGAGATCAACTTCAAAGTCAAATTCTGATTCATCACTGGAGCAGTCCTGTAGATTAATAATTAATTCTTGATCGCATATGTTGTCAAATTGAATATCGCGCTCCCAATCTTTTTGAATCACATTTTTTGTCTTCTCAACTACCTTTTTCCAATCATCAGCATTTACATGTACACAAGCTTCATGTAGTAATGTCAACATTTTGTTTGCTGTGAAAGGCGGTGCTACATTATGTCTGGCAGAAGCAAAGCAACGGTAATAACGACAAAACAATATTAATCACGTAGCGATAGCGTATACAAGGCGTGGGCACTCAAAAAAGATGGCGCCCGCTTGTTCGCTGCATGCGAAAGCAGTAGGTATTGCAAGACTAAAAAAATACGAATTTGTTGTGAAAAAATTATTAGATATAATCATTTATACAATTTATATTAATGAAATTGTCATACATTTATTTTATCGATATTCGCTGGCCAGTCGATTACACATCCCTACAAGGCTGCGAAAAGAGTTTACGAAGTAAGCTAACAAAAAAAATATAAATAATAAAATATAATAAATATTTTAAATTACCTTTGTTTTTACTAGTATCTCCTTGATAACAAGTTCTATTTGAAAAAAGTGTTCTAGATTTCTATACAAATGTCTTATTAATATTTAAAAAATTAAAACTTTTCCAACAACAAATTTATTGTTGCAGTCTTTATAAACGAAGTCTCTAAAGTCACAGGTATCAAGCTATATTTTACGAACTGTAGTAAGAATATCGGTAGAAGACTCCACCGTCGCCTTAAAGACGGTTAAAAAGGGAATTTTGAATCACATCAGGCGTGTCTCGGTAGCCGAGTTGGTCAAGGCATTCCCCCTGTGAGGGAAAGATCGCGGGATTTGATTTGTATAGTTAGAATACTTAATGCTGTAAAATTCATTCAATTTAACAACATTATAAACTTTTTCTGATTTTAGGTGTACGTCATTAAAACTATGTTAAGAAGCCTGGGCTATGAGAAAATCGAGGTGGGCACTGTCGAAGCTTTCCAGGGTAAGGAGAAGCGAGTTATTATCATATCGACTGTCCGCGCCAATTGTAGTCTATTGGAAGTGGACGCAAAATTCCAGCTGGGTTTCCTCGTAGATGATAAGGTAAGCATGATATATTATTACGATGCTAAGGCGTAAATATTGTTAGTTCATCGATAGAATGTCCGTTCGAACCCTGGCTCTAACTATTGACGATTGATAGATAACATACGTGAGTAGTGACTCAAGTATGTCACAGTCTGGTCTAGTATATTTATTACGACTCAATGATTTAATAAAGCAATGTCTTACAAACTAAATAACAGGCTTATATTATACTGATTTTTATCCACCATTGTTGAAGGGGGAGCGATGCTTGTGGTCCCGTCTTATCTTCTCGCTGACTTACATATTTTGTGTTATGGCAGAGGACGGGTTTCTTAGCTTACATCATTATTATTTGTGCATTCTAATTTCCTTATAGAAATCACGTTCCTGTCTGCCATGTTATCTATCAATCAGTCAATTATACCACTGCAATTAGGTTATCTATACTACATATTAATATTTTAAACCTGAAGAGTTTGTTTGTCTGGTTGGACGCGCTAATCCCAGGAAATACTGGTTCGAATTGAAAAACTCTTGTGTTGAATAGTCCGTTTATCAGCGAACGTTATAGGCTGTATATCATCACGCTACTAGCTCATGGAGCGGAGCAGTGATCATAAATATCAACAAATCAGGTAGATTGCCATACATTATTTATAGACAACAAAATACGGAGTCGGTGATGCGGGGTTTTAAAATATTCTTCGGACGAAGCCGGGCGGGTCGGCTAGTTAGTTAATATTTGTAATAGCCAAATTTATAGAAGTAGTAAGAATCTAAGAAGTCTTCAATAGTAATCCTTATCACATTTTCAGCGCTTCAACGTCGCAATTACAAGAGCCAAGGCAAAAGTGATCATGATTGGGAATCCTCTTTGTTTAAAGAAAGATATAAAATGGCGACAATATATGCAAAAATGCCGAGATTTGGGAACATACAGCGGATTTGGAATAGACCCGAAAGAGCTAAATTTTGATGAAAACGACAATGATATTATGGCTAACATCAAGCCTATGTTGGCCCAATTGAAGATATCAGATTTTATTCCAAAGAAGTAATTTTTGTCTGATATACATAGTTTTTAAGTATAACCGGCAAATATTTTTATCAATACATAACAATGAATAAAGGGACTGATCAAGTATCGACCAATGATGAAAGATTTTTGTGCCCATGATTAGTTTGATACGATCTAAATTAATGAATCAATTATTAGGCCGTGCCAGATCGATTAAGAATAAAGTTTGCAGGACATATCGTATCGTTCGTGTAATAAAAATAAAGGCGGGCGACATGTGGCGCTGCAGTCGGTTTCACCACAGTGAAAAAGCTTACAACCCCGAAGTAACCGGTCCAAACTGGTCGCAAGGACATCTCTGTCAACAAACTTAATTCTCAATCCGTTTTCCACGAGGTATAGCCCACCGCAGTTCCACTGCTGGATAAAGGCCTCTCCTAATGGACGCCATTTCGGGCGATAATATGATCCATAATTAGTTAATTGCCGCGTTTCGGTTGTCGCACTAAATCACGCTTTCTGCACAGCTAGAGTATATCTATACTGTCAATTTATTTGCCGGTTATTATAATAGTATAGTACGTAGGCATGTGATGAATTCATTCCGTTTACAAATATATCTTTTTGTATTATTTTCAAATCGAGTTTAATAGATAACAACAATCTTGGCGCCACTTTTATATTTTATACCATTTGAAACAAAAGTAACTGTGTGTGGCAAATTTGTACTAGTAAGGAATACTCCTGAAATTTTATTCATTATACTAGCTTTTGCCCACGGCTCCGCCCGCGTGGATGTCGGTTATCGCAACCAAACATAGCCTATGTCCTTTCTCAAGGTCTAATCTAGCCTTATACCAAATTTCATCAAAATCGGTTCAGTGGTTTAGGCGTGAAAGCGTAACATACAGACAGACCGACAGACAGACAGATAGACGGAGTTACTTTCGCATTTATAATATTAAGTATGGATTTGAAGCTTTTTTTTTTGGCTAAGAGCGGCCACTTACTAACTTCAACGATGTAGCTGATACGTCTGCCACTCATGTGTCTCACTTCGTCTGTCTCCCGTAATCAGGGTTCATATTCGTATTGCGGGAAAACGTACTAGTCGCAGTATATTTGAGGAATGCATTAGCATTAGCAAAACGTTAAAAAGTTCACGAATTCGGCACCAACTGACCCAAAAAAATGCAATAAAAGAACTGGCTAGCCAAAGACGCGAGGCCGTGCACGCGTGAGTACAATGTATTCTATGATTGGATGTTCGGCGCGCCTCGAAACTGGGTTTGCATTGCTGGCGATTAGTTGATCGATTCCTATACTATGGTTGTTGTTATTTATTTATCTCGCAGACTGTGATGGCTTTTTAAATATTTTTGTGATATTATTTCTGATTACATGACATTATGTATAGAATATAAATGTTTAAGGATTGTTTTGTTTCGTTAAAATCATAACTTTAAAATCGATCTGAGACATGAATCTGTTATTTTTTACCATTTTGACTCTTAAAAAAAGTACATTTTGTATCATGTTGTTTCGGATTGACAATTTTAATTTCTTTTTTGTATTAGATGTATTCCTATAGTTTTTAAGTGTCATATTAGAAGTTAAGTTGCTAAAATAGTATTTCTTTTGGTACAATTTTTGATATTACGTTATGTTATTGACAATTGTGGTAAATGTTACCTATGATTTATAATCGAGTAGTCATTATGATTATTATTTTTAATTCCTAAATCGTTTAATACTGCCGTCCCCTGAGTAAACGGCAACTAAATTAGTACTTATTGTGCTATGTTAGCTTTACAATATATGGAGGGCACAACTATATCCTGTTCTCTATATCCAGGTACTTGTAATCTAAGATAAAATCGCGCCTCCATAGCATGTTTTGTACAAATCTATAACGCGCAACTAAATTAAAATCAATAATAGTAATACTGTGTGAAATATGTGTTTAAATTCACATTCTTGGTCAAATTGCATTCTATTGTCATTGTCCGTGAAAACTAGCATATCAAAACATGCACAGAATTGAGGTTTTAAATTAAACAATATACATCTGTTTGGCACACTACGTATCTTGATACAAGAACTAATGCGAAATGAACAATTATTGTGATTCAAATTATAAGAAACAAGGTTTATAAAAGGCTGCCGGTTCGCAACCTGCGTCTGGTTATTTGTTGTATAATACAACCATAATCTATTGATTATGATTAAGTATTGTTGGAAACAATACAAGGTAAACTACAAACAAGCGGGTATTTTGGTATAGTTGGTTATATTATAATTGATATAAAGTTACATAGCTGAATGCTATATATATTCGAAATATTTTCTATTTGTCTCTAATAATATTATAACGTATATAATTTCGACGACCTAAAATGGTCATAAATAGTTCTACCATCTTATAATTCGCAAATTCCATTGCAGTCTAGCAAAGCCTGCATGACACTAACTTGTGAAATACAAATAGAATTACACCAAAATATTGTAGTTACTGTTGACCCTAGCGTGACCCATTAAATGTTAATAATTAAGTTAAAAAAAAGCTCTACTTTCAGTTGACTTACTCGCAACTCGCAAGAGTTGAAATTGCAAAGAACAATGTTATGGTGCTAGAGTGTGATAGAAAGATATATGAAGAATGCGAGTATGCGAGTCTGTGATCTGACAAGAGTATATATATATAAATAGAGATATGAACAGATGTGACCAATAACGGGTATGACTCGAGAATTTTGAACCTGTGCAGCTGAAATTAAGTACCGATTTGTTGACCTACAACATTAACGTTGAGTGATACATACGAATATTATTTGGTGCCATAGGGGCCAAATCACATTGAAAGAACAGCGGTTGGAATTTATTACTAGAAAGCTGCGAGGTTTGTGCCTTCGAGTGACTATGACCTTTTTGTCCCGTAGATACCTACGATTCGAAAAGCCGTCAGCCGCTGCTCTTCCAGTGGGGATTGACTCTAAAAATAAATAAGTAAAATAAATTTTAACAGTATTGAAAATGGATGTCTATAAACGTAATTTGACAAGGACATAATTTACAGCCTATTTTGTACTTTGTTTTTTTTTATAGGTCTTAGGATTTAAACTATTTTTCTATTGTTTTTATTTTTAGGATCCTTATCCCTATCTTGGTTCAGTTAGGGATGTAAGTAATATGTAAGATGTTGTTTGAATACTATTGTGTATACAATCCAAAAAGTGTTGTTTTATTTACTGATTTCTCTTTTTACTAATCTTTTTTTATACCTCTTCGGTTGCAGACAAGCACAAGGCCTACTTTGATGGAACAATAAAATAATACATCATGGTAAAATATCCCGATATCTCTAGTAATTATGTGAGTGATCATGATAGTTTAAATACCAGTTATTTCTAGATGCAGACTAGATTGAATTTTAAATACTAGCTTTTGCCCGCGGCTACGACCGCGTGGGTTTCAGTTATCGCGACCATGTTCTTTCTCATGGTCTAATCTACCCCTATACCAAATTTCATCAAAATTGGTTCAGTGGTTTAGGCGTGAAAGCGTATTAGTATGGAAGTATGGATTGTATTATTTTATCACCAATATGACTACAATCCATACTTCCATAATTTTCGTATATAATATAACTTATTCTCGGTGGAGTAGAATGGGAGCACCCCATCTTTCCCTGTAGGTGTGTGATAGGTTCGCGAAGTGGACCAAATGCGAAATAGGCACGTTTTCGTCTAGTAGACCAAATGCGACGAAACGGTTTTATACATCCGACAGTAAACATGCAGCCCATGTCTAAGTACCTGCTAAACGGCAATGGTTCGCCCCTTATTACAGGGGACCAAAAATCATAGATGGGTAAATGTGGGTGTTAATTCACCTCTGTCTACCACTTCAGGGATTTATACTTAAATGTCTTGTAACCAAGCCTAAAAATCTTCTTAAGTCAGTGTCAGTGTCAAACTTATGAAAATGTCAATGCTGTCAGGATCCTGATGGGATCCTGTCATAGACACAGTAAATATAAAGACGTGAAGCTACCACGAAATTCATTCATAAAATCATATGAGGAAAACGCCAATTCTCCATCTTGCTTTCCAACGTAGTGGGGATGTCTATGATATATATGATGACTTCTATTTTGAAGTAAATATCTTTTATAACAAAGGTAGTACAAATGTATATATATATATATACTGGGTGTAAGGGGAACGCTCACGAAGCTGAAAACCCCTAGTAGTACTCCAGGTACATAACAAGTTGGCATAAAAATAAAATCGATATGGGCAAAAAAATGCTTCGATTTTTTTTTGGATTCTTGTTATTTTTTATTTTGCATTACTTACTCTCCATCTTGTTAGTAAAGCTAAATAAAACGGTAATTTTATAAAAAAACACCACTACAAAAGAGCACGCGCTTGGCGCTCTAGTTGCTTTTTCTTTGTAGTGATGTTCTTTTTATGAACTTACCGTTTCATTTAGCTTTACTAACACGATGGAGAGCAAATAAAGCAAAAAAAAAAAAAAAAAAAAAACAAAAATATTAGGTCCTTACATATGAAATTGGCGTTTTGTATGGGAGGAACAAAAAGTCGAATATTTTTAAATATAATCTATTTAATTAATCAAAGTATGAACCATTGTTTTCTATGCAATTTTGCCATCTCATAGATAGTTCATTGATCCCTTTACTAAAAAAACCAGTCGGACGGGAATCAATAAAATCTGTGAAGGCGATTTGGACTGCCCCATCAGAGTTGAATTTTTTCCCTTGCAAGAAGTTGTCCAAATTTCGACAAAAATGGTAATCTGTTGGAGCAAGGTCCGGGGAGTACGGAGGATGTCTTAGACATTCCTATTGAAACTCTTCTAATTTGGTAGCCGTCTGTTGTGCGGTGTGTGGTCTAGCGTTGTCGTGAAGCAGCAGTGGCATGGAGCGATTGACCAGCCTAGGTTGTTTAGCCGCTAGCTTTTCCATCATTGTTTGCACTTGCTGACAATAGACATCAGCCGTAATAGTCTGGCCAGATTTGAGAAAACTGTAATGAACAATACCGGCACTAGTCCACCACACCACATGGGGTTAATTTTCGCTTGGGGCAGGATTTGGCTGGCTGGCCAGGATCCAACCATTGCGCTGAGCGCTTCCGATTATCGTAAAGAATCCATTTTTCATCACAGGTAATGATTTGGTTTAAAATACCTTCATTATTATGCCGGTTCAGTAATGTAACACAGCAGTCGACGCGCGTTTGCCGGTTTGTGTCAGTCAATTCGTGAGGTACCCACCTTTCAAGCTTTTTAATCTTCTCAATTTGCTTCAAGTGAATTAAAACAGTTTTATCACTAACGCCGCAGCCTGCAGCTAGCTCGGACGTGGTTTGCGATGGATCCGCTTCCACAATAGCCTTCAATACTTCATTATCAACTTGGGTCTCAGGCCGTCTACGTGGCTTGTTCTGCAGGTCGAAATTTCCAGAACGAAAACGTTGGAACCAAAAACAAACTGTGTTTTCTTTTGCAACAATACCGCCATAAACATAATTCACCCTTCGAGTCGTTTCCGCAGCACTAGTGCCACGGCGGAACTCGTATTCGTAAATAATGCTATATTTTAAGTTTTCCATTTTGTAAAATGAGTGACGCAAACAGAAAAAAACAGAAGAAAAAAACAAATGAATGACGGTCATCGAAGCACAAATACATGAAGTAAATAGCTGTACAAATTTGAATTTGGAATTCCTTACCAAAGAGGAGAAAATCGTGATTAAAGTGGCCAGTACGAAAAACGCCAATTTCATATGTAAGGACCTAATATTAAATAAAAAATCGTTTTTTTTTTGTCCTAATCGATTTTATTTTTATGCCAATGTGTTATGTACCTGGAGTACTACTAAATATATATATATATATATATATATATACATCTTGAAGGACATGTTGCGTCCTACATGGCGTTATTTACCGATGATGCTGCGTCCGACTGACTTTGTGCGTCCGGCATACGGACGCAAGATTGACCGACCCTCATTTTTAGCCCAATGGTCCCTTATGATCCTTAGAATGCAATGGCGAAAAATTGGCATGGACGTAATTCCATCACTACAATGCCTTTTAGCGTATAATATAGTTCCGCCATCGTCCGACTGAAATTTGGAGGACACTAGTGTTCAGCGTATAATTTACCACGTATACTTTGAGTTCAGTTCACCGATCTTATCGTGTCCATTGAATATCGTATTTGTAAAGTTTTTATCATGTTTTCGTGACAACAATCTTGCGTCTCTTAAACATCCTTAAACGGGCACTAGGTACGGTGTCTGAGGGGCCTCCTCGGGGTTCACGAGGGACGCATGGCGCGGGGCGCGGAGCGGCAGGCTTTAGCGCGCTCGCGTACCGAAGTTTGTAAACCAACAGACATGTGCCGGCCGTGATGTAAGCTTATCTGTTCACACCAGCCTGTGCCTCTGAGCTTACCGGTTTATACATTTTTTTTATAGTGCGCTAAATCTCCACGGATACCACCCCCACGGAGACCCCCCCGACTAAAACGCACGCCGTCTTGGGTCCTTGGTTGCCGGAGGTGAGATTGCCGAAAGCATATCTCTCGCACCCCGGCAGACACTTCGGGCTGTGGGGACCTCGGTGTCCCCATCTAGCCCCGGGTACGGGGAGGCGCACTTGGCGGCACCGCCGCGGCCTGCTTCTGCTAGGGTGACAGGAGACTCCGCCGTTCACCCCTAGGCCAGCGCTCATGGAGGACGGAGGTCGTTCCATGACGACCGGTTCGCCTTCGCTCTTCGTGGGCTTCCCGGGCCCGTAGTCTAGTCCGGACCCGACCGGCCGCCTCCTTCTCGAGCATTAATTGCTCGCAGAAGGAGGCGGCCGCACCCCAAGCGTTTGCGCATCGTACCATCGCTGTGAGCAATGTGGCGAGTGTGAGGACTCCCACCCCCAGAGCCGCCACTAGGACCTGCCTGGGCCGCCGTGTCCCACGCCGGGCACTCGGTCAGCGTGTGCAGCTCTGCGTCCTCGCTCGCATCACAGTGATGGCACTCGCACGTTGGCTCCTTCCGCATCCGACACAGGTAGCTCCCGAAACACCCGTGTCCGGTAATCACCTGCGTCAGCCGGTACGAGAGGCTGCCGTGTGGCATCTCTAGCTATTCCTCCATGATGAGTTTAACCGCTGCTATTACGGCGTGCCCTGCGCTTAACCGAACGGTACCGAAAGGGTTCTCGCATCCAAGTTCCACGGTAGAGATCCGGCAAGGAGATTCGCCGCCTCCAAGGATATCGTGCGGTACCCCATAATGTCCCTGCTGGCCATTGCACGCTGCGGCCCACGCAGCAGACGCGCATTGTGGATCGTCAGGGTCTCCGCCCATATCGGGCACCCATATAGGGCAATGGACCGCAGGACTCCTGCGTAGAGTCTCCTGCAAAAGTCATCCGGCCCCCTTTTTTTTATACCACTTAGATGGCAGACAAGCACACGGCCCACCTGATAGAAAGTGGTTACCATGGACTATGGACGTATGCAACACCAGAGGCGTTACACTCGCGCTGCCTACCCTGAAGAAACCTTCTAATGCCCCTCTTGAAGAACCCCATATTGTAGTCGCTTGGGAAAACCGTGGCAGGGAGTTCCTTTCATACCGCACGGTGCGCACCGTATTCGGATGCAATGTGTGGGGATGAATTCCCTGTCTATGGCGAGCGGTGCGATGATAGAATGTAGCTGTGGGCATCATGTCAAATAATTCATCTGAGCACAAACCAATAAATAGGCGGTAGAAAACACACAGTGAGGCAAAGTCCCTCCTGAGGCTGAGAGGTTCCACATCGCCTGCGAGTATGGGACTGTCGACGAGCCTCAACGCACGTCTTTGTACCGAGTCGAAAGGATTAAGCTGGCGTGCGGGCGCTCCGGCAAAAAGATGACAGCAGTACTCCATGTGGGGTCGAACCTGTGCCTTATAAACAAGGAGTCGCTGCCCCACAGTGAAGTACTGCTTCGCCCTGTTAAGAACTCCAAGTTTCTTTGATGCCAGCTTAACCTTGTCCTCTAAATGACTGCGGTACTGGACGTCACTTGAAATGTCGACGCCTAGGATCCCGATACTCGGGGCAATGGTAAGCCGTGTGCCCAGGAATTGCGGCGCTACAATATATGGGGTTTTCTTAGCGGTGAATACACCCCTTATGTTGGGCAGCAGCAAGCGGCAGCTATGTCCTTCAATTTGGGGGCCAGTCTTCGGCGATGCTCCCCGAAGTTCCACCGGCCGTCGAGCACGAGCCCCAGATAGTTCATCTGGGACTTGATGCCGATGGAAATGTCTCTCACTATGAGGCTGGAATCTTCCGGTGGCACGCGCCGAGGCCCATGAAAGAACATGACCTCGGTTTTATACGGAGCCACCTCCAGACCCAGCCGCCGGATCCGCTCCACGACTTGGGCAACCGCGGTCGTGGCCTTCATGGTCGCTTCGCGGTATGTAGCCCCGCACGCCGTCACCAGCGTGTCATCCGCATAACACGTGACGGCGGCACCGTCCGCGAGCTCACCGCGAAGAACCCAGTAGTAACCGATATTCCACAGTAGCGGTCCCAGGACCAATCCCCGCACGACATCTCTCGCTGACGGAGCCCGGTCGCATTTGGGTACAACAAGGGGGGGGGGGGGCTGCTGGCAGCGGCGTTGTGCACCAGTGCCACCGATTCGTCCAGGTCGGTTTCCCAGGCAGGCCCGATAAACCGGTGAGTGTACGGCTTGGTGACAGCGGCGACATTAATGCCTCACTGTGCCATGCTCTGGAGCAAAAGTGCCTGAGCATCAACACAGTGGTTCGCATTCGTCTGCAGGACGCGGAGCTGAGGATCCATTATGGAACTGCCAACCGGCTTCGGCCTCCCCGCGGTGCAGGCATTGGCACCAGCCCTATGGTCGGCCGGCTTGCCCTCTGCTGCACACCTGAAGCAGTGCAACGGAGCTTCGCAACTACCGGCCTTATGATCGGGTTGGCTACAGCGGAAGCAACGGTCACCGACCGTTACCTTCGGAAACTGGCCTCCACCGTGCACTGCACCCCCACGTGGCTCACCGACAGGCACCGGAAGCACCGTGCTGGTCGGGCCTGCAGGAGCCGTACCTGCACCATCTGGAAGCCGCCAATAAGCAGGCCCCGCCCATCGGCAACCTTTGGGGCTGCCGCGATGGGGCTCTCCGACGCCTCCGCCGTCAACGTAATGACGACGGCCGTCAATCGTGGGGCGCGGAGCTTCCTCGGCGCTGTTGCCATCGCGGCAGCCTTGGCCCTTCTGCCTTTTTGGCGGCGTTCCGTCTCTGCTTGGTGGCTCCAGCTACCTCCCAGCCCCCTTACGGGGGCTCGGGGATTCAACCAGAGCCGGGCCGGGGTCCGGGGTTGCCCTTCCCCTTATCCTTGCCCTGAGCGCGACCCACGATTCTGGCTCTGCTGGTCGAATTGGCGGCTTCACCGGTTGCGCTGTTTGCGCTGGCCGCTCCGGCTGCACCGGCCGCCCCGCCAGAGCAGGGTGCGCCGACCGCTCCGGCTGCGCCTTCCGCATTGACCGAGTCGCCACTCCCAGCAACTCGGTCCCTTCTCTTGAGGGCCTCCAGCTCCGCCGTAACTTTTTGGAGTTGGCGTCGGGACTCGGCCTCCCGCCGCTGTGCCTCAGCCTCCCTCCTCGCCTGTTTTGCCATCTGGGTGGCCAGACCCTCACCGGCAGCTGCGATCTGCTCTACGCATAAGCAGAACCTACAAAACTTCGAGCTAGCGTTGAATGGTGTTGCAATAAGCAGGGACAGTCATATTCGCTTCCTGGGTCTCATATTAGATGAACACTGTAACTGGAATCTGCATGTAGATACAGTATGCAAGAGAGTAAATAGATTCGTGTTTGCTCTATGCCAGCTTAGAAATACAACTTGCGAAAAAACAGCTCTTATGGCGTACCACAGTCATGTTGGCTCAATCTTAAATTATGGCATATTACTGTGGGGTAACTCAACCGACGTAGACAGTGCCTTCATAAAACAAAAACTCGTCAGAAATGATTATATTGCTTTTTAAGATTTTGTTGACCACCGAAGTGAAAATACCTACGCTATACATTGTCACTTTTGTATGCTAACTATTAATTATATTTATTATCTATGCCTGGAGTCATTATAAACCCTTATATAGGTGGAAGCCTCTTGGCTGATAAGCTGGATACAATTATTCAAAAACAGTATTCGGAACCAATCTGTATTCAATAGTAGATGGATGTCATTTAGTTATTATAATCATTATGATATATGCAGAGCATTATACGGAATTGATTTAAACATACATTCGGATGGAGGCGGGAATGTGCATGCAGTGTTTAGTAGGTATACGCAGGTATTCAGTGTGCAAGAAAAATTTAAGAGTGAACGGACGCACAAATTCAGCTAGAAATATTTAATTTGAATATCACCATTTAATGTTTAAATTAAATTTGACGTCGACTACTGATATGATACTGATGAAAACATCTTACATACGCATTGAAAACATTAAAAATCTCACTACATTCAGTGGACGCCGCAGGGTGGTAGTTTGTAAAGACGCAAGAAGTCCTTCGCGATTTATATATATATATATATATATATATATATATATATATCGTTACTCAAAGACTGTAAAGAATCTTTGTAGATTTTACGTCCTTCTGGGCGAATTATTCGAAACTCCGGCTATCACAAGGAAAGTCTGACAGAAAGCCCTAAGCACACTGCAACCTGAGAATACAAATAATCGGCATCCACTTAAGCTAACCACTTAATTTTTTCTTTAAAATGTATTAATTTTTAGTCTGTGCCCTTTTTATATCGATAAGTAGTTATCGACAGTTTACTGGATTCCCTACTAGGCCGCCATACTGCTTTCCATTCATTCATAAAATCCAAGTTTAGGTAGGCAGTTTTTTTTCGTAGGTATGGCAGCTCTTGATACTCTAAGGCCCAACGCAAACAGAAGACGACGAGGTGAAGGTAAGATATGGATACGGCACAGCGTGGAGACGATACGGCTAGTTATTGTCAGGATAGAGCGTGATATTGATGGGATAAGACATGTATCCTCTACATAGTCTGTATACGGAGCGTGCGTCTTTGCGTCTGATCTGTTCGTGACTGAAGGCGGCAAGCGGACGGCGCAGGCACGCCGCTCCTCGCCCCCCGCCACGTCGCCAGGAGATGCAACACCGGTAAGGCGCAAGCGGCGTCTCGCATTGTATACAGTATGAATTGAGATAATAAATATAAATAAATATTCCACAACATTATATGTACACAACGCTATCTAGACCCATGGTAAGCTTTTATAGCTTGTGTTATGGAATCTAGAATGCGGATAAACATACTTAGGTATATACTTTTTTTTGTTGTAAATACATACATATTATATATAGAAACACCCAGACCAATGCAAATAGCCATATTCATGCATACAAATATTTGCACTGAGCGGGAATCGAACCCGCACCTCCTGCGTGGCAGTCGCGTGCACTACCGCCACGCCACGGTGGCTGAGATACGTGGCGTTATATTTTAAACTGTAAAATTTTCATCCATTTCTGTATTTCATTCATGATTATGATGAAAATACGATGTAATTTAACTAGTTTTTTTGTATTTTAAAGGACTTAAACATGAAATATTATTAAGTACTAGTACAGCGGTATTGTCAGCTAACTAACGAAAGATCGAGCAAGGGAGAACCTTGTCCATCCTGGTTCTGTCTCACTTACACAATTTCACTCACTAATAATAATGATACAAAAGGAAGAAGTAGGTACATATTCGAAACAAAAAAAAAACAAAAGGATGGTCAATAAGTATTATTTTCACTAAATATCATCTTGTATAATAATAATCTGAGCCGTATCGTCTCCACGCTGTGTGCGCAGTTATCGCGTCTGCGCCGTATCTGTGCCGTATCCATGTCTTACCTTCGTCGTCTTCTGTTTGCGTTGGGCCTTTTACAGTCCATCAAATCTAAGAGGTACCGTTTGACGTTTCATATTTTTCAAACCGAAACAACTTTGTTCATACGTACATTATTCAGTTTCGATAACCTTTTTCATAAAACCATGAATTTAGAAAGATTTCATTATTGTATCTAAAAATGTACAATTCTTAATATCTAAATGTAATTGAAAACTTTCAAACAAAGCAAAATAACACATATTTACACAGTAAATAATTTCTAATAGTTATATTCTTGACCTCATTACAAAGTTACGTAGTTAGGTCACTGCACGTAGTGTTGCGACTCTTCGGATACACTTGTATGCAAAAAAATCGTTTACATATACGAAAAATCGAATGTATTATTTACAAATTACACTTGACAACCAAACAAATATTTTTTCATGTGAATGGGATTTATCTCACATATTACGATTACATAACTAAATAGTTATGTAATCGTAAAATATGAGATAAAACCCATTCACCAAAAATACGTATTTATAAATCAAATATATTTGCTTCTTTAAAAAGTTGTCGAAAGCGATTTGTCGATTTTTGATTTTCGCGCCCAAATAAGTCGGGGTTTCTCGCGCTAACGCTGTCGAAATAGTAAATGGAGTCAGGGATAGTGTTTTTTACATTTATTTTTGTGTATGATAGTATGGGTTTGCATATTACAGAGAAATAAACAAATTTTTAACAAGCACATCCATTGATTTTACAATTACAATTTTTTCTTCTAAGTCTTATTTCTACGTCTAAAACTAATAAAAATAAGGTATGTAGAACCCATTCACAAAAATGTTGTTGCCTGATGTTATAAATTAACGACGTTACTGCGCGACCGCATAATGCACTGAATACACAGATACCCTAAAATAAATTAATTTAATTATTTTTAGGTCAATAGGCAAAATCGCAGGTGTCCAAGTCTCTACAATTTTTTTTTTCTGGCAACACTGCCAACTACAAGCGCACGCGGTCCGCTCGGTCGGTTCGGCGTCAGCACTGTCAGCAGTCTCTCGCCATCTTGGAAGCTGACTGTGCGCGTACTTGCTTTCTCGTTTGTGTTTTACAATTTGTGACTTGGCTATTACTTTTCTGGACTGATCATTCTTTATCCGTTTACCTTGGCAATATTTATACTGGACTCCGAACTAAGCAAGTGTTTATTAATAATGTCGAAAAGAGGACGTACTTTGAACAGCCAGGCTCGTGAATTGGTGGTGAAATTACACGAGTATTTTGAGCGTGAATCTCAAAATGGTGGACTTCTACTGCCAGTTACACAAGTTCGGGATCGCGTCGGTGAAGCTCTCGGTATTGGTAGCCGCACCGTTGGCAAAATATTAAGTGAAAAATATGGGCCTTCGGGGAGTGACAGTAACGTACTTCACACACCGAAAAAACGAAAAAGAAATAAACCTGTGACAGGCATCGATGAATTCGATAGTCATGCTATTAGAAACCATATATACGGGTATTTTACAAGAGGCGAATTTCCAACATTGGCAAAGTTATGTGCAACTTTAAAAGATGCCGGGCTGTATAAGGGAAGCATAGAGTCGTTGAGAACGGTAATAACAGGAATTGGCTTCAGATACAAAAAAGTTGACAAACGAAAAATTGTTATGGAGCGACATGACATAATTATGCAGCGACTAACATTCCTGCGCGAAGTTAAACAAATTATAAACTGGGATAATGTAATATTTTTGGACGAAACTTGGCTAAATTCCAACCATTCTGTGCCGAAAACATGGACTGATGATTCTGAAGCTTCGTGCTCGAAGGTGCCGATAGGAAAAGGTGGACGCCTCATAATATGCCATGCTGGGTCAGCGTCTACAGGCTTCGTGGAAAACTCTTTATTAGCTTTCCAATCCAAAAGCACTAAAGAGTATCATGAAGAAATGGACGCAGTAAGGTTCCGAGAGTGGTTCTTAAATTTATTACAGAATATCCCTCCTAACAGCACAATTATAATGGATAATGCCCCATACCACTCTGTGCAAATTGATAAAGCACCTACGTCAGCCAATAAGAAAGCAGATTTGGTGGCATGGCTGCAAAGAAAAGGAGTGGATGCCGACATGTCACTATTAAAAGCTGAATTATTACAGTTAGTGAAATTGCATAAACCACCAAAACCGACATATGTAATTGACCAATTGGCCGAAGAGCACGGGCACAAAGTCATACGACTTCCTCCGTACCATTGCCAATATAATGCCATTGAACTGATTTGGGCCCAAGTTAAAGGTAATATTTTATAATATTATAATAATAACACGAGTACTTCTAACATTTATAATTTAAACAATGGTTTTCGTCTGCTATCAAATAGTTACATTATTGTTTTACAGGTTATGCAGCAAGACACAACACAAAACCACCCTTCAGTGTCAAGAAAATGGAAGGTTTATTAAAGGAAGCATGTGCCCAAGTTACACAGGAAGATTGGAGTAAAGTAGTACAAAAAACAAAGAAAATAATAATGGACGACTTCGAAAGAGACGTACACTTTGATAATGTAATGGACAATCAACTGGTCATTAATTTAAATGACGATGATGACGAAGACGACGATACTAGTACTAGTAGTGAATAAAAAAATATCCTAAACATTTCTTTTATTTAATTATAACAATTGATTTCTTAAAATTCGGATATTATAGTAATCGATCTCTTAAAGTTCGGATATTATAGTAATCGATTTTTTCATCCCATCCCTATCATTCAATTGTCAGAACTGTCAAACGGTACTTCTTAGATTTGACGGACTGTAGGATCCTGTCTGTCTCTGTATGTCTTGTCATTAGTGTCATTTTCGCTCACAGTCGAAGATGTTGTGTGCGGTTAAAATTTAATTATTTTGCTCAATTATCATTATTTTATTGAAAAAGTAGAATCAATGCTGAATATCCTTTAAATCTCTGGCTTTACACTAAATTGTTGTATGAGATTCTAATCGTCTAGGCGTAGTAATTCATGTTTTGTACATCATAGTCGTTTCTTATATGCAGTATTTGTTTTAATAATCTAGAAATATGTGTGAACAAGTTGGTTTTGTTGACATTTTGGAGCCGAGGCGAGCTCAATCTTGTGTATTCAGTTTCATGTCTCGAAACTGGTATCCTCATAGGACACAAATTCTGGAAAGGCACTATTCACCACAAGACCTCAAAAATATTGTAGCGAATTCTACTTATTTGGATGCTATCATAGAAGCAGTAAGTATAATATACTATTTATTTTTATTTAACTTCAATGAATAATTATTTGTAGATTTAAAAAAATAATATACAATTTGTACCTATTAACCTGAATAGCTTATACAAGTCATGAGTAATATTGTAATGACTTTATTTATTGTCTAGGTATCAATAATAAGCATGTTGTATTGTATTATTACTAATAAAATAGTAACTATAAATTTTATTTTTCCCCAATGGGAAAGAGACACTGTTCACTTACAATGGCCCACAAAAAAGGCTTAGTGTGGGTAAAAGAGTCCCCTATCCTATCCTAAGAGACATCATATAGTACTCTTTGTGTATTATTGATATAAAAAAAAAACACAATTCTCAAGCCATGGGATAGATTTAGTACCATATGGGCTTAACATTATTTTGAATATTTATTTTTAAAACTGCTTGAAAAATACTAACAAGTTGAAATGGAGTCCCTGTTGAAATAATAATTATTTAACTCGCCCCCTAAGACCCCTATAACCCGACTCCCGATGTCTTGCTCTGTAAAGTGAAACCGTGATAGAGATGTATTACATTATTACCAAAAATTTCCACAGGCTTCCCTTTTAAAAATATTCACCTTTACTTCAACAAATAGATTTGCAACTCAAAAATATTAGTAACTCACTATCTTGTCCTTGTGTTCCAACCCCATTCCAGCCTCGACCACAGATCCCCGCAATTTTGTTCTAAACACCTTGTTTAATATACATAGAAGTAATTTTCTATCACCATTTTACCTAACTGCCAATGAAGTTTTATGTCTTTCACACCTATCTTGTTACTTATCTGAAATCTAAACAAATAAATTAATATTCTATTTAGGTACATAATAATAACATTTTAACTAAACTTTTTGTGCCTTAGGAATGTTCCAGAACTGGTTTAAACAAAATCAAATTGCATCAAGAAGTTCATGCTTATTTAGAAGAAATGGGTCTGGATAAAAAAGTACATATCATCAGATGGATGGGCATAATATTCTTGAAGCTTTCATTGATGATGAAGATCAAAATGTTTGTCAATGAGGCAGCTGTTCTAAACGTAAGACTGATGACTAGCACTGCTAACCTTTTTAATTTTTTTTCCATCTCTTGTGGGTTCATGCTGAGGATCATTTACTGCACACTTTTATATTTCACTACATTTGGCTATAAGGATGTGTAATGCAAGTGTGTAGGTCTCATAAGATTGCTAGGGCCTAACCTCATTTGCTTAGGGCACGCCTTAATAGCGGCGGTAAGACCCATCATTGAGGAGTGGCTAGAGAGGCCACACGGCAGCCTCTCGTACCGGCTGACGCAGGTGATTACCGGACTCGGGTGTTTCGGGAGTTACCTGTGTCGGATCCGGAAGGAACCAACGTCCGAGTGCCATCACTGTGATGCGAGCGAGGACACAGAACTGCACACGCTGACCAAGTGCCCGGCGTGGGGCACGCCTAGGCGGGTCCTAGTGGCGGCTCTGGGGGTGGGAGTCCTCACACTCGCCACATTGCTCACAGCGATGGTACGATGCGCGAACGCTTGGGGTGCGGCCGCCTCCTTCTGCGAGTAAGTAATGCTCGAGAAGGAGGCGGCCGGTCGGGTCCGGACTAGACTCCGGGCCCGGGAAGCCCGCGCAGATCGAAGGCGAACCGGACGTTGGAAGTCGCAGAACGACCTCCGTCCTCCATGAGCGCCGGCCTGGGGGTGACCGGTGGAGCCGCCTGTCACCCTAGCAGAAGCAGGCCGCGGCGGCGGCGCAAAGTGCGCCTCCCCGTAACCGGGGCTAGATGGGGACCCTGTGGTCCTACAATCCGAAGGGGGCCATCTCGAAAGAGATGGTCCTGGGTCTGCCGGGGTGCGAGTGATATGCTTTTGGCAATCTCACCTCTGGCAACCAAGGACCCAAGACGGCGTGCGTTTTAGTCGGTTCGAGTCCGACATAACCACCTCCACCGGCTCCGTGGGGGTGGTATCCGTGGGGATTTATCGCACGATAAAAAAAAAGAAACCTCATTTGCTAGCCAGCTAGCCAGTATATCTGCTGATTAACAGATGAAGCTCAGCTCTGGTTCCTTCCTGTTGGGTTTGGGGGTTTGAAGGGCAATTGTGTCTAAGATAAGCTAAATCAGGAGTAGCAACTAGGACTAGGACTGTATGATGACAGCAAAAGGGTGTCATCTCTTGGTGGTTACGTATCATAACACCGAAATTCTAAATCCCGAAGTTAAAAACCCCGAATGTACGAAAAACCGAATTACAATATACCGAAGTTCAAAATCCCGAAGTGATTTTGATATGTTACAGATAGTTGGATACCTATTACATTGGGACCTAAACATAAACTGGCGAAATGTGGGTGCTAGCACCTCTGCCTACCCTTCGGGGAATATAGGCGTGAGTTTATATTATGTTATGTTATTATTACAAGTAACCTAACACGAAGGGTATGACGGAGCGGAGTTTCTGCATTAGGCTTCGTGGTATTTTTTTTTAATAACCATCTGAACAAAATCAACCAAAAATCTAGGTTTCAGGATTTTGAATTTCGAGATTCTGTACTTCGGTATTTTGAACATTCGGTCAAACGAACATTCGGGATTTTGATTCTCAGTCTTTCGTACATCTGTATTATGAAATTCGGTATAATGAGCTTCGTGATTATGATATGTAACCGTCTTGGTACATAGCCACGAATTAATTAATAAACAGCTAATTGGGATGCGTCAATCATTACCACACTGAGATTATAAGGGAGTGATGCCCCTGATGTTGCACATCTTCATAGATCCTGATAACCACTACCAATCAGGGAAAACACGAGATGATGACGGCTAATCCTACTCATTTACTTTTGAATTTACGTCTGCACATTGATTATTTGCGATCATTCGTCAGCTTGGTATGTCCCCGGCGTTATACATGCATTTTATAAACAAATTAACCAAACATATGATTGGAGGATCTGCTATAAGTGTGAAGCCTCTTTTATACTGCAGCGCGCGCACCTATTGCGAAAAACGCGACCGGTCGGTGTAAGGATATAACGGCTATCCGTGTGATTCCAGAGTTATACTCAATTTTCATATTTTATTCATATAAAAATTTCATTAAAAAAATTCTACTCGTTCATATTTACATTCATTGGTCCCATATCACTATAGTAGCGTAGTATTGAGCAACCAATCCCATTTCAAGCCAAAGAACTGAGAAGTTTCTATGTATTTTAAGCCCGATTTTCGATCCATAGTGTGGCGACATGCTTCTATATGAAAGAAGCCATAAGCCAGCTGCCTTTTCACTACATCCTCTCGCCCTTCCGTAAATATGAATGACCTCATACCGACACTTCCAACGCATTAAATACTAATGACACCCAGAACGTTAATTCTCGTAAGGCTCACAGCCCAGAAGAACACTATTCAGAGATCAGTTATTTTCATCATGAAAATTATTTTCACTCCCGCTGTTACCGTTAAGTAAATATAAATATTAGGTCCTTACATATGAAATTGGCGTTTTGTATGGGAGGAACAAAAAGTCGAATATTTTTAAATATAATATATTTAATTAATCAAAGTATGAACCATTGTTTTCTATGCACTTTTGCCATCTCATAGGTAGTTCAATGAACCCTTTACTAAAAAAACCAGTCGGACGGGAATCAATAAAATCTGTGAAGGCGATTTGGACTGCCCCATCAGAGTTGAATTTTTTCCCTTGCAAGAAGTTGTCCAAATTTCGAAAAAATTGATAATCTGTTGGAGCAAGGTCCGGGGAGTACGGAGGATGTCTTAGACATTCCAATTGAAGCTCTTCTAATTTGGTAGCCGTCTGTTGTGCGGTGTGTGGTCTAGCGTTGTCGTGAAGCAGCAGTGGCGTGGAGCGATTGACCAGCCTAGGTTGTTTAGCCGCTAGCTTTTCCATCATTGTTTGCAATTGCTGGCAACAGACATCAGCCGTAATAGTCTGACCAGATTTGAGAAAACTAATGAACAATACTGGCACTAGTCCACCAAACGCTCACAAGTAACTTTTTTGGGGTTAATTTTCGCTTGGGGCAGGATTTGGCTGGCTGGCCAGGATCCAACCATTGCGCTGAGCGCTTCCGATTATCGTAAAGAATCCATTTTTCATCACAGGTAATGATTTGGTTTAAAATACCTTCATTATTGTGCCGGTTCAGTAACGTAACGCAGCAGTCGACGCGCGTTTGCCGGTTTGTGTCAGTCAATTCGTGAGGTACCCACCTTTCAAGCTTTTTAATCTTCCCAATTTGCTTCAAGTGAATTAAAACAGTTTTATCACTAACACCGCAGCCTGCAGCTAACTCGGACGTGGTTTGCGATGGATCCGCTTCCACAATAGCCTTCAATACTTCATTATCAACTTGGGTCTTAGGCCGTCCACGGGGCTTGTTCTGCAGGTCGAAATTTCCAGAACGAAAACGTTGGAACCAAAAACGAACTGTGTTTTCTTTTGCAACATGACCGCCATAAACACCATTCACCCTTCGAGTCGTTTCCGCAGCACTAGTGCCACGGCGGAACTCGTATTCGTAAATAATGCGATATTTTAAGTTTTCCATTTTGTAAAATGAGTGACGCAAACAGAAAAAAACGGAAGAAAAAAAACAAATGAATGACGGTTATCGAAGCACAAATACATGAGTAAATAGCTGTACAAATTTGAATTTGGAATTCCTTACCAAAGAGGAGAAAATTGTGATTAAAGTGGCCAGTACGAAAAACGCCAATTTTATATGTAAGGACCGAATATATCATAGTGGCATGTACGGTTATACGGCTACATAATAATTTTATTATGTAGACTGCTGACCCGGTGACATTCGTACCGCCAATTTTCTTCCGCCCGCGTGGCGTCCGATTCCGTGCCCCCTGCACCTTCTACCATATTAAGCATGTATTATACATATACCTTACTCTTGAATCACTCGTATCTATTAAAAAAAAACACTTTAGAATCCGTTGCGTAGTTTTAAAGATTTAAGCATACATAGGGACGGACAGACAGCGACAGCGACTTTATTTTATACTATGTAGTGTAAACACATTGCTACGTAAATCAACCCAGGAATCGAACTCGCATCGCGCGCAAACTAAGTAAATTAGTCAGAAATAGTTTCGCTCTCATTAGCAGGTACATTCTTACATACTTTAACTTAAAAAACTAACGATGTTGATAACATTGTTTGTTACTTTTAAACAGTGTCATGGTAATTATAACTAACTGTACCTTGAGTCATGAGTATAACAAAAACTGTAATTACCTATATCTTCCCACACCTTAATCTTTCAAATCTCAGTTCGGTTTAAAATCTTATCTAACGTTTATTTCGCATCGATCCTAGTACAGTCAGCTTCAGAAAGATAATGATTTTAATATCTATTTTTATTCCCTTCCAGTAGACAGATTGTTCTAATATTTGGTACACACTTTTAGTTCGGATAATAATACAATTTAAATCAATAAAACAGTTTTATTTACTTTTGATAATAGAGTTCTTAGATCATTTTGAGACTTCATCGTCAAGATATTTCTGACGTTGATTGTACATCCTTAGGCCGCTGTTTTACTGACGTTTCATGAGCGTTTACCCTTCAACGACTGCGCAGCGCCAACAATGTGAAGACGTAACGTAAACGTCGCGAGTTTCTTCCGTTTCTTGGTGTATCCAGGGTTGATAACAATTAACCCTGGAATATTATTAATTCTGGTTATTTTGTTGCCGTATCTATAATATTTTAAATATAATATTGTTACGAATGTGACGTAACATGTCAAAGCATCGGAACGATAAATTCGAACTTATTGTCAATAGCAGCTCTGACTGAGCGGTTTAGACAACGCCTGCCAAAACGAAGGTCGACGGTTCGAATCCCGGTGTCACGATATGTGGTTTTTGTGTTTTTCTTATTTATGTAAATCTTTATTTGGTAAAGGTAACAGAAGATTCTATATTTAAATTCTTCTAGTTATTAGCAGAACATTCTGGAAGAATAAAAATGAGAAACGAAATGAAGATCAAAAATATAGTTTAGCTCTTCTAGGAGAGCATAGAAAATTCTAGAGAAATAATAAAATGAATATCGAAAAGACGATCGAAATTAAGGGTATAAAAGGAGCTGTCAGAGCCGTGAAAGGACAGTCAAGTTTGGGAGTTCAAAGTGAACAGAAGAAGAAGAAGAAGAAGGAAAAAGGAAGAAAAGTGAGAAAATAGTGAAAAGTGCAGTAAATTGTGCAGTCGCGCTGTGAGTGTCGTGAAAGTGCAGTGACCGTGCAGTACAGTCGCGCTGTGAGTGTAGCGAATAAGACTGAAGTGCAGTAGTGCAACGTGTGTTACAGTCGCGTCGTGAAGTGTCGCGTTCAAGGTTTTGCTGTTGGGGTGAAAATAAAGCGGTCTCACATACGAAGCTGTTTGTTTCCAATCCCGTTACCCATCTCCCGTAACAATATATAAATATAATATACATAGGAAGGGTTGGATATCTCATCTTCACTGTACAGTCAGTGTCATAAATATCTAGACGAAGTCTCAAAATGATCTTGAAACTCTCGTATTAAGAACAAATTAAACTGGATTATTGATTTATATGGTACCTACTATTGACCAAAGTAAAGGCGTGTACCAAATATCAGACCAACCAGTCAACTTTTGAGTACTTTGTACGTCAACATCTTTCTTATACTAACTGTACCTGTAGGTATGTAGTCAAGCTATAAGTAAATTAATCATGCAACTTATCAGGTATTGTAGGTACCTAGGTATATTACCATGAAAATAACTAAGTATTAATATTTGTAGCTGAGGTCAACGATGGGCAAGAATCCAGTATTATTCCTGCCGACACATAGAAGCTATGCAGACTTCTGCCTGATGACATATTTATGCTATCACTATGATATAGACTTCCCTGCAGTGGCAGCCGGCATGGGTAAGTAAACGTGTATTCTACGACATTCTAGCGCCATCTAGACACTTATAAGTAACTAGTAGTAACTAGCTTTAGCCCTCGGTGCCGCCCGCGTGGATATTGGTTAGCTCGACCAGACAGCCTTTTTTTGTCCGTGCGAAAATCCCCTCGGACACCCCCCCTGCCGGAGCCGGAAGTTGAGGTTATGTCGGATTCGAACCGACTAAAACCGCACACCGACTGTGGGTCGTGGTGCTAGGCCGGAGGTGAGGTTGTCATCGACATATCCCTCGCACCCCGGCTGACCCAGGGCCATCCCTTACGGTTTGGCCCTCCTCGGGCTTACGGTTTGGCCCTCCTCGGGCTTACGGTTTGGCCCTCCTCGGGCGACCAGACAGCCTATGTGTTAATCCAGGGTGTCGGCTAACTCCATACCAATTTCATTAAAATCGCTCCAGCCGTTTACACGTGATCCATCCATCCATCCATCCATCCATCCATGTAACCATACTTACAAATTTTCACGTTTATAATATTATGTAGAATGTTCTATTCCATTTTATAATAGGCTATTTGTCTAGGTCGTCGATTTTTCCAAATACTGCTTAATATGTTAGCTTGTTCTGAAAAGATATACCTTGCAAAAACAATATTGCTTAATTAAACTGAAATTATGACTTTTCATTATTTCAAAAGTCAAAATATAACAATCAAATTCAATTTAAATATAAAACTTATTATATTCCTCATTAAATTTCAAATAACTTTTATTATGAACTATATAAATGTAAATGCAACGTAGACTGGGATAAATGCGATATTCTCTTGCACTCCATACATAATAATTATACTACACGCAGCTGAAGTGTGACGTCCAATTACGGACGATTTTGTGTGGGGCAT
Organism: Eilema sororculum; assembly: GCA_914829495.1. Lineage (NCBI taxonomy): Eukaryota > Metazoa > Arthropoda > Insecta > Lepidoptera > Erebidae > Eilema > Eilema sororculum. The sequence continues at coordinate 9,389,593 of OU618553.1, read as the reverse complement.
TTTCGGGCGGCGCGGCGCGAGAAATCAAATATCATGAAAACTATTTGTCGTACGAAAGTTTCACTTTTACAGTTCAATAAATTGTTAAAAAGTGGTCATTTTTCGAAAGTACAAAAGTCAAATAGCCTATTCCCGCTCTTGAAACTCGAGTTATAATTACAGATTTCTACTCAATGGCGGTGATGGGGCGTTGCATGCGCGAGACGGGCGCCTTCTACATTCGCCGCACTCTGGTCGGTAACCCACTGTACGCTGCAACTCTCAGACAATATGTACGGACCGTGGTTACAAAGCATGGGGCGCCTATTGAATTTTTTTTAGAAGGCACACGGAGTAGAAGTAATAAGAGCATGCCGCCTAAATACGGTAAGAGATTTCAATATTCATATTTTCAGCCTTCCTGTAAACACACGTAAGGTAATCAGAGAGAGATAAAGGCTAAAAAGACTAATCAATATTATTAATTATAATTATTTGCATTTTTTTGCTGACTCAGTTCCGCATTTTTAGCTATTAAGTTAGATATAGTTCTATTTTCTAATATTATCGGTAGTACCTATACCTACGTATAAAGCGACTCCATCTAATATCTTTCGGAATAAACTGCAAATTTGGTTATAAACATCACGAAACACATAAAGATGATACATACTGTTATGCCAGCGGAGCAAATACAATTAGCTGCTGACATTGACGCAAACACAGTTTGATGCTTTGATGATTATGTGGTAAATATACACTTGTGAACAAATATAACATAGATTGTTTGTTGTGTGGAAACGAGGTGCGTACGAAAACCGGAATAATTTAATGAGCCGATTGTTAATGTTCAGAATACTGTGAACGCGCGCTGCCATGAAGGTACTAATATTTTCCCAATGTATTTTTTTAATTTTTGCAGATATCAGAAGGAACTTTTTAATGTAGGTATTGTATGTATAAAAAATATATAATTTTGTTTAGAGATATACATTGAGGCGGACGCTGAGCTTCGAAGGCAACGTAGCCTCGGATGCAATCGGGATAATACGTCCACCTACCCGCACTTTACACGCGTTATTATGCGTTGTGTAGAAAGTCGAACAAGTGCGTCCACCTACCTGCATCGTACGGATCGCACTTTTCATGCGCATATTAAAGCATAATAATGCGTTGCGTGCGCTGCGGGTATGTGGACGCTAGGCTTTAATGTAGATGGTGACATCCTGAACTTAGCTACCTAAAGACAGCGTGAGTTATAGTTATATCTTGATCCCAAGATACCCAAGTTGCGAGAGAAACGATGCCATGGTGCGCGCTGATTCTTTTGATATAATCTATGATGGGTAAATTTGAGTTCTTCCGACGCCGCAGTACCCTGTGATATGCTCAAAAGACACCCAAAAAATGCGTATTGCGCATATAGACTAAGTACGCTTTATGATGTCACTGGGTCAAGATATAATATCCCGGTTGCTATACACTTAGTTTGATCAGTTTTTTTTTTTTTTATAAAGGACACGTCAAATTTGTCGCCCCCAGTCTGGCAAGTGGGAAGCCTCGTGCTTTACAAAGTTTGTGTTTACGATACCTATAATTATGTTGTATTTATTTTGTTAACAGGCATGTTATCGATGAGTTTAATGCCGCTGTTCGCGCACGAAGTAACGGACATCACAATAGTTCCTATCAACATCAGTTACGACCGCCTTGTGGAGCAGTCTCTCTTCGCGTATGAACATCTAGGAGTGCCCAAGCCTAAGGAGTCGACTGGGGTGAGTACTCCCTCACTGTAATGCTGCAGTGGAGTTTGTTGCGCCGTTTCTTCTCCACCAACGCTTATTGATGTCAATAAGAACCCACTAGGAGTATGTTGTTCTACATTGAATAAAAATCTTTGACTTTCGACTTTGACTAATGATTTTGTGAATCGTTGTAGAAAAAGGTCGCACGTAAATAGGTCACCTTTTAATGTACTAGGTACGTCATGTCAGTTATCTTCAAGTTATTTAACCATTTCGTGTACTTATTTATATATAGATTATAATTAATTCATTATTGTGTTAAGAATGGGTTCAAATAAGTTAAATGCTAGTGTGCCTACTTTGTGAGGTTCGAACCAGGACATTACATTACCAGACGTTTCGTTATGAAGCGCTTTGAATAGAGATTTACGTAGGCAATGAATATACTATGAGTGTGTAATAATAAAATTAACATAAAAGAAACGAATCCGGTAAGCCATTAATTGTTTAACTACTTAGATTTTCATTTTCCTACCACATAACAATTGCCTCTTTCCTGTGTACCTATTAGTTTGTTATCGACATAGTAAAGAGGCCAACAAATTATGAGTTCTGCAGCCAAAGTGTCGAAAAAAAACCAAAGTTACTTATAATTATTTTAATTAAATGAAAATTATAGTAATACAAAGTAATGAAACCTATTCGATGCTAGAATTAGGAATGCACATAATTTTAATAAAACACAAGACATCGATTCGCGGTGTCAGCATTTGGAAGCTCGAACGGGCGTCATCGGCGCGGTGGCGTGATCGCTGCGTCGGCGTTTCCGTTGTCGTTGCTATGTCCCTTGAACGTCGTGCGCTTGCGGCGTCAGCACTCTCCTTTAGGGATCCGTACTTAACACCTCCATCCCCAGAACAGCAACTATTTTGTCATATTAAGGAAAAATGTTGCTGGGACCTCCTTGTGTTCCTTAGTTACTTCTTCCTGAGCAGGGATCTTGAGAGTTAGCTGCTTCTCCAGCATCTGCATCTGCGGCTTATTACAAATATGACAATGTTAGCTGCACACGCAACGATAGTATAAAGAGGTATCGTTGTATGGTATAGGACAGGCGAATGAGTTTTCTCTATGGCTTCTGTAGATAAGGGGATCTTTTGGTAGGCGTTTTTCAAATGATGGCGGCTTACAAGTGCCTGGATATAATCGGTTTCACTGCGTACTAGAAGAATTATCCTTTTTTCACAGAGATATTTGGTGCTGTACTTCGGGCATTCAGCCTCTATGTACACGAATGATTTCTCGATTGTTGCTATATAAGGAGTAGGAAGTACAAGGGCTAATTGGTTTTTTTTCTTTATTAGGGACAGTGGATAATTTTTATAAATCGTATATCCATCTCTCGGGAGTCTTTAGGAAATTTATAAACTATTACTATTCTTTTCTCATCAAAGTATGAACCTGGTTTGATCAAATTATAGTATTCTCATAATTCTAAACTGATTACTTAGTCTTGGCTAAAGGAATGGTAATGTGTAGTTAATCTAGTCGGTCCTAGTTTGTATAGTAAAAGTCCTGGTCTGTCAGCTAAGGTCTCAAGTCTGTTGTCTTCTGGATGCGTCGATCAGTAGTAGCAGACTCTTGTAACACTTGGTTCCCTTTAGGTAATCTTTTTAGTCGCGATTTAGCAACAGGGCCACGTTTTTTCGACGTGTAAATGTGAATGGGCAAGTCGGCTAGGACTGTATCCTGTGTGAAGCGTGGGGCAACTTTCTGGCGACTAGCGAGGGGGTTTCTTATAAAGACTTGTTGCTGGGGTAAGTACTCTATTTCAGGCTCACGGGTTTTATTCCTATTTTCGATTAGGGATGTCCGATTAGCGAGAGAGGATTCGTTGATTATCTCATATACCTGTTTCATCTGCTGTCTATGATTCTGCGCGTATTGCTGTAAGATGTGTTCAGTAAAGTCAATGTCGATTGGGTCTCTGGGGTCAAAGTGTCCATTCAATAAGTCAAACGGTCTACACTTGGTAAAACTGTGTATAGAGCTATTGTATGCTATTAAGGCGTATGGGACAAGATTAACTACAGGTTCACTTTTATGCTGTAGCTTAAGAATTCTAATATGCTCTAATAATGTCGAGTGAAAGCGTTCTATGTTACCATTATCGTTGGGACTATGGGGTAAGGTTTTATGGTGAACTATTTTATGAATACGCGTTATCTCTGAGAACAATTGGTTTGTAAATTCAGGGCCATTGTCAGTAATAATAGTCATGGGTAACCCGTGGTGAGTACAAAATTTTAATAGTGATTGGATTATGCTAATGGCTGTGCCGTCTCGCAAGTGATAAGCTTGACCATATTTTGTGAAAACGTCTATGAAGGTCGCGTATTTCTCTGATTCTACTGTGAAAAGGTCCATGTGAATAATTTCTAGTGGTTTTGTAGCTGGTGGTACTATATTAAAATGTGGTCTGATTGGATTTCTATCGTATTTAGCCTGTCCACAGATGGTACATTCGTTAATAAATTTGGCAATCTGTTCCTTCATTTTTGGCCAGTAATATTTTCGCGAAAGGGCTAAATGACATTCGGTTATACCACGGTGGTTTGTTTTACCATCGTGATAGTGCTTAATGATCTCCTGCTGTCTCAGATACTCTTTAACGTTCTCTAATTCTGTCTTAGTTAATACTAGTTTAAGGGCAGAGCTTTTAAATTTGTCTTGTATAATAGGTACTATGGAATACATGGCTAATGGTGGATTTATTAGTATAGCTGTCTTAACCTTTGGGTTAACGTATTCCTTGATAGCATTAATAACATCTGACTCTAAATTGGTTTCAGAAATCTGGATTGCTGTTCTTGTGTGACCTTCGAAGGGCTTAGTCACTATGGGTCTTCGCTTTATGTCACCAACTATTGTAAAGTGGATCTGTCTATGAAATTTGTTAAGGGGCTCGTCAGTGATAGGGACTTCCAAAATGGGATGTTCGTTACTGGTATGTACGGTGTCAGTTGAGGAATTAGTCTGGTTAGCGGGTAAGTTTAATGGGTTAGAGTCTTCTGTTACAGGATCATCGTTGTTAATAACTATAGTGTCAGTCAGAGAGTTGGCACGTTGGATTGGTGGTATTGAGGGGTTATTTATCATTGAACTTAAGTCGTTGATACTGTTAATTACCGAATTAATCTCGTCAGTCTCGTTATTGTGTATCTCTACGCGAGAAAGGGCATCTGCATTGGTGTTAAATTTTCCTTTCTTATAAATTACAGTAAAGTCGTATTCGCTCAGTTTAAGTCTCCATCTTGTCAATCGTGAGTTGGGCTCTTTCAAGTTCATCATCCATTGTAACGGTTTGTGGTCAGTCAGTATCTTGAACTTCCTACCAAATAGATATGGCCTAAAGTACTTGGTAGCCCATACTATGGCTAACAGTTCTTTTTCTATTGTGCTGTAGTTTATTTCACTTTCGTTTAACGTACGAGAAGCGTAACAGACTGGTTTATCAGAACCTACAGGTCCTTGTGATAAAACTGCTCCTATAGCGACATTCGAAGCGTCTGTGGTAAGATTAAACTCTCTATTAAAATCCGGGTACTGTAGAATGGGATCATTAGTTAATAAAGTTTTACATTTATTGAAGGAATTAACATACTCGGGGCTATGGACCACTTTGTTACCTTTCTTGAGACAATGGGTGAGGGGTTTCGTGATGCGTGCGAAGTCCGGGATAAATTTTCGGTAATAACCGAGAAGACCTAAAAACTGTTTAATCTCCTTGGGGGTGTTCGGAATGGGATACTTTTGAATGGCTGAAATTTTGTCGGGATTAGGCTTAATGCCATCTCTACTTATTATGTGACCAAGGTAAGCGGTCTCTAACTTTAAGAATTCTGATTTATCCATCTGGATTTTGAAATTGGATTCTTTAAGCCTTTGGAAAACTCTTTCCAGGTTTTCTAAGTGTTCCTGGAGTGAAGAACTGAATACAATGATGTCGTCTAGGTATACCAGACAAATGGTATTCTGGAGACCTCTGAGGACATTATCCATGACTCTCTGGAACGTGGATGGAGAATTTTTGAGACCCATTGGCATACGAGTATACTCGAAATGCCCATGCTCTACATTGAATGCGGTCTTGGATATATCCTGGGGATCCATTTCCACCTGGTAAAATCCACTTGCTAGATCTAAGGTTGTAAAGTATTGGCATCTACCTAACTTGTCCAGGACATCGGTGATATTTGGTATGGGGTACTTGTCATCTATTGTCTTTTCATTCAATTTACGAAAGTCAACTACGAGACGCCACTTCTGTTTTCCGGAAGCATCCATTTTCTTGGGTACAACCCAAATGGGTGAACTCCATGCAGAGTCAGAAGGTCTGATTATACCCTGCTGTAACATTTTCGTAATTTGGTCTCTGACTTCCTGTCTATGAACGAAAGGATAACGATAACTTTTGGTGTACACGGGTACCTCGTCGGTCGTACGAATTCTATGTTTGATCTTATTAGTAAAAGTCAACGGTTCGCCATCTATATAGAATACATCGGCATAGCGGCTACAGAGTGTTAAAAGATTAGCCTTTTCTTCCTCATTAAGATGGTCTGTACGTAATCGCGATAGCACATCATTTACACGGTTTGGCTTCTCAGTCGGCGTGCAATTAAAATTGAATAATTCTGCACTAGCGGGCTGATCTAACGAGAATATAATGTCATTAGAAGTTGGGTTTTCTATTTCTACGTAACCTCGGCTATTAGTTACAGTAGTCAGGCATTCATGTAAAATACAATTGCAAAAAATTTGTTCTTCAATGAAAACATCGCCATCTGGGGCATTTATGGGTACCTTGATTATTTTTGAGCTATTGGCTGGAATAATGTCTTCATATAAATTTACATTACGGGAGTTATATAGTTTAATCGGGTTCGTAGCATTTCGCGTAACTAAGTTGAAGTCTTTTAGATTTATATTAGCTTCCAATTGAGATAATATATCTAAACCTAGTAAACCATCAAAATAATCGTGAAAACGGTATACGAATAACTTAATACTATCACTCTCATTAAATTCAGTAAAATTTGGTAAAGATATAGAATAATCGCTTCGGCTAACACCATGTATATTTGTTACTTCGAAAGGGTCAAAATTAAGGGGATAGTCTGAGAAAAATTCTTGTACAGCCTCGGGGCTTATAAATGACTGGTTCGCGCCAGTGTCTATCAAAAATTTTAAAGGGGGAGAACCAATTTCTATGTATGGTAACTGTCGCTGGGTTTGCAAGTTAATATCTATCCTGACTCCTTTGACTTCGTGTTCAACTGAAAATCCTGAGTTGGACCTGTCTGGCTGGGCCCAGGTTGCGGTTCTATCTCTTGTACTACTTGATTATTATCATAAGTCGGTTCAGTAAAAGTCATGTCAGTGTTATAGTCATAGCTGTAAGGGTGATTGTAATTATTAAAGTCTGTATAATATTCAAATTCGGGTGCACAGTAATACTCGTTCGAATAATAGACATCATCGGGCAACAGATATTCGTTGAGATTAACTTCACGGGTCTTGAAATAATTAGTAGGTGGTGGGTTACCAGATTTTCGCCAATCGTGACTTGACGACATCGGTAATGGCCTAGGGGTAAAATGTTGGACACCACTCATGGGTTTCACACTAGCACCACCGGCTTGTGGCGGGGCGTTATTCCTAGGTGGTAACCTGAACAAATTGCTCTGTGGGTGGTAATTGGTCGGTTGTGAACGGAACATCTGCTGTGTTCTTGTAGGAAACCGGTTGTGTTGGAATTTAAATGCTGGGTTTGGATTTTGATAAGGCCGTTGTGCCATAGGGGCTGGCCAGTTAGCAACAGGGGGACGCGGAACACTTGGCGTACTTAACGGTATATGGAATGGCGTAGCAGGCTTAGGGGCGCTATGTGTCTTTGGACCGTCATTGCGCTGTTGCAGGTACATAACGTTTAGCTCTTCCTGCACATACTCAAGAGCCTTTTCAATCGAATCTGGGCGCATGCATCGTATACGCGATCCCAAGGGTTCCTTTAACCCACGTACAAAAGCCTGCATAGCTACTTTCTTATAGAGGGTTCGTTTAGCGTCTATAGTCGTCTGTAATGTCTCATGTAACGTCACGTATGTCATTATAGTACTAAATAATGTCTGGCACTGGTCGTAGAACTCCTGTGGGGATCTATTATCCTGTCTAGCTAAAGAGAGGTCATTGTATAACGCAGTTTCATCCCTTTGGTCAGAAAAGTTATTGATTAGGGCGGCTCTGATGCCTGCCCAGGTTTCTGGTATGCCGTTCGCATTGATGGTTGAAGCGGCAGACCCTGTGATTTTGTTTAATATGCCATTCAACAGACATATATTGGCAAGCTCGTTGCCTGGCTCAAGGCTAGCATATTGGGTAACGATTCTATCACAAATATTAATGAATCTCGTTAACACATTATGGTTACCGTCGAACTCCGGCACCAGGCGTAAGGCCTTGAAAATAACATCGGGGTCATAAGGCATATTTGGTTCAAATAAAATGCTTAAATTAAAATCAAAATCACTATATAAATGTCTAGATCTATCTGCTAGTTGCCGGCGAGCCTGACGCGATGCAGGGTCCCGGATATACGATTTTTCTGGGCGAAAAATTTTGGAAATGCTTAGGATAAGACGGGAAGCAACACGAGAAAGATTCAAGTGTACTTACATTAAATATATCATCTCTGGTTCTTCTCCGTAGATCGAAGTCTGGATCCTTCACTCGGCGCTGCAGCTCAGTAGATTCAGGATTCTCGTACCGTGGCTTGATAGCCGCCCGGGCGACTCGCGAACGCGAATTATCGATGCTAGATAGTCCTAAGTGCTCGCGAACCGGCCCGCGAGAATCCTACCGACTGCGCCAATTATGAGTTCTGCAGCCAAAGTGTCGAAAAAAAACCAAAGTTACTTATAATTATTTTAATTAAATGAAAATTATAGTAATACAAAGTAATGAAACCTATTCGATGCTAGAATTAGGAATGCACATAATTTTAATAAAACACAAGACATCGATTCGCGGTGTCAGCATTTGGAAGCTCGAACGGGCGTCATCGGCGCGGTGGCGTGATCGCTGCGTCGGCGTTTCCGTTGTCGTTGCTATGTCCCTTGAACGTCGTGCGCTTGCGGCGTCAGCACTCTCCTTTAGGGATCCGTACTTAACAAACACCTTTCATAAAATACTTATGTGCCTACATAGATAAAACTATAAATAAGTTGATTTACTATAATAGTGACACATCTAATTTTTTTTATTGAAAACACACGATGTTTTTAAATAAATCATTAATATTTTACCGTACCACGATAGCGAAAGTTATGATAAGAAACAAAATGTTAGCGCTATTCTGACTGATAATATAACTTTGGCTTTTTCGCACTAAAATCCTCACCGATACCACCCAATAGTGGGAAACACGGTGTCCCCAACTCTCCACCGAGTTGATCGAAAAGGTGAAGGGGTGACTATTTGCATTCTCTCCACTAAGACACAGTGGAGTGCTTGTCTGAGGACACATGGAAAGCTTCAACGTGGCAACATCCGCCTCAGCCTCTAATGCGGGAGTGAGGCGGTTCCGCGAGTGTTGCCCGTTCCGGACGAAACCACCTCCTGATAAAATAAACTAAGATCTATACGGCCGAGGAGTGCCAATTTATCAAATCACGGACTCAATAGGCTCGCGTTGAACAGTTCTTTTGTTGGATTTCAAATTGGCCTCCTACAATGTGTTTGGCCTTTCACCTGAAGCACATTGTGGGACCTTTCAGTCATTTTCATCGGCCACGATTAGATAAAATGACCGGATTATCTAATCATATCCGAATAAAAATGTTTAATTATCTTTTGACATGAAGATAATATCTACTAATAACTACTTATTATGTGTGAGAGGCCTATGTCCAGCTGTGGACTGCGGTGGGCTGAACAACATTGCTTTTTCCGCAAATTAACCTCATCATCATTATAATAGCTTTTTTATTACTTGGTCTACTAGCTTGGTCCCTTGTGTCCTGTACTACCGACGATTTTCTTAGAGCAAGAGTAAACGCTGTTGCTGTAGGTAAGTTTTGGGCCAACAAAATTTGAAAGTCTACTCACTAGACTTTTTTTTCGTGCGGAAGTCCCCACGGATACCTTCCCCACCGGAGCCGGGAGGGGAGGTTATGTCGGACTCGTACCGACTTGAAACAGCACGCCGACTGAGGATCATAGTGCTAGGCTGGAGTTAAGGTTGTTTTCGACATATCCCTCGCACCCCGGTTGACCCAGGCCCATCTCTTACGGCCCGGCCCTCCTCGGGAGGAGGGATAACGGTGTCCCCGACTCGCCCCCGAAATGGGGAGGTGCGCTTTCCAGCGCAGCCACTCAGTATATGCCAGATCTAACCATTGACTCGAAGAAGAAGGTCCCTTGCTGCATCCGCTAGTTTAGCATCTTGTAGCCCCCAAAACAGCTTGCTCTTTCTCCTACCTTAGAAATGACTTACGCAGTTTTCATTGGAGCAACTCCTATGCGAAACTATAAGTCCTATATCATTGTTCGGCCGGCGTCTCCTTCAGCGAGCCGGTAATGGTCGTGAAGGAGACGGCGGCACGGGAGAGGTAGCGCGAGCGAGCGAGACTTGCGAACCGCGCTGCCCACGCGCGCCGGCAACTCGGGCGTCGGAGGGCACTGATTGACTTCCGTTCCCCATGAGCGCGGGCCTGGGGGTGACGGGTGAAGCCGCCTGTCACCCCAGCAGAAGCAGGCCACGGCGACGGCGCGCTGAGAAGCGCACCTCCCCATTCCGGGACACCGTTGTCCCCCTCCCGAGGTGGGCTAGACCGTAAGGGATGGCCCTGGGTCAGCCGGGGTGCGAGGGATATGTCTATGACAACCTCACCTCCGGCCTAGCACCACGACCCACAGTCGGCGTGCGGTTTTAGTCGGTTCGAGTCCGACATAACTTCCCCTTCCGGCTCCGGCAGGGGGGTATCCGAGGGGATTTCCGCACGAAAAAAAAAAGTACTTTATCATTGTTTGTTGGTCTAGGATAAACTTCAGTATAACTACCAGGCGATTTTCCTTGATTGAGACACAAACTTATTTCAAATTATCAGTAAATTCAATAAATCTAACCTCTACTATTCCATTCGCGTTAACTTAGAATTCAGCTTCGCTCCTATATATAGCACCAGACTTAAAAATATTAGTGTACCTACCTATATGAGTAACTAGCATTTGCCCGCGGCTCCGCCCGCGTGGATGTTGATTATCGCGACCAAACATAGCCTATGTCCTATCATCAAAATCGGTTCAGTGGTTTAGGCGTGAAAGCGTAACATACAGACAGACAGAGTTACTTTCGCATTTATAATATTAGTATGGAAGTATGGATTTTGGTTCATCAATATCTACTATGTTAATAACTTGACTACAGTGTTACCTACCCGTTAACTCCTACTTAACACAGCTATCTAGCACAGTCACGACTCTACAAATTATGTACACAAATAAATATGTACAACGAAATAAGTAATTATAAAGTACAGTCATCATCAGATTCTGTACTTTATAATTACTCAAAATGGTCTTAATTTTTTTCTACAACTGTGGCAGACAAGCGTACGGCCCGCCATAATGAAAAGTGGTTACCGGGAGCTATGGGCGTGTGCAACAATAGGAAAATCACACTCGACAACTCTCCAGTAATTCCTTGGTTTTCCCCCTTCTTGTGTGTGACGAATTGTTGTGTATCCGAACTAAAGGTGTATACCCACCTTTAGTTTGGACAATGATAAGTAGAATTTAAATCAATAAATCAGGTTGATTTGGCTCAGATTATTTTGATACTTTGTAGTCAAAATATTTTTTCATCCCACCATCTCGGAAAGAGTATTTTTAATCTTCAATATCTGAGTGGAAAAGCCGTTTTTATTCTCTAGAGGATAAAGTAAATTGAATTTAGAACATCGTGTGCACTAAGTTTGTGAATTAAAAAAAAACATTAAACCTATTTACTGCTACCTCTATGGTGCCGAATATATCATACAACTTTTTTTTAATTTGTTAAAAACTCAGACTCGGAACCTTCTTGGTGTTCTCTTTTTCTTTTTTCTTTTGAAATAAAAGTGTACCTATCTTGTTATTGTAAACGTTTTTTTTTTTTTGCATTTAGTCATTTCTTCGCTGAGGTGGAATGAAAAGTTACGTGTTGCACTCGAGTGCAAAGATTTTTCACCTCGTGCTCTTTTGATTCCCTCGCTGACCAAAATTGAACACGCGGTTAAAAAGCAACTTTACACTCTTGTATAACAAATAACTATTATCGCTGACTGAACCAAGACTGAGTGGACGGATGTTGTCTCTGCTTACCCCAGTGATTTTTTTAAATTGATCGTTCACTCACCTTGACCTGACAGGTAAACGATAAACTTATCAATCGTAAATTACTATCTCATATCTAGCGGCTAGATTCTTACAAGTATTAGGTGATGATATTTAAATTTAATTGATTATCACTATCATTTGCAAGATATCGTGTGAATTTCACGTTACGTTGCTAATCCTTTATACTACAAGATATGTTATTTGTAAATATGTACTTCCTAAAATGGGACTTACAACATCGATAACGTAAATATCGCGAGTCAATCACATTAAAAATATTATCAGGAAAGTTCGAATTATTGTCACAGATTACCTAAATAGTTGAATCATCATGCAATATATACTGGGTGATTATATAGTCGTTTCGGATAAACATAATTTGGACTCAGTTTTGATAGCAAAATCATCTGAAAGAATTACTAGAAAAAAAAAATTTTTTTGATAATGTATGGGAATAATGTTCAGGTGAAAGGAAAAATGTATGGGGGTGTAAATTTTTTTTTTCTTTCGCCGAATTAATACTTCCAGATGATTTTGCTATTGAAACTGTGCCCAATTTTTTTTTTCGAAACGACCATAAAATCACCTTGTATGTTGTCCAAATAGGTACTTAGCCCGATAAATTAAATCGGGTTGTTCAAAATGTTCACATAACTAAGACACAGATCTAAGCATTGATTCGAAGAAGGTCCCTTGTTCTTTCTGCTCCCTTAGATATGACTTACACAGTTTTCATTGGAGCAACTCCTATGCGAAACTATAAGTCCTATATCATTGTTTGTCGTTCTAAGATAAACTTCAATATAGCTCCAAGGCGATTTTCCTTGATTGACATACAAACTAATTTCACATTGACATAATCAGTAAATGCAATAAATCTAACCTCAACAATTCCATACTTAGCCCGATAAATTAAATCGGGTTGTTCAAAATGTTCACATAACTATCCATCGGTGATTAGAAGTATTGAATATTTTAGAATTTTTTGCCGTTAATACAAAATAGTTGCTAAATAAAACTACACCTATAAATATTTCTGCTTATAGTTATAGCCATAGGTACACAATCCCCATATATCGTTAAAAATATACATACAAGTTGGTCATTTATTTACCGCCACTTCGCGTCCGAGTTTTGTCAATATTAAACGCTAAAGATCACAGTTTCGACCTTCACAACTTGACTATTTGATTTAGCGCACAGAAGCGATAAAATAATACATACGGTTATTTTTTTCGCTAAAAGCTAATTCTTTTTTACTTCTAAAACCGGTTTTCCATTAATGTTCTTCTTCATGAATTATTTGTTCTCTGAACCTTTTTACCCGACTGTCAAAAAAGTTTCCAACTCAGTTGGGATTGGCTTTCCACCCTAATTGTGATGCGGCTGAACTTCGATATTTTCCGTTAAACGACTGCCTTCTGACCTCCACTTGGTGATATCCAGTCCAATTGATGATATCAAAGATGTGTAGTTAGACTAGTTGCATTTTATAAGCCTCTAACTACAAATGATAAAATGTGACAACAAAACTACAAATGCGGTTGCTACAAACCCTATTGGTAACCCTACATTTCTATTTCCAGGGTCTCCTAAAATCACTACATAACTTAAACGACCACTTCGGCAGCATCTATATAAACCTTGGCACCCCATTCTCTGTTAAAGAGTACTTAAAGAACAATACCTTACATACGAAGGAGACGCTCAAGCCTGTGGATTTGCAGCAGCTAACGCCTGAACAGTTCAAGCAAGTGCAAGACTTAGCTGATTACGTCGTCACTCTGCAGCAGAAAAGCACTGTAGCCACAATTACAAATTTACTGTCGTTAGTATTAATGCAAAGTGTTATGAAAAACGAAGCTTTGGAATTCGAGGAAGCTCTTCGGGAAGTTGATTGGATGATCACAGTGTTAAGGAATTTGGGGGCGTCGGTTTTTGAGAATGATGTGAAAGGCAGTGTGGAAAAAATCCTCATTGTGCACAGCAAGATGTTATGCCTCGATAAACAGAAGCGGCTGCGACTGATTTCAGGAGTTTTGATGGAGCTGTCTAACGATATCGAACAGAAAATGAAAGGTAACATTTATTATTATTTTCATTTAGCATTCGATGACTGATGCATTATCGATGGACTGTATGCTTATTCTCGTAAAGTACCGCTCTACCCGTAACTGCCCAAGGTGATAATGGAAACATTCATAGTCGTCTTTTACAGTCAATATCAAAAGTAGATGATAATTGTATAGATTTCAAAATTTTAAATGGGAATAAAAAAAAATGTTTTGAGAAATATTTAAATCATTAAATAGATACCGTTGAGAAATGGTCAACTATTTTTGTCGCTGACTATACGGCCTCAGAAAGCGATGGGTGATTTAGATATAAACATATACGACAAATTACTTACACCATTTACAATATGTGTTAAGTGAATCCATGCGTCACGATGACATGTAGTATCTAACAAAGGAAAATACCTCGAACTATGCGGATATACTTGTAATAAATATTAATTCGGTATACATAAATCAAATTAAGGTATCGGTTTATAAAGTTAAATAAACATATTTTAAATTACAATAGATTAGGGCCAACCAATGTCTTCCCGAGGGTATCGTAGAAGCTGACTAAGGGTTCCCCACGGATCCCCCACTAATCCCCACGGATACCACCCCCACGGAGCCGGTGGAGGCGGTTAGTTAGTTAGTTAGTTAGTTTACCTGGGCTGTTCCGCACTTAGCCTCTTGATTGGGCCATTGTGCGTACCATCTTACCTCTCACTCCAACCAACCCAGATCTTCCCAAAAAGCCAGCAGCCTTTTCAGGTTTCCACATGCTTCCCGGAGAGACGCTGGTGACTGGAGGAATTTCGCCCGTTGTTCGGCCACGCTCATGCACTCTGTAAGCACATGATGTGGCGTTTCTTCTGCCCCCATGCAGCCTCTGCACAGGGGGCTGTCCGTCACACCTATTGTAAAAAGATGCTTGTTTAGGGGACAGTGACCGGTCAAGATACCTACGACTTTACGGATCTGGTCCCTTTTTAATCTAATGAGGTTTCGGCTAAACGTTTTTGATGCTACCGGAACTGCATTCTTTGTTTGCCTGCATCCTTCAATGTTTGTCCAATCTTTTTGATGGGTTTCTTCCGTATTTTTCTGCAGCCAAGTTTTGACCTGTGCTTGAGGTATAGGTAGTATTGGTTCCGGTCCATATACTGTTGCCCCTGATCCTCTCTTGGCCAATTCATCGGCTGCGTCGTTGCCGAGGGAGTTGCTGTGTCCCTTGATCCATTGCAGCGTGACCTTGTTTGTGTTTGCAATGGATTGGAGTGTATTGTGACATTCCAATATGAGGACAGAGGTTATGGCGTTGCTTTTCAGAGCTTGGAGTACGGATGCACTGTCTGATATGATCTTTATATCTAGATCTCTGACGTCTCTGGCGGCAATCGTCTCCGCCGCTCTCGTTATGCCAATACATTCAGCTTGGAATATTGTACTTAGCTTGTCCAGGGTGGTTGTTATTTTTATGTTTAGGTCATTCGAGAAGACGCCTGCTCCGGTACCATATGTGGTTTTAGAGCCGTCTGTGTATATCCTAACTTCTTTGACGCCAGAGCTGTCTCTTTTTTCTTCAGTAAGTTGGATATGATAATTCCTTTCGAAGACGTGGTGACATGGTATTCTGTCTACGGGCGCCTCGAGAAGTGGTATCTTCTTTAGGATTCCCTGTAGAATTTTTGAATGCTTTGTTCCAGTATTCTCTTCCCAGAGCCCATTACTTTTCAGTCTTAAGGCTGCTGCCTTGGCCTCCTCCTGTATGATTAGATGCAGCGGTCTCAGGTTTAGGAGGTGCACTAGTGCGGCTGATGGAGTGGTTCTCATGCATTCAGTGGCTGCTGTACTCGCTAGGCGTTGTAGACTCTGGAGCTTTTCTTTCACAGTGATCAGTTCTGTTCTGGGCCACCATACAACTGATCCATAGGTTAGAGAAGGCCTGATAATTGCCGTATACAGCCAAAGTGTTATCTTTGTGTTAAGACCCCAGTTCTTACCAACGAGTCTTCTGCATTGCCAAAAAGTTATGCAGGCCTTTTTCATTTTAGCATTTATGTGGCTAGTCCAATTCAACTTATTGTCAAGTATGATGCCCAGATATTTAACTTGAGTTGTTAGGGCTAGTTTGGTATTAAATAGTTTTGGTAGTTGTAGTTCTGGTAACTTTCTTTTGTTGGTGAAAAGGATAAGTTCTGTTTTTTTCGGGTTTACTGATAATCGGTGTTCTTCGCACCATTCTTCCACAATCTGAAGGGCTGAGCGCATGACTTTGCATAGCACGTTCTCAGCCGTTCCGCTTATTAGTATTGCAAGATCATCCGCATACCCGATGGTGGTGTATCTTCTCTCATTTAGTCTCTTTAGAAGACTGTTTACTACTATGTTCCATAAGAGTGGTGATAGGACGCCTCCCTGGGGGCATCCTCTGACTACCTTTGCTCTTGTGGTGGTGTTACTCATCACTATCTGGACTGCTCTTTTGCTTATCAGCTGAGTGATCCAGTATTATTTATGGCTGGTTCTACCTTACGCTTCCGTAAGGCTTCGTTAATGCTGCTGTATACCGTTTTGTCGAAAGCCCCTTCTATATCTATGAAAGTAGCTAGTATTGAGGCTTTATTTGTGATAGCCGATTCTATCTTGTGCACTACCATGTGTAGTGCGGACTCTGTTGATCTACCTTTCCTGTATGCATGTTGCTGAGGATGTAGTGGGTTGTCTTTTAGTGTTCCATCCCTTAGGTATCGATCTACTAGTCTCTCCAACGTTTTGAGGAGGAATGATGTGAGACTAATGGGCCTGAATGATTTGGGATGTGTGTAGTCCTCCTTACCTGGTTTTGGTAGGAAGACTACTTTTGCCTCTCGCCATAATCTGGGTATGTATTTGAAGGCAATGCAGGCCCTGTAGATTGGAAGTAGGTATTTTGCTATTTTTGTCAGTTGCCATTGCAGTAGTGCTGGGAATATTCCATCCAGCCCTGCAGACTTAAAGGGTTTGAAGGTTTTTATGGCCCACTCTATTTTGTCTGCAGTTACTACCTTGTTTGCGATTTCCCATTCTTGAGTTGTTGGTACACTATAGTGTTCTGGTGGCCAGTCGATGGAATCGATGGATGGTGTGACTTGACAACCAGGGAAGTTTGTTTCCAGCAGTACTGCGCTGGTTTCATTTTCCGTATTAGTGTAAGTGCCGTCTTCTCTCTTAAGTGAGCCCATGAGGTTGAGTTCACCTTTGGCCAGGACTTTCCTTACTCTTGCGGCTTGGTTTGTCGAGTTTATGCTACTACAGAAACTCTGCCAGGCCTCAGTTCTACGATACCTGATGCGTTTCTTGTAGTATTTTTGTGCATTTTTTTATTTGTTCCAGTCCTCAGGGGTTCTGGTGTTTTTTGCTCGGTTGTAGAGCTTTCTCAGGCCTCCACGTAGTCGCTCGAGTTCTGGCCCCCACCAGGAGCTCTTTTCTGGACTTTTGGGTGTTACAACAGGACACGCTGGCTCGTAGCTTTCCAGCAGAGCTGCAGTGATAAAATGTACGTTGTGTTCTATGTTATCTGTACTAAGTGTTGTGTCGGGTAGTTGTGAATCACTTAGTGCCTTGTTTAGTGAGTTTGTGTACCTACCGTGCTATATCTGTTTTGCGGGGGTTACGATATGGAACAGGGTCTGCTAGTTTACATTGTATTTGAAAGCAGATTCGGCGATGGTCCGCAAAGGATGGTTCCTTTGACACATGCCAACCCTTAATGAGGTTTGCTGCCGAGTGTGTTGCCAATGTGATATCTACTATGGTTTGACACCATGAGGTTACGAAAGTAGGTTCCGTACCTATATTCATAATGTTTAGGTTGGTTTGGAATAAGTATTCGGTTAGTAACTCACCTCTCTTGTTCGCGTCCTTACTTCCCCACAGAGGATGGTGAGCATTGCAGTCTGCGCCGATGATTAAGTCCCAGGTGTGAGCCTCGCAGTGTTGTACCAGGTCGGCTAGCTCCTTTGGAGGTGGTTCACCTTCGCCCGGCATATACACTGAAGCTAGTACTAGGATGGTTGCATTATCTGAATGGATTTTCACAGCAGTGAGATCTCTAGAACATAATTGGTTAAGCAAAGTGGTGTTTATAGCGTTAGGTACGAAGATGCAGGTTCTCGGTTTTTCAACCGTCGTATCTCGTATTAATTTACCGCCTATGTTATTTAGACCGCAGATATAGTTCTTATTTATCCAGGGCTCCTGGATTAGGGCTACGGTCTTTTTGGTTACCTCCAGCACTCTGCGTAGAGTGACCGTTGCTGCTTGTTTGTGCTGGAGGTTTGTTTGGATGATGTTTATGGGATCAGGGGCTGTTAAGGACGTCATCATCATCATCATCGCTGATGTGTCCTCCCTGTTTCAGCGGCGAGCTACTTTCCAACTCGCTCTTACTCTTTCGAGGAGCCTCTGTTGTTGGCTCTTGAGCTGTAGCTGCCGCTGTTCCTTCCCCGGCCTGCGCTTCTTCTTGGGAGAAGAAGCGAATATACCCACTTCCCGACATGTGGGCAACTCGGCGGTCTCTCCTGGTTATCGCCTCTTTCTGGTCCTCGGGAATTCCCAGAATTAAATGTACCACCTTCTCTTTGGAGTTCGGGTCGGTGGTTTGGTCGTCCACTGTCATGTCGTAACACTGCCAGGTATCTACTTTGTACCAAGGGTTTTGGGCACAAAGCACTCTGCGAAGTGTTACGGCTTCGGTGATGCGGGTGTGGAGAAGAAGCCCTGCTTTCAGCCGCTTCTTCATGTCGGACTGCTTGATAACGGCCAAGGTGGTTTCGGGTATCGGGGACGTTATGCTTCTTACAGCTTTTTCAAGCCAGGTAAGAGCATTTTCGTCTTCACACCACATCGCCAGCACGCCTTCCAATAGGAAGGGTCGTCCGCGGAAAGATGGAGCTTGCGCACCCGAAATCGTTGACGACAACACCGACTGCAGGATGCTGTCGTCAATGGCCTCCCTAAGCTGGTCTGCCTGAGTTTTGGTGAAGTCCCTTGGCGGAACGGTAGTGACCGCTACTCGCAGATGCGACTGACTGGCATCCGCGTAGCTTACCGTCCGCTTGGTGCGCGGGTCAGTTTTCGCGCGTTTGGCTTCCCCTCTGGGGGACCGGGTATCATCCAGACGAGCGCGCTTCGAAGAAACTCGCTCGTTCTGGACGGGCCCTGCCCCCTTTTGTTCCTTTTCAGGAAAATTGGGAGCCATCGCAGCGTTCCGTTGACCTCGGGCACCTCTGGGTTTCCTCTTGTTCTTCTTGCTCGGTGGTGGTGGAGGGGCTGTGGCTACTGCCGTCCCCTTTGAGGTTGATGGTGTGGGTTCGCGCTGCGTTTCCGCTGCTGCAGCACCCAACCCTGTCGTCGTTTTTGTAGGTTGCAAGACCTCACTTCTCGCGCGCCTGTTGGAGCGACTGCGTTCTGTTCGGCCGAGCCCTTTTTTGGTAGTGGCCGCCTTCGGCTGAGCATCCCTTTTGCTAGGGCGCTTGTGGCCAACAACGGTCCATTGTATGACGCTCGTGGCGTCTGTTTTTGGGATAGCCTCCGAGAGGCTGGACAGGTCCAGGCTTGCGCCCGGTCCTGAACACAGGGTGCCCCCCCCCCCCCAGAATACGAAGGGCAGACTGAGCTGGTAGGCTCAGTGAGGGATTCTCCGCAAGCGGTACCCTCCTGGGGTAGTATTTCTTTCTCCTGTGTCGACATGTTGTTTGGAGCAGAGGCTTACTCACACTACCTGCCCTAGGTGCGTGTGGTACAGTTTTCTGAGGCAATTTAGTGCCCCACGGCAATGTCTACCGGGGTGTGGTTTTAGGCCGCCATGGTTCGGCACATTTATATAATATATCTGATGAATAGATACATATATTTAATAGATGTATAAAGAAAAATAAAATAAAGGATAGATACATATATATAAGTTGTTATAATATATAAATAAACCATTACATAAATAAACAATTTCATGCGCCTGGAGGTTTCTGTTGCGTCTATTTCTTGTGAAATAGACAAAGAACGGGACACGACAACCTCGGGAAGGATAGTCCACCAGACTTGCTTTGAGGATCTACACGACTTGCGCTCTCCCTCAAAACCACGTCCCCCTACCCCTCAGAAGGATGGGTAGGGTAGGTCCATGCTAAGGTTTCGGGTAGTAGTACCCTCGCAGAAACATTAGCATGTCCCCGTCCCATACTTCCCACACTTGTAATAAATATTAATTCGGTATACATAAATCAAATTAAGGTATCGGTTTATAAAGTTAAATAAACATATTTTAAATTACAATAGATTAGGGCCAACCAATGTCTTCCCGAGGGTATCGTAGAAGCTGACTAAGGGTTCCCCACGGATCCCCCACTAATCCCCACGGATACCACCCCCACGGAGCCGGTGGAGGCGGTTATGTCGGACTCGAACCGACTAAAACGCACGCCGTCTTGGGTCCTTGGTTGCCGGAGGTGAGATTGCCGAAAGCATATCTCTCGCACCCCGGCAGACCCGGGACCTCGGTGTCCCCATCTAGCCCCGGGTACGGGGAGGCGCATTTTGCACCTGCTTCTGCTAGGGTGACAGGCGGATCTACCGGTCACCCCCAGGCCAGCGCTCATGGAGGACGGAGGTCGTTCTGCGACCTCCGACGTCCGGTTCGCCTTCGCTCTTCGAGCAGGTGACTAAGGGTTAGGGCTGTTCTTCATCTGAGAGTAAACATATAGCCCATGACAAAATACCCGGTTGACTGCAATACGCTTGCCCCTACTACGTCAGACCGAAAATTATAGTTGGCGCAATGTGAGTGTTGTCACACATCTGCCTGCCTCTTTGGGGATTTATAGGCGATATATGTGTGTAAATTATTTGTTAGTCTTTTTGTTCCGGGTTGTTTTTAGTTTTACTGCAGACCACAATAGACCCGAGGAGAGCCGGACCGTAAGGGATGGCTCTGGGTCAGCCGGGGAGCGAGGGATATGTCGAAGAAAACCTCACCTCCGGCCTAGCACCACGACCCTCAGTCGGCGTGCGGTTTTAGTCGGTTCGAGTCCGACATAACCTCCCCTTCCGGCTCCGGCGGGGGAGATATCCGAGGGGATTTCCGCACGAGGAAAAAAACACACCACAATAGCCACTAGCCCCGCACGATACACAACCATAATTCAATATTTTTTTAATCAACCGGCCGGATTCAGGCTACATTAATAATTTGGTATAATTTCGCTTTGCTATCTTGTAATAGTTGTTGTGTTTTTGTGTTAACCTTAACCCGACAAACAATACAATTGTATAATTATACAAAACATTAAATATTCATTGGATACAATGTATTTCTATTACACCAAGGACTTATTAATCAAAGTTGGATTGTAATACTTAGAGTTAATCGTTCAGTTATATCATAATGATTAAAAATAACACCAAGGACTTACTTATTACGTTTTTTTAATAGGGCACTAACAAGAAGCATTTTTTATTTGTAGTATTGCGGTAATTCCTTCCGATAAGATAATCATAAATAACAGGCACTATAACATAGGCAGGGTGGAAGATTGTCATGCATCCCTCAGGAAGTATGCGAAATACTGGAGATCGCTTTAACTCGAAGAAAACATTCTTTTATTTTTAAAAAGAAATAAAATTGCATTCTAATATTTTCGAAAACTCGCTTGACTCACCCGGTAATCGAACCGACTAACACCCAAAAATCACATTCTGTACTAAAGCCCATAGTCTACCTATGGGCTTTAAATGTTATTTATTTGTTGTTGTTGTGTATTATGCGATTTTATGAAAAAAAAAACGGAATATATAGTCAATTCAGTATTGTCTCTCACAGGGCACATACTGCAAGCGCAGACGATGGTGGTCGCGGTGCCGATAATCCAGCTGCAGTTGTACGTGAACCCTATAATGCACTACTTGGTGCCCCCGGCCGTCATCTGTTTGTTAGTGCATAAGCAACCACTTGATAAAGGTATGCGTATTTTTACATTTTCTAAATCAAATCAGTCAAAATCAAATCAATTCGAAATAAATCGGAAGAAAGAAGGACTCAAGTGGGACTTGAACCCACGACCTTTCCCTTACAGGGGGAATGCTCTTCCAACTGAGCTATTGAGTCACACCTGAATCACTTCGAATTTCCCTTCTCTTTAAATCCGTCTTTAAGGGCGACGGTGGAGCCATCTACCAACTTTCTTACCAATGTTGGAACCAATGAATGATTTTTCAACCATTTTTAAACATTGATTTTTGATGACTCCGCCCAAACATTTGAATGAATTTTTATAGCATTTATTATGCTAATTTATTATGATATGAAAATTCCATTCAATTCAAATCAAATTTTATTTCCATCTTAATTTATAGCACGAAAAGTATTCGTATTCGTTACGTAAACGTATCGATAGAACGGAGCATTGCGATTGGCAGGCTTCACACGCACACATGTTCACAGCAGGCAGGCGGCCAATCGCAATGCTCCGTTCTTTCGAAATGTTTCCTTTTTTTAATTTCTTTGAGTATCCGATATTTCGGCGCTGTTACAAGTTACAAGCACCGTGATCACGGATGTACTCCCGGCGAGTGTTTTACTATTAAAACAATTGCATTTACAATACCAATACGTAAATATTTAAATGTATTTCCTATGTCCAAATTTCGTGCAAAACAGCAAGCGAAGTTTGCCCTTGAACTATAGTTCGCCATTTCCTGATTCATTCATATTCTGTAATTCAACGGCTCTTAATTCAATCTTATGGCAATTTTCAGTTAAATTACAATCAGATTATCATCATATAAGAAAACTGCTTAGTCACGAGTTCTTTCACCTGGAAAGTGACGAGAGAAACGTAAGTATTTTTTCATTTTCAAAGTATTTCTTTCTTTCGTTGGCGTTTGTACTAAGTTGTGTAGTTAGACCAGTTTGTCGGGTTTTTTGAACCAATATACACATAGGTAATAATAATATAATAATAATTCAATATTAATCAAAAAGGGCTGTATATTGTATTATTACTAGTTTTACAAATAAGGTCAAATATAACTACTTTACTGCTAATAATATGTCTACATTATGAGTTATTGTGTAATAAAAACACTGTATATACGGTAAAGTTTACCGTATATACAGTGATTTTATTATTATTATATATTACCGGGTAAACGAATGGAATTAAAAAAAAACTAACATTTACAATTAGCGACCTGAGATGTTTGTATGGTAACCCAGACAGCTTATCGTGCTCAGCAAGGTAAGCATTGTTCTTTCGTTTTCAGAGATTCATCCAAGCACTCGAATATTGCGTAGAAAATAAAGTGATTGCGTACAACGATGCCGTATATTCATTGGGAGAAGACACAAAATTGCAATACTTATTGAAATGGTCCGTTTGGCCGGCGCTTACTACTCTTTTGACTTGTGCAGAAGTTTTGTTAGAGGTATGTTTTTAATATTATTAGATTAACTGTTTTTTTTTACAATTTTACAGAAGAGCCTAAAAGTTATTTTTAAAATAGCTTACTTTAGTAATTCGACATTTTTTATATTCTTAAAATTATTTTGTAGGGTATCCAAAAAATAGAAAGCATAATTTCTATATGTAATTTGAAGAATATTTAAAAATATTTTATTGTAAAACAAGCCGGCGGGAATTGTGTTGTAGGGATCCCTCGCCACTGCATCACACTAGGCAAGGGAGGAATGTCACGAATGTGACCAGCCGTTGATGGGTCCAAAACAATAATATATAATTCGTCTCTCCTGTTTCGAATATAGGTTTGTTTTTTTTTTGTCGATGTCAACCCTAAGACATAGAAATCCTACACTAGAGGGTTCGTTAATCAGGCAGGCACTATCTTGCAAGTTAGGTTGGCTTGAACCCCGAAGATCTTTTTAGGGCCCTGAAGAGGTCGTTAGGGCCCCGAAGAGTTTGTTAGGGCTCCGAAGAGTTTGTTAGGGCTCCGAAGAGTTTGTTAGGGCCCCGAAGAGGTTGTTAGGGCCCCGAAGAGGTTTTTAGAGCCCCGAAGAGCTTGTTAGGGCCCCGAAGAGGTTTTTAGAGCCCCGAAGAGCTTGTTACTGCCCCGAAGAGCTTGTTAGGGCCCCGAAGATCTTGTTAGGGCCCTGAAGATCTTGTTAGGGCCCTGAAGAGCTTGTTAAGGCCCCGAAGATCTTATTAGGGCTTCGAAGATCTTGTTAGGGCCCTGAAGTACTTGTTAGGGTTCCTAAGATCTTGTTAGGGCCCCAAAGATCTTGTTAGGGCCCCGAAGACTTTGTCCGGGCCCCTAAAAACAGCCATGAAATTCACATTTAGCTACACAAATGTTGTTCTCAGCGGTCAAGTTGCGAGCACAAGCAAGCGTTGAAGTTAGTGCAGGCGCGCGCGGAGCGGGCGCGCGGCCACCCGTACTGCCTCAGCCTGGACGCGGCCGGGAACTGCCTGCAGGGACTCGTGGCGGCCGGCGCACTGGCCCGGGCTAAGAGGTATATCCGGACATATATCTTGAACCATTTAGGCAACACATAAAAGCCCTGACGCGCGCGGATGGTTTTGTAATAATTATTATTGGTGAATTTGAGCTCGTCCACCGCAGTAGCACCCCTTGCTGTATTCAAAATACATCCAAGAAACGTGTATTGCGCGTTTTTTGCCGGACTTTTCTCCGTTCAGGGTATTTTCGAATTGGTGGTCCATTTTCTAAACTATAGACCGGCCAGATCGATTGAGAATAAAATTTGCTGTTAATGTCGTATCATAAGTAGTAATTTTTGTGTAACGGTTCCCGCGGTCGCCACGTGGCGCTGCAGTCGGTTTTGCTACAGTGTGAAAAATGTTTACAACCCCGAAGTAACCGGTCCAAACTGGTTAACTCGGTCAACAAACTTTATTCTCAATCCGTTTGGCACGAAGTATAGTTTTACTTCTTTTTTTTTTCATTTTATTCTTAAATAAATTTTAATTTTGACGTAATGTAAGTACCGTTTCAATGATCTATACAGGTTTTTGACTTTGACTTTACCAGATCTAATAACATATACAAAAATGTAATAATAAGCACTAATTCTTCATCCATTTTTGTATGATATGAATAATATTTAATAATAAATTGTTTGTTTATTTCAGGGAGCAAGAAGTGATATACGAAGTGGTGCCAACGATTATAAATAAGAGCCTTAGTTTAATTAGTTCAATATTGCCACAGTTTCACGTGGACTTCGGCAGTGGCAACACTGTCATTTTAGATCAGAAAGCATTGTCGCGGTTATAAATATTTAGGTGAAACCAACGAGCCTTGATAAAATTTTGTAGCAATTAGTATGCTATTTCTTCTATGAATTTAGATCGCGAAATGTCCATAACAAGGGACGTTATTCTGAATGGCTTTAAGTTTCAAACGCACTCTCAACGTGAAAAATAGAACTGACGGAAAACTAGACCAACTTAAATGTGTCGGTTATTACGAACGCGCGTAGTTACGAAATGGTTTGACACTCACAATAAGGGGCAAGGATGCCAATTTAAACCGCGACACTATCTCTTTAGAGAGAATAGATTTATCCAGCTATCCTGGATAGCTGAAAATCTTTAAGATAAACCTCTTAGGCGACGTGAGAGCCATCGAGGTACTGAAACAATGAATGATTTCACAGTATTTTTAAGTATGGATTTATGTTACGACTATTTTGTTATACCAATCTGAATTTTTATTTCAATGTAAGACATGCCACAGATAATAGCCATTTTAGAATAATATTTATTTAAGGGAGGTGATATAAAACTAAATAGTATTCAACGATTTACCCACGTACTCTACCACTTACTTATAATATATTATGCTTACATCGTTTACTTTTTAATACTTTTATGCCTTCTTGGTAATGGTTCCGCTATATGCATAATAATATGTGTATAGTTATAGCAGTATGAAGATATAACGACTACGATTAGTATTTTTTTAAACGGGTTCATGTTAATGGTATTTATTAAGTTTTCTATTTGAAAGTTACCAGTAAAATGTACCTCAGCTTGTACTGTATTAGGGTGTCACCACACCAATCAATCGATCATCGACCGGGGCCATAGATTGATGGTAAAAAAGATAACTCGATTTCAATCGATACTTTCTGCTGTATCGTTTATCAATAAGGTCAATAAGGGTGATCGTAGCATGTAGACACTTCGACCAATATCAGTCTACCGCACATCAATCAAAAAAATCGATGTTAGGTAAAGTGGTGTGGCATGAGGAGAGCCAGACCGTAAGCTGGGTCAGCCGGGGTGCGAGGGATATGTCGAAGACAATCTCACCTCCTGCCTAGCACGATGACCCACAGACAGCGTGCGGTTTTAGTCGGTTCGAGCCCTACATAACCTCCCCCTTCGGCTCCGGCGGGGGAGGTATCCGAGGGGATTTCCGTACGGGAAAAAAAAGTGGTGTGGCAAAACCCTTACGTAACTAAGTTATTAGATATCTAATTGTGTAGAATTATACATCTGCATTTTAGCAGATATGATACGGATTTAGTCAGGTTTCGAGTCATAATAAGGAGCGGCAAGAGCGTCCTCCAGGCCAGGCTAGTCAGCAACTGTATGGGTCTACCCAAATATCTACACCGCGTAAAGGATACGCCATTAAGGTTATTCAGTTCATTTTATTTGTGATAGAAAGGAATTTGTGAAACCCTTTCTAATACATTGTGTTAATTAATCCTGATACGAGTCACTGTAGAAATAACTCTTAGCCTTAAGGTGGTTTCTTAGCAACGGTAGCTAGCATATTTTGTATTAAGAACGGCGGTGATATGACAGTTAATAGGGAATATGCAACATGTGGGTAATTTTTTTCTGTATCAATTTTTTCAATCCGGATCATAAGGTTTAGGAAGCAGAATGGACTTTTCAATAGTTAGTAGTTAGTTCTATAGATAGGCATTCAAGTACTTTTAGCTCCTAGACCTTATGATCCGGACTGATTTTTTTCCTTAAGAGAATCGTTATCAATAAAAAGTGCAAAACCTCTGTAGGAATTTAAAATATCTAAACGCTGATATTGTTCAAGAATGTGACGTCAATATATTAACTTATTTCTTAAAAAAATGTACTTAAAGTTTTTTAAGAACGGAATTTACCAATATCAGTCATCGATTAGAAATATAAAAATAATGCAAACATGCATTGCATATTCCTTATTCGTCATTGACACCATGGTATATGTATTCGCTTAATAGTGTAGTTATCATGATATAACTCTGGTTTTAAGTTATATATAAGTACCCACTTGTGATTGAAGTTAACTAATTATATTATAAATCGAATAATTAAGATCTGTTGACTGTTCATCGCTTTAGATTTTTCGTTAGATACATTACAGCACTCGCACTACGTAACTTTTCGTGCAAATCGCATATATTTTGGACGAAATGCGCATTATAATTCACGAAACAAGCGCCCGCATAAGACAGTGGGCGGTTTATTTTGTGTTGGACGGATTTGATAAAAGACAAAAGTGACAAAACCTTACAAGTTATCTATTAAATGTGATCTAGCTAGATAGGTACTGAAGAAATAGCTAAAGTGATGAATTGGAAATGATTAGAATTTAAAAGCGATCTAATCCGATACTTTTAAAATACATTGATACTCACGCCATTGTATCGATATAGGTATTGATTGTAAGGGTTAATTCATTCTAGCGAAGCTTCTTCACAATAAGCCAACTGAATTATCAGCGCTCCGTCCACCAGACACTCGCAGTCTTCGAGTTCGCGCGTATTTATTTATTTTTATCTCAGAGAAGATACTAAACATTTTATTGTTGAGATAAAAGTGAACGCAAGTATCCTAACTTTTACATTTCCGCTTCATCTTTACGCGAGTATGAAATTGACCTTTACATTTTAACAGAACACCGTCATGTTATGTACGACTGCCAATGGTAATTTTTGTACAAGATGCTTAATTTTATCGTAATCAATTATTATGTCATTATTATTTATTTAACAACATCAGTATTCATTAAGGGTTAGTTATTTTGTTTGTAAGATTTTAATAGAATGGACATTTAATAAATTTTTGTTTCAATAACTGAACTGCTTAGTTTTTATTCATATTATCTTAATTCTTCCTATTATCCTAATTTTGTTCGCACTTCATGTCCATCACAAACATATCAAATCAAAAAGCACATCGAGACAGGGCAAGAAAAAAATATTGTTGGAGTATTTTTTCGACTCATACTCACGTCTGTAAGTCCCCGAAGGAGTAAGCAGAGGTGTATTAGCACCCACATTTCGCCAATTATGATTTCGGTCCATGGGAGGAAATCATGCGCCTTCGGAAACATCAAATCAAAAAGCACATCGAGACAGCCTAAGACAAATTATTATATTATTTGACATGCCCTAATTTATTTATTGTTTATATTTTATATCTCATACTGTGTAATTTTAAATATTGATGCCTGACATAATTGTTATAACTTGTTCATTATAATGTCAACAATCATTAGCACGCCGTGTGGTTGAATATGGTGATACTTCCACAATAACATTGAACATCAATGTACAATACCCATATTTCGCAAATTACGAATAAATAAATAAACAGGGAAAGAAGAAAATAGTACCTACTTATATTTCCGACTCATAGAACCCGAAGCAGTAAGCAGAGGTGTATTAGCACCCACTTTTCGCCAATAATTATGATTGTCGGTCTCACGACGTAATAGGTGGCGAGCCAATTGCCATCTACTTTGTCTTAGGCTGTATGTTTTACTGTCGGATGGAAAAAAAGCCCTACCCCTTTTCGGCCCGTCTCGGTAAAATGTCATGTCTGAAAATTAGAGACATTTTTGTCTGTTCGCCATGGATACAAACTACTGACCGAATTTTGATGTGGCTTTTTTGTTTGAAAGGTCTTCTTGATTGCAAATTGGTTGAGTACAACCTGAGATATGACCAAAAGTTGAGTTAGTCGACAATCGTGGGCGGAGCCGCGGTTGGAAGGCATGTCTACAAAATAAAACAACTGATCGTCAACACCATTTATCTATATTTACAAAATTACTTTAAATTGCATTTACACATGTGTAATTGGACATTATAATTACATATCTCATTAATATTATCATACAAAGGTTCAGATGAAATTTTAATTTATCTATAATGAATTTGCAACTTTCAATCACCATGTCCAGGTTTATTTGGAAGTTAACATATGGATATAATGAATGTTATGTAACATACTAACTAAATATATTATATTATCCAACTCAGTTGGAAGAGCATTCCCCCTGTAAGGGAAAGGTCGTGAGTTCAAGTCTCACTTGAGCATTTCATTTTTTCCGATGTTTTTCGAACTTGAACGTTAGCATAATAAATGCTATAAAAATTCATTTAAATATATTATTATAAGAATATTCAAACATACATAATATGTATGTATAATCTCGTCTGTAAATCTCCGATAGGGTAGGCAGAGGTGGGTAACACCTACATTTCGCCACTATGATTTTCGGTCCCACGTAATAGGAGGCGAGCCTATTGCCGTCAAGACGCCACTTAGTCATGGGCTGTATGTTTACTGTCGGATTGAGACAAGTCTTATCCCTTAGTCCCCATCTACAACATGGGGTGTATAAGAATATAATGCAATATATTTAGTTAGTCGTTCATGACCCAAAATCATACAAAATACATTCTTGGCCTTCTTTTAACTAGGCAAACCTGTCCGTCATTAATAAAACAAAATGCGCTTGGATATTCATTAGACTGAAAAATAACAATAATTATCAATAACAACACATATAACATAACCTATAACAAAGTTTCACAGTCGTAATAGTCTAGTCATCTCATTTACTAAGTCCTTAACTTAAAAACTGCCGCATTAGTTATAAAATTATAGTATTTCCTTTTTAATACCTTTAAATTCGCAATACTGGCCACCCAATAGTCGCTTTTACACGGTCACGCCAACACGCTTTCTTGCGGCGGAATACTATACTTATAATCGTGCGCAATTATCTTTTGAAGTTCACAAAATGTTTCGCGCTATAGACTGCACGACGACAGTTCAGAGAGAAGCGCTGCTGAGCGCATGTTCTTTCCCTGTCTTTCTCACAAACACGCGGTTTCCGTGAGTGCATTCCTAAGTACTAAGCAACATCACTCGACGCGCTCTTTCTCACGCAAATGCTGGTTTCCCTTGAGAGAGACTGTACTTGAAAGGGCGCTATTATGGCCTCTGTATTGTAAACGGTTAGTTAGATAGTGGAAAGAGTATACTTTATTATTTTAAAACCAAATCGGGAAGAACTTTAAAACTCCATTACATTAAGAATGATGGCGAATAAATGAATAGTCTCACCATCATACAATATATACATCAAATATATAATAAATTATGTAACTATATACTAGCTACCATTAAGTATTCAAGTGCGAATATATACAACACTTAAAGCTAGTCATTTTAGACGCATCATTCATTAAAACACAGTTCTATCCACGAAGTCTCATTATAACGAACGTGGCGCTGCTGCACTAAAAGTCTTTTTGCACTTGGATGTATGCATTGTATAATAAAACACTTTGACCATTTGTATAAAAATAAATTAACGTTAAACAATAAATCTATTAGTTTAAAATAAAATAAAATATAGGATACTAGAACTGTGCACAATTTAAATAAAGTAAACAGTCGAATACGTCAGGACAAGAAAAAATAAAAATCAATGTTTAAAAATTACCGTAAAATAATTAATTGGTTTCGATAGTTCGTAAGAACATCGGTAGTTCGTCGCCTTATAGACGAATAAAATATATAAGGGAAAGATCGCGCGTTCAAGTCCCGTCCGAGCGATTCACTTTTCCTGACGTATTCGATTGTATAGTTAGCATATAATGCTTTAAAAAATCATTCAAAATTAAATAGTATTAATATGAAAAGTTCTGATCAACCCTCTAACTTATAGACGTCCCCAGACAGCATAAGTATCCCATTATCACGCGCTATGCTTCGCTATATATTTTTAAAATTATATTTCTACTATTTAGTAGATTAGATTAGATAGATTTAGTAGAAATATAATTTAGGGCATTATCATGTTAAAAACTTCCAAGTAATGTCGGCAAGAACTAGGTTAAGTAATTATTTTCAACAGTAATAATATATATAGAAGCTATTCTAGTTTCATGGAATGACAAGCATTGAGTATCATGAAATAAGATGCCTTGTCTGTCAGTCCCATAAGTTTTATTATTTTCACGATTAATAATATAAAGTAAAGCCAACGAGACGAGAGAAAAAAGGCAAACAAAGCGACCATTACTGAGTTACGTTGCGATAACTAGCGATTATGCGCTACGCGAAAATGACCGGCGACAGCTGTCGTTGCGTGTTTCATAGTACAGGAAAGCTGTCAGTACAGCAGCGGTTCTAAACTGTCACATCCGCCATCTTATGAGCAATTTCATTCCTGTCTGGAATGCGCTTGAAGTGATGCATAATAATTTTAAAATAAAAATGTTTGGAACGGGTACACCTCATATAGTAGAACTTTTTAAGTAATAATTTTATATTGCATAACAACTAATAGCATAAACCTCTTTTCGCAGAATATCGTTTGGCATAAACTCATTTTGCATACATTGAAACCCATAATTTTGTAAGTCAGAATCATCTTTACGCATAATTTTTGTATCCATAATAATCACAATGTATAACCATCACATCGCAGAAAGTTCAAAACCAGATTCATCTTTTGGTATATATTTCTTATCCATAACTATTTAAAAGTAGAACCATCATTTCGCATAACCTAACCTATCCGAGTCGGGGTACTCTGTGTCGGGGTGTAAACAACTATCTATTCTGGCGCTTCGCCGGCCGCTACCGCGGCACGCTCGCTTCGCTCGCTCGGCTCGCGCTGTTGGGTTCACAGTTCTAACCTAACCTAACCTACCCATTTTTAAAGAAGAAAGTAACCCAATCTATATTATTCTAATTGAAATTATATGCTCTTTATAGTATGCCTAGTCAAATTATGCCAAATAATCTGTACTCTAAATGAACGTTATGCTAAATGAAGTTATACAAAATTTTAATTATGCCAAAGGTAATTATGCCAAATAAAATTCTACTATCTTAAATGTATGCCATTCTAAATTCGGTCATAAGCACATTATGCCTAAAAATATTTATGTCAAATATTTTTAATGCCTAATAAATGATCGATTAAAGAAGTTTCTGCGAAGTGAGTTATCCCAAATAGGTTTCGGAGTATCAAGTTTCTACCAAATAGACGGCACCCGTTTGGAACCGCTGAAACATTGTTTACCTTTTTCCTCTCGCTTCGTTGGCTGTACTTTAGTACATTTTTATCTTTGATAAGCGCAGACAACGGAAACAAGGGTGCGTTGAGCACTGGATATGTGCGTCTCTTTCTAGCTTATCGGTTGTGAGCGAGAGGTAAATACGACGAGGGAGAATTAGTATCATCCTTAACCGAATGGTGACCCTGGTTGTTTTAGGATAATGGGACCCTGTAACTATATATCAGATAATTATTTTATTAAAGTAATCGTTTCTTAGGCCTCATGTATATAGTAAACTAGCTGTTACCCTCGACTCCGCTTGCGTGTATGTCGGTTATCGCGACCAAACAAAACCTATGTCTTTCCCCCTATATCAAATTTCATCGAAATCGGTTCAGTGGTTCAGGCGTGAAAGCTTAACAGATGGACATAGTTACTTTCTCATTTATAATATTACTATGGATCTTTTAATGCTCCGAATGTATTGGTGAGGAGGGCCACACCGTAAGGGTTGGTCCTGGGTCAGCTGGGGTGCGAGGGATATGTTGAAGACAACCTCATCTCCGGTCTAGCACTCCGGCCCTCAGTTGGCGTTAGTCCGACGTAACCTCCCCTTCCGGCTTTTGCAGGGGAGGTATCCGAGGGGATTTCCGCACGAAAAAAAAAATGTATCGGTGATAGTAGTTGTCCATTAATATCGTGCAAGAACTAGGGCCCCATGTATCATTTGGCCTCATGTATCATAGGGCACCGTGTCTACTGCCCAGAGTATCAAACGGGAAAGAGTGTCCTGGAGTGATATCTCCTAGAGAAAGATACCGTCGTCGATTTTAACTGAGCTCATTATATCTTGCAATTAATTTATATCACAATAGTACCTATGTTATATTAATAACAATTGTGCATTTGTCAACCAAAACATAATAAAACTTCTCCAGAGAAATTTCATACAATCTAGTAGTTCTTCAGAGTATTGTTGATGAACACGGATCTCACTTCTTGAGGGCACAAAGTAACTACACCGTTCGGTAGCTGGTTCTTCAGTGTGATGAATGTCAGAGTACTTTCGTATACGTTATTGGTGGGCACGTCGATTACTTCTGATACTTGAACCTGCAATAATAAAAAAAAAATAACAGGCTGCATTAAAAAAAAATGATTGGGGATATCTTAAACCCAAGGGGGCCATCTCAAAACCGTGTTTGGCCCAGGGTTAGCCGTGGTGCGAGTATATTGCCTTATTGGGTCACCTGATACCCCGGTAATCGAGAACCTACACCGCGTGGGGTTTTAGTCGGCTCTAGTCCGAAATAATTTCCGGTGGCCAGCGGACGGGTATCTTTGCGGATTTCCAATGAAAGGAGAGATTTTAGATAGGTAGGTCAACCAATTTGCCTGCCCACATCGGAACTACTAGACTGTGGAACCTAAACTAAGTAATAATAATAAGACTTCAGAAATTGTCTTTGGTTTTGATAGTAAGTATGTTTGAACTGACCTGGCCGTCGGTGAGACGATACCATTTGCTGATTTCTTTGCTGTTGCCATAGCATGTGTCGAGGTACAGTCGCTGGAATGTCATCCCGATGCCTCGGAGTACCGAGCCGTCTTTGTTCTGTACAACAAAAGTAATAGTGTATAGTGATTTTGATGTTATTATAGTAGTACTTTAATTTAGATTGGAGCTGTTGCTAACAAAGTCTCCATTATCCCTGCACTTGATACAAGTGTCACACTTTTGTTTCGCTCCTTTGTTAACGAAGTTCACTTCACTGAGATCCGAGCCTATTAGCTGTTAGAAGTTTATGTGGAACGGATACATCTGTATTAATATTATATAGTGAGAGGCCGAAAATTGTTTATGGGCTTTATTTGCCTAGTCACTTTGACGAGTATTGTTTCGCTACCGATTGAGATTGAGCAGATCTCATCGGTACTGTTTATATTCGTGCCTACGGCGTGCTCTGTTTTATGTATAATCTAAGATCTGGGGCGATCTACAGAACCACTGTACTGTACGTTTAGAACAACTCGTCAAGCGGGTAGGCATACTCGAGCGAGCAGATAGGAATGTATCGTCGCGGCCGCCGGTATGTAATGTAGCTAGTGGTACCAGTAATGACCCGAAGAAAATTCGCTCGAGTTACACACTAGCTGCCTCGTTTATATTTGTTAGCTTTAGGGTCAATTATCTCTGAAAGAACAGAGACAGGTTTTTGAGGTAAATTATGATAAACCATTTTGATTCCTGTCCACATCAGCATAAAGTTCATAATCACTTCAGCTGTACGATCTTTCTAGCAATTTTGACGCTTGTCAGTGGCTGTTTTTTCAGTGAGAATTGACCCATAAAGTATGATTCTACGACAACAGTAGACGTACGCAATACATACGCGTAATTCATTGCGGCTTCTCAATGCTACCTTTTTTTTTGTATCGAAGTTTAACAAGTAATGTATGTATGTATGTGCTGCATATATCGGTAATTGTTGTATGCGGTCGGCTTCGGATTCATACCTTAAGGCGTCCATTACTCGGTAAGTTTAGCTGTCAGTTTCACCGGCACGGCCGTGATTAACGAATAACCTATCGTTTAATGCGGTGACTGATGGTTGAATGAACACATATTTAGAATACCTATACATTTAGTTATAGTTCACTTAATGTATAGTATTCCTATATGGGAAGCTGGTGCCTAAACTAGGAAGAATCCTGATTTCAGGCCATCAGTACACACCCATTGGATTTCCAGTACTGTACAATAGAAAGAATGATCTTCGAGTGATTAGTTAGATGGTAAATTATTAAGTACTACCTTTTGCCCGCGGTTCCGCCCGCGTGGATGTCGATTATCGCGACCAAACATAGCCTATGTCCTTTCTCATGGTATTACCTCTATATCAAATTTCATCAAAATCAGTTCAGTGGTTTAGGCGTGAAAGCGTAACATACAGACAGACAGACAGAGTTACTTTCGCATTTAAGTATAGATTTTTGTTGTAACCATCATTCAACTGTAATCCATGATTGATGGCATGCCACATGACGCCTTACTCGTTGGCGTAATAATAATATGGCAACCCTACAACGCCGAAGTCAAATTTATTTTTGCTCCATTTTAATTTCTTTAAATTTAATTTTTAGGCAATTTTTTTTAAAGTGATTTCACCCACCAGCTGGCAAAAGGAAAACTCTAAGCCCCACTAAGCCCGAAATTTCCGGTAATAAGTAATCCAATAAGTAAAATACATAAATACTAGAAGAATGCCGACCCGTGATGACAGCTGTCACCAAAAAAATTTAATAAATAAAATTAAATGTTGAGCAAATGCTGACTCGTGCACAAGCCAAGAGACACAAGAATGCACCAACAACATCTCCGGACTCGTCGCTAAGCTCCGCCGCGCAACCTCCAGCAGTGGAACCAGCGGCGTCGAGCTCCTCTTCGAGCGACGAGTTCTTCTCCCCGCCGACGTCGCCAACACCTGTACGTCGGCCGGGGAGAGGCCGGCCACCGACCTGCTTGGGACCCCGACGCCCTCCGGCTTCGAGTGGGGCCCCCGCTACCGGTGGTGATGTGCACCGCATGCGATGGACTACTTCCATAAATGAAAATGTCATGCGGGCATATTTTGCGGCTACAGAGGGGGGAACTAACCTCAGTGCGTACCGTACTCGGATGCTTCCTCTGTTTCAGGCGCTTGAACCTTCCA
Organism: Eilema sororculum; assembly: GCA_914829495.1. Taxonomy (NCBI): domain Eukaryota; kingdom Metazoa; phylum Arthropoda; class Insecta; order Lepidoptera; family Erebidae; genus Eilema; species Eilema sororculum. The sequence goes on along the minus strand of OU618553.1, from coordinate 9,353,322 downwards.
TCAACACGTCGGCACAACGACTATCGGACCAAGTGCGGGTCATTCAACGCAATCGCATGTTGAATGAAACCGTACTTGAGACTCTACGGCTAGAATGCTTGCGAAATATCTGTGTCACCCCCGCCCCGGCTCCTGCTCCTGCTTCTACAGCAGAAAGAAACGATGATACTCGTGTTGCGCCGGATGACACACCTATTCCAGTAAGTATTCAGTACAATGAAGAGATTAAGGAGGCTTTGGAATGTGCGTTGCGGGAATATCGATCAATGCCCGTACATGTCAGGCCACGTCTCCCGCGGTTGCCCATACATAGACGTAATATAGCGCTGGTGAGTGCCCTTGATTCATTATTACCTAGATATCTAGAAAATAGTGAAAACCTCGGTGACACCCACTCAATTCTGTATTGTACTGCTGTGGCGGCATGTCGTATGGCAGGTGCTAAATTTCCCATTAAAGATCCTGCCATACGACCTAAGTTTACCATACCAGCATGGCAATGCAGAATTGAACGACGTGTGGCCGAGGCAAGGGTGCTCATCGGTAAACTAATCTGCTTCAGGTCGGGCAATACTCGCCCAAGAGTGATGCGCTATGTGACCCGAGCGTTTGCGGGAACTGATATTAGTCCCCAGGATTATACGTCTCGGGTCACAGAGCGTATTGACTTCCTGAAGCAGAAAGTCTGTGCATGGGCAAACCGTATTCGGAGATATAAAAAACGAGTTGATCGATATACCGTCAACCGTATGTTCCAAAGAGACCAAAGGTGGGTATATAGAAGCTGGAAGCGAACAGATGAGAGTGTGGATGACGTGCGGCGGCCGGATGCTGAAGCCACAAATGCTTTCTGGCTCAGCATTTGGTCGGTGCCCGTTAGCCACACTGAAGGCGATTGGATGCGTGAGGTCGAAAGAGCATGCGAAACCATTCCAGAAATGGAAGAAATCTACATTGATGCCACTGATGTAGATTGTGCAGTCCGTTCGCTGTCTAACTGGAAATCTCCGGAACCGGATGGATTGCACAATTTCTGGCTAAAGTGGCTACGGAGTTCGCATGTTATTTTGGCCTCACAATTTCAATCCGCTATAGAATCTGGGACGCTACCAGCTTTTATGACGACAGGAGTTACTCACCTGCTCCATAAAACTGGTAGTACCCTGGAGCCCAATAATTATAGACCGATTACATGTCTCCCAACGGTCTATAAACTTCTTACATCCATCCTGAGAGCTAAGATTAACAATCACATAAACAATAATTCTATTATGTGTGCCTCTCAGAATGGATGTAGGAATGGGGCCCGGGGTACTAAGGAGCTCCTCCTAATTGATATGGCTATTAGCCAACAAGCTCGCCGCAATCGTAAAGATCTGACAGCATGCTGGATCGATTACAAGAAAGCGTTTGACTCCGTGCCACATACATGGCTTTTGAGGGTGCTGGAGTTGTATAAAGTGAATACAACTCTATGTACCTTCTTAAGGTCGTGTATGCGGCAATGGAGGACGGTTCTTTTCTATCCAGGGTGTCGTCAGGCTTTGGGTGGCGGCGTGCCGATAACAATAGAGCGGGGTATTTTTCAGGGGGATAGTCTGAGTCCCCTTTGGTTCTGCTTAGCCCTGAATCCACTTAGTGCTTTACTAGTGAATTCAGGGTTAGGTTATAGGCTACGAAGAGAGGGTCAGGTGGTATCCCACCTCTTTTACATGGATGATTTAAAGCTATTTGCCCACACCAATCCTCAATTAATAGCTTTACTGAAGGTAACAGAAACATTAAAATGGCGTTTGGTGTGGACAAATGTGCAGTCATTCATGTAAAGCGAGGGCGGGTGGTGGAGTCGGAGGGTATACAGCTCTCTGATTCCACTAACCTAAGATCACTCCTCGTAACCGAGACCTATAAATACTTGGGTATGTCACAGGCGTTATGCATCAATGAAGTCGACATGAAACAACTGTTACAGGAACGTTTCTTTGGCCGCCTGAAAAAGGTACTTAACAGTCTTTTGTCAGGTGGTAACAAGGTGCGTGCCTGTAACAGTTGGGTCATGCCACTCTTGATGTACTCTTTTGGCATACTCAAGTGGACTCAGACTGAACTCGATACCATCGATAGGAAAGTCCGGACTCAGTTGACTGCATTTCGAATGCACCACCCACGTTCGTCAGTCATGAGATTGTACATCCCGCGGAAATGTGGGGGTCGAGGTTTTTTAAATGCTAAGACCCTTCATAATCGCGAGGTGTGCAATCTCAGAGACTACTTTCTTAATTCGAACGTGGACATGCATCGTGATGTAGTCAACGTAGATACCGGGCTCACCCCGCTCGGTTTGGCTAAAGAGAACTGGCGCAGGCCTACAATAGTTAGCACTGACAGCCGCAGGGAGGTATGGCAGAGTAAGGAGCTACATGGCAGGTTCTATCGGGCCCTACACAGGCCCGAAGTAGATCTACTAGCGTCCGTGGCCTGGCTACGTTTCAGTGACCTTTTTGGGGAAACTGAAGGTTTTGTCTGTGCAATTGCAGATGAAGTTATTAAGACGAATAACTACCGGAAGTATATCATGAGGGATGGCACGATTGACATCTGTCGAGCGTGTCACCAACCTGGTGAATCCCTCAGGCATATTACTTCCGGTTGTTCTCGTCTTGCTAACGGCGAGTACTTGCACAGACATAATCAAGTAGCCAGGATAATCCATCAGCGACTTGCTCTGAAATACAACCTTGTGGAAGTTGAGGTGCCGTACTATAGGTATGTTCCTGAGCCAGTTCAAGAAAATAGTCATATCACATTGTACTGGGATCGGTCTATCATCACTGATAGGACTGTTGTGGCTAACAAGCCTGACATTGTGGTGATAGACCGATCCGAACGCCGAGCATTGATTGTTGATGTCACCATTCCTCATGACGAGAATCTCGTGAAAGCTGAGACAGATAAACAAGTTAAATACTTGGACTTGGCCCACGAGGTTGTCGACATGTGGAATGTTAACTCAGCAATCATTGTACCGATAGTCGTATCAGTCAACGGACTGATAGCAAAGAGCCTCGACCAACATCTGAAGAGGCTCGGGTTGGATGGTTGGGTCAAGGGCCAGATGCAGAAGGCAGTACTCCTTGATACGGCGCGCATCGTGAGGAAGTTCCTCTCTCTGGAGCCCTGACCACCGGTGGCTTGGTCCCTGTACTCGATGCCGGTGGGATACTATTTTTTATATTTTTAAATATATGTTTTTTTTTATATGTATTTAAAAATATAATTTATAAGTTTTTTAAAATGAATAAAGAGAATATTAATAAGAATATTTAAATAATAAACAAATTTGGAAATGAGCTGTTCGCTCAGCTATGCTAAGCTATGCTACTCAAGCAAAGCATTGTAAATAGACCAAAAAAATGCCCGCTGAGTCTCTTGCAGGCTCTTCTCAGGTCTGGCCCGCGTTTCGAACCAGTGGTCCATTTGCTAAACTAGTATTTAATATGTACTTTATGTCGACGTTTTGTAAGTTCTGATTTAATGATCGATGCAAAATAAACGATTTTTGAATTTTGAATTTGAATTTTGGCCGTTGACCGCTGGTGGTAGGACGTACCTTAGTGCCGACGTGTGCCTGGCAGGCCCCCAGTATGAGGTCTGCGGCGTCTACAGTGGCGCGCTCGTAGCCGGCCCGCGGCGTGTCGTCCCGCGCCGTGTAGTGCATGGCGACGAGCGGCTGCAGCAGCAGCTGTTGGGACACGTGGGCGCCCAGCGTCAGCTGCCCGCTAGGGTGCTCTGCTGGCGTCTTCAGCTGAACGGCGTAACAATTCAAGTTCACATAAAGCTAAAGGTCTTATAAGGCTAAAGGTTACGTAAAGCTAAAAGTCGCTTAAAAGTCAAGGTCACGTAATGCTCATGGTTATATCAGGCTAAAGGTCATTTAAGGCAGAAGGTCACGTAAAGGTAAAAGTCACTTAAAACTCAAGGTCATATGAAGCTAAATATCACGTAATACTAAAGGTTATATAAGGCTAAAGGTCATATAAGGTAAAATGTCACGTAAACCTAAGTCACTTAAAACTCAAGGTCATATGAAGCTAAAAATCACGTAATACTAAAGGTTATAGGCTAAAGGTCATATAAGGTAAAATGTAACGTAAAGGTAAAAGTCACTTAAAACTCAAGGTCACATCAAGCTAAAGGTCACGTAATGCTAAAGGTTATATAGCGCTAAGGGTCATATAAGGCAAAAGGTCACATAAACCTAAATTTTACATAAAACTAAAATTCATGTAAATATAAAGAGCATATTATAATATGAGTTTAAAGGTCACATAAACATAAGGGTCATATAATGCTAAAGATCATAATTAAAACATTAACTGATGGGCCGCACTGTAGCGGAACACTTTCGGTACATTGAACAGAGATTCAGAGTTTGAACCAAAGAAAATATTCATATTAATTCTACATACCGGGCATGGTTTGATGGCGTCCTCGATGATGAGTTTGAACGTATGGCGAGTTCTCACGTTGTCTAACACGCCCTGAGCCATACCTCTCGAGTCGTCCTTACTTAGCCTTCTGTCTTGCATTACCTGTCAATTATAAAAGTTTTTTTTTTTTTAAGAATATTAGAACCGTAGTTACTAATATTCCCTCTAACCCCTCCAGCTAAGCTAAATTGCTTGTGTTAGGATTGGGTTCACGTCGGTAGTGTAATGGCCAGGATCGAACACGGAACCTCTCGATCGCATATATTTATACAGTAGTAGTATATAAATAAATAAATAAATAAAAATAGTATTTTATTATGAAAATCGTGCGAAGTGTAGGAGGAAGAGCTGTAAGCCGGACCCTGAGCTCCGAAGGCATGTCAGCCTCGGATGCAATCGGGATAACGTCTATATAAATAGTGCGTCAAGAAAGTCGTGCAATTGGGTATTATCCTATAGTTAAAATAAATTATGTAACCCAGCTTATTAAATTAAGAATGGTAAAAGAGCGGTAAAAATTGCGTCGGTTCTTATTCAATAGTTTTATTTATTTTTAATCATCCACCCAACCTATAATGGTAACTGATTTCACTATTAAATTTTATAAACATAACATAACATAAACTCACGCTTGTATTCCCCGAAGGGGTAGGCAGAGGTGCTAGCACCCACATTTCGCCAGTTTATGTTTAGGTCCCAATGTAATCGGTGGCGAGCCTATTGCCATTAACCAGGCACTTATAAATCTGCGATAAATACACACATAACTTCTAAAAGCATCGAAAAGTCATTGATGTGTGTCATGGTAAACTTGGGATCGAACCCGAGACCTCGTCTCAGCAGTCCATTACCCATGCCACTAGGCTATTAAATTTTATGACGTCACTAAATCTTTTTTCATACAAGTTACCTTATAACTTATCGTTTTGACGTATAGTAAAAAGTAAATAACTTGACTAGTCAGTAGAATACCCAATTAATGTTGGATGAACCAAAATTTTTCCTTGTATTTGCAACACTCAATAACTGCCAAAATGAATAATCAGTTGTCAATTCCTAGTTTCGTTGGAGATGTTTCGTATATTGTTTGCGTTTATTTAATTACTGTTCATCGGGTAACAGCTTTGAGTGTAAAAATGAATTGATATGTGAATATTAGTTGCGTGAGACATGTCGTATTCAAAGTAAATCAGGGATATGACTCATATGAGGCAAATCAGTGATATAGTATGATATACGGCAGAATTTCAAGTCGGCAAGCTGATTTCCTATTTTGATGATTATAGTAACGGGCTAGTAACTGTAACGTCGCGTTTGTGAATCTCGTTACATCGGTGGTCTTTAACGGTTTTTAGACGAAATTTCGCTAATTTCCGAATGTTGGAGGCGACTGGCAACACTGCGTTTGACAGCTCGTCACCTTTCTTCTAGACGACCGAGCAAAATGGACGATTTTTCGTATAATTTTATTAAATCTTAATCCATTGTGATGGATTGGAGTTGTTCTTGTCCGGAAGACATTATTATATGTCCCCGCTATGATATTAATATGGAATTGTTCCATATTTCTGGTGAGTTGACATTTCCTTAAAACATTCATTTCGACGCATTTTTTCTGATTGAAAGATAATATTTTAAATTTTGTTGTTTCAGTATTTGTTTCAAAAATACAATGATTTATCGTGTGGTTGGCATTTAACCAACTAAATAAGGCGGTAAGTCATACCTTTTTCTCAAAAATTAGGACCTCGTGTATTCTGATAGGAATTGTTCTAATAACCTAAAATTTTATTTCAGGTCTCCATTGGAGCCGCCTTGTACTTTAACTTTTACATTTCCTTTTGGCCTTTCTTGGGACTTTTGTTTTGGCTTTTCCTTCATTGGGCCTTGTCTCTGATGGTTTGATGGATTTCTCAACCATATGAACGAGTATGTGCAATATCTTTAAATAATGGCTTGCAGAGCGGCATGTTATGCTTCGCTGGCTGAGGTGAACCTTCACACACTCGCCGAGGGATGCCGTGAGCTTACATTAATTTTTAATTTAAATTTAACTTTAAAACCTTTAAAAAATTGCATTGGTGACATAATGATATAAAATTTTGTTCTTACATTTAAAACTTTAAAGTAGTTAATTTTAAACTAGCATAAAGTTCTTATTATATTAAGCACACTGGAGCGCTCGAGAATAAAACCTTAAAACTCAGTGCGGTGGTTTTATTTAGCTTACTTCCGGCAGATTAAAAGTATTCAACCTACTTGATTGACTATCTTAGGCAAGTGCTTCTCCAAGGCGCCCGAATCTTTAAGGTAATGTACCTATCTATATTGTTAATTCACAGGAGAACACACTAGTTAACTTTATCTCAAACAACAAAACACATTTTTTTATTTTTTATTATTACATAACATGGGGAAAATGTGCGTCAACCGCAGTAGCACCCAGTGTTATCTTCAAAATACATCTAAGAAACGTGTACTACGCGTATGGGCCCATTTTAGCACATTTTAGGTTCATATAATCGTAGTATACCTCGATTTGTCCGGCCTGTAGTGCGGCGACGCCGAGCGGCGTGGAGGTGAGCACAGTGAACCGGCGGCGCTCGTCCTCCACGTAGGCCGCGGCCGGCAGCGGGTAGAAGTTCGCCTGGATAGGGAGCTTGTCGAAGTGGCGCCGCTTTATCATCTAAAGATCGGAAGGACACGTTTTAATTAAAACGAGAGTGTAAGACATACTAAATAAGTCACTTTTAAACATATTTTAACAGATTCTATCGCGATATTTTGCTGCTTTCTAGCAAACGTACTCACAGAGAAAATCGCAATAGAATCCATTTAAGCGGGATTACCGGTTGAAACCAGAACTCGCAAATTGAATTCGGAGGTGCGCTCTCTCTCTTCGCCTTCCATATTTTTTTTAAACATAACGATTACAACTGCCATTTAACCCTGAGAAATAGCCTGCATGAAGCGTCATTTAGACGGTGGAGTTTATTGCCTCGAATATACGATTTTCGAAAGGATAAAGAAAAAAGATGCTTTGGCTAAACATCTGGCGAGAATTGCCTCGTAATTGAATATTGATAGTGTCCGTCTAAACAAAAATTTAAAGCAAGCAATGAGGTTATCGCATACGATTTCATCGAACCGAACGTGTGGAAACTCGCACCGTCTAAATGACACCTACAGCATCGTTCTGACAGCAAGTTTAGTATTTAGTCCGCTTGAATTGGGCATCATCGATCCTTTCACGCAAGCTAATAAATATTGTACGTTGAAGTTTAGCACGTTTGCAGTCAAAAGGTTTTTTAGGAGCACTGTCTGCTTATATAATAATACCTTTGATTTGTCTGACGTTTCGACCAGGTTACACCGGCCGTATATAATATGTATTTCATGGAACGCGAGAGTTTAAAAAAAAGCATTTTCTGCTTGTTTGTTAGTAGGATAAAAAGTGAACAAAACAATATAACATACGTGCATTCCATTGAGGTCGGTGTAGAACACATCCCCGTTCTTAATGTCGGTAGAGAACCGCATGGCGAGCTCCAAGTTGTCAACCTGTGGGTCTATCAGCAACGTGTTGCTGATTTCAACCTCGGTTTGTGGAAGAGACGGGTTGTTGTACACACTGATCTGTAAAGTAATTATACGTTTATTTATTTTTAGGTTACCGTATTTCTGGCACTGACTAAAAACGAAATTTGGCGTTACCTAGTAACTATTTATTAATCTGTGGTTTGCCCTTTATGAGCGCAGGTCTAAGCCTGATGAAAAGGGTTGCCCATTGCTTTAGATAACATGACCAGGCCCGAAATGGTGACTATAAGTGTTCCTATATTTTATGACGAGATCACCTGCGTTTTTGACTGATGGGTAAAGTCCACCAGGACATCAGGGGAAATTCTTTCGGGTTCTTCTGATAATCACGTGGATGGAATAGGTTGTTTTATTCGGCAAGATCCCGAGTTAACCCCTTCACTGCTAGCACTAGTCACCCGTAGGGGGAGATTTTCATACGCACACAAAAAAAATCGTTTTAATATTTAACACATAGCATGAATAAACTTGAAAAGTCGGAAGCTATATAGTACTACTAACCGCCATGACGACATCAGCAGCTTTAGGCGAGGTGAGTGCAGAGTACACAGTAGCTTTATATATCCCCTCGGTGACCACGATCTCAGGGAAGGGCTCCGGCCGGAAGGGTTCCGCCGGCCCCGCCGCTACGAACAAGTAAGCGCCGCTGTTATTGTCGCGGCCGCGGTGACTGTCGTACCTAGAGGGTTGAAGGGAATAATATATTATATTTTTATAGATACGTCATTCAGGAACATGGCGGCTGTCAAAAATGGCACAAATAAATACTAATAAGTAAGTATAAAAAAAAACCTTATAATAAAACATCAATATTATTAAGTTATGTGTATTTTATTTTTATATTAACAATAACATTATTATTACTACAGTCCGTCAAATCTAAGAAGTACCGTTTGACAGTTCTGACAATTGAATGATAGGGATGGGATGAAAAAATCGATTACTATAATATCCGAACTTTAAGAGATCGATTACTATAATATCCGAATTTTAAGAAATCAATTGTTATAATTAAATAAAAGAAATGTTTAGGATATTTTTTTATTCACTACTAGTACTAGTATCGTCGTCTTCGTCATCATCGTCATTTAAATTAATGACCAGTTGATTGTCCATTACATTATCAAAGTGTACGTCTCTTTCGAAGTCGTCCATTATTATTTTCTTTGTTTTTTGTACTACTTTACTCCAATCTTCCTGTGTAACTTGGGCACATGCTTCCTTTAATAAACCTTCCATTTTCTTGACACTGAAGGGTGGTTTTGTGTTGTGTCTTGCTGCATAACCTGTAAAACAATAATGTAACTATTTGATAGCAGACGAAAACCATTGTTTAAATTATAAATGTTAGAAGTACTCGTGTTATTATTATAATATTATAAAATATTACCTTTAACTTGGGCCCAAATCAGTTCAATGGCATTATATTGGCAATGGTACGGAGGAAGTCGTATGACTTTGTGCCCGTGCTCTTCGGCCAATTGGTCAATTACATATGTCGGTTTTGGTGGTTTATGCAAGTTCACTAACTGTAATAATTCAGCTTTTAATAGTGACATGTCAGCATCCACTCCTTTTCTTTGCAGCCATGCCACCAAATCTGCTTTCTTATTGGCTGACGTAGGTGCTTTATCAATTTGCACAGAGTGGTATGGGGCATTATCCATTATAATTGTGCTGTTAGGAGGGATATTCTGTAATAAATTTAAGAACCACTCTCGGAACCTTACTGCGTCCATTTCTTCATGATACTCTTTAGTGCTTTTGGATTGGAAAGCTAATAAAGAGTTTTCCACGAAGCCTGTAGACGCTGACCCAGCATGGCATATTATGAGGCGTCCACCTTTTCCTATCGGCACCTTCGAGCACGAAGCTTCAGAATCATCAGTCCATGTTTTCGGCACAGAATGGTTGGAATTTAGCCAAGTTTCGTCCAAAAATATTACATTATCCCAGTTTATAATTTGTTTAACTTCGCGCAGGAATGTTAGTCGCTGCATAATTATGTCATGTCGCTCCATAACAATTTTTCGTTTGTCAACTTTTTTGTATCTGAAGCCAATTCCTGTTATTACCGTTCTCAACGACTCTATGCTTCCCTTATACAGCCCGGCATCTTTTAAAGTTGCACATAACTTTGCCAATGTTGGAAATTCGCCTCTTGTAAAATACCCGTATATATGGTTTCTAATAGCATGACTATCGAATTCATCGATGCCTGTCACAGGTTTATTTCTTTTTCGTTTTTTCGGTGTGTGAAGTACGTTACTGTCACTCCCCGAAGGCCCATATTTTTCACTTAATATTTTGCCAACGGTGCGGCTACCAATACCGAGAGCTTCACCGACGCGATCCCGAACTTGTGTAACTGGCAGTAGAAGTCCACCATTTTGAGATTCACGCTCAAAATACTCGTGTAATTTCACCACCAATTCACGAGCCTGGCTGTTCAAAGTACGTCCTCTTTTCGACATTATTAATAAACACTTGCTTAGTTCGGAGTCCAGTATAAATATTGCCAAGGTAAACGGATAAAGAATGATCAGTCCAGAAAAGTAATAGCCAAGTCACAAATTGTAAAACACAAACGAGAAAGCAAGTACGCGCACAGTCAGCTTCCAAGATGGCGAGAGACTGCTGACGCCGAACCGACCGAGCGGACCGCGTGCGCTTGTAGTTGGCAGTGTTGCCAGAAAAAAAAAATTGTAGAGACTTGGACACCTGCGATTTTGCCTATTGACCTAAAAATAATTAAATTAATTTATTTTAGGGTATCTGTGTATTCAGTGCATTATGCGGTCGCGCAGTAACGTCGTTAATTTATAACATCAGGCAACAACATTTTTGTGAATGGGTTCTACATACCTTATTTTTATTAGTTTTAGACGTAGAAATAAGACTTAGAAGAAAAAATTGTAATTGTAAAATCAATGGATGTGCTTGTTAAAAATTTGTTTATTTCTCTGTAATATGCAAACCCATACTATCATACACAAAAATAAATGTAAAAAACACTATCCCTGACTCCATTTACTATTTCGACAGCGTTAGCGCGAGAAACCCCGACTTATTTGGGCGCGAAAATCAAAAATCGACAAATCGCTTTCGACAACTTTTTAAAGAAGCAAATATATTTGATTTATAAATACGTATTTTTGGTGAATGGGTTTTATCTCATATTTTACGATTACATAACTATTTAGTTATGTAATCGTAATATGTGAGATAAATCCCATTCACATGAAAAAATATTTGTTTGGTTGTCAAGTGTAATTTGTAAATAATACATTCGATTTTTCGTATATGTAAACGATTTTTTTGCATACAAGTGTATCCGAAGAGTCGCAACACTACGTGCAGTGACCTAACTACGTAACTTTGTAATGAGGTCAAGAATATAACTATTAGAAATTATTTACTGTGTAAATATGTGTTATTTTGCTTTGTTTGAAAGTTTTCAATTACATTTAGATATTAAGAATTGTACATTTTTAGATACAATAATGAAATCTTTCTAAATTCATGGTTTTATGAAAAAGGTTATCGAAACTGAATAATGTACGTATGAACAAAGTTGTTTCGGTTTGAAAAATATGAAACGTCAAACGGTACCTCTTAGATTTGATGGACTGTAATGAAGACGTGATTTATTAACTTTTTCCGCAACGCACTGTCGCGTATCCTGATTGGAGGAAATAAAATTGAACATTTGGTTATAATTTTTTTGTTGACATTTTAAAGTGTGAACAACATATCTATAGTTTATAATTTATCAATGGTTGAAGGCGTTTTTATTATAATGCTAAGTGACTTTAAGGCTGTTTCACACAGAAGCAATAATTCTCAATTGAGCGTCAATCTGGGTTGCACCTAGTATGCACCTGAAGCCCAGTGTGGATGACTACTCCTATTTTCCACCACTGATTTGGCTTATTTTGTTCACTACCCCCAGTTTTTTTTTATTTTCGATCAATGCCAGAGCTTCTATCGTTAACCAGTGTACGTATAGCGGCATGCAGAAGAGGCTGGATTGGATCCTAAATATCTTGGTGTATATATTACACCCCTTCAGATCTTTGAAAAAAAAAAACTGTAGAATAAAAGCCTCTTTCGCGTGGCGGTAGTGAACGCGACGTCGGATCCGGGTTCGGTTCCCGTTCATTGCAAATATTCGTAGGCATATATATGACTATTTGTATTGGTCTGGTCGTGCCACGAAGAGCCCGTTAAGCCGTCGGTTCCGGTTGCCATACGAACATTTATGGCAGTCGTTACGGGTATCTGAAGCCCTAAAAACTCCAACAACTGGTCTACCTGCAATACTATAATATCGCAAATAGGTTATGGAGATCCGAAGGCAGTCCATTCACAGAAAATATCGAAGATCAGCCAAACCTGGCAAACTGGCAAAAGTAGACCTCAGACTTCGAGGTGCGGACTAGGACTAGGACTAGTTAGGATGAAGAAAAATATCATAAAATGAACACTCACTGTGCAAAATCCATATGTACGGGTACAACTGTCCCGTCCGGCGACACAATGGCCTTAATGAGTCCGTTTTGCGTGACGACTACCTTGGTGCCGTTACTGGTCTGTATGGTGATGTCGTCTGTCAGGCGGGCGGAAGGCTGTTCCACGGGGAACATCTTCGGCAGGTCCACTGTCCAGTAGTCCGCGTTGTATACTCGGACGTGGGCGTAGGATGTATACCTAGAATAGAATAGGGTGTTAAAATCTAGGTGCTATAGAAATGAAACTAGATAATGTTCGCGGCTCTGCGTGTGAAAGTTCCAGTTGTGCATAGGACAGCTTCTGTGGTGTGGCGGTAGTGAACGCGGCCACTACGCAGGAGAGGCGGGTTCTATGCCTACTCAGTGCAAATATTTGCATGTAGATATACTCACTTGTTAATACTCATGCTGTCTCTAAGCGCGACAGTATATGTTGTGAGCGCGAGTGAGCCAACGACCACCGGGAACGAAAGCTGGTACTTATTGGCTGCGAACGCGAGCCTCTTCTCACCCGCAACCACAGGAGATATCTGAGCCATCATCGGATTGCCTGCAGGGTCGAATACCTGGGACAAAATAATATTTACAAATTATTTTTAGTGTTAAGGGTCTCGCTGAGACCTTCAGGGCCAAGTCAACCTGACCTACAAGTCAGTCTGAATGACGGATGAGACTCTGGTTCAGGTTTCCCTGTAAGGTTTGGGTGTTTAGATGATAGTCCCTCCCAAATAGCAAATTAAAGGGAGAGGAGAATCAGTGGATATATTCTGCATTTAAAAGTACTCAACAGTAGGTATTATTTCTTCACAAACTAAGAGAAAAAAATCATAATACGAAAAATATTTACAACCTTTATATTACTTCAAAAATACGCTATAAAAATTACAGTCAAAAATAGCCTGTGAGTCAATAGACAGCTTATATTTGTAGTTATCTGAGCCATAATTCTAATTCTATTTGATTTGATACAATTTATTTAATCATTACTAAATCTTTACAAGCTACGATGAAAACCAACATAAATGTAACTGTCGGTAACTATAGAATTATATAAAAAACTCATATTATTAAAAAATCTGTACTTCAAATCAACAAAACTTAAAACGAGTAGCTACGTAAATTCTAATACAAAAATAAAGGACAAGAAAATGTTACCATAGGATGTCGGTCCTGGAATAAATGGAAAAGTTTTAAATCAAATACTGATTCTCACTCAGCAGCAACATAGAGTTTGGTGCAAGGGTCCAAATTATCTTATTGGCTTGCTAATGACAAAATATCGTTTACTAGCTTTTGCCCGCGGCTCCGCCCGAGAGGATGTCGGTTATCGCGACAAAAGATAGCCTATGTCTTTTCTCATGGTCTAATCTAACCCTATACCAAATTTCATCAAAATCGGTTCAGTGGTTTAAGCGTGAAAGCGTAACATACATACAGACAGACAGAGTTACTTTCGAATTTATAATATTAGTATGGAAGTATGGATTATTGTGTAGTACACGTATTATAGCTCGATTCATATTTGCTAACCTAAAATGTGCTCTATATGCGCAGTACACGTTTCTTGGATGTATGTTGAAGATAGCACGGGGTGCCACTGCGGTGGACGAGCTCAAATTCACCAAGCATAGATTATTACAAAACAGTCCGCGCGCGCCAAGGCCTTTTATATCTTGCGATTTGGGTCCAAGATATTTGAATCGGGCTATACCCTCCAGGTGGTATGTATATGTTACCGGCAATGTGTATAATGAAGGCATTCTATACAATGCCTAGGCAATGTGTGTTAATACATAGAATGCCTGCAGTTCCACCGGCAATGTGTGAAATAAATGGGTTATTGTTTTGCGGATGATTTTGTAGACAATTTATATTTTTGAATGATTAAAAAAGAAATAACCACGAAGATTAATGCAGGAGCTTGGCTCCGCTCCGCTCCCTCCCGCATTAATCTTCTAACCTAATCTATCCAAGTTAAATTGCGTGGTGTGGACACTGCGCCCCGATCTGGATATATTATAGGTTAGAAGACTGAAGCGAAAGCGAAGCTCCAGCATTAGCCTAAGTGGTTGCATTTTTTATAACCACCATCAATATTCTTTGATACCATTTCATACATTACCTGCTGCGTACTCGGCATTGTATAGAATACCGGATTATACACATTGCCGGTAACATATATAAATACAAAACCTAATTCATTTACTCACGCCTTTCTTTATTCAAGGTTGGCAGAGACTATAGGCGACCATTTGATTTAAATATTATAGAAGGATGGCTACAAGGGGAGAGGAAGATCTAAGACTGAATGAAATGATATTGGTAGGAAGGGAGTGAATGAGAGATAAATGAAAAACCACACATGTTGCGCCGACCCTAAAATAAACTTGAGATAGGGGAATGATGGTGATGTATATTTATTCTTACCTCAACATGCGGCGAAGAGACGAACACCGTAATAACTTCATGTCTAGTAAACGGCAATGCATTGTACAGTACAATTTTTCTCGAAGGTGACACTGCGTCGAGGGCTATCGTAATCCTAGATGGTATCTCGTCATGTCGCCGCCAGATGTCGTCTACGTCGAAGTAGATATCATCCTGCGTCTGGTCCATGATCGGAGGCTGTTTGAGAAGATAGTAGGCCGCTTGTTGTATGGCTGACTGGCAATATTTTATTGCCATTTGCAATCTGTGAAGAGAAATTACAATGATGGATGAATGGCCCATTTTAAAATTTAGTAAAGTCCAACCTAATTAAATCTTAAAGAAAAAGTGGTAAAATGGACATTAAACTCAGTGAAGTACAGTTACAACGTATCTGAAACTATGCCAAATATTCTTTAAATTTAAAAATAACTATTACTAGCTTTTGCCCGCGGATCCGCCCGCGTGAATGTCGGTTATCGCGACCAAACATGGGCTATGGGCTTCTTTCTCATAGTCTAATCTACCAAATTTCATCAAAATCGGTTCAGTGGTTTAGGCGTGAAAGCGTAACATACAGAGAGACAGACAGATAGAGTTACTTTCGCATTTATAATACTAGCACAGTATAACGAGAGATCTTACAGTAGTTCATCGCGTTTGATGTTTGCGGAAATGCCGCCTTTTGCAGTTTTGTCAGGGTTGTCACTTCAGTTTTTACATATAATTTTTCTGTAATATTCTATATATAACTCCTATTCGTTCTCTTTGTTCTGTCAAGGCACATCAACTCACGCTAATTTATATTACTAGGTGATGCCCGCGGCTCCGCTCGCATGGATGTCGGCTATTGCGACTTTTGGTTATATTTCCGGTTCTACTCAACCAATTATGATCAAGCAAACGTAATATTTTAAGTCTGAGTTTTTGGATTTTGGTTTCGATTTCATTTTCGGTTTCAAATTCGATTTCGTTTTCGATTTCTATTTAGATTCCGACTTGAATTTGGATATTGATTCGGGTTCGGGTTCGGGTTCGGGGTTGGATTCGGATTCCATTTCGAATTTCGCTAATCGCCGGGATCGCTAAATTGATGAAATATTCTTAAGAATCCTATCCACGATCAGTTCGTCTGCAGTTTCAAATCGTATCGGGCGACCTGCAGTCCTAAGTCGACAGCGCCCACACACGAAAGCGATTTTGGCCTGGTGGCCTTGCCCTGCTGTCAGTTTTGTGGCTACACACGATCAGTTGGGAGTCGACAGTTTCCCATCGTATGATTGCCTGCCGGCAATTGTCTGCTATCGGGCTTGACGACCATGTTACCGACGATCAAAGATGGCGGACTAGAAATTAAAAAAAAAACATCGAGATTTTCGGGGTGACTAATTACGTATAATAAAATCCATTTAGCGATCCAAGATGACGGACTTGAAATTTCCCACAAAGTCAACATGAGCATCGTTTTGGAGGTTTTCAGAGTTGCTAATTACGAATATATCATCCATCCAGTCATCTGGGATTGCTACATGAATAACATATTCGTAATCAGCATCCCCGAAAACCTTGAAAACGATACCCGTATCGATTTTAGTAAAAAAATCGAGTCCGCCATCTTGGATAGCGAAATGGATGTTATATTCGCAATCAGCGACCCCAAAAACCCTGAAAACGATACCCATATCGATTTTGGTAAAAATTTCGAGTCTGCCATCTTGGATCGCGAAATGGATGTTATATTCGCAATCAGCGACCCCAAAAACCCTGAAAACGATACCCATATCGATTTTAGTGAATATTTCGAGTCCGCCATCTTGGATCACCAAATGGATGTTATATTCGCAATCAGCGACCCCAAAAACCCTGTAAACGATACCCATATCGATTTTGGTAAAAATTCCGAGTCCGCCATCGTGGATCGCGAAATGGATGTTATATTCGCAATCAGCGACCCCAAAAACCCTGAAAACGATACCCATATCGATTTTTGAGAAAATTTCGTGTCCGCCATCTTGGATAGCTAAATATAGAAAACGAAAAAAAAAAACAATTTTAACAAACAAAACGAGCTCTGAAAAAAAAATCACGTGATTGGTGTGATTACAAAAATGAGACAGCCCTGAATCCTTAGTACCGAGTAAAATGTATGGGCGTACCGAGTAATACTCCGTCCCCCACCACCCCTCTCCCCCCGCACGATTGCTCTGTCTAGACGGCTTCGTTGACCGACTGTATGTAGTATGAATCGTTAGACTGTGATACTAGTATGGATATTGTAAATTAGTTTGTAGTACGGAAAACGTTGGATATCACCACTGTCGACCATCGCTGATGGTTATGTAGGACTCTGACCGATTAAAACCGCACACCGTGTCGGGTCTTCAGATGCTGAGGTGTAAGACCCTTGGCCATCCATCTACAGTCTTTCCTGAGAGAGAGAGACGCACTGTCGTCTATGTTGCTCAGGGTACACCGAGTGGAGGTTCCGAATCTCCTATTATCCAATAGTTACATGCACCAGTAATTATCAGGCGCACCTTATTTACCGCATATAGTTACTAAACAAAACTTACTTCTTAGCGTAATCTTCTCTGACAGGGTCCGTGGAGGTGCCGGCGATGGCGTCGTGGTGTTGGAACAGTGCCAGCGATCTCCTGGCCTGCTCCACGCGGTCACGCAGTTGCAGCGACATTATATGCGACAAGGAATGTGAGGACGTAGCTTGAGTCGTTATTATTTCTGCCGCCCTGGTAACATGACAGAAGGTAAACGAACATACTTGGTGCATACGCTCATAATACTCTTATTATTACGGGATAATTTATGGAGTAAATATTATTGAATAACGCACTTGTACTTTTCCACTGAGTTTATTTTAATTCTGTAGTGTGTTATTCAATATGTATAGCAGATTCCACCAAGTGCAATCAATCTCCAGTATACACAGTTATGGAGTACGTTGTAAAGGTCAGATGGCAGCCGCTTCAAGGAAAATATCGAAGATCAGCCAAGACCAAACCCGCTGGAAATGCTTTTTCCAGACCCCAGACTCACACAGGTGGAAGCTTCTGATGCGATTGGGATTAATACCAGGATGAAAAAACTCATGAAATACGTAATTAGCAATTCATAGGGAGGGAAATCATGTAAACAAAATCAAAAGTATATACGAAACGAATCTAATTACACTAACGAGTTTTAAGGGTACTTAATACCTCTTGATTTACATGCCGTAGATTAGCCCCTGTTGAAATATACCTTTGACACTACCGGTAGTGGCATTGGTTGAAATTTTTATCTTTGACACTACCAGCAGTTTCATTGGGTAGTGCCACATGGTAGTCATCGTAATTTAGCATTCTCAGAATCATGTTTCTAAAAAAAGCCTGACAGAATACTTCTAATTTGGAGTTTCTAGTAAATTCAATTTAGCAAAATATGGGATCTCACCTGAGATACGCAAGTAGAACTCTATCCATGTTCTTGTAGAAGGGCCTGGACGTAAAGTACCCGCTCCAGTAATGCTGTTGCCTGTCGGCGTAAGTGAAGAAGTCACCCGACAGCACCGGGAAGTCTGACAATTTCACCTCTGCGTGAAGCGCCTTGAAGTAATCTTCGAGATTGCCAAATTGGATCTGTAACAACGCTTTGGGTGATTCTTTGGAATCAAATATATTCGCACTATTCGCAGTGTAGTCATCAGCAATTCATACGCCTTCGTTACCCGTGTTACTACCAGTCTTACTACCAGTAGTAACACGGGTAGTTTTTTTTGCCTGTGTTACCACTAACTGCTGCAGTAGTAACACGGGACAATTTTCGTTAACGAAGGTTCATACGGAGGTCAATTATGTCTCCCTTGGTTCAGATTAAAAAAATACTATACAAATGTGGAGGGCAGCTGGTAGTCGGTTGTCGAAATGTCGAAGTACAGCACAATCAGACTGGGAAGCCAACCCCAAAAGAGTTGGAGAGAAGTTTGGTTACAATACGATGACGAGTGCCGGCAAATATCTTGAACAAAAGTCGGAAAAGTTTACGCAAGTACATTAAACGGAGCAGTTATCGTCTCGAGCCATGTATCTGAGGCTGAGTCAGCCGTATCCCTTAGTGGCCTTGTACAACACCGCATGGGAAGAGATGGGGTGACCCAAATTCTACTCTGCCGGGAACTACGCGGCCAGTTAAAAAACCAATAAAAGGACTAATTAACCGAAAGAAGAAAGTTGTACCCCAGTATCGTAGCAAGTGTAAACAGGGGTAAGTATGTATCAACCAATGGTGACAGCTCTAAATTAATTAAAAAATCCTCACCTCAGCATTCCAAGCGTCATTGTTATTGATATAGTCGATAAGCACGTCGTAGTTCTGGAACTGGTTGTCCCACTCGTTGGCGCGGTCGTACCTGAAGTCGTCCCCTAGAGGGAACAGCAGAACGTTGCTGCGGTACAGCTGCGCCTTCTTGCGCCATTGGTCTAGAATTAGAGACGCCCTGAAACGTTCATAATTATCATTTTTGTTGGATGTTAATAAGTGGGTGATGATTACTGATGATGGATGGAGATTTTGATGGGGGTACAGTTTGGAAGGTTCAGAACGGGGTAACATATTTTGCGCGGCGCGTTGGGAACCGCACCTCCCCATTCCGGGGGCGAGTCGCGGACACCGAGTCCGTGGAGGGCCAGACCGTAAGGATGGCCCTGGGTCAGCCAGGGTGCGAGGGATATGTCGAAGTCATCCTCAGCTCCGGCCTAGCACTACGAACCACAGTCGGCGTGCGGTTTTAGTCGGTTCGAGTCCGACATAACCTCCCCTTCCGGCTCCGGCGGGGGAGGTATCTGAGGGGATTTCCGCACGAAAAAAAAAACATTATTTTTGCAATGCTTTACCCTCGTGCAGTTAATCAGGGTCCCAACACGATCACTGGCTAATATAACTAATGGTTACTTGGGAAAGGTTCAGACGATGATGATAAACGGACGGCCGTCATTGGCTTTGCCGCAGGTTTTCCACTCGGCGTTGCCCGGTCAGATGTCTCTCACTTCAATAAAAGACAACCAATAAAGAAGGAGTTTTGACTGGACTCCGGATTTCAAAGTGTAATCTTTGAATGTACTTGGATGATGGTAATTCGGCAGGGTGATGGCCTCGCGCCTTCAAGTGAGGCGTATTTAGCATGGGTCCAGCTTAATGAGTAAATTAAGTAATCTCTTAGCTTGAGACGATTAATGCGGTCTTGCTGTTGCCTTTTCTAAAATATGAAACTCTTACTTCCAAAAAATTAGATCATTTATGGTGCGCGAGTGAACTGTATTTCTAGAATAAACAGGCAAAATCATCCACATATTAGCTGTTTATTCTGGGAATAAATTTTACTCGCGTTTGGTCTATCCGGTCCTTAGTTGATAAGTTCTAGATTACTCACCTTTCGTGAACGTTTTTGGGTGTTATTTTCTGAGGTGCAACACCCCATGGGCATGACATACCGTTACCGGGAAGTCTTCTGAAATCGAATTGACAGCATATCTAGAAAAAGCAAAATAGATGATTAAGCACAGTATATAATAATATATGTACAAGAAGTGTACTATCTCTCTGTTATTAGTAGTCCAATGTACTTGATACGGATCTGTGTAGCGTTATTGTGGAATTGAGTAGGTGGTGTTGTCAACAGTGTTGATAATAAACCATAGCGTGTTTAAACTGAAGAGACACTCGCCACACATTCAGATTATCTGTTTTGTAGTGTCAATTTTATTGTTTTATGAACTTGATTACGACATTAAATCAATTATAAATATTGGCTTAAGTTTTCACATTTAAATTTGTGGCTTTTTAGCGTGTGTTCGATAGCATCTCACTTATTAAACTACTTACTTTAGGATCAGGACCGCAGGAATGTGGCACATCATAAGAGTAGAAAGGAAACAAGTGCGTGAACATATCCGTTTTGCCAGCACCATCTGAAATAAAAGAAAATATCTTATTGGCGTGTCCAGAATAATCAATATATTCGACACCAAAAAGCACTTTAATTGGGTATAATACTGATTAGTCAAATTAATTACTTCTTACTAAACGTCAAAACGATAAGTTTTATGGTAACTTGTATGGAAAAAGATTTAGTGACGACATAAAATTACACTTATAATACTTATAAAATAAATTATAACATACAAAAAAAAATAAAAAAATTGTCAAATCAGTTACTATTAAAGGTTGGGTGGATAATTAAAAATAAATAAAAACTATAAAATAAGAATCGACTCCATATTTACAGCTTTTTCGCTATTCTTATAAGCTCGTATATTGAGGAAGACAGTTTGTACTTATCCACTAAATTTTATTTTTCACCTGTCCGGTAGCAGATTCCACCAAGTGCCATCAATCAACAGTATAAACAGTTTAATAAACTCGGTTAGATAATTTATTTTAACTATAGGATAATACCCAAATTTGATAGACAAGATAGAAGATGCCATGAGCTGTATAAGTCTCTAAACATACTGCTTTGCAACGCGATTGATAGAGATTATTATTGGTCGGACTGAGTGACGTCACTGGAGATCAACCAATGGCAATGTCTACTAAGGTCGGTCGAAGCGCTGTGCTCGATACTGTATACTTCGAGAATTGGGTATTATCCTATAGTTAAAATAAATTATCTAACCGAGCTTATCAAATTAGGAATGGTAAAAGAGCGGTAAAAATTGCGTCGGTTCATATTTTAACCTATAATAGTAACTGATTTGACTATTAAATTATATGACGTCACTAATCCTCATACAAGTTTCCTCATAACTTATCGTTTTGACGTTAAGTAAATAGTAACTAATTTGACTAGTCAGTAGAATCGCAACAGTCAAATTTGACGTATCCGATGTTTAAATTCAAAACATGGTAACTGATTTCTTTTGCGGGAAGCGCATCGCGGTATAATTTTATTTTCCGAAATTGGTGTGAAATAGGAGTTACTATGTTTTAAATTTAAACAGCCGAGCACTTTATCCGTAGATGCGATCCATCTTTAACTGTCTGTATGTTATTGGGAACGGCGGTAAATGGCAGCCTTATCGCTACAGTCGTTAACGCATATTAAAAACGTCAAATCACATACATTCGTCATTCTATTACACCATACGCCCGCCAGCGAATTGCCACTTCTCTAGAGAGGCCGGCTGTTTGGGATCTAGTTATTCACTTCAAACTCAAGAAAAAAAGCGCAAACAAAATACCTGAACCGTGATTATGATTGATAACCACAAGATATTTGATACTCACCCCACAATTGCCGCCAACTGAATTCCAATTGTCTATTAGAAGATAATTCTTTTTTCACTATATAGTGGACCCGTTGAATGACGGAGTTATCAAAGCCAGCTAGTTTTAAAATGTAGGGCTGCGAGCTGGAGTAGCCGAAAGGATCAATCGACCAGGAGTTCTTGGGTATGATTCCTAAGTTGTCCAGGCACCATTGATGCCCTGTTGTGAGTTGTTGGATGGTCGAAAGCCAGTGGGAATTGGCTTCGTCGTTCATGACCCAACCGCCTGTTACTATTTCTATCTTCTTGTTTTTTAGTAGGCTGTAAATGAAAGAGTTTTTGTCTGAGTTATATAACTAGCTGATCCAGCGAACTTCGTACCGCCAATGTTTTTCCGCCCGCGTGCCGTCAGATCCCGTTCCCGCTGCACCCTCTACTATATTAAGCATGTATTATACATAAGTCTTCCTCTTGAATCACTCTATCTATTAAAAAAAGCTGCCTCAAAATCAGTAGCGCAGTTTTTAAGATTTAAGCATACATAGGCTCGTACAGACAGCGACAGCGACTTTTCTTTTATCTTATATATAAAATTCTCGCGTCACAATGTTCGTTCCCGTACTCCTCCGAAACGGCTTGACCAATTCTCATGAAATTTTGTGAGCATATTGAGTAGGTCTGAGAATCGGCCAACATCTATTTTTCATCCCCCTAAATGGTGCAGCGGAAACGGGATCTGACGCCACGAGGGCAGGAAAAAATTGGCGGTACGAAGTTCACCGGGACAGCTAGTATATAAAACTTCCTCTTGAATCACTCTAGCTATTAAAAAAAGCTTCAAAGTCAGTTGCGCAGTTTTAAAGATTTAAGCATACATAGGTACGTACAGACAGCGACAGCGACTTTGTTTTATACTATGTGGTGATATGACGAATTTACATTTCTTTTTTGTCCTGCATAAATCAGTATAGACTGTTTCCAAATACTACAGTCGATACTTGCGTAGACAGCTGGTGTCAATTGATAATCATAGGAGATAGCACCACTGGTGTAACTCTAAACCAACTTAAACTGGCTAACATGAACGCGGGTAGTTACGTTACGGTTGGTCAAGCCTAAGAACCTAAATATCCCTGTTATAGGCCTGTTAACCAAAATATCCAAGAAGAAAATTACAATATAACTATACAGAAATCAAACGCAGGATCTCCTATTTCATTAACGGCCGTTCCCAATAACATACTTACAGTTAAAGATAGATCGCAACAGTCAAATTTGGCGTATCGGCTAATTAAATTCAAAACATGGTAACTGATTTTTTTGCGGGAAAGCGCATCGCGGTATAATTTTATTTTCCGAAATTGGTGTGAAATAGGAGTTACTATGTTTTGAATTTAAATAGCGGAGCACTTTATCCGTAGATGCGATCTATCTTTAACTGTCAGTATGTTATTGGTAACGGCGGTAAGTCTCTATAGTCCAAACATTTTTAAATCCATAACTACTCTTAAAATGTGAAGAATTTCAGTAATTTGTACACTCACTTTAGGAATTGCGCTTTCTCCTTATCGGACGCGTCAGTGTTCCACCACAATGCGAGGAAGCTGATCTCGGCCCATATAAACTTCCTGCCGATGCCTTCGTTCAACTTCTCTACCATATTCGTGAATATCGCACGTGTTTGCGTCTTGTAGTAATTCTCGAAAGTCTTTATCCAACCTGTAACAAATAGTCGCCTAATTATTTCTGGTATATCCCATAACATTTTTATTTAACTAGATGCAGCATTTCGAGAATACGATTGTAAACAGAGTTTTGTTGGTTTTATTGTTTAGGTTTAGGCGTAAGAAGTAGTGGTAAAACATAAAAAAGGAGGCAAAATGTCCCTAAAAGGGTTATTTTATACTAGCTTTTGCCCGCGGCTCCGCCCACGTGGATGTCGGGTAGATTAGACCATGAGAAAGGACATAGGCTACGTTTGGTCACGATAACCGAAATACACGCGGGCGGAGCCGTGCGCAAAAGCTAGTTGTAAATAAGTGAGTATAAAATTCGGTAGATAGGAGTTTTTATCTCAAAGTCTAGTATCAGTAAAAATTACTAATCAACAGTAAAATAATACTCAAGTTATCAAGAGGCAAGTTTTGCGATAACAATTATAATTACTAATATCTATGGCCTATACTATGCGCCAAAAAATTAAAACTCATGCTGTTAGGTGGTAGGACAGTAAATACTACTAGATGTTGCCACCCGCCTTTAGATTCCGAGATTAAAAGTAGTATATATTATGTGCTACTAGCTTTTGCCCGCGGCTCCGCCTGCGTGGATGTCGGTTATCGCGGCCAAACATAGCCTATGTCCTCTCTCAAGGTCTAATCTACCCTTAAACCAAATTTGATCAAAATCGGTCGAGTGGTTTAGGCGTGAAAGCGTAACATACAGACAGACAGACAGAGTTACTTCCGCATTTATAATATTAGTATGGATTCCCGACTACAAACTACTTCTGTGTCATATTTCATCTTGATTCAGTAATTTTCACTGCCAGCATACATCCATCCTCACATAAGTCACATACTTTCACATTTAAATAAAATTAGTATAACAAAAGTAGACCATTTACGGCTATTATTGTTATTGTTTCGAGTCTGAAATACTGATAAATAATACTAACCGTTCACCGTTTCAATTCTCGCATATTGTAGCGGGATAACAATACCACGAGGTTAGTAAACTTTTGGAGAAGTATTCAATGCCAAATTTTCACACGGCTGTGAATAACAGACATGGTGTGCTCTCATTAAATATGGTGGCGAAATATGACTTGGCATTGGCAAATGATTTGCCATTAATAAATAATCTTACCTTGGTATTTGGTGTCGGGTAAAAGAAGACTCTAGAACGCGATTTCAAAGTGTTATTGTAAGAAATGATATCCAAGAAATAAGATGTCATATACCTAATTTTCTCGCAAGAAACACTAAATATGCTGAAAAATTGTCATAAATTTAAGTCAAATAACTCGGCCACTCAAAATCACTACAGATCTGTTACTAGGTCAACGGTTCAAGCAGCAGAACATGCGACGGCTGACAGTTATCTATTTTCTGTGTAATAATAGTTATTGTCGTCTAAATCACCTAGATTTTGGATGACAATAGCATATCGATGCGGTGAAAGTGTTGTCTAAAGAGAAATTGATAGCAATGCCTCGCTTGTACCTAGAAGTATAATGTCTGAAGTTCTGTGTAGATTTATTAACGTAGTCGGTATATGATGTACTTAGTTGGTTCAAGTCCTCAAGATTATCCAGCGCCAATCCCAGTTGCATCCAAAGCAAGCACTTTGGAGTCCGTCGCCCTACTTAACCATCACAGGTTAATTTTGGTTTTTAAAGAAACTAATACACTTAGGAAAGCATACGTCGGAGCGGAGCCTCGTCCATCAACCAGCACAGACAGCTTGCAGGTGAAGTTGGTTTTGGTCTCAAAGATCTTGCCTAGAATTGCACTACTTGTAAAATTATTCATAAATTGGTAAAGACTTGTGGTAATCTTGTATGCTAAGTATTCTGATTATTTTTAGCCACTTTGGGGCATCTTATCAAAGCGCTTTTGTTAGGTATTCGTATCTAAGCTATCAATGTTTCGCGCATGTATAAACATTTTGACCAATTACAATAAAGAACTGCAACCTTGTCGTTATCAGAGACAGTTAAGCATGAGCAAGGACAGCAGCAGTGATAATTACGTAGAAATCCAATGAAAGTACAACGAATCGTTGCAGCGGAACCTGATGTGTGGCGTATCCTATTACGAGTAATATTCAACATCATCTCAGTGTTGAGTCTTGGTCATATTCGAGGCTAAAAGCTTGCCTGGTATTAGGCTATCCTAGGTATCCTAACTATTATAAACCTCTGTGGCGTGGCGGTAGTGAACGCGGCCGCTTACGCAGGAGGCGCGGGTTCGATCCCCGCTCAGTGCAAATATTTGTATGCATGCATATGGGTATTATGTATGTATTTACGAAAAAAAAGTATCAAGTATGTTTATCCGTAGGTACTTATTCTAGATTTCATTACACAAGCTGGTTAAGCTATGCTAACCATGGGTCTAGATAGCGTTGTGTAGAATGTTGAAAAAAAAAAAGTTATGTGCTTGTTACTCAATCTTAATTTGGATCACGCAGAACACCAGGGACTACAATAGATATTTAGTTGGAAATAAATGTATTGATTGTCTAGATTACGTTAGCACGATAAACCACTCTCAAAATGGTATAACTACTGTCATGGCGCGGTGTCGCTATCGGCACAATATTGTGCAAATACACAGCGCGTATGGCACTGTCAGACACGCTATCAATTTATAGGAGTATTAATAAAAGAGACAATATTAATACTAAACACTGATAGCTTCGATATTATCCGATAGCACCGCATGAATGACTTCATTTATATCTAGCGTAGGTCTACTGTGAGTTTTTAAACGTGCGTCGTATACGTACACACACGAGAGTCGTTTTGGACCACGTGATAACGTTTCCGTATTTTTGACATTTCCAGCCGTCACTAAAGTGAGACATTTTCACGTTACAGTTTACGGTCTCGACGTTACCGTACGGAGAATACTGTACGGTATAAATGATTGAAGAATCAAAATAAAGTAAGACAGGCAGTAGGTAATATTTCGATAACAGAGGTTTTATTCAGTTTTGTTAAGAGTTGCTTTCATTTAACATTAACACAATATATGACAACTATGATAAAGAATGTATTTGGTTCCGTGTGCGTTTAGATTTTGCTCTATGCTAAGAAAAAAATCAATTTCTTGTATTAATTTTATCTTACGAAATATTTCAAAGATTACATACAAATAAAAGTAGGCCGTTAGAAATTTAAGGACCATAAGTAGCCTGGACTTTGGACTCTGATTCAAAATCTCTAGATTCGAGTCTTTTTCTTAATAAAATCGATTCAATTTTAAATATTATAAAAATGAGTACAAGGCGTAGTAGGTAGTACAGCTTGAAATATATATGTAGGACCTAAATCTCGAGATGTAAACGGTACTAACGCGCGTCGATTGATTGTAATAATCAATGCTTGTGAAATTTGAGCTCGTCCACCGCCCATAGCATCCCAATCTTTTAAATACATCCCAGAAACGTATACGAGTACCTACTGTGCGTTTAGAGCACATTTTAGGTTCAAGATATATGGTAACAGCTATACAAGGCTATTGCCTCGTTTGAATAGATGACCAAACATAGTCCACAAGATGAAGAATCAATTACTAGTCAAATTTTATATGATATCTTCTGTTCAAATCTGAATAATTCTGACGTCGTCGTTCTCGCAATACATGGTAACCTATTCCAGGAATAAAATAGGCTATATTCTGCTAGATTTTTCGTATTGGGCGGTCATAATACCGAGTGTTTACGTTAAGGTTGGTCAATCGGAATCGATTATAATCGATTGTTTTCTTGAGTCTATTTCAACCTACTGTCGTAATGATATGGCATAGTAATAAGTTGTTTTGTAGTATATGTGTTTTGAAAGGCTTAGACTAAATAAATTCCTTCCTTCAGGCTAACCATGACGTGCTATAAACGATAGTAAGTATTTTAGTCCGCACTACAGAGGGAAAGAGATAGCGCTATAAGGTGTATAGCTCCATCTCTCTCCGAGATTGTACTTTAGACCGCCATACAGTTTTACAAAACTAAACTAGGTTCTCACGTTCAATGAAATTCACAAACTAAAACGTTTTAGTTGTTTTGGTGAAATCGGACCTAACTCTGTCGGTACGGTACTCGTCTGTTATCGCATATAATTTCGCGAAGCATATATTCGAACATTTCGAATGACCTTGATTTTTTTAGTACTCTTTTATTATTCTGACTGGGTGTACAGTTTTACCAGTTATCTTAGAATTTAAATAAACTACTAATAAAAATAGCTGGCCATACAGTTAAGCTCCGAAGCATAGATTTACACCAACGTTTTGACCGAATTGGATCATTTGTGCGGTTTATTATTTAGTTTGGTCGTGTGTGATGCAGAGGAAAAAAGGAGCATGCTATATGACCGCAGTTTATTTTATAGCTAAATAAAGTATCGGATAAATGATGCAAGCGAAACTATTACATAATAACGTTCTTTATCCATGATGGCTATGTGAATTGTACAGCTGAATAAACTAAGACATGCCCAAAGCCGTTTGTATTTGAGTTTTTGTTATAACAATACATTCACTAATATGTTCTGTATGTTATACTTATTACTAGTATTTTCTGTTAGTTTCCAGTACTTAAATATTGTCCAGTACCTTCATAAAAATGCACTATACATTCGTGCGAATTAATATTTAATCATATTTATTCTGTGGATCAGGTTAGGTATAAAGGTCTTATAAGCTATGTTATGTACGCTATGTCCTACCACATGTGGTTTACAGATTATTATAATAACTGACACACAATTGAAATTTCAATAGTAGGTATATGACATGCAAGTATTATAAAAAAACCCATTAAGCACTACAACCATATTATGTCGGTATATAATATTAGATAATTAAATAGGTATTGTGAACCCAGATATAAAACGTTAGTTCATATTGAACGTCAGTAAAATTATTCTACACAAGATAAATAATTCAAATAAATGTCAATTCATATTAAAAATGTCAATCAAATATAGTCAATCACGTATAGCGTCAAATAATTGTATTATCATTCAGAAAATTTACAATAGAGTAGTAAGCTTTATTCACCAAGAATACTGATAATTATTTTTTAAATAGATTTATATTTGTCTCTAGCCTTATTGATTTTGGTAGCTTATTAAATATTTTGGGCGCCATAGCAAAGATGCTGTTATGGATAATGTGCCGTTTTACAGGTAATACATGCAATTTATCTGCTCGACGTGCCCTAGTAACTACTTCAAACTTTTCTATATTTTGCCTAACAAACATAGCAGAAAGTGAAGAGAGGGGATAATGCAGTAACAGATCTGCAGACGAAAAAGTCAAATGCGCGGATTTCGAGCGAATAATTCCAAGCCTGAAGACGAGAATTTAAAATTTACTAGCATCTGCAGGTCTAAAAAAGTCCACTTTATAGGAATAGTGTTAGGATAATATTTTACCTTTTACACGATATTTACACGAAATTAGAATTAGATAAGAGACCATTTTACGAATTTTATAGGAATCTATATTGAGATTTGAAGGCAATAAAAAAAAAAGTTAAGTTCTCGTTTTTAGCAGAATCGCTCAATGTGGTGTTTCTAGCCCCGATGGTCTCGTAACCTTTGGTTTTAGTTTTACGTCTATGTGTAGATTAAACTGAAAAAAATAACCTATTCATTGACAAATACCTGGATCGTTGTGTGAATGCGGTACAATAAAAACTTTGAGTTTGTTCTTCTGATTCCATTGGTCCTCTTTGTACTCGATATTCCAGCCTTGCTTCCATACTCCTCCGTCGATATCGTCAAACATAATTCTGTCGTACATTGATAACATCTGCAAACAACATCCCGAACTTAGTATAGTTGTCAGTTCTATGCTTTTTTTTTTCGTGCGAAACTCCGTACGCATGCCGCCGTTCATCGAGAGTTTACGTCGGACTCGAACCGACTAAAATCGCACCGTTGTAAGGTGGTCTAATAAGACAATTAGTACACACCCCAGCTGACCCTGGGTCATTTACGGCTTTGAGACAGCCCCTCCGAATCTGTAGTCTTATCCTACCAGGACTGTCTTTACGGTATAAAGAGTGCGCAGCGCTCAGGCGCAAGATCTTAAGGGGTGAATAGCTTGCCTACAGCTGCTGTCACGGGGCACGACTCCTTCAAAAAACACTTTTTACCCAACTGCGCGATGCAAAGGAGGATAATGTGTTTATCAGTCTATGTATGTTTGTATGCATGTGTAAGTATGTATGTTTGTTTCTATGTGGCGTTCTAGAGACCAAATGCCTATGCCGATTTTGATAATTCTTACGTCAATCGATTCGTCTTAACCTTGCGAGTGTCACTAAAGACATGACAGTAATCAAAATTCACCACAGCGACAACCAGACGCCATATTGTCAAAATGAAAAAAAGAAAAGTTGATGAACTATGTCAAGTGGTGTGTGGTTAAATAGTGTAATGGTTTACATTCATTACATGATTTTTACTCTTCCGTAGTTTGTGAATACAGTTTGGAGATTGATTTGTGTCTTTTTCTCGAATGACAGGTGTCAAAATTTCGCAATGACATTTTTGACATTTGGTCATCCTATTAGTATATGAAATAGTTTTTCGAAGGCTTTCCTAACTAAGATGGCGGGCTGAAAAGATTTGCTTCCGCATTGGCCATGAGTTAATTGAATATTTTTGTTGATTATTGTTTTAATCTAAACATTAAACCCATCTCCGTGGATGACTGAACCCGGATTATGTGGAGAAATCATATTTTTTAATAAAGGTGAGTGTTTCTATTGGATTCTCGAGCCACCTGACACGCACATGTGTTTTTGTTTAAAGGGTTACTAATTGAGTCGAATATTGTTACAGCGTTCTTGTCTCGCTTATTGTGATGGCGCACGCTTGTCACCAAGGCTTTCGGTAAGCTGATTTTCTATATTTTTTGACCTGTGACGATTAGATTGACACGTTGTAGTAACGCCTGGTAAATTTTCACAGGGCAGCCCATTGAAGTGCCCGATTAACTCCCGACTAATTGAGGACTAATTGACGATCTACTACGGCTTATTTGACGAATTACTTCGGATTTACAGAGGATTAGCATGCGGGATGTGACCGCTTAACCTCTTACTTAACCTAGAAATGTCACCTAACTTAGATTCGTAATAATATAATAACCTTGACCCAGATGCAGATGATTATTAGTTTTTTTTATATAATTCAAGCCTCACTGCCTTTGAGATTAAAATTCCTCGTGTTCTACTTACAATGTTAGCTATCCAAATCTAATTTCTGGCTATAGAGTCAGATGGCGCCCGAATATGAAATAAAACTCCAAACTGTTTTAAATTTTGTTTTATTGATGTAACTAGACCTTGTATAAACTTGTATATATTATACTGGGACATAATTACCCTAGACCACCTTTATAATATTACAATTGGCGCCCGAACAGGGACAAGGAATAGGCTTGATAGTAGCTTTTGTTTTTCTAATTTATTGTTATTGAACTGACTGCACCTCACCTGATGGTAGGCAGGGTTGTAGTATTACACTAGTTTATTGTTTATTGTTATCTAGAATGTCACTGCATCTGTGGTTTTATTAGTTTGATATCATTATAGAACATTTTGCTTGTTAGAATTGTATAAACTTAATCATAAGTTTTGTTTATAATTATAATTTAACATGTTGTTTGTGTATTTGCTAGCATAACATAATTGAGTTTGTGTTTATATAGTATCATAAGTAAAGGATGATGTGTACAATAAGTGTATTAACCTTTTGAAACAATCAGGAATGAAAAAGTTGTTGTAACTTATAACTTAACCTCCGCTGACAGCGAGTAATTTTTAATTGTCAAATAATTTGCCTATTTATGCATTGTTTACCTAATGTGACACTATTGTTTTACTGTATAATATTTATATTGTAATCTTTACATTCATTTGCATCTAGGTACGGATAATTTTGTAGAAAAAACTTACAATTTAATTGCATAATTTTACATAACCTCATTTCGCGAGACTTAGAATATTTCCTCACATTCTTTGGACTTAGAAAAATTTCATGATTTTTTGACTTAGAGTAAATTCATAAAGTCCAGGAAATTTTTTGAAATCTTTCCACTTAGAATATTTTAATCTTTTCTTGGACTTAAATTATTTTTTGTCTTTGATGGAGAATTTACTTAGTTGAATTTTAGACAATTCTAGACTTTGAAATTTTCTTGATCTGGCACTTAGATTGTTTTAGGAATTGTTTGGGATTTTGAAATTTTTACTTGGGACTTAGAAATTTTTGTCGAATTTTAATTTCTGTTCATTTTGAGTGTGAATTAGACTTTGGATTGACTTTGTTTTATTAATCTTGGGACTTTAGAAATTGTTTTCCCTTTTGAAAATTTTAGTCTGAGTTGCAACCATGTCTAGCAAATCTGACATAGGAGTTCAGTTTCCTGAATCGTCGATGCAGGCTCTTGAGCATATTGAAGACCCCAGCCGCACCACAATGGGTACTCGGGTTGATCCTGTTGTTTCAGACGTTCCGGATTTCTCCGTCAGTGCGAACCCTTTCGCACATTCTTCGACTGTCGCTCCTCCGTTGCCCTCATTTAATGCATTTTGTCTTCATTTGATAATATTGCAATTTTATCTTAAACTTATTCGGATCATAAATACATACTTTCAGTTGTTGATGTTTTCACTAAATATTGCTGGGTTTTTCCCATGATTAAAGCCACTACTTTAACTATTTGTAAACTTTTTGAAAAAGAAATATTTCTTAAATTTGGTTGTCCTAAAATTTTAGTTTGTGACAATGGTACTCAATTTACCTCTCGACACTTTGTAGATTTCATGAAGAGCTATAATATAACTAAAATATTTTACAACACTTTGTACACTCCACAGAATAATCCTGTTGAAAGGTACAATAAAACCATCGAAACTTGTATATCTTGCTATGTTAATCACGATCAACGTAATTTGTCTAAACTTTTGCCTCATGTGCAACTTGCCTTAAATAGTAGTGTAAATCTATCTACCGATTTCACTCCTAATTTTCTTATGTTTGGTAGAGAGTTAGTTATTGATGCTTCTCTACATCATATTAGTAATTCCATTGAAAATTTGAATCAATTGGAACTTGGTAATAGGAACATTTTTGCTACTTCGCTTAAATCTTTAAGTGAAATTTTTGTTAGTGTTCAATCACACTTAGTTAAAGCTTATAAGCGTAATGCGCGTAGCTACAATATTGGTAGGAAAGTCATTTCGTTTGGTATAGGTGATGTTGTTTGGAGAAGAAGTTTTGTTCAATCCAACGCTCCGGCTTATTTTTCGGCTAAACTTGCACCTAAATTCGTTAAATGCGAAATAATAGACAAAATTTCTGATAATGTCTATGTTTTGAAAGAAATAGGTAAAAATACTTCGGCTAAATATCATGTTAAAGACATTATTAAATATTAGTTAGGATTTCTGTCTTAACTTTCATTAAAATTTTATATTTTGATTTCTGCATTTAAGTTCTTTCTCGAACTTGATTTTCTTAGTGGAAGAGGCCTTTAAATGTGGATTAATGAGATTGATGTTAGTGTGAAAGGTTGTTAGCCTCTGTGTTTTTGATGATGAATGTTAGGAAATTCCATGAAGATTTTCAATTTTAAGTTAGAGTGTCTAAATTCCCCTTATGGTTTGACACTTTGAATTCTTTCACGTTTTTACTTTACCAAACGATCTTATTTGTACAAATTGTATTATATTTGGTCTGTTTTTTACAGAATTTGTATCTTGTTGGAATTGTTTGTTCTATGGTGTTGTTTTGTCCTTTGGTTCTCGAGTTTGTATGTTTAGATATTAATACTCTCGGACATGACTCTTCACACCTGGAATAGTTTTATAAAACTTTTACCATGGTTATTTGTTTGCCTCAAACAAACTTTTTACACTCCATTGTTTGGAATAGATCGCTCTCCCTTGTTGAGAAGGATTCTTATTTCTCTTGGAAATTGTGTATTGATATGGGACTCTCCATTTTGGTTTTTGTTGTTGCCCATAGGTGTGCTTCAACTTTAGACTCGGTATTGTACTACCGTTTTATTTGTTTTGAATTGTTGTATAGTGCTCGGAAGATCGATGGTGTTGTGTCGGTCACTTACACAATTCCTTTGCGGGCATTGCTAATCCCATTTGTTGAAATGTTGTATCGTGTTCGGAAAGTCGGTGGAGTTGTGCCGATCACGTACACCTTTCTTTTGGTTTAGTGTTCATTTTGGATACGCTATTTTGGTATTGTAGTTTGTGTCGGTGACATGGGGCCGTTCACAAATTTCAATCTTTGGTCTGTTTCGGCGAATTCTTATTCTAACCGAACACTTAGACGGCGAGCTTTTGTCTCTAACCGTATTGAAAGCTTGATTCTTTGTTGTTTTCATGAGTCGGAGATCCTTGTATCCATCCGCACTTTGACTTCAAGATTCTTAGCCACTTGTTTTGTTTGTTTCAACCGCATCATTAACTTGTTTCTTTGTTGTATTAATGAGTCGGAGATCATTGTATCCATCCGCACTTTGACTTCAAGAGTTTTGGTGAAATGGTTGCAGTTTTGTTTTTCTTTTTGTATTTACAATGTTTATTGGTGATGGGATAGAGTCGGTGATTCTTACACTCGTACTCTTTTGCATAATTGAACTTGTATGTTTTAACTTCAAGTTTCATTGCAACTTGTTTTGTTTGTTTCTACCGCATCATTAACTTGATTCTTTGTTGTAT
Source organism: Eilema sororculum (assembly GCA_914829495.1). NCBI lineage: Eukaryota > Metazoa > Arthropoda > Insecta > Lepidoptera > Erebidae > Eilema > Eilema sororculum. Next base: position 9,318,549 of record OU618553.1, on the reverse strand, counting down.
TAATGAGTAAGAGATCATTGTATCCATCCGCACTTTGACTTCAAGAGTTTTGGTGAATGGTTGCAGTTTGTCTCAGTCTGTGATTCTTACACTTGTACTCTTTTGGAACTTGTCTTGTTGTTTCTTGTTTGAGTTTGGTATGGAGGAAGGTGGAGTCACTGTATTTTAGTCGAGTCGGTGAAACTTTGTTTTCCAACCGCACTTCGCTTCAGGACTTTTCTTTTTTTCTGTTACTTGACTTGACATCCTTTTCTTTGACGGGTTTTGAATTTTTCCTTTATCTATGTTTCAGGGATTGACGTTCCTTTTAGAAAAAGAGAGCTTCGCTTCTTTTTATTTGGAGGGGGTGTAATGTAATGGTTTACATTCATTACATGATTTTTACTCTTCCGTAGTTTGTGAATACAGTTTGGAGATTGATTTGTGTCTTTTTCTCGAATGACAGGTGTCAAAATTTCGCAATGACATTTTTGACATTTGGTCATCCTATTATATGAAATAGTTTTTCGAAGGCTTTCCTAACTAAGATGGCGGGCTGAACAGATTTGCTTCCGCATTGGCCATGAGTTAATTGAATATTTTTGTTGATTATTGTTTTAATCTAAACATTAAACCCATCTCCGTGGATGACTGAACCCGGATTATGTGGAGAAATCATATTTTTTAATAAAGGTGAGTGTTTCTATTGGATTCTCGAGCCACCTGACACGCACATGTGTTTTTGTTTAAAGGGTTACTAATTGAGTCGAATATTGTTACAGCGTTCTTGTCTCGCTTATTGTGATGGCGCACGCTTGTCACCAAGGCTTTCGGTAAGCTGATTTTCTATATTTTTTGACCTGTGACGATTAGATTGACACGTTGTAGTAACGCCTGGTAAATTTTCACAGAGCAGCCCATTGAAGTGCCCGATTAACTCCCGACTAATTGAGGACTAATTGACGATCTACTACGGCTTATTTGACGAATTACTTCGGATTTACAGAGGATTAGTATGCGGGATGTGACCGCTTAACCTCTTACTTAACCTAGAAATGTCACCTAACTTAGATTCGTAATAATAAAATAACCTTGATCCAGATGCAGATGATTATTAGTTTTTTTTATATAATTCAAGCCTCACTGCCTTTGAGATTAAAATTCCTCGTGTTCTACTTACAATGTTAGCTATCCAAATCTAATTTCTGGCTATAGAGTCAGATGGCGCCCGAATATGAAATAAAACTCCAAACTGTTTTAAATTTTGTTTTATTGATGTAACTAGACCTTGTATAAACTTGCATGGATCCCTATACTGGGACATAATTACCCTAGACCACCTTTATAATATTACAATAGGTATTTTAAAATCATCTTAAGGTTCGTTTCATCGTTTTTCATTTTAAATAATAGTTTAGGATATATAACGATTTAAAGCTGTTTAACAAAACAATCATTCTCGCTAATTTTCTTACTTATTAATTGCGAAATTTACCATCTTATAATGAAGTCAATGAATCTTAACTAAAAAGTATAAAATAAAAAAAATTAAAGAAAAATCAAAACCCGACTGTGTAAAAACTAATTTTAAAAATACGCGAAAAAATTAACTTAAATAAAAACCAAAAAGAAAGAAACAAGCCCAGTAGTTTTATAATCGTTACACACATAAAACAAAATATCATAAATTCTAATGCAGAACAGAACGACTCACACAGTACGGGCCCCTTGGGAAGATTTGATTGGTAAAATTTGAATGGGCCACGACTGTGAGTTGTTCTGTTCTGCGTTAGAATTTATGATTTGTTTTATGTGTGTATTTAAGGAATCACCTACAGCCCTCTCTGCAGAGCTTACATGAGAGGTGAAGAAACAGCAGCACACATGCTGCTACACTTTCCTGCAACCGCCACACACACGGCTAAGTACTCTAGAAACACAGGTACGCTGCGGGACATCATCAGTAGCGTGAATAGCTCGCTAGCATTTTTCAACAGTAGTAAGTCTCTCGACAAACTCGTCAAAAAGTCAAATGCCCACCCTCACGCAAAAACCGCGCCGTGTCGTGGAGTTGCGGATACCATACCATGGATAGCCTATGTTTGTGATAAAGCGCGTATCATTGAACATATATCTGGTCACTTAAGAATACATACCTGTATATCTGTCTTTGGAACTGTTTGCTTTTGTATAGGGCAAGTTGACAAATTAAATGGAATGCGCATCTTCGGTGGTTCGTCTACAACAGGCTTAAATCCTCGCGGTTTATATACTTCCTTAGGCCTCTTCTGTGGCGGGTTCCACGGCGGGTATTCCTGAGATTTCTCTGCCATCTGGTCGACTGCAGTCTTAATTTCATCGACCATATCATGGTGTTTGTGCAGTTCGCTTTCTATATGATTGAGCTTTGTTTCAAATGCTGACCATTTTGCCTAGAAAAGAAGTTAAACTGTAAATATTTTGGCTTCTAAATGAAAAGTTACCCAAGAAAGTTATTATACAAGTATCAAAATAAGTTATAAAACCTGATTGTAGAAATTAAAATTAGGTAATCTTTGTGTTTTAGTAACCATGTACTTTTGGTAAGGTGACTGGGGGTAAGATAAAAAACGGGGAAAGATAAAAAAAATATAATAACGCCTAATACCAGGGATTTTTTTGAATGCTGGCAATATGGTTGTGGACACCATTTTGTCTCGCCCCGCCCCGCAGTCTGCATCAGTCGCTAAGTGAGGGTGTGTGTGTGTTATTTGTCATTTTTCCGTAGATTACATTTCCCGCGTAAAATTGAGTTTTTCAATCTTACCCCGCTCGCTGTATCTCCTTACACAGGTTATTAACAAACATTTTGTTTTGATATTCATAATTAGATTTGAAATGTAATACGCTCTATAACGTGGTTATTAGTATATTTCACGTATTTTAAGAATTATGGCACCTTTCAAACTTTCCCCTGCAAAATTTAATGGGGTAAGATGATAATATAAAACCTTCCATCTTACCCCGTTTATGAAACTCGTACAAAAGGTCAGGGGTTCTCAATCTGAAATACACGGTGGTATCCCTTCCACAACATCGTATCAAAAACTTGTATCATAAAATTAGTACATAATTCTAGACTCTCTCTAGTGTTAAACAGCTTGTCGGCTTAAAAAAAGTCAGATGCTCTCTACATAAGTGCAATGCCTACCCGATTAAAATGTACCAATGTATACAGCTGATTTTGTGTATCTAGAATTATGTACCTACTGAATCCATGGTTAAAGTTTTCATTCTGATGTCCTTCAATTTGTATGTTCTATTCTAATCATCCGAAAACCACTTCTTCTTCTTTGGCCTCGCCTTTTCCCGTTACGCGGGGTCGGCTTTCCTGGTGCTGAGGCGCCACTTATTCCGCTGGTATGCGTCGTCATCTGAAAGCCCCAACTGCTTCATGTCCTTGCGAACATTCGACATCCACGTAGTTGGGGGCCTTCCCCTCCCTCTCTCCTTTGTAGCCATGGAAAGGCACTTTTTCACGACATGGTCGTCTGGTCTTCGCTGTATATGACCGTACCATCTCAGCCTAGACTCTGTGATTTTTTCTGCAATTTGTGCAACTTTAAAGGTACCTCTTATATGTTCGTTGCGCACCCTGTCTTTAAGCGTAACTCCGCCCGCCCAGCGCAGCATTCGCATCTCGGTCGTATGTAGCTTCTGTACATGGCTTTTCTTCGCAGCCCATACCTCGCTGCCGTAGAGTAGAGCTGGTCTAACAGCTGTTTTATAGACCTTGCCTTTTGTTCTAATTGGCATTTTGCTATCACACAGTACTCCTGTAAGAGTACGCCATTTACTCCACCCACAGGTTGTCCGATGAGCTATATCCGCTTCAATGGACCCATCCGCCGAGATAACGGAACCCAAGTACTTGAAGGTGTTTACTCTAGGTAGAGCTGCGCCATCTAGCCTGACGTCCGCGTGCGTTGAGTTATCCGGATCGAAGTTAAAGACCATGTATTCTGTCTTAGTTCTACTGATGCGCAGTCCATTTGACTCAAGTGCCTCCCTCCATTGCTCTAAATTATCTTGTACATCTTGAAGGTTATCGGATATTAGTGCAACGTCGTCGGCATATAGAAGGTTCCACGGAGTGGGTTTTTGTATTTTTGCGGTAAGAAAATCCATCATGATATTGAATAACAAAGGGCTCATGGCGCTTCCTTGATGAACACCCACTCTAATATCGAAGCTGTCTGATAGCCCAGCTGTACTTCGCAAATGTGTCTGAATATCTTCATACATGTCTGCAATTAGTCTTATGTACATTTCTGGTACATTTTTTGCTCTCAGTGCCTGCCATATTATGGACCTTGGTACACGGTCGAAGGCTTTTTCGAGATCGATAAAGACTATCCATATGTTTTGCTTATTAACTTGGGCTTTTTCGATGATAGTACGTACCGCATGGATTGCATCAGTAGTTCCTTTACCAGCCACAAATCCAAACTGATTTTCTGTTAGAGTGATATGCTTTTGAAGACGCTCACTTAAAACCCTCTCCCATATTTTGAGAGTATGTGAGGTGAGTTTTATACCTCTGAAGTTTCCACATTCCCGTACGTCTCCTTTGTTTTTGTAAAATGGTACTAGTGTGCTTCATAATCTAAAAGAGACTCGATGGTGGAACAATCGCACCAAAAACAGCGTAGATGAAAAGAAACGCCTATTTAAGACCTGGCAAGAAACTAAGTCTGACGAAGATAAGGAAAAATACAAAGAGGCAAAAAAATTATCTAAAAGAACTATCGCAATAGAGAAAGAAAGAGCTGTACAAGATCTATATAAGCGCTTGGAAGAGGCAACCGACAACGAAATATACAAAATAGCAAAGCAAAGACATACAAATAATAAAGATTTCATTGCTACAAAATACATAAAGAATAAGGAAGGTACGTAAAGAAATATGTAAGAGGTGGTATGAATACTACAGCAGTCTACTGAATGAAGAATTTCCACGCCAACCGGAATCAGAACAACCGAAGACGCAAGGACCAGTGAATGAAGTTTCCGTAGCAGAAGTCAGAAAAGCTATTTCCAAAATGAAGAACCGCAAAGCTACCGGACCAGACGACATCCCAGTAGAACTTTGGAAGCTCCTTAAACAGGACGGTGAAGTGTGGCTTACTAGTCTGTTCAACAACATCATTACAAGCGAAACCATGCCCGACTCTTGGCGGAAAAGCACACTAGTACCATCCGAAAACCACTGTGGTCACTTATTTAGACAAATTAGGGATACCTACTGTTAGGGTCTTGTTAATTTGCTCTAATAATTTCCTTTGGTAGGGAAATAATTAACCACAATTTGCCTCGATGGTCGTCGCAAGCGCAGCTGCTATGCATGAGGTCTTGGGTTCGATGCCCAGGTCAGGCTGTGTTTTTGATTTCCCATTAGGAATCTCTCTATAAGAGCCGGGAGTCTGGATTAATGCACGGATTATCTTCTATACTTACACCATAGCTGGCAAAATATTAGCGTACTATACTCATCTGGTTTGTGTGGTGAAGTCAGTACATTGCCTCACTCCTTTTAATATCCATAACATCTTGAGAACCCCTGACTGCCAGCCATTTCAATGGGGTAAGATCGATATATTTTATTTGAAAAAAAATTTTTTCTTGCATTTAGAATGCGATTTTTGAGTATAACTGATTTTCAAGTTATTTAGGTTATTGAAGCAGAAGGTTTATTGATCACCACACAAGCATAATGACCATGAATACGATTTCAGTCACTATTTCAATCTTACCCCTTCAGCGTTTCATCTTTCCTCTACATATTTTTTTTCTTAATCCCAATTTTACTAACGTTTTTCCCAAAAAATCTTGTTTCAAAAAGATTGCTGTCAATATTATAGAAACAAGTTGACTATACTTTTTTACCAGAAACATCATTTTATACATTTGTCTTAAATCCCTTTGTTTCACAACAGTTTCAAATCAACACTGTTTATCTGGTCAAAAATCCATTCCGACTTACCCCCACTCACCTTACTTGTGAACTTTGGGCAATCTGTAGAATCATTTTTTTTTCAATTAATAGGCCTGCTTTTATGAACTATCTTACCCCTTAGTGAATCATCTAGGTAAATTACATTAGGTCAATGATCTCCTATGCGAATGAGGTAAATATGTTATCTCAATACTCTAACGCTACATTAACACAATTTTAGCTGGATCTAGTCATTTTATGTTAATATAAGTTTAATATAATACATTGACTTAAAAATTCGGAATAAAGAATCAGCTTTGCATGTACAAATAGTAAATCAATGTATAGGTACACAACTGCATTCACTGATAACATTCACTGCAAGTAGTAATACAAAGTAAGAGATTAAAGTAGGCTATGTACTGACGATTTTGATAAGTGGTTCAAATCCATTGCAAACATTAAACAAATAATATTTGTGCAAAATGATATGCATAGTGTGATTCACCTAGTTATACACTACATAGAATTAGTTTTAGGCTACTTGTTTACCCTACATAGTAATTATGTCAGTGGCAATGGGTCCCTACAACACAATGCCATACAATTCGCTGGCTGGCGTATCGTGGAATAGAATGATAAATGTATGGGATTTGATGTTTTATATGACAGTCGTCAACGAATGTCATGTTTTTATTTTTATTTTATTTCAGTACACTACATAGAAATGTAATTGGACTTGTTATTTATTAATAAATTTAAATGCCATAATAAAATTAGTCAGCAATTATTAGTATTGATAATGTAAAATATTTATAACCAATTCTACAACATTCCACACAATGCTATCTAGACCCATGGTAAGCATAGCTTACAAGCTTGTGTTATGGAATCTAGAATGTGGATAAACATACTTAGATACTTTTTTTTTGTAAATACATACATACTATACATAGAAACACCCAGACCAATGCAAATAGCCATATTCATGCATACAAATATTTGCACTGCAGGAATCGAACTCGCGCCTCCTGCGTAGCAGTCGCGTTCACTACCAATAGAGAACACACTTTACTTAATTAAAATATGACAGTCATATAATCATATTATATACAATAGTTCAATACCTCTTGATATAAGACACCAGGAAAAAGAGTAGTGCCACAAAGATTGGCTTGCTTCAGTTTTGCAGTGTTCTCTCTATCTACGATATGCAAATAGACCATTTTATACCATTACGGAGTCTTTGAAACTTACATCATACATACTCATGTCTGTAAATCCCAGAAGGGTAAGCAGAGGTGTATTAAATCCACATTTAGTCAATTATTATTTACAGTCCCACATAATATGGGGCTATTGAAGCGGGAACTTAGTCAAGGCCTGAACGCTTACTATCAGATGGTGAAAAGCTCTATCCCTTAGTCGTCTTCTATGATATTCACAAGAAGAGATGGAGTAGCCCAATTCTACTCCACCAGGAACCAACATGGCAAATATAAAGTAATATCTTTTGCCCGAGGCTCCGCCCGCGTGAATGTCGGTTATCGGGACCAAACATAGCCTATGTCCTTTCTCAAGGTCTAATCTAACTCTATACCAAATTTCATTAAAATCGGTCGAGTGGTTTAGGCGTGAAAGCGTAACATACAGACAGACAGACAGAGTTACTGTCGCATTTATAATATTAGTATGGATTAAATCATGTTGCTTTCTGTATATAATGATGGTTATTATGTATTTAGTGAACTCTTAAACACAACATGCCTTGTGCGATAGAGAGAACAATATAAAACCAAAGACTATCTGATCTATGCCAGACTCTGTTTTATTCCTAATATAAAAGGGCTGGTTTTTGGTTTGGAATATCTGAAATAAAAGCGAGAAGCGTCCTGAGGCAATTGACCCGTTAGTACAATATTACATTGATACAAGAAAAATGTTCCCACAGATAGTAATCCCACATGTTATTATGAAGAATCTTAATAAGGATAACTTACTGGTCGGTTACGTAGGACCTAAAAAATAATTCTCATAAAATCTCATAATAATCACATTAAAAAAAAAAGAAGGAGAATAATTATGATTTAAAAAAGTTTGCAGAAACATACTTACGTTGTCAATCTCATCTATTGCAGGTTTGATGCTAGGCAACTTAAAACTTAAGTCAGTCATCACGTAAAGTATTAAAATAAATGCTACGAGGCATGTTGCCCAAAAAACTGCCGACAGTCTTCGGATCCGCATATCTGGATCTGACACTAGAAAAACAACAAATAAATCACTTGCAATGAAAGTAAAAAAATACTCAAATAGAAGGGAGCAGAAAACTGGTTAATCAATAATATATTTCTTTCTTTCACGCAAATATTGGTCACAAACGATATCGGCAAAATAATCAAAAAATAAAATTCGCCGCAAACGATGTTTCGTTGTTGTATGTTTTTTAAACAACTTCATTTATATATCTGTACACGATTTACTCACAAATTGTCCGAGATCACTTTTGGTAATAAAATATAAGTATTTCCCACACTATCACAGTAAAAATTCACACAATTTTACGCGAATACATATTCCACAATTTACAATTTTACACCCTATTTGTTATGTTGTCAGTGTTGTCACTTGTCTTTTATCTGTCATTTCTGTCAGTCGACGATCTTATTTTTTTTTCCTTTTATTCCTTTCGAAGCAGGCTAAGGTGCTATCACCATGCTGCCTTTTCATTGGTTATTTTCGACGATCACAGTAAGTAAGTAGAAATGTTTGGTTCCTAAACTTTTAAGCCACTCGTTTATTTCATTGTGTATTTTTTTTGCTGTTCTAACAACTTTCAACTTCAATAGTATGAAGGCTGTTACCACTGGTCGTAACCTCTTTTTCTCTGTTCCGTGGTAGTAACACGGGCAATAAACGATTGCCACGTAATCAAAACGAAATAGTGACTTAAATTATAGGCGGTATACCACAGAACGGAAAAAACTCGGTATACCAACTAATTGTAGTTGTATAACTGCTGGCTTATATGCGTTAAGTAATTTAATTTGATTATAAATTTCTAGCTGCGCACTAAGCAAGTAGCTGTGACCAATTACGACAATGCTCTTTGCCAGGGGGCCACACACCAACCAAAGCAGCATTTGCTGCGCACACAGCAAATTGCTGAGAAAAATACTTCTTGACAGACGATCAAGAATCCTTTGACATAACATGCATCTAACCATCTAACCCCTTACGCCTTTATTCCCGAAGGGTTAGGCAGAGGTGAAATAACACCCTCATTATATTCGGTCCCAGGTAATAGGGTGTGAGCCTATTGCCGCATTCCGGGCACTATTATTGACTTATAGTAATCAGCTGCGTAAATATATGGTGCCAAAGTAAAACTTGATGTGTGTGTGTTGTGTTGTGTTATGAATGTGTTTAAGATCCTTTTTGTTTTTTGGGTTTTGTTGCTCTATAAAATCATTCACTGTGGAGAAGTGTTGAACTGTTGACTCTCTGGATGTGACTATCAACTTTTGACGCTGACTATAGGTAGGTACTTGAGCTACTGCATAGGTACAGGTTTACCTACCACTTTAAATACCGGCGACTTTTTAAAAGTAAGTCCTTTATATGAAGCGCCTCTGTTAACTCACCTCCGCAACCCATTGGTCCGATATCGCGGTTAGACCAGTTGTTGGAACTTTTTAGGGCTCCAACTACCCGTAACGACTTTTAACGTGCTCTCCGTCTCTAACGTGTAATAAGTATACAAATTCTTCGAACTATTTATGAGTCGCGTTTCACTAACACGTCATAGAGATTGTCAAACGCAACCCAATGTCTTTGAGTAAACTAAATAAGTATAATACTTACTTATTTACTAGGTATCTTATCTTATACCTTTAAATGAGCAATTCTTGTACTATATAATTGGAATCTTGGAATCGGCTGCAACGATTTTCATGAAATTTAGTAGGGGGTTTCGGGGGCGATAAATCGATCTAGCTAGGATTCTTTTTTAGAAAATTTATAAAAAAAATACCAAACCAGATTAGGTAATATTTTATAGAACATAGTGAATTCAACGTTAGTGGCGGCGCGTAATAAGTACCTACTTAACTTAACTGTCTATTCTAGTGATTGAATCTCCCCTCGACATCAATCAATTCAGAATTGTATTTATTTTGTTGTTTTTCCTTATTTGGTTGATACACTTCATTTGTGTGTAAAGTGTTATCGTTCAAAAGGTTATCAAAGACGCTGCTTAATTAAATCATGGATGTTAAATTTCGTTATCTCCTCACTAACTGTTTTCTACGCCTCCGCTTGCATGGAATTCTGATCCAGTGATTCGCTTTTTTTTCATATAGACACTTACTATGACGAACTTAAAAAAAGCTCCAATTTGGTAGTCGCTCGGAAGTTATGCGTGAACGGTGAAACCTTCTCGGATCTCAAAAGCCGGGGTGTTATGTGGTCCTACGCAGTTTGTTCGCATCCTGGTTGACCATAACACATCTCCGGATTCGAGATAGACCTCTCAGTACGGCATAAGGTAAATTGTAAGGTAGGTACCTTACAATTTACCTTATGAATTTACAATTTACAATTTACCTATCAATTATGAATTCAATGACGTCACCATCATCATCTCAGCGATGTTAGAGTAGAATGGAACTTCTTCTGTTGAGTCTCTCCGTGAAATCAATTTAGGTACTGTACCATGATCGTCATTCAATTGAAGTTTTTTTATAAAAGTAGTGTAAGCTAAAGGCAAAGTTACGGAAAGAGGGTCAACATCATAAATATGTACTACCATGTTAACAATGGTGGAACTCAGCTTGACGGCTCCATCAGGTGCCTTACTTTTTCTTGTAACGTAGGTAGCCATATGATATTATTATTCAGTGGTCACCAGCGACTATATAGCCATATACGGTTATATAAGGTCGCTGGCGGACCCCTATCCTGACTCTCGAGGTACAGGCCTCGGATGTGACCGGGTTTAACGCAAGGATGATGTTGATGATGCTAGAATCTAAGCACGCCTCCCCATTCGGGGGGCGAGTCGAGGACACCGTTGTCTCCCCTCCCGAGGAGAGCCAGAAGACAACCTCACCGCCGGCCTAGTACCACGACCCACAGTCAGCGTGCGGTTTTAGTCCGACATATCCTTCCCTTCCGGCTCCACCGGGGAAGGTATCCGAGGGGTTTTCTGCACGAAAAGAAATCACTATAAAACTATCGTCTTGTAAAATGGTATTGAATAGATAACCAGTAAGTTATCTATTTCATACCATTTCCTCTTACTTGTGATTTGATGAGACGCCTTTGTGCCGCTTCTGATTAAAAAAAAATAAACAAAATATTCCGACGGGCAGCACCACTGGTCACCGGGCGTCCGGGCAGCACTTTTACAACTCAATCATTATTTTTACTTTTGACAATACGATTATTAGTAAACAAATAAGTATGTACAACTCGTGCGAGTTAACATGGCACCTGGCTCAATCAAGTGACGTTTAAAGTACTGACTGCAAAAGAAATTCTGATTTTTCGAGAGCGGCATATTTTATTAGATAAAATAAATTTCTTAAATATATATATTTTTTTAATGATGATGCCAATTTAATAATCAGTAATTCGGAACATTATACAATTATTTCTAAATTAAAACTAAAATAATGATTAAATTAAAACTAACGTAATGTAATAACAAACATAATAATAATAAAGTACAATATTTACAAGAAAATAAAAAAGTCGAAGAAGGGGTAGGGAGGGCAGTTCAGGCGTCGAAGAATTCCTCCCCATCGATGTCGACTGGTAGCGTGCCCAAAAGGCTGGCGGCATTGCCCCGTTGGATGGAAATGCCAATCCGTTGTGCAAAAAAGAAGCCAGCCCTTTGGTCACGCGAAGCATTGACCAGTCGCTTTGCTATTTCTTTGTAGAGCGACCGTGCGCTCGGACCCCACGAACCCAGCGTCTCGACCCCAAACGGCTCAAATATATAATTGCTGGACAAATTATCATATTTTCGCCGTTTGAGGGTCTCCGCAGATGCCGCAGTAGCACAAGCGCAGTACGACGTACTTGGAAGATGGGAAGGCGCAAGGGTATCGACGCAAGTTGCGTCCCACACCAAAGGCCTGCCCATCTTCCAAGGCACCAAAGACATACCGTCCGGTCTCTTACCATCGTCGCGTACCAAACCAACTGGTTCAAGTGTGGCTGGGACGCCGGCGGTGACAAGAGCCCGGCGGATAATGTCATTTAAATGTGCATGACGTGACATGCGTCCTGCGCTCCTGCCGCATGATAGGCCGTGATGCCCGAGGCTGTCGACTGCTTCTCCACAGTGGCAACGATGAGGAGAAACACAGGGAGCACCTAAACGAAGGCAGGCTGCAATCCTGAAAGTCGTGTCATCCAACATGGTGCCAATGTTGGATGACGGAAGAGCCTGAAGCCATACACCAGACTCCCACTCTCCCACAGCCAGGAGGCGAGCACGCTCTGCAACACTGTGAGAACTATCTAACAATTGTTGCCTTAATATGCTGCAAAGCGGCTCATCCCACTGTCTCTGGGAGTATAGGTTGGTGGGCAAAACAGTGCTTGGGCAAAACATTTACAGCATTTATAGCTTCGGCTTTACCTGGCACTTCGGAATTAACCAGTGTAGGTATTAAAATTTTCCTAGTTAATTCCTATGTACCATGAGTCGAAGCTAAAAATGCTGGCAAACTAACATCAGAAATTTTACGAACACCGAGCCCACCCCAGCGAACCGGGAGAGATGCTTGGAGCCAGGCTCGGTCGTTCAAATCTGCATTCAAAATTTTGCATAGGGTATTTTGAATAATTTTGTAATAATTTCTTAAATTATTTAATATTGATTTAAATAATTAATAGATTTCTGATCGTGAGATTAAATAAACAATATTCATGGCATGTCTTTCTTATAATAAGCTTGTGTTATACTTACATTGTTGTAAAGCTGAAAGTATGACGTATTACAGGTTTATTTAATAAAATCACTGTTGGTGAAACTACTAGACATTTTTTATTTCTAAAAATGAAATTATTAATATAAATATATTGATGAAATCTTATCCCAATAAAATATTGTAATTGTTTATCTGTACAATTTTCACATCCTTGCATCGCGCCCCTTATTATTAAACCAGGTTAAAGCTATTTTTATCGGAAAGGATATCGGAGATCACAGCAGTGACTAAACATGTCAAATTATAAGAGGACATAATAATTTTATTAGCGTCAGTTCCTTTATTGGTAGTTTACTGCCTAAATTATGACAGTACACGTGCATACTAAGAGGGAAAAAGTCCTATTCATTATTTTTATAATATTATATTGATGGATTAGTTTAGTTTTTACTACGGTGATGATTACCGCCGTTGTAATAAGATTCTATATTGATAATGAGATTTATTGAAAGTGTGGATGCATGTTTGTTAGGTATTTAATCAAACCACATAACGGTAGAACGAATCTGGATGAAATTTGGCAGAGATAGAGAATTTAAAAAAAGGAATACTTCATAATCCAATCAATTCAATTAAAAAATCCAAGAAATCAATACTAATATTATAAATGCAGAACATGGTAAATCTGTATGTTATAAAGTATTATGACGAAAACTCAATAAAATAAATCAATATAAATGTTCCAAATGTAACAATAACAAAACTCTACAAAACCTGATATTAAAAACTACGATATTAAAATGTACAACAGTCACTGTGATGCGGACGCTACTGCAGGACGAGAGCGGGGCATCGCGCGGAGAAGTGGGAGGAGGGCTGTTCGCAAGGCCAGGTGCCATGCTTAGAGTATATCAAGAGGTGCCTACCTACGAAAAAAAACTGCCTACCTAAACTTGGATTTTATGAATGAATAGAAAGCAGTATGGCGGCCTAGTAGGGAATCCAGTAAACTGTCGATAACTACTTATCGATATAAAAAGGGCACAGACTAAAAATGTATACATTTGAAAGAAAAAATTAAGTGATTAGCTTAAGTGGATGCCGATTATTTGTATTCTCAGGTTGCAGTGTGCTTATGGCTTTCTGTCAGACTTTCCTTGTGATAGCCGGAGTTTCGAATAATTCGCCCAGAAGGACTGACGTATAAACCTCTTTACTAGTGCGGGCCTAAATTATTGTCTATGCTTAATTTGTGTCATGTTGTGATGTGTGTCAAAATCTTATTTTATCGTATGTCGGATTCAAGTTAATTAAAGCCAAATATATAATTGGTTTGTCTTTTAACTATGCTATTTAACTATTTATATATTTAGTATATATTTAGTAGTACTCCAGGTACATAACACATTGGCACAAAAACAAAATCGATTTGGACAAAAAAATTCGAATTTTTATTTAATATTTTTGTTTTTTTTTTTGTAAAAAATGTTTTAGTATCTATTCATCAGTAATACCAGTACCATTATGCGATAGAATAATAAAAAGTTAACGGCATTTCAAAAGTCATTCACTATGTATGGAAAGTGGTCTTCGTTCTTTAAATAATTTGGAAAATATCGATAATTAAAATTCTATCACCGCATCACTAGCAATTTTATTTGACCAATCAGGTGCTACTACATCCCCACTACTTTAGAAAGCAAGATGGAGAATTGGCGTTTTCCTAATATGATTTTATGAATGAATTTCGTAGTAGCTTCACGTCTGTATATTTATGTCTATAGTGCCATGTTAACTCGCACGAGCTGTAGTATACGTTTGTCTTATTTCGTTATCTAATCGTTTTGACATTACTGCTTTGGATACAATCGACTTTATCTATAAAGAAATTTCAAATTTCAATCGGTCAGAATTTTTTGTGAACATATTTTTGTATGATATTTTGTATTTGGTGTTTAATGACCAGAATTAAAATTAACGATGATTAATTTATCATTAAATAATATTGAAGTACCTTCTTCAATTATTTTATAGATGATATAAAAGCAATTTATAATCGATTATCTTACTTGTAATTCAATATATTTCGTAACGAATACATTCGAGCCGAACACTATTGCGCTAGCGATTAATCTGACTCAACACCAAAACAAACGAAACAGACTCACATACCAAAATGATGTAAAAAAATGGATTCATTTAATCAGGTTTACATCTTCACTTGCTTCTAATTTGTATTAGTTCTGTTGATGGCAACACAAAGATTCATAAAATAAGTTTTTAAGAAATAAAGTAAGTTTAAGGTAACACTTTCCACTCCTAAATGTATAGAGGTATAGTAGGTACACAATAAAAGTTCAAGATTCAACATTGCAGTTTATATTGACCAAAAATCCTGTAAAACATCTTCTACAGCCAAATTTGTTTGGCTTCCAACAATTGGTCCTTCGAGCCGGATGGAAGATTCTCTACCTTATAGTTATACCTATATTAGAATTACATACTTATATAACTATGAACATATGAGAGGTAAAGTTTTGCTTATTTTACTCTTTAAAAAAGGTAAGTAGGTAATTATATTTTGAGTGTGGTACACTTGCTTAAAAAAACCTACTTAGGAGCTTGCTAAGCACACATACTCTCGGATTTTTCTAAAATTAACCTTATAGTCTAGTTAAGTGGTCATTGGAGTCTCGTTGATGAATACCGATTTGATTTCATGAGGGCACAGAGTAATAACACCGTTTGGTAGCGGACTCTTCACACTGTGGAAAGTCAGAGTACTCTCGTATAGACTATCGGCGTGTGCGTCCATCAGTTTTGATATTTCAACCTGTAAGAATAATAAAATTGTACTACTTAAGTACCTAAGAAGTAAAAAGCTAACAAATTTTTACCAAAGGCAAAGCTAAATTTCCATTTGCCAAAACTACTACTTAAACGATGATTTTTGATTTTCCTAATTGCTTGTTACACATTTTGGCGGAATAAAGTTCCAATCTCTTCAGTGCCACTAAATCATCGCCAGTTAAAAAAATAAAGCAATGTTTGCTTGGAGTATTTTTTATATTATATTTTATTAAGAGTAGGTACTTTAATTCCCTCCAGGTAGGGTTCAGAAATTCCACCTACTCTTAAACAAATGGCGTGTACTTAGAATCTTGTACGAGTAAGTTTGAGTTTAATATTTGTTATATACTTACCAAGAATGAATGCACTGACCTGGCCATCACTGAGTTGATACCACTCGTTGATTTCTTTATTGCCGTAACATGTTTCTAGGTACACTCGCTGGAACGTCACACCCTTACCACGGAAGAGGTTGCCATCTTTGTTCTAGCATATAGAATAAATAAATAAATAATACTCCACAAAATTCTACACAACGCTATCTAGACCCTAATGTAAGCTTAAGTAGCTTGTGTTATAGAATCTAGAATACGAATAAACATAACTTAGATACTTTTTTTTGTAAACACATACATATTATACATAGAAACACCTAGACTAAATACCTATATTCATGAATACAAATATTTGTACTGAGCGGGGATCGAACCAACGCCTCCTTTTTAGCTGTCGCGTTCTCTACGGCTGTCGAATAGAATAGAATACATACTGAGTTTTAAAATTTAAAAGATATGTACGGATTGCCAAGGATATTCCTTCACCCCGTGACTTGGCAGAAATACAACTTTGTCCCCAGTAAGTAATTAGTTGTAAAAGTTCGAAAAAGTGAGACCATATTTTTATGAACTTGATTCTGAGTCCATATCATTATCATCATCATCATCCTCCTGCCCTTATTCCAAGTTTATTTGGGGTCGGCGACACATGTGTGTGTTTCTTCCATTTATCTCTAGTTGCAGTCATCTCAACATTCACTCCCTTCTTAACCATAATATGGTTAAGAAGGGAGTGAATATCATGTTTCACATAGTCCATCCACCTCCTTTTAGGTCTTCCTCTTCCCTTGTAGCCTTCCACTTCTTTAGTTAATACCTTCTTTATGACATTACTTTCACCCCTATGCATAACATGTCTGAACCGGGACAAAAAATTCCGATTCTGAGACCATAGTTCTTCCTAAATCTCTATGTAAAACTGATGAAAAATAGCAATACCTTAATAATCACATTTGAGTCGTATGCCGCGAGCACAACATCTGAGGAGTTGAGTGTAACGCGGCTGTACTCGCTGGCCAGCGAGTCGTTCCTCGCTGTGTAATGCATAACGATGAGAGGCTGCAGCAAGAACTGCTGGGACACATGAGCACCGAGAGTCAGCTGACCGCTTGGGTGGTCCACGGGGGTCTTGAGCTAGGTACATATTTTTTTTAGTAGGTAATAAATAATAATGGTGTCGCTCGCGTTTCGACTATCAAATTTAGTTTCCTGCTTCCTGGAACCATCTACACTACGGAATAGATAAATAGAGCAAGGCTGTTCAGCCCCAGACCCAGAACCGAGTGCGCAGCAGGTAATGTATGAAATGGTATCAAAGAATATTGATGGTGGTTATAAAAAATGCAACCACTTAGGCTAATGCTGGAGCTTCGCTTGCGCTTCAGTCTTCTAACTTATAATATATCCAGGTCGGGGCGCAGTGTCCACACCACGCAATTTAACTTAGATAGATTAGGTTAGAAGATTAATGCGGGAGCGGAGCGGAGCGAAGCTCCCGCATTAATCTTCGTGGTTATTTTTTTTTATTCATTGAATAATATAAATTTTCCACAAAATCATCCGTAAATATAGACAATAACCCATTTATTTCACACATTGCCGGTGGAACTGCAGGCATTCTATGTATTAACACACATTTCCTAGGATTTGTATACAATTCCTTGATTTCATACATTTCCGGTAACATATACACGGCTAATGAGTTCTTGATACAAAAATAAAAAAATATGACAAAGCAATTTAGATACCTACCGGACATGGATCATTTGCTTTCTCGATGATGAGTTTGAACGTATGTCGAGTTTGTACATTGTCCATTATCCCTTGACCTAAACCTCGACCATCATCTTGGAGTAATCTTCTATCTTGCATTACCTGTGATGTTAAAGTTTTGAATGTTATGGCTGCTATAGGTATGCAATCTATATTATAGGTAAAGTGAGTCGAAAACGCGTTCCCGTGTTGGTGGAGTGGAATAGGGCCACCCCATCTCTTCCCTTGGATACCCGTAGAAGGCGACTAAGGAATAGGGCTGTTCTCCATCCGACAGTAAACATACAGCCCATAATTAAGTGCGTGCGTGACGGCAATAGGTTCATGTTCAATTACGTGAGACCGAAAATCTAAGTTGGTTCCGTTTCTTCTCCACTTGTACCTACGAAGCGGTGGTAAACTTAGTTTTAAGCAACATATGATGTCAAAAAGTTGTAATTATGTTACACTATTGTGAATAAATGATTAGAGTTTGAGCCTCATCCTTCCAGCTGTAGGTGTACCGGCCTGTGTAGACGTAGTATCTAGGTGCCACAAAGGTGCTTTGGTGAAACAGTGTAGAGTAGGTACACAGTCTGCTTCTCTAAAAGTGTTCCCAAGTATTACAAATGAATCCTTCCACGATGTCCATTGATAAAGAAACCTAATAATGAGAAACTCAAAACCGTATTAAAAACTCTTGGTGTTTGTTACATACCTCCATGTACGCATGAATATGGATAATTAACTTTTGCGCGCGATTCCGCCCGCGTGGATGTCGGTTATCGCGAACAAACATAGCCTATGTCCTTTCTCAAGGTCTAATCTACCCCTATACAAAATTTCATCAATATCCGTTGAGTGGTTTAGGCGTGAAAGCGTAACATACAGACAGACAGAGTTACTTTCGCATTGGGCGGAGCTAGGCTGGCTGATCTAGTCAGTGCTCTTCACGTACAATAGCCCAAGAAGAGAGGCTTAGTGCGGAAAAAAGAGTCCCCAATCCTATCCTAGTTACTTTCGCATTTATAATATTATAGTATGGAAGTATGGATTGCGTTGGTCTGGTCGTGCCTCGGAAGTCGTGCTCGTTAAGCCGTCGGTCCCGGTTACTATATGAATATCTATGGCAGTTGTTATATAGGGTTTTTATACCACTTAGGTGGCAGACGAGCACACGGCCCACCTGATGGAAAGTGGTTACCGCAGCCTATGAACGTATGCAACACCAGGGGCGTTACACTCGCCCATAAAAAAGTGGCCCATACAGAAGGGCTGATCAGCCGCAGTAGTAGTACATACCTCCATCTGGCCGGAGTATAACGCTGCAAAACCCAAGGGTGTGGATGTAAGAATCGTCAGTCTAAAGCGCTCGTCCTCGATGTAGGCAGCAGCTGACAGAGGATAGTAGTTCGCTTGGATTGGAAGCTTCTTGAAGTGGCGACGTTTTATCATCTGTACGAAAACAATTATGAACGTGGTTAATATCATATTATTGAAAATTCTGGATTGGGGTCCCAAGTAACTTAATTAAAGTAGTTTTATCTCACGTTTAAGAAATTTATGGTTGTTTGCTTATTTTAGCTAGTTTGCGTATAACATTAACACACAGAAGTGGTAGTATAAAGTGAAGTA
The DNA here is from genome assembly GCA_914829495.1 of Eilema sororculum. NCBI lineage: Eukaryota > Metazoa > Arthropoda > Insecta > Lepidoptera > Erebidae > Eilema > Eilema sororculum. Next base: position 9,299,083 of record OU618553.1, on the reverse strand, counting down.
ATACCTCGCATCTGGGAGGGGTTCCTCCGACCCCGCACAGCGACACGCGCCCTTAGTTCGTTTTAAAGGATTTAAAATTGGACCTTCAGTTCAGATGTACGAAAAAATTAAGGGGTATACGTGCGTCGAACCAAACTTAATGCTGGCTCGGAAGTTCGTACGAGTGCGAATTCAGGTCAATCGGCGTTTGACTTGTTCTCTTTTGAGAGAGAAACTCAAGTTTGGTTCGAGGTATTTATAGTAAAGTTTCTACCTACCAAAATAGAATTTGGCACTGCATCTTGGGCCACTTCATCTCTTCCAATACGGTATCGTACAAGGCGACTAAGGGATAGAGCTGTTTATCATCAGACAGATATATATACAGCCCAGACTCAGCCTCAGATGCATGTCTCGAGTAAACAATAGTGCCCGAATACGGCAATAGGCTCACCCCCTATTACGTGGGACCAAATACCGTTGGTGAAATGTGGGTGTTAATTCATCTCTGCCTAACTCTCCAGGGATAAAGGCGTGATTGTATGTATGTACATGTATGTATGAATGTGGTATGTAGAAAAATATAAATTAGAAGTTGCAAACCTACTTGCATTCCATTAGCGTCGGTATAGAACACGTCCTCATTCTTGATGTCAGTAGTGAACTGCATGGCAAGCTCCAAGTTTTCCACTTCCTCGTTTATGAGTAACGTGTTAGTGATCTCCACTTCGCTTTGCTGAAGTGATGGATTGTTGAGGATGCTGGTCTGTAAGAAAGCGCTGGTATGTTATTTTTTTTTATTACATACAAATACATTATCACCCCATCTCATCCGAAGGTTGTCGTACGAGGCGACAAACGGAAAAAATACACAGACAATATCACTTCGAGAGAAGGAAAACTCGGAATAAAACCTTGTTCCATCCAACCCATCACTCCCAACCCAATATTTGGAGAAGCTTATGTCCAGCAGTGGACTGCGATTCGATATAGCCGAGTTGGACCAACTACGTCGAATTTCGAGCAAGTCGAGTGGTCTACGGGTGTAGAATGTTGGCCTACGAAAAGGTCTACGAATACTGATGAGTCTACGAATAACTAGGATACTACAGGAGATTTCTTTATTTCTTTCTTATGGCATCTCCTGCAATAACCTTCTGTAAAGGCCACCTCATCGTTAGCCCCACTGCGGTGGTATGTTGATTACCACTTTGAATTTGAGTCCAATTTGAATTACCGCACGAAAACAAAGGCCGGCCAAGTGCGTGTCGGACTTGCGGACAAAATTGGATGGAAGGATAAACTTAATCCAATCAATTTATTGCTGAACAAACTAATTAATATGTTGCACATATTAATTATACATCTAAGGTGTTATGACTGGGTCAAAGCAAAGTAACATAACATATGTGCTACTAATTTAGGCATGTATTATTAGGTCAAGCTACATATATATTTGCGTTGACTTAGACGTTTGATTTTTGCACAGTTTCAAGACGTTATATCTTGGGTATGTGGTATGAGTACTACAGTGTAAGAGAATTTCTGGATGACAAAATACCAAAAATAATAAATTGAATATTCATGAATTTATTTAGGATTTATGACATTACAAATATATTTTATTGACATGATTATTAGTGATAACAATAACTTACATGGAATGAATATAATTGATATAATTAATAGACTGATAATTTGATATAACTAATTGACTTAATATGTATAATAAGACTTAATATTTGCACGCTCCATGGAGCAGAATATGCTGTACCTACTAGTTCTAAGACAGAATCTCTGTAACCATATTCGAAGCAAATAAATGATTGAATTGAATTGAATTGAATTGAGTTTCAACTTTATGCCTCCACACACTCCTGAGAAAAAGATCTTGACAGACAGACAGACGGACAAGTGATTCTATAAGGGTTCCGTTTTTCCCTTTTGAAGTACAGAAAGGATGTGGTAGTTTTATGAAACCCTACCTGATCGATGTGTGTTACTTTCATTGGTTGTTATGATCGATTATTATGACAAAGGGTTGGTAGCTTGGTGGTTAAGATGCAGGTCTTACGATCGAGAGGGCCGGGCTCTGAATCCTGGCCATCACACTACCGGCAAAAACCTACTCTTAGCACAGGCAATTTAGTTTAGTTGGAGGGGTTAGAGGGAATATTACCTAGTAATTTCGGCTGCTAATATTTTTACAAAAAAAACAATAGTTAATTATAATTAGGTACTAGCTTTGCCCGCGGCGCGGCTACGCCCGCGTGGATGTCGGTTTTCGCGACTAAATATGCCAACAGCCTATGTTCTTTCTCATGGTCTAATCTACACCAAATCTATACCAAATTTCATCAAAATCGGTTCAGTGGTTTAGGCGTGAAAGCGTAACAGACAGACAGACAGACAGAGTTACTTTCGCATTTATAATATTAGTATGGATATATAGATAATCTTGAATGTCTATACTTGACGTTTAATTTATCCCAATAAATACCTATAATATCACTGACCGCTACTACGATGTCCGCAACGCCAGGCGAGATGAGTGCTGTGTAAACAGTAGCTTTGTAAATCCCTTCAATCACAACTATTTCGGGAAACTGTTTTGATCGAAAAGGCGCGGCGGGACCCGTTGGCATGAACAGGTAGGCGCCGCTATTGCTCCCTATGCCAATGTTACTGTCGTACCTGATGAACATAAGTTATTTTTATTAACACGTTCGCTGCGGGAGGATTTTTAATGTACTTTTATTTGGTGCATGCAAAGATCGAAAATGTAGGCGCTCGAACGGAAAAAAGTAGCCAGCATTACTTTTAATTCTGATTAGTGAGTTTTCATTAAACTCTGTTTTTTTTTTGTTAAATGAGATTTTGTTAATTCAGTGATATTTTGTTTAATAGCATCAAATACTGAAGCAATACATCTGTTTCTCATGTTGGTTTTGTTTATTTACTAGCATAACTAATAGTTTATAAAATAAAAAAAATCGATTAGGCATGTCTTTTTATTTGCTAGAAGATACATTGTAAAATTTATAAGCACAAAAATACTTGTAAACAGTTGCAAACGCGTTACAAATATTAGTTTGCTGATTTGACCACCTCTAAATTTAGACGTAGTGAACTCACCCATACAGTGTGTGAATAAACCACTAACGATTTCAAAAAGTGGCAACTCAGCTATAGCTGAGATTTTTATAGGGTGAGCCTTCACCTAAGCCTATTTTCGCTCCGCACCAGAAAAAAGTTAGCCATGAGCCAAAATGACCTCACAACGCAGTGAAAGTGTTAAGTCCCAGCGTGCGTGGCATAGACATATGGACTGACGACCTGAAAATGGTGGCTGGGACACACTGGATGCGGAAGACGGAGGACCGGCAGAAATGGCGCACCATAGAGGCATATGTCCAGCAGTGTATTGTAATAGGCTAAATGGTTGATTGATTGATTGTGTTTGAAATAGGGAGGCAAATAAGCAGGGGTAAGCGATCACCACCGCCCATGGACACCCGCAAAAACAGAGGAGTCACAAGTGCGTTGCCTTGCTTTTAGTTAGAGAGTACGTTCTTTTCTTCAAGGGTTGAAGCTTGTATAACACTTACTGCGTAAAGGCCATATGTATGGGCACGTTCTCGTCTGAGGATATGATGCCTTTGATCAGTCCTTTCATATCGGCGACTATTTTGGTGCCGTTGCAAGCTTGAATGGTAATATCTCCTTTCAGCGGAGATGTTTGTTTTTCTACTGAAAACATCTTTGGCAGATTCACAGTTGTGTTTTTCATGTTGTATAATCGCACACGAGAGAATGTTGTATACCTGGGGAGATCATAATTGTAGGATAAGTAACTAGAATTCATCATTACTGCCAAATACTTTAAAAAGAATAGCGACCTCCATTCGCTTTGGACATCTTCCGTAAATATGGAAGTAATATAATGTCCAAGAGTCCAGTTTCAAAGGCGTATAGGTATACGAATAAATTAAAAACTAAAAGTCTTGGTGTTGGGTTTGGTAATTTTTAGATCTAAAAATTTAAGTCAGAAGTAAACATTTCCTTTTCTAGTTTTAGTTTTTTTTTTGTTCAAAGGTTTATATTGGTTAGACAGTTTGTTATAGTGATATATTTATTTAAACCTAAAAGTGTTTAAAATTATGTTATTTACTTGCTACTAAGATTCTTGCTGTCCTTAAGCACAACAGTGTATGTTGTGAGCGCTAATGAGTTGACGACCACTGGGAACGAAAGCTGGTACGCATCTTCTGCCAACGTGAGATTTTTATCGCCCATAACCACTGGAGATACCTGAGCCATGATAGGATTACCTGAAGGATCAAATACCTGAAATAGAAATATAATAAAGGCAGTACAAAACGTTACTTCTTATTTGTTAGCTGTTTTTTCTTCATAGTCGCAGTAGCAGCCGTAGCTCGAGTGACAGGTACGACTGCTACGAGCTTTGCTACGAGTACCAAGTAGACGTTGTAGCGTTAGGGTTAATTCATACTAACGAGTAATAGGAATCGAAAATATAAACATTAAAATTGCAAATTCATCTGTATTTCTACAACGTAATGCTTATATTGACTTCTGAGATTAAAAATACACGCGAATCCGCTACGAGCTTACAGGAACACTGATTTGTGGGTTAGCTTTATTTCGCTTCGATTCTATGCTACTATGAACAATTGTACTAGTGGGATAAATCAGTGCCAATTGTACCATCAATGGTACTGACTAATGGTACAGGTGGTCCGGCGTGTGAATTGATCCCTAATGCCTTATCTTGGCCAGCTCTCTCCTATATATCGTATGACTGAAATAGAATAGCTTCTGTGATTAATTGCGAATTTTAACTTTTTATTATCTGCTCGTACGGCGAATTTTAACTTTACATACAAACTGTATTTTTGTTATTTTCTTACATTTAGTCATTTTCATGAGTGACTTTGAGGTCTATAATTTTTTATATAATAATATTTAGCACTTGTAATAAAACGAAATATTCATGGTTTCTGGTGCTCTTAATATAATTCTCTGTTCTGTGACATAACATAGCCTTACATTGCATGCTGAGTTCGCAACAAGTAGAATACAATCATATAATGACTTTGTAAACAGTTAGTGTAGGACATATTACTGGTTGTATTTAGTTTTGTGAACCAAATAAAAAAAAAAATCACACGCACCGAGTAGAGTGGCGAGCCAGTTCACTCGGCCCATGCTCGCAGCGTGTGAACATAGCGCCGAGTATTTTGCACGTACAGTACAACGCACTCGGACGATAGCATTGTCTCGCCATTCTACTTTGCTGCGTATGATCAAAGCATTTAATGCTTTATTTACCTCCACATACGGCGAAGAGACGATTACGTTCGAAATTTCATGTCTAGTAAACGGCAAAGCATTGTAAAGTACAATTTTCATCGGCGGTAGTTCCACGTCCAATTTTAACGTGTTCCTAGACGGTATCTCGTCGTGTTGTAGCCAATGCTCGTCGAAGTTAATGAAATCTCTAATCTGCTCCAAGATCGAGGAAGGGTTGAGGAGATAGTAGGCCGCTACCTTTATAACTGACTGACAACTGATTATTGCGTTCTGAAGTCTGTAAGAAATGAATCAATCAATCAATTACGTACTAAAATAAACCAGCCGCTGATTGGACATTACTCGCAGATTCGTATGAGAAACACTATAAAATACCGGAGGATGTTTGTGCCTCGTCATCCAGACCCGATATATTCCTATTTTCAAAACAGCAAAAGCGTGCAGTACTAGTAGAACTCACAGTACCGTGGGAAACTAACATACCTAAAGACCACGCTATAAAAATAAACAAATACTTTGACTTGACCAACGAGTTAACCAAAAATGGCTATGTGGTTAAACTCTACGCCGTGGAAGTGGGAGCAAGGGGAATTCCAGCTAAATCCCTGTATAACTTATTTAAAGACCTCGGATTGCCAAGAGCTTCAGTAAGCTCTTTACTCAAACGAATATCTAAAACGGCGTTGATAGGATCTTACCAAATTTGGATAGGTAGAGGGGGGAACACGACTGACGGTGGAGGTGAGCGCTGATGCATCACAAGGTGGCCACCCTAAACCTACACCTGGGTCGCAAGTCCCAGGCGCCGTCGCAGTGTTCCTCTCTGTACCACGCCATGGACCCGGCGACCGCACGGTGAATCCATGGAATGCTAAGAACCGGATCTCTATACATACATAATGCGTCGTGGAATACCTTCATATCGTCACCAGTGAAGAAGCCGCAGAAGGCTGGCTGCATTGCCACGTTGAATGGCAATGCTAAACCTCTGTGCAAGGTAATAACCAGCCTTCTGGTCATCAGGTCTGGTCGATCAGCCGCTTTGCTAGATGTTTGTAAAGAACACCGGCACTTGGGCCCCATGTCCCCAACGTTTCAACCCCAAACGGCTCAAAAACATAATCACCTGTTAAGTTTCAGTATTTGCGCCGTTTGGGGTTTTTCAATTAGCCTATTACAGTCCACAACAATGCAAGAAATGATTATTTTTTTTAAATAAATAATAAAATTAGTTAAGTAAGTACAACCAATATTACATAGTAATAGACTATATAATAGTATAACAAGTGAGTACAGGCATGTAATCAAATCACGCATGTCAAACTTGAATTAACTTTTCTGGAGTACAGGCAGAGGTGAGTAAGCACGCATATTTTATTAACCTCTGTCTTCGGTACTATGGATAAGACGAGCCTATTTCCATTTACCGGGTGTCTTTTCTTGACTGACACCAATGAGGCTGAGCCTGGACTTTATGTATATGTATATACTGTCAGATGTGAGACAGTTCTGTAGTTTAATCGCTATCTACGACACTCAAACCGGAAGAAATGAGTTGCCATTATTATGTACTACGCTGTGAAACAACATCACTCCCATAAACTGAAAATACCTAGCCTATATTAGCCAACAAACTTCCATTACAAATCCTACGACTAATCCCAAATACGTATTAGTTGCAAGCAGAAATATACCTTTGCTACGTGAACAGAGAGTTGTGAATTCTTAATAACCGAATGAACAGCAAATTTATACTGAAGTAGTCACTTTACTTACTTCTTAGCATAATCTTTTCTGACTTTATCCCTGGATGTACCGGTTATTGCATCGTGGTGTTGGAACAGTGCCAGCGATTGCTTGGCGCGACCCACATGATTGCGTATACTGAGCATTATATTGTGCGACATAGAAGGACATGACATGGCTTGAGCACTTATTGTTTCTGCCGACCTAGTAAAGAACAATGATAAACATAAATCTTACCAATCTTACCATTGACGTTAGGAAAACCTTCATTAAAAAAACCTAATCGACATTCTGATAATCAAATTAAGGCTAGTGTTGGAGGTTTAGGACATTTGGGTGCTTTATAAACCCTTATCCAGGAGAGGTGAGTGTTGAATGTAGATAAATCCTAGAGTACTTCTTATTTTGATGATACTATGATTTATTTACATATCAAAGCTATAACCAATGTATATTTGAAAATTAATTTAGTGGAACATTTTGTGAAATCGAGTGAAATGAGCCGATTTCAAGAGATTTTATGCCGCTACTTCAACTGTCAATTTGACTTATTTTGTTAACATATGATATAACTGGCTTTTGCCCGCGGCTCCGTCCGTGTGGATGTCGGCTATCGCGACAAAACATAGCCTATGTCCTTTCTCAAGGTCTAATCTATCCCTATACCAAATTTTATCAAAATCGGTTTAGGCGTGAAAGCGTAACATACAGACAGACAGACAGAGTTACTTTCGCATTTATAATATTAAGTATGGACACTAAGTAAGTTAAGTTAAAGTTATAAGTTAAAAATTTAAAACGCCCGACACTACTCATTCCCACTTTACCCCCATAACTTTTAAACGGCTCAATCGATTTTCATCAAACATGTCTAAGAACACTCGCACATAAGTCACCTTTAATACAAAAAAATATCAAATAAGCATCTACATTCTTATGATTGTTTAGCAAGCATTGATTTCTGAATATATTCCTATAATATATCAAATCTCACCTGACATACGCAAGTAGAACTCTATCCATGTACTTATAGAATGGTCTGGACGTGTAGTACCCGCTCCAGTAATGCTGTGGTTCATCTGCGTACGTAAAGAAATCGCCGGACAGTACCGGGAAGGCTGACATATTGACTTCTGTGTGCAGCGCTCCGAAGTAGTCTTCGAGTATACCGAATTGGACCTTTAAAGAGTGAAGTACTAAGTACAGAATGGTATTGTCTGCCTCACGATAAACAGAGTTAACTGGTGCATAATTATGAACATTAAAAAAACGTATACCGTACTTACTAAACAGTTTGCCGGAGGATTTAAGACGGGAACCAAATAAAAGTAGGTTTAAAATGAATATCAAAAAGTTCTTATTTACAACAATTGTAAAGTAATTTTTTAGGTTGGATTAGATCAGATGTAAAAAGAAAAAAAAAGTGTAAAAAACAAAAATGTAAAAAGAAAAAAAAAAAGTGTTTTGCAGGACCATTACTATTTTGTATCTTATTTTGTGATGTGTAATACATAAGCTAAAAAAAAACTACCCTTCGAGCGAGTTCATCATCAGAAACTTCAACCGTGTGTGAAGGCACAGTGAGATGAGCAAAAATGTTCACAGGTTAAGCTTAAAAATGATCACACACCCTACGTTTCAACGTAGGTAAATTTGTTGAAAGGTATAGTAGGCAATCTATTCGTAGTCCTTGAAAATAATTCCTTTATTTCGATTAACAGAATGTGGAATCAAAGATATCTTGATGATGGAACTTTTTTGGACCGTTTGTTCTTTGTATAATTTATTAGTCAAAATATTAAGTTACCTACCTCAGTGTTCAACATCTTATTGTTATTGATATAGTTAATGAGCATGTCATAATTCTCGAACTGGTATAGCCAGTCTTGGAGCTGATCAAACGCAAAATCATTGCCTAAAGGAATTAGGACAACGTTGCTGCGATACAGTTGAGCCTTCTTCCGCCATTGGTCTAGAATCAGGGATGCCCTGAAAACGTTTTTAAGGAGGAACGCAATTAGGAGTAGGTATATTATAGGTACTTCATGTACCTACTGAATAATTGTGAATGAGCGTTATGTGCGAATAGCTGTATTGCTTATTCCCCTTTAAAATCACATACAGTAATTATGTCTTTATTATACTATAATAACTTACAATTATTAAATTTTAATATGGAAGGGAGATGTTGAACTTCTTACCAGAGGTCCTTTGAGCGTGAAAATGCATCTCATGAGGCCTTTAAGTTAAGCTGAGTGCCACCATTGTATAGTTACGTGTCTGTAATGGCAACTCTCTTTCCTGAGACGTTGCTTTCAGCTTATCATCAGGCGAGGTGAAGTCAAATTGAGGTATCCCAGATACTCACATAGTGTGGACGTTAAATTGCGTTATTTTCTTAGGTGCAGACCCCCATTGGCATGGCAGGCTGTTATCAAAAGCTCTTTTGAAATCGAACTGGCAGCATATCTAGAAGATGATGGTTACAAACAGACAGTCACACAATAATGTAGTATTAGGTACTCGTGACATATATCTTGGACCTGAAATATGCTCAAAATGTGCTTTTTGTAGTACACGTTTCTTGTTGTGGGTGTCTTTTGAGAATAGCACGCGGTGCTCGCGGAGCGGCTGTGAGTGAGCTCAATTTCACCAAGCATAGATTATTACAAAACTCGCGCTAGTCTCGCGATTTAGGTCCTAGATACGTCCTATCTTACTGATGGATATTTGCAGCAATCCCATAGTCGATTCTGTGGTGATCATAACTATAAGAACCCAAAAATAAATATCCTACAACATACTACACAGAGCTCTCCATAGTCAAAGAAAGCATAGTTCAATAGCTTGTGTAATGGGGTCTAGATTGCGGATAAATATACTTTTTTCTAGAGTACATACATACATATAGCTGGAAGGGGTTAGAGCGAATATTAGTAATTTCAAAAATTCTTTAAAAAAAAATAAAAACACCTAGACCAGTGGGAATATAGGCACATATTCTTGCATGCAAATATTTACACTTAGGTAGTGGGATTCTTACTCACGCCCCCTGCGTAACAGCCGCATACTGCCTGCGTACTGCTACGCCAAAGGGGCCGTTTGGCCGAAAATGTAATCATTAGATGTATAAGCTTTTCAAAAGCAGTGAGTGACGACCATCAAATTTCAATCGTAGAAATATACCTATCACTTAATCCTCAATTCAAAAGATAATGGAAAAACTTACTTTAGGATCAGGACCACAAGTGTATGGTACACCGTAAGATTCGAAAGGAAATACATGAGTGAACATATCCGTATTACCAACGCCATCTGGAACGAAAAGGTATGAGGCTGGTATTACGTACTTACTGTTGCGCTGAAAAGCGCGCCTCCCCATTCCGGGGGCGAGTCGGGGAAACCGTTGTCCCCCCTCTTGAGGAGGGCCAGACCGTAAGGGATGGCCCTGGGTCAGACGGGGTGCGAGGGATATGTCGATGACAACCTCACCTCCAGACTAGCACCATGACCCACAGTCGGCGTGCGGTTTTAGTCGGTTCGAGTCCAACATAACAGGGGAGGTATCCGAGGGGATTTCCGCACGAAAAAAAAAGGTATTGCGTACCTACTGCTACTCGCGGATGACTTCTAAGGGTCCATTCGCACACTGGCTCGGAGAGGAGAGCAGATTCTTAGCACGTTGAAATCAGACTTTTTAGTATTTGAAGTAAGGTTTATTTTTGCATGTGCACTGCTTTTTTAATTAAGAATGCTTGAACGCGCTTGGTGTGAAATAATAAGAGGAGCTGACCGGCTCCGATCGCGTAATTTTTCTCCTTCCAATTGCATGCTCTTTCTTGCTCGCGTAGCCGATCACCTCCGTTTGCATGCTCTTTATCGCTCGCGCAGCCGGTCGGTTCCAAGTGCATGCTCTTTCTCGCTTGAAAGAGCCTGCAATCGGAAGAAAGGACATAGGCTATGTTTGGTCGCGATAACCGACATCCACGCGAGCGGAGCCGCGAGCAAAAGCTAGTACCGAATACAATAAAACTCACCCCATAGTTGCCGCCAATTAAACTCCAATTGCTTATTAGAAGCGAATATCTTTTTGACTGCGTAATGTACCCTATGAATGACGGAGTTATCAAAGCCAGCCAGCTTCAGTAAATAAGGCTGAGAGCTTGAGTAGCCGAAGGGATCAATCGACCAGGCGTTCTTGGGTATGATCCCTAAGTTGTCCAAACACCATTGATGGCCTATGGTGAGTTGTTGGATGATTGAAATCCAGTGGGAATTCGCTTCATCGTTCATGACCCATCCACCGGTTACTATTTCTATCGTCTTGTTTTTTAAAAGGCTGGAAAACAGTAAGTAATAATATTAGATGCGTCGTTTTATATCGTATGTAAAAAATCACATTGAAATCAAAAAGACAACGAATATCAAAGTTTAAGAGTAAGGTTGAGTAAAAATAGGGTGTATTTTGTGAAGAGTAATGTTAAGGCTTGTTGTGCCTTTTTATTGGCCTAAGTATAAAGCATGATTTTTGACTTTGAATAGACTTATCCGAAATATTCGGTTAGAGATTGGGATAGTTGCGCTTCACACTTAATTATATCTGGGACCGTTTTATTTGCCTAAGTATAAAGCATGATTTTTGACTTTGAATAGACTTATCCAAATATTCGGTTAGAGATTGGGATAGTTGCGCTTGACACCTAATTATATCTGGGACCGTTTTACTGGCCTAAGTATAAAGCATGATTTTTGACTTTGAATAGACTTATCCGAAATATTCGGTTAGAGATTGGGATAGTTGCGCTTCACACTTAATTATATCTGGGACCGTTTTATTTGCCTAAGTATAAAGCATGATTTTTGACTTTGAATAGACTTATCCGAAATATTCGGTTAGAGGTTGGGATGGTTTAGCTTGACACTTAATTATATCTGGGACCTAAAATTTGCTTTATACGCGCAGTACAAGTTTCCTGGTTGTATTTTGAAGATAGCATGGGGTGTTACTGCGATGGATGAGCTAGAACTCACCAAGCATACATTATTACAAAACAATTCGCGCGTGGCAGGCCTTTTATCCCGCGATATCAAGCAATATGACTGACCGGAATGTCTGCCATTTGTAACTAACTGGGTACGTATACCTACTCACTTCAAAAACACAGCTTTTTCGTTATCATCGGCATCATTCTTCCACCACAATGCCAGGAAGCTGATCTCGGCCCATATAAACTTCCTATTACTGCCCTTGGCCAACTGCTCTACCATATTACTGAAAATTGCACGGGTTTGCTCGTAGTAGTATTTCTCGAAAGTCTTTCGCCAACCTAAAATTCATGACAATTAATACATACAATATTTTTTGCGATTATTCAAAATATTTTTCTTTAATGATTTTTAGATAAATAATAAAAAAGAGGAGGTATGTGTGAAGAAAAAAACACGACCCTGTTGGATGATTCCAATTTTTTAAATTAATAATCAATCACTCAATCAATCAGCGCAGGCTTCACAATTTAAGTTAATTTACAAGGCGCAATAATACGTCATAATTTGTTATATAATTTGCTACAATGCTATCTAGACGCTATGCTATCTACAACGCTATCTAGACCCATGGTAAGCAATGCTACCATGGGTCTAGATAGCGTTGGGTAGAATGTTGTGAAATATTCATTAATTATTTATTTAATTAATGCTGCCTAGTGCAAGTGCAGTTCTCAATCGTACGGTACTTTAAAAAATTCATAAAAGCCATCGTACAGTAGATAGTCTTCCTACAGTTACGGGTACTTCTTTCAGCGTGGCGGGAAAAAGCATCTGATGGGGCCGTTATTAATGAGGGCCACCATTGTGATATTGTTGGTGCCTGTACCTGTAATAGTGACCTTCTTTCCTGAGAATTTGCGCTTAGCTTGCCATCAGACGAGGTGAAATATTAAAAAAGCATACATTTATAGAGAACTTCAATATCTCATATTTATCGGGCATTTCACGCATTTTACCCATTTTGGGTTGTTTAAATTTCTTTCTTAATATGCTCTGACTGAAGACAAATTCAGTCATAACTGGAAACACAACCCGAAGGGGGCCATCTCGAAAGAGATGGTCCTGGGCTGGCCGCGGTGCGAGAGATATGCTTTCGGCAATCTCACCTCCGGCAATAAAGGACCCAAGACGGCGTCCGTTTTGGTCGGTTCGATTCCGACATAACGACCTCCATCGGCTCCGTGGGGGTGGTATCCGAGAGGTTTTTTCACCAGAGAAAAAAAAGGTAGGCAAGCGATAATACTGGGTCTACCTGGGTCATTGTGAGAATGTGGCACTATAAAAACTTTCAATTTATTCTTCTGATTCCATTGGTCCTTCTGATACTCAATATTCCAGCCCGTCTTCTCACGTATTACGGTCTCGTCAAATGACACCCCGTCGTACATTGATAACATCTAGAAACAACATTGGACACATCACATGAAGCGATTTTATAGGTTACCCTATCTTCTAATATATAAAATTCTCGTGTCACAGTTTTCGTTGCCATACTCCTCCGAAACGGCTTGACCGATTTTGATGAAATTTTTTGTGCTTATCCGGTATCTATGAGAATCGGCCAACATCTATTTTTCATCCCCCTAAATGGTGGAGCGGGCACGGGATCTGACGCCACGGGTGCAGGAAAAATTGGCGGTACGAAGTTCGCCGGGACAGCTAGTCTAATATATAAAATTCTCGTGTCACAGTTTTCGTTGCCATACTCCTCCGAAACGGCTTGACCGATTTTGATGAAATTTTTTGTGCTTATCCGGTATCTATGAGAATCGGCCAACATCTATTTTTCATACCCCTAAATGGTGCAGCGGGAACGGGATCTGACGCCGATCGCGGGGCGGGAAAAAATTGGCGGTACGAAGTTCGCCGGGACAGCTAGTAGGTAGATATATATATTCCTTTTTGATAATAATATAATATACCGTCAGCAACTTCAAAGGCCTGTTAGATTTCCTACAGGCTAGGGTAGTACTATTATCTATTCTGTGCTAGGGTGGTGACATACGTACTATACAGTCACGCCTCTTTCTCAGTGGGGTAGGCAGAGACTACATGTATGCACCTGCTATGCGATGGCATGGCGTGTAGTCTACATGTTTGCTTACTGTGTAATAGTGACCCATCATATCTCTTAAGGTCTATTCACATACATAAGGACCGGGCCCGGAACGTGACTGGGCCGTGGCCGTGCTTAGATCAGGGCACTTAAGCTCCGTCGCCGGTTTGAACGAGTTCATATAAAATGTAGGTATATATCGATAATATCTCAAGCTCGTGACGATTACGGTGCACGATCCGTCCACATCCCGGCCACGGCCCTGATGTGTGTAGATAAACTTTTAGCCAATTTGTAAGTATGTCACCCAAGTATCCATACTAATATTATGAATGCGAAAGTAACTCTGTCTGTATGTTACGCTTTCACCACTGAAAAAAGGCAAAAGCTAGTAGATAATAATAAGGCAAGAGTAACTACGCGGGAAATAATTCAATACATTATAGCGAAAAAGATTAGAGCAAAAGGTCAAATCTCTAGCTGAATTTATTCAGTTGAAAATGTATTAAGTTTTTTACAGGATACACTCTTGGCACGTACCTACAGTATGTACCTACGAGTACAGCGAAGGCCAAGTTTGCCCAGTTTATTTCAAGGGCTGACATTCTTTTACATCACAAAGTAATTTTACAGCTAAGCAGTAAGTATACAATTTCTGATCAATATCGTGAAAGAGAAAAAAAGCGAGCACAATCAACTCACCCATAGATGGGTGTTTTAATTAATTACCATTATACCGGGTGTTTTTTTTTTTTTTTTTTTTTATCGTGCGGTAAACCCCTCGGATACCACCTCCACAGAGCACAGTCCTTGGTTGCCGGAGGTGAGATTGCCAAAAGCATATCTCTCGCACCCCGACAGACCCAGGACCATGTCTTTCGAGATGGTCCCCTTCGGGTTGTGGGGACCAAAATGTCCCCATCTAGACCCGGTTACGGGGAGGCGCACTTTGTGCCGCCGCCGCGGCCTGCTTCTGCTAGGGTGACAGGCGGCTCCACCGGTCACCCCCAGGCCAGCGCTCATGGAGGACGGAGGTCGTTCTGCGACCTCCGACGTCCGGTTCGCCTTCGCTCTGCACGGGCTTCCCGGGCCCGGAGTCTGGTCTGGACCCGACCGGCCGCCTCCTTCTCGAGCATTACTTGCTCGCAGAAGGAGGCGGCCGCACCCCAAGCGTTTGCGCATCGTACCATCGCTGTGAGCAATGTCCTGTCGAAGTAAAATCTTGTCGTAGAAGGATTTGTCGAAATTCAGTTTGGGAGTCATGTTGACGACCAACATTATGTTACAAAAATATAATTACAAGTAGTCCTAGCTTTTGCCGGGTGACTCCGCCCGCGTGGATGTCACGACCAAACATAGCCGATGTCCTTTCTCAAGGTCTGATTTACCCCTATGCCTACCAGATTTCATCAAAATCCATTCAGTGGTTTAGGCTTGGAAGCGTAACACACAGACAGACACAGATACTTTCACATTAAAAATATTAGTTTGGATGGAAATGTGGATAAGATATGGATGTGGAAGTATGGATATAAAGCGCACCTACTAACAATAAAAAATATATATATATCTCATTACCTGTATGTCTGTCTTCGGAATGGTTTGCTTGTGTATATGACAAAATGAATTATTCAATGGAACGTCCACCTTTGGTATCTCATTTTTTATAGGCTGGGAAGGTTGTGGTTTGAGTATTTGTTTGCCCATATTGTTAGCCGTCTTCTGTACTGGATAATATTCCTGCGACTTTGCTACTGTTGGGTCAATTTCTGACTTCGCTTTACTACCTGTATTGTAATGGTTCTTCAATTCATTTTCTATGTAAGACACTTTGGATTCCAGTGGCGACCATTTGGCCTGAAATGAATGTATTAATGTGAGTATTGTGATTGCCGCATCTTGGTTATTATAAAAAGCAATGTGCTCTTCCAACACTGCACTTAAAATTACATTATAAAATTATTCGTTACGAATGAGTTACTTACTTTATCGATATCTTCTAATGCGCGTTTAATGCTATGCAGCTTAATACTTAAATCAGTTACAACGTAAACTAGTAAAATAAGTGCTGCAATGGTGGTACCCCAAACCACTGCTGATAATCGCCGAATCTTCATACTGAGACACTTATAACGTTAAAATCCAAAGTACAAAATCGCGTGGTACACAAAATTTCCATGAACAATTACGAATGACCGCAAACGAAATCGGCAAAAATTTCATTAAATATAAATTCGCTTGAAGCGATTGTTCGCTGCTGAAATTCACCAGCATTATGTGCGATTCGGAGCAACAAATTGCATTGTATTAATTCCCCGGTCTTTCATCTGAAAATTCCATCAATTGTCTGACAATGACATTGTACTTATTACGTGTCCGGCGATACAATGAAGTTATATAACAAGAGAATTTCGTCGTAATTTATAGATATACGAGCATAGTATAGAATGTTTAAATAGATAGGTACCTACAATCGAATTGAATTTAATTTATTTGTATAGGTAGATATTAGTGTTGAAGGGAGAAAATTTTCAAAAGGGACGCACAGAATAGACCGGTGGGCAAAATTTTTATTTGATGTAGTTTGTCTTTTGCCATTGGAAATCCGGCAAGAACCAGGTCTAGAGACTCTTCTCCATTGGTAGCTTTTTAGTGAGACCTCATATGAGATTACATCATTTGTAACATTTAAATTTTATTAACAAAGCAAGACACATTGTATGATCAAAACACTAGTTTTTTTTTTTCTAGTCTAGTCACCCTTAGTATCTCGCCCTACAGGGGCGCCCTAGATCCGGGCCTTATCGATCTTATGGGAAATCCACCCCTATGATGGTATATAGTTATCACAGGTTATCCGCAACTCCACGACAAGACGTGGTTTTTGCGTGAGGTTATAACTTTAACATACTTAAAATTAACCTGCAATTTATTAAGATGTTCGTGTTCTGTAATAAGATATTCTCTAAGCAAAAACAGAGCAAAGAAATTCGTGCACTGCCAATAATCTTATATATTGAACATTTGGAAACCCTACGCTTCTTAACTAAACTTATTTGTGCCTACAGGGAAATAGGTTCAGGTACAACTGTGCAATTTCCCCAAACTACTTACTCGTTGTATTGTTCCGGGTGCGATTTAAATTCTTCTATTGCAGAGCAGCAGGATACCTATTTTGGTGTGCAAAGTGTCCCCCGTTTACCATCGGGTCAAACTCGGGCAACTTATGTTATTATACAGGATTATAAAACCTAGCATATACTAGTCTACTGTAGTAGTAGTGCAATATATAGATACTATTATATTGGTTTCGAAAATTCTAGAAACTGGGTGTAATACGCTACAACAAGTCGCATGACCGCCACATATTTTTCCATTGCAGTCATGTTTTTGC
Source organism: Eilema sororculum (assembly GCA_914829495.1). Taxonomy (NCBI): domain Eukaryota; kingdom Metazoa; phylum Arthropoda; class Insecta; order Lepidoptera; family Erebidae; genus Eilema; species Eilema sororculum. Next base: position 9,281,525 of record OU618553.1, on the reverse strand, counting down.
TTACTCATCATCACCAATACATATTGTACATTTCCCATTCTATAACCGATCAAAGTGACTTACACAACCTATCAAAAGTACCCGGTTCTATCCCATTCCGTAGTAAATATAGTTGGCAAAATGGGTATGTTACGAGTAATACATTACATAATACAAACTAGTTAAGCTTATAAACTACTACTAGTTTTTTTCCGCCCCCGTGACGTTAAGTCCCGTTCCTACTGCACCCTCTGCAATATTAGGCATGTATCATACATATAAATCTTCCTCTTGAATCACTCTTTCTATTAAAAAAACCTCTTTAAAACGTTGCGTAGTTTTAAATATTTAAGCATATATAGGGACGGACAGACAGCGACAGCATCTGTTTGCTTCGATAACTCTGTTCTGGTAGTTGGCGTTAAATCCAAAACACAAGGAGCTGGTTTACAGTTTGTAGTTAGTTTACCTGGGCTGTTCCGCACTTAGCCTCTTGATTGGGCCATTGTGCGTACCATCTTACCTCTCACTCCAACCAACCTAGATCTTCCCAAAAAGCCAGCAGCCTTTTCAGGTTTCCACATGCTTCCCGGAGAGACGCTGGTGACTGGAGGAATTTCGCCCGTTGTTCGGCCACGCTCATGCACTCTGTAAGCACATGATGTGGCGTTTCTTCTGCCCCCATGCAGCCTCTGCACAGGGGGCTGTCCGTCACACCTATTGTAAATAGATGCTTGTTTAGGGGACAGTGACCGGTCAAGATGCCTATGACTTTACGGATCTGGTCCCTTTTTAATCTAATGAGGTTTCGGCTAAACGTTTTTGATGCTACCGGAACTGCATTCTTTGTTTGCCTGCATCCTTCAATGTTTGTCCAATCTTTTTGATGGGTTTCTTCCGTATTTTTCCGCAGCCAAGTTTTGACCTGTGCTTGAGGTATAGGTAGTATTGGTTCCGGTCCATATACTGTTGCCCCTGATCCTCTCTTGGCCAATTCATCGGCTGCGTCGTTGCCGAGGGAGTTGCTATGTCCCTTGATCCATTGCAGCGTGACCTTGTTTGTGTTTGCAATGGATTGGAGTGTATTGTGACATTCCAATATGAGGACAGAGGTTATGGTGTTGCTTTTCAGAGCTTGGAGTACGGATGCACTGTCTGATATGATCTTTATATCTAGATCTCTGACGTCTCTGGCGGCAATCGTCTCCGCCGCTCTCGTTATGCCAATACATTCAGCTTGGAATATTGTACTTAGCTTGTCCAGGGTGGTTGTTATTTTGATGTTTAGGTCATTCGAGAAGACGCCTGCTCCGGTACCATATGTGGTTTTAGAGCCGTCTGTGTATATCCTAACTTCTTTGACGCCAGAGCTGTCTCTTTTTTCTTCAGTAAGTTGGATATGATAGTTCCTTTCGAAGACGTGGTGACATGGTATTCTATCTACGGGCGCCTCAAGAAGTGGTATCTTCTTTAGGATTCCCTGTAGAATTTTTGAATGCTTTGTTCCAGTATTCTCTTTCCAGAGCCCATTACTTTTCAGTCTTAAGGCTGCTGCCTTGGCTTCCTCCTGTATGATTAGATGCAGCGGTCTCAGGTTTAGGAGGTGCTCTAGTGCGGCTGATGGAGTGGTTCTCATGCATCCAGTGGCTGCTGTACTCGCTAGGCGTTGTAGACTCTGGAGCTTTTCTTTCACAGTGATCAGTTCTGTTCTGAGCCACCATACAACTGATCCTTAGGTTAGAGAAGGCCTGATAATTGCCGTATACAGCCAAAGTGTTATCTTTGTGTTAAGACCCCAGTTCTTACCAACGAGTCTTCTGCATTGCCAAAAAGTTATGCAGGCCTTTTTCATTTTAGCATTTATGTGGCTAGTCCAATTCAACTTATTGTCAAGTATGATGCCCAGATATTTAACTTGAGTTGTTAGGGCTAGTTTGGTATTAAATAGTTTTGGTAGTTGGAGTTCTGGTAACTTTCTTTTGTTGGTGAAAAGGATAAGTTCTGTTTTTTTCGGGTTTACTGATAATCGGTGTTCTTCGCACCATTCTTCCACAATCTGAAGGGCTGAGCGCATGACTTCGCATAGCACGTTCTCAGCCGTTCCGCTTATTAGTATTGTAAGATCATCCGCATACCCGATGGTGGTGTATCTTCTCTCATTTAGTCTCTTTAGAAGACTGTCTACTACTATGTTCCATAAGAGTGGTGATAGGACGCCTCCCTGGGGGCATCCTCTGACTACCTTTGCTCTTGTGGTGGTGTTACTCATCACTATCTGGACTGCTCTTTTGCTTATCAGCTGAGTGAACCAGTCCCTTATGGCTGGTTCTACCTTACGCTTCCGTAAGGCTTCGTTGATGCTGCTGTGTACCGTTTTGTCGAAAGCCCCTTCTACATCTATGAAAGTAGCTAGTGTTGAGGCTTTATTTGTGATAGCCGATTCTATCTTGTGCACTACCATGTGTAGTGCGGACTCTGTTGATCTACCTTTCCTGTATGCATGTTGCTGAGGATGTAGTGGGTTGTCTTTTAGTGTTCCATCCCTTAGGTATCGATCTACTAATCTCTCCAACGTTTTGAGGAGGAATGATGTGAGACTAATGGGCCTGAATGATTTGGGATGTGTGTAGTCCTCCTTACCTGGTTTTGGTAGGAAGACTACTTTTGCCTCTCTCCATAATCTGGGTATGTATTTGAAGGCAATGCAGGCCCTGTAGATTGGAAGTAGGTATTTTGCTATTTTTGTCAGTTGCCATTGTAGTAGTGCTGGGAATATTCCATCCAGCCCTGCAGACTTAAAGGGTTTGAAGGTTTTTATGGCCCACTCTATTTTGTCTGCAGTTACTACCTTGTTTGCGATTTCCCATTCTTGGGTTGTTGGTACACTATAGTGTTCTGGTGGCCAGTCAATGGACTCGATGGATGGTGTGACTTGACAACCAGGGAAGTGTGTTTCCAGCAGTACTGCGCTGGTTTCATTTTCCGTATTGGTGTAAGTGCCGTCTTCTCTCTTAAGTGAGCCCATGAGGTTGAGTTCACCTTTGGCCAGGACTTTCCTTACTCTTGCGGCTTGGTTTGTCGAGTTTATGCTACTACAGAAACTCTGCCAGGCCTCAGTTCTACGATACCTGATGCGTTTCTTGTAGTATTTTTGTGCATTTTTGTATTTGTTCCAGTCCTCAGGGGTTCTGGTGTTTTTTGCTCGGTTGTAGAGCTTTCTCAGGCCTCCACGTAGTCGCTCGAGTTCTGGCCCCCACCAGGAGCTCTTTTCTGGACCTTTGGGTGTTACAACAGGACACGCTGGCTCGTAGCTTTCCAGCAGAGCTGCAGTGATAGAATGTACGTTGTGTTCTATGTTATCTGTACTAAGTGTTGTGTCGGGTAGTTGTGAATCACTTAGTGCCTTGTTTAGTGAGTTTGTGTACCGTGCTATATCTGTTTTGCGGGGGTTACGATATGGAACAGGGTCTGCTAGTTTACATTGTATCTGAAAGCAGATTCGACGATGGTCCGCAAAGGATGGTTCCTTTGACACATGCCAACCTTTGATGAGGTTTGCTGCCGAGTGTGTTGCCAATGTGATATCTACTATGGTTTGACACCATGAGGTTACGAAAGTAGGTTCCGTACCTATATTCATAATGTTTAGGTTGGTTTGGAATAAGTATTCGGTTAGTAACTCACCTCTCTTGTTCGCGTCCTTACTTCCCCACAGAGGATGGTGAGCATTGCAGTCTGCGCCGATGATTAAGTCCCAGGTGTGAGCCTCGCAGTGTTGTACCAGGTCGGCTAGCTCCTTTGGAGGTGGTTCACCTTCGCCCGGCATATACACTGAAGCTAGTACTAGGATGGTTGCATTATCTGAATGGATTTTCACAGCAGTGAGATCTCTAGAACAGAATTGGTTAGGTTAGGTTAGGTTAGGTTACAGTTTGTATAATTATGTTTTGAAAAGGGTACAAAAAGATTTTTGGAAGACACGTCCGTAAAATATTAAAGTATGAAAGAAAGAGAGCGTTTGTGTTGCTATCACAACAAAAAAAAGGTAAAGTTTAAAATATAAAAAACTAAATGAAAAGGTGTTGCTATCCGCAACAGCATCTTTGTTTTATACTATGTAGTAATACTGCTAGTATACTTATGGTTAAGCTGTGTTTACTTTGGGCATATAAGTAGATAGTAATACTGGTAATACTGTGCTTTGCTTTGCTACTGTGTTTTGTATCTAGGTGAGGTTGTGTAGAATATCCTAGAACATTTATTTAGTTATAATGTTAGGAATAAAGTCACAGCTTAGCACACTCGACTACATTGAAAATGTTTTGTAAAATTAATTAGTGGTGGCAGCATTCCACATGGCAGTCACGAGTGGCGAAGTTTTCTCGTTCCTCGGGGCAGACCCGATGCAATAATACCCCGCCACGCAGGCGTTGGCTCGCGGTTTATGCGACATCAATACAGACTCGAGACCTCGATTTAGACGATTCAGATCGAATTATCTGAGTCAAGTGTTTACTGTTTCGAATGGTCTGTACATATAAATTTTTGTTGAATGATATCAATGATATTTATGCATTTATTTATACGTTATGAACAGGTTGATGCCCGCAGCTGCATCCACGTGGAATTTTGTTCCTGTTCCAAAGGATAGCGACCTATTGGACTCAATTCCCGGAAAATACAGTTTATCCACACTATAATCTATCTCTGTGCTGATGTTGCAGCCAGAAAAACCAAACATCGAAACATCTGCACAAACTTGCTCATTTGTATGAAGTAGGATAGGATTGGTGTAGCGGTAGAGAGTATAACTGCTAAGTTGGAGGACACGGGTCCGAATCCTGCTCGGTGCAAACATTCCCATGTACGTAATACATATTTGCATTGGTTTGGGTGTTTATGTATACATGTATGTATTTACAAAAAATGTATCTAACTAAGTATAACACATTTTAGACATCCTAACACAAGATAGTTAAGAACTTGAATTTTTATTATTTACTAGCTTTTGCCCGCGGCTCCGCCCGCGTGGATGTCGGTCCCCGGCAATTATTCGAATTTTTCTCACCTTTTAAACCTTCCCTAGACCTCCATGAAAAATTTCAAGAGCAAGAGCAGATAAATCCATTCAGCCGTTCTCGAGTTTTAGCGAGACTAACGAACAGCAATTGATTTTTATATATATAGATATATATTTTGTCGCGTGGTTCCCGGCAGGGTAGAATTTGGGCCACCGCACCATTTAACATCAGATAGATCGTTTAACATCAGATCTGTATACACGGCCCAGATTCAGCTTCATATGCATGGTTCGAGTCAACAATAGTGCCAGGAATTCGGCAATAGGATCATGCTGCCAGGAATACGGCCCCTATTACGTGGGATCATCTATTGATTGGTGAAATGTGGGTGTTAATTCACTTCTGCCTAACACTCCGAGGATAAAGGCGTGATTACATATATTATAATGTATCTATCTATTACAAGTTCGTACATTCACGTGATTGTGGACGCGTGAAATTAGTGCGAGGAGATGTGTTACACAGCACTGCAGTTTATTGAGACTGAAAATCAATAAAAAGCAATGTGGAGTGAGGAATATAGACAAGCTTCAGGCCATCGGTGGCAGGTTTTACAATGATAGTAAAACACTCGCCGGAATAAATACCACGTTTCTTATAATTTTCGATAATTCAATATTTCGACGCTATTTCGAGCGCCATGATCACGGATGTACTTTTTTTTTACAATTCACTTAACATGAATCGTTATGCATTATATTCTACCATCCTACTTATGTACTTCCCTACTCCATACTGATAATATAAATGCGAAAGTATCTCTGTTTGTCAGTCTGTCTGTTTTAAATTTTTTTTTTATCAAAATCGGTTCAGTGGTTTAGTTGTGGAAGCACAACTAAACCGATTTTGATAAAATTTGGTATGTGGGTAGATAAGACCTGGAGAAAGCACCTTGTACAAGTATTTAGGTAAGGTTTTTAAAATACAGCGCTCTCGTGTATTGCCTAAAGGTAGTAATTTTATGATACGAAATATAATTCTCCGCTCCGCTCCGCCCGCGTGTATTAAACTCTCGTATTGAGAGAAAATCAGACTGTTTTATTGATTTATATGGTACCATTGCCCTAAATAAAGGTGTGTACCAAATATCAGAAAAATCAGTCAACAGGGAAAGGAGTAAAAAAATGAAATTAAGATCATTATGAGTACTTTGTTCGTCAACATCTTTCTGATGCTGACTGTACATTGATGCCTTTAAAAATAACATATACCTACTTAAAGAACGTTTTTGTGTTCGGATGTAAAGATACGACAGAATAATACGTTTCACGGTAATGTATTTTTCATTTCTATTAGCGAACGTGATTGTTTGCCGAGGGAACGAAATAGTAATAGAATTAATTTATCAATGTCTTGCGGATTATTCAGAACAACGTTACAAGGGTTTCGGAATAATTTACCATAAATATGTTAGTCTTGGTTATATTGGTTTGCATATAACTGTATAAACTCCTACTTTATGCTACTCCTACTATACTACCCGGCAAACTTCGTACCGCCCGTTTCGTACTTTGTTCCACCCGCGTGGCGTCCGGTCCCGTTCCCGCTGCACCCTCTACTATATTAAGCATGTATTGTACACATAAACCTTCTTCTTGAATTACTCTATCTATTAAAAGAAACCGCATCCAAATCTGTAGCGTAGTTTTGAAGATATAAGCATACATAGTGACATAGGGACGCAGAAAGCGACTTTACTTTGTAGCCATGTTGATAATATACATAAAAAGACCACATGCACCGAGTGGAGTGGCGAGACAGTGCTGTCGAGTGTGATGTCAGTGTCATAAATATCTTGACGACAAAGACTCAAAATGATCTTAAAACTCTCGTATTAAGAGCAAATCAAACTGTTTTATTGATTTATATGGTATTATTGTCCGAACTAAAGGTGTGTACCAAATATCAGAACAACCAGGCAACTGGAAGGGGGTAAAAAAACTAAATTAAGATCATTTTGAGCACTTTGTTCGTTAACATCTTTCTGATGCTGATTGTACGTGCAAAATTCTCGGCTCTATGTTCACACGCAGTGAGCATGAACCACAGTGAGCACTGTCTTGCCACTACATTCAGTGCCTGTGGTCAAGGTATTATTGGCAACTCAGAACACTAAGCCCGCGCCCGCAATGAAGGATATAACTGCTATCCGTTTTATACATTTATTTCATAATTATGATCGAATACATCGGGTAAAACGAATCTCTGGGGCGGGTTCAACCGCGATCTTTTCCTTACAGGGTGTATACCTTAATCAACTGGGAACCGAGACACGCCCGATGTGATTCAAATTTCCCATCTATATTTATCTGTCTTTAAAGCGACTGTGGAGCTATCCATCGATGTTCTCATGAACTATCGGAACCTCATAATTTTAAGTAATAAAAATAATGAAAAATATCGACCACAATAAGAAATCTTCTTGAGGTCGATATATATAATTATTTCTACACCAAAATAATGATGATAAGATCATATATTTTAAATAAAAGTATATTTCAAGATTTTTATACTAGTTTTATGACGTAGAGTTTACTTCACCAAATTTTCGTAGCGCTTGTTTCGTAAAACATTGGCTCTACGCACTTCTACGAAACTTTATTTCGGGTTGAAAGGTATGTTTAACTAAGCTGATTATTATGTATACTTGTACTGCTTGTACGCTGGCTGAATCGTTTGTGTTTGATACTTAATACGTAAAAGCTCGTTCGACTATGGTATTACGGTTCGGCTTAACTGCACTTGCATCGTAGCGTTGGCTACGAGCACAGAATAGGTAATGCTACGAGTGGTGTGTTACTATATAAAAGTCGTTAAATACTAGCGACGCGGATCCTGACTTCGCCCGGGAATGAATTCGTAAAATAAGTCATATTATCCGATTGCAGCGCTATCTACTGACACGAAAAAGTAATCAAACCCATATTTGAAGCGGGTTATACTGCATTATGATAATTGTTTTGTATAAGCAACATAATCCCATATTTATGATATACTAGCTATCGCTCGCGGCAAAAGCTAGTATTATATAAGGAAGTGAAAAAGCAGTTGGGGGTTCCAGTTTCGTAGTAACTATTATCTTTCTGTGGTGTCAGTACCATCGAGAGTAAGAACCAATATAATAACGAACATTAGGCGAACTTCTTCCAACACTTTATTTTAAAAACTTGCTATATTATGTACAGTTTAATAGGTCTCGTTGATGAACACCGATCTTACTTCTTGAGGGCACAGGGTAATGACGCCGTCTGGTTGCTGGTCCTGCAGTGTGATGAATGTTAGGGTACTTTCGTATATACTCCCGGCAGGCGCATCGACCAGTTTTGCTATTTGAACCTGCAAGAATGATATATAAAATTGCCGTCAGGTGGACAGAAGTGTACAGATACTATTATAGGTACCTTATGTATTAAAAGGCCCACGCACAATGGCCCAAGAGGGAGGCTAAGTGCGGACAAAAGAGTCCCCTATCCTATCCTAAGAGGGTAAGCTCTGACTACCATAATAATACTTTAATGTTGAGGGTAATTGAACCTCATCCATATAATAGTCAAACAGAGGTACATTTGAAACCCATTTAAGTCGTAATAGCGTAACACTCACCGGGATATTTACTATGTTTATTGTTTTTATTGGGTAACCGATATAACGACGCTGTTACAAGCGCCATGATCAAGGTGTACTGACGACCGCTTAGTTATTATTGGGCAGACTGTATGACTACCCTCTTTCGCACTCATTTATTACGCGCGTATCTGTAATATCCCGGTGAGTGTTACACTATTAAGTGTCATGCATGACCATGTCAATCTCAAATCATACACCTTAATAGGCACTTTAAAAAATACACCTTAAAAGGTACCTTAAAAACCATTTAATTGTGTTGCCCCGTTCTCGAGTAGATTATACCCACGGGACTACCACGCGAAACAGTTCAATGAGTGCACACAAGGAGTGCGAGGTAGGGTCTACTACTTTAGTATTACTTTATGCGGCTTCACTCACTAATTACAACCATAAATTAGCCAGTCGTCGTTCGTTCATCAGTAGGGCACCGGTTTACAGGAAAGGCTGACTTGTGGTGGTGGAGTCCCAAGAACATCCACATATTTTGCAGTCTCAAACTTGTGAAACAATGTGTTAAAATTCTACTATTCATCTGTTATTTCACGAGTACTTATAGCAAGTAGGAATGTCACTGACCTGGCCATCGCTGAGTTGATACCATTTATTGATTTCCTCGTTGCCGTAACGTGGCTCGAGGCGCACTCACTGGAATGTCACGCCCATACCACGAAGTACGGTGTCCTCTTTGTTCTGTTCGTAACATACGTGAATGTATTGCTAGCGTCTGTTTTATAATAGTGAGTACCTACATTAATTTGGCTTTGAAATAGAGTTTACTGCAAAGTATTATCTGTAATTATGATAAGTTTAAGGTCCTAGGAAATCAAGCAGATCAGTCAAAATGCGTCCTTCGATTTGGATGCAGATTTTTTAAGGAAGTACATCATATTACATAGGGAAAAATAAATCTTCTCGGGCGGGACTCGAACCCGCGATCTTTCCCTTACAGAGGGAATGCCTTGACCAACTAGACTACCGAGACACGCCTGATATGATTTAAATGTCCCTTCTATTTTTATCCGTCTTTAAGGCGACTTTGCACATTTGTTGGTCAAGGCAAAAGCTGTAAGGGAAAAATCGTGGGTTCAAGTCCCGCCCGAGAAGTTTAATTTTTTTTTTCTTTATCCCTATGTATGTAATTTGTATACTTAGCATAGGTACTAAATGCTATAAAAGTCAAGTACGTCATACTTAAAATCTGCCATAATATATGTTTGACCATAGATGTAACCAAAATATACGGCGGGTGTCATCTAGTTTAAATAAAGTAGTTCGGGTTGGCATGGCCTTCCAACGGGACAATGTCGCCAGCCTTGTGAGAACGTTACCAGTCAACATCGATGGGCAGGAATTATTTGACGTCTGAACTCCGTGAACGGAAAAAGGGAGGCGGGGGGTCAATCCTCCTTTTATATTCTTGTTAATATTTGAGTTTACTAAACTAGTTTTAGTTTAATATTTAAAAAATACTTGCAATGAATCTCTGATTAAATACATCGTTATATTGAGCAGACGGATGATGTGTTCGGATGTAGTGGGGCGTCTGTTTCCGCTTAGGTGTACTAGCCGACCTTATGTGGGTAGTGCACCGCCAGGTACAGGCGGCCTGCAACTCTCGCCAGTGGCTCCAAGAAGCTGCAGTGCTTGCAGCGGCCACATCCCGGTAAACCGCGTCGGCTCGCGGGCTAAACCTGGTCGAGGGGGATCTTTTCTGCTTTGGTAGAAAGGTCTTTTGCGGACGCCTCCCGCATAAAAGCACAGAGTCTGTCTCGGCGCAGAAGGCAACCCACGCTGATAAGCAATGGATCTAGGCGGATGCTGCGAGACAGCAAGGCATTGTGAAAGGCCGAGGGCGACGATAGAGGTCTAGAGCAATCGTCGGCCAGACAATGCATCCGTCCCTTCTCCAGTCGTAGCGGTTCTCCGTTCCACTGGATAAAGGAGGGTAAGGACGAGAGAGTGCGTCTGTGTTTGCGCGTACACTTGTGCACTGAAATATATCCTGCGCACTTGACTGCTTCCGAAAAATGGACTCCGAAGACGTCAAGTCCTGTGGCGATGGGCAGAAGTAGAGAGGTCCGGTTTGATGCAAGCCGGGTTTTGTCTGATGCCTGCACGCAGGCGGCTCCGGGGGTGTGAGTACACGCCGTGGTCGTTTTTGCACTGCAATGGGGTGACAGTGTGAGCTCGGCAGCACCCGGGGTGACAAAGCAGCCCTTTTCAGGGAGGCACTGCTTTCCCCGCTCAGCCGGGGGAGGGGCTAGAAAAGGTGCCCTAAAAAAATGCTCATATTGCTCATCCCTTCCAAAGAGGAGGGTAGTAACCACGGCTGCCTCCGCATCTATGAATTCGTGGTCGACGTCGCAAAGAAAGTAATAAAAATATTAAAACATCTACTATGACATTCGGCGCATGGAACGTGCGAACACTTCTAGACCGCGACTCTAATGCTTGTCCTGAGCGAAAAACTGCCATCTTATCCAGGGAACTTTGTCGCTATAATGTAGATGTAGCTGCACTAAGCGAAACACATCTTGCTGATGAAGGTGAACTGGTAGAGCACGGCGGTGGATATACTTTCTTCTGGAAGGGTACCGCTGCCTCAGAGCCGAGACGGTCAGGTGTCGGATTCGCGATCAAAACTCAACTTGTGAAGTGTCTAGACGAATATCCTGTCCACATATCTGACCGCGTGACCACTTTGCGCCTTCACTTGCATAATGACAACTATCTTAATGTCATCAGTATTTATGCACCAACGTTGGATAAATCTGATGACATTAAAGATCAGTTCTACGAGGAGTTGACTCAATGCCTCGATAGCATTCGTCCCAAAGAACAGATACTTCTACTGGGGGACTTCAATGCCAGAGTTGGTCGAGATTATGACGCTTGGCCCAGGGTCTTGGGTAAGCATGGGATTGGGAATATGAACAGCAATGGCCAACTGCTGCTCAGCCTATGTGCGCAATTTGAACTAGCGATCACAAACAAAATGTTTAGACACCCCGCTAAGCACAAAACCACATGGATGCACCCAAGGTCCAAACACTGGCATCTTATCGACTATGCAATTGTTCGGCAAAATAACGTTTCCCAAGTCCAAGATACGCGCGTCATGCGCGGTGCGCACTGTTGGACAGATCATAGACTTGTTATCATTAAGCTATGCCTTCGCTTGTTCCCGCCTCGGAGATCGAAACGTATAAAACCTGCGTCCCTGGACGTGGAGAAGCTCAAAAACGAAGAGGTGCGAAATAACTATGTTTCAGGCTTAGCAAGTACCCTACTGCGTGATCAAACAGGGGACATTGAAGCTGACTGGAAGACTCTGTCTACTCATGTTTTAGATACAGCTGCGAATATCTTAGGTCGAAAAGTCCGGAGAAATGAAGAATGGTACGATGAGAATGACAGAGTATTGACAGAAGCTATATCGGATCACCGCAAATTATTACGCGAAAACGGTGGAAAGCGAAGTAGCGGAAACGCTGCCGTTGACATCAAGCAAAGTGAACAAGCTCTACGAAAACTATCTCGGGAAACAAAAGACAACTGGTGGCAGAAAAAAGCTGAGTCCATACAGTTTCTCGCAGACACGAACCAGCTTGGTGAGTTTTATAGTGAGGTTAGAAACCTGCTGGGAATTACTGTCCGAGCAAAGGTGCCCCTTACTTAAGTCACTTGATGGTGAGCATCTTATTAAAACTAAGGATAATGTGTTAAATAGGTGGGCAGAACACTTCAACAATCTGCTCAATGTAGATCGATCAGCTGATTTGCAACACATTAGCCTGATACCTCAACTTCCATTTGCTGATGAATTAGACGAGCGACTCAAGCTGGACGAAGTGGTCGTTGCCATCAAACAGCAGCAAAACAAGCGTGCGGTGGGTATTGACCTAATACCGGGAGAACTACTTAAGTGCGCCGGGAAGGAGTTGTACTCGTCCTTATATGAACTTTTTGTTCGCATGTGGGATGAAGAACGGGTCCCAAATGACTTCAAAGTCTCACGCATCAGCGCCCTCTACAAGAACATGGGTGACCGTTCGGACTGCAACTCCTACCGCGGTATTTCGCTTCTATCTGTCCCGGGAAAAGTCTTTGCCAGAATACTTTTAAACCGCCTTAGGACACTTTCTGAACAACTACTGCCGGAGACCCAGTTTGGCTTCCGACCTGACCGGGGAACCTGTGAAGCCATATTCTCTGTGCGTCAACTACAGGAAAAAAGTAGAGAACAAGGTCGTAAGTTGTATCTTTGCTTCGTTGACCTCGAGAAGGCCTTTGACAGTGTTCCCCGTGAAGCCCTATGGCTTGTACTTAAGAGAATGGGTTGTACAGAGAAATTTGTAAAGCTTCTCAGACTACTGCATGATGACATGGAGTGTTGTGTGACAGTGGAAGGAGAGCAGTCGAGTTTCTTTCCCGTCACCTGTGGGGTAAAACAAGGCTGTGTACTCGCACCCACACTCTTTGCTTTATACTTCGCTGTTGTGGTCAGGGAGGTTTTACGGAATTCTCTTGAAGGTGTACGCATCCGCTTTCGCACAGACGGCAAACTGTTTAATCTCGCTAGATTTAAGGCAAATACCAAAGTGTCATACGACATGATCAGTGAGATTATGTACGCTGACGATCTTTGCTTCTTAGCAGAATCCCCGGAGGGCCTGCAAAGGCTGATGTCTGACCTGCACCAATCTTGTTGCAATTATGGCCTTAAGATCAGTGTTAAAAAGACGGAAGTGCTATCCTTGGATACTAATGGTCGTGAGACACTATCCGTAAAGATTGGTGACGACGTGCTGAAGCAGGTTGACAGGTTTAGATACCTGGGGAGCACTGTAACAGCTAAGTGCGACTTGGACTCAGAGATAAGCAGTAGGATAAGTGCTGCCGCGACAGCTTTCGGCAAACTCAACTCCAAGGTCTTCTGCTCTCATGATCTGAAACTGACCACGAAAGTGTCCGTATATATGGCGATTGTGCTGCCAAATCTACTCTATTCCGCTGAGACGTGGTGCTTGTACCGACACCATATTCGTACACTAGACCGATTCCACCTGAAATGTCTGAGAAGTATCATGAAGATAAGTTGGTTTGACCGTGTACGTAACACTGAAGTGCTGCGACGAGCCAATGTTGGTGGCATTGAAGCTTACCTGATGCGGCGACAACTTCGGTGGTGTGGACACGTGTCGCGGATGGCGGAGCATCGAGTGGTGAAACGCGTCTTTTACTCAGAGCTCAAGGAGGGCAAGCGAAAGCAGGGCGGTCTACTCCTCAGATACAAAGACGTTCTGAAAAGACATTTAAAAAGATGCGAGATAGAGCCCTCGAAATGGGAGGATCTGGCAGCACAGCGACAAGAATGGAGACATATGGTCAAAACAAAAACTGACAATTTCGAGAAGCGTCGCATACTGGAGCTAGACGCTAAGCGTGACGAACTTAAAGCCCGACCACCAGCGGCCATAACTTACAATTATATCAACGGTGTTCTTTCATGCTCGCACTGTGCGCGAAAATTCACCGCAAAAATTGGCTACGTAAGCCACATAAGGGCGCATGAACGCCGAAACTTAACGTAGGAGTCGACAGCGGTCGCCATGACCGAAAACGGTCGGAGGAGATTATTATTATTATTTATGTTTTGTTTTTTTGTTTTCTCAGCTTTTTAGCTGGTTTTAACTGCATTTACGGGCCTAAACCAAGTAAATGCAGATTGTGGTGTGTATTAAGTGGGTGTGTTTTCGTCTAACTGCATGAACTTTCTGACTATTCTACATGTGTTTAATATGGCAGCTTTCTGTAAATTGATGTATAAGGATTCTGGCAAATCTATTAATTTTAGGCTATGGAGGAGATGGTTCGGGATAACACCAGTAGTGGAGAGAACTAGTGGAACTACGAAGACATTATGTTGTCTCCATATCCTTATCACTTCTTCTTTTAGCTCTGCATACTTACTTATTTTTTCAGCTATTGTTTTTTGTAAATTATGCGTGTTGGGAACTGCAATGTCTATTAAATATGTAACTTTTTTTATTTTGTCCTGTAGGATTATATCTGGTCTATTGTAGTGGATAGTCCTATCTGTTAGAATTGCTCGGTCATAGTAAATTTTGTGTGTGTTATTTTCTAATATAGTTTGTGGTGTATATTTATAGTAAGGGGTGTTAGTGTCTTGTATGAGTGAATATTTAAGTGCTAGTTTCTGGTGAATGATGTTTGCAACTTGGTTATGTCTATGAGTGTAGTCTGTTTGTGTAAGTGTTATGCATGCTCCTGTTATGTGTTGTATAGTTTCTGACTGTGTATAACATCTGCGGCATCTGTCATTTGTAATAGTCGGGTCTTTAATAATATATTTTCTATAGTTTTTAGTGTTGATAATTTGATCTTGTATAGCTATTATGAATCCTTCAGTTTCCGGGAACAAATTTCCTACTTTAAGCCACTTGTTAGATGCGAGTGTGTTAATATGGGGTTGCTCTAAGTCATGAGGGTGTCTTCCGTGAAGTACTTTAGATTTCCAGTCTATTATTTTTTGATTTTGTGGGTCAGAGTTGCTAGTGTTATGTGGGTTTTCTGGATCAGATAGGTTAAGTGGTGTGTAGTTAAGGTCATTCAATAAAATAGCTTTATGAATATTACTAGTGTTAGATTTTGTATGGAAAAATGTTCTCAGCCTAGTAATTTGTTTCTGCCACAGGTTTTGAATATCTATTAAACCTCTCCCGCCGTTCTGTCTTTTGATGGTGAGTCTTTCAGTTGCAGATTTTGGATGCAGATTGTTGTGTTTTGTGAGTGTTGTGCGTGTGGTTCTCTCTAAGTTTGCAATATCTGTTTTAGACCATTTTATTACTCCGAATGAGTATGTTAGTATTGGTATGGCAAAAGTGTTCAGGGCCTTAATTAGGTGTTTTCCAGATAATTGTGATTTACATACTGCAGACACTCTCCTT
This sequence comes from Eilema sororculum, assembly GCA_914829495.1. Taxonomy (NCBI): domain Eukaryota; kingdom Metazoa; phylum Arthropoda; class Insecta; order Lepidoptera; family Erebidae; genus Eilema; species Eilema sororculum. The sequence continues at coordinate 9,265,867 of OU618553.1, read as the reverse complement.
TGATACTCGGTTTTAAGTGTATTTTTAATCATAGTATGGTCAAGTCCCTTAAGTTGTTGGTATCCTAAATATTTATATAAGTCTGTCGGTTCCATGGCTGCTATTGTATCAACGTCGTTTACTACATAATTACCCGGTTTTACTTTGCCTTTAATAATATGTACTGTCTTACATTTGTCTAAGCCAAATTGCATGTTTATGTCATTACTGAATTCTGTTGTAGTATCTAAAAGTTTTTTCATTTGTTTTTCTGTTTTTGCATATAATTTAATGTCATCCATATATATGAGATGTGATATAAGGGTTTCCTCAGTGTTAAGTTTAAGATTGTATCCAGCTTGACATTGGTGTAATAAGTGAGATAAGGGGTTCAGGGCGAGACAGAACCACATAGGACTCAAGGAATCACCTTGATATATACCCTTTCTGATTTGTATCTGTCGCGTTATAAGAGTGCTAAGTCCATTGTTTAACTGTAATGTAGTTTTCCAGCTTGCCATTATATTGCGTAAGAAATCTATTATTGTAGGATTAATTTTGTATATTTCTAAAACTTGTATTAACCAAGAATGCGGTATGCTATCAAATGCTTTTTGGTAATCTATATATGTGCAATGTAAATTTCTATTTTTTGTGGTGGCATGTTTATGGATAGTAGAGTCTATAATTAATTGTTCCTTGCATCCCATGTGACCCCGCCTACACCCCTTCTGTTCCTCGGCAATTATATTATGGGTACCAATGTGTGAGTTAATTTTATCTGTGATTACTGATGTTAAAATTTTATATATGGTAGGTAGGCACGTAATTGGTCTATATTGGGAAGGTTGTGATGTGTGTTTAGTTTTAGGTAGCATGTATGTTATTCCTGTTGCAATGAATTCGGGTATATTCTGTTTTCCTAATACAATATCTGTCAAATTTTTTGCTATTGATTTATGTAATGAAGTTAACTTCTTATACCAGAAATTGTGTATTTTATCTATACCAGGTGCCTTCCAATTGTGTAATCTAGCTGTTGTATTTCTAATATCTTGTTCTGTAAATTCTATAAATTCCATTTCTTCTATTGACCTCCATTTTGCAGTTTCTTCTTGTATCCAATTTGCCTTATCGTTGTGGTGTGCTTGTTCTTCCCATATGTTAGACCAAAATGTTTCTAAATTTTCTTTTGTAGGTATTTCTGTATGGTTTTCTATTAGTGTGTCGGTTTGTGGCTTTTGTAAATTTCTGTAGAACATTTTTTCATTTGTAGCAAATATTGTATTGTCGTTTTTACGTTGTTGTGCCTTTTTGTACCTCCTAAGCCTGTGAACTTTAAGTGCTAGTTTTTGTTTAAGTGTATCTAAAAACTCTTCAGGTTTTTTGTTACTGTTTTCGTGTCTTGTGTGACTATTGTGTGTTTTAAATATTGCTTCAACTCTCTTAACAACCTTATTTGATCTATTATTGTTGATATATTGTGTAAGCCGCCCGCAATCGGCTCTTAACTTCTCAATATCGTGTTCTAACCTTTGCTGCCACGGTGGTTTGATGGTGTGTCTCGGTGCCGTGTTTCTTGTGTGTTCGGTTATTTTAAAATTGAGCTCTTCAGATATAACTACCGCTGTGCAATATATGAGTGTGTGTATGTCTGTCAGTTGTGTGTCGCTAGAAACGAACTGTTGTAGTATATCTTCATCAAAAAGATTAACTAAGCGGAAGAGATTAGGGCTATATCTCAATTTAGGTAGTTTTGGTCGGGCCGATGGGTCCATTCCAGAGTAGAGAAGCAGCGTTGAGTTGAAGTTATCCTGTATTTTTTGTATGTGTGCTTGTGCTAAGTGATTCTGATTTGTTACAGGTAATGTCTCTATGTCATTTTCTATCATCAAAGTCATTGATTCAGTTTGTGTGGATGTATGTGACGTTTGTGTGAAGATATGTGACGTTTGTGTATCTATGTGCATTGGGTGGGAGTGACTGTATGATTGCGTTTGTGTGTGTAGCAGTAGTTGTGCGTCTAATGGCGGTGGTTGTTGTAAATTATTTTCGATTGTATTTTGTGATTGTGTGATAGTGTTAGTTGAATGTTCTTGCAGTAATACACGTACTTCTTCTTTTAGTCGGTTCAGTTCGTCTACAGTCAATAATTTGTTTTTAACTATTGTTCGCCTCTGGACAGATACTCGTTGTTCAGTAACTATAACTGTTGGGTATTTTTGTGAGAAAAGTTCGTACAACTGTTTTCTATATGTAGTCATGTCTGTCTCTAATTTAGTAATGGTGTAGTATGTGCGCATGATAAACGTATTCACATCTTTGCTCCATCTCATGCGCTGCCTTGGTTTCCCAGCCTTAGTGGACGCAGGTAAAAAGGTATTTACCTCCTGCGCAACACTCAAGACTGGATTGGGTGGGCCTGAGTTAAAAATGTTACTGGGGGATAACGGTACTGACGATGGTATGGATGGTGATGATACTCTAGATCTAGAGGGTGTGTACGAAATGGTGCTAGGGCTATATGGTTCTACAGGGGCGTTTGTTCTATCGGTCAGATTGGCACCATCGTCAGTTGTTTCGGCTGTAGTATCTTTGTCGGTGGGAGCCCGCCTGCTCAACTCCTCACCGCTGACGGTTCGCATGCTGAGACACCCAGCGTCAGCTCCAGGTGTGCCCCGGCGATCGCCCCCGGGCAGCGGTCCTATACGTTTACGTCTTGACCTCGTCTCCATTTTGAATGGGTTTCCAGAGCCATGTTTGCCGCGCCAGTAATTATATAATCGCGTGTCCGCCCCCCACGTGAATCTGATGTTCGATTCGGACGTATGGTTGTGTTAGGGGGCTTATTATTATTATTATTATTCTTATTATTATTATTATTATTATATAGAGCTAAATTCTAAATAAGATACAGTAGAAGCACCCGAAAACCCCCCATAGACGCGAGATAGCACTTGAACCACCCTCTAGGCGAGGCCGCATTGTAGCCGTAGGTCTGATGGGAGTCATGGGACATCCTTTCGAGAGCTTACCCGGGGCTCCCAACCATAGGCTACTGGGCGTTACCGTGGGGGTTTTTAGTCGATAGGAGTCCGGCATAACATCCATGAAGGATTTTCCTCCACGGTAAAAAAAAGATACAGTAGAATTATTTGTATACCTTAGCAGTTACAAACGATTGGTAGGTCGCAAGCACAAGATCCGCAGCGTTGAGGGTAACGTGAGAGTATTCATGTCGTAATACATCCTCCTTGCCAGGATAGCCCATGACGATGAGTGGCTGCAGCAGGTACTGTTGGGCAATGTGAGCCCTAGGGTTAGCTGTCCACTGGGGTGCTCCACCTGAGTCTTTGTCTAAGAAAAAAAGTAGCTGTTAAGGACAGGTTACACCTAGTAAGGTGTAACCTGTCCTTAACAGCTACTGCACCACATGAAAATATAACGCCTTCCTTGAAAGAAGGCGAGGATTTGTCTCCCCCGTCCAGGAAGCAATAGTTCTTATCGGTACCACTTTGCCTCCCTCAGGGGAACTACCAAAAGAGACATGACTCCGTCGCCAAAGAAAAGGCGGCGTTAGAATAGTTGGCCAGAAGCACTTTTGAACGGTTGATTTGCATGAAAAAGTGAAGGGGAAAGTAGAGGAACGTGTGTGAAGAAACAGATGAAGGGGTGTTGTTGTTGTGAAAAACAATTGAATAAAATAATACGAGTACTTACCGGGCATTGTTTATTGGCGTTTTCAACAATGACTTTGAACACATGTTGAGTTTTCACGTTGTCCATTACTCCCTGACCTAAACCTCTCGAGTCATCGTTGAGTAACCTTCTATCTTGCATCACCTATAATAAACATCTTATCACAAAGCTGTTTTTGAATATAAATACTAAATACAAAATGTAAATGCAGTCAGCGTCATTAAATATCTTGATGACGAAGTCTCAAAATGATCCTCGTATTAAGAGCAAATCAAACTGTTTTATTGATTTATATGGTATTATTGTCCGAACTAAAGGTGTATACCTAATATCAGAATAGTCGGTCAACTGGGAGGAGGCTTCGATGCTATATCGGTATCGAAAGAAGGCGCGGGAGCAGGGACGGGAACCCGAGCCCGAAGAAATTCGGGCCGTGAGGTCTCAGCTCCACAGGGACATGGTAGCGGAATGGGAGCTACGACTTGGGTGACCAAGCGCAGGGCACGCCGTAATAGCGGCGGTAAGACCCATCATGGAGGAGTGGCTAGAGAGGCCACACGGCAGCCTCTCGTACCGGCTGACGCAGATGATTACCGGACACGGGTGTTTCGGGAGTTACCTGTGTCAGATCCGGAAGGAGCGTCCGAGTGCCATCACTGTGATGCAAGCGAGGACACGTGTCCGTGTGCCCGGCGTGGGACACGCCGAGGCGGGTCCTAGTGGCGACTTTGGGGGTGGGAGTCCTCACACTCGCCACGATGCTCACAGCGATGGTAAGATGCGCGAACGCTTGGGGTGCGGCTGTCTCCTTCTGCGAGCAAGTAATGCTCGAGAAGGAGGTGGCCGGTCGGGTCCAGACTAGACTCCGGGCCCGGGAAGCCCGCGCAGAGTGAAGGCGAACCGGACGTCGGAGGTCGCAGAACGACCTCCATCCTCCATGAGCGCTGGCCTGAGGGTGACCGGTGGAGCCGCCTGTCACCCTAGCAGAAGCAGGCCGCGGCGGCGGCGCCAAATGCGCCTCCCCGTAACCGGGGCTAGATGGGGACACTGTGGTCCCCACAACCCGAAGGGGGCCATTTCGAAAGAGATGGGCCTGGGTCTGCCGGGGTGCGAGAGATATGCTTTTGGCAATCTCACCTCCGGCAACCAAGGATCCAATATGGCGTGCGTTTTAGTCAGTTCGAGTCCGACATAACCGCCTCCACCGGCTCCGTGGAGGTGGTATCCGTGGGGATTTTTCGCACGATAAAAAAAAAACTGGGAGGAGGTCAAATAACTAAATTAAGTAAGATCATTTGACTATTTTTTTCGTCAATATCTTTCTGATGCTGACTGAGACATTTAGACCTAGATCAGTAGTGTACCTCAATTCTCATAATACGGTTACCAAGAATGTAGCTGGTCACCTTCATAGTCGCCTTTATTGTCTCATACCTCAATTTGTCCGGGCTGTAACGCTCCCACACCAAGCGGCGTAGAAGCACAGAATAGATAATAGTACTAGCGTACAGAATGGAAGCTCCCACCCCCGCGCAGATTTCATTTCCTCACCCCGCACGTTCGAATCAGAGGTACGATTAAAGGCACATAATACAAGGGCTGTGCCTTTCAAAGGTGCTTAGTACGATACGTCGAGGAGAAGAGTGAGATGATCGGCTTACTTCGATTTTGTAAAGCTTCCTCTCTATCGCACAACCCACAGTTTGATTTAACCCTGAAATGCATGATATTTATTTAAATAATTACCTGCAGCCCGTGTACCGACTTCGTCCGGGATTAATTCGTTAAAAAAACTTACAAAACTGATTGCAGTGTGAGTCGTGAATTGAGAGATGATCAAGTCGGAGTGCATTACCAATTACCCTTCGTTTACACCAAAAATACAATAAGAAAATCAGAAGACAATTATTTATCTTAACATACGCTGCATTTCGGACATTCACTGTAACATACTGACTGGATGCAGAAGGCGGAGGTTCGGGAAAAATAGCGCACATTGGGAGACTATTTGTTGATGAGTGAGAAAATATTAAAAAATAGAAAATATTACCTATTTGTGTGTTACTGGGTCTGTGTGTGTATTTCTTATGTGCTATACCAGATGTAGATTTTAATGAATTCTAAAATATATAAATTATAACACAATATCACAATTCAATCATACTATCGAAATGAAATGAAATGAAATGAAATTTATTCGTAAGAGACACGGTGAAGATAGGAACTTACATTTTTAGTTATTGATACAGCATATCTCGCCTTCATTAGGCATACGAATCTTGTACATAAATTATATTATCATTCAATTACTTACATTTTAAATTAAATTCATTAAATTATTTTAAATCAAATTATATAACATTGATTTGATATTATTAATTGTAGAAAATAAATATATCGATGTCAATAGATGAGGATTGTATTATATCAAGATTATAATTAAAATGTCCAACTTTAATTCAACACATATTACCCATTAATTCCAATAGACTTTATATAAACAATTAATCCATCAATTCCTCTACAATATAGGTACATTATACTAGTAACTAATATAAATTTACTTAATATAGAAATTAAATTTTACCATCATTTACAATCAAAAAGTTCTTGCAAATTGTAAAAAACAAGGAGTGGTGTAAACAAGGAGTCAAATGTCCCCCGACACGGTGACGTTTGGCTCAAAATATTACGAAGTACTTATATCAAAGTTGCAGGGCTAACCAACAAAACGTATTTTTACTTTTTTTTGGTATTTTTTTAAATTGTATTGAGCAAACCCAAACCCACATTGGAAGAAAATATAATCCAAATAGTGCGCGAACAATGAAAATTCATTAAAAATGATAATATATAGTTTCGTTACGTTAACATTCAAAAAGAAATACCTACTGCAATTCCACATCAGTAAGTGAGTGTGCATTGAAGGGTTACATTACCCGTCAATAAAATACGCCATTATCTGCAATACATTTGTGCCAAAATAAATACGAAACTTCATAGATGTAAGTTTTGCAAGGTATAGAGTAGTTAAAACCGTGTGTATCAATAAAAAAAAAATTAAATAAAAATACAGTTTTATGTAGCACATTATCCCACAGTCAAGAAGGGTTTTGTTTTTCGCGCCCAACTTGTGTGTATGCATGTATTTAGGTAGGTATGTCGTATTTAGGTTTGTATTCTTTGTTACCATTATATCTTCAGAACCATTTTACGGATTTCAATTATTGATGTTTCAAATTAAAGGTATTCATCGCATAAGTTATTTTCATCCATACAATAATAATAAAAAAAACATTTTTTGTACCTAAGAACGTACATAAAATGAGAAAATAAAATTATTAAAAAATAAATCCCGACTGCGGTTGAAAATGATGGTACCTATTAGCCTCATATGAACTGAATGAAAATAAATGACTACCCCCTGCTATCAAACTTGTTTCAATCGGCAGTTGTGTTTTTATTTTTTATTAATTAAATTTATTTAAAACTTTGGAATTATGATTCTATAGCAGAAAACGTAAATTGTTTAAGTACCAGCTGTCAAACTTTTCAAGAGCCGAAAATCTTTTGAAAAATCTAAAAAATCTCATTACTCATTAACTATAAATCGCAGATGATGGAATTATCCTTATCCTTCAAATAGAATTATCAAATAATTGCTAAAGTTGTTATTAACAGGTTATTGGTCACATATAGCAATTCAATTTTTATTTTCTGAATATAAAAATTTAATAAGCTGTGAAAAGGTGTATGGCGAGGCCTAACATCGATGGTTTTACGATATTAAATACAAGAATAGTATTTTTTTAAATTATCGATTTTTTTTTCTGATTCTAATGGTATTTTAAACCTACTTTCGCCATTTTGGCTAATAACTGCAATTGCGTTTTCTGCCATCGAATTATGACATATATTTTTAGTGTTTATTGAATAGTGCCCCTGATATAACATGGCATAGGCTATGTGTTATCCCAGGAATAGGATTATTATTATTATTATTTTTTGATACACTAGCAGCTCTACGAGCTGATACGTGTATATCACTGCACTTGTGTTCTTAATTGTTTAAATGTTTGTCAAGTCTATTTTTGAAGCAGTTCACTGTTGGAGAACTTATTACAGTTTCTGGGAGAGAGTTCCACAAGTTCATCACTCGATATGGCAAGAAGTGTGTTATGGGGTTGCTAGGACATGGAGGTTGGGTTAACTTCAAGGAATGGCCCCCTTTTTTGTTTTCGTGCGGAAATCCCCTCGGATACCCCCCCTTCCGGAGCCGGAAGGGGAGGTTATGTCGGACTCGAACCGACTAAAACCGCACGCCGACTGTGGGTCGTGGTGCCAAGGAATAGCCTCAAAGACGTGTGTTCTGGTTCATCATGTACAAATCTTTTATGTTTTTGACGTTGTAGTGATCGCTGAGTATTTTGTACGTTTCTATGAGGTCTCCTCTATTCCGCCTTTGCTCCAGTGTTGTCAAATTGAGTTCTAGGAGGCGTTCTTCGTAGGACTTCTTTTTAAGGGATGCTACCATTTTTGTTGCTCTCCTTTGGACCTTCTCCAATATTTCGATGTCTTTTTTAAAATAAGGAGACCAAATTTGAAATGCATATTCCAGCAACGGACGAATGTATATTTTGTACATTTTGATGAAGATTGTGGGTCATAAGATCAGATCTCAGTCCGATCAATAGTTTATGCAGCTGAAGTCGCGAGTCAATAGTCTTTCATGGACACAATCGGTTTTAACTACTCTATAAAGATATCGTTGTAGTAGTGTTTTGTTATTGGTGCTGATTCTGTGGTTTGAGGGGAAAAAAATTGAAAGCGATACATTTTGTATCGCTTTCAATTTTTTTTCCGAATTGAAGACAGAGATGGAATACGTTTGTAACAACAGGATTGGCATCGTTGTCGGATGTGACGTAAGTCAAGACATTAGAGGATAGAGCGAGAAAAATCATACTATCTCACTCAAATATTGGTTACAATTTCAAATAATGCCAACCCTAACATTTTGAAGTCTCTCACACATCAACTCTACCGTGCATGTGCACGATCTATGAATGTTGTAATTACAATTCGAATTTTTCATACATTTTGTAGAGAGCTTCCGACGTGTGGTAGAAGTAAGAAGCGTAAGTCTGACATTGTCATCTTCGATGTACGCAGCCGATGGCAGCGGATAGTAATTACCTTGGATCGGGAGTTTTTTGAAGAACCGACGCTTTACCAACTGTTTGACAGTAAAAAAAACCAGTTCAATAATCCCGGTTAAAGTTCTAACTATAAAAGGAGACATCTATCTGCCTGCTTTTGTGGCTTTGTCCCAGTTATTTAGGCGATTGGCACACTGCAACGCAATCGCGGGGTCCCACACACTGACAACGCAATCACGCGCGTTGCTCCAGGATACGCGCGTACATGCAGAAAGTGGGCGTGATGGTGCGTAAGACGCGAGGTATGGCACACTGAAATCTGCTATCACGCGCGTGAATTTCGAGGGATTTTAGTCCGAGAGCTGTTAGAAATTTCTGTGTAGGTGTTTGAGACGAATTAAAATAAACGCGCCCGATGCCACTCGCGGCGTCGGCCCTGCAGTGTGCCAATCGCCTTAGGGTCGGTGCATTCGTCGTCGTTATTATCGTTATTATCTTCCATATATTTCTCTTACTGCTCCAGTTACTGCTTTCTTTGCCATGGAGTCTTTTATGCATTCCATTCATTGAATGAAGCATTTAACCAAAGAAAATTCTTCAGTCTGGTCGTTCACTGGGAACTGCTGCAGTCCAACGGATTTTCTTATTCGATCTTTCCATTACGGGTAAAAAGAAGTACCTGACTCGTGGATAATAATTATCTTGTCTACATACATGCATTCCATTGACGTCGGTGTAGAAAACATCCCCGTTCTTGATCTCGGTAGAGAAGCGCATGGCGAGCTCCAAGTCTCCCGCTAGAGGGTTTATAAGTAACGTACTGCTGATCTCCACTTCACTTTGTTGGAGAGATGGATTATTGTAGAGGCTGATCTGTAGAAGCAATATAAGAATTGACCATGTTATCCGAGTGTAAATGTGTTGCAATGACGTAATGATAACAAGTTGAAGGACATACAAGTACAGATAGCGGCAAACATGATATTGAATAAATTGAAAAGTATGGAAAAGTCAAAAACCCAATGAATGGACTTATCAAGTATCAACCAATGACCCTTGAAGTACAAAACAGCTTTTAAAATGAAATAGGTACTATCACTGACCGCAAGTACTATGTCAGCATCTTCCGAGGTAAGTACAGTATATAGGGTAGCTTTAATAAGCCTTCAGTGACAATGATTTCGCGGAAAGCAGCTGGATGGACCGGCTGGGCGGGACCCGACGGCATGAACAAGTAAGCACCGCTGTTGTTGCCTGTACCAAGCTGACTGTCATACCTGATGATAGTTAAAGATTTGATTGTATATCGATTTATGCTACTGGGATATGCCACTGATGGCACAAAACGAAATAATCAGGTAAATAATTTTGTTTTATTTGTTTTAATAAATATAAATAATAATAATAAATATTCCACAACATTCCACACAACGCTATCTAGACCCATGGTAAGCATAGCTTAACTAGCTTGTGTTATGGAATCTAGAATGCTTGGTCTAGATAGCGTTGTGTAGAATGTTGTGTTGTGAAATATTTATTATTATTATTTATTATTCTTTACAAACTAGTGAAATATTATGTGTATTCATCAAAAGAAATACGGTCGCACTTTTTCATATAAAGTTATAAGTAACCGTATCGCTTTTGTCGACAGTACAAAAGCGAATTTAACCCAATGTTGTAATTTTACAATCCAATGAATGTGCACTGAAAAATTTCAATGAATGATAGCTATAAACAAATAAAAAAAAAAAACAATTCCACCAACCAGCAAAAGCTTTTAAATTTACTTTTTCCGGCATCCATCATGCTGTTGTCTTTTCAAAGGTATCGTACTTATCTGTTTCAAAATACAGGGGAATGTCTGCATGATAAATGTGCTTTTAATCAAATACGGACGAGAGGTGTTGTGACTTCCATTGCCCAGGGTGTATCTCAAGAAAGCTTTGTGAAAATAATAATACACTCGTACTTTGACCACTTTTTTTTTTTTTTTTTTTTAACCGTGGGGGAAAATCCTTCATGGATGTTATGCCGGACGCCTACCGACTAAAAACCCCCATGGTAACGCCCAGAAGCCTATGGATGGGAGACCCGGGTTAGCCCTCGGAAGGATATCCCAGGACTCCCATCAGACCTATGGCTACAATTGCGGCCTCGCCTTGGGGGTGGTTCGGGTGCTATCCCGCGTTTATGGGGGGTTTTCGGGTGTTATCCCGCTTCTTACGGGGGGGGGGGGGGAGGAGGGGCGTGCGTGAATCCCTCACGTCACGCTGCCGTCATGGGTCTACTTCTGTAAGGACGGTGAGCAGCCAACTCACCGTCCTCAGGCCCCCGGTCATGGAGGCCGATGGTCTTCGGCGAATACACGTCGGCGGCGCTCAAGCCGCCGACTGCGGGACTCGGGTGGGAGAGTTTTCTCCCGCTCTCGCTCTTACTTACTTACTACTTACTCCCGCTGGAGACCATGGCTCGCACCATGGTCTCGAGCGAGAGAGTGCCCACGCCCAGATCCACCGCGAGGACCTGGCGCTGTTGCGCCCACGCCGTGCACTCCACCAGCGTGTGGAGCGCTGTGTCATCGCTGCGGTCCTCGCAGTGCTGACACTCGGCCGTGGTTTCCCGGTGTCTTCGCCACAGATACCTACCGAAGCTACCATGCCCGGTAAGTATTTGTGACAACCGGTAGGAGAGAGCACCGTGTCTCCTCTCCAGCCACTCGTCCATGACCGGTCTGACGGCCGCAATTGTGGCGAATCCCCCCTTTGGTTGCTCAAGTCGCACCTTCCATGTCTCCACGGTTTCCTGGTAGAGCTGGGACCGCTGGGCCTCGATTTCTCGAGACGCAGGCCATTGGCCCCGCTCCAGCGCCTCCTTGCGCAATATAAATAGAGACGCAAGGGCTCTCGCTTCCAGGTGGAGGGGTCCCGGCTAGGAGGCATGCCGCCTCACGTACTTTGACCACTAAGTTAAATTTTACACGTACAAGTGTATTATTCAAAATGTGTAGTAGATTCCACCAAGTGCCATCAATCTCCAGTATAAACAGTTGGAAAAATATTGCAGTTATCGAATTGTATGAGTTCCGTAACTTTAAATTGGCTCCAATTGTAAGTATATTTTTATTCAATTACTATTTTAGTATGTATAGGATTTGATATAAGCTAATTTATTGCTATAAATAGTCCATAAGTATACTGAAAATCAAGCTATTATTATCCCCATTTAACATAAGCTAATAAATTGGGCTATTTTCTTTACCACTCACCGAACAAATTCCATATTCACTGGCACGACCGTCCCATCCGAAGATATTACTGCTTTAATGAGCCCGTTCATACCAGCGACTAACTTGGTGCCATTGCCAGTTTGTATCGTAATATCCTGCATTATACGAGCTGATGACTGTTCTAGTTGGAACAACTTTGGCAGGTCCTCTGTCCAATAATTCGCGTTGTATACACGTACACTCGAATAGGACGCATATCTGAAGAAATCATAGTCATATTAGAAAAAGAGGTAGTTCCTTTTACTATGTCATAGTGAACAATTGCCTTGTGACGAATTACGTAGTGACCGATTGCCTAGTGATCAATTGCCTAGTGACCAGTGGCCTAGTGACTAATTATTGCATAGATAAAAAATTGTATTTTAGGTAATATAGTGGTTTCCGAATAGAAACTGCTATGTAAATGTAAGGCCATACTTACTTATTATTATTCGTGTTATTGCTAAGTGATACTGTGTATGTTATAAGCGCTAGTGACTTTACTACCACGGGGAACGAAAGTTGGTACTTCGAATCTGCAAAAGTAAGTCTTTTGTCACCCACCACTGCTGGTGATATCTGTACCATTATAGGATTGCCTGCGGGATCAAATACCTTGAAAAAAGTTAAATAAGACGATTAGTATGTGCTTGTTGTCGAGTTTACCATTCAGGTATTTGAGCAAGTGAAATGAAGGTATTAGTGAAATCCCAAACATCTCTGAGAAGGAGTTGCCTACACATGTTCAATAATTTTGAATGTGGGCTACGATTCTGCTAAAGCCTAACTATTGTGCTGCCACCCCATTGCAAAAAACAGCATTAAATAATAGACTTTAAACTGATGCAGTTAAAGTTAAAAATTAAATGACTTTTTGCAGAGTAATTGAAAAAGTGTAATGAAACTGTTTTCATTTCATTTTGGACTTTAGTAGTATAGAAATAAAGTCTAAAATTGAATGCCATTTTTTGCAGTGACTACGGCTCCACCTCGCTGTCATTTTTTACAGTGGTTTAGCTTTAGTGGAATCGAGGACCTGCTCGATGCCTACCAGAAATGAATACCTACAAAGGTGCCTACATATTTACCTCAACATAGGGCGATGAGACGTATAAGGTCAAAACGTCATGCCTTGTAAACACTAAAGCATTGTACAGTAAGCTTCAGAGAAAAGGAACCCCCCTTGAGGATAAAACTATTATCAAGGGGGGTTCCTTTTCTCTGAAGCTTACTGTACAACAGATTTTTTTGCGAAGGTGTATCGACATCGAGGGATATCGTAATCCTGGACGGGAGCTCATCGTGTCGACGCCATTTTTCATCGAAATACATTATATGCCAAGACTGGCCTGGTATCGAAGGCTTTTTCAGAAGAAACGAGGCTGCTTGCCGTATGACTGACTGGCAGTATTTTATTGCCATCTGCATTCTGAAAACAATGATTATTTCAAAATTAAATGAACACACGCAGTTGCAATAACCTAAAACTTACAATAAATAAATAAATCTTGCATGAATTCATGTAATGCAATGCTGTGGGTTTTACATGCAGGATATGCAGCACTTAATGCAATCTGGAATAATAATATTATCGACACGGCACGTATTGTGAGGAGATTCCTCTCTCTCCCCTAACGTCACTTTACCCGATGCCGGTGAGCCACTATTTTTTATTATTCTATTCTATATTATGTTTTTTTTGGATATATTTAAAAATGTAATTTATACGTTATTTACGCGAAAAAAGGCGATAATAATAGTGTCAACTCGTGCAAAGTCTACGCATTCAACTTTTGCTGAATAAAAGGTATTGAATGTCTTTATAGTCTCTGGGTTTCGTCGAAGTGATTCTGCTTGATACGGTTGCTGAGAAGAGATTAGAGATATTAGAATATTGTAACTATATCACAATAACGCTTCATCACATATTACTAACTTAATTATAGTTACTTCATTAATGACTTACTTCCTAGCATAATCTTCTACGACTATATTCCTGGACGTCCCTGTTATTCCGTTGTGATGTTGGAACAGTGCCAAATTTCGTCTGGCTTGTTCAACAAGGTTGCGCAGTTGAAGTAAATATGTGTTTGATATAGTGCGCGATGCCATCGCTTGAGAACATATTGTTTCTGCCGCCCTAGTAAGGATTGTAAAATTAGTGCCCTCTAGAGTTCACAGGGAGCGTGAGCAGAGTATTGTAGCATCATTGTAGTAACAATTTTGGTGCTTGTTTTCAAAGTGCATAAGACATCACATTGTTTTGGAATCGTATGTATGGAATACTCCAATCAAGTCCCCTCTTACGGAGGCTAGCAGTGAAGCAGTGATGTAACTATTGATTGAACTGACTAACCACACGATGTTCCGGCCACGAGAGTTTTTTACCAGAGACCCCCGTTTGTACCTATGACTACGTTATTAGGAGATAAAAAGTGGAAAGTTCGTAAAAAATTACATCTAACCTGAGATACGCCAATAAAACTCTATCCATGTGTTTATAGAAGGGTCTTGACGTGAAACACCCGCTCCAATAGTACTGTTCTATGTCAGCGTAAGGGAAGAAATCACCCGATAGTACAGGAAACTCTGTCATGTTCACTTCTGCATGAAGCGTTTTAAAATAATCTTCAAGATTGCTGAATTTGACCTGTCGCAAAGATTTTGAATAAGCTGAACATTTGAGTTGTTCGCTCAAATCCGAGAAATCGAGGATAGAGTCAAACACGAAGATACAACTAGAAAAGATGATATGGGTATGATGGCACAAAATATGATTAAATTTTTCCTTCTCCTCGTAAGGCTATAAAAACCTCATCATTATCGGAAGGGATTCTTACCTCAGTGTTCAATGAGTGATTATTATTGATATAGTCGATAAGCACGTCGTAGTTCTGGAACTGGTTGTCCCACTCGTTGGCGCAGTCGTACCTGAAGTCGTCCCCTAGAGGGAACAGCAGGACGTTGCTGCGGTACAGCTGCGCCTTCTTGCGCCATTGGTCTAGAATTAGGGACGCCCTGAAATGTTTTAACGTCAACATTTAGTTATCCATGGACAGACGAGCTGTCGGGACTGACGGGAGGGTTGGACGAAATGGCGCATATTGGCAGAGGCCTACATCCAGCTGTCGACTGCGTTGGACTAATTGATAACAACACAAACAATGGTTTTTTACAATAATTTACTGCTTTTGAATCTATATACGTATATCTTGTACGGTGATCAACTTATCGACCACCGCATTTTTTTTTTTTTTCAAATTATAACTTACCCCCCTTTCCTGAAGGTTCTTTTGCGTTATTATTTGAGGTCCCTTGGGACATTCCAAGGATGTGGTGTTATCTGGAAGTGCTTTGAAATCAAATTGACAGCATATCTAGAAAAGAATAATGATGAAAAGTTACATAATATTCAGAGAAAGGCTAGCTCCAGCTTACATGATTCTATACAGGATCTCTATATATATCTATAGTGTACCGGATTATGACTGTCGGTACTTGAAATTGTGCTGAACTAGGTTTGACTTTGACCTTTTAGGAATTTAAAATAAAATATGCGTATCGTTGAAAACCAAATTGGTAAGTGTATTAAAATTGTAACGTTTTACATAGATCGAGGATAGGGGGGTAAGGTACAATAATCAACCAATAGCGAGCGTTTGTCGCGTCATATTCTGATGATTTGATTGGTAGACAAAAGTGATGTCAGCTCGCAAATTTTGAAAATATAGCATGGCGTGAACATGCCCGCGGCCTTGAAAGCAGTCGCTTTCAATGTGTAAGTCGGAAAAAGCTTCACTCCTCAACGTGGTCATCACCGAAGAGAGGACAGATCTTCGTGTAGGCCCGACGCGTAACGCCTGTAGCGGTCATAATGTCTGCCACTCTTGAAATGCCGTCCTTGCCTGGGATGCTCCCAATTACTCGACCCATGGACCATTTTAAAGGCGGAAGGTTGTTGTCCTTGATAAGGACAAGTGAGTTGTCCTTTAGTTTCGTCTTGTTTTCTGTCCACTTCGTTCGCACCTGCAACTCAGAAATATATTCTTTGGACCAACGGGTCCAAAAATGTTGGCGAATTTGCTCCACCCTTTGATGCCTCTTCAACCTATGCTCCGGAATGTTGTTGAAGTCGTGACACGCTGGCGCAGTCAGTGGTCGACCAACCAAAAAATGAGCGGGAGTAAGAGGAGAAAGGTCTCGGGAATCTGAAGAAAGAGGAGAAAGTGGTCGGGAATTAAGGACTGCTTCTATCTGTGACAGCACTGTGCTGAACTCCTCAAATGTGAGGTGCGCATTGCCTACCACTCTGCGAAGATGAAACTTGCAAGATTTTATACCTGCTTCCCACAAACCACCAAAATGAGGCGAATAAGGCGGAATGAATTTAAAGTCAATTTGTTGACTAATAACGTAATCTCTTATATCTGAATCACATTTACGCAAAAAATCAGAGAAATCATTGTTCAACCCCACGAAGTTGCGACCGTTGTCGGAATATATTTTCCTAGGCTTACCACGCCGCGAAATAAAGCGCTTGAGTGCTAATAAATATGCTTCGCTAGTGAGATCACTGACGAGTTCCAAGTGTACTGCACGCGTCACAAAGCAAATAAACAAACAAATGTACGCTTTCGATAATTTAGCTCCCCTACCTTTACGGTTTAGTACGAGGACCGGCCCGCAGTAGTCCACCCCACATTCAATAAATGGAAAACTAGGAGTTATCCTTTCCCGTGGTAAATTCCCCATTTGTGGAGTTAAAGTTTTACCTTTGTGCCGGGTACATGTAACACAAGCGTTCACTATACGCCTAGATAAACTCCTACCACCTAAAGGCCACCAGGTTTCGCGTAAATGGCAAAGCAATGCCTGGGGTCCTGCATGAAGGAGTTGTAAATGCTCATGACGAAACAACAATACAGTAAAATAATGTTTGCTCGATAAAAGAATGGGATGCACTTTATTGTAATTAAATTCATTTGAGTTACCCAACCGACCACCAACGCGAATAACTTTGTTATTATCTAAAAATATATTTAACCGTTTCAAATTATTTTTGCTTTTAATTTGTGCGCAATCAGTTAGAAGTTTGTATTCATTACAAAAGGTTTCCATTTGACACCACCGAGTTAAAACTATTTGAGACTCACTCAACTCCTCAACACTAAGAACCCCAAACCGTTTATTATTTTTATTGCGAATATTGTGTATAAAACGTAACATGTATGCGACGGCACGCTTCATACGCTTAAATTGTGAAAAACGGTGAAACGAAAAAAGAGTTAAGGCGCTTGTATCATTAGTCATGAAAGAACAAATAGTTGATTTAACTTCAGGTAATTCTACATCTGTTTCTATGACATCATAAGGAGAATTGTCTAGAGAGAAACTAGGACTTCTCAAAAAATCAGGGCCCTCCCACCATAACTTGGACGATGATAGCTCTTCCAAGCAAAAACCTCGCGAAGCGAGGTCAGCAGGATTATCCTTGCCACTCACGTGTCGCCAAACAACATTTTGTGTGAGCTCATGAATCTCCACCGTCCTGTTTTGGACAAACGTTTTAAGTTTATTTGGAGACATGCGCAACCACCCTAAAACAATGGTTGAGTCGGTCCAAAACACTATGTTTCTGAACTCACAACGCAACGAACTGCGAATCTTGTCAAGTATTCTAGCCCCCAACAAAGCACCACAAAGTTCAAGTCTCGGTATACTTAATGGTTTCAGTGGCGCAACGCGAGCCTTAGAAAACAACAATCTTGAGGTAATCGTAGTATCTATATGTATGGTGCGCACATAAATACAAGCGGCGTACGCTGTCTGCGAGGCATCACTAAAAATATGCAATTCTATATACATAGGTTGGCTACCTATAACGTGGCGAGGAACCTTTATTTTGTTGAGCGCTTGTAAAGATATAACAAACCGGTTCCACGTTCGCGCGACATTAGAGGGCACCGTGTCATCCCAGCCTATTTTAAGAAGCCATAATTGTTGTAACAACACCTTGGCAATAATAATTGTAGGACTTAACAAACCAAGTGGGTCGAAAATTTGTGAAATGTTAGACAAAATAAACCTTTTAGTGACCGGTTTATTATCGTTATGAAATTGTGTGTTAAAATAAAATATATCGTTAACATTGTTCCAACCTAAGCCTAACGTTTTAGAGCTGATATTTTCGTTGGATCTTATTTCTATTAAATGATTAGTTAACCCTTCATCAGTGTATGGAAAATTGTAAACCCACTTTCGAAGTGAAAAACAACCAGACTGTAGCGTATTTTTCATATTCGTGCATAGCTGTATTAATATTGGTTTATTATCATGTCCCGTCAATAAATCGTCCACATACATATCCTCCAAGATAGCACGTTGAACCTCGAGGTTGGAAGACTCAATTCCTAACTGTTTTAAACATCTCACACTAAGGAAAGGTGCTGACGCGGTACCATAAGTGACAGTGTTTAATTGGTAGCTCCGTAAGGGTTTCGATGGATCATCACGCCATAAAATCATTTGAAGGTGGCGCTGGTCTTCTGCAACTAAACAATTACGAAACATTTTTTCTATGTCAGCGCATGCAACAAACTGGTGTTGTCTAAAGCGGAGAAGAATGGATATTAAGTCCCCTTGTATAGGAGGCCCAACTAGTTGCAAATCATTGAGAGACTTGCCGGAAGACGATGTTGCGCTGGCGTCGAAGACCACACGCAGCTTAGTCGTTGAGCTATGCTCCTTAAATACGCCGTGATGCGGCATGAAATAGTATGGACTTCTATAAGTGTCTACGGGACTCATATGGCCTAAGTCCAGGTATTCCTGCATAAATTGCGTGTATAATAATTTGTAATCAGGAGAACGCTGTAAACGTTTCTCTAGTGCGAGGAAGCGTCGTTCAGCTTGCGTATACGATTCGCCTAAACCATCAGGTGACTCCTTGAATGGAATGCGTACACAAAACCTTCCTTCGCTACTGCGGGTAGTAGAACGAAGAAAATGTTCTTCACACGCACTCTCTTCCTGAGTCCACGTATCCCTGACGTTAGGAAGCTCTTCGACCTCCCAACACAAGCGCAGTTGCGAATCTAAAGTACTGCTAAAATTACAATGAACGCGCCTCTCATTTTGCGTTTTATTATTAACTAAGCCAGAGATAATCCAGCCTAGCCTGGTATTTTGTAGGTAGGGACCGTTAGGCAGTCTCATTCTGCCTTCTAATAGCAAATCCCAAAACCTATCTGCGCCTATCAAAATGTCTATATTTTTTAATTCCAAAAACAGTGGATCCGCCAGACTGACATTATTTGGAATTAAGAATTGTGCGTTTATTGGACACCGAATAGCCGGCATCATAGACGTTATTTGCGATAATACAAAACAAGTGATGCGTGTTTTGAACGTATTATCGATTCGCGATTTAATTTCAATGTTACAAGTTTCCGAACATTGTATCACCGAATCACCAACACCTTTAATTTCATAAGTAGAATTTATCATGGGAGTACTAATTAAATTACAGAAAGATTTAGTAATAAAACACCGCTGACTACCACTATCAAGCAGCGCGTGCGCCTGATGGTAAACACCGTGAACGTCAGGCACTTCGACAACAGCTGTTGATAGTAGAACCGAGTGTGTACCTATAGAATCGTTATGCATATGTGCTTTGTTTACGTGAATAGGGAGCGACTCCGCGGTGGTTGAGGTGGCGGGGTCGGCCGGTGCCATCGTTGCGCTCACGGCGGCACTCACCGCTCGGCAGTCAGTCGTAATATTGGAATGCAATGCAATTAAACTATCACCGTTATCATTGTGAATTAATGAATTATGTTTGCCATTACATTTTCGACACGGACCAAACTTGCATCTATCGAGAGTGTGACCCGAACGCAAACAATTCTCACATAGTTTGTGCTCGCGAATTAAATTTAACTTTGAATCCAAATCACTATCTATAAATTTCTGACAAGAATAAAGTGGATGGTTAGCGTTACATTTTAAACAAGTACCTTTGTAGCGAGACGACCGGCTATCGTTGGATTTTTGTGCAGAAACATTGCAGTATGACGTGTTATGTGAATTATGTTTTTTATTCTCGGTGTGTATTTGTGATTTATTATGTGATAATTGCAATGTTTCCAACATATCCGCTCTGTCTTTCAGGAAGCTAATCAATTTATCAACCTTAATAATGTGCTTAGAATTGTGTTCGTTCGAATTCAGTGTGCACTTATGCGTTTCCCATTCGCGTTCGGTGATCCTATCTAACTTTGAGACTATAATATAATTGACAAGCGTGTCCCACGAGTCGGTAGGCTCACCAAGTAACTTCAATGCGCGTAGGTTTTTTAATATCACGTCAATAAGCTTCCTAATGTTAGCCGGCGACTCTTTTACCAACGCGTTAATACTAAATAAAGCTTTAATGTGATTGTGAACTAAAAGTCTATGATTGTTATATCTATTTAGCAACAAATCCCATGCGACTTGGTAATTATCGGATGAAAATTCTATAGAATTAATGACCAATTCGGCGTTAGCTTTTAAAGAAGACTTCAAGTAATGAAACTTTTGAATGTTACTAATACGTTTAGAATTATGCACTAAAGATAAAAATGTGTCTCTAAACTCCAGCCAGTGCTCATACGATCCGTCAAAGGTGGGTAGAGAAATAGTTGGAAGCTTAACCGACTGCGATTGTTCGGTACAACAATGTTTATTGGAACCCTCAGTAACCGCACCATCGGTCAGCATAGATTCCGCGTGAGCTAAAATGCTGTAATATGAGGTTTCGAATGATTCTCTGCAATCTAATTGGGTAGATATCTCACTATCGGAAACACTTTCTTCGATTTTACTTTGAATCTCATTGAATTCGTTATACAGATTAGTGGCACCTTTGATGCGTAATTTCAAGTCTATGCGATCTCGGGAAGAAACATCACTGGTTCCCAACGTATTTAAATATTTGGAAAACTTGGTAAGTCTACCCTTAATGACACCACGTTTTCTGACTAGGACTACCAACGTAGAATCGGATTCAAGATTAGGAGATTTTTCACGTGATTTACTTGAAGCACTGTCTATTTTCAATGTAACGGGTGATTTATCACGTAAATTAGCACTTTCTGTCGCCGTTCTGGTAGTTAGTGAGAAAAGGAATAAGTACTTACAGTTGGAAGGTTTGAACCACGTTTAACCGTCGCGAATAGATGATATAGGTAGTTCAGACTCCAATGCGGCAAATCTCACTGAAATCAGGTTAGGCACAGGTATCACAAAGAGAGCAAGGAGGTGTTTGGGAAAGAGAGGATGGTTGGCCTCACCAGATTGCGTATAATATAATTTGCGATGAAGAGCCAATCCAGCTCGCGTCCAATGTGCGCTTAGCCTCCAGTTGCCTTTTCTTCAGATTTATGCGTTTTCGGACTAGTTCAGCAGCAGCAGGTATGATGATGTATATGAGCTCCACAGGATGCTGATTCTATAATTCGACGCCGAAGGACCAAATGTACCGGATTATGACTGTCGGTACTTGAAATTGTGCTGAACTAGGTTTGACTTTGACCTTTTAGGAATTCAAAATAAAATATGCGTATCGTTGAAAACCAAATTGGTAAGTGTATTAAAATTGTAACGTTTTACATAGATCGAGGATAGGGGGGTAAGGTACAATAATCAACCAATAGCGAGCGTTTGTCGCGTCATATTCTGATGATTTGATTGGTAGACAAAAGTGATGTCAGCTCGCAAATTTTGAAAATATAGCATGGCGTGAACATATAGAAATAGAGGTGTGTCCTATATAGAAAAAGCACTGTAACGGTAATGTTTGTTCATGAAAATATTAAATTAATGTTTTCTAAAAAATACAATTCAGTAAACAAAGATGAGTGAAATGTACGAGATTTGACTGCAATTTTAAGAGCACTAGCTCTACGCTAAATTCAATCTTAGCGTAGGTACATATTTTAGAGTGTGCGTTGGGATCAATAACATATTACCTCAACCTCAGGGCCACAAGAATGTGACACGCCATAAGAAACGAACGGAAACAGATGTGTAAACATATCTGTTTTACCAGCACCATCTGAAATAATAACAAATGTGAGATGCAAGTTTCACAGGATCCACCGTGACAATTGGTGGATCACAGTGAACTTCGGCTTGCTATTGCATCCACTGGTGCGCATCTTACTAAACTCCCTGAATTACATTCGATCCACTCACGGAGCATATTAGGAGGTGCAAGTATCATAGGATCCACCGAGAGAATCGGTTGATCACAGTGAACTTCGAGATAGCGGATCCTACTGGACAGAGGGGATTGTTTTTATTTTACACTACTTCTCAGCACGATTATGACGCCCCAGGTGGCGCAAACGTCCATAGGCTACGGTAACTCCTTTCGGATCAGGTGGATTCTGTGCTTGCCAGCCACCTAAGGATATTAAAAAAATCTCTACCCCTAACGTCGTTATAAAACTTACCCCACAATTGCCGCCATTTAAACTCTAATTGCTTATTAGAAGCCAATTATTTTTTCACTCTATAATGGACCCGCTGAATCACTGAGTTTTCAAATCCAGCTAACTTCAATAAGGTTGAGAACTTGAATATCCAAAGGGGCCAATTGACCATGCATTTTTGGGTGCGACTCCTAAATTATCCAGGCACCATTGATGCCCTGTTGTGAGTTGCTGGATGGTCGAGAGCCAGTGGGAATTGGCTTCGTCGTTCATCACCCAACCGCCTGTTACTATTTCAATTGTCTTATTTTTTAAAAGGCTGAAATTTTAAAATATGTAGGTACGAAAACTGAGCTATTGAGCAGTTGGCAGAGCAGTCGCCCTGTAAGCGAAAGGTCGTGAGTTCGAGTCTCACTTGAGCATTTCATTTTTTCCAATGTTTTTCGAACTTAACAGTTAGCATAATAAATGCTATAAAAAATTCATTCAAATATGTAGGTATTTAGTACTATTTAAAACGGTTTCAAAATGTTTGTAATTGCTATAGGTACGTAGTCACCTAGTAAATAAAGCCTTTTCATCGTTAGTTGCATCATAATGCCACCATATTGCAAGAAAACTGATTTCAGCCCATACAAATTTCCTGTCGCTGCCCTCGGTCAACTTCTTTACCATATTGCTTAATATCACATGGGTTTGTTGGTAGTAGTATTTTTCAAAAGTCATTAACCAACCTGAAAATAAATTTGGTATTCTAAGTCAGGACTCAGGAGCAACTTTGTACGCACAGCTCATCATTATCTTTGCATTAGTTCCGGGCCTCGATTCTATTAAAGCAAAACCACGGTCGGGCCTGAGTGACTGCAAATAACCGCATTAAATAATAGACTTTAAAGCGATGCGCATAAGGTTCAAAATTAAATTACTTTTTGCAGAGGGTATGAAAAAGTGTAATGAAACTTTTTACATTTTATTTTAGACTTTAGTAGTATAGAAATAAAGTCTAAAATTTAATGTTATTTTTTGAGTTGCCTATGGCACCACAATGAAATGGCATCAAAACCACACCAAAACGACCCGTTTGCATCCGAGGACCACCTCGGAGTTCGTGATCTGCTGACCGCTAACGTTTTACAATTAAAGCTTCAATTATAATACACTAGCTTTTACCCGCGGCTCCGCCCGCATAGATGTCGGTTATCGCGACCATTCTCATGGTCAAATCTACTCCTATATCAAATTTCATCAAAATCGGTTCGGTGGTTTAGGCGTGAAAGCGTGAAAGCGTAACATACAGACAGACCGACAGACAGACAGACAGACAGAGTTACTTTCGCATTTATACTATTAAGTAGTATGGATTAATACCATTATAACATATATTTTTTACGCCATAAATACCTGGATCGTTGTGCGAGAAAGGCACTATGAAAACTTTAAGTTTATTCTTTTGACTCCATTGGTCTTCTTTGTACTGTAAATTCCACTTTTGCTTCTCCATCACATTATGATCAAACGCCAACTGGTCGTACATTGACAACATCTGTAGGCATAACATTGGTACTTTTTAGCGATATTTTTTTCTCCCTTCGTTTTTATCTGGATAGGAAAGTAAAGGATTGGACTATTAGCTATGGTGTAAAGCTTGTAAGGAATTTCTTACGCATCCTTGCTGAGATCCAGTTTTGGGATGGCCCCCTTATGTGTGGTTTTCAAAAAGCAAAATGCTACCATCAATTTCGTATAAAATTAAACCGAAGTGTTCATTTCCCATGTACCTACCTAACCTGCCATTGAACAGTATCTGTACCTATCAGTATCACCGTCTTTAAAAGTAGGTACGAGTTTACGTGAAACTATTTTTATGACGCTCTCGATATTAGGCAGTTAGTGCTTAATTAAAATACTTACTCCACTAATTGAAGAGAATTCCACATGAGCTGGTTGTGAAATTTAAATTACGTAATACGAATTTGAAGATTTAGTAAAAAATGCAGTGTTGTAAATTAAGAGCGGTATATCTCTGCTAATCTCACTTTTTACCTTGATGAATGACGTCCGGCACCTACTTACACTGACCTAAAATATAAGCAGTAAGAAACAAAAGAAAACTAGATATATATAATTTATATGATTACCTGTATGTCTGTCGTCGGAATATTGTACATTTGCATAGTGCAAGATGAAATATTAAAACGAGTGTGGAGAGCAAAGGAATTGAATTCGGAACTGTTTTTGTTCACGACCTTGGTTATATCAGCAGACCTCTTTTGTGGTGGATTCAATTAATTGAACTTGGTTGACATTTGATCGACTATAGATTTCTTTTCATGATGCTCGCAAAGTTTCGTTTCCACGTGTTGTAATTTTGAATCATATATAAACGATTTTTCCTGTAATTATATTTTAGTGCGGAAAATAAGAAGGTGCCTACCTGCCTAACAATAGTGAATACTAAGGATATATCGGGCAACATCAAAACTTACAAGACCAAGTTAACCTTACTGAACGAAAGAAAGGAATAAAAAAAAAAAGAAAGAAATCTAACATAAACCTACGAGATACAGAAACAAAAGAAGCTCTGGCCAGGCGCAGGCTTTGGTCTCGTGGTTAGCAGGACAGACAGCAGTCGCTTACATAAAAGACTTAAATAAAAAAAGGAGAAGAATGAGTTCATGTAGTTAAGAACATTTTTTATTAAAGCCTAAACCGTCGCCCTTAAAGGCGGATTTAAAGAAAAGGAAAATTTGAAATGATTCAGATGTGGCTCAGTAGCTCAGTTAGAAGAGCAATCCCCCTGTAAGGGAACGGTCGTGAGTTCAAGTTTCTCTTGAGCATTTCATTTTTGCCGATGTTTTCGAATTTTTTATTAATCTAAAAATCATAAAGTTTTGTACCAAGAGAGTCTGTTATCAAAAACTATTAAGTATTTAGGTACTTACGGCATTAGTATCGTTTAACGAAGATTTAAGGTACAAAGGTACAAAACTTGCAACAAGTAATACACAAACAATTGAAATAAATGCTACAAGACATTTAGCTGTCATAAGAAATGCCAATATCCGCGTTATCATAATTGTACACTGCTGCTATCAAAAACTGACAATGGTCACTTAAAAAAAAACTAAAATATATATCAAGGTAGTATCTTAGTGAATACTGTCGAGTATGGACCGAGTCGAGTAATCGAATGAATTCGTTGCCAATGATCGTTTGCAACTGAATACTAACAATACTCTTGCTCTGTTAGGTCTCAGTAATGTAGTTTTAAAAAAACAATCGATTCCGTTCATACCTCGATTTATAAACTCGAAGGTTTCTGCAATAGGTATTGTGTAATGGAAACTTATTTGCAGAATACGAATGAGAAAACTATACCTACCTATAGGGTTTCATTTTAACATAACATAAACTCACGCCTGTATTCCCCGAAGGGGTATTCATAGGTGCTAGCACCCACATTTCGCCAGTTTATGTTTAGGTCCCAATGTAATAGGTGGCGAGCCTATTGCCATTAACCGGGCACTTATAAACCTGCGATAAATACACACAGACCTTCGAAAAGCATCGATAAGTCATTGGTGTGTGCCATGGTAAACCTGGGATCGAACCCGAGACCTCGTCTCAGCAGTCCATTACCCATACCACTAGGATACCGCAGATAGGGTTTCATTTTAATACCTACCTTACCTACTTTATAATGAAATACTAACTGACCCGTAGAACTTCGTACCGCCAATTTTTTTCCGCCTTCTACTATATTAAGCATGTTATATACGTATATACCTTCTTCTTGAATTATCTATTACAAGGAACCATACATAGGGACGGACAGAAGCGGAAAGAGACTATGCTTTGTTCTATGTAGTGATCCCTAACCAATCCTTTATTAGTGATTCTATCGCGATTTACTTATCCATACTATAATATTATAAATGCGAAAGTAACTCTGTCTGTCTGTCTGTCTGTATGTTCCGCTTTCCCGCCTAAGCCACTGAACTGATTTTGATGAAATTTGATATAGGGGTAGATTAGACCTTGAGAAAGGATATAGGCTATGTTTGGTCGCGATAACTGACATCTACGCGGGCGGAGCCGCGAGCAAAAGCTAGTTTGCTATATTTACATTAGGCCAACGTTTCGGCTACTTTTCAGGAGGTCAATTATTCAGTCAATCAATTAATTAAATAAATAAATATTCCACAACATTCTACACAACGCTATCCAAACATGGTAAGCTTAACTAGCTAGTGTTATTTAATCTAGAATGCGGATAATCATACTTATATACTTTTTTTGTAAATGCATACAAATTATACATAGACCAATACATATATAATTAACACAAACACCCACACCAATGCAAATAGCCATATAAATATTTGCACTGAGCGGGGATCGAACCCGCCTCCTGAGTGGCGGCCGCGTTTACACGCCACACCACAGAGACATAACCTACCAAATCGCGATGAAATCATTTAAAAAACAAAATGATTAAAAAATAAAAAACCCGAATGCCACTGAAAAGATCGAAATAAGTTTTGATAGCAGGCGGTACCCATTTGCCAATCATAAACCGAAAGATAAATTCATGGGAACCGCCTGCTAATTGTTAATGTTTTAATCATTTAGTTTTATTTTATACTTTTTAGTTATGATTTGACATGTAATCTCCTTCTAATTTCCTTCATTTTGATACCCTACACGATAAGTTTGAGTCAAAAATATTTTTGACAACATATTGGCGCCAAAACGCCAAAAATCCACCATTTTGATTTGCTAGAAATTTTAATATACCTGGTGTCACTGACACAATCACGGCGAATCAAATGACACCTCACATGTCCAAATCCGTCAAGCCGTTCAGGCTGTAGGCCGTGCCAAATAAATGGACATACATACATACATAGTCTCGAAAAACATTACCCTCCTTCCTTCGGCAGTCGGGTAAAAAGTGAGTTTATTGAGCGATATTCGAGTAGGATACTCAATCAGTGGCGAAGGGCGATTTTTTTCAGAACGGAAGCCGATGGAAAATAAAGGTATATATCTCGGTCTAGTTTGTCATGCACCATGCAACCCACTGGGAAGCCGGTAGGAATCGAAAAATACTGAACAGGATTTTGATGTGATTTTTTTGTTCAGGCTTAAAATCTTAGAAGCGCCGATGCCTTTTTGGAAGGGCCTAATATTAGGCTGTACACTGAATGATGATGTGCCGTATGCTGTATCATCGCCTGTCGGTAGTCAGTGTGGGAACTAGTAAGTGACTAGGTAGGCAATAGGTAGGCTTCGTTAAATGAAATAGATAGGTAAATACAAGGTTGATTTTAATTCACTATTATAACTTTATAAACAAACTTATTACTTTACACTTTAACTTATTATTATCTCAGTACAGAACTACAAACAGACTTATTGTGATATAATGTACTTGGACGCGGACTTTAAAATAATCTTAATACTGGAAAACGTAATATTAGGACTGCGTGTGCGACAACGAGCGAGCGTGGATTCGCCTTCAGAGACCGTGGCTGACTGGTCGTACGAGCAGTGGCCGGCGGCGGCGTCCGCGCCTTCGGCCGCCCAGCACTGCGCATGCGTGTTGCGCATGCGCGTTGCGCGGCCTCCTACTCGTACGACTCGCTTGTTGCGCGATTAATAAAACTACCTAACGTTTAAGTAGGCACCGCAGGCGCCACATCACCCCCCCCTTGAGCCCGGGCTACGGGCGATAATAAGGGCCATAATGGTCAGGGAAGCGTACCGTACGGCCTGATCGTGTTCTTCTAACGCCGCTGGGATCCTCAGCTTCAGGTGTAGAATTGGTGACGTGTGAACGGTAGAGTGGTGTAGATGTGCTATTTTGTGTTGTCTGAGCATGAGTGTTATTGTCTAGTGTAGTCTGGTTAGTATGCGAGTCACGGAGTATGTAGGCTGGCTTAAGTCTGTCTATTGATACTGTGACTGTTTTATCCCTTAGGAGGAGTTTGAAAGTTTTCTCCCCCCGTTCGAGGACCTTATGTGGTCCGGTGTAAGACGGTTTGAATGACCCGCATGACGCGTTATCCCTTAAGAACACGTGAGATGCCGTCGCGAGGTCCTTAAATATAAATATGGCGCGGTTACAGTGACGCGATGCTTGTGATGGTTGCAAGTTCCTTGCGATCATGCGTAACCTATCCACAAACTCTGTTATGTCCGTAGTGTCATGTGGTTCGGGTTGTAAGAAATCCCCTGGTAGTCTCAATGTCTGACCGTATACTACTTCTGCAGCTGTCGCCTGAATGTCGTCTTTGTAGGCATTGCGTATACCCAGGAGTACCAGTGGGAGAGCATCCACCCAACTGTCGTTCCCGTGACAAGTTATAGCTGCCTTTAGCTGCCTGTGGAACCTTTCGATCATGCCGTTTGCTGCGGGATGGTATGCGGTAGTTTTTCTGTGTTCGAAGCCGGCTATCTCGGACAACTTTTTGAAGAGCGCAGACTCGAATTGCCCCCCACGATCTGTCACAATTTGTGTAGGACAACCGAAACGCGCAATCCATCCATATAGGAGGGCTCTTGCTACCGTTTCAGCCATGATGTCCTTAATAGGTATTGCCTCTGGCCATCGCGTGAAACGATCGATAGCGGTTAGAAAATACCGATATCCTTGGGACAACGGAAGGGGGCCGATTAGGTCAATGTGGATGTGCATAAACCGAGAGCGTGGCAGTTTATATGTACTCAGAGGTGCTGAGACGTGCCGTGTTATTTTGGACTGTTGACACGCTATGCAATTTTTCGCCCATTCTCTGCAGTCTTTCCTCATTTCAGGCCAGACATACCGCTCAGCAACGAGCTTGGCACTAGCGTTCGCCCCAGGATGGCTGAGAGAATGCAGGCTATCGAAGACTTGTCGTCGAAATGTTCTCGTGACATATGGTCTCGGTGTCTTGCCGCTCTCATCGCAGTACAATTCAGACCTCGATCCCGGCAGTAGAATTTTTTTTAGGTGCAGTGAGGTACTACCGTCCAGCAACTGTTTGAGTTCCAGGTCGGTACTCTGCGAGTTTGCTAACTCGTTCAAGTTGACAGGCTGGACGATCTCCTCAATTCGGGACAAGGCGTCAGCTACGATGTTGTCCTTGCCTGAAATATGCCTGATGTCCGTGGTAAACTGTGAGATGAAATCCAGATGTCTGAATTGTCTTGGTGAGCAATTTTCCTTACGCGTGTGGTACGCGTAACAGAGGGGTTTATGATCTGTGTAAATTACAAACTCTCTAGCTTCGACCATATGCCTGAAATACTTGATAGCTTCATATACTGCCAGCAATTCTCGATCGTACGGCGAGTATTTCTGTTGTGCAGGGCTCAGCTTGCGGGAGAAAAAAGCTAAGGGCTCCCAAGCATCACTCTTCAGTTGCTGCAGAACTGCCCCTAATGCGGTATCTGAGGCGTCCGTCACAATGGCGAGTTTAGCATCTATGTCTGGGTGTGCCAACATAGTAGCCTGGCAGAGACCGCGCTTGCAAGCCTCGAACGCTTCATTCTCTTTGGGTGTAAAGCTCACGGGGTGAGAACCTTTCACAGACCCCGCTAGGAGCGCGTTAAGAGGGGCTTGGTGATCTGCGGCACCTGGGATGAAACGCCTGTAAAAGTTTATCATCCCTAGGAACCTCCTGAGTTCACGAACGTTTTTCGGTGGTGTAAAGTTAGCGATAGCGTCAACCTTTTCTGGTAATGGTTTGGTACCTTTTGCAGAGATGCTGTAACCTAAAAACGTTACCTCTGACGCTCCAAACACGCATTTGGATGGGTTAATTACCATCCCATACGTTTGCAACCTAGTAAACACCTCGCGTAGATGATCTTCGTGTATTTTTTTATTTGGGGAGAAAACTAAAAAATCATCTAAGTACCCATAACAAAAATCTAGTCCCCTCAACATCTCGTCTACAAAACGCTGAAACGTCGCCCCCGCGTTCCGCATCCCAAACCCCATGTACGGAAACGAATACAGGCCGAAGGGGGTGGTGATAGCGGTCTTAGGAACATCATCAGGGTTGACAGCAATCTGGTTATAAGCGCGAACTAGGTCAATAGTTGAGAACACCTGACAACCGGCGAGATTGTGTGCAAAGTCATGAATGTGACGTATAGGGTAGCTATCGGGGATCGTTCTCGCGTTCAGCATTCGATAATCCCCGCAAGGTCGCCAACCATTATCTTTCTTGGGTACCAGGTGTAAGGGGGACGCCCAAGGTGAATCGGAGGGTATCGCTATACCGTTTGCAAGCATAGTTTCAAACTCCGCCTTAGCGATTTTTAATTTGTCTGGTGCCAACCGTCGCGGTGTACACGATACGGGTGGCCCAGGTGTAGTGCGTATATAGTGTCTAGTGTTGTGTGTAGGTGTCTTATGAATACCCGACGGGCGTGTAATGTCAGGATACTCGCGCAGTATATCATGATATGTAGAATCACCAATCCTTACCTTAACTGAAGAGACGATGTCAGAAGAAAGGGCAGGCGAAGCCGGAGTCGCGAGCGATGTACCGCCATCAATAAGGCGTTGACCTCGTACGTCCACGATTAAGTTATACCACGATAAAAAATCCACCCCTATTATCGCCTTTGTTACATCAGCAACGATAAACCTCCACTTAAAGTCTCTGCGTAAACCTATGTTTAATTTTAAATGTATATACCCGTAGGTATTTATAACACTGCCATTAGCCGCACACAACTCGTAATCACTTTTACTGTTATTGAATTTCACGAGCGATTTAGGAAAAACACATACGTCACTTCCGGTGTCTACGAGGAATCTGGTTCTAGTCTCCCGATCCGTCACGAACAGGCGACCCGTTGCCCGACAGTCATTGGTCGCCATCACTGACTGCCGGTCGCTTTTCCCGAGAAGTCACACGGTTTTCTGCATTGGGTTGCTTGGTCGCCGAACCTATAGTGGTACCAGCAAACCGGGAACTGGCGATAATTTAACTCCGACCGCGTGGTAGGCGCTCGGTCTCGTGAGAGGCTTCGGTTCCGGTTACGAGCGTGGTCACTGCCTCTATCACGAGACATCCTATTTACGTTAGCGGCTAGGGCCTGTACCTGCTTGGTTAGCTCTGAAATTTGCACCGCCATTGGATCCGAGCTGCTATTTGAAGGTGAGGTACGCACAGCTGATGTGTACGCTACTTGCGGCCCTGCTACGCCATGAATGGCGTCCGCAAGCTCTGCCAACTCGGCTAGGCTGGCATTTTTTTGCGAAGCGACGATGGCTTGGGTACTGTGGGGCAGGCGTGTGGTCCAAATAGTGCGTAGGAACTCCTCCGGGACGCCTGGCCCTGCCAGGTTAAGCAGATGGCGGTGAAATTGTGAGGGCTTTCGGTCGCCAAGCTCCTCGTGCGTCAGCAGTTGTTTAATTTTATTCTCACGTGATGCAGACAATCGCCCGATTAACTCCGCTTTGAGCCTCTCATATTTATTTGTTGGGGGAGGGTTAGCGATGATGTCCTCCACTTCGGCCGCGTACTGGGTGTCTAAGTTTCCAACTACGTAGTAGTACTTCGTGTCGTCCGTTTTGATTGCGGCTGTAGCAAATTGAGCCTCCATCTGTGCGAACCAAAGCGCAGGTTTTTCTGCGTAGAATGGTGGTACGCGAACGCCGACGCGAAAGGACTCGTGCGGTCCCTCCGTCTTACTGCCACCTACACTAGCTCCCGTTTTCATTTTTTCAACTGACTTGTCTTCCGAGTCCATCTCGTTGGTTTTGATCGTCGGGGGTCACCACTGTGGGAACTAGTAAGTGACTAGGTAGGCAATAGGTAGGCTTCGTTAAATGAAATAGATAGGTAAATACAAGGTTGATTTTAATTCACTATTATAACTTTATAAACAAACTTATTACTTTACACTTTAACTTATTATTATCTCAGTACAGAACTACAAACAGACTTATTGTGATATAATGTACTTGGACGCGGACTTTAAAATAATCTTAATACTGGAAAACGTAATATTAGGACTGCGTGTGCGACAACGAGCGAGCGTGGATTCGCCTTCAGAGACCGTGGCTGACTGGTCGTACGAGCAGTGGCCGGCGGCGGCGTCCGCGCCTTCGGCCGCCCAGCACTGCGCATGCGTGTTGCGCATGCGCGTTGCGCGGCCTCCTACTCGTACGACTCGCTTGTTGCGCGATTAATAAAACTACCTAACGTTTAAGTAGGCACCGCAGGCGCCACAGTCAGAACTCCAGAGATAGTAACTATCTTGAGTCGAGAAGTAGCTTCTGATCTGGTCTGAGGATGGTGATATCGACAACACACCACACTGAACTATCCATTAACTTCTATCTTCGTTGGTTCCCGGTGGAGAAGAATAAGGCCACCCCATCTCTTCCAGTGGGTGTCGTAAAAGGCGCCTAAGGGATAGGTCTGTTCTCCATCCGACAGTAAACATACAGCCCATAAGTGCTCGCTGGACGGCCATAGGCTCACCCCATGTTACGTGCGACTAAAACACATAGTTGGCGAAATGTGGGTGTTAACATACCTCTACTTACCCCTTCTAAGATTTACAGGCGTGAGCATATGTATGTATGTACATACATATAGAATTTAAGTAATAAAAGTCGGTCCCAGCAAAACGTGATGTGACATTCAACATCAGAAGGTGGTGATTACACAGATTTCAAAGTTTAAAATCTGAGTGATTAATTTATTCATTTAAATTTAAATTTTGACAATAACATTTACTTTGATTTTATGGACATCCAGAAGTGTATATTTCTATTTACCTGAATTTGGGATAACTTCTCATATTATTGCTCGAGAAAGAAGAAAAAAAGAAACTTTTGTTTGTTTTTGGACGTCTGCAATAAATTATTTGAATTTCAATAGAGCCCTTTAATTAAAACTAATATTTTTTGTGAGTGATCGTCTGAATTTTGAGGCTGGTTATATAATTATGCTTAGTAGGTATCTGTCAGATAGGCTTTCCTACTTTGTAATTAATTACGTACAAAACCATTGAGAGTAAATCTGTCGTGGCTTCGCGGTTTTACTCCAGCTCAATGAATATTGTATTCATGAATATGTATTGGGTGTTTCCATGTGGATATAATTATGTAGAAAGGTACAGTCAGCATCAGAAAGATGTTGACGAATAAAGTACTCACAAAATGATCTTAATTTAGTTTTACCCCCTTCCAGTTGACCGATTGTTCTGATATTTGGTAAACACCTTTATTTCGGACAATAATACCATACCCAACAAGCAAATTAGTCATATAAGGTTGAGTTTATTCAGCTATTCGGTGATATAAAAGTCGAGTAAGTGTGAATTATTCAGCACGTGTCGTATAAAAGCATCTTATATAGCATTTTAGTTATTCAGCATTTCGGTCACATAATGATGCTGAGTAAACGTTTACTCTGCATACTTATATGACTAAAGTGTCGTATAAGATTTGCTGTATAAGTCGCTAGTATACGACGCTTATGTCACTATTTCGTCGAGTAAAAGCACATTATATAGCTTTCTTGTGACACAGTCGAATAAAAGCTACATCGTTGCTTTTATACTGCTATTATGTTGTATAAGTTGCATTCATACGACTATTACAAGCCTAGTGCCAAGTGTCGTATAATTGCTTGTACTGCTCAATTATCACTTGTCTTAGTTTTCTTGTGTACAGTAAGTGGTTGATTGAATAAATAAATAAACAAAAGATCTTTTTTAGAAAACTTTTTAGGAAGGTCTAAGGAACCCTAAAATATAATCAGCGTGGTATCATGGCGCTTATACTGCTAATTTGCTGTATAAGAAGCTATTATACCACCTGTAAATGAATATTGATATAAAAAATATTTGTTATTATATTCATATTACTAAGAATTGAAGGGGGGCGTTAAATATTTATGATAAAACCTAGTATATTTCATCAGAAAACTTACCTTCGCAATACTTTGCAAACCTATGCGTGAGTTTACGAACCTACATTTGGTGCAACCTACAAATTAACATGTCTGCTAAATAAATTGTACTTATAATTTTTAAAACACAACACGACGCACTTGCTTAATTTAACAAACAAACGTAACATAAAAGTCATATAAGTTACAGTTATAGCGCAACTTAAGCTTGTAACAGTCACTCCGTTACCTTTATACGATGTCTATGTGACTGAATTGCTGAATAAAATGGGCCCAAATCGCGTTGTATAAACGTTTTCATTACGTTTATACGACTTCTATTAGGAGCCAAAATGCTGAATAATTTACGTTGCCGCGACTACTACACGACATATTTTTGCTAGTTGGGTATACATTTAAAAAAAGTTTGATTTGTTCTTAGTACGAAAGTTTTAAGACCATTTGAGACTTCGTTGTCTACATAATTATATTGACTACCATTATTTTGGATTGGTATCTGAGCATGTTTTTCTTTTTTTTTTTTACACAGGACACGTCAATTTGACTTCACCTCGCCTGATGTTAAGCTAAAGGCAAAGT
The DNA here is from genome assembly GCA_914829495.1 of Eilema sororculum. NCBI lineage: Eukaryota > Metazoa > Arthropoda > Insecta > Lepidoptera > Erebidae > Eilema > Eilema sororculum. The sequence goes on along the minus strand of OU618553.1, from coordinate 9,230,775 downwards.
CTCGGAAAGAGGGTCACCATCGTAAACATTTACCATGTTAACAGTGGTGGCACTCATCTTGACGGCCTCATTAGATGCCTTTTCACGCCCCGCTTAAAGGACCCGGGACTGTAGGAAGAAGGAAACACGTGAGCTGGCAGGGAATTCCAGGTCTTAGTGGTGCGGCATAGGAATGAATCACTGAAACGCTTGGTTCTAGCAGGTATACTCTGCACCGTAAATGGATGACATCTTAGCCCTGCACGTGTCGTCCTGTGAAGGAAAGGGGAGGGTGGGACTAATTGGAAGAGCTCGTCAGAACATTCACCATGGTAGAGACGGTAGAAAACTGCCAAAGACGCAACATCTCTACGCATCTGCAAAGGCTCGAGGGTGTTCGTGACCTTAGGATCCCCAATAATGCGGACCGCACGTCGCTGCAACCTGTCGAGAGCATCTAATAAGTACTTTGCGGAGCCGTCCCAGAGATGTGAGCAGTATTCCACGCAGGAACGAATTTGGGTCTTGTATAGAAGACACCGCTGCTCCGGCGTGAAAAAACGTCTCACTCTGTTCAGGACTCCGAGTTTACGCGAGGCTGATTTGATGATACTCTCGATATAGTTTTTGTTATTCAGTTTGCAGCGAACATCCATACCGAGGATAGTGAGGTGATCCTGCAGTGGCAGTGGTGTGCTCTGAAGAGTGGGAAGGGGAAGGAAAGGAGATACCTTTGCTGTAAACGCACATGCCTGGGTCTTCTTGGCATTGAACTCGACCAGGTTCCTAGCGCCCCATTGAGAAATGTGGTCCAGGATCCGGTCCGCGTTCTAGGCCTCATATTTGAAGCTATTTTAACATCTGCTTTCGAATTAATATTATTAAACAATACTCCAAGAAGATATCCAATTGCAAAATAAGAAGTTGGTAGGTGCTGACCACGTTCTGACTTCTGGTATGTGTTGTAGTACCTATAGTGATCCTACGCTATAATGCTAATAACTGATATTGTCAGACGCTATTGTGGTTGTTACCCCTCTATCACTCACTGCCCTTGGCTCGGGATATAGCTCGATTTATATATCTTAGACCTAATTCGCGAGATATGAAAGGCCCTGACGCGCGCAGATTGTTTTGTAATAATCTATGCTAAGTGAATTTGAGCTCGTCCACGCAGTAGCACCCCATGCTATTTTCAAAATACATGCAAGAAACGTGTACTTGCGCATATAGAGCATATTTTGAGCATATTTTAGGTTCAAGATATATGAATTGTGCTATGCCTAAAATAATGTGCTCTATGCACGCAATACACCTTTCTTGGGTGTCATTTGAGGATAACACGGAGTGCTACTGCAGTGGGTGTTTGGACGAGTTCAAACTCACCAAGCATAGATTATTACAAAATAATTCACGCGCACCAAGGCCTCTTTAGTCTCGCGATTTAGATAAGTACGTCAGAATCAGAAAGATGATCTTAATTTCGTTTTTTGACCCTCTACCAGTTGACCGGTTATTCTGATATTTAGTACACACTTTTAATTGGGACAATAATACCGTATAAATCAATAAAACAGTTTGACTTGCTCATAATACGAGAGTTTTAAGATCATTTTGAACTACTTCATCAAGATATTATGACGCTGATTGTACACAAATACCTTTCGCCCCAACTAACTAACTTTTATCTTTTGTTTTTTTTTTCATGTATGAAGTTGGAAATGATCTACAGGTACGTACCTACAAGAGTGCCATGCAGTGCATTGATAAATGAAGAAATATCAATTGGACATTTTTTTGAAAAAATAAAGTATTTCTAATTTAAAAATATAGCTATTTCCTTGCTTTTTTTAGTGCATGCTGGGTAGGTTGGTTGGTTCGAGAGATGGGAAGATGACAGACCAACCTACCCGCCCGTGGGAAGTTTTTTCCTGTTTTGCATCAGTGGGAAGGCTACTTCTGATTAGATGTAACCTTCCCACTGGTGGAAAAGCTTGGTAGTAAGGTTGGTCCGAGTCCCCTTTTAGTAGATCAAAATAAGTGTTAAGTGATCATAGGTAAATAACCTGAGTGTTGAACACCTAAAGTATGCAGGACATCGGTTGCCTAGTATACTCTCTGTGCTGCTTAATCTGTGTCTTAGCCATCACTACCTGCCACGGGACCTTATGTACACAGTGGTAGTCCCTATTATCAAGGACAAAACAGGGGATGCCTCCGACATTTCCAACTACAGGCCAATTTCACTGGCCACAATAGTTGCCAAGGTCTTGGACAGTTTGCTTGATAAACAGCTGGCCGAACACATTGATCTCCATGATGCTCAATTTGGTTTCAGACCGAGTTTGTCCACGGAGAGTGCCATTCTGTGCCTTAAGCAAACTGTTCATTACTATACGAGTAGAAAAACACCTGTATTTGCCTGTTTTCTGGATCTGTCGAAGGCATTCGATCTGGTGTCCTACGAGGTACTGTGGAGTAAACTTCAGGCCGATACAACAGTGCCTGATGATGTAGTGTCTCTGTTTCGGTACTGGTACAATAACCAGGAAAATAGTGTAAGGTGGGCGGAGGCCCGGTCTGATGTGTATAGGTTGGAGTGTGGAGTGAGGCAGGGGGGGCTGAGTTCGCCCCGTCTGTTCAACTTATACATAAACCGTCTGATCGGTGAGCTCAGCAGCGCACGTGTTGGATGTCACATTGATGGGGTTGCCATGAATAACGTGAGCTATGCAGACGACGCATCCAGTATAACAACGCATTCAGGATGCTGTTGGGGCTGTCGCGGAGGTGCAGTGCGTCAGGAATGTTTGCAGAGGCCCGAACGGACGATTTCTATGCTATTATTAGAAAGCGTTCGGCCTCTGCCTTGGCACGACTCCGCTGCAGCTCCAACAGTCTCCTGAGTGTGTTCAAGGACCGATGGGACTCTCCCTTGTTGCGGCACTGGATGGCGCTACACTCGAGTGGAGTGTCATCCACTCGAGTTTAGTGTCATCGGTGTGGATAGTGGAGTGTTTTGTAAATTGAATTTATTACTAACATTAGTTCTTAAGTTAAATTGTTACTAACACTATGGATCGAAAGGTCTGAGAATAAATGGATTTTAATTTAATTTAATAATTTAAAATAAACATAACACAGATTTTAAAAACATTTAATTACATTTTTAAATACTTTTTAGACAGTAAAGTGTACTTCTAAAGTCTTGAACGTCTTATTGATGAACACCGACCGCACTTCTTGAGGGCAAAGAGACACAATGCCCTCTGGTAGCGGATTTTTCAGAGTAGTGAAGGTAAGCGAACTTTCGTATACGCTATCATCGGGTGTGTCGACCAGCTCAGACATTTGAACCTGTACAATGATTAAACAAAATCAGTTCACAGTACACAGATATAAGAATCAGTCATCCATCCATTAGGTAGAAGGGGTAGGCCCAAGAAGTGCTAGCTTGGCGTCGTGAAGGGTGACTTGCGTGCAAACGGTCTCACTACCTTGGACGCCCAAGATCGTACGAAGTGGAGGAGGAGGAGCCGGAACGCGGACCCTGAGCTCCGAGGGCACCTTGGCCTCGGTTGCAATCAGGACTATCGTCTTTATGTAGATGATGAAGACTCATCCATCATCCGACCTTGACTAGGTGACCATAACTAATTGTGTCTCAAGAACTTTGAGTACCATCAAGCTTTCAAGCTGTGAAATGGTCTTCCTGCTGTGGATTTTCCAAGCATCTACAATATTGAATTCTTCAAGAAGGACATAAGAAGGTTTTTACAGATTCAACAGCACGATGTGACACCCCTGGTGTTGAACACGTCCGTAGGTCACGGTAACCTCAGGATAAAAATACAGATTCATTTAAACTGGTAATAATTAGGTACGGGTTAAGGTAAATTCGTATAGTCATGTGGCGCAGTAAACTTCACTGTGACTTAGTTTAAAAAAATGTTTGTTGGTCATAGTTAACAAGAGATAAAAATTATACTGACCTGACCCTCACTGCAATGATACCACTTGCTGATTTCTTGGTTGCCGTAGCATGGATCGAGATACACTCGCTGGAATGTCACACCCATGCCGTGGATAATAGTGCCCTTCTTGTCCTATACAAAAATATAATGTTGTGTATTGTGTAATATGTTAAGGGCGAGCTCCAGCAAATCCGTTCAGTATGCCGCCTGTCACCCTAGCAGAAGCAGGCCGCAGCGGCGGCGCAAAGTGTGCCTCCCTATACCCGGGGCTAGATAGGGACACTATGGTCCCCACAACGCAAGGGGCCATCTCGAAAGAGATTCTCACCTCCGGCAACCCCCAGACCCAAAGACCGCGTGCGTTTTAGTCGGTTCGAGTCCAACAGAACCACCTCCACCAGCTCCGGTTCGAGGTTTTTTTATCGTGTGAAAAATCGGATACCAATCCGTGGGGATTTATCGCACGATAAAAAAAAAGTCCGTTCAGGATCAAGGGAACTTCACACGTAGGCCGGTATACCTAGGGCACGCCGTAATAGCGGCGGTAAGACTCATCATGGAGGAGTGGCTAGAGAGGCCACACGGCAGCCTCTCGTACCGGCTGACGCAGGTGATTACCGGACACGGGTGTTTCGGGAGTTACCTGTGTCGGATCCGGAAGGAGCCAACGTCCGAGTGCCATCACTGTGATGCGAGCAAGGACACAGAGCTGCACACGCTGACCGAGTGCCCGGCGTGGGACACGCCGAGGCGGGTCCTAGTGGCGGCTCTAGGGGTGGGAGTCCTCACACTCGCCACGTTGCTCACAGCGATGGTAAGATGCGCGAACGCTTGGGGTGCGGCTGCCTCCTTCTGCGAGCAAGTAATGCTCGAGAAGGAGGCGGCCGGTCGGGTCCGGACCAGACTCCGGGCCCGGGAAGCCCGCGCAGAGCGAAGGTGAACCGGACGTCGGAGGTCGCAGAACGACCTCCGTCCTCCATTAGCGCTGGCCTGGGGGTGACCGGTGGAGCCGCCTGTCACCCTAGCAGAAGCAGGCCGCGGTGGCGGCGCAAAAAGCGCCTCCCCATAACCGGGGCAAGATGGGGACACTGTGGTCCCCACAACCCGAAGGGGGCCATCTCGAAGGAGATGGTCCTGGGTCTGCCGGGGTGCGAGAGATATGCTTTTGGCAATCTCAAAAAAAAAGGCCGGTATACCTGCTGATTGAAGGACGAGACTCTGGAGCAGGCATACTATCCAGGATTGGGAGGCTGGCAGTCTTTGGTTTAGCCATGTTTTTTTTTTATCGTGCGGAAAATCCCCACGGATACCACCCCCACGGAGCCGGTGGAGGCGGTTATGTCGGACTCGAACCGACTAAAACGCACGCCGTCTTGGGTCCTTGGTTGCCGGAGGTGAGATTGCCAAAAGCATATCTCTCGCACCCCGGCAGACCCAGGACCATCTCCTTCGAGATGGCCCCCTTCGGGTTGTGGGGACCAAAATGTCCCCGCACGACATCTCTCGCCGACCGAGCCCGATCGCACTTGGGTAGACGACTGCTCTCTCCGACAGATACGCCCCGACTATGCGGCGAAGATAGAGATTGGTTTAGCCATGTTGGTTCCCGGTGAACCCACCCAAGTAGCACAGATAGCTGTATAACTACTCACTTTAAGACTTATTTGAAACTCTGTGCGTATTAAGACGCTTCTAAGAGTACACTGGTGATGCTACAGCTGTATAATAGCGGTCAGTGATATTTAAACAGCTTTAGCTAATTAAAAGCTGTATTAAGGCTGATTAAGACCGACAAAACCACCATTAATACGCTAAGAGTGTTATAAAGGTATGTTTTTAATGACTCTATTCAGCTTTTAACCTTTTCTATTGCCTAAACCGTAGTAAGGCCTGTTTAATGCATAAAATTACGCCAAATGCTGTTTAAGAAGATATTTGTGAACTCCTATTACACTGACTTATTAAAGGGGCACGTGTGAACTATTTTGAAGTGAATAGCTGTATAATGGACTATATGTGGCCCATATTACAGCTTATACCTGAATATATCTACCGCTAATCAGCCTTTATACTGCAATTGATAGTATTTGCATAGCGGCTATTTAAACATTCACTAGATGCCTCGCAGCTGCTTAGAGACTCACTAGTGTATAGAACTAACGGCTTCTACTTTATAATGGTTCACATAAGTACCTTAAATTCGACGTTATCTGAATAAAAGTAACATATGTGGTACTGTAATCAGTCAGTGGAACTAGGTTATGACCATACCCAACGTATTTTTATTTGCTATATATTAAAATGAATTCGCTTAATTCGTGGAAATTGAAAGCAAGAACAGGAGGCATTAGAAGAAAGAAAAATACCGCTTTGACAATTTTGTAATGGAAGTCCATGCGGTGGTTTTAGATTTAATACTAGGGACCCCTAAAGAGTCGTTATAATAACTGTTTAATTGTTCACATCATGGCTAAAGGTAGAGCTTGTGAACAATTAAAAGTAAAGAAAACAGCTTATAGCTGTATACAGTTCACATGTGAAATATTATTCAGTTTTTTGTAGAATAACAGCGCACTAGTGAACTATTAGACAGCCTGTTGTAGAATATAAGAGTTTTAACTATTCACGTTACTGTTTAACATAAATCCACCATTTTATTTTATAACCTAAACATATCCTGACTGATTTTTCAACCTTTACGATGTTTTGTGCAAGAAATAAAATGTATTGCATTGGTTTTTACTTCCTAATATCATAATAATAACTTTTTATCTTATAATTATTTTCAAAGCACTACAAATTATTTAGTCATAGTTTACATCACAGCTTATTTACATCACAAAACTAATTTAAAACAAAATATTTTCATGGCGCACTAAAATTTTCTTAGATAATATATATGTATAATGTCAGTAAAATTAAATTTCCAATCATTTTTCCTTTATTAATATGTAAATCAATGTACTTAACAGGGATATGAATATATTATCCACCATTAATTTCGTTTCCAATATTCACTTCACGTAACAAAGTGCAATATTGCATGTTCATTAATTTTACACAGGCCGCAATTAAGTAGCGTTTCGCGGTTTACAATATGTATAGAGCGCGCATTACAGACATATTTTCTGAATAAAGAGTAACTTGTGATCTCTTAGTCAGTCGGATTACAGCGCAAAGTACTGTCGATACCCTTTATAACACTGTTACATTTCTGCTACACAGCTCATAAGCAGCTATGTGAACTAGAGGCTAAATAATTTGCGCTGTTACCCTTGATAACACTGTTAAGTTGCTGCTACACAGCTCTTAAGCAGCTATGTGAACCCAAGGCTGAATAATTTGTGCCCATTTAAGACTTATAAGAGCTGTATAAGGTCGTATACAGACTTAATGCAGCATCCTTATTCGGCTATTAAGCAGCCTCGTGTGCTGCTTGGGCACCCAACCACCACCCTATCTGTTCCCGTAAGTGTAGTAGAAGGGTGACTATGGGATAGTGCTGTTCTCCATCCGACCGTAAACATACAGCTCATAACAAAGTGCTGCAGTGGGACCCAAAAATGTGGGTGTTAATACACTTCTGCCTTCCCCTTCGGGGATTTACGGGCATGAATATATAAATGTATGTATGTAGTACCTTAGTAATTACACTTGACTGATAAGACGCGAGCACAAGATCTGCAGCGTTGAGGGTAACGCGTGAGAAGGTGTCGTGCCCGGTGTAGTCCAGTGCTGTGTAGTGCATCACAATAAGTGGTTGGAGTAGCAGCTGCTGCGACACGTGCGTGCCCAGGGTCAACTGCCCGCTTGGATGTTCCGGTGGGGTATTGAGCTGATGAATAAAAACTAAGAAAGTATTCGATGACTCCAAGCTATCTTCGTTATTCTCTGAACTTTTCTTCGAGTAAGTTGGGATCGGCTTTCCAGTCTAAATATGATGCGGTTGTGCTACGATATTTTCTGTGAAGCGATTCTTACCTCCGCAACCAGTTTGCGATAACTGAAGTTAGACTAGTCGGACTTTTTGGACAACTATTGGCTGCCATAGATGTTTGGTCTCTTCGAGGCACAGAAACACCCAGACCAATGCAAATAGAAATATTTATGCATACAAAGATATATATACGCAGAGCGTGAATCGAGCACACGACCCCTCGCCATAGTGGCTTTTTACTAAGGTACATAATAAATGTGGTAGAGACATTTAGTACTTTCTACCGCAGTTAAAAGGGATTTGAACTTAAACACAACTTATATAGGAACTTGCAATCTCGTACATGGGTCAGCCGGGGTGCGTGGGTCAGTCTCACCTCCGGCCTAGCACGACGACCCACAGACGGCGTGTGGTTTTAGTCGGTTCCAGTCCCCTCCGGCTCCGGCGAGATAGGTGTCGGAGGGGATTTCCGCACGGAAAAGAAAGCATTCCCGTACCGTACAAAGCACGAATAGAAAATGGTAGGTACACCTGTATGTATTTAGGTTGATGCTATTTCGCGATGTTACTATAACAAAATATGATATTTCAATACATCAATTTATTTTCATACTGTTTTCATCGTTTTGTAGGGTTCGCGTTATAAGCTATTACTTTTAATAGGTACAGACATCATGTCACCCCTCGTTTACCATCGCCGTTACGCCTTGAAGTCTCGTACGGACAAGGCTATTATCATCGCTAACGTCCAATCGTCCAATCGTGAAGGAATTCATGCAAAGGGCTGGAGGGATCCGCAAAATAATGTCCTTCATATTTGATATCGGTAGGTATATTACTGATATGGTTTTGATGCAGCTTAATAGTAGGTACTTTTCGAAACTAATACTTCTAATAACTGAAATACTGTTGAACTCTCACGTAAGTAAATACAGTAAGTTGGGTAAGTGTGTAAGGTGCAAATGCCATTTATGCCATAGACTATGCACAAGGCAGATAGGGTTCTATTGATTGATTTGATCAATATGTATTTATCTACTAGAATATGGAAGCTTCATTTGGAAACAAATTACTAGGGGAGAGCTGTGTATATTGTACCGCCTTTTAAATGACCATCTTTAGTTTCTCATCATATAACACTTTTTTTCTACACTGGCAACACGTTAGAAGTCAACATAATATGCGTGAGCAACACAGAACAGAAAAAAATTACCTGTTATCTGAGTAAGTTGCAGGCGAGACAATTTTTTTTTAATGATTTTATGACAATGGTAGCTAGACCTTTATGTCAAGTCTTATTTTGTATGATATAACTTTAGTTAAACTGATTGATGACGATGATGATAATGGGTTAATGATGTTGATGTCGATGATAATGACGATGAATGAGATGATTGCTGCCTCAGTAAAGTTGTGGGGACTTTACTAAAAGTTCTCCTGGGGAGATTTGGATTGAACACGTCACATCATATTCATGCATCATAGGTACATCTCATTTGCAAAAGGGTTTTTTTTCAAAGCCACTTTCATTATACTTGAAAGACACTGTTATAATAATCATCAGTGCTCACACGTATAATAAATGTGGGTGGAAATTTCCTCAACCATTTGGACCCAAGCATGGACCCAGCCAGTCACAGCTTTTGAAAGGAGTAGGTACCTACCTACACATTACAATCGGCCTTGGTAAGTTTTTTTCTTACGTTCGGCTTCCTTTTTAAAAATGATCCAACCTTCGCTTCGCCACTGACACGTAGTGGCACAATTCACTGTAATATGCCACTTTCCTACACGACGTGTGAGTTGTCCAAGACGTTATGTCTAAAAATCCACCATTTTTATAGACAAAAACTCGAATTTCACACCAATTTCGCTAAATAAAATAATACCCGCGATGCGTCCTCTACGTTTTCCCGCCAAAACTCCGCGAGACTAAACATAGTTAGGTGTTGCCAGTATTGCCATTTAAAAGGCGGTGCAATATATTCGACTCTTCCATTTTCTGCTTAACCTTTCGAAAGCTGGACAAAATAATTATGTGGAGCCTTATATACATACTGGACATGGATTATTAGCGTGCTCGATGATGAGTTTGAACGTATGTCGAGTCCTGACGTTGTCCAACACACCCTGTTCCAAGCCTCTAGAATCATCGCGGCTCAATCTTCTATCTTGCATCACCTGGAATATTTACTGCTGGTACACCTGCTGATTGACAGACGACTGACGAGGCTTCACTCTTGGGGCTGGGAGGCAAATAGCAGTTGCTCTCATGAGGAAGACTAGGTAAGTAATATTCTATAATCTATGCGGACACTGACCTCTGAGATAAAAGCATCGAGTGCAATAACGAATATTGCTAAGGTGATAATGAAAAAAATATTCTACTTTTTTTATTGTCCCATACCTCAATTTGCCCCGTCTGCAAAGCAGCTACACCGAGTGGTGTAGATGTAAGTAGAGTGAGTCTGTAGCTGTCGTCTTGAATGTACGCGGCCGCCGGCATCGGGTAGTAGTTCGCTTGAATTGGCAGTTTGGTAAAGTTTCGACGTTTCATCATCTGTGGAAGAAAAAAATCAAAGAGATCCATATAACATTATAAATGCGAAAGTAACTCTGTCTGTCTTTCTGCCTTGCCTAAAGGAGTGAAAGTGTAACATACAGACAGTATAAGATATAGATTAGACCTTTAGAAAGGACATAGGCTATGGTTGGTCGCGATAACCGACATCCACGCGCGCGGAGCCGCAGGCAAAATCTAGTAATCTTCAAAATTTCCTACTTTTATTCAATGGGTGTCACGTCACAGATTATCAAGATTTAAAGGTTCGACAGAGAGTACTCAGTTATTTGAATTATTCATTTCTGAGATAATGACCGACCACAAACAATCTAATAAGTAATGCTTCGATATCACCCATGACGTGTTGAGCTGAGATGGCAGTCGTTTACCGGCAAATATCGAAGATTAGCCAAACCCGCAGTTGAACTGGAAGAAACGGACCCTAGACTCCAAAGTGATGTGATTAGGATGAAGAATCCACAAGCAGAAGACCACATCTGCCAAATATCCTGCGGCCGATGGAGGAAACAAGTAAGAGAGTGGAAAGAACATACTTGCATTCCATTAGAGTCGGTGTAGAACACGTCCCCATTCTTGATATCGGTAGAGAACCTCATGGCGAGCTCCAAGTTGAACACTTTTGGATCTATAAGTAACGAGTTGCTGATCTCCACCTCGCTTTGTTGCAGAGACGGATTGTTGTACACACTGATCTGTGAAAGTAAGACTTTGTATGAATTAGCTGACTGCGGGTATATGCTGTCTTGATATAACTTAAAACGATCACTGGTAAACTGTTATGGGATTGAGGAATATCCTTACTAACTGTCCTCTCTCCTTTCCGCGAAGAATAGGTATTATTGTTGATTCACTAGTTCAGTATATGAAAAAACATTGATCCCGCTTTGAGATTGATCGGCTCTGCACTAGACAAAGGGCAACGTAAGATCTAGAGATTTCAACAGGTTATGATAGAACACAATTTTGTTGTGTGTAAGAAAATGTCGGTAGCTCTTAGGTGATTAAGCAGTAGTTCTTACAATCGCGAAGGTCAGAGTTTGTTACCGTGAATACTAGTGATCGTGGAGGGTGTCATGCATGCAAATAGTCTTTCTACCATGGACGCTCAAGATCGTGCAAGGTGGAGGAGCATGAGCCGGAAAGTGGACCTTGAGCTCCGAGGACATCTTGGCCTCATATGCAATCCGGATATCATCTAAATGGAGATGACTAGTATGTTTTACCACTGAGTACTAGGTATACTTGTTAAAAAATCACTAACCTCCACTATGACATTTGCTACTTCATGTGAATTGTGTACAGTATAAAGAGTAGTTTTATATATTCCTTCGATGACAACTATCTGTGAAGGAGATTCTGGATGGAACTGCTCAGCTGGACCCGGTGGGTGGAACAAGTAGGCACCACTGTTTCTACCCTTACCATGCTGACTGTCATACCTGATGATTGAAGATACTCTTGACTAATAGCTTATATGATTACAAGCTATTAAGCACGGATAGTCCCCCACAGCGGGCAAGCGAGTACAAGTCGGGAGAAAAACCTGCTCCAGGAGGTTCCATCAGACCAAAAGAAAATCTACCGCCTGTACTCAACCAAGTTGCGATTATGGCGCGCAATATAAGTGCATGTCGCATTGTTCTCTTGACTCTGCCTCTCCACATTAAGCGTAATATCGAGGATCTATAAAGGGCAACGGAAAACGCTGTGGCCGTGAGCAAGTTTCGAGACGACAAAATTTAATAATATTTAGCCAGCATAATATTCAATGAAGAATAAGAACGTACAGACTTCTTTCAATACTGATAACACGCTCTAAAATAAATCTGTTTAAAATTAAGTACTTAAATTCCTTCAAGACTCACTGAACAAAGTCCATTTTCACTGGTACAACAGTCCCCTCCGGTGATACAATAGCTTTGATGAGTCCATTCGCACTGATAATTATCTTGGAACTGTTACCAGATTGTATCGTGATATCCTCCGTCAGTGGGGCTGATGACTGCTCAACTGGGAACTCCTTTGGCAGGTCCAATGTCCAGATCACATTATACCCACAAATACGACTGTAAAACGCGTGTCTGGGGAGATCATAATACTAAATTATTATTACCGGCTAAGGTCTTCTCGCAAAGCAATAGGATTTTTTATAAAGAAGATAATACATAATGCGATACGATTGTCTTAGAGGTGAAATATTGTAATGGTAAAAAAGAGAATTTAAAGTTTACCAAACACCTAAGCTGAGCCATAGGGTATTTCGAACTTTTAGTCAAATAAACATTCCTGGATTTTACTATCCGGTATTTTGTTCTTCGAGATTTATGTTAACACGAAACTACCTACTAGGTTAAACAGAACATCACGCCGCCCGCGCGCGCAGGCAACTCAAGCGTCGGAGGGCACTGACTGACCTCCGTCCCCCATGAGCGCGGGCCTGGGGGTGACGGGTGGAGCCGCCTGTCACCCCAGCAGAAGCAGGCCATGGCGACGGTGCGCTTAATAGCGCGCCTCCCCATTCCGGGGGTGAGTTGGGGACACCGTTGTCCCCCCTCCTGAGGAGGGCCAGACCGTAAGGGATGGCCCTGGGTCAGCCGGGGTGCGAGGGATATGTCGATGACAACCTCACCTCCGGCCTAGCACCACGACCCACAGTCGGCGTGCGGTTTTAGTCGGTTCGAGTCCGACATAACCTCCCCTTCCGGCTCCGGAAGGGGGGTATCCGAGGGGATTTCCGCGCGAAAAAAAAAGGTTAAACAGAACAGACAAAGTTACTTTAGAAATATCAAATAGGGGTAGTAGGTATGTAATGTTCATAAATATTTACTTATTAACATTCCTATGACTTCTAAGTGCCACAGTGTACATTGTTAATGCTAAGGACTTCACGGTCACTGGGAAAGACACCTGGAACTTATAATCTGCGAAACCGAGCGTTTTGTTCACCAGTACAACTGGAGATACCTGGGCTGCTTGATGTATCGAATATCTGGAACAAAAAACAGACAGGACCAATATTGTCACGTCAATCAAGACCCAGAATACCTAAAGGAGTAGGTACCTAACTAACAGTGTCATATTAATATCAGTTTTGAACTGTCCGCTAAACTTGGGCCCCGAAGATATTTATGAGGCTCATCTGCAATTGACAGTACCTAACTAATCTTATCTCTAAATGCAATTATATATATTTTGAATACATTTACCTCAACATGGGGCGAACTGACGAACACAGTCAATATTTCATGCCTGGTGAACGGCAAAGCGTTATACAGTGCTATTTTTTTCGCAGGTGTCACCACATCGAGGATTATCATGATCCTGATGGGCAGCTCGTCGTGTCGCCGCCAGTTCTCTTCGAAGTAGATAACGTCCTGAGTCTTCTCCGAGATCGAAGGCTGCTTGAGCAGGTAGTGGGCTGCTTGCTGTATCGCTGCCTGACAGTCTTTTATTGCTATGAGCATTCTGTAAGATTTATTTAAGTACAAAGACTTGAAACATCCGTCACACTTACTTGAAAAGTAATTGATCTCGGGTAAAAATTTAATGGAACCCGTTCAACGCAGAAAACTTCCTGCTTGATGCAGGTGGGTTAGGTACGTAGGCACTTATGTATACTCAGTTATTCCCTCAGCTCTGGTTCTCCCTCTGAGCTAGAGATAACAATCCGCAATCTGCTTCTTTCTATACTTATATAAGTTAACACTTTACAAGCGTCCTACACTGTCATTAACAACACATCAAATTTTCAATTTTTTTATTATAGCTCACAACTTACTTCTTGGCATTATCTTTGACGACTTGACTACGCGACGTGCCAGTTATAGCATCGTGGTGTTGGAACAAAGACAACGTTCGCCTAGCAGTGTCCACTCTGTTGAGTAGTTGGAGGGTCATTAGTCTTGACAATAAGCGAGATGATATCGCTTGTGAACTAATTGTTTCTGCTGCCCTGGTAATGAAGACAGCAAAATTTTAAAAATGATTTGGCATCTCATTAAATTTTTAAATGTAAGCATGCCAAAGTTTTTGTTCTTATAAATTTAAAATTGCAATGAGGCAATCTGGGGGTTAAGTCAATTTGCTGACTCAACAAATTGACTTTAACCCCGGCCAGATCCGCGTAATTGCCACTTACGGTCGGTTGGATACAAGTAATTTAGCAAATTATCAAGTCTGACCTGAAATATGCTAGTAGAACTCTTTCCATGTTCTTATAGAAGGGCCTCGACGTATAGTAGCCGCTCCAGTAATGCTGCTGCCTGTCAGCGTAAGTGAAGAAATCGCCCGACAGCACCGGGAAGTCTGTCATGTTCACCTCTGCATGAAGTGCATTGAAGTAGTCTTCAAGATTACCGAATTGGACCTACAACAAATAAATTCATGACTAAGTATTGCCCGACATAAATCTATTCTGCTCCAGTGATTTCTATGTCAAAGCTGTTTAAAGAACAAACAGACATCACATTCATGCAATAAGTGTGAAAATTCTCCTGTTCCACATATCCCTACTGATTTATCCCTACTGGTAGGGAAGAAAGGTGTACGTTCTAATAATCAATAGTCAAATATAGTCTTGCCTTAGTGTTCAAAGCATCATTGTTATTGATATAGTTGATAAGTACGTCATAATTCTTGAACTGATAATCCCACTCTTCTTCGCCATTGAACCTGGAGTCGTCGCCTAAAGGAACTAGGAGGACGTTGCTTCTGTACAGCTGAGCTTTCTTCCGCCATTGGTCGAGAATCAGTGTAGCTCTGAAATAGTTGAACTTTAATATCAGCGCCAGGTTCGCCATTCATTGTATTCAGAAAACCAAAACAAGGAGGTTCTTCATTGAATTGAATGACATTTCAGTCGAACCGTGTAGTAACTAACTAAGTATAGGCGTGTGTGAACTCCTATATCTACTAATAATCGGACTTTAGATTACCTACCTTTCATGTACGCTATCTTTAGTTATATCTTGAGCTGCAATGCCCCATGGGCATAATACGCCAGAGCCATTAACCCTTTTGAAATCGAATTGACAGCATATCTAGAATTAATCAAAACGTGACTTAATTTTATGTACTTATATTTATGTGGGATCAACAGATTTTTTTTAACTTACTGCTGGATCAGGACCACAAGTATGTGGTATGTCATATGCGAAGAAAGGAAACATGTGAGTGAACAAATCCGTTTTGCCAACACCATCTGGAATGCAAATCATTTGGCTTGCTTCCTCTCACTTCTTTTCATTGATTCTCAAGGAAGGAAGTGAGAGGAATTGAAGCGAGCTGGGCCCCGATTTATACTAAAGTAAAACCACTGTCGCACTTACTATACAGCCACTGCAAAAAGTCACATTAAATTTTGAACTTCAAAGCCCAAATTTAAATGGCTTTTTGCAGAGTGAATCAAAACGTGTAATGAAACTCTTTTCATTAAGTTTTAGACAATTTGCATATAGAAATAAATTCTAAATTTAATGACATTTGTTGCAGTGGTTGTGTAACAAAAACAAATAGATAGTTACTTACCCCACAATTGCCGCCACCTAAACTCCAGTTGCCGCTTCGATGCCAATTCCTTCTTCACGATATAATGTACACGATGTATTACGGAATTCTCTAAGCCAGCCAGCTTCAATAAGTAAGGTTGAGAGCTGGAGTAGCCGAAAGGGTCAGTCGACCAGGCGTTCTTAGGTGAAATCCCTAAATTGTGTAAGCACCATTGGTGGCCTGCGGAGAGCTGTTGGAAAGTCGAAAGGCAGTGAGAATTCGCCTCATCGTTCATTACCCAGCCACCAGTGACTATTTCTATTTTGTTGTTTTTTAAGTGCCTGAAAAAGATAACATGTTGTTTATGATTTTATGATAATATTCAAAGATTTAAAAAAATATGAAATAATATTACACTTAAGAGATTTTTCTCTGAAAACACGAAGACTTCGTGTAAAGTAAACTTTTCACGATTGGATCTTTCGATTTCCGTCTTTTTTAACTCCCGACGCAAAGAGGGGTGTTATAAGTTTGAGCGGTCTGTCTGTCTACCTGTGGCATCATAGCTCCCGAACCGATGAAGATATTTCAATTTGGTTTTTTTTTTGTATTAAAGGTGACCTATGTGCGATTGTTCTTAGACATGTTTGATGAAAATCGGTGGAGCCGTTTGAAAGTTATGGGGGATAAAGTGTTAATGGGGGGTGTCGAGGGCTTTTTAAATTTTATGATTACTTATAGGTAGATATTTGACTTAATAAGGTGATATACATGCTCACTTCATAAATTCAGCTTTCTCGTTGAAACTAGCTTCAGTTTCCCACCACATAGCAAGGAAGGCGATTTCAGACCATATTAACTTCCTGTTGCCGATGCCTTCGGACAACTTTCCTATCATACTGCTGAATAACCGACCCGCAAGTGTTACATAGGCTTTCTCAAAAGTCTCTGTACAACCTGCAAAATTAAGTTGGATATTGAATTCAGAATTCTGAGTACATAACAGCCACATGTCCTGGGCGTCGATTTTACTAAAGCCAAACCACAGTCGTGTCACAGCGACTGTAAAACACGATATTAAATAACGGACCGAATAACGGATGCGGTTAAAGTACAAAATTTAATGATTTTTTGCATACTAAATGAAAAGAGTAATGAAACGTTTTCCATTTCATTTTTTACTTTAAGGGTATAGAAATAAAAGCTTGCCATTAATAACTGCCTCCGTGGCTCAGTGGGCGTAGTATGCGCCGGCTGTGCACAAGGTTATGGGTTCGATCCCCACACAGGACAAAAATTTGTGTGATCCACAAATAGTTGTTTTGAGTCTGGGTGTACTTTGTGTCCGTTAGTTGTATGTTTGTAAAGTCCCCCGCGATACAGGGCTTGTTACCTAGTACGGGAGTCGTCTATTAAAAAAAATCATTAAAAGTATTTACGTCACATCAGTAAAATTGCAGCGATTCTGTGGAATCATTACGGAGAAGAATTTTCTGAGTAGGATTGGAATTCAAATACAGAATTCCGCGTTTTTAATAATAGAAACTAGAAAGTTCTAGAGAAACAAAGAAAGAAAAATTAAAAGGGATGACTCTGCCCCTAGGGTGACACCGTCAAGTAACATCTGGAGTAGCCAAAAGACTCCTTACAGCTTCCAAGGTACACAAACAATGCCTACTAATCCATACTAATATTATAAATGCGAAAGTACCTACCTCTGTCTGCCTGTCTGTATGCCTGTCTGTTACGCTTTCACGCCTAAACCACTGAACCGATTTTGATGAAATTTGGTATCGGGGTAGATTAGACCATGAGAAGGGACATAGGCTAGGCTAGACAAAAGCTAGTCTACAATATACCTGGGTCATGGTGCGAATGTGGTACTATGAAAACCTTGAGTTTATTTTTCTGATTCCACTGGCCGTCATTATACTCGATATTCCACCCTTGCTTCCACACTCCACCGTCGATATCATCAAACCTTAACTTATCATACATTGATAACATCTGGAAAGAAAGAAAGAAGAATCTAGAACATCTGAAAACTATATCGGAGACTTTCGGAGATCGCAGATCATCATCCGCCGAACCTTTACCCAACTCATTTGGAGCAGTATTTCAAACTAACTTCTACTTACTGGGTGATTTATATTTTTTATAAAAAAAAAATTATAATTATAATAGGGAATAATGTTCAGGTAAAAGGAAAAAAGTTTGGGGTTTTTAAAAAAAAATCATTATAAAATCACGCAGTATATTTTTAAAAAATCATCCAGTATATTTTCCATGAATTAGGTGCCCATCTGACCTCTACAAACCGTGTTTCATCTAGCGTTAATTTCCAGTCGCACCCGAAACTTTTTTTTTTTCAACTTGGAGTCTGTGGTTCGCTTTACGAGTCTAAGTGTTTTTCTATACATTTGTCTGTTCTGGCGTTACGCGACCGATAATACGCGACGCAAGTTCCGTCAGATATGAACGTTCCCTTATAGCGGATTTGGCTAAACTTCGATATTTTTCATGAAGCAATTGCTACTGACCTCCACAACCCAAAGGTGATATCGAAGCATAGTTAGACCAGTTGTTGGACTATTGGACTATTTATCTCACCTTTTAAACCTTCACTAGACCGCGAACATTTCAAGACCAAAATGATAAATCCGTTCAGCCGTTCTCGAGTCTTAGCGAGACTAACGAACAGCAATTGATTTTTATATACCTATAGATGTAAACGAAATTTATATATATAATACCTGTATGTCTGTCTTCGGAACATTTTGTTTTTGAATAAGGCATGATGATATATTATACCTATACGAGTAGAATGGGCGTACTATGCTTATGCACAACTGGTTTATGTACTTCACTGGGTATATCCTTTGCTCCCTTATTCAATGTGAAGTGCTTTACCGGCTCTACATCTTTATTTTCAACTGCAAATTTGATTTCACTGAACATATCATGGTACTTGTTAAGCTCGCTTTCAATGGGATGTAACTTTGATTCCATTGCCAACCATTTGCCCTGAAATAAAAGTTCTTACTAAGATTTCAAGTTTACTCGTCAGGTCGAATGAGTAGTTATTTGCGTAATTTCGGAATAGTAATTTCTGCTGCACTCTGTTCCTTAGAAATGTCGTGCTTGATTCACAAAGCAATACAAAATTACTTGTCTACAAATAGGAGTTTTCTATGTATTCGAACGCAGTGACCGAAATCACGCGACTTGCAATTAAAAAAATTATGCTCGATGACTTTTTTTGGCTTCTCAGCGTAAGTAAGGCCTCAGAGCCCAGAAGTGATGTCAGCGGCGAGTTTAAACTTACGACATTCTAAACGACAAAATTCTATATTCGTAATCATCATCAATATAAAGACGCATTTTCCCGATTGCATCCCAATAATAAAGATTACAATGTGTATCTGAGTAAGTATATACTCACTTTTTGAATAACTTCTAAATGTCGAATCCTAGGCAGTTCAAAATTTATGCGAGGCGTCCACAACAGTAAAATAAGTGCAGCAAGAGCCGTAAACAAAAGTATAGTTGAAAGTCTCCTGAATATAATACTTGGTGCTGGTACAACATACTGGGACGAGTCCATCACTTTCAAACAAGAACTTCAAAACCTCCTACACAAGATCGACGAACACCAACGGCAAAATGATAACTAAATTTCTAGGAACATTTTCACAAACGATATCGCTGAAATTATCACACAAAGTTTTAAGACAAACAACAACAAAACTATGTTGTTTTGGTTTCAAACAAGCGAAATTCCGATCATTCCACGATTTGCTAAACTTCCATCACTGATGTTGTATTACGAGGCTGGACATATGATGCAGTTCAGTAGGTAACATGCGACAGCTGCTTCATTAGATCTATGATGTTCTACTGATATGGCAGCCAGCAGCAGCAGGCTTTTAAAAATCCTGGCGTAGCACAGTAAAAATACTTATTTTTTGACTTCACTTCACTTCGTAAGCTGAAGGCAAAGTCTCGGAAAAAGGGGTACCATTATAAACCTACCTACCATGTTAACAATGGTGGCACTCAGCTTCACGGCCTCATCAGATGCTTTTTTACGCCCCGCTTAACGGACCCGGGACTGTAGGAAGTAGGAAACACGTGAGCTGGCAGGGAGTTACAGGTCATAATTGTGCGGCATAGAAATTAGTCACCGAACCGCTTGGTTCTTCATGGAATATTCTGCACCGTATGCGGGTGACATCTAAACCATGCACGTGTTGTCCTGTATAAGAAAGGAGAGGATGGGCTAATTGAAATAGCTACTCAGTTTGCATATAGGTAAGTAAAACATCTTGTGGAAGCATCTACTTCTTCAATTCAGATTAAGTAGAAAATGCCCACCTTCTTATTTACCTAACAGGTACAAGTTTATATCCAGGCTATATAACATGGGATTTGAACCCACCACTCACACCGCTGCTAATTGAGTAACACTACCTAGCCATCAAAATGGATAACCGGCTGTTTGCTAAGATACTATACGTAGGCGCTTCCACATTATTTTAATTTAAACATTTTTTAATATAGGCTTTCCGACATAGGTAGGTACTAATTATGATGAACAACGTAATTTTTCAAGGTGTAAGTAAGTATGTAAGTAAGTATAACCAAGGTTTCATAAACGGAGATCTTTCTTACCCTGATTGCGAATATATTTAGGTATATCACTTACATGCAGAGGAAATTTAATTTTTCATAAAATAAAAAATGGCTTTTCAATTGGGGTTGGAGTCCCAACTCCAAAGTTAGGATTTCTGATTTCGACAATATGAATATTACTAGCGCCATCTATCGACAGTTTTGAATGGTAATCGCGTAATGGCACTGGCACCCTGCACCTTCCTATTATTTTATGTTCATTTTCACATGGTACCTATGATAATTTTGATCTAATACCATACAGGATTCTTTATGGAAATAAATTAAACACTGTTCATAATTTCATAAACAACTGAATAATTAGTATCCAAAGCTCACTGGTGGTGGAAGAAACTTTTGCTACTCTGAGTTCTACTGGACTTACCAGTTTTGTCATAACGCTATGAATTATAAATTTTATTATCATTATTAGATTAGACTAATGTCTAAAAGACTATTATTTAATTTTGGCCCCAGACAAAAAATATATTTGCCTTAACACGGGGCCATATTTTTTGTCTTTAAACATGTACACATCTGAGTATTTATTATCGACATGAAAAATTTGGAAATTCTTTTATCAATTGAACAAAAGCCATTTAAACCTTCTAAATAATTATAAGATTAAGTGACTTTTCTTTTCGGTCTGATTAGAAGTGTATCCGAACGAAAACCACGAAAGTTGTTATCGATTTTTAGAGAAACGTCAAAGTCAAACTAATTTAATTTGTTTGTGTGTGAAAGATGGCGTCGAAGGAGTCTCTGGACGTAAGTAATATTTTTTACTCTACTATTAACGTTGTTTCGGCAGTATTATGGTATTATTCGTACAGTTTATATACTGGAGAATGTTTTCTTCGTATAGGTTGTGTGTGGTAGATGAGATTTTCTCATTCTAATAAGTAAAGAAGGCCACGCCCCAGCCGGATTCTGTTTCAACTTATATTTCAACGATTTCTATGTAATTTTGAATGATAACACACGTTTTAAATTGAAATTTCTACGAGCAAATATTTTTTAATACATAAGTTGGATTATCCACCGTTATCGATTAACTTTTAATTGACGGAATTAATCTAAAACTACGAAGTTAACAAACAAACTATTAGAACATAAACCGGCATATTTATTATTGTTTTGATTCTGTATTTTAGGGGAATTTTTAGTATTATATCATTCAAAATCAAGACATTATTAGACAAACATAATTTAAAAAAAAAAGGGACTATCATTCACTAAATATTAATTGAACCAACTGCATAATAATGCTGGGTTTCTGAGAAAATTCTTATTAGTTCGAAAAATGGATATAAAAAGGCAAAAAAAATGATCGGTCCAGACGTGAGTTTCAAAAGTTCTAATTATGTAACTTAATATAATTTTGTGTATAAATGGTGATTTTACAAACAATACATCTCATTAATTAGTATTATTAAGGCAGTATCCACATCAGCGTTAGTACTTGTTGTCAACTAGCTCTATTCATTCTACTCTTTAGATGTCAGAAATGACCAATATTCCTATATTTGTCCATAGACTGTATGCAGATGAAGTTAAAAAATATTTCTATTAAGTAACGCGTTACTTCTTACAAACTAGTCCCGAGTGTCATATTCTCGGTGGTGGTGGATATTATTTTATGGTTCAATGTTCACAGACATAGAATCAATATTTATAAGTATATACTAAAGTTGCCTATTATGAACAATTAAAAACTGATGATAGTGCATTACATTTACATAGATTATTATGTAAGATGATGATAATGATTACAATTATGTTTTCATCTTTATTATCTGTTTACTAATAGTCCTATGGAAGTATGCGTTTGGGTGTCTTTTAAGGATAGTACGGGGAGCTCCCGGATGATCTCAAAATGACCAATCAAAAATTATTACAATATTATCTAGCATTTTCCATCATATTAATTGCAGTAGCACTTACCAGAAATATTTTATGGGAAGTATCTATAAGGGGTGATATTTGATAATTGGGATGGAATATAGACCAAATAGCAATATTTGTGTTCATATATTATAACCATCATCATTATAAAGATCTTGTATTTATACATCTTATTTGCCTAAACTAGCCACATGTCTTTTCTAGTTCATGAACCACCATGCTAACGTGCGCACTGTGTTGCAGGTTCACAAAACTAATCTATTTCTCGTAACATAAAATTGGGTTACTATTTTGAACCCTTAAAGATACAGAAAATAAATTTAGTAACCTTCAGGCAAATAGAACAAGATTCATATGTAGGGAGTGATTGATTGATCATGTAAGGTGCGCATGTCCCCTCTATACGCATATCCTCTCTAGTTCTTATTATGACTTGCATGTAAAGTGGGTTAGCATACATTCAGGGTCTTGCCTCTCTAATAAGGACAGGTAAGACTCAATCTTCATTATGCAACTTTTAGTGACCCAATCTTTATATGCATATTATGTCTGTTACAAATATTTATTGAAGAAGATACTGCGAAGACGTTTGTAATTGACATATTTTGACTGAACGAACACAACTGAAAATGTGTTTTTTTACTGAATAAATCCCACCCACATTCCCACTATTGTATCTCTTGTACACACAATCGATAGTAGACCCACAAAAATACTGAATAATGACACTTGGGCAGTTCCAAGAACTGTTGTGGAACCTGCATAGAAATTGAGGGAGTGTGTTATGTGTGACAACATTGTGGTGTGCAATTCGAACACATAATCACGAAGTACAACCAGATTCATTCATATTCTCTTCATTCACCAACTGAAACACTGCAAAAGTGCGGGTGCAGCCTTGCGTGGTGTTTAGCGCGGTTCAATAACGGTCGCCGCGCCAATTGACCGCATCCGCATTTGTATCAAAGGACACAGCACGCGCTCCAAGACGAAATCATCTTTGTCCAAGGTTACCAACACATCCGTAGGCAAGATACACCGCATGGATACCCACGTTCGTTCGCTTTTATTGTGGAAAAATACGGCAATTTTCGCCTATCGAAAACAAGCATTCAATCCATGATCTGTGCCATGACGTGGAATAGGTATATTGTGTTGATATCCTTCCGGGAACATCTCGTATTTTGTATTATTATAAAAATATATATTTAATAATAACTATACATACATTATAATAGCATGTCCTTAATAGAATTTTTGCGAGATATAATCCACCAGTTATTTGGTTTCATTACTTTTAAGTTCTCTCAACGTAATTTCTCTTCCATTTCAATCACATTATACCTTCGAGATTTGCGAGTTAAAAGGGAGTGGTCCCGTATTCAGTACTCTGTCTTGTCGATGCGTTATCTAATCTAAGTCAATGCACATAATGGAGCCTGACAATAAATTTAAAACCTTTGTGAAGACCACCTTATGTAAAAAAGCATACTATAGGACATGATTACCTTAAAGACAAAAATGTCTGGCTTGAGCATGGTGCAGGCCCCTCCTAAATGTTTAAATAGGAACGCGAACTTCTTTATTCTTTATTTTTGTTAACTTAGGTTAATTATTTTATTATAAGTTTTTTTTTATATACTTTAATTATCTTGACACGAGACATATATTATGTACATTCGTCCATATTTAGTCTTAAGAACTAACTTTTTTGTAAATTGACGTCCATAAAATGCTACAGTGGAGTTTGTTGCGCCGTTTCTTCTCCACTGGTGCCTAGGAAGCGATGGTAAACTTAGTTTTAAGCAGAATTTGACGTCAAAAAGCTGTAGTAGTGCTACACAATTTTGAATAAATACCTTGAGTTTGAGTTTGAGTTTGAGGAGCTTTTGCGACTAATTAATTCTTCAATAGGCAATCTGTTAATATACTACCTACACTGCCTACTTCGTGATGTCATTCATGAAATTTGCGATGACAGCCTCTTCAATATGTCAATGAGTTGATAGTTACGAACCAGAAGCAATTGGCAATACCTGAATAGTTGACCTTCCTCGCCAATCCCAACATTGTGCAGATCGCATTATACTTGAATGAGTACGCTCGAATTGTCAGTGCGTCTCATTTTTCACCGTCATTAGTGGACGTACTTCCCTATTCAAAACATTTTTCAACACATCATTTTACGCCCAGTAGCTTTGTAAATACATTTTCGTCTCTGTGGCCACATCTAATAACTTCGTTTATATAAACTATTGTACTCTGTCTTTTAGCGAATTTTTCCTAATTTCGGAAAAATCTTACTTCGTATATAACACAGAACTCGTATCTTATAGCGCCCGTTATAGGCAGTCGACTGTGAAATTAGAAAACAGCCTTGCGAATATAGGCCACGTCAAAAAGGAAACCTTTTTAGAGATAACTGGATTCAATTGACGTAGATCTTCTGGGTAAATTATTAGACGCAGTATCAGCAACAGAAAACTGTTTTCCGACAGTACGATTGGCGTGTGTGCCTAATTCATAACCTTTTTTTTTTCTTTTGTTCCTTAAGTGTTAGATGGCACATTAATAGTCAAGACGCATTTACGACCTAGTCATATATCTTACTTGCAATCGTCTGAGGGATTGTCTACAACAGGGTAACTCTAGCTAACTACACAGCGAGGCTAAGGTCCTGCACAATATTGACGCAAGTAGCCGCACTTCCCGCAGGATGTCGGGAATGAGAGCGTGTCCTCATAACTCTTGTTCTGTCGTGGGTGGCGATCGTCGCAGACGTTGTGTAACTCCTCGGCCTAATGAGGATATTATTCAGGAGCATCTAAACGTTAACAGAGACGGTACGCGCCTTTTGAAGCGGTTTAATTACATCGTTGAAGGCGGCCACCTCGTTAGTTCCCGTCGAAACAACAGACTTATTGTATCATTAATTAAATTGAATCATCTCGTGGTCTTAAATTCAATTATTATACCAGAGATTTAAGTAGGTATATATTCGTATTTTTGGAGATTATTAAACATGTTGAGATTAGTTTAGCTATAACACAAATATTACACAAAACGCTATAGTTAAATAAGTAAGACACTTATGCGTTGGCTTGTCTCTGCCAACTTCTATACGGCACAAAGGATTTTGGTACGGTTGATTTGATACAGTGGTCACTGTCATTTAGATCGCTTTTGCTGAGGGTTTGTACGCCAGTAAATATGTTTGACATCCGTGATCATGGCGCTTGTAACAGTGCCGAAATATACTTCAAGAAACGAATTAACATTATCAATATCTTGGTAAGTCTTATATTAATGTCAGTAAAAATGTAGAAAGAACAGAAAATCAAATTGCACTATTACGAAATCAGGGCGATTCGGTAATAAAATAACAATTTTTTAAAAGGAATGATTACCAATATACTTACTCTTAAAAATAATAAGCGTATTATTAAGGATTATTATTTTACATGCTTATGACGTCGAATGCGGAACGAATAATCTCAGTTGAGACCCCTTGTTACATTTTACTGAAAATTTCCTCGTGGAAACATTATGTTCGACACTGTACAGTAAAAATTGTTAGGTCGAAAATTTTCTACGGCCGAAAAACTTTCGCAAGGTCAACCATCCAAAGTAGTTAAATATTTTACTGAAGATTTTTTACATCAGAAGTTTATAAATGAATATGTCAGGTTATGGTCTTCTATTTAAAAGCAGCTTTGCAGGAAAGCAAGCAGTTGTTGCGTAACTTAACTTTACATATATATAAGTTCACAGTACTATATAGGTACTTATAAATGTTCCAGTTTTGTAGAATTAGGTATAAGGGTAGAAAACGTTGCGTGCGACAACCTCGCTAAGACATTCCCTGACAACAAAGAATATCTTACAAAATATACTGAGGCCGATGCTTTACAAATGGGTTCATAAAAAGGTGGATATGGGGATACAGTAGGTAACAACAGCTGCATGATGATAAATAGTAATTTACGAGTAGGATGGCAGATAACTATCGTAGGTCTCGCAACTGCAGAGATTACTTTAATTTAGAAATCTTTTACATACTTTTACATAATAACTTTAATAATATCTAAATTAATTCGTGGCGCTGCATGATGATAAATAGTAATTTAGCAGGTGGTTAAGCATTCACTGACGGAGAGTAATGCTGGCGAAACGTTCGTGGATGAAAAGTCCATTGGAGGAAAAGTATATGTTTGAAAGATTATGTTGACCAACGGTTCATGGACCAATCGACTGTTGGTAAACCGTTTCAGACTCGATAACTATCGTAGGTCTGGCAACTGCAGAGATAACTTTAATTTAGAAATCTTTTACATACTTCTACATAAGAACTTTAATAATATTTAAATTAATTCGTAGTAATTCAGCTTTGAACTGAAATTTGAAAAGTTATGAGCTCACCACACCGAGCACATATAATAAAGCTGAGATTTTAAGATTTTAGAGTTATAAGTAATAGTTCAATGCTGCTGATACTTTTTAATTAGAAAACTACTCATGATGTTTGAGCATCTACGATTATTTTACGTAGTGGTAGTACCTAGTATGTGCATCTAAAATGAGTGAATAGCAATTGACAGTACTTTTTACTCGATATAGCTATGGCAGGCTTTTCTGTCCAAATAACGTACATATAGCCAGTTATGTTCATCAGTTTATAATTTCTTTTGCAACCACGGTTGTGTGATTTCTATATTTATTTTACACAAATTTGTACATACAAAGACCATCTAGTTTTCAGAGTAATCGATAAACTGTATTCTCTCGTTCGTACAGGATATCCTTATTAATTTACTCATAATTAGTTATCCATATTCAATTTATAATTAGAAATATTGAAGTGAAGTTTTCGATGTTATACTTGACACATAACAGCCCTTACATCCAAATCCTTAGAAACTTAAACTTACGAAGGGAAATCGATTCAAACTAGAGAAACAGCATAATATGGTATTGTTGTAGTATTGATTCTTTGCCCCCTTGGTGATGAAGTCACATATCTACCTAACCTATACCTTACAAATGGAAAAATACGCCCGGACTTGTGTCGTAAAAGTATCTTTTATTACTTATTATTCGTAATATCAGCTCTCCTAATGTTGTCTTATATTCTTATAGACTGCGTTACGTTTACAGTGAGCAACATTATACTGCTCGTTCGATATCTCCAAGGTCTGTACTTCGTTAAAATACTCTGATAACTATTTCAAAGGTGTTCGTGATGGACAGTCATTAGGGATTCATAACTAGTTGGGAGGCTTGTCACTATAGCCTCACTATAACTTTGTCCGAACATGTGTAATGAACTTGTGAACTTTATGAGCAGGTAATCTAAACAAATTGAGGTAATTTTAACACTTTCTAGTGTCACTCACTAATGGGTCAAATCCAAATAAATTCAAGTGAAGACCATTAAACTAATAACTTTTTATGAGCGTGGTTAAAATAATATTGTGAAGCTTGATGGAACTTCTTCGTTTAGTGCAAAGCTACTGTTTATTAAATCTGCCTCTTAAATTGCAGTTATAGATACCGACCAAGCAGTACAATGTACCAGCTGTTGCTTGCGTCTTCGCCCATTCAAGAATCTATTACCAGGATAAAAGATAGCTCATGTGCTGTTCAGACTACAATCTACGTCGTGCTAAATATCGTCTAGATACGTTCAGAAGTTCTGACGTGATTAAGTGTATTCGGGCCACTCGATCGGATTTGGTTCATCTCGTAATTCGATTAAGCAGAGGAAGCGCGCTCGCGTATTGATCGCGCACCCTAAGATGTGCGAAGATTCGCTCTTTCAACCATGATTTGTTGATAACAATGATTTTCTATAAGGAGAGTACCTACCTACTCTCACTTTGTCATAGTTTTCATGTAACCAGTGTGACCGCAAGATCCCAAAGTGATAGAATATGACTAACCAATATGTTATAATTATTTCGAGTGTTATTTTGGGGAGGGAGGGAATACCTTCGACATTCGGAACAAGCTGACCGACGGCTTTACGCGGTTTTCTAGGCACGAATGGTCGTAATTTGTTGATGGTGTCTAGTAACTTACTTTTTTTTTCGACGTATCTAGACTCCCGTGGGTACCAACCACGCCTTGGCTAACTAGGCTACATGATTCGCTACTAGATCTAGGTTATGCTACTACAGCAACTTTTTTAATAATTTTCACAGAACTTGTAAAAATATATAATGTTCACTTTCGCGATTATATGAGAATAAAAAATACGAAAAATTTAAAAAAAAGGAAAAAAAACATCCCTTAGTAGCAGGTGCTTCTTGATGGCTTGGGCCCCGAATATCTTGAATTCCACTGTCCACACAAGATGTGATGTTCATTTCAAAATAAAATCAGAAGCTTTGGGACAGGGACTGATAATATCGTGTATCCATACTGAATCCCAACAATTTTTCTAAGACCTCCATGATAAAATATTTTGTGTAGGTACCTAATCTGGAATGGCTTCTACCTTTTGTTAAGGTTATATGGGTACGGAAGGAACCGCCTTTACTTGCCAATCTACGGAACGTTCCAGAAACTGAAACCGATAACGTTAGATATATTATAGTCTTAACAACATTGTGTATCAAGTATCGATGTGTGTAATTTACATAAGTCATATAATTATTACTCAATGTTCTCTATTTCTCTTTCTCCTTCTATTTGGTAGGTACGGTATAAATAAGCCCATGGATGACATAGTTGTTATTGACCAGTTAACATCCACTGTACACAGTCTACACATTTTCGATTCACCCTAAAAGGATAGATCTAACAATGATATTCTTCTCAAACGTTTGTAAACCTTTTCATAGAGGGGTGTGATAATCATACCTACCCCTAGGAAATGTCTAAATAATTTGATAAATCCACAATCCACAAGCAAACATTCAAAACGCATATTATTGGGGTGCTGTTTCGTATTCATACCCTGTGACTAGGTGTATAACCGATAAATATGATATCACTCCAGTTTCCTCCCCTCCCGTTATAAAAACTCAAAGGCGTTTTATTTCATACAACTAAGGAAAATGTTCGTATTTATTTGGTTAGACAAAGCGGTCGTTTCATGTTTCCGAGCGTTTCTATCGATCCGATTTATAATATACCGTAACGATGTGATTTGAGTTTAGACTTAAAAAATGTAACCAAGATTCTTTCTCCACTCGATTAAGGATTTTTTTTCTTTTATTTACGACGTAGTAAAATCATTGGTTTCCTATATTTTGGTTCACGGATTCTGTATAAACATATTTATTCGCAAATGTAGGCTTGTCAGTGCAATTTAATCGTAGGCATGTTGGATTTGTACAAATGCTACACGACAGATTTTAATAAAATTTTGCCAGATTGGTTATGCAATATTTAGTATTCAAACTGTTTGACGAACTTGCAAATAACAGCGTGTACAGAATATTAATATTTATTGCGATTATTATTCAAATATAGACTGAAATAACGCATTTTCATAGCGTTTCTATCGCTGGTCGAGTTCACTTCTGCGTTTTTAATAATGTCGGAATACAATTTGCCTGAAATGTAAAAGACTTCTTTTGTTTTATATGTTCAATTGTAAAGTAGTCGTATTACATTAGAGTTACATTTTTAAAATTGTTTTTTTAATCTTTGCCTGTTTGTATATTTGTTGGCAAGGGATGCAATACCACTAAAGGTATTGATCAGATCTTATTGGTTAAGTAGAACCGGAGATACGACCAAAACTTTGATAACCAAAATTCACGTGGGCGGAGCCGTGAGCTAGTAAATCCAAAATACGACCAGAAATAGTTACTGAACTAGCACAGTGGCATACAGGCCCAATTCAAACCTGGTTCACTTATTTCTCTAATGTAGTAACAAAGCACACGCTACGGTTTGCCCGGGCCGTTACTTGGTGCATTGGTCTCTAAAGAGGTCGCGATCGATCGAGCCAGGTCGTTTGCAAGTTTCATAAGTTAGATGCACTGGCGCCAAATTGTAGCTTTCCATAGCGGAGTCCTACAAATGTTTGAACTGCTTCCAATTTTTATGGCCACCATCAGTATGACAGCATTTGTTACATTACATGTTACATGTCAGTTTTTTTTGGTCCTGTACTTTAGGATGAGGGCGTTGTTATAGTTAATTGCTAAATTATCTTCGTCGTTCTCATAATTTAAATTAGTCTGTTTGATAGCATATTTTACTCATTGAGCAACTATTGATTGCATATCCATTCGAATGGAAAATGATATTGGTATTGTGTATGATTGGTGTTTTAGTATCCATTATGCGTCGCATGAAATCCAAAAGTAACACACAGTAACACATGGTCTAAACATTTTGGATTCCGAAATATTATCGAGGCAATGCGACATAATTTTATACCGTAGAATGGCAGGTATTTCGCTATCCACGTAGCTCCTGACCTCTTAGGAGATTTACTGCAAATTGAGTGTCTTCAGTGTCTAGCACGCGACTGTACAGTCTTGGATTTGTTAGTATTTTTATTATAATATTGCCGACCTGACAACTGCACATATTCTTTGTGATATTATTGTTTACTTTTTATTTTTACCAGTTTTTTTTGTGAGGCTAACTGTATACTTTTTGATAACGTAGTATTATACATATACTTTCATGTGGGGCTAGCTTGGGTCCCGAAAATCTTGTGGGGCTTAAATTGAAACCATTAAAACCCAGCGAGATTATTTGTTAGAACTATTTTTTTAATACAAACACGAATACGTCTTCCGAATACTGCCAAATTTAGATTTTTTCGGGGATTACGCAATATTAATTTGAACACTATCATTGTATTCCAACATTACTAACGCTGTCGATTTGATGTTAAATAGGTCACTTGTGCAGCAAAAACTAGCCACCCTATCACCCGATCAATAAGTTAGAAGACGTGGATTGTTCGAGAACTCCATTTCATGACATACTTCACAGTTCGTTGACTACTCTAAATAATTAACTAGGTTTTTACTGCACAATGCAGTTGAAAAGTGAATATAGTGATATGAAAAAAGTTCTGCGGCTCGTGTGGAATTAATTACGTTTTCTCGTTTAGATGAAAGTCGGTCTTCAAATGGCAGAGGTTATACTGTTTTATGTTAAAACTAACATTTACCCAGAGCTCCACTACGCCGGTCGAGAAAATAAAATTTTATTGTTTCATTCATTCTACCCGCAAAGTGGAGAGGAAATAACGCTATTTGCAAAATGTGATGTGTTGGATGAGTATCTAGAACAAAGAGAACTTATACCTACAGGTATTGTGCTGACCATGATCACTATATCAAGGACCAGCTATGTATCCATGTTATTCCGCTTAACTCGTTTCAAGTACTCTTCGCTGGAACAAGACGCTACAGCTTATGTCGAATAATTACGAGTAGAATCACCCATTAGCCTCCTGCCCATGACTTCGTTTACGAAATATATTTTAACCATAGGTACCTATGAGCTAGCAGGATAAAAAGTGTTATGTATTAATATCGGTTATAAATTATTTATTCCAAATTTATCCACATCCATCTTTTATTACGTGATTAGAGTTACAAACATTTTACTAAATATACAAGATTTAACTAAAATTACGATATAATATGGAGAAGGTTATGTCTCGCACCTTGCGTTTCAAGCCCAGGAAAATCTGCAACACAAAACACCGCATTACTGGCCCAAATTTCTTATTGACGGTAAGCTACCCTATAAGGCTCATAAACATTTTATCTTTTCAGGTCGATAGCTTTTTAAAGGACGTCTTTTTAGTGTTGAAATGATTTTTCCAATATTCATACCTGTCGACGTATTTGATGGACAACATTTTAAGCGTAATAGCACAAAATGTGGGGTGCACTTCGTATTTGAAATTACTTTTTCTATTGATGAAAAACTCACACCACCACGTAATAATTTCCCGGAAGGTGTATTGAATTAAAGCATCTAAAGCCGCCAATTACGTTTTTCGGTCTCACGTAACAGGGGACGAGGTCGAGCCTATTGCTATTTGCTAAG
Source organism: Eilema sororculum (assembly GCA_914829495.1). Lineage (NCBI taxonomy): Eukaryota > Metazoa > Arthropoda > Insecta > Lepidoptera > Erebidae > Eilema > Eilema sororculum. The sequence goes on along the minus strand of OU618553.1, from coordinate 9,198,206 downwards.
TGGAATTCGTAGCAATTTCAACACGTTACGGCCACACCAATAAATTTTCAGAATAATCATGATATATTATACCTACGTGGACGAAGCGCTACGCGTACCTTACAGTGAGACGCCCTACAGTTCCTCTAAACGCGAACATACGGTTAGTCGTCTACTGTTCAGCATTAACAGCTTTTTAACCGTTCTAAGAAATGGAAAAGTTTCCCAATTTTTCTTTTTTAATGTTGGTTCGAGACTTCGAGTGTAACTTCTGAATTCTATAAACCGATTGTATCGTTCTTACTTGCGGTGAGTTCAACAGAGCTCCAAGGTTTGCTAGATATTGCGCTTTGAACTGCAAAGTCAATTCGCAAAAAAGTTTAATACAATACATACCACATTAAATACATATTCAACCGATCTATACATATCATGTAGGTAAGTAGAGCCTTCATTAAAGCTTTGTATACCATGATCAAATACATCACGAGGGGATAGGGAAGCGGAACCAATTAGGCTCGTGAAGGTCAGTTTACTTTCGCGATTAATTTTTCTTTGACGAGTAGGTACTATCATAATAGAAGGCCTATCTATGTCGTCTCGGGATATTTACCAAGCTTTTATATTAATACCAGTTACTTATCTTGGACTTGTAAGAGAAGTTATATATCTTGGGGATGCACCTCGAACATACAAAAACCACACCATGTAATCTTTTTCGTGTAGGGTGGTGGTTTAGTACTGATAGAATGAGGAGTGATGGATTGGTTCGTGTGCTTGTTTACCTACTTATAGCGAAAAATATCTTCACATCGCCACTGTTCCTCCTTCACAACTGGCAGTTATATTCATACAATAAAGAAATCGTTGCCATAATTATATTCTTCTCTCTTCTCTGTGTTTACAATTATGGATAATACCTGTGGTAATAAAATGATGGCTACTTCCACCTGGAACAATTCGTCATATAAAATTTGTACGATACGGTTTGTACGATTTGTAAAGATTTTGCTGGATAAAATATAAGTAGGTATTTCAACCGTCTCTATACCGAATATTTCTTAGCGTACAATAGCTTTCCCGGGGCTTTAGAAGCAAACCATTTGCATCTATTGTTAACAACGATATTCTCGAAGCCAAGTGTGGCACAATGCTCTCACCGGAAAACATTTAATTGGAAAACTACTTGTGCACTGTTTTGTAAAAGATACTTGTTTGTCGTTAACAAGACGGTACACGCCCATGTCTTGCTCGCCATTCAGTATACCTAGTCTGACAGTATGATTAAATACGTCTGGGTAATTTGGACCAAGAAATTTCAAGTTTGATTATAGAACGCAATCTCGTCGTAGTCTAATTTCATTATGAGTAATCTAATTTATTAGGCTTGGGAGATTTTACTTTGATTTTAAAGGGGTTTCACATTGGTGTATTTTAGAAAATCGCGTTTAAATATCTTCCTTATTATAATAAAGTAGTAATGTGCGTTGAAATAAGAATTAGATGCAATAAACAAGTTTTGTTGACATTCAATGGCTTAACTTCATAAAAAAGTATTCCTTTTAGCTAAGCGTGTTTGACCAGTTTCTTTATTGTGAACTACTGTCTCCCTGTTTCTTTGTCCTGAAACCCCTGAATCCAGTGACCTAAATAATGGTACTGCAGATTACTCGTATTTCAATAGCTACTTATTATCATAGTAGAGGTAGCTCGTAAAAATGTGTACGGTCACAAGCAGATGGCGAGCTCTCGTCTCTGCTCTCTCCCGACGAGAAAAGGGGCGATATATTGCTTGAACCATATATCTTGGACCAAAAATGTGCGCACACGCGCAGTACACGGTTTTAGGATGTATTTTGAAAATAGAACGGGTTGCTACTGCGGTGGACAAGCTTAAATTCACCAAGAATAGATTATTAGAAAACTCGCCGCGCCCGCCATCCAGGGCCTTTTATATATCGCGATTCCAAGATATGTGGTTCAAGTAATACCTATATTTACGTTTGTAGGTAGATATAATATATTTTATCATACTAAAGTTTCTACGAACAGATTTTTACTCATAACTGCTTACTTCGCCATATTTAGACTGCGGCCCATTTATTTTGGGATAAATCAATATGTTGTATGAAAACCTTGGCACACAACTCTAGATGTTATTCATAGCGTAACACGAACCAGATAGATTCACTTTTTATAATATATCGATCAGTATGGAATAGCGATGGATCGTCAAACGTTTCACAACTCCTTCAGGGGTGAAGTTTAATTTCCACGCGGTGCAAATAGTCGGGACTCGTGCGTTTGTAATTCCTGCCTGTGTTCTAGAACAATTCAAGTAATAATATAGGTAGTTTAGTAAGCACTATGCTATATTTGGCACAATTCTTTTTAACCCTAAATTATTTTGGGATCGGGTAGTATATGAAAGCTTCACAATCCCAACATATAATTAAAAATATGTAAATGAAATTATTATTTAACATGAACTTCGAAAATTTACGTGACCGGGGAAGAACTTGAACTGCAGACGTAAGTCGCTAATGGTAAAACCACTTCGCTATAATTGAATGGATTATATGCTTATCTTATTACAGGTACTCATAAACCCCCGTTTCTTTCGACAAAGTTTTATTTCTTATGGAAGGTCAGAGCTTATAGGGGTAGTTGCGTGTCGGTATCACATGACTTCGTGTTCATAACCGAGGGTGGCTTGAGAAAAGCCCTTGAAACTAAATTCAGGGCGTCTTTTTGCAATAAGGCTATTAGGCCGCGCGCGTGATCGGCACAGTTATTTTCTTTTAGTTCCAGGTAGGTTGTTTCTTAAGATATTATGTTACCTATTAAAATTGTAGCAGGTGTGAAATTTCAGCTACTAGGTAGGTATTTCTCATTTCATTGATGTGCTAAGAATAAAAGAAATATGTTTTATTGCGGATCACGCACATACATAAACGTGTACGAAAAAAATAGAAGGAAGAAGAAATATATATATTTAAACTAAAGGGCCTTGCCACTAGAAGTAACATAAATAGTGAGCCTTAGAAATAATTCGAAGGTCACATTCAAGTTCAAAGTAAACTATACTAGCCGTTTCGGAATTTAAGGTAATATTTTGAAGGTTTTGAATATTGTAGTTGTTATGTAAGAGAAATAATCCTAGAATAACTAGCATTATTGCTAGCACAAAATTTGATAGATTCTTACCAAATCTTTGTGTTGTATTTTTCATAGATATCGTGATCGTTTTTGACGTTTAAGAGATTATGATTAAATCGAGACTGAATTTTGAACAGCCACATTAGTTTACATTACGAGAATTGGTCTTCTAATCATATAAAAAATCTGATCACTGTTGACCACCAACGACACTAGGCTGGATTTTCACGAAAGAAAGATCAGACTGCATTATGTTTACACTCTGCGTTGGTTTCAGAAGTGGACATACCACACCCATGCTGAAATAAATGATAATCATACTAATATTGTAAATGCGAAAGTAACTCTGTCTCACTGTATGCTACGTAGGTTACGCTCTCACACCTAAACGACTTTACCGATTTTGATAAAAGAAAGGAAAGGACATAGGCTTTGTTTTGCGATAACCGACACCCGCGAGTGGAGTCGCGGGTAACAGCTAGTATTAGAAAATTTCTTCAATATCCATCTAATATTTGATCATGTTTTTTCTATTTTTCTTCTTAGCATCGGCAATTTTAAATATATAATTTAACCAGTCGTATTATACCCATCGCAGCTGCAAAAACGAAAGCTATAAAGGACGTGAGGTATAATAAAAGTGTATAGAGTCCAGTTTTCGTATAGAAAACTGACAAAAAATATTTTCATTAGGCTTGTACGTAATATAACTCGTACTTTGCTTGTACATTTTTGGAATAAAGAATAGGTACTCGTATTTCTTTACATAATCCGGTAGCTATAAGTGTGTCTCTATTTTACAATATCGTTCTTCCCTTATTTTACGACCTAAGAAGTATAATTTTCAAAAATCTTGATGACGATTTTTGAAAATGATTTCAACTGCAATGAAGGAAAGCTGGTTAAGTGCGAGTCGGACTCGCGCCCCGAGGATTCCATAACTTAAGCTACATAAAACACAATGTGGTTTTGTGGGGCTTAGTTTATATTTAAGTTTAGCTTAATTATCTGTCAATAAAGATACATAAACATACAACATCTGTAACAACAAAATTACACAGACGATTGAACATCTACCTACATAAATATTTAAATTCGTTGGCGTTTAGTGTCAACCATGATTAATCATCTACCAACATACACGACACCCCCGTTTCCTAATAAATAAAATATGCATGTGCGTAGCGTAGTACTACACACAAGAAGGAGATGTTTTCGTTGTAAAACAGCCATTTACCGCGAGCGGTATCAATACCCTTAGTATCAAGGTTTCAAATCTAAACGATCACATTTCCACGTGATTCCCTCGACGTAAAATGTCGAATCGAGTTATGCTAACGTCAGACATACAGCCTGTGCCAAGATGGGCGCCAAGATATCTGTAGAGTGGAGCGTTCCGAGCTTTTCCCCGTACATTGGCCCTGCTAGCATGAAATGCCCGCCGTCGCCGTATTGATTAGACAGAGGACTGCTGAATGTTACATAACTACTGAACGCGACTCGGCCGCAGACTCGTAGACTGCAAGACTACATTGTTATACTTTAATATTGGTTTCCAAAACTTCATACGCCAACTCCACGTATAGATACCTACCTACGATTTTTTTCGACTGCTCATCGTGTTTTTTCAGCATGAAAAACAAATCACGTAACTTTTATTTCTTACATGGTGTATGAATTGAAACAGATTGGATACAACCACCTCTGTATATAGTAATTTAACCCATATCATCAACAATGTTTTTTCAAGATTGTAACTACTTTTATCTAGAAATAGCTAAAAAGACTGCCTGCTCATATCCTAATCCTGAGTGAGACGCCCGAGTCTCGTTTGTGAATCAGCTTGCAGTTGAGGTTAAATGGTACCGCCATTTTGGGACCCACATTACCAGCCTATAGCTATTCCATTAAATAGAGATACTCTTCAAGTTAACCCCGGTCTACCTATAAAATAATAATTGCTTTCTAAATTTACACAAGCACTTTGCTTTTAGCGTAATTAAAACACTTATATGGATATAACGGTACAGCTATTTCAGAATAGAGTGATATATGTGATAGACTGACGTAACGCGACACACATACCTACCTACCGAGCACCACACCATTGCAATAACTTCACATCTAATGTAGGTCTGCTGAAAATTTATTTATCGTATGTAGCACTGGAAGAGCATGACAACAAATTCAATTTACTCAAAACTAAGTTGCAAAGGGGGGTACGTAGGTTTGAAACGAATGCTCCGAAAGTAATTTCATCATTCAGAATGGAATACGAGTGCAGTAAAATATCGACCTGTATGCGAGATATTGAAGCGGAAAGCTTCGCTATCGGCTGCGTTATATCAACGTTTGGCTATCATCGCAGTATATCTTTCGACAACTGTTGGTGATTAATTTCTATCGCCGTTATGCCGCCAAGAACACCATTCTTCTTCTTCATCGAGTAAATGGCTCATAAAATTTACTATATTTTATCGGCCCAGTACTTGGCCGCGGCCACAGCATAGTCCATTACACTACACCACTCCTCGATAGTATGGGTGGAAGGGCACGGTGGGCAAGAGATTTTGGTTGAGTGTCGCAGAACAAAGTTGCACTCCAGAAATAAATGTTGTTGCTTCATCATCTCGTATATTTAGTTATTGGCAACTAAGGAATGTGTTTTATGTTAGGTACTAATACTGTACCAGAGTCAACGCTAATTGTTAAAATTGGTAACTGCATTTATTTTTATTTTCCCTAAGAAGCATTGTTCCAAATCTGTACGACAAATGGCTACTTACCTGATTTCCACGAGGCCACCTGATGTCATCTCCGAAAGTTCCAGCGGTAATTTCGCTGGTTCAGAAATATTAAAGCATCCACTTTAATAATAAAATCCCAGCATTATTTAGGTTCTTTTCTGTGTAACTAGATTAAATACTCGTGGTTCGTTGTTCCTTTTTTGCTGACCGCATTTTTGTGGTGCTGTGTAACTAAAGACACTTTAACTTTTTTTTAATCCGCTGTATTTTATCATCTAAAGCCGTAGCTGACTTGTCATTTTATACTGTTTTTTGTCTGCGATTGTGAAATAGCGTCCTTCATTCATTTTTTCAATCATCTTTTGCTGGCTGTACTTGCTGCCTAGTGACATAGTCACACTCCAAATAAAATAATGCACCAAACTATTCATGTTTTAGTTATAGTGTTGTTTAAAAATGTTCCTTACACAGTGATATAATATGTATTTATCTATAACCTAATCTTTACTGTTCGAAAAACATCGGAAAAAATTAAATGCTCAAGTGAGACTTGAACTCACGACCTTACAGGAGGAATGCTCTTTCAACTGAGCTATTGAGCCATACCTGAATCACTTCAAAGTTTCCTTCTATGTAAATCCGTCTTTAAGGGCGATGGTGGAGCCATCTACAGACATTCTTACGAACTGTTGAACTAATCTTTACTTCCACGTCTCTGTATTTCTATTACAAGAAATATTATCCCGATTGGCGTTTGAGTAAACACAATACGTTGTTTCAAGCAATTCAGTGAACTCGAAATATAAATTACCTACAGTTTTAAATTTAGTTTCCATTTTTATCCCGTTTCTCCCTACTGTAATAACTTGAAGCAATTAGTCTTTGTCTGCGCTATCTTGCCAACATAAATATATCCAAGAGAAACTAGTAACAGTTTAACTTTATCAGCCGTAGTAAATAGCTTAACGTAAACGAAATGTTTAACGAAAGTTGGGCTTTAAAGGCACTATTAAATGTTTCTTATGACTATATAGATACCATATTAAAACAAGTGACGTAACTACTTGCATTACATAAAATACTGGCATATAGAAATAGTAGTATGTACAGGGCTCTCCGGTCTGCAAAAGGGTGGCAAAAGCTAGTAGAAATATAAATAACCTCGGGCCCGTTGCGACGAAATTTTGCTATGAAGATGTTGATGATTATGACAACGCATGTACGAATGCAAAGTTTTATAAAAACAAGCCCTTAATACTTAGCAGGCCTGAAAACCTTCCACAAATCGTAAGGCTTGAAATAGAATGAGACTAATTGGAAGTTTTAAAGGGTCAATAAAAACCCGTATCAGTGCTAACAATTAAAGCCATTGTGTTTTCTAGCCTCTAAGTGACATTTGTAAAAATGTTTTCCCTGTGGTAGGGTAGTTTCATAAATTTATTCTAATGGCTTGGTAGTGCAATTACTACCTCACCTACCTTTTTTTTTTTTTTTTTCGTGCGGAATTCCCCTCGGATACCTCCCCTGCCGGAGCCGGAAGGGGAGCTTATGACGGACTCGAACCGACTAAAACCGCACGCCGACTGTGGGTCGTGGTGCTAGGCTGGAGGTGAGGTTGTCTTCGACATATCCTCTCACACTCCGGCTGACCCAGGTCCATCCCTTACGGTCTGGCCCTCCTCGGGAGGGGAGACAACGGTGTCCCCGACTCGCCCCCAGAATGGGGAGGCGCGCTTTCCAGCGCGCCGCCGCCGTACCACCTCACCTACCCGTGCTTCACTGTGGGCGTCACTAAGTGCGTTGAAAATGTCTATGTTACAACAGTATCGAATACATTGGGTATATAAAAAGGAAAATGATCATTATTATATACCCAATGTATTCAATTGCGAAATTACTTAATAAACTGATTGTCGTCAAGCAGAAAACACTGTTTTATTTGCAATATTTAACGTTTAGGTGGTATAATGACCCACTGTCATACATGCGTCCACAGACAACAGTACCTAACCACTTTTCAGAATCAAAATGTAAAAACTATTCGTGTTTCTGTCCTCGTAAGACGCTTCTGTAACTATCAGAGACACAATATCATTCATGGTTTTAAGAAACCGCTATCCATTCAAAGAAAGAAACTGAGCGCTTAGAAAACGAATTACATCAATTCAGTTAAGATCCAACTGCATCGCGACGACGGAATGAATCCAATATCTTTAGAATATTGTCGTTGTATTATTACGTTCATTATTGCTGCCTCTGCATTTTGATATGCTCTTAGTGGGCTTGTGAACAATACCACCTTTATGAGTTTTATGTTATAAAACGTTACTTAATTCCGAATGTATTGCCTTTATTACTTTTATAGAAGTAATTGTCTGGAGAGGCATAACAATCTAGAGTAAGCCTCTGTAACGGTTTTATTTATAGCAGTTATACAGAACCTGACATGAAAATGTCCTATATATCCAGGGTCGAATTATATATCTCAGTAGGGGCGCGAGGTCAACAATTTATTAACAACGAGCTATTCCTGTGAAAGGCAATCGATAAATTGAAACATGATTGTGGGGCAGATAACAATACATCTAATATAATTATTCTATTATGGGTATTGTTGCCCTTAAACCTTATTAATATTATAATGATACAGCTAAAATACATAGTTCATAGACTCCAAGGCCCGTAATCTAGAAAGACGCTCATCCTGAATCTCGATGTGCTCAGGACAGATTGTATAAACACATTGACGGATTTGACAGATTATCTATACAATCTGTCCTTGGACAAATCGGTATTCAAAACTGAGTTCTAGAATAAGAACAGGCCTTAAATAAGGTTCTAATTGATATGTTCAAGTGCAAATTAAAAACATACAAAGGCTATCATCTCATGCCATGAATAGATCTTATGTAGGTACTTATTATTTAAATTCCGTCATTTATTCAAACAATAATTAATTTTACTGTATAAATATTTGACATGGATACCGCATAGATTCGATTAGCGCAAACAATACAAGCTGTGTGTTACCATACTCTGTCCACAGCAGGTTGTACTAATCAATACTATTATTGTGTAGTGGTTTTGATATTAATTGTTAAATGTCATTTACGGTGCCTGAATTTGTTAACCGCAAAATTGAATATCGACTGATTTGAAAATTTAATTAACGTACGAAATTGGGAAAAACAGTAATATGTGTAACAGAAACATACCTACAGAATAAATTACAATCCATTATATTTAAGGTACCTTAAATACTGACTATTGCGAGACAGACTCTTCAAAGATCGTCTGCGTCTCTTCCTTACTACTTAATTTGGCTACTTTAAATTAACAAACCTAAATAGTTCTTTTCCTCTGACTCAGTCTAGGTACGCAGATTACCCACTAAATAGGTTCAAAGGTCAAAATTAAATCCAGCTTTAACTGCAGTGTGCTCGCCATCCAGTCTTTTAGATTGTATGAGTAATCTCTCCGTCTAACAATGTATGCAAAGCTGTCTTCATTGTAGACTCGCGTATTGTGTAATATGATTTATCGTTGTTATGTAACGCTTAACACAAAACGTCTCTGTGCCACCCGCGTACAATATATAATATTAGGTCATTACTAAAGATTAATATTATCTAAATTCTTCGAGTAAGGAACTTGCGTACTCATGTCATATTAAAATGCTAAAATGTTTGAACCTTAGGGATTTATTACTGAGAATACTTTGCGTTATAAAACAATCCATACTAATATTATAAATGCGAAAGGAACTCTGTCTGTCTGTCTGTCTGCCTGTCTGTCTGTCTGTCTGTCTGTATGTATGTTACGCTTTCACGCCTAACCCACTGAACCGATTTTGATGAAATTTGTTATAAGGGTAGATTAGACCTTGAGAAAGGACATAGGCTATGTTTGGTCGCGATAACCGACATCCACGCGGGCGGAGCCGCGGGCAAAAGTAGTAGTTAATACCTTTAAAAACGGGAGATAGCATGAACAACTACTTCTTTACAACGCCCACATCCAATTTCTCGCAAACGTTGCTACTCCAGTGGGGGTAGATAATGATACCTAAATCATTTAGCGTGACACTTAGTTTTTATATAAGACTACTTGTCTCTCCTTTTTCCAGACGTATTTAACTAAGATTAATCTTCGCTATAAACCAGATTAGTATATTTCCATTCCAATCTAGGAAAAAAACAGAAGTAATGTGCTATTTGTTTGTTTCTTTTCTCCCCCAAACATATTTTCCGCAATATACGTACTCAGTTATTGCTTGGTGTTTACAGACGAAAAGTTTCCTAAAAGATTAAAGTGCTTTATATATCTATTATACTGTCTCCGACGACAGCGCTTCGAAGCAAGGTGCAAGCTCACAGATAAACAAGGGTGCTGACATATTGAAGCACTCGTTAGGTGTCGGAAAATGATAGCGCAGGTAACAATAAGGTACTTTATTTGACATGTGACACAAAAGCCAAAAGCGTTCGTAGATAATGACTTGTTTGCGTGTGTGAAGTATTAACTGGTATGATACAAAAATATACGTTGTTATGCTATTGATGAAAAGGAAAAAAATAAAAATAAACAATAAAAAAGGTCTTTCACCAATATTCCTTTCATTATTCTGTATAGTTGATCAAAATAAATAAATTATAAATATTTTAAGAGATTTATGGATTTTTTTAAATTCAACTTTATGTTATATACTAGCTTTTGCCCGCTACGTCCTTTCTACCCTTATACCAAATTTCATCAAAATCGGTTCTGTGGTTTAGGCTTTACGCTTTCACGCGTAACATACAGACAGACAGACAGACAGACAGTTACTTTCGCATTTATAATATTAGTATGGATGTTATTCTAAAACAATAATGTCATCCTATGATGTCCTAAACATCATTTCACATAACAGATCATATTATTCTATAACAATTTTATAATCATAACTTTTTGTTAACTGACTAACAAATAAATATTATCATAATCCACGTACTGCACATTTCATGAGAAGTGAAAATATTGCGAATGCAAAGCGTGACATCTGATGCTCATTTTGCGTCATATGTGTAGGTAATATTTAGCATAAATGTTGTATGGAAATATTTTGGATTAAATATGTAATAACTAACGGTCGGTAGTTCACATTAACTTGATTCAATTAAAAGCTGAAGCTGCTAATATTATACGAGTAATACGAATACCGTTACTTAGAACTCGCACTGAACTTTTAATTTAAAGGATTTAAGCAAATGTACCGGCGAATAGCAACTATTCCACCATTTAAAAGCCTCTGGGAATACTACAAAGTTCTAGGAAAAATGTAATCAGCCGTTCTGCTAGGCGTCTGAGGAACAATTTATAACTCTCGTTTGATCTCATTGTTCCCTTTCTTCTTAAAGTTTTAATGATGGATTGAAATATACGGGCTCGTTTTGTTGTTGAAACTTGCATAGTGATCTGGATACACAGACGAGCAATCATAGAAGCCTTAGGCTGAATTTATACTTGAAAATGCAATCAAGTAAACGGGGCTCTTATCTGTGAAATACATATTTTAATAAAGACAAACCTGCAATTGTATTGAGTAAAAAGGCAGTATTTTCAGGTATTTCCATCATTGAGGCAACTTAATATTTTACCGACTATATTGTTCAGCAGTGGACAAATAAAATAAATCAAAGTTACGTACTTATATTAAACAAAGACAGCTTGGCCTCGTCCTATTAGATTACGTCGGCGAGCTACATGGACCTTTATGTTAGAATTTAAAATAGATGTTAGTACTTACGTGAACCGTAGCAGGTACCTAGGCCTTGGCATTTAGATGCGTGCTCGGTGAAATCCAAATGTTATACTTTTACACAATAATACCTACGATTGTAGTTATTAATAAAGTATGTAGGTATATGGAAAATAAGTCGCAACTAAAATAAGCTCAGTACAACTAAGTTGTGCTAAATGAATTGGGTACGATGTTGTTTTAAATATGAATTACCAGGGCATGCATATTGCATCACCTGCTAGTGAGTGCATCTGCTAAACAACAGATGATGGTCTGGCGGAGGCTTTCCACTCGAGGTTAGGAGGTTAGACGGCAGTCGCACCCGGAAAAGCTGTAATTAGGTAATTTTAATAAGGGAAATGGCTATGATGATGATTATTGATTATGTTTAATTTCTGCTACGAAAATTTATAAAATTAGGTACGTTTGGTGTCTAAATATAATTCTTAAAGAAATAAAAAAGAATAGAAAAGAAATTTGAGCTCAAAATTTCCACATAAAACCGGTATCCGATTTCCTCCGGGACATGATTAAAATGCTGTGCACGAATGAATTGTTTGGACGTAATCTTGTATGAAATTCAAGCAGTGCCCAATGTTTTTATTACCCGTTTTCATAAATACTTACTATTTTAATTCAATACACTTACATTATAATAGTATAATACATAAATACATATCAAAATGTTGTAACTGTAGTACCTAACTCAACTTTTATCTATTTCCACACAACGCGGACGGCGCTGTAGCTCACCGGCACAGACTGCCTAAAGTAGATTTTACCGGCACTACCCAGTAACGGTTAAAAGATAATCATTTAGATTCGTATAGGTCCTCTCACATGCACAACTCGACAATCCTTTTAAGACCTTTTTTACTGAAGAGCAATGGAATTGAATAATTGAATTGGGTTTTACTTTCCATTGTCAGGCACGACCTTTTGGTTAATGGATGAATCTATTGAGTGTATGTTTAAAACCTTTCCCACTGACACATTATGACTATACCGCGAACCATTTATACAATCACGGCAAATAAAGAATATGTACCTAGGTATTACTTCCATAATTCAGTTGCAGAGGTGCCAACATGCTCATAATTAAGTTATGTCATACGCGACAATTCTCGCATGCACTTAACACGAAGTGATTCACGAACATTCTGACTACGTGAAACACCCTGTAATCTGTTTAACGCTATGTGACCCTGTTACCTGCGAGAGAATCATCGAGGTAATGGACCTCTATCTATATTGATGGAGTTAGGTAAAGCTCAATGACAAATAGTTTCTCTAACCTGAGCTGTGAACCCTACAGAATAAATATTTGTGTTCTAGATATATTGGATCATGTATAGCCTGTATCCAAAGTAAACTGATAAAATAGTCTAACACTAGAGATTACGTATAAGAATCACCTGAATGCCATTCTAGCTTTAGGGAAATATTATATAATTTTAAGGAATATAACAAAATTATTGTAGCTTTCCAAGTTTTCCAAGTTAACCATCTTTGTTAGTGGCAATGTCACCTGTAGTGAGTACCTACCTAATAAGTTCTTTCAACTATTGTTTCTTCCAAAAAGTTATCATTGTGTTGTTCTGCAGATGATAGTACATACGAGTGAACAGTATTACGTAACAATTCGTATTTTCGTTTGTTCTAATTCTAAAAAGGCTTTGTTTGCTGCTCCCTCTATACTGCGTGTACTAATCCGCTGAATGTTAATGCAGCCTTTAATGCCGTACTTCTCAAATGTCACCCAACAAGTAACTTGTAAAGCATTACAGATCTGACAGTTTACAGGTTTCGCGGTTAGTTGATCTACTTCTATATTGTTATGGTAAAATACAGTTCCTTAGTTGGATGAGGCCTTATCACATTATTAGGTGTTATGGTCTCATACCCTAATTGTATGGAAACGTATCGATTTAATAGTTAACTCATACCCTGTGACCGATATAGCAAATATTATTGGTATGTAAGTAATTTTGTGTACGATGAGAATAATTTTAGCGTTTTATTCATATGTTAATTTATAATCAACTAAACTACACCTCTATACCTAACCTTGTTGAAACCCAGCTTACAAGACCATCAATCAATGGTGTGGATTCGAGACGTGTGCAATTTTTGGAATAGTTACTGCGAGCTATAAATATTATCTGCTAGTACATATTGCAATAAACTTCCTTCGTCTTCACCTTCAACGTATTTACGAGAACTGACTATAGCAACCGTGACGTCCGATGTTTGTACATGCTCATATAATGTTTACTCTATAATAATTTCATTGACTAAAACATTTGAAGGAAATCATACGTTCACGAAAAAACGTTACGAACGACATCATGTTCCGACAATCTCTTCGAAATACCCAACACCTAATTTCCTTGAATTTCGGAACGATTTCCTTCCTATATTTTTATTTCGCCTCAAAATCAACACCATTAGAAATGAAATTTGGTGATTTTTCGTACATTCCATATATGATTTACTCTCTAAGCTTATTTACAGAATGTTATATTCCTCATAACGTTGAAACTTAATTTAGTGTATTGTATGTTAAGTGTATGTTCCACTATAGTTCGATATACCTGCCTGAATTGTATTTCATTATTATGTTATTCTTAGTAGTTAACTAAGGCTGAGACTCCCACAGCGCTTGTTTTAAGTAAGTTCGATCTCAGTATTATTTGATTGAAAATACAAATGCTCTATCTATCTTAAGGTAAGCAAAGCTACCTCCGTCACGCCCGTCGTCCCATTTCCGCTTGTAGGCAAATCTAAAATCGAAAATGTACTTGACTCGACGGTTTATTCATTTCGACTTCATCCTGACTCACCGGGAGATGTAGCTAAATTACTATTACCCCATTTCGTTAGGTTTGTAAATGAAGTTCTAAATACCTACGGCCCTTGTCTTTGCTCTCAATTAGCCTATTACAGTCCATCGCTGCACATTGGCTATCTCTTTAATGTTAATATGACTTCTCAAAATTTATTCAAGTCTTACTACCGTAAGAGAGTTCATACACAATTACGCCATAGTTTATGACGATGCTAGCTGTTCACTTTTCACCATTTATTCTTTACATGTGGTCACGTTGTTGTAATAACTCCGTTACTTTATTCTGTACACATGTACCTACCATCCGCTTCACGTTTGTAGAGGAATCTAATATTGAAATGTTGACGTAAAAGCGGCAAACTTGTGATATCCATTACAGATATATCTTCTTGAGACCGTTTCAGTTGATAGTTAACGGCTAATGGGCTATCGGATCACAGAATATTATGGTTCACGCAAAGCGTTCGTATTTCAGCTATCTAACAGTTGGTCGATATTATAGATAGATTCGTCCTATATTTGATTCGTCCTATATAGTGACTCTGGTGTTAGTTGGTATATAACACCAGAGTCACTATTATATAACCGTTTGCGTAATTCAATAGGATACGTAGATTGAAGAATTCTCGTTTAATTTAAATAAATATCCATGAATTAATTGATATCACATACGCGTAGTAATAGTAGGTCATGTATTTACACATGCTAAGGACGCCCCTCCCCTCCCCCCCTCTCCATTGCAATTAAAATGACATAAATGCATAGAGACCAAACATAAGTAACATTCATTTTAATATATTCGATTCTTCAAACAAATATTTTATCAACCTTCACAATATTTTAGGATTTTGTACTTGACCGATTTTCTATCTACATTCCACCCTACTCTCAGGATTAAAAGAAGCCAATAAAAAACCACGGTATACCAGTACACAAACAAAAGTTACCATTGCTAGTAAAATTTTAGATTCGTTCTACATTTGACAGATTATTATTTTATTATATTTTAGATATATATTATTATACTATAATATTATTGTATAGGTACCTATAAGAAAGGTACAGCATTCCAGACAAGCCCAAGTAGCTCATGGTTTGCATTCTAATTATTGAAACTGTATGTTGTGAATGTTAATAGAAAAAAAGGTCAATGTGGTCAATCAACCATTCCCGAGATAAATTCCTAAGTCCTAGTATCTCAAGCACTACTACCTAAGTCTTCACCTTTGGCGAAACTGGAGTAATTAATCTCATCGCATCACGTCGGTCTTGCCCAAGAAACTAACAAACTATGCCCGTATGCCGTGGCAAATCTTTGATAAGTCATACAGCAAACTTGAGCTTTATCAAAAAAGTATATTTTTATATAAAAAATCAATAATCATTTAAGTTGTATCTGACAGATATCATTGATCAGTATCACTCAACTAATTGCGATAGTGAATATAGTTATAAATGTAATGTTAAAATTTAATTAGGTAGCGGAGATGGTTAAAACAATCGTTACACAGTAAAATGGTGTTTATTGTACAAACATATAGTCAATTCAAACTACAATAAAGTGTTTTACAGTACTAAGCTTCAAACAAAATAACAAACAAATTAATTTTATGTTGTAATTTCAGAGCGAGTTACTTTTTAAACTTCTCGTTTTCGGTACTAACAATCATAGCTTCGAATGAGTAGAAAAATAAACACTTCATACGTTTGCTAAGAAACAGAAGTGAAGTGATATAGCTTTATAATTTGTCTTTAGAGTAGAAAAAATGTTTCAACAAATAGGCTAATGAACAGACTAAATGGAGCAGTTTATTTGAAACTTGTCCCGTAATAGTTCAAACCAATCACACCTTCCTCAACTTTGCCTACTATTAACAAAGAGACTCCTTCCACCACGGCAGAATATTAACGGAAAGTAGCAACACCTCCTTCAAAGAAATAGAAAGTAGGCCTTTTCTCTTCCATTTCCCGTCGTGAATCACGAGGTTTGTATTTAAACCCACCATACCAACTCCAACTCGCCGGCTCTATCTGGTGATTGGTTATGACAAAACGATCAAGGAATAATCTGAGGTCCTTACGTGTGATAGGTATCTGAAAAAGATCACCGCCGTTACCGAGCATTAGTAATGGTGCAGTTGTAAGGAAAAACCCTATACACTACTGCAGTGATATTCAGAAAATCGTGAGTATTATCAGATTTGTTTTAGTATGTACTACATGTACCTACGTAAAGTAGATTATGCCAGCAGTTTGAAAAGAATGCGCAGAAGGTACAGACGTTACCGATACGTTTTTGTGTTACCTACTGATGCTAGAACACTATCCCTGTGTACTAAGTAACGCGTGGATTGAGTGTAAAGAGCAAACATACATTAATATTACGCTGACGATATCACTGCGGGAGAAGAAAACTCGAAATGACTCGACTCGAAAGACTGTCATAGACTATTTGGTTGATTGATACTAATATTTTACCGCCCTGAACAAAAGGTAGAGGAGGTTTAAATAATAAGCTGACATATAATTTTCATTATTTCCTTAGTTTCACATAATAAGGTGCGAGAGTATTCTCTTCAACTTAGCTTGAGATTAAAGATGAAAGAATTGGGAATATGTTGGGACAGGTCAAAAGAGGCATATCACTTTTACGGAAGGATTGGGAAGGAATGTAAACGTAATAAATTCCGCGAGAATTCAGGGTCGTGTCTCTATTATTAAAGTCCCCAACTTTTAGGTAGTGGTTGTTTCTGGAAAATGGGACAGCAGACCGTCTTATATCTAAACTACGCATATTTGACCTGGTGAAAAAATTAGAGTACAGAGATCAAAAAATACATGATAATAAAGCAAAAAATTCATTGAAACGAATGCTCTCTGTAATCATAAGTACAGATTTAATAACTTGTAGTATTACAAAATATACAAGCTGACATAGTATTAGTTAGGGTAGATTCAGATCCTTTGTATTGAACTGAAATTTTGGCATAATTTGTAGACTCCTTGAAATTTCATAACCGCAGCTTCTTCAGATTTAGGTAACTCTTGCTAACAATAACTTTAGGGATTTTATGGGCTGATTAGTCGGTGAATGTATAAGTAGAAGGTATACGTCAGGGTCACAGAGCTACCTATTGCGAGAGTTTACCTTATGTCTCGGCACGATACCTACTCTCCAGCCGTGGCTATTTCTGAAACACGCGGATTGCGGTCTAGGTATTATGCCTAACAATAGATGATTTACTGAGAACGGGAAGAATATGTTGCTACAAAGACTTTTATGTACAGTGTATACTACCAAAAATTGGTCAGATAAATTGATGATGAAAGACAATTTCCTTCAATTTAGCTATCATCTGTCAAGGCGCGAAAATTGTTATAGACATATTTAATGGAATTTATGCAAAGCGGGTGATAAAACTGAGCTTAAAAATCAAATCTAAGCTTTTTAACGTGTTTTTCTATTATGCTATTAACATCAGGTGTCACCGCATTTCTTTTCCTGCCCTCAAAATGTGCCAGATTTTTGTGCCCCGTTTTGCAAGTTATTACCTTTTTGGCACTATTTTTTTAGTACAGTAGTGCTGCTGTTTTTCGTCTAGTAGATACCTACTAGAATGCATAGTTTGACTTTGCGAATTAATGCTGGTTACAAAGTTCTATTAATTATGTAAGTGTATAAACAAGTAGATATATTATAATAACAAACATTAAATATTCAAAATATCTCATCTGCAAAAGTTTTGGTTCCCATCCGATAACCTTAATGTAAAAAGTTTTTCCAATAATTCAGTTAAAATGTAAATGTCAGAGACGAAAGGTGTACATCTTTGAAAAGAGATGCTGATAATATAGTAATATCTATTATCTTGAAATGAATAACTCAATATACATCGAATGTAATAGTCGATATTACCTATCTAACACTTTTCCTTAACATAATACTGTTGGTAGTATTATCATCATCTAAATTACAAGCACCCATACACATTAATAACATTCAATAATCGATTACCAAGCGGAAACCAGCAGACACTGTGTCATATGAACATTCTCGAATGGAAATATCCAGAATTCGATATACCAGTAATTACTGTTCAATAAGACAAGGTAACGTAACACAGTCCATAGGATTACCTACCGTAGAGGCTGTTTAATTGCAATGTTTTCCAGAACTACAGACTTATGACCAGATGTTACATCTATCTAGTTAACATTCCTCGCCTCATCGGCTCTCCTCGTCAGTAATATTTATGCGCCCACTTCAGCCCGCTCCCCGACTCGAAACGCCTCATTACAATTTTCAACGTAGTTTTAAAATTATGAGCTGTTTGAGGTGGAGCTTACTCGCAATTTATTGCACTCTCTATTATATCATTATGAGATAACTTCTTTTCTGAAACAATGTTCTCGACGCCCGATTAAATCGTTACAAAGTCTTGTTTATCTATTGTAAAAATACCTTTTTTCTGGATTATGCAACTACAGAAAAGATCAACGTTACGTACGGTTACGATAATCCGTGCTAACTTATTTATGTCTTTATTTTATTTATCAGTGCGACTTAATAGGGGATATTGATAGTCTTCAGTGTTATCTAAATAGCTCTCATATTGTAAGAAGCGATTTGGAAAATAATTAATGTTGGTGGGGCAGTGTGCGAGACGCGTTAGGTAACCGGCGGCGAGCGAGCGGGACGACCGACGGCGCGCGCCGACACCGCTATTGATCGCGGGGAATGACGCCCGGGGTGACCCAAATAGAGCCTCCGTATACCCTCCGCCCTCAAACCGAGCACCCCTTGCCGACTCCCCGCACCCGCCGGCTGCTCGACGACGAATTTTCATATCAGTCAGTTCTTTACGATCGAGGAATGGCCCGTTACCAATACTTTGACTAATGCTTGACACAATACCTCTAAAAAACCTCTATGAATTTATGATTAAATACTTAAACAAAAAAAATCTATTGGAAACCATCATCGCATTATATGGCTAATGAATGGGTAAATTGTCATCCGGATATCATACGGATAAATTAAAAAAGTTAATTAATTTCGACAGCTAAGATTTGACTCCATTGTCAAATACAAGCGTGTATAAATGATATTAATGTGTAAATGTCCTCATAATAATTCTATAACAGGATATAATTTTTGATAGGCTTTCATTAACCCATCGTTTCCATGTAATTAAATCTTACAGGCCCACGCATAATCGGTATAACTAATCGGATTATTTGGGTAATGTGTTAAAAACTGATTGACGGTAATAATGTTCTAATAATACGTTTAGATGATCATTTTGTGAGGATTATTCCAAAGTTAAAAGTGCATTCTAAAATATATCTTCAAGAGAAAAATCAAAAGCTGTACGGATCATGATCAGAACACATCACTTTCCTGCGTTTAAAGTGCTCCTTATATTTATCGATTTTTCAAAATGCATTTGTAACTTGAGTAAAAGCCCTTACTAACCCGGCACGTAGTAACTGACCTATGCCTGGGCACCACCATTTCTGTCGTGCTGGGCGGTGCATGCGTGCTTGCCATAAATTTATTCACTCTACTGGCATATTGCAATAGTATTGAGTTCAAAAATAAACTTTACCCGGGTATCAGTTCACCTGACCATAGGTGGATTACCTGTGAATATAAATGATTTACAAATTAGAAACTTTGAGGGACGGCCAAGTTTTAATTTATTCATAACGCGTGCAAGCCTAATTTAACTATGGTATGTACGTTATCTTTTTCTTTGAGAGAGCTCATTATTTTGCGGTAATTATGTCTGAAAAAACTGGAGAGACGCTTACAATTCTAGATGAACTGAAACAATGAGTGGAAAAGGTCCTTTTGTTTCGTGTTCTTGTCCAGAATTAGTAAAATGAAAAATACTCGCACAGTCGGGGCACGATAGTCGTTGAATTTAAAAGTGCAACTTTTCTTTTTATTATGCCGAGGAGGGGTAGACTGCAGGAGATTGCAGATAAAATTATCCACGCTAGATCTCGCTCTTTTACTTCCGACTTGTGATCATAGTTATTTTAGCTTTATTAATAGAAAAAATATCAAAAATCTTTTCAAAAGGGAGAAAATACACATGTAGTTTAATTTGTTTTAAAGTCTTTTGCATATGAAAACATGTTAATGTTTAGCATTTAACATCATTGTGCTATTAATATTGGTACGAGGGCTTTTGCGTGCTCAAGAGGGGTTGAGGATCCGGCCGATTACAGCTATGAAGCAACGGCGATACGTCTATATTTGCTGACGTGTAATTACGTCAAGGCAAGCGGCGCCAAGTACCGGAAATTAATATTTGACAGGTGACGCCCTTAACGTGCCGGAAACATTTTTTGGGGTACCACTTATATATGCTTTATCCGTAGAAATTTCGCAAAATTGCTCACACATTCTCTGGCACTTAGCAAATTAAAATTTTGCAATGTATAAATTTAGAATAATGTTGCCCTGTAGGAGTGAGGGAGAGATTTAATATCTGATTTTTCTAAATATTTCATACATAAGGACTTACAGTTATTGCCATCGAGTAAACCTGAAATTTTTGATTTCTGCATTCTGCAAATTATCTTCAACTTTATTAAAAATCTGGATTCAGCTAAAGTCAACGAATTATTGTTGGTCTTAAGAAGAATAACTGCCTTGGTGTATTTGAAAGAAAGAAAGGAAACTCATTTATTGAAAATCCGTACATAAAAGTACATATAAGTTTTGGATTTTTCTGTTAGGAAACTCGTAATAACAGAACAGAGTTTGGAAACGTGCCCGTTACACGGTTATATGCTCAAACAATGTATCTAGCTGGCGAAAAGTGTTTCGGCGACAAACAAAATAGGTCTGAGCCTATAAAAGCACCCCATATAGTCCAAGATCCAAATATTCTACTAAAAAGAAAGTATACCATCGTTTGTTAAAAACATGGTACATACATTTTACTAACGGCGGCTTGGTTATGCGTGGTTTGTTTTTCAGAATAAAATGTACATAAAACCTCCATGAAAAATATATTAGATACCAACTTTCAAGGTAGATCGGTCAAGTTAGAGTTTATCGATCTCATACATACCGGCATCCGCTTTTTATATATTATCTATATAAATGTCTATACGTAGGTTTACTACGTTATTGTTGCGGCATTGAATAATTTGTAAACGATTGCCTACAAAGAGAATGTTGTTTGTTTTAACCTCATATTTTAGTATAATGCTGCCAGAAATATACTTTAACAAAACTGACTTGAAGTATGTTTATTATCTATTTTAAACAAGGACGTGGGCTGTTTCTAACAAAGTGAAAACGGTCGCATCAATACTCTCGAATCAAAAAGTGCTATCATTCGCGGGACCTAGTAGTATCCGCCTAAAGTGATAGTTGACTGTTGAAGTAAAAGTAATTTAATTTAGGAAATTATTTTTTTATTTATTTAAACTTTGCACACGTTTACACTGGCGGACTTAATGCGATAGGCATTCTCGGCCAGTCAACCTAATAGGTGGTGCAGAGAATAACACTTTTTACAACAAAAATTACGACCTAGATTGATAATTTTAGATAATAAGAAAAATAAGCATCGGTAGCTTAATGGTTAACAAATCGAGCTTACGATCGAAAGGTCCCGGGTTCGAATCCTGGCTATTACCCTACTGACTTGGACCCACTCCTAGCACAAGCAATTTAGCTTAGGTGGAGAGGTTAGAGGAAATATTATTCGGAGTCAAAGTAAAAAAATATTTATTCTGCATAAACCATTAAACTTACAAAACGTCAATATAAAAAGAAATATTAAAGACTAGTTTAGTATATGGACCACCGGTTCGAATCGCGGCCCAGACCTGAGAAAACTCTGGCACAGTAAGATCGTCTATTTCTAATATTCTTAGAAAAACTCGGAAGCTCCTCAGATGTAAAAAGTTCCTCCTTTCACATAAGTTAGCTTCCTCTACCGAATTTTCACCTTTCATATGATCCATCAATGTCCGGTACTCCTGATCTGCCCTTTTTCAAAACATTGATTCATCATTCTCAAGATCGGATCCCTCGTGTTTTACCACTTTCATAATTTTGTCTACAACAATTTCATCAGCAGAAAATGAAAACGCATTTTATCATTTCTTTGTCGCCCTCTACCTCATCCACTCCTCCTTCGAACAAGTGCCTAAAAATATCTCTTTCAACGCTCCAAAATTAATCTTTCTACATTTATAATACCGCCTTGTTCATCCCTTATTACTTATTATATTCATTGAGACTGCGTTGTTGACTTCCGCAGCTTTTCCTTAGTGAGTTTGTTTATTATCAGGGATTTATTACAGTTTTAATGCCTGTTTTTCAACAACTCGAACTTTTTATGAAACAATCAAAATGTTTAATTTTTGTAAAATAACTGTATCTATGAGCAAAATCGAACGGGCGACTGGCTCGTCACCCCGTTTATAGTTCATAGACTAAGGTGATCATTTTCCATCAAGTCGAATTACTCAAATGTATACTAAGTTATACCAAATGTTGTGTTCGAGACAAATTGTTGCTCTCGAGATCCGTTGTTAATGAAAATACGACGAATAAATTTGAATAATTTGTAGTTTTGCGATGTTGTAAAAACTAGGCGTTTGAGTGATCTCACATAGTCCCAAGAACAGATCTTTTATAGTTTTTTCAATTAGAGATTTATTTACGTCTATTATATTATTCTCTATCTTTCAGGACATCAATCATGAGTTCAGACACAGTTATTTGCCATTCGTATTGGCTTATAGCTCGTTCTGGTTTCCACGTTAGATTGAAACGATCATTACTTGCACACGGTGGTAAAACGAATGTACCGCAAAGAGGGCAATAGCAATTTACTTTATCGATTTATCTAAAATTAGCTTCGCAAATGCATCGCTAGTTTTACGCTATGAATAAAGTTTTCATTGGCACACGCTGTTAGGTATCGTAATTGTCGTAGGTCTGTTTTGCTTATAATAAAAATGAGCAAATGATTTAAGACCGATGGATTTAGTAACATTCCAGCGACTTCCGAGAAAAAAAGGGTTTATCGGTAGTCTATTTTTGATTCTTACTTTTATCCTCAAAACAGAATATCTTGATGTTCACAATACTCTTAAACTCAGATTTTGGCACATGGGTCGAGCCATATTCAATATGCTAAGTATCAATGTAATGCATACTTTACAGCGGTACAACATTTTCTTTCCCACATACCAGGTATCTAGAATACCATCAGTATTTAACTCTACGTGCTTTCTAGAAAACGAGTTACTCTCGAAGGTAAAACATTTACATTCCGAATTTATTTATAGGCCTAAGGTTACTTATTACATTATCATAATATGAACGTAATAAAACGAACGCAAATGTATACTCACTATAAAATTTATTGACCAGACAAAATCTATTTATTATTATTGCTAACTACAGTGTGTGAAACATTGTGAGCTATGTGAAAAAAGTAAAGTCTCATGGCCAGTAAGTGTAAAAGAGCTGGCACAAAACTGTCGTTTAAAAGTTGATATTTGAAGGGATACAATAACTTACGTCTGACACAGAGAGTTCAAGTTCCATCCCCTGGTCACGCATCTCCGACTTTTAATGCTTGTTCACATGTGTATTACGTTAACGTTACCAGAAAGCATCGTATCTACAGTCGGAATTTTGTACAATTTCTATATAAATGCTAACTAAAGATGCTAGAGGGCTAGAGAAGTCCATACATATTAATGAAATGGTTTATTTAAAAACAGCATTGAAAACGTTGTAAGTATAACGGTCGCTGCAGTTAAATGCTCATCTTAATCTTAAGATAATGCCATTAGTCAATAAGTGTTGGAGCAGGGTGCTACCTGCCGTGATAACCGCTGATTCGATCGACTACCTCTGCCAGCTGATCTAAGTGCAAATATTTCTTATGGCGTTCGACTTAAGAAGCCCTATTTAACTTAAATTCTAGTTTCAGTATTAAAGTCCTAGAAGTAATAAATAAGGATCAGTAATGTTAATCATTAGAACAGCCAAAAATATGTGATAGTCGGTTACGGAGTGCGCGTCTACGGAAAGCTTGTCGATCAGAGGGGGCTGTCAACGTACCGGTTGTGGAAGGTTACGAGCGGGGCGGGCGGTGGTGGCGGCGGCGGCGACGGTGGAGGGCGCCGTGCGCAGCGGGGTGCGCGCGACGATGGTAGCGGCGGCGCTGGCGTCGTGACGCAGTGTGACGTCACTGCGCCGTCGGCTCAATACGCGCCGGCCCCACCATCAGTCGCCGCCCGAAGCAGGCCGCCGAACGACGCGCCCTACGCGCCTTTGTCATCCGCGCACTCTCTCATACCGGGTTTTAGTTTCGTACCATTATGACATAGTCCCAGTGCCGTGCAGCGAGACAACGTGAAAACGCACACTTTTTAAGTTTTTTCATTGGAACGAGGAACCGTAAAGATCCCCGTTGTTGCAGAACTAGCTACGACCCACCCCACTCCGTTGAGGGAAAGAGGCGAGACCGAGAGGCGGCTTGTTCCTTTTTATCCGCCTATTTCATAAAGACTAGCGAAAATGGGCGAGGTGAGTGCAGTGCTTGCAGTAGTGCTTGCCTTAGTCTTTACAGTATAATGGTGCCCGACATTGCGAGGCAGTGCTTTCGTGAAGATGTGAGTGCATGTCGCCTACCGTGAGTGCGAAAAGGTAACGAAGGAGTTTTCGACTGGCATCACGGTGCTCGCCTGCTTGTGGACAGTGCCTGTGTTCCTCATCTCATAATCCCAGTGCAGTCGTATCGCGGAAACCATTTGCACGTTCCATCGCCTTTGTTCTGTTACTTGCAAAGTTCCTGAATAACCGTTACCTTTCGCACGCAACCGTCAACGTTTTCGCTTTAGAACGGTTTTCAAATTTGCCACTTTAGTATCATTATTAATTTTATGTTCATAATGTACGTAATATGTTATCTGTAGTCCCAGTAGTATCACTTACCTGTGCAATAGTAATACGATTAATTGCCAAGTTTTGGATTGGGGAAGAGATAAATGTATTGGAGACGGCGCCGGTCGGGTTGCGTAACTTGGTGTATCGATCTGTGCAAAGAACGGGACATTCACTCAACTCCCTCGTATGTCAGTAGGTATTGAATCACTTCCTCATTTATCCTATATTCTACAATACTGTAAAAACCCAGTCTCTTGTAATATTTTTTGTCCAATCGATCATATTGTGGTATCATCTCGTATTAAATCGGTACCGGAAAAATTCATACTTATCCGGTAGGGACATTTAATGTAAAAACCTAAATTTCAGATAAAATGTTGCATAAACTAGCTAATTTTGTTAAAAAGATATACAGAAGAATATCTTTTTCGTTTAATTTCGTGTCAATGATCAATTTATTCAAATATATGCCGTTAAAAGCTATCATTTCAATTATATGGTGTAGAACCGTAGACAGTTGTATATTTGCACAAAATACACCCCTAATTTTGCAAATCCTTGCAAATTCCTAGGATTTGCCTAACAGTTTTTGCCCTAGTCAAAATATCATGTATTCGTACTTTAGTCTAAAACTCGTCTGCTTTCTAACACTAGGTTCCACCACTTTTTCAGTGGTCACTTTTTCAACACTTAGTGGTTCCTTTGTAAATAACTTCTGCACGTTTCATCATTCGTCGGTCTTCACGTTTGACTTAATGAAACTCATGGTGCAAAATTTATTAAGGCAATTTAAATTTAAACAAGTCCCTACTGTCTCTATTTCTTACATACGGTGCGTCAAATGCAAATGTAATTTCCCTGAATGGTTCCATTTCAATGTTAATGTGCCTATTGGTCACGTGATCATGAGGAGGCAAGAAGACAATTCCTCACTAGGTGATCTGAAGGAAGTAGCTAACAGGTTATCGCGGGAGCCAACCGTTCTTCGGACACGACATCTATAAGAGTACCGAAGGTTTATTAGAAAATTGCCTTGTCATTATGTCATTTAAATCGCATAGAGTACCGTCGCTCTATTGGAGTATTTCCTTTATCCTTTATGACGACGGCACGCATCAATTAGGATACTAGACTAGGTCCTTGAAAGTGTTCTTAATGTTCTAAAAGTTCTTATATTACAGAAGATAGTTTCCTTTTTGCATTTATTGAAGTTTCTGGTAAATGTGTTTGATAAATACAATGAAATACTGCATTTGGGTTGAAGAATTAAAATAAACCTAAAGTAAAGTATACTAATACATTCAACAAAAAACTGTTAATTTTCAGCTTATTCTGTCGTCACAAAAAGATTAGATTGGATAAGTAAGAACTTAGACGTTCTTACTTACTACAACTTAGCAAAGTAGATTGGTTGCTTATCAATAATTTACATAGGTATTTTAGAATGAAGGGTTCAAGTTCTTTGGTAATTTTCCTTTAGTTCCATTATCAAGAATTGCAAGACGCTTTCATGAAATAAGTAATCTAATTTTGGATATAGTCTATACTGGACCTTCAAGTATCTTATCATTATCTACATATAGACATTATCCTGATTGCATCCGAGGCCGAGATGCCCTCGGAGCTCAGGGTCCGCCTTCCGACTCTTCCTCCTCCACTTTGCCTTCGAGTCTACCTCAGTGTATATGTCTTCTAAGCAAGTTAAAGTGTTTCGCCGTAGACCACGTGTGATGGTCAAATGTAGACCTATCCAAAGTTAAAACGAATCAAATAGCTAAAAAGCCATATGCAGTCATTTAAAACGTTCTTGATCTTATCTAAGTTACTATTAACTTGATTCTGATATGTTTTAATCTAAGCCTACCTTCTATCACTTCAATATAATTATAATTTGTCACAATTCAATACGTCATGTCCTAATAATTTTCTGAACTGTGTCATACGTTCCTTGAAAGCCATACGTTCCTTGAGTCGATAAATCGTTTCTTAACTCTAAGTACTGCATCTTTTCGTGAGTCCTTCTAAATACTTTTCAATACATCTTATACTGAATATTCTATAGGTATCTATTCGTGATTCTGAACACTACTTACACTGACTCATCCATTTCCGTTCGTTCTAGATACTTCTTTATGAATGGTATCTTGAACTAACCAGTGAATTTCCGATCATCTTTCTGGATGCTTCGCAATAAATTCGTACATGGAACTTACATTTACGTTATCGTTCATAATTCTAGCAACTTCAGAATAATCTTGAATTCACTTGGAAATATTTGCCGTTTGACCTTCTAGAGATATATAATAAGTATTGATATGTTATTAAAATTTTAAGAATTGATAACAGCAATTGCCTCATGACCAAACTGCTCGTAATTTCTTAGAGGATATCGATTTCGGTTCGTGTGATGAACGTGTTTTATTCATAATTATAACAAGCGTTAATTAGTTAACTTTAACTGTTCACATGCATAGTTTTCAATGTTTAAGTTTCATTAAATCTTTTTCGCTGTCAAACATTTGCGATTTATTTTACGGACATAGTAACCCATAAATGGACATTTCGTTATTAGATCGTGCTCAATACTGACCCGTTGTCTTTAATAAGTCTATAGTTAATTAGTTTCAAGTGAAGTCTGAAGATTTCAGAGAAGATGCCTTACCATGAATTTTCGAAATACCTATGTATTAGATTTCCGAGAATGCCCCACAATCCAATTTCATCTACTTCCACCCACTTTTTATGTTATTGTCCGTTATAGAATATAATTTGTGTCACAATATATGACGTGAGAAAGTTGGGTTTTAGTTAGTAATAAATGTTTTGGCAAGAGTTCTGATAGTTGTGTCGTCACGAAATCGTCGTAGCTAGTGTCCCGCTTCATTAATGTTAAAAATAATTGTTTCATTCACACGTCACATCTATCCACTACGATAGTAACCACAAATTTTCAGTGTAAAGCAGTGTCGTGACCGTGGCAATGAATCTTCCGCTGCCCGGCGACACATGACATGACATTTTGTTCGGCGTCCATTTTAATAATTACTCATAATACACATACTGATTACTATGTGATTACTTCACGAATATTTGTTTTTGTTTATAAAATATGTATCTTGGTGTCAATGTACTAATGTCATTGAATGCTCAATTAAAATATGTTGCATCTTATTATGAAATCGCTCATATTATTCTGTTCTTTTTTTCAATTTGCTAGTCCGGAAATGTCACTTGTCTTATGAAGTTATTTCACTTAAAGTATGCCTCTATCTCAACACCTCGCTATTACTCGTCTCTTTTCAAGGTTTTAAAAATAGATTAATCATCCCTTCGACGTCGATATTTAATTCTCATCGAAACCAGTTTCGATTTTCCATCAGATATTCCGGTTTAACCTTTATAGAGATTACAAATGCGGTCGTCGAGGCCCCGGGGTGGCAACCTTGTCTTTTAGCTATTTATGTCGAGGGTAGCAAGTAGGGGTTGGTCTGCGGTGCGCAGGCCCGATGTGCGCGGCGCTTATGTAACCCGAACACGCCGCCGCACCACTGTCGAATTTCTTTGCAGGCCTCTTACATTCCAGCATATTCTGTAAGTTGCAAGCCAGCTTCTCGCAGTATTCATCTGTACTCATTATGAAAAATATAACACAATAACTCCTGCAATTCTGATTTGCTAAATTTGTTAATACATTTTTAATATGAAGCTAATTTCGCTTAAATACTGTTCGTTAAAGCTTCATTACTTCTAGAATTTCACGGTACGAGTGCTTTTCAAATTCTGTTGTTCTAGTTATTCTTGCGATGACCTTCACGGGAATTCAGGGCGCGGTTTAATGAGCCCTGCTATGAAAACGTTCATCAATTATCGACGGAGACGGCTGGCTTGTTTACGGCACCGCGGACGCATTTAGACTTGTGACATTACTCCCCTGTACCACTTATACATAGGGAATTTACGTAACAGAATCCATACTTAGCTAAATTAACTTCTAAGACCCTCTTTAGCATTATCTTACTTGATCATAAGGCTTAAATATATCTTGTAAATAAGCGGAAAAGAACATGGGCAAAGTTGACAATGTAAGTACTATAGTAAAGAGCTATCAGCATTACATTTAGTGGAGGTTTTATATGTAGGACCAGTCATGCATACAAGTATGCTTGTACGATGTCCTTACATTGGCTCTCAGGTTCGCACGCGCAACTAGTTCAGATCAATTGAACGCCATTGAGCCGTTTGGTCCCTAGCTCTATAGAGTACTCGTTTGGCAAGGTTATGCCACACACGTTATTGCTGTATACGCTTTGCAATTGTATGCTTTACATCAGATTACGTATTCAACTATTCCCTTACACGCCCTTGTAAATTGTAGTTTAGTTCATCCGTTACTTAGCACAATCATTATTTATCAGATGCAATTCGTTAGTTATCGTAGCGCTACATCTAGATTTCGAACATCTACATGCATTTCTTTTATTTCTGTTAAAGATCCTGGATTTTTCACAGTTGAAATAATAATAATCGAATTAAATCCAGTTTCTTTGTTAAATATAAACATATTTTGTTCTTGAGTGACGATATTTCATGCTGAACACTTTACAAATGTTTGCGATGAATCGGTGTATAGAATTATTACGATCTCGTTTGGCTCAGGCTTATTTGCCACTTTGGTGCATGTAAGATCGTCGCTCACCACTACCACCCTTTCATCCATGAGTGCATGGCCCATAGGGCCGCCTTGTAGAATGTGTCTAGCCCCTAGTTGTGTTTGCAGCATGGCCGTACCGACTCGTACCGTGTCGCCACCATCGGCCCCATTAAGGACGATAATAGAACCGCTGACGGACAGTACAAGGTTTTTATTTACATTACCATCTTTCATATTTAATCTTGCTGAGTGATCATTGATGCCAGAAGTCACAAGACCAGCAGCTGTCTACTACTCTTCAATTAAGTGCATGTTCTTTTCAAATAAATTTTCTTTTGCATTGTGTTTTTATCGTTTTAAAAGTTTAAAGTAAAATATAAACCAAGCAATTCAAAAGTAATTGATGTACTTGAAAATAATTGGTGATTGGATTTAATATTCCAAGCGTGTGTTAATGAGGTTTATAAAAACAATTCGCAGACACGCCGGAAACCCCCCGCGAAGAAACGGAAAGCAGGAGATTTAGATGATCTAAAACAGGAGTTGGATATCGATTTCCACAAAGTTACACCCGAAGAACTTTATCAAAGATTTCAGACACACCCAGAAAATGTAAGGAATTACCAATACATATAGACGTTTTGAAGTAAACGATAGCGAGATGGGAGAAATTATGTAATTATTTTTCTTTTCAGGGCCTTAGTCACGCAAAAGCGAAAGAAAACCTAGAAAGAGATGGTCCAAATGCGCTTACGCCGCCAAAACAGACGCCCGAATGGGTGAAGTTTTGTAAAAATCTGTTCGGTGGTTTCGCGTTATTATTGTGGATTGGTGCTATTCTTTGCTTTATTGCCTACGGAATTCAGGTTGGTATCGCCAAAGTTTCTAATACAATTTTAACTCATATGTCCTGAATCGTTATTCTAAAATTGACTGTATTAATCCCACAGGCGAGTACCGTAGAAGAACCAGCAGACGATAACTTGTACCTCGGCATTGTATTGGCAGCTGTAGTGATCGTGACGGGTATTTTCTCGTACTATCAGGAAAGCAAGTCATCAAAGATTATGGAATCGTTCAAGAACATGGTCCCACAGTTCGCTACCGTCATCCGTGAAGGCGAGAAATTAACGTTACGCGCTGAGGACCTGGTACTTGGAGATATTGTAGAGGTCAGTAATCTAACATAATACTGAATCATTGATTTATGTGGTACTTAATCCAAATCATTAATATTCTATTTGTTACCAGGTGAAATTCGGAGACCGTATCCCAGCTGATGTTCGTATCATTGAAGCACGAGGTTTCAAGGTAGATAACTCAAGTTTAACCGGCGAGTCGGAGCCCCAATCACGAGGATCTGATTTCACCAATGAAAACCCTCTGGAAACCAAAAACTTGGCATTCTTCTCTACTAACGCGGTTGAAGGAACAGCGAAGGGCATTGTCATCTGCTGTGGCGACAATACGGTACGTGCTATACTCATATTTATTAGATTTGCGTGTAAATACGATGATAGAAATATTTTGGTAAAAATACTGAGGAATATATTTTTGTTATGCAGGTGATGGGTCGTATTGCTGGTTTGGCTTCGGGATTGGACACTGGCGAGACCCCAATCGCTAAGGAAATTCATCATTTTATCCATTTGATTACTGGCGTGGCTGTGTTCCTGGGTGTTACTTTCTTTGTCATCGCATTCATTCTTGGATATCATTGGCTTGATGCTGTAATCTTTCTTATTGGTGAGTATTTTTAAAAACGTTCACTTTATCGTGAAAACCACAGGGTTAGGGCTCGGTAGAACCATTCAAATCTGTGGCAGTCTATTCTTGGTGCCTTACAGAGCTCTATAAAGTTAATAATTTTTGCATTTTACAACACATGCCTTGTATTGCGAGCTCCCTAAGATGCAGTTACCACGTACCACTCATCTAGTAAAGTTTTTCTTGTTATTATTTTTAGTATACACAAAAGGAGAAATAGCCTTCAATATGTCTTTCTATTTCAGGTATCATCGTAGCCAATGTACCCGAAGGTCTACTGGCCACTGTAACCGTATGTCTGACCCTGACTGCTAAGCGAATGGCTTCAAAGAACTGCCTGGTGAAGAATCTGGAAGCCGTTGAAACTCTTGGTTCCACCTCTACGATCTGCTCCGACAAGACTGGTACACTGACACAAAATAGGATGACTGTCGCTCACATGTGGTTTGACAATCAGATCATTGAGGCTGACACTACTGAAGACCAATCTGGAGTACAATATGGTAACGATGCTACTTCTTTTATAACTTGCGAATATATTGGTAATTTAGGATATGTCTAACAATTTATTTCTTATCTTCAGACCGCACCAGCCCCGGATTCAAGGCTTTAGCTAAAATCGCTACTCTTTGCAACCGTGCTGAGTTCAAGGGTGGTCAAGATGGTGTACCGATCTTAAAGAAGGAAGTCGCTGGTGATGCTTCTGAGGCTGCTCTGCTCAAATGTATGGAACTGGCTCTTGGTGACGTCCTATCAATCAGAAAGCGAAACAAGAAGGCGTGCGAAATTCCCTTCAACTCAACCAACAAGTACCAGGTATCCATTCACGAGAGTGATGACCCCAGCGATCCTCGCCATTTGCTTGTCATGAAGGGTGCTCCTGAGAGGATATTGGAACGTTGCAGCACTATTTTTATTGGTGGCAAAGAAAAGGTAAGTTATATTTATTCTCATGTCAACTAGGACATATCTGTGAGCGTAATATCTAATAATCTGTAATCACTTTCAGGTCTTGGATGAGGAAATGAAAGAGGCATTCAACAATGCCTATTTGGAACTTGGTGGTTTGGGCGAACGTGTGCTCGGTTTTTGTGATCTACAGCTACCTTCCGACAAGTATCCTATCGGCTACAAGTTCAACACTGACGACCCTAACTTCCCACTGGACAACCTTCGCTTCGTCGGCCTGATGAGTATGATTGATCCACCCCGCGCTGCTGTGCCTGACGCCGTTGCTAAGTGCCGATCCGCCGGAATCAAGGTAACATAAAAGTTGCTAATAACTTGTACCTCTTCACTTATAGCCAATCAGATGTTTTAATGTTCCTTTGATTTCCAGGTTATCATGGTAACTGGTGATCACCCTATCACTGCCAAGGCCATCGCCAAGTCTGTAGGTATCATCTCTGAAGGTAACGAAACCGTCGAAGACATCGCTGCTCGATTGAACATTCCTGTGTCTGAAGTGAATCCACGTGAAGCTAAGGCGGCTGTTGTTCACGGCACTGAGCTGAGAGAACTGAACTCTGATCAACTTGATGAAATTCTGAAGTAAGTATAGGATATACATTCCAGAAGCACGATCATATCATAGCAATTCGGTTCATCATTACCAGTAACAGGGTGTTTCTTCCCAAGCAGAGATGATTAAAGACAGTCAGTAGAGGAGAGATAGTAGAGAAAGTTAAAAATTGAAATGACATAATACTATACTCCAGATCCAATAGTAAAACATGAATATTCAATAGACATTATTCTCAACTTGAACATCCATACACATACAACTGCTAAGCTACAAAACTCTTTTCTCCTTGCAAAGGTTCCACACTGAAATCGTATTCGCCCGAACCTCGCCACAACAGAAACTGATCATCGTAGAAGGTTGCCAACGCCTCGGTGCTATCGTGGCTGTAACCGGTGACGGTGTCAACGACTCCCCTGCTCTGAAGAAGGCTGATATCGGTGTCGCTATGGGTATTGCTGGATCTGATGTGTCTAAGCAAGTAAGTAACCCCCATAATCCAGCTTAAGCAAGTGTATCGTTGTGTACGGAGACAATTATGAGAGAAGCAGAAGTGGAAGGCGTGAGTCAGGATGGTGTAGCCATCGAAGATATGTTATCTCCAGCCTACTTTAATGAAAAAGAGGCATTGTATTAGCAATTTCTTAAACGACTTCTTTTTATTGCTAAGTTCTTTTCTGAAAGGCTTTACCTATTATATATTTGGCAGTGAATATAGAAGCAACGATCCTGATGTTCACAAGTATTTTTTATTTGTGACTTTTAATATTTATACAGGCATGTCACAAATAACTTAAACTCGTAAATATTCTAGAGAAAATAAACGACGTTATACTTTCATCCATTTTAAATTGAACTCTGTGATAAACTTCGTAAGGTTTCATTTTCATTAAGCCGAAATCAATCTTCTAGGCTGCCGACATGATCCTGCTTGACGACAACTTCGCTTCAATCGTAACTGGTGTTGAAGAAGGCCGTCTGATCTTCGACAACTTGAAGAAATCCATCGCGTATACCCTGACTTCCAATATTCCTGAGATCTCGCCTTTCCTTGCTTTCATCCTTTGTGATATCCCATTGCCATTGGGTACTGTTACCATCCTTTGCATCGATCTTGGAACTGACATGGTAAGTTCGACTTTACTTTATAGATATTACAGTCTATTTTTTGATATTAGGTGCTACATTGCAAGAAGTTATGGGTACTTCAATATGTAATTGAAAATATGTTGTGGAGTAATTTTTATAATTCGTATGATAAAACTTCTTACAATGTACAATCGAAATAGTATTACAATAAACTACAATAAAAATTATTACTAAAACTATTTACAGCTGTTCTTCATAATTAAGTACAATCAACGACAAAAGTACATTCATACCTATTTTTAGATCAGAATAGCTCTGGGCGCTAAAACCTTTCATAAAATAAACAAATAATTGCCCTTTTAGGAGTACAAAACTACTTATAAGTTTATTAGATAATATTGTACCTATACGCGCGTCTTTTGGTTGGAACTCGACCATTACCATCGAAACTTTGAGCCAAAAAGTAAAAACCTAGGGGGGAAAAGGTTATTTTTTATTGGTGACTATTCGCCTGTATCTATGGTAGAAAAAGGAAATATTGCAAAAGGAAAGAAAAAAAAAGCCGGTCAGTGCGAGTCGAGCTGGCGCACCGAGGATTCCGTAACTTAAGTTGCGTAAACAGCAATATTGTTTTGATTGTGTTGAGTTAGAAGTTTGATTTTTTCAGTTTCAAGAAGTCATAGACCTTCGTATGTGGTATGATGTTGACAGACAGACAGCCACAAAGAAGTGATCTTCTACTAAGGGTTCCGATTTTTTTTTTCATTTGAGGTACGGAACCTTGAAAAGAAACAATTTCTGAACTGTGACAATTTATGTATGTAAAGATAGTTTGTAAATTCTTTAGGGTGTAGCAACTTTTGTCGTTGACTGCTCTATAAAAATAATAAAGACAAACATTTTAATCAAAACCTTGTAAAGTATGAACAACAGCTGTAAAACATAATACATATAGCAGATATTTTACTTAATATTCGCAGCGAGAAGACACCAGCATTTGTACTATGTATTAAATAAGTGTATGACATAGGTCCCAGCCATCGCGCTGGCTTATGAGGCGGCGGAAGCAGACATTATGAAACGCCCTCCTAGGAACCCATTTTGCGACAAACTAGTCAATGAGAGGTCTCTATTACGTGATTACGCTGTGTTGCCATATAACTAACTCGATTCCAGCTAATCCGTCGCTGTTGTCTCGATATCGTGTCGAGTGGTTGTTTTCTAATGTGTTCTATGTCCGTAATCATAAAGTCGTAATTACCCTAACAATGTTTATTAATATTAATTAATTCGTCCATTTTTGGGAACAATTTCAGCCTTTATGGTTACGTAAAATAAAATAAGTGTGTTACATTGTAATAAAAATAAAAAAACCATGCATTACTATAGAAGCAGACTAATAGGCTGTGTACCCACTAATATTTCATGTTTTTATTTTGAGCGAAGAGAGTCTAAGAATGAGGGGATATAGTGTAATGTGTTTTGTTTTTATTTCTATCCAAACTTACTTGTTCCTTATTGATTCTATAAAGACTATCCCGTTGGAGAGAGCCTTGACGATAAAACATTACGTCTTGATAAAAGGTTCATTGTACAGAGAGACAGACACAACACACTAATGTTACCACAGTCATCGTCATTTTACCCCAATCATCACCCATTCCGATATCGGAAGTATACCATCAATCATTGTGAGTTGTCGTATTAACATACCATTTCATCCCATTGATACTTTAAGTTACAAAATCTCGTCCCGTCTGCCACAATTGAAGTCACCTCATGATTTAACATTTGTTGTGTTATTTTATTTTCTGTGATAGTTTTAAGCCTGACAGTATTTACAAGCAAACGCTACTCGCATTGTCAGATTATTGAAGATCAATACTACTAACCTTTGTATACATTGGACGATTCTATGATCCATATATAGTATGACAAAAGAGATATTGTCTATCCGAAATCTTCACATAATAAACGATAGGATTGAATCAATAGAGAGCGTTTTCTAGTCCTTAATTCGGTTGGTTGTTGACGAATTGTAACATAGTTAACGTAAAGGGCAGTGTAGGAGTGGCGTCTGCTTGTAGTATCGTCGCTGATTGTTCGATGTTGTACTTGTACACACGTGACAATGTGCACCACGCTTTCGTCCGAGTGCGTGAATAAGTGTCGCTGTGGCGCCGCGACCGCTGTTCGCTCACATAGCTAGTGTTTGTAGGTGCCCGCCATTTCCCTGGCTTACGAGGAGGCCGAATCTGACATTATGAAGCGACAGCCGCGTAACCCTTTCACTGATAAACTCGTTAACGAGAGGTAAACCCCCACGAGTGAAGAGACTCGTTCAATGATATTATTCTATCCGCTACTTGCTTGCTACCACGTGTACGATAGTCTTCAATATTGAGGTTTTGTTGTTGCCTGCAGTGTGAAGGTGTCCTGTACTAGTCTGTGTGGATATTGAAGGCGACAATCGCACCGCTCCTAATTTATGCCTCTGTCTTTTTATATATTTTTCTCTACTAACGTATCTCCTACTTCCTTTAACTACGTAGCTTGATGTCGATATGGAACAACGCGGCCTGCTCGTAGCGACGCGTTGTTCCATCGCTGAGTTGTGGTTTTATTACTAATACTTATTGCTATGTACAATGTGGTCGTGTGCCAAGGTAAGTTCGGTGTCTCCTTGTCTCTGTCATGTGTCTATCGTGCATGTATGAACACATCTTGACCTTTTACAGTTTACTGATTATTTATTTATTCTATACTTATTGTACTTTCTCATTTTGTACCTTTCATGATCTCCATGTACACCATACATATTATATATCACAGCGAACATCGTTATCATTCGGTACTTCACACGCGCGACAGCCTATCACAAGTATATCTCATACAACACGATGATCATCCCC
This sequence comes from Eilema sororculum, assembly GCA_914829495.1. Lineage (NCBI taxonomy): Eukaryota > Metazoa > Arthropoda > Insecta > Lepidoptera > Erebidae > Eilema > Eilema sororculum. The sequence continues at coordinate 9,160,811 of OU618553.1, read as the reverse complement.
CACATAACTATTAGGTACTTGGTACAGACGCTCTGTATAATACAACAATCAATTTATAAACATGCTGCTAGGTCTTATATTTGTAACTTCTATCACTAGCGTAGTATTTCAGATTATATTTTATATATCTCCTCAAGGATAGTACTCCAGCTACATGATTTATTTCAATTTTGATCACGCCAATTTCTTCACTTTTATATTTACTAGCTAATTTATGCGTAATATTTTAAGTACCTACTTATACGATAAATAGTTTAATTGTATTTTTGATAATTAAATTTACAAACGCTAGATTGTAGATTTAGGTGTGAGGCGTAGCCGAGGGGTGTGTACGTATATTTATTATGTATAAGTGTGTGCGTGCGAGCGTGGCGCTCGTCGCGCGAGTGTTGGTTTGTGGATTGTCCTGATTGCTTGTGTTACCGAAGGTGCCTGCTATATCATTGGCGTACGAGGCGCCCGAGTCCGATATCATGAAGCGGCAGCCGCGGGACCCTTACCGCGACAACCTCGTCAACAGAAGGTTGGCCCCGCACCACACCGTCCGCCACCGGCCTCCGGTCGACGCTTACTAGATTCTCATTTGGGTGTTAACAACATGACTAGCCCACTGCCTAAACTTGTAGCGTACAAATTTTATACTAATTGGTGAGATTAAAAACGTTTGAGTGGTGCGGCTACTTGTGATTCAACAGTACCATTTGAAACTGGATGTGGAAGAGTGATTATGCCGACCTGAACCCCGCCCTAGTCCGCTATTGGCTGTCTACCCGAAATTGTCGAGATAGAGCAAAGCCCCTTCCTACTAGGAACAGAATAGAGGCCACGCTTTTAAGTACAAGATACAAAATAAATATACAAATTCTTCCTAGTAATATTTCTGATTTTGAACTATTATCTTGTTTCAAATAAATTGTATCTAGATTTACAAAAGATTACCCTAGTCTCTAGAACTAGAAGAGCTAGTGCTGTCTTTACCTCTGTAATCTTTTCACTCTTCCATATTTCAATATTAGTGATTCAGTTACTAAAATTAGCGATGCAAAACAGATGCACGTTTAGTAAACAATTTAGAGAAATGTGTAGACTCTATCATAGAGAGCACTAGTGTTTACTTATTGTGTGTCAGTTACGTGTTAGCCATAGTAGAACATAGTGGTGGCGTTCTTGACAAGTATTGAGTTAAATCAACCGTTTTTGTTGAAGGAATGTCTTAGGCGACATGGAGCATCTCTTTATATAGTAACATTTATTTTTATTATATTTTCTTATAGTAGGACTATTTGGTTCATAGTTTTCTAGTAACATATTCTATCTAGTTTAAGCACGCTCTTGTAAGGTTCACACCGCTGCGAGCGCTTCTTACAGCTCACGAACAAATCACACTGGATAGGCCTTATTATTAGCCCTTTTTATACTATTTTCTTTGAGTTTTCTTCACATTTTATGCTTAACTTTCACATCTCTGGTATTAATCCCGCTGTAAATTTAAGGTCGCTTGAGCTTTCACTACCACAGCCCTAATATTCTGCATGCTCAACCCTAACCTAGAAATGTCATGTACAGACTCGGATATAAATAAAGTGGAAATACGTTGTAAAACAGAATACGTTTGACGTTAGCGTCTTGTATGATAGTAACGCTTTTAAATGAGAGCTTAATATCTAACGCTTGTTTCAACATTCTGTTTTAGAAAGTATTGAATGAATGTAATAATGGTTCTTATGACAAATTAGGCTTCAGGTGTAATGTGAAAGTGAAAATTATACAGCAAACAATAACAAATATATATGTATAGTATCTTTATAAGTACCTATAGTATCAGTTACGAATCTTAAACAAAAATGTACTTAATTTTTATTTTCTTTCAAATCTTGTGTCTAAAATATTAGATTAATATACACATTTATGTTAACTTCCCTGCGTTGCCTTTATATAAGGGAACTAAGAACTACTGGACGTGGTACATTACTAGTATTAGAGAAACCCTCCAGCTAAGGTAGCTTCTGCTAGAGATATACCTTTGTGGTAAACAGTTTTTTATTTGCAAGTCCAACGCCTGAGCCGTCACGCCACTGCTTCTTATTGAGTAAAATTCGTCCTCTAGGTTCGAGACGGGTACTATATTGGTTAGCACCGAACAGCCTCATTTGTCATAAAATCAATGCTATCAATAGTTGTAAAACTTACTGCTTCTTATTTTAAATGGAAATTAAAGCAATAATTGGTCCCTTTAATGCTGTTAAAATTAAATTTCAATTTATACAAATAATAATTATCTATCACTTGATTTGATTGCACTTTTTTCAAACTAGAGTCTTTGCTTGGAATACCTTCATGACAAATTTCTTTGATGGAAAAATATCTAATTGTATATGTGGGGTGTATACAGGCTTATTTCGATGGCGTACGGTCAGATCGGTATGATCCAAGCCGCTGCTGGTTTCTTCGTGTACTTCGTGATAATGGCTGAGAACGGCTTTTTGCCGATGACACTGTTTGGCATCAGAAAGATGTGGGACTCCAAGGCTATCAACGACTTGACCGACTCCTATGGACAGGAATGGGTGGGTACACTTACTGTTTTAACACATAATTGTTATTTGTCTGCTTGTTAATGATGATTGTTCTAATTAAGGGATAAATACGAAACTAGACTTATATATTAAGTAGTCAGAAATTAGTGTACACCTCAAACTAGCAATATAGTCCATACATAGGTTACCTGGAAGAAATCGTAGACTGGGATAAAACCAGTCATTGTATACCTACTATCCTTTGTATAAATGCTATGTTTCTTGTGCAATAAAGAGTATATATTTATATCAACAATCAAATCAATATACTCTTGAAAAGGAATCGAGTTTCCGAAATAAGTACCAACATATAATGTTTGCAATTCTTATATTTTTTTCATGTTTCTCGGTTCAATAAATGATTTATTTCTTACTACATAGTAATCATTTTAATAATACTCTTACCTGTGCACATTTTCCAGACATACCGTGACCGCAAAGCTCTGGAGTTCACCTGCCACACCGCTTTCTTCGTCTCCATCGTAGTAGTGCAGTGGGCCGATCTGATCATTTGCAAGACGCGCCGTAACTCCATCGTGCACCAGGGCATGCGCAACTGGGCTCTCAACTTCGGCATCATCTTCGAAACTGCGCTTGCTGCGTTCCTATCGTACACTCCTGGAATGGACAAGGGATTGAGGATGTACCCACTCAAGTGAGTATATCAAACTACCCTCATATGTCTGAACTGTTAGATTCGAATTACCCTTACAAATTTTAAAATACTAAACGTACTCTGTTCTTTTCATAGTTCATGACCTATCTGTATATCCCGAAGTTTAATTCCAATGAGGTTATATCGAACTATGCTTGTATTGTTTTCGAGTTACGATTAGTGACTACGTGTTCGTGTGTGCAGGTTCGTGTGGTGGCTGCCCGCCATTCCGTTCATGCTGTCGATCTTCATCTACGACGAGATCCGACGCTTCTACCTCCGCCGCAACCCCGGCGGCTGGCTCGAACAAGAGACTTACTACTAAACAGCACCGACCACTGTCCACGCCGTCGTGCATCAGTTTAGTTACTGCGTACATAAAAAGTTCATTTGTGTTCTTATATCAGACTGACAGAGGTTGCGGTGCCGTTCCGGTATATGTGTAATCGCTGTCGTGTACGCTTCTCACCGCTTCTTACCGCATCGCTCCGCACAGGGGCACCTGTGTATGTACCTGTCGAGTGTTATATATTATTATGATGTTCGTTTTATTGCGTAACGTGACCGAGAGGATGCGGCTGCGCACTAGTAGCGTCTCTAACGAACTATGTATGTATATATGCACAGTGGAGAATGAAGTTTGATATTTGTGATGATATAAAAATATACACATATTATTTTTTAATTGTGAATCATGTTATTTTTGTATCGAGATCTGTTTTTAAAGTAACTATTGAATCTCGACTGTCATGCGACAATTTATGAATCCTTTCGAATATTTGTTGAATCTCTGTCTGAATACTAAAGCCGCTTCGTGCGCCGTGCCGCCGTGCCGTGCCCCGTGCCGTACCGTGCCGTGCCGTGCCGCGAGTCGGGCGGCACGGCGTGCGACCCGGCGGACTCGCGCGCACGACTCGCGCGAGCGGCCGCCGACTCGGACATCATGTTACAGTAGTACGCCCTCAGTGACATACTGATGACATATAAGATAGAGTAAAGTAATACTAATAAATTGTTTTTCACATACTTATGTAATAAGTAATAAATTATCGTTTAGCGGTAGATGATCGTTCGTGAATCGAGTGGGCAGAAGTATGACGCCCGCCGCGCTCCGTGCTCGGCGGCCAACGAAACGCATTTGTTGTAAAATTAACAGTTAAGAAGCCATTATTATTATTATAATTTAAGTGAATTAGATTTAAGTTGAATTTTTCGAGTGAAAAAAGTTTAGTTGAAGATTCGATCGGGTGCATGGTGTATGAGAGGTCGATGTGGAGTGCCTGAGTTTTAGTGTACTACTGCTTACTGTTAGGTAGGTAGTTGAAATTTTGATGCCGTATTTTCAATTGTAAAAGTAGATAAATAAAGCAAACACAGTCGCGAACGCTTAGAGGCGCGGGCCGAGCGGCCGCACGTTCGTACGCACGCCGACTCGTTCGCTGCTCGTCTGTGGCACTGGGCCGAGCCACCATGCCCACGGAGACACGACGCTTTTCTTTTCTAAAATAATCAGATTATTAGCGAATTTCGTCAAATTTATTAAAATAGGCTGCTCATGGTAATTACGTAAGATTTTATTTCTTAATTAAAAGATAATAACAAAACGTAGGGATGCGTAATTAGAAATTTTTAAAATTATACAGTTATGATAGAGTCATCTTGTTTTAGTCGCTACTTGGCCCTTGTACGGCGCGGCTGGGACGGGCGGCCGGCCGGCGCGACCGAACGTGCCGGCTGGCCGGGACAGGCAGCCGGCCGGCACGACCGAACGTGCCGGCCGGCCGGGACAGGCAGCCGTCCGGCACGACCGAACGTGCCGGCTGGCCGGGACAGGCAGCCGTCCGGCACGACCGAACGTGCCGGCCGGCCGGGACAGGCAGCCGTCCGGCACGACCGAACGTGCCGGCCGGCCCGGTATGGGCGGCACAGGGACGCAAGGGCGCGAGGGCGAGGCGGCCGCCACTACGGTGCAAGGCCCAAGTCAGCGACTCATTTCAATTTTTCGTAACGAATACATATAACATTATAATAATGGTTACAAAAGTAAAATATAACATTATAGCGACTAATAAAATCTAAATTATATGAAATGTTTATAGATTTAAATGGAGATCGTTTCTTTAGGGTGACATTCTGTGCTTGTTTGATGAGAACGATGTACATCTCACTGACAATAGTCGTTGATGATATTATTGTAATGATCTGGTCTTTGTAAGCGGTTTGTTTATGTACACTGTAGAACTAACATTGTTTTGCGTTCGACAGTTCTTTACACCAATTCATTTTATAGTATTACTCTGTTGGCTAGGAGCGCTGTAAAAATGTAAGTGTTAATAAAAAAAACATTTTCAAAATATTAATATGTTGTTTCAATTAGCTTTTATTTTTGTTGGAAATCGAAATTTTTATTTTACCTTCTACGGCCACGAAATAGTTAAGGGTACTGGATTACTCATTCAAACATACGGGCAATTTGTACCGCAAATGAACATAACCTTACCTATAGAAGAACTTAGTTTCGTGTGTTCTGACACACGAAACTTGCCCCCCTGACTCTGGTCAGGGGGGCAAGTGTACAGGTACATGGTAAGTACTCGAGGCGGGTAAGTGCTCGACAAATATATCGAAAGTGATAAAATATAGATGTGCCTCCATCAAAAATCTACAACTGTATACGAAAATATAACAAGATCAAATTACTTACATACGCTATTCTGGTAATCACTTCTTCATCTTAGCGTTACTCCCAATCGCATCCGAAGCTTTCAGCTTGGAGTCTGAACCAGTCTAACTGCAGATTGGCTAAACATCGATATTTTCTGTGAAGCTTTTGCCCGCGGCTCCGCCCCCGTGGATGTCGGTTATCGCGACCAAACATAGCCTATGTCCTTTCTCAAGATCTAATCTACCCCTATACCAAATTTCATCAAAATCGGTTCAGTGGTTGAGGCGTGAAAGCGAACAGACAGACAGAGTTACTTTCGCATTTATAATATTAGTAAGGATTTTAATACACACGTTGGTTCTAAAAAAATCCATTTTGTAAATATTCTAGGATCGAGGATTAAAGTGGACATAAAAGTGTAAAAAGATCCGTCAATGGATTCCGACAATGGAACTTAGTGGACGGAGGGGGTTTAACGTGCTCTCTGAGGCACGACCAGACCAATGCAAATACCCATATTCGTGCATACAAATATTTGCACTAAGCGGGGATCGAACGCGTGCCTCCTGCGAAGCGGTCGTTTACTACCGCTACGCCACAGATGCTGTCTGGCTCTCACTCTGTGCCTATACCTATAAATAATGAAATTACCCCGTGTCAACAGATAAAATATTTCATGAGGGAAATACTTATTGGAAAGAAAAATTTCAGTGACCCGCCACATGAAAACTAAATTAAAAGAATATTTATTTGTTTCATTTTTTTTTTTTAATGTTGGGAGATAATTAATAAATTTTATTGTTCAACAATGAAAAATACACTTAATAGGTACAATTTAGAAAAAATAAAGTAATGAAAATAAAAATATAAATATTTACATACATAATGCGTCGTGAAATTCCTCCGCATCGTCGCCGACCGGTAACGTACCCAGAAGGCTGGCTGCATTGCCACGTTGAATGGCAATGCTTAACCGCTGTGCAAGGTAATAACCAGCCTTCTGGTCACGCGTAGCGTCGATCAGCCGCTTTGCCAGATCTTTATAAAGGAAACGGGCACTTGGGCCCCATGTCCCCAACGTTTCAACCCCAAACGGCTCAAAAACATAATCACCTGTTAAGTTACAGTATTTGCGCCGTTTGAGGTATTCCGCAGATGCAGCAGCAGCGCCGGCACAGCCTGCTGTGCTTGGAAGATGTGAAGGCGCAAGGGTGTCGACACACGTTGCGTCCCACACCAAAGGCCTACCCATCTTCCAAGGTAGCAACGACATACCATCCGGTCTCTTGCCATCGTCACGCACCAGCCCATTAGGTTCACGAACGGCTGGCACGCCAGCGGTGACAAGAGCACGGCGGATAATGTCGTTGATGCAGGCGTGTCGCGATATGCGCCCAGCGCTTCTGCTGCATGAAAGGCCATGGTACCCAAGGCTGTCAACAGCTTCACCGCAGTGGCAACGATGGGGAGAAACGCACGGCGCTCCTAAGCGAAGGCAAGTGGCAAGGCGGAAAGTGGTATCGTCCAACATAGTACCTATATTGGGCGATGGGAGTGCCTGAATCCACAGGCCTGACTCCCATTCTCCCACAGCCAGTAGGCGCGCACGCTCTGAAACATGGGAAGATGTGTGTAGTAATCTTTCTCTTACCAGCTTGCAGAGCGGCGCATCTCATTGTCTCTGGGAGAAAAGGTTACCAGGCAACTCGGTGTTGGGACAAGCAACCTTCCAAGCATTAATGGCATCGGACTTACACGACACCTCGGAGTTAACCTGTGTGTTGATAAGAATTTTCCTGGTCAACTCCTCAGTGCCGTGGACCGATGACAAAAATGCTGGAAGGCTAACATCTGAAATTTTGCGAACGCCGAGACCACCCAAGCGAACTGGCAAGGACGCTTGGAGCCAGGCACGGTCGTTCAAGGCCACATTTAATATTCTACTGAGAGTGTTTTGCAGTATTTTGTCAATTTTTGCCAGAAGTGTCAAATGCTGCCAAAACTGGGATGAACGAAGTGCATGAGTAAATTTAGGAACAAAAAGGCAAAACCGAAGTATAGTAAAGGCCGAATGAACACTTATTTTTTGTAAGTGATCTGTGATATTTTCAAAATTTTGAATTTTTTCCTCGATAAATGAATGAAACCCATCTTCCAAAACTGGAGACCCTAGGAGGCGTAGAGTAGCTTTTTCTAAAATTTTGATATTGGGTGCTAAGTCGTTAAATTTTTCAATAGTCGAAGGTCTGTCTGTCGAGTCACCGATAAAGATTTCGCATTTGTCAGAGTTGAGTTGCAAGCCGATGGATTGAAAGGAGATACCCCATTTTGGGCCTGAGTGTACAGACATCAAACCTACCTCAAAATTTTCGTCTATTTTGTGTTATAATTTTGTTTAGACTTCATTACAATCAGCAATGGCAAAGTGCGACAAAAGTTTTAAAATGTGATTTTCATTAATCAACAAGCTTCGTAAACGTTGAATGTAATACTTAATCCGATCTTCGTAAATGCGCTATGATTATGCTTGCTTTATCGATTCGATTATGAAATCAAATCGATAACTAATAACTATGAATTAAAAATTCGTGGCTTTATTAAATGATTTCAAAATATCTATGTAGCATCTTTATTTTCGTTATTCAGTTCACTAATCAGAAAGACACCTGTATCTTTCATAATGGAAGTCAAAATATCGATTGTAAATAATCGTAGTGTATTCAAAGTCTATGTAAATAATCGATCATATATAATTAATAATAATCTGTAACATCATAATATGTCATTTTCACTCCTGTCATTGAAAATGTCGCATTCGCTTTCCTTCGGCTCCCTGAGATCATTGTGTTTTGCTTTTACTCTGGGAATTGTATATGATTTTCGAACTAATTGACCCTTGCTTGATTACCGGACACCGTTATTTGCTACATTTGTTGACCTTGGCCTTAAAACTGGACTAGACTTTACCACATCGACTGAAAGCTATCACAATGAGTCTCTGTGTGAATTGTGGAATTGCTATCGGTTCAATATAATAGGCAGACATTTATTGAACGATGCAGCGATACTAGCTTGCATACGTGAATGGGTCGCACCACAAATAGTAAGTACCTATTCGTTATTTCTCGCTCTTTTGAAATTGTTATTATAATTAACGGTAACAAGCTGTGTGATAGCTGCTATAGAATAGAAATTACTACGAGTCTACCTAATTCCGTAGATAATTATGCGAACTTTTGTATATGACAATGTATTTTGACTGATTATGTGTAACGTTCATGAAGTACTAGCCTATATGACTAATGGAATATTCAGTGCTTAAAACATGATCTCTGTTTAAGGTGAATGCAAATGACATCATTTGCGAATCTTGCTGGATTCAAGCTCAATGTGCATGTTTGGATGAGAACAGACCAGCACAATCACCAGTGGGGCACAGACAAGTGTGTATTCTGTATGTCATTGAAGTGTGCAGAGGTGTGGATACAGACCTCCTACAAGAACTGTCAATATCTCAAACGACTTGGTTGTTAAGAGGAAAAACTACTTACTTTTTTAAATATAATATTCTTTAAAATAATGTTGTTTTATTTTATTACCTACTTATATAATTATTTCTATATTACTACAGCAAACAAGAAAGCCTTGTGGAAAGTGGTAACCGTAGCAAAAGGATGTCACTCAGATGTTGCCGTCTGAAGTGACGGTAGGGAAGGATTGCTTTACCACCTTCAGAGTAAATGTCAGTTGCATATCATAAAACTATAAGGTTTAATATCGTGCAACAAAAAAGTAGCTAAAGCATGTCTTTGCTTTGACATATCAGTTTTATTATTTAGCATATAGTTAATGACCTGCCCTTTTCTATACTAATAAAACCTGCTAACCTACTTACAAATAAAAGCGATACGCGAATAACTTGTGTAGCTATCACACACAACACAACATGAGACGCTGTTTGACCTCATTATGTATTACAACATAACCTCAAAACCTATGAATAATGCTCGATTTAACAAACTTGGCCATTGTGAATCGTCGTGAAAATTAGGCAAACAAAATGTCCTTAGATGCTCTAAATATTGCCTAATTTTCAACCCTGTACATGCGGGCCCAAGATTGTTTGAGAGTCGGGGTTGTCCTTTATTTTTAATTAGTTCTAAGTCTTGTAAAACTGTATGTACATCACCCCCTAGAGTCCCGTCGTCTAGGTACCAAATGTTGAATTTTGAATTTATTTGTTGTATGATGGGATGTATTGCGAGACTAAAGATGAGTGGTCCCAAAGGATCACCTTGCTGACAACCAACTGCTGATTCTAAAAGATGATTCTTGTAAACTAATTTTGCCAAAGAAATGTATAAATATGAGGGGTTTCTAATTTGTTTCATTATTATTTCTTCTCATATAATGCTTATCTTCACTTAGAGTAACGAAAAAGCCTATAAAAATCAGACTTTATTTTCGCATTTATACCTCATTTTGATATAACATGATCGATCAGATAGGTGTTTTAACGCAAGTAGGTATCTAATTAAAACATGACGAGCTCCCCAATAGCTATTAGGGATTATTAAAAAAAGCGAGGTGGTGTGTTTACGATATAAGAGGGAGGTAACTTGATAAAGAGTAATTAGGGGATAAACGTTCTATTACTTAAAGTTAATTAATTAGACTCCGTCCTCGCACTCATCAACTCAGGTCAAATTATGTGAATTAGATAGTAGCGATGACAAGCTAAGTGACCTTTTCAGACCTATAGATATAGGTATGTAGAGTCGGTGTCACAAATATCTTGTGTTAACTTTTTAAGTTTGAAGGTTCTTTCAGCCAATATTTAGGAGATTATGGACTATTCAGAATAAAAACAGCAAAACAGTAATTTAGAATTAGAAAGTCATTTATTTTTCAGTGATACCACATGCAGAAAAAAACTACTAGCTACATAAGTTGCCATTTAAAAGCTCACGATCGATTATTGTTTTTCAATATTACGATATTTTATATCTTGACTACAAAGTTTCATAGTTTTAAGATCATTTAACAGATACCTGTTAAAACCATGGAATTAAGATCATTTTGAGCACTTTCTTCATCAAGATCAAAAGGTATGATACTGACTGTACAGTGGGCTGCAGAAATCTGTACCTATACAAAATGAAACTAAAAACTGTAAATACGAATAAGTAGGTAAATGCATAATTCTTCTTCTGTGTGTACTTCTTTTACTTCTTTATAACATTCTTTTTCATCCTCTCACTCCAGTCTACTTAAAGGATCGCTTCAACTTTCTATGCGACACTCATTCAAGGACTTTGAGATCATCAGGAAATCTGCAACTGAAAATGCCAAGACACTCCACAATGTTCATGGACAAATCCTTCACTGTCCAAGCTGTCCGATTGTGGAATGCCTTACCGGTCACTATAAGACGTGCGCAATCACTGCCAGTCTTTAAAAAAATGGTTACGGCCCACTATTTGCAAGAAAAATAGTGTCTGAATGTGTCTATATTAGAACTGTGTCCCATAGTATGTATCCTCTACGTATATATATTATTACGTATAAGAACTATATAAATTTGTAACTCCTTTTAAGTATTTACTGTTATTTATATTACCAATGTCTTCTGAAATATTATTAGTATGTATTCTATATTCTATAATATACCTACATATAAGTACTCCTAATATTTACATATCTAATAATTCTTCTAAAAAAAATCATTATAATAATCTCTCAGTACACCAAACTGTCCCTAATCTCTCTGTCTGAGTCTTACTCCATCCTATGGTTGCCTGTAAGAGATTGCCTCAGAGCGATAAGGCCGCCAATTGTGTACCACATAAATTGTACCTTTTAGTTATTGTAAATATCCTTGGTAAACAATAAAGAATTTTTTATTTTATTATTTATTTATTTACCTACCTACTTAATAGGTATATTTTATTAGTTTTATGAACAGAGGTTACGTACGTCATCCTCACCAGTTAAATTAGACTTAGATGCTCAAAGGGTTATAGATATTATTGAGGCTCCTTCAAACATGTGCAAACAACATTTTCAAACTTTCTTCAGTTAGTTTCGTAGAAATAAAATACTAGACCTGGCCAACAAAAGATTACGCAAAAAATTGGCGCCAAATTTAAAAAATCAATACGTTGCAACACTGAATATACACCGAAATAACATCTTTTTTGGTCGTATCACACTTTTACTAGTTTTTTCTGTTCTGTGGAAATAACGGAATCGATACTAGAATCTTTTCCTATTGGGCATGCATGAAAACTAGCCTATAATGGTACATGGCCAGAGTCTAGTCAGTGTTGCAACCTGTTGGGTTTTCAAATTTGGCGCCAACTTTTTGCGCCATCTTTCATTGCCCAGTCTAATAGGTCAGTTTTATGTTTGAGAAGTTCGTAACTAAGTCGTAACCGACAAGTTACTACATTGCAAAGTTAAGCAATATTGGCCAAGTCAGTCTCAGCATCAGATAATGGTCACCACCATTATCAACACGTTGAGACTGGGCCTTCTGCCATACCAGTGGCGCGGGGTCCCTACAACACGATTCCTGCCGGCGTGCAAACGGAAGACGCGAGAGAGATGTTTACATGTAGGCTCAAACATTACCACCGGATTCCCTTTTAAAATTCTTCACCTTTCGCCACTGTACCATACTAACAACTGTCATTACGGGTACGTTACGAGTGTTACGACAGCTTGATTTAAACCCTAAAAACTCCGGCCTACCTACAAAACTTCTATATCGCCAGTGGATTGTCGAGAATGGATGGCAGTCGCTACAAGGAAAATATCGGTGATGCGAGCGAGGACACAGAGCTGCACACGCTGACCGAGTGCCCGGCGTGGGACACGCCGAGGCGGGTCCTAGTGGCGGCTCTGGGGGTGGGAGTCCTCACACCCGTCACGTTGCTCACAGCGATGGTAAGATGCGCGAACGCTTGGGGTGCGGCTGCCTTCTTCTGCGAGCAAGTAATGCTCGAGAAGGAGGCGGCCGGTCGGGTCCGGACTAGACTCCGGGCCCGAGAAGCCCGCGCCGAGCGAAGGCGAACCGGACGTCGGAGGTCGCAGAACGACCTCCGTCCTCCATGAGCGCTGGCCTGAGGGTGACCGGTGGAGCCGCCTGTCACCCTAGCAGAAGCAGGCCGCGGCGGCGGCGCAAAATGCGCCTCCCCGTAACCGGGGCAAGATGTGGACACAGTGGTCCCCACAACCCGAAGGGGGCCATCTCGAAGGAGATGGTCCTGGGTCTGCCGGGGTGCGAGAGATATGCTTTTGGCAATCTCACCTCCGGCAACCAAAGACCCAAGACGGCGTGCGTTTTAGTCGGTTCGAGTCCGACGTAACCGCCTTCACCGGCTCCGTGGGGGTGGTATACGTGGGGATTTTTCGCACGATAAAAAAAATAAAAACACGGAAAATATCGAAATTCGTGCGCTTCGTTGTTAGTTAGACTGAAAAACTGGCCCTCGTTTCTACTAAAGCTAAACCACTGACTGTGGTGCCACAATCACTGCAAAATAGACATTAAATTTTAGACTTTATTTCTATACTCTTATAGTTCAAAATGAAATGAAAAACGTTTCATTACACTTTATCATTCACTCTGTTAAGTCATTTAATTTTAAAGTCTATTATTTAATGCCGTTTTTTCAGGTCTCACGACTGTAGTTTGGCTTTAATAGATTCGACGCCATGATCACAACTGAGTGGGAAATAACTGGAAAGATGACGTCATTGTTTGTTTCTGACGTGATTGGTCATAATAGGCAAATTACCGTTGAACGACAGTAGTTTTTATACTGTAGAGGCTCTCAGTTCATATTGATTTCATATTTCGTGACAAGGAAGCTTTAAGGGAGAAAGAGGGCAGGATGTGACCAAATTTTTGACACTGATTTAAATAAGTTGTGAATAATTCGTCTATTACGTCGGTTTATAAGTACCTATAGGTACTACTAAAACAAGCAGAACGGAACGCAGAGACTAGTTAATGAATCTCGACACTTATCTGTATAACAGTAGCGCGTCTTTGTGTAATGTTCAAACAAAAAGTTACTGATTATTTATTGATGGTTCATCAGTGGTTTTGGCGATTATTACGAAGTAGGCGGTACATACCTAAATTATTATATACAATAATATATATCACTATACCTATCGCTGACATAAGTACCTACTCGATGATGAACAGCTTCTATGGCACGTTGTTGGCAAATCTCCAATGTCATACTCATAATTATAACATTGTTCTACCGCCAACACACATACAAATTAGGTATACCTACTGCGTAGTTGGTATATCGCGTAGTGAATATATAGGTACACGAAGTGCCACTGACTGACCTCCGTCCCCCATGAGCGCGGGCCTGGGGGTGACGGGTGGAGCCGCCTGTCACCCCAGCAGAAGCAGGCCACGGCGGCGGCGCGCTGAATAGCGCGCCTCCCCATTCCGGGGGCGAGTTGGGGACACCGTTGTCCCCCCTCCTGAGGAGGGCCAGACCGTAAGGGATGGCCCTGGGTCAGCTGGGGTGCGAGGGATATGTCTATGACAACCTCACGTCCGGCCTAGCACCAAGACCTACAGTCGGCGTGCGGTTTTAGTCGGTTCGAGTCCGACATAACCTCCCCTTCCGGCTCCGGCAGGGGGGGTATCCGAGGGGATTTCCGCACGAAAAAAAAAAAAAAAAAGGTACACGAAGTGCACCGCACCATGGATACTTATACTGAGTGATCTTAAAATCGTTTCGGATAATAAGAATTTGGGCACAGTTTCGAAAGCAAAATCATCTGGAAGTATTAATTTGGCGAAAGAAGATAAAAAAAATGGAAAACCCCCATACATTTTTCGTTTCATCTGAACATTCCTATACATTTTCATTTTTTTTTCTTTCGCCAAATTAATACCTCGAGATGATTTTGCTTACCTTATAATATCGTAATTTCACAAACAGTTTTTGATTGATTTTTGGTCTTCTTTGTTCTTAGTAGAGCGCTACGTAGCGAGAGCGTCTACGATGTAGTCTCGTAGCAGTTACGAGAACTAGGTTACGATATTATATATGTTTAGTTTCCAAATTTTCAGAAATATACATTCGAATTACAAAAATAAAAGTAAGTTTGACGTAATTCAACCATTTATTTATTTCATAGGCGAGTATTAGCCAGCCTTTATTATTTATTTAAACTCTGGTAAAGAAACTTACATTGTGGCTATTTAGGCGTTCTATCAGTGTAATTAATCTGTATATGTAAGCGAAGGGCCGGCGGGGGCACGTGCCGCCCTCGGCCTTGACGACAAGCTCCTGTTAACTATACTCGCTTATACTTAGAGGTACACCTGTGAGCGAGGACCTTCGTCCTATAGCCGCGCAGATATGCCACACGCCCCGCCGTGCCTCTCCGCCACCGCGCACGCGCGTCGCTTTGACAGCCCGATCGTGCCAACACGTCCCAATTATTTCCCTCAGTTCACTTTACTATATTCAACGACATATATTCCTCGAAGGAATAACAGTGGCGGGAACGTGATTCCATGGTGCGCAGCGATGCGTACCAAAGGCTCCGAGTGAACCAGAATGGTTGCCAGCATCGGCATCATTAATCCAAATAATGGTAAACATTTTTTTGTCACAAAACCTTGCGCGGAGTTGTCAAGTTGTGTCTTATGTTTGGTGTGTACAGTGGAGGCGAGCGCGTATATCAGCGCTGTAGCTGCCTTCGCGGGTGTGGTGCTGGTGGTCCTCCTGTTCCTGAGCCGGAGGTGGTGCTACTCGGCGGTGTTCGGCCGCAAGTGCTGCGATGACATCCTCGCAGTGAACCCTCATGTACCAGCCCCCTGCCTCACGCTCGACAATGCTCAGTTCGGTAAGCTAACAAGCCTTTGTTTTGCTTCTGTGTTAACAAGCTACTGTATGTCTAATTTATATTTCATTAGTCATAACGATTTTCTTTGTTGCTAACACGATAGTTGGTCTATAGGTATACCAAATTTCATTATACTAGGTTTAGGTATTATATCTCTCGTTAAAGTGTAATCTATAGAATTATAAAATCCTTTACCTTTATAAATAAACCTCTGCTTATCGATTTTGTGATTAATAATGTAATAACATTTCTATTTCGTTATAGAGAGAAGTAATTTGTGGCAGTCTTTGTGTAGCCTAGAGACAACTAGGTAACTTTTTTAGTGTTTAATGTACCGTCAAGGGCGAAGAGTACGTCATGAAGGTCTTGTATAAAATTTCTTTGTTTGACTTGTTATTTGTAGGTGTTTGTTTACACATATACTTAGATATACTTTTGTATTATATGTAGAAGACAAATAGGTTTCCGCTAGTTGTTAGTGGCGAGGGTGTTTTGGTATAGCAGCTTTAGTTGGGGTTAGGGCTATATTGTATATCGATTGACGTTGTCCGTACGTCTGTGTTGTTATAGATGCTTTGTCGAAACCGAACCATTACCCCGAACGAATATTCACGTTCGAGGCGTCCGACTCTGATGAGGAGCTGCGTATGCGCATACAACAGGTGAGAACGACACGTACGACATTACAATTAGACCCCTTTCCGCTGTCATGGCTACCTACACGCTTTTATTTGGTTTTTGTTTGTGAACCTGTGTATGTGATGTTAAAATTATTGTAAGTATGCATCGGTAACAGATGCGCAAATAATACATACATTATACTTTTTTTATCGTGCACAAAACCCTCACATATACACGTACTGGAGGTGGTTCTGTCAACTCACGCTGTCTTTGGATCTCCGGTTACCGGAGATGATATTGCCGGAGACATATCTCTTGCACCCCAGCTGACCTAAGGGCACCTCCTTCGAACTGGCCCCATTCGGGTACCTACATTATACTTGGTTCATACAGTGACATATTTGACCAATCATAAAACATGAAATATAATGGTAATTATCGTCGTCCCAAATGCTTTAACTCAATTTCAATACGGCGCAATGTTCAGTCTATATAGCTTCATATCTAAACAATGTTAAAATGACTATAATAATAAAGGAGTTAAATAATAAATATTCCACAACATTCTACACAACGCTATCTGGACCCATGGTAAGCTTTTATAGCTTGTGTTATGGAATCTAGAATGCGGATAAACATACTTATATACTTTTTTTAGACAAATAGCCATATTCATGCATACAAATATTTGCACTGAGTGGGAATCGAACCCGCGCCCTCTACGTGGTAGTGGCGTGCGCTACCGCCACGCCACAAAGGCTTATTATATTAATATCCACTTAATTAACTTCTGTTTACTCAATTTCCTGTGGTCCTGCGTGCACCGAAGATGAAATTCCGGTGCCACAGTTATAAATCATAAGATAACTAATTTGATTAGTATCTTAGCGGCAGAATACCTGCGACGGCGATGCAATGTTAAATTATCGTTGAATGAAGAATGTATTAGCATATTCTGTTAGTAAATTACCTATCACAATCTGCCTTCTAACTATCTAATATCGTATGCAGGCGAACATGATAGTTGCTTACAAGGAATTTCATGAATTGCAAATTAGATTTACCTACCAAGTAATTAGCATTTACAATGGGCTGTATCTTAGACGACATAGCATTCATTTATGTAGTTTTAGTGACATTTAAATAAGCATGAAACATATTATGAAGTTTGTAGATTTATTTTTATTATTCATCATATTATTCATATTTTAGCACTGTAAGGAAAATATTTGTCAGCGTTAAATTGTGTTATCATCAGTTTGAAAACATTTATGGGGTAACTAATTTATTCATTTATTTCATCAATAAATTTATTGATTAATTGGATAAAATAATAATTACGTACAGTCGCCGTCCATTTTAGCTTAACTCATTCCAAACTACGGACTTGAAAACTATACGTAAGTAAAATATTAGACAGAAATTGAATATATTTAATGTTGATTTGGTCCAAGAACTTACAAAAATAATGAATGAAATGGTGTATCCATTTATGTATATCGTATCTATTTATAAATTAATCAATATAAATGTCGCATGTAAAGTTAGCGATCAGCAAATTTTGAGGGTGACTGTAACAAACCAACATAGGTACATGATCTTCATATCACCTGTAAATTGTCACGTTTATAAAACTAATTTATAACAACAACTTCACATCTAAAAAAATCAGGTCACAATTTTCTTTCTTTAAAAATAGAACAATTTAAATAGCTCCTTCTCCCCAGGACAAGGAAGAAGTGGAATGTCATTACGAGGAGAAGAACGAGAACGCCTGCTCATCCAAACTGGATGTGGAACTAGTAGAGACAGCGCTGCGAGAGACTACGCTCAGGGAGACGAGGATCGATGAGGTGCAGCCTCAGAGAGCCGAGTACATTCACACGCTTGAGGCGCAGAGCAGCGTCGATAGCGATGTTATTGCACATAATGTGAGTATTAAGTATAAAGATAACGGGAATTAACGCGATCATAGTATAGATACATTCCAGGCCCTCGATTCTACTAATGCTAAACCAATGTGATGTCACCGTCATTGCTAAGAAGAACATTAAATTTTAGACATTATTTTTATACGCTTAAAGTCCAAAATGAAATGAAAACAGTTTCATTACGCTTTTTCAATTACTCTGCAAAAAGTTATTTAATTTTGAACTTTAACTGCATAAATTAAAAGTCTATTATTTAACGCCGTTTTTTGCTGCGGCTGTGGCGCCACTGGTATGACTAGCAGAATCGAGGCCCAGGTTACATCGGCCGTGGTCACGCGCTGACTGGCTCAGTAGTAGGTAGGCTCAAAGGTACCTATGTACCTATACCATGATCGCATTAATTCCCGTTATCAATGTTGTATATCATGGAACGCGAGAGTTTAACAGTTAGATTAAGTATAATATCAATCAATAAACAGATTTCAATTTTAGTATATATATATCCAAAACTAGACGCAGCAAGTGTCTGGTATGTATACGGTATAAGTTGACATACCTTGTCTTGCCATAAATACTGTAAAATTGAATAAACAAAACAGTTTTTTGTTATGCATTTTGTTATTGCAGTGTATTGCCAGACACAAGCCTCTCCTAATATGCGCCATTGCTCCCGATCCTCCACTGTACCCAACCAGTAATATCCCAGCCACTTTCTTCAGGTAGGTAAGTCTGGCTAGGTAGCACCCACGGCCGTTATACAAACATTTGCACTGAGCGGGAATCGCTCCGCGGCGTAGCAGTAGAAGTACTCGTAGCTCCACCGCTACGCCACAGGGGTCGTCAAATTATCAGTACAATATATATTCAGTATTTTATTTCTGTGTATGGTCCCTTTTTTTTCGTGCGGAAATCCCATCGGATACCTCCCCTGCTGGAGCCGGAAGGGGAGGTTATGTCGGACTCGAACCGACTAAAACCGCACGCCGACTGTGGGTCGTGGTGTTAGGCCGGATGTAAGGTTGACATCGACATATCCCTCGCACCCCGACTGACCCACGGCTCTCCTCGGGAGGAGGGACAACGCCACAACGGTGTCCCCAACTCGCCCCCGGAGCTGTGTATGGTCCCAAATCCCAAGTCCTCGACTCGTTCTGGATTGATATACTTTTGCATTTTGTGCTTATGCTAACTTTTCCTAAAAGTAGAATTAGATCGTAAAACGAGAACATCCCAAATGTGACGCGTCCTTTACAGGGGACAATCTTCAATCCAACTGAGCGAGCTTTTTGCTATTGCTTTGAAATACGATGTATTACTTGAAAACTGTCTACAAATTATGACGAAAGCCCGTAACTTATTACGTAAATGTGTAACTTATTAAAGAACTTCAGTATTCCATTACAAGGTCAATCGATTTATACGGCCTATGTCATGATGCGTAATAAAGTCCGTCTATAAAGTGGAGTGGACGACGAAAGAGAGAGGGTATACTTTATACGTGAAATAAAATAACTTATTAAGTTACAGTATGGACGATTCTTTGACTTTGTAGTAAATCTGTGATTTAAAAAATGATTTTCCAAGAAGGAAAATTTTTAAACATCGAATTAATATTCGAAATGTGACTCGTTGAACGCTCTTTTTTTTTCAAACTGCGACTCACTGCTACAGTTTTTTTTTTTTCAAATTAGGCACAATGCACTTGCAGCCGCTTGCTGCTAGCCGCTAGTAGGTACGTTGGGAACTTAATTAACAAAGTATACTTATATTACTAATATTCTCGTTAACTTTTAAGAGCGGGTTCGCTACTGCCGCCATTAGGTAATTAGATTGATTGAGTGCGGCTGTTCAAAATTTTAATTGGGCACATTGATTAAATTTATTAATTACGAACTTACCAAAGTTAGAAGAAGCAAGTCGTTGTTCAGAATAAATCGTTTAATTAAGTTTTTCTACGACTTTCCTTGTACGACTGTATAGTTATTGTAGGTTGAAGAAATTTACCAGCACGAATGGTCCTGCTTGCGTTGTCATACCACCCCCTCAGTTAAAATCAACTTTAAGTAACAAAATGTTCATGTTCATTTTCACACAGTTTCTGAGTGTGTTCTAGATTCTAACCAGAACCCAGACCAGACCATATTCATTCCCCATACTCTTACTTCCCTTCCCCCATACTCTCTTGCATTTGATAATTCAAGAATGAGATCTCTGGTATCACAAAAAATCATAGGCTGCAATAACTATATACCTACCTATCATCGAGTGGATCATGTATTTATTCTAAACTTAATAAATTCGATATAAAAATGGTATCACCTGCAACAAAGGATCTGTTTCGCGACGTGCATCTCATTCAGAGTGTTTCAAGTCGAAATATTCACTTTTCTGCTTGTCCAGGACACGTCCCTGCTCTGTGGCGAAAGCAGTGGCTCTCAAGAACGTGGTACAGTAGAACTGACCGTACTGTACGATGCACCTGTTAGGAATATGACCGTACACATATTGCAGGCTCGGACTTTACCACAGAGGACCGAAGGACAAATCCTGCAAAGTCAGGTAATTCAACCAGATTTCTTTCTACTGTGTCAAAATTCTGCACAATAGATATTAGACCCATGAGTGCACAGGGTCCTCTACCTATCCTTGGGGCCCATACCAACCCCGTCTGCTAGTCGGTGTGGACTGATGGCTTTCCTCTTGGGCATCAGGGTCAGACAGTAGTCACTTACGGAAAAACCGAGATAAACCAAAATGGAGAGATGGAGTTGAAGAGTGAAAAATAGTCGCAAACGGGATTGGGCACTCAAATGATGATTATGACCACAACAATAGTACCTATGGAGATACCTGGTTGTTGTCAGTTAGGCTTTTTTTTATCGTGCGAAAAATCCCCACGGATATGTAAGTTGGGCTTGAAAGTTTTACAGATTTTCAAGGAGTTATTCCTGCCGTTATTTGAATCTTAAGAACAGACGTAACATTGTGTTTAAAATGTATACTTTCAGGTTCGAGTTGTTTTGTTGCCACTGAAGAAACAAAAATACAAGTCGAAAATAAGGAATGGTGAAAATCCTCAATACATGGAGAGCTTCGTGTTTCATAAGATCAATCCAGGTAACAAATATAATAATGCTACTTTTCATAAGATCAGTTTCGGTCACGATAGCAATTGATTTTCATAATTAGGTACGTATGTAGTTATAAAAAAATATTCTTATAACATTTGGCTACTAGAGAATTGCAGTAAAAGAGTATTTTTCTGTATATTTTTTGTAAACTTTAATTATTATTGACGTAACTTTATATATTACAAATGCACGTCTACCTATGATGTGGTAATCTCACATCTTTGTCCATTCCTCAATTGAAATATGTAGCAAATATCGAATAAAAATTACCTCGGCGTAAGCATTAATATTGCCTTTCCTCTCATTAAATTGTCTCTCTCAGAGGACGTCCACGGTCTGGGTCTGCGTGTGCGCATCTACGGTTGCGAGCGCATGCGTCGCCAGCGCCTGCTGGGCGAGGCGGCCGTGTACTTCGCCACGCTGAACCTCGAGCTGGAGAACCAATTATGGCTGCAACTCACGCCCCGACAACATCAACAGCTCAACCTGCAGGTAAGAATTTTGATTATCTCCACTTCTGTGTCTGTATTAGGTATTTACTAACTTTTCAAACCGGAGCCGAGACGTGGACACTTACGGTACGGTTGGTACACCAATTCAAGGTCGCTCAGCGTGCTATGGAAAGAGCTATGCTCGGTATATCTCTGAGGGATCGAATCCGAAACGAAGTAATTCGGCAGAGAACTAAAGTTATCGACATAGCTCAACGAATTAGCAAGCTGAAGTGGCAGTGGGCTGGCCATATCTGCCGTAGGACCGATAACCGTTGGGGGAAACGAGTCCTTGAGTGGAGACCGCGAACCGGCAAACGTAGTGTGGGGCGCCCTGCGACTAGATGGAGCGACGATATACGCAGAGTGGCTGGTGGAGAGTGGAGGAGGACAGCCGAAGACCGGGCTAAGTGGCGTGTCATGGGAGAGGCCTATGTCCAGCAGTGGACTGCCGCGGGCTGATGATGATGATGATGATGATGAACTTTTCAAAAGGGAACCGTCAGGACAACAAAACTTACCTCGATCGAGTAACACGATGACACTATACTACCCATGGGCAAGCCAGCAGGCATTATGTTATAAGGACCCCCTCTGCCCCTACTGACTAATATAAGTAAATCATCCAAGGCTTTTAATTTGGAGCACGGGGTTTGCTTATAATTTTTCTTTAACAAATTTCAACTATTATGGGTGAGACTACTGGCCCAGAGGTTAGCCAGCGTTAGATTAGATCTTCGTCAGTTGATCACGTGTTTGAAATTAAGTCTCATCAACGCATACTTACGCACATATTTCATTGCGCACTGTTTCAATTCCTCAATTCGAGATATACGCAATTAGGCGTTCATAGTAAACGCTCTCCAATTCATAGGAATAAACCTAAAATGTTCTTTTCAGCTTCCAAAACTAGAGTTGAACCATTCGCACTCAATACCTGGAGTGCTCGCAAGTCCATCCTCCGTCACGACTGTGACAACTCCTGGCGCCACCGGAGCTGGCGGGGAAGCCTCCAGCCTCGCAAGGTCTGACTCGGCCTCATCTTGCTGTAGTGCTCGCTCCGCTCCTGAACTACTGCTGGGCTTACAATACAATTCCACTACCGGACATCTTTCTGTAGAGGTAAGTTATGTGGACCAAAGAAGAGTTGTCAACTAACACCAGGTAAATCCTAAAAGTCAGTTTCTTTGCGGCAGCCTTTCCAACCAAAAGTGAGCAAAAAAAATTGGAAACAAAAAAATAGACGATTTTATAGGGTACCAATGGACACTGTTGATACTGCTGAAGGCTCCGCCTACTACGGGAACCAAAGCAATATACATAAATATAGGCAGTTGAAGCAGTAGTCGATGCTATCAGTACAAGTTCGACTTTTGAACATGTGGCAAAAGAAGTAGTTATGAAAATTAAGGCCAGTGACTCTCACAAATCATACTCGTACTAAATTGAGCTCATTTTCACGATAGGTGTAGATTATCGACGAATACTCCATCTTGAAATGTAATTCAAAATGCGAAAATTCCCTGTTTGTCTCATGGACTGTGCTACAGAGTCATATTAACTAGTTTGATATTAAGATAGATGTACAGAAAAAATATCTGCAGAACAAAAGGATTATATGGTTAACTAAACTTCTATTACATATTTACATTGTTGTTTGTCCTTAGATAATAAAAGGAACTCACTTCCGTAAACTATCGCCGAACAAGGCGCCTGATACTTACGTGAAGATGAGCCTCATTAACTCACTGGGCATGGAGATGGGACGCTGCAAATCCACCACACGCCGTGCTCAATCCAACCCACTCTATAAGGAACTCTTTATATTTCAGGTACCCTTTATCCTTAGTTACTTTTAAATTTGATTATGCACGGATTTTTATATGAAATATGGAATTTACTGGCCTAAACTATTGGAGAGACTTAAACTGTTTTTATTTCATAACAAAGCAAGTAAAGAAAAATGGCCCCGCGTTGGGCGCCATTGTAAATTACTTTTGATGTTTCACATTCTCTTAGTGTCGATACACCTTCCAAATAGCTTTGCTAATAACATAATAATGCTTGGTCCACATTGCAGGTAGCCTTATTTCAGCTAAGCGAGGTAACTCTGATGATATCGGTGTGGTGGCGTCGCAGCGTTAAACGGAACGAGATGGTCGGCTGGTTCTCTCTTGGACACTCCTCCTCTGGCAGGGAGGAGGAGAGACACTGGCAGGAGCTATGTGAGCGGCAGGGGGCAGAACAGGTAAATACTCGTAATATAATCTCTTTCACAATATTGCTCACTAGCTCTGTATACAGAACTACTGGTAATATAGACTTTTATAAGCACAGGCTTTCTTTTTTCATCCAAGTGTCAATCCCGGTAATTGCGGTAACATTGCACTTTGGAGCCTGGAGTCCGACTCTATCATCTTTTTCACATTGGGTTTTTTTGTCTTTAATTGAGTAACAACGATCTCACTCGCCAACTCCAGAGGAAAGCCTATGCTAAACCCTTGTCCGTCAATCAACAGGTATACCTACTGGGTTACAAGTGAAGTTGGTCGGTCCCAAAAGTTTTGCCGACCCGATGATGTCTATGATGTGACTTTCAACATGTTATTACATGTAGTGACTTGCTCGTGGCAGGTCCAGCGCTGGCACGTGCTGCTGGACTCCTGACGCGCGGACACGTAGTGAGGCGACTGCGCTCGCCGGAACTGACTCGCCCGGGCCCCAGGTCCCGGCCACTACGCCCCCCGCCCGCGGCCGGCCGCACCGCCGGTGCTTTTGCGCGTCCAGCGCCCGCCGGCCGTCGCGACGTGACGTCATCTACTCGTTTGATGTTAAATGCGTGTCGCTTACGTTTTTATGTCGCACGCAGTTTTTCTTTGCCCGTCGGATACACCGTGTGGTCACCACCGTTGCATTTGATATCTTTGTATCAATCTTGCACCAGCGTTATCCAATACTTGGGATTTGATCAGGACACGCCTGAATTTCTACATTTTTCTTATAATATGGTGTGCTTTTGTATGTTGGACGGGAAATGTAAATGTTTTTAAGGAAACTTCCTCCTGCTATAGCTTGATTTTGAGAGTATTTTAGTACTTAATTTCTTGTTTGGAAGATTGAACGATGACGTTTTTGTAGTGTTTATATGATGATGAAGACTTGGAGCGCACAATACTTGTGAGATAGAATAATTAAACTAGAAAGGATATATATATGAATCATATTAATATACATACCATACATTGTACCTTTAAATACAGTTTTTTCTAATACCATGATTAAACGTATACTCCTCGTAAAAAAACGCGTAAGAAAAATTTCAATTTGACGACGCATCTCGAAGGAAACGATGTTTTACAAATTCAATTAATTTAGTACCTACTACATACATTAACTATTACATAATATTAATCAGGAATCTCATACAGTTTAATATTAAATAGCTTTGGCATTTTTGAAATATAATAATAATATTATTCACAACTCTATGACAATTCAGATTTATTAATTTAACTACCTACAACCTGTGAGTACGTGTGTATGTATGAAAATTGCACAAAGAGTAACGGTTGATATTGATATTATCATAGAAAATATATTTACAATTACATATTATCTATATAAAATTTTCAACGATAAAGAGATTATAGATATATATTAAAATGCTATGCTATATATTAAAGTTATTTCATTTGAAAAAATATATATTATTTATTAAAAAGCTTGAAATTATAGTGAATATATTGCCATAATATTGTTTGGTGAAATGTTATAATATAATATAGATACTACTTATATAAAATTATATTTGTATTATTTATTTTATTGCACCGATACAGGTCTGGATCACCGGGTACCGGATCCCTGCTTTTAATAACGAGCGCGGAAGCGTGCTCCATTTTGTATTCTGACGTGTCTAAAGGATTAATTTATATATTATTATATTATCTGAAGGCTTCATTCCCTTATTATTTTAGAATATATCTTTAGCATGCATGGTTAGCTATTGTACTCATATATTGTATTTATGGCAAATAGACGAAAGATTTGCTAGTAAGCGGAACAATTATAGTAAGTACTTAAGTATTACGATACTCTAATATGTAACACCAAATTCGTGAATCTCTTTAAAGAGACTATTATGAACCGTAAAAGTGATATATTAATATTATATACCAATTTGAATGTGTAAAAGAATTGGACAGTTATATATGTTAAATTAAATGGATACGTCAACACGAACTATAATAAAAATGCGATGCATCTGTAATTTCCGTTCTGTGTATTCCTCTGTTTTTTGTTAACTGTGAAATCTTTGACTCTTCTCTATATTTAAAATTAATATATAGAACATTGAACATTCTAAAGAGAGTAATTACTATTACTATACACTATTGAAAAATGTATAAAAAATATACATTTTCTAATAGTTAACGAAATATATATACCTACCTACATAATTTTATAAATATAACGTACAATATAGGTACATTTTTCTACATTTTATAGGCCTCGCATAAAACGTCGATCATTACCAATTACTACAAAAAAATATAAAAAGCAATAAAAAAATCACACTTTATGGAAGATGATTCTATATTTACATTATGTTAGTGAAAGACACACGCTAAGTATTATATATTTATATAAAATATAAATATTATAAATATATTATAATTTATTTATACGTTATAAATATATATTATATAATCTAAATTCTATAGCAGCATTTAGGAGATTGTAGAGATGTATAAACAGCCGGTTTGCTCAGTACTTGCGGCTCAATTCCCCAATGTAACGGGCTTCTTTTATAGTCGTAGCCATGTTTTATTGTGTATTTAGATATCTCATAAGATTCGAAATGTTATATGAATTTAAAGTCGATCCCTCTCTACATTTGACATTATTGTTAGAGTGCGGACTCGGTAATATGCACATTAACTAGATAATCTGCAGATTACGTGATACGATCAATTAAAGTGCGAAATTCTTTGAGATCTATTTCGCACTTCACCTAGTTAATCTGCACTCTAACTGATTTTCTTACATTAACGGTAACATATACAATATGTATATTTATTAATATATACTTAAGTATCTCTTAAATTATTAAAACACTGAAGCCAAAAAGAATAGTACCTGCTCTATGAACAAACAATAATTAAGTTTAATAATAATGAAATATACAAAGAGTACAACACTTTTTTTAATCGTGAATATTTTTATTATAAGCACCTATATTTATCATGGATTTAACTAAATTCATAGAGTGATGGTGCTCTCTGTTCAAAAACACGTAGGTAATACGCTTAACCGGATAAATTGTTGTCTTGAGTTAGTCATCCTGATAATCGAGAATCCGTTTAATCGAAGCTATTCAACTTTGCTTGCGGATATCCGGATATACACAAATCCGTATAATCAAGCCTGAAAAGCAAAGAGCGGCATATTGGATAGTGGATCGTCCAATCGCCTTTAATCGAGTTGACTGTTGCTTATTGTTGAACATAGATTATTTAGTTGGCATTGTGCCCATTGTGGTATTTCTTAGTGTGTATTATGATGTATTTATCGATCTTATGCTGTATCTTGCCACAGTAGTAATTTGACTATGTGCATAGAAAAGTACTCTTTTTTTAGTTTTAATGTGTATTTATGAATATTGCCCACCACAGTCCGTGGAGATATTATACTTGTGTATACAATTTTATCTTCACTTGTTTTTTAATAGATCGAAGTGATGTGCCGGATATCCGTACCCGCCGATATTTAAGGGAATAGAAAGATCCGTATCCGTTCACTGTTACTTTTGTCACTGATTATTACTTAACCTACCTTTTTCATTTCCTTTTCCTTATTTCATTGATTCAAATTCTATTCTAATTGTCCATTTGGAGAAATGTTTTAATAAATGCGTATGGAAACTTCTTAAAATTAACCGATGCAATTGTAATTCCATCGTGCGGCTTAATTTTACATACTAGTTATAACATTTATAACATTTTCTGTCACGCAAAGTATCACGTGGCGTCAACTATCATTCGAAGGTTAGTAAGAAAGTTTAGATCCGTATCCCTTACCGCGGCTATTGGTAGGTACCAAATATTCGCGGATATATACATTTCTAACGATCCGGCACATCACTATATGAAAATACTCTTTTGGAGATACATTCAAGTTATTGTATCGTTACGGATATTATTGTTAGTGTAATCGTTATCGATATAATGAATGTTTAAATGGCCCCAGATAGATTCTGTTTTACTTTACCTAGTATTAGCAATTTCGTCTCGGCGATTACTCTTTATTGAATAGCTGGTAATCTAAAATCGTTTTGGTGTTATAATTTGCATGACTGACAGTTACCATGTATATTAAAATTGTACGATATTGTTTGAAAGTATCAATCTTATGGAAACTTTGAACGTTGTTACCTATTACAAAAATATGTAATGAGAATTTCTCAATAAAATCACTTTATACATTTTTCCTAACTGCGTCTTTTATTTCTAAAATAATAATAAATATTCCACAACATTCTACACAACGCTATCTAGACCCATGGTAAGTTTAATTAGCTTGTGTTATGGAATCTAGAATGCGGATAAACATACTTAGATACTTTTTTTTTGTAAATATATACATATGATACATAGAAACACCCAGACCAGTGCAAATAGCCATATTCATGCATACTAATATTTGCACTGAGCGGGAATAGAACCCGCGCCTCCTGGCAGTCCGTGGCAGTCGCGTGCACTACCGCCACACCACAGAGGCTGCTGTAAACATTATCTACTAATTTACTACATGAATCGTCACTCAGGTGATTGATTCTCCAGTGGTGTAGAGCTAACGTTCGCGGTTCGAGTTTGAGTTCCGCTCAGTGCAAATATTCATTTGCATGAATATATTTATTTGCTGTGGTCTGGTTGTTTCCAAGTATATTATATAAGGTATACGGTAGTTTACTTTTATGAAATGTCAAAACGGGAAGTTCCGTGGAAGCTTGTATGAAAGATAGAAATATGAGGTCACATTATGTAATCACCAAATAATAATTCAGTAAAAGAAATATAAATAAAAGTTATAAAATGAGAGCGGACATAATTTTCCCAGCTCTGTACTATGGATTTTTTATTTAATAAACTCAATTAAATAATTAA
Source organism: Eilema sororculum (assembly GCA_914829495.1). Taxonomy (NCBI): domain Eukaryota; kingdom Metazoa; phylum Arthropoda; class Insecta; order Lepidoptera; family Erebidae; genus Eilema; species Eilema sororculum. The sequence continues at coordinate 9,131,684 of OU618553.1, read as the reverse complement.
TTTTAACTATAGGAGAGTGACCAATTAGTATTGGACATTGACGTTGTAATTATAAGGTTACCTGGAACTGTAAATTATTGTTCGTACAGTGATTATTTTATTAATCATTTTAATTACAAACTATACAGTTCTATTTCTCACGCAATAGTTATTATTTATAAATGAACAGTGACCACTCTACTTTTCGAATACAACACAAAACACAGCACAGCACTGTAGGTACTAGAAATTAAGATACTACGTACTACAGATTAACTAATTATGGGCAAAAAAAATTGGACACTATTGCGTAAATACTGTTTGGAAAGTACACCGGTAGGGCTGAAGTATTTCTATCTGTATCCTGACATCGTGTCGAGGTAGGTTTATTTGATTATTACTAGACAGTTTTTCTTGATTCTTAAAACTAAACTGGGACCCAAAATTGTTCCCTGTGGCAGTCGGGTGACAGTTTTCACAAAATTGTTTCATATCAATTATTACTAGATCTTTTTTCTTGAACATCTCTAACACTAAACTGGGACACAAAATTGTCCCTTGTGGCAGTCAGGTGATATTTTTCATATCATTATTTAATATCGCCTTAGGCAACTTTATGTCCTGCTGGCACTACACTTCCAGAGAGATGAACAAGGGAAGCTAGTTAATGGGCAAACTATGCCAAAAGATGATGGTGGTCTGACGCGCAGAATTTTTTTTTCGCAGATGTTTTTGGGCTATTCATTTGATATGTGCTTTGACGCTATCGGCTTTGATAACAAGGTTGCTGTACTATCGTTTCTTGGAGACACCGACACGTATTACCATAGAGAACCAGTGCGAATCGATTTTCCACATGCCTTACCCTTCAATCACCCTGTGCCCACCCACACAGGTGACCGTGTCCTCTGTGAAGTACTTCAACAAGTCTCTTGTGTAAGTTTATAGTTCATTATACATGTTCAACATACTGAAATGCGTTGGAGAGTAGATGTGGAACTTCATACATATAATTTAAAATCAAGCCATGCCGAATGGCTGAGCAATTAGTGACTCTAACACTTGCATCATAAATATATCTCTTCAAGTAGTTACTTAACGTTTTATCTCTCCAACCAGTTACTTTTATGTTTTAACGTGTAGTTTTATTAATACTACAGAGAACCTGAATTTTCTGAACTCAAAATTGACTTGGAAGGTATACTACCTCAACTGATAGCCTTTTACAACATTATGGGTGAGCTGGAAGAAGACGAGCTGAAAGAATTACAAGATCTCTTGGATCTGAATCGGTTCACTGTAAGTGCTTTACATATTACCGTCTTGTTGAGTCGTGGAGTACGTATAATAGTACAATGACTTGGCATGGTAAATAATATCCATAAACTTTACTAACCTAAGGTAAAGCAAACCTAATTGTTACGGAATCTTCCAAATACGTACCTGTTATTCACTTATTTGCAATCGTTATACTCTGAATGTAATGAACTGATTTTAATCATTCTTCCATCATTAGATAGCTACAGGTCACTTTTTACCTCGATATTTCAACGGGATCCGGAGTTACACGCTTGAAACTGCGGGATGATGCTAGTTATTTATACATTACCATCTTAATCCTAATCTATACAGTTTATGAACTCTGACCTATCTACAGATCCCTGAGGTAATGGCCAAAATACCTTTGAGCTGTGAAAAGTTTCTCAAGAGATGTATCTTCGAGGGCAAAGTTTATAATTGTAAAGATCTGTTCCAACCAATTATGACTAGTTATGGATACTGTTGCACCTTCAATAACAAATACCATTTTAATGGCAAAAGGTAAGTTACGTCAATGTTTATATGGTGATAATTTCTGAATATATTCTGCCTTTTACCATATTGTTTCATAGTCATATTGCTAGAGCAGATCTACAATTATCATTATCATCATGTTCATGGTGATTTTCCTTTTACGTCTGAAGTTTACAAGCATGTAGGTACCCATATTTTTCTCAGGATATCTACAAACTTTCAATTCAAGAATCACACGGTGAAAGGTGTCGGGCTTCACTATGCACTTATAGTGATATCTGATTACGAGCCTAAGGAAGTTTTGAGAGATACTTTATACAACGCTGGAGCTACTCAAGTAAAATGTTTTTTCTTGTCTTATACTTTTTCAAAATATTTTGTTTTATTTTATAGCCTAAACACGTACGTAAGCTATTATATGTTATTTCTAGGTGAACTGCAATAGGCTAATTGATGGATTGACACCATTTGCACGACATAAGCTTTCGAAATTACCATTTTTATTATCTTAATACCTTTACCTTGCTTAAAAATATCACTTATTACTAATGAATTTTGCATTAAAAGCTTGCTTTTCAGAATTTTTCTCTATGTTGGTAATAATTACCTAAAATCGGGCGAATACTAATCGTGTAACCGGTGTAGATGAGGTTTCCTAGAATTATTTTTATAGTTCCTACATTACTCTTTCATCCAGGTATTGATAACGGATCGATCAGAATACCCCACGGGCAATGAGTACTTGCTAGTGAATTCAGGTGGTGAGGCGTATCTGCTTTTACGCGCAACCTATACGACTTGCTCTGATGATGTCGCGCTACTTCCTTCTGAGAGGTTCGTAACTTCCTTCTTATAATTTATTGTCATCAAATCCCATCACAGAAACTATGAAGGAGTCAGAAATAGCTTGAAGTACGTCACCAGTTCCTTATTATTTGACCATGGTTGGACACGCTGCCCCGACTAGGTATAGTTCAAGAAAGCTAGGTGCTTGCTTATGAGTTATTAGGAATAGCAAAAACTGTAGGTAACTAACGAAAGTTTCATATGTCCATGGCCTTATAATGAAATTGGGCAATGAACTCAAACAATAAATTTATCAAATAGGGTGATAATCTCATCAAACAATAAGCGACCAATAAGTAGACTAGTGGACGCATAATAGGTGGATTGACTAGATATTATTTGTCTTCCAGTCGTGGATGCAACTTCGAGAAAGAACAGGAAGTCCCGTCATTCAGTGGTTACCGCAGTTCTGACTGCTACCATTCGTGTTACTTGAAAGCAATCCAGAAGGCCTGTCACTGTATGCTGTTCTATATCCCCATCATCAGAGGTCAAAATATTTGTACGCTTACAGACTTATCCTGTATTAATGACGTCAAACGTAAGTATCTTGTTGTATGTTTATAAATATGGATTATATAACTAGGAGTAAAAGATGTACACTGTAGGATAGTGTATGGAGCAGCCACAGCTACATCTACATCCAAAGCTTTGGGTTCCAAGGACGGCTCTCCTAATCCTTCTCTTAGTTTGGATTATCTTGCACGATTTTTTGGAGAGCAGCTTTTGTCTGACCACCCTACTCAGAGATGCCTGCTCCAGAGCCTCGTTAGTCAATCAGACAGTGTAACGTTTGACCTTTACATTGAAATTAATCAATCGTTATTCGTTATAATTGTTATTATCATACAGACGAATCCTATCTAAACATCATCACTCAATAAAATTGTGCGTTTCAGAGAACTGGAGCTCGGGGGTGATGGATCTATGCAATTGTCCGAGAGATTGTGTGTTTTGGAACTACAGGGCAGAACTGAATTTGGGGAACTTCGATGCAATACCTTATATGATTCAGTCACAAAACCCGTAGTTGGTATCTTTTGACATAGTTTTTTGTTGTGAAATAATATTTGGAGACATGAATAAGTGTCTGGTTGGCGGCCGCTGTTTACAAAATGTAGGACATACAAGCTCACGCGTAACTATATATCTAGGAATTTAGGGTTTTATCACTAGCTATCACTCCGTAAGCTAAATGCATATACTTAATAATAAGTTTTGGCGCTTAAAAATAACGCGATACTTCATAACTTTACTTTTAAAAAGGAACGAATCCATATCGCCTATGTAGAACGTTAGACCAAAAATATAGCCTTGAGGACCCTAGCACCTTAGCTGACCATATATTCTACGCAGACAGTCTCATCTGTCAAAAAACCCCTTTTTTATACGTAAGTACATACTCATACTCATTCTGGTAATTTTCAAAACCAACTTCTACATCTTTCTGACTGAAACTGGCATATAAATTGTGTCAAACGCTTTATAAAGTTCTGACAAATAAAACCAAAATCTTTCGCTGATCGTCCAGTAAGTAGTCTCTTATTCGAGTCAACCGGTCACGTTCTGGTCCACTTTGTCTCCTTCGTTAATATCTCTACTACGGGACATTGGTGGAATTGTTGCTCAAAGCACAGAGCCATTCAACAAGAATTGAATTGAAGTAGTCTCGTCTCATAAGTAAGATTTTGTTGTTCGTGAAATGCATCTGAAGTCGCCAAAAGCTAAATTATGAGGGAGAAAGTGGGCTATAATCTTTATTTGTCGTTTTAATAATGTTTCTTCTTTTTATTTTAGTACAGGTCTGACATTCAACGAAAGTTCATCGATACTGAAGTTTATGTTCGTGAGCCCGACATATGTGAAACAGAAGCAAGAAACGGTCATTTCGATTACTATTTTAATATGTTAGTGTTCTTTTATAAATTTTATCTTTCTCAGATACTACAACATCAATATGACACAAGATAAGTGAGAGAAAAAACCAGTGTGCTTAAGACAAAAGATGTAAAGCTTAATAGGCCTGCCCTGTGTCATAGATATATGAAACGAAACTAACTATGAGAGAAAGAGAGAGAGAATCAAAGAATCAAAGAATCAATTTCATTTATTCAGTTTAGGCACATAAAGAGCACATATGAACGTCAGAATTTTACAAGTAGGTAATGTCAATCACAGAAAAAATAAATAAAATAAATCATTAGAAAATGATTCTTTCGCTGGTTCGGTAGGTGGTTCTACTGAGAAGAGACCAGCAAGAAACTCAGTGAACTCGATTATCCTTCTTTTTTTTTATTTTAAATATGGTTTTATTTATAGCAATTTTTTACAGTGCGAGCAAGAGATGAGATTAGGATGACCATGCATCTTTATCATTTAAATATTCGTCTAATTTATAGTAACCTTTTTTTATTAAGCAATTTTTCACTTGAATTTTAAATTTATTAAGTGGCATGTCTATCAGATCCTGAGGCATTTTATTAAACAATTTTATACAATTGCCTACAAACGAATTACCAACCTTATGAAGCCTGAGTTTTGGCACTGCAAGTTTATTTTTGTTTCTGGTATTATAATTGTGTTGGTCAGAGTTTTTTTTGAAGAGATCTAGATTCTTGCGTACATATAAGATATTATCATAAATGTATTGGGAAGCAACTGTTAAAATATTAATTTCTTTAAAAATTTCTCTCAGCGAGTCACGGGGTCCGAGGCCATAGATTGCTCGTATCGCGCGTTTCTGTAATATGAAAATAGTCTCAATATCGGCAGCTGAGCCCCACAGCATCAGACCATACGACATAACGCTATGAAAGTAGCTAAAATAAACTAATCGTGCCGTTTCCTCATCAGTTAATGACCTCATTTTTCTAACCGCATAGGCAGCTGAGCTAAGTCTTCCTGCTAAGGCTGTGATATGAGAACCCCATTGCAGTTTATTATCTATAGTTATTCCAAGAAAAACTGTGGTATCAACTATTTGAACAGATTCATCGTTCATTGTAATACTAGTATCAACCTGTTTTACATTAGGCATAGTAAACTTTACACATTTTGTTTTCTTAGCATTGAGCAGCAAGTTGTTACTTGTAAACCAATGCAAAATTTTAGAAAGGGTATTATTTACATCGTCAAGTACTTCTGTTTGTCTATCACGTTTAAAAATTAATGATGTGTCATCAGCAAATAATACTATTTCACAAAGATCTTTACTGAAGTAAGAAGATCATTAACATATATCAAGAACAGAAGGGGTCCTAATATCGAGCCCTGGGGTACTCCCATGACTAAAGGGGCTCCAGATGAATTGGTGCCATTGATGTTAACTTTTTGTACTCTGCCAGTGAGGTAAGACTTAAGCAAGCCAAGTGAGCCGTTCGAAACACCATAATGACCTAATTTTATTAACAAAGTCTCATGATCAACACAATCAAAAGCTTTTGATAGATCACAGAAGATACCGATGGCATCCTGCTTTTTTTCCCATGCATCAAATATATGTTTAACGAGTTCAATTCCTGCATCTGTCGTATTTCTACCTTTAGTGAAACCAAACTGTTTATCATGAAGTAGCTTGTTATGCGTAAAATGTGAAAGCAGTTGATTAAATATAATTTTTTCAAAGATTTTACTAAGGGCTGGGAGTATGGAGATGGGCCGAAAATTTGATGGATCACTTTTGTCCCCTGTTTTGAATAACGGTATGATTTTACTATACTTCATGAGAGTAGGAAACTGTTTATCATCTATACATTGATTAAATATGAATGCGAGATATGGTGCAATAACGGGCATTACTGATTTTATTATATTGTTAGAAATACCCCAAAGATCCTCTGTCTTTTTTATATTTAGTTGCTTAAAGGTCTCAAGTATGGTTGCGGGGTCAATATACTGAAAATCAAAGTTAACACTACATTTTTCAACACTAGATTCAAGTAGAATAGCAGCTGCGTTTGTTGAGGAATTTAATTTACTTGTAGTGGTAATTGGAACATTTGTAAAAAAAGATTCAAATGCATTCTCCACTGCAGAATCAGTATTAATGTGTTTATCATCTATTTTTAACTCAAAAGATCGATCACGTGACCTTGTTTTACAGGTTTCTTTGTTTATAACATTCCATGTTGCTTTAATTTTATTGTCAGCTTTTTGTATTTTAGTCCGAATATAATTGGATTTGGCTATTGAACAGACTTTCTTGAACATTTTTGAGTACTTTTTAGTATATTCAATTACTTGTGGATCATTTGTACATGCCTTTGTGTCATATAATTCATACAATTTCTTTCTACTTTTATAGATTCCAGGTGTAGCCCAATCACTGAATTTAATTTTGAATTGATTAACGTTTATTGTTTTTTTTTGTGAAAATGTTATTAAATTCGTTTTGGATTACTCCGAACAAATCTCTGTAGAGATCATTCGGGTTTTCGTTACGGTTCGGCTCCAAAAGAGGTACTTTATTGTTAATGTTTTCTTTAAATTTTTCTAATCGATAAGTTGTGATTGGTCTACATACAATAATTTTTTTAGGTAATGGGACATGTTGGTGCTCAAATCTAGCTAACTGACCTGTATGATCTGATTTTATAAATTTTATTTTAGATTTCTCATTTACATTGCCGTCAGTAAAAATATTATCCAAGCAGGTAGCTGTTGTGGGTGTGGTGCGAGTTGGTTCACAAAAAAGATTTTGCAAGTTAAAAGATTTAAAAAGATTGAGGAACCTTAACGCGTTTTGGGATTTTTCTAATATATTAACATTAAAATCACCACATACAACTACCGTCTTCTTACATTTACATATTTTTTTTAAGGTTTCTTCCATAATTGATTCAAACAGGTGGTAATCCCCAGATGGAGGTCGATAGACACTAACAATAATGTGTTGCTCAAGCTCTGCACATGCTAATTCAATATTTCGCTCACTTGAGAGTGCTACTATATCTTTTCTTTCTTTAGATTTTAATTTATCATTAATTAAAATTAATGAACCACCTCTTTCAGCGGCAACTCTAGTAAACGAACTAATGATTTTATAATTATCAATACTACCTAATAGTTCATGTTTTTTTAACCAATGTTCAGTTACACAAAGTACATGAATATGCATTTCATTTAAAAACAATTCTAGTTCTAACTCTTTGCCAGAAAAACCTTCAATATTTTGATGTATAATATTCATGAACATAGACTTTTCCTTTGTCCCTAAAATTAGATTGCTAGAGATTTCCTCTATTGTCCTAGAATTAAATTTAAATGATTGTCACTATTATTTGGAACAGATTCCAAGGTCGCAAGACAAACATTGTCATTTTTCTGCTCAAAAGAAGCAGGTTGGTTAGCCAAGTTCTTGGCTGAGTATTTAATATAATATGATAGCTTTATCTGGATTATGAAATGTCAATGTATGTAATGTTTGATTGAGCTTATATCTAATATTATTTTCTACCTGTGACAAGCTACGGCTATATGGAAATGTAAATAAAATTATATTTTTAACATTTAATAAGCTCAGCAAATTAAAACAATTCATAACCGCACTTCTGTCTGCATTTCCCCTGTCTCCCACTAAAATTAAAAGAGTATTGTCGCTGTTTATACTGTGACTCTTAATTTTTTCAATAATATTACAGTAAGTTAAACCTGGCATACAGTAATTAATTATGTTTTGTTTTGTGTGTTAACTTAGCAACTGGCCCATTGATTTCCCCAATTCATCACAAAACATCACTATTTTTGATTGTACATTATTTTGTTCAGTGAAGGAACTACTGTGTTTATTATTTGGCTCAAGTGAAGGGCTTTTGTGTGAAGTCAGCGAGGACTTACAGACTGGCTGAGGACTGAGTAAATTATCTTTAGATGTTAATGTGGAACTTGGACTCATCAGATCCTTCATGGCCAGAATATATTCCTGATACTCACTTTTAACATTGCAATATTTGTCGGTCATTACGTCTAGTGATTTCTTTAAGTTATTAATTTCTGAATCTAACTTTAAGATGCTATTGTTATATTCTGAAATGTTATTTTCAATTAATATAGAATACATATCGAGTTCATCACCTAGTTGCCTTCTCTCTTTAATATACTTGACTTTTTTATATATACATTTTTGTCTTTTGACAAGTTTTTGTGTTTTTCTTATGAATTTATTTATTTTCACATATTTCTTAAGTTTGTTTCTACTGCACTCAACTCTGCCCATATTGGGATGGGAATGACCTATTAAGGTATCATCATTTGTTAAATCTATTGTAATTGTGGGTTCTGCATTAAGTTCAGTAGAAACAAGGCTGGGCACACTACCGACTAACTCCTCAAACAAGTTATGGGTATGGGATACTATGGATATTGAGTACTCGCACCCATCTCTCTTGCTCTTACAATAAATATACGAACCGCAACTCTCTCTCTCTCTCTTTCAATCTTCAACAACTCTATCTCCCTTTCATCCGCTGTTCGCCTCGCCCGATCACACTTTTCATAACGCTCTTTCACATATTCACCTGCGCACAAGAAGTTTTACTTATTCCTGTTTTCATTCATTTTATTTTTATTACAGCTAACCTAGGTGGAGTATTCGGGTTATTCTTGGGTTGCAGCGGTATCAGCGTGTTGGAGATTCTCTTCTATATCTACCAGGGGATTAAAAGTTACATTCAGAGTACAAGAATGAAACGAAATCGAAATGCTGTTAATTAACCAACGAATAACTTACAAACGGTATACCAAAATACTATAAGATACATTCATGACTTGATATTTGTATTTGGAACACATGAGAGGACATCTTTATAATTATTCTTCTTTGTATCTGTAAAGTTTCCATTTTGTTACCTATTGTTGGTTCTCATGGTAGATTTGCCGTCAAATAAATCAATTATTGTCCGTAGCCTTGGAACCTCTGCAGTTGCGTAGAGACGTTGCCTCTCTGGCCGTTTTCTACCGCCTCTACCACGGCGAGTGTTCTGAGGAGTTATTTCAACTGATCCCACCCTCTCCCTTCCTATCCAGAACAACACGTGCTGGTCTGCGGTGCCATCCACACACGGTGGAATCCATACCATCTCGCACTAAACGGTTTGGGGGCTCTTTCCTCTGCCGCACGATAAAGAGCTGGAATGCTCTGCCCGCATACGTGTTTCCCTCCTATTACAGTCCCGGGTTCATCAAGCGGGGCGTGAAAAGGCATCTATCAAAGCCGTCAAGTTAGGGACCACCATTTTACGTCCAATGGCACCGGGAATGGTGGTCTGTATCTTCTGGACTGCACTTCAGCTTTGTTGCTATCTAGCGGAGTGCAGTCAATTGACGGACCAAATATAAAAAAAAAAAATAAAAAAAATAGAATACGACACCGCGCGACTCGACGTCTACTCGACGATAGATACCTATGTTAGAAGAAATTGGAGGTCTCCTCCAATCTCTTCGTTTCGACGTCACTTGAAACTACAAAGGGTCGTCAGCAAAATAGTTTGTAGACTGTCGCCAGAAATTATGGTGGTGGATTTACTACTTAGCTGACACCTATTATTTTGGTGACAGCTTAGATTCACGCCCTATTTTTATCAAGTGTTTGTGCACCTTATATAGTAACTATACGAGGATATCGGGTTTGTAATAAAATAAAAACACAAAATCTAGGTGTATGTAAACAAAATTTATATTTTCTGATTCACATATATATTTCACTACATATGCATATAAATTCCAATAATTTTATCAAATATATTGCTTTGCTAATTTTTCATGAAAAAATACAAAAGTATTCTATAATTGCGTTAAGAAAAATCGTCTAGAAAAAATTACATCTCTTACCAACCTATATGTTCATATTATGCGTATTATAATATTTCGAATGAGTAATAAGTTTACAGCAATGTCGCATATAAGACGTCAGGCAATATTTGGTAGTATTGCACCACATGATATATGACGGTTTACAATATTCGTAACTAAATAAATACTCTCCGCTATCCGCGACGCGTGGTCAATAATACTTTAACGGGAATAGCTTAACTAAACCTAAATTAACGACATAAACTCAATATTTGGCTTAGATTTTAATTACAACTACGATAAAGCACATGAAGTAATAATTTGGTCTAAGTTATGCATATAATATATAATTAAATCGTTAAGTGCCCTTACACTAATTATTGCCTTACACTAAAATTATTTTTTATTCCAGTGGTCTTCAACCATTTTACTAAACTCATGCCACAGCATAAATACTATCATTGAATTGACTTAAATATTTATAATAACGATTTGAATAATTTAATGTAAGTAGGAATTTGTCATTAATTACCATGTATCAACATGTTCTCTTAACGTTACACAATGTGAGTATAAAAACGCAGTCCGTGCGAAGTACGTACAACGATAAATGACATACAAAATGTAGTAAACGGCATGAGTCACAATACATAAATAAGACGGCATCGCCGCCGTACATAATCACTGGACGTATCACAAAAGGCTTAATAATAATTTTACACTACCAGTACCTAATCCAATGGAACGGTAAGACGTTACATCAACATTGAGCTAACTTACATTCAATATATTAATTATTCTTTAAGTAATATTGCTGTTAGTTTATGGTTAACTAAATATTTCGTACTCATAATTATTGTATTCCTGAGAGTAGACGTAGTAAATGGCACGAGGTTTATTATGACAAGATATTTGAGGATCGTTCAATAAATACATCTTTGTGCCGAAACATTTCCGAGGGAACAAAGTGAAAGGAAACCTCCCACGTACTAGCTTACAATATAAACGCACCGTTAACTCTAGCCTCGCTAGACATAGCACAACACGAAAATAAATCCCTGAAATGCTTCAAATAAAACTCTGTTTTATTTTTTTTGATCACAATTATTATTTCTGCAGAAATACACATCTACTATAAAAATATTTTTTTCTTTAGAACGCTACAAACAGCTCGTCAATTGACATCAGTAGGGCAACGCCGGGCCGTCGCTAAGTATTACAAGACTACGATATAAATACAAAGCACAAATGAGCAAGTATGTTACTTAAAATAGAGCTCTCAATAAATAAGGAAAGGAGCCGATCGCTCTATAGGAGATTAGAGAAGATGAGAGAGAGAGAGAAGTAAGATCGGCACAGCCGAGACACAGTACCGAATAAATAGGTAGCGTAGTCGAGGCACGAAACACGAACTAGGTTCAACGCGCGGCTCGTCTTACGGCCGACACGACACGACGCGACGGAGCCTTCACAACAGTCAATTAAATACGACTCAAAAATTTCACAACAATTTCTACCGTCGCGTGTGATAATATAAATGTACAAAAAGGCCTGTAATCGTTCCAAACAGTGAAGTTACGAAATCTCGAGGATAGATGGCGCCACGTGTACGTTAGGCGGGGCGGGGGTGCAGTGGGGTGAAGGCTCACAGCGACACGAGGCTGGGGTGCGCGTCGGGCGAGGCCACGTCGGGCGGCGGGCGCGTGTGGTGCGCGCAGGGGTGCGGGTGGGGGTGCACGGGGGTGAGCCCGGTGCCGCCCTCCATGAGGCTGTCGAAGTTGAACGGGATGCCGTTGCTGGGCGTGCTGATCTCGACGCCGGCTATTTTGTTGTTGCCTAGCGCTTTGTTGTTGTGCATCTGTAATAGAAAATGTAGTTGTTATAAAATGAGGTCTTTTAGAGTATTGGGCTGGTCATGGAAAAATGTTCCTGTGGATTCGGCTGTTATAAAAATTTACAAACTAGACTACAATCTGTTTAAACTGGAGATTGATGGCACTTGGTGGAATCAACTACACATATTGAATAACACACTTGTACTTTAGGTACTTGTAATTTAGGTAGTTTTCTGAATCAAAATGGACAGTGAATTATGTCTAGTGTAAAATTTCTAAATTAATTATTATCCCTACTATTTTCAAATAATAGGGCTTAGTAGACATACATTTTTTTTTGTCAGAATGCTTAGTTTAACAATTCAGTAACGCCTGATTTCAATTAGTTCCCAGCCCCAGAATCAGCCTCATTGTCCACCGAAATTCCTGGACTGTCGCCTTATCTCTCTGTCTCTGCCAGTGCCTACCCCAGATTAAACAATCTATATAAGTTAACAGTAATAGTTGTACTGACCTGTGCGGGAGTGAGCGTGAGCGGCACCTGAAGCGAGTTGGGTCTGTTAGGGCGCGATATCGCGGGCGGCGTGTCCAGGGTGATCACGGCCGCGCTCGTCACCACGCCTAGGTTCGCCGCCGACAGCATTATTCTACAACAAGCAGACCATTCATCAGTATACTGCCAGAGTCTGTTCCCGAGAAGATATAACCTGGAAATCTTCAAGCTTCGAGTGCGCATGGGTACAGTCATGTTCAAAATGCCATAATTCTCTAGGGTATGTAATACTATGACAACCTAAGTCTAATTTATCAAATTGTCCAGGCACTTCCGAAACCCACTGTACCTTCTAGGGTAGCTAGCCAAGCATGTTTCCCGGTTGCATCCAATGTTTGCACTTTACAGCCCGGGGACCCGAAGGAAAGCCTGCAGAAGGACCTGGTTCGTCAATCAGCAGGTGTAGTGTCTTGCAGATAAATGTGGTTTGGGCCACAATTTGGTGCGGGCCCCATACACTACGTTCAAATCGTCAGCACATCTCGTAGATATACTTATAGTGTATAAGTTTACCAACTATGGTAAATGAATAAATTTACGTAAAGTAACTAACTTAACATAACATAAACTCACGCCTGTATTCCCCGAAGGGGTAGGCAGAGGTGCTAGCACCCACATTTAAAGTAACTACTAAATTAAAAATAATTTTAATATTGTTATGCAATCAATAGGTATAGTTAGAGGCAATTGTTCGGAAGCCACAATACTTGACAGCTGTTGTTACATTATAGCGAGCAAATATCAAAAACCCTTTAACTATATAACACTCGAAACTTTCAAGATTCTATTTATAGGTTAATTCGAAAGAATAAATCAAAAGATAAAAATGATGTTTGGTGCCTGTGTTTCCAAGCTATACAAAGCGCCGTGAATCAAGATTTGTTCACCAAAATTAAGTATTCAATTATTTGGTAGAAAAATTTGAACCTTATGTGCTTTAGATTAAGAATGGTAAAATATAAATTATGAACACTTACTTCTTATTATTATGCGGCGATGTGTATATATCCAACCCTAGGACCGGGTCCACAGCTGGCTCCACAACCTCGACTTTTACACGAACACCATCCTCCGGCATGTCCGCGTATCCATAAGGATCTTGGAAGGGCTTCACATCAGGGGGACTCGAGGACCTCTTGCCCAATGGGCAGGAGAGGAGATGAGCCTGCAGGATAGTTTCAAGTTGCTCCCGCGAGGCGTTCAGTTTCCGAAGTTCCTCTTGAAGAGCATGTTTCTTTTCTTCTAGTTTATCGGTTTCGTCCTGAAGCTCGTTGGTATGGTCGAGTCTGCGTTTGCGGCAGCGAGCGGCGGCCATCTTGTTGCGTTCACGCCGGACTTTTCTCCGCTCTTCTTCTTCAGGTGTAATGTCCTGCGGCGCCTTGGTAGGTCTTCTACCGCCCATGTTGCGTCTCTTGGGCGTGGGCAGGCCAGGGCTGCTGCTGCTGTCGCCGCTGGCGGAGAGTGGGCCCGGCGACACGTGCAGCGCCGTCGTCGGGCCCGAATCGCAATACCCCACCGAATTCAGGATGCCTGGAAAAAGACAGAGAAAGATTACACATATGTCTTAAGTTTCAACATATGGCTGTATCTTTATTTTTCTGTTTTATCTTCAATTGGCAATGTTTTTTTCCTGCATTCTTATTCCAATTACGCGCAAGGAAGTCGTTAAGAACTTCTTAGTCTAAATGTATGTAGAATTATAATTACACTTAGTTCTGCCCAGAATCTTCATGTAACTATTAATTCTACGAATAATTGTATGTACAAATCTCCTGGATCAGTAATCCCAAATAAAAATAAATTATATACAGCCAAAATCCTTATTAGATTGCGCAACGTCAAGTACCAATGCATTCTGAAATCCAGATATCTTTCGAAATATTCCCATTTATGAAAAACTAAGAGCATATAATTACCGTAGTTGTTGGCGTGCGTGACTGAGGGTGGTACGAATCCGGCGTGAGTGCTCTGCTCACTGCGGCAGTTAGTCAGCTCGATGTATGTCTGCTCGAAGTTCCGCAGCTGGGTGGGCGTGATGGTCGCCGTGGTGCGAGTTGGGACACCTGACTGTAAACCTTCGAGGTTCGCCAACTGGAACAACACAAGTTAACTATTAATAACGATCAAAAAAGTGCAAAGTTTTTAACAAGCTTAATAGTAGAGGCTGTAATTTAATTGATGAACCACCAAACAGTATGTAGCATCATAGTGAACAGTGGATCAAGAATCCAGCTAACTCAATCTATTCTTAAAATTTCGTTACATTGCATATTGACTGATAAATATTACAAACGTGCATTTATTTACTGCAAATTTGTTGCTTTCGTTATGCAATATTTATTGTTATGATCATCGGCACTTGCTTCCACATTCCGATGGCAATTTATCAGCAAAATATTATCATAACATGTATAACAACAACATATCGAAATAATATAACTTTGTATGCATAATTATTTTACATTCTTCCGCAATTATTGGGCCCTAGAATAAAAATAATGTATAAGAATAAGAATTTATTGTTCAACATACAAAGTGTTACAATATTGTATAAACTCATGTTAAACGCACACATTGGTTTCACTTCCATCTTATCTCTTATCTGTACAAGACTTTGGTGTCATTTACAGTAAAAAAAAAAAACATTTTTGTATAAGTGAATTAAAGAAAATTAAACAATTTTTGTGCAAAAAAATCTATCACAGGTCGTATCTACCCCATAATGTAAAAAAGTAAGTTTATAATCTTTGATAGACTCGAAACAATGCGAAGGTGGATAAATAATAATTAGTTATTGTTACATAATTTCTTAAAGCATACCCAAGTCTAATAACAACACATAATTTTAGTCTTACGTGGAATACGACATCCGTGACACCTCCGAGAACAAATAAAATAAGTAGGTAATAGGTACCCTTGCACTTGCCAAACAAACATAAAAATAATGCACATTTAATATTAACAACAGTAATTGAAACCTTTCGACAAGAAATGGACACAGGTACATACCTATTTAATATCCCCTTATCATATTTTGATATTGTCATTTTTGGTATAGGTAGGCACCTACCTCATTCCCTCAGCGCATGGCACAATTTCACAATGTTAACTATAGTGAAAGGCACCGAAATAATCTTTATTGAGTCTAAGATTCATAACAAATTACACAAAATTAATAATTGTTCATAAAACTTGTCCATCAACCATTAACAAAAACAAATTGGCGGTATACAGATAAATAATCCTTACTTTCCGTGCTAGTCTAAAGACTGTGTTACGGCAAAGTAATGATTCTCGCTCCAGAAATACCAACCTTAACTCAAGTGGAAAAGGACGCTTATTTTAAATATTTGTATTGAGCAGAGTAAAAAACATACCTACATGCTATCGAAATGTATCCAATGATCCAAGTAGTATATTTATGAATTACAGATAACCTGAAGATCTGCTACTACGGCTACATTTAGGTACCAAAATACATGTAATTTGCAATTAGTACAATTGTACTAACTAATATAATGTAATAATATTAGAAATTAAGTATTGAATATGTACTCATAGAATATACAAGCAAGCACACACACACATACATACATACACATATATATTACATACTGTAAAATAAAAATAAAAATAAAATAATACATATAATTCTCACGTTGAAATTATATTTTCTTATCCATATACATGGTTAATGCAAGCGCAGTATACATCAATACATCTCAAAATATTAGTACTAGGTATCCATGTAAATTACGCTTAATGCACCTATAAAACACGCATATAATTTAACTCAATATAATATTCATAAATAGATCATAGAATTGCAATTACATACATATTTTAATAATATCTTCCGTCCGATCGTAATCCAAACTACATAGATATCCATGTATTGCAACTTTGCAGACAAATCTTGACATGTCTCTTAGAGGTTTAACCTTACTGATACGGTTATAGAGTAGTGGTGCCAGAAAGTACCAAAAACCCTGAGCAAAAGTAGTTCTACATGCCGGAACGTCGTAGACATGGTATGACCTTCTAAGTGATGTATTAGAGCGCCTCTGACAAACGTGTTGTTTTAGAATAATATTTTTTAAGTAAAGTTGACGAATCGTTAGGACTTCAAATTCTTCATAAAGTTTCGTCGTCGGGTATTTAAATTTTTTAAAATTAATAACCTTCAAAATACATCGCTGGGCTCTCTCTACCTCTAAAAGCGTCGTTTTGGCGGCACCGCCCCAAGCTGTAATGCCGTAAGAAGCTATAGATTGACACAAAGTTAAATAAACCATCTTACTGGTCTTCGGATCTTTTAGATTTCTAATTTTTTTAAAAATTGGTATAAGTTTACGTATTCTTGACCTAAGATTTCTGATATGTGTTTTCCAATTTAGATTTTTATCTATTTCTATTCCTAAATATTTTGTGCTATCTGCAGCCGATAGACTTTGACAATTGCAGATAGTAGGGCAACTTGACGTGCATGTATCAGTATGCACCCTCAAAACAAAATCATCAGAAGGCTGTAAATTATTTCTTATACTAAAAGTCATGTATTTCGTTTTGTTTAAGTTTAATGTTAATAAGTTAGAGTCTAGCCAATTTATAATACACTTAAGACCAGTTTCAGCTGCTGTTTTAACGCGTGACCATGAGGAATGTTCAAACAAAATTGCAGTATCATCCGCAAACGCTATAATTTTTGAATTGGGTATTACTGTCTTACAGAGTTCATTAACGTAAATAAGAAACAATGTAGGCCCTAGCACAGACCCTTGTGGAACACCAAATTTGACATTTAATTTAGAACTAAATTTATCTCCAATTTTTAGAGTTTGTGTCCTATTGGTAAGGTAATCTTTAAACAGTTCTAAAGGTACACCTCTTATGCCTATTGACTCCAGCTTACGAATCAGCAACAAAATTGAAATAGTATCAAAGGCCTTAGTTAGATCCAAAAACACTCCAATACATTTTTTCTTTTCATCAAGATGCCCCGCCACAGTAGCAACTAAGTCCTCTAAAGCATCTGATGTCGACACGTTCTTCCTAAAACCATATTGACGGTTTGACAGGATCTTATTGTGTTCTAAATAACCAACCAGTCTTTTGTTCATAATTTTCTCCAAAATCTTAGCTATAACAGGTAAGAGTGAAATAGGACGGTAGTTTGTTAGGCTGTCTCTGTCTCCTGATTTGAACACAGGTACCACAATGGAATCCTTTAACACATTCGGAAATTTGCCACTTGACAAACATAAATTCAGTACATAAGTTAGTGGTGCCGTAAGAGTATTAATGAACTTTTTCATAAATTGTGAAGATATACCATCCCAACCCGTGGACTTTGTGTTCTTCAGAGACATGATGACATCGTACACTTCCGATTCATCGGTCTCCAGCATTACAAATGAGCCCAATGGAGATTGGTTACATTTAAAATTCCCAACCAACTCCTTTTCCGTTAATTTTAGTCTTTCCAAGATACCGTTTGAAAGGTTGGCACCTATATTAACGAAGAAGTTGTTTGCATAGTCAATCGATTCCTGAGGAGAGGATGAGATTTTAAGCAGTTCATGTGGCACCCCGGATCTATCAGACACATTCAAGTTACACACATTTTTTATAACAGTCCAAGTCTTTTTTATGTCATTTTGGCTTGCGTTTAGGTTATGTTTATCATTGTCATTCTTTAAACGATGTAAGAGGTTGTTACAAAAATTACGGTAACGCTTGTATGTTATTTCTAGTTCACTATTATTTGGAGATTTCAAAAGTCTTCTATGCAATGTGTCCCTAAATTTTATACAACGTAGCAACCCGGGAGTAATCCATTTATGACGTACTTGTTTTCTGTTTGGTACTGTTACTACTTGTGTACATTTCTTAATGAGTCCAGACAAAGTATCAATGAAGAGTTCTGTCGCTGTATTCGCATCTGTTTGGGATAGTACATTTGTAAAATCAATTTCATTCACTCCTTCTCGGGCCATGTCATAATTAAGGATTTGCGAAGTTTGTTTGTTAATTAACCGTTTCTGTCTCATGGGCACATCCAAAAATACACTGCAATGGTCCGTCAGAGATGACTTGTAAACCACGGTCAACATTTTTGAGTTTGATTTTACAAAACAGTGGTCATAGCATTTATCAAGACGGGTAGGGAATAAATGACTGGGCAGGAAACAGTGGGTTGCGAGTAGATCTAAGTACTCTGCAGACTTTGATTCACTGACATGGCTACAAATGTCTATATTTATATCTCCAGTAATGTAGATATTAGGTACACTTTTAAGCCCAAGCAATAGATCCTCCAGTGAAGATAGAAAGTTGGTAATAGAAGCAAAAGACGGCGATCTATACAAGCAAATGAACGCATATTGGTTATCTATTTCTACAACCAGACAGTCAGCCTCCATAAAATTAGGTTCATACACATTAACATTTCCTAAAGTACTTTTTACATATACCACTATACCGCTATTCTGATTAATATATAAACGCGTATAGTAGGTGTCATATTGTTCCATATTTGGGATTGAATGCAAATCCTGAAGCCAACACTCAGTCAGTATTATCATATCATAGTACACTTTTGTACTTGCCATAAGAACCTTAAAAGCATCTAGATTTTTATTTATGCTACGAATGTTCTGTACAATTATCTTGAGTGAGTGCTGAGTATCAAGTCTGTAATGCAATAGCAATTCCGGATCCTCCACCAAAAAAGAGTCTCCGACGTTGACATTATTATCAACATCGGTGACAACGTCTTTTAAGTTATAAGCCATAATTTAACAAACATATTTAAATAGTGATGTACAATATTTGGCGGAGGATCACAGCTACGGACATCCATGAGAATGATGAATAATTGTTTGTAACGAGCGGACAAGGCATAAATGTAATATAGCAATAAAACGTAATTACAATACATAAGACAGATATAATATATAGATACATGAAAATATTCAGTGTGGCAGTATATAGATACTAAATTTGAGCAATGATGAGTACAAGAAGTAGGAGCAGTTTGAATAAGAATAACTATTATTATATTAAAAATAAAACAAAGTGTGCAAATGTAACATACAGGTACATAATATACAAGAATAGAACAGAAAATGAGCGAGTACCGTATTTTCTTGTGATAACTCCCTGCAAGTCCCGCAAATAGTCATTGTAGATCTAAGTTTTTAATCTGATTTAGCGCCTTGATAACCATGGCAGGTTGACCCTCTTCTTTACGCAGTAAGATATTTCCCCGTGATACCCAGCAGTATTTAAATTTTCCATTCTTCACAAGATCTCGAGCAGCGGCTAGCATCTTCTTCGATAGTGGTGTTAAAGCTTCAGATATATAGATACGTGAAGTTATTCCCTTAATCCCCAACATTTTCGAGTTCAGAGGTCTTTCCTTGTTTTCCGAATTATATTTCTTGGAGGCCTTTAGCATTTCTTCTCTTTTATCAATATCCCGAAATTCAGCAACAATGGGACTATTATTTTTGCCTCTTCTGAACAGTTTTATTGTTTCACAAAAAGGTATATTTAATTTTGCATATATGTTCCTCACAATATTGCTCAAATCCTCCCCGTCTTCCCGAGGAATATTTCTTATTTCTATATTGTTCCTGATAGACTGTTTTTGTAACTCATTCAATTGAAATTCCAAATCATTAATTCGTGAATTTTCTGCCTCATATTTCAATTCGAGAGTTTGTACTCTACTCATAAGTTCCTTGTAATTAGAAGCATTGACCTCTAAGAGCTTTATAATGTGCGAGTTGGATTCAAGTATCAGTTTATTTTGTTGCTTCAACTCACCAATTTCAGCATTCATCATTTGCTGGAAGCACTCCATGAGTTCACCTTTTAAATTCACTAAGCTATGCTGATCAGGATTTACTCTTTTTCTTAGGTTAAGATTCCGTATAAGATTGCCATCATCTGGTTCAATTGACAGATCAGATTGCGAATGAATAATCCGCAATTATAGCACCCTATTACCTATTAAACCATTTGTATTTTTGCTCGGCCAATCGGGACTTTTTTTGGTCGTATTGGATAAAAATACTAATGGTTTCTGATGGTAAAAATACAAATACAATTTATTTCTTTTATTATCCAAAGGTCCTGAATTTGCCTAAGTGTTTTATTTTAGTACCTACATTTGTTTACCTCATATAGTTTTGAAAAGGGTTAGTTTTTAATCCTTTAATTAGTTGTGTTTATCTTAAGAATTAGTGCGAGTAAATATAGTATGTACGGTAATGGGACGACTCATGAAAGCAAGCTCATAAATACGTCACCTCGAAACTGCTCTACTAAGCAAGCTCGGCTTCGTTACTCACTTTGCAAATTAGTAGTGATAAGAATGTTAACACAAATTACTATTTTGTCTAGTCTTACGATAACACGTATAAATAGTTCATTTGAAAACATATTATTATATGGTAATGGAAATACGTGGAAAACCTTGCAGAAAGTACCTTTAAATCGAACATGAGCATATTTTTTCAAAATTAAATGTTGGAGCGAAAAGTGGCACATGGATAGTGATTGCTTTGCATACAATAGGGTAACAGTGGGCGATGTACCTGCTGGCACCACAGCTCCGTGGCGAGGATGTTGGCGATCTCCAGAGGATCAATGTTCTGCATCTTAACGGTGCTAACTCAACCACGTTTATAATTAGACGCTTACTCTATTGTGTTGCGCTTTTTGCGACGCGACACCTTCGTGCGGTTCGAGTTTGTTAGTCGATTTGTTCGTTATAATCCGCCCTCGCAAAAGTGCAGTAGGTATTAACTACAGTAAAGTCGATCCGTCGATGCACCGGTGAGATCCTTCGATATAACGGGATTGTCGTATCAGGGTCGGCGTTAGCGTATGTTTAGGGGCGGATCGTAGGTCGTATATCGCGATAGTTCGCGTGAAATATCGTGTGCGCGGGAGTGCGGGTCGTTCGTTCGTTGCGCGCGCGGCGGCCGGCCGCGGCTGATCGCGCGCTACTGCCGCGCCGCGCCCGCACACGCTCGCCCGAAATCTTCGCCCACGAGCGACGTCCAATCATTTATTAATAGAATACTCCTCTAACTCCGGAAATATTTCGCATCATTTCGCATCGCACGCGGTGGTTACTTATCTGAGGTAACGCTTTATACTCAAAACAAAGCCGCTCCACGCCTATTGATGCGACTGCGCTCAAAAATTATGGAACGTGTCTGTAATTACGGAAGTTTGCCGCAATCAATCAGATACTTAATGTTTAAGATGTTAGTGCTAGTTATTTCTGTGGACTGTTTAAAAAGGCGATGACTAAACTTTCCTCAGAAGAGTTTACTTCTCTTTGTAAGTTATGATGCCAGCAGCAGTATGACGAAGCTGGTGGGCGGGAGGCTTGGTCGGACCTTGTCGCAAGGACGCGTTACGCGATCGGTGGGCGCCACTGACTACGACCATAGACGCGATCGTCAATACTACCTTATTTGGTCTCGTGGAAAAATGCAAAAAATGTTTTTAATGAGATAATGTATCAATTTATAAGCTTATATAGGCATTTGAATAGGTACAGTACATAAATGGTTCCCGGTCGATGTGAATAAAGTGCAGTGGTATAAATCATCAGTACACACACATAGCGCGATATAATAAGATGTCGACCCCGTGCACTACTGCAAGTAGAGAAGACAAAGCAGGCGGCAAACTGCTCCGGAAGGCGCTCTGCCCGGTCAATTACTACAATTGCTTAAATGAAATTCGTCTCAAATGTGCGAGCGCATTGTATCGCGCTGCTGGTAACATGTACGTTAATTGGTCACGGTGCTTTACCTAACAATTAACCAACGCTTTATTATCTCGCATTCTTGCTTGTTAGTCTTCATAATTTGGCTTTTTGGTTATTTAGATCCTTCATTACATTTCACTTCGAGTTTCTCTACTGAAATGTTCTAGTTGTATGACACCAATTTTAAACTCTTTATCGGTATGAGGTCATTGTAGTTGGAATTGTTATATACCTTTGACATTATGTCGGAGAGTACGGAGAAATTTGTTACCTTGACCCACGAGAAGATGAGTCATCCTGCGTAACGCAACCGTGAAACTAGTGTTCGAATTTTCTTGGAAAATTCGGTGAGGGCAACCGTAGCCCTTGAGGGTACAGCTACTACGTTCGCGTTATCGCACCGCCTGCTGCCAATGAGATCACCACTATATCTAGTTGTGACGTGTTGAATACACGTTGCTTCTCTCATGCTTTTATTTTTTGTTGTCACACTACAGCTATTATAGCAACAACACGAATTTTTAGTAAATGCGACGCAATTGCAGGACCATGCATTAAAGAAATACAGTTTCCTCAAGACGTAAAATAAGTGTAAGACAAGATAATATTTTTACAATTCTTGGAAAGGGGAATTTTTAAAAGGATAATGATTGCATAAATAAAGCTTTTGCGGGTTAGTTAGGTACCTATCTATAGCCTGTTTAATGTAATAGCCACAAACACAGATAAAAAATCTTTGTCTAACATTACTAGGTGAGGTTTAAAGTACTTAGGTATGGTTGATAAGGACAGCCGTTATCCGCACGTTTATTCACTCAGTAAAGTAGTATCTAATCGCTCCCATGTGTATTGTTTAGGTCCAAAGTCCAATTTCTATAGTTAAAACTACTTTTTCAATGTCATCGTCTACATTCTTAACCATAGGTTCGGCAAGGTTTCCTTGTAATTTTACTGAGAGGCAACAGTTTTCTACATAACCAAGCTTCTTCGAAACAAATAGCTAGTCGCCAGAATGCTTCGAAGAAACGTATTTTTGTGTTTGGGTTTTCCTTCATGAATTGAAAGTAGTGTCGCACAATTTTCCGAAGTTGCGTGTCGTCACGGTTTTATTTAGCTCCGTATCAGAGGCGAGTACGTGGCGGCTTTCCGGGAACGATGCCCGATATCGCACATCTGCACACTGTTCGCCATTAAACTGTATAAAACAAATAAAAACATAATTTGGAAAGCGAATAAAATGTTGCTGACGTATAACAGGACTACACACATGCCCGTAAAAATAACATGAATCTTTTTAATAGCAATCGTACGTTTGTTGTTTGCCAACCTCTTCACTTAATAATTTAACTATAAGACGTCTATCGATATAAACAGTCTTTACTTCTTTGAAGAAATCGAACACATTACCGTAAAAGCAAAAAATAAGACGCAGAATCAATGTGTCAATTTTGTTGACAATAACAAAGGTGTACGACCCGTTAGAATCGTTGAGAATTAGTATTCGTCAACCGGTTCGCCAAACATTGTCTGTGTGACTTGTGTGGTCACACTTTAAGGATTTATATTATTGTTTTCAAAGGTCCATTCTCTTTATATTTTAGATTTCCCTTTAGATAATATTGAGCTAGAAGGATCGGCATGCGAATCGCGTCGCGTACAACTACACTGCGCAGGCGCACGTGGCGGCCGCGTGATCGCGCGACAGGTGAGGCGCGCCCACCAACACGTACAATATTTGGCCAGTACAATGCTATTGAGGTTACAGTTGTTCGAGCCACCAATCCTGGATCCCCCACAAGACACGATACGATAAGTTATTTAGATGTAACTTATCATAATGATGGAAGGTCTGGGTCCAACTGATAGAGTATAAGCACTACACATCACTGAGGTAATTTGTACGAGTACTTTTGGTGCCAATAAGCCTATTAAATTTAAACTCAAACGTACTTTAATAAATTGTCTGCTTAATATCATACAAAGAAAGTAAAGACCAAAAGAAGATAAAAATAAATGCCTACCTAACTAAAAACAATGAAGTAAGTACATAAGCTAAACAATGAGCTATCAGCGGAAACAGCGACCAACTTTTACAAAGGATGCACTAAAAGTTTATTATTACAGGAGTATGCAATGAGAAATTCCCGAGGTACGGTAACGTCAAGAGTTACTGGAAAACTGACCCCAATTCCATTGAGATACAGAGCTTATTGACATCGCTAATAGTGAACGCCATAAAGCACTCCCAGGGTATTACACTATCAACTTGAAGTGACCATTCGACCGTCAACACTTGTTCTATATTACGAGTTTTCGTATCTGGTCGGTTGTCTGAGAGCTCATTAACGACGCGCTAATTGCTCATACTAATAGCGACGGACCGTCGAGTTAGAAAATTCCTTGAACTGATTCTGTATAAAATAAAGAATCGTTTGTAACGTGTTGCCATAGGTAATAAAAATAATTAGAAACGCCTTAATATTAAAAGGATAACTTTGGATTTTGATGATAAGATTTGAACAATAAGCCTGTAAAAAATATTTTTCTATTATTAAATCTGTTTTTGTTAGAGCATCATACGGATACTAAATCGACCTGAGTACTGTACAAAAAGAAAAACAAATATCCTTGATAGATTGTTCGCCCGGAAAGAAAAAGTGTGCTGTGCTTCAAGGTTTCATTAGTTTGGAAGCTGAGATTATACGTTAATCATAATTAAAATTATTTCAGCGTTTCATTCCAGGTGTTGATCCAGTGGTAAAAGAAATTGGGTAGTAAAATAAAATTTAAAGATATTATTGTTACAAATATGGACACATTACAAACAAAAACTAATAAATAGCCTATAAAAGTTTGAGCTGTAGAAATAATAAGAGGAACACATGCAACGATGTATGGCGCCGCCGACGGGCTGTCGCGACATTGACCGCCACCAAGCGAATAATAAAATAAATCGACGCCCTGGCACCGCGCCAACGTCCCTTCACTTTACCTTTATTGTACGAAACTAACGCTTTAAAAGACAACCATTGCCGCGAAATAACAAAACTGTGAAAAGTGAAAGCCAATGTAGACAGCAATGAAGTACAAGCAAGGGAAGAGCAGCGCATGTCGGTACCTAACCTACACTACGATCGATGCACTGTCGCTTTTCATAATGCACCCTCGTACACGCACCTTAGGGAAGCAAGGCACAAAGGGTTACTAATTATATTTTACATTTATGTAGCTCTATTACATGTATAATTCAAATATTTTATTACTACAATGAACATTATTTGATGACTTCACAAAAGAGGGTGGTCATTACAGCGATTGGCCGACCGGAGTCGACCTTCGTTTTCACGAAAACTGTTCCATTCTGTATTTCTCGGAAAACCCGCGTGACTCACCGTCACTCGTTCTCTATCGCGGGTCACTACGATCGCGTATTTACATTCGCCGTCGTCGTCGGCTCAATTCAAAAACTCGATTACGTCGCATGATTCATTCTTGACTATGAATCATCGCAATATTTTTTTTAAAGCTGTACAAAATATATACATTTCTAAACCTATAAAAACTTCTAGATTTATACCTATGTTCCACAAAATAATACATAAATAAAAAAAAATAAAAAATAATAAAAACTAAATTTTATACCTACCTGGTTGTAACATCCAAAACAAAAAAACCACAAATTAAACTTGTGTAATTTAGGTGCTGAAAATTTTTGTAAACTTTGGGAAACTCGACCTTAATATTCTTTTTTACATATTGTATTGTCTAATTATTAGTGAGATGGTAATTCGTCACGTAAATTACGCGATAAGGTTATCTGAAGCGCTGCGTATGGCGCCGAACCAAGGACCGGATATCGTCCGGAAATGGCGAACATTCCGCGCGGCGCCGACCGACCGCACGGTTGTAACATCGAAAAAACCAATGCTTTTTTTAACATTTTGCGCTCGCCAAAATTATTGTTCTCGGTATTTAATTGTGTGGTGACTACTACATTGTTCCCTAATCAGATTTTAATTACAAAATTAGTAGATAATTTACAAATTCTGATTGAATGCAGTTGAAGGGTAACGGGTTATCTATAACGAGAATTGTATTAAATCGGTATTTATTGTTGTACACCGATAAGGAACAAGCAGCTGCACGAGTGCGGTAGAACAAAGAGTTATAATTCTAACGCGTAGAATAGCAATGTAAATTATATCGGCCAGTTAATAATTGCTGTGCTTCTTTCCGCGGTCAGGTTATACACACTTATGCGCATAATCTTGTACAATTAGCTGCAAGTGTCACAACAGAATAATCTGCAGTATTATAACAAAAAATTACATGAGAAGATTTTTCCTTGTAGTTCCAATTTTTGATAATGAAACCATTGAACCTGAAACGCATTGTCTTAAAAGTTCTACCATAATTAATTCATTTCGTGTTCATTTCATGTCCTCAGATGTTTTCCTGTGCAAAGATTTTGAAAATAAACTGCATGTTACAGGGCAAATAATATAATTCTAGTATTATTGTAAAACCGCTCGTATTTACATAAAATGTTCAGCAATCCTCAGTCTGGTCGGAGTGGCGACACAACCAACTCAATGCGACGCCTACGCTTTGCTTATACTGTTTTTTATTTTATTTTATTTAATTATCCGCCTACATGGGCATCAAAGATCTGCAGTCATTTAAAACTAAACGTTCAGGAACACAATTTGCAATTGGCTAAAATTATAATGACGTCAACGACTTCAGCTCGTCAAGTGTCAAGTTGCGCAAATTTTCATGATTAAAACTTTAATTTTAAATGCAGTTAAACAAACACTGAGCTAAAGAATTGAGACCGGATAATAAAGTGATTCCTTATGTGGGTATGGTATTTAAAATGTAATGCATACTTAAAGGTTAGGTGGAGATAAAGAGCACAAAGTCGACATTACTTTCAACTGGTAACTGCCAGTCAGTAATAAACGACCTATGGGTAACATTTGCTACAAAGTTTATGCCACTCTTAGCTTTTAACGACATACTGAGCATTTTTAGGACAGTTATGCGAATATATGAGCACTAATTCACTTTGTCAGTGTTCGTTCAAAATTAAATTGTAAAACAACGAAACAGTTACAGTAGGCGACGAACGAACGGATAGACAGACAAAGCCATTGTCTCGTTTCTCGCTGTTTGGCGGCACTTATGCTAATTTCTTTTGAGGCAAGTACACTCAAGTCTTACATTGTGGACTAACAAAATGGTTTATTACCTGCAATATTTTAAGGAAAGACAATTGTACCCTCAAACCACCGATGGCAATGCAGATAACGTACACGGTACATTTATTTCTCAATGTTATTTCAGTAGTGGTTTTATATTTCAACACCTACGCTATAAAAATATATTATCCTGTAATTTTATCCATTTGTTTATTTACTATTGCCAATATTTTGTAGAATAACCCATCGTCTAAATAAATTATTCTACTAAAACAGGACAAATATTAAAAAGATTGCGACAGAGATTCCCGTTAATCTGTTACAAAACAGTTTAGTTGCGCGAGCGCAGTTGAAAGCATTTTGGTTTATCAGTTGGGTGCGGAAAGGCACTTCACTGCGGCCCTGGCACTGCCTAGCACCATCAGAGATAATTGTACGCCCATCTCATACGTCACACGACATTTTGTGTTATTCAAAGAAAAATATGTTTAAGTATACCTACGTTTAAGTACACACTAAGGCTTCCATCCCGGGACTCTCGGTCTCGAAAATATCGAGAGATTATTTTTCAGGAAGCTATCGGGTTCCATTATATGCTTATCGAAGAATTTTCTAAACAATTTCTTCATACAAGAAGTTAGTTTTAAATAAACATTGAATAATAATAGCACCGATAACGTCCATTCATTTATTATAGGGCTGAAAAATCAAGTCGACAGTACAATGTATAATGTCTTCAAAATGGATAATCTAGAATTTCGACATAAAAAGTGTTGAACGGTATTTGAAGTTCAAAAATATCACTTGTGCTGGACACGGGGCCCTACGTTATCACCATAGATAACCGCATCCCAATCGCCTGCCAATACTGGCACCGTGCTTATCGCCTTTCCACGAACATTTAGCTGCGTAAACACTTGCACTTATCGCAAAACATTTCACAATCGCTGTTCCATACCATTTCTATATTGCTTAACCTGAGTGTTTTGTCTCCAGAACTTTTGTATTTTAATAACAGTGACTACTTGAATCAAATATTAACTCCAAATTTAAAATAAAAATAACCTGTACCAGTATTTTTTTTAAATTGATATTCTTGTGAGGTTAACGGTTTAAAAAGATA
The DNA here is from genome assembly GCA_914829495.1 of Eilema sororculum. Lineage (NCBI taxonomy): Eukaryota > Metazoa > Arthropoda > Insecta > Lepidoptera > Erebidae > Eilema > Eilema sororculum. The sequence goes on along the minus strand of OU618553.1, from coordinate 9,102,772 downwards.
GAAACACTAAATAACGTTTAACTTGGAATAATGATAGCATATATGTAGATATCATCATATTCAAAGAGACATAAGGATAAAAAACGTGAATCCCAAAATTTGCCAACTAAACAAATTGCAAATGTATTAGCGGACTATAAATTTTAGAGTTTTAAAGATAAAATTCAAATTGTAGATTTATAGCTCCGCTGTCTTATCAAAATTATCACGATGTTCCACGATTTTCTTGTCAATTCTAAAGTCATTAGGTTGAATACATATACGATCAAGTAACTGACGTCAACTTGGCAATAGCCCAAGGTTTTTTTAATACGGGCTGCATATCCGCGTATCGGAATGCCAATTGTTCATTAGTATGTCATAACTTGTACTTTAACACGCTTTCTTCATTGAAGGAAACAATGACTCTTCGAAGGGATCGGCTATTTAATTGTGCAACTTGAAGTAATTTATAATGTAGTCCTTAGCTTTTCATATTCTACAAAGAAATGGTAATTTTTTTAAAAGAATGGATATTTTCCCAAAAATCTACAGTAATGTTGTGAAGTGTTCCAATTTAATAAAAAGTGTTCCTACAAAGAATGTAATCAACTTTATGGACCGCATCAGGCGACAAAATGCATTTAACGACACACGACGAATAATAAGCCCGCATAAAATAGATTTGTACATTTTTATGAAACTGCTGAGAATAATAGCTCCTGTATAAAGCTAATTTGAATAGCGCAACAGGATGCCCTGTCTTCTGTATGTATATGAGCCCACATATGTTTTATATTACATATATTAAAAAATAAACATGTCGTATTACTGCAAGAGACACCGAATGACTTTTTTTATGTCCCTGGCCCTAGCATTGTTCCTTGAAGCACCCTAAGGAGTTAAGGGGATTGCATTTCTTAATCCATAAGTAATTAATAGTTTTATAAGTTATTTCTGACTACAGTTACGAAAAATATCCGTCATTTTGATGCCAATAACACAATCAGAAGTAAAAAGTCTGTTTTGTTTGACGGTACGCACTTATTTGACTTTTATGTTACATATTTGGAATACATCTTTATTTTGTTATGAATTCTGATTCTCACGATTATGAACCCTTTTAAATGTTTCATATACTTAACAATAGTTGTGGCACTTACAGTATATTAACAAACAGGTAAAAACTACCGTGATACTAAAATCATATCAATAGATTTGCCCTATTGCTTTGAGTGTTATCTTATCAATTCAAAATATGATATACGTATGGGTCTAATTCTACGTTGAGTGCTGTTGAGTGTTAGTTGAAGCGTAGTATATTTATTGAGGGATTTTTACCTCGAGTAATTAAGTCACTGGGTTATAAACTTGTAAATGATTTAGTATTTTTATTGATTGTAATATAAGTTCGCATTACGAACACTAATTACGTTGGAATCTGTATGGTATAGACCAAGATTGCCATCTGTACAATAATCACTAATAATAAGATAAAGAGCTCAAAACCCCGGATTTTTTGTGGTTAAACGAACAATTATTTAAAAAAATAAGTTTCTATAGTAAAAGGGTCGTAAAATACAGGTATTTAAACTATCATAGTCACTGACATTAGTAAAGTAAGGGTTAAGTTAAGTATGGGTCGTAAAAATGGGTGGTTCAAAATTTGTGATACGTCATCCATGTAAGTTAATATTTTGATATTCATTATTTGCAATTTTATTAATGCAAAAAGCTTAGAAGGACCAACAAGCCTTTGAATTTGAATGACAGCCTATGATAACTCGTAGCTGTTAATCTAAGCATTGTGATTTTATAAAATATTGTATTTTATTATGTAGACCCTATAATATGTCTGTTCTAGAATTTTGAAATAATGTCAGTTCTTGTTGATCTTATTGGATAAGGATTACAAATAAAGAAAGAAGGAGGCGCCACACATGGACCGCTGTTACGGCTAGCTGCACACTCGCTGTCTTGATGCACCAGATTACTGCGCAACAAAATTTAAATCTTTGGACTTTCTCTGAGCGCCTCCAAATATGATCCAGGAAATTCAGACAAATGGTAAACGCTCATTGAGCCCTATAGGAAAATTTCATGTAGGAGAAAGTATATAAAAATATTTTTCCCCTTTGTACCAACCTAACAATGTGACAAGTGACAACGTTCCTAAATAAACTAACTGAACGGAATGATGGGGCCTTCAATTAAAAAATTATCAGCAGACTGGCCGATAAAATAGAAAGCAAACAACGTTCAAGTTTCTTATCATGATCGTAATGCGACCTTATTTACACTAGCGAAACGATAAATTAAAAATACTGCAAAGTCAACAACCGGCGACGTCAATATGATAGGTGTTGAGCCGAAGCAGACTTGAGGGTTCATCCGAGTTGTCGGTGAGATAATTAGAGCTCACTTACGGCCCACAGTGGGTACAATGGCGATGCAAATAATCGCGATTATGGCAAGGTTGACGTCGGTCGGCGGAGGGTTCGTTCAACTGACCGCGAACGATGACACGGTGCGCACGCGCAGCGTCGCGGCGCTACATACGCGCTCAGACCAACATTATGCCGCTGTAAGTACCCCTAACGACCATCACCACCCCTGATAGATCGTCACCAGCACTAGAACTAAGGTGTGCTCTATTTTCAAATGTCAACACACTGTAGGTGTCATTTACCCTTGTCTGCAAATCTGCTAATAAGTTAATGATGATGATGCAATAAGAAACAGATAATGTTAATGACATAAAAATTATTATTTGTTTGATCAATACGATTACAAAACGCCGGGGAAAACCCAATTCTGCTCTACTATTGGTATCTCAGCCAGAACAGCACTTACCGATTTCCTTTAAGTGCAATCCAAATAACACACTTCACAATGCAACAGGAAACTTCAATTAAAAACTTCAAAAAACTTGTCGTAACTTGATACAACGAGTGCGATCGCCGCGTGCGCGCAACGAAAACAATCGGCTGACAGATGTCGGTCGGCGTCGGAAAACCCCTCAGAAACTACGCGGCGCAAAGCACGCAGTGTGTAAATATTATTGCCTCGGCTGGACAAAGGTTTTTGTTATCCAAAACCGGTGTCAGCGAGCGTGCACGACACGCGCGGCCAGCGGTAGAACGTGGAGTGAGGCTCGCGCGCCGGCCCCGCCACCCGTCTGATAAGCCTGGCGCGACGCCCCCCGGCGACGCCTACGCCCCACTCGGCGCCGTCGCACCGGTGCATCGTAAACACACCACCAGCCGCCCCTCGGCACCCGACATGGTCGTCGCAGCCACAGTCGCCGCCGACCAGACAGTCCCCCGCATTATGCACCGCACCTACGCACAATTTCATAACCGCAACGTACCTACTTCGGCATGGTGCACAAAATCAACAACTTTCGATTCCCTAAAAAGACGAGGAAGCAGAGACTTGGCACTTGCGAAATTATGGTGGCAGCCCAGATTCCGATGAGAACAATGAGGCGCAAACAAACGCCGTACCTTTTTAGTGCCCTCCTAATTGGGCTGGAGGTGCGTTGGGCAGAAATTCAATATGCAACGCAATTGGTGCGCTACATAAACGGAATAATTGAATTAGTGCAAGCATGTTTACCCAAGTAGCAAGCTGTAATACACCAACGTCCAACACTGCTCGTCACTCACTGAACATACAACCAAAAACATAAAAAAATTAAGTCATATAGATGCCTTTATACATACCTATCTGAATGTCACCATTTGAGAAAGAGGGACAGAACCTACCAATTAAGAATTAAGATATGACAACGATAATGTTTCCTAATGCAGCGGGTACGTTATTAACAAATTAAGAAGGTTATTAATTTTTACGACTTGCATCTAAAATAGGACAAGAACGGTTTTATTATTTAATAACGGCCCATATTCATTAAAAAGTTGCTTAATGTTAATCACATCGACATCAAGTTTTTGTGTGTGCGAAGAGCTAAAAAGGAAGGTATTTATAGTAGTCACAAGTGGTGGAATAAACAATCAATTGGAATAAAAATATCAATTTCAAAAAAAAACAAGAATGCAAACCCTGAAACTAGACTACACATCAAGACCATAATGATATGACTAAAATAGTTAATACAACAATTATTGATGCTTGCACTGAACTAATTAATAAGGACGATGAAGAGGAATTGAGGAAAATGTTGATTATTGGTCGAGTCTTTGTGAATAGTGATTATTCGAGAAGGTCAAAAGGAGTTCCACAGTTTGATCACTTACGGGTTCAATGATCTGTGAAGTAGTACAGTACAAACCAGCTAACTACGTAGATTCTATTCACGTAGCTAGGACAAAAAACTATTGCGGTTCAAACAAATATAATATATAGTATTCACTTATTCAAGTTTAGGAAGTAGGTAGCCATATACCAGAGGAAAAAAACACAAAAGACAGACTCCAGTTCCAACATAACACGCGACCTTCTACCAATGTTGAGAACTGCGTAGGTGTAGCCAAATACAAAATTAAATTCGAAGAATTGCGGCAAATAAGTAGCCAATTTGAAACCCATCAATTCAGTTATTTACTGACATCCCATGTTATCAAAACAAACATTTATTGGACGAACGTTTCACAATTCCAGTAAAACGTAGTTGGTGACTGAAATAATAACATCAGACTGAGTTCTGCTACTACTACTTTATACAAGCAAAGCAAACGCTCCATCATTCCTAAAAAATATTCACATTAAAATTCAAAAATAACACTTCAATTTTACACGCTTACAAGGTCATGACGTTATAAAATTTGCACAATATTCAATGGGAAGCCATAAAAGTAAAACTTTTAACTTTAACATCAATAATCCGAGATGTTAAAACCTATATTATGGTGGCAAAGGAATCTTAAAAAAATGATTTAAATAACATTGAAAATGCAGCCACAGTCGTAAACATTTACGAGTGCATTACTCTCAGTAAACTGGCATGCCCGTGCAAATTATCCATCCGACAATTTATGCTTCGCATTGGTGGAATTACGTTATTTGATTAATATTGCCTTCGATGCTTCATTGTTGTTGGGCCAGAAAGAAAATAACAGAGATCAAAATATTTAGAGCTATTCTATGACAAACGAGATGTCGAGGTCAAGAAAAAAAGAGTTCAGCATTTCTTTGTGTTAAATAAAATCGATGTCATATAACTCAGTCCGTCAGGCGAGAAATCTGTCGGGGCGCGTTAGGCCCACATAAATTCCGAGATTAATCTTTTCAAATAATTTGACCTTTTCATCTGACGAGGGTTCATTAAATAATGGCGTCGGTATTGATAGTGCGGTTATTGTGCCGTCTATCACAAATATTGTTGTGGGCGGCAGACTGCGTACAATTCATAGCCCTGTTATTCGTTAAGATTTGAGGGTTGGAATACTTTATTCTTATGTAGATGAAGCTGTAAATGATATGAATAATAACGTTAATTGTGCCTTTTGTGTCCATTGAATAACGTAAAGCAGGGTTATTGTTTATAAAAAAGAAAAAAGTTACCATGAAATGATTTTTCAATTTTTTTACTTTGGTGTTACAGAAATGAGTGCCACATGGAATACCTACAGTACGCATTGTTCAGTTTATTTAAGAGATCCTGGTCAAATCAATACCTGCATCCTAGTTTGATCTAGACGGGATTATCAGAAATAAATAAACATCTTTTAATAAGGCACTCGAGGCGGAAATTTTGAAAATGTCCGTAATCAACAGAACGACAAGCACGATTCTTGCCCATAATCGGAACAAGGACTCCGCAGCTGTTGTAAATATCAGTTCTGTGCTTATTATTGTGACGTAATTATTATCGCCTCGTGAAACAAAGACAATTAAACACGCTAAATTTATACAGGGAATCCTTTCTCAGAACCTATAACTTACTGTGTAAATGTTAATTATACATGGAAAATGTATAGGGAACCTAGCTTCATAATCCAGTTATCAAGATGAATGGTATGGATAGAATGTCCGGTGGAATGCCGTGCGAGCCGACCCGGTGACTCATTGTGCGCCAGTCGGTGGTCAACTGTCGGGATACTTGTGTACCTTTAACGGATCTTCTGCCCAAGCTCCGATGCAATTATTGTTACACCGTTACAATATATTCCGAAAAGATCTCCAGGAAACGATTGAGTCGCAAGCTTTGTGGTGTCAATTGTGTGTTCACTGAATTCGGTTTTTTGCCAATAGCCGACAGTAAACAAAAGATCAGAATTGAATAGAGTTGCAAACTTTATGATCTATTTTCTCTTGAAGTTATTGAGCGGTTGTTCTCAAACAAATATTTATCCTTTTATCTTGGTGTGCCTAATTCGCTTTGAGCCTAAATCGCGTTATGCCTAGACCAAACGCTAGTTTGGCCAAACGCGAATAAGACCAAAAACGAGTTAGGCAAAAGGCGAGTTAGACCGAAAACGAATTAGGCAGAAGGCGAGTTAGACCGAAAACGAGTTAGGCAGAAGGCGAGTTAGACCTTATGCGAGTAGTAGTTAGTATCGTTTCGTCTAAAAAGTAGATAGTCTGAAGCCCTTTTGAAGTCCGGAGGATGTGAAAAAGTCCAAGGCCATAGTTCGGTTCATAACAAACGCAGGACTTGGTGAGCAGATAGAGATAGCACAATAGATCTGCGAAAGGGGTCCAGTGAGGGTGCGCAGTCCATCTGGCTAGGGGGTGTCCTACCTTGCGTTTGCCTGGTCTCGGTCTCCACTCTAGGACTCGTCTGCTCCAACGGCCATCGGTCCTTCGACAGATGTGGCCAGCCCATTGCCACTTGAGCTTGCTTATTCAGCGAGCTATGTCGGTAAATTTGGTTCTGTGTCGGATGACCTCATTCCGAATTCTATCCTTCAAAGAAACTCCAAGCATAGCTCGCTCCATAGCCCGTTGCGCGACTTTTAGGTTATGGACTAGCCCTACCGTCAGAGTCCACGTTTCGGCACCGTAAGTCATAACAGGTACGACGCACTGGTTTAAGACCTTTGTTTTCAGGCATTGACAGGTGGCAGCTGCATTCGTAATCATGTTCAAAGAAATTGTAAAAAAAAATATAATTGGTATGTGAATGTCACGGTCCAAGTAGTAACAATAATCTGATTCTTTTAATATTATTATGCAGAAATCGATTGAAACTGAATAAAAACAAGGTAGACTTTTAGGCATAACGCGACTTAGGCTCAAAACGAACTAGGCATACAAGGAATTAGGCAAATAGCTAAATAGACTCAACGCTTTTTGACATAATGCGAATTTGGCTCAAAGCGAATTAGGCAAATAGCTAAATAGACTCAACGCTTATTTAAAAGTAAGTTTTGGCATAACGCGACTTAGGCTCAAAGCGAATTAGGCACACAAAGATAAAATGACCACTGGCGCTAGTGGCGGTAGCGGTATATTGATAAATCACTTAGTGGATATTTCTATTGATCATAACAGTAAAAAAATCTGTTTGCGGCAGTAACTAGTATAAGCTCTATATATTTTATCAATATTGAGAATTGTATGATATATCAAACATACAACTCGTTTTGTTATATCCTCTTTTTGTTCATTTATTCTGTTGTGGTATACTGGTATACCTATATATTTTAGAGTAATTTTTGCAGAAAAAATGTGTTACACCTTAGTTGTTTAGTCCTCGTTAAAACACTATAATTTGCCAGTTGGAAAAGTGTCTACATGGCCCTGAGTTTTCATATGCTCGTTTCTGATAGACTTTACCTTTTATTGTGAACCAGACATTTAACCCTCTGAACTTTCTGATTGTTCACGGTAACCTTCAACTGCAACCCAACCATGTGGTTCGCAATGTGACACTTATGAAGGTCAGAATTTACATTTAAACTCTGGTTTCCACATAATTTCATTTCATTTAAGCTTTTAACATTTGCAATTTTATGAATCAAGTAGTGATTGAATTTGCGGTGTTAGTTCATTAATTCGAAGGTATACGAGACGGAACGACCAATCTGAGAAAGTTCAGCACATAGGAATATAACAATCGCGTCACTTAGCATTATAGGGCTTAGACGGTTAGCATAAATAGATAAATAGGTATATGAATTTAAAGAAACAAGAGGATAGCTGAATTGAAAATTAAACCATTTTATAATACTGACTTCTTTGGTTCCTTATTAGCTGAGCCTTTAAAGAACTATAGGTAAAGGTTCAAATCATCAAACAATCACATTTCGGTTTACCCACCCTATAGAAGTATACACCCTTAAAGAACTCAAAGTTAATGACTCCCATAAAGTTATTTTTTTAAAGACAGCGTTATGTCTGTTATGGGGTTTTAAAATTTTAAGTAGCCGTAACTAATGGAGACACAATGGGACACATCAGTCAACCAGGTTAAACAGAATCCATTTGCATTTTAAACATATGTTATATTTTATGTGTATTCTATTGAAGAAGAATTGAATATAATAATAATTTAATCCTTCTCAAAAATAATTAAGTAAATTCATTTAATTTTACATAACATAATAAAGGTTGGAACAAACAGGAAATTAATAAAATTCCAATAATATTGAAGTTAACTATATTGTTAGTTACTTATAAGTTATAACTAATATTAATTTGTGATGTGAGGACAGATGTAGGTACCCGTTTATATATAAATAGGTTAACGACAAGAATAATTTTCCTGTTTTTAACGTCATAATCTAATTCGTGAAATTTAAATAACGTCATGTTATTATAGTTTAAAGCTGATACTGTTTTTAATTTAATTTATAACAAAACTATTCCTAAAAAACCTGTGCAACAAAACCTACCTGTATTAGCTTGAAAACCATTTGCATCCATTTTCAAGATGGCGGTGACCACAGCGGTGGCCGTACAAGGGTCGTGACCCCACACACATAAAATTTAACAAGAATTTAACACTACACAAATGTCCTCTAGACATCCAAAAAGTAAAAATTTTGCAGCCCCAAATTTTAATGTAACTTTTCAAAGAATTAGTGACGGTGTAAGAGAGGACACTAGTTTGCTAACTAGTCAATGTTCAAGAACATTTCCACTCCATTTTATATTCCATGCACTAATTTAACCACATTTTAACCTATTTTGTCCTATAAACAAAATTGAATTTAATGAACAGCTAGTTATACTCTATTAGTCGTTAATTGTAACCGTGATACAAGAAAAAGGAAATATTCTAACCAAACATCAATACAATGAGTTTGGATATAATAGTTTTCCTGTCACAAATAATTATTGAATACACTCAAGGACTTAACTATGATTTTAAAATTTAAATAGAGATAAATATTACCAATTTACAATTCTGACCTGTTCCCACGACCAAAGACAACCCCTTCCCAAGATAAAAGGTATGTAGTTAATTATTATTAGTATTATTTCTTTGTGTGAAATTAAGCCGATTCCATTGAATCGTCTTTGCATAAAAGTACCTAAGAAATGTATATCTAAAACCTTACAAACATAAACACTTATATTATTAGTAAGATTATTGTGTATTGGACGAGAACAAATGTCAACATGAGATTGTACGACGTGGGAGGTTGGTCGCGACAAGACACCGTGCACCGGGGCGGCATGAGTTAGCACCATGCGGACCACGCCGACAGCTACCTACCTCTGACATCTTAATGTGGCCGAGATAGTTAATCTATTGGAATACCGACTATTACCAAAATACTCAACCTTTTAGAAACACTTTCGATTAGAACTAACAATGAAAACTATAATAGATATCAAACGAATAAGAATACGATCAAATAAAATTAAATGAATAATAGTTTAATATTCAATGTCAAAAAATTCTTTGTAACAATAATATGTAATATAAGTTATAAGCAATCACGATAAAATCAACATGATTTTATAGTGGAGGTCACGGTGTAATACAATTTCATGGTTGTATTTACAGCATTTTGCAAGTCATTATGATCGCCGATTCTTGCTAAAATTACAGTCAGACCACAAATGGAAAAATATAACTTTCCAGACCACATAACTCCAGACGAAAGTAAAATTATCGAGCGTTTGAAGTTCTGGCAAGGTTTCGGCAGTTGAGATTGAAATACAATTTCCAGATATCTAGAAAGTAATGTCCTTTGAAGCCCTTTTACTATCTTTACAATGCTGTTCTTTGTCACTGACTTGTAAGCCAAGTAGTTCGAAAGCAATGAATACCAGAAGACAATGGAAAACACTTTATGTAATGGGTCAAAATGGATAACGTGCTGTTATCTTTAAAAGGTAATAAAGAAGTCGGCCAGAAGTTTATTGTTGCTACCTATGCAGCTATGTAAAAGCTTTGTTCTGTGGTTGAAGATATCGCTGCATAAAATCTCATTGTGCTTGCTGGATTGGGTAAATAGTATAAGTAATGGTGAGGACTTACTGCCTTTCAAGTTAATATTCGACAAAAACTTGTTTGGTAAATCTAAAATATCCTACATCCTAATTAGTATACATTTTTTAAATTTTGCACAGATAGATAGATTTTACAGTTAGTACATTCTCGTCACATATTTTACTAATATTTTCATCAAGATTTGCAAAAGCTAACATTCTTGCACGTGAAGCATAAACAAAGTTTATGTCCAAGTAAAAATCTTGGGCATAAACAATGAGTTTCACAGACTACCGCCGCATGCTTTATTGCTGACGTCATCTTGAGCTGCAGGTGTGCGGTTTGCGAATTTTTTACCCATAATAGAATTGCATAAGGCCTTCGATAAGACTGAATATTCTACATTAGTAAGATTAATATGTACAACAATAAAATGCAACGTAGGTATCACAAAAGAGATAAACGTGAGCAACTACTGTGTGTTGTTTATACCCTAACTAGCTTCTTTCTTCTTTCTTCAGATTTTAGAATTGGATGAGAGGAACAAAACAGATTTTATTATTATACTGGGTGATTTTATAGTCTTTCGGCAAAAAACAGGCACAGTTTCGATAGGAAAATCATCTGGAAGTATTAAGTTGGCGAAAAAAGGAAAAAAATACAACTCCCATACATTATTCCTTTCACCTGAACGTTACTCCCAAACATTTTTACGCCAAATGAAGTTAATATGGTTAAATGAAAGACGGCAAATCCTGACAACATGACTAATCAAATGTATTGATAACTCTCTTATGTTAAGCGAGGTATTTCGTTCAAATTCATTAACATATCATAGTATATATTATATATATTTTATATTATATATATATATTTTATATATATAGTATATTTTATTATTTTTAGTATATATTATATATATTTTATATTATATATATATATTTTACATAGTACTAATAAATACAGTTATATCACATATCATTTGTAACGGATTTATCCGCCTATTCACCCACTAAGACATTTATCACTGTTCAATTGAGGTTAATTTAAATTCAGAGACCCGGCATTACAAAGTGCACAAAGTTTTAAAATAACTCTGAAATCATGTGGTTAAATAAACTAGTAGTAATTGTTCAAGTATTGTGTGATGTCCTACTCAAAAAAATATTGTATTACCTACCGACTTCCGATGATTCACAGTTTTCTTAGAACTGCTTGGCAAGTAGCGAAGATTATCTAATCCTCGGTTACACGGTGATATCTACATAGTAAATGATGAATATTTCCTGGCTAGACAGTTAATAAAATGTTACTATGTTATAATTTTATAAAACATTACATTTCAGCTAAGTTATTTTATGCTCGGATTAAGCCAAGCCCTTTTCCTTATTTTCACAAAGCATTTCAGCCCACTCTATTGTGAAAATAATTCAGAGTAGTGGTGGTATATTGTAATACAGGTGACCTTATCCACGATGAGTTCCCTCATGGAATCCTCTAACCAACAGTGTGGCTATAAAGTATGCGAGATCAGTCCAAGACCTTCTGAATTTTCAAAATATTTACTTGGAAATTCCATGCAGTTATTTTATATATGCTGTTCAATAATTTCCTCAATTCGCACATTAAACTAGCATCAGCTAAGAAAGTTCAGTTAATTTTCCTTGACATTATTCACCTAAGGCCAATTCCGAGTTGGAGATACAATTAAAGCAAATTGTCCACATCCGTCCCGTATTGACTACAATAGTTTAATAGGTGTCTGTTAATAAAATACATCTGCTCAAGTCAACAAGGTCAATAGTTGGTTGAAATCTGTTTACAATATATGGTTTACATAAAGTAAATCAGTATACACATATTGTTTCTACTACAATCAGTTTTCAGTTGTGCAAAGCAGGTAAATGCTAGTGCGTTTGTTGCTGTTAGTTGGGATTCCCCAACTTCACGGACGTGTGTTCTTGCCATTCTTGGAAGCAGTCAGGCGCAGGAGAAATTTCACAAGCGCGATGTAGGTCAAGTCAGCCGGACTTGACGTTTTCGACTCGCAAAGGTTACCATCACCGTCAGCATGCCGCCGCCGCCGTACATTAAATCCGGTTGTGCGCTTGCGCAACTGATAGTCTCGTTTATCAGATCCTAAAAGACCAGTTGTTTCTCGAACGTAGCGAATGATTTAATACTGCGCAAGATGTATTAAAGTAGATGCAGATTAATATTACCAATACAAATAAGGCATTTTATATATCGTATGATGGAAATATCGAAGACTAACTTTCGACTTGCGCCAGGCCTACTCTAGACGCGGATAATATAGAGATGCTATCGCAAAAGTAATACATGTTACATGTAAGTTGCATCAGAATGAACAAGCATATTTTATGGATTATATTATAAGACCGTTTTTTCTTTATACGTATATATAGGTGTCTTAAGTTGTGTCTTGATTGAGGGTTCCTAACAAAGTAGGGTATGGAATTGGAATACGTGCTCATGTAAATAAATAAGTCAAACTTCGTACGGGACTTGAAGCCACTAAAATGCATGCCTTCTGTGGGTCGTGGTGCAAAGCCGAAGGTGAGGTTGCACGCCTCGGCCGACCCAGGGCCATCCCTGACGGTCTGGCACCTCAGGAGGGGAAGGTTATTGGACCCGGTATGTGAGGCAAACATCAGTTATAGAAGTCTTTTATTTTTTTCGTTTGTTTGCGTATTCAAAAGCATAGAACCGTCATGAGTCTAATACGCATCGGGCCTTACTCATGTCTATTGCTTAACCTATTTGTATGTAGGTATGTTTATGCATAATAAATAGTACTAGCTGTAACCAAAACCGCCACATTTCTGTGTTCGGGGAAACCCAAGGATTTCATTCATAAGACATGGATTGTCAAAGTATGACGTATGTGGTTGTTTTTATTTGCGGGGATTTTCCTGTAAAGAGGGAAAATTAAAATTCCAAGTAGGTGCCTACTGGGATAGGGTAACAACTTCTATTTAAATATTTACCTACCTACGGATATTTAAAAAAAATCTCCGAGTAACCTTATTTTTTATGCCAAGTCATCAAAATATAAGGTTAAGTTATTTAAGTCTGAAACCTTTCGTCAGGGCAGACTTTGGAAAGAACATTTGCAGGAGGTAGAAGATGGAACATTTATTAATCTTTTAACTTGTGGCTACAGTTTTGTGGGTACAGAATGGAAGCACTCGAAATATTACCTTCCTATAAGTAAGTATAAAATTATTAAAACTTAGTAAGTCTGAAGCTCCGAATTAGAAGTTTCCCAGATAGATAGCCAGTTTGACTAGGGATAACTGCTTACTGCTTCACGCTTAAATAGTAATGGATGAGTGTAATATGTAAGTACTAATGCAAAATAAGAATTCCATTCTCTATTAATTTACTAAGGAGTATGAATATTCAGATAATGAAGGTTATGTAAAAAAAAGCAAACCGGACCCAAACCGCAACGTTTCTAAGAAATAAATTAAGAATTCAACATTTTATTATACCTCTAAAATGATAGTTTCAGGAAAATTCACAGACTACGTACATTACATTATTTGTTAGCAGTGGGGTAAAAATAAACAAATTATACAATAAATATATTTCTTATGCAATATCAAGAAATACTTTGGCCTACTTTTTTGTTTAAAGTATTATATGATGAGGCATTTCAGAGTAGAAATCGGAAAAAAAAAAACTAGCTTACCTACCTACATTCACCACAGGCATACGTGACGAGAGTCGCATCAAGGTAGGCATCAAAACAACGTAAATACCAAGCAGGTTTTTTTCTACTTATTTCCTTAATCTACTGTCAGCTGAATTTAAAAATGGCGTCCAAGTCTTTTTCCTTTATAACCACACCATACAAAGAAACACAGTACGTAGTGTTTAATAAATTAATATAAAAGCCGTGAAGTCGTCAAATTACAATAATTGTTCAGGTAGTGTCGATACGAGTTCGTGGAACTTATCGAGACAGCGAGCGGCACTGCGCAGTGGTTCAGAATGACGTCATCCGATGACGTCACCCTGGTCGTACCACGTGTGACGTCACGTTTACTGATAACACGAAAATTCCCGCACGTGATGGTGAAAACGTACTTTGAAACGGTGTTTACTATCTTTTTTTTATAATGCTATTGGCGTACGCAGTTTTATCGGATTATCTTTATATCGAAGATAATAAATTAGTTTAGTTACGCGCAGTGCCATCTATCGGCAGAACAAAATAATTTTAGAGTTCAAAAATATAAACTATATTTTATATTGTTTATTGTTAGAGTTACAACGTATAATAATTTTATGAACTGAACAGAACAATAAATAGTGAATTATATCCAAAAAACGAATTGTGAAGTTAAATTATTGATTGCATACGAAATAGTTCATTGTAATACGCAAAAACGTCTAGAATTTTCTATAATAATCCCCACCTTTAAATTGCAGAAAGATAGTCTTCTAAGTTGATAATTAGGATGCATGGAAAATAATTATATGAGTAATTTTTGTGTCCATTACAATGGCGGGACCAAGTCCTGAATTCTGTCAATTCATATTACAGTGTTTAGTACTAAATTGGTACTATTTGCTACCTTTGGTAAAAAAATTAGTACCTCTTCTATTTCAAAGTTATATTTAAAACAGTCTGGTCCCGCCATTATAACGTTATAATGGCGGGACCAGACTGTACCACTCGTGTCGGCCATTGTTAGCTGTGATTAGTTTTATGAATATTTAGTACCTAAATAGTACTCTTGAAAAATGTGTAAAAAGTGTGGCTGGGTACAGCATGTACTGGGCTGTTGTATTAAAACACTGATCCCGCCATTATAAGTAAATTTTTCAACTACCTACATTTTTAAATAATAGACCGTTACACGTTTAAACATAATGGCGGGATCAGTGTTTTAATACAAAAGCCCAGTACATGCTGTACCCAGCCACACTTTTTACGCATTTTTCAAGAGTACTATTTAGGTACTAAATATTAATAAAACTAATCACAGCTAACAATGGCCGACATGAGTGGTACAGTCTGGTCCCGCCATTATAACGTTATAATGGCGGGACCAGACTGTTTTAAATATAACTTTGAAATAGAAGAGGTACTAATTTTTTTACCAAAGGTAGCAAATAGTACCAATTTAGTACTAAACACTGTAATATGAATTGACAGAATTCAGGACTTGGTCCCGCCATTGTAATGGACACGTAATTTTTAGGCACACGAAACTTGAAACCTATCATACAAGAATATCATAATAATATTCAGGACTAACTGGTTAGGTTTACATGCCTATCTTTTTCGCACATATAAACAGACCAATAGCGTCATTGCGCTTGTTAAAGTGACAGGAGACATTATTAATGTCACAAACACTATACAGGTGGTATTTTTTGTTAAATAATTTAGATAATGAGTACCTAATGGTAAAATTCAAAACGTACTACATCATACATAACATATTGTTAGAATAATAATTTAAATAATGACATTAAATTTACAAACAAATAATATTAGACGTGATTGTGAATTACTTTGCAGTCCACAAGGACAACCTACAAATTATAATAAGTAAAAGGTTTACCTACTGATGGAGAAGAGCAAATTATTACACCATACAATATGTGCCAAAAACTGTCCACTACTGTACACATCTCGAGAAAGTTGTTTACTAATTCAATTCACGCACGTATTACGCGTACAACTTTAATACCTACTAACTTTCCAGAAACTTTACAAGATTATTAAAAACTTACCACCGGCTTCCTGTAATCATCTGTTTGATAGTCGAACATGGTAGCGAACATCAGACCGTCGTCTTGCTCGCTGGTATTGAGGTGATATGGCACCTGCTGAGACATGAAGACCACTTTCCACAAATATTTTCTAAACCAACTATCCACTGACGGCTTAAATTTTAAAGTCCACAATACAGTTCTTAAAAATCACGTACAGCGTGTTAATTCACAATTTGATAAGAGTATGAGTCATACGGAGGCTTCTACAAACTGTAGACGTACAAGTAGCTAGAATGTTTTATATCAGACTGAGTCAGTTGGCGCGCTTGTGGCCGGTTTTGTATGATACCAAGCGACCGCAACGCGCACGCGCAAGCAACACCCCCGTGCCAAAACGTCGTATGTCCAAACATTTCAACAATTCGCTAACCGAGCCAAATAGATTTTTTTACAGTTCTTTGAATGAAGTTAAGTTTCAATGATTCAATGAATAGTTTCTCCATGACATGGGAAGTAAATATTTTTGTTAAACTGTATCAGTTGGCAAGAGATACAAAATGTGGGTGATGTGAGGTGACAAATATTTGGGGAAAACCGATTTTGTTTTTCCGGAAATAGCAGGAAGTTAAGGCGATGTTCTAAGGAACTTTCTGGAGTATTAAAACCGTATCAAAGGAGATATACCTCTGATTATAGAGATGGCTTAACCCTCCAAATAACATAAGCAGGTATCAAAATAGTTGGGAGTAGGGACTGACTCTGCACCTACTAATTACGTACTACATTAACCTGGATTCAAACAAAAGTAGTCGTTAACTTACATGGTAAAGTAGGTCATTCGCTATCCTTAGATAGGAGGCAATATGAAAAACAAAGTGTAGGTAACGTATTACAGCCACAAAGCTAATAATTACACAAATGAATCATCCATCAGAACAAAACATATTAATGCATTGTTAGAAACTGTCGCAGTTATTATTTTACAATTAAAAGATTACATGTAATTAATTGAAGAAAAATATAAAGTTACTTTGTTTAACTAAAGGGTTGAGGTGCACTTTTAGGGACATCACTCATTTTCCAGAAATGGCTGAAGAAACGCTCATCATTACTACAAAGTATAAAGCAAAGTCGCTTTCCGTGTTCCTATGTCCTATGTATACTTATATCTTCAAAACTTTCTTTTAATAGATAGAGTAATTCAAGAGGAAGGTTTATATGTATAATACATGTTTAATATAGTAGAGGGTGCAGCGGGTACGGGATATGACGCCACGCGGGCGGACAACAATTGGCGGTTCGAAGTCAGCTAGTTGAGTATAGTTAAGGAATAAATACATTTCTGCTGTTAAAGTAGAGGGTAGAGTAGACCTGCATTAGAGTTATTTATCTGTAACCATTTGAAGTAAAAACAATGAAAAAGTTAATGGAATCCATTCATCACTAAAACTAACGGAAAACCGACCTTCCTATCCAACGGAAATCCAATAAGCTGGTTGGAAAAATGCGGTTTGGATAAATTCAGGCAAAATGATTTTTAAAGAGTCATTCTCAGATGATTTGTTGTTTTATTTACCTTCATTTTTATAGAACTAATAATAATATCCTTATAACTATCAGATATTTTTGTTCGTAATGCGTCAAACCAGTGGACTTGTGTAAAAAATATAATTATGGTTAGTGCATCTGTAGATATTAGACTCATTTGAGATATATCTAGTAAGCATTTATCCTTCTTAGAATATGATATTTCAGCCAGAATCGAAATGGACAATGGACTGATTAGATTGAGTTGAACAAACCAGTTAGGAAATGGAGTTTCAATATGTCTTTCAGAAATAATGAGATGAATATGCGCAAACGTTGCAGCTGGTTGTAACATAAACTTATCGATAGTAACAATCGATTTGCCGGTTTCAGACGTACAGAACCACATTTGAAACTGAATCGAGGTCAAGCTTATTGAATGGAAAGAGTGAAACAAACAGACTATGCATAATTATAACAATAAACTTTAATTCATAATAATCATTGGATGTTCCCAAATAACAGAAGGCAGAAATAATAGAACGCACTTGTTCTTGTCAAGTAAATATATGCCTCATGAAAAATTTGAAACAAAATATGTAATAGTGAAGTTCGGCTATAAAGAACCAGAGCAAGAATTATATATCATTTTATCAGGGAAATTCCCGTGAAGAGTAAAAGTCGTAATAGCGTATTTTTTTCTGAGATAAATAATATTTCAAGAACTGATTTATTTACTAGAGCAGCAAGAAGATAATGTCCAACGCAGAACCTAGGATAGACAGATTCATTGATCGGTCTCAAAATGATTGAATTGAATTGATTTAGTACAAAAACTTGATCCTTACAAGTATGTAACTAAATTACCAGTCGTTTTTTATTTAAATTGAAATAAATACTATGATTGAATGTGAACAAGTGAGAGATGGTACGCTACCATCTCTCACTTGGTTGCCGGAGAAGTGGATTAACAGTCTTATTTATGATCGTTTTGGATAAAAATAATTTGGGCACAGCTTCGATAGCAAAATCATCTGGAAGTAATAATTTGGCGAAAGAAAAAAATTTTTTTTTGATAATGTATGGTAATGTTCAGGTGAAAGAAAAATGTATGGGGGTTTTAAAAAAAATGTTTTTCTTTCGCCAAATGAATACTTCCAGATGATTTTGCTTTCGAAACTGTGCTCAAATTCTTTTTATCCGAAACGACTATAAATCACCCGGTAATTATAATTTTAAAATAGTATTTATCTATATTCTGCTGTTTAGCAAGATTTGTTTAAGATTATAGTTCCAAATAATGTAGGTAAGTACTATAAGTCCAGTTATTATGTTTATTAGGTTAATATTATTGTTATATGTATGCAGAAAGCATATCATTGCTGTATAAATAAGATATTATGTACAAGTAAATGGCACTTTTAAACGTGTGAAATCGTTTTAATTGACATCATTTATCACTGTAAATACATCCTTAAGATATTAATTTTATGATACAAACACAAGTATTGCTCATACAATTGTAGTAACGCAAGTATACGAAGAAAACACGCTGTCTGACACTATGATTGGCCTTTACATAAGGCGATCGTTGTTGATAAAACGATTACGTCATTTCTGTGAAAAAAAAAGTATTCCAACCTTATCATTTCTTCGAAGTATTTCACCTGAAACCTAAATACATTCAGCTATAATATTGATAGCAAACGCGTTTTCCTCAACAACGGATGTTATTTTTTCCTTTTACGGTAATACGGTATGTTATTACAAATTTTATTATCAGAAACGATATTAGAGCGATACGTTTTTAATTCAGTTAGATAAGCTGAAAATGTGGAGCATGCAGAAAATTGGAATTGAATGTACTCTACCACCTACATCTTATGGTGCTTCCTGCCACTGTGACCGTATGCATTTCACAGCTACGTAAAGGCATGTGGTTCGATATTTCCTCAGTGTACATAAATATAGGTGTACATGAATAAATATGTTTTTGTCTATTTCATTCATTGCTCTGGGTATTTCTATCTGTAAAATATTATTTAATCTGTGCTCATATTATATGCTTAGTTTCGACCTGTGGTTTCGGCCTAGATTGTGCATTTTTTCAACTCAGTTCGGTTCGTTCGTTTCCTGTCTAACTGCGATGCGGCTGAATTTGACATTTTCCGTGAAATTATCCGTGGGTAAAATTATAGTGGTACTAAGAAAAAGCAAACATCCCCAATATTGTAGGATGGACATTCTCCTGATCCGGAGATTCTAAGCATGTATTTAAATTTTAACGTTGTAACTGTAAAAAAAGCCAAGAAAAAGGTAGCTAAGTAGTGTGGAGCGAACGTACGCGACATGTGATATAATTGCGGAGGGGCTTGTCAGGTGTGCCGAAGGTGTGTCTGTAGCGACGCAATGAGCTGATAATGACTTAGGCTCTCGTATTGTCAAGTTTTTCAACATTGGTTTTGAAAGGTGATCCTTTTCTATCGCATATCTTAATTTTATAATAAAAAGTATTAGTTCCCAAAATATTTCCACGGTAATAAGTATAGAAAAGAAAATTAATTTTCTTCATAGTTAATTCTCTTGCTTTAATAATACCGGAAAACATCGTGAGGGAATTAAAAATACTGTTCCTTTTTATTTTCTTTCATATTTTAACTTGAGTTTATTTTATTATAAGGTTTTTTTTGTATACATACGAGACAAATGTACATTCGTTTCATCCATATTTAGTCTTAAGAAATCACTGTTTGTAAACGGATGTCTGGAAAATGCGGCTGTGAAGTTTGTTGCGCATTTTCTACTCCACTGGCGCCTAGGACGCGGTGGTTAACTTAGTTTTAAGTAGAATTTGACGTCAAAAAGACGTAATCACGTTTCAAAATGTTGAACAAATAATTTGAAATTGAATCGAATATGTGTGAACAGTAGCATGGTAATAAAAAACCGCTAGTATATCAAAGTAAGGTTGATATGTTCATTGGAAACATGTAGCTGCTATTGTTTGATAGATTGTCGACAGAGCCGAGCCGTTAAACCCCGTGACAGTTCAAGGTCGGGCCCTTGACTTCTAGTCACGCGAACTAAAGCTTCCACGAGTTCAGCCTCATTTTCTTGGAAAACCGTTGATACCATCATACAGAAAAGCTATTTGATTTGAATAATATTATCGAACAAAACGAATTCATTTGAATTTGAAAATGGAATAAGTGGTGCACCTGTACGTCACAATTTTATGCTGGTTGTGCGCATTTTTTTGCGCCATAATGGCGAAAATGCTTGTGTGTGAAGTTGAAGCGTTTTTACCCGACTACGGCGAAGCCAAAAGGAGGGTTATGTATGTATGTATGTTCATTGGTTCCCTCATAGCTCCTCAACTACTTATTAGATTATAACTGGTCAAATGAGGTATCGTTACAAGCGGGTTTATCGTCCGATGATTATAGGCTATATGACGTGTCACTCAATCTTGTGTGGCGCCCTCTAGAGCTCAAAAGGTACTTAAAAAATAATTTGAGATAAATATGCCGTGTTTGGTATCAAATGAAAGGGCTTAATAAGCACATTTCAAATATGTATAAATTATTTGCTTTACCTTGCCCCAAAATAATATAAATAAAAAATAAAGTTTAAAACTAAAACCCGACTTCCAAAAAATCACGCTCTAAAAAGTAACAAACAATAAAATATCAAGAATAGCCGTGGTCGTATGCCACTTACTCTAACAAAACAATATATTCTAGGGAAAAGTGGCATACGACCACGGCTATTCTTGATATTTTCTTGTTTGTTACTTTTTAGAGCGTGATTTTTCGGTAGTTAAAGGTTTTATTTTCTTCGGGAAAACCTTAACATTAAAACGAAGGGTTGCTTTTTTTATTTTAATTAGTTTATGGTCTCTCTTATTCTTTTTCATTTTGGTAAGCCATTTCACGAGCACTCCTGCAATGTAACAAAAGTTTATAAATAGCTCTTTAATTAATTACTTTGCTGCGAAAAGTAATTAAATTAAGAAACTTCTAATGAGGCTCACTACTAGAAAGCTGCCTATGGCAATACTGGCACCACTGAAATGCAGTTGGTGTGTGCGCTTTCTTTATGCATTGATGCAGTCACGAAATCAATTTGGAAATCCCCAGGGCCGTGTATTTAGCCTTACTTTATTTATCCTACACTACACCTACATGGACGCATGCAAAACAAAGCAAAAATGTTTGCAAAGACTACCACCTATTCAAATAATTTGTAGTCGAACTAGGAATGATGTAAATAAGGTAATGCATGCTGAACTAGCTCAACTACCAAAAATAAACATACCTATTTAATATCATACTTTATTAAACATTTTAGATTTAAAGTTCAACGGCCATGTAATAGGTAAATAGGTATATGCACTTACCATCCATATAAAACAGTTTTTTTTAACATTGTACACAACGCTATCTAGATCCATGGTAAGCATAGTAACTAGCTTGTGTTATGGAATCTAGAATGCGGAAAAACATACTTATTTTTATTTCTTTGTAAATATTTACAGATATGTAATCGTATACTACTTAGGACTTTTTTTTAAACAGCAATCAGTACCTATATTTCACAAAAGTTAAACAGAACTGTATACAAGGACCACTCCATACAATGCATGAAGAAGTTCCCTGTTAGCGACAATAGGCTTGCCAAGTCGTCACGTGATACGTGAGATGGAATAATATAATTATAGATAGAGAGACAACTCTTTATTGTACACCAACATCAGATTACAAGAGGTAATAGTAAGGATTACAGTAATTATATAGTTAAATGCAACTCACATCAGTTTGTTTTTATTAACGTCATAACCAAGTTCTATGGATATCATATCACGGGGATACATTTGTCAGAGTACCTACCATAGGAATATATGTAAAGAAAGGTGTAAACTTATTTCTCTGATCGTGTTCATGCTCAACAGAACGCACACTAAGCAATTAGGCAAATACAATGTTTAGCTGAACCATTTAGGAAGTGAATACAAGAACAATAAATCTGAGACAGTGCGAGGTGCGAGGTTCTTGCCCAACCTGAACTCGCGTTAATTGACTTGCTAATTCATGTTTGCGCACCGCTAATGTAAGTACTATTCGATCCAACTGTACAAAACAGGAAAACAACTATCGATTCCGTTTACGAACCTTAGTACCTTCAAGGTCATAATGTTCAGAGTAAATAAATACATCATTTAATTGTACCGTAGATTTACGGATGTAACGGAACGTCTAAGCGTTTAAACTACCTTTACTTGTAGGTATATGATAAGTGTAAGGTTTTTCCAGTCTACATGGCCCACTCAGATTAGTACTAGTACATAGTACCACCGCGGCACCGGTTCATTTAATATTCATCTATACATACATACAAATAAATAAAATTGGAGTGTCTGTTTGTAATATTAAAATAACCGCTTTCTACTACATGCATATGAATGTATATACGGTACACATACCAAAATATATATTTTTAAATTTTTTGTCTGTCTGTCTGTCTGTCTGTCTGTCTGTTTGTTTTGGCTAATCTCTGGAACGGCTGGACCGATTTGGACGGGACTTTCACTGGCAGATAGCTTATGTAATAAGGAGTAACTTAGGCTAAAAAAAAAATGCCAAAAAAAAAACTGATTTTTTTTATTAAGTACATTCCACGCGGACAAAGTCGCGGGCACAGCTAGTGTTATATATAACTACGTGCTGCATTTCGTTTAGTTGGTAAGGGACCCAGAGCTTGATTTCTTCTTTCGATCTCCTTCGGAATATAGTTCTTGCAGCACCAACGGTACAAACGGTAAAATAAGCCACATAAAATGGGTCGTGTATATATTTACCTCAATGAATTATGGTACAGAGTACTAACAGTAGTGCACTGCTGGACACATGCCTCTCCTCATATGTGCCACAGCACCCGTTCCTACTTGTAAGTCAGAACAATATTTAGTCGCAAAAATATAAATGTTCGATGGAACTGAACTAAACGAACGATTTTACTTATACATTAATACTTTACATTAAAGCGGCCTTTCAACTCTCACTCGAAGGCGCTCTCACTCTATACGGGATATACGGGACCACAAATATTTATGTATGCTAATATTAACCGCAGAAATACATTTAAAATCTAGTTTATGTGGCATTTTTCTTGTTTAATGTAAAAAATATGAGGTTGGGCAGTCCCAGAATACTAATAGGTACCTATTTATATAATTAATCAACAAGTCCTAATCAAAATAATCTATTGGGGTTCGGTAAGGTCTAACTCTAGGTACCTAATTAAAATAAATTAGGCAGGAAGTATTCAATTATCTTCGTACAAACGCGTTTATACGAAGATAATTGAATACTAATGTTTTTCATTAGGTTTGTATGTTTGTATGTATGTATGCATGTATGTACCTATAAATTATTTCTTTAAAAGCAGTCAGTGCACAACGCGACCGCTTGTTTAGAGAAAAAATGTGACTGATGAAGCAAGTTACAGTAAAAACAGTATTCAAACTCGACATTTTGAGATCTAACGCCAAAAATATTAAACTTGGATCCAACGACAAATAGTATTTGGCTTGCTTCCTGGGTGTTGTCGTTCAATAGACCTACATAACCTGCCAATTGGTATTTCAATGTTGATAGTTCATCATTGGATTCAACAACTTTTTTCTAGATCGGTCACGTCTATATGACTTCACCTCGTTGATCACCATCACAGATACTAATAATTCTTAATACCGCTTGAAGAACCCAGGACTGAACGAAGACATAAATACTGCTGAAGAGTTTCAGATCCTTTTGTGTGACGAAGAACCGCTTGGTTCTTGACGGGGTTTACGCTGATAGTAAAACACTCGCAGGGATATTTACCATGTTTCTCATATTTATCGAGGATCCGTGAACATGGCGCTTGAAACAGCGCCGAAATATCGGATCCTCGATATGTCTTTTCAATCTCAATCTTAAATCATAAATTAATTAATAATTGTAACTAAGTATATTATAGTAGAGGAGACGTAGAAGACCAACCTGAGTAACCAGATGAGAAATATTTTTATCAAATACATTATTATAATAATTTCCCGATCGGATCTGGAAATGTGAGATTGTGACTAATTGAAAGAGCGTTTTAAAACTATTGTTTAATCAATCACGTAAAGCGACAATTAGTAGGCAATTGTTCATCTTATGTTAATTCAATTAATAACACGTCATATCATTGCAGTTTGCAGTCGATACGTTATGAACGAGTAGATAACTAGGTCACTCAGTACCACACTGTGTAAAGAAAACATTGAGTGCTTGAGTACGATAATTATTTATAGTATACCCGAGGATTGAACAAAATAATTATCCACTATTTGAAACGTTTATTGTGACTCAAATACTAAAAATAACAGTAATACAGATAGTAGTATACGAAGATCTTGACCTAATAATTCACAGTCAATGTCATCATTATCATTTCAGCGATGATCCCAATTGCATCGAATCTGTTTTCCATGATATTTTAGATATTACCGGTGCTACCGTTTGACCTCTCAATCACGAAAAGACAGTCTGCGTCAGAGTTTCAGCCATTGATCTGCAAGTTTTTTTTTTCATAGAGAATATTAGCAACCGAAATTACTAATATTCCCGCTTAAACCCCCCCCCCCCCCCCCCCAACTAAGCTAAATTGCTTGTGCTAGGAGTGAGTTCACGTCGGTAGTGTAATAGCCAGGATCGAACCCGGGACCTCTCAATCGTAAGGCGGACTCCTTAACCACTAAGCTACCGACGCTTCTAAGTGCGTGTTACAGGCAGATGAGCCATTACGTAGTAAACCATAGTTGTAGCCTATGGACGAATAGAAAAAAAGGCTTTCTTTACTCTCAAAAGAACTAAGTAGTCAATACATAGATACATACATATACCTACTCACATCGGTAAATCCCCGAAGGGTTAGGCAGAGGTGTATCAGCAACCACGTTTCGTCAATTATAATTTTCGGTCCCACACGTAAAAGGGGGCAAGCCTATTGCCTTCTAGCGGGCCCTTTATCTTGGGCTGTATGTTTACTGCCAGATGCAGATGCTATCCCTTAGTCGCCTTTTATGATAAGTACACACACAAGTCCTCTTCTACTCCTCGTCTCCTCATCTTTGTCGTCGTCGAAATCGTCAATACGAAATGAAAAAAATTTCTCTAGGGATATCCATTTCTCATGCTGGTAAAAACGCGATTCTTGTAGAATTCAGAGCGAAATAATGAAATACATGGATAGTAGGAGACAATAAGGTATAGCACGTATGGTATAATCCGCGAGTTAGTGACCTTTCATTACGTTAGCGAGTAGTGTTGGGGCTTACCCGAAATTACTGATGCAATAATACATGGTTATTGTATCTATAGATTCGAAAACCGGTCCATGATACAGACGTATTAAGTAAAAGTTCGTAATCTTCTCTAATGTAAACACATCCTTAATGATTTCTTTGGCTTTTATCGTTTTTGATTAGTCGGTAGAAAATAAGTTCTTTCTAGGGTCTCAGGCACGGTTACCCCAACGGAAACTGCGTTCAGAAATAGACAGTGTTTATCTATTTGGTTGGCACACTTTTCCATCAATTATTACCGACGGCGGCGTATACCAAAATGACGTTCCACTGCAAACCAACAACAATACAAAATTAAATCGCCATTGTTTTAAAAAAATTAAGACGTGTGCGAGCTTAAGCTGAAATTGTAAGCGCTAATGTATATTATTATGTAAAGTAAAAACAATAAAGATTACAAAATTAGTTGCAGGAACTTGAAAAAATCATTAACCTAGCAACGAAACGACCTCGCAAAATGCACAGAAAAAATGGTAGGTAACTCAGAAGTACAGGAAGCCGGAGCGCATATAATATACATAACATATGAAAGATTTAATGTCAGTAGAAGAAGCTCGTGAAATTGCGAAGTAAAGCAATGGTGGGCTGATATCTTTGCCTACAGTAGAGGAAGAAAGTCGTGGATTATTGTATGCCAAAAACAGAAAAGGGGTCTGGTTAAACCTGAGCGCTAGTCACCAACAGTCTGGCATAATTTATGCAAAATCATCCTCTTGTTTCCTGTCCTGTTTGGCATAGAATTACGGTACCTACATTTGTCCACCAAAGTATGTGTATCTTGAAGATTAACCACCGAATTAAGATTTTCTTTTCTCCATAGACGGAAAACGTATTTCACTGAACTAATCAGTGATACTTACACTTCACTTAAATGTACTGTTCGTACATAGAGTAATACAATAAGTACAACACGTTCGTTGTAATTGTAATTATTTAATTTTCCGCAACGCTACTCCTCAAAATAGATAAGATACAGATATTTATTTATACTGGTCATGTATCATCTAATTTTTAACTACTACTAAGTAATCTGTATTAATTTTGTGCTTGTAATTGTCAGTTATGAAGCTCTAAAAGGTAAATTAACATTTTTATTTTAAAATGAGGTGTCCTATCCAGACTAACAAAACAGTATTATTTTAACATAATAATGCTATTATGTATACAATGTACAGTTTACGATTTGGAACAGCAAAATTACCAACCATTAGAATATGGTCCAGATAAAAATGGTAATTTTAGCCGCATTACCTATCTAATTCAGATATTAGGAGACGGTAGCGTTTACCGTGTTATTGCGTTCGAAGTTGAATTCGTTTCTCTTGGGAAGTACCCTTTTAGAAAACCGCAGCAATTGACTCCTGCGTAGTGTTGTTTTGCTATTGATATGTAGGGTTGCCAGAGGTTCTTGAGGAAAGAGCCAGGCTGAATTATGACTGTTAACATTTGCCACGTTAGAAGTGTAGTGTAAGACCAAAATAAATAAGCACAATACGCTTATATAGCTTATTTATCTTCCCCTATGTGCTGACAAGAAAATTTTCTAAGTTTCATTTAACAAACTTTAAAACATTTAACAAACTTAAAAAAAGAAGTTCATGCAATCTCACATGCAGCGCAGATTCATTCTTTATGGATGGCTCTATGGCCAGGATGTGGATAGTTGAATTTAGCTACCAGTATTTAATTTTAATTGGGACTTGTTTTTGAACTGTCCCTATTCCAATCCCTATCCCTATTTGATAACGATTTTATTCAAATAACCAGATTATTTATTCTGATCCTACAATGTTTACATTTTTCATCCATAAAACTAGGATGGCACGTATTCCGTATTCAAGACAATCTAAACATCTTTGCATAGTTTTCCATTCTAAAAAAAACAAGCTATCGTCGATAACGCATAATTTGTAGGTCGCCTGTTTACGCTTGCACTGTGTTTGTTGCCTTGAGCGGTTCCACATGTCACATTTCAAGGTCTCGTTTCTGCGAACCATTACTACGTTATACAAGACTGTGGTCGAATGTTACGTGACAAAGCTCCTCAATCTTTTATCAGAGGATGTGCAACTATTATTAGTTGGAAAAATAGTAAATCTTTTCAATAAACAAATAGGGAATCAAACTATTAGAGTAGGGGTTGGATATGTAGAGCGTCCTACCAATATACCTCCCCCGCCGGAGCCGGAACCGACTAAAAGCGCACGCCGACTGAGGGTCGTGGTGCTAGGCCGGAGTTGAGGTTGTCTTCGACATATTCCTCGCACCCCGGCTGACTCAGGGCCATCTCTTACGGTCTGGCCCTCCTCGGGGCTTAAGGCCTATAAGAGTCAGCCTAACTTGCAAGTGGGTGCACTTGTTGAAAGATGGATAAGGCTCTCATGCTGGCTTTCTCTCAGAATTGGTGGGACAAAAACAGCAAGCGGACATTGGGCTGCAAATGCAAGTTTTAGACCGAAGTTGGAAATTTTAATGGTTACTATGATCCATATCCAGTTTCAAGATGGGCCCCTCGGGTGTGGGAACCAGAGTGTGTCCATATTGCCCGCGAATGGAAGGAGACTGCTAATACCCTGTCTAACCAAGCGAAGGTCACATTCTAGACGTGGAAACCGTTAAAAAACAATTAGCACAGTAGATGCTTGAAATGTATTATTCTTATAGAAATATACATTGTTTTTCCTAAAGCATCTTGTTTGCGTGAATATATAGGTACTTAAGCAAATATAATTTACATTGGAATTATATTCGTTATGAGCACTCTATACAGTCGTTGAATATTAAGCATAAGCATATGCTGCCGCGACGCGACGCGACCGTCTGTAGACTTTGCGCCCGCGAGGCGTGGGCCCAAGACCCACGAGTTTTCCTCGAATCGCTGACGTCAGCAGCCAGCACGGTCATCGCCACTCAACGTTTTCCTGCTTTAACCTTGTTTTGAACATCTAGCGGCATTTCAAGTTAATAACGCAGTAAATAAACTAATTTATAATTTAATGGTTAATTAACATTCGTAATGACTAGCAGTTGATATTTTTAATGGATAAGAAACCTATTTAGATTGTGATACGAATGACGATTGGCGCCATGCCATGACCTATGGATTTCAATCAATTAGCCTATGGCAGTGGACAGCTGGACATAGGCCTGCCCCAATAGGCGCCATTGGAATCGACTCTCTACTTTGCGCATCCAGTCTATCCCAGCTCCCATTTCAAGGTTTTCAGTATCATCTGACAGAAGATTCGGGTTCGCGGGTCCTCACTAAAACATTAAAAACACATTCTACGATAAAATGCGATAAATTGGTTTCGCTAAACAAAGGAATGATGAAGTCAACCAAAGGTTAAACATGCCACAAGTTTTTGTAGTTAGCATTTAATCAATGCAGACAAAAAATGCTCGCTGTGAATTGCTATTAAATAAAATAATTTAACTAACAATTCTCGCATAATATACGTAAATCTTTCCTGTGCAGTTAATGTTTGCTGAAGAATGCGCGAAGTGGAAAAGCGAAAGCAGGAAAGTGGGCCCGAGATGGAACCTTCTGAAGAAACCGAGACACTTATCTCTTAATTTATTGGTGTAGTCAGTTTGTTAATTCGTTTATTGGCAGGGAAACTAGGTCCAAGTTTATCATTTTTGGTTTAAACATTACTTTTATTTATTTATTTACATACACACTCAAAACTAGCCTTACAAGGGAAAACCGAAAAAATATCCAATATGCATATCATAAGCGGCTTTTTTACACACAACAGTATTCAGATACATCCAAATACTATAAAATGGATATAAAATTCTTAATTCTTAATTCTTTATTGCACACACACATAGTACAGAGATCATACATAAAACATTTCACAGAACATGTACAAAGGCGAGCTTAACTCAAAATGAGTTCTCTACCAGCAAACCTTTGAGTCGCAGAGAAGTTAAGGTCATGAAGGGGGATGTGAAGTGTACATAGAAACAGATAAAAAATAAAAATAAAAGGAACATGAATAAGAAAATGTACCTAAACAGGTACAATAACCACAATACACACATATTATAGCATACATAATCATATTCATACATACATACCTACATACACCTAAACATAATTAAATATACACATATACATGTACTTACATATACACAAACTATACATACATAGACATAGATAAATACGTAAATATATAGGTATAAACAGACTATATTATTGTGACAGGAAATGTTCCCTAGTTCTTCTCCTGAAGATGTCCAGAGTATTGCTACCGCGAATGGAGTGAGGTAGCGCGTTCCAAAGCCCGGACCGTAAAAAAGAAGAAAATGAAATTTATGAGACGAACGTCATTGAGATTTAGGCCTTGAACGTATACCTACCTATAGGAACGTTTTGATTTCACATTACATGAACAAATTGCAGCCGGGGCCCATAACCTCCCCTGCCGGGCGGCTATCCCGAGATTTCCTCACGAAAAAGGGCCCATACCCTGTATGCGGATAATATAAGTTGGCTATAATGGTAAAGCACATACACACTCTGCAAAGTGGGTGGAAGACCTCCAGAAAGAGACAGATTACATCATCGAAAATTTTAAGAAACACTTAGGTACTTAAGTATCTGTTTTTAAATAATTATGCGCGACCACAGAATAGATTAATTAGTACAAGTTTTATCAGTACCTACAGTGATTTACATAATACTAGAAAATAAATAGGTGGTTAAGTAATTAAGGAAACACCATTGTTCAAAACAAAATTGTTATCATAACTCCGCGGTATTTGCGTAACATTTACAAGACTTACATACACGTGTTCAGTTTAACAAAAACAATGCAAAGAAACTGTTCTAGAATATAATTTACTTAGGTATTATGCCAATTTGTCAGATATTTAGGGACCAACATACACTAATGTTGTTTAAGGGTTATGAAGTCTGCCAAGCACACTGGAGTGTTTTTTTTTTTCTTTAAAAAGAATATTAGAACCGTAGTTACTAATATTCCCTCTAAACCCTCCAGCTAAGCTAAATTGCTTGTGTTAGGAGTGGGTTCACTTCGGTAGTGTCATGGCCAGGATCGAACCGCTAAGCTACCGACGTATTGAGTTGGACCAAAATATTCAGGGCACAAGCCAATTTCATCAGTGAACCAGTATCTCCTTTCTCACATAATGTGGAAATACCCGCAGATTTCCGGCAGCGGGGGCGGTTTAGTCGAAGTCGGACCGACTAAAATCGCCGCCGCACGCCGTCTTGGGTCATTCAGAGCCCTGCTGACTGATGGACAACGAGTCGGACAGCAGTTGCTCACGGAAGACAATCCAAATTGTGGAAAGGAGGAGTAGAAGTGACCCCAGGGTCTAAAATACGGGTGCAACTGGGACTGGCGCTCATTTGATGCTGATGTCTGCCAACCATATACAAACAGCATAATACAACAAAATTGCAATAATAATATGGCATTAATATTGATTCAATTAAATAATAATTATTGCTGCTATATAAAAAGTAAAATAAAGTGAGACTTCCAAGAATGTTATCAGACTTAATAGGTAATATGTTTACTATATGACACAGCAGCTAAAAACGAGTGGTGACTAAGAGAGGTAGGTGTTATATTATCTGTAGCCATTGATAAAACATGTTATCAGCTGCTATCAGTATTGTGGAAGTTGTGTTTTTGAAATTCGAATTCGTAGTATCTACTACAGATTGGAATAATATTTCATGAACATACTAGCTTTTGCCCGCGGCTCTGCCCGCGTGGATGTCGGTTCCCGGCAATTATTCCAATTATTCTCGCTGTAAAAACCTTCCCTGGACTTCCACGAATAATTAAAGACCAAAATTAGCCAAATCGGTAAAGGCGTTGTTGAATTATAACATATAGCGAAAAGTGGCATTGATTTTTATATATATAGATAGATCATTTCAAATAAGATAGGACATATTATAGTAAGCAAATATTTTTCAACACTCCATATTGTTAGCGTACACATTCCTATGGTCTACCACAAGCAATTTAGCATAGCCGGAGAGGTAAATGGTAAATGATGACATTTTTTTTTAAATATTCCCATTAAAAATCTTATCTATTCTAGGTACTACACACTGCTTTTTAATAGAAAGGAATATAAACAGACTCGACGGAGGCAACCTTATATTAATGTTGGAGAAAGGATATAGTTGGCCATCATGACAACAGTATTTTTCATGAGCTGCTTGCTTACTCTCAAATGAAGGACAAGATGAAGTACCCTTTGTTTTCTACTTATCAGAACTATGTCTAATTGTTTTTATTTCTTTAGATAACACAGAGTAATCATAATTTTAAGATCATGATGACAGATGTACAATTTAATATATAGTTATATAGAATTTATAGTTAGAATGGTATTTCCTAGTGGTTCATCCATCATATTTTTGTATTATAAAATAAAATGCCACACACATCTTCACAACATATTTTCCTTTTTAAATTTATCTGCAGCATTAGAGGCTCATAATGGGTTGTCACTTAACTCTCATGGTGTTCATTCATCCACCTTGTTTATTTAGTATCTATGCATGGCAACTAGGCCAAACAGCTGCTAACAGGTGACATTTCTGAGTAACACCAACTTTTTTTTTTCACTTCAACTTTTGTAAAGTGGTACAGGCACATCATATAAAGCCTAATCTTTCTTGATATGAACTCAAATAGTAAATCAGTTTAGGATTTAATAAGCCATCCAAAAGGTGCATAGTCTAAAAACTGTTTCAATTTTAACCTCAAATAAGTAAACATTATATAAATACCAGGATTTACTACACAATTAGGAGAATAAATAAGTAAAATAGATTACAAGACAACCTACTTCCTTAATCAGTCAGACTACAATCCGTAATAAGAAATAAATTAACATTTAACCTGCGCAACACGCTTCTATTAAAATTAAGGAAAAGTTTAAACATTATGCAGAAGTTAAACACTTTATTGCTTTAAACTACTCGGTACAAACATAAGATGCAACCATTATCATTATTGTGTATTTCTTTTTCTGAAACAAAGCCTGAACAAACCAGCCAGAAGATGTAATATTTTCATAAAATGTGGATCAATTTAAAAACAAACTCGACAAATATTTGAATGAAAGCTGGTTGAGAATCACAGGCTAAAGGCATTATCAATAACAATAATACTCCTTCTACTTGTTATTTTAAAATGTATGATTACTATTATGTAATCCATATCCACGATATGGATAACATTATAATATGTGACATAGCATGTGCACATAACATTATACTAAAATTGTTTCTATATTGATAATCCGTTTCCTGCCTGTTCAATTATTTTGGTTCATTTGGATTATAATCATCTCGGAATAGTTCTCGGTAGCATTCAAGACTTGCAAGTTGCAGTAAGGACCCTGTTTACTAAGCAGATTGAGAAAGTAGGAATGTTGGTTCTTTCAATTTTATGGCACACTTATTGTAAGTCTATTTGCATATCTAGGTTTCAATTCAACAGCTATCAAGGAATAAATATTGTAGTTTGGCATAACTATGGATTAAAGCCATCATTTGTCTTTGCTAAATTCATCAAGAACAGGTGTCAAGGTTATTATAGGATTCTAAATTCGAAACAGTAGAGAAGTTGATCAAGTTATTCTAAAAACTTTTTAAGAACTTTTTAGTACGTCGTAATATCGGCAGAGGTGGTCTTAACTTCCTGTTAGCACTCAGACTTACCGTGAGCAAAGATCTGGATGTTGGTATGGATGAAACAAAATCATTCGTAGAAGAACCTTGCGACGATTGACTGTCGCAAGAAATGTCCGACTGGTTTGATTGACTATCACTTATTTCCAGCTTCATCGTCATCTGTTTAATTTCACTTAGGTCCAAAAAAACACTAGAAACGTTTACGTAATTGGTCCAACACAAATAACAAATTTCAATGTTATAGAACTTCAAACTAAAGTTTGTAGTTCCGCGTAACTATCAAATACTGCGAACTGCGAAGTTTCTTGTGACAGTTCAATAATGACAGCAATGGAATCAAAATAAGGCGCCTTGAATTGTAAAAGATTATCCAAGAACAAAAACACAACAATGATGACTCATCATTGCAGTTCGGTTGGTTTGCACACAACACAAACGATGACGTAGTCGTCGCTTTGGGGATGCCCTTCTCCTAAGAATTTGTAATGTTCTATTTCAAAACGGCACAAGCGCCAGCTTTTCGTATACGCAAAGTTACTTTTTGTAAGTGTTGTCATATTTCAGCCTAAACAAAATTGAAGGGTGATCTCACAGTCTAAAAATACTGTGTAGCGTGATATTCAACCAATGATAAAGCTTCTGTGCAATGACGTCATACAGATTTGGAGAGTGAAGTTGCTGTTGTTAGAAGTTGTGCGATTCTGAAGATTACCAAATGAATTCGTATTTCGTATTAAACTGAAAAATCAAACATTTTGTAGATTTACTTTTTAATATATAAATCATGATTAAGTTAGGTACTTACTTATAACGAAATGTACCTACTAAATGATATGAAATGGATAGAGATGTAATGTTACAAAAAAACCTATTGAGTAAAGTGAAGGCGCCAGTTTTTCGAATGAATTGGAGTTCGATCACTAATGTTGTTTTATTCTTACGAGATCGAATCTGACCAGACTCCGGTCAATTAAATTAAATCCGGAATTAAATTCAAAGTAGGTAGTAAAGATCTTCTCATCTGATGCCCTGCCTAGCGCCGTGATTCCTGCTTATCAATTGCTAAGTGGGAACTTCGAATAACGTCGACTAGAAAGTAGTTATCTGATCGACGTTTCTCAAAGCTTCTCTGGAAAGCTCCCAATGTTGGGAGGCTTTGGTCTACTGTTTCCACGCTCGCTGGCCATGCGGGTTGATACAGGGTTTCATTTCGAGTTTTCCTTCTCTTGCAGTGAGTATATATTCTGCGTATTTTTCTGTTAGTAGCCTCTGACGATACTCATCGCATGAGATAGGGTGGTGATACTTGTATTCTTTCTCCGTCATCGTCACCAGCATTGGTCTGTGTCCTTCTATATTATAATATGAATGTCACAGATTAATAAACACATATACTAGAGAATGCATGTATTGAAAAAATGGATTCAATACTATGTTTATCGGCATTCTAGAAATTAGAAATCATATCAGATAAAATGCTTAGTTTGGGTCTAGATAGACATACCTATTATATGGTACATTTGGCCAGCTTTTGAGTAATTTGCTTGAAGTCTAAAATGTGTTACGAAATACCTACCAAAAGATAGCTTTCAATCTTTGAGGTGTTACTATTTGGAAGTCGATATCGCATAGATTAATATATACACTAGCGATATCGGATTTAACAGAAATTGCAATCAAATCTGTAGGTAAGTTGGGAGAGTAAGCTTTAAAAGCTGCCACTTCTGCCAGTGTGTTGGCCTATGTCAAGTGACATAAGCATACTCCCCGAATTTATCTTGTAAATGTCACAAGTGTGTCACTATGACAATTTCGTGTCATGTCAGTTTGAGTTTTGACATCGACTTTCGACGTTTCGTTCCATGTCCACTTTACTCGTAGTTGAAGAATGAAATTTATCTTTCATCTCGTTTATTTTCATCACGAAGCCGGATGCGTGAAGAAGCCAAAAAGTGCATTGTAGAAGAATACCTGAATACTACCCAAGGAATAAAATAAACTGTAAATGTAATTTTGTGGTGAATAAATGTTAGGTTTATGTTTATCGAAACATTATTTTTCATCGGCGCTTTTAGTGTTTTGATGTGTTTATTATATCCTTGAATGCGATTTGATTGATATAAGCGTATTAAAATCTAGCCGGTTAACTAGTAGATGTAAAAATTGGTTTTTGAATTCTAAAGGTAGGTAATTACTTTTTTTAGTTCTTATGCTGTGTATAACCTACAATATCACAATGTTTATTACCGATTACCGTGTTTTAGCAATATGTCGGGGAAGAAATGCAAGCACTGTGGATCCTCAGAGATCGAGGTGGACCCAGCTCGTGGCGATGCAGTGTGCACGAATTGTGGAACAGTGCTAGAAGACAATATTATCGTAGCAGAAGTTGAGTTTCAAGAGAATGCACACGGTGGGGCCTCCGCCATAGGACAGTTTGTGTCTGCCGAATCCAAAGGAGGTGCTACTGGCTTTGGAAGAGGTACAAGTTTTTAAAGTTCAGCTATATATGGTTGTATTACCATCTGTCTAAGTGCTAAGCACTCAGGACTATTTCACTCTGTTAAATTTATTGTCTGTGTTTGTTATCTTATCATACATCATGCATACTTACATTAATCTTAGTCACTTGTGATGCATTCATCTCATGTATGAATGTTCAGCTTAATCAATTATAAGTTTTATAAGATATTGAAAACTCTTGTTATTGGAAACGATTGAATTTGATAAAAAGGTTCTAATGACCTTTCTGTTGTATTGAGTTCAATAATTCATTATTCTAACATATTAACTAAGCATACACTAATTAAACTTGTACATTTTTCAGCTTTCAATGGTGGTATTGGTCAAGAATCTAGAGAAATCACACTAAGGAAGGCAAGGGAAGGCATCACAGCACTATGCCAACAGTTGCGTCTTAATCAGCAGTGTATTGACATTGCATGTAATTTCTATAAGATGGCACTATCTCGACATCTCACTATAGGAAGACCCTCCAGCCACACTCAAGCTGCCTGTGTTTATATGACATGCAGAACTGAGGGAACAGCCCGTATCCTTTTTAATATTTTAAAATTTATTTTACGTCTCTTTATTGCACGTTCTGCAGTAGCCTAGTGGTGTGGGTAATGGACTGCTGAGACTAGGTCTCGGGTTCGATCCCAGGTTTACCATGGCACACACCAATGACTTTTCGATGCGTTTCGAAGTTGTGTGTATTTATCGCAGGTTTATAAGTGCCCGGTTAATGGCAATAGGCTCGCCACCTATTACATTGGGACCTAAACATAAACTAGCGAAATGTGGGTGCTAGCACCTCTGCCTACCCCCTCGGGGAATACAGGCGTGAGTTTATGTTATGTTATGCCCTTTATTGCACAAATAACATAGGGTTAATATTAATTAAGAAAAAAAAGGGTGATAACTGCACCACCCACATCTATGCTATCCTTTTACTATGGTTTTTAAGAACCCTGTACTATAATCGCTGGACACAAAACCAAAAGCTAACTTGCTCTGGCCCGCATTAAAAAATATAAGAGTAGGCACTTAGGTTAGCTCCATTTGAATAGCAGAAAATGTGTCCACTCTAGTTGTCTCACGTCATTAGTTCCTGTAGCAGAGTCTTGCCACAGTCTGAAGCAGGGATGGGCAAATTGCGGCCCACAGGCCAACTCCGGCGCACGAAAGCATCTAATCCGGCTCGCCAATGCGACGGTTCTTCAACATAATTGGTTCATGATAATTTAATTTGATGGACCAGAAGTATAAAGTAAATTCCGGTGTCACATTTGCTGCTTAAGAGCCGCCTCTAACTCGCACTGCTCGAGAACGCGAATGAGACGCCTAGGCGGGAACTAGTTACGGCTCTAAGAGTGTGTGGTCTCTCGCTAGCCGTTTGCTCGAATGGTGAGCTGCGCAGTTGCGCCGCCGCACAGTGGTCCGGATTTGAAAAATGAGTGACTTAGGGATCAACTTTCTCTTTTCGAATTTTTCTTTATGGCAATGGATAGATCTTATTAACCCTAATAACAATTGTTCTAGGTAATTTTCTTAATGCTTATGGTTTAGGTAAAAAAAAATATTTTCAGTTATCTTTGTATGGAACGGGTCATAATGAGTTCAATTGCTCCCAAGTCTTTAGCGATCCGGCTTTCAAACCTTTTTTTTCTTATTCCTTGTCCTATTTGCTATAGTGTAACACTATTAACATGTACCTAAACTTGCAATTCTGCCAGATAAAGGGATCGAAAAAAGTGAAAAATATTGAATTTTGCTATAAGTTTTTAATTTTTTTACGTTCCTGTGGCCTATATTTGGTTTATGGGGCCCCACTAAGATTTTTAAGACCAAGCTTACTTCACCTGCTAGGCTGTACACAATGTGCACCTGGAGATTGATAGACTAGAAACTGCCAAAAATTATAAAATTCTACGTAGAATTCTATCTATACCTTATTATTATGAACAACTTATCTAATTCAATTCAAATTCATTTATTACGTGAAGTATAGGTAATAGAATATATCTACGTTATATTAGTCTAAGCTATGATCTGCCTGAGGCATACAAAATATTAAAATGATGACAAAATTTATAAAAAAGATAAATATGTCAGAATCCAATTAAGTTAACTAGGTCAGAACGTAATCGCAAAAAAGTCCAAATCAAAATTAATCGTTTCCAAAAGTCTAGATGTCGTCAAATTGAGTAAAGCTTGCAGTTTAAAAGAAACTCCATCTTCGGTTATTATAATGTCTTCCTACTCTGGATAACACCTTAATTTTGCTTCCAATAGTTTATGATAAGAGGGATACAAATCAGAGCCATCTTCGCGGTCAGATTTTCTGAGGTTCATATATTACCACTTAGATAACTTTAGTGAAACTGCTAAAGCCAGCGCTTTCTCGGGTAAATATGTACGACCTTTTCCTTTACTCTCTCTTAAACAATCTTTGACTTTTTCTTAATCTTCTGGGTAACTGAGCAAATGATCCATTATTTTTCCAATATCTTCATTTCCAGTAGATTTCAAGGTGTTTATTTTAACAAATTTTTGTTCTTCTGGCGACAACGATTTATTTAATCGCTCTAAACGTCTTCGTTTTTGTCTTAATCCTTCTTCTTCAAAACCTTTTCAGCTTCTGGTATTGATGGTGGCAGATTTTCAACATTATCAATTTCATCTTCTAATTCAGGATTCACTGATAGCCGAATTAATCCTTTAGGCCAATTTATTGAATTCTAACCACTTCTTATTTCTTCTGATAAATGGGGCTAAAGTGCGACTCGATTGTTCCCATTTAGTACCTACATTTGAGCAAAACCTCTGGCAAAATTTTCAGAAAACAATATTAACTTCAATATTTAATAGTTGTTGTAGGTAAACTTCTAAAAAACGTTTTTACTGTCCGTAAACTATTTCAACTCATGTCATAAGATGACAAATAAATCCAAATTATTAACTAAACTCTCCATAATTAATAAAAGATCACTAAGTAAGAAGCAGTGCCAATAAACGAACACAAATAGCAGAACAAATAGTAAATTTAAAAACACTTTATTTTTATGAGCCAGTTGCGAATCTTGAGCATTATAATATTTATATTGTAGGATGTCGGTAGATCAACATTTTGCACAATACTAGTTCTAAATTTTACCCCAAACTTTATGGAAGAGTAAGATTTAACTATTTGTCTAAATTTACACCCTAGCTAGCACCATCCACGTAACTTTATGTATTTTATTTAGTAAATTATGTCATTTATCATGCTGAACACTATTGTTCAGCATGACCAAGCTAAGTAAAGCTATTTTGATGCACCTAATAATTTTAATGTATTCGCTAAATCTTAATTTGACATTTTCACCTTTTTGTGATTTAATCTGATATGTATTTGACCCTTTAAAAAATCTAAATCTTTTTCTCCCAAACTTTTGGGGTAAAATATTGAACTGGTATTGCTCAATATTTTGATCTACCCACATACCTATATAGTATTATTGTTTTAAAGTTCTAATGTTCAGATATTAACATAACGAATTTTAAATGCTATGAAGTGAAACCGGTGAGGCTTAGGCAAACATATTGGATATTGTGAAAAGTAGCAATGACTTAATTAGTTACATTGGTTATATCAAGATTCTGTTTAGGGTTGAAGTGATTATGACAATAATTAAAGAATGACATCAAATAGGAATAATAATGCGTAAATGAAGTATTTTTTTGTAAAAATATACCAGGGTTGCATCAATTTTGATAAATATGTTATAGCTAAATTTCGTAATCTTACTATTTTATACTTGAACGTATGTAAAAATTCTATGTAAAACTTCACAATGTTTGGCAGTATCTAGTCTATCAATCAGCATGTGTACATTGTGTACAGCTTAGCAGGTGAAATAAGCTTGGTCTTAAAAAGCTTAGTGGGGCCCCATGAACCAAATATAGGCCACAGGAAGGTAAAAAAATTAAAAACTTAGCATAGCCAAATTCAATATTTTTCACTTTTTTCGATCCCTTTATCTGGCAGAATTGCAAGTTTAGGTACATGTTAATAGTGTTACACTATAGCAAATAGGACAAGGAATAAGAAAAAAAAAGGTTTGAAAGCCGGATCGCTAAAGACTTGGGAGCAATTGAACTCATTATGACCCGTTCCATACAAAGAAAACTGAAAATATTTTTTTTTACCCAAACCATAAGCACTAAGAAAATTACCTAGAACAATTGTTATTAGGTT
The DNA here is from genome assembly GCA_914829495.1 of Eilema sororculum. Taxonomy (NCBI): domain Eukaryota; kingdom Metazoa; phylum Arthropoda; class Insecta; order Lepidoptera; family Erebidae; genus Eilema; species Eilema sororculum. The sequence goes on along the minus strand of OU618553.1, from coordinate 9,062,331 downwards.
TAATAAGATCTATCCATTGCCATAAAGAAAAATTCGAAAAGAGAAAGTTGATCCCTAAGTCACTCATTTTTCAAATCCGGATCACTGTGCGCCGCTTCCTTCTGCCAGCAAGTAATGCTTGTGAAGGAGGCAGCGGAGTGGCAATGGAGGAGATTCGTCAACCGCATAGCCCACGAGGATTGGGAGCTACTCGGACCCCGGAAGTCGTTTAAGTACCCTCCATCCCCAATGAGCGCGGGCTTTGGGGTAATGGGTGTCTCAGCCAATCTCAGCTCCGGCAACGTACAACCCATGGATAGCGTGCGTTTAAGTCTGTTTTACTCTGATAATACCTCCTGAGGGGGGGTGTATTTGTGATAATTTTGGCCCTCCTCTGAAGTTTGCCCACCACTGGTCTAAAGTATAAGGTCTTTACTACTTACCCATTTAAATATACCCAATTAAAAACGCACTGTTTTGTTGCACATGCGTATCATTCTGACTATGTGGATGTGGAAGCAGGTATGCCCTAAATAAGATTGCCTTGAGACACTGAATGGTTCTGGCTACCAACAAGGGTGACCCTGATAGGGTGTTAGGGGATCAAATAACCCTAATGCTTAACTCCGTGATAGGTTTTACCATCACTCTTGTGACGCGTCCTGCACTTGATTGCCTAAGTCGTTCTTTCCTTTCTTCAGTGAGTACTACACTGAGCACCTGTCAGAGTAGGGATCTGTGTTGTGTCCCTCAATTTCAAGGGATCTTGGTCTCAGATCCCGTTCCAGTTCGTTGTTACACCACTGGTAGTGTCGCGGTGCACAACCCCTTCAGTCCTAGGCTTTGTCTGTTTTTTTTTTATTTTTCATATTCTTTGCACCTACCTTGGCTACACCTTATATGCCTGCAAGAGGCGAATATTCATATTATTCCTTAATAACTGTGTATATTTTATTGCCTTTCCATACGTAGATTGGTTGATATATTTTCATCTAGCTTTTGCCCGCGGCTCCACCCGCATGGATGTCGATTATGACAACCAAACATAGCCGCCTCAAGGTCTAATCTACGCCTATACCAAATTTTAGCATGAGTTTATGCGTGAAAGCGTCACATACAGACAGACAGGCATTTATAATATTAGTATGTATATGGATATCGCCCTTCCTGGTTCATTTATTTGATGCCCCACAAATACATTTTAAGTACTGAGAACATATGCACAAATGGACGTAGTTAAGCAGAAAGGACTCAATCCACATATTGGCCAAAATTTAGTTAAGTGTACCACCATACTCCTAAAGGTCGAGTCTATCATGTAGTGAAAACCCAATTGTGAATAGGTACACGGAAACCAGTTTTGTTACTATCCCGACTCAACCCACAGTATGAAGAACACACAAAAAGTATTTGCAGAATGAACCTAGTCCGCTTGAATTGTTTCTCAGTAATTTAATATCTACGAGTATGTCAATTAACATTAATTATATATAAATCATGTCACCTTAATACTAAATAAATACTACACAGTATTAGTCGAATAACCCGCCCCTGATCGCTCCCGGTGCAAAGGTGCCCATCACACTAGCAGCATTTCCACGCTGGATTGCAACGGCCATCCTCTGCACCAGGAACGACCCGGAACGGGAGTCACCAGTAGCCTCTATGAGCCTCTGCCCAATCGCCTTTATAAGGCTTTTCGCGTCTCTGCCCCAGCTCCCCAGGGTCTCCACCGCTATTGGCACGAAGTAGTATTGCGGCTCCAACTCAGCGTACTTGAGTCTCTTCCTCGAGCTGGCGTCATCCGCGGCGGCCGACGGGGAGTGGATGGTGCGACTAAGGTGGCTGGCGGCTACAGTGCTGACACAAGTTGCGTCCCACAGCAGGCACTTACCGTTCTTCCAGGGCACCAAAGTCAGCCCGTCCGGTCTCTTACCGTCCGACCTACTCAGACCCGGAGGCTCAAGCACGCAGGGTACGTTCGCCGATATAAGGGCTCTGCGGACGATATCGTTCAGAGCGTGGTGTCGCGGAAACCATGTTCATGAGTTTGATAAACCAGAATAAACTCAAACAGTTTGGATCCTTTCTAAGAATTTAGTTTAAATTGCAAATATAATTTTATCTCAATTATCTAAAACGACTTAAACAGGTTGGGTTGTTTCTGTGTTTTAGTTTTACTGAAACAAAATATTTATTTTTATTTATCAGAAACGTCTCAAAACACTTGAGATATTTCAGAAAAACGGCTTTCGATGAACAGTACATCTAATATCAAATAAACTAAATCGACTCAAACAGGTTGAGTTGTTTGTAAGCGATAGAAGTAATGACTGATAGAAATACTTTGAATCATACTAAAGCGACTTGTAATATTTGAGTTAAGTATCTGTTAATAAAGTTATAACTTGCCAGATATTTTTTATAGTGACAACATTTTGTTAGTAAATTTCTTTCAAAAACTGGCAAGTCTGCCTTTTTTTTTATACCACTTAGGTGGCAGAAAAGCACACGGCTCACCTGATGGAAAGTGGTTACCGCGGCCTATGGACGTATGCAACACCAGGGGCGTTACACTCGCGCTGCCTACCCTGAAGAAACCTTCTAATGCCCCTCTTGAAGAACCCCATATTGTAGTCGCTTGGGAAAACCGTTCCACAGCTTGAGCGTACGTGGGATGAAGTTCCTTTTATACCTCACGGTGCGCACCGTATTCGGATGCAATGTGTGGGGATGAATTCCCTGTGTATGGTGAGCGGTGCGATGATAGAATGTAGCTGTGGGTATACATCGCCTGCGAGTAAGGGACTGTTGACGAGCCTCAACGCACGTCTTTGCACCGAGTCGAAAGGGTTAAGCTGGCGTGCGGGCGCTCCGGCAAAAAGATGACAGCAGTACTCCATGTGGGGCCGAACCTGTGCCTTATAAAGAAGGAGTCGCTGCCCCGCAGTGAAGTACTGCTTCGCCCTGTTAAGAACTCCAAGTTTCTTTGATGCCAGCTTGACCTTCTCCATTAAATGTCTGCGGTACTGGACATCACTTGAAATGTCGACGCCTAGGTTCCCGATACTCGGGGCAATGGTAAGCCGTGTACCCAGGAATTGCGGCGCCACAATAAATGGGGTTTTCTTAGCGCTGAATACACATACTTGTGTCTTGGTGGGGTTGAACTGGACCAGGTTTAGTCGACCCCAATCGGATACTTCCGAGAGAGTAGTCTCGATTTCTGACACAAGTAGTTCGCGCCTGACCTTGGCTCTCGATGGCTTGCGCCCAACGGTTTGTGAGATACACAAGAAGGTCACTGACTGATGAAATATAATGAAAAAAACAGAGGTGTTATAATTAAATTTCAGAAAATTTTGAAGTTCTCTGGCCCCAGGGAAACCCCATTCCTCAAGCAAAGCTCGATGATCTCAGATCTATGTTTTAATTTAATACCTGAAGACTGTCACGCATTTTACAATAACCAAGTAAGGTCATTGTAAAATGCGTGACTGTCTTACTTACTTCCATAGCGGGGGACGCCGTTGACCCGACGGGTGATAAATAAATAAATAAATAAATAAATATTCCACAACATTCTACACAACGCTATCTACTTATCTTATCTTACCACGCTTATCTACCCATGGTAAGCTTTTATAGCTTGTGTTATGGAATCTAGAATGCGGATAAACATACTTATATACTTTTTTTGAAGTGATCTGCCTTTTATGTGGGCCATTCCACCCAAATAACCTATTCCCCTCCTGGGGAGGCTCGCCTTCGCTCTTCGCGGGCTTCCCGGGCCCGTAGTCTAGTCCGGACCCGACCGGCCGCTTCCTTCTCGAGCATTACTTGCTCGCAGAAGGAGGCGGCTGCACCCCAAGCGTTCGCGCATCCTACCATCGCTGTGAGTAAAGTGGCGAGTGTGAGGACTCCCACCCCCAGAGCCGCCACTAGGACCCGCCTTGGCGTGTCCCACGCCAGGCACTCGGTCAGCGTGTGCAGCTCTGTGTCCTCGCTCGCATCATAGTGATGGCAGTTGGACGTTGGCTCCTACCGGATCCGACACAGGTAACTCCCAAAACACCCGTGTCCGGTAATCACCTGCATCAGCCGGTACAAGAGGCTATCGTGTGGCCTCTCTAGCCATTCCTCCATGATGGGTCTTATCGTCGCTATTACGGCGTGCCCTAAACAGTTGGCTTGATTTCTTCGTATCCATGCTTTTTATAAAGATCTTTGACTGTCTCATGACAGGCGAGGACTTCCATCTTCGATTTGTTTCGGCGACTAAGTATGCTATGACCTATCACTCCCTTTGTGATTTTGTGGGCTATGGGAAGTCTTCTTGGCACGTCAGCTCCTTTTGTGGCAAGTTCATTGTCCGTGTTTCCCTCGTATTCAGGTACACAGGCAAGTGCTACATCGAGCTTCCTGGACAGTCCAGCGATTTCTTGCATTCCTTGACAAGTGCTGATGTTGTTTCTGTTCTATCAAGTGCCTTCAGTACCGTCTGGCTATCGCTATAAATGGTTACCTTTCCTGTCTTTTAGGTGGCCCACCATTTCCGGCATGGCTTAAATTTCTGATTGGAAGACACTTGCAAATTAATGTAGAGAGATTATTCTGTTCATTACTGTTCCATTTTCACGTTTATGTATATTCGAGAACCATAGAGTTTGGTTCTCGAATAATTCCTAAATAATTCTTTTCTGGAGCCATCCGTGTAGCAGATGGTACCTTCTGCATCCATACTCCAGTTCTCCCTCTCTCCAATGTGTATTTCTTGTCAAAGGTCCTTTCCTTACTGATGAGATCGTTGTTCGATAGGACCATTGATAGTCTTTCTTCGTAGCCTTGACTGATCTTGGCATGGCCTTCATCAAATGTGTAGCTTGTCCACTGACCTGTGGTTCTCAATTTGAACCATAGTTCTATTGTTTTCCTTTTTATTCCAAGGTCTATCGGATTTAAGCCCAGTATGATCTCCAGCGTGGCTGTGGGAGTGATTGTCATCGCGCCGGTGGTTATTAGTGTTGCCAGTCTCAGTCACCATAATAGGGATCCGTGGAGTTTCCTTGGCAGGATAACCTTAGGTAACAATAACCTTAAGGGAACAGCAATGTTAGAGAGGATGTCGATGGATACGGACAACTCTTGACTTTGACTTGGATGATGAGACATATTAATATGCGCGCTCATTTTTGTTGTTTTTCTATTTTATTTTATTTTTATACTAATGATTTTATGATATTTTGATAGATTTGTGCTTAAGGTTAATAAATGTATAACTTTTCAATGATATTACTGGTTTTATTTTTTTTAATAAATCGTTTTCTAGTCGAAGGATAGTAATGAGTCCGTTTTGAGAAATAAAAAAAAAGTATCTGTCTTTATGAAATTAAGTTTAATGGTAAGGACTCAACCCACATTTAACCTTATATCTCGAAAGCTATTGCAAAATATATCACTAATGTGATGGAAAGATACAATATAAACTATTATGTTACCAAAAAGACACAATTAAAACATAAAAATAAACTTTGTGTTAGAGAAATGACGGTTCAAACTTCAAACGTCCATAACTCAAAAGTGACTTTGTGTGGATTGAGTCCTTTCTGCTTAACTACGTCCAAATGATATGCATACATCTATATGTATGTATCTATGGTGAATAGTGTGGGTCTATACCCCTCACTATTCACCCTAACTGGATAAGCAGGGATAATCTTGCCACTCCGCCGGTTCTTTTTCAGGGCCACCAAAGATCAAGATCACCAAATTGAATGACGTCTCTTTAATGAGGTAGACTCCGTACTTGTACACATACACTGTCCATGTATACTTGGTGTGGCTTTATGTGCCTAATTTGCCAAAGCACTAGATATGAAAAAAAAAAGAATTTTCCACTAAAGATATGTAATTTCCTCAACTAACTATACCAGACCTTTTGATTGACGTCAGTGATGCTGTACCAATTTGCTGTTATCAAGTCGGCCGTACTTACTTCAAGCTGTCCAGAGCTCTGTGCATCAATATTCCGCCAACTGGTAAGTCAATAATTTATAATTACTAACTAAAAAGCCTTTGATGTTTTGGGTTAATGTTTAACTGTTAGCACTTACACTGCTGTCCTATATTTGAAGCAATATTTAGTTATGGCAAGGATTAGCCAGTCAATTAATTGCGCGATCCAATAATGTAATATTAGAGTTACAAATCATGTTTACACCTAAATAATATCTATATGCACTGTCTATAAGCCGTGCCAGATAGATTGTGAATAAAGCTTGCAGTAAAATTTTGACAGTGAAGACAAATTTAAAGTTTAAAGGCAGTAAATCTACAAAAATATTTTTTTAGGCAATGCAATACCAGTTAGGTCAATTTAAATGTTTACAACCCCTAAGTACTGGTCCAAACTGGTCACAAGGTCAACAAACTTTATTCTGTCCATCTGGCACAAGGTATAATCCCTGCTGCTTATGAGATTTCTTGCAAAGATTGTAGCTATTGCTAGTCTCAGACTAAATAAAATAGAACGCATAGAAATCGCGTGTGAAGGCGCATCCGAGTGCTAGTATTTTGATAAGCACGAATGAATCCAGTGTGGGTTAAACTACGGAGGACAAAATATGATAAAGTAGGTAATGGAGATGCCCCCATTGTTATTTTTCATAATGAAAACGCAGGTGAAAAGGGAGATGCGCATGGGGTCAAATTGCCTTTCAACAACTCCGCTATCATTTCCTTCAGACGCACTTTTTATGGGTGATTTGGCACAACCAGACCACCCACATTCATGCATATAAATATTAGCATTTACGGAGATCGGCCCCGCTACGCGCCAGTGGCTGGTGTAGCTGATTTGTTAGTAAAAAAAATATGGTAATATCTCTTACTTCTTAAAGTATACAATTCACCATAAATATACTCAATACATAGGTATTGATCCCAAACTCTTAGACAAAGTAACCAAATGCTTTACTGCTACGCCATTTAGGTCGTCAAATGAAGTTGATTTGTTATAATTACTGATTCAGTAGCATGACTTGCCTGTTCCTTATGTTTAGCCACTGCCCTATATTCTACAACTAAGATTTGCAAGGAAACAAAAAATTCAAACCACATAGTAATAATTAAGTATTTTACTATAATAATATTATATTGCAATGATTTTGTATCATGATAGGACTACACCTATGGATTATTAGAGAGCTTTTGAACGACACCTATATCACATTGTTAAGGTACGTATCTTAATTGCTATTCAAGTTCAATAATATACACGAGAACTTCAAAAGATTCTAACAAAACAATTCATATTAGGGAATGGTGAAGTAGCTATAATACAATTTAAGACATACTTTTTCCAAATATTGAGACTAACATTCCCGATTTTTGCTATACAGAATAATAATTAAAATTTCGAGATCCAGTCAATTGTCAGTCCTCATTAGAGTTTGTGTTCGTCAGCGTTGTGTTGAGGGTTGGCCCATAATAAATAAGTTCTGGTATCTGACCTCCTTGGACACCTGTGCCATTTGTACTCTCAGAAGAACAATGAAATTGGAAAGTCACTGTTCCCATATACACTTCACTTAGTCCTTCTTGTCCAAAATAACTTAGTTCACTTCCATCAAGTATTGCAGAAGCAGTGTAGAAACACTCAGGTTCAATTTGTATTGGGTTCTCAAAGTATACATGGAAAGTGTTACTCGACCCATCCGAGAAGAATTTTGTGTTGTTCTCAGCCAACACTCTGCCTAACCTTTTCAGTTCAATTTTCACATTATAGTCAGCTGCTCCATTTGACGATCCATAGAGTCCAAATCCAACAACAAATATTCTTTTGTCTACACAGAACTGAATCGAGTCACATCTGCCACGGTACCTCCATTGATTGCTTCTGTAGGCACATGACTGGAATCGGTGGCATATCTGAAAAGTAGTGAAGATTCGTGTTAAATATAACATGTTTATAATTTTACTATGACTAAGAAGGGGCTCTATTAATAATAATCTAATCATCATGGTAGTTATTGAGCCATGTTTGTGACCAGCGCCACTGTGTCTGTTGAAGGTCTGTGCATTTGACTGCACCCTGGCTGTTGCTAGGTTGTTCAAAGTATGAAGTGAAAAAATTGTATTAATAAATAGTTGCTACTAAAAACTATACACTATAAATAAATCATAAGTACCTGGGCTTTTAATCCTGCTCTGGATTTAATAGGATATGATAGTAGAGGTTTGCTTGATGCCGTAAAATGTAAAAATATATCTATTGTCTCTTGTGGAGATAAGATACCAATCTGGGCTGCACTGTTAGCAAACTCCTCCAATGACATGGTAGGAAACCTTATCAAATATATGGCACCTCCTAACATCGCCCTTTTATTTGAAGGTGTTGGGTCTATTTCTCTCCTCACACACTCAGCATGTGCCCATGCCAATGCCGCCTCAAACAAGTTGATTTCCTTACAGTTGAGTGTTTCTCTTGCTAATACTGATTCAAGTGTCGACACATCAATGTCAACAAAACCTTCCGATGTCAAGGCCATCTCTGCCTATAATGAAACAATGTGTGTTATGAAAGGTCAAGGTGTATTAAAACTGCAATACAATTTGTTCAATAGTTTATTCAGATCCATGTACATTACATTAAAAATATTACAAAATTGTAATATAAACCGTTACATGCTCACAACAAACCATTGCATACTAATTAAGCAAATTGTATTGCAGATAAATCTATGTGTATTTATATTTAGATTATTATGACTAGAAACATACATTGAACTATAGGAATGTCAATAAAATCTATATGTATACAAAGTAGAGAGATAACATAAATTCATTCTTAAGCCTAAATCACAACCTAAAATTGAGTATACAAATGCTTCAGTTTGTGGCACTGTTTCAACTTGATATGGGGATAGTGCGAGATAAATATATTTCTTCCTGATTCTTTATATCACTCATATTTAAACATTCAAATTAATCAAAATGAGATTCCTGAAGGGTATTTATTTGGTCAAGAGATTCTATCAGTCAAATTCGAATAACATTGTTTAAAGTACTAATTATAAACGCTGTGAACATTTTCCATGCTCTCAGGGCTAGAGAAATTTCGACTGGACGATTCAGATAGTTCCATCAATAGACTGCTGTAGGATGAGGATTGTTCAATACACATTGTAGCAATATTTTCAGTTGATTCACATACCTGTGCATCTATCACTTCCCAGCACCTCTGCATGAGTTCTGGCTCCTCAAATAATCTTGACTGGCTGAGGAGCAAACATGCATTCTTTGCTGTTAGACTAGTTTCCAAATAATTGACACATGCTTTGGCCAAATGCGGCACAATGTATTTTTTGGCAACATATAGTGTTGATAATACTGTATCTGCTTCTAATTGGATTTCATCACAGTAAATATACCTATAACAGAAGAAGAGAAGAACAAATTAATATTGTGCAAACTATCATGTATTGGTGTTCAATGTAAATAATATTACTCACTTTAATAGTGTTAAAAATGCAGATGGTTCAACATCGGGAACTTCTATCTCTTGCTTGCACTCTGCTAATCCTCCATAAAACATGGCATAAAATACAGAACTGGCTGTGGCTAGTACATATTTGTGTGCGGGAATTATTTGTGTGTGTCCTGAAATCAATCAGATATTATATTTTTAATAACTATTTTTGTAATAGAGCTAACACAAATACTTTAGTTATTTAATAAATTAAAAAAATATTATGGTATTGACCTGGACTGCCAACAATAAATGTAATATCAGACATGAGTTGATTGTTGAACATAGCTGCATTTCTTTCCCGTACAGTAGGTTTGGTTGCTTGCCAATTGGGGTCTAAAGTTGCAGTGCCAGGGGGAGGTGCCGGGGACGTTGTGGGAGAAGGCGTCGCGCTCGTAGACCCGCATGGGGACGGTGGCCCACTGTAGCATTGCGACACCTGGGTACCAGTCTCACGCTGCGATATCGTATGGGGCGGGGACATCGATAATCCACCACCATTATTAATGTTTTCAGCTGAAAATTTCAAATTAATTCTTTAAATATTTCATGAAATGAAATGGTGTTACATAAAAACTGGCGATTATCGATTTACAGCAAGATCATAACATTGATACGGGTCGCGTCCGAGATTAAAATTTGCAACCACAATAAACAACGGCCCCTATTTCATAAAAAAATTGTGATAGATAACTGAATAGTTGACCTTTATCACATTGAAAACACTCATATATATTACGACTGACACATAAATCAATATTTACAATGCTCCACAATCTCACCATTCATCCAAGTATTGGTTTGTGCAACGGCCATACTGTCTCTACTCTCCTGTAACCTTTTCTGAGGTTTTGAAACGATTCTAGAACACAAGTTCGACATTGTGTTTCTATGATTGCGCCAAGTTTTAAAATTTACACCAAAACATTTGGGCCGCGAGATTCTCTAGGCAGAAACGTCAGCCATTTTGTTTCCTTATTTTGGCGCAGCGCAGCGAGTGCCTCTGCAGTGTTGCCAACTCAAATTTATAAAGGGCCAATATAAACAAAAAGGACTGTGAAATCGAAATAATATTAAAAAATCTAAACAATTTTTTTGAACTCGGCAAAATATTTTTTGAATTAATTTCTTACACGTTTTGATATATTATATGTTTGATATTTTGTATCCATTTTTTTTTAATATTAGATACTGGATACGTCAATATGACTTCACCTCTCCCTGATGGTAAGCTGAAGGAAAATTCTCAGGATAGACTGTTTACCATTACAGACATCAAAAATGCTAAAATTTTCGAATTTGTTTCATTGACGAGCACTGACAAGTCCTCAGCTCAAGAACCCCTAAGAAAACTATAATCCTGGTATAACGCATAACTTTTAGTCTGTTGTATCAATTTGTTGGAGGCGAGATGAAATTTCATTTTCAATGTGTTGCATTAATTCAATATAAAATTGTATCGTGCGTGAACACTTTGAGATTGGCATCTATAATACAAAAAATAAAACATTTTAAAATGTGCTAACCTTGTGGTATTGACCGTGGTCGTTGCCGGTACCCTCGTTGCGGTTCTTGACAATTTAATTCAGCGAAGCGCCCATCTTCATCGATGAGACTTTCAAAAAAATCCACACTGCTATTCATCGAGGACTGTACGTGTATATGACACGCATACCAAACAAAACTGAAACAATAATAGAACTAACGTAACATATCGATAAAACTTATCATTTCTAATCGTTTACACTTTTAATGTTGATTTATTTATTGACGGTATACACAGTAATGACTTTGCTGTCGTAAGTACATGTGATAAGTAACAGTATCAACTAGAACGATAGGTGTTATATGTATGTCCTGCTGTTTATTGTTATGAAAGTGATCGTATGTGCCGCAATTAAGTGTGAAACACACATTAAAATTGTCGTCATCACTGCACACACACCGCACATCAATTACCGCACACCTCAAAAAAAAGTCAACTACGTATAATTTGTTTTTCGTTGGACTAGTTGATTAAATGCTGTGCGAGCTTGTTTAATATTTTTATAACTATGTTATTTTTATGGGCATGCCGAAAATATTTCGTCTATTCCAACGTGGAAATTTTATAAAAGCTATTAAATGGCAAGAATTTTAATTGGCTTATAATATTCTTATTGTTAATATTTTTTACGTTCTGTACGAATTAATGTAGAACAGTAACTAGCTAGTTAAGATCGTTTACATTTTATAAGCTGAGAGGTTGCCTGTCGCGCAAAATATTGTCATTATTATCGTAATGTGACTGAACCTGACTGAACTGAGATGAGATAGATAGATAGGGACAAACATTATATTTCCGGTTTAGGTATCCTGTCCATTCACATGAAGTTCCGTTTTACTTTTAAACCTATCAAATATCAATATAATTTCAGCCAATGTTGCCTTTATTCTTGAATGCAGTACAAAATATAGAGTTATATTGTTCACTTGTTCACAACAATATTTTAAAACCGCATTCTATACTGACTTCAAATATTAGGTCTCTAATAAAAGTGATCAATACGAGGGCACTTGTTTGCCTTGAAAACACTCGTTCTAATTTGAATAATTGTTTCAAAGCCGCCTAACCACCATGTTTGTGTCTTAAAATCTTGCTTCTGAATCATTGCTTGGATTTCCAAAAACATTTTTCTATTTTTATTGTTTCCTTAATGACAGTATCTACCATCCTTTACCAACCATGATCGCGTATTTCCTGGTAACATTATTATGATGAAGAGATGACTTTTAAAGATTCGCTTTAGGCTAGGTACCGGTTTGGATAATATATTGATCGCAGTGAGTAGCTGGGAAGTGGGAATGCTGGGATAGACAGATAGCCTGGATGCGAGAGGCGGATGATCGGGTTCTGTAACGCACATTGGAAAAGATCGTGTTCAGCATTGAACTGCAATAGGGTACCTATGACGAAACAATAATGTGATATTGATAGATGGCAGTGACTCGGGTTTCTTTATTGAGAGGGGCATAACAGCGTCAGACGACATTTACAACGAACCTTGAAACAACTAAAATATAGTACCTAGTTCCGTATTTTTTATTCGCAACTGGTGACTCCGATACTAATAAATATCATGTAGGTAAATATTATCCATGTCACATTTTTCCGTCATTTTCATGATTTTTAATACACTGCCCTATCGACTTTTGTCATACTTTACCTAATTTGCATTAATCGAATAAACGTAAGTTCACCAGGTTAAGTTTCCTGAAAAGTTTCCCCAGGAATGAAATTTTGCTCAAAATCGCCAAAAAAAAACCCAATCTACCAACTCGAGCAAATTCCCCAAACGGTTACGCGTTTGGGGAATTTGCTTGAGCGCTATCAGCTCGCTTACCCAATCACCAACGACATTGGCCTCGGGCGGCCGGCGGCCGTGAATGCCGTGATGAGGGTAAAAGCACAGATTACCTAATAGTTAGAAGTAAAAACGCGTTGATATGTTTAACTGAAGTTTAACAGCGGGTTCCTCAAGCCACCCATAGGTAGATATTTTGTTTAAATCTATTTAAATATAGAAGTTTCTTTGAAGGAAATTCGTAATGAGGTCACCTGCTAGAACCAAGCGTTTCAGTAACTCATTCCTATGCCGCACTACTAAGACTTGGAACTCCCTGTCAACTCACGTGTTTCCTTCATCCTATAGTCCCGGGTCCTTTAAGCGGGGCGTGAAAAGGCATCTGATGAGGCCGTCAAGCTGAGTGCCACCACTGTTAACATGGTACATGTTGACGATGGTGATTGGTGACCCTCTTTTCGAAACTTTGCCTTTAGCTTAACATTAGGCGATGTGAAGTCAAATTGGCGTATCCTTTATAAATAAAAAAAAAACGACAAAGACGATATACTGACTACTAACTGAATAAGCAATCTGAAGTGGTATTGGGCCTAAGCCTAAGAACCGCTAATTTTATAGCTAACAAGTCCTACAGTGGAGACTGCTAAATAGTAAAGGGAAAGTGTAAGGGATGGCCTGAAGGCTCCAAGTCGGAAGACCAGGTGCTAAAGCATACATTGGGAGAGGCCTATGTCCAGCAGTGGGCTACAATAGGTTAATTGATTGTTTTATTGATTTATCCTCATGTTTACAGTTAACACCAGTACGTGTTATGTATTACCAAGTTACTACTTTAAATGACCGGTAGTTGCGTAGCAATTGTCAATAACAAACAACTTTTAACACATGCTCGCATGTTTAATAAACTAGTTTGTATCCAAACTATCGACTGGTAGTAACTTTTTGGTATTTGCGGTTTGTGGTTTAGGCCTTTGTAATTATTTCAGACAATAATGAGTAGGTATAGTTGGAAATCCTTAAAGTCAATTACTTAAGAGTAGCGGTTAAACACATACCGACTATTAAAGGTGGTACCTTTAATAGTCGGTATGTATACTCGTAAATATTAATTATCATTCAGAAGCCAGACCCTGAGGATTAGAAGTAAGTAAATAGCTCTGTATTTTATCAGATATTTTATTTTTGGCAGATATCATTGTAATACCATTGTTTAGTTTGGCTTCTTTTCTTTAATGGGTATTCAAGAGACTAGTAGCGAAAGCGAAATAAGTATTTTCAGAAGGCCTTAGTAGACACAATTGAATCTCTACGCCATTGAGAGAGAGTAGAGACACATGTCAAAGCAACTTGAGTTTGTCAAGTAGATCGTAACGTTCTCCTATGATAAAATAAATGTAGACTATGCAAAGTTCCATGATTATGATAAAGACTCCCAAATATTCTACGCGTACAAATGTGAGCATGCTTTGAACAACACTGAATGACCACTGAAGTCAATAAACTAAGCAAATCTATTGAAATATAGTAGACGAAACATGACTCAACAGTAAGTTTAAACTTTGAATTAACTGTAATATCAGTAATATCACAAATCGTTTTATTGGAAAAAGCAATACAGCATGTTGAACAAAACAAGATATTAGGGTAAAGATTAACATGAAAATAACAATAACAACGTCAAAATATTATTTATAATCTTTTCATCTACCAGACAATAAAGAGTATGATAAAAATGTCTGCACATTTATCAACAACAGCTAGGTACACGATTTTAAAGTACTGAATAAAAAAAATCAATTTTAGACTCCAAAAGATATACAAGAACCGCAGACAGTTAAGAAGCACGTACATAACTACTAAAAAGTGAGGAACGAATGTGTAATAATTAAATAATATGTGCGTAGGGGACCTGATAGGACATTTTGAGAAAGGGAAATTCTGATAAAAATAAATTTTGAAAGGTCTAGAGTTTAGAAATTTGGTGGTGTGAACGTTTCGTGACTAAACCATTAAATCGCCTGGTCTAGAACATAATGAATTATGTGCATTATCATGTTTATTGACCTTTACTTAAGTATGATGACGATATTAGGATTGTCGGGGATTCGCCTCTGGTCTGGAGGTTGACTAACTGTAATGTTAAAGTGGTCGCCTAACGGTTGTAACATACAGTAAAAATTATGAAATACTTCACAATATATATCTACTCTTTTATTGAGTGTCTATACATGTGTCCTCGACTCTTTACTGTTTGGTGGCTACAGTCTAACGAAAAAATAAGCACCTACTTGACATAAAAAATACACACAGTCAATCAATCACATAGCACATACCTACTTCAATACTTCAAAATCATAAATTTTAAAATTACTCTGATAAAAGAAGCAAACCCGAGGCCCTGACCTATTCCGTGTACATTTGTTAAGAAGGGGCCTAACCCCACATCACTGACGAGGCCACGTGTCTTTCGAGTTTATAATCATCAATGACTTTGTGTCTATTAGAACGAAAAGTGAGTACAATAGATAAAAAAGTCAGTATTATTGCTATAGTTTCAGCGTCCGAATTGTTACTAGTGTTGCTCGACATAAGACTTTTGCAGAGCTAGAAAGGTAAATTGACCTGCCAGAAAACGAACTAAAATGGACAATTATAGCTAAGCTGCTACGTTATTCGGATAATGCAGGGATTCTAACGATATTAGGTAGGTTGGTACTACCTCGTAGATCTCTCTATTCGAGTTATTTAGAAGTGACGGTAAAATTATAAAAAAGGACACTCCTTTTTTGTGCAGTTGTGTAAAAATAAGATTAATTATTTTCTCTATTCATGTTCAAGCGAAATATTTTCTTTATTTCTGATTCTTTATCTCTTTGAACTTCTTGACATTTATAAATTAATACGAGGTTTTGGTCAAGTTAGTTAATGAATAGGTTCCTATAAAAATAAAGTTGAGAAAATCATTTGCCCAGTAGGCTGGACTTACTAGAGTAAATGTTGGCCAACATAATGACAACAATGACATTAGAAGACTATCTACAAGCTTACAAGATGAATAATTTCTCAGTTAATTGACCCACATCTACTAACGTGCCCTACTTATACCAATTATTATGTTCGCCTGAGGAACTTACAAGCTAAACAATATCCCATAAGAGGCATAAGAAATCGACGTTTAAAACAAGATTTTTACCAATTCTATTTAATTCCTCAATAGGTACGATTTTATCAGACAAATTATTACCTAAATATTATGTAAAAAATGTAGGTCCTGTGGGGTGTGATAATCCAACCAAAGTCACAAGAAATAAATAAGAGGAATTAGTTCCGAATCAATGACGCGGTCAACTAATAAGAAAATTAAATGATCCCATTGATTTTTTCCGTATATGGT
Source organism: Eilema sororculum (assembly GCA_914829495.1). Lineage (NCBI taxonomy): Eukaryota > Metazoa > Arthropoda > Insecta > Lepidoptera > Erebidae > Eilema > Eilema sororculum. The sequence goes on along the minus strand of OU618553.1, from coordinate 9,046,085 downwards.
CGCAATTGTTTTACGGATAAATTAGATGTACTTATCAAGCTCCGCTTATTGTTGTAGGAATCATGCATGAATTTATTACAATAGTACATTGCAATGTATGGCAATGGTCAGCACTTTCAATGAATACAGTTGGTACCTACTTGGTATGAGAACACACTCGTCATTCGGTGATTTTGGAAATTTAAAATACTTATGACCACGAATCTACAATAAATAAACTAACTGAGTCGGCATGCATTGCCTTGCCGAGAAGGGGGTTGGTAGCAGAATAGTGAAAATGAAATGTATAGGTATGTATGTATTTTTCAGTGCCAAATCGTAATAAAATAAAAATTGAAAGAATTGCCAAAATGGTAAAAAATATTTTGGGGTTGGTAACCCTTATAAAGTCATAACTTAGGGGGAGTTTTGGCGGGAAAGCGTAGAGGTCGCATCGCGGTAGTATTTTATTTTAAAATGGTGGATTTTTAGACAAAGTCTTGGACAACTCACGCGCGTGTAGGAAAGTGGCATATGACAGTGAATTGTGTCTCTACGTGATCAGTCCGAATCTCCCAGGGAGCTTTTAGTAAAGTCCCCACAACTTTACTGAGGCAGCAATCATCTCAATCATCCTCATTATCATCATCATCAACTATTACGACTGATTGCCAGACCAACCAAAGATACGCAAAATTTTTCATAAGCAAAAGCCCTAAAACCAATGATATTACATACAAAAAAGAGGCAGATATGTTATTAGACTGCGCCTGGTGAAGACGCGAAAACGTCCCAATTGGGACGTATCGCATTTAGTATATGTCTGGCAAACGCCGAGTTGTCACGTATGTAAGCGCATAATAAAATGACAAAAAAAATGCCACCGTGTATTTTTAAAAATGTACAAATTACGACACTAAATTCAATAAAACACGAAGGACCTTCTATCACATGTAAGTACATACAATATTACCGATTTTTTTGTGTATTTCATTAAAATTAGTTTAATAATATTTTTAAAATAATGGCGGCAAAGAAAAAGGACAGAAATACTTTTTGATATGAGCATGACAAGGACACAACAACACTGCTTGCATAGATTATCAGTACAGATGCGACATAGGGTAATTTTCAGTTTACTGCCTACTAAAGTAATAATTTTGACCTGCCGTTCAGTTTTATTTGTTATTTAAAATTGAGTAACATAATTTTTGTTTTATTTATTTGTTGTCCTTTAAATAATTGTAATAACCTAATTTTTTTTTCAAGGTTTCCGACTAATGAAGTTCGACTTCAAGAGTGGATTGCAATTTGTTAAAGAACAACGAAATGAGTTTGACTGGACACCTTCAAAAAGCAGCAGAATTTGTAGCAATAATTTTGAAGCCACTGAAAGATATACTTCGAAAAAAGGAACATTGCTCAGGAAGAATATAAATAACTGACAAATTCTGTTCGGCTTCATTCTGCTCATAAAAATAATCTCAAAATAAAAAACTTTCTAAGAGGCAGAAAAGAAATAAATTAAATTTATTTGAAGGAGTTTAATTTTTGATTATAACGTTAGTACGGCACTATGGTTTTATTTTCGAGAAGTTTCCTAATTATCTTTTTTAATTATTATCATTTTCCGAAATAAATAATGACGTATTATTTTTTCATCGAATTTCATTTCTTGCCTACCAACGAAATACCCCTTCTGTTCAACAAAATCATAATCTATGCTTCGAAGCGATCATACAAGTGCAATCATCCGAATCATTCCGAATTATAGCTATCTTTTTTACTCACGTGCTTATCCCATATTTCGTACTACTTTAACGCTAATTGTCAACTATTGTGCACTGACAGACTGCTGGATCAGATTTGAGAAGTTAGTTACTATGAACGTAACATATCTTGTATAAAATATCATTGCCTAAAACACATCCCTCAAGGCCATTTGGATGAATTTGCAAACACGCACTGTGACACGAGATTTTTTATATTATATTAGAAGTAACAATTAAAACAGTAATTAAAGTAAAATAAGAAAAAATAAACTGCAGACACATTCCTATCAAGAACAACGGGCGCATGGGCTGAGGTGTTAACCCTCTCATGCGGTGCAAACCGTGCAAACATTTCCAGGTATAAACTTTATTTACCAACACACCTGTTTCCTTCTTCCTACATTTCGGGGTCCTATAAACGGGCCGTAAATAGCATCTGATGAAGTACCTAAGTATCCAAGTAAGTTCCAGTTCGTGCCCTACATAAAAATTCCTTTGGCCTGGGTACATAGTTCGTGGTCATTATAATGGCATGCGTTAGATTTAATCATAGTTTACTATTTAAAATTGTTGTGCAAAACAACTCGTTTACATTCTAAAAATAGATGTTATTTCGTATGGCAGTGATTTAAACTTGATTACAAAACTCGTCCAAAAACTTTGCCGTTCACAAACTAAACCGGTTTGCGAAATTTTATCTAATATATGAAACAGGTAATTAAGTATATTAAATCCATTTTAATACTGTGTTTAAGTAAACAGAGTACACGTCACAGGGTTTTTTTTATTTCAATAAGTACACGGTAGCCGCGCAAAATCCGTTATCTTATCACTTTCTCGTAACCTACTACTTTAAATTTTTCGATAAGACATAAATTGCGCTCACATTTTTTCTCGTTTAAGGTCTGCGACAGCAGTCTGCCATGTGCTTTTCTTTTTAAACTATATTTACCAGTTAATAAACTTTTCATACGAGTGCACCGGTTTTAGGTAACAACTTTACATTAAAAAAATGCGACCGTTTAATGAAAGATTATGGTCAAAAACGACAGTTGTTCGTTTTTGACCATAATCTTTCCGATCACGCAGCACAAGGAACAGTAAAAAGATTTGTTCCATACAAGGCATTACTTCCGAAGTCTTGTCTGCAGATCTCAAATAGGAAAGAAGGTAGGGGGAAAGGAACTAGAGTCCACCAAGAGTGTATTTGTGTAAATAAAACTAATATTTCCCTTCCGGTTAACGTTGATGGGGAGGAATTTGACGCGTGAACCTACAAGGGTTGATCATTGATCACAGTCACAGTGAACATTGAATAATTATTGCAAGACGAAAAAATTTTGGTAAAATATTTATGAAATCTTTTTTTTTTATCATGATTTATTATATAAAATTACAAATAATTAAATAATTTGAAATTGCTGCGGAGTTAAACTTTAGGTAGTTACATATAGGTATTTTTAAACTTAGTTATTAAATTTTAATTTTGAAAAACCATAACATTAATGAATATAACTCATGTCAAAGTATTTATTTATTTACAAAATGTTAATAAATAATAGGTAAGTTCTACAACAACTTAGAGTTTAGCAGAAGTAATAAAGACGTTATTTACTATTTTGTAAGATGCTTCCAATAAGCGTAGTTTTTAAAAAACTGAAAAAAGAAAATCACAATAATAATTGACTGTAATTCAACCATAAATATGTAAATTCTAATAAAGATTATTTTAATAATAAAACACATAGTTTAGAGTTTTAAAACACAATTAAACTTTCTTCAAGAAATTATTTTTCATTACTAAAGCAGATTGCTATAAAATTTATTCATAATAAGTTTTAGACTTTCTATTGTAATAAAACTTCAGTCTTTTAATAATAATGTTGATAGCATTTTCGTACTGGCTTAACGAGAATTGTAAAAATCTTTTTAAGGCTGTCGCACATACATAAGTAGGTATATGTTATTATACCAAAAACGGGTCTCAAAATGGAACACCAAAGAATCATCGGAGCTAACTTGATCACGAGCTTGCGAAATATCCATTTTACTTTTATGGTAAAAGAACGAAAATGAACTACAAACTGTATCGATTGGAAATTACATTGCACTGGAGTGTCGAGTTTCTTACCGGAGTCTTCTCAGGTCTGAGCCGCGTTTCGAACCGGTGTGGTCCATTTGCTAAACTAGTATTTAATATTTACTTTATATTGACGTTTTGTAAGTGCAGATTTAACGGTCTATGCAGAATAACTTATTTTTGACTTTGACTCAAAATATATTGGAATCAATTGAAATTAGCCTAGTGGTATGGGTAATGGACTGCTGAGACGAGGTCTCGGGTTCCATCCCAAGTTTACCATGGCACACACCAATGACTTTTCGATGCTTTTCGAAGTTATGTGTGTATTTATCGCAGGTTTATAAGTGCCCGGTTAATGGCAATAGGCTCGCCACCTATTACATTGGGACCTAAACATAAAAATGGCGAAATGTGGGTGCTAGCACCTCTGCCTACCCCTTCGGGAAATACAGGCGTGAGTTTATGTTATGTTATGAATTAAAAATGGACTGAAAATAAGATTTATGCTCATAAAAAGTACAAAGGTATAGATTTAAATCTGACGACCATAATATAATTTCAGTTTAGTCACATTATGATCGCATTAATAAAGATGTCAAACTTGAAAGATGAAGGGGAACACCACCCGAAATAAAATTATAAAATAAACTAAGTGCGCGGGATCCCGCTGTAACGACGTCAATCCAGCAAATATCCCGCGGGGACACAGTGTGGGATTGCGATCCTAAAATCCCTAATAAGGTTAATGACTATACTATAATGTATCTTAGCATTCTTAGCGTAACTCAAAGAAGAAAGTCAGTAAGGACCATTTTAATAAGCAGCCAAAAATAAATAAAAACAAAATTATTCAAAATTTTCATCTGCAATCTTAGATTAGATTTACCTATCAGTCATTTCTGCTTAGAAAGTCAGGCTATGATATCACTACGATAAACATAATATCATTTAGGTTGAATTTCACCGGAATAAATATTGCATTCAAGTTGATTTTGAATTCCTCCGTATTATTGACTGCAATTCATTGAGCTGAATAGCATCCGGCATCCGTCATCTAAAGCTTATTATAACAAAAGCTATTTTAGCTAACTAAAGCTATTTTATTGGTAAACATAAAATATCCAATGCAATATTATTCACTATGATAATGTTAATGAACACTTTTTTGTCTTAGAAAAAAAACCACTATTACTAAGAATTCACATTGGCCTATTTATTATCATCCCCTTTAAATACCAAATGCATAAAATCGTAGAAAATAACAAACCGGTAAACAAAGAATACGAGGTCCGCTTTGGTGAAGAGCCAGCGCAAAAGTACCTTTCCTAGTACCACTGGAAGCTTACTGGGCGTCCGGGCAACCCTTCCCTTCATTTCATTCCTTCAGGACACCTTGTGTACCCTTGCAACATGACCACAGGTTTGGATACAAACTTGTCACAAGTTACAGCACTAGAACACTCGTAATAAACTCAAACACAGGTAAACGAACCGATACTATCAGTCGATAAACAGTAGATAGTTTATTTTTGGTTGAAGTCAATGGGTGTGAATGCGTTCGCGCCAGTGTCCTCAACCGACTGGCGCGTATCTCACGCGCGGTGTGCCGAGCGACGACCACCGACTCTTGCGCAAGGCCACAGGGGACACCTGCCCGCTTCCAGTGCATCAAGTAGGATCGAGAAAGTATTGAAAGAAATAAAAAGAGAAAAATATTTTAACTATGTTCCTCACAGTGGGCATCTTACAATGGTATATATTTTTTAAACAGGGGGTATTATTGTGATGTCATACTTCATCAATGCAGAGCATTGTAATAGTAGTGTACTGACTGATGTCCACTGATTGATATTCATTTATAAAACAACATAGATAGGTACGTGTTTACCTATGTGATAAATATAAAAACGATATAACATTTCCAAACATTTTGATTATTTCATTAGAATTTAATTTTAACAATTCAGCACGTACAAAAAATGTAGTTTTAGTAGTTTTTGTTTTAGTTCCGAATTCTTCAAATATCAAATTAAGAAAGAAAACAATGAGTAATAAAAAATACTTAATATATTATTACATGGTGGCTAAATTAAATTTCTCGTAAGGAAATGGAAAAATTTAACCTGGATTACTTCAGTTCAGAAATCAGAAAATTGGTTCTGAAAAATAAATGAATGAATATCAACTTTTATATCCGGTAAAATAACCGTTATTTTTTTAAAGCCACTGTTACAAATAAGGTATGCATGGTCGTTTTTAAGGAAACATTAAAGTTTTGGATTTCTTATTGTGTTCTCAAAATGGGCATTAAAATAATTTATGTTATTATGAACTGCACTTATCTGAATGTGAAAGCACAGATTGTCATCAAAATTAAACAGAATCCGTAAAAGTATTGGAAAAAGTCGAAGAAAGTGCACGTTTAATGAGCCCCACATAATTACATGTACCTTGTTTGGCATGTTGACCTACTTACACAGAGTGATTTAAAACCTTGAATTCGTATTCAGCATGCCCGAGTAACTTGGTTTAAAGATATCGTGGTGAATCACTTAACCCTCAAAAATCGAGCTCGACGTTTTTAAACAGGTTTCTAAAGATTGCGATACACTATAGATAACTTTTTGAGATGAATGCAATTGTATCCATTGCTATGAATGTAACCAAGACCAAATATATAGCAAACCTCTTTGTCATCGCCTTTGGAGCCGTCATATTAGAGAGAACTGACAAATGTGTTCTTAAGCAATTCACATGACATATTTCTAAGGACTGAAGACTTGTACCAGATATGTCTACCTGCATAAAAGTTTTCGAAATAGAAAAGCCTTTTGTATAGTTAGGTTCAACAGTACTACGAAGATTTTTAGTGGCAAAAGGCACCCACCTACCTTTCTAAATATTGTGACAGTTGTGCACATTACAATAAATTTACCTCGCCTACTCTCTGATGATAGGCTCAAGGCGAAGTCTCATGAATTAGCTCACCATTGTATATGCCCAGGATTATGATGATACTTAGTATAAGGCCATCGTCTGCTTTGCGTTATTTGTCCTGATTACATTTTCTGTAGATACTGGATACCGATTACGCCTACGTACAATAAAATTTACAATTTTGACGTCATCATTTACTTGTTTCTCTTTCGGAATCTGTTTTTCTTTTAGTACTTTTCGGTAACGGTACAGATTCAAGAAGAAGAGAACTCTAGACTCGCCACCAAATATGAAACAGACACGTCTTTGTAAGGTATTTATCGACTCGATCAACGCCTTTAACTCTTTTTAAACTGCGTCAGCACATTTGACGCAACGAATTATTTTTTTTAAGTAAAATCGGTTAAACTGGCGAAGCCCAACCTATACCTGTCATACTGTGATCTTGATAACACTTTTGTGTGAGTCGGTACATACCTATAATGACAAAATACCGCTTTTGAGCCCACATCGCAACGGTATTCATGTTTATTCATAATTCTTGGAGGTGGGCCCGTGGGCATAACAGGTTTACCCGTTCGAATTATGGAAACCACGGTTAACTATTGGTTTGTTTAACAGACGTTATGTTTTGGTGGTAGGATTAGATGGTAACACGTGTGTTACGGTCGAACTACTCCAGTCACTAGGTCTAGTACTTCGGTACCTTCGTCTTTAGAAACCAGGGCTTGCTTTCTTAGAATTTTCTTCTTAATTTTGCTGGATCTTGAACATCACAGTAAGACCATAGCCAATTAGGCATGCGTGTTGTCCATGCGTCTCTTCATCCACGCATGCCTCTGATATTATAAGCGTTTATTGACACTACGTTAGTATGTAGACGTATAATAAAAGCCTCATAGAAAACCACTTACGTAAACGTATAAAAAAAAAGCCTATACCTAAGGAAACCGGTTTCCTTGACGGCCGAAGCCGTTTAGTCCAGGTTGCCTCCAAAGTTAACACTCTTGCCCTTCCTCCTGACTTTACTTATCATGGCTTTTACAGGATACCATTGAAGGGGAAGTTAGCCTTCGATAGCGCCTCGTTAACCAGCAGACAGCTGTACTGGCTAGCGGATATCTTAATGGGGTCATATACACTCTGCTTATTCTCATTAGCATAAAAATATCTTAGCAATACTGTCATCGATGGAGTCATTACGGTATGTCCTATTTACTACAGTGGAGTAATGTTCTATTTGTGCAATAAAATGTACATTACGATGACGTGACTCATCAAATCTTTTGATCACCTTACTCTTCAGATATTCCGATTGTATTTTTATACTAGCGTTTCCTGCGGCTCTACTCGCGTGCTTACCTACTAATGTCCATATCAGGTCTACCTAAGATATTCTGTACAAATACTATATTTAACACCCATACACTCCAAGGCTATAGATTTAGCTAATAGTATCTAATAAAATGTTTAACGTTACATGCGTGAACTCACGGTTTGTTTGTCTTTTCTATTTGTGAGTCGAATTTCGTGATAATCGGACAATAGAATGCAATATTCAAGGTAAAGATTTTAGTGTGGAAATTACTAAACAGTGTAAACTGTAAACACATTTAGCGATGTATTAGTTTTGTATACTTACTAGCTGTACCCGCGACATGTCAGTGGTCTTTGATTTGGACTAGATCTGGGTTTTATTTTTAGTGCGGCACCCTATTTTGTTTCTAAAATAAACGTAGCCTAAGCTACGCTAATATAGCCAAGTCTGAAAAACTTTACGCTCTCTATGGAAAAATCAATAGAACTACAAGAGTACAAAGTACTTATAGAACTACAACATTATCATATAATGTAGGTACTAGATAGAAAAAAAAAATGTATTCTATCATGCTGTTTTAACTGTTAAAAATATATTTTACTCGAAGTTTATGCAAACGAGGCGCGTCATGCTGGGCATCAAGTGGCCATACATTGGAGTATGGACTCACAGACCCACCTTATACTGCTGGCCCACGTTACGTTTACGTAATTTGTGACGCATAAAGTATGTTTTAGTGACGTCACATCTAAGTTCAAGTTCAGCTTTGTAGGTGTGCTCATAACCCTATTTCCTATTAATGATATAAATGTGAAAGTTCTGAGAATGGATGTGTTTTTAGTTTTTGTTACTATTTTACGCTAAAACGGCTGTATATTTCTGGATGAAATTTGGCACAGAGATAGATTCATTATCATCTTCTTGGTATTCTGGTTCCATCCAAAGCCTTAACGCCTAAGACCCGTTCAAAGCCCGGAAGCTTCACAGAGTCTAGTCTGGATTAGCACGAAGCTTAGGTTTTCTCCCGGGAACAGGTCCCTGGGCTAAATTAGAACGAGATTATTATAGCATCACATCGGAGCCGTCTTAACTTTTAACAATATTAATAACATAACATAACATAAACTCACGCCTGTATTCCCCGAAGGGGTAGGCAGAGGTGCTAGCACCCACATTTCGCCAGTTTATGTTTAGGTCCCAATGTAATAGGTGGCGAGCCTATTGCCATTAACCGGGCACTTATAAACCTTCGATAAATACACACATAACTTCGAAAAGCATCGGCAAGTCATTGGTGTGTGCCATGGTAAACCTGGGATCGAACCCGAGACCGCGTCTCAGTAGTCCATTACCCATACCACTAGGCTACCGCATATTACAAAAGCTGTGTATATAATCAGAATTATTTCTAATTGACGTAAGTACCTACCTACTTATTGCAACGGTCTTATCAAGGGATGGGTAAGTACTATAATAATATTTGCTTAAGAAATGCAAATATTACACCAAGATAACAAATATGCGATAAATACTAATAATGAAATAATAATGGTGTAATTGATTTAATTCCTCTTCCGAAATATCATACAGGAATGAAAACAAATTTTAACTTTCAGCTAATAAGGCATGTTTAATTGGCTTATTCCCGTGCGCTCCAAATCTATTGTTCTCTAAAATTCATATTTTCATACATTGATTACCAGGAGCTCCACGGCTGTTTGTATTAAAATAATAAACAAAGCCACATTTACCAATTTCTTTCCCTAGAGCTCCAAAATATTGTTTAGGTACTTTAAAATATTATTCCCAGCAGCTCCAATAAAAAAGTCAATTCTTCAATATAAAAATCGTTCCCACCAGCTCCAAAAAATTTAAAGTAACGTCAGCAAAATCCGAACGTAGTAAAGAACGAAATCTGTCAGTGCGGCGGTGCGCCCACACAGCGTTGTCGCGTCACCCCCACCCCGCACCTTTCCTTGCAATCTAACATTGCCTAATAATGTGCAAACAGTGTACTCGAACCTACCGATTTTTCGGTATTTCTACCGATATGGGCTCTGTTCTTCCTAAATACCGAAATATAAAGTTTTTTCTACGATTTCAGAGTATATATGGAAATTCTCCCGATTTTTCTACCGATTTTACACTTTTAAATTGATACAGAGTGGCGCATTTTAAGAAATTGTGAACAAATCAAAACATTTCCTACTACAGCTACTCTAGCAGGTATACTCTGCGCCGTATACGAATGGCCTCTTAGCCCTGCACGACTCCTGTGAACGAAAGAAGAGGGTGGGACTATTGGAAGAGCTCATCCGAACATTCACCATGGTAGAGACGGTAGAATACTGCCAAAGACGCAACATCTCTACGGCTCTGCAAAGGCTCGAGGGTGTTCGTGACCTCAGGATTCCCAATAAAGGGGACCGCACGTCGCTGCAACCAGTCGAGAGTATCTACTAAGTACGTTGCGGAGCCATCCCAGAGATGTGAGCAGTATTCCACGCAAGAACGAATTTGGGTCTTGTATAGAAGACACCGCTGCTCCAGCGTGAAAAACGTCTCACTCTGTTCAGGACTCCGAGTTGACGCGAGGCTGATTTGATGATGAGTTGTGATTTGATGAATATGTTTATTTGCGTTGGTCTGGATATTTTCGTACCTCGGAGAGCACGCTAAGCCGTGGGCCCCGGTTGTAATACAAATATCTATGGTAGCTATTGCAGGTATTTTGAGCCCTAAAAGTTCAATAACTGCAATACTTCAATATTGCCAATAGGTTTTGGAGAACAAATGGCACTCGTTTCGTGGAAAATATCAAAGTGCAAACACGCAGGGTGAAGTAGTAGAAGGAACACTAAACAACATAATTCTGTATATTCACTCAATAAGCACGTTAACTTTCCAGCAGGTGGGCCGTGTGTTTGTCTGCCACTTAAATAGTATAAAAAATTAACATACAAACATATAATCACACCTTTACCCCGGAGAGCAGGGGTGGTTAGGCATAGGTGAATTAATTCTCATATTTCACTAATTATTGGCTTCGGTCCCACGTAATAGGGGGTGAGCCTATTGCCGCATTTCGGGCACTATTGTTGACTCAAGTCATGCATCTGAGGCTGAAAAATTAAATCCTCATACATTTTACTATAGAGCGTATCATTGGTTGATCTTGTAATGTCAGTTGGGTGTTATTTTAATCTGCTACTACCGATGATACAATATGGCTGCAATCTCATCGATTGCGTCTAATAAGTATCTAATAGTAAATACGTAAATCTATCCCAGAAATGATACCTAACAGTATGCCAGGAGAAGCCAACCTATTTATTATTAGGTATATTAAAGATACCGCTGCTCCTATTATATAAAAGAGACCAAATGTGGGCAGAGAAACACTCAGTTCCGGTAAATTTCATCAGACCAAATAAATGCGGCTGCGTGGATATCAACTCCAGTATCAATTTGGAAGTATCTACATCATCTGCTGCTACACAAGCTTGCCAATACAAGGAATACGAGTATATAGAAAAATGAGGCTATATGACCTCATTCCAGTCAATGCTGTATTTGCTCTCTTGCCCACTGCGTCTCTCTCTTCTTCCTGTGAGTAAGGCAATGAACAACAATGTTACTGTGGTCGATGGAATTTATCATAAAACTGGAACTAACCACCATTGGCGCGGCAAAGCAGAGGACCACTGCTCACTGCCTGCAAGGCTCCGGGTTTTCTTGAAACTATTTTGTGTGATGCTTGATGTATTTTTAACCGACTTCAAAAAAGGAGAAGGTTCTCAATTCGTCTGTATTTATAATATTTTTTTTATGTATTTGCACCGATATTTCCGCCAATTATAGACGGATTTCAAGTTTTTTTTCTTTGTTGGATAGACTTCACATCGAAGGTGGTCCATTTTCACCAGGTCAGGATCGGATGATGGGATCAAGGAGAAATCGAGGGCAACCACCGAAAATTGTATATATTGTTTTTTACTTAAAATAGTATAATTTGGAGCTCCTGGGAATTGATGTATAGAGATAAGAACTTTTGAAGGAAAAAGCTTACATAAGTTTTTGGAGCTCTTGAGAACGATTTTATAAAATAATAATAATATTTAATTTTAGTCTTGGAGCGCTTGGGAACAAAATCGTGGAGCGGACGGGAATAAGCCGTTTAATTCAATCTGGATGAATTTGGCTGAAATTCTAATGTATTTGATTACTGACAAATTACTGTACTTAACTGCTTTGTATGACGCTACTGTTCGATAATAATACAATAACATTTTCAATATTTTGAATAATCTTCAAAATCTCATTAAATTCATCCTACTGAAAAATGGTACTATATACCCAAGATGACAACGTACAATACTCGCATGTACTACAATTAAATTGAACAACATCTTTACTATATGCCCTTTCACAGCCCTTCTCACCTTCACGAAGATTTAGTTCAAGAGCCACCGTCTTGATTTTGAAAGCGATCCGAGGCCGCGCCCGGCCATCACTTTAGTATGTGAATTTTTATGTTTATTTAATTCACGACTCATATTCATACGGCAAGGTTACCGCGGGTGGTATAAAGAGCCATCGGTATGCAAGTCGCGCGTGCGCAGCCTGTAAGCAGACCATATACATGCTATTGCTGAGCGAGTTTGTCTTTGTTTTCGTATGAAACACGTTTGTCCGTCTAGCTGGTGTAGCCGCCGGCACCGTTACTGTAACAGATTGTTTTATAAATACTTTACCACATATGCATATGGTTGCGGTTTGTGTTTCTAAGTGTAACAAATGCTATAATAGTTTAAAAAACGAAAAAAAACACGCTTTAAGCACGCACTAAAAATTACAATTCCTATACCTGACAGCAAACCCTTTCATTTGATACCCATATCATGGAGATGGATTTTAAACAGCCAGTCCGCCATCTTGGGGAGGCCGCCATATTGGATTTGTAATAAAATTTCTTAGCTAGTCATGTATTGTCATTGGAACTCATAGCGTTTGCAAAATTTCATCCTAATCGAAGACCGGGAGGTGGGTCAAACTAAGATTCCGAGATTTTCTTACATACTCGTACATAGTTACAAGTGAAGCTAATAAAAGCGTGTTAAAAATGAAAAGCAGAGCGGCAGAGCAGAATTGGGGCCACCCCATGCGGTGTCGTACAAGGCGACTAAGAGATCTAGGGCTGTTTTAACATCAGACAGATATAAAACAGCCCAGAGACAGCCTCAAATGTATTGCTCGAGTCAATAATAGTTCCCGGAATACAGCAATAGGCTCACTCCCTATTACGTGGGACCGAATACTATGATTGGTGAAATGTGGATGTTAATTCACCTCTGACTAACCCTCCAGGGATAAAGACGTGTTATATCAAGGACACACAATTAGTTTTGCAAAAAATAATATTTATTTTTGCAAAAATAATAGTATGTCCTTGATTTCCTAGTACGTTAATATTATTACTTACTAACTACTTTGCTTGATTAACAAAAACAAATTGTGCATTTCTTTAATGTCATTATTGCCTGCATTTGTTTGTAGGTACTTACACAAAAAAGTACTTAATTATCATTGGTCATTATATAGTCATTTTATGAGAACCCAGATGTAAATTACCTCAAAATGCAATAATAGTGAACAAAAACATTACCCTCCTTCCTTCGGCAGCCGGGTAAAAAAGATAGTCTGCAAAAATTAGTTAAATATTTTCAAGTTAAGTCAAAACGACTAGGTACTATAAAATCACCCTGAATAGGCATTTCCCAAAATGCGCCATAATACCCGGTCCTCCACTCCACCTTCCATATTATATATTAGATTATATATTAGAATTGGTACATTAGATGATAAAAAGAAATTCGACGGAATTTTTGTCTTTTGCGCACTCATCCATATTAATCGGACACTCTCGTGTAACGTGTAACTATCGATTTTTTTTCTACTCCACCCCTACTATCAGTTCTGATCAGTCCTTTCCATCTAGCTAGAAAAACATTCTATGATCTATCACCCCGATCCCTATAATACAAATACATCTATATTATCCAAACAATATCGTAGCCAAGTTTCAAACACCTAGTTGCTCGAGAGATGAATAGGGTCATTCAAAGATTATAATAGGAAAATGAAAGACCCATCGAATAATTTTATTGTATTTACGGAGGTCAGCAGTAGTACTTACTGATCTCGATCTGATTTTCCTGCTTTTGATGATACTATTAAGGTCATTAGAAACAAAAGATTTGTATTTTCGTTCAGTTTTATCCTGTAACTAGCTGATGGTCGCGGCTCTGCCCGAGTGGATGTCAGGTATCGTTTTTGGTCATATTTCCGGTTCTATTTAACCAGTTACAAATTATCATACGGCAGTCTTAAATTCTTTCCAAGTCCTTTGTAATAAGAACGCGCATTAAAATCTGTTCTGTAGTTTTTGTGCCATGGGAATACAGCTTTCAGAGATATTATTTATACTGTTGATTGATGGCACTTGGTGGAATTCATTGTTACACATATTGAGAACACTTGTACTTTTTTCCACTGTATTTATTTTATTACACCTGACCGGTTTCGCCTTACGGCATTCTCAAAGGTCAGGCGTAATAGAATAAATACAGTGGAAAAAGTACAAGTGTTCTCAATATGTGTAACTTTCAGAGAATTCAACATAATGGGAATTCAACGTAAAGGTACTGAAGGCCCCATCATGGGGGAATGGCTCGAGAGGCCACATGGCAGCCTCTCGTATCGACTGACACAGATTATCACCGGGCACGGGTGCTTTGGGCGGTATCTGCGTCGGATCGAAAAGGAGCCAACGTCCGAGTGCCATCATTGCGACGCGAGCGAGTGTCCGAGTGTCCGGCATGGGCCGGACCGAGGCGGGAGCTAGTGGCGGCCCTGGGAGTGAGAGTTCTTACCCTCGCCTCCCTGCTCACAGTAATGGTCCGCTGTGCGGACGCGTGGGCGGCCTGCGTCTCCTTCAGCGAGCAGGTAAGTGTCGTAAGGTCGTGAAGGAGACGGCGGAACGGGAGAGGCAGCGCGAGCGAGCGAGACTCGCAAACCGCGCTGCCCGCGCGCGCAGGCAACTCGGGCGTCGGTGGTCACTGACTGACCTCCGTCCCCCATGAGCGCGGGCCTGGGGGTGACGAGTGAAGCCGCCTGTCACCCCAGCAGAAGCAGGCCACGGCGACGGCGCGCTGAGAAGCGCGCCTCCCCATTCCGGGGGCGAGTCGGGGACACCGTTGTCCCCCCTCCCGAGGAGGGCTAGACCGTAAGGGATGGCCCTGGGTCAGCCGGGGTGCGAGGGATATGTCGATGACAACCTCACCTCCGGCCTAGCACCAAGACCCACAGTCGGCGTGCGGTTTTAGTCGGTTCGAGTCCGACATAACCTCCCCTTCCGGCTCCGGCAGGGGGGTATCCGAGGGGATGTCCGCACGTAAAAAAAAAAAAAGGTACTGAAGGCCCTCCACGATCAGACTGGCAAGAAGCCCATAAAGATACCTTTTTGCGTTCAAAATCGTTAATTTATTTTATGAAAAGTTTTTTAACATCTCCAATGTACAGACATAACTAATTCACAATTCTTTAATTGTTTAAATAATTGTTATTAATCTAAGGATGTGCTTATGTTAAATAGGTACTATAGTTGACTATTACCTTTGTGAAAAATCCAGAGATCAAGTTCGGAGGATATCATAGATGATCTAGAATTCTAGAGATACATAAATATTCTAGGACATCGCAACACCTTGTACACCTAAACTAAGAACAGCTTGAAATATGAGTTCTAGAGAGCGGATTAAAACATAATATTTATGCGTCATTTTTTGGAGCAAGTTTATGTTTTTAGCAGATTTCAAATATATACTTACGTATCTACATTAATCAAAATACGGAAGGATTTTATCGTCGTTACTATAAAAACTGCAATATCACAAGTCCATATCACTATGTAGGAATTATTAGCTTGTTGTGAAGGCTATCATGATACTATATCTATTTATCTGAAGTAAATAGCACATGCAAAAATAACAATTGCGTAATTGATTATTGTGAACAACATTAGCATGGTACTAGCTGTGACCTATGTTTTCGCCCGGCGCACTAGGTGGTAGGTGTTGGAATAAATCCACCGCTTTCCATCGTAAATAGCACTTAATGAACAGCTACGGTGACATTTTAAGTTGGGAAACTGGGAAATTTAAAAATGCAATTAGATGTTACTACCCATACCAGTAGGGCAGTTGAGACACTTTTTCAAGGTTAGGTTTAGGTTCCCCCCTACATATACAATCTTAGCGTGATGTTTTATAACAGACTCTGGGGAACGGGGCTGTCCATTGCAAAAATAACTTTTATAGATCATACATCAGTCATACAGATCAGTCAAGTCGTGACCACGGGTGCTATATCGCACCCGAAACGTCGTCAAAAATAAGTATTTTTTTTTTATCGCGTGAAGTCAAAAATCCTGATATTTATAGAGATCGGCGCGTTCAAACAAACGAACACTTCAGCTTTATTATTAGTACATTATACAGGGCGTATTTTTGAAACGGGGCGGTAAAGGCAGGTAGGTCTCCTAAGAGCATTTTGCTGTATCTACAATGGTTAAGGTACCTGCCTTTACTGCCCCCGTTTCAAAAATACACCCTATATAAGAAGTATTACATACACATATACGCACCTTTTCCCATAAGTATTACATAAGTATATTATCAAATGATTTGAATAATAATCATTTAAAACATGTTTAATTACTTATATTATTATTATTGATTGCAGTTTATCGTGAAATGAATGTTATTGAACATCACGATTAGTACATAATATAGTATGTAATATGATTACACAGGTGTTGACCCAACCGTTTACTACAGAACTGCGATATCGTCAGTGGGTTGTGTGCTATGTTAGGTCATCCGCAGTAAGACTGAAAGCTGGTCCCAAATGATATGGAAAATGCTCGGAGGATAATGATGATTTTCCCGTAGATAAGATTCAAAGTGGTTAGCAATATTTCCCCTTTTTTTCGTGCGGAAATCCCTTCTGATACCGCCACACCACCACATCTAAGGTGGTTATGTCAGACTCGAACCAATTAAAACCGCACGCGCCGTTTGGGGTCTTCAGATACCGGGATGTAAGGTTGTCTAGAAGCATCCTAGCTGATCCGGGCCATCTACGGGGTTAAGATGGTCCCCTAGGGTGTGGGAAGCACGGTAATTCCATCGCACCCCGAAACCGGAGGCGAATGTCATGCCGACGGGGGTAACAGGGTGACAGGCGGCCGCACTTGTAATTTCCATGCCTGCACTCCTCGACCTGTCCTAGTCAGTGGGACTCGTGGGAAGTATCCGACCGCGGCTGATATTTGCCGCACGCGGCTATTATTTATCCGTTGAGCTCTTTCTCATGGGCCCTGCCTTCTCTGTTACCCAGAACGTATCGCGTGGAGGCTCCGGATCTCACACAGTTGCACACCTGGAAAATGTGTGCCTCAAAAAGCAGCAGCTCTGTTCTTTCAGTGGGATTTGACCCTAATTGATGTTTCATGTTGAAAAAGTTTAGTAAACAGCCGTGAAGTGCCAAAATTTGTAATATTTGTATCGCCTGCATTGTAGAAATCATCTGTAGGTACCTAACCTTCGAATTAGCTACGTATAATAATGTTGAAATGCGACGTCCACATTATTATCATCTCATCATCATCCTCATAGTGACTTCCCTGTAGCGTCCAAAGTTTGCACTTTAGCTCAAGGTCCGTTTATCGTTTTTATTGGTAAGGATTTTTGGAGAGCGACAGCTGTCTGACCTCCTAGCATTGAGATGAGAACCTGCGCCAGAACCTCGTCCGTTGTTTATTACTTGCACCAACTTGCAGGTGAGATAACCAGATGGACTGACGTCCTGAAAAAGGTGACTGAGGCAGAATAGATACGGAGGTCAGAGGATTGGGTGCAATGGCGCACATTGGGAGAGGTCTATGTCCAGCTGTAGACTAATAAGCTAATTGATTGACAATAATATTGTTTACCGGACACCCTGTTTATTTAAACGAATGCTAACATACTGTATGCTCAAAATTAATAAACATGTACTCATCTTTATTGCCTTACGCCATCATAAAAATTAATGTTAACAATTTACAACATCCAATAATTAGGAATTGTCTAAGAAACAATCAATTTGCACATAACATTATCTACACAAACTTCGCCTTGGCACTTTTCGCAACACTGGATCACTTTTTATCTCATTTTGAAATAATAAATACGGATTTACGGATTACACTGCACAGGATACATTATGCAGGTCGTGTGGCAATAGTGTTTTATATTTTCGACCTCATTGTGATACGTACGTGTACGTTAGAAGATGATTTTAAGATTTCGTCGTCAAGATATTTCTGACGCTAACTGTACTATGTATTATATATATAGGCAGTTAGAGGCAGTTGCTCGGTTGCTCCCGTAAAAACAAAAATAAACCATTCCTGGAAAGGAGAAGTATGACAGCGGCCCCCCTAACTCGGAGCTTAGTATTATAATATAAGTAAGTACATAAAGCATTGCAAATTTTCACTTAGAAAAGAAAGTAATCGTCTCATACCAGTCTTTCGTTTCTGCTTCCCAAGTCTTGTCACTATTCAAATCAAACATTTAACTACAATATGAATCAAAACATAACATTTAATTACAATTGATTTGAAAGATTTTAATGTTATTCATAATCATAAAGCTATGATGCTAGGTGAATGAATAATTAAATTAAATTATTACTCGGTTTCAAAAGATTTCAATAACATTCAATGCAAATTGTGCAGTAATGTTATCCCTATAAACGAGCAATTCTTGTATATATAGGTATAATTAGAATCTCGGAATCGGCTCCAACGATTTTCATGAAATTTAGTATACAGGGGGTTTTGGGGGTGATAAATCGATCTAGCTAGGATTCATTTTTAGAAAATTTATTTAAAAAAAACCGAGCAAAACTCGGTCAAACCAGATATTAATATTGATACACGTAAATTACCTTGCAGAAGTGTATCTACCCAGGAAATGCAACACCTACTTACCAGTTTGTTGAACCATGTTGAACCAAAAAATATGAGACCGACCGGTTTTATTTCCTTATTTTATTAACTTCAAGTCTATATAGGTCTAATTATATTAGCGCCAGTAAATGGATAAATTCAAAAATATCAGAGTGTTTATGGGCAAGTCTTGCTTTAAATGCAAAAGTTCGTATGGATATCGATATTTATGATTCAATTAGGTACCCTGCTGCAGAATAAGAAGCCACACAGAAGACACTGACTGCCTATGTGGCGTGGCGGTAGTGCATGCGAGTGCCACACGCAAGTGGCGTGGGTTCGAACCGATCCCCACTCAGTGCAAATATTTGTATGCATGAATGTGGCTATTTGCATTGGTCTGGGTGTTTCTATGTATAATATGTATATATTTACAAAAAAAAAGTATCTAAGTATGTTTATCTACATTCTAGATTCCAAAACACAAGCTAATTAGGCTTACCATATGGGTCTAGATAGCGTTGTGTAGAATGTTGTGAAATATTATTAAGAAGAAGCAGTGGACTGCAATAGGGTAATTGATTGATTGAAGAAGAAGAAGAAGATTGTATTTGACGATCAGCTAGATATCCCAAGTTTCGAGGCGCCCCGGCTCCTAATTTGAACCTAAGATCCAGACATTTTGAATAATACACTTGCACTTTTACACTGAGTTTAATTTTATTTCTGAACATGACCGGTCTCCGGATTCCGGATCTGTAGTAGACCAATCTGTAGTCCACCAAGTGCCATCAATCTCTAGTATAAACAGTCTAAGATCCGGCAATACAGGATCGTCCCATGCAATCCCATATAACATCGTCATTAACATACATTTTGATATATATATAATCGAATTCCAAGACAAAGGACTTGATTTCCATTTTGTAGCACCTACATTCGTCTGCAATTTTAATATTTTAATGTTCTCGAGTCTCGAGAGCAGGCTTTCAATAAAAAATAAAACGCATAGTATTTTTCCTGCACACGCTTTAAGGTTCTTCAACTATGCGAGAGTAATAATATGTAAATTACGCATTTGTATAATGATATAGGTAGTGATCTGCCGACAGATGCTTTTTGTAAGAGTTGGAATGAATACCTTTTAACGTGAAGTTTAATTGACCGATATGCTTAAGCAATGCTCCCATGGTCAAGTACAAATATACATTTTATACAAAAAAGGAGGTAATCAAGCATACTAATGAGTTATAGTAAACGGTCACCATGGCCTATGCTTGCAACATCAATACCAGGAGAAATGGGGCAGTAACTGCTTCCTCAGCGCTCAGAAACAAAGGTATGTATTCGGTGTCAGGTATAGAAAGATGCTTAAGGCCTGATCCCAGTTTCAAATCAAGATCCTCGATAGTGATGAAATGCCGTCACACATCAGCTGAGTACCAACAACAACATAAAAAATCGTTCCATCATCTTTCTGATAGCATTCAAGCTTATACTTTCCTTTTTCGAATTTAGCGTTTTAAAATGTGCATAATTTTTAATAGCAGTAATTAAATTAACACTGGTGTGACTTCGATTGCTCACTGTTACTACAAAATTCGTGTAAAGGTACTAGCCATGAAGGCCAAATTAATAAAAACAATTCTGTCCACAATAGCATTGCAGAACTAATGCATATTTCAACTGTGTAAATATTTTTTCGAGAGTATTCTATCGAAACTAGGAATCTCTTGAACCTAGTGCCAACCCCGGTTACATCTAAAACTTTGGAGCTTGGAGTCCTCTCACTGCTTTTTCTATAAGTTTTTACGCTAGCGACTGTCGTCATACTGCTCTCATCCCCGAAAGGTAAGCCAGCCGCAGAGCCTCGTCGGTCTATCATCAGATCGTTGGTTGGACCTCGAAGATCTTCATGAGAACTGGCAATATAATTTTCAATAGAAGGCCGAGCGTGCAATGAGTGTCTAATTTAATTCCGGACACACGTTTTTGTGTCTTGAATAGACAATACTGGTTGTTAGAAAATATGGAACACAAAATGTTTAACAAAAACTTTAACCACATTCACATGGTTGCATATTGTCGTAATTTTATTGTGACACGTTTGATGCAGTAAAAATATTTCTAAGCTGTAACGTGGTTGAGTGTTCTTATGGAGTTAAGGCGAAGTCCGACCACGAAATCGAAGGGACAAAACATACAGAATCACACACACACCCACACAATGGTGCCATAACTAAATACATAAGCATATCCAAAGGCAATGGCTCCATTGTATAGATAATACCACCCCGTCGTTTTTGCGTCGGGGGTTAATAATAGAATATAATAATAGAATGTAGCATGGCATAATTCAACATGGTGGTTTTCCAATCTGAAGCGACAATAATTTAAGAATTTTTAAGTATAACACTATTTAATGTGTTGTCAAATAATTTACTTAAATTGTATATTGAACATAAACGAAAACCAACAAAAGATATTTTGAGCGGATTTTATATTGCGATCGAAAAGTATCACAATTTTGAACTATGGTACGGATTATCGGATTGAAATACAACTGCGCCTTAAGTATATCCATCTGAGAGGACTTGGTCGGGTGCTTCACGAAGATGCAAAGATCCTCAGGGTCGTTTATTTAACCACCGTGTTGTCATAATTAATAATGTGAAAGCACATACGATGTTGCAATTGAAGAATCTTCAATGTCAACAGCTGAGGCGGACCTCAATCAACAGGCTGGAATTATAAATGTAAAACTTAAATTTCGGATGCGTACACGTTTATTGTACATTTTGAAGTACAAGGTATACTATCTACTGATCCTTAAGCTCAGTCTGCAAAATATTATCATGTCATTCACCTGGAGTTGTCAATTTCCATTGGCCATTTATGAGATTACTTACCTACTAGCGGGCCCGGCGAACTTCGTCCGCCCGCGTGGCGTCCGATTACGTTCCCGCTGCACCATCTACTATATTAAGCATGTATTATACATATAAACCTGCTTCTTTAATTACTCTATCTATTAAAAGAAACCGCATCAAAATCTGCAGCGTAGTTTTGAAGATATAAGCATACATAGGGACGCGGAAAGCAACTGCTATATAATATACTATGTAGTGATGTTAATTTAACATTTGACGATATGGATATACAGCCATTGATGGCCATGAATTAATCAGTTCTACGATATGACCACACTTTCTTTATATATCATGAATTGCGAATGTTATAAAAGTTGATGATTAAATTATGGCAGAATATTTTAGAGACACAAGTTCTTTCCTTCGTCTGATATATTTCTTTTGTTCCAGATCCTTGTTTGTATATACTGCGCTTCTCGTCTCAGTTGCAGTTCGCGGACAAACAGCACGAGGTGAGCATGACAGCTCTACGTCTGGTGCAGAGGATGAAGAGGGACTCGATACACTCCGGTCGAAGACCATCCGGTATCTGTGGAGCTGGTAAGCTAAATTACTCATTAATCTTGTCTAAATTATTCTTGGTTTTTTATAAAAGGCACGCAACTTGACTTCACCTCACCTTTCGGAGACTTGGCTATGGTAAGCTATAGGCAAAGTCTCCGAAGAGGGTCACCATCGTAAACATGTATGTACCTACCATGTTAACAATGGTGGCACTCAGCTTGACGGCCTCATCAGGTGCCTTTTCACGCCCCGCTTAAAGAAACTGGCACTGTAGGAAGAAGGAAACACGTGAGCTGGACTGGAAGGGAGTTCCAGATCTTAATGGTGAGGCATAGGAATGATTCACCGAACCGCTTCTTTATCGTTATATATAAAGAATACAAGTAACACCACCCCATCTCATCTAAATTGTGTCATAAGAAGCGACAACCGAAAAAATATGCAAACGATAAGTGATGTCGTCTGCGTGATAGAGAAGGAAAATTCGAAATAAAACCCTGTACCAACCAGTTATAATTCATAATTCATAATTTATTGCTTACATAAATTGTTACAAAAATGTCACAGCGTACAAAGCTAAAATTAAAATACACAAACATAGTTCGGCATTTAGTACAAGAGTTGTTATTCATGTATTAATGTATTAATTAATGGAATGTAGTTACTAATAACAAAGTTACGCCCTGGCCAACGCGACGTGCAAACCGTAGGCCCCCTTACCTCTATATGAATTACCTAATGTCCTGTAAAATTATTACGTACATTTTTCTGCTCATTGCGTGACAAAAACATTGTATTTAGCAAAGCACGTCTATAAAAAATCTAAACCATTAATCATAATTTTAGTGATAATAAAGTTTATATCGGGGGCTGCACCTCAGAGCCCGGAGTCCGGTCTCCATTTTTATGTGTGACACCTCAATCCAAAGGATGTGCCAGGATCTCATCTGTTGATCGGCAAGTGCACAAGGTAGCAGATTCGGTTGGCTTGAGCCCTGTTAATGTTGATAGGACAATGTTAAATGTATGGGTATTTTAACATTTTGTGTACTTACTCTTCAACTGGAATTTAGGATTTTTTATAAGAAATGCATATAACATTCAAGCAGATCATAATAATACGAGTATACCTACCACTGCAGTTATACTGTGTGAAGTATGATTATGTGCTATATAGATATAGATCTATAGGTATTTATGCAAAATAATAACTAGTGGTGCGCGGCAAGGCATGACCAAAATTGTAGTGAACAAAGCCAGCAGAGCCCAAAAACAGTTTGATTAATATCGCCAAATTATATACTTGTTTAAATTACTGTATGTACAGTTCGATTAACATCAGGAAAAATGAATTGCTCAGGCGGGGCTTGAAACCACGACCTTTCCCTTACAGGGAATTCCGGGGAACTCCCTACTTTTCCGTATTTAATCGAATTGTATAGTTAACAGAATAAATGCTAAAAAATATATTTAAATGTATGTACAGTATTTTTAAAGCTCATATTTTCTGTTCAGGCTTTCCTTTCGGGATTAGGAGGTCGGATAGAAGTCGCTCCCGTGGTAGCTAAAATAACTCGAACAGTATAATATAATCTATTCTGTACCCAAACATAAAATGAGAAAAAGGACGCTGGATTCCAAGGTGAACCGGATTAGGAGGATGCATCCGGGATCTCTAGAATCTAACGACGAAAATTGGCTTGATATTGATCCCTTGAACCTACGGTATTCAAGGATCTTAAAATACTTAATCCACACGTCATATGCCCAATTATCCAATGACCTACAACCAACGGTACCTATTTCAAACCGGAACTGCCTTACGAAAAACCCTTACAAGTTGTCACAGACTTCCTAAATTTATTTTTAAAAACCTTATCATGTGGTCTACCTTGTAGCCACAATCGATTGTATGTACGTCATACACACGTGCTTCTCCATGATTATAAACCCGGAACCGGAAAATGGCTCATATTTTATGCACCCACGTGGGTGGAGTTTTGTATACAGTTTATTGTCAAAGATCTCCTTGTCCCCGTACTTCCTAAAACAGCTTTTGAGCATACGGAAATAATAGAAAGATAGATAGGTAGGTAATTCTTTGTTGTACATCAACATTACTACAGACTAGCTTTTGCTCTGGGCTTCGCCCGCGTGGATGTCGGTTATCGCGACAAAACATTTCTCAAAAGACGTAGGTGTATAAAGTTTCATGCTTCTAACTTTGAAAATGACGAACATTACATAAAAAAGTACATACAATTGTATTGTTTGCGACACAGAAGATATACAACATTTGCTGATGGAGTGTGTTCGGAATAAAGACGAACGCGATTCACTGCTGACCGAACTAAATCTAAGTAAACTGGATATAGGTCTAATTCAAACGATCTTAGCAAGGCCTAAATCTGAAGAGGCTATGAAATTATGTCGTTTGGCACTGGTGGTTCAACAGTGAGTTGTTGCATATCACCTATGTGTTTACCACTCTAATAAATTATTGTTCCTGTATTACATTGAAAGGTACGATGGGGTTGGCATATCCTTTATGGATAAAAACCCCCAATTAAAATAAAGATTTAAAAAGAAAAAAAAAGTTTATCATCTATTTTACCCTCTTAGTAGTAAAATTTTGAAATTTGTTCATTTATTTCTCAAAAGACACAGGTTTATGAAAGTTAGTAGTGCATCTAGCTCTGAAAATGACGGACTTTCATACAAACTTCCACCTCTTATTTTACTCCTTTAGTAGCAGAATTTCCAAAAATTAAATTATTTCTTAAGGGATGCCTACGTCAAACAATCTACCTGGATGCCAAATTTCAGAAACCAAACAAATGTCTAGTGGTTTGGGCTGTGCGTTGATAGATCACTATGTCAGTCGGTAGTACATGGATACAGTTACAGATATGCTCTACACTATTACGAGTTAAGTGGAAACCTCAAACATTTGAGAAAACGAGTGGGCATTACGAATTTCAAGGTACTAATTCGTCGCCCTCTATATACTAAACCTTAGCCTAGGACCTAGGTGCTATCCAGGATCATAGTACATTAGCAAGGACAGTACTTTTTTTTTACTTTTTAGTTCTATACTTCATATCCCCAAGCTTGTTTTAAACAAGATTTTTATTTTGTCCCTCTAGCTTTACTCATCGCAGCACGTCTCCACCAATTCAACCGAACACCAGCCGATGTTGTTCGAATAGTAAAAGTTCACGAATCTACCCTGCGGAAGCGATTGCTCGAGTTTGGCGACACTCCATCCAGCGCACTCACTCTTGAGGAGTTCATGACCGTGGATTTAGAAGAGGAACAGGATCCGCCAGCATTCAGAGCGGCCAGGAAAAGAGACAAAGAACGATTACAGAAGGTAAGATGTTCTGTTAATTATGAGGCTGAAATTGCAGCCAAATTGAAATAAAACCACATTTTACAGATGCTATCGCGATATATTTGCTATTATTTACTTATAAACCGACGTTTCGGCTTCTTTTCAGTTTGTAGCACACGTCGGAAGCTCTCGACAAAATGTATGAAAAATTCGAATTGTAATTACAACATTCATAGATCGTGCACATGCACGGTAGTGTTGATGTGTGAGAGACTTCAAAATGTTAGCGTTGGCATTATTTGAAATTGTAACCAATATTTGAACGAGATAGTATGATTTTTCTCGCTCTATCCCTTAATGTCATGAGTTACGTCACATCCGATAACGGTGCCAATCCTGTTGTTACAAACGTATTCCATCTTTGTCTTCAATTCGGAAAAAAAATTGATGGTGATACATTTTAGTCCCCTCAAACCATAGAATCAGCACCAATAACAAAACACTACTACAATGATATATTTATAGAGTAGTTAAAACCGATTGTGTCCATGAAAGACTAACTATTGCTCGCGACTTCAGCTGCATAAAATTTTGATCGGACTGAGTTCTGATCTTATGACCCACAATCCTATTTCTAGGATAACACATAGCCCATGCTACGAGTATGTTATATCAGGGGCACTATTCACTATACACTAAAAAATATATGTCATAATTCGATGGCAGAAAACGTAATTGCTGTTAGTAGCCAAAATGGTGAAAGTGGGTTTAAAATACCATTAGAATCAGAAAAAAATACTGCGTCAAATGATATGAGTGTGATAATGAGTGGGTCTCATTTCGATAGGTTAAAAAAATATGCACTTACGTCGTCACAGTTAAGACCACTACCCCTGTCCATTTGCTGCAAGCATGCAAAATATCGTCTGTTACTTCTTTTTCTACCTCTTTTACTTATAGCATTTAATATTCTGTTTCTTGTGTAGTACCGTAAAACCTTAGGCCTTGCTATAAATCTGTTCACAGTTTATGACATTTTTACGTTCCGAAAATAAAAACTAAATTGCTATATGTGACCAATATCCTTTTAATAACAACTTTAGCAATTTCATTTGAAGGATAAGGATAATTCCATCATCTACCTGCGATAATCTGCTATAATCACTACTGTAAATATATTTAAAAACTAACTGGTCTCTCGAAGATCACTGTACAGTACTGGTAGTCCAATGGGTGTGTACTGGTGACCTGAAATACAGGATTCTTCCTAGTTTAGGCACCAGCCTCCCACATAGGAATACTATGCACATACTTAGGTACTATAGGTTAAGTGAACTATAACTAAATGTATACTCCAATTATTATGTGAGGAAAATTATATATATTTTATTAACTGGGGAACGGAGACGAAAGGATTGATCACGGAAATTGACCGCCGTATGCACGAACAGGGCGGGGACCCCCGCTCCGGCTCGTTTCTGGGGCAAAGAATGGCCTAGTTTAGGCACCAGCCTCCCACATAGGAATACTATGCACATACTTAGGTACTATAGGTTAGGTGAACTATAACTAAATGTATACTCCAATTATTATGTGAGGAAAATTATATATATTTTATTAACTGGGGAACGGAGACGAAAGGATTGATCACGGAAATTGGCCGCCGTATCCACGAACAGGGCGGGGACCCCCGCTCCGGCTCGTTTCTGGGGCAAAGGACCCATCATGGAGGAATGGCTAGAGAGGCCACACGGCAGCCTCTCGTACCGGCTGACGCAGGTGATTACCGGACACGGGTGTTTCGGGAGTTACCTGTGTCGGATCCAGAAGGAGCCAACGTCCGAGTGCCATCACTGTGATGCGAGCGAGGACACAGAGCTGCACACGCTGACCGAGTGCCCGGCGTGGGACACGCCGAGGCGGGTCCTAGTGGCGGCTCTAGGGGTGGGAGTCCTCACACTCGTCACATTGCTCACAGCGATGGTACGATGCGCAAACGCTTGGGGTGCGGCCGCCTCCTTCTGCGAGCAAGTAATGCTCGAGAAGGAGGCGGCCGGTCGGGTCCGGACCAGACTCCGGGCCCGGGAAGCCCGTGCAGAGCGAAGGCGAACCGGACGTCGGAGGTCGCAGAACGACCTCCGTCCTCCATGAGCGCTGGCCTGGGGGTGACCGGTGGAGCCGCCTGTCATCCTAGCAGAAGCAGGCCGCGGCGGCGGCGCAAAGTGCGCCTCCCCGTAACCGGGGCTAGATGGGGACATTTTGGTCCCCACAACCCGAAGGGGGCCATCTCGAAAGAGATGGTCCTGGGTCTGTCGGGGTGCGAGAGATATGCTTTTGGCAATCTCACCTCCGGCAACCAAGGACCCAAGATGGCGTGCGTTTTAGTCGGTTCGAGTCCGACATAACCACCTCCACCGGCTCTGTGGGGGTGGTATCCGTGGGGATTTATCGCACGATAAAAAAAAAAAAAAAAAATCGCAATTCAGCGTGGCAATGCTGCCAGCGTCATGGGCACCTTTGCGCCGGGAACGATACGGGGTGGGTTATTTGATGTGACATAGTTATGAATTATGTAACTACTGTAATTATTATTTTATTAAATAAAAAATTAAATAATAAAAAAAAAGTACGGTTTTATTATTATTTTTATTTATAGCTAATGAGTATTGTTTTTTTTTAGATTTTTCAAAAGATTTTCGGCTCTTCAGAAAAGTTTGACATCTGGTACTTAAAACAATTACGCTTTCTGCTATAGAATCATACATAATTCAAAAGTAAAAAAAAAATAGTCATTAAAAAATAAAAACACAACTGCCGATTAAAACAAGTTTGATAGCAGGCGGTAGTCATTTTTTTCATTCAGTTCATATGGGGCTAATAGGTACCATCATTTTCAACCGCAGTCAGGATTTTATTTTTTTAATAATTTTATTTTCACATTTTATGTACGTTCTTAGGTACATAAAATGTTTTTTTTAATTATTATTGCATTGCAATAACTTGTGCGATGAATACCTTTAATTTGAAAAATCAATAATTGAAATCCGTAAAATGGTTCTGAAGATGATATGGTACGAGTAATAAAGAATATTACAAACATACCTATATACATGCATACACACAAGTTACGCGCGAGAAACGAAACCCTTCTTGACTGTGGGATAATGTGCTACATTCTAAAACCGTATTTTTATTTAATTATTTTTTTATAGATACAAACGGTTTTAACTACTCTATAACTTGCAACACTCACGTCTATGAAGTTTCGTATTTAATTTGGCACAAATGTATTACAGATAATGTCGTACTTTATTGACGGGTAATGTAACCCTTCAATGCATACTCATTTACAGATGTGGAATTGCAGTAGGTATTTATTTAAAAATGTTAACGAAACGATACTATATATTTTCATTTTTATTTTCTATTATATTATATTTTCTTCCAATGCTTAATAAAATAAAAAAAATACCGATAAAGATACCTACAAAAAGTAAAAATAGTTACGTCTTGTTGGTTAGCCTGCAGCTTTGATATTAGTACTTCGTAATATTTTGAGCCAAGCGTCGCCGTGTCGGGGGACATTTGGCGCCTTGTTTATACCAAGGAGTCATATATTCAATGTCAAATGAACGTATGTATGTTGCAACTTTTTAACGTTAAGTAAGTTCCGTTTTAATGGTATATATAGCTCGTGCGAGTTAACATGGCACCTGCCTCGAAGACACCCTCCTCCCGCTTCCCCGCGCGCGACCCCGCTCTCGCCGTGCGAGGCTAGTAGTGGTACGGGAGCTAGCAACGTTTTCGAGAAAGAATTTCAGGTCAGCTGATTTTGTGATATGCTGTCCTTCTTGCTCTTTCGGTTAGAGTCTGGGCTATCTGGCTGGCGGGAGCGGTTGCGTTCATTACTGCGCATCCTACCTGTCCAGGTGATAATCCTGGATTTTCAAAACATTTTAAGAGGCGTAATTTTTATTTTTTTGTTTTTAAATAAGACTACCTGACATACTTTTTTTATTGCCAGACATTTCTGACATTGCTAATTATGTGCCATACGCGATTCTTTTAATTTTTTTTATAAAAAATTAAAAGTATTTTATAATGTCTGTAATTTTAACATTATATTATTTAAGATAAGAAAAGCTTAAAATTAATTTGCCAGACATTAATTCGATTGTTAAACCTTGAATTAAAATAAAAAAGTATTGCAGTATGATGCTAGTAGTTCGAAAGAGACAGTTGCAGAATAAGCTGAGAATAAGACAGAGAACCATTGCAAATATACCATTGATATTATCTGACCTCCTCCTCGTAACCTGTAGCCTAGCCCTGAATTCCTCAGTAAGGTACTGAGAGGATTCAGTGCTAAGCAGAACCAAAGGGGACTCAAACTGACACCTTGGAAAATGCCTCGCTCAATATTTATTGGTTCGCCGTTACTGCACACCCCTCGACATCCTGGATAGCTAAGAACTGTTCTCCATTGCCTCATACATGACGCCAAGAAGATGCACAGAGTTGTATCTACTTTATACAACTCTAGCACCCTCAGGAGCCATGTATGGGGCACAGAGTCGAACGTCGAACGTTTCTTATAGTCTATCCAGCATATCGATAGATTCTTACGGCTACGGCGAACTTGTTGACTAATGGCCATATCAATGAGGAGGAGCTCCTTAGTACCACGGGCCCCACTCCTACATCCATTCTGAGAGGCACTCATAACAGTGTTTGTAGAGATGTGCTTTGTTATTTTATCTCTCAGAATAGATGTAAGAAGTTTATATCGCGGATACCATCCCCGGGTGTATCATATTCTGCGCTCGGGGGTGGTATCCACCATGTGTGACTATCCCTAGCATATTAAACTCTCTTATAAGGGCCTCTACGTTTTGGCACCGGCCCGACGCACGCCTTCCAAAGGACCGGGACTCCATAGTCCCGAGAGTCACGGAACAGAGAAACAAAATAATAATAATAATAGGCTGCTATCGAGTCAGGGTCGTTGCCAATTTTTATGACCACTGGTGTTACCCACCTGCTCCATAAGACAGGAAGTACCTCGAACCCCAGTAACTATAGACCGATCACGTGTTTACCATCGGTCTATAAACTTCTTACATCTATTCTGAGAGATAAAATAACAAAGCACATCTCTACAAACACTGATATGAGTGCCTCTCAGAATGGATGTAGGAGTGGGGCCCGTGGTACTAAGGAGCTCCTCCTCATTGATATGGCCATTAGTCGACAAGTTCGCCGTAGCCGTAAGAATCTATCGACATGCTGGATAGACTATAAGAAAGCGTTCGACTCTGTGCCCCATACATGGCTCCTGAGGGTGCTAGAGTTGTATAAAGTAGATACAACTCTGTGCATTTTCTTGGCGTCATGTATGAGGCAATGGAGAACAGTTCTTTGCTATCCAGGATGTCGAGGGGTGTGCAGTAACGGCGAACCAATAAATATTGAGCGAGGCATTTTCCAAGGTGTCAGTTTGAGTCCCCTTTGGTTCTGCTTAGCACTGAATCCTCTCAGTACCTTACTGAGGAATTCAGGGCTAGGCTACAGGTTACGAGGAGGAGGTCAGATAATATCAATGGTATATTTGCAATGGTTCTCTGTCTTATTCTCAGCTTATTCTGTAACTGTCTCTTTCGAACTACTAACATCATACTGCAATACTTTTCATGCCTTTTTTATTTTAATTCAAGGTTTAACAATCGAATTAATGTCTGGCAAATTAATTTTAAGCTTTTCTTATCTTGAATAACATAATGTTAAAATTACAGACATTATAAAATACTTTTAAATTTTTATAAAAAAAACTAAAAGAATCGCGTATGGCACATAATTAGCAATGTCAGAAATGTCTGGCAATAAAAAAAGTATGTCAGGTAGTCGTATTTAAAAACAAAAAAATAAAAATTACGCCTCTTAAAATGTTTTGAAAATCCAGGATTATCACCTGGACAGGTAGGATGCTCAGTAATGAACGCAACCGCTCCCGCCAGCCAGATAGCCCAGACTCTAACCGAAAGAGCAAGAAGGATGGCATATCACAAAATCAGCTGACCTAAAATTCTCACTTTCAAAACGTTGCTAGCTCCTATACTATAGCGTCAGCGTACACGCCTCCCGCTCCCCCGCGCAAAGCC
This sequence comes from Eilema sororculum, assembly GCA_914829495.1. NCBI lineage: Eukaryota > Metazoa > Arthropoda > Insecta > Lepidoptera > Erebidae > Eilema > Eilema sororculum. Next base: position 9,014,014 of record OU618553.1, on the reverse strand, counting down.
CCGAGCCAGGTGCCATGTTAACTCGCACGAGTTGTACATAATAAATGATTTTTGACGTTGACTTTGAATACAATCTTAAAGCGGGCGAAGTCGCTGGCAGAAGCTACAATAATTCACTAAACACTCACCCATCAAAATATTTTTGTAAAAACCATTATTGTACCTACTTGTTTGTGATTCCAATAATAAATACCTAGTACGATTGAATTGTGATATTGTGTTATAATCACGGAGGAGAGAAGTAATTTCCTTCTCCATGGTTATAATTTATCTATTTTAGAATTCATTAAAATCTACATCTGGTGTATAGCACATAACATATATTATCCCAGAAATACACAGAAATTGGTAATATTTTCTATTTTTTAATATTTTCTCAATCATCAAAGTCATCAACAGGTAGTCTCCCTATGTGCGCTATTTCTCCCGAACCTCCGCCTTCTGCATCCAGTCAGTATGTTACAGTGAATCTCCGAAATGCAGCGTATGTTAAGATAAATAATTGTCTTTTGACTTCCTTATTGTATTTTTGGTGTAAACGAAGGGTAATTGGTAATGCACTCCGACTCAGTTTTGTGGGTTTTTTTGAAGAATTTAATCCCAGACGAAGCCGGTACACGGGCTGCGGTTAGTTATATAAATAAAAATCATGCATTTCAGGGTTAAATCAAACCGTGGGTTGTGCGATAGAGAGGAAGCTTTACAAAATCGAAGTAAGCCGATCTTCTCACTCTTCTCCTCGACGTATCGTACTAGGCACCTTTGAAAGGCACAGCCCTTGCATTATGTGCCTTTAATCGTACCTCTGATTCGAACGTGCGGGGTGAGGAAATGAAATCTGTGCGGGGGTGGGAGCTTCCATTCTGTACGCTAGTACTATTATCTATTCTGTGGTTTGTAGTCAGTGCAAAATTGTAATTTGTTGTCAGTGTTTGTAGTATTGTTATTTTTTAAGGCGCATGGAATAATGGATGGTAGAGTGTTCGGCTGCTACATTAGAGGTCGCGAGTTAAATGCCCGGTCGTGGCCTTTTTGAATTTCATGATTATATTTTTTTCTTTTAATCTTGTGCGCAGAAATACCTAAGTGCTTTATTTTGATATTAGTATTAACACTACACTCCCGAAACAAAGAAAAACATCAGAGGCACGTAGTTATTCTGAGTCAGAGGCCTTCTGTATTATTTATTTAGGCAGTTATTAGTGTTGTTATTTAGTCGAAGCATTTTGTAGGAAGTTTATTTTTTACAAACTTGTCCTCTTGTCCTGTTCAAACTTGCTGATGGAGTCAAATTTAATATTATGTACCTACTTGCATATCTTCAGTGACAATGCAATTACGGCACCACGAGCTGGTATGATAATGTGTCCATAGGAAGTCTTCTACTAATCGTCTAAACATTGTTTTTGGTTTGTGATGTCGGGAGATAGAAGTAAGTGAAACAAACGAATGAATCTTATAACAAAGACTACTCTATAATCTAAGAACATCGTGTATATACTCGTATATGTGTATGTCTTCCTTCACTCTTTTCTTTTGATTGATTTCTCTTGGGTAGCACATTCAATCATACTTAAAAAAGACATGCCATACCTATTTTCCATTTTAATGGAAGAAAAAATATTCAATTTGGATTTACAAGTTTGTGCTGCTTTCATTTAAATAAATAAGCAGTTGAGCCTGTTTACAATTTCTATGATCATTCCAATTTTAAATAATTTATAAATCATTATAATATGCGAATACTCATTTATTTAGAATATAGCTGTATGGAAATTAATGGAAATATTGGACAACAATAAAGCGGGGCTAACTATCCAGTTGCTAAACGAGGTGTATAGGGCCCCAAAAAGACCATTGGGGCCTGAGCTAATCTAAAATTGCCCGCATACCTTCCATACCTGCTAATTAAAGGAGGCAAAAAGGGTAGTAGGAAAGCGGATCCCGGCTCCAGAGAGCAAGCTATGGATGCCATGAAGAGAAGTGATTTTATTCCAAGGGCATACGTTTCTACTCTTGATGAAAAATCTTCGCGATTTATCTCCATTTATTTTCCCCATGACCAGAGCTGCTGAAATAAACCGAACCGTTGCTTGTCGGGAACAGTGGAATTCGAATACATAGAGAAAAATAATCTTCTCGGGCGGGACTCGAACCCGCAGTCTTTCCCTTACAGGGGGAATGCCTTGACCAATTCGGCTACCGAGACACGCCCGATGTGATTCAAATTTCCCGTCTTATACGTCTTTAAGGCGACGGTCTTTATGGTGATGGAGAATACTTAATGCTGTAAAAATTCATTCAACAGTGGAATTAATAAAATAACACAATTAATTTAAAATGTAGTATATCAAAGCTTTATCATTCATATGCCTAATATGAGGACCAGTCAGCTAATTATAATATAAATTGATCGAACTATGCGTCAGGTCAGATGTTAGTATTGGGTATTTTACACCACATCACACTTCTACGAACTACGATGACTTGAAAAATAAAATAACAAAAATCTGGCAAACAGGATAACTTATTTAATTTTCTAAATCTTATTTTCAGTTAATGGACGAAGAAGATGGTGAAAAAGAACTCACAGACTTACAGAAAGAGATAGAAGTACAGTTAGAGAAGGACACAAATAAACGGAAAAAAGTAGCGGCTGTCATTGGCACTTCGACATCTTGCTTAGGAATTGGTAATTTATTTTTATATTAATTATTTTTGAGCTTCGATCTCGCAATTTAGATATTGCACACTTTGGTTAAACCCTGTTGAACCTAACCTGAGTTGGAGCCACAATTTCTTCTTTGTTTTGCCTGGTATGCAGGTACCAGGACAATTTAGAACTGACTTACTATTAAGGCACTAAAAATTTATGGACGTTGCACTATACCTATATATTACATTCACAAGTGACAATGAATCAAATTCTAGTACAAGTAAAAGGAAAAATCCAACAACTAAATATTGTCAAAGTCAAATATAATTTATTCTGTATAGACCATTAAAACGGCACATACGATACGAATAGTGTAGGAAATGCCTCAATGGTTTGAAACTCGGGCCCGACCTGAGAAGACCCCATCAAGCATCTCAAAGGAGAACGTCATTATAGGTGTTGTACTACCTACTTTACTAATTCTGCTTTCTGTAAGCCATGCCATGACCATAGCGCTATTTATCAAGTCTAGATTTTTGTGACTTACTTACTTTTTGATTTACTATTTTTACTATTTAAATATCAGGTAAGTCATGTAATCATACACAGAGTACAGGGTATACAAGTATAGTGATAAATCATCACTTTTCTTCAGTAAATAAAGAACCAAACTTGACCTTAACCGACTAACCGAGTTTACTTAAACTAATTAGTTTGATACAGATGACGCAACTGCTTGCCTATTATGAATGAAATATGACGAATATTCTAGACAATTTCCAACTATATAAATACTTAACATTCCTAAATCTTTATACGTCGCATGTTGGGTAACTCTGCACAGGAAATATAAACATACGCCCAAAATATTTGTTAAGAATACGCACAAATATAACCTACATTATTTTTTCTTAAATAATAATCGTTTTAATGAAACGCTCTCGAAACACGTCGAATTCTGCCGAAAATCCAAACCAAAACCCAAAAGGGAAATAAATATATTTATCATTTAGAATTACTTTTCTTAGTGAAATAGGAAGGTACACCATTCTGATTTTTGAAAATCGTATCCTATTTAAATCTTTGAAACCTAAGCCAAGTTCACCAGCCCACCTAGGTAATTGGCAATTCATTAACTGATGTATTGTAGAATAAAATGACAAATGTATGGGATTTGACGTATATGACATTGGCTAACGACTGTCATATACGTCAAATGAGTTCAATCCCATACATTTCCCATCATACGTCGGCCAGCAAATTGCCACTTGTCTAGGGGGGCTGTTAGTTGGCACATCTGAATCACCGACGAGGCTTCGGTGCAAGCTTTCATCTCAGGATTAAGAGGTCAAACGAGAGTCCCTTACACCAAGATAAGCCAAATAAAAAAAGCTAGAAGAATGACCCAAAAACCCCAAAATGGGAGCTTTAGATGCTATCAGGACTTACATTGATATATTTTAGCCTTAATTTATTAAAACATGGTACTTACGTGAATACCGCAGTTACAGTATACACAACACATTCAGTGAACAACGAATAACTCAACATAATACACAACTCTAAAAGCCACTCAATATTGAAACACCATAAGTACACAACACAGTCACAAAACAAAACGAATTTATATATTTAATATAAAAATGTTGTGTCGATAGCCGTCTTCCGGAAGAATCAATTTATAATGTATTTTAAAAAGCACATGTCGAGAGGTGACACTGAGAGGAATTGTCAAAGTGCATTGTAAATAAATTCACGACCATGCTGTATATTTACAAAAAAAGGCTTTGTATGTTCGGGGTTGTTCAACTTAAACGAGTGATATCTATGTCACTGTCACGGTCAATGTATCCTATGGCAACAAAAAAGTGGGAAAATATTTTTTGTTTGTTTAACTGTTCACAATATATGTACATTGTACTGTACATACCCTCTTGATGTAAGTGTTACAAGAAATAGGTACTCGTTATTTAAATAAACATGTTATTTTTATTTTTAAACGTAAATATATAGGTACACTTACGTTTATATTTACTTAAACATATAGTTTTTAAACAAAAAATGATTAATAAACACAGCGGAGGAATTTCATGACGCATTTTAATAATATTTCGGTATAATTTGTAAATAGGTAGTTTATATTAAAATGGATTTTAATTTTATATGATAAACGCTATGCGCATTTTGTTGTATATAAGTAAATAAACCTTATCCATTAACAAAATATTATTAAACACGTTTAAAAAATTTATCAAAAGACAGATCAAGATTATTTACCTGGTCAAACGGAATATAGGATTTTTCCTTTCCAATTATCAACAATAATTATATTAACTGTGTTAACCATTTGTATAAATAATAATTAATTTCCGTGGATCATGACAACACCTTGTATTTTTAAATGAAAATGCACCATTGTTATAGTTTCTATTGCTACAGGGTGTTATAAAAAATGCAGAGCCTCCTGAAAAACAATATAATTTTATATTAGACTAGCTTTTGCCCGCAATTTCGTCTGCGTTAAGTTCAGAATAGAAAGGTATAGGACACACTGCTCCTGTTTCCGCGACCCAAATAAAGTTTCTGTAAGTCTGGTACTTCATGCGAATGTCAGGGTCATAGAAATACTGTTCCGTGACTACGACCCACAGGAACCTATACCCGGGATAAAATAAAGGTCGAACGGAATGAATAGTAAAGCTACATCCTCACCAATTTTCAGCCAAATCAATAAGCAGTTCTTGAGTTATAAATAGTGTAACTAACACGACTTTTATATATATAAATTGTAGGAATGAAAATTCATAATTGAATAAGCTCAGTTAGATAATTTATTTTAACTATAGGATTATGCCCAATTGAGTTAGACCCTTTATATTTTTAGATGAAACCACTGTGGAAGACGCTGAAGCATCAAGATTTGCCGCTGAAGGCGCATTAGACCTCATTGGAGAACTGGCAACCCGCGTGCAGTCTAAAGAAGAGAGCAAGAGTAAATTAAAAACTGAAAAAGGACTTGGTATGTAAATTGATTAAGTTAGTTTTTTTTTATCGGTCTAGGCGGAATTAGAACCCGTCTCTTACAGGGAGAATGCTTTGACCGCTAAGCTACCGCATTCTGCCCGAACTAATGCGAATCGATCCTTATGCATACATCCGTGCGACGATGGAGCAGTCTACCGACATTCTTATGAACTATCGGAACCAATTAATGATTATACAATCATTTTTAAACATTGTCATGTCCAGCAGTGCACTGCGATGGGCTTTGATAGGTCCGGTCGCTTAAACATAATGTGGTATGGCTTTTGTAGCCATACTGGGAGCGACTGCCGTTTGACCTTCCAGTTTGAGTTGCGGTTAGTACCACTGATAGTGTTGTTCAGGTCACCCGTATGAGCCTCAATCTTTACCTAACGCTAACGACTATTTACAGCTGATACCAGCTCTGGTTACCCCTTCGAGGATTTACAGACGTAAATATATGTATGTGATGTATTTATTTATAAAAAAAACTAACTGCTGCCCGCAGTTCCGCCCGTGTCGATGTCGGTTATCGCGACCAAACATAACCTATGCCCTTCCTCTAGGCCTAATATACCCCTACTATAACAAATTTCATCAAAATCAGATCAGTGATTTAGGCGTGGAAACGTAACATACAGACAGACAGGCAGAGCTACTTTCGGATTTATAATATTACTAGCTTTTGCCCAGCTCGGCCCGCGTGAATGTCGGTTATCGCGACCAAAATTTCAGTGGTTCAGTGGTTTAGGCGTGAAAGCGTAACATACAGACAGACAGACAGACAGAGCTACTTTCGCATTTATAATATTATTATGCATACCCACAGGTCCAGACCTAGCCGTCATAGGCCTTGGCCAGCAGGATGACAAGGACAAATTTGTGAAGCCAGAGTCGAAGCAGTTCACCAAAGATCTACACGACGCCGATGAGCTGATCCTTGACCAGAAAGACGAGGATTACATCAATTCCCTCATCATGTCTGAAGATGAAGTCAAGCATAAAGCGATAATGTGGAATAAAGTTAATGCTTCGTATTTAAAGGAACAGAAAGGTAAGTACGATAATTATCTCTGTCTCTTTCTGATTTGGTTTATATGGCTTTACCAGCTATTGCCCAAATTGGCTTTGCCCAAATTGGAACCCGTTTCTGGATTCCATGGAAAGCTATTCTTGGGATCAAAAAGTATGTGTTATTCTTGACAGCCTCTGTGGCGTGGCGGTAGTGCACGCGACTGCCACGCAGGAGGCGCGGGTTAGATCCCCGCTCAGTGCAAATATTTGTATGCATGAATATGGCTATTTGCATTAGTCTGGGTGTTTCTATGTAGGTATATATTATATTTGTATTTACAAAGAAAAAAGTATATAAGTATGTTTATCCGCATTCTAGATTCCATAACACAAGCTATAAAAGCTTACCATGGGCCTAGATAGCCTTGTGTACAATGTTGTGGAATATTTATTTATTCACTTATTGCAAATTTTAGCCATCAGAGCGAGGTAGTAAAAAAACATCTTCATAAACTTTTACATTTATAATGATTGGAAATAGGACAGGATGGGAGTGACTTCTATCTGACCTCCTAACTCATCCAACAACAGTTAGAAGAAACTGCTCAATGATGCAAATGTATAATCCCTGGTGACAGTTGTCTAGCTAAACCGATTGCTGATACCGCTTGACATTGACGACGGTCATTCAGCAGTTATTGGTGTAGGTACCGGCTTGCAAGTAAGCCCGGGAAACATCGGTAGATTAGTGGTTAAGGAGTTGGCTTTACCATCGAGAGGTCCTAGGTTCGAATTCTGGCCATTACACTACCAACTTGAAGCCACTCCTAGTACAAGTTATTTAGCTTAGATGGAGGGGTTAGAGGGAATATTAGTAATTTCGGTTGCTAACATCCTTAAAAAAAAGATCGTGACGGGACCTTTGAGGTCACCCAATGAGTAATTTGAATGAATTTTTTATAGCATTTATTATGCTAACTTTATAGTTCGAAAAACAAAGGGAAAGGTCGTGAGTTCAAGTCTCACTGAGCATTTCATTTCCGATGTTTTTCGAACCCAATGAGTAATCCTGGCCGCATCCTATTCCTTCAATTGTATTTTATTTCGAGACATTCCATACTTATACACCATTATACCACCATACACTTATATATCATACTATGATGTATGTACTATCTATATTTTTTTATATAATTTGTAGTTGTAAATGTTTAAGTTAAAGAAGAAATACGCGCGAGAGAGAAGGAAGAAAATAAGGATCGCAAGCGAAAAGTCCGCGGATCGTACAAGAAGAGGACGCCTTGCAATGCTTCTACGGCTGGTGAGGCTCTCGGCAAGATGCTTGCTGAGAAGAAAATCAGTTCCAAGATCAACTATGACATTCTGAAGAGTTTAGATCAACCGGGTACAGCAATACCGGCGCCTGCGACTCCGAAAGCGACTGCAGTGATAACGGAGTGAGTAGTTAAATATATTTATATAATATATGTATGCAAAGCGACTGAAGGATAAGGCAGTTCTCCATTCGATAGTAAACGTACAGCCTACTATTACAAAGTGCTTGCGTGACTGCAATAGGCTCAACCCCGATTACGTGGGGCCGAAAATAATAGTTGGTGATATTTGGGTAATAATACACCTCTGCCTACCGCTTAAAAGAAGGACAGCCGTGAATATATATGTATGTATGTACATCTGCCAGCTGTTGGTATCGGTATCTACCCGCGTTTGAAACCCTTTTCTGCGCATTTTTAAAATTATTCTTTCCGTAAAACCTTCTTTATAGTTTTAAAGACTTAAAAATATATATTATGAATTGAGGAATGTCTTCCACTTGACGGCTTTTATGGGAGCAACTGCTGTGTGACCTTCCAATCCTGCAAAACCAGCCACCAGAGGCTTCTCTATCAATCAATAATCAACGGTGAAGAATTGAAGAATATTATGTAGCTACAACTATTAAATTAAATATCTAACGATGTAATTCTTTCAGGCCGGTATCCACGCCTGTAGTGACAGTACCAGCATCGCCAGTACCCCGTAAACGTAAGAAGAAGACTAACACCTCGGTCCCGGCTAGCCCCGGGCCTAGAACCCCCGCTACACCGGGACGAAAAACCCCTGCGACACCGGGACCTAGAACCCCCGCTACACCGAGACCCCGGACCCCACATACACCGGCTGTGCCCAACGGTATGGATTATTCACTATATTTTACTTTTTATATACTTACACTTATCATCCGAGACAAGTAGTTTAAATATGGAATTTTATTGTTATTACGATATCAGATGGAACTTTGAATTATAGTGCTTTTAAGTTCGAAAAACATTGGAAAAAATGAAATGCTCAAGTGAGACTTGAACTCACGACCTTTCCCTTACAGGGGGAATGCTCTTCCAACTGAGCTATTGAGCCACACCTAAATCATTTCAAATTTTCCTTCTCTTTATATCCGTCTTTAAGGGCGACGGTAGTGCCATCTACCAACATTCTTACGAACTGTTAGAAACAATGAATGATTTTTCAACCATTTTTAAACATTGAATTTTGATGACTCCGCCCAAATATTTGAATGAATTTTTTATAGCATAAGCAGCTATAAAAAATTCAGTTTCAGTTAATATGATATCAGGATGGACCTTGGAATTAAAGTGCTTTATTTAGTGAAATTGAATTTATAAGTTTAGATTTCAATTATTTCCTTTCATTTAATTTACCATATTTGTTAGAGAGATTTGATCCTTATGTTTCCAACTATCGATTGAAGCCATAAAAATACAGGGATGTGATTTTTTTCGGGTATTAGTCGGTTCGATTTACCGGGTGTATCAAGCAAGATTTCGAAAATCTGTGAATACAGTTTTGTTTCTTTTTAAAATTAAAGGAATGTTACTTTTGAGTGAAATTCTCTATCTGCAGTATTTCGAATACTTCCCCTACAGGGGGCACGAAATTCTGTCATCCTGTATACTACTAAACACGACTGTACCTCAATCCATTACCCTATCATAGTCCACTGCTCTACATAGGGCTCTCTTACGGCCGTTCCCAATAACATACTTACAGTTAAAGATAGATAGCAACAGTCAAATTTGACGTATCGGCTGTTTAAATTCAAAACATGGTAACTGATTTTTTTGCGGGAAAGCGCATCGTGGTATAATTTTATTTTCCGAAATTGGTGTGAAATAGGAGTTACTATGTTTTCAATTTAAACAGCCGAGCACTTTATCCGTAGATGCGATCTATCTTTAACTGTAAGTATGTTATTGGGAACGGCGGTTAATGTACGCTAAATATACCGATAGTCCGCCTTCCGCATCCAACTGGAGTTTATGGATTTAAATACCTTGGATCATCTTTTCTTACGCAGATGGAGCCGAGGATTATGAAGATGACATTGATGCGGAGCCCGCAGACGCTGGCGACGAGCTCTCATTAGCCGCCATGTTACAAAATGGCGGCGGAGACGACGACTATTATGATTACGAAGAGTACTAACATTATATCAGGCGCTTAAAACTATATTAATCTAGAGAGTGCCCCACGGGCGTAGGGAGTGCTATTAGAAGATGTGAAAACTTGAAAAATGTCAATGTATAAAATTGGTTAAACCGCCATCTACCGGATACATCACTATATGCGCTAGTAGTTCTTCTCAAACCCTCTGATAGATGGCGCTATACTAAGTAATTTTAGCGCCACCTAGTAGAGGGTTTGAGTACTATGGGGTGTCAATAACGGTAACGGTAGCAGTTTCGCAAATTCAATGACGTTTTCCCTCATCTCCCCAATCCAAAAAAAGATGCCCAACGCACGTAAAGATACGTACGTTGGGTAGTTATTTATTAGAATTTCAGAGTGGTGATTAACTTAGGCGCTTAGTTCATATATAGTTCTTAAGTGTTAAGTTAACCTTTTTAGTCTAAATAACAAATAGCATCGAAAGTAATAGCAATATAATAAGCAGCCTTATTAATTTACTAATATATTATTAAAGGGTTAGTTATCCTTATAGGCATAGCGCACTAAAGGCTAGACGCAATGCCTATGCCGTATACCTCAGGTCGTAAAGTATTTGGCGTACCGCATTCCGGCTAGTCTGTTATGAACTTTACTGTTTACCAGACGACGAAATAAAAGAATATATTATATTTGTCGTCTGGTAAAAGTTGTTGTAGATAATTTATTAGAGTTTAGATCTAATTTGAAATAGAAAATATGAATTATAGATCTCAAAACAAAAATGTTCTGCATTGTATTATTAAGTTCTACAACTAGGGTCTATCTAGTTATTTTATTTTATTAGCTCTTAGTTGTTTTTTTTTTTTAGTTTACTCCAATTGTCTTGCCTGATTATACTGGGTGATTTTATAGTAGTTTCGGATAACAAGAGTTTGGGGTACTGTTTCGATAGCAATATCATCTGGAAGTATTAATTAAGCGAAAGAATTTTTTTTATTTTTGCTAATGTATGGGAATAATGTTCAGGTGATAGGAAAAATGTATGGCGGTTTAAAAAATATATATTTTCGCCAAATTAATACTTCCAGATGATTTTGCTTTCGAAATTGTGCCCAAATTCTTAATGACTATTTTTTTTTTTTTATATAGGACACGTCAATTTGACTTCTATACTATATATACACTATAAAATCACCCAGTGTCGATACCCACACTTACGTTCTCGTATAACGTATCTGAATTCTGAAGTTATCTCGAGATACGCCATTTTAAATGTATATATTTTGAATAATCGTATTACCTGTAAACGTTGCCTATGCAATGTAGAATGAAGTGTGGTGGAGGTGGCAGTAACATGAAGAATTCGCTGAAACTTTAACCGTTTCATTGCCATTTCTTGTATAGTGGTATTTTCATTCATATGCCCGACCTATACATGTTATTTTTGTAGCCAATATTAATACTGATTGCTTTTTTTTAAAGAATATTAGCAATTGAATTATTAATAATATCCCTAAACTCTCCCAACTGAGCTAAATTGCTTCTGTTAGGAGTGGGTTCACCTCGCGTCGGTAGTGTACTGTTGATAATAGTTTTCACTGTCTAACAATTTATTTCTATTGTTTAAAGAGAACGATTTATTTTTAAACAGTCGCGCTGTGTATTTTTTTTGTAAGAGTTCGGGGCTTCACGCGATAAAACTTTGAAAAACTTACATTAATTTGGTCACGACTTTTTCAAAGATTTATCGCGTGAAGCCCCGAATTATTATAAAAAACTATGAGAACGATGTTCTTGTAAAAGTGGTAAAGTTTTAAATGTGGTTGTAACATTAATAGATTATACAAAATTTTATAGACTGATTTCAATTATTCTTCACTTATATATGCCAGTTTTGGTGTTCTGTGAGCAGAATTTTAGCTTACTTTTAGTTGTAAATAATGTTATTTTATCTCATTTATGGTATTTTAGATATTTGATCTATATTACTGTAACCAGGTACAAATAAATAAAAAAGTTAAATGTTATAAAGTTTTATTTTTTAAAGTCAACACTCTCTGATGCAGAGTTGAAGCGATAGGTATAATATGCATAAGTAGTTATCTCAACCACGTAATGCAAATTTAAATTTACCTAGTTAAATATTTTTGTGTAGATAAAAAAATTACGGTTCGCTTCGGCTCCCCAAGTGCATTTTAACAGTGGCGCTAACGCTAATCTGACCCTAATTATGTGCTATTAGTTTAAAATGTACAGCAGTTTACAAAGTGAAACCTTTGTAAACTTATTAATTGTTGTATATTTAAATCGATAAGTTATTAAATGACTGTTAACTTTTGCTTAAAAATATCTGTTGGCACCACCTGTGGTTAAAAAAAAATATTTTTTTATTCCCTCTAACCGGTAAGCTTAAGAGTGGGTTCATGTCGGTAGTGTAATAGCCAGGATTCGAACCAGGGACGTTTCAATCGTAAGGCCGGCTACTTAACCATTGAGCTACCGACGACGCTTCAGTCACTTTTGTATACTTCACCATCAACACTACATAGGTAGTATAAAACAAAGTTGCTGTCGCTGTCTGTTCGTCCCTCTCTCTGGAACTTAAGAGCTACGCTCTTGTCGGTGGAGTAATCGCCACTCTTCTCTCTGCTCCGCCAATCCTTTCACCTCCTGATACGATGTGACTTGTATCTTTTCCTTTATCTGTGCCATAAATGTTCCTCTTGGCCTACCTCTTCCTCTCTTTCCTTTTACCTTCCCCTCTATGATGTTTCTTATGTACAAGTCATGTCTTATCAGGTGGCCAATCATCTTTCCTCTTCGGTTCTCGATTATTCTCAATAAAGACCTTCCCTCTTGCACCCTATTTAGTACTCTTTCGTTCGTCATCTTTTCTGTCCAGCTTATCCCCTCCATTCTTCTCCAGCACCACATTTCGAACGCTTCCAGCCTGTCTCTGTCCCCCTTTGTCTTTATCCATGTCTCACATCCATAGAGTGCAATGCTCCAAACATAAGTTTTTATGAATCTTTTCCTTATTGATAATGAAATATTTTTTGTCTTGAGTAAATGCTTCTTGTTGTTGAATGCTTGCTTAGCTATTGCAATTCTAGCCACTATATCCTGTGCACACCGCGAGTCACTGTTCAAAATACTACCGAGATACCTAAAACTATCCACTTGCTCTAAGTTGTTGTTTTCCCTATGTATGCTTAAAACTTTAAAACTTTATTTATTCCGTACAGCTGAATAGAAACAATAGGTCTCTGTATCGATGGATGTTTTGAAGTTATCATGGTTTTAGTTTTCTTACTGTTAATTTTTAGTCGGTATTTTAGAAAAACATTGCCCACCGTGCTCATCAGGTCCTGTAACTCATTGCCGCTTTCTGCTAGAGCAGCAATGTCATCTGCAAATCTAATAAATTTAATACTTTCCCCATTGAATTTAACTCCCCCACTAGAACTCTCTTTAATTTCTTTAATAGAATTCTCTATGAATATGTTGAAAATAAGTGGTGATAGAGGACATCCCTGTCTTACGCCCTGGCGGATTCTTGCTGTTGCCCTTTCTCCATTAACTTCAATCAATGTTTCCTGTTCCCTGTATTGTTCCATAATGATCCTTCTATCTCTATAGTCTACCCCCGCTTCTTGAAGTGCCTTCATCATGAGCTTCCAGTCCACTTTGTCGAATGCCTTCTCCAGGTTAATAAATGCTATATGTGTATCCAATCCCAATTCCATCCTTCTGTCCACAATTAGTCTTAATGCCAGTATAGCCTCTCTTGTACCTTTCTTTTGTCTAAAGCCATACTGATCATCTCCTACTACTTCTTCCACTTTGGTTCTTAGCCTGTTTCGTCCCTATGTATGCTTAAAACTTTAAAACTTTATTTATTCCGTACAGCTAAAATATAGAAGGCATTAGTCCCTCCTTATACATAACTAGCTATTGCTGGCGACTCCGCCCGCATGGAAATGTGATCCCGTTTGATGCACTCTCAAACTTCGGAAGGGTAGGTCTATGCAACACGGCTATGTAACGGGACTATTACTAGAGTGAGATAAGCAGGATCTAGTAGAAGGTGGAGCTCTGGCTCATTCAATATGGGCTAATGCTAAGCATATTTTAATTGTATATTTTAAATGTAAAAGCAAAAAGCATATTTTAAATGTAAGCAATAATGACTCTCGATGACTCTTGATGACTCTCAATAAAGAGGTATGGAAGTCGTCTCTTGTGTATATTTTACGTGAAGAAGAAAAAGGTGAAGAAGCTGAAATAGAGCGCAAAGAAAGCGTTGACCGTGACGATTTCGTAATGTATTACCAAATGGAACTTGCACAAGAATAAATAAGTAGGTATAGATATTTTTTTCAAAGATTATGATAATTTCTTTAGTAGGTACCTACCTACTTACTTAATTTATTCATTATGTATAAATTACTGAAATACTAAGTTAGCAGGTTTGTTCTGATTAATGTTAGCCTCTTTTTCTTTAATAATCTAGCTTTTGCTTTCCTCATAAATAATTTTTGTACTTAGGTTTCATAAGTGCAGAAATGAGGGTATCGCCAGTCAATCAATCAAGAAAAGATGTGTTGACTTTTAGACGGTTTTGGAATTCACCAATGCCTACCTTTACGAGTAAACTGGTATTTTGACGTTATTTGGAAATTTATAGACAGCTATTTAATTTATATAATTATAATTTATAAATTTAATTTATAATTTATTTAATTTATTGCAAAAATGCAGTCCTTTGTTTTGTGGGAATCGATTCTAATGCCAGTACCTAGCTAGCTATTTAATAGAAAAATCGTGAGTCACCTTTGCACACGCTCCTAAAAATGTTCTAATCCATGACCAGCTACGCTACATTATCTATCAGACAAGCTTGGACATGTTGCGTAGGTATTGTCACTGTAGGTAGGTAGGTAGGTACTGTGATACAGAACCCCTGTCGTCTTGAGAAGTTACTTAACAAGGAACTTTTCAAAGAACATTTTTCCCCATTATGTAGAGGTTAGGTGTAGGTGCCCTATAATATAGGATACCTATAGGGCAAGGCAGGGCCTATATCTCGTGTGTTAAATCCTTTTGTATCGATCGGGTAAAGTGGGTATTACATCTTCCTGAATTCAGAATTCTAAATTCAGGAAGCTTTTTAGGAAAAGAAATTCAGTCACTGAAGCTCGCGATTACACGTTCACTAATTTAGGATCCTAAATCATTTTTGAAGGACGAGCGGCAAGGGACGGACGTGTCGACTGTCGAGTGAATTGCGACAAAATGCCCTCAATACTATAAAAAAACAACAAAATATTGATATTGCCATAACCCTTGCGGTTAGCTTAACGACGAACGAATTCTTTCTTTCATAATCAATTTGAATAATTAGCATACCTACTACATGCTGTAAAATTTCATTCAAACATGAACAAATCAATGAATAAAATGAATGACAGATCATTCATTGGTTCCGATAGCATAGCTCGTAAGAGCGTCGGTAGATTGCTCCACCATCGCCTTAAAGATGGATACAGACTGGTTTGGGCGTGAGTCTGGTAGCTAGGTGGTCAAAGCACCCGCGATCCTTCTTTTACAGGGATCCTTCTTTTAACCTGTAAAAGAAGGATCGCGGGTTCAAATCCCGCCTGGACCGATCATAATTTTTCCTTTATCGATTTGAATAATTAGCATACTGGATGATGTAAAATTTAATTTATTTCGTCGGTACATACGCAATATTATATTGGGAGGGAAATACAAACGTGCGCTCTCGACGGCAGGCGCGCGGCGACTGAGCGTTCTGAATTTAGGAAACGTAATTACACTCATCCGATTTAGCCATTTAGGACGTCGGAAACCATTCTTTTCCTAAATAGCTTCCTAATTAGGAAGCTTTGCTTCCTAAATGCAATTACACTGTTCTAAATTCAGAATTTTCTAAATTCAGGTTTCTGAATTTAGGAAGATGTAATACCCCTTTAATGCTGGGTTTACACGCTTGCCAAGCCTTGGCAAGTCTCGACAATCACAAGCGTGTAAAGAAGGCGTTTGGCTTGGCTTGCGTGAGCTTGTCGGCGCTTGCCGACAAGCTCACGCAAGCCTAATAATTTATTAAGTTTGCTCATGCTAAAAAAATAAAAACCGGCCAAGTGCGAGTCGGACTCGCCCATAAAGGGTTCCGCAGCATTAAGTAATATAATATAAAAATTCTTGTAGTTCATTAAATGTTTTGTTTTTAGAATTTTTTGAGTTAATTGAATGAGCCTAGTGGTATGGTTATTGGACTGCTGAGACGAGGTCTCGAGTTCGATCACAGGTTTACCATCTCACACACCAATGACTTTTCGATGGTTTTCGAAATTATGTGTGTATTTATCGCAGTTATATAAGTGCCCGGTTAATGGCAATAGGCTCGCCATCTATTACATTGGGACCTAAACATAATAGGCGAAATGTGTGTGCTAGCACCTCTGCCTACCCCTTCGGGGAATACAGGCGTGAGTTTATGTTTATGTTATGTTAAATTGAATGAAAGGCGAAAATTGCGGTTTATGACGTATTAAAAAAACTACTTACTAGATCTCGTTCAAACCAATTTTCGTTGGAAGTTTGCATAGCAATGTATACCATTAGAAAAAAAACATGTTAGAAACCTCAATAGCATTTTTGAAGACCTATCTATAAATACCCCACACGCATGGGTTTAATGAAAAAAAATTTTTTGACTTTCAGTTCTAAGTATGGGGACCCCCAAAATTGATTGCTTTTTTTCTATTTTTGTATGAAATTCTTAATGCAGTTCACAGAATACATCTACGTACCAAGTTTCAACAAGTGGCTGTACGGACGGACAGACAGACAGACAGACATGATGAATCTATAAGGGTTCTGTTTTTGCCATTTGGCTATGGAACCCTAAAAATGAGTGGCTGGTCGAATGAGGAGAGTCTTTCGTTTCTGGAGAAAGATGCAAATCATAGGTAAAGATAAGAAGAAACAAGCAGATGCATGGATTCGTCTTGTTAAACTTATCGGAAGGCCAGTGAAGCATTTAAAAATTAAAAAAGTACTTTTCGCTAGCACTTTCCTTTTGCTTGCATTTCAAATAAAAGTACGTTAAACCAAATGCAATTGCCGTGACAAGTTCGGTGTCTGCTATGCTTGGAGGTAGGTTGCAGACTGATCCATTCACAAGCGTGTAAACGCTTTCCAAACGCCAAACGAGATTTGTGATGCCTTGGGGCTGTTTGCCGTTTGCCAAGGCTTGGCAAGCGTGTAAACCCGGCATAACGCCCGCTACACCTAGTCGAGAATCAAACCTACCTGGTAGGTATTCTACTCAGAGATCAACTCAGTAGGTATTTGTGGTTCGTTATGCCGCGTCCGCACGCTTGCCGCTTGCCGCAAACTCCAAACCTCTACAAACGTTTGGCTTGATTTGACAGACCACCACACGCTTGCGAGTGCTTGCGAGTGAGACATTGTGTTCTGAAGAAGCAAGCATGACGGACGTTGAGATTGCGGCAATATAATTTGGCTGAAGTTATTTTTATTATAAATACAAGTATTTTCTTGAAAGGAAACGAAAAATAAAAAAAATCTTCCTAAAGGTGACCATAAGAATTTCCTTCTTACTTTTCAGTTTCCTTAACTGGCTTATTAAATACTAGCTTTTGCCCGCGGCTCCGCCCGCGTGGATATCGGTTATCGCGACCAAACATAGCCTATGTCCTTTCTTATGATCTAATCTACCTCTATACCAAATTTCATCAAAATCGGTGCAGTGGTTTAGGCGTGAAAGCGTAACATACAGACAGACAGACAGACAGAGTTACTTTCGCATTTATAATATTAGTATGGATATGGATATTAGTATGGATTGCACTAAGGCGACACCATGCATCAGCTACTTTTTTTGTCCTTGTGATCAGTATTTCCCGGGTCCCAAATGCATGGTTCTGCCTGGTAACATTCCAGGAAGTTCAAAATGTTTTCATTTGACCATTTGACCAGTCACTCATATTTGTACTCAAGACGACCCATACGTCTGTACGCCGCCAGTACACAATCGAGACTGAGTGCACGCAAACGTGTGGACGAGTCGCAAGCGCTTGCGGCAAATTCCTTTGATTTGTGATGCTGGGTTTACACGCTTGCCAAGCCTTGGCAAACGGCAAACAGCCCCAAGGCATCACAAATCTCGTTTGGCGTTTGGAAAGCGTTTACACGCTTGTAAATGGATCAGTCTGCAACCTACCTCCAAGCATGGCGGACACCGAACTTGTCACGGCAATTGCATTTGGTTTAACGTACTTTTATTTGAAATGCAAGCAAAGTGAAACAAAAAAAGGAAAGTGCTAGCGAAAAGTACTTTTTTAATTTTTAAATGCTTCACTGGCCTTCCCATAAGTTCAACAAGACGAATCCATGCATCTGCTTGTTTCTTCTTATCTTTATGATTTGCATCTTTCTCCAGAAACGAAAGACTCTTCTCATTCGACCAGACCTCGTTTTTAGGGTTCCGTAGCCAAATGGCAAAAACGGAACCCTTATAGATTCATCATGTCTGTCTGTCTGTCCGTCCGTACAAAAAAATTTTTTTTCATTAAACCCATACGTGTGGGGTATTTATAGATAGGTCTTCAAAAATGCTATTGAGGTTTCTAACATTGTTTTTTTCTAATGGTATACATTGCTATGCAAACTTCCAACGAAAATTGGTTTGAACGAGATCTAGTAAGTAGTTTTTTTAATACATCATAAACCGCAATTTTCGCCTTTCATTCAATTTAATATAACATAAACATAAACTCACACCTGTATTCCCCGAAGGGGTGGGCAGAGGTGCTAGCACACACATTTCGCCAGTTTATGTTTAGGTCCCAATGTAATAGATGGCGAGCCTATTGCCATTAACCGGGCACTTATAAACCTGCGATAAATACACACATACCTAACTTCGAAAAGCATCGAAAAGTCATTGGTGTGTGAGATGGTAAACCTGGGATCGAACCCGAGACCTCGTCTCAGCAGTCCATTACCCATACCACTAGGCTCATTCAATTAACTCAAAAAATTCTAAAAACAAAACATTTAATGAACTACAAGAATTTTTAAATTATATTACTTAATGCTGCGGAACCCTTTCTCGCACTTGGCCGGTTTTTATTTTTTTAGCGCGAGCATGCATGCGTGTTGTCGCCACGAGAACACAATGGCTACTAAACGCGGACCAACGTGTAAATGCGTCGCAAACGTTTGCCGCAAATGCCCTTTGATCTGCGTCAAGCTAACGCAATCGGAAGCAAGCGCCGACAAGCTAACGCAAGCCAAGCCAAACGCCTTCTTTACACGCTTGTGATTGTCGAGACTTGCCAAGGCTTGGCAAGCGTGTAAACCCAGCATAAGAAGGCGTTTGGCTTGGCTTGCGTTAGCTTGTCGGCGCTTGCTTCCGATCCAGTCGAGTGTCGGTTTTTAAGCATTTAAAAATTAAAAAAGTACTTTTCGCTAGCACTTTCCTTTTGCTTGCATTTCAAATAAAAGTACGTTAAACCAAATGCAATTGCCGTGACAAGTTCGGTGTCCGCCATGCTTGGAGGTAGGTTGCAGACTGATCCATTTACAAGCGTGTAAACGCTTTCCAAACGCCAAACGAGATTTGTGATGCCTTGGGGCTGTTTGCCGTTTGCCAAGGCTTGGCAAGCGTGTAAACCCGGCATGACAAAAAAACCGACACTTGGCGGATCGGCAACAAGCGCTTGCAAACCTACACAAACCAAATCAAACGCCTTATCCACACGTTTGAATTTGTGACGGCTTGTTTAGGTTTGGCAAGCGTGCGGACGCGGCTTTACATATATACCTAAGTATGTCTATGTCAATAAATTGCATCACAGTTCCACGCAATGATAATGATGTTCCGACATGTTCGGACCTGCATAAAACACGTTTTCCTGCCGCGAGTTAGTATATTTTGTGTGTCAGTCGCGCTTCAGCAATGATAGTGGGTGACGTCACACGTTAACGCACTGTGCACTAAGTTTGTCTCAGTGTCTAGTTTCGAGAGATTACTATTACAGTGCATTCTACGTAGTGTTGTTCATCCTACTTGGAAACGCTTATGATTTTTTGAGAAGCCAGATTCAGTAACGCCGCGTCACGTTTTCAAAACGTCGATATTATTTCATTCCGATCTATTGTTAAATGTTTTCCATAAAAAAATATTTAGACATTCCGTGTGATCTATCAAAACAATACATTTCGCATTTTCATGAGATTATGAAACTTCAGTCACTTACCTAGGTACTCATAATCACTGTTTGATCCGTGCCAACTAGAATTTAAAATCACACGTTTTTGCATTTTTTTTTTCAACTGTCCACCTCTCTGTTTAGGGGTCCAAAAAGCTGAAGGGCTTTGAATATAGGCCGCTAGCTAGCACGTTGTGTATTGTGTGAGACAGAAGAACGTACCTAGTTACTTAATGTAGGTAGGTACCTATCTAATTGATGAAATGTACCAACTCTGCCAATCGCTTTTGCCAGCATCTTCCTTCAGGGATACGCTTAAACAAGGTGAGTTTATATGGGTCATTTGAATTACCTATTTCCATAGAACTCATCATATCGCCGTCATCATGCTACCTATTTATAAAGGGGGTGTATTCTGTCAACTCATGTAAGTGCCACTTACGTTACATATTTATTTACCTTACCACTTGAATAATGAATGTATGATTCAGAGAATACACAACACTACGGCCAACCAGAGCACGAGCGACATGTCTGTACATGTACACGATTACGGCGCGGCCCCTTGCGGGACCGACCTAAAGTTATCGCAGTCTCTTGCTATCAAATTGATTCTATACTGCACAGTTCGCGTAGTATACGCAACAGTATCAAATTCTAGTCATTTTAATTTATTTTAGTGTTAATAAAGATAATATATTTCATCAAATTTATTTATATATAACGAATCAGTATTATTATGGGTTTTCGGTGTCAATTACAAGAGAAACAAATAAGAAAGTATTCAAAAAATAAACTTCTTGAGAGAATCAAGGCTGTCAATTATGTTTCAATACAGATGAGTTTTGGTACTTTAGTTATAAATTCGGTATATTTACGACGTTTGTTGATGGACGAGGTTGTAAGGATGCATCTGAAAGGGTAAGTTTTTTTTAATTCTAACTAGCCTATTTGTATATTGTGATTGATTGGTACAGCCCTACCATGACCTTGGGAGTCCCGAACCAAGACCAGCGGGCAGGCTTGCCTATCAAAGTTAGGCGGTCAGTCACTTCCATAAAAGCCGTAGAAGATAAACAAAACGAGGAGAAGAAAGCGGATTCTGGACTCAGAGGTGAATACCTCGGATGTAACTGGGAATCAAGATAATGATGATAATGATTATTGTGATAATAGGTCCAATCTAAGTCTTTTCAATATAAATAGGTATTAGTCCAACTTTACAATGAAACCCAACTTTAGCCTTCCATCAGGTGAGGTTAACTCATAATGATGTATCCTAATACTTCAAAACAAGTCCCATAATACTTGAACTCTTGCGGAGTTTCTATATTTTTTTAATAATTCATTATGTTGTTTTTTAATGATTTTATAACAATGGTAGCTAGACCTTTATGTCAAGTCTTATTTTGTGTGATGATAATGACGAATGAGATGATTGCTGCCACAGTAAAGTTATTATTATTATTTATTTATTTATTTGTTTTTTTTATTTGTTATGTTATCTGTGGTTGTGGGGACTTTACTAAAAGCTCCCTGGGGAGATTTGGATTGAACACGTAGAGAGACACAATTCACTGTAATATGCCACTTTCCTACACGTGTGTGAGTTGTCCAAGACGTTATGTCTAAAAATCCACCATTTTTATACATAAAAACTCGAATTCACACCAATTTCGGAAAATAAAATAATACCGCGATGCGTCCTCTCTACGCTTTCCCGCCAAAACTCCTTAATGTTAATGTTTTATGAGAGATTGCATTGGTAGAAAATACAGAAGTAAATTTTAATTAAAGCGAAATTATTCTGATCCCTCCCTTCAGAAGTTTTTTTGAAGACTTTTCGCTTCGTTACAAGGCCTATAAGCCAGGTCTAAAGTTTTTAATTTTGTTTTAGACAGCGTTAGTTTCGCAATAGTGGAAATGATTTCACTTTAGTTTCAGGGAATAAAGATAAACTACGAATACTTATTTAAACAAATGAAAACAGTCTATATCGCATTAATAAATAAACAATAAAAACCACAGATAATAAATAAAGTTCCTGACAGCCACAACTCTCTGCATCGACACGATATCGAGAATATCAGTTGTTTTTTTGCTGTGATGTTGGCTAAGCCCATTCAAATCCAAACCGCGCCAATTTTATTCTTACTAATAAGTAATGTCGTGGCTTAATTATTGAAAAAATATACACGAAATAGTAATCAAAATCATTTTTATTATTTACAGCTAGATCATACCGCCATATAACTTATGTGTTAAGCTGAAAATTGATTGAAATGTGTACAAAAACGGCGTTTCATTCAAGTTGTAAACGTTCAGTTCCTGAATGTTGGTTATCATGAATGATGTTTTCCACATTACTTCAGATTGAACAGTTCGTTCGGCACATGAGACTGGCTTGAAGTTGGTTGTACCAAATTATAAAAACACATTTTAGTTTTAGTTTGTGTTTATGAGGTTTGATGTTCATCAAAGTGTAGTGCCAATTATTCGAAGTTAGTGATAATATGAAGAAGAGTGCGTTTTTCGCTTTTTAGCGATGTGTGAATTTTATAAATTGAATTGATGGTGTTACGGTAAAATACATGGTGTTTTCGATATTCCTAGTGCCGTTTGCAAAGTATAGTTCGAATCATAGGGTCCACAAACGAGGAGACGGATTCTATCATGGTCGTAAAACGGTAAGTTTTTGTCTACAACGTGGGCCTTTAGATCACGCGTAGAATAATACCAGTCAATGAAATGTGGTTACATGTAAAATGCTTTGTTACATGGATGCGTGTTGTGTTCCAGATAGAAGTAGTTTTAGTGTGTATAGGCAACGCTGCGCACATAGATAGACGATTTTTGTTTGTTTATGTTTGGTAGCTCATCGTAGAAAACCTCAGATTTTATTCACAATACATTTTTTATTGTAATGAAACATTGTAACTCACCATGTGTTTTTGTCATACGTATACAAAAGAAAAATAGGTTGACGATGCGTTTTTGTTACAATTATCGATCATTTAAACTTGAAGTAGAGTTTGATAAACTTGTCATATTCTGTTCTAATTTTAAAATAAAGGAGTAGTAATTAAAAAACAAATTGATAAAAGACTTTTTGGACACAGTTACTACAAAAAAATACCCACCTGTCAAAAATAATCAAAACATTCATTTTACATTTTAACTATAACTCAGTATTTTTACTAGGAAATATATTTTTTTCTTGAGTTTGATTGAAAACGTGCACAATAAATAAGGAAATTAACATAACATAACTGTAACAGAACAGTCACTGCTGACTGACCAGTCAATGGCAATTGGGTTTGTGTGTCACTTAGCATTCAAATCAACAAAACTGCCATCTACCCTGACAACCTAATTGTCAATAAAGCTGTATGTAGATAACTACTTCAGCAAGCAAATAGTTATTTTACGAGTAAAACTTGATTTGACATTATAATTCAAGAAACAAATATTTTATTTCTAGATATTCCTGTATTTTTTAAATGTGCATACAAAATAGTGAAATTAAGCTTAAGTGACAAGTTTTTTTTGCATAATAAAACCAGAGTTTTGTTTTTATTTTTATTTTCAAGCTAGCCAGAGTTTTTATTTTTTTAATTCTATGGACACTTGCTGGTTATGACATTTTTTTAATTACATGTAATCTTGCTAATAATAGTAATAATAATTTTTCGAACCAATGTTTTTCGAACTTAAAAGTTAGCATAATAAATTCATTCAAATAATAATTTCTTTATTTTGAAGCAACATAGGCTCATATTTAGGGTTAGTAACAATGTTCTTACTATAATCTATGTTAGTTAAATACAAATCATTGAGCATATATAAGTCTCGATCTCGTCCGGATGCAAAAGACAGAGAATCAGGTGAAAGGGCACATGTCCGACAGTAGACTGCAATAGGCTAATAGAAATAGGATTTATTTCCAAACTTATTTACAAACAAGGCTAAACTTAATTCAGGTATCTATTCATAAATCTGCTAAGACTATTTACTGTACATTAAAATGTACAAGTAGAAATTGGGTGATATGAAACCACACCACTACCACAAAGTAGAGATTAACAAAAACAAAAAGTTCAACAAATACATAATATAATTGCACCAAGAAGTAGCCAGGTCATACCACTGGTGTTTTAATTGATTGGACATCATTAATACTGTTAACTAATCCCCATGAATGAAGTATCCTTGCTAGAGTAATAATTTACCCTGTATTACAGTTCTTTCTGATACTTACATCTGAAAATGTTTCTAAACCACCTGAGAATGCACTTGATCCACTTGGACAATGCTAAAATGCTTGTCAATCCTGAAACATTTTGTGTTGTACATCAGTCTGCGTTAAGTGGTCTGTGACAAGTTTTACATACATCTGTAGTCAAATTGTTCATTCAATCTGTTCAAGTCCAAACCATATAGGAATACTAACTGTTGCCCACTGCTGCCACCTGAGAATGCACTTGGTCTACTTGGACAATGCTATAATGCTTCTTAACTATCCTGAAACATTTTGTGTCATACATCAGTCTGCATTAAGTGGTCTGTGACAAGTTTTACATGCATATCTCTTTAGTCAAAATGTTCATTCAATCTGTTCAAGTCCAAACCATATAGGAATACTAACTGTTGCCCACTACTGCCACCTGAGAATGCACTTGGTCTACTTGGACAATGCTATAATGCTTCTTGACTATCCTGAAACATTTGAATGATTTTTCATAGCATTTATTATGCTAACTTTTTGTGTCCTACATCAGTCTGCATATTAAGTGGTCTGTGACGGGTTTTACATACATATCTCTTTAGTCAAATTGTTCATTCAATATGTTCAATACTAGCTGTTGCCCGCTGATCCACCCGTGTAGATGTTGGTTATCGCGACCCCACAGCCCGTGTCTTTCCCCTACACCAAATTTCATGAAATTGGTTCTATGGATTGAAAATGTAACCTGTGACATAACATACAGACAGAGCTACTTTTACATTTATAATGCAGATATCCTCAGACTCCCCTTCTTCCATCAATACATACTATTAATCGAGACGACTAGTATTTCTTTGAGCTCTCCATATTAACATAAATTGCTTAAAAGTAAAAGTATAATAGAAGTGGATTACCACCTCTCCATTTCAAGCCCAAAGCCTTAGCCACTACTTACTAGGCTTTTTTACTGTAACAAAGTTTATTAGCTTCACATTGGTAATGTAACAGCCAGGATTCAAACTCAAGATCTCTTGATCTTAAAACTATCTATAAATAAACAACACTAATTGGTAAGGCATTCTCTAATAAGTTGTACACATAATATAAATGGGCATGGTTGACAGCTTTTCCAAGAAAAAAATCACTCATAGTCAAACTTCGCAATCTGTAAAACAAAATTCTGTATCTAAAAATAAGATGTCTTACGCACGACGTGACATTATTAGCGTTACTAAAAATAAAATTCTAAATGCTCAATTTAATTTTGTATCGTAATTACGCTACGTTCGCAGGTCATATGTCCGATTGAGGGTCATAGTTCCATCATAGGTCATCGAGGTCCGACAGTAAATCAAACTCAATCATACTCACTTATCATCATTCAAACTGTAATGTGATTAAAAAATAAGAAAATATTGATTCTTTTTTTTTATGAAGTATATTAGAACCGAAATATACTAATATTCCCTCTAAACGTAAACCTTCCAGCTAAACTAAATTGCTCGTGTAAGGAGTAGATTCACGTCAGTAGTGTAATGGCCACGATTCGAACCCGGGACCTTTCGTTCGTAACGCCGACTCCTTAACCACTAAGCTACCGACGATGAGATGAAATAGACGCGTTTTATTGCGATATTTCGACACAAACTCCGACTTTTATGTTTAGTTTATACGGCTTTTTGGGAGTGACTGCCGTCTGACCTTCTAACCCCGAGACTTAATCTCGGGGTTAGGAGGTCAGATAGCGTTAGATCCCCGTGCGTCAATCAGCAGGTGAGGTTGACCTAGCTAGCCTCAAAGGTCATCTTTATAATAATTAGGTACATGAACTAATTAAGTACATGATAACAATCGTTGTTTGATGTTGTCTTCCTGATAAACAATAGGTATTAAGGAACATAAAATGCGTCGGGTGTCGATCCTTGTAATCTATCTTACGACCTTGCTATGTCAATTGCGTCGTTCTAGCATGCAAAGTACAGTCTTCATGTTTTTCTTACGTTGTTATCTTAGTCTGTCGATGACCTCTGCGGGCATTCACGTCCACTTTATGCAGTATATCCTAACAAAGGAAGCTCCTGTTAAAAGTTGTTTGAAACAAAAATGCTTAAAGTAAACTCCACTAATGTAAAGTTTACTTTATCGAAACTGATATTTGCAACATATGACGTATCACACATAACAATCGAGTTTTATTTTTAACGGATCGAGAACAAAGCACTGACTTTTAGCGTGGAGTCCTCTTTTAACCCTCACTCATTAAAGTTTCATCTTCGGTACAAACCCCCCGCCAGTCCGTATTCGCTTAGCTGATTGCGCGAAATATGTGTCGCTGTCGTAACGAGAATGTAACGTTTCTGTACTAAATTATACCGAATAATAAAATATGCTATCATAGCATCTATTATTTACAGTGTTGAAAACGGGTACGTCTCATAACGTTAGCAATATTTGATTTGATATGCATACATAATTTAGTTTTAATTACGTTATCATTACAAAATTACGAAATATTAAGATTATTTCGCGCTTCTGGTAAACCAGTTTTAAGCTATTTGACTGTTCTATATTGTACAAGTTGCAGTACTTGCAGTGTAGTATGTACGTCCTTTCTATGAAACTTTAGGTAGTATATAAAGTACAGAGCTTAGAGAATGTAGACCAATGTCCTTTACCTATACGATCCAGTGAATGCCTCCGTCCCCCATGAGCGCGGGCCTGGGGGTGACGGGTGGAGCCGCCTGTCACCCCAGCAGAAGCAGGCCACGGCGGCGGCGCGCTGAATAGTGCGCCTCCCCATTCCGGGGGCGAGTTGGGGACACCGTCGTCCCCCCTCCTGAGGAGGGCCAGACCGTAAGGGATGGCCCTGGGTCAGCCGGGGTGCGAGGGATATGTCTTTGACAACCTCACCTCCGGCCTAGCACCAAGACCCACAGTCGGCGTGCGGTTTCAGTCGGTTCGAGTCCGACATAACCTCCCCTTCCGGCTCCGGCAGGGGGGTATCCGAGGGGATTTCCGCACGAAAAAAAAAAAAAAAAATGGTGTTTAACACAATCAAAAACTGTTTTATTATCTATGAAGCACATCAGTGCGTCGATTTGCATACCCTGCATTTTTGTAATGCATAAGAACATTCAGGTCGAAGAAAGCTTCACAAATGTCAACACATCTTTGAGAATTTTGTTTTTTGGAGACAGTACTTAATAAACTTTGATTGTAGCCAGTCGCTTTTTGAAATCTACTTAGGTTGTTAGAATCGTAATGATGGTTGGAGAATTACGAGTATGTATTGACATACTCGTAATTCTCCAACCATCATTACGATTCTAACAACCTAAGTAGTATGTATTGACATACATTTATATTCTTGTAAAAACTGATTTGTCTGTGTATCTAAATAATTTACCCAACCGTAGTTTTCAATGCGTGAAGAAATTCCGATTATAAAAGGGATGAACCAAGCCTATAAGTAGTTTCTTATTAATTATTAATAGATATTTGTATGTGGATGAGAATTTCAACTATCCAGGACAGTTCCAGGTAGCTCAGCTGCGTATTTTCTCTAGAAGGGAACTGCCGCGTGTTCTAGGTCCATATTTTTCATATCGGGTTGCCAATTTAATTCCGTTGAATATTAGAGATTTAGCACTAACATATAATGTCGTAATTACCATTTATTATTCCTTACGTATTGATATTAGAGGAAGTCAAAATAATTGATCATAACTTTTTTGCTTTTCTGTGTATTGTTACATTTGTTGCAATGTAAATGTAATGACAATACAAATTTCTAATCCCACTCAATGGAATTTGCTCAATCATGTTGCGTGGTTTTAAAATAAATTAGGGGACATTTCCGAGAATGCGCAGTCCCGCTGTTTACCGATCCATATCCCGTGAATTAAAACGTGCTTTCTCCTAATGGACTGGAGAATCGCTCACCCATACCCAAGAGATATCAATTTCGTTACGGAAATGTTGTAGCTGGTCTTGATATTTAGATCCTTTAAAAAAAGTTAAAAAAGAATTCATGTTTTTGTTGTTTCACATAAATACGGCTGAACGGATCTGTATCAAATTTAGCATAGATTATTATTAGTCTAGACTAGAATAGCACATAATTAAATACTTTTAGCCCAGGAATAGACGTTCTGTGTAATTCTGTATTCACGCGATCAATATACAGAATTTCTTGAAGTGACAGTATTTAAGCAAACTTACACATGGTTAATTGCAATAAAATAACAAGTTAGCTTCGATATTATTCGTAAAGACGTTCCTAATATTTTAAAATAGAAATTGCGGTTAGACAGTTACTCATACATTTATAGGTAAAACCAGTTTGTCGGCGCGTCACACTAAGATAACGGTGACCATATTTCAATAATAACAGAATACGTACATCATCGCCCTCTTGCCCTTGTCCTAATTATTTTCACAGCGCAATAATATATTTTTTCTTTGGAAGATGACCTCTGCACGCCCACCGTTTTTGCTATCTCATCTTTCTCAGAAACTTAATTCGAAAATATTAATTAAGTAATAAACATCATCATGCCGAGCTAACATCTCACTGATAGCTCTCTTCAACGTGCCTCCAGCGAGTCCTGAGCACAGAAAGTTTTTCGGAGAGAGCTTTTCGGAGGATTCGATTCATATCGTTTAACCATGAGGTTTATCAGACAATAGAAATGTAAATTTTGTATCTATCTTTTTCGTTTATCACGTTTCAAATGCCACCGGAAGTGAGTGACAAATGTTTGAACAGGTCATAGATAAGGAGTGTTAGTCCTTTTGTGAAAGTATTGTACTTACTAAAAACTATGTACCGTCCCTGTATTCCTATTCTAATAAACTTGTTCTTACTATGAAAATTTCAAAATAAACCATCATGGTGACATTTGTTCCAGAGATAATACTCTGGCTGGAATATACGATTTTTTTTCTTGGGAATATGTCCACGGTAACGGTACATACTCGTATTTGTAGTTATGCAACGCATATAAAAACAATAAAATGTTAATCACATCTGGTTCAGCTATAATTATCTCTATCGATTGAATATTTTTTTTGTTAAACTCGTGAATTTTATGGGAATAGATATCGATAAAAAATCTAATGGCATAAATTATAGCGCCGCATCGGGCGGGACCGACACCTGCCTTCGTTCATTCCCTGCGCACACCTGCACGACAGATGTTTATTTTTCGCTACTCGGATGCCCTACAAAACATTTCCTACAACCTTCCGCCTTTGACATTTACATCTAAGTTAAAAGCTTCCATTTACGTAAGTCTATTTTGAGTTACATACATACATACCTATAAGCCGATTAATTTTACCCCTTTAGGCACGTACTATGAGCGTACGTTAATCCTATTTATTAAAGGGAATCTGCTCTATTATGGTTGTAGTGGTCTGTCGAAATAACCACTAGAGTCGCTTCAGCACAATGGACTTTAAAATTGTTAAAATTTTGGTGTTACGGTAAGAAGGAGGAAAGTTTGTTTATTGGTTTACATTAGTTTATGTGAAATAGGCTATTTAAAACACTGCATGTTAACAAAATTATATATTCTATTGTTAGAAAAAGCATGAAAAATGAAGTAGTCTTTCAATGCTATGAAAATACTCGTACTGCATCGAAATCGAACCAAACGCTAGACAAAAAATCTAAGGTTTCCAAGTACTATAATGCTCGCGGTTTTCAATGATCCTGGTGTACAGCAATGAGAATGTGGGCTTAGTCCCATAAAAGAAAGGGACGAAAGACGATGTCTACGAATGCACCGTATGTTCATCATTCCCACATCAATACCCACAAGTGACAGTTCGCTGACCGCATGGCATTATTTAACCTCTTTCGTTGCATGAAATTGCCAATTTCCTAGTTTTTGTGCCACCTGATAACAATTAAAATAGAAGTGTCAGAATTATGTACCTATTTGAATAGGTGTTCACATATTTTTATTGATCTTGAAAATATGGCTTATTGGACGATTCGCACGAATTGAACTCGCCCGAAACGTGCGAATCGACTCCTTTAAAAATATATTATTTTTCTGTAGGCGATTCGCACGAAGTTAATTTACTGTCGTGCGAATCGACTCCTCCAAAATTATGTATTAGGCGATTGGCACACATTTTATTTTAAGGAATAAACAATTAAATAAAGTACAGTCACTGAAATAAAACTAACAATAATCGAAGTTTAAATAACAGATTATATACTTGAATGAATTTCACAGCAATAAGTATGCTAACTATACAAATCGAATACATTATATTATATATACTTGAATATATACTTGAAAGTAAGAAAAATGTGCATTAAATAAGTAATAATTATCACTTATCTATATATACATATCTCATGTCTGATACTAAATACTTGTTCCCCATACGAGGTGAACAAACTATGCAGGTATCAACGAACTTGTCTGATCAAAAGCCATGTGGTTTTTTTAAATGACCGATTCTTCCTCGGTCCTAATCACACTTATTTCCATTTATTCATGGACATAATCTTTCGTCAATAAAGTTCTGTGTCACACCATACCTTCATAAGAGATTTGGAGGTCAGATCGTCACTTGTTCACGGGCACCTTAATATCCTGATAACGTGATAATACATTACATTCACTTTCACATACATACCTGCCCAAGACCGTGTGTAATGGATGAGGAACGCTGGCAAGCAGATCTCGCGATCAGAAATGAAGACCTCCGATTCCATTGGGATATGACTCTGTGATGACGAATTCATAAAGTCAGGCCACTTTTTCGTTGGGGTGGACCACACGAGAACAAACGAAACTGGAAGAAGCAAAAGGTGCATTACAGGATCGTAGTGATAACACGTGGTCTCTGTCTACAGAGCTAACCCCAATGTGATGGGTACATGATATGCTCATAGCAAATTATTCCTAATGGATGACTAATAATATCATTAATCAATGAATATAGTCGACGATATTATTATTGTATCCTTCAAATTTATGTGAGGTTACATTAGATCGATGAACTTAAAAATCATTATTAAAGTTAGTTTATTGATCTTCAAAACTTGATCTATGTACCCACTACAAAAAGTAATATCAGGTATAAAGAAACTCGATTACTACTTGAAATTATCATTGAATTGAAGGTATTATACGCAATTGCGTTATAGCATTTCGTTTCCAGTCTTTCCTAGTCACCTTCTCCAGATCTTTGGTCCGTCTACCCTGGGTTTCCTGGGCCGTTCTACCGAACTAACGAACCCTAATGCTAAAATATTCAAAACGGTAAACGTAAACGTAAACCGTTTGAATGTTTTAATACTTAGGGTTCGTTTACTCCAACAATAAACCTAAAATGTAAATTGGGTTTTTCAGACATTATTAATTACTAACAAAAAATAACATTGTTGTATTATTTTTTAACTTGCAACATGTTCCTAACAAGCTAAATGAGGTGACCACAATTTATCTTCAAACAAAAAATATTAAAAGCTAATTAGGTAGGTAATTTTGTCGTTTTTAGTCACTTGTTTTGTAAGTGCTCCCCCTCGACCTTATCGAAGCTAACGAAAGCTTCTGTGGGTAGTACACCAATCGACTAAAACGGTTACATTTGCCCGCGCAATGTCAGGGAACCATATTCGCCCAAATTACTCCTGAGATTTCGACTGATCTTGGCCACCAACGTTGGCGACCCCGGTACGTTATTGGGGATTATCCTGAATATTCTCCCTTCCCTATTTATGTAGACAGGTGCGCGCTACGGCGACGTTTAGCCCGAACCGAACCGTCATCGCCACCCCTTATCCGCATTCATAGCATCGAGGACGTACATCATTAACATACAAGCCATTCTAAGCTGCCTTTATTTGTTTTTGATTACGTTAACCATTGAGATAGTAACTTAATATAATATTATTCAATGACGTTAACAATCAATATTCAACTTCAGATCATGATTGAAATTGTTCTCACGTTTCTTTATCCAAAGATGTCGTAACCGGTGAAGTTTTGTTTCTTTATATGTCCTCCTATATTTATAAAATATGTCGCAAATAGTACACATGACATACATGTAAACCCATTCAACCATAGTTATTCATTACCGTCATAAATTGTATGTTGTTTGAAGAATGTTCCACTGTCATTGTTGTACTATGGTACTTCATCATTTTCACTTTGCCTTTCAAATAGACACTGCCATTGCCTGCGTCCTCAATTTCTTTTATATTCTAAAACCAGGCCAAGTAAGAAATTAATTAATAGATTATAGACTGGGTGAAAGAATTTTGTAAATCAGGTCAGTGGTTCTTGAGCACTTACGGGCCGATAGATAAAGGACTATTGCGTGTTATAATACTTTGAAAGTGTAGGACTTTTCATCGGCCACTACTTTGTACGAATGTAGTATAAGAGAATTGGTTATTTGAAATAAAAGTAAGTAAACAATCCAAAACGATCTAAATTTAATATTGAACTAGATTGTCTGAAGATAAAATACGAGAAATACTAACATGTTGAAATAATTATAGGTATTTCACTAAATTTTCGTAAGCTTGTCAAACTGCGCGTTTCATTTACTTAACAAAGATAGCTAGGCATGACATTTTACTCAATGAATTTCATTCATAAATAAAACATCAGACATCACAATTGTTAGACCAGTGAAAATCAGCTTAAACCATCTTTATTACGTCAACTAAATTATTATGTACTTGCTCAGGCAGATATCGCCGGAACTGGTTTCAAGTAGAATAATAATTGGAATAGGAAAAAAAACTACTTTATATAGTTTTTAAGGCAGATAGACAGGTGATAATAGGCACATTTATAGTCTCGCCTATCCTATTTAGGCTAGATCACTGTAGCAAGGCTACATAACATGGGACATTAAATAACGGAGATCATCAGACGCTCGTGTGTCGACTACCAACCGAAACACAATGCGTGGGACGACCCCTCATTAAATGGACAGAGTAGTGACGACAATCACTGGATACAAATGACTGTGATTTTATAGAAGTTTCTAGTTGACCTATATGTATTATGTATTACTTGAGACATAGTCTTGGACTAAAAATGTGCTCTGTACGCGCAGTACACGTTTTTCGGATGTATGTAGAAGATAGCATGGGGTGCTACGGTGGTTGAAGAGCTCAAATTCACCAAGAATAGATTATTACAAAACAATCTGCGCGCGCCAGGGCCTGAGCAATAGATATTGAACATAGATATTGGCCTGGCCATAGATTGAACACAATTCCTGTCGGATTTTATTCCCATCCTGATCGATATAATTCTACCGAATTCAGTTTAGAGTTCGGCTAGATATTTGAAGGCCCTACTTACTACCACTCTTATTTGGTGTTATAGTCACCTATTGATATAGTCCATGGGTGTCTATTGGAAAATTATACAACGACCAATTAATAATACGGGTAACCGTGCATCAATAATTCTTTAAAAAACAACCTTAGGTTTCCTTAGTTAGATGTAGGTCGCAATGATTAATCAGGTCAATAAACGCTTCATTTTCCGCTTCCCAACCGTATTTTCCCCTTCAACCATTGTCGATTACTGGGAGAAACCATTATTGAGCAATAAACTATTGAATTTTTTGAGGAAAGTAGTGGGATTAAGGAAAATACCAATTCTCTGGTAGGCAGAAATCGTCCCAGTTTTAAGTTTCGTCATGAAATCACAGTCAAAAATTAATCGCTTCGTATCCGGATAGCGCTTCGATCCGAAGTAATTTCCTTCTCTTGTAAAAAAACGACCGTTGAATCGTCGACCGTTGCTCAACGGCCGATGATTGCGCGTTATAGATTCGAGTACCTTCTTTTTGATGTTTTGAGTTTGAATGTTCCATTTCCTATTTTTTTCACGTATGTGTACTAAAATCCGGAAGTTTTCAATTAAGCAGTGCCAATTAGATTCTCTTGAAGTACCATGTTATATTATAGGCAGCTATATTTGTAAAGAAATTTCGATTTTTAACTAAACAAGACGGGTTCCTCCCGGCTATGTACGGGACAATTTCCTAAAAAATATAAATCCTATGATCGGATTGCAACCTCAACTACCGGATGCAATAAACTATTAACTATAAAATTGGCGTAAGTTTCTAGAAAAGTAGTGTTTGTTATTTGAGTCTATAGAACTAACAACTGAGATCATAACTATGAGAACGGTGAAAGTACAACCATTGCAGGGATTCAAAATATTTTGTGTTTAACTCTCGCTCTGTCTTGAGAGTAACTTCATTGAAACAGAACAAACGAAACAGGTTTGGAGGCTTGTGACCGTGTAGCGTCCTCTTTACGTAGGCGTGTGTACTTACTTTAGTCCAAGAAACAGTGGAATTGAGATTAGTGGTCATGAATACCATTTCTGCTGTTGAGTAAGAGATCGGTAGAGTGAACCCGAAAGCTGTTCAACGATCTCTATTCTGATTGACTGATGTTGATGGCAACTTCATCCGATAGGAGAAGAATAAATCCACCTTTTTCGTGAGAATGTAACGACCCTAAACCGGATAAACGAACGGGCAAAGTGTTCTGATTGCAAACCCAAACTAAGGTACCTTTGAAGTTGGTACTGTACCAGCCCCGAATTAGTCTGTTTCTTAGTTCTCTAGTCTCACGTAGGGATGCTTAACAAAATAATACTTTGATAAAATAAGAAAGATTATGTCCCGTTCACACAAGTGAGTTCGTCATTAACTACTTTAACCCATTTCCCCTTACGACTGAGTATTGATAATAATTACACAAGCAAAGAGGGCATTACTTATTACTTACATTGTCTGTAATAGTCCTATACATACACATCATCTGCTATAGAAAGAAGTTGCTGACCAGACACCCCGTGAAATGTAATTTTATACGTTTGCTTCGTAAAAATGACTCAGAGTAATTCCTCCCATGTAGGTGTGATTCTTCGTACTTCCGTTGTTCTCACATTCGCCGCATTTGGCGTTGTGGCAAAACCGGATGCAGCGTAGCGTAGCCTTTTATCGCCACGTGCTTCGTTTGCCGAAGTGGAAGTTCCGTAGGTTTCGGCGTCACTCTTATTCTCAGAATTATCACTACGATTACGCTTCTTTCATTGTGATTTTATTATCAGCATGATGTTATGAATAGATTCTCGGAATTCCGTTTTGCAATCTGATCGAAAATTGTAACATCAGACAACAGCGAGAGACAAGCGGAAGAATCGTGTGGCAAAATTACACACGGACATGCAAATGAACTTAATTGTTATTGTCACGGAATCGACTAGCACTTTTACGTAATATCTTACACTAGAAAGGTGCTACAGATCAACCGTTATTAAGCCAATCGAAATTGTCTTACCTTTGTTTCAAATGATTAAAAATTCTACATCGACAACGGACCGTCCAAAGTGTGTTATTATTTAAATACTGGCCCTCGGTAATTGTGGTCGGCATTCGTAGAAGGTCCTATCGCCGGGCCGGGAGAGAAGGAGATGGCGGCGGGAGACTGAGGGCTTTGACCCCGTGCCCGTAATCAGGGCCGCTTCGACGGCCGCTGTCCTTGCCATCCTCGTTCGAGTACAATTTGTAACTTTTTCAGTAATGCTATCCGATACATCTCGTTTGCCTTGTATTCATTAGTGGTTCATCGATAATAAAGGCGATAGTTAAGTGTGTCACCCACCATAAGTACTACGGCGTAGAAAGTGTATACCTACCTATATAGAGATAGAGTGGCCTAGTTCGCAGGCAAGCACTGATAAGTTATCGCCGATGCAATCGATAAACAATAAGCACTAAAGCGCTTTTAGGTTGAGCAACAAAGTGAATAGAAGGATTGCAAAACTAGTCATCGCTTAATTACTTCATAGACGCATATATAACGTCGACGAACGTTTTATTGTTTGATAACTGTGGAACTTTAATAATAGTTACTTTTATATCGCTTGCGTAAGTGTCAGTGCATCGGCCGCAACCGGTTCCAGCGGGCGTGGTCGTAATTTCCCACTAATCTTGACCCACAGCTGTCTTAGACCAGTTTCCCTGATGCGGAGGCTTGATGCGTCATTATCATTAAGATCTCACTCGGCGGAAGTATGTATATAGTATTCAAATTTGTGGGTGGTATTCTTGTTGATAATTATCGAAACAAGCTATAAAGTATGGTACCGTACCGACTAGCGATGTAGATAGTTTTACATTACAAAAATGTTCGTTCAGTTCAGTTCGTACAGTATAAATTACAAGCGTTCGTAAATCTTGAAATCTTTACAATAAAGAGTGTCCAGCCTGTAAAATTCCCACATTGCGTGTATGTAAAAGCTTTAAAAATTGAAACCAACCGTATACACAGCCAAATTTCTTTGAAATTGAGTGATCGGTTTTAGGGGTTTGTACAAAATTACAAACACGTACACTAATGTTTATACACTTCATTATCAATATTATCTTAATCCTAAATGGATTATCCTATTATCTTTCTTATTTTCTTCTATTTCTGAAGGAATAAGCAACACAATCTTGAATTGGTCGTACAGAATATACAGCGTATTAATATTAAATTTGTCTTTTTAAATCTACAAAGGTAGTAAAAGACAAATGGCCAATAAGTAAGGGGATATCGTAACCTATAAATGCTTCTAACACCCGAGTCGCCACCTGTAGAATGTATGAGAAATTAGGAATGGCAATGTGACACATAAACCTCCAAAATAGGGAATTGTATCGTTATACTACTTCTTATTTGAGTGATATTACATACATAGTGGTTAAGGAGTCGAGAAATCCTGGGATTTCTCGATCACGGGTTCACGTCAGTAGTGTAATAACACTACTGACGTGAACCCACTCCTAGCACAAGCAATTTAGTTTAGTTGGAGAGGTTAGCGGGAATATTAGTAATTTCGGTTGCTAATATTCTTTTTTATTTAAAAATAAATAAATAATAAATAAGACATAGATACATACATACCATCACGCCTTTATCCCCGGAAGGTTAGGCAGAGGTTAGGTGGGTGATATTAAGGGAAATACTTTGATGGTTAGATGGGTTTTGCTTAGAATGATCGTGGCTCTTTCACCTCAGGAACCACAGTAGAAACGTCTAAATCTAATGTTAGTTGTGTAGAGAAAACCTCACGTTCGGTGACGGAAGTCCATTTCAATTTTATACTCACCGAAAGCTCCATCATACACTTAATTTGCCTGTAAAAAATAATCACCAACGCTCCTACTAATTATTGGCTCCACTATCGCAGTTCGACTATTTAAGTAATGTTCTTCAATATGCATTAAAATAGGGTAAATAACTGATGAAACAGGGACCTAAACATAAACTGGCGAAATGTGGGTGCTAGCACCTCTGCCTACCCCTTCGGGGAATACAGGCATGAGTTTATGTTATGTTTATGTTATGTTAGATAACTGATGGAAGCGTCACTTGCGATACTAAAATGCCAGTTAGGCCTGTCCTCTTACACGGCTGTGAGGCGTGGCCGCTGTTGGAGCGACACAAGCAGATGCTGCGTGTCAAGGAGATGAAAATGCTGCGGTGGATGTGTGGAGTCACGCGTAAAGATCGCGTGAGGAACTCTCGCATCCGCGGCAGCCTTCATGTCCGTAACATCGCAGACAAAATGCAAGAGAGTCGCCTCCGCTGGTGCGGCCACGTCTTGCGGAAACCGCCCAGCTAACTGGGTAACAAATGCCTGGCAATGGCGCCCCCACCCGGTCCAGGTAGAAGGGGTAGGCCCAAGAAGTGCTGGCTTGGCGTCGTGGAGGGTGACATGCGTGAAAACGGTCTCACTACCTTGGACGCCCAAGATCGTGCGAAGTGGAGGAGTAAGAGCCGGAAGGCGGACCCTGAGCTCCGAGGGCACCGTGGCCTCGGATGCAATCAGGACTAACGTCTTTATGTGGATGATGAACTGATGGAAGCCTGTACGAAATAGCAGATTATTACGTCCTATTCTATATTATTTAAAAATAAATGGATGACTACTAAATAAGAATGGACTCAAGTATCAAAACTCTTCATATAACGAGCTAAGTTAAAGAATTTAAGTAAGGAAATTTACTCAATCAACTTTGTACAAAATGCTTATTTTTTACAACTATTGCATAAACCTAACCTAATTTATCTTAAGCCTTACATAGTGATTCTTGTGCATAAAGTATATCTTAGTTTTCTTGTTCCAGTGCTGCGGACAGTGCGGACTCACCCATTCTGGAGGAAGCCGGCGAGAGCGGCTCCGAACAGAAGCCAAAACCTCTTACCAAATATGGAGAACTTGTAATACTTGGGTGAGTTTTTACGAAGAAATTTTCTGCTATTTTGTCTTTAGTACATACAACTCGCCTTTATCCCCGGAGATTTAGGTAGAGGAGAATTAGCACCCACACCCAGCACATTTGTCTTTAGACTCATTAATAAATGCTTTGACAATGTGATTTGGCATGCTTAGTGAAGTCTGATAGTTATAAGATGAAGATTAAGCATAGCAGAAACATTTGTGTTTTAGGCGGAAACTATACCATTCTTTCTGCTGGTTACTGCTATTATTTTTCCCGGACAAAGTGTGACACGATGAATGATGAACGTTCATCGAATTTACATTAATATAATTATTAAATACTCTTAACAAGATCCTTAAAAAAAAGGCTACTGGGATTATTAAGTTAGTTCACTGAGAACAGCAAGTCACCATGAAATGCTTTTTTTCTGTAATCACGAAATATAATTATGCTCGTTAATGAAGGTTCGTATTGTTTTTTTTTTAAAGGGCAGACAGTACTAGTTAAACCGTAAACAACTAAATAGATAATTATTACTATCCTCGCCTTATTTACTGGCCCGCCCGTGTAAACTCTTAATTCTAATTCCGACCACCATTATTTTGGTCAATCGTTGACAGTCAAAAATTTTTATTGTAGGGTTTCTTTGGCGATTTATGAATATTTACTTCAGTTATTTTATTTCACTTACCTCTGATAGGTACCTATTTCAAATTCTAATACTTTATTGTTGAAAATAAAAATGTGATGGCCAGATTCTAAGTACGAGTATTGATTTAGATATTTAATGCCTTGATATCTTTTTTGTTTTAATCTTAACATTGTTGGCACTCTATTGTAAAAAAATCATCCGCAATCATATATTTCATAACGCGTCATGCTCGCTGATTGCGTGAACTGCACACTTGACCTTTTTTGAGGCTATTTTCTAATTAAAGAATCATACTTGTAACATATTATGTATTATCATTTTCGCATAATAGTGAGCGGTGAAATTTAATTATTCTCATGGCGCGCATTTTGTATTTTCATGTGTATAATTTCAAAAGAAATGTGAATTGAATTTGCGGTTCATTGAAGTCTTCTATAAGTATTAACATAACATAACATAAACTCACGCCTGTATTCCCCGAAGGGGTAGGCAGAGGTGCTAGCACCCACATTTCGCCAGTTTATGTTTAGGTCCCAATGTAATAGGTGGCGAGCCTATTGCCATTAACCGGGCACTTATAAACCTGCGATAAATACACACATAACTTCGAAAAGCATCGAATAGTCATTGGTGTGTGCCATGGTAAACCTGGGATCGAACCCGAGACCTCGTCTCAGCAGTCCATTACCCATACCACTAGGCTACCGCAGATTATTTTATTATTTTATTTTTTATAATATACTTACATGCAATATAGTGCATATAATTACAGTCATATTATTAAATCAAATATCAATTAGGTAGGTATTTATTGAAATCATCTCACTAATTAATTAGGTACAGTATTATATCTAAATTTATTAAGTATAGAATCTCATTATGCGAATTGGTCAATGTGCGTCTAAAAGTATTTTTTCACTCGAAATCATCGCCTCTACTTCTCTAGATGATTTAAACTCTATGTGAAATGAAAAGAATATAACAGCCAAAAACTTGCAATTTTGGCTGTTGATGCCTTTTAGGCTGGCTGCATACGCACGGTTTTGCCGATCCGGTTTAGATGAGATTCGGAAATCCGATTGATTCATTACAATTATAAACTTTTCGGCAGTCTAAATTCGGACCCAATCGGACTCGAAAAATCTAATCGGGAAACCGTGCGTGTGCGGGACCAGGCTTAGATTGTTAACCAAAGTATCTACTAAAACTTCTGAAAATTTCGATTGTGTAAGGGGTAAAATACGGTTTATTCCCGTTCCGCTGGAAATATTATTATCATTATTTTGAATGGTATTGACATCAGTCGCTCTTTGGACTTACCACTTACAATAGTAAGATTGTCCAGAGTAGTAAATGTTACGAATTGAGTCAAAAACTAATTAATAAATTACGTTGTACATTATCTTCATTTGGATAAAGCTTGTTCTGCTTGAGGAAGACCTTGTTTAAAGAGATTCAAAGTCCCTTCACATTGAACTTGTAGACACAATTGCGATAAACTATTCCGTTTTATTAAAATCAACAATGTGCACTTTCAGCTCATTGTCCTTTGTCTTACTATCTATAAAAACAAAGATACCATTTTACCGGTTTTATGTTTTCAATAGGAACATGTATAAAATAGTTTCCTTATGATAATGCTAGATGTTAGGTTGTTTCTTTTTTTTTTAGTTTTAGATGTTAGTTCTCTAGGTTTTCAGTTTTCTATACCCACAGTGTGATTTGGGCAACATGAAATCTTTTATGATGGTGTTTTCAGCGGTGAATACAGCTACAAGTGATTATCAGTTGTCACCATAGCCTTCACCCCGAATTTTGAGTGGTGTTCAAAGAATTTTAATTCGTCTCAGATATGTAGCTCTTATCGACTCAACCTGATAGATCACTTTTCAAGAAGTACGTGTATATACTCCAGATTCCCCAGATTAGGATAGTGTAGGTACTGTAGAAAACTGGCGTTAGGGTTCCCTACTTGAGATAATTTCAAATGACTAATTTCATTTTATGCTACGCGAGTATGCGTAGGATATGTAGATAATTCGATAACAACAAAATCTGATTTATTAAGTATTGTTTAGATCCCACTGCGGTTTGTAAGAGGTGTACAGACAACTTAGAAAGTGCTAACAATAAGCTATACGAATGTATCAAACCTAACCTCCAACTTTGTCATGTATAGGTTAGTTTGCGGTGGCATTTAGGTTAGCGATTGTACCATCGAATATAGAATACATTGAGTTTAGTTTACCGATGACGATTCAAATCGTGTATAGTATCGAGAGCAATTCTAAATTAGGATTTAATATTTTCATACAATTTAATGTAGGTTTGTGAATGATGTCAAATCATCATGTAGATTCATATTCATAATCAGTTTTCAAAGGAGGTACACAGATTGCTCAGCGAACATACATAATTACATATTTATAATTAGTATAATTATGTATGTTTTTGCCTTTAATGATGATGACTGTTAACAGTTTAGTCGAAATTGTTAGATTGAACTAGACGGGCTATTTTTCAAAGCATTACTCGTTCCATAATCCAATTTACTTACATCAATATAAGCACTAGGTAAGTTATACAGAAATCCGAAACATTCTTCAGTGGCTATCAGTCTAGCTTTCGAAAACCGAGGTCGTCACTAGTAAATTATTGCATTCGTTTCTCCATACTATAGTTTAACACGTCGATTTCGGAGTCTACTCTCTTTGCGGTAACGCTCGAGTTAGACCTGTGGCTCTGCATTATCGTATAAGAGGCTGTAACCATTAGACGACAGAATGACGAATGACATTGTTCAAATTCAAAGTATTTATTCAAAATTGTGTAGCACTACTACAGCTGTTTCACGTCAAATTCTGCTTAAAAGTTTACCATTTTGACCAGTTTTACCATTGTAGCTCAGTGTTCCAATTACTTTAAAATGAAGGTCTTCGACCAAAGAATCCTGTTTGTTATGATTTGCAGTGTTGAAACTTGTATACTGACTGTTGGGCTAGTCCAAAAACTTCTTTTTAAGATGTACTTCGTAATGAAGTCATCCGACTAACATAGATGGACCTGACGCCCTGAAAACTGTAGTAGGGCTTTATCGCTCACATTGGGAGAGGTCAGCAGTAGGTAAACTGCAATGGTCTTATTGATTGATTGGTGATTGATTGTTGCATTAATCAACTCTAATACATTTAAAACTTCATATGGACAGAAAAGCCATATAGTCATCACTGCAGTAATGGACAAGGTATAGATTACATAATTGATTATGGGCACTATAAACCATGTGTTGAACGAATTTTATTGTTGAATGACGAATCGGAGAAGTTTCCGGTCTCAATAAAATTCTGATATGATTGAAATATTGACTACCTACGTTTTATGACGGTTTCGTCGGTGGCGCTGTTGCGTAAATAACGTTAACGTGACGTTAGCTTCACTTACGCAATAGCATAAACGTCATATTTGATTTTTCATTTGATTTGACTATCGTCACCATGTTGTACCAAAGACTACGGTAGAGTTGGGTACGGCAATATGACGACAAATAGACCAGCCGTTTGTCGTGATAAGTTGCCAGCGAAAGTAGCTTAGTGTTTCAATACATCACCAGTGATATACGATTTTATGAAGCGAAGGTACTGTTTAGATTACTTTTCAACTTTGTCAATAAAAGTGCTTATCGTGGTGTCATAGTCATAGTCATTTATTTTTCAATATTGAACAATAAAATTGTTTCTTATTGACGTCAATTTTAATTCTAATTAGTCTAAGTTTACCACCTCTTCCAAGGCGCTGGTCGAGAAGAAACGGCGCAACAAACTCCACTGCGGCATTTTTAGACGTCAATTTATAATATTTATTTTCTAAAAGCTAAATGTAGGTACAAAAAATATATAAAAGGTGCTTCAAGACAAGACACGTAATATTATGTACCCCTAATGATAATGAACGTTAAATGTGTACAATAATAATAATATAAATTAAAAATGTAAAAAGCCCCCGTCTCTCCCCATCACCCCCGATAATTCTCATAAATTTTAAACGGCTCAACCGATTTTCATCAAACATGTCTAAAAACACGTGCACTTGCACCTTTAATTAAAAAAAAAACTACATTGAAATCACTTCCTCCGTTCGGGAGTTATGAAGCCACTGGCAGACAGACGGACACATCGACTTATAACACTCCTCCCTTTACGTCGGGGGTTAATAAATGCTAAGTCCTTTTATATCTTTAATCATCAATCAATACAAAACATTAAATAAACCGTTTGACTACAATAGAAGAGACATTCATTAACCTAAATTGTATAGCGAAATCATTTAGTTTCTCCTAATAAAGATAATGAAAAGCGTATTCCCGAGAACAGAGAACAAACTCAATAAACATCAATTTTACGGCTGCGTACAGAAAATGGTTTGTAATTTAAAAACAATTCGAAGTACGTTGTAAAAAGTTTAATTTCCTATCAATAGCCATTATTGATGGGTTGAGAAACGTGACAGTGTATTAATTCATTCACTAATATTAGCTATGCCTCTAATCTGTAAACATAAAGACGCTTGTCTTGTATATGAAGAGCAGATTAAGTACAAGAATGCCTTACATAACGTATCAAATAATGTCACGTCTGTTTGCTTTGCATGCGTAGGTACTTCACCGGAGCACAGTGAAATGTTTTTGTTGATCGAACGATTAAAAAAAATATTATGTATACAGACGAATTGAGAACCTCCTCCTTTTTCGAAGTCGGTTAATTACATACACAGTTTACCGCTACGGGAGTCTGTTGCTTGAAGTCTGTAAATAATATAAAAAGAAAAAAACGTTTATTATAATATTTCGTTCTGTATATAATATAGGAAGAAAGTCCTAAGGACTCTTGTTATATAGCAACTGGTACCCTCGTGGTGGAGGGCAGGGGTATTGCTTTGCTCTGTGCATGTGGTTGTCACCGTGTCGTCCTCGTGAGGCATCGAGACTGAATTTAAAATTGTTAATATAGTCTAATCCAAACCATGGTAATTATGTATGTAATTATAACTGTCAT
This sequence comes from Eilema sororculum, assembly GCA_914829495.1. NCBI lineage: Eukaryota > Metazoa > Arthropoda > Insecta > Lepidoptera > Erebidae > Eilema > Eilema sororculum. Next base: position 8,969,370 of record OU618553.1, on the reverse strand, counting down.
TAAACAGTTATTAATTATTAAACTGCCACCATTTTACCAATAGAAACTTTGTAATTTAATAATACAACATTGATGAAAGGAATGTCCAACATATACGAATATTTATTGTTGCACCTATTAAAAAAAAGCTTTTCTGTTTCCTTGAGTATTTTATCAAGATATGGTGGTAAATATGTAAAAAGACTCTGCAATTTATCATACTGAGTTACATTTGTATACAACGATATGAAAAAACGGTTGTATTGGTCATTGGGCGATAAAAAAATAATGGTTTAGTACAAGCATTATGTTACTAAGCAATATATAATATGTAGAACAGTTAATTCATTCAGTTATATAGGAACCTACTTCCATTCTTCTTCGTCACTTCCTATGAGTATTATAATTTTGCCAACAAAGATAAAATGTTATCACTCTATTGAAAGTAAACACACAATAACTAATTAATACTAACCTATTGTTGCGTATTAATTGCAACAAGATTTAGCAATTTGTATTGATCTAAGTACAGTCGACAAAGGAGATAAGGTTCCACTTTTTCATATAAAGTTGTATGTCAAGGTGGAACCATATCTCCTTTGTTGACCGTACCTAATAATCAAAGCAACATCATCTGCAAAACTAAGGTGGACATCTAGTATATGACAAACAATGTATGACAAAGCTTTCTTCACGGACCTTGCATTCCATACCTTTTGAGGTTTGTCTATATCGTTCATCACGTTTCAATGTATCACTTTCTATTTCGATTGTAACTCTGCTACATATATAATATTACCAGTCTGCAGATAGATTATTGCAGTCGTGATCAAAACAATCGTTGTACTTCAGTTTCTTGTAATGCACGCATGTGGAATCTCTTGCGGTCATGACATGAATACATAATAATCGATGATATATCGAGTTCAAGACTTAGCTGACCGCATCGATGTTTCTCTGTACTACTACATATTTCGAATAGTTGTTGTAAAAATATTGGTTTTTATTATAAGCTGTCGTGATAATTTATATGATGCATACATACATATATTAATAGTTGAGGGGCTGGTTTATTCCTTGCGCAAAGGATTGGCATTGCCATTCAGCGTGGCAATGCCGCCAGCCTTCTGGCCACCCTCCCGGTTGACGTCGATGGGGAGGAATTCTTTGACGCCTGAACTGCAGTTTTGCACATATCTTGTTCTAGATTTTTATTTATAATAATTATTGAATATTATTATTATGTACATAATTGAAGTTTTCTAAAATAAATAAAGTTAATAGTTGATACATAATAACAAATACTAATAGAGTAATGAATGATAAATTTATAAAAGTATCGATGTGCTTTGTTCTTTTGACACCATAGTTAGACCATGTCTGTCTGACTAGACAGCTCAACGTATTGAATTTTTATTGTTCATAACAGCAATAGTGTGTGTATGGGTGATGGTTTCGACGACGAAAACTTTAGCAAGGTTTTAAAAATATTTTTTTATTATAGAGTAGGCCTCTAGGTAGTTATGCTCCCTGTTGCTATGAGTTATAGGGACGAGGACGCGGCCCAGACTTCCCGAGCTTTTGTTTCTAAACTCCAATGTTTTATTTATCCCATATCGCTTTTAACATTTCCCAAAATAATGAAATTATTATTAAATTCCAAAGTGTTTGGTTGATAGCAATCCATACTAATATTATAAATGCGAAAGTAACTCTGTCTATCTGTCAGTCTGACAGTCTGTAAGTCTGTCAATCTGTCAGTCTGTCTGTCTGTCTGTATGTATGTTACGCTTTTACGACTAAACCACTTACAATGAATTGACTTTGAGACAGGATATGGCTATGTTTGGTCGCGATAACCGACATTCACGCGGGCGGAGCCACGGGCAAATGCTAGTTGAATATATTTCCACTAGGAAGTTTTTAAAAGATCCTGTCTTGTCCTGCGAAAGGATGTGGATGTGGCCCCCATCAAAATCTTCGGGGCCTAAGGACACCTCAAAAACGGCGAGACACCGGCCCTATGACTATTGATGTCATATTATTCTTACTATTGTACGTTGACCTATGAATAAATTAAAATACCATGAATTCCCTATGCCAGTAAAGAAACTAAACTCGCAGTCTACCTCCCCTACTCGGTCTACTCCCTAGAGACATACGATTATTTGATAATTTAATGAAATGATTTAAATATGACGAGAGGAGAGTGAACATAGCAAACGAGGCTTACATTCCTGAATTACAATTCCGTTCTCTTTAATTATGTAAGCTTGTATGAATAAGACAGATTGTCTTGAATAAAGAGTGTACTTTTTAATTGTAATGTATAATATAATTTTATAGACAAACTCTTCATCACTTAAATCATTTCATACCATTCACTTTTTCTGACCAAGTAAAGTTTATGAGTGTAAAAAAAATCATGGGGGATGACGAATCAACTAATGTGAAATGAATGAGAATAAAAGCCGGTCAAGTGCGAGTCGGACTACTGTACGAAGGGTTGCCATTACCATAATTTTTTTTCTGTTTATGTAGAACTAGCTTTTGCCCGCGGCTCCGCCCGCGTAGATGTCGGTTATTACGACCAAACATAGCCTATGCCCTTTCTCATGGTCTAATCTACCCTTATACAAAATTTCATCAAAATCGGTTCAGTGGTTTAGGCGTGAAAGCGTAACATACAGACAGACAGAGTTACTTTCGCATTTATAATATTAGTATGGAAGTATGGATTTGTTGTTAAAGCGGCAACTGAAATACCTACATCATTTGTGTAAATTTCGTTTTCATGTTCGTGTACGGTACCCCTAAAATGAATGTCTCTTGTATGTAAATACAAACCTCGAATTTTTATTTGCTAATGTGTGAAACGAATCGTTGGTAGTAAATATTTATGTGATAGCTATTCGCGCATATGTAAACATAATTATGTATCTGTGTAAAAATGCCGGTTTACTAGTTATTGTGTTACAGACACAAAACTCATATGCGTGAATTCTACGAACGCATAGTAAGATGAATAAGGTTTCAATGTCACTACAAATTTTCAAAGTTAATGATATGCGGTCGTTATCGGATTAATCTGCGACCCGTAGTGTTTTTAACATAGATGTTATACAAGTTTCACACAACATATTAATGGTCAGTTAAAAATACTACATATTTGAGTAAAGTAATTTAAGATTTGTAGACAGCATTAGGTTTTATTTTGTACGGATACACACAGTAACCTTGATTTGACTGTGTCTAACAGGGTCTAACAAAGCACTCGTGCACAAATCTAGTCGTATCGCGTTACCATAATTACTGGTGCGTGTAAATCTATCCAAATCGTTCAATTAATCTGTAAACCAAATTCCTTCGAATGCATTTGCAAGCGAGCAACATTGTACTGGCTTGATTTCTATATCGACTATTTATTCGGTTTTATTCTTCAGTTTTTTGAGGGTTAAGGTATATTTTAAAGAAAATTATTCCATATCAAGGTTTATCGTCCTGGTGCAGCGTATTATGGGACGATCGCATTTGAATTTTGCACAGTTTCATGACGTTATAGACTTGAGTATGTGGTATGAATATCAACTTGATACCTCCACGTAATCCTGGGGAAAAGGTCTTGACAGGCAGACGGTGATCGATCGAACGAAGTGATCCTATAAGGGTTCCGTTTTATCCTTTTGAGGTAATATGTAATAATATGTAATAATGTTTATTGTCTCAAGAAATCAATGAAATACATGGGTTGTAGCCCTAGATCTCACACTAGGATTCCCTGTGTTGTGAGATACTAGTCTCTTTCATTCCTATAAGGATTACATTGCACAGAAGATAATCTGACAAAATATTAAAGAAATAACATAAAAATAAAACAGAGATAGTATTAAAATTACTACATGCAATAATCTACAAGGTACGGAACCCTTTTTTTTTTCGTGCAGAAATCCCCTCGGATACCCCCCTGCCGGAGCCGGAAGGGGAGGTTATGTCGGACTCGAACCAACTAAAACCGCGTGCCGACTGTGGGTCGTGGTGCTAGGCCGGAGGTGAGGTGTCATCGACATATCCCTCGCACCCCGGCTGACCCAGGGCCATCCCTTACGGTCGAGCCCTCCTCGGGAGGGGGGCAACGTTGTCCCCGACTCGCCCCCGGAATGGGGAGGCGCGCTTCTCAGCGCGCCGTCGCCGTGGCCTGCTTCTGCTGGGGTGACAGGCGGCTTCACCCGTCACCCCCAAGCCCGCGCTCATGGGGGACGGAGGTCAGTCAGTGCCCTCCGATGCCCGAGAGGTACGGAACCTTTAAAAATAAGTACAATTTTTACAAACACACAATCAAGCTGTATCGTGGGTTATAGTTTGGAATCCATTTGTTTTATTTTTCCAGAAAAAATGCATTTGTAATTAATAGCTGTGTGCCAGTTTTATAGTTTTTAACGTTTCTGTTATAGCTGCGCCAGTAGTTCCTTTATTACAACAGTTAAACGAAATTACGGCATGTTTTACTATAGCATATGGGGTTTTATTTCACGGAATTTATGTGATAACGTCTTGGGCAAGACCTCATGAGCTATTTTCAACTGCATCCATCGCGGATAGCGAAAGAGCTCCGGAAATGTGTATCCCAATCTCTAATTTAAAAAGGGCATTAGACCGTTCCTACATGGTCGGCAGCACGGGTGGGATGCTCCTGGTATTGCACACGTTCATAAGCCATGATAACCACTTCCATCAGGTGGGCTGTGTACTTGTCTAAGTGGTACGGAATCGTCAAATTAATAAGGGTACGCTCGTTAGTATAGATGCGTGAAATCATATAAAAACTCCGGTTGTTATGTCTACCTGTTTGATATCGTTTTGTGAGTTCGCAGCTTTGCGTCTAATTCTTTGCTTAAAGATGCGTTCCGGAAGTATGTAAGTCTGCCATGATGCCCGAGACGTGCGGCGATGCCAAAATAGCTTCCCGGTTGTGTTATGTTCAAATTTACTAACACATTGTAATCGTACGCGTTTATGTCATTCAATAAATTTACACTCGTAAATTGTTGGTTAACAAGTAACAACTTACCTATGTAATACACAACTTGTTAGTTATGCGTTGTTGTAAGATTTTATCATTTTGCTTATTTGAAGAATTAGGCATAGTGATACAAAATGTTTTTTGAATGAATATTACAAGTATTCAGACATATTTTAGATTGATACTCTTATGTGGTCATAATGGTTTCATTTTCATGCTTTGCCGTTCGATTTTAATCCTAGTAATTTTCAGGACTATTTTTTACCCGACTACGGCGAAGCCAAAAGGAGGGTTATGATTTTGACAGGCTATGTATGTATGTATGTATGTATGTATGTATGTATGTATGTATGTTCATTTGTTCCCTCATAGCTCCTCAACTACTTATTAGAACTGGACAAATGAGGTATCGTTATAAGCGGCTTTATCGTCCGATGGTTATAGGCTATATGATGTGTCACTCAATCATGTGTGGCGCCCTCTAGCACTTATAAGGTACTGTGTTAAAAAATAAATTTGAGATAAATATGCCGTGTTTGGTATCAAATGAAAGGACTTAAGAAGCACATTTCAAATATGTATAAATTATTAGCTTTACCTACCCCCAAAATAATATAAATAAAAAATAAAGTTTAAAACTAAAACCCGACTACCGAAAAATCACGCTTTAAAAAGTAACAAACAAGAAAATATCAAGGATAGCCGTGGTCGTATGCCACTTACTCTGACGAAACAATATATTCTAGGCAAAAGTGGCATACGACCACGGCTATCCTTGATATTTTCTTGTTTGTTACTTTTTAAAGCGTGATTTTTCGGTAGTCGGGTTTTGTCCATTAGCTATCGTTAACGTAATAAAGATCATTTTCTAACATATTTGATATCAGATTCACTTTTTATGACAGTGTTAGACCAAGCCAGTACCTACTATTATCTATTCTGTGACAAAGCATATAAATATTATAAATGAAATACACTCTCTTACCCTGTATGGCTTGCCAACCTTATGAAAATAAACGTTATCTAATTTATTTTTCAGCCAACAAATGCTTAATTACTTTGACTAAAAGGCTCGAACTTTGACCTTAATTTAACGAGTTTTTGATTTCTAGTGACTCGGGTACTTTGAGAAGTTTTGCTTAATAACTTTCCGAAGCTAATTGTTTTCACAATTAAAAATTTTCACAAAAGTTTTGATTGCCTGTAAAGGTCATCAGAATTCAGATGTTTTGTGTTCATGTGACCTTTGTTTCTCGTTTGGTATTTGGGTAAAGTTTACGCACCGGCACGTGCGCGTTCTTCGAGTTTTTTCTCGATGAGTATAACGTTGCAAGAATTCACCTTTTAACCTTAGAAATTATATAAATATTTGAGTTAAGAGGTTACCTAGAGAATCAACGGTAGTTCGTTAATTAGTGTGCAATTCAAGGTTATGCTTATAACGTTTACGTAAAACAATTTACGTTACATATCGTACTTAAAGAAAAGAAATTAACTTGTATATGTATAGGACACGTCAATTTGACTTCTCCTCGTCTGATAGGAAGCTGAAGACAAAGTCTAAGGAAAGAGGGTCACAATTATAGACACCTATGATATAACAACGGTGGTCCTCAGCTTTATGGTGTCATCAGATGCATTAGCAGAAGCAGTTTAAAATTGAGAGTACCTTATGTGAACTGTGAGAGATTCACATCTCCTAAAGCTGTTATTGATCAATATCAATGAGTGTTGTCATCCTTAACTTACAAGTACCTGCAAAAATGAAAAGATAACATTGACAAATGTTTTTCACATGCATCTCTAGTCGATTGGTAGTGTCAAATGTGTTAATTTGTGATAAAAGCACACTTAGTGGTAGAGCAGTGTACTTTTTCTTAGTAGAGAGTAGAAACTTACTTTCTAATATTCTACAACAAATGAGATCGTGAAATTATTTTTCTGCATCAACGATAACGTGGTACGTGGCGAATTTGGAAAATTTTAATATTTATGAAATCAATGCGACACGTCTGACCTGCGGCTGCGATAGAAAATAATATAGTAAATCGAATGAAAAACACTCGAATATTCCAGCACTCAAGTACCGATGTTTTAAGGGTTATTGCCTACTCTACCAAATGAAATAAACCGTAAACTTCAATATAATATTCCAGTACCCCTTATGGGCTCGTAATACCCCACAGATTCTTGTAATAATATTTTCATAACTTGAGTTTATATCTTGGATAGGGGAAGGATTTTGGAAACGATACATCATAACACGTAATCCGTCAACCGAACGATAACTCTATTCAGTGAGGGTATATTCACGATTTAAATTTCTTTTCAAGTGTATGGTATTATTGCAAGAGAGTTTATTATTCCTAGGAGAAGTATATTAAACTCGTAACATAACTCATAAGATATTATCTAATGACTTCGAGTTGGTATATAGACTAGAGAGTAATGGAATCCTACTAATTTTAACAATGTAAAAGAAATTTTCAGCAAGAATCTTAAATTTTGAAAGAATAGCGAATTTTTTTCTGCGTATAAAGGTTCTTGTTTGCTCGTGATACGGGACTATGATTGCCATGATAGAAAGAGGCAGTGGCCTAAAAGAGAAGACGAAGAGGAGGAGACGAGGATTGAAAAGGGTATGATAAGGTGGTTTGGGCACGTTGAACGAATGAGCACGGAGCGAATGAGCACGGTGCGAATGACACACCAGGTATGTAAGGCACATGTGAATGCTCAGACCAGCCGGGGTCACAGTACACACATAAGCGAAATGAATAAAATTTTGGATAAAGGGCGGGTCAAAAGTACACGAATCCGGCGGGCTTGCTTGAATGGATTAATGACAGTGGAGGAGGCTTGTGAAGTAGTAAGTATAGAGTCAAATGGCGGGCTGTTGTCTCTGCCTACCCCGGGGGAAATAGGCGTGAGTGCATGTATGTACAAAGTGGCTTACATGGCCTCGAATACTTTACCACCGTATTTTACACTCACGTTGAGATGTGCACAAAATGCGTCAAACTCCCTAAGAGTTACTCGAAAATTGCATAGTGATCGATCTTATTCATTTTATGGTAGTGAGCGTCTAATCATGGTGTGGAGCACAGTGGTATGGAGTATAGACAAGAGGACAAGGGGAGTGTTTAATGTGGTTATGGATGACGTGTATTACAGAGGGAATACCCCAGCAAAGCTAAATGAATCGTGTAAAAGATGACATGGCACACATGTGGGCGAGTTCCGAGATGGCGACAGGAAGCTATGTAGGAAAAAAAACGTTGCATCCGATGTCCACCTCGATTAGTCGGAACTACATTAATGGCGTAGGAGATTTTTATTATTAGCGGTCGACTGTGTGTGTGTGTGTGTGTGTGTGTGTGTGTGTGTGTGTGTGTGTGTGTGTGTGTGTGTGTGTGTGTGTGTGTGTGTGTGTGTGTGTGTGCGCGCGTGCGTGCGTGCGTGCGTGTGTGCGTGTGTGTGTGTGTGTGTGTGTGTAGTGCAAACAATTTTTTTTTTCCAATCAAACATTGTATCGTTTATACCATGCCACCCGTTGAACTTGTTTTTTAGCTACTGTCCCGGCAAACTTCGTTTCGCCTTAGAAATGAGAATCAATTAGCTGTATCAAATTCTCCTAATTATTTTGAGAACGGAAAGCATTTCGATTCGGGCGCCATACGCCCACGGAGCTCCCGACACTATTATAGGTCACCGGGGCCCATACTTACACCTATGGAGCCTTTATACCTATGGGACCCATACAACCATATACCTCTACGCTCAAGGGACTTCATACTACCATAAACCATCAATTTTTCGACCTAATAAAAAAATAGCCACCATAAATTTTTTCGCGGCCCAAGCAACGGGCATTTTGTTAAGAGGGGGTATAAAGGAAAATTGCCGATCTTTGATTTGATTTTTATACCCGAAAGTGTGCCACAAATGAGCTTGTTTTTTTAACCCCCGACGCAAAAACGACGGGGTGTTATAAGTTTGACGTGTCTGTGTGTGTGTGTGTGTGTGTGTGTGTGTGTCTGTCTGTGGCATCGTAGCGCCCAAACGGATGAACCGATTTGGATTTAGTTTTTTTTGTTTGAAAGGTATATTAGTCGGGAGTGTTCTTAGCTATGTTTGAAAAAAATCGGTCCAAGATGGCCGCCGCCACAACATGTTGGAATACAAATTTCTTTATAATTCCCTCAATATGGGTATCAAATGAAAGAGCTTGACTAGTAGATTAATTTAAAAAGTATAAAATAAAAATTAAATTAAAAATTAAAAAAACCCCCGTCACAAAAAACACCAAAAAGTTGAAAATAAATGAATAAATTTTAATTCAACGGTTGCCATGTCGGGGGACCGTAACTGGTTAAGTACTCCTTTATATCGTAAGGTCCCCCGACATGGCAACCGTTGAATTAAAATTTATTCATTTATTTTCAACTTTTTGGTGTTTTTTGTGACGGGGGTTTTTTTAATTTTTAATTTAATTTTTTTAAATAGAAAATACGTTATATTTAAAAGGTACACAATTTGGTGAAAACATAAAATAATAATATTTTGTCGATAAAATAAGATCACAAAGTTAGGCCTAATTTTTGATTAAAATTAATTTATTTTCAAGATTATTCATATAACTGAGTCAATTTTTATGTACAAAGTATGAAATTATAAAATCTAGTGACTCAATTTTTCACTTTGTTAAAATTATCTGGAATTTACGAGTAATTTAAGAAAAACCGATTCGGCGCTTACGATGTTCTTATTCCGCGCATAACGGTCTCTTGCTATCGCACCTGACACGTGGTGCCGGCCATCTGTTGTTTCATCAATTAGTCGGGCTCGCCCCGTTGAGACGAGGGGACTGTTTTTCTGTTTTCCGTCGAAAAAGTTCGTCGAAATTATGGGAAATAAAAAAAATCAAAAGATAAACTCTAAAAAAGAATATAAAATACTAAGAATTCAACTCATGGCTAATTATCGAAAGTAATATTTCTTTATTTTCTTTAGTTTGTTACTAAGTACAATTTTTGTATCAACCGTTGCCAGGCAGCCCGGGTGTAGTATATGAAAATCAAATAGATGTCTTAGACCACCTCGCTTTTGAAGTATGTAACTAATGTTATTTTTTATAGCAGTAATATAATTTATATTTTGCGAAAGTACTTATACATTGTATTATCAATTTTAATGCTTTTCAGAGTTGCTTCAGCTCGTAATATAACATAAGCTGATGAATCAAAATAATAAATAATCAAAATCATGTAATAAAAATAAGTAAATACGGTACCTAGCTCATTTACTCATTAGTATTTGAGATGATCTTTCTTATTTATTTATTTAAACTCGAATTAATACAGTTTTTAACTATGAAATCACATTTCTAAAATCACATATGTCGAGCAAAATGACAAAATTTCGTAAACGGCCTCGTAATATCCACATTATTGACGTCATATTCATAGAAAAGCTTCAACTCTTTTTGTATTTCTAATTATAGATTAAAAATATATTTTTTCAAATTAAATTTCTACAGTGATCGTCTACTTTTATGAACTGAAAGTAATATCTTTAGGCGTCTTGAACCAATTTCAGTATGAAATATACATTTGTTTACCTTATTCTTATCTACCTATAACAAAATTGAAAGTATATTACATGTAAGCATTTTGTAATTATTATTGACATAAATATTTCTATAATTTACTTTTTCGTATTATTTATGCACTACCTGTAAAATTATTCAGCGAATCGTCAGAGTTCTTAGGGAGATTTTATCTAAAACACAACAAATTATAATAATACAGTGAAAATTTATTAAAATTTATATCGTGATAAAAATGTCTTAATGTAAATATTATGTAAATCGTCATTTCAAAAAATATGCATTCATTTTTTGACCACTATATTTTAAGCTGTTTATTAAAGCTAAGCTGATTATTTTTATTTTACGGGATCCTGCCTTTTCGCCGACTTGCCAACCAACGTTTCGCCTATTTTTTACTTTGACGACTAACGATTGTCAATTTTTTGTATGACAACGTTCCATTTGGTAGAATTATTGTTAAGCTGATTGTAGAATTATTGTAATGACAAAAAACGTTTGGGGCATTTATCTTTTGTCAAGTTATTTATTAGGCCAGACAACTTTTAGACGAATAACGTTTCGCCTGTGTAACAGTTCCCTTTCGTACATTGATATAATGTTAAAAAAAAAACAATTTTAGTATGCTGATAAACAATGCACGAGCCGAGCGAGCGAAGCGAGCGTGCCGCGGCAGCGGCCGGTGAAGTACCGGAACCAAATCGCTTTTATTTCACTACACAGGGCATTTAAATATGTTACATCGGTATAAACAACTACATGAATATTACGCTAACTAAAACATTCGCTACTTGAAAGTTGGCATTTTGAAAAGTGTCATCCTAAAAGGAAGACCAAATGTAAAATTGGCAACTGTGAGGTTGGGTAAAAAAACAAAATGATATCACAAATTGGCAAATGATTATTCTGCGAAATGAAATTCTGCGAAACGTTAGTTGGCAAAAGTGATAATCGGCTGAATAATTTTCGGCGAGAAGACAGAGATCCTTATTTTACAAATCGCACTCATTTTATGTATCACCAAATATAAATTTATATATTAATATATTAATTTATTAATATATCGATATTCTTTGGCGAGTATCAGTAGATACTCGCCAAAGGACATCGATATAATCCTAGAATGATCCGCGAGGCTATTGAAATTATAAAACACCCAAATTTTAATAAAGAGGATGGATGGAACGTACCACCAGCTTGGGACCCAGTCATCACTTAATCAAATCCAGTAAGCAGCAAAATCCAGCAAAACTAAACAACGCAGTGAGCTCATTCTGCGTAAATTTGCAGCAGCCGTCGGTTTAAAAAGTAAATAATAACAAATATACGCGATAGAATCCCTAAAAAGTGGTTTTATTTCAATGCTTATGTTTATTTTACAAATCCCACTCATTTTATCTATCACCAAAAATAAAATTATTGTGTGTTCAAAGTATACCTTATTATAGATAATGATCCAGCTCGTACTTTGCCAAATTTTATCTGATTATTTTGGGTATACTGTGCGCCTGCGTACTAAACACAGCAGTTAGCTGCCACACAAAATACTGCGGGGCGACAGACGTGTGGACAGGCGAGAGCGGGACGTATGAAGTGTGCGGGTGAAATCTGAATTTTTTCTAGCTTTATGCGCCCTCTTAATTCAGAAGAATGTCTACTAATCACCCTCTGACGATATTTGCACGTATTATGTCAATTCTATAGCAAACGTCATATAACATAGAAGAATATCATACAGCAGTATTAGAATAATAAACACATTTTTTTCCAATTCGTATTCCAAATTCAAAATTTAGACATGGCGTATGTCGATGTATTCTTAAATTTTGTAATTTTCCGCGCAATTTTCTTCCTTTTTTCTTTCATAAGAACCTTATCCTAACATTAACGAACACAACAAAAAAAGAATTAGCGAAATCGGTTCAGCCGTTCAAGCGTGATGTCGTGACCAAGGGAAATAGGGGTTCATTTTTATATATATATAGATTTAACATTCATGCACACACAAAGCAATTTACAGAACATACAATGGATGTTGTAAGGTTGGTACATTGGTACTGCTTATTTCTATAAGAAATTTCTCCCAGCAGACCGGCGAGAGGAGATCGTGACACATAAGGAAAATAGGTGTGATTGTGTGTACAGTAATTGGAACTTGTGTTAAACATTTGTTTTCCATTATGTTATTGTTTTGTTTCTTCCGCATACAAAACAGCAGACACATGTATTATATTGAATTAAACAAGTATGATACAACTATTGTCTAAAGTTGTATACTTGTATACCTATGAGTATAAACGTAAACTACAAACATTGAATCAACTTGTAGAAGGTATGTTATGTATTGTACCATGGTGTAAACGAGGGGTAACGCAAACAATACTATATCGCACAAATAGAATCAATATCGTTGTGTGGTGTGGTTACATGCAGCTTACAGTGGCATGACATACTAGACACACATGACTGTTGGGTATGGTCAAGTTAGATTTAATACTGCGTTGCGGCGACTACAGATTGTTCGCGTATTTAGTAGTATCACTTCTTTAATAATTACCTAATTACGTGGTATAAAACATAAAAGACACATATTAAAATTAAAAAAAAAAAAGAATTGTCTTACCATTGTATTTCGCACTTACTACCGTGTCGTAAAAGACACACCAACTTAAAACAAAATGTTGAAGGAGATTGAGAGGGAGCATTAATCAGGGTAGCATGACAATCCCGTATGCATAAAAGCAATGTACAGTCGACAAAGGAGATACGGTTTCACTTTTTCATACATAGTTGTATGTAGATGCCACCCTATCTCATTTGTTGACTGTACAAGCACAGTGCAAGATAGATGCACTATAATGCATGGTTGCGAAAATATGTCGAATAAAAGTATTACTAAACGTGAAAGAACATTTTGTATTATATTATATTATATAACCCTAGATTTATTACATGAAAGTCATGAAATGGGAGGTAAACATGCTAGCACGCGATGCAAGTGATGTTGCAACACACAACGTTAATAGAAAGACCATCGTTTCTATTTTTAACTTTACTTGAATTCCTTGTCTATAATTAATCTTTAAGCACCTATATATTTCATTTTCGGCCAGTTTCTCCATTTTACATCCTATTCTGACTATAGGTACTAACTCTAAATTCACTTTCATTAATATCACTTACTAACGGCCGTTCCCAATATCATACTTACAGTTGAAGATAGATAGCAACAGTCAAATTTGACGTATCGGCTGTTTAAATTCAAAACATGGTAACTGATTTTTTTTGCGGGAAAGCGCATCGCGGTATAATTTTACTTTCCGAAATTGGTGTGAAATAGGAGTTACTATGTTTTGAATTTAAACAGCCAAGCACTTTATCCGTAGATGCGATCTATCTTTAACTGTCAGTATGGCATTGGGAACGGCGCGGCGGTAAATGAGTAAGGTTAAAAGACTGTCACTGATCGGAAAGCTTGCTTATCGATAACGTTCTCGTGGCAGGAGTAGTATAACAAATACTACTCCTGCCATAATCTTACTACACCGACAAAGAAATCGATTAGTTGACTGTTCTAAATATACGACGCCTTTGTCAGACGACCTATAAAGAAAGTAAATTTTATGGCATTGGCAACACTGGTAGGGCTGTGGTTGAGCAAAGAGTATGCAGTCGCTCTAATTCGATTATACCGAAACATTATCCCTACATTCTAACCACTTTATGTAATGCAATCGTTTGCCTAGCAGGGGAGTAGGGAATTACGTGTCGGTCATGATCGATTTATTTCTAATAGGATTTTCCAACGACGACTTAAGCCTTACGACTTGAAAAGGGGATTCTATTTTGAGCATAAGAATGTAAAGTACTATGTGTTGTCTTCAGAATTAGGTAACGGCCACGTTTGTATTCATTATTAAATATGTGTTTTTTGTGTTTTTACCACATAAATTGTACCTTTTATTTATTGTAAATATCCTTGGTGAACAATAAAGAATTTTTTATTTTATTATTATATTTTTATTTCACTCGGGTTTCTTGCTATTGATAGTTTGTTCATCAGGGATTAAGAGAAAATGAAAGCTTTTTGTTCACACAACCGCTAGTTGTGTTTGTATTGAATTGAACGTTTCTGTGTGAATCTACACATGTAAAGGTCGTACATATAAATCAATCGTTGATATTATGACGGTATAGCCACAGATTTATTACCAAACAGAAACAATGCTGTTTTTGCTCAATTTAACACTTTTATTGCTAAGAATATAATTCTTTGCTCTCACTGGCAAAATTAACGATAATGTTGTTTGTTGACTACATGTTGGGCGAACAGGATAAAATACGAAAAACGACATTGCTACTAAAATAAACCACAGTAGCTGTATTTTTGTTAGTAATTAATAATAATTAAGATCTGGTCATAAAGATTATAGATTTAGATTTAGACAGATTTTATAAAAGTATACATGCGGTGTTTACCTTTAATTAATTGTAACATTGTTTGACTGAATTTCTTATAGCATTTTTAATGCTAACTTTAAAGTTCGAAAAACATCGGAAAAATGAAACGCTCAAGTGAGACTTGAACTCACGACTTTTCCCTTACAGGGGGAATGCTCTTCCAACTGAGCTATTGAGCCACACCTGATTAATTTCAAAATTTTCCTTCTCTTTATATCCGTCTTTAAGGGCGACGGTGGTGCCATCTACCAACATTCTTACGAACTGTTGGAAACAATGAATGATTTTTCAACCATATTTAAACTTTGAATTTTGATGACTCCGCCCGAATATTTGACTGAATTTTTTATAGCATTTTTAATGCTATCTTTAAAGTTCGAAAAACAATTGTTGGTAGACCGAAATAAATAAATAAATAAACAAATTGAGCTTATGTAAATGAGAATAGACAGTATTCTCTAAAATAGTTTAAATACACAATGAACACAAATGACCGATCAGCTGTGACTATAGTGGGATGGGACAGGTAAGACAAGTTGCTCCGTTATCTGTTGATGCAAGCACAAGTAGCTAGTACTTACCTTATACTATCATCAAACTAAATCCACTTCCAACACAAGTAATAGTTAAGCTAGAAGGGTTAGATCACTAGTAATCGTGTTCTATGTAAGAAAAAAAGAAACAGGTATCTTAAAACTGAGTAAGACATTCGTTATTATTACAATACCGCACAACTATAATTTATTCGACAAGGTAAAATGTTCGAAAATTCAACCCTGGCGCAGATAACTAAAAGCATTCTAGCAAATAAAGAATTTGAATTTGTCGTGGTCGCAACCATAAATTATTAACAAAGGTAATGTAAATAATACCTAAAGATGGAAATCAAACAATCGTATCGCCTGTGCGGAAACGCTGATGGTAGTTCACGAGAGCAAACATTTTCAACAAAAACATCTTATGTCAGTGTGTTACGCCGACTTATACAACACCACACAAAGGTTTGCACTTGTACAGCTTCCCATACGTCTAGTCGCCAGCATTGTAATCTTTCTTACCTCTAAGTGTGAATATAACACCGAGGCCCTATTTTTTATACTACTATAGTGTCAAATAACGGCCCATCTAATGGTGAGTGTTACCTATGGTTGTTCTTAACACTAAAGGTGTCGTTTATTGTAGAATGCTGTGCAAGGACTAGCTGGTAGTCTGCCAACTAAGGTATATAAAAAAGGAAGTGATTGCGAAGAAGAATAGATCTCACAAAACGCGGAATATACTGCTGATAAAACATCAGCATGTTAAGTGAACTTCGTTTAATAAAACGACACAGTGACTGACACTGTGTAAAGGCAGTTCTAAAAGCCCTGTTTCTAAGGGTTAGGATTCGTAAAAAAGAAATTCATCGAGAATCAAAGAAATTCAATACACAAAGGTCCCCATCAAAAAACTATTGAACTGAGGAACTGATAGACGTAGCAAGGAATCGTTGGATAGAAACAGCTCAAAACTGATCTCCCTATCGTAACAGTGGTTTCTGTTCAGCAGTATGATCATGATAATAAAGGCGAAATACGGACTATTTCCATTTAACAAAGCCTAAAGTTTACTATTCCATTGTTACTTAGTTATGAATGCAATTTTACGGCAATTAGAAATTCAACACGTTCATGTTTTGGTGCGATCTTGACATTTGAAGCACTAAATAGTGATGAATTTTACAACTCATATCCATAAAAGTAATAAAATGTTATTTTTGTATACAAACAACCGACACAAATGGTCATTATAACAGTTACGATATTTTTAAATGACCCGTAGAATTGTGATTATTTATTAAAGAAGATATTACAGCTATACCTATGCACTTGTTGGCGATTTCTTTCGCTAGACTAAACTTGTTTATTTAATGCATTACAACATTTAACTAAGTTTCGTATTTTTTGTAAATCGGGTATGTATTAGTACTTTTACAATATCGATTTCATGTCGTTAGCCTATATTAGGGTCATGTCCATATTGAAATGATTGAATGAGTCTTTGGCAATACAATACGTAACTAACTACAATTTAATTTAATTTAGACTCATTGTCATATTGATTTACTTAAATCATGCAAATATCATAAAATAAAAAATCCGAAATATTGTTTACATTAAAAATATTGAAAAGTATAATGGAACTATAGTTGTATAGCTGTGGGAATAAAACCGAAAGGCACAAGTACGTTACGATTGTTTCTGATAAGGTTCTCACGGAAGTTTAACCTTTCCCATCAACGATTAACGCTTAATAGGCATTACTACTAAGCACTTATTGTTTCAGTCGCTGAGAGCTAATACCTTAAGGACAAATCTTTATTCAAACAACGCGCATTTAGGCTTGTCGCTGTTGTCAACATAATTTCCCATACAAACTTACGTAACCTTTGATTACATCTTATCTAGAAGCCGGCCGTGTTGTTAATGTGTCAACAAAACCGGCATATTTGACAGGCCTGTTACCGGTATCTATAAAATATGTCACAGAATTTCGCCTTATGCACCCCTTGGTTCCCTTGTCACGCTACGTTACATTTCCTGTAAACTCTAACAAATATAACGATACACCGTTGTTAATAACATACTTTGGCTTTAATAATAGCATACATATATTTTGCAATAAACAAAATATCAGAATTAATAATTGTATTATTCTAAAGAAACATTCTGTATTTATTACACTTGAAAAAAGCTTATTAAATTATCACATTGTGTTGTTCACATACATAGAAGGTAACATTTTTGTAAAACGAATATTTAAAGCGCGCACTAATTGCTTAAAAATTACACAAAGTATTTTCTAATAACTTTATTTAAATATGGTTTAATAACGATGTTACGCGGTATGCCTGAACTATTTCCTCAAATATTGAATCGGCAATTACGTGAAATCTGGCGTGGATGGCTCGTCGTTATGACGTTCATCAATATTTTCAACGTCATCTTGTCAGTCTCTAATCAAGTTCATTCATCAAATATCACAAGTAACATGAGTATATTTGTTACAGTTACAATGGCTACCTGCCAGCAGGAGAGCGCGGTCGACGTCGCAGCAAATTCGTGCTTTACCGACGGACTCAGCCTAATGGAGTTAGGCGCTCAAAACACTACGTGGTCAAGACTCCTCACAGCAGCAAGGCTATCCTCGACGCAAGCCAGCACTCAATCTCATACACACTCAGCCGAAGTCAAGCGGTTATTGTTGAGTACATGGAAGATCCCGACACAGATATGTTTCAGGTAAGAATACTTATAAAGTTACTCTAATATTGTATTTTGTAATTTTAAATTGGAAGGAATGCAGTTGCGAAGTTTTAACTAATAGATAAGAATGCAGGAGTTATGTAGCTGAATTATTTACCTCATCAACATTTAGAGAATGTAGACATGTACATAATACTATTCTATTTGCACACAAGTTTGACGATTTTTTAACTTAATGTACTTTTATATTTTGATTTGTATATTACCTATTAGAATATTCAACTCCCCTTATCACCGAAGGCATTAGATCTATGTCGAAGTCGAAGACAAACCAACTTAAGCTACATGGTGTCTCCAGAGAGGCAGTTACCTCATGCCTTTTCACTTCATAGCATGGTTCCTTCTTATTCATGGTTGAAACCTGTTTAATAATGTTTACATATAACTTCAAAAAGTTTAAAATGATCATAGAACTCTACATTTCTCATTGTTTCGAGCTGTATAATAATAACAAATAAAACAATGAACCTTCTAAATTATATCTACTAGCCAGAGACAAGCGCCATTAATTTATAACCCGTGTGTCATACAGGGCACGTCTCGTTTCCGCGTGACCTTTGGTCCTCTCTCTAATATGATATAGAGAGTAATTATGTATTTTCTAATGCATGTGAATGTTTTTGTGTTATGATCACAATAACGTTTATTAAAAACTTAATGCCACCTGTGTATACAAAATAACTACAGTACACACTATTGTGCCCGTGGGTTTACCTGACCAAAAATGTTGGGACTAGTTATCATTTCATGGATTGAATTTTCAGAAACGCTGAAATAGCTATTTTTCATTTGAATATTTTCATTGAACTTTCTATAGTGCAGGCTATTAAAGCACCAAGCTTGTATCCCATTAGTTCTTGAATTTCAATTTGAAGACTTTAATGTAGGGTTTCAAATACATGTTGGCACTGAACGAATTTACGACCTCTACTTATGCATGACATCCATACTATAATATTATAAATGCGAAAGTAACTCTGTCTGTCTGTCTGTCTGTCTGTATGTTACGCTTTCACGCCTAAACCACTGAACCGATTTTGATGAAATTTGGTATAGGGGTAGAGTAGACCATGAGAAAGGACATAGGCTATATTTGGTCGCGATAACCGACATCCACGCGGGCGGAGCCGCGGGCAAAAGCTAGTATGAAATAAAAATGTCAGCAGAACTTAAAATCTCATACTTTATCTATCTATATAGAAGTAACACAGAGAAATTAGGATTTTACGATTAGTTTACGATTTTTTTTACGATTAGTCTACATGTAGAATTCCTTGTCAAAAATTAGGCATATCAAGAAAGGATAGTTAGTATGTATACCTATATACAATACACTATCTATGATACCACACTAGACAGACGCGAATGACAATATCGATTAAATAGCCTTAGCAGACAAAGGTTATCGATGTTTACTACGCAGAAAAGAGCATCGTTTATTACGTTTTGTTGTCGTCATCTATATTGATACAGGTATACAAATGACTGCATTATATTAATTTTCCTGTTAGATAACACGATGGCCATGCTTCTAGGACTACGTGACAAAATAACCGTAGCTAGCAATTACTATCCGGTTACAAAGTATGGGTTTTCCAACTTATTCTTGAGGCAAACCCACATGGACTATTTGAGTCACGTTTACAGTCACTACTTCCTAATAAAAACAATTAATTTATCTTACTAATATTATACATTCGTCAAGTTTGTATATGTACATGGATATTTGTTAACCAATCACCTCAACAGAAGAATATAATCGAAATTTGGGATAGATATAGATTTTCTGGATAGCACACAGGCTATCCCGGGAATATTATTCCTGTTGATCGCAGGCAAAAGATAGTTAGCTTCTACAACGTAGTAAACAATTCAGTCTGTAGACCCTTTAATGAAGTATACAAAGAGAAAGACGATGTTGAAATTATAAAGTGTTCTTATCGGCCAACAGACATTGTCTGTTTGTACTACAAGACATCGTAGCGATGTGTACAAAACGATTGCTAAATGAGGACGTGTGTTGAGCATACCGACTGTTTTTGAAAACAATTTGAACGTCCGCAACATTAAGGTTGTCTCGCTACAAATGCTTCGATCAAAAATAAGTAACCCAATAATACGTTTTGGTTTTATGCCAGACATCGTCCAATGGATTCGTGGACAGTTTGATTTTAAAACATTTTAATTATTCAGGTTGTTGATGAGAATTGTTTGAATTTGTATTGTATAAATACTCAGATCAACGGAAAAGTGGCTCTTCACGAAGTCGGCAAAGGAGATTTGGTTACACTTTTTTAAAAGTTGTATGTAAATGTGCAACTGTATCTTTGTCGACTGTACATAACACACTATTGCTGCACATCAAAAGTGATTACACCGGACAACAATAATGAATCGCAATAATATTTACTGTCTATACGCGGCTACAGCAGTACTTGTATAGATTGATAGAAAAATAACAATAAAAACAGAAAAGATAAGAACAATATGGTTATCCTATCGCTATTTTTAATAAAATAGATTACTAAACTTGCAAACCTGTCTGTTGATTTAGATTGCGTTGTTTACGTTTTGCGTTGCGCGTGAGTCGGCTTGTTTACTTGTCGCAGGCGTGTCGCGGCGTCTGCGTCTCTCATATCTAATCGGCGCATGTGGGTTAGTGCCCCCCGGGAGAACAATGCGTTGGTCCCTACAACAAGCGTCAGTGCATGACCGCATGCGAAGCCCGTACTGTATTATCAGATTGGGGAAAATACTGGCGGGTTTGATAACGTCTTACTAAACAATCTTCTGTCATGAGAAAAGTTAAAGTTTGGGAAAGAGAAATATGTAATACTAGCTTTTGCCCGCGGCTCCGCCCGCGTGGATGTTGATTCCGGCAATTATTAGACTTTTTCTCGCCGTAAAAACCATCCTTGAACATCAACGAACATTTAAAAAAAGAATTGACCATATTGGTCCAGGCGTTGTTGAGTTATGCGCTTACCAACACATTTAGCGATTCATTTTTATATTATAGATTAACAAAATTACCTAAAATTCAAGACGTGTCAAATATTACTTTTTCTATTGACTTTTAAAGTTTCAATTTCAAATATGTAGTTAATCGGTATTGCAAGATTTACAAAAATACAAGGCAGAGCAAATCCACAACACGCGGCGCAGTGACTGAGTTATATGAGATGATCACTTAATTAATTCATGCTATCCATATGGTCACATAAACGACCAAGTCAGCTAATTTTTGCTTCCATATGTTCCAGAAGGGGTTCGTGATCCTTACTAAAAGTTGCTTTAAAAATACTGATATCGTTTGCAAACAAATTTGCTCTGTATGTCGGTGGTTATTACATCCGTCATATATTTAGAGCAAACCTTTACGGATTTAAAGTTCCGGTATAATAAAATATAATCAACAACATTGTAGCAAATTGTTGCAAATTATCTAAGAGCAAATTATTGTGAGCAAGATGTTGATTTGTACAGTCGTCAAAGGAGATACGGTCGCACTTTTTCGTGTAAAGTTGTATCTAAGGGTGCAACCGCATTTCGTTTGTCGACTGTACACCAGGGAAATGGTTAGAATTCTTTACTAATGATCTAAATACATTTATATACTATACTTCTAACTAGTAGAGTTAACCTACAGACTACAGTAGATATAGTAATATGAGAACATAGTTCGCTTCACTAACGGGTTATTTCACTGAGTAATGTTCTGAAGAGTGCAACTACTAGCTGCATACTTCAGAATATTACTCACTAGCTTACAGATAGATATCACTTAGTTTCTTACTAAAACTATAGAACCGCAAACTTATTACTATTTTATGTGACTATAGTATTGGTAATTGAATAGATTTGTCCTCTGTATATTATTGTTATTGTGCAATCTACAAGGCTTAATATAATACCATTCACTCCAATAAAACTAGATTGTTCACGACACGACGTATTTTTTACTAAGAGTTTTTTTCGTAAATACGAGTTTTAAGTGTCGAAGCTGGACGTGGTTGCGCCCGCGCTTGCTAATTTCTATGGCGCGTTGTAGTTCGTTGTCGTTGCGGTCGACGCACTGTTCCATATCCTGTTCATTTGATTGAACGCCATTTCCATTGTTGGGTACACTTATCATCAGAAACTTGCCGGCACAAAGAACTATAATATTTATACCCAAAATATATTAATTTATTCTACTCGCAAGTATCAATACTATGTTTACCGGAAGGAACGGGTCGAATATTAGCATACACTGCGTCATTGTTTACGCATAACAACTCATGAATGAAAACATTTTCTGACAAAAACTTCCTCGACTTCAATATATCTCGTTCGTATTCGAAGAGCTATCAACAAGTATCAAAATATGCTATCAGCTAATAAAATAAGTTGTTCTTAGTCTGTTAGTTTTTGCGGATAAATGTAATGGTCGAGAAACATTGACTGAATTGAAGGTCTTTCTTACAAATGACTGCGCATATCAAACGGAGAATAGATTTAACATTGTATAAATTGTATAATTTATTTAGATAAAGCTGTTCGGTATTTGTAATGGAGTCACAGTTAAATGAATCAATAATCTTGATGACAAGTACTGACGGGCCAAATCGCACAAACCTTAATTTTAATATTATTTTTGAAATTGCTGTGGTGTACGGTATGGGGTCTCACCAAGATCTTGGAAGCCCAAGCCGCTCACAAGCCGGTACACAAGTTTATTAACGGCTTATTAGGTTCTGGTGAATGCTTACTAATTGGTTCTGGTTACAGTTTGTTAATTAGTGATATGATAAGGTATGATTCCGAAGGTAAACGCGTACGACAGCGGCAGACGCATGCAGCTGATAATGATATGTGTAATTCATTGCGGCTTCTCAATGGTCCCTTTATCCGTATCGAAGTTTAACAAGTAATGTATGTGCTGCATGTGTCGGCAGTTGTCGAATGCGGTTGGCTTCGAAATAATTTCCTTTAGTGATTTGATGGGTAGATATAAAATAAACATACAAACATGTATCTAAAATTAAGCTTATGTTCCTTTCTCTGGGCCATGTGTTGTCGCCCATGTGGTTGGAGAAGTGAAAGTCAGGCTACGGTTTATACTAATGTCTTTATAGACTACCTTCTAACTGCACTCCATAATAGGGAAAACCACTTAATATTTTCTGCCATACGAAAAACTGCAAAGGACTCATTCACTTTAAAAGAAATTGATTGCTGCTTTATAGGTCTCTGGTTGATGCTTGTATGAATACTGACTAACGAACCGGTGCAGAGCTATAAATTTAACATGCATTCATAAATTCACATTTTTCATCGTTTTGGCGTGTGAAAATATCATTGCAGTTTATTTCAAAGTGTTGAAGCAAAACTTGTCAGCTCAATATGATTGTATTATTTGAACACAATTTACAAAAATAAACCCATAACTCTTTTCAAAAGTAAGCTGACTCATAACAAACCCTTTAGAATAACTGCCAGCGTGGCTATCTAAAGCAGCTTAGCCAAATGGTCGAGCACGCGGGGATGGTTATCGTAAAAATTCAGTGGTGCATCATCTTTGATGGAGCTAACGAGGTGACACATGACGTCACAGATGACCCGATCCCCATGTCAACGAGGGAGGGGCGTGACGTCACACCAGGGTGGGAGTAGAGACGGCGTGGTTGGGCCAAGGACGTCGCCGGGCCGACCGGCGCGCAACACCCGTCGCAATCGATACCGTGCCTTGACAACCGCGATCTGCAATGAACAGCCTATCATCATACCTAGCCTAGAATGTTATTTCTAGACCTAAAAACTGTTAATCTATAACCACAGGTGGGATAATGCCCCCAGAAGAGCAAAACCATAACTACCTAATTTGTAATCATTAATCATCCATCAAATCCACTTTGTAGTCCCAAAATAGCGCTATAAACCTTCAGAATGGTTATTACAGATTTATTGATCTACCTTATCGTTTCAAATGTCTGGTGAATCACAATAATATGTATATTAGACCTTCTCTAGGCCCATCGTACATTTGACTTGAGTTATGTCAGTGGTCGATGTTAGGTTTTATTAGGGTAAATAGCAAAATCATGTTGAGTTTAGCCCATTCGTTTACGGTCGTTCACCGTCTCATGTATATTGCATAGAATTTATTTTGCTACATGTTCACTTCGCCCTGGTTAGGTTACTTTCACTAGTGCTTTATCTTAGTACAACCTTCAAGATCACGAGCGGAAGAACTGGTTTTCATTCTCATACACGCCAGATTATGTCAACGTAAAATGCGTAAATATGGCCATGTACTTAATTATATTTGTGTTGTTTTAATTGCTATGAATTTATCTTTTTTTGTGTTATGGGGAAACTGTTAATGAAAAAAAGTACTATTGGTCGAAACTTATTATGTCCAAATCGGGATATTTTACCTCGCTATGATAATGGAAGCCGGAAATCTAACAATTATTTTAAATATCAAACGCGCTTGAAACCGACGCCCAAATATAGCAAATAATAGGCAATTAAGAGTGAAAGTCACGTAATTTTGTAATGATGTAATTTACATATAATTTAACGAGGCTTCCCTAGCACAAAATAACAGTTCAAATAGTATGTTATCTTTGAGAGTGCAGCTTGGCTAGAGTCCAGAAAACATTCTGCGTTACACTGGTGAAAGTATTCCTTTTGGATAGCAAATTCCGTTTACATTTTACAATGACGTTTCTAGGTTTATATTAGTACAGCGATAAACCTTTATGGTTACTGCTATGTAGTTGTAAACATGGTTCTTTGAATAGGAATGGGTATTGTTACATTCAGTTTAATCTTAGCTCATGCTTGCCATCGTCTGAGGCAGCATTTACTAATGACTTACAAGCCGACCCGGCGAACTTCGCACCGCCCGCGTGGCATCCGATCCCGTTCCCGCTGCACCCTCTACTATATTAAGCATGTATTACACATATAAACCTTCTTCTTGAATTACTCTATCTATTAAAAGAAACCGCAGGAAAATCTGTAGCGTAGTTTTGAAGATATAAGTATACATAGGGATGGTCAGACGCGAAAAGCAACTTGTGTCATTTTTGCGAAAGTGACATTCTAAGAAAGTGTCATTTTTGCGAAAGTGACATTCTGCTAAAGTGACCAAATTTTTCACGATGACATTTTGCGAAAGTGACGTTCTGCGTCACGACCCTTTGCTTTATACTATGTAGTGATTTGCAGTAAAACTTGGACGAGATTAATAGACCGCACTTAGCTTCTAGTTTACTAAAGATGGTAACATTTCATACGAACACTTTCTTTGTTTAGCAAAGTTAAGTGTTAGTGCAGTCCATCTCTTCGATCTCGTCTCCAGTCTTCAACAGAGTAAAATTAAAGCGATACTTCGCTAGAACTTAGAAAGCTGTTTTGATATTGCTGTCAGAGGAAGTTTTTCGTTACGTAGAGTTTAAGTTTCCCTTTTATCTTTTAATGAAGTGTTCCATTCTAAAGTCCTGCCGAACTGTTTACAAAGGCCCATTTATACGGCTGGAAATTAATAAAAACTTTTACTTTTAATCAAAAACTTGAGATGTTTGCGTAAACAAATTTCTTGTTAACAAAAATAATATTATATCGTATACTATGTACCTATATTTATTCAACAAATCAAAGGCTGAATTTTATGTTAACTATGTATACTTTAATTTGTTTCGTTTTAGAGTACTTTCTATTATTGACTGTGTAATTGTGTACCGACTTCAATTTTGTGTGTAATGTACGTACACATTTTAATGTTGCAAGCTATTATATTATACATACCACAGAATATAAGAGGAATATCCCCGCATAGTTTGATACCTACTAAATTTTTGATTAATTACAATAATTATCATCATACAGAACCTTGGGGGCCTTATCTTCAGGTGATTAGTAATACGTAGTAAATTAACCCTATCGTACAATTAGTGTATCTGTTATGGACTTGTATACAAGAAATCGTTATCAAAGTTAAACAAAGACTTGCTTGGAAGACGAGGGGGTATTTCCAAATGTAATCGAATATAACATTATTTATTCATTTACCCAGCTCGGTCGTAAAGGTTAACGTTTTATAACAATAGTAGCTAGCTCTAGTATTTCATCTAGCATTGTTTTGATCCAGATCAACAGCATCTATCGTCTAGACGTGGGAGAGATAATAAGGAGCGTCCCGACTCCACGTTACTGCTTAAGTTCGATGAACCGTCTCGCCCACCCCTTACCCACCCCAACTAGGCGAAATTCCCCTAACCATCTTCTAAATACACCTCCTTGCTAGGTTTTGACAAGTGTATTTCTTTAACATCATAATTATTTTTAAATTTTCATTTTAGTTTATATTTTTCTTTAATTAATAGAATAGCCACGTGTTAAGACCTGACAGACACAACATAATAAAGCAATATAATATTGGTTAAGCGTTATTATAACATTTAACGGATTCTTTGTATGAATACGTTTTTAACGATATATTAATCACCAAATATTTGAATGAAATTAGTATAATCTAAAGTATTTAATACATTAAAATGATATAATTTTGTTCACATTTATACAACTTGCATATTTCTACCACTCTATACCATACTGATATATCTTCTAAAACTATCTAGATGCAATAATCCGTTTGCAGCTCTGAACTGACGGACAACACAATGCAAAATAGGCCATTGCTGGACGAGTGGTTTGAATTCGAATTCGCAGGCGAGGACTTCTAAAGAAATTGTTGTTGATTACATGCAGCCGCTACAGCATTGTCGATGTGCATTACACTTTTCGATGCATGCAATCCACGTTGTATTGCAACGTACCTACTACATATTTTATTCAAAAAAGTTCGAGATTAGCGATACCGGTCACCGTACTGCCAAGATACAATGAATATTAGAACCGAAATTACTAATATTCCGTCTATCCCCTCCAGCTAAGCTAAATTGCTTGTGTTAGGAGTGGGTTCACGTCGGTAGTGTAATGGCCAGGTTTCGAACACGGGACCATTCGATCGTAAAGCCGACTCCTTAACCACTAAGCTACCCACACTTCTTGTTATTGGTTACTATACGTTGTTCGTACGTACGAATAGTTGGAAGCTAAGAGTACATTTATTATACAGAATTGCTAATCTAAAGGCTGTCATAGAATATTTTTTAATTTTAACTGTCACATTTACGGAACCGCTATTCTATAAAGCCATCCTAAAATAAGTAAAAACATCGTTTCAATAAAAGAAATCTTAACAATACCACGAACATTTTTAAGCAAATTAGCTCAAAACGCTAAAATAAAGTCTGCTTCTGCCAGACGTAATTTTGTTTAGGTCGTCTTCGCGTGAAAAACGAAACAGTCTATAATTTATTCAGCACACGAATGCCATTACAAAAATACCGTTAGGCCGTGCATTTGACCTCCTTGTGGGTCGAAGAAAAACAGTTTGACACTTCACTAACTTCCCTTATAGTTCAACCTCATCAGTCATAGTCATCAACATAAAAAAATGCTGTTTAATGTGTTTTTGGTTTTATGTATAACCTATTTATTAATCTGTGCCATACTGCGTAGTAGGCTTATTGACGGGCTTTGTTTTTCTATAAGGAAACATGATCGAAATGGAATTATAATACATACTAACTTCCATAATTTACTTGGTTCTTTATTATACATGAGTTATGTCTTACAAGTGATAACTTGTTGGCAGTCTATTCAGTTCCCAGGGCCTTGAACTTCCCACAGTATCACTCGACATTACCTTGGGTTGGGTAGTTTTGAAATTATAGCATACTAGCTTTTGCCCACGGCTCCGCCCGCGTGGATGTCGGTAATCGCGACAAACAAGCCTATGTCCTTTCTCATGGTCTAATCTACCCCTATACCAAATTTCATCAAAATTGGTTCAGTGGTTTAGGCGTGAAAGCGTAACATACAGACAGACAGACAGACAGACAGACAGACAGACAGACAGAGTTACTTTCGCATTTATAATATTAGTATGGACTTTATTAAGTTGGTCTCTATATAGTATTGAAATTAAAGTACTGGCAAAGTGTGGGTATAAGAACCATTTACGTAATCTTTCCTAGCGATTCCGATGTGGGACATTTACGGACTATTCTTATCACTATGGAGTCATGTTAAACTACGGAAACTAATATCAGGAACTTAGTTAATGAAATACTGTTAACGAACAATTAACTAAATAATTAAAACAATGAGTACAATAGATACATGCTGTAGATTGCTGAACGAAACAAAATGTTGTAACCGCGATAATTTAACGATATGATAACAAATTTTAATTTCATTAAAGGAAAACATTATACCACCCCCTCGGAACTTGAACACAATCACCATGTTTTCCGGCGCGCCGTTCGCCTCGTAACTTTAAATTAGTTCAGTTTAGTTATTTTGTAAATGTGTGTATATTAGGTATTAATATTTTCCAAAATACTATTGAGGTATTGAGCTGTCCGAATATTTTATTTAGTTTGTACATAAATTATATAGTGCATTAAACCTAGATAATTATAAGTTTTATTACATTTTGTACTTTAATTTTAAGAAATATTAAAAAATAACGAACAAAATAACTGTCTAAGTTGTAACTTTTTACTTACACATCATCGTAATTGCCAGAAGTGTGGCCGGACTTATAATCTGCGTCATAAAAACCACAATCTGGTGAACCTTGGAATTTCTCCGAATTGGGTCATCTGTGGAGCCGGCGGGTCCCCAACAGACCATTTTTTTGAAGACCACAAGAAAGGACGCTTGGATGATTGTGCCTGTCGACGGCCATCTTGTAATATGGCCTTTGTTCGTAGGACAATGGCGACGAGAATTAGGATGGTCTGTTGAGAACATGTGCGAATATGTGGACAATGGTAAACAATCGGCTACTCATTACGAATGATTGTTAGTGATCATTTTAGGTCTGTAGTAGGAAAATTGTTCTTTGTGTTGTAAGGCTACGTTTATATTTTCGACACAGTTGACCGTTCGGGGAGAAAATTGCCCAGATTGCTACCATACTTGAGGCAAACGTGAAAAAAAACTGTATTAGGTTTTTAACAGGACTGACAGGGACTTGAAGTTTAAAAATTCCGAGTATGACACGAATTACATAAAAATAATGACCTTGTACCGTATGTATATTTATTGATCATATCAATGAATCAATTTTAAAAAACAGCTCCAAATAGTGGGGTTTGGTCTCCCCGTCCAGGGGAGCTATGGTCCCAATTAACTTCCCTTTGTTTCCCCCCAGGGGACCCAATGATGCAACCGGAATTGGATTGAAGCTTGCAGTTTAGGGCCAGGGTACGAATCCTTCGTACCTACTTAAATTTGTCTAATTTCACTTGAATGGAAACATATTTTGCTTTTATATGTGTAGACCGGTATCTACATTATTGATTTAACCGCGCTAAAGTTCTCATAATCGTATGCTAGTGTTATCGTATTTATCGTCAACAGTTATGATCATAAAGAAACTGGGTTACTTTAGAAAACAATACTTTACGACTATCCTCGTCTCGATTAAATTGTCACGGTTTCATTACACAACGTTTCTATTTGTAGTTATTTAGTTATTTATTAGGTTACTGATTTTGAATAAATATGGTATATCGATTAAGATAGGAAAAATTTAATCAGCTCAGGTGGGATTCGAACTCGCGATCTTTCCCTTACAGGGGGAAAGTTCTCACCACTGAGCCTCCGAGCAACGCCTGAAGCTATTTATAAATAACCATATAGCTCGTACGAGTATCGGTAGGTAGCTCTCACCGTTGCTCCCGGACGGATTTATAGGGGAATTTGGATAACTTTTGGCGTGGCTCGGTGACTCAGTGGTCAGAGCATTCCCCCAGGGAATTATCGCAGGTTCGAATCCCGCCTGAGCTGATTCAATCTTTCCCATGTCAATCGATTTGACTTGTTAGCTATAATAATTGCC
Source organism: Eilema sororculum (assembly GCA_914829495.1). Taxonomy (NCBI): domain Eukaryota; kingdom Metazoa; phylum Arthropoda; class Insecta; order Lepidoptera; family Erebidae; genus Eilema; species Eilema sororculum. The sequence continues at coordinate 8,939,029 of OU618553.1, read as the reverse complement.
TTAAAATTTCAGTCAAATATAGTAGGTATACCCAATCAATTAATATTTTGCCACTTCACTTATTTTAATAAATAATATATGGGAGCGTTATTTCAAAATAAAAATATGCTGATGCTCAGAACACTATTCTAAAACAACTCAAGAGAATTTAATCTGAAATTTTAGTCGACAGTTTAACCATTTACATTCTCTACATTCGCCTGTGCCGATTTGTCCACGAAAGTTATACGTTTTGGTAATGATATCAGCCGCTGTCGTTTGCCAGTCATGTTGGAATTTCTCCAGCGCTATCCTCCCCTTGGGCTGAATACGATTAAAATGATATAAGAAATACCCCGAATATTTTACCTCAAACTTCTTATATTGAATACAGAGAACTGCGAATGTAGCTAAATGCTATTACATAATGCATATCATACACATCTTTATTATTAATACACAGAGGGTCATTGTCTCGTAGTCATACGTATTTTAGTGTTCCCGTCTAAAATACGTACGATTACGAGCTGTTATACAATGCAGATTTGACTGTCTGTGTGTTTCATCGCGCCACGCGCAGTCAAATGCAAGTGAGAGATCGTTAAAAATGAGAAGGAGAAAATTGTATGGTTGTATCATGAATATCGTGGTCGAACAGACCACCGGGTGGGTGATTTTTATATTTATTACAATATTTTTTTATTCTTCAAGTAGTTCAGGTCAACACGCCATAGTTATTTTTAACTAATTCGAATAAGTGTTGTCACTGTTGTTAGGCATTGCTCATGTTAGTAGGTTACTATTATAATCAATTGACCTTTACTGTCTAAAAACCCGGTAAAACTTAGGCAATAATGAGATTTCGAATTTCACGCCTTATTTAATTTGATTTTGTGAAACTTTCACTTACATTACACTTACCATCTGAAGAGCCGTGTAATTGATCACTATCTTAATAGAGAGACACAGTTGAGAAACAAATGGACGAGTGCACTAATCGCCAGTTATTTCCAAATGTATTTAAATTAAAAAATCAGTATTCTAGTCTCGTAATTGTACGATAAAATAATCTCAAGGCTTGGCTCCTGGTAGGTGATATTGGGTAAACAAATTCATTAATCTATTGCCGTACTGCGCTTGACTTGCGAAAGAACAATGCAACGCATGCAACTAGTGCGAAGGATGCCCCATTTCGCGGCATTCGCGTGGGCCGGCCTCATTGTGTGCCGGAATTCGTCCAATATCTCTCTCTATGTTTTAGTACTTTATAGCGGTAAAACTAGGGTTACTGCATTACAAAATGTGGAATTTGATAGAAAAAGATAATATCTACCTATCTGAATGATGAAAGACACACGGATGGATGTTGCATAATGACATGTTGAACCCAACACCTGCTAAAAATTTTGATTATTGCTCTTCGTAGACTAGGTGTAGGACTCTCTAAGTGGACTACATCCTTAAAAATCTGTTTAAAAAATCTATTACAATGCAATGTAGTACCAAAATATTTGTGTTGTATTTTTAAGATCATTATTTTATAGATGATAACATTCTGCTGTTTCACTTTTTTAGAACACACATAATGTATTTACGCCTTGCTGGAGAAGACAAAGACTCACCATTTGTGTCTGTCCATACTTCACTAGTTGCCTCTACTAGGTATCATTAAAGCTCTCATGCAAGCCCGCCGGTGCAAAGTGCTTCTGACCTGGTTTCTTGTGTAATTCCCTTTTGCTTTTATTGAGGAGAAAAATAAAATAATCCACATTATATAATTATCATTAGCAAATCCTTTCATCATCATCCTCGTGCACTTATTCTAGATTTTATTTGCTTTTTCCATTCATCTCTATAGTGGATTAAATTACTTAAACCATTGTCTTAAGTATCTAAGTTAGGATATACTGATTAAACTGTTGCTGTAGAGGACACTGTGTACAATGCACAGTCAGCATAAAAATATGTTGGTGAAGGAAGTAGTCAAATTGATCTTAATTTCTGTTTTTACCACCTGCCAGTTGACTGTTGTTCTGATATTTGGTACTCACCTTTGGTTCGGACAATAATGCCATTCAAATCAATAAAAGAATTTGATTTGCTCTTAATACGAAAGTTTTAAGATTATATTGAGACTTCTTCGTCAAGATATTTCTGACGCTGACTGTACATATTTTCAGACTCCGTGTAGTTACTACAAATTTCGCCACAGATAAACTCAATATCCCCTTTGACGCATCATAGTCAGATCCGAAAATCGAACTTAGAACCTTACGATCACACGCAAACCGATCCCACATGAAGTGTCAATGAGGCAGTATTAACAGTATAAAGTGTACTGTTACAATCATACAGTATAGTTACACTGGTACATTTCTTTCTTTTCATTGAAACGTTATTTATAATTGTTCACATGTCGAGAACAATAATATATACAGGTAAAGTCAAGATACTTGTTCATATGACATCTGTCATTGCTGAAGTTTGAAAAGACCTGGTACTTCCGTTAGCACTTCCCTTTATAGGAAGCTACTGTACAGGTTGACAGCCTGCGAGTGGCGTGTCGGACATCTCCGGACAATTTCCGTAACATGCACGTTTCCATTATTACGTATTTAATATGGCCTATTTTCACAGTCTACTCTATTTAAAGGGTCCTAAAGTTCAAAGTAAGTTTAATGCAATATTTTGGAACGTTCGGTCAACGTTTGAAGTATCCGCACTCGGCAGATGTGGTTAAAACAGATGGTACGAAATGCTTCAAATGCTTGTGACGTTTTCAGGGCATAACTATTTCTGAAATTTACTTAATTTAAGAAACTGATATATTTCGTAAAAAAATGCGTAGAGAAAACTTATGCACGAAGAATAAAAAAAACATGTTTTTAATACGGAAATTAACGATTTCCTGCGACCAAGGATTTTTAAGCAGACGAAGTCGCGAGCAGCAGTTACTTAGATACCATGATGAGAATTGTTTTGGAGTTGTTGTCTGTTCTGTAGTAGACGAATTTACATATATGTAAGGCTCAATTATGTTAAAGTTCATTGTCCACATATTGTGATCTAAATATGTGTAGGTATGCCACAGTTGAATAGTAAAATGAAGTTCAACAAAAATGGACCGTGATGTCTTGGACAACACTTATCTAAATAGTTATGATTTCACAATAATACACAAGATCTGCTTTTATTTGAGACTTCGTCGTCAGGGAGACGAGTAAAAACCGGTCTAAGCTTAGGCTTTTTTTTATCGTGCGCAATATCCCCACGGAGCGGAGCCGGTGGAGGCGGTTATATCGGACTCGAACCCACCAAAACGCACGCCGTCTTGGGTCCTTGGTTGCCGGAGGTGAGATTGCCGAAAGCATATCTCTCGCACCCCGGCAGACCCAGGATGGTCCCCTTCGGCTTGTGGGGACCTCGGTGTTCCCATCTAGCCCCGGGTACGGGGAGGCGCACTTTGCACCGCCGCCGCGGCCTGCTTCTGCTAGGGTGACAGTGACAGTACTTAATAAAAAAAATCAGTTTATTTTTTTTTGTTTTTGGCATTTTTTTTTTAGCCTAAGTTACTCCTTATTACATAAGCTATCTGCCAGTGAAAGTCCCGTCCAAATCGGTCCAGCCGTTCCAGAGATTAGCCAAAACAAACAAACAGACAGACAGACAGACAGACAAAAAATTTAAAAATATATATTTTGGTATGTGTACCGTATATACATTCATATGCATGTAGTAGAAAGCGGTTATTTTAATATTACAAACAGACACTCCAATTTTATTTATTTGTATAGATTGTATAGATGTATAGATAACATGACAATTCATATTGCGTAATGAAATTCATTGAGTAAAGTATGCTGACGCAGTTTAAATTGAATTAAACGCGTTTTCAGAGTAGAGTTCTGCCAATTTGATCCCAATGGTAGGAAAATTACGGGCCCTACTTTATTTCTATACCGTTTTCTCATCCTCTCCCACTCTGCAGGTAGTGACGTGCAAAAGTCACCGCAGAAGCGTTTATGGGTCACAAGAACACTTACCAAAAGACGGCCGTGCCCTTGTTGGCTTCGAGTATGAAAAAATAAATCTGCCCTTGATGTGGAGTGGCCCCGACAGATATTTTGTTATTGTTGATTTATTCATGGTACAAAAAATAGCGTTACGTAATCATTCGTCTCCAAAAGAATGGAAAAAAAACTAACTCATTAAGAAAAAAAAAAGATAGTAGATCGGGCACACGCGAGGTTTTTTTTACTAAAAGGGAGAACAATTTGATAACATCTGTCAGGGCTCAAGGCCCTTCCACAGGCCACATGGCCCACGGACTTGTACGGATTCAAATTTATAATGTTCATCTTCGAAGACATTTGCACCGGTGACATCCTGATTTTTGTGGTAATTTTTGCTAACCTATGACTAGGCAACCCTCTTTCTATTCATTTATCACTTCTATAACCTACCTCAACGCGTTCTTTTCCCCTTTCATTACGTATTCACACCACGCCATGCGTGTTTGTCTTCAAATTACCTCATACATCAGGGGCTACTTACAATTGGTGCGATTTATCCGGCTTCGATCGAAGGTACAGCGAATAATTTTTTTTATATATTTTTTCTTTCTTATATATTTATCTATTACTAGCTTATGCACGCGGCTCCGCCCACGTGGATGTCGTTTCCCGGCAATTATTCGAATTTTTCTCACCTTTTAAACCTTCCCTGACCTCCACGAACATTTCAAGACCAAGATAAGATAAATCCGTTCAGCCGTTCTCGAGTTTTAGCGAGACTAACGAACAGCAATTGATTTTTATATATATAGATATATACAAAAATATATTTATAGGAATAATTTTAAATCGGATATTCTGTTATTCGTAGGTTTTAAATGTGTTTTATTTTTTGGTGATCGATCAGTCAGTTGGTTAAACTGTGGCTTGCGCTTGACATACTTGCTGCATATTATACGTAAACGTAACGAACAATGAGACATGTTTATAAAAACAATATTGATTTGTTCAATAACGTCAGAAATATTTATAATTTCATATTGTAAAGTAACGACCTTTAAATAGAAATACAGTGTGTTTAAAACAAAATTAATTCAAAGGAGTAACATTTGCATTGCACTAAGATTTATGTACTACAGAAACAACTACAAGGATTTATGTAGAACAGTACGTTTACATTAAATTTGTTTAATTAATACGAAATGTAGTTTGTGTTTACATACACTACGTAGACAAATCATTTACCGTCTAAAACCGTACAACCAACGAGTATATTTTAATCTACAAGTGCACGGTGTTTTAGCGTGTCACAGTAGGGCTGTTTTCTGTTGAATATAACAGGAATTACATAGGTCGTTAAAGAGCAAAGAATAAAAATTATTAGACACTTTAGACCTGTAAAATATCAAATACGAAAAGGGTATCTCCAAATTGATTTTAAGGTTAAAACACAGATTTTTTTGTATTAGGACTCACTGAGTAATGTGCAAAAATATTAACTTTATCTATCTACCGAAAAAGTTACTCAGTAGGCTTGATTTACAGATAGCGACGTTATCTATTAAGTCCGCTCGGTCCATCATTTGCGCCAATGGAATTAACAGACCGTGAAAGTTCACTACAAAATAATAGGGTAGCAACATCGATGTCGATACCGACTAAGTAGATAATAAGTTATTCATTGGACTCACCTGCGCTTTGTGAACTTAACGATTTGTATAAGAAAATTCGTATTTTATTATTTAAGAGTAATTTCTATCATCCTGTATATCATTTTATATTCATTCGTAATGAGGCTGTGTGGCTCACCTCATCAATTTCACGGATGTCATGGACTATGAATAAGCATTGAAGTTTATAATTAATCTAACCTAAAATACATTCATTTTGATAATTCAAAATGAATATTCATCACAGATGTCTTGATTCTCATCTAATAACTTTGAATAAGTAAATCTTGTATGACTTGGCAAAAAAATGTAAATACCGTTAGTTTATAATCCACTAGCTGTTGTCCGCAGCTCCACCGGTGTGAAAAAGTGATCCCGGTTCCGCAACTCACCGGAATGTTTTATTCCAGATTATAATATAATCTAACGCTGTGAATTTCATCCATATCCGTTCAGTCGTTCTGGCATGATGGAGTAATAAACATCCAGCCATCCAAGCATACCTAGTGGAATTCCGTAAAAGTATTAAATTTTATTGGACGGGGCTGAAATGTGAGGTTTTATAAACGAATTTTATACCTCAACAATGCATTTAATAGTGTTCATTCCGTACCTGAGTTTTTGTCGCGCAGTAACAGGAAGCAGTTGAATGTACACAGGTAAATGGCGCCACTGGCGGCGGTTGGTGTTACAAGACTGAAGTATTTTGAGAAGTCCAGTTATTTTATATTGTGGATTTTCTTAGAAATAACAAAAGTGCAAACACTTATACAAGGGATATGGAAGTTACCTGGGCGAGACACATTACAAATATACATGTAAACCTGCACAGCTATTTGATAGGCCGTGCGTAACATACACACACTTTTCCCTTTTCAATGCACACATGAAAGTGTTTCAAAAGCTGCGGTCATTGAGAGATTAGCAAATAAAGGTACTACATTAATTTCAAGTATTTCCATCGATATCCGCAAATCCGCAATCCGTACAGGTTACCAGCAAACATGTTCCTAATGAGAAATAGTTGCCTGAAAACTTGAAGTTGAATGTAAAACAAGCCTAAACTATCTGTGGCCTTTATTGCAGTATAAGTTAATTGTTTACAAATAAGTGATTTTCTTCCTGCGCTCATAAACTTAATTTATGATGTGGGTGTATGATGACCACACCAAGATCATCGGCCCAAGCCAATCTTACATGCTAGCTGGCATACTTGCTAATTAGCAGACTAGGCTCTGACGCAGGCTTTGTCTTGAGGTTATGTTCAAAAAGCAGTCACTCCAGCGTAAGCCAAATCAGGAGAAAGAGTAAGAGAGCGTACCGCGACAACAGATTGGAAATTAGTCCCGGGAGCCGAAGTACGAGCTTTGGAACCAGAACTAACGCTATTTAGTTATTTATTATGCTGCTATGGGAACCCTTTTAAAACCGGTTTTGCTAATTTCTGTCAATTTTCAGACAAAACTTATTGCGTAGCGATGCCACGATGCACGTTTCTTCATTTTAGTGACAAAGGCAGTCAAATGGCGTGCATGATATCCGCTTCCCTATTCCTAAATTAGATTGTGAAGCAAGCGGAGCGTGATGATAACGTTGAGTATCGAGTTTATGTTGAGGAAATTGCCTTCGAGTGGAAGGCTCGATTGCCAGGCGGCTCGATACCACGGCCCCTCTATAAACCAACACCTGCGGTTACAATGAATTTATGTAGGGGAGGCAACCGGTGGGCTAAATAAATTATATTTATTGTTTCTTCGTCATTCAATTGTTTGGAAGTAGCTTACGAGAATGTCAGGGCTGAGTGAGATTGAGTTATTGATTAAATTTAATACGCGGGAATTCTCGATAGCTTAGGCACAGCTTAGGCAGAGATAGCAATTATTGTCCGTTCTAGGTGAATGGTTCTAATTCATCGATTGATTTATCACATTTTTAAAGGAATACTAGTATTAACATTCCCTCTAACCTCTCCAGCTAAACTAAATTGCTTGTGTTAGGAGTGTGAGTTCACGTCGGTACTGTAATGGCCAGGATCCCGAGCCGTCGCGTCGATAGTAAAAACAGACATTACAACAAAATTGAAACTCCGTTTTCTTTACTCTCATCAGACTAAATTGAGATATTCACTGCTTATTTCTTCAAGACATTCATAGGAATACAAAGACTAGCAGTCTCTTTTATATTTGCATTCTTAAATCCTGTTTAAGTGTTTACTCTGTTACTATAAAAGAGGAAATAAAATAGAATCCAGACGGAAATTGAATTCCTCTCGCAAATAGCAATCTTTCAGATGCAATGATGTCAGAAATGCACCTTACGAATAAACGCTTGCAAAGGAATGACTTGACTTGAACAATATCCTACGTGAATGACTGGACTACGTGAACGATATCTTGCAGAATTTAATTTAATTTTACGTAACAATAATTTCACGACAAGTGTAAAATGACTTTCCTCAAATGAAAGTATCATCGTGGTAATAACTATTATTGCCTTGTTTTTTAAATTTTTATTTTTGTATAATTATAAAGTATTATAATTTCAAATTATTTTGTTACAATTATTATGTAATTGTTTTTAAAACCCCGATTCATAATGAATTACTTTAAATACTGTGATTACTTGATAACGCACCATATTATTAATATTTTTAACTGTAACTCATTGTAAAATTAACTTTGGTGTCAACGTGAAACCTAATCACAATATTAAATCGAATACCTTTTAAAGTAGGTAACGTGATTTTCTATCTGTTAACTGACGCGGTAAATGGGAAACTTCATTAAGTACATACTCTTAACTTAATTACTTTTTACTTTTAATTATAAAATCGTTTAATGGTCAATGCGCACTGATTGCTATGTAATAAGAATTCCCCAAGAACTGGCAACACTCAAATGATCGTCTGTTTTGTGCCCAATGGTTTGGTGACAAAATCAATGGAAGCATTACAAACTCACTTAATTACTTTCAAAACGCAATTAAAAAAACATTTATTGGCCAACACAGTTACGACCATCTTGAACGATAATTGTTGATGGCAATACTTTGAAAACTTTAAAATTACAATCATACGTCACCTTCTTGCTTCTTATATGCTCTATCGATGTTGCATTGACTCGGGAATGTACCTATCAGTAACATGAACTGAAATACACGATTATCTTACGTACAATCTTTTTGGAAATTTCAATACTCCTTCGAGAAATAGTTGCCACATGCTCACGCACGACATAATGTCATCCCACGGTGATTTCTGATATCTACAAGAGGTAATAGGTAACTCTAGCAACTGGTAGGTTTCTGTCGATATCCCCTTGACAGATTTGAATTAAATTAATGAAACAAAATAGTCGTCTTACCGTATTATAGGTAACCAGCGTGTGTGTGTACAGTCAGCATCAGAAAAATGTTGACGAGTAGAGTACTCAAAATAATCTTAAAACCAACATTTCAATATTATATTGATAATTAGAATACTCAAAAAGTTGTAAGCATCCAGACTAGTCAAACTATCTTAACAATCGGTCTTCCAGAAACATGTAAGTAAGCAGTGTTTATATTCATATACACAATCACGCTACTCAATGGTATCTAGTCAAACAAAGTGTTCAAAATATCTGGACAATGTCATTTAATCGCATTTTGCATCCCTTTTTTACTTATGTAGCCATCCTTTACACATGATGATTGGATGATGTGAGATAGGTGTATAAGTTAGAACAGGATAGAGAATTTGTCAAATTAATGACAATTTCTTTTGTATTTTTTATAGTTGCCAGTTGCTTAAGCCATAAACTATCCCCTTGCATTGGTGAGAAAAGAGTATGAATATGTAAGAAATAAATACTCGTATGATGTGTAAATTACTTGAAACCTACATAAGTAGATATAAGTCCACGCGGACTAAGTCGCAGGCACAGCTAGTAATAAAATAAATCATAGTATGGAATAGGGTTTCGTATTTCTAAATTTTTCTGTCGATTGAATAATTATTAAAAATAAAAAACACGACTGCTCCTGAAAAGACCGAAATAAGTTTGATAGCAGGCGGAACCCATTGATTATTATCATTGGCTTTATGAATTACAATTGGGTACCTCCACCTGCTTTTTTTGGACTTTTTTATGTATTTTTTTGTATTCTATTTCTACTTTATTTAAGTAAAAAAAAAACAAAATCCATTAGATATAGCGCCAAAAATTCACGGTGTAGTATCGATTTATATTTCATGCACTCATAAATACCTTTATTTGTGATCACTTTCATCGAAATATTTTCAGCCTTAAGGTCTCTATTCGGGTAAAAAGTAAAAATAAAATAGGTTTAACTTTAATAACTATTTCAGAGAGAAAGAAAAAGAGAAAGAAGGCGAAAATGGCGGTTTATGACGTATTAAAAAAAACTTCTATTATAAATTATAATCTATTATAAAAATACACTCTATCATAATATGTTTGACAATAGTTTCGTATCTAACTGTACCTATTTTCAAAGAGTAGACATTTTGCGTCTATGTCATGTCGATGTAGTCATAATGCGTATTAGAGAATACGAGAAGTGGATTTTTGAGTACATAGGTGTATCTTGCGTTGCAGGACCCTTTATTTTTTATGTAAGTATTCATACTCTTTTCTCACCAATTCAAGTGGATTATTTATGGCTTAAGCAACTGGCAACTATAAAAAATACAAAAGAAATTGTCATTAATTTGACACATTTTCTATCCTTTTCTAACTTATACATCTATCTCACATTATCCCATCATCATGTGTAAAGGATGGCTACATAAGTAAAAAAGGGATGCAAAATGCGATTAAATGACATTGTCCAGATATTTTGAACACTTTGTTTGATTAGATACCTACCATTGAGTAGCGTGATTGTGTATATGAAAATGAACACTCTGCTTACTTACATATTTCTGGAAGACCGATTGTTAAGATAGTTTGACTACTCTGGATGCTTACATCTTTTTGAGTACTCTAATTATCAATATAATATTGAAATTTTGGTTTTAAGATTATTTTGAGTACTCTACTCGTCAACATTTTTCTGATGCTGACTGTACCTATATTATAAGTACGTGGCTAGTGTTAGTCGCTTAGTTATCTAGCTGCGGTTAGGCAGTATCAGTTACATTCAGCCACTGTTAGACATTCTATGATATTCGGATCATATATAAAATAGTTACTATGATTTTCTGAGGCGTGGCGGTAGTGAACGCGATTGTTACGCAGGAGGCGCGGGTTCGATCCCCGCTCAGTGCAAATATTTGTATGCATGAATATGGCTATTTGCATTGGTCTGGGTGTTTCTATGTATAATATGAATGTATTTACAAAAAAAATGTATCTTAGTATGTATTCCAGATTCCATAACACAAGCTAGTTAAGCTTACCATGGCTCTAGATAGTGTTGGGTAGAATGTCGTGGAATATTTATTTATTTATCTACGTGCTAAAATATTATATACTTTAGCTAACTAGCAAATAACCAGACAACATCAGTTATTTTTAGCGTCATACAAAATTAAGTTTGAAACTAACTATAGTGATATGGAAAATAAAAAATATCCCTGTTCGATTCATAAATCTCCTATAAACGTGGAACTTAACATTTTTCTTAAATAGGTATTTTTAACATCGTACTGTATTGTGGTCACGGCAATTTCGTTACATATCTAATAAGAATAACATTATCAACAGCGAAACGTTATTTTGAAATGGCTACGCATTTATGAAGTTTTAAGAACAATACAGATTCTGAACACGACCAACTCGTGCGTGACAAAGCCCTTATCTCTTTGCACAAGATGTAATTATCGATTGTTTTGGTTAATATTTAAGCGTGGCTAGTTTAGATTCGATTCACAGCTAATGACGCGCAAGTTGTGGTACCTAAGCGAGCAGTAACCGGATAGTGTAATATAAACCATCTTCATTTTCTCGTCACGCTGGCTGATCCAATTCTGTGGTCTGTAGGAAAAAATGTTATTCAGAGGCACTCAGTTGAAACCTAGAAGCAGCTGTCGCAATGTAATGGGGTTTAGTATTACTTTTATTGAATTTAGATATATTATGACAAATTGAAGTATAAGGAATAAGAATCCAAACCAGATTGCTTGGAGGGAATAGGTTTTATTTTCTTAAATACAAGTATGAAACGCAGACGGACTGGTGGATTACATCAGAGATGACGTGGTGTTTCTCGTTATCTGTCTAATCTAATTATCTCCCTTCTAGAAGTTTTAAGACGGTACCCAGGAAATAAACGAATTACCAGTGTTCTGGGATTTCTGTCTGTCTACCGTCTGGTTTACAAACAGAAATCTTTAAGAAACCATTAACAAAGCTTAAAGAATGCTTACCCATGGACTCAACCTTGTGAAAAGGTTAGCCGATCGATTGTCATAAAGTTAATTTCACAAGTGCATAATGCAGGGCCGTAAGTGTGTAGCGACTATGGCGTCGTCGTGGTCGTGACGCAAACGTCTCGTGCCTCACCAAGTCGCACTCAGTTACCCAACATCGGCAATGCGGCTTCGATCACGCTAATCTACGTTCTAATGTCAGGCCTGAACCACATAATAAATAAGGAGTTGCCAGAACACCCCTCAAAACTATTATTGCAAGCATAGCACGTAATTGATGCAATGTTTGCTAATATAAGTACTAACTAGTGGTCCTTCTTTCAGGCCGTTCACAAGATGATTTCATATTTTACCAAATCAGGGGTGGCATTCCGAAAAACTTTCTTTTCTTTACAAAAAATTCAAGCGTGTAGCTCCAGTGGCTTAGGCTCTCAGTCAAGAGCAATAAGTTTAACTTTATAGATGGTGTCATTATATGAGAAATCTCAAAATGTTTACTAGCTATCAAAAATGGATGAGATGAAAGTCAATTAACTGTTCTAATGAACTTGTTTGTACTTAGTTGAAGCATACCAAAGTCGGCCTGCGAGTCTGATAGTTATATTATACTACTTTGACTTGTTTACTAATTGACATAAAATGAAATGATATTCAATTTTACAAAAAACCTTTTTTAATTAGAGCATGATGTGAATGTTCTGTGATCACTAATCATCAAAGTACGCGTAACGATCTTTACATAATGTCTATTTGTAATTTATTTCCATGAATGATATTCTCGTAAACTTCCGACAGAATAATATTGTCTAATTTAAATTATTATACTTCAACGATTATCTCATCAAATCTTTAGATGACTTAGGTGGGTGCCATGTTTGCCTTCACAAGGTCTTCTGACTAATCGTTAATTTGTTTTTTTTTTTTAAATAATATTTTCAATTGGGACAGTTTGTATTTCAATTTTTTGATCATAACTAGATTTTAAATCAGTCATATGTTTTACTTGGTAATTGATAATTGATTGTACGAATTAAATTTTATATTACCCACGAACTACCGCCAATACCACGGCGAATGTTCTGAGGAGTTATTTCAACTGATCCCACCCTCTCTCTTCCTATCCAGAACAACACTTGCTGGTTTGCGGTGCCATCCACACACGGTGGAATCCATACCATCTCGCACTAAACGGTTTGAGGGCTCTTTCCTCTGCCGCACGATAAAGAGCTGAAATGCTCTGCCCGCATACGTGTTTCCCTCTTCCCGGGTTCTTCAAGCGGGGCGTGAAAAGGCATCCATGAAGGCCGTCAAGTTAGGGACCACCATTTTACGTCCAATAGCACCGAGAATGGTGGTCTGTATCTTCTGGACTGCACATCAGCTTTATTGCCATCTAGCGGGGTGCAGTCAATTGATGGACCAAATATAAAAAAAAAAACTTACTGAAATAAATACGAACAATCATAAAACTGGAAACCCTGTTTAATGCTGGTAAAGTATTTATTGCCACATTGGAACTACCAATATTATCCGACCGCACCAATGCAAACTGAACTACTAATACCATCCGAACTACCAACGAATTATGGGTGCATAGTCCCTAACAAAAATACTTTTTATACAGTACACAGTTACAAAAATAAAATCTTACGTTCCACTTGGCGTTCGCACAGGGCACAAGATTGCCAAACAGCAAACGGGACAACCAATCAACGAAAAAGTGTTATTTTACGATAAACGTGTATATTCAATTCCTAACGACGCGACGTCATAATTACATCTTTTGGTCACTATCACCAAATATATAATATTACAAGCGTCGGTAGCTTAGTGGTTACGGAGTCGGCCTTACGATCGAGAGGTCCCGGGTTCGAATCCTGGCCATTACACTACCGACGTGAACCCACTCCTAGCACAAGCAATTTAGCTTAGTTGGAGGGGTTAGAGGAAAAATTAGTAACTTCGGTTCTAATATTCTTTAAAAAAAATAAGATTAAAAATAATGTTTTTTGAGAAATGTGACTTCCACGAAAATTTTGAAAATTATTCCTAGACGTCTACGAGTAATGGACCTAGACTAGATAAATGCATACCTAAATGACTTAAATTAAACCCCGGCTCGGGTTTTTGGTAATTACTAATTAGTATTGTCTCAATACTGTAATCTCAAAGTAGCTATTAATTTCCGGAGGTTCTTCTTTTATCATAATGATATACATACTATATTAAGATACGATTGAAGCATGTGGCCTAGATATTTTTTACCCACGACGGAACGGAGACGATATATGCGTTTGGGGTGAGAGCATGTTTATTTGTTAGTTTGTAGAATGATGAACAAATCAGGCCTGTCATCACCGTCCTTACAAATTGCTTACTATAGCTTGAACTATAGCTACTACTAGGTATAAATGTATCGAACTTGAACTTGTAAGGTGAAAATTGAATTGTTGTTGTACCGGCTCTTATTGATGTTAATTACAGTAAGCAATACCAGGGTATCGACCTCGTGACCTTTGGAAATTCTTATTGTTTGCTTGAGTTTTCATGCTAATTGTTAACATTTATTTAACACTAGCTTTTGCCCGCGGCTCCGCCCGCGTGGATGTCGGTTATCGCGACCAAACTTAGCTTATGTCCTTTCTCATGGTCTAATCTACCCCTATACCAAATTTCATCAAAATCGGTTCAGTGGTTTAGGCGTGAAAGCGTAACATACAGACAGACAGACAGACAGAGTTACTTTCGCATTTATAATATTAAGTAAATATTAAGTATGGATTAATTCGGAGTGTATTTCATCAGTAAAATCCTTCAACTATATCAGCTGAGTTTCCACATTGGTGTTGATAGTGGTAGAGATATACATGGAAAGTAAAATGAGGTAATGTAGTTTAGTTCACCTTGTGCGTGTGTTGTCGCTGTGCCTGTTATTATTTTGAGAAATCCGCTCATAATCCGCTGTGCCTGTTATTATTTTGAGAAATCCGCTATTTGCCATTGAATATCCTTCATATGAAGGTGTATTACTTATTTTCTTGATTATGCCAATCTAATAAATAAGTAAGCCTTGTTGTTATGGCGTAGACATTCCTAGGTTTTATTTTAGGAATAGGGCAGAAGTCAAGGCTATCATGATTGAATTCGTCTATCACGATTTATTTGCCTAAAATTTTTGACTTAGGATCAAAGAGCAGGATGGGGCAGGATACCTTATCCCACCATGGGTACGCCTACGGTTGTTAATATCTTTGGACTTGCAAAAATCATTTCTAACGCGTCTTTTCTCTTGTCCACAGATCGGTAGATCGTCAGAATCACCAATCGACTTCGTAGTTATGGACACAGTAGCCGGCGACAAGAGCGGCGACACAAAGGTGTTGCAGAGCACAATATCGCGGTTCGCGTGCCGCATAATAGCGGACCGCAACGATGTCAACAACTGCCGCATTTATGCTGCCGGATTTGACTCTTCAAGAAATATATTTTTAGGGGTGAGTAAGATAAAATCTTGTGATGAAACCTCACATCTCAGTCACTATTATTGCCACAAAAGGCCTAGTGAATGGAGTGTTTGTTTCACTGTTATGACCAGATATTTTGATTTGACTAAGGTGTAGGATCTCTAGGGAACTTAAGACTAGGATTCACGCAGAACGCAGAAAGCAACGCAACGCAGAAAGATATAAGTTAAGTTAAGGTGTAGAGTCAGAAGCTTGGTTCTCCCTAAGATCTAATAGCTTTTTAAACTCGTTTTTGTTATCATTAATCATGACCCCAAGCACTGAAAGTTTTTATTTTTCATAAGGATGGTGGGATGTCATACCTAATAATTTCATACAATATTCCGCAGTTTTGTTGTTTAGCAAAAAGAAACTGATTTGACTTGACAGGCAACTACCCCATTGTGTGTTATATTTTGATACTTCTGACGTAATCAGTGGGCGGTTCTGACGCTTCATCGCGAGCCCGTCATGTAAATGTACTTCTAATGCGAACGATTTCTCCGCAATTTGCTCACAATGACTTTCCACTTAGGTAGGTACTGCCGTCTTATGAACCTGATAAAATTGGCCATTTTATATTTTCGACCTTTAAGTTTTGAATGTGATAGGTATCTTCTTTGAAAACCGCTAAGCATAGAATAGAATTGAATAATGGTTCTATTATAACAAGATAACTATTCTAACCAATGTGTTTTGGTTCTCCTTCAGGAAAAAGCAACGAAATGGACAGAGAACCATGAAATAGATGGTCTTACAACAAACGGGGTGCTGATCATGCATCCACGCGGTGACTTTTGCGGCGGTAGCGCCACGTGCGGCCCCTGGCGCGAAACTTCTGTAGGTGGCGCAGTATTCTCGCTTAGGGAGAGCCGCTCTGCACAACAAAAGGTAAGACAGACCATTGTGAAGTACAAACAGGAAGAAACAATACCAGTACACATGTTTCATTCTTCCTAGAGTCTTTAAGCAGGGCCTGAAGATGCAGCTGCTGAGGCCATCAAGCTAAGGGACATTGTAAAATTTTTGGTGTCTGTAATGGTAGCCTTCTTTCCTGAGACTTTGCCTTCAGTTTTTCATCTGGTGGGGTTAGGTCAATAGACGTTTTCCAATATAAAAACCTTTATTTTCTTGAGTGAGGTGGCTCATTTTCTTAGTTTTCAAAGAGATCCATATGTGTGCAAACGAAGTTATGGCTGCTCACGCGCTGATCGATTCTATGTGCCCCGGGCGAATATATTTTTTGTACTAAAGCACTGAAATAAACTGCATAAATAGTTATGATATTTATCACAAAAAAAATGTCGTTTGGTAGGTACAAACTTGCCAAGGCTGACATTTGAGTACCGCCATAGTATTTCCTGTGCGATTACCGGCACATATGGTTAGTGTACCCTCATAAGGATATCAAGCATGACCTCAACACCCTCTTCAAAGCTGAGGTAGTTACGCATGCGTAACATATCACGTGTAACGCACACGACCACACAAACGAACATGAAATAGTACTCCCTCCCCTAATTAATTAATTATATACCTGATTCTCAGTATCGAACACGAGCTAGCCGAACACCTCTTCAATTAACGTTCAGGGGACTTTAATTAACTAAAAGAAACCATCGAGATAAGGGACGCAATCAATGTAAAAAGAGCTTTTAATAAGAGCCATTTGCTGTTTTCTTGTTTTCTGTCACTCACCTTGCTAAACAGAAAAAGAAAATTTGTCGTCCATTTAATGTACTTATTTAGTATTTAGTCGTACCCTGTGGTACCTATTAGATAAAAAAAACTTGGTTTATCTCGACAATACCGCAAGGCTAAGGGTTAGGCCCAAGACATAAGTTTTATCTTTGTGTGCTGTGTGGGGTTTCCCCCTTAAGGAAATTCTCAGTAATCTTGTGCCCTAGTTCGTGGGATGAAAGAATTTAGCTGTCGAAATGTAGATTGTGAGTACAAAATGTACATTTCAGCAACTACGTTTTTGAGAGGTGTACAATACCTCTCTACTTGGTTACCAGAGAGGTATTTTACACCATTTAAGAGGCGTGCGGTCAATGTGGTGTATAGGTTTTTTGTTAGGAAATTCTCGGTAATCTCGCGGGTTGTGGGTCAAACAAATAAAGGTACATCCAGGTAGTGGCGATTGTATACCTGTATATTTGCGTGCGGTGTATTGAATTTCCTGGGGGGAAATTCTGAGTAATCTTGTGCCCTATTTAGTGGGATAAAATAAAACATAACTGGCGGAATTTGCACATCTATGTAGACATGAATTGTGAAACTATACCTGGATGTGCAAACATATGTGTATAGGAATATACTATAAAGATAAAAGGTTCCTATGCACTCAAGAGGAATAAACAATAAATCATATTATTGATTATGCTGTGTCGCCGACAGAGCTTTAAGAACTTGCCTCTTACGTACCGTGTCAAATGTCAATTCAACGCAACATTCCAGAGGCATCGAACATGTTGGAAATTTTAAATATTAAGCCATGGGAAATTATACTTATTATTCTTGCAACAGTTTATATGTATATATTCTTTTTTTTTAAGAATATTTAAACCGAAATTAATAATATTCCCTCTAACCCCTCCAGCTAAGCTAAATTGCTTGTGTTAGGAGTGGGTTCACGTCGGTAGTGTAATGGCCAGGATTCGAACCCGGGACCTTTCGATCATAAGGCCGACTCTTTAACCACTAAGCTACCGACTTTATGTTTAATGTGTTATTATTAATAGTATAACACTCACCGGGATATTTACCATGTTTATAATTGGTATTTGGTAACCGATATTTCGGCGCTGTTTCAAGCGCCATGATCACGGTGTACTCGGTGAAACAGCGCCGAAATATCGGTTACCAAATACCAATTATAAACATGGTAAATATCCCGGTGAGTGTTATACTATTAATGTTAATGACCATGTCAATCTCAAATCATATATAATGTGTTATTGTTTTATTTCTAGGGCTTACCTTGCCAAGCAGAGACAAACGTGCTGAGAGATGGAACAATGATAGACTTATGTGGTGCTACACTGCTGTGGAGGAGCGCTGAAGGACTGAAGAATTCACCGGTAAGAATAGAATAAACTTTACGAGTATTGTACACTGATCAAATTGCCATGTTGGACTAGAATAGGGCCACCCCAGCTCTTTCTGTGGGTGTCGTAAAAGGCGACTAAGGAATATAGATTTTCTCTACAGTAAACAAACTTACTGTATGTCGGATGGAGAACATCCTTATTCCTTAGTCACCTTTTACGATCCCAAGGACAAGGGGCCCACTAGACGGCAATAGGCTCGCCCCCTATAACGTCGTTGGGACCGTAAATCATAATTGGCGAAACGTGGGTGCTAATATATCTCTGCCTACCACTTCTGGTTTTTACAGACGTGAGTATTCTGTATGTATGATCAAATGTACACACATGGACGGTAAGACACCAAACACTTAAACATACTTTACCTCCCTAGCAGAAGCAGGCCGCGGTGGCGGTTGCGCCTCCCCGTACCAGGGGCTAGATGGGGACACTAAGGTCTCCACAACCCGAAGGGGGCCATCTCGAAAGAGATGGTACTGGGTCTGCCGGGGTGCGAGAGATATGCTTTCGGCAATCTCACCTCCGGCAGCCAAAGAACCAAGACGGCGTGCGTTTTTGTCGGTTCGAGCCCGACATAACCACCTCCACCGGCTCCGTGGGGGTGGTATCCGTGGGGATATTTTGCAAGATAAAAAAAAGCATACTTTACTTCGAAAAAATATGCATGCATAATTTAAATTAGTGGTATTAGTGGTCACTGATAAATCTTCCGATCTCAATCTCAGAGCATTCTTTTCCTCATTGTTTCCAGACAAAGCGTGATCTAGAGGCTTTAGTAGACGAGTTGAACGCTGGCAGGCCGCAGTGTCCCGTGGGCCTGAACACGCTGGTCATACCGCGCAAACTGTCCACTGCACACCAGGACCTCAACCAGCCCTACGTGTACCTAAACTGTGGACATGTACAAGGTAATTGTTTTGAACAGTGATAATATCGTTAGCTTCAGTCATAAGTCCTTGATTTTATCATCATTTTCGCGTGGGTTGGTTATTATCTTTTTAATATTGTTAGCATCTAGGGTTTTCACCTCAGATGGAATGGTTTGTACGCGTTTGGTCCAATTGTCAAAAACAGCCTTACCTATCCACTTAACCTATCCAAGTCGTTTTTTGACAATAGGATCGAACGCGGGTTCTTAAGCGAGCTTACTGCCGTCTGACTTTCCAAGTTCGAGAGGAAAGCCTGCGTCAAAGCCTTTTGCATGTTAGAGCCCGGATTCCATATTATTATTGGTATGTCCGCTTTTCCGGACCACCGGCCATCTAACTCAAAATTCCAAGGTCTCCATAATGCCAGCTTCGTATGGCACCAATACTCATTGCAAATATGATGATTCAATCATTTTATCATCCCCTGAAAATATTAACTCCCCATTGTGAACCCACTCCTAGCACAAGCAATTTAGCTTAGTTGGAGGGGTTAGAGGGAATATTAGTAACTTCGGTTCTAATATTCTTTTTTAATTATTTTTTTATTGTCATTATTAATGTATCTACCATGGTATCCTGTGCAGGCGAGCATTCGTGGGGCGCGGAAGGCAGTGAGACAGGAGCCCGCCGTTGCCCGATGTGTCTGACAGCCGGCGTGGTGGTGCGCGTGTGTATGGGCATCGAACCCGCGTTCTACGTGGACGCCGGCCCGCCCACGTACGCCTTCAACCCCTGCGGGCACATGGCGTCGGAGAGGACTGTCAAGTGAGTTCAGTGGATTTTTTGTAATGGCAACACAGTTTTACCAGTGGTGAAGGGTGAAAATTTTGATAGAACAAGCTGGTGGGAATAAATCTTCCATCTTATAGCAATTTTGTATGCAATTCTACCACGGTACTCTCAGAACAAACCGGCAGGAATCGGGTTATAGGGACCCCTTTACATCATTTTCAAGATTGAGACTTACGATGACCTATTATGGTGAAGCGATAGAGTTTTCGGAGGTAGTGGACTCTAGTAAATGTATGAATTCAGAAAAAAAAATCTTCAGTAATAGAATCGGTGTGAATTACACAACTACATAACTAACTTCCGTATACCTGTATTGTCTGTCAGGGCGATATAAGTTTGCCGGAATTTTGGCGTTTTGAATGGAGACTATGGAGGCCAAAAACGCCAACGTTTGTCACTTCCTGGTTTCAAATCAGTTTGTTAAATATAAACATCTCTACTCTACCATGGCTTCTCTTTACAGAGCAAGCCGCCTGAAATCTGGTTATAGGGACCCTTGCCGTTGGTAGGTCCACAAATAAGCAGACATCTGCAGTACTAGCTAACCCCCCGACCCCCGCAGGTACTGGGCGACAGTGGACATCCCGCACGGCACGAACGGCTTCCACGCGATCTGTCCGTTCTGCGCCGCGCCGCTACAGGGCACGCCCGGCTACGTGCGGCTCATCTTCCAGGACAACCTCGACTGAATCTCCACTCTATACGCACAGGTAACCGCTTGCCATACACCCGTAACGTGTTATACACTACCCCTTAGCAGAGGTATACCCATACTTGGTCATCTAATAAATTGTAAATCAAGACCGGATCCGCGATTTCCGCAAATATAAAAGAAATTCCTTCAAACCTTCAAGATAAGAGCGTACACTCTTTTAAAAAGGAAGGCAACGCATTTGTGACTCCTCTGGTGTTGCGAGTGTCCACGGGTGACGGTAAACGCTTACCATCAGGGGATCCGTCTGCTCGTTTGCCTTCCTATTCCATCTAAAAAAAATCCGCTAGGAGGCTAATAGTATGGATTGTACGAATAGTTCATTAGAAGATAACTTCCCAGGAACCATACTTAAAAACTAATTTAACTATATTGTTATCTTTTATGTGTGGTGCACTACTTTCATATTTTATTACATGATATGGCCTCCTATTGTTAACTGTACATAAAAAAACATATTCTCATATCTTTATTGGATGTAAGAAATTCGAATGTAATTATTACTTTGTATAACTAAAAAAATATTTAAAAGTTCAATAAATTAAAGTTATATGTTTAAAATAAAATAAACAACAACTCATTCTATATTTGATTACATTGCGAGGTCATACATTCTAAACCAGAAATCATAAATAACTTGATTTTATATTCCTCGCAGGTCCTAGGCGATATCACATGACGTGTGCGTTCAAAGTGCATTAAAACGAATGACGCGGCGACGACGCCCGAGTACACCCGACCGCCACGTGTCGTGCCCCTCCCCTGGTTATGGCGATCCTCAAACCGTTGAGGGTCACGCATGACCCCACGACAGTGACCCCACTGACGTCACACGCTATACAGTACGGACGAATCTCACTCCACTGTGACCCCAACTTAATCACATCTAATCTTCATTTTGCATGTTTTGATTGACTACAAATATTATACGAGAATAATTTCTTGAACACACCCTTGTCTGTAAGAGAGTCTTCAAGAAAATATAATGGTGTAATTGCAGGCGAAACCATTGTAACTTATATTCAAACGAATTCATAATAATTGATTAATTGTAATTTAAAATTATAAAATTCTGATTTGTAATACCTCTTTAGATGCTGAGGTTTTCTTATTTGATTATTGTATGCAATTATTATTTCTGTATGTTCCGGTCGCAAAATAAAATGTTATAACATCGAATATTAATGAAAGATTATAAGAATTGATTTATATTTATGTGTACGTCTTTGTTAGTTCGCCTAAATACAGCGAGCCTACTAGTTTTACGCTCTTATTTGTAAACAATTCTTTCTTGGGTTATTGGGACAGCTATCTTATTCACACAGCCTACACTTAACTTAGGTATTACTATGAATAGGATTCACTGTTCCCATTCGTTCCTAAGCACTGAGAAAAATCATAATGTTGCTTTATGAGTTCGAACGAAGGTGGCAAGTATCACGTGCGTTGCGTCTGTGCCGAACTAGGGTTTATGTTCAATAAAATATATTTATGGTGTATGTATCGTACGCATGGAATATAAAACCGCGACCCATGAATATTTATTTGTTCAACGTAAGATAACGGTGAAGAAAATTCAAGAAATAACAAAAAATATTTAAAGCTTTGTACATTGCTGTGCTGATTTTATTGATAGAATTAATTATTGCTGTAATTATGAATGAACTGAATTATTTAATAGAGGTTTCGTTTGAAACTTATCTAGATTATAATTATTATTTTTTATTGCACTGCTTGTAATGACTGTCTTTAGACGCTTTTCTACATCACGCTCACGAGCTACATTGTCGGCTCTAGGCCCGAATTCTAGAACGACACTCACTGTCCTAATTGTCTCGTGTGAAACAATCTGCCTTTAGATAACTCTACATTCAGAACTGAGTACCATTCTAGAATACGGACTTAAGACCAAAACAGCGCAGAAAAGTACAAGAGTCGAAAGACAGCTGTTATTATAATACTATTATCATTTTTATTTAATATTAAACGACTGCGAGCGAGATCACCGTTACTCTGGCACAACTCGCTCTATAATGGTCTGAAAAAAAAAATCAACGTTGATCGTAAAGCAGTAGCCAGCCCTATTATTTTAAGAGTAAATGTAAATATTTAATGTATGTTCATTTCAATCGGTAGTTAAGTAACTTATGTTGATTTAAAATAGCGCGTGATGTTTCATAGTTAATTATAAGCCAGCCTTTTAGCGGTAGAATTAGGCAGTAATATGTCAAAACAGCCAAATCCCGACAATGATCAATTGAAGGGGTTACAGGGTGGACGAGTAACCATTGACTAAGGTGACCGCTTACCCTGTAGCGAACTTCATGCTTGTTTGCCACGTTACTGTTATAAAAACAATGGCATACATCAATAAATTAGGCGTTCAATAGTGCAGTGAAACGATCAATTGCAATTGATGGTATTAAATTATGATTGTCAATCGAATTGTCAACGTTAGCATTTTTTTTAATTATTAAAGTTGTAAGAAATATTGGGCACAGAGTAGTCTCACTAAAGCGGATTGTGCACAGCTCAAAGATGGTATACATAATTGCAATTATTTGTTTTGCTATACTGTAAGTTGGTATATGTTTAATAAGATTCAATGTTTCATTTCAATATGGTCTCATTTCTTATTTGACAGTTCATCATCTTGGATAAAAATTATAATGTAAAATAAATACTTATAATTAGAACATAAGCAGTTCTTTATTTTAAACACGATGTGCAGTCGCATCGGCTATAATGATATACAATGGAATGTTATATTTAGATATATAATTTGTAACTGAGTGAAAGGTTCTGCATTATCTGGCTGTTATAATTAAATAATTATTAATTAGTCAACATTTGATGATGTTGGCAGTTTAATGTTATTATTAGGTGGTACAGTTGTCTACAAAAGTAATTGCATATAACACCAAGTTGTACTTTTGTAGTAACTGTACATGATTATTGAGTAAAAAAAAGATTTATCGATACTGCGATCTCAAGTTCTCTTGAATCCCATCTCATTTCATACACAACCACATAACGTTTTTAGTAAGTCCATAATACTTGAGAATGTAAAAAAAATTATGTAAGTTTTATAGAAGTAGTGATCATTAGCTTACGGAGTATGAAAATTTAGTTTTTGTACAATCGGATTCGGATTCACTAGTTAGGGACGACACGTAACATTATTGCCTTTGAGTGGTGACCTACCATTTATTTAGACCGCTGGTCATTTGTTTGAATTTAATGATGATGTCGGGTCTGAAAGGTCAGATGGCCTTCCAATTTCAAATAATATTACTGCTCAAGCGTTTTGGACTTATTACGTCATTATTTCCTCAGCCAAATGATCAGCGCGTTTTCCATCTAAAATTATGTTCTTACAACAAATTGGAACACCTACTATTATTTTAGTAATAAACTTAAGAGGTTTCATAAAAGGAATGCTTAAAGTTTCGATATAATGTAGTCGTTTAAATCGGCGTAGGAATGTTATCAGCCATCGTAATGATATGATTTTAATTTAATTTCTAGTATGGTTGCATAAGTTAGAACCATAATGCTACTGAATATTGGACCATACGATTATGTAGCGGTAATGTCTGTGTTATAACGTTGCGTTTCCTTACTAAGTGTTTTAATTAGGATTATTTTGGTAAGATTGGATATATCGTGTGATGTAGTCAGTCACATGTAGACTATTCATGGTGACAAGTCGTGACAACGGATGATGAGAATACGCCTCACTAGCCTGTTAGATAGTCCAAGTACTAAATGTTCGTGAATCCGATAATAGCATTGGTATTGGTGTGCTGACAACTTCTCTATTTTGTCATTATATGCAGGTAATATGTTTCGATTAGTCTATTGGTAGAACATCCTTGCGGTTCGGAATACCATTGCGGTATACCTAACAAGGCTGATTTTATTTCAAATAATCAATATGGAATACCAATCGCCTCTTAGGCGGTCGCACACTGACCTGCATCACTTAGCGTAGTGCAGGAGTGCGTGATCTTGCTTCTAAATATTTATCTCTATATTAAAAACACGCATATTGCAACAGACGAAGATGCATACACGCGCAGTTATTTTCATCGTAAAAACATTGCGTGATGTTAGGTAGTGTACCATCCGTCTAAATTTCATTCTAACATAAAGTTCCCTCTCTAAAACATACATAGTACTTGGACTCCTTCTAATATGTTGTTTGCTCAGTGGCCAGGGCGACACCGACACGACTCCACTGTGAAGTGCACGATCGAAGTTGAAATCTATTAGTGGTTATAAGAACTGAATGCTAGCCTTAATTTTATTTATAATGTGTACCTAAGTACTAGGGCTAACAATAAAGCGCTCTTTTAGTTAGAAAATTGACTGCTTGTTTTATTTCTATAAAAAATACCCTTCTTATAGCTTTGTAAATCCCTAGTAAGTCTATTTGAATAGCCATAGCTGAGACCGCTCTGCTCACTGAGTGTCTTTGGAAGAAAGTTCCCATCTAACCACACAATTGACAGCCTCTGCGGCGTGGCATGTGATGAGGCGGGACGAAGAGCACGTAGTGAGGAAAGCCCTAGCTATCCCTGAAAATAAGAGAGGCAGAGGACGCCCGCAGGCCACGTGGTGGACAACCGTCTCCAAGGACTTGGAACGGGCTCAAATTGACAACCAGACAACCCAAGATAGACAATCTTGGCGACTTAGAACGAGGAGGGCCGACCCCAAATGAAATGGGAAAAGGCACGGCAGAAGAAGAAGAAGGTCTGGGTGTTTCTATGTATAAAATGTATGTATTTACAAAAAAAAAGTATATAAGTATGTTTATCCGCATTTTAGATTCCATAACAAAATCTATAAAAGCTTACCATGGGTCTAGATAGCGTTGTGTGGAGTGTTGTGGAATATTTATTAATAAATACACGACATTTGCGGTTTAAAGTGTGAGGGTAAACCCTTTGGTGAGTGGTAGAAAATACCCGAAACATTTCGAAAAGTTCCTCGAACATAAATATACCATTAAAAATAGTCTTAAGTGAAAAAGCTAATAAAACTGCTAAACGTACTAATTTACAAAGGCTCGGCAATTTTTTTGGGAAGGAGTTGTTGCTTCTGTAGAGGGGGGGGGGGGGATGTATGCCGTTCAGGATTTTTTAAGAACTGGCAGATTTGTACAGGCGTGCCTGGATATTTTGTTAACAAGTCTAAGGATGCTAATGCGCTTAATTTTACACACATCGCAAGGGCTGCTGTATTTATCGCTCTATAAGCATAGCACATGTTCAGACATATACAGGGGACAGGGACATAGACATCTTCACGGACAACCGCTTCTTTGTTGAAAAAGCACCCAAAGTATAGGGAAAAAAGAACAGTAGTTATACATTTTTACGAATTAAAATTCCGAATACCATAAATATATTTTAATTATAAATATTTGTATTATGTAACACTAAAGGCACTCACACGATAAACTAAGTCATCATCGTCATTGCATAGTCCCGGTAGCGCCCGAGGATCTCCCACGTTAAACTAAGTGCAGAAGTATTCAACTAAATTAGGTAGGTACTTAAAATATTTATCATCTAAGATTATTGCATATTAAGTTTAGTGGCGATTAGGATTCTAACATATTGGTCGTATGCAGTCGCTACGGCCAATCCAAGGTGATCCTTGTTCCATTCCAGAGCGTTTATGGGTTGACTGCTGATTACCATACGCTGGAGTCGTTTGAGCTTGCCTGGGATACCACAAGCTACGCCTTGTTGGTCTACGCTGTATCGGCGTTCGGGGTACTCGCTGGAAAAGCAATTATAGTTACTATTAGGATAATAAACGTCTTCCCAACAGCAAAACAACTATATATAAAAATAACTATAGAAAAATTATATAAAATTTGAACGGAGTGGGTGCAAGGGACATCGAATTTTCAAAGAAAAGAAGCCCTAAATGACATTATGAACACTTGAAAGGACAGTGATTTTCCTGTGAAATGTTGTTGTCACTTGCACCTTTTAGGCTTTCAAAGTCTGCCGTCGATATTATACATATTACAAATAAAGCAGCTACGTATATGGTTGCAAGACTTTAATAACAAATAAAGGATGTTTGTCCAACCCTAAAACCACGAAGCAGTAGGTGTTAATAAGAATTAACTTACTACTTCCAAAGAGAAACTTGACCGGTGCCAGCACAAGTAATAAATATATCTCGATTTTGCGGCAGATGACGCGCTACCCATATCGTGCCACTTTTGGTAGTGTTATCAAGCACCTGAAAGAACATTAAATTTCTACATAATACTATTAATTAAATATAGGTAGAGGCTTCACTAGGTAAGAATCTTTAGGACCCAAGTTAACATAGGGGATGTTCAAGCATAGAACCAATGTATAACGCACTAATAATGCGCCTTTAAGTTTTCAGCAGGAGCCTGGGAGCTGTAAAAGCTTTTGCCTCCTATTTTTTTTTATTTTATAAACGGACACGTCAATTTGACTTTACCTCGCCTGATGGTAAGCTAAAGGCAAAGTCACGGAAATGTACCATGTTAACAATAATGGCACTCAGCTTGACGGCCTCATCAGATGCCTTTTCATGCCCGGCTTATGTAGAAAGGAGGAAACACGTGAGCTAGCAGAGAGTTCCAGTAGTATTAAGTATGCTTTTCTTGGCTTTTACGGGGGCGACTGCCGTTGAACCTCCCAACCTCGAGCTGAAAACTTATTGGCGCATGTTTAGTGCGTTATACAGTAGTTGTATGCTTAAAAAGGAATTTGCTTACCTGTGCAAAACCTTTGCTAGGACTTTGTGTTCTGACGTCGAACACATGGAACTTGCCCTCCAAAGTTGTTGCTACTAATTTATTCATTGGAATGTCTCGGCGATCAAATTCGGTGCAGCATACCTGTAGAAAATATCAACCAATCCATTCATTCAAACTTTTGCTATTACATTGGAGGTAGGATACGACAGTACAGTCAGCATCAGAAAGATGTTGACGAACAAAATAGTCAAAATGATCTTAATTTCGTTTTTTGACCCCCTTCCAGTTGACCGATTGTTCTGATATTTGCTACACAGCTGTATTTATTCCCCTCCTAATAATAAATCCCGGGGAAGTACCTCCGCCCTACAGAATACCGCGGCCATAATAACCTTGTGTTGTGTTCCAGACGGTGAGTAGGGTAGCCAGAGCTCACTGGAGAGTTTTTGTGCTGTCAGTAGGAACTGCACTGACGGCACAGAAACTTTCTGTTCTTACAGAGTCGGCAGCACAAGTGCGGCTCCAATGGTGTTGCACACGTCTATAGGCCACGGGAACCACTTTCCATCAGGTGGTCCGTGTGCTTGTCTGCCACCTAAGTTGTATAAAAAAAATATAAAATATTCACTTAATTATATAATTATTCTATTCTATACTATTATATTTATAATTGTAAATTGGTAATGTTTGTTCGCGATGGACGCAAAAATTACTGAACGGATTTTGATGCGGTTTTTGATATTAGGTTTTGACGTAAGATATAGTTTGCTGTGGGCTTAGAGTATCAAGAGCTGCCATACCTACGAAAAAAAACTGCCTACCTAAACTTGGATTTAATGAATGAATGGAAAGCAGTATGGCGGCCTAATAGGGAATCCAGTAAACTGTCGATAACTGCTTATCGATATAAAAAGGGCACAGACTAAAAATTTATACATTTGAAAGAAAAAATTAAGTGGTTAGCTTAAGTAGATGCCGATTATTTGTATTCTCAGGTTGCAGTGTGCTTAGGCTTTCTGTCAGACTTTGCTTGTGATAACCGGAGTTTCGAATAATTCGCCCAGAAGGACGTAAAATCTACAAAGATTCTTTACAGTCTTTGAGTAACTAACTTTTAATTTAAAAATGGAAGTAATTTCTTGTTCAACTAGTTATATCATATTGATTTTGTAGTTTATAGATGTAAAAATGTTTTAGTATCTTATTCATCAGTAATACCAGTACCATTATTATTATAGAATAATAAAAAGTCAACGGCATTTCAAAAGTCATTCACTATGTATGGAAAGTGGTCTTCGTTCTTTAAATATTTGGGAAAATATCGATACTTAAAATTCTATCACCGCAACACTGGCAATTTTATTTGACCAATCAGGTGCTACTACATCCCCACTATGTTGGAAAGCAAGATGGAGAATTGGCGTTTTCCTCATATGATTTTATGAATGAATTTCGTAGTAGCTTCAAGTCTTTATATTTACTATGTTTATGGCTGTGGGTCGCGGTCACGGGATCAGTATTTCTGTTACCCTGGTACATTGACATGAAGTACCAAGCTCACAGAAATTTTAAGGAACTTTATCTGGGTTGAGGGAACAGGAGCAGTGTGTCCTAAACCTTTCTATTTTGAACTTAACGCGGACGAAGTCACGGGCAATAGCTAGTAAAAAATATAGGAAAGCCTCAGTGACGTGGCAGTAGGGAATGCGATTGTGACGCAAGGGCCGCGGGTTCGATTCCCGCTCAGTGAATATGCACGAATATGTATGGTAGTTGTTACAGTATAAAGTCTAACAGCTGGTGTAACTGCAATATTTCGATAATGGAAGTTGTTTCACAGAAAATATCGAAGAACAGCTAAACCTGCAGTTAGGCTGGGAAAAGCGGATCTCAGACTTGGATAAGGATAAAGAAAGTACTATACCCCATTTTTCAAATTACACTCCCATCTAAGTGACATCGTACGCAAGTCGAACATCTTTAGATCCCCATTGTCGTAACCCGCAACGACGATCCTCTCAGCATCGTTGAACGAGTTGCCGAACGCTACAGCCCAGCAGTCGCGTTTCGTTTCACCCTTCACGGGCTGCATATTGGCAACAGGTTTGCCTCTTTGACGGGGATCCCAAACTTTGACTGTACCTGAAAATTATAGACTTTAAAAAAAGTATTTTATTTTCTTTCTTTGGGACAACAAAAAACAGTTATGCGTTGTAACACACTGTAGTGAATGCGTAAGAACTAGCTTTACAAAATAAAAATTAATATTTACTAGAATAAATAACGATCATATTTTTCATCCTATGTGACATTTGGGCTTTGTTTGTTATTTTTACTTTAATCTTTTAATCTTTACTTAGTAGGCCAAAGCTTTCTAGCATTGCGAGGGGCCTATGTTCCGCAGTGAATTGTGATAGGCTAATTTGATTGATTGATTGACTACAATAACTCAGTTTTGGACAGACACATCAGAATTGTCAGAATAAAACTAAAGAAAAAGGTCACTAAGACCTTTGTAGCAGTTGCCTTCATATGCACCTGCTAGTTATTTATGCACTATACGCTATGGTGCAGGATTATTTCTAAGTTAAGCCAAATCAAAACAGTGGTAGAGCCAGACATGAATGAGATCATTGGCATGGTTCACGAAGATAAAACATTAATCACTTAGTATTGCAGTCCATAGGCTGCTAAGCCTATGATGCTAAGACTTTTTTTATCAAAAGATATGTCAATTTGACTTCACCTCGCCTGATAGCTAAAGGCAAAGTCTCAGAAAGAGGGACATAGGCCTCTCACAATGTTAAACAATGACTACTAAATATAAATAAAAAAGAAAGTACTGCCAAGAAAGAATAAGTACCATCTTTGCTCCCAGTAACAATTTCAGGTGCACCACAGTTGACTGTGTTTCCTCCCATCGCATCTATGGAATTTATAATGTCAGTATGCTCCTTTGTTATATACACTTGGCAACTCTTTTCAAGATCCCTGTAAATGTAAATTTAGTTTAAAAAAATTCCAGTAGTGCATTATCAATTTATGAAATTTTGAATTATTATGCAAGATTCTAATAAGAATTTTGATAAATTTCAACGCTACCAAAGATTATTAGTCAATTTAGGGGATATCAAAAAAAGTCTTTTACAATTTATAAACCAGATTTGTTCAGTACTAACCATATTTCTAAGCAACCCTTGAAATCACCGGTTGCTAATCTTCTTTCAACATCGCTACTGGCGCCAAATGTCCCACATTTGAACGAATTAGGTCTTTCAATCTCCTTTATCTGCGAAATTTCTCCAGATGTGATTTCAAAAAGCTTGATAGTGCCGGTTCCTTTTGGGTAAGTACCGATTACTACGAACTTGGCGGAGCATGGTATCCATTTGCAATCGAATATGGAATGATTTATATTATGCTCTATATGTGTTATTACTTGAGGAGTATCTATGGCTTCCATTATTACACTTGTTTAACTGTTATAAAGTATTTATATATAGTATAGTACGTCCTTAGTTTTATAACCTAAGATAATAAACAATTCTGTTTCCATGGTAACGGTTCACAGTTGACACAGGTTGACACTTATATATTTTTATCTATGGACTTAGAGTATATCAAGAGGTGCCATACCTACGAAAAAAAACTGCCTACCTAAACTTGGATTTTATGAATGAATGGAAAGCAGTATGGCGGCCTAGTAGGGAATCCAGTAAACTGTCGATAACTACTTATCGATATAAAAAGGGCACAGACTAAAAATTTATACATTTGAAAGAAAAAATTAAGTGATTAGCTTAAGTGGATGCCGATTATTTGTATTCTCAGGTTGCAGTGTGCTTATGGCTTTCTGTCAGACTTTCCTTGTGATAGCCGGAGTTTCGAATAATTCACCCAGAAGGACGTAGAATCTACAAAGATTCTTTACAGTCTTTGAGTAACGATATATATATATATATATATTTAGTAGTACTCCAGGTACATAACACATTGGCACAAAAATAAAATCGATTTGGACAAAAAAAAATCGAATTTTTATTTAAATTTTTTTTTTTTTTTTTTTTAAATGTTTTAGTATCTATTCATCAGTAATACCAGTACCATTATGAGATAGAATAATAAAAAGTCAACGGCATTTCAAAAGTCATTCACTATGTATGGAAAGTGGTCTTCGTTCTTTAAATATTTGGGAAAATATCGATAATTAAAATTCTATCACCGCATCACTAGCAATTTTATTTGACCAATCAGGTGCTACTACATCCCCACTACGTTGGAAAGCAAGATGGAGAATTGGCGTTTTCCTAATATGATTTTATGAATGAATTTCGTAGTAGCTTCACGTCTGTATATTTATGTCTATGTCTATGGATGACACTTGACCAAGGAACTTTTAATGGTGCGTCCACATTTGTGACACCTTAGAGTATCAAGAGCTGCCATGCCTACGAAAAAAAACTGCCTACCTAAACTTGGATTTTATGAATGAATGGAAAGCAGTATGGCGGCCTAGTAGGGAATCCAGTAAACTGTCGATAACTACTTAAAGGCATATATATATATATAAAAAGGGCACAGACTAAAAATTTATACATTTGAAAGAAAAAATTAAGTGGTTAGCTTAAGTGGATGCCGATTGTTTGTATTCTCAGGTTGCAGTGTGCTTAGGGCTTTCTGTCAGACTTTCCTTGTGATAGCCGGAGTTTCGAATAATTCGCCCAGAAGGACGTAAAATCTACAAAGATTCTTTACAGTCTTTGAGTAACGATATAATATATATATTTAGTAGTACTCCAGGTACATAACACATTGGCATAAAAATAAAATCGATTTGGTCAAAAAAAAAAACGCATTTTTATTTAATATTTTTGTTTTTTTTTTGCATTATTTGCTCTCCATCGTGTTAGTAAAGCTAAATGAAACGGTAAGTTCATAAAAAGAGCATCACTACAAAGAAAAAACAACTAGAGCGCCAAGCGCGTGCTCTTTTGTCGTGGTGTTTTTTTATAAAACTACCGTTTTATTTAGCTTTACTAACAAGATGGAGAGTAAGTAATGTAAAATAAAAAATAAAAAGAATCCAAAAAAAAATCGAAGCATTTTTTTTGCCCATATCGATTTTAATTTTATGCCAATTTGTTATGTACCTGGAGTACTACTAGGGGTTTTCGGCTTCGTGAGCGTTCCCCTTACACCCAGTATATATATACATTTGTACTACCTTTTTTATAAAAGATATTTACTTCAAAATAGAAGTGCTCGACTTGCCTAGTAGGTACCCGTATGAAAAGTTATGTAATCCGCCATTTCAGTCCTATGTTCTTACTGTACCGTACAAAGGTCGCGCGAGGGTTTCGGAATTAAATCAAAATCAAGGAGATTTGTATAAAATCATACTTTTAATTTTAAAATGGAAGTAATTTCTTGTTCAACTAGTTATATCATATTGATTTTGTAGTTTTATAGATGTAAAAAATGTTTTAGTATCTATTCATCAGTAATACCAGTACCATTATGCCATAGAATAATAAAAAGTCAACGGCATTTCAAAAGTCATTCACTATGTGTGGAAAGTGGTCTTCGTTCTTTAAATATTTGGGAAAATATCGATAATTAAAATTCTATCACCGCATCACTAGCAATTTTATTTGACCAATCACGTGCTACTACATCCCCACTACGTTGGAAAGCAAGATGGAGAATTGGCGTTTTCCTCATATGATTTTATGAATGAATTTCGTAGTAGCTTCACGTCTTTATATTTACTATGTCTATACTTTGCTGTCAATTTTGTGATTTATGGTAGTTTTTTTTTTAAATATTTGTAGCCTATTATATATATTTTAAGTTGTAGCTCGTAGACAGAGAAGTAGTGTATTCAAAGCAGACTGTGCAGTACTATACAGCAAGAAATACGCCTG
Organism: Eilema sororculum; assembly: GCA_914829495.1. Taxonomy (NCBI): domain Eukaryota; kingdom Metazoa; phylum Arthropoda; class Insecta; order Lepidoptera; family Erebidae; genus Eilema; species Eilema sororculum. The sequence goes on along the minus strand of OU618553.1, from coordinate 8,905,264 downwards.
TGTACGCCTGTTACCTGGACCTATCAAAGGCATTTGACCTGGTGTCATATAATGTGCTATGGGCTAAATGGGAACGCGATACAAGTGTACCGCCGGAAATAATTCAATTGTTTAGATATTGGTATGACAACCAACAAAATCGTGTAAGGTGGGCTGAATTCTATTCAGCAGAGTACAGGTTGGAGTGCGGCGTTAGGCAGGGAGGGTTAACCTCGCCCGCACTTTTTAACCTATACATGAACGGTCTGATCGATGAGCTCAGCGGCACTGGTATCGGGTGTCATATTGATGGTATTTGTATCAATAATATAAGCTATGCTGATGATATGGTGCTGTTGAGCCCATCGATTAGTGCCCTCAGGAGACTTATTAAAATTTGTGAGTCTTATGCCGAGGCTCATGGGCTCAAATATAACGCACTCAAGAGCGAGTTCATGCTTTTCAAAGCAGGTACGAAAGGTTTTAACAGAATACCACCAGTCATGTTGTGTGGTACACCGCTAAAAAGAGTTGCTAAATTTAAGTATTTGGGCCACTGGGTCTCGGAGGATTTAAAAGATAACGCTGACATTGAGCGGGAGCGCAGGTCCTTGGCTATCCGATGTGGCATGCTGGCCCACAGGTTTGCACACTGTAACAGGCACGTCAAGCGTCAGCTTTTTAAGGCTTTCTGCCAGTATTTTTATACGTGCGGCCTGTGGGTGAGCTTTACCCAGAAGGTATACAACGATCTGCGTATACAATACAACAACGCGTTCCGGGTGCTAATGGGACTGCCGCGTTTTTGTAGCGCATCTGCCATGTTTGCCGAGGCAAACGTGGACAGTTTTTCGGCGATCATGCGCATAAGAAGCGCCTCACTTTTACGCCGTACCCGCGGCAGTCCCAATACCATCCTTAAAGCGTTGGTTGATCGGTGGGACTCCCCGATCCTGGGGCGGTGGATTCAATTGCATGCAATAAAGTCTGATACCGCCCCAGGTTCGGGGTGGTGCACCCAAACTGTGTAACATTTTCATTGTTTTGTTTTATTATCTACTAACATTAGTTGTAAGTTTTTTACTAACAAATTTATGGAAGAAATTCTGAAATAAAAATATATTAATATTATTATATTATTATTATTATAAATTGCTGTAATTACGGCATAGTGCTTAATTATGCACGCGAACTTCTTAGTCTTTATTTTTTGTTAAGGTTAATTATTTTGTTATTAGTTTTTTATATACTTTAATTATCTTAACACGAGACAAATGTACATTCGTCCATATTTAGTGTTAAGATATCACTTTTTGTAAATTGATGTCTGTAAAGTGCTAGTGTGTTTCTTGCGCCGTTTCTTCTCCAAATATAAAATTAATAAAAAATAAACTATTGTTTCATTCTGTGTCTAGTACCAAATATAAAAATATAAATCATACAACACCCCAACATAGAATGGGCTATCGACTAACGACATCACTATTATCGATATCGTTATTAGGTAAAAATATGAATATGGCCTGCCCTACACGCAGCTCACTTTTTTTTTAAATCTACGTCACGTCATCGTCACGTCAATATGACATGATGGTATGCGATGCGGACCCGCTCCTTACGATTCAGTTTTTGTTCAATGACTGTCTTATCTGTACGTAGTACATATCTTCTAATCTGTGACAGAAATAAAAGTAAACTGAAAATCTGTCAAGTTTGTTTACTTTCGTACATATTTTTCTTTATGGTTTGTTTCGCGAACTAGTTTGCTGGTCGTAGTAAAAACCGACACGTCAGAAGAGACAGAAAATCTAGTCACTCTGTCTCATTTCTTCACACGACATTGGCGTAAGTTTGTCTTTTTCTTGTGTGAATGCGATGGAAGCTATCAATTCGTCTATATACTTCTCTGTCTACGATTCAAAGTCTATGTTGTAGCCGGATTCAGTCTTTCCAGACTGTCACTGAGAAAAGAGAGCACGTATTATAATAAAGCCATCGGTGCCATCTGTCCTAGTTGCCATAAATTAACATCATCTAGCAGTCGTTGCAGGTATAACAGAACTTCGATATCGATATCGCCAATTGGTTGTGGAGATCAGTGGAAGTCACTTCACGCAAAATATCGAAGTTCAGATAGATTAAATACTAAAAAGTTGACCCTGCTAACTGATTTGGGAAGAGAATGATCACTGGTCACAGTTTTAGTGACATAATAATTGGGTTATTTGACTCAAATAGATGATGATGAGTTGATGATTATATATATGATTTTATAAATACTATCATCTAATTTCAATGAAGTGACAAGGTAGCACGGCTAAAGTACCTTAGCCTGTTTCGCAAGGAACTAAAGAAACAAAAAGAAATCTGATGCTGTCAAAAAAATGTCAAACTCAAATGGAGTGGTTGATTTTGTATTTGTGCAATGTAATTTATTTTTCAATTGAATGGCTTGAATTGAATTCTCGTCTTTCATTGGAAATATTTTAGTAATTTCGGATTATTTCTTAGAATTAACGTGTCAATATGGGTGACAAACGGCATAAACAAAGTGTAAGCAATGTTATGATGATAATATTCTTCCATAATAATGCCTTTTTATATTTCGTCTCATGCTGTTTTTTTTACAGAAAGCCGACATAGCGAAGCAATTCGATCTGCCTGAGCGACAGTCGAAGATTACGACGCTGCTAAATCAAGCTGGGCAAGCGTATTGTATATGCCGCAGCTCGGATAGCTCCCGTTTCATGATGTGAGGATGATTCTTCTATTAGTGGCTTTGCAACAAGTCTTTTATAGTCTTTATTACTTTTTAACTCAGTCAGTGACCCTTACTACGGTTTCCTTAGAACAAGATGTGGAATACTAATATTGTTTAGATAAAACATATGGGTATACATTGAAATGGAAATAGACCTCTAGACTTTGATGCTCTATGGATTTTTGATATCTTATTTACTGCCTATAGTTAAGTCTACAAAAATATTAATGACAGTTTAAACTGGGAGACTGATACCAAAACCTTTATTCCAGAGCATGTGACTCTTGTGAAGAATGGTATCATGGTGATTGCATCAACATATCAGAACGGGAAGCAAAGTACATCAAGAACTATTTTTGTGATCGTTGCCGAGAAGAGGACCCTAGTCTTAAAACAAGATTTAGGCCCCAGAAGAGAGAAAATGATGGAGACATGGGTATATTATGCTATTGTTTATTTATTATATATCAAAATTAACTTAATTCATAATAATTTTTATTAACTTTCAACAGCGAGTGATGCAAACTCATGTAAGTTACTTAAAAATGTTTAATTTGAACCATTTGTGTCATTTGTTTCCCATACTTGTTGTGCAATTGCATCATACATCTTATATTTTGTAGCATTTATTTTTTGTCATGTAGTAATGTTTATGGAATAAATGTCAGTTGTAAAGTAGAAGAAACACGTACTGCTCGACATTACAGTACTACATCACATCTTTCACGTTTAGTTGCGTTTGGACCAATAAGCATTTAGTCCAATTTTCAGAAACAGGAAATAATCGCAGACTTTCTATCCTGTTTCTGGGTAAAAAAAACAACCACGAAGGTCTAATGTGGGGGCTTTGTTCCGCTCCTTCATTAGCCTTCTAACCTAACCTATCCAAGTAATTTTTGATAATTGGACCAAACGCGACTAAACTCTTTCTTATGTGTATGTGAACTGCTGTACATGAATATATATTTCATTTCTTATTCTTTTTCATCTCACTTGCTGGTACTTTGTCTCCAACAGTGGCGAAGGGTGAAAATTTTCAAAAGGCAAGCCTATAGAAATGTTGGAATGTAAATGTAAAAGTTTCCTTTTGCAGAGCAAGCCGATACAAGTCGTGTTGTAGAGACCCTTTGCCACTGGTCTTCAAAACAAGTCTTAGTTGGTTGATTTGCTGATTTCTTTGCATTATTGAAAAAAACAAAATTATGCAATGAATTCTATAATGTAATATGCCTGTTAGAACAACCACTTACACACATGTCAGCCAGCACTTTTTATAGTATTCTGGCAGAAATATTATTGCCAGGAATTTATTACCTATTAGAAAAATTGTGACCGGCTATATATATAGCCGGTCACAATTTTTCTTTGCACATTATCTTTGTATTGTGATATGTATTGATTATTTGTGATGTAGAGAGATCCTCTGTCTATCTGTCACCACCTCTATTTAGTTATATATATAGGTGAAGACATCTTGTTTTATAAAAGACTCAATTTTAGCACGAGATGATAGAAAAAAGAAGCGTAAAGAAAAGGATCATTCAGAGAACAAATCATCCAAGAGACCTAGCACTAAAGATAAAGATGGCTGCGGAGACTGCCCGGGCTGTTTGCAGATACATGATTGTGGACAGTGAGTATCATCATCACCTGTCTGTTCATTACCAGAAATTTATTGAGCCATAGAGTTAACAACATCGGAAATAAATCTAAAGGGAGTATACTTGCCTGCACCCAGAGATCTTACATTTTTGTGCAAATACAGCCCTAGAGGGCAGAGGCGTTTTGTTAATACTCTATGGTTCGCCAATCATGTTTTCGTTACCACAAGCTTTGATACTACTGCTAGCTGCTATAGAGAATATCTATATTAATATTAATACTTATCCATACTAATATTATAAATGCGAAAGTAACTCTGTCTGTCTGTCTGTATGTTACGCTTTCACACCTCAACTACTGAACCGATTTTGATGAAATTTGGTATAGGGGTAGATTAGACCATGAGAAAGGACATAGGCTATGTTTGGTCGCGATAACCGACATCCACGCGGGCGGAGCCGCGGGCAAAAGCTAGTAATATTATAAATGCGAAAGTAACTCTGTCTGTCTGTCTGTCTCTGTCTGTATGTTACGCTTTCACGCCTAAACCACTGAACCGATTTTGATGAAATTTGGCATAGGGATAGATTAGACCATGAGAAAGGACATAGGCTATGTTTGGTCGCGATAACCGACATCCACGCGGGCAGAGCCGCGGGCAAAAGCTAGTTCATATCATAAATACAAAAGTAGTCCTAGTCTGTTTGTTGCTTTCACACCTAAACAACTGAGTTGATTTTGATGGAAAGTAGTACAGAGGTATTTTTTTTTATAAATTTAGAATAATAATAATAAATATTCCACAACATTCCACACAACGCTATCTAGACTCATGGTAAGCATAGCTTAACTAGCTTGTGTTATGGAATCTAGAATAAACATACTTAGATACTTTTTTTTTGTAAATACGTACATACTATACATAGAAACACCCAGACCAATGCGGATAGCCATATTCATGCATACAAATGTTTTCACTGAGCGGGAATCGAACCTGCGCCTCCTGCGTAGCAGACGCGTTCACTATCGCCACGCCACAGAGGCTGTCGACTGAGATTAACCCTTGGGAAAGCACATTGGCTAAGTTTGGACACGTTAATCGACATTAACGAGAGTAGAGCCGTGGGCCACAACTAGTCCTACTTTACTATCCAAAAAAGGGCCAACCTACATAAGTTGCGCGTCAGACAGTAACCTCAAGTAATACCGCGGCATAGTCAGGCTATCAAACACTAGAGAAAACCAACGTCTTAACCCAGCGATTATAAATATTTTCATAAATGTTATTGAATATTATGAAGAGTGAATTGTTAAACACTTTTGTTCAGTTCCGTCGCTGCAAACATTAACGATGTGTAACTCTTGCAGTTGTGACGCTTGTGAAAACATGTACAAGTATGGAAGCGCCAACAAGACGAAGCTTAAATGCAAAATGAGAATGTGTGCCAAGAGTAAAAAACCGTCTCGACAATCTAGGTAACGTTCTAGATCTAAATATTTCTAAGTTTGTTCTTTTGGAGTCCAGGATCCGCTCTCCTGTCACTCTAGCAAAAGCAGGCCGAAAAGGCGGCGATAAGCGCTCCTCTTTTCTGGTTGAAAATGAGGACAATGTAGTCCCACAACTGAGAAGGACTTCGATGGCTCTGGTTCATCTGGGGTGTGAGGGAATATGCCAGAATCTCTAATTTTTATGTTTGATTATGTATTTTGATTTTTTATAACACAAACAGATATTATATTTACCTTCATGACCAACGGTTACATACACCTGTTAACCTTTGTTCCACCTGTAAAGTCAAAGGATGACGTATGGTGTACTAATGTAGCCCTACGGTTGGGTGGCTTGCAGCAGCAGCAACCGAGTGAAGAAGAAGCACCACGAGCGCTCGGAGCACTCGCCCGAGGAGTCGCTGGCGCACCTGCAGACGGCCGGCCCGCGCCAGTGCTACGGGCCGCAGTGCACGCGCGCCGCGCAGTTCAACTCCAAGTACTGCTCCGCGCAGTGCGGCATGAGGCTCGCCACGGCGCGCATCTACCAGGCAAGTCGCTGAGTAGGCAGAAATAGGGAGGCATGAAACATACATGCCTTTCCTTCTTCCTACAGTTCCAGGTCCTTTAAGCGGGGCGTGAAAAGGCATCTAATGAGGCCGTCAAGCTGAGTGCCACCACTGTTAACATGGTAAATGTTTACGATGGTGACCCTCTTTCTGCCTTTAGCTTAACGTCAGGTGAGATGAAGTCAAATTGACGTGTACTGTATGAAAAAAAAATGCGACCAAGTAGATAAGTATACAATTCTCCTTGGCCGAGGTTACAAGTTCGCAAACTGAAGAGTGTTTTGGAACCCCCACCAGTTCCGTTAGGTGACTTGGATCCCAAAGACATGAACTTTGGGATCCAAGTCACCGGATGGGCCTCTGGCGCGCTCCCATTAAGCCAAACCAAATTACTGAAAATAAAGGTCTTCGATCTGCGTCCTACTTGTTATGTATGGTGTGTAATAAATTAAAAATCGCACAGCAGTCCAAGCTTGGGGGACTAATAAAATTGGTTAAGGCGACAGGCTAATCAAAAGACGCCTATTACCACAGTCGGCGTGCGGTTTTAGTCGGTTCGAGCCCGACATAACCTCCCCTTCCGGCTCCGGCAGGGGGGTATCCGAGGGGATTTCCAAAAAAGGCTAATCAAAAGACTAACTCTAAAAAATATATCTTTCTACGTAGGTGCTGCCCCAACGCATCCAGGAGTGGTCGCTGTCGACGTGCGTGGCGGAGCAGACGAACCGCAAGTCGCTGGAGGTGGTGCGCGGCGGACTTGCGCGTGCGCAGGCGGCGCTGCGGGCGCTCGACACGCAGCACCACGACCTGGACGCGCTCGTGGCGCGGGCCCGGACCGCCTCCATCGTGCACACCGACGATAAGGTGACTAGCAGCATGCAGAGTTCCGTCTGCGAGGAAAATTGACTTCTGCACTGACGGAACAGAAACTCTGTTTTTACTAGTACAGCAGCACGACTGTGACTCCCCTGGTGTTGCTTACGTACATAGGACATGTAACTCATCATCCACATAAAGACGTTAGTCCTGATTGCATCCGAGGCCACGGTGTCCTCGGAGCTCAGGGTCCGCCTTCCGGCTCTTCCTCCTCCACTTCGCACGATCTTGGGCGTCCAAGGTAGTGAGATCGTTTGCACGCTTGTCACTCTCCACGACACCAAGCCAGCACTTCTTGGGCCTACCCGTTCTACATGGACCTGGTGGGGGTGTAACTACTTTCGATCAAGTGGGCCGTGTGTTTGTCTGCCACCTAAGTGGCCCCACTGATAGCACAAAATCTCTCCAGAGAGCTGTGGCTGCGCCGGGAACATAAAACGGGGTTATTATGGTCGCAGTATTCTGCGTACTTTCCCAGTCGGACTGCTTAATTGCGACGAAAATACAGTCGTGTTCTACCTCCAAATGATAAAATATGATGTACAACACGTAACTTATATAAGTTTATTTCCCTATACAGGACGCTGACGACGAAACCTCAATGTACTGCATCACTTGCGGCCATGAGATACACTCGCGGACAGCAGTCAAGCACATGGAGAAGTGCTTCGTGAAGTACGAGGCGCAGGCCTCCTTCGGCAGTAGGCACCGCACGCGCATCGACGGGCAGAGTATGTTCTGCGACTACTACAACCCGGTCAATGCCACTTACTGCAAGAGATTGAGGGTAGGTGGATAAAACTGTTTTATCATGCTTGAATTTTAGTTTTTTTTTGAAATACCCTTGATGCCATGCGCATCCACGGATAAGGCATAAGCTGAGACTACTACAATCCAATCAATGCTACTTACTGCAAGAGATTGAGGGTAGATTAATAAATTATGTTCGAATTTGTTGCGGTATTTTTTGAGATACCCTCGATTAGCAGAAACTTTTTTATTCTAATATACTTTGCCATAGTTGGGACTGTATTCTGTGACTGTTACAATCCAGTCAACGTTATTGTAAGAGATTGAGGATAGGTTGATAAATTATCATGCTGGAATTTGAGAATTTTTTTTTCGATTACCCATGATTTGCATTAAGTTTTTTGTCTCAATAAACTTTGACATAGTTAGGTAGGACTGCAAATCTTAACAGTCCTTACAAAAACATAATTCTGTATGTTCAATTGTTAATTCGAGACATTTCTTCACGGAAAGCCGATCCCAAACAATTGGACAAATGCTGTTATATCTTCATTCTGTATATTAAAATAGATTTAATGATTTTTCCCTAGGTGATGTGCCCTGAACACTTCAAAGACCCAAAAGTTGGCGATACCGATGTCTGCGGCTGCCCACTGGTGCGTAAGGTGTTTAAGCCTACGGGAGAGTTCTGTCGAGCCCCTAAGAAGGCATGCTTGAAGCACTATCAGTGGGAGAAGTTGAGGAGAGCTGAGATCGACATGGAAAGAGTTCGACAATGGTTGAAATTGGACGAACTGGTTGAACAGGAGAGGAGTATTAGGCTTGCAATGGCTTCCAGGTATGTTGTATTATCACAAACGAAAATACTGAAATAGGGGTGTGGCCTATCAGTCCATGACAGCACTACTGCCATGACTAGAGCACAGTCCATGATTAACGCGCTGTCCATGACTAGCGCAATGTCCATGACTAGCGAACTATCCACGACTAAAGTAAAGCCAACGAAGCGAGAGAAACAAGGTAAACTAAGTTGCAGCAGTTCCGAACATTTTTATTTGAAAATTATTACGTATCACTTCAAGCGTATTCCAGACAGGAATGAAATTGCTCATAAGGTGGCGGATCTGACAGTTTAGAACCACTGTGCTGACAGCTATCCTGTACTACAGAACACGCAACGACAGCTGTCGCTCGGCCATTGTCACGTACGTGTGATATGTACGACAAGGACAGAGAAAATAATCGCTAGTTATCGCAACGTAACTCAGTAATGGCCGCTTTGTTTACCTTTTTTCTCTCGTCTCGTTGGCTTTACTTTAGTGCAACGTGCATGATTAGTGTACTGTATAACAGTCATGCTGTCCATGGTTAATGCAAGTTCCTTATCTGATAATGGACTTTAAATTAAGATTTTAAAATAATATTTTATTGTTACAGGGCGGGAGTCCTCGGGCTCATGCTCCACTCGACGTACAACCATGAAGTGATGGAACGCATCACTACCAAACCGACTGAAAACGGCAAACTGAAGGAGACTTCCTGACATCCGCAGTCGGCCAGGGCACCCCGGGAATCCGGGGACTCTAGCCGTAGGGAACACCGAGAATCCCAAGACTCTAGCCGTAGGGAACACCGAGAATCCCAAGACTCTAGCCGTAGGGAACAACGAGAATCCCAAGACTCTAGCCGTAGGGAACACCGAGAATCCCAAGACTCTAGCCGTAGGGAACACCGAGAATTCCAAGACTCTAGCCGTAGGGAACACCAGGAAACCCGGGACTCTAGCCGTAGGGAACACCTGTCCCAAGATGAGTCGCAAGCCACTGGCTATAGTATTTCAGAGTCGCTATAATTAGTTTAATATAATTATATTAAGATTATTAATAAAGATGGATTTATAATAAGCGTTGTTTTTTTAAATATTATTATTCTGGGACGTATAATTAGCGCCATTCAAGCTGAGCATAGTTTTTAATGTGGGTTCTAGAATACTGATAAATATTTTACACATGAAAAGTTTTGACATAGCATTCGAACGTACTTTCGACGTCTCATACAGTTCGACGATATTACCAGCTGTATAATATTCAAGTTATCACTAGCGCTGTGCCTATTTCTCGTCAAGGTATCCTTTCTAATATTAAGCGAAAGCGAAAGTAACTCTGTCTGTCTGTCTGTATGTTACAATTTCACGCCTAAACCACTGAACCGATTTTGATGAAATTTGGTATAGGGGTAGATTATGAGAGACTATGAGAAAGGACATAGGCTATGTTTGGTCGCGATAACCGACATCCACGCGGGCGGAGCCGCGGGCAAAAACTATTTCTTTATATTGGTGTCAACGAAAAAAAACTTCCTATTCGGTTTATTCCCTTCACAGATAACATTAATAACTTTCCTCATAGCTATTCTTTCCCGCATTCATTCCGGTCACGTGCATGGGGGTCAAGACACCTTTAACTGCAAACTGGTACACACCTATTGACTGACGGACTACGCTCTGACGCAGACTTGGGGGCCTTTTGGGGTTGTGAGGCCGAGGTGAGACACCTACAAAAATTACGGCTATGACCGCGTGCTCCGACCGCTTTGTCCGAATGATCGGACGACCCGGACTATTACAATAAATAACTAAATAATCCATATAATATTTATAAATGCGAAAGTAACTCTGTCTGTATGTTACGCTTTCACGTCTAAACCATTGAACCGATTTCAATGAAATTTGGTATAAGGGAATTAGATCTTGAGAAAGGACATAGGCAATGTTTGGTCGCGATAACCGATATCCGGGCGGGCGGGTGGAGCCGCGGGCAAAAGCTATAAGTATTCCACAACATTCTACACAACGCTATCTAGACCTATGGTAAGCTAGCTTGTGTTATGGAATTTAGAATGCGGATAAACATACTTAGATACTTTATTTTTGTAAATACATACCTACATATTATTCATAGAGACACCCAGAACAATGCAAATAGCCATATTCATGGATAAAAATATTTGCACTGAGCAGGGATCGAACCTGAGCCTCCTGCGTGGCATTCGTGTTCACTACCGCCACGCCGCAGAGGCTGTCTTGGAATTGGAATGGACAAATAAGAAAGTGGACACCAGGATTCAAAGTCAAGACTTGGGTTGCTCCTGGAATTGATGCTAGGATGAAGGAGAGGAGAGTGACGGCAATCAAAGAGTATACCTGCTAGAACCAAGCGTTTCAGTGACTCATTCCTATGTCGCACCATTAAGACCTGGAACTCCCTGCCAGCTCACGTGTTTCCCTCTTCCTACAGTCCTGGGTCCTTTAAGCGGGGCGTGAAAAGGCATCTAATGAGGCCGTCAAGCTGAGTGCCACCACTGTTAACATGGTACATGTTTCCTATGGTGACCCTCTTTTCGACTTCGCCTTTAGCTTAACATCAGGCGAGGTGAAGTCAAATTGACGTGTCCTATATAAAAAAAAAAAAAATCGTAAACTTTACTAAGCATTCGTATCGTACTTTGCGTTAATCCTAGTGGCATGCGAAGCTCTCAGCTTGGAGTCCTGGGTCCGCTTTACCAGTTTATCTACGGATTCGGCTAAACTTCGATATTTTCTGTGAAGCGACTGCCATCTGACCTCCACAACCCAAAGGCGATATCGAAGAATTGCAATCAAACCAGTTGTTGGACTTTTGAGGGCTCCAACTTCCCGTAACGATTGCCATAGATGTACGTATGGCAACCGGGACCGACGGCCTAACGTACCTACTCTCCGAGGTTAGACCAGACTAATGCAAATACCCATAGGTATTCATGCATACAAATATTTGCAGTGAGCGGGGATCGAACCCGCGCCTTACTGCGCAGCGGCCGCGTTCACTACCGCTGTCCATAGCTGTCATAGGTATAACGTCATGTGGAGTAATGGAGTAGGTACCTACATCACCCAGAGCACCTATTTGCAAGAATAGCGCCCTTTACACGTACAGTATTTCTCGACGGAAAACTGCATTTGCGCGGTGTGGCGGAGTAGGCCTGTAGGCACACGCCCGCACATCCGCGTGATTGTGAGAGAAAGAGAGGGAAAGCATGTGCGCTCAGCGCTTCTCTCTGAACTGCCGTGCGCGCGCAATCGCGTTTGTTTCGCATGGTCTATAGGTACGAAGATTTTGTGCACTTTGCGCTTCAAAACATAATCGCTCACGATTATGCGTACGATAATATCGCCGCGCAATCTGGACATTCATGAAAGTATGATTGTGTGACATGTAATGGCTGCTAATCTCTGAAGAAGAATCTACGTCTACTATTAGTGAATCAAAAAACCGGCCAAGTACGAGTCGGACTCGCCCATGAAGGGTTCCGTAGCAACAAGTAACATAATATATAACTTATTTTATTTATTTTATTCTTTATGTACACATAAATTACAATTATATACAATAGTGAGATGAAATGTGCAAAGGCGAGCTTAACTCAAAGTTGAGTTTTCTACCAGCAAACCCAGGAGTTCTTCTTATAGTTCATTAAATGTTTTTTTTTAAATTATTTTTGAGTCAATTGAATGAAAGGCGGTTTATGAAGTATTCAAAAAAACTACTTACTAAATCTCGCCCAAACCAATTTTCGTTGAAACTTTGCATAGCAATGTATATCATATATTTTTTTAGATTTATCATTCTCTTATTTTAGAAGTTAGAGGGGGGGGGGGGGGGGGGGCGACCAACATTTTTCCTTCCGCAAACTATTCAGTTTAGAGAAAAATTATGCTAGTAAGCTCAACAGCATTTTTGAAGACCTATCTATAGATACCCCAAACGTATTTTGATGAAGAATATTTTTTGTATTTCAAATAGGGACCCCTAAAATTTATTGCTTTTTTTCTATTTTTGTATAAAATTCCTAATGCTGTTCACAGAATACATCTATTTACCAAGTTTAAACAGAATAGGCCTTATAGTTTCGGAGAAAAGTGGCTGTGACATACGGACGGACAGACAGACATGACGAATCTATAAGGGTTCCGTTTTTGCCATCTGCCTACAGAACCCTAAAAAAAGGATTGCATTGCAGTGCAGACAGCCCCTAACCAAAGCATACGCTTGGATACCCCTCGAAGTCACCCTGCACCCTGTGTTATATTATACGAAGTGTGTCCAACGCAAGCGTTATCCACGGTTCCGCTTTATTAAAATGATATTAGCGCGTTAGAGTAGAAAAGCCGATTTTAGGCGCGTGTGCCTAATATCATAAAAGTATTATAACAATATGGTTATGATGTGGCGTTTAAGGTACCTACTTATTTAGGTAGGTCAACGACTAAGATGTTGGACTTGCGATCAGTACCCAGTACGAATATCCTATACAGAATTTCAAATATCTAACATGCGACCAATTAGTTCATGTTGGTCAGAACATTTCCCTTTTATGGGATTTGTCACGGGTTGCCGTTCCCGTCTTGAGTGTTAAGATTAGTTTCAGAAGCTATTGTCAGGATTCACTTACCTATATGTAGGAAGGTATCTTTTTTTTTTTTTTTTTTTTATCGTGCGAAAAATCCCCACGGATACCACCCCCACGGAGCCGGTGGAGGCGGTTATGTCGGACTCGAACCGACTAAAACGCACGCCGTCTTGGGTCCTTGGCTGCCGGAGGTGAGATTGCCAAAAGCATATCTCTCGCACCCCAGCAGACCCAGGACCATCTCTTTCGAGATGGCCCCCTTCGGGTTGCGGGGACCAAAATGTCCCCATCTAGCCCCGGTTACGGGGAGGCGCACTTTGCGCCGCCGCCGCGGCCTGCTTCTGCTAGGGTGACAGGCGGCTCCACCGGTCACCCCCAGGCCAGCGCTCATGGAGGACGGAGGTCGTTTTGCGACCTCCGACGTCCGGTTCGCCTTCGCTCTGCACGGGCTTCCCGGGCCCGGAGTCTGGTCCGGACCCGACCGGCCGCCTCCTTCTCGAGCATTACTTGCTCGCAGAAGGAGGTGGCCGCACCCCAAGCGTTTGCGCATCGTACCATCGCTGTGAGCAATGTGACGAGTGTGAGGACTCCCACCCCTAGAGCCGCCACTAGGACCCGCCTCGGCGTGTCCCACGCCGGGCACTCGGTCAGCGTGTGCAGCTCTGTGTCCTCGCTCGCATCACAGTGATGGCACTCGGACGTTGGCTCCTTCCGGATCCGACACAGGTAACTCCCGAAACACCCGTGTCCGGTAATCACCTGCGTCAGCCGGTACGAGAGGCTGCCGTGTGGCCTCTCTAGCCACTCCTCCATGATGGGTCTTACCGCCGCTATTACGGCGTGCCCTGCGCTTGGTCGCCCAAGTCGTAGCTCCCATTCCGCTACCATGTCCCTGTGGAGCTGGGACCTCACGGCCCGAATTTCTTCGGGCTCGGGTTCCCGTCCCTGCTCCCGCGCCTCCTTACGATACCGATATAGCATCGAAAGGGCTCTCGCATCCAGGTTCCACGGTAGGGATCCGGCAAGGAGACTCGCCGCCTCGAAGGATATCGTGCGGTACCCCCTAATGGCCCTGCTGGCCATTGCACGCTGCGGTCCACGCAGCAGACGCGCATTGTGGACCGTCAGGGTGTCCGCCCATATTGGGCACCCATATAGGGCCATGGACCGCACGACTCCCGCGTAGAGTCTCCTGCAGGAGTCATCCGGCCCCCTCATGTTGGGCAGCAGCCGCCCCAAAGCGGCAGCTGTGTCCTTCAATTTGGGGGCCAGTCTTCGGAGATGCTCCCCGAAGTTCCACCGGCCATCAAGTACAAGCCCCAGATATTTCATCTGGGCCTTGACGCCGATGGAAATGTCTCCCACTATGAGGCTGGAATCCTCCGGTGGCACGCGCCGAGGCCCATGAAAGAACATGGCCTCGGTTTTATGCAGAGCCACCTCGAGACCCAGCCGCCGAATCCGTTCCACGACTTGGGCAACCGCGGTCGTGGCCTTCAGGGTCGCTTCGCGGTATGTAGCCCCGCACGCCGTCACCAGCGTGTCATCCGCATAACACGTGACGGCGGCACCGTCCACGAGCTCCCCGCGTAGCACCCAGTCGTAACCGATGTTCCACAGTAGCGGTCCCAGGACCGATCCCTGCGGAACACCGCACGACATCTCTCGCCGACCGAGCCCGGTCGCACTTGGGTAGACGACTGCTCTCTCCGACAGATACGCCCCGACTATGCGGCGAAGGTAGAGAGGCACTTCGTGATACACGAGCGCCTCCCTAATGCAGCTCCAGGGCGGGGTGTTAAATGCGTTGGCGATGTCCAGTGACACCGCCAACACCACCTCGCCCCGAGCGACGGCGTCCTTCGCCAGAGTCCTCACGCGCATGATGGCATCCACGGTGGAGCGCCTCCGGCGGAAGCCATACTGGCCATCCGCCAGGTCAGGCCCTACCCTGGATAGGTGCTCGACGAGGCGCTTTGCAATGACTCTTTCAAAGAGCTTGCACACCTCGTCGAGCAACACTATTGGCCTGTAGGCGGACGGTGAGTCCGCCGGGCGCCCCGCCTTTCGGATGAGGACCAGTTTCCCCGTCTTCCACATCTTCGGAAACTGGCCTCGCTCCAAACATGCGCTGAGAAACCCTCTCAGTCGGGGCTCGAGAGCGTCTTCTTCGCCTAGAGCTAGGACCCACGCTCGGCCTGGAATGCCGTCGGGTCCCGGGGCGGTGTTCTTGGCCTTAAGCCTTAGCACCGCCAGCTCTAGCTCTACCCAAGTGACCTCGGGCACGTCGTCGCCATCCACGTTGGGCGCCATAGGCAACCTAGGTGGCGGAGTCATCTGCGGTGGAATATGTTCCACCGCCCGCGTTGGGAACAGGGAGCCAACGACTCCTCCGAGCAGCTCCGGCTGGAGACACCGGGTTAACGGCGGGGCCCGGGGGCGCAGCTTGCCCCTTACCATAAGGTAAGGCCGCCCCCATGGGTCCCGCTCCAGCGTCTCCAGCAGCTCCTTGTGAGCTGCAGCCTTCGACTGCTTTATCGCTACTCGGAGGGCCTTTCTGGCCTCCCTGTACCCCGCATGAAGCTCCGCCTCTCGGGGCTCCGTATCTGCGGGGCGGCTACGCCTCCTTCGGAATCTGGTCCACCGGCGGAAAGCGATCACGGAGGCCTGTCGCAGCCTCGCGATGTCCGCTGACCACCAGTAGACCTGACGCCTCGGATTATAGGGCGGAGCCCTAGGCATAGCCGCGTCGCAGACACGCGTCATGGCCTCCCGGAACCACGCCGCCTCATCGTCTATGTCGACAGGCCTGTCCGGCGCAGAGGCCCAGGCCTGTACGATGGCGGCCTCCAGGAGGACCTCCCGATCCATTCGCTTAAGCACCCAACGTGGCTCGCGTGGAGCCGGTGTAACCGGCGCGGCGCCCGCAGGAGGGGAGACGTCGAACCGAATGTATCGGTGATCCGACGCTGTCCCCACCTCCTCAAGGACACGCCAGCCCTGCACACGGCCTGAGAGCGGGGCGCTCGCGAACGAAAGGTCCACAATTGAGTCGCCCCAGCTCTTCTCGCACGTGGCGACGGCCCCGCGATTCAGGAGAACTAGGCTGAGACTATCAGCCCAGCTCTCCACTGCCCTGCCCCTCGGGTTCGTGCGCCGGGAACCCCAGTTCAGAGACCAGGCATTAAAGTCCCCGAGCACCAGAACCGGGTGAGGGTAACAGGTATTGACGACGACGGCCAGATGATCCAGCCACTGCTGGTACTCATCTATGACTCGATTCGGCGAGAAGTAGACTGCCACGACCGCTATTCCCCCCACAAGTGCTGCTACGCAGCCATTCCCCCTTGTTACGACAACAAGGGGGGGGCTGCCGGCAGCGGCGTTGTGCACCAGTGCCACCGACCCGCTCAGGTCGGTTTCCCAGGCAGGCCCGAGAAACCGGTGAATGTACGGCTCGGCGACAGCGGCGACATTAATGCCCCACTGTGCCATGCTCTGGAGCAGAAGTGCCTGAGCATCGACACAGTGGTTCGCATTCGCCTGCAGGACGCGGAGCTGAGGATCCATTATGGAACCCCCATCTCCGCGCCCTGCCGCGAATCAGAGACGGAGCGCCTGCCTCCCGGCTTCGGCCTCCCCGCGGTGCAGGCCTTGGCACCAACCCTATGGTCGGCCGGCTTGCCCTCCGCTGCACACCTAAAACAGTGCAGTGGAGCTTCGCAATTACCGGCCTTATGACCGGGCTGGCCACAGCGGAAGCAACGGTCACCGACCGCTACTTCCGCCGTGCACTGCACCCCCACGTGGCCCACCGATAGGCATCGGAAGCACCGTGCCGGTCGGGCCTGCAGGAGCCGTACCTGCACCTTTTGGAAGCCCCCGATGAGGAGGCTCCGCCCATCGGCAACCTTTTGGGCTGCCGCGATGGGGCAGCCGACAACTGCTGCCCCCAAGGTAGGAAGGTATCTAATAGAGATGCGCCGAGTAACACTTTTGCCGCGTAACGAGTACCGAGTTTTACTCGGTTCAATATTTTTTTAACCGCATACTCGGCCGAGTAACTCGGTTCAAACTAATTCCCATTTTAGATAAGATAAGATAAATTTATTCACTTAAATATTTTAAATCGGTACATACCACCTTACAACTAGGAACTTAATAATAATTGTAAAATGCATCTAAAACAAATCAAGTAGGTAGTTATCCACCCACACCAAAACAATGCTCCGTTTTACTAAATTCAGGAGACCATATTTTAGTAACCCGCGTCAGTTAGATAAACTTAATGGGAGCCTATATTCGGCAAAATGTCATTCAGCTTAGGACGAAAAAAAAAACCAACATTGCATCATTCTGGTACATCCGGGGCCTCACAAGACTTTCGGGGCCCAAATTTTGCGCGCGTAAATAAGTACTAACAGGTTCACGACGGTTGATTAGTTTGACTGCAATGCTTCGATATCGCCTTTCGGTTGTGCAGGTCTGATGGCGGTCGCTTCACAGAAAATATCGAAGTTCAGCCAAATCCGCAGTTAGACTGGTAAAAGCGGACCCCTGACTCCAAGTAAAAAATCTTCGGATGCGAGTGGGATTAACGCAATGATGAAGAAGAAGATTCACGACGGTCGAGAGGCCGGCGGCGTTTTACGACGAGATTGTAGAAGTTTAAGCAAAAGTGAAATGTACTTTAAGTATGCAATTCTATAATTTCACGTAGTGATGTTGGACGAAAGGCGTCTATGATGGCAATGTTAAACCACGTCAGAATAAAACGCACAGAAGAGTTTAAAGATTTGGAAAATGAAACTTTGTGGGAAATATCTCAAAATCTTGAGCCAGTAGCATCAACTTCGTCGTTACAATCGAATGCAATGAAAATACTGCAAATGCAATACTACTTTAATAAATACTTTGAAATTTGAATTCTTGATTAACACTGTTATTTTAATTATATTTAATACCTAAATATATTGCTTTTCTGCAACAAATCTCTGTCTAACTACAACTATGTATCTCTAATAACACGGTTTGAATACTCGGCATCGAAACCGAGTTATTCGGCTGAGTACGAGTATCAAAAAACCCGCCGAGTACGCCGAGTACCGAGTATCAACCGAGTACTCGGCCCATCTCTAGTATCTAAGTAGGTAGGTGTTTCATAGTTCATACTTTACAATGCACCATCCTTTGGGCTTTGTTCCCAACTCAGTTGAGTTCCCCTTCAGTTCAACTACGAAACAACCTAATTTCGGCCTTTTGGTAATCTACTCTACTTATTTACTATGAAGTGACTACTTTCTGACTTTCTCAACTCATTAGCGATATGAATTCTGTAGTCAGACAGATTGTTAGATATTATAGAGCTCTCTTAACGTTTTCACCGAAGCCCACAGGAGTCGTCACTATTCGAAATACATCGGGAAAAATGAAGCGCTCAAGTGGGACTTGTACCCACGACCTTTCCCTGACAGGGGGAATGCTCTTCCAACTGAGAATGTTCCTGCTTCCTGCTGAATCACTTCAAATTTCCCTTCTTTTTATATCCATCTTCAAGTCCCACTTGAGCGCTTAATTTCTGCCGATGAATTTTGAAATGATGAAAGTTAGCTTAGCATAATAAATGCTATAAAAAATTCATTAAAAAAAAAAGTCGTCGCTATGTTATGAATGGTCACCAATAGACTGACCGGGCTGAGACTGGCATTGGTTAGTAGTTACATATTGATTATCAGCGTGATGAGCACCACATAACCGCGAGCCCTACTTTCATCTGAGGGTTAGGTATTCAATAAAAAATAAATTTAAATCATTTAAACAATTTAAAATAGAACAAATTGGAACACTTGCGTGACAAGTCAGACCCCAAAACAATTAAAATACAATATCAGTGCATTAGTTATAATATCAAAACATTTTAGCCCCTTCTGTTTGTGCGTTACCACGTGCGGCCGGCCCGGGCCCCCGGTTTTAATATAACAGGGCCCCCTTTGTAGTAATTGAAGCGTGTAATCAGTTGACATGTTTTGCTAAATCTCATAATTTGACACAGATCAAAACCCTTGTTAGAAGTTGAGTAGTTATAAGATAGACAGACAGAGTCGAATAGCGAACTTGAAGATATTATTGAAAAGTGACAATACGTTTAGGTAAGTACATAAAATGCTTTTTCATTTTAGGGAAATTATTTAGGGTAATTAATTGATTTAGGTAAACTGGCTAGTTTGTGTAGTAGGGTAATTTTATGGTAAGTAACTTGAAAACTTTTATAAAGTTTTACTGGTTCGTAGCGATGATGAATGAAATTGATTGTGAAAAAGTGTTACTTAACGCACTTTAGTTCACTTATCGCATGTCCTATTGTTGGTGAAATCTCGCTTAAGGGTTGGTTGGTAAGCATGAATGCGGTTTTAGTCGGTTCGAGTCTGACATAACTGCCCCCACCAGATACCCTCAGTAGAGGGGTATCCACACGAAAAAAGGGTTAGGTATGTAAGTACTTAGATGGTAAACTTTACAGTCAGTCAACAGTAATAATAAATAATAAATATTCCACAACATTTTTTACACAACGCTATCTAGACCCATGGTAAGCTTTTATAGCTTGTGTTATGGAATCTAGAATGCGGATAAACATACATATATACTTTTTTTTTGTAAATACATACATAGAAACACCCAGACCAATGCAAATAGCCATATTCATGCATACAAATATTTGCACTGAGCGGGAATCGAACCCGCGTCTTCTGCGGGGCAGTCGCGTGCACTACCGCCACGCCACACCTACCTACCAGTCACCTCCGCTGTACACAGGCATAATATAGCGACCGCAGCACAAGATTTTTTGTTACGCTTTCACACCTAAACCACTGAACCGATTTCGATGAAATTTGGAATAAGCGACATCCACGCGGGCGGAGTTGCGGGCAAAAGCTAGTAGTTGTAATTACAAACTGAAATCTACTAGCTTTTGCCCGCGGCTCCACCCGCGTGGATGTCGGTTATTGCGAAAACACACACACACAAATATACCATTAAACTCATATGCATATACTATTGCATACAATAAGAAATATGGACTGTAAAATGTAACGCGTTCAGGATGTTGTTGGGGCTCTCACGGTTCTGCAGTGCCTCGGCAATGTTCGCTGAAGCGGCTACAGATGGCTTTGCGGCAATAATGCGCAATAGAACGGCATCGCTACTGAGCAGAATACGAGGGAGTACCAACAGCATCCTGAAAATTATAGCTGAAAGTGCTGATGGTGTCTTTCTGGAGCATTGGTGCCGTATACATAATGACGGCCCTGATGCTTCAGGAAGATATATGAATTGATTTATTTTTAATTTTTTGGTTATTTAGTGGATAAGATGTACTAACATAGTTTATTAAGTTTGTGTTACTAACAATTATTGTATGGCTTTTTACCCGACTACGGCGAAGATAAAATGAGGGTTATGATTTTGACAGGCTATGTATGTATGTATGTATGTTCATTTGTTCCCTCATAGCTCCTCAACTACTTATTGGAACTGGACAAATGAGGTATCGTTACAAGCGGCTTGATCGTCCGATGGTTATAGGCTATATGACGTGTCACTCAATCTTGTGTGGCGCCCTCTAGCGCACATAAGGTACTGTGTTAAAAAATAAATTGATTTGAGGTGTTTCAAATATGTATAAATTACTAGCTTTACCTTGCCCCCAAATAATATAAATGGGTGAATTTCTCAAACGTAAAATTTTCGCGGCGTGACTGAAAATCATACCTTAAAGTTAACATATAGTAATGATTATTTTTTGTAAGAAAGATATGGTTTTGCTCTATATGCACGTATAAATTATATTATTGAAACTATTTTTCTGAGTGTGTAAAAAATGTATTTTCACCTAAATTCTAAGTTTGGTGGCGCGTCCACAACCTGTTTTCTTGGGAATGATCACAGTTTAATCAAAACTTCATTAGTTTACTGAGTATACTTAATAATAATTCGATTCGGCATTATTTTAGCTATCTTCGATAATGTCATTCGTAGTATTTAGTACTATACTTTATCTTAAAAATAATTTATAAGATGCGTCCGCGGCAAATGTAAAATTTTGGTGGGATTTATAAAAACATCGAAGGAGTCGTATTGAAAGTACCTATAAGGACGACACTATCATCATTGGAAACGTTCAGTTGGGTGTTAATGAGCACCAGTGCCAGTTGTCCCCAGTCCCGTTTCGTTTTTCTGCTAAACACGTAAGTAGGTCGTTTCATAATCCTCTGACAAAAATATTGTAATTTTTGTGTTGATTATTAAAACCGTTTTATTCTCATTGTATGTTTTAATATTTAAGTATGGTGTACAGGTTCAGTATGTGTATTAAATTTTGGTAATGTAACCACTATATTCTAAATAGTATTTTTATAAATAATTTTTTTAGACGTGAAACTAATTTTGGTGGAGCAATTTTGGTGAATTTGGTGGGGTTTTACTAATCATCAAAATTGTATACTTACACCAAAATTTGTTTTCATAGTTATTTGATTAAGCTCCTACGTAGTCCGACGGGCTACTAGGTCAGGTAGCCTCTACTTGGTATACCCTGGGCAATGGAGAAAGCACCGCCTCTCTCCCTAGGTGGGAAAGAGGTTGTTGGCTGTTAAGGGTTGTTCGGAAGCTTTCCTATTTTTTCTCAGATTAACCATTAGCATATGAACTACCCATACAGCAGACAGGCGAGTAGTTGGGTGAAGTCAACTGATGCCGCAGTAGGGACAGGCCGGTGTGGTGGAGCATCGTGCGCTCTTTCCGTCACCTGCTTCTACTGGTGTGAAAGGCGGCCTCACTCTTTACTACCAAGCCTACACCGTTAAAACCTGCCCACCCTTCTTCCCTCCTCTCCACTGTCAATATCATTTGGCTTTTCTTCCTCTGCTTTCTCACTTACATGAAAGCTATCGTGGATGCAAGAGTGCCTCGTGCAATCTTTTGCACGTGACTCCACGCAACAAAGCGACGACGTCGAAGATGTGGGGACACTCAACTCCTGCTTATGTTGCTCCAGCAGCTAGCACTTTGCTATCGTGTAAAAGGTACTAAATCTTCTCCACAGAAGGCTTCTGACCTCTACCTCCTCACATGTTGCACCAATCTATCGGCGTCCACCACCGATATTAACAGCATACATGGGCAGTCATGGAGTGATTGTCTGATGCTATCCGACCAAAATACCACGCTGATTGGGAATGGACTACGGACCGATCCTAGATGTACCCCGACAGTGATAAGGAAGATTCTGATATTGCCAACAGCGAACAACGGAATCAGAATCGTGGTACAGGTCCCGGATGGTGTAAACCTCTGGAACCCTTTTGAACCGCAATGCCCATCAGCTCACCGCGTGAGAAACTTAGTTGAAGGACTCTTGTAAGTTCAGAAATAGACATCACACTACCAACTTGTCTTGTCACTACCAAGTGTCCATGGCCTATCTTCCGTCCACCCTTAGGCATACCGAGTACCACCTCTCCCACTTTGAGAATAACTGCCTAAATCTTTTCCCAGCAATCTTGAATAAGTTCGTCGATAATATTGGCGCCATTAGAGTAAAATATAATCCTAGCTTCTAAACGATCAAATGTTTTGCTTTTAAACTGATACTACTAAGAACTAAAATGGTTTTGCCATATAAAAATGAAGTTGGTGATAAAAGGGTGAAAATTAAGGGTTATATGTACCTATTAAGTGCCAAATTCTAAAAAAAAAAACAAAGAAATAGTATAAGTAACAATAAATAAAAAATAAAAATAAGTTAATATGCAATTTTGGTGTTAGACACCAATTTCGGTGTATTGGCAATTCAGGTGTATAAAATAAACAAGTAATTCCCAGGGCTAATTGACTATCCAAGTAAAATAGGCATCTAAATAGCTATTTCTAGCTAAATATTGAAAGAGATTACCTAAATACCTAGAAATAAAAAAAATCACCAAAATTAGCTAAAAATTCATAGATGTTGAAATTCACCCAAATAAAAAATAAAGTTTAAAACCCGACTACTTACCGAGAAATCGCGCCCTAAAAAGTAACAAATAAGAAAATATCAAGAAAATTCGAAAAACATTGGAAAAAATGAAATGCTCAAGTGAGACTCGAACTCACGACCTTTCGCTTACAGGGCGATGCTATAAAAAATTCATTCAAATATCAAGAAAAGCCGTGGTCGTATGCCACTTACTCTAACAAAACAATATATTCTAGGGACAAGTGGCATACGACCACGGCTATTCTTGATATTTACTTATTTGTTACTTTTTAGGGCGCGATTTCTGGGTAAGTAGTCGGGTTTTAGTTTTAAACTTTATTAGTCTGAAATAAATGATATTAATAAAAAAAATAATAAAACTTTTATAGATATAGTAAGTACCTAATCGAACCCTTTCTACATTTTTATACCTAAGCGAGAGGGAATCTATTAGGTACAACAATTGTAATTATGGATGAGCGTGACCTTCTGATACAGGTGTATTTCACTTAATAGAAAGTCACAACGACAAAAATATTGTTTATAGTAGGTATCATTGTGTTACAGTAATAAATGATTTTTCATTTTAATTTTTTTCATTTTCATATCATCACATTGTTTGTATTACGAGTACCTATCACTCCTCTGGTGTTGTACCTACACGTCCATAGACCTCGGTAACCACATTCCATCAGCTGGGTCATGTACTTGCCTGCCACGTAAGTGGTATAAAAAAACAGCATTGTATCCCAATTGCACCGGACCCGAGGGCTTAACTTCATAGTCCAGTGTCCTAAATAGTTTTAAGTTTCCTTGGGAATGAGACAATTGATGTTAAACCTCCTACATCCCACTGTTATTCCAAGTCGCAATGGAAGCTTTGACCTTGGAGTCTGGGATCCGCTTTTTCCAGTTTAAAAACGAGTTTGGTTGAAATGTAACCTTGACTTTATATTATTACTAGCTTTTGCCCGCGGCTCCGTCCGCGTGTGTTAAGTACGGATCCCTAAAGGAGAGTGCTGACGCCGCAAGCGCACGACGCGCGACGTTCAAGGGACATAGCAACGACAACGGAAACGCCGACGCAGCGATCACGCCACCGCGCCGATGGCGCCCGTTCGAGCTTCAAAATGCTGACACCGCGAATCGATGTCTTGTGTTTTATTAAAATTATGTGCATTCCTAATTCTAGCATCGAATAGGTTTCATTACTTTATATTACTGTAATTTTCATTTAATTAAAATAATTATAAGTAACTTTGGGTTTTTTTCGACACTTTGGCTGCAGAACTCATAATTGGCGCAGTCGGTAGGATTCTCGCGGGCCGGTTCGCGAGCACTTAGGACTATCTAGCATCGATAATTCGCGTTCGCGAGTCGCCCGGGCGGCTATCAAGCCACGGTACGAGAATCCTGAATCTACTGAGCTGCAGTGCCGAGTGAAGGATCCAGACTTCGATCTACGGAGAAGAACCAGAGATGATATATTTAATGTAAGTACACTTGAATCTTTCTCGTGTTGCTTCCCGTCTTATCCTAAGCATTTCCAAAATTTTTCGCCCAGAAAAATCGTATATCCGGGACCCTGCATCGCGTCAGGCTCGCCGGCAACTAGCAGATAGATCTAGACATTTAGATAGTTATTTTGATTTTAATTTAAGCATTTTATTTGAACCAAATATGCCTTATGACCCCGACGTTATTTTCAAGGCCTTACGCCTGGTGCCGGAGTTCGACGGTAACCATAATGTGCTAACGAGATTCATTAATATTTGTGATAGAATCGTTACCCAATATGCTAGCCTTGAGCCAGGCAACGAGCTTGCCAATATATGTCTGTTAAATGGCATATTAAACAAAATCACAGGGTCTGCCGCTTCAACCATCAATGCGAACGGCATCCCAGAAACCTGGGCAGGCATCAGAGCCGCCCTAATCAATAACTTTTCTGACCAAAGGGATGAAACTGCGTTATACAATGACCTTTCTTTAGCTAGACAGGATAATAGGTCCCCACAGGAGTTCTACGATCAGTGCCAGACATTATTTAGTACTATAATGACATACGTGACGTTACATGAGACATTACCGACGACTATAGACGCTAAACGAACCCTCTATAAGAAAGTAGCTATGCAGGCTTTTGTACGTGGGTTAAAGGAACCCTTGGGATCGCGTATACGATGCATGCGCCCAGATTCGATTGAAAAGGCTCTTGAGTATGTGCAGGAAGAGCTAAACGTTATGTACCTGCAACAGCGCAATGACGGTCCAAAGACACATAGCGCCCCTAAGCCTGCTACGCCATTCCATATACCGTTAAGTACGCCAAGTGTTCCGCGTCCCCCTGTTGCTAACTGGCCAGCCCCTATGGCACAACGGCCTTATCAAAATCCAAACCCAGCTTTTAAATTCCAACACAACCGGTTTCCTACAAGAACACAGCAGATGTTCCGTTCACAACCGACCAATTACCACCCACAGAGCAATTTGTTCAGGTTACCACCTAGGAATAACGCCCCGCCACAAGCCGGTGGTGCTAGTGTGAAACCCATGAGTGGTGTCCAACATTTTACCCCTAGGCCATTACCGATGTCGTCAAGTCACGATTGGCGAAAATCTGGTAACCCACCACCTACTAATTATTTTAAGACCCGTGAAGTTAATCTCAACGAATATCTGTTGCCCGATAATGTCTATTATTCGGACGAGTATTACTGTACACCCGAGGTTGAATATTATACAGACTTTAATAATTACAATCATCCTTACAGCTATGACTATAACACTGACATGACTTTCATTGAACCGACTTATGATAATAACCAAATAGTACAAGAGATAGAACCGCAACCTGGGCCTAGCCAGACAGGTCCAACTCAGGATTTTCAGTTGAACACGAAGTCAAAGGAGTCAGGATAGATATTAACTTGCAAACCCAGCGACAGTTACCATACATAGAAATCGGTTTTCCCCCTTTAAAATTTTTGATAGACACTGGCGCGAACCAGTCATTTATAAGCCCCGAGGCTGTACAAGAATTTTTCTCAGACTATCCCCTTAATTTTGACCCTTTTGAAGTAACAAATATACATGGTGTTAGCAGAAGCGATTATTCTATATCTTTACCAAATTTTACTGAATTTAATGAGAGTGATAGTATTAAGTTATTCGTATACCGTTTTCACGATTATTTTGATGGTTTACTAGGTTTAGATATATTATCTCAATTGGAAGCTAATATAAATCTAAAAGACTTCAACTTAGTTACGCGAAATGCTACGAACCCGATTAAACTATATAACTCCCGTAATGTAAATTTATATGAAGACATTATTCCAGCCAATAGCTCAAAAATAATCAAGGTACCCATAAATGCCCCAGATGGCGATGTTTTCATTGAAGAACAAATTTTTTGCAATTGTATTTTACATGAATGCCTGACTACTGTAACTAATAGCCGAGGTTACGTAGAAATAGAAAACCCAACTTCTAATGACATTATATTCTCGTTAGATCAGCCCGCTAGTGCAGAATTATTCAATTTTAATTGCACGCCGACTGAGAAGCCAAACCGTGTAAATGATGTACTATCGCGATTACGTACAGACCATCTTAATGAGGAAGAAAAGGCTAATCTTTTAACACTCTGTAGCCGCTATGCCGATGTATTCTATATAGATGGCGAACCGTTGACTTTTACTAATAAGATCAAACATAGAATTCGTACGACCGACGAGGTACCCGTGTACACCAAAAGTTATCGTTATCCTTTCGTTCATAGACAGGAAGTCAGAGACCAAATTACGAAAATGTTACAGCAGGGTATAATCAGACCTTCTGACTCTGCATGGAGTTCACCCATTTGGGTTGTACCCAAGAAAATGGATGCTTCCGGAAAACAGAAGTGGCGTCTCGTAGTTGACTTTCGTAAATTGAATGAAAAGACAATAGATGACAAGTACCCCATACCAAATATCACCGATGTCCTGGACAAGTTAGGTAGATGCCAATACTTTACAACCTTAGATCTAGCAAGTGGATTTTACCAGGTGGAAATGGATCCCCAGGATATATCCAAGACCGCGTTCAATGTAGAGCATGGGCATTTCGAGTATACTCGTATGCCAATGGGTCTCAAAAATTCTCCATCCACGTTCCAGAGAGTCATGGATAATGTCCTCAGAGGTCTCCAGAATACCATTTGTCTGGTATACCTAGACGACATCATTGTATTCAGTTCTTCACTCCAGGAACACTTAGAAAACCTGGAAAGAGTTTTCCAAAGGCTTAAAGAATCCAATTTCAAAACCCAGATGGATAAATCAGAATTCTTAAAGTTAGAGACCGCTTACCTTGGTCACATAATAAGTAGAGATGGCATTAAGCCTAATCCCGACAAAATTTCAGCCATTCAAAAGTATCCCATTCCGAACACCCCCAAGGAGATTAAACAGTTTTTAGGTCTTCTCGGTTATTACCGAAAATTTATCCCAGACTTCGCACGCATCACGAAACCTCTTACCCATTGTCTCAAGAAAGGTAACAAAGTGGTACATAGCCCTGAGTATGTTAATTCCTTCAATAAATGTAAAACCTTATTAACTAATGATCCCATTCTACAGTACCCAGATTTTCATAGAGAGTTTAACCTTACCACAGACGCTTCGAATGTCGCTATAGGAGCAGTTTTATCACAAGGACCAGTAGGTTCGGATAAACCAGTCTGTTACGCTTCTCGTACGTTAAACGAAAGTGAAATAAACTACAGCACAATAGAAAAAGAACTGTTAGCCATAGTATGGGCTACCAAGTACTTTAGGCCATATCTATTTGGTAGGAAGTTCAAGATACTGACTGACCACAAACCGTTACAATGGATGATGAACTTGAAAGAGCCCAACTCACGATTGACAAGATGGAGACTTAAACTGAGCGAATACGACTTTACTGTAATTTATAAGAAAGGAAAATTTAACACCAATGCAGATGCCCTTTCTCGCGTAGAGATACACAATAACGAGACTGACGAGATTAATTCGGTAATTAACAGTATCAACGACTTAAGTTCAATGATAAATAACCCCTCAATACCACCAATCCAACGTGCCAACTCTCTGACTGACACTATAGTTATTAACAACGATGATCCTGTAACAGAAGACTCTAACCCATTAAACTTACCCGCTAACCAGACTAATTCCTCAACTGACACCGTACATACCAGTAACGAACATCCCATTTTGGAAGTCCCTATCACTGACGAGCCCCTTAACAAATTTCATAGACAGATCCACTTTACAATAGTTGGTGACATAAAGCGAAGACCCATAGTGACTAAGCCCTTCGAAGGTCACACAAGAACAGCAATCCAGATTTCTGAAACCAATTTAGAGTCAGATGTTATTAATGCTATCAAGGAATACGTTAACCCAAAGGTTAAGACAGCTATACTAATAAATCCACCATTAGCCATGTATTCCATAGTACCTATTATACAAGACAAATTTAAAAGCTCTGCCCTTAAACTAGTATTAACTAAGACAGAATTAGAGAACGTTAAAGAGTATCTGAGACAGCAGGAGATCATTAAGCACTATCACGATGGTAAAACAAACCACCGTGGTATAACCGAATGCCATTTAGCCCTTTCGCGAAAATATTACTGGCCAAAAATGAAGGAACAGATTGCCAAATTTATTAACGAATGTACCATCTGTGGACAGGCTAAATACGATAGAAATCCAATCAGACCACATTTTAATATAGTACCACCAGCTACAAAACCACTAGAAATTATTCACATGGACCTTTTCACAGTAGAATCAGAGAAATACGCGACCTTCATAGACGTTTTCACAAAATATGGTCAAGCTTATCACTTGCGAGACGGCACAGCCATTAGCATAATCCAATCACTATTAAAATTTTGTACTCACCACGGGTTACCCATGACTATTATTACTGACAATGGCCCTGAATTTACAAACCAATTGTTCTCAGAGATAACGCGTATTCATAAAATAGTTCACCATAAAACCTTACCCCATAGTCCCAACGATAATGGTAACATAGAACGCTTTCACTCGACATTATTAGAGCATATTAGAATTCTTAAGCTACAGCATAAAAGTGAACCTGTAGTTAATCTTGTCCCATACGCCTTAATAGCATACAATAGCTCTATACACAGTTTTACCAAGTGTAGACCGTTTGACTTATTGAATGGACACTTTGACCCCAGAGACCCAATCGACATTGACTTTACTGAACACATCTTACAGCAATACGCGCAGAATCATAGACAGCAGATGAAACAGGTATATGAGATAATCAACGAATCCTCTCTCGCTAATCGGACATCCCTAATCGAAAATAGGAATAAAACCCGTGAGCCTGAAATAGAGTACTTACCCCAGCAACAAGTCTTTATAAGAAACCCCCTCGCTAGTCGCCAGAAAGTTGCCCCACGCTTCACACAGGATACAGTCCTAGCCGACTTGCCCATTCACATTTACACGTCGAAAAAACGTGGCCCTGTTGCTAAATCGCGACTAAAAAGATTACCTAAAGGGAACCAAGTGTTACAAGAGTCTGCTACTACTGATCGACGCATCCAGAAGACAACAGACTTGAGACCTTAGCTGACAGACCAGGACTTTTACCATACAAACTAGGACCGACTAGATTAACTACACATTACCATTCCTTTAGCCAAGACTAAGTAATCAGTTTAGAATTATGAGAATACTATAATTTGATCAAACCAGGTTCATACTTTGATGAGAAAAGAATAGTAATAGTTTATAAATTTCCTAAAGACTCCCGAGAGATGGATATACGATTTATAAAAATTATCCACTGTCCCTAATAAAGAAAAAAAACCAATTAGCCCTTGTACTACTCCTTATATAGCAACAATCGAGAAATCATTCGTGTACATAGAGGCTGAATGCCCGAAGTACAGCACCAAATATCTCTGTGAAAAAAGGATAATTCTTCTAGTACGCAGTGAAACCGATTATATCCAGGCACTTGTAAGCCGCCATCATTTGAAAAACGCCTACCAAAAGATCCCCTTATCTACAGAAACCATAGAGAAAACTCATTCGCCTGTCCTATACCATACAACGATACCTCTTTATACTATCGTTGCGTGTGCAGCTAACATTGTCATATTTGTAATAAGCCGCAGATGCAGATGCTGGAGAAGCAGCTAACTCTCAAGATCCCTGCTCAGGAAGAAGTAACTAAGGAACACAAGGAGGTCCCAGCAACATTTTTCCTTAATATGACAAAATAGTTGCTGTTCTGGGGATGGAGGTGTTAAGTACGGATCCCTAAAGGAGAGTGCTGACGCCGCAAGCGCACGACGCGCGACGTTCAAGGGACATAGCAACGACAACGGAAACGCCGACGCAGCGATCACGCCACCGCGCCGATGACGCCCGTTCGAGCTTCAAAATGCTGACACCGCGAATCGATGTCTTGTGTTTTATTAAAATTATGTGCATTCCTAATTCTAGCATCGAATAGGTTTCATTACTTTATATTACTGTAATTTTCATTTAATTAAAATAATTATAAGTAACTTTGGGTTTTTTTCGACACTTTGGCTGCAGAACTCATAATTCGTGGATGTCGGTTATCGCGACCAAACATACCCTATGTCCTTTCTCAAGGTCTAATCTACCCCTATACCAAATTTCATCAAAATCGGTTCAGTGGTTTAGGTGTGAATGCGTAACATTCAGACATTCGCAGATAGAGTTACTTTCGCATTTATAATATTAGTTTGGATCACACAATTTCATAAAATCAACACTCTTGTACAATGAAACTGCAAAAAAATATATTTATATTTCACCCTCCGAAACCATGGATCTAATTTACCCTATCCGCACCAATTTCACGTCAAAGTTGACAAATATCGCCAATTTCTATTCTAAATATGACAATGGATGGCGTGACGAATCTGCCATCTGTCCTCGGGTCACGCCTATCAAGCTAATACGATATAATCAATATGAGATTAGCAAATGCTTTTCGAATTATTTCTAGTTAGTGCAGGTGCTTTATGACACAGTCTTATTGTATGGTTAGTTAGGAATAACGAGTTTATAAAGTACTAGCTTTTGCCCGCGACTCCGCCCGCGTGGATGTCGGTTATCGCGAACAAACATAACACATTTTGCAGTGTGTATTTTCTAATACCTTCCTCATTATTGTGTGATGTGATTATCTGTAATATAGTTTCCTAATTTCTAAAAGAACTAAATTTGCATTAAGAGTTTTTGAGCATTATTATGTAAAGATGTAATACCACCTAAATGTGGAAACTGATAATTGGCCTTCAACATTTTTATTATATAATATTGAACCTTTTTTAGCTGTAAGTTTCCCTAAAATTGAAAAATAAAATAAAAATAAAATAAAATTAGTTTATAATAAACTAGCTGATGCGGTGAACTTCTTGCTGCCAATTTTTTTCCGTCCGCGTGGTATCCGATCACGTTCCCGCATCCTGTTTTTTACCATTCCTAAGCCGGTTATCAGGTGAAATGGACGTGAATACTTTCCTAATATTCTATTGGTACTATCGGCGTCTGACACATCGCTCAAATTTGGGTATTTTTCAGAATCTTATAAGCGATTTGAGAGGAGATGAGTCAAAATTGCGCGTTGGGTAGAGTGGAGGGCGCGGGGCGGGGGCTGTCACCACTCCACTATACCGCAAAAATTTGTGTCCAGCAAAAAGCCGCGCGCAGGAAGCCGTGTGAACACTGCTATTGAAATATATGTGTCATTAAACGGGAGCCCGCTTTTTACTGGACTACGGATCCAGTTTCTAGTGACAAAACCGAATGACACAATTCGGCAGGATCGGTTTTATGCAGGATCCTGCAATCGGGATGCTCGTAAACGCTAGCATATAAACACATTCGCCATCAAACCCGATCCTGCAGAAAACGGGTTCCTACAAAAAACAGGACTACCGTGTGAAAGGGCGGTAACACTATCTATTAAAAGAAACCACATCAAAATCGTAGCGTAGTTTTGAAGATATAAGCATCTGGTACATAGGGACGGACACACGCCGAAAGCGACTTTGCTTCATACTATGTAGTGATGATGAAGTGATAGTGATTATGACAAGCATGAGTAGGTACAATTTATCTTCTTAATCGTAGCGTTAATTCCAATCGCATCCGAAGCTATACCTCGGAGTCATGTGTCCGCATTTTGGGTGTAGCAGAACTTTATATTTTCCATGAAGCGTCTGCCAACTGGCCTCCACAATACAACCAATTAGCGATATCGAAGCATTGCAGTTAGACTATATGTTGATCTTTTTGAGGGCTATAACTACCCGTAACGGCTGGCATAGATGTTCGTACAGAAATCAAGCAAGCTACGGCAGGCATGAGTACCATCTATGATGGCTTGAAAAAATTGTGGAGGTTGGCAGACAAGGGTAAAATCCCTTGCAATTGGTTTGGCATATTTATTTTGCTATTTTTTTTCGAAATAAATTACAGACCTATTCCTCTGGGTTCAAGACCTCAGGTGGGTCGCTTTTCCTGATGTTATCGGACTTATTTTGATATTTATTTTCACAAACTGAAATGGTAAAAATGAAGGCGGAGGCGACATTTTTCAGTTTCAGGGTCCGGGGCTGAAATAACCTATGCCGCGTGAAGCGACTTTGACAAGATTGTTCCATGCATCCCCAGAGAGTCGTCATTTTTTTACTGTTGCTGTAATACAGATTATTCGGATAGGGTTGGAGCTGCACAAATGCAGAAAATATCTAAAATGAGAATATTTAACTTAATTTATGTCTATGAGGAATTTTTAGGGTTTTCTCAAACATCGCTGAAGGTTTAATTTATGAGATATGGTTATTTTAGTTTTTTGTTTTCACTGTAATAAACAGTTCTAAGGTTATGGACTCTGCTATTGTTTTATTGATTGTATTATGTATTATACTATCATCGTTCAGTTTTTCTATTTGCCTAAATCCAAGAGAGAGTACATAAATTACACAGTTTTCATGGCTTTTTGAGTCGAAATACCGTTTTCCGTGTAAAATCAGTCGACAAGGCCCGCCTCTTGCGCCTGCTGCATCCAATCAGAGCACACCACCCTCATCTCACCCCTAAGTTAAACCAATCTGGTGCGAGAAATCTGACGTTGCTATGGTTAGGGGCGATTTCAACCCCACTGAATGATATTTAGACTTTAAGCACTCGTGATTTAGGTTCAATGTTCTTTGTATAACAATTTTAATAAAACCAAGATGATCATATTTGTGTGCAGCGTGAAGATATAATAATTTCATTTAGTTGTGTTTGATATTTGACGGATTCTGGTCGCTCTGACCTCCGGTAATCGGTGAGTGCCAGCTCAGTGGCCCCAAGGTGGTGTGTCGTTTTTACCGGGTGTGTGTGTAAAGGTATCAAGATTCATTTCCCGCTGATGTCCTACGGCAGCGAGACGCCGCACGTTTGGAGCAGCTCAGCAGTTAGTATTATTTATAATTATAATCGAATAAAGGTTCACGTCCCGCCGGTCCTAGGTTGGGATACCCTAGTAACCGCTTAATAAGTCCCGAGTTATCTACTCACTGATTACCACCACACTATAATAATGAAGGGCGATTATTATTTTTTATGCCAATAAAACTATATCTTTCTTGTTTATTCCTAGTTCGATTCCAAGTTGAGAAAAGTGATATTGTATTTAGAAACTCCGTACCAGCCATTAAAGACAGCCATTCAGTAGCCATGAAAAAATATCCGATGATGTTCGCTTCATACGAGGGCGGAGTGATAAATCTGGTAAAAAAATAGTTTGGAATAAGGTTATCGCAAATTGCATGAAACCTCCATATTAAACACTCTTTTGAAGGACTAAATTAAATATTTCAGCCAGTACCGCCGGTTATTTTTCTTTTGACAGCCATTAAAGAAAAACAATTGAACGTATTTTCGCGAAGATGGAGAAAAGTGAATTTCCTGTGTTAATAAAACATTACTTTTTGAAAAAAAAAAAGACTATTACGAAAACAAAACAAAAGCTTGCTAAATATTACGGGCACTCCGCTTCGTCGATTAAAATGATTCATAAGTGGTTTACTGATTTTAAATGTGGTCGTATAAGCACAAGTGATGCCGAACGTCCAGGACGCCCGGTTGAGGTCACTACTCCAGAAATGATCGATAAAATCCATGACATAGTGTTAAACGACCGAAGAGCAAAAGTGCGCGAGATAGTTGAGGTAGTAGGCATCTCAGACGAACGTGTGCGCAATATTTTACACCAACATTTAGATATGAGGAAGCTCTCCGCGAGATGGTTGCCGCGTTTACTGAATGTTGATCAAAAACAAGTGCACTTCGGAAGCAGGTTTGGCATTGTTTCGACGGAATAAGATGGAATTCTTGCGACGTTTTGTAACAGTAGACGAAACATGGATCCACCACCATACACCCGAATCCAAACAACAATCGAAACAGTGGATTGCTCAGAGTGAACCAGCTCCGAAGAAGGCCAAAGCAGTGTTATAGGCCAATAAAGTTATGGCTACAGTTTTCTGGGATGCCCGTGGAGTTATCCATATTGACTACTTAGAGAAGGGTGAAACGATTAATGGCGCTTATTATGCCAATTTATTAGACCAATTTCACAGAATTTTAGCAGAAAAACGACCGCATTTGGCAAAGAAGAAAATCCTCTTTCACCAAGACAACGCAAGAGTGCCAGCACCAGCACACCTGCGCGATTGCCATGGCCAAATTTCATGAGTTACGCTATGAGTTTCTTTCTCATCCAACATATTTGCCAGATTTAGCCCCTTGCGATTATTTTCTGTTTCCGAATTTAAAGAAATGGCTTGGTGGAAAAAGATTTAGCTCCAATGAAGCAATCATGTATGAAACCAACGCCTATTTCGAAGGGCTGCCTAAGTCTTACTATATGGAGGGGATCGAAAAGTTAGAGACACGCTGGATGAAGTGCATTGTGTTAGAAGGAAACTATGTTGAAAAATAAATAATATTTTTTAAATAAATATCACTCCTTATTTAATTTTTACCAGACTTATCACTCCACCCTCGTACTTTATACAAGGTGAGACGGTTTCTCAGGCTAAAGAAAACGGTGTCTTTTATATGAGACACAACCTGTGTGCCTTCTGCGTGGAATACTGTTCTCGTCTCTGGGATGGTTCTGTACTTACTACTCTCGACAGACTGTTCTAGATCCTCAGTAATTGTGTAGAGACTCTTCCTCCGTCTTCTATCAAATTTTCCACCGTCTCCTTCTATCCTAAACAACGTGTGCTGGGCCGTGATGCTATCCACATACCTACGATGCATCTCGTATGAAGTGGTAGTGCTGCTTTTCTTTAAGATACGATAAAGAAGTGGAATGAAATTAAAAACCTCAAGCCCTATACGATTTTCCTTCTTCTTAGAATCTTGGTTTCTTTACGCGGGGTGTGATACCAACGTACCTATCTGTAAGGGCTACCAAGGCGAGGGCCATTAGCCTAGTATTGACAGCATCTGGAATGGTGGCCCGTCCCGAGGAGGGCCATACCGTAAGGGATGGTCCTGGGTCAGCCGGGGTGCGAGGGATATGTGGAAGACAACCTCACCTCACGCCTAGCACTACGACTCATAGTCGGCGGTGGAGTCCGAAATAACCTCCCCTCCCGGCTCCGGGTGGGGTTGTTATCCGAGGGGATTTCCGCACGAAAAAAAGGTAAACGAGAGTTTTAAGATCATTTTGAGACTTCGTCGTCAAGATACTTATGACGCTGACTGTACCGACCAGGAATGGTATCCTAGGACAGGATTTTTATAGTAGACATGTTATAAGGCGTAATATACCTAGGCTATTTTTATTCTAGCAAAGTCCATGCAAAATAAATACTAGGTCGAAGTCCACGCGGACCAACTTTCAGGCTCAGCTGGTAGATAAATCAATCAATCAGTCATCATTCAATAAGCCTATCGCAGTCCACAGCTGGACATATAACTCTCCCAATGTTGAGAGGCTTTGGCCTACTGTTTCCACGCTGGTCTGGCGGATTGGAACAGGGTTTTATTTCGAGCTTTCAATCTCTCGCTGTGATATCGTCTGAGTATTTTCCTGATGATAGGTACCTACTTGTATTCTTTTTCCGTTACAGCAACAAATATTATGCAGCTTTATGTTGTACAGGGCAGCGAAGTGTCACCCTACGGCCCGCTGTGGGACGCTCCGCCGGCGCCAGTGGCCTATCCGGACATCCTGGCCTTCCCGCCAGCCGACCTGGGTAAGTCTTCTTCGTATCTTGCGTATAATAGTTGTTCTTTTATAAAACACCACCTCAACATATAAACCAAACGATCGACAGTTTGAGTGCTAATCTTGCACGCACAGATGCTGTTTGAATCATATAGTTAAGATCCAAGGATTTTGTCCTAAAAAAGTGCCTGAGACTGATTTTCTATCTACTATGATTTGGTTCTAAAGATTAGGTAGTTATACTGTTTGGCTCAGTGGCAAAGGGTGAAAACCGGTGGAAATAAATACCATGCGACCCACTGGGAAACCGGCATGGTTCGAGTTTCATTCATTCATTCATACCACAGTCTCCCGAGGAGGGTCGGACCGTAAGAGATAGCCTTGGGTCAGCCAGGGTTGCGAGGAAAATGTCGAAGACAACCTCACCTCCGGCCTAGCACTACGACTCCATGTTGGCGTGTAGTTTTCGTCGGTTCGTGTCCAACATAACCTCCCCTCCTGGCTCCGGTGGGCGAGGTTTTCGAGGGGATTTCCGCACGATAAAAAAAGGACCGGTAACACAGTATATATGGTTTAACCTTCGAGCCCAAGCCAAACACATCTGCTATCCGGTACATCTGCTGATTAAAGGTCGAGGCTCTGGTGCAAGCTTTCCTTTCGGGTTGAGGGACATATACGAGTATAAATATAACAGTCGCTGATGAACGAGTAAATGGATCCCGAAAACCTGTATCATTTAGTTCCTCTGCAATGCACACAGATCAGGAATAGGAGTTAGAATATTTTATTTTATATTATCTGTCTAGTGTGGTCGGCGGCAGGTTGCGGACGCGGCGGGTCGCGCGGTCCGCCTGGCGGAAAAAAGCCGCGCCGACGGGTCGCCTCCGTGGCTCAGCGCCGCGCCGCCAATATACGAGAGAGGCGACGGATGTTCAACCTCAATGAAGCTTTCGACAAGTTGCGTAGAAAGGTTTGTTTATTAATAATAATCAATACGATTAGGGCTTTCTCTATTATTTGTCTTTTGCATAAGTCAAGCTCAGACTCAGCTTTAGATGCATGGCTCGAGTCAATAGGCAATGTGGCCGGAGTGCGGCTGCGGCAATTATTACGTGGGACCAAATACATTGATTGGTGAAATATGGGTGTTAATTCACCTCTGCCTAACCCTCCAGGGATAAAGGCGTGATCATATGTATGTATGTATGAATGGATAAGTCCAGTGCTCGGAATTCTAGCCGGGGCGACAGTCTCTCTGCCGTCGGGAATAGCCCCTGTCCATTTAACACAAACCGTTCCCGGGTTTTTGGTAGACCTACACGACATTGCATTTGGTACCTTTTCTTTTTTTGCATTGCCTTCTTTCTTTTTTCTAAGTTTCTCCATTGTGAATTTAAGGATCTTCTATAATAACCTATTTGAACTTACTGGGAAATGTTCATATTATTTTTGTATTTCATCATTTACCTCAAAACTGCCTGCGAGGCCTACTTGCAGCAGTCACAACTTTTTTGTTTGACATGTTTTGAAGTCACTTGGATGTTAACAATTTTAGTTTACCTAGATAAAATATTCTACCCAACCAGTTACTGAATAAGTAGGCTGTATTAAGATTTTATTTTACTGCTGTTATAACTAGATTATTTCTGCATACAGGTACCGACATTTGCATACGAAAAGCGTCTCTCTCGTATCGAAACACTGCGCCTAGCGATTACCTACATCAGCTTCATGTGTGAGCTGCTCCACGGGTCTCCGCAGCCTCATCACCCGCCCCACGCAGCTTTGCATCCATCCAGACACGTGTTCGATGCTGAAGTGCCTTGGTGCGCTTGAATTAAGTGCAATATCTAGTTCATATCAATGAAATGATTATTTTAGAGGTATATCTTTGTAACCAAAAATGAAGCATCAAGTTTCAATCAAATCAGGAAAATGATTGATGTGTGTATGAAAGCATTTGAGTGAATTTTTGTCAAGTTACTTGTTTTGTTTAATTGTTTGCCATGTTTGTTTGATTTTGGTGCCGTTGTCTGCATTATCGCACTTACGAAAAGCGAGAAGAACGCTCTAATAGTCTTTTAAAGTACGTAAATGAGTATCGAAAGGTATTTCAACGATGCAATGTGTCGCGGAGCATGGTGCAGCAGAATGGGCAATATGGGCATTATTGTATCTAGGAGTACGAGGACGGGTCTCGCGTAATTTTAAGCCAGGGGGATAGCAAAGTTTGCCATTGTATAAGTCTTCATACATTAGAATTAAATGTAGTATGTAATTAGACACGACGACGTTATTTACCACAGAACTAATAATAGGTAATAGCTACCTCACTATATTATTGCTTCTGTGTTACTTAGGTAGATACTTATCGATCTGAATGTAACTCCTGTCTTCCATTAGTTGTAATAAATATTATATTAATACTAATAAGTGTCGTCTTATTTGATGAAGACGATCATAACAATAAAAACACAATTCATCCTACTCCAGGTCTTCAATTTGCGTTTCAAGCGCCATATAATAGTGTTCTTTAGTCGTGCAATTGCGCTGCAAATAAATAAACTAAAACCACATGATATCTTCGTAATCCCTTCGTTCCAAGACTAAGGAGGGCCCACACACCACAGCTTCATTTACACAACAAATGTCGGTGTACGCAGTCAATTTCTCTTAACATCTCTTGTCAAGAAGCATTTTTCATGGTAATTTGCGGCGTTTCTTGGTGGTCATACTGGCATGTCGTACCTACTGATATGACCAGTGAGAATCACTTGTATTGGTGGTCATACTTATCATTTTCCCTGTCATACTGATATGACCAGAGAGAATCGCTTGTATTGGTGGTCATACTTGTCATTGACCCTGTCATTCTAATATGACCAGTAAGTGATATTTGCACAGCAAATATTGCTTTGTTGTGCGTCCCCCTTACTGGAGTCCCATCACGAGATGAGAATTTTGGATATCCAGGACAGGAACAGGTAGCTGGAAAGAGTCAGGCCCTTTGGCCTAGTCACGAGTTCTAATTAATATAATTGGTTAATGCGTCTAACTCAACGTAATTTAGGTAAAGATATCATTACGATTGATTTCTTAATTGTGTAAGTATCTATTGTCCGTAATTCTTGTAAGTATTAGTCACAGACATGATTGCAAAACTTCCTACGTTAATTATATGATTACCTGTTATATTGGTGTTTAGTATTGTTTAACTAATCTCTTACTACTTAATAAATTTGTTAGTGATTAAGTCGATATCGTGTAGTTATTTTCAAATGTTGGTTAGTATTGAAAAATCTTTTGGTGCGTAACGTTCTCTCGTCTTGTGGGTGATAGTCGGTTTACTATTTGAACTTTGAAGTGTTGTGAACTAGTGAAGTCAAGATGTGTAGTCTGTGTCGGATATTGATAAATGTGAGTACTATTTCATATTTTTTATCTTTATTTTATTCCAGATCTACTGAATCTATGGAATTATTATTTTGTGTACTAAACAATAGATAGAATTTAACAGAAGCGTTCCCTCCACTTGGCAGAAACTTAATACCCCAAAATAAATTGGCATAGGTAACCGATTTGACATAATTTTATTTCATCGAACATTTGCGAGGCATAAAAATTGAATATATTTTAGCAGAATGGTCATATATCCGAAATAGAATTGGCATACTCTTCTCAGATGGCACAATTGTATTAGGCATAAATAGCTTTTGCAGAATGATAAATCTGCATATTTTTGTATAGCATAACGTTTATTTAGAATACAATTATTTAGTACGTTTTCGATGAAGAATGAAGATTGCGTATTTCTATTTTTTACCCGACTACGGCGAAGCCAAAAGGAGGGTTATGATTTTGACAGGCTATGTATGTATGTATGTATGTATGTTCATTTGTTCCCTAATAGCTCCTCAACTACTTATTAGAACTGGACAAATGAGGTATCTTTACAAGCGGCTTTATCGTCCGATGGTTATAGGCTATATGATGTGTCACTCAATCTTGTGTGGCGCCCTCTAGCGCTCATAAGGTACTGTGTTAAAAAATAAATTTGAGATAAATATGCCGTGTTTGGTATCAAATGAAAGGGCTTAAGAAGCACATTTCAAATATGTATAAATTATTAGCTTTACCTTGCCTCAAAATAATATAAATAAAAAATAAAGTTTAAAACTAAAACCCGACTACCGAAAAATCACGCTTTAAAAAGTAACAAACAAGAAAATATCAAGGATAGCCGTGGTCGTATGCCACTTACTCTGACAAAACAATAATTAAATTCTAGGCAAAAGTGGCATACGACCACGGCTATCCTTGATATTTTCTTGTTTGTTACTTTTTAAAGCGTGATTTTTCGGTAGTCGGGTTTTAATTTTAAACTTTATTTATATACACAGTAGCTGATGCATGCGGCTTCACCTGCATGAAATTTTGGTCCCGCTGCTGTACAATACTTTTTATAGTGGGCATAGGCCTTTCCCTGTACGAAATTTTACCCGGAAAAGTTAAATTTTTTACCCTTTAATTATTTTCTTGAAAACATATTTGTAACGCAAAAGTTAGTGACAGATATGAAATGCTGCAAATCCTACTTCACGTTGTCTTGTTTCCTACCTCTAGACTGTTATTTAAGCCCGCACAGGTGACTGTCATGATATAAACTCGGATTCTGATATAAACACGGTGTTGAGGTTCGCGCATGCAAAATCTCGTTGTCGTTTTAAACGGAGCAATCAATAGTCAGGGATCTCGCACATGAGTTTTACACCAATCAGATTCGCGTACGCACTCGCTACTCATGACAAAGCTACATAATCTTTCTGTAGCTTTCAACAATAAACATTACCGTCACGTGTCCGTGTCCTTTTTCATGTTTAAATAGTAATACTATTTCTTTATCATTTCTTCAATAAAATGTACGCCATGACAATTCTGCGTGTGATATTTTTGTGACATGGTGATTGTCTACTTTTAGATTTTAAAGTTATGCCAAAAGATGATTCTGACTTATAAAATTATGCTTATTAAATTATGTGTTATGAGTGTATGCCAAACCATTTTCTGCGAAATGAAGTTATGCCATGCGTTGTAATGTGAAACAATATTATGACAAAAATTTCGGTGCAACAGAGGAAAACCTTAACAGAAACTATACCTAAAATAAGTCATCAAATCAGGGCTCTA
Organism: Eilema sororculum; assembly: GCA_914829495.1. Taxonomy (NCBI): domain Eukaryota; kingdom Metazoa; phylum Arthropoda; class Insecta; order Lepidoptera; family Erebidae; genus Eilema; species Eilema sororculum. The sequence continues at coordinate 8,863,290 of OU618553.1, read as the reverse complement.
TGAGGCGCCATTAGGATCTATGTGGTCCAATCTTCTTTGAAGCATTTTTGTTCAACGGTAGAACTCGATTAAGCTTTATTTAAGAACCTATTATAATAGGTATACTTATTAAATTTATCTATGTTTTCGTAAGATATTCCAAGTGCACCTATTCAGTTTTTTACATAGCAACTTGTAAATAAATATAGGTACCAAAATAGGATTGCATTTTCGAATTAAAATTTAATTTATAATAATATTTATAATTTTAATTGTCTATAAAATGAAATACAAGACGTTTCCTTATTGAAACAGTTTAAACAACGTGAATATTTCTCTCTAAAACAATAATTTTTTATTTCAGTGTTTGCTGTTGATAAGCATGGTCTCAGCAGTACCACTTGTGCGTCAAAAACGAAACATTTCGTTTTTCAAGGATTTGTTTACATCAACTTTCTACGGGAACGATGGGAGGACACTGCAAATATCAGACGTTCGAGCAGAACCAGATTGTATGATCTATATAGTTCCTGGTTATAGTGATATTTTGCCTCAACCTATAGAAACTGCCGCTGATGAAATAGCAATACCAAATATAGGAAAAAAGGAAAGGAAGCCAAGTGCAAAAGTCCAAAAGAATAATGCAGATACAACAGAAGCAATTAAGAATGAACGCAATTCATTATCAACAGGAATATCGAAAGTACCAGAAACTTGGATGCGCGATGATGCAGTTTCAATGATTAATGGACGGAATGCTATGAAGTTTGTGGTAGAAGAAAATATCATCCCTGCTGCAGTTATAGCCGAGCCGAACATTCAAACCAATAGACGCAAAGTTGTATCGTTTCCTAGACGAAGTGAAAGGATACGAACTAGTTACCTTGAAGATATTAAAAATCTTCGAACTATTCCAGTGTTTCCAGTTCCAATTCAGCAGATAATACCTGAAAAATTTGCACCAAACGGACGTCTGAGGTATCTAAAGCCATTTGAACCAAGATACTCACCCAGATTAATTGCAAGAACTGGTCCGAAAATCAGATTTACTCCAAGGAGCTATCCTGATGGTAAAACAAGAGACAACTTTATTACACTACAACATCGACCAATGCAAGGGATTGATGAAGTTATTCCGATGGCTGAACACGAATATGATATTGTTCCAGTGATCGGAAACTATTATTCATATTCGCGTCAACGATTTATACCATCAGGACCAGAGTATTATATAAGAAACATAGGTAGAAAAATTGTACCTCTCAATCCCAGGCCGTTGCCTTTAGTGGAATCTGATAAGCACGAGGTCATCAATAAGCATTCGTCGCATGTGAACAAAAGTATACGCGATAAAATAACCGCAGATGAAAATAATACATTGAAAGTTTTAACGCCAAAACCATATCACAGTTCAAACATAACTACTACCGATAACATTACAAAGAATATTTATGACGCACAAATAGATAAAACGGTTTCTCCTGCGAAGGATCTTCATTATTCAAAACAATTCAATATAGCAAAAGAAAAAGACGAAATTAATACTGGCATACCCTTTGCTAATGACTATGTCAGTGAATCGCCTGTAAAAAGTACTACTCCGACAGTTATGAAAACTAAAGATAAAATTCTCAGTAAAGATATTGTTAAAACTGGTGAACATTTACCCAAATCTGAAACCTTAGCTCAATATATTAAAGAACTTGTACGCAATAATAAAACACACCCAGCTGATTTAGAGAAATTTAAAGATGAGCTACAGACAAACTTTAATACTGATTTTACTAATTTTACAGATATAGATAGTATTCTGGATATAGTGTCCATGAATATGTATAATTCGAACGTCACCATACCTAAAATAAAGGATTTGGCAGTTGCCAAACTTAACATAGATATCGCACCTATTATAGATGTAATGCCACTAAATAATAAAAACAACCCAAACATCATAAAACCTACTGATATAAAAACTAAAGATGAAACAACTCTTGTTAAACTAAAAGATGTAAATTTCTCCGAGGAAATGAATATACGTGTAAATCATACTGATTCTCAATCATTGAGTAAGGTGGAAGATAGAAATAATTCACAGGTTATTGAGAATAATTCCTCATCGCACAATTTAACAGAAAAAAATAATATAGGAATAGTTAAAATATATGACAAAGTTGTAAAATCTGATAGTAGTAATAAAAACATTACTACTATTCTTAATAACTCCTCAATAAACAATACATCAAACGCTAATAATCGAAGTGCAGTGAAAACAAATGATAATACGCAATTTGAAAATAGTAATATAAACGTGGCAGACAAAGTATCAAATAATTATCAGAATATTGACTTTCGACTTAGGGATATAATTTCCAACTTACTTTATATATTGGACACTAACAATGAACCTAAGACGAATATTAACAAGAATCCGACTTTAACAAATCAAAATATTTCTTACTCGCAAATTATAGAGAATTTATCACCGGTTCTGAATGGTTCAAATACTAAACGCACAACGAGTATTAATCCACAAAACAAAACCAATATAGCACCAGAAGAAGCTAAGATAAAAACTAATGTTGTTACTACTTCACCACTATCTATAGGTAACGATTATAAGCTGGCTATTACAAACCCTCCACCGGTAAATTACACAGCGGATCAAATAAGTGATGACAAGAAAGAAACAATAAATACTACTAGCACAACAGTTAGTTCTAATATCAAATTACCTGTAGGCGATACAACAAATGATCAGGTTCCTTCTAAGGGTAACTCAATAGTAGCAACAGATGATGGTGTGTCAATTAAGCAAAATAAAGTTAATGATAGTTCCAGTACAAATGGCAATGATGAAAAATCTAATAATGTTAGTGAAACAATGAAAAGCAGAGGAGACATACCAGACGCATCATTCTGATTCATCAATAAAGGAAACGATTAAAACTCAGTTATAAATGTTTATTATTTATTAGATTTACTTAATTTAAATATATTCAATATAAGCTTTATATCTAATAAAGATTTGTTTTATTTTAAAGCCTATTTTTATTCGTTGGAACTTTTTATGGGACATGGCACAGACATAAATGATATGGATTTGAAAAATACAGCGTATTTATTTAACAATAAATGCAGTTATATTTTTACATGTAGGCGTTAAAGGACTGCTCTTTCACTTACACAAGTTTTGAAGACAATATTCTAGATTTATTCACATGATTTAAAATTGGCATAGTAGGATAACAAAAGTGCTTCCAAAATTTCAAACATCCTTTCATATTTACATCTGACGATACATTTTAGATACATAGTAACATTTTTATAGGATTTCAAACTATGCAATCGATCTTACATTTCGTGAAATTAGACTCAAATAAAAGAACTGCAATGTACAATGCGAATGGATTTTAGATTTAACATTCTGACAACTAATGGTTTTATATTTTTTGAATCTCTGGCATTTTTTCTTTCGATATATAAATACTGTGTTTGTTTTAACAAGTGTACCAATTTATGCCATACACCGAAACTATATACTTAATATGAAATAATCTTATCATCTTTATGTACAATAATTCTGCTAGTTTGACTGCAGAATTTTAACATTAAGCCATAACAAAAATAGTTTATGTATGTTTCATGAATACATTCGTTGATACAGAACAATCCAAGGATATGCAGGGTAAGCTATAAATACACTAAACATTACAAATATCCAAAGATCGTAATCTTACGATATGAAATCCAAATACTTTGATATAAATTCAGTCGGTTTATAGCTAATCCAGTGTCAGTTTAAGATTCATTTGACGTAGATGGTTCTTTAACAATTTCCTTCGTCAATACACAAATTGACGTACCAGACCAACAATTCCACCCAAAAAAGTGTAAAATGTACTTTGAGCCCGTTTTCCATACTCTCGAGATTGATTCAAAAATCAATAAAATGAACAAATAGCGTTAGGTACACATTACAAAAATGAAACATCCCCCTGAGATAATGTCAGTTACGATAATATTTGATCTTTATCGGGTGTTAATTTATCATCTGAGTTTATTCCGTTATATTCCTCTTCATCATGTGGATGAGGCGGAATATGGGTATAAAATCCTGTCACTTCGGCCATATAAATTGACTTCTATATAAAATTTTAAGTTATTTCCATTCTCTTTAAGCTCCCATACAAATAACCATGGTTCTCATCTGTTCTAGTGTAAATTTGTAGAAATTTGTCCCATAGAGCTAGTGAAAAAAAATACCACTGACAACATTTTCAATGGTCCTAAGGAACCAATCAACAATATCCGCAATAGTCCTAAAGGACCAATTGGACCTACTTATGCAAACGACGATAAGTCCATATTTGTGCAGGGTCAAGATGCCTTTAAATCTGCACTTCTATCGACCTTGTAAAGATCAAGATGATCTCACTCTGATAAATTTGACAGAACATGTCTAAATCATTTTGATCTTTGCATAATTTTTAGAAGGGACGCTACTGAAAGGTTTGGTATACTTTTGTCTTGATCCCGGTATGCGTGTTTATTCTTCCCGTTTGCATAAGTAGGTCCATTTGACACTGGAACTAGTTAGTTCCATCCACAAATAAAGTGTCTGACACTATATCTCAATTTCTCTCCAATTCTTATGTTTACACAGCACTTTCTCTATGTAAAGTTAACGTCACATCCGGTGGGGGAGGTTCGTGCCACCTCTCCCAAGCAGGTTTCCGTCTCCTGTCTACTGGAGGGCCGGAATCTGCAGAGGCGTCGGAATAACCGCTACTGCAGGATCTCAAGCTGCATGAAGCATGTACTTTATGTTCTGAAAATTAAAAATATAAGGTAAGGATGTTTTCAAGAGTCCAGCAGATGTAGTTGCAGGGTCATATTTACAGGTACCCTTGAGACAATTGTTTTATAATTGATGGAAACAAAATTTTAACGATTTAAAAATATCCATAAGTGGAATGCATTCTTATATTTTTGGTAGGCGAATGAAATTTGAATCTATTACGTTGAGCTGGAGGAGTAATATTCTTACAAAAGGATCAATTCATAAGACCACTAGATTGCTGTGAGCTGCTACGATCTAGTGGCAGAGGAGAATTTTTTTAATTTCCTAAAATTATTGGAGCAAACGGTTGCAAGGGTCACAGGATTCATAAACCAACGGTGAATCACATTGAATGAATGAATGAATGAATATATTTTTATTTTTCACCACAATAAACATATATGTCACAGTTTAAATGCTAGGTTACAAAGTAGGTAATATTCATAATATGTATTATATTGTAGGTGACTGGTGCCTAAGCTAGGCTCGCAGCCTGTGTTTCAGGTCACCAGGTCCCACTCCTTCCATGATTGATATATTTTGATTGTTATGTACCATTTATATTAACATGTGTGTGTGTGTGTGTGTGCGTGTGCGTGTGTGATTGTGTGTGTGTGTTATGGCGGTAGTAAGCATACAGTATCTACGTAGTTTAGTGACTGTAGCCAGGCAGTTAGTTGCTTCTTACATCTATTCCTTGTCAGCGAGTAGATGTGTAAGACTTTATTTGACTTATTATATAGATAGCCGCCCAAATGGCCGAAGAAACGTTGGGCGAAGTCGGTTCGGCAACTCGTTAGATGGTACTCCACAGGGTTGTATCGCCTTTTACCACTGGGAAGTGTAGGATCATAAATCAGCTGCGTATGCTGTCTTAGTATCGTGTGTAATATGAACAGCTGCCGTACGGTCAGAACTTTGCTTTCCCTGTATAACTGTTCAGTAGGGTATCGATAGGGTCGAAAAGAGGAGACTTTTAGGATAGCTCTTTGAGTTCTTTCTAGTTTTAATAGAACAGTCTTCAAAGCTCCACCCCAGGCGGTGATGCAGTAACTTATAATAGATTGTGCAAGGGCATAATAAACGGGTTTGATACTGTATATCAACAGTTCAAAATATCGACAATTAAAACATCAACACCATAAGACCAACGATTCAAAATCTCAACACTTCATAATGTCAGCAGCTTAGTAGGTCAATAGTTCACAAGATCAAAGTTTAAAATCTCAAAATGGAAACATTTTGGTTGCTACTTAGTGGAAGTGATACAGATATACAAATTTTACTATAGGTAAATAAAATTCATGTTTAGTTATCTATTAATAGGCTAGATGGCGGCGTAAGCATAAAATAAACAGTCCTTATAGTTTCGATATTAAAATACTTGTATATAGGTTTGAATCAATCTACAGGAAATATTAGTCATTTATGTATCATATTGAGCTGAAAGAATAGGAGATAAAAACAATTATAATATTGTAAAAAGTAAGTAGTACAAGTTGTGGGTAGTGTTGGTGCTATTTTATAGTATACGTATGTAGTACCGCGTAAGCATTTTATTATTTTGAAAATGAGGGTGTGTTTGAATGACAATTATCAGAATAAATATTACATGTTACGCATTGCGGTAGTAAAAAGATGTACAAAATGTTACGGGCTGCAAAATTTGTAAAATCACAAAAAAAACATGACTTATTGAATATTGATGGCTATTTATATATGAAAAACAATGTGCGCAAAGATATAACCTACTGGAAATGTACAAAAACCAAGGAGATGCATTGTTCTGGATATGCTAAAACTGTAAGTACAGATAATGGTATATTTGTAACATCTGAAACTTCTAAAATACAGCATAACCATATGCCTGAACCAAGTCGTGTAGAAAAATTGAAAGTAATCGATAAAATAAAATCGACTGCTGAAACTTCTATGGATTGTCCGGTGCAGATTATACAATCTTCTTTAGAGGCTGTTCCCAGTACCAGTGCGCCGTATTTACCTAATAAAAATGCACTGCGTCAAGTAATTAACAGAGTAAGAAGACAAAATTCAACATCTACATTGCATTTAAGCCACCTACCCGATTGGACAACTAAAATTGACGAGGAACAATTTTTATTTTTTAATGAAGAAGTTGATGATATTGGGCAAATTTTGATTTTTACAACAGAACGAAATTTGGAGTTCCTTGATTGCGCTCTGTACTGGATTATGGATGGTACATTTAGGTGTACTCCTCTTCCCTTCCTACAAATGTACACAATACATGCTTTAGTGGGTAACGACGAGTCAACACGACGGTTACTGCCAATGGTATATGCTTTTCTGCCGTCTAAAACTGAAACATGCTACGAGAGATTTTTTCAAGAAGTGAAAAAATGCGGTGAAACTTTCGGGCTTCAATTAAATCCAATATATGTGTTAACAGGCTTTGAAAAAGCCGCAATAAATGCCTGCAAACGTGTTTTTTCATCGAGTATCCATAAATGTTGCTTTTTTCATTTGACCCAAAACGTGTGGAAAAAAATACAAAAACTTGGATTAGCTTCAGATTATGGCAATGACTCGGGCTTTGCACTGAAAATAAGATATCTATTTGCTTTGGCTTTTCTGCCTTCAGAAGAAATTCCTGAAGCATTTGATAAATTGATGGAAGAAAGTTTAATTCCAGACAAAGCGCATGAACTGGTGCAATGGTTTCGGCGATATTACGTACATGGGCAAATAACTAAAAAAATTAAAAACTCAACAACTGTTATTATTAAAAAAACAGAACTATTTTTTGCCCCAAGTCTATGGTCAATCCATGAAAATTTATGTCAAAATATACCACGATCGCAGAACTCAATTGAAGCTTGGCACAGAAGGTGGAACACATTATTGAACAATAAAAAATGGAATTTGTCGAAGACTCTGAAGGAATTGATAAAAGAGCAAAAATCAACAAATTTAAATCTAGAAAGGATCCTTGCAGAAGTGCCACGCACACCACCACGTAAAAAAATCAAATCCTTTGAAGAGGCTTTACAAAAGGTTATAGCGAAAAAAGAAGAAATGGACACAATAACGTTTTTAAAAAAAGTGGCTTATATTTATAACTTATAGAAGTAAGTAGTAAGAAGAAGTAAAAAAAAGTGATTTTTGATTTGGTATGAAAATTATTTATATTTTTTGTAATTTTTTTACGTACGCAATCTTTTAAATGTTACAAGAACGTGGTTTGAATCGCTATTATGTTTTTTTTGTATGTATCTTTGTTTTAATAAATATAAATGATCAAGTTCTTATACATAAATTTTATTTTCAATTTTTATTTATTTGCTTATTATAAGGGTGAATTTCCCGGGACCAAGAATTGCGTGGCATCGATGAAATCGGTGCTAAAAATCATAGTTATAATGCTCTAACATTTTTTGCTAGTTAGGTGAAATAGTGATCTATGTGTGGCACTAAATATTCTATTAAATAGGATTATAGGTACTCCAAAAAAAAAACAAAATACACCGAAATTTTTCATTGCCGTGTTTGTCCACACGTCACCTATTGTGTCGTAATACCTCATTGATAAAAATCTATTGGTTATTTTTATTAATACCTATTTTAATTTGATACGTGAATAGTTAAAGTATTGTTACGAAATACATTTATTCAAATATTTAAACAATACAACGAATGGTTAAAAAAAAAACATTTGTCCCAGAACTACCTTTCATCGCCGTGTTCTAAACATGTTTTAGAATATTGTTTTATCTAATGACTTGCGGCCGCCCTTATATGCGCTAAACGTTGCATATTGGTGCCGCCTAAGTGCTCGACGCGGAAGAAGGTACACACGTACCTGCGTTTTGGAGCTATAGAGGTAAGTATACCATTTTTATGTTACTGGACATTTTTTTTTTCATCGCCGTGGATAGGTATAACTTTCTAATTTAATAAGTTATCCTCTTGATTAAACATTCAATAGAACGCTATTTCTCTTGTTTATTTTTGTGAAGTGATTAATACTTCGAATAATTATTAGATTTTTTGTTATTTTATATTTTTGTCTTGTTTTTCATTGCCGTGCTTTCATTGCCGTAGTTTCCGTGGTCAAAATTTGCTATGGCAATGAAAAAAAAAACACGGAAATGAAAAAAAAATCATTGCCATGCATTGTAAAACAATTTAGTTTCATTGCTGTGGCCAGATGTTTCATTTCCGTGACTTATGTTTTCATCGCCATAGTATGATTAGGCATTATAAACATAATTACCTGTGATAAAGGTAGTACAGAATACTGACATTACAGGATTCAAAAACTTTCTGCAATACGATTAAAGATTTGATGAGTTTTTTACTGTACAATCAATTAGAAAAAGATGTTTCCGTGTTAATCTTACAAAATGAATGAATATTTGCTAATCCATCACTCGTTTATACACATACACACGTGCAAACACACACACACACACACACACACGCACGCACGCACGCACGCACGCACGTACGCACGCACGCACGCACGCACGCACGCACGCACGCGCATACACACACAGGCATGCACACACACACACATACTACAGTTTGTTAATAATGGATTGTTTATTTTTAGGATGCCAAGATTAGAAGAAGAACCTTAACCGGTGTGGGCTGTGATTATTTTGTATTAAGATTTTATAAAAATGTTATTGTTTCGCTTCACATTAAATATTGATGCGTAAATTAAAAAAATGTGGTGTACTATGTATGTTGTTTGCATTTTTACACTTTTGCATAATTAACAAAAGTATACCATATTTGTTTTATTCATATTATTGTATTGTTAATTTCTTTTTTGTGTGACAGAATTTAAATAAATGATCGGACAACTTTGATTTATATATTTGTTTAATTGTACCTACTCCTTTTGCAGATTTTTAACCTATGAAATTTGTATGAATCTATTGTATGTAAGTAGGTATTTAAAATATTATGTTTTATATGGATTTTCATTTTCATTCCCTTGGCATAGTTCTTTCATTGCCATGGACGCTTGTTTCATTGCCGTACACGCATGTTTCATCACCGTGGCATGTAATTTTTAATCTTGTATATCTCGTTTGTTTTTTTAGTTATCTGCTATTAAGCAAGAATACACATAGTATCAAAACCTTTAATTAACGCGATGTTTTTTTATTCTAACACTTAAGGTAAAAAAATCCACGGAAATGAAGATTTTAATGGACTTGTTGAAATTCACCCATAATATAATATATGTAATTAATGTTTCTTGTAGATTGATTCAAACCTATATACAAGTATTTTAATATCGAAACTAAAAGGACTGTTTATTTTATGCTTACGCCGCCATCTAGCCTATTAATAGATAACTAAACATGAATTTTATTTACCTATAGTAAAATTTGTATATCTGTATCACTTCCACTAAGTAGCAACCAAAATGTTTCCATTTTGAGATTTTAAACTTTGATCTTGTGAACTATTGACCTACTAAGCTGCTGACATTCTGAAGTGTTGAGATTTTGAATCGTTGGTCTTATGGTGTTGATGTTTTAATTGTCGATATTTTGAACTGTTGATATACAGTATCAAACCCATAATAAACTGATTTGATAAGGGTTTCATCTACCACATGTCTCAAAGTTTTAAATACATAAATCAGTTTCCTCATTCTGTTACTGAGGGTGTTTATGTGTTCTTCGAATCTTAGGTTTTTGTCAATAATTATGCCGAGATACTTAGTTTTGTCAACCCTAGCGAGTGGCTTGCAATCACAAGTATGTGCTTGAGGTTCGGTACACGAGTGAGCAATGAGAGAAGGTTGAGTACTTATTTGGTTTGCACGTGTATTATTATTTATAGAGAATGTCATGTAGTTTGTCTTGTCAGTATTTAATGTCAATAAATTTATTTGTAGCCAATCTAGAACCACATTTAAGCCGTGTTGAGCATATCTATAAACTTTTTCCCATGTTTTTCCGCTGAATAGGAGAGCAGTATCGTCCGCAAAACTAATGATTCTGCCATGGGGGAGCGTGTGCATACCCAGGTCGTTCATATATATAAGGAATAGAGTAGGACCTAAGACACTGCCCTGAGGTGTGCCATACGTGAGTTTTTGCTCGTCGCTAATGAACCCATCGATCTTTACTCTCTGGGTACGTCCACATAGGTAGTCCCTAAAAAGGTCTAACGGAACTCCCCTTATACCCAACTCTTCCATCCTTTATACCAGAATTGGAACAGACACCGTGTCAAATGCCTTGGCAAGATCCAAGAATATGCCCAAGACCTTGTGTTTACTATCCATTTTTTCGACTATGTGATTGGTTAGATCATGAACTGCATCGGACGTGGACCTACCCGGTTGAAAACCAAACTGTGACGGTGCCAGTAGATTTTTACTCTCCAGGTAACTTATAAGTCTACTGTTCATGATCCGTTCCAGTATCTTCGACATGGTAGTAAGCACAGCTATAGGTCTATAGTTGTCAACACGGTTTCTGTCCCCACCCTTATGTATAGGATGGATTATAGCTTTCTTGAAAGCGTTAGGAAATTTACCCGTTGATAGTGCAAGGTTACAAATATATGTAAGCGGAGGAACTATTACACTCTCATGCCTCTTTAAGAAATCACCGGATATGCCGTCCCACCCTGCCGAGCAGGTACCACGTAGTGATCTCAGTATATTAGCTACCTCCTGCTCATCTGTTGGTAGCATCACCATAGAGTGTAACCTGTCAGGGATGTCCGGCTTTTTTGACAGTAACCTTCTACCCTTAATTTTGCGCGCTAGGTTGCCTCCAATTCCAGCAAAATACTCATTTATGCTATTAACGGAGAGCTGTGGTGTGCTCTTACAGTGCAGTAAGTGCATAGATGAATTTGCTTTTTTTGTACTCCTGTTTGTAATATTATTTATAGCAGACCAGAGACGCTTAGAGCTATTACCTGCTTTCATAATTTGACTTCTTTCGTAGTCTATTTTTAAGTTCCTTAGTAACTTATTGCAATACTTTCGATACCTAGCGAAAGTTATCTTTAATACATTATTGTGAGGCGCCTGTTTAAAATTTTTGTGTAATCTATCGCGGTGCCTAATGCACCGAAGTAAACCAGGGGTAATCCATGGTTTTCTAGTTTGTTTACGGTTTGGAAGCTTAATAGTAGAAGTATTGTGGTCAATAAGTTGTTTGATTAATCGAGTCATGGTTTCCCCCGCTATATGATAGTCTTGTGTACTATAGACATCTTTAATGTCCAAGTTCTCCATATCAGCATCTATCCGGTCATAATCAATTCGCACAAAATATTTTTTTACATGATATTTTCTGAAGTTTACGCGAATGTCACTCATTGAAATAAAACCACTTTTTACGGATTCTATCGCGATATATTTGTTATTATTACTTTTAAACCCGACGTTTCGGCTGCTTTGCAGCAGCCATTTTCGCGGTGTGACTCACGATGGTAGTTGTCACATAGTTTGAAGTATAAGTTATCTCAAAATACCCGAATCATGGTGAATTATTGGTGTTCGTATTTACGCAGAATGAGCTCACTGTGTTGTTAAGTCTTGCTGGATTTTGCTGCTTACTGGGTTTGATTAAGTGGATGACTGGGTCCCAATCTGGTGGTGCGGTCCATCCATCCTCTCTATTAAAATTTGGGTGTTTTTTAATTTCAATAGCCTCGCGGATCATTCTAGGAATATATCGGTGTTCTTTGGCGAGTATCTGTGGTTTATCAAACCTTAGGTAATGGTTGGTGCCTTTTTGCGCGTGTTCACATACAGCTGACTTTGTTGAGCGTTGGTGTTTTATATCAGCTATGTGTTCTTTGACCCGAGTGCCAATGCTTCGCTTGGTTTGACCAATATATGAGAGCCCACAGTCACACACAGCAGCCGAAACGTCGGGTTTAAAAGTAATAATAACAAATATATCGCGATAGAATCCGTAAAAAGTGGTTTTATTTCAATATTTTTTTACACTTCAGGTAGAGTCGTAGAGTGCTTCAGGCAGGTGGATAGTTGATCCTAGTTGGCTGAAGAGAATCCAGAAGTAAAGTTACCCACCAATATTGTCCAAGTAGTTCCTTGCGACGTCGTCTAACTGCAAGACCTGTATCACCGGTGGAGGCTTCTGTCGTGGTCGTCGAGCCAACCGGACCACCAGCACAGAAGATATCACGAACACTGCCATCAGGATCACCGCTCCCAAGGAAATCCCCACGTCTCTCTCTAGGAAGACTGGAAAGTTAAAGAATTCTGTTTTATTTATTCCTGGGCATAGTCCGCGCCCATGGTTCCGACAATCCGACTACAAGCATGGTCAAAATCTAATATGCAGACAAATCAGAAGAAATTCAAAGTTCCTAATTCTAATATTATAAAGATTAATATATAAAGATTCTAATTGGATTCTATCAAAATCATTTAAATGACAGATCTATACGGTTTTTAGGTATGAAATTATCAAAATCAATTTTTATTAAGAGAACTGGCTTCTTTTCATTGAAATCATGATCGTTATTGATAATAATTTCGAAAATAAAGTCGAATTCGAATCTTCATAAATTAGCAGAAGCTGAAAGCCAATTCAGCTTAGGGGCTGCTCTTGAATCGATTAACCGAAACTTCGGGCCCGCATGAACACTAATGAAAGTATCTGTTCTTCGGGCCCGATTGTAGTTATATTTGTAATTTTAGATCAGAGCGCCATCTATGATATATAACATCAAAAGTTCTTAGTTACGAAGGGGTCGTACAGGGTACCTCCTCAAATAGAAGAGGGCTCGGTGTAGTGTAGGAGGGTGCAGAGTTGCGCTTTGTATTGCGATTTTGATTTTGTACGCTCTTCCTAGATGGCGCTGTTTACATTAAGGTTATTGAAACTTGTAAGAACCTAGGATTGAATACTTCTTTTTTTAAATAGTTTTTATGGGCTGAATCGTGACAATTTACGTCATACGTCGTACGGTCATTCGGAACTTCGCCTTGAAGCACCTTTCTACATACCTATTTATGTAAAAGTTAAGTTATTTTTTATTTCTATAAGAAGCTTTGAAATTGAAAGCTACTGCACACATTAAAATTGTAACTCGATTATTCAAACTATTGACTGTGTCACCATTTTTGTACTAGAATTAAATTAGGTATCTGAGCCCATGCCCATATTCCAGAACTATACTAATTCCTGGATCTCAATTTTTAACTACACCTGGGGACGCATTGTATTCGAGACCACAGTTCTACCGTCACCGTGAGAGTCGATTCTCAACTGAACGCTGTTCAGAAACACAATCCCAATTTCTTCACAATGTACTCACAATGCCACCAAGGAGGATCAGCTTCATGCAACAGATTATCGGTAGGCCTCAGCAGCAGTGGCGCGGAGCACCCGTACCGGTTGCAGGCGCGTGCCCCCGCCTCGTCGCCGCGCCGCACCCGACCCAGCGCCGCACGCACGGCCAGCCGCCCCGCCATGAGCCCTGCACTGCTCCCAGGCCCACCAGCCGCCAGGGCTCGCCCAGTACCGAACCCCATACTGGCTCTACGCTCCAGCACTAAGGAGGAGTTGCTTTCTGACATCCGCCATACGGATACTTCGTAGTATGTCGCGTTTTCGACTGAAATGAGTGAAGTTAATGATTAATTTAGTATTTTGGTTCGAATACATCGGGAAAAAGTGAAATGCTCAAGTGGGACTTGAACCCACCTTTCCCTTACAGGGGGAATGGTGTTCCAACTGAGCTATTGAGCCACACCCGAATCATTTCAAATTTTCCTTCTCTTTATACCTATCCGTCTTTAAGGGTGACGGTGGAGCCATCTACCAACATTCTTACGAACTGTTGGAAACAATGAATGATTTTTCAACCATTTTTAAACATTGAATTTTGATGACTCCGCCCAAATATTTAGATGAATTTTTAATAGCATTTATTACGCTACCTTTAAAATTCGAATATATCGGGAAAAATTAAATGCTCAAGTGGGACTTCAACCCACGACTTTTGGTTTCTTAAGCAGACCTATATTGGAAGTTTAAGGTGTTCTAGAGAATTGTGGCTCAAGTGAATTTTACGTGTAAGAATTGCTGATTAACTGAGGCTCTGGCGTTTCTAAATTTTCCTCTTAAGGTGGAGGTCAGATAGCAGTCGCTCCCGGAAAAGCCAAAATAACCAGGAAGGTTGCTGGTGCTCTTAACCTGACCTTTCATAAAAACGTTGGTGACACTCGTAAGTAGGAAGTCAGATTTAAGAGTAACAGCATTTTCAGGTTTTGAATTATCCTCATATCCAATATTCATCAAGATCTTCGGACCCAGGTCAACCTCACCTGTAAATCGGTGCACCTGGTAGTTCCTCTCATAAAAACCATAGAAATCAGACAAAAATAAGTAAAATAAGTAAGGGAACCCTGGACTTCGAGGTCAAAACCTCGGACGCAACTTGGAACAACGACACATGCTGATGAGGATACTTTGGTACCTGCCTTTTTTTTTCGTGCGGAGATCCCCTCGGATACCTCTCCTGCCGGAGCCGGAAGGGGAGGTTATGTCGGACTCGAACCGACTAAAACCGCACGCCGACTGTGGGTCGTGGTGCTAGGCCGGAGGTGAGGTTGTCATCTACTATGGTTACCTACCTGGTATACACCTCATCTGAAACTCCCCAAACTCGTAAGCAATATCACATTGATGAGGCTGCGGTGGCCTGAGATGTTCAAAACTGAACATCCTATCACAAGCTTCTTCTTGCGAAGCAATCCCATTACTGGCTTCACAGGAAGCTTTCAGGGTCTCTGCCAGAGGACCCGTGATCTGGTCCAGAGGTAGCGTGGGGGAGCCTGTGGTGAGATGCTGGACTTCGTAATTCGAGGGTTGAAGGTGCCAGAAGTAGGTATCAGGAGTTGGTAGCGCCTTGACGTTGCAGTGAATGGTTTCTTTAACCAGTCTGATGCCGTGGCCGGTGCATTCTGGTGGGTCTGTAAAATTTTATAGGAATTAGAAAATACTGTAAGGTTTATGGTGTCAACCTCTGTGGTTGCGGGTTCGATACTCAGAGCAAATATTTTAATGCTCTTATGCTTTATGCGTTTCAATAAATACTCATATTTGAATTGGGCTGGGTGTTTGTAAGTACTACCTATAATAAATGTATGTAGGTATGTATCCATATTCGGGTTCAATCCCCGCTCAGTGCAAATATTTGTACACATGAATATGACTATTTGCATTGGTCTGGCTGTTTTTATGTATAATATGAATGTATTAAAAAAAGTATGTAAGTATGTGTATCCGCATTCTAGGTTCCATAACACAACCTAGCATGGGTCTAGATAGCGTTGTGTAGAATGTTGTGGAATATTTATTTATTTATTAGAAAAAAATCTGGAAGAATGTATACCTACTAAGAACTTTAGGACCTAGTGGCCTGCAAAAGGATAAATACATCTGATGACAGACGAAGCGCAGGCTTTACTCTCGGCTTTGGTAAGTCAGACTATAGAAGCTTCCATGAAAGTCGTATAAGCCAAATCAGAGCAAAAACAAGAGACAAGGTAGGCGAAGCCCAGCTCCAGGTATGTTGCCTGGAATGGCGTAAAGATGATGATGATGTTGAGGATGATGATGATGAGAAGGAAGAGAAGGATGATAATGATGTTGTTGATGTGCACGGCGACGACGACAACGAAAATGATGCTGATGTAGATTGTGATGATGAGGATGATGGTCTGTATAAACTGGAGATTGATGGCACTTGGTGGAATCTGCTACACATATTGAATAACACACTTGTACTTTTACACTGAGTTTACTTTAAGGCCCTCTATTCCTGCAAAAGTAGGCATTTATAGCGATCCCGGCCGCTCGTAAAATATTACGCGCGAACGCAGTGACGGTGAACTCGGCTATGACCCCGCCAGCGTCACAGTATAGAAATATGCAGTAGGAAAACTTGATTTGACTTAGAAAATTAAATGCAGTTTTTTTAACTTTATTTAGTTATATGATTATACGAATAAATACGAAATTAAAAAAACTGTATGAGTTTGAGAACTGTATGTTCTATGTGTTTAGTTGCTTGGGCGAAAAAAACTTACATTATAATAATAATAATGCTTGTAATTTTACAAACATTTGTTTGAATTGATGCTAACGGTTACTTTATATAATCGCACCGTTCGTCGTCGACAGGGCAGTTAAATACCTAAAGTTAACGAGATTAACAACTTTTTTCGTGCGGGAATCCCCTCGGATACCCCCCTGCCGGAGCCGGAAGGGGAGGTTATGTCGGACTCGAACCGACTTTTTAGTCGGTTCGAGTCCGACTGTGGGCACGCCGACTGTGGGTCGTGGTGCTAGTTTTTATGAAGTATTTATATAAATTTACACTGTACCTTCTTTTTTTCGTGCGGAAATCCCCTCGAATACCTCCCCTGCCGGAGCCGGAAGGGGAGGTTATGTCGGACTCGAACCGACTTTTTAGTCGGTTCGAGTCCGACTGTGGGCACGCCGACTGTGGGTCGTGGTGCTAGTTTTTATGAAGTATTTATATAAATTTACACTGTACCTTCTTTTTTTCGTGCGGAAATCCCCTCGAATACCTCCCCTGCCGGAGCCGGAAGGGGAGGTTATGTCGGGCTCGAACCGACTTTTTAGTAGGTTCGAGTCCGACTGTGGGCACGCCGACTGTGGGTCGTGGTGCTAGTTTTTATGAAGTATTTATATAAATTTACACTGTACCTTCTTTTTTTCGTGCGGAAATCCCCTCGAATACCTCCCCTGCCGGAGCCGGAAGGGGAGGTTATGTCGGACTCGAACCGACTTTTTAGTCGGTTCGAGTCCGACTGTGGGCACGCCGACTGTGGGTCGTGGTGCTAGTTTTTATGAAGTATTTATATAAATTTACACTGTACCTTCTTTTTATTCGTGCGGAAATCCCCTCGAATACCTCCCCTGCCGGAGCCGGAAGGGGAGGTTATGTCGGACTCGAACCGACTTTTTAGTCGGTTCGAGTCCGACTGTGGGCACGCCGACTGTGGGTCGTGGTGCTAGTTTTTATGAAGTATTTATATAAATTTACACAGTACCTTCTTTTTTTCGTGCGGAAATCCCCTCGAATACCTCCCCTGCCGGAGCCGGAAGGGGAGGTTATGTCGGACTCGAACCGACTAAAAAGTCGGTTCGAGTCCGACTGTGGGCACGCCGACTGTGGGTCGTGGTGCTAGGCCTGAGGTGAGGTTGTCATCGAAATATCCCTCGCACCCCGGCTGACCCAAGGCCAGTAATTCTCCTGGGTCTGCTGAGGTGCGAGAGATATGCTTTCGGCAATCTCACCTCCGGCAACCAAGGACCCAAGACGGCGTGCGTTTTAGTCGGTTTGAGTCCGACATAACCGCCTCCACCGGCTTCGTGGGGGTGGTATCCACGAGGATTTTGCGCACGATAAAAAAAGGCCAATAATTAAACTAACCTACCTAAATATTAAAATTATTCTATCCTAAACTAAAACTAAATTTATATTTATTTACACACACACAAATTATATACAATGTACGAATATTGTAGGTACTAGGTACCCCTGTACTGATATAGATAAAATATGAATTATAGAAAATCGTAAGTAGCATCTTCAGTAGTAATACTGATATTCTTATACTATGGCGCTATGAGCGTAATATTTAGGTATGATAATTTTTTTTAAATACCAATCGGAGTTAGAAATTTTGTTTATGGCTTTGCACGACTTCTTTAGCTTGCGTTGTTTATTGCCCATATTGAATGACTTGCAACAATTTATTATAAATAGGTAAAACCGATTGATTGGTGCACGAAACTGTCGCGCAAAAACTGACACAGGTCCTACTTCGGTAAGCGCCAGCGCGCGACTGGCGCAACTTTTCGGGCCTCAGCGGCGCGAGCACTCGCGAATTTAGTAGGTATTTAAATATAACTTTAAAAATTATTTCATAATATAGTCAAAATCTGCGAAAATGTCTAGACATATGTAGTGGCTTTAGTTTAGTACAAAAATTTTATAGAAAGCATAAGTAATTTAGTCATAATATTAAAAAAAAAATAACGAAAAGGGGTAACTTTGGGATTTTTTTCTATCGAGTGAAGTTCATCAGATCTGGTAACTGAATGCGAATTTGACTAGACTGGATCCTTAACTAATATATATCTTTTTTTCGAAATTTAAAACGCTTTTTCCTATGATTCAAATGCTTTTAAAAAACTCAAAATGCGGCCTACCTGGCCTATTCTGAACCTGACCGGTTTCGCCTTACGGCATTCTCGAATGTTTACATTGATGTCCAGTCAGGTCCAGTCAGGTGACAGCCTCCGTGGCGTGGTGGTAGTGAACGCAGGAGGCGCGGGTTCGATTCCCGCTCAGTGCAAATATTTGTATGCATGTATATAATGAATATAGCTATTTGCATTGGTCTGGGTGTTTCTATGTATAATATGTATGTATTTACAAAAAAATGTATCTATGTATGTTTATCCGCATTCTAGATTCCATAACACAAGCTAGTTAAGCTATGCTTACCATGGGTCTAGATAGCGTTGTGTAGAATGTTGAGGAATATTTATTATTATTATTTATAATACTTACAAAAAACAGTGATGCTGATGTTATCAGAGCGTGTAGCTCCTATGGCGTTGGAGGCTGCGCATGAGTACCGGCCGGCGTGTACTCGCGTCGTCTCCTCGACTAGGAGCTTCTGCGATGACGTGGAGTCTCCCCATATACTGCCGGGTTTTATCTCTATGTCCTGAAAAATTGGACCCAATTGAGAACCTCCTCCGTTTTTAAGTTGGTTAAAAGTCGGTGAGGTGCTAAATTCTATATAGTATTTTTTTTTAATTTAAGCATATCTAGTATATAAAAATAAGTCGGGTTTTCCTTCCTGACGCTATAACTCCAGAACGCACGAACCGATTTGGCTAATTTGGTCTGGAATTATTTGTGGAAGTCCAGGGAAGGTTTGTACGTTGAGAAAAATTCGAATAATTGCCGGGAACCGACATCCACTCGAGCGGAGCCGCGGGAAAAAGCTAGTTTATTATAAAAAGTGAAGATAAATAATATTTTATTTACAAATAACATAACATAACATTGAACAATTAAAATAAAACTAAAATTGAAATACCTATTGTACAAGTAATATTATTAAATTGCGTGGATTTGATAAATGCTCTGGATAGATTATATTGTCCTATAATCGTAAAGTCGTTATATGGATGTCTAATGTGGTCATCACCAAGAACAACCACACTTGCTTGCTGATTAACAGATGAAGTTCTAACAGAGCCTATCCTCTCGGGAAGGGAGGATCAGACGGCAGTCATTACAGCAAAAGATAAGCTTATTTGCTTTCTTTCTTTCAGTGTGAGACTTGCGTTTATATATTACTAGCTAGCCCGGCGAACTTCATACCGCCAATTATTTTCCACCCGCGTGGCGTCCGATCCCGTTCCCGATGTACCCTCTTTACAATGATATACCTAGTTATCTAAACAGCAACAGAAATAACTACACTGTCACTTCTGCATATATGCCGAATTTGTTGACATTAATGATCACTGCTCCGTTCCCTTGAGTAGTAGCGTGATGATATATAGCCTATGTGTTATTCTGATGTATAAGCTATATTATTGTAAAGTTTCATGACAATCCATTCAGTAGTTTTTACGTGAAAGAGTAACATACATCCATACATACATCTATCGATACTCACAAACTTTCGCGTTTATAATATTAGTAGGATTAAAGTATTGTTACATGAGACCCCGGAGGACAGAATATGATTAAGTAACGGAGATGCCCCATTGATATTTCTCCTAATAAAAATGCGCGCCGTATGCGGGTCGGAAGAGAGACGCGCGGGGTGTCAAAAGTCTAAGGACGTCATAGGTATAACATTCCTACCGAATGAGTCCATTTGACGTTTGGATGGCACGCGACTCGATTGCCTTGCAACAACTCCGCTATCATTTCCTTCTCCATGCATGAGACATTCATAAAAGTGCCGCAAAGAGGTGGATAGTGGCATTTTCTACAACTATCTTACAGAGGACACTTACATTGAAATACCACGTAAACTTTTCGACGGGTGGGTTCGCTTTAACATCACACTCCAAGTGCAAAGAGTCTAGTTCCACCACGACGTTCCCGTTGCCGTCATCACCTACTTTCATCACATCCACCATTGGACTATCTGAAAAATAAGTTTAATAGAAACATATTAATAACAACACAAAACCCTGGTACAAAAATTTAACAGAGTCAGGTACTTAGTAGTTATGTTTTGTGTCAATCGATCGGTCATAAGTACTATTTAAAAATAAAAAGGTGTCATATTGATAAAACTTGGCCTTCTAAAGTCTACGTCACACTTGACGAAAATAAATGAGGATTTACGAGCAAACTACGCAAGCGACGGATATTCCGCGTACCTTAACATCTATTACCGGTTCACGGTGACGGCATTTTCATCAAATATAGCGTAGGTTTTTGGAGATAGTATTCTAATTTTATTTCACAAACATAACAATATTATTTCTGTATGTGTGGTATAGAATACCATAATTTATTTTAACTGTATGCCTTTGCATCTGTATCGATATACAGGGTGGAAGATTTTAATCCCCCCTGGAGGGGAAGTACTCGAAATACCGCAAATAGGGAATTTCACTCAAAGGAAACATTCCTCTATTTTTAAAAAGAAAAAACTAAACGTTTAGATTTCAGGGTTCAGTTAATTTACCATGTTTGATAGAGAGATATGTTTGATAAAGAGAAGGAAAATTTGGAATGATTCAAGTGTCGCTCAATAGCTCAGTTGGAAGAGCAGTCCCCCTGTAAGGGAAAGGTCGTGAGTTCGAGTCTCACTTGAGCATTTCATTTTTTCCAATGTTTTTCGAACTTAAAAGTTAGCATAATAAATGCTATAAAAAATTCATTCAAATATTGGAATGTTTATCCAGTGTTTCGAATACTTCCCCTCCAGGGGGATGAAAAGCTCCCACCCTGTATTTGAGGGTGTGTCTATTTAAGAGTGTATGTCTCTGTCAGTGGATGTGTATCCCTTTCTTTCTACATGTGTGCATTTTGTGTAAATATTCAGTATTATATTTATTTGGTATTATCGTCTCTTCGTATCTAATACTTACAAGTAACATTAAGTGTAAATACATCAGCCTTAGAGCCCTTGTTGGGTGCCATTACAGGGTTAGTGGCCACGCAGGCCAGCGTCGCTCCATCATCGCTCACAGCCGGGTTCAATTCCAGGAACGACACCGCCGTTAGAGATGAGTTGTACCACGACTGAAAT
Source organism: Eilema sororculum (assembly GCA_914829495.1). Classification (NCBI taxonomy): domain Eukaryota; kingdom Metazoa; phylum Arthropoda; class Insecta; order Lepidoptera; family Erebidae; genus Eilema; species Eilema sororculum. The sequence goes on along the minus strand of OU618553.1, from coordinate 8,841,136 downwards.
GATTATATTGAAAAGTTAGACAGAACCTTATTTAAATAGAATAAGGGTATTAAAGAAAAAGTCACGTGACTTAAATCCAATATGGCAGACGTCCAAGATGGCGGACAGTATATTTTGTAATTTCGAATGCGTGCTAAAGGCGTGTTTTTAGTTTTTTTAACTATTTCTACTTAACAACCATTTAGATCATACGCCATAATGGCTGGTGTTTATTATTACATATAAATAAAATAAATTAAAAATAATCCTCCATATTCGTTTCCCTGTTGCGTCCAAAAATTACACTTCTCGAGGACCGTATATTATTTTTAATCGGTATGGTTATATGGTTTATTCTTTCCCGACCCTTGAGGCCTTCGAAAGGGACTATCACAAAGAGGATACTGATTAAAATAATGAAAAAAAGAAACGAACGAAAAAGCGCCTTTTCCGCAATATCCCACTTATTGCAATATAAAAGTACCTACAAAATGCGAAAATTTACCAACTGCGTAATACAGTATTAAATTGTTTGCCTCATTATATTCCAAGGTCAGTATAATCCCTCACTAAACGATAATCGATTCCTGTTCTGCAACGGTCTGCACCGCGACGGCCGATGATCGACAGGAAGTAATTACGTGCATCTCTTGGCTAATTGATTTTCTCGCTTTTCGTTTCGTCACGATATTGTACTTTTTAGTAACAGTTGTTACGGATAAAGTTTGTAATTAGTTGGGTTTAGTTTTGTCTACTACTTCGCCACTACTTTGATTGCTTTCTTTATTAGAAGACTAGAAGATTCTATTCATTCAACAAAGGAATTATCGCAGTATATTTTTTCGTTTCAGATTTCGGAGTATTTGAGACCCGTATTCGAGAACGGTACTCAGTCATGACTACTATAACGTACCATCTATCCTCAGTACCAGTTATAGTACATGAGTACTGGTACTGAGGATAGATTGTCAATATGACTGCAAATCTGTCAATGAAAATCGGGATTCAGGGCTTGTTCTGGAATACGGGGCCCTAAAACTTTTGGGGTCAAGCCAACATCACAAAATAGTCGCAGTTATAATATCTTTCAATGGCTTGATCCTAAGAAGCCTCTTTGCCCATATTGGGAGGCTATGGTTAGTAAGGGTTAGTAAGAGTCGGTAACGTCCAGGATGCAGTGGTTTTGTTTGATAACACCTCCGGTTCCTTTGCCAATAATCCAGAAGCCCCAATCGCCTGTCACCTATTTTACCGTGGCTTTATTGCCGCTTCTCCCTAATTATGAGGAGACCGGATGTTATATGCATAAATAGAGAGAGCGAAGATTACCTGATTACTATGATGAGTGAGATGCCTGTGGTCTAGCCACCAGGACAGCTCCGGTTGCGGGTATGAACCACGTGCCGTGCACTGTGCGAGAGCTACTGAACCTGTCCGCAGCGCGTCACCAATGGTACCACGCACCCAGTGGATAGATACGTTGTAGGCTGGCACTGAGGACAAATACCAATTAATTAACAACCATTCAGGACCAAGCGGTTCGACACCTTCTTTACACCATTAACACTGGGAACTATTTATTAGCTATACCCACGTGCTTCCTTCTCCCAAAAGCATTGATTGAGATTGTTAAGGGCCACCATTGTTTCATTATTGGTAGCTGTAATGAGGACCCCAGGCCAGAGAATTTACCTTGTAAGTGTAGCAAAGTAAGTAATGATAGTAGAGTGATTTAAGTATTTGTTACAATCCGTTTATACTGTTGATGGTGAAACTTGCTACATATATTGAGTAAGACACTTTGTACTTTTCCACTTAATTTTATTTTTCATGTGACCGGTTTCGCCTCGCGGCGTTTACTTTAAATCATACCTTTGAGCTTGCCGTGAGGCGCAACCGGCCAGCTGAAAAATAAAATTAAGTGGAAAAGTATAAAGTGTCTTACTCAATAAATTGGTTACAAACATACATGTACACACATCAAAAAAAGTTTGCGATCACTTTGAAAAACTGAAATCTTTTTTGTTACTGTAGATTATATTATGATTTTTTCTTCTTTTTAGATTCTTTATTTAAAAATAAAGAATTAGAACACCAAACAATGACACCGTTCAATTGTTTTTTTCTTACAAAAAGGCTTTCAGTCCTAGCTTACGCTTAATCTGATTTAGTGAATTATAACCGATTCAAGATATTTTTCGCGGAAAGATGTGATTGAAAAAATGCCAAGAGGATTATCAGAGGTTTTACGAGCTAAAATAGTAACTTTGAGGGAAGATGGAGGTGTATCCACCACGAGAGTAATAGCACGCAGACTTGCTATATCCCAATCCTGTGGCTACGTTGCAGAGGTACCACGGAATGGAGAATTTAGCTGACCGACCCCGCACCGGTCGCCCAACTGTTTTGACAGCTGCCCAAAAGCGCTGCCCAAAAGCGCTGCCCAAAAGGGCTGGCAGCCCGTTATCCCACAATCAACGCCACTAAAAAAAAAAACAAGAGGTCAGGGCCGCCTCTGGGCTTGAAGTTAGGACGCAGACCGTTCGCAATTGCTTGCACCAGGCTGGATTACGAGCACGGAGGTCATGGCGAGCTCCGCTCAATTCCCGGCAACGTCAACAACGAAGATTGCAGTGGGCTAGACTTCGGCAAAATGAAGAAGGTGAGGAAGAAAACATTTGGCAAAACTGTCTCTTCGTTGACGAATCCCGAATCTCCACTCATCCAGATAACCGACGTGTCCGTGTCTGGAGAAGACCAGGCGACCGTGAAAGACAAAGAACTGCCACTGGAACAGTTCAGCAAGGCGGAAAATCGGTGTCTTTTTGGGGTGGCATTATGATTGGAGCTAGAACGCCTTTGATCCCGTGTCGGGGCTTCATGACAGCAGACATGTACAAATCAGTTGCTATTGATGATATCGTCAAACCATTCCGAGTAAACCATGGGCACCAATTTGTACTGGTCGATGATAATGCGCCCGCACATCGAGCTCAACGAGTCAATGCTGCTCTTCAAGAATACGATATCACACGATTAGACTGGCCTGCCGGCTCGCCCGACTTAAACCCAATAGAGCACGCGTGGGATGCTCTTAAACGAGCTGTATGGAACCGTGAGCCACATCCCCAGACAGTTCCAGAGCTCAGGGAAGCCACTATTGAAGAATGGGATAGGTTACCCCAGGAAATGCTGGATAACATGATCCTCAGCATGCCCAGGAGGATCTCCGCATGTGTTCGAGACAGGGGAGGAGTTATTTTATATTGAATTTACACCTTTTAATAATAAATTGTAGTTTAAGTTTAATTAAACAGTCTTTTTCTTTCTATGAAATTTCTATCACAATTGCATCATGATTAATGGCTCAATTTTTTTTTAATAAATAATAAAAAATAGTTTTATATTTTAATTTCAAACAGGGTATTCCTATTTAAAGAAAACATACAACAGATTTTTTCTTGATAAAGTTAAATTTAAAGAATTCTAGGAGCTTATGCCATTGATCGCAAACTTTTTTTGATGTGTGTATGTATCTGACATACGAAACACATAACCCTCATGTTTTGGTTTTACAGCAGTCAAATTAATTTAGATAAACGAGTTATATTTTATAATATACTTACAATATAATTCAATTTCCAATGTCGCGACGATAGGCGGCGCTAGATGCGTATTGGATGCTCTGCAAGATAATGCAGCAGCATTGTCTCTAGTAAGTGGGAGATAGAGTTCATTTTCTCTGACTGTTGGGATCTCGCTGTCCCCGTCTGACGCATCCACCAGAGTGTCGCCGGAGTACCAGCTTATACGGGGTGGAGGGCGACCTAAAAGATGATCAAGAAAAAACTTTGTCAACAGCGAATCAGCAAGACCTATGACTTGAATAGATCAGGAAAAATAAAAATTCTTGGGCGGGACTTGAAACCACGATCTTTCTCTTACAGGAGGAATGCATTGACCAACTAAGCTACCGAGACACGACCGAGGTGATTCAATTTTCCTTCCAATTTTATCCGTCTTTATGACAACATGGCATCCAGCGATGTTCTTACGAACTATCGGAACCAATGAATGCTTTAAAAATTAAGTAAAAAAAACACCTATGACGCTATTAGATACCACTCCAATCAAAAGTGTTACTTTTGATTAAGAATATAACTTGTGAACCAATTTGATGAAAACAATAAATTCAGACTGTTTATACTGTAGATTGATGGCGCTTGGTGGAATCTGCTACACATATTGAATAACACACTTGTACTTTTCCACTGACTTTATTTCTAGACCTGACCGGTTTCGCCTTACGGCATTCTCAAAGATTGATGTTTTAAAATTATAATTCGGAAACACTACAATATTTGCATTTTTTCATGTGTGGGTAGTTTTAAAAAAATTCGGTATACCAGCTAAAATTTTTTTCCCAAAATGTGGGAAATAATTATAAGTTTGGCCTCACAATTTTTAATGATCAATATAATATATAAAATTGCATTTGAATTATAATGTCAAGGAATAATTTAAAATGTCAAATGAAAATCATAATGTCGAATGGTAATGTCGAATTACAAATGAATAAAGGAAAATTCTATCGAAATGTCAAAATCATAATTAAATTGCATTGAATAAAGTTATTGTCAAATTAATGATGTCAAATGGTACTGTGCTTAATAAGACTGGGATTACAATATACAGAATGTCAGTAACAATATTAAATTAACAATTCAACACGAGCATGCAAAGCAAGTAGATATGTGGATATCATCATTCACTGTAGCAGGGGTGAGCGGCTCAGATCCAACTGTTGGTTTATTAAGTTGTTTCTGTCAGTATTTAGAAGTCTGTTTATTTCTAAGGCTTCCAGGGCGTTCATTTTTCTACCTTTGTCACACAGTCGTAGAGCTCTGAAGTTGACCTTAGGATCAAAGGAGTGGTTTTCTAGAAGAAGATGTTCCGCAAAGTTGGACTCAGTTTTTTTGAGTCTCCAACCTCTGACATGTTCCGCAACTCTAATTTCGAAAGGTCGTCCAGTTTGGCCGATATACTTTTTGTTGCAGGTGGAACATGTCAGTTCGTATATTCCACTTTTCTGCTCAACTGGGGTTGGATCCTTATTATTACAAATTAAGTTTTGTAGATTATGTGTGGTATAATAAGCAGCTTTGCATTCTGAAAGATTTCTAGTACATTTATATGAAACATGTCCGATGTAAGGTATGCGAGCCCATCGTTTCTTATGTGTATCTGCGGTAATGGGTGTGCCTCCCTTGTAAGCTAGATTTGTGACTACTCTGGAACTCTTACGTTTAACTATGCTATCTATTAATTGAGATGGAAAACCATTGTTCGTCGCTATCACCTTGATTACTGTCAATTCTTCCTCGAAATCCGACTGCGACATTGGGATCGACAGTATTCGGTGTAACATCGAGTGGAACGCAGCGTGTTTGTGACTCAATGGGTGTCTAGAATTTGCATGTATGACATTGTCAGCGAAAGTGGGTTTTCTATAAATTTTAAATGTATGTCTGTTGTTGATTAAATTAATAGTGATATCAAGAAAATTAATGTGGTCATGTCCAATTTCTATTGTGAATTGTATTTTAGAGTTAATTTCATTAATAAATGTCAAAAGGTTATTCAAGGTATCTGTATTTCCGGTCCACAAACAAATGATGTCATCCACATACATACATACCTATGTATATATACCATATATATAATGGTTTTCCATCTCAATTAATAGATAGCATAGTTAAACGTAAGAGTTCCAGAGTAGTCACAAATCTAGCTTACAAGGGAGGCACACCCATTACCGCAGATACACATAAGAAACGATGGGCTCGCATACCTTACATCGGACATGTTTCATATAAATGTGCTAGAAATCTTTCAGAATGCAAAGCTGCTTATTATACCACACATAATCTACAAAACTTAATTTGTAATAATAAGGATCCAACCCCAGTTGAGCAGAAAAGTGGAATATACGAACTGACATGTTCCACCTGCAACAAAAAGTATATCGGCCAAACTGGACGACCTTTCGAAATTAGAGTTGCGGAACATGTCAGAGGTTGGAGACTCAAAAAAACTGAGTCCAACTTTGCGGAACATCTTCTTCTAGAAAACCACTCCTTTGATCCTAAGGTCAACTTCAGAGCTCTGCGACTGTGTGACAAAGGTAGAAAAATGAACGCCCTGGAAGCCTTAGAAATAAACAGACTTCTAAATACTGACAGAAACAACTTAATAAACCAACAGTTGGATCTGAGCCGCTCACCCCTGCTACAGTGAATGATGATATCCACATATCTACTTGCTTTGCATGCTCGTGTTGAATTGTTAATTTAATATTGTTACTGACATTCTGTATATTGTAATCCCAGTCTTGTTAAGCACAGTACCATTTGACATCATTAATTTGACAATAACTTTATTCAATGCAATTTAATTATGATTTTGACATTTCGATAGAATTTTCCTTTATTCATTTGTAATTCGACATTACCATTCGACATTATTAATTTCATTTGACATTTAAAATTATTCCTTGACATTATAATTCAAATGCTACTTTATATATTATATTGATCATTAAAAATTGTGAGGCCAAACTTATAATTATTTCCCACATTTTGGGAAAAAAAATTTAGCTGGTATACCGAATTTTTTTAAAACTACCCACACATGAAAAAATGCAAATATTGTAGTGTTTCCGAATTATAATTTTAAAACATCAATGTGAACCTTTGAGAATGCCGTAAGGCGAAACCGGTCAGGTCTAGAAATAAAGTCAGTGGAACAATACAATAAATTCAATTTACAAAATTCCATATTCGTGATACCTACTTATTTTTTATTTATAAGTGACAACGGTCACACATTACGAATTTTGTCGTTAACTCTTATAATTAAACTAAATAAAAAAGCAAAGTGATTTCACATTTCAGCCATCTGCTACCGTGTGCTATTTATTCTGTAAAATTCACAAATTACAGTGTATTTCAGTCATGTCTACATTGTATTGGTTAGCATTATTATATTGATGGAGTAGGCTGATGTGTATTCATCATTATATTAACGTGGTTCCAGGGCCTCGATTCCACTAAAGCCAAACCATAGTCGTGTCGCAGCGATTTTAAAAAACGACCTTAAACCGATGTCTTTAAAGTTTAAAATTAATTCACTTTTGCAAAGTGAATGAAAAAGTGTAATGAAACTTTTCTCATTTCATTTTGAACTTTAGGCGTATAGAAATAAAGTCTATAATTTAATGTAATTTTTTGCGCTGACTATGGCTCCACAATAATTAAGCTTTAGTAGAATCGAGGGTCTGGTTGTAACAGAAACTTTTCCTTTAGAGCCCAGAGTCCGGCATTTATAAGGGCACCTATTGTGAAACGCTGTAGGTACTACCCTTAGAATAAACATTAAGCAAGCAAGTAGGACTACCCACTATCCCGGTTTTAATGCCTCATTGGTCTGTGAAATTCAAAGCACTTTCGTTCAATTTATCCAAAACGTCACTTGTAGTAATTACGCAAATATTAAAGAGTAAATTGCTGATGTTACAAAATTTAACCGTAGACTGTTATTGGCAAATGGGTCGAAATTGCGTTGCTAATGGATGTCGCGGCCATTAAGTATTCGCTAGTTACACCGCAACGGTTTATCGCTGGCATAAATGAGCATACAGGGATGATGCAGTAGTTTTGGTTGTCTTGGCAACTGCCACAAGATACCAGTGATGTGGGTTTGGTACCTATATATGTCAGTTGATAAGGGATGGGTGTATGAGTAAGAAAAGGAAATAAATAAATAAATAAATATTCCACAACATTCTACACAACGCTATCTAGACCCATGGTAAGCCATAGCTTGTGTTATGGAATCTAGAATGCAGATAAACATACTTAGATACTTTTTTTTTGTAAATACATACATATTATACATAGAAACACCCAGACCAATGCAAATAGCCATATTCATGTATACAAATATTTGCACTGAGCGGGGATCGAACCCGCGCCTCCTGCGGCAGTCGCGTGCACTACCGCCACGCTACAGAGGCTGTCAAAAATGCGACATTTGAATTTTCAAACTGAATCTAATTTTTTTAAAGATTCTAGCTTTGCACCAGATTGTTTCTAGGCACGTATACCTACTTATAATTTCTGTAACTGCAGCACAGAAAACCTAGAAATCCTTTGAAATTTTCGTGACGGAAAGCGATCGGTGATTTTTTAAGACATTAGTTTGTCACCAAAGCTATCAATAAATAAAATGGCTCACCTCCTATAACTAAACAGCGCAGTAGTAAGGTGTCTCCATCGTGGTATGGCCCCACTCTGCCTACCACCTTGTTGTTCATTTCATCCATGAAGAATGGCGGGCTTGGCAGAACTGAAATTAATAAATACAATAATTAAACATATGTATTGAACCAAGACCATAATATGCACAATAATATATATTCATAAACATAATACAGTAAATGAAAAATTAATCACACGATGTTCCCGAGATCAAACCTATTACTGATAAAGGTAGTTTGCTCGTGGACTCATCAGCCATTGCCAGATAACGATTCCAGAGAGATCAGACCCTTATCGCGTTTTAGAAGATTGGCAGAAACCTGAATGAACCTGCTGCTTTCAGCTCTGAATGAGTTGCGTGAATAAGGCAGGAGATAGTAGGATTAGTTGACAGACCCCTTCAGATGTCGTTTCCGTTTATATCCAAAGGAGAAATGCATAAGTTTATTAATGTATATCATTCCTATGCCGCACCACTAAGCCCTGGAACTCCTTGCCAGCTCACGTGTTTCCTTCTTCCTACAGTCCCGGGTCCTTTAGCGGGGCGTGAAAAGGCATGTGATGAGGCCGTCAAGCTGAGTGCCACCACTGTTAACATGGTACATGTTTACGATGGAGATCCTCTTTCCGAGACTTTGCCTTTAGCGTAACATCAGGCGAGGTGAAGTCAAATTGACGTGTCGTGTATAAAAAGAAAATACCTAATCAGCGTTCATGACATGTATAAAGTATTACGTAGGTACATATATGTTTTACGACATACATATGTTACAAGTAAGTATTAGAGTTCCATAATTTCTTGCATATAACTTTGAAGATATCATAAACACACAAAAGAAAGCAGATACAACAGATAGTACCTAGACGAAAAAGTGTTGTTTAAAAGAAACAACATTATGAACGTCAAAGACGGCACGAGGGAGTGTTGAGTCAATAACAAAGCTTATTCTTATATTATAGTCAAGATATCAAAAGTTCTATTAACATTATCTTATAAAGACGAGTGTTATATCTTTGTTATTCGATGGTTTGATCCCTTTGTGCATATCAAAGGCATTAGAGATGTCTTTGAAAGTTTTCTTATAAACATAACTAATGTATCAGGTGACTGAACTTTTTACTAACGGGTGGCTTTGTAACCATTCTGTAGTGGCGCCCCAATATTCCCAATGGGTGTTTAGTGTTTACATTTCTCATTCAACTTAACTTCTAACCAATAAGTTGAAAGGGGATTGAATAAATACGGAAACTTGGAAGCTTGAAACCGGAACATTGACTTTTGGTTGGAAATTTGTGATGGCAAATAAATGAAGTTAACTTTATCTATTTTTATACCAGTTATGTGGCAGACCACCTTATGGAAAGTGATTATCGTGGCCTATGGACGTATGTAATATGAGGGGCGTTACACCCGTGCTGCCGACCCCGAAGGAACCTCCTAATGTTTTTCTATCTTGAACTGAAACTATTTTTAACGGTTATTATCGCGTTGTTATCGGTAATATTTTATTAGTTACATTACATATTATATATATACATACATGATCGCGGAGAGACTAAAGACGGTCGCCTTATAGTTTAAAGTATAAGTTAACTCAAAATCAACATAGTTCTTGGTACGTACCAGAACTATGTTGATTTTAGATGTTAGATGCTTTACTCCGAATGTGTTCACCATGTCGTGCTTTACGTGCGTTGCTTTACTTGGGCTTAATTAAGTGAATGACAAGATTTGAATGAGTTTTTTCATTGCATTCAGTATTCTAATTATTCAAATCGATTCAGAAAGTAAAAAAAAGTTTCCCCGCCAAGGAAAAATTCAAATCCCGCCTGGACCGATCATCTTTTTTTTTTCTTTCCAAATCGAGTTGAATGAATGACAAGATCCCAATTTGATTGTAAATTCCAACAATCTTCTCTATTAAACTTCCGAGAATATCACGTCCGACAATAACAAATGATTACGTTAGAATAAGATAACGAAATTTCAATTAGCAGAGAAATGTTCAAAAACAGGCTTATCATGAAAGTACTGAAGGAACCGACATTTGCCCATAAATCAGCATTCAAGGCCAACGGGGAGAACAAGCCCCGGCCATAAATAATGTCTTCATTTTAGCTAGTGTGACGGAAATATCTATGGATAACGAAATATTTTATTAGGAAAGTTCTTCGCTCCGAGAAATAATAGTGTCGCGAACTGACATGGGTATACAAAGAAAAATATTTGGGGGACTTGAGAATAAAAAGATCATCATTATCTCAACGTTGTTCGACCATTTGACTCTTTTACCTCGGAGTTCGGTCTATATAGACAATTGGCAATGAAAATAGAATTAATTGATTATTGTATGAGATTGATATATGTTGACGACCCTTCGGCCGGTCAGTATTTAGAAAAATAATTATGTTATGGAAACCGGTTTCCAAACTTTGGTTTCCAATTTGGCCGAAGGGATTGACGACTGTCACAAACATCATGTCAAAATACGTGTTAATCCCATACATTCAATATTCTATTGTACAATATGCCGGCCGCTTTACACTCTCTCCTACTGTTCGTTTGGCTTATACGGGTGAAGTCGTTGAGTGATTGTCAGTGAAATAGAATGCTTTCTGCGGGTATTTGCTAGGCTACGGGATAAACGTTTTCTCAATCAGACAGTTAACATACTGCGCATGAAATAGTGCATGGCTGATGGCAATAGTCTCGCTCCATGTTACGTGCGATCGATTGATACAGGGGAGTAAGTATATATGTAAGTATACAGATATTTCAAAACTTTACACATGAGAACATGTGGGTTCAAAACGTTCAGTATTTTTTATAAGTCTGTGAAAGGTTATCAAAAATTTTCACACAAACTTTTTTTATACAATGCAATCAGAATTCAATTCATGGTGAATTTTATTACTATAAATTGGTAACTGATGTAATCACCGAAAGATTTCTTTATTGTAAATAAAATCGCTGGAAAAAGATGGATAGAATTCGTGAAAGAGCATTCGTCAAAATGGCAGAGAAGAAAGTGACTGAAGAGAACTGGAATAATCCTTTAGAAAAACATATAATTGTTAATGGATATCTCCAAGCAAAGGAAAAATATGATTCAGATGATGCTTGACCTTTTAGATCAAATCAGATCTAAAAGGTCAAGTTTTTTCATTGCGTGAGAGTAAAAGTTTTATAAAGCTATTGATCTAAAAAAGCGATATATAATCCGAATGCGTTTCACCGTACGATATTTTTTCCAGAATAATTTTCGAAACAAACTTATGTGACACGAAGATAGACAGATGTGCATGAGATGTTACAAACTTACTTTTTCCTCTTGGGGGTTTGTAAAAGGACGATTCATATTTTATGCATGAAACGAATACGTATAAAGATTTTAGACATATCGTTTATTAAAGTATGCTAATCATTCTATACATATCCGATCACAATAATCCGATCAGAATATCGTATTCAAACATTTCTGGATGTCGTTGAAATAAATTCCACACATCTATATTCCACAATTCCACAATATTGTACACAACGCTATCTAGACCCATGGTAAGCTTAATTAGCTTGTGTTATTAAATCTAGAATGCGGATAAACATACTTAGATACTTTTTTTGTAAATAAATACATATTATACATAGAAACACATCGACCAATACAAATACCCTTAATCATGCATACAAACAAATATTTGCACTGAACGGGGATCGAACCCGCACATCCTGCGTGGCAGTCGTGTTCACTACCGCTACGCCACAGAGGCTGTCTGATTGGATGAATAATGATCATACCCTCCTTTTATAGCGTGGTCTCGTACCAACTAAAACCGCACTCGGTCTCGGGTCTTAAGTTACCGGAACTGGCTGGTAACATATCTCTCACACCCTGGCCGATCCATGCCCCCTTTCAGGGCAACATAACCTCCCACATAACTACGTTTTGGAGTCCGGGGTCTGCTTATTTTAGATTGGTTTGAAGTAGACTTAGACCCTGTTGATCTTGGTAGTGCCCCATTTGTCAATATGATGGTATATATAATGAATATAAACCAATATAGAAATAATCTAATATGTAAAATTCTCGTGTCGCGGTGTTTGTAGTTAAACTCCTCCAAAACGGCTTGACCGATTCTCATGAAATTTTGTGTGTTAATGGGCAGGTCTGAGTGTTTACGCCTGCTACTGCGAGCACATTGAGGAGCTGTGTGCACATGGTGCTCCCAGATTTCTGTTAGGCGTTGCCACCTATTTTTTTGTTACGTACCGCCATAATTTTATTAATACTTTACCGGCGACTTGCAATCCATGTATGAGCTCTCTGTTTTTTACTCCCATTTTTTTTTTATTCTGGACATTAAACAAGTAAATAAGAAACTGGGCTTTTATTATACCAACACGAAGCCCCAACACTGAGAATCGGACAACATCTAGGTACCTATACTTCATTCCCGTAAATGTTAAGGTGCAGCGGGAACGGGATCTGACGCCACGAGGGCAGAAAAAAATTGGCGGTACGAAGTTCGCCGGGTCAGCTAGTATAAATATATAATCAATATAAAGTCTGTTAACCTCTGAAGAGGAGGTAACCGGCAATTCCCGCACAAAGGCTTCCTGTAGTAATTCAGCGCGGGAATGTTCCTACTTCCTTGGCCATTTGCCAGGGGGATACCGTATTTTAAACGAATAGTATATGTTTTATAGTTTACTTTCGAAGTAGTTATATCGTAAAGTTTTGCTTTTCAAATTAATAGTTTAAGGATTTAGCTATCGAAACTGTACAGTCAGCATCAGAAAGATGTTGACCAACAGAGTACTCAAATTATCTTAATTTAGTTTTTTGACCCCTTTTCAGTTGATCGATTGTTCTGATATTTGATACACACCTTTAGTTCGGACAATAATACCATTTAAATCAATAAAACAGTTTGATTTGCTTTTAATACGAGAGTTTTAAGATCATTTTGAGACTTTGTCGTCAATATATTTATGAAGCTCACTGTACCCAAATTTTTTCTCTCCGGAACGAATATAATATCAGCTGGCATAGTCACGTCTTGATATTTCTTCTATTATACGACTTGGTATTTTCCCAATGTGCACCAATACATGTTTCATATCAATAGTTAGAGCAATTTTATAGTTTCTAATGCTACTTTGAAGCGTTCATTCTTCATCATGGCCCATGGCAGCTCTGTCGATACGAATGTATGAAAATAAACAACATGTCACATTGATATAACACGAGGTATTAGCGCTCGTTTCATGTGAATTGTTTTGTTTTAATTGTGTGTTTTAGACATAGGGCATTCACCTTTGTTGTTGAGATTTAAATACTGGAAGTTCAGTATTCTAGTTTACAAAATTATTAGTCACCATTTTGGTCGAAATTCCATAGTAAGTATTTGTTTATCCATATCCATACTAATATTATAAATGCAAAAGTAACTCTGTCTGTCTGTCTGTCTGTCTGTCTGTCTGTCTGTCTGTCTGTCTGTCTGTCTGTATGTTACGCTTTCACGCCGTAACCACTGAACCGATTTTGATGAAATTTAGTATAGGGGTAGATTAGACCTTGAGGAAGGAGATAGGCTATGTTTGGTCGCGATAACCGACTTCCACGTGGGCGGAGCCGCGGGCAAAAGCTAGTTTATTATACAAAGGATAAAAAAATATACTCAATAGAAATCTTAAAGATATGTATTCCGTTAGGAGAAAACGGAATAATGTTTGGGTTGAAACCGGAAAAGAGCATTCGTGGGTTAAAAAAAATGAGTTTAGAACAGAAATATGCGTACTTTTTCCTGCGACACCAAAGTATAAAAGTTTTATTTTTTGTATTTGTGACAGTACAGGTATGTCCGTTCTAATTCGAATACAAAATACAAACCTCTATCTGTAACCACATGCAAATGTAGGCACCAAATTAATACACTGACTTCCAAATATTACGGGTTTTACTTATCAATGACGGAGATTGGACTGAAATACTGATTGCCTACGTTTATCCTATTATTCAGCGGTCCTATTCAAACAATTTCACGGGTTTCATTGAAATTCAGTAGGCTTTGTAACAATACGCACATCAATGCGGTACCCTGGTACTTCAAATATTGAACTGGAAAAAAAATGGCGGAAATGTATAAAAATAAATCTTTTACGTAATAAAATCTCCATGTAAAGTGAAACAAAGAACAGCTCTGTTTTCAATTTTCAGCTTCGTTTGCTGAGAGTTCGCTGTCGGGAAATAAATGGCTACTTCACTTCACTTTTCAAGTATTTTACGGCATCAACACGTGTTTTAGGAAAATATAGCTTGAATTTTATTACATCTTTCGTAATGTATCTGATGTCAGCTCGTGAATAAAAAGTATCTAAACAATACAAACATGAAACAATTCGTCATTAATACATTCTATATTTAAACTTAACGCGCGATGGTTCTAATTTTGAATAATTGTTTTGAATGAGTCAAAAGATTCTTAACCTTTGTAGTCTCTCTCCAAAAAGCGCAAAAAATCATCAGTATATCTAGTATACCTAAATAATATTTAAAAAAATGAATAAATAATATCAAAAAATAATTTCTATTCATTTTTTTACTAATTAATTCCCGGGTGAAGTGGGGTCCGGCTCTTAACGACCCGAATTAGCTTTCCAAAGATACTACTAATGTCAAGTGGAAAGTGGACGAGCCCTGGCGGCTTCTGTAGTAAAGTAGCCCCTGTTTGGAATTGTCTCGGTGGAAGCTGTCTCCTTGTACCAATTGGGTATTCTACTGACTAGTCAAATTAGTTATTTTTTATTAAACGTCAAAACGGTAAGTTATGTTATAAATAACATATAAGGTAACTTGTATGAAAAAGATTTAGTGGCGTCAATGATATTACATACAAAAAAGAGTGGCGTCATAAAATTTAAAAGTCAAATCAGTTACTATTTTAGGTTGGATGGATGATTAAAACTTTGATTATTTATAGATTAAAAATAAATGAAAATAATAAAATAAGTATGTGTAATATATAACCGATGAAAATTTACCGCTCTTTTATTCTTAATTTAATAAACTCGGTTAGATTTATTTATTTTAACTATAGGATAATACCCAATTGCTGACACTTTTGTTCAAGTCCCACTTGAGCGCTTCAGTTTTTCCCGATGTATTTCGGACTTTTGTTATACAACACTAGGTTTTTTTTTTAAATTTAAATGGTTTTTAAAAAAGAATTTAGTATTCTTTTTCAATTTGGATCTGTGATTTATAGAATTTTATGTTTATTTTGCGTCGGTTTCAACAAACTTCCAGAAAATTTTACGATACCGTAGACTTCCAATTTATGCAGTACCTACTTAAGAAATGATTAATTATTTGGAGATATTGCTATGAAAATATTCCAAGGTTGCGAGTTATGGAGATCGACCCTTCTGACTGCGTCTGATCTGGTCCTTAGGGACCCAAACCATTAACCTGTTTTTTTGAAAGAAGGTGGAGCACATGGTATATGACGCTAAATGATTAAGTAGGTTTTTCGTAAGTACCTATACTGTTCAAATTTTCAAATTCTTTAAGCTTCTGGGACTTTTTACTTTTATCGCTGATTATTATAATAGTATAATACCTATACATAATATAGATTCGTACGTGTTTATTAAGAGTTACAGCATTTATTTTCATAACTAATATGATGCCTTCTATTCGTGGCTATAGAGAAGTCGGTGACTAAGTCACAGAATTCATGAAAAATGAATCGCTACCTACTAACTCTGCCTTAAACTTCGCCACCGAGCCACACCCGAGAGATTCAAATTTCCCTTGTTTATATTTTTTTATCCGTCTTCGAGTACCTATATCTTTGTATAGTCTTTTTCTTTCTATAGTTAGCATACTTAATGTTTAAAAAAAACATTCAGAAGAAGCAAACGTAAAAATTTACCGCCTCTCATCTATTCTAAGTTATGAAGTCTTTATAACTTAGTAGAATGGCGGTAAATTGTGTCGTTTGAAATATATATTATATATAGGTATTTTAAATTAAATCGAATTAAATCAAGAATATAATGAACTTACCCATAAAAAATAATCCTTAAAATTAATGCTGCACTTTCAATTGTTTTTTTACAAGAATATGGAGGCATTTAAAAAATTGTGCGGTATACAGATTCAATAAGATACGATTAACCATAGACTATAATCACAAAATCTTTACAAATAAATAAAATAACAAAGTAAATAATCGCAACATGCAAAGAGAAATTTGAATATGGAATGCTAAAAGTTCGTATTTTCTTTTTCAAGTTCTGTGTTAGAATTTCACAACAGCCAGCCAGTTGTCAGTCCGTATAAAGAAAACTTTGTTTCGCATAACTTTACGAGTGACCTGACCTGGTATAATAATTTAATAATGCACGTAGCGAGGTTTGCTTTGATACATTTTGCATGTCGTTATGCGGTGAAACGTGTCGTATTCTTGGTAAAAATTATAACAGTACAGATATGCAAAGTATACCGACTTATTTGTTGTTGTTTAAAATTGTTGTGGTAAAATCAAAATGAGTCTAACTGTAAGGCAAACTTTAATACATCAGTCCATAGTTTTGTAGTGCTTAGGTATACTTAATTTAATTTAAGTAAATTTAAAAATCCGTGCTAAACCCGTACTAATGTTTAAATCGGTAGATTGCATTGTGAGAGGGAATAAACTAAAATGAGATAACATTCAAAGGATTTAGGTACTATTAACAGTAAAAAAGAAAACAAATTGCCAATTACATAATAATGCTGTAGGGTGCCTAGTACTACATTTATATCAAGATTTATCGAGATTCAGATCTGTAATCAACTTTGGCTCATTGCGCTCGAATCTTTTCTAAATAATTCTCATAGAGTCGTAGTAGGTACTTACTAAGTATATTTAGTAGACACTAGACATATTTAAATTCATGTAACTTTTGGCGTTAATAAGTGTGTTTTGTCATAATTGATTAAATGTATTCGTAATTGTTTTAAATTTATTCAAAGTTCCGCGAATTATATACTTACGACAAATGAACAGATGTGATCTCTTTTATGTATGGGAACGACATATTCATAAATTAAAATTATTTGACATATATTATTACGTCATTATGCCATATGTGATTTACAGAAAGATTTTGAATTATGCAAAAATAGACATCGGTAGCACTTAATACAATGTAAAACTTATGTAGCACTTAAAACATGTGGAACTCAGAAGTCAGAAATATGCGATATTTTTTTGTGGAATTTTGTGGGACCAGTAAAGTACTTTTGAAAGTTTCTAAGGAGTTTTGGAACCAACACGAAAAATTATAATTCACTGTCAGTAATATTAACTATCCTACTATATAACTATTTTGTGAGTTCTCGAATACGTTATGTCTAAAATCCACCATTTTTGCACGTCGAAAATCCAGTTTTTGGATTTTAGACTAATATCAGGATAAAAAATAGTGCCGCGATGTTCCCAAAACTTAGTATAGGGTGTCTCAGTAAGAGTGCACTTTTTAAAATTGGAATATTTTTTGTTTCATGCAAGTGGCAACTCTGAAATTTTTCAGTTGTCACCTCAGTTTATTCCGATTATTAAAAATGGAGCGCTTTTCAAAAGAACAACCCGTTACAATTGTAAAAACTCATTACAAAACTCATTAAAAGACAATCGATTTATTGCAGCAACGATTTCCAGAACACATAATCTCACGAAATTCTGATGTCAACTGGCCACCAAGATCTAGATTTTTCTTTGGGGTTTTGTGAAATCTCGGGTTTGTGCGAATAAACCCGAAAAAAATCCTGAGCTCAAATCGAAAATCCAACGCATTATCGGTGAGATACAGCCACATCTCTGTGCAAAAGTCATGGAAAATTTCATGAAAATGCCGGATATTTTATTCCATACTTAATCGAAACATGTCTTCTTTAAAATAAAATAAAAATATCATAACTGTGTCATAAAATACTTGCTTTTATTTTAAAATTAAAAAGTGCACTCATAATGAGACACCCTTTATTTGATCATTAGGATCAATTCATGCTTGCGTCAAGACGAAGAATGAAATTTCTAAATACTTACTGAGTATATGTACCTATTCTATATATATTTTATAGGAGTATGAGTCACAACAACGGATATCTCACAACCCACGCCTTCCCATATAACAGTATTTTAACAAAATAAAAATATTTTAGGACATTCAACTCGTTATTTATGAGCAGGTAAAATAAAATTCCAACGTTCTAATCCTACTAAAATTACTACTAAGATAACTCGTAATATTGACAACATTTTCGAAGTTTTTAAATATTTATTCTTTATGGTAGCACCTCAATCAAATATTTATGCAAATTTTAGCAATTTGTGTGTCAAAATAGTCCTAATTTATTCGTTTATAAATAACCTTAGGTTATTTATAAACGAATAAATTAGGACTATTTTGACACACAAATTGCGAAGAGTGACGTATTTATTTTGAATAATAGTTTGTCTACAGTTATATATGAAGAACGAAGAATATCAAGTTGCGCAATATTGCCAAAAGGGCAAGGCTCTTATTTTTATTTTTTAAATAAAATTTTTACCTCCTACTAGTATTTTGTGATAGGATTTCATACACATTAAATTAAAGGACACAGAAGTGTGGTGATGGAGAAAGAGTAAGAACGGAAAAATACGCAGACGATATCATTGCGAGAGAGGGCCAATTCGAAAAAAACCCTGTAAGTACAGCCTGGCCAGCGCGATGTGGAAAGAGTTGGGAAAGCCTCCAAACATTGTGAGAAGCCTGTGTCCAGCAGTGGAGGCGATAGACATTAGCCTATCGCCTCCACTATTATGATATATTAGACTCCGCTATTATGATTGAATTTATTGACACAGTGTTCAAGCAGACTCAGGTTTGCAAAAATACACGCCTCTTCCCCGTTCAGATAGGTAGAAACGACATCTTTTCAATAACTGCGAACCTGACATAGATCGTTCCCTTCCTTGCCTTTCCCTTAAATGTCTATAAGCGCCTTGCGTAGCGAATGGGCGGGGACACAGAGCATACCTTAATAATTTTCTGATTACTCAAACAAAGAAAATAAACGAATCATACCTGAACTTTAGTTACCCTGATTTCAGTAAAGGTCAACTTAGATGTACTGAGTAACTACGTCTACGTTGACCTTTACCAAGTTACCTATTCATGCCACAGCTGCTCTAAACAAGTGTCAGTGTAATCAATGTATGGGAGATTGACACACATTGACGATTGATGATTGTCATAAAGTGTCAAAATATTTGTAAATCCCATATCCCCAGCCAGAGAATTGCCACATGTCTAGGCCCTGTATTGCAAATCACATAAATATTGAAATATCCGGTAAAACCCTCGACGCAGTAAGAAATAAGCAGTAACCTCCTAAACTGCTACTCCGTCCGTGATAACTATCTATTAGAGTAGGGATATGGGTCGTGTGTTGTCAACCCTCCAGAATATTAAACGTTATGGGCATTAAACGTGCATACCCTCGATTGTGGAGCCTTAAATATGTAACTGCTGGTGTAGAATCGCTTCCTGGCGATTTTGGAGTTCAGGTAGTTGGCATATCTTTGTTTGTAAGGTTCAACAAAACAAATTACAACAAATTATAAGAGAAAACAGGTAAAGAATTTCAAGTCTTTCTTTAGGTATTCGGTTGCAAGATAAAACAAAGATGAAGAAGTAAAATTAAAAGTAAAATCTGGAATTTTCACGAAATTACTTATAACTTTTGAAGAGCATGGTGGGTCAGCATTAAGTTGCATCGAAAGTATGCACTTTGGAGGCCAAATTCCGTTCTCCGTCCCATAATTTGATTTCATGACTTTTTACCGGCACCAAAACCTAGCTCATCACACCGCCAGTGTACAGTCAGCGTCATTTATAAATATCATGACGATGAAGGCTCAAAATGATCTTCTAACTCTCATATTAAGAGCAAATCAAACTGTTTTATTGATTTAAATGGTATTATTGCCTAATAAAGGTGTGTACCAAATAACAGAACAATCAGTCAACTGGAAGGGGGTCATAAAACGAACTTAAGATCATTTTGACTACTGACGTACATCTTTCTGATGCTGACTGTACTAGGTTGAACATGAAGTTGGCTTGGGTCTCAAATAACGTATACCCTTGAAACGTTTTAGAGTTGAATTGCAGTGCCATTTGTTTAACTGGTAAATTAACATAGAATATTTAGATTTTTTTACTATCCATGCTTAGTCAATTAGTAGGCCCGTAGCTTAATTCCTGTCATACCAAATACTCACACCAGTTTTCATTACTTGAATCGCCACTTTAAAAAGTACTGACGAAATACGATTTCTGACTTACCTACAATAGAGACATTGATTCCGACATTCCTGGTAGGGGACAGCCTGAAGTCGACCCTGCAATGGTACATAGCCTCATCGTCTTCGGTTAGCGAGGTGATGGTGACTGCAGTGGGTTGCGCGCGGATGTTGGCCAGCAGCCGCGAGCTGGTATTGAAGGAAGGCTCTGACCATTGCCTGTCGGGGATCTCGAAGCTGTTGAAAGATAAATTATATTGGGTGGCAGACAGGCCTGATGAAACCTGATGGAACGTGTATACCGTAGCCTATGGACCGTGGAAGAACCTTCTAATGTCCTTGAACAACTTCATATTATAGGCGCTTGGGAAAAAAATACAGTAAGGAGTTCATTCCACAGTTTGAGCATGCGTGGGATGAAGTTCCTTTCATAACGCACAGTGTATTATAGTTTGACATAGATGTTCACCAAGATCACATCTCGCTAAATGATTTCGGGTCCAGGTAATTAGGGAACTAGCTTATTAGGTAGTTACTATCTACTATGCACAGACAATTTCCTAGCAGGAAAACTTAATAATCTTTCACCGAAATACAACCTAAGAAGGCTAAGATGCCATCCGTATACGGTGCAAAATATAACTTCTAGAATTAAGCGTTTCAGTGACTCATTTCCATGTTGCATCATTAAGATCTAGAACTCCCTGTCAGCTCACGTCTTTCCTTCTTCCTACAGTCCCGGGTCCTTTAAGCGGGGTGTGAAAGGGCATCTGATGAGATCGTCAAGCTGAGTGCCACCACTGTTAACATTGTACATGGTTACAATGGTGACCCTCTTTCCGAGACTTTGCCTTTAGCTTACCATCAGGCGAGGTGAACTCAAATTGACGTGTCGTTAATAAAAAAAGATCTTATACACGGTAGTCGCCAGTCACACTGCACTATCCGGGAATCAAATTGTCGACCTCGCTAGTCGCATTTCCTACCACTGCACAATTAGGTAGTAGTTTCTACTCTTGCGTAATGCAGAAGCATTTCGAAGTGTTGCCAGAATGGCAACTCACAAACAGATCAAAACGATTTTAATAAATACAACTAATTCTTTTTCGTTCGTGTTTGTGTTTCTGGTTAATGTATTCATCTCGTCCTAATTTCAGAGAATTGTATCACTCTAAATGGGTTGGGGCAAGTGTGTTTTTGTAGAAAAATAGCAGCTGTTGGTTGTTTGAGTTTATTGCCTCAGTTGTTGTGTACTCATCATTAGGTTCGGGTGTCTGCGGTGTTGCCAGCTACTACTTCATTAGCGTAAAACAGTACTCTGTACGTGCTTTATAAAGTCGTATATATTAAGCTGCAATAGCTAGATTAATTTGTTTATGTTGATATAAGAATAAAAATAGATTGTCAAAGGGAAAATTAAAAGCTTAAAATTAAAACTTCCGCACGAAGTAAATTATTCAAATTCACGCCAGTATTTTCCCAGGATAGGTAAATGTGTCTTAATTAACATAACCCAATTTTCACCCTTTTTTTCGTCGTGTTTATAATTGTGTACCCATATGAACCATTAGACATAACCGGGTTGGTCATATTGCACCAAACATTTCGGTAAGACAGTAATAATTGTGCGGGCTGCCAGGAAGTCGAAAGGAATCGCGGTTTTTGGTGATGAAATGATGACAATGACTCGTAATTAACTTGATATATTTTTTATCTTACACTGATACATTAGTAGGTAGATGAAAATACAATGTATGTGCTACAGATGTTTGAGAGCGAGTGGGGGCCGATCGGTGACGTTGCCGCCGATGCGTAGCTACCTTTGTGTGCGTGTATCTATTGTCGATGTGTTGCGTCGACAATAATCATGAATTGTTTATTTACCAAAAAAATAAGTTACACTTGCGTTCACTTTGATTTATAAAAGTTTGTTACTGAGACGATACTTTGTAATATTGTTAATTTCTGTCTGTTTGCGCTGTCTGCATGTTCCTAAAAGTGTCGAAATACGTATGTATGTGAGGCATTTCTCAATAATGAAGTCTTACCTGTATATCGGCAGGTTGTTCTTGTACCAGACCAGGATCATAAACTCGTCGTCCGACGAGTCTGGGGTGGAATCGCACAGCAACGTGACGTCACCCCCTTCCAGTGCTTGCACGTTGGATACGGGACCTAGGACATAGACAATGGTTGACTTTAGCTACTGATGAGATGAGTTTTATACTACTATAGGGCAACATAAGGATATGTTCTTCTTCATATCAACATTGGCTGAATTGATATGAAAGTACATAATTATTTTTCCAAATTTAATAGAATAGAAATAGAATAGAATAATCATTTATTTCTAAGAATATGGTAATAATGGTATTCTGCCGTAATTCGGTGTAGAAATACTTAGTAATTAACATATTTCTAGTTGTACCAATAATTACTTACATTAATATTTTCAAACCATTAAATAATATCACAAGGTCAATGAATGTCAATTAAATTAAAGCATGAATGAAAAAAAAAATTGTCAGACCTCAAATACAGAATAATAACGCAATGTCACAAAATATATAGATATCGAATAATAACCATTCAACAAGAATTGAATTGAATCGAATAATAAAATAATAAAAAAATAAAATCGCCTAATAACTTTAAATTGGCTAAAACAGTAAAATATCAAAGTGAACTATTGTTTACTTTGATATTTTGCTGTTCTACCTATTTGTAAATGTGTAGTTAATAACTTTTTTATGTCAATACTTTTACTGATCGCATTAAAAAGTTAATTAAGCGTTCATTTGAGCAGCAACTTTATAAGGCGAGGAGGTTTCATACTGCCATTTTAACGTAAAATTGATTCCATAATTCTTATAAATGTACGTGCGACTGTTAAATCCTTTAAAGAAGCATTCTTTCTTGCAAAATATTCTGTTTAAATTTCTGACAGTGTTAACTGTGACACTGGTGATAATTTTGTACGTTTGCCGATATTTATTGTTTAACGAGGAGCCTGAAATGCCTGAATATATGTGTCATTATTCAAACGAGGGAGATGCATTACCCTCGTTGCAAGATGTTGGGGTTGCACGAGGTAAAAAATCAATTTTCTTTCATGAAACTTCATGCCGAGGCGGATTGACCGTACGCCAGGCTTGCGTTATAGAATCGGCTGCCAACGCGCACCCTGAGAGACCAGTATACGTACTATTTAGTTCTCCAGTTAAGAAGTCCGTTTTAAAAAGTATGAGGTTTGCTATGCTTCACTCATATCCAAACATACAATTTGCCCGAGTGTACATAGATGAGTACGCAAAAAACACTCCTCTAGAAAACATGGTGTTTAAAAAAACTTTCTATCAAAGCACATGGTGGCAGGAGCATACTTCTGATGTGCTCAGATCCTTGACGCTATACAAATGGGGAGGTATATATCTTGACACTGATGTATTAGTGACGAAGTCCTTGACCCCTCTTGGCGACAATTGGGTTGGCATGGAGAGCTCTACATTGGCGAATTCTGCTGCTATAGCTATGTCTATGGACTATCTTGGCAGAAAAATGGCCTATATAATGATGAAGTAAGTAAACATCATACTAGCTAGTGTCCACAGCACAGAGTATTTTGATCACATTTTAACTTTAATTATAGAAGTTTCTAATAGTCGTTATTTGTTTTTTAGTGAGTTAAGCACCACGTACAAACCGGAGCTCTGGGTGTACAATGGTCCCGGGGCTATCACAAGAGTACTACACAAAATATGCAACACTCACAATGTGGCGGATTGGTCTGCAAAAACTTGCGGAGGTAAGAAACTTACTCAGGCTACTTTTTCGCCCAAAGTTTTTTTTATACCACTTTGCTGGTAGACAAGCACACGGACGACCTGATGGAAAGTGGTTACCGTGGCATATGGATGACGCAACACCAGGGGCGTCACCCGGCGCCCTGTAACCCTTTTGTTGTTCTTTTTTTTACGTGGTGGAATGCGTTTAAGCACTTCGCTCACCTTCCACGGGGGCAGGGCGCGGGCTTCGTGTGGGACTCCCAGCCTCCGAAGGAGGCCAGACTACCCACTAATCCAGCACGGTTTCCGTCGTCAACACATATCGACGATGGCGGGAACAACAACTGCCGCCATCGTCATGTGGGTCGCCCGCCACTAATCGGTGGCAGGCCCGTCTCTGGTGCGGCAGAAGAGGAGTCCTTCTACCCGCCTAGGCAAGGCACACGCGACACGACGTGCACCTTCAACCTCGAGCGCACCCTGTAACCCTGGAAGAACCTTCTAGTTTCCTTCTCGAAGAGCCCCAAATTGTAGTCGCTTGGAAATATAGGTATAAGGTACTCGTCAATGAAACTTCACCTTACCTTTACCGTATGTTTATAGACTAGGTCTAGTAGTCTTTACACATTATGCCTTTACTATAGGTAGTACAAGTTGAGATATTTTGGACCTAAAATGTGCTATATACACGTACATACACGTTTCATAGGTTTGTAGGTGAGGCGAGATGTGTCTCTAGGTATCAATATCATAAATTTTTAATTGGTTTCAGGACTTCAAATATATGGTCCCGAATATTTTTATCCAGTTCACTATACCAATTGGAGAATATTGTTCGAGTCCGGCGATCTTGACGCGAGCGAGAGTAACGCTTATACTTACCATCTTTGGAACAAAATTACATATAATACAACAATTGAATTTGGTTCTCCATATATGAAAATGGCTGAAGAATATTGCCCCATGATATTCGATATGTATGCCGACAAATTTGGAGCTTCAGAAGCAAATGATTTTATAACAGATTTTGGAAATTGATCACAGGACTGTGTGAAGTTTTTCGTTCAAATATTCTAATATTTCATTTTATATCTCATTTATTTAAATACCTATAAATATAATAAAATATACATTCAATTTAGTCAAAAACTCATGAAATATCCCGCCCCTGACTGATCCCGGCGCGAAAGTGCCCATCACACTCGCCACGTTTCCACGCTGGACTTTGCACCAGGAACGCTCTGGAATGGGAGTCACCAGGTGTCTTTTTTGGGCCTCCCTGCTCCAGCAACCAAGGTCTCCACCGCTATCGGTACAAAGTGGTACAGTGGCTTTACATCGACATACTTAATGGCCTTAAAAATAACATGGGCTAAAATGAGTTTTTTCTATAAGTTTGGAGTTATCAGAATTTGTTTTGGAAGTACCCATATAAAATTGAAAAGGCATTGCAAGGACTGAGGTAGAAAATGATTGCGTTTGGTCCAACTAGTTTTTATACACCAACAGACGATAGAATTTAAATAATATTCCAGAACATTCTACACATTACGCTTTCTAGACCCATGGTAAGCTTAACTAGCTTGTTAGCTTAGCTAGCTAAAATGCAGATAAACATACATTGATACTTTTTTTACATAGTTACACCTAGACCAATGCAAATAGCCATATTTTATGGATACAAATATTTGCACTG
Source organism: Eilema sororculum (assembly GCA_914829495.1). NCBI lineage: Eukaryota > Metazoa > Arthropoda > Insecta > Lepidoptera > Erebidae > Eilema > Eilema sororculum. The sequence continues at coordinate 8,815,016 of OU618553.1, read as the reverse complement.
AGCGGGGATCGAACTCGCGCCTCCACTACCGCCACTCCACAGTGGCTGATGATTTTTCCTTCTCCAAGGGTACACCTAAGACCATACTTATGTTATACTGTGCGTAAACTGTGTAGTTCTGGACATACGTCAGCTCTTCACCAAAAACTTTGTCCAGAAGCCACACATCTGCTCAAGACAAGTCAACTAATCTACAAGAAGACCGCATGAGTTACGGTATACATTCACAAGTTTTCCGGTTATAAGACTAGTTTTGCCCTAGTGTTTCTTTTATTTCTTGGGCTCGCTACTTAACCGCTTAAGTAAAAGTAGTTCTCTAAAAGTTCTGGGTAGTTGTGTGTGGAGTTTCGTTGTGGAAGAGAGCCAAGTTGCTAAGTAGTTTACAGATTATGAACGGACTGATTAGACGGACAGACTGTTAGTACCTACAAGTATACTAATATACTGTGTAATTTATCCTGTGTTATGAACAGTCGGCCAGGAGGAAGACGGCAAGTAAACACTTTATCAGACTTTTTGTAGAAAAGGTGTGTTCTTATCTCCCTTGCCGTCTGTACAGTATACTTTTTGTACATTTGTAGATACTTTTGATATAGTACAACAATTTAGTGAACATTCGGTTAACATCGATTTACTTCGGTTTTGTTTTCTCTATAGCGCAGTGCATATCTTTTAAGAATAGTTAAAATGGAGGTTATAGTTTTAATATTATATAAATACTAGTTTTAACTACTCTATAAATGTTTCAAACTGTCAGTAGAGAGATCGCTCTGTAAAGTCGAAGTACATTCATGATTTTAAAATCAAAATACATTTAACTTGACATTGGCACATTGCGGCGATTCGCTATAGAAGCCATTAAGAAGAAGAAGAACAAAATCGAAGCATCGGTTTTACCGGACTTCCGCTCTTCTTCCCGATGACGTCGACATTCCTAATTCAAAGTCGAGTAGGGACCTACTGTACTTTATGTAATGCATACTATTGTAGAGGTATACCATTGTCACACTCGGTTTGAAACAAATCGTTTCACAAAACGTTCATTACACGCTTGACATCATATCACAGAACCGCGCACGCGATTAAATGCAAATGTGCCGAACAGTTCATTCGACCTGTACCTTGGTACTTAGTAAGAAATGTATGTTTTTTTTTTTTTGAATGAATTTTTTATAGCATTTATTATGCTAACTTTTAAGTTCGAAAAACATTGGAAAAAATTAAATGCTCAAGTGAGACTTGAACTCACGACCTTTCCCTTACAGGGGGACTGCTCTTCCAACTGAGCTTATGAGCCACACTTGAATCATTCCAAATTTTCCTTCTCTTTATATCCGTCTATAAGGGCGACGATGCAGCCATCTACCAACATTCTTACGAACTGTTGGAAACAATAAATGATTTTTCAACCATTTTTAAACATTGAATTTTGATGACTGCGCCCAAATATTTGAATGAATTTTTTATAGCATTTTTTATGCTAACTTTTAAGTTTGAAAAACATTGGAAAAAATGAAATGCTCAAGTGAGACTCGAACTCACGACCTTTCCCTTACAGGGGGACTGCTCTTCCAACTGAGCTATTGAGCCACACTTGAATCATTCCAAATTTTCCTTCTCTTTATATCCGTCTATAAGGGCGACGATGCAGCCATCTACCAACATTCTTACGAACTGTTGGAAAGTGGAGGGTACTGTCGGTAGGGGAAGACCTAGGCGCACATACCTGGACCAAATCGGGGAAGTTTTAGAAAAGGGGAAGGTCAGGAGTACCCTAAACCGACGAGCATGCATGAAGAATGTAATGAGAGTGAATGAAGCGAGAGTAGTATGTCAGGATCGTAGCAAATGGAGATCCGTGATCTCTGCCTACCCCTATGGGAAACAGGCGTGATTTTATGTATGTATGTATGTATGTTATTTGCTATTATATACAGTTAGCATTAAGTCCATCTTGGTGACTTAAGTGCTCAAAATTATCTTAATTCCTTGGTATCCCCCCTTCAGACCCCTTCGTGTTGACGGATTTTTGTGATACCTAGATATTTTTGGTACACACCTTAAGTTCGGACAATAATTTACTTACTTTAGATAAATAAAAACAGTTTGATTTTCCTATAATACCCTAGTTTTCAGATAATTTTGAGATGTAGTCACGATTGATCTGATGTTGTCTGTACTATGGTCAGGTTAAACTGTGATGAAGCTTGTGCGCGTGGTAGGTAGATTAGGGTCTTTTAGTTTACCCAATTCCAAATTACCCAGAATCAAAACATTTTCCATTACCAAGATATAGTCAAAAAGTTCGGCATATTTTATTTGTCTTTTAATGTAACGCGCAATCAGAATTGTGTAAAACAGTTTGATTGCTCAAACTCAAACAAATTGGCCTGAATGGCATATCTATCTAGATTTGATATCTTTACATCGGACCATTGTTCAGGTGAGTTAGCATTAGTAAATTGAAATCCCAGCTACAATTCGTAATGGAGGTAGTAATTGTCGTTCGTCATTCTACTAATACCCTTAGTGAGGCGACCATTATGACAGCGTTGTGTAACAGAAAGTCATATATTCGCGTCAAAATTCAAATTTGGGCGATTCTAAGCTCATAAATCACTAAGAAGTCATCTTTTGGCCAGCAATTCTTATTCTGAAAGGAACTCGTACCCACTTATCGACAAGTAATGGGCTGACAATGATGGATTATGCTACCAGACTAACGATATTCGTGGCTTCACCTCAGTGATCTTCTCTTTGAAGGATCACCAAGTAGACATTTAATGAATCAGCTAGCTTCATATTTCACTAACTAGCTATGTACTTATGTAACCAAATCTCGGAACTTTAACCAAAATCTTATGTCTCTTTTCCAGTGGGGTAGGCAAATATCAAATGTTTCGATTTCATAAAAAAATTTTTTCGTGCGGAAATCCCCTCGGATACCGCCCCTGCCGGAGCCGGAAGGGGAGGTTATGTCGGGCTCGAACCGACTCAAACCGCACGCCGACTGTGGGTCGTGGTGCTAGGCCGGAGGTGATGTTGTCATGGACATATGCCTCACACCCCGGCTAACCCAGGGCCATCCCTTACGGTTTGGCCCTGCTCGGGAGGGGGGACAACGCTGTCCCCGACTTGCCCCCGGAATGGGGAGGCGCGCTACTCAGCGAGCCGTCGCCGTGGCCTGCTTCTGCTGGGGTGACACGCGACTCCACCCGTCACCCCCAGGCTAGCTACATATATCCTGGCATAAACATTTCGCTTCTTCTACGAAAAATTACCAGAAGAAATGCTTTAAAAATCTACCATAATTATAATGTTCTTTGTACATACATGGTTCTGTTCTGAGTCTGGAGAAAAATTATTTTAATTAACGTTTATTCTTTCAGTCACGTAATCGTCAAATCTAAGTCAAATAAAATCAAAAGAAAATAAATTTATCAGCGCCATGACAACCCTGTGTTGTAAAACAAAATTATAAAGTAACAAAGATCAAAATAAATAAAATACCTAAATTATCGTGAAGGGGGTTTGTCTCACCGTCAACGCCAGGAATAAATGCATAGCCCCAGGTACATATCAGAAGGAATACGTATATGTGCGCCGGAGTGAGGCGCATTCTACGGCCCATCCATACTCCCGCGCTGCCCTCTCATTGGTGGAGGGAACCGCTTGCTCCGCGCATCACTTACTTGATGCGCGACTTACATCAGCTGGTGGAACGTTGCATGTTCTTTGCGGGTAGATCTGAAAATAAAAGAAAAAGGATTGTAAATATTTATTCTGTGACAATTACTTCAATGTATTGGGTGCGGAAGGCCGAGGATCGGCAAGAATTGGACAGCAGTGGACTGCAATTGGTTATTAAAATTGATTGATTGATTGATGCTATTCATTTGACTGATTGAATGAATGAATGAATGTTTCATGAATAATACAATTTAAATCACAATTGTATGGTATCAAAATCAATGAGTCATCCGAAAAGCCACTATTAAAAATTCGTCACTTTTACCACCATGCTTTCAACCTATGAATTTTGACATTTGAAATAAATAAATAAAATATCTATCATCCAAAAAAGTACGGAAATTCTTAGATCATAGGCATAGAAAACTAACAAAAAAACTAATTTCCATTATTGCTTCTTCTTCTTCTATACGCACATTGAATTGCTGCACTTGCAATCAAAACTGCAGCAACCGCATAATGCACTTATTTGATCTTGGTAGTAAGTATTTACAAAAAAAAGTGTTCCAATAAGTTCATGGCTAAATTCATTTTCCGTGAACCAACTCAATACTTCAGATCTATTTATACATTTATAAATGTTTCACTAATGTAACTAATGTGGCAGATAACGAGATGAATGGGATTGTTTAATCCCCACCATTGAACGAGGCCTTCACACGAAACCGCGGGTAACAGTTAGTGTTTTATAAATTAATTACAAAGTTTGTTTATTACAAAATTTATGGAACAACTGTGCAATAACATGGGTGGTTGGTAGAGAAGTTTACCGTGTGAAGGATTAACTCGTTGTATAGTTTTGGCGTCAGAAGTTACGACTAGGCTCAAACTGTACGCGGCGGAGCGGAACTGAGTGGAATTTAATCATAAATAGTTGGATGAAGCTTTAACATGGCCAGTAATGCATCCAGAATGTACTAGTTTTTAAACTTAAACGGCTAACGTGGCGACTTTTGTAGCTGTTTATTGTAGTTTCGTGATTTTTTTATCAAAGTCGTCTTGTATAGCTTTGAGCAATATAAAGAAGGTCAAACAAGTTCAAAGATTTAGGAAAAGACATTAAGTGCGATTAACAAAAATATATTTAAAAATCGCATTTATTATGAAATATTGAAATCGGAGAGCGATTTCCGAAGTGATACGAGCGACGGAACAATTTAAAAGTTCTAATAACTGGCCACTTTTAAACGAAATAGAATGCAATAAGTTCTAAATTGGAAAACGTTCCATTTTTGAATTTCAAACTTGTTCCGGTTCACCTCTTGTCTCTTTGTTCATCAAACGCCATAGAATTTGTCATGTGTCATTTGTTTTGCAATTTGGGCGCCTATTTGAAAAACGTTTGCGTAGTAACGAATTTAACTAGAGAGCATTTTCGCCCCATGATCTTTTATGGGTTTTGTTCCTTTCGACGTTTGTTGCCAAATAGTATGAAAAGTAACGTTTGGAGTTTCGTAAAATGTAATATTCTTTAATGCATTGTATACCCTACGAAATTCTTAGAATTAAAAAAATACTTACATAATGAATGAATAAATATCTATAGCATAGTCTCAAGATAAAACTCACAATTTTTGAGGCACGGTTCCTAGGGCAGTACTATTATTTAGTTATTAGGTACATTATATTAGTCTACAACTTATTTCTTGGTGTACCTAAACGAAAGGTAATTGGTAATGCACTCCGACTTGATCATCTCTCAATTCAGTATTGTACGACTCACACTGCAATCAGTTTTGTAGGTTTTTTAACGAATTTAATCCCGGTCGAAGCCGGTACACGGGCTGTGGTTAATTAGTTAAATCAAACTGTGGGTTGTGCGATAGAGAGGAAGAAGTAAGCCGATATACTCACTCTTCTCCTCGACGTATCGTACTTGGACCCTTTGAAAGGCACATCCCTTGTTTTATGTGCCTTTAATCGTACCTCTGATTCGAACGTGCGGGGTGAGGTAATGAAATCTGTGCGTGGGTGTGAGCTTCCGTTCTGTACGCTAGTACTAATATCTATTCTGTGCCTAGGGTGAAACGAGAATGAATTTTGAATATCGAATTTGAAATGGGACGCAAAAACTAAGTATCTTTCTCAAAAATTAAGAACAAAACGCGTGAACAAGTAGTGAAGTTAACAATTTATTTTAGAAATCCTAACACAAGCTAGTTAAGCCATGTTTACTGTGGCCCTAGATACTTAGTATTGTATAGAACAGCTTAGTATTCATTAAAATCATGTCTGTAGTTAGGATATAAAAATACTACACTGACACACCTGCAAATGCCGCAATGAAGGAAGACGTGATCGGTACATAAAATACCAAAAGAGAAGGAAGAAAGAGACACGCTTGCTCCGTTCCTGTTAATAAAATCACACCTTTACCTTGACATTGCATAGAGCTTTCTCAGACAAGTAATATGGAAATTAGGATTTAATTTTGTTAGAATAGGTAACATTCGCACATTCGTATAATAATTTATTGTTTTAGCCTATCTCTTGAGGGATAAAGCTGATGGCAGACGTGTTTCACACACTTCAGGAGAAATAATAACCCTTTAAAACAGTGAAGTGTTTGTAATTAATTTATGAAAGTGGATCAAAATTAATTGAGCGCGCTATTATGAGTTCATGAACTCTGCCGCTGATGTTAACATAGATACGCCTCTCGACCTAGATTGACTTTTTATTGCTATGTAAATTATGTAAAAAATAGTTTTTCAATGCGAAATCCTTTGTATAATGCAAATAGCTTCTAAGGTAAATTCATTTTTGTTTATACTACAAAGATAATAAACTAGGATAGTATACAGCCCTGCAGTTATAATATGAGTCACACACCACGAGAAATCTATACGATTGCACCATACTGTTCGAACTGCAGTGATAAATCGATGTGTATGTATGCTCATGACTGTATATTTTTAAGATTTTTATAAAACACACGTATCTAGAGTGGTGGTCCCGGAATACCGCGATTACAGTCACTAATATAATGAGTTGCCTCTCTAGACTTGTGGTAATTCGTTGAAATAAAAGAAAGAAAGAAAAATATTTTATTAAGTTCCTCACAGTGTGCATCTCACTAAAGTATAAATAGGTATCGTTGGTTAATGTATAGATTGAAATAAGTATGTTGACGACTGTCATAAACGTCAAAATACGAGTTAATCGTGTTAATCTCATACATTCATTGTTCTATTCTACTATATTAGGGGGACTGGTGGCTGTTTTAAACCTTCGTGGACCGGTATCGTATCTCTCTCAACAGTAGGTCCGGCAAGTTTTGGGACCGTGTTGTTTTAATAAGTTCAACTTCGACATGACCGTTTGACTTTACTCTCGAAGAGAAACTGCTCTCTTAAGGGACATCCATATAAACCTGCCTAGCCCCATCATTGGGTTAATTTATAATGAAACTAGCTTTTGCCCGCGTGAATGTAGGTTATCGCGAGCAAACATAGCCTATGTGTTAATCCAGGGTGACAGCTAACTCTGTATAAAATTTTATCAAAATCGCTCTAGTTGTTTAAACGTGAAAGAGTAAGTAGGTAACATCCATCCATTAATACTTACAAATTTTCGTGTTTATAATATTAGTAGGATGAATGTTTTCAAAGAATAATAAACGTATATTTTCTATACGTTAATGGCTATTTATTGACGAAAAGTATTACAATGACTAATCCGTACGATTACAATGATTAATCATGTTATACCAAAGATTAATCGCCTAAGGTTTGTGGATAAAAATCACTCCGTCATGTATTCATTATTTTATGAGAATCACATCACATCATACATAAACTCACGCCTGTATTCCCCGAAGGGGTAGGCAGAGGTGCTAGCACCCACATTTCGCCAATTAATGTTTAGGTCCTGGTTAATGGCAATAGGCGAGCCTATTGCCATTAACCAGGCACTTATAAACCTGCGATAAATACACACATAACTTCGAAAAGCATCGCAAAGTCATTGGTGTGTGCCATGGTAAACCTGGGATCGAACCCAAGACCTCGTCTCAGAGAATCAACCCATGAATAATATGAATAGTGGCTATAGAACTGCCAAGTTAAAGCTGTCGACCAGGTTAATCAGAGATAAGAGATATTCGTCAGATTGCAAAAGAAGTCTGTAGACAAAATTATATATATTAGCGAAATCAATTCGAAGTGAATCCTTTTCTATATTCAACTAGCTGTTGCCCACGGCTCCGCCCGCTTGGATGTCACTTATCGCTAAATTAAGATGAAAGCTATCCTATTTTGCAAGTTGGATCAAACTGCACACGGTGTGCAAATTTGATTAAAATCGGTTAAGTAGTTTAAGAGTCCATCGCGGACTAACAACGTGACACGTAATTTATATCTAATATATAAAATTCTCGTGTCACAGTTTTCGTTGCCATACTCCTCCGAAACGGCTTGACCGATTTTGATGAAATTTTTTGTGCTTATCCGGTATCTATGAGAATCGGCCAACATCTATTTTTCATCCCCCTAAATGGTGCAGCGGGAACGGGATCTGACGCCACGAGGGCGGGAAAAATTGGCGGTACGAAGTTCGTCGGGACAGCTAGTATATTATAATAAACTGCGCGGCTTCGATCCCCGCTCAGTGCAAATATTTGTATGCAAGAATATATGTATTTGCATTGGTCTGTATGTTACTATGTATAATATGTAAATATTAACAAAAAAAATAGTATTTAAGTATGTTTATCCATAATCTAGATTCCATAACACAAGCTAGTTAAGCTTACCATGGGTCTAGATAGCGTTGTATAGAATGTTGTGGAGTAATATTTATTTATTTATAGTATGCGGTATGCGGTAGCCTAGTGGTATGGGTAATAGACTGCTGAGACGAGGTCTCGGGTACGATCCCAGGTTTACCGTGGCACACACCAATGACTTTTCGATGCTTGTCGAAGTTATGTGTGTAGTTATCGCAGGTTTATAAGTGCCCGGTTAATGGCAATAGGCTCGCCACCTATTACATTGGGACCTAAACATAAACTGGCGAAATGTGGGTGCTAGCACCCCCCATGAGTATTTATATTAATGATTACGTCAATTGCATACATTGCTGAACGTTACCACGCTATCGCTAATAGAATGTCACTTTTTCTTGGGCCTGTAAAAAAGGGACATTCTAATATAACGTGTTTACATATTTATTACTTACTTTTGCTCGCGGCTCCGCTCGCGTGAATGTCGGCTATCAGACCAAACATCTCAAGGTCTAATCTATCCCTATACCAAATTTCATCAAAATCGGTTCAGTCAGACAGACAGACAGTGCACATTTATAATATTATATGTATGGATGTATGGAATCAGTATGGAAGTAGGGATACTATATAAAATACGTAAACACATTCTGAAAAAAATGAGAGGTCTATTCTCCATCCGACTGTAAACATATAGCCTCTGACTAAATGCCCACTTGACGGCAATAGGCTCGCTCCTAATTACGTAGGACCGAAAATCAAGGTTGGCGAAATGTGTGTGTTAATACACCTCTGCTTACCCCTTCAGGGATTTACAGGCGTGTGTATATGTACCTATGTATGTATTCTGAAACAAAATCTTACATCGTCTTAAAAACAATAGAAACTGGACGCCAGTACGCTAGTACAGTCAGCATCAGAAAGATGTTGACGAACAGAGTACTCAAAATTATCTTAATTTAGCTTTTCCGAAATCCGAAATCCGAATCTGGGAGTATTCAAAATCAATTTACTCTCAATAAAACAGTTTGATTTACTCTTAATACGAGAGTTTTAATCTCATTTTGAGTCTTCGTCTTCAAGATATTAATGACGTTGACTGTACTATTATCTATTCAGTGACTCCGGTATCGGGTATCCAAGAATTACAATAGTGTCACGCTTAATGAAGTATGTATAGTTATGTTAAGAAGATAAACGGATTAACATTAGATTGACTTTTTATTGCTATGTAAATTATGTAAAAAATAGTTTTTCAATGCGAAATCCTTTGTATAATGCAAATAGCTTCTAAGGTAAATTAACTTTGGTTTATACTACCAAGATGATAAACTATTAGAATAGTATATTATGGCCCTGCAGTTATAATATGAGTCACACACTACGATGAATCTATACGATTGCACCATACTGTTCGAACTGCAGTGATAAATCGATGTGTATGTATGCTCATGACTGTATATTTTTAAGATTTTTATAGAACACACGTATCTAGAGTGGTGGTCCCGGAATACCGCGATTACAGTCACTAATATAATGAGTTGCCTCTCGTTGAAATAAAAGAAAGAAAGAAAAATATTTTATTAAGTTCCTCACAGTGTGCATCTCACTAAAGTATAAATAAGTATCGTTGGTTAATGTATAGATGGAAATAAGTATGTTGACGACTGTCATAAACGTCAAAATACGAGTTAATCGTGTTAATCTCATACATTCATTGTTCTATTCTACTATATTAGGGGGACTGGTGGCTGTTTTAAACCTTCGTGGACCGGTATCCTATCTCTCTCTACAGTAGGTCCTGCAAAGTTTGGGACCGTGTCCTTTTAATAGGTTCAACTTCGACACGACCGTTCGACTTTACTCTCGAATAGAAACTGCTATCTTAAGGGACATCCATATATAAACCTGCCTAGCCCCATCATTGGGTAAATTCATAATGAAACTAGCTTTTGCCCGCGTGAATATAGGTTATCGCGACCAAACATAGCCTATGTGTTAATCCAGGGTGACAGCTAACTCTGTATAAAATTTTATCAAAATCGCTCTAGCTGTTTAAACGTGAAAGAGTAGGTAACATCCATCCATTCATACTTACAAACTTTCGCGTTTATAATATTAGTAGGATGAATGTTTTCAAAGAATAATAAACTTATATTTTCTATACGTTAATGGCTATTTATTGACGAAAAGTATTACAATGCCTAATCCGTACGATTACAATGATTAATCATGTTATATCAAAGATTAATCGCCTAAGGTTTGTGGATAAAAATCACTCCGTCATGTATTCATTATTTTATGAGAATCAACCCATGAATAATATGAATAGTGGCTATAGAACTGCCAAGTTGAAGCTGTCGATCAGGTTAATCAGAGATAAGAGATATTCGTCAAATTGTAAAAGAAGTCTGTAGACAAGTTAGCTTACCATGGGTCTAGATAGCGTGTGTAGAATGTTGTAGAATAATATTTATTTATTTGTCTAATCTAATCTAATCTATCCCTATACCTACCAAATTTCATCAAAATCGGTACAGTTCAGGCAGACAGACAGACAGAGTTACTTTCACATTTATAATATTATATATGTATGGATGTATGGAATCAGTATGGTAGTAGGGGTAATAATGTATATAAAATACGTAAACACATTCTGAAAATAATTAGAGGTCTATTCTCCATCCGACAGTAAACATATAGCCTCTGACTTAATGTCCATTTGACGGCAATAGGCTCGCTCCTAATTACGTAGGACTGAAAATCAAGGTCGGCGAAATCTCTGCCTACCCCTTCAGGGATTTATAGGCGTGAGTATATGTACCTATGTACGTATTCTGAAACAAAATCTTACAACGTCTTAAAAACAATAGAAATTGGACTCCAGTACGCTAGTACAGTCAGCATCAGAAAGATGTTGACGAACAGAGTGCTCAAAATTATCTTAATTTAGCTTTTCTACCCCATTCCAGTTCGGACAAGATACTGTATAAATCAACAACATTTATTTCCGAAATCCGAATCTGGGAGTATTCACAATCAATTTACTGAAGACATTATAATCAAACTGTTTTATTGAGTAAAACAGTTTGATTTACTCATAATACGAGAGCTTTAAGATCATTTTGAGACTTCGTCATCAAGATATTTATGACGCTGACTGTACTATTATCTATTCTGTGACTCCGGTATCGAGTATCCAAGAATTACAATACCTACTGTCACGCTAAATGACGTTACATACGTCATTTACAGGCATCATGTTAAGAAGATAAACGGATTGGAACGAACGATTGAACGGAACGAAACCTTGTAGAGCAGTGGTTCTCAAACTTTTTAAATGACGGAACCCTTTTGGGAAGCAAAATACTTGATGGAACCCTACAATAAAACAATTATTTTTATAAGTGTATTCTTTATTAATCAGCATAATAAAAGTACTATGTATCAGTTACTAATTATTATTTACTTCACCACTTGGTAAGGACAATAATAGAAAACATTAAAAAAGAAAAAATCTAACTAGTGGGAGGTATGAAACCGTTTTTTATTTTTTATCAATTGCTTGATATCAGGTTTGATGGAAGAAAGTTGGAGTCTCATATCAGCTTCGGCGTCCAGTCTATTGCGATATTTTGTTTTCGTGGCTGCGTAGGTAGAGAATCCTGTTTCGCACAAATATGTAGTTGGGAACGGGAGAAGAATATCCAGAGCCATTTGGCCAAGCATTGCATATTAATCTTGGATTCTGCACCAAAAATCATTAAGAGGCGTCGTTTTGAACAATGACTCCATACTTGTGTCTGATGACATTTCTAAAAGAGATTCATATATCTCATTTGACATGTTTTCAGGCTTTTCCAAGTTGGGTAAAAAAGGATTATGAATCCAGGAGATCACTTTAATTTTTGTATTGTGTTCTTCGGGAAAATACTTTTCAAAAGATGCGCGCATCGAACTGAGATATTGGACCAATTCTTCAAACACATTATCTTCAAACATTTCTGAGTCGTTTTCGCTAACAAACTCACTGAGTAACGTAAAACTTTCTATTTCTTTCTTACCAATGCAAATGATCCAAAAATCTAATTTTCTTTTAAAAGCAGTTATTTTATTATAGGCCTGAAACACTGTTGTCTGTTTACCTTGCAACGATAAATTTAATTCGTTAAGTTTTTGAAAGATATCCGCCATAAAAGACAATCGGAACAACCAAGTTTTATCATACAAACGGTCCTTCAAATTAAAAGAAGTATCTGCTGAAAGAAACATTTGTAACTCGGCTCTAAGTTCAAATAGCCTTGTTAAAGTTTTTCCCCGAGACAGCCATCGCACTTCTGTATGGAGCAGCAGTGTTTTATGTTTGCTGCCATAATCTTCACACAATAATGAGAACAATCGGGATTGTAGTGGTCGTGATTTGATAAAATTAATTATTTTTACCGCTTCATCCATAACTAATTTTAGATTAGACGGCATTTGCTTCATCGCAAGTGCTTGTCTATGCAGAATACAATGACTGGAACTACAATTAGGCGCTTTATTTTTCATTCGTGACACTGCTCCTGCTGTTTTACCTGTCATCGCCTTGGCCCCATCTGTACAAATGTCAATGCAATTGTTCCAACTGAGATTATGTTCTTCAAAAAATATATTTATTTTATTAAAATTTTCTTCCCCGGTAATGTTTGTAAGCAGCGATGAACACATAAGCATGTCTTCTTCAAAAGAACTTTTATATGGATATCTCACAATAACCAGCAGGATAGCCAAACCAGCGACATCAGTCGACTCGTCCATTTGCAAAGCGAATCGTGTATTTTGTAGACGTGTAACTAGTTCTTGTTTGACGTAGCTTGCCAGATCATGGATTCGTCGTGAAACAGTATCGTTTGATAGCGGAACAGTAGAAAGATGCTTTGCAGATTTTTCATCAAGCATACATTTTGTTATGTCTAATACACATGGTTTTATTAATTTCTCAGCGATAGTGTGCGCTTCACCTGCTTGTGCAATGCGATAGCTAACTAAATATGATGCCTCCGTGGCCTTTTCGTTGGTAGTTTGTGTTACATGCATCATATTTTTTTGACTTTCTAATAACTGATCTTTTTTGCGAACAAAAAATTCTTTATTCTTGTCTTTAGTCTCGGGGTGTACGGTTTCTAAATGTCGACGCAATTTGGCAGGTGCCATGGAACTATTAGGAAGCAGTTTACTACAGAGCATGCAGAGAGGTGAGCCGTTGGAATCAACAAATCCGAAACTGATATAAGATTCATCATACTTCCTTTTTTTCGTCTTTGAAACCGTCGAGCTTGACGTCGTGGCACTCGTGGCATCATCTTCTGGATCGGTGATTGCTAAATTCTCCGCGCGCATTGCTTTTGAACATTCAGCGTCATTAGAAGATGTTGTTGGAACACGTTTAACACCTTTAAGCCAACGTTCCATTCTTCTTTATTTATAATGTTACAAGTCAGGATAGTGGGGTTTAAATAATGCACAATCGTTACTGCGTATAAGAGACTAAATTTAGAACCTACAGGGAAGAAATGTATAAAACTGAGACAACAGAATACAGCAGGCAGTAAAACAATGAACACTAGTTTCTCGCTAGCGAGCTTGTAAGTAGGTAGTAACTTATCGCTCCGAACGCTAATCATCAACTGACGACGCCAACGCGCGATCGCCGCTTTTATACTTAGTCCTAGACTCGATCTCAAATATTCTCGAAAATACTCGAGTCGGCACCTTCGATAAACAAAAAGCAAAAATAAAAACAGAAATTTAAAAATAGCGTTGTAAACAATATCGACTTTATCCTTTGAAGTTAGAGACGAAAGTCGCTTGTTGACAACTATAGCGTCTAATTCAGAGGCGGCTTTTATCAAAGAGACTGAGCGCTTACAAGTATACTACCCGCTCGTTTTAAGTTTGCCGCTGGCGATAGGTATGAGTGTATGACGTTCGAAATTTTTTATTTAATTGTAACAATAAAAATTGTGTTCGTTAGATATTTGGGTAAAACTATGACACATTATAAGTTTTGTTGTCACGTGGGGAGGGTACGCGCATTCCACAGACCGGCAAACTTAGAGCGAACGCGTTGTACAAGTATAAAATTGTTGAGACCAAACTTATGAGATATTGTACCAGCTAATGTAACACAAGCTTATACAAATACAAATAAATAAATAAATAACATTCATAGCGTTTTGTCTCCGCGCGGCCGCGGGGTCCGCACAGCCGCGGAGCGACCAGAGAGAGGTGTTTTGATTTTTTTATTTCTAAATTCTTGCGGAACCCCGACAGAGGTATCACGGAACCCTAGGGTTCCGCGGAACACACTTAGAGTATAGCTGTTGTAGAGAATACTTTAATGAGTCTAAGACATACTACACCACGTCTTTTAGTATTTTTATTTATTTTATTTATCAAAGTCTTTATTGCATGAAATAAACATAACAAGTAATAACTCCAGTGTAAATTAAATCCTAGAGGTTTACAAAATAATTAGTTTACATTACACAAAGCTATTGCGCTTTTTGAGAGTTTAGACACATATAAAACATCAACACATAGTTATTTGTAGGTCATTAAAAACTGGTAGCCTAGTGGTATGGGTAATGGACTGCTGAGACGAGGGTTCGATCCCAGGTTGACCATGGCACACACCAATGACTTTTCGATGCTTTTCGAAGTTATGTGTGTATTTATCGCAGGTTTATAAGTGCCCGGTTAATGGCAATAGACTCGTCACCTATTATATTGGGACCTAAACATAAACTGGCGAAATGCGGGTGTTAGCACCTGTTGCATATTTAAACGTCTTTTAGTATTAGTTAAGTATGTGTTGTACATATTTGAAAGAAAAAATCTGCTTTTCAAGACTTGTCAAAAAAAAAACCAATTAATTTCTACATCCCATACCATTTTTCAGTTCGTCTATTTGTATCTGGTTAGGAGGTATCCCATCGTCTGTATACTTATCGCGGTCTCCACACGAGAAGATTTTTGAACAACACATTGTACTAAGCTCGGCTTATATTAGAAGTTAGGCTTAGTTTGCTTCTAGACGGGCGGTGGGGGTTCAGAATGCGGACAAACAAACTGACAGGTGAAATAGTATTGTCACAGAATAGATAATAGAACTAATGTAGAGCCACCGAAGCGAGAGAAAAAAGGTAAACAAAGTTTCAGCGGTTCCAAACATTTTTATTTGATAATTACTACGTATACTTCAAGTATCATGCGCATTCTAGTCAGGAATGAAATTGCTCTTAAGATGGCGGATCTGACAGTTTAGAACCGCTGCTACAGCTTTCCTGTACAACGAAATATGCAACGACAGCTGTCGTTCGGCCATTGTCGTATACTTGTAACATGTGCGACAAGGACAGAAAATAATCGCTAGTTATCGCAACGTAACTCAGTAATGGTCGCTTTGTTTACCTTTTTTCTCTCGTCTGGCTTTACTTTAACATAGTATTCTTATGAATATGATAAAGATACTACTGCTAGCTGATGTACGCGTTTCTATACATCAAAATTTGTCGAAGTACTCGACGTGATGATAGTAATAGATAAAAGAAAAGAAAGGACAGAGAAGAAAGGGAAGAAACAGGAAAAGGATACTTACAGATTTCGGTACTTATAAAATATCCGACGAACTCTAAGCTTCCTCCTTTTTGAAGTCGGTTAATATTTTAATTAAAATAGTTAGCCTAAGATACAATACATGGAACGAGTAAACACTATCAAATTCCTAATGAGTGACCTAAAAGATGGAAGATTTAATGGTGTGTGTATTTCATTCATAGTTTTAGAATCTCGCTGAAGCGTGCGGACTGTTTTGTGTTGTTATTCGTGCGAATATTATGTTCATTCACTGCTCAGATACTCAGTCGGCATCATTATTAAATAATAAACTGGTTTTAATATTTAAGTTCAATGTGTTTTATGGAATTTCCGATAAAATATTAGAAAATTTATTTATTTAAATGAGTACCTAGTTATTCTTGGAAACTGCGCTACCACTCGCCTTTGCTTTTTAATCATAGAGTTTATAATACATATTATATTCAATCTAATATATAAAATTCTCGTGTCACAGTTTTCGTTGCCATACTCCTCCGAAACGGCTGGACCGATTTTGATGAAATTTTGTGAGCATATTGAGTAGGTCTGAGAATCGGCCAACATCTATTTTTCATCCCCCTAAATGGTGCAGCGGGAACGGGATCTGACGCCGATCGCGGGGCGGGAAAAAATTGGCGGTACGAAGTTCGCCGGGACAGCTAGTCGGGTTATAAAAAATATTAAAAAATAATAACCCGACTGCCACTGAAAAGATCGAAATAAGTTTGATAGCAGGCGGTTCCCATTTGCCAATCATAAACCGAAAGAAAATTAATGGGTACCGCTTGCTATCAAACTTATTTCGATCTTTTTTGTGGCAGTCGGGTTTCTTATTTTTTAATGCCACTTCTTTTAAAATGTTGCCAAATGTTAATAGAGTATTATTATTAATGAAAAATCTATCTAACCAAGATTCTTGTTCATAGACGAGACATTTCGGTAGTGTAATTCCCAGTATTTGAAATACGAACCCGAGACCTCTCGGTCGTACCGTATATGGTTGGGACTTACAATGTCTACAAGTTTTGAAACACTAATTGCAACTTAATTCCGACGTTGTAGAGTGGTACTTAAAAGTTCCATAGTTCAAAGTTAGTACCTAAAACGTCACAGCTCGTAAAACAGCAATCTCAAAAGTGGCACTACCCTGCGTCACCTGCGTACACCTAATTTAATAAACATATCTACCTCATTTTGCTTTCAAAAAGAAATAAAATCTCAGTACTATGTTACTAAAAGGTGTGACGAAATAATTGGGTATTATACTATTGGGTAGCCTAGTGGTATGGGTAATGGACTGCTGAGACGAGGTCTTGGGTTCGATCCCAGGTTTACCATGGCACACACCAATGACTTTTTGATGCTTTTCGAAGTTATGTGTGTATTTATCGCAGGTTTATAAGTGCCCGGTTAATGGCAATAGGCTCGCCCCCTATTACATTGGGACCTAAACATAAACTGGCGAAATGTGGGTGCTAGCACCTCTGCCTACCCCTTCGGGGAATACAGGCGTGAGTTTATGTTATGTTATGTTATGTATACTATAGTTAAAATAAATTATCTAAATGAAATAAAATGAAATAATTTATTTGCCAGAATGCAGGTAAACAAGGTGTAGATTTTTTAGTTACAATGGCCCATTTACATTAGATTACATTACATAACATTAACCGAGCTTAATAAATTAAGAATGGTAAAAGAGTGGTAAAAATTTCGTCGGTTCCGATTTTATAATTTTTATTTATTTTTCACCATCCACACAACCTATAATAGTAACTGATTTGAGTGTTAAATTTTATGACGTCACAATCTTTTTTCATACAAGGTACCTTAACTAACTAACCGCCGCCGTTCCCAATAACATACTGACAGTTAAAGATAGATCGCAACAGTCAAATTTGACGTATCGGCTGTTTAAATTCAAAACATGGTAACTGATTTTTTAGCGGGAAAGCGCATCGCGGTATAATTTTATTTTCCGAAATTGGTGTGAAATAGGAGTTACTATGTTTTGAATTTAAACAGCCGAGCACTTTATCCATAGATGCGATCTATCTTTAACTGTCAGTATGTTATTGGGAACGGTGGTAATACGACTAGTCAGTAGAATACCCAATTACGTTAGTAGGGTACACAGGTAATCAGTCGAAAGGAGGTTTATTCTCTTAGTGAGTGCCTGACACTAGACTACTAAAATAGCCTAAACAAGTTTCACAAGCAGCTAGACCCTGTAGACAAGTGTCAATTCGTTATATAGAATAGTATAGACTAGTCAATGTATAGGATTGACATACGTTACGACTGTCATCTACTCTATTCTACAAACGATTGTGCCACTTTTGTCTAGGGGAAGTAAATTTTGAAATTCAGCAATAGTGGTCAGGTAATAGTCTTAACTATTTTTAAGAAATTAAAACAATTCTGTACCTCAGAGAGCAGAGTAGCCAAAAGCTTGGGCGAAACGTAGATAATCCATACTAATATTATAAATGCGAAAGTAACTCTGTCTGTCTGTCTGTCTGTCTGTCTTTCTGTATGTCTGTCTGTATGTTAAGCTTTCACGCCTAAACCACAGAACGGATTTTGATGAAATTTGGCATAGGGGTAGATTAGACCATGAGAAAGGACATAGGCTATGTTTGGTCGCGATAACCGACATCCACGCGGGCAGAGCCGCGGGCAAAAGCTAGTACCAAATAAATCGCAATAAATCCGATAGAAGTAATTTCTTCATCATCACTACATAGCATAAAGCAAAGTCGCTTTCCCCGTCTGTCCGTTCCTATGTATGCTTATATCTTCAAAACTATGCTACAAATGATGCAGTCTCTTTTAATAGATAGAGTAATTCAAGAAGAAGGTACGGAACGGGATCGGACGCCACGCGCGGGCGCAAAAACATTGGCGGTACGAAGTTTGCCGGATCAGGTAGTGATTAATAAAACTTACTTGATGAATGTTTACTAAAACTCTAAAACTATGTTTTTTTTCTTTCCATTAGTTTGTTAACTATAACATAAAATAGAGAAAACCTATTACAATGCTTGTAACATAAATAGAATAATAAATTTCGATTGTGTTATTAATATAATGATTGCAAACATAAGCCTAATATCTATTTGGTGGCATTGATTGCAAATTATTCGTTTTAAGTTAATTTATGTGACACACGCAAATACAGAATCGATATCTCATAAATACGAGATTATCCTAATGATTACACAGTCGCGTTCCATTGTTAGTAAAACAATGCATTTATCATAATCTGGTTTACAGTTTAGGTACATTCGATTGATTATCTAATTGCGGTTTAGAATTTCATTATTGTTTTATTAAAATGGGGAAGACTTATTTACATACATACTCGTACATACATACATGTAATTACGTCTGTAAATCCCCGAAAACATAAACTCACGCCTGTATTCCCCGAAGGGGTAGGCAGAGGTGCTATCACCCTCATTTCGCCAGTTTATGTTTAGGTCCCAATGTAATAGGTGGCGAGCCTATTGCCATTAACCGAGCACTTATAAACCTGCGATAAATACACACATAACTTCGAAAAGCATCGAAAAGTCATTGGTGTGTGCCATGGTAAACCTGGGATCGAACCCGAGACCTCGTCTCAGCAGTCCATTACCCATACCACAAGGCCACCGCATTTTAGGCCTAAGATATATACATACATACATACAATCACGCCTTTATCCCCGGAGGGTTAGGCAGAGGTGAAATAACACCCTCATTTTACTAATCATTGGAATTGGTCCCACGCAATAGGGGCCTATTACTTGATTCCGGGCACTATTGTTGACTCAAGCCGTGCATGCGAGGCTGAGCCTGGGCTGTATATATTTGTCTGATGTTAAACAGCCCTATCCCTTAGTCGCCTTGTACGATACTGCATGGGAATAGATGGGGTGGACGAAATTCTACTCTGCCGGGAACCACGAAGCACGAGCAATATCATCTTAACTTTATTTTTTATTTTTTATACAGGACACATCAATTTGACTACACCTCGCCTGATGTTAAGCTAAAGGCAAAGTCTCGGAAAGAGGGTCACCATCGTAAACATTTACCATGTTAATAGTGGTGGCACTCAGCTTGACGGCTTCATTAGATGCCTTTTCACGCCCCGCTTAAAGGACCCGGGACTGTAGGAAGAAGGAAACACGTGAGCTGGCAGGGAATTCCAGGTCTTAGTGGTGCGGCATAGGAATGAATCACTGAAACGCTTGGTTCTAGCAGGTATACTCTGCACCGTAAATGGATGACATCTTAGCCCTGCACGTGTCGTCCTGTGAAGGAAAGGGGAGGGTGGGACTAATTGGAAGAGCTCGTCAGAACATTCACCATGGTAGAGACGGTGACGGCTTGCATTCAAAGCTTTTATCTTGTAGCCCGAGGTCCGCTCGCAGCTTCTCATAATTTTAGTTTGGTTTATAAAAACTTATCTGGGACTTACTGCCATCTGAACTCCCAATACGAGTGGTAAGACTACGCTAGATCTTCATCCGGCAATCAACAAGTGTAATGGCTTGTTAGTGAAATTGACTTGAACCCTGTAGTAGGTTTTGGTGGGGCCCTAAAAAGTGTCAGCAGCTTAGTGGTTAAGGAGTCAGCCTTACGATCGAAAGGTCTCTGGTTCGGCCATTACACTACCAATGTGAACTTACTCCTAACACAAGCAATTTAGCTTAGCTGGAGGGGTTAGAGGGAATATTAGTAATTTCAGTTTTAATATTCTTTCAAATTGATTTAGAAAGTCCAGGCGGGATTTGAACCCGCAATAATAAGAGAAGCTTACAGGGAGAATGCTTTTGACACTAAGCTACCAGCCCCTCACCCGAACTAATCCAAGTTCCTCTCTTTATATTTTATCCGTCTTTAAGGAATTAATTAGCATACTAAATGCTTAAAAAATATTATAATATTCTTTATTAAAAAAAATCTCTCGGCATAGTCCCAAAATATGTGTAGGTTATCACATGATTAAAAACTGCTTACCGGCTCGAACATTTCATGGCACTATTGTTGAGGACTACGCTTTTTTTAAGAGGAGAACAAGCATACCCAGATGATCTTATGTTTGTGTACCACAATAGCAATTTAAAAGCAACAGCTGAAATTTATTTCGAAATTCCGTACAGCAATACTACGTTCATTTTTAATTTCTGCAAGCAATACTCGTAGCATTGTCGTATCGAGATGAAAACTGGATCGATATCTCGAATCGTGTTCTTTGTGAACTGCATGCCTTTATTGTTTATAATTGATATAATCTGCTGCTATATTATGCTATAAATTCTTATCTGTATACCTTTTTGCATATTTTGTTATATCGGAAATACACGCACGATCATAATATTTCTTTCTTTTTATGAATTACCTTATAATAAGTTGCAACAGACCGCGTAAATAGAGTTCAAATATGTGTATTTATGTGATACTTTGATTAGACTTACCTAAAGGAAGAAAACTTAGGTTACTTCATAGTAACTACATGGTCGAATGCTATGTCTTTTGTACAAGTTCCGTGCAGGCCCGAAGTTTCGGATATTTCATGGAAGTCCTGTTGCCAAAGTAGGTACTTATTACTGTTTTAAACTGACTACTGTCTATTTACCCACGCATGCGGGCGGATGTTTCGGGCAAATAATATGGTGAAAATTTTGTGCATATAACGAACAGGTACCTATGCCTACCTATGCCCAGTACGCTGTTAGAAGCTGCCAAACAATACACGCCATTTACACTGCTTGATTGATGGCATTTATTATTAGACATAATTGAAAATTCACTTGTTAACTTGACCGATTTCGCCTTAGGGTATTCTCAAAGGTTTGCATTGAAGGTTTGAATATCGTAGTGTTTACGAATTAGAATATTTAAACAATCAATGTAAACGTTTGAGAATATTGTAAGGCGAAATCAGTAAGGTTCTTAAATAAATAACGTGGATAAGTACAAGTGAATTTTCAATTAAGTATGTGCGATACACGCCACTTTATCGAGGTGTGGCGTTTATTCTAGCTTCTAATAGTGCGAGAGAAATTAATTGGCTCGTTCATGAGTTCATCGGTGGCTTGTGATTTATGTGCTTCTGTTTAATAATTTTCACAGCCCGCCAAGCTGAAAGCGGTGACGTTGTGGCCGGGCGGTTATTGTGACGGCAAGTGACACCCGCAAATGTGAATAGCGTAAAATGTGTTGGGACGGACAGTTTGCTTATTTTAAACAGTAACTTAATAATAAAGATAGATATAGTGAATTAATACCTATTACAGTATTTATTTTAAGTAAAACAATCTTTGCCGTATAATCTTGGGATTGTTTACCAATCCCGGGTCCTTTAAACGAGGCGTGAAAGAGCATTTGATAAGGTCGTCAAACTCAGGGTCACCATTGGAACCAGTGTCTGTCCGTCAGCTGACCAGGCGAAGTAAAGTCTTATTGAAGTTGCTTCTATAAAAAAGTTTTTCAAGCAAATTAATATTTTATTTGTGGATATCTTGCTCTGTGTATCAAACCAATCGAAGCTGATCCGCTTAGAGAAATCGCGCGAAATTGCGTCTTTTTCTCATCCCATTAAAAACTTGGACATTAGAATTCATTCGAACTAGTTATATTATTATAAGGCTACACATAAGATCAACACTACGTCAGTGTGCCTTGACCCTTACCTTACAAACAGAACAAATCGAAGGACGTAAATATATAAATAAAATAAATGATTTGTGAATTCATAGCAAAAAATACAAGTTATTTAATGAATTGATAAACAGTAAATTGGTCACATGATATGGCATTGGACCACATGATAGACAGTTAATTAAGAGTATAACTTAATATTACTCTACGAGGTCAATAACTTAATATCTCACGAACAGCTGTGGGCAAAATTTGTTACTTACGTATAAGGGTCATTTCAAAGCAAGCGGAAAAATGCTCGAGGGTTTTATGTGGTCATTAAATATCTAATTCATACATACATACAATCAAGCCTTTATCCTTGCAAGTTAGGTAGAGGTGACTTAACACCCACATTTCACCAATCATGGTATTTTGGTGTCACGTAATAGGGGTGAGCCTATTGTCGTATTCTGGGCACTATTGTATACTCGAGCCATGCATCTGACGCTGAGTCTGGGCTGTATATACCTATCTGTCTGATGATAAACACCCCTATCCCTTAGTCGCCTTGTACGACACCGCATGGGAAGAGATGGGGAACCATGCGGCATTAAATATCAAATATCAACCATAATTCCATTAGGACATAGTTTTAAATAGTATGCAACAGCGCGCTATATCCTTATCAAACTACTGCATACCTACTACGTATTTTCAGCCTTGTTTAAATGCAATAATGTTGATATTTAATTAACACAAAAAGTGCTCGAGTATTTTCCACCTGATCTTAATTTACCCTAAGCAAAAATTGTTGCTTAACTATAACTTTGCTGATGTACACATTTTTTGCCGCATGCCACCAAAATTAATGTGACTTATGATTATAATATATTATATAATTTAGGTGATGTAGTAATTTTTACATATTACTAATGATGGCAATTAAGTATATACTCGTAGTTATCGTTAAAGTTAATTGAGTTTTTAAATTGGTTATAATTATAACGTAAATTAATTATTTTTGTTGATGATCTCTATGGCAATTGCTCTAACAGATAAGTTGAAATTTTGGAGTTGGAATACTTAATTACTTTGAAATTTTATTGAATATACTTTTTCCGTACGTGGGGAAAATAAATAAAATAATCGGTGAGTAATAATGAGGTGAGTGTGTAGAAAATCAGGTGTGCCTTAGAAAGGATATCTCTAGGACTCCGACCGGTTTTGGCAATGGTTTTCGTATTTTCCGCGAAAATCCCAGTAAAATCTCATCAAAATCAGCCTGCCACTTCGATTATTACCGATTACAATCAGACAGGAAGGATAAAATTGATATAATAAAAATATTAATAAGATGAAAATTGTTAGGTATAGTTATCATCTCAGAATAGATAATAGTATATCGTGTAAATTGACATAATACATTAAAAAGCTGTTAATTTATAGTTACAAACAGACAATTTAGTAAATATGTGATAGTTTATTCACCTAAGGTCTTTTAAATGACCATAATCATCATGTCGGTAAAACTCAACATCAAACATTTTTTTTATCAATAAGGTTCAGGGTTTTTCCATATTTAAAAAGGTAACCACCAAAAATCATTTTGGTTACATAAGTGTAGGTGTATATTAAGTGTTAAAACCTGTCCCGTCGTAAAGTTCATAACATATAGGTATTTATTAGTGATCGGAATTCGACCGTTACGGTGGGGAAAAAAATCTGTTTCCTAATTTTGTTATTGATAAGATTAAAGCATTGGAGCACTCATAGCAATTATAGAAAAAATACGATAACGATCATAACTCATGTTATTTTAATTTATTACAATAATTTATGTTAATTTATATGAAAATTGGGTGAGATTGTATTATTCAGAGCTGCTGATCGATAGGCTAAGCTTTGGTGCTGGTATTCCTTCGCAGCTATCCATTTAGGGTTGGAAAATCAGACAACAGGGCTCCAAATAAAGTCGTACAAGCCAAATCAATATTCCCTTCTCTTTATAGCTCAGTTGGAAGAGCATTCCCCCTGTAAGGGAAGGGCCGTGGGTTCAAGTCCCACTTGAGTTCTTCTTTTTCCCGATGTATTTCGAATTTAAAAAGTTAGCATGATAAAAGCTATAAAAATTTCATTAAAATATTTGGGCGGAGTCATCAAAAATCAATGCTTAAAAATGGTTGAAAAATCATTCATTGGTTCCAACAGTTCGTAAGAAAGTTGGTAGATCCGTCGCCTTTGAAGATGGATATGAAGAGAAGGGAATTTGAAGTGATTCAGGTGTGACTCAATAGCTCAGTTGGAAGAGCATTTCCTCTGTAAGAGAAAGGTCGTGGGTTCAAATCCCACTTGCGTTCTTCTTTTTCCCGATGTATTTCGAATTTAAAAAGTTAGCATAATAACTGCTATAAAAATGTCATTCAAATTCCTGTCCATCCAAGTGAGATACCTGGTATCTAAGTGCACGAAAACAGTACCATCCGATCCATTCTCGAAAAAAGAGCGGCTTGAAATCGTGAAACAAGCACTCTTCAAAACTGCTGAGTGTTATCTCAAGAATACGATGACCTATTGGGATTACGATGACCCTTCATTATCTAAACCTTGATCGCTACGACAATATTATTTTAATAATAATTTTGATTTCTTACTTCGATCGTAAGTCACAACTTTTTCAATGTTAGGAAGGATTTGAAAAGACGCAACGTATTGGATTATTTATTAATGACAAGAAAAGTGCACATGCAAAAATAAAACTTTACTACAATTACTCAAAACTCT
This sequence comes from Eilema sororculum, assembly GCA_914829495.1. NCBI lineage: Eukaryota > Metazoa > Arthropoda > Insecta > Lepidoptera > Erebidae > Eilema > Eilema sororculum. The sequence goes on along the minus strand of OU618553.1, from coordinate 8,789,485 downwards.
GTTTCTAACATTATAAAAATCTGCTCTCCTTTTCGAGCCGGTCTGTACGAACGAACCCTTATCCATACTAATATTATAAATGCGAAAGTAACTCTGTCTGTCTGTCTGTATGTTACGCTTTCACGCCTAAACCACTAAACCGATTTTATGAAATTTGGTATAAGGGTAGATAAGACCTTGAAAAAGGACATAAGCTATGTTTGGTCGCGATAACCGACATCCACGCGGGCAGAGCCGCGGGCAAAAGCTAGTAGTATAATATGGACATGAATGCCGTTCATCCTAACCTTCTAACCTTGAGAGATAACTCTGCGCTAGAGCCTCGTTCCATACCAGCTGGTAGGTGATGGTGGCTTAACAAATTTTGGTGGAGCGTCCGAGGTGTTACGAAATAATTTAGGAAAAAAATCAAAACGTTAAGCGCCATTTTAGTGCTGTCAAAATTGAATAGTATGTTGTGTTTGTATCAGCTAGTTGCGACACTAAACGACGTTTATTGTCTGCTAGAGCTGCCCCTGATTGCCGCTTGTTATATACATCCATCAACCGCATATTTCATCGGGCAACATGATAAATGGTCATTTGCTCCACCAAAATGAGTCATTACAATTTTTGGGCGTGACTCAATAGAAATGTATGGATATGCTTGCGTTTTATATCTTTATATGAATTTGTTATATGACTTGGTGTCAAGGTTGTCATGTGGGCTATATTTATGATTAATTAATAACGGGAAGCTTAAAGCGGGTTATGGTTTTTGTGTTTTGGGTTCCGTAGCGCTATAATCAAAATATTCTATTTTATTAAAGACTTCTTCTCACAGTTTTACTTGCTATGTCGGCTTTGTCGGGAGCAATTGACGCCCTGAGAGGAATGCCTCCCCAGAGCCTAGTTGCTTAACAGATGAACCGATAGGTGGCTTGACGTTTCTTACTTACGATGTTTTTTTTTAATTTTGACACCAATGTCTAAGTTTAATGTTCTATAATATAGTAAAAAAAAAAACAATTTATACCAGCACCCTACATAAATAAAACGTTTAGAAACTTTAAGATTAAATCCAAAATCGTAAAACCGCCCCGTTGTAAACCGCTGACGTAGGTATAAATATTCGGCTACCCTCATTCGAATATTTTTTACGTCTGTTGTTAAAGCTCGCGTGCTTAGTAGCATTTATTGGTCCATTTTTTATTTATTTTACGTAACGGCTGGTAGTAATTATTGATATAACGAAACTGAATAAAATAATTTATAAACTCTGTTAACATTTGTAATAAAGGCAATATTCAATCAATCAATTAACTTAAGTTAACTTGCAGCCCACTGCTATCCTCTCTCAATTTGCAGTCATATTCCCTGATCATCCGTCTGCAGTATCTAACCCATAACCGGAACTTTTTTAGTCTCCTTGATTCGCTTGATTCAATGGTGTAGTCCACTCAGAGCACCCAGCTGAATAGCACTTGAGCGAATAGCACCTAGCCATGTCCACGAAGAGCACCTATCAACATTTTTGCCAGGTGCTATTGCTAACCTTACCTTGCTTATTCTAAATGAAATATTTTACAAATGTTTTTACTTAACTTGAATAAAAAAAAACTATTTTTTGCTTGAATGCATAGCATTTCTGAATGTTTATTATATTTATTTCGTCCTACCTTCAAATAGCTGCAGACAAAATAAATTCACACTTTATATCGACAACATCGCACATAAAATATAGATTCTTATCGATCAAGTATCAATTTTGCTAATACTACACAAGATTATGTATATCAGGTGTCAAGTTACCTTTGCGTGTTTTCCTCAATAGTAGGTGTGCTGTTAAAACGTGTTGTCCCTATAATTTGCATAATTTGTAGTTATTGAACGTCAGACTACATGTCCGTACAATTTAATATTAAATGAGTTGATGGAATGGGAAACGCTTTAAATAGTTTAAGTTCGATAGGATATTACAGCGTATCCCAAATGGTGGGTCGCGACTCGGTACCGGGTAGTAAGCATTGATCTATCCATACGGATAAGTACTACTACTATTATAAATGCGAAAGTTACTCTGTCTGTCTGTATGTTACGCTTTCACGCCTAAACTACTGAACCGATTTTGATGAAATTTGGTATAAGGGTAGATAAGACCACGAGAAAGGACATAGGCTATGTTAGATCGCGATAACCGACATCCACGTGGGCGGGGCCGCGGGCAAAAGCTAGTAAGTAATGATATTATAAAGCCTAAAGAATTTGTTTGGTTGAACGCACTCAACAAACCAAATTATAGAAATGGGAGAATAGGAGAGAGGATCTCGAGTCGGCTCGAGAAGATAGGCGTTGGGATGCTGATGGTAGAAGTTGGAAACATATATTCATCGACTAGAAAATAGCTGATGATCTTTAAATTAAAATAATACTCTACCAAGTCCGCAAAATAAAGTTTTTTTATTTACCTTTTTTTTTTTTTTTTTTTTTTAACCGTGGGGGAAAATCCTTCATGGACGTTATGCCGGACTCCTACCGACTAAAAACCCCCACGGTAACGCCCAGAAGCCTATGGATGGGAGCCCCGGGTAAGCCCTCGGAAGGATGTCCCAGGACTCCCATCAGACCTACGGCTACAATTGCGGCCTCGTCTCGGGGGTGGTTCGGGTGCTATCCCGCGTCTATGGGGGGGTTTTCGGGTGCTACCCCGCTTCTTAGGGGGGGGGGGGGCGTGCGTGAATCCCTCACGTCACGCTGCCGTCATGGGCCTGCTTCTGTAAAGACGGTGAGCAGCCAACTCACCGTCCTCAGGCCCCCGGTCATGGAGGCCGATGGTCTTCGGCGAAGACACGTCGGCGGTGCCCAAGCCGCCGACTGCGGAACTCGGGTGGGAGAGTTTTCTCCCGCTCTCACCCCGCCGCCTCTTTCACGAGCATGACCTGCTCACAGAAAGAGGCGGCGCAATCCCACTTACTCCCGCTGGAGACCATGGCTCGCACCATGGTCTCAAGCGAGAGGGTGCCCACGCCCAGACCCACCACGAGGACCTGGCGCTGTTGCACCCACGCCGTGCACTCCACCAGCGTGTGGAGCGCTGTGTCATCGCTGCGGTCCTCGCAGTGCTGACACTCGGCCGTGGTTTCCCGGTGTCTTCGCCACAGATACCTACCGAAGCTACCATGCCCGGTAAGTATCTGTGACAACCGGTAGGAGAGAGCACCGTGTCTCCTCTCCAGCCACTCGTCCATGACCAGTCTGACGGCCGCAATTGTGGCGAATCCCCCCTTTGGTTGCTCAAGTCGCACCTTCCATGTCTCCACGGTTTCCTGGTAGAGCTGGGACCGCTGGGCCTCGATTTCTCGAGACGCAGGCCATTGGCCCCGCTCCAGCGCCTCCTTGCGCCATATAAATAGGGACGCAAGGGCTCTCGCTTCCAGGTCCCATGGAGGGGTCCCGGCTAGGAGGCATGCCGCCTCACCTGAGATCGTGCGGTATCCCCTTATCACCCTGACGGCCATCGCCCTCTGTGGGCTCAGCAATCTAGCCACATTACTGGCCGTCAGGTTCTCTGCCCATACGGGGGCCCCGTATAGGGCCATACTTCACACGATCCCCAGGTACAGTCTCCTGCAGGGGGCGTTGGGTCCCCTGATATTGGGCATCAGCCGCGCGAGTGCAGCTGACGCCCCCCTCAGTTTTGGGACCAAACTTCGGAAGTGATGTCCGAAGTTCCACCGGCCATCGAGCACGAGTCCCAGATACTTCATCGAGGGCTCGATGCCGATGCTGACGCCCCCTACCTGTAGGCTGGATCCCGCAGGTGGCCCCATCCGAGGTCCGTGGAAGCACAGAGCCTCGGACTTGTGAAGGGCGACCTCGAGACCCAGCCGCCGTATCCGACCCACGACTTGAGCAACCCCTGCCGTGGCCTTTAGTGCTGCATCTCGGTGCGTTGCTCCCCGCGCCGTAACGAGGGTGTCATCGGCGTAACACGTTACGGTGACCCCTCTGAGCAACGGACCACGCAGCACCCAATCGTAGCCGATGTTCCACAGGAGTGGCCCTAATACCGATCCCTGTGGAACACCGCACAACACATCCCGCCGACCCGGCCCTAGCCAACTCGGGTAAGTAATGGCCCTCTCGGAGAGATAGGCCCCGACAATTCGACGGAGGTAGGGAGGCACTCCATGGTAGATAAGCGCCTCCCTAATGCAACTCCAGGGCAGGGTGTTGAAGGCGTTGGCGATGTCAAGAGACACCGCCACCACCACCTCACCCTGTGAGACTGCTTCCTCCGTCAGGCCTCTAATGCGCATGATCGCGTCTACGGTGGAGCGCTCCTGACGGAAGCCAAACTGGCTATCCGACAGATCAGGCCCCACGCGTATGAGATGCTTGACGAGGCGTTGTGCAATAATGCGCTCAAAGAGCTTGCACACCTCGTCGAGCAACACGATCGGCCGGTACCCTGATGGGGAATTTGCCGGCCGCCCCGCCTTTCGGATTAAGACCAGTTTCCCTGTCTTCCAGACCTTGGGGAACTGGCCTTTTTCGAGGCATGCGCTAAAGAGCCCTATAAGTCGAGGCCCAAGTTCTTCGAGAGCCAGGACCCATGCTCGGCCTGGAATGCCGTCGGGTCCAGGGGCGGTGTTTCTGCGGGATTTAAGCCGCAGTACAGCCGCCCCTAGCTCACCCTCTGTGACTACGGGCACGTCGTTCTCGCTGCCTTCCGCGTTGGGCGCCTGAGACGGAGCCATGCGCGGAGGAATGTGTTCCTCCGCTCTTGATGGGAACAAGGAGTCCAGGACCCCCTCCAACCGCTCCGGCTGGAGACTCTGGGTCAGTGGGGGCGCCTTGGGGCGTAATTTGCCCCTTACCATAAGGTACGGACGCCCCCACAGGTTCCGCTCCAAGGTCTCCATCAGCTCCTCGCGGCCCACCTTTTTGGACCGCTTGATGGCCGTCTGGAGGGCCCTCTTGGCCCCCTTGTACCCATCATAGAGCTCCGTCTCTCGGGCTGCCGCATCGTCTGGGCGGCGACGCCTCCGGCGGAATCTGGTGTACCGGCGGCGCGCGGCAACGCACTCCGCGCGCAACTGCGCGATTTCCGGCGTCCACCAGTACACCTGTCTTCTCGCCGGTCTGGGCCTAGCCCTGGACATAGCCGCATCGCAAATATGCGACATGGCTCTCCCGAACCACTCCACCTCGGCATCAATATTGGCAGGTCTGTCCGCTATCGAGATCCAGGCCTGCACTATGGCCGCCTCCAGGAGAGCCTCCGGATCCAGGCGATGGAGTGCCCAACGCGGTCCCGGGGGATTCACAATAGCTGGCGGCAGGTTTGGTGGAGGGGAGACGTCGAACCGAATATATCGGTGATCTGATGACGTCTCCTCCTCCTCCACCACACGCCATCCCTGGACACGGCGGGCGAGCTCAGGGGTCGCAAACGAAACGTCTATGACCGAGCTGAGCCCCCGCCGCGTCCAGGTTGCGACATTCCCCCGGTTCAGGATGACTAGGCCACGTGTAGCGACCCAGTCCTGAAGTATCCTCCCCCTGTCTCTGGTTTCCCGGGAGCCCCAAGCCTGCGACCAGGCATTGAAATCTCCCAGGATCAGGACAGGGCGAGGCCGGCATGCAGCGAGAACGACGTCCAGCTCAGGGAGCCATAGCTCAAACTGATGCTGGTCGAGGTTTGGCGAGATGTAAACGGCCACGACAGCCACCCCCTCATATTCCGCCGCGACACAACCCGGGCCCCTAGCGATAAGCGCTAGGCGCGAGTCGTCCGCGGCGGTCCCCCCAAAGACAGTCGCCAGGCCGTGCAGATCCACTGGGCTTCCCGGGTGAACCCAGTACGGCTCGGCGACAACCACCACGTTAATGGACCACTGCCTGATGCTCTGGTACAGAAGGTCCTGAGCACCAGCGCAGTGGTTCAGGTTCACCTGAAGGATGCGGATATGGGTGCCCATTAATGGACGTCCATTTCCGCACCCTGCCGCGAGAGTGCACCCTCACCTCCCCGTGTGGACGGACGGGGCTTTGGCCTTGAGGCAGTGCAGGCCTTACTGCCCACCCAGTGGTCGGCCTCCTTGCCCTCCGCCACGCAATTTTTTTTTATTCACCTAAAGGACACTTCAATTTTACTTCACCTCCCTGATGGTAAGCTAAAGGTAAATTCTCGTAAAGAGAGTCACAATCGTAAACATGTAACATGTTAACAGTGGCGGGCGGCACTCAGCTTGACGGCTTCATCAGATGCCTTTTATATAGGTAAGTATTTCAAAATTAGATCGAATATACGTTAAAACTTTATAAGAAATGCCGTTGTTTGCCTAAGTTTAAAAAATAATATTTACGAAAAAACGTCTTAAAAAATGAAAGATGACGACACTTCATCCGACGGACGACGATGGTTAATCGGATTAACCGTGGATTAGACGAAATAATAAATCTTTTGAAGTATAAAACTTTGGTGCCAATTCTGCTGTACGTTTCCACAGGACTAAACTAAAACATTTATAAATAAATAAATAAAATATTCCACATCATTCATTGCAAATAGCCATATTCATGCATACAAATATTTGCACTGAACGGGAATCGAAGCCCTGCGTAGCAGTCGCGTTCATTACCGCCATGCCACAGAGGATGTCTAAGTATCTAAGTATAAGTTTCGATTTGTGCTTGTTTCAGAACTATTTAATATCATTAGGTACAATTGGCCTTTACGCAATTTTGAAAACAATACTACAATTCAATCATGTTTGAAGATGTTTTTTTAATCAGTCACACTCCAACGGTTGCACGGATCTCATTTTATTTCGACACAGGGGTAGATTATATCAAATCAATTCAAATCAAATCTTTATTTATTCACATGAAGCTAGGTTACAATAGTCTTAATTATGGTCTATTTTCTATGCCAGGAATAAGTTTCTTTTGGTTGTGGGAACGAAATCTGAAATCCACGCGCGTGAATCGGCCATATTTTAGTTTAGTTTAACAAAAATGTCCACCAAAATCGACACCATTATAAAGCATAATGTATCTAAGCATCAAAATTACAATTTTTATTTAGAGACAATGTCTCGATACATTTACTTGCAAACCCTTATTTTTCTTTTTTATTACTTACGTTATTCTATCGGCAAACGTATCCATAATGGGCAGAATAAATTTATTGCTACGTTCGGCTAAATTGGTTTCATTAATTTTAATTTTGTAATCTAATATATAAATGGAATAAAGAATTGTTTTGTTGATAAATGTTTGTACATCGGTAAATATAATAATAATGTTTATAATGTTCCATGTTTGACGTTTGTTCGATGATAAGTCAGAGGTCATCGGTTCGATTCTCGCTCCTTGTGCATAGTTATGAATATGCATGAATGTTTATTAGTTTATTAGTATACTAGCTTTTCGGTTCGGATATCGATTCCCGGCAATTATTCGATTTTTTCTCGCCGTAAAAACCATCCTTGAACTTCAACGAACATTTAATAAAAATAATTTGCGAAATTAGTCCAGGCGTTGTTGAGTTATTAGCATCACATTTAGAACCCAAATAACTTGTAACCAGTAACTGGGAACTGCAGTAATACAGGGTTGCTAGAGTAGATAAGATACAAGAAAAATGTACAGTCAGCATCAGAAAGATGTTGATGCTCAAAATAATCATAATTCTTAGGTTTTCCCCCATCCTGTTGATCGATTGTCGTGAAATTTGGTACACAGCTGCATTTCGGATAATATAACTTAAATCAGTAAAACATTTTGATTTAAGATCATTTTGAGAGCGTTAGAAATATCTTGACAACAAAGTCTCGAAATTATCTTAAAACTCTCATATTAAGAGAAAATCAAATTATTTTATTGATTTAAATGGTATTATTGTCCATACTAAAGGTGTATACCTAATATCAGGACAATCAGTCAACTGGAAGGGGGTAAAAAACCGAAATTAAGATCATTATGAGTACTTTGTACGTGAAAATCTTTCTGATGCTGTACATTCGTGATTATTTTGTCTTAAGAAATCACTGTTTGTAAACTGACGAGCTCTGGAAAATGCCGCAATGGAGTTTGTTGCGCCGTTTCTTCTCCACTGTTGCCTAGGAAGCTATGGTAAACTTAGTTTTAAGCAGAATTTAACGTCAAAAAGTTGTAATAGGGTTACACTACTTTGAATAAATCATTTGAATTTGAAATTTAGGAAATAATGCGACCGAAGTCTTTTTCACAATTACGAGATATAAGTACGTGGTATGATATGTTGTACATTATGAGCATATTAGCGTAGCGGTTGAGCGTTCGACTGCAACTGAACATGGGTGCTGAGGGTTCTATTCCCGCTTAGTGCCAATATGTATATTTGCCTAGGTGTTTCTATGTAGGTATAAGTTTGTAATTCCAAAAGAAATACAAGTATGTATCCACATTCTAAATCCCATAACACAAGCTAGTCAAGCTATGCTCACTTATGTCTAGATAACGCTGTGTAGCACGTCCTAGAATATACCTATTTAAAAAAATATCAATCAAATCAAGCAGTCAACTGCTGGACATACGCCTCTCCCAATGTTGAGAGGCTTTGGCCTCCCGTTTCCACGCTAGCCAGAAGGGTTGGTACTTGGTACATTTTCCTTTAAAATTTTCTTTCTCTCTCAGTGATATCGTCTGCGTATTTTTCCGTTAGTTGCCTCTTACGACACTCTTCCAATGAGATGGGGTGTTGATACTTTTATTCTTTCTCTGTCACCACGCGGATGAAAAGTTATCAGAATATCATACAAAAACATCTTCTAACCACAACGAATGTCGGTCCAAGTCTAACTTTCCAGGGTTTTCACCTGAAATGAATTATAATTACAATAGGAGAGACAATAGGCGAGTATTATAAATACAAATGAATCAAGGACGAGACGCTCAATGATATTAAACACAAAGGAGGCTTTGTTGTCCGTAGGGTTGGCATTAATTATTGAGAAACCTTTTACAGTGACTTTTTTAAGTGCCCTTTTCAATAGGTCGGATTTGGGAAGCACGCCCATACTATAGAAGATCGTTGAAAATGGCACCTTTAATTTTGCTTTAGTATCAAAGTTAGGTATAGGCACTCCTCTTTCACACTTACCTGGGAAGAGACTGAACTCCACGACACAGGGTATCCTAGTGTGGGGTTCAGAGAATCAATATGTGCCTAGTTTATATCTTCACGTTACTGTTTGTATATGACACCTTAATGTACATGTATATTTGAAACAATAAATATTTTGTGTTTTTTTTTTTTTAACAGTAGGGTAGGCAGAGATCTCGTGTTTCCTCTTGCTACGATCAAGGTTCCGTACCTCAAAAGGAATAAAAAGAAAACTTTATAGAATCACTTCGTTGTCTGTCTGTCTGTCTATCTGTCTGTCCGTATGTCTGTCAAAACCTTTTTGTCAGGAATGCGTGGAAGTATTAGGTTTAAATAATACCACATACTCAGCTCTATAACGTCTTAAAACACTTTAAATATTAAACTTTATGTCAACGCAATCAAAATATATTATGGTTTATGTCGCTTAAGTTACGGAACTCTGGGTGCGCGAGTCCGTCTCGCACTTGGCCGGCTTTCTCCCAAGACCCCCGCTGGAGATACCCCCGCCGGAGCCGGAGGTATCTGTAGCGTGCAGTTCGACATAACCTCCCGGTTATGTCGAACTCTAACCGACTGAAACGCACGCCGTCTGTAGGTAGTAGTGCAAAGCCGAAGGTGAGGTTATCGGGAATATACTTCGCACCTCGTCCATTTATCAGCAAGTGTATAAACTTGCAGTATCATTAATGTTGGCTTGGGCCCTCAAAAGTCATGAAAGGGCCCTATACACGTCAATAGAGAACTTAAGCAGTAAGTAAGACGTAATAACGGTGATAAGACCCATCATGGAGGACGGGCTACAGAGGCCACACGGCAGCCTCTCGTACCGGCTGACGCAGGTGATTACCGGACAGGGTTGTTTCGGGAAGTACCTGTGTCAGATCCAGAAGGAGCCAACGTCCGAGTGTCATCACTGTAATGCGAGCGAGGACACAGAGCTGCACCTCCGGCAACCAAAGATCCAAGACGGCGTGCGTTTTAGTCGGTTCGAGTCCGACATAACCACCTCCACCACCTCCGTAGGGGTGGTCAGGTATCCGTGGGGAATTTTCGCACGATAAAAAAAGGCAGTAAGTAAAATGATAGAATATAAAACAGTGGCAACCCTATTCACAATATCTTCAGCACCGCAACAGTTTTACTTTGAACATTAAATTATCTTGTAGAATTGGCAAATTTAAAACTTTGACACAATCGCTACTTATTATACGGTGATTAATAAATGTTGTAGTCGACTTGGACAGGTATGAGGTACCTACAGGAGGTAAAATATAAGACTAATGATATAAAATTTGCCAGTTGGTTCAGACATGACAAGACAATTGAAGGAATTTTTACAGCATTAAGTATGCTAACTATACAAATCGAATACATAGGGAAAAATAATCTTCTCGGGCGGGACTCGAACCCGCAGTCTTTCCCTTACAGGGGGAATGCCTGACCAATTCGGCTACCGAGACACGCCCGATATGATTCAAATTTCCCATCTTATACGTCTTTAAGGCGACGCGTAGCGTCATCTACCGATTTTCTTACGAACTATCGGAATCAATGAATGATGTTACAATCATTTTTAAACATTGATTGTTGATAGCCCGAGAAGATTCTTTTTCCCTATGTATTCGATGACAAGACAATTTTGAGACTTTAAAGCGATACAGTTAAATTTCAAAATTGAATCACTGTTTGCAGAGTAAATGAAAAATTGTAACGAAACATTTTTCATTTCATTTAGCACCTTAGGGGTATAGAAATAAAGTTTAAAATTTTATGTAATTTTTTGCAGTGGATATGGTACGAGCGTGGTGTAGCTTTAATGAAATCGGGGGCATGTTCTAATAGTTTGGACATAAAATTCAGCACCAGTGTATCGAGTGCGAGTTATTCACCCATTCGATAGCCAGTAAGTAAACCGTTAACACTTTTTACATTGATTTTTATTTGATAACGCACTAGAAATAAACCTGCACTAGAAAATGTCCTAATTGAAAGGTTGGAACGTACCATTTGTACGATTAATTCTCCTAAACTTTCAATGATGGTATAATCGCTTTCGATTCAGACCTGCGTGACGCCCTAGGCTGTTCAAGAGCTCTATTAATTACTTGATATTTTGATTGTAATTAAAATTAAAGTCTTGCTTTATAATTACAATTCAAAGGTAACTTGTGCTATCACGCAACAACAATTTCAAACTTGTTAGTTTTTGCAAAATTACTGATTCATTATGACTGTAAGTATAGTTTACAATACAGGTTTATGCAGTAGCAAAAACTTACAAATTTATGTTAAAGTACGTGAGATGTAAAGATAACTATAGACTTGAACAGATACATGATTAATTTTTATATGACGAGTGGTTTGGAGAGCTCGTTAAGCTGTCGTTGGTTCTAGTTGTCTTACGGACATCTGTATGGTATGGTTGCTGGACATGGTAGCGGAATGGGAGCTACGACTTGGGCGACCAAGCGCAGGGCACGCCGTAATAGCGGCGGTAAGACCCATCATGGAGGAATGGCTAGAGAGGCCACACGGCAGCCTCTCGTACCGGCTGACGCAGGTGATTACCGGACACGGGTGTTTCGGGAGTTACCTGTGTCGGATCCGGAAGAAGAAGAAGAAGAAAGAAAGAAAACTCATTTATTGGGAAACAGCGCAAAATGGCACACAAAATACACAAATAAAACTATTATCGACAGAGAAAAAAAAACGACTAAAAAGACTAAGTGACGTACGCTGACGAGACGTCTGACAGTTCTCTGAATGTCAGTGTCACTCGGCTGTCAGCTATACGTCACGGGTCACGCCACTATATGTACCTATGCGACACGACGTGGCATATTTACGTGGCAGATAATTATTTGAACGTCGTTTTTCTTCTCCGCCCTACACAAACCATTAAACTAAGTCATGCACAAGTGCACCGTGTTCCCAAAGGATGAACACTCAGCATACACTGCGATGGGTATCAGCCACCACAACACTGATTTTCAGTGCCACCCTTACATTAAGTACATACATTACGCTAACGCCGTCATGCAGTATTGCAACTCAAAATCAAGAGGAAGAACATAATACGCATCTAAAAGGTATGTAATGTCGTAAAGATTTTGTTCAATAATACAACAATAAATACAAAAAAAAAAAAATACAACGTTCTTATAGTACACAGTATAGGCTTATAGTACGTCAGACAGGCAACATAACCTCATTGACAACGTCCGAGTGCCATCACTGTGATGCGAGTGAGGACACAGAGCTGCACACGCTGACCGAGTGCCCGGCGTGGGACACGCCGAGGCGGGTCCTAGTGGCGGCTCTAGGGGTGGGAGTCCTCACACTCGTCACATTGCTCACAGCGATGGTACGATGCGCAAACGCTTGGGGTGCGGCCGCCTCCTTCTGCGAGCAAGTAATGCTCGAGAAGGAGGCGGCCGGTCGGGTCCGGACCAGACTCCGGGCCCGGGAAGCCCGTGCAGAGCGAAGGCGAACCGGACGTCGGAGGTCGCAGAACGACCTCCGTCCTCCATGAGCGCTGGCCTGGGGGTGACTGGTGGAGCCGCCTGTCACCCTAGCAGAAGCAGGCCGCGGCGGCGGCGCAAAGTGCGCCTCCCGGTAACCGGGGCTAGATGGGGACATTTTGGTCCCCACAACCCGAAGGGGGCCATCTCGAAAGAGATGGTCCTGGGTCTGTCGGGGTGCGAGAGATATGCTTTTGGCAATCTCACCTGCGGCAACCAAGGACCCAAGGTGGCGTGCGTTTTAGTCGGTTCGAGTCCGACATAATCACCTACACCGGCTCTGTGGAGGTGGTATCCGTGGGGATTTATCGCACGATAAAAAAAAAAAATGGTATGGTTGCTGTCCATAGAGTTCCGAAAACCCGGTCTAACTACAAAATTTCGATATCAACTGTGAGTTATGGAGGTCAGAGCGCAGTCACTCCGTGGAAAATATCAAAAAGCGTCAATTTCGTAGGTAGACAGAAAGCAGACCTCAACTGAGCTGGGAAAAGACTCTAAGAGGCGGCGCAAGCGAGAGAGACTCGCGGATCATGCCGCCCGCGCGCGTAGGCATCTCGGGCGTCGGAGGGCACTGACTGACCTCCGTCCCCCATGAGCGCGGGCCTGGCGGTGATGGGTGGAGCCGCCTGTCACCCCAGCAGAAGCAGGACACGGCGGCGGCGTGATGAAAAGCGCGCCTCCCCATTACGGGGGCGAGTCGGTGACACCGTTGTCCCCCACAAAAAGGGAAAAGACTATATAGATGTTTATTGTGGTGCTTGAATGCTTGTAATACTACAGCTGCTATACCCTCTTTCAAGAAGGGATGAAGGGGAAGCAGGAGAAGCAAAAAGAAAACTATAGGAAATGCCTCACACTTCTCCTTACCGTCGATATTAAGTAAACGAGTGTTACATCATCCGTATTAAGTATGCAAATGCTTCAATACAAGGCACGATATAAACTTACTTTTTTATTTTCTTTTTATTCGTTTGCATGTTTCGTATAACAGAAATGTATAGAGTAAGCTAACGAAGAACGGGGTGGAATATTGTTTGTAGCTGTCAAACAAGTAAAGGAAGAGGTTCCATCGTGTCGTGTGTACTGAAGGTAAACAAACAAAATAGCCCACATACATTCTACATATTTATAGAGCTGTGTTTTATGTATAAAATATAACCGGGAAAATAAAACGGTATTGGTATTTCGTGTTCATCATCAAACGAAACATCCGAGTAATATAACGTTTAATATTTATATCCAGTGTTTCACCTGATGAATATTCTCGTTCTTAAATAAATAATCTACACGATTTGAAATGGAATGGTATTTTGTATATAATGGATATCTTGAGTAGCATTGAGGATATTGAAATTTGAAGTTATTTTGATTGGAGTGCGACTAACTTTGTATAATAAGGATGCACGGTGTATGAATTCCACCACGATTCTCGGAGTCTAAGTTAACCTCACTGCTCAATGACGGACTAGGCACATGCCTACCTCCTAGGGTTGGGCGGTCAAACGGCAGTCATTTCTGTAAATAATAACTTTCAGAATAAAACGTCAACTCGAACAAATAAAAATTACTTGCTCTCTCTTTTTTCATTTTCTTTCATTACACACATGGTCTCTTTTTTCACGTGCAAAGAATAGCAACATAAATCTGATCCAAAAACTTTGTAACTGTCTTCAATTGTAGATGGTATGTTGCCTGAACGAGATTTTGTAGAAAACCGCCGATCGATGGGACGATATATCGTTACGTGAGTAGCATGCATTAAGTGTCACAGGAATTTCGCATTTCAGGCCTCGTAAATTACACTAATATGGTACATACTTCAGAGTATATCGCGTTTCAAGTTGTCGATGGAATATATCAAGGATAGGTTGTTTGCATACTGCTTAGTTATGCATCTGAGGCTCGAGTATGTTAAGCAGAGGAATTCTTTAGCAAAACATATATTTCCGTCTTGGGTTCTTTTAACGGGCCATGAGCATATAGCGGGCAAAAGCATCTGTCGAAGCCGTTCAATTAATTTCGCCCCGTCTGATAGTTAACTGAAGTTGAGTTCAACACATAGAGGCTTTATTTTAGATCTTATCCTTTCTAAAATCGTGGATTTCAGTTTGATGGTATCGACAGATGCAACTTCAGGACTCGTTTGAAAAGTTTTCAGTAAAAAAGTTGTATTATTTTTATTCGTAAGTATTACAGGGGAAGAAAACATGCGGGGTAGGGTCTTTGCCGAATAAAACAGGAGAGAGGGCGGATAAAATATTAACCTTTGCCAACAAAGTACGACTCCACAGTAATTCTCTTTCAAGAAGCTTTTCACTTATTATCATGCACATTGGCGCGATATTGCGCGAAAATGTCTGATACTTTTTTAATAACATCCTTAAGAGGGCGGCAAAAGAATATTAATTTCCTTTGCCAAGTAAAGTTGGAGTAGCCAAGTTGTACCTTATCAGTTTGTTTATGGTACCTTTCCTTATTTACGCTGCTGATGAAGTAACGCCGACTATTTGGGCGCTCAAATTGTTGTGATTCGGGGTAAATTTGTTGATTTAGTTCGTTTCGCTAGATAGCTTGATTTTTCTTCGATATTTCCTTGCTTGATAAATACGTCTTCTTATTTTTTCATACGGTTGAAGAATCATGAATTCAGATAGACTTCACTACTTTTTGGTGTAAGTATAAGCGAAGTATTTAGGTAAATTATACTGGTGTTTTCTGAATAGTAGATATTTTTAGTGGTTATAATGTTCATTGTGCGTACTTTAATAGTATAACACTCACCGGGATATTCGGTATACACCAGTAGTTCCCAAACTTATTTTTCTCGTGGACCACTTTCAAAATGTTACTAGTTTCGATGGACCCCCTGCTGCTACATTTCTACCACATTCTTAAAGTCGCCAAAAAATGAAAAAGTGTCGCTTCTGAGTACTGTCCCTATATTCCGATAGGTAAAATAAAAACGAAAAATGGTACATTTTATAACACTTTATTTATTAAAAGAATAGAATTACAAGAAAAAATTAAAAAGGTAAGTCATAATTTTAATTAATGGGAAGGATGTATTTGGTGGAGTGTCAGCAAACGATCAATGTTTGGCTTTATTTTTGTGAGCAATAACCGCAAATCCCCCCGCTCTGTGATGTTTAATTTGCTCCTTTTTTTTGTTAAGAGATTTGAAACGGCACTAAAACTCCTTTCTACAAGGTATGACGAGGGAAAAGCTATTAAAAATTTCCTTGCGATTTCCCACAGTCCAGGATATTTTTCGGGTATTTCTGCTTGCAGCCAAAATGTTTGGTAGCCTTTTCTAAATTTCACCTTCAGCTCCTCATTGGTGCTTAGCTCGAGCAGCTCCTCTTGTAATACTACATTGGCCACTTCCGTTTCATCAAATGGATTTATGATCCAAGGTGGTATATCCATTGTCAGCATATCTTCAAACCTGGTTTTGAAGTCAACATGCAGGGCACTTAAATGTTGACTGTAGGTATGGATATCCTCATCAATACATTCTACCTGTGACAAGTTTGGAAATTGAGAGAATTCGCGCCGACTAATGTTTTGCTTCATTAATTTCAATTTCCCAAGAAAAGCCGAAATTATCCCCTTTGTTTTTATTAAATTCAGGCTGTCCCCTTGTAACTGCAAGTTAATATCATTAAATTTTTTAAACAAATCTGTCAAATACGCAATGTCTGTTTTTAATTTGATCAAGTTTTCTTTTAAATCTGGATCTCTGCTTTCTAGGAACTCTAATACGGAATCGAAAACAGAGTAAAATCTCGTTAAGCATGCACCTTTCGACAACCAGCGTACTTCAGTATGTAAGAGCAGTCGCTGGAAGTCTTCATCATTTTCGTCGCACAATTGAGCAAATAAACGCGTATTCAATGCATTGCTTCTGATTTTGTTGACAGCTTTTATTACAAAATTAAGAGATTGGTTCAACCTGTCACTTAAATGTTTTGCCACAAGATGTTGGCGGTGGATTACGCAATGAATAGCTGTAAGCCCTGGTATAATTCTTTTGAGATGAGTTATAAACCCACGATATCGCCCGACCATTGCAGGAGCTCCGTCTATTGCCACTGAAATAATGTTTGTAAATGGAATCGATTTTTCCGTAAAAAAATTGCTCAGTACATTAAATATTGATTCGCCTTTAGTGTCAGTCTCCAAAGTTCTGGCAAATAGCAATTCTTCGTGAATTTCTTCCTCCATAATATATCGGACATATGTCAATAATAATGCTTCATTACCGGGTAACGTTGACTCGTCCAGTTGTATAGAAAAATGAGTTTTTGCAGATGATTGCACAAAAAACATTCGATATCAGAGCTCATTTCATCAATGCGTCTTTGTACAGTATTGTTACTTAATGGAATTCTTTTTAGTACGTCAAATGGAGATTTGTGCAAAACAGTTTTTAAGACTTCTTCAACAGCGGGTAAAATTAATTGTTCTCCGATAGTGAGCGGTTTTCCACATTTTGCTATAAGTAATGAGATATTGTAAGATGCCCGCAAGCCATCATCGTTACTTTGAGCTGTTGAAGCGAACATACTGTGCATGGTGGGTCTCTTTTCATATTTTTCCTTCAATGTTTGAAAATATTTTAAATCTTTACCTATTTTATCAGTATGACACCTTTTTAGATGATCTTCGAGCTTTGATGGTTTCATAGAGTCATTGCTCAAAACTTTGTTGCATAATAGACACATGGGCAATTGTTTGTCTGCCTCTGATGGAACAAAACCATATTTCAAATAATCGACACTATATTGTCGACATTTTTTCTTTGCTGTAGCCATGTTTCGTGTCAGTTAACTTACCTGAAAAAAAAAAAATGTTTTTGTAACCAAGTTTTTTTCTGAATATAGGTATCACACCGCAGCCTTTGTCAGCACGCGGGAATAGAATTACGGCTTGTGAAGGGACCAACTAATAAACCGCTAAGACAAATACAGACGTATCAATTTAAAAGTACAGTAGAAACTCGTTTATCCGGCCCTCAGTTATACGGATTCGCGATTATCCGGACTACCAACCGCGACCAATTTATATGTACCTACAAGTCGAATTTATGCAAGCATGTACGTGTCGGAACTTGCATATTCCGCCCGCGCCGTGTGGGATCGCTACCCCGCGCGTTTCGTTATTGTATTAGTTCGTTTGCAATTGTGACCATCTCATGATGTAGCATTTTATGCTCTGGAAACAGCTCTCAAGTGGTTTGAAAAACAAACAGAGAGTGATACTGTGAGTTTACTACAACTGAAACGAATTCGTGATATAGCAGCAATGTAGAGAAAAAGTTGCTTACGTTAAATGACAATTACCAAATATTTTAAACCAAATTAAACTTATTACCTACTTATTTCATGATTACCAAATGCAAATTACCAAATACATACCTATTGTGAACAAATTATTCGTACATACATACCTAAATATTTTATTTCATGATTAATGCTGCAGTTTAGTATTATGTATGTAATCTATGAAAATATGTATGTACATACATACATAAGTAAGTGTTAATTTCTTCATAAACATTGATTTTCGTTGATATCTATGTATTTGTTATTTTTAATAAACACAACATTATTCTTCATACATTCGATTATCCGGATTTTCGATTATCCGAATGCCTATCGACAACAATTAGTCCGGTTAATCGAGTTTCTACTGCACCTAATTTACCACTAATTTTTAATACTACAAAAAAAAAACTCAGTATCGAATGCTGATCAAATTTGTGTAGGAAAAAATAAAAGTCGAAATCCCAAAATTGTCCATAAAAACCATAACTAACATCAAATCAATGAGTTCACGCTTAATTGCTCTGCAATATTGCTTATTCGGCCTTTTTAGAGAGGCAGTGCTTCTCTCGTGAAAAAACAATTGAATAAAACGTGCTGTGTTTGTCTTCAAATCGAAAGAGGACAATTAAAATATCCGTAAGTTACTAAGTCACCTATCTATACAAGCAGTTGTGATCAACTGACTAGTACACGTAAACAAAATACTTAATTACTATAACAAAAAAAAAGGTAAGTACTTACTTTTCTTCGGCACTAGCAATCACTGATATGACGTTTCTCACACCTTTTTTTCGAAATTCCGGAAACAAATGAATGAGTTTGCCTTTGGCATCAAGTATTTATAGTGGTGATCAAATTCATGTCTGAACAAGTTTAAGCATTGTCGGGCGGATAGCGCTTTGCAAGTCTGTACACGAAATTGTACGTAATATCATACGCAAGTTTAGACAAGTAACAGTCGCTTGCCTTATTAAAATATTATCTGCTTAGTTAGGTACTTAAAATAATGTAGGTAGGCCCTTATAAAAACTATGCTTGCTCTTTACTATTGACGGCCACTTTGGTTCAGTGGTAGTGGACGCTGCCTCTGAACCAAGAGGTCGCGGGTTCGAATCCCGCGGGGTACAAACATTTGTGTGCATGAACATGTTTGTTTGTATCTGTCTACTAGGTGTTTTCTATATACAGGGTGTATCGTAAATCGTTTAAAACCTCTTGGCCACGTGGTCTATAGGTCACCCTGAACAATGTTTGTTCTACGACTTATCCAATACAGACATTAAATTTTTCGACTTCCCATACAAACCTCGATCAGCTGTTTGGTCATTTTGTTAAAAAAAGTATTTAAGTATGTTTATCGGTTGTCTAGTACCCATAGTACACAAGCTCTGCTTAGTTTGGGACTAGTGGCTATGTGTGAATAATGTCCAAGAAAAGCAGATAAATTTTCGTGGACCCCCATTAGCATCTTATGGACCCCCATTTTTTGTTCACGCCTACGTAGACCCCCAGCAAGTCTCCCGTGGACCCCTGGGGGTCCACCTGGACCACTTTGGGAATCACTGGTGTACACCATGATCATGGCGCTTGTAGCAGCGCCGAAATATCGGATACCAAATAAAAACTATGAACATGGTAAATATCCCGGTGAGTGTTATACTATTCATGTTAATGACCATGTCAATCTCAAATCATATATTGTGCGTACTGCTAAAAACCGTTCAGAAAATCAGGATCCTTTAACTCTGAAGTGAAAACTTTGCTTCTAGGCAAGAGTGTTTCCATCTCCATAAACTTTTACAGTATGTTTGCTTCTAATTTAGACTCCCTAAGGGCTTCACCTTCTCTGTCAGAAGTATTTTTGTTAATCGACAAACAATCAAAGCCATTGCAGACGCATATAAACTCTTCCACAATACAGACGTTGCCTCGCTGCCGAAGTTTAGAGAGGATTATTTTTCTACTATGCCGCTGTTTCCTTGTTATTCACTAGCAAGGCTTACTAACAGGCGGGCCTGCTTGTTTTCCATTAAATATAATATTCTACCACTATTGGGTGGGATAACATTATATTTAATTGAATGCATTTATACAGCATTATGTATGATAACTATACAACCCGTCGCCTTAAAGACGTATAAGATGGGAAATTTGAATCATATTGGGCGTGTCTCGGTAGCCGAATTGGTCGAGGCATTCCCCCTGTAAGTTTTGCGGGTTCGAGTCCCGCCCGAGATGATTCTTCTTTTTCCCTATGTATTCGAATTATAGTTAATGTACTATCAAACGGGATAATTATTTCAACTCGTTACGTTTGACGTAACCCTTCGTTAAGTTGCACTATGAACATTTAGAAATGTAATGTTCTCTAATGGGTGTGAGTATGATTGATTTCTTCAATTATTTACAGACACCTGTTCTGTTCTGAAGCGTTCGCGGGTCAATAGCGATGGATAGCCCCATGCGTTAATGATATTGTCATTAATTTGTGGTGAAATACAGAGCGTAAGTGTTAAATACATAATTATTTAGAAAGGTAAGTAGTCAATGTCAAGTCTAATCAAAAGACCGATTTAGTAACGCCTTGTAGACCAGGAGACGAGCGCGAACCTAAAATATTTGAGGAGATGAAATTACACAGGGTACGAATTTTTGAAAGGCCCAGTGGGTTATTACTGCTATGACATAACACGTGATTTCAATGTATCATTTTAGAAATGTGATAATTTTTCGTCATTATTATTGCAGGACCGAGTGTCATCCATATGATTGTCACATGAGTTTGGCATGATTACGAGGTACATCTCGCCCTTCGGCAGTTGTGTACCTAGAGTGGCTAAGTAACTGTTTAATCATTAAGCCGAGACAGAAAATTCGGCACTTGGCAAATTTCCAGCAGCTTCAGCGGACACTAGTAACGCTACGACATATTGGGTAGCTCATGGGCACCTAATTAAATTAAATTTAGTTTTTGTTATTAATTTTTTAGGTATCAGTCTACTATACAAGTCGTAATTTGATATGAGAATAGAATGATTGACAATATGAGATTGATATTCTGACTATCATAAACATTAAAAAAAAATTGAATTGAATAACCGGCCGGGCAGCCGGTCCGGGACTCGATATTTTTCAGAACTTTGAATGCCTGTGAAATCCTAACTAGGTGTTTTTGTATATATAAGAGCGATACTGTAAAAATGTTTCTATTAATTTTGCGCACATAGTAACATTCTCTAATTTACATAATATTGAGTAAGACACTTTGTACTTTTTCACCTGATCGGTTTTTCGCCTCATGGCATCCTCAAAGGTATGATGTAAAGTGTCTTACGAGTCTTACTCAATATGTGTAGCAGATTCGACCAAGTTATCATCATCATCCACATAAAGACGTTAGTCCTGATTGCATCCGAGGCCACGGTGCCCTCGGAGCTCAGGGTCCGCCAAGTGCCATCAATATAAACAAAAAACAGTATAAACAGTTCTCTAATTTATTTTATTCTAAGTTCCTAACGATTGTGCCATTTGTTAACAGTCATAACCTATCACAAAACCTTATAAATACAACTTCTTAGTAATATTGATAATGTATTTTGCTCTGTACAGTAAACACTGATTGCTATACGCTTCGGGCATCACACGCTTATCCTAGCGTATCTACATACGTATGAAAAATTACAAGTATTTTGTTATAATTATAGCCATATTAACTGCTGATTAAGGTAAAGTTCACGTTACTGCAGTAAGTGCTCGGATGTGAACAACCCTCAACTTCTGCCAAGTGGCCCAAAGACCGCCGAGGAACCTTGAGTGAGCAAAGACCTCTCAACCTTGACCGTAAATGACTTAATTGGCTTGACATTTCAACATGTGATTCAAGGAAACTGAAAAACTGGGGTAATTGTTACTTTTTTTACCGAGGGGGAAACTTCTGGGATGTTATGCCGCACTCCTACCGACTAAAAACCCCCACGGTAACGCCCAGCAGCCTATGGTTGGGAGCCGTGGGTCGACCCCTGGTTTACGGCTACAATGCGGCCTCGCCTAGGAGAGTGGGGTAATTGGTACTTTCTATTGTACTAATATTATATATGTGGAAGTTTGTCAGGCTTGATAGATGTGACTGTTTCATAAAAAGGGCTAACTGGATCTGGTCGAAATTTGACACAATCAATCAATTAGCCATCGGAGTCCACTGCTGGACATATAGGCCTCTTCCAACGTTGGGAGGTCTAACTGTTTCCACGCTGGCCAGACGGGTTGGAACAGGATATTATTTCCAGTTTTCCGTTTATCGCCTCGTACGACACCCCACGGATAAGAAGGATACTTGTATTCTTTCTCGGATAGCAGCCCGTTTGGCACAGAGATAATATATTAAAATCTAGAATAGCACACAGTTTATATTTTGAATCAAAATATATTTCAGTGGAACGCAGGCAAAAGTCGGTTCTTAATAATGATATCTTAGAATTCCTAGATGTTTTCATAAATACAGTGCGCGCATTTCTCACTGCACTCAATTGGTCATACTCATGTTTTGGCTCTTAAATGTATAGTTAGCAATGAAAGTTTTTAAACTAACATTTTTTTACATTAGATTACAATTGTCACTAACTTCAAAGACAGGGGTCTGAAAATAAATTACACTTTAATTTATTTACTGTTTCACTTAGTGTTTAAGTAAGTACGTGAGTAGAAATAGAATTACAGAATTAGGCATCTGTCACCCCCCCTGTAGGTGAAATTGTACTTATTGCGTATCTACAAACTCGGATGAAATGTCGCGTATTCATAGTTTACTTTTCGCGTCCTTAGAACCTGAACCTGACTTCGATATTATTGTTTGTTCTCGATAAAACATGGAGTCATTCGAGTTAATGTGATAATGTGCGGTATTAAAGAAGCTTCATCCCATGCACACTCAAGCAGGAATGAAGTTCTCGCTACGGTTTTCCCAAGTTACTAGTATATGGGTTTCTTCAAGAAGGACATTTTATAGAAGGTTCCTACAGGACTGGCAGCAAGAGTGCGGTGCACCCTGGTGTTGCGCACGTCCATAGGTCTCAGTATCAACGATCCATAGGTGCCCACCTACATAGTAGTCTGTCACCTAAATGGAATAAAAATATGTAGGTACGTGATTTTACACCCTCTGCATTATCATTATATTAGATTATACTCTGAACTCTCCAGTTCGATTCCGCAAGCCCAAATTGAATTTTATTACGTAACTAAATTATAAAAATACGAGGGTTATTTTGACAAGATATTACAGAAGGCATACATTATAACTTTTTGCGTTCAGTGTTCAAATCGTTTTGGAGCGTAGTACAGAGTGCCTAATGGGAGTTTCGCACATGTTCGCATATTTATGTATAATATTAGAGCGCAGAAAGTGCGGGGAAAGTGAGTGTTTATTTGTCAGGAACAAGGTTCAGAATAAGGGTTTAAGTTTTATTAGTTCCAAGACTTCCGTGCATCCTGAGCAAAGGAAAGGGTAGCACCTCGCACCCGCAAGGGAGACTGCCCAATGTCATCTACGCCAATTCTGGCTGAGCCGGACGGACTAGAGGACTACTCGGAGCCCCTTCATGTGTCCCTCTGAAGCGCACACAGGAAAGCAGGCAAGGCCCACACTGGCCACCAGTCACTCCAGCAGAAAAAGGTCTACAGTGCGACACTAACGCTCGGTTGATGAAGATGCCTTTCTCAAACGGGTGGCTCCAATTTCGAACTTAAACCCGTCATTTCTTCCCAATTGCTGCATATTTTTCATTTCTTTTATCATAATACGATGTGGTGTTTAATTTAATTATGATGCAACGTAAGTATCCTCTTAACTCTTGCCAGTTTTGTGTGTGTATCACTGTTCTGTTCCAACTAGCTTTGGAATGTAAAACAATAAAACGAATGCACCAAATCCGTTGTTCATTTCACATAGTGTTTTGTTCCCGTACGGTACTTGCCTTACACTAAGTGAATAGTTCTGACTTTATTGAAAGTGCACTGATCGTAGAAATAGTCCAGAAAGTCTTTTTGCTTCTGAATTGTTTAAAGAGAGTATTCTGAACTTGGCCCGAAATTAGGGCTGCTTGGTCCGGAACCTACTCGTGGGACAACCTGGACACAGATTACCTAATAGATGCCCTGTATAACAGAGACAAGAAGCCTCTCTTCCTCCCAAAGGAAATACTGCCGCCTACGGCACATTTCAACCGTGGCAGGAGCCGACCCGTATAGGGGTATGTGATAATATGATGACATCTACTTTAATTATCACTGACCATTACTTGTATTATGCTAAGTCGAGTCTATTCAGACTTTAGGCATAAGAACTAGTAAGGTAATGTAATATAACCCTTTAAGTTTATTTCAATATCGGTAACAAATATGTCTGTACAGTCAGAATAAAAATAATAAAAGGCTTATTTAATACAAAGATAAGTATAAAACAAATAGAATTAATCTCAAGATTAGCATCGAAGGAGATTCAGGTAATTGAACGGAAATGCTAAAGCGAAGGAGCACGGTCCTCGTGGTTTGGGTTCGTCTTGCGGTGAAACGGTATTATTAATTTGAGGGGCCACGAAAAAAGCTGTCAGCGAATTGTATTGATTTTTCACAGAACTTGGGTAATATATTCATCTAGTTGATAGTTTTAAATAAGTATTTTCAACTGTCCGTGGAAAGATAATACTTTTTCATATAAAGGACACGTCAATGTAAGCTAAAGGCAAAGTCTCGGAAAGATGGTCACTATCGGAAACATGTACCATGTTAACAGTGGTGACACACAGCTTGACGGCCTCATCAGATGCCTTTTCACGCCCCGCTTAAATGACCCGGGTCTGTAGGAAGAAGGAAGCATGCGAGCTGGCAGTTCCAGGTCTTAATGATGCGGCATAGGAATGAGTCACTGAAACGCTTGGTTTTAGAACGTATATTCTGCACCATATACGGATGGCATCTTTGCCCTGCAAGTGTTGTCCTGTGAAGCAAAGGAGAGGGTGCGACTAATTGGAAGAGCTCATCACAACATTCACCATGGTAGATACGGTAGAATACTGCCAAAGACGCAACATCTCTACGCTTCTACCTCTGGCGAACAAAAAGAGCAAGATGATCATTAGTTTAGTATTGTGCCCAGTTGCATCTGAGGCTTTAATGTCGGACTTTGATTTGCTATCTGACTATTGCCAGATACTCCCAAATCTAAGAGGAAAGCATGCACCAGAGCCCCGTTCTCTATTAATCGGTGAAATATCTGTGTGGTGATGGAGAATGACTACAAGTATGACCCCCCATCGCATCCAAGGGGTGCCATACGAGGCGAATAACGGAAAAATACGCAAACGATATCACTACGAGAGAAGGAAAATTCGAAATAAAACCCTGTTCCAACCAGTCTGGAGAGCGTGGAAAGAGTAGGCTAAAGCCTCCCAATATTAGGAGAGACCTATGTCCAGTAGTGGACTGCGGTAGGCTAACTGATTGATTACAAAAATAGTGTATTTAAGTATGTAGATAGTATTCTAGATTAAAAAAAATACTTTATTCATGCCATATTCCGTATACAAACACGTCCTTACACAAAACAATGTGGTTAAGGTAATACAAAAAATGTAATAAGCTCTGGCTTCCAAACTAGGTAATCTTGTGACTTAGGAGCCAGTGTTCTGCTGTTACTGCTACACAAAACCTTTCATTAAACATGCGTGTCATTACATTATTATAATATAAGGACTTAATGGCATAATGGCAATATGTTATAATTAAAAAATATCAAAGCAAAGAAAAGATTCCTTAACACAAGTTATTTAAGCTATGCTTACCATAGGTCTAGATAGCGTTGTGTATAATATTGTGGAATATAATACCTATTCAAAGTCTAAAAACAATAGTCACAGTTGTACCGGCTAACAGTTGAAATTGAAAGAAAAACAATTTCAAAATAAACAGAATATTCCAAGTACTACATATTCACTCTACTGAAAAGTAAAATATGGCGAATCAATACGGATCACTAACCTGTAATCCTGTAGCTGTGTTGAAATAATAGTATTGCAAAAAGCTTTCAACTTTGTTGCGACACCATTGTATTAAGGTTGGCTTTCCACCAGACATGTGCTATGCTACGGTGCTATAGATACGTTTAATATCCACCAATCAAATTCATCGGTCCACATAAACTGCGTGTTATAGACGTGTGCTGTGGATGCGTACTGTGAACGCATGTTAGGGCTAACATGTGATTGACACGATTGATCTTCACTTGTACATTTTACTCGCTACGCTACATAGCATGGCACAGTGTAAACGGTCACATGTCATAGTTTTATAGCTTAGTTTTTACATCCACGTAGCATAGCTGCATAGCACACATCTCTGGTGGAAAGGCATCCTAACACTGTTCTTGTATGTATGCTATATTAAGCCGTACTTAACGAGTTCATCGGTCAACCTAGTAAGGGGTCAGTTAAAGTCGTTTCTCCTTCTGCATTTACTACTTTCTTGCTAAATGTTAATTTTCCTAGATTGAACTCGTAAAACAAAACAGCCGCATTAACTTGGTCATCTAATCTCCATGGACATTAAAGGAAACACATTATTCAAATCCGTGTAATAGCCTCCCTAGAGAAACACTTAGCGTGTGTGGGCGCCATTTGCATTCTTAGCGAACCCACCAACTTGAACTCGTAAAGGTAACGTGTGACACAAACGTAACTCCATTAAAATCCAGATTATAGTTTAGTAAATTTAATGTAGGTTCATTTAACTCTCTAACCTCTATTATACAAAATTAATAGGATAATACTATTTTATCGTTAAATGTAATGATTTGACTTGGCACTTTGTTGTTACGTGTTGTTCGAGTGCGTAAAATGCTCTACTATGGCTTAAGGTGATATGATTATAAGAGGCTCGATGCTCAAGTTAAGGTTCAAAATATTTTTGCCTATTTCTTGAAGTGGATAACCTCGGACGCTCGCTACTATATTGCACATCAACCCTGTCTGTACAACTCATAAGTAATTTCATAAAGTAATTTCAATCTCATCTAACATAGAAATAAGTTGGTAAACTCTGTTTACGACACTATAATAGCTTTCCTTTTTATTTCAACTTAGTAATAACGTCTAGAGCCTATATTATTCTCAAAGAAGTTTTAAAATATTATAAGTATTGTAGTTAGTATTTTGTTACTTTAATATAATTTCTCAATTTATTCAGACTAATTTTATCAGTTTGTTATTATTTAAGTCAATTTTTTAGCAAAAATTAAAACAGCTTTGATCCGAGTACTATTTCTTTGCATTGAAGTCAGTGTTTCATTACCAAATAATCAATACAACCGTCATCATGGCAATTTAAAATAATGCTCTAATGTGTATAAATATATGTATGTGTTAAAAAATAATGTGTTGTTAACTATATTTCACTGTTTCACTGATTCCGTGTTTTTTTTTTCTTATTTTGGTTAAAACATGCGATCGGTTTCTTAAACCATAAGCAGTTGTTTTGAGAGATGCTTGACGTGTTAGGCATGCCCTCCCACTGTTAGGCTGCCTTCTTTTTAAACTCTCTCAGAGATTATGTTTTAATAACAAAATATTAGTTCTGCCTATATTTACATTCAGCCAACAGATAGCGATTTAATTTTGTTGCTACCGTAAATTGTCTAAAATGTAGTATTGTCGGGATACTATGGGTATTTTATTGCAGCTTTCCATAACATAGCTACATCGTGGTGATTGAATTATGACTTATGATTCACTGATATAATTCTAGTGAAAGTAAGAGTGCCCCAGGGTACTGTTTTTGGAAGATGACAAATAAATATTGTTTTTTTATGTTGCTGTTAAAAAAGGTTCATCAAGTGCTTTATTTTTTTTAAACATTGATTTGACTGCACTGTTCAGTCGAGTAATCTCTAAGAATTAAAAAAAATACTTTTGTCCCTGAGATGAGATTTATCGTGTTACCAGCATTTTGTTTACTCACCAGTGCTCTAACGCTCCTTTTATACCTGAAAAACAAACAAAATTATTAGTGAATGACTTGATACTGTAGTATTACAGTAAAATTTTAAACTAGATAACTTGAAAGTAATTAATTTAGATACCAACTACATCCTATGGTTGCCTGTAAGAGATTGCCTCAGTGCGATAAGGCCGCCAATTGTCTACCACATAACCTGTACCTAAACAAAATCCATTTGTTGTATATTGAATTGGTGAACAATAAAGAGTTCTTTATTATTATTTATTATTATTCTAACGACTTCCAAAGACCTGACGCAAGTTGCTAATATCTATCGAACCGATTACAGTAAAGTTAATAGCCTGCAGCTTAGGTATAAGTTTCGCTTCCAAAGCTCTAAGAAGATACGCTACGGACGCAACTCACTTCGGAAGCATTCGTCTTACATTGGAATAAGGAACCTGACGTGAGTAGATAATGCACGATTCACCGTCCTGAATTCTGAAAGATATTGTTTTAGTTCTGTGACATATTTCAAGAATATACAAAATTGCAGCTAGCAGCCACGTTTCGTGGTGCCTTGCTACGTGGGAAATAAATGTCTGGCTGTATCACTTCAGCTTGGCTCCGGTAGGTAAGATAGACCGGTCCGAAAAGTCACGTCAAGATGACATGCCTGTCAATAATCACCAGCCAAAGATACCGAAGACCGTGTGAAATGGAAGAAATAACAGATAACGTCAGAAAGCGAAAAAGCTACATAAGAGCATAGGATACCATAATATGCGTTTGATAGTATTCGGCACTAATAAAAAAAAAAACAAAGAGGCCAAACATCATTGATTTTATAAATGGAACTATGTGTGTCTTAGGTGTATGAGTGTGTGTATATGGTAGTGTATGCAGTCTCTATGGCGTGTATATGAATAAGTTGTTGCGTGTTGCAATACGAGTTACATTTTATTATCATTTAGAAATAAGTAGACATATTATACTGTTCTCATTGTACCTATAAAACATGTGCAATATATACAACAGTTAATCAATATTTTCATGTTTTATAAAAAAAAACAGAGTGTGTCCGCTCTTTTCATGGCCCTCTACGGTACGTGACCAGCCGAACTATGTTGGTCAAATAATATTATCTCATGCTAATAATTTCGTATACTGTTCTTTGTGGAATTACAATTTAGTCTGATTGTATAGATAATAACATTCACAAAATATTCTTGGCCTACTGCCTACAAAGCAAATTGTGCTTGTTACCTTTATTATTATAGAGCTTCTTTCGAAATTATAACTTTGGAATAGTGAAGTCTTTATTTATCCGGGTATTATTCTCAACACTAGTGCATTCTCAGAATTAAATAGAATTTAATTGCTCAATAATACGGTAACAAAATTGAAATGTCAATTGTAAGCAGGTGGTTTGAATTAACTGGTATTTTGTTATCTTTAACTTTGAAGTATTTAAAAAAAAAATCTACAAAGTTAAAGTCTAGAAGAACGAGAGAGATCGGGAAGAATACGCGCGTAGAATAAAAAAATGTAACCCTTCTTATCTGCATTTAAAAACTGTAGCAAAATACGACAAAGTATTTTGTTCCTTTGCTCTAACCCTTAAACTAATACATGTCACGAGGGACAGCTATTTGTCTTGTAAATGACTCTGACCGGAACAACACGCAGACACTTGTTAAAGTTTAAAAAAGCAATAGAAGGGGCGCCGCCGTAAATTACTTTTCACCAAGTCACCCTTTCAGTGCAGTGTTTCTTTAAAAACAGTGTCCAGTTCTTAGCAAAATTCCTCCAAGCAAAAAAAAGAGGTTTGAAAAACCACAAATAAAGCTTTGAACTATAGTCGAATTTTGCTGACGTTTACGGGGTTGTTAGTTTTTGATGAAATGACAATAATGTTGTGACAAAAGTGTCAATCCTAATAAAATCATTCCTTGGTTCTTTTTTTATCCGTCAAGAAAGTCATGACAGTTTGAGGGTGGCGTTGGTGCGCCATGAGTGAACGAGAACTGAATGCATCACTATTTATACATTGAATATGGTATCATTATTTCATAAAGCGACAATAGCTGCTGGCAATTTACTTAGTTTAATTAAAAAAAACCACTTTACAAAAAAATATAGCAATGAACAACCAAAACAGTTTAAAATAAGAAAACCTGTGCAACCATAATTTTACTTTTTATGCAGACTGTACTATGACATTAAAGTTTTACCACAGAACAGATAATAGTACTAGGTTTTACACAGTTTTATCTAATTAACAGAAGTGTCATCGGGTCAATTGTTTTTTAACGATTCCTTACGTGGAAATCACCGAAGACAGAATGCTTGAACTCTTCTAAAACGAGTGTCTGTAGTTCCATAAAACACGCCTAGGCAACGTACACTCAGCGTCAGAAATATCTTGACTGCAAAATGTCTCAAAATGTTCTTAAAACTAAGGTATTAAGAGTAAATCCTACTGTTTATGTATATAAGTAATTGTGTTATAGCCTGAACTAAAGTTTTATGTATATCAAATATCACAACAACCCGTTAACAGGAAAGGGGAATGGATTTAAGATGATTTTGAAGATTTTGTTCATCAACATCAATCTGAAGCTGACTGTACAGCGTAAATTGAAGTTACAAGGAAAAATGTAGATATCTAAATCATTATTGAATCAATCGTCTATGAAAACATCATTGTAAAACTCATCTTAGTCATTGTACAGCTGTTTTTTTATCAATCATATTTCTCGCTCGTGATATGGTAAGAAGCTACAACTGTGCTGTAAGTAAAGCATACAAAGTGAAGGTCCCCCATTAGGTATACGTGAAAGCCAATAGTGACTAAGTGTTCCTTGTTAAATGCTTTTGCACGCACCGGTAGGATTTGGGTTTACAGGAAGACGAGTACACGTATCGGCAAGGAATTCAAAGTAAGGCAAAGGAAGTGTCGAACACTAAGTAAATATTACTCGCGCTGGCAGCTATTATCTCAATGACGATTCGGCAATAGTTTATTTGGCTTCATATAATAGGTGTCATATATCTCAGAATAATAATAATTGGATATTCTACTCAATAGTCAAATTAGTTACTTTTTACTAAACGTCAAAACGAGGTAACTTGTATGAAAAAAGATTTAGTGACGTCATAAAATTTAATAGTCAAATCTGTTACTATTATAGGTTGGGTGGATGATTAAAAATAAATAAAAACTATAAAATAAGAACCGATGCTATTTTTACCGCTCTTTACCATTTTTAATTTAATAAGCTTGGTTATATAATTTATTTTAACTATAGGATAATACCCAATTTGTTAAACATCTGCACCATAATTAAATAAACTCTTGTATGAAACGTTATACGGTAAATTGAAGTCTTGGTACAACGATTAAGGACATAAGTACAAGTACATACACCGTCATGCTTATGTATCTTTTCTGTATACAAATTGTGTAAACAATAAATAAATAAAAAAAAAGATAAAGGTGTACAAAATAATTATAATTATCTCTATCATCCGATGTACAGTTTTTTTCAGGTGTACGGCTCTACACATTTCTTAGCTCTATGACAAACTAAAAGGATACTCATAAAGCTGTATCATATTACGTTCTTTTGTCACTAAGTGCAATAACGGCGGATATCTACTGATATTTCTATTGGTAAATTCAACCAGGAGTTTGGCTTTTTCGGCTAAAGTTACTTCGGCAGGTTATTTATTACAAAGAGAACGAAATAATTCCGAAAAAAGCAATATTATTAAATTTAATACTAGTTTGGATCTAATTTGTAGAAAACTAATTCTCGAATAACAGATCATTCAATTATAGATTAGGTATCTTCACTGAATAAGGAAAAGTTTAAATAACCAGTCAATCGGAAGAAGAAACAAATTGAATATTAGTATTCACATTTATTTCCATTGGACGTTCAACTACAAAGGGCAAAGCTAGTTTGGAGCGCTCCTAATTCGTATTTCTCTTGAGCAATAACTTTGATTAGTGGAATCTTGACAGCCGTAAAGCCAAATTCGTAAATTATCTGACGAATCAATCGCGAAGTCACAGTGATAAACATCTTAATAATTTGTACAGAGGATTCCGTTGTTAGAACACGTTTAGATATAAATTGTTACGAAGTAATCGAAGTTGAACACTGATGTTAAGTTATCATTTGACGATTTGACGAATGAAATTGAAAGGTAATATTTGAAATGCTCTCCATCGATATTATTTTAATACGCATTGTAGGAAAGTTATACTAAGTCCAAAGTTAAGGGATCTGCCAAGGGCAGACTAGAGAATTGAAGGTGAATAATATTTATTTAATCTTTCGTTCCCATTTATTCAGTCTCTCTATTCCATTCACTCATTCCGAAATACATTAAGAACGAAATTTACCTCAACAAGATATCTACAACGTTGGTAAAAAGATTTAATGTTTATTGAAGGAACTCCTCCAAATTAAATTCTAGTTTTAGCCATTTAAAATCCGCTACAAGAGAAGTTATAATTCGGTTTGATTGTTTAGGTATTGTTTCAGCAATTAGTGTTTATCTTAGACTTCCACCCGCATAAACAAGCGAAGGTGACCTAAGGAATTTGTGAAACCATTTTGTAGTTTTCTAGCAACTTATATAAGTAAATTTTATTCGAAAAAGAAAACCGGCCAAGGGCGAGTCGGACTCGCCCATGAAGAGTTCCGTAGCAGCATAGCAGCATAGTAACATAATATAAAAGTTCTTGTATTATTTTTGACTTGCTGTTTATGACGAATTAAAAAAAACTATTTACTAGATCTCGTTCAAACCAATTTTCGTTGGAAGTTTGCATAGCAATGTATATCATATATTTTTTTTTAGATTTATCATTCTCTTACTTTAGAAGTTAGGGGGGGGGGGGGGGCACATTTTTCAATTTTTTCGGAGATAAGTGGCTGTGACATACGGACGGACAGACAGACAGACATGACGAATCTATAGTGGTTTCGCTTTTTGCCATTTGGCAACGGAACCCTAAAAAGACTAAATAAATATCTGAACTGGATTGAAGTGGCCGGGGTATCAACACATCTCACATCTTTGCTTCGTTTGGTTGGCTGATAACATCGTCATAGTTGCGGAGTTGCTGGAACAGCTACACGAAATGCTGCACAGTCTAAATGATGCTTTTCGACGCGTCGGCCTCGCTCGGTGTAAACTTGGATAAAACCAAGATAATGTTCAACGAACATGTAGCACCGAGACCGATTGCCATAGAAAGGGCGACGCTCGAAGTTGTCGAAAAATATTACATTACAACTTTGAGAAAGAACTAGCCAGATGAATCCAACTGGGTTGAGCAAAATTTCGCAAATTAGTTAAGTTGAATCTTCTCTTTTCCCCTACCGTCATGGCTGAAAACAAAGGTCTTTGACCAGTGATCCTCCGCCTTCCTTATCAAATAATTCCTTTTTTAGGTCGTCAGTATATCAGATTGGGGAGCATCCCACACACTCATATTGGCCACCGCTTCACGGAAAATATCAAAGTATGGCTGGTTCGTATTTAGGCTGATTAGCCGATCACAAGATGGGAAAATGCTCGAAAGAGGAGAACTCTAGTCCTCATTTACTTCAACGGTCATGGCTACAGCAAATCGGTAGATCACTGCCGTTTACTACTTCTTCAACTTGCTTATTCTACGAACTTTGTTGGTAACTTTAGTTGTTTGTCAGAAGACCTCATTACGTATTTTATCTTTCAAAGAAACTCTAAATATAACTCGCTCTATTACGCCCACCTGCTGTTATGAAAGTTATATGTATTTCATTAGGGAATGGACATACATACCTACTGATGTGTCTACTTACACAGAGTAAAGAGACGTGAAGTTTCATTACCTAACGTATATGAATTCAGTGCAGACAGGGTTATCAGTTCTTTTTTTGTTTTAATTGGTTAATAATTTGGTGTATTAGTACATAAAATTGTTTACCAACCAAGTAGTAGATTATAAAAATAAATTCCATACAAAAACCTTTATAGAATCGATAAAAAATACTACGTGTATTTTAATACTTGATTTATCCCGTTGTTAGTGTTAGAAAAAAAAACAGAAAATATCATGTGTGTTAAAATCATTTATCATTTCGTTTTGGTAAATCAATTTTGAATGGAAGCTTGTCTTTAAAAGTTAGTATTTATTAGATACCTTATTATTTTATTTTTAACTTTTTGGTTTTAGTAATATCATCGTAATTTTTAGTTTTATAACAACTGCACATTGAAGAACAGAGCGGGGCACTATTACTGCTGAATATTGAAATCGGCTAGTAGAAAAAAAAGAATATCATGGACACCATGTGATTGCAAGAATTTATTTCAATAATAATAATAATCATTCCATCATTAATATACATCTATGACAAGATAATGACAATGTAAATTGTGTGACTTATCTTGGAATGAAGGTTGATCAAAATTTCTCCTGGTCACACCATATAGACTACCTTTGTGAGAAACTAAGAATACTACTGGGTAAATTTTATCACCTAAGTTTCAGAGTACCAACTACCATATTAAAATGTTTGTACAAAACATTAGTAGAATCCATTATAAGTTACGGTCTTGATTACTATGGGTTAACATTTAAAACCTACATAGATAAAATAGAAGCATTTCAAATTAGATTTTTAAAACTATTAGTAAATAATAAAACTAAAACTAATTGTAAAGATAATTATAAAAAATTGTTTAAAATATGTAATATACTTCCGGCTAGTCTAAGTCACAAATATTTATTAGCGGTTAATCAACATAGCAATCGCGAGCGTAGCTTCCCACTTGTGTCGCACACTGTTGGCACAAGGGCCGTCACTACAGGTAAATATGTAATCCCTAGGGTTAACAATTATTATGGCGATCGAACGTTAAGCAAACGGGTTCCATATATGCTGAACAGTTTGCCTGTGAACATCAGGTGGGAGACAAATAAAAGTAAATTTAAAAGACTGACAAAGAAATTTCTATTCTATTGAATAATATTAAATAAATATCAGTCCATATATACCACTGTACAAATAAATAAACCAATAATTATGTTCCTATCACAGAGACTCAACTGAGTTCACAGACAAACTGTTCAAAACAGTTTTGTGAACCAATAGTGAATGCAACACGTATCAATTGTATGATTAGTAAATAAATAAAAAAAAATAAAAAAGAAAGAATCATGCATGACACAGCAGCCTTTGGTGGCAGCCCTAGCGTTGCTTCATACAATAAAAAATAACAGGTATGCCTACGCGTGAAAGAACCAAAGGCATGTCCTTTTTTCTTTATGAAAAGTCATTGTTTATAGCTCACTTCAATAAAGGAGATTCAAGGTCTCAATTCTTTGGAATACTTTACTAGCAGCTATTGAGCTGATGCGTCTGAATCTAGAGATTTTGTTTTAAAAACATACACATTGGGTGCCAAAACAACATCTCTCGGTAGTCTGTTCTACTCTCTGACATACTTATTTTTTTTATACAAGTCATATCGTATCCAGAGTAGAAAGGGTCGGCGGCGCAGAGAGAAGAGTGGCGATTACTCCACCGAGAAGAGCGTAGCTCTTACGCTAGAGGGCCATCTCTCTGGTATATTTTTGATCATATCCCTTATATAAGTTTAGATTTCGGGGATTTCTTTTCATTTAATTTACCATGTTTGTTAAAGAGATTTGATCCTTAGGATTCACACTATTGATTGAATGCCATAAAAATACAGGATGTTATTTTTTTTGGTTTTACTCTGTTCAATTACCGGCTGTGTTAAGAAAGCGAACTTTCTAAAATCTTTCAATGCAGTGTTGTTTATTTAAAAAAATAAAAGAACCTTTGAGTGAAATTCGCTATCTCTAGTATTTAGAATACTTCCCCTGTAGGTAAGGTCAAAATCTTCCAGCCTGTAAGTATATTGGTAACACCCTGTATAGTAATACCTACTAGCTGACCCGGCGAACTTCATACCGTAAATTTTTTTCCGCCCGCGTGTCGTCCAATCCCGTTCCCGCTGTGCTCTCTAGTATATTAAACATGTATTACTTTCTTCTTGAATTACTCTTATCTATTAAAAAAATCTGCAAAATCTGTAGCGTAGTTTTAAAGATTAAGCACACATAGGGTCGGACGATAGCGTCTTTGCTTTAAACTATGTACCTAGTGATTACCTCCATAATGCTACAGAACATCGAAGCCTTTAAAACCGATCGCTCCACCTCAGTGCTATTAAAAACCTTTTAGCTCTTTGTTTACATAATGTATTTTTATACGAACGAATACAGATTATGTAAACAAAAGCCATATGCGTTTGTGGTGTTATTATCTGTAAGCAAACTTGATCAAGTAAATATTAACTTTGGTTTAACAGTCGGGATGTTTCATACCGAATTATCGCAGGAAGAATCCGAATTGAGCTTTTGTTTGAGTTGGTATACATAAAATGTACCTAAGTACTTACTTTAGACATGCAGTGTAGTGTATAAGGCAACGTGTGAGTCGGCAAAACAGTCACAAGTTACGTCTAGACAGCCATTGGTAGGTGAAAGATAAGTACATGCTAAATTTAAGAATAGATGTGATAAAGATGGTTTATTATATTACTCTAAGCAGCAGCAACTCTATAAAAAGCAACATATGATTTGAGATTGACATGGTCATTAACATTAACACTCACCGGGATATTTACTATCGCTCAGCACCTGCTGGAGGAAGGGTCGAATCACTGGATTGAGCTACACAGCCCTCAGATTCGCTCGACAGAACGCCACTACATACCCAGAATGGTGAAAGAAGCAATTGAAATTAAAAAATACAAGAACTTCAACCGGGAAGATGGGTTTCAACTGTCGAGTGTCTGGCATCCAGTGATTCGAATGTTCACAAGACCTACAATTTTAAAACCCGTGCGAGTCGATTCAGTAAGTGTGGTATGTCAAAAACGCGATCGAGTACAGTGCGAGAACGCGGGCAGTGGTAGGGACGACGCGCGTCATAAACGAGTGCGGAAGAGGGTATACAGATACGGTCTGCCCAATAACAACTAGCTCAGCGGTCGTCAGTACACCGTGATCATGGCGCTTGAAACAGCGCCGAAATATCGGTTACCAAATACAAATCTATATAAAAGCAGCCGCATAGCCGTTTGGGGTCGAAACGCTGTGTTCGTGGGGTCCGAGCGTACGGTCCCTTTACAAAGAAATAGCAAATCTGCTGGTCGATGCTTCGCGCGACCAAAGGGCTGGCTTCTTTTTGTACAACGGATTGGCATTTCCATACGAACTTCTATAGCAGTCGTTACGGATAGTTGGAGCGGTAAATGTCCGATAACTGGTCTAACTGCGGAACTGCTATATAGCCAATGGGTTGTGGAAGTCAGTGGCAGTCTCTTCGTGGAAAATATTGGTTTCAAAATAGACCGAGAATAACGCAAAGATGATGGCTGTATTACCTTTTAAATTAAGAACTGTCCTTTGTTGATATAGAAAGTACTATGTAGGCTTTAATCTTTGTTAGGCATCTATGACTTGAGAAGTCGAACAAAGCTGACGTCATCTGCATTAAAGCCTCTGAGATTATTCCGTATTGTACTCGGTATCTTCTAGTTAGTGGAAGCAAACACGAGTGCAATTTGCCCAAATTCATTAACGAATATAGGTAGGTAAGTTGTTCTAGACCAGGGTTTCTCAAAGTGGAGTGCGCGTACCAGTTGATCGTGCACCCCTCGACAAATTTTGCGTTATATCGGCTGTCTATAATTGTTTTTTGCGTAGCAAGACAAGAATAATATAGGGGTTTAAACAAATTGCTTGACACGAGTATGTTTTTACAATAGAGACACTAATATGACGTGTTAAATCTCAATCTATCGGATGATAAAAAGGGAAACTATAAACTCTATTTGAGTCTATATATGTTGCAAGGTTATTATAAAAATGAAATAAATAAATTACCAGTTCTGAATTAGGACTGAAATTGAGGAAATGACTTTATTTCTGTTAACAAGCATGCCCATATAACTAAATGTAACGTAATGAACTCTCTCTTTAGTATTTCTTTTCAATAAAGTATAAACAATAAAGTGTAAACTCACTCCTCGCACAAGCTAGTGAAGCTTAGTTGGAGGTTTTATAGGGAATATTAGTAATTTTGATTGCTAATAATATTCTGTATAAAAAAGTATATATAACATATATTTGTTGCAAAGTTGGATTTAATAAAGTTAGAAGATTGAGAAACACTGCTCTAGACAATAAGAGCAAAGAAAAAGAAAACCCACATGTATAATAAATCCTAAGGAAGGTGAAAGGTAATGACATCCCTCACATTGGGTTTTCGTTTACTACTATCACACGGGGCCGAGTACAATGTATGGACGTATATTAAGGAGACTGTTCTTATCCCTTGGGAGATATGGGCACAATCTGACATCATTCGGAAAATTGCTTAATCAATTTGAACATTGGGTTCATTTATATTAATTTTTATTCGGGTAGAATCGAGGAGAACTCGCCATTTTGTTCTTATTGCAACACTACATAGTCGAATTGCTACAAATCATTTATTTATATAACCTTCTATAAAACTACAGACTATTACACTACATTGGTAGTTTGAATACAAAGATCTACCTTGTGGCTTGTTGTGTATGTATATAATCTGGACTTAAAAAAAAAAATCAGCTGTAGGTGATTTAATGGCGTGAACCAGTAGTGGCGATTTCGACCACTTTAAGTTTTTATCTCTTGAGCTTTTTCGTTCGATTTAACTTAAGATTTTGGTCACGTGCGACTTTTTACAATTTTATGGTTGAAGAGACTCAGGAGACATGAGTAGGTATTACAATTTATTTTGTTTTCTGTGTGTGTCTGTGCTTTCTGCCTTTAGGCTAATCTGTTATTCTGCTAATCTGGGATTATCTGCTGTATATGGTCTACAGTATCTATTTAAAAACTTGTGGGTAGGAATACTACTCGCAGAAAGTCAAGCGGGAAACGTAAGGTAGGACGTTCAAACTAGACTTACGAGCTGAAAAAGGGTGCTGCGAAAGTCTGAATGCAGGTGGTAGGACGTCGGGTGCTAGAGTGGCTTATTATCCAGTGGTGGATTGCATTACTCTTATTGAAGTAGAAACATTAACCTTCATCTAAGTTGACTCAAATTGTAAATATTTTCTCTCTCTAATATTTGACTAGATATTAATCTTTTAGTAAACACGCGTATCAGGTGAAAAAAAGCGAAAGTAATAAATGAAATGTCAAGTTACGTGACTGATAATAATGTAACTAAACTTGTCACACCGGCATGAAACTTGTGACATCTGTCATCGCGCGACGTCTAGGGATGGGATATTATTGGTTTAATCGATTAGTGAATACATTTGCGGTAATACTATTTCGGAATTAGGTACTCTTTGGTGCGGCATAGGAATGAATCGCTGAAACGCTTGGTTCTAGCAGGTATACTCTGCACCGTAAATGGATGGCATCTTAGCCCTGCACGTGTCGTCCTGTGAAGGAAAGGCGAGGGTGGGACTAATTGGAAGAGCTCGTCAGAACATTCACCATGGTAGAGACGGTAGAAAACTGCCAAAGACGCAACATCTCTACGCATCTGCAAAGGCTCGAGGGTGTTCGTGACCTCAGGATTCCCAATAATGCGGACCGCACGTCGCTGCAACCTGTCGAGAGCATCTAATAAGTTCTTTGCGGAGCCGTCCCTGAGATGTGAGCAGTATTCGGCTGATTTGATGATACTCTCGATATAGTTTTTGTTATTCAGTTTGCAGCGAACATCCATACCGAGGATAGTGAGGTGATCCTGCAGTGGCAGTGGTGTGCTCTGAAGAGTGGGAAGGGGAAGGAAAGAAGATACCTTTGCTGTAAACGCACATGCCTGGGTCTTCTTGGCATTGAACTCGACCAGGTTCCTAGCGCCCCATTGAGAAATGTGATCCAGGATCCGGTCCAGCTCAGTGACAAGAAGCTGCCTTTTTTCCGCGATATCAGACTGCATGGCCGCAGGATGTGCGTAATAACTCCCGTGTAAGGTGCTGTCGTCTGCATAGCAGTGAATGTTTCCGTTACAGAGCATGTCATTGATATGCAGAAGAAAGAGAGTGGGAGATAAGACGGAACCCTGCGGCACGCCAGCATTTACCTGCAAGAATACATCACAAAGGACGCGAATACGGCGCCCGTGCAGGAAGCTTGCAACCCAGTTACAGTCTAGGAGGCAGCCCAAAGGCTGGTAGCTTGGAAAGAAGCGATTTGTGCCATACCCTATCGAAAGCTTTGACGATGTCAATACTAATTGCCAGTGACTCACCGTGCTTCTCCATAGCCTCACCCCAAAGGTGGGTCATGTACGCCAGAAGATCACCCGTTGACCGTTTCGGTCTGAAACCGTATTGCCAATATATTTTCAATATTTGTTCAAAAAACGGATATATTTTCAATATTTGTTAGACAAAGTAGGTAGGTACTTACCTACTTATATTTTACTAGCCTCCAGCTTAGTTCGCGTGGATGTTGGTTGACGCAACCACACATTACTTAATTTATTTATTTTTATTTATTTATTTATTTATACACTGAGACAATATAACAACAACAACAACATAACAATTGTCTTTATTGTACACCAAAGATAAAACAATACAATACTTAATATCAATAATATAAGCTAACAGTAAACACCAAAGCGCTTATAATGTTAGTACGAAATATAACTAATGATTAATTTGAATTACGGCATGTAAATTTATAGTTTTATACAATTATTATAGGCATTATTATCCTTTATACTATATTAAAGACTACATTTTGGAGCCGTCCATTTGTACATAATAAGATGGCGGTTCAGTCCTTTCTCAACCGCTAAGTATCTCTGTACCAAGTTTTATCAAAATTGGTTAAGGCGTGAAAGCTAAATGACAGACATAATTATTTTTACATATATAATATTAGGTATAGGAGCAGCACGAACTACTCCGATTAATTATGAACTCTTGGCCTAAATAATAACTCTAGTGAAGTGTCGGTTTCAACTCCGGTGAGCTTCATTAAAAAATATTCTTTTTTTATAAAGCTTTGACTAAG
The DNA here is from genome assembly GCA_914829495.1 of Eilema sororculum. Classification (NCBI taxonomy): domain Eukaryota; kingdom Metazoa; phylum Arthropoda; class Insecta; order Lepidoptera; family Erebidae; genus Eilema; species Eilema sororculum. Next base: position 8,748,376 of record OU618553.1, on the reverse strand, counting down.
GACTTCCTGTGAATGAATCTGTGGGGCTATGGTACACAACTAATGCCCAGATAAAAAGACAAAGGCATCGCCGTGGATGGAAACCGTAGATAATTTCTTTTCTTTCGTTGACAATTCAATGACGTACTCATTTATGTGCTGAAATGAGACACGGTAATTAATTTAAAGCTATTAAGGATTATTTGCGTGTTGCATGCGGTGTCGTACAAGGCGACTAAGGGATAGGGCTGTTTAACATCAGACAAATATTTTATAGCCCAGACTCAGCCTCGATGAACGGCTTGAGTGAACAATAGTGCCCGGAAAGCGGCTGTAGGCTCACCACCTATTTACACCACCTATACTGAGGACCGAATCCAATGATTGGTGAAACGAAGGTCCCCGGCGGCTGCGGCGCCCTATGAAGCGCGCCTCTCCATTCCGAGGGCGAGTCGGGGACACCGTTGCCCCCCCTCCCGAGGAAGGCCAGACTGTAAGGGATGGCCCTGGGTCAGCCGGGGTGCGAGGGATATGTCGAAGACAACCTCACCTCCGGCCTTGAAAAAAAAGTGAAATGAAGGTGTTAATTCGCCTCTGCCTAACCCTCCAGGGATAGCCGAAATTTCGATGTTTTTCTAACTTAAAAGTTAGCATAATAAATGCTATAAAAAATTCATTCAAATGTTTGAGCGAAGTCATCAAAATTGAATGTTTAAAAATGGTTGAAAAATCATTTATTGTTTCCAACAGTTCGAAAAAATGTTGGTAGATGGCTCCACCGTCGCCTTTAAAGACGGATATAAACAGAAGGAAAATTTGAAATGATTCAGGTGTGGCTCAATAGCTCAGTTGGAAGAGCATTCCCCCTGTAAGGGGGTCGTGAGCTTAGGTCTCACTTGAGTATTTCATTTTTTCCGATGTTTTACGAAGTATTTGATATAATATACAGAACAGTAAAGTAAGAATCGTGCTCCGAAATATATTTTTCAGTAGCCAAAGCGACAAATATTATTTGACAAAGGTGATCCCTTCAATATATTCTGCAGATATTTTTAATATTTTAGTATTGTGCTTCTTTTGTTAAGAAAGTATATTTGTAACTTAACCGTTTGTTCTTTAGCGATTCTTTTGTTTACATTATATTAGAATACGGTCACGTTTCTCTGCTATATTTTTGTTGGTTTAAAATGCTGCACAATTTTTTTTATTACATTTTTTAAATTAATTTACATATTTTCAGGTGATTCATACGTCAGAAGACTTCCAAGGATTTCTATCTTTACTTGGTGCACACTAAGACTACATTATTCTGTTTTAAAACGTTTCTTCTCATGGTTGTAACATGAATTCTAGCCTTCTAACCTAATAAGTATCGAAAAGTAACTACAAAAAAAAAACACCACATGCCACAGACACACACACACAGACACACACACAATAACACACACACACAGACACGTCAAAGTTATAACAGCCCGTCGTTTTTGCGTCGGGGGTTAAAAATTAAACCAGTACGCCTACCATCGGTAACGTATTAAAATCTAATTTTCGGGATTTTGGACTTTCGGGATTCTGAACTTCGGGCCTTTGTAACTTCGTATTTTGTACCATTCTATATTTGATCGCGACTCACCAGTGTGTCGCGTCCCATAGTTTGGGTGAGGATCTATTAATTCATCCAATCTTTCGCATGGTAAATGTTTACGATGGTGACCCTCTTTCCGAGACTTTGCCTTTAGCTTAACATCAGGCGAGGTGAAGTCAAATTGACGTGTCCTGTATAAAAAAAAAAAAAAAAAATTATAATAAGTAGTAGTAAGATTAATATATTTTATAATCGCCTTTTTGTCAAGAAATCTGTAAATCTGTGAATTTCTGTGATATATTGGAAACTATTAATAAAGAATCCCCCAAAAAACATATATCAAATCTGATAAATTATTCATAAGTTGATAATTATCACTTCTGTCCAAACGTAGGCGTGGACAATAAATCAAATAAAAACAACGGATTTCTAACCGTGTAATATATGTAAAACTAATAAAATAAATATATATTTAAAGATATGTGTTATAAAATTCCTTTATAACATCGCCGGCTATATTGTTTGCCAGCGCATTATGGTTGTGCTATTTCTTGCATGAAAATCTGAAGTAACTTTATGTTTCTACGTAATCACTACATTTTACGACAAGAAGGCCGCGGCGGATGCGAGAGTTCTTCACGCGATACTCAGTTCGCATGACTCCACACTCCACATATACACCCATCTTGTGTGTATATTATGTAGCTTAGACTAAAAGAATAACATAGACGGAACGTATAGAACTAGCAAGTGAAGCCGCAAAAAGGAATACTAAAGTAGTGCTATCTTGTTCGCACTCTTTGTGAGCACGCACGAATATCAGCGAGCTGGCACTACTTTATTTCTTTTTTTTTTATTTATTAAGAATCAAACAGTCATACATAATTACATTTTAACAGGACACTTTTTTTAATAATAGACCTATAGTTTCCTAAATTTTTAGAACAAGCATGCAACCATCCATTTATTCATTACCTACCTATAGAATTAAAATTTTGAATACCATAAATAATTTATTAATCGTCGTACAATAATTGCCACAAAATAAAAGTTAATAATAATAATAATTAAACCACAATAATAAGTATGTCAATAGTTTAAACAGAATAACAATTTAGTAATTTATACACAATAATAATTTTATAATTTAAATATAATAATAATTTAACCGCAATAATAATTCAAAAATTTTATAATTTAAACAGAATAATAATTTAGGCACAGCAATAATTTAATAATTTATACAAAATAATAATTAGGTACATTTTGGCACAATATATTTTGATAATATTAACAAACTAATAATTGAAACACATAATAATAAATTTCACATTCAATGGTTAGTTTCTTGAAATGTCCAATTAGTATTCCTTTTAGCAGCTTCACTTGATTGTTCTGTACGTGGGGTGCGGGTTGGGTAACATTCACGTTGGCCTCCCCGTTTCTTCCTCCTTTGGACCGCGGTTCTGGGGAGTAGAAGCGTCTTAGGAGCCCTGTTGGCTGTTGATGAATAACCCGACGGCCGACCGCATTGTGCGAGGAGGTACCAGGCCCGCGGGAATGGACCCGTTGGATTCCTTCCATCCAAACAGCCCTTTAGAGGGCTAGCCGACCCAGGGGGTCGTGGTATGGCGGGCCTCCAAGACCCGCGGGGAGGGAGGGTTCCTCCCATCTCAACAGCCCTTTTGAGGGCTACCCGTCGCTCCCAGTATCCCTCTGCTCTAAGAGGGAACAGGCGAGACTGCACGCACAGGGACTGATAGGCACTCGTACCATCGTCGGTGTTGGGAGAGTTGGCTGCTCCCTCGCGTCGCGTAACCTCCGAGATATCGACAACGACCTGAGTGATAGCCACACGCGACGAGGAGGAGTCTTAAGAACCCGACAGTGGAGTCGAAACCTGGGGACCTCTACAGCATTTACCCCGCTTCCTGGAATGAGCGTCACCCAAGAAGTGTATATTTCGTCTTAAGCTCGTGGGAACACTATGTCTCTTTCTAATACACATAAAACCCCCCTACCTAGCGAAACAGTTTGCGCGGAGATCGCGTCCAATAACGGCGACGGAAAAATTTGAAAAAAGGAGCAGAGCAAACAGCCCGGTGGGTCTGCAGACCCAGAAATCTGCACGGAGGCGGAACTGCGAGAGGAAGGTTTATGATATTGGCCTTGTATGGAACACTGTTTCTTGCAATGCCATTAGGTAGACCTTTTTAAAAGTTTAGATACTAAATAATGGGTACATCTAGAATAAAAGAAAGTTATTTATAGGTTGCACAATAAAACAAACTTAATAAAAGATTCTTTACGTTTATCCAATTAATGAACGAATAATAACTGTTTTTTCCTTAACGTGGCCTTCCATGGTCCACCCACATTAGGTATTCTTCCAAATGTTCACGAATTTGTATTTTTTATTAGTTATTTATAGAGAGTTATAAAAAGACGAAAGTTTACCTATTATAAAAGCTTTACTTCAATAAAATGTTTCGAGTCCTTACAATATCAATAAAGTTTTAGTACCTAACTTACCTATTTATTATTTGAATGAATAGTAAATTATCCTATCATTTTCATTCATTCAGTTGAAGGTAGTTTGAGTTGTCTTACAAAACAAAACATTTAATCCATACTTCCATACTTAATATTATAAATGCGAAAGTAACTCTGTCTGTCTGTGTGTATATTACGCTTTCACGCCTAAACCACTAAATCGATTTTGATGAAATTTGGTGTAGAGGTAGATTATACCTTGAGAAAGGACATATGCCTTGTTTGGTCGCGATATCCGACATCCACGGAGCCGCGGGCAAAAGCTAGTTTTACATATAGCAAAAATAACTTCATTAAAAATGATTTTTACAAATTTTTTTCAATAATGCCTAGATGGGTATCAATAGCTACACCGATTCACCCCCACCCCTTACCTCTTTTTTTCGGAGTGCTTCTATGTATGTAGGTCTTATTCAGAAACAAAATAAAAAAATCAACTACAACCCGTGTAGACGTAACTCTATTCAATTTACCTACTGTACCTTGAAATCCCTTTGAAATGAAGGTATATGGCCCCTTAGAGTTGCTCTCAAAGCATGACGTACGTTCACATAGCCGGGATTTTTGTGCCAGCCTCCCTAATAATAGTTAACTCTCCCAACAGCAAACGTAGCCGTAAAACTAGAGGTATTCTGAGGTATTCTATTACCATTTCCCTTATGTATTGACTACGGGATTGGCTGCTATGCCGGGAATTCTCCATTGTGAATTATTTAGGTAAAGAAGGACTTGGCGGTAAGTGGATTACTTTTTCTTTTGTTAACAAAATATTCAGTGCGATTGGGCTTGTCTAGCGCAGACGGGTGATTATGGATTCCACTACGGGATTATCCTTGCTTCCGGGTAGCAATTTGACGTACCTATACTATGTATAAAAAATTATCATGGATAAAAAATATCAAAAGTATGTATAGTAAATGAAAGTGAAAAATTGTTTAGTATAATACGGTTATACAAGGTGATATTATAATCGTTTCGGAAAAATGACTTTGGGCACAGTGTCCATAGCAAAATCATCTCGAAGATTAAGAGAAGAAGACTTTGGCGAAAGAAAAAATATTTCTTTTTGATAATGTAACATAACATAACATAAACTCACGCCTGTATTCCCCGAAGGGGTAGGCAGAGGTGTTAGCACCCACATTTCGCCAGTTTATGTTTAGGTCCCAATGTAATAGGTGGGCGAGCCTACTGCCATTAACCGGGCACTTATAAACCTGCGATAAATACACACATAACTTCGAAAAGTATCGAAAAGTCATTGGTGTGTGCCAGGTAAACCTGGGATCGAACCCGAGACCTCGTCTCAGCAGTCCATTACCCATACCACTAGGCTACCACTAGGTTTTGATAATGTAAATAATAATAATAATAAATATTCCACAACATTCTACACAACGCTATCTAGACCCATGGTAAGCTTTTATAGCTTGTGTTATGGAATCTAGAATGCGGATAAACATACTTATATAATCTTTTTTTTGTAAATACATACATATTATACATAGAAACACCCAGACCAATACAAATAGCCATATTCATGCATACAAATATTTGCACTGAGCGGGAATCGAACCCGCGCCTCCTGCGTGGCAGTCGCGTGCACTACCGCCATGCCACGGAGGAGGAGGAATGTATGGGAATAATGTTCAGGTGAAAGGAAAAATGTATGGGGATTGTAAAAATAATTTTTGCTTTCACTAAATTAATACTTCCAGATGATTTTGTTATCGAATATGTGCCCAAATTCTTTTTTTTTCGAAAGGACTATAAAATCACCTTGTATAGTTGATGAATATTCTAATCATAAAAATGCAAAGGTAGTCAACCTAATCGTTTGCTCGCTCGCACAGTATAAATTTTGTTGTAAATTAAAGTATGTTTTGAAAAAAAAAAGGATAATTTAGTTCTAATACAGTTCACTGAGTTTCTTACTGTTATCTTCTCAGTAGAACCAACATACCGAACCAGCGAAAGAACCATTTGCTAATGATTTATCTTATTTAATATTTTTATATTTCTTGACATGACTAAATGACATCATTGTAAAAATTTCACATTCATATGCGCTCTTACGAATCACTGAAGGAAAACTTTAATTATTTTTAATTTCTGTATTTCGTCCTGTTGGGCCGAACTCCAATAGGACGAAACACTGAACTTGTCTTTATGGTGCCTTTACTGAATAAATGAAATTGAAGCTTTGAGTATGAGTAGTTTCTGGTGGTAGTGTATTTGCCAGTCATGGCTGGAATAAACGCTACGAGTTATCGTTGCGATCACAGAAGAAATATGTGCGCGATATTTTCTAAAGTTTACGCGAATGTCACTCATTGACATAAAACCACTTTTTACGGATTTTATCGCGATATATTTGTTATTATTACTTTTTAAACCGACGTTTCGGCTGCTTTGCAGCAGCCATGTTCGCGGTGTGGCCCATGATGGTAGTTGTCACATAGTTTGAAGTAATAATAACAAATATATCGCGATAGAATCCGTAAAAAGTGGTTTTATTTCAAATATGTGCGCTTAAAAAATTCTAAAACCCATAGTTGTTAACCCACACACGCATCGATACATCGGTGTATGTAATACGGTACTTACAGTACTATCGTAACGATTTCTCGTCAAAACCCCTCACTATAAATTGTTTTAGAATAGTTTATCTTGGTTGTGGTGTTATACCTAACCTACGGAATGCATTGTAATATCGTGTATCAGTATATTACAAACCAGTATCGTGATTAAACAATATAGGTTGCTATATGATTGTATCCATATATTATATTATATTCCACAACATTCCACACAACGCTATCTAGACTCATGGTAAACATAGTTTGACTAGCTTATGTTATGGAATCTAGAATGTGGATAAACATACTTAAAATCCTTTTTTTTTGTAAATACATACTTATTATACATAAAAACACTCAGACCAATGCAAAAATACCCATATTCATGCGTACAAATATCTGCACTGAGCGGGGATCGATCCGCTACGCCACGGAGGCTGTCCTAATATTAATTAATTAATAAAATAATTGACTTTGTAATCGCATCCATAGGAGGAGGAATAAAACTGTAAACACTAACCATTAGTTACTTAGGCTGGATGTTTGTTTACTACCTTAGTTGTAGGTATAAAAATATACACCGACCTATTTACCACCCGTTGAGCGAAGGCACATTTAGTGTGAAGCAGGTGATGAGTCGAAACAAAGGCACAAAACCTGCTTATTAATTTACAAAAAAAAATCTAACATATTATCATAAAAATTGCCAATAATATATGTTATAGCAGATTTTATTCTTTTATATAATCTCAAATTTAAATTTATGAATTGAATAGATATAATAATAAGTTTCAAAAAGGTGAGTATAATGTGTCCATCTGTCCATTATCAAATAGAACAATATCAAATGTCAAAGATATAGGATATCCATATTATGTAAGTATATTATTGAATCCATAATTGAAAATTAAATTTTAATCAATGTGTTTTATATTCAATGAAATATAATAAAAAATAAAATTAACTAAATTAAATTAAAAACTAAAAAACGATTACTGAAATAAACTAAATAACTAGATAATTTGATTAATCTTGACTTTTTCCTTTTTGTATTAATTTATTTAAATAAATATATTTTAAAGGGCACGTCAATTTGAATTCAGGCGCCTTATGGTAAGCTAAAGGCAAAGTCTCGGAAAGAGGGTCACCATCGTAAACATGTACCTACCATGTTAACAATGGTGGCACTCATATTGACGGCCTCATTAGACGCCTTTTCACGCCCCGCTTATAGGACCCGGGACTGTAGGGAGAAGGAAACACGTGAGCTGGCAGGGAGTTCCAGGTCTTAATTAGGATCATTAATACTTGTATCTAGCGTCTGCCGTATTAATACCACCCAATTTCAAGATGAAAACCTATGCTTTCTAGCACATCCTCCGTCAAACAGCAGGTATTTTTGACTTGGGCCTCTGAATAGCTGATAAAATACCGTCCTACGGGTCATCATCATCATCCACATCTTAATATATATAAATCTCGTGTCACAATGTTTGTCCTCAATGGACTCCTAAACCACTTAACCGATTATAATAAAATTCGCACACCATGTGCAGTTCTATCCAACTTGAGAGATAGGATAGTTTAAATCTTAATTTAGCGATAAGTGACATACACGCGGGCGGAGCCGCGGGCGACAGCTAGTTGTATATAAATATTAGATATTTGTGTCTGTAGTCTGTTACTTGTATTGTTAAAAAGTTCTAACTGTATTTACCTATTCGTAAAAACTTGTAATTGGCCTTCTTGTACCTAATTTCATATTTTAATTTTATTTAATAGCTGTAAGTTTGTTTTTTAAAGAATAAAATAAAATATATAAAATAAAATAAAGATGTTAGTCCTGATTTCATCCGAGGCCACGGTGCCCTCGGAGCTCAGGGTCCGCCTTCCGGCTCTTCCTCCTCCACTTCACACGATCTTGAGCGTCCAAGGTAGTGAGACCGTTTGCACGCATGTCACCCTCCAAGACGCCAAGCCAGCACTTCTTGGGCCTACCCCTGCTACCTGGACCCGGTGGGGCGCCATTGCCAGGCATTTGTTACCCACGTCCTACGGGTATCCATACTTAATATTAAAATGCGAAAGTAACTGTCTGTCTGTCTGTCTGTCTGTATGTTACGCTTTCACGCCTAAACCACTGAACCGATTTTGATGAAATTTGGTGTAAGGGTAGTTTAAACCTTGAGAAAGGACATAGGCTATGTTTGGTCGCGATAACCGACATCCACGCGGGCGGAGCCGCGGGCGGAGCCGCGGGCAAAAGCTAGTATTATATAAATAGTTACCTATAACTATTTCTAAGTGAAGCAAGAACGGAGCGTTAGTGTAAGTAATATTAAACGACCAGCAAATATATCGCCATTGTACACTAATAGCAGTACTAAGCACCCGTGTAAGGAGTTAACGTTACTTATATACCTTCTAAGGCCATTTAAGGCTCTATAGAGGAAGTTGAGGCTTGCACAGTAACTTGATACTGTCATTTGTTGTACTGAAAGCTAACATGCGCGCATAAGTCCTACATGTACGTGGAAATAGTATCTTTGAGTAAACGTTGTTGAACAAAGTGTACGTGAGATTATTTTAAATAAAATGTTGGTAGCATCTTGAAAGGAAGAAATAATAACTCGTACAAGGTCTTACATTGAAATTAGATTTTGTATTTTTCCAAGAAATAGTTTTATATGGCTAGTTCAATCAATCAATCAAATAGTCTATTGCAGTCCACTACTGGACATAAGCCTCTCCCAATGTGCGCCATTTCTGCCGATCCTCCAACTCCCGCATCCAATCTGTCCCAGGGGGCATCCTACCTTCCGTTTACGTATTCGTGGTCCCCACTCTAGGAGTCGTTTGCTCCAGCTCATTGCCATGCCTGGGGGTGATCGGTGGAGCCGCCTGTCACCCTAGCAGAAGCAGACCGCCGCGGCGGCGCAAAGTGCGCCTGCCCGTACCCGGGGCTAGATGGGGACACTATGGTCCCCACAACCCAAAAGGGGCCATCTCGAAAGAGATGGTCCTGGGTCTGCCGGGGTGCGAGAGATATGCTTTTGGCAATCTCACCTCCAGCAACCAAGGACCCAAGACGACGTGCGTTTTGGTCGGTTCGAGTCCGACATAACCGCCTCCACCGGTACCGTGGGGATTTTTCGCACGAAAAAAAAAAGCTCATTGCCATTACATTGATATGTGATGTGAGTTTAATACAGTTAGTATTGGAATAGGTAGATTAACATGAGATGCTGGAACAGGATCAGAATTCCAGCAGAATGAAGCCACAGGCAACAACTAATGGTAGATATACTCGTATCATCAGGATCATCCTCGTGTTAATTTCGGTCACCGAGGCCTCCACCTTTAAATCCTTTGTCTACCTTAGGGTTGGTGTACATCAGATCGAACATACGACGTGTATAATCCGCTGCATAACGCCAAAACGGACAAATGTATGATATAACTTTCAATCATTCACACTTAACCGATAACGCTTTCGATCACGACTTACGCTCGACGCATGTTCCGTCATATGACGTGGTTTGTTTTTTCGGCTATCTTGGGAGTGACTTTCTCTTAAAGACCCAGTCTGAATTGTGGTTAGGAGGAGCTAGCCATTGACTGAGTTATCCAGTCAATGGCTAGCTCCTCCTAACTACAAATTCAGACTCTGTCGCCTATATAAGTTCTCCGTCTAACGACAATTTTTATAGCAGGAATCGTATGTCTCTTCAAAATTATTCAAAAACGTTGAGAAAATAATGTCACGAGAATTTGAATTTGAATACAATGAAACGTTCTCTCATCTATATATATAACTTCTATTCATCTATGAAGCGAGGGCTAATATCCAAACATTCGCATACTGTTAAGGAATTCCAATTATCCTTTGAGGCCCGGTTAGCAGTATTAGGGGAAATCAGATTTAAAATATTCACTTTCTAGGCCTGTTTTCGTCTGAGAAAAATGCCTACGACATTTGGATAGATCCCAAAGGAAGTGTATACAAGTATTCTGGCGTCACTGTACGGAAATAGAATCTACCTAACTCCTACACCAATCACAGGAAATTCTTTTAATATTTAGTAAGACACTTTGAACTTTTCTACTTAATTTTATTTTTCACCTGAACGGTTCCGCCTCACGGCATTCTCAAAGGTATGAAAAAAAAAATTAAGTGGATTAGTACAAAGTACTCAATATGTGTAGCAGATTCCACCAAGTGCCATCAATCAACACTATAAACAGGATTCTTTTAAATTCATTTGTGTTATTTGTTAAGGCTCTCTGATAACAAAAATAAGACCTACCAGATGAGCGTTCTTGTTCAAATTCATATTCGCTAATATGTTTTTAAAAATAGATCGTTGAACATACTTTTTGTAAAAATTTGGCAAAGTCTTTTAATCTGACGATGAACTATCCCTAGACTAGACAAGTGACAATTCGTGAGCCGTCGCCGTCGCGTCGTATTGTAGAATAGAATGATGAATGAATGGGATTGACATATTTTGAAGTTTATGACAGTCATCGACGCACGTCAACTGACATTTATTTTGACCCTACTCAAATCTAGACTAATATTATAAAGCTGAAGAGTTTGTTTGCATGGTTGAACGCACTAATCAGGCACTACTGTTTCGAATTGTTTTTCTTTTGTGTTAAATAGTCCATTTATAGAGGAAGGTTATAGACGATATATCATCACGCTACTACTCAAGGGAGAAGAACGTTAGATAAAAATGTCAATAAATCCGGCAGATTCTCATGTATTATTTGAAAATCAATACATATTGACTTAAATGGATTATACTGGGTTTCGAAGGTTATTCAACGCCATACATTGATCAACCTTCTATTCTACAAAAGTATTGTTAAATGTCTAGAGCGGGTGTGGTGTAAAATGTATTGTCAAAATCATTGTCGCTGACTGAAAACAGAATGTCAAAAGTCCTCAATGATATTTATGGCAAATTTATCATAATTAATAAATGACCAATAAATTTACTGATTATACTATCGCTAGCAGTTGATGATGATTTTTTTTAACAGCAATTATTATTGCTAATTGAGGACGGAATGTCAAAACTCCTGAATGATAAGTAAAATGTACTGTCGTCGCCAAAAGCTTTACCTTTTCTGTTGAAATATTATAATTTACGACAACGACTGTACAATTATACATGTTCATAGTGTTGCTTCATTGTATACGCCGAATATTTGCGTAATTAGAGTAATGTATCACTTGCAACTTGGTTGAAAATTCTGTACAATACAAACATGTAGTTTTTCTCAACTTGTTTGTTTAAACAGGATAAGATTATTAATTTAAGCAAAAAATAAATAAATAGTCGACAACTTTCTACACAAGCATAACAAGCGTCGGTAGCTTAGTGGTTAAGGAGTCGGCCTTACGATCGAGAGGTCTCGGGTTCGAATCCTGACCATTACACTACCGCCTTGAACCCACTCCTAGCACAAGCAATTTAGCTTAGTTGGAGAGGTTAGAGGGAATATTAGTAACTTCGGTTCTAATATTCTTTAAAAAAATATATCATGGAGACGTATTTTCCTAATTGCATTCGAGGTTGAGTTTCTACTCCTCCACTTTATGCCATTGGCACGCATGTCACTCTTTACGACTTCAAGGTCATTAAGCAATGAACTATAAAACGGCTAAGATTTCCCTTAGCAAAGCTTGTTAGTTTTACGACCAAGACCAGTCTCCAGAGACTAGGAGAAACCCCAGTTTTAAATGATTCAACTTCGACATGTGTAGCCTGCTATCCATATTAATATTATAAATGCGAAAGTAACAATGTCTGTCTGTATGTTACGCTTTCACGCCTAAACCACTGAACTGATTTTGATGAAATTTGTAATAAGGGTAAATTATGACCTTGAGTAAGGACATAAATCGGGAGAAGATTTATTTTCCCTATGTATTCGATTAGAGAAATGGTTTACAAAGATATTATAACATAAATATTATGTAGATACTTATTAAATACTTATAGACTTATCCTTTAAAATTCGTGTGCAGTTTCTAAATTCTTAACAACATTATTTAGATGGGTGAGGTAAGAAGTAAAGCAAGTTTAATTTTTATCAAATTATACGTGGTTCCCTTGAGTAGCGACAGGATACTAATTAATATTTTTAATCAGCATAATTATTTTTGGTGGGAAAATTAGTAAACAGAATTTTGTTGATTCACTGGACTAAGGCCGTGTTCTCAATGGTAGCGGCAGTAGCGGCGCGGTAGCGAGGCGGACATTCTGTCTAATGAATTCCTACTCATGTCTCCTCACCACATAGATAATAATTCAACATGATGATGAGGACTTAGCTTAGCTATAAATTGGGCATGGTGTGGATTTATCTACGTCGACGGATAATTCAATGCCATACACAGACCTGCTGCCCAACACCTTATTTGGATTGACCACCAATATAGCTCAATTCATATATCTCGGACCTAAAATGTGCTCAAAATGTGCCCTTTACGCGCATTACAGGGTGCTACTGCGGTGGACGAGCTCAAATTCACCAAGTATAGATAATTACAAAACAATTTGCACGCGCTAAAACATTTTATGAATAAGGCATTAGGAATTTCAGGCATAGTGGGAAGAAGATATTTTAGGATTCAGGCGAATCGGGCCTAAGTATTGAATTCAGACATCTCGGGAAACAGACGGTTTGACATTCGTTTATAAGTGCAATCAGGCATTTTGGGAATAGGTTGTACTCGACCGGACCTTAACTTGGTGTAGTTTTTGAACCCGTTCTTTGTTATATGTTGACCAATTTAAATTCATCGGCTGCTCACGTTACGAATGCGATTGAAACTCGTTTTAAACAGAAAGTAGCTTCAGATCGTTAATATAGAGACCAAACTTACCTTAATAACTTATTTGTGACTCATTTAAGCCTTTAGTCACATTTTTAATTACACAATTACTCCGAAATCATCCAAAGAGCGGATTACAATACAGCTTTGGTCAAACGTACATCTACAGTGATTTGTTTCAAAAATCACTAATAATCGCTTCGCTTATCGCTAGGTGTGGTAACTCGTGCCAGGCTCTAAAATAATTACTTTAGCGACTTACCACTGCACCAAAAATCCTGGCCGAAGGGTAAGGTTTGAGTTTTGGTAGGGTAACCTTCGAAGTTGACAACTTTAAACAAACAAATCTTAGAGAAGAATCTTTGTAGATACCTCAATGAGGAGTTTGAAATCTACGGAACGAATAGAATTTTTAAGTGCTGGGTAATATAAAAGAAGGTATTCTGTGCAGAGCTGGAGAACGTTTTGTATAACCTAAACTTCAAACGAAAAATTAACAAAACGAGTTGCTTCTGTGCCAAGATTTGTAAAGCTATTGTTGTGTGAGTAAATAGTAAAGTCCGGACATGCTTTTCTTTTTAAATTAAGACTAAGTAAACTATAGATACGTACTGTCAACTGAGGTGACTTTGTGACAACTATAATAGGTAATTTTTGAATGAATTTTTTATAGCATTTATTATGCTAACTATCAAGTTCGAAAAACCAAAATACCGTCGCCCTTATAGACGGATATAAAGAGAAGGAAAATTTGGAATGATTCAAGTGGTGCTCAATAGCTCAGTTGGCAGAGCAATCCCCCTGTAAGGGAAAGGACGTGAGTTCGAGTCTCACTTGAGCATTTCATTTTTTCCAATGTTTTTCGAATATAATAGGTAACTTTGGGACAATTTAAAATTAGATTTTTTCAAAAGCTACAGCCAAACACAAGAAACAGATAGAGTAACTATTTATGCTATCGCTTGATGGCACTTGGTGGAATTCATTGAACTTACAAAATTAGTAGGTAGTTATAAAATTTAGAATACTAAGTATACTAAATTTTATAATTACCCACCTGTGAAAAGTGTTAAATATCGTAGTTTTTAGGAATTAGAATATCCAAAACCTTTGGTACACCCTTGAGAATGCCGTAAGATGAAACCGGTCAGGTTTAATAGAATAAATAGGTACTGTGGAAAAAGTACAAGTGTTCTCAATAGAGTAGCATTTCCACGTTTGAAGAAAGGGACGATAATTATTGTTTATTAATAAAAAAATCCCACAGTTACCAAGTTGTCACAAAGTAACCGTGAAGCTTACAGAGAAAATTTACAGTACAGTCAATAGTTCTAATCAAGGAAAAATCTTAACAAGTCTACCAATCGCATTTTCACGCTACCACATCGAGTGAAACCACACCTTTATTTACTGAATGATTACTAAGAAAGATATTTTGGACCAAACATCTTGGCGGTAAATATAAAAAGAAAGGTGTTCTAAATAATTACAGGATTACGTCCGAAGGCATAATCTTCAGGGTTAATTAAAGCAATATCTCAAGAGGATTAACTGGCCAGACACATAAATTTTGCCTACGTTCATCTCACTCTAATAATTACGAATTGACGAAACGAGAATATACACCATTGCGAGCGAGGAATTTTCGTTTTGATTAGTGTTATATAATGTCGAATACATTGGGAAAAATAAATCTTCTCCGGCGAGACTCGAATCCGCAGTGTTTCCCTTACAGGGGGAATGCCTTGAACAATTCGGCTACCGAGACACGCCCGATTGTGATTCAAATTTCCCTTCTATTTATCCGTTGTTACGGTGATCGTGGAGTCATCTACCGATCTTCTTACGAACTATCGGAACCAATGAATTATGTTATAATCATTTTATAACATTGATTTCTGATAACTCCGCCTAAATACTTGAATGATATATATAGAATGTATAGTTAGCATACTTAATGCTGTAAAATTCATTCAAGTGTTGTATAGAAGCGATAGAAGGATATAATATAGTGAAACTGACGATGAATATGATGTTCGGCATTTTTTTTCTTTGCTGCAATAAAGTTTTCTACTACAAGTATAATTCTACTAAAGCCTATGAATACTTTACCAATGCACTTGCTCTTTAAGTGAGGTATCTAAAAGCTTCTGTGGAAACTGCATCAGCTATAGTTTATTATCATCAGGCGTTATACATTCCTATCCTTCATACATATTTAAATTTATTAAAATAATTCGAATACATCGGGAAAAAATAAATGCTCAAGTGGGACTTGAACCGTCGTGGGGTTTCTTCTCTTTTCGTTTTTGCTTTCACGTTCACGTCACTTTCATTCACGATATAAAGGGAAGGGAAATTTAAAGTGATTTAGGTGTGGCTCGATTGGAAGAGCATTCCCCCTGTAAGGGAAAGGTCGTGAGTTCAAGTCCCACTTGAGCATTTCATTTTTTCGATGTATTCGAATTTTAAATGTTAGCATAATAAATGCTATAAAAATCATTCAAATTATTGAAATTATATTGCTATGGAATAGCTAAAATATCAAAGTTTAGCCACTTCGCAAGTAGGGAAAAAACAGACCTTGGACCCTTAGGGGTTTCGGATGCAAGCAGGACTAATGCATAGCATAGCTGATGATGAATATTTACTAGACCATAACATTCAAACCCTTACTTAAACTTCTAAATCGTATTTAAATGACAATACCGATATACATTCCGACTCCGGTGCAATTTTAAGAAAATAGCTGAATTCGGTTGAACAAATTTATACTGACGTTATTTAGGTGATCGCTTTGTATATTATTAAGTATAATCCTTTGAAAAATCTCATCATGATATTGAACCTGGTGAGAACAATGTTGATTTTTGCTTATGAAACAATTTATCGTAAAAAGTAATCATGTCTGAATTTAAAAATAAGTATATTTTACGCGCTTTATCTCGAGGAAAGTTTAAATGATTAAATATTATTATTATAACAGACTGTACAGCGTGGTTCTAACTCTGTAATACTCAGAATCTTCTTTGTTCAAGATTGTAACGTCTCCTGCGCTGTGCACTGTTATTACTCCCTTGTGTGGCCGCCATCTTTATTTCGGTGTCACGAAAAGAATTGTTATATTTTGAGAATCATACTAAGAAACCTCCCAGCTGGCTTGGGAAGCTCCTTCTGATTAAATAATAACGTACAAATAACGACGCGGCTTTTAGACTTATTGTTTTTATGACAACATTAATGCCCATGAGTGTACTATCTTAGGTACTAAGAAATACTGAACTAGTTTTTGAGATGATGTTGTCTGCAGTTTATTAGCGAATACCTACTTGGTTCTTATTTATTCTGTGGTATTGGTATGTCGAATTAAAAGTAAATTTATTGCAATTTATTCACTACGTTCTAGCTGCCTGTATGATGGCATAATAATTGGCGGAGATATCGGTGAACATACATAAAAAAAAAATGTATACAGACGAATTGAGAACCTCCTCCTTTTTCGAAGTCGGATAAAAATGGCACGTTTATGACCAATGACTATAGACATAGGTGTTAGTCATTACCAATGATATTACAAACTATACATGGGTTGTTCATGCTCTGCAATGTCATCAAAAAAAAAAATTCACCAATCAGAGACGCGGCAGAGCGCTACCAAAAAAAAAAACCGTTTCTGATAGTCATAATGTTCCTGGATAACCTGTCTATTAATATAAAACTTCATTGATCATTACCTCATTTATTTAGTCTCCGTACGCCATTCCAAATTCGAATTTGATTCCCGCCTCATTCGGTAATCTTGATTTTTTTCTAAACTAAACAATTTGTCTAAGAATAGGTATAACATAAAAGCCATTCTGTAAGTAAGTAGTTCAGTAAAACATCCTCTGAAAATGTACTTGTACAGATAGGCATTTGCCCAAAATTTATGACTTACTCCAAATATCGGCTCAGTAGACGCGTAAAAGTAATACTTTATCTGAAACCACAAAAAAGTAAATCCCAAAATTTGCTTACGGCGAATCGTATTTATAAATATTACCTTGACGCGACCAGTAATAAAGTACGAGATCAGCGTCTGTAAAAAACAATAAACCTATGAGAGCCTTATGCTAATGTTGGCGACCACGTACCTGCTGCTGGCAATATGGCTTCAATAGTAGGGTTCCGTATTCAATTCCGTATCGTGGATGTCCAAGAACGTCAGAAGTGAAGAAGGAGTGTCACGGTTTAGCCAACAATAGTGGTCAAACGGCAGCCATAAAAAAACAGAAAGTGGACCCCGGACTCCGACGTCAGGGCCTCGGACGCGACCAGGATTAACGAATGATAGCATGGTGATAGGGTTAGGTATTGATTGGCTGATGGTTATAATTTATACTTCGGATTACTTATTATAAAATTAATTTATGTATATTCAAATAGATTGCTATTTTTACATTTTCATGAATTGCATATTCAATAGTTAAATAGGTCAGACGCGATGGCTTACGCAGGAATTATCGCGCACTTTTTTCTCGCGCACGCTTTATACTACATTGCAAAATTGAATTGAAAGCCGCGAGCATAGACTAATATTATAATCTAGACGTATATTCATTTATGCAATGTATTATACATACATAAGGTTGATATTTAACTAACACTTAAAAAATGCGCGAGCAAATTGCAGTTCGGTGGGCACCAACGCTTTTATTTACATATTTATCAACGGCACATGTCACACTGTTCCTGGAGATATTTGTTCAAAATTTGAAGTTCTGCTGTAGGTAATCTGTGGATCTGTCTGGTTCTAGCGTCAGTTGACGTAAAGATTCAGCTTACAAATTAATATTAAGCGACAAACATCACAATTTGGCTCAAGAACAGCCAGCGTCATAAATATATTGACGACAAAGTCTCAAAATGATCTTAAAACTCTCGTATCAAAAGCAAATCAAACTGTTTTATTGATTTAAATGGTGTTATTGTACAAACTAAAGGTGTGTACCAAATATCAGAACAATCGGTCAAGTAGAAGGGTGTAAAAAACTAAATTAAAGATCATCGCTTTGAGTTGTCGGCGGTGCACTGGAAGGTTTCCACGACACCACGCTCTGAACGATATCGTCCGCAGAGCCCTTATATCGGCGAACGTACCCTGCGTGCTTGAGCCTCCGGGTCTGAGTAGGTCGGACGGTAAGAGACCGGACGGGCTGACTTTGGTGCCCTGGAAGAACGGTAAGTGCCTGCTGTGGGACGCAACTTGTGTCAGCACTGTAGCCGCCAGCCACCTTAGTCGCACCATTCACTCCCCGTCGGCCGCCGCGGAGGACGCCAGCTCGAGGAAGAGACTCAAGTACGCTGAGTTGGAGCCGCAATACTACTTCGTGCCAATAGCGGTGGAGACCCTGGGGAGCTGGGGCAGAGACGCGAAAAGCCTTGTAAAGGCGATTGGGCAGAGGCTCATAGAGGCTACTGGCGACTCCCGTTCCGGGTCGTTCCTGGTGCAGAGGATGGCCGTTGCAATCCAGCATGGAAATGCTGCTAGTGTGATGGGCACCTTTGCACCGGGAGCGATCAGGGGCGGGTTATTCGACTAATACTGTATAGTATTTATTTAGTATTAAGGTGACATGATTTATATATAATTAATGTTAATTGACAATAAAGAATTTATACAATTAAAGATCATTTTGAGTACTTTGTATGTCAACATTTTTCTGATGCTGACTGTAGGCACATCTAGAAAAGAGTTCGTCCACCAAGTGTTACATTGTTAGTCATAATAATTACAACTGTACAATATATAACTATAAATAATGCTATCTAAAATAATCTACATAGATATTAGTTGTTGTGCACAACAATACAGACAAGTCCTACGGAACCATCAACGTATCTACGAGTTCTTTAGTCTTCGATAGTTTGCCTTGTCACTAATGTTGGACCATCCGATCTTGATCGATATTGTGTACATGTTAAAAGAATTGTGTTTTTGATATGGGCGTGTAGACAATATGATTCGTCAATGGTTTAATTGAATTTGTTCAAGTTTGAGTTACTATGAGAATGTCTTACCTATTGTTTCGTTTGCATGTATCTTTATTATTAACTGGCTGTTGTATTCGGATCTGCCTCCATGGAATACCGATCCTGTGGCCAAGATTCACAATAATCTGTTCGGCGGATAAAAAGTACCTAGACTAAAATCTATGTGCAAAATTTCATATAATGCAGGTAATTTATGTAATAAACTTACTTGAAAGTAGAGCGCGTTTTTCTTAGTTTGGTCGAATATTAGCGAACCTGAAACCAAAATACAAATGTTGGTTTTGCAAAATATATATTTTTTTTTAATGTATATTTTATATTTTTATGAGAATTAAGCTAGACTACAAATTTATTTTTATTTATTTATTTATTTGGCTCACAAAACAGAAAACAATCAACATTTTTACCAATATCATTTCAAGGTTTGGTTCCAGATTGAGTTCCGAAACATGTGTGCTCAGCATGACACAATTAAAAAGCGTGCATTATGTGATACATTAAAATAATAATTATAAACCAAAAAAAATAAGAAAATAAAACCAATAGGACAATTGTAAGATATTATGGTTAGTAATTTAATTCTAGTTTCTATCGAAATAGAAACAATACATATAAAAATAACACGCAAAGGGGTAAAAGTGGGTATAAAGTGGCTAGTCTACGAATGACTTGAACCTGCGAATGGCGAAAACGGAAGTTTATGTTTGCAAGCCCCCAATGTTAGTTTTCACAACTATTATCTATCTATACACTAGTGAGGAAGAACATAATTTGATCAAAAATAATGGAAAAATATTATTATTATCTACATAATCATAAGTATTCAAATTATTGTTTAATTTAGACCCATAAAGTTCAGATACAAAATCATTTTCAATGACTACATGTGTGACAGAATTCCTACTAATGAACCCTGATTTGATCTAAACTTGTTAATTAACTCAACATAAAACAAATAAAGAAACTTTATAGACGTACTCGGAAATTAGGGATTCGTTTTAGCGCGGCGGCGCGTCAACTCAAGACCCTTGTTTTAGAGTGTTTTCGCAAGATGGCTGCCTCGCTAACACCGATTCACTGCTCCGCAAGAATAACAACCGTTGTCACTTTAGAACGTCTAAAGAGGCAATTGTTAAGTGTTATGGCGCGCTTTCAATCAAACTCGTAATTGTTTGCTTGAGTTTTATCTTTAAATCTACCAGAATAGAATGTATCCTTTAAATTGCAGCTGTACAATCTTTTTCAAGTCGAGGTCTCTACGATATAACGGAATTACAGACCAAATTAGGGTTCTTACATCCATCATATTTTTTGTACGACTTAGTAATTACAGGAAACTAAAAGGTCATGCGAATATATGGGAAGCGATATACCTACATACCTCGTTAGTGGAGTAATGGAAATGGTGTACAAATAGCCGCTTCCCCGGACCACAAACTACAGTTTTGTGTGCAATCGGAATGAACATCCTAATGTGGGATGTTTCAAGCAAATAGTACAGTTGTGCATACAAGGTTTGAAAAATTCTTTCCCGCTTAGGTAGTAAAAAGCACGAAGGAATATCTTGAAATATCCGCATCAAATACACACTTCTTCTAGTGTAGAAAAAAACCTTCTAACAACTTTTTACTTGACATTGTCGTTTATTTTCCCGCCCCAGGATGATTGACTTACCAATATTCCGGTTAGCTCAACTATATCACACCAATACGAATCAGCAGATTGCTTCTGGGTGTCGATTTCGGGTCGGTCAATCAGGCATTCCATACATAATATAGATATAGGAAAAACAAGAAAGGGTAAATCTCAAATGTAATATTTTGGTCAAAAGAATAAAGGGTATATCGGCTGCTTATTATTCCGGGTAAGTTGGAGTAGTTAACGGAGCAAAATGCGGGGTGATGTCGGTGAAAGGGTTTAGTGGATGAATATTTAACTGTTATAATATAGCGTATATACCAATGATACCAATCGTATATATTCAATATAACTGCTATCCAGTAATGTGTGCATATAATAGTCTTAATAACAAATTAAATAGTTAATTGAAAATTTGCATGCTACCTACTAGCTAATGCTGTGCATAACATATTGAAAGATCCATGTTACCATGTTTAAAGGCAAATAAATTATTATTATTGTTATACATGTTTATATTCTTAGATGTACCTATATCTAAGTAGACTGTGAGTTGACTCCAACTTATTTGTGAATACGCTCGGAGTTTGATAATGGGTCCATATCAATGGCGACTGTAAATTTTTCGTTTATGAAGTATGACTAGTCGAAGGGGAACTACTAATGGATCCAATGAACGATACTCTCTATATTTTCTTCACACTTGTGGATAAATAACACAAAAAAATCTCACATCTAAATGTAAACCTTTGAGAATGTCGTAAGGCGAAACCGGTCAAGTTCTATATAATAAATACTATGGAAAACGTACAAGTTGTGTTCTCAATAGGTGTAAAAATTCTTTAATAAACAATATGATTCTTTTATCTTGCTCAAAAGTTGTAAACATACATCACAATACTTTTTCATTATGTTTATTTACTATCGAATGTTTGGTATAAATTCCGATCGACTTAGTGTTTCTTTCAGCAACTACTTTGTGTTTTTCTTCATAATTTATGAATATTTAGAAATTTAGGTCATCTTACATCATATCAAAACTTTTGAAAAGTGTTTCATCGACGGTAATAAGCTACTACGGTTACGGTCGGCACCAGATTGATGCAAAGATGCAAAGCACTCAAAATGGTTTTATTAAGATAATTTTCAGTACACTTACAAATCAGATGGTCTTAATACCAAGCAAGGTTTTCCTATTTGATGCTGGACTGAACTGGATCCATACACTGGTATCCCTAATTTTAGTTTCCACAAAATCTATAGTTTCAAACATGGCCATCCACACCCGCTTGATAAAAAATAATTGTGTATAAGTGGTTGTCTAAAGCGCATCCGATATAAATTGTTTGTTTAAAAGCTTGTCACGAAATTTCAAAACTCCTATATTCTAACGTCATTTGGTGCCGTTTTAGAATAAATTTAGACCAAGCGGAAAAATATCAACTTTATTTTTTAACGTTACAGAATGTTAAAAGTAGTCTGCAGTAATCTGATAAAGCTGTAGTGCATTATCGCTTACTATTTTATGACTTGTCGTAATGGAATAAGGTTGATTTTAATACTACTTGAAAATTGCTCTACCATTTTCCGCATGCTTTGAAAGGAACCTTATGATTGAAGCCGGAGATGTTTTTATAAAAGGGTTTTCACGTTTGGCGTGAAGTCGCGGGCAAAAGCTGGAACGTTTCCAATATATTTTTATGTAACGAAGCCTTCGTTTAACTGAACGACACCGAATGCTTTATAGTCCATATTTTATTTTGCTTTATGCTATATGTGGGAATGCAGATGGGACGTGCAAAACTGACATTGCGGAACTATTAAAAAGGGTTTTATATAAAAGGACACGTCAATTTGACTTCACCTCGCCGGTAAGCTAAAGGCAAAGTCTCGGAAAGAGGGTCACCATCATAAACATGTACCATGTTAACAATGGTGACACTCAGCTCAACGCCCTCATCAGATGCCTTTTCACGCCCCGCTTAATGGACCCGGGACAGTAGGAAGAAGGAAACACGTGAGCTGGCAGGGAGTTCCAGGTCTTAAGGCGATTTGAATTGTTTGTTTGGAAAAAAATTGCTGATGGAAATGCAATCGAAATAACCATGTCGCGTTCTTGACGAGTATAGCGATTCATCTCTTACCTACGAGTGGCGTATCAATAGATCGCTCGAGTGCTAAGCCAGAGGACACGGGTTCGATTCCCGTGCTCATTGCAAATATATACATTCGAGGGATATGTCTAAGACAGTCACACCTCAAGCAACATACAATCCGAAGACGGCGTGCGTTTTAGTCGGTTCAAGACTTGTGTGCTTAATGTTAGAATATTTTATTTATGCATTTGCCACCATTTGCAAAAAATATAACTACCAACTTCCGACAGGGTGATGTTCCTCAAAAAGAAACTTTAAAACCAGTGCAAATTGACATACTAATTGACTGAGCTGTTATTAATGAAAACATCGGAATCTCCAACAAAAAAAAAAATAGGGCGATGACTTTTGCGCCATCTTAGAATAATACCCACAAGAGCCAGCACTTAAAAAAAGCTTGCGGATAATTAGCTTACCATTAAGGTCGGCGGCCTCAAAAGCCTCTTAGTCATTCTCATTACCTTTATTCTTAAAAAAAAGTACTACAGAAACATGCCAGAGGCGTTTTTCTTACTGATGTCGTACGCAAAATATTATATGTTGTCAAGTAATAATTGTAGTTAAAGACATAAAGGTATTTAAGTTAAGAATTAAATAAAATACTGTAAAGATAATTACAGGCTTTTACTCATAAGATTATGAGGTAAGATTATGCCGCACCACTAAGACCTGGAACTCCCTGCCAGCTCACATGTTTCCTTCTTCCTACAGTCCCGGGTCCTTTAAGCTGGGCGTGAAAAGGCATCTAATGAGGCCGTCAAGCTGAGTGCCATCACTGTTAACATGGTACATGTTTACGATGCTGACGCTCTTTCCGAGACTTTGCCTTTAGCTTAACATCAGGCGAGGTGAAGTCAAATTGACGTGTCCGTTATAATAAAAAAATAACAAAGTGTATGGGTCTCACTACCTTGGACGCCCAAGATCGTGCGAAGTGGTGGAGGACCTTGAGCTCCAAGGGCACTGAGGCCTCGGATGCAGGACTGACGTCTTTATGTGGATGATGATGAGGGTGCATGGGATTCCTTCAAGACTTACGCGTACACCCTGTGTTCTGTCGGATGGAACCGACTAGCACGCACGCCGTTTCGGGTCTTCAGGCACCAGAGGTGTATAGTGTACACTGTATACGGATCGCCGGGGTGTAAGATCACGCGTTAGGCATTTATCTTGCACTCGGCTAACCCAGGGCGATCTCTGATATCGGGATGCCTAGGGTGTTACCATCTTTTTCTCTCCACTAGTGAGTTGTGACCCCTACGCCTGTGTTCAAGGGCAAACCAACTTCCCAAGCAAACTGGTACACTTGATTCATAGATGAGTTTGTAGTTCAGTTATTTATTTGTCTGTGAAGTGATTATTCTATTTATTTGTTAACAAGTTTCTACATTTTCACGGCGTATTTCGCTGCTAATATCATGGTGTATTAGTAGGCATATTGTTAGCGAATAAGATGCCGTTTGGTCAAAAAACGGCCAATAAAAAGGGCCTGAGTGATATACCTACTAGAATAATTCTAGATAAAGTAGTGTAGATAAGCCTAATGTCGAACAAACAATCATAGAATTTCTCGTTATTGGTTAATCGATTTCTATAGGTACAGGTGGCGATAAAAGTAGGTCAACAAATTAATTTAGTTCATCGAAATTTATTTCTTAAACCTTTCATAACATTTCAAAACATGAAACTTGGTCCTTTTGGCATTATAAAACGTTTTATTATAGTGTATTTATGTATTATAGTGCAAAATCAGTTTTTGCAAAACCAAAAATTATTTGAGTTCTTACATTATCTAGTTAATCTGCAGACTACCCCTCCTAGGTAATCTGCATACAGTAAAGTGCATAGAACAGTTTTTATTTAAATAAAACATTTTAAATCAATGTTTATATTCATGAATTATTATGGATCAGCGCGGGAGCGAGTGGAGCGAGCTCGTGGACGTTACTTCACTTGGAGAAGAGTATGCGTAAGTGGAAAAAAAGTATTTCAGTTACCGTCTTCAGCACTTTAACAATGTCACCATCTGATTATTTGCAGACTAACTAGGTAAAGTACGAAAATGAGCTTTTTAAACAAACATTTCGCACTTTAAATGATCGTATCAGATAATCTGTAGATTACCTAGTCAATGTGCACATTAATGGGTCCCGCACTCTAACGTTAACATATATACCTATGTAGGTAAGTAGGTACTTCAATATGATAGGGTTTGTAAATATTTTAGTTAAAGTTTTTATCCATGACTGTACCATTATATGGGAGTATCATTATTATTTCATCAAATGGAATGGATAATTTTCTGAAACCAGTGTGTTATGAAATTGTGACAATTAGACGGAAATTATACTAAAGGTCATTCTAGGACATTCTATACGGCGTTAGCTAACTCAAAAGTATGTGTTTAAGGGTCCTAGAGTGCGGATGAAACACACACGATTTATCTTTTTGTAATGACAAGCATATAACCATGATATTCTGTCCTCCGTGCATATTATAACACATAGACTAGGGGGGATCGCATGCTATTGTTTTCTTCGTCCCGTTCCAAATTCGAATTCAAATTCAAAATGCAAGCATTCTAATTCAAAATTTTATTCCCGCCTTCACCAGTGACCGTGTCACAATACTCATAAGTAGACAACTTTTCTAGAAGTTGGTATATCTCCGAATTTCTTAATTTTTTTTAAACTTTGAAATGCATTTATTCGTATATCATATCACTGTTTAGAACTCACTTCTTTCCATAGCCAAATTCTAGTTTGGAGAGGCCTCGCTACAAGTATCAATCGTGTGTTTAGTTGTCTCACTATAAATTAATTGAGACATAAGTACATCGCTTCAACCAATATAATTATACCAAGTATCAAAACTACTAATAACTAACTTTGATAACTAAATGAGTTTGATCCCCGGTTTAATTTTATGGATAGCTTTACTCCTGAATTTCAAGGGCATTATGATGCCCTGGAGCCCTTTTCACGTCCTTTGATATATTCTCATTGACCGTACTTCACAGTCGTATATCATAATATATAATTATTATTTATGTGACCGCAGTCTACATTTATTTAACTATTAGCTGCGTCCGTATGGATGTCGATTCTTTCGATTTTTAGTTGCAGAGTTCTTAAGTCTGACCAAGCGGTCAGACTTAAACTTTGTAAGGACTTCCTTTATAATAAAAGAGCACGGGAAAATCCGTTCAGGAATTAACTAAACAGTCAAAACCTCCTAAAATAGTATCTACTAGCTTTTGCCCGTGGCTCAGCCCGCATGGATGTCGGTTATCGCGACCAAAAATAGCCAATGTCCTTCCTCAAGGTCTAATCTACCTCTATACTAAATTTCATCAAAATCAGTTCAGTGGTTGAAGCGTGAAAGCGTAACATACAGACAGACAGACAGAGTTACTTTCGCATTTATAATATTAGTATGGATTATTGGGTCCAAAATCGTTATCCTCTAAGCTACCGACGCTTATGATATCACACATGGAAGTTCTTTCCTACTATCTAAATATTTAGATACCATGTTTATTCAGGAGCGTCCTTAGCTGAATGAAGGCTTTGGACATTTTAGGTGAGTACTATGTTATTGTAGAGGACCATTTTGTTAATACAGACAGAAGGAATTGCTAGTATTTGTTCAATAGAATACCTATGTTAATACATACATTCTTTTTTCATTATCAATACAAGCACTAAAATAAAAGTTCTCGATTCGATATTAAACACACAGCCCAAGACAAAGGGCCCGCTAGACGGCTATAGGCTACTAAGCCGGCCCCATGAAATTATGGGACCGAAAATCATAATTGGCGAAACGTGGGTGCTAGTACACCTCTGCCTACCCCTTCGGGGATTTACAGTCGTGAGTATATGTATGGATATGGATGAAAGCTAAAGAATCATATGTCACTGTAATTAAAAAAGGTTAAACCCTTTCGTTCAGTTTGATGGAAGCTCAGTTGGATGGATGTTTGTTATGTTATGTTCTGGATGAAAAACAGATCTGGAAAAGCACATGGGTAGTTTTCATGCTGGGAATTTGCTGTGCGTCACGGGAACCCATTCCCACTTTAAATCCTCGTTTTACACGGGCTACATGTACTTGTTTTTATCGTGCGTCAAATGCCCACGGATACCACCCCCACGGAGCCGGTGGAGGTAGTTATGTCGGACTCGAACCGACTAAAACGCACGCCGTCTTGGGTCTTTAGTTGACGGAGGTGAGATTGCCGAAAGCTTTTCTCTCGCACTCCGGCAGACCCAGGACCATCTCTTTCGAGATGGCCCCCTTCGGGTTGTTGGGACCTTAGTGTCCCCATCTAGCCCCGGGTACGGGGAGGCGCACTATGCGCCGCCGCCGCGGCCTACTTCTGCTAGGGTGACAGGCGGCTCCACCGGTCACCGTTTATCCTGTGTGTATTTGCCCGGCTACGGCGAAGCAAAAATGAGGGTTATTATAATGACCATATCAGTCAAAATCTTCTTCTTACAAATAAAAATGGATGTTGCCAAGCGCATAACTCTAGAACTGTTCCACTGATTCGGCTACAATATTTTTTCGTATGTCGTATGAAAAAAAAACTGGATCTGGTACCGAATTCCACGCCGGAGAAGCCGTAGACATTAGCTAGTCTATCAATAAATATGTTAACTCTTTTCTAGCGCTAGTGCTCATGGAGGACGGAGATCGTTCTGCGACATCCGATGTCCGGTTCGCCTTCGCTCTTCGCGGGCTTCCCGGGCCCGGAGTCTAGTCCGGACCAAACCGGCCGCCTCCTTCTCGAGCATTACTTGCTCGCAGAAGGAGGCGGCCGCACCCCAAGCGTTCGCGCATCGTACCATCGCTGTGAGCAATGTGGCGAGTGTGAGGACTCCCACCCCCAGAGCCGCCACTAGGACCCGCCTCGGCGTGTCCCACGCCGGGCACTCGGTTAGCGGGGCTACATGTACTTAGTAGTTTCTTTCTTATCGTTCATTCTTTTTTATGAGTCATTCATCAACTCGCGGGCAATAAACTTGCGGGAAACCGCGAGTTGGCAACTTTCAATTTTTGATTATTATCCTGTGTGTATTTGCCCGGCTACGGCGAAGCAAAAATGAGGGTTATTATAATGACCATATCAGTCAAAATCTTCTTCTTACAAATAAAAATGGATGTTGCCAAGCGCATAACTCTAGAACTGTTCCACTGATTCGGCTACAATATTTTTTCGTATGTCGTATGAAAAAAAAACTGGATCTGGTACCGAATTCCACGCCGGAGAAGCCGTAGACATTAGCTAGTCTATCAATAAATATGTTAACTCTTTTCTAATGTTTATATTATTCTGAACTGTCTATCGAAGGCCGTCCACAATAAATGTCCTTCTTCCGCCTTCACTTCATTTAAATTAATTAAGACTCATGTTACATTTATGGGTGTTTATTACTTAATTAATTAATTATTTATATACCTTGTTAATGATAAATTGATGGTGATGTAAACGTAGGTATATTGCTACTGTTTTACACAAGACGCAATATAGCTATTGCCCGCGGCTCCGGCCGCTTAGATGTCTGTTGTCGCAACCAAAACTAACTTTATTAATTCTACTTCTGATAATATATCATCATCATTTCGAGCGTCTTTCAAGCAGCTGAATTTCGATATACTCCGTAAAAGACTGTCATCTGACCTCCTCAATTCAACTAACTTTTCATACTAATATTATAAATGCGAAAGTAACTGTCTGTCTATCTGTATGTTACGCTTTCACGCCTAAACCACTGAACCGATTTTAATGAAATTTGGTGTAGGGGTAGATTAGACCATGAGAAAGGACATAGGCTATGTTTGGTCGCGATAACCAACATCCACGCGGGCGGAGCCGTGGGCAAAAGCGGCTTTGCACTAAGATAATGTTTGCAGTCTAGTGGAACCCCATAGCCCCGGGGCAGAGAATAAAAATGTAATCATGTAGCATGTATGATGATATGTGCGTGTGGGTATATTATTAAATATTGAGGTACTTACTACATTATTTTGTGTTTTTATAGGTATAGTTTTAATTTTTTTTTGTGCATTTTTAATAACGTAATAATATACAAGCCAGAGTAAATAAAGACGGTGAATTAATCGTTTAGATACCAGACATAAGGAAAGATTAATCTTTTTTAATATTTAAATGTGTATCTAGGACCAATGGCTGCTGGAGCATATACGAGTCTAAAAACGGAAACTGTGAATCAGTAAATAGAAGGTATGGGATGTTCCAAGACAAGATGGACAGACGACCAGAACGCTGGGATAGACTGGATACGCAAAGCGGAGTATCGTGTGCTATGATGGCCATTGTACACAATTGTACGTGTTTGTAATAATGGCCTTTTTCCTCAGACTTTACCTTAAGCTTACAATCGGGCGAAGTGAAGTCAAATAATCTATGCTACATAGAAAAATAATGCCCACTCGAGACAGATTTTAGACCGAACGAAGTATCGCGAAAATTCCTGCAGAAAATATAATATTTTGCACTACCAGGAAATATCAAATATTATCGATATAGATAATATAGACAGTACAATGTATTCTTATACATATAAATAGAGAATCATAATATAAATTGAAACTCGGTGAAGCGTAATAGATATTATATTGTGTAGTAGAGAACTGGCAGGTATTTTGTGGTATGCATTCTTTGGAATTTCTCCGTATCTCTTTACTCCAATAGATCTGTATTGTGAATAATAGAAAATAAACATTGCTTCATAGTGTTCACTTTGCGAAAAGGAATTGTAATACATTTAGAAGAGAGTGAACAAGCTATTGGATAAATTCTCTTTGTTTTTTTTACGACCGTTAGTAACAAAAATTACTAGTTCTCAGTGAGGTACGAGAGGAACTTCATTTTACCCACAGTAAACAATGTTAGTTTGTCATAGCTAGAAACTGTTCCACGTAAATGTTCAAAAGATACCAATGAAATATTCCCAAATATTTGTGTTTACAAATATCCCACCAAATAATGTTGCGCTATTCTCTTTGTCGACTGTCAACTGGTATTACGTTTAATATATATAGGTGAGATTTCCCATTTCCCAATATATTGAGCATTACCTACATTTGGTTAGATACCTATTGGATGTTTATGCAGATTCACATTGTGTGAGGTTATAGTAGTAGGTACCGACGAGAGCATGTAAAATGTACCTACATCTATAATATAAAAATGAATCGCTAAATGTGTTGATAAGCACATAACTCAACAACGCCTGGACCAATTTCGCCAATTCTTTTTTTTTAAATGTTCGTTGAAGTTCAAGGATGGTTTTACGGCGAGAAAAAATCGAATAATTGCCGGGAACCGACATCCATGTGGGCGGAGACGAGGGCAAAAGCTAGTAACATATAAAAATAGCTGTTGCTCGCGACTCCGTCCATGTGGACTACTGATCCCGTTCCGGCATGTTTTATTAACTAAACTTTCCTCTTAAATCACTGTTTTTACTGCTGAAAACTGCATTGGAATCCGATTAACTTAAACAGAATGAGTGAAGAATGAATGATGATCAGAGAACAGAATGCGGAAGCGACTTCATTTATATGTAAAGAAGTAATTTTCAATAAAAGATGGAATTAATTGAGCAAAACGTGTTGAAGCAGTTTAACTAAACGACTTTACAAGTCTAATTAGACTTGACTGCACTTATTTTGCAAGCTTTTATATTTTCACTTGGTCATTGATTGAAATTCAATCTAAACTGGGGGTCTTCTTCAGTTTTTAACTTTTATAAAAATTTATTCACTTTGCGGAATATTCCATCCATCCATCCATATACTCACGTTTGTAAATCCCCGAAAGGGTAGGCAGAGGTGTTTAAGCACATACGTTTCGCAAGCAAATTCAACATTCATTGAGTAAAAAATCACAAAAGTGTTGTAGGAAACCATAGAGATGTAGAGCGATTTCATGTTTATTAGTGTTGTGATATTGAAATCTATATAGAAATAGATTTATATTAAATATAGAACTAGATACCGTTCAATCGCTACATTTTACGACAGTTTAATCACAATATTTGTTTCTATTTATGTTGTTTCTGTAACAGAAATGTTATTTTAATCGTACGCGTGTGTATGTTATGATTGGTTATAATAGACTGCGGTCCCGTTACTGTAATGAAAACAATTGATTGAGACTAATATTTATCTAAACCTCCACTGAATATACAGAACACCGTGTAAATTTAGAAATATCAGCATCGGCAATCCTTTTAAATAAAATTCATCACCCTTTTTAATTCATCTAATGTGGAAATCAAAATCAAACTGAACAGTCTTCAAGGACGCCATTTTGGAATGTTATCTGCAGAGAGACAAAGAGTTAGTAATCGGGTTTTGGTCTTTCATGATACAATTTTTACAATACATCTAGTAGTATAGGAGCTAGCAACGTTTTGAAAGTGAGAATTTTAGGTCAGCTGATTTTGTGATATGCTCTTGTTCTTGCTCTTTCGGTTAGAGTCTGGGCTATCTGGCTGGCGGGAGCGGTTGCGTTCATTACTGCGCAATCCTACCTGTCCAGGCGATAATCCTGAATTTTCAAAACATTTTAAGAGGCGTAATTTTAATTTTTTTGTTTTTAAATAAGACTACCTGACATACTTTTTTTATTGCCAGACATTTCTGACATTGCTAATTATGTGCCATACGCGATTCTTTTAATTTTTTTTATAAAAATTTAAAAGTATTTTATAATGTCTGTAATTTTAACATTATGTTATTTAAGATAAGAAAAGCTTAAAATTAATTTGCCAGACATTAATTCGATTGTCAAACCTTGAATTATAATAAAAAAGGCATGAAAAGTATTGCAGTATGATGCTAGTAGTTTGAAAGAGACAGTTGCAGAATAAGCCGAGAATAAGACAGAGAACCATTGCAAATATACCATTGATATTATCTGACCTCCTCCTCGTAACCTGTAGCCTAGCCCTGAATTCCCCAGTAAGGTACTGAGAGGATTCAGTGCTAAGCAGAACCAAAGGGGACTCAAACTGACACCTTGGAAAATGCCTCGCTCAATATTTATTGGTTCGCCGTTACTGCACACCCCTCGACATCCTGGATAGCTAAGAACTGTTCTCCATTGCCTCATACATGACGCCAAGAAGATGCACAGAGTTGTATCTACTTCATACAACTCTAGCACCCTCAGGAGCTATGTATGGGGCACAGAGTCGAACGTTTTCTTATAGTCTATCCAGCATGTCGATAGATTACGGCGAACTTGTTGACTAATGGCCATATCAATGAGGAGGAGCTCCTTAGTACCACGGGCCCCACTCCTCGTCTCTTTCAAACTACTAGCATCATACTGCAATACTTTTCATGCCTTTTTTATTTTAATTCAAGGTTTAACAATCGAATTAATGTCTGGCAAATTAATTTTAAGCTTATCTTATCTTAAATAACATAATGTTAAAATTACAGACATTATAAAATACTTTTAAATTTTTATAAAAAAAATTAAAAGAATCGCGTATGGCACATAATTAGCAATGTCAGAAATGTCTGGCAATAAAAAAAGTATGTCAGGTAGTCTTATTTAAAAACAAAAAAAATAAAATTACGCCTCTTAAAATGTTTTGAAAATCCAGGATTATCACCTGGACAGGTAGGATGCGCAGTAAGGAACGCAACCGCTCCCGCCAGCCAGATAGCCCAGACTCTAACCGAAAGAGCAAGAACAAGAGCATATTACAAAATCAGCTGACCTGAAATTCTTTCTCGAAAACGTTGCTAGCTCCCGTACCATAGTGGTATACATATAAGTCATTGGTACTCTGAGTAATGAGACAACTGCCTACTGAAGTAATATGGCCATAAACTGTGTGCGGGAAACTTACGCGGATGTCTGCGGCAAAATCTTTTCGCTGTGATCTCTGCTTCACCCTAGCAGAAGCAATCCGGGACAAGATGACGATCCCGCACCCATGCAGGCCATCTCAATGGCCCTGGGTGGAGCTAGCGTTATGCCAGGGACAATCTCACTTCTGGCAACAAATGACGAAGATCCCGGGAAGGGAGAAGGATCGTTGGGATTACCGCACACAAAAAAGTGTTTTCTGTTTGGATATAAGGTTTTAAGCTTAATAATCGTCATTCTGTTACTTAGAACGGATGAATGTTGTCGTAATCAATTTAGAATCTCACTCTTTTACTTTTTTTTCATTCTTTACACATCAACCGAACGGTTGGTCAGTTTTTACAGTAGTACCCAGTATAGAGTGAACAAATTGATTTGAAATGACGCATCTAGAAACATAATCTCTAACGATTACATGACATAAGCGAGCATTTCCAGAAATAATTACCTCGTGGGTGGCTGTTGGCTGTACATCCGCGACCAAACACTTGACCTCTAGTAGTTTTGAGTTTTTTGCTGACCGTCTTAGTCACAAAATCTTGAGTTAGGTTTTTTCCTCTATAACCAACAGTAGGTATACAGTTAAGAGTGTGTATTATGTATCAAAAAAAGGTTATACGTGGAGCGTTGTGCGGTATCATGGTTAAAAAGTTTTTATTCAGGATGGGATAATTAGGATAGGATGCCTACTTTTTTTGACATGGAGGATTTTTGAACATTTATCCCCCTTTTCTAATTTATCAAAATTCTTCCAGTTTTGTGTCAACAGTTGAGTAATTCCGCAATATTCATGAGCTAACTCGCGTTCCACTATTATGTCGTACGTTTATGAGGTATACTTCTGATTGAATTTGTGAGAAATTTTCATACGTGTTCGTGAATATGTTACAGATATATGTGAGTGGAGGGAACAGAACCAAAGTTGTCGTACATGCCCAAGTTTGGATTACGCGTATCACGAGTATTTCAGTATGTACGTGAACTCTCTGTGCGGAATAACAAGACCATGTACTCGATAAAGGTTGCTGTACACTTGACATGTAACTAAGTCTAAAGCAAAATAAATTTCATTTCATTTCTAATAAATATTACAATAAGTAGCTTTTACCTCGATGTCGTCGCTGTTACCGGTAATGTGTATAATCCGGTATTCTGTGCAATGCCTGGGCAATAGAATGCCAAGCGTGGAGCAGGTAATATATGAAATGTAAACAAAAACATCAATGTAAACCTTTGAGAATGCCGTAAGGCGAAACCGGTCAGGTCTAGAAATAGAATAAACTCAGTGGAAAAGTACAAGTGTGTTATTCAATATGTATGAAATAGTATCAAAAATATAAATGGTGGCTATAAAAAAAACAACCACGAAGGCTACTGCGGAAGCCCCGCTTCCGCCTCAGTCACCTAACCTATATATATCCAGGTCGGGGCTTAGGGTAGGGTCCACACCGTGCAATTTGACTTAGATAGATTAGGTTAGCAGGTGGAGAATAGGTGGTTATTTTTTTATAACCATTCAAAAATATGCTTTCCACAAAACCATTCCGCAAATATAGACCTTAATCTATTGATTTCACACATTGCCAGTGGAACAGCAGGCATTATATAGATTAGCATACGTTGCATTGAGCGGGAATACTTAGAACCCGCGCCTCCTGTGTACACGCCACGGCTACGCCACAGCAGCTGTCGTATACAAGTAAAACACATAACTCTCTATGGACACAACGCAGTCGCAAAATAAAATTCTATCAGATTATATTAAAGACAAAGGTCTATCGTTAGCGATTTTTCGTTCGAACGCGGCTAATTCTGTATGAAAATATTTTCGGGTTGAAAGTAATTGAATTTACGCGAACAAGATTCTGCTAACAATGCTA
The DNA here is from genome assembly GCA_914829495.1 of Eilema sororculum. Classification (NCBI taxonomy): domain Eukaryota; kingdom Metazoa; phylum Arthropoda; class Insecta; order Lepidoptera; family Erebidae; genus Eilema; species Eilema sororculum. The sequence continues at coordinate 8,713,204 of OU618553.1, read as the reverse complement.
TTATTGTGAGCAGGCCTAACTCCTGTAGATTCAATAAATTTCAACTGTCTACGTGACTTTTATAAGCTGTGGTGTCTGGCTGCACAATAATAAGAAAATCGTAATGCAAATATTTACTGAACACAGTAATAATATAGGTACTTAACCTGTCAAGTCACACAAAAAATAGAACAATAGATAAACAATAGACTCGCGGTGCCCGGGCACCGGTTGGTGTTTGATAGGTTAATTTAATAGTGTAGTAGTAAGTGTGGAAGTTTGGGGAGTTCCGACTGAAATGAGAATTCGGCCATCATATACATGTCGCAAGTTCAATGATTATTTCCAGCTGAAAAAGTGTTCTACGAAAAAATCCCAACGCAGCTAAAGAAATTTTCACTTCAATTATTTAATAATGGATAAAGGACAGGTTACCCAAGAAATGCTGCCTGGTGACCAAAGTTATGAAATGTATGATAGGTAGTCAGGGGCCTGTCGTATATAATACATAAGTATTGTGAAGGTGGCAAAGTGCGCCTAGTGTGCAAGTGCGCCTATCGTGTTAGTACGCCTACCGCAAATATTTTGAAAACTACACAATTTGATACTAATAATGGCATCTTACGTCGTCGATGCTACCTACTAAATAATATAGTCACTATATATCTGATCTGAATACTCAAGGGCTTGACCTTATGGCTTACATTAATGAATCAAACTAATTTCCATTGAATATCTAATGATCAAGGCCGTTGACAGCATATTTTATGCATTGATTTATAAACAGATCCAATAAACATTATAATTTGTTTAATGTGGAAATAAATATCACATTTCTTTTTATGTTAAGTAATATATTAAAGAAACCTGTCTTCATCCTAAAAGACGTAAAACTATGTAGGTATTACCACTAGTAAAACCAATCAAGAAACATAAAAAACACGTCTTAAAATTAAAAAAAAAAGAAAAAAAATTGTCATTTGTTTTATAACGGCTACAGAAAAGCTACTTGCAAAAATAAATAAAAATTAGTATGAGTGAATACATTTTGAAATGGTATGAGTTTTCCTGGTATGAAGACGGTTTATACAACCCAAAATTTTAGGTCTTCATAACTAAGTATTCCACTTTATGAGTGTTATACACAGTTCACTGACAGACAGGCAGACAGCGGTAACATTGAAAATAGGGTTCTTTTGCTTACCCTGCGGGTACGGAACCATTCGTCGGGTGTAACCCTTGTGGCAAAAGAAACCCCTCTGGCAAGTCCATATACGAAAATCGAAACCCTAACAAAAGGTTACCCAAAAGCAGTCGCGTTTACAAACCCTTTTCCATAGTATCACGGGTCAAAATAAGTATTTTGAATGTGTAGCCGACATGGTGAAGAAGATCCGTCAAAAAATAAATGATCATAGTATTTCTTTGGCTCTGTATAATATATTCCACAACATATTCCACAACATTCTACACAACGCTATCTAGACCCATGGTAAGCTTTTATAGCTTGTGTTATGGAATCTAGAATGCGGATAAACATACTTATATATTTTTTTTTTTTTTTTTTGTAAATACATACATATTATACATAGAAACACCCAGACCAATGCAAATAGCCATATTCATGCATACAAATATTTGCACTGAGCGGGAATCGAACCCGCGCCTCCTACGTGGCAGTCGCGTGCACTACCGCCACGCCACGGAGGCTGTCAGAGGCTGTATAAAATATTAGTAACCGTACTAATACTAATGCTTCTTCAAACTCTAGGGTTGGGGGGCTTTTGGGACCAGGACCGTGGTTCCAGATTCCCCTTTTAAAATTTATCATTATTATTTAGGCGTATTTCGGCACCGCACGAAAAATAAACAAAGTTATGTCTTTAAAAAATACGCCCAACCAAAAAACTTAGAAGTTTTAGGCCCGTATTCTATAATGACACTCAGCCTGAATCGCAATTTATCTGAGGACAGATTGTATAGACAGATTGATAGATTTGACATATTGCCTATACAATCTTTTTTTTTTTTATACAGTACACGTCAATTTGACTCCACCTCGCCTGATGTTAAGCTAAAGGCTAAGTCTCGGAAAGAGGGTCACCATCGTAAACATTTACCATGTTAACAGTGGTGGCACTCAGCTTGACGGCCTCATTAGATGCCTTTTCACGCCCCGCTTAAAGGACCCGGGACTTTAGGAAGAAGGAAACACGTGAGCTGGCAGGGAATTCCAGGTCTTAGTGGTGCGGCATAGGAATGAATCACTGAAACGCTTGGTTCTAGCAGGTATACTCTGCACCGTAAATGGATGGCATCTTAGCCCTGCACGTGTCGTCCTGTGAAGGAAAGGGGAGGGTGGAACTAATTGGAAGAGCTCGTCAGAACATTCACCATGATAGAGACGGTAGAAAACTGCCAAAGACGCAACATCTCTACGCATCTGCAAAGGCTCAGCTAAATCTGCCCTCAGATAAATCGAGATTCAGGTGACTGTTATTCTAGAATACGGGCCTGAGTGTCTCCATTATTAGGATGGAGTTTGGAGTGATTGAATGAGCCAACCGAAAAATATAGACGTTCTTAATGACTCCACTAGGATGGAGTTTGGGGTGGATAAATAGGCCAACCAAAAAATAAGTTAAGCTATTATTACGTTCACTTTAACAGCTCTTTGGCTCCGAAACATGGAATAAGTTAACCAGCAGGCCTTTTTGGCCTTTGGGTCATTAGTTGTCAAGGTTGAGATTACCAATAACAAATATTTTTTCAATAAATTTGGATAAATATAGAAGGAAAAAAAAAGGAAATATAGGGAAATTCGAATCACATCGGGCGTGGCTCAATGGCCTAGTTGGTTAAGGCGTTGCCATTCCCATTCCTGTAAGGGAAAGAACGCGGGTTCGAGTTCCGCCCGAACGATTCACTTTTTCTTATATTTCCGATCTAGCATATCCCTCACGTCCCGACTAACCCAGAGTCTTCTTACCTACGGATATATATTTTTAAATCTCAAAGCAATTTCATCTAAAAAGTGCACAACCGTTCTCTCTGTACTTACTCCCTAGGGAAGCGCCTTAAACTTTTATTGTTTTGGCAAAACGCGAGTGACACCCCAGTCACAGAATAGAATCGAATATTGTATTGACGCATCTAGTGTTCTAGTGTCAATAAACTCTATACCTCGAGCCAAATGGATTGAGAATAAAGGTTGTTGACCGAGTTCGCCTTGCGACTAGTTTGAACCGGTTACTTAGGGGTTGTAAACATTTTTCACACTGTAGCAAAGCCGACTGCAGCGCCACGTGGCGCCCGTGTGAACCTACATTTTTGTTACACAAAAATCACAAGGTACTTATATTACGATATTTACTGCATAGTTCTCAATCGATCTGGCACGGGTAACGTATAGCCTTACTGGCAATCACGCTCGCGATCCACAGAAACATATTCCCTTATGGAATCTATTGTAATAAGTACTCCAGGTTATAATTTATCTCTGTGCCAAATTTCATCTAGATCGGCTTAGCCGTTCTGAAGTAATTAAGTAACAGACATTTATATTACCCTTTTTTTTTCGTGCGGAAATCCCCACGGATACCCCCCTGCCGGAGCCGGAAGGGGAGGTTATGTCGGACTCGAACCGACTAAAACCGCACGCCGGCTGTGGGTCTTGGTGCTAGGCTGGAGGTGAGGTTGTCATAGACATATCCCTCGCACCCCGGCTGACCCAGGGCCATCCCTTACGGTCTGGCCCTCCTCAGGAGGGGGGACAACGGTGTCCCCAACTCGCCCCCGGAATGGGGAGGCGCGCTATTCAGCGCGCCGCCGCCGTGGCCTGCTTCTGCTGGGGTGACAGGCGGCTCCACCCGTCACCCCCAGGCCCGCGCTCATGGGGGTCGGAGATCAGTCAGTGCCCTGACATTTATATTACCCATCGCATTCGTATGCAAAAGTTTGAATTGACTGATTTTCTTATAAAATATTAGTACCTATCGAATATAACATAACATAACATAAACTCACGCCTATATTCCCCGAAGGGGTAGGCAGAGGTGCTAGCACCCACATTTCGTCAGTTTATCTTTAGGTCCCAATGTAACAGGTGGCGAGCCTATTGCCATTAACCGGTCACTTATAAACCTGCGATAAATACACACATAACTTCGAAAAGCATCGAAAAGTCATTGGTGTGTGCCATGGAAAACCTGGGATCGAACCCGTGACCTCGTCTCAGCAGTCCATTACCCATATCACTAGGCCAATACATAGGGAAAAAATCGAATTGTTTAGTTAGCATACTTAATGCTGCAAAATTTATAAAAAAGTAGTATGTTTTATGATTACCACTTTTATTACCTAATATTATTAATAAAGTACGAACTCATAATTAGTATTTATTACTTTACCTACAACATACATACAGGCGCACATCTTTCCCAATGGGGTATGCAGAGACCACATGTTTTCAGTTGCTACGATTCCGGCATAGGCACAGTCGACAAAGCAGATACTACAGTCGCACTTTTTCATATAAAGTTATGTGGAAAGATGCAACCGTATCTTCTTTGTCGACTGTACTCTTTCGCTTCTTCTACTTTTATAAGTCAGTTTTGGGTACTCTTCAAATGTCCTTTCTTCAAAATATCCTCGATTTGATTGATATACGTATGTCTGGATTGTCCCCTAGCAGATTGCCCATTCACCACCTCTTTATAAATCTGTTCCATCAATCTTCTTTGTCCATCTTCTCCACTTATTATTTTACTACACTCTTATCTATATATATAAAATCACTTGTCCCGACTGACTGACTGACTGACCGATTCATCAACGCAGAGCCTAAACCGCTGGACCTACAAACTTGAAATTTTGACAGTAGTTGCATTTTATGATGTAAACATCCACTAAGAAAGGATTTTTGGAAATTCTGCCACTAAAGGGGTAAAATAAGGGATGGAAGTTTGTATGAAAGGCCGTCATTTTCAGAGCTAAATGCACTAAATATCATAAACCTGTGTCTTTTAAGAAATAAATGAACACCTGTATCAGCGATTTTCAAAATTTAACTACTAAGACGGTAAAATAGGCGATCGAATAATTGCCGGGAAATGCCTAAAAACAGCAAATCTTTTTGACAGAAAAAAGTCTGTCGGGTCCGCTAGTTTCAGATATTTCGCAACTTTCGATTGATTAATAACTTTTGTCGAAAGAACAAACGTTAGGACTTTTACATTTACAGTATTGAGAGTATTGTGACAGCTACTGGAGTGCGGAGTGCGGGAATGACAAAGTTAAATGGAATTTAAAGTTACCTCACACGATAAACGATTTTGTGGAACTTTTATTTCAAACGATTCCAAAATACAATAGGTATGTGGAAGAAAATATTTTTCTGTGTATGGTATTACCGTTCTCTTCTATACCTGTTATTGCACTTTGACCAACTAAACGGAACAACTAGTAGATCCCATCGAAACAACTAACCCAAGTAAACCTTTATAAGGTAATATTGGATGTTATAAGGTGGTTGTGTCTATATTGTATTTATACACTTTGGTTATGTATGATAAATCAACGATAATGAACACCTATTCTTTAAAAAAAATTGTCTGTATGTTTGTCTGCGATGGACGCGAACTATATACTGAACGGTTTTAAAACGGTTAAAAAAAACAGAAGCGCTCATGTGGGACTTGAACCCACGACCTTTCCCTTACAGGGGGAATGCTCTCCCAACTGAGCTATTGAGCCACGCCGGAATCACTTCAAATTTCCCTTCTTTTTATATCCGTTTTTAAAGGCGACTTGAGCGCTTCATTTTCCCGATGTATTTTGAACTTAAAAAGTTAGCTCAAATGCTATGAAAAATTCATTCAATTATAAGAAACCTTCAAGACCTTTCTAATAAATAAATCAGACCTAAAATCTCGGCTAGCCCAACTGCCGTCTAACCTTCCCAACCTTGATTGGGCGCTGGGAGAAAAATACGAAAACTTTGCTTCTGAAGGGTTTGTAACCTAATTAAAACCTGGGTTGGTTTCATAAATCATAGGGAATACTAAAGCTTTTTTACGGTCAATTACTAGTGTAAACAACGTGGCGATAGAGGACGGTGCTAGAATTAAATGAAAATGTATTTGTAGAACTCTTAAATGCATAGCACAAAATATGTTGAAGAAAATCCGTAAATATAAGACTTTTCTTATTTCGCGCGATCGTGAAGTAAGAATTATTGGAAAATACGTGACGTGAAAAACTTCGGATCCCTTTATATGGATATTGCGCGTATGGATCAGACTTTTATATGGAAATGAAGTGCAGAACGATAAAATATGTAATAACCTATTTAAAAAAATAATTCCTATTCAAGTGAAATAACTGGACCCACCATATTTGGACTCACTAAATCAGCAACGGCAACCTATCCTTGAAATTTTAAAAACCCAAGTTCAAAAACCCAATTACTGACTACTTGCTAGAAAAAAATTTGAACAAAAAGTTATTCTCATTTGAAATTGTTATGTATGTACGAGCTGCTAAATTTATCAATTGCTTGATTTTACTTCGGCATAGTCGGCTAAAAAGTAAAGCCTATTTCCTATTTCAAACTATATCCCTGTGCCAAATTTCATCAAGATCCGTAAAGCCGTACTGAAATGATTGAGCAATAAACATCCACATAAGTAAGATTACACAAACAAAGACTGAAGCGAGAAGGTATACATGTACTCACTTCAAAGGTATTCCGAATGTCCCGCAAGTAACTTAAAATTCTACAGTAACCCAGACCCTCCGACGCTCAACTTCATTCACGAAATATTTCACAAAGAGCAAATTGTTTCCACAGCCAGGGGAAAATTGTTTCCCTGAATTTCCTTTGCCTGTATACTCCAGAATTTTTCATTGATCACAAAAAGGTAAACCTCAAGTGCTCAAACATGAATAACTGAAAATTAGAAAGGCAAATCCTACTTTAATACAAGACTTCAGAGCCGTTATGAGGCCCTCAAGAGCCGTGTTGAGACCCCAAAAAGTTTTTAGGTCGAAGAGTTTTGTTTCCTGTGCCTTAGTTACAAATTCTGGGGTCAAACATTTGTTTTGAATGTTCCAATGTTGTTGAGAGCAATATATTGATATATAAGGTCACCCTTGACCCCTGAAGCTGGGATATTTTACCCATCGAGTTAATAATTTATGTATTCGGGTTTTTGATATGCGTGGATCAAATTTGGTGATGTTTGGAACAAAAGGGTCGCTACGTTCACCTAAAATCACTTTGTATGAAAAGTTTAATGGTGGAGAAAGGACATGAGGCATTAAGTAGGTATAGAAACAAATGAATCTTTACTCTTTACCTACAAAGTAGTTAATAATTTTCGTATTTTATACGCTAATAAAAAGCTGTACCTAGATAAACCAATTTAGGGGGCATCCATACTTCCATACTTCCATACTTCCATACTTATATTATAAATGCGAAAGTAACTCTGTCTGTCTGTCTGTCGGTCTGCCTGTCTGTCTGTCTGTCTGTATGTTACGCTTTCACGCCTTAACCACTGAACCGATTTTGATGAAATTTGGTATAAGGGTAAATTAGACCATGAGAAAGGACATAGGCTATGTTTGGTCGCGATAACCGACATCCACGCGGGCGGAGCCGCGGACAAAAGCTAGTGTTTAATAACTCGTCGTCATCTTTGTACGTAAGTATCATTTTCGAGTTGCACGTAAGTAAGTATTCACTTTGGAGTATGCCCTTCTTAAGGGCACCAATTCGTATCTTGCAAGTCAGGTTGACTTAGTCGAAGCCCTACTTTAATGACAACACTAACAAAAACAACAAATTTATTACAGTTTAGTGTTCAATTTGAGCGACAAAGCGATAAACAGCGCAACAATTGCCATAAACCCGTTTACACATTTCGGAATTACACAAAACTGTATAATCACAGCACAATACAATAACAGTTAGGAGTGTAGTCAAAGCGCGGGAACTCGCAACTGGCGAGGTGATTGAAGCGAGATGAGATTCTCGTAAGTGGCGTTTATTCGCAAGTGGCGATAATGTGAGCGTGTTTCTGTTTACGCATGCTGAATGAATCCGGCTTTGTGTCTATTTGTTTTACATACGTGCATTCACGTCTGAAATCCCCGAAAGAGTAGGCAGAGGTGTGTTAATGTAATTTTCGGTAGGGGCGAGCTTATTTCTGAAAAACAGGCACTTTATCTTGGGCCGAATGGAGCACAGCGTTATATTATTATGTTTTGTGAGAAAATATTAGTGTATAAATTAAATTATTTTGTGCCATCTCCCTCGATCGGACGAGTTTATTGCGAGGGAGTTGACGATTAACTCAATTGTTGATCTCAAGTCAAAGAAATTCAGATCAAGTCTTTTTATGTTGTGTGCATGTATTGTGAAGATTGTTTGGCTCCTGAAAATGTGAATAAACCCATGTACACACAAATCAAACCTCTTCATAACCCACGCCCGACAATAACTTCACATGTTGGCCACTTTAGCTTGACCATTATAAACTTTGTTGTCATGGTAACAATTGTGTGGACGTAGAAAAATCCTTTTCACAAAATATACACACATTACACTGATAAAATTTATCTTTTGAAAAATAATCTAGACACAGCGATCTCAAGTGCCTATACCGCTTCAAGAACTTTCAAGCTGGTAAACTTCTGAAAAGTAAAAAAATATAAAGCCGTTTCAAGATTACGACCTTTTGAACAAAAGCATTAAGGTACACTCACAAACGACGGTGACAAAATAACATTTACACAGTTTAAAACTTTGTAAAAAGTTGAAGAGAATTTCGTGATCTTGAGAAATCCCCGGTAGGGATGTGGCTTACGGCTTCACAACTAATTTTACGGTTCGAGTTTACTTGACATTAAACAATTATAATCTATTCGGTTAGGTACTTAGCTAAATGTAAAAAAATTTAATGTATATATTGAGTAACACCATTTGTATTTTTCCACTATATTTTTCAATTTTCACCTGACCTGTTTCGTCTCACGGCATTCTCAAAGGTATGATGTATCGTTAAATAATATTGTAATAATCTTAGAAATAGTCACTTTACATCATACCTTTGAGAATGCCGGGAGGCGAAACCGGTCAGGTGAATAATAAAATATAGTGGAAAAGTACAAAGTGTCTTACTCAATATGTGTCGCAGATTCCACCAAGTGCCATCAATTCACAGTATAAGCAATCTTGACGTGTCTTTTTAATATGTTTTATTTAAAAACTCAGTTTATCAATATTTTTTTGTTCTAAAATTCGGTTTTTAAAGACTAAAACAGAAATTGAACCATAGTTTCAGTCAGTAGGCCTAGTTTATTTGTTTAATATGTTTATAAAAAGTTGCTACAAGTTTTTTACTTGTAGTTACTTGCTGGAGTGGTGAGACTGGTGAGGTTTGTAGGTTGGATTTGAACCTACTAAAACCGCATGATTATGGTAAGTGAAGTGAGATTCGCCGTGGAAGTAGTAAAATACCAATTTCAAATTACCAGATTCGGTACTTCAAAGAATCAGTTTTATTAGGGTAATTACTCTCAAGTAAAATATCACATACGGTAATCTAAATTAAAAAACTTGATAGATTTATAGTCAATTAATGAAGGTAATTTACTATTAACAGTATAATAGTAATCACCTAAAGAACATTACTTTTATTATTAAATTTACGAGAGCAAGTTCCTAAAAATAGTTTCACAAAGTCACAGGTGGTACAGTCAGCATCATAAATATCTTGATGTGCAATAGGTCCTTTTTCGTTTTCCTAACAGACGTAATCCATTCTTTAATATTATAAATGCGAAAGTAACTCTGTTTGTCTGTCTGTATGTTACGCTTTCACGCCTAAACCACTGAACAGATATTGATGAAATTTAATATAGAGGTAGATTCGACCATGACAAAGGACATAGGCTATGTTTGGTCGCGATAACCGACGTCCACGCGGGCGGAATCGCGGGGAAAGCTAGTTTTATCTATATTTATTTTCATTCCGGTAAATTAGACTTAGGTGCTCAAAAGATAAATCTTAAGTTGTCCATTTGACTTTTGTAGCCCACTGTACATGTACATGTATCACTAAAAGGCAATATGTTTTACAAATTCTCTTTTACTTTTTCGCCCTTTAAAGCATTTTGTATAAAAGGAGGGGATTTCTTGATAGTCATAAATCTCCGGATCTGTACCCTGACTCCTACAGCGGGATCGTCTCGTATGCATTTGCAATATGTCTCATGCAATATAAAATGGCGGGATTCGAGTTCAGTCTATATTACGGGAAAAATTCTATTTTCTATTTACGTATCCTGTCTAGAGATTTACTGATTTGTTTTTTTTTCAGTTTTGAAACTGGCGAAGTTTCTGAATTTTTCCATTCGAGTAAAATTTAACTGCTACATCACCAGTTCTTTTTCCTTTGGACTTGGTTGGTTACGTCGCCGATCGTGTAGCAATTTACTGTATGTATATATATACTATAGCTCGAAGTATCGAAATAACTATATCATGTTAAATTTGTTGGTACCTATTGAATTTCGAATATCGAAGAAATCAACGGTCCCTACGTAGAACAACGCAAGTGGTAAATGAGTGATTTGCATGTTATGTTTTCATGTCCTTTAGAACACCCTAACCTATCGAACAGTTTAATAAAAATAATTCTAAGATGAAAAATTGAACCTTAATTTGATGCACGACATTTCCCATAACTACAAAATGTACTCCAATTTCCAACGTAGAGCAACGGTAGTGGTAATTGAGTGATACTATGTTGGACGCTCAACACCGCGCCTAAACCGCAACTGCCACTTGTGGGACAATACGCTATGTACTTACCCTCGTAAAATTCGAAATGCATGGGAAAAAATGAAATGCTCAAGTGAGACTTGAACTTACGACCTTTCCCTTACAGGGGGAATGCTCTTCCAAGTGAGCTATTGAGCCACACCTGAATCATTTCAAATTTTCCTTTTCTTTTATATATAGTTATAGGTATAGTAGGTGGTAATAGTTAGCACAATAAATGCTATAAAAAATCATTCACACTCGTATAATTCTTTAAATGGTAATTACGACTTTACGAGTAATCAGTTGCCAATCAGTGGCGCGATTGGTTATAATGGTACGGGAGCTAGCAACGTTTTCGAGAAAGAATTTCAGGTCAGCTGATTTTGTGATATGCTCTTGTTCTTGCTCTTTCGGTTAGAGTCTGGGCTATCTGGCTGGCGGGAGCGGTTGCGTTCATTACTGCGCAATCCTACCTGTCCAGGTGATAATCCTGGATTTTCAAAACATTTTAAGAGGCGTAATTTTAATTTTTTTGTTTTTAAATAAGACTACCTGACATAATTTTTTTATTGCCAGACATTTCTGACATTGCTAATTATGTGCCATACGCGATTCTTTTAATTTTTTTTATAAAAATTTAAAAGTATTTTATAATGTCTGTATTTTTAACATTATGTTATTTAAGATAAGAAAAGCTTAAAATTAATTTGCCAGACATTAATTCGATTGTTAAACCTTGAATTAAAATAAAAAAGGCATGAAAAGTATTGCAGTATGATGCTAGTAGTTTGAAAGAGACAGTTGCAGAATAAGCTGAGAATAAGACAGAGAACCATTGCAAATATACCATTGATATTATCTGACCTCCTCCTCGTAACCTGTAGCCTAGCCCTGAATTCCTCAGTAAGGTACTGAGAGGATTCAGTGCTAAGCAGAACCAAAGGGGACTCAAACTGACACCTTGGAAAATGCCTCGCTCAATATTTATTGGTTCGCCGTTACTGCACACCCCTCGACATCCTGGATAGCTAAGAACTGTTCTCCATGGCCTCATACATGACGCCAAGAAGATGCACAGAGTTGTATCTACTTTATACAACTCTAGCACCCTCAGGAGCCATGTATGGGGCACAGAGTCGAACGCTTTCTTATAGTCTATCCAGCATGTCGATAGATTCTTACGGCTACGGCGAACTTGTTGACTAATGGCCATATCAATGAGGAGGAGCTCCTTAGTACCACGGGCCCCACTCCTACATCCATTCTGAGAGGCACTCATAACAGTGTTTGTAGAGATGTGCTTTGTTATTTTATCTCTCAGAATAGATGTAAGAAGTTTATAGACCGATGGTAAACACGCGATCGGTCTATAGTTACTGGGGTTCGAGGTACTTCCTGTCTTATGGAGCAGGTGGGTAACACCAGTGGTCATAAAAATTGGCAACGTCCCTGACTCGATAGCAGCCTATTATTATTATTATTTTGTTTCTCGGGTGTATCATATTCTGCGCTCGGGGGTGGTATCCGCCATGTGTGACTATCCCTAGCATATTAAACTCTCTTATAAGGGCCTCTACGTTTTGGCCTCTCAGAATGGATGTAGGAGTGGGGCCCGTGGTACTAAGGAGCTCCTCCTCATTGATATGGCCATTAGTCAACAAGTTCGCCGTAGCCGTAAGAATCTATCGACATGCTGGATAGACTATAAGAAAGCGTTCGACTCTGTGCCCCATACATGGCTCCTGAGGGTGCTAGAGTTGTATAAAGTAGATACAACTCTGTGCATCTTCTTGGCGTCATGTATGAGGCAATGGAGAACAGTTCTTAGCTATCCAGGATGTCGAGGGGTGTGCAGTAACGGCGAACCAATAAATATTGAGCGAGGCATTTTCCAAGGTGTCAGTTTGAGTCCCCTTTGGTTCTGCTTAGCACTGAATCCTCTCAGTACCTTATTGAGGAATTCAGGGCTAGGCTACAGGTTACGAGGAGGAGGTCAGATAATATCAATGGTATATTTGCAATGGTTCTCTGTCTTATTCTCAGCTTATTCTGCAACTGTCTCTTTCAAACTACTACAGTCCATCAAATCTAAGAGGTACCGTTTGACGTTTCATATTTTTCAAACCGAAACAACTTTGTTCATACGTACATTATTCAGTTTCGATAACCTTTTTCATAAAACCATGAATTTAGAAAGATTTCATTATTGTATCTAAAAATGTACAATTCTTAATATCTAAATGTAATTGAAAACTTTCAAACAAAGCAAAATAACACATATTTACACAGTAAATAATTTCTAATAGTTATATTCTTGACCTCATTACAAAGTTACGTAGTTAGGTCACTGCACGTAGTGTTGCGACTCTTCGGATACACTTGTATGCAAAAAAATCGTTTACATATACGAAAAATCGAATGTATTATTTACAAATTACACTTGACAACCAAACAAATATTTTTTCATGTGAATGGGATTTATCTCACATATTACGATTACATAACTAAATAGTTATGTAATCGTAAAATATGAGATAAAAATCAAATATATTTGCTTCTTTAAAAAGTTGTCGAAAGCGATTTGTCGATTTTTGATTTTCGCGCCCAAATAAGTCGGGGTTTCTCGCGCTAACGCTGTCGAAATAGTAAATGGAGTCAGGGATAGTGTTTTTTACATTTATTTTTGTGTATGATAGTATGGGTTTGCATATTACAGAGAAATAAACAAATTTTTAACAAGCACATCCATTGATTTTACAATTACAATTTTTTCTTCTAAGTCTTATTTCTACGTCTAAAACTAATAAAAATAAGGTATGTAGAACCCATTCACAAAAATGTTGTTGCCTGATGTTATAAATTAACGACGTTACTGCGCGACCGCATAATGCACTGAATACACAGATACCCTAAAATAAATTAATTTAATTATTTTTAGGTCAATAGGCAAAATCGAAGGTGTCCAAGTCTCTACAATTTTTTTTTCTGGCAACACTGCCAACTACAAGCGCACGCGGTCCGCTCGGTCGGTTCGGCGTCAGCAGTCTCTCGCCATCTTGGAAGCTGACTGTGCGCGTACTTGCTTTCTCGTTTGTGTTTTACAATTTGTGACTTGGCTATTACTTTTCTGGACTGATCATTCTTTATCCGTTTACCTTGGCAATATTTATACTGGACTCCGAACTAAGCAAGTGTTTATTAATAATGTCGAAAAGAGGACGTACTTTGAACAGCCAGGCTCGTGAATTGGTGGTGAAATTACACGAGTATTTTGAGCGTGAATCTCAAAATGGTGGACTTCTACTGCCAGTTACACAAGTTCGGGATCGCGTCGGTGAAGCTCTCGGTATTGGTAGCCGCACCGTTGGCAAAATATTAAGTGAAAAATATGGGCCTTCGGGGAGTGACAGTAACGTACTTCACACACCGAAAAAACGAAAAACAAATAAACCTGTGACAGGCATCGATGAATTCGATAGTCATGCTATTAGAAACCATATATACGGGTATTTTACAAGAGGCGAATTTCCAACATTGGCAAAGTTATGTGCAACTTTAAAAGATGCCGGGCTGTATAAGGGAAGCATAGAGTCGTTGAGAACGGTAATAACAGGAATTGGCTTCAGATACAAAAAAGTTGACAAACGAAAAATTGTTATGGAGCGACATGACATAATTATGCAGCGACTAACATTCCTGCGCGAAGTTAAACAAATTATAAACTGGGATAATGTAATATTTTTGGACGAAACTTGGCTAAATTCCAACCATTCTGTGCCGAAAACATGGACTGATGATTCTGAAGCTTCGTGCTCGAAGGTGCCGATAGGAAAAGGTGGACGCCTCATAATATGCCATGCTGGGTCAGCGTCTACAGGCTTCGTGGAAAACTCTTTATTAGCTTTCCAATCCAAAAGCACTAAAGAGTATCATGAAGAAATGGACGCAGTAAGGTTCCGAGAGTGGTTCTTAAATTTATTACAGAATATCCCTCCTAACAGCACAATTATAATGGATAATGCCCCATACCACTCTGTGCAAATTGATAAAGCACCTACGTCAGCCAATAAGAAAGCAGATTTGGTGGCATGGCTGCAAAGAAAAGGAGTGGATGCCGACATGTCACTATTAAAAGCTGAATTATTACAGTTAGTGAAATTGCATAAACCACCAAAACCGACATATGTAATTGACCAATTGGCCGAAGAGCACGGGCACAAAGTCATACGACTTCCTCCGTACCATTGCCAATATAATGCCATTGAACTGATTTGGGCCCAAGTTAAAGGTAATATTTTATAATAATATAATAATAACACGAGTACTTCTAACATTTATAATTTAAACAATGGTTTTCGTCTGCTATCAAATAGTTACATTATTGTTTTACAGGTTATGCAGCAAGACACAACACAAAACCACCCTTCAGTGTCAAGAAAATGGAAGGTTTATTAAAGGAAGCATGTGCCCAAGTTACACAGGAAGATTGGAGTAAAGTAGTACAAAAAACAAAGAAAATAATAATGGACGACTTCGAAAGAGACGTACACTTTGATAATGTAATGGACAATCAACTGGTCATTAATTTAAATGACGATGATGACGAAGACGACGATACTAGTACTAGTAGTGAATAAAAAAATATCCTAAACATTTCTTTTATTTAATTATAACAATTGATTTCTTAAAATTCGGATATTATAGTAATCGATCTCTTAAAGTTCGGATATTATAGTAATCGATTTTTTCATCCCATCCCTATCATTCAATTGTCAGAACTGTCAAACGGTACTTCTTAGATTTGACGGACTGTAGCATCATACTGCAATACTTTTCATGCCTTTTTTATTTTAATTCAAGGTTTAACAATCGAATTAATGTCTGGCAAATTAATTTTAGGCTTTTCTTATCTTAAATAACATAATGTTAAAATTACAGACATTATAAAATACTTTTAAATTTTTATAAAAAAAATTAAAAGAATACCTAGCGTATGGCACATAATTAGCAATGTCAGAAATGTCTGGCAATACAAAAAGTATGTCAGGTAGTCTTATTTAAAAACAAAAAAATTAAAATTACGCCTCTTAAAATGTTTTGAAAATCCAGGATTATCACCTGGACAGGTAGGATGCGCAGTAATGAACGCAACCGCTCCCGCCAGCCAGATAGCCCAGACTCTAACCGAAAGAGCAAGAACAAGAGCATATCACAAAATCAGCTGACCTAAAATTCTCACTTTCAAAACGTTGCTAGCTCCTATACTATAACTCTCAACAAGAAAAGCATAGAACAATAGGTTATCGCACGTTAAAAAAATATCATGCAGTCAACCGCATCGCGAATATCACGATATTGAACAGTATTGTGGCTCACAAGCAATAACTTTATGTCCTCTACATATCGTTCCCGCTTAAATTGACGAATGTTGCACGTGCCTCTTGCATGGCAGTACACTACGACCATGCTAATATTTCACCATGATTTATATAAACAGCATGTACAAATGAATAATAACAGACAACTCCCTATACGCCATTATTAATATTTTATGAACATAATTATTCAAATATTTTTATTAGCCCCGGTCACGTCCGGCACATAAAAAGTATAGAACTCTTTCTTCCGCAACAAAGTATACAGTAAAAGTATTTATTATGGCTGAAATATTATGTGAAACGTCTATGGGGGCGAAATAAATATATGCTTTGTGAAGAAAATTGTGTCCAATGTACGTATATTAATTAGTGAAACGGTAACCTTATCGATTTTGCTTAATAACAGTGTTGACTGAGTTTGACGTGGGTAGTCTGTTGAAACCTGTGAAATATTTCAACTTGTCAAGGTCTTTGTGTACTATTTGTTTGTGGAACATAATACCGAGAATTAACAAAGAAACAATGGTTTAGTAATATTTCTGAAGCCATGTGAGAAGTTATTGATTCCTGAATGATTGTTTAGCTTTTATTATATGTATTACTAGCTTTTGCCCGCGGCTCCGCCCGCGTGGATGTCGGTTATCGCGACAAAACATAGCCTATGTCCTTTCTCAAGGTCTAATCTACCCCTATACCTAATTTCATCAAAATCGGTTCAGTGGTTTAGGCGTAATACAGACAGACAGACAGACAGACAGAGTTACTTTCGCATTTATAATATTGGTATGGATGAATCACGCACGACTTATTTGTAAATATCAATGAGTTCCATGTATCCTTTTTATTCTTTTTTGTCATGGTGTGGTATTCATCACGTGTCCCTACTATTTAGTAACAGAGGATAGTCTGACGCAAGTCTTCATCTTGTATCACTAATTCTATTAAATGATTTTTTACAGCATTATGTATGCTAACTATACAAATCGAATACATAGGGAAAAAGAAGAATCATCGGTTGATTCTTCTTTTTCCCTATGTATTCGATTTGTATAGTTAGCATACATAATGCTGTAAAAAATCATTTAATTGTATGGGCGGAGTTATCAAAAATCAATGCTTAAAAATGATTGTAACATCATTCATTGATTCCGATAGTTCATAAGAAAATCGGTAGATGACTCCACCGTCGCCTTAAAGACGTAGAAGATGGGAAATTTGAATCACATCG
This sequence comes from Eilema sororculum, assembly GCA_914829495.1. NCBI lineage: Eukaryota > Metazoa > Arthropoda > Insecta > Lepidoptera > Erebidae > Eilema > Eilema sororculum. The sequence goes on along the minus strand of OU618553.1, from coordinate 8,695,788 downwards.
GGCGTGTCTCGGTAGCCGAATTGGTCAAGGCATTCCCCCTGTAAGGGAGAGACTGCGGGTTCGAGTCCCGCCCGAGATGATTCTTCTTTTTCACTAATTCTACTTGATCTTATACTAACATACATTTTTCGACAGCAAACTACAAAGGAGAAACTCTTTCTAAGGTGGACTCAGATCTTCAAAAAATAGTTTCTGTTGGACTGTTGGTGCGAAGGGCAGAACGCCACAAGATTTTGATGCTAACAACTAGATTAATAAATTATCGTCTAATGGTGTTGCAACAGCTTAAAATCAGGTACTTATTTGCTTCCATAGTTCATAATAGGTCCAAAAGAAAATTCTGTTTTAAAATGTCAATCTAATTCCAGAATTAATTGTCCCTTGTTACTTTTCGGTCAGCGCGCCGTTGGCCATTTGTTCAAGTTTCGGGTAGATACCATGTCCAATTTATTTAACGTCAATAAAAACGGGCCCAATTTGATTAGTCTAATGTCACTTTGAACGCGGGTAGAGTTGCCAGTTCAAATATGTTTTCAATTTGAATGGGAAATATAAATTCGATATATTTAGTAATCAATTTGGCTTTAACTTAATGTTAGGGATACTTACGCAGGTAATTAAATAGCATTTTATTTTAGATTCATACGTTCACTTTTTGAAGTCGAATTTTATGTAGGTACTTTAATCGCCTCCCAACATTGGGAGAGGCGTAGTCCAGCAGTGCACTGCGATAGCCTAAGTGATGATGACGTTACCGCAATATTGGTTTGGGACACTGAAAAAAAAACTTTTGAAGTCACCTGTCACAGCCGCCTGTCACCCCAGCAGAAGCAGGCCACGGCGACGGCGCGCTGAGAAGCGCGCCTCCCCATTCCGGGGGCGAGTCGGGGACACCGTTGTCCCCCCTCCCGAGGAGGGCTAAACCATAAGTGATGGCCCTGGGTCAACCGGGGTGCGAGGGATATGTCAATGACAACCTCACCTCCGGCCTAGCACCACGACCCACAGTCGGCGTGCGGTTTTAGTCGGTTCGAGTCCGACATAACCTCCCCTTCCGGCTCCGGCAGGGGGGTATCCGAGGGGATTTCCGCACGGAAAAAAAAAAAAAAAAAAAAAGTAGCGTAGTTGAAAAAGAAGGGTCTCCCTTTTTGGTCCGACAAATGATGTGATACAGTTTTTGTTTGTTTGTTTTGCACAAAAATGTATTAATATATCTCCTTTTTCTTTTGAGAATTGCGCAACCTTACACTAACTAACTTAACAACACATTGTGCAGTTTTACACGAGTCCCATTTAGTCTCTGCAGACCACCCATACCATTTCCAAACTAGTTGTTTTTCTTGTCAGTTATCTCCTAACTTTAAACGAAGCGTGGTGAGTTATAACGGAAGTAGGTGTGAAACTGTGGGCTGGACAAAGACGTGTATGCGCACGCGTCGGTTCTTAGTAATAGCCCAGAAATATCTGTCTGTCTGAGGGATAAAAGCCGTATTAAAATCAGACTAGTAGTTTTGGAGATAAATATCGATATTGGTATGTCCAAACATCCTCTCACCCTGCAAGTAAAAAAAAGAACAGTTCTAAGGAATTTAAGGAAGTACCTCGAAATTGTGGGTTACTTTCGTTTCCCACAGATTTTGTTTTCAGTTTAAAAATATCGTTTTACCATGTTAATTATTATGAGGCAAAAAATCGGGGAATATCGCGAATGGGGACAATCAAAACTAACCCGAAATTGTTGTTGCATTTTGTGCAACATATAAAACTAGTACTCCGAAGGTCTTCTAATACATTTTCTACACCTGTAAATGTATTTTTCTTCCAAAAAGAAAAGCGAGGAATCGACCACCACTTGCCTCGCGGCAGTAAATATCAACTAAGAGAGCGTGTTACAGTGGTGCATTAGAGCTAGTGGCGCATCGCATGTGCGCCTCAGGTAAAAACATTTGAACTTTTTAAAACATCAGAAGCACTTACAGTTTTAGCTTGTTTCCGTCTCCACAACAATAAACAGGTCAGCTCCTGAAACAATAAAAAAATATTTAGATTGAAATCTACATAATGAAATTAAAAAATAAATTAGGTACTCAAAAATATAGAACTGCTCTAACCACATATGCCTTATTTAGTAATTTTTAGGGTTCCGTAGCCAAATGGCAAAATCAGAACCCTTATAGATACGTCATGTCTGTCTGTCTGTCTATCTGTCCGTCCGTATGTCACAGCCACTTTTCTCTGAAACTATAAGGCCTGTTCTGTTGAAACTTGGTAAGTAAATGTATTCTGTAAACAGCATTAAGAATTTTACAAAAATATTTTTGGGGGCGCCATTCAATACTTCGAACTGAAAGTCAAAATTTTTTTTTCATCAAACCCATACGTGTGGGGTATCTATGGATAGGTCTTTAAAAATGCTATTGAGCCGATTTTTTTCTAAACTGAATAGTTTGTGCGAGAGACACTTCCAAAGTGGAAAAATGTGTCCCCCCCCCACCCCCTTTAACTTCTAAAATAAGAGAATGATAAATCTAAAAAAAATACACGATGTACTAACAGTCAACGCCATAAGTTGATTAACCCTAAAATATTTTACAAATCTTTTTATATTGGAATGCATCTGTCTATAGTAAATGTAGTGTTATGATTCCCAGAAGACAAACTTAATTTACATATTCAATGTTTTTTTTTCACAATTTTATGTAAGGTTTAGGGGCCACAGTATTAGAATTTGTTAAGCTACTTTTGTAGTTGACTGTACATTGCCATGTTAACTTGCAACGAAAGTTTTTTTTAATACATAATGAACCGCCATTTTCGTATTTAATTCAATTAACTCAAAAATAATAAAAAACTTTTATATTATGTTACTTGCTGCTACGGAACCATTCATGGGCGAGGTTCGACTCGCACTTGGCCGGTTTTGTTACTTATTTTTATCTTATTTCCTAAATGTTTACCATAATTCAATCAACAATCAGGGTGTTAAGAGCAAGAATTGCCATCATACTTGACATTGACAGCCTCTGTGGCGTGGCGGTAGTGCACGCGACTGCCACGCAGGAGGCGCGGGTTCGATTCCCGATCAGTGCAAATCTTTGTATGCATGAATATGGCTATTTGCATTGGTCTGGGTGTTTCTATGTATAATATGTATGTATTTAGAAAAAAAAGCATATAAGTATGTTTATCCGCATTCTAGATTTCATAACACAACCTATAAAAACTTACCATGGGTTTAGATAGCGTTGTGTAGAATGTTGTGGAATATTATATTTATTTATTTATTTTATTTATTTATTACAAGCTAGCACAAAAAAAACTATGTCATAAAACGCTGGCACAAACAAAACAACGTCATAACAAGCTGGCACAAACAAAACTATGTCATAAAAAGCTTGCACAAACAAAACAATATCAGAACAAGCCGGTACAAGCAACGTGACAGAACAAGCTGGCTTTAACCCAAATGGTCAGGATTTAACCCAATAGATTAATCGGGTCTGATATGAAGATTCGAATGACGTTATCCCGACGCACGTTAATTCGAAAGTATTTATAAGTGGTACGCCAGTTCGAAAGTATTTTAAATCGAAAACCACTCCTGCGAATAGCATACTCCAATCTGAATTTGTCTGGGGATCGAACTCGCGACCTCAGTAAAGCCTATTCTTTGTATTGGGTTTGGGAAACAAGTTCAATGTGAAGTATTATTTTAAGTTAACTTTATAATTTCCAGTTATTCCAGTAATCAACAAAGAAGTCAATAAAACACAATTTTAAGTGGTATACTCATTACGAAAGTAACAACACTATTGTTTCCCAAACCCAATACAAAGATTAGGCTTTACCGAGGTCGCGCGTTCGATCCCCAGACAAATTCAGATTGGAGTATGCTATTCGCAGGAGTGGTTTTCGATTTAAAGTACTTTCGAACTGGCGTACCACTTATAAATATTTTTGAATTAAAGTGCGTCGCGACAACGTCATTCGATATACTGGTTTTCGATTTAAAATACTTTCGAGCTAGCGTACCACTTGGAAATATTTTCGAATTAACGTGCATCGAGATAACGTCATTTGAATCTTCATATATCAGAGCCGATTAATCTCATGCCTTGTTGGCCTTGGTGCATTATTTTGCACAATATGCAATATGGGGTTCTTCAAGAGGGGCATTAGAAGGTTTCTTCAGGGTAGGCAGCGTGAGTGTAACGCCCCTGGTGTTGCATACGTCCATAGGCCGCGGTAACCACTTTCCATCAGGTGGGCCGTGTGCTTGTCTGCCACCTAAGTGGTATAAAAAAAAAGTGTGTCCAGACTAAAAGAATAACATGTTTTTCTTTTTGTCTGAGGTTCTAGGTACGATTCCGGGGTAAAGTCTTAATAGGTGATTTGATAAGGAAATTTCCCCTAGGCCTCCCAAAATCTCACATAAAATGACAAACTACCCACTACTACGAGTAGGTACATTTATTTTCTTCATATGACTATCATAAAAAATGTTTATTACACAAGAAACACCTGCAGAAGCTAGTTATTGCGTCATTTGGCGCATCTGTGATACAATGTTCATATTGTAATATTATGTTAGTATCAAAATACTACTTCACCATATTACAAAACATGTATCACAAAATCTGGACCCGATATGTTGCGCTGTCATTGAGTTGAGATACCTTCGTCCCCCTTTTTTAAACTTGCGTAACTATTTAAGTGGATTGGCTCCAAGCAAGAAGTCAGATAAGGCCACTTATGACTTATAATTAACGAATATTTACTTAATTTTAAATCAAAAGTGGCTCAATCTGATTTCTATGCAAAAATTATGTAACACTGTACAAAAACATCTTAAAAACATGCCTTGAAAATGCGTGGGTGTACTAATTTCTTGTCTATACTTTTCAACGTTAAAGAATTTCTTTATTTGAAGTTCGTTTCTCTATGTAATTCCTAATCTTACGAGCATTGTAGCTTTCTATAAATAAAATAATTTCTAAAATATATCTAGAATTTTTGCGTTTATTGATTACGATTACACAAAAATACAAATCTTTTCTCTAAACTATTGAAAAAGTAATTCTCATTAGTTCGATGTGTCGAAATGACATTGGAACTAGGGAATATATATTATGTTATTCAAGGTATTTATGGTACAATTAGATATTATCCTATAGTTGAAATAAATTATATAACCGAGCTTATTAAATTAAGAATGGTAAAAGCGCGGTAAAAATTGCGTCGGTTCTTATTTTATAGTTTTTAATAATTTTTAATCATCCACCCAACCTATAATAGTAATTGATTTGACTATTACATTTTATGACGTCACTAAATCTTTTTCATAAAAGTTACTTTAAAACTTATATCGTTTTGACGTTTAATAAAAAAGTGACTAATTTGACAAGTCAGTAGAATATATAATTATATAAGGTCACTAACCGACACTTTTGACGTACTTCTACATTAGCTAGTACACAAAAAAATAATACAACATTCATTGTCACTACTAATATCTTGCAAGACTGCCTTAGATCGAAATAGCGAGCTTTGTTTTCATATTCCATAAAATATGATCTGACAAGAGCACCTTACGTCAATATTGCAAGAATTTGGTGCCAAGACAGCCCATCCGTGGGATTCTATTTTGCTAACATTTTTATCCTTGAACAGAGTGGCGTAACAACCATCAAAGTTCATGTCAACATAGCTTTTTAAGTTGCCACTCTCAGTTTAGGTTACGTAAGACTATAGAGTTCGACATGCATAACATCGATGTTTTCTTTCCGAATAATCGATACATAAATTTTACTCGATACATCGATTGAAGGAAAGCTTTTATAGAATCCTTACATGATTGAATGTCGGGGTTATGTGGCTTCATAACCTCCTACTTTTGGCATGCGGCTACACTATTGTCTTTTCGATATAAGTCGTCTTCTTCATCGCGTTAATTCCAGTCGCAACCGAAGCTTTGAGCTTGGAGTCTGGGGTCCACTTTACAAGTCTAACTGCTGATTTGGCTAAACTTTTTCTTTCAGAAATAAGTATGATTACAAATATATGAGAGTGCTATTCCACAAATATTCCACAACATTCTACACAACGCTACCTAGAGCCATGGTAAGCTTAACTAGCTTGTGTTATGGAATCTAGAATGCGGATAAACATACTTAGGTACTATATTTGTTGTAAATAATTTCTTATTATACATAGTAACACCCAGACCAGTCTGGGTGTTATTTGCACTGAGCGGGGATCGAAGCCGCGCCTCCTGAGTAGCAGTCGCGTTCATTACCGCCACGCCACAGACGCTATTATACTTAACTACTGTGTTATTGACAAAAAAAATTGACGGCAGTATGTACAAAATCTTTTTTTCTTTTACAGTTACATTGGTCTGCTACAAGTCTTCGATCAGGTGGATTACTAGCCTGGGATCTCTATCCCGCGATTCACGAGAAATACTCTTAAAGAGCATCAATATTCATAATCCACTTGTGCTGAGCCTCGGGCGTATATTGCAGAACATTTGAGAAAAGCGGACCCCAATCTGCGAGGTTAAGGCCTCGAATTCAATCGGGACTCAGCGCTGAGATGATGATGATGATATATTGCAAAACATCAATCTTTTTTAACATAATCAAAGTTCAGCGTTTATATAATAACCTTTTTTCAATAGATAACTCTATGACCTTTGCGTTTAGGAATTAATTTGAGTACAGTCAACATCATTTGTCAAGACCGAGGCCACGTAGGGGATTAAATTAACATGTCTGTTTAGTGTGTGTAATACAGTAAACACTTGCTACTTATAATAATAACTACTTATAAAAATAACTTTATAATTAACAGCTCGACTTATCTATCGAATACAGTTACTTCTATAAAATGTCAGTGTGTGAATAAATAAATAAATAAATGAAAAACTAAAATAAAAAAAAACTTCCTTTTACAGAATAGCGATTTCAAAATTATCTTTCACAAAAAATGCCCTAAGTAACTTTTTCCTATACCTTTATATCTAGAGAAATGATTCATTTACATGAATATTTAAAGTGTTAATGACCAATATGAGCGAAAAAAAATACAAATTGTGTCATGTATTTTTGACGCTACATGTTCATAAATGGACTTCATATGCATTAAATACTGGACCATCCAGAAGAAGAAATCATATTCTGTCGCCCGTGGTACCGACTTGTCTTGTTCCTGTAATCCACAGGAACCCTTTCTAAACAGACAGGTATACACAAAAATGTCTTTCATTCTGTTCTATTTAGTCGTCTTACGTGCTCGAGTATTACTAAATCCATACCTATTTATAAGCTTTACCTTTGTATTTATTAAAAAGGTTAGGTATAATGGGATTGCCGGTTGAAACTACCCACTCACTTGAGGAAACCTCCGTCTTACAGGAAACCGCAGTAACCGCAGCACTTGTACGGTATTATACCTATTTGCTACGAGTAAATGGGATAGGCAGAGTTCATTGGTCTCGTCCATCGAACGATAGAACTAAAACACGTGCATAAAATGACCGTTTTTGAGTTCCTAGTCTGCAAATCTCAGGAACTTTCAGGGTTATTTTTTATATTTATATATATATTATATTTTATATATAGGTTATATATCATCACGCTACTACTCAAGGAACCAGAGTAGTAATCATAAATGTAAATCTATTTGAAAATTAATAAATTGCAGGCATTGACATATTATTGTTACTTTGATTGCGGGCATATTTTGGCTACGAGGCTTTCGAAGTAATACCCTGGGCGAAGCCGGGCGGGTCGGCTAGTTACTAGGTACATATTAAACGTAATTATATGAAGTGAAGTGATGGGGAAAGACCGAGTTCATAATGATAATAATATAATCGTTTAATAAGTATATCGTTTTTATGAATCCGGATACGTTTTACAAAATAAAAATATGAATAAATTATACTTGTAGTTATATGCGTGGGTGTCGTGACATTTCAATACGTTATGTTTATTCATTTAAAGACTCTGCTATTTATAAAATGGGGTTCTTCAATTTGGCTATTAAAAGGTTCATACAGAATGTGAGGCCCCTAGTTAAGTGTTGCACGTCCAGGCCACGGTAACAACTTTCCATCAGGTGGCGCAGGTGCTCGCCACCTAAGTGGTATGAAAAATACAATATTTAGTACTTTTTTCGATTCGTACCTACCTACCTGCGTATACCACACATCGTTAGTCGCATGGCATAAATTTACTGTAAATTTATACCTTTTTTTTTCCGTGCGGAAGTCCCACCACCAGGAGGTTATGTCGGACTCGAATCGAACCGAGTAAAACCGCACGCCGACTGTGGGTCGTAGTGCTAGGCCGGAGGTGAGGTTGTCATCGACATTTCCCTCGCACCCCGGCTGACCCAGGGCCATCCCATACGGTCTGGCCCTCCTCGGGAGGGGGGACAGCGGTGTCCCCGACTCGCCCCCGGAATGGGGAGGCGCGCTTTTTAGCGCGCCGTCGCCGTGGCCTGCTTCTGCTGGGGTGACAGGCAGCTCCACCCGTCACCCCCAGGCCCGCGCTCATGGGGGACGGAGGTCAGTCAGTGCCCTCCGACACCCAAATTGCCTACGCGCGCGGGCGGTGCGATATTTATGGGACTAACGATGCGGTTTTAATTGAATAAGGACTAAGTAGGTAGGTACCTAATGGAAATATGAAAAAATCGCAATTATTTCTCAATCACAAGACATTGATTAATGTGTAATCGTGTGTAACGATCATATAATTTCCACTTGTTATAACAAGTCTAATTATTTTCAGTCTAAAGGTGACTGCAGACTTGCTAATATGACACTTCGGTAAGACTTATTTTTCACTAGCAGTGCAGCCTGGCTTAGCAAAGGAAAATTTCGAGAAAATTATACTTCTTTATAAAAGGTATCCCTAAAATTAATTATTTGTCATTAAAAGACTAGAATACCGCGGTAGCTTAGTGGTATGGGTAATGGACTGCTGAGACGAGGTCTCGGGTTCAATCCCAGGTTTACCATGGCACACACCAATGATTTTTCGACGTTTTTCGAAGTTATGTGTGTATTCATCGCAGGTTTATAAGTGCCCGGTTAATGGCAATAGGCTCGCCACCTATTACATTGGGACCTAAACATAAACTGGCGAAACGTGGGTGCTAGCACCTCTGCCTGCCCCTTCGGGGAATGTGGGCGTGAGTTTGTGTTATGTATTATGTATGTAAAAGTTTGGAAATTTTAGACATTAGCTTAGTCAAACAGTCACAATCTTGGACCTAAAATGTGCTCTATACGCGCAGTACACGTTTCTTGGATGAATTGGAAGATATTATCATGGGGTGCTACAACGGTGGATGATACAAAACAATCCGCGTGGCGCGATGGCCTTTTATATCTCACGATTTAGGTCTTATGGTTTTAGCTGTACTTATGTTTGAATGAAATTTTAACAGCATTTATTATGCTAACTTTTAAATTCGAAATACATCGGGAAAAAGAAGCGCTAAAGTGGGACTTGAACCATTCCCTTACAGGGGGAATGCTCTTCCAACTGAGCTATTGATTTTTCCCCGATGTTCGCAGTACGCGGTAGGTATTAATTACTACGCTGACTACACTCAGAAAGCGTATGGCGACTGCCCTGGCGCTGCAGCGCCACAGGCATGTTCGCACAGGCGCGAGTTGATTGTTTTTATACTATCATGCGTAAGCGCACTGCCTCAGTCGTACGCAGGGTCAGGGCGGGTTCCAACAACCTCCTGAAGGTGATTTCTGACCGAGTTGACTCCTGCTATGTGAACCATTGCGGTAACCTTCATGTACTAACTAACACTAAGATTTAACTGTTCTAATATAATACTAACAAAATATGAGTATGTAATGTGCTTACTTGAAATAAATGAATAATAATAATAATAATTAATAAGAGTACGATCTCTTGTGCTATGTTACATCACTTTCGATAAGCTGGTGGCTACACTCCGAGTGACAGGTATGAGCGACATTGCCCGCAGGTCTGTACTCACCTTTACCAGCACTATTAAGTCGCAGAACATTCTCGATTGACTAACAATGAAGGCAAATTACACGTTGCTATTTCTGAAGGACCAACAATTCTTGTATCAGAGTTAATGATGTGGGAAGTAGTTCATATATATGTTTCTATGATTGCTTCATGATATACTGTACTAGTTGATGCCTGTAGCTACACCCGTGTGGATGTCAGTTCTCGTTTTTGGCCCTATGTCAGATTCTACTCGATAGTGAAACATATGGCAGATTTTTAATGACCAAATCCTTTCTAATAGAAAAACGTTATAAAAATCCGTTCCTAGTAGTTTTTGAATGCGACATGCGTTTACGTTTTACAAAGAGACAAAGAATTACAAAATAATAATCTAACATAACCCAAGGTTTTTTAAAGTCTTCAATGTATAGATATACACACAACAAATTTTCAATTTTATTAGACTAGCATTGATGACTTTTTTATTTATTTGACGTCCTTGTGATTTTATTGCCTGTGTAACGAGCAAACCAGGTAGCAATCAGTAAATTATAGCCCCAGGTAATGATGATGGAACAGGAAGCTTTTTTTATAGGACACGTTAATTTGACTTCACTTCGCCTGATGGTAAGCTAAAGGCAAGCCTCGGAAAGAGGGTCACCATTATCAACATTTACCATGTTAACAGTGGTGGCATTCAGCTTGACGGCCTCATCAGATGCCTTTTCACGCCCGGCTTAAATGACCCAGGACTGTAGGAAGAAGGAAACACGTGAGCTGGCAGGGAGTTCCATGTCTTAATGGTGCGTAGGAATGAGTTACTAAGTTACTTATCTATAAGTATTTTAGGTGGTTGAAGATAGAACACGCTTGTACACTCCAATTAATTTTCAATTTATTGAATTAGCAACAATACTCACACGTACTTTGATAAAATATCAATTGTATTATTTTTCATTTTACAAACAGACAGATGGCAGATGCTTCACGGAAAATATAGAAGTTCAAAGCTCCGAACTCCGAGATAAAAGCTTCGGATGCCATCGGTACTAACGTTAAGATAATGAAAAAAGCATATAGGTACTTAGATAACTGAGTCTTAGTAACTGGATTCAATTGCTAACTCTTCGGGAACAATTTCACAAAAAAATAAAACAACAAACAATGCAACTTCATCAATAATGCAGGTGAGTTTCTTCAAAATCTCTTTCAGTAAATCACTGCGACTTAATGCAGCTTACGCGACGGTTTTGCAGGGGGTTAACGTTCAGACTGCGCCGAACTTTCGTCTAAGAATAAAAATAAGTACACAATAAATCAAGCGGACTGAAGTCAACTTGATAAAAACATTACCCTCCTTTCTTCGGCAGCCGGATAAAAATAGCGCCAAGTTCAGTATCCCAGTTGCATCCAAAGCTTACACTTTGAACTCTTTAGAGCCTAGCTGCTCTCCTCCTTTTCTGTAATTTGGTTTGTTTTTTTATGGAAGCGAATTCTAATCCTCAACCCCCAGAATCAAGCCTGCGTGAGAGCCCTGTCTGTGACTCAGTCTTCTTTTTCTGTCGAATCGAAGGCGCCTCAACTCTCAGATTCTGTGTTCCCAGTGTGCCGCCACCTGGATTGCAATTTTGGAGGCGGTCATAAGTTCCTCCGCTGTACAAGTGGATGGGCATGCAGCACATGTCAGCAGGTGGGACATGGTCTGTGCAGTAACTCCAGTAACATAGAACGTACCTCGTACCTAGTACCTAGTAGAGTAACTCCAGTAACGTGTCTAGTTAAAGATGAGGTTTGCTGGGGCCCCGATGATTTGGTGGGGCCTTATACCTACAGTCAATTTGCTCTTTATGAATTTTTTTTGTGTACAGTCAGCGTAATAAATATCTTGACAACGAAGTCTCAAAATGTTCTTAATACTCTCGTATTAAGAGTAAATCAAACTGTTTTATTGATTTATATGGTATTATTGTCTCAAATAAAGGTGTGTACCAAATATCAGAGCAATCATTCAACTGGAAGGGGGTCATTTTGAGTATTCTGTTCGTCAACATCTTACTGACGCCGACTGTACCACCAGCAAGTACATTGTCGATTCGCTGATCCATATCGATTTGGATAAAGCATTTAGGTATGTATTTTGGAATGGGTACAAGTGTATAGTGAAAGTAGATACTAACGCATGAGAGCATATTATACTTATGCATGAGAACAGATAGATACTTATAGACATGAACGCATCTTAACTCAGAAATGTCAAGTACAGCAAAAATATAGTTTAGACCTTTTCAGCAGTTCTCAACCTAAATGTTTTTGATGTTTCCTACTTTCAAAGTGCTTAATACTAGAATATGATATCATATGAATGTAACTAGATTTTACTTAATTTTATTTCAGCTTTTATTCATCCATCCATCTAGGATGGATGAATAAATATCACACCAGAGCGGCTGAACGAGTTTGCAGAAAATGTGGTACAGAGTAGTAAGTCTGGGATAGTTAAAGACAACTTTTTACCTCAAAAACAGATTCCTGTGTGTCACTTCAAAGAATCAAATTCTGCGGTTTTTTTTATATAAACAAAACAAATAACTTATCTTACTTTTATTACTCTTATCTTATGTAACAAGTACCCTTAACTTATTATGTTCTTATTACATTACTAGCTTTTGCCGGCGGCTTCGCCCGCGTGGACGTCGCTTATCGTGACTAAACATAGCCTATGTCCTTTCTCAAAGTCTCATCTACCCCTATTAAAAATTTCATCAAAATCGGTTCAGTGGTTTAGGCGTGAAAGCGTAGGTAACATACAGACAGACAGACAGACAGACAGAGTTCCTTTCGCATTTATAATATTAGTATGGATGTGGTATGGGTGTATGTATTTACAAAAAAAGTTAGTCAAGCTAACCATAGGTCTAGATAGCGATGTGTAGAATGTTGTGATATATTTATTATTGTCATCGCTTCAATTAATCCAAATACAAAACAATATCATCACCCATTGTATAAAAATTGTATAATAGTGATAAATATTTATAAAACCATTGACTCCAAATGTATCTAGGTTACTTGTTTGTTTACATAACATAATTCGTAAACAAGGTCTAATAATACAAGACCGTCAATATAGTTACAAATTGCCGCACTATGGTGATCTAGAGATCTTATCAGCCGAGAGAAATAACCCAATATTGTTGAGAAATTACTCGGAAAACGAGAAATAAAAAGCCCATTCTCGTAACTAAAGAAATACTTATCGGTCATAGACCACATTAAATTTAGATACGGCATTTTATTTGAGTTTAAAACACGTTAAAAGATTTATATCGTCTGTTTTGTTATTAATCACTGCGCCGGACGATCGATTGTGAGGAGATCAAAAGGCTCGCGGCTGAGTCAAAGTACTTTTTACGATGAGCTTCCAAATTTCTAATTAATTCGTTACTTCGTAAGTATTATCGGCAGTGGAGAAGGGTGTAAGCGACAGTGAGATTTGATAATTTTTCGGTCAAATAGTCAAGTTGATTAGGATTTTTGTTTAAACACGTTTTTAAGTAGTTTGGTAGGTAGATATATAATTATATTTGTACACTTAATCATAATCTGTCCTCCGTGGTTTGTATAATTTGTATTATAATTTAGGTTTTGTACTTATCAGGGACTGATGACAATATAGGTAGGTGAATCAAAAATAAGCTAAAAACATGTTTTACTCGAAGACCAAAGTAAAAAAAATTATAAGTAAGTACTTACTTTATTATTTTTAGTGAGATTGCAATTTAGGCATCTTATTGATTTTTATAATAGTTTGGGACTTCACTCGATAAAGCTTTGGAAAACTTTTGCCGACGTTTCGGATGCGATTGGTCTTCCAAGGGTGCTGCAACAAAACATCGGCAAAGTCGGAAACGTCATCGCCCCGAAAGTATACACCGCGATAGTTTAAAAATAACATTACGTAGAATAAGATACCTAATGTTATTTTTTTATTAAAAAATAATAAGTACTTACCTATCTATCTATGGGAGTTTACAAATGCATGGTTTTATAAAAATATTATTTCTTCGAATCTTCGATGTCGCTTACGCCCTTTGGCATTTCTACCGTCAATAAGAATGTTATTACGTATGTTGTTCCGACATGTTGTGCTACAAACTGGGGCTGAGCGAGAACTTATTGCCGACCGGAGACTAACGACCGTTTTTTTAGACCTTTGAAACGTAACATTACAAATTATTCTCGCTATGCTTTAGAATATGATTACTGTATTGATTACTACTGTGGCGATGTAGAGGCTCAGGCGATCATCGTCGTTCAATAGTGTTAATACAAGTTTAAAATAGTTGTAGCCAATGCAGCCATACTTAAAAGTTCGTGTCTATTTCTTTGTGTATCTATACTTAGTTCTTTCAAAGAGTAGGTGGGTCAAATTTGTTTTTTTTTCTTTTTTAGGTTCGCCTGATTCTCACCTGATGATAGGCTGAAATCCAACGAATAGTCGATAGAACCATGACGGCCACTAAGAATACTGTACGAGACTCCAAAATTACTGTTTGGCCTATATGCCCAAAGTGTTCGTTGGACCAAATACATGCACTGCCAGGAATGTAGAACGAAATTCATCTGTCTTGACACATACATAAGTTTAAAACAAAACAATTAACTTCTAAGTACAGTAAGTTACAAACAAACATAAATACCAATAGCACTGTTAAGCCTCGTTGACACTGGGCTAGTTACTAGTTTTCAAGCCTGCAAATCATCGAGTTCGCTAGCAATTTATAAACTCGCTTCGTGTCATTCAGTTTTTTTTTCAATTTACTTTTGAGTATGTATCCGATTGTATTGCTTACTCGTCCATTCCCTACCTCTTAAACTCGCCAACTAATAGCTCGTAACTAGCACAGTGTCATCGAGGCTTTAACCGAGGTTGTAGCTTTGAACAATTTGATCGATGAAGAATTTCTTTGTCGAACTTTTTGATTTTACTATCCGAACAAAACTCTTGTTCGGATTGACCAAAGGAAACGTGAACAGATGTGATCATTTTAGCCAACAGACATTTAAGTTGATCTAGTCTTACAATAGTAGCGTAGTGTAACGTTTAGCGTAACATTCGAAATTGTGAACTAGAAAGCTTTTTGATTTTTTTTTTGGGTGAAACTTTGTAGGTGCTCTGAACACTTTTTGAATAAACAATAACATAAATTGAAAATTTTAAAATCTCCCGACACTCCCCATCCCCACTTTTACCTCCATAACTTTTAAACAGCTTTACCGTTTTTTATCAAATATGTCTAAGAACACTCCCACATAAATCACCTTTAATGCAAAAAAAACTAAATTGAAATCGCTTCATCCGTTCGGGAGCTATGATGCCACAGACAGACTGAATACAACCCCACTCTATTCGCGTCAATATTATCGAACTGCCCTGCCCTGGCTGGACCGTAAACGAAAGAATCACATGTTACTAGGTTTTCTCTTCAATCGGCAGTCCCTAAAGACTGTCCCGAACTAGCAAGCAAGTTACTGTTATTACTTAAATGATCCCTTACCCGGCTAATTTGATCGTAATTCCGGTTGACTGATTGTTCTGATATTTTATACACACTTTTATTCGATCGATAATACAATTTAAATTAATAAAACAGTTTGAGATTAAGATCATTCCGAGTTCCCATTTTGTTTTTGATCTTTTTTTTTTTTAATTCTGAAAGAACTCTGTACAGTCATGTACAGAATTCTTTCTTCTACGTTAACCAATTAAGATCCTATTCACGTTACGCCTGTGATTAATACTCGCTGTGAAGCAGAATAAACAGCCAACGTTGTGTTTTAGTGTACAAAAGGACTTCAATTTATTTTGCTCTAACAGCGTATCAGAAGAAAGGTAAAACTGCATGGTTCCTGTGGGACGTCAGATGCTATTTCCGGATATAGGAGACACGGGTAAATACTTGTTTTAAATCGATCATTTTTACTACCTGTCTACTATAATACAGTCTGCGACAATAGCTTGTGAACATTGAGAAATTTACAAACGATCTTCACCTTAGAGGTTCACCAAGAAGTACCTCAATAAATAAATAAAATAGATTTTTTTATTTACTTACTTATTCGTGAGTAAGTAGTGCTTGAAGAACAAAGTCAATAATATATTTTTTTGGCGTATTAGGTACTTTATGAAAAGCTAATTGGATCTGTTAATTAAAATGTGTCATGTTACTTTTGTTACTGCCTGTTCATCTTTTACTTCATGGTCATTAAAAATTGTATAAATACACTACGGTTAAATTTTATTTTAGCACAAACTATAGCAATTATGGATTCAATAAAACGTCCTCTATGTGCCAATAAACAAACCTCTCAATGTTTTTTTTTTATTATCTACCTACCATGGATCTTTCAAGATATTTGACCTTCCAATGACTTTGAATAAAAAGTACCTATTATGGTACTTCTTTAGAGGTAGTGTAAATATGTAGGTGTTCTATATATAATGTTCTTCATTTTTAGTGTATTTTACACAAACAGTGAAGTATTTCATACCTACAAAAAGTTTCCTACCAACTTTTTCTTTTCGTTCTCATCAAGTGACGCCCACTATGTTTCAATTCATGAGTGTGACGAATGATGATTAAATTTTTGACTATGTGTTTTTTATATTATAAGTATTATAACATAAAAAAAAACCTAAATTTAAAATGAAGTGAGTTCGCACATTCTCGAAGAGTCCGGTGAAAAGTGGTCGGTAGAGACCATATTTTGCCACGTAGGTACCTAATAGAGGACGAATTTATTACCACCTACTGGACATTTCGGAAAAATTGGATGCACATTGAAGATGACCTGACGACGGCTGGACGTATCGTTTAGTAACCAAAGGATCGAGGCATGTCAAAAGTGTCAAAACAATCGTTCGGGAAAGTCAAGGTCACGTCCCAGCAACTCGAACAGGTTGATACCGGGGTTTCCAAGTAATGGAAATATCTGGTATAGTCATAATTAAGTAATTGAGCTAGCTACTCATAAATTATGTATTTACTTAGCAAGAACTCCTTTAACACATTTAATCTTGCACATTAATTTAACATCATAACACAGAAAGAAGGCCATAACATATTTCATTCAACGTCAAATTTGAATAAAGAATTAATTTTAAAATGACATCTTAGCTATTTATTATTGTGCTCTGTAGTTTTAAATTTAAAAATAGAATCTATAATTTCAAAGCCATGAAATAGGAAATTCTAAATTTAAATGACAAACTCCATTTTGTGTTACATTGGCGCGCAATTGGCGCGAAAATTACTACGAGTATGATCGATTTCTCCTAACACGCTTCAAAACAGTATGGTTCACTGAGTGGCAAACGAAGCGAGCGCAAAAGCTTGTTTAATTCAAACCAGTCCAGCAGCATCACGAACGAATCGATGAAGCAATTTATTGCTTATTTACAGAGCCGTGACAACAAGATGTTCGGTCGTTAGAAATCTAAAGATGTCAAGTGAAAGTGACGTAAAATCTGCCTAATGTTTTTTAAATTTTATTAAACTATGCTTATATTATGCAGGTGTTTATAGTTTATACCGACCACATGTTAAGAGTTTGAATGTTTATTTAAATATGCTTTTATTAGCTTTACATTTAACTGACTAAGTATTAAGTAAGTACTTATGTCAATGATTATAATAAGATAGATGTTATATCAATAAGCACTATCGCGATTTAAAAAGTATAGTTACCACGTTGTATGACAAATGAAGTCATATTTCCGTAGATCTCGTTCGCATTTACTGACGTGACGGAAGCTTTCGATGAGGTGCCATGGTTTTCCCAAGCGACTATATTATGGGGTTCTTCAAGAGGGGCATTAGAAGGTTTCGGGGTAGGCAGCGCGAGTGTAACGCCCCTGGTGTTGCTTACGTCCATAGGCAGCGGTAACCACTTTCCATCGGGTGGGCCGTGTGCTTGTCTGCCACCTAAGTGGTATAAAAAAAAGGTAGGTGAATAAAAAAATACTGACCGTTTTTTAGTGTTAGTGCCATTTTCTCAGTGAACTTTAAAACATTATTAGATTATTGATGATCTCTGATGAACATTGAGACGTTCAGTTGCGATAGCTCATCTTCTGAAATGCTTAGCTGTACTTATCTCAAATCAATCTGGGGTTGGTGATACTCTCCCCAGGAGAGCCAGTCCGATAGGGATGGCCTTGGGTCAGATGAGGTGCAAGGGATATGTCGAAGAAAAACCGAAGCGACAGACGGCGTGCGGTTTTAGTTGGTTTGAGTCCGACACAACCTCCACCCTTCTCCACCGCCGGAGGGTGGGGGAGGTATCCGAGGGGATTTCAGGACCAAAAAAGGGTTCGGTGATACAATTATGTGGAATTCATATTTGCTCGCAGTCATTTCAACAGAAACTCCTTTCTTAATCATATTGATCACGCAGTTCATCCATCTTTTCTAAGGACTTTCCCTATACGTATAATCGTCCCTGAATGCCTTCTTTACGACTCCTTCCTGTATTATATGTCAATTCTTTTATTATATGGTGGTAATACTCGGCCATAGCCCCAGGACAGCACTCATGGATGCCAAAGGTCAATTAAGCTTAGAAGTTACTTGATTACCAATCTAAGCTGTAAATATCTTATCTCTTAAAGAAGAACTCAAGTGTGACTTGAACCCACGACCTTTCCCTTACAGGGGAAATGCTCTTCCAACTGAGCTATTGACACCTAAATCACTTCAAATTTCCCTTCTCTTTATATCCGTCTTTAAGGGAGACGGTATCTGTATACCATATCTGGTACCATAATCAAATAATAATGATAGGTACTAAATATCACTTCGTATAAAAATAACGAAACTTGTTTTTTTTTTATTGAAGGACTTGACTCTTGGCAGCCATTGACGAGTTAATCCGTTTGGAAATTTATTGTACAACGATTAGCGGCGGATCTTGTATAATATATTTTAGAATTATGTTTTATTTGGGAGTTGCTCAACCGTATAATATTACTGTAAACCTATCTATCCAAGAAAGATACTTATTCAGCAAAATGTCTACTTTACAAGACAGCGCGGCTTTGTTAATTAGGTTCCTATATCCTCTTCAAAATTAAAACTTGCTCTAACTTCTTCTTTATCTTCTACATCTTCTAGTCAATTAATATTTTACGTACCTACCCCATTACCTTAGCAAATCATCATTATTACTCCTTGAAATCATAGAAGTGATTTTTTTGATCCCACAAATTAGAAAAATAAAAAGAATTTACTCTTCTCTGAGTTAGCAATTTAGCATTAACATTGTCACCGAAAAAAAGTTTGGTTTTGTATTTTTCAGAATTTTTACCAGCGTTTTATTATTTAGTATTCTAGCTTTATGTAAGAACAGTGCTGTGTTGTTCTGATAGAGACTCAATTGTGCGAAGTATACATGTTTTGGTGTTAAATCAATCGTTGTGAGATAGGGGCTCTTGTGAAAATGGATGTCGTTAGATATATTGTTTTACTCGACAGATCATTTTTTTGCGAAATGTCTACGAGATCTACTCTTATTTAATCATTTAATGTTTTTCATGGTGTTCTTTCTGTTCTGTGATATACATTTTAATATACCTACTTTGACTTTTTAATAATTATTGATGTTTTGCCATTGTGTTCCTTCACATTATAGGTGAAAAAACGTTATTCACTAAGTGAATAAAGTCTTTTTAAATGTAATTATTAAGTCTAGTGGATGAATCTGAAGATATGAGTTGTTGATATTAATATCCGAAAGGTAGCGCTGCAATATACAACAGTCAAAACAATTTATAACACTAAATTTTTTCGTAAGAAACTGGGATGAACCAGCTACGAGCGAATCGAATCAATTTATGTTATATACAACAGTGGCATTTTAGTGTAAAGACTTCGTGTACACTCGAGTTGTTTTTTCACTTATGTATTTATGTAGACACTTACCTATATACCGAGGTGTATTCATTAGTTTTTTTTCTCATTTCAAAATTAAAAGTCTCAAGTCCATATCAAATTTGAACAACGCGCCTGAAAAGGTTTTCGCTTCAGTAATATTTCAAGAAGCTTGCGAAAATAGTATATATATAATGGATACTATTTTCTCTTTATTTATTCGTTCAAGGAACACGGAAAGTAACTATCAGTGGGTTTTAATATTCATTGAAATAAGACCCTTGGAATAGCCCGAGGAGTGGGCTAACGGTGAAGGGTGTTAGGGAGTAATATCCAGGTAGGTAGGTACCTAAATTGGGTCAGTTTCACACTATACTCGCCATTTATGTTGTCTTGATAGCGTAAATCTAACTGAAATTTCGTTTTGTATATTCTGAATACCAGGAGAAATAGTTTGTTAATTGCTATACTACGGGAGGGACATAATTATACTTTAATATCTACGGATAGTTTATAAATTTTCTCTTGCTTTCCTTCGCTCGTGGTTTTGCCCTTGTGAAATGCCGATCCGTTTCAGCGACCCACAGGATAAAAAAATGTCTATTCTAGAATCGACTGCAGTCCCAAATTTCGTCCAGATTTGTTCACCTGTTTTTCGCATGATAGATGATAAACATTCATCCATCTATGAGTTTGTTCGTCCCATCATTAATGTAATCATAATATTCTGTCCTTCATGGTTCATTTAACTTTGATAAAAAGTTAAACCTATCTAGAATGATCCAATCGCACTAACTTTTAACTTACTTAGATAAAAAGTAAAACTTATCTAGAATAAGGTTCCTTGCGCGGAACTCTAATATTTTTTGTCACAAGCTACGTCTTTATATTTCTTTAGCTAATAGATAATCTTCAGTTACAAAACATTTGATCGGTACATTAAAAAGGTAATTATAGTGCCTCAATAATTCGCTCTCATGGCTGTGATTCTGCAAAAGTAACTTGCAGTATCATAGGCAATAATGACATTCGATTTTTAAACGACTTATTTTTTAAAGATGGAACAGCCAAAATTCTTATTGATGTTGGAACAACATAGTTCTGTAGATTTTGAACTTGGAACACCTACATTTGGTGTCACTTTTGACATCATACTATTATGACGTCATTATGTTCTAGAAAGAGTGTCTAGAATAAATCTATACTAAACAAATAAAGCTAGCTAAAGAATTTGTTTGAAGGAGCTAATTTCTGTAAATTCATTTTCGATTTGAAGAATTTTTATTGTATTTGATAGCCTAGTTTTCGGGGAAAGGTATAAGTAGTTATGTACATATAATATCACGCTATGAACCTTAGTGGCCAAGCAAAAAGAAAAAAAATTGAAAGAGAGAGACGGACGATCGTGCGACAGGGTAGAATATTACAGTGGGTGAAACTTTCAGGCAACTGCTAGTATTACAACAAAAGTAATATCACAGTAATATGAACAAATTCTTACGACACGGCCGACCCTAAGTTTCTTCATTAAGCTAATATCGTTAGCAAAATTGTATTATAACCTAACTAAAGCAGTAATAGTTAGTGCTAGAAGCTACTTATGGATGCTTAGTAGCAACACGGGTATAGTATCGGATGTAATAACCGGTATAACACTCCATGCCACCCACGCATAATAATAGGTGGAGGAAGTGACGTATCCGGTTACTGTCCCTTGTATGCTAGGTATATTGCCATGAAGTACATAATTTGCAACACAATTGGCTACTAACTGAAAGTTACTTTTAGGCGTCCTCATCATTTAGGCTGGTTTTATCGTCACGCCGCTAGGCGCGCTGTTGAGCAGCGCGCTGTTAACAGTTCGCGTTTGAACAGCGGTGCACTATAAAACGAGATTAGTAGCACGCGGTCCGCTGTTGTGAGACAGTCGTGTACAATATTATGAAGGTTAATGCGAGTCGAGTACTGGCTATTTACTTTTTATAGAATAGAAGGCATCGGCGAAAAAGAGTAGTTCCAATTCCTTTCCAATTTCTTCCCAGGGCTTTATTTTTTGCATCCTTATTTTTGTATAATTTATCGGCGGGGTCCCATAAACACCTTCTGGATCGAACTTCCTCGATTACTCGTCCCGTATCGATGTAATTCATTTCTTACACAATTATACCTACGGCGCGTCTCAACAGCGTCACACTAAAACGCACACTGGCCGTAGAAGCGAATGAGCAGCGCGCGTTTGGACAGCGCTGTCGAACATCGCGCGTTTATTAAACGCTTTTTCCAGTCTAACTGTGAAGTGGCTTCTTACTTTCATTGACAAGTTCGAAATTCTGTAATTAGACCAGTTATCGGACTTTTTAGAACTCCAACTAGTCAGTCCGGGGTCTGCTTTTTCCAGTCTAACTGTGAAGCGGCTGAACTTCTTCTTACTTTGATTGGCAAATTGGAAGTTCTGTAGTTAGACCAGTTATTGGACTTTTTAGGACTCCTACTAGGCAGTTGGTGTCCTAAAAAGTCCAGGCAGGCGTAAAGATTTGCTTCGATGTTCTTATGGCAACCGGGGCCAACGGCTTAACGTGCTCTCCGAGATAGGAAGAGATCTCAATGTTTTATTTAGGAATAGTACTTAAACCATCGTATGACCGACGATTGTCTAATAGGCTTGTCTAATAGGCCATAGACTACTTAAAAGTGATGGGGTAAACGATTAGGATTGAGGTGGAGGATCGGCCGAAATGGCGCACATTGGGAGAGGATTATGCCCAGCAGTGGACTGCGGTGGGCTAATTGATTTGATTTGAAACCATTACAACATGAGGTTCAAGAAGCGCATTAAAAGGCTCTTACAGAATACATCGGGAAAAATGACATGCTCAAGTGGGACTTGAACCCACGACCTTTCCCGTACAGGGGGAATGCTCTTCCAACTATTGACCTGGATCGCTTCAAATTTCCCTTCTCTTTATATCCGTCTTTATGGGCCACGGTGGAGCCTTCTACCAACTTTCTTACGAACTGTTAGAATGCTATAAATAAATCATTAAAAACACATGTTCTTACTGAGTTAGTAGAAAGAGTAGTGTAACGCCCCTGGTACAGCAGGCGGGCCGTGTGCTTGTCTGCCACTTAAGTGGTGTGAAAAAAAAGTATACGACTGTACAGAACAACAAAAAATACAGGTATTTAATAGCTAGAGATATATTAATTGGAGTGATTGACGTTTTAAGTATTCCGCTACAAGTTATTAAAAGCTTACATTATATTTATTAATACCGCATACTTGAATACATAAATAAGTATCCTTGTCAAGTTCGAACCCCAACTTGAGCCCCGATAACTAATTAAATGATGTAGTTCTACAGTAAAATCGAAGTTTGTAATTAATATCGAATGTTAAAACGAACCTCATTACAGGCACTTTCGGGAACCATAAGTAAGGTGGGAATCAGGTAAGTCATCTAGTAAATGTGAATAGGGTAAATGATTCTGATGTCTCACGCAAATCTTCTATACTATTATATAATTGTAAATTGGAAATGTTTGTTCGCGATGGACGCCAAAACTACTGAACGGATTTTGATACGGTTTTTTTATTTGTAAGGTCTTGATCAGACTTAAAATCTTACGTATAGTTTGCGATAGCCTAGTGGTATGGGTAATGGACTGCTGAGACGAGGTCTCGGGTTCGATCCCAGGTTACCATGGCACACACCAATGACTTTTCGATGCTTTTCGAAGTTATGTGTGTATTTATCGCAGGTTTATAAGTGCCCGGGTAATGGCAATAGGCTCGCCATCTATTACATTGGGACCTAAACATAAACTGGCGAAATGTGGGTGCTAGCACCTCTGCCTACCCCTTCGGGGAATATAGGCATGAGTTTATGTTATGTTATGTATAGTTTCAGTATCAGTATTTCTGTGACCTGATACCCCCCTTCCGGAGCCGGTTATGTCGGACTCGAACCGACTAAAACCGCACGCCGACTGTGGGTCGTGGTGCTAGGCGGAGGTGAGGTTGTCATCGACATATCCTTCGCACCCCGGCTGACCCAGGGCCATCCCTTACGGTCTGGCCCTCCTCAGGAGGGGTGACAACGGTGTCCCCAACTCGCCCCCGGAATGGGGAGGCGCGCTATTCAGCGCCGTGGCCTGCTTCTGCTGGGGTGACAGGCGGCTCCACCCGTCACCCCCAGGCCCGCGCTCATGGGGGACGGAGGTCAGTCAGTTGCCTGCACGCGCGGGCGGCGCGATCCGCGAGTCTCTCTCGTTCGCGCCGCCGGTATTTCTGTGACCCTTGCGTATTTGCATGAAGTACCAGGCTCACAGAAATTTTAAGGATCTTTATCTGGGTCGCAGGGGCAGTGTGTCCTAAACCATTCTATACCGAACTTAACGCGGACGAAGTCGCGGGCAAATGCTAGTAATACATAATTTGGCTGATATTTTCTAAAGTTTACGCCAATATCAATCATTGAAATAAAACAACCACTTTTTACGAATTCTATCGCGATATATTTGTTATCATTTAAAATTTAGTTCAATTAAAACTTGGGTGTTTAGGCTAGGAAGACCATTGAAATTTAAAAAAAAAAACCCAAATTTTAATAGAGAGCATGGAAGGAACGTACCACTAGCTTGGGACCCAGTCATCCACTTAATCAAACCCCGTAAGCAGCAAAATCCAGCAAGACTTAACGACACAGTGAGCTCATTCTGCGTAAATAGTAAAACCAATAATTCACCATGATTCGGGTATTTTGAGATAACATATACTTCAAACTATGTGACAACTACCATCATGAGACACACTGCGTCCCGCGAAACATCGGTTTAAAAGTAAATAATAACAAATATATCGCGATAGAATCCGTATAAAAAGTGCTTTTATTTCAATAAATAATTTGGCTATAATGGATTACTGTCTTTTTGTCATAGCTAGGTATACCTCAGGAAAAACATCTTGGTCTTTTTTTTTGTCGTGGGGGGAAATCCTTCATGGATGTTATGCCGGACTCCTACCGACTAAAAACCCCCACGGTATCGCCCAGCAGCCTATAGTTGGGAGCCCCGGGTAAGCCCTCGGAAGGATGTCCCAGCGCTCCCAACAGACCCACGGCTTCAATGCGGCCTCATCTAGGGGGTGGTTCGGGTGCTATCCCGCGTCTATGGGGGGTTTTCGGGTATCACATGTCGGCGGCGCCCAAGCCGCCAACTGCGGAACTCGGGTGGGAGAGTTCTCTCCCACTCCCGCCCGGCCGACATCTTGGACCTAAAATGTGCTCTATATGCATAGAAGTTTCTTGTGTGTCTTTTGATAATAACACAGTTATTGCGGTGGATGAGCACAAATTCATCAAAGTCCTCGTTTGTCTCGCAACTTAGGTCCAAAATATGTGTACCAAGGTATAATAACATACAGCTTCACTGATCAAATGCGAGCCTATTTATCAATTTCAAAAATCATGCTGACAGTCTTTGGGGACTGCCAATAGAGTTGAAAAATTGTGAGATTTATTGTCATGACGGGATGGGATGGGTCAGTTTTTTCTGTTCTGTGGATGGGTCGGTGACAATGACACGAGTTCCATGATTCATGTTCATCCAAAAAGTTTTCAGTTTCAATGCGTCTAAAGAGGTTTTGACATGAAAATGTATTTAACTACGATCACCACAGTACCTACCTACCAGTTAAGACAATCATTATACTACTGACTGGAAAACATTCTTAACACAAATAATTTTAGGAATGGTTAGAGGAAATACCTATTAGTAATTTAGGTAACTAATATTCTATTATAAATAAATCTTTATTGGAGCGAAATAACTCCTAGAAAAACGAAAACTGAAGGACAATGGGCTGACTACATCGTCAAAGGACTAAAATCCGGATAACACAACTTCAAACTTATTGAAATGAAAACGTACAGAGAAACTGGACAAGCTTGAATAAAAAGTATTATGAACCTTTCATTTATTCCGTATAGCCGACGTTAGGTACAGTCAGCGTCATAAATATCTTGACGACGAAGTCTCAAAATGATCTTAAAAACTCTCGTGTGCAAATCAAACTGATTTAAATGGTATTATTGTCTAAACTAAAGGTGTGTACCAAATATCAGAACAATCAGTCAACTGAAAGGGGGTAAAAAAAAACGAAATTAAGATCTTTTTGGGTACTTTCTATGTTAACATCTTTCTTGTGCTGACTGTACTATATTTCCACTAAAGATTATATAGGTAAACCTCGAGACATATAATATAGGACAGGATACAATAAATTTTACGACAGAGGTAGGACATTTTCCGTTCCAATTGAGTAGTCCGACTGAGAATAACCTCGTGTAGTGTTCTGGGCACGCGGTAAGGTAACTCCTTGTTGCAAACGTCCATAGGCCACGGTAACCACTTTCTGTCGGATGGGCCGTGTGCTTGTCAGCCTCCCAAGTGGTGCAAAAAATATCTTGGACCTAAAATATGCTCAAACGCGCAGTACACGTTTCTTGGGTGTCTTTTGAATATAACACGGGGTGCTACGGCGGTTGGCGAGGTCAAATTTATTAAGCATAGATTAGTATTACTCATATGTCTCGCGACTTAGGTCCAAGATATGTGTCCCAACGTATACCTATTGTTAGTACTATTTCTAACCTCGAATAACGAACATTTTGTTCAAAAAATTCCATTAATAAATTCTTTTACAAGAGAATTGTGTGCTGAAACTTGTAAGGATAATAAATGCTCATTAGAAACTTTTGTTATTTGGTTGTAATTAAAATATATTGCTATTTTTATCTATTCGTAGGAGATCCGCACTATGTATGAAATAGTGTTACATTTTGAACTATTTTCGGTAGTACTTAATACAAATTTGATTTTTAAGTTCATTGATTACTTATTGGTATATATTGAATGAGCCCGGTGGTGCAGTGGTATAGCGTTCGACTGCTACATCGGAGGTTGTGGTTTCGATTTTTAGGTACTTCATATTTCATCAGTAAATGGAAGATAGTCTTGCCAGACAGATCTGAAAATTCTTTAGGGAACAAAGGAATGACAGAAGTGTATCATTTGTGAACACACAATAAGCAGCTTCAGACAGTTTCAGACGTTGGAGTAAATGCATATGCTTATGATTAATGTGAACGGCTCTTACAATATACGGACAATGCCAAAGACTTTGAAACAATAGCAAAATTAGCAGTAATTAATGCACCAAATAAATATAAGCAAGTACTTTTTTATACCACTTATGGTACATGCGACCAAACGTGAGTAAAGTTTAATCCTAAAATAAACAGGCAATATAGTTTTTAATGGACACAACTGCTGAGGACGCTGTCAATAGAATACTTTGTTTTGGCGGGCGGCTGTACACGTCGTTTTTTTAGGCATATTTATTTTATTTTGAACCTTATTCTAATACGTACGTAATACGTAATAATGAGTACCAAGTCATAAAAAACTATTTAGTGTGACATTGTAATCGTTTTTTTTTTCGTCTAAATGTCATATCGCATCAACTTTCGCACCTTTCAATGTAGGCGTGTCACACGCACACATAAACTTGCGTGATAGCACATAACGTCCACGGACGTCGCATTTGTTCGCGTCAGTCGGGTGTTGTCACCACACGGGAACCACGCGTTTTCACCGGCTGATACCTACAAGAGTATGAATCTGAACGGTTGAGGACGTCCTCTTTATCACAAGCAAGCATCTTGATCATATACAAGGTAACAGAAAGTCCACCGCCGTCTAATTTTTTTGTATGGAAGTTGACTGCGTCATGTCACTAACTATCGATGGGAGCCGAGTATCCTTCAACGTGTTAAAGTTATCTATGATATATATATGATCTTAATTCTTTGGTTTTCCCCTTTCTTGTTGACTGATTTTTCAGATATGAGACTTCGTAGTCGACTTATTTCTGACGCTGACTGTACCACAATAGGATAGGAAAGTTCAAACTGAACTTGATAAACCTTCAGGCCAGCTACGTCACACTAGTGATAATACAATTAATTTGTAAAACAAGTACCTACGAAAGGGTGAAGAAGGTCAGAGGTCTGAGATTGAGATCAAAGCGTTAGTGTGGAAGATATTTACTGTAATGTTGTTTATCCACTAGTTTGTTATGTTAGATGTCTTACAAACAGGCTGTTGTATATCCTCCTATGCTTACACTAGGTGTGCCTTTATACGGTTTCACCCGAATCAACCGCCGTACTCGGTTTTTTTTTATAAAGGACACGTCAATTTGACTTCACCTCGCCTGATATTAAGCTAAAGGCAAAGTCTCGGAAAGAGGGTAACCATCTTAAACATGGACCATGTTAACAGTGGTGGTACTCAGCTTGACAGCCTGATCAGATGCCTTTTCACGACCCGCTTATAGGACCCGGGACTGTAGGAAAAGGAAAAGGAAGGAAACATGTAAACTGGTAGGGAGTTCCTGGTCTTAGTGGTGCGGTATAGGAATGAGTCACTGAAACGCTTGATTCTAGCGGGAATAGTTCTATACTTTGCCAATAGTCTGCTCGGATCTGATCCGCACATTTTCATTTTTAACCCCCGACGCAAAAACGACGGGGTGTTATAAGTTTGACGTGTCTGTGTGTGTGTGTGTATGTGTGTGTGTGTGTGTGTGTCTGTCTGTGGCATCGTAGCGCCCAAACGGATGAACCGATTTGGATTTAGTTTTTTTTGTTTGAAAGGTATATTAGTCGGGAGTGTTCTTAGCTATGTTTGGAAAAAATCGGTCCAAGATGGCCGCCGCCACAACATGTCGGAATACATATTTCTTCATAACTCCCTCAATATGGGTATCAAATGAAAGAGCTTGACTAGTAGATCAATTTAAAAAGTATAAAATAAAAATTAAATTAAAAATTTAAAAAACCCCCGTCACAAAAAGCAAAAAGTTCCAAAAAGTTGAAAATAAATTAATAAATTTTGATTCAACGGTTGCCATGTCGGGGGACCTTGAATTGTTCCAATAATATAACGGAAAGCTTAACCAGTTAGGGTCCCCCCACATGGCAACCGTTGAATCAAAATTTATTAATTTATTTTCAACTTTTTGGAACTTTTTGCTTTTTTATAGAAAGTTATTACCGTGACCTAGGGACGTGTGTGTTAGATTGAACGCGGCCGTTGTGCTGGAGGCGTGGGTTCAATCCCCGCTTAATGTAATATTTTGAATGCATGAATATGTGTATTTGCATTGGTCAGGTCGTGCCCCGAAGAGCGCGTTAAGCCTTATGAACATCTATGGCAGTCTATACGGGTAGTTGGAGCCCTCCAAAGACCAAAAACTGGTCTAGCTGCAACGCTTCGATATCGCCTTTGGGTTGTGAAGGTCAGATGGCAATCGCTTAACAGAAAATATCGAAGTTTACCCAAATCTGCAGTTAGACTGGTAAAGCGGACCCCAGTCTCCAAGATGAAAAGCTTCGGATGCGGCTGGGATTAATGCTAGAATGAAGAAGGGACGTATGCAATACCAGGGGCATCATATTCGTACTGTTGACCTTGTAATAGTTTTCTAACACCCTTCTTGATGAAGCCCATATCGTAGTCGCTTTTTTTTACGTGCGAAAAATCCCCACACGTCCGCCCGGCTCCCCCGGAGCCGGGCGGACTCGAATCGACTAAAATGCACGCCGTCTTTGGGTCTTTGGTTGCCGAAGGTGAGATTGCAGAAAACATATCTCTCGTACCCCGGCAGACCCTTAAAATAGGGCCTTCGGGTTATGGGGACCATAGTGTCCCCATCAAGCCCCAGGTACGGGGAGGCACATTTTGCGCCGCCGCCGCGGCCTACTTCTGAGATAGGGTGACAGGCGGCTCCACCGATCACACCAGGGCAGTGCTCATGGAGGACGGAGGTCGTTCTCCGACCTCCGACGTCCGATTCGCCTTTGCTCTTCGCCGGCTGCTAGTCCGGCCCGACCGGCTGCCTCCTTCTAGTGCATTACTTGCTCGCAGAAGGATGTGGCCGCACCCCAAGCGTTCGCGGATCGTACCATCGCGCATCGCTGTGAGATATCGTAGTCGCTTGGAAATACCACAGCAGAGAGATCACCAGCTTGAGCGTATCTTTGCATATTTAGTTCCAGAGTTTAGCGCATACAAACAAACTAGATAATTAAGCACTAAGATGTAACTTTTTGTTTCCTACTTGTAATTATATTTATACAACAACAGGATACAAAATACATAATTATATCGTTTTTGTATCCAATTATATGAGCTGATAATTTTTGGTTTCATTTTCATAAATAATTTAATCATTCATCATCATCATCCTAGCGTTACTCCTCCTTTTTATTTGCCTTACACCCGGGATAGGAGCGACTACTATCTAACCTTCTAACCCCGATAGGAAAAGCTAGCAGGTTAGGTTGGCTTGCTCCTAAAGGTCAGGACCATATAACAACAAATGGTGAATATCCAATTAACTCTACTTTTTTATTTGATCCTTCAATGGCCTGCAACAGCTAGATGGTATGTTATGAGTAAGCATGCACCCTATACATCCCAGTACTAGCCTAGGTGCTCCTCGTGGACAATGTTGTGAAAGTAAATTAGTATCCACGAATAACACCTGCCAAAAATCTTCATAGGTGCTCTTCGTGGATATGGCTAGGTGCTATTCGCATAGGTGCTATTCGCACAGGTGCTATTTGTTCAGGTGCTATTCGCACAGGTGCTATTCAGCAGGTTGCTCTAAGTGGACTACACCAAAAATCTGAGGTGCAGTCCAGTATTTCAGATGCTTATTGACCTCAAAATAGTGGACCCTAACTTAACGGCCTTGATAGATGCTTTTTCACGCTCCGAGACGCCCGAAACCGGGACTATTCATAAAGAGGTAAAAAGCAGGATTCCAACATTCCCTTCAGTGTTATGTCCATGGAGAAGGAAATGATAGCGGAGTTGTTGCAAGGCAATCAGTCGCGTAGGGCACTGACTGACCTCCGTCCCCCATGAGCGCGGGCCTGGGGGTGACGGGTGAAGCCGCCTGTCACCCCAGCAGAAGCAGGCCACGGCGACGGCGCGCTGAGAAGCGCGCCTCCCCATTCCGGGGGCGAGTCGGGGACACCGTTGTCCCCCCTCCCGAGGAGGGCTAAACCATAAGTGATGGCCCTGGGTCCGCCGGGGTGCGAGGGATATGTCGATGACAACCTCACCTCCGGCCTAGCACCACGACCCACAGTCGGCGTGCGGTTTTAGTCGGTTCGAGTCCGACATAACCTCCCCTTCCGGCTCCGGCAGGGGGGTATCCGAGGGGATTTCCGCACGGAAAAAAAAAAAAAAAAAAAAAAAAAAAAGGCAATCAGTCGCGTGCCATCCAAACGTCAAATGGACTCATTCGGTAGGAACGTTATACCTATGAAGTCCTTCGACTTTTGACACCCCGCGCGTCTCTCTTCCCACCCGCATTCGGCGCGCGTGTTTATTAGGAGAAATATCAATGGGGCATCTCCGTTACTTAATCATATTCTGTCCTCCGTGGTTATGTCCTATAACTAACTCCCTACAGTTTCGTATTAGTCCTTACCCGCACTCTAGGGAAATTAATCCTATAAATATATAATGAAACTTTTCATATTCTTTCAAGTGTTATTAAGCTGAAAGGCCGAAATATTTGCAGTATTTTTGTAATAAGTGAAATTATATTGGAACGGTCTCAGACTTCTCGTAATACCGAGGAAAAGTTTGTTATTTAATAATCCTTACCATGAACAAGTTCGACTTTTGGAAAGTTGTTGGTAGTTTTTCTACGTAGGTTTCAAAAAAACTTGCTAAAACTTTTATTACGTTATAAACACTTGTCGAGTATTAATATAATACTATTTTTTTTACTATACATTGCGTGTTCTCTATTAGTGATTTTAAAACAAATAACGGACCAGAGGATGAGTGGGCGCCTAAAATTTTTGAGGAGACGAGTAGTAGGGGCACGGTACGAATTTTAGGGGACCAGTGGGTTCGTACCCTATCGATGTGATGTAGAAATGAAAAGAAGACTTGAGAACGATAAAACGCTCAAATGAATTTGTGAGATCAAGATGAGATCGGGACCGAATTATGACTCTTAGAATTTTGTGTGTCGTTCGGTACAGTCAGCATCAAAAAGACATTGACGAACAGAGTACTCAAAATGATCTTAATTTAGTTTTTTGATCACCTTACAGTTGAGCGATTGTTCTGATATTTGGTACACACCTCTAATTCGGACAATAATCCATACTAATATTATAAATGCGAAAGTAACTCTGTCTGTCTGTCTGTATGTTACGCTTTCACGCCTAAACCACTGAACCGATTTTGATGAAAGTTGGCACAGGGGTAGAAGGACATAGGCTATGTTTGGTCGCGATAACCGACATCCACGCGGGCGGAGCCGCGGGCAAAAGCTAGTATCATATAAATCAATATTGTTCTTAATACGAGAGATTTAAGATAATTTTGAGACTTCGTTGTCAAGATATTTATGACGCTGACTGTACATGTGCACTAAGGCGGGCTGCCAGAGTGCATCTATTTCCAGATATAGTGCATTTAGTGTTTTATGTCGTCTGAAGATTACAAGAATTTGTATAACAATTCGGCGTCCGATCACGTTCCCGCTGCACCAGTATATTAAGTACTAGCTGTTGCCCGCAACTTCGTACGCGTTAAGTTCGGAATAGTTCAAGCTCAAGTCATAGTGGAATATTTTCATCATAACTGGAACGGAAGTACTCGAAATACTGGAAATAGTGAATTTTACACAAAGGAAACATTCCTCTATTTTAAAAAAGAAACAAAACATTTCGTCAGCAAAATTCAACATTTTGCTGACGAAATCATTATAAAGTATGTGGATGAACATTGCTATATGTGGACATATCAATGTTCATCAGTTTTAATGGTTTAAATATTCTTCCCTCCTCCCAAATTCTTTAAACATGCTGCCACCACTTACGAACTGAACAAATTAAAATACATCAAGTATCACACAAAATAGTTTCAAGAAAACCCGGAGCATTGCACGCCTTGAGCAGTGAGCAGTGGTCCTCTTCTTTGCCGAGCCAATGGTGGGTAGTTCCAGTTTTATGATAAATTCCATCGACCACAGTCACATCGTTGTTCGTTGCCTCACACACAGGCAAAGAAGAGGCGGCGCAGTGGGCAAGAGAGAAAATACAGTATTAACTGGGATGGGGTCATATAGCTTCATTTTGCTATATATTCTTTGTATTGGTAAGGTTGTGTCCAGCAGATGATGTAGATGCTTCCAAATTGACACTGGAGTTGATGTCCACGCGGCGGATTTTTTTGGTCTGATGAAATTTACCGGAACCGAGTGTTTCTCTGCCCACATTCGGTCTCTTTTATATAGTAGGAGCAGCGGTATCTTTTATATACCTAATACATAGTTTGGCTTCTCCTAGCATTCTGTTATCATTTCTGGGATAGATTTACGTATTTACTATTAGATACTTATTAGACGGAATCGATAAGATCGCAGCGGCGTGCATTGGTAGTCATCAGGTCACTAACATTGTATAATGTCTGCAGTTGCATAGATACGTTGTCTCCCTGGCTGTATTTTACCCTTTCTACCGCACCACGGCGAGTGAAAGAGCCTATTAGGAGTCTTTCAACTAATTTCTCCTTCCACCGGCACTCACATAAAAGATAAAAATAATGCCATCTCGAACCAAGCGGTTTTGAACTTCATTTCTTTATCGGTCGGTTAAGAACTGTATTGCTCTACCCACACAAGGGTTTTCTTCTTTTTAAGATCTGGAGTTTTTTTTATATAGGACACGTCAATTTAACTTCACCTCGCCTGATGGTAAGCAAAAGGCAAAGACTCGGAAATAAGGTCACCATTATGAACATGTACCATCTTAACAATGGTGGTACTCAGCTTGATGGCATCATCAGAAGCCTTTTCACGCTCGCTTAAAGGACCCGGGACTGGAGGAAGAAGTAAACACGTGAGCTGGCAGGGATTTTTAGGTCTGTAATGGTGTGGCATAGGAATAAGTCACCAAACCGCTTGGTTCTTGATGGAATATTCACATCCGTATGCGGGTGACATCTGTACCCTGCACGCGTGGTCCTGTATAGGAAAGTAGAGGGTGGAACTTATTGGAAGAGCTCATCAGAACATTCACTATAGTAGAGACGGTAATACGATAGGCACAACTATCGCCCAGAATACGTAATCTGCTTCAGAGAAGGTGCAACGATTTACTTATTTCCTACGACCACTATAGACCTAACCCCAGAATACCCCCCAATGCCCCATCTCCTCTGTTAAATTTTAATCGGTTTGATTCCAATATTGCACTTGCCCCGATGTGGTGGAATCGGTACCAATGGGGGATACCAGTTTCAGTTTTATGACTTCTCAGGCTGGGGGCAACTTTTTCACTATCCGAAATGAATAATTTTGTAAAGATCTAAGAATATTATATAATAAGTTCTACTATTACTGTCACACAGCCTAGTTTTATGTACTACCTATAGATTAATAAGCATAGAATTTATATTTTACTTCAAATAAAACTATAAATACAATAAAATACAACAAATACACAATAAAATATAAAAGTTAAACAAAAGTAAATAAAGAACAAAAAAAAGGAAAATTACATGTGATGGATTCGAACGCGACTCAGCTACGTTGTAAGTCCACCGCAGACATTTTGAGCCACAGTTACCATGGAACCATAAGGTGAAATAGACGTTTACATAAATATGTCATAAAAACATTCTGCCCCATTCCTTATGATAATAGCGTGATGATATAAATTATGAAAGACTTATGAGTCTTTTTCGGTGCTTCCTCGTAGTCAAACTTTTTGGTCAAACTGGTTTGACTATGAGGAATTACGTTTCCTCGTGGTCAAACTTCATTGACATTGCACCTTTTTATCATCCTGTATGCACGCAGTTTACGTATGTACAGTCATAGATAACCAAGATAATGTCAAACGTCAAGTGCGGCGATTTCTTTCCTATTTATAATATAATCTTACATAACATAACATAAACTCACGCCTGTATTCCCCGAAGGGGTAGGCAGAGGTGCTAGCACCCACATTTCGCCAGTTTATGTTTAAGTCCCAATGTAATAGGTGGCGAGCCTATTGCACTTTTGAGATATTATCCAAGTAATGTAAAATGGTATGGAATTTAAAATAATGTTTCAGTATTTGCGTTTATATTATAAAAAAATTGAACCTTTTGTGCTATACACAAATTAAGTCATGAGGATTAATTACACTCGTAAATTATTATATATTACGATGTTAACAGTAAATAATAATAGAAAGGAACTAATATGCTTCTATATAATATACAAAAAAATGGTCATTAATGCATCCTTGAGCTCTTGAACCTCGTAGCCCCGATCTAACACCACTTGATTTTTTTTTATGGGGCTTCGTGAAAAACGAGGTGTATAAGACGACGTACGCCAGTGTTAAAGAGCTCAAGGATGCATTAATGACCATTTTACGTAATATTCATCCCAGAACATTATTAGCCGCCATTCGTTCAGTGCAAAAAAGGATAGACTTATGTATTCGTGAAAATGGAAATCATTTTGAGCAATTTATTTCATAAACCAATTTCTTAAATGTTTAAATGATTTTTTTTATTTAAAAAAGTTCAAAATGTTTACCTGACCTATGAGTTTCGAGTTGATTTATCATATTTCCGTACGAAATGTATGGGAAACGTTTTTGGCGATTTCTGTCTTTTCTAGTACTGAAAGCTAAAATGGTCCCATAGAGTTTTTTGATCCCCACATGAAATAGAATCGATTGGCATAAAAAAATGAACTTTTTGCATTTTTTTTGCTAACTGTAAGTTTTTTACAAAATCTGTGAATGCAGTTCAAAATGTCCCAAAAAGTTAGGGAAGGTCTTTTAAGAACGTTTTGCTGTAACTGCAACGGTTAAGGTACTTGCCCTTACTGCCCCGTTTCAAAAATACACCCTGTAAATAATAGAACCTAAAATGCAATTTCCTATCTTATTATGAGGAATTGCATACTTTCTATACCATTGTTTATAAATACAAAGAAACGCTACTTAGTCCCGACAAAAAAAAATTGAGAGTTCACATCCCCTGATCATAAAGTAATTGATTGATTGATTGATTTATTGTTTAATGTTATTACAGGTACGTATGCCGCATTAGCGGTGTACAATGTTAGTTGGTCAAATGTGTATAATTAAATTTATATTGATTAAATATTAATGCATGTGAAAGTACCCTACTTTCACATGCATTAATATTTAAACAATTATATTAACAATTACAGCCGTCAGCTGAATACTTAATTAAATACTTATTTAAAATTACGAAGCGCCTATTAATGTTTTAAAATTTCACTCGCCTATCTGTCACCCTTATGAAAAAAAAGTCATACCATTTTACATTATTCGCATAATATTTCGAAAGTGCTCATTTTGCGTACTGCACATTTTGCGATTTGCCCATTCTGCGAAGTGCCCATTTTGCGAAGTGCCCATTCTGCGTCAAACCCACTAAAAGTTTTGCACTTCTAGCTAATCGCATATCGCATAAAAAATATTAATATACACTTTATTGATTGACTGTACCCATTTTTAACTAAATAGCTATACAGGGAGGGTCCTTAAATAAGTTTGACCACCAGGAATCGTAATTCCTCATAGTCAAATCAGTTTGACTAAAAAGTTTGACCACGAGGAAGCACCCGTCTTTTTACCGAACCAGCTGCTCACTAATCTGTCGGATTCGAGAGAACATCGTTCGAGAACATTGTGAATTCTGTCGAGGCTCTTGCTATGCCGAAGATTCTGCAGTAACCTGACCTGACTTGGCTGAGATGTAGTAACTCTTTGTTCTCGAAGTTCTCCAGATTCCTATGACCGAAATAATATCTTCTTTTAAGCATTTTTGCTGCTTTATTGGTGCGATCTATTCACACAATCACAAATTGTTGGCCGTGATTTGCTATTATTGACATAACTTTTTTATTTATGAACCGATTTCAATAAAACAAACACTAAATGTTAAGTGAAGCCTACCACAATCTTTTAGTGAAAACCGCATCCAAATCCGTTCAGCCGATTCTGAGATTAGCGTGCACAAACTCACAGACAAACAGAGAAACAGAGAAACAGAGAAACAGATAAACAGATAAACAGATAAACAGACAAACAGACAAAAATTCCAAAAAACGTTGTTTTGGCTTCTATTACGATTATAAAGTTCCCCTATAACAGTTTTTCTCATTTCCTTTCCATGTACAGACATCGATCGTTTACAGATTTATTATATGTATAGATTTATTATACATATTAACCTTCTTCTTAAATTACTATAATTAAAAGAAACCACATCAAAATCTGTAGCATAGTTTTGAATTATATTATTATACTAGCTGTTACCCGCGACTTCGTCCGCGTTAAGTACGGAACAGCTCAAACTCATCATTATACATGGTGGACGGTTTTCATCCCAACTGGAACGGAAGTACTCGAAATACTGAAAATAGTAAATTTTACGCAAAGGAAACATTCCTTTATTTTAAAAAAGAAATAAAGCTGTATTTAAATCATTTCGAAAACTCGCTTGACATCTTCCACCCTGTATTTTTCAATTAGGTACATAATTATGAAGACAGTCTTTTTTTAGTGACTGACTTATAAATACAGGGCTTTTTTTATCGTGCGGATATCCACTCGGATACCTCCCCTACCGGAGCCGGAAGGGGAGATTATGTCGGACTCGAACCGACTAAAACAGCACGCCGACTGTGGGTCATAGTGCTAGGTCACCTCCGGCCTAGCACTTTGTTGCACCCGGTTGTCATCGACATATCCCTCGCACCCCGGCTGACCCAGGGCCATCCCTTACGGTCTGGCCCTCCTCGGGAGGGGGACAACGGTGTCCCCGACTCGCCCCCGGAATGGGGAAGCGCGCTTTTCAGCGCGCCGCCGCCAATATAAATACAGGGCTAAACTACTGAAAACTACAAAAAAAGACAGTCTTCTTTTATGGGCTTAACAAATACTGCGGAAGGATTTTAAAAAATTCAACATTTTGCTGACGAAATCATTATCAAGTAGGTATGTGGATGAACATTGCTAAATGTGGACATAGCAATTTTCATCATTTTTAGTGGTTTAAATATTCTTCCTTCCTTCCAAATTCTTAAAACATGCTGCCACCACTTACGATCAGAACAAATTAAAAAACATCAAGTATCACACAAAATAGTTTCAAGTAAACCCGGAGCCTTGAAGGCCCTGAGCAGTGAGCAGTGGTCCTCTTCTTTGCCGAACCAATTGTGGTTAGTTCCAGTTAAAATCCATCGACCACAGTCACATCTTTGTTCGTTACTTATTAGACGGAATCGATAATATCGCAGCGGCGTGCGTTGGTACTCATCAGATCACTAACATTGTACAATGTCTGCAGTTGCATAGAGACGTTGTCTCATTGGCTGTATTTTACCATTTCTACCTCACCACGGCGAGTGAAAGAGCCTATTAGGAGTCTTTCAATTAATCTCTCCTTCCTTCCGTCACTCACATACGGTAGAAATAATGCCACCTTAAACCAAGTGGTTCGGAAATTCATTTCTTTATCAGGCGGTTAAGAACTGTATTGCTTTACCCATACGTGTTTTCTTCTTTTTACTATCCTTAGTTTTTTTTATACAGGACTCGTCAATTTAACTTCACCTCGCCTGATGGTAAGCTAAAGGCAAAGACTCGGAAATAGGGTCGCCATTATAAACATGTACCATCTTAACAATGGTGGCACTCAGCTTGACGGCATTATCAGAAGCCTTTTCACGGCTCGTTTAAAGGACCCGGGACTGTAGGAAGAAGTAAACACGTGAGCTTGCAGGGACTTTCGGGTCTTATTGGTGCGGCATAGGAATGAGTCACTGAACCGCTTGCTTCTTGATGGAATATTCTGAACCGTATGCGGGTGACATCTAAGCCCTGCACGCGTTGTCCCGTGGAGGAATACGATAGGGACAACTATCCCCAGAATACGTAAGGTGCTTCAGAGAAGGTGCAACGATTTACCTCCTCCATGAGCGCGGCTCTGATGGTGATCGCTTGGGCTACCCATCACCCTAGCCCAAGCAGACCCTGCTCTTCACGTTGAGACTGCCTATTTATGATAGGTAACCAATGCCGGTATACTGGGGTACCTCACCCCAGAATACCCACCAATGCCCCATCTCCTCTGTTAAATTTTAATCGGTGTGATTCCAATATTGCGCTTGCCCCGATCTGGTGGTATCGGTATCAGTTTCAGTTTTATGATGTCTCAGGCTGGTGGGATCACCTTTTCATTCTCCGAAATTAAGAATTTTGTAAAGATCTAAGAATATGATACAATAAGTTCTACTATTACTGTCACACAGCCTAGTTTTATGTACTACCTATAGAATAATAAGCATAGAATTTATATTTTACTTAAATAAAACTATAAATACAACAAATACACAATAAAATAAAAAAGTTAAATAAAAGTAAATAAAAAACCATAATAAAGGAAAATTACAGTTTGGATGGATTCGAACGCGACTCAGCAAAGTTGTTGTTGCAAAGTCCACAGCAGACATATTGAGCCACAGTTACCATGAAAGTATAGTATGAAATAGACGTTAACTTATGTCATAAAAACATTCTGCCCCATTCCTTAATAAAATAGCGTGATGATAATAATTATGAAAAACTTTAGAAGTCTTTTTACGGAACCAGCTGCTCACTAATCTGTCGGATTCGAGAGAACATCATTCGAGAACAATGTGAATTCTGTCGAGACTCTTGCTGTGCCGAAGATTCGGCAGTAACCTGGCCTGACTTGGCTGAGATGTAATAACTCTAGCCTCTCGAAGTTCTTCTAATTCCTATGACTGAAATAATATCTTCATATAAGCATTGTTACTGCTTTATTGGTTTGATCTATTCACACAATCACAAATTGTTAGCCGTGATTTGCTATTATTGACATAACTTTTTTATTTATGAACCGATTACAATAAAACAAACACTAAATGTTAAGTGAAGCATACCTCAATCTATTAGTGAAAACCGCAACCAAATCCGTTCAGCCGATTCTGAGATTAGCGTGCACAAACTCACAGACAAACAGAGAAACAGATAAACAGAGAAACAGATAAACAGATAAACAGACAAACAGACAAAAATTCCAAAAAACGTTGTTTTGGCTTCTATTACGTTTATAAAGTCCCCCTATACCAGTTTCTCTCATTTCCTTTCCATGTACAGACATCGATCGTTTACAGATTTATTATATGTATAGATATACATTCATACATTGGGACGGACAGACGCGGAAAGCTTTCTTTATACTATGGTGTGATGAAAAGTGTGAATATTTGATTACTTAACAATTTTTTTATGATAATTATGTTTGCGATATTGATTGAACCATGACGTCCGATCTAACTGTCTAGCAATTAAGAAATTCACCTCTAACAATCGTGAACGGACGAACGAACAGTACGATCAATCATAAGAGAGCTTAAAAAATATTTGCTAAATGGCCTATGGAATAATTATAAGATTTATTGACATGTACACATACATAAAAAAACGGGGCTTGCTCGATCACGTTTAAGTAGGTACCTACTAGGTGCTTGAGATTTTTTCCGTCTTTTAAGACAAATATATACCTACCATAATATTGCTTAGCCATATCTACCATAATATACACCAATAGTTATTAAACCATTTTGACGTACCTGTAACAAAAAATACAAAATTATTTAAAAGTTATAATATGTCTCATTACTAAGAAGAATACACACATTGAGGAACCC
Organism: Eilema sororculum; assembly: GCA_914829495.1. Classification (NCBI taxonomy): domain Eukaryota; kingdom Metazoa; phylum Arthropoda; class Insecta; order Lepidoptera; family Erebidae; genus Eilema; species Eilema sororculum. The sequence goes on along the minus strand of OU618553.1, from coordinate 8,654,974 downwards.
TGGATAAAACGGCAATACATCCCCGATCAAACCGACACTCGTATAATAAATGAAGTATGGAACCCTAAAAAATATATCCCTACAATGTATTACCTAACCTAATACTAAATAGGTACCTCTTCAGGTACCTATTTAGTACATTTTGTAGAATCGCGTAGTCAAATTTATTTATTTTTGTAACAGGTTAGACGAAGGTCTAACCTGTTACAAAAATAAATAAATAATAAAAAAGTAGAATAACTAACTTGCATTAAGACTCTAGGATGCTGATATACATACATACCTAGTTAGATACATTTTCTTTTACAAATAAAAATATATATGTTAAACATAGAAACACGCAAACCAGAACAGATAGATACATATTTATGCGGGTCATTCATCAACTCGCGGGCGTCAAACTCGCGGACGTCTGCGGGTTGGCAATTTTGAATTTAATTTTATTTTGCTGCATACTAATATTTGCACTGAGCGGGAATATAATATCCGCGACCTCGAAGTGGCAGGCGACTCAACCGCTACGCCACAGAGGTCAAAATTGAATTGCGATCTTGACCAGAAAACTGAAAATACTAGAACACAATATAATACAGTTATGAACTTCCATCGGACGGATCGCAAATCTAGTTAGTAGGGCAAGACGAGTGATGCGGAAGCCTAAATATTATCTATACTATGGATATTATCACTCAAACGTCATAACAGGTATTGTCGTGACCAAATTTTTAACATCCAACATTGGTGTGATATTTTTGATTTATCTTCTACATAACATCATAACATAAACTCACGCCTGTATTCCCCGAAGGGGTAGGCAGAGGTGCTAGCACCCACATTTCGCCAGTTTATGTTTTAGGTCCCAATGTAATAGGTGGCGAGCCTATTGCCATTAACCGAGCACTTATAAACCTGCGATAAATACACACATAACTCCGAAAAGCATCGAAAAGTCATTGGTGTGTGCCATGGTAAATCTTCTAATTCTATTTATCTTCTAAAATCTTCTAAAATCATATCAATACGGTATTGTATTTTATATGAGCAGCTATTCAGAATTTTTTGATTAAATTTTTGTTTTTTGTTTTGAGATAACGACTATTACGAGAATATTATTTAGATACCACACTCGATAGGTTTGAGTGAAAATTTTTTTGGTACCCATAACTTTTTTTTGGAACCTTTAGGTTCCTTTTTTTTTCAATATTTATGTACTCAAAACACTTGGGCAATGGATTACGTTAATTTTTATTTTTCAATTAATTGATTAATTTGAGATGTCGGTCATTGAAATCGATAAAGTGCTTCAAAAGATGTGAAATAAAGAATATTGCAAGACCATAATTGCCAGATACGTTCGAAAAACATAACCCTTCTTGGCAGTCGAAAAAAAATAAGGACCTCGTGATGGGTTCAAGTCCCGGTTTGTTCACTTTTACCGATCTAAATCGAGGGAATGGCTATCTTTGATCATGATCGGAATAAGTCAAGTATATTCATAATCATAATCACACACACAAACAAATAAAACACATATCAAAATGTAAGCGAAACCAGACACGTATCCTTCATTTATATGTGGTTAAGTCTAGTAAATATTAAGTTTATAGGTTAAGTAGACTAAATTACTAACTACCTATGTAAAGCGACACTCACACCGCTAGTAGCTGGTTAGACGATACAACCGCAAACCGACACTCGACGTTATGTCGAGTGTTGAGCAACTCGCTATTAATTCTACAGTGTTGATGTGAAGTTACCTTAATTTATATAAGTTCCGAGTTATGTTCACAGAGCTAATAATTCTTACTAATATATGAGAAGTTTGTGAAGATGTATGGGTGCTTGTTTCTAATAATGCTCAAATGACCGAGCGGATTTAGTTGAAATTTGCTACAGTGCTTGATTTATAAGTAGTGTTGGATAGCACATATGCTTTTCATTTCCTTCAGTAGGTTCCGCGGATCAGAATTGCCCACGGACGTAGTCGCAGGCAATGTTATTACCTAAACTAAATAGAGAACAAGAATGAAGACGGATGTGTACCTAGGTATCCAATAAATTACACAGAGCAATCAAATCCATTCATAACTTAATTAACTAATAGTTTTCATTAAACGAATTTCTACGAGAGAAATCAAATCAGCTTTAGTTCGCTAATTGTGCCAGGTAATATATCTAAGCCTACCCCTTCAGGAATGCTTAGGTGTGAGTTATTTATATAAACTATAGCATCAAGATGATAGGTGGATAATAAGGGTTACAATAACATTTAAAAAAAATCTTCCTGATAACTTTATGCAATATAAAGAATCACCAAGTCCATTCCTTAGTTTTTGATGAAATTACAAAAAAAAAACATACAAATAGTTCGAACAGGTAACGAACCTCCTTTTTAAATTCAATCAAAAATCAGCGTAACCGCCCGTTCAGGATTTATTCTACGGTCTCTTCCGCAAATAAAAAGCAAACGGTCCTCAGTACTATCAAACTAACCAATTGTACTAGTATTCAAGAGTAGTCATAAAAGTTTTAGTAATAGGACCGCCTACATTAGTTAGTTAGTCAGTTGACTAATAAATTCAAACGGCAGACACACATAAATGTTTCATAGACATAGTTTCAGCGAACTACGTCCCGATGTACCAGCGTCCCTAATTAGTAAATTAGGTGAACAGAACGATTTGCTCTGAATAATTTATCCGAGCTTCGAGATCGTAAACAAACTGATGTCGTAATAGTTTTATGTGTATGTTACGAGGTTTGTATGTTAATGAAAAGTTGTGTGTATGTTTTAATAGGAGATCCTTCGTATGAGGTTATGACTTAAGTCGTTTGAGCGTCGCGTCGTTGGTAGCTTAGTGGTGCAGAAGTCGATAGTTTAACGATCGAGAAGACCTGGATTCGAATTCTGGTTATTATACTATAGGTACTGATAAACCCACTCGTAACTCAAACAATCAAACTTAGTTCATAACTATCCATGTCCGTGATATCGCAAATAAAATCAAGAGAGCCGCCTTCGCTGGTGCGTCCACGTCTTGCGGCAACTGCTATGTTACGTGCCATGTACGCCTGGCAATGGTGCCCCCGCCAGTCCCGGTAGAAGGAGTAGGCCCATGAAGTCCGAGCTTGTAGTAGTGGAGGTGACATGCGTGCAAATTTAATGGTTTTACTCCCATGGACGCCCAAGATCGTGCGAAGAGGAGGAGATCGAGCTGAATGGCGTACCCTGAGCTTATAAGGCACATGAACTTCGGATGCAATCAGGATAGTACGTCTTAATGAAGATGATGATTCTAATTTCGGGTATTATATTCTTCTTTTTTAAGTTGATTAAAGCCTGTATTAAATCAAATGTAACGGCATCATTGCGCGTGCAAATGAGGCTATGTATATTTTTGTCACAAAAAAAATACGAGACAATAAAATTATGTGATATTCAAAAGTATATTATGCATACTCAAACAAAAGAAAAACTGAGTAGTTAAAGAATGAAAAACAATTTAAAAAAAACAGCTTTTATTGCACATGCGACGACGGCAATTAACTAGTAGTTCATAAACTTAAGTCCACTCTGAAAGACATTAAAAACTTTTATAGGTAACTTAACTAGCGGTCCGTACTTGCACTGGAGAAAATTGAAAAAACATTTCCAATAACTCGATGGTGGGTCCATCTACTGGGTTCAATTATGAATTTTAACTATCTAGGGACCTACTGAAACTCATCTTTTTTCTTTAAATATTTTAGTAGCGACGGTAGCAGTAGCTATTTCTATGGTGGTTTTATCTATATTTTACACATATTCAATATACTAGCGTAAAGTATAAAGAAGTTTATGATTTTTCGCGTCGGTAGATGGTACTGCAATCGGGTCAGAGGATTTTCGTACTTTTCGAACATATTTATTACTAAGCGAAGTCGGGATCCGAGTCGTTAGACCTTTTCGCGTGATGTCGTGCGGTGTTCCGCAGGGATCGGTCCTGGGACCGCTACTGTGGAACATCGGTTACGACTGGGTGCTTCGCGTTGAGCTCGCGGACGGTGCCGCCGTCACGTGTTATGCGGACGACACGCTGGTGACGGCGTGCGGGGCTATATACCGCGAAGCGACCCTGAAGGCCACGACCGCGGTTGCTCAAGTCGTGGAGCGGATCCGGCGGCTGGGTCTCGAGGTGGCTCTGCATAAAACCGAGGCCATGTTCTTTCATGGGCCTCGGCGCGTGCCACCGGAGGATTCCAGCCTCATAGTGGGAGACATTTCCATCGGCATCAAGCCCCAGATGAAATATCTGGGGCTGGTGCTGGACGGCCGGTGGATCTTCGGGGAGCATCTCCGAAGACTGGCCCCCAAATTGAAGGACACAGCTGCCGCTTTGGGGCGGCTGCTGCCCAACATGAGGGGGCCTGATGACTCCTGCAGGAGACTCTACGCGGGAGTAGTGCGGTCCATGGCCCTATATGGGTGCCGAATACGGGTGGACACCCTGACGGTCAACAATGCGCGTCTGCTGCGTGGGCCGCAGCGTGCAATGGCCAGCAGGGCCATTAGGGGGTACCGCACGATATCCCTGGAGGCGGCGAGTCTCCTTGCCGGATCCCTACCCTGGAACCTGGATGCGAGAGCCCTTTCGATGCTATATCGGTATCGAAAGGAGGCGCGGGAGCGGGGACGGGAACCCGAGTCCGAAGAAATTCGGGCCGTGAGGTCTCAGCTCCACAGGGACATGGTAGCGGAATGGGAGCTACGACTTGGGCGACCAAGCGCAGGGCACGCCGTAATAGCGGCGGTAAGACCCATCATGGAGGAGTGGCTAGAGAGGCCACACGGCAGCCTCTCGTACCGGCTGACGCAGGTGATTACCGGACACGGGTGTTTCGGGAGTTACCTGTGTCGGATCCGGAAGGAGCCAACGTCCGAGTGCCATCACTGTGATGCGAGCGAGGACACAGAGCTGCACACGCTGACCGAGTGCCCGGCGTGGGACACGCCGAGGCGGGTCCTAGTGGCGGCTCTGGGGGTGGGAGTCCTCACACTCGCCACGTTGCTCACAGCGATGGTAAGATGCGCGAACGCTTGGGGTGCGGCTGCCTCCTTCTGCGAGTAAGTAATGCTCGAGAAGGAGGCGGCCGGTCGGGTCCGGACCAGACTCCGGGCCCGGGAAGCCCGCGCAGAGCGAAGGCGAACCGGACGTCGGAGGTCGCAGAACGACCTCCGTCCTCCATGAGCGCTGGCCTGGGGGTGACCGGTGGAGCCGCCTGTCACCCTAGCAGAAGCAGGCCGCGGCGGCGGCGCAAAAAGCGCCTCCCCGTAACCGGGGCAAGATGGGGACACTGTGGTCCCCACAACCCGAAGGGGGCCATCTCGAAGGAGATGGTCCTGGGTCTGCCGGGGTGCGAGAGATATGCTTTTGGCAATCTCACCTCTGGCAACCAAGGACCCAAGACGGCGTGCGTTTTAGTCGGTTCGAGTCCGACATAACCGCCTTCACCGGCTCCGTGGGGGTGGTATCCGTAGGGATTTTTCGCAAGATAAAAAAAAAAAAAAGACCTTTTCGCGTGACTACAATAGAACATAGACGTAATTTAAGCTGGATCTATTTGTGATTTATAGTCAGCTACACACGCGACGATATTCTACAACAAATCCATCCGAAGATTCACTTACATCATTTTCCCTTATTTAAAAGATACAGGAGAAAAAAATAAAAGAATTTCCGAAGAGCTCCTAGACTAGCGAAAACTGAATGTAGTCACGTTTTAGTATGATGTATTGGATCGCAAGGATGAAGGGGACGCGCGGAATATGTAAGCTGCTTATCTGCAGCATAATTTGATAGTAATGGAAGGTGTATTGAAAAGGATAAACTATGGTTTATATGCATTCGATCACAATGAACCAACCCATTCTTTGTATACCTGCTTCTAGACTATTGCTTCGTACGAGAATGAAAAAAAATTGATATCACAAAAACCGGAAACATCTTATCTTTTACGCAGCATAAAGGTATGAATGTTAGTACAGCAACTGCAGACCGCGGCAGCAGACAGCAGTACCGTGAAATAGACATTATTAAGCTTACCGTATTGAAATTTAACAAGTTTTTTTTTTAAATATGTATCTTGCAATAAGTCATATTGTGACTATAAGCAGATGAGATGAGGGCACTGGTGGCGGTTAGAGACCTCTGTATTTCAGGTTTAGGTAAATTTAACAAGAAGGTAGGTAATGTATGTGAAAAATAAAAATAGATGTAGTTATCAATAAGCGGATTGCAGGACTGATACTAATGGTACTTCTATTATTCTATTTCTTACACGTGCTGTCAGAGGTCGCTGTTTACTGCTGCTGTACGAACCTACCTATTCAAATAAACAATTGTTATACAAATTGATTCAAGGAAGCATCCTTGTCCAATGCTATTGCTAAGCAAAGTAATTTACAATAAAATATAATCAATAATATAAACTGCAAACACCTTTTACGGACTCCGTTCAGAAGAAAAGTGCCTTAGGCCATATTAAGATAGACAATTCAGCAGAAATGTATTTCAATTAAAGAACATATTGATATAAAAATAATGCTTTAGAAGGTAATATTGTAGCTATATTATTACAACTTTATTTGTATTCGAGAACAAGTAATATAACGTTTATTCAGCCATATGTGTAACGACGTCTAACGATACAGCATTTTATTTATCTATTTTTTTGTGAGACAATACAAAAGATTCTACAATAAAACTCTTTTGCTATGATAGATTCAAAGACTATACACAAAAGTGAAGAGAAGACTCTGGCTTCAAAGTGTAGTAATACTGATGTCGTTGTTGTGATGATGATGATGGCCCCCGCTTGAGTCCTCATAATGTCGACGTCCAGTTGGCGAAGCCAGTCTATTGCTGCCGGTGTGAGGTCATGAAGCTCATGCATTCCTCCAGGGAAACGACGGAGTGGACACTCCTCTGCTATATGCATCGTTATCTGCTTTGGAGCTCCACATGATGGTGATGTGTGTCTTCTTTTTCTTTTTTAGACCTTCTTCGTCAAGCCGCTGGCAATTTTCAGTCTGATTAGATGTGTCCAGTCTCACCATATATCATTTGAAAGTGTATATCTACCAGAGTACGTGAAACCACATATATCACTTTCCGCGTATGGGAGTCCTGGGACATCCTTCCGAGGGCTTACCCGGGGCTCCCATCCATAGGCTTCTGGGCGTTACCGTGGGGGTTTTTAGTCGGTAGGAGTCCGGCATAACATTCATGAAGGATTTCCCCCCCCCCCCCCCGGTTAAAAAAAAAAATGTCGCTTTCGGCGTCTGTCCGTCTCTATGTATGCTTATATCTTTAAAACTACGCTACGGATTTCGTTGCGGTTTTTTTAAATAGAGTAATTCAAGAGGAAGATATATATATATAAAACATACTTAATATAGTGGTGCAGCGGGAACGGGCTCTGACGCCACATGGGCGGAAAAAAATAGGCGGTACGAAGTTCACCGGGTTAGCTAGTAATCCATACTAATATTATAAATGCGAAAGTAACTATGTCTGTCTGCCTGTCTGTCTGTATGTTACGCTTACACGATTAAACCACTGATGATGATAATGATGAAATTTGGTATAGAGACATAGGCTATGTTTGGTCGCGATAACTGACATCCACGCGGGCGGAGCCGCGGGCAAAAGCTACTATAATATAATTCTTATGTGGTACTGATAGTATCAAAAGCGCAAGGAAATAGGAAGGGAGGCCTCTGGAATTCGTACAAATATTTACTCCTTGTTTGTACAACATCCTCACACGGTATTCCCACTTGAGAATGTAGAGAGTGCCATTTTATACACCCCAGTATATATTCTTGGTTATCCTTTTAATAATGGGTTGTCTTATTCCTGTACTGGGAGCTTAGCCTCTTCTGGGAATATGACTTATTTGTTTCGTAAATGTATATTCATTTACGATTTCCTTTCCATTTGATGTGGTTTTCATTATCATTTAGATAATGTCTTCAGGGTTTGATGAATAGGTAAACCTCGAACGAAACATAATGGCGGTTCGAAAGTTCGTACCAATACGGATTCAGGCCAATCCGCGGTTTGGCTGGCTCTCTTTTTAAACCGTATACAGTCGATAAAAAGATACGGTTGCACATTTTCATATAAAGTTATAGAAAGGTGTAAATATATTTTTTTTGTTGACTGAACAAGCAGTACAAGCATGTTGTATTCATAGAATACTAGCTTTTGCCCGCGGCTCCACCCGCGTGGATGTCGGTTATCGCGACCAAACATAGCCTATGTCCTTTCTCATGGTGAAGATGTACCCCTATACCAAATTTCATCATATTCCGTTCAGTGGTTTAGGTGTGAAAGCGTAACATACAGACAGGCAGACAGAGTTACTTTTACATTTATAATATTAGTATGGATTATTCTAAACGTTTCATAGGTGTGCAAAGCCCTACCAACAACCTTGAGGCAACCTAATCTCATTTGCAAGTCGATGCATCTACTAAACAACGGATGAAGCTATGGCGCAGGCTTCTCTCTGAGGGTTGATTAGACTTTAGTTACATTAAAAAAAGTCGATATAGCTACGAATCAAAACCAATGAACCTGTTTTTTTTATCGTGCGCAAAACGGATACCACCCCCACGGAGCCGGTGGAGGCGGTTATGTCGGACTCAAACCGACTAAAGCGCACGCCGTCTTGGGTCCTTGGTTGCCGGAGGTGAGATTGCCGAAAGCATATCTCTCGCACCCCGGCTGACCCAGGAGGACCATATCTTTCGAGATGGTTCCCTTCGGGTTGTGGGGACCTCGGTGTCGCCAACTAGCCCCGGGTACGGGGAGGCGCACTTTGCGCCGCCGCCGCGGCCTGCTTCTGCTAGGGAGACAGGCGGCTCCACCGGTCACCCCAATGAACGAACCTGTGGCTCTTTTAATTTTGCATCCAACTGGGAACTCAGTATGGGGATTATGATGATATAAAAACCCGTAATGTTTGATCACAACGTATGTGTTGGATGATGATGGTGTTTTTATTGCTCCTTCTTCATCCTAGCATTAATTCCAGTTGCATCCAAAGCTTTAACTCGGAGTCTGGGGTCCACTTTTACCAGTCTAATTTTAGCTGAACTTCGGTATCGTGTTTTCATGGCAAAAACTGACTAATCTTTCAATCCAACGTCCTCTAGACAAGATGATAAACGTCGACGACTGTCTTAAACGTCATTATCATTAAAATACGTGTCAATCCCATACATTCGTGATTCTATTCTACAATGAAAATATGCCCCTCCAACCAGCGAATTTCCACTTTTCTACCGGTACAGGACGGGTTTGTAACCCGTGTCTATTATGATCATAATAATTAGAAGTCTCGTTATAACCCTTTTGAAAACATTAGCAACTAAGGTATTTGATCCCGTCCTAAATAATTGACATTCTCGGCAACATACGTACGGAGTCGTGTCACTAATATGTAGTTGAAAATCCAATTTCGAGGTACCGAGAATCTTATAAACGTTGATAATTTTGTTATTTAGATTTAAAACATTTTCAAGAATGAGATTAGAAATTAGAAGGTTTCTTTAGGGTCGGCAGCTCGAGTGTAATGCCCCTGGTGATGCATACGGACGACAGAAACCACCTTCCATCAGATGGGACGCGTGCTCGTCTGCCACATAGGTAAGTGGTATAAAAAAAAAACTTCTAAACCAACTTTTAAACTCTCGCGTTCCATAATATACAATAATTATAACAGGAATTAAGGCGATCATGGTATAGGTTTGACCTTTGATTGGCCTGACGTTTCGACCAGGCTACACCGGCCTGGGTCACACAGGTTACACAGATCGCGTTAATTCCTGGTAAATTATTTGTAAATCAAAACTTCTTCCGCGTGGAGACCTGCCCCTTACGTGTCATCATCATGGAGACGTATAGAGAGATGGGGACATATATAAATACATAAAATAAATATTTTCCTGATTGCATCCGAGGCCGGGGTGAACTCGGAGCACACGGTCATGGGCACAGAAATACATAGGTATGTTAGGAAGGATATAACGGCCACAAGCAGTGTTCAGCTGCATGTCACGCGTGGTGACTTTTCACTGTTAAATAAATAATTGCGAGAGGTAAGAAATGCCTCTAATTTTCAAAGTTACTTCTACATTTTAACTATAGAGTTGGAAATAGCACATAATGGCATATTCACGGCATTTTTTAAGAATCCTATTACAAGCTAGTTTTAAAAGTATACATATTTATAAGTATATATATTTTTAAGTATATATATTAAAAGGTACTGAGTAATCAGTCGAAAGTTCCTGTCTCATAAGACAGGATTAGTCTAAAAAGTTGCCACGCGTTTCCCGTTCACATGGCTGTTCTATCCTAATATTATTTATGTAGTCTTGGGCGTCCATTGGGTGGTGGTGATACCATTGGCACACCCGTATAATATATATATCCTGAGGTCACGAACGCCCTAGAGCCTAGAGCCTTTGCAGATGCGTAGAGATGTTGCGTCTTTGGCAGTATTCTACCATCTCTACCACGGTGAATGTTCTGATGAGCTCTTCCAATTAGTCCTACCCTCTCCTTTCCTTCACAGGACGACATGCGGGGCTAAAAAGCCATCCGTATACTGTGCAGAGTATACCTGCTAGAACCAAGCGTTTCAGTGACTCATTCTTATGCCGCACCAAGATCTGGAACTCCCTGCCAGCTCACGTGTTTCCTTCTTCCTACAGTCTCGGGTCCTTTAAGCGGGGCGTGAAAAAGCATCTGATGAGGCCGTCAAGCTGAGTGCAACCACTGTTAACATGGTACAGTCAACTACAAAAGTAGCTTAACAAATTCTAATTTATTGAACACTGAGGCCGCTAAACCTTACATAAAATGTGAAAAAAAAAAACATTGAATATGTAAATTAAGTTTGCCTTCTGGGAATCATAACACTACATTTACTATAGACAGATGCATTCCAATATAAAAAAGATTTGTATAATATTTTAGTGTTAATCAACTTATGGCGTTGACTGTACATGTTTACGATGGTGACCCTCTTTCCGAGACTTTGCCTTTAGCTTAACATCAGGCGAGGTGAGGTCAAATTGACGTGTCCTTTATTAAAAAAAATGTACCCTTGTACTAAATTTCAGCTAGAGTTGATCAGCCGTTTGAGCGTTATTGAATAACTAACATCTTCACAAATTTTCATACTTCAATAATACTGTAGGATATAAATAGTATCAGTGTGCTTACGTCACACACTGTAGCAGTAGGTATCTAAGGTAAGTTTGAACAAGAGGTTTCTGTAACAAATCTCGTGTCACCGTGACCTTTTCAAGTCCATTGTGTTCCAGACACTTTGTACTGTACATAAAATCTTCTTAGCATCCATTTTGACGGGCACCATCGCAGTAGGTTACGCACATAAATCTGTATAAAGGGCTAGCCAGAAATGTATTGTTGTTAATCTTATTGAAAAGAAAAGTTTAGTTGGTATCTAAAAAAATATTTAATAGCGTATGAAGGTAGCTAAATACCCGAAATTAAATTCATAATTATAGTTTCAGGTGCGATTTCCGAGTTGAGTAAAAATATTATCGGGTTTTTTTCTTTTCAAGTACTCTCAGTTCCACTTTTTTTTATCGTGCGCGAAATCTCCACGGATACCACCCCCACGGAGCCGGTGGAGGCGGTTATGTCGGACTCGAACCGACCAAAACGCACGCCGTCTTGGGTCCTTGGTTGCCGGAGGGAGACTCTCAGTTCCACTTAGCGTCTAGAAAAGAGCGATCGGTTGATAATAATATGCAGAAGCATATCAGGTTTATGGGGGCTCCGTCAAGATAAGACAAGTCTACGAATGCCATGGATATTTAGATGGCAACCGCGGGGACGGCGCGATGATGGCTTAACGTGCTCTCCGAGATCCATTCTTTCACTTTAATTTTTCTTTGCATATTACAAAGTTAAGCAATATTATAATACCACAAGTCCTTTGACGATATATAGTGTAAATAAACTAAAAAATTAAATCTGTAGGTATTACTTTTATTTCGATAGGCACGATATGATCCGAACAAGAGAAAACAATGGACCCCCTAAAACCCAAATCGAAGGCCCACAGCCCACAGCCCCCACAGGGGCTTTCAGCGGATTCTGTGATAACATCAGCTACACGTAAAACGTTTTAACGTAATGTAATTCTAATACAATTTTAATAATTCTGATGTAATGTAATTATAACGTCGTCAAGCACTTAAAGTACTTCACCTGTGATAACATTATTTTTTGGGATACGACACAAAAAGGAGATTATATAGGGACTATGTGTATAAAATGGTTGTTTTGTGGTACAGAAGATCAATTATAGTTGTAAAAGGTGTTCAAAATTCAATATTGATCTAATCTCAAACTCTCAAATGTCAAAAAAGATTAAAATCTAAACTTTATTTCAATTTTCTTTCTTGAAAACTGTGTTATGAAAAAACTGTTTTCACATTTCATTTGATTCTTGACGATCGAGATTGAAATTTGTAAATCTTTTCAACCGTCTTCAAAAAGGTTCTTTTGATTGGTATTTTTCATTACGAGATTTGGTTGTCAGGTCATTTTCATTGCTTGTATCATCACTAGGATCGGCTAAAAGTTTTTTGGCTATTACTCACATTGTTGAGATGAACCTACTCCTAACGCAAATAATTTTGCAAAGTTAAATTACTAATTAGCGGAGGGGTTGCAAGAATACTACTTGTTTCAGTTACTACTAGTTTGAATGATTTTTTATAGCATTTATTATGCTAACTTTTAAGTTCGAAAAACATCGGAAAAAATGAAATGCTCAAGTGAGACTTGAACTCACGGCCTTTACCTTACAGGGGGAATGCTCTTCCAACTGAGCTATTGAGCCACACTTGAATCATTACAAATTTTCCTTCTCTTTATATCCGTCTTTAAGGGCGACGGTGGAGCCATCTACCAACATTCTTACGAACTGTTGGAAACAATGAATGATTTTTCAACCATTTTTAAACATTGAATTTTGACGACTCCGCCCAAATATTTGAATGATTTTTAATAGCATTTATTATGCTAACTTTTAAGTTCGAAAAATCGACTACTACTAGTTATTTGAAACAAAAGAAATGTTTTACTTTTAATGCACATTTTCATATTCTCTAGGACAGCCATTAAGTACAATGTCTATCCGATGGTAAGCGATAACCGCGGGCTATCAACGCACGCAATACTAAAGGGTCACGCACGTGTCGCGGCTAAAAGGAATGTGGAGGTAAATAGTTGAATGGTAAAAAAGACCTCCCTTGTTTTCTGGCTTAATATACCCTATGAATGGTAAGGACCCTATTCTCAGAAATTGTAAAAAACAGGTGAAGTAAGAGTCAGGCTTCCAAACTATCGTCTGTACAGTTTATTTTCCTCGTAACTCATGAAGCCTACATAACTGTGAAACACTAAAGGAATTCCTAAACTCTGATAACACACTTCATATATTGCGACTGGAAATAGGAGGTAAGCATAGTCAAGTATGAAAGGAACTTCATCCCCCAGACGCTATGGAACGAACTCCAAGCGTCTACAATATGAGGTTCAAGAAAGGTATAAGAAGGTTCTTACAGTGTTGGCAGCGTGAGTGTGACGACGTCCATCGGCCATGGTGGGCCATGTGCTTGTCTGTCACCTAAGTAGGTAGTATAAAAAAACACAATCCAAGCGGCTGCACACTGAGTTTACAAATTTTTTGTCATCAAAACGACAGGGAAAATATACCATTATGATTCCCGCCGAAAGCGTACCGTAAAGGTGACTTTTTAAATTTTGTTCCATGGAATACCGACGTTTTATAAGATTTTAAGAAAATTCGTGTAATTTTTTAATATAAAGCCCGGCTGTAAAGAATGGGGCTCAAATGACCTGTTAATACGTATGAAGTTATTACTTTAAGACTTATCCAAGCTTCTAAGCGTGAACGTAAGTAATTACGTTAGAAAACTTTTCTTAGCAGACAACATTTTCTACCAATTTGTTTTCTACCATTTTAACGTACAGGTGCAAAATTTCTTTATTGCTATACGTTAAAAGTAATTATGTTTGTAATGGCTGTGATCATTTCTCTCTTTCGATGGAAACTTAGAGAGCTGGGGGTTAAACTGATATCGAGAATATTCTGTATATTTATCCATAGTTATTCGTTACTGAGCGTTTTCCAAAAGTTCATACATAAGAAAATCAAGTCTGAACCCTGAACATCGACAAAGGAGCAATCGTATCTCCTCTGCGACCGTACATATCTACAAATATAGAGTATAAACGATCAAAGGTGCAGGTATAAGGTGCTATCAACATGCTTTTTTTTTTTCGTGCGTAAATCCCCTCGGATACCCCCCCTTCCAGAGCCGGAAGGGGAGGTTATGTCGGACTCGAACCGACTAAAACCGCACGCCGACTGTGGGTCGTGGTGCTAGGCCGGAGGTGAGGTTGTCATCGACATATCCCTCGCACCCCGGCTGAACCAGGGCCATCCCTTACGGTCTGGCCCTCCTCAGGAGGGGGGACATCGGTGTCCCCAACTCGCCCCCGGAATGGGGGATCTCCGGATGTGTCGGGCCACCTGCTAAACAACGAACGGCTTTCCTGTTTTGGAGCTTTCAGGAAACCTTACTTTGGATTTTAAGGCATTGTGTAGAATATCAGATAATAGAATTTATAAGAAGATATTTTTTTTTAAAGAATATTAGAACCGAGGTTACTAGTATTCCCTCTAACCCCTCCAACTAAGCTAAATTGCTTGTACTAGGAGTGGGTTCACGTCGGTAGTGTAATGGCCAGGATCGAACCCGGGACCTCTCGATCGTAAGGCCGACTCCTTAACCACTAAGCTACTTGAAAGTAAAAACACGTGTCACACTTCTCTTCATCATCTTAGCGTTAATCCCAGTGGTTCCGAAGCTTTCAGCTTGGAGTCTGGAGTCCGCTTTGCCAGTTTTACTGCGGATTTGGCTAAACTTCGATATTTTCTGTGAAGCGATTGCCATTTGACCTCCACAATCCAAAGACGTTATCGAAGCATCGCAGCTAAACCAGTCGTTGGACTTACCAGGGCTCCAACTACCCGTAACGACTGCCATAGATATTCATATGGCACCCGGGACCGACCGTTTAACGTGCTCTCCGAGGCACGACTAGACCAATGCAAATACTTACCCCTAATCATGCATACAAATATTTGCATTGAGCAGGGATTGAACCCGCGTTCCGGTAGTGAACGCGGGTTCGCTGCTGCTCAATACGCCACGCGAGCTAACACACTAATCTCACGAATTTTTTTGCATAGATTTGTGTGACAAGTGATTCATATCCAAAGTAGTAACACAGGTTTCTTATAAACCGAAAGATTACCATAAAAGTCTTTTAAAATTCACATACCATCGGTTTTCTACGTCGTAGGTATTCAAAAATATCTCTATTCTAACACAAATAAATCAGATTTGTGTCATAACTATCTACCTACCCGACGCGACGCCGACATTTCGAACGAATTATTGCACTGAGCTCTCATTCGCTAGCTAACTGCAACGTAAACATGTTCGACAGATAGAGATTCGCAGTGCCACACGCAATAATGGATTGGAATTGGAAATACACGTCTAGTTTGTTTTATGTAATGTCAAATGATTTTAAATTAGACTTAAAGGTTGTGTTGCTTTCTCTACGAGTGGGGAAAAGGATAGGGCTGTTCTCCATCCGACAGTAAACATACAGCCCATGACTAAGTGCCCGCTTGGCGGCAATAGGCTTGCTACCTATTAATTACGTGGAACCGAAAATCATATTTGGCGCAATATGGATGTTTACACGAGGTGTAATAGTTTTGGTTAATAGTTAATTTCGAGTGTCTTCCCCTTCGGGGGTTTAAAGTACGTTTCATTAGACTGCTGTGGGATGACTTCAGTTTTTTTTGTTAACTATACTTTAACTTTCTTCTTCTTGCAATAAGTATTTGAAATACTCCTAAAAATAATAAATAATTTTATAAGGGGAATTCGGGACCGCGCTCCCTTTTTTTTTTTTCCGTGCGGAAATCCCCTCGGATACCCCCCTGCCGGAGCCGGAAGGGGAGGTTATGTCGGACTCGAACCGACTAAAACCGCACGCCGACTGTGGGTCGTGGTGCTAGGCCGGAGGTGAGGTTGTCATCGACATATCCCTCGCACCCAAAAGCCCCAAAAGCCTCCCTAACCGGGATTATTATTCTACTAGCTGCCCCGCGAACTTCGTACCGCCAATTTTTTTCCGCCCGCGTGGCGTTCGATTCCGTTCCCATGTTACCCTCTACTATATTAAGCCTGTATTATACATATAAACCTTCTTCTTGGATTATTCTATCTATTAAAAGGAACCGCATCAAAATCTGTAGCGTTGTTTTGAAGTTATAAGCATACATAGGGAGGGACAGACGCGGAAAGCGAGAAAATTTGCTTTATACTATGTTGTAGTGATTAGAATTATCTGTAACACTTATTATTATTTAGTATCGTTCATGATTGCATCCAAGGTTATCACCTCGTGAACCTCCACTGACTTATAGTTAGGTTGGTTGAAACCCAAAGGTCATAGCGGGTTCACTAAAGAGAACATGTCATATAGATCTGATTACGTGTACAAATTATCCTTAAACCGACTTCATATTATTTATAAAGTTTGACCAAATGTAGGGATCAACACTGAATATCTTAGTAATATATTAAGGTGGATTTGCACCGGCAATTCCAACATGGTGCCTCATAGTAAACTATAATAATGCTAAGTGGCTTTAACCGCACATTTGCACGCAAGATTCTAAACTATACTGCGAACTAATTCCTATGCACAGGCCAATTCTGCTAATTTATAAGATGGTTTAAACTCAACTTCGATTCCACCTCAAACAACCAAATGTCAAGAATGATATTTTTTCTAAAGGTTGATTTAGACTAAACGAATATAGAGCTAGAACAAGATCATTATTTCTTAATATTTTGGTGTAAACGAAACCATGCTTTCAATGAAAAAAGAACGAACGAATGTTCTGTCACTGCTCCCGCTTCTTTTAGTGTACTAAAATAAAAGAGGATAGAATGAGCATTATCCTCCATCTTTTTTTACAAGCAGAAAATCCCCACGGATATTGCTGGAACCGGTCCCCCACCGGTTATGTCGGACTCAAACCGACTAAAACGCACGCCATCTGAGGGTCGAAGTGCAAAGCCGAAGGTGAGGTTGTTGGATATATCCCTCGCACCTCGGTGGACCCAGGCAATCCTTATCGAATTGACCCTCCTCGGGAAGGGGGACCATGGAGGCCCCAACCCGTCCTTGGAGACGGGGAGGCGCGTCTATCTATTGGTCTGATCAGTTTTCAAGAAAGAACATTGCCATTGTGGTTGTTTATAACATTAGATGGAGGGTGATCATGGTAAACAATAGCAACAGAATGGCAACAGCGCCGAAATATCGGAACCTTGAATTAATACAACATGGTAAATATCCCTATACTTCTAATAATAATGAAATAAATGTTTAGAACTTGCCCAGTAGTAGGCCACTAGAATCTTTTCTTTAAGTATAAAAACGGCTCAGAAAGCTAGCTTGCAAGTCACTCGCCAATACCGTCGATAAAATCGAATCTATCTCGCAATAACTCTTCATATAATTGGTAGCACGTACAGACTACAGGGTTATTTACTTCTTTAGATAACATTGAATGGTATAAGTACCTCGGGAGACATATCTTGAACCTAAATAGCGGAACAAGCAAGGCTTTGCATGTATTGTTTTGTAATAATTTATGTGTGATGAATTTGAGCTCGTCCACCGACGTAGCGCCCCGTGCTATACTCAAAAGACACTAAAAATCGTTTACTGCGCGTATAAAGCACATATTAAGCGCCATTATCTGTACTTATCTATGCTTTTTTTAATACAGGACACGTCAAACTGACTTCATCTCGCCTGATGGTAAGCCTAAGTCAAAGTCTCAGAAAGCGGGTCTCCATCTTATACATGTGCATTAACAGCGGTGGCACTCAGCTTGATGGCCTCATCAGATGCATTTTCACGCCCCGCTTAAAGGACCCGGGACTGTGGGAAGAAGGAAATGAGCTGGCAGGGAGTTACTTATAGAACCAATAAAGTTAGTTATTTATTTGAATGAATTTTTTATAGCATTTATTATGCTAACTGTTAAGTTCGAAAAACATTGGAAAAAATGAAATGCTCAAGTGAGACTCGACTGCACCGTCGTCGCCCTTATAGACGGATATAAAGAGAAGGAAATTTTGGAATGATTCAAGTGGTGCTCAATGGCTCAGTTGGCATAGCAGTCGCCCTGTAAGCGAAAGGTCGTGAGTTCGAGTCTCACTTGAGCATTTCATTTTTTCCAATGTTTTTAGTTATTTATTTTACGTCCAAGATATTTGTCCCGACATATACCTAGATACTAAATTCGTTGAGTATCTAGCAAAATTGTTAGTCATTTGGACAATCGAATACATATAAGTTACCGATATTACTCCTATTGTGATAAGGTATGATAGTGAATAATAGTCTATTGTGTTTTTTTTTCTTATTACGATCTATTCTATCAAAGAAACGATGTATGTATTCGTTTTAGAAATAGGTGAGCTGAGGAGTAATTTATTATATTGTAGTCGTATTGTCGCCTCTGTGGCGTGGCGGTAGTAAACGCGACTGCCATGCAGGAGGCGCGGGTTCGATTCCCGCTCAGGGCAAATATTTGTATGCATGAATATGGCTATTTGCATTGGTCTGGATGTTTCTATGTCTATTATGTATTTACAAAAAAAGTATCTAAGTATGTATATCCGCATTCTAGATTCCATAACACAAGGTAGTTAAGCTAACCATGGGTCTAGAGAGCGTTGTGTAGAATGTTGTGGAATATTTATTTATTTAATTTTGGCACTGGTGAGTTACTTATATGGAAACGGTTATCACGACGATAGGGCACGGATGCTATTAAAATTCTATGAAATTGGTTGTCAGAATTTCTCAAGACACTTATTTACCTAGTTTTGCAGACCTCTGTCTCAGAGCTGAAAGCCTCGTTTGTGCCCGGGACTAATGAAAAGGTGATGATGAATAATTTTCTCAGTTTCTGCATTCCGTCCCGTTCCGTTGATAGCTTTGTGGTTAACTTAGATTATAGATTAAGATTAATGTATACTCTAAGATGGTTAAGGCCCCGGTAAGCATCCTGGATATAACACTACTCACGTGAACATACTCCTAACACAAGCCATTCAGCTTAGCTGGAGGGTTTAGAAGCAATATTATTAACTTCAGTTATATTCTTAAAAAAAAAACAAATTTCTCATTTTATTCCCACCTCACCCAGAAATCATGTTCTAAACACAATTTACAGAAATTATTGTTAATTTGGCCTATCGTACAATTCGATGTCAATACAATTTAAATCCTTTTAGGTCATTAACCCTTTCGATAGTTTCGGTTTAGTTCCATTTGCCGGTCAATAATTTCAACCCCGAGCCCGTTATTAAGCTGCGGTGTTTCGGTAACGTGTGCGGTCGAACGTTATTTGCATTTATCGAACGTTATGAAATCGTTTCTCAGCATATTACCGTTACCGTGGGCTTTTGAAAGGGATATCAGAAGGTATATATTCAAGCCGAACCTGGTATTGATTGGAATATTAACATAAATATTTTAAACTGTTAGGTTTGTGGCAGATGTATTTGCACCGTGTGGAGGTGATCGTTCAAACGTGAACGTTTTGTTCTGCATTAGAAAGGATAAGGTATGATTACTGATTAGTTATGGAAATTAATAACATAACATATAACATAACATAAACTCACGCCTGTTTCCCCCGGTAGACAGAGGTGGTAGCACCCACATTTCGCCAGTTTATGTTTAGGTTCCAATGTAATAGGTGGCGAGCCTATTGCCATTACCGGGCACTTATAAACCTGCGATAAATACACACATAACTTCGAAAAGCTTCGAAAAGTCATTGGTATGTGCCATGGTGAACTTGGGATCGAACCCGAGACCTCGTCTCAGCAGTCCATTACCAGTACCACTAGGCTACCGCAGAAATTAATAAAAAAAAGAATTTCTTTCTATAAACGACACGTCAATTTGACTTCACCTCGCCTAATAGTAAGCTAAAGGCAAAGTCACGGAAAGAGGGTCACCTTGCGATGGTGACCATGTACCATGTTAACAGTGGTGGCACTCAGCTTGACGGCTTTAACATATACGGCCTTTTCACGCCCCGCTGTAAGGATGCGTGAATTCCTGCATGGCGGCAATGATTTTACAGGGCCAGTGTTATGCTGATTAACGAATGAGGAACTAGTCACTCTCGTAAAAGCCAAGATAAGAGTAGAAAAGCGAGCCCTGGGCTCTAAATGACAAGTTTTGGGTGCAATTAGGGCTCACGTTGCTATGATTCGTCAAATATTATGGAATATAGAACTATTATAGCAAGACCGTGGGTTCAAGTCCCACTTGAGCGTGTTAAGGAACCCCAAAATACAAACGTTAGCTCTGTCAGCAGATAACGTTCTAGAAGATTCGATTTGCATCAGCAAACCGAATCTAGGCCGAGCGTCACTTCCGACAAAGTGCTTAATTAACAATAAGTTAGTATATAAGATCTTTGATTGTTGCTTCGGGGAATTCCTATCTTGGGGAGGGAGGAGTTAAGGAACCCCAAAATATGAACGTTAGCTTTGTCAGCAGATAACGTTCTAGAAGATTCGATTTGCATCAGCAAACCGAATCTAGGCCGAGCGTCACTTACGACAAAGTGCTTAGTTAACAATAAGTTAGTATATAAGATCTTTGATTGTTAAATTAATTTAATTACTATTTTTGCTGTCAGTCTGAATAAAAGTATATTTTTTACATCTCTTGCGTTGTCAGTCTCTTAATTAGCGCCTCTTTTTCCCGATGTATTTCGTATTATAGAATACTTCAAAAATACCTAACTTAATCTTATTTTATGATTCGCCTTGCCGAATGTATAGGAAAATTTCAAATATCCAAGTAGATCAGTGTTGGTCAAAGCATTCTTGTCAGGACTTGTCTAGGGTTCATGTCCCTGGATGTTTACTTTATCCAACTAAATCAATATGATAGGAAATATTTGAACGGTAGCAACAAATGATGAATCAATCAGCATTATTAGTTAACATTAGGTAACATTTTTACACCTACTAAAAATATTTCAATGTAGAATCCTGAGTTAATTTAACTGGATTTTTCTGCTATATGTACATTAAAGCAAATTAGATAATGGTCCCAGTCGACCGATTCAAAAATGTTATCAGGCAACTGACACCGCGGTTCCAGTTTTGTAGTGGTCCCAGTCGCCTGAAACCTCGTATTAGTTTTAGTTGACGCCTGTATTTTAATTTGACATAACCAATGACATTCACTGACCTGACTATTTTTGTATACATTTTTTTTTCTATTATTACTATTGACATTTTAATTATAGCATGTATGTACTCGTATTTATGATAATAATTTGAATTTCGACACGAACTTATGAAATAACTGATTTTGATTACTGACATAAAGTTATTCTTTACACTGACAGTTTCTTCATTAAACTTCCAAGTGTGTCCCAAACCTAATTAACAAACTTTTTGTTGGACAATATATCGTCAAGTGTTCCCGCAGTACCTTCGGACAGAGGCCGAGTAACCCAATTTCCCAGCGTTTACGATAGCCGAGGAAACAGCTGCCACATCCGGCTTTTTACTGAATTAAGTAATACTGCAGTTGGGACTGAATATTGAGACTTTTGACTTATGTCGGGTCAAATAACTTAAGGAATCGCAAGTTTTATAGGTGCTCATACTTTTCTAAGACGAATAGTCGAATTCAACGGAGGTATTAGTTTCGTTCGATTTAACATCGATTTTGAGATTCTAGGGGATTCTAAAGGAAAGCTTGAGATATTACGACCTCTATATCGTAGCGGTAGACCGTTCTGATGCTGAAGGGTACGCGGGTTTAATTCCCGCTTAGTGCAAACTTTTGTATGCATGTATAAATGTAGGTATATTTGTATTGGTTTGGTTATTTCTATGTATAATATGTGTATTTAAAAATATATATATGTATGTTTATCCGCATTCTAGATTTCACAACACTAGCTAGTCAATCTATGATCACTTTTGGTCTAGAAAGCGTTGTGTAGAATGTTGTAGAATGATACTGTTCAATGCTTGCATTTTGTTGTCTGAGGCCCGCTCTCCCACTCACCCTATCCCTAATTTGGATGGGTTGGGTTCTACGGGACCGATTTCTGTCTGTCACTAGCCACGTAAGTAAAGCTATTGCCTGACAATCTACTACAGTACCGGCAGCCCTGTAGGTAAAGTTAGCTTGACCTCATTGATTTACAAAAAAACTACTTTTTGTATGCTTGGGCCCCGAAGATATTATTGGGGCCCTATCCAACAATTGCCGTGTTGGTTCCTGGAAGAGTAGAATGGGCCACACCATTTCTTTCTGTGGTTGTCGTAGAAGGTGACTAAGGGATAGGGCTGTACTCCATCCGCCAGTGAACATAACAGCCTATGACTAAGTGCCCGCCTGATGGCAATAGACTCGCCCTTATTCCCGAAATCATAGCTGGCGAAATACACCTCTGCCTACCTCTTTGGGGTTTCGCTGGCGTGAGTATATGTATGTACTTTTGTATCCAACTATACAAAAGTGTTTAAAGTTCACACTAGTCCAGTTCAGTAACATTATCCTGAATTTCAGTGATGTAAAGATAAACCGCATGCATTTTTCAGAAAAGTTATTTTAGCAAAGAGGATTTGTCGGAAAAAGGACGCCACGACAAGACAAAGTAAGGACGGACAGGGAATCATTTGTCAAGCGGCTAGACGTGAGTTATGGAATACCAAACAATGTAGAAATAAAAAAATATATAACTTGGAGGCTACCATGGGACAACTGAAACGCCCGAAACAGGAACTATAGGCGAGTGCGCATTGTCTTACATAACTTTTCAACTCCTATCATCGGAGATCTGAAAATGTTTCTCATACCATTTAAAATTAAAATGATCGATAATCATAAAAAATATTAAAAACATAATCATTTATATTCATAATATCACAAATTATAATACACTTCGTTTTTACTAATATTTGTTTTAATATATTTGTTTATACTAATGATCGAAACTCATAATCATTCGAATAAATAACTATAATATTCATAAAGCAGCGGCCGGCGAAGCGCCAGAAATTAAATTTATTAAAAAGTAGACAGAATTTATGCAAAAAGATTTTTTGTTGAAGTATGTTCGTAGTAACAACATTATTAATTAAAGCAATATGATAATAGAATGATATGAAGAAAAAAGATCTGAAAAAAAAATTATGGGTTAAAACTGGTTCTTGGTAGTAGGTAACAGTATTAATAAAAAAAAATATGATCACTAGGTAACTGTTATGAGTTCCGATGATAGTAATAAAAATGTATGAATAAAAAAAGTATGAAAAATTAAATTATGAAGAGCGATGATTATGAACACAAATCGGTAGTAAGAAAAAGAATAGGATTAAAAATTTTATGTGAGCCAATATGGACCCACTATAGGCAGCATCCATACTTCCATAGCAATATTATAAATGCCAAAGTAAGTCTGTCTATCTGGCTGTATGTTACGCATTCACTCATAAACCAATGAACCGATTTTAATAAAATTTGGTACAGGGATAGATTAGACCACGAGAAAGGATATAGGCTGTTTGGCCGCGATAACCGACATCTAAAAGTAAAAGCTAATATAGAAATAAAGTCACTTCGGTTTTCTTTAGGTTTTAAACCAAACTGAAGTGTTGTGTTTCGTCTTCGGATCCGATTTTTGCATATTCTTTAATGTAGGACATGTCAATTTGACCACCAATGTCACCTTGCCTGATGGTAAGCTGAAGACTAAGTCTCAGGAAAGAGTGTCACAATTACAGACACGCACTTTCGCTCCATGCTACAATGGTGGCACTTAGCTTAACGGCCTCATTAGATGCTTTTTTACACCCCACTTAAAGGACCGGGACTGTAGGAAGAAGGAAACACGTGAGCTAGCAGGGAGTTCTAGGTCCTAATGGTGCGGCAAAGGACAGAGTCATCGCTTGGTTCGTGATGGATGGATATTCTGCACTGTATGCGGGTGATATCTAAGAAGTTATTGTTTGCCGATGGCCCGAAACTTCGTTCCGCAACTGCGAATGTTTCATGGTAGGGGTTGTTTATACTTGGACAAGTACAAACAATGTCATTATGTTTACTGATGGCATCAGTTGTCAAACAATCTATTTACATAATGTTTCACTTGCCGTTGTCCGTCTTGTCCAAACATTTAAGTAAATGTTTTTATTTCTTTTATACTACTAAGGAGTAAAGAGGAATCCACCTGTGTTTAGTGCTACCTAACACTTGAGTTGTTCATTCATGTGTAAGTTTATAAGAAAGTTGCATAAGGAAGTGATAATAAGGATAGGAGGAATAGTCACCCTTGCAAAAGTCAAGATAAGCTAAGTAGAGATAGAGTGGGACTCCTTTGCTCAAAAGCACAAACTTTGGTTGCAACCGAAACTAACAAGTAAAATTAAAGTAAGTACTTAAAGTAAGTATATGTTTGAATAAATATTTTCTTTCTTTTGTTTCTCTGTTCACTATGATGATATCATAGGCAATCAGTAAATCTAGTTTTAACTAAGGAAAAGGCTATATTTGTTTCTTAGTAATGCAAATTCCATTACTGAACCTAAATGACTAAAAATGTCAGTGTTCAACATCGATATTTAGTCAACTAAGTTAAGTGAATCAACGAGATACCATGTTACACTTCTACATATCTCCTCTAGGATTCAGAAACGTAAATTCTTATATTGACTGTACCCGTATTCTCTAAAGAGCATCTAGAATCTAGACGATAACGTGAATTGCCACGGAAGATGTGCAGTAAACCGCTCGTGTTACCTTCCGATAACAACCGACGACGGCAGAGCTCGCAATTTGCCCAAATTGAAACTATGTTCGTACTTCGTAGCTATTAAACGATCTAAGTCAGCTGTGAACAGAGGCCACAGGTTTAAGACTTGAGACAGATTTGTGAGTTGGTGAACGTGCCTTGGGTATTGTTGTTTATTACAACTGGAGATATTGTATTTATGTAATTTGTTATTGCATTATCTGTGAAATATTATCCGTGTGGTGACGGAGAATACAAGTATCACCATGCCTTCTCCACTGAAGGGTGT
Organism: Eilema sororculum; assembly: GCA_914829495.1. NCBI lineage: Eukaryota > Metazoa > Arthropoda > Insecta > Lepidoptera > Erebidae > Eilema > Eilema sororculum. Next base: position 8,629,614 of record OU618553.1, on the reverse strand, counting down.
CCTAAGAGGTAGTTACCGGAAAAATACGCTCACGATAACACTACGAGAGAAGAAAAACTCGATATAAAACCCTGTACAAATCCATCTGGCCAGCGTGGAAACGGTAGGCCAAAGCCTCTCAACATTAGGAGAGGCCTATGCTAGCAGTTGATTAATTACATTTATTATTGCAAATATAATTCATTATTGCAAGACTACAAATTATCTTGTGAATATTTATTACTCTAAGTTGAACGTAAGCGTCAGCGCTGTGTAAATCGTGTCGCTTTACTACTTTTTTTTCATCGCAAGAAAACTACTCCTTACGTAAAAGCAATCTACCGCTGCATGTTTGTATTTTTAGATTAGACGACAAAGTTATTGATTCAGCGCTACAGTGAACTTAAGTTTTATTTTTGTTTAAAAGTAGCGTGAATTTTGCTAGAATTTACTAGTTATATTGTGTGATATCTAACTTACGCAGTGTTAAGTCTTAAGCTTAGTTGCACCATGCTGCTAAAATAAGAGGTTTACGTCAAATTTAACATTATAGACTCTAACGATTTCAGCTAAATGTGTTGCACTAGTGTATTTAGTAACTCGGTTAAAGTTATCAGGGTTGAAAGTCAAATGAGATATTATTTACCTCAAATTCCATAAGAGTATTTTTTTGATTGTGGTAATACTACACGTTAACTGTTATTTGCTGTCAGTTCTTATGACGTTAATAATGACAATAACCGGCCGACAGTGGCCGGCTACGGTTAGCGTCAAGTATTGACGTTATATGAATTGTTGTCAAATGGTGCAACCTGTTTTGTACCTGACCGGTACTTTGACAGCACTGTTAATGTTAAAGTAAGATAGTGCAACCCAGTCTTACTATTCTGTGGTTATGGATAGAAGCAGAATGGTGAACTGTTGTCTATGCCTACCTCGAAGGGAAAAAGGCGGGAGAATATATGTATGTATGTTAATTAAATTACATTAGCCTAAAACCAAAGATTTTTGGGCTTCAACCGCTTTGATTAATTTTATTTTACGCCCATAGGCCTAATGGCCTCCTATTGTATAAAAAGGTTTATAGTGTATCGTTTCGCATTAAGAAAATGTGTTTCGCTTTCGAGAAATATCTTTTATGCCTAACCACAAGCTATTTTGGCTAGATAAAATGTAGGCGTGCCAGACAGCAAATTTCATATATTTTATTATTTCATTCTTGTAACTATTTCGTACATAGATGTTGGAACAAAATGTTTTGTATGTTAATTCACGTCGTAAGCTACACCCAGTTCAATTTCGTTCAAATAGGTATTTCTCAGTTTTTTGTTTGCGTAAATTGTGAGATAGTAAGAAATATACCTATATTTCTTTCATAACATTCATTGTCTGGGAGGGCCATTCATGTCCAAAAAGGATATGGGATTGTGTCAATTTTCTGGTATAATTTTCTTTACATTTATAATCTGAAAACTTTAAATTTAATTAGCATCAACTATAAATTCTTTAGGCCGGTTTCTGAAGAGGGACTCAACTTCAATTTCTGTCAATTCAGATACCAACCATTTCAAAGAGATAAAAACTCCTTCACTGAAATCTAGAAAAAGGAAACGTTCCTAAAAATACGTTTAAAATTATTAAGATAACTTGCAGCCGGTTCTTATAAAGATATATAAATAAAGGAAAAAATTAAAAGGCAAATGGTCTCTTTCTGATGTTGATAAAAATAATAGAGCAGAAAATTCAAAGTTTTCGTGTCGGACGGTCGGTCATCGGGAGTCTGTGAGGTTGGCTGAATGGCGGCCCCCCCCACCGAGATAACATTGAATAAAAGATAAAACTTTATCTGTGAATGCTGGAAATCTGAGCCATTTGTTAAATACACGCATACCTACTATAATATAGTACAAAGTTCGGAGTAAGTAAATTTATGTCTCTAAATTTGAATTTCGTTTTAATTATGAAATTGTTTCGGAACTGAATAATTGTGTATAAAATCGCCAGAGGCAGTTTAGGGGCTCCGAATTAGTCAGGCCCGGTTTCAAAGAGTAAAAAATACTTACTAAATCATTGTATATTTTGTAGGTAGAATAGGTAAAATCAGAGTAAATATTATATGATGAAAAAAGGTACCAAAGTAGCCTTTTGAGCGGGTACAAAGACGGGCCTCGAGAATTGTTGCCGATCCGAAATTCACAAGCGGTATTGAACCTTTCAGCCATATGAGAGATTTTGCATACCAATGTGTTGTATCGATTATATAACGGCTTCTGTGACTTTATTTAAAACGTTGACCTTGGCTCACACAGCTCAATAAGAACATCTTATATGATCCCCATTTTTTTATACAGTACACGTCAATTTGACTTCACCTCGCCTGATGTTAAGCCAAAGGCAAAGTCTCGGAAAGAGGGTCACCATCGTAAACATGTACCATGTTAATAGTGGTGGCACTCAGCTTGACGGCCTCATTAGATGCCTTTTCACGCCCCGCTTAAAGGACCCGGGACTGTAGGAAAGAAGGAAACATGTTGTACAGTTACTGCTAGGGACGTGACTGCTTCGATTATTTGACATTCATCATTATTATCTTTGTGTTAGCCCCAGTTGCATCATCGTTGTTTGGGGTCCGCTTTTCAGCTTTTACTTCTTCACTTTCGTGAACTTGGGCATCCACGGTAGCGATACCTTTGTTGGCACGTATGTCACCCTCTCCGACGATATCAAACCAACACTATGAAATGTTTCTTTTTTAAATTCTTTTATTATAGTTCCTATACAGAGTTCCGGTCCTGTAGCAGAGTTATACAGTCTGTTACCGGGACCACGCAGTTGGACTAACATTATTTCTGTTCTATGGAAAATCACTCGCCATATTATTACTTCTTTGCTTTTATAATCGTATAATCAAGCGCTCCACATTCAGAGCTACAATATTTGAACGAAATATGATTAAAATTGTACGTCATGTACCTAAACAAATTATTTTTTTTATTGAACAGCCTTATGTCTGGAGGGTGATTTTAAACAATTCGCCCCCCAAGTTCTTAATTAAATATCCGATTTGCCTTATAATGGTACTAATTATGTTGGTTGTGGTTAGTTTGTTATCCCATTTAATTAAAAATAAGCCAATTTTTTTTAGTTTATGTATATCTTTGACTTTCTGAACTAGATATGGATTTGGCTAAATTATATTTTTTTATTCGATATATTACACCACTTTTGGCACATTCAATCAAACGCGAGTAAAGATTATTCCTAAAATAAACAGGTAATATCACCCACAATATTGGCTGTTTATTCTTGGAATAAACTTCATTTGCGTTTGCTCCAACCGGCAGTTAGGTGGCAGAGATACAGACTGTACTCATGATGGGTAGCGGTTACCGCATCCTATGGACGTGTGAGTACATCACGAAATTTCTTATGAGAAACCAAGACTCATAACTATTCTACATGGACACAAACTAGGTTATGAACATAAAATTAATTTTTTTGAAAAAAAAGCACATGATGTATAAAAAATAATTCAAAAAATGTTTACTGCAGTGCTCCCTAGTGGGTTGTCACTGTAACACCTATCTAAGAACATAAACCAATCAAACCCAAACCAGTAATTGAAAACTGCATCAAAATCGGACTAGAATTTTTGGAGAAAATTGGCAACATTGATTCGCATTGAAAATGCTTGCTGTAGCGCCCCCTGTAGAGTTGTCATTGTAACACGCATCTAAGAACATGCTCCAATTAAAGCCGAACCCAAAACTGAAAACTGCAATAAAATTGGATTGGTAGTTTCGGAGAAAATGGCAATATGGATTCGCACAAACAAACACACAAACATCCTCTCACCCCAAATGCATATACCGTCTCCGTTCCGTCATGAGTAAAAAGTAACATATTTTGTTTATGAGTGGTATGGAGTGTATCAGATCCGGTAGGTATCGTCTCCGTGGTTTGGACTTTTGTAAAAAAACTTGAAAACTAGTATCTACAAGTTGGTGCCACAAAAAGTTTGGCATAATTAAGTTTAAAAGACTGTAGTTCCAATAATTTCGTTGCGGAACAGATAAACCGCAACATACCATAATCATGTATAGCTACGATGATGTCAGTAGGACAGAACTTTTGTATGAAACGTCATTGTCGATGCGTCATTTGGAAAAATTGGTGAAACATTTTCTGCCAAAACTTGGAAAATTGGTGACATATTTGGAACATTCGTGCTCGAAGTCGTCCGGGCAACAATTTTTCCCGATGACTTTTTGCAATTTTTTTATTAAAAATATATAGGTACCTATATAAACGTTATTCTGACAATTTTATTACAATAAAAGAGAAATAATCCAAATCTGTAGAGCTGTTTTTAAGTTATGAGCTTGGCATGCGTCCATACAATTCTGGATCTGGGTTTTAAGTACAGTAAACGTGAATGTATAAAATAATAATTTTGACGTTCATAAAGTTCACTTTGTGAGCTCAAAAATTGGTATAACCATGATCATCCAAGAGTAATATTATGTGAAATATAATCAAAGTGAGATTACGTGTAGGTGTTTCATTTGTTCTAAACCTTAAACATTCTTTGTATCCGTTTTAATATGCTGTGATAAATAATTCGGTTTATTAATATTTTTCGGTCTCAAAACGCCACTAGTTAGTCAGTCTGTTAGCCTAGTTTATTTCTCTAAATGTGTATAGCTTAGGCAAGTACGTAACCGAATAGAGTACAGTATAGTAGTTCGATTTATTTGTATTTTGTGTTAGAGGAATATTAATTTTCTTTTGAAAAATCTAACAGTATTTTTGATCATAATTTCAATGAATTTTCAAATTTAGCGCACAATTAATTCGGTCTCTTTATAAGATTCTTGGAACATCTATATTTACAAAATTACTTGACCCGACTGACTGACTGATTCATCAACGCAGAGCCTAAGCCTAAATTAAAATGAAAATAAAAATCATCTTCAAAATTTCATAAACCTGTGTCTTTTATGAAATAAATGAACACGTGTATCAGCATTTTTCAAAATTTAACTACTAAAAGGGTAAACCGTAAAATCCGTACCTACTAATATTATAAACGCGAAAGTAACTCTGTCTGTCTATCTGTCTGTATGTTACGCTTTCACGCCTAAACCACTGAACCGATTTTGATGAAATTTGGTATAGGGGTAGATAAGACCATGAGAAAGGACATAGGCTATATTTGGTCGCGATAACCGACATCCACGCGGGCGGAGCCGCGGGCAAAAGCTAGTAGGTGATAAACGTTTTTATGGAAAGTTCGTCATTTTCAAAGTTATAAGTTCGTACACCTTCTCTTTGACGAGAAGTCTTTTGAAAAGTAGTAATCAATGGGGGTATTTCACAGACCAAACTAAATGCAGCGTGTTTCTACATAACATGTTAATTGAAGGGTACTTTCCGGAACATAGTGGTTCTTATAGCAAAACCATTGCTGAACAAAAAATTAAATAAACGCGAGCTTATTCGCCACCTTTAGTCCCAAGCAAAAACTTACATTTCAATGTCAAATCACATCAGTTCCTATATGTATTAAACATCAAAACGAAAGAAAAGGCAATTTATATACGATATACCGCGGAACCTTATTATTGTAACATTTTTGTCGTCGCACTAGGGAATAATTCATGTGTCACGGGGGCTTCTATGCCAACGTATATTATGGTTTTGTACTAGTGTCGCTCACGGTAATTGAGCTTTCAAAACCAAGGACAATAGCACTGCATTAGTTTTTTTACACTATTTTTTAATAATACCGAACTGCCTTTGAACCACACAAAACGTAGGTGATTTATTGAAATAGAACTATTTTTGACGGATTCTGTCGCGATTATTTTTTTTATAAAGGATACGTCAATTTGACTTCACCTCGCCTGATGTTAATCTAAAGGCAAAGTCTCGGAAAGAGGGTCACCATTGTAAACATGTACCATGTGAACAGTGGTGGCACTCAGCTTGACGGCCTCATCAGATGCCTTTTCACGCCCCGTTTAAAGGACCCGGGACTGTAGGAAGAAGGAAACACGTGAGCTGGCAGGGAGTTCCAGGTCTTAGTGGTGCGGCATACATAAGAATGAGTCACTAAATCAGTCATTTGATTTTATTTTTATTTCAATGAGTGATACTGGCTTAAACTTCCTGCTGTATTATAATAACAGTTCATTTTACGATAGCTGTAAATACGAGTAGAATCCATACTAATATTATAAATGCGAAAGTAACTCTGTCTGTCTGTCTGTCTGTCTGTATGTATGTTACGCTTTCACGCCTAAACCACTGAACCGATTTTAATGAAATTTGGTATAGGGCTAGATTAGACCATGAGAAAGGACATAGGCTATGTTTGGTCGCGATAACAGACATCCACGTGGGCGGAGCCGCGGGCAAAAGCTATTAAGATATAAAAAAGACATATGTATAGATTTTTCTACTATAAATATTAAATGAATGGGTTGTTTTGAACTCTATCGAGATCTTCGGTGCTCAAGTCAACCTCACCTGCAAAATCCTCGAATAAAATACTTATTTCAATTGGAATCTAGACCCAGAAGTGTATGGAGGCATGCCAAGCTCATAACTTGAAAACAGCTGTACCAATTTGAATTCTTTGTAGTAATAAAATGGTTTGGAAATGGTCTAAGTACCTACTTATTTTAAATAAACCTTTGAGAATTTCGCGGAAAAACTATATTAACGTATAGGTACTGCTAGTTTTTTTTCAGAAAAAAGAATATTAGAACCGAAGTTACTAATATTCCCTCTAACCCCTCCAACGAAGCTAAATTGCTTGTGCTAGGAGTGGGTTTACGCTGGAGTGTAATGGCCAGGATCGAACCCTCTCGATCGTAAGGCCGACTCCTTAACCACTAAGATATACCGATACTTCACAGTTATGTTTGGTTATGTTCCAAATATGTCACAAACTTCCAGAAGTTTGGGGTTAACTTTGTTTGGCGAAAAAGTTTCACCAAATTTTCCTTATGAAGCATCGTCAATGACGTTTCATAAAAAAGTTCGAATCAAATATCGTAGATGTACACGATTATGGTATGTTATGATTTTTCTGTTCTCTAACAAAATTATTGGGACTACGGTCTTGCCCTGCATCTGGACTGCGGAATAATAGTGCCAGGATTGGGACAATAGGCTCGCACCCTATTACGTGGGACCAAATACAATGATTGGTGAAATGTGGGCGTTAATTTACCTCTGCTTAAACCTCCGGGGATAAAGGCGTGATTATATGTATGTATGTGTACGCTCTTGCAGAAATTATTGCGTTGAACTCTTTGTGGAACAAGTTTGTGCTATGAATATACTGGTTTTCAAGTTTTTATAAAATTCTACTCAAAGAGACGATACCGGATGTTGTGGAATATATTTACATACAATTCATAAAAATAAATATATTATAAGTTTTATTAAAGCCTAACTTATAACCATGTAGAATACTAGTCCTACCTTGCTTCCCATATAAACCTATATTCGAATTATAAAAAGTACTAACTTATGCCCTCGGCTCCACCCACGTGGATGTCAGTTATCGCGACCAAAGTTTTGTCAAGGTCTTGCTCTATTAAAAAAAAAATCAAAATCTTTTCAGTGGTTTAGGCGTGAAAGCGTAATGTAACTACAAACAGAAAGACGGAGTTACTTTCGCATTTATAATATTAGTATGGATCGGGCATTAGAATAATGTTTGGGATTAAACCTAGCTCGTTTGTCGATTGACGGATGAAGTGCAGTCGTGTTTTCTAGAGATGGAATGATCAGATGAATATCGCTCCCATAAAAGCCAAATATCAAGGAAGAGAAGGAGTAAAAGAACACCAACTCTGAGGTCAAGTCCTCCGATACAATCCAGAACAAACGTTAAGATGATGAATGATGATCAACTCAGATCAAGTACTCCCGCCAAATTGGGTGACACTGGCCATACAGTTTTATTTAGAAAAAAAAAACATTTTTGGTTGTATTTTGATAGGGCTTTATAGAGATGTAGATTAGTCGTATTATGTATTCACGTACCTAATTGCAAAAGTCAATAGGCGAACTCCCGCTCGCTTAAAAACCCTCGTGGTTTAAGCAGGTGGTTCAAAATGTATTATTCCATATAATGTTATGTTTTGAACAATAAACAATAAAAACTTGTTAGATGACCTTATGAAAAAAAATCATAGGATTCAATAAGGTAAAACTTCTAAATACGTTTTTTAAGTTAGATGTAACTTAAAAAACGTATTTAGAAGTTAGAAGTATATCTCCTTTCATATAAACAAAAGGTGGGTAAGTATACGTTATAGTAAAGTATTCGCCAAGATATTAACCTTGTAGGTATACATTTGAGAGACGCATCTTGTAGTAAAAAAGAAGAATATTTTATTATTCTCAGGCAATAAAATTATTATATATACAGCCACCATCAACGTATTTCTACGGGTTTATGTTTACACCTATATACCAACAAATTCTAAAAGGTTCATTAAGACAGTCTAATAATTTTCATGTTATGACTATGACTAAACATAGAGATCTTTCGTAAGGATAATAACATTTTAAAAGAACGATTTAAAAAAAAATTTCGCCTGTACGGAATTAAAAAAATGGTCAAAACATTTTGATCCGTTGAGCCGGTTGTGCTCATTATGCTGCCATTATGTAAAATCTTTGGAAACATACCAACAATTTTTTTAATGTTTTAAAAAAATAGCCACCCATACTTTTTATAAAATGAGTTGAAACATAATTACACTTATGCGGAGTATTTCAGTATACTTCTGGATAACCAGCTGTATAACTTCGGCCTAAGAATCTATATTAATATACTTCGAGTTTTAGTTAAAAACGCTAACAATAAGTTGTTAAAGCTTTGCACTAGGTATACTAAGTTCGATGGAAAAGTTAATAGACGTATAACATTATGCAGTATGTTTATATTATCTCAACTTAACTCGAATAAAAAAAAAACAAATTATTGCCTACATAAATCTTAATAGTGAAAAAATATTGTAACATTTGTTCACTCGACAATAACATATTTAATGTTACAATAACCATTACTTGCATGTCTAGAACCAGTTTAATCATAACAGTCCAAATCTTATTGATGTAAGATTTAAATCGATATAAAAATACATAATTCATGAGTGAACAAATCTTATCTAGCACACGTTGGTCGAATAATTTATTGATAAAATAGGCCATTAATGAAACCTCTTACCTTTGCGTTTATTAATAGCAATATTGACACCAGCCAAGGTAAACCACACGATATTATCACACAGTTTATTAAACTCGCACCTGTTTTATCAACAACAAAATGTAATCCTAATTTTAAACCTTCACAATATTACACTCCAACAGTATTATCCAATTATACACCAAAAAGCACTCCGAAATTTTAATACTTGGACCGAATTTATATGAACGCGATGTTCGTATTTCGTAAACAGCGCGTTCGACAACACAGCCTGGCGTGCGTGCGACTCTGATCGCAGACGGTTTTGAACTGTCCGGAGTGTCCGGCTTTTGAAGAGCTGCCTGTTCAACTAAACCATTACAGGATGAGAACCTATGTGGATTGAATGAGACAGCTATTATTTTAATAGATTTGTGGTCCAGCTGACTATAACGGGTGGATTTGTGAAAACCTGTCCCACTTGTGTTCGGTATTCAAACTTCTTTGCATAATTTGTCCGGCGATAATTCGCTACGACTATTCCAAGAATGTCGGACTGTTATTTGAAAACTTTTAATTGTGCCCACGTAGTTGAAGTTTTTTGTGATAAATGGATATTAAATTGACTTGTTGGAAAGGTGAAGGGCGTGTCAAAAGGACGGAACATCTTGAAATATGCGTCTAATGACTATCCGATTGTAAAACGGTTTAAAAGTCTATTGCGAGGTTGTCATAAATGTTAAACTGTCAGTTTTAATTAAAGTGTTTCATTTGTTATTAAGACTAAGTTTAAAGAACGTGTTCAATGACTACATTGTTACTTAATGAATACATTTAAAATCAATTGTAAAAAAACTATATCTGTTACTGTCCATTAGCAAATTGGATTGGAGCTTTGAGAAGAGATATTTCTAATTAATTAAATATACAGACCTAGTCGGTATCTGTACCGAACAGATTCAGGAGGCAGACTAAAAAGGTGAAACCTTTTGAAAAGCTTATTCTAGTTAATGTTTCTACCTAATCAGACTGTATTATTCGTGTTCTAACAATAGATATTCAAATTTAAATTTAACTAAGTAGATATCTAATTCTGACGTTCGTGTCTAACATTGTGTTCAGCAAAAACATTTTCTCTCTAGACTTAGTTGAGGGACTTGGAGCATTAAGTAATTTGAGATTTATTAGAATAGCTATCCAAATAATATAATAGTATTTTCGCAGTTTAAAGTTTTTGAAGTAAGTATATTTTGCAGATAAATTTAGGACGCTCTACCAAGGTGAACTCTGCAAACTGTGCAGAATTTTATAGTCAAATCATTTACTATTTTAAGTTGGATGGATTATCCATACTTCCATACTAATTTAATAAATTCGAAAGTAGCTCGGTCTGTCTGTCTGTCTGTCCGTCTGTATGTTTCACTTTCACGCCTAAACCACTGAACTGATTTTGATGAAATTTGGTATAGTGGTAAGTTAGACCTTGAGAAAGGAGGCTATGTTTGGTCGCGATAACCGACATCCACGCGGGCGGAGCCGCGGGCAAAAGCTAGTTAAAAATAAATAAAAACTATAAAAAAGAAATACCATCGCAACTTTTACCGCTCTTTTACCGTTCTTAATTTAATAAGCTCCCTCTCCCTTCCCACTTTCCTGAGACTAACTACAGGAAAATACCCAATTAGTAGGGTAAGATGTTCGAGAAGGAGAATATGATGGCTATCCTGAAGTGAATGTATGAAGTTCAACCATTTATGAGATATTGAGTAACAAACATACAAGCTGTCAATTTCTAAATAGTAGAATTAAACGTTTGTTCAGTGACAACATTCCGTGCGTAGGCAGTCAACTCTAAATTGAATTTATTATACTCTAACTTCTGATTAAACTTATTGTGGTTTTCAAGAAAGTCTCTCTTGGGACCCACTAATGTTGCGATGTTTTTGTCAGGCACAATGTTGTTGAGGTTTTCTTTAGGAAATTCTCTGAAGCGGACTTACCCCTTGTCACGTGGGACTGGTTACGTAGTTGGGGAAGTAGGGTGTTAATGGGTGTTCTTTGGGGATAGGTACAATGTAGGTTTGAATATAGGATTTGTTAAGCTGAGTGTACGGTAAAAATAATTTTGTACAGATTTGAGACTACTACTTAATCAGTAACACTATTGGTTGCCGTTTTACAGATGATGTGATCATCATCATGCTTGTGTCAATCCCCGGCATTCATCTCTAAGTCCGGGGTCAGCTCATCTAAGTGCGATGCGCAATCATTCTATATATGGATTATAAGTATGTAGTTATTAATGGACAATGAATTTTTTATTTATCTCATATTTCACCCGCCAGGTAGGAAGACATTATTCCATTCGCATTAGTTACTACTTTTTCAGCTATTAGTTCTTTATTTAACTTCACTTAAACATCTTTTAAAACCTGCTATAAACCTGTTTTTGGTACATTGGCGCCCAACGTGGGGCTAGTTAGCGTATAAGTAGAAATCATTGTTTTTTTTTCTAATTAGCTGAAAAATTAAAAACCAATTAACAGATACTTCAAGCACCATTGTCGTATCCTTCTGCGAAGCCTTGACTGCGCGCGCAAACGTATAATTTACGCCGTGTCAGTTGTTTATTGTTCGGAAACGAGAATTTGTCTTTCGCTACTTTGGCTCATTGGTATCCTAATTAGAGGATGGTTACCACGATATATATATCCGAAATTTCGGGCCAGTATGAATACATACAAGCGACCAAGTGACGTAAAGTTACTTCGAATTTCTTTGGTATGAATTAGGTCGAACGAAATGTTATCTGCCATGCTAGTCAAGTCTATTTTAGGTTACTATTCCTAACACTTTGAGGCCTCTCTGGGCCTCGTTACGCCATCATTCAGTACAGGTACTTAATTGGAGCCCCAAACAATCTAACACAGGTTTACTACAAAACTTAAATATGACCAGTGAATTGTGGTGGTCAGATGGCAGTCGTTTCGCGAGAAATGTCGAAGTTCAGCCATTTCGTAGTTAGACTGTAAGCCTAATCCCCATTCAGAGTGCAATGATTTGGCAAAGGGCTCGAAAATTGCTGTTCATAACCAGGAGGGCCATCCTTTTGAATACTCGATGTATTGAGTGTACGATATTTTGAATGTTCGATATATTAAACATTCGATTTCATGAACGTTCGAGTATTTTGATGTTCGATCTATAGTGGTCGATCAATTGATATTCGATTATTTGGCATTCGATTTGGCATAGTACACCCCAGGGAGATATCCACACGAAAACTTAGATCGACACTTTTTTATATCCTAATATGTTAGTGACTGTATTAGCACAAGTACAAACCTTCGTGTTTTTTTATGCTATATAAATTCAATTTGTAATGTTTTAGTAATAAACGAATTAAAAAAAGACTAAAATCCGTAACTTCGGCTGTATGTTGCGTGGTAGACCTACTAATGCTATTGACTTAAGTATGTATAACTGGATGTGGTAAACTCGTAATTACTCTCCTATTGTGTGTCGATGGGATTATTGCGGGCTGTGATACTGTTCTGTGGCATTATTCAGGTGCTGCTGCGCTAGACGTGTTCAAAATTTACTAATTAGCAATCATATTAGAAGATAATGATAAGCACATCACAATTAAACGCTTATTAGTTATTACAGGGGTTTATTGGGTGGGTACTAAGAGCGTCGGCTCAAACCCGTCTCTTTTTTATGGTCCCATAACTAAAAAGGAAAAAACGGAACCCTTATAGAATCACTTCATTGTCCATCTGTCTGTCAAGAGCTTTTTCTCGGAAATGTGTGAAGAGATCAAGTTGAAATTTAAAAAATACTTAAATTTAAAAACAAATTTCTAGGTTAACGTAATTAAAATAAAAAAAATAAAAAAATGAAAGATATTGCCGTTTATATCATATAAGTTCATTCCCCGATTTAGTTTTGTACGCGAGTCCGAATTTTCAGTGTGAAGTGGATATGCGCATTAAAAATTCGGACTCGCGCGCGGAGGGCTCCCGTCACCCGTCACCTGTCACCCTTGGTGGTGAGTACGTCGGACTCGAACCAACGACAATCTCACACCGCACCGTATCTCATCTCAAGCCTAACACACCGGCAAGCCGATACATAGAACATTATTGATCTATTTAACAAAAAATTGTGAGGCCGTTGAGGTTGTTTGAATTATTAGAACAGTTATTATAACACTCACCGGGATATTTACCATGTTTTTCATTTGTTTGGTGTAACCGATATTTAGGCATTGTTTCAAGCGCCATGATCACGGTGTACTGACTGAATGACCATGTCAATCTCAAATTATATATTATAACAGTCTCTATAGTACGTACAGTCATCTTCAGAATGATTTTGCCTGAAATGTTTTATTGATTTGATTTTATTGTCCGAACTAAAGATGTGTACCAAATCGTAGAACAACCAGTCAAAAGGAAGGAATGAAAAATATCGATTTGATGCTTACTGTACTTACCTAATTTAGCTGCTAGTAAAATGCTGTATCTACTAGGTACATATCAGTAAATATGTACATATTTACATTGTGCCTACTATAAATAAATAAAGCCCTATTTAACGATAGTTGCTAATTAAGATAGGGTACCTATCATATTACATGTTCCAAACATTATATGTTGTTGTTAGGCAATTTTAATCACCATGTACGGATTCGTGTTATTGTTTAATTAATAAATTCTTACATGGACAATTCCAGAAGTGAATCACTTCAGAATAGACTTTGATGCATGTGATTAAAGTTACACTCCCCTTTACATGACACATGGTAACCTATTCCCGGGTTCAAAAACCTATAGTACTATATACCTATAGACTACAAACTATGCTATATTACCTATAAACTATCTTTGAGTCAAAATTCGCCAAAAGACTATTATTTTCTAAAATATTTAAACAGACAATAAACACGGAAATGAACTGTACCTACTTACTATGCTATTCAAACAAAATATTGCAATTAATTTAAGGAAACTTAATTCTTAAAGCCCCTGCTGCGTTTTTTTTATGGATAAGGGAGGCAAACGAGCAGGCGGATCGCCTGATGGTAAGCGATCACCGCCGCCCATGGACACCCGCAACACCGGAGGAGTCACAAGTGCGTTGCCTTCCTTTTAAAAGAGAGTACGCTCTTTTCTTGAAGGTTTGAAGGTCGTAATTTTTGTTGTTGCTGTAGTATTCTTAAGGTGCTACTTGAGCTTTCACTTGTAACAGACCACCGAACATTCCTCATTTTGAAATAATGTCGAACTGAACAACGAACCGACCAAGCACAGAGCCAAACATCGCTGCGAACATTTTCATGATCTTTCTAGCGAAACTCTTGTCTAGCCGATGCTTTATTATCATTTCGCGTGAGTGCTCACGAGAAAATTCGCCACACGTTCAATAGAATTAAAATTCACTTGTTTATTTTTCTGTAATGTAACATTCAAGATAAAATATACCTATTACAAGGGAATGCTTCAGTCTGTGAGCATCTTTCGGACAGGGCCGCGTTGCGAATCTATTGGTTTAGTTTTTATTTTTAACGTTTTATAACTGCCGTTTTAATAGTATATGAATGAAGTTCGAGTTGAATTTGATATGGCCTTCATCTATTTTAACTTTAGAATTTACTAGCTTTTGCCGGCGGCTCCGCCCGCGTGGATGTCGGTTATCGCGACCAAACATAGCCTATGTCCTTTCTCATGGTCTAATCTACCCCTGTACCAAATTTCATCAAAATCGGTTCAGTGGATAAGGCGTGAAAGCGTAAAATACAGACAGACATACAGACAGACAGAGTTACTTTTACATTTATAATATTAGTATGGAGTAGGTATGGATATGGATGATGTACTAGCTTTTGCGTGCGGCTCCGCCCGCGTTTTTTTTTATCGTGCGATAAATCCCCACGGATACCACCCCCACGGAGCCGGTGGAGGTGGTTATGTCGGACTCGAACCGACTAAAACGCACGCCGTCTTGGGTCCTTGGTTGCCGGAGGTGAGATTGCCAAAAGCATATCTCTCGCACCGCCCGCGTAGATTATCGCGACCAAACATAGCCTATGTCCTTTCTCAACCAAAATCGGTTTTATTTATTAGTAAGTTGAGTGACACTGCAATTCCTCTCTGCACACCCGGCTTTGCTAGAAGAGAACTCAACTCTGAGTTAAACCACGGATATCTGTGGTTAAACTCATCTTTGTATACTACATCTCATTAATAATAATAATAATGTTTATTATCTCTAGAAAATCGATGAAATATATGGGTTGTAGCCCTAGATCCCGCACTAGGATTCCCTGTGTTTTGAGATACTGTATAAATCACCGTGTCTACCATGGTGAATGTTCTGACGAGCTCTTCCAATTTGTCCCACCCTCTCCTTTCCTACACAGGACGACACGTGCAGGGCTAAGATGCCATCCATATACGGTGCAGAGTATACCAGCTAGAACCAAGCGTTTCAGTGACTCATTCCTATGCCGCACCATTAGGACCTGGAACTCCCTGCCAGCCTTTAAGCGGGGCCTGAAAAGGCATGTAACGAGGCCGTCAAGCTGAGTGCCACCACTGTTAACATGGTACATGTTTCCGATGGTGACCCTCTTTCCGAGACTTTGCCTTTGCTTAACATCAGGCGAGGTGAAGTCAAATTGACGTGTCCTATATAAGAAAAAACCAATATAATTTATGTGTACAATAAGTATAAAATATTTTTTTTCTCATTAGGTAGGTAGGTACTCGAGTTTATTGTTCTGTAAGTTAACCTTTAGATATAATTACAAACCTGGGTATAAGCTGAAATAATGAAAGGCCTATATTGTCTGTGTATCGAGGTAATTAAGTCCACATGGGTACACGCGAGCACAATATTCACAGACAGAATAATATTAAAATTTTGTCATACGCATCATATCGATCCTAACGAACAAAGTGCTCAAAATGATTTTTCCTCCTTTACTGTTGATGGATTTTGAATTCTTTTTCCTCCTTTACTGTTGATGGATTGTTCTGATATTTGGTACACACTTTTAGTTCGGACAATAATACCATATAAATCAATGAATCAGTTTGGTTTGCTCTTAATAACAAAGATTTAAGATCATCTTGAGACTTTGTAGTGAAGATATTTCTGATGCCGACTGTACGACCTCATTTATGAATCTTCATAATTTATGAAAAGCTATAAAAGACAATTTGTGCACGTGTTTCATCCCAATTTCTTACCATCCAGTTAAGATGTAGTTCACCATTAGATTGAATATAAAAATGAAGATAAGACGTCATTAAGTCGCTGTTCCGGTTGGTGTTTTTTTTTATAAAGGACACCTCAATTTGACTTCACCTCGCCTGATGGTAAGCTAAAGGCAAAGTCTCGGAAAGAGGATCACCATCGCAAACCTGTACCATGTTAACAGTGGTGGCACTCGGCTTGACGGACTCATCAGATGCTTTTTCACGCCCCGCTTAAAGGACCCGGGACTGTAGGAAGAAGGAAACGCGTGAGCTGGCAGGGTTTTAACGCTTGGTTCTAGAAGTTATATTCTGCACCGTATAAGGATGGCATCTTAGCCCTGCAATATGTATAATTTTAGTCTTACTTTACGCGAAATGAGGAAAATAAATACTTATTAGATAAGCATGTTTGCAAAACACATTTATTTGCAATCTTAATTACCTATCACTATGCACACCATACACTACTGAGATAAAATACTAAATCCAGTTACACTCCTGGAAACATAAAAGGAATCATTAGACATTTATCCTAACGCTTTGTTCACCGATTCCATGTCCACAAAAGAAAAAAAGTTGTCGCAGCGAGGAGCGTAACCAATTAAAAATCGGTCAATTTACGCGAACCAATCGCTGGACTGTATCTTTCTAACAGTTAGTGGTCGCAGAACGGAACACACAAATAAAACTCTGGAGAATCCTGTAAAAAGTTCACAAAGGTAAACACCGACTAGAGCGTATCGTATGCCAGTGAACTGAACGGTTCGTCAGAAAATCTCCAGTGCATGTTTTGTAATCCTTCTACATTACTGGAGAGAAGTAAATGATGTCAATAGAATCTGTTACCGCTTCCCATCGATCGCACTTCACGGAAATTCATCAAGCTTTGTGTTGACATTCTGAGGCGAACGAATTAATGCAAACACACAGAGTAAGTTTAAAGTCAAAGTACTTTATGTAGCTGTGCATGATTTATGAGTAGTGTTATATCAAACATTTATAGAGTCTTTGATAGCTAGTTATAACATAATAATTAAATTAAGGTTTCAAATTTCACCTTAACCTTTGGCTGTTATTGCCTTTCTGTTACCAATTTACCAATAATGTCGATGATTAATATAAGACTTATATCTTGCAAAATTAAGTGAAGAGAAGTACAGATCGATCCTATGAAGACAAAGAGACGAATCAGGCTCTTTAGTGTGCCTCACATAATTATTCTACTACACCAAATAGTGTACAGCGTGGGCCTGAGGGTAACGGGTGGAGCCGCCTACCACCCTAGTAGAACAACCTGACTTGACGTGCCTAACCCGTTTCCAGGGATGAGTTGGGGACTCCGTGGTCCCCCTTCTAAGGAGGGATGGTCCTGGGTCCGCCAGCGAAGAATATGTCCAATAACTTTTGGCTTTGCACTTTAACCCAAAGACAGAGTGTTCGAGTTAGTTCGAGTCCGACATAACCTCCCCTAGTGGCTCCAGCTGTTTGCGGTATCCGCGGAGATTGATCGCACATAAATAAACGAAATAGTTGATGTGAAAGATTTACATTCTTGATTTTTAGACCATAAAAGGAAAACAATCTGCTATATCGTAATTTTACTGATGACCCTAGCCTTTCATTACCTTTACCAAGGTTCGTCGACAGTTCTTTTGTGTACGCGACGCGGATATTCAGGTTTTCCTCGTATTGTGAGTCAAAAGTCCTAAATTGTTAGACCTTTTCAGAAGACTCAATAGAAAATCGTCAGTCCTTGACTACAAGTCATGACCTCCTTCTTTGGGGATTTAGTTATGTAAATTTAGTACCTAAAAGGTATTGAAATACATGTGCCATATTATATTATGGTTGCTTACATAAGAAGCAAAGGTAATGTTTTCAGAGTTTACTACTGTATGTGTGCTTTTTATTCCTTCATAACTTAGATTTAGGTGAATGGGGTGCTTATAGTTAGATTTTTTACATTATTCCGAGGGTCAGTCGCTATAATAATAAAAAAATATTATGAATTCTCTAATTGTAATTTTTAACAAATTACGACTATTATCTATTATGGTTTTTATATATTTTGCCAAACATTTCTTAGTTAGAAATATTAGCTTAGTAACTAAGTACCTACGCAATTTTGTTCAGGTAATTATTTTTTTGGTTCTACAGAATAAAAGTAGTAGCCTGTTTTCTGCGTGCAAACACTCCCTTGGGATTTAGTTCTTTAGAGTTAACGATGAGGTGGGTAAGTATATCGGACTCTGCCAATTATCCCTGGGCATGTTTTTCACGATTTTGTTGAATAAGTTTAATTTAAAAATTCTGTTCTTGTTGCTTTATCAAAACATGTAATATTTTATTACTAGGTTCTATTAAGATAAATTAAGACTCATCTTTTCTTCACGAACCTGACTGATATAGTTGGGTCAAAAATGTAACCCAAGGTTCAAAAAAGTTATATTGTGAATGAGAATATAATTTTCATATACACTTATTTTTAAATATGTAGTGTAGCGTAATTTCAGGTTTAACTCAAGTCAGAGAAACAAAATAATATTGTTTACCTTTCATATTTATTAGTAACACCAAAACGCTTTAGTTGCCCAGTGAAATCTCTCAAATTAATACACCATTTACAAGAGTTAACGCTTGTAAGCTCGACGTTTGAGGTCAGCAATCCGTCCGATTAATTGAGATATAAAAGTTCTAATGGCTTTATAGAACTTATAATTGTGAGTTGTATTATAACGTAATTTGTAGATTAGTCACGTTTTATACGTAACACTGGTTTAGTTAATTTGATGTATACGTAACTTTAAAATGGTACCTACATAACCTTTAATGTGGGCGATTCAGTCAATGTTAGTTTTCAAAACTTATTATCATCTTTACGTTAATCCCGGGTGCATCAGAGACCTTATCCCTGTGTCCCGGGTTCACCTCTTCCAGTCTAACCTAATGCATACATAAGTATATTTGCACTGAGTGGGGATCGAATCCGTGCCTTGAGTTCACCACCGCCACATCACAGGGTCTATAAAAAACTTTTAAAATTAATATTTCATAATCTAATAAAAAATGCAATCAAACCACTGAAATTTTACTAATTCACTTAAACGACGCAGGCAGGTTTGATTTTTACAGATTGAAATTTGATTTTTTTTCCTTTCTAATCAATATAAATCACGCGTTTTGAAATCGTAACGTTACGGAATTAGGTCTCAGGTCAAGACTTCTCGCAACTGGCATGCATGTATGAAAACAATTATGAAAGTAAAAGAAGGAAAATGTGCAAAATGTCTACGCGTGTTACTACAGTAGTAATAGTAATAGAAGTAGTAACATAGGTAACAATTATTCTTTCCATAGTAGTTGTATGTATGTAGTCAATAGTATAGCTATAGTGTATTTGTAACATTTGCAGAATCGTAGCTAGTGCAAACTTTTTAGAGATGTATTTTTGTTAATTGATGGATATCATACGGCTACCTAAATGACCTTTAAACGGTAGTAACAACAGAGACAGTCATCCGACACAGAACCAAAGTTACCAACATGACATAGCTCGCAGAATAAGCAAGCTCAAGTGGCAATGGACTGGCCACATCTGTCGAAGGACCGATGGCCGTTGGAGTAGACGAGTCCTAGAGAAGGAAGGCAAACTCAAGGTAGGACACCCCCTAGCCAGACTAACGACCTGAAAAAGGTAGCTGGGTTGGACTGGATGCGGAAGTCGGAGGATCGGATGAAATGGCGCACATTGGGAGAGGCCTATGTCCAGCAGTGGACTGCGGTGGGCTAATTGATAGATTGAACAACAGAGATATTTATCTGTACGTAGGGCGTTAATTAAGTCATAGAGGAGAGTGGAAATTAAGTAGATATTTTATTGTAAAGTTAACTCAAATAAAAAATAGTCTTATGCTTGAATACAACCCTTTACAATTCGTAAATTTTTCTTTAAACCATAAACGTAACACTGGTTTAGTTAATTTGATGTATATGTTACCGGAAATGTGTATAATCCGGTATTCTATACAATTCCTAGGAATTCTATACAATGCCGAGTGCGCAACAGGTAATGTATGAAATGGTATCAAAGAATATTGATGGTGGTTATAAAAATGCAACCACTTAGGCTAATGCTGGAGCTTCGCTTGCGCTTCAGTCTTCTAACCTATAATAATTATATCCAGGTCGGGGCGCAGTGTCCACACCACGCAATTTAACTTAGATAGATTAGGTAATGCGGGAGCGGAGCGGAGCGAAGCTCCCGCATTAATCTTCGTGGTTATTTTTTTTTATTCATTCAAAAATATAAATTTTCCACAAAATCATCCGCAAATATAGACGATAACCCATTTATTTCACACATTGCCGGTGGAACTGCAGGCATTCTATGTATTAACACACATTTCCTAGGATTTGTATACAATTCCTTGATTTCACACATTTCCGGTAACATATAGGTACGTAACTTTAAAATGGTACCTACATAACCTTTAATGTGGGCGATTCAGTCAATGTTAGTTTTCAAAACTTATTATCATCTTTACGTTAATCCCGGGTGCATCAGACACCTTATCCCTGTGTCCCGGGTTCACCTCTTCCAGTCAAACCTAATGCATACATAAGTATATTTTTACTGAGTGGGAATCGAATCCGCGCCTTGAGTTCACCACCGCCACAACACAGGGACCAACCAAACCACTGAAATTTTACTAACTCACTTAAACGACGCAGGCAGGTTTGATTTTTACAGATTGAAATTTGATTTTTTTTTCCTTTCTAATCAATATAAATCACGCGTTTTGAAATCGTAACGTTACGGAATTAGGTCTCAGGTCAAGAGTTCTCGCAACTGGCATGCATGTATGAAAATAATTATGTAAGTAAAAGAAGGAAAATGTGTACGCGTGTTACTACAGTAATAATAGTAGTAGAAGTAGTAACATAGGCAATGATTCTTTCCATAGTAGTTATATGTATATACTTAATAGTGTAGGTATAGTGTATTTGTAACATTTGCAGAATCGTAGCTAGTAGAAACTTTTTCGAAATTTCTTTTTGTTGATTGATGGATATCATACGGCTACCACAATGAGCTTTAAACGGTAGTTACATCAGAGATATCTGTACGTAGGGCGTTAATTAAGTCAAAGAGGAGAGTGGAAAATAATAGAAAGTTTCTGATGTTACTGAGCAATATTTCTGTCCCGCCATTCTCTAGTAATAGCTTACCACAAAACAAAATATCTATTAAACTACTAAATAGATTGAGTTGGACTCACTTCCAGCCATTTCAATATATTTTACCGTTTAATGTAGGTAAATATTTTATTGTAAAGTTAACTCAAACAAAAAATAGTCTTATGCTTGAATACAACCCTTTACAATTCGTAAATTTTCCTTTAAACCATAAACGTCGCTTAGGATCTTTTGCCTGCTAACCATCGATATAATTTTACGCTTTTAAAAAATGTAACATTCTAAATTCGAAATTTTTTGACGTTCCGAACCTATTATGCCTTTCATAATATGCGTTCATATTTTTCCCTTTTGTTTGTTGACAGCATTGTTAGCAATATCGTGTATTATGTAAGCCAGCGGTGCCCAATCTTTTTAAATGATGGTACACATATTGACAAAATGACGGCATTGTTCATGGTTTTGTAAATAGATGTATCGGAGATATTGAGCAGTTTATAGCTCTATGATAAGGTGAAAATTTTGGCTGGCAAAGACTGGATGCGGTAGGTGAAGAATCGGATGCTTTAGTGCCTATGTTCAGAAGATAACTGCAATAGGCTAATGATTTAAAGCTAAAAAAGCGATCTACCACATAATTCCTAATAGTGCAATTCATAAATAATTTCAGTAGTCTTTAGGTTACATTGGAATGCAACTTCCAAAAAAATATTCTTTCCCACTTTACCCACGTACACCTCGGAACATTCATCTTGGACCTGAGTCGCGAAACAAACGAGGCCCTGACGCTGATTGTTTTGTAATAATTCGAGCTCGTCCGCCCCGTGCTATCCTCAAAAGACATCCAAAAACATGTACCTTATAGAGCACATTTTAGGTCCAAGTTATATGGTCTAAATAATACCGTGATACCATTCTGGTTCTAAACGGCTTGTCTAGTACCTAATACATAACGGACACAATACCCTACTCCGATTAAATATTCCATTATATTGTGAGTGTGATAAAAATAAATTGTGATTCCCTGAGAACAGAGTGCGCAGAAGCGTTCTTCCGCCAGTATCTTGTGGCTTGTGATTAAAGAATGAGAAGACTGAAATTTACAACCACCTGTACTGTAACTTAGGATTATCGTTTGCTCGCATGAGTTGTTTAACATGATGTTGTATCTACTGGTGTAAAGATTATCAAGTCAAATGTTTTATTCAAGTAAAGAAAAAGTAATGACTTCTATGACATACTTACTTACTACCATACGTAGACATATGCTAATACTAGACTGGTTGTGTGGAAAAATAATTTTATTGGTATCTCAAAAACCTATAGATTTTGCTACGGAGAGCAACTAGGTATTTGTTGTTTGTAGTTTATGCGCCGCGTTTAAAATTCGAAATGAAATTTCTGGCCTGCGACAAGCCTGCGACAATGGGTATCGTGCTTCTAAACTGTTTGTCTACGTATACCGGCTTTAAGGGGAATCCGAAGCCGAAAACCTCTAGTATTAATTTTTTTTTGTCCAAACCGATTTTTTATGCCAATGTGTTATGTACTAGAGCGTTCCCCTTACACCCGGTATACCTAGATTTCAATAGGTATTTTCCATACAGCAACTACAGCAACATCTTTCCCTCATTTCTTTTTTTTTTATACAGGACACGTCAATTTGACTTCAACTCGCCTGATGTTAAGCTAAAGGCAAAGTCTCGGAAAGAGGGTCACCATCGTAAACATTTACCATGTTAACAGTGATGGCACTCAGCTTGACGGCCTCATTAGATGACTTTTCACGCCCCCCTTAAAGGACCCGGGACTGTAGGAAGAAGCAAACATGTGAGCTGGCAGGGAGTTACCGGTCTTAGTGGTTCGGCATAGGAATGAGTCACTGGAACGCTTGGTTCTAGCAGGTATATACTCTGCACCGTAAATGGATGGCATTTTAGCCCTGCACGTGTCGTTCTGTGAAGGAAAGGGGAGGGTGGGACTAATTGGAAGAGCTCGTCAGAACATTCACCATGGTTCATCCCGTAGTTAAGTACAGATTATGTGTTAAGCATTATGGCACATGGCTTTCGCCATAATGATTACATTTCGGGCCTTCCAAATGTTAATAATTTCACCATTGCATCTCCTACCCATTTATGAATTTACAAGCGTGAATCCGTACTAATATTATAAATGTGAAAGTAACTCTGTCTCTCTGTCTGTCTGTATGTTACGCTTTCACGGATAAACCACTGAACCGATTTTGATGAAATTTGGTATAAGGAGAGATTAGACCTTAAGAAAGGACATAAGCTATGTTTGGTCGCGATATCCGATAGCCACGCGGGCGGAGCCGCGGGCAAAAGCTAATATGCAAATCTATGTATCTATTTATGATGCTTAAGATTTTTTTAAGTAAATGTCAAACAAAGTAAATCAATATTCTTGCTGCTCCTTTTGCGAATATACCTACCTACTATACGAATTATAGTTCACTATGTGTATAAAAGTACTCGCGAAATTTATAGCCTTACATTTGTTCTCGATGGTTTTTAGGTTACTTTATGTCTCTGGAACGTTTTGTTCTGGACAATGCGGGAACAGCACTTTGCGTCAGTGAAATGGACGTTATACATTATTCTAGACAGGGTTAAGAAACTAGGGGTAAGATCAAGATATAAGTATTAGTGATGTGCTGGAAATCCGAATTCGTATCCGCGAATATCCGAGGAAAATGAAAGTACCATTCTTTTTTGGTGACTGTTTTTAAATCTTTTCAATAATAAATAGCCTACCGCAGTCAATTGCTGATTCATTTAGGAGACTTTCGCCTTTTTTTTTTTTTTTTTTGACCGTGGGGGAAATCCTTCATGGAGGTTATGCCGGACTCCTACCGACTAAAACCCCCACGGTATCGCCCAGCAGCCTATAGTTGGGAGCCCCGGGTAAGCCCTCGCAAGGATGTCCCAGGGCTCCCAACAGACCTACCGCTTTAATGCGGCCTCGTCTAGGGGGTGGTTCGGGTGCTATCCCGCGTCTATGGGGGGGTTTTCGGGTATCATCCCGCTTCATAGGAGGGGGGAGGCGTGCGTGAGTCCGTCACGTCACGCTGCCGTCATGGGCCTGCTTCTGTAAGGACGATGAGCAGCTAACTCACCGTCCTCAGGCCCCCGGTCATGGAGGCCGATGGTCTTCGGCGAAGACACGTCGGCGGCGCCCAAGCCGCCGACTGCGGAACTCGGGTGGGAGAGTTCTCTCCCGCTCCCGCCCCGCCGCCTCCTTCACGAGCATGACCTGCTCGCAGAAAGAGGCGGCGCAGCGGAGACTTTCGCCTACTGTTTCCACGCTAGTCAGACGGGTATAGGGTTTTATTTCGAGATTTCCTTCTTTCGCATTGATATTGCGTATTTTCCGTTAGTCGCCTCTTACGACACCCTTCGGATGAGATGGGGTAGTGATACTTGTATTCTTTATCCGTGACCACATGGATTTTTTACCTTATAAAATTTCCAATAACAATAGTAAACATTCCATTATAGTGATGTGATTATGTAGTATGCAAAATATAAGTGGTGTCAACTATCGTGTCAAAGTCTCGCACAACGAATGAAGTAAAACATTTAAAATATATTCGTATCCACGAATATAAATTTTTAAAGGGCGGGCACATCACTAATAATAACTGTGACGAATATTATGCCAACTACAGGACAATATTTTTTTGCTAAGAAGTAGTAATAGTTATGAAAACAAAGAACATTTTTTGGATCCAGTGAGTAAGTTTTTGTAAATATATATATATTTTTTATACCACTTAGGTGGCAGACAGGCACATGGCCCACCAGTTGGAAAGTGGTTACCGCGGCCGATTGGACGTATGCAACACCAGGGGCGTTACACTCGCGCTGCCTACCCTGAAGAAACCTTCTAATGCCCCTCTTGAAGAACCCCATATTGTAGTCGCTTGGGAAAACCACGGCAGGCAGTTAATTCCACAGCTTGAGCGTACGTGGGATGAAATTCCTTTCATACCGCATGGTACGCACCTTATGAGGATGCAATGTGTGGGAATGAATTCCCTGTCTATGGCGAGCGGTGCAATGATAGAATGTAGCTGTGGGCATCATGTCATATAATTCATCTGAGCACAAACCATTATATGGGCGGTAGAAAACACACAGTGAGGCAAAATCCCTTCTGAGGCTGAGAGGTTCCACATCGCCTGCGAGTATGGGACTGTCGACGAGCCTCAACGTACGTCTTTGCACCGAGTCGAAAGGGTTAAGCTGGCGTGCGGGCGCTCCGGCAAAAAGATGACAGCAGTACTCCATGTGGGGCCGAACCTGTGCCTTATAAAGGAGGAGTCGCAGCCCCGCAGTGAAGTACTGCTTCGCCCTGTTAAGAACTCCAAGTTTCTTTGTTGCCAGCTTGACCTTGTCCTTTAAATGACTGCGGTACTGGACGTCACTTGAAATGTCGACGCCTAGGATCCCGATACTCGGGGCAATGGTAAGCCGTGTGCCCAGGAATTGCGGCGCTACAATAAATGGGGTTTTCTTAGCGGTGAATACACATACTTGTGTCTTGGTGACCAGGTTTAGTCGACCCCAATCGGATACTCCCGAGAGAGTAGTCTCGATTTCTGACACAAGTTGTTCGCGACTCCCCTCCACCTCGGACTGGGGGATGTTTGCACGGCCCGTGTAACATGTGTCTCCAGTACTGTCGTCCGCATAGCAATGAATGGAGTCATCCGACAGCATGTCATTAATATGCAGCAGAAACAGGGTCGGAGACAACACGGTACCTTGTGGGACACCAGCGTTTATGTCCATGCGGTCCATGTGACTGCCGTCCACGACAGCTTGGATGCTTCTGTTGGACAAAAAGCTGGAAATCCAATTGCATAGCCCCTCAGGGAGTCCATAAGATGGTAGCTTCGCAAGAAGACCTCTGTGCCATACCCGATTCCATCAATATTCTCATAAGGATCCAGCATAATCGAGCTTGATGCAATTGCGCGACGTGATATTTGCATTCAGGGTATACAATAACTTTATACTTTTAGCAGATGTAAGCCATTTTTTTTTTTCAATTTTGACAAAAGGTCAGAAAAACTTGATACATTTTATAGAGAGACACTAATGCGTTATCTACTAGCTTCTCTAACATCAACTATAAAAAATATAGGGTTATAAAAAAGAAAATTTACAATATAAAATGGAATTTTGGTAGATAGTATGCGAAATAAAATGGAATAGAGTAGGTATATTGTTCGAAAAAAATTCTTCCTAGAAATAAAAATTCTACGTGGATTCATTTCGCACACTACCTAGTTAAACTAGCCGAATGGAACAAAAAAAAAACAAAATTTTTTTTGAAGCTTTGAAGAATTGGCGCTACGCTAATATTATTAATTAATTCAATACTGATCTCGACGATAAAATACTTCCATCCCCACCTTACCCCGTATTGCAACATTTTGTTTGTACTGAACACCTTATCTAGAAATACCTATACAGTATTACTAGGTACATACGTAATACAATACACGCACGCCTGTAGGCAGAAGGGTATGAACACCCACATTTTGCCTACGATTAGCCTAACGTAATATAGGTGGCAAGTCTATTTCTGTCAAATGGGAACTTAGACAGTATACATTATCTCAGTTATTAGTTCGAACTATCTTATTCAGCAACTAATAATTTAGATAGCCATCTTTCCACCGGAGATTGTGGATTTGAATCTATTCTCATAGGCACCTTACCCGTTTAGCTACATAGCACATCTTGGGTGGAAACCTAAGGTTGACATAGGCTATTCTATATTCCAATGTTCTTTATTTTTTAATATATTACGTATACGGTGCAGAAAATTACTTCTAGAACTAAGCGTTTCAGTGACTCATTTCTATAACTCCCTGCCAGCTCATGTGTTTCCTTCTTCCTGCAGTCCCGGGTCCTTTAAGCAAGGCGTGAAAAGGCATCTGATGAGGCCATCAAGCTAAGTGCCACCACTGTTAACATGGTACATGTTTACGATGGTGACCCTCTTTGCGAGACTTTGCCTTTAGCTTACCATCCGGCGACATGAAGTCAAATTGACGTGTCCTTTACAAAAGAAAATGGAAAATGTTAAATAAACCGTTATATTTGGATTGACGTCAGTTCTATATTTAAGTTAAGTTTACCACCGCTTCTTAGGTACTAGTGGAGAAGAAACCGCGCAAGAAACTCCACTGCGACATTTTCCAAGACTTCAGATTCTATTATAACTCGCATTGTTCGTGGTCACAGGCTATATCGGTGAGACACCAAACTTTAGCGAGAGCTATCTTGCACAGTATTCCTTGTATCCTATATCTGGCTATCTGGCGCTCATTAAACAAATAAGTGTCCCTCTCAGCCGCCAGTCTTCCTACACAGTTAAGAACTTATCCTATCAATCAAAACTCCGTAATTTCTTTGCTTGTTATATAGAACAGTTTTTCAGTCAATGAATCAAAGTGTCGCAGTTCCTAATAGATTATTTTCGGTCGTTACAGATAATATCTCTTCTATATTTCCTAAATCATTGTCTCTCTCAATAAGACAAAAGAGGGCGCGGTAATGAATGAACTGTTCTTGAAATGTTCG
Organism: Eilema sororculum; assembly: GCA_914829495.1. Classification (NCBI taxonomy): domain Eukaryota; kingdom Metazoa; phylum Arthropoda; class Insecta; order Lepidoptera; family Erebidae; genus Eilema; species Eilema sororculum. Next base: position 8,601,343 of record OU618553.1, on the reverse strand, counting down.
CTTCGGGAATTCGTACTGGGAATATGGGACAGCTGGCCAAGATAAACTGATGAAATGAGACCGAGGCAGCTTTACGAAGCTATTTTACCAATTTATGCTTTTATAAAGGTAATTTAATGGGGAAGACAGCAGTTTTATTGGATTCCTCGATTTGAATAAATAATTTGCGTCACCTGGTGGACTGAAGTGAGTCAAATAGTTATTGTCGGGTATTATGAAAAGGAATTCTTCGTCTTAATGTTACAACTTTTGTAATTCAAGGAACTTTTATAATAAAACCTACGCAGAAGAAGTTTTATTGTACTGCTCATTGTTCGTTAATATTCGTTTTAGGTTATTATATTTTGCGATAATAAAATTTAGACACGGGTTTGTGAAGGCAGATTTTTGTTATAATAACATTCTGTTTGATAGGCAGGTACTGATTAAAATTGATTTGCCTTCTTGCCGTCTCTTGCTTGAATGAACTAATGACGTAAAACTTTTATGGCTTAACATAACTGCTATAAATATTGTAGGTTTGTATGTACTGATTTGGACATACCTAGTTTATATTAATTTATTTTTGTTGTTACAATGTGTCTCCTTAATCAAAAATAATTTTCCTTAAGTACTTATTTGAAGCCATGTCTAAAGAAGGAAGAAGTTGAGCTTCAGAGAGTTTCGGATGCAATCAGGACTAACACTGTAATGATGGTAAAACTTCCATCCAAATCATTTGAGCGGTTTCCGAGAAAGTGTAAATAATATTATCAGAATTGTTTTATCATAGAAATAGATTTATTCAGAATTAATGAATAGAAAAGTAGATGAAAGGCTGTCAGATCACAAATAGATAATAGTATTTTTTACTATTCAAGTGTATTGAAAGGCTAGAATTGTTTTCTCACTATAATCAGATTTTTATGTAAACGATGTACATACAATATATGTACATCTGTCTGTTCCCCCTGAATGTAAAATGATTAAAACAGTTGGAATCATAAAAATGTAAAATGTAAATATAGCGATAAGCAAATGTTAGAATACTTTTAATGGACTATGAATGCCTTAATTTTAGCAAATGTTAGATCAGACTTACTAATAGATATAAAAAATGTGAAAGCTAGGGAACATTTTTAGATGTTCGTATGTTTTTTACTCAATCATGTTGAAACGGCTAAAAGGAATTTGCTGAAATTTGGCACAAGGATATATTATTCCCTGGGCCAGCCGAGGTGCGGGGATATGTCGAAGATAACCTCACCTTCAGCCTAGCACGACCCACAGACGACATGCTGTTTTAGTCGGTTCGAGTCCGGCATAAACTCCCCCCTGCCGGAGCAGGGGAGGCATCCGAGGGGATTTCCGCACGAAAAAAAGGAATGGATTCTAATCTGGCATCCATATCCATACTAATATTATAAATGCGAAAGTAACTTTGTCTGTCTGTCTGTCTGTATGTTACGCTTTCACGCCTAAACTACTGAACCGATTTTGATGAAATTTGGTATAGGGGTAGATCAAACCATGAGAAAGGACATAGGCTATGTTTGGTCGCGATAACCAACATCCACGCGGGCAGAGCCGCGGGCAAAAGCTAGTAACATAATATATGCTACTTGTGATACTATGTACATATCTATGGTCGTTTAGAACAAAAACATGAGACATTCCAAACTTATGAGAAATAAAGCACACGTGTTAAACTACTTATTGTAATTCCCTAAGCCACTATGCACCTACTTGTATTGTTATCTTAGCAATAGGTATCTACATAAAAAAAGGACTAAGGAAGGAAAATTAAAAACATTGTTTACAATAATTCTTTGGTCAGTGACAAATCGGACGAGTCACGAGATTAAACAAGGGACCTGTCGCCATTTTGAATAAGTTTTCGGCTGTGGATTATTTTGTGAGCTATCGCAACTCGGTTTAATTAATAAATACAAGTTTAATTTTAATTAAGTATTATGTTTACTTACTTAAGTACGGTCTTTCGGATGTAGCTATAAGTTCCAAGTTACCGATCTTCGCATACTTTTCATTTCACCACTATCACACCATAGTATAAAGCAAAGTCGCTTTCCGCGTCTGTCCGTCCCTATGTATGCTTATATCTTCAAAACTACGCTACAGATTTTGAGTAATTCAAGAGAAAGGTTTATATGCTTAATATAGTAAAGGGAACGGGATCTGACGCCACTTGGTCGGAAAACCAGTGGCGGTACGAAGTTAGCCGGGTCAGCTAGTAATTCATAATTCTTTAATAGTTGCAAAGCTTTTAAGTGTCTGATATTGTGGATAAAATAGAGGAGAGATACATTCGCTTGTGGTGTGTGCTTGGTTAATAATCCATAGTATACAAAAATGCAATGTTAGAGAGTAGTTTTTTCGCCACCAACGTGGTTTTTATTTTAACGAGGTGACGTGGTGTCGATACAATTAATCAAACCAGAATAATCATTTCTTTTTAATCCGTATAGAAGAAGCCTTTGTGTAGAGGTAGAGAAAGTAAATTTATGTGCAAAATTTGTGTTTTTAGCTTTAATGTGAATCTGGTTAACTGAACTCCACCGGATGCTATTCCTGGGACAAAAAGTAACCTGTGATGGCTATGATAGATAGATAGATATTTTTTTATTTATTTTATATATTTAAACTTCATGCACAAATGTACAAAGGCGGACTTAATGCCGTAGGCATTCTCTACCAGTCAACCTAATAGGTGGTTCAGAGAATAACAGTTACAAATAATAATTCTATATGTATAGTACCTGCACCAACAGATGAGAGCTAAATCCCGAGGAGGACCAGACCGTCAGGGATGGCCCTGGGTCAGCCGGGGTGCGAGAGATATGTCGAAGACAGCCTCACCATCGGGCTAACACGACGAACCACAGACGGCGTGCGGTTTTAGTCGGTTCGTCTTTCCCCCAGCTCCAGGGGGGAAGTATACGAGGGGATTTCCGCACGTAAAAAAACATGTACACAGATTAATGTACAATGGGCGACCTTAACGTTGGAAGCGATTATGTGCTATTCCTGATTATAATAAGCTATATATCATAAAAAAATGCCACTACCATCCAGATTCGCGCCTAAGTGGGGTTTCTCGAAGAATGTGGACCTGCAGCGCAAATGCGAAGTTATTCCACTGACTATATAACCCACCTTCTGACTTGTGCGACTGATCTTGACCCCAAAGCGACTAGAGAAATTTGGGTCCACCAGTTTGAAACTCCAGTGGGTGGACGGGTCGGGACCCAGAAACTCAGCCTCATCTCCACCACTGTTTGGGTGTCTTGAGGATAGCCCACCCCGTGCTATCCTCAAGACACCCAAAAACCGTATAGAACGCAATCCAGGTAGCAGCACACTGGGAAACCATAATTTGCAAGTAGATTCAATAGAATGGATATAAGATAAATATATTATTCGAATTATTGTAGGCACAGGTGCCACTGTTCTGCCTCTAAGGCTTACTGAATAAAAATAAATCGTAATTATTTCTTCATGCGCCTGTGCTCGCGGGCTAAGAACATTACCTCCCTATCTTTCCCCAGGGGTGCCGTATAAGACGATTTAGGGATTATCCGGGGAGTTAGGGAGGTCACAGCTTTCATCGGTGTACTTTTTCAGCTTACTGCGATTACTAAGCCTCCTGAAAAAGTACGCGATAATGGTAAATTCGTTTTTTTAAGATCATTTGCATATAATAGGTATGTACCCATTGTGAAAGGCTAAATTATAACAATTCACGATTGTAATTATGTTTGTATACTCGCAATCTAATATATATGACTGAAAATCCGTGGGTAATTTACTCAGGCACTCCAATAACAGTCGATCTAATGGCTTATTGGACGATCCGCACGAATTGAACTCGCACGAAACGTGCGAATCGACTCTTTTTAAAATATTCGGTTTTGTCCGTTTTGACAGATTTTAATTTCACCAGATTTTGTTTTCGTCGGATTTTCTGTATGCCATGATAAGTGGATATAGAATCGTGGTGGCAAACTGGTGGCATAAATGAATTAGAAACCGCACCTAGTAGATTAATCAACTTTTAATAAATACATAGTAAACAAATAATTGTATTAATGGCATAAGCGGCGCCGGCGCTAACATAATGTTGAAGGCGTTGGACTACTTGGACTTGCGATCGTAACAAGGCAGGTTTATCGCCAACGTATATTACCATCAAAGAGATTAATGATTTTACAAGTAATGTTTGATATTAATTTACAAGTCTCTGTGGTGTGGCGGTAGTGAACGCGAGCGCTACGCAGGAGGTGCGGGTTTGATCCCCGCTCAGTGCAAATATTTGTATGCATGTATATTTTCATTGGTTCATATGTACAATATGCATTTAATTTACAAAAAAAGTATATAAGTATGTTTATCCACATTCTAGATTCCATAACACAAGCTAGTTAAGCTATGCTTGCCATGGGTCTAGATAGCGTTGTGTGAAATGTTTGGGTAAAAAAAACAACTTACTTTTAAACTCTTGCGTTCCTTTATATACAATAATAATAACGGTAATCTCGGGAAACGGGAAGAACGGGAAGATCGATCTGATGCTGACATTACACACATGAAAAGCCTTCGAAACTTAATTTAAATGTTTTTTTTTAAAAAGTTCTACTCAATACACCTTCGATATTAAGATTCACCTTTACCCATATCAATCACTGGAGGTAAAAGACTCAAATATTTATTATAAGTAGCTAAATCAGGGTTACCTTTTTGCAAATATTTTAAGCTCGTCCACCTTTTCGCTTTTATTTAGACTACCATAATATGTAAGTATAAAAACATAGTCTTTACGCTAACAGAGCGCACCGTATTTTTTTTTTCGTTTTTTTTTTCGTGCGGAAATCCCCTCGTATACCCCCCTGCCGGAGCCGGAAGGGGAGGTTATGTCGGACTCGAACCGACTAAAACCGCACGCCGACTGTGGGTCGTGGTGCTAGGCCGGAGGTGAGGTTGTCATCGACATATCCCTCGCACCCCGGCTGACCCAGGGCCATCCCTTACGGTCTAGCCCTCCTCGGGAGGGGGGACAACGGTGTCCCCGACTCGCCCCCGGAATGGGGAGGCGCGCTTCTTAGCGCGCCGTCGCCGTGGCCTGCTTCTGCTGGGGTGACAGGCGGCTTCACCCGTCACCCCCAGGCCCGCGCTCATGGGGGACGGAGGTCAGCAGTGCCCTCCGACGCCCGAGTTGCCTGCGCGCGCGGGCAGCGCGGTTCGCGAGTCTCGCTCGCTTGCGCTGCCTCTCCCGTTCCGCCGTCTCCTTCACGACCATTACCTGCTCGCTTAAGGAGACGCCGGCCGCCCACGCGTCCGCACAGCGGACCATTGCTGTGAGCAGGGAGGCGAGGGTAAGAACTCTCACTCCCAGGGCCGCCACTAGCTCCCGCCTCGGTTCGGCCCATGCCGGGCACTCGGTGAGCGCGTGATAGCGCTACGAACCTACTAATCTAGTTAAATTGTCTATAAAAAATCAGCATTTTCAGTAGGATGTCTAATACTTTGAGTACTTGAAATATAATATTTGGTGCGAGAATTCGAATTTATATAATTTCACGTATCTAAGTATCCGTGCTATTTGGAAGTCGTGAAAGCCTCTCGTATTATCACTCTTATGAATAACGGTATAATACCTACTATTACTTTTTACAGTAAGCGATATTATTTAACTGCTCGACGGAAAACGCCCTCCTTCATAATTAATATCGATGTTAAGTAGTTTGCGTATGTCTTTTCGTCTGGCTCCTGAAAGCGTCTGGTAATTTACCCCCTTTATTTTCCGCACTTATCTGTAATGCTGATGCTACATTAGCGGATGAAGATTCATGTCACGTTAGCTTGATTAAGTAATGGACCATGTGTGTACAAGACTAGTACTAGTACAAGTTGTCTGGTCTGCATATGATATATTTTACGTGGACGTGAAAATTGTGTGTGTAGTCTCGTGACGCTTAATTTATGTCTGTATTCCACTGAAGTAACAAAGGAGTAACCACGCAAATGTCCACGAAAAAGTGCTTAGCAGATGATCAGAGAGTTGCGTCCTATTACGTGGCATAAAATAGATGATGAAATATGAGGGATAACACACATCTGCTTAGCCTTTTTGAAGTGTACGTAGATCAATACAATCAAAACTGTACAGTCCAAATTTCCTATCGAAGTGGAAAATTTATTAATTATTACTCCCAGAAATTCGGAGCAGTACTATCTCTAACCAAACCCATCAATACCCCACAATTTATTGCTCAGAACAATATTAGATATACCAACTTAATACCCCAATACATCAAAGCAGTTACGATAACAAGCCACAATTGAAATAATGGTGTTATCTTATTCGTGTGGTGCCAATTTAATGGCTGACTCATTCTCGCAAGGAACGGAAATATTCTGTTTATTACAGGAAAATTCGTCTAATGTGATTACATTGAGGTACTTTTATAATTTAATTACGCTGTGCGGTCTGTGAAAGCGTGGAATTATGTATAAAAATATTTAAAAAATGCTGAAGTTTTATCAGTAAAAGTGATGGAATTGATTCTATTAAGATAGCGTTATAAGTACAAGATGTGGATAGAAATATATAGGGAGAAATAACATTACTATTACATTATAGTGTTTTTTTTATAAAGGACACGTCAATTTGACTTCATCTCGCCTGATGGGAAGCTAAAGGTAAAGTCTCGGAAAGAGGGCCACCATCGTATCTAAACATGTACCATTTTAACAGTGGTGGCACTCAGCTTGACGGCCTCATCAGATGCCTTTTCACGCCCCGCTTAAAGGACCCGGGACTGTAGGAAAAAGGAAAAACGAGAGCTGGCAGGGAGTTCCAGGTCTTATTTAAATAGTGCGGCATAGGAATAAGTCAGTGAAACGCTTGTTTCTATAAGTTATATTATGCACCGTATACGGCACGTGATGTCCTGTGAAGGAATGTAGAGGTATTAAGAGGAATTACTAGTATTTTTCATAGCCCCCATCTTTATACAGGCTCATGGAAGGTAAGGAAGGGAAAGAAAGTTTACCTACATAATTCAATATCGCAGCAATAATAGGCACACATAATCCATACATATAGGGTGTCTCAGTAAGAGTGCACTTTTTAATAAAATTTCATGCAAGTGGCAACTCTGAAATTTTACAGTTGTCACCTCAGTTTAATCCGATTATTAAAAATGGATAGCTTTTCGAAAAAACAACCCGTTACAATTATAAAAACTCATTACAAAAGAATCGATTTATTGCAGCAACGATTTCCAGAACACATTATCTCACGAAATTCTGATGTCAACTGGCCACCAAGATCGTGCGATTTAACGCCGTACAATTTTTTTCTTTGGGGTTTTGTGAAATCTCGGGTTTGTGTGAATAAAACCGAGCTCAAATCGAAAATCCAACGCGTCATCGGTGAGATAAAGCCACATCTCTGTGCAAAAGTCATAGAAAATTTCATGAAAATGCCGGATATTTTATTCCATACTTAATCGGAACATGTCTTCTTTAAAATACAATAAAAATATCACAACTCTGTCATAAAATACTTGTTTTTATTTTAAAATTAAAAAGTGCACTCTTATTGAGACACCCTATACATCCAAAAATACAAAAATACATTATTATCATTTTATTATTTTTGTTTCATCATTGGAACCTGAACGTTTTGAGTTAACTACGATCCCCTATTCAGATTTTTAAAATCATTTAAAATGCAAAATAAAGACAAGAGCCTACAATATAGCAATACAAGAATAATTTTTGCTATGTTATCTTACAGTTAGTTCCCTTTTGTTAATAGATTCGGTCCAGAGCTTAAGCCTACCTCGTAAAAGTTAACTGAGGGTCACCATTGTGCTACCAGATGGCCTGCGAAGTTGGCAAAGGATTGGACATTGTTAGTACCTATAATAATATTATCAACGTTAAACAAAGGCCGGTTATCGAAGACAAAACTGAAAAGAGAGAATGTTTGATCAAATTGATTTTGAAGAATTGTTAAGCTTATAAATTGAAAGTGGGGCTGTTCCGTACCACGACAACTCGTACCATTCTTAAATCATACCAAATGCGTATTCCTTACTAATACACTACTTAAATCACACCAAATGCGTATTCCTTATTCATACCATTCTTAATTCATACCAATATTCATTCTTAAGTCATACTGAGGTAAAAAGTAAAAAAAAATACGGCATGGTTGATTAAGAACTGATTTGTGGCCTAATTATGACCTTCGGAGTCAAGACAACCTTTGCAACCTTTTGCAAACTGGTACAACTGCTGAAAGAGGGGCGAGGCTGTGGCTTCCATAAAAGCAGTATAAACTCAACCCAAAAGTGGAAAAGGAGTACCTACCTACTTGGACCACGGGTTCCGAGATGAAAGTTATTTATTTTTATTCATTAACAATGTCTACATGCATCGATGCAATTTGATCGAAACTTGTCAAAAAGTGTAGTATCTCATAAATGTTAATGTGATTAAGTTCCAATTAATATTGTACAAGGTACAATTGTTTCGTTGATAACTTAATCGGATTGCACCATGATGAACGTTTATAATGATGCGAGATGTGACCCCTGGTAACGTGCGATTTTGTGGCTACTATGAGAATTTAATCATCACATATTCGATTCACACGGATATAGTACAACTGACACCAATGTTGTCGGGACCTGCTAATGGAGTAATGAGGCTCTACTGCAAGTTTTCCTCTTGGTATTTGTGAGGTCGTAGATATTGCGCCCTCCGTGGGTCGTAGTCACTTCCGTAAATTTATAATTAAACCAAATATTTGAGAGAAAGAGTCCAGACTCCGTTCTTTCTCTTCGAAATTCGGGCTTCAAAGTGCGAATTTAGATGCAGCCTCAAAGGTCAAAAATATATGCTCTGCATTAATCATAAGCATGGTGAGCCATCCACAAATTTACACGGAACTTTTCAACTGAAGGATTGACAAAAAAACCACAAAAATCTAAAGCAGAATCAGATTGATAACACGACAACACTTCCTGTTTAGATTACAGTGAAGTTTCCAAACACAATAAAGGATTATAAGGAGAAAATCTCACAGAAAATCATATTACATTTTTTGAGTGACATAAAAGAACAAACAGCCACCCAAATATAAAAGGGCAATGGGACCCTCGAAATACACTTTTGTTTGTGACCCGTACCCCATTAGCTGTCGGACGTGGAGTTCACAATTTGTCAATAACAATTTGGTACATTTTTATGTCAGATCGGAAACCCTCATTATCTGCGTTTCGGCAAGCTTCTTCTGGTTTTGTAGTGACATCTGTTATCTTATTGGCTTGTGGTTTAGCAGATTAATTCACCTTTATTATCAAACTTGTTGATATCCACGGCGTCGCCCGTGGATGTCGGTTATTGTGACCAATCAGTCTACTTAAACACACCGCAGTTTTAAAGTCTGACCAAGAACTGTTAATAAAAAAACCACATCAAATCAGTAGTGAAGTTGTTTTTGTCTCCATTGCAAACAAATAGACAAACAGGCAACTAGAATAAATAGGTACAGATTCTTTTCTTCAGATAACAACTTTCTTAATCTAGAATCAGGTATAGGCAATTCGGCTACAAAGCACATTAAAATTACTTCTTCAAAGTTCGAGCAGTGGTACGTCAGTATGGCACAGGGTTGCCGCAAAAATTCTATCGTTTATATTATTAGTAATACACAATTTAATATTCCCCTCTAAAATATTCGGGACTCTAATCCATCTATCAATCCATCTCTTCATAGGTCCTTCTCTCCTCTTGTAACCATATATCTCCATAGTCACAATGCTTTGACTTGATATTTACTTTCATTTCATTCGCGCATTTACATGTCCGAACCAGAACAACCGTTGTATGCATCTAAAATATAGATAAGGTTATATATTTTTTCTTTCTGGCATAATCTTTATTATTTTCCTCTTTATCCCACAAAATTCTTCTAAGTGTTTATACAAAGTGCTTTTATATAAAACACAATAGTACGCTTGTAATTCCGGCCGCGAGTGAAATATCTCCAACGCAGTGACATTTTTATATCACTCGTTTTTATTTGAATGTTTTTTTTCTCATAATTCCCTTCAGTTACTTTTATCTCGGTATGGTTTTGTGCTGGTATCGTTTGCCTATGCCTTTCCATGGGTGTCGTGCATGGTGATTAAGGATAAACAGTAAACATGCAGCTCATGAAAAAGTGCCGTATTAACGGTAATAGGCTCGCCCTTATTGCACGGCATTATCTTAATTAGGAAAAGTCTCACAGAAATAAGAAAGATCAAAAGACTTCTAGGAGAATCTCTTTACCTACACTAGACAAACCGTTAGAAAAAAAATGTTTCACGGTCCCTGGGTCATACGGAAATGTATTTTAAAATTCGAACGGGACGCAGAGATGAGACGGGATAGGTTCTTAAGCTTAAGCTTAAGCAGACGATGTGGAACCTCTCAGCCTCAGAAGGGATTTTGCCTCACTGCGTGTTTTCTACCGCCTATATAATGATTTGTGCTCAGATGAATTATTTGACATGATGCCCACAGCTACATTCTATCATCGCACCGCTCGCCATAGACAGGGAATTCATCCCCACACATTGCATCCGAATACGGTGCGTACCGTGCGGTATGAAAGGAACTTCATCCCACGTACGCTCAAGCTGTGGAATGAACTCCCTGCCATGGTTTTCCCAAGCGACTACAATATGGGGTTCTTCAAGAGGGGCATTAGAAAGTTTCTTCAGGGTAGGCAGCGCGAGTGTAACGCCTCTGGTGTTGCATACGTCCATAGGCCGCGGTAACCACTTTCCATCAGGTGTGCCGTGTGCTTGTCTGCCACCTAAGTGGTATAAAAAAAAAGTGAATAAATTTTGACACCTAACTTTTTTAACGATAATATTGAAGAGAAAGTGACGGCCTCCTTCAGTTCAAGGAATTGTTGGTTTTCTTAGTGTAGTCTTTCAGGATATATTTCTTTTTCCTTACACTTAGTATTACCTATATAAAGAAGTCATTCAAAGATCATAGTGTTTTAATCGGTCTTCTGTAATGGCTTGCATGTATTCAAACCCTTTATAACTGCACATCTAAATGTGTATATTTAAAACGTTGCGTGTCACCGGTGTTTGTTGCCTACCCATAGCGAGCTTCGTGTAAACGCACCATTTGTCAAAAAATACAACATAATGATCGATAAGAATCAATGGTGTCGACGGCTAAACTGTTGAAGTTCAGATAGGAGTAAATTGCGTTCTCAAATTTTTAAAGTAGTGACAGCAGCTATGTGTGAAGTCTCAAGTTTGATTCTCGATAAATGGGTTTTTCTTTTTTTTTACCGCAGGCGAAAATACTTCATGGATGTTATGCCGGACTTCTACCGACTAAAAACCCCGACGGTAACGCCCAGCCTATGGTTGGGAGCCCCGGATAAGCCCTCGGCAGGATGGCCCAGGACTCCCATCAGACCTACGGCTACAATTGCGGCCTCCCCTAGCTGGTGCTTCGGGTGCTATCCCGCGTCTATTTTGTCGATGGTAGATGGGTAAATGAAAACGATTCTTTTGGATATTTAATAGTTTAATAGTACGATGACGTGGTATAGTTAGCATCAGAAAAATGTTGACGAACAAACTGCTGAAAATGATCCTAATTTCTTTTTTTCTGCCCCCACCCTGTTGAGGCTACATACATTTAGTTCATACATTTTTTTTTATTCATAAAAACGTGACGTATATAATTACTTATTTTGTGGTATGTACACACTACAGCTTTTTTTCAATTTCAAATAATCACCCAATCACATAAAATGAAATTAAGTTGTAGGCGTAGGTATGTAGGTCGTAGTACTCGTAGTATAAGATTGAGTCATTTGAAATTATCATTAAAGTAATCATCAACAGGATATTATGAACTGACTGATGATTACTGAGGTGTATTGAAAGTTTTTTTTTAACTGAGCATACAGGTATAAAGTTTGATTAGTGCTGTTACCATTATCGTTAATTTTATTCGTTAATTATTTCCCGCGTGGTTCCCAGCAGAATAGAATTTGGGCTACCCCATCTCTTCCCAAGCGATGTCGTAGAAGGCGACTGGCTGTTTAACATCAGATACATATACAGCCCAGAATTGGCTTCAAATACATGGCTCTAGTTACGAGTCCGGAATACAGCAATAGGCTCAGCCCCTATTACGTGGGACCGAATAAAATGACTGGTATGTATATATATGTCGGAGAAGGGACTAGATCATCAGCCTTCTTCGCGATGATCATACGTATCGTGGGCGATTGGGGTGAAATGCCAACACAAAACCATTGATTTTTTTGATTTTTAAAAGATCCTTTATTTTCATTAAGGTACATTAAAGTGTTACATAAACAGATCCTATTCTATTTACGAACTAACATGTGAATAAAATATTTTTTTTTAAAGTAGGCTTACCTTTATAAAAACATGCTACATCCTTATAAAAACACACAAAAATATTGCTATCCAAAAGAAAATAAGTACATCATTATAATTTTGCTGGCTAGGAGAACAACCACTGCAAATATTAATTAATTATCAATATACTCGTAATATTCTATAGACAATAACAGTTAATATTGTATTAATTAATACATTGAAAGTTAGACGTTATACGCGTAGTGTAATATAAAATGACGGTATTGCACAAAAATAAACGCGTGTGTGGCGGTAGGCCGTATGTGGTGAGGCGCCGATGTCACGTACCTAGGAAATAGTGATGTGGTAATCGGTATCGGTTATACTTAGATGCGTACGATAAAGTATTCAATCTACTTCGACCTATTGTTGATATTAAAATGTTGCTGTGTGTAGGGTTTTTGTAAATATAGAATTTACGGGCAAGCTTTAGGACGAAGTCCTTCAATAAAGGGAAACTTAATTGGCAATGAAGTCTTTTTAGATTGGTTTTAAATGGTGTATTGTATGCAATTTTTAAAGATTTGTTTTGCAATACTTGCAGTTTCTGGTAGTTTGAGTCAGATGTACTGCTCCAGACTGGTGCAGCGTAAGTAATACACGGCCTTACCAGTGTGGTGTAAATGCGTAACTTGGTTGGCGGGCTTAAGTTTGATTTGCGGTTCAATATGGGTCATAAGTTTATGGAGCAAGCCTTCATGCCATACAGTATCGAAAGCTTTTTCGACGTCGAGCAGAATCATACCGGTGGATTTACCTAAGTTAAGACAGTGGGCGATATGTTCTGAGACTCTTGCCAATTGCTGAGTGGTGGAATGGAATTTGCGGAACCCGAATTGTTGGGGCACGAGAGTGGGTTCGGTAATTTGAGATAGTCGGGATAGAATTATCGACTCAAAGAGCTTACCAAAGCTGGGAAGCAAGCTAATTGGGCGATAATTGCTTGGGTTTTGATCGAGCTTACCAGGTTTTTTGATGGCAATTACCTTAGCGGCTTTCCAGGCAGAAGGATAGTAGCCTAAGAGTAAACAGGCGTTGAATATTTTTGTTAGCAACACAATAGATTTCTGAGATAGGTTTTTCAGCAATAGGTTACCTATCCCGTCAATGCCCGGGGCCTTCCGAGATTTAAGCTTGCTCACCAAGTTACGAATCTGAAAGGGCCGGACCAGAACAGTCTGTTGATCTGCATCGTTGATGGCGTCATTTAATTTTTTCATGGATTCCGACACAGACGACTCAATTTCTGATGTGCTAGGCCATTCCCTGGTGAGATTCATGTTTTCTCCGAAGGCAGAAGCTAGGGCCTCGCATTGCTCGTGTACCGAGTTGGTCCAGGTTCCGTCAGGTCTAACGAGAGGTGGAATGATGTTAGGCCTGTAGTGGATACTTTTGACCACTCGCCACAAGTCTTGGTGGGGATTGTCAACGCTGGCTAATTTTTTGCTCCAGGCGATGTCATTTGCAGCTTTGATAGCGTTTTTTATGTTGAACTGCAACCACTTGACAACAGCGAAAAGACGTTTCCTAAGAGCCGGATCCTGCTCCTTTAAAGCAATTCGACGAATTTTGTTTTTATTCTTGATGTCACTCCTGACTCGTCTAGGCAGTTTAAGCTTGTTGTTTGTGGTAGTTTTAGGAACATTATGGTTACGCGCATCGATCAGTATCTTGGTGAGGCGATCAATTTGATTATCGATATCAGAAGTACAATTGAACACAGAGCTAGTCAGGGAGACATTGTTGTCGAGGTATCGACGAAAAGAGAACCAGTCTGCTTTAGAATAGTTGTATGCTACATGGGGTTTGCGAGTAATGTTGCCGCTTACGGAGAACAAAATGGGTAAATGGTTTGAGGACAACTTAGACAAGGTCTTGGGTTCTGTGTATGGTTGCGTGCAGTTATACAGAATAATGTCAGGGATGGAAGGGGACCTATTACTGTCGTAGTGAACGAGTGTTACAGTAGCCGGTGCAAGAATTTCATAATCATTAGAGTTCATATGATGAAAGAGAATTTCACCATGGTCGTTAGCAGCACAAGTGTCCCAGTAAGGGTGTTTGCCATTGAAATCACCCATCACTATTGAATGAGGATTGATGCCAATCACTAAATCCAGATCGCTTGTCAAGAGTGGACGGTTGGGAGACTGATAAGCAGAAACAATGACAATATTATTTCCCGAGATATTTAGCTGAATGCCAATGCATTCTAAGTGTTGTGTTGCGGGTAAAGAAATTCGAGTGTGGGGAATATCGCTTTTTATGAGTATTGCAACACCTTGGCCTTGAAAGACGTTCAGTTTGTCCTGGCGATAACACGTAAAACCAGGGGTGTTGAGTTGCTGTGTGGAGGAAATTCGTGTTTCACTTAAAGCTACAATGTCGACAGCAGATTTACTCACCAGGTCGAGAAGCTCATGAATTTTTGTGCGAATACCGTCAGCATTCCAATATAAGATACGCAGTGAACTAATATCAAACATATTTTCCTAAGTGTGTCAGTATTAGTATAACCTTGTCCATGATGTTAGAACAAGCAACAAATTGATTTTTTATCGACTTAAAGGTCATTAAGATATTAAGCATATCTGTTGTGGCTTGATCTTGGCCGCTCGAAGACAGAGATGCCTGTGGTAGCATTTGAGGGGCAGACCCTTAGACAGTACTTATGATTTTTGATGGGGGTTTTGATCCAGCAGCCACGGCGTTCCATGCTCGTCCATCAAGTTTGCTTTGCTTCATGATCACGGCGCGTTTAGCAGCTTGGGTTTCCTGAAGTAGTTGCTGTTTTTCCCGCATGGTTCTTAAATATTTGTCGCGTTCTTTACACAGCCGGAAGTTTGCGGGGTGGTTTTCTTTACAGTTACAACATTGAGCTGGCTGGCTGCGGTCTTTTTTGGAACATTCAGAGCTAAGATGGGCTTCAGTGCATTTGACGCATCGCGCAGGCAAGTTGCAGTTTCTAGAGGAGTGCCCGAAACCTTGACAACGGTAGCACTGG
Organism: Eilema sororculum; assembly: GCA_914829495.1. Classification (NCBI taxonomy): domain Eukaryota; kingdom Metazoa; phylum Arthropoda; class Insecta; order Lepidoptera; family Erebidae; genus Eilema; species Eilema sororculum. The sequence continues at coordinate 8,585,860 of OU618553.1, read as the reverse complement.
GTACCATAAGTATTGTTAGATCGGTATTTATGTACCTGAACCACGCAATTAAATAGGTACTTGATCTGGCGGAAACGCACCATGTCGCTGCCGGCAGGGAGTTGCACCAGAAAAGGAGGAATGGCATGGAAAAACCATTGATTGTTGCTTCAAACATTTACTTTTTGTTTCACAATTTTAGCAAACACTCGAGTCTTAAGCTTATTAGAACAAAGATGATGAAACTAAACATAACGTATCTTGAGTGGTGAGTTCGCACACTCCACAAAGATTACCACCACCTCACCATACTCCAACTTATTCGTTTTCTTCATAGAAAAGGACTTATCCTCACATTAATCGATCCTTCTTCGATCTCCCATTTTTCTCTGATCTTATTTACAAGCGCGCAAAATCAATATGGCGTCGACCTCACCCCGGAGTTATTCTCTCGGCTCAATATAGTTACGTTTTAGTTATGATAAACAATGTTTTGATGTGATGTTCAAATGCGATAAATGAATTTAAAGTGAATAATGATTTTACAATACCTTTTCATGACCAATTAGTTTACTCATTATATAATTTCATAAACAAAGTACTTTTATGAGCCCGAGTGGTTAGATTCGTTTAGTTATACAAACCAATTGCCATTATGAACCTATATTAGGAACCTTGCATTTGGATTCGATACATTTTAAGAACTCATATTAGATTAAATTATGATTTAAAGGTCTTCAAGTCCTTAGTTTCGTCTCTTCTGTTATAAAGTTGAGTGCGATGCACTCCCTCCGACATATATAATTATTTACATATAATGTTTTTAAATAGAATTTGTTGTCCTAAATATAATACCTATATATACCTATATATAATACCTAAATATAATACGGCGTATTTCTCCCGTTCCATATAGAATCCTTTGCCCAGGATGAAAAATATCCTATAATTATCTCAGGAGATTGTTTATCAATGTGCCAATTTAAATTATATATACTACTATACTATTCAACAGTTTACGCGAGATTGAGTGCTGTATACAAAATTATTATTTAGTACAATAATATTGTAAGTAGGTATAAATAATAATAAATAGTAGCTACCAAGCCTAAACTATTATACTGTATAGACACAGTACAGAAAATGCATCGCAAAAAACGACGTTAAATACGCGTTATGTATGTGTAAGTTAATGTCATATTGTTCTTTAGACTGTCAATGTTTATGAAATGTATGTACGGATATGACAACTTGTACCAAAAAGGTAACTATTTTTACCTCGCGTTAGATAGTTTGTATATAATTTAAAATACCAAAATATATACTGTCGAGCGTCAGTCAAGACACTGTAATACCGTCTTTAAATAGTCTGACTTTTTATTTGATTGACTTGACCTTTCGACTGTCACTTAAAGACTTCTATTTCAATAACCTTCGTAAAATCATCCATAGCTGTAGGTCGAAATTTGGAACAGGGGTTGAACTTCTTCGTTATTTCAGGTTCTTCGACCGTCTTACATAGGTATTTAACTATTTCTTAAGTCGGTTGTAACACTTTTTTTTATTCTCTAAAACCATAAGTATTGGTAGATATTATGTCTCTTCTTTCATTTGAGTCATTTCATAATAATATATGTTAAAAATCTTCTAGCCACTACTAAAAGCTATAAATAAAACTCATACACGTATTCTACACAATAAGTAATTTTTATTGTTTGTGTACAGTACACGATAATTATTACACTTAAACACTGATGAAAATCTGAATAATATACAGGCTGCGTGATGTTAAATTCCCTAATTAAATTAAAAATCAACTTGTTAAACCTTGAAAGACTGCATTAAAATTCTTTTTCAAAAAAAACTGAATTAAAACTGCTCAAAACCCTGAACCCTTGATAAGAATCAAATAATTGAAGTTTTAATTCGCTTTCGTGGCAACCTTGTTCCACCGATGGTATCCCTCTTTCGGTAATAAGGTAAATTCCTGAGTTTTAACATAATTAAAGTTTGTTCACAACTAAATTTACTACAAAATTCACACATTACGTTATTAGAAACCATTTTATGACATGCCTCATTTACTTATGGCCATCGAACACCAATTATTCCGATTGAACATTTTGAAAACCCTCAACAGATGTTAATGAGGACATTGTAATTACGCTGTTACCGTAAAAAAGTCAAATAAAAAGCTAAAAAACGGATATGTTAATGCTAATTAGAAAATAAACAAATCGCCCAGGTAATGGCCCTTGACGGTGGTGTTGTTTGCTCGTAAAATGTGGATTTTAGAAGCAGGTGTTGTATTGTAGGAGGTTCGCACTTACATGGGCAATTAAGTCTTCTCAGCCAATATTGATGGTCTAACTTTCATGATTAATTGGAAGTATCTAACTTCACTCAGTCTACCGTCTTACCTGCAAGTTTGTGTGAAGCTCTGGCACAGACTTAACAGTCCTACCGATTACTGATTCGCTGTCTCTACTCCAAGACTCGCTTGCTCTAACGTCCACCGGGAAGGGAGATATGGCCAAAATATTGCTACCTCAGTTTGCTCATCCTACAAGCTATGTCGGTAACTTTAGTTCTTAAACGAATGACCATGTTGCAAATTATACCTCTCAAAGAGACTCCAAGCTCGTTCTATAGTGAAGTTTAGTTTTGTACCGGCATAGCCCAAGGATCTTGACTTTCTGTGACGAAATTTTACTATGCTACGGTCAAGTTCTCTTTCATAAATTCATTCTAGTTTATATGAATGAGAGCAATGGTCCACAGAAATGGCGAAATATTGTCAGAAAAAAATCACAATTCAGTCATAAGCGCTTTTGTCGTAAATACAAAATGATAACATAAGCTTCGCAAAGGATCCGGGCAAAGGGAAAATTCCGTTCTGTATTGGGATATTGGCGTTTTAGGCTTACAACTCAAGCTTTCGTTGTGATTATTTTTATGTGATATTTCATCGAGTATTATTTTTGAACAAAATCCTCTTTGTCGTTTAATGGACTTAGATTTTAGCTGATATAGACTAAAGTCATGTGAGGTGATTTTAGTCTTTAGTGGCACCAAAATGTCGGGTAGGTTGAAGGAGCAGGTGTTTAAAGCCTTCATAGTGACAAATCACTAGATACATCGAATACATGGGGAAAAAGAATCTTCTCGGGCGGGACTCGAACCCACGATCTTTCCCTTACAGGGGGAATGCCTTGACCAAGTCGGCTACCGAGACACGTCCGAATTGATTCAAATTTCCCTTATTATCCGTCTTTAAGGCGACGGTGGATGCTGTAAAATTCATTCAACCACTAGATAGATAATATATAAAAACAGCAGCTGCGTGTAAATATAATTGCGATACGATGCGGATACTCTGTGGAGTCAGGGTAAGGGTCGCGCATCCACGGACATCCTTCATGTCCATATTAGATTATGACGTGATGTCATGCCTTGTTCTGCCCTGCGACCACCTAAGCTAGGTAGGCAACTGGGGCCCGTATTCTAGAACATCGCTCAGTTGTGAATCCACTCTCACATTGAGATTAGAACTATCTAGAATACAATCTGTCCTGAGATCTAACTATAAAGTGAGATTCAGGACTAAGTATCTTTCTGATACGGGCCTAGGAATTGTATAACGGTTTATAGCCAATTGTAACCTTTTGTTATAAGTTCTACCGAGTATTTGTTACAAAGAGGAACTTAGCCTTCACAAGACTAATCAAGCGTAATCAATATTGTATTATTTGACACCAATACGTCCACTATAATATTTATGTTAATGCCGATTGCTGTCCTCGCCTACTTTTTCCTGTATTGGGGTGACAAATTGGCTATCTAGTTCGGGAATTGGGTCAATGATCACTTAATAACTCAATATGAGAACAAGGCGACAAAAACTTCCACACCGATAGCTTATTTCGAATACAATATCGATCTTCACCATCGGTGGAATGGGGTTCTATTCGGAGTTCAATTTAACGTTATCTGCTAGCCAGTATACCTACTGATCAACGGATAAGGCTTGGAATTCAGAGGCTAGATGGTAGTCGCTCTCATACAAGTCCAACCAAAAGGAGGAGAAGACAAAATTGGATCCGGGTCTGAGATGGAATGGATGCAACCGGGTACAAAGTTAAGATGATGACATGCACCAAAAATTTCAAGTGAATCAGTATGAGTTACTTAGTACATAATAAGCATTCAGAAGATATCGTTCAACCCACAGTTCAACCACTGCTAATAAATTCAGTATTTAGGTCAATTCATTGCAAGTAGTTGCTAATAACCGAGACGATGTTAGATTTGGGCTCAAATTAAGTCAAGATTTAAGCGTTGCCTTACGGGAAAGCGATTACATTGCAGTTGGCATAGGTATCTATTTCGCGGTAGCCCGTATTTCAGCACAGTACGGTAGAACTACCGAGTCTAATATTGTTTGCGGATTACTCCTTTAATAAAATCAACAGTCAATCGACACTAAAAAATCCTTCTTAGTAAAAGTCTGATCATCTACATGTATGATATTGATAACAAAAAAATCTAATTGACGTAAAACTAAAAATATGGAGCGATAGATTCCTTTAAAGACTAGTTTTATAACTACGATTATTGTTAGTTTTAGTGCAGTGACTGTACTTTATTTTTTTATTCCTTAAAATAAAATGTGTGCCAATAGCCTACTACATATTTTTGGAGGCGACGATTCGCACACCAATGAATTAACTTAGTGCGAAACGCCTACAGAAAAAATATATTTAGAGGAGTCGATTCGCACGTTTTATGCGAGTTCATTTCGTGCGGATTTTCAAATAAGCATTTATTTCAACGAGTGATATTCGCGTAAACTTCAGAAAAAAAGTATTGGCAAATCGTGGGGTCTATAAAGCCATCATAGAATCATTAGATTCAAAAAAGGAGGAGCTGCATGTCACAGAGTTGAACTGTTAGATGGAAATTAAACTACTCACACAATAACATAATTATATTAAAAATAAAAGGGAGCGTCCACACGTCACACTCCTATGCTGTCCCGAATAGTTGTATCCTTGTCGATCACTTGAGTCTATCGATAACCCTGCGCATAGAGTTGGGAAAGTCATCGAAATATTGTTTACAGTGCTTTGATGGATGTGTAACTCATCTTTGCTTACCTATACTATGTCATACAAGCGCGAGAATAATTTTAAACATTTTGTAACATAATATATTCAACACTTAAAAAGTTACTAAAATCATTATTGCCACGCATTTCCATCGTTCAAAGTTTAAGAGCGTATTATAAATTAATTATTGCTTGCTTTAATGGTGAAGAGAAACTTCGTGAGGATACCTCCGTACTTGGGAGTTCGGCCTCATGTTTACAAAGGTTTGCGAAGTCGACCAATTAGGACTAGGTTAGTGATGTTGCCATATATATTAATACTTTGGTCGGGAATAAAGTCGACTCTGGGAATATACTTTAGACATTGGACCACCATGTCAGATTGAATTTCATTGATTCTAATCATGCATTATAAATTTATGCGCCGTCAAAAGTGTAAAAAAGTCCGAAAACCTGTTTTCAGCTCTACTCTAGTTCATATCACGAACTTCCGTACAATCTGTATATCCCAAAATGTAGCCTCCTCAGAGGAGGAATATGAGAATTGAGTTAGATGGGCCATAAAGAAAGGCAGATTAGCCGTCCGGTCAATGGCATCCCCTGCTCCAAGTAAACAACCGTACATCCCTTGTGTTTTACCTACGTACTGCAAAATAGCTGAAAGAAAAAAGAAAGAAAAAAGCTGCACAGTTATACCATTTATAAATCTAGTAAGGGATACTCTAAACTGCTAGGAAAACCCTAAAACGGATCAATGTACCTTGCAAGTAGAACAACGAATGCTCTTTAAAAGAAATCAACTGACTGTAAAAAATTACATTGGAGTTTTTCAGCGCCCAGTACAAACATTTTTTTTTATACAGGATACGTCAATTTGACTTCACCTCGCCTGATGTTAAGTTAAAGGCAAAGTCTCGGAAAGTCACCATCGTAAACATTTACCATGTTAACAGTGGTGGCATTCAGCTTGACGGCCTCATTAGATGCCTTTTCACGCCCCGCTTAAAGGACCCGGGACTGTAGGAAGAAGGCAACATTACTTCAGTTTCGCGTAAAATTGGGTTTCTTTGACTTCGTCACAGTCGCGTATATTTTTATTCGAAAATCAAACTTAGATTTTATTCACTTCTAGAAGCTGAAAGTGAATAAATCTTTTCTTGCTGCAAGAGAATAAAAGTTAACAAATGTCTTGTAAATGTCTTGTAAAGTCCAAGAAGAGTCATACATTTTTTAACTCCATATTTTTTAAATTGTTGCAAGTTAATGGCTGTGCGAAATGGTAAAGACGGCACTCCGTTAAATAAAAACTTGACTTATGCTATTTCCTGCAAGTATAAAAAATGGTCAAGTGTGAATTGGACTGGCATGGCATTGAGGGTTTTCTGAGATGATTTTGGCATGAGCATGGCAATGAGTAAATACTGAGCCAATAGCTAACCAGGTAGCAGAGGGCAGCCAGGCAAGGGTCGACCGAATCGATGATGTAATGAATAAAGGGCAGTTCAAAATCGTTCGGAACAGACAGGCTTGTATGAAATATCAAATGACAGTAGAGGCAGGTCGTGAAGTTGTAAGAACAAAAGCAGATGAAGGGCTATTGTCTCTGCTTACTCTACGGTGGAAAGGCGTGAGTAAGTAGGTACATAAATGTGGGTATAATGTAAATGGACTGCATCTCTTTAAATATGTGTAGATATCAACTAAATTGCAATTCACCAAACAAGGAATTCCTTAAACTACACTGTTTTCCAAGAAATTGTATAATGAGGATTATTACTTTCTGCAAAACAACTCCCACAGGAAAACAACAGGGCCACTTACCGTTTCCCTCGGAAACAAAAGTCAAATTTGTTTGCATTTTTTACAAATATTTGATACCGAAAAATATAATTACAAGTTAAGGAGTTTCCTTAAAGTGCTATCCAAAAATTTCTTTTTAGACATTAATTTAAAGAGACTACTTACACTAATTCTCCTTGTAAGTAAGTGATTTTCAATGCTGAATTTCAAAGGGTTTAAGTACTTAGTCGCAATAATAAGTCAAGATAAACTAAATTAAGAGTAAGACAGCGAACCACAGGTGGCAATTATTCGATTAAACCGGGACTAACGCTGTGATGATGATGATGATGATTATAATGAACCTCCCAAGATGTGACATTACAAAATCGAAATTTCACATAAAGGAGCACCTAATTCCTCATGAATTTTACAGACGTGAAAGACTCTCTGTAATTTAGTCTTATTTTGTAAACAAAATATTGCGGTCGACAATAATCTTGAGACACTTTGAATGAAATAAAATCTAAAAGAGTATTTTTATATTAGACGATGGCGACTAAGGAAACGACATTTAGAAAGACCTTGCATTTTCGAAGCCTGGGTCCACTCGTCCACTCTTTATTTAGCTTATCTGGCCCCCAAACCTCAAAAGAAAGCCCTGAAATGTCCGCCAATAAACGGGTGTAAAAAAAATTGGTGCTTCACCAATGACGAATTTTCTAGCAATACGCGAGTGCTAAATCTGATATTGCCGAAGTTTATAACTTAAAGTAATTATTTAACAGGTGATACAACAAACCATAGCAAGACCGTTAAAACACAGCACACGTCATTATGACACTTCTTAAACACATAAGCTTAGATAACAGAAAAATTGAAACGAGACAACTGATGAAGGGCAGTACTATACCTATAGGATTACTTTTCTGCAATTTTCTGTGAACTCGCTCTAAATTTTAAACTGAATATCCCGTTACACTTTCCAAAAATATTTTCTTATCTTGATATCGTATCAACTTGCGTCGTCACATCGTCGGTGCCGTACACCTACACCGGTATTGTCTACAATGAAAACACCCATACTCGAACCAAAAAGTAGAAAATAAATTCTCCATTAGTTTTGGGGAGTCGCCGGCGGAAGGTATGGGGAAGCCAAGGTTCATTAATTTTTTACATGACGGCCACCTATAGAGCGGTCGTGGAGCCACTTAATGTTTTATTTTTATTGTGACTTCCCATCGTTTTGTTTGTCTTATTCTTGAGCACTTGTGGTTTTTGTTTAAAGGGCACCTGACGCTTAATGCTTCATGACAATAATTATGAGACTTGTGGAATGTCGAGCATGTTTTTGACTTTGATGGTTCGTCATTTGGCTTGTAGATTTAAGTTGACAATACCAAGTAAATAATATACAATAAAGCCAACGAGACGAGAGAAAAAAGGTAAACAAAGCGACCATTACTGAGTTATGTTGCGATAACTAGCGATTATTTTCTCTGTCCTTGTCGCACATGTCACACACACGCGGTGATGACCGAGCGAGCTTTCGTTACAGCGGTTCTAAACTGACAGTTCCGCCATCTTATCAGCAATTTCATACCTGTCTGGAATGAGTTTGAAGTGATACGTAATCATTTTCAAATAAAAATGTTTGGAACCGCTGAAACTTTGTTTGCCTTCTTTCTCTCGCTTCGTTGGCTTTACTTTAAGTTTAGAGAACATATCGGTGGTTATGAGCACAAAATTTAGATAAAATCTATGGCAATACGTTATAAATATCTGGCATCTGGTTAATCGTCAAGAACGTAAGCCTTTGTAGTGCCTTGGAGTTACAAAAACAAACTACCTACTTCAGTTAGACACAACCTACGTTAGTTAAAATTTCGGTCGAATACATTCAGTTGTTTTTGCATAATTGATTAAACAAAATAAATAAAGTTAGTTTCGTATTCAAAATGTTAGTCAGTTATTCCAACGAAGTGTTGTTTTAACTACGAGTAGTTATTTGTAGCCTTCAACCTGTCAGTATTTTAATAAAAATAGCTCTAATTGACAGACATATCAGATCTTAACCACGAAGGACTTGCATCACCTACGCACACTTAACAGTGATCGTAAACCGTAGGCGTATTCTAAAAACTAAAAGTACATAACAGCCATTCGCGATCGACCCACGAAGTTTAAATGTTCCATTAACAATTTAGCAATTTTAAGGAGTTCATAACCGGAGCGTATTATACTCCTACGGAGATTTCAAATGGGTTCACTGCAAACAACAATTTCTGTTGATAAAGTTTTGCATTGTTTTTGTCGTACCGTGGAGAGAGGAGGAAGATATTTTGAAACATTCTTGTGTTTTTATTACAGTCATCTGTGACAGTGTTTTGTTCTAGTGATTGGGATTATGCGAAACTGTTCATATTATTGGCATCTACTAAATTAATTTAATGCTAAGTAGATTACTTAAATGAAAATTCTAGGAAAGTTCTTGTGTTGCACTCTTCAAGAAAAATATCTTTTTTTTTTGTCTTTTCAATAAAACTGCTAACTGTTTTTAGGTCAAGATAGTATATTTCTCGTTTATTTAATTCTTTCATATTCATGACCTAGCACTTCCCTGTTGCATCCGATATGTTTTGCATTGTTCCGTATTCTTTTGGATCTTTTTTAACCAGAAACCCAATAATATTTTACTATCCATGAAGCTCAATTATAGGTCAAATTGACCTACAGAAATTAATGTAACTGTAATTCTGTTTATTTTGTTATATACATATACAAAATGGGCATGGGAAGAAGGCGTGACCGTGATGTATGTGTACCTATATAGATATATTTTTTTAACTAATTGCGTAAAATGAAAGAAAATAATACTCGTATTAATTAATTACATCTTAGTAATACCAACTATAAGTAAACATAGAAATTATTTGGTGCAAAATGACACGCTCTCGGTTATTTTTTATCAATAAAAAAGAAACAAATAAAAAATAATATTTGATTAGAAAGAAAAGAAATTACAACGTTAAATCCAATTAAAATAATTTACCTTAGTTTACGCGGATAAAATTTACACAAAGCCCTAACATAGGTCAAATTGACCTTTTCTGGCATCGTTGACAAAGATTCGAACGCTTTTTAAAGGAGATACCCCACTTTGGGCCTGAGTGTACAGACATCAAAGCTACCTCAAAAAATTCGTCTATTTTGTGTTATAATTTTGTTTAGACTTCATTACAATCAGCAATGGCCAAGTGCGACAAAAGTTTTAAAATGTGATTTTCATTAATCAACAAGCTTCGTAAACATTGAATTTATTACTTAATCCGATCTTCGTAAATGCGCTATGATTATGCTTGCTTTATCGATTCGATTATGAAATCAAATCGATAACTAATAACTATGAATTTAAAATTCGTGGCTTTATTAAATGATTTCAAAATATCTATGTAGCATCTTTATTTTCGTTATTCAGTTTACTAATCAGAAAGACACCTGTCTCTTTCATAATGGAAGTCAAAATATCGATTGTAAATAATCGTAGTGTATTCAAAGTCTATGTAAATAATCGATCATATAGAATTCATAATAATCTGTAATCTGTAACATCATATGTCATTTTCACTCCTGTCCTGTCATTGAAAATGTCGCATTCGCTTTCCTTCGGCTATGTGTTTTGCTGCTTTTACTCTGTGAATTGTATATGATTTTCGAACTAATTGATCCTTGCTTGATTACCGGACACCGTTATTTGCTACATTTGTTGACCTTGGCTTTAAAACTGGACTAGACTTTACCACATCGGTTGAAAGCTATCACAATGAGTCTCTGTGTGAATTGTGGAATCGCTACCGATCGGTGCAATATTATAGGCAGACATTTATTGAACGATGCAGGGATACTAGCTTGTAAACGTGAATGGGTCGCACCACAAATAGTAAGTACCTATTCGTTATTTCTCGCTCTTTTGAAATTGTTATTATAATTGACGTTAACAAGCTGTGTGATAGCTGCTATAGAATAGAAATAACTACAAGTCTACCTAATCCCGTAGATAATTATGCCAACTTTTGTATATGACAATGTATTTTGACTGATATGTGTAACGTTCATGAAGAACTATAATCAGCTCGGCGAACCTTGATCCCTATGACACTGACAGTTATTCCCACGACACAACCTTGTAGTAGCGTCACCGTTATATTATAATCGAATTGGCGGTGTCTAAAAATGATATTTATTAATTTTAGGCAGATATATGCAATTACAATAATATCCCGTTGGAATTATAATAATTATTAACACTTACAAGAAATTATCTCAATCAGACTTTACGTTGACGTCCTGCAAAAGTTACTCCGTTTGGAAGATATCGACTAGTGCGGAAAAGTATCGATAAACAAATATCGAAAATGGAAACGAGTGTACAAAATACATCAATAGAGCACCTACGCTCTTAGTGTCAGATTTATAATCATTTAAGTTGTTTGCGATAATAAAATAAAGGAGATTTAACAAATTTATTGTATATACCTACTCAAATAAAACAAAAGCGGTTTATTTATGATTTTTTAATATACATTAATCTGAATCTGACAATGGTGTCACCGATTGCGTCTCAGACTCGGAATCCGAACTGCAGCTGCTTTCTCCTATGTTTATTAAAAACGGCTGGTCTACTATATTGTCGTATCGCACGTCTCGATTCCAATCATCTAAGCATAGTTTTTTCGTCTTTTCAACCACTTTCCTCCAATTGTCCGGAGTCACTTGACTACATGCCTCTTGTAGCAACGTAAGCATTTTATTAGCTGTGAATGGTGGAGTGGTGTTAAGCCTGGCTGCACAACCTGAAACAATAATGGTTTAGATTGAAAATGATGCAAAGTCAAAGAGCGAGATCGGGGTAAGTACATTATAAGTACATAATTTTGTACGTTAAAAGTGTGTAATTGATATAAGCACATGGATAAAAATAAAAATGCAATTTGCTAGTGAAATAAAATAGCTTTAAATAGTACTAGCCGACTAGACAGTCACCAGTGACCTAAATAAAAACATGTTAAAATAAATACAAATCAACCCACCTTTGATCTGCGCCCATATCATTTCGATTGCATTATATTGGCAGTGGTAGGGCGGTAGCCGAATCACGGTGTGCCCTTTTGATTTTGCCATCTCATCCAAGAAATATTTCTTCTTTGTTTGCTGTTTATGAAGGTTCAACAATCTAACTAATTCCTTTTTCAGTATTTGAGTATTAGCTGCCACACCATTGTTTTGCAGCCACTCTATTATTTCGCCTTTATTGTTGTTCGCGGTAGGCGCTTTATTAATTTGCACAGAGTGGTATGGGGCGTTGTCCATTAAAATGTAGTGGGGCTCGTTTAAATTGTCTAATAGTTTTGTGAACCATTTCTTGAAATTCTCAAAATTCATCTCTTCGTGATAATCACTTGTTTTCACGGATTTGAAGGCCTACAAGCAGTTAGGTACAAAACCTTTGGCTGTGCCAGCGTGGCAGATAATCAAACGCTGGCCCTTGCCTTCTGGTGCTTTGGTACAGGATTTCTCTGTGTCGTCTGTCCATGTTTTGGAGACTGAGTGATTGGCGTTGAGCCACGTTTCGTCCAGATAAACCACCTTGTCCCAGTTCTCGATGTTTTTTATTTGTCGTAGAAAATCACACCTCATCAATCCAATGTCCTTCCGCTCCATTATCACTTTTCTTTTGTCACACTTCCCATAACGAAATCCACATTTTTTTATAACCTGTCTGAGAGAAGTGAATCCACCTTTAAATAAATCAGCCGATTTCAGCGACGCTAATAATTTTGTGCAAGTCGGCAGTTCACCTCGAAAATAATAGCCGTAAATATGGTTTCGTATCGCTGCCATGTCGAAATCATCGGGGTTAGTTACGGGTCGTGCCCTATTATGTTTTTTCTTCTTTGGAGTTGATAATTTGTTCTCCTCCATCGACGATTCGCCGAACTTCTCCTTTGTAATTCGGGAAACGGTAGCTTTGCCAATTCCCAAAGCATCAGCAACACGGTCGCGTACGTTGTCAAGTGGCAACAAAGGTCCGCCATTTTGTAGTTCGCGAGCAAAATAGTCACGCAAGCGTACAACAAACTCCCGCGTTTCACTGTTGAGTACAGTTTTTCTCAGTCTTTTCGGCATTTTGAAACACCAACAAAAACAAAACAGCAACAATAACAAAAACAGAAAACAACAATAGTAATAAACAAAGGATTCCGTTGACACAACAAAACACGTGGCGCATACAAGGCGTTAGCACTCGTACTGGCGTAGCGAACTGACAGTACTAGCGTAGTGACAGATCAGATAGTGTTGCTATAACTAAAATTTTAATTCACATTAAAATTATACAGTCCGACCATGTTACCTCTGCATCGGAATATTGGCAACCCCATATACAAATACACGGATACTTGTAAATATAACAAGCATTATAATTATAGTAATGTAGATTATATTTTAAAAACATGTTTATCGATGTGGCTGAATGCAAGTCACGCCTTTGCCTATAAAAAGTTGCGATATATCGACACGACCCGTCACTAGTATGAACTGTCATAGGGATCAAGGTTCGCCGAGCTGATTATAGCCTATATGACTAATGGAATATTCAGTGCTTATAACATGATCTCTGTTTAAGGTGAATGCAAATGACATCATTTGCGAATCTTGCTGGATTCAAGCTCAATGTGCATGTTTGGATGAGAACAGACCAGCACAATCACCAGTGGGGCACAGAAAAGTGTGTATTCTGTATGTCATTGAAGTGTACAGAGAGGTGGATAGAGACCTCCTACAAGAACTGTCAATATCTCAAACGACTTGGTTGTTAAGAGGAAAAATAAAGTCCAGGCATATAAGTAGTAGAACTTATTACGTATATATATAAGTTGACAGTTCTTTGAGCGGGAGGAATGCTATATTACATCATTGCTGTAATTGTTTTGTAGGTAAGAGAACAGTCGGGTGCTGTGCCCACATAATGAGTGTAATATGGTATCTCGGTTGGGCACGGTTCCAAGACAATATAACACCTCCTGCACAGTTTCTTGACAATATTTTAATAAACTATGATGATGCTTAAAAAGGGGAGGAAAGACCTAAGTCCTAGTGTAAGCATTTCTACAGCCAAATAGGAAGATACCCGGGATAGAGATTACAGTACTTTTTTAAAATAAAATAATCTTTAAAATAATGTTGTTTTATTTTATTACCTACTTATATAATTAATTCTATATTACTACAGCAAACAAGTATGTATACAGCCTTGTGGAAAGTGGTAACCGTAGCAAAAGGATGTCATTCAGATGTTGCCGTCTGAAGTGAGGGTAGGGAAGGATTGCTTTACCACCTTTAGAGTAAATGTCAGTTGCATATCATAAAACTATAAGGTTTAATATTGTGCAACAAAAAAGTAGCTAAAGCATGTCTTTGCTTCGACATATCAGTTTTATTATTTAGCATATAGTTGACCATTCCACATTAATGACTAAAAATATTAATGACCTGCCCTTTTCTATACTAATAAAACCTGCTAACCTACTTACAAATAAAAGCGATACGCGAATAACTTGTGTAGCTATCACACACAACACAACATAAGACGCTGTTTGACCGCATTATGTATTACAACATAACCTAAAAACCTATGAACAATGCTCGATTTAACAAACTTGGCCATTGTGAATCGTCGTGAAAATTAGGCAAACAAAATGTCCTTAGATGGTCTAAATATTGCCTAATTTTCAACCCTGTACATGCGGGCCCAAGATTGTATGAGAGTCGGGGTTGTCCTTTATTATTTTGATAAGTTCTAGTTTAGGGGTTTCCCAGTTTCATCAATACATACATCAATATTAGGTACTCAATATTGAAAAATATGACTCAAAGTACAAAGGAAACAGTAGTAATACTCAATATTACTACTCATTTTCAATATTATTACTCTGTATCTTAAGAATAGGACTCCACCGCATACAATTTCAGGACTGTCCAACTAAGGCAATTGGGTTCAAGTCAATCTCGTCGGCAAGAGACAAGGCTGTTGACTAACTGACGAGTTTCTGGCGTTAGCTTCCTTCTCAGGATTGGAAGTTCAGACAACAGTCACTGCCATAAAAGCGCCGTATTACTCAAAATTAGAGAAAGAGGTACAGAAAATTAATACAAAGATGATGATGATGATAGTTTTTTTTCTTTTATTTTAAAATTGATGATGATTAATTAAATCAAGCGTCGGTAGCTTAGTGGTTAGGGAGTCGATCGTAAGATCGTGAGGTCCCAGGTTCGAATCCTGGTCATTACACTACCAACCCACTCCTAGCACAAGTAATTTAGCTTAGATAAAGGGGTTAGAGGGAATATAAGTAACTTCGGTTCTAATATTCTTTTTAAAAAAATACCATTTATTATCATAGTTATCAAAATAGCTCAACTCACGGCCACAATACCCTAAATCATAGGTAAATAACTAATTACAGAAGATCAAAGCTCACTAAATGATATTGTATACGGAAATAATTACGAAGTTAATTATAATTTCAACTCCGCAGCAAAATCTGAATAGATTACACCCCAATGTGCAAATTAGTTCTCGCTATAGGGAGACAAATGAGTGTAGGTGTTTAACACCGGAGTACGACTTACCTCAGCTATTTACGCATACAATAATTTTGCTGAATTACCTAATGTGATTTTAATTCGTGGTATACAACGTTGCTGAATGTAATTGATAACTGCTGAGTTACTGTGAGGGACTTTACAAATATTGTGTAATTTACTGAATGTACGAGTATATGTAGGTTAAGCGATTTCCCTAGTTTTTAGGGTTCGGTAGCCAAATGGCAAAAACGGAACCCATATAGATTCGTCATGTCTGTCCGTCTTTATGTCACAGCCACTATTCTCCGAAACTGTAAGGCCTATTCTGTTCAAACTTGGTAAATAGATGTATTCTGTGAACCACATTAAGAATTTCACACAAAAATAGAAAAAAAGTAATAAATTTTGGGGGTGAAGAACTGAAAATGCAAAATATTTTTTTCATCAAGTCCATACGTGTGGGGTATCTATAGATAGGTCTTCAAAAATGCTATTACGGTTTCCAACATATTTTTTTTTCTAAACTGTATTCACTTGAAACACTTAACCTCCCCCCTCAAACTTTTAAAATAAGAGAATGATAAAACTAAAAAAATATACGATGTACATTACTATGCACACTTCCAACGATATTTGGTTTGAACGAGATCTAGTAAGTAGTTTTTTTAATAAATCATAAACCGTAATTTTCGCCTTTCATTCAATTAACTCAAAAATAATACAAGAAATTTTATATGTTACTTGCTCAACCCTTCATGGGTGAGTTCGACTCGCACTTAGCCGGTTTTTTGTTTTCCTCGTGATTGTCTGGATATCTCTCAACAGGTAAAAGGAACCCGTATAGAACACTTTGTCTACTTGCGCTGTGAGGATATTTGATTACGAATGCCAAAGCTCCGGTGAGGGTAGATATGCACCTAGCTCGCTTCCCGACTGTTTACATACTACTACGAAGATAACCTGGATCGTATTTTTATTATTATGTAGTTTTCGTTATTAAACGGATACTCAGACAATTACAATCTAGACCTCAAGGCGAATAAGTAATTTAAATTTAACTTAATTTGCTTACAAGTTAAGAATGTGTCCATTGGTACTTTTCTTATTGTCTCTATTGTTATTGATAGACACTTTGATCTTGTGTTCTTTAAACATAGCACTCACTGCACTTTGTTACTTTGTCACAAAACTAACTCAAAAGGTTTAGTTCTTTTTAGTCTTCTCACTATGTCCGTGTTGTCTAGTAGCTAGATAGCCTTGACGTTCAAATGATGCAGAAGCCTTTGTTCCTGGATAGTTTAAAACATTTATTCAAATTGTAAATCAAAACTGCAACCTCTGGAAGTTTTTTTTTTTTTTTCGTGCGGAAATCCCCTCTGATACCCCCCCTGCCGGAGCCGGAAGGGGAGGTTATGTCGGACTCGAACCGATTAAAACCGCACGCCGACTGTGGGTCTTGGTGCTAGGCCGGAGGTGAGGTTGTTATAGACATATCCCTCGCACCCCGGCTGACCCAGGAACCTCTGGAACTGGAACACTACAGATAAACTCATTACCAACTCAATTGAGGTATTCTGTGATTGAGGTTTCAGTAGATAGTGTCTTAAGTCTAACCATGAAATGGCTTAGCTTCAGTATTGTACATTAAGTGATTGCCATCGGAATAATTGAATATTTTCCTGTAGTTATATTTAATTATCTAATACAGCTTTTTAAAAGAATGGTAAAAGAGCGGTAGAAGTTGCGTCGGTTCTTAATTTCTTTTTTATACAGGACACGTCAATTTGACTTCACCTCGCCAGATGTTAAGCTAAAAGCAAAGTCTCGGAAGGAGGGTCACCATCGTAAACATGTACCATGTTAACAGGGGTGGCACTCAGCTTGACGGCATCATTGGATGCCTTTTCATGCCCCGCTTAAAGGAAACACGTGAGCTGGTAGGGAGTTCAAGGTCTTAGTGGTGCGGCATCGGAATGAGTCACTGAAACGCTTGGTTCTAGCAGGTATACTCTGCACCGTAAATGGATGGCATCTTAGCCCTGCACTTGTCGTCCTGTGAAGGAAAGGAGAGGGTGGGACTAATTGGAAGAGCTCGACATGTATATAGTTAAATAAATAGTTAAGTTTTCATTTATATTTACTTACCTACCCAATACACTTATAACTTATAACCGTAGGCAAATAATAATTATTTGACTATTGATTCATTTTATGATGTCACACTTGCCATTCGTCAAAACACGTTCAGTAACAACTAACTAATTTGGCTAGTCAGTAGGTAGATATAATATCCCATTGGGTAGATTGTCCAACTGTAAAGGCTTCAACAGCTTCCGATTTTCGTTTGACAATAACATAAAAAATTGTATGAATTTTTATAGCATTTTGTACCATATTCAACGAATAAAGACTTTGACTTTGACTATACAAATCGAATACTTCAGGAAAAATTAATCTTCTTGAGCGGGACACGAACCCGCGATCTTTTCCTTACAGGAGGCTTTCCACCATCGCCTTAAATACGAATGAAAATAGAAGGGAATTTTAATCACATCGGGCATGTCTCGATAGTCTAGTTAGTCAAGGCATTCCCCCGTAAGGCACAGAAGCAGGTTCGAGTCCCGCCCGAGAAGATTCATCTTTCCTGATGTATTCGATTAGTTTTGTTAGCATACTTAATGCTATAAGAAATCATTCAAATATTCATCATCATCATCATCATCAGCCCGCGGCAGTCCACTGCTGGACATAGGCCTCTCCCATGACACGCCACTTAGCCCGGTCTTCGGCTGTCCTCCTCCACTCCCACCAGCCACTCTGCGTATATCGTCGCTCCACCTAGTCGCAGGGCGCCCCACACTACGTTTGCCGGTTCGCGGTCTCCACTCAAGGACTCGTTTCCCCCAACGGTCATCGGTCCTACGGCAGATATGGCCAGCCCACTGCCATATTTGACCTGGAAATTGAAACTGATACGTCAAAATCAGCAGCTACACTAACTCCCATTACTCTATACATTATATCCAGGTGCGATGAAAGTGATAACAAATTCTTGTACCCAATATAAATTCTTTCAACATGCTCCGATTTATCTACCTCTAATTGACTTCATTGACAGCTAATTCGTTTTTGATTGATGAACCCTATATTAGATCGTTTGTCATTCTTTTTGTTTAACAACAGTGTATTGTATAGCTTTTGTGTATCATTTCTAATAACATTGGCTTTGAAATATCGAAGTATTATCGAAATTCTTAGTGTTTTTTGTTTTTTTAATTTTATTTCTGTATTTCGTTTAATTTGACAGATGTCGGTATATGAAATAAAGACCAAATACCAAGTAATTAGTGTATTTGCTGTAGAACTAGCTGACCCGTCCCGGCTTCGCCCGGGAAAATTACGTATTACATATTTTGATAATCAAAAAAAAAGTCACCTAAATGACTAACTTTCCATACAAACATTTATCACCTATTTCACCCTCTTAGTAGTTAAATTTTTAAAAACGCTGATACATGTGTTCATTTATTTTGTAAAAGACACAGGTTTATGAAATTTAGTGCATGTAGCTCTGAAAATGATGGACTTCAATACAAACTTCCATCCCTTATTTTACCCCTTTAGTAGTAGAATTTCCAAAAATCCTTCATTATTGGATGCTTACATCATACAATGCACAAAATTTTAAGTTTGTAGGTCCAGCGGTTTAGACTATGTGTGACAGTAGTCAGTCAGTCAGGACAAGTAATTAACCCCCGACGCAAAAACGACGGGGTGTTATAAGTTTGACGTGTCTGTGTGTGTGTGTGTGTGTGTGTGTGTGTGTGTGTGTGTGTGTGTGTGTGTGTGTGTGTGTGTCTGTCTGTGGCATCGTAGCACCCAAACGGATGAACCGATTTGGATGTAGTTTTTTTTGTTTGAAAGGTATATTAGTCGGGAGTGTTCCTAGCCATGTTTGAAGAAAATCGGTCCAAGATGGCCGCCGCCACAACATGTTAGAATACGTATTTCTTTATAGATAATTCCCTCAATACCCATGTATCAAATGAAAGAGCTTGACTAGTAGAACAATTTAAAAAGTATCAAATAAAAATTAAATTAAAAATTTAAAAAACCCCCGTCACAAAAAACACCTCCAAAAAGTTGAAAATAAATGAATAAATTTAAATTCAATGGTTGCCATGTCGGGGGACCTTAACTGGTAAAGTACTCCTTTGTATCGTAAGGTCCCCCGACATGGCAACCATTGAATTTAAATTTATTCATTTATTTTCAACTTTTTGGAGGTGTTTTTTGTGACGGGGGTTTTTTAAATTTTTAATTTAATTTTTTTCTATATGTAGATATAATAGATTAGTCAATATATGGGCTTCACATACTTTTAAAACTGTCATAGACATGTTTCCTATACATTTAGGGGAGAGTCGAGTAAATTGTACCGCGTTTTAAATCGTATCATCTCTAGATTTCTTACTAAATTACACTTTTTTCGATACTTGCAACACCAAACTATGTTTTAATGTCGCTTCTAACTTACCCACTATTTTTGGTTGACATCTAACGTGTTGCCAGTATATGAAAAAAAATATTACGTATACAGACGAATTGAGAACCTCCTCCTATTTCGAAGTCGGTTAAAAAGTGTAATTTAATGAGAAATCTAGAGGTGGTACTATAAATATCATTCATATCTATTCTATTCTACTAACGATTGTGCCACTAGTCTATGAGAGCTGTTAAGTCATTAAGATCGATTCCGAGAATGACTGTAACTTAAAACATTGCAATGCAACTTATACAACAAGTGAACCATAAAATAGAGCAATAAATATCTTCTAGACAGCGTGTATGAGCTGCAATAAACAAGAATATTGGGATAGGCGTCCTCCTGGTGCGATAATATACATTCACATAAATAGATAAACTATTGAGGTCATGAAGTTTGGGATCGCCGTACTAGGGACAGTATCGAAAATGCCAGCCACCATTTTTTATATTTCATCTCAGCTTTCGTATGGCGAGGTGCAGTCAATTTGAAATAAATACGTTACATTACATGGCGGAAATTCAAAACAATAAATTGTAGAGCCCAGGCAACCTATTTTATTAAGGCTCGTTTAGACGAGGAGAGTTTATTGCCTCGAATATACGATTCTCCAAAGGAGAGAAAAAAGTTGCATCGTCTAAACACTTCCAGAAGCAATAGTCGCTCAATCGTCCTCGCCTGGCGAGGATCGCATCGCAATTGAATATTGATAATGCCGGTCTAAACAGAATTTTAAAGCAATGACATAAGGCATAAGGTGAAATTTCACTTGCGAAACTAGTTTGATATAATAAAATATATAATCGTATTATATATTATATATATAAACACTTTGACAAGGCGATTATTGCCAGTGATTATAGCATACGACTCGATTCGATTGACTCGAACATTCGAGGAACTCGCACCGTCTAAAGGACGCCTTAGTCCTCCTAAATCGACATATTCTTTTTAGTAACAACATTTTAGATAGGTACTATGCCAAAAATGATGGTTGATTCAACAGTTAAGACGCGAAAGCATAACAAACAGGAGAATAGGTCAGACCGTAAGAGATGGCTCTAGGTCAGCCGGGGTGCGAGGGATATGTCAAGACAACCTCACCTCGAGGGCGAGGTGAAGTCAAATTGACGTGTCCTGTAAAAAAAAAAAAGAAAAACCTCCTAGCACCACGACCCACAGACGGCGTGCGGTTTTAGTCGGTTCGAGTCCGACATAACCTCCCCTTCCGGCTCCGGCAGGGGAGGTATCCGAGGGGAATTCCGCACGGAAAAAAAAGGTAAGTAACATCAACTCGAGTCATAAAGTGGGAAGCTTCCATTCTGTACCCACAAAAGTGGATTTATTATTAACCTGTCTTTACACACTGAAGATCAAATGCGATGCTTTTTAGCTTCTCTCATAAAAAGGGAAATGTGATGCATACCAAACTTTTCTTATGAATTGTACTGGAACCAAATAAAAGATCATTTATCACGGCTGTGTGCAAATTTTGGTGTCAGGTTCGAGCCTGTGGACTGCTTAAACATTAACGTGCAGGTCATTATTTATCCCTGAGACAATAACTCTTCGTCTAATTGTTATAACGGTATTCATTAGCTAATGAGAGAGGGTCCGCTTTTGGGGCACTTAAGTGTATTCTGGCAAACAAGAACTCAGCTACACATATTTTGGGAACTTCCGTTTAGATGTATTTGTTAGAACCAGAGTAGTTTTGTGAAAGATTCGTATTTGTTTTTAATTTTTTTGCACTTCAGGTTGGTGCTTCCTGAACTGTATTGAGTGATTTCGTTACTGACTTACTCATAATATAAAGCTAACTACATTACAATAATATTCTGCGATTTTTTTATAAATAGGTAGTGTTGCTAGAATATAGCTCCCTTTACACCTGGTTTTCCCAAGCGACTACAAAATGGGGTTCTTCAAGAGGGGCACTAGAAGGTTTCTTCAGGGTAGGTAGCACGAGTGTAACGCCCCTGGTGTTGCATACGTCCATAGGCTGCGGTAACCACTTTCCATCAGGTGGGCCGTGTGCTCGTTTGCCACCTAAGTGGTATAAAAAAAACAGTTTTTCTCGAGGGAATACCGCATTTTTGTGTAATAGAGCACGCGTCTAAAGATGTCCCGCGTTCTAGTAGAGTTCTGTGGTAGAGTTCAAGATTGGGCGGCAAAATTATATTTATTATAACTGCGCGATTGAGTGATCGTATATAGTTAGTGGGCTATTGTGTAAAAAGTATTTCAATGATATTTTGATATTAAGAATCTGATGTCTGACATATGTAGTGTGAAGAATAGTTGTTCCCTTGTAACAACAAGGTTATTCAAAAAGATTATTCGTATTCTAGGATTCATATTACGAGTTGCGCTTAGTTTCAGATGTAGATGGTGTTTTCCCACTACTTTTTAAAATAGCTCAACCCTCGCTTAGCTTTTGGTGGCGTGTAGTCACGATTTTCCACTCCATACAGTTAGGTTAATGCTAGCAGACTGACCCACCATATATTATCGACTCGCTGTGACGTATTGCCGGGAACCGATATCGAGACGTTGTGGTACAAGACTTGGTAATTTCTGAACGTTCAAGTTGTCACTAACATTGCCGTTTATTATGTTGGTAGCACTTAATAATTTTCTCGAATGAAGATAGATTGTGGTTTGTTAGTTTTTCAAGGTTTGTTATGGCGAATATAAACTAAATAACAAACAATATTTCCTATAGGTACCTAAAGCACCTGCCTAGGAGGGACAGGGTCTACTATACATTTAAACTGATCAATTTGAAACAAGCAAGTAGCGAGTAAGACGGTGTTTTCACATAGGTATTAATGATTACAATCTTATCACTTCTTTAGGTAGTTTTTGAACCAAATAGTCAAGGGTCACGTGCTTTTTGCAGTTGCAGTGCAGTTTACTGACCCGATTGTAGAATAATTATATAGATCCGAAAATGCGGAAGTCTCTTTCATGTTACTCCACAGATTTTTGATGATTCTATCAGTCATTCCATTGTAGACCACCGCTAGACATAGCCCCCTCCCAAAGTGTGACATAGCACCTGATCCCCCGCTGGTTGGGGATATTTCCACCTTCCATAATTCAGCCCTAGTAGTCCACGTAACACCTATTAAATTGTTTTTGGTTATAGATTGGATGTTTACACTTAATGAGACATAATATGAGTAAACATTCCCTTGGGTTTCAATATTAGGTACGTGATAGGTTTTGCCTGCAGTTCCACCCGCGTGGATGTCGGTTATCGCGACCAAACATAGCCTATGTCCTTTCTTTAAGTCTAATCTACCCTTATTACTAAATTTCATCAAAATCAATTCCTAGGTTTAGGCGTCAAAGTCTAAGAGACAGACAGAGTTACTTTCGCATTTATAATATTAGTTTAAATGGATTTTATAATGCTATTTGTGACCACTTTGAACCAATAAATGTTTATTTCTATCTTTATTCGCTTATAACTTGTAAAATTCTAGATAAATGTAATCTAGAATTTTACAAGTTATTTGATAATAAATAAGCCTTGTTAGGCACCAGTGCGTTACACACTTGACATGTTATTGCTTTTAGAGGAAACTTCACCTTGTAAGCTTCTTTATGAGTGTAAAACTTTTCAAAAGAAATGTATTGAAGGAATTTTACCTACAATGGTCCATTTCTTACACAAAGGTGTATAACTTTGCTTTTTATTTCATGCTTGTACCAGATTTATGTACTTACTTATTATGATGTTGTTCGCTTATTTTATGAAGACGTGGAAGAAAAAATACCAGTCCAGTGCAGACTCGCGCACTGCGGGTCCGACTCGCTAATTTGATTCAGGGACGAACTTACGCTGCATAAGGCGCAATATACATATTTTGATTGCGTTGACTATAAGTTTGATTTTTACACAGTTTCAAGATATTACAGACCTGAGTATGTGCTATGAATTTCAACTTGATTCCTCCATGCATTCCTGAGGAAAGACAGACAGACAGATAGACAGACGGACAATGAAGTCATCCTATAAGGGTTCAGTTTCTTTTCTTTTGAGGTACGGAACCGTAAAAATGAGCAAAATAAAATTAACCAGCTATTGCCCGCAACTCCGCCTTTTGTTAGGAGTATGCCTTTCGTATACTCCTTCATTATTAAATCTTTGCATTATTAAGCGTCGGTAGCTTAGTGGTTAAGGAGTCGGCCTTACGATCGAGAGGTCCCGGGTTCGATCCTGGCCTTACACTACCGACGTGAACCCACTCCTAGCACAAGCAATTTAGCTTAGTTGGAGGGGTTAGAGGGAATATTAGTAACTTCGGTTCTAATATTCTTTTAAAATACATACATACATAATACATAATGTACACAAGACTTTGCCTCTCATTGGATTGCTATTCCTCTGTGCGCTCACGGGGTTGCTGGAAGAGAACTCAACCTCGCTCGAGAACTTAAGCTCGCCTTCGTACATATTATTTCTTTTCTTTGTAAAATTAAAAAAAAAATGCATGTAAGTGTACAGTAAAGTATAAATAAAATAAAAAATATTAGTCCTGTTGTTACACCGCAGTCCAGCACGTAATATTCTGGATAAGAAGGAAGAAGGAGGGATTAGTTGGCATTCCTAATGAGCTTTTTCACTCACCGCGGTGCAGTGGAAATGGTAAAATACAGCCAGAGAGACAACGTCCATACACAGCTGCAGAGTTTGTGAAATGATAATGACCTGAAGGAACACATACTATTTAAAAGTATTATCAATCTCTGGGCTAAAGTTCAGTCGTGTTTAGTGTGATTGATTAACATACATGTATCCATCCCTTATACCATTCGCATTTATGTATAAACCGTCAGTGCAGTAACTTTATTTTTTAGTGGGTATGGGGTTCCGCCAAGACCATTAAGGCCGTCTGCCGGGGTGCGAGAGATATACGAGTATTATGTTTCCTGCATTCTTACCTCCGGCAACCAAAGAACCAAAGACGGCGTGTCCGACTTAACCACCTACACCGGCTCCGGTGGGGGTGTTATCCGTTTCGCACGATATTTTTTTTTTTTTAAAAGACCATTGATGCCAAGTCAATCTCACCTGCAAATCTTTGGACCTACTTATTGACGAATCGGGTTCACGCACAGACTTTTATCTCGGATTTGAGAGGTCAGGAGGCAGTTCCCCCTATAAAAGCTGTATAAACCAAATAAGGAATAGGAGAACTCGTAAAAATTACTTATTCTTATGTATGATTGTACACAGACTAAATAAATACATGAAAGTTAATAATTATAACAAATCGTAAATACAAAGACTTGTACCAATATTGAGTTTTCTCTCAGCAACCCTTTCAGAGATAGGGGAGAAAATAACATAAGCGCAAAATACGTGTTCAACACTTCAGGCAAACACATTTCTTGGAAAATTACGTAAAATAATATCTACTAATTAGGAAGGAATACACATACTGTATTTAACATGACCTGGTTCCCGCGCAATACAAGGGCCTTCCCATTTTTTCCCGCGGGTATCATGGACTAAGATGTAGGGTTGTTTTCCATCCGAAAGTAAACACAGCCGATATAAAAGTACCTACCGGGTTAATGGCAATAGGTTGGACCTATAACTAAAAAAACATAGATGCAGAAATATAAAGTCAGCGTCCTAAATATCTTGACGACTAAGTCTCAAAATGATCTTAAAACTCTCGTAAAAAGAGCAAATCAAACTGTTTTATTGATTTATATGGTATTATTGTCCGAACTAAAGGTGTATACCAATTCTTTCTTTCTTTCTTTCTTCTTTCATATCAGAACGATCGTTCAACTGGAAGGGAGTCAAAAACGAAATTTAGATAATTTTGAGTACTTGAGTAGAGAATTTGAGTGAGTTTATAAGTGCCCGGTTAATGGCAATAGGCTCGCCACCTATTACATTGGGACCTAAATATAAACTGGCGAAATGTGGGTGCTAGCACCTCTGCCTACCACTTCGGGGAATACAGGCGTGAGAGTTTATGTATGTTTGAGTACTCTGTTTTTCAACATCTCTCTGATGCTGACTGTACGCTTGTGATTCACCTCTTTTTACTAATCATTAATCATATCGCGCATATTGAAAGTCAGCTATAGAGACTAGGATCCGTGATCCGTCAGAAACATACATTCATATATTCACGCTTGTAAATCCTCGAAGAGGTAGACAGAGGTGTATTAATATAGTATCAACATCTCACCAACTATCATTTTTGGTAAGTACCTACTACATAATAATATAGGGGGAGTGCCTATTGCCATCAAGAGGACACCTTGTCTTGGGCCGTAGGTTTACTGTCAGATGGATAGCATACATCTATAAAAAACGATTATCTCCTAGGGTTTTCCAATTCAACATGGATCACTAACTTTTAAACTCTCGCGTTCCATGATATACAATAATAATATTCTTCCCGTTATTATTATTGTATATCGACATGGATCACTAACCAATGGACGTTTGTTTGAATAAAAAAATGTAAGTCCGTATTTTATTTCCATCCCCAATGAAGATGGATCCGTGACTCGAATATGTATGGCTAACGATTAACGGTATAAGGGCTTTGTTGAATATCCTAAGCCGTACCGTAAATAAATTATGGGGGTTTAATTGATTACAATCTATTTTGGTCGAACAAAAACAGGCATTCGTGAGCTAAACGGCGTATTTATACGGGTGTCCATCATTAAAATTGTGTTCACATTAGGGACGGATCCGAGACGATCCACTAATTTGTTGACAGACGATCGACGCGGTAAATATTTAGAAAGATGGCGTACACGTCACTACAAGACTGCTCGTTTACACATGCATGCGTCGCGTCGGTAGTTACTTATAAAAATAATGGGTGAAGTCTTGTTGCCCTATTTAGAAAGAAGAAAATAACTGCTTCATCCATACTAATATAATATTATAACTCCGTCTGTCTGCCTGTTACGTTTTCACACTTAACCGATTTTGATAAAATTTGGTTTAGGGGTAGATTAGGTCTTGAAAAAGGACATAGATTATGTTTGGTCGCGATAAACGCGATCCACGCGATTGGAGCCGCGGGCAACAGCTAGTGACCGATATTTTATTTACCAAAGCATATTAATATGACTTCACCCAGGTTAAATGATCTTTTTTTGCTGCTCTCCCGTAACGTCTCTCTTGTGGGAAAGAGGAGTTACCGTCTTCGTCGCCCAGATGCACCGCGTACCTAACCAAGCAATGTTCAAGAATCATATTGAGATTCTTGAATGAGATGTGATTCTAGCACATGCTGTCCTCTAAACGGTATGATAGACGTTGATTATGCCCGTCCACACCAGATCTAATGTAAATGTCGCAGCCACCTAGCTTAATCAGCCGTTTAATTAACTGCCTAGGCTGTTGAATAAGCGGTCCCGGTCGGCTAACGGCCTGAATGATATTCAGCCGTATCGTTTGTTACAGCATTTAAAAACGAGCTGGCTACTGCTTAGGCTCTTCGTACGATGGGGTACCACCCAGAAATAAGTTAGAAAATTACGTACATATATACATACACTCACCTGTAAATCACCGAGATGGTAGGCAGAGGTGTATTGCCATTTTTTTTCATTCATTCACAGAAAATTAGTGATTAGTTTATTGCGAAAGCTGCGCAATCCGACTTGGACAGATTAGAATATATTTTTTTAACCATGCATAATTAAGTCATTTATCTTACTTCTCTTATTACTGTTTTATCATTGGCTAGGCCAATTATTAAACGTTATCGACTGAAGCCATTTGCCTAGACGTTTAATGAAATGCCTGAACGTCATTCAGGACGCGACATATACCGAGATAATTCGGGTGGGATTTGACGGGATTATTTTTGTAGATAAATGTACTCAATTGGTTATTGACGAGATGTTCGAGGGTTTTAGATAGGAGGGGTTAAATGGATATAGGGCGGTATCCGTCGAATTAATTATTAATACGCTCAAATATGTATACGACCAGCAGGCCTCAGCGGTTCTATACTTGCAAGAATGAATGACAGTTCAAGTAGATTGTGAGGTACCTATGTCAGAAGAGAAGCAATGATAAGAATGAAGGAAATGTCTGAAAACAACCATAATATTGTGGTGGTCTGTCTATCGCGGTGTAAACTCATTGTTATTTTCGTCGTGACCACGGGTGCAGCATCGCACGCACCCGAAACGTCGGCAAAAAGTAAGTGGAAGTTTTTATCGCGTGAACTCCCGAACTTGCATAAAATAACAACAATCATAATAATTAGTTCAAGCCAACCTCCCTCACCAAAGATGTACTTGGCTATGATGCAGACCTGCAGACTTTTCAGGACTGGGAGTCCGGATGACAGCCCTGATCATAAAAGTTATATAAGTGTTTGACTTATATAACTTTTATGATCATGGAGCACCTCAAAGAGGTGAAGAAGTACACAAATTCCGGCCGAAGACGAAAGCCGATAGAATATAGTCCTATTTATACTAGTTATGACGAAAGACTTGGGGTGTGACCAGGATGACCTATTAAAATGTCTTTTACTTGCAACCCCGGCAAACGTCGAACTGCCCAAAAAAGCAATGTACATTATTGACGGCAACGCCACCTACCGAGTCCACTTGTGTTTCAATCCATCCAGGAACTCATTGAAATATACATACAAAATTTCATCGAAATCGATACGCTCTATTTTGAAGAGTTAAGTAATATTTAGTTACAATACACGTACAGAAGACATAACATAACATACATAACATAAACTCACGCCTGTATTCCCCGAAGGGGTAGGCAGAGGTGCTAGCACCCACATTTCGCCAGTTTATGTTTAGGTCCCAATGTAATAGGTGGTGAGCCTATTGCCATTAACCGGGCACTTATAAACCTGCGATAAATACACACATAACTTCGAAACTTGGCAAACCTGGGATCGAACCCGATACCTCGTCTCAGCAGTCCATTACCCATACCACTAGGCTACCGCACTTAGATATTCGTGTTTACTCTTTATCATACAAAGCCAATATTAAACCATAGCTAAATCTTCTTCCCGGACCCCTAGTATAGAAAGAGCAATAACAAAATATTAGAGGTTTATGTTGATATGAACACATTCAACTAAAGTACAGGGTGAATTTTCAACAGGTCCATTAAAATCTTCATTTCCGTGGATATTTTTACCTTAAGTGTTATAATAAAAATACATCGTGTTAATTAAAGGTTTTGATACTATATGTATTCTTGCTTAATATCTAGCAGATAACTACAAAAACTAACGAGATATACAAGATTAAAAATTACATGCCACGGCGATGAAGCATGCGTGTACGGCAATGAAACAAGCTTCCACGGCAATGAAAGACTTATGCCAAGGGAATGAAAGAATCAACCACAGAAATGAAAATCCATATAAAACATAATATTTTAAATACCTACTTACATACAATAAATACAAATTTCATAGGTTAAAAATCTGCAAAAGGAGTAGGTACAATTAAACAAATATATAATAGAATCAAAGTTGTCGGATCATTTATTTAAATTCTGTCACACAAAAAAGAAATTACCAATACAATAATATTAATAAAACAATTAATATGGTATACTTTTGTTAATTATGCAAAAGTAAATGCAAACAACATACATAGTACACCACATTTTTAAATTTACGCATCAATATTTAATTTGAAGCGAAAAATCTGAAGACAAAATTTAATAATCACAGCCCATACCGGTTAAGGTTCTTCTTCATAATCTTGGCATCCTAAAAATAAACAATCCATTATTAAAATCAAACTGTAGTATGCCTGTGTGTGCATGCGCGTGCGTGCGTGCGTGCGCGCGCGCGCGTGTGTGTGTGTGTGTGTGTATGTTTGCGCGTGTGTGTGAGGATATAAACGAGTGATGGATTACCAAATGTTCCATAATTTTGTAAGACTAACACGGAAACATCTTTTTATAATTGATTGTACAATACAAAAATTCATCAAATCTTTAATCGTATTGCAGAAAATTTTCGAATCCTGTAATGTCAGTATTCGAGTCTACCTTTATAACAAGTAATGATGTCTATAATGCCTAATCATACTATGGCGATGAAAACATAAGTCACGGAAATGAAACATCAGGCCACAGCAATGAAACTAAATCGTTTTACAATGCATGGCAATGATTTTTTTTTCATTGCCGTGTTTTTTTTTTCATTGCCATAGCAAATTTTGACCACGGAAACTACGGCAATGAAAGCACGGCAATGAAAAACCAGACAAAAATATAAAATAACAAAAAATCTAATAATTATTCGAAGTATTAATCACTTCACAAAAATAAACAAGAGAAATGGCGTTCTATTGAATGTTTTATCAAGAGGATAACTTATTAAAATATAAAGTTATACCTATCCACGGCGATGAAAGAAAAAATGTCCAGTAACTTATAAATGGTATACTTACATCTATGGTGCCAAAATGCAGGTACGTGTGTACGTTCTTCCGCGTCAAGCACTTAGGTGGCACCAATATGCAACGTTTAGCGCATATAAGGGAGGACGCAAGTCGTTAGATAAGACAATATTCTAAAATATGTTTAGATCACGGCGATGACAGGCAGTTCTGGGACAAATGTATTTTTTTTAACCATTCGTTGTATTGTTTAAATATTTGAATAAATGTATTTCGTAACAATACTTTAACTATTCACGTATCAACTAAAAATAGGTATTAATAAAAATAACCAATAGATTTTTATCAATGAGGTATCACGACACAGTAGGTGACGTGTGGACAAACACGGCAATGAAAGATTTCGGTGTATTTTTTTTTTTTTTTTGGAGTACCTATAAACCTATTTAAAAGAATATTTAGTGCCCCACATAGATCACTATTTCACCTAACTAGCAAAAAATGTTAGAGCATTATAACTATGATTTTTAGTACCGATTTCATCGATGCCACGCAATTCTTGGTCCCGGGAAATTCACCCTACAATTAAAACTTGTTCAACCCAAATATTTACATCCAACTTTGATAGATTCAAACAAAACTTATCGGAGCAAGCTTATACCTTTATATTTAATCACGAAAATTCTCCTCCTGATAGATTATGTCAAGGCCGGTTTGAACAGAATAATAATGAAGTTTCAGAGTATTACACAACTAAACACTTATACAGAGTGTATTAAAATTATTATGATGTGGTAAAATGGAAAAGTTTAAGCTTCTTACAAGAGTAACTTACCTACCTATTTCTTAAGGGGATGCCTCTGTGCGTGGGAGTTACTTGAGCGAACAGTAATGTAAGAAAAATATTCGTAAGCTCGGAAATTGCTTAAACAAAGGGTGCTCGGAAATAAAAGACATTAGGGCCTTAACCTTATTCTTATTAATTTTAATGGAATTTAGATATGATTATTTTTTTATTAGATTTGTTCGGCGTTCGCCTCACGAAGTTTTGCCCCACATAAAAAATCCGTATTCGTCCTAAATTTTAGTCCTTTTTAGCCTCAAACGTAATATTTATTTTGAATTTAATATTCTATTCCTGTTTCGTCCTATTTTCCTTTACTTATTCGCCCCAAATATTTTTTTTTGTGCAAATTATTATATTAAAATAAAATTAGGTACGTTATATCATAAACTAATATGTAATTTTATAAAAGCAATGACTGACCATTATTATACCAACGGCTATAGGGTATAAAGGAAGGTAAGAGTTACTAATTAAAAATGTCAATGTATTAAGGACAGGAAAATTGCACTAAAATCGGACATGGGTCCGTAATTAGCTGCAAAGTGTCGACTACCCTTAAATGGGTCTGATTAATCATCTGGGGTCAACAGATAAATGAGTATCCACTTACTGAATGTTCAAAGGATGGTCTGATTTGTTACTGTTATATACAGGATGGTTGTTAAATTTGACATGCTAGAAAATGTTAGAAGCGAGAATATAGATAGAATGAGAGAATTCGTTTGATACTTTCCGTGTAGGTTTCTGGTGGAGTAGAATAGGGTCACCCCATCTCTTCCCGTGAGTGTCGTAGAAGGCTTTTTTTTTCGTGCGGATATCCCCTCGGCTACACCCCCCCCCCCCCCCCCTACCAGAGCCGGAAGAGGAGGTTATGTCGGACTCGGCTGACCCAGGGCCACCCCTTACGGTCTGGCCCTCCCTTGGAGGGGAGACAACGGTGTCCCCGACTCGCCCCCGGAATGGGGAGGCGCGCTTTTCACCCGTCAACCCCAGGCCCACGCTCATGGGGGACGGAGGTCAGTCAGTGCCCTCCGACGCCCGAGTTGCCTACGCGCGCGGGCCGCGCGAAGTGTCGTAGAATGCGACTTAGGGATAGGGCTGCTCCATCCGACAGTAAACATGCAGCCCATGAATAAGTGTCCGCTTGTCTGCGATAGACTCGACCCCTACTATGTGGTACCGAAGATTATAAATAGCGTAATGTGAGTGTTAATACACCTCTGCCTACCCCTTCGGGGACTTACAAGCGTGAGTTTTATATACTTTTTTACAAGGTGGGTTTTATACTATTTTGGAGGAGGTTGAAAATTTATATCAGAAGGCCAAATTGAGGATTGGGAGAGGCCTATGTCCAGCAGTGGACTGCTAGAACCATTTCAAATAATAAGAATTTACTTAATTAAAATCGGTGTTGAAATAATGATATAGAGAGGTTAATTAGATTATTTTAACCAAACAATTTTATCTATTAAAAACTAGTTTTCTGAAACGGATGGTCCCAGATGGTCCGATTTTAATACATTTTTGTATTTATTTGAAAAGCTATAAATTATGAAGAACAGTTCAAACGTTTGAGACGTTATCACTCCGACAGGATGCGAAGATTAATACAAATGGTTTAATATCCCTGTTTCGCTTGTTTCCTTCTTCCTACAGTCCCGGGTCCTTTAGGCTGGGCGTGAAAAGGCATCTGATGAGGCTGTCAAGCTGAGTGCCACCATTGTTAACATGGAACATATTTACGATGTTGACCCTCTTTCCGAGATTTTGCCTTTAGCTTATCATCAGGCGAGGTGAACTCAAATAGATGTGTCCTTTTATAAAAAAAAACAATGAGCAAGTATTACAATAGAAACAATAGAAGATCTTTACAAAAAAGTTAACATGTAGGAACCTACATCAAGGAAAGTATTATATTTTTCTTATATTTTCTTCTCTCTTATGTTTTTTGAACTTGTTTTCGTAATAAAGATTTCATACCTTGAATTCCTTACAAATTAACTGTCTCCTAAAAAAGGTCCCGTTTATTGTGTGTGACAAATATTTCCGAATTATTTTATAGCTTTTATCTTATAACTAGCTGTTGCCTGCGGCTCCGTCCCCGCCGATGTCAGCTAGGTTCGGTCTATAGAACCGATTGCGATCAAACAAACATAAGATTTCAAACTGTTTATACTGGAGATTGATGGCGCTTGGTGGAATCTGCTACACATATTGAATAACACACTTGTACTTTTCCACTGACATGAAAAAATCCAAATATTGTAGTGTTTCGGAATACTTGAAACATCAATAAAAAAAACCTTTGAGAATGCCGTAAGGCGAAATCGGTCAGGTTTAGAAGTAAAATAAACTCAGTGGAAAAGTAAAAGTGTGTTATTCAATATAAGATTTCAAGTCTGACCAAGACCTTTCATACAAAAAACCCTCCAGGTACAAAAAGTTGTATTCCTAAAATGTTAAATTTGCAAAAAGTTGAATTTGCAGAATGTAGAATCCTAAAAAGTTGAATTTGCATAATGTTGAATCCCAAAATGTTGAATTTGCAAAAAGTTGAATTTCAAAAACCTCAATATCCGTTCAGTAACCGCGTCCATCGCGGACAACAGACAAATAGACAAGAATTCCAATAAAATATTTACGTCTTCAGTATCGGTACTATAAATTATAACCCAACAATTTTTTTAGCAACTCTAATTTACCTAAACAACCACTTAGATATTTAGTAACCTAACCTATTCCTAAAACCTGAGTGCCACCATTGGTAACATCGTACATGTTTACGATGGTGACCCTCTTTCCAAGACTTTGCCTTTAGTTTACCATCAGGCGAGGTGAAGTCAAATTGACGTGTCCTTTATAAAAAAAATACAAACAAACACTTTTTTTAATATACTTTTACCTACAGCAGTTTACTTTTCTTAGAGAATGGATTAAACAGTGTTCACGTATCTATAAACATACATACACACAATCACGTCTTTATCCCCGGAGGGTTTGGCAGAGGTGAATTAGCACCCACATTTCACCAATCGATCTATATCGTATCTATTTGAAGAACTTAAAACACAGCAAGAGTATTTTCACAATCACTAACGAAGTCAGTGCAAAAGTGAATTTCGGTGTAGCACGCATAGGAAATTCAATCCGTTGATTGGTGCCTGTTTCAAGCACTCTGCAAACGTTAAATTTGTTAGTCCGGAGATTTTTCACTGTAGCGACCCGTTTAAACTAAAACTAAGCACGAACAAACATAAAAAATAAATATTATTTATATGATGTTATTTTAAACTATCGCGGCTAATACTTATAGTTTAAAATCCCGTAAATAATCGCGTGAAGTCCCGAAACTATGGAGGGTACTTTATTTTAGAAAACTTCAATTATGTACATAATAATAATACTTAATAATTATTATAAATAAAAATCTAAAACAAGATACGAGTATGTGCAAAACTGCAGGTTCAGGCGTCAAAGAATTCCTCCCCATCGACGTCAACCGGGAGGGTGGCCAGAAGGCTGGCGGCATTGCCACGCTGAATGGCAAAGCAAATCCTTTGCGCAAGGAATAAACCAGCCCTCTGGTCACGGGTAGTGTCTATTAAACGTTTGGTTATTTCTTTATATAATAGACGTGCACTTGGAAATAAACTAATAAACTATTATATACATAGTTTTATTTTTATGTGCGTCTGTATAGACGAATTGAAAAATGTCCTCCTTTTTATAAAATACTAAGTATGTACTAGTAAATGCAATTAGTGCTGTGTTAGTTCCCAGTGGAGTACAACAGGGCCATCCCATGCCTACCTATGGGTATCGTAAAAGGCGACTAAGGGATAGGGCTGTTCTCACGGAGGACAGAATATGATTAAGTAACGGAGATGCCCCATTGATATTTCTCCTAATAAAAACGCGCGGAATGCGGGTGGGAAGAGAGACGCGCGGGGTGTCAAAAGTCGAAGGACTTCATAGGTATAACGTTCCTACCGAATGAGTCCATTTGACGTTTGGATGGCACGCGACTCGATTGCCTTGCAACAACTCCGCTATCATTTCCTTCTCCATGGCTGTTCTCCATCCGTCAATAAACATACAGCCCATGACTAAGTGACGGTAATAGGCTCGCCCACTATAACATCTACACACCTCTACCTACCCCTTCGACGATTTACAGGCGTGAGTATATTTATATGTAAATGCAATTCTGTTATGAGCCAAAATAACTTTTAAAACTTGAATTCCATCAAAGCAAATTACGATATCGAGTTGCAATTCTGTTATAGTCTGCATTATTGGTTGTCACACATACAATTTGCATGTTTAGAATTACAAATTCGTATTTGTAGATACTAATTTGTAGTTTAAATATGTAAATTGGGCATCCCATCGCTTCCAATCTGATTGTTCATATTTAAACAAAACTATAGTCCCTTAACCCCGGCAATCTAATTAATAGGGATAACTGCAGATACTATTGTATACCGTATTCAAGTCAAAGGTAGATCACATCTCCTTCAGTGATATCTTCCAATTGAACCAAAGTAAAAATATACACGTGATATTTTCCGTCTAACTTAAAATCCTTATTAAGAAAATTCTTAAGATAACTAAGAAGACTAAGGAATATGACCTGTTTAACATCAGATAAATATATACAGCCGGACTCAACCTCAGATATAGGCTCGAGTCATCAATACTGCCCGGGATACGGCAATAGGCTCACCCCCCATTACGTGGGACCGAATACTATGATTGGTGAAATGTGGGTGTTAATTCACCTCTGCCTAACCCTCCGGGGATAAAGGCGTGATTGTATGTATGTATAAGATCAATTTTAGCTGAGAAAGGTAAAAGGTTTAAAGTTTTAATTAATCCAATCGATCTGACAAGCCTCCCAAACATTGAGAAAGTCTATTGACAGCCTCTGTGGCGTGGCGGTAGTGAACACGACTGCTACGTAGGAGACGTAGGTTCGATCCCCGCTCAGTGCAAATATTTGTATGCATGAATATGGCTATTTTTTTTATATAGGACACGTCAATTTGACTTGACCTCACCTGATGTTTAGCAAAGGCAAAGTCTCGGAAAGAGGGTCACCATCGGAAACATGTATCGTGTTAACAGTTGTGGCACTCAGCTTGACGGCTTCATTAGATGCCTTTTCACGCCCCGCTTAAAGGACTCGGGACTGTAGGAAGAAGGAAACACGTGAGCTGGCAGGGAGTTCCAGGTCTTAATGGTGCGGCATAGAAATGAGTCACTGAAACGCTTGGTTCTAGCTGGTATACTCTGCACCGTATATGGATGGCATCTTAGCCCTGCACGTGTCGTCCTGTGTAGGAAAGGAGAGGGTGGGACTAATTGGAAGAGCTCGTCAGAACATTCACCATGGTAGAGACGGTAGAATACTGCCAAAGATGCAACATCTCTACGCATCTGCAAAGGCTCGAGGGTGTTCGTGACCTCAGGATTCCCAATAATGCGAACCGCACGTCGCTGCAACCTTTCGAGAGCATCTAGTAAGTACTTTGCGGAGCCGTCCCAGAGATGTGAGCAGTATTCCACGGAGGAACGAATTTGGGTCTTGTATAGAAGACACCGCTGCTCCGGCGTGAAAAACGTCTCACTCTGTTCAGGACTCCGAGTTTACGCGAGGCTGATTTGATGATACTCTCGATATAGTTTTGCATTTGCATTGCTCTGGGTGATTCTATGTATAATATGTACATATTTGCAAAGAAAGTATCTAAGTATGTTTATCCGCATTCTAGATTCCATAACACAAACTAGTTAAGCTTACCATGCAGGCCTGGGGATGATGGGTCACCCTAGCAGAAGCAGGCCGCGGCGGAGCGGCGCAAAGTACGCCTCACCGTACCCGGGGCTAGATGGGGACACTATGGTCCCCACAACCTGAAGGGGGCCATCCCGAAAGAGATAGTCCTGGGTCTGCCGGGGTGCGAGAGGTATGCTTTCGGCAATCTCACCTCCGGCAACCAAGGACCCAAGACGGCGTGCGTTTTAGTCGGTTCGAATTCGACATAACCACCTCCATCGGCTCCGTGGGGGTGGTTATGTTATACGATTCGCACGATAAATAAAATGGGTCTAGATGGCGTTGTGTAAAAACATTGTGAAATAGTTGTGAAATATATTATGTCCAGTAGTGGACTGCGATTGGATGAGTTGATTGAATGAGTGATCTTAATATGAACTTAAATTACTGACAAATAAATCGCAGAATAAGTAAGCTGTAGTGGCAGTGGACTGCCACACCTGTTGAAGGATTGATGGCCGTTGGAGTACATGAGACCTAAAACGGAGACTGCGAGAAGGCAAACGGAAGTTGGGACGCTCCCTAGCATGATGGGCTGACTTGATAAATGTGGCTAGGAGGATGGCTGGATATTGGATGCGGAAGACGGAGAATCGGGAGCAATGGCGCACAATTGGTGAGGCCAACAGTGGACTTCAATTGGCTAATTGATTATATTTTAGAAGACGAAAACAATCTGTTACTGCAAATGAACGGTAACCACTTAATTTAAATCTTTGAGAATGCCCTAAGACGGAACCGGTCAGGTTCAAAAATAACATTAAACTTTGGAAAAGTACATACAATTGTATTATTGAATATGTGTAGTAGATTCCACCAAGTGCCATCAATCTCCGGTGTAAATTATTAAATAAATATTCCACAACATTCTACACAACGCTATCTAGGCCCATGGTGAGTACAGGTTAATAGTTTGTGTTATGGAATCTAGAATGCGGATAGATATATAGATACTTAGATACTACTTTTTTGTACATAGGTACATAGATATTATACACATACATAACACCCATACCAATGCAAATACCCATATTCATGCAGACAAATATTTGCACTGAGCGGGTATAGGACCCGCGCCTCCTGTGTAACGGTCGCGTTCACTACCACCACGCCACAGAAGCACAGTGAGGAGACAGACATACCTATAACCTTTATGATTGTTACTACCTTATTAATTGAAAATTATTGTCTTATAAGCTATTTCCTCTTCAAATGTTCATGTTTATTGTTATTACAGATTATGTTTAATCTCATAATTGGCCCCCAGCTCGAACTGCACCCTCCGTCGGCAACTCGCACCGAAGTCAATACAAATAAAATAGCAGGAGGCTGAACAATTAATTACTGCGTCCATTGATTGTTAACAGATTAAATATACTTCTGATTATTTTTTTGTCTGTCTGTGGTTCTTATTAATTTGTGTTGGTCATTATTTTAACTGTTTGTTTACTTTTAGGAGGTAGGCTTTTAATAACATGGCAATATTTTCGGCTTAGCTTAGCAGTGAAGAGCAAGGTAAATATGTAAGTATATATCACTTTATTTGCACAACACATGTTACAGAAGGCTTTTTTTATCGTGCGAAATATCCCCATGGATACCGCCCCCCACCCCAGCGGTAGTTATGTCGGACTCAAACCGACTAAAACGACGCCGTCTTCGGGTCTTTGGTTGCCGGAAGCGAGAATGTAAGGAACATTCTCTCGCACCCCGGCAGACCCAGAACCATCTCTTTCGAGATGGCCCCCTTCGGGATGTTACAGAAGGCTGGAAGAAGCGTTGACCTTATATTGTATACAAAGCCTACACCAGAGCCGTCTCCATCAATGAGCAGGTGTACCAGTTAAGAGGAGAGGTTGGGTTAATCCGTGGATATCTTGATGTGGCCGCATACACCTTCTACAACGTGAATAGGGGCACTACTGGCGTTAGATGCGTTAGAATTTTACAGGATATTGAAAGCTATGTAGATAACAGAATCTGCTTCCTAGTACTGTCAGCATTAAATCGATGTTGACTGGCAGGGAACTCAGAAAAATCTGGTGTTAAGATCTTATTAGTATAGTCAGCATCATAAATATCTTGACGACGATTTCTCAAAATGATCTTAAAACTCTCGTATTAAGAGCAAATCAAACAGTTTAATGATTTATATGGTATTATTGCCCGAACTAAAGTCGTCGATTCTTTCCAATACTGCTTAATATCATAGCTTGTTCTGAAAAAATATGCTTAACAAAATAAAATATTGCATAATTATCTAAACTGAAACTATGACTTTTCATTAGTTGAAATTCGCAAAAAAAGTCAAAATATAAACAATCAAATTCAATTCAAATATATAACTTTTTAGAATCCTCACTAAATTTTAAATAACATACATGTAAACGCAACGTAGACCGAGATAAATGCGATATTCTCTTGCACTTCATACATTTGCACTACGCGCTACAGAAGCGTGAAGTCACAATTTTGTACAATTTTGTATGAAGCGTTTACGGGCGGGGCGCGACAAATTGAATTTTTCAAAATCAAATATCTTAAAAACTACACTGACGGACTCATAAACTGCATCAAAGTTCAGGTTTACTCTAAAAGGATTTTTTATAATAAGTATGCAAACTTTTTAGATTAAATTATATAAATATGGAAAGACTGGCTCTTAATCTTAAAAAAAAAAAAAATTTAAAAATAGAACTGCAGTAAAACAAATGAATATAGCCGGGAAAAGAAAATTTACTTGTAGTATCGGATTTGCGTGTTATTTATAGCAAAGTTTTAAATTGATTCTCATTGATTTTTTTTGTTTTGTCAATTGAATTATTGTTACCAGCATAATTGTTGGGTTAGTTTTTTAACACATCGAGAGTTTTTGAACCATAATATGGATACTTCGTCCGAACAAGCGGCACAAATTGTAGCATTGGTGCGGGAGGGCTTGGATCAACGAACGATTGGTAGAAATTTAAATTTAAACCAGTCTACGGTTTCTAGAATATACAGAAGGTTTGTAGAGACAGGTTCTTACAGGAGGAGACGTGGTACAGGCAGAACTCGAGCAACCACAGGTCGTGATGACCGATTTATTGTTATAACTTCCCTGCGAAATCGTGTCCTCACGTCAGTTAACATCAAAACCGAGCTTAATGAAGTGCGTGGAGTAAACGTGTGTGCACGAACAATAAGAAGAAGGTTAAAGGAAGCGGATATCACCCCTTTTAGACCAGCAAATGGTCCAAAGTTGTCTACAGCTCACAGACAAGCTCGCTTAAGATTTGCGCGTCATCACCTGAATTGGACAGAAGAGCAGTGGGCCTCTGTATTGTTCACGGACGAGTGTAGGACATGTTTATATGGTGCAGATGGTCGCAGAAGAGTCTATCGTCGACGTGGGGAGCGATATGCTCAAAGTTGCATTGAGGAGCGTGTTCCTTTTGGAGGCGGTTCATGTATGGTCTGGGGTGGCATATCGATGAACGGGCGAACAGAACTTGTGTTCATAGACATGGTCCGTCAAAACGGTAATAGAGGGGGTTTGACAGCACATCGCTACATAACAGAGATATTAGAAGATCACGTGGTGCCTTACATGGGATGCATAGGCGAAAATTTTACTTTAATGCAGGATAATGCCCGGCCGCATGCAGCTGCACAAGTTCAACATTATTGCGAAGAGGTTGGGATACGTACAATGAATTGGCCAGCACGCAGCCCGGATCTTAATCCCATCGAGCATGTTTGGGACAATTTAAAAAGAGCTGTATATGCGAGAAATCCTTCGCCCACGACAGTGGCAGCACTAAGAACAGCACTTTCAGAAGAATGGGACAATATTCCGCAAGATCTTTTAAAAACCCTTATAAAATCTATGCGGAACCGATTAGAATCCGTAATAAGGGCACGTGGGAGTAATACACCTTATTAAAACACAAATAAACCCTTGCATAAAGTTTGTGTCTATTGTTAAAACCAATTTTTTAATTAAACCAATTTTTCTTAAATTTCTGTTTTTTCTTCAAAAAAAGTCTTAAGGTCTTTTCTAGTACATAAACTTAAACTTAAAGATATGACCCTACGCTGTTTTAAAGTTCACGAACCAATCTAGAGGTTTCAATTTAAATCTGTATAGAAAGTATGCATACTTGGTTAAAATATTTATTTCAAAGTCGTCTATTACTTTGATGCAGTTTATGAGTCCGTCAGTGTATTTGTCGTACGAAAATTTTACTTTTACAGTTCATTTTATTATAAGAAAGTGGTCATTTTTCGAATGTAAAAAAAATATTGTCAAAATAGCCTATTGGTCAACTGGAAGGGGGTGAAAAAATGTAATTAAGATCATTTTGAGCGCTCTCTCTGTTCATCAACATCTTTCTGATGCTGACATGTTCTTCTCTGCTCAAGATCAATCTGGTGCTGACTGTCTACAGATGCAGTCACATCGACATAAAAACTGAAATTTTAAATAAATACACAATTATTTATCCTTAATCCACCAAACCCACTTAAATAAAATTTAGCATTACATGCATAATAAAAACTGTGACGGAAGTTTCAATTTAAGATCCTACATTCTCCATTTTTATTAAAAGAGGGTGACACCAACGAACGGTCTCTATGTTATAAAATATGTAGAAATCCTAAATTCTCCCAAATTCTCTGTAAGAAATATTTTTAATTAGGACGTGTCACCGTCGCGCCGACAGCCAAAGCTGCGAAAGTAGGTAAAGTAACTTACCTTAGTTTTCCTTAACTTACTTACTAACTACTTACTGCTAACTTACTTCAACTTAAGTGACGTTTTCGTGTAGTGTCTATAACTTAAAACTATAAATTAAATTAGCACTTGTGAGCACGTAGATTGTGATTGTAGAATAAAACCACATTATAAAAACGGATATCATCAATGAAAGGAAATCAAATGAATGAAAACTTAACTATTATTCTTATAACATCTTATCTATCTGTCTACCTTATATTTATCTATCTCATTAATATTATATTATTATTCAATTCATTTAATTGAATTTAGTTGAAAATCAAAACATTTATGTTTGCTGGTGAAATCCGATCTATGTTAAAAGCTTCATTTTCTTTTGCAACGCCTAATTTACCATTCTTAATAGAACGGTTTATAAACTCATAATTACTTCACAATGAATTGACTTAAATGTAATATTATAAAGTGATAATAAAGTGGCACTTGAGTACCATTTAATTACTGAGTAATGCCGAATATAATTGAATCATTATCCAAGTTATAATCATTAATAATTCAGAGTTCAAACACGTGCTTGAATTCCGTCTCGAATTTAATGTTTTAATGAATTGCTCTATAGAGAAGCTATGTACCTAGTATGGCAAAGACGTACTTATATCGTATATCGGTAATTTTGGTAAAACACCGTTTTCAGAAACAAAATTTCGGGAAAGTATTTCGTATTTGTCGTAATAGAATTTTTTGAGTTTGAAAACGCCGAGGACATAACATCTGAAAAAAAGACGTTTCGTAATGAAGGAATGAAATATACGAGTATCAACTTTAACACTACATGTAGTTACAGAAAGGTACGATAACGTGGCTAAATTATAACAGTAATATACAGTGGGTTACTGGTAACGAAGATTGCTGATAACTCAACGCATTCCTGGCAGGAGATGTCAGAGGATCTAATATGCTATTATTGAATAACATCACTG
The DNA here is from genome assembly GCA_914829495.1 of Eilema sororculum. Lineage (NCBI taxonomy): Eukaryota > Metazoa > Arthropoda > Insecta > Lepidoptera > Erebidae > Eilema > Eilema sororculum. The sequence goes on along the minus strand of OU618553.1, from coordinate 8,543,016 downwards.
GTATGTTATAAGCTAACCACATTCATGCTTACCTCTCTCCCTCCGTGCTAGGCAGAGACCACAGCCATCTGTTTCTGTTCTTAGGTACTTCACGAGTTTATTTTACTGCCACGAAACCTTTCAAATTATCTTTATTGAAGGCTTATTCGGCATTAAAGCTGACAAAAATGTTGTATACGTCTTCAAAGACTTGATAAGATACTTTGGTGAATAATTCGAGCTTTGATAAAATAACCTGAATTCCCTGCTCATATTTCTTTGGTATTTCGAATACGTCGAGTTAGTACTATATCATAAGTCATAATATTATGTAATATCTACAGTTATCTACCTGTTACATTAAATGCTCAAGTAGGACTTGAACCCACGACCTTTCCCTTACAGGGGGAATGCTTTTCCAACGGAGCTATTGAACCACACCTGAATTACTTTGAATTTCCCTTCTCTTTATATCCGTCTTTAAGGGCGACGGTGGAGCCATCTATCAATTTTCTTACGAACTGTTGAATGATTTTTCAACATTTTTAATCATTACTAGCTGTCCCGGCGAACTTCGTACCGCCAATTTTCCCCTGCACCCGTGGCGTCAGATCCCGTTCCCGCTGCACCATTTAGGGTGATGAAAAATAGATGTTGGCCGATTCTCAGACCTACTCAATATGCTCACAAAATTTCATCAAAATCGGTCAAGCCGTTTCGGAGGAGTATGGCAACGAAAGCTGTGACACGAGAATTTTATATATTAGATAAATCAGTGATAGCACCGTTCCCATATAGGAATAGAGATGGCGTTATAATGTCTCTGAAACTTTTCAATTAAAACTTTTTCACCGTTTGAGTTGTTAGAATTTCTGTAGAACATTCTAGTTTATATTTGAAACTTTGTTCGTCTAGAAACTATCGAGTATGGAATTCGTAAGAAAGACGGCAACGTTTCTACAGAACTGGCTTGCAGTTTTGAATCGATGTTTGTAACTTTGATCAGAACTTGGTCATTGTGTAAAGAAACTTACAACTATGAACTCTGCAGTCGAAATAGGAATTGTAATAATTTAACAGAAACTGTACAGAAAACTGAACATGTTAGAAAGTTGCACCAGTGATTTTTTTTTTATACCTTTTGGCAGTTAAGTTCATGCCAGTTCAGTTAAGTTATACCATTTGAATGGCAGACAAGTTCATGATCCACCTGATGGAAAGTGGTTACCGACTATGGACATATTTTTTTTTTAAATTATTTATTATCAAAAGAGAACATTACATATTTGACTTTATACAGCCAAAAAAAACCACTAAGGTTTGTACTTGTGCTAATACAATACGGTCGCTAACATGCAACAGTCAAATCAGGAAGTCAAAGCATCGAATCGATTTAGATGAAATTTGGTATAAGGGTAGATTAGACCTTGATAAAGGATAACGTTTGGGCTGGATAATTGACATCCACGCAGGCAGAGCCGGCGGCAAAAGCCAGAATTTAATAAATATACGATGAATATTTACACTGTATTTTATTCTCATACGTATTATAAAAACAAGACCCAAATTCGTTCCTGCGTGGAATACTGCTCACATCTCTGGGACGGCTCCGCAAAGTACTTATTAGATGCTCTCGACAGGTTGCAGCGACGTGCGGTCCGCATTATTGGGGATCCTGAGGTCACGAACACCCTCGAGCCTTTGCAGATGCGTAGAGATGTTGCGTCTTGGCAGTTTTCTACCGTCTCTACCATGGTGAATGTTCTGACGAGCTCTTCCAATTAGTCCCACCCTCCCCTTTCCTTCACAGGACGACACGTGCAGGGCTAAGATGTCATCCATTTACGGTGCAGAGTATACCTGCTAGAACCAAGCGTTTCAGTGATTCATTCCTATGCCGCACCACTAAGACCTGGAATTCCCTGCCAGCTCACGTGTTTCCTTCTTCCTACAGTCCCGGGTCCTTTAAGCGGGGCGTGAAAAGGCATCTAATGAGGCCGTCAAGCTGAGTGCCACCACTGTTAACATGGTAAGTGTTTACGATGGTGACCCTCTTTCCGAGACTTTGCCTTTGGCTTAACATCAGGCGAGGTGAAGTCAAATTGACGTGTCCTGTATAAAAAAAAAAAAAAAAAAAAAGGCAAATGTAGGTTATTCATGCATGCGAATTTGAAAATATCAATATGTCCATTTTAAATTTCATACGATTAAACTGCTTGGTTATAAAGCGATACAAAAAATACTAAAGGTACCTATCAAGAAGATAGGCAGTAGTGATTACGAAGCGAAGCAGAAATATTGGAAGCGAAACCGTGAAGGTGTAATTAACCTAAACGGTCGCCTCGCCAACTGTCCGTGCGTCGAGTGTTACGGGTTCGACACCCAAATGGGGCAATTAATTCTTGCTCTCGGTTAACGGGAACAAAGTACCGTTTCTGTGAATTGTACATTCGACAAAGGACGGTGTACATGAACACTTGTACACATACAACTTTAAATGAAAAGGTCTGTACTTAAATTGTACATAAACGTATGTTATAAACGTTAAAATTCGTGTCAATCCCATACATTCATAATTGTAATCTACAATACGCTGGCCACCGAATGCCCTGAGGAGGGCCAGACTATTAGGGATGGGCCTAGGTCAGCCGGGGTGCGAGGAATATGTTGAAGACACCTCCGGCCTAGCACTACGACCCACAGATGGCGTGCGGTTTTGGTCGATTCGGCCACTTGTCTAGGGAAGCTGAGACTTTACTTTCAGCTTACTATCAGGTAAATGTTCTACAACATTCTACATGACGCTATCTAGATCCATACATAGAACACCCAGACCAATGCAAAGACAGAAACAATGTAGAAATTTGATGGCACAAATTTGTCACTAATTTCGACCGGGTTGGTACCACCGTGCACAAGTGCGAAAAACCCTCCATAGTAATCCAGTTTCGGATGGATTGCGTTCAGGGATCAAAAGTGCATAGCCGGGCCGAGGTGATGGTGGTCGCAGCACTAGTGGGACCGGTGGGTTTTGACGCGGGGCGCCGCGCCGAACAGGGAGACCTGTAGAAACGGTGGTGCCGCTGGCCGCCCGCGGCATAGTACAGGGGCCCAACTGGGACTAACCACCCTGGAAGGCTGCCCCACCAGGTCGCGCATAATCCCGATATGGCTCGTCGTGCCGGTTGGCGACCGGATGGGAGCCCGGCGACCATATTCGGGGGGGTACGGGGGCCCTTCCGTTCGGCGCGTCGGCTCTCGTCATGCCGTCACAATCATAGACAAAACCAATGGCCTATGTATTGTCACACGGTGCTGCGGCGATAATCACCTCTTTTTCACGCCTTCCCATCCATTCCTTTCCATTTACCATGACAGCGCACCAAAAAGATAGAGTCAGAACAGCGGCTAAAGAGTCTCCCACAACACGACTATTTGAGGTGGAGTCCACGAACATCTGTGGGCTCCATACAAACCTCAACGCCGTCCACCATCACCTGGAGACGGCGAAACCAGCAATGCTGTTTCTGACGGAGACACAAATACGCCGCCCTGACGACACGACCTACCTGCTTTACCCCGGCTATGTTATCGAGGAAAATTTCCGAGCAAAAGCCGGGGTGTGCGTGTTTGTTAGGGCGGATATTTGCTGTCGCCGTTTGCGCTGTCTAGAGGACCCATCCTTCTCCATCCTGTGGGTACACGTAGACCATGGCTCCGCGAGTCAGATCTATGTGTGCCTTTACCGCTCCCATACGGGAGATGCAGAGGTAACTCGACTCTTTGAATACCTGAGTCAGGCGGCAGATGATGCGCAGGAGCGGTTTCCGAACGCCGAATTGGTGTTTTTGGGGGATTTTAACGCCCACCACGAGATCTGATTGGGCTCCGCCAAAACAGACCATGCGGGAAGAGCCACTCACACATTTGCCCTGGCGCATGACCTGACTCAATTCCATAGTCCGGCATAGAGCCCTCTCTGCTAGACCTTCTGTTGACGAGTCGCCCGGACCAGTACAGTGTCTCGATGAGTGCCGCTTTAGGTAAGTCCGACCACTGTCTGGTCCGCTCCACCGTGCCCATTGTAGCGCACCCACGACCCGTGCAGGGGAAGAGGCGTCTTTGGCACTACTCGTCAGCGGACTGGGATGGACTACGCGACTATTATGCGTCCATCCCGTGGGTTGAACGCTGCTTTGAGGGTAAGAACCCATCTGAGAGCGCTACTGCTGTCGCCGGTGAGATCGGTGTGGGTATGGAATACTATATCCCATACACCGATGTCACCGGAGTCCGCGGAGCGCGTCCGTGGTTCGGGCGCGAGTGCGCGGAGGCTGTTGAACATAAACAGTCTGCGTACCGCGCCTGGGTGCGGGCGCGCGCCACATGCGATCCCAACGTGGGTCACTTCAAGGCGGCGTACAACAGAGCCACAAAGGTTTGCAAGAGGGCTTACGTCAGGGCGGATGCCCAGCGCATAGCACGGCTGGGCCAAGAGCTAGTGGCGCATCCCACGGGTAGCCGTGGCTACTGGCGACTGGCCAAAGCCGTGCAAGCTAACTTCTGCCAGCCCTCGCTGCCCCCGCTGAGCAACCCCGATGGATCTCTGGCCCATGAGCCGCAAGAGAAAGCAAATTTGCTGGTAAATCTCTTCGCGGCCAACTCCCGAGTCGATGATTGTGGTATGCAACCACGGACAATGCCCCCTGGTGACCACGCAATGCCTGATATCCATATCAGGCAACGCGATGTCCGTGCAGTACTGCAATCACTCGATGTCCGGAAAGCCAGTGGTCCTGATGGTATTCCAGCGGTTGTACTTAAAAAATGTGCAGCGGAGTTATCTCCTATGCTAACGCGGCTGTACCGACTGTCCTACAGTTCGGGTATAGTGCCTTCGGCTTGGAAGGAGGCGAATGTCCAGCCGATCCCCAAGAAGGGGGATCGCTCGGACCCAGCCAACTATCGACCCATAGCCGTCACCTCAGTGCTGTGCAAGGTGTTCGAGCACATTATTAACACACAGCTCATGCGCCACCTAGAGGATCACTCCTTGCTTAGTGACCGGCAATACGGTTTTAGACCGAAACGGTCAACGGGTGATCTTCTGGCGTACGTGACCCACCTTTGGGGTGAGGCTATGGAAAAGCACGGCGAGTCACTGGCAATTAGTCTTGACATTGCCAAGGCTTTCGATAGGGTATGGCACAAATCGCTTCTTTCCAAGCTACCAGCCTTTGGCCTGCCTCCCAGACTGTGCAACTGGGTTGCAAGCTTCCTGCGGGGGCGCCGTATTCGCGTCCTTTGTGATGGACGAGCTTCGGAGTTCTTGCAGGTAAATGCTGGCGTGCCGCAGGGTTCCGTCTTATCTCCCACTCTCTTTCTTCTGCATATCAATGATATGCTCTCTAACGGTAGCATTCATTGCTATGCAGACGACAGCACCTTGCACGGGAGTTATTACGCAAATCCTGCGGCCAAGCAGTCTGATATCGCGGAAAAAAGGCAGCTTCTTGTCACTGAGCTGGACCGGATTCTGGACCACATTTCTCAATGGGGCGCTAGGAACCTGGTCGAGTTCAATGCCAAGAAGACCCAGGCATGTGCGTTTACAGCAAAAGTATCTCCTTTCCTACCCCTTCCAACTCTTCAGAACACACCACTGCCACTGCAGGATCACCTCAATATCCTCGGTATGGATGTTCGCTGCAAACTGAATAACAAAAACTATATCGAGAGTATCATCAAATCAGCCTCGCGTAAACTCGGAGTCCTGAACAGAGTGAGACGTTTTTTCACGCCGGAACAGCGGTGTCTTCTATACAAAACCCAAATTCGTTCCTGCGTGGAATACTGCTCACATCTCTGGGACGGCTTCGCAAAGCACTTACTAGATGCTCTCGACAGGTTGCAGCGACGTGCGGTCCGCATTATTGGGAATCCTGAGGTCACGAACACCCTCGAGCCTTTGCAGATGCGTAGAGATGTTGCGTCTTTGGCAGTTTTCTACCGTCTCTACCATGGTGAATGTTCTGATGAGCTCTTCCAATTAGTCCCACCCTCTCCTTTCCTACACAGGACGACACGTGCAGGGCTAAGATGCCATTCATTTACGGTGCAGAGTATACCTGCTAGAACCAAGCGTTTCAGTGACTCATTCCTATGTCACACCATTAAGACCTGGAACTCCCTGCCAGCTCACGTGTTTCCCTCTTCCTACAGTCCCGGGTCCTTTAAGCGGGGCGTGAAAAGGCATCTAATGAGGCCGTCAAGCTGAGTGCCACCACTGTTAACATGGTACATGTTTCCGATGGTGACCCTCTTTCCGAGACTTCGCCTTTAGCTTAACGTCAGGCGAGGTGAAGTCAAATTGACGTGTCCTATATAAAAAAAAAAAAAAAAAAAAACATGTACCCCCTGCGTGGCATCTTCTACTACCACTACACCACAGAGGCCGACATGTCATATTGACGTGTCCAAGAAAAAGAAACAGCAATATTATGTTTTGAGGATGTGAAGATTATTCTAACTGATGAGGAAATTTCGTAATCTTTCTTTTCAAAGTTGGAAGGTCAGACGGCAGTCTCTCCTGTAAAAGTCAATATGAGGAGAAAAAACACCAGGTGTAGTAGCACAGAATAGATAGTAGTGCAGTTCCCGGGCACCAAAGGCCAGGGTTTTGGGTACGGCCGGGATTAACTGGATAATGATGATGATAAAAAATACATTGAATGAGAGTACATGGCTCTCCACGTTAACTTCGTGGTTCTCACGTGTTTAATCGTATTCAAATATGTTTACGGACTTTACGGGAATTAACGGGACCATACCAGATTTATGATACTTATGATATGACATAAATCATGCATACATTAGTATAAGATACCTAAACATTTAACAAACATACATATTTATATGCCGTCGCACTATATTTCCGCAACTTGTAGCGGTAGCCTAGTGGTATGAGTGATGGACTGCTGAGACGAGGTCTCGGGTTCGATCCCAGGTTTACCATGGCACACACCAATGACTTTTCGATGCTTTTCGAAGTTGTGTGTATTTATCGCAGGTTTATAAGTGCCCGGTTAATGGCAATAGGCTCGCCACCTATTACATTGGGGACGTAAACATAAACTGGCGAAATGTGGATGCTAGCACCTCTGCCTACCCCTTCGGGGAATACAGGCGTGAGTTTATGTTATGTTATGTAGCGGTAGTTCAAATACATCGGAAATGATTAAAAAATAAAAAAAACTCGACTAACGCTGAAAAGATCGAAATAGCTTTGATAGCAGGCGGTACCCATTTGCCAATCATAAACCGAAAGAAAAAATAATGGGTACCGCCTGATATCAAATTTATTTCGATCTTTTCAGTGTCAGTCAGGTTTTTTATTTTATATTCATTTGTTTTATTTTATACTTTTTACCTAAGATATAGTGCGTCAAGAAAGTCGTGAAATTAATGTTGAAGGAACTAATATTTTTCATTGTATTTGCAACACTCAATAACTGTCAAACTGAGTTTTCAGCTGTCATTCCTTGTTTTGTTGTGGATATGTTTCGTATATCTTTTGCGTTCATTTAATTTATTTACGTCTAGTAAGAATATCTCTCTCTGGAACTTAAGAGCTACGCTCTTGTCGGTGGAGTAATCGCCACTCTTCTCTCTGCTCCGCCAATCCTTTCACCTCCTGATACGATGTGACTTGTATCTTTTCCTTTATCTGTGCCATAAATGTTCCTCTTGGCCTACCTCTTCCTCTCTTTCCTTCTACCTTCCCCTCTATGATGTTTCTTATGAACAAGTCATGTCTTATCAGGTGGCCAATCATCTTTCCTCTTCGGTTCTCGATTATTCTCAATAAAGATCTTCCCTCTTGGACCCTATTTAGTACTCTTTCGTTCGTCATCTTTTCTGTCCAGCTTATCCCCTCCATTCTTCTCCAGCACCACATTTCGAACGCTTCCAGCCTGTCTCTGTCCCCCTTTGTCATTATCCATGTCTCACATCCATAGAGTGCAATGCTCCAAACATAAGTTTTTATGAATCTTTTCCTTATTAATAATGAAATATTTTTTGTCTTGAGTAAATGCTTCTTGTTGTTGAATGCTTGCTTAGCTATTGCAATTCTGGCCACTATATCCTGTGCACACCGCGAGTCACTGTTCAAAATACTACCGAGGTACCTAAAACTATCCACTTGCTCTAAGTTGTTGTTATTTAGTACAATAGGTCTCTGTATCGATGGATGTTTTGAAGTTATCATGGTTTTAGTTTTCTTACTGTTAATTTTTAGTCGGTATTTTAGAAAAACATTGCCCACCGTGCTCATCAGGTCCTGTAACTCATTGCCGCTTTCTGCTAGAGCAGCAATGTCATCTGCAAATCTAATAAATTTAATACTTTCCCCATTGAATTTAACCCCCCCACTAGAACTCTCTTTAATTTCTCTAATAGCATTCTCTATGAATATGTTGAAAATAAGTGGTGATAGAGGACATCCCTGTCTTACGCCCTGGCGGATTCTTGCTGTTGCCCTTTCTCCATTAACTTCAATCAATGTTTCCTGTTCCCTGTATAGTTCCATAATGATCCTTCTATCTCTATAGTCTACCCCCGCTTCTTGAAGTGCCTTCATCATGAGCTTCCAGTCCACTTTGTCGAATGCCTTCTCCAGGTCAATAAATGCTATATGTGTATCCAATCCCAATTCCATCCTTCTGTCCACAATTAGTCTCAATGCCAGTATAGCCTCTCTTGTACCTTTCTTTTGTCTAAAGCCATACTGATCATCTCCTACTACTTCTTCCACTTTGGTTCTTAGCCTGTTTTGCATTATTTTTAGTAGTATTTTTGAGACCTGGGAAATGAGGTGCGGTGTTCCTCACATTTGAGTGTATTTAATTTTTTAGGCAGTGTGACAGTTTTGCTCACTTTAAAATCGTTTGGCACTTTTCCTTCAGCGTACATGCATTGAGTCATTTGGAACAATTCATCATGCATTGATGGACAAACGGCACATTTTATTAGTTCAATTGGTATCCCATCCGTTCCCGTCGCCTTCCCGTTCTTTATACTGTTCAGAGCTATATCAAACTCTCTTCTCAAAATAGGTGGTCCCAGTTCATTCTTATCTATCTCACTTTCCCTCTCCATATCATCCTCCGTCATTCCTTCCCCCTCATAAAGCTTCTCAATATACCTCCTCCATCGTTCCACGATATCTCTACTATCCATTTCTAAATGTCCTGATTCGTTCAGTATAGCGGTACTCTTAGGTTTGTGTACCTTTGCTAGTTTATTAATTATGTTATATGCCTTGTCAATCTTTCCTTCCCTCATGTGTTTATCTATATTATCACAGTCATTTTTTAAATCCTTTTCTCTGTATTCTCTGCATTTTAATGTTATTCTATTGGTCAGTTTCTTATATTAATTTTTACTGTAGTCATCATTCCTACTTCGTAATTTTCTTCTTTCCACCATCATATCCATAATTTCCCTATCACTTCTTTCTTGGTACTATTTTCTCCCTTTGCAAGCACTCCTCTGCAGAAGTATTTATTATAGTTTTAAAGTTGTTCCATCTACTATCTATATCTGACTCTGTATAAATCCTATTTTCTTTACTTAATGCTAATCTATCGCCTATCATATTACTATATTGCACTCTGTTATTGCATTGAAGTTTACTTAAATCTATTTTCTTTGGTATATTTTTCCTCTTCTGTTTTCTAATATTAAAACTAAATTTAGCAATCAATAGGTTATGGTCTGTATGTAAATCTGCACCTGGTAAGGTTTTGCATGCTTTCACCTGTGCCCTGTAGTTTGTGTGTATTAGTTGTGAGAGACATGTCGTATTCAAAGTATTTCAGGGATATAGTATGATATACGGCGGGATTTCAAACCGGCAAGCTGGTTTCTGATTTGGAGGATATTTATGGCCAAACAGCTAAATAAGCCAGTACGTACATATATTTTAATGTTAAACACGGTATGGGAAGTGTAATCTATTAAAAATTATGTGTATTAAGTGAACATTTTATTTTTCAAAGCATTGTTTTCATTTGTCGTGGTTGACTCATTACTCTACGATTTTAAGAAATCGTAGTACGACGCTTCGACGTTTTTGAACAGTCTTGATCCATTTTGTATTAACCACTGAGGCCCTTTGGACTACTAAAAAATTACACGGTATATACAGCTGTATTTATCCAGTACCGTACGTTTTTATTTGTTTCAGATTTTCAAAAGCACATTTCAAGACATATTTCAGTATGTGATTATATATCCAGTGAGTCAGAAACTATCGCGGATAAATTATGCAGGAGGTTTAAGCAGCATTTTGGGTGTTCAATACTCACTCCAATAAGTTAATGTTCTAAAAGATTATAATTATATTATATTATAATACGTACTACATCTTTTGTTTTCATTGTTTAATACTTTATAACGTCTGTAAAAAAATCGACTGTCTAGCTATCACGGTTCATGAGACGAACAGGTGGGCTTTGGCTGAGGTATTGCTCGGGACATGTTTCTTGGACCTAAAATATGCTCAAACCACATTTCACACCCACGGTACCCATGGCCATACTCCTGGTGGTACCGTGGGTCTAATAAAGTTAAAGTGAACCACTGAGTAAGCGATTCTGTGACCAGAGCAGTGGTGGAAGAGCTCCAAACAATTCGTTTATCTCGCAGCTTAGATTCAAAATAGTGTCCCGAGGCATATCGTAAAAACGTCCGACACGGCGTGTCCCTGTTATACTCATTTATCGGGGTGTAAGGTTAACGGCATTTCCCTCACACCCCAGTTAACTTTGAGCCATATACGGGTTTAAGATGGCCCTCTTGGGTGTCCTCATCTAACCTCTATACCCGCTGCTAGTCACAGGGACCCCTGGCGAGTCTCCTAGCAGCTCTCTATAGGGCTGGTCCCTCCGCGGCGGTCAATTGCAGTAAGTGGTAGCGTCTCCCATGTGCTGAGTAAGAGAGTGAAGTATTGCCATTAGCGTTGTACAGGTTGCATCGAATGGAGGCTTCGGATCACGCGCACCAAATTTAATATAATATCTGTGCTTCTAAATCCCGTGTGCTTGTCTGCCACCTGAGTGATTTGACAACCATGACTTCTAAACTCAATCACTCCGCACTCCATTATGGCTTAGGTGAAGACTCACCCTATAAAAATCTCAGCTATAGCTGAGTTGCCACTTTTTGAAATCGTTAGTGGTTCTTTCGATTAGTTGTTAAATATATTATTTTCAAAAGTTAATATCTAAATGTTGCTGCAAGCCAAGCCAAATGGTTGCAGCCATTTAAAAAGAATAAAACGACTATTCTGTAGTTAAGTAGGTACCTATACATAATTTTCTAGCTTGAATTTTAATTTATCTCTAAAGTTTGCGCCATTAGTGCCTAAATAAAGTGAATGAAATAATTGCCGTATTTTTTTCACTTTTATTCACCTACTAGCCTACTATCGTAATGAAATCATACCATAAAAAGCAACAGATCAAGTCTGTTTAGTTATAGTATGACAGGGATACCAGATTAAGCGCAGCAGCGCCACCCTCAATTTTCACGACTTTCTTGACGGGCTATATGACCATGTATATCCTTGAGGTTGTAATCTCCTTCTAATTTCCTTCATTTCATTCGATTTTTTCATGCCATTTTGATTTTCTCGAAATTTGAATATACCTGGTGTCACACTCTCACAGTCACGGCGAATCAAATGACACCTGTCATATCCAAATTCGTCAAGCCTGTCAAGCTGTAGGCCGTGCCAAATAAATGGACATACATACATACATAGTCTCGAAGAACATTATCCTCCTTCCTTCGGCAGTCGGGTAAAATGAAATGCTTATGTGGGACTTGAACCCACGACCTTACACTTACAGGGGCAATGCTATAAAAATTCATTCAAATTGTAGCGATAGTGTTATAGATACGGATAGATACGGATACCATTCAGTGCAAATGTTTGGTCTGTAACCTAAATGTATTTACAAAATCAATCAATCAATTAGCCCACTACACTCCACAATGTGTCTAACTATGTATATTTATTTTTTATTTATTTATTTATAAAACTTCATGCACAAGTACATAGGCGGACTTAATGCCATAGGCATTCTCTACCAGTCAACCAAAGGTGGTGCAGAGAAAGACTCAGTAGGTGCATTATTAAAGTAACATTTGTATTGAGAAAGCGTACCGAATAATTTTAGGGAGTGACACTATAGGTGCACTGCCATGAGGCATGTATACCAACATACCTCACGACAGGCATGCACCTATAATGTCTGGTATAGGATACATATAAGTAAACCATATAAGTAAAACATATAAGTATATCTGTATTCTAAAACCCAAATTATCACGATATTGTAGATTCGTCCATACAATGATGTTCCTTTAACTCTTACGTCAACTCTTTTTCATTATCATAAATATTTTCATTTTTATTACCTACAGCTAAGGTGGTCTGTATTTCATTGCAACCATAACTTTGTAGCTTCGATGGAAATGAGTAGTAGAACGGTAGAATGGTTGTCCATATATCAGTTTTAACTTAACATTTCATAGCTGTTGACATCTCAATTGCAATAGATGTTAATAGATGTAAATACAGCTGTTTATGTTGGAAATAATATAGTCATCAAGAACATATATTGCTACTTAAAGCTGTTACTATAAACGTATTATGATGAAAGTCCGCAAGACGAAGTGTAAGGAGAAAACCTCTGAGTGTAATAAGGTTCCGTGTCTCGTGATGAGATATATACTTAGTTCTTTTGTTAATTGTTTTTTTTTCTCTTATTTGTTAATAATGTAAAGGATATTTTTATTTATAAATGTCGTATCTGGTGCATAGGAGTCCAGGACACTGGCCGCATTTACGCGCTGGATCGTAATAGCTAATCTTTGCACCAGGTACTTTCTCCTTTATTCTTGAAATAATTATTTTAGAAGTTTTATTGTACATATTATTCAATCAGGGGTGCAAAATACTGACTACATTCAACGAATAGACACAGGTAAAATGGACTTTAAAAAAACAATTAAAACCTTTGTTTCTCACTTCACATATATTATATGGAAGTATTTATAAGTCAGTTAGTGAAATTTCACTGAATAACTAATATAAGATCATAAATGTAGATATTGCAGCATAATGGTTATTTAAGAAGTCATAAGTTACCTGATTGTTTTTTCGTTTTGAATTTTCCACACACATTTCAGCACCTAAAACCCACTGTGTACTTTGTATTATATATATTTATAATGTACATTATGTATGACACTTGATTTCTGTGCAGCTGTTAGTCCTATAAAGAACAAAGAAAACTACATACTTAAGTAGGTACATTCAAACAAACATACCTCCTCGCGAAAATCATTACCCTCGCTCGAAAGCACTGCACAATAGATTTTTAAAAAGATGGTTCAAAAAAGCTTTATTTAATAGCCATCCGGTTGCATGGTTCGAGCACTGAACCCTAAAAGCAATAGATTAAAATATGATATCACGATCGGTCGGCTTTTATCCAACGTTTACACCGAAGATGCCCGTCCTAATTATTGAATAATGGAGTGTAGCCTGTGTAAGTGAATTGGATAACTTAATCTCAAATTCTGGTGGGTGGGATTTGGGAAATAATCCGAAGATTCTCTGAGCCGTCATCACGATTGAATTACGTGATTTCGTCTTTGAAGTGGGTTTATTATATTTTTATGTAGTAGGAGCAGTATTATTAATTTTTATTAATGTATTAGAACTAACTGCGGTAGTGAGGGTAATGATTATACCCGCATATAGGCCTCTGTGGACCTATAAGACTGGTTTTGCTGTGTGATGTTAATTGAAAGGTAATCATATCTCCTGAGCTTTATAGGGTACAAAAACTATACGAAGCAATTTTGGCATAAAAAGGTAGGGAATATTCATATCATAGTAATAATCCTTAAGTACCTAGCTAGTTAAGAACTTAGCGTAAATTTATTGCGAAATTTATAAAATGTAGGTATACCTATAATATTACATGAGTACAGGTATATTAGCTTGGAGAATTTTTTGCGTTTGTAGTAGTGTACCTATGGTCAGCAAATAAGTTGTCGTTTGCTCAAGGACGTGAAATTGAATGTTTTTTTTTTTTTATAAAGTCAAAACCTTTTTCTTTAAAATAAAAACTTGTTTTTTATTGAAAACAAAAATCAGAGTGTTGCTAGGGATAAGTATAAAATTAAATAGTAATGTTAGGATATCGAAACATTTTTGTATAGGCCAGAATTATATAGTGGAAACGCGCTCTAAGATCTGAGTAATATACACACCACTACATATGCAAAAATTTCTCGAGACTAATTTCACTGTATGTAAATAAGTATTTGATTGCAACCGTGAATATGCAATACTAAATGTAAATATCTAATACATAAGTAGCTCTGGTTTAAATTAATTATAAATTGTGCAAGTTTTGCATAGGAAAACTTATTTAACACCTATTAACAGCATTAGTATGATAATAATATAGTCTATTGCGATCATAAATTTATCAGATTTTGACGTAAATTGTGCCGAAGATAGAGGTGTCCACAGTGTTTATTACTATATTAATTGACTATCATTAATTGCCATGCAGTAGTAAAACAGTAGTTACTACAAAATTAAATCGTGTATTAGCATTTTCGATTTCGATCGATTTTGTCATAAATATTCATAGTAACGCCAAGGTATCTGATAAGTAATACTAGCCACTCATGTCTTCAGGTAGGTATCCATTCTTAGCACAAGGAGACCTCTCCGTGCCTAAGAGAGCACGCTAAAGCTAAGCGTCCACCTACCCGCAGCGCACGCAGCGTATCAAACGGATTTCACACAGCGTCCACCTGATCAGCAGTGATTGCATCTTCGCCGTTACTTCCAGCAACCATCCGGATTGCCAACGCCATTTTATAGTAAGCGCACGTGCGAAATGTGTCAGTGTCATAGTGTCGATAGGGTATGGATGATTCTCAAAATGCTAATGGCGGAATCCGCACGGTGCGCGTCCACCTGAACTGGCATTCCGAATGACGTTATCGGCACACATTGCAGCGCCGGCATTGTCGATGAGCAGATTTGTGGAATCCGTACGATGCGGACAAGTGAATGCACTTGTTCGACTTCCTATTGAAAGAATAATAATCCGTTGCGTGCGGTGCGGGTCGCGTCACCAGCTTTTTCACACCCCACGTAAAGTATTAGGAATTGTAAGAAGAAGGAAACATTTGGTTACATGAGTATGGCACTCCTGATATTGTACACGTTCATAGCCAACTGTAGGTAAAAGAAAAGAAAGAAAGAAAGAAAATATTTTTTATTTCGCTTGGCAGTACCACTTAAACATATCATGCAACATAATATAAATTCCTTACTTTAACTGTAACATACAAGTCTACATAGACTTGGGATACACACTTAACTCTAGGAACCGTGAAATTGCCACACACTGCCAAGTAGAAATAAACGGCCGCCTCTCAGCTTAATGCTGTCCGCGTTGTAGTGCAGGCGGACAGCGCTGGTTTTCAGAGACGGCCGTAGGTATGATGTATGCTTGTCTGCCACCTAATGGTATAAAAACCCGTTTGAGGGGATATTACAATTCTTAATTGTCCGTTCAATCCAGACCAACAAAGATACAGTAAAGATACTTCGCATTAAACTTACCTAAGGACAAATATAGAACAAAAGTTAAGAACAAATAAAAAAGTTAACCACTTGCTCCTATCTGAGGGCCAATTTATTTGTTTAACGCTTGCAACTTTGCCCACATTCATCAATGTTTCAGAACAATTAATGAGAACTCTCGTTTGTATCAAACCACATCAATAAATTTATTGTTGTTCAGCTTGATCGCTGAATCAATCAATTTACTTTAGATTTATAAAATTTATCATATCATTGTGTGTTATAATTTAATTATAACACATAATGATTTAAATGAAATTGAAACAAACAGTGGGATATACCTACCCACTGTTTGTTTCAAAATTCCCTATGAGTTTAAATCGAGAAAAAGCAACTGCCAGGACTTTCTCTAGAAGGAATATTCCGCTCCTAGATGTATGTTTATAAGAATTTTCCAGTTCATTTACTAGTTAGGAGTAGGTACCCCGACATGACGAAATAGAACCAAAATATTACGATGAATTTAAAACGAGAAGGTTAAGCAATACTTTAAATTGTTTACTTTTTGAAGGATTTGATTGTCTAACTTTTAAACTCTCGCGTTCCATAATCCATACTAATATTATAAATGCGAAAGTAACTCTGTCTATCTGCCTGTCTGTCTGTATTTTACGCTTTCACGACTAAACCACTGAACCGATTTTGATGAAATTTGGTATAGGGGTAGATTAGACCATGAGAAAGGACATAGGCTATGTTTGGTCGCGATAACCGACATCCACGCGGGCGGAGCCGCGGGCAAAAGCTAGTATACTATAATTATAACGGGAATTAACACGATCATGGTATAGGTTTAATAAATGGTGTCGGATATCCGGCTCGAAGGACCATGAAATTGCTTTGTATTATGGTTGACTCTACACAACTCCAACTCTTGGTTTGTTTGATATATTTTGGTATAAAAGGTATTGGTGAAATAAGAGTAAGTTTAAGGAAAGTATCTATATTCACTCACTAGTAGTTTACATGGCGAAAGCAATATATTGAGAAAGTGCGGGTAGATGAAGAACCTACTACCTCATGGACTCGAAGACGGCGGGCGTGCACTACTGCGCCAGTCAGCCTGTGACCACGGCCGGTGTAACCTAGTCGAAACGTCAGGCAAATCAATGGTATGTACCTATACCATGATCTTGTTAATTCCCGTTATAATTATAGGATTTGATTGTGTTGGGTATTTTTTTAAAGATGAATAAGATTAGTGTTACCAATCTAACATGTTCACTACTGTATTGATTCACGTTCTTTTGCTATCTATATTTCGTCTTTATTTGCTTTGTATATACAAGACAAAACTAAAACAACAATGTACATTCTTATTTTCTTCCACAACTCTATTATTAGTTAAGAGTCATAACTAACACTAGAGTTACTTACGACCGGAGCACACTAGCTACTTTTAGTATCAGCGAATATTTCCTTCGCACGGTCGCTGCATTTATATCGCGCGATTTGGCGTCTGTCAATAACTGCATTCCTTTTTACGACTGTGGGACTGGTCGGATACGATTATGTGCGCACTGTAGCGTTCATCTGGCCGCTAGCGGCTAGAAACTTTATCGTGACGACTAGGTTTTCTATTGTATACCCGATGATGAATTCAAGAAAGAGCTGAAAAGTTGCTCACGAACGAATTCAGAACTTGATCGTAAAGAGTAGAGAGTAGAGGATGCACACCGGTTTATAAAGGTTGGCAATTATAATATTTGTAGGATAAAATACTTATTTATCAAAAAATAACTAAAAAAAGATTCCAAAACTTGTGAGCCATCATACAGAATAAATGCCATGACGCCCTGAGGACATCGCTACGGTATTTTTGGAGAATTACGAGACGCTTTGTACAGATCACGTACGCATGCCGTAATGAGCCATTACAGAATATGTGTAGATCCTTCTAAAATAACAATACAATTTTAATGTATTAGAATCTGTTTATATTATTGTCATAGCGAAATGAAGGGTACTGGAAGTCCCACGACACAAGGAATCTTAGTGTGGGATTTTGGGAGCGATTTAATTGTATACATTCGTTTATTTGACATTTTTTTTTAAATTAATATTATTACTTCCAAGATTTATCGTTAGTAATGGGTGAAACTTATAAAAAGATTGGGAATTTATCGTATAGCGTACAAACTAACCCATATTAACCATGAACCTGTAATGCATACTTTATCAATTCAATCATCCTGTCCGGAGTTCTGCTATCGATTAGCAAAATCTAAACCCAACCCGCGCCTTACCCTTGAAACCAAATAGCGTTTAATTATAATGTAGGCCTGTCTACTAGGGCCTTTATAATTAAATTCCCAAGCATAAGGACTCATCGTCGCTTATTTAAAAAAATAATTATGTGCGCCCATTCCATTTTAATTGTGTGTGTTTTACGATCCATGTAAGTTTCTTTTATGGATTTATTGTTTAGTAAGTTATTAGCCTGTAATAACTTATTTTAGAAGGTAATGATAGCTACGAAAATAAATTGAAATTATTAATAGTTTTTAATTGAATTTGTTTATAGTCCTACTTGGTGCTCAGTCCAAAATTTTTCTTTCTGTTTTCCTTCTCCACCTCGCACGACCTTGGACCTCGATCCCTAAATGAACGGTATAACCTTACCTCTTTTTTTATCTAGGACACGTCAATTTGACTTCACCTCGCCTGATGTTAAGCTAAAGGCAAAGTCTCGGAGAGAGGGTCACCATCGGAAACATGTACCATGTTAACAGTGGTGGCACTCAGCTTGAAGGCCCAATTAGATGCCTTTTCACGCCCCGCTTAAAGGACTCGGGACTGTAGGAAGAAGGAAAGACGTGAGCTGGCAGTGAGTTCCAGGTCTTAGTCGTGCGGCATAGGAATGAGTCACTGAAACGCTTGGTTCTAGCAGGTATACTCTGCACCATATATGGATGGCATCTTAGCCCTGCACGTGTCGTCCTGTGAAGGAAAGGAGAGGGTGGGACCAATTGGAAGAGCTCGTCAGAACATTCACCATGGTAGAGACGGTAGAACGATAGAATGCCTCAACAGTTGCTCCCAGAAAAGTCTGATACATCAGTCAACAACCCCAAAATGACCGCGGGCTTCAAACTGCAAAATTTGGACGGAAAAGGTGATCATGACAGAGACATTCATATGACAAACTAACTTAAAAGTCTTGTAACAATATTTTTTTCGTTTTCTAATTAAATTTCCCGAGAAAGGTAATATGTAATCACTTACTGTCAACGAAAAAAAACCTAAAAACGAATATTAATTATGATAATGGTTATTTCTTCCGCAGTAATCTCCGCTTGTCGCGGGCAATTACTAATAAATCATATTCGATTCGTCTTTTAACACAACTATTTATTACTAAACTATGATCTGGCATCAGAAACACTGCTTAGTAGCTGTAAATTGTAGTGTTACTGTTAAATTTTAGGGATATTCCGGTTCCTAGCCCGGGAGTCACGGTACCTATATGGTTTGCAGTTAAGCCTTTTTATCATACATAGTCTAGTCATCCTAAATCGCGGGTCAATTTGCAATAATGTTTGGTGAATTTGAGCTCGTCCACAACCATAGTACCTACCCCGTGCTATCCTAAGCACATTGTAGGTCCCGTGTAGTACTACGGGTATAACTGTGAAATTCTGTGCGTTTTCTGGACACAGAGGATGTCACAGTGCGTTCTTTTACATAGTTCTGCAAGGATGGACGACTTGTTTGCCAAGAAACCCTCTATGTTAATGGATGTTACCTGGAAGGTACTGCTGAGATCTCCTGGGTTAGCTCTGAGAAGAGCTGTTTGTCTGTTCGTCGCCATTGTGGTGGGAGGATTAATCACCTAGACTCTGCGTTACCGAGTGCTAGATGTCCAGAGTTTGCAAGTTCGCTTTATTGACGTCGCTCCTGGAGGCTCCTCTCGTGTGATATTGCGTTCTTCCCATCTCGAGTCATCTTATCGCTATTTCTACTTTGCTTCTTTCTTTATCCGTAAGTAGATTTCGGTTACAGAAATGTGTTGGTTACCAGTGGAGTAGAATAGAACAACCCCATCTCTTCCTGTGGGTGTGGTAAAAGGCGACTAAGGGATAGGGCTGTTCTCCATCCAACAGTAAACATACAGCTCTAGAAAAATTGCCCGCTAGATGGCAATTGGCTCGCCCCCTATTACGTGGGACAGAAAATCATAGTTGGCGAAACGTGAATGTTAATACACCTCTGCCTAACCTTTCAGGGATTTGTAGGCGTAAGTATTATGTAGTAAGGTACGTGTGTATGTAAATGTGAGATATTAAAAGTATAGTGGAAGTAGATCTACGGTGACATCACATCATTCTACACAACTTTTCATCATATTATGCCTTTACTACGCGATTGTACCACAACCACAGGGACCAGAGTAAATGATAAAATTCAATAATAATTTAATTTTATAATAGATCAGGGGACGAGTGGGCACCTCAAAATTATGAAGGTAAGAATGGACACTGGGGACGAATTCCAGGGGACCAGTGGGTACTGTACTGACCCAACTAGACACATGTTTAGCTTAACTAGCTTGTGTTATGAAATCTAGAATGCGGACAAACAAATAGCCACATTCAAATTTTATTGAAATCATCTGGCTAATAATTACAGTATTATAACTAAATGTACAATATATACAATATATATATACACATTCATGCTTACAAATATTTGCACTGAGCGGGGAGAACCCGCGCCTCCTGCGTAGCAGTCGCGTTCACTACCGCCACGCCACAGAGGCCGTCGAGATTTAGAGAAGAGTAAGTGCCATAACCCATTCGTTTCATAGCAGAGTGACCACGAACCGATAGCAACTAGCTTTCTAGGCTCTTTCTTTAGTTTACGTTCAACCTTGGTGGTTGACCTGAGTAAAACCCTCATCATCTCGGAGATGCAATCCGTTGCATACAACGCAATCACCTTGGAACCCCGGGTCAACTTGCCTAAATCCAATCCATTTATAATTTGACTAATATGGACTTTTACAGATGCAACTGTCATCCTTTGGAATTGGTGGATAAACGGCGATAGCATCTGGAAAGCCTAGACATTTAAACTCATAAGTGTTCCAGCTGCCACACACACACACACACACGCACGCACGCACGCACGCACGCACGCACGCACGCACGCACGCACGCACGCACGCACGCACGCACGCACGCACGCGAGCGCGCGCACACACACACACACACACACACACACACACACTCTTTAATTCCACACACAAACACACACACACACACACACACATACACACACACACACACACACACACACACACACACACACACACACACACACACACTACATGTAATCTATATAGTGAAGATAAATGGATTGGAGAGTTGAAGATAATTGGAAAAAATGGATTGGAGTGGTTAACACACCTCTGCACTCCTAGCCTAGGGGGATATACTGGTGTGAGACTTAAAAAAACAACACTATTTGCATGTCGTCCTTTGTTTCTTCCCATGTGTACAATGTTCTAGCCTTTATGCCCAAGCACATCCTGGGATCCTTTACGCTCTGTTACTCTGATGCGGAATGTACAAAATTCGAAACAAAATCAGTCAGTCGTTTCACATGCTTTGTGATTGAGTAAAATTACGTTTATTGTTTTGTGACTGAGAAAAATTATGTTCCACAAGATTTTTAACAGGCTTCCTTGGTGCCGCAGTGTAGGTGAGTCTGGTCAGTGTCAGTGGCATAAGTGCGGACATTGATGTGGGTTATGCGTTAACCTTATCAGACATATTTGCTGTAAATTTATAATATCAATAAATAATGCACAACAGTTAGAATTAATAGTATAAAACTCACCGGGATATTAACCATGTTTACTATTTTTATTGAGGAACCGATATTTCGGCGCTGTTTCTAGCGCCATGATCACGGTGTACTGCGTGTATTATATATTGAACATATCAATTTAAAATAAACGAAACAAAAACTGTTCCAATAAATAAATAAAATGGTGTGCAGCTTATGATTACCTTTTTAGAGACCATAGACAAAATAATTTTCTACTAAATTTCCGCCTAGTAGTATCCAGTAGTAGTCACAAATATTTTGCTATCATGCATAATAAACCTACGTCTTTTTTTTTATACCGCTTAGGTGGCAGACAAGCACACGGCCCACCTGATTGAAAGTGGTTACCGCGGCCTATGGACGTATGCAACGCCAGGGGCGTTACACTCGCGCTGCCTACCCTGAAGAAACCTTCTAATGCCCCTCTTGAAGAACCCCATATTATACACATTTATATAAGTAAAGACAATATCCTGCTCAAATATATCAATTAACCTTTCACAGTCCACTACTGGACATAGGCCTCTCCCAACATTGAGAAGCTTTGGCCTACTATTTCCACGCTGCAGAAGGCTGGTGTAGGGTTTTATTTCGAGTTTTTCTTCTCGCGCAGTGATTTATTATTTTAGCTTGTGGGTACAGTTTTCTGGGTACAATGTGGAAACACTCGATATCGTCGGCATATTTTTCCGTTAGTCGCCTCTTACGACATCTTTCCGATGAAATGGGATGATACTTATATTCTTTCTCCGCCATTCATCCATGTGGAGACGGACAAAGAATATAAGTAAGAGTATAAACATAGGTCAGGTGTTTTACCTTATAAGTAATAAAAGTTTATATTGTACAAACATACCTTACCAGACAGTTGTGGCAAAACTAAATTTCCCAGGGAATAATTCATGTCATAGAACAGCTAGCCACCACCTTATGTGGACGTAATAAATTGGTCAATGAAATCAAAATGTCCCAACTCCCACGAACTGTCAAATGTCACAACCCAGTCTTTAATAAATATTGTGTTAAATAAGTAATATATGAATCGTTATAGGTGCCTACAAATAAATTGAAACTACATGTTCTAAGTTACGAAACTTCGGTGATTCAGTCTAGAATAGTTTCATGTTTTTAGGTATTTTTTCTGATTAATAACCATCAATAGCGTTCGGTTGAGGACGGTCTTTAAAATCTTTGTTTACGTCATTTCACTAATTCCTATAACCTGTGAAGTAGTTTGTTAAAGTCTTTTCCGGAAAAGACTTTAACAAACTACTTCACAGGTTATAGGAATTAGTGAAATGAAATGATGCTCTCTAAAATATGCTGTGATGTAATCAAATACAGTTTACTGAAGATGAGTTTAGTATTAATTTTGTATAGTTCCCTGACTTAGAAGAAAGCTCTATAAACCGATTAAGATGAGAAAAAAATTTATCGCTACAGGCGTGATTAGAACCATACTTCGAAATTCAGTGGGACAGTCCTAACATTATAAACGCGAAAGTTTGTAAGTATGGATGGATGGAAGGCTGGTTGGATGTTACTCTTTCACGTCTAAACGGCTGGAGCGATTTTAATAGGTATGGAGTTAGCTGATACCCTGGATTAACACTTACGCTTTGTTTGGTTGCGATAACCGACATCCACGCGGGTGGAGCCGTGGGCAAAAAAAGGGTCATGAGGCTCTGGCATAACCCGAAACCTATATCAAGCCTATACCTCATCCGTCTAACAGCAGATGTACTGTCTTGAAGGCAAGGTTGATTTGGGCCCCGAAGAAATCAATGGGGCCCTATGCTTATTACCTATTTCATTTGTATGTATAATCGCGTGGGTTAAAGGGATTACGTAAGTTGGTATAAAGTCACTCTATGTAATAGCCATCACTTTTGTATGCATTAGAGTGTGTAAACATTTCTATTCAATTAAGGGAGTGCCCACTGAAAATAGTACACGGATATAATTACAGAATCAGTATTATTTTAAAGACACCATTAAAATAATTGTTATTGTTTACTTTAACTAACGAATGTAGGTGTTGAAATTTTGAGTTTTATGTATTAAACTAGCTTTAGCCCGCGGCTCCGCCCGCGTGGATGTCGGTTCCCGGCAATTATTCGTTTTTTTCTCGCCGTAAAAACTATCCTTGGACTTCAAAGAACATAAAAAAAAAAAGAATTGGCCAAATTGGTCCAGGCATTGTTGAGTTATGCAATTACCAACACATTTAGCGATTCATTTTTATCTTATAGACTAGCTTTTGCTTGCGGCTCCGCCCGCGTGGATGTCGGTTATCACGACTATGTCCTTTCTCATGGTCTAATCTATCCCTATACCAAATTTCATCAAAATCGGTTCAGTGGTTTAAGCGTGAAAGCGTAAATTACAGACAGACAGACAGACAGAGTTAGTTTAGTTAGTTTCGCATTTATAATATTAGTATGGAATATTTTTTCCAAGCGATTACAATATGGGGTTCTTCAAGATTAGAAGGTCCCTACAAGGTCCGTACCACGGGTGTGATGCCCCTAGTATTACCCATGTCCATAGGCCATGGTAACCATTTTTACCAGGTGGGCCATGTGATTTCCTGCCACCTACTTGGTATAAAAATAATAGAATATTTTTCATAGGTTATAAAAGTGCTAATATTTGCTACGAGTATGATTTGCGATTTTCTATGTATAGTACATAATTACCCCATATAATTTATAAGCATTTTTACTTTGGATTTAAATAGCATTGTATATCTACCTGATTACTTAAAATTTTAGTTCAAGTTTTTATCCTTTATCCATATAAATAAACTGTTATAAACAAACAGTTTAAAACTGTTATAATGCTCAAAACTGGAATTATTTGAATACCCATTTTAAAGAAGTATGACCTTTCAACACAAAATTACAGCTAGAACATACCCTTAACGTTTTCCTAATAGGTTAAATACGATATAAAAGTAACTAAAAAGTTCAATTAAATTGACAATCTAAAGGCCATAGGTCGATCGGAGTTAACCTTGACTTGAGGTTAGGCACTTGTCGACCCACTGACTTGACCTTGACCTTGGGCGCTCGATCCGCAGGCTCAAAAGGGGGTTGCTAACGGAGCGAACCATTTTATTACCCCATACTTTTTACCGCTATATTAAGTATATTAACTCTTATTAAGCTACTTCTAAGCAGGCGTATTTTGTCGTCCCCGAGGAGGGCCAGACCGTAAGGGATGGCCCTGGGTCAGCCGGGGTGCGAGGGATATCTCGATGACAACCTCACCTCCGGCCTAGTACCGCGACCCACAGTCGGCGTGCGGTTTTAGTCGGTTCGAGTCCGACATAACCTTCCCTTCCGGCTCCGGCAGGGGGGGTATCCGAGAGGATTTCCGCAGGGAAAAAAAGACGTATTTTGTCGTCGAAAACATCACGTAAGTACATGCAGCAGGTGAGACAGTGGCCAAACGTGATCCTATCATCATCATCATCACTACATAGTATAAAACAACGTCACTTTCCGCGTCTCTATGTCCCTATGTATGCGTATATCTTCAAAGCTACGCTACAGATTTCTTTTAATAAATAGAGTAATTCAAGAAGAAGGTTTATATGTAGATATAATACATGCTTAATATAGTAGAAGGTGCGGCGGGAACGGAATTGGATGCCACGCAGGCGGAAAAAAAATTGGCGGTAAGAAGTTCACCGGGTCAGTATTGACGGTATGAAGTAGTATAATAATGTACAAAATTATAGACACGAAATAAGTTCAGGCTGTATTTTTGTACCGCTCTCAGTTAAAATAAATACAACGAGTATATTTACTAGCAGGCTACTTACAACATAATTTGTGAACCACCATTCGTAGTGAAGCGGGAACGGGAAAGAAGAAAGAAAGAAAACTTGTGTATTGTGAATCATAATAACAATCAGCAGATTGTATAGTAATGCTATATACAAAGAACATAGTGCTCTCAATTCTGTTGTTACATCTCTAAGCTTAAATTTCTCTAAAAAAATCTAATTACATCTGTTTCTTTCATGATCAGATAAAAAAGGACAGATGATTTTATTTAAGTTAAGACCTGACAAATGAAGACTGCGCCTTGTTGGTGCGTAGTAAGTTAAGTCACATGTTCGTAGATGTCGACTAAAATTGAAGGGTATTGACAAGGCGCCGCGCGCCGACTTAATTTGACAGGTGTTCACTAAAATAACTCATCTGTCCTTTTCTATCTGATAATTAAAGAAACAGATGCAATTAGAAAATATTAGATAACTTTAAGTTTAGAGATGTAACAACAGAATTAGCAGCAGTGAATCATAATTTTATTTATAAATTAGAAAAAAGATTGTGAATTAATGTTGGCAGACACAAAAAGTTGCGAGGCGTCATTTCGATAGTGGGAGTTTCTCGCAGGTACAATTCGATAAAGTCGTATGCGATAATCACTTCACACATCGCCCTATGATTATTATATCAAAATGTTTGTATTACACACTCAATTCTCGTATACAAGTTTCGCAAATGACATTTCTCCGTAAGCCTTATGTCATTGCTGTAAAATTGCGAGGTGATTCTCGCCAGACGAGAACGAGCGAGTGGCTAATGCTTCTGCAAATGTTTAAACGATGCAACTTTTTTCTCTCCTTTCGAGAATCGTATATTCGAGGCGATAAATTTCCCCTGTATAAATCAGAACTGCCACATCGCGTCATACATATAAGCTATAGCGCAGTGGTGTCACTGCCACAGTGTTGTTATTGTAGGTATTACTTAGGTAGTATGAATCGTTAGACTGTGTACCTACTGTGTCACGGCACTGGGGCTAGACTAGACTAAACTGATGGCACTTATACAACAAAAATAATTAGTATTTAGATGTAAAGCGTCTGAAGAATCGGATTTGTATCTACACCGGAACGCTAAAGGTAGTTTTCATGTTTGTATATGAAATAATGATGCACAATAATTCTCCTTACAATAATTACTATCGTAAATCTATAATTACTGCACCAACTTTTTTAAATATAGGTTGCCACAAGGAATGCGACGGTAAAGCACACAATTAAAATAAGAAGAAGCCTATACCCGTAATAATTAATTTTTAATTGCGGTAAGTGATGATAAGTGTCGAAAGCTCCGGATTTAATTACAGGGGCTCTGGTAAAGGCATAACATAATAATTATTCACGCATAATTATGCCTAGGGTTGTGATTTAAGACCGGTGTTTGATCGTGCTCGAGTTTATTCGAAATGTTTTTTTTTTTGTTTGTTTTTATATATGTTACTAGCTTTTGCCCGCGGCTCTACCCGCGTGGATGTCGGTTATCGCGACCGAACATAGCCTATGTCCTTCCTCATGGTCTAATCTACCCCTATACCAAATTTCATCAAAATCGGTGCAGTGGTTTAGGCGTGAAAGCGTAACATACAGACAGACAGACAGACAGACAGAGTTACTTTTGCATTTATAATATTAGTATGGATTCTTTAGTTTCGTTTAAGATACTGATTTGCTGTTTTTGTAGGATGCTGGTAGGTGTAGAACCCGTTGCAGCGGAGGTGGCTCTGGTACCAGTATGGACATTCAAACTTTAATTTTGCCTAATACGCCCGTTCGAACCTCTATGAGATATCGTGTTTAGTTGCACTTCATATATATACATATTAGTATGGAAAACTAAAATACAATCGTGTACAAAAGTGAGACGCTATATTCTACTTAATAATAATTAGTCTTCCTTTCAAACACTAAGTTTTTTTTATTTTCATCATTTTAATATATAATGTAAGTACATATAAATATATAAGTACATACACGAAAGGCCATGTTAGTCTTCCAAATATTTGTCTTTTACAAACCACAATAAGTTATGTCCATATGTGTTTTTCTACACCATTAAAAAGTAGTGACCCAAAAAGAAAATATTAATTACAAACGTGTGTTTAACAAATTTATTTTAATAAAAAGATAACAGTGGTTTTATTGGTTGTAAGGTTATCTGCATCCGGCATAAATTTCGGTTTTTATTTACATATATATGCAGGTGCATTGGGGTCACTAGATACGTGTGAGGTATTGTTGTGAGTTATGTATTCGAAATACTTCTAAAGTAGTAGGAAGTACAAAGGTATCACTTTGGAACGTTTGCAAGACAGAGTTGTCACTACGTTGATATTTGCAAAAAAGGAAGGTAAAATAAAGGAAGTTAAATAGAAAAAGAATAAAGGTAAGAAACTAAGGCTTCTGGTTATCTCACTTAGTTTTCGAATACAGCATAATTTGAAGTGCAATTATGTAGTTTCTTTTCCCGGCCGAGTTAAAAGCTTAACTCTACTTAGAAAGAAAGAAAGAAAGAAAGCAAATACATTTTATTATTAATGCAACACAAACATACTTAAGACTAAACAGTGTTATATAATATATTATTTATTCCAACTATTGGGCACATTTATGTTGCACCAAGAAAGGGACCAGTTCAGCATAATGCTGGGCACGACGTACCCAGTGCTGGTTTTCAACTGGCCCCTATACTTCCTATTGTCTCCTTGTTAGCTATTCCAAACTAAACCAGAATTAGCCAGTTTATCACCAAAAGTCTAGGCAATAGGTGGCAGGTAATGCATGTATAAACTATGTACTATGTATGTAATGTATTTTTTTTCGCTAGATGGCGTTGTCTTATCGACACATCTGAAAAAAGTGCTCCGCGAAATATATTCCACTAAAATAATACGAAACAACTAAACTAAGTTTTTGTAACGTTAACAATTTTTAATAAATAAATACAAAGATGGAAACGTTATCCTAACGCACACTATAATAATATAGGAGTATGAAGTGAAAAATATCTATGAATGAGGAGCCTCATAAAAATTCAATAAACAGCTGAAACAGTGGTCCGAGAACTCATCCGGAATAAAAATATCCGTAAGTGAAGTGAAAACAAGAACAAAAAAGTGAAATAACTAAGAAATTAGTGCAATAAATTACAACGAAAGTGTTTGTATAGTGCTCACAAAAACAGGAATGCGAGAAAAAAATTCCTTATACATGAGTCACTTTTAACCGGTCCTGCATCTAAATAATTATAGACCACAAAAGTGATCACTAACTTCGACAAGTTTGCTAAGATAAACCGTGGCGCGGTGGTTGAAGTGCGGGCTTAGAACGCAATTTCTTGCTGCGAAACGGATACCGCTGGTTCGAAACTTGACGTTCCGAACTTTGTCTTTTTGTGATGTCTTGAACAATTTCCTAGAGGGCAAATAATTTAGAAACACAAAAATAAAGATAACAGCTAGATATCGTCCGAACCATATTTATTATGAGTAATAAATACACTCAAGGCTAAAGTTTCTTGGATATATTGTACAAATAATAGCAACACGTATTCGCAAGAGGTGTACTTAGATCCACATTCACAACTATATACTGTTCTCGGAGTACTCCTACCATTGTGTTACGCTTTAAAAACTCATATCATTACATCATACCATTTCAAAAACATTGATTTCAAGACTTCAAATCAATTCCACGTAAACTATTTATATTTATAATGCCGAAACGCTCACCATCTAAGAAGACATCACCCCATATTGACACCGAATCGGAAGCTACAAACAGCAAAGCATCAAGCAATAAGCGTATTCGGTCTGATTTTTCTCCCAACAAACCGGATGGCGGTCTTATAGAATTAGAGGACCGAATAATGGAAGTGCTGAATACCTGGAAAAAAGACCAGAACGCAGTTTTAAAGAAAATAACTTCCGATATTGCTGAAATAAAAAAACAAAATAAGGATATACAGAAAAGCAACTCAGATATTGAAAAATCGCTGGACTTCATTAACCAAGCGTACGAGAATATGCAGGCCACGATTCAGAAATTAGAAAAGGAGCGTCAGGAACACCATACATATATAATCGAACTGGAAAAAAAAGTTTCAGATTTACAACAAAGCTCACGCAGCTCAAGCTTAGAAATAAGAAATATTCCGGCTAATGATAAGGAGACCTCGGCGGATTTAACTGCACTGGTTATGAAAACATGTTCCGTACTACAGGTCCCAGCGAAGACTTCGGATTTGCGAGACATTTACCGTATACCGGGAAAAAAGGGCACGAATAGACCCATAGTGGCAGAAATTGTGACTGTTCCCCAAAGAAACCAAATACTGCACGCGGTCCAAGTATTCAACAAGTCACGTTCCCCCGTTGAAAAGCTGAATACTAAACTTCTCGGCATCCAAGGGAATCTGCTGCCAGTCTACGTGTCCAACCATCTACCCAGTAGTCAGAGACAACTATATTATGAAGCCCGTAAATTCGCCAGAGAACAGGACTACAAGTTTTGTTGGTCTCAAAATAACAAGATTTTTCTTCGCAAACGGGAAGGAGACGAATCGACCTGTGTTACATCCATGCAGTTTCTCAAGAGGCTCAATAATAATCAGTAATTATTTTAATCGCATGTTTAGTTTTAGAAAATCTTACCTTTATTTTTCAATTATTATTATAAATTATCATTATTTTCAATTTAAAACCAATGTAATTACACGTATGGCATACGATGAGCATAATTTAATGGGAATATCTAAACACTACGCAATATCTATATGTCATAGCATTCGTAACAACTATCACACTTATCACACATTTGCTTATAATAAAAACAAACACACACACAGAATACGACATAAATACTATACTATACTACCTTCAAATTGCATTATATACATTTCTCGGTTCAAACCACATAACTACACATTACTACCTAAATGTATGGTTCACTCAAAAACTCACACATATTACACATATTATTTAAACAACACATTCATAAATATGCGGTTCTACAATATGAAATCCGCTGTTTTAATTTTGACTTTAAATTCCATTTCTCAAGTTTTCTCTTTTACGACCATTGATACCGAAAACATAAACAAAAATGACTAATTTAAATCAAATAAATCTAGACATTGACTCGTTCAGTGTCTCATCTTCATTCATGTGTCCACCTGACAAATGTGCCCAACTGTTAGGTAAAAATAATAAACAGACGTTAAAGTTTATACACATGAACATACGCAGTATATATAAAAATTTTAATGGTTTTTTAGCTATACTGGCAGATACTAGATTAAGTTATGATGTCATTCTTCTGACCGAGTGTTGGCTGGAGCAGGGTCACCCCCTTCCGCGCATGGATGGATACACTGTGTTTTGCTCAGATGTGATAAAAAATCAAAACGATGGACTGGTTCTCTTCGTTAGAAGTGATCTCACTTGTTCAGTGAACGAACCCGATTTCGTTGACGGGAGCTGTCTTATTTGTAAATTAAACTACAATACAGTGTTAGTCGGAATATATCGATCACCATCCTACAAAAATATAGATAATTTCCTAAATAGTCTTGATCATGTTCTCGAATCAATAAGTACTTACGAAAATATAATTTTGGCGGGTGATATTAATATCGATATTAAGACTGATTGCATTGATATCCGGAAATCTAACAAATACCTAACCCTGGCTGCTACCCATTGTCTCTTACCTACGCATTTGTATCCTACTAGGGCGGACAAATGCTATGACCATATCTTGCTTAAAACTAAAAACAGAGCCACGACAATTGTAATGGAAACAAGTTTAACAGACCATTGCGCCGTGACTCTGTGTCTATCTTTCGACAAATGCCGTCAAAAACACAGTGTTTTTACCACATCTGTCAATTATGTGGAAGTTAAAAATGCTATAGAAAGTGCAGATTTTGGGCAGGTGTTGTCGTCTACGAACGCAGATCGCGCGTGTAATATATTTATCGACATTCTTTCATCGATTATAAAATTAAATACCCGATATCTAAAAGTATCCTCAAGATATCGTATTTTGAAGCCTTGGATCACGGAAGGTCTGCTGCGCTGTATACGAAATAGAGATCGTATGCATAGCAGCCTTCGTAAGGCTCCAAATAATATAGTCCTTAAAACTACATATGTGCGCTATCGAAATTTCTGCAATGGATTGCTGCGTAGGCTTAGGGTGGCGTATGAGCAATCTGAGTTCACAAAGGCGAAAAACAATCCCAAGGCAACTTGGGATACTATACGTAAGATTACAAACACGCAAAAAGAGAAAAAATATGCATCCGAACTGCTCGAAACTGAAAATAGCCCCGAGCAGTCAGTAGATTGTGTGAATTCATTCTTTGCAGGCGTTGGGGCGGATTTAGCAATGAAAATAACTTCTAACCTCAACAACAGAAAACCCGTGACATCGGAGGAGGGATCACCACCAGCAAACTCACTAGTCATTTTGCCAGTTGATGAAACACAAATAGATAGTATAATAAGAAATCTTCGTGAGAATTGTGCAGTGGGGTGGGATGCAATCTCTTCTAAAGTATTGAGAGCTTCGCGTGCTACTTTGGTGCCAGCTATAACCTATATCTGCAATCTGTCAATCGGTACAGGCGTCTTTCCCTCAGCTCTGAAAAAGGCAATTGTTACTCCCGTGTACAAGAACGGTAACAGGCTCAGTGTTAATAACTATAGGCCAATTTCGGTACTTCCTGCACTCTCTAAAATCTTAGAAAGAGTATTGAATAACAGTTTGGTTGATTTCTTACAGCAAAACAATACTCTTGCAGGCAATCAATTTGGTTTTCGTGCGGGTATGTCCACAGACGATGCTGTGATAAGTCTATCAAACTCTATTGTTAAAAATATAGATAATAAGCGCAAATGTGTTGGGATCTTTTTAGATCTGTCAAAGGCGTTCGACACTGTATCTATACCTATTCTCATATCAAAGCTGGAAAAGGTAGGAGTGAGGGGCATCACTTTGGATATTTTCAAGGACTACCTGACTGGCCGGACACAGTGTGTAAAAATAGGCGACTATATTAGCAGAGACATATCTCTCTTGTACGGCGTCCCGCAAGGAAGTATATTGGGCCCAACACTCTTCCTAATATATATAAATAGTCTCTGTCAGCTTAAATTGCCAGATTGTGAGGTAATAGCGTATGCTGATGACACTGCGCTAATAGTTTCTGGTGAAAATTGGTCAGAGACTAAAAGCTCAGCTGAGAGTGGTTTGAAGATGGTAATGGAGTGGCTCCGCGCAAATCTCCTTACAGTGAACCTTGAGAAAACGAAATACATAACGTTTTCAAATTCAGTGTCACATGCTCCGTTGCAAGATTTCTCCCTAAGAGCACATACATGTCACTTTTTGCCTCTCGGAAACAACTGCTCATGTACGGTTCTCCCTAGAACTACTGAAATTCAATATTTAGGAGTTCAAATAGACCAAACCTTAACTTGGCACACACACATACGAACACTTACTTCTAGGATAAGAAAACTAATATTCATCTTCAAAAAACTACGTCAATCCGCTAATATGGACACGCTAAAATTGATTTATTCTGCTCTCTGCCAGTCTGTCCTATCATACAATATTGTGGTGTGGGGGGGAGCATCAAAAACAGCATTTCTGGAACTTGAGAGAGCCCAAAGGGCAGTTCTTAAGGTGATGAGCTCGAAACCGATAAGATACCCAACTGCTGAGCTTTATAATGAGTGCCAGGTCCTCACAGTGAGGCAGCTCTACATCCTTCGCACAGTCTTAAAAAAACATAAGGCCCTAACTTATGATCCTCGGGTGTTGATGAAAAAACGCAGAGCGCACACAGTTTGTGACATTGTAAAACACAGAACAACAAATGCGACCCGCCAGTATTATGTTTTAAATGCACGTATTTATAATAAAGTCCAAAAAAATATAAATATCTACGCACTGAACTGCAGTAAGGTAAAAACCAGCGTAACAAACTGGCTGAAAACACTTACCTATGACTATGTTGAAAACATTCTGGACAGTTGTTTGTCTTGAACTCTTTAGCGCCTATGGTAGTAATCTTGTTACACACACATACACACACACTCACACACACACACACACACACATACAGATGAGAATGAAATGAGATGAGAATAGAAGGACGCTGTTCCTATAATATTGTATATACCTTCGGGAGCACACTGACACCCAAAATACAGGTAATAACCTAGTTTGGGTGGCAGCGATTTAGTTGCAACACAATGTTATTTGTTTGCTGTCACTGTGATTCTATTTATTTGTCTGTGTTCATTGCCTATGTAACTATGTGTCATTGTTATCTGTGTAAATAAATAAATATTATTATTATTATTATTATAATCACATTGTGAAAATCCAAACATTAATCGTTATAAATAACTGGCTATTTCGCACAAAACACTTCTAAGATCTATACCCAAGACATTTTTCCTAATACTAGCTAAACATTTACTTAACCGCTGACCGCACATATATTCTTATTTGTCTGAACCCAGCCAACCCTATTTAAAGAGCACATCGAAGGCCCAAGTCATCTCAATTTGGGGCCTTATTTATTTTATGGGCACCCTGTATAGTGTAGCTTCCTAATGAATTTAATCATGCATAGGCATAAAATCCATAACCAACGTTCTTATAACTGTTTTATAACTTTGATGCCAACTGTACCTATATGTTGGGCAATTGTGAACCAATATTTGCCATAGTAAAATAAAATAAAAAAGAATTCTAAATCTTCATTTGCATCGAATATGGCTACATTTATGGGTCTCAAACTTGAACTATTGCCAGAATATTGGACTATCATTTATGTCATTTATGTAAAATTATCGTTGAAGTGTAGATATTCTTGGCCAATATTGGTGCATGTTGTGCCAATGTTTATAGGTATAATTAATAATTTTAACATTTAGTAATTAAGTTTTACGAATAAATTTACAATCATTAAGTTCTCCTATTAAATTTAAGTAGTTTTATTACATGACAAACGTCATATTTTTATTTTACAACCATACTTTATTCAGTTGAAATTGGGTTGAAAATGATACCTATTATAATAATATTCCCCTGGTTTCAATTTACCTGGACCCAGTCTTGATAACTTCGACCTATTTACTTTTATTACCTATGTTAACGAGCTAATGTCGTAAAAAAATTCTTGTTAGCGTTGGCTAAAAAATCCCTAACGCGGTAAGTCCTATAATGTTGTAACACGGAAAAATTCTGATGAGTGCGAAGCCCGCTTGATGATATTGTTGCCATAATAGAATATTTGCGGTGGAAAAAAGTTAATCTTAGTTAACGTCAAATTATGTCGTTTGCCTCTTACCGGGATTTTAAAGTCATATTTTATTAATAATATAATAATAAATAATAAATATTTCACAACATTTTACACAACACTATCTAGACCCATGGTAAGCTTTTATAGCTTGTGTTATGGAATCTAGAATGCGGATAAACATACTTAATACATACATATTATACATAGAAACACCCAGACCAATGCAAATACCCATATTCATGCATACAAATATTTGCACTGAGCGGGAATCGAACCCGCGCCTTCTGCGTGACAGTCGCGTGCACTACTGCCACGCCACAGAGGCTTTAATATTAGCAGAATACAGAAAAGATGCAGTATTTATTTTTACCTTACGGGACAACGAATCCAATATCCTTGAGGCTTGGTCAACCTCATCTGCTAAACATCAGATGAGGCTATAACGCAGGCTATTTCCTCTCAGGAATGATATTTTTCTCTTGTAATTAAAATGCAATACACATTCATTAGCAACAGTGCGTGTTCGGCATAAACAAGAAACACAGCAATAAAAACTGTCATCAAATACCAATAAACAAAACTATACTTGAAAAAAAAGCATCTCTATCACTTAATCAACTAATCTACAAAATGCGCCCATGAGCAACTATATCTATCTATCCATAAAGATGATAAAGCCAAATTAACTATCAATTAAGAGGCGAGTGCGTATCGACGAATTAAAAAAGAAACTCTTCACAGATAAGTCTTATCAGTGGCCTAATATTATACACTGGCATGAGCTCTCGAGTAAAGGTACAGACACGTAGCCGACTGCAGACTGCAACAGCAGCCGCACGCAGTAGATACAACGCACCGCGATACCGTATGTCGTGATACTTAAATAAATGATAATATACTTGAATAAATGATAATATTGTTTATAGTTTTAACTAGCTGCAGCCCGCGGCTCCGCCCGCGTTTATTGCGATCAAACATAATCTTTGTCCTTTCTCAAGGTCTACCCTGCATCAAATGTCATCAAATTCGGTTCAGTAGTTTAGGCGTGAAAGCGTAACATACAGGCAGAGTTACTTTGGTATTTATAATATTAGTATGGATATTGGATAGTTTTAATTAATTGCGGCTTCTCAATGTATGAATATATGAAAAAATAAGAGAATATACCTCCGCATACACTTCGATATACGTAACCGGCCGTATATCGAAGTGTATGCGGAGGTATATTCTCTACACATACTTACTTGTTAAACTTCGTAACGGGTAAAAGAATAATCGTTTAATTTACCCGTTTTATTGAGAAGCCTAAATGAGTATATATCACGGTACGCTGTATCTGCTGCTACTTGATGCAGTCTGCAGTCGGCTACGGAATCGCACCTTAACCCAGAATGGTAAACGCAATAAAGATAGCGCCATCACCTACGGCGTGTGTATGGGAATCAAAAATTTAGTTATACATTTTAATGCTGGTAGTCGAACACGGTGGACAGTCACAGTTATAAATATCAGATAGAGTTATTGAGGTAGAATGGCATCTTATAGATACCATGGTATAGGTGTTTTTAGGGATAGTTTTTTCACGGTGTTTTTTTTTACTGTGTATGTAAGTAGATACTGTCATTTTATGTTTGTTTATAAATGAAGAACACCTCTACGGAACTAACATTAATTAAATAAATAAAAAATACAATGATTGATGAAATGTGGTTGTTATTCCATCTCTGTCTAACCCTCATGGGATAAAGGCGTGATTGTATATAAGTATGTATTTTTGCAGTTATTTGAAGACCACGATTTTTAGAGTTCAAGCCGTCCTTAGGTACTTACTGTTCGACTGACGAACGAAACTCTGACGAAACTACCCTTTTGAGGGTTAAAAGGTCAGATGGCAGTCGATCTCATGTTTGTAGTTAAATCTTAAAATTACCTGGTGTGAAAACTTCTGATGTATCTTGGATCACCGCTAAGATAGTAATGAATGAGAGATATATTTATAAATAAAAGGTATTATTTCGTTTAACCTTAAAAAATCGTGATGTTCATTATACTCTAGAAAGAATAAAAATATAAGTATACGATGCCATTATCGTTAAATAGATTAAAATATTGTTACACATGTACTAATAGCCCTTTCCATGTAAATAACAAACCGAATTCGGATGTTATTTTGCTCAGAATAGCCCTTCAGGGTCTGATATATTACATTTAGATAAATAGAAAGTACTGTATATTAGGCTTTACTCGAATATTCCTATTTTCTTATAATTCTGCGAACCCTAAAGGCAAAACCACATTTTTTATGTCTTATTTGCTTTGTTATGCCGTATACGACGATGTATAGAGGCCTTAATCATTAATTGCTTCATTTGAACGCATAAGCGCGAATACAAAAGTAGGCATATCCATTACTTTTTACTTTTATTCCGATTTTTTGACACACACATCAAAGGACACAAATCAGCCAAGTGGGCAAGCACTACACAATATTATGGCATGTTCGACACATCGGCAAAATGTCTCTGGAGTTGCTTGTATATTATTCGCTCATATAAAATATTTAAGTGACTAAATCCTAGTCGCATAAAAAATAACATAACGACATGTGGTTCCGCCTTAACACACGTAATTCTAGCTCATTCCCGGATAATCCCCTTAATTCTATAACTGTTCGCGTAAATCATAAAAATGTCACATCCTGCTACGGATGTCATATCGAGCTTAGTATGTTCTTTTAAAGGGATTACGGTAAATAGAATTTTAGATGAAGACATACGGGGAATTTAAGTGTAAAATTTTTTCTTTCTATTTTTTTTTCTGTGGTATCCTAGTGATATATGAGTAATGGACTGCTGAAACGAGGGCTCGGGTTCGATCCCAGGTTTACCATGGCACACACCCATTGGTGTGTGCCATGGTAAACATGGTAAGGGTACACTTTTCGATGCTTTTCGAAATTATGTGTGTATTTATCGCAGGTTTATAAGTGCTCGGTTAATGGCAATAGGCTCGCTACCTATTACATTGGGACCTAAACATAAGCTGGCGAAATGTGGGTGCTAGCACCTCTGCCTACCCCTTCGGGGAATACAGGCGTGAGTTTATGTTATGTTTTTTTTTGTAACACTGTATGTGACGAGTACCTAACTAATAGGATATGTTGCTTGCTAATGAATATGTTTGTGTTGTGTCCTTACTACATTGAAACCTCAGCCTAGTCGTTACAGGATTAAAGCCTAGAAATCAAAGACACGCAGCAATGTACGAGTATACTTTGTTGGCTGTCCTGGAAAGTTGATCAATGGTCGAACAAACAAGCCGGCAACACCGTGTGTATTGCACCACATTGCCGAACTATTTGAGCGTCACGCGTTGTGCAACAAACCTTCTAAATATGAGATATAAAATTACAGCAGTCAAAGAGTGCATTTTTACTACAATATTTACGATTTGCATTCGTTTGCGTCCAAAGCTTGTTCTTTAAAAAAATAGATCTGCACACCTACTCCTCTTATCCTTATGAACACTACTACACTATATGATGGATAAATCTTTGAAAAACTTTTCATCTGATCTGAATTCTTGCAGTATTTTGACACAGGGCTAGATCATAGCCTTGAACAGCACATAAGCTGCTTTTTATCTCGGGAATATTTCCCCAAGAATCGCGGGAACGGGTTCAATAGCTGCAGATAAAAACCAGGAGATACATATATAATAAGGGATGTAGGGGATAGATCGTTCAAATGTAGCTATTTAGTTAAGTGTTAGACAGCATAAACTGGCTCATGCTCGTAAAAAGCAAATGACTGTAACTTTTATGAGTCGAATCATCATCAACTACAACTTATTCTTGTGAGCTAGGGCTATCATTTCTACATTGCTCCTAAAAGTGTCTTTTATATTTCATTCCACTTGCCCGTATACGACTTCTTTCGCCCGATTACTTGCAGGTGACTTTAGCCTCTTCTTCACTAGCATAATGTCAGGAATGAGGTTCTTTTCTTTTTCTTTATTTCTGTTCATACCTAAGCAACTTGTGCAGAATTTATCTTAAGCTGATACCCTAATACGATGCAAACAATTCTATCAAGAACTAATCGTTTGCACTACCAATGCTTATCCCAGTAAAGTTTGTAATGTGTAAGTTTGTTACAAGTAATAATTTCAGAAAAAATCCCTAATTTTTAAACCCACTACGGGACACTTCCTAATGTTGTATTAGGAAGTGTCCCATAAAATGCCCAATCATGGTCATATCTATTCACTGATATGCAAAACAGCTATGCAATGAAATACCGAAGAACTTTCTAAACACAACAGTTCGTGAAAATATCGCCTAGCATCTCAGATAAGAGAGCAATAAAGTGCGCGGCCACTTTGATACATTAACCAAAAGGGTCACAAAGAACGAATATGTTTTAGTAAAAGATAGTATAATCTGGTAAGCCCCTAATGTGTATATCTGTCCTTATCTAATATTACCTCTATTAGATATAATTTTCTTTATCCCCCGCTCGGCTTTGTCGAATTTGTACCCGAGTTGTGGTTGAGTGAGTACAGAAACGGATGGGGAAATAACAATGTTATTATTATGGAACTGTGTTATTAAACGGGTTATGTTACTAGGTACTTATAACTGAGTGATATTAGAAGGAGGATGGATATTAAAAACTAGTGGCCCGGATCTCAGCTTTTCTCGGGAATCAATTCATAAAGAAAATCATGTAATGGGAACGCTGTTGCGTGTCTTCACGTCATGATTGCATATAAATGAACAACAACGGGCGGAGTGTGCGGAAGATCGGTCGCCACGTCGCGGACCGCATGCTGTCTGAGACTCTTCGGTGCGGTGATTCGTTTCGGTCACTCTCTGATCTTCCGTCGGGACTACATTGTATTGGCAGTCTACTAAGAATCCATACTAATATTATAAATGCGAAAGTAACTCTGTCTGTCTGTCTGTCTGTATGTATGTTACGCTTTCACGCCTAAACCACTGAACCAATTTTGATGAAATTTGGTATAGGGGTAGATTAGACCTTGAGAAAGGACATAGGCTATGTTTGGTCGCGATAACCAACATCCACACCACAGGGCAAAAGCTAGTCTATCATATAATATTCAATGTAACTGCAAAGCTTAGCAGCGGATTTGCTGTTAAGCAAATTCGTTGATGGAACTTCAGTTAAGTGTAGAGTAGGCCTAAAATTTAAGTTAGGTACGAGAAGTAAACAGTGAAGTCCAGAGGGATTTGTTATGGTCACTATTTCATGCTAACACTACTTTTATGAAATCACATATACCTACAATGACAATCCCTTCCAATCTTAATCACATTGACTTAAAGTTTAATTTTGATTACCCTTCACATTAAATTTCACCAGAATTAACAGTATAACTAACATTTTAACAGTCTATGGTAATCGGAAACTCTATTATGAACTCGTAAAACAGTACTTTCAGTTAAATATACTGCTCTAATTAAAGCCTATGGTATAGTATCTTTCGGGATATTCGTGATAGTTAGTTGACATTTAATTTCCGACTTGTGTTGTCACGTCATTACAGTCAAAAAGTTCTGACACACGGATACAACAGTCTGACTGGAATTAGTTTACGACAAATGTTTCCAAAAGTGATGACATTTTGTTGGGGTAATCTGGAAAAATCAAAAACTTGTAAACTGCAAGGTCATATTCAGTTGAATGCAATTTTTTTACGGGTATTTGTTGAAATGGGGAGGTTATCTAGAAAATTTGATAATAACAAAGTAGAAGGAGACAATTTAATGCGTTTTGTATCCACGAACATAGCCTCGATTATTCTTTCTTGGATTTTCAGGGTCCAAGTTAATCTTACCTGAACATTTGTTGAAGATTGACATTCGACGCTCAGAATAAATCTTTTTCCCCAGGGTTGGGCGGTCAGACGGCGCAGAAAAGCTGATAAACCAGTCAAAATCTAAGAGCAGACTTCGGGCTTCTGCGGATTTCATACACAAGAAGGAAATCGTTATAAGGATGATCATGAGAGTGAAATATAGGGGCGAATAATATAGGACAACGAAAATGTACTATGATATTCATCTTCATGGAAGTACTTTGTATTTTAATATCTCACAAACTTGGATGGCCAAGCGCTCTCATGTAATACTTCAAGAACTGGGTCGAACCAAGGAAAAATATATAAAAAAAATGAAATGTGTGGAAGTTAAAAAGGACTGTTGGAAAAACACTGGTGTTCATTTCAAAGTAAAAAAGCAAGTATCTGCGAGAGGCGTTGAAGTGTTCTCCTTTTAAAATTGTACAGTTCGATGAAAATATTACAAGAGGTCTGAAGAGGCGTTAGAGTTTGAGATCTGGTGACAAGACAATTACCTACATATTGATTGATGATTGCACATTAATAACACAAGACATTCAAATGTTCTATAAATAAATGTTATAAGACTATAGGAAATTCTACACAGCGCACTGCTATGTAATACCCAACGGAAGCATAATCACACTAAGATATACCTACTCAATAACATAACATAAAGATAAACTCACGCCTGTATTCCCCGAAGGGGTAGGCAGAGGTGCTAGCACCCACATTTCGCCAGTTTATGTTTAGATCCCAATTTAGGTGGCGAGCCTATTGCCATTAACCGGGCACTTATATACCTGCGATAAATACACACATATTTCGAAAAGCATCGAAAAGTCATTGGTGTGTGCCATGGTAAATCTGGGATCGAACCCGAGACCTCGTCTCAGCAGTCCATTAC
Organism: Eilema sororculum; assembly: GCA_914829495.1. NCBI lineage: Eukaryota > Metazoa > Arthropoda > Insecta > Lepidoptera > Erebidae > Eilema > Eilema sororculum. The sequence continues at coordinate 8,501,522 of OU618553.1, read as the reverse complement.
CCATACCACTAAGCTATCCTACTCAAACCATATATTAGCTTTTGCCCGCGGCTCCATCCGCGTGGATGTCGGTTATCGCGACCAAACATAGATAATTTTCACCATAACGAACCTGCGTCCCTGGGTCAACCTTCCAGCTTCTCCTCTACTTTGCACGGTATGGGCATCCATGCAACGACCGTTCAAGATAAAAGATGATAGAGATAGAATATATTATTATTCTTGATGAAAATAAAACCCATTATAGTTTCATTCGCAGTCATTTCACGTAATAAATGAAAAACATTTTCTTAATTAAAAACTTCAATACTAGAATATTATTGCGAACTGTCAGCGTAAATAAAAGCACATGAAGCGGGATTTAAAAATGAAATACTAAACAACCTAGTTTAGTCTAGATTATTCTATAATATTTACAACACGAATAATCTTAGAACATTGTTTTATCTACGAAATAGTTTGCATAGAAACTAACAAACCGCAATTTAATTAGCGGGAACTTTCTTTGTTAACAGTTGCATGAGTTTTATTATTTTAGCGGGAAACGATAATTATTTTTGTAAATAGGTACTGGTTTATTGAAACACTCACACTTGATTTCACTTTTTATTTTCACTGTACTAATGAAGAAAGAACGAACTCAGTACATAATTTACGGAGCTATAACGAAACCTTTGCGGAGAGTCTTAACACCGACTTCTAATTTTACCACTAGCGACATCTAGTTGTGAAAGACTGAACTAATGGATTACTATAAAAAGCTTATGGAGACTCTTGACATCGAATTCTAAAATGACTACTAGCGTCATCTAGTGGCAAAATACAAAAACTAAAAGATTCATATAATGTAAATTGACTTGAAACATAACATACCGCCGGCCAAGGACGAATTAAGTCCTTAAAAACATAAATACACGTATAAAATTAACAGGCAACAAAATGAACACATATACTAATTACGGGGATCAGAATCGTCTAGGGGCAGCGGGCATAATTTAATAATCGGTCTCTTGAAAATATTATCCTTATATTGCAAAGTAACAACTCGCGTTATACCATCTGCACCAGGATGCTTCTGAACTATACGCCCCAAAAGCCATTTACCAGGTGGAAGCATATCGTCCTTGACTAATACAATTGTGCCAACCGGAAGATCTGGTTGACTAGTATTCCACTTACAACGATGTTGCAATGTCGTCAGATATTCATTCTGCCAACGACGCCACAAACACTGCAACATACGCTGGATTAGATGCCATCGATGTAACGGGCTAATTTTGTCATCAATCATTGACGGTGAAGGAACACCAATTAAAGGTTCTCCAACCAGAAAGTGACCTGGTGTCAAAGGCGGTTCATCAACCGTGGAATCTACAAGAGTTAGTGGACGTGAATTCACACAGGCTTCAACTTGACATAAAAGAGTAGAAAGTTCTTCGTAAGTGAGAACAGTTTGACCTATCACTCGTTTTAAATGCCCTTTTATACTTTTGACACCAGACTCCCAAATACCTCCAAAATGTGGACCTCGCGGTGGAATAAATTTCCACTGTGTACGATCATTAGCTAGAAGTTCAGCAATCTCAGTTACGATCTGAGAACGCGAATTCTTAAAGGCTAGATCTAATTCACGTGACGCTCCAACAAAATTTGTACCGTGATCACTCCACATTTCCTGGCAGTGACCACGTCGAGCAATAAAACGTCGAAATGCTGCAATAAATGCAGCCGAAGTTAGATCAGTCACTAATTCCAAATGAATGGCTTTTGTGGCGGTACATACAAATAGACATACATATGATTTACATAATTTTTTACACCTACCAGAATACAATTTCATGGTAAAAGGTCCACAAAAGTCTACTCCGCTTGTGAGGAAAGGACGACTAGGGTTAACTCGAAATTTAGGCAAATCAGCCATAAATGGTGCCAGTGGAGTAGCCTTCTGTCTAAAACACGGTATACACTTATTAATTACTACCTTCACAAGATTTTTTACTCGAAGGATCCAAAATCTCTGGCGAATAAAATTTAAAGTAAGTTGGTGTCCTCCATGCAGAGATTTCAGATGGGCATTTAATACTATAAGCTTAGACAGTGCACAATCACCACTCAATAGAATGGGATTTTTCTGGTCATTTGGAATCTCTGCATTAGCAAGACGACCTCCAACACGAACAATTCCATCCTTATCAATAATAGGATGAAGTCTGAAGATTTTACTAGATTTTGAAACGGATTTGCTCGATAGTAAACCAGAAATCTCGTCCTGAAAGGTAGTGGCTTGTGATAACTTTATACAACAATTCAATGCATGGTCCAGTTCACTAGAGCTCAAATAATTAGCAATTAACAATGGCTCCTTATTTATCTTAGCCTTTACTCGTTTAAAATAACGGTAACAATAGGCACTGACACGTATTAATTTTGAAAGTGTGGAAAAGCGTTTCAAATGAGCAATTGCACTGTCCTGGTCAATAGTATTAACGTTACATGAAATTTTTAAATTACGTTTCATTTCTAAATTTGTGAACGGGATATCAACTGGAGAACCTCGAATTTCAGCTTTATTATATAAAAACCGAGGGCCCTCCCACCATAGTTTTGATTGTTGCAGATCATAAGGATAACTGCCACGAGATGCCAAATCCGCTGGATTGTTTGCAGAACTAACATGTTGCCAATGGTTACTGTTGGTGAGGGTTAATATTTCGGAAGTACGATTAGCAACAAATGTGGTCCAGGTGTTTGGTGTTTTACGCAACCACGACAAAACTATGGTGGAGTCCGTCCATGTGTAAACATCCTTATCTTGTATATTTAAAACTAATTTGCTGTGTTGGATCATCCTAGCTAGAAGTACTGCACCACAGAGTTCAAGGCGTGGAAGAGATATTTGTTTGATAGGAGCTACCTTTGATTTTGCAACAACGAGGTGGACACTTATTTTTCCATCCTTGCCCAAAATCCTGAGGTACACCACACCAGCATAAGCAGTACAAGAGGCATCACTAAACCCATGCAGTTCACGTTTAGTTGTGTTATCAGTCACTCCAAGCCATCGCGGGAACTGAATGTTTTTAAAATGCCTGAAACGATCAAGGTAAGTGATCCACTCCTCCCTAAGACTAGTCGGCAAATCTTCGTCCCACTCTAGACCGGCTAACCATAACTTTTGCATGAATATTTTAAGTAAAATTATTGACGGTGTTAGCCAACCTAGCGGGTCGAATGATTTGGCAATAGTGGACAGTACATTTCGTTTTGTAATATGCATATTATTAGCAATCAAATTAACATTAAGTTCAAAATTATCAGTTTCAGAGTTCCAAGTAATACCTAACGTTTTGATTGAATCTTCAACTTTAATATTTACAGAACCGTGAGAGTCTCTTTCCACATTTGGGATTTCCGATAAAACAGCTTTACTATTAGAAGACCACTTGTGTAAGGGAAAACCACCACGGGCTAACAGTTCCATCAATCCTTTCTGTAAACTTACGGTATCTTCCACTGTAGATGCACCCGTCATCAAATCATCCATGTATACGTCGTGTTTCAGAATTTCCACTTCGGCAGGAAAATCTTTCTTTTCGTCTTCAGCGAGTTGATGAAGAGTACGTATGGCTAAAAACGGGGCACAAGATGTTCCGTACGTCACAGTCTGGAGCCTATATTCTTTAATAGGTTGTATCGGAGATTCACGCCACAAAATTCTCTGATAGTCAACATCCTCTTTGGCTATTAAGATTTGTCGATACATTTGTCGAATATCTGCTACTAGGCAGAATTTGTGCTGTCTCCATCTAGTGATCAAATCTCTGATATCCTGTTGAAGAGAACATCCAATCAGGAGTTCATCATTTAATGACTTTTCATTCTCAGATGCAGCACTTCCGTCGAAGACTACTCGGAGTTTTGTGCTTAGACTCGTCGGCCTAAGGACAGCATGGTGAGGTAAGTAATAAACTTTGTGTGACACTAATTCGTTTTCAGGTACCATCATCATATGACCTTGTGACTCATATTGATTCAAAAACTTGTGATATTCTTCTTTAAAGTCTGGCTTACGTGTGAAACGTTTCTCCATTTGTAGTAAGCGACTTGTGGCAAGGAATCTTGTATCACCAAGGCTTGTGGGTGGGTCGTTCTGGAATGGTAAGCGCACCACATAACGTCCGTCTTCATTACGAGTGTGAGTATTTTTGAAGTGTTCTTCACATTGTATTTCTAAATTAGTCATTGGTTTTTTGTGCGATAAATTCTCTTCTATCTCCCAAAATTGTCGGAGTAACTGGTCCGTTTCAATATTAGTTTGCATAACAACCATATTATGCTCCTGTGCTAGTGACCCAGTTTGTTGAACCCTGCCTGATATTAACCAACCAAGACGAGAGTTGAGTGCAATCAGAGATTTATACTTGTGTAAGCCTTGTAGTAATATGTAAGCATGCACGTCGGCACCAAGTAAAACATCAATCGAACCTGGCTTGTGAAAGTGTGGATCCGCAAGATCCAACTGCATAGATGAAGGCCAAGTCTCTTGAGGGAATTCACTTGAAGGCAGCAATGAAGTGAGTTTCTTTAATACGTAAGCATTAACCTTAAAGGTTGATGCATGATCTTCTTTAGAGTGGACTGTAAGTGTGACCATAGATTTGGTCGTGACCACTGATGAACTAGAGATTCCGGAGATTTTGCCAGTCACTGGAGTGCGAGGAAGATTCAACAACTGTGCAGCTGCTTCGGAGATGAAGGAACCTTGCGAGCCCTGGTCAACGAGAGCTCTTAATGCGTAAGTACCCTTGTTTCGTGACTTTACATTTATTACAGCAGTCGCCAATATAACCAATTCATCTTCTGTTTCAGTTTTCAGGTTAACGCTGATGTTGCAAGAAGAGTTAGGTACAGTGGTTTTATCTTGCGGGTTGTCTTTCTCCTTAGAGATTTCAACAGGCTTCTCATCCTTTGGAGAGGTAAAGTGTAGCAAGGTATGATGACGACGTCGACATTTTTTGCACACCGTACTTTGCCTACAATGAGAGACTAAATGGCCCTTTACTAGGCAATTAAAACATATGTTATTTCTCTTGATGAAATCTTGACGCTCCGTGACAGAGAGTGATGCAAAATCTTTACAGTGGCAAACGTAATGGTTTTGTGAGCAGTAGGTACAAGTGCTTTCGATTTCGGTAGCAAAACTTTTGACATTGTTTGTTGATTTAGAAGGTTGTTGAGATGTCTTCACAGTATTCTTTAGTGCCGGTTGGGAAAGATTGACCATTTCCATGGCTCGAAATCTTTTCTCGAGAAAACTATTTAGATCTTCATATGTAGGAATGCTTGTAGAATCTTGTAAAGATTGTTCCCAGAGTTTGTGTGATTCAATATCCAACTTTAAGACTAAAATGTGCACAACTATTGCATTCCAGGAGTCAATCTGCAAGTTTGTTAGCGATGTGAGACATTGACTTGAAGTATCTAGAAGATCCTTGATCCCCTTTGCAGATCCAGAGGCTAGTGACTTTTGACTTAAAAACTTATTTAAGATGCTATTGACAATAATTCTTTTGTTTTCATACCTGTCATTGAGCTTTTTCCAGGCATCATCATAGTTAGCTTCTGTTAGCGAGTAGTTTTTGAGTAGTTGCTCAGCTTCCCCAGAAAGACTTGACTTGAGATAATGATGCTTTTCAATTTTGGTTAAACGTTGATCATCATGAATTAAAGAACAGAACAAATCTCTAAAGCTCATCCACTGATTATAATCACCAGAAAATTGCGGTATTGCAATTGGTGGAAGTTTAGGCCTCAACTTCGATTGTGTCAATTGAGCATCAGGGTTTGGCGTTCCACTTTGATCAGAATTTAGCTCATATAACCTATCCTTAAGCCATGACATTAGCTCCAAATAACATTCTTCAGTTTGTTCAAAGTTTTTCTCTAAGTCAATATTGTATTCAGAATCCAAAGATTCCACTTCAGAAAGGCTATCATAAGGTTTTGTATAGCTAGTCCAATACTCTTGCAATGTCTCCAAACGTGTATTCAAGAACCCTCTAGTTCGCTTATCCTTAGCACATTTTTTCGAATTAATCAACAACTTTTCAATTTTAGTTGAATTCTGAATCAACTGTGTGATGTAACTTTTGACTTTCTTATCCGCCATTATACTTAGTTAAAACCCGATGAAATTATTCCAAGTCTCAAAAATTTTCTAAGTGTTTTTAGTAAGAAATTTTTCTAAGTCCTTTTTAAACAAAATTTTTCTAAGTCTTTTTTAGACGAAATTTTTCTAAGTCCTTTTTAAATGAAATTTTTCTAAGTCTTTTTTCAACTAAATTTTTCTAAGTCTTTTTTTTTAACGAAATTTTTCTAAGTCTTTTTAGTTTTAATTTTTCTAAGTTCCTTGACACTGATTTTACACTAAGTCTTTCACACTTGTATTTTACTCACAGTTAATCCGAGATCGAAGGTCCAAATGGTTTATTGAAACACTCACACTTGATTTCACTTTTTATTTTCACTGTACTAATGAAGAAAGAACGAACTCAGTACATAATTTACGGAGCTATAACGAAACCTTTGCGGAGAGTCTTAACACCGACTTCTAATTTTACCACTAGCGACATCTAGTTGTGAAAGACTGAACTAATGGATTACTATAAAAAGCTTATGGAGACTCTTGACATCGAATTCTAAAATGACTACTAGCGTCATCTAGTGGCAAAATACAAAAACTAAAAGATTCATATAATGTAAATTGACTTGAAACATAACAGGTACCTTAGTACTAAATTTTTTTTTCCCAGATCCCTATTTCTTTTTCTAAAAGATAAGGAGCCTAAGTTACATCTAATAATATCAGCTATCAGCCAGTGATAATCCTCATGTATATCGGTGTGGTCACTTCGTAAAGGACTCCTTTGAAAGGAGTCGGAAAGATGCAGACTGATGGTGAAAAAAATTGTTTTATTTTTGTGAAAAGTACCGTAACCGAAGTATATTACCTACATCAACTATGATTTTCGGTCACCGTAGTAAGGGGCGAGCCTATTGCCTTCAAGCGGGTACTTTGTCATGGGCTATATGTTTACTGTCGGATGGAGAACAACCCTAGTTTTTATCTACGACAACCACGGTAAGAGATGGAGTTGCCCTATTCTACTCCACCGTGAAAAAACTCGATATTTGTTTATAATATATTCATTTATAGCGATTACTAGCTTTTGCCCGCGGCTCCGCCCGCGTGGATGTCGGTTATCGCGACCAAACATAGCCTATGTCCTTTCTCAAGATCTAATCTACCCCTATACCAAATTTCATTAAAATCAATTCAGTGGTTTAGGTGTGAAAGCGTAACATACAGACAGACACACAGAGTTACTTTCGAATTTATAATATTAGTATAGATTTCAACATTATCTACAGACATTTCAATTTTTTTCATTTGTATAGATACGAATTCGCTCGAGGCGGCTCTTTAACCATGCAATCGGCCATATGAACGCACACCACAGATTTTATAGGCGATGATAATCACTTACGAGCTCATTAGCTACCTCTAGCTATTTCTCCGGCCCGGATACGATAGTGATTAATCAATAAACGCCAAGTACTTGACGAAGTAAACACATGAGTGTAAGTTAAGGTTATTTTCTCTTACGACTACTCGCTAAGCTCGCCTTTGAACATTTAAACTTTTAATAGCTACTTTTAAGCAATTACGGGTGTAAATTGGCCCTACTATGATTTTCGAGTCTCAAGTCAACCTTACTTAAAAGCTTTAGGCATAGGCTTTCTCGAAATAGCTAGGATTGCGAGGCATTGATATGCCTTAGGCAATCTTACTACTACTGTGCCAGTGGGGACGCCGTTTGACTGGACGGGTGATCAGCCCTTCTATGTAGGCCATTTCACCCAATACCCCTGTAACGATCGCCATACATGTTTGTATGGCAACAGGGACCGACAGCTTAACGTGCTGGCACGACCAGACCAATGCAAATACTCATATAAACATACAAATATTTGCACTGATTGGAGATCGAGCCCGCGCCTCCTGCGTAGCGGCCGCGTTCGCACCCGCCACACCACGGAGGCTGAGTAGCAGTAGTAGCAGGCAATCTTACACCTCGACATCTGAGGACCCATGACGGCTAGCGATCTTAGTCAGTTCTAGTCCGAACAAAAGTCTAGGGAGGAAAGGAGGGTTGAGAGCATTTCTGTAAGAAAAAAGACGTTCTTGGTATACAAATGAAACAATGCCAAGATAATGGTGAAGGAAGGTATGTATACAATGTAGAACTGGTGCGTGACGATGGCAAGAGGTCGTTGCTACCTTGGAAGATGGGTAGGCCTTTGGTGTGGGACGCAACGTGTGTCGACACCCTTGCGCCTTCACGTCTTCCAAGCGCAGCAGGCTGTGCCAGCGCTGCTGCTGCATCTGCGGAAAACTTCAAACGGCGTAAATACTTTAACTTAACCGGTGATTATGTTTATGAGCCGTTTGGGGTTGAAACGTTGGGGACATGGGGCCCAAATGCCCGTTTTTTTACAAAGATCTAACAAAGCGGCTGATCGACGCTACGCGTGACCAGAAGCTGGTTATTACCTTGCACAGAGGTATATTATAATGCAGCCAGCCTTCTGGGTACGTTACCGGTCGGTGACGATGCGGAGGAATTCCACGACGCATTATGTATGTAATTTTTTGTTTATTTCTTTATTATCTTAAGTTTATTTTGTCTCTGTCATATCATAACTATGTAGAACTTATACTTTCCGTCAATATCAATCCATCAATCGATCAATTACCCTATCGCAGTTCAGTGCTGGAAATAGGCCTCTCGCAATATTGGGAGACTATGGCCTACTGTTTCCACGCTGCTGGTCTAAATATTATAAGTTACCTAACTTTGTTAAGAACATTAGTTAGATTGTTAACTTCTTATTAAGTTGACACCATTTTAAATATAGTTAATAAAACAATTATTCTGTAAAAAAATAATTACACATCTGAAGGGTTAAATAATACGGCGTATGTTGAAGTACGGCAATTATTTTCATATTTATTCTGTGTTAGTTTGTTTAACTACTTTGCTACCTGTGGTGTTAATTATTTACTATGGTTAATTTACTTTTAATAAATATTCAATTTAATTCATTATACGCACATAATTACATGCGTACAAGTTCTGTAGTTAGACAAGTCCTAGCATTTTTTGTGCTCCAACTACATACCAGTAACGAATGTCACAGATTATAGTATGGCAAACCAAAACTGACAGCAAGTACCAATTTCTTTTTCCCATATCTATCCCATGACCCTACCTTTTTTTTTTTTTTTTTCGTGCGGAAATCCCCTCGGATACCCCCCCTGCCGGAGCCGGAAGGGGAGGTTATGTCGGACTCGAACCGACTAAAACCGCACGCCTACTGTGGGTCTTGGTGGTAGGCCGGAGGTGAGGTTGTTATAGACATATCCCTCGCACCCCGGCTGACCCAGGGCCATCCCTTACGGTCTGGCCCTCCTCAGGAGGGGGGACAACGGTGTCCCCAACTCGCCCCCGGAATGGGGAGGCGCGCTATTTAGCGCGCCGCCGCCGTGGCCTGCTTCTGCTGGGGTGACAGGCGGCTCCACCCGTCACCCCCAGGCCCGCGCTCATGGGGGACGGAGGTCAGTCAGTGCCCTCCGACGCCCGAGCTGCCTGCGCGCACGGGCGGCGCGATCCGCGAGTCTCTCTCGCTCGCGCCGCCTCTCCTGCCCATGACCCTACCAACCAACTTGGTTACAATGGGCCGAGTCTTGGATCTAGAAAAATTAATACTAGTTAGCTTAGAGTTCCGAGAGCCATCAAACATATATACCTACACTAGCCTCGCCCGCGGCTCCGCCCGCGCGGATGTCGGTTATGGCGACCAAACATAGCCTATGTCCTTTCTCATGGTCTAATCTACCCCTATACTAAATATCATCAAAATCAGTTCATTGGTTTAGGCGTGAAAGCGTAACATACAGACAAACAGAGTTACTTTCGCATTTATAATATTAATTAGTATGGATTTAGTAGTCCAGGTCGGATCCAAAGCTTTCACCTCGAATTGCTGGATCCGCATTTTCCAGTCTTACTGCGTGTTTAGCTGAACTTCGATTGTCAAAAGCGACTGCCATAAGACCTCCACAACCCATTTAACGATATCGAAGTTTTTACGAAAAGAAAACGATCTGTGCAGTGTACAAAATGCCAACACTATTCGTCCCCAGCAGTTGCGTCCTCTACTGGCTGTCGCTTCCGAGAGCCAACTGTATCATATTACTTAAATTAATTTCTAAACAACAAAAGCTGTGGAAAATCGGATTTATTCGTCAGCTTACTAATTTAGTTTTAATGAGCATGCATTTATCGAAACAACAACGTGATGGCAATAATACAATGGCGGATTTAATTTAATTCGATGCCGTAAATGGAATAATTGCTTTTCACAAACGTGAGCTCATGACAATTGTTTAATGAACAATAGGTATCGAATAATATATCTCGCACTTAAGCAGTAGGTACATACTGAAATAATTTGTTGAAGAAAATCATTCTTCATATACCTCGTGCCAAATGGATTGAGATTAAAGTTCATTGACCGAGTTGACCTTGCGCCCAGTTTGGACCGGTTATTTAGGGGTTGTAAACATTATTCACACTGTAGTGAAACCGACTGCAATATGACTTCGCTCGCGTGAACCTTTATTTTTGTTTCACAACAATCACTATTTCTCAATCCACATAGTTACTGGCAAATTAGCTTAGGTACCGGATGAGGCTCTGGCGTAGGCTCACCTGTCAGGATTAGTAGTCACTCTAATTAAAGTCCAAATAACCCCCCCGGAGTCCAAAGTTGGAGCTTTGGTCCACCGAGTCAATGAGTCAATCATCTGAATTGAACGAGATACAATACAATTTAAAAAAATAATTCTGATTAAATTTTACTTACCGTAAATGGCCTTTACGTCATATTTAGCATTACTATGGTCTGATTTTAGAGGCATTTATTTTAGAAAAATTCAATTATCAAAACTTCAATATTACTTCTGATTGTTATCAACATTCTTAAATTTGTATTCAGGTTACTTATGAAGATATCTAATTAGTTCGGGCAAAGAACATTCTAAACAATATTTCTGAATAAATCGGCCACTTTTATTTAATTATGTCTTAATCAAGGAGAGATAACGTCTAAGAATGCACAGAATGTATGTATGTTCTACATAGTTTGTATATAAATACAATATAAATAGGACCGTTCAAATTCTTGGCATTCAATTAACTATTATATCGTCACTGGAAAGCCAATAATACTAAAGCGCCATTTTAGTCAAAATGAGTTATATATATCGTTGGATAGGACTTTTTTTCTGCGTCGAATGGTCTGGGTTTCGTGTTGATCAGGGCACTTTTTTGGCGCTTAAGCACTTCAAAATAAGGAGATTTTTCATCATTTTGAATTCGTGGCAAAAACTTACGTAGTACAAATTTTGATTAATTTTTAGTCGTTGTCGCTTCAGTATTTTTATTCACTGACACCAGCCAATTCAACCTTGTTCAGCAACTTAAAATACTGATGTTGAATCATTGATGTCGCTTTAGTATTTATTGCCGGCCGTAACTACTAGTTGATTATTAGATAAGTAAATTTGCTTTACGTAGAAACTGATGCGCATGGCGCTTTAGTATATTTTGTCTACGTACTGTTTTGATAGGAAACGGTTTTTGTGATTTTGCCTCACATATATGAGTGTCTGTTTAGAATGTTTTCCATTCAATAAAATTTAATAATTATTTTATTAAGCATGAACTATTTTAGTCGACGCAATATTAATGGTTCGTTTAGCATTTAGTTGGGGGAAAAACGTACAAATTTAATTTCGTTAAGTCTTTTAAAATCATATTTCGTTTTAATTACAATGCGATCAGTACTATAAGTACTGATCGCATTCATATTTTGCGCGTGAGTCGTCGGTGGTTAAGTGCTAGAGCAGCCAGCCTAGCTCCGCCCAGAAACGCAGAAGCTTACTGGAGCTTCACAGGCTTCGCGGAGCGACCGGGGATTTGGAATCGTTGGGCAGCCACTGCCTCGCATTCCAGTATTACGTGGGCGGCCGTTTCCTCGGCGCTGAAACATACCCTGCAAAGGGGGCTATCCGTGACACCGATGGTATGTAGGTGCTTGTTGAGGGGACAGTGGCCCGTTATTGTCCCCATAATTGTCCTTAGAGTTGTTCTGTCTAGTCTTAGGAGACGTTTGGTTAGCCGTTTATTTATCGACGGCACAGCCTGTTTTGATTGCCTGCAGTCGATGGTTTGTACCCATCTTTGGTTATGTAGTTCCACAGAGCTCTGGCGTATCCAGGTACGGATCTGTGAAAAAGGGATCGACAGTAGTGTAGTGGGCCAGCAGTGGTCATATAGGAGCCCCTCCTCGCGAGTTCGTCCGCAGCATCGTTGCCGTAGGACCCACTATGCCCTTTTATCCACTGTAGCTTTACTACATTATGGGTGGATAGCTGGTTCAAAGCAGTTTGGCATTCTGCTATTAGTGTGCTGTTGGTTATTCGGTGGTCTAGCGCTTTTAGAACGGCTGTGCTGTCGGTTAGGAGCTTTATGTTAAAACCCTTAACCTGCTTTTCGCTTATTGCCGTCGCTGCTGTTGTTATGGCGACACACTCGCATTTGAAGATCGAGCTGTGTTCGCCTAGTGGAAGGTGGATATTTAGGCCAAGGTCCAAGGAGTGTACGCCGGCTCCTGAGCCATTCTTTGTTTTGGAGCCGTCGGTGTAAACGCGTACTTCTTTAGTACCGGAGTAGTCCTTTTCCTCGGCTTGGTATTTTTTGTTGAAAAAGTGTTTTTTGAAGGTTTTATCACAGGGGCAGCTATTAGTGTTTTGTACTCCATCGCCCGCCCAAGAATAGTGGTGTGGGGACTATTGTGGTTAAGGCACAGTACCGTTGTCTTCGCAATTTTAGTGGTATTGACCTAGAGGTATTACGTCGTGACGCCAGTGGCACTGACTGGACGCCCATTTTGAATTCGATAGACGTCAATGAAATGATGGACATTTTCGGGTCGAGGGTTTTAGAATTATTTGACCAACACGCCCCCGTAAGACGGGTCAAGATCAGGCACAACCCGGTGATTAAAACCCTAATGGCTCGTAGTGACACAACTTGCTCGCATTCAAGACCCTACGCAACCGCTGCAGCCGTATATGTAGAGACGCAAAGCGACGCCATTTCTATAACTCTCTCAACAACTGAAACTCCTCGGACACATGGAGATTTCTCAGGTCTGTTGGCATTAGCAAATCACCTGTTTATGACTCCAGGGATAGACTTGTGTGCCCTAAATGACCACTTCTCTCTACCACCCGTCTCACTGGACGCAGTTACCAAGCAGAGCACTTTGCATGCGCTTTCTAGTGTCCCAACTCCACAGACTCCACCTTTTCATTTAATGCCTGTATCAGAGGCGGAAACAAAATCGCTGCTGTCTATTTCCTCGTCCGCGACTGGCTCTGATCATATCTGCTATAGTATGATTCTTCCACTTCTCCCTACTGTACTTTCTATTATAACTCACTTTTTCAATTATTCCCTATTCTCTCGTACCTTTCCTGACTCCATTAAACCAGCTTTTATTATTCCATTACCCAAATGTCCTAAGCCTTCCACAGTTACCGATTTTCGGCCAATTTCCATACTTCCGTTTCTCTCAAAAGTTCTCGAGCATATCGTGCGCCAACAACTGTCTATATTTTTATCTTCCTCTAACCTCCTCAACACTTTCCAATCTGGATTCCGTAAAGGCCACAGTACAGCTACGGCTCTCGTTAAAGTGACTGATGATATTCGATGGGCTCTGGAGAGGAAAGAACTAACTTTACTAATATTGTTGGATTTTAGTAGTGCTTTTAACTCGATCTATTTTGACATTTTGCTTGGCGTATTGAAGAGTATTAATGTTTTCTCTAATGCTATCTCCTGGTTTGATTCGTATCTGCGAGGGCGGTCGCAGCGTGTTCAGTTGGTGTCAATCTTCCAACTGGTGTAGACTTGTTGCGGGTGTACCACAGGGTGGTCTCTCTCCTCTCTTGTTCTTCATCTTCATCAACTCTGTCACCGGACTGATTTCATCTAGCTACCATCTTTATGCCGATGACTTGCAGGTATACAATCATTTTGCGGTGACTGATGCCTCCTCTGCAGTATCTGCTATTAACCGCGAGCTGGATTGCATTAGTGTCTGGGCTAAATCAATTGGACTACGTATCAATCCAACCAAATCTAAAGCAATGATTATTGGTAGCACTCATATGCGCAGGCAGCTCGATTTCTCCGCACTTGCTCCTGTCACGCTGGATGGAACTTGGATACCCTATTCGGATACCGCCAAGAATCTGGGAGTACTCTTTGATGCTAACTTGTCCCGGAGTCCTCATATCAATGAGGTTAGCAGAAAAGTACGCTATAGCTTCCACTCCCTAAAGTGCCTCCAGAGCTTTCTACCTTTAAGAACCAAAATTTCCTTTGCCCAAACTCTTATCCAACCCATTATGGACTACGCAGATGCCTGTTTTCTAGATATCACTGAGGAACTCTTAAACAAGTTTTAGAAATTGCAAAACTTGTGCATTCGGTTCATATTCAACCTGAGAAAGTACGACCATGTCTCGCAGTTTCGCAGAGAACTCAAGTGGCTCCCTATCGGCCAGTGCAGGAACACTCGTATTCTCTGTTATATTTTCAATATTCTGTACAACCCTGCTACGCCGTCTTACCTGAGGGAGCGGTTCTCATTTATACGTGCTCCTGACGACCCGTGCAGATCCAGCTTTCGCCTTCGCTTTCGCTTTGAATTATAATATTGCCATGGGTAATTACCTGAACACTAATTCCTATTCTCTTGCTTATTTCTTTTTTGGCAGAAATGCATAATAATACCGTATTGGTTTTTTTAGAACACAATACCAGTACGTTACGATATAAAAATCGATCACACCTATGATAATTACTTTATTATTTGGAATTGGATTTTGATAAGCATATTTATTTAATTATTACCGTTTTATTTAATTCTCTATAATATTTTTTAGTTATGTTGGTACTAAAAATCTATATAACCTATGATAATTATTGTGAAATTATTAAGGTTCAATTTATTTTTAATAAAAATAATCGTTAATTAAACAAATACAGTGCAATAATATTTAAATAAAAAGATGCTAGAAGTATTATTTTGTTGGCAACTGTTGCAATTATTAGGATTTACCAACTGTTGATTATGTCTGTTAGGAAAAATAAATTGAAATTAGAATGAATAATCTTTTAATAAGTATTTTTGACGTAACAATGATCCCAACAAATAATTCCATACATCGTTTTACCGTGCGGTCCTTTGACATATTGTGGTGTTTAAGTATTCTTATCCTGTGACTGTGTCCAACTGTAAGGCGCGTTAGTACTTTTTCTTGACATACTTTTGAAAAGATGAGCGTTTTCAGTAATATTTGATCACAATACCTTATAATAATTATTAAGATAAGTACTTTTTCATTACCAAGTGTACAGAGCATTTGTACTTAAGCGACAGCTATCTCCTGAATCACGCAAAATATGCAAAATATATCGATTCCAGTACAAAGGGAACAGTATTACAATATATTTTGGCCTTTACTGTTTGTGAATTACTAAATTAGAAAAAAAGTTATGCCTAGTTTTGTAAAAAAAAAATACTTTAATTTGCTCTCCTGTGAAATGGCCTTTTGGCGTTTTAGTATTATTGGCTTTCCAGTGACGATATGATCAGTGTGATCACAGTACTATCGGTATGCACCATAGACATTGAATTTAAATATCAGTAATACACGCAAGAAATCAGGAAATCGTTTTATACACGTTGAAATATAATAATTTTAACGTATTCAGGAAACCAGAACTAGGAAACAGCTAAATACAACAAGACTTCAACACTGTGAGCTCATTCTGCGTTAATACAATTTTAACATAGTTTTGATACTTACTTTGATATAACGTAGGTACAAAGTTACTCTTCAAACTGTAAGACAACTACAATCTTTAGTGTAATCAGTGTTAATAATAATAATTAAATAACATCAAATAAATCGCGATATAATCCGTTAAAAATAAAGTCTACTTCAATTTTTTTAAAGAATATTAGAACCGAAGTTACTAATATTCCCTCTAACCTCTTCAACTAAGCTAAATTGCTTGTGCTAGGAGTGGGTTCATGTAGTGTAATGGCCAGGATTCGAACCCGGGATTCGATCGTAAGGCCGACTCCTTAACCACTAAGCCCACAACCGACGCTTATTTTTGATTACTTACAACATTTACAACAATATTTTTACACAATTTTTATGCTGTGTGAGACGAATTATTGTTAAATTGGCAAAAAGTTTACGTATTTTCTTCTTCCTATAGGCTGAAGTTCCATGTATAATTGTATATGTTACCGGAAATGTGTATAATCCGGTATTCTATACAATGCCTAGGCATTCTATACAATGCCGAGTGCGCAGCAGGTAATGTATGAAATGGTATCAAAGAATATTGATGGTGGTTATAAAAAATGCAACCACTTAGGCTAATGCTGGAGCTTCGCTTTCGCTTCAGTCTTCTAACCTATAATATATCCAGGTCGGGGCGCAGTGCCCACACCACGCAATTTAACTTGGATAGATTAGGTTAGAAGATTAATCTTCGCATTAATCTTCGTGGTTATTTTTTTTTATTCATTCAAAAATATACATTTTCCACAAAATCATCCGCAAATATAGACAATAACCCATTTATTTCACGCATTGCCGGTGGAACAGCAGGCATTCTATGTATTAACACACATTTCCTAGGATTTGTATACAATTCCTTGATTTCATACATTTCCGGTAACATATATACATATATTATGTAGGACTGTCATGCATGTCACGTTGTCCTGGGACATCTATCATCACAGGACATAATAATAACAAGGCGCTATGTCACATGCGTTACCAACACACATGACAGCGATGACAGATGAGTTGGTAACACATAATCTATATATATATATATATATATATATATATATATACATCTTGAAGGACATGTTGCGTCCTACATGGCGTTATTTACCAATGATGCTGCGTCCGACTGACTTTGTGCGTCCGGAATACGGACGCAAGATTGACCGACCCTCATTTTTAGCCCAATGGTCCCTTATGATCCTTAGAATGCAATGGCAAAAAATTGGCATGGACGTAATTCCATCACTACAATGCCTTTTAGCGTATAATATAGTTCCGCCATCGTCCGACTGAAATTTGGAGGACACTAGTGTTCAGCGTATAATTTACCACGTATACTTTGAGTTCAGTTCACCGATCTTATCGTGTCCATTGAATATCGTATTTGTAAAGTTTTTATCATGTTTTCGTGACAACAATCTTGCGTCTCTTAAACATCCTTAAACGGGCACTAGGTACGGTGTCTGAGGGGCCTCCTCGGGGTTCACGAGGGACGCATGGCGCGGGGCGCGGAGCGGCAGGCTTTAGCGCGCTCGCGTACCGAAGTTTGTAAACCAACAGACATGTGCCGGCCGTGATGTAAGCTTATCTGTTCACACCAGCCTGTGCCTCTGAGCTTACCGGTTTATACATTTTTTTTATAGTGCGCTAAATCTCCACGGATACCACCCCCACGGAGACCCCCCCGACTAAAACGCACGCCGTCTTGGGTCCTTGGTTGCCGGAGGTGAGATTGCCGAAAGCATATCTCTCGCACCCCGGCAGACACTTCGGGCTGTGGGGACCTCGGTGTCCCCATCTAGCCCCGGGTACGGGGAGGCGCACTTGGCGGCACCGCCGCGGCCTGCTTCTGCTAGGGTGACAGGAGACTCCGCCGTTCACCCCTAGGCCAGCGCTCATGGAGGACGGAGGTCGTTCCACGACGACCGGTTCGCCTTCCCGGGCCCGTAGTCTAGTCCGGACCCGACCGGCCGCCTCCTTCTCGAGCATTAATTGCTCGCAGAAGGAGGCGGCCGCACCCCAAGCGTTTGCGCATCGTACCATCGCTGTGAGCAATGTGGCGAGTGTGAGGACTCCCACCCCCAGAGCCGCCACTAGGACCTGCCTGGGCCGCCGTGTCCCACGCCGGGCACTCGGTCAGCGTGTGCAGCTCTGCGTCCTCGCTCGCATCACAGTGATGGCACTCGCACGTTGGCTCCTTCCGCATCCGACACAGGCAGCTCCCGAAACACCCGTGTCCGGTAATCACCTGCGTCAGCCGGTACGAGAGGCTGCCGTGTGGCATCTCTAGCTATTCCTCCATGATGAGTTTAACCGCTGCTATTACGGCGTGCCCTGCGCTTGGTCACCCAAGTCGTAGCTCCCACTCAGGGTGGAGATGGGACTTCACGACCCGAATTTCTTCAGGCTCGGGTTCCCGGCTCGGCTCCCGCGCCTCCTTTCGGTACCGAAAGGGTTCTCGCATCCAAGTTCCACGGTAGAGATCCGGCAAGGAGATTCGCCGCCTCCAAGGATATCGTGCGGTACCCCATAATGTCCCTGCTGGCCATTGCACGCTGCGGCCCACGCAGCAGACGCGCATTGTGGATCGTCAGGGTCTCCGCCCATATCGGGCACCCATATAGGGCAATGGACCGCAGGACTCCTGCGTAGAGTCTCCTGCAAAAGTCATCCGGCCCCCTTTTTTTTATACCACTTAGATGGCAGACAAGCACTCGGCCCACCTGATGGAAAGTGGTTACCATGGACTATGGACGTATGCAACACCAGAGGCGTTACACTCGCGCTGCCTACCCTGAAGAAACCTTCTAATGCCCCTCTTGAAGAACCCCATATTGTAGTCGCTTGGGAAAACCGTGGCAGGGAGTTCCTTTCATACCGCACGGTGCGCACCGTATTCGGATGCAATGTGTGGGGATGAATTCCCTGTCTATGGCGAGCGGTGCGATGATAGAATGTAGCTGTGGGCATCATGTCAAATAATTCATCTGAGCACAAACCATTATATAGGCGGTAGAAAACACACAGTGAGGCAAAGTCCCTCCTGAGGCTGAGAGGTTCCACATCGCCTGCGAGTATGGGACTGTCGACGAGCCTCAACGCACGTCTTTGTACCGAGTCGAAAGGGTTAAGCTGGTGTGCGGGCGCTCCGGCAAAAAGATGACAGCAGTACTCCATGTGGGGTCGAACCTGTGCCTTATAAAGAAGGAGTCGCTGCCCCGCAGTGAAGTACTGCTTCGCCCTGTTAAGAACTCCAAGTTTCTTTGATACCAGCTTAACCTTGTCCTCTAAATGACTGCGGTACTGGACGTCACTTGAAATGTCGACGCCTAGGATCCCGATACTCGGGGCAATGGTAAGCCGTGTGCCCAGGAATTGCGGCGCTACAATATATGGGGTTTTCTTAGCGGTGAATACACCCCTTATGTTGGGCAGCAGCAAGCGGCAGCTATGTCCTTCAATTTGGGGGCCAGTCTTCGGCGATGCTCCCCGAAGATCCACCGGCCGTCGAGCACGAGCCCCAGATAGTTCATCTGGGGCTTGATGCCGATGGAAATGTCTCTCACTATGAGGCTGGAATCTTCCGGTGGCACGCGCCGAGGCCCATGAAAGAACATGGCCTCGGTTTTATACGGAGCCACCTCCAGACCCAGCCGCCGGATCCGCTCCACGACTTGGGCAACCGCGGTATGTAGCCCCGCACGCCGTCACCAGCGTGTCATCCGCATAACACGTGACGGCGGCACCGTCCGCGAGCTCACCGCGAAGAACCCAGTAGTAACCGATGTTCCACAGTAGCGGTCCCAGGACCGATCCCCGCACGACATCTCTCGCTGACCGAGCCCGGTCGCATTTGGGTACAACAAGGGGGGGGGGGGGGGGCTGCTGGCAGCGGCGTTGTGCACCAGTGCCACCGATTCGTCCAGGTCGGTTTCCCAGGCAGGCCTGATAAACCGGTGAGTGTACGGCTTGGCGACAGCGGCGACATTAATGCCTCACTGTGCCATGCTCTGGAGCAAAAGTGCCTGAGCATCAACACAGTGGTTCGCATTCGTCTGCAGGACGCGGAGCTGAGGATCCATTATGGAACTGCCAACCGGCTTCGGCCTCCCCGCGGTGCAGGCATTGGCACCAGCCCTATGGTCGGCCGGCTTGCCCTCTGCTGCACACCTGAAGCAGTGCAACGGAGCTTCGCAACTACCGGCCTTATGATCGGGTTGGCTACAGCAGAAGCAACGGTCACCGACCGTTACCTTCGGAAACTGGCCTCCACCGTGCACTGCACCCCCACGTGGCTCCCCGACAGGCACCGGAAGCACCGTGCTGGTCGGGCCTGCAGGAGCCGTACCTGCACCATCTGGAAGCCGCCAATAAGCAGGCCCCGCCCATCGGCAACCTTTGGGGCTGCCGCGATGGGGCTCTCCGACGCCTCCGCCGTCAACGTAATGAAGACGGCCGTCAATCGTGGGGCGCGGAGCTTCCTCGGCGCTGTTGCCATCGCGGCAGCCTTGGCCCTTCTGGCCATTTTGGCTGCCTTTTTGGCGGCGTTCCGTCTCTGCTTGGCGGCTCCAGCTACCTCCCAGCCCCCTTACGGGGGCTCGGGGATTCACCCAGAGCCGGGCCGGGGTCCGGGGTTGCCCTTCCCCTTATCCTTGCCCTGAGCGCGACCCACGATTCTGGCTCTGCTGGTCGAATTGGCGGCTTCACCGGTTGCGCTGTTTGCGCTGGCCGCTCCGGCTGCACCGGCCGCCCCGCCAGAGCAGGGTGCGCTGACCGCTCCGGCTGCGCCTTCCGCATTGACCGAGTCGCCACTCCCAGCAACTCGGTCCCTTCTCTTGAGGGCCTCCAGCTCCGCCGTAACTTTTTGGAGTTGGCGTCGGGACTCGGCCTCCCGCCGCTGTGCCTCAGCCTCCCTCCTCGCCTGTTTTGCCATCTGGGTGGCCAGACCCTCACCGGCAGCTGCGATCTGCTCTACGCATAAGCAGAACCTACAAAACTTCGAGCTAGCGTTGAATGGTGTTGCAATAAGCAGGGACAGTCATATTCGCTTCCTGGGTCTCATATTAGATGAACACTGTAACTGGAATCTGCATGTAGATACAGTATGCAAGAGAGTAAATAGATTCGTGTTTGCTCTACGCCAGCTTAGAAATACAACTTGCGAAAAAACAGCTCTTATGGCGTACCACAGTCATGTTGGCTCAATCTTAAATTATGGCATATTACTGTGGGGTAACTCAACCGACGTAGACAGTGCCTTCATAAAACAAAAACTCGTCAAAAATGATTATATTGCTTTTTAAGATTTTGTTGACCACCAAAGTGAAAATACCTACGCTATACATTGTCACTTTTGTATGCTAACTATTAATTATATTTATTATCTATGCCTGGAGTCATTATAAACCCTTATATAGGTGGAAGCCTCTTGGCTGATAAGCTGGATACAATTATTCAAAAACAGTATTCGGAACCAATCTGTATTCAATAGTAGATGGATGTCATTTAGTTATTATAATCATTATGATATATGCAGAGCATTATATGGAATTGATTTAAACATACATTCGGATGGAGGCGGGAATGTGCATGCAGTGTTTAGTAGGTATACGCAGGTATTCAGTGTGCAAGAAAAATTTAAGAGTGAACGGACGCACAAATTCAGCTAGAAATATTTAATTTGAATATCACCATTTAATGTTTAAATTAAATTTGACGTCGACTACTGATATGATACTGATGAAAACATCTTACATACGCATTGAAAACATTAAAAATCTCACTACATTCAGTGGACGCCGCAGGGTGGTAGTTTGTAAAGACGCAAGAAGTCCTTCGCGATTTATATATATATATATATATATTCCACAACATTCAACACAACGCTATCTAGACCCATGGCAAGCTTAACTAGCTCGTGTTATGGAATCTACATTGCGAATAAACATACTTAGATACTTTTTTTTATAAATACATAATATTATACATAGATACACCCAGACCAATGCAAATAGCCATATTTATACATACAAATATTTGCACTTAGCGGGGATCGAATCCGCGCCTCCTGCGTAGCAGTTGCGTTAACTCCACGCCACAGAGGCTGTCGTATAATAATAACGGCAATGAAGGAGGGATGTAATTTTATCTAATAATAAATAATGATTGATAATACAGGTATATAAAGTACAAGAATTTATATACCTGTATTATCAATAATTATTTGTTATATATACCCTACATTTTACCTGGAACTCCCTGCCAGCACACGTGTTTCCTTCTTCCTACAGTCCCGGGTCCTTTAAGCGGGGTGTGAAAAGGCATCTAATGAGGCCGTCAAGCTGAGTGCCACCACTGTTAACATGGTAAATGTTTACGATGGTGACCCTCTTTCCGAGACTTTGCCTTTAGCTTAACATCAGGCGAGGTGAAGTCAAATTGACGTTTCCAGTATATAAAAAAATAAAGTTACTGAGTTACTTTCCAAAATCTACTGTACATAGTGATATTCTCGTAAATTTCCAACGATTATATCAATTCAATTTGTGTAATCCGATTGCTGTCAACGGCTTTCAACTAACTACAAAGGACTAAATCAGTTGTTTACTTGTTTTTGGACTAAATTAGAAATCAATTGCATTCCAAATAGGTAAGCACAGTCCACATGATTGCTAGTCACTTCAAATGGAAAGTGTGCCCCCTACAGGTTAATTCCGATTTAGTTTGTTTGGTCACTCTTTACTCTCTCGATTGGAAATGGCTGCCGCCGGCGTTAAAAAACTTGAAACGACATCCGAGTCATTAAAAAGTCATTAAGTACAAAGTTCGTAAAATGAAAATGTAATCCGACACACGAAAGGTTTAGTTGAACTATAATATGTGTAGGATTTTAGTTAAACTTTTGTTTTATGACTCAATAATTGACAACATTTAAAAAATTGTAAACCACATGAAAATATGTATGTTTTAGTTTGTTGTATTATTTTTATATAAACTTCAAGATCTTGTCTACTAAGTAATGTTTTCACTGAAACTGAATACACTATAGGCTTGATAAATTTTAACTATCATATCTATGAGGTTTTTAGTGAAAATATCCGCGAAATGTATTTCTTACTATTGCGCCTCCAGTGACTGTGTATGTGAATCAAAGATTTTTTTTTTAATAACAGTAATTTTGATATTAGAACATTCATTCCCTGCAGTAGCTTAGCGTGTAGGACAAGGTTTTATAACACCTACGCAAATAAATGGGGCCCTTTATAAAGCAATCAAAATGTTTTTAGGTCAACGACTAATACTTCCTCGCTATTCGCTAACCTACATTCTAATAATAGAAGTGTTAACCGACTTTTAAAAAGACGAGGTCTAATAATCATACGATTTTTGTATTCACACACAAAAAATACAAGAAAATATTATTGTTATTATTTCTTGAAAACTGTAGTAGATGGCACCTAGTTTGCTCTAGGATTACGTCGGTAGAAATAAAAGCAACGACATGATTTTTAAAAACTGAAAAAATGTTTTATAGTCGAAAAAAATAGAAGACAACCATGAAAAGGGTACAATGTTGATATCACCCTTTCTTTTACTTCATCAAAACATATTTTTGTCTCTTCAAAGTACACATTATAAGCCACAAAAAGCCTACCTGCCTATGTTTTTTTCTAAATAAAAACTTAAGTAAATTTTTGCTCATTTTTATAGCATGATACCGTGAGGAGCCGTTTGAGTAACTGATGTTCCAAGGTATATTAATGAAAGTATCTCAAAAAACGTTTTTGTTTTGTAATTTTCATGTCTGGCTTTTGATTTGGCACAGTATCGGAAAAAAAAGTTAGAATCATTGGAGATCGGCTTGCTTAGAATTTGTAAAAAAAACCGTCCCTAAAGCCCCATAATCTAATGCGTAACACGCATCGCTCAACAATGACCACATGAACAAGAGAGTGTTGACCATGGGGGAGGAGAAAAGAGGCCGAGGGTGACCACCAACGAATCGGCTACAAACTTAATAATAATCTGTTTATTTCAGTAATTATTCCAGTATATTTATTTCAGTATATATATTATTATTATTAATATGAGCTATAATTGTTACATAATTATCGAAATGAGCTTTAGTAGCTAAATCTAATAATGGAAACCGCTCTTACGGTTAGAATGAAAAATTGTATTTAGTTATGCTTTTATCCACTAATTAGTATCAACTAATAATTACTCCGCCACGGGTTGTTTGGGCAAATTTGTTCACAACAATTTTGCAACAATTTAGTCTGTCCAGGCAACGCAACCGTCGAATAAAAGCGCCATAGACGTAGTTGCGTAACGTTGCCGAACTTGTTGAGCAATGCGTCTTCTTCTTTCTCCTAGCTATTATTCCATTTTAGTTGGGGTCAGCTCTCCTAGTACTTCTGCGCCCCACCGAGCGGTTGCGGGTTGTCTCTTCCTATAAGTCAGTTTCCTATAAGTCCTCTTTAAAGTTTGTAGCCGATTCGTTGGTGGTCACCCTCGGCCTCTTTTCTCCTCCCCCATGGTCAACACTCTCTTGTTCATGTGGTCATTGTTGAGCGATGCGTGTTACGCATTAGATTATGGGGCTTTAGGGACGGTTTTTTTTACAAATTCTAAGCAAGCCGATCTCCAATGATTCTAACTTTTTTTTCCGATACTGTGCCAAATCAAAAGCCAGACATGAAAATTACAAAACAAAAACGTTTTTTGAGATACTTTCATTAATATACCTTGGAACATCAGTTACTCAAACGGCTCCTCACGGTATCATGCTATAAAAATGAGCAAAAATTTACTTAAGTTTTTATTTAGAAAAAAACATAGGCAGGTAGGCTTTTTGTGGCTTATAATGTGTACTTTGAAGAGACAAAAATATGTTTTGATGAAGTAAAAGAAAGGGTGATATCAACATTGTACCCTTTTCATGGTTGTCTTCTATTTTTTTCGACTATAAAACATTTTTTCAGTTTTTAAAAATCATGTCGTTGCTTTTATTTCTACCGACGTAATCCTAGAGCAAACTAGGTGCCATCTACTACAGTTTTCAAGAAATAATAACAATAATATTTTCTTGTATTTTTTGTGTGTGAATACAAAAATCGTATGATTATTAGACCTCGTCTTTTTAAAAGTCGGTTAACACTTCTATTATTAGAATGTAGGTTAGCGAATAGCGAGGAAGTATTAGTCGTTGACCTAAAAACATTTTGATTGCTTTATAAAGGGCCCCATTTATTTGCGTAGGTGTTATAAAACCTTGTCCTACACGCTAAGCTACTGCAGGGAATGAATGTTCTAATATCAAAATTACTGTTATTAAAAAAAAAAACTTTGATCCACATACACAGTCACTGGAGGCGCAATAGTAAGAAATACATTTCGCGGATATTTTCACTAAAAACCTCATAGATATGATAGTTAAAATTTATCAAGCCTATAGTGTATTCAGTTTCAGTGAAAACATTACTTAGTAGACAAGATCTTGAAGTTTATATAAAAATAATACAACAAACTAAAACATACATATTTTCATGTGGTTTACAATTTTTTAAATGTTGTCAATTATTGAGTCATAAAACAAAAGTTTAACTAAAATCCTACACATATTATAGTTCAACTAAACCTTTCGTGTGTCGGATTACATTTTCATTTTACGAACTTTGTACTTAATGACTTTTTAATGACTCGGATGTCGTTTCAAGTTTTTTAACGCCGGCGGCAGCCATTTCCAATCGAGAGAGTAAAGAGTGACCAAACAAACTAAATCGGAATTAACCTGTAGGGGGCACACTTTCCATTTGAAGTGACTAGCAATCATGTGGACTGTGCTTACCTATTTGGAATGCAATTGATTTCTAATTAAGTCCAAAAACAAGTAAACAACTGATTTAGTCCTTTGTAGTTAGTTGAAGTTCAAGATTGTTTAGTGAAGTTTGTTTTTCAATTACGTATGGGTTTATTAATAGTGATGAATTTTAATATGGTAGGTATATTAAAATGTGATTACTGTTTTATAATTAATAGGTATATTAATTATTTCTCAATTTCAAACTAAAATGTATTTGTGAAAAAGAGATTGTTACTACTATATCTTGCCGCCATTGTTGCGAATTAGGTTAGGCCGCCATTGTAACAAAAAAAATAACAAAATTTAAATATGGAATTCGAATTTGATGGTATTTCAAACTCGTTATTTTAATTTATTCCACAGTACATTTTTTTTCTGAAGAACTAAAAACAAAGGCTTTGAAAACTTTTCTATTGGTCTAAATGAATTGTGTTTGCCAAACCTTTTTGTACGGTTTTAAAGATTTGAATTTTATTGCTTATTTTTATTCGGAAGGTTTTTTTTTTGGATACCCACGATATCCACGCTATATCGTAACTATGAGGAATAACTAAACTTATTACTAGGAGTCTCGTGCTCGTGCCCCAATTTTGATGGGTTTTTTAATCTATAGGTATTTCGAAAAAAGAAAACATTCAACATTCAGTATATTTCACCTGGAACTCACTGCCAGCACACGTGATCCCTTCTTCCTACAGTCCCGGGTCCTATAAGCGGGGCGTGATAAGGCATCTGATGAGGCCGTCAAGCTGAGTGACACCACTGTTAACATGGCCATGTGCCCCTTTTTCCGAAACTTTGCCTTTAGCTTAAAATCAGGCGAGGTGAAGTCAAAAGTAGCTGCAAGAAACAAGTTTGAAACTGTATTGACAATAGAGAAATTATGGGAAGAGCAGGCTTATTGTTAAAAATAAAATAAATAAAATTAATTTATTCTCAGACCATCGATCCATAGTGTTAGTAACAATTTAACTTAAGAACTAATGTCAGTAATTATATAGAATACTTTTCATGTTTATGATGGTTCTCGGCTTTTTAAGGTAGCGAGTGGCGAATACCGTCTAACCTCTAAATAGTGTAAGGCAAGTCTTCGCTGAACCTCATCCGTCTGAATGCACTAACTATCTACGACTTCGAACAATTTAATACATAACAAATTACTTACAACATTTTCTCAAATAAATACTCATATATCAGTGACTGAGAACTCTCAAACAATTTTAATGAAGGTACAAGCACCCCCAGTACAAGCACTAATTATGAGGAATTCACAGCACAAAGCTCTTATTGTATTAATTATAATTATCACGAACATTTGCGTTATTAACATTCATTCGTCTCCGCCATGTCCATTGCTGAATACAGGCTTCTCATAAATTGTAATATATTAAATGTTTAATTAACTTTCTATGTTGTTTGCAAAATACAGAATCTAAAAATTACTACATAGTAGGCACTAAGAGCACTGTGCAAATCCGAATTAATAGTGATTTTATAATTGCACTAGCTTTTACCCGCGGCTCCGCCTGCGTGAATGTCGGTTATCGCGACCAAACATCTCAAGGTCTAATCTACCCCTATACCAAATTTCATTAAAATCGGTTCAATTGTTTAGGTGTGAAAGCGTAACATACAGACAGACAGACAGAGTTACTTTCGCATTTATAATATTAGTATGGATTAGTGTACCTATTATACGAATTGCAAATATGAAAAACGTAGGGAGGCGGGACCGCGGTACCGGATTACCCTTTTAAAATCAATTCTGATTGGGATTTTGGACCGCAAGAAAAATAAAGTTAAAGTATAGTTACA
The DNA here is from genome assembly GCA_914829495.1 of Eilema sororculum. Classification (NCBI taxonomy): domain Eukaryota; kingdom Metazoa; phylum Arthropoda; class Insecta; order Lepidoptera; family Erebidae; genus Eilema; species Eilema sororculum. The sequence goes on along the minus strand of OU618553.1, from coordinate 8,473,764 downwards.
AAAAAGTAGACTGATGTCACTGCACGGACCTCGAAGTCGAATTGTTATTATGTCTCAAATGCCAAATATTCTCAAATATAGGCCTAAATTATGAAGAAAAAGCAGGCATCTCTATTTTATTTCACTCTTTGATACCTACTACTTGATTATGTCTTACTTTTTAGTAACGCATAGTCAAGAAGAAAGGCAAATAGTCTTATCGACACGATTTCTCGCTTTGATCGTGTCTATACGTACGATTTTACTTTGATTACGGCGTATGCCTTGGCATGAACGATAAGTTCGTGAGTTAAATAGTCCAAAAATAACAGAAGCATAACTTAGTGACGCGCTTGACTTTAACACAATAGTTAGGAAAGGGTCAGAGCTATCTGAGACGACCCTCGTAACTCACTGGACTTAATAACATGACAAATTGGTGAGGACGCTGGCCCTTCAGGAAGTTACTGTTATATTACTCACGAAGTTATTGCAGTGGACAACATAATTACCGACTTTATATAAAAATATAAGAGGTTTGTGAAAAAAAAATGCAGTGCAGAAATCCCCTGGATACAAACTATCAGGCAGGGTAAGTTGTATCGGTCTCAAAACGTCTCAAACCGCTCGAGTCTCGAGTCTTCAGATGTCGTAGTATAAGGTTGCCCATAAATAATTCTCTCGCACTTGTCTTACTAGAGCCACCTACGGTTTCAAAATAGCCACGTTCCCAATAAGAACCACGGTGTACCCATCTTACTCCCCAACAGGGTTAACAGAACTAGGGTTTAACAGACAAAAAACATTATCTCTTAGAATATTTGTAATGAAGCAACATCTTATAAATGCAAAAGTAACTCTGTCTGTCTGTCTGTATGTTACGCTTTCACGCCTAAACCACTGAGCCGATTTTGATGAAATTTGGTATTGGGGTATTGTATTGGGGTTGCGATAACCGACATCCACGCAGGTGGAGCCGCGGGCAAAAGCTAGTGCAACATAATTAGTAACATCAGCTTGTTAAAACGACATTTGTCAAAAGCTATCTTCGTCATGTTTACAGATGTCAATATTTCGTCAAGTTCTATTGAAAACTGATAAATCTTCATCAATTTGTTGGATTTCAAGGCTAACAGTAGTTGTAGATATGTAATTGAAGATTGAGGACGTTGTTAATATGTTTGTGCACATAAGAATAATCATTAGATTTGTAAAGTAAATATTGTCAGATTGATAAAGTAACTAAAGTAGTAATTGAAAACAAGTTAATGTCATCATTAAAAAAAATATTTTATTTTTATACTTTTGTGAGGTCAAATGTTGACATTAAAAGCGTAATGAAAAATAACTTTATGTTATGGGCTTGCAAAAGAAAAATCAACACAAAAATACATTTAATTCCTCAAAGATTAATCCTCCTAAGATGGATTTGAGAATAAAATTAATTGTAATTTATTTTAACAATATTTTCCTTGATTTGTTTGTAATCATTTTGAACTCAGTGACTAATATATTTGGCAAAGCAGAGTGATTGATTAGAATGTTTGGTTATAATAGAACTTTCTATTGATGGATTTTAAAAAGGTTATGTAAACTGGTACAAATGCACTTTCGGCACCAACACCGACCCCATCTGTTAGTCTGTACACCTGCTAAGCAATAGATTATGCTCTGACACAGGCTTTCTACTTCGAGATAACATAAATAATGCATTACTTAGGTACAATATATTAAAATATACGTATATGTATACGGTGCAGAATATACCTGTTATAACCAAACGTTTCCGTGACCCATTCCTATGCCGCACCATTAAGACCTGGCACTCCCTGCCAGCTCACGTGTTTCCTTCTTCCTACAGTCTCGGGTCCTTTAAGCGGGGCGTGAAAAGGCACCTGATGAGGCCGTCAAGCTGAGTGCCACCACTGTTAACATGTTACATGTTTACGGTGGTAACCCTCTTTCCGAGACTTTGCCTTTATCTTATCATCAGGCGAGGTGAAGTCAAATTGACGTGACCTATAAAAAAACCACAGGCACATGACCCGCCGGGTGCAGTAATCTAGTCTGATCAAAGGACCCCTTGTATCAGGGGAACAACAGCCTGTTCCTTCACTTATAAATTTTAAAGTATCTAAGGATTTTATACACATATAAACCAACTGCAAAGACATGCTTTAACTACCTATACATTAATATTTGAAGCAACAGTGCGCCATCGTATACTGTAATCATCACTTAACATCAGATGTGATATATTCCGAACATGACATTTTTATGTCTATGAAAAATACTTACAGCGAGGCCTATGAAATATAATAAACATATATCTTGTAAAACGGCTTCCAATCGTTCAAAGTCACACAATACATTAGATTTAAAGATAAATATACGTTTAAATATTACTTTTCCGATATACAAATTATGGTAGATATAAAACATTATAATAAAGGTATTTCCTCAACAGGACCCTTATTCTGAATTACAAACTATCTTGTAACTACGAGTATGTGCGTAAAAACCGAGACATATAAGTTGATCTAGTTTTACGCCATGTCTCACTTCTTTGTTAACCAATTGTAGTCTTTTAAATTGTAGTCTTTTTTTTCGTGCGGAAATCCCCTCGGATACCTCCCGCGCCGGAGCCGGAAGGGAAGGTTACGTTGGACTCGAACCAACTAAAACTGCACGCCGACTGAGGGTCGTGATGCTAGGCCGGAGGTGAGGGTGCCTTCGACATATCCCTCGCACCCCGGCTGACCCAGGGCCATCCCTTACGGTCTGGGCCTCCTCAGGGACAACCAATTGTAGTGCACCATCTTCTTACGTTACCACTGCGTTTAAAACTCGATGTCACTCGGAATAATATCCCAGGACTAATCGTCTGTAATGTAATGATACAGAATCGAGCATTCATCAGTGAGGTAATGTAATGTAGCCTGGGACATTATTCTACTTGACAATGAATTTTAATCGCAGATGTAATGTGAGTAGAGGGTGGATTGAAGAACTGACATAAAACTTAACTAACCGAAAATAGGTCGGCTAATATAAACGCGCGTAGTTAAGTTACGATTTGTGAGGTTAAATAAGGTCAGGTAAAGTCAAATTTGAAGCATTACAACTAGAGATTGCAATCCAGTAAAGTGGAATCCCGCTGTAACCAAAACAATCTAAGAATCCCTCGGAATCTGTCACTGTGCGGATTTGCAATCCCTAAGATCCGGTCCTCAGCATTCCATGGATTTACCGTGCGATCGCCGGGTCCATGGCGTGGTACAGAGAGGAACACTGTGACGGCGCCTGGGACCTGCGACCCAGATGTAGGTTTAGGGGTTGTGCTCCGTGGTTTAGGGTAACCACCTCTCCGTCTATGAAAACCAGCGCTGTCCACCTGCATTAGAACGCGGATAGCATTAAGCTGAGAGGCGGCCGTTTATTTCTACTTGGCAGTGTGTGGCAATTTCACAATTCCTAGAGTTGAGTGTATCCTAAGTTTATGTAGACTTATATGTTACAATAAAATTAAAGTAGGTAGTGTATTATGTTGCATGATATGTCTAAGTACTGCCAAGGGAAATAAAAATATTTTCTTTCTTTCTTTCTTTCTTTGATGCATCAGCGCTCACCTCCACCGTTAGTCGTGTTCCCCCCTCTACCTATCTATCTAGAGTTTAACCACATAGCCGTTTCTGGTTAACTCATGTTAGGTAAGAGAACCGCATAGTCCATAACACACTTCAAATCAATGAAACCAATACCCTATAATTTTCATGACGGTTCAAAATAATGAAGTGCCCTCTTGAAACACGTGGCTGAACCGGTGTTGTGGGGTATTATTTCCACTATTGTGGACACAGAAACCTGATATGTGTGGTCAAAGTTAATCAAGGACTTTTATGTAAATACGCTTTAATTAATTACTATTCATTAAGCGTTCAATTAATCTAAAATGTACCTACAATAGTTATTGAATAGCTTTTATTTCAAAAACAAATTTCTTTAACAATCATAATTAAATATAATTCTATGACACTCAAGGTGGGGATGCCCCTAGCCAGATTGACAGATGATCTGAAAAAGATAATTAGAACAGCGGAAGGCGGAGAATCGGGACACATATCACACAGTAGATTGCAATAGGCTAACTTTATTAACGGATTGACTAAAAAACGAAAACAATCCATACTTCCATACCAATATTAAAAATGCGAAAGTAACTTTGTCTGTCTGTCTGTGTATGTTACGCTTTCACGCCTAAACCACTGAACGGATTTTGATTAAATTTGGTATAGTGGTAGTTTAGACCATTAGAACCATTAGAAAGGACATAGGCTATGTTTGTTCGCGATAAGCGACATCCAAGTGGACGGAGCCGCGGGCAACGTGAAAGCGTAACATACAGACAGACAGACAGACAGACAGACAAACAGACAGAGTTAGGTACTTTCGCATTTGGGTGGAGCCGCCTGTCACCCCAGCAGAAGCAGGCCATGGCGGCGGCGCGCTGAATAGTGCGCCTCCCCATTCCGGGGGCGAGTTGGGGACACCGTTGTCCCCCCTCCTGAGGAGGGCCAGACCGTAAGGGATGGCCCTGGGTCAGCCGGGGTGCGAGGGATATGTCTTTGACAACCTCACCTCCGGCCTAGCACCAAGACCCACAGTCGGCGTGCGGTTTTAGTCGGTTCGAGTCCGACATAACCTCCCCTTCCGGCTCCGGCAGGGGGGGTAACCGAGGGGATTTCCGCACGAAAAAAAAAAAAAGGTACTTTCGCATTTATAATATTAGTATAGATATGGATTATATACAAAAGAATGTGATTCTATTCTTAATGAATGGCTTTGTGCTGTCAGTAGGGTCAGGGAGGCAACAGTGACTCGGTATTTTTTCAGAAAGCTATATTTTAAACAAATTACATAGGATTTGCTTGTAATTCGCTCATATTGTAGGTAATACATTATATTTTAAATTAGCGTTAAGGGTTGTTCGTTTTAAACAACGTAAAAAAAAATATGAGCATAAAACTAAAAAAGGGGAATTGAGTCACTGTGTACTACTGGATGTACACACTGACCCACTACTGTAGTACACAGTGACTCTAATAGTACACAGTGACTCAGGCGTAGCAAGAAATAAATAAAACCCGATGTTTTTCATAATTTTTATTACAAATTTTAACATAATAATCACAATTTGTTTCTTGTACATATTAACACTATGCTTACATTTTTTAAGCGAAGTTATAAGATAACATCTCAGTCTCTGAGTTAACAAGTTCAATCTTTTTTTCAAACTAGCTACAACAACTTTAATTGAGATCAACTTAGTTATAGCTAACAATTACGTAAACAATGGATAAGAAGAATGGAACACTATGGTTCTACCTCAATGGAACACTAGACTTTTCAGATGCCTTCCTTATGGACTCCCCTCCCCTAATTAACTGCAATCCTTCTTTAATTTTTTCATGAGGAGTTTCCCCTATTTTTCTCTCTGTCTTTTGCCGTGGCATTCTACATAAAAATAAAATAAAAAACAAAATAAAAATATATTTCAAATCAATTTTGATCGGAAAAAAGTAAATCATCTAACGGTAGGTTAGGGAAAGAAGGTAGGTTAGGGTTACCTAACTAGCAAAATAATTGCACAAAATTAATTACAATATATAAATAATATTATTTATCACGGCTTAAGGCATTTAAAATGAAGAAGGTACACAGTGACTCATGAGTCACTGTGTACCTTTTAAAAACGAGGCACTGTGTACCACTACGCCATTTTCAAAATATTTCTTCACTACAATCCAAACTTTAATCAAACATAAGAAAACACGAGACCAACACAATAGATAAGAGATACAGTATTTAACATAAGTATTGGTTATCACGAATTACTTCCAACAAATTAAGGAAAAGAATTGAAACTCACCTCAAAAATATTTTTTACGAGAGCGAAAATCAAAATCGTCGTCGTCACACCTCCACACAGCGCTCGTTACGCGAGCCGACTAGTTGAAACGTGTAGGGATATTAAGCGCTAGGAATGAGCGATAGAGACAACTGTATACCACCTTTTCTTTCAGCTGTATCATTACTGAGTCACTGTATTCGACCGAGTCACTGTTGCCTCCCTGACCCTACCCATTCCGCCCATGTCTGTGATTATAAAGGAATTTGGTGATCTGTCACAGAATAGATAAGTACTAATACCTATAGTTCTATCAAATTCATTGTTAACCGTTATACACACATAGTTATTGACAAGCTCATATTCAATCTATTTGTATATCATTAATGTTGTCTATGTACTTAGAAATCTTACTAAGCAGGCAGGTTATAAAGCTATTATATTAGTATCTACCTATCAGATAATAATGGGTGCGTAGGAAGAAATATCGATACTTTCAACCTACGCCCAATTAGAGGGATTGCTGAATTATGATATTATTAGATAATTTTCTTTCAAGAATTAGACTCATTGATTTTTTTTCAGCAGAAGTTTCAGAATCGGTATCAAGTATAATCTGCAAAAAAATTGAGTCATACTTTTTTTTTAAATTATCCCAGTTAATGTAGAAAAAATAACAATGTGATACGGAGTACGGAGATACAGATTATACGATAAGTCTGCAGGCATTAAAAAAAATAAAGGTGTTGTTTTTCCTTTTTTTAAAAGATTTAGACCATCTTCTAAAAGTATCAAAATTCTCATAACGATCTGAGTGAACTCGAAACAGATATGTTTATATAAGTATATAGGCATTAACAAAAAAAATAGTGATAAATAAAGTTGACAGGTCTCTTGAATCATTTAAACCATTTTCTAAAAGCACCTAAATCCTCACAGCAATTTGCGTAATCTCGAAACAGGTAGGTTTATCGAAAACCACTCACAACTATTTACCAAAGCTTATGAACACAAACAGTACCTTTTAAGGGACGAAACAATACTTGTTAACAGGATCCCTAAATACACCAAACAAATCGGAAAAGAAGGTGATAAAAGTGTACAACAAAATAACGAAAATGTTGAGAGAACCCTTTTTTTTGTGCGGAATTCCCCTCGGATACCTCCCCCGCCGGAGCCGGAAGGGGAGGCTATGTCGGACTCGAACCGACTAAAACCGCACGCCGACGGAGGGTCGTGGTCTGGCCCTCCTCGGGAGGAACCCTAGAACCCTACTAATATTATAAGTATGGAAGTTTTTAAAAATATTTCGATCAAATTCGTTACTTAATCATACTCAAATGGCTGAACAGATCCGAATGAAATTTAATACAGGGGTAGGTTACTATTGTAGGCTACTTTTATCCCGGTATACGTTCCCATGGAATAGAATCAGAATTCCACAGGGTTCTGCAGGTATCAGCTATTGCCAATTGATAAATTATAGTCAACTAGCTTTTGCCCGCGGCTTCGCCCGGTTATCGCTACCAAACATAGCCTATGTCCTTTGTCATGGTCTAATCTACCCCTATACCAAATTTCATCAAAATCAGTTCAGTGATTTAGACGTGAAAGCGTAACATACAGATAGATGGATTTACGACTCGCTGCCAAAACTGACTTATTTTCAAGTTTCTTTGTTAACTATAGTGTAAGCTCTTTTTTTAAATGTTGTTTTTGAGTGTTGTGTCTACCTATACGTGGTTGTTACATATAAAATTGTTACCTTTATAATATTTGTTTATAACATGTACAATGTAAACAATTATTGGTGGAACAATGGAATAAAAAAATAATTATGTTCATAACTAGGTATCATATTATCTACTTCGTGTTGTAATTGTTACATTATGTCTAGAAATAAAAGCAATTATTACACAAGCCTGTGTTGACATTTTTAGAATAAGCCATTAATTTAACAATATAGTAGAGTAAATTATGTTCGAACGCAATTAGTGGGCATTATATAAATTATTTCTAGCAAACTTACTGATTTCCATTCTAATAAATATATATGATTGGAGTATAATATCAATGATTTAACTTAATTACTTTTATATAATGTCCAATATTGGTTTTCAATTTTAGTAATTATTTCCATCATATTGTTATTAAAGCACTCAAGTTGAATTAATTTTGTTGTTAGATCAAAAGGTGTCTAGTAATAAATTTACAGATTATGCAATTCATTTATTTTAATTTGAATGGTCCCAGAATCGGACCTTGTGGAATACTGCTCTAAACTCACGTTTAGCAGCATAAACGACGCAAACACATTTAATTTTGTTAGAGGACTAACAATAAAAGAATCCTCTTAAAAAGGGACCTCGTAAGCTCCAGATACTGTAGTCCAGAAGAACAAAAGATACACAAGTCTTCTTCTTACGGTATTTCAATCAATCCAAATGCATTACATGCCTAACCAAATCAGTTTTAACAGCTCATAAAATACAAGTACTGTCCGCAGATAAAATAGACATTGAATCGAATTACTAATAATTATGGTTGTTTATTAGATAAATCGATTTTTTTTGTAACAACTTCGCCGATTGAACTAACAAATCCCGACATCAGAAGTACCTGAAGCTTCAGAGCAGTGATAACCCATCAGCCCCTGGTGAGGCATATTCCTTTAAATCTAGGTTATTTTTAATTTTTCTCCCAGACTTTTCAAGAAAACTTTTATTAAAATGATAAATACATTATTTTGCAAAACATATATTTAGTCAGTGATATATAGTTTGTGTAGTTTAGTTAATTAAGTTAATTAAAATTTAATAAGACTTCTCAGTAGCAGTAGCCGTCTCTCTTCATTTACTTAATTAACTCAATAACTCGTACTTGGAATGCGTTTGCGTCCTGTTTACATCGCAATAACTAGTGTTCCTCAGGGACCGGTTCTTAGGCCTTTTAACCTTAATTCGGATTTTTTTACCCCTTTAGGTGGACAGGCAAGCACACAGCCCATTTGATGTGAAGTACAACACCAGCGTCATACACGGCGCAAAGCGAACCTTTTAAAAATCTTGAAGAACCCCACATTGTAATCGCTTGAAAAACGATTATGAAGGTTGAATGATTTTTTTATAGCATTTGTTATGCTAACTTTTGAGTTCGAAAAACATCGGAAAAAATGAAACGCTAAGTGAGACTTGAACTCACGACCTTTCCCTTACAGGGGGAATGCTCTGCCCATCTAGCTATTTTGCAAACTTTAAATTTTTGTGACTCTTCAGTCAAGTCATGACCACGGCTGCGGGAACAGACGCGAAATATCGGCAAAAATAACTGTTCCATATATATTATCTTATCGCGATGTCCCGAATTAGTACAAAAATCTATGAGTTTACACCATGATAGTTTAGATTTTTCTTCTCAAAATTAGTATCTTGTACTATGATATAGCAAAATTCATACCATTTTTAATATAGTGAATGTAATAATCTGCATCCAAGGAATACCTCCAGTGAACTATTTTTGCTGACTATACTATACTAATGTGGTCAGTTTCGGCATCATTCAAAGCTGCGAAGTCAATTGAAGCACTAAAAATAATTTAAACTCCACCTCTGAGAACCTTGCAAGGAGTTAGGGCACTACTTTATTGTGATTTAATAGCGGCCAAATGATTACTCAATTTCTTTTCCATCTGACAATTATTTTCTTGTTTTGGGTTACGTGTGAGGTATCTTTGATTGCCTTGCATAGAAAGGAAGGGTCTCTACTGAGGAAGTTAGTCTTGAGAATGCAAGGACGTGAACAAATTGAGGAATAACTCCTCTACTTTGGCTTACCCAATAGACTACATAGAGCTTATGGTGTCCTTCAAGTAAGAAAGTTTTTTGTTATTGTCTACCATGTACCTACTTACTATGGCTGAAGATGGAGCACGCTTGCAAGAAGCATTTTCTCTATAAACTTGACCATTTCCTACTACTAAGTAATCGATTCGAATCGAAGAATACTCACCATTTTCATAGGTCACTGATATTTCTACCGGTATAAAGGAATATATAACAATAGAAGCGTGGATGACATAGACCCAATAATTCACGGATCAACCGTTTATTCCTTTCGACTAGTCTATATTCTTGAATTCTGTTTGAACAATATCTATCGCGTACTTAGAAATTTTATATACTGTGCGCAAGTAAGTAGTGAAGCGATGTTTTCACTATTGAATCATATTGAAAGCATGATTTGCGAAAAGAAAAGTGTCAAAGTGTTTTACTGCTTAAAGCAAACTTTAACTCTAGTTAAGGCGAAGTTGTGTAGTTAGTTTCTTTACGAAATCGTGTCGTGGACAAGTTCCTTTTTTACCCGACTGCCGAAGGAAGGACGGTAATGTTTTTCGAGACTATGTATTTTGTTGGATTTTTATGTATTGTGTATTAGTTATCTAGTTCACCTACTTGTTATTCATCCATTTTCTTTAGGTATATTTAACTGTATACAGTCCAGAAATGGCAATTTGAACTCCGTCTTCAACTCAATTGGTATTTCAAAGCGTTTAAACAAGTTCTCCAGGCTAGTAACCAGAACCTTAAAGTTATTAAACATCTATATAAGGCGCCGACTAGCAGTTTAATTTAATCTTGTACGATGAGATAAAGACATTTGTAAGTTTTCAAAGTATCATGTCGATAGATTTTCTACTAAGATCAAAGGTAAAGTAAGTATTTACTTAATAGCCTTTTCCTGCGGCTCCACTCGCGTGGATGTCGGTTAACGCGACCAAACATAGCCTATGTCCTTTCTTAAAGTCTAATCTACGCCTATACCAAATTTCATTCTAATCGGTTTGGTGATTTAGACGTGAAAGCGTAACATACAGATAGACAGACAAACTGAATGACAGACAGAGAGATAGGTATAAAGATGGAACGGCAGACAGACAGACATAGAGAGAGATAGACAGAGTTAGTTTCGCATTTATACTATTTATTAGTATGGATATGGTTTTCAATATTGAGGCAATATTTTGTATTAACTGAGGATTATTGAGCAAAATAAATGTAATTGAACATTACGATTATGTAGTCTGGTTCATTTCGCTCGCATATTTGTCCGTTTGAAGTTATAGGTGTTGTAAGCGAAATTGCGCGTGCTAGATTGTATTGACAGCGAATTTTAAAAGCAATTCTGAATATTTTGTGAGCGTGGGTCCAATTATAAGCTACGAGGTGAAAAGGAAGCTACTATTTTTGAATTCTGTCACCAGCTTGAATTACTAGTTACGTTATTAGTAAATTAGCTAACAAACCCTTAGTACTGGTGGCTACTTATATATTCAGTCTTCCTTGCTATTTAAAAAAAAATCTATTTAGGCTGGGGGTCGAGGGGTCGAGAGTGGACTAAACCGCCTGAAATGACCATAAGGTTTTAGTGATAAATAATTGATGGCTACATAATCCAATTCATTTTTTGTGTGGTTGAGCACCTCTTACAGGAGTGGTTAAAATCGAATCTAAGAAAACCTTCAAACTTTTGTATAATGTACTTACGTATTTACAAAACATCAGAAAAATGCATTGTTATTTTTTTTTACATCGATATTCATTAGTAAAATACTGCACTTAAGCTTAACTAAACTGTGCTCTCATTTAGACACTTAATTAAATTTATGGAGTGAAACGTTGATTAAAGCCAGAGTTACCATCATAGGTGAAATCCACTCTTAAAAAGATAATAAGATATCCATACTTTACACTAACAGCAATTTTAGATAGTTTAGAAGTACATGTGAACATAATGCAGGGCATAGCACTTGATACAGCCGTAGATACACTCATTACGGCAGCTTTCACTTGTCGAGTGCATGACAAAACTTATGCGCAGTTGTTGTACGGCAGGTACGGTAAGTACGGCCGGATTAGGTACCTCTGCTACAAGCCACGCTCAAGTACGGCTTCTGGTAACGTTTATTTATACTCTTAAACACTACACAGTGGCTTTGCTATCGTATATTACAATTACATTATCATAATGTGCAGTGAGTGGGATTGAATTTTAAGTATTGGTCGTTCTGATATCGCTACTTACTATTTCTTTTTCTAATAATTTAAGGGCCTTTCAAATGCTTTTTTATACTCTTCAGTTAGAAAACAGGCACATGACCTATTTTAAAGTGAGAGTAGAGAGGTAGTTGCTTTGCTGTACAGGTACACCCTTGGCCCCTCTAGCCATTCCTCCATGATGGGTCTTATCGCCGCTATTACGGCGTGCCCTGCGCTTGGTCGCCCAAGTCGTAGCTCCCACTCAGCTACCATGTCCTGGTGGAGCTGGGACCTCACAGTCTGAATTACTTCAGGCTCGAGTTCCCGTCCCTGCTCCCGCGCTTTCTTTCGATACCGATATAGCATCGAAAGGGCTCTCGCATCCAGGTTCCACGGTAGGGATCCGGCAAGGAGACTCGCCGCCTCCAAGGATATCCTGCGGTACCCCCTGATGGCCCTGCTGGCCATTGCACGCTGCGGACCATGCAGCAGACGTGCATTATGACCGTCAGGGTCTTCGCCCATATTGGGCACCCATATAGGGCCGTGGACCGCACGACTCCCGCGTAGAGGCCGTCTTGGGTCTTTGGTTACCGGAGGTGGGATTGCCGAAAGCATATCTCTCGCAACAACTCTGTCCCTTGGTTTTCTTGTATCAAATTATTCTTACCCACGGAAATATGCTTGAAAATAAATGATGACGTAAATATCTTCCAAGTTTTGATTGACCATTCGTGGTTAATTATTTCTACTTGCTTTCATTGATTCGTAGGTACACGCAATATTCCTATTATAGAATTACCACCCAAATAACAATAATTTCATAACAAAAACACACAACATTTATTAGTTAGCGCCGCACCACGGAATTATTTTCCCATCAGTCAATTTGCGCTAATACGCGCGATGTTATCCGTCTCGAGAAGTCATGCAGAGAAGGAGGCCATCTTGGTATCTAAATTGACGGTAATTGTTCCGTGTGCAAGTAGTTTCACTATCTATAAGCTTATGAACTATTTCTCTAAGCGCCATTACTTTTATTGAAATGCATTTGCGCGTATTTTTTGGTTCAACGGATACTGTTATACCGTTTAGTGTTTTCAACACTTTGCCGTTTAGCTTTTTCCGGTTCTGATTTAACAGAACGTCACAACCACCAAAAGCTAAACGTTATACGATAAACAGGCGAGGTACAAGAGACTGGCACATATTGGCTGGCTGATAGGTGAGGCTTGGGAGTGGTGGTCAAGCAGCAGTCGCCCTCAAGCCAACTGCTTTTCAGCCCGCCGCACTGTGATCAATAATTGCAATTTAGGATGACAAAAATATTTTAAATTGGAATTATTGAAATTAAATTGAAAATATTGTTATTAAAATAAATTAATCTTTATATAAATTCAGTTTTTGATATTCCATCGTAGGTACAAAAAAAATAGTGTGAAGGTTCTTCCTGGTTTGTATCAAAATTAGGTTGTTCTAATAATTTTATGACTTTTGCAGGAAAAATACCTTCCTGCTTTAGGGGTAAGGGGCGTAAAATCGATATCAGAGGATCTGATGACACCAATAATATTTAGAATAAATCATCATTAGTCTGCTTGCGTGACATTTTTCGGGTATTGTGTTCTCCATAATATTTTACATCTTTATGGTGACATTCCTGTGCGTCTTCCCCTAATTGTCCAATAGGCAACAAGAAACGATCAAATATGTCTTTGCCATGAGTTAATGAAGTTTCATCTCAGCTGCTAGGCACAACTCTTCTTCACTTCTGGTTGATACTTCGTCTTATAACCTTCTAAGCTTAGTTCTCTCATTTAAATTAAATTTTACAAAATTAAGCACATACCTTTATTAATGTGTACCATATTCATTGAAGCGCTATAATGCACTGTTAAGTCACAACAAATTGATAACTGTGCGCGAAAACAGGAAGTAAATTGAACAAATCAATACAATTAGCGAGAACACTGCATTCACTAGCTGATATCTCAGTAATGACTTACCTTCAACCGTTCATATTAAACAATAATATTAGGTAAGTATCCCCAATCACATAGAGATAATTTGTTTTACATATCCTCACAATGTCAAAATGTAATATTATCCACCTAATATCTAATAATTGATCACAGTGCGCCGTAAAGGAGAAAAATAAAAAAAATAAGTAAAAAGACCATGGGTTCCTAGATGAAGGCCTCGAATGCATCCTATTAGAATGTAGTTCTGATAGAACCTCATGCGGCGATCCTCTCGTCGTTATGTTGATAAACAGCATTCACTCTCGTAAAAGAAAATTAATAGAATGGAAAAAAATAATGAAGTTGAAAAAACAATCCAGATTTAAAGGCGTAAGCTTTGAATGCAACTGCGATTAATGCTGGATAAAGAAGAAGAAATATTCTTAGTAGATCAAGTCTAGTCCATTTAAATACATTAGAAATAACACCCCTTAATTTAATTCCGCTTGCCCTCCTAATCATATCGTAAACACACGCGTTACCATCAACTAATATAATTAAACTTCTTTTAGTTTTACGCCAGTACGAACGTCAACGTGAAGGTTAACCAATTTAAATTCACTGACTCACTGACTTTACGACTACGATAAAAACTCGTTTTCAAAATAATACCCAGGGGCATTTACGTTTAAAAAACATCCCGTTCACATCAATATGACCCCGCCTCAGTGTCACAAGCCCATTCACGCGGATACAACAAATAGGTAGGCAGCGAAAACAAACACACTCATGCCTGATATTGCTAAAGCTGAATTAATGAGTTTATGGTAATGGTTTTTGTAATCGAGTTCATAGGTACTGTTTGGTCCTATACACGTCAGTAGAGCATTTTTGTTATCCTGCGAAAAATTCCCCCGGGTACCACCCCCACGGAGCCGGTGGAGGCGGTTATGTCGGACTCGAACCGACCAAAACGCACGCAGTCTTGGGTCCTTGGTTGCCGGAGGTGAGCTTGCCAAAAGCATATCTCTCGCACCCTGGCAGACCCAGGACCATCTCCTTCGAGATGGCCCCCTTCGGGTTGTGGGTACCCTAGTGTCCCCATTTAGCCCAAGTCAATATAATTATGAACAAAATATTCCCAGTAGATAACAGTGTGCGAGGGATTTGTCGATGACAACCTCACCTCCAGCCTAGCACCACGACCCACAGTCGGCGTGCGGTTTTAGTCGGTTCGAATCCGACATAACCTCCCCTTCCGGCTCCGGCAGGGGGTATCCGTGGGGATTTCCGCACGAAAAAAAAAAGTAGATAACAGTGTTAACAACGGGTATTGATCAACGGGAATGACCCGTTGCTAAGCTGAAGTCTCAGGAAAGAGGATGACCATTACTGACACCAACAATTGTGCAATAGTGGCTCTCAGCTTAACGGCCTCATCAGATGGTTTTTCGCGTTCCGCTTAATGCCGTTCCAATAACATACCTACATTTAAATGTAAATCGCACCTCCAGATAAATAGTCAAGTTTAAAGTATCTGTAACTGCTCTCCCAATATTATAATTACAAATCACTGTTTCATTTTTTCATAAAGGTCACGTAAATTTGACTTCACCTCGCCTGATGGTAAGCTAAAGGCAAAGTCGGAAAGAGGGTCACCATCCTTAACATTAACATGTTAACAGTGGTGGCACCTAGCTTGACGGACTCATCAGATGCCTTTTCACGCCCCGCTTAAGGGACCCGGGACTGTAGAAAGAAGGAAACACGTGAGCTAGCAGGGAGTTCCAGGTCTTAATGATGCGGCATATAGAATGAGTCACTTTCATGGGACAGGCCCTACAATCGATAGGTAGCCGGATTACAGATCAATGTTGGAAATATTGGGAGACTAAAGTCAGAGATTAATGACGTTTTCTATCTTTGGTATCCTTAAAATGACAGAAGATAGATAAGTTATTGAGAACGGCCAAACACGTACTTGCTATCTAATGTTTCTTTTTTCTATCACAAATATAGCAGCGTGGGGCTATGATCCATACTAAGATCTTATGCTGACTGACGGTTGAGGCTCTGGCGCCTTTTCCTCTCAGGGTTGAGAGACCCGACACTCCCGACAGTAATCATACCCATGAAAACCGTAAAAGTCATAACATAAGGGGAAAAAGTACTCCTTTCCTTCACAGGACAACACGGGGCTAAGATGACATCCGTATACGGTGCAGAATATAACTTCAAGAACCAAACGTTTCAGTGACGCATTCCTATGCCGCACCATTAAAACCTGGAACTCCCTGCCAGTTCACGTGTTTCCTTCTTACTACAGTACCGGATCCTTTAAGCGGGGCGTGAAAAGGCATCTGATGAGGCTCCAAGCTAAGTGCCACCCACCACTGTTAATAAGGTACATGGTTGCGATGGTGGCCCTCTTTCCGAGACTGCCTTTAGCTTACCTTCAGGCGAGGTGAAGTCAAATTGACGAGTCCTTTATAAAAAAAAATTTAACTATGGCTCTGAAAGTCTCAAATACAACGGGAAACCACGCTATGATGATGATGATGATATTTAACCACCGTCTCAAGATAGACCATTAAGTAACCATTAAATTATTATAGGCATTCAGTATCTTACTTTCATTACCGTAAATAAAAAAAACATGAAGCCTAATTAATGCCTGCTACTAAAATTCTACTAGCTCTCTTACTATAATGTTCTTAATGGATTACGCCTGGTTTGTATACATTAATTAAATTAGGCGAATATATAAACCTGTTTTACTGGAAGCTTTCTTTTAATCTTAGATTTTCAACATAGCTGCATAACATTGAAGACTGGGGATGAGAAACATCCGAAGATGCACTGTGGGAGATTATAATATGAATGTAAGAAAATAAGGGGTATCGCAGATAAAAGCGTCCCTTTTTGTCTTTTTAGCCGACTGTAATGAAAGGTCATGTTTTTCGCACGTATCTTGTATGTGTGTTTGTAATATTTTTAGTACCTCATATATTCTGAACCACTTCACGGATTGCCATAGTTAATGTCTCAAATTAAAGATATTCATCGCCCAAGTTTTCTTGGAAATGTGAGACCTTTTCTCACTTTATATGATGAACTTTTGGTACCAAAATGTATGTTGTCAAAAAATAACTTATTGAGTAGGGTATCAAAATGAAGTTAATCAAACAAATATATAAGACAATTATTGTATTTGAATGATTTTTTTTTTTATAGCATTTATTATGCTAACTGTTAAGTTCGAATAATTTTTATGTACAATTATTGTACATAAAAATTATTCAAAAAAAATATTCGAAATAAAAAACTGGACTGAAAAGAGGGAAATAAGTTTGATAGCAGGCGGTACCCATATGCTAATAATGAACTGGATGAAAATTATTGGGTACCGCCTGCTTTCTAACTTATTTCGCTCTTTTCAGTATCAGTTTGGTTTTCTTATTTCGAATAATTACTTTTTTAAACATGAATGAAGAAATGAGCTTAATAAGATTCTCAATTTTTAAAAAAGTTTCGTTCAATACTAAAAATGTGTCACAAAATTAAATGAAAAATGACGCTTGCTTAATAACTTGGGATATGTTCATCTATTTGTTTGGGAGCTACGAAGATACGTGAAATTTATCATAGATCTCTTTTTGAATCGGGGATAAAAACAGTCCGGGACAGCGTAACCCAACAAGCAAATTAGTCTTATAAGGTTGAGTTTATTCAGCTATTCGGTGATATAAAAGTCGAGTAAGTGTGAATTATTCAGCATGTGTCGTATAAAAGCATCTTATATAGCATTTTAGTTATTCTTCATTTCGGTCACATAATGATGCTGAGTAAACGTTTACTCTGCATACTTATATGACTAAAGTGTCGTATAAGATTTGCTGTATAAGTCGCTAGTATACGACCCTTATGTTACTATTTCGTCGAGTAAAAGCACATTATATAACTTTCTTGTGACACAGTCGAATAAAAGCTACATCGTTGCTTTTATACTGCTATTATGTTGTATAAGTTGCATTCATACGACTATTACAAGCCTAGTGCCAAGTGTCGTATAATTGCTTGTACTGCTCAATTATCACTTGTCTTAGTTTTCTTGTGTACAATAAGTGGTTGATTGAATAAATAAATAAACAAAAGATCTTTTTTAGAAAACTTTTTAGGAAGGTCTAAGGAACCCTAAAATATAATCATGGCGCTTATACTGCTAATTTGCTGTATAAGAAGCTATTATACGACCTGTTAGTAGTAAAAATGGTGTACAAATGAATGTTGATATAAAAATTTTTGTTATTATATTCATATTACTAAGAATTGAAAGGGGGCGTTAAATATTTATGATAAAACCTAGTATATTTCATCAGAAAACTTACCTTCGCAATACTTTGCAAACCTATGCGTGAGTTTACGAACCTACATTTGGTGCAACCTACAAATTAACATGTCTGCTAAATAAATTGTACTTATAATTTTTAAAACACAACACGACGCACTTGCTTAAGAGCGCGCATAAAGCTAGAAAAAAGTCAGATTTCACCCGCACACTTCATACGTCCCGCTCTCGTCTGTCCACACGTATGTCGTCTCGCAGTATTCTGTGTGGCAGCTAACCGCTGTGTTTAGTACGCAGGCGCACAGTATACCCAAAATAATCAGATAAAATTTGGCAAAGCACGAGCTGGATCATTATCTATATAAGGTATACTTTGAACACAAAATAATTTTATTTTTGGTGATAGAACAAATGAGTGGGATTTGTAAAATAAACATAAGCATTGAAATAAAACCACTATTTACGGATTCTATCACGTATATTTGTCATTATTTACTTTTTAAACCGACGTTTCGGCTGCTGCAAATTTACGTAGAATGAGCTCACTGCGTTGTTCAGTCTTGCTGGATTTTGCTGCTTACTGGGTTTGATTAAGTGGATGACTGGGTCCCATGCTCGTGGTACGTTCCATCTATCCGACCTATTAAAATTTGGGTGTTTTTTAATTTCAATAGCCTCGCGGATCATTCTAGGAATAATTAATTATAGGAATAAATTAATAAATTAAAAATTAATATATAAATTTATTTTTGGTGATAGATAAAATGAGTGCGATTTGTAAAATAAACATAAGCAGCTTAGCTTTAATAAACAGCTTAAAATATAGTGGTCAAAAAATGAATGCATATTTATTGAAATCGTCAAATATTTATATTAAGACATTTTTATCACGATATAAATTTTAATGAATTTTCACTGTATTATTATAATTTGTTGTGTTTTAGATAAAATCTCCCTGAGAACTCTGACGATTCGCTGAATCATTTTACAGGTAGTGCATAAATAATACGAAAAAGTAAGTTAAAGAAATATTTATTTCAATAATAATTACAAAATGCTTACATGTACTTTCAATTTTGTTATAGGTAGATAAGAATAAGCTAAATAAATGTATATTTAATACTGAAATTGGTTCAAGACGCCTAAAGATATTACTTTCAGTTCATAAAAGTAGACGATCACTGTAGAAATGTAATTTGAAAAATATCTTTTTAATCTATAATTGGAAATACAAAAAGAGTTCTGAATATGACGTCAATAATGTGGATATTACGAGGCCGTTTACGAAATTTTGTATTTTTCTTGACCTATGTGATTTTAAAAATGTGATTTCATAGTTAAAAACTGTATTAATTCGAGTTTAAATGAATAAATAAGAAAGATCATCTCAAATACTAATGAGTAAATGAGCTAGGTACGGTATTTACTTATTTTTATTACATGATTTTGATTATTCTACCTGAAACCTACGCCTATTTGAATTTTTGTGGAAAAGGTTTAGGAAATGACCTATTAATTATTGTTTTGACGGCTAAACAGTGTGAAAAACTTACGACGTATAATCCTGATAACTATATATTTCTTGAGTGTATTACTTTTAACTAGTTCATACAACCTGAACATGAAACTAAAAATATTCAATGTGGAATTTTTTTCGAAAAATTCAAACCACAATGGGACTTCAACGCCAGAGTCGTGAACCCTGGCGTTCCAGTGCTCTTACTCTGAGCTAGCCTTCCACGGGCGGTCGTCCGTGTTCCATGTGGTCGATTTTTTCTATTACTTGTTTTATATTTGATTTGCTTGATTTATATAAATGAATGTTTAACCAAAGCAAAGGAAATGGCTTATTATGTAGTGAGATTTTGAAACTTACTTATCTAATATATTTTTTTATAAACTAGTCGGGATGTTCTCTACATTAGAAGTTGATCTGAAAAAAGGCAAAATAAATAGTCATGGTTCTAATAACTTCATTCACATCATTATCGTAACATAGTAACAGTTACTCAAAATAATTAAAACAACATGGTAAATATCCCGGTGAGTAATCACACTACATACATTATTAATGTGAATGACCATGTGAATCTCAAGCCATACCATTCTACTTGTTTATATTACACTCGACGCTGGCTAGCCAGTTCCTTTGCATGAACTTAGCTTACACGCTACTGCGTGTCTAGATTATACAACGTTGCATATTTTTTAATTCTATTTAGTGAATAGAATCCTAAATGTTTACTGAATGAGAGAAAAAAGCGATGCGACTGGATCGGATTCATCAGCCTATGTTATATTACGAGCTGAAGCAACTCTGAAAAGCATTAAAATTGATAATACAATGTATAAGTACTTTCGCAAAATATAATTATATTACTGCTATAAAAATAACATTAGTTACATACTTCAAACGCGAGGTGGTCTAAGACATCTATTTGATTTTCATATACTATACCCGGGCTGCCTGGCAACGGTTGATACAAAAATTGTACTTAGTAACGAACTAAAGAAAATAGAGAAATATTACTTTCGACAACTAGCCATGAGTTGAATTCTTAGTTGTTTATATTCTCTTTTAGAGTTTATCTTTTGATTTTTTTAATTTCCCATAATTTCGACGAACTTTTTCGACGGAAAACAGAAAAACAGTCCTCTCGTCTCAACGGGGCAACCCCGACTAATTGATGAAACAACAGATGGCCGGCACCTTGCGTCAGGTGCGATAGCAATAGACCGTTATGCGCGGAATAAGAACGTCGTAAGCGCCGAATTAGTTTTTTTTAAATTACTCATAAATTCCAGATCATTTTAACAAAGTGAAAAATTGAGTCACTAGATTTTATAATTTTATACTTTGTACATAAAAATTGACTCAGTTATATGAATAATCTTGAAAATAAATCAATTTTAATCAAAAATTAGGCCTAACTTTGTGATCTTATTTTATCGACAAAATATTATTATTTTATGTTTTTGCCAAATTGAGTACCTTTCAGATATAACGTATTTTCTATTTAAAAAAAAACAAGCTCATTTGTGGCACACTTTCGGGTATAAAAATCAGATCAAAGATCGGCAATTTTCCTTTATACCCCCTCTTAATTTAACAAACAAACGTAACATAAAAGTCATATAAGTTACAGTTATAGCGCAACTTAAGCTTGTAACAGTCACTCCGTTACCTTTATACGATGTCTATGTGACTGAATTGCTGAATAAAATGGGCCCAAATCGCGTTGTATAAACGTTTTCATTACGTTTATACGACTTCTATTAGGAGCCAAAATGCTGAATAATTTGCGTTGCCGCGACTACTACACGACATATTTTTGCTAGTTGGGAAGGCGTTGTTTTGAAAATTTATCCCCAAAATCACGCCTTGCAGCATCTCCAATGTTATAGGTCAAAAATAGTCACAATTACAGAGATAATTAAAGGCCCACCTGGCTCCTTCCAGTTCTTTTTTTAAAGAATATTAGAACCGAAATTACTAATATTCCCTCTAACCCCTCCAGCTAAGCTAAACTGCTTGTGTTAGGAGTGGATTCACGTCAATAGTGTAATGGCCAGGATTCGAACCCGGGACCTTCCGATCGCAAGGCCGACTCCATAACAACTACCAACGCTGTGTTTACCGTACCCATTTCACATCAGCTCCGGTGAGATGTAGCCCAAGGGGGTCTCCGTACATAAAAAGGCGGTACCAGCCTATACCCGTTCCCAGTCATTAAAACACAACATTAATACATTGCATTTCCGTGATAAATAAAATAAATTCATCTGTCAACAATTCAAATTATAATAACAAATATTGTTTATCATATATATAAAACTTGTAATTAAACATGTTGTAACCGCGATGAGAGCTCGTTACTAAAACATTAATTACTGTTGGAGTTTATGAATGTTATGACTTTAAAAGTGAACGTTTTGTTTTATAACTTCAACTTGCAGTGGAATTTTGATTTAAATTTAAATACCTGTCATGATATATAACGTAACGTTTATGACTTCATCAAGTAAAGTTTAGGAACTTCAAGATTTTTCAACCACCAGTAGACGTAGATTATCAAAAATAAAATTTTAATATCAAAATAAAATAAATTTCGAGAAAGATAACACAATTATTAGAAAAAACAAGAAAGAAAAATAGCTTCCTCTACAAAAATATGCGTAAGAGGTTTTATTTTTAGCCCTAAATAACATCCTTATTTATTTGAGGTTGTTTCAAAAGCGCAATTGAAAAGCTTTTGTTATTTGCTATTGAAATCATTGCGGTTGTCGACTGTTCATATGTGAAATAGTAGGCATCTGTTTAGATATACTCTTTCCTGGACCAGTAGCTCCAGACCAATGATAATAATAATAATTATGATATTAATTAAAAAACGTCATCAATTTTATGTCAATACACCTGCAGATTAACGAACGTGGTTCTGGAGCCTGCTTTTCTTTCGATGTTGTGAGGTTAAATAGCAGTTACTACCAAAAATGCTAAAACAATCGCAATAACTAGCATATGCCCGCGGCACCTAACGGGTGGATGTCGATTCTGGGCAATTATTCGATTTTTTCTCGCTGTAAGAACCATCCTTGAACTTGACTTGAAAACTTGACTTCAACGAACATTTAAAAAAAAGAATTGGCCAAATTGGTCCAGGCGCTGTTGAGTTATACGCTTACCAACACATTTAGCGATTCATTTTAATATTATAGATACGACCTGTATAACTTATGATCTAAGACATTGTCCCAGAAAATCGTACAAACGGTTGGACTGTGGGATCAGGAAGAACATTTAGGTATATCTATTGACAATATATTATAATGCAGTATAACACTATATTTATATAGGTTAACGTAACTCAGGGCAGTCAGTCAAATAAGTGTTTATTCAATTTTATTTCCCCATTGCCAAAACAAGTCAACAGAAGCCAGGATGCCTACTATCTGTCTACCTTTTTCGAAGCGTTTCGCCATATATGATTTACACTGAACGACTTGCAGTACTTCGAATACAGAATAATTATACCGTTTTTCCCAGACGGGGGAACGAATAGTAGGAACAAATATGAGTGTACCTAAATTTGATTATTCATTTATAGAACGAATGTGTATCGATTGGTTATCAGCGCGAATGCTGAATACGCCATTATTGTGGTCAAGTGCTGTCTACTTGTGTTTGTGTTACCTGCTAGTGATTTTCGTTCTGATAAATTGTTTAACGATGTTAAAAGCTATTTTTGAAATGCCTACCGGAGTATTTGCCACTGGATTACTTAAAAATGTATTTGTGGTTTCAAAACGTGGCTTCAAAAAGAAATCCACGCGGAGACCCATCAATTCTCACAAGGGGCTGCAAGACAAGATGCAGGTGTAATGGCCCTCAAAATTCTACTAAAACTAAAGCAAAAAATGACATTAAATTTTAGACTAAATTTCTATACGCCTAAAGTCCAAAACTTTTTCAATTAGGTACTCTGCAAAAAGTCATTTAATTTTGAACCTTAACCTCATCGCTTTAAAGTTTATTATTTAATGCCCCCTTATTTTTCACAGTGGCGGTAGCAATGGTTTGGTTTTAGCAGAATCGAGGCCCTGGTGTAGTAAGTGGTTATAGGCTTCGAGGGCTATGATAAACATCACAAGCAAAAGCTAACATAACGGTCGATAGAAAAAACTCCGCGAGGATGCCATCTTAAATATTCATGTTGACTTTAATAGTTTGGCTATAATTTTGAGTCTCACTAAAATGAGGGTATATCATTCCACGGTGTTTAAGAGAGATATCTACGCATGTACATAATAATATAATAAAATTATTGAGGAATCGCTTTAAGTGACAACGAAAATTGTAGGAAAGACATTTTAGAACCAAAATGGTGGCAGATGTTTCCTTTCAATGTACAATATTGCATAAAACTTTATAGTTTTGGACAGTCGATACGTTCACTAGATTTTCCAAACGAACCAGTTTCATATTTACTTTTCAAATTTCAACATTCCTCGTTTAATGGAATATTTATTATGTTATGCTAATATTAATAAAGCTAGAAACGAGTGCAATATTAGAACGAACGGAATGATGAAAGAGAAATCAGAATCGAAAACGAAAGTAAGTCCCATCAAGTACAAAATTAACACTAGTGAGTAATGACAACAGTCCCTTTAGACATTCGTTAAGAGAGGTACATATAAATCAATTTGGTAAGTATATAGAATTATTGCGTAGGCTATTAATAGTGAATAACACATTAGAATTAGGAATTAGCATACAATCGTATATCAGTGTGAAGGGCCCACCCGCCACGTGTTAGTAAAAGCTGGGTCAACAGCGACAGTGATGGCAATGCGTTACGTTGGGATTTTTTTCCCAACTAATCTTCTTCTTCTTCTTCTTTTCGTGTCAACGGTTCACTTATAAATGACTACACTATTCGAGAATAAAATTCTGCCATCTTAATCGCACTGTCAGTGGCTTTATTTAAGTCGTCTTTAGTGCATGAAGTAGGACATAAGGGACACGAGATCAAATGCTCCATGGACTGCACGGGGGCACCGCAGTCACATGCAATTAAGCCCGGGTCTCGCATTCCCCATGTACAAAGATCCCAACTAATAACAGTGTTACTCGTTTGGGTGTTTCTGGATATACCCTAGTGATGAGTTCAAACGCTTACTGCGCATGAAACGTAAGTACTCCAGTATAAAAAAAAACATTACATTACAACGTTCGTCCGCGGCGGCGTCCAAAGCTTGCACTTAGGAGTCGGGGGTTCGTTCTCTAGACAAAATAACATTCTACGTTCTCGTTGGACCCTCTAGTATATTAAGCATGTGTTATACATATAAACCTTCCTCTTATATCACTCTATCTATTTAAAAAAACCCGCTTCTAAATCCGTTGCGTAGTTTTAAAGATTTAAGCATACATAGGGACGGACAGACAGCGACAGCGACTTTGTTTTATACTATGTAGTGATGATACCTAGTGATCAATGAGTCACGTGATACATCAATGACAAACATCTAATTCGCGATACGAAGGTTCAGTTATGTTCCATTAAATAGACCCGTATTCTAGAACGACAGACGACAGATAGTATAGACACTGTAAAATCTATCAATCTGTGTATACTCTATACAATTTTTCCTCAGAAATCGACATTTAGGACATTAAAATGCAACAATACTAAACATTGATCCCTTTAAGTACAGAGGTAGCTTGCTACGTTTCCCACATGTATTTATGAATTTAACTTTCTTTAGAAACACTCGGTATATACCCCACTTCACCCATCGCTAACACCACTCATGAAAATTACTAAGCACATAACTTGCACATTCACTAATGAATCCTCTAAGCCACAAATACCGGTAAAATGATTTTCATCTCCATCGCTTGCATTCCAATTGTATTTCATTCCGTCATTCATAAATCGTTTTTAATTGTAAATCTTTTTGTAAATTACATTTGCATAATGTGTGTTTCCACTGTTTTGCATACTATAAGTTGATTAATAAATATTCAGATTTGGGCGGGAAATGTTGAGCGATAATTTAAATGGTTGAAACTAATTTAGAAGATTTATAAATCTATTATAATGTATATTAACTACATGGTGACCTAGATGTAAAAGCTGATATCTTTTTAAAGAGCACCCATCTGTCATGGTGTGAAATGTGTGTGAAAGTTTAACAAGACAGTGATAATATTGAATGAATGTAACAGCATTAAGTATGCTAACTATACATAGGGAAAAAGAATCTTCTCGGGCCAGTCTCGAACCCTCGATCTTTCCCTTACAGGGGTACTCCTGGATGCTTGTGCATTTAACTTAGTTGGTGGGAAAGAGGGAATATTAGTAATTTCGGTTCTAATATTCTTTAATCAAACACCTTAGCTAGTTAAACTATATATTTACTTTGCGTTTAGATAGCGTTGTATAGAGTATCCAAGAATATGTGTTATTTAGTTAAATAGACTCAGAAAGTGCCTAGAGGCTCCATCCCGCCTTGAACCTCACGTACATCAAAGCTTGTACCTACTTTACTGTTACTTTGTCGTAATTATTTCAACATTAACTCTGTGATTACATGAACCAAAAGATTACAATCATGTCATAACAATGTTAGAGGGCTTAGTTTGTAATACGTGTGCCTCTAAATTATACTGGAATTGTTTATAAATATGTTGTTACCATCTTGAGAATGCCTTTTGAAGACGCTAAACACTTCATGTCATTAATTAATTTTTGGTTGGATACGGCAACGTTTATGTTAATGTACTTTTAAACAAACATGTTGTTTGAATAGAAATTTGAATACCTACTAATTCTAACGGCTTTTATAGTCAATTTGACTTCACCTCGACTGATGGTAAGCTGAGGGCAAAGTCTCGGGAAAGAGCATGACAAACACATACCATGTTAACTATGTGCGGCACTCAGCTTGACGGCCTCCAGATGCTTTTTACGCCCCGATTAAAGGACCCGGGAGTGTAGGAAGAAGGACGAACTAATCTAATCTATTACCAATGTTTTGGCTTTACCGAAGGATTGTTTTCGCGTCTGGTTGTTTTAAAACCCTACTCATATCTTTAGGACTCAAGCCAACCTCACCTGTAAGGTGGGACACTTGCGAGCCGGGATACTTGCAAGCCAGAACACTTGCAAACCGGGACACTTGCTTTCACTAGCTTCTGGCACAAACTTTCCTCTTGGTTTTGAATGGACAGTGGAGGCGGACTCCAAAATACAGACCTTTAATGCAGCCACGATTGGTACTCGGATATTCTGTATAAACACGTTTATAATATTCAGACTAATGTCACAGAATAAATAATAGTACAATTAATGCAAACAAACATAATATTTTGTGAACAAATATTTGCACTAAGTGGGAAAATTTATTCATTTGTATTGACAGTTTGCATTTATATCGTCGTAACTAATGGTTGAAATAATTTTCAATTAATCCACGTATCATTATTATTTATGAGATACCTACTAATTATTATTTGATAATTGGTTAGTGCTTTTGTGTTGATCTGAGGTTGAGCGTGGTGCAATAGCGCAAGTACAGATATATCCCACCCTCTCCCTTCCTATCCAGAACAACACGTGCTGGTCTGCGGTGCCATCCACACACGGTGGAATCCATACCATCTCGCACTAAACGGTTTGGGGGCTCTTTCCTCTGCCGCACGATAAAAAGCTGGAATGCTCTGCCCGCATACGTGTTTCCATCTTCTTACAGTCCCGGGTTCTTCAAGCGGGGCGTGAAAAGACATCTATCAAGGCCGTCAAGTTAGGGACCACCATTTTACGTCCAATGGCACCGGGAATGGTGGTCTGTATCTTCTGGACTGCACTTCAGCTTTGTTGCCATCTAGCGGGGTGCAGTCAATTGACGGACCAAATATAAAAAAAAAAATTAACTATTTTTACGACAGACCCACCAGAAGGTTTTTCCTGATTTGCATCAGTGAGAAGACTACTCCTGAGGCTACTCCTGATTAGACGTAACCTTCCCACTAGTGGAAATGCTTTGTAGTAAGGTTGGTCCGAGTCGGGATAGGATTAGCCTCGACAAAAAATAACTGTAATTGAACTTTAACTTTTGCAGTACAAATGCAGTGAGTTGTGTTCCGATCTTTTTGAAGATCGGATCGTGGGCATACGATCCGATCCGTGATTCCGATTGTACTGTATTGTCTTGCGATAAATCAAATGCAGCTTCAAATACAAATCCCTATTTATAGTAGGTATCATTCTCTTACATAATTTGTTAGACTGCGAGAAAGTTGCAGTTGACAACTACCTTTCTTTTCAAATTTTCTCATTACCTTTCCTTAAAAGTTAATGAGGGTAAAAACTTACCATTTTTGGGCCTGTCTTCTACCTTAGTAGCATAATATCTGTGAAAGCAGAGACAAAGTGTCCTAAAACGTCAATCAAACGAGCAAATTGAAAGCAATCACGGGAAGCGAAAACAATGACGGGTGATACATGCGAAAAGGGGGTAACGCGGCGGGTCGGGGGTTGTATACTGGAGATTCCAAATTGAAAAATATAATAAACTAGCTTTTGCCCGCGGCTTCGCCCGCGTGGATGTTGGTTATCGTAACAAAACATTTCTCAAAAGACGTAGGTGTACGAAGCTTCATGCTTCTAACTTTGAACATGACGAACTTTCCATACAAACATTTATCACCTGTTTTACCCTCTTAGTAGTAAAATTTTGAAAAAGCGCTGAAACACATGTATTTGTATGTGTGTATTTCTTAACAGACACAGGTTCATAAAACTTAGTGTGTCCAGCTCTGAAAATGACGGACTTTCATACAAACTTCCATCTTTTATTACCCCTCTACTCGTAGCAGAATTTCCAAAAAGCCTTTCTTAGTGGATTTATTGTCATAGTCATTATCATCATCTCTTCGTTGTTCCCTGTTACTTTTGAGACTTTAACCTGAAAGCCTGAGTTCGTTTACCCTTACTACTCCTTTCAATTTGGACTATCTTGTCTTTTACGGGAGCGACTTTCGTCAGTACTCGTAATCTCTAGAAAAAAGCCTACTTGGGAGTGAGGTTAATTAGGGTTCTAAAGAACTTAATGCAGGCCCTATAATTCAAAATAAATATTTAAGAAATTTATTCCTCCACAGGTTAAACCTTTCGTGTTTGAAATGGTTATACTACCTACAGTACCTAGTAAAAGCCCTTTCAACAAAGTTACATCAATTAGCCTTCAGTAAAGTTTATAACTTAACTATGTAAGCTGTATATTTATTACACGCTGTGAATATTAATTGCGATTTTATCGTTCAGTAAGCTTAACTTGTAGTGGACTGGACAGTAAACGGTTATAAAATACTAATGGCCCAGCATAAATAAATGGCCCCCGTGTAGTTGGGGCTTCACGGAACGTTACTGTAATATTTGGGCACGTAAAGTCAGAATTATACAGAAATGGTTTGATAAAACTCGTCTTATGCCTATAGAGGCGTGGCAAGACGTGGCAAGGACATTTACGCTACCTCGCTAAGGAAATGAATGAATGCGACAATTCATCAGTTGACACAGGAAAAAGCGAGGCGCAGACATGCCTCATAGTGGCCTCATAGTCTAGGATAGTGCAAGGCTATAGTGACCGGCAACATCTTAACTTGGCCTCAAGTTCCGAGACAAACGAGATGATGCACGCGGATTGTTTTGATATTTCTATGATTGTTGGTTGAACTCCTTCGCCGCTTCACCCCGTATCCTCAAAAGACACTCAAAAAACATGTACTTTGGTATATTTTGTGACGTAACTGGGATCAAAATATACGCCAGTGTATAGTGACAGGTTCGAGAGACGTAACTGAGGTGACCTAGAGATGCGCCAGGGACCTACTACTTTAACATAGTCAGCCTGTATTTTGATCCATTATTCAGCATAAAAAATATTCAGAGCTCTCGCGACGCCCATCGAGACACAGCAGGAGCTGCGTAGCGCGTGTAACTAGGTCTCTTGGGATTATCGCCAAGGTCGTAGATATGCCTTATTAGCCGAAAAGTACGGTAACAACCAGACCATTGCAGATAGATGTAATATTCATGCATACAAATGCACTGAGCGGGAATCAGACTCGCGCGAATGTAAAACCTGTGGGAAATACTATTCAAGGAAAGGTCGGACTATGACATCACTTAAAGGGCAAAATACTTTTGAACCTTAAATTACTATTTTATTTACATCCACTTTCACCTCCGCCTCCGTTAACGTCCGCATCCGCGGAAGTGAAACTCATCGCCTTCGCATCCGCCTCCGCCTCCGTTAAGAAGGCCTCCGTTACAACCCTAGTATATACCTAACTACGTGTGAATTATTTCTCAAGTGTAGCAACAACTTACTCTCTTTTCTTGAAAACTTGTTAAATAAAGAAAATTCGTTATAAAAGAGTTGGTCATGGCTCACAATTAAGCTTTTAAGGGTCACAGCACACAGGATATCTTCAATAAGTATAATATATAAGGTTCGGTTTAGTAACTTACTTTCTAGACGTTGAATGAAATAATTTTTGCCACTACGGGTTATGTACAAATAATCTGCATTGGAAAATATATCTACTTAACGTCCCAAGGGCCCGGTGTCAGCCAACGCGACGTGGGAGTGATATTATGCCAATGGCAACCTCACCTCCAGCAAAAAATGAGCCAAGACGGCGTGCGTTTTAGTCGATTCGAGTCCGACGTAACTCTCCGCCCCTCTCCAGGGTGGGGGCATTCGTGGCGACTTTTGCGTTTAAAAGGATGTTGTTGGAAGACTGCAGCTGTCAGTAATAAATAAATAATAAATATTCCACAACATTCTACACAACGCTATCTAGACCCATGGTAAGCTGTTATAGCTTGTGTTATGGAATCTAGAATGCGGATAAACATACTTAAATACTTTTTTTTTGTAAATAAATACATATTATACTAGAAACACCCAGACCAATGCAAATAGCCATATTCATGCATACAAATATTTGCACTGAGCGGGAATCGAAACCGCGCCTCCTGTGTGGCAGTCGCTTGCACTACCGCCACGCCACAGAGGCTGTCTAAATATTCCACAACAATTTACACAACGCGATCTAGATCTATGGTAAGCTTAACTAGCTTGTGTTATGAAATCTAGAATGCTGATAAACATACTTAGTTACTTTTTTTTTGTAAATAAATACATATTATACACAGAAATACACAGACCAACGCAAATACCCATATTCATGCATACAAATATTTGCCCTGAGCGGGAATCTAACCCGCGCCTCCTGCGTAGCAGTCGCATTCACTACCGCCATGCCAGAAGCTGTCAACCAATATTTATTATTTACTAATAATATTAATATTGCAATGTAGTTGCGAAATTACCTACTATAAAGTAAACGTGTGTGCGGTGGCCTTAAACAGCACTTCATGTGGTATGGTATGTGTATATGGTTTAAGTGTACATTATAGCGAATGTTGATTAATAGAACAATCGTCTGTGTTTAAAGTTTTGTGTAGTGTTCACATTTATGTGATAGTATAGGTCCTGAGCCCCGAGGAGGGCCAGACTGTAAGGGATGGCCCTGGGTCAGCCGTGGTGCGAGGCATATGTCGATGACAACCTCACCTCCGGCCTAGCACCACGACCCACAGTTGGCGTGCGGTTTTAGTCGATTTGAGTTCGACATAACCTCCCCTTCCGGCTCCGGCAGGGGGGGTATGGAAGGAGGTATAGTAAAAAGGTCCTGAGCCAGCGAATAAGTAGAAACCACTACAAACCAAAGTAAAAAGTACATTACGTTCAAACATACATTCACACATAAATTCATACATAGGTACATTTGCATCTCAGAATACAGATTGTCCTCTATTATCAGATTCTTACCTATCTATATCACTAGCTTCCTCTAGGTACTATCGTTAAACGCTAAATTCAAGCACAGAATAGATAATAGTACTAGATTCAAGCCCACGGAGTTAGAATGTTTTACAATACATCGTCACCTCAGGCAAAAAAGAATATTCTTTTAGAATATTCTTTTTTGCCTGAGATCGTCAAGTACGCGTATCTGAAATAGTTATTTTATCATTCGTTCATTGCTCTTTCGTTCTATAAAAATTAAAATTACTCATGTAATATTGTTAATCAAGTAATCCTTTTAAAGTTAAACAATTTCTGACAAGAAACTTATGAATTGCGAGGCTACGGTATGGTAAGCACTTACCAGAGTTTACCCCTTGGGGCCGAATTTGGAGCAACCCCTTTTTAGATCGAGCCTACGTCATGCTACCAATTTTAAACTTCGGTTGGAGGAAAGGGTCATGGTATTATAGTCATTGTTTTATTTAATCGTGCCGTTTGCTTAGGGGCTTAAACTCATGCTCTTTTGTCTAATTTCCCGCTTGTTTTATTCATGGGAAATTATTGTGTTATGTAACTAAAGTTCCAAATGTTTTCCATAAAAATGGGAATAATTTCAGAAGTAACTAACTATAAACCCGATTTCAGTAAGGACGTCTTTGTAGTCATCAGCAATATCAAACAACGTAGTACCCTGATTGTATTCGAGGCCTGGAGTATGCCTTCTTGCTTTTTCTTTCCTACTTCATAGGGTCTTAGATATCCCTGGGAATGAGACAAGTCGCATCCCAAGAGACAAGCCAGTAGTAACTGGCTTGTCTCTTGGGATGGACCGCGGCCATAATATCGCCTTGTTGTTTTCCCGGCGGTGAGTACGGTGTTTGGCCACCGTACTCACACACACACTCACATAATCTGGTGGTTGCCGCACTATAAGATCGCCCTTACCAGGTATGCACGCACCTTCAAACTGCCTGACGTTGGGATGAAATTACAATGGCCGTGGTTCTTTCTGCAAAAATATAAGGGAATGTGAATTACCTAAATAAGATGTTTTTTTACGTTAGTAAGTTGTATAATAAAAAAAAACTATTCGCTTTAAAAAATGCTACGTAAGTTGATCACTATATTCGTTTACAGGACTTATTAGGCCAATATAAGATGCGTACAGTTCACGTAACTAACTTTATTTATAAATAGGAGCATTTGCCTCAACTTCTCTCCAGAAATAAGTATTAATTACACATATTTAATTCCTTGATGGCAAACATTGCTACAACGACGCCAAGTAAGTGGTCAAGTTCTAATTAGAAAACGTATCCATTAGTAATGAACACCTAAGAGCAACACACAAAACAAAACGTAATATTTATAAATACACTTCAACTAAATAAGGAATATGTTCACCGCATTTTGCCAAGGAATGTGGAATATTCGGCGCACACTCTGAAGTCTGAACCAACTCGAGCGTGTCATTTCTTCTCTTTGTTACCCGACTGCCGAAGGAAGGAGGGTAATGTTTTGTATATATTTATGTATGTATGTATGTCCATTTATTTGGCACGGTCTAAAACCTGAACGGCTTGACGGATTTGGACATGTGAGGTTTCATTTGATTCGCCGTGATTGTGTGAGCGGCACCAGGATAGTATATTAAAATTTCGAGAAAATCAAAATGGCGGATTTTTGGCCCCAAAACGTATGTTGTCAAAAATATTTTAGACTCAAACTTATCGAGTACACACATCAATTTGAATTCACCTTGCCTGATAGTAAGCTGGAAACAAAGTCTCAGGAAAGAGGGACACCATTACAAACACATACTATGCTTGAAGGCGTCATCAGATGCTTTTTCAAAGTAGAAAGTAACATGAATGGAAAGAATATAGATAATGATATAAAGAAAAACACTATAATGCATACTTGTTTGTTGTTGATTTTGCTTACATTTTTTTTATTTATTTATATTATATATAAAACGCACATTAAACCTTACATGACCAATATAAAACACAAAACTTTAATACAATTTTATGTTGGATATAATATTATAAAAGATATTATACCTATCTATACAAATAACACACTCCTAAGTAATTTGAGAAAGGTCCTACACACCTTATACTTTACCCATGACCCGGCTTCGCAGGGTGCAATTTAGTTGCCTGCTCTTCAAAAGTTTAATTAGGATGAATTGTACATATAAAACTCCCTCAAAAAGATATCTAAATGATAATAAAAAAACAACAACAAAATTCAGTAAGGGTTAGAGAAGAAACAGACTTCGTTTGTAGAATAGAATAGAATGATCAATGAAAGGATTATAGAAGTTGGTACCGGAAGATGCATAAAGAAACCAATATCTTTTAATTATTACATTTAATTAAGAAATTAAATTAAGAAAATTCGCAATCCAGAGAGGAAACGCAGCTAGCGTGATGGGCACTTTTGCGCTTTTAATCACGAGCGCGTTTGCGTTTTTTGTATTTTGACGAGTTTATGGATTAATTTATGATATCTGTATATTGACATTGTTTATTGACATTGTATATAATACTAGTATATAAGTAATTGATCGATGATAATAACAAATTAAAGAACAATCAAATAACAATTTGTAAACATTAATATAATTAATTAATTAAAAGTTGCAATAATAACAGCAATTAGCGTACGTGACAATAAATTAAAAGAAATTTGATTAGAAAAAAAAAAAGGTATTAAGTTATTCAGGTGATAATTGGTCAATGGATATATCTCCTCAACTTAGTCATACACAATGCTTTGGACAATTATTCCGACATTATGGTAGCGTGATCGTTCCTGTGTGGTTCGATTATTCGGTGTTGGTCAATTATTGTGTCGATTCAGCACCTCGCAGTTTCCATGCGCTGTAAAGGTGCGATACATCATCACGATGTTAGGGTACATCGGAACGTAACACAGTCCTAAACATACCTACAATCCCATACATTGATGTATTCTATACTACATCCGAATTGCCACTTATCTAAAGGGATAGAGCCGTATAAGTGATACTATACTTCTCCCTTATTTTAAGTCTAGGTATAACATCATTTTCAAACTAAACTGGAGGTTGTGTGAAAGCGGAGTGACCTCTGCGATTTTTATCTTCCCAACAATTTACTATGCGAAATAGTTCGCCAAGCGTGTTTTGCGATGTTTTCTTTTTGAACATCGTGTCTGAGGCTGGGCAAACTTCCAACTTTATGAAAACAGGAATGAAAAACCTGTTTTGTGTTTATATTTTACATTTTGTGAGAAGTGTGTGGATAACCTATTAAAGGTCTAATTCAGATGGGATCCCAGAGATCTCTTTGAAACTCACATACTTCCAGTATTAGCTGGATCCAGCCTTAAAATTTTGATAAATAGTTCTATACATTATTTAGTCAAATAGCATATTAGTGCAGTCCACTACTGGACATTCCTGCTTGTATAAGATATATAAGATATCTATACCATAGCGTCCGGTCCTCCGCTTTGCACATTTAGACTATGCCATTTTCAGATCCTCCCACATTCCGCTTGGCAATTCGTGATCTACATCTCGTTAGTAGGACTCGTTTGTTGCAAGGGCCATCGGTCTTTTGGTAGATATTGCTGGCCTATTGTCACTACATCTTGCTGTTGTATATGCCTAAGAATTTTCCTAGCAATCTAAACGTAAAAAGTATGAAATATTCATACCAGGCTGAAGCTACGTGTAGTATGAAATAAAATATTGTTTACGAAAGGTAGATAAATTTCTTTTTCTTGGCTCCTTGCAGTCTCTCGGGGCACTCATAATTTCATAGCTATGTCTCGAAACAGAAGATTTATTGTATTGGAACGAGACTATTATTATAATGAGTATTTCGGAGTATCAAATAGGGAATTGGTGCAGAATATTTAGTGGTTTTCAAATGGCATGGAAAAAAGTTTCCAGATAAGGGGTCACTGACATAATAAAAACTTTTGTACATTTACCTACCTCGTATTTTTTTAATCACTAAGTTGACATACACGCATACGGCCCACATGCTGGAAAGTGGTTACCATGTCCTATGGACGTGAGCAACACCAGTCAAGCAGGACAAATCTTTGGTCTTCCCATTGACAGCAAAAAAACTCTCGAGCAAGCTCTGGGTACTCTACTCAATGTCGGGAACACAACACTAAGTTATTATCACCGCTATATTCTGCTGGGCAGAGGTACTTCCCCAATCGAACTGTTCAATTTGAGGGAAATACCGTAGTTCTTCATATTTATTTTTACACTTCAATGCAGTTATATCCGTCTACAAACATATATTTTGTCCTTGACAATCGTGGTTGTTAAGCACTTTACTTAATTACAGTCTGTTCGTCTCGTCTTTTTATCGTTCCGCTTATAAAACACATCGTTGTGGCATAAATAAACGCAATCTGCGCCTGCGCAGCTGTATTACTTATTGCCTTTATTGCGCTTGATTACTGTTCACTCTTTATAATTACTGTAGTTTGTAAGTCGCCGGTTCAATCGTGATGTCGTTCATTTAACATATACACACCCAAATCTGTATGTCCAGGGTTATGCAGAAGCATAGAATAGGAAATGGCTTGCTGATTAAGTAGGTATTATCTTTGAGACAATACTGCACTTACACGCAGTTCTCACGTGTTTGTAAATCATAAGATCTATTTTGGTAAAGATAATTTCATCATAGTACTTTTTGGTCAGGTATGATAGGAACTTCATCACCGCACGCTTAAGCTGTGGAATGAACTCCCTGCCATGGTTCTTGAAGAAGGGCATTAGGAAGTTCTTACAGGGTCGGCAGCACGAGTGTAACGCCCCTGATGTTGCACATGTCCATAGGCCACGGTAACCACTTTCCATCAGGTAGGTCGTGTGCATGTTTGCCACCTAAGCTGTCATGGCAGCGTCCTCCCCATTCCGGGGGCGAGTCGGGGACACCATTGTCCCCCTTCCCGAGAAGGGCCAGACCGTAAGGAATAGCCCCGGGGTCAGCAGTGGTGCGAGGGATATGTCGATGACAACCACACCTCTGGCCTAGCACTACGACCCTCAGTCGGCGTGCGATTTTAGTCGGTTCGAGTCCGACATAACCTCCCCTTCCGGCTCCGGTGGGGGAGGTATCCGAGGGGGACTTCCGCACGAAAAAAAAGGTCAACAAAACCGGGTATTCAATTTGGATTTAGTATAATAATTTCTTCAAAAATCCATACTTGCATATATATAATATTAGGTCCTTACATATGAAATTGGCGTTTTGTATGGGAGGAACAAAAAGTCGAATATTTTTAAATATAATATATTTAATTAATCAAAGTATGAACCATTGTTTTCTATGCACTTTTGCCATCTCATAGGTAGTTCATTGATCCCTTTACTAAAAAAAACCAGTCGGGCGGGAATCAATAAAATCTGTGAAGGCTATTTGGACTGCCCCATCAGAGTTGATTTTTTTCCCTTGCAAGAAGTTGTCCAAATTTCGAAAAAAATGGTAATCTGTTGGAGCAAGGTCCGGGGAGTATGGAGGATGTCTTAGACATTCCATTTGAAGCTCTTCTAATTTGGTAGCCGTCTGTTGTGCGGTGTGTGGTCTAGCGTTGTCGTGAAGCAGCAGTGGCGTGGAGCGATTGACCAGCGTAGGTTGTTTAGCCGCTAGCTTTTCCATCATTGTTTGCAATTGCTGACAATAGACATCAGCCGTAATAGTCTGGCCAGATTTGAGAAAACTGTAATGAACAATACCGGCACTAGTCCACCAAACGCTCACAAGTAACTTTTTGGGGTTACTTTTCGCTTGGGGCAGGATTTGGCTGGCTGGCCAGGATCCAACCATTGCACTGAACGCTTCCGATTATCGTAAAGAATCCATTTTTCATCACAGGTAATGATTCGGTTTAAAATACCTTCATTATTGTGCCGGTTCAGTAATGTAACGCAGCAGTCGACGCGCGTTTGCCGGTTTGCTTCAGTCAATTCGTGAGGTACCCACCTTTCAAGCTTTTTAATCTTCCCAATTTGCTTCAAGTGAATTAAAACAGTTTTATCACTAACACCGCAGCCTGCAGCTAACTCGGACGTGGTTTGCGATAGATCCGCTTCCACAATAGCCTTCAATACTTCATTATCAACTTGGGTCTCAGGCCGTCCACGGGGCTTGTTCTGCAGGTCGAAATTTCCAGAAGTAAAACTTTGGAACCAAAAACGAACTGTGTTTTCTTTTGCAACATGACCGCCATAAACATCATTCACCCTTCGAGTCGTTTCCGCAGCACTAGTGCCACGGCGGAACTCGTATTCGTAAATAATGCGATATTTTAAGTTTACCATTTTGTAAAATCAGTGACGCAAACAGAAAAAAACAGAAGAAAAAAAACAAATGAACGACGGTCATCGAAGCACAAATACATGAGTAAATAGCTGTACAAATTTGAATTTGGAATTCCTTACCAAAGAGGAGAAAATCGTGATTAAAGTGGCCAGTACGAAAAACGCCAATTTCATATGTAAGGACCTAATATTATGTAAAACTATTCGCCCATAATTACTTACTCCTCACAGCCAGTCGTTAAAACATCGAGCTGTTTTAAATGTTTAATTAACTTTTAACTTTCAGATCGTCATAACTTCTTCTACGTTAAAGCAATTTCGTTAGATACCAATTACTGGAATTTAACAGCTCTTTTATATTTTTACACTAGGCTATGGCTACTGTTTTGCGTATATAGAATATTGATCCAGCTGACAGTGAACAATTATCGGTAATAATAAGTAGCATACATTCTATTCCCGAAGGCCAATTAAAATAATCTCAAACCATCACAAAAAGAGAATGTTTTTTTTTAAATATTGTTTAAAAAAAAACATTCTCTTTTTAGAACCCAAGTTACTAATATTCCCTCTAACCCCTCCAACTAAGCTAAATTTATTGTGCTAGGAGTGGGTTTACGTCGGTAGTGTAATGGCCAGGATTCGAACCCGGGACCTCTCGATCGTAAGACCGACTTCTAAACCACTAAGCTACCGACGCTATTGAGATTGAATTATAAATTAACAGAAAATAGGTGTTCTTCTGAAAAGTACACAACAAAACGAGTTTTTACATTTTAGTCTAATCTGAATATGATCGCAGTTCAATCACATGATGCTCACATAAAAATGTAGATACAACTGTAAAAATGTAGACTATGGGCACAAAAAGGATCCCGTGGAACATTTAGATGATCTACTAAATGTGGTGAGCCTCTAACCACCGATTCCTGCCGGTTTCCTAATAGGTCACATAGTACTAGGACATACCAGATCATGGTAAGTTTTTTCATCGGCTTCACTCTCGAAAATTTTGATCCTTCGCTACTAGTACACTTACGTACCTACATACCAACACTTTTGATAGTAACTAGAGTTCTATCTGTGGTCTAACATTATTTATTATCTGTTTCCTACACAGCAGCCATTAGCCGCTGTCATCTTCGGATTCCAAGAATTGCCTCCGCTATCAAGATGGAAAATTAACCAAAGTTTCGTGGAAACGTTCTTGCGAGTGTAATTGCTTTCAGTGCTTTCCGATTGGAATTAAAATTGCAAACATATTGAGACATACTGTCGAAGTTAGT
Organism: Eilema sororculum; assembly: GCA_914829495.1. NCBI lineage: Eukaryota > Metazoa > Arthropoda > Insecta > Lepidoptera > Erebidae > Eilema > Eilema sororculum. The sequence continues at coordinate 8,434,512 of OU618553.1, read as the reverse complement.
CTGTTCCTTTGTAAGTTATCAAACTGACATACCTATAGTTATTAATTTTATTTGTTCTTGTCCGAACTAAAGGTGCACCAAATACAAGAACAATCGGTCAACAGGAATTCAAATTCAAATTCAAAGTATTTATTCAAAATTGTGTAGCACTACTACAGCTTTTTGACGTCAAATTCTGCTTAAAACCAAATTTACCACCGCTTCCTAGGCACCAGTGGAGAAGAAACGGCGCGCGCCGCAACAAACTCCGCATTTTGGCAAATGGGGAGACTATTCATCACTTCGTACCGCCAATTTTTTTTCTGCCCGTGTGGCGTCAGATCCAATTCCCGCTGCACCCTCTACTATATTAAGCATGTATTATACATAATATAAACCTTCTTCTTGAATTACTTTATCTATTAAAAGAAACCGTGAAATCTGTAGCGTAGTTTTGAAGATATAAGAATACATAGGGACAACAGACGCAGAAAGCGACTTTGCTTCATACTATGTAGTGATGATAGTGATAGTGATGATAGTGATAGTGAAGATCGATCTGATGCGGACTGTACAAGGATGCTTAAAAAAATTGTACCCGATAGATGGTGCTCTTATATGGTTGGACAACGTCTGCCTGTACCCACATAATTTTCAATAATAAAGTTAGTCAATTTTCGGTTACCGTGTTGGTTCCCGGTCTCCAGCCCAGCATTCCTGTGGGTGGCGTAAAGGATAGCCATAAGGGATGGCCCTGGGTGCGAGGGATATGTCGATGACAACCTCACCTCCGGCCTAGCACCGCGACCCACAGTCGGCGTTCGGTTTTAGTCGGTTCGAGTCCGACATAACCTCCCCTTCCGGCTCCGGCAGGGGAGGAATCCGAGGGAATTTCCGCACGAAAAAAAAGGGTATAGGGCTGTTTTGCATCTGACAGTTTACATACAGCAACAAGGGGCCCGCTTGACGGCAATCACCCTCTATTACATCATGGGACCGAAAATGATAATTGGCAAAACGTGTGTGCTAGCACACCTCTGTCTACCCCTTCGGGGATTTACCGACGTGCGTATATATGGGATGGAAACTTAGTCAACTACCGTAGGCGGACATTAGTTTAGTAGATTATTTCATGACAAAGTTTGTAAGAGAAAAGAAATTAAAAAAAATGCTTGAGCCAATTTACTCTTCAAATGAGTTTTACCCTCGTTTGCACAGTGTTCTGAAGTAAATATTTTACTAATACCCGGTTCCTGAACGTTAAATTAAGAGTGCGCACTGTCAACACAATCTCAGGACACTCATTTTGCTACACTGAATATTTATATTGAGATTGTTGATTAATATTTCATTACCATATTTTATTTTATTTATTTATGTACACACACGAACAAATATAGAAATACATAGATGGAATTAAAAGTATAGAGGCTCTGCTTATTTCTATTAGAAATCTCTTCCATCAGACCCGCGAGAGGGACGCCAGGAGGAGGAGAGAGACGCGGGAGACGAGAGACGGATATTTAAAAACATTAACCTCCTTCCTTCGGCAGTAGTCGGGTAAAAACATGAAGATATTAATTCTTCCCAGTGCCATATAGACCCAAAATGAAGCTGCTGAACTTGCATGTAATATGGGTGCTAGAATGCGGGTAAATATACTAAAACTAGCGACCCGAAGTTCGAAAATTGAACTAGCGGCTCGGAAACTAATGCGGAAGAAAATTAATCCTGTACGAACTTTCCATGCCATCGTTCGTCACTTATTTTACCTTCTTAGTAGTGAAACAAAAACAGTAATAGTAAACATTTATTTCGAAACTGAAGCACATGCATGAAATTTAATTCTTCTTACTTCCAAATACGGATATTCAACTCAACCGCTGTTCGACTATTTATTAGTGAAATTTCCTAAATTCCTTTCTTAGTGATTACACCAAAAAAGGTATCACCTACCAAGATTTGAAGTCTTTATGTCGAGGTACAAGTAATTTTATTTGTACCTACAGATAAATCTTCACCACCACCCACTTCCAATTAATCTCTGAACATTTAGAAGTTTATGTTATCATATCGATCAGAAACTTCGTAAGCAAGTAATCGGATGACACTATATTAATTTGATACCATCGAACTGATCTAATGATGGAGTCTGATCTGAGGATGGTCCTTTGATAAACAAATGTTTATTTCAGTTTGTTCAGCTCTCAACTGACGGAGCGGTTAATCCACAAATTAAAATCGCTCAGTGGGCTATCGCTATGGAGTATCAAGCCAAGCTATGCTTGGAGTTCCTTTGAAGTATAAAATTCCCAATGGAATAAACCAGCAAAGAAACTAAGATACCGCCATAGCTCAAAGAATAAGCAAGCTTACCATCACCACAGCAATAACTACCTCTTCTTCTCGTGCCAATTAAAGCTGTTTAAAAGTCTAGATGCGTCCAGTACAAAACTTAGCTACATTGATCGCATCCTCCATCGCCTCATTCAGATCGACAATAAAATGTTTAAAGTATATCAATTCGTGAGAAGTGAAACTTGCATGGGAAAATAGCACTTCTATGTTATAGACCTTGGACATTCTGGATATACAATATACATTACCAAAATTGTACCTACAGGTATAGATGCATAGCGGGTATGACAGAAGGATATATGACTGTACCTACTAATGTATTGCTAAGTAGCAACAATCCTTATTTCCAGCAATGGACGGTAATAGGTTAAAGGATCAAAAATATCCCGGTCCTTATACTTAACTACGGTAAGTACAGCACAAATCGGTCTACACAGATGCTCCAATGCTCTCATTTAATAAACGTAATGGCTCTAATATGTACTTACTGAACAAAGAACGATTTATTTAAATACTCAAACGGTGATCAAGAAATTACGGTATATTTCCACCTGCTTATAATTAACAACATTAATAAGTAAAGCACGTAAATCTACATGATTTTCAAATAGCTCTTGAGGCAGAAAGTTGAACAGAATAATTTCGGTTTGATAATAAATAACGATGCCATACCGACATGCCTTTAGTTAATTAAATTAAATAGTTTCCCAATAATGTGGGTCGACTAATTCAAAGATCATATCAGCCCACGGGTATATGATCAAAAGGAATTGCCCAGAAACTATCAAGAGGGATTGCACAAAAGCTATGAAAAGTTTCAACATAATATGCACGATTTGGCGTCTAATTGGCATTTCTTTGATTTTGAACACATCAAAGTTAATATTTTGGAACCCGGGGCTGTTTATTGCTTTTGATTAATTTGGGAACGTTTAGGAGAGCAGCTTTCACCTGACCTTGCAATTCCAAGATGAAAACTTGGACCCGTCCGTCAATGTAGCTGTTCTTGCAAGGGATGTTGATTTGGTACCTTTGGATGGGGCTGATTTTACCTCCTGGTTGAAGTAACCTTAAAGAATTTTACATCACCTATATGACTTAATTGATTCGAATTTCTCATAGTCGAGATCGTGTTTCAACTAGGGTGATTTTATGTACGTTTAGCGTTTAGACATTTTTGTCTTCCATATTACTTATTTGGGATTTGTTAGTAACTTTGTGAGGGAAATAAAAATCAGCCTGAAAAGGTCGTCTGTTTGTTTATTCAGTGACTCAGATAAAATCTGCAACTGTACTGTGTGGAAATTGTTCATTGACCGAATAAATAATAATATTGGTAAAAGACTATTGGAAGGAACAAAATGCTGTTTTAATTTGTGTGAATTTACTCTCGTCTCAGTAACATGGCTGTATTGGGCGTAATCGCGAAATGAATTATATGTTTCTAAGTGTACAAAACATGATAATAAACATATAGGTACAGTCAGCGACAAACGTTGCTTAACACTAAAATATTTACAATTTTTTTTTTACAATGGAATACGTGAAGCCTCAGATGGCAAGTTTTATGTTTTGTTTTTATTTTTTAAAGGTTTAATAGCTAAGTTGACCATGATAAATCAGAATTTGTAAACGATCACGATATCACAAAAGTGTCCTTGTACTTTTGTATCTACATGTATTTTTTTAGGTTCAATCCTCCACAAAAATAACAGCTGAGCTTCAGTTTATTTTCGCCTTTTACCGACTTCAAAAGTTCCTGTATTTTCACGTACGTTTTAATGTGATTATTACAGAGTTCGTGACCAATTTGGACAATTTGCCACTGAATGCTCTGAATAATGCTAGCGATTTCTTCACTGGGTCATGTTTGTGATTCTTTGACTGGATAATTTTGGTAAATATAAATACCTACATTCTTAACTTTTTTTTAACCCCTCAAACTAAGCTAAATTGCTTGTGTTGGGAGTGGGTTCACGTCGGTAGTGTAATGGCCAGGATTCGAACCCGGGACCTCTCGATCGTAAGGCCGACTCCTTAACCACTAAGCTACCGACGCTTTGACGACTTTATAATTCGTACCATTAGATCGATGGGTCTTTTTTTATGGTGCGATAAATCCCCACGGATACCACCCCCACGGAGCCGGTGGGGGCGGTTATGTCGGACTCGAACCGACTAAAACGCACGCCGTCTTGGGTCCTTGGTTACCGGAGGTGAGAATGCCAAAGCATATCTCTCGCACCCCGGCTAGATCGATGGGTAAAATGACCAGGATTGAAACCCAAGTTTGAATCCTGGTCATTTTACTATCAACTTGAGCCCTCTTTCAACAAATAATTCAGCTTAGCTAGAGAGGAATATTAGTCGTTCAGTTATTAATCTTATCCTATTATGTATTATAAATATAAAAGTTTGTAGTTATTGAGAGGTTTTGGATGTTTGTCATGAAGATGTTTGAATGAATTTTACAGCACTAAGTACCTATGCTAACTATACAAATCGAATACATAGGGAAAAAGAATCTTCTCGGGCGGGATTCGAACCCGCGATCTTTCCCTTACAGGGGGAATGCCTTGACCAACTCGGCTCCCGAGACACGCCCAATGTGATTCAAATTTCCCTGACGGATAGTCGCCAAAGACGGATAAGGCGTGGTCCCACCCGAAAGATTTTTTTTTCACTATGTATTCGGTGAAGATGTTTGTTTTAAATGTGGTTAAGAGATGGATTCTAGTCTGGAATAACATAGGCTATTTTTTATCTAGGTAATAGGTTTCAATAAGTTCCTGGAACTATCTCATAATTCCATGCGGGTGAAGCCGCGGATAACAACTAGTACTCTACAGTAAAACATTAGAAGAGTTATCTACACTACAACTTTATGGTGCTATGTCAACATTACTAAGATATTTTATATTAAGCGTTGATTACAGAGGAACCGGCAACGGCTAATGATCCGTACTGATGATGATGGTGATAGTTATATCACTGAATAATTATTATACACTTGAAGAGGCATGTGTTTTATATCACATTTTGGTGCCTTTTAATAGTATCGTTACCACATACTGCGCTAATGATTTATTCCCGCGAGGTCGAGTCCCATTATGTCGAGTTCCCGCTACGTCTACTTTGAAAACTCTCGCCTTTATTCCCACCTAGTCGAGTCGTTGAAAAAGTCGATTTAAGTACCGCCACGTCGACTTACAAATTCTAATTGTACAGTCGCCCGCGTTAACACTTTGATTGAAAGGTGTTACCGGAGTTTCTTGTCATTTCTTCTTCGGCTTTACTTAGTCATCTGCGAAGTGAACGGTAGGGTGTGGCATAATTATGTTTGTTTGTTTAAAGGAATAAATGAAGTCTAGTCTTTATCAATACTAATAGTTGTTATTTGGAATCATAGACCAACACGGAGGGGGGACACCTTAACGTGTTATCCCAGTAGGTACGAAAGAAATAAAAAAAGAAAATAGAGAGATCGTAATGAGATAGTAGAGTGTTTTCAATAAAAATACAGGGATTGTCCAAAAAATGCAGTGTGAGACCATGCTTGGGACTCCATTATCTTCGAGAAAAGGGAGGTAATGGCTATTGGTTTGTAGTTTGATGGACTTGAGCGGTCGTCTTTTTTAGGGGTCGGGTGGACCACCGCTGGAATATCGGGACTACGCCAGAAGAGTAAGACAACCGGAAAAAACGCGTTAAGACCGATGCCATCTCTGGGAGCACACATCTTCAACACTATGGGAGGGATTCCATCAGGCCCGTTTGAGGAGGACGAGGGACGTAAGTGCTAAACGCCCTGAGTGCTGGTGAAAACGGATACCCGGCATACAGCTATCGCACCGCGGTGTAGTTGGCGGTTCCTGTCCCTCGTCATCCAAGGTCGAGTTAGACGCGAAGAGTGTGCCCAGAAGATCGCCTTTCTCCTTTGCTTTGTGGGCCAACGAATCATTTTCCATGTACAGAGGCGGAAATGCAGGTTTGCAGAAATTCCCTTCGATAACTTAGGGAAGAGACCAGACGCACGAGTTCCCGAAGGTAGACACTCGAGCCTCTCGCCAATTCTACCGATCTGCTCCGACTTCGCCCATGCTATGTCTCTTTTGAAGGACCTGGAGGCAAAGTTATGATGCTTTCTTAGTACGCTGGTATTTTGGTCCTGTGCGGTCACCGCATTGGCCCAGGCTTGGTAAGCTTCGTAATTTCTGCGACAAGCCGTTTTGGAAGATTGACCAAACCAAGGCCGAAATCTTTTTTTTTATACCACTTAGGTGGCAGACAAGCACACGGCCCACCTGGTGGAGAGTGCTTACCGCGGCCTATGGACGTATGCAACACCAGGGGTGTTACACTCGTGCTGCCTACGCTGAAGAAACCTTCTAATGCCCCTCTTAATGAACCCCATATTGTAGTCGCTTAGGTAAACCACGGCAGGGAGTTCATTCCGCAGCTTGAGCGTGCGTGGGATGAAGTTCCTTTCATACCGCACGGTTCGCACCGTTTTCGGATGCAGTGTGTGGGGATGAATTCCCTGCCTATGGCGAGCGGTGCGATGATAGAATGAAGCTGTGGGCATCATGTCAAATAATTCATATGAGCACAGACCATTATATAGGCGGTAGAAAACACACAGTGAGGCAAAGTCCCTCCTGAGGCTAAGAGGTTCCACATCGCCTGCGAGTATGGGACTGTCGACGAGCCTCAACGCACATTTTTGCACCGAGTCGAAAGGGTTAAGCTGACGTGCGGGGGGCGCTCCGGCAAAAAGATGACAGCAGTACTCCATGTGGGGCCGAACCTGCGCCTTATGAAGAAGGAGTCGCTGCCCCGCAGTGAAGTACTGCTTCGCCCTGTTAAGAACTCCAAGTTTCTTTGATGCCAGCTTGACCTTGCCCTCTGCGGTACTGAATGTCACTTGAAATGTCGACGCTTAGGATCCCGATACTCGGGGCAGTGGTAAGCCGTGTGCCCAGGAATTACGGCGCCACAATAAATGGGGGTTTTCTTAGCGGTGAATACACATACTTGTCTTGGTGGGGTTAAATTGGACCAGGTTTATTCGACCTCAATCGGATACTCTCGAGAGAGTAGTCTCGATTTCGGACACAAGTTGTTCGCCACTTCTCTCCACCTAGAACTGGAGGATTTTTGCACGGCCCGTGTAACATGCGTCTCCAGTACTGTCGTCCGCATAGCAATGAATGGAGTCATCGGACAGCATGTCATTAATATGCAGCAGAAACAGGGTCGGAGACAACACGAAACCTTGTGGGACACCAGCGTTTATGTCCATGCGGTCCGAGCGGCTGCCGTCCACGACGGCTTGGATGTTTCTGTTGGACAAAAAGCTGGAAATCCAATTACACAGCCCCTCAGGCAGTCCATAAGATGGTAGCTTCACAAGAAGACCTTTGTGCCATACCCGATCGAAGGCCTTTGCTATATCTAGGCTGACCGCTAGTGCCTCACCTTGGCTCTCAATGGCTTGCACCCAACGGTTTGTGAGATACACAAGAAGGTCACCGGTTGAGCGACGCTGGCGGAAGCCGTACTGTCGGTCGCTCAGTAGATCGTTACCCTCAAGTTAACCCAGGAGCTGTGTATTAATAACACGCTCCATAACCGCTCGAGAGGAGGGAGGTGATAGCGATAGGCCTGTAATTGGACGGGTCTGTCCTGTCGCCTTTCTTAGGCCAGTCGGCGTGGCGGGCGTTAAAATCGCCAAGTATGACTATCTCTGTGGATGGGATCTGCTGCTGCACGAGGTTTGAGGCCATTTGGATATGCTCCATGAGTCGGTCTGTTTCAGTATCACCGCTGTGGGATCTACAGAGGGACGCGTAGACGCGGGGATGGTCGTCGCTGTCTACACGGAGCCATAGAATGGAGAGGACCTTCAAGATTGCTGAGGTGACGAGAACTGATATCGTCTCTGACGTTCACACACACACACACGCCAGCATTAGACAGAAAGGAGTGTTGTAGTCCGTGCCCAGGATGGATGAGGTAGGATGTGCCCGCCGGAGACGATATCTTCTCAAGGTGGTGGTGGACAGCATTTAGGTTAGTGTGTAATTACAAAAGTCCACGGTTGGCGTGGCAGGAGGTGTCCTTGAGTTTTTGCTCTTGCCTCGAGCATTCCTTCGCGCAGATCCCCCCCAGAATACGAGAAGCAACCTGGGCGTCCACACTCAGGTGCGTTGTGTAACTTAGTTTTTTGTAACGAGTGATTTTTTAAAGAATGTCATATTTGACGCTGAACGAATAAAAAGAACGAAAACTATGGCCCAAAACTGCTAATTAAACAACATTATTGTAATATTGCTTGAAGAGGTCGTGGTACCAAAACACGAAGCCAGATTGAAGTAATACTGCTTCAACAGGTTGTGGTTGTTCGAACGGCGGTAGCCTAGAGGTATGGGTATGGGTGGATTGCTGAGACGAGGTCTCAGGTTCGATCCCAGGTTTACCATGGCACACACCAATGACTTTTCGATGCTTTTCGAAGTTATGTGTGTATTTATCGCAGGTTTATAAGTGCCCGGTTAATGGCAATAGGCTCGCCACCTATTACATTGGGACCGAAACATAAACTGGCGAAATGTGGGTGCTAGCACCTCTACCTATCCCTTCGTGGAATACAGGCGTGAGTTTATGTTATGTATGTTATGGTTGTTCGAACGGCCGCATTAAGGTCCAGATAAAATAATAACTACGAGTTAAATAATAAAGCGAGTATCAAGCATTATTTAATGAGCATTCGAGCTATCAGAGCAGCGGTCTAGATAATAGATGCCAATTAAAAGACAAAATGAAGTCCCAAGCATGGTCTCACACTGCATTTTTTTGGAAAATTCCCGATTTTTATTGCAAACACTCTACTATCTCATGACGATCTCTCTATTTTATTTTTTCTATTTCTTTCGTACCTAATGGGATAACGCGCTATACTTTCAACCCGCCGTGTTGGTCTATGATTCCAAATAACAACTATTAGTATTGATAAAGACAAACTCAAACTCATTTATTCCTTTAAACAAACAAATATAATAATTATGCCACACCCTACCGTCCACTTCGCCCATGACTAAGTAAAGCCAAGCCGAAGAAGAAATGACAAGAAATTCCGGTAACACCTTTGAATCGAAGTATTGACGCGGACAACTGTACAATTATTTGTAAAGTCGACGTGGCGGTACTCAAGACTAGGTGGGAATAAAAGCTGAGTTTTCAAAGTAGACGTAGCGGGAACTCGACATAATGGGACTCGACCTCGCGGGAACAAATCCGCTAATCGTGGCACTATTAAAGTGCCATAATGTCACTGATAACTCTATCTTTTCCGCTGCAGTAATCTGTTTGGGCCCTCGTTATGTAAATACCAAGATAGTATACAGTTGGTTACTTAATTATTGCTAAAACTAAACGATAACTGACTGATTTCAATCAAAATCCTAATACATCAGAATAAGGCTGAGGCTACACAGGCTGGGATTGCGATTCGCAAAAGAGTGACTTTAAGCGATGATGCATTACTGTTACTGCATCTACCATACTGTTCAGCAGCTAGTTTAGACAAGTGGCCTAGTGGTTAAAAGAATAGAACGTATGAGATGGACATAAATCACAAGCCGTAAACACATTACTTATGTCAATCTCATATATTGTTTTTTTTGTTCAAATTATGCTAATTACCATCAGGCCGTTGTCATATTTAATATTTAATATAATTTACCTTCTTCCTATTGCATTAACAAATTGAAAGTGGCTAGGTCGTTGGGTGCATCTCCACACAACATTGAAATGTGTAAATTAATATAAATTACTAACACTATCATATAATTTTTCTTGTTACTAACTCTATGGACAAACGTCTGCAATAAATTATTTGAATTGAATTTGAATTTGAAATCTACCTACTGATCTTTCTCTGTCTGAAGTAGGAGGAAACAATAGCCCATCATCTTCCTGATAATTTTACTTCAGTTCTATGGATGGTATGTGGTTGTGGTATGTCTCGGGTTCGATCCCAGGTTTACCATGGCACACACCATTGACTTTTCGATGCTTTTCGAAGTTATGTGTGTATTTATCGCAGGTTTATATGTGCCCAGTTTATGGCAATAGGCTCGCCACCTATTTTTTTTTATATTGGGACCTAAACATAAACTGGTGAAATGTGGGTGCTAGCACCTCTGCCTATCTCTTCGGGGAATACAGGCGTGAGTTTATGTTATGTTATGTTTATGTCTATAACATGTGCTTTTGCAACAGAAACCAACAAAACAAAGCACTGATGTTGAGTGTAGTCATTACCTGAAGATTAATTATGTGTTTTAATTACTTATCGCAAGTCGACTCGCTCTCTAATGTGCCCTCGGGTTTAATTTGATGAGCACCCGACTTGTTACTAAACGAATCAAGAGATAACTGACTGGTTTTCCGGAATTTGAACTTTATGATAAGAGAATCAATGATGTTTATTTGATATGACGTTTATGATGGAATCCATAAACAAAAATACAATATTTATGAAACATACCTATAATCCTAACACGTGTGACCACCTGGAAGAAGGTCCAAGAATAACGTAACCGTATTTTTTTATGTTATGAAGGGACAAACAAGCACCATTATCGTCAAGCCGTGTTAAGTTTACCGTAATCAAAAAATGTTTGCAAGTACAGAAAAGGAAGAGAAAGGTTAAGGTGTACAAATACAGTGTGGGCAACCACCGATTGCTGCCCTGGTTTTAGCCACAACACTTACTTAATCGATAGTGGTAAAAGAAAAACCCCTCGAAGCGAAAGCCAACTGAATTATTTCGATAGGTACCTACTACACTATAGAACACAGATCCTGCATCACGAAAATGAAGTTCTCACGCTTGACAGCATATATGCAACATCCAGGCGTGACGAATTTGCATGCTATTCTTCTCACAATTTTTGTATACCTACAGTAAACTCAAGTGGAAATGAGAACTAAATTAGCCTAGAAATAACTTCGTTTTCACATAGATGCCGTTGTTGTTATTGTTCAATTTCAACAGATACTAAGACCTACCTACCTAGAATAATTTCCAAGAATTTCTGCTCTAATCAACACAAGAATTGAAATGGAGTCAAGATACAATTTTAATTAAGTAGAGGGCCTTATTGTTGTATTAGAAGTCAATATTATTCTGTTACCTCTAATATTTTAAGTCGGTTTCGAGTGTTTTACCTTAATTTGATATTTTACAGTAAGTTTCAGGTACCTCGCCCACGTTTATAGGAAAACTTGATTTTAGAACGATGAGGTAAAGCGTGACTGGGATGAAAGGGGCCACGACGGTGGCGCGTGAAGGCGTATCTCCCCATACCAGGGATAAGTTGTGGACACCGTTGTCCCGAGGAGGGCCAGACTGTAATGGAATGGATATGTCGAAGTCAACCTCACCCTCAGCCTAGCATAATGACCCACAGACGGCGTGCAGTTTTAGTCGGTTCGAATGCAATATAACCCCCCAGCCCCCACCCCGCCTCCGGCCCCGGCGGGGAAGGTATCAAAGAGAATTTCCGCACGAAAATAAATACAACTAGTATTTCTTTTCATTTACATGTGCTGTCCCGTACTTAGCCTCTTGATTGGGCCATTGTGCGTACCGTCTTACCTCTCATTCCAACCAACCCAGATCCTCCTAAAAAGCCAGCAAACTTTTCAGGTTTCAACATGCTTCCCATGTTGAAACCTGAAAAGTTGTAGTACAGGTGTAGATTGATGGACGGTTCTGGCGATTTATTTATTTTTCGAAGTTGGGGGGTTATGCTGCTGTCGTTCCTAGAAAACACATAAACCAAAATAAAGTGACGAAAAGAAGCAAGCTGTCACTGGGCTCCAAGGAGAAAACCTTGGATGCAAGTGGAACTGGGAACAGTGTTAAGACAATGATGATGACTTGCTACATAGAATAATAGTAAGGTAGACTTCTGAAATTGAAATTCCTCGAACAATAGCTAAGAATAGCAAGGAATTTCTGCTTAAACACAGTTTCTGCCTATGTTAGCGCAAATAGAAGTTATGTTTCTACGAGCTTTAGGTATCCTGCCTAGGTATACATTCTGAAAGTGGAATTTCTGTTCGTTTGATTAAAACTTACTTTACTAAGAAAATGTATCTACATACTACGTGCTTAAAGTATAGGGAAATATTCAGGTATGGAATTCCTGGGATTTTATTTAACTTTAACTCTCTCTTAATGGTAAATATTAAACAAAAAATAAATAAACAATAAAAGTAAGTAAGTAGGTAGTAGAAATGTCAAGACATTCTTATTATAGGTACTACATCATAAAAAGAAAAACACATTTGCGTCTTGGTATTTTTATACACTGCTGTGCCGTTCATTTGCCTGCGGTATAACTTTGCAAACTAACAACTACTTACCTAACAACCATATTTTGGGAATTAAAAAACTAAATATAAAATTTAATTGTTGGATTTTATTTCTATAAATAGACGGGGCGGCTGCTCAGACGTTGATCTATTGATCAAATCAGTAAGTAGACATCCACATCAAATACTATAATGTGATAAACATAATGTGTGTAGCTATGTGTGAACATAGAGGTTCACGAAAACTGGAACTGGAGACCACCCATTATTATACTAGAGAATTGATAAGCCACAGATAATATAACCATTAGAGAATGTACCATATACAAGGTGAATCGAACCGAAAATAAAAACTTACAATCCAGAGTAACCAATACACAGCTAGGTTTCACAAATTTTATGTAGGTAGCTAAGACACGGCCACTGTAATCACCTCATAAAGACCATGTATCCCGAAAATCAAAATCAAATGTTGAGAAAGGTGCAAATACATTTTGAAATAGCAATTTCTACATTGCGAACATTGACATTCGTGCAAAGCTCCGCGAGTTGTTTTTCCCCATTCGAGAACAAGATTTATATCAATCAATCTACATAATTTCTAAATACACAAATACAATAACTATCCAATCCAATATTTACCACTTTCTTAAATATTTATCGAACCGATATGAAGCATTTATTATCTTAGGATAAGTTCCATTCATCATTAACCTGAAAATCGACCTTAATGTTATTTAAATAAGACATAATACTCTGACATAATTCCCAACAATTCTTAGACAAGTACAGTCAAGTTAATAAGTCGTTTCAAATAACTTTATCAATAATTCCAGAATTCGATGGCATCGAACCGTAACTAATGATAGCATGTCCACCGGGAACGTTTATTATGATATCGCTATGGGACATAATGAACATAAGCCGGTTTGCTTTTATAGACTGTCTCGTATTTTAACAGAAAATAATGGCCTAAATTTATGTCAGTTACATATTGAATTCTTCAACTGTAACTGACAAATAAGTTTTTATATCCGACTGTACCTACTCATTTCAGATATGTAATTAACTATATATCTAATTATAAGTCTCCCTTGTGTACTTTAGGCAGTTAAATAATAATATAGGTATAGACAATGATAACTATTTTTAAAGAATGAATGATAGGTTTCGATATTGAGCTATATTGTGATATTGTTGTATTACAGTGGCGATTGGTAAACGTGTTCTGATAGGAAGCCAACGAAGCTTGACATATTTCAGAATCAAATAGGTACATTACTTGAAAGAGAACCCAGTAGGAATTAATGTAGTATGAACTCTTCGTCACTCTTGTGTTGTTATGACTTGATGTAGCTTCCATATGAAAATGTACAATGTAGTCGAAAAATTATACGGAGTACATAGGGCTATCTGCAGTACGTGGCACTGGGTGTATTTTTGCCTTGAAGCCTTGAAGTACAGAATTATGACTTTATCTGCAAAGCTTATAGAGATCCGGTTCTTAGCATTCCATGGATTCACCGTGCGGTCGCCGGGTCCATGGCGTGGTACAGAGAGGAACACTGCGACGGCGCCTGGGACTTGCGACCCAGGTGTAGGTTTAGGGTGGCCACCTTGTGATGCATCAGCGCTCACCTCCACCGTCAGTCGTGTTCCCCCCTCTACCTATCCAAATTTGGTAAGATCCTATCAACGCCGTTTTAGATATTCGTTTGAGTAAAGAGCTTACTGAAGCTCTTGGCAATCCGAGGTCTTTAAATAAGTTATACAGGGATTTAGCTGGAATTCCCCTTGCTCCCACTTCCACGGCGTAGAGTTTAACCACATAGCCATTTTTGGTTAACTCGTTGGTCAAGTCAAAGTATTTGTTTATTTTTATAGCGTGGTCTTTAGGTATGTTAGTTTCCCACGGTACTGTGAGTTCTACTAGTACTGCACGCTTTTGCTGTTTTGAAAATAGGAATATATCGGGTCTGGATGACGAGGCACAAACATCCTCCGGTATTTTATAGTGTTTCTCATACGAATCTGCGAGTAATGTCCAATCAGCGGCTGCTATCAAAATTGAGTACGGCTTTTGATTTGTCTTTTTTGAGCAGCCTTCCTTTACAAACGCGACGTCATTTCTTTGGTTTGTGGTTAAACCCTTTTTCGCTCTAGCTACCGCCAAACTTACCGCCTCACGTACGATTTCTAATACCTTATCATGTCGGCGCGAGTAATGACCCCGGTCTAATAGCGTCCTACAACCCACCAGTAGGTGCCTAGCAGTACCAATTGCTTCACCACATGATTTAAGCTAGATTTAAATTAGATAGCGAATTGAATGCAAAATCTTTCATCACACTCGAACTCGAACATCAAACACTTAAACACAAAAACATACACAAAAATATCATAATAATACTAGTTTATACCCGCAGCTTTATTTACATACAGGTGTAGGTACCAATTTGAAGTTCAATCAGAGCCTTTTTAACACATAAGAGCCATTATCGTCAGTTTAGTCATTCGTGTTTCTAGATAGTTATGTCAAGGGTTTTGACCTAGTTTCACACTCTCATGGTCTGGAACCATTTATGTATTTCAAATACAATAAATTTTCACACAATTTCAGTATTTGGTTTATCGATAGCTGTATATATTTAATAGATTCGTTTCTACGATTACCTAATCTATGATTATACTCATACAAACGAATAAAATATAAGAATCGAAGCTCTAGTAGTGCAGGTTTCCTTTCGAAATTGATTTTAGATTACAACCTACAAGCTAAGCCATAATGAGGAGTAAGTATAAGTGGACCCCGAGGCCCGAAGTGAAACGATAAGATGACCATCATGTCATAAATATTTTTTTTCAAAAAGTTACAATCTTTCTTTCTTTTTATGAAGAGACCTATGAATAGAACTGGGTCAGTGAGACATTTTCTATTATTAGTTGTATACATACCACTTCGTAATAATACCACTTATATACTTACAAGTCAATGTCATCATTGTAATGGTCGCGTGGCATGATATATTATTATGTACGTACGTTAGAACTTATAATTTATTATTCTTTCTTCTGCTATTATTATAGTGTAAATTATCAACAGACATATTTCAGATATATATTACAGTTTTAATATTTGTTTCAATGTTTATAATCAAATACCTAACAGTAGTTCTATCGCATATATATAATGTTTACTACAATGGTGGTCTCGCTAGATCACGGTAAGAATGGTAGGCCGAATAAATCTTGGCTTGACATCGCGTCGTGGAGGGTGACATACGTGCCAATGGTCTCATTACTCTGGACGCCCAAGATCGTGCGAAATGATTTTCGTTTTTGGATTGGGTGACATCGTGCTTGTTACAAGTGCTCGTCTATTCCAAAAGAGATTTACCGGATAATACTGTGTTGTTGAAGTATTTTATTGCTTTTGTGTTGTTTTTGTGTGCTTAGCCTACTCATATTGTCTGGGTAAGTAGTAGAATTAAGAAATTGCGGGATGGGTAACGACCCTCCCGATCCCGGAGGAGATGAAGAACGATTGAGATTACTTCTCAATCGAGCGACGACTAAAAAGCGCCCGAACGATGCACAAGTTGGCTCTGGTGCAGCTAAAAAAGTCATCGTTGATCCTACGGAAGCCGCCCCTTCGATCCAATCCACATACATTCATCCGGATCACATTGATAAGCTTGCTCATTATACGGACTCTGACTCAGGCCCCTTTTTAGTGCATGTGACTCGAGACGTGGGAGACCCCGCGGCAGCCACTGTTTTCCGCGCAATTAAGTTCGGGCATTTTCTTTCTTCAAATAAAATTACCAACATCATCACTGGAGGCGTAAAACGGGTTGGCCGAAACAGAGTCTCTGTTGAGTTCAAAACTGCTACTGACGCGAATAATTTTTTATCCCACCCTGCTTTAGCTAGGGCTAAATATGTCTCAACAATCCCATCTTTTGCATGTTCCCGTATGGGAATTATAAGACAAGTTCCTGTGGAATGGACCTTGGAGGAGGTGGTCCAGTCAATTGAGGTGCCAACGGGCTTTGGGTCCGTAATAAAAGCCAGGCGACTAAATAGGAGAGTCACTACTGAAAATAACTCCCCTACATATGTTCCAACGCAAACCATTGTTGTTACCTTTGCTGGTCAGAAGTTGCCCCCTCACGTTTATTGTTTTTACAATTCATTGCCGGTAGAAACATATGTGCTGCCTACAATCCAATGTTTCAAGTGCTGTAGATTCGGTCATGTCACTACCCAATGTAGATCTTCACCTAGATGCTTTAAGTGCAGCCAAGCCCACGAGGGTACAAGTTGTTCAACCCAAACTCCCACTTGCTTATTTTGTTCTGGACCCCATTCTGCCAAAGACCCTTCCTGCCCTGAACATTCTCGGCAAAAATCAATCAAAGTCACAATGTCGCAAGAGAACATTTCCTACATGGAGGCTTCTGCCAGATTCCCCCATGTGAGAAAGTCTTTTGCAGATACTGCAAGATCCCCAAATTTTATAAACACCCAGCAAAATATCCAACAACTCTCCTATGTTCAATCTCAGCAAGCTCCCTCTCAATCCCAACAATCATACAGAAAAACCACGTACTCCCCCCGTAGAGTGTTTAACCCGGCCTCAAGTCCTGGCTATGATAGACAGGCTCATTCCCATCTAACTCAAACTCCCCCTTCTTCCATGCCTAATGGCTCTGCTTTCCCAGTTGTCCAATCAGAAGCTTCGTCTAGTGACAATCTCCTTGATTTACTTCTCTCCGCCCTTCTGAACATGTTAACTAGATTTAGTGATACTGAGCTGCCGGATAAATTTAAAAACAAACTTTCTCAGCTGTTGGTTCTGACTAGTCAAATTCCCTCCCCTTCTGCAATGGAACTGTAGGAGTATACACAATAAAAAGAATGATTTAATATATTTAATTAACAAATATAATCCACTCATTGTTGCCATTCAGGAAGCATGGCTTACACCCAATTCCCGTTTCAGGATATCTGGGTTTGCCTGCTTCCGGGATGACAGGAATGACGGTCATGCTGGATCCACTATGTTGGTGTCCAGAAATGTTATCTTCTCACAAATATTCATCCCCCCTCATAGTGACTTATTCCATATTGTTGGTGTTAGAACGATGAACATTGCTTTCCTTTCCGTGTACATTCCATACCCTAATCCTTCCATACTCTCTGACCTGATTTCCATCATAACTTCTATTCCTCCTCCTATAGTTATTCTTGGGGATTTTAACATCCACCATACTTCTTGGGGATCATATAAATGTGATGACTTGTCTTCTTCCTTTCTAGATAATTTAGATTCTTTGAACCTCTGCATTCTGAATAACGGCAGTGCTACTCGTAGGCCTACCTTGTTGCATCCTGGCCCTTCTGCCGTGGATCTGTCCCTCTGTTCTCCCTCTCTTTCTTCATGCCTCTTATGGCAAGTCGTAGGTCACTCGCATGGGAGTGATCACTTCCCCATCGTCATTTCACCGCTCACTAGACAAATTCATAACCCTATATTCAACCCTCTTCTGAAATACAACCTCTCAAGAGTAGATTGGGAGGTATATTCTAATTGGCTTGATCGACAATTAGAGTTATTGCCAACCCCTGACTTGGATAACTTCCATTCTGTGTATTCTAGTTTCAAGAATGCCCTGCTGATTGCTGCTGACAAGTCTTTCCCAGTTAAGAAGCCTCCCAGGAATAATCTCCCTTCCCTGCCTTGGTGGGATCAATCTTGCACAGATGCATGCAAAAAGCGAAAAGATGCTGAAAAAGCCTATACGAGAGATATGTCCCGGTCAAATTACCTAAACTATCAAAGGGTGGCTGCGGAAACGGTCAGACTCCTCTCCCAGAAGAAAAGAGATGGTTGGCGCAGGTTTTGTGAAAATCTATCCCCACGCACTCGCTCATCGATAGTTTGGAAAAATATTAGAAAATTCAAATATTCAATATCATCCAACCACATTGCCTCCAATGATTATTCCGTATGGATCCAAGAGTTTGCCCAGAAGTTGGCTCCCCCGTCTGTCCCTTCCTCTTCTGAGTGCACTGTTTATCACTCCTCTCCCTCTCTAAGACATCACTTTGACTCTTCTTTCACTCTTAATGAGCTCCTTGCAGTTTTAGATCCACTTAGGGACTCCTCTCCTGGGGTTGATGGCATCCCATACTCCTTCATTGTTAATGGTAGCCTATCTGCAAAAAAATTTTTCTTAAGTATACTAAATTTAATTTTTGAATCTGGTATTCCTCCAGAAGACTGGAAAACCCAAATTGTTCTCCCCATTTTAAAACCTGGTAAACCTAGCGATGATGCCTCAAGTTATCGGCCTATTGCTCTTTCGTGCACAATGGCAAAAATATTAGAACACCTGATTAAAAACCGTCTTGAGTGGTTCGTAGAGAGTCAGGGTCTGCTTTCTAAAACCCAGTTTGGGTTTCGTAGGGGTTTGGGTACTACTGACAGCCTTTCCATCTTTACTACTGATGCCCGGATAGCTATGTCCAAAAATAATTTCTGTTTGGGTTTGTTTTTGGACATAGCTTCCGCATATGACAATGTTCTTCTTCCTGTACTCAGGCAAAAGTTGCTTAAGCTGAGTGTTCCAGAGAAGATTGTAAACTTTGTATCGAATTTCCTCTCCGGGAGGAACATTCTAATCAAGTTCCAAAATTCTATTCTTACCCCTAGAATCGTTTGGAAAGGTCTCCCTCAGGGTTCTGTCCTAAGCCCACTTCTCTACAGTATATACACATCTGACTTAGATCTTTCCGTTACTTCCTTCTGCAGTATCCTGCAATATGCTGATGATCTGGCTCTGTACGTGACCTCGGAGCAAATGCCAGATGCGGTAACAAAATTAAACTCTGCGATCCACTACCTTCACATCTGGCTTACAGATCATGGACTATCTCTATCAATCTCTAAAAGCTCGGTTGTTGCCTTCTCCCGTCGTCGATCCATTCCAGATTTTGAGATCTCTTGCGAAAACGAAATTTTTCCTGTAAAAGATAATGTAAAATTTTTAGGCATGATTTTAGACTCCAAATTATCAGGGACAGAGCATATTAATTACACCATTAAGAAATGTGAAAAAAAATTAAACATCATAAGGTCGGTGGGCGGTGTCTGGTGGGGAGCTCATCCCTATAGCCAGAAGCTGATGTATAATGCTCTGATTCGTAGTCATCTGGATTACGGATCCTTTCTACTTGAACCTTGTAACAAAGCATCTCTTAAATCGCTGGACAAGATCCAGGCGAAATGTCTCCGTATAGTTCTGGGAGCTATGAAATCCTCCCCAATAAATGCTCTACAACTAGAGTGTGTAGATCCTCCTTTGTTCTTGAGGAGACAATACCTCTCCGATAGATACCTGTATAAGACCTCCCAACTTGCCTTCCACCCATTGATATCCAAGTTACATTCCCTGTCTGAATATGTTTCGTCTGGTGGCTATTGGACCCATAAAGATCATCCCCGTCTATTTAATTCATTTGTTAATTACGTCCGCCTCCCTTTTCCATGCTTTCAATCCAAATTTAACCCCCTCTTTGAAATCCCATATGAAGCAATAATTTTTTCACCTGATATTATTATAGACTCCGGCATTAGTAAAGATTCGGGTGACGCTGAAAGGATACTACAACGCCTAATCAACCGAAAATGGCAGGATTCTATAGCTATATACACAGATTCCTCCAAGTTGTCAGATAGCTCCTGTGTTGGTTCTGCTGTTTGGATTCCTCAATACAGCATCATATTATCTTTTAAATCTCCCAATATTAACACTATTTTTACTGGAGAAGCTATTGCCATTCTGGAGGCTTTGCTGTATATTGAGTCTCACAGTATCAATAAATCAGTTATTTTCACAGATTCCAAGAGTTGCTTAATGGCGGTCACAGCTAACCAATTTTCCAGTAAATTTAGATCTCCCTTAGTGCTCCAAATTAAACATTCTCTTTTCAGATGTCACTGTAGGGACCTCAAGGTCGCATTAGTTTGGATACCGGGTCACAGCGGAATCTTGGGCAACACAATGGTTGACTCTCTGGCCAGGACTGCTTCCTCTAGTGGATCTCGTGACCAATTTAGATCATTCTCTCAGGACTTACTCACTCTCGCTAAAACATGCTTAACATCTCAGTGGAATGTACATTGGTCTCAGTCCAGCTCAACTAAGGGTAGACATTATGCTTCGATCCAGAATTGCATTCCTTGTAAACCTTGGTTCTTCAAATTTTCCAAGGCTTCTAAGCGAGCAACCTCTGTCGTTTGCCGTCTCCGATTGGGCCATGCCTGTACAAATGTTTTTCTATCCAAGATTCGGATAAGGGATAGCTCTCTTTGTGAATGTGGATTGGACGAAGGAACTCCTGACCACATTTTCTTCTCATGTGCTAGGTTGAACGGATCCCTGTATGATTTCCTACCTCCTAACAATATTCCTCTTCCAGCCAACTTTAACACCCTCCTGACTTATGTGAATTCCCCACTAATTTATATGTTATGTCATTTTATAGATCTTAACAATATTAACCTTTGAAATTTTGTGTTTCGTTTGCACTACCACATAACTATGTGTTTGCTTTAATGTTGTCTCTTCTGTACAGGTACTTCAACACACTATAAATCTTTTGGCCTCCCTTCAACCGTTTGTATGGAAGAATTTTACACTTGTACTTTCACGCGTTATTTCGATCAGTATATAAAAACTGAGTCGTTGGCGGAATCAATGGGAACGCCATAGAAAAAAAAAAAAAAAAAAAAAAAAAAAAATCGTGCGAAATGAAGCAAGAAAAACCTGAAGGCGGATCCTGAGCTATGAGTTCACCTCGGCTTTGGACACAATCAGGAAAATACATCTTCATGATGATGATACTGTCGTCCAGTAATTTCTTCTAATTTATTATTCTTTCACTTGTCAAAGTCTCTAATTGCGTCCTATAAGATACAATCTGCAATCAGACAACGATTTCCTAGTAATAGAGTCCTGTTTATAATTGTAATTTGTAATAGTACCCTACTTGTACGAAACACTAAAAAGAAACTATAAAGCTTGGAAAGGAGTAATGAACTTGCGACTGTTGAAGTCCCGCGTCGATAAAACGTAATATAAAAAGAATGGTGCGCTTGCGCAGCCCGACTGGGCATTTCCTGCCCAGCCCACAATTCTCCCTAGTGTTTAAAGCGTATAAATATTCCTCTAACGAAATTATTTACAGTTGCTTTCGGTAAAGTTACTACATTGTTCATTTGCTGCGCTTTGCCGATCTTTTGTGAGGAAACATCAACTTCGTCTTAGAAATTCGCGGGATTGTGCGCGAATACCGTCACGTTGTCAAGTACAATATATGATGGAAATATACTTAACCGTATACGCGTTTCCTTCTTACTATCCTGGATTCATTAAACGGACAAAAATTATACATTTGTCAAGATGAAGCAGTTTAATTTCTTTATGTAATCATGTTTATTATACCCTCCTCACCTTAAGGTAATTTTGTTTAAAATCATTAACGAGTGTACGTATTAACTTTTATACTAGATGGCGTGTAGAGTCACTTCATATAAATTTTATTTTTATATTGTCCAGGTATCTACTTCTGAATTCTTCTACTCAAATATCTCTTTAAATGATACTGATCTTACCTAGCTTATCAGTTGATACCGATAATGAATATAACAAAATCACCCACAACCCACAAACATAATTTCAAAAAATGTTGCAACCCTAATTCCAGCCACCGTAATACATAGCCAAATAACTCAATCTCAGAGACAAAAACAACCATAATTTCTCATGTAATAAAGAGCCCAAAGAATAATATAATAATCTAGGCCGACTCCAAGGCACTAACTCAGGTCTTACGAACAAACAAAATTTGAAAACTGACGTAAAGTGCTAATCAAGTGATCTTAGCTGTCTATCTTAATACTAAACTTGAGTGCCTAATCAATCCTGATGTTTTGAAAGAAAGACAACGGATTTATTTTATAATATGAATTGTTCTTTGAAATAGAAAAACTATTTTAAAAAGAGAACTAGAAATCGAATACATAGGGAAAAGGAATCTTCTCGGGCGGGACTCGAACCCGCAGTCTTTCCCTTACAGGGGGAATGCCTGACCAATTCGGCTACCGAGACACGCCCGATATGATTCAAATTTCCCATCTTATACGTCTTTTTCCCTATGTATTCGATTTGTATAGTTAGCATACTTAATGCTGTAAAAAAAAATTCCTTCAAAAGAACTAGAAATGTCAACTGTGACTGGTGACATATGGAATAAATTGCTTCTTTTTTCAATCTTCGAAATTCAAAGCAATTTTTTTTTTCGTGTGGCTCAGTTTGCTGTACGGTTATATTTGCTTTCGAACAGGAGTTTAATGCCGGAGGCTTATTAGTGATTGCAGATACAGTGGCACTCATTAGTGTTGACTGGATAGAGACCTCACAGTGATATGAATAACATGATTGCATTTACAATAACCGCAGTCTGTTCTCAGCAGCCATGATAATAAAATCATAGACTAATAGACCCGCCTGCTGTTTAGACCAAATATCGTGTAACGGTTCCTGGATGAGGCGGGAATTTCGAATTTCGAATTTGGGTCTTTTTATTTTGTTTTTTATTGGGATTGAGTATGTGAATAACTGAATTTAGCTAATGGTTTATTAGAAATCATCTTCTCTCGAGGCTCAAAGAAACACTCAGAAGGTTTCCAGATCTATAATATTGTCAGTTTCCTTTACAAAACGTTCACTTTTTGTTAGCTACGTCATACATCTACGTTATTATTATAATTTCCTGTGTAACTATTGATTAGGAGGCTATCCACGCTAGAGAATTACATGAACCTAATTATATTTAATTAGCCGGAAGCTGATCTAACTGCCTGTTATTTATTAGCCTATAATGTGATTTATATCGATTGTATGTCTGTTATTGACAATGATTTTATACGAGTATAAGCGAGATGACCAGGTACTGTAGAGCTTGGTGTAACAAATTTTGAAATCCACGGAACATTGCTTTTTTTACATGCGCAATATCCCCGCGGATACCCCCGCTAGCGGAGTCGGTGAGGAAGAGTATATCGGACTCGAACCGACTAAAACGCACGCCGTCTGTGGGTCGAAGTGCAAATCCCTCGCACCTCGGCGGACCCAGGGCCATCCCCATAGGTCTGGCCCTCCTCGGACAAAATATTGCTGATTATTTGCACAAAATTCACTGCAAAATATAAACTTAAAATGAAACTTGTATCTCATGAAGATTTATGATGAAATCGGTACTAAACCAAACATTTATTTTGTAATAATAAAAAATATAAACATGTGTTTGTTGTTTGAGATAAAGTTAACAAGTGTGTTCTCCTGTAAATTAACAATAGAGATAGGTACATTACCTTAAAGATTCGGGCGCCTTGGAGAAGCACATGCCTAAGATAGTCAAACAAGTAGGTTGAAGACTTTTAATCTGCCGGAGGTAAGCTAAATGAAACCACCGCACTGAGGTTTAAGGTTTTATTCTCTAGCGCTCCAGTGTGCTTATTATAGTAAGATCTTTATGCTAGTTTCAAATTAACTAAGTAGATTAAATTTAAGAACTACATGACATATTACTCTTGTCACCAATGCAATTTTTTAAGGTTTTTAAAGTTAAATTTTAATTAAAAGTAAACGAAAGCTCACGGCATCCCTCGGCGAGTGTGTGAAGGTTCACCTCAACCAGCGAAGCATAACATTCCGCTCAACAAGCCATTATTTCAAGATATTGCACATGCTTGTTCGTATGGTTGAGAAATCCTTCAAACCATCAGAGACAAGTCCCAAGAAAGGCCAAAAGTTAAAGTACAAGAATAGCTAAAGTTAAAGTTAAAGTTAAAGGCGGCTCCAATGGAGACCTGAAATAAAATTTTAGGTTATTAGAACAATTCCTATCAGAATACACGAGGTCCTAATTTTTGAGAAAATGGTGTGACTTACCGCCGTAATTAGTTGGTTAAATGCCAAACACACGATAAATCATTGTATTTTTGAAACAAATACTGAAACAACAAAATTTAAAATATTATTTTTCAATCAGAAAAATTACGTCGAAATGAATCTTTTAAGAAAATGTCAACTCACCAGAAATATGGAACAATTCTATATTAACATCATAGCGGGGACATATTATAATGTCATCCGAACAAAAATTACTTCAATCCATACCAATGGATTAAGATTAATAATATTTTATGAAAAGGTCGACATTTTTGTCGATCGACAAGAAGAAAGGTGACGAGCTGACCAATGCAGTGTTGCCAGTCGCCTCCAACGTTCGGAAATTAGCGAAATTTCGACTAAAAACCGTTAAAGACCACCGATGTAACGAAATTCACAAACGCGACGTTACAATTTGAAAAATAATACATAGTTAAATCGGTAAAACCGACTTCGAGTAAAATCAGTTAAAAATACTCGAAACCGGTGGAGGACGGTGGGTTATTCGTCTCTACCTACCCTGGAGGGCAACAGGCGTGAACATATATGTATTCATAAAATACATTATCCTAATAAATCTGCACTCGACAGAGTCAACATTCAGAAAGGGCCCAACTTGAAAAAAAAATACACATATCAATAAAGTTATCATTCCTACTAATCGTAAACATATTTAATAGAATGGTCACGTGTGAACGCCGAATTCCACCTCAGCCGTAGGGGGGACGAATTCTCCGCTACCAGTCGGGCGTGACAACAAACACAGCTTGACCACTCGACCTGCGCGTACGCATTGCACGCGGTGTCAATGTTTGATATATACTTCACAATATAATGTAATAAGCGTCGTGTATACTGTTGTTGAACAAATAAGTTTAAATTGTTTTATGGTTATATTCGTATTTGTAGATACTTGGGATCTACTACAAGACTACAAAAATTTCCCGAGGAGGGTCAGACGGGATGGCCCTGGGTTAGCCGGGGTGCGAGGGATATGTCGAAGACAACCTCACCTCCGGCCTAGCATTACGACCCTCAGCCAACGTGCGATTTTAGTCGGTTAGAGTCCGACATAACCTCCCCTTCCGGCTCCGGCGGGGGGAGGTCTCCGAGGGGATTTACGCACGGAGGTGTTATTAACACTCATATTATGCTGAATATGATTTTTGGTTTCACATAACAGGAAGTGAACCTATTGCCATCAAACGGGTACTTTTTCCTTTGCTGTATGTTTACTGGCAGTTGGAGAACAGCCTTATCCCTTATTCGCCTTCTACGACACCCACGGGAAGAGTTAGAGTAGCTCTATTCTAGTCCACCAAAAACGAGACGGCAATATTTCAATTTAAGTTACAATTGTTAAATAGAACTTTTAGATGACTAGTAGTACCTATACCTAGCCTGTTTCATCTTTTACCTAATTCGTAAGATATAAAAGGCCCTGGTACGCGCAGATTGTTTTGTAGTAATCTATGCTTGGTGAATTTGAGCTCGTCCACGCAGTAGCACCCCGTGCTAACTTCAAAATACATTCAAGAAACGTGCACTGCGCGTATAAAGCCCATTTTGAACACATTTTAGGACCATATACGAGCTATACCTAGGTATATCTTGAGCTGAACATATTACGCTTCTGGCATAAAATCCGTGGTAGGCCCCCTTTATCACCAGTAAGTAATGTTGAATAATTAAGTTAGAAACTAAATTAAGTAGGTGTCTATTATTAGTTTGCGGCAATTAGTTTTTCAAACTACTAAACAAGTATCATAAACGGTGAGACTAGTAGACTTCTAAACTAGGATATTAACGTACAGCATTACTTACTATGAATTTTATATGTAGGAAGTTTTCGATAGTAATTTGTACCTAGGATATCGATACTTTCAAGTAGGTAGAGTACCTAAAGCCATTTTCCTTATTTCACCTTCCCTTAAATTGTGAACGGCCAAGACTTTTTACCCGACTGCGCGACGCAAAGGAGGGTAATGTGTTTATCAGTCTATGTATGTATGTATGTATGTATGTATGTTTGTTTCTATGTGGCGTTCTAGAGACCAAATGCATGGGCCGATTTTGATAATTCATACGTCAATCGATTCGTCTTAACCTTGCGAGTGTCACTAAAGACATGACAGTAATCAAAATCCACCACAGCGACAACCAGACGCCATATTGTCAAAATAAAAAAAATTTAAGTCGATGAACTATGTCAAGTGGGGTGTCGTTGAATAGGTATTTTAAAATCATCTTTAGGTTCCTTTTATCATTTTTCATTTTAAATAATAGTTTAGGATATTATAACGATTTAAAGTTGTTTTACAAAACAATCATTCTCGCTAATGTTCTAACTTATTGATTTAAGTTTTTATTTCAAGTATTAACGATATGTAAATTACAAAAAGATATACATGTCATACCTATCATAACTAAAAAGTATAAAATAAAACAAATGATTAAAAAATAAAAAACCCGACTGCCACTGAAAAGACCGAAATAAGTTTAATAGCAGGCGGTACCCATTTGCCAATCATAAACCGAAAGAAAATTAATGGGTACCGCCTGCTATCAAACTTATTTCGGTCTTTTCAGTGGCAGTCGGGTTTTTTATTTTTTAATCATTTGTTTTATTAAAATTTTGATATAATATCTCGTAAATTGTACATTTAAAACGTTTCAAGAGAAATAAATACCTTAATTATTCGAAAATTTGTGATCATGGCGCTTGTAAAAGCGCCGAAATATCGGATCCTCAAAAACTATAAAAAACATGGTAAATATCCCGGCGAATGTGTTACTATCGAAAAAAAAAGTCTGTTTTAACCTTGTCCGTGAATTCAAAAAAAATGCTCTAAGTATGGATCGGATCTCCACGTTTTTAACTGCAATTACAGTGTGCTAGTAAAATACACGCAATAAATATTAGGTCCTTACATATGAAATTGGCGTTTTGTATGGGAGGAACAAAAAGTCGAATATTTTTAAATATAATGTATTTAATTAATCAAAGTATGAACCATTGTTTTCTATGCACTTTTGCCATCTCATAGGTAGTTCATTGATCCCTTTACTAAAAAACCAGTCGGGCGGGAATCAATAAAATCTGTGAAGGCGATTTGGACTGCCCCATCAGAGTTGAATTTTTTCCCTTGCAAGAAGTTGTCCAAATTTCGAAAAAAATGGTAATCTGTTGGAGCAAGGTCCGGGGAGTACGGAGGATGTCTGAGACATTCCAATTAAAGCTCTTCTAATTTGGTAGCCATCTGTTGTGCGGTGTGTGGTCTAGCGTTGTCGTGAAGCAGCAGTGGCGTGGAGCGATTGACCAGCCTAGGTTGTTTAGCCGCTAGCTTTTCAATCATTGTTTGCAATTGCTGACAATAGACATCAGCCGTAATAGTCTGGCCAGATTTGAGAAAACTGTAATGAACAATGCCGGCACTAGTCCACCAAACGCTCACAAGTAACTTTTTTGGGGTTAATTTTTGCTTGGGGCAGGATTTGGCTGGCTGGCCAAGATCCAACCATTGCGCTGAGCGCTTCCGATTATCGTAAAGTATCTATTTTTCATCACAGGTAATGATTCGGTTTAAAATACCTTCATTATTGTGCCGGTTCAGTAATGTAACGCAGCAGTCGATGCGCGTTTGCCGGTTTGCTTCAGTCAATTCGTGAGGTACCCACCTTTCAAGCTTTTTAATCTTCCCAATTTGCTTCAAGAGAATTAAAACAGTGTTATCACTAACACCGCAGCCTGCAGCTAACTCGGACGTGGTTTGCGATGGATCCGCTTCCACAATAGCCTTCAATACTTCATTATCAACTTGGGTCTCAGGCCGTCCACGGTGCTTGTTCTGCAAGTCGAAATTTCCAGAACGAAAACGTTGGAACCAACAACGAACTGAGTTTTCTTTTGCAACATGACCACCATAAACATCATTCACCCTTCGAGTCGTTTCCGCAGCACTAGTGCCACGGCGGAACTCGTATTCGTAAATAATGCGATATTTTAAGTTTTCCATTTTGTAAAATGAGTGACGCAAACAGAAAAAAACAGAAGAAAAAAAACAAATGAATGACGGTCATCGAAGCACAAATACATGAGTAAATAGCTGTACAAATTTGAATTTGGAATTCCTTACCAAAGATGAGAAAATCGTGATTAAAGTGGCCAGTACGAAAAACGCCAATTTCATATGTAAGGACCTAATATTATGACTCGAATATTAAGCTCAATTTTTGCAAATTAACAGAACAGCCGTGATGCTAAATGATACTACTGTATATTGACTGTAACGATACCTTTATTGCACCTACCCAAAAGTTATGGAGATAAGTATAGGTTTTATTCGCAACAAAAATTGTAATCCTACTCTGCTATTCCGGTATAATTTGTATCCACGCCTGTTAAGGAAAACCTCCAGCCCGAAACTATAAAATTATACGGTAATGGGAGCTGGCTATTATCATTACGCTATACTTAAACACCTAAAGCCGGTTATATATATCTCCGCAGTACCGTGTCAAAATACCTGAATACAATTTACCAGCCAATACAGCTTTAAACGAGCGTGTTCCGAACGAAATAAGCTGTTATTTATTGAGTGCAACTCGCAAGGCGTTAGTAGTAAATCATAACGTCCATTTGTCGAACATAAAACTCATATATTCAACAAACTAACCCTCAGTTCAGTTATGAAAATCAAAAAGTCTACTCCAACACTTGCATTTCAGAGAACTGTGACTATAAAAACGTTGTATTCAGGATTGTCCCGGTTGCGACTTCCCATCGTGTTTTGAAAGTAAAGGCGTTTTTATGTGACAACAAATCATTTCGCTTCGAGTATGTGATAACACCAGCGGCCTCATGCGTAAGTAATGTACATTATTCCGATATTTTGTCCCGTGGATTTATTGTCATTCCATAGAGAGCCGCAGACATCTGCTCAAGATTTGGAAATAAAATTAAATTTGATTGTTGGCTATTAATACACGGCAATTAATATAATGGTGGGAATTAGTTATTTCTGTTTATCAAAGTGAATTGATAAACGATTCTGTTTATACCTACATCGTGGTTGAGATGTACTTAAATGTTAATGGCACGCGTGTCCGCTTACCAATGTATTTGTGTGAGGTTATACACGTTAAAATTCTACTCTCTACTACTTTGACAGATATAAACACATTAATAGTAAAAAAAATATATGCGTGACATGACAAAAACTTGCAATGGAGCTAAATTCTTGTTGCAAAACACTAGAAAAGCAAGTTTTGATACAACGAAAAAGTATTCCATCTTCGAATGGTCTTTGACCGACCGAGCGAAGCGATTGAAGATTTCATTTTCGACAAGGTTACTGACGTTGTAATTTTCACCTGGCACGCGTATTTTTTCACGAAAAAAGAAAAATAAAACAACTTATGTCCAGAGCTTTTTTGATAGGATAGAAAATGGGGTGATGAAATCTTGATGATTTTTAACAGAAATATCAAGGAAATTATCACAGAACTACAAGTTTAGACTCCTGCCAGCTGTTCGATATAAGGATAGATACAGTTATTAATGGGAATATCCAACACATACATAAGTACTCACCCAACTAACACTTAAACTAGTAGCAATTTTAAATCAAAATCTATGCCACCTTGGTGTATGCTTATGTTTACATTATTTCATTACTGTAATTTTGTAAACAAAGAATTCAGGTGTTTACCTAATCGTAAATCGTAATATTTTGAGAGTTTTCTTACGAAAGAGTTATTTATTGCTCAAAGTACAAAGGGTTATTGTAGACAGGTAATGGGGTCACCCAGTGTTGAGCAAGTAACATTACTGCAAGCTGTCGCATGGCAGGTGGGGACTGGAAGAGATGGATGATCACAGACACGACTTGGTGAAGAAAAGACACACTGCGGGTACACGCTAAAGGAGTCATCAGAGTAGTATTCTTCTAAAACTTTAGCCCCCCCTTGATATTATTTTGTCCTTAAACGTTTTTTGAAATAGGTGAAGCACCTAGTTTCTGTTTTTTGCTATACACAGATACGTATTACGATTTGTAGACCTTTTCTCTAGAATTCTTTGGGTATTACTTTCAAGTTTCGTATTTTGTGTCAAAGTGCCCGATTAACTGTAGCAACCTCTAACATAATCCTCTAAGCGTTTATCCAATCCCACCTCAGTTGGGGTCGGGATTCTGGTCCAACTATGACGCGGCTGAGCGTCGATATTTTCCGTGAAGCGACTGCTATCTGACCTCCACAACAATTTGCCTTTATCAAAGTTTTGTAGTTTGACAGGTCGTTACACTAACTGTAACAAACTCTAAGGTGAACCAAGAAATACGGATAGAAAAAAAGTGAATGACAATATGTAGAAATATACCTGCACACTGCTTTGGGTAATGTGCCGGTCTGAACGCAAAACTTACCTATAGTATATGCATTAGTTTCATGGCCTACTTAATAACTTAAAGTTAAATTAATATACAACCATGACTCACAATCAGTAATAATAGATTTTAATAAAGATGTCTTTAGAATAAATTGAATATGTAGTTTCATATTTCATAAATGCCGACCCCATTAACGGAGGGCACAAAATCAGTTCGTATCTTTAGTAGCTTTAATTACTACGGCGTCTAACAGAGCTGGCGACACGTCTCTCGTCCGCGACCCAGTTAACTCAATAGGAAAGTAAATGGGGGGAATTTGAGTTTGGGGACTGGAAGAGATGGATGATCACAGACACGACTTGGAGAAGAAAAGACACACTGCGGGTACACGCTAAAGGAGTCATCAGAGTAGTATTCTTCTAAAACTTTAGCCCCCCCTTGATATTATTTTGTCCTTAAACGTTTTTTGAAATAGGTGAAGCACCTAGTTTCTGTTTTTTGCTATACACAGATACGTATTACGATTTGTAGACCTTTTCTCTAGAATTCTTTGGGTATTACTTTCAAGTTTCGTATTTTGTGTCAAAGTGCCCGATTAACTGTAGCAACCTCTAACATAATCCTCTAAGCGTTTATCCAATCCCACCTCAGTTGGGGTCGGGATTCTGGTCCAACTATGACGCGGCTGAGCGTCGATATTTTCCGTGAAGCGACTGCTATCTGACCTCCACAACAATTTGCCTTTATCAAAGTTTTGTAGTTTGACAGGTCGTTACACTAACTGTAACAAACTCTAAGGTGAACCAAGAAATACGGATAGAAAAAAAGTGAATGACAATATGTAGAAATATACCTGCACACTGCTTTGGGTAATGTGCCGGTCTGAACGCAAAACTTACCTATAGTATATGCATTAGTTTCATGGCCTACTTAATAACTTAAAGTTAAATTAATATACAACCATGACTCACAATCAGTAATAATAGATTTTAATAAAGATGTCTTTAGAATAAATTGAATATGTAGTTTCATATTTCATAAATGCCGACCCCATTAACGGAGGGCACAAAATCAGTTCGTATCTTTAGTAGCTTTAATTACTACGGCGTCTAACAGAGCTGGCGACACGTCTCTCGTCCGCGACCCAGTTAACTCAATAGGAAAGTAAATGGGGGGAATTTGAGTTAGCTAGGATTCAGTCAACCAGGGCGAAAGAAAAATATCTTATTGGGTCACTTTACATCCAAGATGATGTGCGGATTTACTCGGTTCACGTCCGTAATAACCGCTCCGTCGTCGCCGTCGGCTGGCATGTGTGGGTATTTTCGCACGAAGAAATGGGTGCAGTTTACCACCGAATTATTACTGGGTCGCGAGCATGAAGTCAAAAAGATTTGACTCGCAATGTTGCACCAGCTGCCATAGGACATTAAAGACTTTATTACTACTTTAGCAGTATAAAAACACATGTTCAGTAACTTGTGAGGGTTCGCCTTGAGATAATTTTACCCTTAAGACAAAGTCATCCGTTGTAAATAATAAAAATAACACAAAACAAAACGCAATAGAATTCATTCCACCTTTTTTATTTCAACAACTAATATTCACGTAGACCTTAGACAGAATCACCTAGACTACGATGTTTGATTAAAATTTAAGTATAGCAGCTCCCCAACTACAGCTGGGGTCGTAAATATTACTCACTTCGCTCCATTGAACCCTTTTTTTCTTTTCTTATACCCTGTAGTGCCTCGTTTGACTTTTATAGGGATCAAAAGTGTCAAACCGTGAATAAAATGGGATGTAATATATCCATAACGTGAGTAACATATCATCGCACTTTTTGTAAATACTGGTTATTTTTGAAAAACCCCATTTTCGATAAGACTGACTTGAGATGGGATTCCGTTAATTAGCCGGTTCGCAGATGCAATCAGCTAAGGCCTTGAAGTTGGAAGATATTTCTGACAGCTTACTTAATAAAGTCGAGGTTTACGGCACACAGGTTCTTTGGTGATGCCCCAGATACCTGCGTGGTTTCCCGATACATTTGTTCCTTCTTCCCCACATCAGTTTCTTCTGCCTGAACAAAAAGGTGGATGGTGGAAGCTTCATACACACACTAGCTAGTAAATCAAATTCAACATAATATTTAGTTTAACTATACTACATGTTTAGTTAGATACTTTTTTTTTCGTGCGGGAATCCCCCCTCCCCTGCTGGAGCTGAAAGGACTCGAACCGAATAAAACCGCACGCCGACTGTGGGTCGTGGTCCTAGGCTTCGACATATCCCTGGCACCCCGGCTGACCCAGGACCATCCCTTACGGTCTGGCCCTCCTCGGGAGGGGGGACAACGGTGTCCCCGACTCGCCCCCGGAATGGGGAGGTGCGCTTTTCAGCGCGCCGCAACCGTGGCCTGCTTCTGCTGGGGTGACAGGCGGCTCCACCCGTCACCCCCAGGCATGTCTTGTTAGATACTAGATATAGTTGAATTGAAGGCAATAAAACGTGTTGAGATGAAACGCGAAGTGTAGTTAATACAAAACAAAACTGAAATGTAATATTTTATATAACTTTGTTAAATAACAAATAAATTGAAGGAGTTTGTTACAAAATAGAGATAAACAAGGCCATTGTGTTCGGTCGTGGAGGAGTCGGGCAGAATAGAGCAATTAGATTGCTTGATAACATTTAGTGCGAGTAAGAAAAAGCTTCCAATTTACAATGTTCATGAGCCCTTGGGCGGATGAAGAACATCCACTAACCACTTAATTATGAAGATACTCGCCTGCATTGTATACAATTTTCAATGTTTGCTGAATAGCAGAGATCTAATTTATTATGCTTTATTTGGCCAAAACTTGTCAGTATGATAAAACCTAGAAGACAGGAAACTGCTGAATATTTTTTATGGAACAAACCATTTGTACTTTTCCATACTATTGATCACTACTGATCTGAACAATTTCCATAAGTATGAAAGTTTATACCTATATACATACATATACAAGTAATAAATAAATACTTACGCCTGTTAAGCCCCGAAGGGCTAGGCAGAGGTGTCTTAACTTCCACATTTCGCCAAGTATGTTTTTCGGTTCGACGTAATAGGGAGCGAGCCTATTACCGTTAACTAGGCACTTAAGGAAAATATATATCCATACTGATATTATAAATGCGAAAGTAACTCTGTCTGTCTGTCCGTCTGTCTGTCTGTATGTTACGCTTTCACGCCTAAACCACTGAACCTATTTTGATGAAATTTGGTATAGGGGTAGATTAGCCCTTGAGAAAGGACATAGGCTATGTTTTGTTGCGATAACCGACATCCACGCGGGCGGAGCCGCGGGCAAAAGCTAGTTATTAATATTTATCAAATGATGATATTTCAGAGTTTGATGAAATATCATTAAGGTGATAATATGATATTTCATCAAACTCTGAAATACTCTGAATTTTACTCAATCATATACCTAGTATATGATTGAGTAAAAACTTTTATATTATTACATAAACCAAGATTACATTGCTCTGTCAATGCCGATGTTAATCACTACAAGCAAGATATAATTACAGACGATAATTCTATTACGATGAATGTACAGTAATTAAAAAAATCACGATATGTACAAACACGTATGAAATTTACATTTCATTAAATCAATAATCTTTTCAATTATTTGCGTTTTGCATTCCAAAAAATAAACCTACATAATTTAAGGTCAATTCCAAATTGCCATGAAAGTTGCATGTAAGTTTGTTTATTTTGAAATATCTGATTACCATTTTTTCGTACGATTGATTACGCGACAGTACATTGATAATAATCAACCTTTTGTCTACTGTGGAAAGTTCAAAATCTATTAAGAGATGTATGTAAAACTTTGCATTATGTACCACCTGCCGTGTGTAATTTTGAACATAGAGATTATTTGTTAAATGTATGTCAATAAGCGACTGCCGTGTTCATTTCGGAGTAGCGTGTGATTTCGTATATTTGTAGGCTCTATGCAAATGTTTAGTTATAATTTTTTTGTCGAGGAAATTACACAGATCAGTAAATACGACGTCGTTATCCCCGTATTTGTTTATCGACGGTGTCTATTTCTCAATTATTACCTACTCTACATCGCCTTCAGAATTTTACTAGCTGTTGCCCGCGACTTCACCCGCGTGGAATTTTCTTCCAGTTCCCGCTACCCATGGGTTATCTATCCCTGTGTTAAATTTCAGATTAGCCGAGACGTAACAAACATACAAACATAAAAACATCTTCGCAAACTTTCACATTTTTGTAGAATTAGGGGGACTGGATAGGATTTTTTTTTTTATAAAAGGACTACCTTTTGCCCGCGGCTCCGCCCGCGTGGATGTCGGTTATCGCGAAAAAACATAGCCTATGTCCTTTCTCATGGTCTAACCTATCCCTATACTAAATTTCATCAAAATCGGTTCAGTAGTTTAGGCGTGAAAGCGTAACATACAGACAGACAGACAGACAGACAGACAGAGTTACTTTCACATTTATAATATTAGTATGGATACGTCAATTTGAATTAACTAAAGGTAAAGTCTCGGAAAGAGGGTCACCATCGTAAACATATACCATGTTAACAGTGGTGGCACTCAGTTTGATGGCCTCATCAGATGCCTTTTCACGCTTTAAAGGACCCGGGATTGTAGGAAGAAAGAAACACGTGAGCTGGCAGGGAGTTCCAGGTCTTAATGGTGCGGCATAGGAATGATTCACCGAACCGCTTAGAAGGTAGAGAAGTAGGATTCTAGAAGGGAGGGAAGTATGATTCATTTAAATTCAACGCCACCACAGCATTGTTTAAGTTGCGTCTGAGGTTTTTTTATTGAAGCCCGGAATCTTCTTCGTCATTTTGGTTTGGCTTTTATACAAGCGACTGCTTAAATATGCTCGTACCACAATCTAACAAAGAATGTTCACGGCTCATTAATAACCTGCAATTTGATTTACATACTTGTGTACATGAAATGCAAATTAAATCATATTTTCATTGGCTGTGCTAAGTTAACTTTATTTTAATATACCGCTGAGTAATAAGGCATAGAATATACATACATACACACATAAAATCACGCCTGTTTCCCATAGGGGTAGGCAGAGATCACGGATCTCCATTAGCTACAATCCTGACATATTACTCTCGCTTCATTCACTCTCATTACATTCTTCATGCATGCTCGTCGGTTTAGGGTACTCCTGACCTGCCCCTTTTCTAAAACTTCCCCGCTTTGGTCCAGGTATGTGCGCCTAGGTCTTTCCCTACAGACGGTACCATCCACACTCGCCTCATACACCTGTTTCGTTAGTCTTCTTTCATTCATTCTCTCAACATGACCGAACTATCTTAACATTACTTTCTCAATTCTTATCACTACATCTTCTATCACTCCACATCGCTCTCTTATCACGCTATTTCTCACTCTATCTCACAAGGTCAATCCACACATACTCCGCAACGCGCGCATTCACTACTCTGATGCTTTTTCTGCCACACCCAACTTTCGCTCCCATACATAAGAATCGGCACTAATACTCTCCATGTACAGCCTGTCGTGCCTTTTCGAACACTTTCCGGCTGCTCACAAAGTAGTGTAGTGCCAAGTACATAGAATATCATTAATTTATTACTTACTTATCTGTTGAAACTGTACCTACCACGTAGTAACACAAAATAACTAAAACCATCAATAAATTCCTCTTTTTTTACTCGCGGAAACCCCCTTGAGCTTCATCACCTCATTGGAGACACACAATTTAAATTAAACGAATAATCTTCGTCATAATATTTAATTTAATAACAGCGCAAGTCACCATTAATTTGGCAAAAGCACTCAAAATAATTTCCAGTAATCAAAGTCTGTTTAAATAACATTTATTAATAATTGAAGCGTATACCGATAATTAATAATTATCGATATACCTCTCAATACCATTTACGGCAAGTATTGAAGATTTTGAATTTAATTACAATGAATCTACTGACCTTAATTTATTTTAACAGTGTACAGTCACCGTCAGAAACATATTATGTATTTATTTTAGTAGATAGGAGTAGAAGGTTGAAATAAAATATTATACCTATAATAGATGAAGAAAGTGAGCATTCCGGCGAAGGCGTATAGGTAACCACTTGAGCTTTTCGCGAAATTCGGAGATGTGATCATATTTGCGAAGTCCAAATATAAATCGTATGCAAAGATTTTGGAGTCTCTCAAGTTTATTAGCTTGGTCTTCGGTGAGATCTGGATCTACAAAGTCTCAAAATATTCAAACTAAAGGTATCAAATATCAGAACAATTCGTCAACAGGAAGGGAAGGAAACAAGGACTGATCGACGCTACGCGTGACTAGAAGGCTTTACGATCGAAAGGACCGGGTTCGAATCCTGGCCATTACACTACCGACGTGAACTTACTCCTAACACAAGCAATTTAGCTTAGCTGGAGGGGTTAGAGGGAATATAGGTAATTTCGGTTCTAATATTCTTTTTAAAAAGAAAGAAAGAGAAGAAGAAGACTATATAGTTATTACCTTGCACAGAGGTTAAGCATTGCCATTCAACGTGGGTATGCAGCCAGCCTCCTAGGAACGTTACCGGTCGGTGACGATGCGGAGGAATTCCACGCACTATAGGTTTATATTTTATTTATTTCTTTATTTTATTTTAGTTCTTAGTTATAATTTCTTGTTTTAAATTTCTTTTAGTATTTTTGTGTTGTACATATTTCAAGGAATTAAGATCATTTTGTTCATCAAGACCGATGTATCAGATCGAGTTCGTTTCACTTTGCCTCATTGGCTGTTGTGCAGATTTACGTTCATGTTTTCATGCGATAGTGAGGTCCTAGAATTGGTGCCCGGGCTGGATACAGTTAATTGGCGTGAAATTGATAGACAGGGCTATAGAAATACAGAATCAATAAAAAATGCTTTATACAGGATACATCGTTATGCATACGTCAAAAACGCAAATGCTGTCATTTGTAATTGTACGTATGTGTATATGAACACTGTATTAACAGATTTCATTGAAATTTATAATGAAATTGACTTATATCCTCATACCAAATATGTCATGTGCTAGTCCGCAGGGAGAGAAAAACGCGTGGTACATTCAGTTTTTTCAATCTTCTTAATCAAATAGATTGAGTTGTTAACAAAAATTATAATGAAAAATTTTACATAATAGAAAGAAAAAGTAATCTTTTAAGATTTCTATCAGAACCCTTCTATTTAATCGTAGATCAAGATGGCTTAGAAATAAATTTACACAAATGCAAAGGCACCTTGAATATATAAAGGTTAGAGCAGTTATACTTTGTTTAATTATGTTATAATGCATTAGGCAGAGGATTAGATAGCATTACTATCATATTATTACCACTAAAATTATTCGGTCCCATATTTAATTCCTTCTTCTTACCAAGAAAATTCATACCATTTAAAAAAATTAGTAACTCACGAGAATTTAATAACAAGTGAGCTTATTGTCATCAATCATTTCAAGTAGATTTTGTGATGCTACTGACATTTTTTTACTATAATCTCAGTAATACATTACCCAAACAGGAAATCCAACCCGTGAATTGAAACGATAGGATAGGCAGAGGTATTATAACTTATAACAATATGAAAATTTTACCAACTGTTTTAGTTTTCATCCAGTCTAGTTTAGTCTGAAATGGAACGGCTACCGGGACCATGGTCCGAGATTGTGGTCCCAGTCGCCGGAAGCCTAGGTCAAACGCAGAGATACTGCGTTTAAAATTTTCAAAAGAGAAGACGATGATATTTTTGACACGATGTAACTGCTTTTCATTTTTTTCTTTTATATTTGGTCCGTCAATTGACTGCACCCTGCTAGATGGCAATAAAACTGACGTGCAGTCCAGAAGATACAGACCACCATCCCACCATTGCCATTGGACGTAAAATGGTGGTCCTTAACTTGACGGCCTTGATAGATGCCTTTTCACGCCCCGCTTGAAGATTCCAGGACTGTAAGAGGAGGGAAACACGTATGCGAGCAGAGCATTCCAGCTCTTTATCGTGCGGCAGAGGAAAGAGCCCCCAAACCGTTTAATGCGAGATGGTATGGATTCCATGGTGTGTGGATGGCACCGCAGACCAGCAAGTGTTGTTCTGGATAGGAAGGGAGAAGGTGGGATCAGTTGAAATAACTCCTCAGAACACTCGCCACTGGCGGTAGAAAGCAGCCAGAGAGGCAACGTCTCTACGCAACTGCAGAGGTTCCAAGGTGTTGGTAGCCTCAGGACCATAATGATCCATTGGCAAGACGACAGGTGTTGTTGAGTTGTTCACCACTCGTAAGTAGTTATCCACCAATCCACTACCATAGTACCACCAACTCACCTCAAGAAAATTAGTGTAACAAGTCTAAATTGTTACTCATCGTGAGTTGTAATAGTTACCGAGCAATCATTGTTCATCAAATCCTCGATAAGTGCTTTTGTATTGAAGTTTGACGGCAACTGGCAACTTCTAGTTAAGGAAGCAAGTTTCAAGTAATCGTAATTGTTCCAATGAATGAAACTTTGATGAATGCTTTTAGACTGAAACTGTAACCCAAAATTTTGAACAAAGTTTGGGCGAAGTATGAAAGTTGGTTACGGCCATTTATTTATCATTTAATGTTATTTGTGTGTAGTTTATTACTTTTGGGAAGTTATATGAGCCATGCACGGAATATAATTAAAAGGAAACTTACTTCTAATCCCTTTCGGGTATCACCTCAACGAATTTAAGGTGAGGTGGCTATTCCAGAATCAATTCGACTAAAACAACGCAGTGTTCTGTCACGGAAGTCGAGGGGATCCTGGGTATGCCCTAAATTGGAACTCCCTTTTTTTACCGTGAAGGAAAACTTCATGGATGCTATGCTGGATTCCTACCGATTAAAAACCCTTACGGTAACGCCCAACAGCCTACGGTTGGCAGCCCTGGGTAAGCCCTCGGAAGGATGTCCCAGGACTCCCATCAGACCTACGGCTATAGCTGCGGCCTCGCCTAGGGGGTGGTTCGGGTGCTATCCCGCGTCTATGGGGGATTTTCGGGTGTCATCCCGCTTCTTAAGGGGGAGGGACGTAATTGAAACTCCCTAGGTACAGTCAGCATAAGATCGATCTAGACGAAAAAAGTTATCAAAATAATCTTAATGCCTTGGTTTTTCCCCTTCTTTTTGACTGATTGTTCATATATTTGGTACACACCTTTAGCTCGGACAATAAAACAATTTTAAAATCAATAAAACAGTTTGATTTGCTTAGTACATCAAGTTTATTAATACATCAGTTTTAAGATCGTTTAGAGACTTTGTAGTCAAGATCATTCAGACGCTGAATGTGTACCAGTAGACTTTGGCGACCAGTCATAAACTCATAATACAGGTGATTTAGCCCTAAAATTATAAAAAGACTAGCTTTTGCCCGCGGCTCCACCCGCGTGGATGACGGTTATCGCGACCAAACATAGCCTATGTCTTTTCTCACGGTCTAATCTACCCCTATACCAAATTTCATCAAAACCGGTTCAGCGGTTTAGGCGTGAAAGCGTAACTTACAGACAGATAGACAGACAGACAGACAGAGTTACTTTCGCATTTATAATAATAGTATGAATACAAAAACTAATTACAAGCTGAAATAGACATTTTAAAACTGTATTAAATCATCCTCTTTATTAAATACTTGAGGGATTAATTACAACATCATTATCTTCAAAAGTAGCTGTCGCAAGATAGCTATAACCTACATCAAACGTCTTTAGGAGTGGCGAGGAAACCTCCTTGTTCGTCCCAACAAATTATTTCTAAGTGTATCACGGCCTAAATCACTGTTTCTCAAAGTTATAGGTCCATGTAACCCCTATTATATGAATAATTCCAGGGAATTCTGATTTAGTGTTGAGTTGATTCATGTATGTTCTCAAAGAGAACTTCATAAGCAATTTAAAATCTCTCTTTTTTTGCATTGTTACTCACAATACATAAGTAAACACTGCCGCAAATAAGCAAATATTTTTGCTTATCATCAAAGGGGGACCCCAAAATGTACAAAATCCATGCGTACCCCACTTTGAGAAACCCTGATCTAAATTAATCTCTTAATTAATATTGAAACGTTGAAGACGTGTTAACTTTGTGTCAATATAATTAGATAATTCTGTAAATTAATTTTTCCAGAACTTTTCATCTTACTTTTTGTTCTTGTAAACTTAAACAGGTAAGAAGTCAATATCCAATGACTCACTTGAAGACAAAGAGAACTTATCTAATGGCAACCGTCTTTACTTACAACACTATTTTGTAGGTATTTTTTTTTCGTGCAGAAATCCCCTCGGATACCTCCCCTACCGGAGCCGGAAGAGTAGGTTATGTCGGACTCGAACCGACTAAAACCGCACGCCGACTGTGGGTCGTGGTGCTAGGCCAGAGCTGAGGTGGTCATCGACATATCCCTCGCACCCCGGCTGACCCAGAGCCATCCCTT
Source organism: Eilema sororculum (assembly GCA_914829495.1). Lineage (NCBI taxonomy): Eukaryota > Metazoa > Arthropoda > Insecta > Lepidoptera > Erebidae > Eilema > Eilema sororculum. Next base: position 8,392,829 of record OU618553.1, on the reverse strand, counting down.
ACGGTCTGGCCCTCTTCAAGAGGGGGGACAACGGTGTCCCCGACTCGCCCCCGGAACGGGGAGGCGCGCTTTTCAGCGCACCGCCCCCGTGGCCTGCTTCTGCTGGGGTGACAGGCGGCTCCACCCGTCACCCCCAGGCCCGCGCTCCTGGGGGACAGAGGTCAGTCAGTGCCCTCCGAAGGTCAGTCAAGGTTAACTCAAAGATCGATAGATCAAATTGTTGGTATTCTATCAGCAGAAGTCGTTGTGTTTTATTTCAGTCATGATCACACTGCTGGAAAATCCTCAAGGAATGGGACCTTGCCATATAACCAACAGTATGACGCCAAAGTAGCGTGTTAAGATTTTCCATCATATTTTGTATGTCTGATCCTTTATACCCTTCGAATACACCAACGACTGCACTTATTTTAATCACTTAGATGTATGTGCATATATCGATTCTTCTAAAGTTCTATACAACCATCGCCCGATTAAGCTCCTAACAGTCCTATCAGTGAACACCGTAATGTATGCCGCCTGATGTTTTTATTTTAATTTCACGTAAACAAAATGGCAGTCATAAAATACAAGTCATTGTACAGACGAAAAATATAGCGTACTGTGTTCAGTATATAGCCTTGAACAGCCCTTATCATCAGGTATTAGAACGTACATAGAAAAGATTCCACTTTTATTTGAACATTTATTTTATTAAGCTATTTTGGAAGCTAAGATAGAATGCAACGTTCAAAGAAAAGTAATTCGATTCGAATGAAAGGAGCCGAAATACGTTTCAATTGTCATTATAGTCAGATATTCATCAATGAGTAGGTACTTCTTCCCGCCTTCTCCTAATCGCCTTTACGAACCACCCCCGTACTTTACAGGGTGGCTTGTGGTTTTTGGGGAGGTTCATCAAACGCGGTCAAGAGTGAAATAAAATTGAAATAAATAATTGTTTAGATAGGTTTATGAAGGCATCAATTCTGATAAGGTCTTCTCAATAAAGTCAAATACTAATTTACTGGCCGATACTGGCCTAAATAGTGAACGGAGTCTAGAGTTTATAACTATGTACCTACTATCGGCAAAGGAGATACGATTGCACTTTTTCATATAAAGTTGTATGTAAAGATGCAATCATAATCTCCTTTGTAGACTGTACACTCAGCGTCATAAATATCTTGACAATGAAGTCTTAAAATGATCGCAAAACTCTCATATTAAGAGCAATTCAAACTGTTTTATTGATTTAAATTGTATTATTGTCCAAACTAAAGGTGTGTACCAAATAGCAGCACAATCAGTCAACTGGAACGGGGTAAAAAACGAACGTCAACATCTTCGTACGTCAACATCTTTCTGGTGCTGACTGTACATTTACATTACATTATGTACCTTTATAGGTTTAATGTAAAAATAGACAATGAATTCCGTTCGGTACATTTTTCTCCTTTGTTTATCAACTCATTTTTTTCTTTTTATGCTTGACCAGGAATGCACAAGATTTCTAAAAGGCGTTCTTACGTAGGTGCTTTCATTATTATCTAATTTACACCAATATTTGAATATCTATATCAACCACAGACAATACAATTGTATTGTCTGTGATATCAACCAATCCATTCAATCGTAGACGGAATTCTTCTTATAAGCATTCAATCACATTCAATAATGAGACTTCATTTGTTTTTTACTGGACAGTGATTTGAAGTATATCTTACACAATTTTTTCTGTAGGTACCTTATTTCTTTACCTTCTTATATCTTTTAAGACTTAGTATGTACCTATACACGGTAAGTAATATTTGCGACAAAATATAGAAAAAGTGATTGCAGTCCACGTAATTCACGTAATTTATTCTGTGCATAGGTCGATGTGCATTTCGATTGAAAATATTAATACCGCGCTGGTAGGTAAGAAACAAAAAATGGACATCAATATGTGTACTATTATTTACTCTGTGGCATTCTGTGGCCACTGGTGACAGGTAACAATTTTGCTCTATCGGTTGTTATTTGCGGAAATAATAAGGCTTCGGTGGTAAAAGATTGTGGGCTGTTACAATGAGATCCGGTTCTTAGCATTCCATGGATTCACCGTGCGGTCGCCGGGTCCATGGCGTGGTACAGAGAGGAACACTGCGACGGCGCCTGGGACTTGCGACCCAGGTGTAGGTTTAGGGTGGCCACCTTGTGATGCATCAGCGCTCACCTCCACCGTCAGTCGTGTTCCCCCCTCTACCTATCCAAATTTGGTAAGATCCTATCAACGCCGTTTTAGATATTCGTTTGAGTAAAGAGCTTACTGAAGCTCTTGGCAATCCGAGGTCTTTAAATAAGTTATACAGGGATTTAGCTGGAATTCCCCTTGCTCCCACTTCCACGGCGTAGAGTTTAACCACATAGCCATTTTTGGTTAACTCGTTGGTCAAGTCAAAGTATTTGTTTATTTTTATAGCGTGGTCTTTAGGTATGTTAGTTTCCCACGGTACTGTGAGTTCTACTAGTACTGCACGCTTTTGCTGTTTTGAAAATAGGAATATATCGGGTCTGGATGACGAGGCACAAACATCCTCCGGTATTTTATAGTGTTTCTCATACGAATCTGCGAGTAATGTCCAATCAGCGGCTGCTATCAAAATTGAGTACGGCTTTTGATTTGTCTTTTTTGAGCAGCCTTCCTTTACAAACGCGACGTCATTTCTTTGGTTTGTGGTTAAACCCTTTTTCGCTCTAGCTACCGCCAAACTTACATATAGGCGAACTGCCATTTTGTATTCTAGTTAGAATTCATGTCTTTTGAGTCTGTTTATTTGTGTGGCTGCCAGATAAGAGCCTGTATATTTCAGATTGTAAGAGGCTTTACTTCATTTAGATTTATTGTTCTACTTACTGTAAATAGGTATATTTGTTTTAGAAATATTGCACAGCATTCTACACAACGCTACCTAGACCCATGGTAAGCTTAACTAGCTTGTTATGGAATCTAGAATGCAGATAAACATACTTAGATATATTTTTTTGTAAATACGTACATATTATACATAGAAACGCCCGGACCAATGCAAATAGCCATATTCATGCATACAAATATTTGCACTGAGCGGGGATCGAACCCGCGCCTCCTGCATAGCAGTCGCGTTCACTACCGCTACGCCACAGAGGCCTAAGTAGTACCTATTGTACCTATTGAAGTTGACAACATTTCTGGGGTTGGAGAGTGCACTGTACACATTTTGCTGCCTTAGTTGTAAACAAACAAATTACATCAGAGAGTTTGGAGGAAGAACCAATTCCCCTAAACAAATAACCTTCCCACTCTTCTTCTCAAATATTTGAGGCTCCTTCTCGGCCCCTTGGATTTCCGTTTCTAGTTCCTAGAAAAAGAAAAAAGACATTCTTTATTTGCAAGTAAAACAGTGTCAAAATTGTTTCAATAAAGTCACTTCTGAAAGGGGCTGTGTGTTTCGCCGATCTATACCTACCTATGCATTTTTATTTTCATAAAATGTATACAGTTATTATATTAAAACACTTTGGATATAAAAATTTAAATCTTAATTCATATCTAATTAATAAATAGGAATAATAATACTCCTCCAAATTCATACAAATACCTACATACGTAGATACTTATTGCGATACTCAAAGTTCTCGGAACCCCAACCACTCATATCAGATAACAGTTTCTCGAAAATTAATTAATTAAATTCACATGGAGATATAAAACACGGGTTAAGTAATAACAGTTTTCAGTTAACCCTTACACATTTCTGTTCGGTTAATGGCCACTCGCGTTTAAAAATTGCCTTATCGCGTATCGTCAGTTTCTCCCAGGCCCCCTATAAGTCTGAAACCGTTAACCCAACGTTACTGTAGAGATCGGTTATAATTTCAATTACTTCGGCACTACCAATGTTTTGTTATATTTTCACTGTATTAAAGTGGGCAAAGGTTTACTATTTATGGCAGACAGGAACATGATTTCTATAAGGAAATTAGAATGCACAAATATGCAAGTCAACGAGAAGATAGGACGTGACCACAAGCATCGCTCCCACTCCACCAATGGTGGATAAATCAGGTATTAAGCCCGTTATTTAGTTTGTAAGACATTGTTTTATTAAATCATTGAGTCGTTATAAATAAAGTACAACCAGACTATGGTAGCTCTCTTCACCTCCACAATACTCTATACATACATATAAAAACTAAGACACCTCTGTTTACCTCTTCGGTGATTAACAGACGTGAATGCATAATTTATTAAGGTAGGAATACACTCAGTCAGAATGAAACTTGAAATAAGAGTCAGTTAAGTTTTAATCAGATTTTTGACAACGTGTCATTCTGTCTAAATGACAGCCTTTTACTAACTTACAAAAATGACTGACATATCCGCTTTTTTTATTTAACTTAGGGGACAATGACTTCTACAGTACCTATACTACTTGAATAGCGGTATTAAACGCAAATAAAAAGTAAAAAAAAATACCGCGAAAGATCAATAAACGCGCAACTTTTTTACCTGTCATATAGTTGAAATTATAAAAAAGTGCACAATACAGAAGTACATTTGTTGTGTTAATGTAATTGGATTTGACAGAAATGTATGAAAAATATTATAAATGCGAAAGTAACTCTGGCTGTCTGTCTGTATGTTACGCTTTCACGCCTTAACCACTGCGCCGATTTTGATGAAATTTAGTATAAGGGTGGACAACCACGCGGGTGAAGCACCCTCCCCCCCCCCCCCCCCCCCCTAAGAAGCGGGATGATACCCGAAAACACCCCATAGACGCGGGATAGCACCCGAACCACCCCCTAGATGAGGCCGCATTGTAGCCGTGGGTCTGTTGGGAGCCCTGGGACATCCTTCCGAGGGCATACCCGGGGCTCCCAACTATAGGCCTTTGGGCGTTACCGGGGGGGTTTTTAGTCGGTAGGAGTCCGGCATAACATCCATGAAGGATTTTCCCCCACGGTTAAAAAAAACACATAATTTATAAAATCTTTTTTAAAATATTGCAGCGTTTGGTTCGCATGTATTACTACTGTATTCGCAGAATATAACACATACAGATTTACCTCGTTTCAATCTATACAAAATTCTCTGAATGAAACGACGATGAATGGACGCGATATTGTCGGAATTTATAAGCAAAAGAGGATGTTGTATCAAAGGGGAGTAGGGGAATCCTAAATTTAACCAAAAGCAAAAGAAAAGATGCGAATCAGTAGCAGATAAGTATGTACCTACTTATTTGATTGGTAAGATATGAAGATCTTAAAATATTTTTCACTTATATTATTGATACACGAATCTACAAGACGATCACAAAAGACGAAACAATAGCAAAAAAAACTGCCAATCTGCATGTATTGTACAAATTGGGTATTATCCTATAGTTAAAATTATCTAACCGAGCTTATTAAATTAAGAATGGTAAAAGAGCAGTAAAATTGCGTTGGTTCTTATTTTATAGTTTTTATTTATTGGTAATCGTCAAACCAAACCTGTACCTAGTAACTGATTTGACTATTAAATTTTATGACGTAACAAAATCTTTTTGTCATATAACTTATCGTTTTGACGTTTAGTAAAGAGTAACTAATTTGACTTGTCAGTAGAATACCCAATTGGCCGTTTTTTTAAATAAAGGTTTATGTAAGTATCTAAAACATTTATTTTGTTGACGGAATATGTTCGAAATGAAGATGATTGAACTAACTAATAAGTAATTTTACTAAATCTACGCAAACTACAAAAAAAAAAAAAAAAAAGACGTTCGTACGTGTGGTACGTGTGGTACCTGGACGATGGCACAATCAGGGGCAAACCGGAAGACGTTTTACAGGATCTGGAGGCCTTAATTCCAAGTTTTAAAGACCTGGGTCTGGAGGTGAACCCCTTGAAATGCGAGTTTTTCCCCTGTGGTACTGAGGCTCGTTCACACTATGCTCAATTAAATTCATTTCTTCCCGGCCTCAAGGAACTTTCTTCCTCTGACTTCAACCTTTTAGGTTCTCCAATTTTTCTATCAGCTGTTCCTGAGGCTATCACCGCTCAAAAGCAACTTCTCCTTACCGCTCAAGAACGTTTGAAAGGTCTTTCCGCGCATGTTGCGATTATCTTGCTGCGGATGTGCTTCGCTCTCCCGAAGATCACTTATTTGTTGCGGACCACACCTACTTGGCTCTGTCCCGAGGAAGTTTCTTCCTTCGACGATGCTTTGAAATCGGTGGTGGAGTCTGTCCTGAACGTTTCCCTAGATGGGACTCAGTGGATTCAGGCGGCTCAACCAATCCGATGTGGTGGTCTCGGGGTGCGTTGCACGCGGGATGTGGGCCTGCCAGCTTTTCTGGCGTCGGCGCATGGTGTTGCTAACCTCGTCACTAATATTCTGAATCGTAGTGGTGACGGGGGGATCATACCTTTTGTGTCGGATGCTGTGTTAGCTTGGTCGGCCCTCAATGCGGGCGCGTCAATCCCTGAACCAATGCATCTTCAGCGAGCGTGGGATGATGTGGGGGTGAAGCGGCTCCAAGTTCAATTATTAGAGGGGGCTACAGGGGCCGATAAGGCTAGACTGCGGGCTGTGTCACAGCCTGAATCAGGAGCGTGGTTACAGGCGTTACCTTCGCCTCACCTGGGTACCCTGCTTGACGACGACTCTCTGCGGGTGGCGGTAGCTTTCCGCCTGGGCTGTAAGGTGTGTGAACCCCACATATGCACCTGCGGTTCCATGGTGGAAGCAGATGGCCATCACGCTCTGAGTTGTCGGCGGTGCACTGGGAGGTTTCCGCGACACCACGCTCTGAACGATATCATCCGCAGAGCCCTTGTATCGGCGAACGTCCCCTGCGTACTTGAGCCACCGGGTCTGAGTAGGTCTGATGGTAAGAGACCGGACGGGCTGACTTTGGTGCCCTGGAAGAACGGCAAGTGCTTACTTTGGGACGTAACTTGCGTCAGCACTGTAGCCGCCAGCCACCTTAGTCGTACTATTCACTCCCCGTCTGCCGCCGCGGAGGATGCCAGTTCAAGGAAGAGGCTTAAGTACGCCAGCTTGGAGCCGCTGTACCACTTCGTACCGGTGGCGGTGGAGACCCTGGGGAGCTGGGGCAAGGAAGCTAAAGGCTTTATTAAGGAGATTGGACAGAGGCTCACCGAGGCGACCGGTGACACTCGTTCTGGATCGTTCCTGGTGCAAAGGCTGGCCATCGCTATCCAACGCAGCAAGTCTGATGGGCACTTTTGCACCGGGAACGATCAGGGGCGGGTTGTTTGATTAGTACAGGTTAACTGTACCCTGTGTTATTTTATTTGACTTAATACTTACACATTAACTTATAATATTAGTAGAAATACAATTTTTATTGCACATATTGTTAACCTGAAAAACCCCAAAAAATAAAAAGATAGTAGGTCTTATACAAATAATCTTATCAATATCAAAATCTAAGGTGGCTATGAAGTTATGTCACATAGTTATGGCGGTTCAACAGTAAATCACATCGTCTAAAGTGCCTAATCAATTTTAACATTCAGTTACAGTTATTACGGAGTTGACATATCCTTCATAGATAAAATTCTCCACTTCAAATATAAACATCCCACGCGTTTGGCTAATAATTATGAAAATTATCAGTCATGAGAAGATTTTATGATTTTATCTTCACCACAAATACCCACTAGCTATATAGTTGTGAATTGTGGTGAATTCAACCCTACCTATGGCTACCGTACATTTTTCTATGCTGTTAAATTGATCGCCATAACATAACATCCATAAAGTATTTGAACTTAAAAAAATTTCTGCACCATTTCCTATAATTCACCACTTAATGGCGCTGCAGTGCATCATTTTTATACCGTCCAGTCGATATCGCCGTGAAAATTGGTTTACATTTATATTTCAAATCGGAAAATATTTACAGCCCAATTTTGCTTTAAGTAACCTGTTTAAATACAAATTTTCGTTTTATTTATTTATTATGTAATAGAATCCCACTAATATTATAAATGCGAAAGTTAGTAATTATGGATGGATGGATGGATGTTTGTTACTCTTTCACGACTAAACGGCTGGAGCGATTTCAATAAAATTTAGTATGCAGTTAGCTGACACCTTGGATTAACACATAGGCTAATTTTGGTTGTGATAACCGACATCCGCGCGGGTGGAGCCGCGGGCAAAAGCTGGTAGTCGTAGATATTCAGTACAATTTATGATGCCATATAACTTGACATAATATCTTCGACATTCGTTAGTAATAAGTAATTAATAGATTAGTAGTTATGTGTGTGTGATTCTATAAATCCCCATGGGTCTTTGATTACTTATTGCCGAAAGGTGCCATACTGCCTAAACACCTACTTAATTATAAATCTGACAATCTAACTTAGATGAGTTTCTTTTCAAATTTAATAGTATCACTAACAACTGATATTTTAAAAACTCGTTAAGTATTTAAATATTAATATACAATAATTATATAATGACGCGTCCATATTATAGACCATATTCAATAAAAAAAAGAGAAAACACGCGTGTACACCACCATGATTATAATGAAAACTACACAAATATAAAAATAAACAAAAGTATACTCTAACAATAGGTGCTAAAGTCGAAAATCCAACTGATTAAAAGATGTGTGTACCTGTTTGTATAGTGGAGTGTACAAAACACATCATCACCTGTCAATATAATTAAAAAGACAGCATTTCTTGAGCGATACCAGATGAAAGAGCTTGTTAACCTGTCGGTGAGGGCTCATTATAACAATATTTTATAGTAACGAGGTCCGATATAAAGACCAGCTAAAATAAGACGGATATTCGGGTGAGGACACGTTGGAGAGGAGCGAAGATGACTTTAATGTTTTTGTACCTACTAGCAAACAAGTATTGGCTCTTCTGGCATGAGGTTGTAAGCGGTTATCGACTCCTATGCAAGTGTGATTCATGTCTACCTGGCGCAAAAAGAGGAGGAGGTTATTAAGAAATTGAGCGTAAATAATCCGACACTAATTATGCAGCCTGTGACAAAGTACTCACTGGTACGTGGAGCTGAAAATCATAATCGGCGAATGTGGAATTTATATGCCGCTTACCCCTTCCGGAATTGCAGGCGTGGATATAATATGCATCTATTTTATTTGTGTATCTAATTTTCACTTCTTGTTTTTAAGTAACTTGAAAATAGATTACGATGGTATCGTGAAACAAGAAATAAATATACCTTCGGAAATAACCAAGAGCTAAAAAATAATCTTCTTTGTAGGTAATGTGTAGCCTTTTATCTAACAAAACTTTTTCTTTAACCCGCTCCGCTTTTAAAGAGCCGCACCTTATCTCAAGGCCCTTAGATTGTGTTACAATGGTTAATATTTTGACAAGAATGTAAGTACACGTTGTGAAGGAGAAAATTGTTTCAAATCATCGTAGTAATGAAGATTACATTTGGTGAGGTGCTATATAATAGCACGCGAGATGCTCTGGTAGTGTTAGTAATTACAGGGTTGAACTGACTTTGTTGGTGCCAAGACTACCAAGGTATGTACGTAGAATCAAGCCTAACATTAAGTGGATTCTTGAAGTCCTGTTATTATTTCTTCGTTTAGGAGATACCTGGTAAGTACTTTTGAAATAGAACACGTTGTTTGTTACGGGGATCTTCGGGGTCGTCTTCAATGAACACCTTTTATTTATTGCTGTGACTAACGTTTATTCTAATTGGATTAAAATGACAAAGTGTTCTTAAAACAAAGTGATACGTTAAAATTTTAGAGGAAAAAAAAGATGTCTTCCTGTCCTCCGATTGGCCAGTCGTTCGGTTCTGTTTACCGACCCGCTACTACCTTATCGACGTGAATGGTTGATGCCCGTTGTAGTAGTTTACCGGAGGCTCAGGAGATGGCGTCGATAGTCCGTCATCGACACACGTCTTGTTCCTATTAACGTGGTTATATTGGTTATCCTTCCGTTTTTAAGGTTCGTGTACCTCAGGAGGAAAAAAACAGAACCCTTATTATAGGATTACTTAGTTGTCTGTCTGGGCCTCGATTCTACTAAAGTAAAACTATTGTCAAACCACAGAGATTGCAAAAAGCGGCATTAAAGTTTAGACTTTATTTTTATACGCTATTATCCAAAATTAAATGACAAAAGTTTCATAACACTCTTTTATTCACTCTGCTAACAGTTATTTAATATTGAACTTTAAATGCATCGCTTTAAAGTCTATAATGTATTGCCGCTTTTTGCAATCTCTGTGGTTTGACAATAGTTATGCTTTAGTAGAATCGAGGCCCTGGTTGTCTGTCTGTCTATCCGTCTGTCTGTCTTGACCTTTTAGGAATGCTTGGAGGTATCAAGTTGAAATTCTTACCACATACTCAGGTCTATAACGTCTTGAAGTTGTGCAAAAATCAAACTTCTAAGTCATCGCAATCAAAATATACAGTGGTTTATGTAGCTTATGTTACGAAGCTCTTGGGGTGCGAGTCCGACTCGCACTTGACCGGTTTTTATTTAGTTAAATAGCATTGTGTAGACTGTCCTTAGAATATTGATTTAGTTTCAAGTAGGTAGTGTTGTTCCTTTGTAGATAAATTGAATGAATATTTTTTAGAGATGACACGAATATTCGGCCACTATTCGGTATCCGGTCTACGGCCTTGGTTTCAGTATTCGGCCCAATACCGGATAGTAACTTAATATTCGGCCGGATACCGGTTATTCGAATATTCGGTATTAGATATCCGGCACAATAACTATTCGTTTCATCTCTAATATTTTTTTGGATTTCTCACTCACTCACTGACTCACTGACTAATGAACATTACTGCTATGGTATTTCCTGAAGTAATTTATACGAACTAAGCCAAACTAAGCACATTTTACACAGGCATCATTAAAATTTATAAATCTGTACATTTTGTCTTCCATACTTTATAATAAGAGTAATTGAGGAAGCATTTGTTTCATTAAAATGATTCCACTATTTTAAAGGATGGAGGATGGAGACTTTTGTCAGTTTTCAAACTAACAACATGAAAAATATAACGAAAAAATATGTAACACTTTCAGCACCTTATAACTTACAATGAGAAATGATCATCCAAACATTTTCTTATTTGATTGTACCGCCAAGTCTCCAAACCATACAACATACTATACCGGCATAGATATATCTATTTGAATTAAATTTTTTAAAGCATTTATGCTAACTTTTAAATTCGATCGGGAAAAAGATCTATGTGAAATTCATACTTAAACCTTCTTCTCCTTTACCTTTGCCGCAGTCGGCTAATAACTTATTCATAGCACAAATCAAATGCGTGCGAATAATTAAAGATGTTAGACATAAAAAATATAATCATACAAGCACATTAACGTGTTACACAATGGCGTTATTGTGATTACACGAAACATTATTTAATTTTTATTACACACCTGGCCCTCTGGCAGCTTAGCTTTATTTTTTATTTCTTTTTGCGTTTTATCACAGTAATGACTGTGACATTAATTTGGGACTTGAATGTGTACATTATGCAAATTCCAACCTTTCATATAGTTGAGTACACGAAAGTACTCGTGACCTATGGGTATGTTGAACGCGAAACGTTCGCTTTTATACAAATATATGCAACCGTAGATTTAGAATAGGCTAGATACCGCACGACTTCCATGTTTAGACTTTAAGTAACAAATTTACTATCACGGAGGGGCTCATACCTATCACAAACATTGTGTAAGGTGTGCAATCTTACAACACAGCTCGCTACATCTATGAGTATAATATAGGTATCGAAATTTTGTGTCCAAATTATAAATTCAAAATCCTTTTCATCTCACTCAGGAGCCTAGTAGTCAATAATAACCTATCTAGTAGTATTGTATTACATAGAATTCATTGCTGCATGTGCTTTATAATACACCGGTGAATAAAGCATGCAAGCTGCAAGTTGCATTCAAGCAACCGAAATTAACATTGAGACAATAAACTATCGAAGGACCAATGGCCGTTGAAGCCACTGTATTCTAAAGCAGAGAAGAGTCTGCAAACGAAATATGGGACACGCCCTAGTTTGGCTACAACGCTGGAACGGACTACTTATGACATCTAGCCTGCTTGAAATCTATGTAAGTCATATGTAGGGCAAAGTTATTATCTTGTGGTGAATTTGACATCTAAAGATTTCCAATATTACATTCAAAATGCATTGCTTTACAAGTTTATGAATCGGATTTAATGATCGATGACATTTAAAGTATAATTATTGACCGTGATACTTAATTCTTTTATGTCACCTAGAGAAGTGGGCCGTGGGCGCTAAGCAAAATGCTCACCAATCCTCAGCAAGTCTTTTCCAGCTTACAGCATTCTTTAGAGAAGTTTTCTGTCTCGGGGTTTAAAAAGGGCCACAATAGGAGCGATCCTTTGTCTACCAAGGTTTGTAGAATAGTCTAAATTAGGGAATGAAACTAACTCCCTCAATACAAAATTTGCCCTTTGAATGCAATCGAGGTTGGCACTCGGATGATGAAAGAAGATACTGGTCTGTTACAGACAGAATCCGACTTTTGTGTTTGAATTCATGGACGATAAAACAATCTGCTCCTTTAGTAATTTACTTAAAACACAATTCTTAATTGTCATGTCCTCCTATCTTCTTTCCACCTCTTTCATCTTCTTCTTCCAGACAACCAGGGATTGACAGTACCTAATGAAACGAAGATACAAATGAGTGTTGATGTATTTTTATAGACATATGGCTCAGTTACAAAGCCGAAACTTGCAAACCTTCAAAAGACTTACCCTTTGAATATATCATTATATTCAGAGTCAATGATACCTAATACGGATTTATAAGGGTTGTCTGGACCATTGTAAAAGAAAGAGAAATATTTATTCTGTATCTAGATCATCCTGGCTTAAGTCTGTACCTACAGTCCATCAAATCTAAGAGGTACCGTTTGACGTTTCATATTTTTCAAACCGAAACAACTTTGTTCATACGTACATTATTCAGTTTCGATAACCTTTTTCATAAAACCATGAATTTAGAAAGATTTCATTATTGTATCTAAAAATGTACAATTCTTAATATCTAAATGTAATTGAAAACTTTCAAACAAAGCAAAATAACACATATTTACACAGTAAATAATTTCTAATAGTTATATTCTTGACCTCATTACAAAGTTACGTAGTTAGGTCACTGCACGTAGTGTTGCGACTCTTCGGATACACTTGTATGCAAAAAAATCGTTTACATATACGAAAAATCGAATGTATTATTTACAAATTACACTTGACAACCAAACAAATATTTTTTCATGTGAATGGGATTTATCTCACATATTACGATTACATAACTAAATAGTTATGTAATCGTAAAATATGAGATAAAACCCATTCACCAAAAATACGTATTTATAAATCAAATATATTTGCTTCTTTAAAAAGTTTTGATTATTATATTTTTGATTTTCGCGCCCAAATAAGTCGGGGTTTCTCGCGCTAACGCTGTCGAAATAGTAAATGGAGTCAGGGATAGTGTTTTTTACATTTATTTTTGTGTATGATAGTATGGGTTTGCATATTACAGAGAAATAAACAAATTTTTAACAAGCACATCCATTGATTTTACAATTACAATTTTTTCTTCTAAGTCTTATTTCTACGTCTAAAACTAATAAAAATAAGGTATGTAGAACCCATTCACAAAAATGTTGTTGCCTGATGTTATAAATTAACGACGTTACTGCGCGACCGCATAATGCACTGAATACACAGATACCCTAAAATAAATTAATTTAATTATTTTTAGGTCAATAGGCAAAATCGCAGGTGTCCAAGTCTCTACAATTTTTTTTTTCTGGCAACACTGCCAACTACAAGCGCACGCGGTCCGCTCGGTCGGTTCGGCGTCAGCAGTCTCTCGCCATCTTGGAAGCTGACTGTGCGCGTACTTGCTTTCTCGTTTGTGTTTTACAATTTGTGACTTGGCTATTACTTTTCTGGACTGATCATTCTTTATCCGTTTACCTTGGCAATATTTATACTGGACTCCGAACTAAGCAAGTGTTTATTAATAATGTCGAAAAGAGGACGTACTTTGAACAGCCAGGCTCGTGAATTGGTGGTGAAATTACACGAGTATTTTGAGCGTGAATCTCAAAATGGTGGACTTCTACTGCCAGTTACACAAGTTCGGGATCGCGTCGGTGAAGCTCTCGGTATCGGTAGCCGCACCGTTGGCAAAATATTAAGTGAAAAATATGGGCCTTCGGGGAGTGACAGTAACGTACTTCACACACCGAAAAAACGAAAAAGAAATAAACCTGTGACAGGCATCGATGAATTCGATAGTCATGCTATTAGAAACCATATATACGGGTATTTTACAAGAGGCGAATTTCTAACATTGGCAAAGTTATGTGCAACTTTAAAAGATGCCGGGCTGTATAAGGGAAGCATAGAGTCGTTGAGAACGGTAATAACAGGAATTGGCTTCAGATACAAAAAAGTTGACAAACGGAAAATTGTTATGGAGCGACATGACATAATTATGCAGCGACTAACATTCCTGCGCGAAGTTAAACAAATTATAAACTGGGATAATGTAATATTTTTGGACGAAACTTGGCTAAATTCCAACCATTCTGTGCCGAAAACATGGACTGATGATTCTGAAGCTTCGTGCTCGAAGGTGCCGATAGGAAAAGGTGGACGCCTCATAATATGCCATGCTGGGTCAGCGTCTACAGGCTTCGTGGAAAACTCTTTATTAGCTTTCCAATCCAAAAGCACTAAAGAGTATCATGAAGAAATGGACGCAGTAAGGTTCCGAGAGTGGTTCTTAAATTTATTACAGAATATCCCTCCTAACAGCACAATTATAATGGATAATGCCCCATACCACTCTGTGCAAATTGATAAAGCACCTACGTCAGCCAATAAGAAAGCAGATTTGGTGGCATGGCTGCAAAGAAAAGGAGTGGATGCCGACATGTCACTATTAAAAGCTGAATTATTACAGTTAGTGAAATTGCATAAACCACCAAAACCGACATATGTAATTGACCAATTGGCCGAAGAGCACGGGCACAAAGTCATACGACTTCCTCCGTACCATTGCCAATATAATGCCATTGAACTGATTTGGGCCCAAGTTAAAGGTAATATTTTATAATATTATAATAATAACACGAGTACTTCTAACATTTATAATTTAAACAATGGTTTTCGTCTGCTATCAAATAGTTACATTATTGTTTTACAGGTTATGCAGCAAGACACAACACAAAACCACCCTTCAGTGTCAAGAAAATGGAAGGTTTATTAAAGGAAGCATGTGCCCAAGTTACACAGGAAGATTGGAGTAAAGTAGTACAAAAAACAAAGAAAATAATAATGGACGACTTCGAAAGAGACGTACACTTTGATAATGTAATGGACAATCAACTGGTCATTAATTTAAATGACGATGATGACGAAGACGACGATACTAGTACTAGTAGTGAATAAAAAAATATCCTAAACATTTCTTTTATTTAATTATAACAATTGATTTCTTAAAATTCGGATATTATAGTAATCGATCTCTTAAAGTTCGGATATTATAGTAATCGATTTTTTCATCCCATCCCTATCATTCAATTGTCAGAACTGTCAAACGGTACTTCTTAGATTTGACGGACTGTAAGTACATATCTGCTACAAGAAGAAACATCAGACAGGGAATTAACTTCGACTATTGGTCATTGATCTATAAGTTATCCTATTAATTTAAGCTAAAGTCATTGTGAGGCCTATGTCCAGCGGTGTACTGCGTTGGGCTAATTGATTGTGAGGGAACAGTGGTCTGAAATACTTCTAAAACCGAAAAACACCAAACACAGGGCACGAAAATCACGTAAAAGTTTTACTTATATTTCTGTATCTTGTATTCAATCTGTAAATCGATTTAATACAAGATACAGAAATATAATAAAAACTTTTTGAATGAACGATATAGATTCGAGTCGAAATTTGATCAATTTAAACCTTTTAAACTGTACAATCAGCAACAGAAAGATGGTGACGTACAAAGTATTGAAAATGATCATTTCATTTTTTTACCCCCTTCCAGTTGACTGATTGTTCTGATATATGGTACACACCTTTACTTTGGACAATAATACCATGTAAATCAATAAAACAGTTTGATTTGCTCATAATATGAGAGTTTTAAGATCCTTTTGAGACTTCGTCATCAAGATATTTATGACGCTGACTGGACACAAAACGACTTTTCTATTCTATTCTTTAGTGTAGTTAAATCAGTACTAAAACAAATGAAACACGTAAATAAAAACATAACATTTTCCGACATAGGTTTGGGAGTACACCATCACTTGTGGTTGGTTCATGTCCACGTGATTTATTACAGCTGGCAACCCATGTCAGGGCACGCATTCATCTTCATTTTCTTGGTACGATTATGATATGGTAAAAAATATAAACGTTATTCCGGCTGTGAAGACATAACTCTTGTTGACAGAAAACAACAGTCCCAAATTGTTATTGTACTACGAAATAAGATTAACTCAGAAGAAACTTGTGAACTAAAATGAATTAATTAAATCGTTGAACTTAATGTTCTCTTTTTTAGGGGAGGGGGATTAGACCCTCAGTTCACGTTGAGCTCTCTAACGTCGACAACCGAGGCTTTTCGGTGTCTCTGAGATTCCCTTTCTAGAGGAGAGCAGAGTTTTAGTCAGGACGAGACCGAGATATCCAACACACCTTTATCTTCGGTGAGCTGAAACCCGAGTAGAGTAACAGTTGACCCTGGGTATCAAAGTGCAAAGAGAACGTTTTTTTTTTATACAGGACAAGTCAATTTGACGTCACCTCGCCTGATTTTAAGCTAAAGGTAAAGTCTCGGAAAGAGTAATGCTCTGTTATAATGATGATGTCATGCCTATTCACATCCATACTAATACTAATATACTTATACTGTATATACTGTAGATTGATGGCGCTTGGTGGAATCTGCTACACATATTGAATAACACACTTGTACTTTTCCACTGAATTTATTTATAGACCTGACCGGTTTCGCCTTACGGCATTCTCAAAGGTTCACATTGATGTTCTAAAAATTACAATTCGGAAACACTACAATATTTGCATTTTTTCATGTGTGGGTAGTTTTTTAAAAAATTCGGTATACCAGTTAAAAAAAAATTCCCCAAAATGTGGGAAATAATTATAAGTTTGGCCTCACAATTTCTAATGATCAATATAATATATAAAATTGCATTTGAATTATAATGTCAAGGAATAATTTTAAATGTCAAATGAAAATAATAATGTCGAATGGTAATGTCGAATTACAAATGATTAAAGGAAAATTCTATCGAAATGTCAAAATCGACAATAATATACTTATACTAATTAATACTAATTAATATTTAAAATAACTGGCGAAATGTGGGTGCTAGCACCTCTGCCTACCCCTTCGGGGGATACAGGCGTGAGTTTATGTTATGTTACAAATTGTATGTTATGTTAATATTAAAAATGCGCAAGTAACTCTGTCTGTCTGTCTGTCTGAGAAAGGATATAGGCTATGTTTGGTCGCGATAACCGACATCCAAGTGGATGGAGCCGCGGGTAAAAGCTAGTATGTAATAATATCACAGTCAAACAAACTCTTCCGTATACTTTGGGATGATGAAGTTATACACTGTAGCCGCTGAACTGATAATAAATTCAAATCTGTTTGAAGCATTTCATACTTTATTATGTTAACATTCCTCTGAACTAAGTTTATGTTTTGTTTAGACAACACAAATCTCGGTCGATACAATGCAGGAGTGTTAGAAAATGCCAGCGGTTCATTTCGGGTGTAGATATTCCTGGTTTGCTTCATATTATTTGCCCCATGTGCGTAGTTTGACGCCAGCGACATGACAACTGATAATTTATTATTGAAATGATAGCATCTAATAGCGCCTTTTACACGTACAGTCTTTGTAGCGTGGCGGTAGTGAACGCGACTAGTGAACGTGACCGACAAGCTAGTTAAACTAATCCTTAGCGTTATCCAGAATGTTGTGGAATATTTATTTATTTTCGAGGGAAAACCGCATTTGCGTATGACAGAGTGCGTCGCGAGACATCACTCATTCTTAGGGGTGGGCGTCCAGGATTGCGCGGTGGAGTACACGAGCGCACAACCACGTGATTGTAGGAAAAAGAGAAGGAAAGAACGTGCGCTCAGTGCTTTTCTCTGAACTGTCATGCACGCAAAATCGCATCTTTTGTTTCGCGTGGTCTTTCTCTCTCGCGAAAGATATTGTGCACTTTGAACTTCGAAAGATAATCGCGCGCGATTATGCGTAATAGTGTTCTGCCACGCGTTTGCCTCTCGAGAACGCGTGATTACATGGCCGTGTAAAGGATGCTATTATTACTACAATATGATAATTCTAATCGTCGGAATTAGACGTCCGTGAGTTACGAGTCCCGCTTTCCATTGAAGGGTTCTGTCCTTGTTTGACGCTTTAATATTGTTACAAAAACCATACAAATAACTCAAGGCGTAAAAGATCAACGATCTAAATTAACATTCTACTTCTAAATCCATTAATTGTATAAACGACTCAGATATTTCTCCAACCGTTCTCAGATGGATCGCCGTCGAGTTCAGATCTTCAGATAAAAAGATTTGTAATTTATACGGTACATTACACTTTGAGGTTTGGCCGTTTGGACGAAATTTAGACGACCGACCATCCAGAGAGTAATACGTTTGACTACTTAATGTTCCTTAAGCCTTTTGTTTGGCCTTTAATAACCTTTGGGATGAAGGTACTGTTTGTTATCAAAGAAACCGAAACTGCTAAGGCTTACTATATATATTCTTAAAATGTGTTGTACCAACTATTATAGTACCAAACAGCAGACACACTCCTATTTTTTATATAATTATAAAAATAGTTGCAATTGGATAATCTACTGATTAGTCAAATTAGTTACTTTTTACTAAACGTTAAAACGACAAGTTTATGAAAATAGATTTAATATATATGTCATAAAATTGTAATGGACTGCTGAGACGATGTCTCGGGTTCGAGCCCAGGTTTACCATGGCACACACCAATGACTTTTCGATGCTTTTCGAAGTTATGTGAGTATTTATCGCAGGTTTATAAGTGCCCGGTTAATGGCATACGCCACCTATTACATTGGGACCTAAACATAAACTGGCGAAATGTGGGTAGCACCTCTGCCTACCCCTTCGGGGAATACAGGCGTGAGTTTGTGTTATGTTATGTATGTTATAAAATTGAATAGTCAAATCAGCTAGCGGTTGGGTGGATGATTAAAAATAAATAAAAACTATTAAAGAAGAACCGACGCAATTTTAGACGCTCTTTTACTTACCATTCTTAATTTAATAAGCTCGGTTAGATAAATTATTTTAATAATAGGATAATACCCAATTGTCAACTTTTTGAAATTGGGTTAGGTATTATTTTAGTCCCATGAATACAAATATTTGCACTAAGTGGAAGTTGAATTCGCGACTTCAGACTACTCATAGTCGAGTTATTAAAATTCTTATAATATAAGTATATTCGTATTCCGAACTTTATTACTTTTTCTAAGAAGCAACTGCTATTAGATTTTTGCTATATAAAAGGATAACTTTATTACACACGTACAGGGTGAATTCTTACGACGACGTTAATATGATTGATAATGATATTTTGATGAAGGACGAGTTGGTACTGAGAATTGGAGAATGTTGGTGACATGCAGATGGTAGGTACATAAGAGATTATGTGCAGTACTTAATAATGTATGGGGTGAGTGGGACCTCATAAAAAAATTCACACCTTAAACCAGTGAACTGATTTTGATGAAATTTGGTATAGAGATGGATGGGTGTAATAGCTAGTTTATATGTTGTTTATCAATTGTTATGATTTATCTACATATCGTCGGTTGAAAGCAAAGTGTACAAGAATATTAATCGTTCAAAGGAAAAGGGTTCCAAAAGACATAATAAACACTTTATTGAAAAGCGATTTTCTCGTGAACTACCATTGTCGCTTACACCATTTAGCTTTTAGATATAAAACCACAATTCAAAGTAATACAAAAATGTATCGTAAAACCTGGTGGAGGTAAATTCAAGCGAAGATAGATCGCCACCTTAATGTACCTACCATTTTGGCACCATAAATAAAGGCACACAAAAAAATATGATATACGCAGACATCTCTTTTCCAATCATCTGCCCAAACGACATGCCACGTCGATCGCGTGACAATAATTTATGACGTAATAAGAGCCCCTTACGTGGTGACACGTTCACGTGTTGCGTGACGCGTGATGCCCGCACCCACGTCACGCGAAACCATTCTTTGTCATTGTTTTTCATCGTTACAGTTCAATTCTTCAGTGTTGTTAGATCAAAATATATCTCCCATGTCTTCTATGACAGATTCATTCCTGAGTGACTACTTCATGTCAGTGTTTTCACCTATGAGATGGCTCTACGCCATATTATCCAGTCTCAAAAGATTGCAGCGGCAGTGAGGTATCCATCTATGTCATTAGGTGTCCTGCCTTTACTAACACCCTAAAGTATTCCTGCGATGGCAATAAGCCCTGATGTGTGACAGAAAGCCACAATGATAAGCATTTTATCACTTGAATGATTTTTTTATAGCATCTAATATGCTAACTTTTAAGTTCGAAAAACATCGGGAAAAATGAAATGCTCAATTGAGACTTGAACTCGCGACCTTTCCCTTACTAGGGGAATGCTCTTCCAACCGAGCTATTGAGCCACACCTGAATCATTTAGAGTGGTGATGTTCCAACGATATAATTTATCCCATCCTCTTCTATCCTAACCAAACGACATGTTTAGAGTTGAGTGGCATGTTTAATTCGTGCAAACAGTTCATAAAAGTTCGTGACTTCATTAACGTTCACTTCACCTGATCATTTTACTTTAACTTACTTTTGTCAAGTCAAGTCAAGAGATGAGACCGAGAGAGAGACGAGAGTCAAGTTGTGTGGTTACGACTTAACCTGTCACCTCTGCTGCACCGCACCCGAAACCTTGACAAAAGTAAGTTAAAAATTGTTTATCGTGTGAAGTCCCAAACTTTTACAAAAACTATGAGTTTATACTAGAACAACCTCCTTACTTTGTTGCTAGGTGAAATATTGGAATTCTTAATACAGACATAATTTTTTGTGGATCGACTTTCCAAGTAAGAAGAAATTGGCTTACCAGAACGCCCAAGAACGTACGAGGTAGAAGAGAGGGGAAGATAGTGGACCTCAGACTCCAATAGCTAGTTGAGACAACTAGAACCAGGATTAGTCCTGGGATGATGATGATTTTTCGGTATTTCATCATATTTAACTACTTACCAGATAAACCTATTTCCATTCCGCCTAGAAATATATCTATCTAGGTATCTATCAGATAAGAAAATAGGAATGTTATTACAAACTCTTTCGCTTAAACACATAAAAGTACCCAACATTTAGGAAAATATACCCAAAGGAGGGTATGGTTACATTGTAATTCTATGTCAAATATTGATCGTCTGTCGGAGTGTCGAGCCCTTATCAAAATATTGTTTGTTTCAAAGCGCTTTATTCGTTTTCCATTACAGCTATTGTTCCGACATTTGTATTCTGTTATCTTTAGCGTTCGTGTTATCGCGAGAGTAGAGTATAAATGCAAGCTGGATGTTGTACAATGTATAATAATAATGATACATTAGATACACGGCTACATTACATTATTAGAACAATTGTCACACCATGATAATACATCATTTTCTCGATTAAATTCTACACATTCGTACGTGTCTCGATAGCAGAGACAACGCCGCTGTTTAAGTGGATTCCAAGCCTACTGATGTTGCCTGGTAAACTAACATGAAACAAGGAACCATTTCACTATTATATTTACGTAAGTATGTGGTGAAACGGGTTTTGACATCCGTGTCGATCGATATCCCAACCTAATCCTGTGTGGCACGTGTACACGAAGAAAATCATGTCAATAACATAGAAATTACAGCAGGAAGCCAATTCGAACTCGATCTACTTTACGGCACCCATATGTCAAAAATGATCACGATTTCAATTAAAAGAGGGCCAATTTCTCGTAATATTTATCCGTAAAATTTGCCTCAAAAACGATCACGATGTCTTGATCTAGTGTACTTTCTTGAAAATAGTGTTACGAAAAATGGTTTTTGACATTTCATTTCATTGAAAATACAGTTGCATGACCCATAGTTAAAGTATTTCATCTTGTCTTTCCCCAAATTGCTGAAGATTATCATATATTTTGTCCATACAAAAGCAGTTATTCTGAGTGTTGCTGTAAAATACACGCAGACTCTTGAAGAGAACGAACCTTAAGGGTTCAATCCCCTCATTTCCATTTAGCTTCTCGCCATACCCTTAATGGACAATTCTCTATGTGATTCACAAATAATTTGTTCTCAAATATCTACTCCTAGTATTTTATGTCCGTTAGTAATTTTGTGTTAGATATTAGTATTCAGGGACCCACTAGAACGTTTTACAAATAAAATATTACTTTTCTTGAGCCAACTTGAGCAGAGCGATTGTACACCGAAGTTGTAATGGCTCAATTATCTTCAATAAATCCAAGAAGATCTTCAAAAAGTTCTTCTGAATCCAGTTCTGCTATTATCACGTACTCTTTGAGGATTATAATTCCCATCATGTTTATATTTCCGCCTTTTTGAAGCTGTGTAATAAAAATTAATTACCCCTTGCTTTAATGAGGTAGGAAAACAGCGCTCTGAAATTTGCATGCTTGAGGGAATTATTCATGACAAATTTGGAGTTGAACGTGTTGTCTCCAAAAGCAGTGGAATAGGATAACATTCCATCTCTTGTGATACCGACTGTACGTAAGCTACAGTGTCGCCACTTCTATTATAGTTACCGGCATATATTTTAAACCCAGTCATGTCACAAAATGTAAGTAGATACTATTTATGTGCACAGTAGCTGCGGAAGATGTTGTTCCCGCCATCGCACACTGCGAGAATCTCGCAATCTAGCGGGATTTAATTCAAAATATCAAT
Source organism: Eilema sororculum (assembly GCA_914829495.1). Classification (NCBI taxonomy): domain Eukaryota; kingdom Metazoa; phylum Arthropoda; class Insecta; order Lepidoptera; family Erebidae; genus Eilema; species Eilema sororculum. The sequence continues at coordinate 8,369,674 of OU618553.1, read as the reverse complement.
TTTGAGTAATTGATATTGTAGTATTATTTATTTATACCTAAGACCCTCTCTGTTACAGCTACATATAAAAAATTCTTGTTGGTAGGTTGATAGGTAGGTAGATAAAGTGGGTAAATAATAATCGTTGTATATCACAACACAAATAACAACATTAAAGTGGTTACTTCATTTGAGCTTAGTGATTAAATAAACGTACATAATTTTGTTTATTGATTGATTACTGTATTGTGTATATATTTGAAGGTAAGTTAGTGTATTTTATTTGAGAAATAATGGAAACATTGATCTAAAAACATCATTTGAAAGCAGACTTAAAATTTATAATTTTTTGGAGTTGATTTGCACAATCAAAGGTGTATAAAAAAAATTGCTCCGAATATCCCGGTGACTTTCATGTTTTAATTGATGGTCTATACTCTTGACTTTTATGAACAATTGATAGTACCTGCGCTTTTTCGCGCCTTCATACATTTTTCTTCTGATTTCAGAATGACCGCCCAAATTACAAAAAAAAACAAATATTTGATATATGGACCTCTAATGGCAAAAATGAGCGAATTGAAGCTATTATTATTATATAATAGGTAATTATCCTCAAGTACTATTTACGATTTATTCCCGCGAGGTCGAGTCCCATTATGTCGAGTTCCCGCTACGTCTACTTTGAAAACTCTCGCCTTTATTCCCACCTAGTCGAGTCGTTGAAAAAGTCGCTTTGTACAGTCGCTCGCGTTAACACTTTGATTGAAAGGTGTTACCGGAGTTTCTTGTCATTTCTTCTTCGGCTTTACTTAGTCATCTGCGAAGTGGACGGTAGGGTGTGGCATAATTATGTTTGTTTGTTTAAAGGAATAAATGATTTTGACTTTGTCTTTATCAATACTAATAGTTGTTATTTGGAATCATAGACCAATACGGAGGGGGGACACATTAGCGTGTTATCCCAGTAGGTACGAAAGAAATAAAAAATAGAAAATAGAGAGATCGTCATGAGACAGTAGAGTGTTTTCAATAAAAATACAGGGATTGTCCAAAAAATGCAGTGTGAGACCATACTTGGGACTCCATTATCTTCGAGAAAAGGGAGGTAATGGCTATTGGTTTGTAGTTTGATGGACTTGAGCGGTCGTCTTTTTTAGGGGTCTGGTGGACCACCGCTGTCTTCCATAATATCGGGACTACGCCAGAAGAGTAAGACAACCGGAAAAAACGCGTTAAGACCGATGCCATCTCTGGGAGCACACATCTTCAACACTATGGGAGGGATTCCTTATGGCCTGTTCGAGGAGGACGAGGGACGTAAGTGCTAAACGCCCTGAGCGCTGGTGAAAACGGATACCCGGCATACAGCTATCGCACCGCGATGTAGTTGGCGGTTCCTGTCGCTCGTCATCCAAGGTCGAGTTAAACGCGAAGAGTGTGTCCAGAAGATCGCCTTTCTCAATCATTTTCCATGTACAGAGGCGAAAATGCAGGCTTGCAGAATTTCCCTTCGATAACTTTGGGAAGAGACCAGAACGAGTTCCCGAAGGTAGACACTCGAGCCTCTCGCCAATTCTACCGATCTGCTCCGACTTCGCCCATGCTATGTCTCTTTTGAAGGACCTGGAGGCAAAGTTATAATGCTTTCTTAGTACGCTGGTATTTTGGTCCTGTGCGGTCACCGCATTGGCCCAGGCTTGGTAAGCTTCGTAATTCCTGCGACAAGCCGTTTTGGAAGATTGACCAAACCAAGGCCGAAATCTTTTTTTTTTATACCACTTAGGTGGCAGACAAGCACACGGCCCACCTGGTGGAGAGTGCTTACCGTGGCCTATGGACGTATGCAACACCAGGGGCTTTACACTCGTGCTGCCTACCCTGAAGAAACCTTCTAATGCCCCTCTTAATGAACCCCATATTGTAGTCGCTTAGGTAAACCACGGCAGGGAGTTCATTCCGCAGCTTGAGCGTGCGTGGGATGAAGTTCCTTTCATACCGCACGGTCCGCACCGTTTTCGGATGCAGTGTGTGGGGATGAATTTCCTGCCTATGGCGAGCGGTGCGATGATAAAATGTAGCTATGGGCATCATGTCAAATAATTCATATGAGCACAGACCATTATATAGGCGGTAGAAAACACACAGTGAGGCAAAGTCCCTCCTGAGGCTGAGAGGTTCCACATCGCCTGCGAGTATGGGACTGTCGACGTGCCTCAACGCGCGTTTTTGCACCGAGTCGAAAGGATTAAGCTGACGTGCGGGCGCTCTGGCAAAAAGTTGACAGCAGTACTCCATGTGGGGCCGAACCTGCGCCTTATGAAGAAGTCGCTGCCCCGCAGTGAAGTACTGCTTCGCCCTGTTAAGAACTCCAAGTTTCTTTGATGCCAGCTTGACCTTGCCCTCTAAATGACTGCGGTACTGGGCGTCACTTGAAATGTCGACGCTTAGGATCCCGATACTCGGGGCAGTGGTAAGCCGTGTGCCCAGGAATTACGGCGCTACAATAAATGGGACTTTTCTTAGCGGTGAATACACATACTTGTGTCTTGGTGGGGTTAAATTGGACCAGGTTTAGTCGACCTCAATCGGATATTCCCGAGAGATTAGTCTCGATTTCGGATACAAGTTGTTCGCCACTTCTCTCCACCTCGAACTGGAGGATGTTTGCACGGCCCGTGTAACATGCGTCTTCAGTACTGTCGTCCGCATGGCAATGAATGGAGTCATCGGACAGCATGTCATTAATATGCAGCAGAAACAGGGTCGGAGACAACACGGAACCTTGAGGGACACCAGCGTTTATGTCCATGCGGTCCGAGCGGCTGCCGTCCACGACGGCTTGGATGTTTCTGTTGGACATAAAGCTGGAAATCCAATTACGCAGCCCCTCAGGCAGTCCATAAGATGGTAGCTTCACAAGAAGACCTTTGTGCCATACCCGATCGAAGGCCTTTGCTATATCTAGGCTGACCGCTAGTGCCTCACCTTGGCTCTCAATGGCTTGCACCCAACGGTTTGTGAGATACACAAGAAGGTCACCGGTTGAGCGACGCCGGCGGAAGCCGTACTGTCGGTCGCTCAGTATTAATAACACGCTCCATAACCGCTCGAGAGGAGCTAGCGATGGCTAGGGAGGTGATAGCGATAGGCCTGTAATTGGACGGGTCTGTCCTGTCGCCTTTCTTAGGCCAGTCGGCGTGGCGGGCGTTAAAATCGCCAAGTATGACTATCTCTGTGGATGGGATCTGCTGCTGCACGAGGTCTGAGGCCATTTGGATATGCTCCATGAGTCGGTCTGTTTCAGTATCACCGCTGTGGGATCTACAGAGGGACGCGTAGACGCGGGGATGGTCGTGGCTGTCTACACGGAGCCATAGAATGGAGAGATACTACTAATGGAGAGGAACTACCTTCAAGATTGCTGAGGTGACGAGAACTGATATCGTCTCTGACGTACACACACACACACACACTCCAGCATTAGAGAGAAAGGAGTGTTGTAGTCCGTACCCAGGATAGATGAGGTAGGATGTGCCCGCCGGAGACGATATCTTCTCAAGGTGGTGGTGGACAACATTTAGGTTAGTGTGTAATTACAAAAATCCACGGTTGGTGTGGCAGGAGGTGCCCTTGAGTTTTTGCTCTTGCCTCGAGCATTCCTTCGCGCAGTTCCCCCCCCAGAATACGAGAAGCAACCTGGGCGTCCACACTCAGGTGCGTTGTGTAACTTAGTTTTTTGTAACGAGTGATTTTTTAAAGAATGTCATATTTGACGCTGAACGAATAAAAAGAACGAAAACTATGGCCCAAAACTGCTAATTAAACAATATTATTGTAATATTGCTTGAAGAGGTCGTGGTGGCAAAACAAGAAGCCAGATTGAAGTAATACTGCTTTAACAGGTTGTGGTTGTTCGAACGGCGGTAGCCTAGAGGTATGGGTATGGGTGGATTGCTGAGACGAGGTCTCAGGTTCGATCCCAGGTTTACCATGGCACACACCAATGACTTTTCGATGCTTTTCGAAGTTATGTGTGTATTTATCGCAGGTTTATAAGTGCCCGGTTAATGGCAATAGGCTCGCCACCTATTACATTGGGACCTAAACATAAACTGGCGAAATGTGGGTGCTAGCACCTCTACCTACCCCTTCGTGGAATACAGGCGTGAGTTTATGCTATGTATGTTATGGTTGTTCGAACGGCCGCATTAAGATTCAGATAAAATAATAACTACGAGTTAAATAATAAAGCGAGTATTAAGCATTATTTAATGAGCATTCGAGCTATCAGAGCAGCGGTCTAGATAATAGATGCCAATTAAAAGACAAAATGAAGTCCCAAGCATGGTCTCACACTGCATTTTTTTGGAAAATTCCCGATTTTTATTGCAAACACTCTACTATCTCATGACGATCTCTCTATTTTCTTTTTTCTATTTCTTTCGTACCTATTGGGATAACGCGCTATACTTTCAACCCACCGTGTTGGTCTATGATTTCAAATAACAACTACACTGACGGACTCATAAACTGCATCAAAGTAATAGACGACTTTGAAATAAATATTTTAACCAAGTATGCATACTTTCTATACAGATTCAAATTGAAACCTCTAGATTGGTTCGTGAACTTTAAAACAGCGTAGGGTCATATCTTTAAGTTTAAGTTTATGTACTGGAAAGGACCTTAAGACTTTTTTTGAAGAAAAAACAGAAATTTAAGAAAAATTGGTTTAATTAAAAAATTGGTTTTAACAATAGACACAAACTTTATGCAAGGGTTTATTTGTGTTTTAATAAGGTGTATTACCCCCACGTGCCCTTATTACGGATTCTAATCGGTTCCGCATAGATTTTATAAGGGTTTTTAAAAGATCTTGCGGAATATTGTCCCATTCTTCTGAAAGTGCTGTTCTTAGTGTTGCCACTGTCGTGGGCGAAGGGTTTCTCGCATATACAGCTCTTTTTAAATTGTCCCAAACATGCTCGATGGGATTAAGATCCGGGCTGCGTGCTGGCCAATTCATTGTACGTATCCCAACCTCTTCGCAATAATGTTGAACTTGTACAGCTGCATGCGGCCGGGCATTATCCTGCATTAAAGTAAAATTTTCGCCTATGAATCCCATGTAAGGCACCACGTGATCTTCTAATATCTCTGTTATGTAGCGATGTGCTGTCAAACCCCCTCTATTACCGTTTTGACGGACCATGTCTATGAACACAAGTTCTGTTCGCCTGTTCATCGATATGCCACCCCAGACCATACATGAACCGCCTCCAAAAGGAACACGCTCCTCAATGCAACTTTGAGCATATCGCTCCCCACGTCGACGATAGACTCTTCTGCGACCATCTGCACCATATAAACATGTCCTACACTCGTCCGTGAACAATACAGAGGCCCACTGCTCTTCTGTCCAATTCAGGTGATGACGCGCAAATCTTAAGCGAGCTTGTCTGTGAGCTGTAGACAACTTTGGACCATTTGCTGGTCTAAAAGGGGTGATATCCGCTTCCTTTAACCTTCTTCTTATTGTTCGTGCACACACGTTTACTCCACGCACTTCATTAAGCTCGGTTTTGATGTTAACTGACGTGAGGAAACGATTTCGCAGGGAAGTTATAACAATAAATCGGTCATCACGACCTGTGGTTGCTCGAGTTCTGCCTGTACCACGTCTCCTCCTGTAAGAACCTGTCTCTACAAACCTTCTGTATATTCTAGAAACCGTAGGCTGGTTTAAATTTAAATTTCTACCAATCGTTCGTTGATCCAAGCCCTCCCGCACCAATGCTACAATATGTGCCGCTTGTTCGGACGAAGTATCCATATTATGGTTCAAAAACTCTCGATGTGTTAAAAAACTAACCCAACAATTATGCTGGTAACAATAATTCAATTGACAAAACAAAAAAATCAATGAGAATCAATTTAAAACTTTGCTATAAATAACACGCAAATCTGATACTACAAGTAAATTTTCTTTTCCCGGCTATATTCATTTGTTTTACTGCAGTTCTATTTTTAAATTTTTTTTTTTTTTTAAGATTAAGAGCCAGTCTTTCCATATTTATATAATTTAATCTAAAAAGTTTGCATACTTATTATAAAAAATCCTTTTAGAGTAAACCTGAACTTTGATGCAGTTTATGAGTCCGTCAGTGTATTAGTATTGATAAAGACAAAGTCAAAATCATTTATTCCTTTAAACAAACAAATATAATAATTATGCCATACCCTACCGTCCACTTCGCCGATGACTAAGTAAAGCCAAGCCGAAGAAGAAATGACAAGAAACTCCGGTAACACCTTTGAATCGAAGTATTGACGCGGACGACTGTACAATTATTTGTAAAGTCGACGTGGCGGTACTCAAGTCGACTTTGGAATAAAAACTGAGTTTTCAAAGTAGACGTAGCGGGAACTCGACATAATGGGATTCGACCTCGCGGGAACAAATCCTATTTACAGAAGGTGCTAAAAAAGAGATTAAGTTCTTTTTACGTAAGCTATGTGGTAAATTTAATGAAAAATGGACAGCAAGCAATAGACATCGCGAACGCTTTTTAAAAAAGAATTCAACTTGGTTGAAAGAGTGCATAAAATTACCAGAATGTGTTTTAAATGAAATACCATCTACATCTGGCCATGCATCGGGTAGACCTCATAAAAGTTTTGTAGAATGTTGCAGTAAAACCCAAAAACGTAAAGTTCACAATCTCTTATCGTCAACTAGCCCTGAGGAAATTATGATAGCCCATGAGTGTAACCTTCGAAAAGAAGGCAAAAGGAACTCTGCAGTGATCGTGAAAGAACTTTCTATGAGTTCACCCAAAAGAGGTTCTAGCATGAAAAGTGTACGCAAAAGAATAAATACTGAAAGCGTTCAAGACACTGTACGCTAGTACTATTATCTATTCTGTGACACTGTGTCGGCTGATGAAGCATTGAGCATGATGGTAGGCTGATTTATCAGTACATCAATATGAAATTCTACGGCAAAGAATAAATAAATTGGTTAAAAACTTATAGCCGTCTTATGATAAAGTAAAAGAAGTTAAAAAAAAATGTTACCCTTCCAGAAAAACCGTAACAGAATCAACTGCTAATTGTGAGCTGCAATTCGTTTATTTTGCCGATTGGACAGCTATTGGAAGGGGCACAAGAGGCTAGAAACAAAGATACAGGGAATTTTTCACTAGAAAAACATCACGAATAGACACTAATACAGATCTACTTTGTAATACAGATCTTCTTATAACATCAGACCCTTTCATAGCCAGTCGTAGGTGTATAATGAAAAGAAAACGAAGTCCTCTAGACCCTGAGGTCCTGAAATTGCTTTCTGTATCTAATATAAATGAGGCCGAGAGAGGAATCGGTGATTAAAATAACAATATTTATTTATTATATCTATTTATTATAATTTTTTTATTGTTTATTTTTTGTTAAATAAATATTGTTGCATTTTTTATCTCTATTTAAATGTCTTTGCTTATTTAAAAACATCGGTATGGTAATTTTCAAATATATCTTTTATTTAATTCTATCTAGAATTAAATCCCGCTAGAATGCACGATTCCCGCACTGTGCATCGTCGATATGTGTTGACGACGGACACCGTGGTGGTTTAGTGGGTAGTCTGGCCTCCTTCGGAGGCTAGGAGTCCCACACGAAGCCCGCCCCCTGCCCCCGTGGGGGGTGAGCGAAGTGCTTAAACGCATTCCACCACGTAAAAAAAAAAGGTGCTAATGCGGCGGAGGAGCTCAAATCCACTAATCATAGATTATAAAAAAAAACTTTTTTTTTCCTCGGATACCTGCCGGAGGGGGACCTCCGTCTTGCCCCTTCTCGACAAAACCTTATATCGGACTCGAACCGACTAAAACCGCACGCTCTCTGTAGGTCGTCGTGTTAGGCTGAAGGCGAAGTTGTCTTCGACATATACCTCGCACCCCGGCTAACCCAGGGCCATCCTTTACGGTCTGGCATCAGATTATAGCAATCCAATGATTGATGAGAAAGTAATACATAATGACAATAAACATACCACCCATTAAAATTTACTCAATTGACAGCCGTAAACTCGCTGCCTATTAAGTATATGAAATCGAAAACCATACTTAATACAATGTAGATATATTATCATACCTCTGCTTAGCCCTGCTGAGATACCTAGGTACATGTGTGTACAGAATACAAAACTCATCATTAAAGTTTAACATCGTTAATTAATCAACAAATGGGTAGCCGACAGGATATGTGTGCTATGTGGTCCCCCAGCCATTGATGAGAGGTCAATGGCCGCGGAACGGTGCAACAAGGGTAAAATAATCGTATTGCAATGTAAGGTGAATAGGTTCAATTTATGTACTTAGTCAGGTTATAACAGTACCTCTGTAATAACCTTAGACTCCTCACGAAATGAATAAACCTAATACTCGAAAAACATTGGAAAAAATGAAATGCTCAAGTGAGAGAGAGAGAGCGAAAGGTCGTGAGTTCGAGTCTCACTTGAGCATTTCATTATTTCCAATGTTTTTCGAACTTAACAGTTAGCATAATAAATGCTATAAAAAATTCATTCAAACCTAATACTGATTAAAATATTCGTTATTATAACGGTATTCTAGTCAGAAAGAGTATCTAGATAGATATCTAGGTAAGTACCTATACACAAATTATAAGAGAAGTGTCTATATCATAGTATTATCAAAATAATTTTTAAGAAAGCGGCTTTTTAATTATTTCTAATCAGACTCGTTTGATTTGGCTAATGTCTGAAACGGCTAGGTTGATTTTGACGGGACTTTCAGTGACCGACAGTTGATATTATAAGACATGACATTATTTTATTTTAGAATCATAATTAAGGTAACATGCAGTAAAAACCTAGATCTACTACTATGTGATCAGCCCTTCTGCGTCGGGCCATTTCACCCAATTCCGCTATGACGTCTGTCATACATGTTCATATGGCAACCGGGACCGACGGTTTAACGTGCTCTCCGAGGCACGACCAGACCAATGCAAATACTCATGTTCATGCATACAAATATTTGCACTGAGCGGGGAACATCGAAGTCGCGCCTCCTACGTAGCGGTTACCGCTACGCCACAGAGTCTGAGTAAGTAAAGAATTTAGATCTAAGTCAATGTGGAACAAATAACCGGCAAATATTATTTAAGTTTTGCTTTTCGTAATTAGACTTGTAGCTGACCCCAACTGAGCTAAGAAAACCTTTTTAATATAAAGGACACGTCAATTTGACTTCACCTCGCCTGATGGTAAGCTAAAGCAAAGTCTTGGAAAGAGGGTCACAATCGCAAACATGTACAGCACTCAGCTTGACGGCCTCATCAGATGCCTTTTCACGCCCCGTTTAAAGGACCCAGGACTGTAGGAAGAAGGAAACACGTGAGCTGGCACGGAGTACCAGGACTTAATGGTGCGGCATAGGAATGAATCACCGAACCACTTGGTTCTTGAAGGTATATTTTGCACCGCAGAATCAAGAAGTAGTAAGCTCAGAGAATGACGGATTTACTATTAATTACAAGGCGTAACAAAAATAGAAATAACAAAAGATTGCTTAATAATTCTGGAGTGTCAGTGAAAAGTGATTTATCTCGAAAATCATAGTTTTGAGAAAATCCAGTTTAAAGTTTACAAAAATTGTCACTCATTTTACAGTGAACTAAAATAAAAACATGCTACTGCTATTAATATACACAATAATAGCGAAGGTTTTTATGGCCGAATTTGAGGATTTATATGTATAGTTTTTTTTTTAATTTATGAAAATATACAGTTATATCATTAAACACATCAAACATTTATTAAACAATTTTGTGACCATTAATACAAATTAACTTGACTTACTTTACACACTGTCTATAGGTTTCATGACAAATGGTACAAGTTTTTTACATTCTAGTGTTGTGCTCTAGACAAATAGAAAGTGTTGAAATAAATATTATTCATTCAAGTAATAGTGAGTTGTATTGAGCGTTTAATTATAAATTTGTCAGAAAAAACACATTCATATCATTATACACCTCTAGAGTCTGTAAAAATATGATGTGTACTTTGATACAAAGTGTGGTTAAGATGATACAACTGAACATATCAGCGTGTATATTGATATTACTTAAGTATATAGGTAGTACTACTAGTGAAATAATATGTTCTATGTTACCCAGTTGCGAAGAATCGTTGAAAGCTACTAGTAATGATGTACAATCAATCAATCAATCAATCAATCAACTAGCCCACCGCTGTCCACTGCTGGACATAGGCCTGTCCCAATGTGCGCCATTTCATCCAATCCTCCACCTTCCGCTTCCGTCTATCCCAACCACCTTTTTCAGGTTGTCAGTCCATCTGGCTAGGGGGTGTCCTACCTTGCGTTTGCCTTCTCTCGGTCTCCACTTTAGGACTCGTCTGCTCTAACGGCCATCGGTCCTTCGACAGATGTGGCCAGCCCATTGCCACTTGAGCTTGCTTATTCTGCGAGATATGTCGGTAACTTTGGTTCTGTGTCGGATGACCTCATTTCGAATTCTATCCTTCAAATAACTCCAAGCGTAGCTTGCTCCATAGCCCGCTGCGCGACTTTGAGGTTATAGACTAGCCCTACCGTCAAAATACAAAAGTGTCCACGTTTCGGCACCGTAAGTCATAACAGGTAGGACGCACTGGTCAAAGACCTTTGTTTTCAGGCAATGCGGTAGGGGAGAAGAGAAGACTCGACGTAGTTTGCGAAATACTGCCCAACCCAGTTGGATAATTCTGGCTAGTTCTTTCTTGAAGTTTTTTTATTTATTTTATTTATTTATTTATTTTATATAATATATTTAGATACATCACCCTTAGAGTACAAACCAATACGGCAACGATCTTACCATTTTTATACAATTCAATCGTACGTTGTTTTTACCGAGCTGGATTACCTGGCCCAGGTATACATATTTTTTCTTCGTGAAACTTCGTGCGTCGCCCCTTCGATGGCAATCGGTTTCGGTGCAACATGTTCGTTGAAAATTATCTTGGTTTTATCCAAGTTTCCACCGAAGGCCGATGCGTCGAGAAAATCATATATACAAACATGGCACAAATCCCTTCATTCCAAGCTACCAGCCTTTGGCCTGCCTCCCGGACTGTGCAAATGGGTTGCAAGCTTACTGCAGGGGCACCGTATTCACGTCCTTTGTGACGGACGAGCTTCGGAGTTCTTGCAGGTAAATGCTGGCTTGACGCAGGGTTCTGTCTTATCTCCCACTCTCTTTCTTCTGCATATCAATGACATGCTTTCTAACGGTAGCATTCATTGCTATGCAGACGAAAGCAGCTTTACACGGGAGTTATTACGCATGTACTGTGGCCAAGCCGTCTGATATCGCGGAAAAAAGGCAGCTGCTTGTCACTGAGCTGGAACGGATCCTGTTCTCTAGAGAACCTGTTCGACTTCAATGCCAAGAAGACGCAGGCATTTGCGTTTACAGCAAAGGTATCTCCTTTTCTTCCCCTTCCCACTCTTCAGAGCACGCCACTGCCACTGCACGATAACCTCAATTTCCTCGGTATGGATGTTCGCTGCAAACTGAATAACAAAAGCTATATCGAGAGCATCATCAAAACAGCCTCGCGTAAACTCGGAGTCCTGAGCAGAGTGAGAAATTTTTTCACGCTGGAGCATCGGTGTCTTCTGTACAAGACTCAAATTCTTTCCTGCGTGGAATACTGCTCGCATCTTTGGGATGGCTCCGCAAAGTACAACTTACTATATGCTCTCGAGCGACGGGTTGCAGCGACGTGCGGTCCGCATTACTGGGAATCCTGAGGTAACGAACACCATCGAGCCTTTGCAGATGAGTAGAGATGTTGCGTCTTTGGCAGTATTCTAACTTTACTTAACTTCTAGAACCAAGCGTTTCAGTAACTCATTCCTATGCCGCACCATTAAGACCTGGAATTCCCTGCCAGTTCACGTGTTTCCTTCCTTCCTTCCTTCTTCCTACAGTCCCGGGTCCTTTAAGTGAAAAGGCATCTGATGAGGCCGTCAAGCTGAGTGCCACTACTGTTGACACGATACATGGTTACGATGGTGACCCTCTTTCCGAGACTTTGCCCTTAGCTTACCATCAGGCAAGGTGAAGTCAAAATGACGTGTCCCTTATAAAAAAAGCTTATGATCTTTATAATTGTATGCTACATTAATTTACTTTACTTAAATAGCATTATTATTTTAATTTGCATAAAACTTGTATCAAATACTAATAAAATAATTCTAATAAAAATATTACGTATTTTGTGTATAATGATACAACTTACGTCGACTTACTTACTTACGTCGAAGCGAGACTGGCGAGTCGGTCGCATCACTAAACAACGTTATTCCTCTTTCACTTGGGTATTCCTTCTTGTATCATAATATTACCATCTCGTTCACATAGTTCAACGCGGGAAGGGGATCGCGGGAGGTGTTCGCTGAGGATTTGTATTACTTTTCACTTAATTTTAGATGATGAAAATATTTGAATAAGCTTGTGTTTTTGGTACAACTATAATTGTATTATTTGACACATAAACCGACATTATGTTTATATTAATACTAATTTAGTTATATCACTCGACACACTTAACGATTGTAATAATATCATGGTGTTAATTGATTCTCTAAGAATTGTATCATTTTACACATAACTTTATTAAAATTTATTTATTTTTTTACGTCATAAATATAATTGTATCACTTTTCACGAACGAATGTAGGAGTAAATTTAAAATGTATATTAATAGAAGTGTACTTATATTACAATGCACTAATTCTAATCTATACATCTACATTGTGTTAAACTCGTTAATTCAATTTGTATCATTATACAATACAGAAAACACAAACATTGTTCAGTTCAATTTGATATGATTTTAAAAGTATTATTTTACACAATTGAAATGGTAAAAAAACGTTTAGTTATATCATTATGCACCAAATCAGCTCGCTCATTTTAAACCCTAGAGATACGGGGATAAGTCAAAGATAGATATTTTTTTATAGATCTTCTATATGACAAAATATAATAAGTAATATAACTCGAGATGTATCACTTTTCACTGACGCTCCAGAATTAATGTTCGCTCACAAACTAAGAAAAAAGGTAGGTAGATAGGCTCGTAAATCTATCAAAAAACTTAATGTAAAGCTACAAAGGTTTTTACTGCTACGTAGAAAGTAGTGGCTAGTGGAGTGACACACAAGTGGGCAATAAAATTGTAATTATATGTAAAAGGGCGTAACTAATGCCAACACTTGGAAGCACCAAAATAAATAATATACAGGTGGTATCGTTAATTGAAGTTACTAATAACGTTCACCTGACAGTAAATAATGGGAATACTTATGTCTAAACCACCTATTTATCTTTTGTAAGTACTAATTTTAAAGCTATTAAGTACACGCATTATGAATAGAACTGGGTTTAGCGAGTGATACAATATGATTTTTTTTTATCCAGACACATTTTTATAGTACCTAAATCTAGAAACTAATTTTAAAAAATATAATATACATTAAATATATTAAATAATATTATTACATATACAGTGTTTTGCTTAACTCCAAGTTGGTCTTATGCGTACACGATATTCTGCGTAAGTTGTGTTTTGCGAATTAAGTGTTTTGCGTAAGTGTGTTTTTTTGCGTATCTGATATTATGCGTCAAACGAATTGAAATATGTAGCTACTAATGACGGGTTGTACAATTTCAATTCCAATCAAATGTTCAATACGATGAAATGGAATTGTAGTTTACATAAAATAATAAAAAATTATATGTATCTCATTCGTTTTAGAAAACTGTCATTATGAACAAAATTCCTTGGTTTGTGAGAATATCAAAGATTTTGCTCAATTTTTTTTTTTTTTTATATACATGTCAATTTGACTTTACCTCGTCTGAGCTTCTGTTAAGCCTAAGCTGAAAACAAAGTCTCAGGAATGAGGGTCACCATTACAAACACGTACCATGTTACAATGGTAGCACCCAGCTACTTAAAGAAAGAAAGAAAGAAAATATTTTTTATTTCGCTTGGCAGTACTTAGACATATCATGCAACATAATATAATTCCTAACTTTAATTGTAACATACAAGTCTACATAATACTTAGGATACACTTAACTCTAGGAACCGTGAAATTGCCACACACTGCCAAGTAGAAATAAACGGCCGCCTCTCAGCTTAATGCTGTCCGCGTTGTAGTGCAGGCGGACAGTGCTGGTTTTCAGAGACGGCCGGACAGCGGGTGCGACATATTTTTTCTTATCTATTTTTTGAGACAAAAAGAAGTGTCAAAAACCACAAATCAGTGCGACATTCAATGGCAGCAATACTAAAAATACTTCTATAACTATTGGCATAATATTGCTTCCCAATTTTACAAGTTATCTCTGATGGATGACCAAAGATCACCACCCTGTATATCCGTCTCCCGGGCATGTCTACACCGTCGATCCCACTTAATACAGGTGATTAATACGTAGTAATGGGACAGCGGAAATAATAAAGCTTAGACGATACACATCTGATCAAGTTAGGCAGCACTAAATATGCCGAATACGTAATTAGAGCGCGTTCGTGCTGTGCCGTGTTTGACCAAACTTAATTTAATTACTGATTGTCTTAAGGTCAGGGTTTTTAATTATAGGTTTATGTATTCCTGAAAACAATTTTAGGCACGATTTTCTGAATAATTAGGTGTTGCTTTAATCTGCAAAGGCTATGTTTGTTGTAACAGCACTATAGAATTTAAAAAAATACGACTCGCCTTATCCATATCCATAGGTACTAATATTATAAATGTGAAAGTAACTCTGTCTGTCTGTCTGTAAGTTACGCTTTCACACCTAAGCCACTGAACCGATTTTGATGAATTTTGGTGTAGGTGTAGATTAGACCATGAGAAAGGACATAGGCTATGGTCGCGATAACCGACATCCACGCGGGTGGAGCCGCGGGCAATAGCTAGTAAGAGATGAAGTATCCGAGAAGTTTTACTCTACGAGTTGTTGACTAGTTGACTTGGGTCTCCTATATCCCTTATCACCCAAACTGGTAAACTGCTGGTAGACGAACGAGATTCTGACGCAGGCTTCCCTAAAAAATTCGCTTTACCTAATCCAGCTTTTGAATAACTGAAGCATGTGAATAAAAAAAGTTTTGAAGATTTTAATTTTTCCACCTTTCTTAAACACACAACACTAGTCAAAATATTTCATATCAATTTCACTATAATGTCTAAAATATACACTGACGGACTCATAAACTGCATCAAAGTAATAGACGACTTTGAAATAAATATTTTAACCAAGTATGCATACTTTCTATACAGATTTAAATTGAAACCTCTAGATTGGTTCGTGAACTTTAAAACAGCGTACGGTCATATCTTTAAGTTTAAGTTTATGTACTGGAAAGGACCTTAAGACTTTTTTTGAAGAAAAAACAGAAATTTAAGAAAAATTGGTTTAATTAAAAAATTGGTTTTAACAATAGACACAAACTTTATGCAAGGGTTTATTTGTGTTTTAATAAGGTGTATTACCCCCACGTGCCCTTATTACGGATTCTAATCGGTTCCGCATAGATTTTATAAGGGTTTTTAAAAGATCTTGCGGAATATTGTCCCATTCTTCTGAAAGTGCTGTTCTTAGTGCTGCCACTGTCGTGGGCGAAGGGTTTCTCGCATATACAGCTCTTTTTAAATTGTCACAAACATGCTCGATGGGATTAAGATCCGGGCTGCGTGCTGGCCAATTCATTGTACGTATCCCAACCTCTTCGCAATAATGTTGAACTTGTGCAGCTGCATGCGGCCGGGCATTATCCTGCATTAAAGTAAAATTTTCGCCTATGAATCCCATGTAAGGCACCACGTGATCTTCTAATATCTCTGTTATGTAGCGATGTGCTGTCAAACCCCCTCTATTACCGTTTTGACGGACCATGTCTATGAACACAAGTTCTGTTCGCCCGTTCATCGATATGCCACCCTAGACCATACATGAACCGCCTCCAAAAGGAACACGCTCCTCAATGCAACTTTGAGCATATCGCTCCCCACGTCGACGATAGACTCTTCTGCGACCATCTGCACCATATAAACATGTCCTACACTCGTCCGTGAACAATACAGAGGCCCACTGCTCTTCTGTCCAATTCAGGTGATGACGCGCAAATCTTAAGCGAGCTTGTCTGTGAGCTGTAGACAACTTTGGACCATTTGCTGGTCTAAAAGGGGTGATATCCGCTTCCTTTAACCTTCTTCTTATTGTTCGTGCACACACGTTTACTCCACGCGCTTCATTAAGCTCGGTTTTGATGTTAACTGACGTGAGGAAACGATTTCGCAGGGAAGTTATAACAATAAATCGGTCATCACGACCTGTGGTTGCTCGAGTTCTGCCTGTACCACGTCTCCTCCTGTAAGAACCTGTCTCTACAAACCTTCTGTATATTCTAGAAACCGTAGACTGGTTTAAATTTAAATTTCTACCAATCGTTCGTTGATCCAAGCCCTCCCGCACCAATGCTACAATTTGTGCCGCTTGTTCGGACGAAGTATCCATATTATGGTTCAAAAACTCTCGATGTGTTAAAAAACTAACCCAACAATTATGCTGGTAACAATAATTCAATTGACAAAACAAAAAAAATCAATGAGAATCAATTTAAAACTTTGCTTTATATAACACGCAAATCTGATACTACAAATAAATTTTCTTTTCCCGGCTATATTCATTTGTTTTACTGCAGTTCTATTTTTAAATTTAATTTTTTTTTAAGATTAAGAGCCAGTCTTTCCATATTTATATAATTTAATCTAAAAAGTTTGCATACTTATTATAAAAAATCCTTTTAGAGTAAACCTGAACTTTGATGCAGTTTATGAGTCCGTCAGTGTAGTTAAATACACCCTTATCCATCCATGGCCAATGTTACGGGTCGTAAAAGATGGGCGGGCGTTAAGCGGGTGATTGCTGTTTTAGCAATTCATACGACACTGCACGGAGCAGCTACTTGATTGCTTCATCGTTCATTCACAGCTCTTAAAATATATTTATATCAGCTTCTTGGATAGTCGTAAAGCTAGAATTGTTATTGCCACCAGAATTGAGATGCTATTGAAGTTGCTGATATAGAATGTGCTTACTGGATCACGTATGTGCTGGAACTAGGCATCACAATCGATGATATCGCAGGCCATCTTATAAACTCGAGCCTTTGCAGATGCGTAGAGATGTTGCGTCTTTGGCAGTATTCTACCGTCTCTACCATGGTGAATGTTCTGACGAGCTCTTCCAATTAGTCCCACCCTCTCCTTTCCTACACAGGACGACACGTGCAGGGCTAAGATGCCATCCATATACGGTGCAGAGTATACCAGCTAGAACCAAGCGTATCAGCGACTCATTCCTATGCCGCACCATTAAGACCTGGAACTCCCTGCCAGCTCACATGTTTCCTTCTTCCTACAGTCCCGGGTCCTTTAAGCGGGGTGTGAAAAGGCATCTAACGAGGCCGTCAAGCTGAGTGCCACCACTGTTAACATGGTACATGTTTCCGATGGTGACCCTCTTTCCGAGACTTTGCCTTTAGCTTAACATCAGGCGAGGTGAAGTCAAATTGACATGTCCTATATAAAAAAAAACTAACTAACTAGAGGTTTGTTAGAAGGGATATTCTGATCTGTAATCTGGATCTGGACTGTTATCACAGAAATAGTCAGGAATCTGGAATAGTCCTTTTATAAAGAGATCCGGTTCTTAGCATTCCATGGATTCACCGTGCGGTCGCCGGGTCCATGGCGTGGTACAGAGAGGAACACTGTGACGGCGCCTGGGACTTGCGACCCAGGTGTAGGCTTAGGGTGGCCACCTTGTGATGCATCAGCGCTCACCTCCACCGTCAGTCGTGTTCCCCCTTCTACCTATCCAAATTTGGTAAGATCCTATCAACGCCGTTTTAGATATTCGTTTGAGTAAAGAGCTTACTGAAGCTCTTGGCAATCCGAGGTCTTTAAATAAGTTATACAGGGATTTAGCTGGAATTCCCCTTGCTCCTACTTCCACGGCGTAGAGTTTAACCACATAGCCATTTTTGGTTAACTCGTTGGTCAGGTCAAAGTATTTGTTTATTTTTATAGCATGGTCTTTAGGTATGTTAGTTTCCCACGGTACTGTGAGTTCTACTAGTAATGCACGCTTTTGCTGTTTTGAAAATAGGAATATATCGGGTCTGGATGACGAGGCACAAACATCCTCCGGTATTTTTTAGTGTTTCTCATACGAATCTGCGAGTAATTTCCAATCAGCGGCTGCTATCAAAATTGAGTACGGCTTTTGATTTGTCTTTTTTGAGCAGCCTTCCTTTACAAACGCGACGTCATTTCTTTGGTTTGTGGTTAAACCCTTTTTCGCTCTAGCTACCGCCAAACTTACCGCCTCACGTACGATTTCTAATACCTTATCATGTCGGCGCGAGTAATGACCCCGGTCTAATAGCGTCCTACAACCCACCAGTAGGTGCCTAGCAGTACCAATTGCTTCACCACATGAGTTACATGTTTTATCTCCTTCCTTTCCGTTCCTATGAGTTGCGGGTATGGGATCAGTATAATATGCGGGTGGAACATTGGGCAAGAGCTAAATTAGCTAGTTTAAGTATTGTGAAGTAAGTATATGGTACAAACTTACAAATTTCTATTCATATATCTTGAACGTCCTCTATACGCGCAGTGCACGTTTCTTGGATGTATGTTCAAGATAGCACGGGGTGTTACTGCGGTGCATGAGCTCAAATTCACCAAGCATAGATTATTACAAAACAATCTGCGCGTGCCAGGGCCTTTTATATCTTGCGATTTAGGTCGTTTTTTTTTTTTTTACCTGCGGAAATCCCCTCGGATACCCCCCCTGCCGGAGCCGGAAGGGGAGGTTATGTCGGACTCGAACCGACTAAAACCGCACGCTGACTGTGGGTCTTGGTGCTAGGCCGGAGGTGAGGTTGACATAGACATATCCCTCGCACCCCGGCTGACCCAGGGCCATCCCTTACGGTCTGGCCCTCCTCAGGAGGGGGGACAACGGTGTCCCCAACTCGCCCCCGGAATGGGGAGGCGCGCTATTCAGCGTGGCCTGTTTCTGCTGGGGTGACAGGCGGCTCCACCCGTCACCCCCAGGCCCGCATTCATGGGGGACGGAGGTCGGTCAGTGCCCTCCGACGCCCGAGTTGCCTGCGCGCGCGGGCGGCGCGATCCGCGAGTCTTTCTCGCTCGCGCCGCTTCTCCCGCTCCGCCGTCTCCTTCACGACCATTACCTGCTCGCTGAAGGAGACGCCGGCCGCCCACGCGTCCGCGCAGCGGACCATGCGATTTAGGTCCAAGATATATGTATCTAGCTATAACGTTATTAGAAAATCTCAAAATAGGCGGTTTTTGGAAGTTAAGTACTTAGGCAAAAAAAATTAAAATAGTTAAAGGACATGACTATGACGAAGGGAGTGACTAAGGCGAATGAGAGAAGACATTGTTGCATTCCGAGACTTTGTCTTTAGCTTACCATCAGGTGAGGTGAAGTCAAATTGACGTGACGAAAAGTCACCCTAATAGTAGTGAAATATTGTTTTTACGGCAACAGCAGGGACCGGATCAATTAGCTGTGACCTGCGGGGCACTCACGCGAACGACGTGGGACAACATAAACGTCAAGCCACTCTCCTCACACAAACATTTGGCCTTAGTTGGAGCTTTAGGTGAATACTAATAATGTGTGAAACATTTTAGTATGTTACTAGTACCTAATTACAAAAAAAAACTGTGCGGGTAATATTTTAGTAACGTTTTAAAATGTTTTTGTGTTGTTTTTCGTGTGAATTGTTATATAATATTGTAAAAAACATTATTTTAATTAAATTATAACCAGTGTATGATTTGAAATTGACATGGTCATTTGCATTCATAGTAAAACACTCGCCGGGATATTTACCATGTATTTATTTTTCTTCGAGGATCCGATATTTTGGCGCTGTTTCAAGCGCCATGATCACGGATGCACTAATGATGACCGCCGAGTTAGTTGTTATTGGGCAGACCGTATCGGTCTACCCTCTTCCGCACTCGTTTGTGACGCGCGTCGTCCCTACCATTGTCCGCGTTCTCGCACTGCACTCGAACACGTTCGCGACACACACAATCGACTCGCATGGGTTTTGGACGTGTAATTTGTTCAGGTTTTGTGAACATACGAATCACTGGATGCCAGACACCTCCTCGAAGAAAAATAAATACATGGTAAATATCCCGGCAAGTGTTTTACTATGAAAATTATAACCAGGTTAGGCAGAAATAACTTGGCCACGATTTTTCTTGCTTAAACTGGACAGAGACTGCGACGAGACAGACCTGCGCCAAATTCAAACTTTTAGGGGTTAAAAGTCAAAATCCAAAAAATCATAGAAAGGAGGAGTTGTAGGAGAGAAAGAATACTGGGATCCAAAGAGCAAGCAAGACGTCACCGAAAAAATTAAGGTTTATTTTCATAAAGATTAGGTACTGACGAAATTGTTATGTATCACGAAATGTTACATCGGGATATAGTACTTAAGTATTTGGTCTTATAGTGCTTAAGGCGTTTGGTCTGTATGGTGCATGAAAAACATACAAAGTTATATACGTACCTACATACATAGGCTGATAAACAAATTATCAGTTCTTTGCGTTGCGCAGTCTGGTAAAAAACAACAAGCTATATTTTAAAGTTTATAGAAATTTAGGTCTAGGTGAAAAACTTTGTTAACGCTCACGTTTATGGTTGCGGGAAAAAAGTTCAAGCATAAATCAAAGAAATCGGTCTACAGAGACATATTTCATCACAGTCATTGTGTAAAAATTTCTTTAGTAATTTTCATCTTTATGGTTTTATAAAAATCCCTGGACGGCCATGACAAAAAAATCAAACAATTTACGCCTTCAAAAAGTTTAGGAAATTGAATATCGAGTCCAAGTAAAAAGCGAATGGAAAAATAATTAATAACCTGTAGGTAATTCTCGTAATTACTAGCAGTACCTAACACTCAATTAATTAGTGGGTAGGTACAATCAGCATCAGAAAGATGTTGACGTACAAAGTGCTCAAAATGATTTAATTTCGTTATTCACCCCCTTCCAGTTGACTGATTGTTCTGATTTTTGGTACACACCTTTAGTTTTGAGAGTAATACCATTTAAATCAATAAAACAGTTTGATTTGCTCCGAGAATCAATCATTTTGAGACTTCGTCGTCAAGATATATATGACGCTGACTGTACTAGTTGCTGTAGGTACTTATCTCCGTAATTTGGGCGAGTGACAGACGCCTGGTTGTACTTGTATCCCGGAGTTTCATCCGGTGTACCCGATTGTACCTATTATATTAGGCGGCCACTCATAATATCTTGCTTTCTACTTAGGTAATATTTAGTCTAATATAGGTACTTCATTTGAGCTTTCAAATGCAAAAGGAGTCTTCCAAAACGTATAAGAGTGGTTTTAGAAATAAGAACGTTTATGCAAACCCTTTCAGCTTTATTAAGTAGGGAAGTACTTAAATTGCATTGTAGTTTATAGTGTAATAGCACTAGCTTTTGCCCGCGGCTCCGCCCGCGTGGATGTCGGTTATCGCGACCAAACATAGCCTATGTCCTTTCTCAAGGTCTAACCTATCTCTATACCAAATTTCATCAAAATCGGTTCAGTGGTTTAGGGGTGAAAGCGTAACATACAGACAGACAGACAGACAGAGTTACTTTCGTATTTATAATATTAGTATGGATTTAGTTATTGGTAAATAAAGATGAGAATAGACTCAATGTAAACAATTCTTTATCCAGTCAAAATAAACAAAATGAAATGATAAGCTTGCGAAAATTCGCATAGAGCTGAAATTTGGTGTGGGTCTTAAATAAACCATAATGTCAAAAATATCAAAAGTCTCCATCGATTGGACTTCTGCAATTTATTTTTAAATTCAAAGTGAAAGATCAAAAATTTTTGATACTCGCATTTTTTCTTGAACAGCAACTCTTATCGCAAAATTTGGTTGGACAAATTCAATTACCTACAAAATTGTTCTTAATCTTTTTTTGTACGGATCACCATTTCGGAAATATCACGATTTCAAAATAGGTATACTTATACAAAATTATTTATTCCATCGAATAATTCATCAACCCAAAGTAGGCTCTGCGTTGATGAATCATTGATGAATGAAATCCTTTCATAATGAATGTCAGCAACATGAAAAGCATCTGCTAAAATTTAGGCAAGCTGCCAAAATTTCAAGTTTACAGGACCAGCGGTTTAGGCTCTGCGTTGATGAATCAAGTAATTTTGAATATGGTAGATGACTTCTTCCTATTTTGAAATGGTAATTCGTACGAAAAAATATAAAATCCTTACTATTTTGTAGGCAATTACGCGATCTACAACTTAGTCTAACCAACTTTTGAAATAAGAATTAAACTTAAAACTTTGACCTTTGACCTTGAAAAAAAAATGCAGAAGTCCAATCGATGGGGACTTTTATATTTCTTATATTAAATAGTGTATTTAAGACCTCCACCAATTTTCATCTCTATGCGAAAATTCGCAAAGAACTGAAAGCTTGCATAAATATGCAAGCTCAAAGGACAACCCCAACTCTCATACAATCTTGGGCCCGCTTGTACAGGGTTGAAAATTAGGCAATATTTAGACCATCTAAGGACATTTTGTTTGCCTAATTTTCACGACGATTCACAATGGCCAAGTTTGTTAAATCGAGCATTGTTCATAGGTTTTTAGGTTATGTTGTAATACATAATGCGGTCAAACAGCGTCTTATGTTGTGTTGTGTGTGATAGCTACACAAGTTATTCGCGTATCGCTTTTATTTGTAAGTAGGTTAGCAGGTTTTATTAGTATAGAAAAGGGCAGGTCATTAATATTTTTAGTCATTAAGGGCCCAGATTGCGTAGACGCGACATCGATTTCGAGCGACCGCAGCGCTACTGTTTACTGAAACAACCGACGGGGCGGGTGAATGACCAGAAAGAGCGCGATTTTCAAAATGTTTTGCGAGAAACGTTCCACGTTGAGTTATTATTATTAAATTGTTATTGAAGTTGAATATTTACAGCATAACAAAAATGTTGAATTATTGGAAATAAACAACGACTGTAAAATATTCTAAGAGTAGTTTTTCGTTATAAAATGATCGTAATTACTAGATTAATAGGAGTAGTTGAGACACAATTTTTATGTTTTTCTATTTATAATAAACAATCAAGAGCAGGTCCGGACTGACCTTTTTGTATTCTACTTACCTAAAATTCCAATTATGTATTTATTTGTAATTTTACTACCAAAGTTTATTCTATTTCGTAAAATATTCATTGAATAAAATAATTGCAAATTCAGTAGGAAGTACGGTCGAAATAACATCGAGCCTTTCCTCGCTAGTGTTTATCTCTACGCAAGGTAATGTGCCTATTGCGTAAACTCAAATACTTACCTACTTTTTGTTTACGATCACCTCGGTATCTAAAAAATCTACTAAGGTTTTACAAAAAAAATGTCAATAAATGAAACACAAGTATAAAAATGATTCATATAATTTAAAAGTAAGTAAACAATAACAAATATGAGTCGCCATCCAAAAAGCGTGCTAGGGTTGTACAAAAAATTAGTTATACCCCGTCCATCATATTATTGTATTTTAGACAGATGGAAGTAGTGATTGCATGAAAATTTAAAATATCGACAAAGTTAAAAACCTCGAATAAAAAAAATATTTATTATCGATAAATGAAAATATTATGATAAATGTATGTGGAATTATAATCTATTGTCTTTCTGTACAGTAGACATTTCGTGTCTATATCTACAATTTACAAATGTATTGTAAAACGATTGTGGGCCATAACGCACACGCTAGTCTCCAAAACAAAACAGCCGACTTCTAGAAGAATATTCCAACATGCTGATTTCCTGGTATTTATTGAAGAGTTCCGTGATCTGTCTCTGAAACCCATCATCTGATATTTATACAATTTAAATGGGACCATTTTGGAATAAACCTCTTTCAAATCAAAAAGAATTTTGACAATCCGTCTACATATGACGGAGTTATAAAAATAATTTTTCCGTAAAAATCATATAAATATTAAAAATTATAAACATCCAAATTGGTGTATAGAAATCGGTAAAAAACCACCAGTTTTGCAATATTTTTTAGAATAATTATTTTCTGTATTCGATATCGATTGTGACATTTTCAAGTTATTATAATAAAAACAGTCGATGGACTAACTACATCCCTAAAATTGCTTTCTGGTTGACGTGACGTTGTCAATGAAAAATGACGTATTGGCACCTAATTTTTGTTAGGATTTTCAGGTGTTGACGCTAGAACAAAGTTATACCGACCACTGTCAGTGAGCTGTCTAAAATACAATAATATAATGGACGGAGTATAATAAATGAAACACAAGTTTATAAATTATTAATATACCATTTAAAAGTAAGTAAACAATAACAAAATATGAGTTCAAAATTCTAATGTTTTTTTTTTCATTTTAACGATTACTGATCAAATTCTGATTTCTGCTAATTTGAATATAAAATCAATTGCTATTGCAAAACCTATCAGAATGAAAATGTTACCAGCTGCCCGATTCACGTAATAAAAACCGTAGCGTAGGGACTTAAAAATGTCACTTCGTTTTTGCCAATTAAGCCCTTTTAACCGACTTAAAAAAGAAGAAGATTCTCAATTCGCTGTATTTTTGAACCGATTTTGATAATTCTTTACACCAGGTAACTCTTCAAAATCGTATAGGAATTGTATAGTAATTGAGCTATTGGAAGATTTATGACAATCCAAGATTAGATAAGTAAGTGCGTTTGAAACAGAAAACCAAAAGGCGATTTCTAAGTTTCTAAGTTAAAACGACTTTTGGACTGCCGTGAATCGACCGGCTGGGTAGTTAAGTTACCTCAGTCTCTTTCTAAATCATTAGGCGTTCTTCTCTTTAAAAACACGTGAAGTTCTTTCTTTCCTCTTTCATAGCCTCTATGATAATGGGCGCGTCACGAATGGGCATGCTTCGTGACTGCCGAGGATCAACTAATTCTGGAGGTAGGCAATCGTAATAAAACTGAACTAATTTCATCTCCATTTTCTCCTTCCAAAATTTGTCGTCCTTTTCTATAATATAAACTTTCATAGGTACAGTAGCACCAAACCAGATGCCAAGCATGCATACGTTTCTTGTAATAATATGTAGCTGTCCCTGAATTTGGAAATACCAGTTATGATTTTTATTTATGACATAACCCTTGGAAGCCTTGTCCTTAACCCAAAAGGTATGTTTGGCCATTGCTTCATCAAGAGTCATGCCAGCTAAAGAATGTGGGCACTTAATTTCAATTAAACCGTTTGCAAAAATGCCATCTGGTGTAGTACCAAGAAATTCAAATTGATCGTCGACGAACAAACCGCAACTTTGTATACTAATATTCTCTTGAATTTCTAACTGTCTAATTGCGGTTTCTTCGTTTTCGATACCGTACCGTACAGCAGGCAAACTGGAGATATTACTACCATAAACGATTTTACAAACAAGAGCAGCACAACTGGTGCTCTCTCGTTTTTTACAAACTTCCCCGAATGATGATGAGGTTAGTAATTTTCTCCTTGTACTCATCCACTCAGCACTACTTCTTTGCAAATGGGTCGACCTTTCAAGCTCCTCTCTTTCAGCACAAGACAACTTTAAATCGGCTAAAAAAGATGACTTGGCTTTCTCATATAATTCTGGACTCAGATCAGGTTTTTCACAGTTTGGTCCATAGTGAGCGTCTTTCGATACAGCGCTGTGGCTTTTTTTCAATCTTAATTTAGGTTTGGCAATTAAACGGTTTCTACGATTACAATTTTCCACTTTCGCGATCAAAGGATTCGGACTAGATTTAAATATGACTTCATGAGTTTTACTATGAATCGATCCCGTATTAAAAGACACAACAGCAGCTGCGCATCGGCCCGCATAAGAACCACGGGAAGAATCATTTACACGCTTACCCCCAACTAATTTGGCAATTACTGCGTTAAAACTTTCAACTATATTACTTGTACAATTATGAATTAAACTTCTAGAATGATATGACAGTCTTTTACTTAAAATTTCTACCACGTCCATTAATCCGCATCCAACAATTGCTGGAAGTTACCCAACAGGTGATGAGTTTTGAGTCCAGACCAACTTTTACTTCACCTATTATACTGAGGTAACTTAACTTGCAATCCATTGGACCTTGGTCCCTTATGGCCTGAAGAGCTTTAAAAAAAAAAAGAAATATCCACTACTCTACGCCCAACTTCCACTTCATCCACCTTTCCCTCTTGACTCTTTTCAATAAGTAGTTCCTGTAAAGAAAGAAAATGGCTTGATTGTTTTTTATAAAAAATAAGTCAAAAAGAAAGGGCCCAGTTTTTTCAAACATAGCTAAGAATTCCCTTAGAATACATCTTTGAAACACATAACACTAGATCTAAATCTTGAACGTTTTATATAAATAAACGTAATAAAAAACTGGTTGTTTGTAAAGTCGGTTTAGGATAATAATTTTACGGGATAACGCCATAATATTATTCTCCATCGCTTGTTCCGCGCTCTCGCTTGACCCTAACGTGAGAACGTGACATAATGGGACACTTTTTCGTGCGTGTTGCCGGTGTTCATCGATTTATAAGACGTTATCACGTCAAAAAATAAATACATAAAACTGACTACTTAAAAACTCAAAAGATAAAAAGAAAACAAGTCTGAGGTTTTGAATTATGTTATGTTATGTAATAAATCGAATTCAACAGTCGAGACCCATTGAAATCGTCACAGGCTCGAAGATATTCCTGACTAGCTAAATATTCCTTTAGAAATAGGCCCCGACTGCTAAATACGCTATATTACAATGGTGTTGTTATTTATTTTTACTAGTACAGTACTTTACAGAGTATGTGACATCTGTCATCGAAAGCAAAACTGCTCTCAAAGAATTACTATGTTAATTATTGAAAAACAGTGATTTCGTGTGTGAAAATACAGTGACTGTATAAATAAACACTAGTGGAATGTGTGACATTGTTATCCTCGTGTGAAACACTAAATTAATATTGAAAATAGTGCAAACAATTTCGCGAAATTCGGTTCACATAACTCCAAATCTATCACTCCAAACCTACCCTCAATTATAAAGACAGGAAAGCTTATGGTCCAGGGACCGATCGCATGTTAGCAGAAATGGGAGCGCCTTATTTCGTAGAAAGAAATTTCATAGAATTTCATTTTACAGAAAATGTTTCATATAATATTTGGTTCTTATATTTTTATTTCGAATATTATTGTTTCAAAGACAATTTACCACAATGAATCACTTTTCACAGAAACACAATTTAGTGAATTTTTTTTCACATATTTTTGTTTAACATAACATAAGAATTATTATTTAAGGAATCTTAAAAACAACCACTAACCACCATCTATTTCAAACAGTAAAATTTAGATACATTTTTTTTCCCGATTGCTTGTAGTAATTTAATTAGATAATACCCCGACTCGGATAGGTTAGGTTAGAAGGCTAAGGCGAGGGCGAAGCGAAGCGGAGCTCTCGCCTTAGCCTTCGTGGTTATTTTTTTTTGATATTTTTTTTTTCTGTAAAACGAAATTATATGAAACTTTTGTCTATAAAACAACGCACACCCAGCAGAAATATATAAATATTTTTGTTACATAGTTCAATTCATTTTTTTATCTGTCGATTTTTAAATTTTTATTTATATATTTATATTCATAACTGACGAAGACAAATTATAAAAGTGCAAAAGAATTCATACAATATTAGGTTCCCGATGAACAGAAATTATAAATTTCCTTTTCGCTATAGGTATTAGTTTTTAATGACGTCACCTATTCTATGTCACTCGGGCTTAGAAGACAATTCTAATGACACTAAAAACATCAAAATCGGTTCAATAAATTTGAACTCATCGTGTCACAGAGAAATATTACTTTTATACATACAATACATACGTACACCCTGAACGCAATAGGTATACTTCTTTTTTTTGGGCAGTCACGTAAAAGGTAATATTTTACGGAAAAAAAACTTGATTCTGGTAAAATACGGGATTTAATCGTGAATTTTCTTTTGAGAAAGTAATTGAGAAGTATTTAGGTACTAAGGGCCTCTCAATGAAAATAATTAATATTGCAAGAAAAAAATCTATAGGTACCTACTGAGATTTCGTCTTCGCCCATCACTAACTAGGTAGTTTGTTTATTTATGTAACAAGTCTACAAGAATTACGTATAACAACTTACCTCTATACAGCACGTAGCAGAGTTGCTCGGAGTCTCGGCCTGAAGGTTTTCTTTATTTTCAATACTGGAAAAATTATTCATCAATAATAACCACTTTTTATTTATTTTGTAATTTGTGCACAACCCTAAGCCAGACCTTAGGCGCGTCGCGCCTCTTAGGCGGTAAGTATGTCGACAAAGACGCGCGCCCGTGCTATTTCTGATAGGAAACATACCTACTTCCACAATCTGATATTTAGACAATATGATGAACATAAAAACGAATACTAGGTATATTATGTAATAAAAATTATTATTATGAAAATAGTTCCTATATAAATTGACTTTATTACCTACTTACGAGTATAATACAATGTCTGAATCAGGTGATCTAAATCATATGACATATTGTATTAGCTTTGTAATCTACCCTGTTCAAATGCAAATAAATTATATTATTACTAGCTTTTGCCCGCGGCTCCGCTCGCGTGGATGTCGGTTATCGCGACCAAACATAGCCTATGTCCTTTCTCTAGGTCTAATCTACTAATTTCATCAAAATCGGTTCAGTGGTTTAGGCTCGAAAGCGCAGCAGACAGACAGACAGTGTTACGTTCGCATTTATAATATTAGTATGGATTACTACTTAGACATGATAAGCACACAAATGAAACTAGGATTTTTACATGACATTTTCACACAAATCTCGTAATTTTTTTCTAGGTATTTAGGACAAGACGTAGTAAAGTAGGCAGATAAATAAATAGGGAGGAACTTACATTTTATTCCGAGATCTTTTGGCTTTCATATTTTGATAATGCGTACTAAACTTTCTTTTCCCTGGCATGGCACTCAGCAAATTCAAATTCAATCAGTCCTGTGAAAAAAGCCCTCGATTACCGACTTGGTACGTTATGATATTGGCTTTATCATGTTGAAAAATCTATGTATGTCGTGCAGAGAACTAGAAGATGATTGAAAGTCATACCCAGTCATTCCCCGCCAGTTCCTATCTCGAGAAAATAAAGTGGGCAGGGCTTTGATTGTTTCAAGCCTGAATTGATACCTACTTTACAAGGTTCATAAAATAAACTATTCAAAGTATCTAAATAATTTTGTATGTTTTACGATTTATATCTAGTTCCATCATGGTTTTCTTTCAGACATTCATTATATCGGTACTTTCTACTTACTGAAAGTAAATTAGTTATAAAAATGTTATACTTACAGTTTTTCACAAAAATCACAAATTCACAACACGTAATTTTGCTGGCGCATCCGACACGCGTGGTGTCACCTTGAAATACAAAAACGCACTGGCGATTAGTGGCGACGCGGAGTACTAATTCGTAATATCGTGTTGCGCGTGATTTTGCATACATTTTTCTATGGAGAATTTACGTAAAATATATCTAGATTTTAGGGCTTTAAAAGAGGAAGTTTTTGTTTGTAAAGGTACAAAAAAAGTACATACTATATTTTATTAGTTTCTTCAGTGTTCAAAAAGTGGTTCTTTTTATCAATTTGTGTTGATTTATTGGGTTAAATCTGAAAAATACGAAGCCATGTTTTTGCATTTTTTCTCAATTTTGTGCGTTTGTTGACGTTTATTACATAACAACTATTAGGTTTTAAGGTGTTATATAATCACCACAAAATTTTTTGGTCTTTGATTATAATATATACAAATTATCATTGATATCAATCATATCTAAATAGGTTAAATATGAAAAATCGTAACACTCTTTTCGGTGATTTTCACGATCTGGCCCCTTAATGTGGAATGGTCAACTATATGCTAAATAATAAAACTGATATATCGAAGCAAAGACATGCTTTAGCTTTCCCTACCCTCACTTCAGACGGCAACATCTGAATGACATCCTTTTGCTACGGTTACCACTTTCCACAAGGCTGTATACATACTTGTTTGCTGTAGTAATATAGAATTAATTATATAAGTAGGTAATAAAATAAAACAACATTATTTCAAAGATTATTTTATTTTAAAAAAGTACTGTAATCTCTATCCCGGGTATCTTCCTATTTGGCTGTAGAAATGGTTACACTAGGACTTAGGTCTTTCCTCCCCTTTTTAAGCATCATCATAGTTTATTAAAATATTGTCAAGAAACTGTGCAGGAGGTGTTATATTGTCTTGGAACCGTGCCCAACCGAGATACCATATTACACTCATTATGTGGGCACAGCACCCGACTGTTCTCTTACCTACAAAACAATTACAGCAATGCTGTAAAGCATTCCTCCCGCTCAAAGAACTGTCAACTAATATATATACGTAATAAGTTCTACTACTTATATGCCTGGACTTTATTTTTCCTCTTAACAACCAAGTCGTTTGAGATATTGACAGTTCTTGTAGAAGGTCTCTATCCACCTCTCTGCACACTTCAATGACATACAGAATACACACTTTTCTGTGCCCCACTGGTGATTGTGCTGGTCTGTTCTCATCCAAACATGCACATTGAGCTTGAATCCAGCAAGATTCGCAAATGATGTCATTTGCATTCACCTTAAACAGAGATCATGTTATAAGCACTGAATATTCCATTAGTCATATAGGCTAGTTCTTCATGAACGTTACACATATCAGTCAAAATACATTGTCATATACAAAAGTTGGCATAATTATCTACGGGACTAGGTAGACTCGTAGTTATTTCTATTCTATAGCAGCTATCACACAGCTTGTTAACGTTAATTATAATAACAATTTCAAAAGAGCGAGAAATAACGAATAGGTACTTACTATTTGTGGTGCGACCCATTCACGTATACAAGCTAGTATCCCTGCATCGTTCAATAAATGTCTGCCTATAATATAGCACCGATCGGTAGCGATTCCACAATTCACACAGAGACTCATTGTGATAGCTTTCAACCGATGTGGTAAAGTCTAGTCCAGTTTTAAAGCCAAGGTCAACAAATGTAGCAAATAACGGTGTCCGGTAATCAAGCAAGGGTCAATTAGTTCGAAAATCATATACAATTCACAGAGTAAAAGCAGCAAAACACATGATCTCAGGGAGCCGAAGGAAAGCGAATGCGACATTTTCAATGACAGGAGTGAAAATGACATATGATGTTACAGATTATTATGAATTCTATATGATCGATTATTTACATAGACTTTGAATACACTACGATTATTTACAATTGATATTTTGACTTCCATTATGAAAGAGACAGGTGTCTTTCTGATTAGTAAACTGAATAACGAAAATAAAGATGCTACATAGATATTTTAAAATCATTTAATAAAGCCACGAATTTTAAATTCAGAGTTATTAGTTATCGATTTGATTTCATAATCGAATCGATAAAGCAAGCATAATCATAGCGCATTTACGAAGATCGGATTAAGTATTACATTCAACGTTTACGAAGCTTGTTGATTAATGAAAATCACATTTTTAAACTTTTGTCGCACTTGGCCATTGCTGATTGTAATGAAGTCTAAACAAAATTATAACACAAAATAGACGAATTTTTTGAGGTAGGTTTGATGTCTGTACACTCAGGCCCAAAGTGGGGTATCTCCTTTACTGGATAAGTACTGCAGTCACAGAATAGATAAGAGAGATAGGTGCAGTACTTAATTGAGAAGTTTATTCCGATTCGATTCGCGTTGAAAGTGCGGGCTGCTTCACTTAACTGTTTACCATTTATAAACTAAAATTACACACAAATTTTAAATAGCTCGCGGTAGTAAAATGCTACAATACGTATGGTCGGCGCCTGACTGGCGGTTATGCCTTATGCGAGCTGAAAATATGACTGACTGCCGGTCTAGATGTGTTTGTAAATAGTAACAAACAATTGCTGTACCATAGCCATAGCCCAACTGGGTAATTCCGCAAAAATCTTGTTTTCTACTGCCTCTCTGGCGTGGCGGTAGTGGACGCGACTGTTACGCAGGAGGCGCGGGTTCGATCCCCGCTCAGTGTAAATATTTTTGTGCATGAATATGGCTATTTGCATTAGTCTGGGTATTTCTATGTATAATCTGTATGTATTTACAAAAAAAGTATCTAAGTAATATTATGTCTAGATTCCATAACACAAGCTAGTTAAGCTATGCTTACCATGGGGTCTAGTCTAGATAGCGTTGTGTAGAATGTTGTGAAATATTTCTCATTATTATTTCATACATTTACTCATTACTGCTAACTTTTTGTTTCCTACTAGCTGGCCCATGTCGACTATTTCAACTTCTCCAGCGCCAAAAGGTTCATAAAATAGGTAGGTAATAATAATCTTTGAAAATAGGTAGTAACTAGGAAAGCAGAGTATAAATTATGCTATTCTCCCTGTTGCTATTTCAAATACATAAAAAGGTATGTAATACAATGAGTTTTTTTTATATAGGACACGTCAATCTGACTTCACCTCGCCTGATGTAAAGCAAAGGCAAAGTCTCGGAAAGAGGGTCGGCATCGGAGGAAACATGTACCATGTTAACAGTGGTGGCACTCAGCTTGACGGCCTCATTAGATGCCTTTTCACGCCCCGCTTAAAGGACCCGGGACTGTAGGAAGAAGGAAACACGTGAGCTGGTATCGAATTCCAGGTCTTAATGGTGCGGCATAGGAATGAGTCACTGAAACGCTTGGTTCTAGCTGGTATACTCTACACCGTATATGGATGGCATCTTAGCCCTGCACGTGTCGCCCTGTGTAGGAAAGGAGAGGGTGAGGAAGGACCGCACGTCGCTGCAACCTGTCGAGAGCATCTATTATGTACTTTGCGGAGCCGTCCCAGAGATGTGAGCAGTATTCCACGCAGGCACGAATTTGGGTCTTGTATAGAAGACACCGCTGCTCCGGCGTGAAAAAACGTCTCACTCTATTCAGGACTCCGAGTTTACGCGAAGCTGATTTAATGATACTCTCGATATAGATTTTGTTATTCAGTTTGCAGCGAACATCCATACAGAGGATATTGAGGTGATCCTGTAGTTGCAGTGGTGTGCTCTGAACAGTGGGAAGGGGAAGGAAAGGAGTTCTATAATATATAGCGAGAAAGCTAGTTTTTTGTTCCACACAGACAGATGCCTAAGTATATGAAATAAAAAGGATATGATTTCTCATTTTAGAAGCTATGGGCCCACTACGAAGACTACCACCGGACTACTAACTTCTACTATCTAGTTTCTACTATCTAGTTTCTACGTCCCATTCTAAATTCGAAAATCAAAAACTTCCGCCAGACCAAAAGTAACAAAAAAAAAATGTTTACTTCAGACTTTTGTTTGAGAATGACACCCCCAGGACGTAAACAATCTCAACTTTACACTCATAACACAGATTTATCTTCGATTTTTTTATCAGAAGCTTAAATGAGGCAACAATTCAGAACTTATTAGGCTGAAACTGAAAACAGACGGATAGTCAAACAGATGAGTGATACATAAATTGGAAGTTTAAAGGGTTTTAGCACATTGGATTGGATTGGATACATAGGGAAAATCTCGGGCGATTGATTTTTGATAACTTCATAATTTATATTAGTTAGCGTACATAATGCTGTAAAATTCATTCAAGTATTTGGGCAGAGTTATCAATAATCAATGTTTAAAAATGATTGTAACATCATTCATTGGTTCCGATAGATCGTAAGAAGATCGGTAGATGACTCCACCGTGCGTCGCCGTAAGAACGGATAAATAGAAAGGAAATTTGAATCATATCAGGCGTGTCTCGGTAGCCGAATTGGTCAAGGCATTCCCCCTGTAAGGGAAACACTGCGGGTTCGAGTCCCGCCCGAGAAGATTGATTTTTGCCTATGTATTCGATTTGTATAGTAGGCATACATAATGCTGTAAAATTCATTCAAACATTCTAATTGGCTTCACTTATACTTATCTAAGAAACTATAAAACTAACTAAGTACTTTTTAATGAAATTTTAAAGCAATTAATGTATTAACTTTTAACATTGGAAAAAGTGAACCGCTCAGACGGAAACGGGACTTTCCAATTTTCAATTATTAAAATTGGTTTTAATAATTGAATAATTGGGTGTTTTTTAATAGAGCATGTAATCGAAGGCATTTTATAGAAAGGACATTTCAAGAATACTCAGAACGGGCGAGCATTTATGAAAACAATTGGGTATTATCCTAGGTATACTTAGTTAATATAAATTATATTACCGAGCTTATTAAATTAAGAATGGTAAAAGAGCGATAAAAATTGCTTCGGTTCTTATTTTATAGTTTTTATTTATTTTTAATCATCCATCCAACCTATAATAGTAACAGTTTTGACTATTAAATTTTATGACGTCACTAAATCTTAGTTAGTTTTGACGTTTAGTAAAAAGTAACTTATTTGACTAGTCACTAGAATACACAATGGGCTATTTGACTATTTTTTTTTTACTTTCAAAAAATGACCACTGTCTTATAATATAATAAACTGTAAAAGTAAAATTTTCGTACGACAAATAGTTTTCAAGATATTTGATTTTGAAAATTTCAATTTGTCGCAACGCCCGAAAACGCTCCATACAAAATCGTTCTAAATTGTGACGTCACGCTTCGGTAGCGCGTAGTGAAAATGTATGGAGTGCAAGATAATATCGCATTTATCTCGGTCTACGTTGCGTTTACACTTATATAGTTCATAATAAAAGTTATTTAAAATTTAATGAGGCATCTAAAAAGTTATATATTTGAATTGAATTTGATTGTTTATATTTTGACTTTTTTTGGGAATTTCAAGTAATGAAAAGTCATAGTTTCAGTTTAGATATGCAATATTTTATTTTGCAAGGCGTATTTTTTCACTACAAGCTATCATATTAACTAGTGTTGGGAAGAATCGACGACTTAGTCAAATACCCTATTATGAAAGTAGAAGAAGCGAATGATGCATTCCAGGTTTATTTCAGCTATTTTCATAGTATTATGAGCTACGGAATTCTCCTTTGGGGTAATTCCGCAGATTTAAACACAAAATTTGTCTTGCAAAAGCGGGCTGTGCGAGCTATTTATAATTTGAGCCCAAGAGTCTCCCTCCGAGATAAGTTTAAAGAGATAAATATTCTAACCGTAGTGTCACAATACATTTTTGAAAACTTAATGTATGTCAGGAAAAATATTGAAAAATTTCCAAGACTTTGTGACAGGCACAATATAAATAGGTACTAGAAATAAAAGCAATGTTGTAGTTTGTCATAGCAGACTCCATAAAATAAGTAATTCTTTCCAGGGCAACTGTATACGCTTTTTCAACAAGCTTCCTAATGAGATCAGAGATTTACCTATTCTGCCCTACTCTAACTAAAAGGCCGTTAAGCCACAGTTGGTCGATTTTCATTTTTTAATGCAGTCTTATACAACTTTCGATGCTCTATCTTTTGGTTTAAGACTCATTCTTCTATGATTAATAGTTTTAGAGATACTGAACATTGCTGAGCAGTTAAACCACATAAATTTTGTTACTTCCTCAATTAAAAAGCGGCTAAGCCACGATTCTTCTCTAGAAAGACGTTAACATACTTTAACGGCTAATTCATGTATCATTTTTTTCTAAATTTACTTAACTAAAAGTATGTTAATAAGAAAAACTACGCTAGAAAGCAGTTATACGTCAATAGCGGCTTTTAAGTTATGTATTGAAATTAGTATTAGCTAGATATCAATCGCTAGAGAGCAGCTAAACGACAATCCTAGACTAAATAGCAGTTAATGAGTCTTGACATCGCCAAACCTTTCGATAGGGTATGGCACAAATCGCTTCTTTCCAAGCTACCAGCCTTTGGCCTGCCTCCCAGGCTGTGCAACTGGGTTGCAAGCTTCCTGCAGGGGCGCCGTATTCGCGTCCTTTGTAATGGACGAGCTTCGGAGTTCTTGCAGGTAAATGCTGGCGTGCCGCAGGGTTCCGTCTTATCTCCCACACTCTTTCTTCTGCATATCAATGGCATACTTTCTAACGGTAGCATTCACTGCTATACAGACGACAGCACCTTACACGAGAGTTATTACGCACATCCTGCGGCCAAGCAGTCTAATATCGCGGAAAAAAGGCATCTTCTTGTCACTGAGCTGGACCGGATCCTGGATCACATTTCTCAATGGGGCGCTGAGAACCTGGTTGAGTTCAATGTCAAGAAGACGCAGGCACGTGCGTTTCCAGCAAAGGTATTTCCTTTTCTTCCCCTTCCCACTCTTCAGAGCACGCCACTGCCACTGCAGGTTCACCTCAATATTCTCGGTATGGATGTTCGCTGCAAACTGAATAACAAAAACTATATCGAGAGCATCATCAAATCAGCCTCGCATGAACCCGGAGTCCTAAACAAAGTGAGACGTTTTTTCACGCCGGAGCAGCGGTGTCTTCTATAAAAGACCCAAATTCGTTCCTGCGTGGAATACTGCTCACACTTTGGGATGGCTCCGCAAAGTACTTACAAGATGCTCTCGAAAGGTTGCAGTGACGTGCGGTCCGCATCATTGGCAATTCTGAGGTCACGAACACCTTTGAACCTTTGCAGATGCGTAGAGATATTGCGTCTTTCGCAGCATTATACCATCTCTACCATGGTGAATGTTCTGATGAGCTCTTCCAATTAGTCCCACCCTCTTCTTTCCTTCGCAGGACGACACATGCAGGGCTAAGATGCCATCCGTATACGGTGCAGACTATACCTGCTAGAACCAAGTGTTTCAGTGACTCATTCCTATGCCGCACCACTAAGACCTGGAACTCCCTGCCAGCTCACGTGTTTCCTTGTTCCTACATTCCCCTGTCCTGTCCAAGTCATCTGATGAGGCCGTCAAACTGAGTGCTACTGTTAACATGGTACATGTTTACGATGGTGGCCCTCTTTCCGAGACTTTGCCTTTACATAATAATTATAATATTCTTTATCCTATGGTTTCGCGAATACTGATTATAATTGTTAAAGATGTAGGTAATTTTGTGACCTAATTACTGAATATGATTAGTAAAAGTTTGATTAAGTAAACTTGTTTATAATCGAAAAATATCGGAAAAATGAAATGCTCAAGTGAGACTTGAACTCACGAACTTTCCCTTACAGGGGGAATGCTCTTCCAACAGAGCTATTGAGCCACACCTGAATCATTTCAAATTGTCCTTCTCTTTATATCCGTTTTTAATCCGTCTTGTTTTTATTATCAGTCTTGTTTTTATTGTTTAATTAATAAATAAGCTATTTAATAAATTTAGTAAGGTCTAATTGTCTGTTCTTTTTCAATGAATAAAGTTCTGATTTCATAAAATAGTTTTTAACTTTTTAACTTTTAATCCGGAACTGCTTACTTAAAAGGCAGTTAATTGTGATCGAGATGTCTTTAACTGCCTTCTAGTTAATCAATAGGAGAACCAGTATAAAAATATGTTTTACAATACCAAGCTAAAAAGCGTTTAAAATCCCATAACTGCTTTCTAAGTAAGGGAAGTTAGTCCGCCAAGTGTTAACTACTAGGCTGTAAGGCTGTTACAATCCTTTAACTGCTTTATAACTATTTATATTTTGTTAACGTTTACTATAAGTACTAAACGAGACAGCTACAAAAAATTACTTTGCTATAAAGCAGTTAAGGTATGGTTAGCGGCCTTAAAGTGCAGTATATTACGTTAAAATGAAGAAAAAATGCTCTGCTAAAAGTTAAAAAATAAATTTATATAAAATATAATGAATATAAATTAATAAAATATATAACATATTGTGCCCAATGACTATACCTACAATTATAACTTGCAACATTGTTCCTAGGTAGCACACTTTTCAAGAGACATCAATTCCCACTTATTTTTGCGTTTTCTCGGAAATACCTTTTTGCACTTAGCTGCCTTTTAGTTTGTGGACGGCAGTATTAATAAATTCAAAAATACAGTAAAGAGCCAACTATGCCAGAAAGGCTATTATAAAATCCAAGAATATTTAAACGATAAACAAGCTTGGAAATGAGCTGTTCGCTCAGCTATGCTGCTCAAGCAAAACATTGTATCTAGACCATAAGTTTTAGGCTAAGTAAGTAAATGTTTTGTAAATAGACCAAAAAAAAAAATGCCCGCTGAGTTTCTTGCCGGAGTCTTCTCAGGTCTGGGCCGCGTTTTGAACCGGTGGTTCAAAACGCGGTCCAGACCTGGTCCAACGATGATGAACGTGGTCCATTTACTAGTATTAGTTAGTATTTAATATTTACTTTATGTTGACGTTTTGTAAGTGCCGATTTAATGGTCTATGCAAAATAAATTATTTTTGAATTTGAATTTGAATTTGAATTACAGGTTGAAACATGTGTGTGGTCTCTGCCTACCACACTGGGAAAGAGGCGTGACTGCATGTAAGTACCTACCTATACATGTCATGTATATTTTATTCAGGCTTCTGTGACAGCCGTAAAAATTCGCAATCCGTACCTATACCCCGTCCATCATATTATTGTATTTTAGACAGATGAACGTAGTGATTGCAAGAAAAATTAAAATATCGACAAAGTTAAAAACCTCGATATATGAAAATATTATGATAAAATGTTATAAATGATTTCATGTGGAACTATAATCTATTATCTTTCTAAACATAATAATAAATTAGTACTTAGATATTTCGTGTCTGTACAGTTTACAAATGTAATAGAAAACGATTGTGGGCCATAACGCATCCAAAACAAAACAACTGACTTCTAGAAGAATATTCCAACATGCTGACTTCCTGGTATTTATTGAAGAGTTCCGTGGCTTGTCTCTGAAATCCATCATCAGATCTTTATGAAATTTAAATGGGACCATTTTGGAATAAACCTCTTTCAAACAAAAAAAGAATTTTGACAATCCGTCTACAAATGTATCTGCGGTAGCCTAGTGGTATGGGTAATGGACTGCTGAGACGAGGTCTCGGGTTCGATCCCAGGTTTACCATGGCACACACCAATGACTTTTCGATGCTTTTCGAAGTTATGTGTGTATTTATCGCAGGTTTATAAGTGCCCGGTTAATGGCAATAGGCTCGCCACCTATTATATTGGGACCTAAACATAAACTGGCGAAATGTGGGTGCTAGCACCTCTGTCTAACCCTTCGGGGAATACAGGCGTGAGTTTATGTCTATGTCGTTTACAAATGACGGAGTTACAAAAAACATTTTTCCGTAAAAATCATACAAATATAAATAATTATAAACATCCGAATTGTTGCTTAGAAAGCGGTTAAAAATCGCCAGTTATGTGTTATTTAAAAAAATGTATTTTCTGTAGTCGATATCAATTGTGACATTTTCAAGTTATTATAATAAAAACACAGTCGATTGACTAACTACGAGTACATCCCTAAAATTGCTTTGTGGCTGACGTGACCGATGTCAATGAAAAATGACGTATTGGCGCCTAATTTTTGTTAGGATTTTCAGGTGTTGACGCTAGAACAAAGTTATACCGACCACTGTCAGTGAGCTGTCTAAAATACAATAATATAATGGACGGTGTATACATTACCATACCGAGACTTTGCCTTTAGCTTAACATCAGGCGAGGTGAAGTCAGATTGACGTGTCCTATATATAAAAAAAAAATACATCAAATTATGACGTCCAAGAAAGAACACTTGTGTGCTTTACAAACTAAGTTCGATCCCGTAATTTGTCAATATCATTGTAAAAATAATTTGTTACTTAATTTAAGTTATAATTAAGGGTTGTCTTAAGATGACTTAATATTGCCTTTAGCCAATTCATAATAAATGATAGGTAAGCTCTTTAAGAATTTATAGGGACGTGTTGTTCAATTCTAAATACTTACATAACTGTTTAAAATACGAGTATAGCTACTCATAATAAAAAGTAATATTATGATATAATGCCCTCATTATAATAATCTATTTGTCACTGGCGTCTACTTCGAATGTAACATACATAAATGATATCCCCGGGGTTCGAGTCCGAGCCGACAAATGAAGCATGAGATACCTATCTCCAAAGTCATGAGTCACGACGCAAGATGCACGGAAATGGTGTTGGATAATCCATTTATTTTCTTTTAAACTTTCGACATTAATGAAGAATGTAGCCAAACTCGTAGAGTTGTGCAACGACGCCAACGACTATTAGAATTTTAATAACTTTTCAATGTAATCCTGACATTACCGGTGGTTTCATAGGGATTTAATTTTATTTTTACCCTCTAAGTTTTTTTTATAACCATAGACTTGACACTACCGGGGGTTATACGACAAATTGCAGGTAGGTATAGGTAGGTAGGTATAACGAATGTTATAATAAGTACTTAATTAAGTAGTCTATGATGATAATCTTAGCGAACCTCCAACTGGGATGCAGTTTCATGCAAGATTTTCATTTTTTTAAATGATTAATCGGAAGATTAAGGCATTAGTGCATGGGCAAAATCTTTCGGTTTGCTTGTCAATCCAGCTAAATCGCAGGCAGTCATTATCGGGAGCAGATATTTTACAATAGTCTTGACCTAGCCTCTCTGCCTCCTGTTTATTATAACGACACATTGATACCATTTACCTCGGTTGCCAAAAACCTTGGTATTATCATCGACTGCAACTTGTCATGGACTAGTCATGTCAACGAGGTAAGCAGGAGAGTTTTTGGCACTTTTCACTCCCTT
Organism: Eilema sororculum; assembly: GCA_914829495.1. NCBI lineage: Eukaryota > Metazoa > Arthropoda > Insecta > Lepidoptera > Erebidae > Eilema > Eilema sororculum. The sequence goes on along the minus strand of OU618553.1, from coordinate 8,328,620 downwards.
AAGCGTCTTCAGAAGTTCCTTCCTTTTAAGAGCAGAGTCTGTCTTGCTCAATCTCTTCTCCTTCCTCTTCTAGACTATGCCGACGTCACCTTTTTGGATGCAACTGAAGAACTCTGGAACAAGATGGAGCGACTGCAAAATTTATGTATCCGGTTTATTTTTGGTCTCCGCAAATACGACCACGTTTCCGAGTTCCGAAAGCAACTGAAGTGGTTACCAATTCGGCGGCGTCGTGATATTCATATTCTTTCCCTTCTCTTCTCTATTCTTCATAATCCTCATTCTCCTTCATATCTTCGTGAGTGCTTTGAATTCCTTGTGCCCAGGGGTAAACCCTGTCGCACTTCCTCCTCTCTTCTTTTTCGAACTCCTGGTCATAGTTCTTCCTGCTATGACAATTCTTTTACAGTTTCTGCAGTACGGCTTTGGAACTCTCTTCCTCACTCCATACGTGATAGTCCATCTTCGAATATTTTTAAAAAACGAGTAAGAGACTACTTTCTCTCACAACTTTAGCAGACATATGTACCTATATATATGTATGTATGTATATGTATGTGTGTATGTATGTATGTATGTATGTATGTATGTGTATGTTATATGTATGTATTTATGCCTATTACCTGGGGTATACGTCTCGTATACCTCTTACATCAACATCGCTACTTTCCTGTACACTAGACTTTACCATTCATATTGCAATTCCTCTGTGCACTCCTGGGTTTACTGGTAGAAAACTCAACTTTGAGTAAAGCTAGCCTTTGTATTTCATCTCACTATTGTATTTATTGTAATTTATGGGTACATAAAGAATAAAATAAAATAAATAAATAAATAAGATTTTATACGTTTTAGGTAGGTAAGTACCTAGGTATTTGACTGTAACATTGAATTCACCAATTACCTATAGGAGCCGAGATCATTTAAACTAAACTGCATTTAAAACTTAATAGTTGAGCAGATTATCATTGAAGGATTCATGGTGATGGCGGTTGTCTTAACCATGATTTTTATATTTATTGATTTTTTCAAATAATATTCATTGTAGCCCTGACATCTATCACAATATGTTAGTACTACACCATTTTGAGATACCATTTTAGAACAACAGATGGCACTTGCATAGCTTATATTTACGAAATTCTTTAAAATTTGGCGTCAATATACAATATCAAATCGTATACAATTCACATTCCAGCGTAGATTTTTTGAAAAGTACTAATAAATTGTAAAAACATTTTCTAAATGCCCTTGTAATGACATCTATCTGGAATAATAGAAAACATATGATTGGCTAAAGTAGCGTCATCTATCATGCCGTCGCTAAAATTATCTGTGACACGTACATTTATTTAGATGTCACTGTAGTCGACACTGGATTGGTCTTTTAGATGTAAGTACCAAATTTCAACCAATAAGAGGGCATCTTTATTTACGTTTGTCAAAAATATTAAATGGATTTTATAGAACAAACTTGTGTAACTTCGTTTTCGATCTCGTGTTTCTACTGTGCAAGTTCACGACAACAAAGTGCATTTTTATGTGTAGTGCATTGTAAAATGACCTAAATTGTGATTGACGAACTTTAATCGTGGTGTATGTCAAAACAAAACAGAAAGAATTTCGTGAAAAGCGATGTGAGACTCTCCTTGGCAGTGTTCTAAGATTGTGTTCATATCGCGAAGTTTCATAATAGTGTCTATGATAAAAAAACTGAGATGTCTACAAAACCAGCAAATCAGAAGAGGAGGTGAGTGTTTATAATTAATTCTGAGTTTCTTTTGACATAACCTGTGAATTAAGTTATTCTGTTTGTTTAATTACAATGCTAGAGCGTGTTTCTTGTATTTTCCTGATAGTGCGATTACCAAGTGTCACCATGAGTGTATAAACTTTCTCTTAACATTTAGGCTCAATACAAAACTTGTATTTCAATATTTATTGTTGATAAATTACAAACTGTAAACCTAACCAGGATAACACACAAATAACGGGATTAGACCTCCATCGTAATCTTCATTTAGGTACTTACTATGAATATTATCTTTGTTTGTGTTTAACTTGTTCCGGTTTCTGAAGGTTTTGTTAAATACCTTTGAATTTACTATAACGGATCTATAAATGCATCCACTGTATTCAATTCATGTTCTGAAGGTTGTCGAATTCTATGATTAAGTCATATTCAATAATTTTCAATTTTAAGATAACCTTTCTGCTCATCTATCCATCCATCTGCTTAGTTATTAAATGTATTCAACACAAACACTAGGTACTTAATTCAATCACTTAAATTAATACCTATTTAAAATTAGTATCTCATTTTGACCCCCCCTTTTCTAACTGTATTAGTTGCGAATTTGTATTGTGAATGAAATTTTTAGGTATATTGAATATCAAATATCTCTATATAAATAAGCAATACCTGTTATCGAAACAGTGATACTGAAATTTTAACACTGGCATTAATACCTCATACCCATTGAATTTAGTGGGATCACATGTTCGCACATGTGTGTGTTATTTAAAATGATATCAAGACTAGGATACTACTAGAAAAATACTGTCTGTATGACATTTTAAAAACCACAGTTAAAAACCTTATATAATTACTTTTATGATTGCGCAAATCTTCAAAAAAGTGTAAGTACATACTTCAATGAGATAGGTTATTCCTAACCTGTTGCCTGCTTTGCGTTAATGACTTTATATCCTGCCACAGTACATTGAACCCTCACATATTAAATTGTTTGTAAGTATTCCTCAGTCGCGCGCGCGCGTTCGTAACGTGTGCATGTGTGCAAAATCTTTCAGTGTTAATAGTTTACGGAAGTAGTTTTCTGATAGCAGAACTTTTTTATATATAAAACTTGTATAATGGAGAGTGGAGAATGTGAAGACGGGAGTGATGAGGAGCTGTTGCGTAATTGCGAGGCTGCGATAGAAAATGCGACAAGGACTAATACATCGCAATTTGAAAATACAGATGAAGAAATGAGGGCAGTGGCGGCAAAAAGAAAAGAAAGAGAAGAGGAAGCTAATGACGATGATCAATTCATTACCGTAAATAGGAGGAGACCAAAAAGGTTCATAATGAGTGGATCCATGGAAGTTTCTAATGAAATGTGGGTAGATTGGGAAAAAAGTTTTAACTCTAATTACAAACATGAAATATGTGTAACTTCTGTAGAAGCTTTGCCAAAACAAATGGCGTTGGCCAAGTTATTGAAATCGGAGAATATCAAGAATGTTATCAAAATTAAATATAAAAGTGTAAACAGAGTCGTCATTCAGTTCGAACAGAGGGAAGATGGTGTCAAACTTTTAGAATGTAAAAAATTTAAAGAAATGGGATTTAGATGTTACTCAGTGAATGATATAGCAATGGCTTATGGTGTAGTGAGGGGAATTGATCTGGAACTAAGTGAGGAAGAGATAAGGGAGATTTTGCAATCTGATACTGAAATAGTATCTATCAAGAGACTAAAACGAGTAAACTCCAAAGGAGAATGGGTTGATAGTGAAGCAGTAAGAATATCATTTAAAGATAGCACTTTACCACTATACATATATGCATTTGAGTGCCGCTTGAAAGTACAACCCTATGTATTCCCAGTAAGCCAGTGTTCGGGATGCTGGCAATTCGGACACATAGTAAGGTTCTGTCCTACAAAAAAAAGACTATGCCCAAAATGTGGAGGTAACCATGTAAATTGTACTACAAAGAATTTTGTATGCCTAAATTGTAAGGGTGACCACATTGCTATTGACAGAAAATGCCCTACATATTTAAAAGAAAAAGAAATTAGGTATATCATGAGTGAACAGCAAACTACCTACCAGAGAGCATTAGGGATATACAACAGACAGCAACAAAAGGGAAAGCACAACAATCATTCGCATAACCTCTCTCAAGTTACTCAGGCAGGTGGGATACAGAGTACGGAAAGCTATAGTAGTATAGCTTCAAGGTCAAGAGATAAACCATATGAGAAGACTGTACAAGAGGAAAAAATCCAGCATATCACGGAACAAAGGACGGAGGAGAAAGCACAAGGGAGCAAGAAACAGAATTATAAGAAGACTCGCACTGTGGTGGAACCATCTCCAATAGAAGACGAAGCACTGGTTAATCAAAATGAAGATCATACAAAAAACAGAGATGAACAACTAGTGTATAGGTTTGATTTTAAGAAATTTTTAATTAAAATAAATAGATTGTTTATGTCACCAGGAACATATGAGGATAAAGGGAGCCTGTTGTTTAAACTCATATTTGAGGAAGTTAAGAAATTATTGTTGGGATGTTTTTTAAATGGCGGTCTTTTTGAAAATATATTGAACATTTTAAATGGATAGGTACAATAACAAAATTTCAAATATATATATTTTGCAGTGGAATGCACAGAGTTTACTACCCAAACTTGTGGAATTTGAGGCATTGCTAAGTCAGGAAAAAATACTCATTGCTTTAATATCAGAGACATGGTTATCACCAGAATCATCTTTGAATATAAGTGGGTACAATGTGTTTAGAAATGATAGAGTGCAATCCTATGGGGGAGTTGCATTGATAATTCATAAATGCTTTAAAGTACAATTAGTCCAATTAAATATAAATAACTCTGGTATTGAAGTAGTATGTATTGAACTCTTAAATTGTGATAAGATTAAAAATATAATTTTAATATATTGTGCCCCCACAGTGAGCACAACTCAGGCGGAATGGGATTTCATATTTTCAAGGTTTGCTAATAAATGTATTATAGCAGGTGATTTTAATGCACACCATCTTAATTGGTCGTCTAAGGCTAATACAAGGGGACGAATGTTATTTGATGCGGCACTAGATAGTGGGTACATTTATCTTAATAATGGAGACCATACTAGGGTTAAAATGGTCAATAATATTATGCAAAAGACGTCACCTGATGTGACATTTGTATCTTCCGACCTAACTTTACATTTTGAATGGTGTGTTATGAAAGAAAATTTTAACAGTGACCATCTTGTTTTAAAAATAAAAAGTAGAGTCAAGAGCCCCATTAGTCTTAAAAAGTTACGGAATTTTAAATTAGCTAACTGGAAGGGATATGAGGACAGAATAGAGAGTAATTTATTGTTACATTTAGATATAGAACAAGATGGAGTTCAAAATAAATATGATCAATTAATCAACTTAATAAATAATGCAGCTGATGAAAACATACCTTTTATAAGAAGGTGTGAACGACCTAAGTTTCAACCTAAGTCATGGTGGAGCCCACTTCTGTCCAAATTGGTAGGAGAACGTAGATTAGCATTGCGGAACTTTAGAAAAAATCCAACACCGAACCATTTAAGCATATATGAGAATAAATGTTTACAAGCGAAAAAGGCTATTAGGAAAGCGAAAAGAGACGACTGGTATAAATATTGTAATAGTATAGATGAATCAATGACATCTTCAGATATGTGGAATCGTATGCGCTGGATGAAAGGGTACAATACTTTAAAATTACATCCGTCTTGGGAACAATCGAATTTACTCTTACGTAGTCTGACCCCCGATTATGTTATAGGGAGGCCGCCAGAACTGAACTGTGTAAATACTAGTCTAGAAGTTCCTTTTACCATAGAGGAACTAAATACATGCCTAAAGAAAAAAGATACCGCACCTGGAGAGGATGGCATCACTTATTCTATGATATTTAATCTACCACTAAATGCCAAAACATACTTAATAAACCTATATTATGATATTTTCAATACTGGTGTTATCCCCTCACAATGGAGAAATATAGTAGTGATGCCGATACCAAAAGCAGATAGCCCTACCTCTACACATAGCACACCAAAGCTTCGACCCATATGTTTGATGTCTTGCATCTGTAAAATTTTACATTTTATGATCACAAGACGATTAGAGTGGTATATAGAGAAAAATAACATTTTATCTCCCTTCACATCAGGTTTCCGTAGAGGGCAATCTTGCCAAGACTGCTTAACCAGATTGGTGACACAAATACAAATGGGGTTCTCAAAGAAAATCTGTACATTGGCATGTTTTATAGACATTGAAAATGCATACAATAATGTGTTGATTAAAGAACTGATTAAAGTTTTAAATGAAATTAACGCTGGGCAAAAAATATGTTGGTATCTATGGAACTTTTTAACGGAAAGACACCTAAAAATTAGGGACAGTGAAAATCGTACGAGGATAAGATACACTGATCTAGGCTTAGCGCAGGGAGACCCTATTTCCCCTATCTTATTCAATATTGTAACATCAAAACTATTTACATATATAGATAATATTCAGATGTGCCAATATGCAGACGATTTTGTAATTTATAGTACCTGTAAGCATCTTACAGAGAGTACATACAGAGTACAAAGCGCATTGGATACATTTGTGAGTTTTTTAAATAATCTAGGTTTAAATGTATCAAGAAATAAAACTAAATTTTGTGTATTTGGTAGGGGAAACAGGAAACAGGATGTTCAACTTAACTTAAACGATAATCCATTGAGTTCAGTAGATAACTATAAATACCTGGGGGTATGGCTAGACAAAGGTTTACTGTGGGGAAAACATATAAATGAAATGGTACAAAAAACACAAAAGAAGCTTAATTTATTGAAGGTGTTAGCTGGTACTTCATGGGGTTTACATCCGGTGCATTTACGGAGACTTTACATAGCGCTCATAAGGAGTCGCATAGATTTTTCATGCTCTTTATATGATTCAAGTGCTAATAGCCATCTATACAAGCTAGATAAAATACAAAATGCGGCATTAAGAGTAGTAGGAGGTTTCATAAAAACAACTCCTATTCATGTTATGGAGAGTGAGCTCTGTGTTATTCCACTACGCCTAAGAAGGAGATTTTTGGCCTATAAGTATTACCTTAAATGTTTGTCTTGGACAGATAATGTGACTTTTCAACTGTTACAAGATCTGAGTGCTCTTTGCTACAACAGTTACTGGACACGTAAAAAGCTCCCATTAATGGTCAGTGTTTATAGAGAGTTAAAAGACACAAATGTGGCGTCATCAGCACCTTTGGAAATGTTTACATTGCGAACCTGGATGAGTAACTTTGGATTGTCTCAAATAATTAATGTTAATTTAGATAGTATTAAGCAGGCAAAAGAGAGATATGAAATTAATAGATTAAAATTTTCGGTTATACAAGAACTTAGGGAAAAATATGACACCACTTGGAGGTTTATTTATACTGATGGATCAAAGAGTACTACAGGTTGTGGAGCCGCCTTTTATGTAGAAGCTTCACCTAACCTAACACATAGAGGTTTGAAAATACAGGGGAAAATTAGTATTATGGCGTTGGAGCTCATTGCGATCTCAGAGGCTCTTTCTTTTATTAGTATATCTACGGATTTCACAAAAGTGATTATTTGTTCTGATAGTAAAAGTGCACTATTTCATATTGCTCGATGTGCCTCTAGCCATAGAGGTACACCGATAGCATATGAAATAGTAGCTAAAATAGACAATCTGACACAACAAGGTGTATCTCTGAGATTGCAATGGGTTCCATCCCACATAGGTATATATGGTAACGAGGAGGCTGACAAACTGGCTAAACAAGCATGTATAAGTGGCGAAGAAATCATTGTAACATCTTACTACTCAGAAATGATACCTACCTACAGGAGGAAATGCTATAACATGTGGAAAGAATATTTCAATCAAATATCTCTAGAGAAGGGCATATGGTATAAGACCATACAATGTCAACCTCCTCCGATTCCCTGGTTTGTTAATAATAAGTTACCTAGGAAATATATAGTCATAGCACATAGAATTAGAAGTGGTCATGTTTTATCAAATAAATTTAGATATTTAATGCGTATAACAACCTCTCCAAATTGCGAAACTTGTGGAGTAATGGATGACGTACAACACATCCTCATGGAATGCGCGCGCTACCAGACTGGAAGAGACCAATTGATGGTAGACTTAGAGGTGAATAAGTCAGACATAGGTGCCTTCCACAGAATACTGACCACTCCTAATTCGGAAGAAGCATTCTATTTATATAGAATGCTTTCTATAGTACCTACTTAATGTTTTAGTTTTTAATACTTGTTTTGTAGAGATAATACAATATGTACTAGCAGGGCGACATATACTTATTGTATAAAGTCCTTAAATAAAGAAAAAAAAAAAAAAAAAAAAAAGTATTCCTGCGATCAACAGAATCATTGACATCATTATGTTAGAAATTGAAGAGGAAAAATGTATGCGATAGGCAATTTGATGGTTCATTGAATTCACTAAACATAAGTTACTGTCTGTTTATACTGTTGATTGATGGCACTTGGTGGAATTTATTGTAACACATATTGAGAAGACTTACTTTTTCCACAGTATTTATTTTATTGAACCTGACCGGTTTCGCCTTAGGGCATTCTCAAAAGCTTACATTTACACTTATCAAAGGTTTTGAATGTTAAATATCATAGTTTTTAAGAATTAGAACATCCAAAACCTTTGATAATGTGTAGAGATCCGGTTCTTAGCATTCCATGGATTCACCGTGCGGTCGCCGGGTCCATGGCGTGGTACAGAGAGGAACACTGTGACGGCGCCTGGGACTTGCGACCCAGGTGTAGGTTTAGGGTGGCCACCTTGTGATGCATCAGCACTCACCTCCACTGTCAGTCGTGTTCCTCCCTCTACCTATCCAAATTTGGTAAGATCCTATCAAATTCAAGAATGCCGTAAGGCGAAACCGGTCAGGTTCAATAAAATAAATACTGTGGAAAAGTACAAGTGCTCTTGATATGTGTAAGTTAATATGCCTTAGTACTGTTTATTACATAACTCTGGGGTACTAAAACATCAGCCAAAGTATATGTATTTATCTATTGCATTGGTAATGCATCCTTTATATGGCATTAGTAACCCTGGAAGCATAGTGGACGAAGAGGAATTTTTCCCTAATTATTGAGACTGAACTAAACTGGAATTTCATTGACTGACTCACGCACAAAATTTGGATGAGCAGTTTTTCGACACACATTATTTAGGTGAATAATTTTTCACTGGATAGTCATTCATTTGGTCCTACATAATTGGGGGTGTGCGAGGAAATGAGATATAGATTGAGCCTATTGCCATATTCCGGGCACTATTTTTACTCGAGCCATGCAGCTGAGGCTGAGTCTGGGCTTGGCTGTAATATAATGTATATAAATGTTAACATTTTACATTGTATGGGTTTTAAATGGTTACTTGCCACTGACTAAAGCATTGTTCTCTCTCCATATCATGAATTAGTAACATACAGATAACACATCTGTTTACCATAATACAAGTGGCAATTCTTTGTTAAAATATGTCATAGTTTAGTGTAGATAAAAATGCAATTAACCAAGTATTTTTGTTTCGTTATCAGCTATGAGTAGAAGGGCGGATGATCAAACCTCGATGTCTATGTACTACCTACTTTTCAATTTCCCTAAATACCTTCCTCATTGGGGAAGGCATAGATATCCGTCATTGCTTCGGGTGACAGATCTCAGCGACAAGCGACAGTTCATAGATGTATGGTCTTCTCTGAATATCATCTCGATGGGTGCACACACAGGATATCGCAGCGGGTAGTTTGGTAGAAATTGGAAAGTATCTCTGCCTTGTCCTGTGAGAATCCTTCGATGTTAATGAAGATGATGGGCAGAGCTGGCTTAAAGGGTGGACTGTCAGAGCGGCAGAATTGATTTCGAGTTGCCATAGTGGTGTAGTAATTAGTTTCGCGGCAGCTCCGCTACTCACGGAGAGGGTCCGAGCATAGGTATCGCTCTTCGGGAAGGCTTGCTACGTCCCCTCCGTCATTTATGGTATTCTCTCAAGCCATATTGTTACGATGTGTTCTTCCTTCAGATCCTGTATATATATTTTAAACTCTGACTCCAAAAGCTTTTATGAACTGAACTTGTCGAGCTTTTCCATTTTCGGTGTGGAGAAATAAATCCTAGATTCGGATCATCGCGAGCACTTGTATTGTGTTTATACTAAATAAGGACAATACCTATAATATGAATTAAATTTTATGGCTATGGTTTTCCCAAATGACTAGTTGCGCTACGGAAGTTCTTCACAACAGGTCAACACCTTTTTATTGGGTCGCCATGCAGTATGACACTGCTGTTGCTAATGGTCAGAGGACAGGTAATAGTTTTTTTGCCACCCATCATGGTATGAGAAGGGTTGAAAGTAGGTACGCTACAGGGAAAACTGTTCGGACATTTTGGACATTTTGGTGCATAGGCCGTAAGGCAGGCATCGAGCATAATGAACGGTAACCTTCGGAGACGAAGGCAGGAGGCTAAGTAAGAGTGAATTGAAAAATTTGGCCAGGATGGCCGTAAATGTTGAGATGACTGCAAGCAGGTGTGATTGAAAAGGCTCGCTTGTTTTGTAAACCACAGGTAAATAAGCGATAAAGGCAAAAAGATGTTGATGATCATCATCTGCATGTCCTTATTGCAATTATTTGGGTCTTTACTCTTCGATTTTCTTTCCTTGTAATTTTTTATTTTACGCATTCTTCCATCTTGCCTTGTGTTCTCTGCTACTAAACATTTTCTCTTTGCGCTAGCTTCTCTAGTTTTCATCCCCTGGTATCATTTATTTATAACAATGCAGAAGGGAGTAATACATCATAATATATAAAATACTGATTGGCGGTCTTCCCTACTGTACTTATTAATCTTATTTCCAAATGTAGGTATTGTTTTCTCGGTAAACAGATTATTTACATAGTTGTTATCTTTAGTACAACGACTGTACTTTGCTTGCGTTGATAAGACTATGTAATACGTCCGAACTCCTGTTTTTATCTATTTTGTCGGGATATTCATCACTAATATTTACCCTCAACTCTTCGTGTTCATGAACCACCACAACACAACCCACAATGCGTGACTTGAGGTGACTACATAGAGCAGTGCGCTATCTGTTTCATCAATCATGATAATTTAACATTATTGTTTTCGATAAGCCTTTCATAAACATAAAAAAATCTTGCATTTTATTTTTTTGCCTGACCGGGTCATCACTCAAACCTGTGTAAGCTATAAACAACAGAACTGGTATTTCGGAACTTTAATTAGCAAAATCTCGAGTCGTCAAGTTGTCGTGTTGTTTTTAACCCCCGACGCAAAAACGACGGGGTGTTATAAGTTTGACGTGTGTGTGTGTGTGTGTGTGTGTGTGTGTGTGTGTGTGTGTGTGTGTGTGTGTGTGTGTGTGTGTGTGTGTGTGTGTGTGTGTGTGTGTGTGTGTGTGTGTGTGTGTGTGTGTGTGTGTGTGTGTGTGTGTGTGTGTGTGTGTGTGTGTGTGTGTGTGTGTGTGTGTGTGTGTGTGTGTGTGTGTGTGTGTGCGTGTGCGTGTGTGTGTGTGTCTGTCTGTGGCATCGTAGCACCCAAACGGATGAACCGATTTGGATTTAGTTTTTTTTGTTTGAAAGGTGTATTAGTCGGGAGTGTTCTTAGCTATGTTTGAAAAAAATCGGTCCAAGATGGCCGCCGCCACAACATGTTGGAATACAAATTTCTTTAGAATTCCCTCAATATGGGTATCAAATGAAAGAGCTTGACTAGTAGATCAATTTAAAAAGTATAAAATAAAAATTAAATTAAAAATTTAAAAAACCCCCGTCACAAAAAACAACAAAATGTTGAAAATAAATGAATAAATTTTAATTCAACGGTTGCCATGTCGGGGGACCTTATGATATAAAGGAGTACTTAACCGGTTACAGTCCCCCGACATGGCAACCGTTGAATTAAAATTTATTCATTTATTTTCAACTTGCTGTTGTTTTTTGTGACGGGGGTTTTTTAAATTTTTAATTTAATTTTTCCTTATAAGTTAGTGCGTATATAATAATGAATCTCCTTGTCAAGTAAAGTCGAAATTATTGCATTCAGTAATTGAATATCTTCAGATTTAGAAATAAAATGTGGATATGAGAGTACTTGAGTAGGTACAGACCTCAGTCTGCCCCTTCGGAGATTACAGACGTGATTGTACGTATCTTGATTCATGGTTGACTGATTTAATATATTATCATGTTGTTTAATACTTATTACGCAAAAACAGCTTGAAACATGTCTGAATCCTGCCATAAATCTGCCATGCGATCTCTGTTCAAAAATTATATTTTACCGATCATTCCGTCAGTTATTCTACATAATACCCTATTTACAAGCTCTTGGTAAAGCTTCGCGGAAACAGAAACGCAGCTAACGTCATTACTTGCAGGTAAAATGTAAATCCCGCAAGTTTAGGAGTCCTACTTCGCCTCGCATAATTTAATTGTTTTGGAAGTAGTCTGCGGTTTTAGATTCTTACAAGTTTGATTTATTTCGAAGCTATGTGCGTATTAGATTTAATTAGGTATGACTTGATTTATTTTGAATGATTTATAAGAAAACCTGTTACCCTTCATAGTGTCGTTGAAAGTTGTAAAATTTGCCTTGCCAGTCTACGTTTGGCTTAAACTCTGAAAGCTAGTTTTAGCCAACCTACCTTTACTGATCGTGCCTATTAGAACGCAGATAGGTGTTTTTAAATTACCAACTTGTCAAATAAATACATTTACTTATGTTCTTTAGGGCACTGTGTCTAGCGTAATTTGCAACAATAAATTGGTCTTTCTAGAGAAAAAGGTCGTGTGAATTCGTGTGTGGTCGGGTGTCTGCTTGACTGCGAAATTATTTACATATATGTAAATACTTTCTCAGTCAAGCAGACACACGATAAAGCAGGCTGATGCTGGGGTGCTTACAAAAATCTAGTATAGTTAAGGGTATGATGTATTTGAAGCAGGATTCCGTAGTAGCAAAACTTCTAAAAATAACTTTATCTCTTGACATTTATCAGAACAAACAAAGTGTCTCGTCTCGTGTTTGTAAACAGTTTAATGACTCTTGCGCAAGCCTATATCTGCATCACGTTAAACGGGTCACCATGTAAAAATAGTTTTGCGTGTCAACACGCATTTCCTCATTTCACAGTCATAATAGAATTTTCATAAACATCAATTGAAATTTACAAAAGTAAACCGGAGTTAGGTACTTAATTGTTGTGGAATATTTAAATATGCAACGTGACAAAGTCCAAAATCAAGGAGGTTCAAATTATATTTGTAGTTTAACTAACAAACCAGATTTTTAACGGTCATCTTTTATTTTATTTTCTATCTAAAATCCTAGTTTTCTCTGTCACTAAGGAAGATGGAAGAAAACTCAACATTGAGTATACGCTCGCCTTTGTATAAATATCCATTTGTATTTGTTTAAATTTTTTTTAGTAGGTATATGAGAGAATATAGAGTATTTTACCAGATTTTAGTCCACACATTGTGAGTAGATAGCCTAAGGTTTCCCAGTGGGCTGCTATTGGTCCGGCCATATAGCTTGGACCTAAATCGCGACATAGAAAAGGCCCTGGCACGCGCGGATTGTGATAATGGCGTATATTAGGAGAGACCTAGGCCCAGCAGTTGACTGCAATACGCTACTTGCTTGAATCTATGCTTGGTGAATTTGAGCTCATCCAAAAACACATCCAAGAAACGTATACTGCGCTTATAGAGCACATTTTAGATCCAAGATATATAGCTCAACCAATACCTGGATTGCGTTCTCGGAGGCGCTGATAAGATCCTTCTGTGTACAAGCATATGGGCTCGCAGACGTCAGGCAATAGCCTAATTGACGAGATGTACAATAAGTACACGACACATTGCCTTGTTATAGTAAAACACACTACTTAGTAAGATGATTGTTCCACAATTGATGGTTTATTTCAAGTAGGTAGTGGCAGATAAATTATCTAGCAAACAGATGTTTATCATTATCTTTCCTATGGGTCTAATTTGCCATAATAACGTGTTAGTACACAAGGACACAAAATGATGATTGTTTTGCTGTTGTATAACGGCATTATAGGCATACAAGGATGAATAAGAGAAATCACTGCAAAAATCTGTTCAAACAATCGTCCTGGTAGTTACGTGTAATTGACACTAAAAAGATAAGGTTTTATTGCTTCTTGATGCCTTGCCAATTATTAAAGAACTGGTACTAAATGCTGAGTGCATTTAGTACACTTAGTACAGGTAATTCTGTACCTATATATCATGATCTCGTTAATACCCATTATCATTATTAGTTGAGTATGATTTAAAATGGCTATTGTGGTAAACTTTAGTAGCTAGCAGTACCAAAGAATTATGTTGGATATCACATTAAAAAAAAACAACGTGCATGACATCATCGCTATAAGTAGGTATTTTGTTTCGCGTTATAATCAATCAAAGTAACGCTATCACCGAACTTGGAAAGATAAACGATAAACAATACAATGAATAAAATTTGGATATATTACCAGGGACCAAATATTGACTTATTACCAATTTTTTTTCCAACAGTTCGTAAGAAAGTTGGTCGTCCTTAAAGACGGATATAAAGAGAAGGGAAATTTGAAGTGATTCAGGTGTGGCTCAATAGCTCAGTTGGAAGAACATTCCTCGGTCATGGGTTCAAGTCCCACTTGAGCGCTTCTTTTCCTCGATGTATTTCGAATTATTACCAATTCCCCCCGAAAATCGTTCCTTCGAAATTCAAAAATTTGTTCAAGGAAACATAAGTAAGTTAGGTAGTTAAACAAAATGGGTAGACCATAGGTAATAGAATATAAAACTAGCAGGCGACCTTCTCAATTTGAACCTCAGTCAGATAATCACTATAGTTCGGAGGGTCGCGTGCTGTTATGGCAAACATTGGGAGAGGGCTATGTTCAGCAGTGGAGCCTATTGCAGAGGCTAAATTGATGTATTGATATTGATTGATGCTGGGTGGGACATATTACGTAGTGCTATCTACACTCAAGCTAAACATAAATTGGGAAATGAATTCCAGAATTCTACTTATTGCTGCTAATTCTGTTGTTACATCTCTAAACTTAAAATTCTCTAAAATTTTCTAATTGCATCTTTTTCTTTCATTAACAGATAGAAAAGGACGGAAGATTTAATTTAGTGAACACCTGTCAAATTAAATCGGCGCCTTGATGGTACGCTTCAATTTTAGTCGACATCTACGAACATGCGACTTAATTTACTACGCACCAACAAGGCGCTGTCTTAATTTGACAGGACTTAACTTAAACAAAATCATCTGTCCTTTTTTATCTGATCATGAAAGAAAGAGATGCGATTAGATTTTTTAGGGAAATTTTAGTTTAGAGATTTAACAACAGAATTGGGAGCATTATCATTTTATGTCTTTTTCTACATACATTACCTATAGAGAAACACCATAACATCAAACGCAGTACCGCCACGACAGATAAGTCGTTAAATGTTTAGGAAGTCTGTGTCACAAGTAAAAGTATCCTCATAATTACGTTATCGAACTAATTTCCTTACATTTTTTCACGAAAAGCACCTCGTTTTGTTCTGTAATAGATATCGAAATACTGTTGTCGTTGTCAGCTAATCTCGACCCGCCTTTTAATTCGTCGAAGTTACGCAGTGCGTCAAAGACACACCGCCAACCGCCATGTGTCAGAACCGAAATGCAATGCAATATTGCTTCGCTTGTAGTAAATGTAGGTACTTACAGCGGGATGGGGTAATTCTGATGGGTATATGGGGACCCTCACCAAAATCTTCGGGGTACAAGCCACGGCTCTGCACACGCTCACCGAGTGTCCGGCGTGGGAGACATCGAGACGGGAGCTGGTGGCTGCCCTGGAAGTGAGAGTTCCCACGCTCGCCAGCTAGCTCATGGCAATAGTTCGCAGCGCGGATGCCTCGGCGGTCGACTCGTCGTCTTCTGCGAGCAAGTAATGCTCGAGCGAGAAGGAGACGGCGGAGCGGAAGCGGCGGCGAGAGCGAACGAGCCTCGCGGAAAACGCTACCCGCCAGCAGATGCAACTCGAGCGTCGGAGGTCGCTGAATGACCTGCGTTCCCCATGAGCGCGGGCCTGGGGGTGACGGGTGGAGCCACCTGCCTAACAAGAGCAGGCCGTGGCGGTGTGGTTCACCCACCTCCCCGTTTCCGGGGGACGAGTTGGGGACACGGTGGTTCCCCCTCCCGAGGAGAGCCCGATCGTTAGGGATGACACCAAGTCTGCGAGTGCGAGGGATATGTCCTACAACCTTACCTTCGGTAATGCACTTTGAACTACAGACGGCGTGCGTTTTAGTCGGTTCGAGTCCGTCACAGGCTGAGGCCCCCACTTGTGCGTTGCGCTGCGTTGCGTTGCATCGAGCAGGGTCATTCTTAGAAATAATGTAATAAAAAACAATGAATAAATGTAGTCAAATAAAATCATAGCAATGAGAGAAATTCCTTTAAAGTTCTAAGAATGAGCTGCTCAACGCAACGTCTCGCAGCGCAACGCACAAGTGTGGCCTCAGCTTAACCTCCCGTACCGGCTCCGGCGCGGGTATCCGCGGGGATTTTCTGCAAGTAAAAAAAGGCGTACAAGCCTAACTCACATGCAAACCCGGAGTAAACAGTTGCTTATGTACTTTTTAGAATAAAAAGTATAAAACTTATCATTTCAGCTGCCTGAACGACGACACCTACAAGTACTGTCACTGTTGATGAAATAGTGAGTGACTCAAACAAAACATTCAGAAGATACTTAACCATACTATAATAAAAGTAATGCTTTTTATTATATTTAAAATCATAATGGAAGCCTCTCTACAACCTTTAATTATATTTAAAAATTAAAAGTATTTTTTTATCCTAGGTGCTTAGTCAAGACCTGGTGCTATAATCGCGGCTTGACGTCAATGATAACGGTACTCCTAGATAAGAGCGTAAGCCTTCTGTTTCTCTGTCAGCGGGTAGCGAGAATGAGAATCTCGTAACTAAATGATACGTGCAGTATGCCTAATAATATCATTGATCTTAAATTAGCTTACTACTATAGTCAACATTACATTGCTGCCTTATCTTGTGAAGTATATTCACAGAATTTACCGCTTTTACTGCATCGAATTTTGTAGATTCCTCGTTAATTTGTGGATCAACCTGGTAAACCTATTTAGAACTCAATTTTAGTGCCTGACCTTGGTCTGTGGATAGACCTTTTTCGTGTGTAAAGTGCATAAAAAACTTAAGTGGTTTTTTCGATCACCAATTACCGCCGAGACGTATTTTATTGTTTTAAGACCCATAAAGGACAATACATAAATTGAGTTTGGTGCATTTGTGTCCTTTAATTGTGGGCTAATATACGCCCCCGTGTTGTAAAAGTTACCTAGCCTGAATTTATTACAACTCGTTTAAGTTTTATGAGCGACATTAATCCTATTTCTCCGCCCCTCGCTGTCTGTAGGACAAAAGCTTCCTCTCTGTGATGCAATTTTCGTTCCTGTTGATGAAATTAAGAAAGTATTCTGAGCATATATTAATAATGTTTTATTTATAATATATTATTTTCCAGCAAATACTTCTTTTTTATGGATTATGTCACAGCGACAGCGGTAAGGCCCTGTCCATCGCCTAAAAGGCATTTAGTACTTCCACAAGTGATATAATTGGTACCTATTTGTATCCTTTGTAACATCCTTTCTATCATATAAGAGCATGATCCGGCCTGCCGTCCTGTATGATTCGGGAAGCTGGCCCGTAAAGGCGACGGATGAAAGACAGTTGCATGTAGCCGAGATACGAATGTTGAGATGGACGTGTGGTGTGACAAGAATGGATAACATTAGGAATGAACTTATTAGAGGACGTTTGAAAGTTGCACCAATCACGGAAAAGCTACGAGGAAATCGTTTGTCGTGGTTCCGACAAGTAATGCGCAGGGATGAAAGTAATGTGGTAAGGAAGGTATTAACTATGGAAGTGGAAGGCTACAAGGGGAGAGGAAGACCTAAAAGGAGGTGGATGGACTGTGTGAAGGATGATATGGTTAAGAAGGGAGTGAATGTAGAGATGACTGCAACTAGAGATGAATGGAAGAAACACACATGTTGCGCCGACCCCAAATAAATTTAGGATAACGGCAGGAGTATGATAACATAACATAAACATATCATAAACTTACGCCTGTATTCCGCGAAGGGGTAGGCAGAGGTGCTAGCACCCACATTTCGCCAGTTTATGTTTAGGTCCCAATGTAATAGGTGGCGAGCCTATGGCCATTAACCGGGCACTTATAAACCTGCGATAAATACACACATAACTTCGAAAAGCATCGAAAAGTCATTGGTGTGTGCCATGGTAAACCTGGGATCAAACCCGAGACCTCGTCACAGCAGTCCATTACCCATACCACTAGGCTACCGCAGATTAATATTTATTTTTATATTGACGTTTTGTAAGTTCCTATTAAATGATCTATGCAGAAAGAATCATTTTTGAATTCTGAATTTCTGACAAACTCAGCCCGCGGCAGTGTCACAAAGTAAGACAACGGCTTATTACCGATTCCCCCTTTTACCGATTCCCACCGAAAATCATTTGTTATCGATATAGCCTGTTAATTCTACTATATTTAATTAGAGATCCGGTTCTTAGCATTCCATGGATTCACCGTGCGGTCGCCGGGTCCATGGCGTGGTACAGAGAGGAACACTGTGACGGCGCCTGGGACTTGCGACCCAGGTGTAGGTTTAGGGTGGCCACCTTGTGATGCATCAGCGCTCACCTCCACCGTCAGTCGTGTTCCCCCCTCTACCTATCCAAATTTGGTAAGATCCTATCAACGCCGTTTTAGATATTCGTTTGAGTAAAGAGCTTACTGAAGCTCTTGGCAATCCGAGGTCTTTAAATAAGTTATACAGGGATTTAGCTGGAATTCCCCTTGCTCCTACTTCCACGGCGTAGAGTTTAACCACATAGCCATTTTTGGTTAACTCGTTGGTCAGGTCAAAGTATTTGTTTATTTTTATAGCGTGGTCTTTAGGTATGTTAGTTTCCCACGGTACTGTGAGTTCTACTAGTACTGCACGCTTTTGCTGTTTTGAAAATAGGAATATATCGGGTCTGGATGACGAGGCACAAACATCCTCCGGTATTTTATAGTGTTTCTCATACGAATCTGCGAGTAATGTCCAGTCAGCGGCTGCTATCAAAATTGAGTACGGCTTTTGATTTGTCTTTTTTGAGCAGCCTTCCTTTACAAACGCGACGTCATTTCTTTGGTTTGTGGTTAAACCCTTTTTCGCTCTAGCTACCGCCAAACTTACCGCCTCACGTACGATTTCTAATACCTTATCATGTCGGCGCGAGTAATGACCCCGGTCTAATAGCGTCCTACAACCCACCAGTAGGTGCCTAGCAGTACCAATTGCTTCACCACATGAGTTACATGTTTTATCTGTGGCTTTTCCCCATCTGACATGATTGCTTTGGTCGGGGAGGGTCAACTGGAATGCATTGAGATAGAATTTAAGGAGAGCCAGTGACCAGTCGTATATTAAGGTACGCCATTTTAAGGCTATGGGAATACAAAATTCACCTAGTGTTAACCATTCGTTTTGTACTTCTAGGTTCATTGCGTGCACTTTGTAGGTATTATTTTCATCTACTTGAAGAAAAGATTTTGTTATGTCTTTGTCTGACTGCCTCCTAGTATTACCCAAACCTACCCTACCAGTCTGCGAGCCTATCATGAATTTTTTATGGAATTGGAGGCGCGACTCGAGCTCTTTAGTACTTTGGTCTTTTGGAAGAGCTTGCACGATTTCGTCTTTTGATTTCGCTAGGACGTGCATTTTGGTTACTCTTAGATGTTTATATAGTTCCGATGGTTTCTTGAACGTCATTCCAAAGTTATTTGAGACTCTATATAATGTCGATGGGTCTGCCGACTGAGCTAGCCCCAGCCACGACTTCAATGTCTTCGTAACATTCGCATCTAGTTTTTTGAGAAGGCTCTGGCTTATATCATAAACAAGAAACGGCCAGTTAAGACGCGAGGTTAAACAGTTGTCGTAAATCCACGCTTTTTTAACATTACTTAGTGGCTGCTGATCTACCTTTTGTATATCGATAATGAAGTTATTAATTACTTCTTCTAAAGCTGGAGTGCAACCTCTGTTATCTATTTTTCTTCCGAGAAATTTAAAAGGCACGGTTTCGGATATAGTCGAAACGTTTTCCCCGCCTATACTAAGCCCTGGATCATATGAGGTATATCTGGTACCCCGCCTACCCAGACATAGACAGTAGCATTTGCTAGGTTTTGTTTTCATTCCATCTGTCCATGTACAGAATTCATCCACTTTACGCAACAGGTCTTGGCACTGCTTTGGGCTGCGAGTAAGTATTGCGAGATCATCTGCAAATGCGAGGATGGATTCCGTGTATTTACCGTTTAGTTTAAACCGATAGCCCCACTTTCTCTCATGTGTGGTAATACTATCTATTAAAATATTTATTACTATATTGAAAACTATAGGTGACAGACAGCAACCTTGGAACAGACCTACATTATAATTTAAAGGTTGCGTGTGGCCATCCTTGGTGTTTATAACAAATTTTAATTTATCGTAATAAGAGGCTATTATTTCCCGGATGATCGACGGAAAGTTATACCATTTTAATGCAAACAACATAAGCTGGTGGTGTACTGAGCCAAAAGCGTTTTCTAAATCTATCCAACAAACTGTTATTTGCCTTTCATTTAATCTGGCATCTTTGAGGCTTTCCGCCAGTAGTGAATTGTGTTCCAGGCATCCAGAAATTCCGGGTAGGAACCCTTTCTGGTGATTTTTGCCTGAAATAGTTGTTATTGATCATGAAATTAGTCATTTTGAATTGAAGCCATGAGAAGAAGATTTTTGAGATTGTATTAGTTAATGCTATCGGTCTAGCGTCTTTAGGACTAGTTACTATTTCTTTCTTTGGAATGAGCACAAAATTAGCCCTGCCGAAGGCTGCTGGAATTTCTTTACTCGACCAGATCCTATTGAATATGCTTAGAAGATGTTTACGTACCGATGGGCATTTTTTATAAATAATGTACGGTATGCCATCAGGCCCTGGGGCGGTTTTTGTTGGTTTTTTCTTGATTTGATGTTCTTGATTTGATAGTATATTTCTTATCTTAGGGTAAATTTCTCTGAATGTCCAGAACATACATGCCAATGCCAGCCTACAATGTTATTATATCACTTGCGTAATTAATTATCACTTTGATCAAACGTTTGACGTAGTTCAATGGACGATAGTTCGCTAGAACCCTTTCTTATTGTACTGGCGCGAACTGCATCGAAGATAACTCGAGGAACACTTGGTAGCTCTTTTGGGTACACCTCGCTTAAGAATAAAGAGGAGGTTGAATATATCACTTGCAGTGAATTTAGATTAGATAAATGATAAACATGACTAGTCTTGTACGCGTATCTAAAAATATTATATCGAAATAGTTCGATCCGATTTTATGTAAGTTCGATGTCGATTTTCGATAAAAAATTAATAAACGTAATTTAGTTATAGTTTACTCAAAAGTATCGAATCAAAATACATGACCCATTGGTATCGATAATGTTATCGATACTATCAAGACTACCTATAGAATAAAGAAAAAAAAAACTATGCGACATTTTCTACCATAGCGGATTTTTAGTTGAACCCGGATACAATACAGCCGTGATGAAGTTAGACATTAGAACTATCATAACAATTTGATACACATCGGATAAAAGAACGGGGAGAGAGAGAAAGGAAGATAAAGAGGAGGAGGAAAGAAACGAGAGAGATACATGCCGAGATTATTTCTATGATTATAACAATCAGTTTGTGTGAGCTAAAATTTACCACACTCTGCTGATCAAAAATATTATCTCAGTCTGCGTGTGTCACTAAAAACGGATTTCAACAAGGATGAACCGCGGTCATAGTTGAACTAAACCACATCATCACTATTTCTTACTGGATTGTATTGAAGAAAACATGATAGGTACCCGATAACGAGTATTGTGCTATGCGATTATTACGATCGATTGTACTCTATCGATACCTACTGTAGAGCGGACTATCGATAGTGAAACTTTATAGATTGACATCACTATTCAGAATCTCTCATATTATCAGCACTAAACAGTATCTAACTTCGTATGCGAATGAAATCCCAATGTGTCTTCCTGGCGTAGACTTGTGTGCTACTTATCTCATGTGAATGGGTAAATTTTATTATGAAAGAATAAATGTAGTTGCACCTGTATCCTCGAAGGTGATACAAAGGATTTGCCCAAAAATCTTAGTATGGGTTCTATTTACCTCTTCAAGTATACACAAATAAAACGGTTATAGTTATATTAATAATAATATAATAAACAAAACTATGAAAAAAAAAGGTAAGCACGGTTTTAAAAAATATATCTTAAAACATGTTGACTTTGACTTATGAACTTTTGAACGGTGAAGCCGTCAAGGACTATTTCTCCATTCCTTGTTTTTAAAATGAATTTTATTAACCACACTATATGTATTAAACTAAATCATAACACTCCTTTGCCTTCATAAAGGAACGTTTTTAAAACAACACTAGTCTTTGGTTTTGAAAACTTTTCGCGATTTCTAAACCATCGATTAGATTTCTGAGCGGCTTGTAAGTTCTATCACTTCACCATCTCTTTATCGGTTTATGTATCACTTTGTAACCAGGTGGCGTTAGCAGGCGCTCCTACATCATAGAATCCGCAGATACTCGCTAATTTGAGGCAGAATAGAATAAAATTTACCCTAGGTATTAAGTTGTCATGTCATAAACCAGCATGCATAACAAACCTATAATATATATCTGCGGTAGCCTAGTGGTATGGGTAATGGACTGCTGAGACGAGGTCTAGGGTTCGATCCCAGGTTTACCATGGCACACACCAATGACTTTTCGATGCTTTTCGAAGTTATGTGTGTATTTATCGCAGGTTTATAAGTGCTCGGTTAATCGCAATAGGCTCGCCACCTATTACATTTGGACCTAAACATAAACTGGTGAAATGTGGGTGCTAGCACCTCTGCCTACCCCTTCGGGGAATACAGGCGTGAGTTTATGTTATGTTATGTTATGTTACATCTCTCTCGCCTGTGATAGCGAGGAATGCACTGAATCAGCATCTTTTTACTGTGGGCAGTAGTGCATAAATAGCTGGAGTAATGTATTTTACATGGTACGATCGATGGACCTAAATCTGCGCGTAAACAAATAATAGTACAACTTATTAACCAGCTTATTATACAGCTTTAGACCAACAAGAGTTCACCCGACTAAATCACGAGTTTATGTTAAGTTAGCTTTATGCTGCTTTCTGCAGCAATAATTTTCATAGGCCTATGTTCGTATTTGGGCATTCTAGGAAGCCTAATAGACTTTATGTTATCGACGACAGTAACTGGCATTCTAGTCCAAGATAACATTCCACCAAGACAATTTCGTTGTCAGTCTCGTAGGTAAACCTCAAGTAGGCTTTTCTCTGCAGGGCTGTTCATAACACCTATAATAACATATGTGTAGAAACTGAAGGCATCGTAATATACAGTATTATCACGATAAGTCCTGATCTATATCTTATATTTATTTTTATTTATTTATTTATTCTTTATGCACAAATATAAAATATGTGTACAAAGGCGGACTTAATGCCGTAGGCATTTTCTACCAGTCAACCTTAGGGTGATGCAGAGATTTGTCTAGTAGGTGCTCGAAGTATCGATCTAGTACGTAGTAATTATGATACATACAAACGGCAAATATGATAATATACTTAAATACATACATACACACACATACATATACCTACATATATACATACACATATACATACATACATACATACGTTCATAAATACTTTATACTGTACATACACCGGATTACACAATATATTATATAGATATATAATATGTCCTATAGAAAAATCTTATATAATATTATTATTATTCTGCCTATGGTTCGCTATAGATCTGCCGTACTCTGTTTCTGAATATTGAACGATTTGGGGACATCCTGACTTCCAACGGTAGCGCATTCCAGAGGAGAATGGATTGTACAGAGAAGGAGGAGTGTACAAGGCTTGAAGTATGAGTGGGACAGTGAAGAAGAAGATTGTTAGAGGAGCGTAGATTTTTAGTATGGTTCGAACCGAGAAGGTGGAGATGGGATTTTAAGTAGGAAGGGGCATTGGGAGAATTCAACAGGGTAAAGATCAAAGTGACAGCTCTTAGACTGCGTCGCCGTCGGATGGGTAGCCAACCCAGCTCTGCACGTTGATCCGAAACATGGTCATACTTCCTAAGATTGTAGACGAATCGAATGCAATTGTTGAGAAGTCGGTCAAGTTTATTGAGCAGATCTGCATTCAGGTCGAAATAGCACACATCACCATAGTCGAAGATAGGAAAAATCAAAGCCTGCATAAGCATTGTCTTGGTGCTGGGTGGAAGAAAGTTTTTTAAGCGGTAGAGAGCCCTTAGTGTTCCCGTTACCTTCTGGCAAACGTTAGTGACCTGTACCCGCCAATTCAGGGTTGAGTCAATGTGTAAGCCCAGGTTCTTAACACTAAGTGTGACAGGAATGACTTTCCCATCAAACATAACTGCTGGCATGGCCACATCCTTCAACCTACTCATCATATGACTGCTGCCTATTATGATACTCTGGCATTTGTCAGGGTTAACGGCCAGTCCAAACCTATCACACCAGCTCCGTATAAAACCCAGGTCTGCATTTATTCTGCCAATAGCCTCTGAAATGTTGTCCATGGGGGCTTGGCTGTACAACTGCAGGTCATCGGCGTACAGGTGATACGTACATTGAAGATCAGGAGTTATGAAATTTATAAATATGGAGAAAAGAAGGGGAGAAAGTATACCGCCTTGAGGGACCCCAGAGTCCAGATTGCACCAGCTCGATGACATCTCACCGGCACAAACCGACTGCTGACGTCCCCGAAGATATGATGAGAACCAATCCAGATCGTCGGATGAGATCTTATTTATTGTATTTATTTATTCATTAACAATTTTTACATTGTGTTTGAACATCGTTTGTACACATAAATTTCATATATAAATAAAAAACATAAGAAAATCAACAATCAAAAGAAGTGAAAAATATTATGAAACGCAAAAAATAACAGTGTAATTACATTATGCCTCTGCTGTCAGTATACAATCTATTTATTTAATATCTCATCGACTGAATAGTAACACCCCTTTAACAGAAAAGCCTTCAATTTGTCGTGGAACTCTCTTTTGTAAATAATGGTTTTTAAGTCTAGAGGCAGTTTGTTGAAAATTCTGATGGAGTTGTAAAGCGTACTATGCTTTACGACGTCCAGGCTAGGCACTATTTTGTTTTGAAAATCTTTCCTGCGAGTGCTTTCTCTAACCCTTCTCTCATCATCAGATTCATAATCGTGTATATGCTTAGCAAAATTGTTTAGCAGTACCAAAATGTATAGGCTGGGAACCGTCAATATGCCTAAATCTTGGAAGTGAGTCTTACACGACTCTTCCTGTCTTATCCGTACTATAGTTCTTATGGCTCTTTTTTGTTGGATAAAAGCTCTTTGAATGTTGTATCCATAGCTGCCCCCCCAAAAAAGAATACTGTATCTCAGTCTTGACTCCACCAATGTATAATATACCATTTTTAAATGCTCCAGATTGACTTCATTTCGAAGACTACGCAACACATAGCAAGCCGAGCTTATATTTCCTTCCAAATAGGAGAGTTCATGTTTCCAATTTAGAAATTCATCCACGTGTACTCCCAAGAACCTAACAACTTCCGTATTTTGAACTTGTTTGCCCTCCAACACACAATCAAGTGTCATTTTATTTTGAGCCGTGGATTTAAACAAAATAGCCTTGGTTTTACTTGGATTTAGTTTTAGACTATTTACCGAAAACCAAGTTGAGAATAACTTCAACACCTCATTCACCTTTAAACTAAGAGCGTTTATATCATCCGCGGATACCACAGCATTAGTATCATCAGCAAACATTACCAGCTGTACCTCCGGAGGCGATATTTTAGTGACATAGTTAACAAGGTCATTTACAAATATTATAAACAGAATTGGGCCCAGAATTGAGCCTTGCGGTACACCAGTTTTTATTAGTGACATTGTGGACTTATGAGACTCTTCGTACCTAACTATTCCATGGGTTGTCATTTTGTTTGTGATAGCTTGGATCTCTACATACATTTTTCTATTAAGTAAATAAGACCTTAATAGTTCCCCTGCTTTGCCTCTAATGCCGTAGTGATCCAGTTTTATTAGCAGCAGCTCATGGTTAATTGTGTCAAAGGCAGCGCTCAAATCCAGGAAGAGTCCAGCAACTTTCTTTTTGCGATTCATTTGACTCACTATGTCTTCGATTAGTGCCCCTATTGCGTCTTGCGTACTTACATTTTTTTGGTAACCGAACTGCCTCATGTTCAAAACCCTATTTGAATTAAAATGTCTCACAAGTCTAACCTTTATCAACTTTTCAAAGATTTTAGACAGTGTTGGCAGGAGTGAGATAGGCCTGTACATTGATGGGTCCGTTTTTGCTCCTTTTTTATGTACAGGGATGATCTTGGCAATTTTAAACTGGTCTGGGAATACACCCTGTTCAAAACAATTATTGTATAGAGTGCTAAGAGGCTCAGCCAGCAAGTCAATGTTTTCTTTGATAACTGAAATCGGTACGCCGTCGTATCCACATGACAATTTGCTCTTCATTGTAATCACTGTTTTTTGTAATTCGCTAGGGGTGACAGGGTCCCAAGAGATATCGCTTTCAACTTTGTTTGTACTTCCCTCTAATATATCCAGAGCCAGTTGCGAGTAACCTTGGTTCTGACCAAAAGTCTTACAAAATTGATTTGCGAGAATATTGACTACTTCAGAAGGGTTTTCTGTCACACTATTGTTGAATTTTAAAGCTAGTTTTTCTTTTGATTTGTGTTCTTTATTTCTATGTCGATTTACTATTTTCCATATATTCTTTGATGCGTTTTTAAATCTCGCTATTTCACTTTGTATAGATTTCTTTTTCGCAATTTTTATTACTCTTTTATATATAGAGATATATTTATGCCTATAGCTCACTACACTAGAATCATCTTTATTACTTTTACTACAAACTAAGAATCGCTTCATCTTGCTTGAAACTTTAATTCCTTGCGAGACCCAGCGTAAGCCTGCCATGCTATTTACACGAAGTTGCTTTTTGCGTTTCTTAAAGGTCTGCTTAAACGTAATCACAAATTGTTTTATAAATGTATTAATTCCCATATGCTTCCAGTTCTGATTAGCTAACCTTTCCCTGTATATGCTATTTCTCTGAGAATTAAATGTCCTTTTATTAATAAATGTCATAGGGTTATAATGTCTATTAGAATTATTACTGGTACATAATGTCATATTGCATATTAACGCCGCATGTCCATCTCCCAACCCATTGTGATCAACCTCACAATTTTGCAGGTTATCGTCAGGAATGTTTGTCAAAAAATTGTCAATACAAGATTTCTGGTCATCTCTTTTGAACGTAATCAAGTCAACGAGTGGTCTAAAGTTATAACATGTCAATAAATTTAAAAAGTCCCGCCTTTTTGGTGTATCGGAAAGAAGGTCGATGTTAAAATCGCCACAAATACAGCTGTTTCCATTAAAAAGGCGTTCTAATAATTGTTCAAGTCGACGCATAAAAGTACCTAAATTAACATCATAAGGAGTACGATAACAACAGCAAATTGTTACTCCAGTTGAAACATCTTTAATTGCACATATCTCAAATGCATCCATTTCATACAATTTTTTCACAAAGGGCAATTCAACACATTCTCTGTCTTTGAGAGCTAAAATAGCCGTGCCTCCACGCAGCTTATTCACTCTCGCGCTATAGGATACTACTTTGTAATTAGTTAAATTAAGCAGAGACATTTGTGCTGAATTGTAAAAATGTTCACTTATACACAAGAAATGTACCTTATTCTGAATATTATCGATATACAATTCTAATTCATTCAATTTATTACCTATACCACACAAGTTCTGGTGATAAATATTTAATGGTTCAAGGTCTAAACAATCTCCTTGACTAGATTCGTCTACAATTACATTATTCTCGAAAAAAAATTTGCATAGGCAACGTATTACTATTTATACTATTTTCTATAGGAGGATCCAATTGCGGACAGTTGTCCAATTGCGGACAGTTATCTAATTGCGGACAGTTGTCCAATTGCGGACAGTTGTCAAATTGAGGACTGTCATCTGTCTGTGTGCTAACACTAACTCGAAAACTTAAACTCTGCTTATATGAAGTGTACGATCTTTTATATGTTAAGTGTAAAATTTCCTTCAGTAAAGTGCGGCTTAAAAACATACCGAGGCGGTTACAATCCAAGGGAAAGTTTATGGCTACAAACGAAACATGAGCGTAACCTCTGCAAATGAACCTCATTTCGTAATTTAATTTAAATTCGTTTAGATATTTGTTGAAGGGAACCTCACTTATTATCACATTAGTGTGGGCAACTTGGGCCAACCAATTGTTTAGTGAGCATTGGAATTCACGCGGATTCTTGTCGTTCACACCTGTTAGCAGCAGTAAATAGTCACTTTTTGATAAATTAGATATATCGTTCTTGTAGCCTTCCAGTAGCTCTCTTGTGGATGCTCCTGGTTTCAAGATGGAGAACACCTCGTAATTCTTCCCTAGAAGTCTTTGCAGCTTATCCCGCATTCCTCTACCTTGTTGATCGGCAATTATAAAAACCTTACTCTTTTTATTATGTTTGCTACCCGTTGCTGTGGTTGTAATATTAGTCAATGTACCGAGGGCAGGATGGCCAACCGATTTTGAGATTTTGTTCGGTTGTGGGTCAACCGCCTTACACGGTTCACAATGTATTGCAGGTTGTTCTTCGGACTTCTTTGGTTCGTTATCCAGCGTGAGAGGACTATTAATGAATGTGTCTGTAAGACGACGTTTAACGCTTAATTTTTTTGCTGAACCCAAATAGTTACGGCGTGATGATAATGGACTCTTACATATCTGTTTAAGCATTGCAATTTCCTGTGATAACTGAGATATTTGTTTTTTTAACGCCATATTTTCCAAGATGACATTTTCTAATTCATTCTGTGTGCTTTGAAGATTACATTTCATGTTATTCAGTTCAGATTTCATCTCTTCCCTGTACAGAAAAAAGTTGTGTGTTGAGAGATCTAAACTTTTTCCTAGTAGCTCATCGGAGCATGAGGAACGCATAGAAATACTCATATTGATGTTTTCTAACGATGTTGATTTCAAATTTCGCTTTCGCATCGTGATATAATTTTGATCTTCCATATCTAGTACTACAGTTACGCAGTCACTTATTTCAATTGTATTTTTTTCCTTTTTATTTTATGTGATAGTATTATTTTTAGCAGGAAAATCTGAACGTCCGATCTTTAAAAGGTTTCAATACTGTCGTCAACGAAAATAATATAAAAGCGCCCTTTGGTCTTAAAACACTGCTGTCCAAGAATATAAAAGCGTCCTTTGGTTTTAAACACTGTAGCCTACGAAATATAAAAGCGCTCTTTGGAATATTCCGTGTTGTCTATGGTTACTAATTCACTCTGCGTATAATTTTATAGCAGCACAGCACTACACTGATTGTCTTTGGTATATAAGTTTATGCTCATTGGCTGTTGGTTTGTTTTGGTTGGTACAAGTTCCGTATTTGGCACTAAAATTTTTGAATTGAAAATTTTTCGTAACGGTCTGTTTATAATAACATTTGATAATTTCGCTTTAATTTATCACTTCTCTGTCACAGATTGAAACCATAATGCCACTTTCAAGATTATCAGTGGTCATCGGCCACTAAAAGTTTCTTTTAACACTCTTTCACTAGCATTTAGTAATATTTCAGGAGATGATGAGTTGTGTTTTTAGTACTTAAATTACACTATCGCGAACAATATATGTTATTTATCAACCACTTATGCACTATTTGTGAAATTCTATGGAAATTAATATTAGAAATTAGACTTTTAAACAATAAAATATACGCAGGCAATGTTTACGTTGGCACAGTGTTGCCAGATCTTAATATGGGTGAGAATGGCTAAAAGTATGTCGTGGTTGACACAATTAAATGCGTTGGAAAAGTCTACTAGGACCATTACCGTAGCCATAGTCTTCTCCATACCATCCCTGATGTCACCCGTTACCTTTTTACCGTTATAATGTGTAACATTCGTGAAAGATTAAAAATATTCAGCTCCTCGTATGTACGATACATTGTATTGTTTCGTACATACGAGTAGCTGAATAGGCACTTAATCATTCCACTTGAAATGTGAATGATAAAGAATTATTTAGACATGTATGTATCGAACCTGACAGTCTTGAACATGTCGTCATTTCGTCACGACGGGTATCAAGAAGGCTTACGGCTATGGGCTAAAGAATCCTATAATAGAGTTGACAAATCAGGAGATGAGTGATCGGTTTATTCCTCAATCCTATAAGCTGCCGCCATCTTGAATAGAATTAAGTCTTGACACGACCACAGTATGATTGAACTAATTAGATTTGACGGCTACATGGACGCATGTCCACGTACACTATGATCAATGATGCTGATGGTGCAACCTAAATATTGTCTAAATATTTGTCGTATGAAGGTGCTGCTTGCCGGTTTGAATATACGTATAAGTTACCTTATTTATTAGTGATAGTTAAGCTAAAATATTATTATTGTTTTATCTAAGGAATTGACTATAGCAGTAGTAGCATCTTTATCTATAAAATAAAACAAACAAAAAATATGCGTAAATTGTCCTTTTTTCTAGCTTATCTTGACTTCATTAACTTTTCGTCGTTTCCTTGTACTGAAAACTAATCTTTCGCCAACTATTCACTGCTATTAAGGTATGATTAGGTACATCAATATAAGTTATGTCGTAAACAGTAACAGCTACTTTAATATCTAAACATGCCTTAAGCACAGAATAGATAATAGTACTCCTTAAGTATGGCTTTATTAAGTTAACTACCATTTACTGTGTTTACGTGAAATATATTTATATAATTACATGTTTAAAGTATAATTTTATACTGTACAGGGAAGTTATACATACGTGTTTTTTAATTGCCATTTATACATGGTGTAAATAAAATATGGTGCAAGTGTGCAGGCAGACTGCATACTTGTCGCATCCAGGCCTGCACTCGGAGACCAGGCCACCCCGTCCATTCCTGCCTTCCACTGTACCCTACACTAGTCAGAGTGACTCTGACTCTCATATTATGAAAGGCCTATATGCAATTATGCACTAGTTAACTGCCACAGGCATTGAGTGTTGCTTCAAACATTCATTCGTCTATTATTAATTGTATAAACCTTTGTAAAATATAGGCACTATTCACATGTATTGTTGTATCGTAGTTTGTCCAACAATAGCACGCGCTGCACTGCTACAATTAGGTCAAATTTGTCTGATTCCAATGTCCGCCATGTTTAAGTGATAGCGTTTATACAAATCGTGCAACAATTCTCGGTTAATATATTCGACCATCTGTGTATTTGAGTGGCCTTCTGTGTTAAATGAGTTGGATTTTACGTAATGCCATTGGATTTTGTTTGTATTAACTAAATGCAGTGAGATGGAAATTTCTTGACACACCTGTCATTTGTGTTTGAAATGATTAAAGTATGAAAACTGAGTCAATCGTTTTAAAAAAATAAAAATAGCAGTAGATAAAACTGTAGGAAGCCTTTTTTTTGTGCGGAATCCCCTCGGATAAAACCGCACGCCGTGCTAGGCCGGAGGTGAGGTGTCATCGACTTATCCCTCGCACCCTGGCTGACCTAGGGCCATCTCTTACGGTCTGGCCCTCCTCGGGAGAGGGGACAACGGTGTCCCCGGTAGGAAGCCTACCAGAGTCCCATGATAGTTCCCAATGTAGTTTCTGTAGTTAATTGTATTACACACTCAGATATGAGGAAGCGGAGTAAGTGGCTCTTGGACTCCGCGATGAAAGCCTTTGGGATTAAGACTGAGATGCAGAAGATCAAACGTGTTTTTAACTATTTGGATATTTGAACAAGAACCTAGTACCTATCGATTTTATAATAGACAGTGTAATAGATAGAAAACCTGTCGGGTCTAATCTTAACAACCTCTTGTACTAAATGATAACGATATAACTATATCTTGTTGCCACAGTAATAGTTATTCGTTAATAAAAAAGAACTTTTAACACTGGACTATCGCTAGTAACTAGTTGAGACATCGTTTTTTTATCAACATGTCAGTAGGAAGAGAGATAGCAGATTAAAATAGTCTTACAGATTATCTCTACGGCGAAAGGTCTCGAGGAAACGAGATGTCACTACTTTGGTATTCCTTTTTGTGGCTTGACTGGCTAGTTCTATACGCTCCGTCTATGTTATTCTTTTACTCTGAGGTCTATACAAATACGTATGCAGGTTACACTGGTAACTCTTCCCTTCCTCTCTGTGGCTTAGTAGTAGTCTTCTACCGTTCAGTCGCGTTTGGTCCAATTGTCAAAAACAGTAAAAAATCGCTTCGCGACTTTCTATCCTGTTTCTGGGTGGTTATAAAAAAAATAAAGCCTTCTAACCTAACCTATCCAAGTCTATTTTTGACAATTGGACCAAACGCGTATTGGACCAAATGTGACTAAACAAAATCAAAGAAACCTAAACTGCATTATCTTTAACACAGAGCAGTAATTCTGTTCAGTATCAGTACCCATTATTATTAGTGACGTTTTTCGACCTATATTGGTTCTGTTTCCAAATAAAATTTCATATTGTATGAATGTACCTACAAGTGCTTACAAGGGAATCCAATGTTTCGCTTCATTAAATCAGAAGCCAACCGCATCCTGTTTGCGTCAAGTGCGTCAATTTATTATTGTCATTTGTCACCGTTCCTTTACACTGATAATTAGAAAGGAGTTCGAAACTTGAATTATTATTGGTGCTATTTTTTTCTGAATTAAGAAGGAGGGTTGCTTGATATCATCCTTCTCGCTGCTCGCTTAGAATTGTAACATCATAGTAAAATTCATTCTTAAAGATAAAATAAAATTGATATACCATATTATATTTTATTTAATATCTACATAAATATCAAAAAGTTACTTATGTATCATGTAATATTATTATAATATTACAATTGGGTGTACAGAACATGATCTAGAATATTTAAAATGTTAACTCCGTGCCTGTGTTAAAAATTGTTTAAATTTTGAGCCAATTTGTGTCTAAATAATCTAAAAATTTACTAGCATAATTGTTAGTTTGTAATAAAATGCCATTATTATCTCATTCCTTGAATTGCACCGCATTGAATACAGGTCTAGAGAAGGGGATTTATCCATATTCATAATTGCATTACAAACGTGTTTATTTCCTTAAATACGTTACAATGTTCCAAGAAATACTTAATAAACAGGTCTGTAGCCTTTGTATTGTACCGATTAGATAATAAAAATAAATATGTAAGTATAAGTTTGTATGAATGGTTGGATATATGACTAGACGTACTGAACGAATCCGGACGAAATTTGATACCTTGGCAATTTGGTTAACTAACATAAAGTGCTGAAGTGTAACTATGATAGAACTTCCAAATGGATCGCATATTGCATGACAAACTTTTGAAAATTTGCATCCTTCGCCACTGCTAGCTTGTGTTTTAGGGTCTAAAATATGAATAAACATACTCAGATATTTTTGTGGCTATAAGTAGTAGGTATCTACTTCAAACTCAGGCTACCAGAATTCGTCAACCTCTGACTACCTACGATAACGCGATAACCTAAGAATTCCTTGGCTTCTTGATTTCGAGACAATTTTATTTCACATTGAGTATTATCATCAAAGTTACGACGCTAATCTACTTGTCAACTGGATTTGAAGTCCCATCATAAAATATACCTAAACATCCTACTGAGTGCTTTGTTTTCACAGGTAATATTACAGACAAGATTCCATAGTTTTATATCTGTTGATATTAAAAAACCACCAAAATTAAACACGAAGTTAGTACAAAAAACTAAGTGAGCTTACGGGAGTTATCCGACAAAGACCTTTCTGATGGAAAAAAACCCGATCTAAATCCATTTTGTAGTGTTAGGTGCCCTAGAAGAACGGCAAGTGCCTTATTTGGGATCACCAATAACCGCACCATTCACTCTTCGTCTGCTACCGCAGAAGACCCAAGCACAAATTATCTAATAGCCGATCCAAGCTTATAAGAAGAGGCCTAAATAAGCCCATTTTGAGCCGCAGTA
Source organism: Eilema sororculum (assembly GCA_914829495.1). NCBI lineage: Eukaryota > Metazoa > Arthropoda > Insecta > Lepidoptera > Erebidae > Eilema > Eilema sororculum. Next base: position 8,294,300 of record OU618553.1, on the reverse strand, counting down.
CCACTTTGTGCGGTGGAGATGCTGGAAAGTTGGAGTTAAAGAGGCTAAAAACATTTTTTATTTGATATTCCAGATGATTTTGCTATAGCGACAAGATCTTTTACTTAATCCGAAACGACTTTAAAGTCAGGATTATCAATTTAATTTATTTTTTCATTTTCGTCAAACAGGGTAAAGTATCTTATTACAAAATGTTTATTTTGTCTGTGCTGTAGTTTCAAACAAAGATCCTTTTCGTAATACTATTGATTGTGTGTTGCATCATAGATTTAAAAACCACTAGAAAATCCATAGGTAGTAACACTTTGATCAAGCCGATTGTGGCTGACGATTGCTTATCTTTATTTGTAGATGACAATGTCAGATGTAGATACAGATAAAGATAGTGTTATCTATTTATTAATAGGTCTATCATTTTGGTAGTAGTATATGGAAAGTTTCAATTGTGGAATTAAAGAACTCCAAATCGTCAGTCTATTGGCGACGCACATGACTGACATGTGACATGACATCTCCTGACGATGACATCAAGATGTGAACATTCAGTTATCTAATCATCCTTCTGTTATTAGATTTTCGAGTAGCCAAGTCCTTCGACACGGTAAAGGCACGTGACGGCAGAATAGATCTAATAAAAGAAAAAAAAAGATAGTTCGTAAGAAAATCGGTAGATGACTCCACCGTCGCCTTAAAGACGTATAAGATGGGAAATTTGAATCACATCGGGCGTGTCTCGGTAGCCGAATTGGTCAAGGCATTCCCCCTGTAAGAGAAAGACTGCGGGTTCGAGTCCCGCCCGAGATGATTCTTCTTTTTCCCTATGTATTCGATTTGTATAGTTAGCATACTTAATGCTGTAAAAATTCATTCAAGAAAAAAATTAGTTGCAAAAAGTTTGTAAACGTTTATTCAATTTTAAGTAATGAAGGAGTTAATGAAAACTACTGTGATGAGTCTAAACAACCTTATTCTGTATCTAAAGAGGAATGAATGTCCTACAGAATAAACAGGAAAAAACAACCTAGGTATAATAGATAGTTTGGTATTTTCTCTGGAACGTGTAACCTATATCTATAAGCTAATGCTTTACTTGCGGCTTTGCCAACCCAGTCAATTTCTCTAAAAAGCTCAGATCAAGTGCCTTGTAGTTGGGACTCAAAACCACACTGGTTTTGTTCGTCTGCAGTTTTCTTCACAAATGGGCAATCCCAATAGCCCTATCTTTCCTAATCTAATTCTATATAACAATTTAAAATACATAAAGATAAATACTCTAAGTACATTATCCACCAGTCTTGACATATTGAAATAATTGTATGTTATCTGACAATTTAGTTATTATCAAGTTTTTGCTTATGTGCCGTTTATCCTCGGCGTAGATAAGAACATCTTCGTTGCTATCAGTAGCTCGGTGTTTTCGTACCTCGATGGACTGTTTTATCGTTCTCCATACAGTGAACGAGAGGTTCCGTTCAAAATGCTTGTCAACGGCATGGGCGAGCCGTATGAACAGACCTGCCCCGTCGTGAGCCGGGGCTACGAAGAGCGCGGATGGAGTATGCAGTGTCCTATGTATGATCAGTGGTCAAGGCAACCTATAGTCAATACCAATCAGTGCAGTTATGGTGATTACAATCAAAATTTCATGAGTCCTTCAATGCAGTGCTACAGAAATGTGCCCTCAGTTCTTTATCATAATCCGGCTCAATATTATCCAGTTCCGGTCCAAAATGTGTATCCGCGTCAGGTGAATTATGTGCCTCAAGTGCCTTTGATGCCGAATCTTCCATGTCGTCAGCAACAGCCTTGGGATTACGACAGTATGTGCTTCAATATCGATGGGGAGCCCTGTCAGTATACCGAGGTTATTGACTTAGAAGACATGATGTAAGTTGGATCCTACATTATACCTATGTACAGTTATAAGCCGTCCTAGACCTGGCTTGGTGGCAATGCTAAAGATAAACCGCTGGGTATGCGATCCAAGGTGTGATGGCGACCTGGGTCAAGCAGTCTACTGACAGTTCCTAATAGAAAATTCTCAATAGTTGTCAGCATAATTAATCCAGCTGATGAATTGTTGGTTTTGCCTGATTTATAGGTCTGAATATATAAGTCGTTCGCATCGATAACGGTAAATGAGGACATGGACGATGTAGTGGATTTTGAATAATCTAAGTCGCACACACTCTCTGGAATTCACAACGTTCCAATCTGTCTGGTTGTCTAGTTTCATTACAATCGGTTCAGAAGTTCAAAATAAAAATAACAAACAAACAAAAATAGCTACTTGCGCGTTTATAAATAGACATAGTGTGGTTAAAGTATAAGGATAAAAGGTGTCTGTTTTGAACATTTAGGTAGTATCAAATTTCTTAGAATATACATCAAACGCATAAACAAATATAGTGTTACAAAGTAGTCTAATTAACAGCTATAGTCGATAATTTATTACTCCTCTGGAACTTATAACGGAGTGCAATCACGTTTTAACTTGTTTCTTGCTTGAGTTCATATAACTAGTAGCCTTGGCGCTATATACACGTGTACTCAAATCTCTTTGACTTACATAGCAAATACAGAGAGGGTTTGTTGTAATGAATGAACTTTTCCTTTAAAAGAAAGTGTGAGGTTATGTACATAGTGATGAATGAGTGTATGGTAAAGTGTGATTCTCCGTAGCACGACCACGGATGATTATCTTAATTTTCATGTAGTACAAATTCATGAAAAAAAGTGTACTTTATTGTACTATAGAATAAAATATATGTACTCTGATATTGTCGCTGATATAACGTATGTGCCCTGTAGTACCTTTCTGGCACGACCACTACACATTTTAGGTATTTTTAACAACTTGAAGGTGAAAAATACTATAAATGAAATTGTACTTAATTGTACTCAATTTTACAGACAAATTTGAGCGGTGGTTTACCTGTTTCAAAGCGTTTTACTTTTTAAGTCACAATGTTACGCCATTACTATTAATTCTAAGTAGTCAAAAGTAAATACAATTACGTTTAGTATTTATATTACGTTTTATTCTAAAATAATATTAATTGGACGTAGAATAGTACATAGGAAAGTAGGTAAAGTCGCTAAAAACAACTTTGTAATTTTAAGCAAATGATGATAAGTATTTCATGAGATTAAATGAAATAGTGTATGAAACTGCACATAACTTGTAAATAAACTTTTTATCTAAATAGGTTGGGACTATAAGTAGGAGTACCAACCTATTTAGATAAAAATTTAGAGAAACCATTAGTAAATGTGCAGTTATTATAGTAAAATTACAATGAACTGTATTTAAAGGCATAGTTTTGTTTATTAAACACGTATAAGTTGAAATTATCTATTTAAATACCAAGTTGTATAAAATGAGTAAGCAGTACTTAGGTATATTAGTTTACTAGCTTTTGCCCGCGGCTCCACCCGCGTGGATGTCGGTTATCGCGACCAAACATAGCCTATGTCCTTTCTCTCATGGTCTAATCTACCCCTATACCAAATTTCATCAAATCGGTTCAGTGGTTTAGGCGTGAAAGTGTAACATACAGACAGACAGACAGACAGAGTTACTTTCGCATTTATAATATTAGTATGGATTTGTACTATTGAACATGATCTTTTTTGTATCGAAACTTTTTTAAGAAGAAAGCAACTCAGAAGCTACCTATAACTCCCCGTAAATTATAGTAAAACAAAAAGTCACAGTTTTATAGGTGCCATTGTGTGATTAATTGCGGTGGAATTAGAGCCAATTTATGAGCAAGTGTGTTGAAAAGGACTACCTACTTTCTTATGTACTATTTCTACGTCCAATGAATATTATTTTAAAATAAAACGTAATATAAATACTAAACGTAATTGTATTTACTTTTGACTACTTACAATTAATAGTAATGGCGTAACATTGTGACTTAAAAAGTAAAACGCTTTGAAACAGGTAAACCACCGCTCAAATTTGTCTGTAAAATTGAGTACAATTAAGTACAATTTCATTTATAGTATTTTTCACCTTAAAGTTGTTAAAAATACCTAAAATGTGTAGTGGTCGTGCCAGAAAGGTACTACAGGGCACATACGTTATATCAGCGAAAATATCAGAGTACATATATTTTATTCTATAGTACAATAAAGTACACTTTTTTTCATGAATTTGTACTACATGAAAATTAAGATAATCATCCGTGGTCGTGCTACGGAGAATCACACTATGGTAAAAAGGGGTTTAATCCGCCCAAGTCCGTCATGTCATTGAGAATCACAATGTACCTAGTTACTTAGGCTACCTCTTCTTTTTATTTGCTCTCTGCTTTGACCAACGAAATGAATAATGTCGACGTGTGACCAGTATTTCTGCGCTTTCATTGCTCGTTGTTCATCATTCTAGTTTAGAGACCGTACTTCTCAGCCGTTGTCAGGGTATACAAAACTACTGTTTCTACTAAACTTACTGAAGGAATGTGTTTTTTTTTTTATATAAGACACGTCAATTTTTTTTTTGACTGAATACTGTATTTATTTTTCTCGTAAAATTACGACGTAGTTATCAGTGTACTAATCGTTCAGGTAATTTCCTTTGTCAATTTGTAAATAATTAAATAAACGGCCATCTTGAACACTATTCTGATTTGAAATTTCCAAGAATCTGTTAATGATGTTAAAGTTGTTATTCTAATTTTTTTTTACGACGCTGCACAAAGAGGACGCAACACTTCAATTTTATGGTTTACTTTTAATGTTTTGAATATTTATCTAATCTCAGCATTAAATTTTAATTCTTAAAGTGAAGGTGGTTAGGTTGAAAATGCCAAGGGAGAACGAGTGTGGTAGCATTTTGTGGTCCCACCATGATCTCCGGAGCCCAAGCCACCTTCACATGCAAGGTATACCTGCTGATGGATAGATGAGGCTCTGATGTGGGCTTTCTTCTGGAAGGTTGTAGCTCAGACGGCAGTCGCTTCCATAAAACCAAAATAAACCAATAAAAGCCAAAGGAAGAAAGCGGACCCTGGATTCCAATGTGTGAGCTTTGGCTTCGATTGATTTCTTTTTTAACAATATTACCAAGCGAAATTACTGATATTCCCTCTAACTCCTCCAGCTAAGCTAAATTGCTTGTGTTAAGAGTGGTTTCACGTCGTTCGTTAGTGTAATGGCCAGGGATTTTTCCGAGTCCTTTTTTCGGTTTAGTCCTTAATCACTAAGCTACCGAAGAAAAGACACGATATTCTGGGCACTTTCCTACGTAGTGTGGGGCATGCAGGTCAGCAGCTATTCAGTTTTAATTATTCATGGAAGTGCGCCAAAGATATGTGCCGGGAGCGCTAACCGCGTGATATTAACACTACTTTCTTAGTATGACTCCCTCGAACATTATAACTCGTGATTTGAACTACAAATACTATATAGAAATTCTCCAAGTCACATGAGGTAAACTGTGTAGGTTTCAAAAAATAAGACACGTTCAGAAATAGGGAGTTTGTATCAGATAGGACCGATATCGAGCCGAAGCTGAGAAGTAAAAGTCAATAGTCGGGAACTGCGTTTACTTTCTTCAGTCCATTTGAGTCCAAAGAAACCTCCATGATCGGCGAGGGTGGTATCCATAGGCATATCCGCACATAAAAAGTATCGACATTTGCTAGTGCCTATGAAACATCAGAGCACTCGTCTGTTCCTGTTGCGATACAGTCATCAGGAAACTAAAGATCAATAGGGTCTCTTCAGCTTGTGTTATTGCTGGTAAATGACTAACAATAACACTAAAACATACTTGAGGAGTTCTAGAGTTAAGATATAGTTCCTATAGGTAAAGTAAGTATCTTCAAACTTCCTTAGTGGGTTGGCTCTTAGTATTTCTAATATGAGATAACAAGCAGACGGTCTTTTATCCCAATTTTGGCCTTTAAAAACACGCACTTTCTACGCCTATGCTCAGCCCATTGAGAAAGTATATACAAGCGCGATACTATGTTTGCATAACGAACTGCACTCATCTGTGCTGTTGATAACCCCTCACGACTGACCTGTCCATCAAGGTACCAACAGTCCGCGAGATAACTCACTCGAGATAAACTTTATCATATTAATCCTGCCGCATATGTAACGGTCTTGCCGAACAAAACTTTATTACGAACGCCTGTTTACCTCTGAAGCGGTATCCTGAAGGGGTAGGCGGAGAACTGTGTAACGTTGTTAATTCCGTTTCGGAACAAGTAGCGACACCTATCCGATTTTGTAGGGAAGTGAAATTGATTTTTTTGTCCTTCCGACACTAGATGGCGGTTTAATATATTTATCGAGTAATAATCTAATATATAATCTGTGCATAGACCTTTCTAGGACATCTGTTATGACTTCCTGTCAAGGATTCATTCTATGGGAACAAAAATCATACGCGAGTGTGATCTAATAGAATTTTCTAGCACCTTCCATTCCAGTGTCGTCTAATGCAAATTGCTAGATTGTAAAGAGGATTTCCGTTTGTGTGTTTGCTAGAATATTCGGTAATAGTTAATATAAATACGGGTGCTTCGGCTGTCACCGAAAACCTTTGAAGAAACTCATGACGTTCGTACTTGTGAAGACTGTCGCTCTGTGTATATAATAATTTACTTTACGAAACTCTGAGCAAATCGTTGTGAAGTTCGCCCAGTAATTCTGGTAAGAAATATCATTCAATTCCTATAGGTAAAATCTGTGCTGTTAGGTCTGGTAGTGAATTTAGTGTTTCGTATTGTAATACAGGGTCCAATTGTACCGCCAAGACCTACCTTGAGTCGCTGAGAGCTGTTGCGAACCCTGTGTGGAGATTTCCACCTTTGGCGTAACCTTGGCGTGGCGATATTGGCTTTGGTGCACCCGGTGTGAGCAGCCTGCGGTTCACCACGCAGCCCGACCCTGCACTGCCTCAGGCGGGAGACCAGGTCATGTGCAATATTCTTTAATATTTAAGACTCGTATTTGCCAAAGCTAGTGATCGTTGAGAGTGAGCTCAGAAGAGCCGTACATGCTGTGTACTTCTAGTTGGAACTTTTGTTGACTTCTTTTTTTGCTTGTGTGATTATATGAACTAACTGTGATATCTCTATATAATTTATTGTGTATATATCTTGGCCAAATATATGTATGGACTTAGGTGTTGGTGTTTCATTGAAGGCGTTCCCACAACTGCACACACCTCTGTTTAGGAAAGGCGCCCTGGGATAAGAGTTTCGGGAGTCTCCCCGCTGGGTGAGCCGGTGAGGTGACCTTTCCACCCAAAAAGGTTACAAATTGGCGACCAACGTAAGAGGCTTTCTAAAACCTTTGTAGACCTAAGCTCTTGTGCTACTTTGTGTGCATTCGTGGGAACCTTCAATGAGCACAAAAGTCCACCTCGTCTGAGACTTTCCAGGACGTTAAATTGGTTGTGTTAGGCAGCTGGCACGTAATTTACCCTCTTTTGTGTTTTTCAGCCATCAACACCTTCTCGGCAAGAAAATACACATACTAAATTCAAAATTATATTAGCTGCATACTTTTGGTAAGTTATTTTCGGCATACCCACTTTTTTTTCTTTTTTTCTTTTTTTTCCGATCCTTCTCCTTAATTTGTGTTCCTTGTAACTTTAGTTAGCCCTTCCGGAGTTAGAATCTATACATACATATATTTGGCGACAATTGAGCAAGTGTAAGTAATTACATAAGGAAATTCGATATTCCTATGTTATTGTAATTTTTTAGAAGGCGGTTATAATACCTACCTTACAATTTTAATTCTATAACTGTGTTTTGTAAAACCATACAACGCAAAACTAGTTGGTAAAATATCTATGTTCATATATTGTGATTTTGTACTATTCCATAGTAGGTCATAGTATCTTTACTACCACTTAGGTGGCAAACAAGCACTTTAGTGTTATAACTTCATACAATTTGTTAAGTTATCTGATAGTGAATCTTGTGAATCTTTAACCTTTCTTAGTTGAACTTTGTACTCATTCTCAGTTTAAGTATAACTAGAAAGGAGTATATTGTGAATATTTTCTATTCAGTACAAATATATGTTTACTGTTTTTTGTTGAACTTAGTTTATGAAACTTTCTCTTTGTACTTAAGTAACTTTTAACTTAATTATAATATGGCACAAATGCAGAAGTATATTAATTACTTGAGGAAAGATGAACTTTGTAACGAGCTTTCTTATATGGGCATTACAGCGGATCCAGAGGCTGCGGTCGTCGGTCTGCGTGGTGAACTGCGAACGGCGCACCGGCTCGTCCGGAGGGGTAGCATCAAGGCCAATATCGCAACGCCCACTGTCGCTTCCGCTGAGCTTTCGATCTGTGAGCCCAAAGTCCTCGAGTTGGAGGAATTAATCTCTTCAGGTGATTTTGTTTCTAATAAGAATGTTCGCACTAGGGCTGCTGTAAGAGCAAATTATCTCCTAACTAGGTTGGCTCGTTGTGGCTTAGACTGTCCGGAACTCATAGGAATTCGCAATAGGCTTGTTAAGATAGTGTCTGTATCTGAACCCGACAGTGACTCGGAATCTGAAGGGTCAGATAACAATGATGACCCCGTGAACCGTGACCAGATAGGTTATACTTCACCTGCATTGAGAAAGGATTGCTCGATACGCAATAGTTCACATGACCTTAATCCTGCTAGTGACAATATAGTTTATAGGGAACGCCCTATCAATTTGAACTCTTTTAATTTAAGATATGATGGCTCTTCTTGTGTGCGCGTCTTCATTGAGAGATTGGAGGAACTTAGAACTGCCCGGGAGGTCAGTAAGTCTAAGGTTCTTCTGGCGTTTTCTGATCTGTTAGACGGACCCGCTTTGTTTTGGTTCCGCACTAACAAAGCCAACTTTACCTCATATGAGGATTTAATCAAGGAGCTTCGGGAAACTTTTGACATACCCGACTACGACTACCGTCTCCGCAATGAAATTAGACAGCGTACACAAGCCCGCTCCGAGTCTCTAGTGAGTTATATTTCCACTATGTTGGCCATGTTCTCTAGATTGTCTTGTAAAATGCCCAGTGAAGAACAACTGGACATTCTTATGCATAACATAAGGCCTGACTACATGAAGGAATTAGCCCTTCATGAAGTCAACTCAATCGATGATCTGAAACGGTTGGGAAAGCGTTTGGAGCTTGCACGTGCTAGGGCAGATGCGTTCCATGAACCATTACTCGACAAATTTGAGATCTCATCGGACTTACATCAGCAGAAAGGCAAGACCGTGCAGAAGCCTGCAAAGCAGGTCTCTGCTGTGGACAGCTCGCTGGCCGCGAGCGAACGGAAATGCTTCCGGTGCGGTGAGAGCGGTCACACTGCATATGGCTGTCCGCAATCTAAGGAGTTGGTGTGTTTCCGGTGTGGTCTCAAAGGAGTCAAGTCACCTGAATGCCCCCAATGTTCTTCCAAGTCAAAAAACGCGTAGGCCAGGGCCTTATTAGGAAATTTGAAATTAACTCCGTATCTGAGTCCTCTTCTGATAAGGTCCTGTTTTCTAAACGGTTTAATGATGTTAGACCGTACTTAGTTGTTAAGATCTTGAAGCTGAATGTTTTAGGTCTTCTTGATTCTGGTGCCTCCTGCTCAGTGCTAGGAAAGGGTGCGCACCACCACTTTTTAGAACTAGGGTTTGAGCTGGAAAGCATCAACCCAAATTTTCATATCACAACTGCAGACAGTTCGTACTTGAAGTGTTTGGGTTGTATCTCTTTGCCTCTTGAGTACAATTCGGTTATCCGAGTAATTAAGTTTTATGTGGTTCCAGAAATAACTACATCCATGATTTTTGGTGTAGATTTTTGGCAACAGTTTCAGTTAGGTGATAAATTGATTTCACAAAATGTTAGTTTAGATAAATTCAGCGATACCAACCCAATAGAGTCTTTGTCTCTTAATAATGGTCTTGAAGATTACAACAACTTAACTGATAATCAGAGGTGTGTAATAAACAAGATCATTGATAAATTTGATTCTTTGAACACGGATAAGGTGGGCTTAGGTAGGACAACGCTTGTGCATCATGTCATAGACACTGGTGATAGCAAGCCAATCAAACAACGTTATTACCCGCTTTCTCCCCTTAAACAGAAGGCCCTGGAAGAAGAGTTGGACCGGATGTTGGAGATGGGAGTGGTATCTCCATCTCAATCCGCGTGGAATTCACCAGTGGTTATGGTGGAGAAAGCGAACGGTGACCTCAGACTGTGCTTGGACTCTAGAAAGCTCAACTCTGTGTCAAAAAGTGATGCTTATCCGTTACCTTACATTAATCAAATTCTTGACCATTTGAATAATGCTAAATATTTATCCTCTATAGATTTGAGTGCAGCATATTGGCAGATTCCTTTCGATTCTCCCCTATCTGCCGAAAAAACTGCCTTTACAGTTCCTAGGAGGGGGCTATTCCAGTACAATGTCATGTGCTTCGGTTTGGTTGGGGCTTCAGCTACGATGCAGAGGCTCATGGACCGCCTATTTGGCCCCGAATTCGACAACAGGGTGTTTTCTTTCCAAGACGACATAATCTGTGTGGCCAGCACCTTTGAGGAGCATGTGGATCTCTTACATAGAATCCATCAGCGACTCAAGGAAGCGGGCCTAACGATAAACATGAAGAAATCACACTTTTGTCGAAGTGAATTGAAGTACCTTGGTTACTATGTGGACAAACATGGCCTGCGAACAGACCCGGGTAAAGTTGAGGTCATACTCAACTATCCCACACCTTCCAATTCTAAGGAGGTGAAAAGGTTCCTAGGGATGGCCGGTTGGTATCGTCGCTTTGTTAATAACTTCTCGAAAATTAGTAAACCTTTGTGCAAACTAACCTCTAAGAATGTAACCTTTGCGTGGAGCCCTGAAGCTGAGGAGGCCTTCAACCTTCTCAAATCAGCTTTGGTCTCTGCTCCTATTTTAAAAATGCCTGACTTTACTTTACCTTTCCGAATTCTCAGTGACGCGTCTGCTTTCTCAGTTGCTGCTGTGCTGACCCAAACGCATGATGGATTAGAACATCCGATCGCGTATTGCAGTCGGTCTCTAAACAAGAACGAGGTGAACTACAGCACTACCGAGAGAGAGCTTCTGGCCGTGATCTTTGCTTTGGAGCAATTTAGACAGTACGTTGAGGGACAGAAATGCACTATAGTTACAGACCATGCCTCACTACTGTGGTTCCATAAGTTAAAGAACCCTACTGGCCGCTTAGCGCGTTGGAGCCTGAGGCTGAGTCAATTTGATTTCGATATAGAGCATCGTAAAGGCAAGGATCATGTCGTGCCGGACGCTCTGTCTCGAATAAAAATTGATTCCCTCGATACAAGCTCCACTAAGGATCCCTGGTATATCCACACCATGAACTGTGTGCGAAAAAACCCTAGGCATTACCCTAATTTTGACATTCGGGACAACTTACTGTATAGATTTTCGAAAAATAAGTATTCTTTGACCTCAGATTTCGATTGGAAACTAGTGGTACCTCAGGAGGATAGACTAACTCTCCTCGCCAAGTACCATGACGACACGCTTAGTGCCCATGGTGGTGTTTGGAAGACACATAAACGGTTGGCGCTAAACTATTACTGGCCCAGAATGTACGAGAGTGTCAAAAGTTATGTCGGGAATTGCGAGACATGTAAGCAGTACAAACCCGTGAACACTTCTCGTCCCGGCTTAATGGGCAACCCAAAGCGTGTGTCGAAGCCATTCGAAGCCATCTCGTGTGATTTACTTGGTCCCTTTCCTACCTCTGGTAATAGAAACGTTCATTTGATTGTGGTCTCGGACTATTTCAGCAAATATATCATGTTGTGCCCTATTAGGGTCGCCACAGGCGCTGCAGTTGCGAGATTCATAGAAAAGAACGTGTTTCTAGTCCATGGAGTATGTAAAACCATTTATATGGATAATGGTCCTCAGTTTGTTAGCAAGCAATTTAAAGATCTGTTGATCAAATATAATGTACCGAACGTTTATTATAACCCTAGGTATCATGCCCAAACTAACCAGGCTGAACGAGCTATTCGCAATGTGGTTCAAGCTATCTCCTGTTATGTGAAGTCACAACATAAGAGATGGGACGAACACCTGGTGGAATTACAGTGTGCACTGAACACTGCTGTTAGTGAAGCCACTCGTTTCACCCCCTACTTTTTGGTGCATGGTAGGGAATTCATTGGAGATGGGGTTTTGTATAGACAATCAGACATCGCTTGCCATCCTAATGCGGTCTCTATTGATGATCCCTCGGCCTTTGGAGACAAACTGAAAGGAATACAACGCATTTACGATCAGGTGAAGAAACATTTGAATGTTGCTCACCGACGTAATGAGAAGTATTATAATTTCAGGAAAAGGCATGTAGAGCTCAAGGTAGGACAGATTGTTTATAAGCGTACATTCTATTTGTCTAACAAGGAAAAGAATTTTACTTCTAAATTAGCCCCTAAGTTTATGAAGTGTATAGTGACCGCTAAACGCTCGCCTTTGGTTTATTGTTTGTCGGACTTGAACGGTAAGGACCTGGGAGTCTACCATATTAAGGACATCCTGAAGTATAGTGGAGAGGAGCAACCTAAGGTGTCTGTTCGGTCAGCCATCAGTCCCGTTTCGATTCCTTAGTACTCTAGTATGTCTTTTGTTTAAACTTTTGCTATACTGAGATATAAACTGTAGTTTTAGATTTTTTTGTTTATAGACGACTGTGTCCTGAAAAATGGACATCGTCCCTCTGATGCCGTATCGAGTTCTCCTTTCTCACCAGCGCCTCAACACTCTGGATCTGCCATCAAGTGTTGAGGCATTGCGATATCTAGAGCAGGCGAATAGATGTAGTTAGCTTGGTTATTGTCTCACGACTTTTTCACCTTATATAAAGGTGCTTAAACATGCTGTGATAGATTCATTGTCTTTCAAGATAGCGTGGTGAAAAGTCCGATTGTTTGCAACTGAGTGCTGTCCCATGAGGTTGTATCACCTTGCATTTTATTTTCTCACTGAGTCTTTGCTCGTTCTCTTTGTTGGGACCTTTCTTGCGTATTAGGCCCGCAAGAAATACTCTAAGGGGGGGGTGGTGTAACGTTGTTAATTCCGTTTCGGAACAAGTAGCGACACCTATCCGATTTTGTAGGGAAGTGAAATTGATTTTTTTGTCCTTCCGACACTAGATGGCGGTTTAATATATTTATCGAGTAATAATCTAATATATAATCTGTGCATAGACCTTTCTAGGACATCTGTTATGACTTCCTGTCAAGGATTCATTCTATGGGAACAAAAATCATACGCGAGTGTGATCTAATAGAATTTTCTAGCACCTTCCATTCCAGTGTCGTCTAATGCAAATTGCTAGATTGTAAAGAGGATTTCCGTTTGTGTGTTTGCTAGAATATTCGGTAATAGTTAATATAAATACGGGTGCTTCGGCTGTCACCGAAAACCTTTGAAGAAACTCATGACGTTCGTACTTGTGAAGACTGTCGCTCTGTGTATATAATAATTTACTTTACGAAACTCTGAGCAAATCGTTGTGAAGTTCGCCCAGTAATTCTGGTAAGAAATATCATTCAATTCCTATAGGTAAAATCTGTGCTGTTAGGTCTGGTAGTGAATTTAGTGTTTCGTATTGTAATACAGGGTCCAATTGTACCGCCAAGACCTACCTTGAGTCGCTGAGAGCTGTTGCGAACCCTGTGTGGAGATTTCCACCTTTGGCGTAACCTTGGCGTGGCGATATTGGCTTTGGTGCACCCGGTGTGAGCAGCCTGCGGTTCACCACGCAGCCCGACCCTGCACTGCCTCAGGCGGGAGACCAGGTCATGTGCAATATTCTTTAATATTTAAGACTCGTATTTGCCAAAGCTAGTGATCGTTGAGAGTGAGCTCAGAAGAGCCGTACATGCTGTGTACTTCTAGTTGGAACTTTTGTTGACTTCTTTTTTTGCTTGTGTGATTATATGAACTAACTGTGATATCTCTATATAATTTATTGTGTATATATCTTGGCCAAATATATGTATGGACTTAGGTGTTGGTGTTTCATTGAAGGCGTTCCCACAACTGCACACACCTCTGTTTAGGAAAGGCGCCCTGGGATAAGAGTTTCGGGAGTCTCCCCGCTGGGTGAGCCGGTGAGGTGACCTTTCCACCCAAAAAGGTTACAACTGGAGAAGTGTCACACGGGTAACACATGGGTAGTATTTCATCGGCTGCAGTTGTATTTATTCAAGCCATATAGCGATTGAAGCGTCATCTAACGAGGCGAGGTTAAAACATTTTCTGGAGCTGGTGGTATATTGTACCTAAATCATTTCAAAATTTGAGTTCAATGGATGAAGAACTTTACAAATTTTTAGAATCATGCTCAAACCTACACATTTTGATGACTTTACTAATGTGATAAATCTGAAGAGTTTGTTTCTTTGAAGGCGCTAGATTCAGGAAATGTCATCAAATCTGGTAGATTCCGCTACGTTAATCTAATATATAAAATTCTCGTGTCACAGTTTTCGTTGTCATACTCCTCCGAAACGGCTTGACCGATTTTGATGAAATTTTGTGAGCATATTGAGTAGGTCTGAGAATCGGCCAACATCTATTTTTCATCCCCCTAAATGGTGCAGCGGGAACGGGATCTGACGCCACGGGTGCAGGGAAAAATTGGCGGTACGAAGTTCGCCGGGACAGCTAGTTGAATATTATAAAATTGCCAGCCCCTGGGTGATACATGGTTCTGATGTAGGTATTCAACGGGCGAAGCCGGAGCGGGCCTACTAGTTTTGTTTCAAGGATGGCTCAAATAACTATCTACATAGTAATAAAGTGACCTTTTAAACTGGCATCTCATAAATTACATCTGATAGTTATGTTAGTGACACTGCTTAACAAAATGGCGCCCAACACTGAAGCGTTTTAATGGGAGTAATTGACATTTAATAGCATTATAATTGTTTTCTGATATACGTATACTTAGGCGAGTTCCATTCTTTATGAGTAATGGAGGAAAAATATGTTTATTATGTTTTTGTTGTTGAGATAATTGGTCCATCATCATACTTTAATGTAGGTTGAATCCAAAATTTGTCTTTTGGAGTCCAGACTCTCTTGCTTTTTCTCTCCATTTTGACTGTTATAACAGCAAGTACCGTCTGCCAAATGATTATTAACAAACATCACTGGAAAAAGGATATTTTCCATCACATCAAATAAAAAAGAAGAACAAGGAAACAAACAAAAATGCATCAAAAAACAGATTTTTAAGAAGTTGGTTAAAAATATTCAGTAAGTGTGATCAAAATACAATGCAAATGAACTTATCAGTCGTTAAGGTCAAGTAACATGTATTCGGAAGGAGATAGTCACGTGCAAAATATTGTTTTACTAGTAAATAATTATTACTTAAGGAAATTGAAATGTAATATCCTTATGTAATAAATATTTGCTTGTACAACGTATGCGTAATTGCGTATGTCTTATGAACATTATATTTTATTCGGTATTGTCTCTTTATTCCAGTGGCGTAAGACTGGGTCACAAATTGTAGAAATATATACCCTATACCGATATATAAATAAATAAATAAATATTCCACAACATTCTACACAATGCCATCTAGACGCATGGTAAGCTTTTATAGCTTGTGTTATGGAATCTAGAATGCGATACCTGCGTAATTTGTATTTCTTGTAAAACGTAATCCCATAAAAACAACAATACTTGTCAAGAAACCAAGTCTCACATGCACAACACAGTCGTTCTACCGTAAAAAGTTGTGAGATTAATGAAATAACAAGCCGGTTAATAATTTATTCAGTCCCTAATTAAGAGACCTTCTGTCTTAAGTTGTTACGTAATTACCTAACCTAACAACATCTTAGAGTGACCATATCAATACTAAAAATCTTTATCGTTTTAAATAATATATTTTTGACAAGTCCTTTTATATACTTCTTTTATATATGTATTACATCTTTGACGCAAATGTCTCGGATAAGGTTAATCCTGTAAGTAATTATTATGCAATTTCGGGCAATTTTCTCTACTTCTTACTCCCATTCCTGCTTTTTTATTCCGTTGAACAGTTTACAAGTTACCTTTGATGCACCTATTATTGCATTATAATATACAGGTTCACCGATGAATTAACTGCTGATGTAGGTAACTTTGTAATCCCATATATTTAGTGCACTTAATGTATCTTTAAAACTGGACCGAAATTGAAAAATGTTTTAGATTTTCCTTGATTCATACACACTAAATACTAAATAAATTCTACATTATTGAAGTTTGTCAGTGGGTGACAAAATTAAGAAACTTTGACTCGTTATTATTTTTAAATTACTGGTTGAAATTCAATTCAATTAATTTATTTGCATGAATATGGTACAAGTTAAGATGTTACATTATTGTTATGTTACTACATATCCTGCCACATACGGCGTGCAAATTGAATGAAATTCGAGTTCACGCAATGCTTGTGTTTCAAAGTTCATGCAATTCAGGCTTTATACACAACGAAGTTATAGGGGGTCGAAGATGGCCTGAACTGCTTCGAGAAAAGGATGGTACGGCCGTGCGGCTTTTTTTGCTTACTCGACTTGGGAGGACACTACCGTGCCCCCAGATGCGACATGTTTCACTGACACGTTGAATACAAAGCGTAACGACATTAAAAATCTTGACGCCTTTCCACCTTTTGATCGTGAGAAAACTCGACATTAAAAGCGTTCTATTGCTGCATGTTGGAATTTCGACTAAGAATAATTTAGATACAATGCTACGACAAACTTTCAAATTAGTTACACTGAAATTGAGCATGAATTTTGTTGTGAATTTGAAGAGCATCTCTAGTTCACGAGGTCTTACTAACATGGTCGGTCATGCATGAGTCAACCTCGCCTCCTAACTGAAGTATACCATGATAAACCAACGACGCTCGGACGCAGGTTTCCCGCTGAAGTGTGTGAGTTCGGACAGTAATGGCGCACGTTATAGTCAAATAAACCATGTATAATCCCCAAAATCCTCTGGAGAAGCCCTGGTTCTGAGTGAAAGCCTCGGATGCAACGAGGATCATTGCTAAGATAAGGGTGATAGATAATGTAGTGGTTCACATTATCTTTGACATAACGCAGGACGATTAATTGTTTATGTCCCTAATTCTTGTTCTCTTATAAGATTGTTCATCAAGGGCAAGGTCTAATAATAATGTGTTTCCGTACATTGTAGCTTGGTACCCAACATGCTGTGTTGTTTATTTACGACTAGAGGAACTGTTTTACTAGCTTCCAAACCACTTAATTACATATTTGTTGTTGTTATTTATGAAAACATAACCTGTTATGAGTTACACCAAAACAGTTCCGTTGCTTATCGATATATAAAGTTATCGGATACACCTATTAAGGAAATGATAAAATAAGAAGTTATCACTCAATAGCAACAATGGACGTGATTACGAAATTGGGCACCTCATGGGTCGTTTGAAGAATATGTTTTATCTGCTGATTTTGATAAGTTATGATAATAGACAGACGCAATAAATGTTGTCGCCTAAAATTTAAAATGCTCTGCCACCTCCATTGCTACGTGTAGTAAATCCGCGCGGATACCCTCCACTGGAGCCGGTGGGTGACTCCTACCAACTAAAATGCACGCCGTCTATCTGTAGGTCGAAGTGCAAAGCCGAAGGTGCAGTTGTTGGACATATCCCTCGCACCTCCGTGGACCCAGGGCTATCCCCATCATAGTCATAGTCATTTATTTTTCAATATTGATTAATAATTTGTTTCTTATTGACGTCAATTTTAATTCTACTTAATCTAAGTTCACCACCGTTTCGAAGGCGCTGATGGAGAAGAAACGGCGCAACAAACTACACTGCGGCATTTTTAGACGTCAATTTACAATAATTATTTTCTTAAAGCTAAATGTGAACGAATGTACATTTCGCGTCTGGATAAACAATACATCACAAAAAGTATATAAAATACTTAAAATTAATAATTAAACCAAAGTTACATACTTAATGTAACAAATAAGTCACGTAACTAATGCAGTACCATGCTGTAATTATAGCATTTTACGAGGGGCCTGCACCATGCTTCGGTCTGACCCTCCTCGGGAGACCACGGAGTCCCCAACAGCCCCCTAGTCAAGTGGCAATAGTTCATCGGCGTATTAACGTTTATGATATATTATGACTTCGACTTTCATAATCGTCATTAAAGTAAATCATAAATCATTTTATTTCTTGCAAATATGGGTTACATAGGGTGTTATAGGTAAACAAGTCTCGCCATATTCTACCATAATAGGCATGCAATTCTCTTAGCTAAATCAGGAGCAAAAAATTTGATACGTTAAATTTATATAATCTTATGTACTTCTAGAAATCTTTCATAGTGTTAGTTATTTTATCATAACATTACATACTTAATCATTAATACAAAATATATCCAATCACATACATACAATCAAATTATCATGGTTTCATTTTACTAAAATTAAAAACAACTTCATAATGTATATGTCTTATTTGTGTTAGTTATATATCTATGTCAATAGTTGTACATAACGTCGTACATAATGTCAAAGCATCATTAATTTAACTCAAAATAAGTTTCCATCACCACTCGTTTATCATTTCTAGTACCCGATGCAAACTGAACACATCACAGCTAAGGCGGCTTATACTGTCGTAATGAGTCATCAGACAAAAACTCTTTTATTGTGTAGTAGCATTTATTAACTAACAAACGACGGAGTAGTTTTTTAAATTCTTTTGAATTAGTTATGGTTCTGATAGACTCCGGAACAGTATTGAAAATCCGCGGAGCCAAACAAAAGATACTCAAACTCAACAAGTCAAAATACGTTCCGTACATTTATCATTCTATTGTACAATCAAACAATTAAATACAACGCCAACGAATTGTCACTTGTTTAGGGGGGCTGACTTATTTAGTTACTTAATAAATTTAAAATTTAAGAAACCCCCGACACTCCCCATCCCCACTTTAACCCCTATAGCTTTTAAACGGCTCAACCGATTTTCATCATACATGTTTAAGAACACTCGCCAATAAGAACAAAACCACGATTAATACAAAAAAAAACTAAATTGAAATCGCTTCATCCGTTCAGGAGCTATGATGCCACAGACAGACACGTCAAACTTATAACACCCCTCTCCTTGCGTCTGGAGTTAAAAAGATAATTGGAGATACATTTACAATTTACATAATTACTAAATTCCCACTTAAATATAAAATTTTAAACCTATTATGCGTAATAGAATTTCTCCACCGGGCAAATATCGTAGCATTCTTAGAAGGCTGTCACACCATTCCACGTTATACGGACAAGTTTCTGCAAATCAGCTATCTAGAAGTATCCATCATGTTCTTGTTACCCTTAAAAAGTGATATTGGATGGTCCCCGTACACTCATAATATGTCATATCTACAGCAGAACGGAATAAAATCAATCACTGTTTGTCTTGTTATACAACAAATACAGGGTCAAATCATTTCTAGAAACACTGTGTTGTTTATTAGAGCCGACGATAAGGGGTTCAACATCGTTACGGACCCTCAATTGGCTGACGGGAACGCGATTATTTTTGCAATCAGCGCCAATTGTCTGCCTTTTACGTTGTACCTAGCACGTTGCACGCTATCTAACCCTCTTACTGCTTTGTTCTCATTAGACAGACTGTATGTGGCAAAATGTTTGCTATCCTAGCCGTGAAAATTTCAACAAGCTTATGTAGACGATTACAAATTCTAACTCTATTGGAATTAAGCGACTGTTTTAGTTAGATTGCGTGGATAAGTCTTGAGGAGTGTCCTTTAATATAAAAAAAAAACTTTCCAATAATGCATTAATTGTATGATTGGTACAACGGGACAAAAACTTATTATGACATTTTATGACTAACAGCCCTTTCTTTTGTATGAAAACTATCTTATCAGCGTCATACCTGTCTAATACTCAGTCTGATTTAATCAGATGCCATCAGATTTGACATTCGAAAAATAAATCACATTTATTTTTATTAATATTATAAATTTAATAATATTAATTATTTATAACATACCTACATAATAAGTAGGTATTAAAACGTGAAGATTTTTGATTAGATTGGTAAACAATAACAACTTTCCTTTATGTCATTTTCAATACCACCTGAGAAGTAACGCTTATTTGGTAGCACTTGCACATCTATGTACTAAGAAAAACTACTACTTAGAAAAAATCGAGCAATCAAATGACTGACAAAATATTTAAAATACATGTACCCTACATATTCGGGGCACTTCTGCAATATTTTTTTTTAAAGAATATTAGAACCGAAGTTACTAATATTCCCTCTAACGGCTAACCCCTCCAACTAAGCTAAATTGCTTGTGCTAGGAGTGGGCTCACGTCGTCGGTAGTGTAGGTGTTAGAAATAATATTAGATAAGAGACAGTAACCACCTCAACTATATTGCCCTTGCATAATGTAATAACATGGCAATTACATTCCCGAAAGGCTGAAAAATATTTTTTAAGCCTAGATTTTATTCTTTCGTCTCGAAAATAATATTTTTGATAAATTGACTATAAAGTGATCAGATCTTAATATGACTTGTTTTGCTCGATTGCAATTGATGTAAGAAGGGAGAAAAAAAAAAGGATTTTAAAAGTATTCAATGCAAATAACAAACTATTAGTCTAATAGACCTACGCCCTAAACCCGAGAGTGCTCTGCCATTCGACATTGGCCTAAATATTTCTAACAGGCAGCGTGTTTATCAGTTTGCGTTAGTTTTGGAGCAAAACAATTTTATTGCTACTATTTCTATTCTATGGTGTATACGTAAAGATGGTATATTTTTGGAGGAAAACAATAAGCAACACTATGTTTTAAAAGTATTTTTAATAGAATTATTACGACATGTTTGGCTCATTTACTCCCGTGATCGAGTGGTCGAATGCGCTAGGCCTTCAAATTACCAAGTTTCGTAATTCTTGGTGGGCAGGGTTGGTATTATTTTTATTGATTACTTATGGTACATTCGACCAAACGCGCGTTAAATTTGTTCCTAGAATAAACAGGCAATATTACCCATATATTGGCTACTAGCTTTTGCCCGCGGCTCCGCCCGCGTGGAAGTCGGTTATCGCGACCAAACATAGCCCATGTCCTTTCTCAAAGTCCAATCTATCCCTATACTTACCAAATTTCATCAAAATCGGTTCAGTGGTTTAGGCGTGAAAGCGTAACATACAGACAGACAGACAGACAGAGTTACTTTCGCATTTATAATATGAGTATGGATTTATTCTAAGAATAAACTTTACTCGCGTTTGGTCGAACCGGCATTTAGTAACATTCAACACAAATCGTAAATACAACATGTCATATAAAGTCCCTAGTCCTTGAAGTGGAAACCGGTCTAACATTTATCGTGTCCAAGGGGCTTTGTAGATCGAATCAATTGACACAAACACGGAGCAACTTATGGGTCAGTGTACCTTGTAGGATCTAAATCTAAACACTTACATAACTACTGCGATATTTTTTTTTTTTTTCTCCCTTCTTACATCTGCAATCGACTAAAACAAGTCATAATCAGATCTGATCACTGTTGGGAATGTACTTGCCATGCTACATTAAGCAAGAGCAATATAGTTTGGAT
This sequence comes from Eilema sororculum, assembly GCA_914829495.1. Classification (NCBI taxonomy): domain Eukaryota; kingdom Metazoa; phylum Arthropoda; class Insecta; order Lepidoptera; family Erebidae; genus Eilema; species Eilema sororculum. Next base: position 8,272,595 of record OU618553.1, on the reverse strand, counting down.
GGTTATTGTCTCTTATCGATGTCCAGGATGTTCCACTTCTTCAAGCGTTGGTTTGCCGTTGTACTACTCATTAAAGTTCTTGCAAGTACATTTCTGTGATTATTTAATCGCTTTTTATATTTTAAGCAGCATCTTTTTGCTTCCTGTTTTATGGTAGGGATCTGCAAGTGTTCATGGATTTCTGCATTTCTCGTGAACCATGTTGCATTTGAGATCATTCTCAGAGAATTGTTTTGGAATCGCTGCAATATTTCCAAATTAGAATTGCTCGCAGAGCCCCACAGCTCGATACCATATGACCAGATAGGTTTGATTATACACTTATATATTAGCATCTTGTTCTCAAGAGATAACGATGATTGTCTTCCAAGCAGCCAGTTGAGATTTTTAAGCTGCAGGTTAGCTTCTTGTCTTTTTAATTTTATGTGGGTCGACCAGGTAAGTCTCCTGTCTAAATGGAAGCCCAAGTACCTGACCGTTGTTTTGTGAGGCAATACCTTTCCATCTAGTTTCACAGGCTTGCTAAACTACTGCGATATGACTTTTTTTTTTTCGTGCGTAAATCCCCTCGGATACCCCCCCTGCCGGAGCCGGAAGGGGAGGTTATGTCGGACTCGAACCGACTAAAACCGCACGCCGACTGTGGGTCTTGGTGCTAGGCCGGAGGTGAGGTTGTTATAGACATATCCCTCGCACCCCGGCTGACCCAGGGCCATCCCTAACGGTCTGGCCCTCCTCAGGAGGGGGTCCCCAACTCGCCCCCGGAATGGGGAGGCGCGCTATTTAGCGCGCCGCCGCCCTGGCCTGCTTCTGCTGGGGTGACAGGCGGCTCCACCCGTCACCCCCAGGCCCGCGCTCATGGGGGACGGAGGTCAGTCAGTGCCCTCCGACGCCCGAGTTGCCTGCGACTGCGATATGACTAGATCTATCACTACATAGTATAAAGCAAAAACGCTTACCGCGTCTCTCCGTCCCTATGAATGCTTATATCTTCAAAACTACGCGAAAGATTTTGATGCGGATTCGTTTAATAGATAGAGTAATTCAAGAAGGTTTATAAATATGTATAATACATGCATACTATAGTAGAGGGTGCAGCGGGAACGGGATCGGACGCCATGTTGGTGGTAAGAAGTTCGTCGGGTCAGCTAGTACTGTGTATAGTCGCCTCTCCACGGTTCCTAAGAGTCAGCGTCATGCTGTATCCTATAGTAAAACCAGTTGCGGAAGACATTTTCGTTAATATATTCAAGGTTTGCTTTCTCTTTACATAACGTAACACAATGAGAAATGTCAACACATATTGGTATACCTATGTATGCCCATATTTTATAGTCTCAGTAGGTAGTTCAACCGCTTCCCAGTTCCATTTTAAAAGCGAACCCTGGACTCTCAAGGTGAATGCGACTGAGACTAACGCAAGGAGGATGATCTTGATGATAATTAAGCTCTAAATCCAGATTTTTGAGAAAGGATACTAGCTACGAGCATTATTGTAGCAAGTATCAGTGGTATTAATATCAATGTTGGATTGACTTGACGACCGGGTTTGATAGTTAATCGCTGATCCGTAAATCGTGCTTTATTTTTAACACGCTTTTATTACGCATTTTTTTGTAACTATGTATGTAAGAAAATCTTGGGATCTTAATTTGACCCACTTACCGGTCTTCGATTAGGATGAAATTTTGCACACACTCTTGAGTTTTGATGACTACATATGAATAGCTAAGGTACGTCATTACAAATCCAATATGGCGGCCTCCCTAAGATGGCGGGCTGGCTGTTTGAAACCCACCCCCATGCATATCATGGGGGTGGATTTCAAACAGCCATCAAATGAAAGGGTTGGCTGTCAGGAATTCGAAATAAATTGCCACGTGACTTAAATCCAATATGGCGGACGTCCAAGATGGCGGTTTTGTTATTTTTTGTGCGTGCTAAAAGCGTGTTTTTTAAACTATTTTATATTATGAATGATCACATTGATGTTGACGACTGCGTCGATACAACTTGCAGCGCTCACAAGGCTCGCCTGATAAACTACATTGTATACAATTTCTGAAAGCAGGAATTGTATACTCTGTAGCTATGCAACCACGCTATAGTCCGTCCAATAACATAATGGACGGGCTGTAAGTGATCACGTCACGTATTCAGTTAACTTTTGTTTGTTCCCCGGCCTAGGGACAAGCTGGTACTACAAACTATTAGGTAATCTGTGATTATTATGCAAAGAACATGGTCCACAGAATATCTATCATCTTCATCATCATCAATAGACATACAAATATTTGCACTGAGCGGGAATCGAACCCTCAACATACGACGTAGCAGGTGCTACGCCACATAGGCCGTCATTCCATTCCTGGTCATTACAACGAAAAGTTTATGCTCAACGATAGGTACCTACTGTTTTGATAACTTTGTACCTTTTCTTTTTATAATAACACCGAACGAATAACAAATGAACACATATTTTTCGGAGGTATAATAATAGGCACTACAAAAGAGGTCCAATGGAGTATTTTTTATTTGAATAATTTTGAAGGTCCAGTGGGCACTGAAAAAGAGGTCGAGTGGACACATATATTTCGAAGGAGGTCCAATGGGACCTAAAAATGAGGTACAGTGGGTTTGTGAGAGGGTAGAATCTCGGAGGTCAAATGGGTACGTAGCCTTAATTTCGCACCCATTGGCTTACCTAGACCAACAGAAATAATAAAAAAGCTGTAACTTCGCATTACCCTGTGCCTAAACCCACCACAGTACAGCCGGCATAATATTTTCCAAAAATGGCCGTCAAACCTATCACATGAAGGGCATCTGTAAATTATAATATTTATAATACAAGCTTTTAAAATCAGAATTTCGAAACATTGCAATGAACACAGACCAACGAGACATTTTTAAATATTCAATAAGTGGGCAATATAATCTGTTAATTAAGGCGCTGTGGCGTGTCGAACTTGTTTTCATCTCGGGTTCTTTTACAGTTCGGAATTAAACGTTACCAAGAATCATATTTTTTTAATATTCGACTTCATCTCTTGTTTACAGCTAGTTAAGGTTAAGACGATGGCACGTCCACACTTGCTTAAATTGCATCGAAACATAAAAAGTTACAGAAGTACTTTTAAAGTATTCAAGATGCTTTGTAATTTAACATTGTTTTGTTGAGTCGTGTGCGCCACGTAGTGATTATATATTTCGTTACTGTGCGATTATTGTCCTGCCCCCCAGACAGTCTTTAACACTTAACTATATCATAAACGTCAAAATCCCATACATTTGTCAGTACATTCTACAATACCATCGAATTGCCACTTGTCTAGGAGGCCTGGTTATGTATTTTGAGATATTTAGACATCGTTATACATGTAGACAAATAACTTATTATTCCTTTACGCTTTAAGTAGTTTTTTTTAATTACGACATTAAATATCTAATTATCTATACTGTTTAATCATTTCGTCAAATGTGGCCAAGTTCTTACATTCTATTATTTCGGTAAATTTTTCCTCAATGCATCGCACTCTTTCACGTTGAAGTATGTATGTAGTGTTATCGGTCAGGTAACACACAAATACTTTCTCGTTTGCCTGGATTTTTGTTAACTAATTAATACGGCAGATCATGAAGTATGTAAGGAGGAAACCAATGGATAGCTACTGTCTCTGTATTACTTCAGAGGTTATACGTGTCACTCGTTATGAAATGCTACATTTCAAAGCTGATTTTGGCCTACTTTTTCTTTTCTTGTGAAAATCACCTCGGATACCTCCCCCGCCAGAGTCAGAAGGGGAATAAAACAGCACGCCGACTGAGGGTCGTGGTGCTAGGCTGGAGGTGAGGTTATCATCGACAAAAACATCTGTTTTCTACAGGAATGTGTGTATCAATAGCTTTGATGTAATTTGTTTAACAGAGACTTGGCTTTTGGACGGTATTAGCGATAGTGAGTTGTTCGACGACAGGTACATGGTTTGGAGGCGCGATCGAAACTACGCGGCTACTAATCAGGCCCTCGGAGGTGGTGTTTTAATCGCTGTAAAAAGGGAACTTGTGGCGGTGTATCAAAGTTGGTGGTGTTCATCTGCTGAGGACATGTGGGTCACCTTAACATTGCACCAAAAGAAACCTCGAGCGACATATAAGATGCATATAGGTTTAGTGTACATTTGTGTCCAAAATATGGGTAAGTCTTTAAATGAACAGCTAGCTAGTTTCTCTGACAATATGACTAATATTATTCTGCAATACCCCGCTGATAAGTTCTTAATTGTAGGTGATTTTAACCAACCCAACATAAACTGGCTGCCTGCTGATCACAATAGTTTATTACCCAGTAACATACAAGGCCTATATCAAAGGAATTTAATAGATAATATCATTACTTGTAATTTATCACAGTACAACTCCCATCGAAATTGCGATGACAGGATACTGGACTGGGTACTATCGAATAGTGAAGTTGAGGTTGATCACTGTAGTGGTCCCTTGGTTCCCCAGGATGATCGTCACAAAGCGCTGAGTATTAGTACTAATTTCGTGCAACTACATACATTACCTATTTGTCCTAATATCACTTTTTTATATAAACAAGCAGATTATAATGCTATTGTTAGTGAAATAGACGAAATCAACTGGTATCACGTGTTATCTCGCGGGTCGCTAGAGGACGCTGTTGCACTTTTCTATGACACTCTCAACAGACTCAAAAATAGCTACGTACCGACCAGAACCGCGGTCGCGGCGGTTCGATATCCACCCTGGTATAGAAGTCCACTAATAAAGGTTATCAGAGAAAAGGCTAAGGCACACAAAAAATTTAAAAGATATGGGAACATCTCTGATTACCAGTCTTTCGTTACACTACGCCAACGTGTCAAGGACTTGGAGAAGGACATGTTTGAAAGCTATATGGCCAAAATTGAATCTGACATCGTCAAAAACCCCAGGGCGTTCTGGAGATACGTGAAATCTAAGAATCAATCTAATTCCTATCCCTCTCAGTTAAAATACAAAGAACATTCGTCGACAAATGGTGAGGATATCTGTAACATGTTTGGAGATTATTTTTATTCCAATTTTCTACAGGTAGACAGCGGTAGCGGTAGTACTAGCGATAACGTTCACGATTGCGGTCCTGGCGACTGGGGTGACTTCTCTGACATTAGTTCGATTGAGATACGTTATACCGAAGTGATTAGCCTACTCAAGCACGTTGACCTCAACAAATCCGCGGGTCCTGATAGTATCCCACCCATTTTTATTAAAACCTGTGCCGAGAGCCTCGCTGTTCCCCTTTCAATCATCTTCAGACGTTCTATAGCAGAGGGCGTGGTTCCAGCGATCTGGAAGTCAGCATATGTAACTCCGATACATAAAAAAGGACCTAAAGACGTGGTGGAAAATTATAGACCAATCTCCAAGCTATGTATTTTTGCCAAAATTTTTGAAAAAATAGTTTACAAGCAACTATATTCAGCTATCAAGCTCAGTCTTAACGAGTATCAGCATGGATTTTTACACGGTCGCTCCACCACGTCGAATCTCATCGTCTGCAGTGATTACATATCTGAACACATGTCCCAGCGAGTCCAGGTGGATGTTATATACACTGATTATAGCAAGTGTTTTGACCGAATTGACCATTCTATACTTAAAAAAAATTTGTCACGGATGGGTATAAGAGGGAACCTATTCAGATGGTTCTCATCATACGTGGAGAATAGGAGCCAAGTTGTGGTATTGAATGGATACTCATCACGGTCAGTGTGTATACCCTCTGGAGTTCCGCAGGGCTCACTATTGGGACCCCTTTTATTTAACATCTTCATCAATGATATCAGCTTGTGTTTTCATACGTCCAAAATAATATTATATGCTGATGATATGAAGATACTGCACAGGGTCACTTCTAGTGAGGACGCTGCATGTCTGCAGGATGATCTGGATCGGTTCCAAACGTACTGCATGAACAACAAACTTGAACTGAACGTCCCCAAGTGTTATGTATGTGCGTTTACACGAAAGCCAAACCCATTTACAGTCTCTTACAGACTATCAGGTACCGTTTTGACCAGGGTAAACTCCGTTCGGGATCTGGGAGTTACATTTGACTCAAAGCTTTTATTTGATGCACACATCGAAAACATAATCAAAAAAGCTTCGAAGGCGTTAGGTTTCATTTTTAGAATTTCGGCTGATTTTAAAAATATTAAAACTATTAAAATATTATACTGTGCATATGTCCGTTCCCACCTTGAATATGCATCACAGGTATGGAACCCCACCTACGACACCTATACATCACGTATAGAAAATATACAAAAAAAAATCCTGAGGTATATTCAGTATAAATGCCAAATATTTCTACCGAATTACTATAGCCGCTGTAGAAAGTTCCACATGCTTCCGCTACAGGAGCGAAGAAAAATAGCAGATGTTTCACTATTATTAAACATCTCAAACGGATCGACTGATGTAACCGAGCTGGTGAGCAAAATAGGTCTGCGGGTACCCGCAGCGTATCTCCGGAGGTATAACCTCCTGCATACTCCTCTTACCCGAACGACCTACCGACTGAACTCATACATGATCAGAGCGTGTCACATGTACAACGCAGCGTGCCGGAGAGTCGACATTGATATATTTAATACAAATACTACACAACTAAAGAGAATATTATGTAACGAATACTTTTCTCATACTATTCAGTAGGAGAAGGGTATTCGTTGCATAGGGCTGCATGTCTTGCATTTGTAATGTTTTTATTTAATAATATTTGTGAAAACTTTTAATTGGCCGTAACATTGCACACATAACTTCTTTTGTACTACCTACTAGCTGTAAGTTTTCCCTAAATGTAAAATAAAATAAAATAAATAAAATAAAATATCCCTGGCACCTCGGCTGACCCAGGGTCCCTTACGGTCTGGCCCTCCTCGGGTGATTTTGGTCTATGGCATAAGAAGGGTATATAATAGTGTCAAGAAAGATAATTCTAATTCCACTTTTTATATCAGGGTACTCTCTAAACCTGGTTTTTCTTTCGTGACTAAATAACCACCCATGGTTTTACTTTTAGCACGTCTAACGGCACATAACGCCTTCCATTTATACATATGTAGCGGTGTTTTCTTTCAGTTTCAAATGAAAAGAAAAGCAGCTATCACATTTACCAGCTCCCTTCAAGGCGTGTTTCTTCTCTAGACGGTTTCTAGACGGTGTAGAAACCTTGAATGAATTCTACAGCATTAAGTATGCTAACTTTACAAATCGAATACATAGGGAAAAATTAATCTTCTCGGGCGCGACTCGAACCCGCAGTCTTTCGCTTACAGGGGCAATGCCTTGACCAATTCGGCTACCGAGACACGCCTGATGTGATTCAAATTTCCCTTCTATTTATCCGTTCCACAGTATTTCCCTTACAGGCATTCCTCCTGTAAGGGAAAGACTGCGGGTGTAGAAACCATCTTGAAGATATAACGCCTTTACAGGATTCTGGTTGCCTGCCCTTTCCTGTTCTGTTTCTCCCCTACCTACCTTACCATCACGTTTTATCAGCAGCTTGTCACATCACGTACCTACCGATAAATAATTCATTATCCTGACTCAATGTAACATCAAACCATCCACGTGATTTATGGTCCGATGCGTGGCATTCACCTGCCTAGAATGTCGCATGCGTTGCATTGTAATTTTAGATTCGTTGCGTTTTCTTTGGTAATCGATAAAATGGTGCGATCTTTTAATAAGAAATATCGAAATCCGCAGAATGAAATAGTGATATAAGTGCTATGGAATTTTTCTCTTTAAATTTAACTAGAACGTGGATGTTTACTATGTAATTACAAAGAAAAATGCTTCAAAATTTGTTTATACGCATTTCCAGAATCCATACGTAATACAAGCTATATCCACTGATTTGGGTCTAGAAAACGCTGTGGGTATCTTCTTCATCGTAGTATTATTCCGGTTACCCCTAAAACTTCCTCTTTGCGGACTCCGGACCCGGGACCCTCTTTACTACTAATTCTTGCCATTGTCGTTTGACATATTGGTTATTGCGGGAGTTAATGCTACGGAACCCCAATCCCTTAAGGAAAACCTGGACCTGAGCCTCATTCATTGTTCGGCAGTTACACTGGTTGACCTGGGCAGGCGAAGTTCACTCGGGCCCCAAAAATCTAGATGGGGCCCTATATTCTTCAACTATGGATGATAATAGTATACCTACATAGTACATACTTACTCATAATTAAGTCGTAACGACTGTTGGAACCTAATCTACTCGTAGACAAATTAGTAACCGGAGACAAGTAATAAAATAAAATATAATTAAAGGGAGAAAATTATTTCTGTCGTAATGCCTCCCGAGTCTTGATCCAAATTTACCGTAGGTTTGTAAAAACATGACGTACATATGAGTAAGTGAAGGAAAATGCATCTATCATCATAATAAAATTATTAACGTTCCTTGTATTTAGGCGCATTGAGGAAAATATACTGAACGTAATATTTAGCTTAATTAATTTGCGTAATTACTTGAGTTGAAGTCGAAAATAAACAGGTCTACAGTAGATATGTTAGTTAATTCATGACTTAATATTTTATCTACTATATAAAAATAAGTCGGGTTTTCCTTCCTGACGCTATAACTCCAGAACGCACGAACCGATTTGACTAATTTTGGTCTTGAATTATTTGTGGAAGTCCTGTGAAGGTTTGTACGTTGAGAAAAATTCGAATAATTGCCGGGAACCGACATCCACGCGAGCGGACCCGCGGGCAAAAGCTAGTTACTTTATAGAATTAACATAATTCATGCTGTATATAAATAAATCACTATCCAACTAATACAATAAACGCGAAAGTTTGTGAGTATGGATGGATATTTACTTACTCTTTCACGTAAAAACAAACTGAATGGATTACATCAGAATAACACATAGGCTATATATCATCACACTACTGCTCAAGGGCACGGAGCAGTAGATCCTGCGCAGACGAAGTCGCGGGCACCAGCAAGTAAAAAAAAAGTCACTGTCCGCGTCTGTCCGTCCCTATGTATGCTTATATAAACAACGCTACGGATTTTGATGTGAAGGAAGGTTTATACGTATAATACATGCTTAATATAGTAGAGGGTGCAGCGCGAACGGGATCTGATGCCATGCGGGTGGAACAAACATTGGCGGTACGAAGTTCGCTGGGTCGGCAAGTATATCCTACAATTCTTGTGTTTATAGCCATTTTTAACCAAACTCCTCCGAAATACTATTTTATGCTTATTCGGTAGGTTTGAAAATAGGTCGTTAGCTTACTTTTATCACAGGAATGGATTCCTGTATGAATTGGTGGTTAATTTTTATTTTCCTCAACATTTAAGAATACTCAGAATATAATCTTTTACTACGGCTAACGGCTACGGTATTGTTTATGTTCATTCTTGAATATAGGTTTATTGTTGTCTGCTATTTCAGTAACTGTATTTCGAAATCCGTCTATTGCGTTATTTTCCTCTTCGTTCGTTTAAATCAGGTTAAGATAACTTACTTTGTTTTATTATTTCTTTCTTTTCTGGGGTTCATTATAGGTATACTATTTATTTACTACTAGCTTTTACCCGCGGCTTCGCCCGCGTGGATGTCTGTTATCGCGACCAAACATAGGCTATGTCCTTTCTCATGGTCTAATCTACCCCTATACCAAATTTCATTAAAATCCGTTCAGTGCTGCAGACAGGCAGACAGAGTTACTTTCGCATTTATAATATTAAGTATGGATTCAGAGAGATCAAGTCATACAAGAATTGTCATAAGATTATTCCTGCCATATATCTACCCATACTCACATCTGTAAATCCCCGAAGGTGGTGCAGGCAGAGGTGTATTAGCACCCACGTACGACCCTATACCTTATTACCGGACACCCTCAGGACCGGGTTGGTCCTATTCTACTCCACCGGAAACCAATACGGTCCCCACCGGGACCCGACCCGGCCCAACGATTTCTCTTTTTCCCTAATAGACTTTACCGACTATTTGCTTTGTACTATTCAATTACGCCGCAGTGCCTCATAGCGCACCATAAGAAATCAATTTGCACTTACAGTTGGCCTCGAAGAATTGAAAATTAATTTCCAATGAATCGCACGTCTGTTTTAAATGAAATGCGTACGCGTTGTAGATCCTTAAATTGTATCTAGATAGTGTTGTGCTCATCAATTCTAATCACGCAACGAGACTTACGTCATTACTGTAGCGTCTGTTAGAGAGAACTTATATCTAATGCTGTACAGAGCCCATTGATTAATATTATCATATTATTAGTTCACATAACAACAAAATCAATCGATTGGGTGTATAATATTTGTTTTGAATGATAAGTATCGAAAGTTGTTTGAAGTAGCTTCTTATCAATACCTGATAACTACTTCGGTAATATTCCCAACTTTCTAATGCAATTGTCAACTATGTAACATATAGTAAATTGATCTTGCTTAGATTATAAATACGTGAACTGGTAACAGAAGCTACCCAAATTCCAACAAAATATCTAACTGCTACTTAAAACAATTTAATTAATTATTAATTTGGACTATGACAGTTAAGTAGGGTAAATAAGCATGCACATTTTATTAAACTCTTTATTCGGTCCTACATGGCGCACCTAGCACCGTTTACGGGTCAATTTTTCTTGACCCCAGAACTGTGTTCGGAGCATGAAAAATATTCGTATTCGTACACGGAGCGAGCATTGAGAGAACGGAGCATTGCGATTGGCAGGCTTCACACGCACACAGGTTCTCATGCACCAGTCACTCGATACGTTTACATTACGAATACGAATATTTTTAGCTGCACAGGCTTCTTACCTGTACCTTATACTGTCGAATGTACAACCCTATCCCTAAAGCACCTTGAACGCCATCAAACTTGAAGAAATAGGTTGACATTTGTATCCTATTCCGAAACCACGTAACAATCTACATCGAAGGTAATTTATTAAAATGATTTATGTCATCATTGCTAATTTGAAAATGCATTTGTGACGTATTTCTTGAATACAATTAAGAACGGGAGATAAAATTGTCGTCGGCCGGGGGCTTAATGACATATTAATGGAATCAACTAATTAGAAATAAGGGGCGCATCAGTCTGTTGTTCGGTCTAGTATCGATTGGTACCGCTCTCAGCGATTAAATGTTGTGAATTTTATGAAAATTTGTGTGAAAATATCAAAATGTGCAAAATTGGTTCAAATGACACGGACACGGGGGATAAACTCTGCTCTATAAAGAAAAGGTGACAATAATTTATTAGTAAATCAATACTTTTGTAAGTATAGATATAGGATACATGATGCCGTAGCACAAAAACTCATACTATCTAGCATAACCTAACGGTTTAAATTTATGAGGCGATCTAAGTATTTGGAATTTTTTCGAACACCAGACGTTCTAGATACCGCAAAATACAAGTGATTGAGTTCAATCACTAAATACACCAGTTTATTTAAAAAAAGATTAATGTAGAATGCTAGTCGTGAACTACTGTCAACTGTGTTTATACTCTACACATCTGTGTTTATACTGACATATCTATTTCTAGTTGAACTCATTAAGTATGTATCGAAATCGTTAGTCGGCAAGTCTATTCGAGAACATGCATCATAAATGCTTGAGATACTTTTGTCTTAGATAAACTGTGATTAGAATGTAGGTATAGTCAGTATCAGATTGAACTTAACGGGCAAAGTACCTACTCAAAATGATCTTAATTCCTATTGGCTCATTGTTCTGATATTTGGTACACACCTTTAGTTTGGTACTAGCTTTTGCCCGCGGCTCCGCCCGCGTGGATGTCGGTTATCGCGACCAAACATAGCCTATGTCCTTTCTCAAGGTCCAACCTATCCCTATACCAAATTTCATCAAAATCGGTTCAGTGGTTTAGGCGTGAAAGCGTAACATACAGACAGACAGACAGACAGACAGAGTTACTTTCGCATTTATAATATTAGTATGGATTAAGATCATTTTGAAACTTTGCAGTCAAGATCGTTCTGACGCTGTCTGTGCGAGTGACATTTTTATCTCTAGAATGGATAGGGTTTTCGGGACCGGGACCGGGACCGCGGTCCCGGATTCTCCTTTTGGTTATTTTTTTTTGTGATGGCACTAAATGTTTCCTCTTTTTGTCCACAGGAATAATGAGAAACGTAAGGAGAAGTCCCGGGTTGCGGCTCGAACCAGACGCAACAAGGAGATGCATATCTTTGCTGAGCTCACAGCAGCTCTTCCAGCGAGAAAAGAAGAAGTGGACCAGCTTGACAAGGCTTCCGTGATGCGCCTCGCTATCTCTTATCTGCGCGTCAGAGATGTTGTCTCTTTACGTAAGTATTTAGGATTGTAAACATTTATCATTGTTCAGTCTATATGTGTTTATGATCTATGTAATGCCGTTTTATATGGTTTTGTTGATGACACAGCTACTTACCGTCTCTTTCGTGGCTTGATTACTTATTATAATTTATATGGTTAATTGAAATTTGTCTGAAGGTTGATCGTAGTTATTTTTTACGGCTAGTTCGTAATAATGCTCAAAGTATAAGAATAGATTCAACTTCTGCTCGCGGCTCTGCTCACGTAGAATAGTAATTTCTCACAATAAAGTAGGTATTTCATGGAAGAAAATTATACTAGGTATCTTTTGAAATCACAAATAAATAATTGACTACCTCATTAATAGACATCATCATTAACATAAAATTGAAAACATTCCTACTCGTTTAATAGTTAATAAACTATGTGGTAATTGTTAATCTGACACTCCTAATACTCCTATTACCATCATTGGGGCCAACGTCACCTGTTAACCGACGAATGGCTAGCTTACTATATTAGAAGCGTCGGTAGCTTAATGGTTAAGGAGTCAGCCTTATGTTCGAGAGGTCCCGGGTTCGAATCCTGGCCATTACACTACCGACGTGAACGCACTCCTAGCACAAGCAATTTTGCTTAGTTGGAGGGGTTAGAGGGAATATTATTAATTTCGGTTCTAATATTCTTTAAAAAATATATATTGTGAACCCAGACAGCAGCCACTCCCATAATAGCCAAAATACATAAAACGGAAAATGGGCTGCATGGTGGAATCATCGAATGCAATAAAACTCAATGAATCTAAATAGCTCAATCAGTTGCCATGAGGTCCATAGGGAAGGATAATAAAATTATATATCACTCTATCACCTTTTATTTATATATAACACACACGGTATGTCTGCCAGCTGGTGTTTTATATGACTTTGAACTATCTGTTTCATGGACTTTGACCGGCGGGCGCATCATCACATCACACGTCTAATCACATCACGTATTTCTGATAACTTTTCTTCGGTCATCTTTGTTATGAAAGCATACTTTCGTAAATAAAACCTCATTTTTAGACATGTGTTGATGATAAATTAATCAATAGTTTTGTCACTAGGAAATTAAAGCCGTAACTGGAATAATTGAGGGTATTTACTGACAGAGCTATAAATAAATGTTACTTCCATTGAAATATGATATAGTATTAGTATATCTAAGATGAATTATTTGACATGATGCCTACAGCTACATTCTATCATCACACCGCTCGCCATAGACAGGGAATTCATCCCCACACATTGCATCCGAATACGGTGCGCACCGTGCGGTATGAAAGGAACTTCATCCCACGTACGCTCAAGCTGTGGAATGAACTCCCTGCCATGGTTTTCCCAAGCGACTACAATATGGGGTTCTTCAAGAGGGGCATTAGAAGGTTTCTTCAGGGTAGGCAGCGCGAGTGTAACGCCCCTGGTGTTGCATACGTCCATAGGCCGCGGTAACCACTTTCCATCAGGTGGGCCGTGTGCTTGTCTGCCACCTAAGTGGTATTAAAAAAAAAACATAGAAAAGTAAATATATATATATAGAATTAAAAAACGGACTGTTTTGCCTAGTCAGTCTGTAACGTAAATTTGGTTTAGAATGAGGCCCGAGAGAAATTCTTTAAATTTCTAATAATGACCTGCTCAACACAACGCAACACAGCGCAACGCACATGTGGAGCCTCAGCCTTATAGTTATATTTTTACCTGACTACGGCGAAGCCTAAGGACCAGTATCCTCAACCCCATCAGTAAAACACAATCTAACGATCTTGACCAAAATATCCTTTCTTTCCCCAGAACTGTATGTCACACAAATGATCTTGAGGACTATAATATCTTAAGATAGGGAGGGTATAGCATAGTTGTGTATAGGTGCAACAAACAGAATTGTAGTATAGTATAAGTTAGGATTGCCACTGACAAACTGACCAAGTTCTGGACCAGCTAAAAGCTGCCAATCGATCGAAGAAAACGATACTACAAAACTTCGGAACACACAATAGCGTAAACAGATCTTATATTGCAGCAAGCATAACGCATTCATGAACTCATGGTACAGTTTTGAAATATTAAACAGAACACGACGTGGATAACCACAAATTTCCGACTTATTTATAAGCAACAGGCGTACAAATTCTCCATATGCCATGAGCTGGAAACCGCAGTGACGTCATTCATCTACACCACCAAATGGACTATCATCACCACTTTTTGATATCAATAGGAATAATTTAAATTGCAAAGTGCTGCTAACTTGTTAACAATGGTTGCACGTGTTAGGTCCTAGTTCAAGGCTTTAAAATCGTATTTAGAATCGATATGTGTCTCTTTAATGAATAACACTGAATCATTAAATTGTTAAATGTTACTAAGTAACTAATCTGCTTCGAAGTGTCGGAGTTAGTACCCTAGCTGAATTGTATTTGCACTGTGCCTACCAGTAGCGAAGAGTGACAATTTCCAAAAGGCAGGCCGGTGGAACTGTTAGAGCTAAATGTAAACATATATACCACGGCCTGCCTTTGCAAAACAAGCCGGCAGTTATCATGTTGTGGGTACTCTTCGCATGGTGCCTACAACGGTTATGTTTACAGCTCGATATTTTTGTCACCCCCTTACACCCATCTTCTTCTATTTCGTGTCAGTGGCAACGATTTAAAATACTTGAATGGCCGCTCTTCAGAGTAATTGAAATAACATTAACATAACATAACATAAACTCACGCCTGTATTCCCCGAAGGGGTAGGCAGAGGTGCTAGCTACCCACATTTCGCCAGTTTATGTTTAGGTCCCAATATAATAGGTGGCGAGCCTATTACCATTGACCGGGCACTTATAAACCTGCGATAAATACACACATAACTTCTAAAAGCATCGAAAAGTCATTGGTGTGTGCCATGGTAAACCTGGGATCGAACTCGAGACCTCGTCTCAGCAGTCCATTACCTATACCACTAGGCTATGAGTGAGTGAGTGAGTGAAATGAGTGTGCTTAGTCTAAAGCGAACTATGTCAAAATAGTACTATACTTGGATATTATAATATTCAATAACTTATTTTGAAGCAATTCTTGTTATAACTTATAAATATTTATGGCCATTTTCAGTGCCCCAGGCGGAGACAGATCACCCCAAGATCCAAAACCCTGAAGGTTCTGAAGAGGTGTCAACTGAGCTGTCGTACATGAAGGCTTTAGATGGGTTCGTGTTGGTGCTGTCGCAGCAAGGCGACATTGTATATTGCAGCGAGAATATTGCTGATCACATTGGAGTCTCACAGGTGAGATAGAATCTCAACTTATTAATGTGTTCTTTTTCTATGAGCTACGGTTGAACAGATAGGTCCCTAATCCCTGAAGGCTAGGTCTACAGGGCTTATACCACATTTAGACAACCTGCTATCCTACTAATATTATAAACGCGAAAGTTTGTAAATATATTATATGGTTGGATGTTTGTTACTCTGTCACGTCTAAACGTCTGTAATATAAAATTTGGCAAGGAGTTAACTGACAATTTGAATGATGTTTGGTGCGATAACCGACATTCACGCGGGCGGACCCGCGGGCAAAAGCTAGTATACTCTGTGCCTAAAATGAATACCACAAGAGCCCGCAAAGTGCTATACAGGCTTCGTCTACTAACAGCAATGTCCAGACTCATATTCGAGGGAAAAACATCTTTATTTTAAAAGGTCAGAATTCCTGATAGTAATATGACAACGATCCACAATCAACAATTAACCGCTCAATGGGGTCTTTACTTAAAAAAATGTTTATATATTTTCCCATGAATCTTAGCATCAGACCTGGAGCAATATTATACCATTTCCTGGTAGCAATTAAATCGAAAGCGGACAAAGCCGTAAAGAAGTATCTTAAAACTTTCGTAACTTTCTTTAAAGTTTAAGAAAAATATAGCCAATTCATAATTTTGTCATCGTATCGACTTAAAACTTTGTATCCAAGCAGATACATAACATTTGGATAACAATACTTTGAAATGACATCACTGAGCTGATGCTAGAGGCCGGATTTAGATAGTAGAAACTCTTCAATGGCTAGGTTCTAATAAAATCGAATTACTTGGACGTATTTGGTTTATTGTAATAAGCAATTCGGTATGATTTCGAAGGTGACATGCTGACGCACGCAGCAGATACACTTAATTCATTACGGCTTCTCAATGGTCCCCTCTATCCATATTAAATTTAAGTTGTGCTGCCTGCGTCTGTAGTTGTCGTATGCGCTATTGCAGTTGGCTTCTGAATCATATTCGTACCTTTATTTCAACATCAATCATGACCTCTAATCGTTTACTATTAAGTCCAACATAACAGAGGTTTATTGAATTCTTAAAACTGCATTTGTAAACCGCTTTATTAGGAAATCCCACTTCACTTAAACACGCGTAATGGCGGTACAATACCTAATACGTTGTAGTGGAATGATGCTGATGGGTGTGTCCTGTTAACACAATAATCATTGTATTTTAATTTAGGAAGGAAACATAATCGTTTTTTTACGTTACACGGTCTAGTTATTTAGCTATTTCCTTGAGCTGTAGGCCATTTTTCAGCATATAGTGGTAGGGGTCTGCTAGAACCTCTCTGCCACCGGATCGTCGGTATTGGGGACCCTGAGACTTTGCCCCCCAATTCGACCAATTCTCCTTCATAGTATTCTTTACTGATGGAGATATCTCCACAGTTGGTTTTAGATGGCTATTTATGTTTCTATTACTAACACGAAACTATATACTTTTCTAGATAGCTGTATAAATATTTCCCTTTTTGTCTGATCAATTACTTCATAATATTATAAAACCATAAAAATGTTTCTTGAACTCAAAATCCGAACCTGAACGTAGTCTCTTTTGAGACAATTAAATCCTATCTAGCTTTGAATCAAATGCCCATTAATTGCGAACTACCATTTCTGGATCAAAAGCCCTCTGTTTGAACTTATCTTGATGCTGAGGATTTATGTGAGGGATTAAGCAAATGAGAGACTTTCCCCTGATTGGATGGAAGTAATGTGAACGGAGCAGACCGGGAAAATTCTAAAAGCTTTTCAAGTTGATTAAAGTACGCTCGCAAGCATTTCTTTTGCTTTGAGAAAATTTATGTTCTTAAGGGTTATTTTTAAAATGAATCATTCCATATTGATTACAAAAGCCTGGCTTACGTTTACTTAGTTTTAAATTTCTGAAAAAAAAAAACTTATTTCTTAAAACCCATTTGATTTAGCTAAAAATAAAATTACTCGTAACTTAAATGTATATCTACTGTATGTAACATACTTAAAAAAATGTAGTGTGAATATCAGTGAATTTTATGAATGAGGTTAGGAAACTTACGACACTTTCCTCTCGGGGTGGAGAGATTAAGTGGCAATTAAAAACATATTTTAAACTTTTCCTGCTGATCAAGTTCATCCGATTCATTCTACTTCCTACTTATAAAAACGCGAAAGTTTGTAAACCTTTACAATTAATAATATTATCACTATTGCTATATAATATTGCTATTTGCACGAGGAGATAATAATGATTACAGATAATAGTTTAAACTGTACGCGGTAGCACTACAACAAAGGTATAGAGACAAATGTCATGGTTCAAATTGCGCCGGCGCATACTTCAAAACCGGTTTTGATATGCCCACTACAACATTTGTTTGTGTCTGTAAAGGATTTTAATCCCAATGCTTGTACATCTATTTATTTACCATTCTTGGTAGTCTGTTGTTATGGTTTTGTTTTTATGTTTTGACACCATCTTGTTTTGATGTTTAAGACGCATATGGCTGGGAAATTCTCAGCATATAATACAATTACTGAATAATTGTTTCTTCAATAGACATAATTCATGCATTTGATTAATCAAACGTGACTTAAATACTTTGTCTAGGTTAGTTAATTTATTGTGTGATCGATAAATCGTATTCTTATCAATTCTGTCATTTTAATATTATGCTACTAATTGGTAACATTTATAGAATAAGTATTCGAGTCATCATGTATCAGCCGTGATATAATTTGTCAATTACATTTCTTAGTCACAATACAAAACCTTATTTTCTAAGCTATAAAGGTTATTTTACATTCAGTTTGCTAGCACATGGTTTAACACGAGTGTTTTAGTAGATCGCGCCCCAGCGCAATGAGGTCGATAGCTCGCTACGTCAGCATGCGAATGGAAGATTTTATGATGAACCTTGATGCCATACGGGTCCGTGTTTATAAATACTTACTTTTCATGAGAGCATTCCCCCTGTAAGGCATAAGTCGTGGGTTCTAGTACCATTGGAGCATTTCATTTTTCCCTAATGCCTATGTATTCGAATACTTACCTACTTAGTTTAAAAAACCGGCCAAGTGCGAGTCGGGTTCCGTAGAAGCAAGTAACATAATATAAAAGTTCTTGTAGTTCATTAATTGTTAATTTATTATTTTTGAGTTAATTGAATGAAAGGCGATAATTGCGGTTTATGACTTAAGTATTAAAAAAAACTACTTACTAGATCTCGTTCAAACCAATTTTCGTTGGAAGTTTGCATAGCAATGCACATCATAACGGGTGTAAGGGGAACGCTCCCGAAGCTGAAAACCTCTAGTAGTACTCCAGGAGTACATAGCACATTGGCATAAAAATAAAATCGAATTGGACAAAAAAAATTTTGAACCTGGGTCTCGATTCTACTAAAGCAAAACTATTGTCAAACCATAGAGATTGCAAAAAGCGGCATTAAAATTTAGACTTTATTTCTATATACTAAGGTCCAAAATTAAATGACAAAAGTTTCATTACACTCTTTTATTCACTCTGCTAACAATTATTTAATATTGAACTTTAAATGCGTCGCTTTAAAGTCTATAATGTATTGCCGCTTTTTGCAATCTCGGTGGTTTGACAATAGTTTTGCTTTAGTAGAATCGAGGCCCTGGAGTACTACTATGGGTTTTCGGTCTCGGGAGCGTTCCCCTTACACCCAGTATATTTTTTTAAATTTATCATTTTCTTATTTTAGAAGTTAGGGGGGAGGGGAGGGGGGAAGACAAATTT
This sequence comes from Eilema sororculum, assembly GCA_914829495.1. Lineage (NCBI taxonomy): Eukaryota > Metazoa > Arthropoda > Insecta > Lepidoptera > Erebidae > Eilema > Eilema sororculum. Next base: position 8,253,095 of record OU618553.1, on the reverse strand, counting down.
TTCAGTTTAGAAAAAAAAGACAGACGGACAGACATGACGAAGATCCAAGGGTCCAAGGAGATTTTACAATATGGGATAAGCCGTGTCGGTTCCCGGTGGAGTAGATTAGGGCAACCCCACCTCTACCTGTGCGTATCGTAGAAGGCGACTAACGGATAGGGATATTCTCCATCCGAGAGTAAACATACAGCTTATTATTAAGTACCTTAGGCCTTAGGCCGACAATAGGCTCGCCCGAATACGTGGGACCAAGAATCATAGGAGGCGAAATTTTGGCGTAAATAAACCTCTGCCTACTCCCTCGGGAATTTACAGGCGTGAGTATATCTGTGTATGGGATGAGCCATTATGGTATACCAATTTGTATTTTAGTGCTAATTATATACTAATAATATTACTGGTGCATTCAAAATTAAGGGTTCAACAAAATGTTTACACAAGGTCGAATCGAATAAATCTGTGTATTTTCAGAATCGTTTAACAAAATGTTTAATCTATTTATAAAGTACACAGATTGATTCAATTCTGTCACTCTTATTTCTCATTCAATACTCAAGTTCAACAGAAAGCATCATTGAAATACTAAGCAATGATGAAAATTCAATAGAATTAATAAATATAGTTGTTTATTTATAAGTGAAGGGGACATTGTATACAAATTGTTGGTTGACGTAATGGCGTCTAGATTAGTAGGCACCTTACGTTTGCTTAGAACCTTTTACGCGTTATCCATCTACATATAAAATTACTTGTCCCGACTGACTGACTGATTCATCAACGCAGAGCTTAAACCGCAGGACCTACTAACTTGAAATTTTGACAGTAGATGCATTTTATGATTATTTTATTTTATTATTATTATTATTTATTATTTATTTATTATCTTCTTCTTATGTATGATGTAAACATCCACTAAGAAAGGATTATTGGAAATTCTGCTACTAAAGGGGTAAAATAACGGATTTAAGTTTGTATGAAAGTCCGTCATTTTCAGTGCTGGTTTCATTAAATTTCATAAACCTGTGTCTTTTAAGAAATAAATGAATGTGCGTGTATCAGCGTTTTTCATAATTTAATTTGTATGGAAAGTTCGTCATTTAGGTTACTATCAAATATAGAATATGAAATTTTTGGAAATTCTGCTACTAAAGAGGTAAAATAATGGATGGAAGTTTGTATGAAAGTCCGTCATTTTCAGAGCTGGTTTCATTAAATTTCATAAACCTGTGTCTTTTAAGAAATAAATGAATGTGCGTGTATCAGCGTTTTTCATAATTTGATTTGTATGGAAAGTTCGTCATTTAGGTTACTATCAAATATAGAATATGAAATTTTTGGAAATTCTGCTACTAAAGAGGTAAAATAATGGATGGAAGTTTGTATGAAAGTCCGTCATTTTCAGAGCTAGTTTCATTAAATTTCATAAACCTGTGTCTTTTAAGAAATAAATGAATGTGCGTGTATCAGCGTTTTTCAAATATTAACTACTAAGAGGGTATAATAGGTGATAAACGTTTGTATGGAAAGTTCGTCATTTAGGTTACTATCAAATATAGAATATGAAATTTTCCCGGGCGAAGCCGAGACAGGTTAGCTAGTTCTTTTTTATGGAAGTTTAGAGGCTATTCCAATTTTCTGAGTGACTGAGTATCGAAGAATAATCTGTTTCTTAAATAATATTCATACTACTAATAAATACTCGTAGCCGCGTGGTTCCCGGCAGAATAGAATGTGGGAACCTCATCTCTTCCCAAGCGGAAGCGGTGTCGTAGAAGGCGATTAAGGGATAGGGCTGTTTAACATCAAATAGATATATACATTCAGCCCAGACTCAGCGTCAAATACATGGCTCGAGTTAACAATAGTGCCCGGAATACGGCAATAATCTCACCCCATATTACGTGGGACCAAATAAAATGACTTGTGAAATGTGGGTGTTAGGGAACACGTTCATATCTGACGGAACTTGCGTCGCGTATTATCGGTCGCGTAACGCCAGAACAGACAAATGTATAGAAAAACACTTGACCGTTCACACTCGACGCACTAACGTAACATCGGTTGAGTGTGAACGGTCAAGTGTTTTTCTATACATTTGTCTGTTCTGGCGTTACGCGACCGAAAATACGCGACGCAAGTTCCGTCAGATATGAACGTTCCCTTAAGTCACCTCTGCCTAACCCTCCAGGGATAAAGGCGTGATTGTATAATGTATGTATATACCTATGTATATATGTATGTAATAATACTCGTATACATACGATTGTATAGCCAGTGACACAACAAAATTTGCTAAAAGACTGATTAATTTGCAAACAATTGACAATGCTAAAATTGAAATACGTCAATATTACAATTGTTAATTTACTATCTAAGAAATCCTCAGAGGGTAATAGTTAATTGAATAACACTCCCTGCCGTGGTTTTTCCAAGCGACTACAATATGGGGTTCTTCGTGAAGGGCATTAGAAGGTTTCTTCAGGGTAGGCAGCACGTGTAACGCCCCTGGGGTTGCATACGTCCATAGGCAACGGTAACCACTTTCCATCAGGTGGGCCGTGTGCTTGTCTTCCACCTAAGTGGTATAAAAAAAATCTTTGTGCTAAATTCATCTAGATTTTTTTTTAAAGTATAAATAAGTATTCCACAACATTCTACACAACGCTATCTAGACCCATGGTAAGCTTTTATAGCTTGTGTTATGGAATCTACAATGCGGATAAACATACTTATATACTTTTTTTTTGTAAATACATACATATTATACATAGAAACGCCCAGATCAATGCAAATAGCCATATTCATGCATACAAATATTTGCACTGAGCGGGAATCGAACCCGCGCCTCCTGCGTGGCAGTCGCGTGCACTACCGCCACGCCACGGAGGCTGTCGAAAGATTGTTTTTGCCCAACTGATGGAAAGTGGTTACCGTGACCTATAGACATGCAATGCCAGGGGCCTGACAATCTTACTGGCGACCCTATAGGAACCTTCTAATGCCATTCTTAAACTGAAGAACATCCATTTATCCATTCAAACTTTCGTATTTAGTCTCTCTACTTAGTTATTATTATTATAGACTAGCTTTTGCCCGCGGCTCTGCCCGCGCGGATGTCGTTTACCGCGACTAAACATAGCCTATGTCCTTTCAAAAGGTCTAATCTACCCTTATATCAAATTTCATGAAAATCGGATCAGTGGTTTAGGCGTGAAAGCAGTTAGACAGAGTTACTTTCGCATTCATAATATTAGTATGGATTCATAACGTATACAAAATAACATTATACTTTTTAATTCCAGATGGAGATAATGGGCCAGAGTATCTTCGAGTTCAGTCACCCGTGCGACCACGACGAAATCCGCGAGGCTTTGCGGGCAAGTGGTAGCGGGCGGCGCGATTTGTTGCTCCGTTTAAAGTGCACTCTTACTAGTAAAGGCAGAAATGTGCACCTTAAGTCAGCTTCTTATAAGGTTAGATATGAAGGCTATTAGAAATTTGTATTAAGGTGGTAGCTTAGTGATTAATAGGTCGACTAGTGCGCCTCCCCGTACCCGGGGCTAGATCGGGACACATCGGGATACAAACGCTCACATAACTGTGAGCAACGTCCATCCACACAGCAGGCTCTGCTAGTCTCAGTTGCCTTGACAATTTGTGGAAGCCAGCTTGAAGACGCCAGCAAAATAGCCTCAGACAAATTAACACACTCACCAATACAATACACACGCTAACATATTTTTTGAAATTGAATTTGAATAGGGTCCCAACCGGAAGGGGGCCATCTCGAAAGAGATGGTCCTGGGTCTGCCGGGGTGCGAGAGATATGCTTTTGGCTATCTCACCTCCGGCAACCAAGGACCCAAGACGGCGTGCGTTTTAGTCGGTTCGAGTCCGACTGAACCGCCTCCACCGGCTCCGTGGGGGTGGTATCCGTGGGGATTTATCGCACGATAAAAAAAATCTTATAAATGCGAAAGTAACTCTATCGGTCTGTCTGTCTGTATGTTACGCTTTCACGCCTAAACCGCTGAACCGATTTTGATGAAATTTGGTATAAGGGTAGATTAGACCTTGAGAAAGGACATAGGCTATTCGCGGGTGGAGCCACGGGCAGAAGCTAGTCTTCCATAAAAAAATATCAAGGACACATTTTTTCATGTCTAAAAAGGGTACCAAATATCATGTCATTCATTCATTCATCATTCATACACATTAGTTTAGTAGTAAAAAAAAAGTAGCTGGACACGTAAAAATTGTCGTTATTCACACCTCACAGAGCCTAGTGTTCGTGTCATATTGTTAATAAAAACAGTGATTGTATCTTTATGGTCTCTATCGCACTTGTCACGGACACCGGAACATTAAATTATTTTAAAATTAACCTTCAGTCTGCGTCGTTCTACTTTGCGATGTTGTTGTCACGCCTTATTATAATAAATGTAGCGAATGATTTTACAGTATAAATTACGCTCAATAGTGCTAGAGAAATATAAAGCTAGTTGCGAATTTAATTTCGAAAAAATAATTTTGAAGTAAGGGAATGTATAGTTTTAGGGCTCCGTAGAAGGTACCTACTTCTTTGTTTGTCGGTTTCCTTCAGATGTTATAGTCCTTTTGACAAAAAATGCGTGTTAATCGGTACTAATACAGAAGTTCTGGAAAAGCGCGTTAAGATTTTTGTTACCACAAACCACATTTAGGCCTTCGTAATGGAGCCAAACTTAGGGAAGGTTTCAATCTTTTTGAAATAAAACTTTGCTTAAGTATCGGTAGATTCCCGAAATATACAAATTGCAAATAAAACAACTGTAATTAATTTACATTAATTTATGGCACGATATTTAAATATACAAATAACCTTGAACGATGAACTGTTTTCGTAACAATATCTACATACTTACAGAAAAACATAAACATCGTTAATTGTTCATATATTAGTGTTTGATTTTGGGTTACGGACTGAATTTAGACACTACAATACTTCGACATGTAGCGAACTTTGAAAACACATAGATCGACAAGCCACTACCAATCTTAAAAAATCTGTCGAAGTAGTGGTCATTCGAAGATATGTCTGTCGAATAATCGACTGTCGAAGTAGTGGTAATTCGAAGGTGTGTGTTGTCTAACAATTGTCTGTCGAAGTAGTGACTTGTCGATCTATGTTTTTTCAAAGTTCGCTACGTGTCGAAGTATTGTACTGTCTAAATTCAGTCCGCAACACTTTGATTTTATTGACAGTAAATCTTTTTGTCGAGTCTTTCATCGTTGTGCAACAGAAGTTGAAAAAATGCAACTTCTGTTACCGATCAGTTCAATAAAACGGCCAACTGTGTGTCAGGTGAGACTCGTGTTGCCGAAATACCGACCCAAAAAGCCTAAACCGGGTGACAAACAGACGGATAGTAATATTTTTAGGATGTATCTTGTATGTATGTTTGTAATATTCTTTATTACTTACCTCATATGTTCTGAACCACTTCAAGGATTTCAATAATTAATATCAAATTAAAGGTATTCATGGCCCAAATGTTCATGGATACCTACATGTAAAAAGTAGGTATAAAAAATATCGTTTAAAATAAGAACCCGACTGATACTGAAAAGATCGGAATTAATTGATAGATGAACTGGATGGAAATAATGGATACCGCCTGTTATCAAACTTATCTCGATCTTTTCAGTATCAGTTGGGTTTTAAAACATAAAAACAAATCAAATCCTGCAAATCATGAACTGGATGAAAATTAATGGGTACCGCCTGCTAGGAGTATCAAACTTATTTCGACCTTTTCAGTATCAGTAATTTTTTTATTTTAAATATTTTTTTTACTCTTTAGGCATAGAACCCTAAAAACGTCATAGTATGAAATGACATTTAATTTACATAACATACATAACATAAACGCACGCCTGTATTCCCCGAGAGGTGCTAGCACCCACATTTCACCAGTTTATGTTTAGGTCCCAATGTAATAGGTGGCGAGCCTATTGCCATTAACCGGGCACTTATAAACCTGCGATAACCTTCTTCCTACAGTCCCGGGTCCTTTAAGCGGGGCGTGAAAAGGCATCTAATGAGGCCGTCAAGCTGAGTGCCACCACTGTTAACATGGTAAATGTTTACGATGGTGACCCTCTTTCCGAGACTTTGCCTTTAGCTTAACATCAGGCGAGGTGAAGTCAAATTGACGTGTCCTATATAAAAAATAAAATAAAAAACACATAACTTCGAAAAGCATCGAAAAGTCATTGGTGTGTGCCGTGGTAAACCTAGGATCGAACCCGAGACCTCGTCTCAGCAGTCCATTACCCATACCACTAGGCTACCGCAGAAATTTAATTTATTCATCTGAAAACTAACAGGTTTCGGAAGGAACCCTCAAAACACCCGCCCCTCCTGACTACACCCAAGTTTTTTTCATCCCGATATTCCCACGGCATATAAACATGCTTCGCAAGGTCGTTAGGCTAAATAAAATACAGTGTATATTTCTTTAGTATGAATATATACAGGCTGATCTAAAATTGGTGCCTGCAAATAACCATTTGAACGCAATTCAGTTTAAAATTAAAATAATGGATGTTATTTATATCGTAAGAGAAAACATATCAAGGGCACGTTTGTATCCAAATCCTGAGTTTACTTCTCTGCTTATTTAACTTTTATTAACATTGTCCATATGCTGATGTTGCCTCGTCTGACGTCAATCTCTCTGTTTTTCACTCACACCCACCAAATTATAATCTGTTATTTTGAACATTTAATTTGTACAGAACTGGTAGGTATGTACATTTTTCTATACTGACGCGACTCATCCCATGAGTAAACAGAGGAAAATTTGTACCAACATTTCACCAGCCACTTATATTTTTGACTCTGGTAATACGCTAAATAAATCGGGCAATTTTGAAATGTGCTCTGTTTTTTTTACAAACGGTTCCTACTACCTACTGTTTAATTTGTAGGTGCAATAAGTTTCATCGTAGTCTTCATTTTACTTTATTTTAGCAATAGTGTAACACTATTCAAATTCAAAATTATCTATTTCGTGAAGCACAGGTTACAAAATAGATGTTATAAATAACTAGCTTTTGTACGCGGCTCCGCCCGCGTGGATGTCGGTTCCCGGCAATCATTCGAATTTTTCTCGCCGTAAAAACCTTCCCTGGACTTCCACGAATAATTCAAGACCAAAATTAGCCAAATCGGTAAAGGCGTTCTGGAGTTATATCGTCAGGAAGGAAAACCCGACTTATTTTTATATAGTAGATAATATTACTTATTTCAAGGTATGTTCCGCGAAAAGCATAGAAAATATGGAATTAATAATAATACATATAAAAAAAATTACTTAATGAAATTTTAATTTTATGAAAAAAAAAAATAGTTAAGTCATTGTTACATACTTCAAAAGCAAAAAAAAAAGATGTTAACCCTAAGTTGACTCTCACACCACGTGCAATGCAACCAATTCTGGAATAGTAGTACCTTTATTAACTGAATATTTTTGTTTGTCATAGGTCATACATATCACTGGTCACATGCTGATGCCTTCAGATGACAAAGTGGAAATTAAAAATAACAAATCTGATGATAAGAAAGGTGATGGGGAAGATAAGAAAACACTCAAAAATGGTACTCTCGTTGCTGTTGGCAGACCCATCCCACACCCTTCGAACATTGAAATACCTTTAGACAGCAAGACTTTCTTGTCTAAACACAGTCTGGATATGAAATTCACCTACGTGGACGAAGCGTAAGTACTGTTTTTAATATATTTCTATAAATAAATCTAGAAATTAGTTCAACAAAATAGCATTGCCGACGCGACGTAAAAAGTTCCAGCAGCAGTCTTTTGGTACAGTAGATAACTCGTGGACTAAGAAGTTTTACAGTTAATCAAAAGATGGCGCTTTACTAAAGTATTCATACATATTACCTGACTGAATTTAACCCGCTAACTGTCCATTGTGTTGTATTCATAAACTTCCCCACTCGAATCAGCCGTGTAATATCAACAAAATATCACCTTCAAATGTATTTTGTAGGTTAAACATGATGCGATTTCGCGGTTTTGTACACAGTCTATGATAAACTTCCTCGAAATTCGCTCATTATTGGATGCTACAGTGAAATTGTGGAGTGTGAGAAAGTTCTGTGTTCGAAAAATTGTGTTAGTGTTTATAAATCAAGTGTAATATAGTGAGTTTTAGACGTGAAATCTTAAAGATTGGCGGGATATTTGAACTACATCTGTGTAAGTAGTATTTTATCCAAACGCACAGATGTTAGAAGCTATTTATGTTAAAATCTATTGTTTAGAACAGTTCGTAATATCGTAAATGTAATATTTAGTAAGGAAATTCAATGGGAGTGGCGGTAGGTCATTCAAGGTTAAGCATGTAGGTGTACCGGCAAGCATGACCTAAGCATGGGGATTGCAGGTCATATTTAGAGGTGACCTTTGGAATTTTCATTATTTCCGGTCTAGATTTTCGGAAATGGATTTTCTGATTAATTATTCAACTGTAACTTAAAAAACTAATTTAAAACTTCGTGATTATTTAATAGCTTTTTGCTACGTAATTATTTATATAAATTCATATTTGAATATAATATTAAACTAATAGTTTTAAGGGCGAAAGATAACAAATTTTTTGAACATTCTATTGCAGTATATAACTAGGTACACGAATTATCAATAAAATAATCAGCCTACTTATTTTACTGTAGGAATTTTATACCTCTAGTATGTAGGTAGTTATAAGTATCTACTTTCCATGTTCTGTAATTTAATACTAATTCTTTATTACAGGTTGACAAACACCCTTGGTTTTGAGCCAGACGAGGTAGTCGGTCGTTCTGTGTACGACTATCATCACGCTGGCGACACCGGCTCCCTGGTCCATCAATTCAAATCATGTAAGTAATTAATTAGTGTAAACATTAATATATTATTAAATTATCACTTGGTCTACGTGACTGAAATTAAAATTGATATTTACGCCATCTATTGTCGCAGTGTTGTACTACTACACTACTGGTATTACGCTGTGAGTACAATGTCGTGATACAGAAAGTAGCACTGGTCATGCAAGAGCCGGTTGTTTACATGTCTTCTCAAGTTCCTCTCTAGAGGGAGGAGTTTTAGACGTTGTATTCGAGTGAGGCTACAAACGCGGTCTTTAAAAACAACTCTATTATTTGATGTTCCTATGATGTGAAACGTTGAAAAGACGAGATTTAGGTAGTTTTATTCGCCGTTTGTTGTTAACAGATATTATTATATACAAGTTCTTGTAAAAACAAAACCAAAGAAAGACCAAATAACTTAATTTCGGACTTAATTTACAAAAACTTTAGGTATGCGGAAGGAATTATATAAAAAAAACTTCCGTTTGTAGCTTCGCTGCAGTCGCGCCAATGGGTTGCGGAGGTCATATGGTCGTCACTCCACAGAAAATATCGTAGGTAGCCGATTGCAGTTAGACTGTAAGAATGTATTGGATGCGACCGGAATTGATATGATTATGATTATTGATATTTATTGTTTCTGAATATTGATCGATGAATTGACGCAAGGATTAGGATAGGGTATGAAAGGGGACTCTTTTATCCGCACTTAGCCTCTCTATTGGGCCGTTGTGCGTAGAGATACTGGCTAGAGCAGCCAGCTTAGCTCCGCCCAGAAACACAGAAGCTTACTCGACGCAAGTATTATGATCTCAAAGACGATATTAATATTGAGAGGACGCACGTGTCGTTTATGACATCGTAAAGGCGAGGAAATGCCAGGCAGTTGACGACTAATCAATGTTGATCGCGTTATCTTTATGATCAGATTGATCAGCAAGCCATCCAAAGCTGTCGATAACGATTATTACTTTTTAATGGCTTTTTACCCTTTTATACGTTTTCTATTCATGATTAGTACATTTCAGATGTATTTATGAAGTTTATAGATGTTAGAGTTTTATACAATAACTAGCTATTGCCCGCGGCTTCGCCCGCGTGGATGTCGGTTATCGCGACAAAACATTTCTCAAAAGACATAGGTGTACCAAGTTTCATGCTTCTAACTTTGTAAATGACAAACTTTCCATACAAAAGTATATCACCTGTTTTACCCTCGTAAAATTTTGAAAAAAGCTGATACACGTGTTCATTTATTTCTTAAAAGACACAGGTTTATGAAGTTAAGTGCATCTAGCTCTGAAAATGACGGACTTTCATACAAACTTCCATCCCTTATTTTACCCCTTTAGAATAGAATTTTCAAAAATCCTTTCTTATCGGATGCCTACGTCATAACACCTACCTGCATGCCACATTTCAGCCCGATCCGTTCAGTGGTTTGGGCTGTACGTTGATAGATCACTATGTCAGTCAGTCACCATTGAGTTATATGATATGTTTAGATATCATCTGCAATCTGGGCTGGCTTTCCATTCGGGGCTTGCCAAAGCGTACCCCAAAGCCTTAATGATTTTTCGGCAGATGTGCTGGTATTGACTTTGACCCAAGGTCTAAGCATGGTTTAAAACGTGTTTATAATACAAAGATTCCCTAAAACATAACTATTAATTACAAAATAAATTTCTAAATTAACTCGTACTATTATCATTTCTAATTTAGATATAAATTATTTTAATCTAGAATCTAGATTTAATCGCAATAATTAAAGTCTATTAAGTATGAAATCTCAAAAAATTTAAAACATTCATTTATCATTCTGTTGGGAATTATCAATACCATGTCATTGGGAATTATCATTATCACTCCTCTGGGCATTAGACAGTAAATTATCAAGTGTAGAAGGCGTATTGCTTACTTCAGCAAGTCTGCTGTGAATAACATATAGGTAGCTAATAATACTTACTAAGAGGTTCTCGTGAAATGCTAGGTATCGGTAGATACCCGTGGGAATATATGAGGAAAAACTCCATTCTAATTCAGCTTTTTAGGTATTCATGTTTGCCTGTTAGGAATAAGCTGAGGTTTATATTACACTCGCATTTCAATAGCTATTTGCTATACGACTCTTATTGGGAGGAGTACATTGCTGTATACTGGGCCATCCTCTCTCCGTGCTGATATGGAGACGGAAGGTGTAGGTGGAACCCACATCATTGTACTTGCTACAAAGAAGGAAATGTGAAAAGTTGATGCCAGATCAACTTTGCCGGTTGCGGGCAATGTTGTCCTGGCTAAGCTTGACCTTTACTAATCATCTATTTCGGGTTGACCCAAATCCTGGCCTTATAAATCTATATTTTAACTATCCTATGATTCTTTTTTTTTTTCGGGGAAATCCCCTCGGATACCTCCCCTGCCGGAGCCGGAAGGGACTAAAACCACACGCCGACTGTGGGTCGTGGTGCCAGGCCGGAGGTGAGCTTGTCATCGACATATCCCTCGCACCCCGGCCATCCCTTACGGTCTGGCCCTCCTCGGGACTATCCTTTGATCCAGGCTCTGATCATATATCTGAACTCTCCAACCGTCACTTTCTCAGCTATTTTGCTCCAAATACAAAAATAGATTTCTATTAAACTTATAAAATACATCAATTCTGAAAACAAAAGCGCAGTATCAGATTAACTTCGTGAAAGTTAACTAATATATTACAGAAGTTAATTTCGGCATGAAGATTTTTCATAACGTAACTTGAAAATAACTTTGTTACGAGTTCTCGTTGCTTTATCGTACCCAAACTGTCAGTACCTCGATTAAATAATTTGTGTACCTAATTTAACTATAAATAAATTAACTTTTGACTAGACACGTGTCTTTTGAGGTTTAAAAATACGCTTATAGTGCGAATTTATTATGTAATCTTGAAACTAATGTTATTTACAAAATATATTATTCACACTGCACTTATTATGTTTCCATTTTTTTAAATCATACAATAAAAATATATATGGCTCTGCTCATTGAATTATGTAGGTACTATTATCTATTCTATGATGTAGGTAGGCATTTTCGTTTGTAGGAATTCGTAAGTGAGCTATATTTAAACGGATAAGAAATAGATTTCAAAGGTATGGGACACACACGTAACTAAATTGAATATCGAGGTAAATATAGTGCAGACGTTTGTATTTTATACAGATTTAGATTAACGCTTCAATAAATTTAATGAATACTAAAAAAGAAAATGTCTCCACGCCAGTATACAAAGTAAACATTACTAACGTCATCATCGCCAATATTATACCACAGAATAGATTATACCAACTAATAATACACACATACATGCATGACTATACATACGTTTTAAATGAAAGATCAACTCTGCACAGATGGCAACGTTACATAATTAGAACTGCAGTTGAGAAAACGATGTTGCTATGACTCTTTTATTGTATCATTATAATCCTCATAGCGTTTACACAGTTGCGTTCAAATTCCCAAGTTGGGACGCAACTCCCAAGTTGGCTCTTTGGGGCCGGGGATCCGCTTATTATTTTTAGCTGCTATGTCAGCTTTTTCTACCTCGAGAGAAAAACTTACGTGAGGGTATCCACAAAGTGTTGTTGTTGTGAGACTATTATATCAAAGCTTTTATTTGCATTAAGTGTTGTGCAGGTATCTATAAAATACAATTTTGAGTTTCATTATGAAGCCATTCCAAAATGAAGTCATTTTTATTGCATGGCGTTTACTAATCATAATAATATCCAAAGGGTTTTTCTTAATATTGATCCGAGGTATTTTTCACGTCAAACGGGTCAGCGACGTCGGTGCTCAGATAATAATTTTGTTCACCTTGTAAACATCGTAGGTGGCATGTGTTGAGGTGAATTTCTGTCCTAGACAGCTACTTACGCGATGAATTTATCGCAATTCTTTCGCGGAATTATCTACATACAATTGTTGCTAAATATTTTGAATGAACTTTTCAGAGATCAACGATTGTCATTATAGGAATACTTTGGTTTGTGGAAATACCTTTAGCTAGCGCTTTTTTCTGCTATAGATATCTGCATCTCTAGACAAGTGGCAATTCGCTGGCCGGTGTATCGTAGAATATAAGTGGGATTGCAATGACAAATAAATGGGATTTGACGTATGTGACAGTTGTCAACGAATGTCAAATCCCATACATTCGTCTTTCTATTCTACCATACGCTACCGGCGAGTTGCCACTTGTCTAGGGGGGCTGATATTGAAGACACCAATGGTCCTAATTTACGTGATTATGTGGTAAACAGAAATAAAAATATTTGCTAATTATTATTCAAGCTTTAAGGAGACCCTGTCATCTGGACCTCGCCCTGGCTTCTTTCTATCCAGCAATATGCAATCAATTTACGGAATAAACATGAAAATCGTTTATCTATCCCCAAAAGCAAGCAAATTATCGAAACTTTCCGAAACTCCGCAACAGCAATTGACTTGAGTTATATTTATTAGCGGTAGCCGTGCCACGTGAGGTCATGGTCACTCAAACATTTGCACAAAATTTCCAACTGATCAATATCAATGAGTCCATTTTAAATTGACACGCTGCTGTCACGCGTTCACCACGTTGTTAGATAACAGCCACCCACTAACACTCGGGAATGTAAACACTAAACAGTCACTAAATACTGCCGGAAAAAAAATATTCGAGAAAGAAATTGGCGGGCATTGCCTGAACTCGGGTGTTTTCCGATTGAGCACGTGAAACCGGCACTTTTTTAACACTTATTTTACTCAGACGCTACTGATGCAGAAAATATTACGCGTGGTTTATTTTTTAATCTCTATTAGCTATATTTTATTGCATAAAGGTCGGTTATCACATCGCGTACAAAACCATAGGTTAAACGTGATCTGTTATCACCAGTATGCTATCTCGTTTACGATCAGTTCAGAGGTCTAGTCAAGAAAAGGTAACAAAATAAACGGACTAACAGTGTTATTTTCACATGTGCCTATTATATAATGTGTTATGCAATTTACAAGTTTTGATACAAATTATCGCAATAGTGATAATTTCATACAAAATTTGACAAGTTAATTTCGGTAATCATTATAAAGTAAAGGCTATGTAAAGGTTTTTTACGTTTAAAAATATCTCATCGTCTATTTATTATTTAGAAACGATATTCACTAGATGTGATCCTTCTAACATCAACGTTATTTTTACAATAAAAAACGAATGAACGAACGTTAATAGTATAAATTAAGTATAAGTATATTTTATTAAAGATAAAAGAAAAACTTAAGATCCCAGAGTCCTATTGTGTAATATTTTTTTTAGACATGACGCTTGATAAGGATCATTTCAGAAGCCGAAGCTCCTGAGGTGCAATGATCTAATAAATCTAATTCAGTCCTTTAAGTGGACAGTAACAATGAATCCAAATCTCCCCCTGCGGCCGATTCGCCACTCACATCACATGATCTATTTGAAATAAACGCTTTATGACGGCAGTGGTATTCGAATACCGCGAACGCTAGCCAACGTTTGTTTATTACAAGATTCAAAAACTCAAACCAAAATAAATCACGTTCCATTTTACGTGAAGTGGAAAGCCGTAACTCGTAACATCATAAAGGTGGTTTTGTCTAAGAGCAAGACAAAAGTTATTAAACTACGTCGTTGAACGGATTACACGGTCACACACGGCAGTACTCTTATCGTACTTGCTTTTCCTAATTAGATATTCAAGGTATCTCTCGTCTCATCATCATCTGATGATGATTCCCTTTTCTATCAAGGAGGAATTGTTTGGTGAGGCCATGAACAAGAAAATTATTCATATTCTGTCTTCCGTGGGTGAGGCAGTGTCCAATATTGTTTCCGTTGTCTGGAAGGTTTCTTCGGCAACTCTGTTCATAATGGCTCTTGTTTATGAAAACTTATATCATTTAATTGAAATTAGTACGTATGTATTCTTTGTTATACTTTGTACCAATACGACCTTCAAACCTTCAAGAAAAGACGTACTCTCGATTGAAAGGAATGAAAAGGACTGGTGTTGCGGGTGTCCATAGGCGGCGGTGATCGCTTACCATCAGGCGATTCGTATGCTCGTTTGCATCCCTATTCCATAAAAAAATATTGTTGTAGACATTTATTTTGACACTAACAGCTGTAACTTACAGTATACTGGCAATGATATTAGAAATTGATTGATTGATTACCACTTCGGGGATATACCGACGAACGACGTAATGTAAAAATATTCAATGGATAAACGAATACTTGGAAAATTGTTTGTACAGTCGCACACAGAATCTTAAAAATGTGAACATATTCTTGAAAGGTTACGACGTTATATTTTTATTTCAATGTAGGGATCATTTGTGAATCTTAGTGTACGAGGGTCACCAAGATTTTTGGGACCCAAACCAACCTCATCTGCCACTTCAACCTGCTTATAGACGGACGACCTACTGGCTGACTTACAGGTATTCCCAGTAGTACTACCATCTATTCTCGCCGGTAGTATCTACTACTGAGAATTTTGATCCCAATAGCCTTACCAACAAAGCTTGACTTACTTTCGTCTAGGGGTTGGAAAATTCAAGTTAGTATAAACAAGTAGTAGAGGGCAGATACCGACCTCCGCTCCCCATTGGCTTTGGATGCAACTGGGATTGTCGCTCAGATAAAGATGAGATTATCATAAAATGTGTAAGTGTTCAGCTACTATTGAGCATGACTGTACATCAACGTTATCTCAAAGAAATTGTAAATATTGAACGGTAGACCTACAAATTCCGCTTTTATCTGGTAGCTTTGTCGGTTACTATCAATGTGATAATAACACCAACACTGGGCAGATAATGAGGTAGATAAGTGTGTGTTCACGTGTACATCACGACTAACTGAATGTCGCCTTGAACTTGTTACATGATTCATTCGGGGAATATTTTTGTATTTCAGTACTACGATTTACTAGTTTTACTTTTTAGAGTTCCGTAACTGAAGAAAAGAGATCCCTAATAGGATTATTTCCTTGCCTGTCTGTATGTCAGTCTGTAAAGACGTTTTCCTCAAGAACGCGTGGAGGTATCAAGGTGCAATTAATATCCAATAATCAGGTCTACATCTAAGTGCCCGGTTAATGGCAATAGGCTCGCCACCTATTACATTGAGACCTAAACATAAACTGGCGAAATGTTGGTGCTAGCACCTCTGCCTACCCCTTCGGGGAATACGGGCGTGAGTTTATGTATGTATGTATGTAGGTCTACATCTTTCAGCTGTGAAAAGTTCGAAAACTGTAACAGTACTAGCAATTTTGACATCTTTTGCAATTTGCAAAATATGTAAACTGTAAGTGACAATTTAAAGATAGAAACGAAATTTTCTTGACAAAGATAATAAAATAACAAGAAAATTGTGCTTCAATCTATATATTACATCAATAGATAAGTACCAACTATTAAATTATTTTGGGATGATCGCAGTTTTCTCCTCTGTTGTTGGCATTCGACCGTGGTCAAACGAAAACATCTGTACTATGAAACTAGACCTTCGGGCAACGCAAGAGGTCGAGGCGTTGATAAAAATATCACTCAAATGTTACGTAGTATCTACACATGTCACCAAAATATACCTCTTACAATAGCATAATAATAAAAACATTTTTGTAGTATATGAGAATGAAATATAACTTTTCGACTGAAGAGATATTTTTATATTGGATTACTGGCACTGAAGTGTTTGTAATGTTTGTTTTTTTGCATTTTTATTCGTATTTATCATCAGACTTTGTATTATAAAATTGTAGGTAGGTACTTACCTATACTTCTTATTATGAATGTTCGCATAATCCTACCTATATCCGTATTTTTTCTACAAATCCTAATGGCTTTTTAATTAAGGTAATTTTGTTAGCATTAGAACCACCAAAAAATAATATTGTTACGGGAGACGGGTAACGGGATTGGAAATAAACAACTTCGTATTTGAGACCGCTTTATTTTCACACCCCAACAGCCAAATCTCGAACACGACACTTTACGACGCGACTGTACCACACGATGCACTACTGCACTTTAGTCTTATTCGCGACACTCACAGCGCGACTGTACTGCAAGGTCACTGCGCTTTCACGACACTCACAGCGCGAATGCACAATTACTGCACTTTTCACTATTTTCTTCCTTTTCCCTTCTTCCTCTTCTTGTGTTCACTTTGAACTCCCAAACTTAACTGTCCTTTCACGGCTCTGACAGCTCCTTTTATACCCTGAATTTCGATCGTCTTTTCGATATTCATTTTATTATTTCTCCAGAATTTTCTATGATCTCCCAGAAGAGCTAAACTAATTTCGATCTTCATTTCGTTTCTCATTTTCATTCTTCCAGAATGTTCTGCTAATAACTAGAAGATTTTAAATATAGAATCTTCTGTTACTTTTACCAAATAAAGATTTAAATAAATTAGAATGTGACGTAACAATATGAACAATTTATTTTGTAAGTTACGTGTACATATAATATACAGAACGCTTCAGAATTGAAACCAAATTAGCCCAGTGCTGTATTTGTAAACCAGAGAATATAGACCATAAGGCTATTTAAAACATGACCAAAAGAGCACTTTTGGTAGTACCATATTATGGTAGGTACTATGTATTATGACAACGAAGCAAAACGAAATTGAAGTTGTGTATGTTACCAAATTGTTGACGGTTAACGTTATCAAACAATTGGACAGCTTACTGTTAAGCAGTAGAAAAAAATCTGCTTCCTAGTTATCCTATCCTAGCCGGTGACAGACTGACAGACGGACACAAGGACTCTTAGTAATAGGATCCCGCTATTACCCTCTGGGTTTCACCTTAAAAAGAACAATAGGCATGGGTAATGATGAGAACTGACTAGCCTTATAACGCCATCAATAGTGAATGATTAAATTAAGTACGGTACACGCTACTTTTTGGCATTCTCCCCAGTATGTTACGTAACTCGTTTTATCACGTGTAAGAAATATTTTTATAGTCTATTTATTTACCTCTCTATTAATATACGCCGAATATACTCTCGCCTGTCTATTTATCACTTCAGCAGTTTACAGCAGCTGTAATAAATCGCTTAGATCCATACATACATAAACATTAACATTATAGAATAATAGTCTTTCGACTGATACCCTTACTACAACCCGTGGTAGGTTACGTATAGCACTGATACATTTTGGTAGGCCAGACCGTAAGCGATGGCCCTGGGTCAGCCGGGGTGCGAGGGATATGTCTTTGACAACCTCACCTCCGGCCTAGCACCAAGACCCACAGTCGGCGTGCGGTTTTAGTCGGTTCGAGTCCGACATAACCTCCCCTTCCGGCTCCGGCAGGGGGGGTATCCGAGGGGATTTCCGCACGAAAAAAAAAAAAAGATACATTTTGGTAGAAACCCGCTGGGCTCTTAAAATTGGTAACTTGCCTCCACTTGTCCCAAATATTTGATGTTCCCACAGTATTTTAAATGAATAGTTAACTAATCAAGAGAAGATGAAATAGTCAACTAATTAAGAAGTAATTTGTGATATAATCACAAGAAATAATTCCAACAAAAAAATATATTATGTTTGCGAATACAAAACCTTCACGCATAATATGTGTAATTATAATTAACTAGCTGACCTGGCGATCTTCGTACCGCCAATTATTTTCCACCCGCGTGGTGTCCGATACCGTTCCCGCTGCACCCTCTTATACAATTATATAGTTATCTAAACAGCAACAGAAATAACCACACTGTGACTTCTGCGTATATGCCGATGCCGGCCGAATTTGTTGACATTAATTGATGTGATGATATATAGTCTATTAGTGTAGTAAAGGAATGCTCAAAAGGGGGGTGTGGATGGAAAAGTCGAAAGCAGAAACTTTGACTAGTTGGGAGATAAACATACTAAAAGTCCCCACCCCTCCGAGGTGAGCCCGAGGGGGGGGAGCACAAAGAAGGTCCCGTTTTTTGGTCTTTTGCTTAATTCTCGAAAACGGTGCGTCGCACGAAGTTTTGTTCAACTAAATATTAAATGCTTATTAAATTCTCTACAAGTTTGTTCTTTGTATGTTGTATCTATCTCCAATAATTGCCTAGCTATGAGCTTCTAAAAGTGGATGATTTTCAAAAATGCACTTTTCTGTACGTTTTTTGGCACTTGTTCTTAGCTGCGACCGTAGATATACAAGAATCATGACTAATTAACCAGTCGCCTCCTCTTTGGGCTTGACGGACCTGGTTGGGGTTCCTTATTTCCTGCCTGTTTTGTCTCGTCATCAGTCAAATCAGTATATGACAACGGAACGTACGACGATGGGGATGATGAAGCAGGAGTAGTAGATACTCCAGCTTCATCATCTTCATCCTCGTCGTCATCGTCGTTGTCCTCCAAAATGCGAATGCCATTAGTGCAGCTTCCGTTGCAATTGTGGCAAATGGTAGAGCACAGCATGGAAGCCTTCCTACACCCACATCTAGCACTACTACAATCAGTAGTGCAACGGCAAAATATAAGCTTTAATAATTCTTCCGGTGCAGCTGGTTCCTTAGTTTGAACAGGGACCAAGAGGTTGCATTCATTTCGTTTCCAACCCCATAGTTCAGGAGAAAGGTCCTGTCCAAGCCAAGCCTGTACCTGATGGTAAGTGCGGTAAGAGTGCTCCATCGCTGCCCCCTCGGTTGGAGGCAGGGAGGAAATGTCTGGTTTGACGTTTGACACTGACTGGAGGAAACGTTGGTAGCGATAGTTATACACATATACACTTGACTTTGTATTTCCTGCCTGATAATCTCAGCTGCTTTCTTGACAATCCTAAGTCTTTCTTTAATTTCGTCATTATCTTTGGTCTCATACCAAGAATCTCTCAATAATTCGAGACCAGTATCTCTAAAGCATATAGTAGACACTTTGTGTTGATTAATTCCTGGCGATATTATGATACGATCGCCAAATTCTTCCAACAGCTTAGCTTTGATCGTTTTGTCATTTGGCAATTGCCCTGATACTGCAGCCCGCAATTCTGTAATAGAGAACTGACAGTCACTGTTAGTCTCCATATGCTTATAAATTTCATTCATGGCTTTAGTTATGTAATCTGCAGTAACGTCTGAGTTTTCCGAGTCCATTTGGATTTTATACAACGGCCTGAAAAATGATTTGCGACATTTATCGTGGTATAAGGCTTCCACTGCAACCAGATCTATTATTGTCAGTAAACGACCCACTACTTCTTCGCCCCAATCATCTTGTCTTGCATGTCCAGCCTCAATGCAAGTGTCCCCAAAGGCTACGTTTCTAACAGAGTATACTGGCTGACGCTTTTCCACAGCTTTCTTCTTTTCATCTTTGAATGCGCATGCACAAAAAAGACATCGAGTTTTGAAGTCAAATTTGGGTTTTGATGATCTTAAAGTATGAACTTTGGAGGGCCCACCATACGGAACATCTTTTGTCAGATCAGCTTTGATGCTATTGAGTCTTGTGTAGTTTTTTCGACAAGATGTATGGACCATCAGTGACTTAAAACCCTTAAGTTGGGAACTTTTTTGATCATTTCTGAGGTTACTGGCAGAAATCAATGAATTTATTCCTTTTTCACCAACCTTGGAGACATTTTCTCCACTTTCATCGAGCAGTTCATGACATATGAAACACTTGTCTGACATGTTGGAACTGTGCGGATGTTCGAAATATTTTGTGACTGCTTCCCTGCGTTACCGGGTGCACAGTCACAATAATCGATAGGTCACAATAGAAACAACAACATAAGCCCGAAGGCATCTTAATAGATATTATTGGGAGTTTTAGCCAGTTTTAAACTGTTTCCGCCTTCACCGCGTGGAGGTACTCCCAGCTTATGTGCTATATTTAAATATTGTGTAGGTGTTTTTAATACTGTGGGTGCTCATCCATACGAAATAAGAAAGGTTTTTGGTAAATTTGTACCGTTACAATGTGCTCCAGAGGGAAAAAACACAACTTTGAAAATCATCCACTTTTAGAAGCTCATAGCTAGGCAATTATTGGAGATAGATACAACATACAAAGAACAAACTTGTAGAGAATTTAATAAGCATTTAATATTTAGTTGAACAAAATTTCGTGCGACGCACGCATTTTCGAGTTTTAAGCAAAAGACCAAAAAACGGGACCTTCTTTGTGCTCCCCCCCCTCGGGCTCACCTCGGAGGGGTGGGGACTTTTAGTATGTTTATCTCCTAACTAGTCCAAACAAAGTTCCTAAGTCAAAATTTCTGCTTTCGACTTTTCCATCCACAATCATTCCTTTACTGGACTATATGTGTTATTCTGATGTATAAGCTATATTATTGTAAAGTTCCATGAAAATCCATTCAGTAGTTTTTACGTGAAAGAGTGACAAACATCCATCCATACATACTCATCCATACTCACAAACTTTCGCGTATATAATATTAGTAGGATTGCACATATAATTCAGGTGAATTAATAAAAAATATATACAAATATGCATATTTATGAATATGAAATTCAAAAGGGTTGATTTATTCAATAGATTGTGATGAGAATCAGGTTCGTTTTATACATTGTTTTCTATTAAACTCGGCCACGAACTTTTTAATATTCGTCCGTTACGTGCCCAGTCGTACAAAGGACGCATTATCCGGGATTTTGTGTCGGGAATATTCAAATGGAGCAGATTCCCGACTACCTCGTAAGAGTATAACGGTTTCCATTAATGTGTTGTAATATTACAATGTTTTTGTGAATACTTCCAGTCATAAACATGTAAAGATAGATAAATAAATCGAGTATAAGCATTGCTTATGCTTGTAATTTAGGATGATAAATTTAATAGCAGTTGTGGGACAACCGTGTTTAATTAATCTGTTTCATCAATAGATATTGTATTATTCTAACAGAACTGTCTTAAATTATATTATCAATGCTGTCATAACTTTAATTTGTTGTAAGTGAATTGCTACCATTCAGTTATAAGTTTTAGTTATTTACTAGCTTTTGCCCGCGGCTCCGCCCGCGTGGATGTCGGTTATCGCGACCAAACATAGCCTATGTCCTTTCTCATGGTCTACTCTACCCCTATACCAAGTTTCATCAAAATCGGTTCAGTAGTTTAGGCGTGAAAGCATAACATACAGACAGACAGACAGACAGACAGAGTTACTTTCGCATTTATAATATTAGTATGGATGTTGTTTTCATAGGTATGAAAGCAGCCTGATCCATCAGCTAACTTTGATCTACTAACTTACTGAATACCTACTAACTTAATTCTTCGTGTTACTAGTTAGGATGATTTGATTAGGTACCTACTAATTTTATAAATAAACATTTTTCTGAAATAATTGGATATCTCAATTGTTGCAAGAATATGTTATATAGGTAACCTATTGTAAATGTTAAGTCAAATCATAAACATTTTGAAATCGAAAGCATCAAATTCAATTCAGTAATTATGCGATGGTCCAACAAAAACACATTAGCAGTTAGAAAATAGATAATCATATTACACCATAACAATGTTTGTGATAGTACAAACCATATTATTATCTCGTTCGGTCGTAGTAATGTTCGGGACAATGTAAATTGCAGCTCTACTACACTCCTTTCAATGGGACCATCGACCCATGAAATTGTCGGGCCGCGTTGAAAAGGCTCAGATGGAATTGCTTGTATTAAATGAGCTCTAACAACCGTTTGACATAATATTCTAGAATGGTACGAACTTTTTGAAAGCAAATAAAGTATAGCAGAGGCTTTGTTCACGAGTAAAGTACAAAATATCTATAAATGGCAGTGTTGATACAACAGGTTTAATATATATTGTCGGATGATGCACAGACTTCTATCACTCAGGCGATTTGTCTAACTATTTAGGTAATCTGTTGTCTTGTCTTATATAACTTCCATGGGAAAAGATAGAAGATAGGGTCGCCCTTTGTTGGAATTCTATCTGTATCTTCTATCAATCTGGAAATTTTCGTTGCCAATAAAATTCAGGTAGGTACTTCTGTATCTTTTTGAATTTTCGTAGGGTTTGAGGTCTCTAAGTAGTTACAAATGACACTACAGATATTACCAAGCATTCGCAGGCATCGGTATCTTTTCACGTTCGGGCAGACAATTTGCCTACTTTCCACCTAAACAGACGTATGAACAATTTCTTTTTATTTGACAAGATTGCACTACATTGGATAAACCAAATTTTTCAAGTGATCTTGTCTATTTAGGCACAGTGTGATGTTTGTTATCCTTTGTGGGACATATAAGTTGTCTAGCCGTCGGCGTCGACGGTTATTTCAGTCTGTTTTCATTTCAGGGTCTTGAGATAACAACTCGGCAACAAATTTTACGATTATCGCGAAATTGAAGCGAGTCGCCTCTGGGCTATCTCGATGTCGTTCCTCAGATTTTTCATCTGTTCACGGTTTATGTTAACCAGTTTCAATCGGGTTTATGAAGGATACTTTTTTTTTCAAGCTATTGTTATAATAATTTTGATCAAATAAGATTAGATTTTTTTTAGTTACCATACCATACAATTTATTAGCTGCAATGGGTATTTAGAGTTTGGACGGATTGCATGTTGGAAGGTCTTCCTACTAAACGTTCCCAATTCGCCATTTTGATGGTACAAAGTCACTTTGATCTCCTTAATGAAGCAGTAAACACGTTTCAGCTAATTGTCGTGAATTAATGTGAAATAAAATGTACCCCTAATTCCCACTTTAACTACCTATGTCATGAAATTTTAACGACGATTAAATTGCACTTCATGTGAAGGTGACCGTGGTCATAAATTCATAAAATATAAGCACAACGATTATAAAACCCGACCAATTTACCAACGAGATTTAGTTTCGTTTAATTCTGTTTAATCGAAACAATCTCTTAACATACACGCTATATTAATTTGTTTTTCATAAATAAATGTTCACTAGGGAATGGTACTCACGTCAGCATGGAAGAAGGTTTAACTAATGAAAATAATGTCATATCAGCTATCTACAGCTGAGTGTTTAAACTCGAAAATTTTTACTCTGAGCGAAAAAAAAAAACGCCTTATAAGGTTTTTACAGCTATAAAGACAGAAGTTATTACGCAGTTTCATTTGTACTTACATTGTTTACATGTCAGTTTGATATTGTCTGCGACCCGACGACCTGACGCAGATTCGCCTTAAATAATACTGCTTGAAACCGTAGTGCGATTTACATACTCGTCGGCAGTGAACGAATTTTAATGCTTGTTGAGATATTTTAGTACTAAATTATTACTACTACATTTTGTAACTCCTTTACGGTGTGCTTTTATAGGGTTTGTTGAAGATAATTCTGTTTCGAATTTACATGAAAAGCCAGCACAGGTAGACAGGATTTATATAAAATCTTTTTATATGAAATCTCTATCGTAACAATGAATTGATAAAATGCAACTGAATTTCGTACAAGCATGAATGCTTTTCATTCGTTTCATTACCTCTATGACAAAATCAATATATCTCTTCTATTGATTCCTGTCCTGTCCTTGGTATATAATCGGAGCAAAGTATTGTTAGAACTCTGCTGTGTATATAAGATCTAAGAGGTCCTAAGTTTTTCGAATATTTCTATTCTGTTTACTACTTGTAGAATTCTTAGGTAGTCTAGACAATATAGATATTTCAACTGAAGTACGAATATTATCAATAAAAGTGCTAATTTTGTTTACATTTCATGCTAATACCACCGTTTCGATAACCGAAACTCATTCTCCTGGGTTGTTACCTCAAAGTAAAACCAAAACAGATTTGGACTAGCGGAATCTCATGAATAACGTAATGTGGAGATAGCTACTGAAATTTTCATTAAGTACTACTCATTCTCGGAACATTGACATGTACTCAGGTTTATTTTCCTGTCCCACTTAGGTCGAGCAAAGAGTGCTTAAATATTATAATTCAGTTCGAGAGCAAAAACATTTTTACAGCATATTAAACTTCGTTTCACAGTATACGTTTTATGGTCTTTTAATGAGAAATTTAATCATTGGCTTTATGTTGCTAAAAGCGTCGGTTGCGAACGTTTTCAACGCAGATTATATTAAGCTTACGACCTTATTTGATACTCCCAGGAGTGGGAGTATCCTGAGAGTATCAAATAAGGTCGAAAGGACTCCTACGCGATATTGGCGTTAATTACTTTGTGTTCTAACTTCAAACATGTTTATTCAGGCATCTAATAATTACTAGTTTCAATAATAGGGCTCTCTCGTGTTATGAAACACGGACTCAAGTTGCTCAAGCCCTTTATTACGGTGATAGGGTGCAGAAGGGTAAGGGACAATTTTCGATATATTTACTTTGTCACCTTACATAATTATTACAAGTATTTTTTGTCGTTATGAACCCATCAGTATAAGCTTGCTTCTGAAGTCCTGCTATTCAAATTTGTCAGATTATTAGTTTTTTTAGTCAGGAGAAGTAGTAGTTCAAGTTCTGGAACGTGCACAGCATAGGGCTCCAACATCACGTAAAGAATGTCACAGATTTTTGTATGGTAACCGGGAATGATGGCTCAACTATCTAAGAAGGGCCACTAATCTTTAGAATGACCTACCTACTTAGTTACTACTTTAGCCACGAGCCCCTAGAACAGATAGAGATATCTCATATATCTTCGAGGAAGTACAGAGTACAGGCATTAGTACCTATACATACATATTTATGTAAAAATCAAATGTTGTATGTATTTATTCAAAAGAAGGATTATAATATCATTAATTCCTAACCGTCCGAAATTTATGAACTGTTCGCAATTAAACTACAGTTCGTTTCAGTTTTAGTTCTTTATCCTGTAATTGTGCATTCATTATGTAAAATCTAACTCTCGGTTACATCCGGCGTTTACCTGTTATTTAGGTACCGTATAGTTTTAATTAATCCATTAGGTATAAAGTTATTAATATAGAATAGTTTGAAGCACAAAATGATGTATATTTAACGCCAGTATTATCATAATACATATTTAACTGCTAAGAACAGACGCTAATATGCTAGTCCCGGTTATTTAGAGCCTTCAAAAGTCCAAATAGTTTAACTGCAGAATTTTGATAACGCCAATCGGTTATGGAGGTTAGATGGCAGTCGCTTCACTAAATCGAAGTTCGGCTGCATCACAGTTACACTGGAAAGAAGATGCCTGTTAGATACCTTCATAGGTATGTCTACTGTGCAACCCACAGTACAAATTAAGTAATATTTAATTTGGGCACAATCCAGGCACTATAAACGAAGTATCTGATAAGACCGTTGAGATGAACGCCGTCATTATAGTATTATCGGTATCTATGCTGACCCCCTTGTACAGTCAGCGTCATAAATATCTTGACGACGATGTCTCAAAATGATCTTAAAACTCTCGTATTAATAGCAAAAAAGCTGTGTTATTGATTTATATGGTATTATTGTCCGAATTAAATGTGTGTACTAAATATCAGAACAATCGGTCAACTGGAAGGGGTAAAAAAACTAAATTAAGATCATTTTGAGCACTTTGTTCGTCAACATCTTTATGATGCTGACTGTACCTGAGACTTCACGTTTAGCTTACTATAAAGTTGCTATAAAGCGTGGGTGGTGACTTCAAATTGACGTGCCCTGAACGATCCAAATATAAAAGAAAAACAAGATTACAGATAAATATTCCGGTATTAAGTTTGTCTGTCCGGAATTAGAGTTTAGATAGCTAAGAGTTTAATTTTATCCCAACAAAAACACGAATAAAGAAAATAAACAAATTCAGTACATAAGTCGTTGAGGGTTGAAGATGTCACTGCTAAAAGAATAAAAAGAATAAAGATCTGAACAAGATCTCTAAGTTTATTGAGTTCTGAGTTAAATTATAACTGTAAAAGTTATAGCGTTCTTAAATGGATCTCAAAGGAAGTTTGTTAATATCATTGCTATTGAATTTATAACTTTGTCTTATTAAAACTTCCACGGGAACTTTCGATATTGATAATACCCGGGAGCAAGCCCTAGTCTAGATATTATGTAATTGCTTTTACCGATGTTAATATACGCTAAGTGCTAAACTAAGTATAAATTCTATTTTGTATTTTATTAGAACCACAAATAACTTCATATTTGATGCTGTCAATGTATAAACTATCTCTTCAACCAGGTTAAGGAAGACCCAAGTTTTTTTTCTAAGAATATTAGAACCGAAATTACTAAATATTCCCTCTAACCCCTCCAGCTAAGCTAAGCAGCTACTGGAGAGGGTTCGCGTCGGTAATGTAATGACCAGGATTTGAACCCGAGGCCTTTCGATCGTCAGGCCAATACCTTAACCACTAAACCACGGAAGCTAATAGTATTAAATAATTAAAAGAAGTCTACATAATTTACGCTAACAGCTTAAAAATGTAGTTTTGATTCTTAGAGAGTTAAGTTGTTTGAGTCTTTTCATGACGTGACCATTCAGAAAACCGTCTTCAAAGAAACGTTGTGCAGATAAGTAGACATGTAATCAACCCCTTTAAATAGTTTGATAGCAAACATCTTAATATGCTAATGTTCCACTTTGGTCGTACCCCACGTACTGAATTAATCAGGTCAGCTTAACATAATAGGTTAGTGGGAACACATAAGCTTAAATGAAATTACAGCGAAATTCGTTGATAATACGAGTAAACTTGCTACGTGACTGTTAATACTATACTTGAGTGAAATACGACAGGAAACCAGTTTCATCTGGTGAGCGTAATTAGTACATGTTGACGAAAATATTTAGCAGTTCATGGCCGAATATTGTTTTGTGTAGATTTTGCACATTTCTTTTTTTCTTATTTGGCAAAGGCATCAACCCATTTGAGTATCAAGGACTGAGGTAGGCACTCAATGGTTCAAATGTATATACTACACAGTATAATGCGTCGTCTAGGTCTCCCTCATGAACATCGGAGTCGCTACCATCGCTACGCTATCAGCCAGGCTTATATTACAGTACCTGAAGTTCAACGACCTCTGTTGGTTATTCACGATTTATGACTTCAGTTATGTAATATCTGCTATCTTATATTAACATAATAGTATTTTTCTCTGCGTCTTTATCAGATTCCGTTTTGAAAGTACTCCGTATCTAATTTTCAAATTTAAATGTCTATTTTTGAGATCTAAGAGTGCTTCGTGTTCTGGAATACAACTCAGATCATTAACGCGAAATAACTTTATTTTTTGTTCCGTTGTTTGTTGAAGATTTGTGTCTGTATCGTTTTTGTTCGTGTTCAGTTTTGTTAATTTTTGCTGATATATAATAAAACATCGGTATTTCGGTTTACAAGAATTCTTGGACATCTTTTATTTGTTCATTACTCCACAACTTCACTATCTTAGCTACGCGACCCACGTATGTACTTGCTATTATTGGTTTAGCCTGTAGCAACTACCCTTATTGGGAGAATCGAATTACTTAAGCTAAGTGAATACAGGGTTGTTCATTTTCTTTCTCGAGTGCATTGCCATGTTTATAGCAAGTCCTAACGTCTTCGTCTAGTCGTTAAATCGATTTTATTGTTACATTTACTAGAGTAACGTTGTATTCTTGTACTAGCTGAATAGTCCCGGCTATTTACAGGAATATTTCATATCTTTATTCAAATAAATACATCGATTGCAGCGCTACCTACCAGGTCCAATAATTTTTATTTATAGTAACCTTCATGCAAGTGCAAGCTTTCAGTTCGTGCATTAAAACGTACAGAAAAATAATACTTATTTTAGCGGTACTAATTATTTTCAATGGCGCCTGCGTTTAAATTGATCCCGTCCCTGCTAACTATATAAATCTGTGCCCGGAATAACAGTCTATGTGCTATTTCAGACTGTTAAACATTGAACCACATCCAGATTCATTCAACCGTTTTGACGTACTTGAGTAACAAACATTCATTCAAAAAATTTCACAGTTTCATTAGTAGGTATAATATGGTTCTTAGTAGGAATGTTCGCAATTACTTAGTTTGATGTCATTGTTATGTTGCGGTTTCCAACTAATCTATTTCCTTTCTCTAGATATTTTCGGTTTAGTGCATTTAAAAACTGAAGTGGATGCAATCAAATTTATTATTATGCTTTTTATGCGATGTTGCTAGCTGAAATTCTGGCGGCATTCCAACCATTTTGTGTAATACATGATAATAATTCTGTCTGTAATTGAAGACGTGTTTTCACTAAATTGTATAAAAATTTAGACGACAGACCCTGAAATTCTTCCTAATCTCTGAGCTGTCTGTAGCGCGCCTCACCATTCCGGGATCGAGTCGGGGACACTGTTGTCCCCCCTCCCGAGGAGGGCCAGACCGTAAGGGAAGGCCCTGGGTCAGCCGGTGTGCGAGGGATATGTATCTACGACCCTCAGTCGGCGTGCGGTCTTAGTCGGTTCGAATCCGACATAATCTCCCCTGCCGGCTCCGGTGGGGGAGGTATCCGAGGGGATTTCCGTACGAAAAAAAGCATTAGCTGTCTGTATTCATCGCAATAATCAATCACGCATCATTAAATCAAATGAAGTGTCCACAAACCTAGTTATTATGGAAACTCAAATTCTCACTTCTCTTTATAAATCATGTCATACAAAACGATGTGACGTCATTGGTTCAATCAATCAATCAATTAGCCCCACCACAGTCCATTGCTGGGCATAGGCATGTCCTCATCTCGTTGTTTATAAGTTTTAAAAACCTAAAAGGCTGGTTTTATCGTCACGCCGTCAGGTATATATAGTCTTGAACATTATAACAGAATATTGGCATACAAGTGCAATTTGCCTCCTTCCTTCTAGTACTCTTCAGATCAGGATCAGGAATGAATTAACAACATTTATAGTTGCGAAATTTTAGTTTACAGTCAATCCTTGAAAATACATTAACGAAATACTTATCAGAATACCTGTAAGTATGTACTGTACCTATAGACAAACAAGCGTTTAATATGTTTATCTAAGTATCTTTTATCTATATAAGTATTCTTCAATATATTATATCGCCTAAATATATATCCTTTTATATCTTCCTGAAATAATTCGCGTGACTTCTTTCTTTATCGTTAGTTCGAGCGCGCACGCAATATCCGTTGTCAGTAACACGTTCTTGACCGGATGGTTTGCTGTAACACTTATTAAATCTATTTGTATTTTCCTTTCTATTGAACATTGGAGGCTTCGCTTGACTATTCCTATTTCTGGAACAAATCACGGATTTGCTGGACATTTGAAGTTATGAAGCCTTGTCATAATACAAACCCGTACAAAAAAAAGTCTTCAATAACTAAAGTATGTGCTTTTCAATATAAGTATTTAATTTATCATGGTCACTAACATTTTATTATTAGAGGTATCGGGATATTTACCATATTATATTGTTTTAAGTTTCCGATATTCCGGCGCTGTTGTATGTGATCAATAGTGCTTGCAACAGCGCTGAAGTATCGGTAACTTAAAACAATTCAGCATGGTAAATATCCCAATACCTCTCATAAGAATATGCTGATCAACTCGACGAATATGATTATGCAATTTATGTATTTGTATTCCACTTTGGGTATCAGTTTACTAACAATCTTATATAGAATTTAAACGATATTTATGATCAGTATTTGAGTCTATTTTGGACCAATATAATATCGTTCTTGTTATCAACAACGTTGTTTAACAATCTACTTAATATAACCTGCAGGTTATCGTATAAGTAGGTAAAGTAATTATGTTAATCTTTTATATAGATATACTCGTAGAAATATCTTGTTCAGTAAAATCTTTCAGTAACGCAGTAAATGTAATATACAATACCAACGTAATGTATGTTACATAAACTACCAACGTTATTGCATTCGAGCATCCATCGATGAAACTGATAAATGGAACGGAGTCTTAATATTCATTATTATATAACTACATCATCATACATAATGTTCACTCAGAAATATGTATCTCGAGTACAGTCGACTTACTGCTTTGAGATTCACAAAGCACATTTTTGACGTAGGTTGTACAGAGGTTTGCATACCTGAAATTGTAGACAACCTTAGTTGAAATAATAATGAGAAAGCTTATTGAAAGGAAAAACAGTATGCTTACATACTTTTGAATAATGTAAATTTAATTCGGCAGAATGTTTCAGCGCTGCTAACATAAACAAATGTATCTGATCGAAACGAAAATAAAAATATACAGAGAGTTAAATGAATGAGAAACTAAAAATGTGTTGATAATATTTATATTTCCTGAGGGTTTTGATTTCTGGATGTTACGTTGAACAATTTCTACAGTTCATGCTTTATTATGATGAGGATACGTATCTAATGCATATTAAGCAGATTATATATAATATTATGGATATTAAGCGATCTCTTAATATAAGTCTACTTGGGTGAAAAGTACACCAACCAGGAATGTGGAGCTTAGTATATTACAAAGAAAGAATAAGTGGTCACAAGTGCCAGACCTTATTACGATCCGAACGCCTTCTGTGGAGACTATTAATCTTTATTAGTTTCTTCATGTGGGAAGCGAGAGCTGACTAATATATATTACTTATACGTGAATCGATACCATAAATTTCTTCTGTATGGTGTTCGAGTGGTTATCAGCAAGTTACTTTGGTACATTCGTAGGAAGATAAATTCCAGTTGTCATTACATCATAATTTTGTCAAATGATTGTTGATTTCTATTCAACAGTTATCATGTTGTTGAGTGAATACAAATTGGACACATCGCATGTTGTTTTGTTTGGAGCGTAAATTATGGAACTTGCCGTACAAACTACTACGTAGTATCTTACATAATATTCGTAAATGATCGACCTTAGTGTTACGTTTCAAGACTTTAATTTCATCGCACTTTGAAGCGAGAACACCAGATCCTAATCCATCTCAGTCTGTTGTATTTGCATTTATATTCTATAAAATACCAAATAATATATTGCTTCTTGCATTTATCTTTCTGTTACCTGTACTGAAATCTGATTTTTGATATTATAAGGGATTTATTTATTGGTGCCGTGTCTGAACATGCGCACTTTTACTCAGTTTAAAACGTAATTGGCACAATCATGTCACATAATGTAACCGCGGGCGTTGTGGTTGTTATGTGCGTGCCGAATTGCCATACAAAAATATCTTCAGTCGTCATATCTCTAAAGGTTTTATTGCTAAAAGGATTTTCGTCATTCCCTTTATTGTTTTACGATTCAGGTTTGCCCTTGACAACTATCATGGTGTGCCTACTTGTATACTGTTTAATTTAATAAAATAAAGGTATCAGGTGTGTTGGGCCCATGTGTCCTTCTCGTCAGTCTTCTAAGGAGCATAGTATGTTAGCTTCTCAGCTGCAGTTGATTCCATAAAAGCCAAAATGAGCCACATCAGGAGGAAAATTTAAGAGGTGAACGCATGGACAACCCTGTAAAAGTTAACCTAGGCTATGTCAATTAGAAGGAAGACACTTTAAGTAAAGGTCAGAAGAAGCGAAAGACCAGAATCGTAGCAAGTGAAAAGATGCCTCTGCCTATTTTAGTCAAAAAGCCTCATAATTGCTTTTCCTTTTTTAGTATATTTGTAGACTATCCTATACATATCATATCAGTTTTGATAAGGTTATTTGATATTTTGTCACCCTATCTTTAATAACATTTATCAGTTAATCGTTTATGAATGATTGTTCTAAACATTTACGCATGTGTAGATTTGCTACAGATAATAAATTTATGAACGATAACGAAACCTCGTGTTTAATATTATTTATTATTTTCTAAAGTGTTTGGTTATTTTCGAACGTTTTTAATTTTGTGCCAATGCTCTGAAATTATTACGTTCCTAGTACATGCTATTATACATGTACAAAGGAGATACGAGTGCACCCTGTGATTGCACCTTTACGTACAACTTATAGTATAGCGAAAAAAAAAATATGAAAAATTGCAACCATATTATGTACATCTCTTTTTTGGACTGTAAATTGTGTACATACTTAGTATTGATATGTGATATGGGGCCTCACCAAGATTGCTGATCTAAATTAACCTTAGCTGCCTGCTGGTACACCTCCTGATACCGAACGAGGTTATTTCTTCTGTTTTAGTGTTTTAGACATCCGCCCCCGTAATAATTAACCAAACACAATAATGAAGTAGGACACTGAGCTCCTTAGTGCCTCTGAATATAAACGGGGTTATCGAAAAAAAAAACTTCAGTAGTCTTATATAGCTTTTTTGTTGCAGTATTCTCCAAGGGACAATGCGAGACCGGGCAGTATCGCTTCCTCGCCAAGACCGGGGGCTACGCTTGGGTCCAAACCCAGGCCACCGTCATCACCGACAAGCAACAGAAACCAATCAGTGTCGTCTGCGTCAATTACGTCATAAGGTAAGTTTAGTATTAAGAAATTAAAAGGTGGACTTTTTTCTAATCATGGCACATGTATTTTCATCGGCCATAAGTGATTTCGTTTCAGGGTTAAAAAATAATAATTTAAAAAAAAAAAGTGTTAATATTGTAAGGTAAGCAACTATTTTTTTATCTTTATTATTGAAGTTATAAATTATTTAGTACAACTGGTATTGGTCTACTACCAATAGATAGAATTTTGGTCTACTGCCTGTAAAATAAATTAAACATTGGTCTACTGCCTGTAAAATTGATAAAAATTTGTACTACTCTCTACAAAATAGCCTCAACATTTATTTACAGCTTTATTCCAACGAACGTTTTATCTTGATGACCTACTGTTAGTATATCGCTATTAGCTGAATTTAATAACACTTATTATCAATTAGGGAATTAGTCTGGGCTATAAAATGATGGAGGCATCGTAAAGCGGACTATAATTTCACAAAAGCATCGTAAATTGTCCAGTGTCTGTTTATTTTCAAACAGACATATTTATAAGTAAACTAGTAGGTAGTAGGTTCCAGCTTACATTTTTTTAAATATCCTATCGCCTGATTAAACGTGACCAAAGTAAAAAAATACAGCAATAGTCTCATACTAGCTAAACACTACAGTTGAGTCTGAGATCTTACAAATAATTTTGAAGTGATAGTAGGTAGGTAGGTAATCCTTAAAATTACAGAAAATGTCAGGTTCAGGACAAACCCTTTGATGATACCTTTACTTCATTCTACATTACATATTTGCCCTGACCGACGCTTACGCTGTAAAACATTTTACTACACCACTTTCACGTTGTCATACTTTTTTTATGATCTCTTCAATGTGAGTTTTATGACTCTCCGTATGAGATTTTTGGGCACTTCCATGGAACATATCTTCTAATGCAATATAAAATTTGCTAATAATCAATATTTGCAGGCTTTTGATTTGAAATGTCTAGGAGAAGAGAAAGAGTTCGACTTAGGTGAGCTTCTTTCGGTGTTGCAAAGCAGATATTGCACAGCACAGATGTCTGCTTGATATCTGTTTAGAGGAGACGAAACTAAAGTTACACTCGCAATTTTTTAGAAACAGAAACGGTTTTAACTACTCTAAACTGTCACTCCAATGGGCGATGGAAAAAATACTGTCCCTTTTTTTGATATTTTTCAAATCAAAAGCCAGGAAGTTCATGTGTATGATAGTCGAATATCTCCAGAGAATGAATTCGCTTACCTATACGAGTACCTACATCACAATATATCAATGAATTAGAAATACCGATTACATCAATTTACACTGCTATTAACATTGTTACAAAAACATGGTTATAACTGCAAAATATCTATACTAAAACTATCAGTAACCTTTAGATAGCGTTATCAGGATATAAATTAGATTTGTTATTTTGATGTCTTCCTACATATTTCTAAGAGTAAATTTTATCTATGATAGGAACCGCGATATTAAATTTAACTCAGTTATCAACATTTTCGCTTAATATTTTTACTGAGTGAAACGTGTGAACCAAATTTGACTAAACCTGGACGCAATTATAAAGTCGACTAAAATATTTTCATAAGAGGAAAATATAAAACTTTTATGGCTACTATTCATTTCTATACCGTTCAAGCCTTTTTTGATGAAAATTTGATATTTAAAAAACGTGTTAGTTACGATAAGTTTAAAAACTTATCAACAATAACATCATAAAAACATCTTTCTTCTATATCTAAAGTAAATATGACGTACAATATATGTTCAATTTAGTTTGAGTTACCGATGCAGCTTCAATCTAACAAGCGATAGACTGAAAATTTGGAAGATGCTTAAACTATAATGATTTACGAACACCTGACCAGACCGTGTCAAGGGCGACAGCTTGGCGTCTATATAGAGCACTGCACATTACTTGGCACTCCCAGAAACTGTTACATAGGTACACTGCTTCTACGTTGTCAATGAAACAATGCACATAAATGCGGAACGAGGTACATTTTGCTATTCTGTTTCCTCTTCGGTGTTGCTTTGCATACTTTCTATATTCACCTGACTGTTACAGTAAACTGAGATCTAATTTTTATTAATTATTACATTAAATTACATAATTTAAATTGATCAAATCACACACTTAAATCTGATGGTTCAAATGAAGATTTACAAATAAGGTCGAATGGAACTCGTTGTTTGACAGAGGGTCTAGTGGACACTAAAGTAAAAATTAAATCCCAAGATTGAGGGTCCAATTCTAACATGGAGGTCCAATGGATCATATTTATAGATGAGGTCGAATTTAGAGGGTCCAGCGGGTACGTAGCCGGTATTTCGAAACTGACAATTCTAAAAGGTCTACTTTCTGGAAACTGAGTTAAGAAAGTCTATTGCAATTATGATATTTCATTATGTGTAAAAATACATTATTATGTTTTAATTTTTGTTCACAATTTTATTAAATCTTTGCAATAGACGACTGGTACATAATAAATTGAAACTAAAATGTCTGAAACGTGTGTCATAATAATGTAATACTTTTTATTGATTCCTAATTATATTATACTTAACTAACCTTTAACAGTATTCAAGATGTAAATGGAAATGTAATTTCTCATTTAATTTGCACTCCATCTTGAATCTCGTAAATGCTATGCGTAAAGTATTTCTTCGAAGCTCAATCGTCCGTAAAGCAGAATTTCCCGATAGATATTTCAGCCGTTGACAGACGTTTATTTTGACTCACGGGATTGAATCTTCCCATTTCAAATGAAGCTCGATTGAATATTTTTACAATGGGAATATTTTCGTTGAAATCCACAATCCACGCGATAATGTATCAAATATTTAATTATATTTCCGAACGTCTGCATCCTAAAACGGATTTGAACATTTCATTTTATTTTACGATGCTATAACTCCGTGCAATTTTTTTCTCACTCTGTCTCGGTTTCATACCAAACAAGAGAATATTTTTGCCAAATGTTAACACCGCCTTCAAGGGAGTAATGGAATTCATTCGCTCGAGATTACTTACATTTGATTTTTTTCTGTGATTAGTGATCACAGAATCTTGTTTTCCAACACCTAAATGTTTTCAAGTTGATTTCCTTCTTTATTAGATTCAAGTGTTTTCTATTCAATTTGCGTTTCGCAATATCTGTCAAGATGTTGGTGCTTAAGGTCAAGTAGATTGTTATGAGATTCTTTGTTTTCCTTTACGACAGTTCTCTCCATTCTATCTAAACGGAACTTAGCTTCTAACTTTATCCTCATCACTGGCGAACAAACGACTCTTATAGTTTTCATTTTTTTTATTTACCATTGTTTCTAATTGACTATCAAAACCATAATTATTTTCTCAAGAGTACCCTGTTCAGTATGTAACAATGCAGTTACGTCAGAGTCGAACGACGTATTGTTCCCGACCCGCACCTGTTAATGGCATAAGTGCTTTGGTCTCATTCCTGTAGACCTCGTCTTGCCAGTAGAGAGAAAACTCAGCCTCAGTGAAGAAATTCACTTTATCACAAGAAAGCTCTTTACCGACAATTTATCTTGTATCTAAAGTAACTGAAATAACATTAACACCAAGATCCTCATCGTCCAAGCAAAGCCCACTTGGTAGCGGACAGGGCTCTGACAGAGACTTTTCCTTCGTGACTGGATGATCAAACGGTCGCTCTCATATAGGTAATATTAATAGCGAATCTAGGGCTCTAAAACTGAAGTTTTACTTGCAACTAGGACTAATTCTATATTGAAGACTTTTATTGGCTAGAAACTATTAAGATATCGTTCGGTGAAACCTGTCAGTTGTGGCTCTATTAAGATCGTGTAATGATTATTTATCTACCCTACATAATATTATCAGTTTTAAGAACATATCATCACAATACATGAAGTGGGATACTTGAAACTAGTGATATCATTGATCTAACCGACGCGACGGAAATAAGAACAATTTTTTTTTGAGATCTAATGTTTTCATGATTTTTAGGTCCGTTTTATGTAGACGTAAATATTTGCCGATCATTATTATTGACCGTAAATAGTAAAATCTTATGGTTGTAACAATATTTATTACCTTAACATTTATTAATAGTACCTAACCTACTCAATTTTTCTCATAAACTTGTAATTAAGTTTATGGTTTTTCTGTACGTGAGTTTTTCTGGGCAGGATTCAAAGTATGAACCTCGAAATTTTTTGCAACTTTTTACTAGTTTTTATAAAGCCTCTTTTTTGTGCATTTGCTTTTATCAGCGAGGGATTAGTGTCTAAATGGCTACACGCTACAGAAGCACGTTTTAATTGGAAGCCCTGATTTACGGAATAAATACGTTTTGCCAGTACAAACATCAGTTCTATCTTCACAGCAAAACACAATGTGACACATTATGATGGTGGTCAGAGTTGTAATTCCTGCTTCGCAATGTAACATTTTGTTTAAGCAGAAGAGCCCAACCACAGAATGTTACATTGTTATACAACTCATAGCTCTGTCAGGTGTGAGAAAAGAGTCTGGCAAGAAAATTTCAGGACCTATTCATTTTAGGGCCAAATCATAGAAAGGTTTTAATTGCAGGAATGGATCTGCGCATCCTATAACTACAACATCGTATTTCGTATTACTCTAAGCGGTATGCTTCATAAGTTGTTTATATTTATTAACATTAACGAGGCGAATCAATCGACTTTGATGGAAAATTTATCATATCAGTAACTAACTGTAGACGGACAGTCGGTAGCGTGAGCATCGGATGCGCTTGGGGTTATCTCAGTTATCCGTTGCTAGGCATGTATTATTTTCTATTTAATTATCAATGCAAGATAACTTATCTTACAACATTATCATCGCTATAAAGCTGCTGACTTGGAATAATAACAACTATGACTTGGATTGTTTCAAATTATTCACTTCTAACTTCACTAGGTACTAATTTAGACTGCAGACTGTTTGTACAAGTTGAATATTTAACAGTTTATTAATTTGGTATTTACCAACTTTGAACTTGCTATTGAAGATTATTTGTATATTGTTATTATTACGCCCTCGGAGGATATAATAGTGACTATGTTAGTGTTGTTTCGAAGAAAATTAATGTTCATACAACCACAAAAATTGCATTACACAAAACAGTTACTTGTTTGTTTATGATTATCAAGAGAGAATCAACTTAAAAGTTAAATCAGTAACCATCCTGAAAATGTACTAGGACAGATTGGCTCACATTAGGATACCTAGACCTATGTCCAATAATGGACTGCAATAGGCTAATTGATTGATAAGTCAGTAATATAATAAGCCATTTCCGTTGCAAATTACAATAAACATCTTTACAGCATCATGACGTGCATTGCGTCGGTACGTTTCCTCTGATTTCATATTCCCTCGATTTTATATAACAAATCAACA
This sequence comes from Eilema sororculum, assembly GCA_914829495.1. Lineage (NCBI taxonomy): Eukaryota > Metazoa > Arthropoda > Insecta > Lepidoptera > Erebidae > Eilema > Eilema sororculum. The sequence continues at coordinate 8,214,312 of OU618553.1, read as the reverse complement.
CTTACGGCTGTACTCAGTTCTGTTTAACACGTCAATGTAAAGTCGTTAATTAAGTCAATGCTTGTCTGTCCTTAGCTATCTAGATCAACACGATTGTGCAACATATTCGTATGAGTAAGTTCAGGACCGAAACATATTATCACGACAGGTTATTATAGGACCCATATTATTTAATATCAGAGTTAAGTATGTAAATCACTGTTGTGTAAAGGCCGTTATAGAAAACCCTGAGGTAACCAGTATTATTAACTTCGCCTGTAGCTATCCTTACATGCATACTTACAGCCATACGGCTTAGGCAGATAGGGCATCTTCCCATTTGTTACGATCGATGAAACCTTCGACTTTTGTTTCTTCGACTATACTGATGACAAAAAATTGTGTCGTGTATTCAGTACTTAATTATTTATATATTCCGGATTATCCATTCCAAGTTTAGCGGGATTCAGCCCGGCCTCCCGCTACGACCGGCTTCCGACGTAACCACGGACTAATTCGACACTCTCCAGCTGAGCTAATGATGGAGCCAAAACGTGGATAGTCTGACTCAATACTGCTAGTAGTAGTAAATCCTTCGATTTGGGGCTGATTTGGTTTGTGTTAATAAGCTCTATACGTTATAAGAAGCGTATTTCTTATACATTTTGAACGTAAGTTTAATAATTTTACCAGGTACTTGAGATTGATTCTCGATATTGTTATCAATTGCATTACGAATGATTTACTTCAACCGATAAAATATGCGATTTAAATATTGAATTGATTTAGACAGTAAAAGCTTTTAACTTATCATTGAGACCGAGTTAAACACCTGGGTTGTGTCATGAGTGAAATGACTAGATAATATCTATGTCGTGTGTTGCACCGCCATTTATTTTAACGCCACATGTGGGTCAATGTGAACAAACGTTACTGTATCCATTGCATATGAAGGGACACACCTAGATTTGTCTATAATTAGAATATAACCGTGTCTTGGTCGTGTAAAGGTATATGAAAGTATGCAGATTTAATGATAGCGTGAAATCGATGTATGCTACATATCCATATACTTACACACCGAAGGATCTTTTGAACGCTTCCAAGAACACAATCCAGCCAGCAAATATAATTGAGAATGGAAGTGTTGTCGATTCGACAGAAGAAGAATGCAAAAGTATTGACCAAGAATGGACGTCTATTGTTCAATTACGCCAGAATGGTGAAGCTGGCTGAACACACAGGCAAATTAAGACCTAGGGCTACTTTTTGGCCAGACATGAAGGCTGTATGCCATTAGGTTGCCGCGCAAGTACTTCTAGTTGAAACAAAAGTAGTTGAGCTATGATAGTTCATTAATTATGATACTGAAAGTGTCTCTGCACCTACTATGTTGAGTATTCTTGTGTATCATGCAACATGCATACCTCCATGTAGATTTTTCAGGAAATTTTTGGATAATTTTCAGTTGAAATTCTTGTATCATCAAAGTAGTCTGGATACTATGCACAGTTCTCCGGTCGTTGAACGGTTTATGCAACTCTGGGCGAATGCGCTGCCACCACCCACCCTAGGTCATTCACCCCACCTTCCTAGTACAATGTATATACATAGGTAGATACATAGCAATTTTAGTTTCAGCTTGAATGAGGCGCGTGGGTGTAGTCCCATTTGTTCCCCGTCTCCTGACAGAAGTTGAAACTTTGCGAAAGCTTTTGTTCAACTTGTATTTTTAGCATCGCTGTCATTAAATCCTACTATATTGTTTTAAAATTCTTTCTATGTATTCTGTTGAAGGCTTGTTTATTACAAGCACATATTTCTATTTTAATATGTGATCTTATGATGCGAGATGCGATCTATTTCCCTAAGTTTTCTGAGTTGCTGTTGCTACTGAAAATTTTCTAGCAGAAAAATTCACTACCGTTTTTTATTTTACTCAAATCAGAAATTGAACTTGAGACTTTAAGATGGCACGCAGACGTATGCTCCATTAAACGGGAGCATTTTAATTTCCAATTTTATTGTATTGGTGCTCGTTTAAGAAATTCGTTATGTCATTTCAAGGATCTTATTCCATTTATCGCTTTATACGATCATTTTAAATCTTTCGTTGTTACAAAGCAGACCTCACGATTCTGAAAATAAAGTCACTTTTCAATCAACGAAAAGAGTTATATAATTTGCAGACCAGTATCGTTTGCCCTAGTTCAGAAATACTGCATATTGACTTTATAGAAAACGTAGGACACCACGAAACATGTGCGTCAATATGAAGACCGGTAGACGTACCTACATTATTATTAGTTTTTACAGTCTGTTATTTTTACTGCAACTTTTGCAGGAGGTAGATGGAATATTTATTATTCTTTTAGCTTGTATAGTTTTGTGGGTACAAAATGGAACCACTCCAAAAATTGGATCCTGGCTGGACTACAAGGAAGGCCTTGGATACATCCACGATATACGCAAGGATGAAGAGAGACCTGCATTATAAATATCCTATTCTCTTAAGATTTATTTAATTTCACTTAACATTTATCTATCTGTGATTAAAGTAAAGGAGACAGACTGATTACTTCAAGCTTGACAAATGCCTGAATAAAATGATCGTCGTGAAATTACAAGCTCCTCCTATACCAGGTTCTTTCAGAGAGGCGTGACGTAGCACATCTCGAGGTTGTAAAACTGAAGACATTTCAGAAACTGACAACGCTAAAATTGTGCATCTTAGTGTTGAAAACGTCTGGAATGGTACCTTATTAATATCTTAGACTATAGATAGAATGCAAGTGAAGAATCTCCAGTGAAAGGTACCTACTCATAGGGATACCTACTACAATTTACTAATATGTACAAAGATACTAATCGCGCTTACTGAACTAATTATACGCGCCCTCAGAACATTGTCATAGTCATAATTTGCTTTGTGTTGTGAACAGGAAGGCATAGAGGAGACATCAATAAAATCTAGAAATAGAATATATAATTTTTATAACTAAAATCTCTGGGGCCCAAACCGGTTCCTTGCGAGAGCCGGTTTATTTAAAAAAATGTCTCCTTTATCTATTTATAGTCAATATATGTATATATAACAGGTTGATAATATAATTAAACTCAAGATCAACTCAAGAAGAATACTATTGCATCTTCCAATGTCCATTTTATTCTTCAGCAGATTTTCACTCCGATGTTAGTACACATTTCATCAGATACATTACGTCTTCTACCAGTGTAGGTACCTACACAAGATTTGTTAGTAGTCTTGGCAGGCTTTATTCAAAAGTTGGTTTCCAATAACTCGACACCTGTGCCGGCTATACAATAGCAGCAATTAATATTGATGAATGAGGTCGACGACATTTTCTTTGCCTTGGTCCCGAATCAATAACACCTTATTAAAACGAAAGCTAGTTAAAAAACAACCTTGACGACAATGTACTGCTGTACGAAATTACGATTTACTAATCAAAAAGCAACCAAAAATTGAAAAATTCTTTTTCAGTTTTGGATGACCTGTGTGATTTACCGTAGGTAGGTTTGGCTTCTTTTTACAAAATATGTATGTTTAGAATAATAAAATTGCGTATTAATAGAAAAAGAGTTTCTGGGACTATCATACAGTAATGTCCTAGACCCCTACCTAAAAAACTAGATAAATTAGTAGATATATTCTTTAATGTGCACCTACCAAAATAAAATATTAATAAAATTTACAATTGAACTCCCAATTTTAATCAGGAGTACATTTTTTTTGTGTACTTTACTACTGTAGAATTTTTGCAGTAATTTACACTTGAAAATCTACACCGAATACTTGTCGAATTCCCTTTTTAATATTCTGCCTTCGCCCCTGTAAAGTAATAGTATCCAGATTAATATGACAATTGTGTATTGCCTGTTTTTTTACTTTCACAAATTCTGAACCTACCTATAATAACAAAAACTGGACCACCGTATAGTAGCCTGAGGCCTGGGCAAGGACTACTTTTAACCCAAGACTTGGTAAACCGGCCGTTGACCGCATACCCGATAACCAATCTCCACGTGGACAAGCCCACGAAGTTAAAGTAAGTAACATTTTGAAGCAACTACAAAACAACTATTTGATTGATAAGGCCAGTTATAACTTGAATATCATTCGTAATGATGTTTTTATCGTTTCATAATACCGGTTTATAACAACTGAAGCAGTTGAAACTGATAGTTCTGTAGTTATCGATGTTTAAAGGATGATCTTATCGTGCATGTATATTTTAGTAGTTGTAATTTTTCAATGCCTTCGAAACTACTGTATCGATGAATTCCATTTGTTCTACTATGATTTTTGATAGATTGCGTTTACATCTACCATGAGACCCTCATAAATCTCTCTCTATGGATAAATTACATGATTTTTTTTAGAAATATAATTTATTTTGAACGATATTCGTTGCTCGAGGCGATCATATTATTTTTGTTCATTCCAAGAATGGTCTAACATATCTGACGGTTGGTTTTTGGGTCGTGAAATGATTAGATAGAATTTCAATCACAGATGACAGATATTTTTGATCAAAAGAAATATCAACTTTATTGCAACGTATTTTGTCCTTAAACTTATTGTTGTTGGTACCGTTTGAGAATTAGTGATTGACAGTACAAATTGGAATGAACCGTTGTTCGTAATGGAAGCGTAAAATATAAGCTCCATTTAAATTGTCAGATTTAAATATCAGTATCTCTCAGTTGGAGTAGACAAATTAATCCTACAGCTTATTTGGTATATAGGTACGAACCATTACATTCATGTATGATACATGGAAAGAATTAGATTTATTATTTATTCTGATCTTCAGGACTAATGATAGTTAATAGGATAACTATTTCTATTTATTTGTATGCACATAGTAAACCTATGATTTTTTGTTGTGTATGAAATCGTTGCCAAGTGACAAAAAATTTAAAAAATACTAATTCGGAGTAGTGTCAGCCAACTCGCTACATGTTCAGTGACATTCAGCGGCGACTACTTTACAACAAGAGCATTCAAGTCTAATGAATTCCGGTCGCTATTACTACCGAGTCCCAACGAACAGTATGTCATCCTATCTATGAGTAGTACAACAGTTAACTAGGTATACGGATCAATCCATTTCAAAGTGGTTTTTAATGGAATTATAATTCAATCTCGACAGTCCACAGCTATCCGAACCGAACAAACAAAGTAACTTTTATAGGAAGCAGAATAGTTTAGTTCACACTTTCCGAGTTATTATTGAGATTTCTATTATAAAATGGAATAATATGATCCCTTTCGCTCTCCAACTTGAAACTCCCTAGAAATTGGCTTTCGTTCATGCTTTTTAATTTAAGAATGATATAATCGTTATTGACATGTTAAGTAGATAGGTTAACCTATCTTTTACGTTACTATAGTATCTATAAGTAAAGTGTTACCATAATCTAACCACTAAATCTCACGTACCACGATACAATATCATTTTGATAACATTAACTTCATGTAATTGAACAAAATGAAACTGTTATGTTGACCTAATAATGACGTAAGGTGCGTGTAATGGATACCAAGATATACGACGACACTCGAGTCACGTAGCCTCCGAGCAAGGAAGGGGTGGGGCGATTCGGGAGAACGGATTCTGTGACCGTAATTGCACAATAGCTGCAGCTCGCGAAACGCATTGCAAATTTCGCTAAGCAAACTAGATGTTCGCAGTCCAATTAGCAACGCTATTTCAAACCACGCTAAACATGATAATGAAAATAACAACTGTGTAATAAAAGGAAAATACACGTTCCACGTATGGTATAAGTTTCCTATCAAAATGTTTAAATTCAATGAAAGAAGCAAAGAAGCTCTGCCCGGCTGTGTTCAGTCACGTCTCACAAACTTTGGAAAGTTTTGTAGGTCCTCGAAAAAAAGTTAAGAACGACTGAATCAATATAGAAACGGTTGTCGCATCACGTAGTCATCAAAACACAGAAAACACGTGACTGATCACGCCACTGCCATAGACCATTATTAGTTTACCTAACTTGTAGTATAAGGAAAACTATGATGTTATGCATTTGATGTTACCTATGCTTAGTATTTATTATTTGGCGTCATTAATATAAATGAAAAAGGAAAATTAAAAAACATGTCAAAAATATATTAATTTCCTGGGATTGCATCATTAAGATTGCGAGCGATTGCAAAATTGTAGTATATAGTCACTGTTCGCGCATGCTCTGGGTTCCACATTCTCGTCCTGCAACCAAACTAGCTCATTACAATCTCGTCAGACATCAAGGAGTTACGTCAATTATAAAGTTGAAGTTTTAGCCAATGAACAATTAAACTATAGCACAAAATATTGATCAACTGAAGAAAGTAAATCATATCTCTGTGAAACCTAGTGGCTGTGTTAACGTCGACAGGGTCCATTAGAGCTGGTATAATATTACGCGGCTAAATTGTGGAACAACGCGGCTTCAGTGGTATCATATATCGAGAGCTATACAGCCAACAGGCAACCGGTTGATGGATCGGCAAACTAAAGGTATTTATGCCGTGAACAATTATGTTGATTGAGGCAAGTACTTCACATGTGCTACTGTATGCTGTTTGTATTACTACTATTACAACTGATTGTAAATGTTCTTGTGTCGTCTCTCAAGAGTCTTTACAATGATGCAACGTTCTTCAATAAATTCTTCTTCTGTGTGTATATTTAAATATGATGTTAATTGAGGAACTTCCTTAATATATTTTTGTCATTTATTGTCGCATGAATGGTGATTGTTCAACAGAAATCTCAATATCGAAGTAATTATGGCAAATCAGAGTTTGTTACATTACTTCTGGATTAATATTAATACAGTAATCATTGATTAGACGCTCGGATGATGAAAAATGATCATTAATTATATATGCAATACTTAGTGCACATAACACGTAACTTTCTATGATACATAATATTTCACTTACGTGAAATTGGATTTATAAGTTTCGCGTTTCGATGATCTGGCAAATTATTTTCTTTCAAAATACGATGAATTTAAGGTTTTGATGTAGCATGGAATTCCATTTGTTGAAGGAAACAATGGATCTATTGCGAAACACATTGAATTAAATTCGTAACTGCATAAAATGTCTACATTGAAGGTCTGGGTTAAATGCAGTATGACTTAATATAATCGTTGTGTAAAGAATAAAAAAAGAGATGCAATGGTGTTTACTTGAATAAAGAACAATAACAGTTTAGTATTGAATAAGTAAATATTTTGTACTTTCAGCGAATGCGACAGGAAATGACCTCGTTGAAATGTGTCTTGGTTCATCGCCCTGGGAGCTCACAGTTCCTAAAATACTCTCTCCTGAACATATTTAATTAACAATACATACCTATGTATTACTGCACTAAATGCACTTTCTTTGAATGAATGCAGATTTTAAGCCATTAGTTTTCTTTTACCTGGTATATTAATATAATTTAATATTAGCTATGATTTTCAGATTTCTGTTCAATTTTCTTTAGTTTGCTCGATCGTTAACGTCGTCTTGAATCTATCCATTTTTACATACATAAACTCATAAACTCACGCCTGTATTCCCCGAAGGGGTAGGCAGAGGTGCTAGCACCCACATTTCGCCAGTTTATGTTTAGGTCCCATAGGTGGCGAGCCTATTGCCATTAACCGGGCACTTATAAACCTGCGATAAATACACACATAACTTCGAAAAGCATCGAAAAGTCATTGGTGTGTGCCATGGTAAACCTGAGATCGAACCCGAGACCTCGTCTCAGCAGTCCATTAGCCATACCACTAGGCTACCGCAGATTCCTATCCATTATCCCCTGTATTATTTTCAATTACGTTCAAAAAACGCCTCTTGAGCCATTTGTCAGATTTATTTAAGGCATCTTCGTCTCATAAGTATTCTCTTAATACACGTAACACCACACATCCCTCTGAGTTTATAAAAGAAACCACTAAATAATAATTACTATAGGTACTCCGCTTATCAAAGCCCGAACTATTCAATGCATGCGAAAATAATACGCCGGTAACTGATAACTTGCCGTGATCAGTGAAATAGACCTACTAGTGATTCGTGAACATGATTACAAGTCGCATGGCCGTCGAATGAACGCACCGGCTATCCTTAAAATTTTATCATGAGTCGGTATCGCGCGACTGTGTAATGTATGTGTTTAGGTGAGTAGCGTCAGCGTCACGAGTGCGCCGCCGTCGCCATCGCGTATCATTCGCGCTACAGACTTCGTCGCTAGCGTACACCCCCACGCGGCCACCCTACCGCCCAACGAACTCTGAATCCCCGATCAGCTGTTCTCAGTACGCACGCAAACCGGACCTTATTACACTTAGTTGTTTGACAACACGTCAAATCTATTTATCGCAAAATGGTAAGGATCAGTGAGAATTTGTGACTGTGATTAGTGCAAAATAGTGACCGTGTACCTCATATAAGTATCTCTTATTTCCATGTTGTGTTTTGATTTTTTTTTGTCACTCGTGCCATTCATTAACGTATGCGTACTCTTCGAAGTGATTAGGTTACATAAAAGTCGTTCTATTTGTATTTAAATTAAACTTTATATTAAATTCAATTGACACGGCGATTCAATATTCGTTTAACATGCTACTTACATAATATTGAACCTACCTTCATTCTCTAGAAATCGATAGTTTCTAAGAAACGTGTGGTTAATCGATAATAAGTTATTTAATATGATCGAATTGAGATTTTCCTTGCAACTACGTTTGTGTAGTGTTTTAGTTTGCGTGATCGTTTTGCCGTTGATAAAGTTGCATTCGCGGAGCATCTGTACCGAGTGCGTCTACACTGGTGTGTCAGTGTTGTTTGTGTGAGATCTGCTAAAATTAGCGGTTCTCGTCCCCCGCTGCACGTCGATTATATAACCACACCGGCCTTGACTCCCGCGTCGCATCTCTCAGTACCCGATTGGTCGAACGACCTGCTCATTCTTCTATTCGATTTAAACGCTCACTGAGAACTATAAATTACAAAATTGATAACTTACATTGTAGAATCATAATCTATTCATTCACACTTATTGTATCGTTCACATTCATCAAATACGTCTGTTGCTCGGAATTCTGTTTTCTTTATAGCTGGTGTTGTTTTTTTATAGTTTGTTTGCGCACAAACCGTGTGGTCTCTATAGTGACTTGCAGTTTTATAAAAACACATTGTGTTGAGCTCGTATGTTTAGTTCAATGGTGCATAGTGTTATGGTAATTTTATGACCCTTCCACGTCGCACCCGTTCTTGTTGTATAACAGTGTCCTTATCGGTTATGTTATCGTTTAGTTTTCAATAGTACTTTTATCTATACCATACATAATTTGTTTACAACGTAAGGCGTTAAGACGCACAAACTTTGTTGAATGGATAGTCATTTATATTTATTTATAGGCTCATATCATATCATTGGTTAGATACCTACCTACCTAATTTAGTTATATAACACTGCCAGTTTTTGATTTAACTAATTCTTTCAACTCACATTTATCAAAATTACAAAAGGGGTACCTATATTAGAAGCCATATTCCCTATAAATTTATAAGTACCTTTTCAGGCATCCCATAAAAGGGGGCAAGTTTCTTTAATTTTAATTTTATTAATTAGAAGAACCAAATAACAGTTTTATCGAACCGAACCCGGTAATCCAAGCTAGATCCTCTTACGCAGCGGGTTTATCAGGCTGCACTTTCTAACCAGTCATAGTTTTCTGTCATACTTATTATCAATTAAACCATTTCGCTACAAGTATTTATGATTCAATTGCTGTGGTTTAGTGATGTATGAAGTCACGTCACTGGTGACCTCGACCGTGATAGTCTTAGTTGGTAAATTGCGTTGCCCATTGAAGACTAACTGTATCACGGCCAAGGTCATTTCAACAGCTGCTCTCTTTTCTTAAACATCTTCGACTTGTACAACATTTTCATAATCTCTATTTAGTTTACTTATTTTTAAGAGACGTTACTATTACTTTGTAGGTTATGATTAGCCGTTATCGATACATTACACTGTATGAGCTTTAGATAATGTTATTTCGCGTGATAATTACTTTATTGAAAATGAATTGCAATATAAAACGCGAGTACCGTATACAATCTCTGCAATGTTGAGCCGTGTAGCGATTTTAATTTTCTAGTTAGCATGCTTTAGTGACTTGTTTACATGAAAATAACTAAGCTATTGCTGCTTTCAGTTATTGCAGTTTTACCCAAAATTCAATGTGCAGCAAAATAGAGGTGAAGACAATATTACTGTAATTTGGAGTCCGCAATCGATAGGCACCGAACCTCGTGGTTGCGTTGCGCGCGCATCCATCCCTTCGATGCTCTGTTGGTGAATGGCCGGTTTAGAAAACAAGGGGGTGATTGGGGGGTTAGTGCAAGGTCGTTAGTAACGCACTTACTATCATCAATACGTCTCTCTCTGCTATGTTATTTGTTCTATCAAGCCGTCTCATTCTCTCAAAAGCTCGCGTAAATGCAGCCCCAAATAAAACACACCCTCTATACGATGTCTGGCGATGAAACGTCTGATTCAGTGATATTTTTGTATTACGTGATAAAATGAAACGTGCGATAACAGACAAGACAAACATTCGAAATTGTGTTGCTAAAATAAACTTTTCGAAGTGATTTAATTTGTTTCGAGGTTCGCAGTGGTTGTAACTTAATCATCTGAAATGTTTAGTTCTAGTCTAGCATTGTTAATTAGTAGTACATACATTATGTTTATGTGTAATTTTCCGCTGAAGGCGTTATTTATAGTGTCAATGAAATCTTGAAGTTGTCAACAACATTTTATCTAAAATGCATTTATGTATCTGTATCAATGTTGATTTTGATAACATTGACGTAAGTGCATCTCACATGGCCAATGGGCCAATGCTTAGGTTATCTGAATGGGTACGTTGTCTAATTAATCCTATTATAATTATTGAATATTGTAGTAATGGTTCCGATCTCTTTTTTTGTTATCTGATATTACTTCTTCAAATAGAATCTAAACGGGTTTTAGATAGCACGCGTTGTTGTCGTCTTGTCACTCAGTTTTTGTTTGTTCTTCGTTGTGAAAATTAAGTTATTCATTCATCTTTCTAACATTTTCGTTGACACGTAAATGGTTTTAAATAGTTTAGAACTTTCCAAGGTACGCCATCTTTATTCTAGATATTCCATTGTTAAGGCAAATTCTCCTATTTCTACGTTGTGATAGATGTACCTACTTATCATATGTTTGAAAAAACATATTTCTTGAAAGAACTTACCAATTGGAAATCCCTAGTAATTACTTATTAACGATTTATAATTCATGACATTCATAAATGAGGAAGAAATATCCAACGATGTTTATTTACCAAAGTATAGAACTTGTCACCAAGCCTTGAGTATTGTTAACTTATTACCTACTTGCTATTGTAAATCTAGCGTTGCGTCGCCAATACGATCTCTTATATTGTATAGCTCACACTTACCACTTCATACATTTACAAAACTGATTAACACTGGAATGTTTGATTCTCTCTTGACTAATGACCGTGCAGTTTACATTACAGTCTATTATACAGAGGCACTTGTATGACGTACCTGTTTTATGTATGTACGTAAAGGCAGTAGACCATACCACTAATCGCTCAGCTCGCATGGGCGTCGTTTACGACCATCAGTGTTCTGTTACAGTGGTATCGAGTGCAAAGATGAGGTGTTCGCCGCACACCAGGTGCAGCACACCGATCTGAAGCCCACCGTGGCCCCAACCGTGCACGTGCCACAGCCCCTGCCTGTGACCGTCGAAACACCAGCCAACGGTGATATAGTTGGCATTATACTACCCAAGGAGGAACGCCCAATTCCAGTTACTGAGCTGATCTTCGCACCGCGAAAGAAAGAAATGAACAAAGGCTATCTCATGTTCTCCCAAGATCAGGGACGCACAAGTGAGTGGCACTCGAACTTCCACAGCTTAGGTAGACGTTGTTATTGCTTTTTAGATTTATGTCTCATAATAAAAATTCCCTATCAATAATATTGGCGTTGTTTTCAGTGCTTAAAGACGAGCCGGAAGATTTAACACACTTGGCACCCACTGCTGGCGATGCTTGTATACCTCTAGAAGACAGTCCTTTTGACATGTTCGATGATTTTATTTTGAGCGATAACTATTGCAGTCTACTGGCTGATGACTTGGCAAATGGGTCACCAGTAGACGCCTTAACCCCAGACTCTTTGTTGTTATCTTCGCCAGAACCACAGGTAACGGAGTATAAAATTTGTTGATTTCCCATATTTACTTTCTTTTTAAATGTGTGATAATTTATTCTAATACAAATTACCTTTTTTAGGAAAACGACTCATCATGTGAACAGTCGTCATTGTTAACAGAATTGTCATTGGACGCATTCGACAGCAACCGGTCAGATAATGATATTGAGGATGGAAATTCACCTTTTATCCCCACAAACGATGAGCTGGCGGTGTTGGAACCGGCAGTTATGTGGGGAGCTCTGCCAGACAGTGTGAGTCTAGCGAGACCTCAACCGACGGAGACACAGACAACATCGTCAGCACCAGCGTTACAACGCTTGCTGACGACGTCTACCACGGGACCACCGCCACAGGATCTCATAACGAATATATACTCAGACCCAGGTATATATTCCCTTTAACGATGTAATAAAATACATCAAGCGTTGATAACTTCTATTTATTAAACTGTAAATGTTTTCTAGGTCTAATACCAAGCAGAACAGTCCCAACATGGGACACAGGCGTGAAAAGAGTGATGAAGCAAGAGCAGGAGCCTTGTGCAAAACGTGTGAAGCGTAGCCCTTCACCAGCGCAACCAACTCCAGCCACAAACCCGTCATCCAGCGTCCTCATGAACCTACTGGTGAGCGGCTGCGACGTCGATGCCGGCTACATCTGCATGGTGCAGTGTCGGCCCCGACAAAAAACGAAGGCCTGAGGCCAAACTCCCATAAGCAAATAAACTGTGATAAAGCGCGTCCAGTGTTCATTCAAACGCCTATTAAAAACTATGTCAGTGCTATCTCACAGACTTACTCTGGTCGGGTTTAAAACGAATTATTATTTAAGTACAGTGCCGTCGATTCATGTGATATTACCGTACCAGATTCTGACTGAAAGTCGCAACAAAATAAAATTGTAACGAGAGTCCTATGAGACAATAAGCGTCGGGCGCCAGATTAAAGTCTGAATGAAGGCACAGCAATTTAACCGCCAGGCGGGCAATCGGAGGGACTTAGTTTTAGGGCTGAATAGTTTAGTTAATCTTCCACAGTGATGCAATCTCGTGCTCGCGCCACAAGAATTAGTTTTAGTCGAATAAGTAAACCTATGCTTTAGTTACGTTGGTGTATTTGAAGCATTCAATTGTTATTGTTGACTTTAGTGCTTAAGTTTATCGTGCGCATATCGTGTTGGATAAGTGATGAATCGGTCGAATCGTTCCTAGGTTATTTATTTGTCGTGAGCCCCCGTACATAGTCACGTGCGGTGATTACGAGTTTGGGGGCACGCCGCGCACACCGTCTTATGTTCATAGCTCGAACCAAGTCAATATTAATAGGTTTAATACCAACCTGTACTCAGAGGTTATTGCTATTTATTCATTACTATAAGTTATTATGTAGTTTATGTATATAATTATTTTTTACATTGATAGATAGCGTTTATAGTCAGACCATATTTAGAAAATATTAGATCGTTGTGTATTTTAATCAGAGTTTATAGTAGGTAGTATGTTATTGTCCCGGGCAGAATTAGAATAAACGATATATGGATGTCTACACCATTTCCACTGCCAAATGATACAAAGTACAACTTAGAACAAAGTGTAGTCGTGTTGTGTGGGGCCATTTACTTGCAATGCGGTTACCGAACGCTATAAGTGGATGCTTGATGCACCCATTAATACTCGTCTTTGCACCCGCTCCAGCAAAGTGGTCCGTGAATGGCCGCTGTTACGGTGTTTTTCCTTCACTTTTTTTTTATTTCGATGACATTACATTTAGCTATAGAGAGCATAAGGTATACTTAGGTGCCAGTTTTGAAACGAACTAATTATACCATACAATTAAATTATACTCAAAATTTAGATAAATCAAGTGCTTGGCAAATGTCAGCGCTTTATAAATCTTGAGATCAGTGCCAATAGGTTATATTGTACTATTTATTTTTTATTTGCTTTCTTACTGATTTATATAGCATACATTTTTGTTTATATCTTATAAACAAACTTATTTGCATAGTTCCTATACGAAAGAATTATTGAAGATGAAAAAAATTAAATGATCTGTCTGTGAAAAATTAAATGATATATTGGCTCTGATTTCAAGAATTATAAATTTATAATCAAAATTAAAAGACGTAACAAATACATAGGAATCATAACTTATCGTTGTTATTGTAATGATAAATTTATAGTATATGTATGGATGATATATGTAACTAGAGAGTTATTTATTTTTCTGGAGAGAAATAAAAATTATGAAGTTGACAGAAAATATCTGAGAATAAAGGAGACAAAAAAATAATAGTTCTGATAAAAAGGTGCACGTTTTATTATCCTATCCTTTCCTTTATATTTATTCTACAACCATTGTTATTAAATTTTGTTCAACTATGATTTTTTTCAATCGAAAGAAAAGAAATCCTGTAGATGAAGATTTCTGAATGGCTTTTCAGAATCTTCTATATCTTCAGTCGAACAAAATTTATTAGTAGAATGGTTTGAGTACGTATTTGCTTCTATTGACAATGAAACACAATTTATAATGAATGACGAAAAGGTTAAACATGTAGAATATGTAAAAGTTTCCGATGAATTTCTTTTATTTTTAAAGGCTCATTAGTTTTCAAAGAAATTGGCGGTAAATTTTATGCAAATTTAATACAAGACAATAGCATTTTCTTCTTTTTTAATACCCATCCAATAATAATTTGAGTATGGATGGAAATGTTGTTTAGTCATTTGCCATCATTCAAATTCAAATTCTATTTATTTCAGACCAAATAGTCCATATTCTAATATTTTTTCTTTCTTTCTGTCTGTAAAAACAGACTAAATATGTCTGCCTTATTGGCCTACACATTCCATACGTATAAAGATAGTATTATTCTGGTTTGAATCATACATTTACATAATTTAAATGTCGAGTTACACTTGTTGACTCAAAGCGTAGAAACCTGTTTGTTACTATGCACGTGGTCAAAAGAAGTTCAGGGATTTATGCTTAGCGTAAATTTAATAATACCCAAAATACTAGGCCTTTTTTTTTCATTTTAATATCGTGTGACGTCATCTGACATTTTGTCAGTAAGTAATTCAGAAATCAATTAATTTTAGTTTTTTACTTTTTTAAATAATACAATATATGTAATATGTTTTTCCCTATTCACTAATTGATTCGGCCTTGTGTGAATGATTTGTGTGTTAGAAAAATTATTTTTGTCGTCAAGACAGAAGTTTACGCTTTTCACTATTCAGTAATATTAATTGATACTTCGTAATTTTCGCCTTTACTTTTTACAGTCGTCATTGTGATATATTTTTACTAATAAAACTGTCTCACAGGAGCATGGCATCATCTGCATTGAGCAAGTTTTGAAGATGTCTCCTTAAGGATTTTTGCTGTGAGGTGGTAAAAAGTCGTGCACTAGGCACCAATCCTTGTTTTACAGGAATGTAGTATATGTTTCAAAATTATTTCATTAGGCAACAACAGCCTGTACTCCACAAAAGTAAAATAAAGTAGGTACATTTGCATTAATGAATACCAAAGACTCGAGCAACGGCCAACACTTAAGCAGTTGATGTTAATGACCGATATAAATTCATACATCAAGATTAAGTAGACAACTGAATTCCTATTGAATTAATTCTTCAGGGTAATAAATCTCCTTTCAGGCTACAGATACGTGATGACAGATTCATTTGAAATAGTTAACTTTACCTGTGGATATTATTTTAGCACTTGGAATTTCGATTATAAATGAAAATAATATCAGCATATATTTTGTTCCCAAGAATTTCTCACTCCAATCATACTAATGTTTGGATGATTATTATTCTAATGGTTGAACGGATCGGGCTGAAATTCAGTACACAAGGATAGCTTATAGTCTAGAAGGTGTGGGTTCTAGATTCCCAAGGATTGGGGAAACTAGATCAACATCCTCGTGGAACCACAGACGTCAGCCTGTAAAGTTATAAAGAAATTCTCATTTTCTCGTCCGAGAATGTCCGCACCACTAAGAGTTCAAGTATCTAACTTAAAATAAGTTTTCTCTCAAGACGAAATTGTTTGTGGAAGTCGTAAAGGCAATAAGTTAAAGGAAAAATCCCTTGTAAGCCATCCCCTGGAGCGTTATCGCCGTCCACAGATACCATACTCGTATAAAAAAGGCTGTTGATGCCGAGACTTCTTTATCTCTCATTTCTCGTTACTTTTATCTTTTATATTATTGTACTGTTACACTTTTGAAGCTTCCAATAAAAAAGATATCCTAAACCGCCGTCATTTCTGGAAACTTCAATTATAGTTTTGATTTCTCTTGGATGGATGTTTGTTCCTTAATCATATTAAAATGGTTGAACAGAATTAAATCATTAGATTAGTCTCATCTGGCCTAGTCAAGCTACTCTTCATCCGAGGCATAGGTACCGGGTTTCTTGTTGTTGAATGGATCTGCGGGCAAAAACTAATGGTTAGTAAGTACAACACGCAATACAGTAGTTAGAACTTTGTGAACGTCCATAGGCTACGGTAACCATTTTCCATCAGGTGGACCGACCTAAGTTGTACAAAAAAAATACACGACTTCTATCTGACCATTCGTACCTATTAAGTAGCAGGAGCAGCCCTGAAGTTTGTATACTCGCCCCCTATCGTATGTGTTAAATTACAATTGAAGTGAATATAAAAACAAGTAGCAAAATAATACTTCGATGAGTTGTATAAATCAATTAGCCTTCTCCAGATTCGCCCGTGACCTATTTCGAGACCCCGATGCATCCCTTTAACCTAGATATGTCCGTATTTTTTAGTTTTCAAATAATGAATCGTATTCTGCGGGATTTGTTGACATATTATGATTACCGCTCCACTCCCTTGAGCAGTATCATGATGATACATATAGCCTACTAGCTTTTGCCCGCGGCTCCGCCTGCGTGGAAGTCGGTTATCGCGCCCAAACATAGCCTATGTCCTTTCTCAAGGTCTAATCTACCGTTATACCAAATTTCATCAAAATCAGTTCAGTGGTTTAGGCGTGAAAGCGTAACATACAGACAGACAGACAGACAGAGTTACTTTCGCATTTATAATATTAGTATGGATAACCTTCCAAAATAGATAGACTATCTGATGTAAAGAGAATGTATCAAATTGGATAAGCAGTTCCAGATATTAGTGCGTTCTACCAATCAAACAAACAAAATCTTCTGCTTGTGATATTAGTATAGATTTGGCTCACAAATAATTTATACCAGTGGTTTATAGTGAGAATTAACATCAATAGGCTAGTTTCTGTAGGATAACATTGGCTTCTCTCAATGAGATGCACTTATTTAATAGATTTACGAGAAATGGTACGGTAGTAAGGGTCCCGGGATAGGGTAAGGACTAAGGACCGAGATTGTGCCGGATGCTTCAATGATTACCAGTGCGGGTAATCTGTGCTTTTATCGCGGCCTTCATTGAAACAAATGATTACACTTTGTTTACGCTAGATAGTGTACGAGTTATAAATAGGATGTTATTTTGTTATTTACAATATAGTTACGTGAAACTTAATAGTTGTTGACTAAAATCTTTGTTATGAAGAGTTTATTTAGATATGTTTCTTTTAAAATTAATGGGGGCTCTTCGAAATTTCGAGCTCGCTCGAGACAAGAATGAAAGATGTAGTGTTTAGGTAGGTACCATGAAATTATAATTTCTTTCAGTATGGTTTAGACCAAATTAAAGTCAAGTGTTCAATCAAAAATAATAATATTGTAAATTTAAAATTTAAAAGCCCCCGACACTCCCCATTCTCACTTTAACCCCTCATAACTTTTAAACGGCTCAACCGATTTTCATCAAACAAGTCTGAGAACACTCGCACATAAGTCACCTTTAATACAAAGAAAACTAAATTGAAATCGTTTCATCCTTTCGGGAGCTATGATGCCACAGACAGACAGACAGGTCAAACTTATAACACCCCTCTCTGCGTCAGGGGTTAATTAGGTCATATGTGACGCAGATATGCTGTGGCAAAAAGCCTTTAATTAGCACCCTTTCCGATAAATTAATCACTGAAATAAATACCTATTCGCATATATTAACAGAACCAAACTTTTGAAAATCTGTTAAATATTGCCGGCCTGTAGGTAAATACGTGTCATAACAATCGTACTTTTAGTGCCATGTACCCAAGCAATCATGACATTATATCGTTAAGTGGTTAATCTTGCATCACGCTATAAACTAAACATGTTTACAGTCCTTTTAATAGCAATTCCCAATGTAACGTCAATAACCAATCCTAATAGCCGTTAATTTTTTCACCATAATATGTGAAAATTCACCAATGAAGTTGTTTTGTTCATTTGTTTATTTGTCATTCAGTGGTCTATTGAGCAGCTCAACAGCCATCGCTTTATCATGTGATTTTATATTTAAGTAATTTTTAACATTGGTTTCGACTACAATATCTTTGAATTTAGGGCCCACCTCTCCTGCTAGTTGGGCGGTTTCGTGCATACCTACGTGCTGAATAACGTATGGGACCATGGTGTAGCTCAGACGGTAGTTGCATAATAGCCAAGATAGGCTAAATCGAAACGTAGAGAAAGAATAGGCGGATTCTGAACCTTAAGCCGGAATGATTAGTAAAACAGCGTTTAACGTTGAGGTTTCACTGTAAAAATCTTTTAGCTTCTCAAATTCATGTCTTGATTGAGCAGATTTAGATCATCAGAATACTTTAACGAAACAACGTGTTCGTTTTATTTATACGGTTGTTTTGTTAACAATGTATATAGAATTTCAACTAGATTTAAATGAATTTAACAACATAACACAATGTTAAAATGGTTGAAACGCTCGCAACGACCACGTACGTTTATTAAAATGACATAAACACATTGACAAATGAATCGTTTGTCGCATGAACTTTGCTGGCTGTTAATTTAGTTTTATTTATCGACCGTACGACGCCATTCTTCGTCGCAATGCACCACCATGCCGAACATGAAAATGCATTTTTACACTTTTTCATTTGCTTTTGTAGCAAAGAAATTAGGGTATATTTCGAGAAAATATCGTGCGAAACCTACATTAAGTTTCCTCTGTAAACATTGCTGGGTGAAACACTTAACAAACTTTAACTACACATACCTAACTTGAACATTGTTGGCAGGGTGGGATTATAACCATAAGATTACAGAAACATTTTCATAGAGGAAAATAAATTATGTCATACTATAGTTATTGTATGCACGCTGCACTTGCATCTATTTACTGAGACGCAAATGTTACGTCATCCGCCTACATGAGACCACGTTGCTAGAAACATTGTCTACAGATTTGTCTTCATTTTACTGAAGTAGAACATTATTTTGTGTTTCATAGTCAAGATAAGCTAATACTCTGTTGTTTATCTTACTTAAGAATCCGTGCACCTTTTTATTAAGTGTTTAGATTTTAAGATATTTATATACCATTACATGGAATATTATCCTACAAATTTCTCTCTATCCTTATACGTATTATTATCTCTCAGGAAAAAAATACTTTCTAATCATATATTTTGTGTAGTTTTTCCAAGATGAACAATTTAAATATTTCACTTAACTAAATTACTCATCTGTTACTTTATGCTTTACAGGATATCCAGAAACTACCGCCCC
Source organism: Eilema sororculum (assembly GCA_914829495.1). Taxonomy (NCBI): domain Eukaryota; kingdom Metazoa; phylum Arthropoda; class Insecta; order Lepidoptera; family Erebidae; genus Eilema; species Eilema sororculum. Next base: position 8,194,360 of record OU618553.1, on the reverse strand, counting down.
TACAACAGAACCTGCTCGTCAACTACCAGATGGCCAGGAACCAGCAGCCAATTCCACAAAATAACAATGGGAATCATATCCCCATGTCCGTCATAAACGTCTTACAGGGTGTACCCAACAAGCAGATGATACGCACTAGCGCACCTCAGGTTTTCCGCACAAACATGACCACAAGTCCAATGTCCCCATTAAGCCTCAACGTCAGTCCCATGTACTCCTTACCATCAAGCCCAAATAGTTACAACAGTCCCGCGATTAGCCCAGCTCAAAGGGAACGCGTCATGAGTCCTTATTCCACTCCCCAATCTATGTCACCAGCTGGACAATTCCAACAGTACAGTCCAGGAAGCAGAATGATGTCTCCAGTCTTGAAGGGTTGCGACCCATACCTCACCAACAAAATGCAGCCGAGTCCAGGCTTTCTCCACACTCCGGAAATACAGATACCAGACTCTGTGTCCTTGACAAACGAGTTCTGGCCAGAGACCGATATGATGCAAGGCACGAGCGATCTGCTCGCAGCGTTAGACGATGTTAAATTAGTTTAGTATCTAAGTGTAACAATACTATTGCATGTGAAGTAACGATTGTGGATGAAGTGATTTCTTAACAACTTTTGGAATAGTTAGTGGAACAATACCATAAAAATGTTTCATGTTTTTAAAGCTCGAAACGATGTTCGAAAATTCAACTCTTCACACAAACATTCCTGTTGAAATACTGTTGAAATTTGTTGGAAATCACTCGTATGAATGCAGGGTCGCAAACGGTAGTAACAATAAACCCAAAGGGATTCCTCCAGACTTTTTGACTGTTACAGTTGTAAAGAATTTTTTATGGTTTTTTTTTACAACTGTTGTGGTATAGATTTAAAGGGAATTGTTTTCAAGTTAGTCGTTTATTTCATGTCGCGTGGATACCTAGAGGTAATGCAACGATGTGGCTTGGATTAAATGATATTAAAGTGTATGCCTACCGTGTAATTTTGTATGATTGGTATGTTCTGTGAACGTGTGTAATTATAAAATAGATTTATGTAATGTTTATGAAAAGATTGCACTGATAAACCGACACGAATATCCAAAATATATAATGTGAATATTGAAGTCAGAGAAATATTTGAAAGATTTTGATACGATATTTTATACGAGATTATATTTGTTAAATATCTGATGTATATCATTTCAACGTTATTTCGCACTGTGAATTCACATGTCACTAAGTAAGATGTAATAAACTATGTAAATTGTCAAAAAATAATAATTCTGGGAATAAATGATAACAAGAACAATTTTTATAGTTCAGTGCATTTTGTTTGGTCTATCCAAACTGAAGTGTTATACCCGACGATATCGTCTTCATCAGTGCGCGTTTTATACCCAGACAACCTACATTTGGACTGCAAAAGCCTGCTAACTATACGTTTAATATTATTATACAGTAGATATAACTGCATCGTAAACTGCTACTGACTGAAAAATAAAGGTCTTTAATCAAGTATGGCAGTTGGTCAACAGCTTCGATGCATCTATAGCGACTGTATAACAATTGCAAGGCATTCAAGCCACAATATTGCAGCTCGCTTGCAATCTAAATGTAGGTCGCCTGTAAAGATTATAGGCTCTTAATTGGCCTTCGATTATATGGTCGTCGTCATTATTTGTATTATTCAGTATGGCATTCATTTCATATTATAAAACGATTTCTCAATTAAATTACGGATAAGTAAAAATAGAGAAAGTTATATTATTTTTAATTATTATTTTTATGATCAAATCGTATACTCATTTAGTTAATAAGGAATCATAAACGTGTTTAGATGAACCTCTGTTAATATCTCTGTCGTCTTCTACAGAATATTTTATTTATTCGCACAATCACTGCCTTTATTGTCACAGTTGAAATGTGACTGTTAGAGTTAGTGTCAACCCTTGTTTAAATGGAGTTAGATTCATAGGCAACGTAAGTACTATTGCCAGTCGGGACGCCATTGACCGAATGGGTGATTTAGCCCTTCTGTGTGGGCCATTTCACCCATATACCCTAAGGCAACGTAAGTAGGCAAGCGACTAGCAAATATCGAATCGATTAGGCGGTCACAACCAAATTGTGAATTAATTGTGAATTGTGAAATGTGCATCCGATAAGCTTAAACATTTATCGATTTTAATAACTGTGAGTCAGGAACCAACAAGTCTAATTTAAATCATTTTGGGAATTACAATCAAAAGTAGGAAAAATTATACCTATGTACCTAAGTGTAATTTTGTTTGTCTACTATGCAACCCAATATTGGATTGGATTGCATAGTGGACAAACAAACTTATACTATGTTGTGCAGAAATATCAAATAATAAGCAAAGTTTGTATACTGTGTATCTTCTGTCACAGAAGATAATTTTACTTTTGAAAACAATATTTAAATGATGAAGCAAGAGTAGCATTACTTTCTACAATGGCAAATTCTTTCACAAGTTAAACAATCTTTCTGTACAATGATAATCACTGAATATTTCTTTCTCAGTGTGCATTGTTTAAAAAAGGTTTAGCTCGCCGCCTTATCATAGTCATAGCACCGCCTAATATTGATTTCGACAGGTGCCTAGTTGCCCACGCACACTCGAATAACTTTGTTTATTTTTATTCTCTTTGTTCTGGCAAGTTGGAAGTCAAGTCAATTATACAAATAGCATTCAAACACACAAAAATGCAGTGCTGTTTGTAAATTAAACAACAAATAAATTGCATTCAAATTATTTTTTGTTTCACCATTTATTTCTTTCAATAGAGCATGACTTTTTTTTATACTTGTAATAAATCTGAGATCAATTTATTCCGCTACTTGCCGCGTGCTAAACGGCAAAGTTACCGTATCTAATGTAACAAACATAGTTGTTTGTGTCACATACCGTACACATTAAGTACAATCAGTAATCATTAATAGTATAACACTCACCGGGATATTTACCATGTTTATGATTGGTATTTGGTAACCGATATTTCGGCGCTGTTACAAGCGCCATGATCACGGTGTACTGACGACCGCCGAGCTAGTTGTTATTGGGCAGACCGTATCTGTCTACCCTCTTCCGCACTCGTTTATGACGCGCGTCGTCCCTACCACTGTCCGCGTTCTCGCACTGTACTCGATCGCGTTTTTGACATACAACACTCACTGAATCGACTCGCACGGGTTTTGAAATTGTAGGTCTTGTGAACATTCGAATCACTGGATGCCAGACACTCGACAGTTGAAACCCATCTTCCCGGTTGAAGTTCTTGTATTTTTTAATTTCAATTGCTTCTTTCACCATTCTGGGTATGTAGTGGCGTTCTGTCGAGAGAATCTGAGGGCTGTGTAGCTCAATCCAGTGATTCGACCCTTCCTCCAGCAGGTGCTGAGCGATAGCCGATTTCTGTGGCTCGTTGTTTTTGACCGCCCTGATGTGCTCCTTGATCCGGCATGAGACAGTGCGTTTGGTCTGGCCTATGTAGGAGCTCCCACAGCTGCAGTCAACTTTATAGACACCTGGACGTTCTAAAGGAAAACTGTCTTTAGGTGTGCGTAGGTATTGTGACAGCTTTTTGAAAGGAGTGAAGATAGTTTTTATTGAGTATTTTTTAGAGATGCAGAGATGCAATCGGCGAGGACATGACGGTACACCTACTGAGACCCCGAACCTGTCTACCGCCGAGGCTGTATGGTTTGCCTAAGGTCCACAAGACAAACGTCCCCCTACGACCAATCGTGAGTCAAATTGACTCACCTACATACGAACTGGCAAAACATGTAGCAGGTGTACTGCAGCCATTGCTCGGAAGATCAACATCTTTTGTAAAAGACTCCCACCATTTCGTAGAAATTTTGCATCTCAACAATGTGAGCGACGACGAAGTGATGGTCAGTTTTGACGTGGAGTCACTTTTCACGAATGTGCCTATAGTTGAATGTATGGATGTCATCAGAAGCATTATCAGGGATCACAACATACCGGTGGAATATGCCGACCTGGTGCAGCACTGCATAGTCACGAATTATTTCGTATACCAGGGTGACTACTACCTGCAGATTGACGGCGTGGCAATGGGCAGTCCCGTGGCACCAGTGGTTGCAAACCTCTGGATGGAACATTTTGAGAACAGAGCTATTGTCACTGCCCCTCAGAATGTCAAAGTGTGGAAGAGGTATGTAGATGATATCTTTTGTATACTGGAAGGTGACGAGAGTGTTGTGAAAGGGTACCTGGCTCATTTAAACAGCATCCACAGGAAAATCCAGTTCACCTACGAGATGGAAAGGGAAAGAAGTATAGCGTTTCTTGACGTTAGGGTCGTGGTCCGGGAGGATGGATCCCTTGGTCACACAGTTTACAGGAAGCCAACTCACACTGACCGATACCTGCACGCCGAATCGCATCATCATCCGCGACAGCTGAACTCCGTAGTGACGTCACTTACTGACCGCGCATACAACCTATGCGACCAGGAACATTTGGAAGCTGAAATAGTGCACTTACGTGGTGTTCTACGGAGAAACGGTTATAAGGAGCGGATCATGCCACCTAGACGTTCGCTGACACCTAAGCAGCTGGACTATAAGGTCGAACGACAACCTGCGTACTTACCATACATGAAAGGAGTGACAGATAAGGTCGCCAACATTTTAAAGAAGTACTCAATAAAAACTATCTTCACTCCTTTCAAAAAGCTGTCACAATACCTACGCACACCTAAAGACAGTTTTCCTTTAGAACGTCCAGGTGTCTATAAAGTTGACTGCAGCTGTGGGAGCTCCTACATAGGCCAGACCAAACGCACTGTCTCATGCCGGATCAAGGAGCACATCAGGGCGGTCAAAAACAACGAGCCACAGAAATCGGCTATCGCTCAGCACCTGCTGGAGGAAGGGTCGAATCACTGGATTGAGCTACACAGCCCTCAGATTCTCTCGACAGAACGCCACTACATACCCAGAATGGTGAAAGAAGCAATTGAAATTAAAAAATACAAGAACTTCAACCGGGAAGATGGGTTTCAACTGTCGAGTGTCTGGCATCCAGTGATTCGAATGTTCACAAGACCTACAATTTCAAAACCCGTGCGAGTCGATTCAGTGAGTGTTGTATGTCAAAAACGCGATCGAGTACAGTGCGAGAACGCGGACAGTGGTAGGGACGACGCGCGTCATAAACGAGTGCGGAAGAGGGTAGACAGATACGGTCTGCCCAATAACAACTAGCTCGGCGGTCGTCAGTACACCGTGATCATGGCGCTTGTAACAGCGCCGAAATATCGGTTACCAAATACCAATCATAAACATGGTAAATATCCCGGTGAGTGTTATACTATTAATGTTAATGACCATGTAAATCTCAAATCAGTAATCCTCTATCATTAAATTAATAATGCAATTATATTCTTATAATTTAAATCTCGATAGATTATTTTACATTAATATTTTAGTTATAAATCTAAATTTAAGCGGAGTGTTAAAATTCGACGACTTAGCAGGATTAAATGAATTTGATTTACACTACAAATTAAGACGGTTACGGAGTTTTCTTAGGAATTAAAATTGTATCTAGTATCTGGGTAGAAAATAACTATCAATATTTTCCCATAGGATTGATCCTGTCTACTAAGTGTTTTAAATAATAAAATGAATTGTTATGTTATCATTATGTATTTCAGTAATTTAGTTAGTATGTACGTTGTATTGTAAGTGTAATCTGATACACGAAGCTACTGCCAATAATTCATGTTCTGCACATTTCAATCTATTTACTTTATGATTTGTTCTTCCTTCTGTCATCCGATGTGCCATCGAATTTGGTTCAACAAATTCTTCTGCGGTATCGTTCATACTAAAACGTCCATCTCATCAAATTGTATGAAGTTTTAATTGTAAATATAAATCAAATTGTTTTATATATTTAGAGAATAAATTACTGTCATTGAATATTTGTTTTACCTAAAGCCCTTAATATAGAAGATCAAACGAACTTCTTAAAGTGAAGTTCGATCATTATTATATTTCGTCGCTTCATTCTTCAGATACAATTTACAAGGTAGAACTTTTAGCCAACAGGCATTATTCGCACGTTTAGAGAATCGATTCATGAATCGATGCATTTTTTTAATACCATCACTTTTTGTTCAATGTGTGTCACCTCTTTCATGTTTAGAGATATCATTTTACTAAAAGTTTTTTTTGTCTAACTTTGTATCTTCGAATGAAGCTACTCATATATAATGATCGAATTCACTTCAAGAAGTTCGTTTAGCACGACAATTGGACTTCTCCTCGCCTGATGCGATAATAAATGCTACAAAAATTCATTCAAATATTTGGGCGGAGTCATCAAAATTCAATGTTTAAAAATGGTTGATAAATCATTCATTGTTTCCAACCATTCGTAAGAATGTTAGTAGATGGCACCACCGTCGCCCTTAAAGACGGATATAAAGAAAAGGAAAATTTATAATGAATCAGGTGTGGCTCAATAGCTCAGTTGGAATAGCATTCCCCCTGTAAGGGAAAGGTCGTGAGTTCAAGTCTCACTTGAGCATTTTATTTTTTCCGATGTTTTGCGAACTTAAAAGTTAGCATAATAAATGCTACAAAAATTCATTCAAATATTTGGGCGGAGCCATTAAAATTCAATGTTTAAAAATGGTTGATAAATCATTCATTGTTTCCAACAATTAGAACCAAGCCGAAATTCTTAATATTCCCTCTAACCCCTCCAACTAAGCTAAATAGCTTGTGCTAGGAGTGGGTTCACGTCGGTAGTTTAATGGCCAGGATCGAACCCGGGACCTCTCGATCGTAAGGCCGACTCCTTAACCGCTAAGCTACCGACGCCGACGACGACGACGACGACGACGACATTCGTAAGAATGTTGGTAGATGGCACCACCGTCGCCTTTAAAGACGGATATAAAGAAAAGGAAAATTTGAAATGATTCAGGTGTGGCTCAATAGCTCAGTTGGAAGAGCATTCCCCCTGTAAGGGAAAGGTCGTGAGTTCAAGTCTCACTTGAGCATTTAATTTTTCCGATGTTTTTCGAACTTAAAAGTTAGCATAATAAATGCTATAAAAAAATCATTCAGTTACTAAAGTAATTAGTTATTCATGTTAAGTACGTAGTAACAGCCTTTGTGAGGATACACAATCCATCTCCCGGCATTTCTTGCAAAAAAATCAGTTACTATGTTTTGAATTTATACAGCCGATACGTCAAATTTGACTGTTGTGATCTATCTTTAACTGTAAGTATGTTATTGGGAACGGGCGTTAGATAGAACGTCAACAGGCACTTGCAGTAGTAAATAACATTCCAAGACTTTGTTTCCGTGACTATTTATAACGCGACCCTATTCCAACCCAAAGAGCGTGTAATGAAGAGTAAATCGTATGTTTGAAATAAACATTTTATATATTAATAAATAATAATAAATATAATAAATATAAATATTCCACAACATTCTACACAACGCTATCTAGACCCATGGTAATCTTTTTATAGCTTGTGTTATAGCTATAGTTATAGCTTCTATATTATAAGTGCCCGGTTAATGGCAATAGGCTCGCCACCTATTACATTGGGACCTAAACATAAACTGGCGAAATGTGGGTGCTAGCACCTCTGCCAACCCCTTCGGGGAATATAGACGTGAGTTTATGTTATGTATATTAAGGAATCTAGAATGCTGATAAACATACTTATATACTTTTTTTTGTAAACATATACATATTATACATAGAAACATTATATCCTTACTTTTGGAATTAGAGTCAATCTATTTATATTTTGGGTATCTACTCAAATAAAAAAATATTATAGCACAGCGCTTTAAAGTGCAAACTGACAGTTAGATCCAAAGTTTGCACTTTGGACAATTACACGTAAGGGACTGCCATCTGATCGCCTACATTGAGAGAAAAACCTGCAGGCTCCGACCGCCAATTAGTAGTTCCTAGCTTGCAATGCAGGTGAGGTGATAGGTTTGCTGATCTCTGTGGTAGGTACCGTGGGTACCATGCACTCAAAAAGAAAACAATTGAATGGATGCTATGGAAATCCTGAGGGTAGAGATCCCACGGTGGCAGTGGCGCTCTGAAAAGCTCAGTGGTCCCCCCTCCCGTGGAGGCCTCATCTCACCTCCGGCCTGGACCCACGACCCACAGTCGGCGTAAGATTTTAGTTGCTTCGAGTCCGACATAACCACCCCTTCCGGCTCCGGTAGTGGAGGGGATACGATACGAGGGGATTTCCACTCGAAAAAAAAAAGAGGGTAGAGATCAATAATCTCCTTTTACCGAGGACCTTTTCACATAAATATTCTGTGTATCTACCTGTGTCGTAAGTATGTACCTCTTAATAGGGTAGTGAGTTATACAAGTCTACAGAGCCTTTCGACTGACGAAAATTTCATAAACAATATATCAATAAACTCAAACAAAACTCAGTTTGATAATATGACCTTTACGGCCGGCGGCGGCGGCGCGTCGTGCGATTATCTAAATATATCTACATGGAGATGCAGGTAAAAATTCTGCAAGAGGCGTCACACATGTCAATCTAGGTAATAACATTATGTACTTATACATAATTATAAAGCATAGATAAATATATTTATTTATTTATTTATTTATTTATTTTAAACTTTATGCACATAAGTTTGTACAAAGGCGGACTTAATGCCAAAGGCATTATCTAACAGTCAACCTTAGGGTGATGCAGAGATACTTTGAGGTAGGTGCAGACAGAAGATTAACTATTTAGTTTAATGTAATAATACATACAATAAACATACACACTATAATACATAATAATCCATACATATACAATTACCTACATATATACCTATTCCTATACTTACACTTTACATAAATATATATAATACATACCTATATAATATACTACTACTTACACCATATTTATATAACATAATGTTGAAATATAACATTGTACCCACTATTTTACCCACTATTGCCACTAGGGATTACTGTAGAGCTGACGTACCTTAGGTATATTTGAAAGTAGCACGGTTGTTAGCCATTCTGATTTCGAGAGGAAGCGCATTACAGAGTCGAATAGCTTGCACGAGGAAAGAAGAATGAACTAGGCTAGAACTATGAGTAGGACAATGGAGAAGACGGTAATCAGCTGATCGCAGATTTTTGTTATGATGTGAACCAAGAAGCTGTACCTGAGATGATAAATAAGTGGGGACATGAGGGGAGCTTAAAATAGTATGTATCATCGTCACCGCCCGCAAGCTGCGTTGCTGACGTATAGACAACCATCCTAACTCTGTACGATATACTGAGACGTGATCATATTTCCTAAGGTTGAAGGTGAATCGAATGCAATTGTTGAGAAGGCGGTCGAGTTTGTTGAGCAGATCTGCATTCAGGTCGAGGTAGCATACATCACCATAGTCCAAGACTGGGAAGATTAGGGTCTGCATGAGCATGTGCCTTAGTTTTAACAGGTAGAAAGTTTTTAAGGCAATACAGACTACGCAACATCCCTGTCACCCTCTGACAGACTTTTGCAACTTGTGATTGCCAGTTCAGGGTGGAGTCGATACTCAATCCCAGGTTTTTAACAGTAGGCGTAACAGGAATAATTCGCCCATTGAAGTCTATTATTGGCAGAGTTTCTTGGTCTACCTTATTTATCATATAGTTACTGCCAATTAAGATGCCCTGGCATTTATCAGGATTGACAAAAAGGCCAAACCTGGCACACCAACTGCCAATAGACCGCAAGTCAGCGTTAACCCTGTCAACAGCCTCCGAAAGATTCTCCGCACGAGCTTGGCTGTACACCTGCAGGTCGTCGGCATACAAGTGATACGCACACTGAAGTTCAGAAGTGATAAGGTTTATGAATATTGAAAATAAAAGAGGAGAAAGAATACCGCCTTGTGGAACGCCAGAAGCGAGATCGCACCAACCAGACGTAATCTCGTCCGCGCAAACCGACTGCTGACATCCACGAAGATATGAAGAGAACCACTCCAGCTCATCGGCTGAGATCCCAAGATGGGATAGTATTTCTAAAAGGATATCATGATTGACGCAATTAAATGCATTGGAGAAATCCACCAACACTAACACTGTGACAAGACCCTTCTCCATTCCGTCCCTGATATCCCCCGTTACTTTAAGGAGTGCGGTTGTAGTGCTGTGTCCCGATCTGAATCCGGATTGCAATGGACTCAGTATCCCGTTGGATTGCACATAATTGGACAGCTGACGATGTACACAGGCTTCCAACACCTTGGATAGGAAAGGGAGGATGGAAATAGGACGAAAATGATTAGGAAGTGAGGGATTGGAGATTTTAGGAAGTGGGCGTACATAGGCTTTACGCCACAGGTCTGGGAATTGACCAGAATCAAGCGAAAAGTTGACAATGTGTGAAATAGCGGGAAGGAGTTGGTCTATAATTGTTGTGATCATACGGCGACTGATGTTATCGCAGCCGACTGCTTTGGATTTAATTGCGAAAATCGTCTTTCTGATTTCCTCCGATGTGACTGGAGTGAATTGAAAAAGTGCGTGGTTGGGTCTGGGCAGTCCGGCTATTGAGTCAACCGACCGTACTAGTATTAATTAGTAGATAAATATACTACTAATTAATACTAGTACTTACTACTACTACGTAATATAGTAAATACTAGAGATGCGCCGAGTAACACTTTTGCGAAAATAAGTACCGAGTACGACGGTTGGTTAGTTTGACTGCAATGCTTCGATATCGCCTCTGGGTTAGCTTCACAGAAAATATCGAAGTTCAGCCAAATCCGCAGTTACACTGGTAAAAGCGGACCCCTGACTACAAGTAAAAAATCTTTGAATGCGATTGGGATTAACGCAATGATGAAGAAGAAGGTTCACGACGGTCGAGAGGCCGGCGGCGTTTTACGACGAGATTGTAGAAGTTTAATCAAAAGTGAAATGTACTTTATGCAATTCTATAATTTCCCGTAGTGGTGTTGGACGAAAGGCTTCTATGACGGCAATGTTAAACCACATTAAAATAAAACGCACAGAAAAGTTTAAAGATTTGGAAAATGAAACTTTGTGGGAAAATATCTCAAAATCTTGAGCCAGTAGCATCAACTTCGTCGTTACAATCGAATGCAATGAAAATACTGCAAACCCTTTTCGAGTCATTTACTTAAATAAATACTTTAAAATTTGGATTTTTGACTAACACTGTTATTTTACTTATATTTAATACTTACATATATTGCTTTTCTTAAACAAATACTCTGTATATATCTCAAATAACTTGGTTTGAATACTCGGAATTCAAACCGAGTTATTCGGCCGAGTACCGAGTATCAAAAAACCCACCGAGAGTACGCCGAGTACCGAGTATCAACCGAGTACTCGGCCCATCTCTAGTAAATACTATGTAAATAAATACTAAATAGGTAATATAGTACTACTAAGTAATAAAGTAACATAGTAGTAGTAATAGAGAGAGAAAAAAAAGATTAATACTAGAGAAATATTACTGTTATAAACCAACCTGCCTATATTTGGGGATGAATGGATGTTTGATACTGTTTAACTGGAGATTGATGGCGCTTGGTGGAATCTGCTACACATATTGAATAACACACTTGTACTTTTCCACTGACTTTAATTTATTAATTTTCAATAAATTAAACTCAGTGGATGTTTGATACTTACCGCTGAACGGATTCCCATCAAAGAACCATTGCACGGATCTGGATAAATTTTGACGCTGTGATAGATTCTAGTTAAGTAGGTAGGTACCTACTTATAAGCTACCATAATCCCGGGATACAGCTACCATCGTCGTTTGCGGGGATGGGATATTATATTTAATGCGGGTGAAACCGCTAGTCACAATTATTACATAAGTAAGTGCATTAAAAAAGCATATATCCAAATTAAGTGTTAAGTACCTATATATTTTTATATATTTTTTTATATTTTGTTTCTAGGTCGGTACAGTCAGCGTTAGAATTATCTTGACCTACAGTCTCAAAATGACCTTGAAACTAAGATTTAACACCTTAGTTTTAATCATTTTGAGCAAACAAACCTTATATTAGTAACAATATAATATATTAATGGTTTTATTGATTTAAATTACATTATTGTCCGAACTAAGGTGTATACCTACCAAATATCACAACAAATAACAACAGGAAGCGGAGGTAACCAAGGATATAAGATCATTTTGAGCACTTTATTCATCAACATAATCAGTCTGTTGCTGATTGTACTCTGTCTTTAAAATACGACCTAAGTATTTGGTAAGTAATCGACACACCTTTCTATAATGACCTTCGGAGACAGACAGGTATGGATGCGTAGGTACCTACTTAAATTAATTAAGTACTTACTGATTTTGCGGATTCATCCTCAAGCTATTGATTTTTCATTTGTTTAATGGGGCTCGATTAGGTAGGACCACTTCACACCATTTTCCGATCCTAATCTCAACAAGAAACTGGACGTTGAAAAATTACCCAGTTTATTGCTTAGTTATAACATTCACGAAGGGGTTGACCTTGAGGAAGGGGTCAGTTCGAGGCTTAAAAGTGGTAACTGAGTGGGTTGGGAGTAGAAGGATATATCTTACATTGTTGCCAGATGAAGCAAAGCGGGCCAGGTCTATCTTAAGTGGGTATTACATCTTCCTGAATTCAGAAATCTAAATTCAGGAAGCTATTTAGGAAAAAGAATTCAGTCACCGAAGGTCGCGATTACACGTTCACTAATTTAGGATCCTAAATCATTTTTGAAGGACGAGCGGCAAGGGACGGACGTGTCGACTGTCGAGTGAATTGCGACAAAATGCCCTCAATACTATAAAAAAAAACAAAATATTGATATTGCCATAACCCTTGCGGTTAGCTTAACGACGAACGAATTTTTTCTTTCATAATCAATTTGAATAATTAGCATACCTACTACATGCTGTAAAATTTCATTCAATCATTTGGGCGGAGTAATCAAAATCTCGACGGCAGGCGCGCGGCGACTGAGCGTCCTGAATTTAGAAAACGTAATTACACTCATCCGATTTAGCCATTTAGGACGTCGGAAACCATTCTTTTCCTAAATAGCTTCCTAATTAGGAAGCTTTGCTTCCTAAATGCAATTACACTGTTCTAAATTCAGAATTTTCTAAATTCAGGTTTCTGAATTTAGGAAGATGTAATACCCCTTTTAGGATGAGATCATATTGACATTATATCTAAACTGTACCAGACGTGTAAAGATAGAGTGTACTGTGATGATATTTTCTATAGTCTTTACACGTATGACTGTACCTAGGTAAGTACCTACAGTCAGTGTAAATATCTTGACGACGAAGTTTCAAAATGATCTTAAAACTCTCGTATTAAGAGCAAAACAAACTGTTTTATTGATTTATATTGTATTATTGTCCGAAATAAAGATGTGTACAAAATATCAGAACATTCGGTCAACTGGAAGGGGGTCAAATTACGAAATTAAGATCATTTTGAGTACTTTGTTCGTCAACATCTTTCTGACGCTGACTGTACCTAGCCGTTTCGATAATTTCACCAACTTCTAAGGAGTAGAGCAAATACGTATAAATTTCACACTACTTGCCCCATTTTTTTACTATTGGAGATACCTATACAGTTTTTTGCTCTACCTACTGAAAATCATGTAATTTCAAACTTTACTACCTTCTAAGAATGGGGTGATAAGTATTAGTAGATGTGTAACCGTTAACAGTTATAAAATCGAGACGGACCTTACATAACCTTACATAATATTCAAGTAGGTAGCTACCAACTTGAAGCTTTGCCAGCCGCTGAAGCTGCAAAGGGTTTAAGTTAAAAGCACTGTGACCTAAATACTCGGCTGCACTGCAGCACACTGCAACATAGTCACATCTTTTTTTTTTTTTTTCCGTGCGGAAATCCCCTCGGATACCCCCCCTGCCGGAGCCGGAAGGGGAGGTTATGTCGGACTCGAACCGACTAAAACCGCACGCCGACTGTGGGTCTTGGTGCTAGGCCGGAGGTGAGGTTGTCAAAGACATATCCCTCGCACCCCGGCTGACCCAGGGCCATCCCTTACGGTCTGGCCCTCCTCAGGAGGGGGGACAACGGTGTCCCCAACTCGCCCCCGGAATGGGGAGGCGCGCTATTCAGCACGCCGCCGCCGTGGCCTGCTTCTGCTGGGGTGACAGGCGGCTCCACCCATCACCCCCAGGCCCGCGCTCATGGGGGACGGAGGTCAGTCAGTGCCCTCCGACGCCCGAGTTGCCTGCGCGCGCGGGCGGCGCGATCCGCGAGTCTTTCTCGCTCGCGCCGCCTCTCCCGCTCCGCCGTCTCCTTCACGACCATTACCTGCTCGCTGAAGGAGACGCCGGCTGCCCACGCGTCCGCGCAGCGGACCATTGCTGTGAGCAGGGTGGCGAGGGTGAGAACTCTCACTCCCAGGGCTGCCACTAGCTCCCGTCTCGGTTCGGCCCATGCCGGGCACTCGGTGAGCGTGTGCAGCCCCGTGTCCTCGCTCGCGTCGCAGTGATGGCACTCGGACGTTGGCTCCTTTTCGATCCGACACAGATATCTCCCGAAGCACCCGTGCCCGGTGATAATCTGCGTCAGTCGATACGAGAGGCTGCCATGTGGCCTCTCGAGCCATTCCCCCATGATGGGCCGTACCGCCTCTATGACGGCATGCCCTGCGCGTCGTTGCTCAAGTCGTCGCTCCCACTCCGCCACCATGATCCCGTGGAGCCGGGACCTCTCGGCCCGAATGTCTTCGGGCTCGGGATCGTATCCCCGCTCCCGCGCCTCCTTACGGTACCGATACAGTGCCGCAAGGGATCTCGCTTCCAGGATCCACGGTGGCGATCCGGCTAGGAGACTCGCCGCTTCAAAGGATATCGTGCGGTACCCCCTAATGGCCCTGCAGGCCATCGTCTGCTGCGGCGCATGCAGCAGTTGCACGAACCTGGCCCGCAGGGCGTCCGCCCACACGGGGCAACCGTACAGGGCCATGGACCGCACGACGCCCGCGTAGAGTCTCCTGCAGGAGTCCTCTGGGCCCCTCAAGTTGGGCAGCAGCCGCATCAGCGCGTTAGCTGACACCAACAGTTTGGGGCGCAGACTTCGGAAGTGTTCTCCGAAGTCCCACCGACCGTCGAGTACGAGCCCCAGGTATTTCAACCGGGGCTTGATGTCGATGGGAGTACCTCCTACTGTCAAGCTGGATCCCGGGGGTGGCCTGCGCCGAGGACCATGAAAGAACAGGGCCTCGGATTTGTGCAGAGCCACCTCGAGACCCAGCCGCCGGATCCGATCCACGACTTGAGCAACAGCGGTCGTGGCCCTCTGGGTCGCCTCGCGGTGTGTAGCGCCACTCACCGTCACTAGCGTGTCGTCCGCGTAGCACGTGACGGTGGCACCGAACGCGAGCTCACCGCGAAGCACCCAGTCGTATCCGATGTTCCACAGGAGCGGCCCCAGGACCGATCCCTGTGGGACACCGCACGACATCTCACGCCTACCGACGCCGGTCGCACTTGGGTAGATGACGGCCCTCTCCGTCAGGTACGCCCCGACTATGCGGCGGAGGTAGAGAGGCACATCGTGGTACACGAGCGCCTCCCTGATGCAACTCCAGGGCAAGGTGTTGAACGCGTTGGAGATGTCCAAGGACACCGCCAACATCACCTCGCCCCGGGCAACCGCATCCTCCGCCAGAGTCCTCACGCGCATGATGGCATCCACAGTGGAACGCCACCGGCGGAAGCCGTACTGCGTGTCCGCTAGGTCCGGCCCCACTCTAGAGAGGTGCTCAACACTATGGGCCGGTACCCGGACGGCTCGTCCGCCGGGCGTCCGTCTTTGCGGATGAGGACCAGTTTCCCCGTCTTCCACATCTTCGGAAACTGGCCCCGCTCCAAGCACGCGCTGAGGAACCCTCGCAGTCGGGGTTCGAGACCGTCTTCTCCTAGAGCTAGGACCCACGCACGGCCTGGAATGCCGTCGGGTCCCGGGGCGGTGTTCTTCTTGGCTCTGAGCCGTCGCACCGCCAGCTCTAGTTCTACCCAAGTGACCTCGGGCACGTCGTCGTCAATAACCACGCCAGGCGCATCAGGCGACCGAGGTGGCGGAGTCATCTGCGGCGGAACGTGTTCCGCCCGCGCCGGGAACAGGGATGCCACCACTCCTCCAAGCAGAGCCGGCTCGAGAACCTGGGTCAGGGGAGGGGCCCGGGGGCGCAGCTTTCCTCTTACCAAGCGGTAAGGCCGCCCCCATGGGTCCCGCTCCAGGGTCTCCAGCAGCTCCTTGTAGGAAGCTGCCTTGGACCGCTTGATCTCCGCTCGGAGGGCATTCCTGGTTTCCCTGTATCCCTCTTGTAACTCCGCCACTAGGGGATCTGTGTCTGCGGGGCGGCTACGCCTCCTACGGAGCCTGGCCCACCGGCGGTGCGCGATCACGCAGGCTTGACGCAGCCTCGCGATCTCCGCAGTCCACCAGTAGACCCGGCGCCTCGGACTATAGGCTGGAGCCCTAGACATACCCGCATCGCAAACAACAGTCATGGCCTCCCGGAACCACGCCGCCTCGTCATCAATGTCGTCAGGCCTGTCCGGCACCATGGCCCAGGCCTGCACGGAGGCGGCTTCCAGGAGAGCATCCCTATTCAGTCCCCTAAGCACCCAGCGCGGCTCGCGTGGGGCCGGTGTGGCCAGCGCATCACTCTCGGGAGGGGAGACATCAAACCGAACGTATCGGTGATCCGCTAGTGTCTCCACCTCCACGACGACACGCCAGTCCCGCACACGTTGCGACAGCGAAGCGCTCGCGAACGAGAGATCTACGATCGAACTCGCTTCGCGCTCCGCCGCCCAGCAACATAGTCACATCTACCTTTAAGTCCTCTAACATTATTTATTGGTAGGTACGACATAATCACATTTTTTACATATCTCCCTACAAATCTTTTACCGAAGGTATGTATCTACCTGATTAGGTAACGTCAACGTAGTTCAAGAGGTCTCAGGTATGAATCCTGGTTATTAATGGCTCCACTAACCCTAATTTGTACTTTGGAGTACGGGAACTGCTGTCTCGCTCATTTTCTTGATTATACTTATCTCGGCTTTTACGGGAGCGACTGTTGGTTCGACCTCTCAACGGCAAAACTGCACCGGATCCTCGTCTAACAATCAGTAGGTATATTATGGGGAATGTAGATAATTTTGAACTGACCTATGGTTTGGCTTATAAGATTATAGAACTAGAACTATATTATATTATCTGTGCCTACATGCATAGACTCTTCTTAAGAAAATAAACTCGGCTTTTAACAGCTAGTATTGGCTAGTCGCTACAGTTAGCGCCATCTGTGCGTACATGTGAAACTGTACCTTACAATAGTAATTTAACTTTTAACTTTATACAACAGATGGCGCACACGCACTTCTGAATATTCGTATATAAATAAATAATAAAAAAATAGTATGTTAAAAACTGCTTAGTTATGTAAGTAGATAAATTGCTATAAGATTATGTTACTTAAAAAATCCTTATATATGTTTGTAAATAAGCTTCTTGTTTTGTAGCCAACAGCGGCATCGGCCTAATTGTTGTTTAAAAAAAATCAGTGACAGTAAACGTCAGTAAACGTCATTCATAATTCATTGCCCAAGTCGGTCGTTGAATTAAGTTATTTTGGTGCGTGTTTTTAATTATTCAGCGTAAATGGAATTGAGGATCCTAGTTTTTAAAAGGGACCGTTGAAGTGTGGTTTTAGTGTTTAAAACTTGTGCTAAAGTGCTGTTAGGTGACATCGATGGCATCTACACCAAAACAAGTGAACGGGAAACCGTCGAATAGTAACGGCTCCTTGGGAAAGCGAAAGAAATCTCGTGGGAGCCGAGGCTCTTATCTATCTAAATGGTTAGATAAGACTATGCACCACATCCAGGACTCGACGCCAAGTATGGATACTTATGATACCTATGTAAATCCAAGTGCGAACTGGCCTATGGGTAGTTCGCAGTTCGCGCCTGGGTTTGATCCTTATAGACATACGTATCAATGTGCATCGGAGCCAATGTCACTGCCCACGCTGTCTACTTACTGCAACCCACCTATGATGCCTTTCTATGGTCCTGATTATCGATACGTGCCGAGTGTGAATAAGAGTATCCAAGTCCAGAGGCCGAGACTACGTCGGCGCAGTGAAAACAAGGCTGAGGAAGTCACCAGCACTCCAAGAGGCACTCCTACAATGTCTCACCCAACAAATTACCTTCAACCAAAAAACTTGTCCGATAGTCAAGACTTTCAAAGTTTACCTCCTATTGTGACCTCAGCTGGTGACACAAATTCTAACAGTGACATAAACACTAATGATAAAGATGAAGGGAACGCAAGAAGGTTCAGTGATCCGTGTGTTAGAGGCCTGCCGGATGTCGCTAGACCTGCTAATGGTGATGTGGAGTCAGGATCTGAAGCCAGTTCTGATATGTCTGGGAGTCAGGTTGGCAGTAGACTGTTGACTTGTCTATTGGATCAAATATCTGCGCTTAAAATGGCAAATGAAAGACTGAGTAAAGACTTAATGGATACCAAAAGTAAGTTATGATGTTAGATACTTTTTAATTATTGATATTATTGGATGTGAATGAAAGCTTTAATTATAGTAGAGGAAGATCGCGAGGTATGCATTGTTTACTCATTTGTAATCCATACAAACATTATAAATGTGAAAAAAACTCTGTCTGTCTGTTTGTCTGTTTGTTACAATTTCACTCCTAAACCATGAACCGATTTTGATCAACATTGGTATAGGGGTAGATTGGACCTTAAGAGGGGACATAGGCTATGTTTGGTCGCGATAACCGACATCCATGCGTGCAGAGCCACGGGCAAAAGCTAGTAAACCAATATAGGTATTATAAATTGTTTGGAAGTATTGTCTGAACAAGGTAGGCTGGCTTATTATTTCACTATTGGGCACCGGATGACCGGACCAATGATCCACCTGCAACTTCGGTAGACTGGCTTGGTTCTAAAGGACTTGGTGGGGGCACATTCACTCACTGCTTGATAATATTTATTTGGAAAAGTGCAATATTCTTAGAATAGGTATAAGTTACATATAAAAACAAATTCATAATGCTAGTTGATATTATTGAGGAAAATGCAAAAACTTAGCAGTTGCTCACAAATTGTTGATAAATTTTCAAAAATAATTCCATCATTTTTTAAATTAAATTACATTTGAATTTAATCTTAACTGTGGACAGTTAAGATTAAAACAAAACAATTTAATTATAATAAGTCCCCAGTCCGCAGTTCAAGTCTCACTTGAGCATTTCATTTTTCCTGGTACATTCGAGTAATTATAATAAGTTTTGAATATGATATTATTCTAGCTTTTGCTAGCGGCTCCGCCCGCGTGGATGTCGGTTATCGCGACCAAACAAAGCTTATGTCCTTTCTCATGGTCTAATCTACCCCTATTCCAAATTTGATCAAAATCGGTTCATTGGTTTAGGCGTGAAAGCGTAACATACAGAGACAGAGTTACTTTCGCATTTATAATATTAGT
Source organism: Eilema sororculum (assembly GCA_914829495.1). NCBI lineage: Eukaryota > Metazoa > Arthropoda > Insecta > Lepidoptera > Erebidae > Eilema > Eilema sororculum. Next base: position 8,174,741 of record OU618553.1, on the reverse strand, counting down.
ATGGATTATATTTGTCATTTTAGAATTGACAAAATATAATGTATTCACTTGCATTGCATATTTTTTTTGGCATAACAACCCACTGCAACATGTAAGGTCATCCTTTCAAATGAGAACACCTACCAATAGTCACCCACACACCGAACTATGTGAGTCAAGGATTTACTACAAAATATGTATAAAATATTATTGTTTGTACTATAAATGAGAGATTGGTGCTTGGGTGTGTGTCGGTAGTCGCAATAAAACTTAGCTTTCTCTTCTCAAAGTCCCAGCTATCTCTACACCAAATTTTGTCAAAAGCGGTTTAGTGGTTTAAGCGTAACAGACAGACAAAGTTACTTTCGTATTTATAATTTTAGTATGGATGTCTCGTGTTATGACTCATGTTATGATGAATGAGCCCAGGTGTGGAATATTGTGGCTTTGTGGAATTGTTTCCTGCTCAGTTCAAGTATTTATATGCCTTGACATAAAATAGCTTTTTTTCAGATTCTATCATCAGGTAATTGAAGTTTCGGCTACTTCTTAGCAGCCAGGTGCTTACTATTTTATACTTTGATGGATTGATATTTAATTATGACTTAAAAGATGGTGATTTATTTGAATGAGCAAACCCCCAGCAGTGTCATATTTGTATGCATCTCTATTTGCATTGGTTTAAATATGTGTATGATATGCACCTATTATATTAACAAAAAATGTGTGTAATATATGTCTATACAGTTTATTTACCCATTCCATGTTCGGATTTCGGCTGCTATACAATTTAGATGCCAAATTCGTCTACTGATTTCAGTTGCTATACAATTCAGATGCCAATTTCATCTTCTGATTTCGGCTACTATAAAATTTAGATGTCAATTTCGTCTTCTGATTTCGGCTGCTATACAATTTAGATGCGAATTTTATGTTAAGATATCGGCTGGCAATTGAGATGCCAATTTCGTTTTCCGATTTCGGCTGCTATACAACTTAGATGCTATACAACTTAGATGCTAATTTCGTGTTCTGATTTCGGCTGCTTAATTAAGATGCCAATATCTACTTCCGATTTCGTCTGCTATACAATTTAGATGCCAATGTCGTCTTCCGATTTCGGCTGCTATACAATTTATGTCAATTTCGGTTCCCGATTTTAGCTGCTATACAATTTAGATGCCAATATCGACTCCCGATTTTAGCTGCTATGCAATTTAGTTGCCAATAATTTTACTCCCGATTTCACGGCTACAATTTCAGCTGCCAGTTTCATCCTCATAGTGGTAATTAAGATAATATTAAGTCAATTACTTTACAAATTCTAGTGCCTGACCTTTAAGAATTCACCTTGACAATGCTTTTCAAATATTTGACGGCCTCTGGCGTGGCGGTAGTACATTCGACTGCTACGTCGGGTTACGCAGGTTCGATTCCCCTCAGTGCAAATATTTGCATGAATTTTTCATTTGCATTATCCATGCTTGATCCCGATTGTCAAAAAAGTTCAACCACTGGTCAAATTTAAATACTTCGGTATTGCCAATGGGTTGTGGATGGTCGGGTAGAAATCACCTCTCGAAATATATCAAAAATTAGGCGCGTGCGTCGCAGTTAGACTGAAAAAACCCTAGCTGAGTTGCTAAAATCTGTTGAACTGATAGCTTAGCGCCTTGAAAATGATCACCCATCTTAAGTTTGACCTGGCTAGTATCTCTTAACTTTGCAATACACTTGAGCCGCAGTATAAATTGCTTAGTGTACTTATATTATTATATTCACGCCGGTTTATCCTTAATAGTATGTACGCAGAGGTGTATTAACACCCACATTTCGCCAACTGTGATGAGCGAGCCTATTGCCGTAAAGTGGGCACAACAGTATAAATTATCCAAAAAAAATGGTTGCGAATATGAACAGTTATCAGAATGCGTTGTACTCATAGTGATTACTATGCGTGTAAAGTAAAGCCAACGAGACGAGAGAAAAAAGGTAAACAAAGCGACAATTACTGAGTTACGTTGCGATAACTAGCGATTATTTTCTCTGTCCTTGTCGCACATATCACACGTACGCGACAATTGCCGAGTGACAGCTGTCGTTGCGTGTTTCGTAGTACAGGAAAGCTGTCAGTACACCGGTTCTAAACTGTCAGATCTGCCATCTTATGAGCGATTTCATTCCTGTCTGGAACGCACTTGAAGTGTACGTAATCATTTTCAAATAAAAAAGTTTGGAACCGCTGAAACATTGTTTACCTTTTTTCTCTCGCTTCGTTGGCTTTACTATTGACTATTGACTATTTAATATTGACTGATGTTTTCCTCAACCCTGCGATTACAACCGTCGTTCTGTTTACAGTCGAAATGGAGAATTTAAGACAACACAACGCCATACTGAAGGGGTCCAGTTCGAGTATCGGAGCCACGCCTAATCACTCGCTCAATGATAATGGTAAGCTTTCACCTAAGGTTATCGTTAACTGGCACTGACAAACTTAAGCTGAAGCCAATAAGCGAGCATAATTTTTTGAGTTGTAAGTTTTATCATTTCTGCTGCATTCAGTTTCATAGAAAAATCCTTTCATAGACATGTTCGACACGGTGACGCCAAATGAGTTGTCTGCAAACTCAGACTAAATACTCGTTTGGTTTCAGGCTTATGGGAGGATAGGTTTTTGATGAAGAAATGAAATAAATTAAGTGGTCCACAATCAGCAGATATCGAGGTGAATCGTTATTTTGTCTGGCCTCCGCTCTATCTGATAGGAATCCATTATTCTCATAGCGGTTCTTCAGTAGGCGTCCAAAGTATGCACTTAAAAGTGCCAGTGCCAGCTTTTTTTTAAATTGGTATGTTGAAGTTTCTGGAGCCGGCTGCGGTTTGACTTATTAATACCGATAGGAAAGCCTGTGCCGGGACTTGTCCGTTTTTAGCAGGTGTATCGACTTGCGGATGTGTGGACATTTATGATCCGAAGATTGAAATGGAAATTTGCATTCTTGTGAGTTGTGCGTCTGTTCGGGTAGAAATTTTGTAACTATATCTGTCGTGGACTCGGATCTTGTGACTTGTCCATCCACAGTTATAAATAAACATCCAGGTGATTCTAGATTTTTCTATTGTGATTATAGAATCACAATAGAAAAATCTAGACGAATGTACGAAGCCAGAACGGAGTTTAAAAAACACAAAATTTATAAACTAATTTCAGTGTAGTTTAGAGAGATATAGGATAACGCAATATTTAAGACGAAAATTAATTAATTAATCAAAAAATATTTTTGATGTAACTAAGAATTTAATAAAAAAAAAATAAATAATAATATACAATTTCTGACGATTCTAGCTCGATAAACGCAGGTGAACGCCCCACAGTTTTTTGTTAGGATTATGTGGGACTGAAATTTTGATATATTAGATGTGCCCACGACTTCCCCTGTGGATTCAGACCAGGCTAGCATGTTATTAGTCTTTAAATAAATGTTATTCTTTTTTACCTAATTGTAATTAAGTAATTGTACTTAATTATGATAATTTACTGTTAACTAATAAAAAAACATTGTGTGCCCAAATTGGCAGAACATAACGTACACTCACGTCACATTAAATGTTAGTATTTTTTATATATATTCCTAGGTACAGTCAACGACAGAACTTAAAAAAATAAAATATAAAACTATAAAATTGATGTCCTAGAAGTTTTATATTCCACTACGCGTCAGTATTACTTAGGTGTTATTGTATTGTTTTTTTAATTATTTTTTTTAAGTCTAAGAGCTAAATTTGAAGCGGAAATAAGCAGCTAAAATCGGCAACCAAATTGTAGCGTGTAACTTTTGACCGCCAAATGCCAATTTCAGCCTTATGAGCTAAAATCATAACTTAGAATTTGTTCAGCTATTATTGTTATTGACTGTAGGTACATGTTATTCTGCAATCAATTTATTGATTGCCGGCATTGCCGAATTGATTAATTAATGGATGTCAGTTATTGCGAAAGTGACTGTAGTCGTAAGCATTAGGTGCGTGTCGTGAAAAAACCCATTTTAGTTGGTTGGCAACACCTTTTAGTAGTTTTCAAGTTATTAGTGAAAAACATACTGTATATTTTTAACTCGCTTTTGTGTGTTTGTAAGTTTGTGTGTAACAGAATCTTTGAAGTCGGGTTTGGAACACTTCCAAACGTTGAATCGAATTGAAATTTTGCACACTTACTAAGTACAATACTAGTACAATACTAAGTACCTCGAGGTCCAGTAAGAAGGCAACGGCCAGGGCTAAGTTTGAGTTCATCGGCAGAATTGGTGAGCGGCTTGCGCGGTTCCCATCCGGTAGTCGCGCACTTTGGTCGCTCGCCAAAGCTGCCGAGGGAAACTTCGTCCATTCCTGTCTTCCGCCGCTATTAAAACCCGACGGTAGTCTGGCCCATGGCGCCAAGGAGAAAGCCGATCTCTTAGGTAACCTCTTTGCGTCAAACTCGAGTATGAACGATGGGAATGCTGAACCACCTAGTATACCCTGGTGTGGAACTTCAATGGGTGAAGTAAAAATCACCCAGCGGAGGGTTCGGCGAGAACTAAAGTCCCTAGATGTTCGAAAGTCGAGTGGGCCGGATGGCATACCGGCAATGGTGCTTAAGTACTGTGCTCCAGAGTTGTGCCTTGTTCTTACACGACTCTTCGCGCTCTCATTCTCCACTGGACGAGTTCCAGCTTCGTGGAAGACCGCATACGTGCATCCTGTGCCTAAGAAAGGCGACAGGACAGACCCGTCCAACTACAGGCCCATCGCTATAACCTCCCTTCTCTCGAAGGTTATGGAGCGTGTCATTAACACACAGCTCCTGGGATACCTTGAGGGTAACGATCTTCTGAGCGACCGACAGTACGGCTTCCACCAGCGTCGCTCGACCGGTGACCTTCTTGTGTATCTCACAAACCGTTGGGCGCAAGCCATCGAGAGCCAAGGTGAGGCACTAGCGGTCAGCCTAGATATAGCGAAGGCCTTCGATCGGGTATGGCACAGAGGTCTTCTTGCGAAGCTACCATCTTATGGACTCCCTGAGGGGCTGTGTAACTGGATTTCCAGCTTTTTGTCCAACAGAAGCATCCAAGCCGTCGTGGACGGCAGTCGCTCGGACCGCATGGACATAAACGTTGGTGTCCCACAAAGTTCCGTGTTGTCTCCGACCCTGTTTCTGCTGCATATTAATGACATGCTGTCGGATGACTCCATTCATTGCTATGCGGACGACAGTACTGGAGACGCACGTTACACAGGCCGTGCAAACATCCCCCAGTCCGAGGTGGAGGGGAGTCGCGAACAACTTGTGTCAGAAATCGAGACTACTCTCTTGGGAGTATCCGATTGGGGTCGACTAAATCTGGTCCAGTTCAACCCCACCAAGACACAAGTATGTGTATTCACCGCTAAGAAAACCCCATTTATTGTAGCGCCACAATTCCTGGGCACACAGCTTACCATTGCCCCGAGTATCGGGATCCTAGGCGTCGACATTTCAAGTGACGTCCAGTACCGCAGTCATTTAGAGGACAAGGTCAAGCTGGCAACAAAGAAACTTGGAGTTCTTAACAGGGCGAAGCAGTACGGGGCAGCGACTCCTTCTTTATAAGGCACAGGTTCGGCCCCACATGGAGTACTGCTGTCATCTTTTTGCCGGAGCGCCCGCACGCCAGCTTAACCCTTTCGACTCGGTGCAAAGACGTGCGTTGAGGCTCGTCGACAGTCCCATACTCGCAGGCGATGTGGAACCTCTCAGCCTCAGAAGGGATTTTGCCTCACTGTGTGTTTTCTACCGCCTATATAATGGTTTGTGCTCAGATGAATTATTTGACATGATGCCCACAGCTACATTCTATCTTCGCACCGCTCGCCATAGACAGGGAATTCATCCCCACACATTGCATCCGAATACGGTGCGTACCGTGCGGTATGAAAGGAACTTCATCCCACGTACGCTCAAGCTGTGGAATGAACTCCCTACCATGGTTTTCCCAAGCGACTACAATATGGGGTTCTTCAAGAGGGGCATTAGAAGGTTTAACCACTTTCCATCAGGTGGGCCGTGTGCTTGTCAGCCACCTAAGTGGTATAAAAAAAAAGTACAATACTATACAAAAAATTATAAAAAGAAACTAATAAAATAAATTGATATTTTCAAAAAACTAAAAATGCACATTTTAGTTACTTACTTTTTTTAACAATAATTTGTTATAAGTAATTTGCTGTCTTCATTGCTAATTTTTTTTTTCACCTCTACCAATATTATTAAATCCATTCAAAGAATCCTACAATAGAGAAATTTTCACAAATCTATGAAAATACGCGTGGTGAAAATTAAAACGATTTGGCGGTCACACTGCCGTGAGTGCGAATTTCTTTGCAAAGTGCCTCTGCCAAAACTGAATTGCGAATCTGGCAGTGAACAGTGAATTTAAATATTTGTGAGCTAAATTAATAAAGAGCTTTCGTTTTCTACTCTTATTTTGAAAGAAGTAAGATTTGTTTGTTTGTCACGAATAAACTCTAATACTACTGGACTGATTTCAAAAATTCATCTGACCTAGCGAAGTGGTCTTGAAAATGTAGAACAGCGGGCCCTTGGCGTAAGGCATTAGACTCGAAAGAAACCGGAATCATGGCTAAAATGATAATGATTACTACAGTATCAATGATATCAGAGACAGCACATGTTTTTCCCAAATCTCTCTGTGAGAAGGGTGAGAAATCATGGGGCGATGTTACTGATGTTAGTCGTTTATAGCCGTTATGGAAATTTAACACACAGAGTACGACCAGGAATACCTCATAAGACTACTTCTGTTCCGGGAATGGCTGGAATTGGTTTCTAGTCCAAATTCTTTCGTCTGGCTGCTTTCAACTTCCAATGGTACCCTCATTTCCGGATGTTATTGTTGAAATTATGTATCAAAAATTTATTGTATCCTAGAAAAATAATTCTTGGGAACAATAACATAACACACAGCTGTTCATACAAAACCAATAAGTAGATTTTCTCGGTGGAAGAATGTCTTAAAGATATGATGAAATCAAAAAAAGATAAAATATCACATTCGCGAATGTAAAATCTATGAAAGTGTTGATAACAATGGCCCACTTATCCCCCGGTATCGACGATCTATTCATTAATCTCCTTTGAAACGTTTGAGGCGCACGCGCATATCAGATAAAACCAAGGCGTCATTCACGCGACCTTGTTGACATATTATAGTGATCGTTTTATTTGCAATTGCTGCCAATGACTTGGTTCTATAGACATAATAGGTTGGTACTTGTTTACAAAAAGGATGGCATATATTATAGGACAGGATATAGGACAGTGACGTCTTAAATACTAATAAAACTTCCTTAGTTACCTTGCTTGACGCTTCAAGCAAGAAACTAGTTGATCTATAGTTTATATTATGGGTTTTTATATCGTGCGAAAAATCCCCACGGATGCCAACCCCCGGAGCCGGTGGAGGTGGTTATGTCGGACTCGAACCGACTAAATCGCACGCCGTCTTTGGGTCTTTGGTTGCCAGAGGTGAGAATGCAGGAAACATATCTCTCGCACCCCGGCAGACCCAGGACCATCTCTTTCGAGATGACCCCGTTCGGGTAGTAGGGACCATAGTGTCCCCATCTAGCCCCGGGTATGGGAAGGCGCACTTTGCGCCGCCGCCGCCGCTGCCTGCTTCTGCTAGGGTGACAGGTGGCTCCACCGATCACCCGCGCTCAGTCTACCCATAGTATAACGCGCGGGCCCGGAGTCTAGTCCGGATCCGACCGTTATGCTATGGGTGTTGAAAGAAAGCGCTTGATTTTTATTCTTTGGTAATACAGACCTAATTATCAGACCTGACTCGGTTATTCTGAAGCGACCGGATTCAGTAATCCAAAATAATTGGATCCGGTCACTTAAGAATACCTGAGAGTACCTATGATTGTAGACAGAAATTATTACCCTTAATAATTAGCTAGGTAATAAAGCAAGTACCTACTGTCTGAATATTTTAACATATTTGCCGATAGAAGACTTAGGTAAACATTGATATTATACTTAACACAATTCAAAAGGTTATCTTGAAATTATAACAACAACGATGTTTGCTAATTAAATTCAAGAATACAAAGTACCTATATTTATCGTTATAAAATATACAAACAAACATATTAAACATATTCCTATCCATAGTATTCCTATGTGGGAAGCTGGCTGGTGCCTAAACTAGAAAGAATACAAACATTATCTACTTGAATCAAGACGAAAATTTTCGCTTCAGACGATTGGCGACAATGTGGAAAGCAAACTACCGTGAACCGTACTGTTTTATCATGCGTGTAGCATACACAATCAGTTGCGACTTGCGAGTATTTATTTATATCTATGTAATACTAGCTTTCCCGTGACTAGACTGGCGTTTAACATATAGATTCTTTACATATATATACAAAGTTCTATAATAAAACGGGAATTCACGCAATCAAGGTATATGGAAGTACCTACCTTTGATTTGCCTGGCACGTTTCGAATAGGTCTTTGTATATTATGGAACGCGAGAGTTTAAAAGATAGTTCTATATTAACACTTTAGAAAGTCTGCACAGAGCTCGTCTGGTATGGTATTAAGACTGCGAGGGATATGTCGATGACAACCTCACCTCCGGCCTAGCACCACGACCCCCAGTCGGCGTGCGGTTTTAGTCCGTTCGAGTCCGACATAACCTCCCCTTCCGGCTCCGGAAGGGGGGGTATCCGAGGGGAATTCCGCACGAAAAAAAATAAAAAAGGTATTAAGACGTGTACTGTCGCATCGCATTCCAGAATCTCTATTATGGTACCTATAGGTTTCCCGGTAAGGGACTGATCACGGTTCATGTACCGTCTGAGTATCCAGATACTCAGACGGTACATGAACCCGTGATCAGTCCCTTCATCACATCAGTCTGGACTCTCACACAAAAACCGTGCCTTGATGTGCAGTTACGGAAATCAGTCCGCCATACTTACCACGTTACGGGTTATCGAGAGAATGGATGCGGCCCTACCTTTTCCTTTGTTTTATCGCTTCTAACTCGGAGAGTATGCTTGAGTAAGCTTCAGTCAGACGAATATACTGCAGAAACAACACGAAAGTGTGGAAAATATCCGCGCTTCACTTATGCAGTAATTGGTGCATTGGATGCATTGATTGCTTCATCCTATTTTACTACTTATATAGTTATTACCATCAGTGGGAAAATCAGCGGAAAAACGCATATTTTCACACACGTTAATAGAAACTAACATAATATTGCGTAAACGGTTCGCGTTTATTGCACGTGTTGGCGTGTCAATTGTGTGCCTACTCACTTTAAGCATAGTAAAACTATTTAATTCTAGTGCAGTGTATGTATGCCATTAGTATGTTATATGTCTACTGTATACCTAATAGCTAACGTAATTATGGCAGTCATTAAACCGAAAGTGATTTAAAAAAAAAATTAAACGGCTTTAGACATTGTCTAGCTCTTTGCCTTTTTATTCATTACAAGTACCTATAGCTACTCACTACCGCAATCGACAATGGAATGATTTCCTTTTCTCACTTGGAATTTTGAGCTATAAATGTGGCTTTCCACATGTCTTTACATGTTTGTCTCACCGCAGCGGCGGCGATTGTAGTAATTTAAAAACGCATCTATGACCGCGTAACATAAAACGCTTATTTCTTACGATTACTATATAAAAATTGAGGCTCTAACTCTAAATTTTATTGAATCTTATAAAGAAATTGACAGTAAATCCTTGATTAGCACATACAGCACTAGTAAGGCCTACGTTAATAATACTTCCTCTTTCAACCTACCGCTCTTGTAATCATAACTCTGTTAACTATCGTACACATACTTCGCAGTAGGAGACTCGCCAAGCTTATATTAGCGAAAGAAAACAGTTATAACTTTAGATGAATTACGTAAATTCTCAGCACAGTGGTGGTAGGATAATGAAGGTTGAATTTCATAAGAAGGGAAGTCAACAACGTTACATACGTGCCGTTTATGCAGCTGTGACCTAGAAATATTGAACCCGTGGCGACACCACATCTAATATTCTGCGTTGTCACTTCACGTAAGTGAGAACAACAGGAGCATGACCAGATTGAGGATCACAAGTGGACAATATTTTCCAAAAAATAAGTGGATAACACTTAAGAACAATTTACTTTTGTTGGCCATCCATGGTGTTTATTTGAGTTTGAGTTTGAGTTACAAATACTTCATCTGAAGTTGGTTTGTTGGACCGCTTTGAAGTTTTTTAGTACCCAGAATCGCAGCTATCGGTTCCTGTGCCTAAAAGTCGAAGACTACCTCTTAAGGGGCCAGATCGTGAAAATCACCGAAAAGAGTGTTACGATCTTTCATATTTAACCTATTTAGATATGATTGATATCAATGATAATTTGTATATATTACATTCAAAGACCAAAAAATATGATATGCTTATATTAAACTCTTAAAACCTAATAGTTGTTACATAATAAACGTCGACAAACCCACAAAATTGAGAAAAAATGCAAAAACATGCCTTCGTATTTTTCAGATTTAGCCCAATAAACCAACGCGAATTGATAAAAAGAAACACTTTTTGAACACTGAAGGAACCAATAAATATTGCATGTACCTTTACAAACAAAGACTTCCTCTTTTAAAGCCCTAAAATCTAGATATGTTTTACATAAATTCTCTATACAGGCTACGTAAAACAGGCTTCCAGTCTTTGAGTAAATTCATACCGAAAATGAGTGATTTTAGCAATGAACCGGTATCTATTTGAAAGTCAAAGACTTCTTGATAGGGAAGAAAAAACTTATTTGATGATACATTTAGTAATCAATCTAAAAAATCACTTCAAATTTACTGAAAAACGCGTAAAATAGTGTCTTTTTTCTGCCATATTTTTTCTCATCGCCCGTCAGTCGCCCACGGGCCTTCGAAGCAGGAGCACGTCTCTTTGGCGCGTGATGACAGTTCATGCATACACAAATAGGCCTACCAAGAAATATGTGAAATGAAAAATGGCGCCACCGTCTTCATTAATCAATTGGACGGCAATAAAATAGTATGCATTTGACAGTGACAACCGTAGTTCCGATTTTAGCCATTTCACATATTCGTTGGTACATTTATAGCATAATGTTTCAGATTTTGAGATACTTGCTATAAGGTTTGAACTGTAAAGTTGGGGATATACCTAGTTAAAATATTTTTTGTAGAAACAATATTTTTAGGTTCCGTTGTAATGAAATTATAATTAGATACTAACTTCATGGTCTACTTTATATGATTGTATAGGTAAGTATATATAGTATGTATATTGTAAAGTAGCTGTTTCCGTACATATTAGTTATAAAAAAAATTTCGTTGGGTCATATTATATTAAACTGAGTGATCTATATGTAGCAGCATCACTAGAGTCGCAGGAGTCACGGGTATCAGCTAGTGCGACCACCAGTAGACCTGGTGCACTGGATTAGAAGCTTTATGCATCGCAATGTCGCAGACACGGGTAATAACCTCAAGAAACCACTACCTCATACCCTAATTGACAAGCCTGTCTGACGCAGGGGCCCAGGCCTTTACGGTGGTTTCTTACGGGCCTTGTAGTATACCAGTGCCGCCGACCTCTCCCGGTCGACTTTTCAGCTTGGTCTGAGAAACCGGTGGACGCATGGGTCGGTGACAGCAGCGACATTTATTTTGTTTTGGCGTCACGTGTGAAGATCGCATCCTCGGCAGCCTTCGTGTCCGTGACATAGCAAATAAAATGCAAGAGAGCCGCCATCGTTGGTACGATCACGTCAATCTGCGTCTGATCGATAAGGAGCGAACGTCCGAGTGCCATCACTGCGACGCGAGTGACGTAACGGGACTGCACACGCTCACCGAGTGTCCGGCGAGGCGGGAGCTCGAGGTGGCCCTGGGAGTGAGAGTTCTCATCCTCGCTACCCTGCTCACGGCGATGGTCCGCTGTGCGGACACGTGGGCGGCCAGTGTCTCCTTCTGCGTCCTCCTTTTTTTCTTTCTAATGGTCGTGAAGGAGATGGTGGAACGGGAGTGGCGGCGTGAGCGAGAGAGACTCGCAGATCACACCGTCTGCGTGCGCAGGCAACTCGGGCGTCGGAGGGTACAGACTGACCTCCGTCCCTCATGAGCGCGGGCCTGGGGGTGACGGGTAGAGCCGCCTGTCACCCCAGCAGAAGCAGGCCACGGCGGCTACTAAGTAGCGCGTCTCCCCACTCTGGGGTGATTCCTGCCTGGACACCGTTGACCCTAGATGATAGCACCTTACACGAGAGTTATCACGGAAATCCTGCGGCTACACAGTCTGATATCGATGAAAAAGGGTAGCTTCTTGTCACTGAGATTGACCGGATCCTGGACCACATTTAGCAATGGGGCTTTGAGAACTTGGTGGAGTTCAATGCTAAGAAGACGCAGGCACAGCAAAGGTATTTTCTTTTCTTCCACCATTCCACTCTTCAGAGCACGCCACTACCACTAAACGACCATCTGATCGGCGTCTAGTAAGGTCGTCAAGCTGAGTGCCACCATTGTTAACTAAGTACGTGTTTGCAATGGTGGCCCTTTCTTGAGACTTTGCCTTTATCTTACCGTCAGGCGACGAGAAGTCAAACTGTCGTGCTCGGCCCCCATACATTTAGATTAATATGTGCGCTCTATACATAAAATCTAAACTATAAGTGATCTTCGGTTTCTCGTACTTTGATATTTCGTACAGTTTTTGAACTTCGGAATTTTGTAATTCGGGATTTAAAATAGTTATTTTTGTACGTAACCGGTATGTATGGTCTGTCTACGCGGTAGGCATTTTAATTTTATGAGTATTTTCAGTATGCTCAGATATCAACAATTAGGTGTAGGTATGTCCCCAGCCTTATTTTGTTCGAAATCTCATAATCTCTGTAAAAAGTTTAACATTCTATGTATGACACTGAAACAAAAGACATGCCAATGACGTCACGTAAGATAATATGACAGGGATGAATGTATAAGAAGAAAAGAGATACGAATTAATATAATATGAATTATAATTCGTCACAATAAATCACATTACTCAAAAATGCACTCTAACCACAAGGCTTAAAGTAGTTTTTTCATCATTGGTAAGACAATTTTCACCATTATTTTGACTGGTAAAGAGCATCTAGCAGCCCACTGTGCATCTCGGTGATGTGTGCGTGCACGGCTGCGTCTGTATTTTGACAGATTTTGAGACGTGCGCTCCGCGGACTCCGTCCTTAACAATTTATCTTGATGATGGAATATTTATATTTAAGTCAGTAAATATTTAAATATAATAATCTGACGATGGTGACATAACGTGGTTGGACAATATCAGTTTCTAAGAATGGATTTATCGATCAATTTGTCTTTAGCAGTTCCATTCTGGCCTCTCCGAACGCGGATTATGGCATTCCATCCTTCGATTTCCGCATCCAGTCTATCCCAGCTACTTTTTTCAGGTCGTTAGTATAACGTCAACTCTTTCTTAAGCCATTGTAGTTTTTCGACAAACTTAACATACCAATGTCGTCACTTTATTTGAAATTCTAGACAGCCACGAGCATTTGTCGTCAATGGCACTCCCTCTAATCGCGCATAAAATTGCGATCCGCGTGCGCGTATTAATATGGCGTTAAATCGCTCTTCAATCTGGTCACGATGCCGTCCAATATTTATCGCCTTTCAAACGACACTTTTTAATAAAAATAATAAAGCATCAGCAGGTGGTTAATGATGGATTCATCGACAAATGTCAGATTCTAGAAATGCAAGATGAGTTTAAAACGCCAGATTCTATAAATGCCAGATTCTTATAATGCCACATTCTATAAACGTTTTATACGATCGAGAGGTCTTGAGTGCGAATCCTTGCCATTACACTACCAATATGAACCCACTCCTAATATGGCTTAGCTGAAGGGGTTAACTGGAATACTAGTAGGTAATTTACGATTACTAGAACTTTTTCAAAAAAACTCTTTAATTTTCGTTGAGAAAAAAAAAACAAAAGTCGTCAGAATTTTTTGGGAGCAAACCACATATTGATTACATTATGAAATATTAATTTGTAAATGATACCATTTTTGACCAATCTTTTGTTAGTATCATATTTCTAGAATTTATTGCAACAGGCGATAGTATAACTTCAGGTTCTCTAGTTTTAAATTTTTAATACACGTATACCTACATAATTGACGCATAATATTTCGTAATCAGTCACCTAAATATTTTGGCGGTATGTTTATTCAAACAACGACAAGAGAAACCTCTATTTTCGTACTTTGTCACACGTAACCTAACACAAAGATATATCTTCTAACTTATTTCTAGCCATTGCCTGCCCTCTAAGGGGTTAAAAAGATTACATTGCGTTTACTGACCGAGCTAATCGTGTTAATCGCGCATTATCAGAAGTTAAAATCTTCGTGTGCAAAGGTCCTTATTCTGCTAAAGTTTATGAACAGGTTTATGACAGATTGACGACGTCCATAGACTGATTCAAATTGCCATGGGTAAGCAATTCAATATTGAAGCGTATTCTCTTAAATTTAAATTTCCTGAATAGGGTTATAAAATGGAGTCGTAAACTTCGGTTGGAGCTTGACATAAAAGTAAGTTCTTAGATAGATCGGTTGGATTTAAATTTAATTGATATTGTGATTTCATAGGTCTACGACTTTTCAACGGGTTTTCCAAATTCTAATGTCGTTTTATTTTAAACTACCCAATACCTGCGGCGTCGCCCGCGTAGATGTAAATTTATTGTTATTGGTACTAACAGTTGTTATGTCTTTCGTTATCCTTAATCTGACATTGGGTAACTGTCAGTTCATTCTACTCTTTTCTCTCTGTTCTCCCTATTTGCACTTCTCTCAGAATGCGCTAATTACATCTCTGCTTGGTGACGTGACGTATGCAAACATAGGCTACAGAGTATCTACTAAGCCAAACTTTTCTTAGCAACCTAAGCGAATGTGTTCTTCACACTTTGACGGACACTGACTCATAGTAGATAGTAGCTGTGAATTTTATTTTGGTTTGATATTTCTAATATTGTTATAGCCTTTATGTTGCAAACGTTTAAGAACAGTAGGACCGTACTAGCTTTGTTTTGAGCTGCGCAGACGCAACTCTGTACCCACCAATGTCATCATCTTCGTGTTATTCCCAGTCGCATTCGAGGTCCTAACCTCGGAGTCCATGATTCACTTTCCGGCCTTTACAAGATGTTTTATCATCATTCCATATACTTAATGTTAATTCCGGTTACATCCAAAGATTTTACTTTGAAACCCGAAGTCCGTTATCCTACGCTTCTTCTGCTGATATGTTTCCTCTAGATTTTTCTGGCAGCGATTGCCATCTGATCCCGAGATGAAAGCCTGCATCCAAGGCTCGCCCGTCAATTCCTATGGTAGGGCCAGGATGGCTTCTGAGTGAGGTTGACTTGGATCCCATACCAAAAATCTTAGGTGTATGTCCTTCAACAAATATTTGTATTACAAAGTATCTTATTAACTTTTTCTAATTACAGTGTACCTAACGGGGCAGTACGCGCCGGGTTTCCTGACCGACTTGGTGCGCGAGATTCGCGACGCGGCGCGCATGCGCGAAGATGCGCTCTACTCGCGCGTGCGCTCAATGGTCGTGGAGAGAAACGATGTAAGTAGTATACACTTACCTATTAATCATCCCTTGCATGTTACACGACGCGAGTGTGAAAAACAGATTTTGTAAATATAATAATGGATCAATTTGTTACTTATTAGTCTTTTTACTATCTTTACGTAACGGTAAATTAGTTTTCGTCGCTAATTCTCCGTGATCAATGAACGGATCACTAGAAGTGTGAGTAAAATGATATGAAATCGATTTGTTTTTCTTAGCATATTATTCGCCTGAAACTGCACACAGCTGCTGTATCTAGTCTACACATCACTAATTTTCTGGGTTGCTTGCAAAACTGGCACTTTAGAGCGTTTTTTTTCGTGCGGAAATTCCCTCCGATACCTCCCCCACCGGAGCCGGAATTTATTATGTAGGACTCGAATCGACTAAAACCGCACGCCTACCGAGGGTCGTAGTGCTAGGCCGGAGGTGAGGCTGTCTTCAACATATCTCTCGCACCCTGGCTGACCCAGGGCCATCCCTTACGGTCTGGCCCTCCTCACGAGGGGTGACAACGGTGTCCCCGACTCGCTCCCGGAATGGGCAGGCGCCGTGGATCACATCGGGAGCATCTCGAATCGGCTTACTTACGGCCATCTCCGGTTTTGAGATGACCGTTTCGTTGGTATGCTAGGGGTTAGAGGAAAAATTGGTACCCTTTCCTACTCCAACTTTCCATGTTTAATTTATTATTAAAATGATTCCAAAAGCCTTCCGAATCCCATAGCAGCATGCTTGTTAAGTAAACACCTATAGAAGTTTTTTTGGAAATATCAACAGTACAAGCATACTAAAAATATTGTTTAAGTAGCACAGTGCGAATTCTAACCACAAATACATTACTGTATTCGGTAGCTCTTATTAAACTTATTACGATTTCAAAAGGAAAGCTGCTTCGAATCGTATTATATGGACCCTCTGCTACTGTTTTGTAGGTACTGCTCATTGTCTGGTTGATAGCTCGCCGAGCACCATGCTGTGATGGCATGGATCCGGGGCCGATAATACACAATGAGAACCGAAGGCGGTTCGTGTACCGTTCGGTCAGATTACGAATTCACGATTCATTATTTTTCCTTACCACCCGCCGAGTTTTTGCAGAAACTACAGCGAGTAAAGATTCATTTCGAAATGGTCGATTGTAAACGTGTTACCTACTGTATTAAATGCGAAAGTTTGGATGAAAGTTTGTTATGCAATCAGGCCAAAAAGGTTGAACAGATCTGGATTAAATTTAGCACAGATTACCTACCTATAGTCTGGCATAGAGCATAGCAGTCGTGATAGGTGAACATTTTGAAAAGGGGAGCCGTTGCGAAATAATATTCCCTTTTATAGCAATTTTATATGGTTCTCTTTGTATAGAAAGCCGGCGGGAATCGGGTTATGGGGACCCTCGATACTGGAGCATAGTCTAGTTTTATCTCGAGAATGTACACCAGTGTGGTTTGCAAAAACAGATGTTAACTCAAAAAGTGAGCCTTGAAACTTGAGGTTCTAATACGGGTTGTAAAATTTACAATGACAGATTCCAAAGATTGTTCATAACTCCGGTCTTCAGGTACCTTAAAAAAAATCAAGATTCAGGATTGGGTATCGTTCAGGAATATGGGCCTAGGACTAATAAAGTTACACACAACTAGTTTTAAACAGATAATAGGTAACAATTCAAAAGACTTGCCAAATTGCGTTAGATTATGCCTTGAAATGCTTCAGACCTAGTTTCGCACGAAATCGGATATCTTTAAATATATTCAATTTCATGTGATGCAATTATTTAGTGTGCCACAGAGTAAATCGTCAAACAAAAGAAGTTGTCACCTATATCGGTATCTACCTGTTATGACCGCTTAATGTTTCGACACCCGAATATATCAGTCAGGATCAGGACCCAGGAAAATCGTACAAGGGAAAAACCTAATACCACAACTAATGAATACCTATAGGCCGTGCCAGATCGATGAGAATAACGTTTGCAGTAAATATAATATTATATTATAAGAAGTGATTTTTGTGTAACAAAAAAAATGGTTCACACGGGCGCCATGTGGTGCTGCAGTCGGTTTCGCTACAGTGTGAAAAATGTTTACAACCCCTAAGTAACCGGTCCAAAATGGTCGCAAGGTCAACTGGGGTCAACAAACTTTATTCTCAATCCATAGGTATAGTTATATTTGCTGTTTGGAGGTATAAGCTTAGAGAAACCGTAAGATCTGTTTGTGTAAAAAGAGCAGACTGATGGCGATGGTAAAGATTATGGAGTCTTCAATTAGGTCTTATGGCCTCGTTTGACATCTGACCGCCGAGAGGAAGAGCCTCATGCGCTCAAGAGCTGTTCGCTCAGCTATGCTACTCAAGCAAAGCATTGTATCTAGACCATAAGTTTTAGGCTAAGTAAATGTTAACAAAAAAATACCCGCTGAGTTTCTTGCCGAACCGGTGGTCTATTTGCTAAACTAGTATTTAATATTTACTTTATGTTGACGTTTTGTAAGTGCCGATTTAATGATCTATGCAGAATAAACTATTTTTGAATTTTGAATTTCAAACATCTGCTGTTTAACCGATGTACCAATAAGCAGGCGAGGTGGGCTTGAACCACCTCTGTTCGATAGCTAGCTAAGTAGCCATATGGTTCATTAGATCAGTAAATCCAGGAATTTCTTCATTCTGGTCAAGAGCATAACTTTCGTCTAGCGTGCATTTACTTTCATACCTTTCACTTTCAAAGCCTCATTCATACTGTTCACCGTTTTCTGCGGCTCCTATACTAATTATTAAGTTTTTATTGCGATAATTGACGGCTTTAATAGCGCGTGCGGTAGGTAGCTGCCATCATGATTTCTCGTGTTTGATTTTTAGGTCGTTCAAATGTGTTCTTGGACAAAGACTACATAATTTTACTAAAAACATGGTGAAAAAAATTCTATAATGCGTATACCCGTGTATTTAAGCCATATAAAATCGAATAGCGTCCTCACAATTTTTTTTTACTTACTGAGGGAATTTTCATTTAGGTTTTTTTTTTAAATACATAGTATGGAGTCAGGAATGTGATCTTGATTAGAACTGAATGCTCGCCCCTATTACGTTTGATGAAGAAAACTGAGACGAAACCGTGTGTATAAGGATAATTAATTGAAAAAATTTGCGCCTCTCCAGGTGATATTTTTTTTAACGAAAACAGCAACATCTAAGAAAGCGTCCTTAATACTAAGTCTACGTAATGCATAGCCGAGTGGCCTACTTCAAACGCAAGCAATTACTTCAATTACTCATTGGAATCAATAACACAAGGCTATTCGACATACGGTATCGCTGGTCAAGGATACGCGACCTGCCCTGAAATAACCTTTACCCTTCAAATTTGAAAGCCAATGGAAATAGAATTCTATGTAACTGACTCTATGTCCCTTTATTGAACTTTTATGACTAAACTTCAGAATGGATCATAATTAATGTTTGTAATTAACTTGATAATGAGTAGCTCAAAGATGGTAACTTTCGTGTACGTACCGTTGTATGATATGATGTTTATTTTGATAAATATGGTAGAAATAAATGTAGGTCTAACTTTTTGTGTAAGAATAGGACACCACCAAGATTTTTGAGTGTACTTACTAGTTGTTGTACTTGCTGATTGTTGAAAGACATATCCCTCGCAACCCAGCTGACCCAGGGCCATCCCTTACGGTCTGGCCATCCTCGGGAACCTGGCCCTCCTCGTGGTTGAAAGACTACACAACTTTGGTAGCAATGAACGCTGAGGAAAGTTTTTAATAGTTACATCACTTACCGTGCATTCCAGCCATATAAAATCGAGGGCTTCAGGTATCCAATTCCGTTCTACAATATTTAGGCTATAATGCCTTTTCGGTTTTTCCAGGTACTTTGCCATTTTTTTGACTCCTTTTACACAGGAGAGAAACATGGTATAGTGCTTTGTGCATGTTTATACAATTCCTATAATTTACTTTGCTTCGCGTTTTCGTGGTTGTCTTAGTCGATTGTCTTATTTTGTTATGAACTTTCTCTACCCATACAAGACAATTAATTTTAAATAATAAAATTAAAAATAAAGAAACACTTATTCACACGCAAAGAAAGCAATTAAACAATGAAAGACACATTTCATTATTAAGCTACACTTCAGTTTTAAGTAAAAAAGAAATCTCAAAATGTCGCGTTAAATATTCCCGTGGCCTCGTATATTCAGTGACGATAATTGACCTCCAGATACTTCCATTTGTGTACTAACGCACTATTCTTGGTTAATTTTATCTGTCATCAATTCTGAGATGTGGTGTGACTGCCTCGTGAAACGGATCCGACACGGAATCAAAGACTTCGGGCGTGAATGATGCATAACGCTTACACAGTTCTAAACCGTTACGCAGCAACCCTTTTAACGGTATCATTGCAAATATCGGTATAGTTGCCTGTTATACGCTTCGCTACTCTAGTTTTCTTTGTATCTGTTTCAACAGAAAGTAACAGATATATTACAGAAGTAGATAGTATGGTTGCCTCCAAAATGTGTATCTTATATTGGAGGCCTCCCATCCCTTTCTGTAGTTGACTAAGAAATATGGAGGTTTTTCATCCTATGGTGAATACATAATATGTCCCGAGGGTTTGCAATTCCCGAGACTGAGGAGGGATTCCCGGTACGCCGTCCCAGAAAAAACCCGGGAAATTCTAGGAAATTCACAGCCGAACACAGTCGAGTCCAGCTTCGCTGTGCTGGGACCTCGGTTGGAAAACTTGGAACGAAAGGAAATGGCGCGAATCTTTAAAATTAATAGTGATGAAATAATTAAATTACCGGGACTGGTAATCCCAAAAAATCCCTGGAACTATTCTCAGAACCCGGACTGGGTAAAAGGGATTACGAGAACCGGAAAATCCCGGGTGCAATCCCTCCCCGGTGCTACTAGCGCTCTGCAGAAAAACAAAAGAGTCTATTCACTTTTTCCTATTATATCGGCCGAAAAACGTAGTGAATTAGTGAAGTTTATACACCCCTGCCTGCTCGTTCGGGAAGATAATCAGTTTGAGTAACTGCAGGCTGAACAACGCAGGATCTGCAGACGAAATTTTGAACAGAGAAATCTTTGTGTGTACAAATTGCGAACACTTTATGTCAATAGATAATTGTATTTCAAAATCCTAACTAAACAGTCATGTCTTAAGACTGACACTAAATAACGAAGAAAGCATAGTTGAGCAATACCTACTAGAAAGTTTACTGCAGCTCAATAGTGTGGGTTTTTACTTGATGCCTGATAGAGCCCTGATGCCCTATAGCGTTGGGATAAGGAGTCTGGCGGAGATCAACTTGCTTCGATTTTTAAAAGCAAACGTAATGTCGGTAAATCATGGGGTTGGGATTTTTTGGTTCCGGGACCGCAAGATTCTCTCTTCGGAGACCGGTGTCCGCTTTCCTACGTTTTCTTCTCTTCTACACAAAGTCTTTTCGTCCATCTGCTGATGATATTCTTATCTTTATGTACTGGCCAGTTCTTAATACGTTCCGTGTGACCTAGTACTTAGTGTTACTTTACTACACAATGTTCGAACATTTTGTAACTTCCAAAATTAGTTGTACCGGATTGCCTCCATTGTTTTAAATTCAGAGCTATTTGTTCTCAAATGCGTTCCAAAACCGTTACTAATATTTCTTCTTAAATTACTAATAGCTATTTGGATTCTATCTGCCAAAATTTTGTCTATGGTTACTGTGAAATTGAAAAGATAATTTGTAATAAACGATAACTGTTAGGAGCCGTTTTTTTTCTATACATCCAGTCAACGCACTACACCCCAGATGTTAGGAACTATAGGAAGTTAGAGAGAGACCACCATTCCTCTCCCCTCTAAATTATATCACTTAGCGTCATCGTCATCTATTCTAAGTGATTTCAATAATAAGATACCTCCTTTGTAAGAGATAAATAAAATTGTTATCTGGAAAATCATTCATACTTATTTCGTTAATACCATAGGGCGTAGGGCTCAAGATATTTGTTGGGTATTATCACCTGCTGCATGTCATTATGTATCATAATCTTCTTCTTCGAGTTAATGGCAATTTATGCTGTTAGATTTAGATTTCCCAAACTGAAAGGAATGTGGAGTCAATGGAGTTTTCGGACAGAGTATTCCGATCTCCATGCAATCTTTGAAGACAACCGGAATTGGCGTTCGAATTTGGAACCTCTCGGGTTAGAC
Source organism: Eilema sororculum (assembly GCA_914829495.1). NCBI lineage: Eukaryota > Metazoa > Arthropoda > Insecta > Lepidoptera > Erebidae > Eilema > Eilema sororculum. The sequence goes on along the minus strand of OU618553.1, from coordinate 8,152,770 downwards.
GTTTAAAAAAAACAATTAAAAATGGAAAGGCTTATTGTAAGTAGGTATTGTAACGCATGGCGGACATTACTTTAATTAAATATCTTCCTTTCCCGCACCTTTTGTTAGTTTTCTATTGTTTGCATTGTGGCCAACAGTTCACCTTCACCGTAATCGTTCATTGTCATGGTGAATTATATCCAAAATGGCGCATATAATTCATTAATTATTACAAGTGGCTTGTCACGAAGTAGGTCTCTCACAGATGCGTTAGGTATGAGAATAGTTTTTGAGGTTTATATATTCTCAAAGGTATTGTGACAGGACACAGTTCCATGTCCTGGTTCGGATATACTCTTTGTCTATTTTGGACCCGTTAATATGACGTCATCTAGCCTGACGCCAGGCTAACGTAATGAAGGTCACTATGCTACCAATATTACCTACTAAATGTAAAAAAAACGATATACCATAGGCCACGGTAAGCACTCATCATGTGGGTGTGTGGTTTTTGATTGATTTCTATTACACATATAAAAATATTTTACCGTACCATCCCGCTAGTAGAAACTGAGAAAGTTGATTTAGAGATGACAATACTGTTCGTAATTGATATATCTGCAACTGATGAGTATGCATGTATAGACAGCAAACAAGGTGCGAAAAATCTGTTGATTTTTCTTCGAGCACCTACTTCAATTTATCTCTGCATCACCCCAAAGTAGACTGGAAGATAATGTCTCTGGCATTATATCCGTCCTTTGTTTTTTCACATTTCATTCATAGGTAGGTTCTTAGTTAATAGTCGCAAGACAATCAAAATACTGAGTTCCCCTATTCCCGCGATTTTTTTGTGATAAAACGCTATTTCCACGGAGGACAGAATATGATTAAGTAACGGAGATGCCCCATTGATATTTCTCCTAATAAAAACGTGCGCCGAATGCGGGTGGGAAGAGAGACGCGCGGGGTGTCAAAAGTCGAAAGACTTCATAGGTATAACGTTCCTACCGAATGAGTCCATTTGACGTTTGGATGGCACGCGACTCGATTGCCTTGCAACAACTCCGCTATCATTTCCTTCTCCATGGCTATTTCAAAACCAAAAATGACAAAGAGGGGAGGGGGCGAAGCGATTAACTCAATTTATTTGCAAGTATATTTTGTTCACAATTTCTTTGCAGACCGTACTTAGTCCAGTCTGGACATGACATTTCCAAAACGTTTTGGCCCAAAGCCAAACGTGTACAGATACCTCACAGTTCAATGACCTCATAATGACATAGCTAGAAGATTATTAAGCTATCGACTGTGTTGTATGACTTATGCGATTGGATACAACAACTCTTATAAATTGCTAGTTTCGGCTCTGAAATGATAACGGGATATTAATTGTACTTTACCGGATGTAATTTTGCTACAATTGCTTAGAAATATACTTCTGATTACATGGATGGTGTAGCTGTTTGAGTGGCCGCATTTTATTTCTCGTTTCTGCTAGAAAGTAGGAGGGAGAAATAACGCGAAAGGGAGGGACTTCTCGAGGTGTACAGGGTCTAACACTTTCGTGGTCCAAGTTAGGGAAACTTACTACTCAGTGCGCCTGCAACGTACAATGTCACGTACAATGGCCCAAGAAGATAGGCTAAGTCCGGATAAAAGAGTCCCCTATCCTATCCTGCACCTGCTAAATAAGGGACGAAGTTCTGTCATGACTTTCGAAGCTTCCTTTCATTTTACTCTTCTTGATGGCTTCTGCAGCAGAATCGTCGCAATATTCCTATCTTAATAAAAAAAATCGGACGACAGTCGGTTCGCATAAAAAAAAACAATCAAAATATTATAACCATACCAGGGCCCCCCAAATGTAAACTATGCATTGGGTGTAACCGGAAATAGAAATGCGGTCCCCCCTACACATTCATATTCGTTACCGCGCCGCGTTATCACTAGCATGAATAGTAAGGGACCCTATTGTATCTATTCAGATAACAATATTTTGCTTTGCTTTTTTATGGGTCAAGTCACAAGTGGAAGAAGGTGCCTACTTTATCAATCTGCCAAAACTAATTTTGAATTAAAATTCCGTTGTGCCCTACTACTTGTTCACACTTAATTAAATATTAAGAAGATAGCGGTGTTTTTAGTAAAAAATTACTAATGACCAATGATTTGCTAATTTAGATACTGACGTGCGGAAATCTCCGTTGGGTGAGGTTATGTCGGACTCGAACCGACTAAAACTACACGCCGTCTGTGGGTGGTCGTCGTGCTAGACCGAAGGTGAGATTGTCTTCGACATATCCCTCCCACTCTGGCCGACCCAGCGTTAGTGGGTTGCGACACCACATGGCTGCAAAATAAATATAAATAATAAATAAATAATCCACAACATTCCATACAACGCTATCTAGACCCATGGTAAACATAGCTTAACTAGTTTGTGTTGTGGAATCTAGAATGCAGATAAACATACATAGATACTTTTTTTTTGTAAATACATACATATTATACATAGAAGACCAATTTCATGCACTAGTCATATTTCATGCATACAAATATTTGCACTGAGCGGGAATCGAACCCGCGACTGCTACGGCGCCTCCTGCGTACTGCAGTCGCGTTCACTACCACCACGCCACGGAGGAGAATGTAAACTTACAGTGCGCTAAGGGAAACATTCAAATAACTGTGCAGTGCCATTTTATACCTAGTGAAGTTTGAGAAACACTGCTCTAGTTAATTGTTGTCGTTTACTTCAAGGAGCGAATTGGAACACATTGATTTTCAATTACTCGGTCTTTAAATAAAGGTTACAACGTTTGCTGTTATTGTTTGCAATGTAGTCGGAGCTGGGGTGCGGGTTGGGTAACCTCCACGTTGGCCTTTCCGTTTCTTCCCCCTTTGGACCGCGGTCCTGGGGAGCGGAAGCGGGAGGGCTGGTGCACCCTGGACAACGGCTAACAGACTCCCACCTTGGGAGTTCTGTTGGCCGTTGACAAATAACCCATCGGCGGACCCCACTGAGGTGGGTGAGGCCTGTAAGGCCCGTGGTCGTCCGCGTCTCTCCCAGTATCCCTCTGCTTTCAGAGGGGACAGGCGAGAGACGCTTAGACAACCCAGGCGGGAGTGGCCCTGTCAGGGGCCGCTCGTGGGCCCTCCACATGTCCCTCTGTTTGCAGAGGACGTAGTGGAGGGCGCTCTAGGGCGGAAGGGTTCTCCACCTTTGGCTTCGTCCAGAGGTGGGGGACATGGTCTGATGCAGACCACCGTGCGGCCAAACCGTAAGCCTGACTTAGGTCAGGAACGGTGGCCTCTAGTGGGCTGCGAGGAAGACAACCTCTATAAAAAATTACCCCCAGGGGCGGACGGACTCGGTCTGGTGCAGACCCCGTTCGGCCCGGCCGTAATCCTGAACTGACAGGACCGGTGGATCTTCGGATCCGCGAGGAGTTAACCTCTATAAAAAATCCCCAATCCCAAGCTCTGACGCCTGGCGACGGGATGAGTGGCTGGAGGGAGTCCAGTCCCAAGGGCGTCAACGTGGGAGGACGTTAACCTCAACAACCTAATGATGGAACAACAAGATACCGAAATATCTACCCAGGAGGGTCCCAGCCTAGCTGGGGAGTCCCTCCCGTTGCCAGTCGGCAACGGCAGTCCCCAATCGTATTCTGGGGGGGACAACCATCATTTGAGCCCGGCGCCGAGCTCTAGATCCGGCCCCAACTCTACCAGTAGCGCGGAGGTCGCGCTACCCCTGGACGATTCGTCGTCCCCAACAGCGGCGGCGGTGACGTCAGAGGAATCTGGCGTTACCACCAAGGAGGACAGGCAGGCGCTGCCTGGGTTGCAGACGAGGTCTGCAGCCAAAAAACGCAAGGGGAAGGCGAATAAAAAGGTTCCCCTGCCGCTGGTGGACGAGCGGGATGAGGATTTCATCCCTCCCGGTCTTGGGTCGGCCGCCAGCGGAAGTAACAGCAGCAGCGAAGAGGAGCGCCCGTGCCCCCCTAAGCCGAAGGTGCAGGCTACAGGCCGTGAAAGGGCGAGGAGGAGCGGTGGGAGGGCCGCCCCCCCTCGTGACTCCTCTCCGTGGGTTGGTGCATCCAGCCCGGAGAGGGAGGTGGCGCTGGACTCGCCCATCTACAGGAGGACAATGATCCTCACTCACCGCCTTGGCCAGATAATGGCGAGACAAGCGGAGTATGCGACTCCCGAGCAGGCAGAAATGCTCGGGATTGTAGAGCAGATCGCAGCCGCCGGTGAGGGTCTGGCCGCCCGGATTGAGGAACAGGCGAGGAGGGAGGCTGAGGCCCAACGGCGGGAGGCCGAGTCCCGGCGCCAGCTCCAAAGAGTTACGGCGGAGCTGGAGGCCCTCAAGAAAAGGGTGGAGCACCTGACCGAGTTGCCGGGAGTGGTGACTCGGTCGATGCGGAAGGCGCATCTGGAGCGGTCGGCGCAATCGGCACTGGCGGGGCGGCCGGTGCAGCCGGAGCGGCCGGCGCAAGCTGTGCAGCCGCCGCATCCAGCGCAAACCGCGCAGCCACCGCGGCCAGCGCAAGCTGCGCAGCCGCGGACTCGACCGGCAGAGCCGGCGTCGTTGGCCGCATGTATGGCGGCCATACGCGCCGAGATGGTGGCGCAGGAGGAGCGCACCAACCGGCGGCTGGAGGCGATCCTAGACGTCGCCCGGCGTCCTCCCCTCGCGACTCCGGCAGGGTATGCCGCCGCAGTGAGGGGGGGGCCCTGCCTCCCCGGCCGCAGTGCTGGCTCACCACCCCCCTCCAGGTCCTCCGGGTCCCGCTCAGGGCAAGGGTAAGGGGAGGGGCAAGGGCAAGGGGAAGAAGTCCCCAGCCCTGGCCTCAGCTCCGCCCGCGGCCCGGGCTTCAGTCCCGGCCCGGGCCTTGGCTCCGGCTAAATCCTCAAGCCACCCGTCAGGGGGCTGGGAGGTAGCCGGAGCCAATAAACAGAGACGGAGCGCCGCCAAAAAAGCAGCCAAATTGGCCAGAAGGGCCAAGGCTGCTGCGATGGCAACAGTGCCGAGGAGGCTCCGCGTCCCTCGATCGACGGCCGTCGTCATCACACTGACGGCGGAGGCGTCGGAGAGAGGTGTGGAGTACGCCCAGGTGGTGAGGCAGGCAAGGGCCTGCATCGACCTGGGAGCCCTCGAGATCCCGGATCTGGTGTGCAAGCCCACGCGCACCGGAGCTCGGATCTTCGAGGTCCCCGGCGCTACCAGCGGCCCTAAAGCCGACGCCTTAGCGGCTAGGCTCAGGGAGACGCTGGACGTAGCTGACGTCCGGGTGTCCAGGCCCAACAAGTGCGCAGATGTGCGCATATCGGGTCTGGACGACTCCATCACGGCCGAGGAGCTCAGGCTCGCCGTGGTGGAGGCCGGAGGCTGTCCTCAGGACACAGTGAGGGTCGGAGCAATACGCTTCGGCCGTCGTGGACTGGGGGCAGCAGTTGTCGGCTGCCCCATCGCGGCAGCCCAAAAGGTTGCCGATGGGCGGAGCCTCCTCATCGGGGGCTTCCAGAAGGTGCAGGTACGGCTCTTGCAAGCCCGACCGGCACGGTGCTTCCGGTGCCTGTCGGTGGGCCACGTGGGGGTGCAGTGCACGGCGGAGGTAACGGTCGGTGACCGTTGCTTCCGCTGTGGCCAACCCGGTCATAAGGACGGTAGTTGCGAAGCTCCGTTGCACTGCTTCAGGTGTGCAGCGGAGGGCAAGCCGGCCGACCATAGGGTTGGTGCCAAGGCCTGCACCGCGGGGAAGCCGAAGCCGGGAGGCAGGCGCTCCGTCTCTGATTCGCGGCAGGGCGCGGTGGGGGTTCCATAATGGATCCTCAGCTCCGCGTCCTGCAGGCGAATGCGAACCACTGTGTCGATGCTCAGGCACTTCTGCTCCAGAGCATGGCACAGTGGGGCATTAATGTCGCCGCTGTCGCCGAGCCGTACATTCACCGGTTTCTCGGGCCTGCCTGGGAAACCGACCTGGACGGATCGGTGGCACTGGTGCACAACGCCGCTGCCGGCAGCCCCCCCCTTGTTGTCGTGACAAGGGGGAATGGCTGTGTAGCGGTACTTGTGGGGGAAATAGCGGTCGTGGCAGTCTACTTCTCGCCGAGCCGAGTAATAGATGAGTACCAGCAGTGGCTGAATCATCTGACCGTCGTCGTCAATACCTGTTACCCTCACCCGGTTCTGGTGCTCGGGGACTTTAACGCCTGGTCTATGAACTGGGGTTCCCGGCGCACGAATCCGAGGGGCAGGGCAGTGGAGAGCTGGGCTGATAGTCTCAGCCTAGTTCTCCTGAATCGCGGGGCCGTTGCCACGTGCGTGAAGAGCTGGGGCGACTCAATTGTGGACCTTTCGTTCGCGAGCGCCCCGCTCTCAGGCCGTGTGCAGGGCTGGCGTGTCCTTGAGGAGGTGGGGACAGCGTCGGATCACCGATACATTCGGTTCGACGTCTCCCCTCCTGCGGGCGCCGCGCCGTTTACACCGGCCCCACGCGAGCCACGTTGGGTGCTTAAGCGAATGGATCGGGAGGTCCTCCTGGAGGCCGCCATCGTACAGGCCTGGGCCTCTGCGCCGGACAGGCCTGTCGACATAGACGATGAGGCGGCGTGGTTCCGGGAGGCCATGACGCGTGTCTGCGACGCGGCTATGCCTAGGGCTCCGCCCTATAATCCGAGGCGTCAGGTCTACTGGTGGTCGGCGGACATCGCGAGGCTCCGACAGGCCTCCGTGATCGCTTTCCGCCGGTGGACCAGACTCCGAAGGAGGCGTAGCCGCCCCGCAGATACGGAGCCCCGAGAGGCGGAGCTTCATGCGGGGTACAGGGAGGCCAGAAAGGCCCTCCGAGTGGCCATAAGGCAAGCGAAGGCAGCAGCTCATAAAGAGCTGCTGGAGACGCTGGAGCGGGATCCATGGGGGCGGCCTTACCTTATGGTAAGGGGCAAGCTGCGTCCCCGGGACCCGCCATTGACCCGGTGTCTCCAGCCGGAGCTGCTCGGAGGAGTCGTTGGCTCCCTGTTCCCAGCGCGGGCGTTGGAACATATTCCACCGCAGATGACTCCGCCACCTAGGTCGCCTATGGCGCCCAGCGTGGATGACGACGACGTGCCCGAGGTCACTTGGGTAGAGCTAGAGCTGGCGGTGTTAAGGCTTAAGGCCAAGAACACCGCCCCGGGACCAGACGGCATTCCAGGCCGAGCGTGGGTCCTAGCTCTAGGCGAAGAAGACGCTCTCGAGCCCCGACTGAGAGGGTTTCTCAGCGCATGTTTGGAGCGAGGCCAGTTTCCGAAGATGTGGAAGACGGGGAAACTGGTCCTCATCCGAAAGGCGGGGCGCCCGGCGGACTCACCGTCTGCCTACAGGCCGATAGTGTTGCTCGACGAGGTGTGCAAGCTCTTTGAAAGAGTGATTGCAAAGCGCCTCGTCGAGCACCTATCCAGAGTAGGGCCTGACCTGGCGGATGGCCAGTATGGCTTCCGCCGGAGGCGCTCCACCGTGGATCTTGTGAAGGACGCCGTCGCTCGGGGCGAGGTGGTGCTGGCGGTGTCACTGGACATCGCCAACGCGTTTAACACCCTGCCCTGGAGCTGCATTAGGGAGGCGCTCGTGTATCACGAGGTGCCTCTCTACCTTCGCCGCATAGTCGGGGCGTATCTGTCGGAGAGAGCAGTCGTCTACCCAAGTGCGACCGGGCTCGGTCGGCGAGAGATGTCGTGCGGTGTTCCGCAGGGATCGGTCCTGGGACCGCTACTGTGGAACATCGGTTACGACTGGGTGCTTCGCGGTGAGCTCGCGGACGGTGCCGCCGTCACGTGTTATGCGGACGACACGCTGGTGACGGCGTGCGGGGCTACATACCGCGAAGCGACCCTGAAGGCCACGACCGCGGTTGCCCAAGTCGTGGAACGGATTCGGCGGCTGGGTCTCGAGGTGGCTCTGCATAAAACCGAGGCCATGTTCTTTCATGGGCCTCGGCGCGTGCCACCGGAGGATTCCAGCCTCATAGTGGGAGACATTTCCATCGGCGTCAAGGCCCAGATGAAATATCTGGGGCTCGTACTCGATGGCCGGTGGAACTTCGGGGAGCATCTCCGAAGACTGGCCCCCAAATTGAAGGACACAGCTGCCGCTTTGGGGCGGCTGCTGCCAACATGAGGGGGCCGAATGACTCCTGCAGGAGACTCTACGCGGGAGTCGTGCGGTCCATGGCCCTATATGGGTGCCCAATATGGGCGGACACCCTGACGGTCCACAATGCGCGTCTGCTGCGTGGACCGCAGCGTGCAATGGCCAGCAGGGCCATTAGGGGGTACCGCACGATATCCTTCGAGGCGGCGGGTCTCCTTGCCGGATCCCTACCGTGGAACCTGGATGCGAGAGCCCTTTCGATGCTATATCGGTAGGAGGCGCGGGAGCAGGGACGGGAACCCGAGCCCGAAGAAATTCGGGCCGTGAGGTCTCAGCTCCACAGGGACATGGTAGCGGAATGGGAGCTACGACTTGGGCGACCAAGCGCAGGGCACGCCGTAATAGCGGCGGTAAGACCCATCATGGAGGAGTGGCTAGAGAGGCCACACGGCAGCCTCTCGTACCGGCTGACGCAGGTGATTACCGGACACGGGTGTTTCGGGAGTTACCTGTGTCGGATCCGGAAGGAGCCAACGTCCGAGTGCCATCACTGTGATGCGAGCGAGGACACAGAGCTGCACACGCTGACCGAGTGCCCGACGTGGGACACGCCGAGGCGGGTCCTAGTGGCGGCTCTGGGGGTGAGAGTCCTCACACTCGCCACGTTGCTCACAGCGATGGTAAGATGCGCGAACGCTTGGGGTGCGGCTGCCTCCTTCTGCGAGCAAGTAATGCTCGAGAAGGAGGCGGCCGGTCGGGTCCGGACCAGACTCCGGGCCCGGGAAGCCCGCGCAGAGCGAAGGCGAACCGGACGTCGGAGGTCGCAGAACGACCTCCGTCCTCCATGAGCGCTGGCCTGGGGGTGACCGGTGGAGCCGCCTGTCACCCTAGCAGAAGCAGGCCGCGGCGGCGGCGCAAAAAGCGCCTCCCCGTAACCGGGGCAAGATGGGGACACTGTGGTCCCCACAACCCGAAGGGGGCCATCTCGAAGGAGATGGTCCTGGGTCTGCCGGGGTGCGAGAGATATGCTTTTGGCAATCTCACCTCCGGCAACCAAGGACCCAAGACGGCGTGCGTTTTAGTCGGTTCGAGTCCGACATAACCGCCTTCACCGGCTCCGTGGGGGTGGTATACGTGGGGATTTTTCGCACGATAAAAAAAAAAAAAATGTAGTCGGAGCTTTATAAAGGCAGAATTCCGGTTCATAACGAAGGACGTGTATTAGGTGTTTAGAGGCTAAAATATTACCCTGAGTTGTGTGCTGGTAAAGGGTGTTTTTGGGGTCTCGTCTTCTTTCTACAGTCCCGAGTCCTTTAAGCGGGGAGTGAAAAGGCATCTGATGAGGCCGTCAAGCTGCCGTCAAGCTGAGTGCCACCATTGTTTATAATGTTTATAATGGTGATGGCAGCTTACAAGCAGGCGTGGTGAAGTCAAATTGACGTGTTTTATAAAAAAATATCTTTAGCGCATGCCAAAGTCACCTGCAAGCTGACAGAGGAGGCTCAGCCGCAAAAATCAGACGACATTTGTTCCCATTTAAACCTTGTAAGCCAAACCAATAGGATGAAAAGGAGTACCTAAGCGTACTTCTGGTTCTTAGGTGAAAGTCCTGGATGTAACTGAGAACAACGCTAGAGTGATGATGACGGAATTGTAGGAAGCAATCACCAGTCAGTACGCACTTCCGAAAGGGCCATCTCGAGATTGCCCTGGGGCAGCCGGCGTTTGCCAATCTCACCTTCAGCAACTGATGACTCAAGACAGCCTGTGGTTGTAGTCATTGGAGTTCGACATACGTCCACCCCCACGGGAGACTCAGCGTCTCCACTCTATAAAAGCTCGTCTTTTAAGATGATACACGGTTCTCCTAAGAATTGGGCGTGAATGTCATATAAATAACTTACCTTGAAATGATAACCTAATATTTGTTTATGAACTACTCAATAGTTGCTTACCTTTGATTATCTCCGATAACAACTAAATATGGAAGACGTATCTGTACAGGCCCCCGACCTAGGCCCAGCGCCGGACTATTATCTGTATTCGGAAACTGTAGGTGCGCTGGGTAAGGCCGGGGAACAGTGCCGGGATTGCGGATGCAGACACGGCGCGGCGAACCAGGAGGTGTATCGTGGCGAAGCGTCCAGGGTACGGTAGGTCACGTTGTCACAGGATGGGCGGTGACGGTGGATGTGAAGAAAAGAAGATTCTTGAACCAGGCAGAGATTTATTGCTGTTTCGATGGTAACTCAAGAGAGTAGTGTTCTCTACGAGAGTTGCTTGCCGACTGAGGTATCGAGCCGTCGCGGCGCCTGTTTTTATAGTGTCGTTTGACCTTGAAACGGCGCCGCGCGTCTTTGTTTACATTTTTTCTGTGTATTTTTCTACAATTCTAATACTATTACATTGCTCGATAGGCCCATATGCGGCCTATCGATTTTATTTGATATACCCTTATTTTTTCTTATGTTTAGAGGAAAATAATATAAGTCTGCTCTGTTTACATTATTTGTTCCCTACTACCTATTTGTTGTTATAAAAGTTTAATCTGATATTCTTAAAAACTACTTAAATCTATTACCTATACTATTTACACTGTTTTCTTATCCTATTTACTATAATTAAAATTCTGTTCTGCACATTCTCCCCCCGTGGGACGCAGTCGCACTCCTTACGGTGCAGAACTCGAAGCTCCGGACAGCAGCACGATCAGCTTTCTCACCGGTCGACGCAGCACTCCTCCTTTGGTCTGGATGTCGACGGTCCGCGTCACGCCGTCTGGCCCGGGGAACGTCGCGATGACTCGTCCTCGTAGCCACAGGTTGCGGGGCGCGTTCGGATCCACCAGCAAGACCAGGTCGTTCTGGCCTATTGTGGGTCCGCGTCCATCTGGCATACGACGATTCTGAAGCTCCGGCAGGTACTCACGGAGCCACCTGGCCCAGAAGAGGTCGGCCAGGCGTTGAGCTGCTCGCCAGCTGGACTTGGAGGCGCCATCTTTTTCGTTGAATGCGCCCGGCTGCTGCACTCCTCCAGGTCCCCCCAACAAGAAGTGGTTGGGGGTCAATGCTTCGGGGTCCTCCGGGGTCACCGACACGTGCGTCAGTGGGCGGCTGTTGACTGTATACTCCACCTCGGCTAGTAAGGTGGCCAAGACTTCCTCGGAGGGCCGTCGCTCATGCAGTGTGGCGGTCAATGCTGTCTTCACTGACCGCACCATTCGTTCCCAGGCCCCACCCATGAAGGGGGCTCCGGGGGGGATGAAGCGCCACGAAATCTTCTTCTTGGCCGCTTCCTGTTCTGTAGCTTGATCTATCGCCCGTCGTAGCTCACGGTCGGCGCCTTTCAAATTGGTCCCATTGTCGGACCATATTTCTTCAGGACATCCTCTTTTCGCCATCATTCGACGTAGCGCGGAGATGGCTGAGTCGGTGCTGAGCGAACTTGCTATCTCTAAGTGTATGGCGCGCGTTGTAAGACAGGTGAAGATCGCGACATACCTCTTCTGATTGGTACGTCCAACTGTCACTGTTAGTGGTCCGAAGTAGTCGACCCCGGTGTGTGTGAAGGGTCGCTTATGATGAGCTAAGCGACACTCCGGCAGATCACCCGTCCTCGGGTACGGCGGTACTTGAGTTCGAATACGACAATGTAAACATCGCCGTAGTAGTGAGCGAGTTACCGGGCGCAGTCGGATGACCCAGTAGTGTTGTCTGCACTCGTTGACTGTAGCTTCGACTCCCGAGTGATGCAATCTTCTGTGTATATACTCGATCCACAGCCTAACGGTTGGGTGATCGCCATCTATTATGATCGGCGACTTGAAGTCTTCGGACACGTCTCGGGCGGCTTGAATGCGGCTTCTCACCCGTAGAACACTGTTTACTGTTATGACGCTCAGCTGGTGTAGACGACTATCTCTATGTACGGCTCTCCCCTGTTGTAGATCTTCTATTTCGGCGGTGAATGAGTCTTGCTGCGCGGCTCGCATCAGTAGGTCTTCAGCGGCGCGCAGGAGCTCGGCGGTGACGGGTAGGTACGGGTCAATGACCGGAGTACCTGTGTACGTGGGAGGCTGTTTACTGTTTTTCTTACTTGTCTTACGCCAGTCTGGGTCTGCTATCTTGTTCTTCAGAGTCCGACGATAGTTGACGTTTTCAGTCTTCTTTCTGCACAGCTGTACGAACTGAAGGACTCTGGCTGTAGCGTACCGTAGTCTATCCCAGCTAGAGAAGCGGGAGACCACAGGTAAAGCTTCTGATAATTTTTCTGTCTTCTTACTGCTTACGTGATGTACTTTTTCCTCTGTATCTTCTATTTTTTCTATTTTTGAAGTATCTTGCGGCCAAGATGCTTCCGGTAGGTATAGGAAGTCCGGCCCTCTATACCAGCGGTGCTGCTTACTGAATCCTGTAGGTACATCTCGGGTGGCGTCGTCGGCGACGTTCAACTTCGTCGGGACCCAGCGCCACTCGTTCACTGTTGTACTGTCTTCTATTGCGGCTAAACGATGCGCTACATACGGTTTGTATGAGCGAGAACCTGTCTTGATCCAGGTGAGTACTGTACGGCTGTCTGTCCAGAAGGTCTTGGAGTCGGGCTTGCGTTCGTGCTCTTCTATTACGGCTTCGGCGAGTCTTGTACCCATCACCGCGGCTTGAAGTTCGAGACGAGGTATTGAAGTGAGCTTCAGTGGCGCCACCTTCGCTTTGGCGACGACGAGTGACAGATTCACTTCCCCGTTCGAGTCTTCGGTTCGCCAGTACAGCACAGTCGAGTAGGCTGATTCACTGGCGTCTGTGAACACGTGCAGCTGGAGGGACTTGCAATTACTGTAGCTCAGGTATCTTCTCGGAATAGAGATGTCGGCTAGGTTTTTCAGATGCTCTATCCAGTCCTTCCATTTCTCGGCTATGTCCTCGCTGACCTCTTGATCCCACTCGGTGCCACGCCTCCATATCTCTTGTAACAGCTGCTTGGCTCGGATGGTGACTGGTGACGCGAACCCCAGCGGATCGAACAGTGACATAACGATCCGAAGTGCTTCTCGCTTGGTAGGCGTCTTCTTGTCACACAGCGGCGTCGGGATGCGTGCGAGATTGAGATTAAAGGTGAGTTCATCGGTGCCCGGCTTCCAGATCAGACCCAGCACTCGCTCGGTCTGTTCTTCTGTTCTGTATAACTCTGTAACTGTATCTTCGTGATGCACGCCGAGAGCTTCTAATAACTGAGGTGAGTTTGATTTCCATTGTTTCAACTCGAACTTTGCTTCTCGGTGGATCATTCTGACGTCAGAGGCGATCTTGATAGCGTCTTCTAACGTCTTGAAACTGTCTAAGTAGTCGTCGACGTAATGTTTCTTCACTATAGCTGAGACGGCTTCGGGATGCGTGGCTCTGTACTGTTCGGCGTTTGAATTCTTGACGTAGATTGCAGTCGATGGCGAACTCGCTGCCCCGAAGATCAATGACGTCATACGGTATTCGACCGGCGGCTCGTCGCGACGGTCGCCACGCCACAAATAACGTAGCGCGTCTCGATCCTGTTCTCTGATTTTCACCTGTAGAAACATTTCACCGATGTCCGCTGTAACTGCTACTGAATGCTGTCTGAAGCGCATCACCACCCCCGGTAGAGATTGGAGTAGGTCTGGGCCCCGCAGCAGAGTATCGTTGAGTGATACCCCTCCTGTCTTGGCAGCGGCATCGTGTACGACTCGGATTTTACCCGGCTTCATTGGGTTGAAAACTGCAAAATGAGGCAAGTACCAAGTCTTGTTCTTGGTCTTGGTAGATGGCGCCAGCTCTGCATATCCTTTTGATAATAGGGCGTCCATCTGCTCGGTGTATTTCTGTTTGAAGTCTGGATCTCTGTCTAGCTTCTTTTCTATGTTCTGTAGTCGTCTCAACGAATTTTCGTAGTTGTTCGGCAACGTAGTTTCAGCGTGTTTCCATAGCAACGCTGTCTCGTATCTTCCGTCGGCTTTGTGGACTGTATGTTGCTGTAGGATACGAGAAGCTTGCTCATCTGGATCTGTCTGCGGTTTTCTGGGGTTGAGGAGTAGGTTGTCCACCTCGAAGTGCTGCTTGACCATCTGTTCTATCGCGCTGTCATCTGCTTCTTCGAACATATGCGAGATATATTCGTGGCGCCGTCCCGAAGTCCTCGCGTCGCTGCCGTGTAGGACCCAACCTAGAGGCGTGTGAGATGCCACTGGTTGGTCCCGTTGGCCGGTTCTTGTTTGGCTGATGCGCAGGAGGTGCCAGTTGTCCTGCCCGATGAGGATCTTCGGCTTGGCTTCTTCGTAGGTGAGGTCGTTTCGGATGTCTTCGAGGTGACTACAGCCTCTCAGCTGACTGTAGGTGATGCGTTGAGACGAGACTGCTAGGTTCTTCACTGTTCTGGCTTGAACCTCTTCTGTTTCTTCTGTACGGATTCCTTTTATTCTGACTGTGACGCGTCTTGACTGCTGGTATGCTGTTTTCGTGTTGTTGATGGTCTTGACGCGAAGCGGATCTGTAGGTCCCGACGCGCCGATCTTGTCTGCCACGGCGTCGTCGAGAAGCGTAACTGTAGAACCGTCGTCCATAAGAGCGAACGTGTTCACTATGCCTGCCGGCCCCGATAGTCGGACTGGCAGGATCTTCAAGAAGGTTTCCTTCCTGGCTGCGGTCCAAGCTGAGTTGATAGCTTCGGACGTACTGTTCTGTTTCTCTGTGTCTTCAGTGGTTTTTCTTCTGTAGTGTAACAAGCTGTTATGAGTCTTGTTGCAGTTTTCTATGCCGCACCGCCGCTCTTCACACGTGTGGTTCCTGTCTCTATGTTTCAGGCACCTGAAACACAGCCCTTTTGCTTTGGCTATGTCCCATCTTGCGTCTGAATCGGCTTTCTTGAACTTTTCACACTTGTATACTGGATGCTGTTGCTCGCTGCAGACGAGGCATTTTCTATTTGACTGGGCTTCTGTTGTAGTGTTGACGCGCTGAGGGCGCCTCTGTTGCACGGCGAGATGAGGTACTACGAAGTTTTCAGGTTGGGCGTACGGCCCACACAAGTCGGCTTCTCTCTTCATAAACTTTTCATACTTCACGAGGTCTGGCATTTCTCTGTTCTGAGTAGCGGCGTAGTCGTAGTATCTGTACCTCAAGACTGGAGTGAGCTTCTCAACCATGGTTCTTGTTACTTCGGGGTTGAACAGGTAATGTATGCAGTTGAGATTCTTCAGTATGGCTACGGCGTTGGTGACTTTCGTTGAGTGTATACAGATGTCCCTCGGAGTCTCGGTTAGCTTCGGTAGGCTTCGTAGTGCTTCAATTTCTGTAGTTGCTATTGCTTCTGGTCGCCCAAATCTTGATTCTAAAGTTCTGATGATGTCTGCAGGATGTGAGTTGGTGATGAGAAGACTCTCGACGGCTTCTTTCGCTTTACCACGGAGATTTCTTCGTAATCGGTTTAGATTTTCTATGGCGGTGTAGCTTTCTTCGGTTTCTATGTATGCGGCTTTAAACGGCAGCCACTCTTGATGAGCTCCACTGAAGTTCGGCAATTCTATCATCTTCGGTCGCTGTGCTGCCCTGACCGCCTGTGTAATGGCTGCGGCCAGGTCAGAGAAGTTCTGTTGCTGTTGCTGTTGAACCGGTGGCGGCGCTGGCTGCGTCCCACTCGGCTCCTGGTGTGGTGTGTCTGCGATGGCCAAGACGGCGGGTTGCGGTGGTTCTTGACGGCTGAACCACTCGCCAACCTTTTCTTGGGCTGCCGCGGACACCTGCTCGACGTCCTGGTGGTCTTCCAGGTCTTCATCTTCCTCGCTGTCTTCCAATGCTGCTAGCTTTGCGGCTGCTAGCTCGATGCGCAGTTGGAGTAGTTCTGCTTTCGCTTTCGCGATCTTGACGGACTTCGCCTTGGAGTAGGCTGATGATGCACCCTCTCCCCCCCTATTCTTGGTGGCAGGACCAGGTGCTTGCGGTTTTCGGCTCCGCAAGTGCTGTAGTACTTCGGGACGCGGCGGTGGTCCCGAAGCGGACGGCGGCTCTATCGTAGTCACCGTTTCTGTGGTGTCCGTCGGGGTCCTGTCTGAGGCGGACGTTTCTGTTGCGGTCTCCGCTGCCCCCCCAGGTCCAGCTATTCCCACGACGGACGCTGTCTGTTTGCTGACTTCTGACCTCGTAGTCGGCATCTCGATTCTTCTGACGGCTGGCTGTATGATCTGACTGGCTGTATCTTCTGACTGGCTGTATCTTCTGACTGGCTGTATCTTCTGACTGGCTGTGACGTGACCCAACACGCCCCAGAAACCTCTGATACACCCCGAGAACTCCTCCGTGCTGCTCCTCAATCCGGCTCGACAGGACCAAAAATGTACAGGCCCCCGACCTAGGCCCAGCGCCGGACTATTATCTGTATTCGGAAACTGTAGGTGCGCTGGGTAAGGCCGGGGAACAGTGCCGGGATTGCGGATGCAGACACGGCGCGGCGAACCAGGAGGTGTATCGTGGCGAAGCGTCCAGGGTACGGTAGGTCACGTTGTCACAGGATGGGCGGTGACGGTGGATGTGAAGAAAAGAAGATTCTTGAACCAGGCAGAGATTTATTGCTGTTTCGATGGTAACTCAAGAGAGTAGTGTTCTCTACGAGAGTTGCTTGCCGACTGAGGTATCGAGCCGTCGCGGCGCCTGTTTTTATAGTGTCGTTTGACCTTGAAACGGCGCCGCGCGTCTTTGTTTACATTTTTTCTGTGTATTTTTCTACAATTCTAATACTATTACATTGCTCGATAGGCCCATATGCGGCCTATCGATTTTATTTGATATACCCTTATTTTTTCTTATGTTTAGAGGAAAATAATATAAGTCTGCTCTGTTTACATTATTTGTTCCCTACTACCTATTTGTTGTTATAAAAGTTTAATCTGATATTCTTAAAAACTACTTAAATCTATTACCTATACTATTTACACTGTTTTCTTATCCTATTTACTATAATTAAAATTCTGTTCTGCACAGTATCTGTTTTAATCGTAACAGACCGCATGTTTTGGATGCGATAATCTTCAGATTAGATACCGATATTAACATAACATTTTCTCGATGCGGAACCTGGCCTAGTCTATGGGAGTGACAAGCTGTCCAGCTTTTTGTGTTACCATAGCTAAATCATCTATTTTAAATACTAACTTGGGTTACTCTTTTGAAGTTAGGTACTAATAGTGGTGAAGCGTAAAAAAATTCAAAATAGAAGCCGGTGTATAATATTTTTGATCTAGTTCATCATGTACCATGCGACCCATTGAGGAGTCAGTCTGGAATCGGACTATAGGAACCTTTTTTTTTCGTGCGGAAGTCCGACTAAAACCGCACGCTGACTGTGGGTCGTAGTGCTATGCCGGAGGTGAGGTTGTCTGTGACATTTCCCTCGCATCCCGGCTGACCCAGGGCCATCCCTTACGGTCTGGCCCTCCTCGGGAGGGGGACAACGGTGTCCCCGACTCACCCCTGGAATGGAGAGGCGCGCCCATGCGCGCCGCCGCCTCCTGGGCTATAGGAATCAATCCCCACTGGTTACTAGTATAGTATTCATATCAGTCATAGTACTTAGTAACACTTGTTTGTAAAACAGATTTATAGTTTGACATATGGCCTATACTATCTGTCCTTAGATAAATCGCGATTCAGGTTGAGGGTCATTCTAGAACACGGCCCTGTCTTTATTACTACAAGACACATTTCGATTTCAAATCGCGAACACCTATCAAAGCGTATAGTATATATATATAATAGAACGAATGTGACTTGATAACTAATTCGTCCATTGTGATTTAAACTATACATTCATAGTCGCACCAATATCACATCGTTATTTATCTGCCAACGTATCTAGGTCGGTACTAGTGTGCCGACTCTGTACTTACGTGGTGCTGACTCTGTACTTACGTAGTGCTGTGGTTATCGCGACATATAGTCTAGTATTAGAGGGGTTTTAGAAGAAGAAGAGGGGTTTTTGATGCCCCACCGAGGTTGTCAAGGTCCAAGTCAGCTTGCAGATGAGATAACCATCTGCAAACTGGTATAACTGTTGATTGATGTACGAAGCTCTGGTGCAGGTTTAAGCTAAGTAATTTAAGAAAGAGTGGGTGGAACAGACCCTTGGCAGAGCCAGCCATTTAAACCAAACCGGAGCTAACGCCATGATGAGTGTGGAAGTTTTCGTTCTGTGTTTTTCACTCTTTTAAAACTCATGTGTTTTACTCCTCTAAAATTGAATTTAATACGAACATGGATCATGAAAAGTAATATAAGTGTAAGATTAGTATAATAATTGATTCTGTTACTAGATGCACATTGATAAATCTGTCATCCAGTCCAAACCCTAGTGTCAATCCAATCCAGATTAATTTAACTCGGCCGTTTCAGCGCAAAGAATAACAACACATGCGTACAGACTAAATAATTCAGTCGTACTCTACACATACTACGAGACTTTTAGCTTACGATCAGGCGAGGTGAAGTAAAATTGACGTGTCCTTTTATTAAAAAAATACTCAAAAACTTTTGCACTGCTAAATAAAGTACAGTCAACTCCTGTCGCCAAATAAAAATGAAAGTAATCGTATAACTATTCAATTTAAGTAATAAAATAAAATTAACAAAATAAAGTAGGTAACTAATTATAGTCTATTTACTCTTAGTTGTTGTGGGGTGTATGGACGCCCACACCTAGATCTTTGCCACATCTGTTGACTAACGGAGTCCTCTCGGGGTGTAGGTCAGAGGTCAGTCGCTCTCACAAAAGGCAAATAAACCATTAAATGACGTAGCTAACCCCGGGCTCAAAAGTGCCAGCTTACAATTTAACTGGGGTTCAGAAAACTATACATTTGTGGTTAGGTTTTTCTTACAATTTTGCGAAAATGACATTCTAAGAAAGTGTCATTTTTGCGAAAGAGACATTGTGATAAAGTGACCAAATTTTTCACGATAATATTTTGCGAAAGTGTCAAGACCGTCACGCTGTTATTCAGCGGATGATGCTCT
Organism: Eilema sororculum; assembly: GCA_914829495.1. Classification (NCBI taxonomy): domain Eukaryota; kingdom Metazoa; phylum Arthropoda; class Insecta; order Lepidoptera; family Erebidae; genus Eilema; species Eilema sororculum. Next base: position 8,133,618 of record OU618553.1, on the reverse strand, counting down.
TGTAGTTTTCACAAACAATTCGGTATTGTCCAAACGTTGTTTGTTTTTAATAATAATTTTAATTGGTTTTTTTTACAGAATGGGTTGACATCTTCGGAAGCTAAATTCACGGAGAAGGCTCTTGAAGAGATCAAGGTTGGTGTTTCTTATTATGTATTTTATTATTATTCAAAGAAAAATGTTACAATTTTACTATGCTAATTTAGTTTAACTTACGATAGCGACATCTATTATGGTAATACTACAATTTCCTAGTAGTACTATTAAGACTCACTAGATGGCGTAAAGTTAAGGTAAAACTTGTGTTTATTCTAGTTCGAAACACTAGGTATAGATGGCGCTAAACATAATTTGTAGATGCTAACTGCCAGATGTGTAGTGAAAACAGCAATTTATAATCAAAATATTTACATTTCCAAACGTTTCGTACTTTTATATTTATAGGGTGATAAGAAAGAGCAATACTATAGACGTACAAAATTGAAATAACAATTTGATAAACGCAAAACCTATGGCTGCGATCGCAAGAACGGTCTAGCGAAGCATCCTTTTATATCAAAAAATATTAGATGGCCTATGGTTATAGGGAACCATAGGAAAGTACCGAACGTGTGTTGAATCTTAGTGATTTATTAGTACCTACTGTACTACCTACTACTGTAAATAAATAAGAATAATGTATATTTTTTTTATAAAAGGTCACGTCAATTTGATTTCACATCGCCTGATGGTAAGCTAAAGACAAAGCCTCAGAAAGAGGGTCGCCATCGTAAACATGTAGCATGTTAACAATGGTGGCACTCAGCTTGACGGCCTCATCAGATGCCATTTCACGCCCCACTTATAGGACCCGGGACTGTAGGTGTCCATGCCATTTCGCCGTTGTCATAAACTTAGCGGTATTTCTGGTCGCATCTCCATCTGAGGACCCTGGAAAACTGAAGTGACCTTATTCTTCCTCGTTTTGGTTTGACTTTTATGGAAGCTTTTGCCGTGTGACTTCCTATCCCCAAGAAGAAACCCTGGTACAGACCGTCGTCCGATGTAGTGGCCTACAAGTGAAGTTGCTTTGGCCCGAAGGTCTTGGCTGGATTCCAAAAATACCTATGCGTATCTCTTGATTTGATAGTAGGCATCAATACATAGTATGAAGCAAAGTCGTTTCTCGCGTCCGTCCGCCCCTATGTATGCTTATTATCTTCAAAACTAGGCTACAGATTTTGATCCGGTTTCTTTTAATAGATAGAGTAGTTCAAGGAGAAGGTTTATATGTATAATACATGCTTAATATAGAAGAGGGTGCAGCGGTAACGGGATCGGACGCCACGCGGGCGGAAAAAATTGGCGGTACGAATTTCGCCGGTTCAGCTGGTAATTGATATTAAACCAGTTTGCTTCTATAGCCAACCATTTTAGAATGACCATAGTTATTAATATTCTTTATTGTACACACAGTCATTTTACAGCAAAATATAACGTGGTATTTTTCTAGGAACGTAGCACTACCTAAGTAATTGATAACCATAACTGTTATTTAGCAGTCGCCTCTGAGACTGTCTGTACATACCCACATCGTTTTTGGAGGCAATGAGAATGAAATTATTATTTAAATTGGTATTATATTAAACTTCTGGAGGCAATGGGAACTTTTTTGGAGGCACGAGAATAACCCTTATTTTGTACTAAGGCAAGCTAACTCAATGTTGAGTTTTCTTACAGCAAACCTTAGAGTAATAGAGGAAATTAAAATATAGATAGAGGGCAGAGCCAAGTGTACAGCATAATGGATATGTTATAGAAGAGTTATTTATTTTTTGAAAGAATTTTACAGCATTAAGTATGCTAACTATACAAATCGAATACATGGGGAAAAAGAATCTTCTCGGGCGGGACTCGAACCCGCGATCTTTCACTTACAGGGCGAATGCCTTGAACAACTTTATTTTTTGTTGTTAAATTGTTATGTTAGACCGTCCTTGAGATATAACTTAAAACTAAAAGTTACATTTCATATTTCAAAACACCATTTTTTTTTCTTTTTACCTCAATTTAGGTGGTATTAGGCGTTATTTGCGCAGCGTGTTGGGTGGTCCGGCGAGTGCACTTGACGCGTTCGAACGCACCTCCAACTCGTTCATCGGGCGCGTTCAAACGCTTGTTAGTGAATGCGAAACGCCCACTACGCGTGCTGACTTGCGAAGTTTCGTGTTTTGACTGTTTTCTAGTATACTTTAGGGTGTTGAAATGATGACGAATGTATACACAGTGACTTTTGCATTCTGTGGTAGTTTAAATGACGTGGGTATGCATACCAGGTCTGTTTTCTGTCTGGCCCACTTCTTACCATTATTTGGGCCTAGGTGTCACATTGTAGCCGGTAAGACTATTCGACATGAGGTGCTGGGTTCCATTCCGAACACATCTACTCCAAGGATAAACAGTAGCTTATGTATGTAAGCCAAATAATAATAAACGCCAAATCTATCTATGTTGGGGCCAAATTTCAGCCAGATCCATTCAGCTGTTAGAATCAGGCTGAAATTGACAGTCAAAATCAATACAAGTAGCAATCAATACAGAAAATGATGATGGTGCAACTTCTGTAAATTTTCCGAGACCTTCTTGCTCGAGGAGGGCCAGACCGTAAGGGATGGCCCTGGGTCAGCCGGGGTGCGAGGGATATATCGAAAACAACCTCACCTCCGGCCTAGCACCATGACCCTCAGTCGGCGTGCGGTTTTAGTCGGTTCGAGTTCGACATAACCTCCCTTCCGGCTCCGGCGGAGGAAGAAAAAAGAGACCTTGTAATGGGAATATGTGTTTAGCTGCTATAATTTTGTTCCTAATCTTGGCTGCTAATTTGGCAATTTCAACCTCATGGTTAGATTATGATTGAATAACTAATATCCAGACATCTTTACAAACATTCTTATATGTATATTACACTAGCTGACCCGGCGAACTTCGTACCGTCCATTTTTTTTCGCCCGCGTGGCGTGCGATCCCCTTCCCGCTCCACCTTCTGCTATATTAAGCATTTATTACACATACAAACCTTCCTTTTGAATGACTCTATCTATTAAAAGAAACCGCATCAAAATCTGTAGCGAAGTTTTGAAGATATATGCATAAATAAGGACGGACAGACGCGGAAAGTGACTTTGCTTTATACTATGAAGTGATTAGTAGAATACTAAAGGATAACAGGATTCTTACAACAGCAGACGGTGGAGAGGATAACTAAACGGGACTTTGGGAAATCATGTCTCAATTGTCATTGTCTGTATTCAAAGAGATTTGGCGACGGCCGTGGCCGGTAGTTGAGTCAACACCACAGATTTAGGGTACCTAGAGTAGACACGGTCATAATGAAGAAGAGAGAGGAGTATCTACATAACCACTGTTAACATGGTACATGTTTACGATGGTGACCTTCTTTCCGAGACTTTGCCTTTAACCTAACATCAGGTGAGGCGAAGTCAAATTGACGTGTCTTTATAAAAAAAAATGCCTACCGTCGATAAAATATTTTCAAATCATCACAATTTATGCATACTATTTAGGCAGATTGTGTTGTCTCTAGTTGAATATAGACAATAATAAGCGAGAAGAGGCTCGGAAACCTGGTAGTGGTGGAGTTACGTTAAATTATACAGATGAAGTTATAATACGTATTACTGCACATGGTCTCCAGCGGGAGTAAGTGGGACTGCGCCGCCTCTTTCTGCGAGCAGGTCATGCTCGTGAAAGAGGCGGTGGGGCGGGAGCGGGAGAGAACTCTCCCACCCGAGTTCCGCAGTCGGCGGCTTGGGCGCCGCCGAAGTGTCTTTGCCGAAGACCATCGGCCTCCATGACCGGGGGCCTGAGGACGGTGAGTTGGCTGCTCATCGTCCTTACAGAAGCAGGCCCATGACGGCAGCGTGACGTGACGGACTCACGCACGTACCCCCCTCCTATGAAGCGGGATGATACCCGAAAACCCCCCATGGACGCGGGACAGCACCCGAACCACCCCCTGGACGAGGCCGCATTGAAGCCGTGGGTCTGTTGGGAGCCCTGGGACATCCTTCCGAGGGCTTACCCGGGCTCCCAACTATAGGCTGCTGGGCGATACCGTGGGGGTTTTAGTCGGTAGGAGTCCGGCATAACATCCATGAAGGATTTCCGCCACGGTAAAAAAAAAAAAACGTATTACTGCAGATGTACCAGAATTAAAATTTAAAAAGTACACAGCAATAATTTTGTGATACACTGGAACGAACAGCTTGCTATATCTAGCCTAACTCTAAATCTGTGGTGTACCCTAACAAAATGAATTTCCGGACTCGGTTCGGTTTCATTCATTAACGTTGATGTTTTTATCTTTATACAGGGTGATTTTATAGTCGTTTCGGATAAAAATTAAATTAAATATTTAAAAAACCCCCGTCACAAAAACACCTCCAAAAAGATGAAAATAAATGAAGTTTGCCTTTTAACTTTGATACTACTAATAATATTTTGATTCAACGGTTGCGATGTCGGGGGACCCTAATTGATTAAGCACTACTTTATATTATCGGAGTAATTCAACACATGGCAACCGTTGAATCAAAATATTATTAGTAGTATAAAAGTTAAAAGGCAAACTTCATTTATTTTCAACTTTTTGGAGGTGTTTTTGTGACGGGGGTTTTTTTAAATTTTTAATTTAATTTTTATTTTATACTTTTTAAATTGATCTACGAGTCAAGCTCTTTCATTTGATACCCATATTGAGGGAGTTATGAAAAAATGTATGTATAAATTTTGCATGTAATATCACGGAATATATCGAAGTTCAGCCTCATCACACTTTGACTGGCCTCACACGCACGGTTTTCCGATTCGGAAACCTGAATGCTCCATTTCATTACATACAAAATTTTCAACAATCTAAATTCGGACCGAATCGGATTCGGAAAACCGTGCGTGTCGGGCCAGGCTTAGACTAGAAAGCCGACCCCAACTGAGTTGGAAAAACAGGCTCACAGAATGAGTATGTAATGTAACGGAATCTTTGAACTCGGCTATGAGGCATTTCAAAACTTAGGACCTATTTGATTTTTCTATTTCATTCTTTTCAAGGAACAATTAAATACCATTTTTTTAAAACAGATTGTGCTCGTGCTTTCATAATTTCATTAAAAAAAAGTGAGTTCTGTACTTGGTAACTGGATATACCTAACGTAATTTGTGTACCGACCCCATATGCAGTACTTACCTACGTATATAAGGGTTATATTAGGCAGGTTTTTCATATGAGTAATTTTTTTCTCCACACACCTTTGATTTTCGCACCCGTGGCCAAATATGGGGATTATAAAATCAGCGCGAATGAACAGTACGCATCGATTTAACTCAACTTCGCACTTTCAACCGTTGATGCGGTCATCTGTTACATCGGGGTGTAATCGTTGCTAATATTATAAATGTGAAAGTTTGTGTGTGTTTGTATGTTTGGATATTCGTTATTCAATCACGCTCTAACGGCTGAATAATTAAAATAAATTTCCCCATCATGGGTATTTTAGTATTCTGAATGACAGTAATTACATACTACCTACTTAGCTGTTGCCTGTGCGGCCTCATACGTGTGAAATACTGATGACGTTTTACTATACACAGTACTTAATGCTAGTATAAAAATCTGAAATAGTGTATGTGCTATTACAGATAAAAATCTATCTAAGTATACAAATAATTTTTCATGCAGATCCGTCAAACCATTCTGGTGTAAATAAATAACAAAAATATTCATCCATCTATCGAAACATTCGCATTTATAAATAGTATAAAGGTGATAGGAATAGAATCGTTAGTGCCCAATCTTTGTTACACACCGGTGTAACAAAATCCACGTAACTTTGTATTTTGTAGTGTTTAGTGTCACCCCACATCATAGCATTTGAAATATGAACGGGTGGTGCGTACGGGGCTACAGGGCGCGAGGGGGGCTGCGCGCGGGGCTCGTGGGGGGCTGGTGAGCAAATATTGGCAGATGTAAGTGGATGGCGGTGCAGCGGCGCCACCCCAGCCGGTATCGCACCGGTCACGTGACGCGACACGCCGTGACGTCATCGCACAAGTACTGTGTTAATTTTTAATAGCAGTTGTAATGGCCGGTTCGTGTTGTAATTTATGGATTCTAAAGAAAATCCTGTTGGTTCGAGAATTGACGACACGTATCTGTTGTTTACATAAAATGCATTTTTTTTGCTTATGTAGGACTTATGTAAGGCAGCAGATTTTTTTTGTGACGGATTTCTGGGTCTACCAAATATAAGAAATGACGCGAAGTTCATTTACTCGACGAAGAAGAAGAGAATTTGTAAATATAGATAAGTATATCCACTTCGCTTTCGCGAATGCGAAAACTGTGCATGTAGGTCGTCGTTTTGGATTGAAATTAGTGTCATTATTTTTCTGTTAAGAGATTCCCAGTAGCATCGCGAAATCTAGATTGAGTTAGCTACAATAAGCTACCCTCACACGTGGTACTGACAACTTAGCAAAAGTTAACCTAACCTAACGTAACCTTTTGAGTATTCACACTTGTATAATATAAATATATTGACTGAGAGGCATAACCTTACCATAAAGTGTTAAGTAGGCATTCGGTAGCCATTTCACTACCTACAAACACAATACCTATATCTTCAATTGTCTGTACAAATTTCGAAACTCCTCCTTTTATCCATTATCACCGTACACGCTAATCTGTCAGTCTGTCTGTCTATAGTTACGTCCGATATTCGCGTGGGCGCCACGTTTGCTTGCGTCATTAGCGCGCACAGCACTCGGCGCGTAATAAGTTAATTGAGGTGCAAAAACGTATAGCAAGTTGCGATTAACACGAACGGGTTAATGTGATGCGATGGGCGCTAAACGAATAGCTGTTGAGGTGTTGGAGGTACCATTTGAGGGTTATACTGATAGCTTTTGGAAGGTTAACAACAAACGCAAGTTTTTTTTTAAGAATACAAGTAGCTAAGTGAAGTTACTAGTATATTCCCTAACCCTTCAAGCTGCGCTAAAATGCTTTGTTAGGAGTGGGTTAATGTCGGCAGTGTTGTGGCTAGTATTTAACCCCGGGACCTCTATATTATCTTAAATCACATTCAAAATTTATGGAGATAATTTCTTCTTGAATTTTTATTTCTTTTTTAAATGTTAGGTACCTTGTTTTATATTAGTAACTTAATCTATATAGTATATATAAAAATCAATGCCACTTTTCGTTGTGACGTTATAACTCAACAGCGCCTTTACCGATTTGGCTAATTTTGGTCTTGAATTATTCGTGAAAGTCCAGGGAAGGTTTTTACGGCGTGAAAAATTCGAATAATTGCCGGGAACCGACATCCACGCGGGCGGAGCCGAGGGCAAAAGCTAGTACAATATAATGGAGAATATTTTGTATTAACTTACTTGTAATTCCTCAATGTTTATTTATTAAACCTGACCGCCTTACGATGATATAGTTGTAAGCAATAATGTCCAAGCTTCGAACATTCATCAATATATTGATATTTATAAAGTGTATCATATAAGACCGAAAACGGACGGAACAAATGAAATTATAGACAGGCTGTCTGTCTGTTTGTCAGCGCATATAGACTTAGTGTAATCTTACTTAACGTGGCACGTGGCACAAATGATGAACGGACGCGGAGGCGACATCGACTTCCGGAAATCTTTTTAACCTACTGCTAAGGAAGGAATTTCAATAAAGAATTTATAATTATTTATTAAAATTAAAAAAATTAAATTAAAAATTTATTTATTGTTTCAAATATACATGTACATTAAGGTGTCATATACAAACAGTAACGTGAAGATATAAACTAGACACATATTGATTCTCTGAACCTATATTTATTGAAAGGAAAACATAGCTAACAAGTAGAAAACGAACTTACTTTAGTTCTCGACGAGCAAACCTTTTGCAGTAGATTGCCAAGTTTTGGGCAGCTTTCGATTGAATTTAGTCAGTATCAGTAGTGGAAATATATTAACTTCAATCTAGTTTGTTATTCACCATGTGACCCATTGGGAAGCTGGCAGAAATTGGCTTATAGGGTCCTCTCGCCACTGGACTATCAGTTATTTAAGGTAGCAAACAGGCAGACTGTCTGACTGGCAGTAAGCACTTACCATGACCTGTAAGCATTCGTACAAGTGGATGGGCATGCAGCACATGTCAGCAGGTGGGACATGGTCTTTGGAGTAACTCCACACTCACATCGCAGGTCCGCGCCGTCCGAGGAACCCCATCTTGACCGATTCTCCTTGCTTCGACCGACCTGTGTCCGAAGTCTGCAATGCAATCCAGGTGCCATCCATGGCGGCACACTGGCAACACAGAATCGTGAGAGTTGAGGCGCCAAATATATCAGGGATTCTACAGAATAATGAAATCATTTTCGTAGCCTGCTCATAAAATATCACTTATCTAGCAGGCAGTTATAGTCCGAGATAGAGGCAATATAAAAGTAACAAGATCTCGGTAGTAGAAAGTTGCAGCGCTAAAATCTCGCCAAAGATTTTAAATGAAGACATAGTTTCTACTATGTCTTCATTTAAAATCTTTCGCAACACTTTCGCTTTCACAGAATGATTATGAAATCCGATAGTCGAAGGAGTAGGGATCTCAAATTTTTATTTTAAATTTAACGTTTCTTTTTTACCTGAATTCAGCTTACAAATAGATTTTGCCAGTAATAGGGTCTAACTCATAACACACTAATTATACAATTATCGTTAATTCATTTGATAATATTTATAGCAAAGATGTCATTCATTTTTCGAATTTTCGTGATGTATTTAATAATTTGCCACGAGACAAATGTCTGAACGAAGGCGAAGTAGATTGAAAAGTGACGGGTAGAAGTGTAGAATCACTTCGTGTGCCAATATTCTTGTTAAAAATCTGCAAAAGCAACATCTTACCGTCATTATAAAAGCCAAGCGGTCAGCACCTCGTGTCCACGAATACATTAACCGCGGGAAACGCCCCGACTGCACTTGTGAACGAAATAAAATACAGCCCTTGGATACACCCTATGTTTTAAGAAGTAATAGATGGCCCTATACTTTTGATTAGGTTATATGACAATGTAAAATATTTGTTTCAAAGCAATTAAAAATAATTCTTATCTTTAATATAGGCAGAGAGTTTGAAAAGCGTGATACATTGCAGACCCACGGTGGGCGCCAATACCAACAAATCGTTACTACTTTACAGAAATATTTTCTAGATTTCTTAACTTTTATTAGGAAATATGGCAATTTAAAATGTTTATTCTAACATCATTGAAATGCATTCTAGTTTTTAATTCAAGCAGAAATGTTGAAAAAACATGCTACATTGCAGTCCCACGTTGGGCGCCAATAACGCCAAAACAATACTATTGTACAAAAATATTTTCCAGGTTTCTTTTTTCTAAAGTACCCTCCATAAAGGAAAAGCAATTGCTCATACTGACGTTTTTAAATTGTGTTGTTGCAGAGTTCTCTGCGTGCTTCGGAAGCGGACAAGCGTCGTATGATGGATCGTATCGTGAAACTGGAAGATGAATTACGCGTCTTGAGAGTGACCAATGGGTTAGTGAACACACCTACCACAACCTATAACGACCTTCTCTTCCATATATGAAACATTTGGAGAACTAATTTAGTTTGATATATTTGGATCGAGATAATTTAAAATTAGAACTATAAGATACACCGTAACATATACCAACGTAATTAGTGCCTTATTAGAATATTTAATGCCATCAAATATTTGTGATAAGTATGTAGTTTGAAATTTCTTTATTTTATTAAAATAAATATTGTTAATATCAAAATCGATGATGATTGTCTTCAGTTTGGAATCGAACGAGAACAAAATATTGAACGGTAACATTGAAGACGTCGACACCGAACGGTTGCGCTTGCGCAAGGAACTCGCTGACATGCGCAAAGCGAAACAAAATGCCGAGGATCATTCTCTTAAGTACGTATAATGATTGCGGCTTATAGAAAAACCACTGTAGACATTAGAATTCACCGTAGTTAGTGATATTTTTTAGGTTATTTGTACATAATAACTTTGAACTTTGGAGGTAAGGTTTTATTTCTGAAGCAATTTTTATGAGGTTTTAACTTGGGATAGTCTTACAGAACTGGTTTAGTTAATATGGGCTGTCACTGTTATAAGCCATATTAAATAAAATTCACCCTAAAAGAAGCAAAGTTATTCTGAGCGTATACTATACACTGTTTAATGAATATTTTTAAACTAATATGATTTTTGGTACTAAAACTTTACACGGTTGTTCTTGATCGCGATTAGTACTTGGGGTAATTGTTTGTTCGTTTTATATTATTCGTGGTTTTGTGTACATACCTACATGTCACGTCAGCGTTCATAAATTTTTGTAACTACCCTCTCTGCTGATGGATTACTTTTCTATGTGGTTTGAGAAATACACAGCTAACACTGACAACGTCTTAATAGGTTCCGAGTTGTCGTGTAGCTGGTGCTGCTATCTTTTCATATATTTTTTTCAATTTGACACGTTCGAGTATCATGCCCCAGATTACTAACGCAATCAAGAACTGGTATCATTGTATAATTATATTTTTCTTTGTTTAGGTGTTTAGAATTATGAAGATATTAGATATTATTATTTGTATATATTTGGTTTTATTAATTTATTATTAACAGCTCAATGTAAATACTGCTTACTACACAGCCTCAATTAACCTAAAATAAATGTGGTGGACGGTACATTTCGCTTTTAATTTAAACCACTCGCTTCCTTCTCTTATGTTTTAGTTAGAAATAGATCCAGATACTTGGGTTTATGTTTTAAATTAGATCAACAAGTCAAAGTAGTCTAAACTGAACTCGTGTTGCAGACTCGAACGTCTTGTAACACAACTACGTTCGAAATTCAACGGTCTCCAACTGACGAATGGACCCGAGTCGCTGCCGAGCGATGCCGAACACGAAACGAGCGTGCGCGCGCGCCGCACTAGTGTCAACTCGGCGAACAATTCCACTGTAGTGTTCGGCCCAGTGACGGATTTGTAGCGAACAGAACTCGCGAGTGCGGCAATGACTATAGCCGTGGATCTATTCTGGTCTCTATTGTATAAGATTTTCTGAACAGACTATTTTCTGCGTAGTCCTGTGTATGTCTTTTCGTTTCAAGTGTTTATAGTTATGAATAATCGATATGGTGTCTAATGTCATGAATCTCAGAATTTGGAATTGAACAAAACCGTTGCCATGCATGATACAATTCGTGCTTCATAAGTACAGTTATACGTGTATTTTAATGCTAGAGTGATTTTTTAATACAACAATAACATCAAAATAATTTCGAATCGCTGTCACACATCTAGTTTTAAATGTCATCATACATATTTGTTCAGTTTCATGTTTTCTTCGTTAAATAACAATCATTTCTTAATTGTTTTTTTTTCTAATGTCTGATATTTGTTGATAATACCATGTATATTGTGTCTAACACTGATTGCTACTAATCCTAGGTGCTCACAATTTAATGTCACACATTATTTTATAATACATCACATTACATTTAAAAAAAATTGCTCACTTTTTATCAATCATGTGATTATTTGGTCTAAAAAATTTGGTTACCTATTATTGTTAAGTAACAAATTGTAGCCCTTTATAATTAAGTAAAAACCTTGTATTTTTAAATATTATTTTCACATGCATAACAACACAATTTTATTTTGATTAGGTACTTACAGAAATCTCGCTGGTAAAATGGTATACCATTAATAAGAATACGAGGGTCACAAATAATATTCAAAATTATTTATTATTAAATTCGCATTACTTGAAGCAATTATTTCACTTCGTTATTTGTATCGTAAGACGACGACGAGAAAGAACGACGTTTAGGTGTCTTGCACGCACGTGCTTCATTTTGAACTTGCTATTTTTAAAGGTGAGCTGGACTCACATGAATAAAAAGAAAACTTTTAAAGTCTTTAAATCATTGCACCCCAAAAATCCCGTTAAATCTATTTGGATGCAAAATATTCATAAGTGCGAAACTTTCAGTGTGACCTAAGTATTTAAATTAGAGAAAAAACTATGTAATGACTAGATATACATTTTGAAACAGTACAATTTAAACGGTCAGTAATTCGATTACGAAAAAAAAAACAACAAAATATGGATATTCTTTTGAATTAGTACATCAATGTAATGACATTTGGGTTATTTGTCTATTTGATTACCGCGCGTTATTGTCACTATCGTTTAATGATTACAAACACAATTACATTATAGCATATCATTTACATAGCATTCGTCGGGTGTTTACTAACGTGATCCGTAATGTTGGACTTTGCAATTTTCAACAAATTGCCTTTTCACACCTTCGTATTAAAGCATTTTAATGTTTGCGGTAACTCTGTATGATGCGTGAAAATGGATTCTTTTTATTATTAATAAGTATCCATTTTTAGTAATATTAATATTGATACTTATTTGAAATTTACTTGCGTCAAATCGCGCATTACACTATTAAAAACTGTATTATTCGATTTAAAAACATAATTAATTAAATATAAAATTGGACTAATTTGTAATAATATTATAGGTTACGATACATTTTTATCATCACTAAAAAGATTGACAGTTTGCTGCAAATTTTGAAGAGTTTTGACCAAGTTATTAAAAGAATCCTTGTTTACCGCTAATTTTACTGATGGTTTGATAATTAATTGATCTATTACAATGTTCTGTTAATATTCTTTGTCTATAACAATCAGTCAAGTACTAGCAATTCTAATACCAGACTTGTTGATTGTTTTATTAATTTGAGCAAAATTAGGAGAGCTGATGTGTAGTGCATTGTTAACCGACAAAATAAAGTTTAAATCTACAGCTACAGTGACGATCCACGAATTAAATGTCAAATAGTGGGTACCATTACAACATGTTTTTGAAGAATATTATAATCTGTCAGTATGTGACAATACTCATAAAACCCAGAAGAAGATATTATAAATATAAATAATTGAATCAGTTATGGTAATCCACTGTAATATACTGTTTGGGGGAAACCTACCACACTTCTATTTTGGTTGTATAAATTAGCTCTGTGAGTAAATATGTTAGGCATGCGTTTGGATTATACTTATGTGATGCCATTCTTGAGGTGGCAAACATGAGGGTACATGGTGGATATCTGTTCAATATGATGATTTTATAATTAATATTGTAATATTAAAAAGCTCATAATTATGAAGACAATCAAGTCTCAACGAGTGGCTCATATATTATTGTGATGTTTTGTGTTATTAATTATTATTTTACCGAATTTAATTCTCTAGTTAAGGTTTGTGTGTGTGTGATTGTGTTTGTTTGCTCTCTAATTTCCTTCTGCTGCTCTGTTGTGTGTGTATTAACAAATATATATGTTAAATTGTGTAACACGAGTGAAATAATATGTCGGCCTACTTATATTACTGAATGTATAAACAATGTATAAATCCTTTATGAACTAAACATAGTTGATAAAAGATTTATACATTGTTTAAATGACTTAAATGTGTATGTTTATGATAATTCCGAAACTGACCCGGTTGCGGGTTAGGTTAGAAACTTGAAAAAATATGTGATATTTGTTCTGAACGTAATCCTCTTCCTAACCTGACCCGACATCTCGTTCCTATCAAAACCCGAATTGCGCAGATCTGGAACGAGACGTCGGGTCAGGTTAGGAAGAGAGTTACGTTCGGAACAAATTTCCAAGCTTCTAACCTAACCCGCGACCGGGTCAAGTTTTCGGGTCAGGTTCGGAATAAACGTATGTTTACGCGTACTTATTATAATTATGGAGATAGTACTAATGAAACAAAAGTCATTTTATCATAATTATGCCGAGTAATGTTACGAAGTATATAGCTAATTGTAATAATCTATTGTAAAATAATGTCGATTGGTGAATATCATCAACCCACTCTTGACTTGTTATAATCTTTAAAAATGCTGTCGGTGTCAAAATCATCATTCTGTGGGACGAAAATTAACACATACGTAAATTACTCGTATATATACTTAACATTCTGTCGCAATTATATAGTGACTATCATTATCCTTTCTTAAAATGTTCCATCAAGAGTGACTGATATATTTATCACCTCAATATTATTCTTTGTAATACAGTATAAATGCTAATTTATATTTAGTGTAATCACTAAGAAAGTGATAGAAATACTAGTTTTCAGTAGCTTACGATTTGTAAAATTAAATTGCAAAAGCATATCATACATACAGTACAACATTAAACCAGATTAATTAAAATGCCAACTGGTGGCAAACCATTGTAAAATAATGTTGATTGGTGGATATCATTAACATTTTTATAAATTTTGGATTTTATGTTAAATTCAACTAAATAATAATTCTTTTTTGTGCTGTTTTAAAGTATGTCGCAATTAGAATTTAATTATTCCCTTAATGCCCGGTTTCAGTGGTTTATTCCAGTGAGCAGTGAGCGAATCCAGTAATGGAATCCTACTGGATTATTGTGAACCATCACTTAAATGGAATGTATGCACTCCAGTGAGTAATCCAGTTTTGATTTTCATTTAGTTCAAGCGCGTTTAAAAAACTGTAATAATCTGAACACTCAGACTAAGAGATTAACATAGACGGAAAGTATAGAAGTAGCAAGTGAAGCCGTAAAAAGGAATACTAAAGTAGTGCCATCTCGCTCGCACTCGTGCGTGCTCACAAAGAGTGCGAACAAGATAGCACTACTTTAAGATTCCATTTTGCTGCTTCACTAGCTAGTTTATATGTTCCGTCTATGTTATTCATTTAGTCTGAGGGTGAACACAACTGTAACACTACTGTGCTGAATTACTGGAATAGAGTAATGTGAACTAGGCATTAGATAGACAAGACAGACAACATATTTTATTCAAACATCTCCGCAAGGAACCTAGTGGTAATGGACTGCTGAGATGAGGTCTCGGGTCCGATCCCAGGTTTACCATGGCACACACCAATGACATTTCGATGCTTTTCGAAGTTATGTGTGTATTTATCGCAGGTTTATAAGTGCCTGGTTAATGGCAATAGGCTCGCCGCCTATTACATTGGGACCTAAACATAAACTGGCGAAATGTGGGGGCTAGCACCTCTGCCTACTCCTTCGGGGAATATTTGTAAGTTTATGTTATGTTATGACATAAATATGACCACACTGCCACAAACTCTTAGGACAATCCTACAGTCCTAGTTTACACTGTAATGCTAGAAATAGCAAGTTATCTCTTACCTTTTCCCAGTTTCTTTATCCCCTAACAACTCTTGGTCCCACACTAACCACCGAAGAAGCACTTAGACTGATTTTACTAATTTATTAATATCATTTAAGTCATATACCAAATTGAATGTTAAGTTGTACTATAATATATTAGAGATAGTTTGTTTTACGTAGTTTTGTAGGAATTTTGCGTGTCTTACATAATATTACAAATATTTGCATTATACCTACCTATTGGTGGTGTATGAATGGTAATTTCTAATAATTGATTCAGAATGAGGAGTGATTTTAAAAGTATTAAAGTGTCAACAAATTATACTATAACTTTATATTAACTAATAATGGTTCGCCTCGACTTCGTGCAAGAAATTCAGTGCTTCTATAGGCTTTTAATAGGCAACAGTTGTTAATGCCATCCGTATACGGTGAAGAGTATACCTGCTAGACCCAGCGTTTCAGTGACTCATTCCTATGCCGCACTACTAAGACCTGGAACTCCCTGCCAGCTCACGTGTTTCCTTCTACCTACAGTCCCGGGTCCTTTAAGCGGGGCGTGAAAAGGCATCTGATAAGGTCGTCAAGCTGAGTGCCACCATTGTTAACATGGTAAATGTTTACGATGGTGACCCTCATTCCAAGACTTTGCCTTTAGCATAACATTAGACAAGGTGAAGTCAAATTGACGTGTCCTTTATATAAAAAAAAAAATTTCAAAATTTCAAGTTTCTAACCTCGTCTGTATAGAATGCACTAATGAATCAGTCATTGCAAATATATAAAGAGCTATACTGATATATAAGTAATATTTGTAATATACACGCAAAGTTCGTTATAACAATATTTATGCGAACAATAAAAATTAGAATTTATATTCAATTTACTCAAGAGGCCTATGTCCAGCTGTGGACTGCGGTGGGCTAATTGATTGATTGATTTCTCAATAATCTAAGTATAATAACCACATACGATCAATAATCCACAATCGATGTAAATTTAGCTATTTCGAGTTAATTATATCCGTAAAGTAGGCTTGTAAATGTCACTAAGGTTCGACCAAACGCAAGTAAAGTTTATTCCTAGAATAAACAATTGTGGCTGATATTGGCAGTTTATTCTACTATAATTGTAACGGGAATTAACGCGATCATGGTATAGGTACATACCTTTGATTTGCCTGACGTTTCGACCAGGTTACACCGGCCGTGGTCACAGGCTGACTGGCGCAGTAGTGCACGCCCGCCGTCTTCGAGTCCGTGAGCTAGTAGGTTCTTCACCTACCCGCACTTTCTCAATATATTGCTTTCGTCATGTACCGCCACATACCACACTCACAGTGTCCCTATTCTGTAAGCCAACTGTCCGTTGTTTATCCGACTGCGCAGAAAAGCGAGGCTGCATGTTATGTATCACTGGATTCCATGTTGCATATTCTAAGAATAAACTGTACTCGCGATTGGTCGAATGTACCATAAGTAACATACATATATAAAATAGTTGTGTAAATTAAATACTACTCATTAAGATAAAGTAAATGGCTCTTTTTGAAGTTTTCAGCTATCATTGATGATGATGACATATTTTCAATCACTTCGATTCAGTCTTCAATGCCCTTTTATTCTGCCAGTAGCGATCCTATAGGACTTTTTGCCTACACTCAGGTACTATTTTGGTAAATTAGGATATGAAATAATGATACTAACTTCAAAAAGAGCTACTATGAATAAAAATGGTGCCTTATTTACGTAACTTTGTCCGCCCAGGTAAACGTACTATGTATTACTGTTGTACTTGTGCCATTGCAGTTATAAGGCGTGATACACACAAGGCCATCATAAAAAGTTGACTTGGTGGAATGAAAAAATAAATAAAAATAAATTTGACTTGGTGGAATGAAAAAATAAATAAAAAATAATGTCAGTAAGTTAATATCATTTAGTTACAAAGCTTACCTACTCATTATTATTATCTTGCTTAGTTACAAATATATATTCATTGACATGTTAAATACAATTTGATTGCTATATTCAATGCACTGTAGTAACGATTTGAGAAAAATACAGCTATATCTAGGTAGTAATATTCTGTTCCGTGTCTGAAAAATATATGACTAAATCTGTCACTTTTGTCTTAAAATAAAAAAAAAACTTTTTTCGCATATAATGATCATATTGCATACCTTTATAGTTTTTTTATGTACTTATTAGGTACTAGCTTTTGCCCGCGGCTCCACCCGCGTGGATGTCGGTTAACGGTAAACATAGCCTATGTCCTTTCTCATGGTCTAATCTACCCCTATACCAAATTTCATCAAAATCAGTTCAGTGGTTAAGGCGTGAAAGCGTAACATACAGACAGACAGACAGAAAGACAGACAGACAGACAGACAGACAGAGTTACTTTCGCATTTATAATAGGGTAATTCCGGGGGAGATGGCCTTACGGGAGAGATGGCCAATAGAAAAAAGTTCGACTTATTATGGACAGATGTCGCTATTAATTATGTAGTACGCATTGTTTCGGAGCCGGTGACAAGTGTCTGGGAGATTTTTTGCAAAAAAAATATAAAAAAGTAAGTAAATTTCACTTTGTTTGTATACTTAATGTTCGTTATAATGTAAGGGCTTATCATTTTATGTGGTCACAAAAAGATTTTTAAGGAATTTGATGTTTTTGCACTTTTATTGTGAAATAATTTAGTTTTAAATTATTCTAACCTAAAAATTAGTTATAAAAGTGAAGTGTTTCATTTTTTAAATCATATGGCCATCTCCCCCGGACAAATGGGATAGACGGCCATATTTTTTTCGGGGGAGATGGCCATAAAAAGTTTAGTGTTTAAAAATACGTTACGTTAATTATTGTTTTTTTTACAGATGCCTAATAAATACGTGAGGAAGGAATAGCTGGCCGAGGTAACTGGGATGAAGAAGACTTAAAAAAAGCCATGGCTGAAGTGAAAATGCAACATCAGGGTTTAGAGCTACTGGAGTTATCCCATTAAATCCAGGATCTATACCCGAGTACGCCTTTGGAGGAAACACCGAACCACTAGTTGACAGCCACCACAAAGATTATACAGGGACGACACAATTAACTGGCCCAAGTACTTCGAAAACTCAAACATCATGTGACAAACCTACACCGACTAGAGTACTAAATGAAGTATCACCACTGCCACAAAAACTTAACGAAATCCGTAAACGTGCCAAACAAGTAAGTATTCTTTTAACATCTCAAGAACATATCGAAAATTGGAAAAAAAAGAAGAAGAAAAGACGGAAAAAGAAAAAAGTGTGGGAGACCAAAGATGATAAAGCAAGAAATAACGACTGATAAATTTAAGGAAAACAAGACTGTTAGGAAACGTAAAGCTATTCGTAGGATCTCAGACAGTAGTTGTGAAGAGATTCCGATGGCCCTCTGCGATAAACCCGAAAGTGAGAATGAAGATAAAGAAGAGGATAACTGCAGAGGCTGTGGAGAACACTATTATAAGACAGTAATTGTTGAAGACTGGCTGCAGTGTAATATTTGTAGATTGTGGACGCACGAAAATTGTACGCCGTATGAAGACATGTGCTCCTACTGCGGTAATAAGAAAAAAAAGGAGTTGATGCCTGGTAAAGGCAAGGGAAGAGGAAAAAAAAGCACAGGCCAACTCCCCCCGACATCTATGGCCATCACACCCGGACACTCTGGGAGAGATGGCCACTGATATGTTTTTGTTTTTTATTATATATGACTACTTTCATTGTTTAAAAGGCTGATTATTATTAAGATTTGTTAAGAGATATAATTAAAGTTTCGTTTGTGATTAAAATGTTTTTTTAATTTATCATGATTTTTCTACAAGAAGCCCTTGAAGTTAGTAGGGCCATCTCCCCCGGACTTACCCTATTAGTATGGATTAGTATGGAAGTAAGGATTAAAAACTTGTGTCAGCGGTTACGCAAGTGTACCTGACTTTGTGTGTATCCCGCCCAATGCTTGTTCCGATAGTTTCTGTGTTGTGAATATATTCTAAAATTTCGCTTTAAATACACATTTATAATTATATAACCGTTGCCTTGCTGGAAATATATTATACCCATTAAACTAAGATACCTACTTTACGTGCTACAGTGCAGTCTTGTCAGTTACTGCTTGTTTTAGTGATATTAAATTTAACATAAAATCTGTCACATGAGTATTCTGTTTAAATAATAGATCTATATATTAATCAAATTCGAAATTTAAATCTTCATAATGTCAAAGTGACGTTTGTAATAAATGTCATGTTAATTTTAATTTCCAATCATTTGACAAGTTTGTTTGCATTATGCATCATAGTTAGTTCAAACTGCTAGATGTGTTTCCTTAGTAAGCTTGTATCGTTATTAATAATTCAATATTTTATATTAAAACCATGTTCAACCATATTAACTTTGACTACTAGACAAGTTGTTTGGAACAAAAACCGTGTCGCGGTTCCGGGAATGATGTGGGAATGAAGGATGGATACGGAACAGAGATTTTAAAGTCTATCCACGACGCCGATACATAACGTCAATCCAAAAAAGCACACTTTTATTTTAATGTCATCTGTATGACAACTACAAAAAGTTGCGTTTAGTTGTTGGTTATTTTTTATTCCATATAGCCTGTCTAGTAGTATATTACATAGCAGCATAACAGTCATTGTCCATTATTACGTTTTATTATCATTGTAGCACTCAAAACTGCCAGTTAAAAATACTCATTATTAGTTTTGTCACTGTTACTCACTATTATCCGTTTCAAGATTATAGTTATTGATTAATTATGTATGATGGGGGTTTCAATAAAATATATTATGTAACAAAAGAATCGTTTTATTAAACTTTCAGATCTATCTTGCTTGATGAACAAAGTGCTCGAAATGATCTTAATTCCTTGGTTTTCCTCCCTTCCTGTTGATGGAGTGTTCTGATATTGTTTACACACCTTTACTTTGGATAATAATAGATAGAATTTTAATCAATAAAACAGTTTGATTTGCTTTTAATACGTAATATTAGTAAGATGATTTTTTTGATTTTGAGACTTTGTAGTCTGTACTCGATAATCACCTAATTTATGCTTTTTAGATAGGTAGTAATCTGGTCCACTGAGCAGGAATCAAACTCACGACTTCTAATAGAGCAGTCGAACGGTCTACCGCCTCGTCACACAGCTCGTAATAATATAATGACATGTAGGTACCTAAACAATAATGTTAGCAAGCATGGTTACTTTTTCTTGTCATTGATCATTCTTTATGGGTAAATAATGAGCAGTTCAATTTGGTTCAATTGCGTTTTAACCTCACCCTTCCGCGACTAATTTATTCGAGAGTGAACCAACACGGTATTGTTTCTATTATTTTTGATCGTTTCCAATAAAAACATAGGCGCGCGTGCGGCGCGAGAGCACGCGCCGGTCACGTGGCCGCCTCGTGCCAGCGCCATCTTGCGCGATGGGTGGGAACTTCCGGCGGGAAGCGCGTCATCAGAGCCTTTGTTGTGGGAAAACTTATCAGAGGTGCGATGCTCGTTAAGGTAATCATATGCTTAGGTAACATTCAGATATGAGTGGTGTAATCTATAATTGTCATCAGTTTATATCTATATATAGCACTGTTATAGCACAATAAATGCAGTGCAGCAACTTCATCCTGGAGTGAGCACGGGGTAACGTACCGCATTACTAATTTGTCTCTGCACCACCTTTGGTCGACTGGTAGAGAATGCCTACGGCATTAAGTCCGCCTGTGTACATGTGTGCATAAAGTTCAATAAATAAATAAATTATTCCTAATCGTGAGACCGTTTTCTTCACTATTTTTTAGATTTATCTCTTGTTACGTGATGGGAAGAGAGACTGTTTAGGGCCTTTGGTTAAAAAAAGCTCTGGTAGTTATAGATACATTTTCAGGGTTGAGCGGTCCAGAATTACATTTAATCGTTGCTCTCATAAAAACTAACATAAAGCTCTAAAGATCAAACGTGGATACAACAAGAACTATCGCTGTGATAGTGACGAAGATGTGGAAGATAGACTAACCTATATGAGCACATCAGATTAATCATATCGTTCAAGTCTAAGTATACCTACCTCGGGACACATCTTAGACCTAAGTCGCGAGACTATCGAGGCCCTGATGCACGCGCATTGTTTTGTTATAATCTATGCTTGGTGAATTTGAGCTCATTCACCGCATTAGCATTCCTGCTATCCTCAAAAGACATTTTTTTTTCGTGCGGAAATCCCCTCGGATACCTAGGTACCTCCCGCGCCGGAGCCGGAAGGGGAGGGTTATGTCGGATTCGAACCGATTACAACCGCATGCCGACTGAGGGTCGTGGTGCTCCTTGCTAGGCCGGAGGTGAGGTTGTCATCGATATATCCATCGCACCTTCAAAAGTCACCCAAGAAACGTGTAAGTATTGCGCGTATTAATTTGACCTCATTTTGGTTCCAAGATATATCCCGATTCCTGAGCACGACCGTTTTACCGCATGTTAATAGGTATGTAATATTCGTATTCGTTGTTATTAGTGTGTGTTATAAATTATGAATACCTAACAGATTATCCATTATTATAGCAATGAATATTTGAGGAGCAGTGGTCAGACGTCGTGGTCAACTGTGGCGCACCGCACAGACAAATTGGGCACAAATCAATTGCTGCCCGCGGGCGAGCTCCACATCATTAACGGACATGAATTAATCACACTTGTCGATAGTTTGTAGGGATGGGATTGTGTTTATCGATGTTATCGTAGTAAATACTTTTTCTAAGCTAGGGTCAATGGGTCATTATACTAGTGTATGGGGTCTATCAAAATCATCTGGACCCCTTTTAACTTGCAAACAATCCTCGCGGATACCCAAGGCAGAGCCGCTGGGGGAGGTTATGTCGGACTCGAACCGGCTAAAACGCACGCCGTTGTCGGTGGGTCGAAGTGGGAAAACCGAAGGTTAGGTTGTTATTGAGTACATCCCTCGCACCTTGGCGGACCCAGGGCCACCCCTATTGGTCTGGCGCTCCTCGGGAGGTAGGACCAAGGAGTCTGCAACTCGCCCCCGGTATGGGGCGGTGCGCTTCTGCTAGGGTGGCAGGCAGCTCCACTCGTCACCTTCCAAATCATCTGGACCCCGGCCATCTCACCTGCGAGATGGTGCACCTGCTGAATAGAACAGGTATTCCTGCTGGTATTGGGATGGAGGAGCAGCTACTGTGAAAGACAAGTTATGTCGTTTCATCAGGATAAAGTTTAAATGAGCAGTATTTTTTTGTGATATTCAATTGCTAGTTGATGCCGTGTTGGTTTCCGGTGGAGTAGAACAGGACCGCCCCAGCTCTTCCTGTGGGTGTCGTAAAAGGCGTAAGGAATATGACAGGAAGATACAGCCCAAGACAAAGGGCCCGCTAGACGGCAATAGGCGCGATGTGATAAGGGGTGACCCTTATTACGTCGTGCGACCAAAATCATAATTAGCGAAACGTGGGTACTAATACACCTCTGCCTAACGCTTCGGGGATTTCCAGATGTGAATATATGTATGTAGGTATGTTTATTGGTAGGTAAGTAATAAATTGCATGTGAAGCGCTTATCAAAATAACATCTTTTTACCAATTCTTCAGTGATCTAACGGAAAGTCCACCACTTGCGAGGCAAGCCGGGTGGGTGTATTGCGCGTCCCTATCTTGATGAATATTGTATGTAGCAATTTGTATAATTTGATTAAGTCCCACCTGTGTCGCGCCGAGTGGGGACCAGACATCACTATTCGTATAACTAATGTAACTTTATATAATTTAATTTACCTGTACCTACGTACATTTCTTTACTAACGATTTGCTCAAAAAGGGTTACGGAGATACGAGCATGCTTAGTGTTAGTAAAGTAATGAGTACATATTGTCTTTTTTACTTAATTCGGTATTAACTACTCTATAAAGCTATCAAGCTGTCACCATGGATTACCTAATAGCTGTCACTTTGATGTGCGATAGAGATAGCGCTCTATAAAACCGAATCAAGTAAGACGAACTGTCACTCTTCTTCCCGACGAGGACATGCCAGAATAACAATCGATTAGGTAGGCACTACTGCGGGTGTACCACGAGTTGCAACAGCTACTTACCTAAGAGGGAATCATGGCCCTATACGCCCTAAATAGCTCCATCCTTCTTGATCGGAACGGCTGTAACGTTCACATAATAAGCACGGACGTTGCGAGTAATTATGTGTTTACCTACCTAAACTGAACTGAATACACGCGCAATACTGGCTACCAGGAGCCATGCTGACAAGCTATAGGCACCTAGTTACTTGCTACATCCGGAGATTAGGTACCTATACCATAAGTTCGCATTACGCGGTGTTGCTATATCCAAAAAATACAAGTCGCGCGATTAACAACCAACAAACTAGGTACCCTTCACAATAAAATATTAGATTATAGTTAGATCAGTTTATAATTAAATTATCAGCATGTCGGACGTGACAATGCAGTTAAGGCACGTGACTATTGCACTCACCTGCCCGCAATTAGTGAAATTGCATTGTTATAGCCCTACGTAGAACGGGCTTGGTACCTATGTTACATAAATATGATACATTGTTATTCAATTTGTAATAGTGTACCTACATACATACTAGTACAAAATGAGCAGTGTTGAGTGGGACAAAGGGTGATTAACCAATGACTTCTAATATGTACCTAGGTAAGTAAATATAAGTAGGTAGGTACTAGACAAACTTTTTAGAACAAAAAGTGTACCTATCATGGTACGTCGGTGAGGCGGGAATGAGTTTACAATGGGACACAGACACTAGATCAACCAACTTAATGAATTTTACACCTAAGTACTTATAAGTACTTCTATGGGCTGATGTAACTAAGTGAACAGTGGCATATTTCTTCATATTTTAGGTACTTACAATAAATGGAAACCATTTAAAGACAAGGGCAGAGATTTTCCGACTAGCTTGGTTGAATTAAAAACCTACCTATCAGTTAGATTTCAAATTGTATTTTCAATCGGCTGTCAGGTAAAAAATGTACAATGCGGTCAAGATATCTACGTATACAAGTAATAATGTGGTCATATTTTTATTGAACAGTCGCTACTGAACATGTCTAATCATCCAGTTCCTAAATATGTTATATTTCTATGCGAATACACGCATAATTTCCTCCCATATCATTTAAACACGCTTAACTGCCGGCTATCTGACCGGCACACGCTTATTTAATCAATCAACCACCCTAACACGCTTATCATTGAAGCCATCCCGACAAATTACATATTAAGTGCGCTGGTAACACTAAAAAAGCGCGCGCTGTCAAACTGACAGTTACTACCCTCTTATTAAAAAGTGCGTTCACGATTGATTGGTGCATATGTTATTGTTCAAAGGTTCTGTAGCAAAAAGAAATATACGTAACGGTTGCTGCTAAGTATTAATCAAACTTGAATATTGATAATGAAATTAAATTTGTTGATCGTAGGTACAAGGTTAATTTACAGCTAAGACATAGGTATAACTCCTTACGTGTTCGTAAGAATATTGGTAGATGGCTGCACCGTCGCCCTTATAGACGGATATAAAGAGAAGGAAAATTTGGAATGATTCAAGTGGTGCTCAATAGCTCAGTTGGCAGAGCAGTCGCCCTGTAAGCGAAAGGTCGTGAGTTCGAGTCTCACTTGAGCATTTCATTTTTTCCAATGTTTTTCGATCCTTACGTGTGTTTGTGCTTCTGGAACTGGAAAGTACACCGACCAACTTATTGATGTATATGTTACTAAAGAGTGGTCACACGTAGGTAGATCACGCTATGACAACAATGTGAAGAAAATTTACTGCTTCACGAAATGAAAAATTGAGAGGACGTCTTCTTCTATCACCCCTCGGGTCTTTTGCCAGGACTTATGGCAGAAAAGTTTAATCGGTTTTGAATCCTAGTTTTTTTTTAATTTGAATGTCTAGTAACGTAACTGTACGGAACCCAATAAAATAGTGATGTACCGCTAAGCGGAAGCTCGACCGTGTGCATATGATTATAATTATATTCCACAAATATTATTTTATAGGGAGAGTTCCGTGGGAGCGGAGGGAAGAGGGCGCACAAAGGGCCCAGGTAAAAGGGTGCGATCACTATTGAAGGGATGAACACGTAATATACTTAGCGATAGTTTGATGCGTGAAAACCAGGTGTCTTATGGCGAGCGCGGATTCATCGCTGTCAATGGATGAAACTAATTGCATTTGATACGGTAATTTAATTACAATGTCAGTTTAAAGATAATCTTTTGAGGAGTTTTGAATCTTTTGCTAGGGGGACCATATTACTGCGTCCAGATTTTTTGTTACTAGGAACTTTTGCTAACATGGGATGGGAGTGTTTCAGAGTCAATCTATATCTTCGAGATTCATGCCAATATCACCTGCAAGTCCGGTATTCCTGCTGTTTTAGGGACGAGGCTCTGGGGCCGGCATTCCTTTCAGGGTTGGGAAACCGTATAAATTAAATTACAGAAAGGAACACCGTACTGTAAAGTGCAACCTGAATTGGAGTTCGGATTTAGAAGGTTAAGTTTGCTAGCAAGCTCACATAATGATGTGATTAATGTAAATAAATAAATAGACCCATGGTAAGCTTAACTAGCTTGTGTTATGGAATCTAGAATGCGGATAAACATACTTAGATACTTTTTTTGTAAATACATACAATACATAGAAACACCTAGACCATTGCAAATAGCCATAGTCATGCAAACAAATATTTGCACTGACCGGGGATCGAACCCGCACCTCCTGCGTAGCAGTCGCGTTCACTAGATAGTTCAGAGGCTGTCACTTACTTACCTACAATTTATCATCGATCTTCTTACCAATGTCTGCTAGATCTACGGTACTTGTAACAGCATTAATATATTTGTTACTTATCTACATATATTTTACTTTGGAATATTGGGTACTGTCCATAATATTCTTATAGGTGTGTAAGTAGGCACAGTAAAGTTTCAGTTCTAGTCAAAACCACCCCTAACACTCTTCTTTCAAATCGTTAGTAAGTGCTCAATCTGTATTATAATTTACATTGTTCACAAGATTGTTATCTTCAATAGACCCCAATATAAACAAAATTGTTGTTCAATTACATCAAGTGTGTGACCCTTTTGAGGTTATATTTTTAAATGCATCGTGCTTTATTCTGACCACAATTATTTTATGCGTGTGAATATTTTATTATGCAAGCGATTGTCGGCTATGTGACCTTAGAAATAAAGTTTAAATTCGTAAAATATTAATGTTACGAGTAAGTATCGATAAAAAAATTGCTCGTGCGCTTATGGACGTGTTTCGTTCAGGAATCGGTCATCCGTATCTGTTGAAGTAGGTACGCGGTGTCCGACACGCGTACTTTTATTTATTATTTGGTTTTAATTAAATTAATTATAATTGCGACGGATCTCTTTAGGGGTTATCATATTAGAAAATAAAGTTTTTTTGTGTTTATTGACTTTTATAGGATGTGTGTTGAGATTGTTGGGGCTTCACCAAGATTTTTAGAGACCTAACATGCGCGTATACTTTATTTTTCTTGCGTGAAATCCTAATTATATTTATAAAACAAAAGTAGGTTAAGTTAGGTCTTAAAACAACAGCTATCTTCAGTAAAAAACCTCTTCCAAATCGGCTCAGCAGAAAGTCGATCAAATTCTAAGCTGTTTACTTATCAGTACCTAGATATTTATCTTGCTTAAGTACGCGCAATACATTTATTAAATTGTTGTTATTTGAACATTAAAAACAGATCCATTTTATTCATTTGTATAGATAAAGTAGGTATATATCTATGGTCCATATTAATACTACGCCAAAATTTATGGTTACGAAATCTCGACCACAGTCCTTCAGTTTATTGACACAGTTTTGAGAGGTTATAAAAAAACCATAATGTGTAGGAAAACGCGGAGTCACTTGAGGCTCTTGGAGAGGAGGCGGCCACCCACGCAGTGTTTGTCTAGCCCCCGTTTAATTGTCTAACCAAACAGCAGTAAGAACCTGTGTTGGGGTTGGCAGTTATCGCTTGCAGTAGATAAGCAACGGAGGAAATAGATTTGATTAAAAAAAAGTGTATAATAGTAGATTATTGCATCGAGCACAAAGTAATTTATTATTGCACCGAGTGCCTGATTTTCTGAAGAGGCACGAGGGCAATATAAATTACTTAAGGCGAGGTGCATTATCTGCTTTTCTTTCAACTATTAGGTACCTATAGGAATAGTAGATAAAAGAAACTCATATCAAACAGTTAAAAAAATTCATTCATTTTTAAATCAGAGTTAGCAGCAATAATTTTTTAAATTTGGAACAAGTAGGAAAGAAACGAATAATACGTAAGTAAAAAAAAGGATTGATATCGGCTGGCTGAATAGAGCTAATCCATTGAGATTGGCACCTTTTGGTGCGATTAAAAAATAAACTGTACAATAATGAAAGGAGACTGAAATGATTACATACAATCGTGGGCCTAGTTGTAAGAAGATGAAAGTGGTGTGAATTAATAGCTTATATATTATCAACCTTTCACTGAAAATTCTGCGGATTTTGTCAATCTGAGAACAGAGATATTATAGATTATGTAAAAGTGAGGTTATGTTACAATCTTTAACTAACAGCTGATTCCTGAAGTGTAAAATGTGTTCTTTTGCACTAATAGTTATTATATTTACTAGAAAATGCTTGAAAAATCATATGAATGAACGTCAACGACTTCAAGCGATAGGTAGGTAACAGGTAAGGAGATAGGAAAAGGATGTCTAAAATAAAATAAAAAATCATTTAATATAGTGTTTTATTCGCCTTCTATTAAACACATTTTACATTTTAAACCTGCCAGGATGGTAGCTGGTTAGATGAGGTTATAGGTATTTACCTACAGACTGAGGTGCAAGCCATTGCCGAATCACTGACAGAATTGTTTCATCGTGTAAGGGCCGTCAGCCCAGTGTATTGCAGTGACCTGTGGATATCCCACAATTCACACAGCGATCCATAGTTTCAATAATATCCAATCCACAAGCCGGCGGTAAAATCCAAAATAACAATTCCATGTTAAACGTGTGAGCGATCTTCGGTGTCCAAGGTGAAAGCAAGGGTCGTACAAGGTAGGCAGGGTCAGAATCCGTACAATACAAAGCAGTTGTCGTAAAAAATGACGAATAATCGGGAAAGCACTCAAAACGCATCGGAAAACACGAAACGAGTGAGCAAACAAAAACAGTCATCAACTGTCTAGTGTCAATGTTAGTGAGCTGTCATGTCAGTGATATAGACTACAAATATAAGAGAGATTTGAATCGATATGAAATCGATAATCATTAATATTAGTTTTACAGTAATTAATTGATATTTGATTTAATAATATGACTGTAATTATATGCATTATTTTGCATGTAAGTATAGGTATATAGTGCATTTAATTACTTTGAGTTAATTATTTACTGCAAATGTTTTAGTGTAATCGATTACTCAATTGATAAATCTCACGAAAACTATTTTATCATATTTCTCCGCATCCAGATTGAGAATTGAGGTGATTTTTCATATTCTAAGATACAAAAATATGACTAATTTTTTAGATCATATCTCAACTTATTACATTTGGGCCCACCGTTTTCCATCTCCTTTCATACATTTTTATTGCTCTAGAGCATTAAAGACTCGCTTTGTACTGAGTTTTTAGTGTGATTGTAATGAAATTAAATCATACTACAATATACTACTACATACAATATAGTTGGAAGAAAATAAATAAATATTACACAACATTCTACACAACGCTACCTAGACGCATGGTAAGCTTAACTAGCTTGTGTTATGGAATATAGAATGCGGATAACCGCTTCCGCGCGCAAATATGTTAAACACGAAACACTTAGAAACTTATTTTTGTTAAGACATACTGTACTTACTGTATTTACGTAAATTCTAATAGTATCAAGCATAATGTGGGTGCCCTGTCACATCAGTAATAAACTAGCTACAGGGCCAGAAGGTTGTTTCATTGCTTACCGATATACTATCTGGCGACGAGGATGGGATCCGAAATCCATACCCACACGTGCAAAGCAAATTCACACAAAGCATATTCACACTCACATACTGATATACTACATAATATATTATACAAAGAAACAAAGCAAATTGCTATATTCATGCATACAAATATTTGCACTGAGCGGGGATCGAACCCGGGCCTCCTGCGCAACAGTTGCGTACACTACCGCTACGCCACAGAGGCTGTAAATTAAATAGGTAGGTACTTCAGTAGGTTGAGTAGTGGAGACCTTGAGCACCTGGAGCAAGGATCAAAGAGGCCAAAAACCTGGTAAAAGAAGTTAGGAACAGGCTCATATAGACTGGTGACAGTCGTTCGGGAGCATTCCTGGTGCAAAAACTGGCTATCGCACACCAGCGTTGACGTAATGTAGGTACTTCTACCTACTTATTAAATAAACTAGCTTTTGCCCGCGGCTCCACCCGCGTGGATGTCGGTTATCGCGACCAAACATAGCCTATGTTCTTTCTCAAGGTCAAATTTCATCAAAATCGGTTCAGTGGTTTAACCGTGAAAGCGTAACATACAGACAGACAAACAGACAAAGTTACTTTCGCATTTTTAATATTAGTATGGATAATGGATGTATATAATTGGGTACTACTACTGACTACTGACTAGTCGAATTAGTTAATTTTTACTAAACGTCAAAACGATAACTTTTAAGGTAACTTGTATGAAAAAAGATTTAATGACGTCATAGAATTTAATAGTCGAAGCCGAATGAATTACTACAGGTTGGGTGGATGATTAAAAATAAATAAAACTATAAAATAAGAACCGACGCAATTTTGACCTCTCTTTTACTATTCTTAATTTAATAAGCTCGGTTTGATAATTTATTTTAACTATAGGATAATACCCAATACTAAGTAGGTATGTGCTTAGCTAAAGTAACCGAGAAGAAAGGTTTTAAGAATATTAGTCAGCTTAGTGTTAGAATGGGCGACCATTCTTAGCAATCTTAGCAGATGAGGCTGCGTGTAACGAAGAGGTGGACGTCGATTCTACTTAAGCCAAACCACATTCGTGCCACAGCGACTGTAAAACCCGGTATGAAATAATAGACTTTAAATCGATGCAGTTAAAGTTCAATAATAAATTTCTGAAGAGATAATGAAAAAGTGTAATGAATCATTTTCATTTCATTTTGGACTTTGTGTGTATAGAAATAAGGTCGAAAATGTAATGTAATTTTTTGCAGTGACTGTGGCACCACAGTGGTTTAGCTTTAGTAGAATCGTGGGCCTGGTAGAGCGTGTTAAACCGTCAGTACAGTTTGCCATACGAAATCTGTGGTATTAGTTCTATATCTCAAGACATAAAAGGCCCTGGGGCGCGCAGATTGTTTTAAATTTATAATAATAATTATATCCTTGGTGAATTTGAGCCTAGGGGTCTGGGTAATGGACTGCTGAGACGAGGACTCGGGTTCGATCCCAGGTTTACCATGCCACACACCAATGACTTTTCGATGCTTTTCGAAGTTATGTGTGTATTTATCGCAGGTTTATAAGTGCCCGGTTAATGGCAATAGGCTCGCCCCTATTACATTGGGACCTAAACATAAACTGGCGAAATGTGGGTGCTAGCACCTCTGCTTACCCCTTCGGGGAATACAGGCGTGAGTTTATGTTATGAATTTGAGCTGGTCCACGCAGAAGCACCCCGTGCTATCTTCAAAATACATCCATGCAATATGTACTGCGGATATAGAGCACATTTTATGTCCAAGATATATGAAATTAGTTGGTTGGAGTCCTAAGAATCGTGCTGGCTACAGAAATTCTATGTAGCAGTATATTTATATCTCACCCCCTTTCGTAGATCAGTCGTTCGAAGTTCCTGCGATCACAAATTCTATTAAAACTTATTTCAGAAATGCCTTCATGTCTGTGTTTCCCCTTTACGGGATTTCCTTCAGAGATACACAGCAGCACGTACCCCACGCTACCACCTGATAGACCTTAAAACGCTTTCTGAGCAGCTATCAGCAGCAGCGGAGTGTATTGTTTGCCTATCATTATAATCAAGTAGCTTTTGCCCGCGGCTCCGCCCGCGTGGATGTCGGTTATCGCGACCAAAAATAACCTATGTCCTTTCTCAAGGTCTAATCTACCCTTATACCAAATTTCATGAACATCGGTTCAGTGGTTTAGGTATGAAAGCGTAACATACTGA
Source organism: Eilema sororculum (assembly GCA_914829495.1). NCBI lineage: Eukaryota > Metazoa > Arthropoda > Insecta > Lepidoptera > Erebidae > Eilema > Eilema sororculum. The sequence continues at coordinate 8,101,969 of OU618553.1, read as the reverse complement.
CAGACAGACGGAGTTACTTTCGCATTTATAATACTAGTATGGATTAGTATGGATTCAGTGAGTACCCGATTCAGTGGTAGAGAGTCAGCAGTAGGTACCTACGAGTGGTACGCTCCTGATGTTACTAACATCCATTGGCCACGGTAAACTCTTCCCTTCCCATCCAGTGATTTTGCGTTTGTTTGCCACCTAAGTAATATAAAAAACAAAACAGGAAACAACAACAAATTGTAAGTATAAATTATCAGCATTAAATTATTCAGTAATTATCAACACAGACTATTGACAAGCAATAACAGTGAAGCAAGACAGGCGATGTAAAGATGGTCCTCTGTTTGTGGAGGATGTCCCTGCATGCAGGCGAATCCCTGAGACGAAGCTAGTCAGGCTCGAGAGTGCTTGAACACGGGTGGTCCTGTACAGCCGCACGGCATACTGGACATAGATGATTGAATGCTATTGGGACTTGTACGTTGCTTTGCTGTTATTATGATAGTAACTATATACTCGTATTAAGTAATTAAGAATGACTGGTGAGTATGATATAGGACTCCCTATACAGATTAACAAAATAAAAAACAAAAGAAAACAAAAAAAAAAACAAATTTTGAATCGCTCGACATTTTGGTCATTCTTCTGTGTTCAGTGCATCCTTTACGGTAATTATTGAAACTTCTCGTTTTCCTTTTTACCGACGACCTTTTGATTTAGGTACCTACTTCAGCTCCTTACAATTCCTTCAATTACCAAAACTATGGTATGTCAGTCAGATCAAGGGCATTTTATGGAAAGAGATCAGGTCTAAAGCTTCCAATCAGCGTAAAGCGAAGCAAAAAGTGTATTAAGCCAAGATCGTTATAAGTGGAAAGAGGTTTTTACCCACTCCTATAGGCAAATGGTGCGCTTAAACGTGCCTAGGTACATAATACGACCAATATCAACACCATTAATTAAATCTATTACTACACTTGTCTGACTACAAACCTGTCAGTATGTTTGTCCTACGTAGTTGTTACGTATTGTCAGTATGTCTTTCACCTGTACCCGTTATGGTGAAGACACAAGTTTATGATGGTTTTACTGCGAGAGCCACTTAACGCCCGCCATAGCTACCGTGTACTATCCCCGCCCCGGCCCCCGGTCTCACCCCCGCGGGGTCCACCCCCCTCCCTTTAATTAGATACACCTACCCCCGTGGGCCGATGTTTTTATTACACCGTATGTTAACAAGGTGTTTAGGAGAATGCGTGGGACAGTGTGAATGATCGTGTAAGACTTTTGTTCGACTAATTGTTGTTGGTTCGATGGAATTTGGAGTTTTACTAATATTTCTTCTGGCAGAGGCGCTATTAGGTACTTTGAAGTAGGATCTGGAATTGGCCCCCATTAAAATCTTTGCCGACCTCACTTGCAAGCTGGATCTGTTGAATAACAGATGAAGGTCTGACAAAGCCTTCTTGGGGTTGCCAAGTCAAACAGCAGTTGCTCCTATTGAAGATGAATTTAAAAGAGGAGAGGAGTAAGTGGAGTAACCGTGGTTACGAGAGAAATCATGATGATTTGACTGAGCTATAAAAATTAGGCAAAGGAGTAATAATACTCTTATTTCCCGAGAATTTTCCTTCAGCGTACTACCAGAGGTGGGAAAATTAAACTGACGTAGGTATCCTAAAAGAACTGGAAATGTAAAACTTAATAAAAAAAAACATACTTGAATGTATTTTACAGCATTAGGTATGCTAAGTATACAAATCGAATACATAGGGAAAATGAAACTTCTCGGGCGGGACTCGAACATCATTCATTATTTCCGATAGCTCGTAGGAATATCGGTAGATGAATCCACCGTCGCCTTAAAGACGGATAAATAGAAGGGAAATTTGAATCACATCGGGCGTGTCTCTGTAGCCGAGTTGGTCAAGGCATTCCCCCTGTAAGGGAAAGATCGCGGGCTCGAGACCCACCCAAGAAGTTTCATTTTTCCCTATGTATTCGAATTTTTTTTTATAAAAATTGCTATAAAAAAATAATTCAAATATTTGGGCGCATTCAATGTTTAAAAATGGTTGTAAATCATTCATTGTTTCGAACAGTTCGTAAGAATGTTGGTAGATGGCTGCACCGTCGCCCTTATAGACGGATTTAAGGAGAAGGAAAATTTGGAATGATTCAAGTGTCGCTCAATAGCTCCGTTGGAAGAGCAGTCCCCCTGTAAGGGAAAGGTCGTAAGTTCGAGTCTCACTTGAGCATTTCATTTTTTCCAATGTTTTTCGAACTTAAAAGTTAGCATAATAAATGCTATAAAAAAAATTAATTAAAAAAAAACAATAGTATTATAATAAACCCGGCACCGAGCTAAGGACTCGACGCATCAAACTCGCCACCGCCATAAGTGAGACGTACGTTCAACAAACAGGGCGATATTATAATAATAGCTTCCTGGCATCGATTCGTTCGAACTGATGACGATGTTAACCTCAACTGAATTATTGATGGGAAATTATCGTAATTTGCTGAGAACTGCTCGACACACGTCACCTGCTGGTAAGTTGGAATCGTACCTATATGTACCGACTGTATGTATAACATTATAAGTATTGTAAGTAAGGTACTTTGGCGTTGGTAAACTAAGTAATAACCTAATATGAATATTTTATGAGACAGCCACTCTCGTAAGAGTCATGGCACACTCAAATCATGTTCAGGAATTGAATGTAACCAGGCGAGGTTACCATGAAATCCGGAAGGTCGGGCGCGCATGAATGGCGTAGCATTTAGATACGAAGTCACTTCGGTTTCCTTACTGTAGGGTTTAAGCAAACCAAAGTGTCAAGAGTTGTCCTTAGATTTATATAGATACAAATTGAATGTATGTACGGGAAGGGAAATTTGAATTACATTGGGCGTGTCTCTGTAGCCGAATTGGTCAAGGCATTCCCCCTGTAAGGGAAAGATCGCTGGTTCGAGTTCCGCCCGAGTAGATTATTTTTCCCTATGTATTCGAAGATACAAATTGCTTATTTTTCGATACCACGTAATGTGTTCCTATCTCTTTTTATCCGAAGGAAGGAGGGTAATGTATTTTTCTCTTCATCTGAGCATTAATCCTACTCGCATCCGAAGCACGCAGCTTGGAGTCTGGGGTGCACTTTACCAGTCTAACTGCGGATTTGGCCAAACTTCGATATTTTCTGTAAAGCAATTGCCATTCGACCTCCACAACCCAAAGGCGATATCGAAGCATTGGAGCTAGACCAGTTGTTGGACTTTTGAGGGCTCCAACTACCCGTAACGACTGACCATAGAGGTTCGTATGACAACCGGGACAGACGGCTTAATGTGCTCTCCGTGGTACGACCAGATCAATGCAAATACCCATATTCATGCATACAAATATTTGCATTGAGCAGGGATATAACCCGCGCCTATTGCGTAGCGGCCACGTTTACTACCGCTACGCCACGGAGCTGCGGAGGCTGTCCAATATGTTCTTATAATCGATTATAAGAAACATCGATTCGTAATGGCGCAGGATTTATGGTAGGCCTACAACATTGGCGCCCGAATTATCAAATTGAAATACATGAAGTAAGCAATTTGAAATTCTGTATTAAACAAATATTCATAAGTATACCTAGTTATCTATTATTTTTCAATAAACCTTTTCTAAACAATACCAATATTCTCTAACTCAGATTACCTTATCTAATACCACCGCACTGTATTCATATTTTACGACGAACCAACAATAAAGGGTGTACTACAAGTTTTAATATGGTGCAGATTAGGGGTTTTAGCTCCGGGGAGGACAAATTAATTCTTTATTACGACTGTAAATATTCTAGGGAACCCTTGGCTAGACCGCGATACAAGCATCGCAATAAACTTCCCAGAGGTCCCTCGAGGCGACCACTTGTCCGGGATTAATTCGGGATTACGGGCCGCGAGCTATGCCCGGGATTCGCAGTCGCATCGGTGTGTTGCTGTAGTGAGGTTTACATGTTACGGTGTTACAATATTATTTGTTGGGTTTACTGTTTTTAGGTTTCTATAAAATTAGATTTGGTTGTAATTTTGAATTGCGCCAGTAAAGAAAATAAAATCTAAACACATACATACATACATATATATTCATGTCTGTAAAACCCCGAAGTAGTTAATAGGTGGTCCCAATAGAGGGCGAGCCTATTGCCGTGAAGCGGGTACTTTCTTGTGGGCTGCATGTTTACTGTCGGATGGACAACACAGCTCTTGGTCTCTCTCTCGAATCTCGAATATTTTGGTGGAGCAGAATAGGGCCATATTGTACTCCACCAAAATATTTGGGGCCCACCAGACCTGCTGATATTATGGAAAAAAAACTCAGGAAAGCTGGACCCGGCGTACGGATCTTAGGCTATAAAATGCAAGCTTAGAATGAACCCGGAATTAGCATTTAACATGTTGATAAATTACGTTAGCAAAGTAGTAAAAAAAATTCAAAGTTAAAGTCATTTATTAACTCGCTAGCGCGTGCGAGTTAGCATTTTTCGTTTTTTTTTTCAAGTCAACTCTTGCTCATATTAAAGTACAGTCAGATCCTCTTAAACTTCCTCAAATCTCATTCAATTCTCTTACACCATGTAAACCGTACCGAGTTTGTGGCCTAACTTTAATTGTTTTTTAAGTGCGCGCACGCCGCCCGCGACGGTATGGACGAGCGTGGGACGGCACGTGAGAACCTCCTATGTGTCTCGTGGACCCTCCAGTAAGCGACCCACAAGGGCACTCCACTCTATTGTGAATATCGAGCACCAAATTACAAGTCTGCGGTATGAATATTGGATAATATTCAATTAGTATTTCTATTAGGACAGTTTGTGACATCTCAGTTTAATTTTATGCCGTTATCATTAGCATCTTAATAAGGAGACATCGGGGAATAAACTGGGGGAGCAAATCGGGGAGAAAACGAAATAAGACACCAAATAAAAAAAAAGTTATTCTAAACAAAACCCTATCTGGGTTACAGGATAACACTGAATTCGTATATAGAACCTGGAACTCCCTGCCAACTCGCGTGTTTCCTTCTGTCCCGGGTCCTTTAAGCGGGCGCGAAAAGGCATCTGATGAGGCCGTCAAGCTGAGTGCCACTGGTGACTGTTAACATGGTACATGTTTACGATGGTGACCTCTTTCCGAGACTTTGCCTTTAGAAAGTCAAATTGACGTGTCCTTTTTAAATAAAAGTAATGAATATTGTACTAATAAAATAAATAAAAAAACACTGTGCCAAAATTTGTCCTTTAGAGCCTGAGGTTATATTTATTGTTTTAGACTGGTGTGTTGGCTTTTCCCGAAGCGACTTTCGTCTAACCTCCAAAACATTGAAAGTAAAATCTGCCCCAGAACCACATGTCCGTTGTTTAGCAGATGCATCATTGAAAATAATAACTAAGTAAGTAGATACCATTTATTTTATTAATGTGTTTAAAGTTCAAAACAAACAAACAAATACAAAACACATTACATCGACAACAGAAAATCTCTTTTTAATTAGGGTAAGTACTTGCTTATTGCTAATGAATTATTGTCTATAGTTGATAGTTTTCACTAAGCTGTTAGTTATAATTAAGTGTTATATGTTATAATGAGGTGTTGTAAGCCTAGTTACTGTGTTATTTTTCTTAACTTTGTCATTGATTATATAAATAGGTAGGTTAATGACAAAATTAAGCATCATTAATGTAACTATTTAAAATGGAGAGAAAAACAATAATTAGTTAAAGATGATGTTCAGTGTTCATCATACAGATACAATTACTGAGATCAATGTGATGATATTGATTGACAAACAATCTCTAGTTGGTACAATGTTATCTTTTGTGTTTGGGAGGGGTGGGGAAGGTCAGCCGGTAGTTGCATAAGATAAACTAATTATGGAAAGGAGATCGAACACCGCGCTCCAAATTGATAATTATGACTCAGACCAAATTGTTTGTTGATTGTACTTACGTTAAATTAATATATTCCACAAAAATATTCCACAACATTCTACATAACGCTATCTAGACCCATGGTAAGCATAGCTTAACTAGCTTGTGATATAGAATCTATAATTTATAATATACTTCTTTTTTTTTATAAATACATGCATATTCGAAAAACATCGGAAAAAATGAAATGCTCAAGTGAAACTTGAACTCACGACCTTTCCCTTACAGGGGGAATGCTCTTCCAACATGCATATTACGTAAAAATATCAATAGTCATATAAAGAAATATCAATAGTTTTTTATTATTGTTTTATTTTTTTTATTTTCAAATAGCAAACATAATCCACTTTCATCATTTCCACCAATGTAAGAATATCTGAAGTGGCCTTAGATATTTACATTAGATTTGAATATACTTAATTATTTATTTTCCTACTAAAGACATGTCTTATCCCAATTCCAACAAACCCAAAGGGATTTAGTTCCAAAAAATAATTCCCTACGATTCCATAGACACGTTTTACCTTTAGTTGTTGTTTCATTATCGTGTGAAAAGGCAAAGGAAACAAGCTCTCAAGTCGTACGTGGTACCTGTGCGTCTGCGCACCGTACCTGACCTAGGAAAACAAACATGGCGACGACGTAAGGACATAGTGTGGACATTCTGTGATTGTGTTTAAATATAAAGTGATTTAAATAAAATATTTACTTTATAAATATTGATATGTCTTTTGCATAGAAATGTAAGTACACGTATTGAGAACACTTGTACTTTTGTACAGTATTTATTATATTGAACCTGAACGGTTTCGCCTTATGGCATTCTCAAAGGTTTACATTTATTTATTTAGCAAAGGTTTTGAATGTTCTTGAACCGGTTCAATAAAATAACTACTGTGGAAAAAGTACCAAGTGCCATCAAGCAATAGTATAAGTAGTAGAAATGTAAATGTTTTTGCATTTTTACTTTAGGCTACATTGAGTATTGTAAATGATATATTGTATAAAATATTTGCATTATCAGCACTATAGGAGTAATGAAAGCTGTGGGTTGAATTTAAAACACTGAAATTACTATAATTCTGTCGAGTATACCTTCTAATATACAGTCGAAAAGGTATACGACAAGTTTATACGAAAATGTGTATTCTTATTTCCTTTGCTGAATATAACTTTATATTACTATTTAGTAGTTAGGTACTAGAGCACCAAAATAGTAACAATAAAATCATTAAAAATCATAACAAATTCAAGAAGCAAAACTATGGTGAAAGATGTTGATGAAGCCTTCGAGAAATTCAATGCATTGAGTTAGCACGTCCACTTTATTCTTAACCTGTTATGAGTGTGATATTTTCATATTTTTTCCTGTGATTTTTTGTGTGACATGCTAAGTGGCGTGATACGGACCACCCACAGCGAAGGAAACCAGCAACGGGCCTATAACTCGATCATAAAACTTTTAGTATTGCGATGTGTACTGTGTTTTTTTACATAAATGGAAGGTTGAAAGTGTTTTAATACTGTGGGCCTAGCACGAAACATCCGTGTATACGGATCGAAGTTTCGGACAATCGGTGCCATGAAACACATTTATCCCGATTTCGGGAAGAATATGTGACTCTTCATGTTAATTCCAACTCTTCCTAGTGAGAAGAGAATAGAAATTTATTTGCTCTTATACATGGTAACAAAGATCTTGGCAAGTAACTTAAGTATAATAAGCACAACAACATGTTTAGCCGCAGTAAGTGGCATGCAAATTTCGATTTTTAATACAAATAATTATTTTAAATGCTTATAATGTGCCAGTTCAGTTGAGCTTAATCCCTACCGAATGGACTTCGAGTCGCATCCGAAGGTTTTCAACAGCTACGCAGGAAGCGCGGGTTCGATCCCCACTCAGTGTAAATATTTGTTTACATGAACATGGGTATTTGTATTGGTCTGGTGTTTTCTATGTATAATATGTATATATTTACAAAAAAAAATTGTATCTTCTAATTGTATATTCTAGATTCCATAACACAAACTAGTTAAGCTATGCTTACCATGGCTCTAGATAGCGTTGTATAGAATGTTGTAAAATGTTTAAATATTTCATTTTAAAATTTATTTTTTCGGGAGCGTAATATATACATAGGTAAGCAGTGAGTTCATATTATGATATACAACCTCGCAGTCCCGTAGTTTTTAATGCATACTATAATACTACGCAATTATTTCTTATAGCTACTGAAAAAAATATTATTTCTAAGTCTAGCTTTAGTTATTCAAGGCGTCTCGATAGTGTTGTTATAAAGACTCTTCAATTTATTAAACAAATATTATGCGTTGCGCAGTTTTTGTTGTAATTCTTTCCGGGATACCACGTATTTCTTATAAAAATATACAGAGGACCCATCTTGTTGTATTTTGATCAAGTCGCTCGCAAAAAGTTTCTGAAGAGATAGAAAAATTATGCAAAAAATATTAAATACTAGTTTTGTTCGCGGCTCTCCTTGCGTGTTATATTCACGTTATCGCGGCCAAACATAGCCTGTGTGTTAATACTACGCAATTATTTCTTAAAGCTACTGAAAAAAATATTATTTCTAAATCTAGCTTTAGTTATTCAAGGCGTCTCGATAGTGTTGTTATAAAGACTCTTCAATTTATTAAACAAACTAGCTTTTGCCCGCGGCTCCGCCCGCGTGGATGTCGGTTATCGCGACAAAACATAGCCTATGTCCTTTTTCAAGGTCTAATCTACCCCTATACCAAATTTCATCAAAATCGGTTCTGTGGTTTTGGCGTGAAAGCGTAACATACAGACAGACAGACAGACAGACAGACAGACAGACAGACAGAGTTACTTTCGCATTTATAATATTAGTATGGATACTACCACGACACAGGGAATCCTAGTGTGGTATCCAGGGAGCAATTGAATTGTACACTTGTTTGTGATTTTTTTTTAATACAAGATAACAGCTAACGCCATACCAAATTTTATTGAAATCGCTCCTACCGTTTAGTCGTGAAAGAGTAACAAACATCCTTCTATCTATACTTTCAAACTTTCGCGTTCATAAAATACTTAGTACGTAGAATTTATTCACGTAAAACCATATAGTCTAACCATTGGTTGTTGACTTTGACTGTTCAAGTTCGACCCCATTTTTTTATTTTTTTTTCTTGCGGAAATCCCCTCGGATACCCCCCCTTCCGGAGCCGGAAGAGGAGGTTATGTCGGACTCGAACCGACTAAAACCGCACGCCGACTGTGGGTCGTGGTGCTAGGCCGGAGGTGAGGTTGTCATCGACATATCCCTCGCACTCCGGCTGACCCAGGGCCATCCCTTACGGTCTGGCCTTCCTCAGGAGGGGGGACAGCGATGTCCCCAACTCGCCCCCGGAATGGGGAGGCGCGCTCTCCAGCGCGCCGCCGCCGTGGCCTGCTTCTGCTGGGGTGACAGGCGGCTCCACCCGTCATCCCCAGGCCCGCGCTCATGGGGGACGGAGGTCAGTCAGTGCCCACCGACGCCCGAGTTGCCTGCGCGCGCGGGCGTCGCGATCCGCGAGTCTTTCTCGCTCGCGCCGCCTCTCCCGCTCCGCCGTCTCCTTCACGACCATTACCGGCTCGCTGTAGGAGACGCCGGCCACCCACGCCTCAAGCACTCACTATTTATAGTTTTAACTTCTGCAATAAATTATACATCTATGAATATTTGGAATCATGGTCTATGTAGGTACCTTAAGGTATCTTTTAAAACCATATTTTGCCGTTTTGTTTCGTTCTAGCAGATTGCACTGACAGTGGTTCAGTGATTGTGAGGAAACTTGTAATAGAGCCCTCTTAGATAAATGGCAACGGCAAATGGATAGAATGATGATAGTATGGGATTTTGAAACGTTTATGACAGTGTTTCCTTCTTCCTACAGTCCCGGGTCCTTTAAGCGGGGCATGAAAAGGCATCTAATGAGGCCGTCAAGCTGAGTGCCACCACTGTTAACATGGTAAATGTTTACGATGGTGACCCTCTTTCCGAGACTTTACCTTTAGCTTAACATCAGGCGAGGTGAAGTCACATTGATCAATCTATTCCATTCTACAAACGTACTCGTCTAGACGAGTAAGCAATCTACTCTACTCTACTCTACTTACTCTACTCTACTCTTCTCGAACTAGTTTTGTGGCCTTGATAAATATTTTTCAACGTTTTCCAAATAGATTATAGGAAGGGAACACGTAAGCATTCTCTTTAAAATGCGACTAAGTATTATATATCAATATGCGCATATAACTTTCCTTACATTGTAATACTTAGTTTTTTGTGGATTACCTACCAAATTTGAATAGCAATAGTTGAATGTCTTCCAATATAAGTGATACTTCTGGTACCAAGTGGCTGCTTCTTACATCAGTGGAGACCTCTTCAGCTGTTTTTGTGGAAGACTACTAGTAACATTAGTTAAATCACCTGTAATAGATATAAAAACAAGACCAGATAGTTTTTTTTCGGAATTGGCTTCTGGTTCATTTAGGTAATTCTGTTAATGTTTGCTGGAAGGGAGTTTGTCTGAATGAATCTCACATGCTAGCCATTACGCCTGTTGAGGACAAGGGTCTAATGCATGGTATTTCTCTAGGTCTCTGGGTCCCTCAGACAGACGCAAGCCACTCTCGTAAAAGCCAATGTACCTACCTACCTACCTTTTTTTTCCTCGGATTCCTCACCTGCCGCAGCAGGAAGGGGAGGTTATGTCGGACTCGAACCGACTAAAACCGCACGCCGACTGTGGGTCGTGGTGCTATGCTAGGCCGGAGGTGAGGTTCTCTTCGACATATCCCTCGCACCCTGGCTGACCCAGGGCCATCCCTTACGGTCTGGCCCTCTTAGGGATAACGGTGTCAACCTACCTACTAGAAATTATGTTAAGGAGATTAAACAAGGGTCTCACAAGTGTGATAAAATAGAACATACTGCAGACTGCTATTGAACTTGAAAATAAGTTTTTTCGTTGAACTCTCACTCGTTTTCTCGACGTGCCAAAAGCCACGTAAAAGTATTATTTATTCTCTGGCGATGTTTTTATCGTTTGGTCGCGATGTGAACAGCCCTGACCCTAATGGCTTCGTGGGTGGATGGTGTTAACACGGTTTGTTCGAACGGGAACCTTTTTAGGAAGTTTCGCCTGCACTTAAACACGGGTATGCGTGTGTGGCCGCTGTGGGATGGATCTTGTATGTTCGAAAAGACGCATTTTGGTGTGAAATTGATGTTTTAGGGTATTATCGAGATATTTTTTATGAATTATAGGATTTCATCATCATCCTTCTGCCCTTATCTCAAGTTTATTTGGGGTCGGCGCAACATGTGTGTGTTTCTTCAAATCATCTCTAGTGTTGCAGTCATTTCAACATTCACTCCATTCATGATGATGATCATGCTCTTATAGATTTTCCCTGAAGTCGAAGGGGCATTCGCGAGTCACAATAAGTTGCCGTAGCCTGTCGCTATTTCATCCAACCAACGTTAATCCGGCGCTTTCAGGCTCGATCTAATAATTGTCTGTCGCTTTGCAGTAGTGAACTGAAGTACCTAAAATCGGAGCTGGTTGGTATAGGTTGCCATCAAGCGCTGTGACTGCAGGGCTAGAGAGACCACCGAATTATAGGATCTAACAAACGTATAACGCTGGGTTGCCACGATAAGTACGAGGCTTCACGGACAGCCTCTGGCGTAGCGGTAGTGAACGCGGCCGCTACGCAGGAGGCGCGGGTTTGATCCCCACTCAATGTAAATATTTATATGCATGAATATGGGTATTTGTATTGGTCTGGTCGTGCCTCGGAGACCACGTTGTTATACGAACATGGCTGTCGTAACGGGTAGTTGGAGCCCTAAAAAGTCCAACAACTGGTCTCACTGCAATGCTCCAATATCGCCTTTGGATTATGGAGGTAAGATGGCGTTTAGACTGATATATATAAGCTTCCAATGCGACTGGAATTAACATTAACATTAATAAGAAGAGGTTTCACAGACACATTACGCAAAACGAGTCTGCAGTATTACGGAGGAGCCTCTTTCCATGGCGCGTAGGGCTTAGGTGAAGACTCACCCTATAAAAATCTCAGCTGTAGCCGAGTTGCCACTTTTTGAAATCGTTAGTGGTTTATTCACACACTGTGTTATGATAACTCATTTATGTACTAAAAAGTGACTATATTATTTTAACTTTTCAATACAATGTCCTATTGTATAATTTCACCGTCCATCAACACTATTGAATAGCTTTTTCTATATACGAGTATTTTTTTGTAAATATGGCTTCATTGGTACGTTTCATAATATTATTATTTTTTCGCCAAGAACTTAGATAATAATTGGCGTCTTTTATCAATGTTTTTATTAATAATGCAATATTCGGTTTGGTTTTAACTTTTTATTGAGCCTTGAGTTCCACGACTCCGTGACATACCTAATTAGTAACTAGGTAAATGCGAAATTACAATAGGACACTGTATTGAAAAGTTAAAATAATATAGTCACTTTTTAGTACATAAATGAGTCAAATCAACGTTTTTCATCCATTTTCCACATAATTATTTTGAATTCTGATTAGTGAGTTTTTGAAATAAAACCACTTTTTACGGATTCTATCGCGATATATTTGTTATTATTACTTTTAAACCCGACGTTTCGGCTGCTTTGCAGCAGCCATTTTCGCGGTGTGACTCACGATGGTAGTTGTCACATAGTTTGAAGTATAAGTTATCTCAAAATACCCGAATCATGGTGAATTATTGGTGTTCGTATTTACGCAGAATGAGCTCACTGTGTTGTTAAGTCTTGCTGGATTTTGCTGCTTACTGGGTTTGATTAAGTGGATGACTGGGTCCCAAGCTGGTGGTACGGTCCATCCATCCTCTCTATTAAAATTTGGGTGTTTTTTAATTTCAATAGCCTCGCGGATCATTCTAGGAATATATCTGTGTTCTTTGGCGAGTATCTGTGGTTTATCAAACCTTAGGTAATGGTTGGTGCCTTTTTGCGCGTGTTCACATACAGCTGACTTTGTTGAGCGTTGGTGTTTTATGTCAGCTATGTGTTCTTTGACCCGAGTGCCAATGCTTCGCTTGGTTTGACCAATATATGAGAGCCCACAGTCACAGTACAAGATGCAGGGGTCTACAAAATAGACTGTGACTGTGGGCTCTCATATATTGGTCAAACCAAGCGAAGCATTGGCACTCGGGTCAAAGAACACATAGCTGACATAAAACACCAACGCTCAACAAAGTCAGCTGTATGTGAACACGCGCAAAAAGGCACCAACCATTACCTAAGGTTTGATAAACCACAGATACTCGCCAAAGAACACAGATATATTCCTAGAATGATCCGCGAGGCTATTGAAATTAAAAAACACCCAAATTTTAATAGAGAGGATGGATGGACCGTACCACCAGCTTGGGACCCAGTCATCCACTTAATCAAACCCAGTAAGCAGCAAAATCCAGCAAGACTTAACAACACAGTGAGCTCATTCTGCGTAAATACGAACACCAATAATTCACCATGATTCGGGTATTTTGAGATAACTTATACTTCAAACTATGTGACAACTACCATCGTGAGTCACACCGCGAAAATGGCTGCTGCAAAGCAGCCGAAACGTCGGGTTTAAAAGTAATAATAACAAATATATCGCGATAGAATCCGTAAAAAGTGGTTTTATTTCAATGAGTGACATTCGCGTAAACTTCAGAAAATATAGTGAGTTTTTATTAAACTCAGCAATTTTTGTTAAAAAAACGCTATTTTTCCATTTTGTTAACTGAGATTTTATTAATTTAGTGATATTTTGTTTAATAGGATCAAATACTGAAGCAATACATCTGTTTTTCATGTTGGTTTTGTTTATTTACTAGCATAACTAACAGTTTATGAAATAAAAAAATTCTATTAGGCATGTCTTTTTAATTAGCTAGATACACTGGAAAATATAAGCACAAAAATACTTGTAAACAGTTGCGAACGCGTTACAAATATTATTTTGCTGAGTTGACCACCTCTAAATTTGGACGTAGTGAACTCACCCATATAGTGTGTGAATAAACCACTAACGATTTCAAAAAGTGACAACTCAGCTATAGCTGAGATTTTTATAGGGTGAGTCTACACCTAAGCCCGCGTAGTCCGTGAAATCGAGAAAAGTGGCTCTAACGTATACGTTCTCATGTTGTTTACTGGTGGAGTACAATAATAGGTCCCGTTTGTTATATTCCTAGTACTAAGTACTTGGAAAGGTACTAAGATATTGCTGATAAGGATAGACGGCGTGACTGATAAGAAGCGACGTGCATCAAAGCATTCCTATGTCAAATACTAGGTCTTTACGCAGACAGAAATGATGACATGAAAATAATTTTAATATTATACTTTGTTCTACACCGACGTTTTTGCGTCGGGGGGGTTAAAAATCAGTATCGTTACGTTTGCAAAACGTGATTGTGATTTAAATTCGATTAACAGTTTCAGTGCTTACGACATGAAAAATAAAACCTACGTTATAATACAGCCGTATGTAGGTATTATAGGTTATAACTTTTAAAGTTTTCGCAAGTTTTACCGAATTCTGAATCGGAGTCTCAGTTCTTTTTTACTATATCACAGTTGACAATAAACTTATAATATATAATACTGGCCACTCTTCGGAGAAAAACAAGCGTAAGTATATATCTATGTTATTATATACTTAATCCAGACGCTGATTAAGAACACTTAACCGATAGTCTTTTTTGGATACTTAATTGCTTCACAACGAGCTGCTATAAGTGTACTCACTTTAGATGCGTTTGTAGTGGCAAACAAGCATGAGTCCGCCTAAGGTGCAGCGGTTACTGGTGCTTAGAAATATTTGCAACACGCTTTGCTTCTGCAAAAGCCATCAAAAGTTTAGGAGAGTGAACCGTGGATTCAATTACGACTTAGAATATCTACTATGATTTTGATGAAACCTGGATCGTCTTTGCTTCTTCTGAATATTTCTTCATGTGGGCCCCACTTCCACCAACAGTAAAATAATAGTAGGTAGATTGTATAACAAGGGAGCAAAGTAGTATTTTTAAGGCGAGGGCGCTACTTTGAATCAAGAGCGAACCGAAGGATTCTAGAATAGAATACCAAGCGTAGCGTAGCGTAACGTACACCGCCCGAGAGAAAAATAATTTGCTCCCGAGTTATACACTCTACTTTTCATCACCGTTCTATGAGAAAATATTTCTCCCTAGATTTCGTGGGTAACAAGTTTTGTTCGGCGTTGTTAGCTTCTCTAATAATTGTTCCAGGAGTTAATGCATTGTCACTTCCATAACTCGACGTAGAACTCATATTATTTTGCAAAATACAACTTAAATAGGTATGTACTAATTACAAGAACAGAGAGGTAATTGGCGCTCTTTGTTTTTTTTTAGTTAGCACAGGTCACCCCGCATTATGCAGCCAGCACGTACCAGCCAGTAATCCGTATAATTTGCGTTCGATTTTTATGAACGTTAATGTTCCAAATTCAAATCACTTTGCCGGCCCGCTGCTTGGCTCTGAACAGAAAAGAGTTATTTTGCGCCCCGCTACAGTGACAGTAAAGTGACGTTTTTCGAATAGAAGGGATGAAAAAACTATTACTTAAAACAAATCATTATTTACCAGGATACGTGTTCCTTCTTCTAGCCCCGGGTACTTTAACTGAAGCGTAAAATTCTTGTGGTCGTCAAGCTGAAGCACGCTAAGGGCTGCCATTCTAGCGCTACTGTTTTTACCTGTACCTTGACCTAATTCCTTTAACTTAATCTTACCATCAGACGATGTGAAGTCATAATGTCGTGGCTACTATAAAAAAATCTAACTTTTTGGTACATACAATTCTCACCACACACCATGCGAATATCATCTCTTAGTCAATAATCTCTCACGTCAATTTTAGCTCAATCATAACACAATAGTCAAACAAATATGACAGTTCTGACAGATTCAAGAAAGGACTTTTAGATATTACGTGCCGGTGTCGTTACGTTTTGGCTTTAGTACAGCCGACTTACCTGTCCTTATCGTGGATAGTACTAATGCAATCATTGGTATTGTTTTTTTTTTCTGTAAAAGATGAACGGGTTGACCGATGAGGTGGAAAAGGAAACAAAGTATTGTTTTTTTTTTTTGTAAAGCTGTGAATGAAATTTGTTAAGCTGCGCTAATAAGTTATTTTATATAACCATCTGTATGGATAAATCTATAACAAATAAATAAAATAGAAGTGTTTTTTTTTTATAATATTAATAGAAAATACGAAATGAATGATTTTGACGGAATTTTCATAACTGAAGAATAGCAGCATCAGAAAGATGTTGACGAACAAAGTACTCAAAATGATTTTAATTTCGTTTTTTAACCCCTACCTGTTGACTAATTGTTCTGATATTTGGTAAAAACCTTTAGTTCAGACAATATCCATACTAATATTATAAATGCGAAAGTAACTCTGTCTGTCTGTCTGTCTGTATGTTACGCTTTCACGCCTAAACCACTGAACCGATTTTGATGACACCCCGTATACTTCAGAGTTGAGAGTGTCATTTCTATCACACATAAAACTCGTGTACGGTGTAAGGACTTTGTTGTTTACAATTGATTACGAACTAATTAGTCGTGTTTGTGCGAGACGTCTCCGTCTACTGTTTGCACTATAATTATTTTGTGTAGCGCTGATAAATCAAACTGTCTGCTTATTCAGAAGTTTGTTTATGTTGGAATAAATCCATACTAATATTGTAAATGCGAAAGTAACTCTGTCTGTCTGTTTGTCTGTCTGTATGTTACGCTTTCACGCTTGCCACTGAACCGATTTTGATGAAATTTTGTATAAGGGTAGATTAGACCTTGAGAAAGGACATAGGCTATGTGTGGTAGCGATAACTGACATCCACGCTGGTGGAGCCAAATAAATATTATACAACATTCTACACAACGGTATCTAGACCCATGGTAAGCCTAACTTTGCTATGGAATTTAGAATGCGGATAAACATACTTAGATTCTTTTTTTTGTAAATACATACACGTTATAAATAGAAGCACCCAGACCAATGCAAATAGCCATATTCATGAACACAAATATTTGCACTGAGCGGGGATCGAACCCGCGCCTCCTACGTAGCAGTCGCGTTCAATACCGCCACGCCAGAGAGGCTGTCAAGTACAAAGTTAGTCAGAATACAAAATTTTTGAGGCCGCCTCAACCTCGGACCTCGGACGAAGTGCCCTTCGTCCGAGGTTCTCGAACAGACTTGCTTCACAGGGTTGGTGGGACAGAGGCGAGTTGGCATGCTCTCGTGAAAGGAAATAATGAATTAAATAAGAATCAGTGGGAGTTCCAAGTGCTGCAGATCTGTGAATGTAACAGAGATTGAAGCTCCGCTGCTGAAGAAATGATTCCTTTGTATCGCATAAGGCGACTAGGTATATAGCTAGTTATATACATAAATACATACATACAATCACACCCTTATCCCCGGAGGGTTAGCACAGGCGAATTAACACCCACATTTCACCAATCATCGTAGTCGGTCCCACGTAATAGGGGGTGAGCCTATTGCCGCATTCCGGGCACTATTGTTGACTCGAGCCTATATCTGAGGCTGAGTCTGAGCTGTATATATCTGTCTGATGTTAAACAGCCCTATACCTTAGTCGCCTTGTACGACACCGCATGGGTAGAGAGGGGGTGGTCCAAATTCTACTCTGCTCGGAACTATGCGGGATGCAGCTAGTTACACCAACGTTAAAATATTAATTAATATAATTCTATATCTAGTTATATCACTTTATATATTTTTCTATGCTTTGTAAATATAAACGATAGAGTTCTTTGGACTCATTACCTAAATTGCACTCATATCTTGTGTCAATAACACAGAATACTGCACGCTAACGCATGCCTGCAGGGGTCTATAGCGCTCTAATATTATCTTTGGGACCCAAGCCAGGCTCGCCTGTAAATCAGTACCCTTACTGATGCATGAAAGAAGCACAGATTCAATTCTTGGGGCCGAGGGAATCAGACGGAAATCTTCCCCATAAATATATGGAGCCACTAGCTTATGCCCGCGGCTCCGCTTGTGTGTATGTCGGTTCCCGGCAATATTATAGATATTATGAGAGTAGACTCCGTGCTCACAAAATGCAAGCTTTGGATGCAATTAGATTGAAGCTCGGATGAAGTAAAGACCCGATAAGTTAAGATAAGACCAGATAAGATTATAAAGGTAACATTATTTTCTTTATGAGTTTTTTATATTCATCCCTTCAATAAACACCCTGTTTGTAAGAAGCTAGGGGTTAGTCCAGATGTTATGGACAACGAAACGAAAAGATTTTCTGTATATTGATTTAGTTTGCAAAAGTGCATGCTCAGGCGGGATTTGAACCCGTGACCTTCGTATATAAGCGTCGGTAGTTCAGTGGTTAAGGAGTCGGCCTTACGATCGAGAGGTCCCGGGTTCGAATCCTGGCCATTACAATACCGATGTGAACCCACTCCTAGCACAAGCAATTTAGCTTAGTTGGAGGGGTTAGAGGGAATATTAGTAACTTCGGTTCTAATATTCTTTAAAAAAAAAAAGAAACAACACAAGCTTACAATACAAGGTTCATATTACTATCGTTAGATGGCTCTCATCACCCCAAGATAGTTGTATATGAAAATTTCGAATGCACACGGCGCAGCTCGGCATTCTCCCTATCTAAATCTTCAATTCAATTCATCTAAATTGATTTGAATTGTTAGCATACCAATTGCTTTAAAAATTTCATTAAATTTTTTCAAAGTTCTCAGCTTCTTTTATTCTAAGTTAACATTGTACACATGTACACAGTGATATTGTATATGTACAACAATGTATATGATTACGTATATGAGTGGAGTACGAGGCGGGGGCGCGACACGCATCCACCATTAGCTTCATTCCGGTGTCGGGTTGCATGAAAAGATGTGTTCTGCTTGGTACCATGTGGATGCTGCCTGTTAATTAAAGTTGAACGAAAGGAGAAAGAATGGAAGAGGAAAGAATGAAAGATATTTTACTCGCGTTTGTTCATAATTTATTTTACGTTTACACTGCAGTAATGTACATTTTATATAACATGCCTTTTGTGTAGAGTAAGGAATTAAGAAAGAAAAAAAGAAAGGAACGAAGAGATTTCGATTCGTTATTTCCACCCTCAAAAATTTAGAAGGTACTTAATAACAAATCTAAATCTCTTCGTTCCTTTAACAGATTATTTTGGCTGCCATCTTTTAATGTCTAAATAAAAATAGTCTTTAGTTATAAATATTAACGAGATAATTACCGTGCTTAGTTATCATATCGAGTACATTCGTTCCGTATAAGGAACTTGCAATGTCTTCTCGCGTGTTTCGACATAGCTCCTAAGGTTTTATCGAAACCTATAAAACCAATGACGGAATGTTACAATAGTAAATATTGTAACATTCCGTCATTTCCATTACGTAGCAACGTGCTCGCTACCCCGTCTGATGTTTGGGAGGTCAGACATCAGTCGTTCCAATACAAACTAAGATAAATAAAATCAAAAACAGCAGTACAAGTATACAGGTTTCGAGTTGTAAGCCTCAATGTAACCGGGAACAACATTACTTACTTACTTAAGTACTTCCAGCGGGGGACGCCGTGGACCGGACGGGTGATCAGCACTTTTATGTGGGCCATATCACCTAAATCCCCTATTCCTCTCCTGGGGATTATAATAATCATACATAACGATCATCATACAATAACATTAAGATTATTTAAGATAATCATCATAAATGGTTTTTTTAAAGAAGTAAAAATTCCCAGTACAAAAGGGAACAAACCAATGTATAAGCAATGTATTGGCTTCATTGGTCTGTCTGCAGCCGTTCGCTCGTAACATTATCTCTTTCCATTTACTTATTCATATTCTATTCACACGACTGCGGGCACGTCTTTCTGTCTGTATATAGCTATTTATACTCACACATACGGGTTCGATGTTCGCGTGAGTGAACTAGACATAGTAAGATTCTTTTAGGTCTCTAGTTTAAGTGATTTTTTTTTTAACTTGAGGGAAAATCCTTTATTGAGGCTATGCCGGCCCCCTCCCAACTACAAACCCTCATTTAATGCCCAACAGCCTACGGTTGGGAACCCCGGGAAAGCCCTCGGGAGGATGTCGTAGGACTGCTATCCTTTTTTTTTTTTTCCATGCGGTAATCCCCTCGGATACCCCCCTGCCGGAGCCGGAAGGGGAGGTTATGTCGGACTCGAACCGACTAAAACCGCACGCCGACTGTGGGTCTTGGTGCTAGGCCGGAGGTGAGGTTGTCATAGACATATCCCTCGCACCCCGGCTGACCCAGGGCCATCCCTTACGGTCTGGGCCTCCTCAGGAGGGGGGACAACGGTGTCCCCAACTCGCCCCCGGAATGGGGAGGCGCGCTGCTGCTATCAGACCTACGGCTACCTCTCCTCTTACAATACACACATTCACACCTCTTTTCTTTTCTTCACGATCTCCTCTCACCGGTCTGCTGGAAGAAATTTCTTGTAGAAATAAGCAGTACCAACTTTTTCATCCAATTTATAATATTATGTTTGTTTTGTGTGTGCATAAATCTTAAATAAATAAAATAATTCATTTGAATAAAAACCTTTTATTTTCTGCTCGTTTTTTATAGTG
Source organism: Eilema sororculum (assembly GCA_914829495.1). Classification (NCBI taxonomy): domain Eukaryota; kingdom Metazoa; phylum Arthropoda; class Insecta; order Lepidoptera; family Erebidae; genus Eilema; species Eilema sororculum. The sequence goes on along the minus strand of OU618553.1, from coordinate 8,081,230 downwards.
CGCACGTCCCCTCGGACTCCTGGAATAACGAACCCGAACATAACCACTGGAGCCGGTAGAGGTGGTGACTTTTTAACTCGAACTGACTAAGTCTGCGCGCCGTCTTTAGGTAATCAGTTGTTGAGGGTATGATTGTTATTGGCATATCCCTCTTACCTTGCTTGACTCAGAGCTGGAATTAACTGCACCCTGTTGGATGGTAAGAAGCTAGGGTGAACTCCAGATGATAAGAATTTTGAAATTTAAGTGAATGTTTGTATCTCGAAACAAAATAATTAATTTATAATTTACTAGCTGTCCCGGCGAACTTCGTACCGCCAATTTTTCCCTGCACCCGTGGCGTCAGATCCCGTTCCCGCTGCACCATTTAGGGGGATGAAAAATAGATGTTGGCCGATTCTCATAGATACCGGATAAGCACAAAAAATTTCATCAAAATCGGTCAAGCCGTTTCGGAGGAGTATGGCAACGAAAACTGTGACACGAGAATTTTATATATTAGATCAGTAGTTCCCAAACTTATTTTTCTCGTGGACCACTTTCAAAATGTTACTAGTTTCGATGGACCCCCTGCTGCTACATTTCTACCACATTCTTAAAGTCGCCAAAAAATGAAAAAGTGTCGCTTCTGAGTTCTGTCCCTATATACCGATAGGTAAAATAAAAACGAAAAATGGTACATTTTATAACACTTTATTTATTAAAAGAATAGAATTACAAGAAAAAATTAAAAAGGTAAGTCATAATTTTAATTAATGGGAAGGATGTATTTGGTGGAGTGTCAGCAAACGATCAATGTTTGGCTTTATTTTTGTGAGCAATAACCGCAAATCCCCCCGCTCTGTGATGTTTAATTTGCTCCTTTTTTTTGTTAAGAGATTTGAAACGGCACTAAAACTCCTTTCTACAAGGTATGACGAGGGAAAAGCTATTAAAAATTTCCTTGCGATTTCCCACAGTCCAGGATATTTTTCGGGTATTTCTGCTTGCAGCCAAAATGTTTGGTAGCCTTTTCTAAATTTCACCTTCAGCTCCTCATTGGTGCTTAGCTCGAACAACTCCTCTTGTAATACTACATTGGCCACTTCCGTTTCATCAAATGGATTTATGATCCATGGTGGTATATCCATTGTCAGCATATCTTCAAACCTGGTTTTGAAGTCAACATGCAGGGCACTTAAATGTTGACTGTAGGTATGGATATCCTCATCAATACATTCTACCTGTAACAAGTTTGGAAATTGAGAGAATTCGCGCCGACTAATGTTTTGCTTCATTAATTTCAATTTCCCAAGAAAAGCCGAAATTATCCCCTTTGTTTTTATTAAATTCAGGCTGTCCCCTTGTAACTGCAAGTTAATATCATTAAATTTTTTAAACAAATCTGTCAAATAAGCAATGTCTGTTTTGAATTTGATCAAGTTTTCTTTTAAATCTGGATCTCTGCTTTCTAGGAACTCTAATACGGAATCGAAAACAGAGTAAAATCTCGTTAAGCATGCACCTTTCGACAACCAGCGTACTTCAGTATGTAAGAGCAGTCGCTGGAAGTCTTCATCATTTTCGTCGCACAATTGAGCAAATAAACGCGTATTCAATGCATTGCTTCTGATTTTGTTGACAGCTTTTATTACAAAATTAAGAGATTGGTTCAACCTGTCACTTAAATGTTTTGCCACAAGATGTTGGCGGTGGATTACGCAATGAATAGCTGTAAGCCCTGGTATAATTCTTTTGAGATGAGTTATAAACCCACGATATCGCCCGACCATTGCAGGAGCTCCGTCTGTTGCCACTGAAATAATGTTTGTAAATGGAATCGATTTTTCCGTAAAAAAATTGCTCAGTACATTAAATATTGATTCGCCTTTAGTGTCAGTCTCCAAAGTTCTGGCAAATAGCAATTCTTCGTGAATTTCTTCCTCCATAATATATCGGACATATGTCAATAATAATGCTTCATTACCGGGTAACGTTGACTCGTCCAGTTGTATAGAAAAATGAGTTTTTTGCAGATGATTGCACAAAAAACATTCGATATCAGAGCTCATTTCATCAATGCGTCTTTGTACAGTATTGTTACTTAATGGAATTCTTTTTAGTACGTCAAATGGAGATTTGTGCAAAACAGTTTTTAAGACTTCTTCAACAGCGGGTAAAATTAATTGTTCTCCGATAGTGTGCGGTTTTCCACATTTTGCTATAAGTAATGAGATATTGTAAGATGCCCGCAAGCCATCATCGTTACTTTGAGCTGTTGAAGCGAACATACTGTGCATGGTGGGTCTCTTTTCATATTTTTCCTTCAATGTTTGAAAATATTTTAAATCTTTACCTATTTTATCAGTATGACACCTTTTTAGATGATCTTCGAGCTTTGATGGTTTCATAGAGTCATTGCTCAAAACTTTGTTGCATAATAGACACATGGGCAATTGTTTGTCTGCCTCTGATGGAACAAAACCATATTTCAAATAATCGACACTATATTGTCGACATTTTTTCTTTGCTGTAGCCATGTTTCGTGTCAGTTAACTTACCTGAAAAAAAAATGTTTTTGTAACCAAGTTTTTTTCTGAATATAGGTATCACACCGCAGCCTTTGTCAGCACGCGGGAATAGAATTACGGCTTGTGAAGGGACCAACTAATAAACCGCTAAGACAAATACAGACGTATCAATTTTAAATTACAGTAGAAACTCGTTTATCCGGCCCTCAGTTATACGGATTCGCGATTATCCGGACTACCAACCGCGACCAATTTATATGTACCTACAAGTCGAATTTATGCAAGCATGTACGTGTCGGAACTTGCATATTCCGCCCGCGCCGTGTGGGATCGCTACCCCGCGCGTTTCGTTATTGTATTAGTTCGTTTGCAATTGTGACCATCTCATGATGTAGCATTTTATGCTCTGGAAACAGCTCTCAAGTGGTTTGAAAAACAAACAGAGAGTGATACTGTGAGTTTACTACAACTGAAACGAATTCGTGATATAGCAGCAATGTAGAGAAAAAGTTGCTTACGTTAAATGACAATTACCAAATATTTTAAACCAAATTAAACTTATTACCTACTTATTTCATGATTACCAAATGCAAATTACCAAATACATACCTATTGTAAACAAATTATTCGTACATACATACCTAAATATTTTATTTCATGATTAATGCTGCAGTTTAGTATTATGTATGTAATCTATGAAAATATGTATGTACATACATACATAAGTAAGTGTTAATTTCTTCATAAACATTGATTTTCGTTGATATCTATGTATTTGTTATTTTTAATAAACACAACATTATTCTTCATACATTCGATTATCCGGATTTTCGATTATCCGAATGCCTATCGACAACAATTAGTCCGGTTAATCGAGTTTCGACTGCACCTAATTTACAACTAATTTTTAATACTACAAAAAAAAACTCAGTATCGAATGCTGATCAAATTTGTGTAGGAAAAAATAAAAGTCGAAATCCCAAAATTGTCCATAAAAACCATAACTAACATCAAATCAATGAGTTCACGCTTAATTGCTCTGCAATATTGCTTATTCGGCCTTTTTAGAGAGGCAGTGCTTCTCTCGTGAAAAAACAATTGAATAAAACGTGCTGTGTTTGTCTTCAAATCGAAAGAGGACAATTAAAATATCCGTAAGTTACTAAGTCACCTATCTATACAAGCAGTTGTGATCAACTGACTAGTACACGTAAACAAAATACTTAATTACTATAACAAAAAAAAAGGTAAGTACTTACTTTTCTTCGGCACTAGCAATCACTGATATGACGTTTCTCACACCTTTTTTTCGAAATTCCGGAAACAAATGAATGAGTTTGCCTTTGGCATCAAGTATTTATAGTGGTGATCAAATTCATGTCTGAACAAGTTTAAGCATTGTCGGGCGGATAGCGCTTTGCAAGTCTGTACACGAAATTGTACGTAATATCATACGCAAGTTTAGACAAGTAACAGTCGCTTGCCTTATTAAAATATTATCTGCTTAGTTAGGTACTTAAAATAATGTAGGTAGGCCCTTATAAAAACTATGCTTGCTCTTTACTATTGACGGCCACTTTGGTTCAGTGGTAGTGGACGCTGCCTCTGAACCAAGAGGTCGCGGGTTCGAATCCCGCGGGGTACAAACATTTGTGTGAATGAACATGTTTGTTTGTATCTGTCTACTAGGTGTTTTCTATATACAGGGTGTATCGTAAATCGTTTAAAACCTCTTGGCCACGTGGTCTATAGGTCACCCTGAACAATGTTTGCTCTACGACTTATCCAATACAGACATTAAATTTTTCGACTTCCCATACAAACCTCGATCAGCAGTTTGGTCATTTTGTTAAAAAAAGTATTTAAGTATGTTTATCGGTTGTCTAGTACCCATAGTACACAAGCTCTGCTTAGTTTGGGACTAGTGGCTATGTGTGAATAATGTCCAAGAAAAGCAGATAAATTTTCGTGGACCCCCATTAGCATCTTATGGACCCCCATTTTTTGTTCACGCCTACGTAGACCCCCAGCAAGTCTCCCGTGGACCCCTGGGGGTCCACCTGGACCACTTTGGGAATCACTGTATTAGATTATAATTATCAAAGTGTCACGTGATTCAATTCATAACATAAATAAAGAATAGTAACAAATTCACTTCGAATGGATTCTATTAAATAAAATGTGACTTTGTCTAGAGACTTCGGACTTTTTGTTTTAAAGACAATAGGTATTTAGTGTGAACGGTTGTTTAAACATATCATTTTAAATTCTCAATATTTTCAATGAGATAAATTGTACTTAACAAAAAGATTGAATAACACCACAAAGGGGTACAAAGGGGTTCTAGGCCAGATAACGTACAAAACGCTGGTCCTAGCCTTCCTTCTGTGGTTGGGGGTTTATACAGCAGTCACTTCCGTAAAAGCCAGTATAAGTCAAGTCAAAAGAAAGACAAAAACAATGGACTCGTGCACCAAAACGCAATCTTTAAATGCTGCACTAGATCGGTACAAACAAGCTCAATATGAGCGGTGAAAGCTTACCTCTGATCTGCCTAACCCCTATCAGTAATAAAAGCGTGATGTTATATTGTGTACTACCTTTACGACCAGCCATGGTAAATAAACCTCGGGTATAATGAACACCATAAAACAAAAAACTCGCATTTAATGGGCCCAGCTATTTCCTTAGTTTATAGCTAACAAACATACGAAATATACTCATGGACGTTAAGCCTCATGATGGGGCTTTAAACGGCTACGTACCCGTTCGACCTCCGAGATTCTACCCTCTCACAAAAGTACCCGTTAGACCACATTTTTAGGTCCCGCTGGACCTGCTTGAAAATATAAATAACTAGCTTTTGCCCGCGGCTCCGCCCGCGTGGATGTCGGTTATCGCGACCAAACATAGCCTATGTCCTTTCTCAAGGTCTAATCTACCCCTATACTATATAAATTTCATCAAAATCGGTTCAGTGGTTTAAGCGTGAAAGCGTAACATACATACAGACAGACAGACAGACAGACAGATAGACAGAGTTACTTTCGCATTTATAATATTATAAGTATGGATGAATGTGCCCACTCACTCTCTTTTTCAGTGCCCGCTGGACCTTCAAAATTAAATCAAATAAAAAGGTCCAATAGGCACAACAAAAGAGGTCCAACGGAGTACCGTTGGACCTCTTTTGTAGTGCCTATTGGACCCCCAAAAATATGTATTCATTTGTTATTCGTTCGGTGTTAAATCATTCTCTTCTTCTTCATCTTGGCGTTAATCCCAGTTGCATCCGAAGCATTCAGCTTGGAGTCTGGTGTCCGCTTTACCTGTCTAACTGTAGATTTGGCTAAACTTCGATATTAATAAATCATTATAAAAGGACTATTATGATATCAAATAGCTAGCTTTTGACTGCGGCCTTGTCCATTTGTAGATGGGAACCTATTACGTACTAGGATAAAAGTAGTTGGGAGAGGCGGCGCGAGCGAGAAAGACTCGCGGATCGCGCCGCCCGCGCGCGCAGGCAACTCGGGCGTCGGAGGGCACTGACTGACCTCCGTCCCCTATGAGCGCGGGCCTGGGGGTGACGGGTGGAGCCGCCTGTCACCCCAGCAGAAGCAGGCCACGGCGGCGGCGCGCTGAATAGCGCGCCTCCCCATTCCGGGGGCGAGTTGGGGACACCGTTGTCCCCCCTCCTGAGGAGGGCCAGACCGTAAGGGATGGCCCTGGGTCAGCCGGGGTGCGAGGGATATGTCGATGACAACCTCACCTCCGGCCTAGCACCACGACCCACAGTCGGCGTGCGGTTTTAGTCGGTTCGAGTCCGACATAACCTCCCCTTCCGGCTCCGGCAGGGGGGGTATCCGAGGGGATTCCGCACGAAAAAAAAAAGTCATAAATTTCAGCCAGATCCGTTTAACAGTTTGGGCGTGATTAAGTAACAAATACATATATACATATAATCACGCCTATATCCCCGGAGGGGTATGCAGAGGTGAATTAACACCCAAATTTCACCACTCCCTGTAAACCCACGTAATAGTGAGTGAGCCTATTACGGTATTCTGGGCACTATTATTGACTCAAGCCATGCATCTGAGGCTAAGTCTAGGCTGTATATATCTGTCTGATGTTAAACAGCCCTATCCCTTAGTCGCCTTGTACGACACCGTTTGGGAAGAGATGAGGTCCTTTTTTTTTTTTTTTTTACAACAATATTATACAATCCGATAACAATCATAGCAAACCTTAAACCACTGAGGTTTGTGTGGATTGCCGTGCATTCTACATTGCGATTATATATATTATCATTATAATTATAATTCAATAACCTAATACTTCATAAAGACAAAACAAACTACAACCAAATACGAAAACAAAATACAATATATCGTCATTATAACAAACAGATGGTTATTAGAAACTTCAAATTCTACTCTGCCGGGAACCACGCGGCCAATTTTATATTTTATTATTATTAGTAGGAAGTTATTTTCATTTACAATGTCGCCGTCGGAACACCTCTAGCTAAGTTAAATTAAATAAATAATAATAAATATTCCACAACATTCTACACAACGCTATCTAGACCCATGGTAAGCTTTTATAGCTTGTGTTATGGAATCTAGAATGCGGATAAACATACATACATTTTGTTTTTCTTGGTAAATACATACATATTAAACATAGAAACACCCAGACCAATGCAAATAGCATGCATAAAAATATTTGCACTGAGCGGGGATCGAACCCGCGCCTCCTGCGTGGCAGTCGTGTTCACTACCGCCACGCCACAGAGGCTGTCTTGGAAGAAAGAAAAAAGATACGCACAATGTATTACTTATAATATTGGTAGATATAGCTTATCATTGGCCTAGGCAATAAGGTTTAAACTAGCATATGACATGACCTAAATATGGTCACCATCTTAGCATTAAATACTGCGCACGCCATTAGTATGGTGGTAATTTCGCATACTCTAAATTTGATGACGTCATTTTGTAGAACACATAAACATACATAACTGTCGACTTGTGCTCCACAACATGACGTCACAAAAGTTTTTTTTTACCGATCGTTCGAGGGTTCGAACGCTGAACCTCTTGATCGTAAGACCAACTCCTTCACCACTAAGCTACTAGTAAAATATAATGTTAATTAAAGAACAAACATTGTATCTTGAGACATGGTTAGTTAATAACGCATCGTTTGCTAATGTGTTTGTTTGTGTATAAACACATTCCACGAACAGACGACTAGTGACACTAATTAATAATAGATATGTTTGTTTTCCTTCTCAAGTCATCTTAAGAGAAGAAATATCAATTTAAAATAGCTTAAACCGTGTACTATTATTTGTTTTGTGCTTAAACTTAATAAGAAAGAGGATACAAATATAATTTATATAATGATACAGCTATTATAATTAACCTTAAGTATCACTGTATCTTTAATTTTTAAGAAGATTTCCGATAGTGATATTGAAAATATATTAAAATTGTTACGAAATAAAAATAGATTACTATAAATAAATAAGTATTCCACAACATTCTACACAACTCTATCTAGACCCATGGTAATCTTAATTAGTGTGTGTTATGGAATCTGGAATGCGAATAAACATAGGTACTTAGATATTTGAATGAAATTTTTATAGCATTTATTGTGCAAACTTTTTAAGTTCGAAATACATCGGGAAAAAGAAGCGCTCAAGTGGGACTTGAACCCACGACCTTTCCCTTACAGGGGGAATGCTCTTCCAATTGAGCTATTGAGCCACACCTAAATCACTTCAAATTTCCCTTCTTTTTTTTGTAAATACATACATAATATACATAGAAACACCCAGACTAATTTAGATTAAGACAACCAAGATTATTTCTTACAACTTTTTTATTGTTTTGCTCCTTTTGACGACTTTCTATGGTACACCACGCCATGAAGAGCGTTCGTAAAACTACTACGTCTTAGGTTGCGGTTTGATTCCCGCATAGTACAAACATTTGCCACCACCATCATCATAAAGACGTATTTTCCTGATTGCATCCGAGATCAAGGTGAACTCGGTACTCAGGCACAGACTCAGGGTCTATCTTCAGTGCAAATGCAGTATCATGGTTCTGTAGCCTAAAACACGCAAAAAAAAATATTATAGGTTCTTTTTGTTGGCAGATTAAGTGAGATGTTGAAAAATGTACGGGTTGGGAAGGAGAGGCATCCTGAGCACGCTGGCTAATCGTTGGGACTCCCCACTGGTATGCCGTTGGCTGCAGCTACATGTCCCTATGTATCGCCTTCTGTGCCTATAGCAGAGGGAGCGGCACCAAGGGCCATTCTAATTTATATATCTATATATATCTAGCTTTTGCCCGCGGCTCCACCTGCGTGGATGTCGGTTATCGCGACCAAACATAGCCTATGTATTGTCAAGGTCTAATCTACCCTAATACCAAATTTCATCAAAATTGGTCAGGTTTAGGCGTGAAAGCGTAACATACAGACAGACAGACAGAGTAACTTTCGCTTTTACAACATTAGTATGGATGGATATTGCTAAGGTACTAACACTAGATTAAGATTATATGATATTTACCTACTACTAACACTTTATATGGATTGAACAATATTCTGAAATAAAATTAATTCTACTCTATTCTATAATGTACATATAACGCCAATAACGGTCAACGGGGCACTTTTTGTTAGGCTTTATGTTTGCTATAGGAGCGAAAACATGTTTATGACCTCTGTCCACCCACCGGCATACTATACACAGTGGTATAGGGGTAATTTTAGATTGTCTGTACACCCACTATATAAATTGCTAAAGAAAAAAAATGCGAATCCCGGTTATCGAACTCACGAACCTCAGGACAAGTAGCGCCATCTCAACAATACAATTGTAATTAGTCATTACTTAAATACTAGATTTTATCATATCAGATATAAAAATGTACTCGTCATTGTTTTAATTATACCTACTGTCTTATTTTTTATGTTTGTACTACTATAAATGTCTTTCTCTTCTAATAATACACTTTAGGTGTGTACTGGGGTTTTTCCAAAATGTGTCTTGGGATAACAATGGTGTCATTTGCGACTAAGATACAATAATTGCATGATTTTTTACAGCATTAAGTAAGCTATACAAATCGAATACATAGGAAAAAAGAATCTTCTCGGGCGGGACTCGAACCCGCAGTCTTTACCTTACAGGGGGAATGCCTTGATCAATTCGGCTACCGAGAAACGCCCGATGTGATTCAAATTTTACATCTTATACGTCTTTAAGGCGACGGTGGAGTCAGAAGATATAATAAAACAACTTTTTTAGGTAGAAACAGTATAATGTACCTATATCTAACTAATTACTAAAGCAGACTGTACCCAGTCTATACTTCCTTCGGTTTGGTCAGGTACAGTCAGCATCAGAAAGATATTGACGTACAAAGTAGTCAAAATGATCTTAATTTAATTTTTTTTACCTCCTTCCAGTTGACCGATTGTTCTGAGATTTGGTACATACCTTTAGTTTGTCCAATAGTACCATTTTAAAAAATAAAGTTTAAACTAAAACCCGACTACCGAAAAATCACGCTTTAAAAAGTGACAAACAAGAAAATATCCAGAATAGCCGTGGTGCCACTTACTCTAACAAAACAATATATTCTAGGGGGTTTCAGTTTAAACTTTATTTTTTATTTAAATTATTTTGAGGTAAGGTAAAGCTAATAATTTATACATATTTGAAATGTGCTCATTAAGCACTTTCATTTGATACCATACACGGCATATTTATCTCAAATTTATTTTTTCATACAGTACCTTATGAGCGCTAGAGGGCGCCACACAAGATTGGGTGAGACGTCATATAGCCTATAACCATCGGACAATCAAGCCGCTTGTAACGATACCTCATTTGTCCAGTTCTAATAAGTATTTGAGGAGCTATGAGAGAACAAATGAACATACATACATAGCCTGTCAAAATCATAACCCTCCTTTTGGCTTCGCCGTAGTTGGGTAATTAATTAAACAATTTGATCTGCTCTTAATACGAGAGTTTTAAGATCATTTTGAAACTTGGTCGTCAAGATATTTATGACACTTACTGTACTAAGTAAAGGTAGGTTAGGTACACTTATCTTTGATTTGCCTGACGTTTCGACCAGGTTACACCGGCCTTGGTCACAGGACCTGTATGTGCCTATACCATGATCGCGTTGATTCTTGTTAACATTATTGTATATCATGGAACGCATTAATTTAAAGGTAAACTATCTTGTGCCAACTTTTTATTAAAAAAAACACATATCAAATAAATAAACTAGGCTAACTAATTGATTAACATGTGGTTCATTATGGCTCGTACTCTAGAATGACACTCAGCCTGAATTTCGAATTGTCTAGGAATTGTAGTCTAAGATTTTTATTCCCGTATTCTAGAATGACATTCAGTCTGAATCGCGATTTATATGATGACAGATTTGACATATCGCCTATACAATCTGTCCTAGAAAAGTTGAGATTCAGGATGAGTGTCATTCTAGAATACGGGCCTTAGTCTTCACAATAAGTTTCTAAACAGAACACACTAAAAGGGCACATGGAGATTGTTTATTGTAATTGTGTAGTTACAATAAACAATCTGTTATTTGTGTAGCACATGCCTAATAATATTTGACGCTGGCTTTCATCGATGTTGGTGTTTAAATTGTTGTTATGCCTAATACATAAATAAATTATGTTTCATTAAACCTAACCTAACCGAAAGGAGTATAATTATCTAATGGGTAAAGTGTTGGGCTTGCAATCGAGAGATCACAGGATCGAACCCTGTAGTGTTTCCTAAACGAGTGTATGTGTATGATCCGCATTAAAAATAGATTTTCTTTCTTTGTTATTTCCCTGGCCACTAGCGACGGTAAATAGATTTGAAATTAAAAGTATCTATTTAAATTTGGTTTAGTTAACCATTTTCCTAGCGATCACCCAACGGGTAGCGGTCAAAGGTGTTTGATCGGTAGGTAATAAGATAAATCTCAAGAAAATCTGTTACTTACTATGGTTTTATTTTAATGTGTTATTTTGCGTTCGAAACACACTACATTATGTAAGTACCTGCTACTACAAACACTAAAAACAGATAATAGATTTTTAAATCAGTCAATTAAATATTGGTAGAAACTTATAAGATGTAAAAAATATTTTTTACTAAGTATTTTACTTAGGTAAGATTTGCGCCAATTATTCGCTATAAGCATTATGTATAAAAACGAGTAGGTATATATAGGTATAATTTATTTAATTATACGCTTTACATTATTTCAAATATAATTCTATCCGATATTTAGATTTATCTACTTAATTTACTTAGTTACCTAAACTACCTATACCTATCTAAGTAGGTAGGTATATGAAAGGGCATTTTTTTTTTTACTTTCTAGATAAGAATCAGATACGTCTACTTACTACTTAATATTCTTACGTAAACTTCAGAAACATATTTTAAATATTCGAATAAGTGTATAGCGTAAATAAACGTTTAAGTTTATCTCGTATCTAGCTTTAGTAGATAAGTAGCAATTGATAATAAATACGATAAACAAATTCACGAAGTGCTTGTAAGCTTAAATTTGTATTATTACTTGTGAACATTATTTTTCTATTTAAGGAAATAAGTACATAAAATTACTTATTAGCCAATCTATTACCTAGATCTAGTCAATCGCTAAATGAGATAGGTCCTTAGGTATTCATTTTATAACCATTGATGTCTAAATAAATAATTTTGATAAAGGAACTTGTCCATAAAACTAATAATCGATAATAAAAACATTTTTCAGTTACTTATCGTCTACAGGCTCGAAAATTCAACCGTTTAGAAAACTACCTAGTGGCTACACTTATCACAAATATTTAGGCGTAAATAATAGATCAGATAAAAACGAGCACGTTACCGACTGAACAATTTACAAGGAACCTACTGCTACGTGTACTGAAAATCAATAATCTCACTTGTAGTACTTATCGCAGACATTCTTTTTTCTCAGAATCTGTGTCACCGGCGACCGTACGAATACTTGTATCTACAGCTTTAATACAGTAAGTTTCAACGGTCATCACAAGCACATATTCCTGCTGAAACACTTATGATAATTCCAATGGTTTTATCGCACCGAGCTGGCATTACCAGCGGCGCGGGTCCCGAGGCGCGCGCACGACCGCGCGGGGAGGGGGCACGCGGCGCGGGGCGCCCGAGCGGGCGGGACCGCGCCGGCCCCGCCCCTCCGCGCCAATAGCCTCCGCGGTGGAGGGGAGCCCGAGCCCCCGGCCTCTATTTACTCTTTCAATCAGTGCGAGTGTTTGCCCCTGGCCGGCGTGCACGCGCGGGTGATGCGCTAGCCATGATCTCGCAGAAGCTCTCGTACGGCGACGTGCCGACGTCCGCGTCGCTGTCTTCGCTATCGCCGGGCCTCGCGCCTCCGTACGTCAATGGCATGGGCTGCATGCCAGCTCAGCCGTACCCGAATCTCTACTCCAACAACATGGTGGCCGGCAGCTCATGCATGGGCTCCCCGGGCGTCGGCTACTCGCCGCCCAGCACCATGGCGTCGTGCATGGGCGGCGGCGGCGCCGTGCCCTACGGCTCGCTGCCGCGCGAGCAGGAGGCCGCGTCGCCGACCTCGGCCCTGCAGCGCGCGCGCAACGACAAAACCTATCGACGTTCCTACACACACGCCAAGCCCCCGTACTCCTACATATCGCTGATCACAATGGCCATCCAGAACAACCCTACGCGCATGCTCACGCTCTCCGAGATCTACCAGTTCATCATGGACCTGTTCCCGTTCTACAGACAGAACCAGCAGCGCTGGCAGAACTCTATCCGACACTCGCTGTCGTTCAACGACTGCTTCGTGAAGGTGCCACGGACGCCTGACAAACCTGGGAAAGGTTCGTTTTGGACGCTACACCCGGACAGTGGTAATATGTTCGAGAACGGCTGCTTTTTGCGACGGCAAAAACGTTTCAAGGATGAGAAGAAGGAATCTATAAGACAAGCACAGAAAGCTACGCACGGGCACGGTCACCACAGTGGTTCACATGAGAAGCGTGGTGACCACGGGCACGAGAAGGGCGGTGTTGGGCCCGCGCCAGGTGAAGACAAAGAAATGCGGGATGACTTGCTAGCGCATTTGCAGGCGGCACCAGAGCTATGTCTACCGGAGCACACGCCGCTTGCACTAGAGCATTATGCGCAGTTGAAGCAGGAGCCGACGGGCTACGCGCCCGCTCAGCACCCCTTCAGCATCACGCGGCTGCTGCCCGGTGCGGACACTAAAGCGGACTTGAAGATGTACGACGTGAACTACGGGTACGGGCACTCCCCGGCGGACAACTACTACCAGTCGCCGCTGTACCACCACCACCACGCGCACGCGCAGCCGCCCTTGTGACAGTACCCGCTGGCGTAGGCGGCCCGGCGCGCGCCCGCCTGGTGCGTGCCCCTGGACGAGCCGCCTGCGCCCTAGCGCCTGAGCCACCGCGCCCTCTCCGCGCCGGCCTGTGCTGCTACAGCTCTGTACATGTAAAATCTCATGCTGATATTGGACTCCCGAGTGAGCGTTTCGTGTTCTGGTGATATTATCCGCGTCGCCCCCGACCGAGTTTATTGTATATTGTGTAAATATTTGCGATTATTTTTTAACAAGTCCATTTTGTGTGCGTTTTAATAGTAGGGTTAGGTGTTTAGTGCACGTTGGACGCTGTGGGATGTGTCTCGGGGCGGGCGGCGGCCGCGCGACGGTAGGCCTAAAATTTGTTTTGTGGAACTTCTAAGAAAGTGTCCTTTATAGTCATTTAATCGAATACCTCTTGTATACCAACTATTGCTGTCACGGTTTAATGTATAATTGAGATAAAAACTGAACAAAAGCTTTGCCCGCCTAACTAGCTAGACATCATTTGATAAGACAGCGATCGATACGTTGTTATCGTATTGTTTATCGGTTCGTGTTTAGATAAATTGTTTGTAGTACGCGTTGATGTCTTTTACTTTGTATTTATTGATTGAATTATGCTGAAATTGTACACATCTCAAAAGTATTTCAACCGGCATCTAAAAAAATGTCTAATTCATTATGCAATATTTAAGCCTAGAGTAACAAAAGAAGCCAGTACGTTACATTGTCGCGTACAAAAAAGGTTGGGAAAGCAAACAACCTATCCCCCTATCTCAGAATACATGTTCTGTATTCTGAGCCCCTATGAATAAAATAATTCGGGTATGACAATGGACAAAGTGCAGTGTTGGTATACGACGGGCCGTAAATGACGTCATATCGTGAACGGTTGAACTGTGCAATGTCGTTTGTGTAACAAATCGTGTAAAAAATTAACATATAAATATATATAAATATGAATTTAGCTAGGCGAAATGGAATTTGAGTTCTGTCAACCTTCGCAGTTAGTGTAGATAAGGATTTGTATATATACATCGTAAGGTAAATATATAATGACTCTAAATAAAGGTGTTTGGTGTAAGATAGGTACCTATCTCAGCTTCTGCACATTCCATTTGAATATATATTTATATACAAGCGTCAATTTAGCATTTATTGCAGCTTGCACATGCGGGTGAGGTGAGTGATATTTTGTATTTCTGATAGTTTTATACATGTATATTCTAATCACCTTTTAAAAAATGTATTAGACAAAGCAATAAATTTAATTTTTGTACCCTATCAGCGGTCACAGGGTTAAACTTTCTTAGTTCCATTTATGTTTTTTTTAATACTACGAAACTCAGAAATTAAACATAGATTTTAAGTTTTTTATTATTTTATTCATTTACAAATCATACATCGATATATATTTCACAGATTACAAAAATACGTACTTTTATTATATTAAATAATAATATTAAAATTACATACCACATATAATTTCAATTTATTAAAATAAATGTAATTATTAATTATTTAAAATAGCAAGAATTGCTATTTAAATTATGTATATGGGTATCAATAACAGATATGTACAATTTGACCCAGAATTTAATTACTCACGACAAAGTGACAAGGTTTTGGTCCATAATGAATGACATTCTAAGGATGACCAGAGGCTGCTAAAATTGACATAATCATGTTTGCCTTGAGCATCCGATTTAGTTCTGGCACCTTGAGAGCAACCTTACCTTACATACTTATACACGCAAGTGCTTATACATACATATTTGTTTATACAGACAGTCAGCTAACATTTTTTTGTATAATATTATACAAGTTACATAACATATTTGAGCCGATTCCATCAAACATAATTTTACTGTTAATAGAATGATAATATTTATTTTGTGGAACAATATACTATCTGATATATTTTTTATGCATAACGTTATGTATTTTTTATTTATGTTATCTTATTAACATATTCGATAACATTTTGATTTATATAAAATAGATATAATATGGATATTTTTTCTTTTAGTAAGAATACTATTTATTAATGTATCTTTTATTTATTTTTCATTGATATCTATTATACAAAATTGTTCAGATATGATACAAATGTCAAAAAGATTTCGTATAATTTATATAAATGGGTGCACGCACGTATACCAGTCGTGTAAATCACGACAAAACGATTATAATATCTTAGTCTCTAATTCTGTATAAAGCAGAAAATAATATTGATCAACATTGCTCAATTTAAGTTTATATTATTATTAAATAAGTTCATTTAATATATTATTTAGTGATCATTGCTTACCTCACCGCATAGTAAGTTATATAAAGTTATATTATATTATAGTTATGCTAAATTAATTCTTGTAGTTATAAATACATATTTACGTTGTATTACTCGAATCTAGATAGGATACTTATATATCATCTGTTAGTTTCAGAATTAATAAAATTAAGTATTTACAAATCTCATTTGTTTTTTTTTTTATTTACACTTACGACTGGGGAAGGATCGTTCCTTCCTATGCGAAAATATACATACACTTGTTATATGTGTATATTAACATATAAAATAAATATAAAAATGTTTGGATTATTATATTTGATATTGTAACAGATAATGACAATTAAAAAACATAATAACTTCATCAATACAGGCTAATTTTATAAAGTTATTTTTCAATCGCTTTGCAATTTTTAATAACAAAAGGATACTAATGAATATTTCATTTAGTCAGTTTTTTTTTCATAATTAAGACCTGAATAAATTTCAAAACATGATTAACGCTATTCTTTACATAATAGTGAATGCTTCAGCCGATAACAATAATAAATCTTATGAACAAAGAAATCACTATAATATTACAAATAACGAATTCAATGGCGGTTTATTTGTGATTCGAAGTTTCGGTCGTAATTGAATCCGTTGATAAACGAGAAACAATATTTTTTAATATCATACTGGAATAGTCTGAACTTGAATTTTTTATTTGTCCCATCCAGACAGTGGGTCTAGGTATGCTTTATCTTCTACATGGCATAGTCAGTCTGTTTAAACAAAGTTGATCTGATCTAAGAATATTTAGTTTGGATCAAGTTTATTTTGATAACGAATGATGCTCAGTATATTAAATAATTTTTATTTTATTACTACAATTTGCCTTCTGATCTAGGACTATAAATTTTGATCAACTTTTTTACAGATTGTTGCTATCATTTATTTTAGTTTTGATCAAGTATATTTCGATACCGATTGATGCTACCATTTATTTTAGAATAGCTTTTGCACGCGGCTCCGCCCGCGTGGATGTCGGTTATCGCGACCAAACATAGCCTATGTCCTTTCTCAAGGTCTAATCTACCCTTATACCAAATTACCTCAAAATCGGATCAGTGGTTTAGGCGTGAAAGCGTAACATACAGACAGACAGACAGAGTTACTTTCGCATTTATAATATTAGTATGGATTTCGAAAGATATTGCAAGCCTATCTATTGCAAGTCCAAGTTCACTTAGATGTGTCACCAAATTTGATGGCCACTCTGAGCAGTGGGCGAGTCGAGTACAGACGAGTACAATGAGTTACAATCATATAATAAGCAATTATTATTTTTGTAACGGATTATTTTGATAAGAAGTTGATCGCTGTTTGATTTTATTTACTTAGATTGGATGTTGTGTCACTCTTTGATAGGTTTAAGATTAACATATGATAGTTAACTGTGCCATAACGGAGTTTCATACCAGAGACTTCGAGTCTGTAATCGGAGTTCAAAGTAACAAGTCTGCATATACCTATGGAAGTTACACCTACACTTTGCCATATTTTGTATAAGTGAAAATAATTTTAACAACTTATTTAATAAGTTGAACAACACTAGGTTGCATTGTGCATGCAATTCATTGAGTAAAACTTAATAACGCATTTTAGTTCAATTTGCAGTTTTTTTATTAGGCACATCAACAGATTATGTATATTACATTTCAAACTTAAATAACAGGTTTTGTGGATTTATATCTAGTACACAATCCAATTATAGATATGCACAGCGTTTGTAAATCTAAGTATACATGGCATTTTTTGGTATTTTCATTAGTGAGTTCCATCACCTATGTTAAGTGACCCTTACATTTTAACTTCGCTATAAAACAAACTACCTACACCTACTATCTTCACAAGAAACGTACTACAATCAACTCACACCACTATATTTATTTGGTATGAAAATCCTCTTTCGTTTCCTCGTCCGAGTTTCGTCTTAGGTGGTATGGGCATGTGATGAGAAGACCCGAAGACCACATGACCAGACAGGTCATGGATATTAACACCAGTCCGAGAAAACGAGGCAGACCCCCTCACACTTGGATGTCTGTGATCAGCAGTGACCTGAAGAAAGCCCAATCAGACGATTCGACTACTCAAAACCGACAAGTGTGGCGAAGAATGACGAGGAGAGCCGACCCCAAATAGAAATGGGATAAGGCTAGGCCAAGAGAGAGATGAAGATCCTCTTACTAATTATTTTATTTGTTACTTCTTACGTGTAGCCGTACAATAGCCCAAGAAGAGAGAAGTGCGGATAAAAGAGTCCCCTATCCTATCCTACGTGTAGTCGATTTCATTTGCCATAATGTATAGGTGGCAAATTGCGCCTAGTGTGCAAGTGCGCCTACTACAAGTATTTGAAACAACTAAAAAAAACTGTATTATTTAGCTTGTAATCTCGACGTAAGATATCACTACTAATATCCAATAGATGGTTTTCGACATATTTGTGGTAGGCGCACTTGCACGCTAGGCGCTTTTTGCCACTTCCACATTAATCTATACATGGTGAAATTAGAAACATTTTCACAATCATTATGATAGAATTCTTACCGTCGATCGCACACCGCCACAGCACAAAGGCTGTCAAAATATCAATCAATCAATCAGCATTGTTTTCAGTTCCATCCAAGGCTTTCATCTCGGTACCCGAGCTCTACTGATTGCTTTTACTGCATTTGGTTTAACTGATATCACTTTTATGGGAGGGCCACCCGTCTGACCAACAGCCAGCCTGAGAATTAAACCAGCGCCAGTCTTGACGGCGCCTCGTACACCCTTACAATAGAATATCATTAAAACCCTTTAACTTTAATCAGTAACAAAATCTTTTCAGCCATTTTCAAAACAACAGTCTACCTAATTCTAATAAAACTTTAACCCTTTTTTTTCATAAAAACCATTGTCGCTTTTGTCGCAGTAAAAATTAAATAAAAAGAGTACTTATCGCAACTTTTACTGCTGGATATTTTCACTTCTGTCGGCTTGCGCAAGAGTCTGCAGCGACGGGTTACTTTGCCGGCGACAATAAAGCAATAAAATACACAAAAGGGTTAACACGTGGACAACAGTGTTAATTTGTTTAAGAAATCGGCGAAATGCTTCAATAGAATGAATGAGGTAGTGAATGAGACAATGTTGCTTTATTCGTTCATTCACATATCTACCGTGTGCAGTACGATAGGTACGAATATGTGTTCCAGTGTCATATAATATTTATATATTACTAAAAAAACTAACTATTTTTTTTTATCAAATTAAGATATATTTAAATTACTTATTAGCCACAAGGCTAGATCGTAATTGTTATGAGGTAACCATTCAGTTACATCGTAATGAAAAAAAAACCCTCGAGCTGTGCCGGCGACTTCATCCACGTGGACTTAGCTATGTTTTAATTTCTTTTGCGAAAACTCTAATGCTTTTTCGAAAATAAAAGCAGCCTAAGTTAAAGCTAGACATCAGCTATCTACCAGTGAAGATCGCGTTACAATCGCCACAGCTATTTCGGAGATTATTCGGAACAAAAAGGCAGACAAAAAATTAAAACAATATTTTTTTGTGTATATGCATTCATAAGCATTTATTAGCCACTCTGACACACTTACACTTATATATATATATATATATGTTCGTTTATATATAGATATATATAAACGAACTCTTTGGCGTAGTGGTAGAGCTTTTGATATCTATGTCGGAGACACGGGTTCGATTTTAAATCTTTTTTTAATATATAATCTATACCCTCTCTCTCTCCCTCTCTCTATACCCATAACACAAGCTAGTTAAGGTATGCTTACTTTGGGCACAGAATAGATAATCTTCGGGTCTAAATAGCATTGCCTAGAATCTCCTAGAATATTTATTATGTATTTGATTTATCAATCAGTAATTATAAAAAAGTGTTGATAAGTATTTAAGTTTCAGTAGGTACACCGAATTTCATGAAAATCGGTTCAGTGGTTTAGGCGTGAAAGCGTAACATACATACAGACACAAAGAGTTACTTTCGCATTTATAATATTAGTATGGATATCAGTGGCGAATAATCCGATTCCTGTCGGCCCCAATGTGTCGCATAATGCAATTTTCTAAAGGTAAGTATTTTCCTCTTAAGAAAATTTTCTCCCTTCGCTACTAAAATTTGGTACTCTTTTTCTTATAACGTTGTACGCAAAGCTGTATAAATAACTCCTTTGTCGACTGTACATTCGCACAGGTAAGTAGTGAAGAACTACTACTGTTTTAATTCAATCTTCACCTTACTAAAACACAGAACACAAGTTCTTGATCCTTTATTGAATAACAACAAAAAATCTCATTTTAAAACAAAAAACTCATATAACACATTAATTTCCTATTGATACTTGTCGACTATTTAGCACCTGGATTCGAAGGTTGGACGCCGCGGGTGGTATACTACCGCCATAAAACTGACCACAGCACTGCTGACCCACTGTGGAACAAATACTCTGAGACCGGTATCCATTGTGTTATGTCACTTATTGTTAATTTTATTATAGGTTCCACTTTCTTTTATTTGAAAGAAGTAAAGACATTATTGTTTTTTTGATAGAAATTATGATTGGGTGTCAATTATTGAAGCTAATGCCATAAGTATAACTAGTATAAATGTAATCTTTATTAATTATATAAGCTTTATATACCTAGATTTATTTGTATACTAGTTGTGCCGACGGCTTTGTCCGTATGGGTTTAGCTTTAGATCATGTTTTTGTATATTTTCAAGTCATTTACGATTCCCCGATATTTTCCAAGATAATCATACATATTATTATTATTATTATTATATACTTTATTGTACACCTTAAAAATACAGAATATAGAAATAAATGTCTACGGAAACAGTACAAGGGCGGCCTTATCGCTTTAAGCGATTTCTACCAGGCAACCTTTGGATGGTCATTAGGTATGGTTGTAGGAATTGTATGGTAGTTGTTTTGGCGTACTTTCATAATTTATAGGTTTATCAACTCAAAAAACACAGGTATTACACATAATTTACAATATTTATATACATACTATACTTATACAAATAAATATATAATTAAACACTTATGTTACCTGTATATGTAGTATACCTACAGACATATAAATGAAGCAATACATACATACCTAAGTTTAATAAGCATGTACACATAATAAATATTTACTTACATATAATATATATAATACATATCCATATAATGATAGGTACATAAAACATACACACATATAGGTAATATATATCTCTAATTGACAAATGAGATTTATGTAGATATAGAAAGTAAACTTCATTGTAAGAGAGCATAATCACAATGATAAGTAGTGCTCCTTTACCATTGATTTGAAGATGTTCAAATTCTGAGCCTTTCTAACATTTACAGGTAGCCCATTCAATCCCGGACATTTCACGAAATCATTGTATTCAGACCCACGTAATAGGGCGAATGCCTGCTACCGTATTCCGTGTAGATAATGTATAGTCTTAAAAATGAAAGAAAAGAAGATAAAATATCCTCTGAAGCCTAAACCTATCTAATTTCTACAATAACATCCATAACCTTATATTCAATTTAAATTAAAAGTATACTGAAATCATTTTATTTAACCCTTTTATTTTAAGGGAGCACACTGTTTTCAGTTAATTCAATGTGATTTATTGTTATTGATGTAATGAACACAAAATCAGTGAAAATACATTCGGATTATAGGCTTCTAGCTTTTGCCCACAGCCTATGTCCTTTCTCAAGATCCAATCTATCCCTATTCCAAATTCCATCAAAATCGGTTTAGTGGTTTAGGCGTGAAAGCGTAACATTCAGATAGACAGACAGACAGACAGACAGAGTTACTTTCGCATTTATAATATTAGTATGGATTATTTGATGAGGCTATCTTTCAAAATGTTTTTTTTTATCAATTATGGGGTCAAATTCTCAATCGTAATCCTTGTAATGATTTCCTAGATGCGTTTAAAGCGTGTGCTTTGTGAGCCTGAAGTCCATTTATTGTTTTTGATTGGATGTCAGTTTTCCCAGGAGTGATCGCCGTCTGATCTCCAAACCCTGGGCGGAAAACCCCAGATATGAGGCTGTTATTTAGCAAATGCACCAATTTGGCTGGGGCCGCAAGGATGTTGATAGGGCCTTCAGCAGCCCTCAATTTTTTTTTAAAGGATATTAGAAGAAGTTACTAATATACCCTCTAACCCCTCCAACTAAGCTAAATTGCTTGTGCTAGGAGTGGGCTCACGTCGGAACCCGGGACCTCTCGATCATAAGGCCGATTCCACATTAAGCTACCGACGCTATAATAATACAAGTCAATGCCGCCAATAATTTCATCGTCAATAACTGTACGGTGTACTGATTACACGTACTCACTTATTAAACTGACGTTTAAAAAGCCCGTCCACATCTGCGTGTGGGCGATATATTTTTATTTCGCTTATTTGATTCTGTATGTCATTCCATTCATCTTGTTAGGAGTCAGGCTACTGCGCTACCCACCTCAGGCTTTTGATAACGACCATTCAACTTCTGTACAAGTCATCCTATCAACAATCATCACACTACACCTCAACAACACATATTTTTAACAAAATACTACTTTATTACTCAGAAAATAAGGTGTATAATTATTTTTTGGTGATGACAGAAGTGCTGAGACCCGTTTATAAGTTTTATTGTGAATCACTTGAAAGGTTTTTTTGGGCGTCCGTATTTTGGTTTTGTTATAACATTCTTATTTGAATACGTATGATATTATGTCATTCCGTGTGTTGAGATAATATAACACTTTCTATAGCTAACGGTTGATTGTTCATCAGGCGAAATATTCAGTTTAGAAATAAGTATTTTTAGTTCATTTGTTTTTTTTTATGCGAACCTCTAATTATATTATTTAAAAAAATAAATATAACTTAAATTCTAAGTTACACTTTAGCTATCTGTCAGTGAAAGTCCCTTCAAAATTAGCTATTAATTGGCTTAACAATCATTGGTGTACAGAACAGAAAAAGAAAAATATCGAATGGTCTCTCATTAGTGTTAAGTTCTATAAAAACCCTTTGCCTATACTTTAGTCAAAATGTGTAGTTTGTGCTATCTGAACTTGGCGGGAGCACTACCGTGCCCTTTGATACTATGAATAGGTATTCATTGAAGGTCGTCCTTGTTTCTTCTAAAATTCTGAGAACTGAAACTTAGAGACTTACGTAGTACTAATATGTGTTCTGTCTGTGGCTTAGAGTTGAACATATAATTCTGCGAATCTTACAGGGATGCAACTTGGACTTGTATTTGCAACTTGGGCTGTGAATATGATAACTTTCGCAGCCGTTTCAGCAACCTATATGGCGCAGCGGTAAAGTATTCAACTGCTACGTTGGAAGGAACCTGTTCGATTCGCACACAAGTCAAATGTTTTTTATTCCCATATTTGTATTTATAAAGAAACACGTATCTATGTACGTAGGTCATTATTTCGGAATCTATTACAATAAATAAATAAATATTCCACAACATTCTATACAACGCTATCTAGACCCATGGCAAGCATAGCTTAACAAGCTTGTGTTATGGAATCTAGAATGCGGATAAACATACTTAGATACTTTTTTTTGTAAATACATACATATTATAGGTACTCATAGAAACACCCAGACCAATGGAAATAGCCATATTAATGTATACAAATATTTGCACTGAGCGGGGATCATACCCGCGCCTCGCCACAGAGGCTGTCTACACAAGCTAGGTAAGCTAAGCTTAACTTAACTTGACAAAAGTTACTCGTAGAATATTTAAGGATATTTTTTTTATTATATTATTATTATTAAATGTTCATTTTCTACACGTATCCAACTCAAAACCTTAGACATCTGCAATCATTATCCTTATTTTATATACACTCAAGTTTTATCAAACCACGCTGGTGTATCACGAGGAGTATGACGTCACAGTCTTAATTTGTCTCCGATAAAAAGCATAATTTTGAACGTGCTCGCAAGATTACGCATGTCTAACTAGTTTTAGATATACACTCGCGTGCTAAAGTTTCAATAATTAACATCATCCGAGCATAGGTTTATTATTATTATTTTTGTTTTTTTTTATTGTATTATATGTATTGTATGTAATGATATATATATATATATATATATCATTAATAATTTATATATATATATATAGATATATATATATATATATATATATATATATCATTACATTTAAACAGGACACTTTTTTAATGATAGACCTACAGTTTCCTAAATTTTAACAACTAAATGTTTAGGTTAGCTCAAGCATGTAACATCCACTTATTCACTACCTATCAAATTAAATATAAGGACAATAAGAAGAAGGAAAGGTGTGTTCGGGTAAAAAATTCTAGTTCTTTAACGTGTGATCACTATTTTGGCTTTATATGATACACAGGTGCACTACAAGCCATTATTTTCTTGCTAGATATAATTCTACAACATTTATACCTGTAAAATATTTTACATATTATACGTTCTATCATCGCACTGCTCACCATAGGCAGAAAGTCAATCCTCACACATTACGACTGGAAACGGTGGGTAGGACTGTAAGGTATGAAGGAAACTACATCCCACGCACATTCAGGCTGTGGGATGAATTCCCTACTGTGGTTCTTTCAAGCGACCAGAATTTGACGCCCCTAGTATTGCACACGCCCATAGGCCTTGGTAACCATTTTCCATCAGGCGGAACGTGCACTTATCTGCCACCTAAGTGGTAATAAAAGATCATATTCGTTTATAAGTGATTAAAAAAATACCAGCTAAGTAATGGATATTGTGTTCGAGTGTACATATTACGTCATGGCCCCTCATCGCGGCGACATTTGACGTTTGAGTGAAGATGTCGTAATTTCTAGGATTTCGACCGGTCATGATGGTGTCAAGCTAGTTTTTTAAAAATCATTGAATAACCTCCACTGAGAAAAGATAATGTTTTATTTTTATAAGTATATTTCCATCACATGACTGCACTGTGGTTAATTTGATGTCTGTGGACAGTTGCAGGTTCGATTATACATTTTATTTTATTTCTTTAACTACCTACTTTTGTGTCGTAGCGGCTCTTTCGACTCGAAGTTAGAGACAAGCCGACAAAGAAAAAATTGTCATAGAAATTGTTTTTTTTTACTAGACTGTCGTGCATAAATTTATTAAAAAGCTGTTATTTCAATATTACAAACCGATACTTATTTTTTTTGTATTGATATCATAATTTCGAAGTCATGATTTTTTTTGCCTAGCTCAAAAGGCCAATCCATAGGTATCTTTCTGTGATTGTAATTCAAAGTGACTTTAAAGTGTTCCTGAATGTCCTAAATCAATAAATTTCGTTGACTAAAATGTGAGAATCATATATTTTGGAACTAAACGGCGGGATTAAAAGGGCCTGGCGTGCGCAGATTGTTCTGTAATGATCTATACTTTGTGAATTTGAGCTCGTCTACCACCGTAGTACCCCGTGCTATCTTCAAAATAGGTACATCCAAGAAAGGTGTACTATGCGTAAAGACCAAATTTTGAGCACATTTTAGGTCCAAGATATTTGATTCGAGCTATAACGCAACTATTCTGACTGATGAGTGATGAAATCCCACCTGACATTGTAATTCACTTTGTAGAACATTCCATCATAACAGATTCCGACGAATTGAGACCGATTATTTGTAATGGTGGCCTCTTTCCTGAGACTTTGTCTTCACCTTACCATCAGGCAAGGTGAAGCCATCCGTATGCAGTGCAGAATATACCTGCTAGAACCAAGCGTTTCAGTGACTCATTCCTATGCCGCAACATTAAGACCTGGAACTCCCTTCCTTTTTAGTCCCGGGTCCTTTAAGCGGGGCGTGAAAAGGCATCTGACGAGGCCGTCAAGCCGAGTGCCACCACTGTTAACATGGTACATGTTTACGATGGTGACCCTCTTTCCGAGACTTTGCCTTTAGCTTAACATCAGGCGAGGTGAAGTCAGATTGACGTAAAACATAACATAACATAAACTCACGCCTGTATTCCCCGAAGGGGTAGGCAGAGGTGCTAGCACCCACATTTCGCCAGTTTATGTTTAGGTCCCAGATTGACGTGTCCTTAATAAAAAAAAAGACGTATCCTATATAAAATAACCTTCTTCCTTTTGGTAGTCGGTTAAAAATAGCCTCAACGGCTGTATTTCCATAATAATGTTAATATAAAGTATCCGATAGAGTCACTGATAAAATCTGATAGTTCGATTCCGAAAATATATATCAGTAGGTATTACATACATGTATTACTTTGTTATCTATAATATATGACCGGATATACTGAATAGTCTAGGAGCTAGTGACTTATTGGACAGATTTATTTATTATTAATCAATTATTATTTATTATTCATCTACCTAAAAAATCTGAATACATATAATTATAATTATAAATTACAAGTCGCTTTTCCTGTATGCTTGTATCTTTAAAACTACGCTATAGATTTTTGTTTTTCTTTTGCTTTTTATTTTTGATCTGATGAAGATGATGATGTGAATTTTTATTACGCATTCACGTCTAAACCACTGAACCGGTTTTGATGAAATTTGGTATAGGCTTAGATTAGACCATGAGAAAGGACATAGGCTATGTTTGGTCGCGATAACCGAAATCCACGCGGGCGGAGCCGCAGGCAAAAGCTCAAATTCAAGTTTTAAACGCAAACCGGACCCCTATGATGACAATGACTATTGTCGTTACTAAAACTATTTTTTAATGTTAATGTTAAATTCTCATAAAAATACTGCTCAGTCGCGTGGTTCCCGGCAGAGTAGAATTTAGACTACCCCATCTCTTCCCATGCGGTGTCGTACAAAGCGACTAAGGGATTGGGCTGTTTAACATCAGACAAATATATACAGCCCAGACTCAGCCTCAGATTCATGGCTTCAAGTCAACAATACTGCCCGGAATTCGGCAATAGGCTCACCCCCTATTACGTGGGACTGAATACAGTGATTGGTGAAATGTGGGTGTTAATTCACCTCTGCCTATAGGCCTATAGGCGTGATTATATGTATATGTTACCGGCAATGTGTATAATGCAGGCATTCTATACAATGCCTAGGCAATGTGTGTTGTATTAATACATAGAATGCCAGGAGTTCCACCGGCAATGTGTGAAATAAATGGGTTATTATCTATATTTGCGGATGATTTTGTATTTTTGAAGTAATAAAAAAAAATAACCACGAAGATTACTGCGGAATCTTCGCTCCGCTCCGCTCCCGTATTAATCTTCTAACCTAATCTATCCAAGTTAAATTGCGTAGAGTGGACACTGCGCCCCGACCTGGATATATTATAGGTTAGAAGACTGAAGCGAAAGCGAAGCTCCAGGCTCCAGCATTAGCCGAAGTGGTTGCATTTTTTATAACCAGCATCAATATTCTTTGATACCATTTCATACATTAACCTGCTGCGCACTCGGCATTGTATACAATGCCTAGGCATTGTGTAGAATACCGGATTATACACATTGCCGGTAACATATATACCTATGTAAAACTACACCTATAACCATATCTACACTAAGTTCTATAGTTCTACGTATGGAGGTGCAATTGCATCGAAAGGAAGTGCCCAGTTGAACAAATATTGTCATCCGTCTGCTAACGAGTGGCATTTTTATGTTAATCTCAAATACGTGTCGGAGCTGCGATCAGCTGATTATTGTGAAACACCTTTCTTGGAATAAAGACGTGGAGACAATGTATTTCATCAGGTCTAGATGGGGATAATTCTATTTTTTTTTCTAGAAAATGCTCGCGTGAATGATGATGTTGAAAATACAATACATACATTATAATCAATTAAAACACTGCTATATTTATGTGTACTTAATTATGGTATCGTAACATTAAAATAATAAAGAGAAAAATTCCCCAAATCCTAAATTGACAACACCTACTGATAGTAATACTTAGATACTAAGTAATTATGGTAATTACGTTAATGTGAGATGATAAAATAGAGTCCAGTCCAGAGTCCAAATTTATACTTATCATTAAATTTGTGAAGGACCGTTACTTATTTGTCCTTTTTACCCGACTGCCAAGAAAGGGTTATTCACACAGCAAGGCAGCTTTGATTTAGTGATTGCGGGATGAAGAGAGCAGCCGTCATAAAGAAAATAGGTACCTACAAGAAGAATGCAAAAAAAGAAATATATACAAAGTGAACAGAAAACTCAATTACCTACATTGATTTAGCTTCCAAGCACTCATTCCCTATACGTTTCGTACACCTTCAATTTCATTCCATCAATATTCTTTTTTTAAATCTGACAGAACAGTCCGTCCCCTAACCTCCCATCTTGAGCCGAGCGGCACGGTCCACACACGAGGTGCGGCGACGTAAAATTGAAAACTATTTGCTGAACAAACACGATCCATCATGGGACCGCACTTAGTCACATTGCCGGAATAACCTGCCCCGAACAGCCCTGCTAAGTTTTCACTTACGTTTAGACTGTATTGGTAATGTAATTTGGTTATGTAGCCGATGGGTGGAGAAGTTAAAAAACCCCGTACTCCGCCGAACCGGGATTAACGCAATGATAATGATAAATAAATATATTCCACAACATTCCACACAACGCTATCTAGACCCATAGTAAACATATCTTAACTAGCGTGTGTTATGTAATCTAAAATGCGGATAAAAGATACTTTTTTTTTGTTTATACATACATACTATACATAGAAATACCCAGACCAATGCAAATAGCCAAATTCATGCATACAAATATTTGCACTGAGCGGGAATCGAACCCGCGCCTCCTGCGTAGCAGTCGCGTTCACTACCGCCACGCCACGGAGGCTGTCAAATGAGACGATGAAAGAAAAAAGAAAGAAGGTTTGAGCAAGCAACTGTCACTCTGCTAGATATCATACGACCTTATAGGACCTCCCTTCATCTTACTGTTTCCACCTTCCCCATTTTTATTTCCATAGGTAAGTAAGGTATTTAGTGAATGTCAGGTACAGTAATGCAAGTGTACGTGAACATTGTGAAAACTTGCAATATAATAGGCGATATGAAACGTGCGCATTCGCAGCAGTTTAAGTTTGCCAAATTGGACTGACTATAATTAAAAAAACAGATTCGCAGCAGTTTCGGTAGTAGAAAAGTTGATACATAGGTACAGTCAGCGTCATAAACATCTTGACAAAATGATCTTAAAACTCTCGTATTAAGAGCAAATCAAAGTGTTTTATTGATTTATATGGTATTATTGTCCGAACTAAAGGTGACAATCGGTGAACTGGAAGGGGTTGAAAAAACTAAATTAAGATCATTTTGAGCACTTTGTTCGTCAACATCTTTCTGATGCTGACTGTACGTGTACTATCATTGACTTATATTGTCACTTGTACGATGATTAAGTTAATACCCATGAATATTAGGGTCCCATAATAGGCTCTTAAGATGGAATACTACCTACACAAGATGTTACTCCTAATTTAAATGTGAAATCCGCTTTCATCCGTCATAAGTCATTCTCATCACAAAATTGGAATCAATACCAATATTGCATAAATCTGTTTTCACTATTCAAACGAAGAGCCAGTTACGTCAAATCAGGTCGCGTCCACTCATGATTTATGAGTTTCCAAGTCCCCATACAAATACCTAGCTAGATCATACTGTCCGTTAAGATGAATGACTTCGAAAACTTTTGACTTAATAATCCCTGAATACTGTTTGGCAAAGTAAAAACTACAAGGGAGTTAGGGCTAGCTAGTTAACCGCCGTTCCCAATACCATACTGACAATTAAAGATAGATCGCATCTACGGTTAAAGCTCGGCTGTTTAAATTCAAAACATAGTAACTCCTATTTTACACCAATTTCGGAAAATAAAATTATACCGCGTTGCGCTTTCCCGCAAAAAATCAGTTACCATGTTTTGAATTTCAACTGCCGATACGTCAAATTTGACTGTTGCGATCTATCTATAACTGTAAGTAATGTTATTGGGAACGGCCGTTAATCGAATCAGTCAATTAACCTTTGTAGGTAGTCATAGGTTGCATGCGTCTCTGGTCTATAAACTCTATAACATTATGTGTTTACGCCATAACACCCGGCCCTCCGACTTCCGCATCCAGTCTGGAACTACCCTCAAGCAAAAACGCCTGTTCACGGCAATTTATTACTACGATAAGTAATATAACGAAATTTAGACAAATGATCAACTTATCTGAACTAAAGGTAGGTTTGAATACAGCGGGAAAAATGAAATGCTCAAGTGGGACTTGAACCCACAACCATTCCCTTCTCTCTTAAAGACAGATATAAAGAGGAAAATTGAAGTGATTCAGGTGTGGCTCAATAGCTCAGTTGGAAGAGTATTCCCCCTGTAAGAGAAAGGTTATAGTCCCACTTGACCGTTTCATTTTTCCCTATATATTTGAATTTTAAAGTCAGCATAATAAATGCTATAAAACATTCATCCAAATATAGGTAGATTTATAATATGTATATAATTACTACAAATATGCAGTTTAGCTGACTAGGTATAACAACTGACAACAAGTGTCCACAAGCAGCGCCCATTGACGAAGGTGACAGATTACTGAACTAAATACAACAATAACACATATTACACAGACGACTCTGCTACTAAATGCTACCGAATAAAAATATCTGGTGACGATGTTTCAAGAAACAATTCCAATTGTCCTCTACACACTTAAAGCTTTATTGTATACGGAGGGCAATGACCCGCCGCCATTTTGTGATGTCTCTAATTATTGCATCATAGTGTTCAAACGTTCGGATACACTCTAATAAAGATTCATTAATACCTTTGTTTATCACTTTATACCAAATATTTACTTCTACTGCCAAAACTGATTGATTTACAAAATTAATTTTGTATAAGCGACTCAGGCTTTTGAGTTTTAGATCAAATTTGCAAGGATTACTTTGATCTTCTAAGTTAATTTAAATATACTTACGATAAACAAAATTATTTGAAAAATATTATTCGATTGATAGATTAAATCTATCAGAGTAGGTCATAAAACTGAAACCGTAAAATAACCGTATAAAATTCCCGCCTCAAAATAAAAAAAATATATTAGTGAGTATGATTGAATTGAATTTTCCCACCCTTGAAAAAAATAATTTGAATACAGAACACGGCTCATAAGGAATCATTTGCCATCTGCCCGAAGAAGAACAAGATTTGAACGTCAATGCGTTTTATAAAATGCGAAACCAACCCTTCTAGCCAGCGTGGAAACAGTAGGTGAAAGCCTCCCAACATTAAGATAAGCCTATATCAACTGTCCAGCGGTGGACTACTAATTAATTGAAATGATTGAGGTACTTTGGAGCCCGGGTCCATTCTCCCATTTCTCCCTTCTAGAGTTCACTTTTTTTTATTAAAGACTAGCTGTCTCGGCGAACTTCGTACCGCCATATTTTCCCATTCCTGTTCCCGTTCCCATTCCCATTACTATTCCCATTCCTATTCCTATTCCCATTCCCATTCCCATTCCCATTCCCATTCCTACTACTACCTACTACTACTAAATACTAATCCCGTAACATAAACATAAACTTCTCTCACATAATAGAAAAAGTTTGTATGAGAAAAAGAAAAGTTACTTTCTGAAATTTTCTGTACAACAGTTTTTTTTTTTTCGTGAGAACCTTCTCCCGATAATAACAAACACAACAAAAAAAGAATTAGTGAAATCGGTCCAGCCGTTGGTGAGTTATGCGCTTACCAACACATTTTGCGATTCATTTTTATATTATAGAAGATTATTAGAACCGAACCCATTCCTTGTATAATTTAAATGAAGCTGGCGTCCCTATGCTTTTAATAAGATCTCGTGCACACTCAACACTCTGCCAAAAGTTATCAATAAATATCCTACTAATATTATAAACGCGGAAGTTTGTAAGTTTGGATGGATGTTTGTTAATCTTTCACGTTTAAACAGCTGGAGCGATTTCAAAAAAATGTGGTATGGAGTTAGCTGACACACTGGATTATCTCATATCACTAGGCTATGTTTGGTCGTGATAATCGACATCCACGCGGGCGGAGCCGCGAGCAAAAGCTAGTTTTACAGTAAGTTCTTGTTTACTTCATTGTTCTACATGCGATTGGAGGCTGGGCAAAATATATTAGGTAGAGTAGATGATAAAAAATGAAATACGCAGAATGAGATCTTTTTATCCTACTTTCATATTTAAGATCACAACACCTTTAGGAGGACAAAAGTGTTCTAAAAACAGCGTAAGTAGCTTAGCGGTTAGAGATTCTGCCGTGCGAGCGGCAGATCCCAAGCTCGAATCTTTGGCCATTTAGCTCAACTGGGTTAGGGAGGCTACTAATATTTTACCGTTTCTAATATATATTTTTTTAATAAAACATATCTGGCGGAGGTGTATTATTTCATTATATAGGTATTCTTTTTTTTATACATGACACGTCAATTTGACTTCACCTCGCCTGATGGTAAGCTAAAGGCAAAATCTCGGAAAGAGGGTCACCATCGTAAACATGTACCATGTAACAGTGGAGGCACTCAGCTTGACGACCTCATTAGATGCCTTTTCACGGCCTGCTTAAAGGACCCGGGACTGTAGGAAGAAGGAAACACGTGAGCTAGCAGGGAGTTCCAGGTCTTAGTGGTGCGGCATAGGAATGAGTCACTGAAACGCTTGGTTCTAGCAGGTATACCCTGCACCGTATATGGATGGCATCTTAGCCCTGCACGTGTCGTCCTGTGAAGGAAAGGAGAGGGTGGGACTAATTGGAAGATCTCGTTAGAACATTCACCATGGTAGAGACGGTAGAATACTGCCAAAGACGCAACATCTCTACGCATCTGCAAAGGCTCGAGGGTGTTCGTGACCTCAGGATTCTCAATAGTGCGGACCGCACGTCGCTGCAACCTGTCGAGAGCATCTAGTAAGTACTTTGCGGAGCTGTCCCAGAGATGTGAACAGTATTCCACGCAGGAACGAATTTGGGTCTTGCATTCAATTATCTCCAGCTGTTTTGTCTCACGTCAGCAAGCAATAAGTAGTAATTGCAGTTCTAGATGAACGAGTAGGTATGTTTCAATTATAGAGCCGAGAGTCGAACCCAGTACCTCGCGATCGCACGGGAATATGAATTTAAACTTGCTAAGATTAACTTAACTCGAATAAGGAGTGACCCACGATATGCCAAAAATACTCTGTTATCAAACGACGCACATTCTTGCTAAAAACATTGACATAGTTTTATGGCACTCTAGAACAGATGGTTAGTGTAGTGGTTATGCAGGCAGCTTGTGGCTTAATAGCTAACAGACAATTTATTATGTAGTTTAATTTTTGATTGATTCAAATTCGACGATCATTACTGAAAATATGTGGGAAATACTTTTATAGACTTTACAACAGAGTTTGCTCCTCAGCCCAGCCATTTGAATACATACTAACTTATCATGAAACCACTTCAGAAGTAAGGTCGGCAAAAGTACGAAATATCGCATAATAAATATATTTTTATTAAACAATAACCTATCATATCTGAATGCTTTAGGTCCGGCGCGCGCAGTGAGCCCAGGACCTACTTAGCCTGTCTCTGATCACCGGACTATCATGCATACGTATTTGAATGCTTGAGGTGTCTACTATCTATTCTATTTCTTAATAAATCTATGGGCAAACACACCTAAGCTTAAGGCTGGTACATTATAAGGTTAGATAAATGATTAGATTAAATATTTGGAAGAGTGGTCATTTCATGTTATAAATAGTGCACAAGGACAAATAATGTATATTCTCCAATATTCATACAGTATCTTGAATAAGGTTGGGGATACCTACGCCTTACATTGATAATAATTGATAGTCGAATAGGATCTAGCTAAGCAGTTTAGATTGATAATTTAATGAAGCATGGTGGGTACCTGAGCTTTTTTCAAGGCTTCAAAGAAATACTCAGAGCATTTATGACTTTTCATTTGCTTGCGAGGAATTCCAACGGTAGTCGTCGGAAAAAAAATTGGATTGTACAATCAACCACATAAATTTACATAGATACATACATATACTCACGCCTGTAACTCGTCAAAGGGGTTGGCAGAGATGTATTAACACCCATGTTTCGCCAACTATGATTTTAGGTCCCACATAAGGCTAATAGGCACGCCAATTGCCGTCTAGCAGGCACTTTGTCTTGTTTTATAATTTACTAGCAGACCCGGCGAACCATCCGCATGGCGTTAAATCCCGTTCCCGTTGCACACCTTTCTCTTCAATGACTCTATATTTTAAAAGAAACCGCATTAAAATCTTTAGCGTAGGTTTGAAGATATTAGCATAAATAGGGACATAGGGACGCGGAAAGCGAATTTGCTTTATACTATGTATTGATAGATAAAATTAATAAAACTAAAATCACAATCACAAATAAACCGTTTTTTATACTGGAATACATCCATATCCATCCATACTAATATTATAAATGCGAAAGTAACTCTGTCTGTCTGTCTGTCTGTCTGTCTGTCTGTCTGTCTGTCTGTATGTTACGCTTTCACGCCTAAACTACTGAACCGATTTTGATGAAATTTGGTATAGGGGTAGATTAGGCCATGAGAAAGGACATAGGCTATGTTTGGTCGTGATAACCGACATCCACGCGGGCGGAGCCGCGGGCAAAAGCTAGTGTATCAATAATTCATGTAGGTATAAATTAGTTTTATGATCTCCAGAAGACAAGGAGATCAGTAGATAAATTAGATTTGGTTAAGCTACTTTTGTGGCTGGCTGTACTCACGTTTTAACTTCAATCAACGTAGAGTCAGCGTCATAAATATCTTGACGACGAAGTCTCAAAATGATCATAAAACTTTCGAATTAAGAGCAAATCAAATCCAAAAATCAACTGTTTCATTGATTTATATGGTATTATTGACCGAACTGAAGATGTGTACTGAATATCAGAACAATCAGTCAACTGGAAGGCGGTAAAAAAACGAAATTAAGATCATTTTGAGCACTTTGTTCGTAAACATCTTTCTGATGCTGACTGTACATAAGAAGCTACATAAACTTACAACGTATACGAAATCATCAAAACAACGCTTCGGTCGACGGTTAAACACGAATTTGAATCGATAACGAGAACACACACCGATAAAGTTACGTAATCGAGTATCAATAATTCGTTCATTCATTCAGAAAGCGTTTCGCGCCTTTCCTTGCAAAATGGCGGCAAACACGACGACGACGGAGACAACGACGAGCTCGTAATTTTGTTATGAAATTTTGGTAAATACCTACCTGCTCCCGTACCTTCGAACGATAAATATTATTATTATACCTACCTACCTAAAGTAATTAGTGAATTGAAAAATATAAAACACTAGCATTGCCCGCGGCTCCGCCCGCGTGGATGTAGGTTATCGCGACCAAACATAGTTTATATGTTAATCCAGAGTGTCAGCTAACTCCATACCAAAATTTAATCAAAATCGCTCCAGCCGTTTAGACGTGAAAGAGTAACAAACACCCATCCATCTATACTTACAAATTTTCGCGTTTATAATATTAGTAGGATTTTTTCAGAAAAAAATACTTTGGCTCTTTAAAAAATATGTAGAATATTTTAATTTTAGAACGAAATGAAAACTGATTGAAATTTATGTATAAACAGGCGCTTCATGTTTTTTATCTGTGCGCGCTATAATGTAGAGAGTTATATTATATTTTAAATATTCTTAACTTTTATTTCAACATTAACATACATATAACATAAACTCACGCCTGTATTCCCCGAAGGGGTAGGCAGAGGTGCTAGCACCCACATTTCGCCAGTTTATGTTTTTAGGTCCCAATGTAATAGGTGGCGAGCCTATTGCCATTCACCGGGCACTTATAAACCTGCGATAAATACACACATAACTTCGAAAAGCATCGAAAAGCCATTGGTGTGTCCCATGGTAAACCTGGGATCGAACCCGAGACCTCGTCTCAGCAGTCCATTACCCACACCACTAGGCTACCGCAGATCCTTTCAAACTACATAGATACTAATAAAGTAAAATCTGGTGAAAATATCAGGACTACTTGAGATCCTTCGAATCGTTTAAATAAGGGTATTTTTAGAGAAACACCTAGTGTTCTAGTTGCAACCAAATGCAATGTTGCACTGATTTATAGGCAGTAGGTCTGTACGTTTATAAATAAATATTGTATTATCGTACACACTAGATGTTTACTTGCAATTACGTTCAAACTGTTGGACTAGAGTTTTATTAGCTGCACAATAAGCAAGGACAACTAACCTACATGCAAAGGGCAGTCAAAGTTACGCCGTTCGATATGTCATTGGCAACGGAATGTGTGCATTCTGCGATAGAGGTGCGTTCAGTTTTATCGTGAACGTTATTTGCCGATCGGCGGGTCAGTATCGATTCACGCGGCGTATTCCCTTATCGAATAGTCGATATATTTGTTTGCACAGGCCCATCAATGAGAGAGGCTCGAGTGTATCTTGCGTATTTGAGCAATAACTTGTTTGATAACATTTTACAGTGCTTGCACTGCGATTAGTCTCGGCCCTCCAGATTATGTCGATGATTTTTTTTTTGTTCTATCAACTGATTGGCTGCAATCATGTGCAATGTTTTGTGTCGAAACGGCAGTTTATTGAGTGATAAAAATGTCCTTCTGTTTAGTAGTTCAGGCGGCTCCCTATCCGCTGCGGCTCCCTGGCTAGACAGGTTTATAAATTACTAGCTTTTGCCCGCGGCTGCGTGATGTCGGTTATCGTAACTAAAGATAGCCTACGTCCTTTCTCAAGGTCTAATCTACCTTTATACCAAATTTAATAAAAATCGGTTCAGTGGTTTAGGCGTGAAAGCGTAATATAAAGACAGACAGACAGAGTTACTTTCGAATTTATAGTATTAGTATGGTTAATTATATATAACAAAAATGTGTTATGAAACTAAACAGAGTAGGTATGAGTCACTGAGAATGTTTATAATACTAGGTAGGTACGTGAAGGCACCTATTAGGGGGAGGAGAAGCTCTTATTCTCTACTACAACAACTTACTACTTTACTTACTCCCCGCGACTAAATTGGCCCAGCTGTTTCAGGTATTATCCGAAACAAACATATTCATAATGTATTCTTCAAAAACTGATATTTTATTTTATTTGTATAGGTATAGGTAATATCAACGAAAACAACCTGTTTGTTAGCACTTTGTAGTTGCATAAGTGGTTTTGTAATAAATGTATAACTAATAGTCAATGCCTTCTAACCGTTTACCTTCTTTTGTAAATTAATTAGCAAAATCTGTAGTTAGTCTATAAATATTGATAGCAAACATGTGAATTCTCTGTGGAAATGGACGAACTTTGGGGTGAAATTGACATTGTAAATCAATTACCGACTGAACTTGTGATCGCAAATTAATTATATACCTACCTATTAATTCGAGCATTATTTTAACATTCAATATTATAATTACAACAGCACATATTATTTCACAAAAAAATATTATGTGCTGACAGCCTCCGTGGCGTAGCGGTACTGAACGCGGCCGCTACCCAAGAGGCGCGGGTTCGAACCCCGCTCAGTGCAAATATTTGTATACATGAATATGGGTATTTGTATTGGTCTGGTCGTGCCTCGAAGAGCACGTTAAGGCCTCGATCCCAGTTGCCATACGAACATCTGCGGCAGTCGTTACGGGTAGTTGGAGCCCTCAAAAGTCCAACAACTGGTCTAGCTGCAATGCTTCGATATCGCCTTTGGGTTGTGGAGGTCAGATGGCAATCGCTTCACAGAAAATATCGAAGTTTAGCCAAATATGTAGTTAGACTGCTTAAGCTGACCCCAGGCTCCAAGCTGATAGCTTTGGATGCGACTGGGATCACCGCTAAGATCAAGAGGAGATATTATTTAACAAAAAAAAACTCATTTGTCACTTACTTTAACAATAACAGTTAGGTACTCGTATTATGATCTATTCTGTAACTGGACTAAAGTAACTACTTACGGCCGTTCCCAATAACATACTTTCAGTTAAAGATAGATCACAACAGTCAAATTTGATGTATCGGCTGTTGAAACTCAAAACATGGTAACTGATTTTTTTGCGGGAAAGCGCATCGCGGTATAATTTTATTTTCCGAAATTGGTGTAAAATAGGAGTTACTATGTTTTGAATTTAAACAGCCGAGCACTTTATCCGTAGATGCGATCTATCTTTAACTGTCAGTGTGTTATTGGGAACGGCGGTAGTCTCTTAGATAATAATCTCTGTCAAAACCAAAACGAATACAAAATAAATCCGAAAATAAACGTGCTTAATCAGAATAACGGCAATAATACACGAACCACAAACCGCACACATTACCCAGCTTAATAGCTCCCGGCAAGAACTGGAACAAGCCGGCCCCCATTCCCACAGACGACCACTCAAGATCGCATTTTGGTAATAAAATACCGCCATGTAATATAAAAGCCGATCGCATTATCCAAAGGAGCCATTATTAAAAAGTATCGAGTTTCTGAACGCACCGCGTCTGCTTGCCGGGCAATCAGAAACTCCCGCCAACACACCGGCCAATCAGAGCGGGCCGTTTTCTTTTTTATTGTAGATCGAGTTAATGGATTGTTCTTCGTTTTGATTTATTGGATTGTTTCTTTTTTTTGGCACCCCGTTGTTTTTAAATGGTGTTAATATAGTTTGTCTGTTATATAATAATTAAGGTTAACTGATGTACATTGTGCACTTTATTAATGTCACGAACTTTGAGCATTTTCTATACTTAACATAAAACATTTTGAGCGATAGGTATTAAAATAAAATGCCGGCCAAGTTCGAATCGGACTCTTGCACCTGTAGTTTCGTACAAAATTGGATCCAGAGTCGAACTTATACTACATAAACTGTATTATATTTTGATTGCATTGACTTAGAAGTTTGATTTTTGCACAGTTTCAAAATGTTACAATTTTGAGCACTTGGTATGTATTTCAATTTGATACCCCTCCACGGGTCGTGACAGACAGACAGATGGACAACGAACGAAATTTTTCTCTTCTTAAAGTACGGAAACCTGAAAACAAAAAGAACAAGTAAGTACCCATAATAGAATACATAGGTAAAACGAATCTTCTCGGGCGGGACTAGAACCCGCGATCTTTCCCTTACAGGGGGAATGCCTTGACCAACTCGGCAACCGAGACACGCCCGATGTCATTCAAATTTCCCTTCTATTTTAATTCATCTTCTCATTTTTAAACATTGATTTTTAGTTTAGTTAGCATACTTAATGCTGTAAAATTCATTCTAGAACCCATAATTCAACATATTAAAGTTTTGGCCCACAAGCATGAGGTCAGTGGTTCATAAGTAAGGAATTTCATCACAATAAGTGCCATGTCAAGGACTACCACGTTGAAGCTCTTGACCCAGCTGTGGAACACGGGCCTCTTGGCTACAAGTCCATTAACCGTGACGACTATCGGAACAATGACTTTCGAATCAACCTTCCATACGTCTCCAATCTTTCTAGTTAAATCCATGGATCACCAACAAGTATCCATGAATCACCAAAATGAAGGTGGGTAGGTACTACGCATAACTAGCGAACGGCTATACCAAATTGGACCCGAATGGGGCTATCTCGAAAGAGATGGTCCTGGGTCTACCGGGGTGCGAGAGATATGCTTTCGGCAATCTCACCCCCGGCAACCAAAGACCCAAGTCGGCGTGCGTTTTAGTCGGTTCGAGTCCGACATAACCGGCTCCGTGGGGGTGGTAGGTACCCGTGGGGATTTTTCGAACGATAAAAAAAATACCAAATTGAATAACAATTTTATATTCGTTTTATCAGGACAAGGTTTGTATGAATGGTTTTTAAGGTCTACTGGTAAGGCATTTTACTTGAGATGTTGGTAATGACTAATGAGTATAATAAGCTAATAACTAAAGAGTGAGCCGCGTTGTGTCAGGAGGATTGGCGGAGGAGAGAGAAGAGTGGCGATTACACCACCGACAAGAACGCGGCTCTTACGTTTAGAGAGAAAGAGAGAGAGAGAAATTAGGTAAATGATACACATATTTTTTATACCGCTGGTAAAAAAAATCAAAAAGGAAATCGCTAAAATAGGCAAACAACCTGTGAAGAACATGAAAAGCACTACGGTCTCAATACGCGGGGAGCTTTTACTAAAGCCTGCTACATCTACTTATATTTTTAATCCCAATTAAATACGGGTAAAACCGTATGATACAGATATATTAACGAATTGTGCCTGTAAAAGAGGGTTTAATTTATTAATGCTGGTATTGTTTACAATTTTTATGTTCATTTCAACCCAGTTGAGTTTCGTTCCTTCTAATACGAAGTCGAGTACTGGATGCCGACTTTGATATATAATATCTGGAAGAGCATTTTAAAGGACTCTTGTTTTTATGTTCGAAAACATTGAAAAAATATTAGTAGGTAATTTAAAAATAAAAAACTGATTTTTAAATTGAGTTATGAAAACAAAATTAAAATCTTAAAATCTCTTGTTGAAATAATTAGTACTGTAGATAAAATGTGTACTGTAATAAGTGGTTTAAATTGGAAATAGGGACGTCATTGTCAAAAGTCAATTTAGCACGATTTGACAATATTGGCAAAGGAAAATGGAAGCTATGACGCCCCCTAGCCAGATGAACTAACGACCAGAAAAAGGTGGCTGGGGACAATCTGGATATGGAATACGAAAGATCCGGAGCAATGGGGCGCATTGGGAGAGGACTATGTCCAGTAATGGACTGCAATAGGGTAATTGATTGTTGAAAATATTGAACGGTCGATGGGGACGGTTGAAAAGACAGATATAAAGAGAAAGGAAATTTGAAGTGATTCAGGTTTGGCTCAATAGCTCAGTTGGAAAAGCATTCCCCCTGTAAGTTCCACTTGAGCAATTTCATTTTTCCCGATGTATTCGTTCTTTTTTAATTTCAATCAATCATTCAATTAGCCTCTCATAGGCCTCTCCCAATGTACGCCATTTCTCCTCTTTTTTAATAAACATAGGTACTTTACCTTTTAGTAGATGTCACATCTAGATGTTCAGATATCATGTCTAAACCAGTTGGAGTGTAGGCATGCGCAATGGTGACAGTCAATACTACGGTGCGTGTCCCGCTAGCACGCTACGGCTTGCTCTATGTCACGTTTGAACTTTCATTTTGTTCCTCCCTTGCACAAAGCGTTCCAGAGGTTATATCCATTTTAGGGAGATGAGGACCGAGTTTTATTGTTAGGTAATGATTGATAATAGAAAGAGCATTAAAGGGTAATGGAGATACTTAGCAGAAAATATATAAACGGAGAAAATAAGGGAATAGCATTATCATCATCATTCTCTGAGCCTTTTCCCAATGTTACCTATCTGATAATAGTACATACATTGTTGCAAAAATACCTAAATTAAACATGAAATATTAGATTAAAAATTTGCGGTAGCCTAGTGGTATGGGTAATAGACTGCTGAGATGAGGTCTCGGGTTCGATCCCAGGTTTACCATGGCACACACCAATGACTTTTCGATGCTTTTCGAAGTTATGTGTGTATTTATCGCAGGTTTATAAGTGCCCGGTTAGTGGCAATAGGCTCGACACCTATTACATTGGGACCCAAACATAAACT
This sequence comes from Eilema sororculum, assembly GCA_914829495.1. Lineage (NCBI taxonomy): Eukaryota > Metazoa > Arthropoda > Insecta > Lepidoptera > Erebidae > Eilema > Eilema sororculum. Next base: position 8,039,157 of record OU618553.1, on the reverse strand, counting down.
GGCGAAATGTGGGTGCTAGCACCTCTGTCTACCCCTTCGGGGAATATAGGCGTGAGTTTATGTTATGTTATGAAAAAAGTATGACGTCAACCCAATCCTCTTTCACTTTCTTCCAAACAACCCAATTAAATAAAAAATCTCTGATTTCCATAACTTATCTGTGGTCAAATAGTAGTCAAATACAGGCAATCTTCTGACTCATAAGATATCTGTCATCTGATAGTTATTAAACTCTTTCAGCAGCTATTGGTTTGAGGAATATGGAAATCATGGAAAATGGACGCTGAAAACGGCTCTATAAATGAAGCCGGTAGAACGAAACATTGATATATTAAATAGTAAAATAAGTATTACAAATCATTATTATATTAAGAACATTATTATTATTTTTTGTCAAAAAAAAGATTGTATTTAATTTTCATTTTAAATTACTTATTAAGTGCAAAAAAAAAATTAAAATTAAAAACCAATTAAAAACTAAAACTTAGACTAAAATTAAAACGCGTCGTAGAATTCCTCCGCATCGCATGCCTCTTGAGAGATATTTAAAATTAAATAAATGAATAATAATTAAAACCATGAAAAGGAACCATGCAGTATGATTCCCTGTAACCCCCGTCCCCACGGGCGCGGGGCGCGTATTAGCGTCACGTATGTTTATTTTTATCACGCGCCGACGTGACCGTGGCGCCATCTGCCGGCAATACCAACTGTTTATTTGCACTTCGGGTGTATGTAGCGCAGTGCCCTGTTTGGACTGAGGGGAAGGATTTTTCTTCCTGATTATTCTAATGTTAATGAATATTATTTAAAAAGGTTATTGCGTAATAGTTTCCGAAACAAATTCATTAAAATGATATCTATGTGATATTTTTTAAAGATTTTAATTAATTTGTAATTAAAAGTAAAATGCTTAAGATATACATTAGCTGAAATATAATTATTTACGCTGAGATCTTGTTTTGCAGGGTTTACATGGCTCTAGGTAGCAATTAATATTCTTAATAACTTTTCTTCTTCCATAACTTTTTTTTTAAATTAGCTTTTTATAAAGTAATTTTTAAATCATTCTAAATATCCTAAAGACTAATTTACTGCTAAATCTAAACTACTGTTTTTATTAAGTACTACATAAAAACTCAAGCACAAAATAAATAGATTACGAATTTGAAACCACATGCACAATTCGAACAAATGTTAATAGAATTAACTTCTAATACATAGGACAGAAAATAATATGGTTGTTGAGGTGAAATAGATCTTAATAGTTCACGTTTCATCGTATTGGAAAACTCGAGACTCTACACTTTATTTTTATTATTATTTATAAAAAAAAAGATTTTTTTTATTCCGTTTTAAGTCCGGTACCATGTAAACCTGCTCTGATGGTAGACGTCGCAGAGCTAACAGAGCTTGTTGGCTCATTATTGTTTAAGACCGTCCGAGCTTAACTCGGCTTTAATATTAGCTGTTTTAGCAAAGTATCCTGTTTCTTTTTTTTTTGACTGACTTAAAAAAGTCATTATAAGTCATCAGAATATTTTTTTATGAATTCTTAATATGTTTGCCATAGAGTTCGAATAGGATTAGAGGATTAAGTATTCTTTCCATTTATTAAATAAAAATAGTTAATAATAATAATCTATAACAAAGTTAATATAATAATCTTGACGACGAAGTCTCAAAATGATCTTAAAACTCTCGTATTAAGAGTAAACCAATCTGTTTTATTGATTTAAATGGTATTATTGTCCGAACTGAAGGTGTGTACCAAATATCAGAACAATCACTCATCTGGAAGAGGGTAAAATATATTTTTTTTGTATTTTTTTCCTCAACATCTTTCTGATGCTGACTGTACACGGACCAAGCTATAGGTGGTTAAGGTTCCAGGGTGTGGGAGAGCAACTTCCTTAGGTACATTACTATGTGCACAATCCTTAGCAGAACAGCCTTTTCAATCTTATTGGTGGAGTTGGGTCCCAAAAAACTGTTTTTTTAAAGAATATTAGAACCGAACTTACTAATATTCCCTCTAACCCCGCCAACTAAGCTAAATTGCTTGTGCTAGGAGTGGGTTCACGTCGGTAGTGTAATGGCCAGGATTCGAACCCGGGACCTCTCGATCGTAAGGCCGACTCCTTTACCACTAAGCTGGCCCTTATATTAAATAATATAAGTAAATTTTTTGTGAGGAATAATAAAAAACCAGAAATTTTCAAATAAAAGAAATGTTAACTCACAATATAATTTAGTAAATTTAGTTTAATTTCTAGCTTTGCTTTTTTCAGTCCTTTTAATAATATTCAAAGCAAATTGACACAAAATACAGCAGTTTGATAGGCACGTGATTGCAGGTGGGCGACAAATTTGTCGCAGTAATAAAATCAAACAATGATTAGCAGACGGGCGACGGCCGGCCACTGCGACAACTCTCGCCACTTTTCATAAGTTCAATTGAACGGAAAAAATCGCAGGAGACTAATCACGTCGCTTGGACGGTGTTATGTTGGATTGAAACAGGTTTTATTTATTAAATAAAATATAGTCCTAATATTGGAATTTATTGGAACCTATACCAGGGCTATAGTATATTCTTTTAAGCAAATTTCATTCGAACACCTTGAATTATTTATGTGAAGGAGTAAAAAAATAATCACACATACGCATACGCAAATCCATTCTTCCTCATAAACTTCCAATTCAATTCCAATATTAGTCTAAGTAGAATTATGTTATCTCTGGCAATGTTTAATAAATAATACACAAAAAAATATGGTATCAAGATTAATGTTTATGATTACAAATATAATTACGAGGAAAAACTTTTTCCTTTTAATTTACAAGCAAAATGTTATATATGAGGAAAATGTTCTCATATTCCTTGGAGCTAAATAAAGTATGTAAACTTACTAATAAAACACAAATATTTGCGAACAAACATAAGCACATCATACAACGACTTATGAGTGAATGAAATACCTACTATGTAAATATTTTAAATGAGTCATGAAGGCTTTCTTATAACATCTAAATGTATAAAACCTATTTCATAGTGAGGTAATTTTTATATTAAACCTCTACAACTACAAGTTTGATCGATGATATTGATGGCCAGTATAAATAATGGAAATTTTGAGAAATTTAAATTTTGTTATCCAGGCAATCGATTTGGTCACCATGTACTACTCACTAATATTACAAAAAATGCCATATATACAACAAATATTATATTGTTGTAACATTTATTAAAAATAAATAAAAATAAATGAGACCATTGGGCGTACCTTACACAATGGCAGTCAATTTAATTTCCTGCGCCTCTCTAGTTGAAACATTTTCAGCTAACAATCAAGGTAGAATTAAAAAATAAATGTTCTTTATTTAAGAAAGCTTCGGAGATCGGTAATTTGTTCAAATTTCTTTAAAAATTTCTACCCGATGTCCGTTTAATGGAGTGGCCTTGGCTATGTTTATTCGGAGTTCGTTTTTCGATTGAATAATGAAAAGTCTCATGATTAGATTAACGTATAATTTTGTTTTCTTAATTACTTTCCGAGTTAATGGAAAGTTTGCGAGATTTAAAATACATTTTTATGAAGATTTTTTTTGTTAAAATCTTGTATCTATTTCATGTCTCTCGTATGGAATTCTTGTGGTTAATCTAGGGGAATGTGGGTATGGAGTTGGTTTTAGTTTATGTAAACACCAACAAATTTAACTCCAACGGGAAAGAAATCTTGGGAGACAATGCTGATTTTGGAAATCATTACCATCATCTTAGCGTTGCTCCCAGTTACATGGAGGCTGTCAGCTCAGAGACCGGAGTCCGCTCTCTGCTCCTCCCTTTGACTTAACATGTCCCACTGATTATATAATATAATTCTTATTCTTGTACACACATATACAGCTTTTATGGGAGTGACTGTCGTCTGACCTTTCAACCTCGAGAAGGAAGCCTGGTCTTCAAGGGGCTCCATACAATGGCTTTTTACCCGTAGGACCATAAAGTTTGTACTTCATTATAAATTAATGCAATACCTCATTTAAGGTCCTTACGTTGAGGTTGCACAAGACAGTCAACGGGTCAACGGGTGATCTTCTGGCGTACATGACCCACCTTTGGGGTGAGGCTATGGAGAAGCACGGTGAGTCACTGGCAATTAGTCTCGACATCGCCAAAGCTTTCGATAGGGTATGGCACAAATCGCTTCTTTCCAAGCTACCAGCCTTCGGCCTGCCTCCTAGACTGTGTAACTGGGTTGCAAGCTTCCTGCAGGGGCGCCGTATTCGCGTCCTTTGTGATGGACGAGCTTCGGAGTTCTTGCAGGTAAATGCTGGCGTGCCGCAGGGTTCCGTCTTATCTCCCACTCTCTTTCTTCTGCATATCAATGACATGCTCTGTAACGGAAACATTCACTGCTATGCAGACGACAGCACCTTACACGGGAGTTATTACGCACATCCTGCGGCCAAGCAGTCTGATATCGCGGAAAAAAGGCAGCTTCTTGTCACTGAGCTGGACCGGATCCTGGACCACATTTCTCAATGGGGCGCTAGGAACCTGGTCGAGTTCAATGCCAAGAAGACCCAGGCATGTGCGTTTACAGCAAAGGTATCTCCTTTCCTTCCCCTTCCCACTCTTCAGAGCACACCACTGCCACTGCAGGATCACCTCACTATCCTCGGTATGGATGTTCGCTGCAAACTGAATAACAAAAACTATATCGAGAGTATCATCAAATCAGCCTCGCGTAAACTCGGAGTCCTGAACAGAGTGAGACGTTTTTTCACGCCGGAGCAGCGGTGTCTTCTATATAAGACCCAAATTCGTTCCTGCGTGGAATACTGCTCACATCTCTGGGACGGCTCCGCAAAGTACTTATTAGATGCTCTCGACAGGTTGCAGCGACGTGCGGTCCGCATTATTGGGGATCCTGAGGTCACGAACACCCTCGAGCCTTTGCAGACGCGTAGAGATGTTGCGTCTTTGGCAGTTTTCTACCGTCTCTACCATGGTGAATGTTCTGACGAGCTCTTCCAATTAGTCCCACCCTCCCCTTTCCTTCACAGGACGACACGTGCAGGGCTAAGATGTCATCCATTTACGGTGCAGAGTATACCTGCTAGAACCAAGCGTTTCAGTGATTCATTCCTATGCCGCACCACTAAGGCCTGGAATTCCCTGCCAGTTCACGTGTTTCCTTCTTCCTACAGTCCTGGGTCCTTTAAGCGGGGCGTGAAAAGGCATCTAATGAGGCCGTCAAGCTGAGTGCCACCACTGTTAACATGGTAAATGTTTACGATGGTGACCCTCTTTCCGAGACTTTGCCTTTAGCTTAACATCAGGCGAGGTGAAGTCAAATTGACGTGTCCTGTATAAAAAAAAAAAAAAAAAAAAAAAGACATAAGGTTTAAACTTAAATACCTCATTATAAGACCCATAAATGGGTTTTAGCTTAAGTTTAAGCTTTTATTCGAACGGGTCGCAACCGAAATTACTAATATTCCTTCTAACCCCTCCAACTAATTAAGCTAATTTGGGTATCTTCTAGTTAAAGTAAATTATCTAACCGAGCTCATTAAATTAAGAATGGTAAAAAAGCGGTAAAAATTGCGTCGGTTCTTATTTTATAGTTATTATTTATTTTTATTCATCCACCCAACTTATAATAGTAACTGATTTGAGTATACTAAATTTTATGACGTCACTAAATCTTTTTTCATACAAGTTATCTTAGAACTCATCGTTTTGACGTTTAATAAAAGGTAACTAATTAGACTAGTCAGTAGAATACCTAATTGCTTGTGCTTTTTTTTTATCGTGCGCAAAATCCCCACGGATACCGTCCCCACGGAGCCGGTGGAGGCGATTATGTCGGACTCGAACCGACTAAAACGCACGGTGAGATTGCCGAAAGCATATCTCTCGCACCCCGGCAGACCCAGGACCATCTATTTCGAGATAGTCCCCTTCGGGTTGTGGGGACCTCGGTGTCCCCAACTAGCCCGGCCAGAAGCAGGCCGGGCTAGTTGGGGACAGGCGGCTCCACCGGTCACCCCCAGGCCAGCGCTCATGGAGGACAGAGGTCGTTCTGCGACCTCCGACGTCCGGTTCGCCTTCGCTCTTCACGGGCTTCCCGGGCCCGGAGTCTAGTGCGGACCCGACCGGCCGCCTCCTTCTCGAGCATTACTTGCTCGCAGAAGGAGGCGGCCGCACCCCAAGCGGCCGCGCATCGTACCATCGCTGTGAGGAATGTGGCGAGTGTGAGGTCTCCCACCCCCAGAGCCGCCACTAGGACCCGCCTCGGCGTGTCCCACGCCGGGCACTCGGTCAGCGTGTGCAGCTCTATGTCCTCGCTCGCCTCACAGTGATGGTACTTGGACGTTGGCTCCTTGCGGATCCGACACAGGTAACTCCCGAAACACCTAGGTATGTCCGGTAATCACCTGTGTCAGCCGGTACGAGAGGCTGCCGTGTGGCCTCTCTAACCATTCCTCCATGATGGGTCTTACCGGCGCTATTACGGCGTGCCCTTAATTGCTTGTGCTAGGATGTAGGATTGCGTTTAAACTTAAAGACCATATTTCATTATACATTTGTAGATGACGTCCCAAATATGAAGTCGTATTGGTTTTTGAGCAAAAAAGGAGATAGCACGAGGATAATATAACACCTCATCAACGTTATAAGAACTGGTATATTTCTTGGTGGTTTGGAGGCCGCTGTTATCAGTTCTCATTAGATAAGGCGGGCGACATCCCGGAACCACAGAGCAAACATGGTTATCTGGGGAAAGGAACTGCGCGGGCGCAGCGCTAATAGAGGAATAAGTTTACTGTGGGGACTTAGATATATTAAGTGTCACAAAGTTGTAATTTATATTGCAATCGACCGGTTTTTTTGTAAGTTCATGTCTTCGTCGGGATTCTGTAGGAGGTGAAGTTCCTAGAATTTCTGACTTGATGCTATAATAAAGAGGACTAGTAATATTTCGTTTCACAGTGTTTGGTGGTCAAAAGAAGTAATTCAAGTAAATATTACAACAAGCTTCGCAGGTATACGAATACCATCAAGTAAAATTCAATTAAATTAAATAATCATTTACTTCAGACCATAGTTTTAGTCCATAGGGTTAGTATATTAGTAACAATTTGCTTAAAATTATTTTAGTACTGTTAGTATCAATTACATTAAAATTCATACATTGCCGTTTACAACCCTTACCCAATTCTCAAACTCAAGGTATTTATTCAAAATTGTGTAGCACTACTACAGCTTTTTGACGTCAAATTCTGCTTAAAACTAAGTTTACCACCGCTTCCTAGGCACCAGTGGAGAAGAAACGGCGCAACAAACTCCAATGTTTTTGGATAGGGCAGTCAAACCTGTGAGCAATGACTTTCAGAATGCTGTTGTTCGTGCTGCGCAAGCGCTGCAGCAGGGAAGCAGCTTTTTTGCGGATTATCGCCTTAAACCCATCTCTTTGCATTTCGGAAAACATTCCGGAGGCATTACAGCGCCGCGGCAGCCCCAACAACATTCTGAAAGCATTGTTGTACTGGACACGCAGGGTGTTGTGGGATCGCTTGTGATTGTAGGAGGAAAATAGAGCCACCTCATCTCTTCTCTCGGGTATCGAAGAAAATGACAAAGGTATAAGACTGTTCTCCATCCGGTAGTAACATCAATATACTTGGGGCTAAAAATATGGGTGTTGATACACCTCTGTCTACCACTTCGGGGCAATTTACAGACATTAGTAAATGTAAGTAATAAAAAGTTATTCTATATTCCTAGTTCAAACCTACATTTGATACAATATCATTTGGTAAGCTGATTACCGAAATCATCCCTACTATTCGTGCATTCAAAGTACATAACTAGCATGCATTAACTAAGAATGTAGATAACTATATATATATATAAAAAGATCTTTGTAGGTATGTGAGATATCGTGTGTGAGGGAACGTCTGTCTGTACTATACCAAGTCGTCGTCGGTTCCGCGCCGATGCACCGCCGCCATCTTGAATACAAAGTACAGACAGCAAAAGCATTTGCTTATTTAAATTAATAAAAAATATTTAGTATTGAATTGTACCTACCTACTTATTTTTAAACTTTTCACCTAAGATGTTGTCTCTGCGAGTAGGAATTTTCATATAGTATAGACGAGTATTATTATATTATTTATATCATAGGCAATTTAATTATAAATTTTCTAATATACAGACTTTCATTTTTGGTACAACTTTATGATATTAATGAAAAAGTATGTACCGAAACAAGCCGCGTAGTGCAGAGCGGTCATCAAGTACAATCAATTACAAAACCATGATCAATATCGGTTGCATCCAAACCTGTATATCTGAAATACCTGCACCAAACCCTCATTCGCCAACCAACAGGTGTACTGGTTTCTGATGGGGTCGAGTTTAGCCCCAAAAATATTGGTGACTAAACACTTGGTGGACTACCACCTTAATTGTAAACGCAAACACTTTTTTATTGTACAAGCAGGTATTTATGAGTACTAACTCATAACTGCTTAAGTATATAATGTTAAAGTCTAATCCATACTTAATAAATGCGAAAGTAACTCTGTCTGTCTGTCTGTCTTTATGTTACGCTTTCACGCCTGCACCGATTTTGATGAAATTTGGTATAGAGGTAGATTAAACCGTGAGAAAGGACATAGGCTATGTTTGGTCGCGATAACCGACATCCACGCGGGCGGAGCCGCTAGTAATATATAATGCTAAAAATAATAATGTAAGTATTTTTGCTACCATTACCTACATGGTTGTATCATAAGAAATATTTTCGAAATCGTCCAGCAAGCCGGTTTCGGCGTTTTTTCGACTGACTCGGTCGCCATCTCAGTTGAACAAACACAGCCAAGTGTACGCTTCAAGGAAAACATCGAATCAGAAAATGGCCTTTTTCTGTACAAGAATACCGACTTACCTATATAAAAAGTTTACGTAAAACAAACATTAGGGCTTTGAAAATAAAGTGCAATTTCAAATGGAGTGTTGGAAATATTATGGGCTGGGGCTATTAATAGATATGGCATAGGTATTATTTCGAAATGCATGTACACTAAATGGCATTTTATGAACGTGGGTAAATATAATATCTAGGCATATATAGTTACCGGTATATTATCATGACCTCAAGTCGCGAGAGAAATGAGCCCCTGGTACGCGCGATTTGAGTTCCTTCGCCATAGCACAGAGTGTTGTCCTCAAAAGATACTCAAAAAATGCATACTGTGCATAAAGAGACATTTTGTGTTGAAACATATTCGCCGGTAACTACTTAAACCAATAACAAAATCGAAGGATTGGTTTCATTCTTCATACTACCGTTACTCCCAGTCGCATCTGAAGCCGAAGAACTTGGAGTCTGGAGTCCGATTTACCAGTAAATATTCCACAACATTCTACACAACGCTTTATGTACCAGTCTAACTGCGGATTTGACTACACTACGATATTTTCTGTGAAGCGATTGCCATAAGACCTCCACAACCTAAAGGCGATATCGAAGCATTGCAACTAGACCAGTTGTTGGACTTTTTATGACTCCTACTACCATAACGACTGCCATAGATGTTCGTATGGCAACCGGGACCGGCGGCTTAACGTGCTCTCCGAGGCACGACCAGACCTATACGAAAACCTATAATATTCATGCATGCAAATAATAATTGCATTGAGCGGTGATCCCGCACCTCCTGCGTAGTGGCCGCGTTCACTACCGCTACTTCACAGAGGCAGTCTGATTGATTTCATTGTTAGCTAGTATTTTTTTAATTAAAAAAGATACATTTCTTTAAAAAGTTATTGATTGTAATCAATATAGGTAAGTACACCAATCATCGGCAGTGATCAATTCACTATTTAACCAACACTGAGTGCAATATAAACACGTAACTAACAAACAGATAAGGCAGCGAGTCTTCGAGTGCAGTACCTTGGTAGTAAACTTGTCGATAGCGAGTTCGATGCCCGATAGTTGCACAATTGATACGCTGACACTGAAATACGTTACGTTTCTAATTAAATCTACTATCTGTAACGTTATCTGGTTATGTATGTATGGATTGTCGAATTATCCGGTTTTAACGGGTATTAGGAATAGTTTCTTAAAGATATGATACTATAAATAGGTTTTTTTTTTTATCGTGTGAAAAATCCCCACGGATACCACTTCCACGGAGCCGGTGGAGGCGGTTATGTCGGACTCGAACCGACTAAAACGCACGCCGTCTTGGGTCCTTGGTTACCGGAGGTGAGATTGCCAAAAGCATATCTCTCGCACCCCGGCAGGCAGACCCAGGACCATCTCTTTCGAGATGGCCCCCTTCGGGTCGTGGGGACCAAAATGTCCCCATCTAACCCCGGTTACGGGGAGGCGCACTTTGCGCCGCCGCCGCGGCCTGCTTCTGCTAGGGTGACAGGCGGCTCCACCGGTCACCCCCAGGCCAGCGCTCATGGAGGACGGAGGTCGTTCTGCGACCTCCGACGTCCGGTTCGCCTTCGCTCTGCACGGGCTTCCCGGGCCCGGAGTCTGGTCCGGACCCGACCGGCCGCCTCCTTCTCGAGCATTACTTGCTCGCAGAAGGAGGCGGCCACTATAAATAGGTTTAGGTACATTATCCGGGTGGTGACAGAGAAAGAAAACAAGTATCACCACCTCATTTCATCTGAAGGGTGTAGTAAGGGGTGACTTATGGAAAAATACACTGACGATATTACTGTGAGAGAAGCAAACATTTAAAAATATCCTGTACGAACCCGACTGGCCAGCGTGGAAACAGTCCCTGGGTCAGCCGGGGTGCGAGGGATATGTCGATGACAACCTCACCTCCGGCCTAGCACCACGACCCACAGTTGGCGTGCGGTTTGAGTCGGTTCAAGCCCGACATACGGATACCCCCCCTCCCCTTCCGGCTCCGGCCTTGGGGTATCAGAATGGACTTCCGCACGAAAAAAAAAGCATGGAAACAGTAGGCTAAAGTCTACCAACATTGGGAGAGGCCTATGTCCAGCAATGGGCAGCGATAGGTAATTGTTTGATTTATTGATTTAGGCCAAGATAGAGAGCAGAGATAGCAGCACCAAGATTTATGAAGAACAAACCAACCTTACCTGTATAATCTACAAAGGAGATATGGTCGCACTTTTTCATAGAAAGTTATATGTAAAGGTGCAACTGTATAACCTTTGTCGTCTAAAAATTTACCAGACCATCGATTCTACTAAAGCTAAACCATTGTGGTGCCGCAGTCACTGCCAAAATTAAAAAGATTACATTAAATTTTAGACTTTATTTCTATACGGCTGAAGTTCAAAATAAAATGAAAATAGTTTCATTACACTTTTTCAATTACTCTGCAAAAAGTCATTTAAATTAGATCTTTACCCGCATAGCTTTAAAGTCTATTATTTAATGTGGCTTTGGCAAAATCGAGGCCTTGATTGGTGGAATAGACAAGAGCCCAAGATTTGGTATAAGGACAAACGCAATCGCTTCCATAAAAGCCGTAACCTAACCAAATAAAAACGAAGAAGAACTTAGATGCGATCAGGACCAAAATAAGGACGATACATAATATCCTTGTAGGTTTTCTATGAAATATCCTACGAATGAATAAGTTTCGGACAATCGGTTCTATGGAACACATTCATTTCAATAAGGGTATCTGTTTATGGTATGAGATTTTTCGTTCCGGTTGGGATTGAAATTGAACCGAAGTAATACTATTTATACTGTTAATTGATGGCACTTGGTGGAATTCATTGTTACACATATTGAGAACACTTGTGCTTTTCCCACATTATAAATGTGAAAGTAACTCTGTCTGTCTGTATGTTACGCTTTCACGCCTAAACCACTGAACAGATTTTGATGAAATTTGGTATAGGGGTAGATTAGACCATGAGAAAGGACATAGGTATGTTTGGTCGTGATAGCCGACATCCACGCGAGCGGAGCCGCGGGAAAAAGCTATTTTATTATAATATAACCGTCTGGTTTCGCCTTACGGCATTCTCAAGGGTTCTGACCGGACAGGTTATATTATAATAAATACCGTCTTTCTACCGCAAGAGGCATGCGATGCGGAGGAATTTCATGACGCATTTTAATAATATTTTAGTACAATTTGTAAATATGTATTTTAGTTTTACTTTATTTAGTTTTAGTTTTATTTTAATAATATATATATTTAATTAACCTGTAAATAAAAAATACTATAATAAAATAATTAAATTATTTTATACCGTGGAAAAAGTACAAGTGTTCTCAATATGTGCTACCGAAGAAACTTCATCATAGATAGATTCATGGCTAATACTGGCCCGAAGTTTCGGATGGTTCATGGTAGCGCGCCTGCTCTTTAGCAAAACAATCAGCTTGCCGGTTTAAATGTGAAAAATTATAAGCAAATAACAGTTTAGTAACGTCTTTATATTATAGTGATCTTATCTCTTCTTATCGTACAAGGCTCCATTTCAGATCTGCACATGCAACGAGAGTTTCTGTGGAATACCGCATGCCCTAAAATGTTATCTTACATAATTTAAGCACATGATAATTTGTATTAGGTAAGTTTCAAATCAAATCAAATCAAATCAAATAATTTTATTGCTGAAACATGTTACATATTAAATTATACATCTAAGGTGTTTATGATGTTAGAGCCATACATGTCCTACCAATTTCGGCATGCAATATTAGAGTAAGTACACAATTATTACACAAGATAAAAATATTAGAGTTAAACATAAAATACAAAATAGCAATGTCATCAAAATACCACAATAATTCAAAAAAATAAGTCAAAAAAACAGAAAAAACAGTAATTCAATATCAAATAGTGTCATTAATTTCCTTAAAATAATAAATAAACTCAATATACACAATATAAATCACAATGTCAAATATGGTCAATGGTCAATATTGGTCAAATGAAATATCGGTCATACTAATTATTCTCATTAATTACATCCATTGCAACGTTTTGTCTTCAATATACTCCTTTAATGTGTAATATGCCTTTTTTAATAACATTTTCTTTAGTTCCCTTTTAAATAACACAATATTAGAGATTTGAAGAATAGATTTTGGCAATTTATTATATATTTTGGGCGCCATTCCAAGAAAATTTTGACTAAACACAGTTTTGTTATGTTGTAAACATCTAATTTTATAGTTATACCGTGAACTATTCAGAGTATCGAATAGATGAAAGTTTTGTTTTATGAATGTGGCCACTTCAAATATATATAAACTAGGTAATGTTAAAATACCAAGGTTTAAAAAATGAGGTTTACAGCTATCGGTACTTTTTATGCCACATAAAGCTCTAACACATCTTTTTTGTGCTTTGAATACCATTTCTGTGTTAGTGGAATTACCCCAATATATGACCCCATACCTAAGAGATGATGTTACAAAAGCATGATATGCGGTAAGCGCAGTTGTCTGGTTAACTATTTTGGAAAGGTTATATAACGCATAGGAATATTGACTCAGCCGTTTGCAAACACTCTCAGTATGAGTTTGCCAAGACATATCTCGATCTAGTGCTATGCCCAAAAACTTTATGGAATCTATTTCTTCAATTATTTTAGTGTCGTATTTTATGTTAGGTTTTATGTGATTAGTCCTTTGTTCAAATGTCATAAATTTAGTTTTGTCAAAGTTTAATTTTAAATTGTTTGCATCTAACCAATTAATAAGTGTCCTTAGACATTCGTTCATATCATTTTCTATTGTTTTAGTATTATCTGCACTAAAAAGTATGGTGCTATCATCGGCAAACAAAACCATTGTATGACGTGTAGCTTTGGGCATATCATTTATATAAAGCAGAAATAATAGTGGACCTAAAATACTCCCTTGTGGTACACCATATTTTGTAACCCTTTGCTCTGAGACGTATTTTATTTCTGTTTTTGTCTCCATACAGACTTTATTTAAAGCAGTAACTTGTTTCCTGTCTGTCAAATAGCTTTTTATAAGGGCATGAGCATTTCCCCTGATACCATACCTTTCTAACTTTTCTAGGAGTCTAGACCGATCTACAAAATCAAATGCCTTGCTCATATCCATGAACAGAGCCGCTACAGGAGTTTTTGTGTCGATATTTGTTATGATTTTTTCATTAAGTTTATAAATAGCCATGTTAATATTTTTATTTTTTCTAAAACCAACCTGTTCGTCTACTAAGATTTTATTTTGTTCTAAGAAAGAATACAAACAGTTATATATTACCTTCTCAAAGATTTTAGAAAAGATTGACAGCAGAGCAATCGGTCTATAATTGCTGAGATTTTCTTTGTCACCTTTCTTGTATATAGGCTTGATCACAGACAGCTTCAATCTCTCTGGAAATACGCCCCCTTCCATGCACATATTCATAACATGACTGAGGATTGGTGCAACAACAATAGCCACCGATTTAATAATATGAGTAGCAATTTCATCATATCCGGAGCTATTTGTATTATTTAACGAATTTATTATTTTTGTTATGTCATTAGGAATTGTAGGTATTAGAAATAAAGAATTACAATGTAAGTCAAATTTCAAATATTCAGCATCGTCACTATTGTCACTTAAGCATTGTATTTCGTCAATAAAATAATCATTAAACGTTTGAGCTATGCATTTCGGGTCAGTCAATATCTTATCGTTTGTTTTGATTTTATTAATTCCGTCGATTGGTTTATTATTTTTACCTTTATTAATTATTTTCCATGTAGCTGCGCTCTTATTTTTAGCCTTGTGTATATAGTTATTATTTTGTACTTTCTGTGTCAAGCGAATTATAGTTTTAAGCCTTTTAGAGTAGCATTTGTACAGTCGTTTGTTATTTGAGGTAGGCATTTTACGAAACTCCCATAACATACTGCGCTTACGTTTGCAACATACTTTTATACCTTTACTTATCCACTGTGGCTTCCGTACTAATGCAATTTTTATTTTTTTAAGAGGGAAGCACATATTATAAAATAACTGAAATGTATCGTGAAATCTATTAAATGCTTCATTTGGCTCATGACAATCATATACATCATTGAATGAAAGATTCTGTAAACATTCCTTAAACTTTACAATATTTTCTTTACAGTAATTACGTCTGAAGATAAACCAGTATGGTATTATGCACTTCTTTTTTATAGGGCATCTAATGAGTTGAGCCGTGTGGTCTGATACTGACAACTCGATTACCTCACACTTGCTACCTTTAATATTACAAATTATATTGTCTATGCAGGTTCCAGTACATAACCTGGTAGGTACATTTACACCTATGATCAGCCCATAGCCACACATTAAGTTACGGAAACATTGAGAACTTTCTGTTTTCTTCAATATGTCCACATTAAAGTCTCCACACAAGATAGTTTTCTTTTTACGAGATAAACAAATGTAGTTAAGAATGTTGTCGAGATTCAATTGAAACATGCTCAAAGACATCTGGTCCCCCCTAGGTGGTCTATATAGGCAAATGATAATGATGGGGTGGTTTACTAATTCTACAGCGCAACACTCAATTACACCCGGTTTGCACCATTTTTCAATGTCAAGTTGTTGACATTCAAGACCATTTTTTAAGAGTATACAAGAGCCGCCATGTCTATTCTCTCTAGCATAGTATGCACCTAAATAATAGTTTGATAAATTGAGGTGTACATGGTCACCCCTCCTCATGTTAGTTTCTGTTATGCAGACTACATCTACAGATTTACCTTCCTCTGTCAAATTATTCAGATGTACGCTTAATAGACTCGATTTACTAATAAGTCCATTTAAATTTTGGTGTAATATTGTAATATGCTGATTATGCACGAAAAAATGTTTCATTACAAACAGGCTCAGGTTCAGAATTTGGCATAGCAATTTCCGGTATATTAGGATTCGAATTTCTCTTTACTGGTTTAAAATAATTCAATATACTTTTTTGATAAATTTTAGTAGATCTTAAAGATTTATTTACATAGTTTTGTTTTCTAACATATAGTTCCTTATTTTTTAAAAATGTTTCCTCATATTTTAGATAATCGATTTCAATACTTAATTTATAACTAAGTTTATTTAGACTTATTATATTATTTTGCTGATATCTTAAATGAGGGTATTGCATAAAATCTAAAATATCAATAAATTTACAGTTTCTATAGTTTTGAACTAATAATTTCATATTTTGATTTAACATATGCTCATTTAAATATTTGTTACATTGCAGTAGGTACTGGAAAATACGGGACTTCGGGTTACGAAATTTCGATATCTCAATACTGTCGCGTAGCTGGCTGTCATCTTAGCGTTAATCCCAGTCGCGAAGCTTTCAGCTTGCAGTCCGCTTTACCAATGTAACTGCGGATTTGTCTAAACTACGATATTTTCCATGAAGCAACTGCCATCAGACCTCCACAACCCAAAGGCGATATCGAAGCATCGCAGCTAAACCAGTTGTTGGACTTTTGAGGGTTCCAACTACCCGTAACGACTGCCATAGATGTTCGTATGGCAACCGGGACCGACGGCTTAACGTGCTCTTGGAGGTAGGACCAGACCAATGCAAATACCCATATTCATGCATACAAATATTTTCACTGAGCGGGGATCGAACCCGCGCCTCCTGCGTAGCGGCCACGTTCATTACCGAGGCCACAGAGGCTGTCACAATTGAAATAACAATAATTATATTTTAGATCTAAGTCGGTGTAAAAGCACTTACGTCATAAGGCCAGATCAAAGCAACCGAATATTCGGTATTACGGGAAACTATTATAAAAGCAACATGCTTTTTTAAAATTGGGTGGTAATTATGACTTTCTGTACTCAGTCACGTACCGAGGTAGAGTCGGTAACGACTTGGCACACACAATCATTGCAACCTCATGAATGACTCAACACAACGAGACCAGTCTAGGTTACTTGATAGTATTTATTCTATCATCATCATCATATAATCACGCCTTTATCCCCGGAGGGTTAGACAGAGGTGAATTAACACCCACTTTTCACCAATGATTATATTCGGTCCCACGTAACTGTGGGTGAGCCTATTGCCGCATTCCGAGCACTATTATTGACTCGAGCCATGCATCTGAGGCTGAGTCTGGGCTGTATAAATCTGTCTGATGTTAAACAGCCCTATTCCTTAGTCGCCTTGTACGACACCGCATAGGAAAAGATGTGGGTGGCCCGAATTTTACTTTGCCGGGAACCACGCGGCATTTATTCTACTGATTAAAATATTAAAAAAATATTATTACAAGCAAAAAAAGAAAAGTAAAAACAGTTGGGACCCATTCTTTGGTGGTTTTAAGCTTAATAAGGTATTAATATATTCCAACTGTACCTATTGAAGACCATTACTGATTACACTTATTTTTGTTTTTCTACTTTAGTTTATTTTATTTTAATAGTGTTGGGATGATGCATACTTACTGTAGCCTATTATAACATGGACTACGCTTGGCGCAATCGTACTCTAATTTTAACAATGTTTCAGGAAGAAAAATATAGAAAGAAAGATATCTAGCACATATTGAGAACACTTGTACTTTTTCCACTGTATTTATTCTATTACATCTGACCGGTTTCGCCTTACGGCATAAACCTATGAGAATGCCGTAAGGCGAAACCGGTCAGATGTAATAGAAAAAATACAGTAGATAAAATACAAGTGTTACAATATGCGTAACAATGAATTCCACCAAGTGCCATCAATCAACAGTATAAATAATAAAGATATCTAGTATTTTTTGCTTAATTTCCTAACAAACATAGAAACAAACTAAAATAATAATCTTAATTAGGTTAGTTTCCCACTTCAACAAGTACACACCACTTCCTAAAAGTAATAGAACACACATGAATACCTCTATACAAATTCTTCACAAATTATTTTTTTAATGACGTCACAGTTTTCCATTCCACAGAATCGCCCCCAAGACGAACGAGCGCTTCTCCAGCAGACACACAGAATATTAAATGTTTCAATTCGACGATATACAACCGCGTCGTTGAAATAACCCTTTCCCTTTGACGTCAACTAGTTTTAGAATGGCTAATGATAGACTGGACTTCAGTGGAGTGCATGTTTAAATACTGGACTAAAAGACTTGTAGCTTGTCGTAGTCATTATTACCTGACTTTGGTAAAGCCAAAATGGAGATTTGAGAGGGTTATATGTTTGATCTCCCGTGGATGATTTATGTATAGGTTTAGTCAAGGGTGACAGATTTTATGATTAGTTATAAAGAGATTTCTTTTGCCTTACAGAAACTATAATATTCTTATTTTCATCACTATCATCTGGCGTTGTTCCTGGTTGCATCTGAGATTCTTTTCATCTCAGAGTCTAATAAGGGAACCTCTCACTAGACTCTTTCTTCCTTTTGGCAAACCTTAAACGACTTTTATAAGAGCATCTGCCGTCGGATTTCATTACCTCCTACACAAGTCTCGTCCAATCCATACTTGCCGCCGTAAGTGACATTGGCTTGAGCCCCAAAGATCCCTCTGAAAGGTGCAATAAAATGAACTGGAATGGAATCTTATTAGGCTATTTGTGTCCATGACTGTACTTATAGTATCTCCTTTCAAAGTGAGTCTAATCAACCTCATCGAAAGGCCCAAAGTCACCGCCAAAAACACTTTTGTCGCTGATTGTATCGTCTATCGAAACGAGTCTATTCAAGCTCATCGGAAGACTCAACACCACTGTCATTAACACTTTTGTCGCTGATTGTATCATCTATCAAAGTGAATCTAGTCAAGCTCATCGAAAGACCCAACATTACCGCTGATAACACTTTTGTCGCTGACTGTATCATCTGTCGAAGCAAGTCTAGTCAAGCTCATCGAAAGGCTCAAGAATCTCAATAACACTTTTCAAACGACTAATTAAATCACAAAGTCTTCGTACAAAGTCAAAAGAGCTTTATCGTATGCAAAGTGGTGGTAAAGTGGGCCACTCACGCGCTCACTTTGTGGCCGATTAGCGTGGTTGTTAGTGTCCCGCTTTAGCACCTCGTTGTATAGTTATTCACTAATGTCCTACTCACTTCGTAAGTCGTGAGTTAACGATAAAGGTGCAAGGATATGGCTAATTTAATATTATTTTACGTGTCTCTGTGAATTGCTTGTACCTTTTGTATATGGTGAACATGTTATGGATGCTTAGTTATGGGTGTATGGAACCCATCTCAGGACCCAAGTCTGGTAGATGAGGGTATTTGTAAGATGCTACAGCTGCAGATTGATGACGACAGACCAAAATTATCACATTGAAAAGAAGAAAATGAGAGTGGTCCATGGGCTCCCAAAGCAAATTTTGTTAATCTTGACTTTTATAGGATTGACTGCAAGCTTTCGATATTTTATGTGAGGTTTCCATCAACCACGATTACCCACAGGCGATATTATAGTAGCGTGGTAGTTACACAAAGTTGTCGGACTTTTTAGTGCTTTGACTACCCGAACGAGTGCATGCAGATATAGAATGTATAATAATATATTAAACTAGCAGACTCGTCCCGGCTTCACCCGGGAAAATTTCGTATTCGCTATTTGATAGTGACCTAAATGACAAACTTTCCATACAAACGTCCTTCACCTATTTTACCCTCTTAGTAGTTGAATTTTGAAAAACGCTGATATACGTATTCATTTATTTCTTAAAAGAAGTCGATGAAGTGCATCTAGCTCTGAAAATGTCGGACTTTCATACAAACTTCCATCCCTTATGTTACCCCTTTAGTAGGAGAATATCCAAACCCCCTTTCTTAGTGGATGCTTACATCATAAAATGCATCTACTGTCAAAATCTCAAGTTTGTAGGTCCAGCGGTTTAGTCTCTGCGTTGATGAATCAGTCAGTCAGTCAGTCGGGACCAGTAATTTTATAAATATGGTTAGATACATAAGCAAACTGGACTACCTATTACTGGACTGCAATAGGCAAACTGCTTGCTTGCTGGCAAATAAATAAATAAACAAATATTGAATAGATATTAGCAGAAAAAGTTTATACTACGTGCTTCATCGTGAAGTTGAACACGATATAGTGAAAAAGATCTGACTGCAAGTACAGTGCATCACAAAAGTGTTTCTAATTTTAAACCAAAATGTTCACAAAATACAAGACACAGTGCCATTCGGCAATAAGTTCACTGTAGGCGCAACTCTAGAAGCTAAATGAAGTATAAACCACGGGATGCTTTTTAACTGTGAAGGTACTTAAGTACCTATGCTCAATGTATATACATGGAAGTACATTCATGCTTTATACAGAACCATTCTTCTGGGTTCTACCTCAGAAATACAACCCTTTCGCTTAAAATCAATCTTTACTCTCAAGTAGCCGTATGCTGTTTATGGAAATTGAATACATAATTATCCTTAAAATCGTAAGTGAGAGGGTAGTATTCCCAGTCAAGTCAAACCTAGCTAGGAAAAGCATATTTACCACTTAATATAAATAAATGCGAAAGTAATTCTATCTATCTACTACGCTTTCACACCTAAACCAGATACCTTAAGAAAGAAGAAAGATGGCATTATTTGGTCGCAATAATCGACATACACTCGGGTGGAGACGCGGACCACAACTAGTTAACTATAAAAAATTATTGCAACAAACCTGAATCAATAAGTCACAGCATAATGTCCATCAATACGACATTAGTTCCCGATCGCTGTCAACGAATGTACCCGCCAATAACTGTCCAATGTCAATATTGGTGCTGTCGAGACAACAGCGTGGTTTTTGAGAATTTCCAATGAAGGTCCGGCCAATGTTTGTTTGTCTGTTTGTCCGGCCGGAGCTTGTAATCTCACTGTTTGGTCTATGCGCGACCCAGAGACGTTATATTGCGCTCTTGGTTTTGTTCTTACCTGTACTTTAGTTTTTCATAAGTATCAATTGTTATAGAAGTAAAAGTCTAGTATCGTAACAAATGGAAAGATTATGTCGCTGCCTATCCCACTGGGAAAGAGGTGTGAATCCCCAAAAAAAAATATTTCTTCTTTATTCTAATGCAAATCTCGATTGTATTCTACATAGGTTCCACATTTAGTTACGCATAAGAACTATCATCTGATATCTCAACTCTGAAGAATAGCCTCGTCGGTCCATCGTTCTCACAGGCGTGCCAATATGGGTTTCAGATCAGGTTGGCTTGAATTTCGTAGATCTCAATGGGCTCCATATATCCAAACCAAATTATTTAAAGCATCAAATTAAATCATAATTTTCGATGATTCTTTTTGCCAGAAAGGCTATTGTAAAATCCAAGAATATTTAATAATAAACAAGCTTGGAAATGAGCTGTTCGCTCAGCTATGCAAAGCATTGTATCTAGACCACAAGTTTTAGGCTAAGTAAATGTTTTGTAAATAGACCAAAGAAAAAGTCAAAAGAGTCTTCTCAGGTCTGGGCCGCGTTTCGAAACGGCGGTGGTCCATTTGCTAAACTAGTCCATACTAATATTATAAATGCGAAAGTAACTCTGTCTGTCTGTCTGTCTGTCTGTCTGTCTGTCTGTATGTTACGCTTTCACGCCTCAACCACTGAACCGATTTTGATGAAATTTGGTATAGGGGTAGATTAGACAATGAGAAAGGACATAGGCTATGTTTGGTCGCGATAACCGACATCCACGCGGGCGGAGCCGCGGGCAAAAGCTAGTATTTAATATTTACTTTATATTGACGTTTTTTAAGTGCCTATTTAATGGTCTATGCAGAATAAACTATTTTTGAATTTTGAATTTTTGATGATTCTACATCAGAATGAAGCAGAAAGGAAGATCATCATAAATAGATATTTATTTTCAGCTACGATTAGGTACCCGTGACTCTGCCCATTTCGACTGTATTTCTATTTATCTTTCTGGAAACTTACAACAAAAAGATGAATATAAAATTTATAAATTCGTTCTCAAATGATATTTTCTAAAGTTTAAAATAAAACTACTTTTTATGGATTTATTGGATTATTGGAACAAGGCTCCATTCCTATATACATAGATATAGGCAGTTTTCTACCTATCAGAAGACACAAGTGAGAAATTCCAAAGTCGCTCCGGCAAAGGTAAAAAGGTGTTCCTTATATCGGGTGAGCAAACACGCGTGTTATGATGTCCAAACACAGGCTCACGTCACGTCTGCACGTTCCCCGAAACATCGTTAGCGACCGCGTGCGAGCCGCACTGGCCATGTACGATTTTACTTTGGGATTATATAATTGCTAGCAGATACCTGTGACTCTTTTTTTTACCAACTAAAAATATATATATATGTATATATACTAGCTTTTGCCCGTGACTAAGTTCAGTTCCGCGTTAAGTTCAGAATCGAAGGTTTAGGACACACTGCTCCCGTGACCCAGATAAAGTTCCTTAAAATTTCTGTGAGCCTGGTACTTCATGCATTTATACCAGGATCACAGAAACAATGATCCCGTGACCGCGACCCACAGGAACCTATACTGTTTACGGTTCTAATCAACCAATTGCAATCAAACAAACGTAAGATTTTAAGTCTGATCAAGACCTTTCTAATAAAAAAACCACACTGCATCAAAATCCGTTCAGTAGTTTTTGCATCCATCACGAAACATTTCCAATTTACAATTAAATAATAGTATAGATATATAAAATCTCCTGACCCCTCCAGACAAGCTTGTGTAGTGTCGTTCGAACCTAATTGCAGGGAAGGTTTTCAAAAACACTAAAATTTACTAACCCCTCCAGACAAGTTTGTGTAATGGGTTCACGTTGTACGTTAATGGCTAGGATTGGAACCTGACTTTTACCACTTAGGTACCAACCAACCAACCAACAGACAAGCACATGATCCACCTGATGGAAAGCGGTTACCGTGGCTTACGGACGTATGCAACACCAGCGGCGTTACACCCGTGCTGATGACCCTGAAGAAACCTTCTAATACCTTTCTTGAAAAACCCCATATTGTAGTTACGTAGGAAAACCACAGCAGGGAGTTCGTTCCACAGCTTGAGCGTACAGTCAGCATCAGAAAGATATTGACAAACAAAGTTGTTCTGATATTTGGTACACACCTTTAGTTCGGACAACAATACCATATAAATCAATAAAATAGTTTGATTAGCTGTTAATACGAGATTTTTAGATCATTTTGAGACTTAGTCGTCAAGATATTTATGACGCTAACTGTTCAGGGGAGATCCAAGTTTTTTTTTGGTGTATCTGGGCTTGCTCAATTCTTTCAAATAATGGGTTTCATATTGTTACAAATGTGACGTAACATGTCACAGCATCGGAACGATAAATTCGAACTTATTGTCAATAGCAGCTGTGACTGAGCGGTTTAGACAACGCCTGCCAAAACGATGGTCGCTGGAATCCCGGTGTCACGATATGTGGTTTTTGTGATTTTCTAATTTATGTAAATCTTTATTTGGTAAAGGTAACAGAAGATTCTATATTTAAAATCTTCTAGTTATTAGCAGCACATTCTGGAAGAATGAAAATGAGAAACGAAATGAAGATTGAAAATATAGTTTAGCTCTTCTGGGAGATCATAGAAAATTCTAGAGAAATAATAAAATGAATATCGAAAAGACGATCGAAATTAAGGGTATAAAAGGAGCTGTCAGAGCCGTGAAAGGACAGTTAAGTTTGGGAGTTCAAAGTGAACAGAATAAGAAGAAGAAGAAGGAAAAAGGAAGAAAAGTGGGAAAACAGTGAAGAGTGCAAGTAAAGTGTAGTCGCGCTGTGAGTGTCGTGTAAGCGCAGTGATCGTGTGGTACAGTCGCGCTGTGAGTGTCGCGAATAAGAGTGTTTGTGCAATAGTGCATCGTACAGTACAGTCGCGCCGTGAGTGTCGTGTTCAAGATTTGGCTGTTGGGGTCTGTAAATAAAGCGGTCTCACATACGAAGGTGTGTTTCCAATCCCGTTACCCATCTCCCGTAACAATATGTTTGTGGTCCCATGAAGATCTTCGTGACCAAGCCAACCTCACCTGCGAGCTAGTACACCTATTGATTCACAGTCATGACTCTGACTTGTGAATATAATCTCACAATGATATTAGAACTGTCATCTAGAATACCATCTGTCTTCAGATCTAGCTATAAATCGAGATTTAGATCTGAGTATCGTTTTAAAATACGCGCCTTAGCCAAACTTAGAAGCAATCTCCTAAAATATATATCCATCCATACTAATCCATACTAATCCATACTAATATTATAAATGCGAAAGTAACTCTGTCTGTCTGTCTGTCTGTTTGTATGTCTGTCTGTATGTTACGCTTTCACGCCTAAACCACTGAACCGATTTATATGAAATTTGGTATGGGGATAGATTAGACCATGAAAAAGGACATAGGCTATGTTTGGTCGCGATAACCGACATCCACGCGAGCGGAGCCTCGGGTAAAAGCTAGTAAAATATAATTAATTACTACTATATACGCAACTTTCGCCACCCCACATATCTAAACAAGTACACAACTAAATTCAACTACATAGAACTATATTGAATAACACACTTGTACTTTTCCACTGAATTTATTTATAGACCTGACCGGTTTCGCCTTACGGCATTCTCACCGGTCAGGTCTATAAATAAATTCAGTGGAAAAGTACAAGTGTGTTATTCAATATGTGTAGCAGATTCCACCAAGCGCCATCAATCTACAGTATAAACAGACATAGAACTATAATTAACCTAATTGTATTAAGCGTGGAAGCCTACTCGTGTTTCAGAGCTATATTAATCAATATTCCGTCCGTGCAGGCCGGGGCCGTGGAGAGGCACCACAAACAACGCGGTTGCGAGCGCGCCCTTTGATCGTCAACGGCGAACATCCTACATCGCTTGTTAGAACTATGAAGGTATATGACAGAAGGTTAACTATGATTTGCCTATGAAAATGATTATGATTTTCATTCTACTGCGTTAGTTTTTTCCTTGTTCTTCATAAAATGCATCTAAACCATTATCCTATTTCTTGCCTATAATAATGTATGCCTGCAACCCTGAGAGAAAAGTCTGCACCAAAACCTTGTTCATTTATCAGCAGTTAAGGTTGGCTTGTGGTGAGGCATCCTACATCCATCCTTTACAACGTTATCCAGACCCAAAGTAAGTATTTGGTAATCATCATCATCATCAGCCCGCGGCAGTCCACTTAGCCCGGTCTTCGGCTGTCCTCCTCCACTCTCCACCAGCCACTCTGCGTATAACGTCGCTCCATCTAGTCGCAGGGCGCCCCACACTACGTTTGCCGGTTCGTGGTATTGGTAATACAGGCGTATATTACTTAAATAGTTAACATCGGTTCTTGACTATGAATAAGTAAATAAACTTTATATTTTTTAAGAAAATACTAAATAACTATAAAACTAAAAACTAAATAACTTAAAGATACACGCGGCTGCTGATTAACGGACGAGGCTCTGGCTCCGGCATTTCTCTGAGGGTGTATGAGGGGATCAACAAGACTAACACCATGATGTAATGAGCGCTGTGTAGAATATTCTAGAATGCTCGAATATCGTTTTCTTTGATAGCCTCCGTGGCGTAGCGGTAGTGGACGCGGCCGCTACGCAAGAGGCGCGGGTTCGCTCCCCTATTTGCATTGGTCTGGTCGTGCCTCGGAGAGCATGATAAGCCATCGGTCCCGGTTGCCATACGAACATCTATGGCAGTCGTTACGGGTAGTTGGAGCCCTCAAAAATCCAACAACTGGTCTAGCTGCAATGCTTCGATATCGCATTTGGGTTGTGGAGGTCAAATGGCAATAGCATAACATCATAACATAACATAACACAACAGACTCCAAGCTGAAGGCTCGGATGCAACTAGGATTAATGCTAAGATGTAGAAGAAGACTCGAATATCTTTTTCAATTAAACTTCTGTATTTAATTTCCATACGTCGTTGTCTCCAGCGGTCTCTGACAAAGTGCTACGTATGTGGCGCTTTGATGGGAACTGTCTACAGTAATGCAGTTTTTGATACGCCACTCCACGCCGTCTTTGTTCTCGGAGGCTTTGTGATTATAATGTGGGGGAGGATCCGTTTGTGTACACGGAACCGGAAGTATGTAGTACTATAACGGATCTCGGATATTGTAAATAGTAGATAAGTATGTTATTTACGGAAGGCAAGGATAGTACAGAGAGTTATGTGATTTTGATTGAGGAAATTATTTGCTTGAAACAAAGGAAAAATATTTTTACATTAGGCATTACTGCTTACCTTACTCTAGAACTTCAGATAAAGTAACAGCAGAGTTAATTTTGTTAGTGTAATGTAGTTTGAGATGTTCAGAAACTTTGTCAGAAGTATCTGAACATCTCAAACTACCTTTAATTTTAATTTTCGTTATACAGTTATTTTTACAGTCAGTGTCATAAATATCTTGACGACAAAGTCTCTAAATGATCTTAAAACTCTTGTATGAAGAGCAAATCAATCTGTTTTATAGGTTTATATGGTATTATTGTCCGAACTAAAGGTGTGTACTAAATATCAGAACAATCGGTCAACTGGAAGGGGGTAAATAACGAAATTAAGATCATTTTGAGCACTTTGTTTGTCAACATCTTTCTGATGCTGACTGTACTTAACTCAGCAATAAGACCGCCATTTTAAAATATTACATGGCATTTACCTCGTCAAAATACAAATCTGTAGGCATATTATGTTATACTATAGCAAATAAATGAGAGCTAATATTCTGAGCTCGTTTTTAAGAGCTCCACTACGGCAAAACCAACAGATTGCCTGATTGGCTGTTACTACGCAGAAAAGAACATAATCTGTTAAATAACCACAAAAAAGCAAGTGGAAAGCAGCTCGGATGCAATAACTGCAAACAGCGCCCTCTCCCGGTGATTTCGGCATTTATTAAAAAGCACACAATACGGCCACCACTACACTGAGATCGCTCTTTTCTATTTTATTTTTAATATTAAACCCTCCGGCTACCGCTTGTCTACACAGAGTAGGAAAGAGATACAGATTGTTTAATTTCAGAATACAAGTTTATTAAACAATTTTTGTAAATATTTTCAATGATTATGTTGCATAAGTCGGTTTTGCCATAGAAAAGTCTCGGGTTTGATTCCTAGCCGTTAGGTACACTACTGAACATGAACCCAATCTTACCAAATAATCACAGAAAGCAGATGCATTTTTTTAATACATTTACTACCGTATGAAGCTTTGAGCATAAAGGTATTTTTTAAATAAATGTATACATCTTAATAAAAAGGGAGTAACTAGTGCTACGAAGCTACGAATCTCGTAGAATTAGAAGAATAAAATACTGGCAATTACTTATCTATGATAAACAATGTCTACGAAGAATTATGTTTAAATAAATAAAGTATAGAAAAATAACTATTTATTTATGTACATAGCTGCATTGTTAAGACTATAACTTATCTTAATATCCAAGTGGGATCTTCCTGTCCATTAGTTCACGAAAAAAAAGTACTTAAACAAACATATTTTTTTATATAATTTAAACTTTTCCAATTAAGAAAACTACATAAAAATCTGTATGTTATGCTTGTTTTACCCATGTGAAAAAATTGTTCAAACATTGAGTATTAGACATTAATACCTCTGTTGTAAACTACTCTGTGGTCATCGCTTTCCAGAGAGACCGGTGGAGGGCCCTCCACAGCTATTATTGAGATTCAGTCGGCAGACTCTTCATCATATCTACTCCTCACTCCTGAAATATGTACTCTTGCAATAACTGTTTATGTAATTCACGTTTATTTCATTACTTTATTTCGTTATGTACCTACTAAAGAACAATAGAAATGTTTTATTGTTTGTTTAAGCGATACAAATTGTGAGATTCAATTATGATTTCAAACAATATGTGTTCCCTAGAAATATGCTATTGTGTGATCAAATGATTCTTCCTCAAAAGAGACCTAGTACACCTGGTAAAACTACACTTTGGAGCCAATGGTGCTCTTAATTTCTATGGTTTGCTTTGTTAGGTTGTAGAAGTGGGAAGCACTTTCTTCCATATCGTCCAGAAGTCTGTAACAAGTGTTTGCTGGTGTAACTGCCGTGTGACTTTTTGCTTTTCGTGGATATTTTTGTTAATTTCAAAGTCAAGTAGGCGGAATCCACTGATGTTGGACCCTCTTGACAATTTTACTTTTGCCTTACTTTTCGTGAACATTTTTATTGATCGAATACATAGGGAAAACTATCTTCTCGGGCGGGACTCTTTTTCCCTATGTATTCGATTTGTATAGTTAGCATACTTAATGCTGTAAAAATTCATTCAATTTTTATTAATTTCGTGGACTTCCAAAGCAATGGGCGTGTTCAAAGTTTCGACCTGTAAAAAAGGCTTCCAAGTATTGAACTGTAAATCAGTTTTGTGAATTATATGCAATTAATAGCAGCAGTATTCTGTAGTGCAGCCCAATGCAGCAGTGAGTGCAGCACGCGATCAGCGCTGATAACCATCGGCCGGCCCATAATTGTGCACGGTTGTTTGTTCACCTAACTGCTTTGACTGCAATGCAGTGACTTTATACCGTCAGTATAGCAACCTTCCAAAATATAACATAACATAAAAACATAACATAAACTCACGCCTGTATTTTCCGAAGAGGTAGGCTAGCACCCACATTTCGCCAGTTTATGTTTAACCGGGCACTTATAAATATAAAATATAGGTAGTGGATATATCTATACACCTTATTTTATGTCACGCAGCGGCAGACAAACACACAGCTCACCTGATGGAAAGTGGTTACCTTGGCCTAATGACGTGTACAACTCTAGGGGCGTCATACTTGGGTTACCGACTCTGTAAAGCATTTCTTGAAGAGCCCTACATTGTAATAGTTTGGAGAAACCACACCTTCTGACGGTGCAATCTGGGAAAGACGCAATCTTGTATCCACTTTCTTCATGCATCCTTCAAGACTGCATTAACATTATCACGTGTTTCCTTCTTCCTACAGCCCCGGGTCCTTTAAGCGGGGCGTGAAAAGGTATCTGATGAAGCCATGGTAAATGTTTACGATGGTTACCCTCTTTCCGAGACTTTGCCTTTAGCTTACGATCAGGCGAGGTGATGTCAAATTAACCTGACCTTTATAAAAAAAACACACAATACAAGTACTAGAAGACTGTTCTACATAAAATATCTCGATGTGACGTCAAATTTACCTACGTCATCATTTTGAAATAAGCATAAATTATTCAGGCTATAGAAGTATTTCCTACCAAGTCAAATACGGAGTCAAATAGAGTCAACTTGTTCTCCCTACACGAGTTCATCTGTAAGTTATTCGCACTAGCAAGCATCGACAGGTGCGGGGGGTACTAATAGTTCAAAATTCAAAGTTGTACTCAAACAGGGCGAGTAAACACTACGCCATCTGGCGGGCTTTGCCCAATACTAGTCGTGGTCTTGTCGCCCTTGTGTAAAGCGACTACTTCGAGTTGGGGACGTTGTAAGCGATTCTATCGAGGGGTTCCAAAGATTGTACCTACCTAAGTAGGTATTCTTCTAATATCTTATAAGTGAAAGTTTGTAGAGATGGATGAATGTATGGATAAATGTGTATTCGGTAATTATTTAGTAAGAAACATGAAACCATGTTTCGTATGTAATCCTCAATATAGCAAGATGTATGGACCAGAATAAAAATTGACTCAGAGATAGAGTATAGCCTGGATAGTATATCCGGAATTAGATTTATTTAACACAAGTCCTGCTAATTACAAACGTATACTCGGTAATCTCTGGTTCGAATTGGTTCTCTAGGTGTCTTGTATTCAACTTCTCAATTTTTATTTTTATTCTTGTATTGAAATTCTCAATTTTTATTTATTTTTATTTTCTAAATTGTTTTCAACACTGTTACAGAAAACCTTTTTAGTGTCTATTTGTTATTTACATGTGAAAACTCATAAATGGTCTTTAGTTATGTAAGTGTTTATGTTACATAGTTTTTAATGCTGTTTGTTTTCCAAATAAAATAAAATAAATAAAATAAAATAAAATAATCTTTTTGTCACGGTATTTTATATATATAAAATATTGATTCCGTGGGAAAAAAACGGGACTGTTATAAAACCGTAAATTAGTTGTGACTGTACATTGAAATATAAAAAAGCTTCGTTAATATTAGACTAGCGTTAAAATATGGCACTGATTTCGTGAATCATATTATGCATATTTATTTTTATTTTTTAAAGTCTCGCAATGGGTACAAGGATTCCAACTTTAAACTGTGTAAGTTATAACCGCATTCCAAAAAGTGAACACGCTGTTGAAATTACCATGTTCACTATAACCCTAAACTGCGTACTCAAAATATAGTAGTCGTTTTACATCCGAGTGCGTGCGATGCTTGTCTTGCGAGGGAGAACTAATTGACAGCTTCAAGGAGCGCGCGGTGCAAAAACATGGCAAATTTTATTGCTGTCAAACCACTTGTGATGGCGGGCGTACTTTATACCCTGTAGGTAGTGTGTTACTGTACGCGATGGCTTCGTTTTGAAATATCAAAGGTTGTACGTAAAATAGTCATGCTAAAGTTCTTCCGTTTATTTGTTTCTTTTTCTTTTTCCCAATGATTTGGTTTTATTTCAGGGTCAAACGGCAGGTTTAATTTAATAAAATACTTCAATCTTACTAAATTCTATTCTCATCATAGTGACAGGCTGGATTGGATGAAAGAGCTACTGGATAGCAAGTGAGATTGATTTAAGCTCCTAATATCTTAGTTGTGACCTCATTCAACCTAGACTACCTGTGTTTTGTCGAATTGTCGTTATTTCGGTAAACTTATGTTACTTGAAGTCACTTTTTCTTTACGATAAACTTTATTTCTTTTTACAACACTAAAATACAAATACATATTTTTTATGATTCATTCACATGCTCACAGACAATTTATAGTAATAAAATGTCCACAATAACATTATTATCTCTGAAATAATTACGCGTTACGCAGTTAACCCACCGAATGCTGGCACAAGTGGTCCCGGCGGGATCGCATGTACCCCATACCGCGTGATACCCCAGAGTATAGCCGGGTACTTCAGACCCCGCGGGCTCTAGCGCTCAAATTGAATATTTTATTAATTCAAACTTCACCAAAAATTGTCTGTTAATTTTAAATTGGTTCGTTTCGTTTGTTGAATCAGAAGATGTTACGTGAAGAATTTTTTTTCGTTTGAGGTAAATGTTTCATATCATATAATAAATGACTTGTGATGTATTGTATTCTCTAGTAATGTTCAAGAATTTGGTATCTATAACGAAAAATCACCACTTGACCAGCAACAACTTGCAATTTTTTGTAACTGTCATGCCATACGAAAGATCAACACCTTTTTTACCCGACTGCCAAAGGAAGGAGGGCAATGTTTTTCTAATTAGCCCTTTGGTTATATACTCGTATGTGAAGTCAAATTGACGTGGCGTGTCCCTTATAAAAAAAAGTAATAAAGTTGCTAGGTTTATATTTGATATTATTTTCCAAAATTTCAACCTTTGATATGCAAACTGCATGTCCATCAGAAATCACTGCACAGTTGTGTAGTGTAAGGGGTGCGGATATTATGGGCGCTTTTATTAACCGTGGCTGTCACTCAATTTGGAGTATTAGCCGTGTAGACGCGCGCGCCTGAGGGTTAAGTCGGTACAGGCTGTTGCCAATGATTTTAGCGGGCAATTTAAAATTTAAATAGCGTTCTATTTTCAAATATTTTGTAATTCCAAAATGATATTTTTTTTTAATTATAGCGTCAGTTCAGTGATAATTTTCTTTTTTTTCTTTTTAATTAGTATTGGTATTTTTTTATACTTTCTACTTTTTTTTAAAAAGAATATTATAACCGAAGTTACTGATATTCCCCTCTAACCCCTCCAACTAAGCTAAATTGCTTATGCTAGGAGTGGGTTCACGTCAGTAGTGTAACGGCCAGGAATCGAACCCGGGACCTCTCGATCGTAAGGCCGACTCCTTAACCAGTAAGCTAACGACGCTACCGACTACATTGGTAGCATAGAGATTTAAATATGCAATACTAGGTTCTTTCTAGGGCTTTCTAGAAAATGGTTCGCTTCGACACGTTTCCACGAAATAGAATGTCACTTGGTCTACAGTCGACGCTGACGAAACCGAAGGTAAGAGTTAGTTCTACAGTACCAGTACTTCACGCAGTTGAAACCGCGGGTAACATCTAGTGTTAAAATAAACTAAATCCATTTAAAGCACCAAAGTATGCACGTGTCGGCACGGCACTGTTCTCGCTAATTCCCGCTAATCTCACTAACGCGCCCACCAGGTGTTAATTATGGGCTGATAACAACTCGTTAGAAACATTAAAGCACTTGACACACTTAAAGAGAGATTATGAAACTATTTTCTTTTTTTTTTCACGTCATTGAAGTCTTAAAGCGAGTACTCACTAGTATGGGTTAAACGCAGCTTATTGCTACTTCCGGAGGCGAGTCCGGGACACCGTTGTCCCCCCTCCCAAGGAGAACCAGACCCTAAGGGATGGCCCCGGGACAGCCGGGTTGCGAGGATTATGTCGAAGACAACCTCACCTCCGGCCTAGCACCACGACCCTCAGTCGGCGTGCGGTTTTAGTCAGTTCGAATCCGACATAACCTTCCCTTCCGGCTCCGGCAAGGCGAGGTATCCGTGGGGATTTCCGCACGAAAAAAAAGCTTATTGTTACTTAAAGTCGAAGTTAAGTAAGCGGGTAGTTTTCTCAAGTAGTGACTATTCACACTGAGTAAAATAGGTGTGTTGGTTATTTGAAAAAATACTGGCTAAATTTAGCTTTTACATATTATACTTATTAACAGCGGATTCCCTGAATTTATAAATAAAACAATATTTAAGTTTTTTTTGACCAGAGGTTTTTTTCATGGTTATTTATGCATATTCGGGCCTTTCTGCGAAAAAATTTTTTCACTTAAACACACAACATACTTTTTCGCGTGAATTCCCGGATAGGCATAAATGACCATGAGTTTACACCGCTATAAGTAAAAATAACATAATTTTTTGTCCTCTGTTCTATTTTATTCATTGGATCATTTAACAAATCTTTATACATTGGTAGTTCAAGTATATTGGTACATCAATCAATCATCATTTTCAGTAATTTTACTGTAATAAAATTAATTCAACAAAATATTTCAAACACGCTGGATATCTCAATAATCATCATTTTATTAAACCATCCCCTATATATGTCTATAAGCCGGAATACCGCAGGCGTTTAGCCGCTGACAGTCATTGTGCCGCCCCAACAGTTAGCAGTACGGCATTATACTTGCGCGGGAGTCGGTCCGCGCCCCGAATGTTGTGCCCAAGTATAATTGATTTAGTTGCGCGTGAAATTCCTTAGTACGCATAATACAGTTTGTTTTGATTTTATTCGCTCCAGTAAATTTTAATAAAGTTATTTTGTACTTTATGAATACGTTTAAGTATTGTATATAGTAATAGAGCATGGTTTATTTATTTAAAATTTTATCGTTTGGGCTTTTATTGTGATTTTAATGTAATGTGCTTGTTGTAGATATTATAATTTTGTAGTACTTTATTAAGTATATATATAATGGTAAATCAGTAAAATATCACCGTAGAACCGCAAATTATATCACCGCAAAAAAATAAAAAATAAAAATAAAATAAAAATGGCCAAAATTAATAAAAATAGACATTTAACTTTTTAATAACTAAGTAGCGTGAATAAACTAGTTAAGTTTTTAGTTAAGTTTTTAGTTTTTAGTATTCCATTAAAAAAAAATTAAGTTCTATTTTTTAAAGCAGCTCTTTTTTTGTGTAGGTACTGATTTCCCTCCCCTATTTTTAAAAGTATTTAAACATGTTCCTTACATGTTAAACTGCGTAAAATGTAACAAGATTACTAATCACGGAATCAAATCCAATTAAAAATAAACACGCGAGTTTCACATATGGCACCTATTTCTACACTTTTCCCCCAAGGCAGTTACCATACAGAAAAATCAACAGTATAATTTTATTTTTTAAATGGTAAAACGCTAGTTTCTAGACATCAGGACTGGATACGGATGACAGATGCTATGGTGCAAATAGGAAGAGAAATATATGTCCAACAATGAACTTCAATGAATACTAAAAACTGACTTTTTCGTATGAAATAATATATTTTATAGGAATGGATCGAGTATTATTGTAATCTTCAGACGTAACGGAACCTTTTAGTAAAACGCTCATGTAAAATCTTAAGGCATAAATCTCAGGTCGCAGAACGACCTCCGTCCTCCATGAGCGCTGGCCTGGAGGGGATCAGTGGAACCACCTGCCACACTAGCAGAAGCAGGCCGCGGCGGCGGCTCAAAGTGCGCCTCCCCGTACCCGGGGCTAGATGGGGATTTTTCCATCCCACGACCGGAAGGGGGCCATCTCGAAAGAGATGGTCCTGGGTCTGCCGGGGTGCGAGAGATATGATATATGCTTTCGGCAATCTCACCTCCGGGAACCAAAGACCCAAGACGACGTGCGTTTTAGTCGGTTCGAGTCCGACATTAACCGCCTTCACCGGCTCCGTGGGGGTGGTATCAAAATCTCGAATTTGCGACTCAAGAGGTGACAATCATCATCCATTACCTTCTGTTAATTCTATGATATTTGTGACACGGCTCCTAGGTGAGGCGGGATATTCAATTCGAATACATAGGGCAAAATGAATCTTCTCGGGCAGGACTCAAACCCGCAATCTTTCCCTTACAGGAGGAATGCCTTGACCAACTCGGCTACAGAGACACGCCCGATGTGATTCAAATTACCCTTCTATCTTTATCCGTTAATATTCAATGTTCATTATTTTTTAATATAACATAACATTTTTATATCTTATTGATGTCAAATTCTACTTATTCTAAGTTTACCACCGCCTCCACTGGCGCTAGTGGAGAATTAACGGTGAAACAAACTCCATAGCGGCATTTTCATCCAGATTTAGGGCCGTATTCTCTAATATATATAATATATATACTCCGTATAGGTATTCGAATGACACTCAGCCTGAATCGCGAATTATCTGAGGACAGATTGTATAGGCCATATGTCAAACTATCAATCTCACTTTGCCCCATCAGTGGGGACGCTTGGTGGGGCAAAGTGGAAGTACCCTCTGGCTATACAATTTTCATCCGATAAATTGTGATTCAGGCTGAGTATCATTCTAGAATACGGCCTTAGTTTTAATTTCGAAGACTGTCCTGGAATATTTTCTTTTCTAGTCTAGATTTATTAAGTTCATGGTCACACTGCCCTGAATGCTAAATGCCCCAATGAAACAGTGATAATATATTCAATCGTGTCGCAGTAATCCTGCCCGGATCGCCATCACAAGTGATTCATGCGTTGAATAGAAATCTGGGCTCTCCTGCCCTCATAAAGAGGGTGTAAAAAAGTTTATATCAACAAATACAACGTATAGAAAGTTCCAAGGATTATTTTTAATATTATTTTTTATTTATATTATAATTTTGATTATTACCATTATATATTTCATCTTGAGCATTTTGCGAAGATCATGGAATAAAAACATCATTTACTTTTGACGCTGACTGTACAAACTAAGGTTACACTTTTTCATAGAAAGTTGTATGTAAAGCTGCAACCGTATCTCCTTTGTCGACTGTACTTACAACATTGAAAAAACAATAGCTTTTCACTGCTGGCCATTCCTCATAGCTTCAGATATAGGTATAATATACTTTTCGGTGACGCTAACCCGTAACATTTTTCCCAATTCCCAACCCAAAATCGCTCGAAGCCCAAAAATTCCCACTAACAATTATTATATCAAATACTCGTATCCAGCCGAAACCTTCGCCCTTCTCCAAAATCCGTTGCGAACTGTCGTCACATGTGAAATCCGCCTTAAACTCCGAGGGGTGCCGACCTCCGACCGAAAACAACACGATTTGTATTTATATCTAAACCGTGCCTTTGTCGTGCGATTAGTAGCGTATTGTTGCGACAAATGGGCGCGCAAGTGTGCGAGGGTACTTATCAGGCTTAGTACTGGGGTTAAACGTTATTACTGAGGTCTTTCGCGTGGGTGTTACAGATGTATTGATTTGATTGTGGATAATTTATTAATGGTTGGAATGTATCGGCATATCGGTGAAGGTTTACTGCCTCTGTGGCGTGGCGGTAGTGAACGCGACTGCTACGCAAGAGGCTCGATCCCCGCTCAGTGCAAATATTTGTGTTACGGTCAATGTGTATAATGCAGGTATTCTATACAATGTCTAGGCAATATGTGTTAATACATAGAATGCCTGCAGATCCACTGGCTTTTTTTTTCGTGCGGAAATTCCCTCGGATACCCCCCTGCCGGAGCCGGAAGGGGAGGTTATGTCGGACTCTAACCGACTAAAACCGCACGCCAACTGTGGGTCGTGGTGCTAGGCCGGAGGTGAGGTTGACATCGACATATCCCTCGCACCCCGGCTGACCCAGGGCCATTCCTTACGGTCTAGCCCTCCTCGGGATGGGGTACAACGGTGTCCCCGACTCGCCCCCGGAATGGGGAGGCGCGCTTCGCAGTTCCACTGGCAATGTGTGAAATAAGTTAGAAGACTGAAGCGAAAGCGAAGCTCCAGCATTAACCTAAGTGGTTGTATTTTTTATAACCACCAACAATGTTCTTTGATACCATTTCATACATTGCCTGGTGCGCACTCGGCAATTTTATAGAATACCGGATTATACACTTTGTCGGTAACATATACATGAATATGGCTATTTGCATCGGTCTAGGTGTTTCTATGTATAATGTGTATGTATAGATTTATTTATTTATTTCAAGACAAATCTCACGACAATATTTCATCAAAATTGATTCAACTACATATTAAGTAGTTATTGCTGTATAGGTTCCCGGTGGAGTAGGATAGGACTACCCCAGCTCTTACTGTGGGTTTCGTAAAAGGCGACTAAGGGATAGGGCTGTTCTCCATCCGACAGTAAACATACAGCCCAAGACAAAGTGCCTGCTAGACGGCATTAGGCTCACCCCTTTTACGTTGGACTGATAATCATAGTAGGCGAAACGTGGGTGTTAATACACCTCTGCCTACCCCTTCGGTGATTTACAGGCGGGAGCATAATGTAT
Organism: Eilema sororculum; assembly: GCA_914829495.1. Classification (NCBI taxonomy): domain Eukaryota; kingdom Metazoa; phylum Arthropoda; class Insecta; order Lepidoptera; family Erebidae; genus Eilema; species Eilema sororculum. The sequence goes on along the minus strand of OU618553.1, from coordinate 8,001,932 downwards.
TAAGTTGTTATGACGAAGGATAGGGATTGACATAGCTAATAGAGATGGCAGCACCTCACTCACAGTACCATCGGTGTCACGGATAGCCCCCTTTGCAGCGCCGAGGAAACGGCCGCCCACGTAATACTGGAATGCGAAGCAGAAGGCCGCCCAACGATCCTAAATGGTCGGCACAATGAGGTCGCTCCACTATGCCTGTGAAGCCCCCAGTAAGCTTCTGCGTTTCTGGGCGGAGCTAGGCTAGCTGCTCTAGCCAGCACTCTCTACGCACAATGGCCCAAAAGAGAGGCTAAGTGCGGACAAAAAGAGTCCCCTATCCAATCCAATCCACCTCTCTTACGCAGGGGAGATACCCACCTACGTCTAGTTCTAGTCGAGGCGAGAGTGGTTCTTTAGAGGGCCATTTGGAGGTTGTCCACGTGGACTTCCGAAACCTCCATAGCAAAGGGCACAGTGGAGAAAAGACAAGGGGCGTTCCGGGCCTGGGGGTAACAGATATACCTCGAACCAAATTTAATAGCGGCTCGGAAGTTCGTCCGAGTGCGTATACAGGCCAATAGCGTTTGAGGAAAGAGAGCGAGTTAAACGCCGATTGGCCTAAATCTGCACTCGAACGAACTTGCTCCTTCTTCCTACAGTCCCGGGTCCTTTAAGCGGGGAGTGGAGAGGCATCTGATGAGGCCGTCAAGCTGAGTGCCAGCACTGTTAACATGGTACATGTTTACGATGGTGACCCTCTTTCCGAGACTTTGCCTTTAGCTTTCCATCGAGGTGAAGTCTAATTGACGTGTACTTTATAAAAAAAACCTACCTGTACCCTTTTTTTTTGCACTCCGACTGTGGGTCGTGGTGCTAGGCCGGCGGTGAGGTTGTCATCGACATATCCCTCGCACCCCGGCTGACCCAGGGCCATCGCTTACGGTTTGGCCCTCCTCGGGAGGGGGGACAACGGTGTCCCCGATACCTACCTGTACCCTGAAGCAGACGATTGTACTACAATTACTACACTATTCTGTGCTTATATGGTTTATTTTATATTCTAAACTGCAACATACGAGTAGGTTTAATCCAACAGCCATCCCTCTCAATTATTTTATTAACTAAAATAAATACACATCAACACGATAGCCTGTATTCCAGTACAGTCACGCACAAACGCGTTCCCGTGCTAATGAGAGATAATCCCGGGACTACGCCTTGATTTCTATTGCAGTCCCTCCCTGCCTCCCCTAGTTCCCGGGACCCCTTCCCGTGATGCGCAGTGATTTCTACAGACCCCTGTATCGGAGGGTTGACGAACAAGCATTGTTTTTTTATTGCCCAATTCTCTTGGTGTTACATTTAAATGAATTGAGGGTATGAATTTCACTTTTAATTACGGTATGGGGAATGTTTATGGAAAGTATTTATTGTTATATTGATTAATTCGTTCAATACAATATATTCTGTTTTTATCAACGACTAGCTTTTGCCCGCGGCTCCGCCCGCGTGGATGTCGGTTATCGCAACCAAACATAGCCTATGTCCTTTCTCAAGGTCTAACCTATCCCTATACCAAATTTCATCAAAATCGGTTTAGTGGTTTAGGCGTGCAAGCGTAACATACAGACAGACAGACAGAATTACTTTCGCATTTATAATATTAGTCTGGATTTCAAGAGAATTGAATGATGACGTTTAGTAGTAGTGATTATTTTTCTAAGAATAGCAGTTACCGAGATTATTAGTATTTCCTCTTAAACCTTCGCTTACGCTGAATGTGAAGTCAAGCTTCGATGCAGAATTCGAAACCAAGACCTCTCAATCGTAAAGTCAACTACTTTCCCACTAAGCTACACAGTTTCTTCTCAGTAGGTGTGTGCGAAAACACGTGCGTACAATCCATATCCATACTAATATTATAAATGCGAAAGTAACTCTGTCTGTATGTTACGCTTTCACGCCTAAAGCACTGAACCGAGTTTGAGGAAATTTGGCATAGGGGTAGATTAGACCATGAGAAAGGACATAGGCTATGTTTGGTGGCGATAACCGACATCCACGCGGGCGGAGCTGTGGGCAACTATATTTTGCAACTACTATAGTTTAATTAAAATTTAATAGGTTGGCTCCTATTTTAAATATAGCTAGTAAGCAAAAGCAAAGTAAAATTAACTCGTCTCCTGTCAGAGGACCAATGGTCACATGCAGAGGACGATTCTACCACTTTTATTGAGAGGGACGAGTTTTAGGTTACCAGTGGGTTCGTCACCGTCTACAGATCAACATTTTTTTTTCTACTCAGCTTTTTTCGTAACACCGTCCTCTATAGATCGTCCTCTATGATAACTGTGATAAGTACGGATTAAACTGGTATAATACGAAGTACGAGGTACGATTACCAACCCGTTGAACGTAAAACAGCCGTATTTTTCCATCGCTCCGTAAGTCTACCGAGGCGGCACGGAAGGGTGTATCTTTTTCATAAAGGCGAATTTAATATTTGAAACTTAATTTCGCAAGATGAGACTTGCTTCTCAGACGAGCAAAAACGTGTAATAAAAAAATGCCGTCTTTAAGAGTCTTGCAGTCTACTATAGATAGATATTTTTGAAGGAAATCTGCTTCTTTTTGATAGAGCGCATTCTCAGCGAGTTGTTATTTGCTTTTTTTATTTGTATTCTGCCATTAGATTTTACCCTACCTGATAGTAAGTTGGGAGTCTTTCTTTATACGGGCGACAATCTCAGTTGCAACCAAAGCTTACGCTCTGGTGCCGATAGTCCGTTCTACTACTCCTCCTTGCCATATTTTGGTTTCCCGAGGAGGGCTAGACCGCAAGGGATGGCCCTGGGTCAGCCGGGGTGCGCGGGATATGTCAAAGACAACCTCACCTCCGGCCTAGCACTATGACCCTCAGTCGGTGTGCGGTTTTATTCGGTTGGAGTCCGACATATCCTCCCCTCCCGGCTTCGGCGGGGGAGGTATCCGTGGGAATTTCCAGATGAAAGAAAAAAAAACATAATTTGGTTTAGTTGGCTCTTATGGGAGCGATTGTAGTCTAACCCCCATGCCTGAAACGAATGTTTGCACCAGAGCTTTTTCGAACAATCAGCAGATATTCCAACATACAGGTGAGGTTGGTGGCGTCCAACGATTCGCACGAATAAGACTCGCACAAAACGTGCGAATCGACTCCTTTAAATGTTTTTTCTGTAGGCGATTCGCATTAAGTTAATTTCTTGGTGTGCGAATCGTCACCTCCAAAACTGTGTAGTAGCCTATTGGCACACATTTTATTTTAAGGAATAAAAAATTGAATAAAGTATGTGCCCTTAAGTCCTTGATGGGCCCTACACCCTATTTGTTCATTTCTATTTGTCACTACAAAAAGGTACTTATTATAAAAACAGTAGGACCTACAACGGTGTCATTAGGTCACAATTAAAATTTATAAGCAAACACACGGTACAGACTTATCTGTTGATTTTATCTGCGTACCGACCAATTTGAATAAAGAACTGGACTAATGGAACGGGCTATGTTTGCCGATGTTTGCCGAGTCGCGCGATAACGAATAGATGCCAGTGTCGCGGGTAAATACTGGCGCGAGTTGACTCGCTAGCGAGTAACGTGTGACCTCGCGAATACACTTGAACGGGGCATGGGTGCGGGCAGGTATACATCCACTGTGTTACGAAACTTGCACACAAATATCATCTTACAACTGTATTTTGTCTCTAAACACACAAGTACTCTGTTCCACCTACAGAATGCTCATTGCTATCATTGTTGCATCCGTCACCATTGTTGGCATCGATAAGGTTCCCATTATCACCTCATTTCCGAAACTTTACTTTGAGCTCACCATCAAGTGAACTAACCACAGATCTTTCAAAAATGAAAAAATCGCGTTGATCCGGGAATCATATTCTGTCCTCCGTGGTGTCTCAATGTACATAATATGAACCAGAACACTAACGACCCAGTTTGTACATTGTAATTGTGTACTAATGCACTTATTATCACACCGATTGCTAATGTAAACATTAATTAATTACAATAAGAAATATTCTAGAACAATTCTTGGGTGTAGGGGTACAGTGGTCCCGCTAATCTAAATCTTCGGACGCTAAGCCAACTTCGCCTGTAAGCCTACTGAACTGAACTTCTGACTGAATGACGGAGGAGGCACTAGCGCAGGTCTTCCTCTAGAAGTTGAGAGGTCAGATGACAGTCCCTCCCTCAAAACAAATGATACAAAGCGACTGTAGTAGAGCGTACTTCGGACTTTGATGTAGACGGGCAGTTTAAAATATTTTTTAATTAAATTGCAATCCTTATCGTCTGGCCTCTTCCCGTTTCTAATTGGGGTCGGCTCTCTTCATCCTTTATCTCCAGAGACGTCTGTTCGGGGTCGTGTTGGAGTCCACCTTCTCCTCCCTGAGCTCTTTACCTTTGGCCGACATCCATGTATACCGGGGTCTGTCCCGACTCCAGTTGCTGCACTTTTTTGGTTACGTGTTCGTCAGGTCGACGTATTAATTGACCATAGAAACTTTATTAGGATAGATCGGCATGTGAGCGAGAAACGCGTTCCAGCTTTTTAACCGACTTCAAACTTCAAAAAGCAAAGGTTCCCAATTCGCCTTGACAGTTCGAATTGTTTTTTACGCTATATCAAAGCCAGTTATGAACGGAATTTTATTATAACAAAATTCCTGTCCTATGACACAGGAACTTTCGAACGCTTACTGAGTACTTTTTGGACAAGCTTGTAATAACATCGGTAAACATAACATCAAAATAGCATTTTGTGCTATTTCCAACTCTAAAATGGAGGAGTTAATTTGACAAATAGAGGCATTTGTTATCTCTCGTATTTACAGTGACAAAGTTGACATGCCTGACGTGCAGAGGAACTACTTCTTATTGTAATTGTAATTCTAGTACTAATTCCTTGATTTCCTTGCCGGGAAAACCTCGTATGTTTTGATGAGCTATCTTTAGCTCTGGCATTTCAAATATACTTCTGTGGATGTAACCATACGACCTCAAGCGCATCTCTAGCTTCTTCGGTAGTAATGATTTGCAATTCAATTATTATTTTAAAAACTAAACATTATAGAATATAAACTCAGCAAAGGTTTCATTGAAAAGATACAAATGCAAATAGTTTGTGAATAATAAACAGAATGATGTTTGTATACTTACATCGACCGAACAAACTCAAAGTCAAACGTAGTTATTGAAAACAGTCCTATCTTTTATTTTTCCAATTCTATTAATATAATATTATAAACAAGCTGCGCGCTGTGGCTTCACCCTTTGGAACATGTTACACTTACACTTCATCCATAACCACCTAGGGTCTGCCGGGGTGCGAGAGATAAGTATGTTTTATGCAATGTCACCTCCGGCAACCAAAGACCCAAAGACGGCGTGCGTTTTAGTCGGTTCAAGTCCGAAATAACTACCTACACCGGCTCTGGGGGGGGGTGATAACCGTGGGGACTTTTCGCACGTTAAAAAAAATCCATAACAACCTGGACAATATTTTTCCCCAATCTTGGTGATCGCGATCTATACAATGAAGGAACGCTTTCAAGGCATCTGGACTGCACATATGATGGCTGACTATTAAGTAGGAGCAAGGTTGTAGCATTCAGAACAGACCTCTACCTTCAGCTTCAGCAAGAAAGTTAATCGGTCAGTGTAATCATTCTAAACCTATGTCCTTAGAAGAAAATCTTACAAATACTTAAACCTGGCCCTGAATTGTCCGGACTAAGTTCATAAGAGGAGGAGAAGAAGAGGAAGAGGGGAGGAAGAAGAAAAGAAAAAGGTAAGAAGAAGATAAAAAAGATGCAAGATTGTACCTGGTGGGAAACAAAAATAAGACTATCTAATTGTTTCAAGCTCCAATTGAACAATTGGTTTCGGATTTGACAGCCTCTGTGGCGTGGTGGTAGTGAACGCGACTGCTACGCCGGAGGCGCGGGTTCGATCCCGCTCAGTGCAAATATTTGTCTGCATGAATATGGCTATTTGTATTGGTCTGGGTGTTTATATGTATATATGTATGTATTTGCAATTAAAGTATCTACCTAAGTATATTTATCCGCATTCTAGATTCCATAACACACGCTAGTTAAGCTTACCTTGGGTCTAGATAGCGTTGTGTAGATGTTGTAGAATATTTATTTATTTATTTTTGAGGAAGGTTTTTTAAACATCACTATAGATCCCTTTGAAGCCGAGTAATAACAAAAAAGATCAAAACGGTGCTGGCCAGCGATGAGATACGACGTAGCGAGTGACTGTATTCACCCAAAAAATCAAATGCAGTAGACAAACCCATGCGGCACCAGCTAGTTTAAAACACACATTAAATTAATTCCCAAAAATACAATAAATTAAAACAGTCTTGGATGTAAAGTCGGTATTTAGGGCGGCGACACACCTGTCCAAACAAAGCGATGAATAATTTAAAAATTTTCACTGAACCACACTGAGTCGCGTGCGGGCTCGCGACTCACGTATGACGTGGCGTTATGATAGCCAACACACGAAATATGGTCGGTATCGTGAAATTTATGGCATCCTGTTAACTGGTATGGACAAAAGATTTAGAATTTATATTCTGGATCAAATTTTGGTTTTTGAATTACATTTTACTTCGATTTTGAATTTAGATACCTACTGTTAAGATCATTCAGAAGTAGCAAGTCTGAAAAAAAACATGTAATAGATAGTAGTAAACTAATGTCTCGTGTGTTATAGGTTATAGGGCAATCATATTGATACTTAATTATAATTTAATTTGCGGTAGCCTAGTGGTATGGGTAATGGGCTGCTGAGACGAGGTCTCGGGTTCGATCCCAGATTTACCATGGCACACACCAATGACTTTTCGAAGTTATGTGTGTATTTATCGCAGGTTTATAAGTGCTCGGTTAATGGCAATAGGCTGGCCACCTATTACATTGGGACCTAAACATAAACTGGCGAAATGTGGGTGTCAGCACCTCTGCCTATCCCTTCGGGGAATACAGGCGTGAGTTTATGTTATGTTATGTTAATATTATAAATGCGAAAGTAACTCTGTCTGTCTGTCTGTATGTATGTTAGCTTTCAAGCCTAAACCACTGAATCGATTTTGATGATATTTGGTTCAAGGGTAGATTAGACCTTAAGAAAGGACATAGACTATGTTTGGTCGCGATAACGATAACATCCACGCGGGCGGAGCCGCGGTCAAAAGCTAGTATATCATAAAACAATTTGATAAAAATTATTTAGGTCCTAGCAAAATATCTTAACAATATTTAATGCAAAAGCTGGCTGGGTATATTGTTCAATCACTTCAGAACGGCTGAACGAAATTGAATGACGTAACATGGAGTGAATTGTTTGTTAGCACATACGTTATTTTATTATAATGAATCGCGAGAGCGATATCTATGTCTCAAGCAGGCGGAAGAATTTAAAAAAATAAAAAAATATTGTACCCACCATCTATTTCAATGTTGAAATCGTAATAATCAAAGACAGCTCAAGTGGAGTTTATGTATTTTTTATGGGTGAACAAATTCTCGGAGTCGTCAGGGCGGGGGCACACAGGGGCGGCATCTTAATGAGATGCGGCGTAAACATTGGAGACTATTCCTTAGGGGAAAGTCGCGGTTGCCCCTACTACTCTTTTAAAATCAGACATATTTACACACTATCTTTTAATTGTTATTTGTTTATGTTCAAAAAAGATTATTGCGTTGTTAATTAAAAAGAGAATTAGAAAATATTTCCGTCTGATGCACCTTCTGCTCTAAGGATGAAATTAATATAGTAGGTGTAGGGACTTAATTAACATATGTCGCATGAAGGATGTCTATGTCTACAGTGTAATAATGTGGGAATTGAACCAGTAACCCCTGATAATGCTTCAACTAAGTAGCATTTAACAGCACAATTGAAGTACCGAAAATATTTAAAAACTAGCTTTTGCCCGCGACTTTGTCCGCGTTAAATACAGAATAAAAAGGTTTAGAACACACTGCTTCCGGGGCCCAGATAAAGTTCCTTAAAATTTCTGTGAGCCTGGTACTATGTAAATGTACCAGGGTAACAGAAACACTGAAAACGTTTATATGGGAAAATATAGAGAAGAGAAAAAGGCAATTATTCGAATTTTTCTCACCTTTTAAACCTTCCCTAGACCTCCACGAACATTTCAAGACCAAGATAAGATAAATCCGTTCAGCTGTTCTCGAGTTTTAGCGAGATAGATTAAAAACCATTGTGGTGTGATGTGATGATATAAGGAACCAACTCAAGCATTGCAACGTTATAGTGGTATGAGGACAATTACTTACAAACATAATTTTTTTAATTGTTAAGAAACTGTGAAATATAATTTTTAGTGCACATTCATAAGATTCGGGGGTTAAAACATTTGTACCTAAAACCTTTAACCCTATCATCTTTTAACAGTTTAGAAATATGTATACGATGTAACAGTTAGAACTGACAGAATTGTCAGGGCGATAACGGGGCAATAAATTGTTACAGTGAAACATCACGCGACACGGAATATGTGCCACATAAATCTGGCACAAATCCCGCGTGGCAAATCATTGAGGTTCGATGAATGTGCATATAATGTCCCTTAATAAAGATTAACAGGCAGGGTGCGAATAGGATGCATACGCGATTGGAAATTTTTGGACAATAGTTAAAGAGAGGCTTGGATAAAAATGTCTTCACATTTTTGCCAGTCTTAACAGCTTATTATTAAAATTATTGCAGGGAGATTATAGTGTTTATTTGTACTAATTTGTTGAATCGAATTCCCGATGTTTTAGCACTGTTAAAAACAAAATGATCACGGATATCACGTTGAATATTATAATTAAAAGACATTTTTTTTATTCTATCAATCAGCTTATCGCAATCAGTTTCACAACTCGTCATAGGCCTGTCCAAATGAGTGCTGCTGTTCCCGATCCTCCTTTTTCCACATTCAGTTAAAATTTTGAGATATTGGCGACGTGAAGTCAGAAAAGTAGTTAGACTTAAACTACTAAGTGTACCCCACTCGCTTCCGCTGCGCTCAGTGCGGGGAATATTTTTTTTTATCTAGGTCACGTCCATTTGACTTCACCTCGTCTGATGTTAAGCTAAAGGCAAAGTCTCGGAGAGAGGGCCACCATCGCAAACATGTACCAGCACAGTGGTGGCACTCAGCTTGACGGCCTCATTAGATGCCTTTTCACGCCCCGCTTAAAGGACCCGGGACTGTAGGAAGAAGGACACACGTGAGCTGGCAGGGAGTTCCAGGTCTTAGTTGTGCGGCATAGGAATGATTCACTGAAACGCTTGGTTCTAGCAGGTATACTCTGCACCGTATATGGATGGCATCTTAGCCCTGCACGTGTCGTCCTGTGAAGGAAAGGAGAGGGTGGGACTAATTGGAAGAGCTCGTCAGAACATTCACCATGGTAGAGACGGTAGAAAACTGCCAAAGACGCAACATCTCTACGCATCTGCAAAGGCTCGAGGATGTTCGTGACCTCAGGATCCCCAATAATGCGGACCGCACGTCGCTGCAACCTGTCGAGAGCATCTAGTAAGTACTTTGCGAAGCCTTCCCAGAGATGTGAGCAGTATTCCACGCAGGAACGAATTAAGGGTCTTGTATAGAAGTGTAGAAGTGTATAGAATGTTCTCCATGTTAATATTTCTTGGTCACCCTATTAATTCCGTGATAAATTCTACTAGATATACGAATGTAAACGGAAATTTTACAATGTCGTTTATAACTCTCTTTCACAAGAGCACCGATGTATATTGCGTACATTTGACAAGCAGTTTAATTATAGTTATAAATAGCTGGGGTGGTAATCACTAGATGACTTTATTACAGTTTAGTATGCGCGTGAGTCATTATGATTCACGAGTTTTAGTAAATGAGACTGTTATTCATTGCGCATGTTTATGAATTCTGGTAATTTGTTTCAAACACCACGGCCCGTATTCTAGAATGACACTCAACCTAAATCTTGATTTATCTGAGGACAGACTATCAATCCACATACAGATTATATAGACCACGGAACAGAGAAAAAGATAGACAGATTGATAGTTTGACATATGGTCGTACAATCTAAACTCAGACAATTCTAGATTTAGGCTGAGTGTCAATCTAGAATAAAGGCCGTAATCTGCTGTAGACAAGAAAATCTTTTTAATTTTGTCTAACGAGATAAAAAATTGTCTACGTGTTTTGTTGTATATTCTCTGTTATGTTTATACCAACTGGAATTAAATGAGTAGGTACAGGGCCCACCAAGGCTTTCGGGACCGAAGGCATCCTCATCCCTTAGGCCGATAGGCTAGCAGAGCTTGACATCAATCAGCAGGCACCTGCGGTGAGGCCCTTCTGGCTTTCTTTCGAAATAACAGTCGCCCTCATAAAACCCGTATATAAGCAAAATAACAGTTGTATATTTGCCGCAGTTTCCAGAAGAGTAGAGTTGCAACAACATTTCCATACTTAGATTATAAATACGAAAGTAATTGTGTCTATCTGTCTGTCCGGTACGCTTTTACGGATAAACCACTGAACCGATTTTGGTAAAATTTGGTACAAGACTAGGCTATGTTTGGTCGTGATAACCAACATCCTTTCTGGTGAAGCGTGACCTGCAGAACATATTATTTTATTCGAGTACTTTATTTGAAAAGTCATAGCGTATATACATTATACATTATTGTGCCTTTTAAACTAGAGAAGGTTGAAGTAAAGTCTCATTAGCGTGTATTATCTAATGAAGTTTGTATTTTCAATGCACCATGCTGTTTTACACAAACAGGGCGTATCCGTGCAGGCTTCGCTGCGGTGGCAATTATTAGAGGGCGGAACACACCACCCTGGAAACTACCCTCTTCACATTAAAATTTCAGTACAGTAAGCTTCAGAGAAAACGAACCCCCCTTGATAATGACATGAAAGCATTGAAGTTTTTTGATTCATTACGTATATGGCATGTTGGTCTAGTGGTTATGACCGACGCTTTGAGTATACGGTAAGCGAGGGTTCAAATCCTCCGACGTGGAGTTCTTTTTGTATTCATATATGTAATTATTTTTTTAGTCTCTTCAGCACTTTTTGTTAATTATTATTTAAGGAATCAAATTTTATAGTAGGTATGAGGTTTGTAAGAAAAAATAGGCTTGTTGCATAAACAATATTAATTTATTTCTCGAATTACATTTATAAGACTACATGGAGGTCATTTCCTGGTTGAGTATACAGTTTTTCTATCTGAGTTAAATTAGGGTTACTTATTTTTAGATTTCACCTGACATAAATTTATTGACAAAACACAATACCCTAAGTGAAGTATAAAATGTTTAATATTAGATAATTCTAGAAACATAACTACAATATTTATATTTAAAGTTGCCAACATAAATTTTTTACACTCTGAATAATCTTCGAATATAAAAGAATGGTTGAAAAATGAAATGTTATTTGTGCCTGTGAATCACAAAGAAAGAACCAACATGCTAAACTATAACGGGATAGCAATATACATCTTCCTCTTTGATCACATTTTCTGATAAGTAACCCTTTTAACACAGCATTAGAAAAATATGTGAGGTCAGATGGTGCATCGTTAACAAATTAGAAGATTACTAAACTTGTAAACAAGAGTAATGGAATATTAATAATATACTATTATTATTATGAATGTTAAGAAACTTTATACACAGCGTCATCTAGCCCAAAATAGCACCTTAATGTGATAACTGATAAGGATACTAGACAACTGATATAATACTTATTTTAGATATTTTTTTAGATAAATTACACCCAGACACATAACAAATACCTAATCGTGTTCATCACACAAAGATTTGTCCTGGTTAAGAATCGATAAACTGCATTAATAACGGAGAGGATGGCCCTCACTGTATCACTTATCGAAGACGACTTTTCATCCCCGAAACCATATTAAAACATGCGGCACTATTTCGCATTAATTCCCAAGTTCTGTTTACCTCTTCATCCATTTTTTTTACTTTATTTCACTTGAGTCCCAGTTTAAAACCATCTGACCTCACAAGTTTTCTATAGGATTAAGATCCGGGCTTTTAGCCGGCCACTCAAACACCGTTATATCTTCTTGTGCATTTAGCCAGTCTTGCACAATTCGGGACCGATGCACTGAAGAGTTATCTTGAACCAGGTAAATTTGTCCTTCTGGATATGCGACCCGCACTGAAGGCAGCATTACGTCTTTCAACACATCAAGGTATCGCTCACTGTTCATGCGGCCACCTATTTCCACTAGCTCGCCTGGGCCCATTGAAGACATCCATCCCCAGTAACCTAAAATAATAAACATTTTCAAATCTATTGCAATATGTAAAACAATGTCAGCAGCAATAATAATTAAAATATATATATATATAATATACATATATATATATATATATATATATATATATATATATATATATATATATATATATATATATATATATATATATATATATATATGTGTATATATTTATATATATATATATATATATATTTCGGGGTAGAGAATAATAATTTAGAATAAACAAGTTTTAGGTTTATTTATACATATTTATTTGTTACAGAATATAATCATTAACTTACCTAATGTTAAGCGCAGCATTTTTCGTCGGTAAATATAACAATTTCGTTTTCCCAGTCGGAATTTTAATAACGAGTGGCAAAATTTACTCGGTTGGTGCGATGACCGTCAGTAAGTTGAATCTTTCTGGCTGGCTTATAATTATGGATGTTCGCAGCGTGTAGATGTCGTCGAACAGTGCTCAGCGATACTCCAAAAGTCTCAGCACTTGTGCGCGTAGTTTTGAAGGGTGCCACTGAGTGAGCTTCCACAATATCACGGTGCCGCTCTGATTCATGAGTATAAGCAACTGGGCGAGGTCCTTGACGTTCACATTTATATAACTCGTCGCTTGATACCTTCGCATCCATCTACGCAGTGTATTTCTCTGTAATGAAAATGATAATAAATAAAAGAAACTCTAAAAAACTAACTTGTAAATGAAAATATAACATGATAATATAATAATATATAAATAATATAATATAATATATACATGATATTATATACCTATTTATATGGCTTAATCAAGCAATATAAATAGGTATATAATATAGGTATTTTTATCGTAACTCTTACCGTTTTGCCCATATCTCGTGCTATTTTCTTTATGCTTTGTTCTTGCTCCCAGAGAACAACAATTTTATAAATGTTGTTAATCGAACCATACTTTCAATTTAGTCAAAAAACTGATCAAAAACTTAATAAATTGAATAATATTACGAGGAGGATTAATACAACAATGCAAATTACTACGAATTATAAAGTTACCTTCAATCACAGTTTAGGAAATAAGGCAAAGAAGTATTCTAATTGCAACTTTAGCGCGCTGTAACAGATATTATAATACTATAACCACAGCTCATATAACAGATAAATTTTTGAAGTAAAACATGACGGTAGTGCACAAGCTGTATCAAGCGTAATCTATTGAACTAAAAAAGAAATCTATACAAATTTCAACCTTATCTCTTAGTTAATTGAGTAATTATTAATGTTACATATGGTGGAAGTTGAAATTTAAACCTTAAGGTCTAGAAAATTACACCGTAATCAACTTTGTTCGATAAAAAGAGTAATGTTATTCATATTTTCGTCATTATTATTAAGTGAACCGATAGCCTAGTGGTATAAGGCACGGTCTAAGTGATCGGCTGGCGCTGGGGATGCGGGTTCGTATCCTCAAGCGGCAGTGGCAACTTTTTGTGAGTTTATTGTATCATGGTTTAAAATTGAGCCGAATGACGAAAAATATCAGAAAATTACAAATAAGAACATGCAAATAAAAGGCAGATGAAGCTGCTCGCTCGTTCGCAGCTCTGCGACGATCGCATCACGTGACGTCATTCGTGAGTCATGTGACGCGGCCGGCGCAGGCGGCGATATTCTTTAAGTATTGAGGGGGTCTGTTTTCTCTGACGCTGGCTGTACCTATTGTAGGTGCTTATATTTTAATGCTTGAAGGTTTTGGTTGCCTTAAATTAAGGTTAATGAACTTTAAAATGGTTTATTGGATCTGTTAGCCTTTATTATATTTCAAGTATCTAAAGATGCAACCTATGGGAGTGAAGGTCCTATCACGAGTCCGGCTCGCAGGTGGGGTTCAATTCATCCCCATATGCTAGATGGTACAACTGTTGAACAACCGAGGTCTTGACGTAGGTTTTGGGGTTTGATGGTCAGAGTTGGTCCCATAAAAGTCAGGATAAATAAATCAGCGTGAAAGCACAGAATAGATAAGGAGTGAAAGAGACGATTCCAAATTCCATAAGAAGAAATAGCGTAATCTAATATCAAGCTTTGGAAGCAACCATGACTAACGGTGTAATGAGGATAAAGGTATGCTTATTTTGGGTCTAGATTGCGCTAAAATGTTCCACATTCTAGGATAATTAAAAATATTCTAAGACCTATATTTATAAATCTTTTACAGATATTCCATTTTAACGAATTTATATCTCCATTTGTTTTGTTTTTTTTTAAATTATTATTTGCACTTTTTCATTCATTAATGTAATACAGAGCCAAATCCCAAAATATTTACGGACAAAGGAACCAAAAACCGGTTCATTCCAGTAATAAAACAAACTGACGAAATTTAACTGCAATCTCTTCTGCTAGATATCGTTGTTGGCAAAGTGTCCTCTTCATAATTACGACTCGCTCTTGGCAAATACTTGGACGCTAATTAATTTTTTTATTGTCCTCTTTGCGGGAGGAGGGGGTAAATACGTAACTTATCTACGAATTTTGAATGAGAAAGGACAGTTTTGGACTGGCACATTGGCATTAATGAAATTGTATATCTATTATATTCCCATTTATATGTATAATACTACTACAACACTTCTATTTATATAATATCTAATATATAAAATTCTAGTGTCGCGATGTTTGTAGTTATACTCCTCCGAAACGGCTGGACCGCTCGTCATGAAATTTTGTGTGAATATTCTGAGAATCGGACAACATCTATTTTTCATCCCTAAATATTTTTTGGCAAAACAACGTTTGCCGGGTCAGCTAGTTTATTTATATAATACTATCTACTACTACACAGACTGACTGCAGAAGGCGGCAAATCGGGAGCAATGGCGTACCTACATTGTGAGAGGCCTATGTATACTGCAATAAACAAATTGATTAATTGATAATACTACTAAACAAGCCGTTTAAAACAAAAATACGCTCCTTTTTATCCCGGAATAGGTTCCCAAAAGCTGCGGGAACGGGATTAAATTTTCCACAAGATTGGAGCCGCAGGTAACCGCTAGTCTAAGTTGTATAGACGAAATACACAGATAAAAATATATTTACTTATTTTTCATGCAAACACTAGTTCATTGTTCTACTACTCTTATTTGCAAAATTGCATCGATGCCGGAAAAGCAAATTCTCAAAATTAAACACAATTAAATTGCATGCTTGTCCCACAAACGTCTCGGTATTGATTCAGATGTAAATTGTCTGCACGTAATTTGTTTTCTTCTAAATGTCAATATGTGTTGTATTAAAATATGGCAGTGTTGATATTAAGTATCTTATTCAACAATAATCACTCATTATAGTTTTAATGTTGAAGAAATTTACGTAGGTATGGAAGGTATTTCTAAGGGTACTTATCTTCTTTCAAGGTCTAGAGTGTATATAGGTATAAAGTAAAGCCAACGAGACGAGAAAAAAAAGGTAGACAAAGCGACCATTACTGAGTTACGTTGCGATAACTAGGGATTATTTTCTCTGTCCTTGTCGCACATATCACACGTACGTGTATAGGAAAGCTGTCGGCACAGCGGTTCTGAACTGTCAGATCCGCCATCTTATGAGCAATTTCATTCCTGTCTGGAACGCGCTTGAAGTGATACGTAATTATTTTCAAATAAAAAAGTTTGGAACCGCTGAAACATTGTTACCCCTTTTTTCTCTCGCTTCGTTGGCTTTACTTTAGTTTTTAATACATTAAGTGCAACAAGCACTCGTCCCATCTCCTAGAAGGTAAGTACGAGTAGTTACTGCTCATCTACTTGCTAATCTGTTGAAAAAAGTTAGTTACCTGTAAACCTCATCATCATCCATGTAAAGACGTTAGTCCTGATTGTATCCGAGGCCATAGTGCCCTTGGAGCTCAGGGTGCGCCTTCCGGCTCTTCCTCCTCCACTTCGCACGATCTTAAGTGTCCAAGGTGGTGAGACCGTTTGCACGCATGTCACCCTCCACGCCGCCAGCACTTCTTGGGCCCTATCCCTTCTACCTAGACCCGGTGCGGGCGCCATTGCCAGGCATTTGTTACTCACGTAGCTGGGCGGTTGCCGCACCAGCGAAAGCGGCTCTCTTGCAGTTTATCTGCGATGACACGGACATGAAGACCGTCGCGGATGCGATGATGATGTGGATGATGATGACCTGTAAACCTATATAAAACTGAAAGGAAATTCCTCTCTCTTCATCTCTAAAATTTTCATTTCTGTTAAGCCATATTTAATATAGAAGAAAGAAGAAAGAAAATATCTATATTGTGTTACATTACTATTATACCTAGAAAAGAATAAAATAGAATTAATCGATCGATTGCAACACTTCACGGGTCCCAATTTTAGTAAGCCGTCCAAACACGAAATTAAGCTCGGTTTCTTCCCTCTCAATTTGTCATATATAAACGAATATAAGCATTATATGATTGCAAGAGGCTGTCTGTTCCAGGGCGATAGCAGGGCTGCGTCGTGCCAGCCCGCCAACCCGCCGGATTAGAACCCCGGACCCCAAGAACCAAAGTTTGTAAGAGCGTGACGCTCCCAAGATATCGGGACATCTTTAATTTATAAACTGTTTAATGTTTACTACATATACTGTTATAATAACTTAGTATTTTATTAAGATTACAAATTTGAACTTTTCTGAGAACGATTTGGTTAACGTTTGTTACTGTTACAATATGTAGAAAAGGCTAAAAAGATCCAAATGAAATTTGGCACTGAGATAGGTTATAGTCTAGTTTAGAATAACATATTATATTAAATGTAGGTTACGTTTTATTCCGAGATAAGGTTCCCGTAGATCGCATTTTCATGTAGATATTTCTTAATCTGATTTATTATCTAAAACTGATATAATTGTCGTTAATACGATAACTGTAGGTATACGAAGTCCCAAAATAGATCCTCAGGAAAAAATATGTTAGTTTTTTTTTCATAGCGCCTTTCTTCCTTGTCTAATCCACTGGTGCCTCAAAGACGGATATACAAAGAGAGGCAAGATTTGGATTATTTCAGGCGTGGGTCTGGTAGCTTAGTGGTCAAAGTATTCTCCCTGTAAGAGAAGGATCGAGGGTCAAATCCCGCCTGGATTTATTATAAAATTTAACCTTTCTAAATCGATTTGAATATTTTAGATTTTTTCATAACTTTCTTAGCAAAAGTCTTATAAAGCCTTCATCCTATTTAAACCAAACCCAAACCCTAAATCCGATTAACCAAATATGAGTGTTTAACACGCCTCTTCGTACTCCGTCATTGGTTTTCAGGCGTGGGAATATCGAAAAAAATCATACTTATGGGTGAATTTCTCAAACGTAAAATTTTCGCGGCGTGACTGAAAATCGTACCTTAAAGTTAACATATAGTAATGATTATTTTTTGTAATAAAGATATCGTTTTTCTCTATACGCACGTATAAATTATATTATTGAAACTATTTTAGTGAGTGTGTAAAAAATGTCTTTCACCTAAATTCTAAGCTTGGTGGCGCGTCCACAACCTGTTTTCTTGGGAATGATCACAGTTTAATTAAAACTTCATTAGTTTACTGAGTATACTTAATAATAATTCGATTCGGCATTACTTTAGCTATCTTCGATACTGTCATTCGTAGTATTTAGTACTATACTTTTTATTAAAAATATTTTATAAGATGCGTCCGCGGCAAATGTAAAATTTTGGTGGGATTTATAAAATCATCGAAGGAGTCGTATTGAATGTACCTATAAGGACGACACTATCATCATTGGAAACGTTCAGTTGGGTGTTAATGAGCACCAGTGCCAGTTGTCCCCAGTCCCGTTTCGTTTTTCTGCCAAACACGTAAGTAGGTCGTTTCATAAGCCTCGGACAAAAATATTGTAATTTTTGTGTTGATTATTTAAAACGGTTTATTCTCATTGTATGTTTTAATATTTAAGTATAGTGTACAGGTTGAGTATGTGTATTAAATTTTGGTAATGTAACCACTATATTCTCAATAGTATTTTTATAAATAATTTTTTTAGACGTGAAACTAATTTTGGTGGAGCAATTTTGGTGAATTTGGTGGGGTTTTACTAATCATCAAAATTGTATATTTACACCAAAATTTGTTTTTATAGTTATTTGATTAAGCTCCTACGTAGTCCGACGGGCTACTAGGTCAGGTGACCACTACGTGGTATACCCTGGGCAAAGGAGAAAGCACCGCCTCTCTCCCTAGGTGGGAAAGAGGTTGTTGGCTGTTGAAGGTTGTTCGGAAGCTTTCCTAATTTTCTATCAGATTAATCATTAGCATATGAACTACCCATACAAAAGACGGGCGAGTAGTTGGGTGAAGTCAGCTGATGCCGCAGTAGGGACAGGCCGGTGTGGTGGAGCATCGTGCGCTCTTTCCGTCACCTGCTTCTACTGGCGTGAAAGGCGGCCTCACTCTTTACTACTAAGCCTACGCCGTTAAAACCTGCCCACCCTTCTTCCCTCCTCTCCACTGTCAACATCATTTGGCTTTTCTTCCTCTGCTTTCTCACTTACATGAAAGCTACCGTGGATGCAAGAGTGCCTCATGCAATCTTTTGCACGTGACTCCACGCAACAAAGCAATGAAGTCGAAGATGTAGGTGACACGCAACTCCTGCTTATGTTGCTCCAGCAGCTAGCACTTTGCTATCGTGTAAAAGGTACTTAATCTTCTCCACAGAAGGCTTCTGACCTCTACCGTCCTCAAGCTCCTACATCCACATCCTCACATGTTGCACCATTCTATCGGCGTCCACCACCGATATTAACAGCATACATGGGCAGTTATGGAGTGATTGTCTGATGCTATCCGACCAAAATACCACGCTGATTGGGAATGGACTAAGGACAGATCACAGAGACAGTGATAAGGAAGATTCTCATATTGCCAACAGCGGTTCGAACAACGGAATCAGAATTGTGGTACATGTCTCGTATGGTGTAAACCTCTGGAACCCTTTTGAACCGCAATGCCCATCAGCTCACCGCGTGAGAAACTTAGTTGAAGGACTCCTGTAAGTTCAGAAATAGACATCACTCTACCAACTTGTCTTGCCACTACCAAGTGTCCATGGCATATCTTCCGTCCACCCTTTGGCATACCGAGTACAACCTCTCCCACTTTGAGAATAACTGCCTAAATCTTTTCCCAGCACTCTTGAATAATTTCGTCGATAATATTGGCGCCATTAGAGTAAAATAAAATCCTTGCTAAAAGCAAGGATAGATAGAACAATCAAATGTTTTGCTTTTATACTGATACTACTAACAACTAAAGTGGTTTTGCCATATAAAAATGAAGTTGGTGATAAAAGGGTAAAAATTAAGGGTTATATGTATTTATTAAGTGCCAAATTCTAGAAAAAAAAACAAAGAAATAGTATAAGTATAAATAAAAAATAAAAATAAGTTGATATGCAATTTTGGTGTTAGACACCAATTTCGGTGTATTGAAAATTCAGGTGTATAAAATAAACAAGTAATTTCCCGGGCTAATTAGACTATTCAAACATAATAGGCATAAAATATGTATATCTAGCTAAATATTGAAAGAGATTACCTAAATACCTAGAAATAAAAAAAATCACCACAATTAGCTAAAAATTCATAGATGTTGAAATTCACCCTTATATTATATTTGATATTTTTGCATCAGCCTGTATAGTGTTTCCCTCGTCGCTCGCGGCTAGTCCTCAAGTCTGCCAGCACCAGATACGCGTCACATTGTCATTCGTGTTACATTGAAACACTTCACGTCACCGGACGGTGGTAGTACTTTTGGTGTGAAACTGTCAAATCAGTAGCCGAGGGTTAACGATGTTAACCCTTCACATATATTATTATTGATAACATTATGTACTGTTACAAATTAAATAATTTTAATTAATTTTAATAAATATTTAATTAAACTTTCACATTCCATATTATTGAAGTGTCTCAATTTTCGATCTGGTGATCGATATTTAAAAAAATCTTACGTTATTCTATATCTATACTAATATCATAAATGTGAAAGTAACTTTGTCTGCCTGTATGTTAAGCTTTCACGCCTAAACCACTGAACCGATTTTGATGAAATTTAGCATAGGGGTAAGTTAGACCATGAGAAAGGACGTAGGCTATAGGCTATGTTTGGTCGCGATAACCGACATCCACGCGGGCGGAGCCGCGGGCAAAACCTAGTCAACGATAAAATACAAAAGATTTTTGTCTTTTTACCCGACTGCTGAAGGAAGGAGGGTAATATTTTTTGTTCGCAATGGAGGCAAAAGCTACTGAACATATTCTTCTGCGTTTTAACTTACTAGCTACATATTATATTGTAAGTAGGTACATTTCATTAATTGGTCAAATATATCATACTATTGACCAGACGTATCTTGGAATTGTAATACTCAGGTGTTTGTGATATTCACAAAACCAATCAAATATATTAATTAAACCGTCACTTATTTCCAACACTTTAGCAACGAATTTACAATAGAACATCACAATACAGCGGATTATTAAACTAGTTACTACACCATAACCTTTTCGAAATGAGCAAAGGATTTTCAATAATGGTACATCCACCCTCATTACAGGGGTTAGGAGAAATTAGTGTTGGTGGAGCCCTCGAGGTGGCGCGTGGCGGCACGTGACGCAAACACCGACGCGTGCGCAAGCAACGCGCGCAGATATTAAAACGAATATGTTAATGATATTGGGGGTGTAGAAATCTTGGATGAAATTAAAATAAGATAGTGTGAAAAATTTGCTTGTATTTGCGGAGTTTTGTGACTTGATTCATAATGAATTAGCTTTTTCCCGCGGCTCCACCCACGTGCATGTCGGTTATCGGGACAAAACATAGCCGATGTCCTTTCTCATAGTCTAATCTACCAATCTAAAAGTCTAAATCAAAATCGGTTCAGTGGTTTAGGAGTGAAAGCGTAATATACAGACAGACAGATAGACAGACAGACAGGCAGACAGGCAGAGTTACTTTCGCATTTATAATATTATTATGGATTATGGATGAAGATGTCTATCTGATTAAAAATTAGACGATTGCAGCCATTGTTAGAGAAGAAGAAGCTTGCACTATAACACCCGATTCTATACCATCTGCATCCGGTCTAACTTTTAGCTGTATAAAAATATGCATTGTGTGCTAGCTATCAACTATAAAATAACATAACATAACATAAACTCACGCCTGTATTCCCCGAAGGGGATAAAATATTGTTCGTTAATACTAATTGTAGGGTAGCAATAGTAGGAAATGGAATGTACGATTCTATTACTAACTCCAACCAATCTTCTGAAGTTATAAACTTATGTAATTAACCTCTATTTTTACCAATAATTCGATCGTCTTTGTTGTCCTTACGTATTTATCCATTAATATCTCTAACCATCTTGTATCCTGTACAATATACTTTTTTTTTCGTGCAGAAATCCATTCGGATACCTCCCCCGCCGGAGCCGGAAGAGGAGGTTATGTCAGACTCGAACCGACTAAAACCACACGCCGACTGCGGGTCGTAGTGCTAGGCCGGAGGTGAGGTTATTTTCAACTGAACAAACTGAATTAGCATTGTATTTCCATCTCAGTTTTTACCAATAATTCGTTTTCCCCTACAAACAAAACTGATATTTTCCTTTTCGCAATAGAGACACGTCCAACGTCCCCTACCGTCGAGTCGTCGAAAACTATCGGGCCGTACGTCATCCCTGATTGATACGGGCAGCAACAATGCATGTTTACTTTCAATTACACACCCCGCGCCTCGCCGGTCGTCCAACACACCCTTACAGGGATATAGAGAAAGGGAATGACCTATGTTGAATAACGTTACATGCCAATTTCTAAAAATTCTGAGTCACTCTAGAACCATACTCAAAATCTCGACTTGACGATAGTTTTTAAGACCTTTAGATTGTTTTCTAGAAGCTAAACTAAAGCGGAGATTTTCTTCATTATCACCAAACTGCCCATATCCCATATTTATTTGGAGTTTGCAGTCATCTCAACGCAACGTTCACTTCCTTCCTATATCATCTTTCACACAATCCATACATTTCCCATTAGGTCTCTCTAGCAGTATACTAGCATCCAAAAAATTTCGACACTACTGTAAATTTTCTATCTAGAATTCGGGCCTAAGTTTGGTTGCCTATTTCTCCGTCAGACACAAAAAAGTTGAATTGCTTGAACTTTTTTGCATTCTGTATAAACGGTCATAAATACACCAGGAACGGGATCAATATATCCATGCAAATTAGGAATTCTAACCTACTAATATATTGTCATACCGTATTATTGGTCAAGCCTCTGTTCTGGATAAAATGAGTAATTTCCAATCTTCAGTCAAGTCCGTTAAGAATTTTTGTGAGCTTAACTTCTAACAAACAAAAGGAAGATCAGATGAAGTGGCGCACATTGGCGGTGGGCTAATTGATTGATTGACTGAAACCAATAAAATCCATTCTTTAGTGATAGTAGTGAGAAGTTAGCTCGCTGTATCAGTTGGGTTCTGTATATCCGTGGTAAGCCAAACAACAAGGTGGACGCCAATCACTCAGTTGACTGATTGTCGAATATCTACTTACGAGGGCTTTGCGTGCCTACCTTTGAATACCTTCACAATTTATCTCCAATGTGCTTTCATCAGACTTTGGCAACTAATGCGAGCAGTTTTAGATTTACTTACCAACTTACCTATATTGGAAACTGTATGATTTAGTATCCAGCTATTTCTACAAATATTATGAATGTGAATGGATCCTACCAAGATCTTTGTAGCTGAGTCAACCTTACTTGCAAGCCGGTATGCGATTTTTTTTATCGTGCGAAAAATCCCCACGGATACCACCCCCAATCGAAGCCGGTGGAGGTGGTTATGTAAGACTCGAACCGACTAAAACGCACGCCGTTGAAGTTCTTTGGTTACCGGAGGTGAGAATGCAGTGAACATATCTCTCGCACCCCGGCAGACCCAAGACCATCTCTTTCGAGATGACCCCCTTCGGGTTGTGGGTACCATAGCGTCCCCATCTAGCTCCAGGTATGGGGAGGCACGCTTTGCACCGCTGCCGCGGCCTGTTTCTGCTAGGGTGACAGGCGGCTCCACCGATCACCCCCAAGCCCGCGCTCTTGGAGGACGGAGGTCGTTCTGTGACCTCCGACGCCCAACCCGATATACGATTGACGAATGTGGCTTTGGCGGAGGATTTGATATCGAGATTCGATAACATCAGATGGAAGTCATGTCATGTCAAGTGAATAACCCAAATCTAGACAAAAGACAAAAGTCATAGTGCAAGATTTAGATGCAACTGAAATTGGTGCTTGGATTATAATATAATCGGTCTTGATAGCATAGTGTAGAATTTAGGTATTAATCTATAAATCGTAGTGTAAAATCTAGATTATTATATTGGCGAGTCTTCTTATTCTCTTTATCGAATATTTTGTCATTATCGCACAGTACCAATCAGACTTGATGTGATACATCGGAAAGAAAAATGAGAAACCATCAAAATCGGATTCCTTCAGCTTTATAGAGTGATGTATAGGTTCTAAATTTTTTTTGCTCCTAAAATTATTAAAAACCTGATCAATGCCGGACAATTGACAGATACAGAAAAAATGTATTTTAACATGTTGGAAATAGTTCTATTTGGTTTATTTTCGGGGCTCGCCCGGGGCTCAACCACCCAACTATTTGAATATTACATTACAACTAGGCACTCACTCTAATAGCTTTCGACATAACTTTTTTATTGTAGTTAGCTACCAACTCACAATTTGAGTTGTGAGTTTTTGAACGGTTCAATTTAGTTAAATGCTATTGTTTCGGAAGCTCAAATATTAAATGTGGAGCGAGTTTTTTAGCGTATTTGCAGAGCTCGGACTGCATATTATATTAGACATATCGGTACAGTAAAATTCCGGGTTTGGTTTGAGTTAGGCAGTGTTATATGCAACATTACTTGGTGGCATAAAAAAGTATGGATATAGAAGAGGTAAGAGAGCAAATTATCTAAACTACTCTCCCCTGAGTCCGAGGTCAACCTAACCAAATTTCAGAGTAGTTGAAGAGACCTCTAAAAAATAATTGGGCGGAGTTATCAAAAATCAATGTTTAAAAATGATTATAATATCCTTCTTTGGTTCTAATAGTTCACAAGAAAATCGGTGGATCACTCCATCGTCGGCTTAAAGATCGATAAAAATAGAAAGAAAAATTTGAATCACATCGGGCGTGTCTCCGTAGCCGAGTTGGTCAAACCATTCCCCCTGTATCTGAATGATCGCGGGTTCGAATCCCGCGCGAGAAGATTCATTTTCCCCATGTATTTGACCTCTACAAAATCCCTTCCACAGCAAATTTCTATATAGTATTATCTCTCCTTTCCCTCTTCCGAAAGAAATTATTGTAGTTACCCTCTAACTGCTCTGACATCGTCCCCGAATGAATTCTTCATTTTTCCCACCCCCACCTGAACAATATAAAATTAGATCTGTCTTTGCTGCTACCTTAAGTACTACATAACATAAATGAACAATTTAAAAACCCCCGACACTCCCTTTTCATCAAACATGTCTAAGAACACTCACGCACGCATAAGTCACCTTTAGTAAAAAAACTAAATTGAAATCGCTTCATCTGATCGGGAGTTAAGATGCCACAGACAGACACGTAAAACTTATAACACCCTTCTCTTTGCGTCGGGGGTTAAAAACAATATCATCATGAAGAGAACACACAGCTAAAAGCTTAATACTCGTAAGCAAGAAAAAAGCTTTAACTTATCGCCCAATTTTAGGTAAATAACTGTTAGTTACGTGCTATTGACTATCTCCAACGATAATAGTCATACAACCGCTTCCGCAAACAATGCAAACAAACCCCTATACACAACAACATAAAACCGACTATCGCACACAAAACTAAATGTGCCGACTCGGTACTGTACAGGCACGGAGTCTGTAACCCCATCGTATCGCAAACGCGCCTTATTTCAAACACAAATATTGGTCCTCCATGAAACTTTTCCACCGTCTACGGGCGTTTATTAATATTTTATTATTTTGTCTTGTTACTCCGTTCAGAAACTCCCAACTTCCCTTGTTACCAACTCTCTCTCTAAAGCGATTATATTTTAAATTATTTTAATTAAAACACTGTGTAAACGTCAGTACGGCAGTGCTGGTATCAAATGAAATACTGTTGTTACAAATATAATTTATGAGTTGTATTAGATACTGAGATAGACCATGTCGCAATTGCTGGAGGATGTGCAACTGCTTATTGAAATACGAAGTTCTAGCGCAGGCCTTCCTTCCCACAGGTTGGAGAAATGAATGGAAGTACAGCTACTATAAGAGCCAAACTAAACTTAATATTGCTAGATTCTATTTGTAATTTTCCTATGCCACCGTGATTGGATCACGGATGATATTAAAACATTGAGAGTTCTGTTCTGTCAGAAATTCCTTTCTTATTTTTTTTTTATACAACGTCAAATTTCTACGTTACAATAATAATAATAACTAAACATTCTACAAAATTCTATACATGCGATGCGACCTTATACTTTCAGACTTCCCGTTACAGAGCAGTCAGAATACCTACTCATTAGCCTCTTTGCGTTAATCCAGATCTTGGGGCTTGGAACCTTGGTACCCGGGGTCCATTTCTCCGCCTCGTCAGTCCGTTGGTATAGTGGTAATCAATTTTTGTTTGAAACAGAACTTTACTATATCACGGCGTAACCCGTGGCTTATCAAACACTTATAATGTCTTCCTAATGCCGTGTTTAAGGTTAGGTATACAATATCTTCTTTACACCATTCAGTCATAGAATGCCATTGACTGAACAATATAAAAAGATCACAAAAGGCACACAAGTAACTAAATATTTAAGTTTGTGTAGCATCGTAGGAATATTTCCCAATATTATCGGCTTACAGCATCTTGTTTTCTGAACAAATTTCTTTCGTTTTTATTTCGGGTTGAGTTTCGTTAAATGTAAGCGACACGGTTTGCAGAGTAGATTAAAAATATTGTTTACAGCCAATGTTGCTATACGGAAAATATCGTAAATATTTATTTTCTCCACCCACTTTTTTCCCTACTACTGAAAATGTGAAGATAAACAAAGTATGGAATTGCTATAAAGATAATTCAATTTTCACACCTGTAAATAGGGTAGTAGGGTGTGGGTAAGATAGGGACCATAGGCCCTTAGAAATTGCGGAATCCGCGTGGTTCCCGGCACAGAAGAATTTGGGCCACTCCATCAGTTCTCTTCCCATGCGGTGTCGTACAAGGCTACTAAGGGATAGGGTTTGATATCAGACAGAAGCCCAGACTCAGCCTCAGATATAGGCTCGAATCAACAATAGTGCCCGGAATATTATGGCAATAGACTCACTCCCTATTACATGGGACCAACTACAATTATTGGCGAAATGTGGGTGTTAATTCACCTCTACCTAACCCTCCGGGGATATAGGCGTGATTATATGTATTTATGAATAATTATTATTGTAATCTTCAGAAGAAATTTTTCAAAATACTTTTTTCCGTTGGACGATTTGCCTGATGAACATTGCAATGCAATTATGCAACGAACACGAACGGTTTAAAAATTTTATTTTTTTATCTTTGAACTAAGATGAAGTTCGGTAGATAAATAACTTGGAAAGTGATAACCCAATACCGATGACGACAATATGTGAAAATAATTAGAATACTCCTTAATTTATTATTTACTGTTCACAATAAAGAATTAGGAATTAAGAAAGTCAAGCCCACACCATTTGAGGAAGCGGCTCAACAAAATTAATATCGCGATAAGATATTTCAGCGTTCGCAAAACAAACATCCGTAGCCGTTCAATTAAAACAAAGGGAACACAAACAGTCATAACCGGTGGACCGATTGTGATTTCAAAATTTCATTGTAGACAATTTAAATATTCAGTTTAAACCTATTACAAGTTTGTAACTCAAACTACTACAAGTAGCAAGACCTCGCTATGCGGAGCTTAAAGTTTTTGTGAATTTTCCGCTGCTAGCAAGATTAACGTTTTCCGAAGGCCGACAAAACTTTCTTGCTTCGTTAATTAATTAAATTGCTTCAGAGAATATTCCAGAAATTTTCGTGTTCATAGCACGAAGCGAAATATATACAAAAATAAGTACATTAATTTGAGTTATGAAGTTTATACGCTTGTGTATGTTTCTAGTTGTTTAACGGAGTTTAATTACCTTATTAATATAATTATGTACGTATGTTAGGTACCTAGTAGAGAAGCTGTTTAGAACAAAACTTGTGACACAGTTCGGGGTTGAGATGAGTAGAGTGACGGAATAGTACAAGTCATGGAGGACAGAATTTGAGATTTTCTTCTCCATGGTATGAGTAAATACAGCAATTTGTTTTGCCGCAATTGTAGCCGTAGGTCTGATGGGAGTCCTGGGACATCCTTCCGAGGGCTTACCCGGGGCTCCGAACTATAGGCTGTTAGGCGTTACCGTGGGGGTTTTTAGTCGGAAGGAGTCCGGCATAACATCCATGAAAGATTTTCCCTCGCAGTAAAAAAAGAAAAAAAAACATTTTTGTTCATCATTTCAGCATTGACGTCGTCAGGCAGTAATTAATGTAGCGCTATATGTATATTTTGCTGTCTGATTCTGTCTAATTTGGATGATCTCCTTTCATTCTGTGTCAAAAAAGCGTGTAATTTCATAACTCACAGCTGAGAAGCATTACAATTCAATTACACGGCGTTTACAATTTAATTATACATTATTATACCAAAACATAAAGTACCTTACGTATTCAGAAAAAATCTTTATCGAGCACAATATTAATCCCCATTGAAAAATTGCGCGTTTTGTTATTTAATCTAACATATTTCCCGGTTTTTACCACCATTGCAAAATTGTACCTTAATTCTTTGTAATAAGAAGTAATAACAAACTCTCTTTTGTATTTATTAATTTTGCTATAAGCTGTCAGATTCCGCGCCATTTTGAAGGGCCCTTGATGTTGCCAACCCATGACATGGCAAAGACATCGAGTGATTCGGCCTGAGTTTCGATTGCGTATTTTTGTATCTGTATTTTCATAGGATTCTGTTCATGGCAGCCATTATGTAGGGTATTATTGCGTCTGATGTTACTTAAGTACTTCATGAATACGAACCAGGTTTATAAAACATTCAATATTTCAATGGAGAATATGCACAATGGTTATTTATGTTCTCTGGGTATAAGTAGTTCCACTGAGATGTTCAGGACCCAAATCAACTGCATCTGTGATCTAGTACACCTACAGATTATTGAATATAATAAATGCTATAAAAAATTCATTCAAATATTTGGGCGCAGTCATCAAAAATCAATGTTTAAAAATGGTTGAAAAATCGTTCATTGGTTTCAACAGTTCGTAAGAAAGTTGGTAGGTGGTTCCACAGTCGCCCTTAAAGACGGATATAAAGAGAAGGGAAATTTGAAATGGACCAGGTGTGACTCAATAGCTCAGTTCGAAGTAAGGGAAAGGTCATGGGTTCAAGTCCCACTTGAGCGCTTCTTTTTCTCGATATATTCCGACATGCAGGATACTCATTGGAATAAAAGTGATGAGTTATTTAAGATTCTTTCATAATTATGGTTGTATTGAATGGGGTAGATTAGATGTAGAGTTGTGAAAACGTTTCGTATCTATTTTGTAGTAAATTAGATGAGTCAGATTTTTAGTCTTTCATAGGACTGTAACTGCCAGACTGGGCTAAATAAATAGATACATAGCTAATGTTACTCAGTGGAAGTTAAAAAAGAATCTACCAAGATGGTTACAGTTTAACCATCTGATGGTTACAGGTTTACCATTTTAGCACTGACCATTGCTGAGATTTTTGAAGGTGATTTTCATTCTTGATAGGTAATTGACAACACCAACAAGGAATATGAATTCATATTGTCGTGCTACAAAGATGATAAAACCTAAGTTTATCTTAAGTGCACTTAGACTGACTAACAACGGACTGAGATGTCCTATCTTCCACCGCAAGTTTGCACTTAGAACATTGACCCTCCCTCCATGCACACGTGTAAACACACCTATCTGCCACTAATGAATCGTAGATAATAATCCATTCGACAACTAACCGCAATGCTAATAGCTTTACCGACCATGTCACACACAAATCGACACCGTAGTTTACAGCTATGGTTATTGTCATATATTAATATGGCGTGTAATACATATTAAATCTTTAGGACACCGCACAGTTACGTAATGATAACACGCTCTAATCCCCATATAAATCACGAGCTTGCAAATTTATGAGCCCACTGAGCACATAGGTACATATTATACGTAAATTATCACATGTCACATGCGCTTAAAAACACAACACCCTTTTGATATATTGTCTACGATAACGCGAATTACGCGCCTACTATTTATAGGCTTTATTCCAATGTTCTCTGTGCTAAGATGATGAATTAAAAAGAAAACAAACGTCAAGAATGAAGTCCATTTTCAAAATTTGAAATCCTATTGTGTTCTAAACACGTGGCGGTGTTGTCATATCTCTAAACTTTTTTCTTGATTCCTACCGGCCAAGACATGTGTTATTATTATTCTGTGCTTCATTCACCTTTCTTTGTGGGGACAAAGACCGGTCCACGGAACTATGGCCCTCGTATAATGCGTGACATTATGTTCAAAGAATAAAAGAACTGAGAATGCTGGAAGAAATATGTTACGCGTTTATTCAATGTGTATTTCGGATGTAAAACAAACTGACATCGAATGTAAATACTATTGTTGAGTGTTGTCATATGAAAAGTACGTCTATAATGGTTATCTAATGGCCTTTTTGATGAATAGATAGCAAATGCTTTAGAGGATCACTACGAACCTATGTTTTATTTTATGGATATGCTTAGAAAAGATATACTTAGACGTATTTTTGTAAACAGTGATGACCAAGATAGAGAAAAAGACTGATTGCTGAGTTGGTTAGGAAATTCGGAGTTGATAGATAGAGGATGAAAGGGCAAACCCGTTCGTAGCAAATGGCATGGGTTGATCTCACAGAACATACACTGATCAAATGCACTCGAAACAGGTAGGCTAGCATAAAAAGGATTCGGTTAATAGTACCAACTATTTTACAAAAAAAGAACATTATGTCCCGAATTGGCAATGGGAAAGAAATAGTTAAAACATGACAGAACAATTAGTTTTGTAGTCAGAAGTATTAGGAGCCTTCTGGCAGTACAAGGCTAATGGAAACTGCTGTTAACTCTACTTACTGTTGCTTTACATTGGGGAAGTAAACTGGAATCAGATATTTTGAACCTAAAATGTACTCAAAATGTGCTATATACGCGCAGTAGGTACACCTTTCTTGGATGTATTTTGAAAATAGCACGGGGTGCTACTGCGGTGGACGAACTCAAATTCACCAAGTATAGATTATTACAGAACAATCTGCGTGTGCCAGGGCCTTTTATATTTCGCAATTTAGATAGATAGATAAATCTTTATTGTACACCAGCATTACAGTAAACGTATGGACAGTGCATGACATTATGTACAAATGGCAGCCTTATCGCTAAGAGCTATATCCCCAGAGTGTGAAGGAGCAACGTATGATATGTATGTGGGGCTAAGTTCCAGAGATACTCTGGAACGTAGGTCATCTTATTTATCGACTTAATTCCCTCTTCACCGGAGCCCCTGACCTCCTTTCCATAATTTGCTTTGATTACCTTAAGACGGGCGCGAATGTCATCTGACCTCCCAAAACCGAAATGAAAGTCTCGCCCGTCAATCAGCATATGTATCGGTTTGCAAATGAGTTTGACTTGGGTCTCCAAAATTACGATGGAGCCCTTACAATTACTAAATAGAATAATATAATATTAAAGAAATCTTGAAACGTAAAATTCTGCTTTAATTATATCACACCAAACATACATATCTATTAACAACACCTACATCAATAAAAACACAGCATTTCAATCAAGCGTAATTCATGTACAATACACAAAAAGACTAAAAAGATAGAGCCTATTTGAACTGCATTTTTCGTGTGATTGTGTATTTTATCGTTGTGCATATTCAACATGGTGTCTGTCTGTCCGTTTATCCACGGTAGCACAAACACGTCACGGTCCTTTGACCGCCCAACTTACTCCTACATCTAACAAACACGCACACATAACAAAATTCAACCTTATTAATTCACACATTAAGTACATTTTGAAGGTTTAATTCCGTTTGAGTCCTCCTAAAACGGATCTTCTGGAGGTTTCGTTGCCCAATATGAACCCTGCGCGTGAGTTGAAACCGTCTCTATTGTTTTCTGGACCACTTATGCTAATATACTTTGTCTTATACATCATATTTTTTATGGAAAGCCCCACTGACTAAAGTAGTTCTTGAATTTAATATTTCTTAAGAAATTAGAGTTTCAAGGATAAAAGAATCCGTATTCGAAATAACCATGTCATGACTAACTAGACGTGGATAATTAATTTTGTTCTACAATTCTTCGAACCAATGAGAGTGTTCTGTCTACACTTGTATGTCTAAATAATGCACACATACGTACCCAAATAAATATAGATATTGAGTTTAACGTGAAAAACATCACACCTTTTTTGGGTGTGGCAATCTTTTAGAGTTCCGGTGAAGAGAAAACAAAGCAGTAAACCTCACATGCTACAGGGAATTAGATTTAAAAAAATGCTAAGTACATTGTAAATCATTGTAATCATCATTTTTTTTTTATTATTTTACCTTACAATACACTATCATTACAGATGGGATCTAATACAATAGTGTAGGAGTCACAGAGTCAAACATCCTATAGAATAACATTAGTCAAAATATTAGACAATAGCTTGTAATCTTATATACTTTAGCTTATATACTTTATTGTATACTCGTGCTGGGACTGCCTCCGTAGCGTAGCGGTAGTGGGTTCGATCCCCGCTCAGTGCAAATATTTGTATGCATGAATATGGGTATTTGCATTGGTCTGGTCGTGCCTCAGAGAGCACGTTAAGCCGTCGGTCCCAGTTGCCATACGAACATCTATGGCAGTCGTTACGGGTTGTTGGAGCCCTCAAAAGTCCAACTACTGGTCTAGCTGCAATGGAGTTCAGATGGCAGTCAAAATATCGAAGTCTAGCTGATTCCTCAGTCAGACTGGTAAAAGAGGACCCTAGACTCCAAGCTTCAAGCTTCGGATGTGACTGGGAATAACGCTAAGAGTAAGAAGAAGATCTACTTTCTTGTACGCCAATTACAATATTCATCATCACATATGAATAGATCCATTAAGCATTATTCCACCATTTGGAACTACAAAAAAGTAACAATTAATATTGAAACCTATCGACATTGAATATTTATTTACAAATATAAATTATTTCAGCACAGAAATGGTAACAATGAATGAATGCTTGCCTCCTTGCGTTTAATAGGAGCCCTAATAAGCGTAACGCAAACACGAGTGTACTAACTCTTACAAAATGTACCTGTTACAGGACATACAATTTCCAACTTCCTGCATCACAACTGACAAAAGGGATCGTGAATTCGCCACGCCCAAATCAAAATATATTAT
The DNA here is from genome assembly GCA_914829495.1 of Eilema sororculum. NCBI lineage: Eukaryota > Metazoa > Arthropoda > Insecta > Lepidoptera > Erebidae > Eilema > Eilema sororculum. The sequence continues at coordinate 7,968,886 of OU618553.1, read as the reverse complement.
CGAATTTCAAAATTGGTAGAAAAAATTCGCGTCGGCGTTCGCACAATCAATCAAGCGATAAGCCAATAAACCTCAACGATGCGCTTTTGAATCGCGAATTCGATTTTTGAATCGGACTATTGTTGCGCATGGCCGGCGGCGGCGTGTTCCTTGCACAATGAAAGAGCGGCCGGAAGCGAACGCCGGTGTCTCCTTCTGAATGGAATGTTCATTCAGGAACTGTTTGGATGTGGATCTGTCAGATTGTACAGCCAGCAAAAGAATACTGAAGCTTATTCAACTGTATCCATCACGTGAAATCTGAATTGTTTTATCAAATTTCTGAATGACAATAGTCAAAAAAGATGCATGATATTTTTTTTTTGATACTGACTGAGGACAAAGTTAGCGTAATATACAATATTGTTAACCTTAGAACCTGAACCCTAATTTCGTATTTAAAATTGTAAGTGCCCATCTGGAACTTAGAAGATTTTTCTAAATTTATCAAGGTCAAAATGATTTATCTGACCGTACCCACATGATTATAAAACTATCTATCAACAGTAGAAAATATAGTATAACAATACAACGCCCCCTATTGTTGAACGAACCGGTATTGTAGCATCGTTCCGTGTTCTTAAAAAAATGACGTCCGGGGTTGCCACGGCAATAAAATTAAGGACCATAAAAGGTGGAAATTAATAATGAAATATGTATTACATCGGTATAATGTTGTTAGGGGTTGTGTTGAATGAATGGCTTTTGTGACACCGTTTGACTTGTAACTTTTATGTGGTATTGTCCGTGAAATCGGTCGAGATGTATAGATTTATTGAACGGTGGGAATTGTACCTTTTTGTTGAGCGTTCGATGATTTTACTAATTACATGGGATGGGGTTTGTTATGCTTGCAAATTTATTGCATGAATGTATGAGTGTGGCAGTTTGAGTAACGGTCATTATCATCATCGTAGCCTTGTTCCCAGTTGTATCTGACATTTTCACTTCGGGCCAACTACCTATTAGGTAATCTTTGCTTTGGGACCCCGGGTCCTATTATTCCATCTCTTCTTGGTTTGGCTTATACGGCTTTTATGGACCTGTCAGGAAATCCCCGAAGGGGTAGGCGTAGGCAGAGTTGTATTAGCACCTACGTTTCACTAATTATGATTTTCGGTCCCATAGCGCAATAGGGGGCGAGCCTATTGCCGTCTAGCACACTTTTGTCTTGGGCTGTATGTTTACTGTCGGATGGAGAACAGCCCTATACCTTAGTCGCCTTTTACGACACTCACAGGAAGAGCTGGGGTGGTCCTATTCTACTCCACCGGGTACCAACCCAGCAGTACAGACGGATTTCGTACGGGAAACCTCCGTTAAAGGCTCAGCCATCAATCTGTACACCAAGCGATCGCTACTCCTTCTCAAACGTCAAACGAAAACCCAGGTCAAAAACCAAAAAAAAAAAGCACGAATGAGGTTTTCCCAAACTTTGTAATTTATAGCATAAAGAACTCTTACAAAAATCAGATACCGAAACACAACTAAATCTTTTCATTTAGTAGGTATTCAAAAATTACCAAGTACCATATTTCCGTTATGCGGGCATAATTTTTGCCAAGAAAAATCGAATTTTGACATCTTCCAACCTCTAGAAAGTTACTTTCTCCATATTAACAAATTGGGTTTATTCATCTGCAATTTTGAAAATGCATATTGACCCTTATTCCCTGGACAATAAGAGTGAATTACTCTTGAATTTAAGCTGAAAAATTTGTCGGCACTTTCTTTGCTTCGCCGACGGAAGATACGGAGCCGGTTCTCACTAATTAGTGTTAATCAAATAATGTCTTCTCTTGGGACTATTATTTTGTCTGTACTACTGATGAGAAATTTGACTCCGTGGGCGGTATGGAAGAAAGTGACCGTGAAGATTTCGCCATAAATTGTGTTTATTTGATGTGATTAGGGCTGAATGTTGAGAGAATTATGATGACAACGACTGCGTATGTTAAGTATTGTGTTATAGAGCTAAAGCCCTCCAATTCTATAACATAACATAAACTCGCGCCTGTATTCCTCGAAGGAGTAGGCAGAGGTGCTAGCACCCACATTTCGCCAGTTTATGTTTAGGTCCCAATGTAATAGGTGGCGAGCCTATTACCATTAACCGGGCACTTATAAACCAGCGATAAATACACACATAACTTCGAAAATATCGAACCTGAGACCTCGTCTCAGCAGTGCATTACCCATACCACTAGGCTACCGCCAATTTAACAGCCTCCGTGGCGTGGTGGTAGTAGATGCGACTGCTACGCAGGAGGCGCGGGTTCGATTCCCGCTCAGTACAAATATTTGTATGCATGAATATGGCTATTTGCATTGGTCTGGGTGTTTCTATGTATAGTATGTATGTATTTACAAAAAAAAAAGTATCTAAGTATGTTTATCCGCATTCTAGATTCCATAACACAAGCTAGTTAAGCTATGCTTACCATGGGTCTACATAGCGTTGTGTAGAATCTTGTGGAATATTTATTTATTTATTTATAAATTCTATAAATGTTGAATATATACATTTCAGTTATATCAATATAATTAAACAGACGTAGTTTTTACGTTATAGAGGTTTTGAGTTATAGAAGGATTAAAGTGGCAGCAAATGGTTCGTGTAATATTACACTCGGCGCTGGCAAGCCAGTTCCTTTGCTTGAATTTGGCTTGACACACAGCAGCGTGACTAGATCAATCAATTATTAGCTTATTGCTCTCAATGTTGGGAGGCTGTGTATTACTTTTGTCTTTTTTAATTTAATTACAACAAGCTCACATACAATAACGCACTATACTATTGTCACGTGACGCATCCAGCAACGCACGCAAGAACCTTATCAGGTATTAATTTATGTTCTCAACTAAGACCCTATCAAAGGCGAAACAGAATTTACACCGTCAGGCATCAAGATAAAGTGTGACAAGCCTTATCACATGCTCTGTGGAAAATTCCCCACACTAATTACCCAGTCATTCGTTTGGTGGTGCGTCTGACAGATAATTTTGAAGATGGAGACAGCAAATACGGTTTGAGGGCGTGATAACTTTATAATGATGAGAGTGTGAACTAGATGTCGTTTTATTATACGACAGCGCTGAAAAAGCGAGTCTAAAGTTTTGTTACGTTCTTTATTCTGCTGGGATTCGACTGATATCCATCAGGCATAGGCCATATTACACCTGCTGAAAAATAGACGAGGCTCTACCAAATGCTTTCATGTCAGGGCTGGGAATAGGCACAAGGGGCAGTCGCTTCTGATAAACCGATATCCATACTAATATCATAAATGCGAAAGTAAATCTGTCTGTCTGTCTGTATGTTACACTTTCACGTCTAAACTACTGAACCGTTTGCCCGTGGCTCCGCCCGCGTGGAAGTCGGTTACCGCGACCAAACATAGATTATATCCTTTCTCAAGGTCTAATCTACCCCTAGGTGTACCAATTTTTATCAAAATTGGTTTAGTGGTTTAGGTGTAAAAGCGTAACATACAAATAGACAGAGTTACTTTCGCATTTATAATATTAGTATGGATCATGGAACGTAAAAGATTAAAGTTAAATATTTAACATAGTTTATCGGTCATGCACCAAAAAAATTAAGAAACAAAACAGTGTTGCAATAATGAAGCGTTTACACGAATCAAATATTTACATCAATAAACGAGAATACAATGTTTACAGTTAAAATAAGTCCTAAGTCTCAAGACAAATTAATTTATAATGTTGCCAGAATTGAGTACTGATAAATAGAACCAATACAGTAACAGTATGACAATATTAGTTAGTGTCAATATTTGCAATATTAAGTATTTGTGTTGCTATTTTCGTACAAATATTTGCAAAGAATTTGATTGACATACAACTTATAAACAGGAAATATATTCTATTGAGAGCTATGTTTATATAACACGTTATTACACTAATATATTGACGTGTTCCTGTTTATAAGGTAGGCAGAAATAACAGTCTGCCATACGCTACAGTTTTTGAGAGCCTCTGCAACGTAGCGATAGTGAATGCGGCCGCTACGCAAGAGGCGTGGGTTCGATACCCGCTCATTGCAAACATTTGTATGCATAAATGCTGGTCGTACCTCGGAGCGCACGTTAAGCCGCACGTCCCAGTTGCCATACGAACATCTATTGCGGTCTCTAGTCGTTACAGGTAGTTGGAGCCCTAAAAAGTTCAACAACTAGTGTAGCTTCGACATCGACTTTGGGTTGCGGAGGTCATATGGCAGTCACTTAACGGAAAATATCGAAGTTCGAAGTTCAGCCAAATCCGCAGTTATACTGGTAAGTAAAGCGAACTCCAGACTTCAAGTTGAAGGCTTCGGATGGGACTGGGATTAAGGCAAAGATGAAGAAGAAGAAGATACTCTACAGCCAAGAACACTTCATTTGTTTCCTTGCCACCTTTCATGCAAGCCCAGTTTTAACCAGTTTTAAGAGCTTCTGATTAATTCATTTTTCGCAGTATTTAAGTTTAAACTTTACAGTTTTTATCCTTCTTTGGCGAAGGCCTCTCTGAAGGAGGGAAGGTGAAATGCTCTCTAGCCAGTTGGATTGACGATCTGAAAAAGGTAGTGTAGATAGGCTAGATGTGGAAGACAAAAGGCAGATGCGTTTTCATGTTAAAACAATTCCAGATAAGAAAATTGATACAATTCCTAGAAATAATAAGTATTTTTAATTCTTAAAAACCTACACATTCAAGCTCTCTCCTTGAGCTATGCTAATAAATGTGATATTTTCGTCAAAACAACAAATTCAGTACAGTATGAATCAAGCGCCACATACCAAACTTATTATGACAACATTTATTTGACACAATAATATCAGGTACAGTCGACCTCGGAATTAGCTTAACACATTCCAAGTAAACGATCATCTTAACTCTAGAACCGTACATACATTCACAAAAAGGAACCTTTGTCTCCTATTCTTCTAAATCTTAGTTGGTAGTGTAATGGGTATGAAAAAATACCCGTGACACTACTGGTGGTGCAAGTTGGTAGTGTAACGGGTACAGAACGAAATATCGCTTCTGTAAATTAGTGTTCAGTGTCTTTTGTGGGTGATTGTACTTGAAACTGAACAATGAAGATATAAAAAAAATCCATACTATAAATCCATATTATAAATGCGAAAGTAACTCTGTCTGTCTGTCTGTCTGTATGTTACGCTTTCACGCCTAAACTACTGAACCGATTTTGTTGTAATTTAGTATAGAGGTAGATTAGACCATGAGAAAGGACATAGGCTATGTTTGGTCGCGATAACCGACATCCACGCGGGTGGAGCCGCGGGTAAAAGCTAGTTTAGAATATTAGAACCGAAGTTACTAATATTCCCTCCAACTAAGCTAAATTGCTTGTGCTAGGAGTGGGTTCACATCGATAGTGTAATGGCCAGGATTCGAACCCGGGACCTCTCGATCGCAAGGCCGACTCCTTAACCATTAAGCTACCGAGGCTTTTGGATATTATGATAATTCTTATTTGGTATTCATCCACGTCATGTTTAGAACAGCTATTTATTTGAACTGTTCACACACTACACCAACTACTTTGTTATATACGTAACATTTTATTTATCTGTGATTTTCCATAGACTTTTGTCCATGGCTCAAACAAGATGGCCGCACGCGGTTCTAACGATTTCAGCAAACATAATTATTGGAAGTCGCACGTCCATTCTGCTATTTGATCTTGCTTATTGGCCAACACGACTCGCGGCTTTAGTTTTCATATTGTTATATCTATTTAGTATAAAATGGATTCATCTACAATGTTTTTCAATACTTAGTACTCACATACATTGGCTGTTTATATTTATTCAATAATTTATATCTATTTTTTGTGAGTAGACTTTGAGTTGGCATGCGCAATGCGCGCACCTATTTTGGTACGCGTAACTTGATATTGTAGAATTGTAGGCTTGATATTGTAGGAAGTGTAAGCAAATATGACATATTCTACGATCTTCTGCGACTTTTTACATGGCTCTATCTAGACTCTAGACCCAAAGTTGCTTTGGAGGTGATAAATATCTACAGTACCTAAGGTATTATGTACTTTTATGTAACACTGTTATGGACGAGGGGGGTACCCTAACACAAGTATATTGTATACTTAAAAAGATACCCTCGTCACGGATAATTTTAAATTTGTACGAGTTAAAGAAATAAACACTTTTTATTTTTTTGTTTTATTTTTTTATAAATATTATATACACTTTTTTGTAAATATATACACTCAGACAGTAGAGACACCTCAATATTTCTATTGAGCAAAAACAGAACCTGTGCCCTTGCCGTAGCAGTCGATGACACTACCGCTACGTCACAAAGGCAGTCTATCAATGACTTCTAATTCATCACTACTAGATCGACTGCATCTGGTACAGAATCTAGCAGAATGGGAGCTACGACTTGGGCGACCAAGCGCAGGGCACGCCGTAATAGCGGCGATAAGACCCATCATGGAGGAGTGGCTAGAGAGGCCACACGGCAGCCTCTTGCACCGGCTGACGCAGGTGATTACCGGACACGGGTGTTTCGGGAGTTACCTGTGTCGGATCCGGAAGGAGCCAACGTCCGAGTGCCATCACTGTGATGCGAGCGAGGACACAGAGCTGCACACGCTGACCGAGTGCCCGGCGTGGGACACGCCGAGGCGGGTCCTAGTGGCGGCTCTGGGGGTGGGAGTCCTCACACTCGCCACATTGCTCACAGCGATGGTACGATGCGCGGACGCTTGGGGTGCGGCCGCCTCCTTCTGCGAGCAAGTAATGCTCGAGAAGGAGGCGGCCGGTCGGGTCCGGACTAGACTTCGGGCCCGGGAAGCCCGCGCAGAGCGAAGGCGAACCGGACGTCGGAGGTCGCAGAACGACCTCCGTCCTCCATGAGCGCTGGCCTGGGGGTGACCGGTGGAGCCGCCTGTCACCCTAGCAGAAGCAGGCCGCGGCGGCGGCGCCAAGTGCGCTTCCCCGTAACCGGGGCTAGATGGGGACCCTGTGGTCCCCACAACCCGAAGGGGGCCATCTCGAAAGAGATGGTCCTGGGTCTGCCGGGGTGCGAGAGATATGCTTTTGGCAATCTCACCTCTGGCAACCAAGGACCCAAGACGGCGTGCGTTTTAGTCGGTTCGAGTCCGACATAACCACCTCCACCGGCTCCGTGGGGGTGGTATCCGTGGGGATTTATCGCACGATAAAAAAAAAAACAGGTACAGAACCAATAACATAAATTAAAAATTTAAAAAACCGCCCGTTCACCACTTTAACCCCATAGCTTGGTTTACGATGGTGACCCTCTTTCCTTGCCTTTAGTTTAACAACAGGCGAGGTGAAGTAAAATTGACGTGTCCTTTATAAAAAAAAACGGCTAAACCTGTTTTTGTCAAACATGTCTAAAAACATTCGCACATAATTCACCTTTAATACAAAAAAAAACTAAATTGAAATCGCTTCATCTATTTGGAAGATATGGTGCCACAGAAAGACAGACACGTCAAACTTATTACACCCCTCTCTTTGCGTCGGGGGTTAAAAAATGGGTTATACGTATCGATTTATGACCATTCCGAGTATCAGATTTCTCTAAAACAGTGGTCCGATGCACTTAACTCTTTAATTTAGTTAGTCCCGTTTTAGGACGTTCTTTCTTTATGTTCATTTCTTCCTTTAACATTATTCTAATACATAACTGACATTATGTTGTAAATGTAAGGTTTGAAGCACTTATATCATACTACCGGTCAAGCAGTTGTAAAAACTGTATAGATTTACCTTTAGGTATAGGATATGCATGTGCGGCATGTGCCGGGTATTCAGTTACCGTAGGAAATGCATAGGTACACAGTCGTAACGGTAATTTGCAAGCCTTCTAAAGAGACTCTTAAAACGTTCTAGATTGTAGACAGTTATTGTCATCGATGCTGAAATTGATGGTTTCCCTTCTACTGTCTAATTTCCTGTTGTTTATAGTGATCTAAGGAACAACCCGAATGCGGGGAAGCCTACAAAAGATTATTGTACCTACTTATAATTTGAATTGTACCTAATTGTAACCATAGGTACTTATTGCTAGACCAGATTGAATTCAAAGCATACACCCAGAACCATAGTGCACGCTTTCCTATACTTTTGCTTAATTTGACCTTTATGGAAGGCACAGTGATTTAACCTCCCAACCCTCAGACGAAAAGCCTGTGGCACAGTAACTTTCGTAAAACAGGTTAGGAGGACATCTGTATGTACGGTTTGAAGACTTTAACTAATATAGAGCTTCGGGGTCTTAATCGGTAAAGTAAAGGTAGATGGAAACCACTGGTAAGGATTTTTACATGTGGAAATCCCCTTGCCGCTGAAGCCAGCAAGAGAGGTTATGTCACAATCAAATCGACTAAAACCGCCATCAGAGTGAGGTGTTTCTGGCATATCTCTCGCACCCCGGGTAACCCAGGGTCTCCAAAGACCCCTCGTGTGTGGGACTACAGTGTCCCTAACTCGCAGAAAAAAGAGTCTCGGCCTACTTTTGCTAGGGGGACAGGCGGCTCTACCAGTCACCACTTTTCTTTTTAGATCTGTTCTACTCAATTCTAGTACCACATCAGTATTCAAAGTGACACCTCTTTTCACCTTCAAAATCAAACAGGATATATTTTGTACGCAGCAGTAAATTAACACGAATGCACGACATTCGTCCAGCGCTATCAATTACAGATGTATCGCTAAACAAATACGCGTTAGTGTTATACGAATCTGTAAGCTACAATTGTTTGTGCAAACAGTTTGACTTGCGTTTTTGGACTGTGCCTCGTTGAGTTGAGGAGAATTGAGACAGTAGCTGGAATAAATTCAAATGGCACGAGGCACTTGGTTTGCTCAATTAAAAAATGGATACAGATTTTTTGATATTTATTAGTATTTTTGCAGGGCTTATTTTTAGCAAACAATTTACGATTTTTTGGTACAAAATTCACTACTGTAACCATACCAATAAACGCGACAAGCGCGCCTCCCCATTCCGGGGGCGAGTTGGGGACACCGTTTTCCCCCCTCTCGAAGAGGGCTAAACCGTAAGGGATGGCCCTGGGTCAGCCGGGGTGCGAGGGATTAGTCGACGACAACCTCACCTCCGGCCTAGCAGCACGACCCACAGTCAACGTGCGTTTTTAGTCGGTTCGAGTCCGACATAACCTCCCCTTCCGGCTCCGGCAGGGGGTACCCGAGGGGATTTCCGCACGAAAAAAAAAATACCATAAAAAATTATATCTCATGTCGAATTTTGTGTAGTGGATTTCGTTGCAGTAGTTAATAGGAGTCAAAAGGAGTTAGTCCAAAAGTCCATAAGTAAGACCATAGTTTTCTTTTGCTGTAATTATTTTTAGTAGTTTTAATCAATCATTCAAATCAAACTTATGCAAACCACCAAACTTCGGACCACTAATCGGTTAACGATTTAGCAGAATTCAATAGAAACGTCTCGTAGCGACGGATAAAATATGAAAAACATGCGTAAAAATCGCATAAACTCACAAACACTCCCATTGAGTAGAAAGTCAATCCTTAACAATACACATGATTTTTTAATTTAAACATTCTAAACTTTTTAGTCTACTAGTCAGTTTACGTCTTGAACTCGACTCTCCGAAGTGCTAAACGAGGCACCAAATATAAAAGGGCACAAGAGGGTTACATTACAATGAAGCCGATAATTTGTGCAGTCTGGACCCGCCGTTCATCTCATTAACACTCGAGAGCCGAGTGGTAACGTCTTTGAAATGGACATCGGCATTATACACTCTTTTTGACACGCTCTTCTAAGTAACATAACAAGAAGAACAACAGATACTGAACTATTAAATTAGAGAGACTATTCGATCTCCGAAAGGAGTCCGAACTTAAACTTAAAAGTTCTTTCAGCCTGACAGATCCAGGTCTGAGGTTGTGGACTGAATTTTCAGGCAATTTATACCTACCATGAAACACTTTTATCATGTGATTGGGACTCAAACGCAACCTGTACCTGCTGAAAAAATTCATGGTCATTTCAGTCATTTCATGGTACGTAAATGCCATATTCATGTATCAATCGAGCGAGCGAGCGTTGTGAAATCGTAGCCCTCCAGGATACCGTATTCTGTACCTATGAGATAAAACAAATTATAGGAGAACCCGGGGCGACTTAGAATATTTTTTTACAAATATTTGTAATAGAGCAGATCAGTAACACCCAAAGTGGAATTGTAAAAGAAATTAAATGATACTTAGTAATGCATAACTTGTGTAAGAACAAAATTAATGAAGTGTCAACTGTAGGTACCTTAACGTTATGAAATATAACCTTTACCATACTTAAAATATTAATATAAAATCACAATTATAAAGACAGTAGGTATGTAAGCAGTCGAAAACAGCTTACGTGACGTAAATATCTACATAGGTTTACAGATAAAATATACATATGTTTCAGCAAACATACCAGACCTAATGCGCACGTACAAAACCCCGGACAAAAGGACGGACAAACACGTTCACTGAACTTAGTTCGGCAATGTCATTAATATTCGTTCGAATCAATGAACTATTATCGATTATTTTTTAAATCATGTTCTTGTATATTATGAGCTATTACATACTCCTGTAGTTTTGTGCTCCCAGTGGCATTCAAAGCTTCCACAGGATCCAAAGCATTAGGATCTTCTTTGCAGTAGGAATTTTCTTTCTTGAATTTTCACTATATTCATAGTTCAAAGAGATCAAAAACTACACAACTTCACGGCTCCAGGAATTTCTTAACTTCGTAGGTGGTAGAGCCATCATTTTCCCATCATAAGCAAGGAGTTAAGCTAACGAAGGAATAATATAATAACTAGGGTTTAGGGGTAGGGATAAGATAATAATATAATAAAATCAATCGCATCAATTTCAGTCTCACGGCCACTTGTTCATGAACAACAGCGAAAACAGTAGTCATCTCATTAGAGGGTATACAAGCAGCCAAGACCTTGGGACCCAAGACTTTTTATCTGTTTCCTGATACACCTGCCAGTCAACAGACAAGGCTCTGGTATGCTCTTTCCTCTTGGGGAGAAGGTCACATTAAACCCACTCTAAATTTAAAAAGTGGACCCCGGAGTCCTAGGAAAAAACCTGGTACGCAACCATGATCATTGCGAAGATGATGTATAACGAGTATGTTGAATCCTATCTTTAGCAAAAGGGTGAATCTTCCTACATCCAGCCGAGTAGTGCTGGTAAAGCATCTGTCATCTACCACATATAATGGTTCATTATCAAAGCCTTAAACCAGTAGAGGGTAAACACACGTCACACAAATGTACATAGACACACAGATTATCAGTTTCAGAGACAAATTACACAAGTGCTTGGTGTAAACGGGCCGAAAGCGCTACACATATAAATATTATGTTTATATATTGATAGAGTTGAGCGTTTGTCAAACAGCGAAGTGTACGATGCCAATATTAACTCTAGTTATCGTCCGCGGGTGAACCCCTCTGAAGGTCACGGTCAAGGTCAAACCGTTTACATTTACACTGTCAATATTTTGATATGTTTTCTACGAGTTGAAATAAAATGTTTGGTGCGCAAACTGGGGCATGCAGTGGCATTTTAGGCTTTACTTCTCAATGTTTATGCCTAACCCTAAATTTGCATTTTAGAACCCTGGATCTGGTCTTCTATTCCTCCTTTTCATGGTTTAGCTTGAGTGGCCTCTAACCCTTAAAAGAAAGCCTACGTCAGAAGATTTAAGGTAGGCTTGGGCTTCGATGAGCTTGATGAGTCCCCATTTACACACTCACATTTACCCATCATGCCTGTCAAGAGGTTCACAACTTTTACACAACGACCAAGCATTATTTTATGGACTATGAGTTGACCGTCAGATAGATCACAAAGTAAGTTCATGCAATGCCAAGTACCTAAATATAAAGTTACTAATAGGTTCCATCCTGCACTTTTTCATGGGCTAAAAGTCCCTAAAACGTGCACGGCTAATAGTCTTATACTTTATTTGTTCTTTGTGTTCTTCTTCTTCATCAAAAAGTATGCAAACTGTTTGTTTGGCACAAATGTTATTACAGGATTACAGATGTTAACAATACTCTTTTATTCAGAGATTACAATACTTGATGGTACAGATTACAACAATATTTGAGCATAGTAGATAGTGTAATATGTAGTAGTAAGTAGAGAAGCGCATGTATTCTACCCAACAGTAATATAAATCCTCGAAGGGGTAGGGTGTATTAACACCCACGTTTCACCAAGGGCCCGGGAAGTCCGCGCAGAGCGAATGCGAACCGGACGTCGGAGGTCGCAGAGCGACCTCCGTGCTCCATGAGCGCTGGCCTGGGGGTGACCGGTGGAGCCGCCTGTCACCCAAGTAGAAGCAGGCCGTGGTGGCGGCGCAAAATGCGCCTCCCCGTAACCGGGGCTAGATGGGGACACTGTGGTCCCCACAACCCAAAGGGGGCCATCTCGAAAGAGATGGTCCTGGGTCTGCCGTGGTGCGAGAGATATGCTTTTGGCAATCTCACCTCCGGCAACCAAGTACCCAAGACGGCGTGCGTTTTAGTCGGTTCGAGTCCGATATAACCAACTCCACCGGCTCCGTGGGGGTGGTATCGTTTCACCAACTATGATTTACGGTCCCACGGGGCGAGCCTGTTGCCGTCTAGCGGGCACTTTGTCTTCGACTGTATGTTTACTGTCGGATGGAGAACAGCCCTATCCCTTAGCCGCCTTTTACGTCTCCCACGTATTCCTCGAATCATAATCACAAAGTTTGACACTACTAGATAATACACAGTAACGGAGAGCTACATATGCCAGGAGTGACACTAACGTGTTGCTGATCAAGATTTACCTACTTCCTCCTAAGAACTTCTAGACAAACTACCTATTAACAGAAACACAATATGCAAGAGCTATTATTCTAAATTCAAACAGAATCCTCTTCGAAATTTCGACGCTATATTTGCTCTGTCTACGGGGTTCTGTTGCCCAGAGAATTACAGCTACGAACCTGTCAAATTTACTTATGGCAACAGTATAGTCATAACAAGTTAAGATCTTCTTTTCTAATTTCAACGTGCAAGACCCCTTCGGGAGCTACTTCACTGGGACTAACGGTTAGGTGGTCCTGTTATTGTAGCAAATAGCTCTAAAAGCTTGGATCACCAGGTTTTTCTGACAGTTTCTTGGCAATTTGCCATGCGCGCTGCAAATACTGCTTTTGGTCCGTGGCCTCACGGTTGACGGTTATTAATTTAAATATTACACTGCATTATATTGAAGTACATGACAATTTGAAAAAAAAATATAGATATTTGTCAAAGTTTAAAATAATTCTAACAAAAGCTACAAAATATGAATGAAATACCTTTGGCGCCATTTTGTACGAGTATATATACTTAAAGTAGTCTACCTAAAACTCTCTAAGTCTTCAGAAAACGAGGCAAAGACAACAAAATTTAAATCCTAATATGCCTAATCGACATTATCACTACGTATATTTAATTTATCAAGGCAAACTCCTTGGATTACATTGGCTGTGTTACCAAATATTTTCCGTGCAAGCGTGGTGTGTGCCGTGTACATATTGTGAGTGTGTTGTTGTGTGTGTACATATTTAGCTGGGGCCAATACGCCCCTTGGCCTTATGCCGGTGAAAACTGTGTTTGTAGCTTTTAAGTAATCGTTTTAATGCGTTGGTGTCGACAAAAATTTGGGAACAAGGTCGCATTGACGAATTTCATTCACAAGTTGGAAAAGTCAACATTCAGGAAGGTATTTGAAGTCCTTTTACAGAAGGAATACTCTGTCAACTGAGTTAGTTATCTGAAATTCTTGCCTATACTTAGCCGTCATAGGGCTTCATTCTCGAGCGATTGCTTTTACACGCCCAAAACTCCTTAGTAACTCCTCTGGTGAAGCGAGTATTGACAAGCCATAGTAACCAGAACCAGGTAGACCCTGTGCTTTCAAACGTAACGTAAATGTATGAAAAGCCTAACAGAAAAGGGAAACTGCGTAAGGCAGAATCAAAGCAAAATCTTATCTACGTATTTATTCTGTTCTGCGATCGTTTTTTAATCCATTTGGGAGACACATTTGGGAGTAGGGGTTACAGAGGCCTATGGATATGTGCAACACTAGATGCCTCACACTCCTGCTTTTGACCTTTCTTGAAGAATACCATATCGTAGTAGCTAGGACAACTATAGCGGGAGAGATCATTCCAAAGCTTGAGCGTACTCGAAATGAAGTTTAGTTTCTTTTATACCTTTACTTTGCATTGATTGCTTTGATTAGGCCTTCCGCCGTGTGCCATATTTCTCTCTTACCTTTACTGTCTAACTAAACACTTTCAATGACAGCTTCTCTAGCGTGGCGGTAGTGAACGCGACTGCTACGCAGGAGGCGCGGGTTCGATCCCCGCTCAGTGCAAATTTTTGTATGCATGAATATGGCTGTTTGCATTAGTCTAGGTGTTTCTATGTATAATATACCTATGCATGTATTTACAAAAAAAAGTATATAAGTATGTTTATCCGCATTCTAGATTCCATAACACAAGCGCTATAAAAGCTTCCCACAGGTCTAGATAGCGTTGTGTAGAATGTTGTGGAATATTTATTATTTATTATTTTAATGGTTTGTCTTGTATGGCAAAACAGTCAAATTTCTTATCAGTAATGTCTATCTAAGTAGGTATGTATGCTGGGCAATAATTTTTTATACCTATCTATAGAGTATATGAGGCTCTCTCTATAAGTCACTACACCTACTAATTGAAGGACGAGATTCTGATATCGATTTTCCTCCCGGTTTCAGGTCAGATGGCAGTCACATAAAGGGCGAGATGTTGATGATCGCAAACAATATATTATACTGTGGGTGTGTCTGCATATATAAATAAATTCCTTACACATTATTGTACCACAATAAATATATTAACGTGAGTTTACTGTATTATGTAGAAGAGTCGCTGAAGACAATAAACTGTAACAAGATAAATAAAATGATAACACTGTAAAAATAAATTGCCGTAATTGTATTTGTCGTTAAACAAATATATTTTCTTAAATACCCACTAAATATTTAAGTTTTTACGCGAACACTGCGTATACGCATAAATACCTATAGTCTGCAATAGAGTTTTTTGTGAAAACAAACAGTTTTTACATTTCTCATTATTGCATTATACAAATGGTATTACACATGTCCATAGGGCACGCTAATCACCTTCCAACAGGTGGGCCGTGTGTTTATCTGCCACCTAAGTGATATAAAATAATCGGAAAACCATCTCTAAACTCTTAAGTATATGTCTGTCTTGTCTTATATCTGGATCGCAGATTTTTAACCAGATATGCTTCCAGACTTACAGGAAAGCTCGATAATATTTTGCCTGACTCGCGACTCGAACTTGGGACCTCAGGTACAGTAGAATGTTGATATCCCCGAAAGGATAGTAATTGTTTTTTACGCATATTTAACCTAACATGACTCTCCAGGCTCCATTTTGATACTTAAAAAATCTTAAAATAGAAAAGTCTATGAAAGTTTCGTGGCCAGCAATCGAGGCTGAGACAGTAACTTTTCATTCACGGTAACTTTCGATAAAGTTTCTTAAGTACATCACCTACATATATACATATATATACCTACTATCAATATTGACACCAGACCAGTAGGTAAAACGGTAACTAATAAAAATTCAAGGTAGGTAGGTACCACCCAACCGATATATTTGTTTTTAAACGTAACGCCTTCGAACTTCTCACCTAACGAAATCGCGGTGACCTTAACCAAACATGAAGAACAAACACACAAAAAAATACGCAAATAAAATATCCCCCGTGGCCTCATTAATATTCTAGAAATAAAGGTCTTTGTGAAACAGGTCTCCAGAAAACACACTCTTGCGCAGCGACGCGGCGCGCGCCGGCGCTCTGCAAACAATATGGCCGCGATAAACCGACGCCATCTTGCTTTTATCGAGGTTACACACACTGGAAATTTAAAATTATTATTTTATTACTTAATAGTTTTAAACTTGCTTCGTTTTATGGAGGCTACAAGTTTTATAAAGGGTAATAATGTTTTAGTACCTCTAAACAGGGTCGTTCAGGGAAATATAAAGTTTAATGCCTAGACTTGCAAGACCATAGTTTTGTGTTAGCCCAGTATATTACCTACTGTAATTTCGAAACTAACAATCAAACTTTATACCCAGGTCATCAGTGTAGCGTTATTCTCGATTGCATCCAGACTTTCAGAGCCCGAGGTCTGATTACTTCATATCTTCGTTTTAAAGCGCACGTAAATGAAATATGGAACAGAGATAGATCACAATATTATGCTCTGGAATAGCACCTGGGGTACTTGGGGCTATTTCTTAAGTCGGGGAAACAGAATCAGTATTTTACGTAAGAGGGACCTCAGGCAATAGCTAGTACAAAATAGGTATTGCTGGGTTGGCACTTGAAGAAAATAATTTAGGTATCATAAAATAAATAATATAAAATACACCTATTTCTAGGTATAATAAAATAAATTAAATTAAATACACTTAATTAGTTATAACAAACAACACATATTCTTCGCATTCGCGTACCTCCATGAGATTCATAGTAAGCGACCTTCTTTGCTTTGCTTGTTCAACAGCTCTCTCCGAATCTAGTTCCACTGTTAATACCTGCAGAATTTCAGAACTACTTCGCCACATGAAGAACCAGTAAGCTGTCAAACCTGATGTAGTTTCCTTCGAAGCTTGCAAGGCAGTGGGCACCTGTGATATGGTCATCCTTACAAAACATTGGTTCGTACCAATGTTTGCCCCAAGCAAGTAAATTGACATAAGACTTACCAACATCTAAATCTTCTGAAAGAACGCATCAAGAGTGCATTATGCGTCAGTTTTGCAACACAAACAGGTAGAATTAACATTCGACGAGATAAAACTGTTGTGTTTAGTAGAAAAACAGGCTAATCCCGGCGTGGGGTGAGACAGAGAACAAATTTGCTGTGCCAACAATCAACAGCACCTAACATCGGTACGTATGAATAAGGGTGGGTTCACACGTTGCGTAGCGTACTTCCGCTACGAAAGCGATGGTACGATTCATACCGGCGGCGGCGTAACTAGACTAAAATGTTAATCTGTTCAAGTCTTAATTAGCTACGTGGTGGTAAGGGGTTACCACGTCTTCCGAGGAGGGCCAGACCGTAAGGAATGGCCCTGGGTCAGCCGGGGTGCGAGGGATCCATGCTTCCCCTTCCGGCTCCGGCGGGGGAGGTATCCATGGGGAATTCCGCACAAAAAAAAACGACGGCTTACGAATTACAACACTACATTTTTATACCACTTAGGTAGCACACAAGCACTCGACCCACTTAAAGGAAGTGATTACCTCGGCCTATGATCATGTCATGACAATTCATTTTTATTTTACCGATAATAACTTGAACAAAACTAGAACAAAGAATCACCCACAAATAACAAGATCTTTAAGCCATCATCGCGGTGTAAACTCATTGTTATTTATGACTATTCGAGACCGAAATCGCACCCGAAACGTTGGCAAAAGTAAGTCAAAATTCTTTCAAAATCAAATCAAAGACGATACTTGAACACAGGGCCTTCTCCTGGTCCTTTACGGAGGGAATACTCTAACATCTGAACTTCTTGGATATTCGAAATTCTCTTGTTCATTTGTCTTGAGACGGCAGAAGATCACTAAGGCAGACTTTCACCGCAATGTATGGACACACCCTAACATAGAGTCACCGCTTACACTGCAAATATTTCAACAAAGATACAGGGGGCGCTCAACTCCAACTGTAACTATTCTGTGCACACACGGCTTATACAGGCCACTACCTCATGCTAATATACTGTTGTGATAGAGATAATGGTGGAAATTACTTTTAAGATACAGTTTTACTTGGTTAGCTTATGTTTTTTACTACTAAATTGGCGTAACGCTTTACTTTTGGTTATGGTACGCCAATATAACTTCATTCAGTCTAATCAACCGCACTTGACAATGATAAGCGTAGTAGGTACCGATTTTTTTTACCCATTTCACGGAACCGGGGGAAATTCGATTTTTGAAAAATCAAATAAAAAATCAACATTTAAAAATAGCTTGCCGTTAGGTTATGGGCTCATATCGCACTAAATTCAGCTTTTCTTAAACGAATGAAATGTATTGATATTACTATAATAATAATATATAAGACATATAATAGCACAGCAAGAACTAATCATTCTAAACCCACTAAATCTACTCGAGTAGATACCTCTATTTTATTTTTAACACTATCTGTAAGTTACAATAAAGTAAAGGAAAAAAATCTAATACATAAAATTCTCGTGTCGCGGTGTTAGTAGATAAACTCCTCACTCCTCCGAAACGGCTTGACCAGTTCTCATGAACATTTTGTGTGCCTATTTGGTAGGTCTGAGAATCCCTATCCCTAAATGTTAAAGGTAGTACCCCTTAAATATAAATGGCAACACAACAACCTTTGCCAGGTCAGCTAGTCTTTAAATATATTAAATATTGACTGTCATCTAATGACTTCTACTCTATCCAGAATCTGTTGTACACCGAACAATTGGATTATAAGTCCAGGATAGCCTAGTTGAAAAAAATTCTAATTTTCTGTACAGTTTTTTTATAGCTGCTACTAAGTATTATGTTTACATTTTTGAGTAACTAACAAATAAATTATTACCTACTTAACGCTATTACAAGTATTGCAACACTTGCAACATATTTACACATAAAGACAAATGCCTACTGCTAAACGATAAGTCCAAGAAATGCTAATTTGTCCTCTCTTACACAATTTCCCACACCAATACACACTTACTTTGAAACATCCCAATGCGGGTAGGTGTAGGTACATACCATCGCACCCCATAGGGCCACGCATGCGCACAACAGACCGAAGATCGTAGTGTAATCGTGTCGAGCTTGGTTTTCAAATATTAGTGTTTGGCAAAGAAATCAAGCCGCGACCGGCGTTTGTCCGTCTGTTTGTCCGACACGACCCCAATCAACTCGGTTAACTCTCTACTATATTATACAATTGACTGTTTTCGTGTTTGGACAAAACATTTGAGGACGTACGAAAATATTTGATAGCTGTCAGTTTAATGAATGAAGGTATGATGCTATCATTTTTAAAAAAAAATATTAATGATACTGATTAGCACTGGCCAGTATACGGTAGCTTACAGAATAAACAAAGAAATGTAGTTATTGGTGCCAATTCAATTCTGTTGTGCATCTGAACATAATAAACAACTTTTCTCTATTATATAGGCAAGTACATAAATGTCAATTTTTTAACGTTTTTAAATTGAAAATTTCTACTAATTCAGGAATCAGTGTAGAGCTTTCGAGTGCTAAAAAAGGTCCGTAGAATCGATTCCCTTGCCTTCCTAACCTAAAATATGTGTGTGTAAGAAAAATATGTGAAAGTACATTCATCTGCATTCTAGAACCTATATTATGCTATGTCCCTATTGTCCATACCCTAAAATCACACAACAGAGTGTAGTTCAGATAGTTTTGTAACAACAGAATCGGCAATTAATTCTCAAGTCTACAACAGAACATTTAAAAATCGAACAACGTAATCCCAAAAATCCTATAATCCAAAGATCAAGAGAGAAAAGAAAACAATCAAATTACAGTAATTAAAAAAGTATTCGCGAGTCAATTTAATAAAATTCAAACAACGAACATGGAGGGCTTCTTCCGTCTTCCGGCCGGGGTTCGATTAATCCGTTTGGCGGCAAGTTAAAAATCGTTTAAACGCTACCTGGGCGAACCGACCAATTGAATTATTAATGCAGCCTCTACAAACGGCGCGAGTACATATTTACTCGTCGCGTAAATAGATGCGCACACACCCAACACGCGTTTTCTGCGCAGTATATCTAAAGATAGGAGAGAAAATTGTAATTGAAAGTTTATGTTTTTCGTTTGTTTGTGACATGAAAATTTTGTATATAAAACGATGTAACAATGGCTGTTAGCTAGGCATCATCACTGTAACTTACAGTGATGATGCCATTGATTTACTTATAGCATATCAATGATAAAGGGACTGTACAGGTAAATAGTTATCACCATAATAGTAAAGGAATCAAACAAGTAATACTGCTCACTTACTGTAACCTATGGATTTCCTACTAATTGTGATGGTTCCAAAAGTGTTACCTACAGTATGAATTCAGCATAAAACTACTTTAAGGTGGTATTTGGAAAGAGGATGATTGTTTCCCCAGTTGAGTCGTCTTTCCACACTGAGTACCGCATGCCTTCATCACTTAATATTAAAATAAGATGCTTAAAAAATACACAAATTATAATCATATTTCAGCATATACTGTGATCGCGTTCTTGTACACAATACGTACGTAAAAGGCTGTAGTTTTCCCGGTTGCGCGCGCTCTCTTCACATGTGTGTGTGAGCGCGTGGGTGTGTGCGTAGGGTTGGCCTTTTGCGACGTGGGGAGGGGGGAGGGGGAGGTAGGCAGGGAGGCCATGCCTTACTAGGAACCGTAGAGTCGCTCTCTCTCGTATTTGCCGACTTGTGCAATTAACAGGTCTTTATGAATATTCAACAAGAGTCGAGATGCGAGTTTTTATATTAATTGATGTGTAACTTACACGAAAACGGGCTTTTTAGGGGCCACTTTTGTGTATTTACGTACTGTGCGTTGGTTGTAACCACACTTTTGGTGGGAATTTTAAAATTTCGCGCGGTTTCTTAATGGGATTTACGAACCTTCAAGGCTCTTAACTGTTTATGAATTTCTTTTCTCGTGTTTTCTTTTTTTTCTGAGAATATTTTTTCCGATAAGTTTCTGAAATCGAGAGATTCTATTTTAGTATACCTTTACATAATGATTTCACATTTTTTATTAAATGACAAATTAACACACAATGATAAGTCTAAGAAGTAAGTATCCCTTCCCTACTGTAATGAAATATCATATATTGTATCATAATTAATTACCCGAGATCGCAAGCACTATCCAATAATCTACATAATACAATTAGTTGTAGTAGACAAGCATAAACCAACTAAATATAAGCCCAAAACGTCACCAACAAAACAAATTCATTCACATATTTTAAATAAACGCAAAGGGCTCGTTACCATAATCCATTTTTCCGATAAGAAAATGGTACATTATGTATGATTTGTACAACCGAATCCACATGGCGATGCTCTACGCATCTCGTGGAAAACTGCGTTAGAAAGAGACCACATTGTGTTTGAAGAGAAAGCAACAAACTGGGGATGAGTCCACCATCTCTAGAGCGAATACGACTTATTAACACTGCTTGCTAAACAACAATATTGTATTCTAACATAACGTGGTAAAGTTGAAAGTTCTTTGAGGTGGTTTCTGTGAGCATTGTGCGTGTATTAAGGCAGAAGAGTACGGACAACAAATATTGATTCGGTTGAGGGTGTGAGCGGGTGTGAGGGAGAGAGATCTCGGTAGGGGGGGTGGGGGGTAGGCGCACATAATTTGGACTAATTCCCTGAATGTTGACACAGGCTTGTCTGTTCGGGCTGCGGCCGATCAACTCGTCTTTTAAGCAACTTGAAAAGTTGTCAACTTATTGGGTTTGAGGACCTATATTTAATAGACTGTCTGGTTTAAAAAAAACAGACAATTGTATTGTGATCGATTTTCACTGTGGCAAATGAACATACGACTAGCTTAGACTTTTATGTATACCTACCTATCTACTTCTAGACTAGGCACTGATGTATGGTTCCTCCGGTCGTCAGACAATAGACACTTTTGTATATTGATAAGTCACGATAACAAAAACAGTAGGAGAAAAGGCCCTTCGTTCAAAAGAAGTAAATAGTAAAAGCTTTGGATACAATCAGACCTAATATACCTACACTCGACAAAGAAGATACGGTTGCACTTTATATACAACTGTACAGTCAGCACCAGAAAGATGTTGACGTACAAAGTACTCAAAATGATCTTAATTTCGTTTTTTTTACCCCTTCCAGTTGACTGATTGTTCTGATATTTGGTACCACACCACACCTTTAGTTCGGCCAATAATACCATATAAATTAATAAAACAGTTTAATTTGCTCTTCATACGAGAGTTTTAAGATCATTTTGAGACTTGACTGTACATGAAAAAGTGCGATCGTATCTCCTTTGTTCACTGTATCTAATGCACCCGTTTAGATATCAAGACCTATGAGTATGGTCCTCTTTCATATAGGAAGCAAATAAATACTAGAACTCTGGTTCTATTGAACTGATCTATCTACATTATTTACTTTGTATGTTAAGGTAAAGTACGAATTTTCCATGTTGTATTTAACCAAAAGTATCTTCAATTCACATCAATCACACCCAACATACCGAATATCGTTATCCAGTGTTGACTTCAGGATCAAAAATCATAATGGTAGGTACTTTTAAGTTTTCCAGGAGCTGTCAGCAGCGATTGGATTCTATTGAAATTGGATGTTACTGAAATATTATCCTACCTTTATAGCCGCGAACGGATAGTCGGAAATTAATTTCTTCGCCATCCGAACACCAATCCCTGCTTGCCTCCAAAGCTTGACCTGCCCATAAACGCTCGGGTTCCGCTTCTGTAATCCTGCTTGGTTTTTCTTTTTCATCCAAGCGTTAATCCCAGCTGCATTCGAAGCTTTTCTACTTGGAGTCTGGGGTCCGCTTTACCAATCTAACTGTGAATTTGGCTGAACTTAGATATTTTCTGTGAAGCGACTGCTACCCGACCTCCACAACCCAAAGACGATATCGTAGCATTGCAGTTAGACCAGTTGTTGGAGTTCTTAGGGCTCCAACTAGCCGTAACGACTGCCATTCATGTTCATATGGCAACCGGGACTGACGGCTGAACCTGTGCCTCGTGCGTAGCGGCCACATTCACTACCGCTATGCTACAGAGGCTGTCAGTTCTGCTTGGTTTATTTTAGCTTTTACTGGCAGTAGGTGTGCTCTGTAAGTGAGGTACCTTAACGATCCACCCAACATAATGTATCAGTGGCGAAAGGTGAAAATTTTGAGAAGGGAAGCTGATGGACTTATTTTTTACAGCGATATAGTTTGTGCCGCGTTATGCGATAAATTGGATTGGTCTCTACCAACTCTACAAAGGCAAGCCAGCCAGAAACGAGTTATAGACCCTTTTCCACTGCAATCTATATACTAAAAAAGTAGATCTTTATAGTCCATGCACATAATTGTCAAAATATTTGCTTCGAAAATCTTGGTGCACCCAGCAAATAATCATCTTATTATTACCCTATCTATTAATAACGCACTAAACACGGCAATTGGTATCTGTATACATATATACATGTATACATATACAATATACACCGAGCAAACACCCCGGCATCCGCTACAGCGCTTATCTCACTAAACAAACTTGCTCGCTGTATCTCAGAATATTTCCATACAACGACTCACGCAACAATTTCTAAGAAAACGATAAGTTGGAAAAAAATGTTGGGAACTTACCTATGCCATATGCACAAGTCGTTTTGACACACCTGGATAAGAAGAAGAAAAAAGAACGAAAGAAGATCTCATTATTTAAAAATACAACGCACGTAACAATACAATTTATAGCTAGGTAATAATAGATACAATTAGTGGCACAGAACTAAGAAAAGAAATACAACAATGAGTAGGCTATACTTTTTTTTTACACCACTTAGTTGGCAGACAAGCACACGGCCCACCTGATGGAAAGTGGTTACCGTGGCCTTTGAACGTATGCAACCCCAGGGGCGTTACACATGCTGCCTACCCTGAAGAAACCTTCTAATGCCTTTCTTGAAGAACCCCATATTGTAGTCACTTGGGAAAACCACGGCAGGGAGTTTGAGCGTGTGTGGGATGAAGTTTATTTCATACATACTTATAGCAAAAAATATATAAATCGAATATCTTTTTTCAAAACAAAACTATATATTGTCTGTCTGGCCATATTGCTTCCGCCGGGCCCGGTAGAAGGGACAGAGCCAAGAAATGCACTCGTGCGCTATGGAAAGAAGTATCTTCTTTCCTTAATTTGGTTTGGTTCTCTCATGATAGCAATTTCAGTCGTCTGAACCCCCAATCCCAAAAAGAAAACCTGCGCCCGCTGGGGTACCGGATTGCACGGGACAACCACATCTCCAAGCAGGTACAAACAGCGTCAAAAATATCTTGACGAAAAAGTTTCAAAATTATTCGAATACATCGGGAAAAATGAAATGCTCAAGTGGGACTTGAACCCACGACCTTTCCCTTACAGGGGAATGCTCTTCCAACTGAGCTATTCTTAAAATTCTCATATTAAGAGCAAACCAAACTGTTTCATTGATTTAAATGGTATTGTTGTCCGAACCAAAGATGTGTACCGAATATCAGCACAATCAGTCAACTAGAAGGCGGTAAATAACAGAAATTAAGATCATTTTGAGCAGTTTGTTCGTCAAAATCTTTCTGATGCTGATTTAGATACCGAAGATCTTAGGACCTATATATAGGACCACATTTACCATATTTTATTCACAAATAGCGTAAAGATTTAAGATACTTTAGTAAAAAATAATTATACTAGACCGTAACAACATAATCTCCATTTTATGAAGAATCTAATAATAATAACAATCGCTTCTCGATAAACCGTCACTCAATAAAAGTCGTATAAGTGATGTGGTGCATAAAATCGCTTGTTCAGCCCCCCGGCGCCGCTCCCTAAACTCGGGATCATCCGCGATCTTACCCGATATTAGCACCTCGGGCAATGAGGGCCCATAAATAAAAAATACTTATTACAAATCTAGGGTGGATCCGTATACAAATATGTGATTTTTTTTCCGTGATTTGAGGGGACGTAGAATACATAACCCATATAATATAATATATATGTATCTACTCTTATTCTCAACTTTAAAAATCTGTTGTACTAAAACGAATTATGTACCTACATAATAATTTTCTGCAAGGGTTGTCTTGATTGCAAAAGCTTGCAACGCAAATAGAAAACATAGAAAGAACTTACACGTTACAATATTTTGAAATCAGAAAAAAATCTGTTCTAGATACTAAAACGAACGAAAAAAAATCTGCAAGGCACAAACCCATGCAGATTTTTTTTCCTTCGTTTTAGTATCTAGATCAGATTTATAAAATGATTTTTTTTATGAATAACTTTTATTTTTTATATCACAGAACACAATGTTGAATACTGTTTAACTTTGGATTCTGCAATCTTAAAAAGTTTTTAATTTTCCACGGACTGACATTCCAGCAGAGATCGGCCAATTCTTATTACCTCCCAATCCTTAGAAGAAAGCCTGCAACAGACCTTCGTCTAGCAGGCGCATCGACTTGCAGTCTTGCAGATAAGATTAACTTGATCCTCAAAAATATTCTTAAGTGCCTTTTATATACCTAGCTCTTTTAATTAATTAACCTACCTACCAGTTGTTACTCCTAAAGCAAACTATAATGAGAATTTATAAGTACATACTACTAGAAAGCTTTGAATGATGGCCTAAATCAGATAATACATACCTGAAATGCACCAAATAACCTCTACACAGAATTGAACATTGCAGAATTTAGGCCAAAACACGAACAAAAAAATCATATAAATCCATTCGACGTCACATGCAATTCATAGGTATATTATTCACTAGATAGGTTGAGTTTTGTTATTTGCTATTCTTCTAGAGTTGGGAAGGTTAGATGGCAGATGACAGTCGCCTCCGTAAACGTTAAGACAAAATCATTTCTTTTTACTTTTACCCCAGACTATTGTTCCCTTCACGTACTTAAATCAGTCATGATTGATCAAATCTGTTAATGTCAGTGTGTGTTGTGATAGCCAATCAACGACTTGTTTGGCGTAGCTGTAGAGCATTCAACTGCTAAGTCAGAGGTTGCTGGTTCGATTCCCACTCAGTGCATGTATTTAGGTACATGTATGAGATTGTATATTCACGAAATGCGGCTATAAATTATGTTTATCCACATTTTAGAACCTACAATACTAGCTAGTTAAGCTACGCTTACTTAGAGTCTAGAGAGCGAATACTTTGACTAAAGAGTTAACCAAAAATGGCTATGTGGTTAAACTCTACGCCGTGGAAGTAGGAGCAAGGGGAATTCCAGCTAAATCCCTGTATAACTTATTTAAAGACCTCGGATTGCCAAGAGCTTCAGTAAGCTCTTTACTCAAACGAATATCTAAAACGGCGTTGATAGGATCTTACCAAATTTGGATAGGTAGAGGGGGGAACACGACTGACGGTGGAGGTGAGCGCTGATGCATCACAAAGTGGCCACCCTAAACCTACACCTGGGTCGCAAGTCCCAGGCGCCGTCACAGTGTTCCTCTCTGTACCACGCCATGGACCCGGCGACCGCACGGTGAATCCATGGAATGCTAAGAACCGGATCTCTCCACAGTATTTATTATAATAAAACCTGACTGTTTTCGCCTTACCTCATTTTCAAAGGTTTATATGTCATGCTGTAAGGCGAAAGCGGTCAGGTTACATTATAATAACTACTGTGGAAAAAGTACAAGTCTTCTCAATATGTGTAACAATGAATTCCACCCAGTACCATCAATCAACAGTATAAATAGTATAGAATTTTAATCTGTTTATCTACATTCAAGAATCCAGGATACAAGCTAGCTAGCTCCACTAACTCTTAAACTCTCGCGTTTCATGATATACGTACACTGATTATAACGGGAATTAACGCGATGATGTATATACCTTTGATTTGCCTGACGTTTCGACCAGGTTACACTGGCCGTGGTCACAGGCTGACTGGCTCCATAGTGCTCGCCCGCCGTCTTCGAGTCCGTGAGGTAATAGGTTCTTTACCTACCCGCACATTCTCGATATTTTGTTTTCGCCATGTACCGTCACATACCACACTCACAGTGTCCCTATTCTGTACGCAAATTCCCGATATAATTGGTGTATACAAGCTATTTAAACTAGTCTTTAGCATTGCACAGAATATTCTAGAATATAATAAGTATTTCCATCTAGCAAAATAATATCTATGGCTCGTTCCACGACCCGATATCGACCTGCATTCGGGTTCGCGCTCTCCATCTGTATTTACTTTAATCTCTAGTTTGTTAGCAAACAGAAGCAGGCAAATCCCATATATCCGGTCTTGTTTCCCGTTTTCGATTCGTATCTATATCTTGCCGACTGTACGTGATGATAAGTAATTGGGTTTCTACTGTGTTTTATAAATCGCCGTGCATTTATGAGAACAATTATGAAACACAATCCTAGTTTTGGAACGAAGTTCCTTATCCTTATTTGGTGAACTTAATTTTGAGCAGAATTTGGCGTCAAAAAGCTGTAGTAGTGCTATTACAAATAACACACAATTTTGAATAAATACTTTGAATTTGAATTTGCGCGTTATAAAGACACTTTTTTTTATTTAGGCGTGAAAAAACATCTGATGAGGTTGTTTAGCCCTGAAGGCTCTTTTACTTAATGGTGACCGTCTTTTCTAAGGCCTTCAAGCAGCCGAAGTGAAGTCCTATTGAGTAGAAGAAGCGTACCACCTTGGTACCAAAATCATGGCAAGTGAAAATTTTTTTATGTATCCCTTTTTTAATATATCTATCAATTTTATAATACTATTATTTTACAAATCATCATTACTTATATGTAATGATCGTTCTGAGCGCGACTGTACAACACCCACTAAAACTTTAGCTGTATAAATTCACCATACAACTCAAAACCAAGTAAGCACCAACCACTTTTGGCCACAGCTTATCCTAAACTCAGATTACGTACCGAAAACTTTACAAATTATTGCGTTATTTGTTATTTTCACTAACAAATTAAGTCCACTTCCAATATTACCGTACCTAATTCATAATTAACGGTCGCGGACGCCGTGAGCGGGCGTTCAAAATGGCCGCGCGGGTCACGTGACCTCGCAATGCGTTTTTAATTGCAATCATTCCGTATTTTATGTTGTTTGCACACTTTCCGTGTGTTTGTACAAGCGAGGCCTTTATTTATGGCCGGTGGGAACGGCGGAGAATTAATACGCTGGTGTAATTCAGCTGACGGAGATCCAACACACAAGATTAGTGTGTATTAGAATATTGTTTCGATAGCAGTTTAGATTAAATTTGGAATATAATTTGATGATCTCATTAGTTGGACTATGGTACCTCTTGTTGTTAAGTAATCTATACATTTAGTAGATACAATTCTTATGGTTTCAATCTGCTTAGAAGTAAGTAGAGTTACTTCCTACTAAGTATAGTTATATATTCGCGTTTTAGCTTTTTGACAAATGTGCCGGCACGATTTTTGATTTATTGGGTACGAGTAGTCTCCATGTCACTAACGTTAACGTACGATCTTTTAAAAGTTGGACTTCTATTCCTAAGGTTGATATCACATCGAAAAAGTAATATTAGGTTAGTACACAATTTATTACAAAAAATTATATTCACACATACATACATACCTATTGCTACATCGTGTAGGTACCTAATTATTTTCTCGGTTGAAAAACAATTACCTCTTTCGACACGACACGGCAATACCGTGACGGTTGTGTGAGAATCACAAGACACTGCAAATTATATCGTGTGCCCTGCAACAAAAACGGTGACGAAATGAATTTCCCAAAATTCTAGGGCTAGCCAATTGTCAAACCCAGCATTTTTGTAAGCCATTAATTTCACGCCCAAACACTTGTACTATAATATAACTTCACTGAAAACTTCAGGCCACAAAGTAGGCGTCCCACAAGGCACCAAACTAAGTAGGTAAGTTGTTACATACTTAATCTACTTAGTGTACAACGAATAGTTACCGAGTGTTAAGTAGGTACCTACCAGTATTCGCATAATGTTTGCACATCGGCGGGCCCGCTTTACATAAATTGTAGATTCGGCGCTTAAAGCCTGCCACTTACTTAAGTTTCACAAATTAATGAAATCGCACAAAGGCAACTTGGGCAAAGTAATAAATTAGAATTGTCCGTTTGAATGTCTGGATCTTATTGCTGCTTTGTTGTTCGATAGCTTTAATAAGTTTGTTATTAAAGTAGCTACAGAAATGAGGATAACTTTGGCTGAATATAAAGTGAAGGGGTAGAGTAAAATTGCTTAATGAAATATGCTTAATTTCTTGACAAAAATGATTGGAAATGTTTATTGAACGACTCTACACGCGCTACGACACAATACGAAGCTACACAGTTCTTGCTATAAACATGTAGAAGCAAATTATTTATAATTCGACTGGGACTGTGATTGTGGAGCTCCAAAGCAGACAACGATGCATATAGCAGAAGAGTGTCCACTCCGTCATTTCCCTAGAGGAATGCGTGAGCTTCATGACCTCACACCGGCAGCAATAGACTGGCTTCACCAACTGGACGTTGACATATGAGGACTCGAGCAGGGGCCATACGAAATGATGATGATGATTTATAATTTTAGGTACTTCTATTTCGTATACCTACTTACTGAGCTAATCTACTAAGTTTAGAATAAAACAATATGTCACAAAACCAGGGTGAGCCGATAAGGATTTTAAATTTAAATTTTAAACAAAAATTCTTAATTCTTACCTTTGTCTTATTTCTTCAATATTTATCAAGTACTTTAAAAAAAAGTTAAAGGTAGTATCTATTCTTAAATTAATAACTACCTATTTTACGAATTTGTCTCTATAGCGAAGCAGTTATCATCATTTGAGAAACCTTACTCAAATGTACAGTAACATCGCAGAAACTATATCTCAAATACAAACAGTATTTTTGCAAGACACGAAAAAACTTTAATCCTCCACTCTGTTATTTATGACAAACTATCAATATATTTAAACGTTGAAGCATTCAATTATTCCGCGAGGCGTACGTTCAAACGGCGCCCCCAGACATGCATCGCTCTGATAAAGCGGGCCACGCAGCCTAAGTAAATATGGAAACTTGAACGCATCTGCTCGGGCGACCCCTACGTAATCTATCGAACCAAGTTCCTGTTACTGACTCACTATAATTCTTGATAGTCTAGTTACGTTTTGTTAGAAATATATTATGAAATTTTTGGATCGAAACGTCGGAAATAATGTAGACTAGCTGCAGCCACCACTGTTAGGCTTGAAGACTTAGAGTTTACCTATAGATTTTGGAATTATGGCTGGTGAAACAATTAAAAAGTTCGGAAATAGTGAAGATGCAATCCAGTTTTTTTTTTTTAATATAGAACACGTCAATTTGAATTTACCTCGCCTGATGTTAAGCAAAGGCAAAGTCTCGGAAAGAGGGTCACCATCGGAAACATGTACCATGTTAACAGTGGTGGCACTCAGCTTGACGGTCTCATTAGATGCCTTTTCACGCCCCGCTTAAAAGACCCGGGACTGTAGGAAGAAGGAAACACGTTAGCTAGCAGGGAGTTCCAGGTCTTAATGGTGCGACATAGGAATGAGTCATGAGATACAATCTTAGAATCTAGAATCCGTTAAAATTAGATTCATATCAATGTTTGTTTTGGTTTCTGTTTTGTGGCACATTCTATTTCTTTATATTATACCTATCCTATACGGTATATATATTTTTTTCCTTTTCATATTTATAATACCTATGTTAGTCGTAATTTATGTGTCTAACTTCTTGGTTTCCGAAGCAATAAATCATACACAAACGTCTGTCGTCGATGTGAAAAATCTACCAATACAGTCCAAACATTTTACCTCTACAGATTCTCATATTTCACCCTATGTATTCAAGAATAATGTTCAATTTAAGTTCGGTGCGTAAGTGGCCGCACGAAATTGGATATTTTTCGTCTCCCCACGCTACTCCGTCTGACCAATCCATGGATTATCTTTCTTGCACCAAACGGCGTGGGTAACCCCGTCGTCATAGCGGGAAATCTGACACAAGATGGCCGACCGACCTATTTCTTCTAGGTTATATTATTTATTTATATTAAATCTATTTAAATAGTTACTAAATTAAGACGTTCGTATTTTAAACTAAGTATACATACTTTTTTTTTCTTTTTACCTACGTCTTCAACACTAGCTCACGGCCTGGCTGGAATTTCGCGCCATTACCTAAATAACTTAGGTATTCCTCAGGTGAAAAAAAGTGGCCTTTCCAACGCCAAATCCTATGTGCACAGTGCATTGGAAGAGGCCTATGTCCAGCAGTGGACTGCGTTGGGCTAATTTATTGATGTCATAAATGATATACTTCAACCCGGTTACCGGTTACAATTTTGATTGGTCCTTAGTGACTTTCATTATTGTGTGTGTAGGTACTGGTAGCTACTACTGAATTTATTTGACTTTCGATACAAAAAATCTGTAGTAAACCCGTATTTAGAATAGTTGATCTAGACTTGGGACTTGTGCCTATTAATATTATATTATTGGGATATTATGTAGAAGTGTAGCTTCGATTAGCCACCTTCACTGATAGACGCTACTCATGGCTGGCTGGGATTATCTTATTAAAAAGGATTCTCGTTACCATTCCACGTAGATTTCCTTCTACGAATATTACAAGTTGTTGATGGTGGACCATCCGCCATTTTTGTTTATATATGTTTGGTTTAATTACTTAATCATATCGGTATAGTCTCACCAAGATCTTGGGAAGTTGACTTAGAT
This sequence comes from Eilema sororculum, assembly GCA_914829495.1. NCBI lineage: Eukaryota > Metazoa > Arthropoda > Insecta > Lepidoptera > Erebidae > Eilema > Eilema sororculum. The sequence goes on along the minus strand of OU618553.1, from coordinate 7,937,066 downwards.
CCTGTGAGGCAATAGACCAGCTTATTACCTGAGAGGCTGTGGCGTTTTCTCTCCAGATAAGTCGTCGAAATAGCTATTACTCCCGCAACAGTCAAAACAAACAACGCTGTAACGAAGACTATGTAGAGAAGCAGGCCCCAGATTGTAAAGTGCAAGTTTGGTATGGCCATTGGCGCTTGGATAAAGAAGAAAAAGGAGGTCATTGTGTTACTATGGCTTCCAAAATCATGTTGAATGCCCTATTAAAAGTAATAAAGCTCATGGTCAAATAACGAGCTAAAAAAGTTGGGCACACACTCGCGCGGGTTCTTGTCCACAATTTTATTTGCGGAAGCAATTTCGCGAAATGCCACAATTTATTTAAAAATTACGCCCTTGTTTGTGTGGGTAAATATTGACGTGTTTGGTTTATGATAATGGTAACACTGAGAGCGGGTAGAGACAGGTAGACTCGAGTTGCGGGCTAGCGACGATATTATTTACCAGTCCGCATTATTTAATATTTACTATACAAATGTAAAGTTTACAATTTAATATTTGTCAAGTATGCTGGTCTTTTGAAAGTTAGTATTTGCTCCTTACATGTGGTTTATAATCATAGGTAAATTTGGTGACTAAACATTCATAGTGAGATTGAGCCGTTGATTCATTTTTATATACATTTTACCAGCTGGTATACTTTATTTATTTAATACATACCTATCTACGTAAATATCTACGCTATAGGTAGATACTGTTGGTGATTTCTACGACAAGCAGAAAATTAAATCATTTTATATTATGGTGCAGTCAAGGAAGGTCTTCCTCTTGGGGTTGGGGCAAAGACGTCAGTAAGGCATGACGGCAAATGAAGAATAGGAGAGCGGATTTTGAAATATACCGGGAATGTACTTGCATGGTTTACTGTTCTTTAGGATGTGATGATCGTGATCTTTTTTAGGTAGGTAGGTAAATCAAATCTCCGATCAATTGAATATTCTACTGACAGAATATTCAGACAGTGTCTGGCAAAAAAAAAACACAAAAAACAATAATTTCGTACGGTTTCATTATTGATGTAGGTAGTCCTACATTTCACAACTAAGACGTATTGACTTTATCAGTAGGTATTCAAGTAAGCTTTATATCTCTGTAAAGAAACCTTTTTTACACGTCAACAGTACAATAACAGTAGCACATGGACATAATCAATTTACAAGTGTTGACTTATTACGGCGTCGGCACTAGGCTGCCAAACAAACTCCTCGATCGAACGCAAAGTCTAACTGCAAACAATATCATCGTACTATGTATTTGTACTGGAACAACAAATTTGTAGCTAGCTTTAAATGCAAGCCTAACACGCGGGCACACACTCACAATGTGTGCAGAGACAATATGTAGGAGACTCTACTACGATCTTAAGCAACGCGACAAAATGAATCTCCGTTTGCGACTGATACGGCCCAATTCAAACAGAGTCAGCGCCATTTTGTTTTGACAAGCGGCTATCTCGACGAGCGAGAGACACTCAAATATTAACCGTAAAAACATTGGTCTAAGAATCATATTCGAGTTGGAACTTCATGGTGTAGAAACATCGGAAATTAAGGGAGGACCAGACACGATTCTGTTTGCCGTCTAACGTGGTCCCAGGACGAAGTTACAAATATTTGACGTGTCAATTTTGTGAATGTTGACCGAGAATTGCGGTTAATATTCCCGACCCGAACAACCTGGCTGAGCGCGGCAACCCTTTAATTAAATGACTGAAATAGTCCAATTGTTAATAGACTTAATAAATATAAGTCAACTCAGTATGTATATTATTAATAGGTATTCTATTTAAATGGGTACCTACAACGGAGCACGGTTGCGATCAATTATTTCAATTCAATAAGTTGGGTAGACATCTACCTTAACCGGTCAGCTTTTGCCATTCAATGAAAGGGGTGGAACTGCCTTATGGTTCAGTTGGCTTAATTATAAGCAATAATAGTATATATATAGGCCTTTATTTACTGAGTACATCTTACAACAGCTCAGCATCAGCACCCCGTCCGTTCTTTCAGGACAAACTTGCCATAACTGGCTATTTTTATCACACTGGAAATTTACACCTACTACCATAAGCATAGACTCATCCGCCTATTCAAACAAATTCTAGCATAAGACTCGTAAGGTATCGTGAGGTATCTTGTTCTCTTGAAGAAATTTCTTACCTACAGGAAGAACACGATCCCTTCGATATCTACCTACACTCAGATTTAATTATAAGACCTGTAAGATTCAACCTAATGTAGCATAGGGTCTCTCTAAGGTCATCCTTCTTAAGTCCAAAAGTCTCAAAGTAAGTAGTTAAGTAGAGGTAATCTAAAGAACTTAACTTTATTGTAAAGCTATGTTATGTTTCGATTATGGAGTACCTAATATTATTAACGATTCAATAAACTCGTTGTTTTCCAATTCGCTTGCCATTAAACACGAGACTGAGCTGTATCGGGACGCGATGGAACAACAACAAACAATCGCGAATCGATGGTAAAGACAAAACATCGTTATAGCTTGTTAGGCCCGTATTGCTCGTTACCGCGCGGCTATTTATTTTGAAGTGGCAACATCGAAGAGTCTATAAACAAAAAAACACTTGGACGGCAACTGTTTTCATTGACAACAATGCGTCGGGCACTCACGGGTAGTGTTAAGAGCGCTGCTTGGAGTACGCACTTACTTTTCGCGACATAGGTATCCAAGGGGCACTCCGTACTGTATTTTCATTGTGTGCTTTTAATTTTGAGTGCGCGAACTAGCTCGGCTCTCCCGGGACGTATGTTTGCGAGGGTAATATTTGCTTCCTCTGTATAATTCAGCCCGCCGCCATATTTGCCAAAGAGCAATCATTTTAATATCGTCAGGCATCACATTAGGGCTGAGTGGATACTTACGTGGTTGGATGGATTAATTTTTAAAATTTATTTATATTTTTCTGGCAATGTTGGATGTTATGTAAACACATCAATGGAGATTGCCTCTACGAAGTAATCTTGTAAGTGGTTTCATAAGGTTAATTCACAAATAGATTGTATGAGTGATATCCTCAGCTACCCATCATTGCTACGTACTTACTTACATGTCTGCAAACAACTTTTTTTGGTGTGGACACCCCCAATACCTACCAACCGCCCACCACTGCGGACTCCACAAACCACTTAGACTTAGAGGGTAGATAACAATTAAAACAACATGGTATTTCTTGTCGAGAGATGTTTATAATCTTACAGACCACTACCTACCTAAACATCATCAGCATGTCCGATGAACACCATCGACCTTCAATAAGAGAAATAATTCTATTTTTTTTTTAAACTTAAGCCCGATGAGCCGAATTCTCTCCTCATCCTCCTAGCGCCTTCCCTTTACACCTAAAATTTGCACATTGGAGGCCGAGGTTGGTTCATTGTATCCGATTGCTGTCTTGTCAGTAGCGACTGCTGTCTAACCTCCCAAGTCTACGAGGAAAACCTTCAACCCGATGTTTACTTTCAAATAGCAAGATCTTCTCTGACACAGTTATTAGGTCACTGGCCCTCCTTCTCGTCATTAGCAGGTCATATAAGTAAGTGATCTTAGCACACATTTTCTACATTGCCCCTTAGCAACGAATAAGCCAGACAGTGGTCTGTTCTATTCAAAACCTTCACCACTGCATTGCAGGATTTTCCATACACTTCACACTTCAATAGTGAAACATATGGACAACCAGCAAGTAGTGGTGACCCCAAACGAAGTTTTTTTATATCATTTAGGTGGCAGACAAGCATTCTTGGACATGGGCAGCACCAGTGACGTCATGCTCACGGAAAAAGGGACAAATGAAATAAGGGACAGCTACTTTATTTTTATTTTTCAAAGAAAACGAAAAAAAAAGAAAGTACCTACTTCCTTTACACCAACAATTTTATACATTCGCAAATATACAAGGTAGGGTAAAATAAAATTGAAAAAATGAGAAAATGCTACGTGTAGCGCCATCTATTAATCGGAGCTAAAACCACAGCTTACCAGATTCTTTACAAATACACCATCTAGTGGACACTACAAGAACTCTTTAAGCCATAATTGTAGTACTTTAGCAGGAAGTTCGCATTACCCCACCAGGAGGATTTTCTCGAATGTGGTCATAAAATTATATAAGACAACAGGCCCAAATCACTGATGGAATTTATGAAATTTGTTACAGCGATAAGATTACACTTAGACTCTGCCCCTGGGCAAGGGTATAGGATTTTTATGTGCCTACCTACGGGAACACTTTGTCTTGAATTTATACTCTGTAGTCTATGGCCAATTTGGTGTGCTGTCTTTTAATCGTTTTCATTGTAATCGTCCGTAGAATGAGTAAAAAGGGCTCCATGCAAGAAAGAAATAACACATTTTTGTTAAAAACGTTTCTTTATTTGAAGTTCGTGAGATTTCCGTCAGACAAGTCATAAAATAAATATCTAGAGAGACATTATAGCCAGCAATGCTCCTCGTTTAACATAAAATAAAAAACTAAAAGACAAAACAAACTATTCAAAGCTCTCTACGTATACTGTCGAAACTGCATTTGACTAACAACTGCGCGACGAAATTCGTCATAATATGCATTTACGATACTTTACGTGTAAATACACGTAACGCTCTATTATGAACGGCGATAAAACTATTACTTATAATGCTTACAATATGACGTTATTGTTATATTATTGAGACAAGGATATTCGTGGGTATTTTGAACATTTTTAATTTTGAAAATACCCACGACGTATAAAAATAATTCAAAAAATGTTTACAGCAGCGCCCCCTAGTAGGTTTTCAGTGTTGTCACCGTAACACCTATCTAAGAACATGCACCAATCAAACCCAAACCAATAATTGAAAACTGCATCAAAATCGGACTAGTATTTTTGGAAAAAATTGGCAACATTGATTTGCATTAAAAATGCTTGCTGTAGCGCCCCCTGTTGAGTTGGCATTGTAACACCTATTTAAGAACATGCTCCAATTAAAGCCGATCCCAAAATTGAAACTGCATCGAAATTGGATGGGTAGTTTCGGAGAAAATGGCAACATGGATTGCCTCTCACCCCAAACGCATATACCGTCTCCGTTCCGTCGTGGGTAAAAATCTGAAGTTGTTCAAATGCAGTTACGACACTATACACAATGCGTATCGATTTATGAAACATCAATTATTGAGTATTCTTAAACAATAAGATTCTGTAATTACTTTTGTAATGTCTTAACAGGAAAGAAAATTACTTACAATAATTAATCCCTAGATGAGGTAAAAATGCCAACTTAATCTTACAAAATACTTTTAATAACTAATAATCAATTAGATTGTATTTCACGAGTGAAATTCCGCTAACTAAACTGCGTTCTGAGATTTTACGCAATGAAATTCACACGTAAAATAGTGTAACTGTCAATCATCAATGAAATCCAACCTTAGTAAAACTTAACCGTTAAATATTTGTGACGCAATAAACGTGAAATATTCAAGTCCCTTCAAATAAATCAGTATTAGTACATATTTTACATATTCGAAATGATCAAAAAATCAGATAGCATCATGAGATTGCGGTTGTTGAACCAGGTTCGATGTAAATGAAATTCACACACCTTATAACTGTTTTGAAAACTGGAGTTTATACACAGCATGTAAAATGATGTAGCCTCAGTTTTCCGAAATCGACTGAATCGCCAGTCACTGGTGCTAAAAACAACATGCATGGTTGTGTACTTTGGCCCTTAGACTGGGAATATTAAAATACTATCCTACACCTATTAAAAAAATGTCATGATAAAATCATACTTTTTAAAATTAAATGGCAAACACACATGGCCACTAATATATATTTTTTTGTAATAAAATCGTGCTTAATTGTGGCACATCATTATTTAAAACAGATTAATCAATGATAAATTACATGCGAACTATTTACAGCACAAGCATTAAGAATTTCAATCAAAACAAATCGTCACATTTTGATAAACGAAAGATTTAAAAGAAAAAAATGGTATTGCAAACATAGACTTACTGTAAATTTACATAATTAGTGATTAAAGCACTGTAGGATATATAGGTGATAATCGACTTGAGCATTTATTTGTAACAGAACATCGAGAATTCGCTGATTTTAAATTTGTCGAACCAAATATCGCTATGAACATTTTCATGATCTATCTAGTGAACGCTCTAGTGACTTGAGCATTTGCTCCTATCTAGTGAACGCTCTAGTGACTTGAGCGTTCGCTAGAAAGATCACTAGAGTCTACTCTAGTCGATACAAGTTTGCTGTCCTTTCGCGAGAATGCTCGCCGGAACGCTCTATAAAATGCTCGATAAAACGGTCTTGTTTATTTTCTGTAATGTAACACTCGTAAGAGTGCTCAGTAAAAGTAAATACTCAAGTCTATGGGCACCTTTAGGTTGTCATGATTTATATATTATATGATTTCACTCAACCATCAGCGGGAACTCTTCTATTTCTTCACACATGGAATTAAAGCCGGCTGCCCACTCCTCAGCTTCTTTTTCCTGAGAAAGAATATAAATATGTAATATTAGTGAAGCCGATTTAGGCGTGAATCATTCAGAAAAGGCATAAGTAAAGTAATATCCTTTCGTCGCCTTATGCCTAAGTCTTCCTGCCTCACTAGGACGCCCTGGACACGTGGCCAGTCACGTCCAAGCAGTTAGAATTGAAAATATTGAAATGTATGGCACCTCCCTCACTTGGCGTAGGGTTGGCCACCGCACATTTTTCAATACAAACTGCTTGGATATGTGGCTGGTGACGTGGCCATGGCGTCCTGCTGAGGCAGGGGACTGAGGGTAAGACATAAAGCAAAATTTTGTACTGAAGCAATCGCAGAGCAAAATCACGTCAATACAAACGATTTTACTTTACATACCGCTTTTTGACTCTATCCTTACATACTTTACGACATTCTTTAATGTCATAAAACCAAAATAGTATTAAATTTATTTACCTCTTTCTTGGACATTAGCTTCTTAGGTCTCTTCTTTTTAGCTTTCTTTTTTTCCTTCACATCCGGAATATCAAATGTTAAGTCTCCGAGGTCATCCTCAAAGCTTGACTGATCATTCTCCTGTGTTGTACCTTCTTCAGAGTCACCATCGGGCTGGCGGAATGTCACCTTCTTAGCTTTACCATAACTTTTACGGGTTGGCTGAAATGTAGGAGAGTAACAAATAATTTAAAAAATTGAGGATGAGTTAAGAGCGGAGCATGAATGGGGCAACCACTCTTACTACAGAAGGAATAATAAATAAGTAAGTATCCTACACAGTAGGTTTGACCCTACCATGGGTCTAGATAGCGATGCTTAACTGGCTTGTGTTATGGAATCCAGAATGCGGATAAACATACCCAACACACTTAGATACTTTTTTTTTGTAAATACATAATACATACTATACATAGAAACACCCAGACCAATGCAAATAGGCATATTCATGCATACAAATATTTGCACTGAGCGGGGATCGAACCCATGCCCCCTGCGTAGTAGTCGCTTTCACTACCACCGCGCCACAGATTGACAAATAACCTTTCGTCTAATGCGGTGACTGATGGTTGACTGAAGTATTGTTGTTTCAAACATCATTCAAACGTAATTCATGACTGATGGTATGAATGACACTTGCATGAGCGTGTTATGGACGCCTACTCTAGTACCTAATTTGACTAGTCAGTAGAATACCCAATACAGTAATCACAAAATTACATAGGGTAGAGAACTTTTTTTTATTAGTAAAATAGCAAAAGGTCCAGCTTTCCAATGATATCCCGGCAGCAGTGGCAGCTGATATACAAGTAGGAATTGTGTTTGTTATTCTAAGAAACCTAGCCAGCTACCACTTAAACTCAAATTACATGTCTCTAAACAATTTTCAGCAACAGCTACTGAGCTACTTCTAAGAAACCTGGTGTTACCCAGAAGGAATAGAGTTCAAAATGTTATACATAAATTCATTCTAAGCTGTTTCATTTACCTCTTATGAAAGGTATATTACATACATATACTCACGCAGGTAAATCCCCAAAGGGGTAGGCAGAGGAGTTTTAGCACCCACATTCCTCCAATTATAATTTTCGGTCCAACCTAATAAGGGGTGAGCCTATATTTTATTAATATAAAAGGACACAACAATTTGACTTCACCTCGCCTGATGGTAAGCTAAAGGCAAAGTCTCGGAAAGAGGGTCACCATCGTAAACATCTACCATGTTAACAATGGTGGCACTCAGCTTGATGGCCTCATTAGATGCCTGTTCACGCTTAAAGGACCCGGAATTGTAGGAAGAAGGAAACATGTGAGCTGGCAGTTCCAGGTCTTAATGGTACGGCATAGGGATGATTCAAGCAGGCACTTTTTCATGAGCTGTATCTTTACTGTCACATGGAGAACAGCCTATGTGTTACAGCCAGTCGCCTTCTACGAAATACACAGGAACAGACCGGGTAAGCCCTATTCTACTCCATTGGGAACCAGACCACATTCTTACAAAACTGTATTTTTTTAAAATAAATATTCCATAACATTCTACACAAATGCAATCTAGACCCATGGTAAACATAGTTGCTAGCTTGTGTTATGGAATCTAGAATGCAGATTTTATAAATAGTGAAAATATAATAATTACCTTTAAATGGTGAACTACATCAATATCTTCAAACAAATGGACTGACTGTGAATCATCTGCATACATATCTTCAATATTTGTGACATTGTTTTCTACATTCTCTGGAAATACAGGTGCATCTGCAGCTGATTTCAATTCCCCATACACTTTATTGACAGCCTCAGAACTGGTTGCTATCTTAGATTTTGCTGCAATAGGCAAGGCTGCTCTAGTTGGACCATTAATCTCTTGAAGTACTGGCCTTGTTCTAGGCCTTAAAGATCTGCCTCTAGTATTCATTTTTGTTTTGGCAGGAGATACATTTTCTTGATCTTCACTATCATTAAAACCAAAATAAGTACAATCCTTATTTTTCTCTTTACGAGGAGATTTTGCTGGTATTTCACATATGTTTTCATTATTCTTACGCTTCCTAGTTTTTCTATTCTCCTTGGAATTTTCTGTGTCATTTGATGTATCAATATTACTTGATACTTCTTCGGAAATTGGATTATTAGTTACTTTTTCAGCAGTTGTGGTAGACATGTTATTAAATTCAACTGCTGCTTTAGATGGTGAGACAGATCTCCCTCTTTTCTTTTTAGCTTGTCTCTCAGCCACTTCTTTTATAAATGATATAATGCTTGTCTGTTTTAATGCTGGAGGATCTGCAACTATCTGTGGTAATGATTCATTAGCTTCAGGCACCAGGTTTGTATAGACATGTTTCTTCCTACTAGAATCCTCAGTACAAATGAAAGAGCTCTCTACTGCTGGTGTCATGTTAGGCTTCACATATGCGTTGCTATGCCATTTGATCGGTAGACTGCCAAATTCTACTCTCCAAGGACTCGCTAAAGGATGCCTCACTGACATGTTCATACTACTACTTGCAACCGGTATATCATCAAAGAAACTAAGATCTTCTTGCAAATTGAGAGGGTCATTATTACAGACTCTTCCAGGGGTCTGTTTTGGGTCCACTGTTGGATTTGCTGTAGGGCTTTGAGCTCTAGGCGAATTTACAGGTGAATAATTTAGATCACTATGATGATCTAGACTTGGTTCTATATCTGCTGCTATATCTTCTATTCTTATTGAAGGGTAGTTCCCTCCATGTACTGATGATTTACCTGTATCATTCATAGATGCAACATGATTTCCTTTAGGATCTATATTGGTAGATTTTGTTACAATATTATTTTGTTCATTAGATTCAGCAATGTCATCACTAATTTCCTGTATTTGAGTGAGCTTATTAGCCCCAACATTTTTTGAACTTTGCACAGTTTTCTTCAAAGCTGATAAAGCTTTGGATATATTTTGATCATAAGTACTTTTGTATGATGAAGTGGTCTTAGGTTTAGGGGGCTTTGGTTTTTTGATTGTGGGTTTTTTGCGCTTCTTTTTTTGTGGTTGGGGTTCTTCAGTTGGATCAAATGTGAATTCATAAATATCAAGGTCTTTTTTTTCACTCTCCTGTGATTTCTTTTTGCCTCCTAGTACTTGGAAGGACAGACTTTTATCTGTTTGTGCCTTAGTATTACGAGGCCTATTGCTGTTTTTCTTTGTTACTACTACTTTGGGAGATGGTGATTTATCAACAATAATCTGTGATGTGTTAGCCTTTGGACTAAGTTTCTTAGGTGCTGGAGCTTTTGGTTGACTTTTATTAGATCTAGTAGACCTAGTGTTAGCATTATTGTTTGTATCTGGACTTATTGTAGCAGTTGATGGTACATCTTTTGTTGTGTTTCTTAGAGTTTTTACTGACAAAGTGGGTTTTGAAATTTGATTATCTTTCTTACCAGTACTATCAACCTTATCAACAATAGGTTTAACAGTATTTGGTTGTTTAGGTGTACTAGCATTGTTAGGTTGTAGCGGTATGACCTTGCTGGGACTAACAAAATGATCATCAAAACGAGATGGCAGTCTACATATCCTCCTGGGACGGTTAACAACTAAACTTGTTTCAAGTTTTGAAGGAGTTTTAAATGGCGATACTTCTAGTTCACTGCTTTTAACTGGAGTGTCTTTTTTACTAGAAGTATTCAAATTATTATAAGTAGGTTGTGGACTTTCAATTGTTATATTATTAGGTGTTGCAATTTTGGATACATTAGTAACAACATCTTTTTGTAATCGTTGTGGTACCCGTCTATTTCGTCGAGGAGGTTCATCACTTTTAACTGCAGATTTCTGCTTGGGTTGAACAGTAGATACTTTGTTTACTACTCGTTTGCTTTTTGTGGGGATTTCAACGGAAGTTTCATCAGACGCCGAGTTAGTCTTATCCGCTAAAGCTTTTCTGAACGGTTTCGTGTTATTTTTCAGTGGTTTTAACTTATTCTCAGTGTCCACATTCTCTTTCATGGCTTTCGAAGCTCGCGTTCTTATTCGAGGGGGCATGATGCTAAATGTTTACAAACACTGAAACATCGATTCACAACTCTCAAACACAGCAGTATTCACTTTATGGACAGAAGTTATTACATTTTCACTAATATACAGTCCCAGTAACATAATATTGTAATGTTTTAATATAACACGATTTACTTAAACTTTTTCGTTTTCGCTCGTTTTTCTGACACTTTCATTTGACATAATTGACATTTATATCCATCATAGACAAAAGACAAAAGAGAAAACTGTGATCACAGACTATTAATTAGGGATGCAACGGTATGCGATATACTCAACGAAATTTTGTATCGATAATCGACTATACGATACATTATCGTATGCCTCAGAGGTAGGTACTTATATATATGTACAGTGACGGAACCAGGGGGATCACAGGGATCATGAACCCCCCTGGGGCGGACTTTTGATTTTCCAAATCTAACTAATAAATTTAATAAAATAACACTACAAGATGATGAAGATGGTATTATAAAATGTTCATACTTACGAGTATTCATGTTTGGTTGCTCACCAAACTTAAATACTCGAAGGTATGAATTTTGTTGTAGGCAAAACGTTGACCGAGAGGACTTGCCTCAGCCCCTTCCACACCGGACACCCCACCAGCATGTGCAGACTTGAGTTCTCGCTCACATCACAGTGACTACTCAGATGTTGGCTCTTTACAGTCTTTACTGATCCAATACTCCCACTCTTAGTGATACTCGGTAATTGAGACGTTGTTATGTTGGGGCCTTGGATGTTGCCAAATAAATGTTGGTGTGCTTTACCAGTTAAGGGGCCCTGACACTAAACACAACAACACGAATTATCATTACTATTTTAGGGTGGTCAGGCCTTTAAAAAAAATCAAAGAATTTAATATATTAGTATTACTTACAGTTAAGTAAAACGATATGAATTTAAAATTTAATTAATCAAATAGATATTTTAAATAATCCTACTGCCTGCTATAATTATTAAATGTGAAAGTTTGTAAAGATATTTGGGAAGGCTACTTGCAATGAATCTCCAAATTCAATACTCTAAAGATTCGATATACGGTGTATCGATGCTCCGTCATTTATTATTCATCCCTATTTTTTTTTTAATTTACGATGGAGTGGCGAACATGGTTACATGTTCTTATAGCATTTTTCTCTTCCATGCTAGAATATTAAATCCCAAAAAATCTTTTCTTTCATCTCTTTTAATGAAATACAATTAAATAATTTTTTTTTCGACTGCAGAAGTAATTTTTCCTCGCACACATTTTTTTTTTTTTTTTTACTTACCTAGTGAAAAATAATAAAAAACAATGATTGAATATTTTTTTTAAACTCGCACTTTCTTTTATGTTCTCTCGGGGCCTTCGGCTCGGCTTTATTTCGCACGAGTTTGGGAGTCCCTGCCTCCATGATTGTGCGTGATACGTATTTATATTGTGTTGCATCGAATGGTAGCGCGTGTAGAGAATCTTTTATAAACATATATAAAGCCCGACCAATAAAATAAAAACCTTGTACCGGGGGCGCTATAAACGTCTATGAATATGACAACACCAAGTATAGTGATACACATGTGAAATGGCTAGTGTACAAATATCTTAGTTTATGAGACTGTTGTAGACATAAAGGAGACATACACAAGAGCATGGCATTTATATAATACTAGCTGTTGCGCGCGGCTCCGCCCGCGTGGATGTCAATTATCGATAAAAATAACGTACTTCCATACAAACTGTCATCCCCGTTTCTCTCCTTTTAACGCCCTTGTTCGCGATAAAAGGTACCGCCTATTTCCGTTCCCAAACTCCCAAAATCTCTATATTAAATTTCATCAAGATCGGTTCAGTGGTTTAGGCGTGAAAGCTTAACATACAGACAGACGAGAGTTGCTTTCGCATTTATAATATAAGTATGGATATACCGGGTGTAAGGGGAACGCTCCCGAAGCCGAAAACCCCTAGTAGTACTCCAGGTACATAGCACATTGGCATAAAAGTAAAATCGATTTGGACAACAAAAAAAATCATTTTTTTTTGCAGTATTTACTCTTTAACGTGTTAGTAAAACTAAATGAAACGGTGATTTCATAAAAACACCATTACAAAGAAGCACGCGCTTGGCGCTATTTGTATTTTTTTGTAGTGATGTTCTTTTTATGAAATTACGTTTCATTTAGCTTTACTAACGCGATGGAGAGTTAGTAATGCAAAATAAAAAATAAAACAAAAAAATAATCGAAAAAAAAAAATTGTCCAAATCGATTTTATTTTTATGCCAATGTGCTATGTACCTGGAGTACTACTAGGGGTTTTTGGCTTCGGGAGCGTTCCCCTTACACCCAGTATGTTTTAAAGTAGTCCGGTTAAAATAGAAAATAAACAATTTATTTTCATCTCATCACATTTATTAATCATCAAACTCGAAATCGAAATACCTAATTAGTTACAGTTGGTAAAATTAGAAAATTGGCCAATTTCCAATGCGCGTACTCTATGATGTACCTACCCGTCATGTTGACAACTATGTTCGTGATGTTATTTAGATCCTTCCGAATTTTTATCCGACAAATACTTACCTAGTTATATTGTTAGTTTTCGGCATTTATATAGCGCAATCAAATTCACAATAATTAATAAGCACAATTGACACCACATTGACAGATAATCATAATGACATCTCATAGATTGTTGCCATATGAAGAAATTAGTTCCAGTAGTTTTCCGCAATATGGCGAGGTATTTTATTTTATTGGTCGGCTCTGAACATAGACAATTATTTTAGCGGCAGGCAACCCTAAATTTGAATATGTCGTTGAATCGTTGATAATCAGCCGTTGTACTTTTGAATGAAACTTTCATATTTCTTGTTGTCCTAAAATTTTGCTCAAGGGTGCGTTGTTTTAAAAGTGAAAAGAAGAAAAGTTGTTAATATAATATTCCTTATTTCCCTTTTTAATATAGACCGAGAAAGGTAAATCACAGTAGCACAACAGGCAGGCATCGTTTCACGCTGTGCGCCCGTGAGATTTGTCCCAATTTTTTTGATTATTATTTTGGTGGCATTATGAATAAAGGATCATCAAAAAGTTTTTAAGAATATTTAAATAAATATTACCTCCTTACAGGCATAAGTATATGTCAGCTCTGACGGATATAAACGCCACATACGGGATTTAAAAAGGAAACATCGTCAGACGATTCCCTGATCATCCTGGTCAAGAAACTCAAGGATATGAGAGATTTGCTGAGGAAGTAGGAGTGGAGTGGCGTTATATTTGTAATAAAAAAACATCAACATGGTTGAGGCAGATGGGAAAGGGACGATAGATACAGTGCAAGTGGCCCTAAGGATTAGGCCTTTGATGCAGTTGGAGACGGACAGAGGATGTGATGAGTGTATCGATGTTGTACCCGGAGAGCATCAAGTTCAGATTAAGGATCTTGCTTTTACATACAATTTTGTATTCCCTCAACACATAACACAACAGGAATTTTATGATACTGCTGTGAAAGGGTTAATAGGGAAATTGTTCCAAGGTTTGTATCTGGTTAAATTTTTCTATAACATCGACGATTTCCTAGCAATAAAGCATCATTAAATAAATCCCAATAACATCCAAAGCTTGCAATTGATCTTGGAGCCTGTAGTCAGTTCTCCAGTAATTCATTATCTGGCATATGTCTTATTGGAACTAATTATATTCTAATAGTAATAAGTATTTAAATAAATATTTTAACAGGTTATAATGTGACAATACTGGCATATGGCCAGACTGGCTCTGGCAAGACATATACTATGGGCACCAACTACTCGGGATCAAATGGCGACTCCTCAAAGCTGGGTTAGTATAAGTTTTATTTACATAGTGAAGTAAATTAATTTTTAATGTTCTAAAATATAAATATTATTAATTCTTTGACTACATCCTATGTAACTTTGGTTTTTGTACAAGGAAGGAAAAATAAAAACTAAAAATAATACATGAATGATGAATTTTGTGCAAAGCACATCTTTTGGTCTCATGCGGTGCCCTCCATCATGATGGTTGAGGCTCACTAACCAATCATCGACTAAATCAAACTAATGACAGGTGCGCAATCATAATCATTGGTTGATGATGTAGATCCTTTAATTGGCTTCTTGGTTAGCCAGGTTTGTTGTGATCCTCATCCTATGGATTTACAGAAGATACTACTTTTTATTTTCTTGGATGAAGATCCAAATCTCACAAGAAAAACACTAACCATTATATTTTCTTCAGGTGTAATACCTCAAGCAGTGGCAGACATATTTGATTTCATAGAGGCGCATGAAGACAAGTTTATATTCAAAGTAAATGTGTCTTTTATGGAGCTGTACCAGGAGCAGTGTTACGACTTGCTGTCTGGCAAGGAGAGGGCACACAGTGTTATTGAGATTAGGGAGGATATCAATAAAGGTGTTGTTCTACCAGGTAAGATATGTGATTGGTCACACGCACCCAGCCATATGCCTGCGAATTGTTAGTGCCAATTGTTTTGTAAGTGCCGATTTAATGGTCTATTCAGAATAATAAAAATAAACAAATAGCAGCATTTCCCCATTGGCATAAATTCTAGATAGAGTTTACTTCCACGAAGAATTCTGCATAGAAATAACTCCCTAGTGCCAGGCTGAAAACTGATTAGCAACTATCTTATTGCACAAGCCCCATTGCTTGTAACCAACAACGAGATACATGAAAACCTCCAGGTGGACACAGTGAAGGAGGAAATCAAAATGTGTGCCCTAAAGTACCAGAAACGTTTGGAAAGCCACTCCAATGCGCTTGCTGCCGGGCTAACATGTCAGAGCTACACTAAAAGGCTAAAACGAAAGGTCATACTTGGGCTGCACATGGCAACCTAGCTGACCTGCACAGCCTAATGCGTGGATATATCTGCTGAGAGATACACTCTACATAATGTAACAAGCTACCAGCAAATCTGTTTATAGTCAAGAGACTGATCGCAGATAAAAACACAACAAAAAAAAAACTTATTGTATTAGTTGCTATGCACATACACCTATGAATATGATGGGTATTAGACAATGCAACTTCATACTTGAATCTTAATGTTGACTTTTTGGTTAAAAATTCCTAATGGTACCATAATAACAGCATTAAAAACATACCTATACAATTGCAGGTATCACAGAGCTTCCCGTATCATCTACAATGGAAACTATGATGGTACTGGAGCGAGGCTCGTCAGGCCGAGTGACTGGTTCTACAGCAATGAACCAGGCTTCCAGCAGAAGTCATGCTGTATTTACAATTGTTATAGCCAAAGAAAGCCGTACAGACAAGTAAGTATTACATTTACAACCTAGATATATCAAGTAATATTTATTTTTAATCACCTTTGGGCTTCCAAACCTCAAGATGAAAAAAGGGACCCTTCTAGGATCACTTTTTATTCGTCTGTCTGTGTGCCAAGATCTTTTCTCAGGAATGTGGGCAGACATCTACTGGGTACTTAGATCTGCAATTCAATGCCTTGAAGCTGTGAAAAATTTCTACTTCTATGTCAATTTCTTAAAAAGATACACAGATTGATTGTGTTTGAGTGAGTGCCCAATCCTGACCCACACTTGACCGACTTTCTTTAAAACATAAGTCTCTATTGTTACAGAAACTTGGCAACCACATCCAAATTCCACTTAGTAGATTTGGCTGGCTCTGAGCGTATCAAGAAGACAAAGGCTAGTGGGGAGCGGTTGAAAGAAGGTGTCAAGATTAACCAAGGGTTGTTGGCACTTGGCAACGTCATCTCAGCACTTGGCGACGGGACCAACAGAAGTTTCATTAGTTATAGAGATAGCAAACTTACGAGATTATTGCAAGGTACGTCATAACTTTAGTTTACATATTTGTCTAGGTTTCTCAGGTGATTTTCTTTTTTGCTAGGAAGAGGCATATCCATTTTGGCTACTGCTTAACTCTGGCTTATCTGGACAAGATTGTGAATTACAGTAAACAATATGGTATGTCGATATGTGACACGGGTTTTGGAGTTATAGGTCGTTTTATGGTGAAAGAAAAATATTCAGCTAAAAGCATGAATGCAGCCCCTATATCGGACCCTGTGGAACACCACAAGATGTCGTCCGTCATATGCCCCTTGTCCGACTCGGGTTGATCACAGCTCCGACAAATATACCCCGATAATGTCCTCTCTTTCGGTTCTCTATGGTATACCTTGGAAAAGAGAAGAACGCCAATACTCAGGCAGGCGTGTCGAAAATATTATTGAAGATGTTATGACTTTAGCCTCTCAGACATAGCTTTCTCTGGACTGTCCCACTGAATTTCGAAGTTCAAAATCACGACAAACGGTAGTTTGAAACTTCCTGATTAATAGATTAATAGTAAACATCACTACGTAAAGCAACAAGTAGCATACATTCGCTTTCACTAAATATTCGCAGAAACGTGTATCGCACTGTTCGCACATTCGACAATATGTGTATCGATGTGGCGAACTTTTGCACTAACCTGAATCGCATTCCCGAGCTTTTGAACTACGTTTCAACGCGATTTTGAACTTTGGAATTTAGAGGGACAGTCCTTTCTCTTCGACTATTTAATTTCATTTCTTATTAAAATATTTTTATAACTGTAAATACAAAAATATAAACCTAAGTTTCATTCTCTCTACAGACAGTCTTGGTGGAAATTCGCTCACTCTAATGGTAGCGTGTGTAAGCCCAGCTGATTACAACTTAGACGAAACAGTGTCGACGTTGCGTTACGCAGACCGCGCGCGCAGGATACGCAACAAACCCATCATCAACCAGGATGCTAAAGCTGCTGAGATTATCAGGTACTTATGTCACAGCTACTTCAGGATAATAAATACTCATAATGTTATCACATTGGGGTGGATAGAGGAAATACTACTTAGGCTACGCAGGAGGCGCGGGTTCGATCCCCGCTCAGTGCAAATATTTGTATGCATGAATATGAAGTATTTGCATTGGTCTGGTCGTGCCTCGGAGAGCATGTTAAACTGTCGGTCCCGGTTGCCATATGAACATGTATGGCAGTTGTTACAGGGGAATTGGGTGAAATGACCCCATATAGAAGGGCTGATCACTTGTCTGGTTAAACGGCATCCCCATTGGTAGTAATAGTAGTATTACCTACCTCACAAAACTTTGGTTCAAAATTTAAACCATTTGTATATTTTCTATTTCAAACATCCAGTTTATCTCTATCACTAAAAGAATGTAAGTAATGAAGACCTGAAAATACTAACTAAATAATGAATTTAAATAGCTTTTGACTACTCAACCATTCGGTTGAAGGGCGAACGGATGATCGACACATTAACTTGACTGTTTTTTTAAATTATTGTTTAGGTTGAACAATTTAGTCAACGAACTCCGATTGCAAGTGCTGGGCAAACTGCCGACCATTTCCGAAAACAAAAACGAACAACTCGAAGAAGAGTTGGAACATGAACGCGCCAAATACCAAGAATTGTTAAAAAAATATAAACAAGTGACTGAAAACTTAAGCAACATGGTGATACTAAACACTAATCTATGTGAAAAAGCCTTACTCGCCGAAGCCGCGAAAGATAAAATTGAGCGTAAATTGAACGAACTGACTGAACAGTGCAATCAGACTATTGAAAATTTGAACACAACTGATAGAGGATCAGATGATGAACTCCAAAAGACATCTGTAGTAGACTATTTGAGAGAAATAAAGACAAAATTAGAAGACTTACAGACTGTTAATATGAAGACTGATGAAGAAATGATTGATCATGAGATAAAACAGTCCTTTGTCAATGAAAATGATCTTGATAAGGGAAGTGATGATATGGTACTGAATGAAGATCAAGCTGTTTTGGAGGAAGAGAAGAGGACAATGGGACAGGTAGGGATTATCAATTTCTTGTGCTAACTAGATTATACTGTTTTTGAACCTTTCATGCAAGTATTTCATCAGCACTACATAGTTTAAAACAAAGTCGCGTCGCTGTCTGTCCGTCCCTATGTATGCTTATATCGTTAAAACTACGCAACGGATCTTAAAGCGGGTTTTTTTAAACAGATACAGTGATTCAAGAGGAAGGTTTATCAATTAGTCATAATTTGATAGAACGCGCGGGCGAGTGGATGTATCCTATACAATTTATATGTCAGTGTTAGTTCATATACAAAGCCTACTCAGATTTATCATGCGACTAGTTCACCGCAAGGTTTGTATACATGTCGTAGTTCACGAACCAACCGACGTTTTTATACAAATGAGAGATCCGGTTCTTAGCATTCCATGGATTCACCGTGCGGTCGCCGGGTCCATGGCGTGGTACAGAGAGGAACACTGTGACGGCGCCTGGGACTTGCGACCCAGGTGTAGGTTTAGGGTGGCCACCTTGTGATGCATCAGCGCTCACCTCCACCGTCAGTCGTGTTCCCCCCTCTACCTATCCAAATTTGGTAAGATCCTATCAACGCCGTTTTAGATATTCGTTTGAGTAAAGAGCTTACTGAAGCTCTTGGCAATCCGAGGTCTTTAAATAAGTTATACAGGGATTTAGCTAGAATTCCCCTTGCTCCTACTTCCACGGCGTAGAGTTTAACCACATAGCCATTTTTGGTTAACTCGTTGGTCAGGTCAAAGTATTTGTTTATTTTTATAGCGTGGTCTTTAGGTATGTTAGTTTCTCACGGTATTGTGAGTTCTACTAGTACTTGCAGTGCGTAATTGCAGTTTAGACAAAGCTATAAATGTACTAAGAATTACTACTCAATCAATTATTCCATTATACTGCACTGCTGGATAGAGGCCTCCTCAATGTTGGGAGGC
Source organism: Eilema sororculum (assembly GCA_914829495.1). Taxonomy (NCBI): domain Eukaryota; kingdom Metazoa; phylum Arthropoda; class Insecta; order Lepidoptera; family Erebidae; genus Eilema; species Eilema sororculum. The sequence continues at coordinate 7,917,130 of OU618553.1, read as the reverse complement.
TCTGGGCTACTGTTTCCACGCTGGCCAGACTGGTTTTTATTTCGAGATCTCCTTCACTCACAGTGATAATAATATCGTCTGCATTATTTTCGGTTAGTTCCCTCTTGAGACACCCTTCGGATAATTGGTTTTGGAGGATTGTACTGAACTACTAATAATATAATTGTACTTGTAGGTTGCTCTCAACCAAGAACTTCAAGAATTGAACCGCGCAATGGCGATCAAGGCCTCCGTAGTACAGGCCATACTCGCCAATAACAAGGATATGCTGGAGAGCCACAAGAACCTACAAGAGAATGAGGAGAAGATTGCACACCTGGAGAAGGAGCGAGATGAGTTATTGCAGCAGTTGAAGACTAAGGTTGGTTTTAGACACTTTTACAAAATTTCAATGTTTGTAGAGTGTATGTTTCTCGTTCATCATTTAATGATTGAAAGAATCTGGAATAGGACATAGGAAATAGCTGAGAAGGGATGTACATAGGCTGTAATTACTAAGGCCTATCTTGGAGGATAGGTTGGAGAGGCGACACGGTAGCCTCTCCTGCCAGCTGACGCAGGTGCTTACAAGACATGGCTGTTTCATTGAGCATTCCTGCATAGGCTGGAAGCTAATATCCAAAACCTACCACTATTAGGGTTGTTCTGTTGAGACACCACTTTACACATTGGTAGCTACTCCTGATTAATTTTGATCTACATTTAAAGCTGTGTAACTTGCCTTGGTCTTTCCTGAATTTCCTACTTTTACTGTTTCCACTGTCTCAAAGACAACCTAACTAAAATAAGACGATTTATGGTACATTCGACCAAACGCGAGTAAAGTTTATTCCTAGAATAAACAGGCAATATCACCCACTTATTGGCTGTTTATTCTAGGAATAAACTTTACTAGCGTTTGGTCGAACCGGCCCTTAATCGCAATATGTTATCCCCAGTCTAAAGACCCATCGCATGAAGAGCGTCGTACGAAGGTATCAAATCTAGAGGCGCAGATATCGGAACTGAAGAAGACATGCCAGCAACAAGCTCATATTATCAAGACGAAGGAGAAGAATGAGGCCAAGATTGCTGCTTTGAACGCTGAACTGCAAGCCATGAAAGCTACAAAGGTATGTTGTGGTATTTTGAAGGTGTTTGTGATATTAATGATGATAAAAATATGATTGTCTGTGTGAATATGATGATGAAAGTTTGGGTGATATTGTCATTAGCTATTGTCATTTACGGGCTACCATGAAACATCCAAAACTTAAACCCATACACAGCACTAATGAACGAAAAAGCGCTTAGCTACCATAAACGAGTCTCGGATTTCTTTCTCTACCGAAAGAAATCCGAAGTTACTTTAAGGTAACTAAGCGCTATTTCTTTCATTTGTACTGCGTGTGAGTTTAAGTCATGCCATCTTCGGGCGGATTAGCGAGATAAATACGTTTCATGATACTAATAGCACGAAACATCGGGCCACGTTTCATGGGCGGCCTGCTTATCTACTAGTACAACTCTTTGGAGTTAAATCACATTAATATAACTCTTTAGATACACATCATAGAACAAAATTTATTCTTAACTTTGTATATTAGGTAAAAATAATAAAACAAATGCGCGAAGAGAGCGAGAAATTCCGTAAATGGAAGGCGGACAACGAACGCGCTATGCTGCGCCTGCGCAATGAAGACCGCAAGCGAGCCAACGCCATGGCCAAGATGGAGTCTCTGCACGCCAAGCAACAGAATGTGCTCAAACGGAAGATGGAGGAGGCTGTGGCTGTCAATAAGAGACTCAAGGTTTGTGTCATGAAGGAGTTTATACTTCATAGTCTGTCTACAGCTTGATATCTTTCTAGAGTGGTTGAAACCAAAGTTGAGGGGTGTAATATTTCACAAATACAAGTAGTTTTAACTATTCTATAAAGGCAATTTATGAAAATGTTATTAAAAATAGAGGTAACATTACAATACCGAACGAAGTCAATCTTAGCCAGACTTTTTTGAGTTTCATTTCTATAAGTACAAAATTACAAGCGGCAATGTTTTATACTACAAAGTACTTCTTTTCTTGTACTTCTTGCTTTTTCGGCCTTGTTGTCTCCCATAATACTGAAAAAAGTTTGATTGTCTCTCCGAAGGGGACCATTAAGGGAGACACGAGACCGAAGCTGCTAACTCTCGTAACTATGATTATAAACCTACCATGTTTTTTTAACAGGAAGCACTTGAGCGTCAGAAGTTCTCTCAAATGAAACGCAACGCGAAGGGCAGTGTGAAGGCTGGGGCTATTCAGCAGTACATTGAACAGGAACTCGAAGTACACCTCAGTATTGTAGAAGCTGAGAAATCACTAGAAGAACTTATGGAATATAGGTAAGAATTTGTATAAAAGGCATTTTCATAATGGAACACCATAATAAAACGCCTTATGTGCGCCTCCGAGAACGCACACACTGGCAGCACACTGGGAGAAGATAATTGGAGGACTGAGGCGCCATCGCCACCATAGAAAACTTCTCGGGCGGGACTCAAATCCGCGATCTTTCCCTTACAGGGGGAACGCCTTGAGCAACTCGGCTACCGAGACACCCCCGATGTGATTCAAATTTCCCTTCTCGCCCGTGAAGTTTAATTTTTCCTTTTATATTCGATCAGCTATCCTGGTTCGTAACTGCAGCTTGGTGATAGACGGACAGACAGACCAAGTCTTAGTAATAGGGTTCTGGTTTTACTCTTTTGTGTTTGGAAAATGTAATTTTATACAGTCATATCTATAAACTTTTTTCAGAGCATGGATAACAGAACAAATAGAAAATCTACGAAACAGCACCGATGAGGAAGCCAATAGGAAGAAAATAGCTGAATTGGAGGATGATCTGGCGCTTCGTAAAGCGCAGATTTCAGACTTACAGCAGAAGATATTGACTGCAGATCAAGGTACACCTATCCTACTGCATCATCATGACAGCCTCTGTGGCGTGGCGGTAGTGAACGCGACTGCTACGCAGGAGGTGCGGGTTCGATTCCCGCTCAGTGAAAAAATTTGTATGCATGAATAAGGCTATTTGCATTGGTCTGGATGTTTCTATGTAGGTATAATATGTATGTATTTACAAAAAAAAAAGTATCTAATATGTTTATCCGCATTCTAGATTCCATAACACAAGCTATAAAAGCTTACCATGGGTCTAGATAGCATTGTGTACAATACACAAGCTAGATAGCGTTGTGTAGAATATTGTGGAATATTTATTTATTTTATCATGACAGCGTTATTTCCGTTTACATTCACCTCGGAACCTGAGGTCCGCTTACTCTGGGTCAGCCGGGGTGCGAGGGACATGTATACTGCGTATACGGGTTTTATAGAAACGACCGGCTGACCTTCCTACCCCGAGAGGTAAGCCTCCACCAGAGCCTGGTCGGTAATGCAGCAGGTACACTGGTTTGCAGGTGTGACTGGCTGAGGCCCCAAAACACCTTAACATCCTTTATACAGTATACCTATTGATATTTGTGTTTTTATAGTAGGTTTATACACTTCACACGTCGGCGTTGTATAATATCGCGATTCATGCGTTTTCACGGAAAATTATAGAAAACTAGCTTTTGCCCGCGGTTCCGCCCGTGGATGTCGGTTATCGCGACCAAACATAGCCCATGTCCTTTCTCATGGTCTAATCCACCCCTATATCAAATTTCTTCAAAATCGGTTCAGTGGTTTAGGCGTGAAAGTACGCTAAGCTAAGTTACTCTGTCTGTCTGTATGTTACGACATACAGACAGACAGACAGACAGAGTAACTTTCGTATTTGTAATATTAGTATGGATTGTTAAACTAATCAATATATCCACAGAAAACAAATCTCGCACTCAATGGGACAACATCCAGTCCATGCTTGAAGCTAAAGTAGCCCTAAAATGCCTGTTTGAGTTACTCGTTGATGCTAAGAGGGAAATGCAGAACCAGAGTGAGAAGGGCTTCCAGGCGAGGTACGAAGAGATTAAGGAGGCCCATGACAGGCTCGCGATGGACTTTGAGAATAGTAAAACTGAGTTTGAGAGGCAACTGGCGACTGTTAAACTCCAAAGTGAACAGAAGGTAAGATAAAGACTATCCTACAATTTTTTTTTAATTATTATGGCAATTATTATGCCAACTTTTTAAATTCGATTACATCAGGAAAAATGAATTTTCTCAGGTGAGGCTTGAACCCAGGACCTTTCCCTTACAGGGGGAATGCTCTTCAAACAGAGCTACTGAACCACACCCGAAACAATTCAAATTTACCTTCTCCATATATCCGTATTTTAAGGCGACTGTGGATCATCTACCAACACTCTTATAAACTGTTGGAACCAATGAATCAGTTTTCAACTATTTTTAAACATTGATTTTTGATTACTCCGCCCAAATATATATATTTTCCAGCATTCCCCCTGTAAAGGAAAGGTCGTGGGCTCAAGCCTCATCTGAGCAAATATTTTTCCTGATGTAATCCTTTGTTTCGCGCACAGACCGTGCGAAAAAATGTTGAGACCTAGGCTTTCAATAGATTCCCAATATTTCCATTTTGAGTATTAGAGTACAGTGGATTTACCTCAATTACGTTGAAAAACCTAATTATAACTAAATAAAAATCCTCGGACGTAGTCCATTTAGATTCAAACCAAGCATAATTTTTATATGGAGTCTAAATTGCGGACAAATGAATGTAGCTAAAATGGGAGCGCCTTATTTCGAAGAAAGAAATTTCATAGAATTTCATTTTACAGAAAATGTTTCATATAATATTTGGTTCTTATATTTTTATTTCGAATATTATTGTTTCAAAGACAATTTACCACAATGAATCACTTTTCACAGAAACACAATTTAATGAATTTTTTTTCACATATTTTTGTTTAACATACTTATCAAACTGTAGAATTATTATTTAAGGAATCTTAAAAACAACCACTAACCACCATCTATTTCAAACAGTAAAATTTAGATAAATTTTTTTTCCCGATTGCTTGTAGCAATTTAATTAGATAATACCCCGACTCGGATAGGTTAGGTTAGAAGGCTAAGGCGAGGGCGAAGCGAAGCGGAGCTCTCGCCTTAGCCTTCGTGGTTATTTTTTTTTTAAACCACCCAGAAAATATCTTTGCGCAAATAAGTTTTATACTTATGACATAATCAATATAAAAAAGAAGAATATTTGATTTGTTATTCTATGAAATGATTATTCTAACATTAAAATTTATGTGAAACAAAAGTCAATGATTTAAAAATCTTTAAAGTAAGTATTATGTATATTGATTATTCTATGAAACGAAATTATGCGAAACATTTTCTGTAAAACGAAATTATATGAAACTTTTGTCTATAAAACAACGCACACCCAGCTAAAATACAGCTACCCGTCGCTTTGAGGAAATATCTCTATCGTTATAAACATATTCATAAAACATTTATTACATTATTCTCGTCTCTTGCATTTATTATCTTTCGTATAAATAATAGCAGTATTAAATCATTCATTCATTCATTCATCATCACATCTCTTGCAGCTATCAGCTTTGGTGGCACTCCAACGCGGTGTAATCGGCAAAGGCGACAAGAGCGAAGCGTGCAAACACCTACAGAACGTGATACAATACCAACAGGAACGGCTGGACCAGGTCGAGGAGGAAAATGTATGGCCAACTTGATGTGAACCCTATTGCTGTGCATTAAAGATTAGTTCTTATTGACACACGCGTTTTATGTCGTAGTTAGCGTTAGATTTGGTTTTTTATAAGATATGCAGGGTCTTTTTTGAAGTGAAGTCATTGTGTTAAGGTTCCTTTTTGAAGTGAAGTCATTATGTAAAGGTTCCTTTTTGAAGTGGCGTCATTATGTAAAGGTTCTTTTTTGAAGTTACGTCATTATGTAAAGGTAATGTTTCCTTTTATTTTGGTAACATTACGCTTAGATGTAGTTTTCACAGATTAATTCGCCAGTATGAGATTGTAGGTTTTTATGCAACTCAAATAATGCGAAATAGTATCAATCTGATTTATAGTATAAACGAGTGGATTACAGATAGGTATAGAAAAATACAAAAGCTGCTTAAATTTAAAAAAGAAATCTATGTTGGGATACTGTCCCAATAATAACATAATTTTTGGCGGCAGAAGTCATTTCATAGTTCCATTGAACAAAGTAGTTGATATGAATTAGACAGTGTTAAGCAACTTTTATCGTCGACTGTACCTACCTCATATATATCATACTATCCTAATCTATTACTTGTATATCATTATATATTTCAATGTAATATAAAATTTACAGAAAAAATTGGTGGACGAATTAGAACAATTGCGCACAGCGGGCAAGAAATCCAAGAAGCGACCTAAGAAGGAGGTGTCTGTGGAAACTGTGAAGAAAGTGGAGTATGTGGAACCGACTGATGAGGAGGAAGACGAGTTTGAGGATGATGAGAAGGATCCGGATTGGAGAGGCACACCCTTGTTTAAACGGATTCAGGTAATTAATCAGTCTCTATGTAAGATGATGATTTTATTGATAGAACTGATTGATATCATCAAATAACTGTGATTTAAGTGTGATTTTTTATTTTATACTAAATTCAGAAAAATCAATCTGATTTATTTTATACTAGCTTTTGCCTGAGGCTCCGCTCGCATAGATGTCGGTTATCGCGACCAAACACATCCTATGTCCTTTCTCATGATCTAATCCGCCCCTATACCAAATATCATTAAAATCGGTTCTGTGGTTTTGAAGTTAAAGCGTAACATACAGACAGACTTTGGCATTAATAATATTAGTATGGATTCAATATTTTCCGTGAAGCGATTTCAATCTCATCTACAAAACCGACTGGTGATTTTTCTGTAGTTTGACCAAGTTGTCGAACGAAAATGGTCACCCACTCTAAGATTGACGTGGTAGTATTGCTTACGATATGCTAAATTGGTTACCACTTGCGTGACAGAAAACCAAACGGCTGACAGAAATTGTTTACCGTAGTCTATAGACCTGTGCAACACCAGGGACATCCCACTAGTGCTGCCAACCTTGTAAAAAGGTTCTAATGTCCTTTTTAAAGAACCCTACGTAGCTAAAATCGTCTCTCAGTGAATGATATATAATTTTACGGGTTTATACTGGAGATTCATGGCACTTGGTGGAATCTACTACGGGTGTGCATTGTCTTACATAACTTTTCAATCCTATCATCGGAGGTCCGAAAATGTTTCTCATACCATTTAAGATTATAATGATTGTTACTCATAAAAAAATGTAAAAAGTATGAAAAATTAAATTATGAAGAGTGATGATTATGATCACAAATCGGTAGTAAGAAAAAGAATAGGATATAAAAACTTATGTGAGCCAATATGGACCCTTCTACTAAATCTACTACACATATTGAATAAATACACTTGTACTTTTCCACTGAGCTTAAATTTATTTCTGAACCTGACCGGTTTCGCCTTACGGCATTCTCAAAAGTTCACATCGATGGTCTTCATATTCCAATTCTCAAACACTACGATATTTGCATTTTTCATTACGTGTTGGTAATAATTTCACGTGTATTGTATGTAGGCCCAGCGTTCTCGTCTAACAATGAACTTCACATCTGTCGATGAGTCCACGTCCGACAGTGCCGGTAAGAGTTCCACCGCCGGAGGGCGAGCGCTCAAGCGAGGAAGCGACGGGGCCGCTCATTGTGTGTGCCGCGGCTCGTGCTCCACCAAGATGTGTGGCTGCGTGAAGGCCGACAAGGGCTGCGGACACACCTGCCGCTGTCAGGCCGAACTGTGCAAGAACAGGAGGGTCTCTTCCGACAGCGAGGATAAGGAGAATAATGTGAGTACTTTTTTACGTGTGGAAATCCTCTCGGGAGTGTTTATATCGGATTTGAACTGACTGAAATCTGCGGTAGCCTAGTGGTATGGGTAATGGACTGCTGGTCCGCTGTGCGGACGCGTGGGCGGCCGGCGTCTCCTTCAGCGAGCAGGTAATGGTCGTGAAGGAGACGGCGGAACGGGAGAGGCGGCGCGAGCGAGCGAGACTTGCGAACCGCGCTGCCCGCGCGCTCAGGCAACTCGGGCGTCGGAGGGCACTGACTGACCTCCGTCCCCCATGAGCGCGGGCCTGGGGGTGACGAGTGAAGCCGCCTGTCACCCCAGCAGAAGCAGGCCACGGGGACGGCGCGCTGAGAAGCGCGCCTCCCCATTCCGGGGGCGAGTCGGGGACATCGTTGTCCCCCCTCCCGAGGAGGGCTAGACCGTAAGGGATGGCCCTGGGTCAGCCGGGTGCGAGGGATATGTCGATGACAACCTCACCTCCGGCCTAGCACCACGACCCACAGTCGGCGTGCGGTTTTAATCGGTTCGAGTCCGACATAACCTCCCCTTCCGGCTCCGGCAGGGGGGTATCCGAGGGGATTTCCGCACGGAAAAAAAAAACTGGGACGAGGGCTCGGGTTCGATCCCAGGTTTACCATGGCACACACCAATGACTTTTCGATGCTTTTCGAAGTTATGTCTGTATTTATCGCAGGTTTATAAGTGCCCGGTTAATGGTAATAGGCTCGCCACCTATTACATTGGGACCTAAACATAAAACTGGCGAAATGTGGGTGCTGGCACCTCTGCCTCTGCCCAGGCGTGAGTTTATGTTATGTTATGTTACTTTATGAACTGACTAAAACCGCACGGCTACCTCTGGCTGTCTGTTGCCGGAGGGAGGTAGCCTCTGATATATCACTCGCGTATATCGATCCAGGGCCATAGTAGGTGCCCTTGGGTGTGGGTCTGCGGCGTTCCCATCTTTGAAGCGTCGGTAGCTTAATGGTTAAGGAGTCGGCCTTACGATCGAGAAGTCCTCGGTTCGAATCGTGGCCGACGTGAACCCACGCCTAGCACAAGCAATTTAGCTTAGTTGGAGGGGTTAGAGGGAATATTAGTAACTTCGGTTCTAATATTCTTTATAAAAAAAAAAACTTTCTCATCATCTTCACCACATTGCATCCAAAGTCTGCATTAGAGTCTAAGATCTTCTTTTGTACTCTTACTTTTGATTGGCTTATCACGACTTTTGATGTGACGGCTGGCCTTCCAAGAGGAAAGCCTTTTATCGCGCGGATATCTTCATGGATACCCAGAGCCGGCTGGCGGGGCGGTTATAACGGATTCGAACCAACTAAAAAACAGCACACCGTGGTCTTAAATGCTGGGGTATTAAGTACCCTAATAAGGCATTTCCCTCACATCCCGGCTAAAGAGGAAATCTTACGCCAGAACATCGTCCGTGAATCAGCAGATGTGAATAAATATTCCAAATAATAAATAAATATTCCACAACATTCTACACAACGCTATCTAGACCTATGGTAAACGGATAAACATACTTATATACTTTTTTTTGTAAATACATACATAATATACATAGAAACACCCAGACCAATGCAAATAGCCATATTCATGCATACAAATATTTGCACTGAGCGGGGATCGAACCCGCGCCTCCTGCGTGGCAGTCGCGTTCACTACCGCCACGCCACAGAGGCTGTGGCTGTGGCTAGGGTCTGCACGGGGTGCGTTGACTTGTGTCCCGAAGATCTAGATGAGACCCTAAAGAGACCTTCAGACATCTCACACCTACATCACATATAATTACTAACATTAATTTTATTATATCTTATTTCCAGCCCTCAAGTACAGACTTATCTCACGAAACAACACCACCATCCTACTTTGATAAACGGTAAGCAACCCACAAGATCATTTATCTCCAATATACGAATATAATAACTCAAATTCTGCTACCATATGTATAGATTTCAAACCTCTCAAGAACTAGATGACAGCCATTCAAAAACAGACTCTACGGCTGTAGCTATAAAGAAGGAATCGCCTGTACGACGTCCTCCGTTAAAGGCTGTTTCCCGTGCTAGTCCTCAGAAATGGATGTTTGCCCTATTAGTGTATAATACCTGCCTAGCTCCTCTGTCGACTTATTGTGCGGACAGCATACTGCAATACGGCTTGGACCAAGTCAAGTATAATGTGTTGTCCCATCTCATGAAGTTCTTGATGCGTGAGGTTATTATTCGAATAATAACTATGGTTGTAGTATGACTTGACGTATTTTGTTCTTAATATAAACTATACATAGTTAATTGAAGGGGTATATTTATATCACTGTGAATCGAACAGCGTTATTCAGACTTACCAATAGTGACGTGAAAATATTAGCAAACAGACATTTGGGGGTTAAGTTTGGCCGATTGTGGCGAATTACCTTTGCAACAAAATTCCCACAATTGGCCAGTGACAAATAAAATACATATATGTTATAATAAAATTATTCCCAATTCTCAAAACTGAGGTATGGTTATTCGTGTTCCACTCATAAGGAATTCTGAACTTGTAATGAAAAAAATCTTTTATGAAAACCTCGTCCTGACAATAACAAACATAAAATATCCAATTTTTTTATTCAATTTCCTATTTGGGAAGTTTTGGGGCGTACATACATTTTGGCGTTTCATTTTTATTTAAACAGATTAAATAAATACAGTAATAGAGATTAAATTATAAGCCCCACATACTTAGGTGCAAAAGTGTTACATAACTAACGGATATGTAGTTCTTATAGTTTCTCTTTTTTTAGAGTTATTTTTTTGTGACAACATACGTCAAGTCTTACTTCATTTAAAAACTTGCGGACTATGCTCTTACTAAAGAAACATTATGTAATTGAATTAAGAGTTTAATATTATCTCTTCTTGTTCCCAAAGGCACACCAAGAAATATTCATTTTATAAAAACATATCCGGCATTTGGCACATTTTTAAGAGAACGGGATGCGATTCTCCGTGAGTGCATAGTTCTGCAATTTGTAGAATAATTTATTTAGGATATTGTAGCCTTTTACAGTTTAGAAATCATACTTTTAAAATGTCCATCGGAAATCGTTAGAAAATAGTTTTTTTTAAATCATTGTCGCATTTTGCAGAACTATGTATTTATGTAGATAAAAGTTGTATAGTTCTCATCAAACAATTGCATTGATTACATGCACCGAGTGGAATGGCGAGACAGTGCACTCGGCCAATACTTTATACGTATTGGCCGAGTGCACTCTGCGCTATGTTCACACGTACCGAGCACTCACCCGAGTGCCTGTGTCGCCACTCGACTCGGTGCGTCTGATCAAGGGATATAAGATGGCTTTGTGAAACACTTTTCGGTAAAGGCCCTATGCCCCATACCCTATGCCGAATTTTTTTTTCCTTACGGATACCTTCCCCGCCGGAGCCAGAAGGGGAGGTTATGTCGGACTCGTACTGACTAAAACTGCACGCCGACTGAGGGTCGTGGTGCTAGGCCGGAGGTGAGGTTGTCTTCGACATATCCCTCGCACCCCGGCTGACCCAGGGCGATCCCTTACGGTCTGGCATTCCTCGGGAGGGGGGACAACGGTGTCCCTGACTCGCCCGCCGTGGCCTGAAAATAATACCACATGAATACTGATATAAATTGTCTATTGAATACACTGAAATCGCTTATTAAGATTATATTATTTTAAATCTTTGGTTTTCATCTACAGAAATCACCTTGATGCCACTTACGTAAAGAAAAAGAAGAGTTACTTCTTTCCACATGATCAGGGAAATGGCGACCTCATAGAATAAAGGTAAGGTTCAAAATCATTTAACAAGCCCAACCCAAAACTTTTTATTTATTTTTTTATAAAGAATATTAGAACCCTAGTTACTAATACGAGGGTCAAACTGAAAGTTCTTAGAAAATCAAAAACTGATTACATTAGCCAGTTATTAGTTTTATTATATCTTTTCAAAATATTGTCCATTCACGTCAATACACCGCTGCATGCGATGGAACCACTGGGAAAAGCACTTTGCCCACTCGTCCTTAGGGGTCTCTTCAATGGCATCGCGATACGCAGCCACCGCTTCTTCAGCATTCATAAACCGCTTTCCTTTAAGTTTTTCTTTAATTTTTGGAAATAAATAAAAATCACAAGGCGCGAGGTCCGGGCTATACGGCGGGTGAGCCAATAATTCAACGTTTGATGTCGCCAAATAGTCGATCGTTCGCTTGGCGGTGTGCGACGAGGCGTTGTCGTGGTGAAGGAGGATCCTACTGCGAGGTCGTTTCTCTCGAACTTTTTCCAAGACAAGTGGCAAACAATTGGTAGTGTACCATTCTGCAGAAACTGTTTTTTGATCCTCTAACACAATTGTTGCGAAATGACCTATCCTTCCAAAGAACGAGGCCACCATTTTTTTTCCCGCACTTCGATCTCTCTTCACTTTAGTTGGCAACTCCTCGAAAGGAAACACCCACTGAGCAGATTGTCTTTTGGTTTCAGGATCATAACAGTAAATCCAGCTTTCGTCACCTGTTAGTATGTCGAACACAGCATTAGAGTCACCTCCGTTAAATCTTTCAATCATTTTACGGCACCAATCCACACGATGGAGTTTTTGAGCCTCAGTCAAATTATGAGGTATCCACCGGGCGCAAAGCTTCCTGACCGCTAAATGTTCGTGGAGGATTTTGTGCACTTGACTCATACCGATGCCTAAGCTTGTCCGAATCTGCTGATAGGTCACACTTTTGTCAGTCTCTATCATACGCCGCACAACACAGATGTTATTTTCAGTCGTCGCCGTAGAAGGCCGTCCCTCACGTAAATCATCAGTGAGATTAGTGCGACCACGTTTAAACTCATTAAACCAGTTGTAAACAGTCGCACGAGATGGGGCTTCATCGTGAAAGGCCAATCGTAGTCTATCATAACTTTCTTGTTGACTTAAATGACATCGAAAGTCATAAAAAATCATTGCACGAAAATTTTCTCGTGTTAAATTCATGTTAACGTGACACAGACAATTTTCAATTTGCCGCCAAATCGTAAAACAAATGATAAATGAATGAAATATATACTCAGTAATATTGGCAAAGAGTTCTATTTTCAAATTTTAGAATTATTTTTTTATTATATTGTTTATAAGTGGCCAGTTCTAAGAACTTTCAGTTTGACCCTCGTATTCCCTCTAACCCCTCCAACTAAGCTAAATTGCTTGTGCTAGGAGTGGGTTCACGTCGGTAGTGTAATGGCCAGGATCGAACCCGGGACCTCTCGATCGTAAGGCCGACTCCTTAACCACTAAGCTACCGACGCTTCAAAACTGTGCAATATGTTTCATAACCATCGAGTAACGGTTTTAGTTTGAATGAATTTTTATAGCATTTATTATGCTAACTTTTAAGTTCGAAAAACATTGTAACAAATGAAATGCTCAAGTGAGACTCGAACTCACGACTTTTCCTTTACACGGGGACTGCTCTTCCAACTGAGCTATTGAGCCACACTTGAATCATTCCAAATTTTTCCTTCTCTTTATATCCGGTCTATAAGGGCGACGGTGCAGCCATCCAAATTTTTCCTTCTCTCAATAGCTCAGTTGGAAGAGCAGTCCCCCTGTAAGGGAAAGGTCGTGAGTTCGAGTCTCACTTGAGCATTTAATTTTTTCCAATGATTTTCGAACTTAAAAGTTAGCATAATAAATGCTATAAAAAATTCATTCAAATATTTGGGCGCAGTCATCAAAATTCAATGTTTAAAAATGGTTTAAAAATCATTCATTGTTTCCAACAGTTCGTAAGAATGTTGGTAGACGGCTGCACCGTCGCCCTTATAGACGGATATAAAGAGAAGGAAAAATTTGGAATGATTCAAGTGTGGCTCAATAGCTCAGTTGGAAGAGCAGTCCCCCTGTAAGGGAAAGGTCGTGAGTTCGAGTCTCACTTGAGCATTTCATTTTTTCCAATGTTTTTCGAATGGTTTTAGTTTTAAATAATAAAACGGATAATATTTGAATGAATTTTTATAGCATTTATTATGCTAACTTAGTTAAAGTAAGGGAAAGGTCGTGAGTTCAAGTCTCACTTGAGCATTTCATTTTTTCTGATGTTTTTCGATTAGAATAATAGACAAAATTAGGGTTATTGCACTATTTACCCCATATTACACCGAAAATATACCGGGTAAAGTAACAGTGTTACTGGATGAGAATACACCGGCGAAATATGGGTGTTAGTACATCTCTGCCTACCCCTTCAGGGATTTACAGGTGTGAATATATGTATTACACTACCGAGGTTACCCACTCCTAACATAGGCAAGTTTATTTGGTGTACAGGAATATGTCCAAAGTATTAGTTTAAAAAAATCATGACGAATGTACATACAGTATGGATACGACATATAGGCATTTACGGAAACAGTGAAGCGTCCTGGTCCATAGGAATGAAACAAAATTAAATTTAAACTCAAATTCGCAGATTTAAAAAAAACTAAATTTCCTAACAAAGTAATTATTAAAATAAATGTAGAAAATGTAACCACTTTTATAAGTCATTGATTCATTCACAAAAATACACACGCTTAGAATTTGCACAATACATACTATAGGTACAGCTCAAAGCGGCAACGTGCCGCCAGCTGACGCGCGCTCGTGACCTACCTACTGAGGTAAGATTAGGCACCTATCACGAAAGTTCACTTAACTTTATAAACACCACTTTTTCACGGCAGTGCTTAAAAATGTGAATCTAAATTTTAGAAATGCCCGCCACTAACTTGAAAACATAAAATGATATCGCCAAACTAACTGTTCAACAGATTTCGGTTAGGTACCTACCTTGCTTTCAATTTATCAAATGCCTCAATAATACGGCTGCGAGTCACTTTCAGAAACACGTTAGGTACACTATACACTTGTTGTTTTTTCAAAAAAAGAATACGTAACAAAATTCGCACAACAAATTTACTAGGTAGGTATTTAGACTCATTTTCACCGTTAAAATTAAGGATAGAATAGCTAAACAAAAAATAAACACAATTCACAAACACAAAAATAATAGATTAGTGTCAATTTCACTTTAAAAACAAATTAAAACGAGAAAATAAACCGAGAGGATCAAAGAACGACACGCGGTCCCCAATGACGTCGCGGTTACTGACAACATTCCAGAAATTATCGAAACATAAAATTGTACCTACAACTCGTGCGAGTTAACATGGCACCTGGCTCGGGGCTTTGCGCGGGGGAGCGGGAGGCGTGTACGCCGACGCTACTAGCCTCGCACGGCGAGAGCGGGGTCGCGCGCGGGGAAGCGGGAGGAGGGTGTCTTCGAGGCAGGTGCCATGTTAACTCGCACGAGCTATAGGTTAATAACATTACAATCGTAT
The DNA here is from genome assembly GCA_914829495.1 of Eilema sororculum. Lineage (NCBI taxonomy): Eukaryota > Metazoa > Arthropoda > Insecta > Lepidoptera > Erebidae > Eilema > Eilema sororculum. The sequence goes on along the minus strand of OU618553.1, from coordinate 7,901,845 downwards.
TTTTACGAAATTGATGAATGGAAAAATGAATGAATACACAGAACGGCAACGCCGCATCGTGCAATTTTAATAGTAATAAGGGTTTCCATCTGCAAAATCCGTAAACCAGGACAAGAAGTTTTTTTTATACTACTAAGGTGGCAGATAAGCATACGGCACACATGATGGAAAGTGGTTAATGTGGCCTATGGACGTATGCCACCCCAGGGGTGTTACAGTTGGGCTGCCGAGCCTGTAAAAACGTCGGACGCAAGTCATCTCCGGAAAAGTCTAAACCACCAGATACGATAAGAAATCGTATCCGGGATTTCGTGCATGCATACCCCACTTTCCCAAGAGGTTCGCTCGTTCACTAGTGTACCGGAGCCGGACATGGCTAAAGAAGAACCAAGTAGGCAAGTGGAGGTAACGTGGAACATCGGCACGCCGTATGTACTTTCCAGGCGGACGGTGGCCGTGACGGCCGGCGGCTGTTACTCTAAGCTCATTGGGGACATCTACCTGGTGATGGTCTCACATGCACCACATGGGCATGTCGGAGTGGGTATAGTGCTCTCGGGTGCTACGTGGCTACAAATCCGGGGAAACTCGGACGGATGGTAACCCTAATGGTAGTATTTTCGTGCAATTTAGAGTTCATTGATAACTGCGATTCTACGGAGTGTTTAAAGTTGTTCAAAATTTTGTAATATTAAAACCCTAGTTCCTGCCCTTAATACTGGGCCGATTTTGTTCAAATTTTTCCTATTTGAAGCTATGGGGGTACCAAGTATATGGTTTCAATTAATGCCTATATGTCGTATCCATATTGTATACATACAGTCCCGGGTCCTTTAAGCGGGGCGTGAAAAGGCATCTGATGAGGCCGTCAAGCTGAGTGCCACCACTGTTAACGTGGTACATGTTTACGATGGTGACCCTCTTTCCGAGACTTTGCCTTTAGCTTACCATCAGGCGAGGTGAAGTCAAATTGACGTGGCCTTTATAAAAAAAAAACATATTTAAAATTTAGAACTTAAAAAATAGCATAATAAATGCTATAAAAAATTCATTCAAATATTTGGGCGCAGTCATCAAAATTCAATGTTTAAAAATGGTTGAAAAATCATTCATTGTTTCCAACAGTTCGTAAGAATGTTGGTAGATGGCTGCACCGTCGCCCTTATAGACGGATATAAAGAGAAGGATTTGGAATGATTCAAGTGTGGCTCAATAGCTCAGTTGGATGGAAGAGCAGTCCCCCTGTAAGGGAAAGGTCGTGAGTTCGAGTCTCACTTGAGCATTTCATTTTTTCCAATGTTTTTCGAACTTAAAAGTTAGCATAATAAATGCTATAAAAAAATCATTCAAATATTTAAAATTCATATTTTCTTCTTTTTCCAGACTGAATCCTCACGGACCTATAAAGCCTAGCATAAAATTGAAGTATATATGCATTCTACGGGAATTATACGTGCCTTGTCAATTGTATCCTAATTATATTCTTAACTTTAACTCAATCTAAATTAGGTGTATAATGTATTGACATATTATAATTTAATTTTTGTATTTTATTAGAGACTGGTATAGACGCGTCGCCATTTTTTAAATTTCACGTTTTTTAAATCCAGTCTGACTATTTAGAGTTGAACTCCGAATAAATATTTATTATTATAATTTTTGTTTTATTGTTTTCCACTACTTTACTTAATTTCTGAAGAAATACATAGATACGATTACTTTTCTTAGGACTGTATTCTAGAATGACACTCAGCCTGAATCGCGATTAATCTGAGGAAAGAATGTATAGGCCATAAGTCAAACTATCAATCTGTCTAGATACAATCTATTAATCAATTAATCCATACTTAATATTATAAATGCGAAAGTAACTCTGTCTGTCTGTCTGTCTGGTACGCTTTCACGCCTTAACCACTAAACCGATTTTGATGAAATTTGGTATAGGGGTAGATTAGACCATGAGAAAGGACATAGGCATATTTGCTCGCGATAACCGACATCCACGCGGGCGGAGCCGCGGGCAAAAGCTAGTCAATCGATAAATCGTGATTCAGTCTGAGTGTCATTTTAGAATATGGGCCTTAGTCTTTAGTGTACCTACCTATCGTAATTATAATGATTTATTTCTTTTAACAATGTCGTGTATCTACCAAAGTTTATTACTTTTACCTTGCTATGTGTGAAAACTTATAATTGATCATCACATGAGCTATCACTTGTATCCAATCAAATAATAGCTGTAAGTTTTCTGAATTATAAAATAAAACAAAAATAAAAATAGAGCAGCAAACCCTGAAATGACACAGTCAGCGTCAAAAATATATTGACTACAATGTCTCAAAATGATCTTGTTAAAGTTATTGAGAGCAAATCAAACTATTTTATGTATTTAAGTTCTATTATTGTACCAAATATCACAACAATTCGTCAACAGGACGGGGGGAAATCAAGGAATTAATATCTTTTTGAGTACTTTGTTCATCAATATTTTTCTGATGTTGTGTACTATTAGTCAAAGAATGATCTAAAGCCTGCGCTCGGAGAACCAACCCGCATCTTACTTGCTCTCTACTGTGCCCTCGGGCCCCCCCCTGTGGTCAATTTTATTTTCCATTAGTTCACCTCAATTCAATTAGCATTTTTAATACAAAAAATGTATGGGTTGTGGTCCACCTACGTCTACTTATTGTAGCAAAATAATACTCTATGGTTGAATGCCCTCTGCTAGTCAGAGAGACGTGTCAAAAGCCTTCGAACAACCCTCTACAGGGCCTCTCCTGCCTTCGCCAGAATTTGTCGTAGGCGGCAGTCTCCCCTGCGGGAGAGAGGCACTGCTGTCTCCGTTCTCCAGGGTTCATCGCGTGGAGGCTCCAGCACCTCAGTGGTGCAATATCTTTCATTTATATCGCTTAGGTGGCAAACAAGCAGATAGCCCACCTGATGGAAAGTGGTTACCATGGCCTATGCATGTATGCACTAAAAATTCTCGAAGAAATATTGTAATTGCTTGGGAAATCCACAGCAGGGAGTTCATTCCTTGAGCGTACGTAGGACGATATCTACCTACTACCATTAAAAAAAAACTAAATAATTTATTCTGCGTAGACCATTATATCAGAATTTACAAAACGTCAATATAAAAATAAATATTAAAGACTAATTTAGCAAATGGACCAAACCGGTTCGAAACGCGGCCCAGACCTGAGAAGACTCCGGCAAGAAACTCAGCGGGCATTTTTTTTGGTCTATTTACAACCTTAGTCTAATACTTATGTCTAGATACAGTGATTTGCTTGAGTAGCATAGCTGAGCGATCAACTCATTTCCAAGCTTGTTTATCCTCATTCCTGCATTCTCACCTCCGGCAACCAAAGACCCAAAGACGGCGTGCGTTTTAGTTGGTTCGAGTCCGACATAACCACCTCCAGCGGTTCCTGGGGTATCTGTGGCGATTTTTCGCACAATAAAAACAAAAGCTAGTTTATCCTCTAAATATTCTTGAATTTTATAATTATAGTAGTACCTAAGTAGAAGTAGGAGTTATTAAGATCACACCAATAGGTTTTTTTATCCTACGGAACCACCGAGGTGTATTCTACGTTTCTTTTTTCACAGCTGTAGTAACCGTAACATTGTGTTTATCAACATGTACACAAGATCATGTGTTATGTCATTCATTACTCTGTTGTGAATTTCTAGAAAATTCCACTCAGAAGACAATTGTTTCAAACAAACCAAATCTTATCATTCCAAAACTTACTAATAAAATTACTTACAGTGATGTTTGTAAACTGTAATACTGTTGATTGATGAAATTGTAAACGAGGGTGTATCCTATCGAAGCTTTCGGGGTTCAAGTTAACCTTACCCAATTGGGTATTCGACTGACTAGTCAAATTAATTAGTTTTTACTAAACGATAAGTTATAAGGTAACTTGTATGAAAAGATTTAGTGACGTCATAAAATTTAATAGCCTAATTAGTTACTATTTTAGGTTGGGCGGATGATTAAAAATTAAAAAAACTATAAAATAAGAAACAACGCAATTTTTACCGCTCTTTTACCATAGCTCGGTTAGATAATTTATTTTAACTATAGGATAATACCCAATTGATATACAAGAATTTGGCGTTAAGGGTCAAGGTGGTCAAGGGTTCAAGGGGTTGATTATGAAGGATTCAGAGAGCAGAAGCGGACGTAGCACTAGCGCAGGCTTTTCTCTAACGATTGGGAGTCAGAGGAAAGTCGCTTCCGTAAATGCCAAGATACATTTGAATGAATTTTTTATAGTATTTATTATGCTAAGTTTTAAGTTCGAAAAACATTGGCAAAAATGAAATGCTCAAGTGAGACTCGAACCTTATAGACGTCGCCCTTATAGACGGATATAAAGAGAAGGAAAATTTGGAATGATGCAAGTGCCAAGATACAGCCAAATCACGAGAGTAGAAGAGCGGACTCCGGGTACTTAAGCAGATACAACCGGGATATACCTAGGGACAAATATCTTGGACCTAAAATGTGCTCTATACGCGCAGTACGCGTTGCTTGGGTATCTTTTGAGGATATCACGCGTTGCTACTGCGGTGGGTGAGCTCAAGTTCACCACGCATAGATTATTACAAAATAATTCGCGAGTCAGGGCCTCGTTTGTATTACGATTTATGTCCACGATTCGTGACCCGAGGTGTACTAACGTCGAATACATGGGGAATAATAAATCTTCTCGGGTGGGACTCGAAACCGCGATTTTTGGCTTACAGGGGAATGCCTTGACCTACTCGGCTACCGAGTCCCGCCCGACGTGATTCAAATTTCCCTTCTGTTTTTATCCGTCTTTAAGGCGACGGTGGAGTCATCCACCGATGTTCTTAGGAACTATTGGAACCAATGAATGATATTGCAATCATTTTTAAACATTGTTTTTTGATAACTTCACCCAAATATTTGAGTGATTTTTATAGCATTAAGTATGATAACTGTACAAATCGGATACATGGGGAAAAATGAATCTTCTTGGGCGGGACTCGAACCCGCGATCTTTTCCTTTTTTTTGTTTTGTTTCTGGCTTCTTGCTGCGCATTTAGCCAATGTCAAGTATAATATAATGATATATAACTTTAGTTAAAATGATTGATGACGATGATTATAATGGGCTAATGATGTTGATCATGATGATAATGACGATGAATGAGATGATTGCTGCCTCAGTAAAGTTGTGGGGACTTTACTAAAAGCTTCCTGGGGAGATTTGGATTGAACACGTAGAGTCACAATTCACTGTAATATGCCACTTTCCTACACGCGTGTAAGTTGTCCAAGACGTTATGTCTAAAAATCCACCATTTTTATACATAAAAACTCGAATTCACACCAATTTCGGAAAATAAAATAATACCGCGATGCGTCCTCTACGCTTTCCCGCCAAAACTCCGATCTTTCCCTTACTTACTAACGTGTTGACGATAATTGCCAAAATATAATAAATACCTCCACTGTTTTGTTGCGTGGTAAAATAATTCACATCGATCGCTTTCAAAGGTCATTGAACTTCATATTTTAGACAGCCTCCGTGGCGTGGCGGTAGTGCACGCGACTGCCACGCAGGAGGTGCGGGTTCGATTCCCGCTCAGTGCAAATATTTATATGCATGAATATGGCTATTTGCATTGGTCTGGGTGTTTCTATATATAATATGTATGTATTTACAAAAAAAAAGTATATAAGTATGTTTATCCGCATTCTAGATTCCATAACACAAGCTACGAAAGCTTACCATGGGTCTAGATAGCGTTGTGTATTATGTTGTGGAATATTTATAAAAAAAAAAAAAAATATATGTATATCTATCTATCTACAAGTTGTTCTACAAATATACACCTATCTGAGATTTAGCTCGAAAGTTTAGAAAGTCTAGATAGTTAGCATTTTATATCGCTTAATAAATGCACGTGTTAGTTTCAAAATAGTCTGAGATTCACGTAATAGGGTACTTGAACTGTCAAAACAAATAGTTTCTTTTTTTATTTGTTTGGGTGTGCCAAAACCAAACTAACAGAGCCAAAGAATCGATAACTTAGTGTTTAAGGAGTGGTCTTACGATCGAGAGGTCCCGGGTTCGAATTTTGGCCATAACACTAGTCACCAAACGTGTAATAAGTGCATAAAACACATCTTGAGCACATTTTAGGTCCAAGATATGTCTCGAGGTATAAGCATAGGCAACTACGGTTACGGCACCGCAGCGGTCGGCGTCACTGCTCCCATAAAATAATTGACCTTTGCACGGAAGAGCGAAGGTTAATTATTTCATTGGGTCAAAGTGTGATGCTTAATATAAGTAATATTTAAAATAATAATGTAGGAAACGATAGAGAGATCCCGGTTTCGAATCCTGTTTATTACATTGCTGAACCCACTTCTTGACATAAGGAAGGTTAGCTGGAGGGATGAAGTTTTTGCCCGCGACTTATTCCGCGTTAAGTTCGGAATAGAAAGGTTTAGGACATACTGCTCCCGCGACCAAGATAAAGTTCCTTAAAATTTCTGTAAGCCTAGTACTTCATGCCAATGTACCAGGGTCACAGAAATACTAATCCCGTGACCGCGACCCACAGCAACCCATAGGTACGGTTTACGGTTCTACTCAACCGATTGCAATCAAACAAACGTAAGATTTTAAGTCTGATCAAGACCTTTATAATAAAAAAAAACCGCATCAAAATCCGTTCTGTAGTTTTTGCATCCATTGCGAACTAATAACTTCGTTGAGCATCGAAGTTATTTGTCCATACAATATAGTTTGGGTAGACATGGTTGTTCTTCATGCGACAGCAAATATATCCCATGAAAAAGAACTTTACGTGGGACGGTGGGACCGAAAAACCGGGTTGGTGAAGTGTTTATACGCCTCTGCTATACCGTCAGAAATATAGAGGTGTGATGATATTACGTATTATCAATTGGCCCATCGCAATCCACCGCTGGACATAGCCCTCCCAATGGGAGGCTTTGGCCTAGTGATACGGGGGTGATCAGTGGAGCCGCCTGTCACCCTAGCAGAAGCAGGCCGCGGCGGCGTCGCACAGTGCGCCTCCCCGTACCCGGGGCTAGGTGGGGACACTATGGTCCCCACAACCCGAAGGGGGCTATCTAGAAAGAGATATGTTTTCGGTAATCTCTCCTCCGGCAACCAAAGACCCTAGACGGTGTGCGTTTTAGTCGGTTCGAGTCCGACATGACCACCTCCACCGTCTCCTTGGGGTGGTATCCGTTGCTACAGGGTTTCATTTCAAGTTTTCCTTCTCTTGCAGTGATTAGTATTATAGTGTACGAATTTTCCCTTATTCGCTTCTTACGACACCCTTCGCATGACATAGAGTGGTAATACTTGTATTCTTTCTACGTCATCACATAGATATGTTGGTACAGTCAGCGAGATGAATATCTTGACGACGAAGTCACACAATGATCTTAAAACTCTCGTATTAAGAGCAAATCATCTGTTTTATTGATTTATTGTCCAAATTAAAGGGGTGTACCAAATATCAGAATAATCAGTCAACTGGAAGGGAGTAAAAAAACGAAATTTGAGCACTTTCTACGTCATACCTATTATAACATAGTTTTATTTCAAAACTGTTTCAAAACATTACGCTATTTCTATGAGTACTTAAGCCGCGAAACCGGTGTGACTAAAACGTTTATTTTTACATACATTGTAAAGTTCGACCTTCATATTACAGAATAAACCTCTTTTTAACAAACCAGTTCTTCGTGGGTGTCAGGTTGAACAGAGGAAGGCATATACATATTTGTGTTGGTCGCTCGAAGGCGGTGAAGCACCTTGACCGATTCAGCACATCCTGAGTGCGTCCGCGTCATCCCAAGCTGGGTGAGTCAAATGAAAGCACGCGGACCACTACCATTGGTTTGTTTATTTACATTTTCAGTTAACTCACTGTCGATGTCGTATCGATTGGTAACTGGGAGGGCTTCGGTCTTCTAGTCGGTTCTTTAATCCTGGCACTCGATTCTGCTGAAGTAACACCACTATCATAACAAAAACACTGTAAAAAACTGCGCTACATTTTAGACTTTATGAAAATAGACTTAAAGTGCAAAATGAAATGAAAAGTTTCATTACACTTTTTCATTCACTTTGCAAAAGTCATTTATCTGTAGACTGGTGCATTAGCAGTATCGAGGCTCTGTTGTTAATCCCCCTAGGCTCGGGAGACATCAAAACTTACTTCCAAAATTATATTTTGAGTACTTGTATATCCCCTGATATGTTGTACAGAATTATGTTTAAAAGAATTTGTCATTATTTCAGGCGTTTCATATAATACAATGGAGTTTTTCTTATAATATACAGGATGGTATTTTTGAACTCTACATGTCGGTAAAGTGCTCTAAATACCTACTAGAGATAGCAAATTGTCTCAATGTCAATATCATTCATTGCTTTATTTTTTAAAGAAGCAAATTTCTATTAATTGATTAACAGACCTCTTGCCACTCGCGGTAATCGAACTGGCAATATGACATCAATCGACCGGACCATCCAACCAATCGCCAAGTGATGGTAACCAGACGAGTTCTAATTTTGATACGAGTTCAGTACATAAGTATACCAAATCATCTGATTATTATATAAAAATCGTACACACTCAACGTATACATTATCATGCTTAAATCAATCCAAATTTAATTAAATACCCCATAAATTTAATGTCGGCCGAGCTGACATTGTTTAATATCATTAGGTTTAAGTCGTATCTGGCACCCACAGGATCGGCTTGCCTATTGTGGGGCCACAGTGAAATACACAATGTTGTAAATTATTTGGCAACTGATTTTCATTTTCATACCCCATAAGTGCGGTTGGAATGAACAAAAAAAAATACTCTCACGTGTTTTCCATCGAATATCGAGTTAACCTGAAGTGTCGACCCGTAGTAGGGGCTCTGTCACGTCTTACCACGAGAAGAAAGGCTAGAGGCTCGCTTTCGTTGTTAACGGGGAGAAATCACGACCGGTCGAGGCGGCCGGCACAAGCCTCAGTCATCCAGTACCGCGCACCGCGTCGACTGCACACAACGCATGCCCACGCGAACCATTATCATCACTAATTATCGTATCATTACAAACAATATAACGATATAATCATTAAAATTTAACAAAAAATCTTTCAGTTCTTTAATAGTGTTGTGTTTTATGTGAAGTGTGAGCAAGTTTTGTTAAAATTTTTGTTAGAAAGTGCGTTTACCTGGAGTGTTTGTTGTTCCACTGGTATGTTGTTTGATGTTTTAAAGTTATAATAGCGGTATTACTTAGGGACGCACTATAGCTGGATGTTTGAAAGGACGCTTCTTAACCTCTATGTTTAGTGTAGCTATAGAACGGTTTATAAACTCTATGCGGTCAGTCAGAGATGCTTACAAGCGAAGCGAGCGGTATAAAAAAAGAACTTTCCATTAGTAAAAAATGGGACCCGTTCTATAATGTAATCTTAAGTTTGTTAAGTAATTTTAGGTGGTTTAAATACAAAATTACATTTGTCTCGGTGTTTCTATGTGTAATATATTTACAAAAAAAAAGTATCTAAGTATGTTTATCCGCATTCTAGATTCCATAACATAAGCTAGTTAAGCTTACCATGGGTCTAGATAGCGTTGCGTAGAATGTTGTTGAATTTTGTTTTTAAAGTTCTTATGAAGAGAATTGTATTGTATTTTATTTTTATATAATAGTGTTTAAAACTGAATTTACATAGATACTACACAACTCTAAAATATAATAATCCAAAACAATCATATCTTATTATAACAGGTTCCAGCATGAGCATAAACAAACATACAAGGATTCATTTTTTTCGATAGTATCAGGCTAGCCTATATAAAAATCTACGCAATATTTCGTTATGGATTACATAGCGGTTTATTATATTATTTCCTTATCTATATATTATAAACGATGTTGTTACTTTGCTATTATATAATAAGACGTTATTATTGCTGTCTTGATTGGATATCTGCTAGGTAGAGTTCGCCGCCGTACAAAAGAGTTCAACGACTGCAGTTTTCTAAAGGAAACAAAATGATAGCATTATAGAGCTTTTATATTACAAAAAATAAACAACATTTTGTATAATCTCATTTATTTATAGATGGTCTACAAAGGGGTAGTAGGCAGTTACCTATATCATACACTATCCATACTTCCATACTTATAATACCTATTATAAATGCGAAAGTAACTCTGTCTGTATGTTACGATTTCACGCCTAAACCACTGAACCAATTTTAATGAAATTTGGTATAGGGTTAGATTAGACCATGAGAAAGGACACAGGCTATGTTTGGTCGCGATAACTGAAATACACGCGGGTGGATCCACGGGCAAAAGCTAGTTATACTTCTTCTTTATAGTACCTATACTTCGGATTCGGCACTTGTATCACTTTGCATTATTTATTACTTTCTTAACATTAATACATTTAGTACAAAGTAGGTGCATAACGTCTATCGATCATATATCGATCATTATTAGAGATCTTAGTGATCCACTAAGATCTCACATTTTGGAGCACGAGTGGCTCCAAAGCAAACAATTTGGATGCTATCCGCATGTTTATCTGCCTAGCTTAGTGGTTAAGGAGTCGGCCTTACGATAGAGAGATCCCGGGTTCGAATCCTGGCCAATACACTACCAACGTGAACCCATTCCCAGCACAAGCAATTTAGCTTAGGTTAGAGGGAATCGCTCCGTCCCACTTCGTTCACATCTCAAATCGTCCACTTCCCAAAATGACCACATCTCATTATGTCTGTCCTTAAATTGATCACATCTCAAATCTTCCACTTCCCAAATCGCCAACATCTCAAAATATCCACATTTCAAATTGACCATTTCTCAAAAATGACCACATCTTTTATAAAAGTAATTTCAGTTGTAATTAAAAAAAAAACCTAGTTAAGTTATACTTACTTTACGTCTAGATAGCGTTATGACGTAGAATATTTATTTATTACCCTATATTTCATTTGAAATCATTTCATTTCATCTTTCAAGCACCAGGTACTAACGCCATAATAGCCTCATAATTTTGAAAGCGTTCGAAACAAAAGCCGTTGGTTTTTATGGCGTTTCAAAACAAAACTGTTTTTTTTTCTAAACTTGAATACATTGTATTCTGTTGTCTAACGTACCTGCTATAGCATGGAGCATATTGCTAGATACTTGAATAAATTTTACAGCAATAAGTATGCTAACTATACAAATCGAATACATAGGGAAAAATTAACCATCTCGGGCGGGACTCGAACCCGTGATCTTTCCCTTGCAGGGGGAATGCCTTAAAAGACGGATAAAAATAGAAGGCAAATTTGAATCACATCGGGCGTGTCTCGGTAGCCGAGTTGGTCAAAACATTCCCTCTGTAAGGGAAAGATCGCGGGTTCGAGTCCCACCCGATAAGTTTAATTATTTCCTATGTATTGGATAGTGCTAGATATAAAAATAATTATATCATTTCACTTGCCTTGTCTATAGGGCCCGGGTATATAGGTGCCTACCAAGACCTAAGGGCAGAGACATTCTTACCTACAAGTCGTTAGCTGATGGTCGGAGTGAGCCCCGATACTTTCTTCTCAGTGTTGGGAGGTTAGATGATACTCACTTCTTTAAATTAATGGGAAGAATAAAGGCTTGTTCTGTTTTGTCTACACTGACAGCATAGACACTCTCTGTGCTTACAGGGTCGGCAGCACGAGTGTGACATATTGTTTCATACGTCCATAGGCCACGGTAACTTTTTACTTTACATCAGGGACCGTGTATTTGTTTGCCACATAAGTGGGATTAAAATGCCTTATACAAAATCAATAAAGGAGGAGAAGCAAGCAATAATCTGCGGTAGCCTAGTGGTATGGGTAATGGACTGCTGAGACGAGGTCTAGGGTTCGATCCCAGGTTTACCATGGCACACACCAATGACTTTTAGATGCTTTTCGAAGTTATGTGTGTGTATTTATCGCAGGTTTATAAGTGCCCGGTTACGATTACATTGGGACCTAAACATAAACTGGCGAAATGTGGGTGCTGGCACCTCTGCCTACCCCTTCGGGGAATATAGGCGTGAGTTTATGAGATGAGAGATGAGAAGAAGCAAGATGATTGGATGGTTTCCTTATAATCGTAGGCACTATCTGTTCTCGGGAACAGAATAGAAAGAATAGACAGAATGCTCTAACTACCATTTAATACTTTACACCAAAAGATTTTCACGGCATACAAGTTAGGTTAGCACAGTTGTTATGGCAACCCTACAATGACATCAGTATTCATGCAACGATTTTCTAACCATAGCACTCACAGTTGTACTGAATTTGCATGGTAATCGGTGCGGGCGTCCAACGGAATATTATTTGTATACGAATAGTATTAAGATGGCGTCTGAAGCCATTTATATTAATAGATATATTGAAGTTGAAGAGTTTGGATATATGTGGGCTCGACCTGGATCTGTATAACCCAAGTAAATCTAATCTGCTGGACGGTGTACCTGCTGATAAACGGATAAGACTCCAAGTTGCTGCAAACAGTTTGTGCTGCAAAACCAAGATAAGTCAATTCAAGAAAAAGAATAGGTAGTAATAGAAGAGAGAGAGAGAGGGGGAAATAAGACACAGAGTTGGATCTCTTTTTCAAACTATTCCTCACTATTCTATAGCGTACTCTCTTAATGCAAAGGAACAACAACAACACCTCTGGTGTTGCGGGTGTCCATGGGCGGCGGTGATCGCTTACCATCAGCCGATCCGTCTGCTGGTTTGCCTATTCCTATTCCATAACAAAAAGTGTGTAGTCAAGGTCGTTCTGATGCTGATTGACGGTAATCGGGTCAAAGTATGTTTTCTTTTCAATAAACACTAAAAGAAATTATTCTTAGGATAAAATAAGTATGTCTGTCGTCGGTTTACTCACAGCATGGTCAGTAGCGAGAGCTGTGCAATTGAAATACAAATTACTATCATTTTCTGACTCCTAGAAAAAGCCAGTGCGTTTTCTTATACAGAGTAGTTTTAATTTTAGTTATTCACGAAGTTGTAATAACTCGCGTTAAAATGTGCCGTCAGCACTTGTGTTCAGGCACATCTTTAGGCATGTTTGAAATATATAGACAGGTTTATTTAAGAGGATATTGAACCGAAGTTACTAATATTCCCTCTAACCCGTCCAGCTAAGCTTAATTGCTTGTGTTAGGAGTGGGTTCACGTCGGTGGTGTAATGGCCAGGATTTGAACCCGGGACCTCTGGATCGTAAGGCCGACTCCTTAACCACTATGCTACCGACGCTGCCGCATTGGTTCCCAAGGGAGAAGAATTTAGGGCCACCCGGCTATCCCATCTCTTTTCGTGGTTATTTTAGAAGGCGACTAAGAGATGGGCTGCTCTTTATCCGACAGTCGGTTATTCACTACCTTAGTAGTGTGAACTGTAAACAATGTTTGTTTACAGTTTGGTTACAGTACGGCCTTATAATTCATCATCATCATCATCATCACACATCATCATATGACTTAACATCATCATTTCTTTAAATGCTACTGCAATGAATGTGCATTGTTTTATTATTCCTAGAAATACAGGTAGATAGCGTGATGACTACTTATGACCTTGCTATGAGATATAATAATTATGTGGGAATTATTAACCTACTGAGATGGAATTTGAGATCACAGAGGCAATACTTTGCTTGGAAATGAGTTTAATCACGGTCGTAATATGAGTAGCTAGCTAGTAGGGTTTTCCGTTAGTTTTTTTTTAAATAAATTTAAATAGTAGGTACATTATGGTAACATCCATGAAATCCGAATAGGTTTTATCTTGGGTGTGTGTGTACATTCATTTATCATCAATTCCATGCTTGCATCCAATATATATTACAAAAAATAATAATTTAACACACAAGTTAACATACTACCAACAGTTATTTACTTATTGACATCTCTTTGTACCTTAGAGGGCACGTTAAGCTTAGGTCCTGCAATATCGGCATGGATTTTGGAGGTCAGATTGCAGTCACCAAGATAGAGAGCGGATCTTTGACTCCACAGTGCAAGATGTGATGACTGTATAAATAATTTAAGTTTACCATATTAAGTACCTAATTACTTCTATTTTTTACTTCGCTGGGCCTAAAAAGGAATGTAAAATTATTACACTTTCACAATCTCTAAATTAGTTATCTTGTTTTTAATATTCTTTGCCTTATCATAGACATGAAATATTTTTTTAAATGTGTGATCAGCCGGTTAAGCTTCCTTGTATTACAAAGTACAGTCGCCACCAGTATTAGCTAAGTTATCGACCACCTTAGCTCGAAAACTGGACTGTGACGTCATTGGATTAGTGGAGATATGTACTCGACGAATTAAAGTTCTGGAATGTTAATAATATTCATCCATAGTCATAGCAAGCGTTTAGTGACTCATTCTTATGCCGCACCACTAAAGACCTGGAACTCCCTGCCAGCTCACGTGTTTCCTTCTTCCTACAGTCCCGGGTCCTTTAAGCGGGGCGTGAAAAGGCATCTGATGAGGCCGTCAAGCTGAGTGCCACTACTGTTAACATGTAGAGAGAGGGTCACCATCGCAAACATTTATGTTCTGTCTCTCTCCAAAACTTTGCTTTTAGCTTAACATCAGACGAGGTGAAGTCAAATTGACGTGTCCGTTATAAAAAAAAACTCGCGTCTGTACATCCCCGAAGGGGTAGGCAAATGTGTATTAGCATCCACGTTTTGTTAGTTATGATTTTCGGTGCAAGACGTAATAGGGGGCGAGCCTATTACCGTCTAGCGGGCCCTGTGTCTTGGGCTGTATGTTTACTGTCGGATGGAGAACAGCCCTATCCCTTAGTCACCTTTTACAACACCCACAGGAAGAGCTGGGGTGGTCCTATTTCACTCCACCCTAAACCAATGTCATATGTTTCTTTTTTTTTCCTATGGCTATCCCAACAATTCCGCTTAGAACTTAGTTCTTACACTGATCGAAATAACGCGTGAAAGTACAACTGTAAAATTCATCCATACAAACAGTTGATATTGAATATCATGGCATGTGTTAATAATATAAGTAACCTCAAATATTCTAATTGGATACCATAGATACCTAGGATGTTGTTTGTTATTACGTAGGTATACGAAGCACAAAGGACTTAATCCGATAATAAAAACATTCGCATACACGTATACTTACAAGGAAAAAACAGCAATTGTCATTGTTTTGAAAATAAAAATAATAAAAGACATATTTTTATTAGAGTCATAAATAATATTCCCATTATTGTAACTAATGTTAATAAGAGGAGAGACACCTTAAGCGTAAAATAAATTCAAGAGTTTATACATCTAGAATAAAATAAAATATAAATATATAAAATAAATAAAATATAAATACCTAAGTAAAAAAATTAACCAAGGAGCCAAATCAATTGACTTGCGCTCGAAATCTGCAATAATGTCGTAAAGAAAAATGAAGCCACGAGAGATAAATAATGGCGAGCGTGATTATTTATAAAAAAATATATTTATTTAATAAAGAGTGTGTCCTACTAAATGTACTACAAGACTAATTTACATATTTAATATTTTATTAATCAAAACTATGACGAAATCGATGCGTCCACAATTCCGGTCAGCGCGTGTCGGCGTTCGTACGATGCGTCGTCAGCAATCCTGCTGGTCGGCGGATTGGCTAACTCGAGTCAATAAGTTATTTACAGGTTAGCGTGTGCCATTGCGACCACAGCTTCACTGAGCAGGTGAGATACACATATGCATATAGTTGGTACCCCCCCTGGCCCCTACAGCGTAGGTGGTAGACCTCCTTTCAGAGGCAAGATGTTGATGCCGTGGATGTGTGGTACCCATTTCTGAGGACATGGCATATTGCCAGCGGGAGTGCGAGGGAAATGCTATAGTGAGCCACCTTATGCTCCGGAATCTCTCTCTCTCCCTCTCTCTGGATCCGAAAACATGATAGGTAGCTTATAAGCACGTCTGGCATGTTTGCCGTGTTGGAGTATATAATAGGGTCATCCTAACTCGTCTATAGGTAGAAGGCGACTTAGGTATAGGGCTGTCGTATTGTGATGTTTTTTTTAATTTTATCGAGTGTTTTACTATTATTATAATTTAACATTAATAGTAAAACACCATATCAATCTCAAACCATACAAAGCCAGCTTGTTAGAAATTAATCCAACCTCAGCAAGTTTTTCTATTTATTTTGAATGGATTAAAATTTAAAATACATAAACACCACACACTTTAATGTCGATACGTCGCTACGGTGATCTGTGGCTTTCTGTCATGCCTAACAACAGTGGGAACCACTTTTTTAGTCGAAAAACACGTGGGCATGTGTATATTTACATACAGATTCCATTACTATGTTAATTTTTGTATGAGTGGTCACCGAAGCAGATTTTTCGCCGATCATTATCATCTTGTTTCAAGGTTGTCCACTTATATAAATATCCTACTAAAGTTCGCAAATTTAACACATTTGAAAAGTTTCATTAGAATCGTGAACAAAAACAGCACTAGGTTTAGAAACCAACGCTTGAAAATATAAAAAAATGGTTTCCTTTATTCTAACAACTAATTAATCAATTGCATTGGCATTGCTGGACATAGGCCTCTCCCAATGTGCGCTAGAGCACTCAATTCTGTAGGTACCATCCACATCCAGTCTATTCCAGCTATCAGAATTTATAGGATGCAATACAATACAACGCACATTCGGACAGCAAATAAAGCATTAATTTAGGGCATGCTATTTAGAGCTCCAATTTTTACTCACACCAAAGTTATTCTATACCTCTGTGGGGTCAATTTTGATTCCAATTTCAATTGATGCTATTCAAATTAGCGCGTTCAAGGGCGTGCCCTATCAAGTTATCCACAGATAAAGTAATTTAAGCATTAAATTCATCAAATACACAAACTGGAATCCCACAATCAGTATGAATAGCGATGATCACAGGCATTCTCTTCTGAAGGTTACACAGACATCTGCCGCCCTGCCAAGGTCAGCTTCGACACGAAGTGGGGTCAAAAGGCCATCTGCTTAACTAAGATATAACCCGATTTAGATATTAAAAAATAAACGGTTTCCGGCTCTTAGTTCTTCTTTTGCAGCACGTTTGTGAGATGCTTTTAGATTTGCTTTGAGTTAGATAAATAATCCTTTCTATCCATTGTACGAATGTTAAGAGGGATGTGTCTATCAAATTGTATGATGGATGAGCTTCTATCATCAAGATTGTTTTTCTCAATTTCTTTCTGTCCCAAGACCTGATGTGTTAGCTAAAGTCTGTGAAGGTTCGATAGGTCTTCGCAACTACAAATCCATACTTATATTACAAATGCGAAAGTAACTCTGTCTGTCTGTCTGTATGTTACGCTTTCACACCTAAACCACTGAACCGATTTTGATGAAATTTGGTATAGGGGTAGATTAAACCATGAGGAGGGACATAGGCTATGTTTGGTCGCGATAACCGACATCCACGCGGGCGGAGCTGCGGGAAAAAGCTAGTACTCAATAAAACTAAGATAGCAGATTACCCAGATAGAAAATAGCCCAATTGTTGCTGACCCGTTGAATACTTGCAGGGGGCTCAGGAAATAAAGAAATACCTAAATCAGATGAATTTAGAGTTTCCTATTTTTTAAAGTCAGCAAAAAAGTACGAAAGGGAATTAACGCCTTAAGTGGGTACCTTCTATCGTAAACTGTGTGAACAGTCGACCTTCAGTGGAGGATAGAATTTTATTGTCGTAATGGAGCCAGCCCATTCAATTTAGTACCAAGTTGCGTCGTCAACATAATATGTTAGTTTAACTGCCTGAATGCGTTTTGTAAAGCTGGCTACCGACCGGTATAACCGGGCATAATGTAACAACTAACATGTCACTCGTAGACACATACGACAACATAAAAACGAATAGAAGGACAGCTTCATGTAACATGTAAAAACACGCGCTCATTCACACTCATTCTTCAGAGCGCGGGAATTCACAACTATCGAACCAATTAATTTGAATTGAGTTCCCCGGAAGTAGAATTATGTTATGTATGTATTTCTACATGAGTGTGTTGTTCGTCGATTTCTGAAGACAGACTATTGTATATTTTTGTTTCATGGCCCAAATATACCGATTCTATCGATAATGAATTGCAATTTAGGTATCGGGCGGATGAAGACACCCTTAGTTTTTTAAATTCTAGTGTAATTAACGGGCTGGTTTCTGTCTACTCTACATATAAGGAGAAGTTATCCTTATAATAGACTATGTTAATTTAAGTTGCTTGCTAGTAGAAAGTCACAGTAAACTAGCACTATTTGTGCGTAAACAAGTCATAAACTATAGCACAAACTACCAGAGGTACAATTATAAGCCATAAAGTAAACATTCCTTACAAAATTTCCCGGAAAAACAGTTGTGCACGAGAAATAGCGCTAAAAGTATTAACAATTGACCGCGATTACTGCAATCTAGTTGCGTTTTCTCCAAAGACTTTATGTATATCTGTAAACCGACTCTTTTTGTGTTATTTGCGATATGTGAGTGTTAATTTACCTCTATCTATCCCTTTAGGGATTCAACTGCGTGAATATATGTATGAATGTATGTTCTATTTATCTATTGTGTAATCATCTCGCCACTTCACACCCCGAAATGTGATACCTGTTAGGATCAAAACATTTGATATCGCAATGGCCATCCACCTTCATCTACGACCAAATTTTTGTAGCTGTCATACAAATGACACAATAGGCATAGCTTGGTGTTGCCACCACGCTATGCCTATACAGACGTTACAGGTCAAATTCAAATATATGGTATTGCTGTAAAGTTTACGTGCCTTAATTCGAAAAAAAAAATTAAAAAATTTCCTAATCTATACAAATAAATAAAATTGGAGTGTCTGTTTGTAATATTAAAATAACCGCTTTCTACTACATGCATATGAATGTATATACGGTACACATACCAAAATATATATTTTTAAATTTTTTGTCTGTCTGTCTGTCTGTCTGTCTGTCTGTCTGTCTGTCTGTTTGTTTTGGCTAATCTCTGGAACAGCTGGACCTATTTGGACGGGACTTTCACTGGCAGATAGCTTATGTAATAAGGAGTAACTTAGGCTACTTTTATTTTAGAAAAGATTTTTTTTATTAAGTACATTCCACGCGGACGAAGTCGCGGGCACAGCTAGTGTATAATATTATCAAGAGTTAGTTTGAGAAACGAATATGTTTTGACCCAAATTCAAAAAAAGAACGGCTTGTCTAGTTTTCTATAAGTCAAAGCCTGATTTTTTGCTAACAATAATGACAACCTCATAAAGATAATAGGCGGATGACCGTTAATTTATGATTCAAAAGTTCAAACTTAACCATATTTAACTGGAATTATTCAGCAGTTCCAAAAAAGTTAATGGGCTATGGAGTCAATGTTTTTCTCATAGAGGTGCCATTGACGTGGTGAGTGAAAGTACCTACTCTGTGAATTCTTGAGTAGAAACAATGTGCATAAAGGCCTGTGTTCATACACAATAATTATTTAATTAACACAGTTTATCAATTACTTAGTTGCTACGTGACTTTGAACCCGGCGACGAGAACTAAATATTTCTTCTCAAATTATATTAGCCTTCGTGACTCAATGTCTCTTCTACGGAACTACTAGACAAGCAGCTATTTAGAACAAAAATTGGGACAAGAATGACCAAATCTCGGACTATCGAATTTTGTAAAAGGGACACATTAACGGCGCTAACTGTGCCTATTTAAAAAAAGTAAATTTAATTCGAATCATTTCAATTGGGAGTTTTGGCGGGAAAGCGTAGAGGACGCATCGCGGTAATATTTTATTTTCCGAAATTGGTGTGAGTTCGAGTTTTTATGTATAAAACTGGTGGATTTTAGCCATAACGCCTTGGATAACGCACACGCGTGTAGGAAAGTGGCATAATACAGTGAATTGTGACTCTACGTGTTCAATCCAAATCTCCCTAGGGAGCTTTTAGTAAAGTCCCCATAACTTTACTAAGGCATCAATCATCATTCACCGTTATCATCTTCATCATCATCATCATCATTAATGTCATCAACTCATCATCATTATTATCATCAACAATAATTTCTAAGAAAATAAGAAAATAAATAAAACTGATGACAAGGCAGCATGGTCATAGTACCTTAGCCTGTTCCGAAAGGAACTAAAAGAACAAAAAAATAAATCATTTAAATTGTCATCAGCGTACCGCCAAAATCTTTACTACCACAGATAAAAGAATACATTCTACGCATTCGGACAAGTAGGTACTAAATAAACCGTGCGACTTTGGGTAGCCCTCTGTACAAGGTCAATAAGAGCAAGCTGACGATGGGAAATTTTATATAATGGATCATTCATTACCCTCAACAAAATGTTAGTGTTGGAATTCCATTGTGTTAAAAATGTTATTAAAATTAACATTTTAAATGCAGTGAATGTGAATAGTATACTTTTGGTTTGAATCTGGAAATGTTGAATACTCCGTTATGCAATAAATGTAGATACATATATTATTATACTAAGTTTATTTGAACATATAAATAAAAGAACTAACACGTAACAATTTATAGATTTTTTTGTTAAATCATCATTTTGCTCTAAATATCTGAATTCATTTTCAAAAAAAAGTGTTCGGAACAGATTAAAAAGGTAAAATTCCACAATGCGATAGGATGATTTTGCAAATAGCGGGAAACAGGTTCTACTGCTTTTATACTCCCTCGAACGTATGTAGAGATAAGGGATCTCAACGTTTTGACAGCTCTGGCATTATGAGCGGGTATACCTTTGCCTCACGTTGTGCTATTAAAATATACTTATCAGGTTTATTGGCGCCATTTAATTTAATATTGAAACAAGTTTTAAATTTGTTTACGAATGAAAGAAAGTTTTATCTTCATTATGGTATCGTAAATAAATACTTAGATATGTATGCTAATATTGCTAATCGTTATATTCTACTAATTATTGAAAGTCTAGAATTTTATATTCATGTATCGCAGTAGGTAATTTACATGACATTAAGAAATAGGGAAGCGTTTTAGAGAAAGACACAAATGAGAACTTATGAGGCAAAATTTCTAATAAGATCATCCATTTTTTGCATTATTATTTTAAGAACTCTAACTCTACTTTAAGGACTTATTAACTAGTAGGTACTATAAAACACAATCTCAATCAGTCAATCAATTCATCAATCAATCAATCAATCAATTATTTAACGAGAATGAAAGTTCAGTGTAGTTTCCGAACTTCAGATCAGGAAATTAAAAAAAAAGTATTATTACCTCCCACAATCTTACACTACACATGACAGGAGGCAAGCTTTTGTCACTCTTTCTCATCCGCAAAACCCACAAAATTGTTCAGCCAAAGAATCAAATCCGGTACATAATACACAGCAACTGCGCCGCCGCTACAGAGACAGCATCAGCATCCATTCATACTTTAACATAGTTCCGATGAAACAAACTTTCATCATATTTCTTTAACCGGAACACAGACGTCCTTGTTGCAGATTAGTCAGTGGTTACGTACCGACATCGATCAATAAGGTGTAATGTTACTCACGAGGTGTCCTCAAAGAGAGGTCCGTTCGCACGTAGTCATGTTGCAACAGCTTGCGAACGTGTTGTTCGCTTTCTCAGACGTCAAACGTAAAGTTTGATGGCGCAAACGCTCCTACTCTATCAGTCATCATCACAGCATTGACCCAGTTGAATAAAATCCTTGCACTTTGGAGCCGCGAGTCCCACTTTTTTTTACTTCTCTTTTTCCCTCTACGGGGGACACTTTGGGTCGTTGAAGAACTCAGAAGCCACTGTAATCGGTGACGCGTTGTTGTTCACTGTTATAAAAATAGAAAAGTGAAATTATACAAACACTATTTTGCTTTGCTATCTTTCTTACGCCAGTACTTAATTACATTACGCGACGCGCGACGCCTAATGATTACATTATGCGTCACGCGTCCCAATTTTAAGCTCATAATAATCTCGAATTACTTAATTAATTTTTGATATTATAATTTCTTTGCATATTAATTAAATTGCAGATTAATTCTTTTGCATTGCACATTAAATTAATAATAAGCAGTTAACAATACAGAATTTGAATCTCGAATAAGTAGTTCTCTGGTGAAAAGAGTTCCAAAAAAAATTACATTCGAATTGAGAACCTACTTCTTTTTTGAAATCGATTAAAAAATGAATTTAAACAAAATTAGGTGACTTGATTTAGAATGCACTAGAATCTAATTAAATAATTAATGAAGAGTTATTAATAATTACTTGTAGATTGTATATTCAAAGTTCATGCTAGCTTGGACCAACACCAGCGTAGTAGTGTGGTGTGGACCACTTTTACACGACAGCAATACCATGATCGATGGTTCTAGCGCAGATTTTTCTCTTGGAGTTGGGGGTCAGACGGCAGTCCCTACTATAAATTCAAGATAAACCAAATCATGGAAATAGGAAACCACCACGGACTTGTCTAAAGTTCTAAGCTTTGGATGCAATAGGGGTTTGACGCTCTGATGATAAGAACGATAATACAAGATGTCTGATAAAATATTCGTTCTTTATCGCGAAATTGTTAATTCAATAAAACAACACAATACGAAACATTATATTCCCAAATTACTGTATTGTAGATACTGTTTCCCATTATCGAACACATTCAATACTTCGAATGCTGATAGCCAAACAATGCGATTTTCTTACGCGAATACTTACGTATGCATACAAGTTACGAAACAACGGTGACCGATTAGGCGAGAAAAACCGCGGGTAATGTATAGTGAAACTATTGTTCTGTTGTACGTGGGAATACGCGGCGTTTGGTGTGTAGCAATATTTGTAAGGATGAAGTTACACTGGGGTCTGGGGAATATTTTAGAGTTGTCAAATAAACTTGGTGAAATGTAGAATAATGTGTTTTTTTTAAATTGTTGTTTTGTTTCGAAGAATACTTCACTCATAACTTATACTTTGGTTGCTACTTAGAAATTAGAATATATATGATACGAAGCTTCAGACCCGCAGGATATACTTATTGCCGTTCTCAATAACATACCAACAGTTAAATGTAGATCACACCTCCAGATAAACAGTAAGGTTTGAAGTATCCGTGACTGCTGTTCCAATATTATAATTACAAATCTCTATCTGTTTGACTTTGATGGGACAGGCCCTCAATCGATAGGAGTAGTAGGGATGTTCGATCTGGGTACTTTGTATCGATACTCTGGATCGCAATAGATCGTAATACACTGTATCGATCCAAATATCGATACAATAGATGTGATACGATTTTTTTGGATCGATCCAATATCGAATATCGAATTTCAAGAAATTAAACAAGTTGTATTTTTAACAATTTAAGTTTATTTAAGAACAAAAGAAGCAAAAGAGTTCACATAGGCCCATCCTTATAAGGAAGTGTACATAAAAATATTAATTTTGATAGCCTCTCTGGATCAATAAGATTACGGCTCTCATTCAAAGTATGGTTGGCCAGTGAGAAAAGTCGTTCTGAAGGCACAGATGGACAAGTAACGTAAGGCTACATCGCTTAGTGTTCCCCAACCGACTTTTCTCGCTGATATTCAATTTTCTGTTCAGCAAGGGCTCCGACATATACTGTTTAAAATATATGTGGAGTCCTTCCTGTGGTCTGCTCGCTTCAACTTGTGCCACCATTTCATTATGTTTGTTTATCTTTATCTTGTATCGATCCACTAACGGATCGAAAGCTATTGTATCGACACAAAAATCGAGTGGATCGCATTGCTTTGTATCGATCCACACAAGTATCGGATCGGATCGAACATCCCTTAGGATTACAGATCAATGGTAAATTTTGGGACACTGAAAGCAGAGATTGATGACGTTTTCTACTTTTAGTATCCCGAAACTGACAGTAGATACGTTATTGGGAAAGGCCGTTAATGAGGTTGAAGTAACTATTAATAACTTGGGGGAGGGTTGAGGCCGAACATAGTGTCAATCCCATCCGCGCCAGCTTGAATGGCAGGATAGGCACCAATTGCCCAAAACTCTGATCCGTATCTTCTCATGTAGGTAGGTAGGTCTACAGATTTACTGACTAAGAATCGAACCTGCAATCTCTGACTAGGAGTAGTTAAACACTCAACCGCTATGCCACGAAGGCCACTAAGAATAAAATATAATATGTACCTATAGTACCAACAATGTACACATACAACCATATTAGCTAATGCAGTACAAATTCTAACAACTTAGGTACAAAATAATTACTTTGTGTGACATCAACTTAATACTACTGAATTACCCCAGTCTTGTTCGCGATTACTGTGCGCAAACGAATTCCTTGTTAATTACGTATTGCATTGTATGGTAGTTATGTGTTTAACGCAAAATATTACCTAAATAACTTATAACTCTAAACGGTGAGTATTTAGTAAGAAGCACAGGTACTGTCAGCGTCAAAGATGTTCATTTTTTTATACCACTTAGGCGGCAGACAAGCACACGGCCCACCTAATGGAAAGTGGTTACCGCGGCCTATTGACGTATGCAACACCAGGGGCGTTACACTCGCGTTGCCTACCCTGAAGAAACCTTCTAATGCCCCTCTTGAAGAACCCCATATTGTAGTCGCTTGGGAAAACCATGGCAGAGTTCATTGCACTGATTTCATACATACATCATACAATCATGCCTTTATCCCTGGAGTGTGAATTAATACCTATATTTCACCAATTATTATATTCGATTCCACGTAATAAAGGGTGAGCCCATTGCCGTAATCCGGGCACTATTATTGACTCGAGCCATGCATCTGAGGCTGAATCTGGGCTGTATACCTACGTTAAACAAACATATCCCTTAGTCGCCTTGAACAACGCCGCATGGGAAGAGAATTGATATCGTGGCCCAGTACCTCAGTGGTCAGAATATTCCTCCTGTAGGGGGAGGAGGGTATCCACTTTTCCAATCGAAATCGATTCGAATAGATACTAAGTTATAAAATCTGAAGTCATCTAGGTACTTTTGAAGCTGACTGTACAGATTATTGCTATTTTTAAAGGAGTCAAGTCGTGACCACGGGTGCTCCAACGCACCCGAAACGTCGGCAAAAGTAAGTGTTCCAAAAACCTTATCGCGATAAGTCCCGAAATAGTATCAAAAACGATGTACAGATTAAGTTGAAGCGGTTGCCTAGTATTTATGTAACGATAAGATTGATTAGTAACTTATGAAGGTAAATATAAGAAAACAGGGTAAGCTCATTAAGACCGTCTCGAACCAACTGGTGACTTCTGAAATGAAAGCTCTACTGCGCTCTACACTGCTCTACACGCCACATACTTAATTCCAAATTAATTACACTCTTGTAATGTTGGATAACTATTCATAAAAATATCAATCGTAAAATTCATATTGTTATGAATAGTTATCCAACATGTTTTATAATATGTCAGAACAAACAACAATTTGTGCTCAGAATCAACTACTTACATAAAAAACCTGTTGTAACGTCCGTCTCGAAGCGTAATTTATAGACACCATAAATCGCATTTAAACTACGATGTAGACATATAGGCACTCGTTAACGTGTCTAGGAAACAATGGCATTTAGCACGCCATACGCCATGGAATCACGTTTCTCTGTGTCTATGGGAAGATGTGAAGAAATCGGGTCAGTTCGATGCGCCCGCGCCGACTGTGACGTTTCACTATATCGCGTGTAAACTAGACTTAAACTTACAATGATTGAGATAAATCACTCTTTTTTTACTTAGATTTTCGTGTTATTTACATGTATGGTATTGGGCAACCGTAAAGGCCGATCTATGCGTATGTTTGCCAATCAGGTCGATGAATTTTTTTGAATAAGGTCGATTGCATTTCAAAAGTAACCGCAGTTTTCTTTTTTGTGTTTCCTCTAAAAGAATGTCGCTTTCTTCATTCAATTTCAATTCTTCACCTCGCCTTTTTATCATGTCCCTTTTACCTATTTGATTTTTTACTTGTGCCTCGCCTCGTACACCACCACAAAAATGAATAATCATAACGCTATTTGCAAGTCCCCGCACATGTGTAAGGTCTTCTGCGCCTCATTGTTTAGCGACCTTGTTGACCTCATTAATACACGAGGACGTTTTTCAGCAGAAACTGACATTAGAATACAAATGATATAGCCGAACTAATTACGGACTTAAATGACTGTGAATACATTTCATCTCTTCTTCTTCATCCTAGTAATAATCCCAGTCGCATCTGAAGTTTCCACCTCGGAGTATGGGGTCGCTTTACTAGTCTAACTGCAGATTTGGCTGCTATGAATAGGTACACATTTCATCTTTATAATACCTGTATTTGTGTAGTAGTACTCACCTAATACACTATCAAAGTCAAATCTTCTTCTAGGTAATCGTGAGTCCTCCTGGTGAATCCTTTTCTTTAATCAATAATTAAACATAAATACAGCGGGTTCAATCTCAGTTCGATCTTCGTTGACCTGGTTATTTCGCAACACCATCTAGCGATCTTCCCACGATGTCATCGCTCTTGCAATCACTCCAAACTTCACACACACACTTACATACATACACCTTTCAAATAAATCGTCTATTATTGCAGACAGTTTAGTAGTTTAACGACCTTTCCAATTTTGTTGATTTTAAATGAACGAAGTGGCGTGGCTTCTCCAATTTCTTTGCGTCGTTTTTCGAAACCATCGAAAAGATTACGATGTTATCTGCAGGTTTTTAGATTTATATCTATATGTCATGGGAATATAGTATAGTGATTTGTCCACAATCTACAATCCATCATTACGAGTATTCAAATGCAATCATTATTGTATCTATTTACTAAAATAGTACCTAAGTAACCCAGGGTTGGCTCTTTTGCTCCTACTTTCCATTAATTCCCTGCCAGCTCACGTGTTTCCTTGTTCTAATAGTCCCTCCTTTAAGTGGGACGTGAAAAAGCATCTGATGAAGCCGTCAAGCTGAGTGCCACCATTGGTAACACGATACATGTTTCTAATGGTGACCCTCTTTCCGAGACTTTGCCTTTAGTTTACCACCAGGCGAGGTGAAGTTAAATTACCATGTCCTTTACATAAAAAAAAATGCAAATATTGCTAAAGATCGTATTCACCATGCAAGCCAAGCTTGTGCCTGTTTGACGGTAATGAGCTCGCCTTTATGTGACATCGAAAAAATTATTGTTAGAATATGGGTGTCTTAATACACATTTACCTATCGTTCAACTAAAGAAACTGACCGTTTTAAAAGTCCTTTCATTTCTGATCCAGTCTTTATTGCAGTCGTTTCTGAAGAGGCGTCATTTCATTCCTGCCATACATGGTAAGTCATTGACCTTGTCACCGCGCCAAGGAATGAACATTTTCTCCTCCGTTATTAGGAAATTGATAGGTTGGTATATTACTGTAGAACAGATATTAAACGTCGTCGGTAGCTTAGTGGTTAAGGAATCGACCTTACGATCGAGAGGTCCCGGGTTCGATCCTGGCCATTACACTACCGACGTGAACCCACTCCTAATACAAGCAATTTAGCTTAGCTGGAGGGGTTAGAGGGAATATTAGTATCTACGGTTCTAATATTCATTAAAAAAAAAAAAGGTACAGATATCGGCAAACGTCTCGGGGTAGTAGGGGAAGTTCACGTACTCGTGCACTGTCGAGCAAAAAAAAGAACCAACCAAAAAAGGGTTCAGAGATCAACCAATGACGGCGCTTTAAGTTTAAGCAAATACACTACGTGCAAAAAAATAAGCATAAAATCACAAAAAATTGAAACTGATGATGTAATAATTATTGTAATTACAGATTTTTTATGAACAATGAGTAGGTATTTGCTCTAATTTATTATATAACAACTTTCTATGCACTGACTCAATTTGGGCTAAACGACGGCTAACTTTATATTATGATACAATTCGGTAACAAATATTATAATACTAGTTGTTGCCCGTGACTACTGCGTAAAATTATGTAAAATTCACTTCTCAGCTCACAAAAATATAGTTGCAATTCAATAAGTTATTCCAGACTATATCTATCTTTGATATTCGTGGCGTAACGGTAGTGAATGCAGCCGCTACGCAGGAGGCGCGGGTTCGAACCCAAATTTTTGTATGATGTGTTTGCATTGTTCTGGTCGCGCCTCGGAGAGCACGTTTAGCCGTCAGTCCCATACGGGTGCCATACGAACATCTTTGGCAGTCGTTATGGGTAGTTGCAGACTTCAAAAGTCCAACACCTGGACTAGCTGCAATACTTCAATATCGCCTTGTGGAGTTCGGATGGAAGTTACTTCACAGAAAATATTGAAGTTCAGCCAAATCCGCAGAATAGTAAAAGCGGACCCCAGACTCCAAGCTGGAAACTTCAGATGCGACTGGGATTTACGTAAAGATGAAGAATCTTCGATATCGCCAACCGGCTGTGGAGGTCAGATGGCCCCGAGGAGGGCCAGACTGTAAAGGATGGCCCTGGGCCAGCCGGGGTGCGAGGAATATGTCGAAGACAACCTCACCTCCGGCCTAGCACGACGACCCACAGACGGCTTGGAGTTTTAGTCGGTTCGAGTCCGACATAACCTCCCCCTCTGGCTCCGGCGGGGGAGTTATCCGAAGAGATTACCGAACGAAAAAAAGGAGGTCAGATGGTAGTCACTTCACGAAATTTAACTTCTTCGTAGTTAGACTTGAAAGCCAGCACTAAATGAGTAGAGAAAAGGCTCAGTTAATGAACTATATTGACTGGATAGTCATAAATACAGAATGTTTACATGCGCCCTAAGATTTGGCATCAGTACGACGAAGGCAATTTAACAGTATCAAGATAAAAGCTATAAAAGTATTTATTATTATCCACATAATTTTTCTCATTCGCGATGCGGTGTGCAGAATTAAGGTCGCTTTCATTCAAGCAGTTACTTCGAAGATCGTGAGCTGCAACTTGATGACACCGAACAACGGTACTTTATGTCCATCCATGGTACTTGTAACTAGTTGTAACTTTTTGTATTGCTAAGAGTCGATTATGAAGAGTACCATTTTTTATAAGTAATACCGAGAGTGTTAATATGAAAGAAATTGCGAAGACACTACTGATGCGTTTACCAGTAAATTACTTACTGTAAGAATCAATGCACTATTGAACTGGTACAGACAGCGACAAAGGTACGTTAATACATTTCAATTTTATAGGGCAACTGTCTAACTACGTGTATAACAATTATTTGGCTATACCATTACCGCCGGATCGCGATAGGAGGGGTAGACCCAAGAAGCGCTGGTTTGACGTCATAGAAGATAATATGCGTGTCAGTCTTACTGCCAGGACTTTTCGAAGTGGAGCGTTTAATATCTACTTATTGATATTTCAATGTGAAGATCGTTTGCTTTGTTCAGTAATCTTTGCCGGCGACTGTACTTAATGACCATTTTAGTCACCATTAGAGTGTGGCCATTAAATGTGTCAAGTTCACCGCAGAGTGTTTTAAGCGAAAATAAGTGAACCGTTACTTACACAAACGGAGTATTATTTAGACTGGTGAGATGCATGTGTGAAGAATAACTCATTTTGTTGCTATTAAGGTGAAAGAAAGAAAGTTCTATGATCGGCGCTATTTGTGGATATTTTTGGGGGTATGGCCCCATCAAGACTATCGACACCCGAGCGAACTACTTGCATGACCTGATCCTCTTCAGGTTCTTGAGTTCAAGAGGTCTTAATTAACTAATACTGTTGAATAAATTCAAGCACCTCTAAGCTTAATACATATAGAAACGGTTTTCAAGTAAAACGGGTAAAACAACGGCTGGATTTTGCTCTTGACTTTGCTGAACTTTTTGATTTTGCCTGAAAAAAAGTGACTGATTGAGATCTATACTATTGTATATAACTGCTTTGGCTATTAGATTTGGTTGTATAGCGATCAATTAAGATTTTCGAGGTCTAAAGCCAATCCCATCTGCTAGCCGGTATATCTGTTTCGCAAGCTTTCCCCTCAGAGTTGAGGAGTCAGAGGGCAGTCGCTCCTGCAAGAGTTAAGAAAAATCAAACCAAAAGAACGAGTAGAAGACCAGACCTCAGGTACCGGTACTATAAGGTACTATAAAAAACAACCACTGGATGTCACTGACACTAGATGCTGTGATGATGATGGAACACTGCATTAAGCTATAATATCAATGGTATATGATATATGATAAATGAACACTGTTATCGGTTCGTATCAAAACTTCACAGTTCGTTAGGTTACGTTTCTTGGACTTGTTCGGACGTCGACAGCCGTTACGATATGCTAAACAACAAAACCGAACGTCCTGACACGTCATGCATGACGTAACAAAAGGATAACTGGGCACAAAATATATTCAGTGTCGTCTGTTGTATCGTCCTAAATATTTTTTGTGACCTCGACCTCCATCAAAAGTGAAAACTAATTTTAATACGATTCGCCCCCACGCAGACAATTGTTGGTAACAACCTAGGTATTGTGTTCGATTACAAGTGGGTATTGTGAATCGTTATATGACGTAATTATTATTAACAATATTACTAATACTTATACCTACCTTAGGTGTTATGACAGGTGATGTAATAACAATGAATAATAAATAATTGCGGTTTTATACACACCCACTATTATTGCAATATTATTGTGGGGTAATTCTAATGATTATATGGGTCATTTCTTATGGGACTTGGTTACGGGTTTCTAGTCTTATGTGTTGTGTGAATTTGTGCGTGACCGTTTAAAAGTGTTCCCTCGATCAACGTGTAGGTAATTTAGTTATACCTACACGTTGAACATATATTATGAAGTAGGTACTCTATAGCATCTGAAATCTTGTGTTCCAATTCGTATCATCATCACCAACGTTGGTCCTGGGTCTCGAGTCTGCTGAAGCCAAACCACAGCGGTGCCACCACCACTGCAAAAAAACGGCATTAAATAATAGACTTGAATTGATGCGGTTGCCGCCGTAATACAGATGGATAATAGAGTTAGATTGAAGCGATGGGATTGAGTTTCAAAATTAAATGACTAATTGCAGAGTTATTGAAAAAGTGTAATGAAACTGTTTTCATTTCATTTTGAATTTTGGACGCATAGAAATAAAGTCTAAAATTTAATGCCAATTTTTGTAGTAACTGCGGCATGGTTGTATCCAAAGGTTGTGCTTTGGTGCTTGGGGTCTGCAATTCTACTTTTTCTCTCCGCTTCCCTTGACTTTTAGTTTATGGACTATTACTAAACATTTTAACATCAAAAGAGGCAGAATGCGATTGTGCTTAAAAGTCATTTGCTATTTGCTTTTCAACAGCAACATTTCGTATGAAATCCTTTGTACAGGAGTCCGACTCGCACTTCACCGGTTATTATTAATACTCGTTTCTATTTGCAATAAATATTTTTATTTCAGTAACACCAATTAATTTTGTTTTATCTTTCTGTTGTGCTGTCTCTTTGAGATATAATTGTACCCATTAGTTATTAAGACATCAAACTATACATCACAGCTTTGTGATATGACAAGACAGATATAGTATTTATTGCTCAGTTGTGAGTAACCGCACAAAAACCACAGTTTGAGTTCCCAGACAAAACTATTTGATACAGGTGTGTTTGCGTGTCATCTAACGGTAAAATACAACTTACTCAAGGATTCGATTACGTGAAACAATTGCGACAGCTCTTGTAGAAAAGATACGTGTAAGCATTTTCAAAGCATTCTTATATCTAGTGTGGGGCTCATAGAATTAGACAGAATTTGAATTGAATTCTGCAGTGGAACCTATAAAGATTTTTGGTAAGGTTCCTGCTAGCCGGTACTCCTGCTGTCTCATAGATGAGGCACTGGCGTGGACTTTTCTCTCAGGGTTGCGAGGTTAGGCGGTAGTAGAAGAGAGTTAAAATAAATTTAATAAAGGTGCCTCGTCAGTTATTCAGCAGGTTTGCCGGCTAACAGATAAGGTTGGCTTGGGCCAAGAAGATTAATAGCACCTTGCATTTATCTGTAAGATCCTAAAGAAACATATTTTTTTACTTGCAAGAAAAAAAAATGGGGGATGACCATTATCAGAGAATGATCGCACTATTTTGGTGAGAAGATTGGTCGGACTCTAGATTCTGTGTTTGTTGTGTCTGTGAAGATTAATTAGTCTAGACTGTCAAGACTTTAAATATCCATTCTTTCTTTGCAGATGTCGTCCCGGTGACTGACAATGGGCGCACTCGGTGCAGGCGCGCTCGCGCTGTTGTGCGCGCTGCTGGCCATCAGCGCGCGCGCAGCCGCTTACACCGTCGACTGTAACCACGAGTACACAGACTGCGACACTGAACTGAGTGAGTATTTGAATTTATTTTCAAATTCACTCTAAGTGAGCGACCCCACGGATCAGAAAAAACTAGCCACCAATACGGGTTGCGTCGCATTGCACCGCGACATGTTGCATCACGTCACTCACGAAGGACAACGAGTAGGATAGAATAGGATACGATAGGATAGACTCTTTTGTGTGCCAATTTGCGTGCAGAGGGCTGGCTAGAGCAGCCAGCCTGGCTCCACCCAGAAACGCAGAACCTTACTGGGACTTCATAGGCTTCATAGGACAACGGGTAAACCGTAAAAGCAAGTAAAAATATTGATGCTTTATGATCATACACTTATCAAATGTCTTTGCAAATGTCAAAATAAATTGTGTTTGCTTGAAAATCATTGCGCCAGCCTTATAGAAATGACATTTTAATGCACCTATGATCAATCCGTGTAGTATTGCATTTGCAGATAGATAGAGGTGAAGAAGTTTATCATAATTTTACCATGAAGCACATTTAACCTACAAACAGGACTGAAGATTTTCTAATCGGCGTAATTTACTTCAAATCTCTTGCGGTACCCTTAATAAATTTCTATATGGATATATCAGTCCACTGCTAGACATAGGCCTATCCTAATGTTGGGAAGCTTTGGCATACTGTTTCCTCGTTGAGCAGACGGGTTGGTACAGGGCACAGGCACCAGTCTCACAATTACAGTTTTTGTATTGCCATTAAGATAAATCCATATCCATATCTATACTAATATTATAAATGCGAAAGTAACTCTGTCTGTCTGTCTGTCTGTCTGTATGTTACGCTTTCACGCCTAAACTACTGAACCGATTTTGATGAAATTGGGTATAGGGGTAGATTAAACCATGAGAAAGGACATAGGCTATGTTTGGTCGCGATAACCGACATCCGCGCGGGCGGAGCCGCGAGCAAAAGCTAGTAAGATATAAGTTCTAATTGTTTGCATTTATATTTGTATTTGTAACTAATTGATCTGAGATTTTTTAATTTTTTTTATTTCAAGTTTTCGTTCTCTCACAGTTATATCGTCTGTGTCTTTTTCCGTTAGTCGTCTCTTACCCTTCGAATGAGATGGGGTGTTGATACTTGTATTATTTCTCCATCACCACGTGGAATCCTATCAATCCGCAAATGTCTTTTTGAGAGGAGAATACTTTCCATCAACGTGGGTGTGCCCACCTTCGGTTATAGAGTATTAATGGCCACCGGTAACTTACCATTAATGGAATGCTGTACTTTTTAGTTCGTTATCTGAACCGTTAGAACAGATCTGATGATAACACAAAATAGATTAGTTAGACATGTTCTAATCGATTGATGTATTCACTCATGGATACAAAAAACAGTGAAATAAATTACTAATTAGATAAGAGCGATGAATATTTTGAGTATAGGTTCCGTAGTGTCCATAGTTCTGTTACGAGTTTGGACGAGGTTAACTAATGTTACGGTCTAACATAAATTGAGAGGTTCAAGCTGTCCAATTTCACGTATTCTCTATCGTGGTACCACCAAAATTCACTAGTAGTGGGCCAACAAAGACCATCTCAATAAAATTCTTGCGAAGAAGAGCCCTCTCAGAGTACTCGCAGAGTACTCTCATTGCGATATCGCTAATATTCGAAATGCCCATGTTCAGCTTATAAAAGTGAATCAGTGCAGCGGAACCATAATTTAGTTCCACTTGGCTCGCTAGATGGCGTTTATACAAATTTTTAGATCACGGTATGGTTTCGTTCACACTGTTAGTATAAGAACTAAAGTATTATTCGATATTGTCGTCGGACTTGTAACTCTGATAGCTTGCGATAAACATTGTGGTGCCCTCTGTGGGAATATACGTGTTTGTAACAATAGCCGTCTATCATTTACCTCGCTCACGAACCCGTTCCGTATTCATGGTCCTTACGAGTCGGATCTGTTGGATCGTTTGAAGCGAGTATTTTTGTAGTCTTCGCGGTGAGACGGCTATAGACCGTCGTTGTTAGGCATAACTGAGCAGTGGGTCGCTGTTCAGAGCAAATCCCCTCCAGCAAAGGCTGAAGGAGGACCGGATCAAACTACATCCTGGTTGGCGGTTTGGCGGAGTGTAGCTGAGAGCGGATATCCGGAGGAACAACGCACGGGAGGCACTAAGCAGAGTTGGAGTTTCGGTCGATCGCCCAACAGGTGGCGCCACTGGAGGTGAAGTCTTCGAATTGTGTGGTTAAGTGTTGTCAGTGCGGAAATAAAACTGTGAGTACATTTACATTATAATTCAGAAGTGCAAGTTAGCATCATATTTCAACGTTCAGAAACTTTCAAACAGTTTAACTTTAATCTAGTAATTTAAAAACTTAGCATTATTTCTGTGTTCTTTGTGTGGTGTTGGGACTTGTAGTATTTTAAGTAAAACTCTGTTGAGACGGGGAACCTATGCCCGATTTTGTACCCAACTAAATAACGCAAAACACTTAGAATATTTCTGGTCAAGTTGGTATACTTTTGTGGTTAAAGTTGGCATAAAATTGTTTGTAGTTTGATCTTGTGATAAAAGATTATAGTTTGTTTCTCATAAGTTTCACTAAAATTGTTAAGTATGGAGTCGTTGGAGAACCTACAGGAAGACCTTGCAAATAAAATAGAAAAGGCATTTAGTAATTTTAAAAAGTCTTCTAAGGGACGGTTAACAGCTTCATATATAGAAACCAGGTTAGAAAATTTGGAAGTACAGTGGACGTCATTTTATGATAACCACAACAAAATTGTACAGAGTGTCAAAAAGGCTGACTTCCAAGTTTCCAACTATAATAAAAATAGTGTGTATGATACAGTTGAAGAACGATTCTTAGATTTTAAAACCCTGTTAAAGGAAAAGTTGCTGGACATAAACGGTACTTCAACTCAGTCTGAAGTAAAAGACGGCTCCTGTAGTCAGATAGTTGCTAAGGTAAAGTTGCCAGAATTGAAAATAGCTCCATTTTCGGGAAAGTACTCCGAATGGAGCACCTTTAGGGATTTGTTTATGGGGGTAGTGCATGACAATAAAAATATAGACGACGCACAAAAGTTTTACTACTTAAAGGGACATTTGACCGGAGAAGCCGAACAATTAGTAAGACATATAAAGGTTACATCAGACAATTACAAAATTGCTTGGGATATGTTGAATCAAACGTATAACAATAAACGGTTCTTGGCAGTTAACATATTAAAACGTTTGTTACATCAAAAAAGTATTGTAAATGAATCTGCGTCTGAAATCAAGTTATTATTGAATGCAACAACGGAATGTTTAGATGCACTTAAGAATTTAGGTGTAGACATTGCTTCTTGGGATATTTTTATTGTTTATGTAATTAGTCAAAAATTGGATAAAGAGACTCGGAAGAATTGGGAGTTAAAGATATCAGAAGAGGGTGGTGATGAGTTGCCTACTAAATCGCAATTCTTTGCATATCTTAATAGTCGCTTCCGAGGGCTCGAAAATTTAGAAGACTCGCCTGGTGAGCGTAGGAAAGTAAAAATATCCAAAGAAACGCAATCTTTACATGTTGTTAAAAATAAGCAGGATGTAACTTGTATATATTGTTCTAAAGATCACAAATTAAAGACTTGTACTAAATTTGGTAAGCAGTCTAACGATCAACGACGTGAGTTCGTACGGGAAAAGGGTTTGTGTTTTATATGTCTGAATGGTAACCACGCTGCTAGGTTCTGTAAATCTACGTCCAGATGCCAGGTGTGTAAACGTCGTCATCATACATTGTTACACCCCGCGGATGTTTCCGGAGTAATTGATGATTCCACTAGTGCCACACAGGTGGCAGCCTCCTCATCGAGGCAGGCGGATGGCAACGATACGGTTGTCCAAGCCGAGGGATCAAGCCAACCATTGGTCTCGCATCTTTCGACAGGGGACTGTAGAAATACAGTATTATTAGCGACAGCCTTGGTAAAGGCTCAGTCGAGAGATGGGAGCTATCAGGTCATTAGAGCACTGTTAGACCAAGGGTCGCAGGGTTCTTTTGTAACCGAGGCAATGGTTCAGCATTTGGGTCTTAGGAAACGTACAACGAAAAACACCGTGTTAGGTGTAGGGGGAGACAAAGGTGTTACTTCTAAGTACACAGTCGCAATAAATTTGAGGTCACGCAAGGATTCGAATTTGCAAATAAAAATTACTGCTTTTGTGCTGAAGTCAATCACAGCTCTTCTCCCAGTTGCGAGAGTAACTAGGGTAGAATGGGCAGACTTGACTGAGGATGACCTGGCTGACCCGGAGTACTACAGGCCTAACAAAATAGACATTTTGTTAGGTGCTGAGGTTTACAGCCAAATCATCCAAGCAGGTATTAGGAAGCACTCGAATGGAACGCTGTTGGCCCAGGATTCAGCCCTGGGATGGATATTGTCAGGCATATCCGCGGTGGATAATACATCCAATAATCTTCATTCTCACATCTCAGTAATGCATTCTGCGGTTCAGACAGATGAACTCCTAAAACGGTTTTGGGAGTTAGAAAATGAACCGTCAGAAACCCAGAAGATACTTTCTGAGGAGGAGGAACGATGTGAAAATTTATTCGCTCGAACCACGAAACGAGATGAGAACGGTAGGTACGTGGTGCGGTTGCCATTTCGTGAGGATAGCCAGGTTAAACAGCACGGTGAGTCCAGGTCTATCGCTGTAAAAAGATTAGTAGGATTGGAATCTAAATTAAGTAAAAATATTCAATTAAAAAGTGAGTATGCCTCAGTCATACAAGAATATTTAGATTTAAATCACATGCAAAAGGTACCAAAAGATGATTTCAATAATAAAACAGCCATATACTTACCTCATCATGCTGTCATCCGGGAAGATAAGGTTACGACCAAAGTGCGTGTCGTATTTGATGCGTCCTGTAAAGGTTCCAATGGGATGTCATTAAATGACCATTTAATGGTAGGGCCAACGTTGCAGGCCGACTTACGTCATATTATTATGCGTTGGCGAAAACATCCAATATGTCTAGTTGCTGACATAGAGAAAATGTATCGCCAGGTCTTAGTAGACAGGAAGGATTCAATATTTCAACGAATCGTCTGGAGGGATAGCCCTGAAAAAGAAATTGAAGATTATGAGCTGATAACAGTAACCTTCGGAACTGCCTCAGCACCATACTCAGCAGTACGTGCTCTGCATCAGGTGGCTTACGACGAGTGTCAAAGTGAGCCAGAAATGTCGAAAATCATTTTGAACGATTTTTACATAGACGATTTCATGTCTGGAGCTGAAAATATTGAACAAGGGTTAACTATTTACAAAAAGATTAATACAGTCCTATCGAAATGTGGGTTTAAATTGCAGAAATGGGTTAGCAATAGTAAAGAGTTAATGGACAGAATAAAGGAAGGGGAAAGGAAGGGTAAGGACGAACTTTTAAATATAGAAATGGATAATATTACAAAAATTTTGGGACTTACCTGGAATTCCAATGATGACTTCTTTCAGTATAAGGTTAAACTGCCGCCGCTGACTGAACCTGTAACGAAAAGGAAAATTATTTCTGATATTGCACGTTTATTTGACCCTTTGGGATGGTTGGCACCAACCATAATTTTAGCAAAGGTGTTCATTCAAAGGTTATGGTTGGCAGGCTTAGCATGGGATCAAGAAATTCCAAGCAACTTAGTTAACGAATGGGTTACTTACCGTGCCGATTTGATTTCTTTGTTGAACGTGAAGATACCACGCTGGGTAAACATTTGTTCCACTAATATAAAAACTGAATTACACGGGTTCTCAGATGCCTCAAAGGTAGCATATGCCGCGGTTATTTATCTTCGGATAATAGACGATGGAGGTAATGTCCATGTTGTTTTGGTAACATCTAAAACCAAGGTGGCTCCTATTAAACAGGTGTCTATCCCAAGATTGGAACTATGTGGGGCAGTACTTTTAACCAAACTGATTGCTGAAGTAGGTAGGGTGATGGATGTACCAAAGGTTGACTGGCACACGTGGACGGATAGTGAAGTGGTTTTGGCCTGGCTTAGTAGCCATCCCAGCCGCTGGAAAAACTTTGTCGCCAATCGGGTTTCCCATATTTTAACCCTCTTGGACACACATCACTGGTCTCACGTACCGTCTAAACAGAATCCAGCTGACTGTGCGTCTCGTGGTGTTTCACCTGTTGAACTTCAATCAACTTCTATTTGGTGGGATGGTCCACAATTCTTACGGCAGCAAGTGATTGAATATAAAAGGGCTAACACCAAGAGCACGGATTTAGAAGAAGTTACGGTGCACACAGTCACGATTGATCATGGGTTTTGGAATCGGTTTTCGTCTTTGTCTAGGTTGGTTCGAGTGATAGCCTACTGTCGAAGATTTCTAAATCTCCTCAGGAAGGGATCAGCTAGACATTTTACACGGTATCTAGTCAAGCAAGAACTAGATGATGCTTTACATGTTTGTGTTAAAGCATGCCAAGAGGAAGCGTTTGTCGAGGAACTTAAGGTACTAAAGGGAAACAAGGTTTTAGAAAACAAAAACAGTAACCTAAAGTCATTGAATCTATTTCTAGATTCTAATGGAATTATCAGAGCCGGAGGCAGATTGGAGATGTCACAGCTTAGTTACGATCGTGTTCATCCCATTCTGATTCCGAAAGAATCCTTTCTGACTAACCTTTTGGTCGCGGATTCACATGATAAAACTCTGCACGGTGGTCCACAATTGATGGTCACCTATTTACGCTCGAAGTATTGGGTTGTAGGGGTCAAGTTATTGGCTAAAAAATATGTGGGGGGTTGTGTTAAATGCATACGCTATGCAGCTTCGACTAGAACTCAGCTAATGGGGCAATTACCGTCTGCGCGGGTAACGCCAAATAAGCCATTCTTATGTAGTGGCGTAGATTATGCTGGCTGGTTTAAAGGCTATATAGCATTGTTCATATGTATGTCCACTCGGGCGGTGCACTTAGAAGTAGTGAGTGATTTAAGTACTAAGGGATTTTTTGGCAGCCTTTAAGCGGTTCGTAGCAAGGCGAGGTCGGGTGGCTGAGTTGTATAGTGACAACGGCACCAATTTCGTAGGCGCGGCACGAGAGCTTCTTTATTTGTATAATGAGGAGAGATCTGGTCTTAATGAGCAGCTAGCTGAATATCTCTCAAATAATGGCACTCAGTGGAGCTTTATTCCTCCTCATACGCCCAATTTCGGGGGACTTTGGGAGGCAGGAATAAAGTCGACCAAATTCCACCTTAAGAGAGTGATTGGAAACTCTACGCTTACATTTGAGGAAATCGCTACCGTGTTGTCACAAATTGAGGCGTGTCTTAACTCTAGACCATTGTCCTATGTGGAAGATCACGATAAGTTGACGATCTTAACCCCGGGTCATTTTCTGGTCGGAGAGCCACTCGTGATAGTTCCAGATTCAAATTATGAAAAATGTAATATGCTTACCTTACCGAGATGGCAACTTCACCAGAGAATGATGCAGGATTTCTGGAGGAGGTGGTCGCAAGACTACCTAAATCAGTTCTTACAGCGGCATAAATGGGCTTATCGAACCCCGGAACCATCCGTTGGTGATGTGGTGCTCGTGAAAGAGGACGATCTGCCGCCTGGCAGATGGTTGTTAGGCAGAATTGTTCAGAAGCATCCGGGTCCTGATGAAATCACTCGGGTCGTTACACTGCGTACGCAAAATTCTCTGATAAAGCGACCTACCTCTAAACTTTGTATGTTACCGGTCGCTCAGTGAAATGTAATTTTATATTGTATTTTGTATTGCGTAAAATTACTTCATTGTTGTGTATTTTAAGTTTAAACTAATGTTTTCATAAGGTGCAATTTGATTGTCATATAATTATAATGTAGGTAGTTGTGAAAATAATATGGAACTCTCTCGCCAATGACATGGTTAGTGTTCGAAATTTTGATGCGATATTTGCATGGTGGGCGGTAGTTAAGAACATTTTCATGATGTCCTTGGTGGGCGGTATGTTCAGCTTATAAAAGTGAATCAGTGCAGCGGAACCATAATTTAGTTCCACTTGGCTCGCTAGATGGCGTTTATACAAATTTTTAGATCACGGTATGGTTTCGTTCACACTGTTAGTATAAGAACTAAAGTATTATTCGATATTGTCGTCGGACTTGTAACTCTGATAGCTTGCGATAAACATTGTGGTGCCCTCTGTGGGAATATACGTGTTTGTAACAATAGCCGTCTATCATTTACCTCGCTCACGAACCCGTTCCGTATTCAGCCCACCTAAATAGACATATTTAGATAGTATATCTCGTTCTATCGCCTTGTTCTAAATCCACATGAACAGTTGGCAATGTTAGCGTGGCGCATATTTATTGTTGTGGACCCTATGACGGTTTATCAACAGAATATGTTAGTCCAAAAATCTAAAAAATCTTTCGTAGCCAAATTTAGAAGCACAGAACCCTAAAAAGACGTTACTAATTTATCATAATACACAACATCCATCACCTGTCACGCAGTAAAAAACCAAAACTTCTGTCCCAATATTAATTAGCATTGCTAAATTCTGCGGGCGCGCCGACTGTTGAATTCAGATTACGGAACAGAAAATTCATATCATGTTTTTGTCATACACTCTATACTAAACCCGTTATGTCCAGCAGGCATGTGTTTATATACATAAAAAAACGGTCAGTGGAGAGCATGTGGCATTGATCTTTTTATTACATGTATCATCATCATCATCCGTGCACCAATAAAAGTTGTATCCAATGCATTGAAACCTGGGATTCGCTCTCCTACTCTTCTTCTTGCGGTAGTGACTGCTGCCTGGCCTATTTCATACTAATAAGATAGTAAATAAACCACCATGGCTTTCCAAGACCGTGCAAAGTGCAGGAGAAGAAGCTGGAAGGCAGCCCCGGGGTTCTTAGGTGGACCTTTTTTGCTATCAGGACTTGTCTTGATAGTGATGACGAGGAAGGTAGTAAATAAGTTACGCGAAAAAGACATTCTTCTTTATAACAAGCTGATTCATCAAAGCCTGTTTTTTTCCCGTGCGGAAATCCCCTCAGATACCCCCCTTGCCGGAGCCGGCAGGGGAGGTTATGTCGGACTCGAACCGACTAAAACAGAACGCCGACTGTGGGTCGTGGTGTTAGGCCGGAGGTGAGGTTGTCATCGACATATCCCTCGCACCCCGGCTGACCCAGTGACTCATCAAAGCAGAGTCTAAATAGCTGGAATTTACAAACTTAAAAGTTTGCCAGTCTGTTATTTTTTGAAGAATGTGTCGTGAATTTCATCCTTAAAAGTAAGATAAGGTATGTGTATATCTGTCATAGATTTACATGTATATATTAAGGTTTTAACAAGTCCACAGTGAATAAATTTAATATTCTGACAAATAAATGAATCTTATCTCAAATTAATCAATTGTTATACAGACAAAATTACATCATAGTCATAAAATAATGTCTTATCTATTAACCCGCTCTTCACCATACCCGGGCCAAATGTACCCATCACACTGGCATGTCCACAGTTAGCGAATACTGGACTCATACAATACGTAAGCTAATGGAAGTCATCATTTGTGTGGCCGAGCTCGCACAATTTTAGTCACTCAACACTACAATAGTACTCGTACAATATGAGACGTGTGTGGAAAGTTGATTATTGCAATCCAGGTTATGCCAATGTGTCATTCGAGACAGTTTTTCAGAGTTTTAGGGCACTTATAGACGAAAGTTGCGTAACATCATCAGTCACTTTACGGAACGAATTTTGATGCGGGATTTTTCGCTATTATTATGTTTATTTTAAGGAAGTTGTTTGATACAATCACTCTGTATTCTGTACCCACTTTACCAATAACCACCAGTTTAGTTACACTGAGATAGTTTGGGCATAAAAACAGAAAAGCTATTAGGTACTCATTATGTTTTTGAAATTTTTAAAATTGGTCATTTTGCGTTTCAGACAATATGTGCCTAGACCCAATATTATCTACCTGCCCCTGTCCCAATTATTCGG
The DNA here is from genome assembly GCA_914829495.1 of Eilema sororculum. Classification (NCBI taxonomy): domain Eukaryota; kingdom Metazoa; phylum Arthropoda; class Insecta; order Lepidoptera; family Erebidae; genus Eilema; species Eilema sororculum. The sequence continues at coordinate 7,859,301 of OU618553.1, read as the reverse complement.
GATTTGTGCAACATATCATTTTCCTTCACACATTCATGTCATGTCCTCAGTCACCCCCTACATTGCCTAAACCCGATAGGTATGGTAGTTCGAAATACTGGACGTTAATGTAATATGTGTTTAAGTAATACATATTCATGTTCGGATTAGTCAAGCATCGTCGGGTTTATATATTTTGTACTTGGATTTTGCGAGCTCCGTGTAATAACTTTGTTTGACGATTTCGCGTTAAGTTGCCCAAGGTTAGGTAGAACTTGTTAGACACGTATGCTTATTATGGATATGCCCTTTTGTGACAACGTGGAAATTTTATTCTAGTAATCTAAGAAATGTTGTTTGCAGACTTAGAGCGGATTTTAAACTTATTATCAAACATTAACTTAATTGAATTGCAACGATTTGACTGATTCAAATCCACTCTTTAAAGTCAGTTACGGCTACGTAGGTATTATCTAAATGTCTTATAAATGTTTCTACATGTGATTACATCATATATGTCTTCTAAATATCACATTTTGAAATAAAATCTCTTAAAAATATAATCTGTACGATTTTGAATTGATGATGCATCCATATTTTCTACATCATCATAATATAATAACAGGTTTAACTACTTCAAAGTAGGTAGAGATTATTTAACTCTATAAAGTCAGAAAAGCACTATTGTATTTAAAGTTTATAGATGTCCTTTGTCAGCGTCATAAATATCTTGACGATGAAGTCTCTTAAAACTCTCGTATTATGAGCAAATCAAACACTTTTATTGATTTATATGGACTAAATGTGTGTACCAAATATCAGAACAGTCTGTCAACTGGAAGGGGATGAAAATACTAAATTAAGATCATTTTGAGCACTTTCTTCGTCAACATCACTGTACATACGAGGCTTTCGCTTCTCGGAGCCCTAGGTTCACATATTTCTTTTCATGTTTTAATGGTTTTTGTTAATCTTGTTGAACTAATATATTTATTTGTTACTCTTTCATAGGAATCCGTAGAACTTTATCTATACAAATAAATAAAATTGGAGTGTCTGTTTGTAATATTAAAATAACCGCTTTCTACTACATGCATATGAATGTATATACGGTACACATACCAAAATATATATTTTTAAATTTTTTGTCTGTCTGTCTGTCTGTCTGTCTGTCTGTCTGTCTGTCTGTTTGTTTTGGCTAATCTCTGGAACGGCTGGACCGATTTGGACGGGACTTTCACTGGCAGATAGCTTATGTAATAAGGAGTAACTTAGGCTAAAAAAAAACTGATTTTTTTTTTATTAAGTACATTCCACGCGGACGAAGTCGCGGGCACAGCTAGTAGTCTATAATAATATTCAAGCCATTTGTAATTCTAGGCAAATTTCTGTGAAGGCTGAGCTCATTATTACACGCGAGTGGAACTGCAGACAGCTGTTATGAACAACTAATATTTAGTAGGTAAATCCAGTGTAAAATAAATTTCATGGTTCGTAAAATACATTTTGGAAATACCCACGCGCATCTGTTTTTCGAACCTCGAAAATTACAGAATATGTTTTTCACATGGTTTCCACCAAAAGACGCAATGAATCATGAGGAAGGTACAGGTGTAAAATTAATTTTAAAAATAAATATTTTGATGTATTTTGATATGCGGGTTTTTAAAAATTTCAAATTAAAATTGGTTTTGCTCTAGTACACGGCTTTTATGAGATCTATTACTGTCTGTTTACCTCTCGACTCAGAGAAGAAAATCTGCGCAAGCGACCCGTACAACCAAATAAATGACTTGGATGAGGTTCGCATAGCCTGTAGGTCTTGGTAGACCCCATACAGCAAGTGAAGTGAATAAAATTGAACAACTGGTTTCACCGTTACGCGATATTTCAATTTCAATACAATAAAAGTAATAAATTATTACTAAACATATTATTTATGCGAGTGAGTCACGCTAAACGCTCCAGCGAATTTTTGACTTCTCTTGTATTCCAAAGTATGATTAATGTTTTGGGCTTGCATGAAACGTTTAATGGTAGTAGGGAAGCTTGGCAAGTGGAAGCTAATGGTAGGTTGTTGCTTCTGCCCCGAACGAAGGAAGGTGTAAGTTGCATTTCTGATTTTTGGACGATAGGTACCTGTATATAATAACCATGATTCATTACATATTCCACACCTGTACGACACAGATTCTTCTTAATCCTAGTATTAATCCCAGTCACATTCGAAGCTTTTCAACTTGGAGTCTAAGGTACGCTTTACCAGTCTGTGAATTTGGTTGAACTTCGATATTTTTTGTGAAGCAATTGCCATCTGACCTCCACAACTTACAGGCGATATCGAAGCATTGCAGTTAGACCAGTTGATAACAACAACACAGATTATTCCACGTATAATAGTTCCACGTACTAAGATACAAATAGTCCTGGCAGTGTTTGGAGCCCATGAAAATCTTCGGAACCGAACTCACGTCCAAGCTGGTACAATTGCTGATAGACCGATGAGGCTCTGGTGTTAGTTTCCCTCTCGGGGGAGGAGGTGAGGTCAAAGGAAAAAATGATGATGATGATGACAACACTGGCTCACTTTAACCAGGCTCAAACTATGACTAAACAACAAAAGTTTACTACCTTTTCAAATGCAAAAACTAGTGCAAAAAATAACAAAACCATTCCTAAGAATCCCTATAATTAATTATGGTTTCAACACTGAGCGTTTATAAGTCTGCTGATTCATATTCGACCATCTGCAAAATGAATCATATCGGATGCAGGTAAATGATTATCCCAAAACCCGAAAGATATATGGGATTTTTTATTGTCATAGTTAATTTTTACATCTTCGTTTGTTTGGTTTCTAATTCTTATCAATTTTATTAATTATTTTATTAATAAATTCTTTTTACATCCTGCGAATTGATTATGTTTTTTCTATTTAAAAGTAGATCGATACCTCCTACGTAAGTTGTTGTATCTCTAAAACTGCAATTTTACAGGAGAGCGAGTTAAAGATTCAAATTGGCCTAAAAACTGCATTTATTTATGTAGCTTTGTAAAACTTGGTATATGAATGTATTGTATGGTATTCTTGACTATGTTGAAATTTTGAGATTTGGTGCTTACAACACTTTACTGCGGAATACAGACTGTGCCAGCTGTGGTATTTCATACTTACAACATTATACTGCGCAGTCTAGATTTCTTCAGTTGTTGTATCTCATACTTACAATATTATACTGCGGAGTTTGTTGTATATGATATATGTATATGATAGTTACAACAATATACACTGGAATTTTTTATTTTAGACCAATTGTATGTGACATTAAGAATATAAATTGAACACAATTTTGAGTAAGCATTATTACTCAGGAAATAAAAAGTAATAAATTGTCAAAGCCAAATTATCTTTTTTTTTTAAAGGAAACAACATAGTTAATACTGAATAAAGGTTTTATTAGAACTAATGCACAAAAACTAAGTTTTTAAATGTTTACTTCTAAAACAAGTACGTAATGTGTTCAACTATTAGGTAATAATAGGTAGGTAGGTATGTAATATTATTTTTAAGAAATATAATGATAATAACTCACTATGATTATTTGAGTAACATAACAAATTCTTCTTTAAAAATAATAAAATTACAATAAAATCGTAAAAAACCAACAGTGAGGATCAATGGCCTTCTTTGTTTGCCAAATCAAATAACGGAAAATTAAAAACTGATAACTTTCGCTTATAATACAAAATATTAATTGGCCATGCGGTGCATTAAGAATCTTTTGAAAATCATATGTAGCGCTAACAATTTTACCTTGGGAAGTTAAGCTTTCAGTTTTATCAGGCTTCATGAGTTGTCGGGATAACTTCTTATTTGAGATTTCATGATCTGCAATCTGTTGTTCAGTTGGACTATGGATATTTTAAAAAATGTGGCATTGATCGCACTGATCTTTCTTAGGGATATAAAAACTGAGCTTAAAGTTTTCATTTGCAATATCTCGATATTGGCGTTCGGTTTCAGCTTTGCATTTCAAATAACTTATGAAAATTTAAGTCTCCATCTAAATACAATTTGTTTGACCTTTGCCTCGTATAATGAGACTCAACTGGCTGTAAACTCTTGATACGGTCACACACACTGTTTTTAAGACTACCAGTTAACTTTACTGGATGGTTTGGGTGTTTTCCTCTTTGCCAGATCAACTAATACTCCCGTTGTCTTGTCCATCTTTTCTAAAGACTTATTAATAACCTAATCACTGACGGAAAAAGTGCTTATAAAATGTTTTAATGCCATCTTCATTATATCCCACTGGTAACTAATATTGTAATGTATACTTACGTCTTGAAATGCTATCAGTATACACTCTACGTTTATTTTGCTTCTTTACTATGTTAGCTACATACATCCACTGCTTTTCTCGATTTCCTAAATTCCAAAAACTGTCAAAAATCTTTCTTCGCTTAATTTATCGGAACATTTTTTCCGGCAGTAACATGGCGGGCCCATCTTTCTACTTGGTTGCATTGAACCTTTTCTTGACACATATTCTTTTCATAAATTACGCAAGAACTTTCTCTTGGTATCGATCCAATCATTAAAATGTCTTTTTCTTACATTACCTTTATCTTTCCTTAATTGACGACGGCGGTTGGCGGTTGACGTGCTTGGACTATTTGAAATATTTGATAGTGGACTATTGTTCACTGTTGTACACGTTGAGCAGCTAGAAAGCACTGGTGAGGATTGAGGTGAAATGTCAAACGCCGATATATTTTCCTTTTGTATATAATATGGGCAAAAATCATTACCACAGTCGTAATCCAAATGATTGATACTACAAGAAGGGCAAGGGGGCGGTGTCTCATTATGTTTTGTATTAGACTCTGTTTCTTCTTCTGATATATTATCAAAGATGTCACTTTCTATCATATTTGCTAAAGCATTCATTTCCGATTCATTGAAACTTATTGAAAGTGGAGAAAACTAAACGAAAAAGAAATTTTACTGTTAGTAAACAAGCAAGCATTTCTAGTTAGTAAGCGAGCAAAGTAGTGCTCCGTTTAGGGCTCTATGTCAGTCAGATAGGTAGACAAGAGCGCTTTAAATAGTTTCACATAGTATATAACAACATTAAAAAAATGCTTTATGTTAAGCATTGAGATAAAGCAAGAAAAAAGTAATAGGTACAAAAATATAGGAAGTCCCGGTACTCGAAAGCTGAGTTTTGAATAACGACTTCTGAAGTAAAATGTTATTTTTACTACATGCCACATTGATTTTAGTTTTTATTCCAACGTAAAATATTGTATGTTTTCTATACAACATTTTATAATGCACGCTCAACAACGTAAAATATTGTAAGTACGACATACAACATTTTGTAATACACGTTGAACTACGTAAAATGTTTTATGTATTACATACAACCTTTTTGAATGTAAACTTAACAGCGTATACAGTTGTAAGTAATCTTTACAACATTTTAGGTTGTAGTCGGCAAAAATAAGATGTTATACTCAATAATGTATAAGAAACAATGTAATAAAGTACCTTACCAGTGATATTTCGACATGCGTGCGTTCGTCTCAATGTCCAGCGTGTTCTGTAGTATGTAGCCGATACAACTCGCGAGCGCGTGATCCTCCCTGCCCTGCACTCCGCGTAAACTATTGCCAAGAACTATACAACGTTGTACTCCGTTCTCGTACAAAAGTTACAACGATTTACGTCTATAAAATGCTTGATAAAACAACATTTTTGTTATTTTTTCACTTTGAATACGTAAATTACAGCAAAATAAAGCTCTTTATTAGTAAAAACGCTAAATGACATTTTGTGGGATACAACAACTTACGTGGGAGGTATCGAGATACTTTCACTAAAAACTTTCTAATAAGTAATACAAACTCTGGTAAACTAGGTATATATCCTAATTTCAGTGTATTAGAATTTTACATCGTAAAATCGATAAGTAAACGTATATGAGTACGTTATACGAGATATTTTATTACCTTTTTTCTTATTGCGTGTAAATACTGACCATAATAATTCTTCTGTATATAGTAGGTAAGATTGACACCTCCTGTTGCAGCTCGCGTTTACGTATATAAAAACAATGGCAACCACTTACAAACAAATGGGCTACCTGCCTTTTATAAAACGGCAAATATTTCGCCCAAATCAGACTACCTGAAACTTTTTTCTAATACGAAAATTAGACACAATACGACCCTAATTATGTTTCCTAACCGTCCAAGTGACTCACAGACATCCAACTCGGGCATGTCCTCCCTAATTCGTAATGCTAGTCTTAATACGGCGGGCGGGCATAGTCGTGACTCCATCAACGCCTTTTTCGGAGCCCTACATTCTTGCGACTTACTCTTTTTCTGATTGGCTCCGTTTTGTTGTGGGATGATGGCTCGGATTTGATGTCAACGTACTTCTATATCAGGTGAATCTTTGTTGCTTTTGGTTTAGAAGGCAAAAAGATACCAGCCGAGCGTTGTCTTCTGTTAGACGAATTAATTCGTTACGCCACGACAAATCCAGATGGTTGGATTACAATAGTCTGTTTCTTTGTTTTCTACATCTGAATTGTTATAACAGATGCGAAGTGTATTATGTCAGACCTATATATTACTCGATCTATGTCACTGCCTAATTAGCATAATATTTCTGTAATACTGAAACAGTAAATAAGTACACAGTCGTATAACTAGATTTCTTTAAAGTGGGTTCTAAAGACCCTACTTAACTATAGATGAGCTATAGGGGAAGGCAGGGTAATTACGAACACCTAAGGGAGTTTTGAAATAAATCAAAAGATAGTGTTTGTAAGTAAACTTTAATAGCTTCTTTTTAAAGGTAATTTAATATACTTTAAACTTCTGCAATCAACAATATGGATTTATTTTTATTTCTTCAACTTTTTTAACAAAAACAAAACCTCTAGTGTTCGTGTTTACCCGACACTGGTCGGGCAATCACGGACACTTATTGGGGCAATTACGATCGTTCGCAATTGACCCAGACTAGCCTAAAAATGAGGTCATAATAAGACCGATTAATCAGGATTAAACTAAGATTTAAACCTTTGAAACAGTTAGTGCCCGGCAAAAATTAACGGCAACTTTTTGCTTTTGACATCGTCAATGGCTTTATTCAAATCTTCAACATTATATTTCATCTCAGTTTTCCTTTTATAATTTCGCGGCATCTAAAATAATAAGAAACAAAATAGGGAATTACTCTTAATTTCCATTAGACAGCTAAACATCTTTACTGTCACAAAACAACTAACTTAATAACCGATTTTTATTCTTTATGGGGAAATGCCGAACGTTCGTAATTGACCCACTCAATTCGTTCGCGAATACCCACCAGGACAAGAAAACAAAAACAATGTTTTAATTTTAGGCTATGATTGTCCCCGGCCGCATGTAATTTTCTTAATAGAATCCTCAAATACTAATTAATTATACAAATAAATGTCGTGTTAGAACCATAATTATTTTATAAGTTACACTGAGTTTAATTTATAGGCAAATTGCAACAAATGTAAGTAAATATTTGAATTAAATTTACCTTGTATCCTGTGTGCACCCGTAACTCTCCGCCGCGCGCCGGTTGCTTGGCACTAGTGATGGCGTAATTTTTAAGATGGCGAAGAGTGAAATCGTGATATCTAAGGTAGTGAGGTAGTGAAACAGCTGTGTTCGCGATTACCCAGCGTTCGCATTTACCCGGCCTTCCCCTATGTACAAGTTCTACTAGTTTTCTCTCGAACTAGTTAACATAATGTAGCAATATTACAGCTAGGCAGGTCATAAGTGGTCATATATACAGAATTTCTGACAACTTTTTTCGAAATGCAAACAATATTTCTATACGTTTTCATGTTTACATATTATTTAGGTCCCATAGAACACATAAATTTAGGGAATAGACCCAGTATAAAAATCCTTTAAGTACCCAAAATTGTTAAAATGAATGTACATCGTTGTGAATATGATACAAAACATTTTTTTATACAGGCACTTAATAGGTAGGTATTTTAAAAATGTTCTTGTTTAGTCAATTGTCCGTTGACATGGACGAGTCTTACTAAAACACATTTAATGTTGCCACAAAAGAACATTTCCTTTACAGCAAAAGGATATATTAAATATTTCCTGTGTCAATGATCTCGCAAGAAAATGTTAAACCTAATCAACATAAATGCATACAAACACGCTTATGTACCTACTCATAGTTATTCACAAGCACGGATAGGTATATTTATCCACAGTTGCAAAAGGTAGTAGAACTGATTATTTGTTATTCATGTAATCCTCGTCTTCCGAGAACCGTCTTGGAAGACAGACTTGAGAAAAGTTTGTCTTCTAAATAAAACAAATATCTCATAACTCTCAGGAACGTCTCTAGAAGACAGACTTTTTCAAACGTTCCTGAGAAACAAATAACAGACAGAAACAATCAAGTAATAAGGTTTCTTTTTCTTTCTTTTAAAGTAGTAGTCCCATAGAATACCTTCAATAGACATAGAGACCCTAAACAAGTTCATAGTACCTACACTGTGCTACGAGAGTTGTGGTCATTGCCTAGCACAAGTTTTAACTGTTTTGTCATCTACAAGTTCATTAACATGAGTCTTGTTTCATAGATTGATGCACTTATTGCGGCACCTTGTTTTCATTCTCTTTCAATATTACTCGTATCTTATTAGCTTTCTTATCTACAAATACAAAGAGTATTGTGCTCAAAATCTCAGTCCATTTCAAAAGCCCTTTATAACTATTGAAAAATATCTCGTCTAAGTTCATTGTGTGATCCAAAAGGCTTGTAAAATGCAACAAAACATCTTGTTGTTATAGTCGTTTTGTAAATTAGCTTCGGGCATATTCGTCTTCGTTCTACTTTGTATGAAGAGCAATTGCTATGGTGCATTCTTTAATCAATTGGAATTTTGTGGTTGAAATAGATGTTCGACTAAAGTCAACAAAGTTTTTTTACAATAAGAATATGGTGTACTATAAATCGAAATTACTAGTACCTAAGTACTCTTGTTACCAAGTATTTTACTGGCACAAATTTAGTCTACTTGGACGAGCATAACTAAATTCGATACTTATGGGAGGAATCGATTCACAATAGTAGAATTGTAACACATCGGGGTTCCAATATGTGACCTATCATCATCATTCTAGCTTACGGACCTAAGATCTTATTGGGATAATTCCACTTATACTGGTTCCTAATTAAGAACACAAATCTGTATACCTGATGTTTTTTTTAGTTTTAACACGGGTTAATGCACGAAATAAATTTATTTACATTTTATTACTTTACCTCTTACAATTATCTCACTGACTGCAGAAGACTTCCGACCATTTTTTATTCATTTGTATTTTTAATACTTAAATATAATTAGGCAATGTCAATTTTAACTAACATCAAAACATTTTAGTACCAGGCTTCCGCTGGTTTTTATTTAACTATCCATACGTTTATCTCGAACCAGCAGAACTATCAAAAATTCGATGTCAATAAAATTGAAAAGAATCTTCTTTAGTTATCTAAATTCCATTCAAAGCTTGGCCCCGGCAGCTAGGAGATCACTCTTTCTATCCTCATGCATAGCTTATTTGGTTTATCTTAGCTTTGGGGCGATAACCTTCTATCCTGCCAACCCCGAAGGCCTACACCAGAACCTCTTCAACGGGAGTATCTTCTAGCAAGTAAGGCTAGCATCTTCAAATTTTAGCAGGGTCCTACACACCCTAAAATATTAACGAATAGACATTATCAAACATCACGAAATTTAAAATAAAGAGAAAGTTCTACAAACATAACTGAAAAGTGTTGCAAGACAATAAATAGACTAAGGACAATTTAAATTATACTTTGACAGTAAACAAATTAATGTAAATAGGACATAAAAGTTTGCGAACATATTGAACCGGTTGTTTAATATATTGAGTAAAGTGTACATTACCTACTCTATTGTTCTCTGTTTAGCCAACTAACTAGGTACCTACATATGGAATAGACAGCGCCGCCGGACTCTCTAGCACACAGGGTATTTATACAACCCACCTTGATCATTGGGGTTCATGCCAACCACATCTGCAAGCTGGTAAACCTGCTGATTGACGGACGAAGCTGCTGCACTTCTTCCGTGGTTAGGGGGGTTTCAAGTTCAAAGTTTAAAATTTATTTTCCTTTCACACCCGGAACCGTGACTCAATTTTGTTGTAAAACACTAAAATTCCTGTTTATTGATAATGGTTTACTTTGACCACAGAAATATTAGTAGGCTAAAACGGACATGTGATTATTTATTTACAGTGCAAAGTAGGCACGCGTGACATGAAAATGAAAATGAAAAATATTTTATTGTCAATAAGGCTTCATAAGAAAGTGTCCGTTGGCCCCACACTAGGCAAGCCTGTCCTGTAGGTACCTCTTACGATTACACAGGTTACATTTGCTTGGTCGTCGATTGCACAGGTTACATGTAGGTAAACACTGCTTATGGCTGTTCTATCCCAGAGCGAAGGCGAACCGGACGTCGGAGGTCGCAGAACGACCTCCGTCCTTCATGAGCGCTGGCCTGGGGGTGACCGGTGGAGCCACCTGTCACCCTAGCAGAAGCAGGCCGCGGCGGCGGCGCAAAAATGCGCCTCCCCGTAACCGGGGCTAGATGAGGACACTGTGGTCCTCACAACCCAAAGGGGGCCATCTCGAAAGAGATGGTCCTGGGTCTGCCAGGGTGCGAGAGATATGCTTTTGGCAATCTCACCTCCGGCAACCAAGGACCCAAGACGGCGTGCGTTTTAGTCGGTTCGAGTCCGACATAACCACTTCCACCGGCTCCGTGGGGTGGTATCCGTGGGGATTTATCGCACGATAAAAAAAATGGCTGTTCTATCCTAATATATTTCTATGACTTTGACCCCAAACGCACTTTGACCTGTGCACTCATTTGCTGTGAATACAAATAAAGTTAACTAGTTCTGTGGTTTGACCAGACAATTTTAGATAATAGGTAGAAGTTGAGTGCAAGATCAACCTGTGAGATAAAGTTATGACTTTACTTTTTATGACTTTACTATCGATTAACGTATAGTCGCTAAAAAGGTCTTTTGTGAGTATAAGAAAATGGATATTTACACCTTTTATAAAAAAGGCGTAAAACTTTGAAAGGATGATAATTAATTTATAGTTTGGATTAGAGTGAATATATTAGATTTATTCATCATCATTAGATTGCCAATCTCGGTTACATATATATTATTTTGGCTTATACGAGATCGACTGCCCTCTGACCACCAGTCCTAACGGGAAAGCCTACGTCAAAGCCTCGTTCGTTGACCAGCTGGTACACAGGTCTGCAGGTAAATTGACTTGACTTTGGTCTATGGATCTTGATTAGGCCTCATAAACCCAATGTATTGAAGTAACCTACTGGGGATATGTCGTACAAGCTCACCTTCGGCATGCGTTAGTTAGTCGGTTCGAGTCCGACTTAACCTCCCCCACCGTTCCCAGGTTATCCACGGCGATATTCAGCACGTAAAAATAGGGTGATATGTAGATAGTAAAAAAAGAAAAAGAAAGAAAACGTACCTGTATAATTTATTATGAAATAAAAAAAAATCCTAACCACTAACACTTTATGATAACAAGTGATAATAATCCATACACAATTTGCATTAACGATACCACAGATTATATAGGTAGTAACTCTAACTGTGTAGGAAGAGTTCACGTAATTCATTGACATAACAAGCGTCTGTCATGCGCGAAGAGCGTGCGTTTGCGCAGCATTGTTTTGTACGCGAAAGTCGGAGCTTGCTAACTACTGCCAAACGATATTCAACCTTATTTAATCCAGTAGCAGTTAGTTTATTAGTTATTGTGTGATAATTTTGTCATGATGCAACATTTGTGTCAGGATTAACAAAAAGTATTTTGTAGTTATGAATGTCTATGGGTTGTGAAATGTCCTGGGTTGTTATGTTGTAATTGGCTAATTTGTCTATTTTGGCAGTTGTTTTTGCAAAAGAACTATATTTATAACTAGCTTTTGCCCGCGGCTCCACCCGCGTGGATGTTGGTTCCCGACAATTATTCGAATTTTTCTCAACTTTTAAACCTTCCCTAGACCTCCATGAACATTTCAAGACCAAGATAAGATAAATCCGTTCAGCCGTTCTCGAGTTTTAGCGAGACTAACGAACAGCAATTGATTTTTATATATATAGACTAGCTGACCCAGCTAACTTGGTACCGCAAATTTTTCCCGCCCGCGTGGCGTCAGATCGCGTTCCCGCTGCAGCCTCTACTATATTTGTTTCAAAGACACCTACAAATGTTGATATAATCCTAATTATTATTGATACAACAATCGGGAGGAGGCGCTGTCTGCTGAAATACAGGCTTCAAGCCTAGCTCAGCAGCAGATGCTACAATTAGTGACTAATATTACACTAATTTCGATATATTTTGTAATTAGTAACTACATTCCATTAAATTAATACATTAATACATGAATAACAACTCTTGTACTAAATGCCGAGCTATGTTTGTGTATTTTAATTTTAGCTTTGTACGCTGTGACATTTTTTTAACCATTTTATGTAAGCAATAAAATGGAAATATGGAAAAACGGCAAGTGCCTGGTGTGGGACGCTACTTGCGTCAGTACTATCGCCCCCACGCATCTGAGTCGCACCATCAGAGCCCCGGCGGTGGCGGCTGAGGACGCGGCGAGCAAGAAAAGGGTGAAATACGCTGCAATGGAGTCGCAATATTACTTTGTACCCATTGCGGTGGAGACTATGGGCAGCTGGGGAACGGAGACAAAAAGATGGATCACAGAAGTTGGCCGCCGTATCCACGAGCAGGGTGGGGACCCCCGCTCCGGCTCGTTTCTGGGGCAAAGGATGGCCATCGCAATTCAGCGTGGTAATGCTGCCAGCGTCATGGGCACCTTTGCGCCGGGAACGATACGGGGTGGGTTATTTGACGTGACATAGTTATAAGTTATGTTTTTTTTTTTTGACTGTAATTGTATTATTATTATCAATTGTATCATTCACCTGTATACGTTTTAATAAATAAATTTGGCATAAAATTTAGCAATAAATTATGAATTATGAATTATATATTAAGCATGTATTGTACATATAAACCTCCCTCTTGATTTAATCTATCTATTAAAAAAAGCAGCATCAAAATCCTTGGCATACATAGGGATGGACAGACGCGGAAAGCGACTTTGCGTTATACTATGTAGAGAAGAGAAGAGATAAGTATATCTAAGAATTATTTAGAGAGGATTTAGGAACACTATTAGAGCATAACAACATAATAAATAGTCGCCAGAGAGCGTATGGAATCTGCCAGACCTAAGACAATGTCACCTAGCTAGCTGGTAGGTGCCTCCAGCGCTGGTTTTCCTCTCGGAATTGGAGGTAAGACGGCAATCGCTTCATAGAAGTCAAAGTAAACCCCAATTATAAACAGAAACCCAACAAGAAAACAAAACTTAGTCTACGGCCTTCAAAACGTTAAGAGGACCTCATACGTCCGTTCAAATATTTATAACCTACCTACTGTGATAATATCAGATCTATGTTCAAAGGAAATACGCACGGATGCGGTGCCGGACCCGGACGGATACGGATGCCCAACATCTGCTCTCGTTCATAAAAAGCTCATGCTCATTCTAAAAAGTTTAACCTTAAACGGTAGCAGTATGTCATCGCAGTACAGTCAACTACAAAAGTTGCTTGTAAACAAAAATATTTACAAAACATTTTTCTCTTTAAAGCGTTTGTTTAGTTTTTATACACAATTATGGTACACGAAATTGCTAAATAACTTAAGTTAGGAGATTGTTTATATACTCGTAGCTAGTGTTATGATCAAGATTCAAACCCGAAACCTCTCAATTGTAATACCGACTCATATAATAAAGCGTCGCTTTTTTTTTTTTTTCCCTATAATCCCTAGTGGATAAAGTTAATTATATTTATGTTTAGTTTTTGTTTTAATAAAGACGCAAGAATTAAGGTAATCAATCAACTAGCATTTGCGTAGCTACTTCTGTCGCTGACTGTACATCGTGGTCCACTTTCACTATGTTTGTCTCCTGGACGAGTCCGTCTATCTGTCACAAGGTCGTCTATACAATGCTATCTGATTCATTCGACTCGAGATGCGGCCTCGATATATTACTTTGATAATATTATATTATTAATTATTATATTACTTAAGATTTTAGTTTTTTTTTATCGTGCGATAAATCCCCACGGAGCCGGTGGAGGTGGTTATGTCGGACTCGAACCGACTAAAACGCACGCCGTCTTGGGTCCTTGGTTGCCGGAGGTGAGATTGCCAAAAGCATATCTCTCGCACCCCGGCAGACCCAGGACCATCTCTTTCGAGATGGCCCCCTTCGGGTTGTGGGGACCACAGTGTCCCCATCTAGCCCCGGTAGATTTTAGTTAGTGCATGTGATACAGATGATTTTAGTGATGTAGGTCTAGGAATTAGGTCCCTCTTATTCATCTTCGCGTTAATCCCAGTCATATCCGAAGCTTTCAGCTTGGAGTCTGAGATCTACTGAAGTGACTGCCATCTGACCTCCACAATCCAAAGGCGATATCTAAACATTGCAGTTAAACCAGTTGTTCAACTTTTGAGGGCTCCAATTACCCGTAACGTCTGCCAGAGATGCCATAGATTTCGGCAACCCTTATACATGCATACAAATATTTGTATTGAGCGGGGATCGAACCCCTCCTGCGTAGCGGCCGCGTTCACTACCGCTACACCACGTAGGCTGTAATTGTATATATTACTAGCTTTTGCCCGCGGCTCCGCCCGCGTGGATGTCGGTTATCGCGACCAAATATAGCCTATGTCCTTCCTCAAGGTCTACTCTACCCCTATACCAAATTTCATCAAAATCGGTTCAGTAATTCAGGTGTGAAAGCGTAACATACAGAAAGACAGACAGACAGACAGACAGACAGACAGAGTTACTTTCGCATTTATAATATTAGTATGGATTTACCTATATATTGAAATCCTCTAACTATTTCAATATAAGTAGAGACACTTATTTACACATAGATTTAAATATTTGAGCGGGATTATACCTGCGACATTCGATGCAAAACCCGTTAAAAATGTAAATTGTACAAATTCTGAAAATGATAAGCAATTAGATACCTTATACACAGTACCAACCAAGATATAGGTACAGTATATACCGGTATGCTAATAATACACTTCGTAGATCAACGACCCGTACATATAGCGAGATCATTACTGTTACACAGTTGATTATACCTCTAGCTGATAGATCAGCTAATAAGCAGTTATAAAAAGAATAAAAATTGTATGCAGAAAATGAGACTACTCTAAAAGTAACTTTACTTGTATTTTGTAGGGATAGATAGTATCTACATACATACACGGCTTTATCCCCGGACGGTTAGGCAGAGGTGACTTAACACCTATATTTCATCAGTCATTTTATTCGGTCCCACGTAATAGGGGGTGAGCCTACCGGGCACTATTGTTAACTCGAGCCATGCATTTGAGGTTAAATCTGGGCTGTATACCTATATCTATTTGATGTTAAACAGCCCTATCCCTTAGCCACCTTCTATGACACCGCTTGGGAAGAGATAGGGTGGCAAATTCTATTCTGCCGGGAACCACACGGCTTTACGCGGATAGATTGTAATAGTTGAAATTATATTTGCAAAACATCATAATATGTGAAGGATCTTATTGATGGTGTTATTTAATAAAAATGTTCTTAGGATTTATATATAAGAAATTCTTAGCAGTTGCCCAAAGTTGAGAAACAGTGTTCAATTGATAGCAATAAACTCGAACAACGCGTAGAGGAGAACCTATAGCGGGGCGTGAAAAGGCATCTAATGAGGCCGTCAAGCTGAGTGCCACCACTGGTTAACATGGTAAATGTTTACGATGGTGACCCTCTTTCCGAGACTTTGCCTTTAGCTTAACATCAGGCGAGGTGAAGTCAAATTGACGTGTCCTGTATAAATAAAAATAAAAAGTAATGTGGGTTTACATATTTTATTTTTGAAGAATTACAGGCACAGATATAATTAAATTAGATAAATATAGACTAAATTCCATAAACAGAAAAACGTATGGTGCTATTACCATAGAATAAATAATAGTACTGCAAGGTAAGGTTCTTGAAAAATTTTCAAATATTGACTTGTTGACATTACATTATTTAGTATTGTCCATATACCCTATATAAGTACCGGCCTCAAATCAGACAGTGGCCTTCGGGCTATTAGTTGTGTAACGATTGAGCGCTAGTTAACCTTTGATTTTATTGATGACAGTACTTCTCTTCCTCTCATTAGAGTAACATACTTTATGTAGTTTTGGAGATGGCAGAGATAGTACGGTCGAGCCTCTCCATAGCGACGCACTACACTTATTAATACATGACATACTTACATAACACATACCTATAGAGGGTGTATGGGGCTCCATCAAATTCCTTGGGGCCCAAGTCAGCTTTCCTAGAAGCCGGTAAACATATAAATGGACAGATGGCGCTGTTTTGGTACTGGCTTTTCTTACGGGGCCCAACTATTAAGTAACTTGGGGTTGGGGTTCAAACGCCAATCCCTTCTGTAAAAGCCATAAAAGGTTGAAGAGCAGACTACGGATGCATGGTATGGTATGGATGCGGGATATGCGTTCGGATGAAAAAATAAAAATATTTTAGTAGGTATATTGAGGATCTAAGAACAGACTAGGCATAACCCGAAGGAATGCTCAATCTACGGCTTCCTCCTACTTACTCTCACTAACTTCTCAGTGATTAGAGTGTGACAAAAACATATTTTACTGAATACCATATTCTTAAATCGAATCGTGTTCATCAGAGTATTCGATACTGGCCGGTAGCACAGGTGCTCTAACTCAAGCGTAAGATGTCGGATTTCCTCGCGTGCACCGATTCAGTACCCTCCAGTGATTCGAGTTGAGATAAAAAATATTCATTCACTGAAGTGAGTGAAGTGTAGTTTTAGGACAACGACACACTAGCAATTGTTTAAATTATTTTTTATCCTACTGCAAAGAAGGGGTTAATTTGACGTGGTAGAGCAAATATGACTGCTACGATAAAAATCCATGCCAAGCAAGAGATTAGTGTCAATATTTATATATATATGTCTGGGTATTTCTATGTAGGTATAATATGCAGTATTTAAGTATGTTCATCTGCATTTAGGAAGTCATCTTATAATGTTTAAATGGATGAATGTACATATTAGTATAATCTTCTTTCTATATTTTTAACGCTTTATGTTTGCGAATCAATTTTATTGACTACATATTTTACAAAGTGGTCCCGTTTTAATTTAATTCACATGGTTTACTTGCGTTAAGAATTCTAGTAAAATCGTGGGAATATAGCATTGATATTATATTGTTACTTTGAAATATCAAGACAAAATGAAGCTTATATTACTCTCTGATAAAGTAGCAATCTTAAAAAAAAATCTGTTCAGATGTTGACATTCTTAGATACAAACAAATTTTTGCCTCTTCGCAAGTACATATGTATAGTATTAATATAGGTTGTTTTTTATTCATAGCTGGTAACTATTAATAGTATAAAAATAATACATTCTTAGTTCTTTGCTTGGTAATATTCACATCACGTCGGCGTCTATGTTTAGACGGTTCAATAGCTTTACATAATTATGTATGTACATTTGCGCATCACTGTACTGGCTATTCTTATGTGTTCTAATGCACGTACAGAATATTTACATTTTAACGAAAATATTTAAATATAAAGATTGAATAAAAAGAACAAATAAATACCAAAATAATTACCTTATAGAGTCGACTACAGGATAAATTACTAAGTCCTCTTCTTCTATCGTGGCGATGGCGCCTCGGCCCTCAAATTATCTTCTCCCAGTGTGCTGCCACCTGTATGGCGTTCTCGGAGGCGCACATAACAATGCGGTGTAACATTAACATGTAAATTTCCTGATAATTACCTTAAAAAAATAATATAAATAATAATTATATAGCTATCACAACTTATAATCCTCAACATAATGACTTCTTTTCTGACTTGTCATTAACACGGCAATCGTGACGATCGTTTTATAAAAATAAACCTTTAATAAATAGCGTACAGGAGCTTATAATCAATCGTGAGCGATTTCATGGCCGTTGAACCTTAAGGCAAATCGTGCGGAGTATGATGGGTATACCTAATCTTGGTAATTGTATACCTGTTATTTTACGAGTACTATAGGAGCCTTGACGAACTACACTTTGAATGTCAAACGAATAAATGGCTGCTGTCCAAACAAATGTCATTAGTTAGAAATAAACAAAATTATTGGCGATATTTGTACTCGTTCGTTCCCACTACCCATAAGAACCTGTTCCCGGGAAAAAGTCATCAATGTTGTATTCCAGAATACAAACTCTGTGTCAACGAATATAAAAGTGTATAGGATATTAGATATTAGTCTGATAGTCTTTTATTAGAAGTCTTTTGGGGTCAAGCCGAACTCACCTCTGGTCCCAGTCTCCAAATAGAAAGCTTTGGACACAACCGGGGACGAAATACATCGGGAAAAGTTAGCATAATATAAAAATTTCATTCAAACAACCGGGGACAACAAAAACTCGTTTCAAAAGTTATTTTTCTAAAATAGGTTGTCCTAAGCTGCGAGAACAGAATCAGAATTCCACACGATTGAAGCCACGGAAACATCTAGTAATAATATAAATCTAGTACTCAATATATCTGTCACACACATCACTTGATTAGCAAACAAGTAACAACCCATGATGTTAGAATTTTGATCACCGCATCGATGTGTCGTCGCCCTTACGAAGCGGATGACCGACTCGCTCATGTAATTTACGCAACTCGTATAAGCATGGACACACTTGCGAGACTGGAATTTCGTGGGCCGTACGTCTGGAATGTGCCGAGTATGGCCCACTTCATGATAACTGTTAGTAAATTAAGTACAAGTTCAAGTCAATAACGGTTTGTTTTTGTGTAGTCAGTGTTTTATTTATTGTTTTGAGAACAGTGATCGATGCAGGCAGGTTGTTGAGTTCGTGTTGTCACGAGTGTTCGTGGGTCAAGTGACAGTGAAGATTTAGAGAGATGGTGTAGTCCACTTAAAGCACCCAGCTGAATAGCACCTGTGTGAATAGCCCCTAGCCATATTTCCGTTTTAAAGTTTTGACAAGTTGTATTAATAAATAGAATAAACACTAAATTCTCATTAGGTATTGATACCTACTCTATCGGAGTGTAGCTTCCCAAGATCTTCACGGTCCAAAGCAATTTCACCTGCAAGTTGGTACGGTACAATTGTAAATGAGGCACTGGTGCAGGGGTTCCACTAGGGGATTGGTGTCAGATGGCTGTCAATAATGCAAAAAGTACAGGAGGAGTAGGAAGTGGACCCCGAGCTTCAAATTGTTGGATGCAACCGGGATTGATGATTGATGATAATATTTTACAGTTTTCAGATTTATATTGCTTCAGGCCAAACGAAGTGTCACGTACTCGATTGCGGGCGGAATGTGTTTTTGCATGTTATAGATAACCCGAAACTTCGGTCCGTAACTTAAGCTGTGTGTTTCATAGTAGGTCTGGTTAATTTATTCTCACACCTCAGGTATTTCAGGGCCAATAAATCGTAGAAATATCTCTCAAAACACGCAATTCTCCCACATATTCACTGATTTTATGATATGTTATCTGCCATGGGAATCGAACCAAGGGCGCTACGATTTAAAGCGTGCTAATGGAATGCGTAATTAAAATACTACTCATTGTGTAGTTTTTCAATGAAAACACTTAAGTGTCAAGACAGCTGTGCGTCGATTTGCGCACGCGCCGACCGGTTCCTTGCGTCCTTTGAGTAAGTATTGAGGTCGACTTGAGGTCGTCACTCAGGATACCTATTAATTAGACCACGGATTAATAATATATTCTGTATTTAGCCTTTGTGACTTGGCGGTAGTG
Organism: Eilema sororculum; assembly: GCA_914829495.1. Taxonomy (NCBI): domain Eukaryota; kingdom Metazoa; phylum Arthropoda; class Insecta; order Lepidoptera; family Erebidae; genus Eilema; species Eilema sororculum. The sequence continues at coordinate 7,839,217 of OU618553.1, read as the reverse complement.
AACGCGACTGCCACGCAGGAGGCGCGGGCTCGATCCCCGCTCAGTGCAAATATTTGTATGCATGAATATGGCTATTTACAAATGTCTGCTGATGACTAACTATTTTTTTTATACCCTTACATTAATGGATTCGATGATCTGTAATTGCGTTAGAAGTTGGTGGTTTAATTTCCCTTCAATATAAACACCTATTTGTAATAATCTGAAATAATATTTCTAGAGAGAGATCCGGTTCTTAGCATTCCATGGATTCACCGTGCGGTCGCCGGGTCCATGGCGTGGTACAGAGAGGAACACTGTGACGGCGCCTGGGACTTGCGACCCAGGTGTAGGTTTAGGGTGGCCACCTTGTGATGCATCAGCGCTCACCTCCACCGTCAGTCCTGTTCCCCCCTCTACCTATCCAAATTAGGTAAGATCCTATCAACGCCGTTTTAGATATTCGTTTGAGTAAAGAGCTTACTGAAGCTCTTGGCAATCCGAGGTCTTTAAATAAGTTATACAGGGATTTAGCTGGAATTCCCCTTGCTCCTACTTCCAAGTAGAGTTTAACTACATAGCCATTTTTGGTTAACTCGTTGGTCAGGTCAAAGTATTTGTTTATTTTTCGTGGTCTTTAGGTATGTTAGTTTCCCACGGTACTGTGAGTTCTACTAGTACTGCACGCTTTTGCTGTTTTGAAAATAGGAATATATCGGGTCTGGATGATGAGGCACAAACATCCTCCGGTATTTTATAGTGTTTCTCATACGAATCTGCGAGTAATGTCCAATCAGCGGCTGCTATCAAAATTGAGTACGGCTTTTGATTTGTCTTTTTTGAGCAGCCTTCCTTTACAAACGCGACGTCATTTCTTTGGTTTGTGGTTAAACCCTTTTTCGCTCTAGCTACCGCCAAACTTACCGCCTCATGTACGATTTCTAATACCTTATCATGTCGGCGCGAGTAATGACCCCGGTCTAATAGCGTCCTACAACCCACCAGTAGGTGCCTAGCAGTACCAATTGCTTCACCACATGAGTTACATGTTTTATCTGTGGCTTTTCCCCATCTGACAAGATTGCTTTGGTCGGGGAGGGTCAACTGGAATGCATTGAGATAGAATTTAAGGAGAGCCGGTGACCAGTCGTATATTAAGGTACGCCATTTTAAGGCTATGGGAATACAATATTCACCTAGTGTTAACCATTCGTTTTGTATTTCTAGGTTCATTGCGTGCACTTTGTAGGTATTATTTTCATCTACTTGAAGAAAAGATTTTGTTATGTCTTGCCTCCTAGTATTACCCAAACCTACCGAGCGAGTCTATCATGATTTTTTTATGGAATTGGAGGCGCGACTCGAGCTCTTTAGTACTTTGGTCTTTTGGAAGAGCTTGCACGATTTCGTCTTTTGATTTCGCTAGGACGTGCATTTTGGTTACTCTTAGATGTTTATAGAGTTCCGATGGTTTCTTGAACGTCATTCCAAAGTTATTTGAGGCTCTATATAGGTAATGTCGATGGGTCTGCCGACTGAGCTAGCCCCAGCCACGACCTCAATGTTTCGTAACATTCGCATCTAGTTTTTTGAGGAGGCTCTGGCTTATATCATAAACAAGAAACGGCCAGTTAAGACGCAAGGTTAAATAGTTGTCGTAAATCCACGCTTTTTTAACATTACTTAGTGGCTGTTGATCTACCTTTTTTATATCGATAATGAAGTTATTAATTACTTCTTCTAATTCTTAAGCTGGAGTGCAACCTCTGTTATCTATTTTTCTTCCGAGAAATTTAAAAGGCACGGTTTCGGATATAGTCGAAACGTTTTCCCCGCCTATACTAAGCCCTGGATCATATGAGGTATATCTGGTACCCCGCCTACCCAGACATAGACAGTAGCATTTGCTAGGTTTTGTTTTCATTCCATCTGTCCATGTACAGAATTCATGCACTTTACGCAACAGGTCTTGGCACTGCTTTGGGCTGCGAGTAAGTATTGCGAGATCATCTGCAAATGCGAGGATGGATTCCGTGTATTTACCGTTTAGTTTAAACCGAAAGCCCCACTTTCTCTCATGTGTGGTAATACTATCTATTAAAATATTTATTACCATATTGAAAACTATAGGTGACAGACAGCAACCTTGGAACAGACCTACATTATAATTTAAAGGTTGCGTGTGGCCATCCTTGGTGTTTATAACAAATTTTAATTTATCGTAATAAGAGGCTATTATATCCCGGATGATCGACGGAAAGTTATACCATTTTAATGCAAACAACATAAGCTGGTGGTGTACTGAGCCAAAGGCGTTTTCTAAATCTATCCAACAAACTGTTATTTGCCTTTCATTTAATCTGGCATCTTTGAGGCTTTCCGCCAGTAGCGAATTGTGTTCCAGGCATCCAGAAATTCCGGGTAGGAACCCTTTCTGGTGATTTGGCCTGAAATAGTTGTTATTGATCATGAAATTAGTCATTTTGAATTGAAGCCATGAGAAGAAGATTTTTGAGATTGTGTTAGTTAATGCTATCGGTCTAGCGTCTTTAGGACTAGTTACTATTTCTTTCTTTGGAATGAGCACAAAGTTAGCCCTGCCGAAGGCTGCTGGAATTTCTTTACTCAACCAGATGCTATTGAATATGCTTAGAAGATGTTTACGTACCGATGGGCATTTTTTATAAATAATGTACGGTATGCCATCAGGCCCTGGGGCGGTTTTTGTTGGTTTTTTCTTGATTTGATGTTCAATTTCTAATATCTAATTTTTATTTTACGTCAGCTATTTTATTTCTTTTGAGCTTATATGTATAAACGGCTACGTTCTCTTACGACCACTGAGTTTGAACCCACGGCCGCGTACGACCCGCTATTAAACACCGTGTTACTATACCTACAGACACCACATTTTAAAAGCATACATTACTAAATGCTCTACATACGAGTATATCTCTAGGCCAACCGGTTATTCTCTATGTAAATGACACCACATGTGTACGACTATAAACTTTACATTTACAATACCGTCACAGAAAGACCTAGTTCTAATAGTAATGGCTCATTGAACATGACTACCTACTTAGGACTTAGTTCTCACATTATAATATAGTTTTTTTTATATAAAGGCCGCGTCAATTTGACTTCACCTCGCCTGATAGCAAGCTAAAGGTAAAGTCTCGGAAAGAGGGTCACCATCGTAAACATGTACCATGTTAACAGTGGCACTCAGCTTGACGGCCTCATCAGTAGTCATCAGATGCCTTTTCAAGCCCCGCTTAAAGTACCCGGGACTGTAGCAAGAAGGAAACACGTGAGCTGGCAGCGAATTCCAGGTCTTAATGATGCGGCATAGGAATGAGTCACTGAAACGCTTGGTTCTAGCAGGTATATTCTGCACCGTATGCAGATGGCATGTTAGCCCTGCACATGTTGTCCTGTGAAGGAAACGAGAGGGCGGGACTAATTGGAAGAGTTCATTATAACGTTCACCATGATAGAGACGGTAGAATACTGCCAAAGACGCAACATTGTTGACTAATATTGTAAGTAAGTTGCATCCAACGCTAGCACTTTGTAGCCAAGGGGTCGGACGTCTTACTCTTTCTCATGATTTTACTCTTATTTTTATCTTCTGACCTCCTAACTCCAAAAGGAACGACGAGAAAGAAAACTCTGAACGATCGAGGCTTTGGCTTGCGCTTATGTCCCGTGCATTATTAGGTTTAAGCCGGCTGGTACTGGTGGGATTTCTTACATCCATTATTGTAGTATTATAGTATCCACTGGCGCGGCTCCACCCCACATCACTGCATAGTATAAAGCAAAGTCGTTTGCCGCGTCCCTATGTCCCTATGTATGCTTATATCTACAAAACTACGCTACAGATTTTGATGCGATTTCTTTTAATAGATAGAGTAATTCAGGAAGAAGGTTTATATGTATAATACATGCTTAATATAGTAGAGGGTGCAGCGGGAACTGAATCAGACGCCACGCGGGCGGAAAAAAAATTGGCGGTACGAAGTTCACCGGGTCCGCTAGTTTAAGAAGAAGAAAAGAAAGAAAATAAAGAAAAAGAAAAATGGTTCTTATTAAGACATGCTGCAGCACACACTTTTGCAGTTTGTACATAAAACGTAGCCTACAAGTTTATTATACAATTCATACTTACCTATATCAAACTTACAGCGCCGGCATATGAGTATATCCATTAGACTGACGTCATTTTGTTGTGACAGCCCTTTGAATCAGATAAAGGTGATGAAGTGATAGTAATAAAGAATCGTGACTGCTTTTGGCATTGATATCAGTGTCAGATATACGCAACATGTTTAATATATTTTCTACTGCTGCGTTGTGGGTTCACTCATGTTTATTTAGGATTCTGCTTGCAGTGGACTGACTGTGAATACAAATTGTTGTATAGTGTTAGAAAGATTAAGTGTAGCTCCTATTTATTGAGGCAGTAATATGTGCTTTTGAAGTTATACTAAGTTCGTAAGTGAAATAATGTGGTAATTATTCCACTTATGGAATTAGAACCGATGCGATGTTCTCCTCAGTTCCTTTTTCCTCATCCTCTTTCGCACCATTCCTAATCGAACCATTCATATTTACTGGAGTTCAATTATTATAATTATATAAATTACAATTTCTTCATGTATTTTAACCGATTAACCAATGAGATAAAGACCCTCGCACCTGACCGTTAGCCAAATTAAAGTTCCAGGCACATTATCACGTACAGAAATCAATTGGACCTGCTCGTTGTCCAACCACACAATTTACACTCAATAAATTGAGGTAACCGAATAGAAAACAATGACTATCTATAAATTACGCGCTAACGTTCAATAATCGCTCTTAAAAATCAGCATCGTCCTGAAGTTATCATATATTTTAAAAGCACTTTCTTTAATATCTTTAAAGTTTAAATTACCTTGCACTCTCTTTGAGGAAATTGCTTCATCGTAATCGATGGTTGATGACAGTTAGATTCCGATCGATAGGTCGTGTTCTAGTACATCTAAGTAACTTTTCGGATCATTCAGATATGAACTTTGAAACTGAGGCCATAAAATGTAATATTGTTTGTGTTTTTGTAGTAAATTCAAAGGCTAATGATAGATGACCGACAAATCGCCTACTGACCCTGCTCCAGTTAGTGCTAGTAATAATACGTTATGTTTAGGCTAAGGCAGTTAGACAGTCTTCTTATAAATACCTGTATTATGAACTTTCTCTCATTGCAAATTATATGTTTCTCGAATCTATGTAAAATTGCTTTAATATAGTGAAAACGGTATATTGAGATATGATTTCGAAATATATTACGTGGTTGCTGGATACTTTACAATTGTGGTGATATTAACAGTTTCGAAGAGATCTCTCATCTATTAAATACCCTCACAATATATCTAGAAATACCATGTATAAAGAATCAATCAATTTGGTTTACACGATCAATTTGGAAAGCTAAAAATAGATTTCCAGTACATAATTGAGATGGCTTTAAAATTTAACTCTGTCACCTTCTGACAAATTTGAATTAACGACAACCTTCATATGTAGGTATAGTAATTTCACCAGTTTTATCTTATGTGAAATGTTTCCCTTTTCCAGGTAAAATAACCGCTGAAGATGAAGAAACCTCAGCACTTAAAATTGTATCAGCAACAAGTCCTACAACAAAACCCACATCAAACACAATTTCAACAGCAATAGAAATGGAACTAATGAAGAACAGAACAGAAGGACTAAACGTTGCGACAACATCATATCTACCCGATGTTACTATGGACGACAAAGTTTCTATGGACTACAAGGTTACAGAAACTCTTGCACCTGAAGTAAAACCAAAAGGAAGATTGTTAAATTTAAACGTAGATGAGTTACAAAATTTTGCCAATGCGCTACATAATGAAACAAATGCAAAAGGTCAAAAGAAAAGTCTGCCAGATTTGAGTGATGTCAATTTAGATGTGGATGACGAAGATGAACCTAGAATTATGCCTATGGAGCACAAAAATAAGGAAATACCAGATAAGTTTTACACTAATCTTCAAGCACCATTTCATTCACTAATGAGTTCGGATCATGGCTCTGAAGAAGGTGATACGTGTAAAGAAAATGAAATTAATTATAAAGTTAGTATTCACTTTCATACGTAATTATTATATTTTGCGTCTTCTGCATCCGAATACTGTCTCAGTCGCATTCAATCTTTAACATTACATTTTTTTCAACAAAATTTTATTTAACTAAATCAAATAGTTTCAAATTATATCAATCTATCTATCTATCTTCTTAATACTTTTATTTCCATTATGATTCTTTTTCATTTTCTGTTCTCATTATTATCTCTCCCTCATCAAGGTTGGTGACCACATGGACCGAGGTTGTGAAGAGACATGCGAGTGCATGTCTGGTGGAGTGTTCGACTGCTCGCCTCGCTGCAAGCACCCATATATCCGCCGTGGGAGGCGACTGAATGACCCCCTGTGCTTCGAGTCACCGGTGGACGAATGCTGCTCTATAGTCGCTTGTGCTACTGGTACTGGTGAGATCCTGGCTGTCTTTTCTTTCTTCTGACTATAACTTCTTCTAAATTGATTTGATGGTTAATATTTCTAGCAATAATAGTGGTTTATGTTTTGAATCGCACGTATATTACAGGTAAATATTTTTTGTGAGATGCTATAAATGCCTTGCAAAGAGTACAAGTACATACGTTGTTTCGCATAATGTAGACCTGTTTTGATAAATATTCATATAAAATGTATAGTTAGGTATCTATTATAAAATGTATATTTATATCTACTTACTCTTTTTCCTGCACTATAAAGAAGTTAAGTTCTTCTAAACACGTAAGAGATTATAGACAGCGTCAGTTCCACGGATATTATAACAACTATCCACCACAAGGAATTAAATTATATGACTTAATTTCATCATGTTCAATTTTTATATTCATTGGAGCTAAATTGTCTGAATGAACTCGCAAGATAAAGGTGAATGACCAATCTACTATTGGAGTTAGTAAAACCTTGCAACTTACTGATTTCGCGGTGATAGAAATATTTCGTAAAGACTTTGTAAAAAAAAATCGAGTTGTTTTGAAGTTAGGTATCTAAAGAATTGTGTCATTCTGTAAGTTTATTTTTAGTATTGTTTGTCATCGTCATCAAAAGAGCAACGAATCGTGTTGATTTGCAAGGTAATATAGTTATACGGGTATTAAATAAAACAATAATAAGACAACATTACTTAAGTAACTTTGAAACATTCGCTTCCATTCAATTACTATGTAAGAAAATGCATTCTTTGTATTTTTAAATGATTTTTCGTAAGTAGCTGACAATGTAGGATTAGCACATGCATGCTCCTTTAAAATGTATCAAAGAATTTCAAAATAATAGCACAGTTCGTCAGACAATGATAATAGTTTATCCATGGTAAAAGAAACAAGATAAGTGTTCTATGTAAAAATAGGTCATAATATTACAAACTTTCATATTTATCATACTAACCTAAATGTCTTACGTTTGTAGCATGATATATTTGAAGATGTAACCATTATAATGCTATTTGCAGATAAAAAGCAGACAAAGTTAGATGTATGCAAGTACGGCAACGAGACCTACCCCATCGGTACCACGTGGCACGTCGGCTGTGAACAAACTTGCATCTGCGAACATAAGTCTATCGTCACTTGCCAGCCAAGGTATGTAATATTTAGCAGCAATATGCGATTTATTTTATTAATAAATAATTAATATTATTATTTTAACGTTCGTACCACCCTGTGTAATAAAATACATAGAAATTCTGCTATCACAGCTTAGTCATGAGTCATAATAGGTTCCTAATGTTCCATATTATTATCAGGTATTAGGCTCGCCCCCTATTACATAAGAATCATAGATGGCAAAATTTAGGTGTCAATACACCTCTGTCTAACCCTTCGGGGATTTCCAGGCGTAAATATATATGTATTTGAATAGTTGAATTCTGGAGTCCGCTTTTCTACTACTGAATTTAGCAATTTTCGCTTTTACGGATGCTACTGCAACTGAAACCTTCAATTAGAGAACCATTTTGAATGAGCGTCGGTAGCTTAGTGGTTAAGGAGCCGGCCTTACGATCGAAAGGTCCCGGGTTCGAATCCTGGCCATTACACTACCGAAGTGAACCCACTCCTAACACAAGCAATTTAGCTTAGCTGTAGGGGTTAGAGGGAATATTAGTAACTTCGGTTCTAATATTCTTATAAAAAAAAAATCGTCTATCAGCAGGTGTACCCACTGACTTACAGCTAAGGTCACTTGGGCTTTAAAGACTAAAAGAGGGTCTCATGATACACATGTTATACTGAATCATTAAACTGTTTAGGTACGACTTTGCCTCGGTGTCGTATACTGTGCCCTATACACCTAAATAAACAAACAGTATTATTTCAATTTACTTGTACCAACACAGATGCAGTCCACTTCCCGTGTCAGACAAGTGCATCAACGTGCAGGATCCTAACGACGCATGCTGTGAGGTGCAAGTGTGTGACGTCAGCCATGACGTACACGAAGAGCCCGAGAACGCCACAACTTCCACCACTACTACTTCAAGTACTCCTACTACAAGTACTACGGAGGTAAGTGCACTTTAGAAATTTTATTATATCACTTAAAAGGATTGAAAAAAGTCAATATGAGATATTCTTCACTTTGCATAAAGTATTCACTATTCAGGATTACTTTAGGTTTGTGTTCAAGAACGATATTTAGTCCTGAATTTTGAATTTTCTGAAGACAGATTGACTGCTTTGACATATATTGTCTACTGGCTTTTGCCCGCGATTCCACCTGCGTGAATGTCGGTTATCGCGACCGAACATAGCCTATGACCTTTCTCATGGTATAATCGACCCCTATACCAAATTTCATAAAAATCGGTTCAGTGGTTTAGGCGTGAAAGCGTAACATACAGACCGACAGACAGACAGAGTTACTTTCTCATTTTATATTAGTATGGATATAATCTGTCCTCAGATAAATCGAGATACAGAATTGAGTACCATTCTGAAATACGGACTTGAGTCCACAAATTGACAACGTATATAAGTATGTATCTCAAAATCTTTTTTTTATATCTAGATCGTCAAATTGACTGCATCCCGTGAGATGGTAAGTTAGTGGTATGAAGATGGTAAGAAGCTAGGGAGAAAGTAGTGTATGAGGTTATATTAGTGTCTTTGGGGTTCAAGCCAACTCCATCTGGTAGCTAGTTTTTTATATGGTTGATAGGCTCATGTTTGACCACTATCAGTGACAATGTGGTCGACAGTTGAGCACGCTTGCCTAGAAGTAACCTATTCACTCTAGATTTGAAGAGACCCAAGTGTAGTGCACACGGCCGTCGAATTAGGTAGCCACCTTTACTTACACCTTCACGTGTAAAGCGTATGTTGCTTCAAGAAGAAGTCTAAGGGTGCATTTTCTTGGTCTCCCGAATATGACCACACCTTTCTGTAACATCCTGTATAGTCTGACTTTTGTAACGCTTCTAACTTTGCATAATATCCATACTAATATTATAAATGCGAAAGTAACTCTGTCGGTCTGTCTGTCTGTATGTTAGCTTTCACGCCTAAACCACTGAACCGATTTTGATGAAATTTGGCATAGAGATAGATTAGACCATGAGAAAGGACATAGGCTATGTTTGGTCGCGATAACCGATATCCACGCGGGCGGAGCCGCGGGCAAAAGCTAGTAGCTCATATCTTGGACATGAAATTTGTTCAAAATTTGGTCTATACGCGCAGTACATGCTTCATAGATATACTGCGGTGGACGAGCTCAAATTCACCAAGTATAGATTATTACAAAACAATCTGCGTGCACCAGGGCCTTTTATATTTCGCGATTTATATCCAAGATATATGAATCGAGCCATAAAGCCTTTAAAACCATCATTCTTACCTGCTCAGTGTCCCAAGCATGAAAAATTATCAAATTCTTAACGTGAAGGTAAAAGTATCGAGAGAGTGTAGTATTACAATAGGTAGCCTGCCTAAACCTGACTGTGAAGCTAACCAATCGCAATGCTCCGATCTCTTGATACCTTTATATTACAAATCCGACCATTATTCGTGCTGGATACTCTGATTTAACGATGTCCTAGCGACTTTTATAGAATACATTGAAATGTACTAAGCTTGTTTCTATAAATTATTTCATTGCCCTGTTTCCTCACGTCGAAAGCTGTTTTAAATAATTCTACTTTTTTGTCTCAGGTAATCAAAGGCTTCGAAGATTACGAAGATTCACACCTAGTGAATGCCAGACCGTTAGTATTGGCCGAACCAATTGGATCCGTGAAAGTCTTACAGAACAACTCGGTACAAGTCAACCTCATGCATATGAACAATAGCGAAGACCCTATCCATCTACTCCTCAGCAATAACGGAGGAAAGTCTTTCAATGACGTGGAACTAAAGTATTCTAACCTGATCCTTAATCTGGAAGGAGGTAGAGATTACATACTGAAGACCAAAGAAACTGACACTAAATTCAATTTTACTATTACGGCGTCTGATACAGGAGCCAACGAGGTTCCGTATGAAGCCAGTAGTAATAATAATAACACCAAAATTGGTTGTTACGAGAATGGACAGTTTTATGCTGTTGGTGAGTATTCTTCGATTTATTTATTCATTTATGATTAGTAGAAACTTAAGATTCTCATCTATGTTACTATCATGGGGACAGCCTCCGTGGCGTGGTGGTAATGAACGCGGCCGCTACGCAGGAGGCGCGGGTTCGTTACCCGCTCAGTGTAAATATTTGTATGTATGAATATGAGCATTTGCATTGGTCTGACCGTGCCTCGGAGAGCATGTTAAGATGTCGGTCCCTCTTGCCATACGAATTTGTATGACAGTCGTTATAGAGGAATTGGGTGAAATGGCCCCACATAGAAGGGCTGATCACCCGTCAGGTCAAACGGCGTCCCCACTGGCAGTAGTAGTAGTATCATGGGGAAACATCTTCAAGGCTTGCATTGTTAATGCAGCAACGGTTGTTCTTTTTAAACCTCCTTTTGTGTTGGAAATATATCACACCCTGTTTCTAAGCAAATAGCACTTATAACTTACGGATCGTCGATGTTCGGGTAGTTATGCGTTGCTACCTGCACAATGAAGGAATGTAGGAAAAAGGAAACGAAAAGAGTCGGACTGTGGTATTTTACTGATCTGGAGAAGAGTTTAATTCTTTTCATTTGTTGCACTTCAGGTGAAGAGTTCCACATTGGATGTGAACAACTGTGCGAGTGCACAGGCATGGAAACTCGCGAGTGTGCAGTCCTGGTCTGTCCGTCACACGTCGGTCTCGAGCTGGTCTCCAAGGGCTGTGTGCGATGGGCCCCGAGTCCCCCAGCCACACCGCCTAATTGCTGTCCAAGATCGGCCAGGTGCTTGAGTGATGGGACCTGCCACTATAAAGGAATTCCGTAAGTTATATTTTGTGTAAAACATTTCATACTTAAAAAAATACTGCCCCTTATAATAAGATCAAGATTGTTTTTAGGAAACATTGCTGTCGTCCTTTGGGCAACAGCGCAGTGCTATCATCCCAAAATAATGATTAATATATTCTAATAATATATTCTCATTAATCTCAGTAATAAAAATCCTTTAATGACTAATTAAATGCCATAATTATCAACATTTAAATATTTATTTCCAGCAGTCGAATGCAATAGGCTAATTTTTTGATGTATTTATTTCTAGGGTTCAAAACTGGAGTGAAGTGCCAATAGCGCTTACAGGCTGCGAACAGCGCTGTTTCTGTGAAAACGGAGAATTGGACTGCCAAGAGGTTTGCTCGCCTCTTCCGCCTGTTCCTCCTCAGAATCTACGGTGTCCTCCCAACCATCGACCAGCGGCTGTCAATATTTCTGATGAGGATTGCTGTAAGCAATGGGGTTGTCTTCCGAATGGTAAGCCAGCTCATTATCATAGAAAACGAATAGCACAACATTTGAACCAAGACAATTATTGTATTGACGTTTTTTATCATATATTTTGTATCGGTCTGCGAAATAACCATTACATCATGCACCATCATTTCATTACATTATACCATTTGCCTGTCACTCATTCACACATTATTGCTTGCAGCTGAAAATGAACCAAATCAAGCTTTTCAGTCTTATACCATGCCGACCATGGGTGAAGTAATGAACTATGTGATACCTCTAGCACCTACACTACCTACATTATCACAAGGCTTAGAAACTCCATCCGCTACAACTGACGGCATTGACTTTTACAGACATTTAAGTCCCGTGAAATCCTATCCGAAATACATAAAAACTATTTTTGCTGCTACCAATGCTCCTAAGTTTGATTATGTAGACGTTGCTCCTACACCTTTGACAGATCCGGGTCAAGTTCAAGGCGATAATATTACTGTTTTTACTCCAGACGATGTTGATACTCCTTTTAAAACTATCCAAGCAGACCCCACTTTAGTTGGTATCAATAACAATATTAACTGGGGGAGTCCACGCAATAAACCTGAACCACCAAAATTACAAGAACCCTTTAGACAGTCCCAAAATATTTATAAAACACACTCATATTCTGAAAAGCATGACAATTTGGGTTCTAACGAGAATAGCTATTATCAAAGTCAATCGATTCTTCAAACAGAAGCACCAAAGCAAACTATTCCTGATAAAAACTTTAAATTCGCATCAACTTCATATGACCCCGTAAGAAAAATTCCCCTATCAAGAGTGCATAAGAACTTCTTCTTACCTTCATTTGATAGACACAAAACCATCCCAGATAATACATATTCCAAATATCAGATTGAGACACCATTAAAATCCAATTCAATAGCAGAATCCATGAATACGATACAAAAGTTTTTTGAACCCGTAAGTACTAATAAATCTTTTGACTATCGCATGCCTCAAGTTTCCTATCCGCAAGCTCAAATGAGCCAATCTATACCCCGTGAGAAAGTGCCTGTACTTAGGAAACAAGTGACTATATTAAAGACGAAAGATTTGAAGAATCCGACTGAGATATACAACAATGCTGGACATAATTCATGGGACGAACAATCTAAGAAGCATGTTTTGACTAAACTTCCCAGTCCTTATGAGACTGTATTACTTAGAGCTGTGCCTACTTCTAAAATTCACATAGCGTCTACCAGGTTCAATCAGAATCCAAAGATACCACAAATGCCTGTGCAAACATACACGGCAATGGATCTTGAGCATTTGTTGAATCAGATGGAAGTGGAGTCTGTAGTGAATAAAAACCTAGGACGATCGGCGGACAAAGAGGAGGAACTTGAAGGTTTGTCACGTCGCCTTGACTTTTGACTTTCCTTGATGTATACCGACTGACTTTCCAAGTGTTGACTTACTTTATGTTATCTGTTTCGAAAAGAACTTACCAACTATCTGATCTGACGAAATTTAGAAAATATCTCTCGGACTCGCTCGGCATTCTGTCTTCACTACGGGGTAGACCGAATGCTTAGTAGGGTGATTCGTCCCAATTGGCTGATTTTGATTGGTTATTCCTAAGATATGTCATTGAAGTCATGCTGCATGCTTGTCATAATTAACCATATAAATATGCAATTCAGTGGTTGTCTATTTGATTAAAACATGTTGTAATTTGCACATTTACTACATTCACTCGTTATAAATATAGTGTACGATAAATATAACTTGAAGTAATAATTATGAATAGATTAATTTGTGATTTATTTTACTATCGATCGAAAGACATATTTCAAAAACAGTTCTTTTTGTTAGCAGTTTTACAAAAACATAATCTTTACACAAATCAACAACCACTTTTAATACGTTCACGCACATAATTTTCATTAACACTAGTTATATAAGTTGAAGGGTGTACCGGTAACTACATGTGTAAATATTGTAAGTTTTTCCTTTGAAATAATAATTTATAAGTTCAATCCATCACTCCAATACTTAGTTCTAATCTAGATGGAATGGCACTTCTATCTTTCAAGTTACGAGTATAAAACTTAAAATTTTTACTTTTTATTATAGTTGAATAACAAGACCTTTTCAAATTTCTAGGTCACCCGGCTTCAGAATCACCACGTCCATCATTCCTTCCCACTATTCCACCTCAAATCCACTTCCCTCAAGATGAAATTCCCGACTATGATGGTCAGAATAACGTACAGCGTCCTGAAAATCCCATAGAATCTGCCGTAGCTGGTCTGCCTCCAGGATTAACCTTGCCACCTCAGTTTGGAGACAACAATAAGAAATTAAGTGTGATCTCTTTGCAAGCTGACTCGCCTACTAGTGTAAAAATGCTCTTTGGACTGCCACCAGTGTTGGTTGGATTGAGAGGCAGTGTGGATCTCCGGTATACTGATAAGGCGTAAGTATTGATAGCCATATTAGCTGCTTTTGAATCGAATACATAGGGAAAATAATCTTCTCGGGCGGGACTCGAACTCGCGGTCTTTGCCTTACAGGGGGAATGCCTTGACCAATTCGGCTACCGAGACACGCCCGATGTGATTCAGATTTTCCTTCTTAACCGTCTTTAAGGTGACGGTGGAGTCATCTACCGATATTCTTACGAACTATCGGAACCAATGAATGATGTTACAATCATGTTTAAACATTGATTTTTGATAACTCCGCCCAAATAATTGAATGAATTTTACAGCATTAATTAGGCTAACTATACAAATCGAATATATAGGGAAAAAAGAATTTTCTTGGGCGGGAGTCGAACCCGCGATCTTTCCCTTACAGGGGGATGCCTTGACCAATTCGGCTACCGAGACACTAAAAGACGTCCGCTGCCTTTTCACACAATTCTTGTTTTGTGCAAATACATACGCTACTCTGGCAAATCCAGTGGCACAGGGCGGAATATATTTCTATTTGTACGAAACATAACGCAGTGTAGAAAGCAGTGGAAAGCTAAAAATTTAAAATAACGTGTACTTTTCTAATCTTTTCCAGTGAACCAGATATAACCCACTGGTACTCACAAGTGTTTGCGCCTGCAGATGAGGTACTAACAACTCCTCGCTTAGAATTCAGACTCACAGGATTGAAGCCAGCCACTACGTACAAAATCAGAGGGAAGCTGTATCTGCATAACCTGCCTGTAGAACCAGAAAGCGAGATATATACTGTCCGAACACAGGATCCACCAATCCTACCGCCTGCGGTAAGTTCCTAAGCATGTTAAAAATATTGTGAGAAATAATAGCAAAGACTACTGGTCTTAATTATATTCAGTTCTTTTTTTTCGTGCGAAAATCCCCTCGGATACCTCCCCCGCCGGAGCGGGAAGGGGAGTTTGGATGTCGGACTCGAACCGACTATCACCGCACGCCGACTGAGGGTCGTGGTGCTAGGCCTGAGGTGGCCCTGGGTCACCCGGGGTGGCCCTTGCACCCCGGGTGACCCAGGGCCATCCCTCGCGGTCTGGCCCTCCTCAGGATTAATTCAGCACATAATAATGACTGGTTAGTTGTATACACAGGCAACTATACAATTCAAAGATTCTCTCTTCAGAGTCATAAGAGTAGACGCTTTAACAAATCATGGATAGTAATCATGAAAAGGTCATGCTTATAGAGAATTTAAAAACGATATAAGCATAATCCAATAGCAACGGCAAATAGCAACCCAGTTTTACATACAAACCCTACCACGACTGAAGAGGATGACTGAGGAGGAATCATGGAATTTCAATACTCTCACGAATTGTCCAAAATGTTTGTAACACGGTTTATGTATAGTGTAGATATCATTGAGATACAAGTGCTCACAAAATCAAGTAGTGATTGCCACCTTGTATGAAATTAAAAATAATCCAACAAATGTGTTTCGCATTTAAATAAATACGTAAATGAGGCTATAGATTAATTGTGTATGTTCTCAGACGGTACCGATGCAGGAGAAGCGGCGAGTGATCGACAGTCGTCTGACAGTGGCGGAGGTGAACGACACCACCGCGCATATCACCTGGAGACACTTCAATGAACAGGAGCTGATGTACATCGACGGTATACAGATTAGGTGAGAACTACTAATTTGTCGAGATATTCTACATAACTTCCTTAAAAACTAACTTCCTTAAAAAGGGAAAGTGTATATATGTAATAAAACGTTCAGAAGATTCGTAATAACTTTTAAATGCCAGATCAGTTTTGTATGGCATATGGAATGGATAAACTTTTATATCAATTATTTCTTCTATTAAAAATATAGTTATCTCCCATCCCGATTCTCTGTGTTCAGTGCCAACTTCTCCCTCTGGACCGCATCCAACCAAATCGTCAACTGCCAGGATGTTTCAAATCGGCTAGACTCTTTGGCACTGCGTAGAGATGTGGCTTCGCTCTATATCTTCTATCGCATATACTTTGGAGAGTGCTCCAAGAAATATCGATCCAGACTCTAAGAGAGGGGTGTTATAAGTTGACGTGTCTGATTGTCTGTTTGTCTGTGGCATCATAGCTCCCGAACGGATGAAGCGATTCCAATTTAGTTTTTTTAAAGTGACTTATGCGCGACATGTTTGATGAAAATCGGTTGAGCCGTTTAAAAGTTATGGGAGTTAAAATGAAGATGGAGAGTGTCGGAGGTTTATTAAATTTTCAATTTTATGATTATTACTATAATTTACTAATTAAAATTTTGTCCACAGATACCGTCCAGTAGGCACACCAATCTACAGCATGACAGAATTGCTGCACCATAGTCGTTTGGCGGCAGAACTGCACGACTTACGGCCTGAGACTAAGTATGAAGCATCAGTGGTCCTCATCCCACCTCCCAAGAGTGTCACCGAGCTGGTGGATCCTTCTCGAGTGGAGTTTACTACATTGCCTTATGTTGGTAAGTGTATTTGGGTAATAATTTGAAGTTAATACGGGTACTTGGGAATTAAATTGTATAGGTGTTGTGTAGGGCCGTGTGCATTTGAGTCCTTCGGCCATAACTGTTACTTTACATTGTACAATAAAATTGAGGCTCTGGTGCAAGCTTTTATCTCGCTTTACAGCATATGCCCCGTAGACCAGATCTTAACTGTCCTTTAAGCGGGGCGTGAAAAGGCATCTGATTAGGCCGTCAAGCTGAGTGCCACCATTTTTAACATGGTAGATGTTAACATGGTAACCCTCTTTCCGAGACTTTGTCTTTAGCTTCTCATCAGGCGAGGTGTAGTCAAATTGACATGACCTTTTATAAAAAAAGTAAAAACATTGATTTTGATATTCATAAGTGTTACGCTGTGACCAAAATGTATGAAGATGTTTGATCATGATCAATCGGGACAAATTTAAAAAAAAAATTCACCAAACGGCTCTGATGGTAACGGCAGTACTATAGTCGAAAAGACGATCTATAAATTCCTAAATCAAATATTTTTTCCAGATCCATACAACTGGACGGTTAACATCGAAACAAGATCCATCGGTGCGGGAGCTGCTGAAGTATGGTGGGGAGGAGTGCCTGCCCCCGTCGACCGATGGGTGCGAGTCTTCCGAGCTGCCCATGCATGCATCCCCCCTGGAGGCAGCGATAGGCGGGAGTTACATAACGTGCATGGCCACCATGGGCATGATATGGACATTCAAGGACATGATCACGACAGGCACGAGAGGGATGCTTTCAGATTGGCTTCAAGAGATCTGCCTCCTACGATTACGATATCTGGATTGATGTCGGATACCAAGTAAGTTAAATCAGTAATAGAATGAAATAGATACTACCGGGTTATTTGGAGAGTGCTTTCGTCAAGAACACTTCAGAGGCAGAAACTCATCTGAAAGGAAGGCAACGAACTTGTGACTCCTCTGGTTTTGCGAGTGTCCATGGGCGTTGGTGATCGCTTACCATCAGGCGATCCGTCTGTTCGTTTGCCTCCTTATTCCATAAAAAAAACACTTTCATAATTTTCCATGAATTCATCGCAGGTCATTGCTAGATCCATTGCGTGGTAAATAAAGGAAAGATAATTGTGGCAATAATTGGGTCTTGGAATCCTGTTACTCAGTTTAGGCATTAACTCCTTACTACGTGCTAGCGCTAACCTTTACTATCTACTGTATACTATCCATATTTTAATGAAGTTCGTAATTCTAATAATGTTTTATTGAACAGATGTCGTGTATGGCTAGAGCTGTTCCTGACCAACGGTAAAGTGAAGACGAGCAATGTGCTGGAGATCAACACAAAATCTCTGGACCATCCAGAACCTGTTGACAGTGAGTATTCATCACTACTTTTGAATCCCTACTGCATTTTTCTAATATGAATTGACCCTTCTCTTCGATCTCTCATTACATCCGTAAACTAACCTGACATTCTCTTCCAGACGAAATAGAGTCATCATCATCAGTATCCACTCACCACGGTGACTACTACGGCGCTCTAGTAGGAGTGGGTGCAGTGGCAGCGCTGGGTGCTCTCAGTTCCTTGCTGTTACTGCTCGTCGTGCTGCGCAGGCATAGGCCACGGTCTGTGCCTATTACTAGTAAGTTTATTAAGAGACCAGTAGACGTGTAGACCAGTAGACCAGTAGACCGGTAGACCAGTAGACCAGTAGACCAGTAGACCAGTAGACCAGTAGACCAGTAGACCAGTAGACCAACAGTAGCCATAACCTACGGTTAAAATTAAATTTGAAATTGTTACATTACGTCTACTGCGTCCATATAAACATGTAATTTTTGCCATTATATAACTAATTATTTTCATCGTAAAAAGTCAATAGATGTTAGAAAAGAGTTCGGACAATATTGTATTAAGCTTGCTACTTCTATATCTCGTATTCTAAAGTATTCCCCATAAACCCTTAAGCTAAACTAAATTGCTTCTGTTAGGAGTCAGTTCACACCAGTAGTATATTGACCACGATTCGAACTCGGGACATCGTAATCATACGGTTCCTTATTTTAGAATGGTGTAAATGATAGACGCGTCTTCCTCGTGTCACATAATGCACGATTTTTCTACCAGATCTTAAGAAAGACTATCAGATTCCCTCATCATTCTTCTGAATTAACCCTTTTCTAGCTGTTGGAAGAGCATTCCCCCTGTAAGGGAAAGGTCGTGGGTTCAAGTCCTACTTAAGCCTTTCATTTTTCCTGATGTATTCGAATTTTAAAGTTAGCTTAATAAACGCTATAAAAAATGATTCAATATCTAAACCTCCTTCCCCTATCTCCTCAAAGGATTGTTTTCCTTCTTCATTTCATTCTTAATTTTATTCGCAGCCGTGCCATCTGCTCCCCGCGAGTCGTCTCTCCCACCCTACGATAATCCTGCATACAAACTAGAGTTGCAGCAGGAAACCATGGGTATGGCGACATTTTCATTTCATTTTTTTACACGACTCTATATTTACCTATACTTAGAGCACTGGATATTTCAAAGCACACAATACACAAAAACCTATATAGTCACCGCTTGAGTCGAGTTATTAATAAATAATATTAAGTAAAATTTCAGTTTAACATTGTCGAAACATGTTTTGATTAAATTGCACCGATTGTAGTCATATTTCGATTTTCTATTTTGTACTACGAAAATTCAGGAAAAATAGGCATACGTACTTGCAGTGTCAAAATTATTTGGCAAAACTTCTTAGAAGTCTATGTTCTTTACTGTATCTCGGCAATCTTGATTAGTGTCGAACATTAGAACCAATATACTTTTTTCCCACAGATCTCTGACAGTTAAGTTCCCGTGGGCACACCAACGGCCTCAACGGGATCTCGGAGCGCGCCGTCGACGTTGACATGCAGAACGGCAAGCCATACAACGAGATGGGGGTTTAATCCTTGTGTGAAATACACCGATAATATGAAAACTACCATATTATATGCTAAGGACACCGAAATTGGGTTTAAAAAATCAAAATTGAAACAATTTATGAACGTAAGAGATGCTCACTGGTAACGACTGGAAAGCTGGCAGCTGATTGGGCGAGCTCATACCAGTGCGAGTAACGGTCATTTTAAACTCAAAATTCGTAATCTAATTTATATTAGAGTTGTGTATCAGAGCAAACACCGATGGGTTTAACTAAAAACGCGAACAATGGTCACTCTAAACTCAAGATTCGCAATTTAAATAATATTTAAATGGCATATAAAAATAAACGCTGTGACCAATCGGAAAAAGTTGTAGAAAAGACGGTCGCTGATTGGTTAGGAACAGAAAGCCGGCAGCTCATTGGTCTAACTCGTACAAGCGCGAGCAACGATCTAAACTCAAGATTAATAATTTAAATAATATTTGAGTGGCGTATCAAAGTAAATCAACTCAAATACAAGTGAATTTAGGTAAAATATATATGGTGTTTATCAATGCAAGTGCGGTTGTATAGTGTGACTGTACCAAATTAACTTTGAATGATAAGTATAGTGAAGATGACAAACTTAGTAGTGTTTAAATGTATTTTATGTTTATTTAAGTGTCCAACACCTCTTTGACCTGCTTACCTGCCTCATAAAAAAGGTGGTTGCATTCCACATACCCCTGCTTTGTACCCCATATGCTCCAAAAAATTGCCGTAAAAGCAAAATTGGGACCGTTTTTTATCGTTTTTATTTATTTTTAATCATCCATTTTATCATAGTAACTTATTTGAAAATAGTAAAGTGTGATGTCATACAAAAGAAATTATAGTCGCATAGCAGTATCAACAAATCTGTGAACTGAAGGCAGGCGCCACTGTCTCTACAATGTTGTTAAATCGTGCTATTAAAATTTGATTTGAATTCATAGTTCCGATTTTAGCCGTTTCATGGATTTGTTGGTACATTTATACAAAATTGTACCACTTCGTTTTTAGAGTTTCCAATTAATTTTTATCATTATGAAATTTAAAAAGAAACTGATTTGACTTGCAGTCAAATACGTAATTATTAATTAATGTTGGAAATATGAGGTGGATGAATTCCATATTTGTATATAGTGTTATAATAATTTTGTATGTAGGTAATTCCAATGTACTTGTGTATAGTTACTATTGTAAGATATACAAACTGCCCGATACATTTGTTAATAAAATGTTAATATGTAAAGCAATTTTCTTTTTATATTCCCCCTAAAATATTTCCTAAAGTTTACGCGAATGTCACTCATTGAAATAAAACCACTTTTTACGGATTCTATTGCTATATATTTGTTAATATTTAATTTTAAAATCATTATTTTTAATAAATATAATAAAATAATTAAAATAAAATGAAATAATAACAAATATATCGCGATAGAATCCGTAAAAAGTGGTTTAATTTCAATATTTCTCCTTTACTTTTAATATATACCTTACCTTCCTAAGCTAACCTACATTCCTTAACCTTTCTTTCTTTCCGTTCCTGGTATTAAATACCAGTACAACTAACTCTTATGTTGCGCTGATGATAATACTTATAAGACAAAGTTTTGTCACTTGTACCATCAATGTATAAATTAACGGTACAGCTGAGTACTACTGAAATATCAGTATTGGTACTAATGATACACAGTTGTGCCAGTTGTACCATCTATGGTACACAGTTGTATCACTTGTGCCATCTATGGGACACAGTTGTGTCACTTGTACCATCGATGGTACACAGTTGTGTTACTTGTACCATCGATCGTACAATTCATTTACTATTATCATAATGGAGATCACAGATTTTGAGTTCGTGGGGCACTCATTTGTCAAGCTTTTTTACCTTGCCATTATGACGCAAATGAACCAATATTGTTTTGACGCTAACGTCGAAAGCTGCTGCTAATTCAGCCGTAGATTGTGTATCATCAGTTTCCACAATTGCCTTTAATTCGTCATTGTCGACCAGTCTTCGGACGACCGCGAGGTTCATTTTCAAGTCGAAATTTCCAGAACGGAATCGAGCAAACCAATAACAGGTGGTGCGTTGGTTTGTAGTGTTAGCTCCGTAAACGTCGTTGATGTTGCTTGCCGCTTGTGCCGCGTTGCTGCCACGACGATACTCATATTCCATAATTACTCGAATTTTTAACGTATCCATGATGACGAAAAAGATTGAAATGCGATGAAAATGTAACACTAATCAATAAAC
The DNA here is from genome assembly GCA_914829495.1 of Eilema sororculum. Taxonomy (NCBI): domain Eukaryota; kingdom Metazoa; phylum Arthropoda; class Insecta; order Lepidoptera; family Erebidae; genus Eilema; species Eilema sororculum. The sequence goes on along the minus strand of OU618553.1, from coordinate 7,817,096 downwards.
AAATGACTACTTTTGGAAAAATAATTCCATGTTTATAAAATTAAATAAATTTGAAATTAGAATTCTTAGCCAAACTAAAATTATTTTGATTTGAAATGGCCAGTACTGCAGAACGCCAATTCCTAGGTAAAGACCAATTATTAAACAGCTATTGAAGGATCTTGCGGTTATACCTAGCATTCAATAGAGTAGGTATAAAAGTCCTTTTTCTGGGCATACGGATGCTTTATTTTTACTTAGTATACCTTGTTATATAATATATTATGTGTATGCTAAATGTGGCGTGGATATTTTGGGTACCGGGTACCATTAAAGAAAAAATTGTTAAAGGGAAAGGATTATCAATTACAAAAACGTCATTTAATTCAAATACAACACCAAATCACATTATATTTTCTATAATAATAGTACATAATATATTTTTTCTTTATATGATTTTTGTTAATTTCTTAACTATTATCCTAACGACTTTGTAGTAAACCTACTATTTTGCTTTTTTAAAATACATAATATAAGTTGGTTAATAAATATGGAAGTGAAAACGACTGAAGTGTTTATTTTAATACGGATTTTATTATTTAAGAAAATAGATGCAAAGAGGCTGTAAAATAACTATTTGCAGTTTCAGTGGGCCCCAAAAGGAAGATCATTATTCATGTTGTCAATATAAATAGCTTTAATATATCTTACTCGATAACGATAATTCTATAATATACTCTTTGTAAATATTCTAACGTATGTATCATTTGATACAGTGTATTTATTCAAATTAAAAATGTTCAAATGAGCTTCATTTAGCTGGGTTAAATTAAGGTCATTTGAAGTCCATTAAAAACTAACTAACGCAACAAATATATATTTAATTTTATTAAAACTGAAAAGTAACTTAAAAAAACTATTAAAAGTAATTTGAGAAATATGGTGAACCATCTGTGAATATAAAAATACAAGTTCACTATTTTTTATTTAAAAAATAAATAAAATCGGTTATAAAGGATCTTGTTCATCTTCTTTACTCTAAACGGAATAGATTATATTTGAGTACATTAAATTGGGCACATTATGAAGTTACTTGATATGTTCATCTGCTGGGTAATTTCTAGTTTCAAATGAAAATCATAAAGATGAACAAAATTTACATAAAATAAATAATTATTTATCAGTATTCTACTGCGAAATATGATGTACAAATAATAAATAGATAGAATACGATTCAAAATATAATATATTAGAAGTAAATTAATATTTAGTAGGTACAGATTGAAGAAATGTTTAAAAAAATCTATGTTAATAGCCAGGATTAGTTATTATTTTTTAGATTATTTCTTATAATTCATTAGACTAGACCTTGATTTTATAAATAAAAATAACTTGAAAAATCACAAATATAAGGAATTAATCCAACCAATTAATTCCTCTAAAAATATATATCTTTGATGCAAAATAAAACATTAAATTATCATAACCATTTTTATAAGTTAATGCGTTGTAATAAACGGTAACAGTAACTTTTCCATTTCATTTAAATTAAGTAACAAGTTGGTCAACAACCAGAGCTGTTAGAAAAAATATAATATTTATACTATTGATTGATGGCACTTGGTGGAATCTGCTACACATATTGAGTAAGACAATGTACTTTTCCACTATATTTTATTTTTCACCTGACCGGTTTCGCCTCACGGCATTCTCAAAGGTATGATTAAAAAATGGTAAAATAAAAAGGTGAAAAATAAAATATAGTGGAAAAGTACAAATAAAAAATTTATTTGCTGTTACCGTCCAGAAAATAAAATATGAAATTTTAAGAACAATCAGAGAATTTGCCGATTAGTATACAAAAGTATACTAGACTTGACTAACGTGTGATTCCAGCAGACATAACACTTGCAGCTGGCAACAGTGTAGAGGTTATTATAGCAAGAAAGAATATAATATAGAGAAGAAGATAGAACATACGGAAAGCTAGTATTTTGTTGGTTTTGAGTTGTTCATGTTATGCCTGCATCAGTTGCTGCTTCCATGTTTGCTGGTCATGGTTTTTGTGAATGTCCTCAAATATTTAAGTTATGTCATGAAATATCATCATACATTATCCAAAAGAGCTATAACTTTCATAGTTACATTCAAATTGATTAAACCGTCAGTCACGTTTTGAATTAATCCCAGTTCGATTTATTGGGACCTAAAGACCTTTTTGAATTATCCAGACCTGAACGGTTGAACTCGATCGGTTAAATCTATCCACCGATTGATGAGGTCGACCGTTAACATGTGGGCAAACGCATCTTTTGAGCTACTCTACTAATAGTAAAGACCATACCGATCAAGCAGGTCTAGATGCACCTTAAGATGACAATGTTTGAAAAAAATCAGGATTTTGAGATAGTTCAGACTGTTACCAATGAGAGATTTTTTAAGACATACAAAATTTGTAGGTATTGAACAATTATCTTTAACTTTCAAACTACCCTCGTCAAACCTTAACCAGCAAACTTCAGCAGGTCCATTAGTCGCTTAAGCTATCCTCATGTGCCTTCTTAACGACAGCGAGTTTGGAGTGAGGGTCCTGCGGCTGCAGGCCAGCGTACGGTGGTGCACGGGTGCCGTGCAGTACTAGTGACCAGCCACGGAAGAACCCGGACCAGTCGGACGGGTTGTTGCCACCATTGTAACGGGCCTGGAATGATGTCATTTTCAGTTAAGTCATTTGTTATTTTTTAAGATTGTTTCTATGTGAGTATTGAAAATTAAATATAAGTTAGCTAGCAAATAAATTACCTCTAAAGTCCAAACGCCCTGAGGTGACTCTCCCCACGTGTGCGTGGTCATGAATGGCCACTTAGTAAAACCATCCCTGGAGTCATCGTCGTTTGCTCGCCGGCTCAAGATCATCGACCTGGAATATTAAGTTAGTCTTTCAGAATATTTAATGTAAGTAGATTTTCTACCCTATCAAATTATCTAAGCCATCAATATTACAATTGTTTAGTCTGGTACAAGTCTCCCTCTCCTTCAGTTGAATCCAAGGCTTCCACTTTATAGAACGTGTTTCGCTCTTCTACAGCTTCATTTGATAGTTTCTTTCTCTCCTACTCTCGAAAGGAAAGTCCGCGAGTAAGAGCCTATTAGCAGGTGTATGGACTTGGAAATGGGGCTAGCTTGGACTAGAAAATGAGACGTAGTTTTCGCCAATCAACAGGTTAGATTAGTTTGAGATCGGAATACTTTGATTAAACCGGAAAACTAAATCATACTTAGTGCCCATCGGACTGGTCAGGAACAGCTCTAAATCCCCGCGCCTGGTTGCATTGGCGCTCACCACCGCTTGTACGTGTTCTAAGTACCGGACCTCACTGGGCGTGCCTGCACAAGCTGTCGTCTCGATTTGGAGGGTCAGAGTACCCTCTGAGGGGACTTCCCTGAAAAAATTAAATATGCATATCTATTAATTAGAAAGTTACTAATATGAAGAGTCCCAACCTATTTTTTTTATTGACTAACGATTTTATCTAATCTGTTTCTTATGTTATTAGTATGGAGAAGACGTTTGAATATGATTGAAAATGTTTAAGGAAAAAAGGCAGGGCCCAAGTTGAACCCTTGTGGCACTCTAAACACTATTGATCGTAGTAAAGGCATTGGTAGTGGCTTTTATTGCTATACTTGTTGTTTACTCTGACTAAATTACACATAATATTGAGAGTTAGATATCATATTAAAATTTTCTGTCAGATATCTTTTAAGGTCTTCAAAAAAACGCCTTCAATCGTATTCGTAATGTTTTCTTATAAAAACATCAAATTTAGTTAGTCTTGGGAAAAGTTATTTTCTTTGTTCAATAAACAAATCTTTACTTACGTATGAGTAGTAACGGAACCAGCTTCACAGTGGTATCGTGGTGGTACTGATCGCCATTTGGCTGCCAAAGCCGTCATCGCCCCTGCATCCAGCACACCGAAACCAAACAGATGGTTGAACTCCAGTCCCACACCATTCATTGTCCAGTGGAATCGGCCCTGGAATATAGTACATTAAAATTATATTTATAGAAGAAAAATACAAGTAAGTATCACCACAACATTTCATCCAACGGGTGGCGTAAGAGGCGACTAATCGAAAAATACGTAGACGATATCACTGCGAGAAAAGAAAACTTGATATGAAATCCAGTACCAATTCGTCTGGCCAGCGCAACAGTAGGGTCAAAGGCTCCCAACATGTCCAAGAGTGGAGTGCGATAGGCTGATTTTCAAAATACCCAGTATGTTTATCGTTTAAGAATCTTCCAATAAATTTCAACATGGGCAACAGAAAGGGCTGAACTTACCGTCCATATTATAGAAGACAGTATCACTAAAGTTTTAAAGAGAATTTGTTACTAGAAACGTAAAGATGATGATGGTTACTATACTAAATTTCTTTTACATGAAACACATTATAAAAGTAGGTACCTACTTAATTTAAGATGTGAGAGAACATTGAAAGCTGTATTAACACGTTTAGTAATAAAAGAGTCTAGACAAAACGTTCAATATTGCATTATCAACGAGAACAAAATACTCACTTTGGGTTACGTCTATAATCATAAATTGTAATTGATTCTATTATTTATTTATCGCTTTAAATAGTAATTGTTTTATTTTCATTAATTACTTATTAGCTGGCAATTAATTTTACATCTATTGAAAGTATTAATTGAGTTTATATAACTCAACCAAAAGTTAGAAATAAGTTTATTTTTGATGTTAACGATGTTAGAACCGCTAACGAGACAAAACAAGTCGAAAACTTTACTCAGTTTGTGAACTCGAAATAAAATTTTAATGGTGTCGATTCAGAAAGCTGAAATCTTACGGGGCATATAGATTCATTTAAATAAGATTTAAATTTTGGAAAAGATTTTTTTATGTCTTTAAATAGAAAAGCTTTATTTGTATACATTAGCGTTGTAAACTGTAAAGGACGCTGCCAATGCACAATATTATAAGCAATATATCTTACCTTAGCGTCGTATAGCGAATTTCTCTTCGATGTGAGCACCGTCAGATGTTGAATATCTCGCCACGTTAAGCTCGGGCTGAAAAAAGCAACACCATACATGTAAACGTACCAAATTTAAAGAAATTCTTATAGTTAGAGGGAGAAATGCCCATTGTCATGCCCATGAAAAGAGCACACTGAGAAATCAAACATGCAGCAGTCGTTGCTGTAAGAGTAAAAATTTGGAAGGCAGGAGTGGGACAGCGGATTCCGTGCTCCACAGTTTTTGCTACCTAATGTATTGCTCGGGTGACGAAAAGACAAAATTGGACATACGATTAACCGAATGATTCAAGAAGCTGTCATACTCGGAAAGGGTCGATACTCCAACCGTATACCTAAATATTTGGATAGAATTTAGGAAGAAATACAGGCGGAGTCGAACTCATGTTAATTGATATAGATATAATATACGAACACAGAAATAGAAGAGTGTGTACGGGCGAGGCCCTGGAAGAAGGTCTACAAAGAAAACAGGCCCTCAATAATCGTTTATCTGTAACTAATCTAAGAATAACATTTATTTAGGTTTACGTATTTCTCAGAAAATAGGAGAAGAAATGAAACAACCTTTGTACGTGTCCGTCAAGCTGACATTAATTTGACGGACACTTTTTACACAGCGAATTATTTTTGTTATCAAAATAAAAAAGTTGAAAGGGTACGCCCCTCAATTTCTGTAAATGGTTAACTTAATAAAAATATTTATACCATATTTCTGTAATGAAATCATGTATACTTGCCATCGTCGTGGTTGTAGGTACGGCTATCGGGGTGAAGAGTTTTTGTATTCATGGTTCTATACCTAAATCTAGGTAATATGCACTAAAATAGAGACTTAACAGACGAAGACACACCAGGAGTCGAATCCCACCACCTCCATCCGAAACGCTGCAAGATGAACACTAAAGATCAATTCGTCACAATCTTTGGCCTTCATCAGGGCCGTGTCTCAGATGGGTTTCTGGAACATATTCTATTCCAGGTCATTCTTCACTGCGTTATCTAGATCCAAAGTAATGTGTAGATTAACTATGTTGTAAGTTACCCAAGATTTTCGTTACTTACGGAATTACGAAATAACCTAATTACCTAACTATATTCCTTTGATTAAAATAAAACTACTATTTGACTATTCTTATTGCCTATGAAGACTGATTTCTCACCTTAATACATAAGTAATTTACGTTGGCACATCGGACCCGTTTAAATCACCCTCAAGAGCAAAGCTCCCCCGGTAAAGTCTAGCCACTTTGTAAGTTAAACAAGTCAATACATTTAACTTCATTGTCCGATTTAAGGAGAAGTGCTCGCGAACAGAGAGGTAAAGTGCGATAAATTGTCTTCATTGCACGTAAAAGAAGACTTTGATCTTATAAAAATGTCTTTGTTGGCAAAAATGGGTACATTAGATTTTACTTAATGTGAAGTTCTGAAGCGTATTATAAAACTTATTTACGTGCTTAGATTTTGATTAACTTCTTAACAATAATAATGGAAAAAGTTAAACTCTGTGCTTCGCACTAAGTAATGGATGTATTTGGATATATATATATATTTAGGTGTGATGGAATGCGAAAGTTTAATATTTAGTTAGTTGCATTTTACAAATCATCTAGAAGCATACCTAATTTTTATTTCAAATTCTGTCCTTAGAATGGCGGCCTCTACCTTGACTATAGATGTTTTTTTTACACCTCGCCTAAAGAACCATGAAGTTATTATTACTAATTCACTATGATAGTTATTAGTTACAAGTAAGTAGAGTAAAAGCCTTTGCAGATGCGTAGAGATGTTGCGTCTTTGGCAGTATTCTACCGTCTCTACCATGGTGAATGTTCTGACGAGCTCTTCCAATTAGTCCCACCATCTCCATTCCTACACAGGACGACACGTGCAGGACTAAGATGCCATCCATATACGGTGCAGAGTATACCAGCTAGAACCAAGCGTTTCAGTGACTCATTCCTATGCCGCACCATTAAGACCTGGAACTCCCTGCCAGCTCACGTGTTTCCTTCTTCCTACAGTCCCGGGTCCTTTAAGCGGGGCGTGTAAAGGCATCTAACGAGGCCGTCAAGCTGAGTGCCACCACTGTTAACATGGTACATGTTTCCGATGGTGACCCTCTTTCCGAGACTTTGCCTTTAGCTTAACATCAGGCGAGGTGAAGTCAAATTGACGTGTCCTATATAAAAAAAAAATAACTAAACTTACTTCGCGTGTAGTGCCAACGCAAACACGCCGGCCGCCTCAGGAGCCGCTGCCGAGGTCCCGGAGTGTGTGGCCGTACATTTGCCATATAAGTCGGTGGTTGCTACTCCTGTGCTGGGTTCCCTGGCTCCGTTACTGAAGGTACTCGCCAAGGTCGAGGAGCAGGATTCGTCGTAGTGCGCGTTCTGGCCGTCATTGATAGCGCTGTGAACAAAAGATTACATTATTCAATCCAAATAGTTAATATTTTTTTTATTGCACTATCTGTACGGAGTCAGACATAACTATCCCCGATGACCAACGGAGATGGTACCTATAGAAGATTTCCGCAAAAAATTATAAACTTTTATACTAAAGGGGTGTAAACATTGAAGCAAATGGAGCAAGGACTATTGTCTCTGACGATCACGGAATAAGGAAGACGTGAGGATATGAATACCCTGTTATTAGTCTTTGATGTTCAATGTAAATTAGGTTAAATTAAAGCAGTTGTAGCTCCATATTGTGTGTGATAATATGCAAAGGAGCTTTGTTAATTAAAATCGTTTCAGCAACGCTTGCGTTATTTCAGTTACAATATTGTACAGCATTTGGCGTATTCAACAGGATTCTGCAGCCCTTGGTGTTATGAATCGTCAAGTTACTGTTGTGTTTATTTACATGAATCTCTTCAAATTACCTAATTTCTAGCTTGTATATATGAAATGAAACACCACCTCTCTCTTTTGAAGTATGATTAGTTTAAATTGACCCTCATGAGCAACCCCAATATCGCAGTTTGTACATATACGGAACAAACAATTATAAACTTTATTTCATTATAAGTTAGAGATTCGCGTAGATGAAGATTTATTTTTAGGGGTAGATCAACACAAACGATGAACTGGCGCACTGAATTTCGAAGTTCAAAATCCCGATGATTATTTTAGATACCTATATTATCAAAGGTAAAACCTATCTACCTATCCTAACTATATTTTTTTAAACCACTTAGGTTGCAAACAAGCATACGACCCACTATAGTCCGTTCGCGTTAAGAATATAATGAATTATAAGTTGTCGGTCGGCCTAGCCCCGCCCCAAACCAATCAATTATTTTCAAATTATAAGGTCAATTTTACAGTGTCCAGCTGAAGATATCACTTCGAACGCAACGGTCGTATTCTGTCTCTAACATAGATTTTTTCTAATATAGGAGAGATTATAAAAACTGCTGTTACCTCTTTTCTTATAAAAGAACACGTCAATTTGACTTCACCTCGCGGATAGTAAGCTAATGGTGGCACTCAGCTTGACGGCCTCATCATGCTTTCTCACGCCCCACTTAAACGTAATTATGGGCCTTTTTCGGTAAAATTTCGATTGAGTATTTTGACGTTCGACACCATAATCGATCTAAGTAGGTAATGAAAATGGTGCAAAGGTACCCATCACACTTCCCGTGTTTCACCCTGGATTGCGATGGCCAGCCTCTGCACCAGGAAGGATCAGGAATGGGAGTCACCAGTAACCTCTATGAGTCTCTGTCCAATCGCCCTTACCCCAGCCCCTCAGGGTCTCCACGGCTACCGACACAACACCACTAACACCAATACTTACCTATTGATGGAGACAGTCCACATGGAGGCTGCGTACCCATCACAGTTGCAATCATCGTCTTCCCCGCCATCACCGCTCGCCCACACGTAGATGTTCCCAAGGCCATTACGTCCCTGTGGGCAAAAATTTATATTAAGGTGCGGTTCCAAAGACACGCCTGCTACAATTGAAACTTGCACTTCGAAGCCTGGGGTCCGCTTCTATCCCTTCTGTGAAGTGATTATCTTTGACCCAGGACTGTAGGAAGAAGGAAAAACGTGAGCTGGCAGGGAGTTTCAGGTCTTAATGGTGCGGCATAGGAATGAGTCACTGAAACACTTGGTTCTAGCATATATATTCTGCACCGTATACGGATGGCATCTTAGCCCTGCACATGTTGTCCTATGAAGGAAAGGAGAGGGTGGGACTAATTATATCTTTGGCACAGAATAGACTTTGTTAGGTTCCCGTTAGCCTCCCAACAATGGGGTTCCCGTTAAGCCCCTATATCGCCTGTTGGTATAAGATGTGGTCTGCAATGAAACACTGTAGCCTAAAATGATCCTGTTTATAGCTTAGCTTTTACGAAGACTTATGGAAGCAACTGCCGACTGTTACCTCCACCCCGAAAATAAAGCCTACGTCAGAGGTTCATCCATAATCAGTAGATATGCTAGCTTGGTTGGATTTAAACCATTTTAGGTCGGTTTGGAACTCATAGATCCGTAATGAACCATTTTAAACGAAACATTGTAAAATGATAAGTTATACCTTATTCATTTGTCAGTCGACATTTTATTATAAGGGTGTTAATGTTTAACAGCTTCTGGTGTAATTAATTTATTCCTTAAAATGTTTACACCGGACTAGCGAAATTCAAAGGACAAATAATTTGGACAAGGGTCTTATCGGCTCGACTGTGTAAACTAATTTAGTAGAATGTTTACAGAGCTAGAGAACATTAGCTCATTGTGATATTGTTTAGTTATAAAAATATAACTTCGAGTAGAAAAGTGAAGTAAGTTTGTGATGTTTTTTTATCGATTACATCAGGAAAAATGAATTGCTTAGGTGGGGCTTGAACCTACGACCCTTCCCTTACAGGGGGAATGCTCTCCAACTGAGCTGCTTTTTATAATTTTTTTATCAAGGACTTCACCTCGCCTGATGGTAAGCTAAAGGCAAAGTCTCGGAAAGAGGGTCACCATTGTGAACATGTACCATGTTAACAGTGGTGGCACTCAGCTTGACGGCCTCATCACATGCCTTTTCACGCTCCGCTTAAAGGATTCTGGACTGTAGGAAGAAGGAAGCACGTGAGCTGGCAGGAAGTTCCAGGTCTTAATGGTGCAACATGCACTAAGCGACACCTGAATCAATTCAAATTTCCCTTCTATAAATATCCGTCTTTAAGGCGACGGTGGAGTTATGTGGCTCAGTAGCTCAGTAGGAAGAGCATTCCCCCTGTAAGGGAAGGGTCGTAGGTTGAAGCCCCACCTAAGTAATTAATTTTTTCTGATGTAATCGAATTGTATAGTTAGCGTAATAAATGCTTTTCCCTTTATTCCAGTAGTTCCGTGGAAGAAGTTCCGTAGCGGAACTAGTAAATTTTTTTTCCCAATAGTACCGTGGCGGAACTCATTCAAATATTTGTGGCGGAATATTTGTGGCGGAACTCATTCAATGTTTTAAATTGATTGAAAAATCATTCATTGGTTCCAACAGTTCGTAAGAGTGAGTCGCAGGTGAGGTTGACATGGGTTCCATACATTTAATGAAACCCTAAAACACAACAATAAATATTTTTACCGTTTTAAATAAAATAAAAGTAGTAACTTCTATACTTCAATGGGTGAGCTCTAATTAACATAATATCCAATACGCTGTTACAGAAATAGGTAAACGCTCCACGAAGCTGACATAACCGGGTCACGGTTACCCACTGACACTGAAAATGTCGTCTGCTGCCTTCACCTTGCAACCAGTAAGCTGGTCTCAACCTATTATGCAGACAAGGCGAACCATTCAAGAGGAAAAAATGAAAGTACTTCAGGGTTTTCTTTGTGATAATTTATTGAAACTATAACAAGCAACGTATTTTATAGCAGGTAGTGATACGAAATACATTGGGAAACAGAAAAACTCAAGTGGGACTTGAACCCAATAACTCAGTTGCAAGAGCATTCCCCCTGTAAGGAAAAGGTCATGGGTTCAAGTCCCACTTGAGTTCTTCTTTTTCCCGATGTATTTCGAATTTAAAAGTAAGCATAATAAATGCTATAAAAAATTCATTCAAATAGCTAGAGATACTTCGATTAAGTCCCAGCTTAATTTATATTCAATTTAGTCATTTTAAGACCGAAAACATTGGAAAAAATGAAATGCTCAAGTGAGACTCGAACTCACGACCTTTCCCTTACAGGGGGACCGCTCTTCCAACTGAGCTATTGAGCCACACTTGAATCATTCCAAATTTTCCTTCTCTTTATATCCGTCTATAAGGGCGACGGTGCAGCCATCTACCAACATTCTTACAAACTGTTGGAAACAATGAATGATTTTTCAACCATTTTTAAACATTTAATTTTTGATGACTGCGCCCAAATATTTGAATGAATTTTTTATAACATTTACTATGCTAACTTTTAAGTTGGAAAACATTGGAAAAAATGAAATGCTCAAGTGAGACTCGAACTCACGACCTTTCCCTTACAGGGGGACTGCTCTTCCAACTGAGCTATTGAGCCACACTTGAATCATTCCAAACTTTCCTTCTCTTTATATCCGTCTATAAGGGCGACGGTGCAGCCATCTACCAACATTCTTACGAACTGTTGGAAACAATGAATGATTTTTCAACCATTTAAAGAGAAGGAAAATTCGGAATGATTCAAGTGTGGCTCAATAGCTCAGTTGGAAGAGCAGTCCCCCTGTAAGGGAAAGGTCGTGAGTTCGAGTCTCACTTGAGCATTTCATTTTTTCCAATGTTTTCGAACTTAAAAGTTAGCATAATAAATGCTATAAAAAATTCATTCAAATATTTGGGCGCAGTCATCAAAAATTAAATGTTTAAAAATGGTTGAAAAATCATTCATTGTTTCCAACAGTTCGTAAGAATGTTGGTAGATGGCTGCACCGTCGCCCTTATAGACGGATATAAAGAGAAGGAAAATTTGGAATGATTCAAATGTGGCTCAATAGCTCAGTTGGAAGAGCAGTCCCCCTGTAAGGGAAAGGTCGTGAGTTCGAGTCTCACTTGAGCATTTCTTTTTTACCAATGTTTTCGAACTTAAAAGTTAGCATAATAAATGCTATATAAAATTCATTCAAATATTTGGGCGCAGTCATCAAAAATTCAATGTTTAAAAATGGTTGAAAAATCATTCATTGTTTCCAACAGTTCGTAAGAATGTTGGTAGATGGCTGCACCATCGCCCTTATAGACGGATATAAAGAGAAGGAAAATTTGGAATGATTCAAGTGTGGCTCAATAGCTCAGTTGGAAGAGCAGTCCCCCTGTAAGGGAAAGGTCGTGAGTTCGAGTCTCACTTGAGTATTTCATTTTTTCCAATGTTTTCGAACTTAAAAGTTAGCATAATAAATGCTATAAAAAATTCATTCAATCATTTTAAGACCTCGAAATTTCACTACCTAGTTATTTAGAGACCTGGGCAACTAGCTAGACATTTTACGACTTTGACCTAACTGTCCAGATCTAATAAAAGTAATCTAAGTCCGGGCTTTAAATATCATCGTCTTGAACATAAATAATATCAGCCGATGAAATTGAGGCTTCCGAAAAAATCTGTCTGCAGTCAAATGTTCTATACTGCTATGCCACAGAGGTCGTTGTGTCATCAAAAATACATCAACTTTATAGTAACTAAACAGTCATAACGAAAATTATTCACGACTGCGCCATATAAAAACTTTCTGTATGTCTGTATCATCATGTGAGTTGTCATGTTATCTTTGAACTTATTAACATATTTTCCAACGTAATGACGCAGTAATTTAACCATTCCACAAATATGGCGGCCGAGATAGGTACCTACAAAGGGTATACGCAGGTATTCGGAATTAATGTCGGTGTATGTTAATAAGTCAAACCCGTGTCACAAGATAAATAGGCAGAGAACGAGCGAAAACTCTCTCTCACACACACACACACATATATATGGTAGGTAAAATTACATATATACAATGTTGCCCACTCAAGAAAATGTTACACCACTAAAAACTTCAAGTGAAAAACTGAAAAAGTGAAAAACTTCGAACTGGGTGATGTGACGTTCGACAACTAAGTACGTGGCAAGTTTGATTCCCGATCTATGTGAATATGTGTACCTATGTATTAGAGAATTTAGGGACTTATTTAATTAACATGTTATTTTGTAACATTTCTGTGTATGTGCTGCAGCTGCGAGAAACAAATGCATTTTCTTGCTTTCTTCTTTAAATATACAAGTATTCAAACCTATCCTAAAATATTTATTCTAAAGTTCTAAAATGACCTCTATTACTACGAAAACCATTTCTAGCTTAAATATCCTCTATTTACAACTCTTAATATTTCAAAGGTAACCAAAAAAACTTTTTACTTACCTTTTAGGAAATAAATTTACATACCAACAAAAATTTTCCCTAAAAATTTTCATACACATTTTTTTAACACAAAATTTAAGGGAAAATCGCCGAAGATGACATCACTGTTCGTATATCGTAAAGCGTGAGAACTCGCAACAAGTATACCAATTGAAGTAAGTTGAAATCCTCGTCAGTAAATATATGTATAATGTCAACATGTGTGTGTTTTCGCTTGTGGCCTAAAGTTGGACTTCTGTAAATATTTATTTTGCACCCATGTTGCTATTTTCACCGCGAAAATTTTCAACGTTTCGCTGTAAATGTACACTGAAATGAGTTTTGCCGTAATAAATTTTACCTGTACTGAAAATTTATGTAAATAAGTTTAGCCGGTGTTGTCAAGGTTGCGAGTATGGTAAAGGTAGACTTGTAGCAAGAACTTACGATCGACGAGTCCCGGGTTCGCACCTCTGTCACTACACACTTAGCTGCAGCTGCAGGTTATAACGAAATAACTAGAATGCCCCATTAGCATGGGGTATAGATAACTAGTATGCCCCTTACTAATTATCTCGTTATCACCTGCAGCTAATCTTAATTACTGGTGTAGTGTCCTAGTGGACACTAGTAATGTTTAAAAAGCTTCTCATTCGTTCGTGTACTTAGTAGGTTTAGGAAAATAGCCCTTCGATAGATGCTTAGCACTTCAATAATAGATGGATGGACTTTAAATGATTGGTTTGTATGTAAAACATGTATTCTTAACTGTCCGGTTAGTAATTAAATTCAGATTATTGTACCTACTCCTTCTTTAATGGATTTCGTTTACAAATATCTACCAGACCTAATGGGGAAAAGCCGCAGATAAAACATGTAACTCATGTGGTGAAGCAATTGGTACTGCTAGGCACCTACTGGTGGGTTGTAGGACGCTATTAGACCGGGGTCATTACTCGCGCCGACATGATAAGGTATTAGAAATCGTACGTGAGGCGGTAAGTTTGGCGGTAGCTAGAGCGAAAAAGGGTTTAACCACAAACTGACGGTCCACAATGCGCGTCTGCTGCGTGGGCCGCAGCGCGCAATGGCCAGCAGGGCCATTAGGGGGTACCGCACGATATCCCTGGAGGCGGCGAGTCTCCTTGCCGGATCCCTACCGTGGAACCTGGATGCGAGAGCCCTTTCGATGCTATATCGGTATCGAAAGGAGGCGCGGGAGCAGGGACGGGAACCCGAGTCCGAAGAAATTCGGGCCGTGAGGTCTCAGCTCCACAGGGACATGGTAGCGGAATGGGAGCTACGACTTGGGCGACCAAGCGCAGGGCACGCCGTAATAGCGGCGGTAAGACCCATCATGGAGGAGTGGCTAGAGAGGCCACACGGCAGCCTCTCGTACCGGCTGATGCAGGTGATTACCGGACACGGGTGTTTCGGGAGTTACCTGTGTCGGATCCGGAAGGAGCCAACGTCCGAGTGCCATCACTGTGATGCGAGCTAGGACACAGAGCTGCACACGCTGACCGAGTGCCCGGCGTGGGACACGCCGAGGCGGGTCTTAGTGGCGGCTCTGGGGGTGGGAGTCCTCACACTCGCCACGCTGCTCACAGCGATGGAAAGATGCGCGAACGCTTGGGGTGCGGCTGCCTCCTTCTGCGAGCAAGTAATGCTCGAGAAGGAGGCGGCCGGTCGGGTCCGGACTAGACGCCGGGCCCGGGAAGCCCGCGCAGAGCGAAGGCGAACCGGACGTCGGAGGTCGCAGAACGACCTCCGTCCTCCATGAGCGCTGGCCTGGGGGCGACCGGTGGAGCCACCTGTCACCCTAGCAGAAGCAGGCCGCGGCGGCGGCGCAAAATGCGCCTCCCCGTAACCGGGGCAAGATGGGGACACTGTGGTCCCCACAACCCGAAGGGGGCCATCTCAGAGGAGATGGTCCTGGGTCGGCCGGGGCGCGAGAGATATGCTTTTGGCAATCTCACCTCCGGCAACCAAGGACCCAAGACGGCGTGCGTTTTAGTCGGTTCGAGTCCGACATAACCGCCTTCACCGGCTCGTGGGGGTGGTATCCGTGGGGATTTTTCGCACGATAAAATAAAAAAATAAAAAAAAATACCACGGTAGCACAAGTGTGATGCACTAGTGATGCACACATCCGTAGGTCATGGTAACTACTTTCTATCAAGTGAGCCGTGTGCTTGTCGGCCACCTAATACAAAAAATAACTATGTCTTGAAGTGAAATAAAATCAACTTTATTAACCCCCGACGCAAAGAGAGGGGTGTTATAAGTTTGACGTGTCTGTCTGTAGCATCATAGCTCCCGAACGGATGACGCGATTATAAAGGTGACTTATGTACAATTTTTAATCCATATTAATATTATACCTAATATAGTAACTCTGTCTATATGTATGTTACGCTTTCACGCCTAAACCACTGAACTGATTTTGTTGAAATTTGGTATAGGGGTAGATTAAACCTAGAGAAAGGACATAGGCTATGTTTTGTCGCGATAACCGACATCCACGCGGGTGAAGCCGCGGGCAAAAGCTAGTGTATATTATAGAATAAAAAAAGATTCTAAATTAATCTCTCTTTTAAACCGTATAAACAAACTAGCTTTTGCCCGCGGCTCCGCCCGCGTGGATGTCGGTTATCGCGACCAAACATAGCCTATGTCCTTTCTCATGGTCCAATCTACCCCTATACCAAATTTCATCAAAATCGGTTCAGTGGTTTAGGCGTGAAAGCGTAACATACAGACAGACAGACAGAGTTACTTTCGCATTTATAATATTAGTATGGATTCCATAATCTAAAAGACTTCGTTAAAATCTAAGTCTGTGATAACTAAGTCTCAAGTCTTTACAGACAGGATGTACCGTCGATGGCGTTTCTAGCTGAATCGCGCTAACCACTTTCAGCTGCGGGAAATGACGTCACGACGGCGGAAATAAAGTCGCTTTTAATGGAAGGTAGGTCGGGTTTATCGAGGACTTATCTGATGTTCAGAATATAGAAGTAAGGTAAATATATTGTCTATTTATTTGTAAGGCTATGTGTCTTAGATGAGGTTTTGTTTACGGTAGAAGGCTGTTGGTTACGATAGAATCGGATGCAATCATGGAATGATAGATCTATTGGTTGTTTGTCATATATTTTGCACAACGGATTGGCATTGCCATCCGACGGGGCAATGCCGGCTGCCTTTTGGGCGCGTTACCAGTCGACATCGATGGGGAGGAATTTTTCGACGCCTGAACTCCCTCCCCCCCTCCCTTTCGTCGACTTCCTTTATATTCTTGTAAATATTGTAGTTTATTATTATGTTAGCTTTAATTTAATATTCAAAATAATGTTTAATAAGTAAGTTAGTATAGTTTTAATGTATATTGTTGAATAAAGTTCATATTGTTATTGCCTGCTGACCAACTGAACTTATGCAACATTTTGATGGTAGTTCGAACGAGTTGATGACTTATCCGACGTTCAGAATATGGAAGTAATTTGAATGAATTTTACAGCATTAAGTATGCTAACTATACAAATCGAAAAATTTGAATCACATCAGGCGTGTCTCGGTAGCCAAGTTGGTCAAAGCATTCCACCTGTAAGGGAAAGATCACGGGTTCGAGTTCCACCCGAGAAGTTTCATTTTTCCCTATGTATTCCGATCCCTCCAATTCCCTCCTCCTCTTACAGTCACGGATTCTTCAAGCGGGGCGTGAAAAGGCATCTATCAAGGCCGTCAAGTTAGGGACCACCATTTTACGTCCAATGGCACCGAGAATGGTGATCTGTATCTTCTGGACTGCACTTCAGCTTTGTTGCCATCTAGCGGGGTGCAGTCAATTGACGGACCAAATATAAAAAAAAAATGAAAGTAATATAAATGGATTGTCTATTTGCTTGTAAGTCTATGTTCTTTAGACGAGGTTGTTCACTTTCTTTACGGTAGAAGTACTGTCGGCCAAGATGGTGTGTAGATTATGGAGCATATATGGAAGAGAATCTGTTGCTTGTGTGCTACAAGTTAAAAAGATGTTCAACGTAGTTCACGCCGTAATTGACTTCAAACGCAACATCAACTTATGAACAATATTAGTAACAATCATTCAGTGTACCGGATTATGACAGTCGGTACTTGAAATTGTGCTGAACTAGGTTTGACTTTGACCTTTTAGGAATTCAAAAAAAAAATATGCGTATCGTTGAAAACCAAATTGGTAAGTGTATTAAAATTGTAACGTTTTACATAGATCGAGGATAGGGGGGTAAGGTACAATAATCAACCAATAGCGAGCGTTTGTCGCGTCATATTCTGATGATTTGATTGGTAGACAAAAGTGATGTCAGCTCGCAAATTTTGAAAATATAGCATGGCGTGAACATGCCCGCGGCCTTGAAAGCAGTCGCTTTCAATGTGTAAGTCGGAAAAAGCTTCACTCCTCAACGTGGTCATCACCGAAGAGAGGACAGATCTTCGTGTAGGCCCGACGCGTAACGCCTGTAGCGGTCATAATGTCTGCCACTCTTGAAATGCCGTCCTTGCCTGGGATGCTCCCAATTACTCGACCCATGGACCATTTTAAAGGCGGAAGGTTGTTGTCCTTGATAAGGACAAGTGAGTTGTCCTTTAGTTTCGTCTTGTTTTCTGTCCACTTCGTTCGCACCTGCAACTCAGAAATATATTCTTTGGACCAACGGGTCCAAAAATGTTGGCGAATTTGCTCCACCCTTTGATGCCTCTTCAACCTATGCTCCGGAATGTTGTTGAAGTCGTGACACGCTGGCGCAGTCAGTGGTCGACCAACCAAAAAATGAGCGGGAGTAAGAGGAGAAAGGTCTCGGGAATCTGAAGAAAGAGGAGAAAGTGGTCGGGAATTAAGGACTGCTTCTATCTGTGACAGCACTGTGCTGAACTCCTCAAAGGTGAGGTGCGCATTGCCTACCACTCTGCGAAGATGAAACTTGCAAGATTTTATACCTGCTTCCCACAAACCACCAAAATGAGGCGAATAAGGCGGAATGAATTTAAAGTCAATTTGTTGACTAATAACGTAATCTCTTATATCTGAATCACATTTACGCAAAAAATCAGAGAAATCATTGTTCAACCCCACGAAGTTGCGACCGTTGTCGGAATATATTTTCCTAGGCTTACCACGCCGCGAAATAAAGCGCTTGAGTGCTAATAAATATGCTTCGCTAGTGAGATCACTGACGAGTTCCAAGTGTACTGCACGCGTCACAAAGCAAATAAACAAACAAATGTACGCTTTCGATAATTTAGCTCCCCTACCTTTACGGTTTAGTACGAGGACCGGCCCGCAGTAGTCCACCCCACATTCAATAAATGGAAAACTAGGAGTTATCCTTTCCCGTGGTAAATTCCCCATTTGTGGAGTTAAAGTTTTACCTTTGTGCCGGGTACATGTAACACAAGCGTTCACTATACGCCTAGATAAACTCCTACCACCTAAAGGCCACCAGGTTTCGCGTAAATGGCAAAGCAATGCCTGGGGTCCTGCATGAAGGAGTTGTAAATGCTCATGACGAAACAACAATACAGTAAAATAATGTTTGCTCGATAAAAGAATGGGATGCACTTTATTGTAATTAAATTCATTTGAGTTACCCAACCGACCACCAACGCGAATAACTTTGTTATTATCTAAAAATATATTTAACCGTTTCAAATTATTTTTGCTTTTAATTTGTGCGCAATCAGTTAGAAGTTTGTATTCATTACAAAAGGTTTCCATTTGACACCACCGAGTTAAAACTATTTGAGACTCACTCAACTCCTCAACACTAAGAACCCCAAACCGTTTATTATTTTTATTGCGAATATTGTGTATAAAACGTAACATGTATGCGACGGCACGCTTCATACGCTTAAATTGTGAAAAACGGTGAAACGAAAAAAGAGTTAAGGCGCTTGTATCATTAGTCATGAAAGAACAAATAGTTGATTTAACTTCAGGTAATTCTACATCTGTTTCTATGACATCATAAGGAGAATTGTCTAGAGAGAAACTAGGACTTCTCAAAAAATCAGGGCCCTCCCACCATAACTTGGACGATGATAGCTCTTCCAAGCAAGAACCTCGCGAAGCGAGGTCAGCAGGATTATCCTTGCCACTCACGTGTCGCCAAACAACATTTTGTGTGAGCTCATGAATCTCCACCGTCCTGTTTTGGACAAACGTTTTAAGTTTATTTGGAGACATGCGCAACCACCCTAAAACAATGGTTGAGTCGGTCCAAAACACTATGTTTCTGAACTCACAACGCAACGAACTGCGAATCTTGTCAAGTATTCTAGCCCCCAACAAAGCACCACAAAGTTCAAGTCTCGGTATACTTAATGGTTTCAGTGGCGCAACGCGAGCCTTAGAAAACAACAATCTTGAGGTAATCGTAGTATCTATATGTATGGTGCGCACATAAATACAAGCGGCGTACGCTGTCTGCGAGGCATCACTAAAAATATGCAATTCTATATACATAGGTTGGCTACCTATAACGTGGCGAGGAACCTTTATTTTGTTGAGCGCTTGTAAAGATATAACAAACCGGTTCCACGTTCGCGCGACATTAGAGGGCACCGTGTCATCGCAGCCTATTTTAAGAAGCCATAATTGTTGTAACAACACCTTGGCAATAATAATTGTAGGACTTAACAAACCAAGTGGGTCGAAAATTTGTGAAATGTTAGACAAAATAAACCTTTTAGTGACCGGTTTATTATCGTTATGAAATTGTGTGTTAAAATAAAATATATCGTTAACATTGTTCCAACCTAAGCCTAACGTTTTAGAGCTGATATTTTCGTTGGATCTAATTTCTATTAAATGATTAGTTAACCCTTCATCAGTGTATGGAAAATTGTAAACCCACTTTCGAAGTGAAAAACAACCAGACTGTAGCGTATTTTTCATATTCGTGCATAGCTGTATTAATATTGCTTTATTATCATGTCCCGTCAATAAATCGTCCACATACATATCCTCCAAGATAGCACGTTGAACCTCGAGATTGGAAGACTCAATTCCTAACTGTTTTAAACATCTCACACTAAGGAAAGGTGCTGACGCGGTACCATAAGTGACAGTGTTTAATTGGTAGCTCCGTAAGGGTTTCGATGGATCATCACGCCATAAAATCATTTGAAGGTGGCGCTGGTCTTCTGCGACTAAACAATTACGAAACATTTTTTCTATGTCAGCGCATGCAACAAACTGGTGCTGTCTAAAGCGGAGAAGAATGGATATTAAGTCCCCTTGTATAGGAGGCCCAACTAGTTGCAAATCATTGAGAGACTTGCCGGAAGACGATGGTGCGCTGGCGTCGAAGACCACACGCAGCTTAGTCGTTGAGCTATGCTCCTTAAATACGCCGTGATGCGGCATGAAATAGTATGGACTTCTATAAATGTCTACGGGACTCATATGGCCTAAGTCCAGGTATTCCTGCATAAATTGCGTGTATAATAATTTGTAATCATTTGAATGGAATGCGTACACAAAACCTTCCTTCGCTACTGCGGGTAGTAGAACGAAGAAAATGTTCTTCACACGCACTCTCTTCCTGAGTCCGCGTATCCCTGACGTTAGGAAGCTCTTCGACCTCCCAAAACAAGCGCAGTTGCGAATCTAAAGTACTGCTAAAATTACAATGAACGCGCCTCTCATTTTGCGTTTTATTATTAACTAAGCCAGAGATAATCCAGCCTAGCCTGGTATTTTGTAGGTAGGGACCGTTAGGCAGTCTCATTCTGCCTTCTAATAGCAAATCCCAAAACCTATCTGCGCCTATCAAAATGTCTATATTTTTTAATTCCAAAAACAGTGGATCCGCCAGACTGACATTATTTGGAATTAAGAATTGTGCGTTTATTGGACACCGAATAGCCGGCATTATAGACGTTATTTGCGATAATACAAAACAAGTGATGCGTGTTTTGAACGTATTATCGATTCGCGATTTAATTTCAATGTTACAAGTTTCCGAACATTGTATCACCGAATCACCAACACCTTTAATTTCATAAGTAGAATTTATCATGGGAGTACCAATTAAATTACAGAAAGATTTAGTAATAAAACACCGCTGACTACCACTATCAAGCAGCGCGTGCGCCTGATGGTAAACACCGTGAACGTCAGGCACTTCGACAACAGCTGTTGATAGTAGAACCGAGTGTGTACCTATAGAATCGTTATGCATATGTGCTTTGTTTACGTGAATAGGGAGCGACTCCGCGGTGGTTGAGGTGGCGGGGTCGGCCGGTGCCATCGTTGCGCTCACGGCGGCACTCACCGCTCGGCAGTCAGTCGTAATATTGGAATGCAATGCAATTAAACTATCACCGTTATCATTGTGAATTAATGAATTATGTTTGCCATTACATTTTCGACATGGACCAAACTTGCATCTATCGAGAGTGTGACCCGAACGTAAACAATTCTCACATAGTTTGTGCTCGCGAATTAAGTTTAACTTTGAATCCAAATCAATATCTATAAATTTCTGACAAGAATAAAGTGGATGGTTAGCGTTACATTTTAAACAAGTACCTTTGTAGCGAGACGACCGGCTATCGTTGGATTTTTGTGTAGAAACATTGCAGTGTGACGTGTTATGTGAATTATGTTTTTTATTCTCGTTGTGTATTTGTGATTTATTATGTGATAATTGCAATGTTTCCAACATATCCGCTCTGTCTTTCAGGAAGCTAATCAATTTATCAACCTTAATAATGTGCTTAGAATTGTGTTCGTTCGAATTCAGTGTGCACTTATGCGTTTCCCATTCGCGTTCGGTGATCCTATCTAACCTTGAAACTATAATATAATTGACAAGCGTGTCCCACGAGTCGGTAGGCTCACCAAGTAACTTTAATGCGCGTAGGTTTTTTAATATCACGTCAATAAGCTTCCTAATGTTAGCCGGCGACTCTTTTACCAACGCGTTAATACTAAATAAAGCTTTAACGTGATTGTGAACTAAAAGTCTATGATTGTTATATCTATTTAGCAACAAATCCCATGCGACTTGGTAATTATCGGATGAAAATTCTATAGAATTAATGACCAATTCGGCGTTAGCTTTTAAAGAAGACTTCAAGTAATGAAACTTTTGAATGTTACTAATACGTTTAGAATTATGCACTAAAGATAAAAATGTGTCTCTAAACTCCAGCCAGTGCTCATACGATCCGTCAAAGGTGGGTAGAGAAATAGTTGGAAGCTTAACCGACTGCGATTGTTCGGTACAACAATGTTTATTGGAACCCTCAGTAACCTCACCATCGGTCAGCATAGATTCCGCGTGAGCTAAAATGCTGTAATATGAGGTTTCGAATGATTCTCTGCAATCTAATTGGGTAGATATCTCACTATCGGAAACACTTTCTTCGATTTTATTTTGAATCTCATTGAATTCGTTATACAGATTAGTGGCACCTTTGATGCGTAATTTCAAGTCTATGCGATCTCGGGAAGAAACATCACTGGTTCCCAACGTATTTAAATATTTGGCAAACTTGGTAAGTCTACCCTTAATGACACCACGTTTTCTGACTAGGACTACTAACGTAGAATCGGATTCAAGATTAGGAGATTTTTCACGTGATTTACTTGAAGCACTGTCTATTTTCAATGTAACGGGTGATTTATCACGTAAATTAGCACTTTCTGTCGCCATTTTGGTAGTTAATGAAAAAAGGAATAAGTACTTACAGTTGGAAGGTTTGAACCACGTTTAACCGTCGCGAATAGATGATATAGGTAGTTCAGACTCCAATGCGGCAAATCTCACTGAAATCAGGTTAGGCACAGGTATCACAAAGAGAGCAAGGAGGTGTTTGGGAAAGAGAGGATGGTTGGCCTCACCAGATTGCGTATAATATAATTTGCGATGAAGAGCCAATCCAGCTCGCGTCCAATGTGCGCTTAGCCTCCAGTTGCCTTTTCTTCAGATTTATGCGTTTTCGGACTAGTTCAGCAGCAGCAGGTATGATGATGTATATGAGCTCCACAGGATGCTGATTCTATAATTCGACGCCGAAGGACCAAATGTACCGGATTATGACTGTCGGTACTTGAAATTGTGCTGAACTAGGTTTGACTTTGACCTTTTAGGAATTCAAAATAAAATATGCGTATCGTTGAAAACCAAATTGGTAAGTGTATTAAAATTGTAACGTTTTACATAGATCGAGGATAGGGGGGTAAGGTACAATAATCAACCAATAGCGAGCGTTTGTCGCGTCATATTCTGATGATTTGATTGGTAGACAAAAGTGATGTCAGCTCGCAAATTTTGAAAATATAGCATGGCGTGAACATTCAGTAATGCATATACATGCGGGATTTCTATAAGAAAATTGAATTGTATAAATAATAATGTACTCATAAT
The DNA here is from genome assembly GCA_914829495.1 of Eilema sororculum. NCBI lineage: Eukaryota > Metazoa > Arthropoda > Insecta > Lepidoptera > Erebidae > Eilema > Eilema sororculum. The sequence continues at coordinate 7,793,253 of OU618553.1, read as the reverse complement.
AAGTAAGAAATCACGTCCTCTCCATAACAACAGAATCACTAGTCAGCAAAAGCCATCTGACGACGACACCAGGTTACTAAAATTAGCGTAGAATCTTAGGATATAAGCTAGCACTAATTGTTAATTGAATAAGAAGAATCAGTGAATACACACATATCTAATCCCAACTGTGATATCTCTATTCACTCCCGCAATATATATCACAGGACCCAAAGATTTATCTTTAAAAGCCTGGAGTACGTTTCGCCATGTATTTATTCTACATCACATTTTTATACAGGAGGTGGTACACAAGCAGGAGAGTCACACTCGTGCTGCCGATCTTCTAATGCCCTTCTTGAAGAACCCCATATTAACTCAGGTCACAGAATAGAGAATCCCATGTTTTCTTCTTCCTACAGTCCCGGTTCCACTAAGCGGGGCGTGAAAAGGCATCTGAAGAGGCCGTCATGCTGAGTGACACCATTGTAAACATGGCACATGTTTATAATGGTGACCCTCTTTCCGAGACTTTGCCTTTAGCTTACCATCAGGTGAGGTGAAGTCAAATCGACATTTCCTTTTATATAAAAAACCACTTTGCCCGGTCTTCAGTATCTGGTAGACATGACACTACTTTTAAGTTAATTCTCGGTGAACTGGGCGCTTAATGCACAACTACCTGTCTCTATAAAAGCGTTAGTATTATAAAAATAGAAAATATAACCAACATTGTACAAAGTGATTTCTATACCCAACGTCAATAAATCAGATTCCGGTCCCTATCATTATCGTTATTATGACAATTGGTAACAGAGTGTAGCTATCGAAGGGTTAAAGGTCGCCAGCCACACGAAAAATGTTTATCCCTTCACGAAAAACGAAGTCAACCCTAAAAAGATCAATAGTATTATCATTGAACTCCATTATTGTCCGACTCTTACATTTTTATTTATGTGTAGGAATTTTTATAGTCCTCTACGATAGGTATTATTGTGCTACCAAGAACTAAACTAAGCGTGAGTGTTTTGAAAGGTGTTCAATTACTATTACTTTTTTTTTTCGTGTGGAAATCCCCTCGGATACCTCCCCTGCCGGAGGATATTATGTCTGACTCGAACCCACTAATACCGCACGCCGACTGTGGGTCGTGGTGCTAGGCCGGAGGTGAGGTTGTCTTCGACATATCCCTCGCACCCCGGCTGCCCTGGGCCATCTCTTACGGTCTGGCCCTCCTCTGGCAATTACTATTACTTAATGATTTAACATCTACTTACGTATGATTTTAATTACAAAATAGTACATATTGGCAAGATAGCCTTACTTATTCTTATCACATTAAGACCCCTACGTGCCACGGAGAGCTCAGTCTAAGTTGCCATACGAACAGCTGTGGCATTCGTTACGGGTATTTGAAGCCCTAAAACGTTCGACAACTTTGTCCTAACTACTACAGAACTTCAGAAATTTTACCGTAGGTTCGTACATATGGGTACCGACGGTAAAATTATCACGAAATATGTATGTAAATTTAAGCATAAAATAACCTATGTATCCACTCCTACTTAATAACTACATTCGAGTACGACAGAACGATGAATGTAGTGTACGGATAAACCTTTCTGGATTTTGTTACACTTATAATGCAATGAAATTGTAAACTGTTTGTTATTAAAAAAAATATCGCTATTGGAGGTCAGTCCATTCACAAAAAATATAAAAGTTCAGCCGTTTGTAGTTAAACTGAAAGCCAATCCAAACTAAGCTATGAAAAGACGTGGTAAAGGAATAGCTACAGAATTTAAACATAAGTTACTTATGTAAATATCTTATACATATAATAACTTGTCCTGACTATCATAAAAGCTATTAGCGCCAAGGCGTTCTATAAATGTAGTTGTGTTAAGCTACTTAAGTTGACAACGGCATCAGAAAGATGTTGACGTACAAAGTACTCAAAATGATCTTAATTTCGGTTTCTTACCTCCTTCCAGTTAACTGATTGTTCCGATATTTGGCACACACCTTCAGTTTGAACAATAATACCATTTAAATCACTAAAACAGTCTGATATTCTCATAATATACTAGAGATTTAAGATCATTCTAGACTTCGTTGTCAAGATATTTATGACACTGAATGTACAAGTCAGCGCCAAGGATAACTTCCATTAACGCAAGTGACAGAAAAAATATCAAAACCAACGGGTGGTTCGATTTAGCCAGGTGAATTCTTAAACTAAGCTTTCACTCAACCCCTTTCGACCACCCCGGGTGAAAGTAAACCCGAAAGACACCCCCTGACGGTTTAACGTCGCCTTTAATGGAACTATATAAAGATAGTTTGTTATACATTTGCTATTTAAGTGCTCTTTATTCTAACCTGGCACTTAAGTGTTTTTGCTTTGCTTCGGTTAGTAACGACTTAAGATTAAACGATCGAGTGTCCAGACACATAAAGAGGGTATTTTTATAAAAGGCTACTTATTTGGCACTTAACGAGTTCACAAAGAGTATTATTTTCCAATATCATAGTGATTAAAAATTGGAAAACTTTTATGAAAAATGCTTACTCTCCTGGTCAGCCTGTGGTCAGCATATGGCCAGATCATCGATCTGCCTTCCCACTTTCCGTTAGCCGATTCACCGTGTCTTCTATAGGACTGGTTGGTTAACAGCACTTGTTATTAGCACTTTAACTTAAGTACTTATTTGGCGAGCTATGACAGTAGTTTCAGTTCTGTCTCCGATGACCTAATTCCGAATTTTATCCGTCCAGAAAACCCCAAGATCAGCTTCCATAGCCTTCTGTGCGACTTTGTAGGTAATAAATATGACTCACTTTATAAACATTAAAAAACCTTTTATACTATGAATTTTATTGAGCAAAATGTAAGAAGGTACCTATTGTAGTTTTTTCACGTCATTATTTCTAATTAGGTATCTACATTATTGTTGTAACAGATTTTTTTTTGCATAAACACCTTTGACCAACATACTTTAACTATTTATACCCCGTGTTGTTAATATGATAAGCTTTGCACCACTCAGTAAAACCCTCTTAAATAAAATATGACTCACGCCATTCAGACAAGGCTGTGAGTGCCTTTCTGCGTATTATCAATGTTAGATGCCAAAATTTCTGGCATCTCATTATTATGAAATCTCAAATGCTTCGTCTTAATAATAAATGCACAGGCTTCACTTAAATTTATGAAAACTGACTTTATTTTCTTAAGAAACATGTAAAAAATATTTGTGTTTTGAATAAATTCTGTGGCTACCCTTTGTAGATACCCGTTTTATGATATTTCTATTGGTAATATTGATTTAACAATACTTTTGATTACTTTAAAGTATAAATAGAGAGAAAGTAAGACAGATAAAAAATACCTTCCAATAAAATTACGAACTTACTCGTAATTTTATTAGGTGCCTTTAGTCATACGAATATATTACTTTTTAGACATTGAATTGATGTCTGAGCTATTAAAAATATTGTACTATAAAAGCTTTGTAAATATCAAATCTATAAAATCGCCTGTCTAGCTAAATGTGTAGCGGTGCTTTTAATTTACTTCCTGAGAGCAATACTTCATTTAACCAACACGATTTTTTCCTACCGACTATATCTACATGCAAAAGGTTTGGTTTTATTTGAATGGCATTAAATACTACTGCATTATTCCCTTAGAGAGTATGAGTGGATCAACATTACCCTGCCACCTAAATAAAAAACTAAAAATACAAAAAACGGAGATACCTAATGTATTTCCAACTATCGTAGGCCAGTACTAAGTTATACACCACTACCCTTCGCACTGGTAGATATTCATGAATATTCTAACACAAATGAGGATCTCATTTATTCCGGGACCACTTACGGAATGGAGGATAATGCAAACAGACAGACGGATTTAATTTCGTTAAACTCACGTTACTTTCGATTCAAACGAGTCGTGTGCAAACGAACACGGCTATGGAAATTTTGCCTTTAACTCCAACTAAATTGAAATACTAATGAGTTGGAAATTGGATCTTTTATTTTAACTAGTATTCAAATGTTAGTCGAAACTATACTAATTTGAAAACTATTTTAAGCCCCGGTTTGAAGTTTTTCAGTATGTATTTTGGAAATAAACGGAAGATCAACATTGTTATTAGGTTTTTTGGGGATATTTGTCATGTTGATTTTTGTATCCGATATTTCACCACTATTGCCACCGTTCACACTATGATCACCGAAGAGTTGAAGGACTGATACTCCTAAAACTTTTCATCGTTAACCGCCAGTAGGTACTTCTGACCTCCATGATAATGGCGCTTGCAGCAATACCGAAATTACGTCCTGAAAACTATAGTAAGGTAATTATAGTTTAAATACCTAAAAGATTGAATAAAGACTTACCTCATTCACGCCCCTGACGATAGCCCTCATGGTAGCGTTCCTTGGTCCGTCAACAGTCCTGCCGTCGTCTGTAGGGCCCCACGACGCGCTGTATATGTGGATCTTGTGGGGCTCATGGCCCATGGAGTTGGCCTCGATCAGATCCGTCATGTAGGGCTGGTCCAACATCCTGATTCCTGCCGAAGAAACTGAATATAAGAGCTTGTCCATCATCAAAATGGACAGTGTTGTGTCCCAATCGCATTCGAAGCCTTTACGTCGGAGCCTGGGATCCTTCTTAAAGCCTTGTCGAAGTAACAGTAATCTTTGCTTTATAAATAAAAATGAATGTTGCTAAGCGCAAAACCCGCGCAAGGCTCGACCATCTCAGCAATTTTTTTTACATCTTCCTTGAGGCCCACGCGGGAGGTTTAAAAATATGTTCCTGTGACTCATAAAGTCAACGTGGGAATCAGTTATAAATATGGGATTTCTCAGTAAACGCATTTAGAACTACCTACTTAAATGTGTAATCAAAAAGTTCTATGGAACGAGGACGTGGAAATACATATTGCCATGTATAATTAATGATCTGCCCACCGAACCGCGTGACGTAGTAAATAAAAAAAATTGTAAACGTGTCCTAAAGAATAACTGATACCTAGTCATTACCTTCTTTTAATTATTGTGTAGCGTGATGAGTTCAACATACCGCTGTTAAACCCCAGATGATGATTTGTGCGGTATGTAGAACAAAACATAATGTATCGTAGTTTTTGTTTTAGAAAATAAAACATTGTATCGTCATACTAAACTACCTAGTGCCAATTCATCGTTAGAAACTGAACTAGTGACTTATTGAAAATGAAGCTTCTAAATTAAATAACTTTTAAACTCTCACGTTCTTTATCGTACATATGTACATTACACTAATACATACAGCCTAGGAGATAAGAACATACATATAAACTCACATGAAGGTTACGTACAAGTAAAATGTATAACCTAGTACTTCTATTCTTTGCATAACCGTGCTAACTATTCGTATGGGTATATTTGCCATAAACTTAATGTATATGTATGTACTTCAAAGTTGTATTTGACTTCAAACATTTCCATATGAACGATAAGTAGCAATGCTACTTATCGTTTTCGAGTTTTAGAGTTAGATTAGGGAATGCCCTAATCTAACTCTAAAACTCGAGAACGGCTGAACGGATTTATCTTATCTTGGTCTATATTATCTATTCTGTGTCTTGGTCTTGAAATGTTCATGGAGGTCTAGGGAAGGTTTAAAAGGTAAGAAAATAATTGCCGGGAAATTCCTAAAGACAGCCCTTTTCTTTTTCCCATATAAACGTTTTCAGTATTTCTGTTACCTTGGTACATTTGCATGAAGTACCAGCCTCACAGAAATTTTAAGGAACTTTATCTGGGTCGCGGGAGCAGTGTGTTCTAAACCTTTCTATTCCGAACTTAACGCGGACAAAGTCGCGGGTGAGAGCTAGTCAATTAATAAAAAGAAGAACACAAAATTGCTGAGAAATCAATAACGATTGGGTAGCTCTCAAATCTCCTGTCACTTCAATGTCAAATCTAACATAATTTAATAAAAAACGGGCAAATGAAATTCAATTATCAGCACTCCGTTATCTAAAAATACTTCGATGTAAAAAAACTTCCATTTTACAAAAAAGTGGCAATTCTGGGCGCATCTTTTTAAACTAATTTGTAGTTAAAATGTCCGCATTTGAATATAAAAAAAAATTCAGATGATTGTAAGGTGCAACTCATTACACATACTCGACGAAGGCCTCTGTGGTGTAGCGGTACAACGGCTACGCAGGAGGCGCGGGTTCGATTCCCGCTCAGTGCATTTGTATTTATGAATTGAAAATTTGCATTGGTCTGGGTGTTTATATGTATAATATGTATGCATTTACAAAAAAATATCCAAGTATGATTATCAGCATTCTAGATTCCATAAAACAAGCCAGTCAAGCTATGCTTACCATGGGTCTAGATAGCGTTGTGTAGAATTTTGTATAATAATTGTAGAATTTTATCTCTTTTTATATAATACGGAGTATTATCTACCGTATTCTAGTCGTAAGCCTCCAGCAAAGCTAAAATGCTTGTGCTAGGAGTAGGTACAAGTTTCGTTTCTTTATGTAAATAAGTGTGCGTCGGATTCGAACCCAGGACCTATAAATGGCCGACTCCTTAACCACGAAGCTACCAACACTTATCCCGTAGATACAGTCGGCAAAGAAGATCCCGTTGCACTTCACATAATATGAAAAAGTACAACCGTATCTCTTTTGTCGACTATACGTCAAATCATACCACAATAAGTTTTGTAACAGCAGAATCATTCCCAATGACGCCGACAATCAGGTGTTTGCAGCAAAACCGCGATCTGTGAAACGAGCCGACAAATTGATGAAATTGGCACGATAACCGTAATGTCCCTGTTTATCTAATTTGAGTGCCTAAGCGGCATTTTGTAGGGTAATCAATTTTATATCGGCTTATGAAAATCAATGGAATATCGTGTATATTGTTCGTATTACGAAAACAAAAGCTATTTTTCATCAAGAGTATTAATGTTACCTGATCTATGACCCGCAACCTATGAGAATCTATTCCAAAGGTTAAAAGTGGCTTATGTGCTATTCCAGGCTATAATCTATCCCTATACAAATCTATCCCTATACAATTCAATCCCTGTACAAATTTATCCCTATAGAAATCTATCCCTATACTGTGTTTATACTTGATATTGATGGCACTTGATGGAATCTGCTACGCATATTGAATAACACACTTGTACTTTTCCACTGACTTCATTTTAATTCTGAGCCTGACCGGTTGCGCCTTACGGCATTCTCAAAGGTTAGTAGGATTACTAAACCTTTGAGAATACCTCAGTGGAAAAGTACAAGTGTGTTATTCAATATACCTATACAAATCTATCCCTATACAAATTTTAGCCAGATCCGTTCAACCGTTGCGTTGGTGCGTAATTGAGTAACAAAGATCCAAACAGCTTCACAAACTTTCTCATTTATAATATTAGTTGGATTACTAATTACACCTGTTGATTGACGGTCGAGATCTGTCACAGGACTTACAGCCTTTCCTCTTGGGATTGGGTTGAGATGGGATTTCAGGCGGCACCCCCTCCCATAAAAGTCAAACCCAAGGAGTTGAAGGAGTAATCAGTTCCCGGGCTACGAGCTGATAGCGTTGGATGTAACTGGAAATAACGCTGTTTTTTTTCCATGCGGCAATCCCCTCGGATACCTCCTCTGCCGGAATCGGAAGGGGAGGTTATGTCGGACTAAAACCGCACGCTGATTGTGGGTCGTGGTGCTAGGCCGGAGATGAGGTTGTCATCGACATATCCCTCGCACCCTGGCTGACCCAGGGCCATCCCTTACGGTCTGGCCATCCTCGGGAGGGGGCACAACGGTGTCCCTGACTCGCCCCCGGAATGGGGACTGGAAATAACGCTAGATGCTGAGTATATTTGTACAAATTTAAGGAGTTCCAAACTGTACTACGTATTTACTACAAAGGCGAGAAGCCAGAGGGACTAACTACCTGAAAAAGGTAGCTAGAACTGATTGGATATGAAGGGTGGAGGATCGGGAACCTATGAGATACCTATGTCCAGCAGTGAACTGCAATAGGCTACTTAATTAATTGAGACAATATTCATATCAAGTAGACGACTCACTATAAAAAAGTTATTCGTCAAATTTAACCAAAGTAGATATAAATACGTCCTTATTTTTTGTAACTGGTCACATTTACGACCACAATCCGGCTACAGCGTAAACATAATAAGGCCGTGTCGTAATTCCGAGCTGCTCCTTATAACGTCATAGAGGGTAGCTCTCTCCGCCCTCCAGAGACCGCCTGACCTAATCTCGGACGAAATTATCATAAGTAAAGATACTAGAACAGTTTGGGTTGAAACTTTAGCAAGAAAATGGAGGATATAAGTGTTTAGTACTTAGAGCTTGTACTGATGAAGTCAGAAGATTTTTTCTTATTGAAGTGACGTAGCAGTTTTCGTAGCAACAAAGGTAATGAAACGCTTCACAATGGTATTTTATATAGGACACGTCAATTTGACTTCACCTCGTCTGATGGTAAGCTAAAGGCAAAGTCTCGAAAAGAGGGTCACCATCGTAAATATGTACCATGATAATAATAGTGACACTCAGCTTGACGGCCTCATGACATGCCTTTTCACGCCCCGCTTAAAGGACCCGGGACTGTACCTACAGTACCTAGAAGGAAACACGTGAGCTGGCAGGGATTTCCAGGTCTTAATGGTGCGGCATAGGAATGAGTCACTAAAACGCTTGGTTCTATGTTTTTGTATGTTTCTGAATCTAAGTCTTACGATTAAATTGTATTTATTTATTCATTTATTCGCATAACACAGTAATTAGTCGGACAATTAAAAATGTAAATAAGTACATTGTACAAAAACATTTGCCTCCTTTCTTCGGCAGTTGGATAATTACTAGTAAAGATGATGGCGTGCACTTTGAATGCAATACATTGTACAGTTTGGTAAAGGTATTCCCTGTGTAAGCATTTTATCCATAAATAAATTTATTTTGTTTTAAAAAAGAAACTTGAAAATGATTTTATAGAAAAACTGCGCAAGTTTCAAAACGTGAGTAATTTCTATCGTAAATTCGAAAGATTTTGAAAGAATTTGTGACAAAAGAAAACGTTTCGCATTCACAAGAACGAAATAACATGAAGCTTTACGCTTTCATGACAAACTTTCTATTATTTAAAATTGTTTGTTCTTGTTTGTTGAACAAAACAAAACCCGAGAAATTCTTTTGCGATCATTTAAAAGAGTTCGTCAGTTTTCTGCGAAATATTTATTTACAAGGAAAGGTCAGCATTGGGTAGTGGAAAATTCCAGAGATATGTAACAAAAACACCAATCTCTTTTCGCCTACTAGGGTTTTGTGTGGGTTATTAAGTAAATTATTAATATAAAGTAAATGTTTAAACAATTTAATCATTAGCTCATTACGTTTAAGAAACTGCTGTAGGTTTAAGGAGAATTACTGCTAGGAAACTGCCCTTCACATGTTAGGAAATTGCCGCTTATCTAATCTGGCTCATACGTAGTGGTTATATTCATCCCATGGTTGCCTGGAAAAGATTGCCTTATGCGATAAGGCCGCCAATTTTATGTATACTACGAAAATGTACCATAAGTATATTGCAACATGTTCTTTCTTTGTGTGCCATATAATAAAGAGATATTCTATTCTAATTAACAACTTTGGTATCCAAAGTAACCTCGCCTACTAGCTGGTTACGGCAACAAACTCCACAGCGGCAATTTTTACAAGTTTACTGTTAATAATGCCTCAAGACTAAATGTGGAGGCATGTAAATTGGTCTCGTGTCGAAAACACTAAAATAAAAATTAACTTTTTAAATATAAACAGAATTCAAATTTCAAATATCTTAATTTCTACATTCAAATTTCTCATTTAAAAAAATCTAAATTTGAATAAAAAAGTAGAAGTAGGAAAGCCCGGGTTTCGAAACCTCGGATATATACCCGGGTTTAATATTTCTATTACTATTGTCTGCAATGGACTACAACTATAATAAAAGAAATGAAAGAGTAGTACCCGCTCTCAGAACTGCTGTGTTTGCTCTTTTAACTAAGTAGTATTGCTATATTGTGGACAACCACTTCGAGAAGGGTATAACCGTATTGTTTGATGCCAAGACAAACTCTTATTTCATTCATTTTCTTCTGCAAACCTCACAGATTTTGAATAAACGTTGCCGATAGTTTGCGTGCTTTAAGTTAGATGCGATAGTTTGTGTGTACGCCGACAGATTCCTTTCACTTTTATACTTTTTATTTTATTTTGTGTCTACAGTACTCTTGTATTTAAAACAAATTGCTTCGAATTAAATTGACCACAGGTGCGTAGAGCACGCATAAGCTACGGAAAAAAGTAAAGTAAAGTATCTCTTTATTGTGTACACCAAGGATAAAAACATGTGTTGTTTGTAGGTAGGTACATTTTAGGTATAGACAATAGGCGGCCTTATCGCACAGTGGCAATCTCTTACAGGCAACCTTTGGATGGAGAAAGAGATAGAAACCATGTTTGGGTAGCATGGTGCACAAAGTCCAAATATTGGTGTATTTTACAGTGTATTGTACTTAGGACACGTTTTGTACAATATACCTAAGTATACAAATAAATATAGGTACATACACACATACATACATACACATATACATACATACACATATACATACATACATATATACATACATATACATATACATACATACACACATACACATACATACGTACATTCATACATAACCTATCTTACGGTTTATGGAGGTGTGACTAATGTGTCTACATGTAGCCGATGTCCCGCAGGTAGTAATCATACACAGTTTTTTTTAAAAACTGGTAAGGATTCTGCACGTCTAATTCTTACCGGCAAAGCATTCCACAGGCGAACAGCTTGGACGGAGAAGGATTTGTCAGTGAACTTTGTGGAATGCCCCGGCATTTTCAGTCTCAAATTCTCTGCCGATCTCAGAGACCTGGAATGTGTAGCGTCCAGAAACTCTAATCGGTTTTTAAGGTAAGAGGGGGTAGCAGGATTGAAGAGTATGCTGTACAATAGTGAGAGTATATGAGTATTCCGGCGAAGTCGGATAGGCAACCACTTGAGCTTTCTTCGATATTCGGAAATGTGATCATATTTGCGTAGACCAAATATGAATCTTATGCAGAAGTTCTGTAATCTCTCAAGCTTATTCAGTTGGTCTTCAGTGAGATCTAGATAGCTGGCATCTGCATAATCAAGGATGGGAAAGAGAAGCGTCTGTACTAGCGCAATCTTGGTGGCAACAGGCAAGAAATTACGGAGCCTACGCATGGACCCCGCAGCTGCGTACATTTTACGGCTAAGTTCTTGTAATTGAGGGCCCCAGGATAAGCAGCTATCGATATGTATCCCTAGGTTCTTGACTTTGTCACTGTATGTGATGCTAGTTCCGTTACACGTGACCTGTGGGAGCGTTGACCACTCAATCCTTGCGATCATCCAAGGGCTGCCTACAATGATAGCTTGAGTCTTGCTCGGGTTCACCTTCAGACCGTACGATGTGCTCCATTTGCAAATTGAATTCAAATCAGCGTTCACAGTATCAACTGCCTTGTTCAATTCGTTCAGTGGAGCTTGGGAGTAAATTTGGAGATCATCTGCGTACAGGTGGTAGGAAGAAGTTAAATTATTTGTGATGGTGTTTATGAACATTGCGAAAAGTAGTGGAGATAAAACGCCACCCTGTGGCACGCCAGCAGATGTATTACACCAAGAGGAGAGGGTATCTTCGATATTAATACGCTGCCGGCGACCAAACAGGTAACTATGAAACCAGTCAATCGCTGTTGGAGATATGTTAAGAGAGGGCAGTATGCCCAGCAGGATGTCGAAGTCCACGGTGTTAAATGCGTTGCTGAAGTCTAACAGAGTTAGAACTGTCAGCTCACCGTTCTCCATACCAACTCTGATTAAACAGCCTTAGTCGCCTTGTACGACACTGTATGGGATGAGATGGGGTGGCCCAAATTCTTCTCTGACGGGAACCACGCGGCTTTGTTGTTATAGCAGCAACAGAAAATACATCATCAAATTTTCAACTACCTAGTTGTCATGGTTCATGAGATAAAGCCCTGTGACGCCTACGAATCAGAAGGTCCATAAGGGAAAAATGTCATTGTCTGCAGAAGAACCACATGTTAAAAAATGAGCCCTGGACAGACAACGAAGTCTTAGTAGTAGAGTTCCGTTTTCACCCTATGGGTACGGAACCCTAAAAATGAAATTCATTTTCCTTTTCTCATGAACCATTTATTTAACAATATTGAAATACTACACGTTACGTTGTACTACGGTAATACTATGATAATTATGGATAGTATTACCGTGGCTGTCAGCGTCAATAGTAGCTGATCAAAAACTGAGTTCCAAAAGTATTGACTCTATAATTTTTTTCAATAACCTGACTTACTTCTTTTTCATATTAATCACTCGCGTTAAGGTTTCAAAATAATCACTGAACTATTTCCAAAATAAGCTGATTCATATTTTTTTCAATACTCATAACTAAATTGTGTTTTTAAAGTGTCTGATATTTGAGATTTTCTAAAGTTTACGCGAATGTCACTCATTGAAATAAAACCACTTTTTACGGATTCTATCGCGACAATATTTGTTATTATTACTTTTCGGCTGCTTTGCAGCAGCCATGTTCGCGGTGTGACTCATGATGGTAGTTGTCACATAGTTTGAAGTATAAGTTAAAAGTTAAAGCTTGGGACCCAGTCATCCACTTAATCAAACCCAGTAAGCAGTAAAATCCAGCAAGACTTAACAACACAGTGAGCTCATTCTGTGTAAATAGGAACACCAATAATTCACCATAATTCGGGTATTTTGAGATAGCTTATACTTCAAACTATGTGACAACTACCATCATGAGTCACACCGCGAACATGGCTGCTGCAAAGCAGCCGAAACGTCGGTTTAAAAAGTATTAATAACAAATATATCGCGATAGAATCCGTAAAAAGTGGTTTTATTTCAATGTCTGATATTTAATCATATCAAAATAGTCATACAAAAAGGGAAGTGGTATAGCCGGTCCTTATTCAATTATTAGCAGCAGTGCGAGCAGCAGGGTCGGCAGCACAAGTGTGACGCACCTGGTGTTTTTTTTTTTTTTTTTTTTTTATCGTGCGAAACATCCCCACGGATACCACCCCCACGGAGCCGGTGGAGGCGGTTATGTCGGACTCGAACCGACTAAAACGCACGCCGTCTTGGGTCCTTGGCTGCCGGAGGTGAGATTGCCAAAAGCATATCTCTCGCACCCCGGCAGACCCAGGACCATCTCTTTCGAGATGGCCCCCTTCGGGTTGTGGGGACCAAAATGTCCCCATCTAGCCCCGGTTACGGGGAGGCGCACTTTGCGCCGCCGCCGCGGCCTGCTTCTGCTAGGGTGACAGGCGGCTCCACCGGTCACCCCCAGGCCAGCGCTCATGGAGGACGGAGGTCGTTCTGCGACCTCCGACATCCGGTTCGCCTTCGCTCTGCACGGGCTTCCCGGGTCCGGAGTCTGGTCCGGACCCGACCGGCCGCCTCCTTCTCGAGCATTACTTGCTCGCAGAAGGAGGCGGCCGCACCCCAAGCGTTTGCGCATCTTACCATCGCTGTGAGCAATGTGGCGAGTGTGAGGACTCCCACCCCCAGAGCCGCCACTAGGACCCGCCTCGGCGTGTCCCACGCCGGGCACTCGGTCAGCGTGTGCAGCTCTGTGTCCTCGCTCGCATCACAGTGATGGCACTCGGACGTTGGCTCCTTCCGGATCCGACACAGGTAACTCCCGAAACACCCGTGTCCGGTAATCACCTGCGTCAGCCGGTACGAGAGGCTGCCGTGTGGCCTCTCTAGCCACTCCTCCATGATGGGTCTTACCGCCGCTATTACGGCGTGCCCTGCGCACCTGGTGTTGCACATGTCTAAAGGCCACGGTAACCGCTTCCCATCAGGTGGGCCGTGCGCTTGACTGCCACCTAAGCGGTATAAAAAAATGGTTTTCTCTGACTTTTACTAGTCGACGAGTCCGCAGCAATCGACCAATCCCCTCATAGAACAAGGTTGTGCTCGCCGACGATTCTATGATGGGATTTGTCGATTGCTCTACGACGAGCTAGAAAAACTTTCCACTGGTATACCGGAAAGGTTAAAAAAATAACAAATCACTTAATTAAAGTTAAGGTTTTGAATGGCATCTTTAAGATCGGGTATGAAAAAGCGAAGGTAACTCTGTCTGTCAGTCTGTATTTTACGCTTTCACGCCTAAACCACTTAACAGATTTTGATGAAATTTGGTATAGGGGTAGATTAGACTATGAGAAAGGACCTAGGCTATGTTTGCGTGGATGTCGCTATAACCGACATCCACGCGGGCGGAGCCGCGGGCAAAAGCTAGTTATCTACATGAACATGTTCTGACATTTATACATTCCGTAAACCTGACAATTCTTGACAAGCCATAAAACAAAAGGCAGAACACAATATTTAAATCGAAATGTTCTGAAAAGGTTTAAGTTCGACGAAAGTTTTATTCTTATTTCTGGTACTTTTGAAAATTTCTGATACGGCTTTACTTTTGATAGATAGTTTTTTTGCATTAAGAAAATATTAATTCACCAAACACTTTTGCGAAGCGATTTTGTCAGACTATTGTGATATGAATCGAATACATAGGGAAAAAGAATCTTCTCGGGCGGGACTCGAACCCGCAGTCTTTCCCTTACAGGGGGAATGCCTGACCAATTCGGCTACCGAGACACGCCCGATATGATTCAAATTTCCCACCTTATACGTCTTTGAGGCGACGTAGCGTCATCTACCGATTTTCTTACGAACTATCGGAATCAATGAATGATGTTACAATCATTTTTAAACATTGATTTTTTGATAACTGCGCCCAAACAATTGAAGGAATTTTTATAGCATTAAGTATGCTAACTATACAAATCGAATACATAGGGAAAAAGAATCTTCTCGGGCGGGACTCGAACCCGCAGTCTTTCCCTTACAGGGGGAATGCCTGACCAATTCGGCTACCGAGACACGCCAGATATGATTCAAATTTCCCACCTTATACGTCTTTGAGGCGACGTAGCGTCATCTACCGATTTTCTTACGAACTATCGGAATCAATGAATGATGTTACAATCATTTTTAAACATTGATTTTTTGATAACTGCGATATTTACTTTACTTTACTAATTCCGATAGTTCGTAAGAAAATCGGTAGATGACGCTACGTCGCCTCAAAGACGTATAAGGTGGGAAATTTGAATCATATCGGGCGTGTCTCGGTAGCCGAATTGGTCAGGCATTCCCCCTGTAAGGGAAAGACTGCGGGTTCGAGTCCCGCCCGAGAAGATTCTTTTTCCCTATGTATTCGATTTGTATAGTTAGCATACTTAATGCTATAAAAATTCCTTCAATTGTTTGGGCGCAGTTATCAAAAAATCAATGTTTAAAAATGATTGTAACATCATTCATTGATTCCGATAGTTTGTAAGAAAATCGGTAGATGACGCTACGTCGCCTCAAAGACGTATAAGGTGGGAAATTTGAATCATATCGGGCGTGTCTCGGTAGCCGAATTGGTCAGGCATTCCCCCTGTAAGGGAAAGACTGCGGGTTCGAGTCCCGCCCGAGAAGATTCTTTTTCCCTATGTATTCGATTTGTATAGTTAGCATACTTAATGCTATAAAAATTCCTTCAATTGTTTGGGCGCAGTTATCAAAAAATCAATGTTTAAAAATGATTGTAACATCATTCATTGATTCCGATAGTTCGTAAGAAAATCGGTAGATGACGCTACGTCGCCTCAAAGACGTATAAGGTGGGAAATTTGAATCATATCGGGCGTGTCTCGGTAGCCGAATTGGTCAGGCATTCCCCCTGTAAGGGAAAGACTGCGGGTTCGAGTCCCGCCCGAGAAGATTCTTTTTCCCTATGTATTCGATTTGTATAGTTAGCATACTTAATGCTATAAAAATTCCTTCAATTGTTTGGGCGCAGTTATCAAAAAATCAATGTTTAAAAATGAATGATTAAAAATGATTGTAACATGATGTACCATATATACCTTCACTGTGAACAGACGTGCATGTGGATATTAAAATAATAAACATTATTTAATTAGCTGAATCGTGACCTAGATAACAACAACTATAGGTAATCGTGAAAACTGTGACAAATGCAAAGTGGTGAACATCTGTAAGGTGAACGTATAATGTGCTATAATTGAGCGGACTTATTAATATGGCTGATAGTCCCTTTGATAAGGGTAGCAGGACCCCCCGCACGCCTCCCCCAACGTCTGCCCCGCCGCAAAGGCCAAATGTGACTTTTCAAGGCGCACTCCAGGCGGAATGGGTGACGACGCCGGAAATCCAGAACTGGATGAGCTCTATTGAGCAGTGCCTCAATGAGGTATGCCATATTGCAACAGAAGGGAAACTGAACTCGGACCAGAAGCTGCGAATTAGTACTTTGTGTAGAAAAGTGGCAAGTGGAACCTCCTAAATGGCGGTACAATACCAGTCACTTAAAGTGAAAGCCGTCCAAGCTAGCACAGCTGGCCAAGCCCTTCAAGACCAACTTGACATTGCAAAGCAACTGCATGACCTAAAAGAGACTATCGTTGAAACAACAACGAGCAAAACCACCGCAACGTTCGCCGATATGCTGAAAAAGGGAAATAACCAATACATACCCAAAACAAGCCTAAGCTCAGTGGCAATCTATCCCAATGACAAGGACAAGACAAGTGACGAGACCAAGTCATTAGTGCAAAAAATTATCTGCCCTGAGAGAATGAAGTTGCAAGTTAGAGGGCTACGAAAGACGAAGAACGGCGGCGTCATAATAAGCACTGACACAAAGGAAGACATCGAGAAGATAAAACAATCAGCCCAACTAACAAAATCAGGCCTTACCGTAGACGACCAGCTCAAAAAGAAACCACGAGTCATCGTTATAGGAGTACCAGCGACCATGCAGGAAAAGGAAGTATTTACCTGTTTGTACCACCAGAACCTGGTGGATAAAATACAAGGTTACAGCCTTGAAACGTTCCTGGCTTCGATTAGGCTAAGCCATAAATCGGGTAAGAAGGACGCAGAGACCTGTAACTACGTGATTGAACTACCTGCAAACATACGTAAGGTCCTGATTACCAATGAAAGGGTTTTTGTGAACTGGTCTTCTTGCCCTGTTAGAGATTTTACGCTGGTTACTAGATGTTTCAAGTGCCATCAGTATGGACATGCAGCAAAAACATGCAGGGAGACGACACACACCTGCGGGCAGTGCGGAGAGCAAGGGCATACGATGAAGGACTGCACAAAGACGACAGAGGGAGCAAAATGCGCGACTTGCACACGGTTCAAGAAGCCGAGTACGCATACCACGGGAGCGGCTGAATGCCCGGCGAGGATAATAGCCGAAAAAAGGTACATTAATTCGATTGATTATGAAGGCGCCTAAGAGCGCCCTTAACCAAGTTTATTGACCTTTATATTCTTGTTTTTATAGTTTTTAATTCTTTTTTAACTTAATAAATTCATATAGTAATGACACATAATTTAATCAATGATATAGATAACTTCTCCGTCTCAGAATCCAGTTTGTGTGAAGCAGAAGAGTGCAAACAATATCTAACGTCGTGCACTAACCCATTAACCATAATAACCCAAAACATACGTAGTGTCTTTAAGAACTTTGATGCATTTACTACATTACAACATAGACTGAATACTAACCTAGACGTCATTGTCTTGACGGAATGTAGGCTATCTTTACCATATAATATACCACTAATGCCGGGATATAACATGTACAGAAGTAAAACAATATACAATCAGAACGATGGGGTAGTAATTTACATAAAAAGCGATATTAATGCAACTGTGGACGAACCATATATGCAGGAATGTAATAGATTAACAATAAAAATAGGAACAGACGTGGCAATATTAGCAATATACAGGCCACCAGCCTTTAGCGATAAGTACAGGTTTATCCACGCATTAAATGACACCTTGCAAAGCCTATCTTCATTTAAAAATATAATTTTAATTGGAGATATTAATATTAATATCTTAAAAGGACAACAAGACGTTAAAGAGGATGCCCTACATTATCTTAACCTATGCGCATTCCATGGATTGTTCCCTACGCACTCTTTTATCACGCGCCCAGAAAGTGGCTCTTGCTTGGACCACGTCATGCTAAAATCGCATTATCGCTCACAAACGCTTGTCATCAATAATCCTATAACCGATCATAATGCTGCGCTATTAACCTTAAGTTGCAAGTTACCTAGATCAAAAAATGCACGCATAGTCAATAAATTAGATACGAATAGACTTGAAGGCGATTTACGCGACATCGACTTTGGCCCCGTTTACTATTCTGATGATCCGCATTTTTGTATGCAGTACATGACCGACAAAATAAAAAATGCTGTGCAGAAAAATACAACTGCAATAAGATTGCATAATAAAAACTATAGCTTGAAGCCTTGGATAACACCCGGCCTCATTCGCTGCATGAAGCACAGGGATAAACTGCACTTAAAATGTAAACGCGACCCTAATAATTTAATAATACAGGTTTCATACAAACGATACAGAAACTTTTGCAATGATCTGTTGAGAAAAGTTAAAATAAATTATGATAAACTAAAACTGGAAAAAGCTGGTTCGAATAATAAAATTATCTGGCAACATATTAAGAATATGACCTACACCACGAAACAAAATGAATCGCCTACAAGTTTATTGAGTGCACACTCATCACAGGTTGCGTCAGCTAACATAGTAAATAACTTCTTTTTAAATGTTGGTAAGCGGCTTGCACAACAAGTGCAGGGACACACACAGCACTCATCAAGCCCTCCCTTTCCGTGCAAGACTACCTTATCATCTTTTGTGATGCTAGACACCGACGAGGAAGAGATTGAAAGAATAATAATGAATTTAAAAGAAGACTGTGCAGTAGGCTGGGATAACATTTCAAATAAGATCCTTAAAAAATTCAGGCGTATATTAGTGCCTCCGTTAACCAACATCTTCCAAAAATGCTTATCAACTGGTGTATTCCCCAAATGTCTCAAAAAAGCAGTAATTGTCCCGGTATACAAGTCGGGAGGAAAAGAGCAAGTAACAAATTACAGGCCCATTTCCTTACTCCCTGCAATGTCAAAAATACTTGAGAAAATTGTAAATAATAGGTTGATGAAATATTTGGAGGATAATTCACTTTTGTCAAATACGCAGTTTGGTTTTAGAGCCAAAAGGTCGACGGCCGATGCTGTACATCATTTGACTGACCTCATAGCACAAGAACTTGATAAGGGAAATCGCACAGTGGGTATCTTCCTGGACCTAGCCAAAGCTTATGACACGGTTTCCATTCCTAAGTTGTTGAAAAAGATGGAAAATATAGGGGTAAGAGGCGTACAACTAACACTCTTCGAAAGCTATTTGAAAGAGCGTACGCAATGTGTAAAGATCGGCAATATTCTCAGTGACGACCTAGAAAACACCAACTTTGGTATCCCACAAGGAAGTATCCTGGGAAGTACACTGTTCTTAATTTACATAAATGAACTTTGTAATCTAAAACTAGAGCACGGCACGATCATATCATATGCGGACGACACTGCCCTCCTTTTTTCTGCTGAGTCAGAAAATGAAGCGTACGGGCATGCCCAGCGCGGATTCAATATTATTAATAAATGGCCTCATTATAACTTACTAACATTAAATACAGAAAAAAACTAAATATGTTGCTTTCTCGATGCGCAAAAGACAGACTACTCCCCGGACAGAACCGTTACTTTATGCTCACCACTGTAAAGACCCTGATGACACAGTCAACAAGTGTACCTGCCCGGATATAGCTAGAGCAGACAAAATAAAATACCTGGGTATTATAATAGACGAAACCCTGTCTTTTGCTCAACATAGCGAAGCACTAATTAAAAGACTACGCAAACTGATATTTGTATTTAAGAAAATTAGGTACATTGCTGATTTAAAACTAATTAAACAGGTATACTATGCCCTTTGTCAATCAATATTAACATACTGCATAACGTCATGGGGAGGAGGGGGTAAATCCTTGTTACTGCCCATCGAGAGAGCACAGAGAGCGATCCTAAAGGTAGCAACTTCCCGACCTTTTCTATATCTCACTGACCTCCTATACAAATCTTGTGAACTACTAACAGTCCGCCAGCTATTCATAATGAGCACTGTACTAAAACAGCACGCAGCACTCCCCTACAGCACTGAAATTGTAAATAAAAGACGGAAAGATATTGCATGCACACAGCGAATTACGATAAAGCACGAATATACAGCCAAATTCTTTATGTTTCTGGGACCACTGCTGTATAATAGAGTAAATGCCATAGCAGACATTTATCCCCTGAACTACAACCAGTGTAAGAATGTCCTAAAGAATTTCCTGCAAAAATTGACACACGATGAGACAGAGAAGTTGATAACGGTGGTGAAATAAATATTGTTAAGTAGTTTAGTAACTAAGATATAAGTTTAGATTTATTTGCCAATCCACTTTGCAAGCAGTTTTTATACCTAAGAATTATTTATTTGTTTATTTAAAATGTAAAAAATGCACCACAAGCCTGAAAAACAGGATTACCTAGTTCAGGCACAAGCTATGTAGCACAGCTGAATAACTATAGATAATGTAAGAGTTATTCGACAAATGTAGAGCTCATATATAATAAATGTATTATTACATAATACATCTAAGATAGTATGTACTTAGTATAAAAGATAGCAATAGATAGATTAAGAAACTATGTAATAAGTACTAATGAATTAATGAAATAAATTATTATTATTATTATTATTATTATTATTCATTGATTCCGATAGTTCGTAAGAAAATCGGTAGATGACGCTACGTCGCCTCAAAGACATATAAGGTGGGAAATTTGAATCATATCGGGCGTGTCTCGGTAGCCGAATTGGTCAGGCATTCCCCATGTAAGGGAAAGACTGCGGGTTCGAGTCCCGCCCGAGAAGATTCTTTTTCCCTATGTATTCGATTTGTATAGTTAGCATACTTAATGCTATAAAAATTCCTTCTATTGTGATATGTCTTGCAATGCATTTCTTTTAGACAAATCAGCTTAGCAGTAACTTCGTTACTATTGATGTTGACTGTACATCTCGTTGCAATGTGCTTACATTTATTGCTTTGTCAATAGAAATACAGTATGTTCATTTTATGTTTGTACAGTCGTACACTAAGTTGTAATATAATTTAAAACAATTGCGAAGGATTTTTATTTCATTTTCTACTAAGCATTGAAATCCCCACCGATACCTCCCCTGCCGGAGCCCGGAGGGGAGATTATGTCGGACTCGAACCGACTAAAACCGCACGCCAACTGCGTCGTAGTGCTAGGTCGGATGTGAGGCTGTCTTCGACATATCCCTCGCATCCCGTCTGACCCAGGGCCATCCCTTACAGTCTGGCCCTCCTCGGGAAAAACTAAGGACCAGGACAAAAGTGTTGACCATTACAGAAATATTTAGTTAGTAATAGTGGTCAGCGTTTTAAATCGATACCTAGGTACTAATCACGATGAAAACATTTTTTTTTTTTACAAATGGTATAAAGTACCTACATCTGAGGGTGATTATACTATATCGGTGACAAAAGATTGTTAATATCTTTTATCATTATCTTAACTCATACAAGACCCAAATTCGTTCCTGCGTGGAATACTGCTCCCATCTCTGGGACGGCTCCGCAAAGTACATATTAGATGCTCTCGACAGGTTGCAGCGACGTGCGGTCCGCATTATTGGGGATCCTGAGGTCACGAACACCCTCGAGCCTTTGCAGATGCGTAGAGATGTTGCGTCTTTGGCAGTTTTCTACCGTCTCTACCATGGTGAATGTTCTGATGAGCTCTTCCAATTAGTCCCACCCTCCCCTTTCCTTCACAGGACGACACGTGCAGGGCTAAGATGCCATCCATTTACGGTGCAGAGAATACCTGCTAGAACCAAGCGTTTCAGTGATTCATTCCTATGCCGCACCACTAAGACCTGGAATTCCCTGCCAGCTCACGTGTCACTGTAGGAAGACCTACAGTCCCGGGTCCTTTAAGCGGGGCGTGAAAAGGCATCTAATGAGGCCGTCAAGCTGAGTGCCACCACTGTTAACATGGTAAATGTTTACGATGGTGACCCTCTTTCCGAGACTTTGCCTTTAGCTTAACATTAGGCGAGGTGAAGTCAAATTGACGTGTCCTGTATAAAAAAAAAAAAAAAAGCTGTCATTGCGCAGTGAGTGTGGATCGATGCGTAACAAAATCAAAAATATCATAATGTTTTTATTTTCAACTCATTGTTATGACAGATTACAATTTGAAATAACACAGACTAATTTTTATCCCGGGAATAAGTTCCCATGCAGGAACGACAACAAAGTTCCACACAGGTAATAACGCGAGCCCGCTGAGTTTCTTGCCGGAGTCTTCTCAGTCTGGGCCGCGTTTCGAACCGGTGCCGGTAGTCCATTTGCTAAACTAGTATTTAATGTTTATTTTATATTGACGTTTTGTAAGTTCTGATTTAATGTTCTATGCAGAATAAATGATTTTTGATTTGATTGGATTTGCTATAAAAGTCATTGTATCAAATTATCGCTGGTTGTGATGTCAAACAGAATATTCAATCCATTACATCGAATAAATGAATTTCTGCTAATTGCTGATAAGATTAATGTTCTGATTCTATTAGCCGTATCACTGTTCTCCATATCCATCGATTCTTCTATTTATCATGATTAGCTCTATGGCCTACGAATATCAGTACCTATTATTATGTGCTGGTACGAAAAATGGTTACCACGGGTTTAGTGAACCCATGAACCCCGCCTTTTTTTAAACCAAACTGTCGACGAACGAAGGAATTTGAAATTTGAATTTGGAAAGTGAAACGACTTAGACGGGACCCGAACCCGCCACCAGTCCCTTACTACCGAGTCACGTCTTGAGTGTTTCAAATTCTCCTATACAACGATCTTCTCGAAAAACCACCACCATGATCATACAAAAGAACGTTGCTTTTGACGACTCTAACGAACGGGCTTTTAATTCTATTCTAATGTTAAATTTCGGTCATCCTGTGCGTGAACTTAAAAAAAAACATTTTTAGACACTGAAGTTCACCTCTAACCTTTTCAAAAAGGATAATCCTTCGAGTTTTAAATTTCGGATGATAACGGTCAGTGCATTAGCTGAAATATAAAAGGTCGTATTACTGCGGGGTACAAAAATGTGGCAATCATACGGTCCGCTGGACCGCAAGTAATGTGGTACTACGGTACCGACTCTGGGGGCTCCGGCCACGTGCGGAGATATGCGAGTTATTTACAGGCTGTGCGTAATTTATTATCTGGGGATTACGAATGTAATAGTCATCTATTGGCCGAATAATTATTCTATATTTACTTATCTTTGTAGAATATGTTTCATAGTCTCTATGGAATATAAGATGATTTTTCAAACAACCTTTATAATATTTAATCAAGCTCTCAATGAAAAAGATACAAGTAAGTACCATTCAAGTAAGTAGGTACTGATATACATCTCTCTCTAAATCAAGAGCTACGCTCTTGTCGGTGGAGTAATCGCCACTCTTCTCACTGCTTCGCCAACCCTTTCACCTCCTGATACGCTATGACTTGTATATTTTCCTTTATCTGTGTTAATGTAAATATTCGTCTTTTTTATTTTATTTTATTTATTTATTTAATGTAGGTTAATACATATGGATACATACTTTGTCCCCCAAAACCGAGTAGATGGTTTGACTGGGGGATCTAGTCTCCGTACAATTTTCTTTTTTCGTTCTACATTACTATACTACTTACTACTCAGAACTATAATACGAGTAACAACTACATGATAACAGAATGTAACTATTAAAGTGAGTTTATAAAATATTTTTTAAGTTTCTTCTTAAATACTAATTTGTCCGGTTCTTCCCTAATGTCCTCCGGCAGCCTATTTAAAAGGTAAGGTATTCGTTTTTTTAAAGTTCTGTCACCGTAATAATTGTGTATTCTAGGAACAATATATTTGCCGGAGGTCATCGAGCGGGTGTTATGTTCGTTAGTGACTTTCATCAAGTTAGTCTCTCGATCGCCATGATTATTCAATAACAGTAGGTACTTATGTTTTATTGAAACTGGTAGGACTTTACATATTTTATATAATTTAGTGTAATCATTTTTATATTTTTCTTTAACCTTTTTGTTGACGAGTAGTTTTATAAATCTCATTTGAATTGCTTCTAGTTTATCAATGTATGACTTAAATGTAAGACCATAGCTATCGAGAGCATAACTGACTATTGAATCCACTAGCGACATGTATATACACCTTAGTGTACTGATTGGAACCTTATAACTTAAGTGATAAAATTTACATAATAATATTCTAAGTTTATCACAAATATTTTCTGTGTGATGGAGCCATGAGAATTTACTATCTATCTTCACATCGAGGTAGTTAACAGAGTTAGCCATTTCTATAGGTTTACAGGTACAGTTAAATAATGCATTATGAAGACATGAAAATTCGTGAGTGTACAGTGTTGGGGTTTGCGTGGATAGTTGAGAGTAGGGTGAGTGCACAACTAGTAATTTTGTTTTTTCGGTGTTTAGTACAATCCCATTGTCGTGAGACCATTTTACGACCGAGTCTATGTCTTGTTGAACCAATCTACATATTTCGGTGATGTCGGTGCCGGCTCGCATCACGCATAGATCGTCTGCGTACATGTACGGCGTGCAGTGCTGCAGCACGTTGCATAGGCTGTTAACGTGCATCAGGTAGCTGACAGGACCGCATCCAGATCCCTGAGCCACTCCGCAGTTGACCACCATCTCGTCACTGTATGTATTACTCACCTTCACACGATAGGAACGCGTTGTGAGATAATCACTGAACCACTGATTCAGCGGTTTTCCCACTCCGCACTCCTCTATTGCACTTAAAAGGGTGTTTGTGTCTAAAGTGTCAAATGCTTTTTTGTTATCAAAAAATATTAAAATTACTATTTTCTTCTCTTCCAAGTGGTTGTTAATATCGTCAGTCAATTTCGACAATAACGAATTAGTACTTTTACCTTTTATGAAACCATGTTGGCTACTATGTAATATTTTATTTTTCACCAGGTACTCATTTAATTGATTAACTAAACATTTCTCCATTATTTTATCAACACTTGATAAAATGGCTATTGGTCTATAATTAGAAACATTTTTACGATCACCTTTTTTATAAATAGGGCGAACTATTGATTTTTTTTATTGGTTAGGAAATTTACCGTGTGATACAGACAAGTTAATTAGCTTAGTTAATACAGGACTCACTTCATTGACTATCAGCTTTAAGTCGGACATGCGAATGAGATCACTCCCGGGTGACTTATTGCGATCCATTTTTTTAATTATGTTTTTTATTTCACTGCAAGTAACCGGCCGCCATCTCATGCACATATCCGGTGGTTTTACATATGAATTTCTGTCCAGAAATTTTTCGCCACATACATGTTTTATGTCGTTTACTTCTTTTGAAAAAGTATTCGCAAAGCGGTCGCAAATGTTTTTGATATTTTGTTGTCTTCCCATATTTGACAGTATAACGGTATCTAAAGATTGTTTTGTATTACCCAACATATTATTTATTTGATCCCAAATCTTTTTTATATCATTTTTACATTCTAATATACGTTCTATGTCATATTTATTTCTATTTTTATTAATGGCTTTTTGACACTTATTTCTATATTTGGTATAATTAAGACGTTTTAGCATATTCTTTGGCTCCTCACTCCATACATCAAACAACCTGTCTCTTTCTTTTATCATTACCTTAAGGTTACTGTTAATCCATACCTTATTTCTATTACTATGTACCACTTTTCTATTCTTATAACATTCACTATATATTGAAAAAAATCGCTGGCTCAAAGTGTTATACAACTCAATAGGGCATTCTAACTGTGTCAAATCGTCAAAACTAACCTGTAATAATTTTTCTTGGACCATTTTATTATTTAAAGTTTGTTTGTTGTTTACTTCGAGCGGAGCGCATGCACCGCTCGGTTCACGTAGTATTGACCACATTGTGCGTTTCCATTGCACTGCAGCTGCTGTTATGTAATGATCGGACATTTTGTGTTTAATTACAGCGGAGTCTATAGTCGCATCACTTGTTCTTACATAAATATGATCTAAGCAGGACTGCGATATTTCCCCCATAACAATTTCTTTCCGAGTGACATCCTTGATGCACTGAATAAACCCGTACTCTGACAACATATTTTGGTACGCAATTACATGTTTATCCGATTCTTTTAATAAATTAATGTTTATGTCGCCACACATGATAGCTTTTGATTCTGTAGGTAATGTGTTCAGTAAATTACGAAATTCTACCAGAAATTGATTAATCCTGTCCTGTTTGTTAATTTTTGGAGGTCTATAAACTGCTAATATATTAATTAATTCGCTGTTAAATTGAAGTGCAATGGAAACACACTCAGCCGTCTGCATTCCTGTTACTGTAGTCGATTCGCACACGCGCGCACTGAGCTCTGCACGCGTATACACCAAAACACCTCCGCCGCTGCGGCTTGTTCTTGTATATACGTTCAGATTATACCCACTTATTTGGAATAGTGATAGTAATGAGTGTTTGATGTTAGGTTCAGTTATGACAATCACATCTAGACGTTTTATACTACTGTTTACAATTAGTAATAACTCACTAAAGTGTTTTTTTAAAGATCTTATGTTGATGTGTAGTATACATAATGTTAATTTGTCTTCTAATGAGTTCATCCAAATATTTGTGTCAGTTACACAGCTATATTTAACTAGGTTTTCATATATATCGTCAATACTATTAAAGTCTGCGAATTCTAGTGATAACAAATAGACATGTATGCGCGTGTTTGTGAATGACACAATAACAAGTAAATAAGGAGGCAAGTTATTTTGTTAAGAGTTTAGGTACTTTTTGAGATCTTATTGTATAGTTCATTAAGTTCACTTTCGCTGCGTATCCATACAGCTTGCTCACCTTCCCTTTTCTTTACCAGAACTTTACCATTTGTTACCCATATAAATTCACACATTCCTCGTAGTTTCTTCTTTGCATTCCATATCAGGTTTTTAGTAGTCTTCGACAAATCTTCGTTGATGTAAATTTTATTGGTCATCTGTCCCCCTGTAAGAATGTTACTATTAAGGTTTGTAAGTGAACGACGTTTGGATAGCCAGTTGTTTCGAGCTTCAATTCCCGTTGTTTTGAAACCGACTACAATCGAAGGTGGCTTTGCTCCCTGTTGAGGTCGTCTGCTACGCCTTACCCACTCAATTTCACTATTGTTAGCTCCTATTTTGTCACCAAGTTTCACCACTAGTTCTTTGACGATTTCGCCCGGTATATATTCAACTCCTTCGATCTCCAAGTTTTGCTTGCGGGTAGACTGGTCAAATTCATGTATTGTTTGCTCTAGCGCTAGATTGCACTTTTCCAAGTATACACACTTATTTGATATGTTTACCACCGTCTTTTCCAGTTTAGTGATTTTTTCTTTAGCTCGTTCCTGTTCATTTACCAGTACGTCGTACTTATCGGATAACATACTTATACTTTGTTGGATGGTGTCAAGATGCATCCGGATGCCGGGTATCGCACTGACCTTCATCTGTATATCTTTTAGGATTTTTTGTAGTTCTTGATCTTCCTCATCAAGATCTTCCACTTCCGATCCCTCTTCCTCACAGTTGTTGCAAAAAGTTCTATTGATACCGGCCTTCATATCCGCTGCCAGTCCTCTCACACAGCTCCTGTGAAAAGTGCCCCGACACTGGCCTTGACACATAAAATGTGACCCTTTTTTCGAAAGCGTCTTTTTACACTTTTGACATTCCATAATGACCGTTATTAAACAATGCGATATTATTTAGCGATTGCGTAGGTGCGCATGCGCATAGATCGGCGGTACCTCTTCCTCTCTTTCCTTCTAGCCTCCCCTCTATGATGTTTTTTTAAGATCAAGTCATGTCTTATTAGGTGGCCAATCATCTTTACTTTTCGGTTCTCGATTATCTATACATATAATAAATCTGTAAACGATCGATGTCTGTACATGGAAAGGAAATGAAAAAAATTGTTATAGGGGGACTTTATAAACGTAATAGAAGCCAAATCAACGTTTTTTGGAATTTTTGTCTGTTTGTCTGTTTATCTGTTTATCTGTTTATCTGTTTCTCTGTTTGTCTGTGAGTTTGTGCACGCTAATCTGAGAATCGGCTGAACGGATTTGGTTGCGGTTTTCACTAATATATTGTGGCAGGCTTCACTTAACATTTAGTTTTTGTTTTATTGAAATCGGTTCATAAATAAAAAAGTTATGTCAATAATAGCATATCACGGCTAACAATTTGTGATTGTGTGAATAGATCGAACCATTATAGAAGCAACAATGCTTACAAGAAGATATTATTTCGGTCATAGGAATCTGAAGAACTTCGAGAGGCCAGAGTTCTACATCTCAGCCAAGGTCAGGTTACTGCAGAATCTTTGGCACACCAGGTGTCTCGACAGAATTCATATTGTTCTCGAACGATTTTCTCTCGAATCCAATAAATTAGTAAGCAGCTGGTTCGGTAAAAATACTCCTGGCTTTCATAATTATTATATCATCACGCTATTATAATAAGGAATGGGGCAGAATGTTTTTATGACATAATATGTAAACGTCTATTTCACACTATGATTTCATGGTAACTGTGGCTCAATGCTTCTGCGGTGGACTTATAACTTAGCTGAGTCGCGTTCAAATCCATCTAAAATGTAATTTTTCTTTTGTATGGTTTTTTATTTACTTTTGTTGATTTTTTTTATTTTATTGTGTATTTATTGTATTTTATTGTATTTATAGTTTTATTTGAAGTAAAATATAAATTCTATGCTTAGTATTCTATAGGTAATACATAAAATTAGGCTGTGTGACAGTAATAGTAGAACTTATTATATAATACTAGCTGTCCCGGCGAACTTCGTACCGCCAATTTTTCCCTGCACCCGTGGCGTCAGATCCCGTTCCCGCTGCACCATTTAGGGGGATGAAAAATAGATGTTGGCCGATTCTCATAGATACCGGATAAGCACAAAAAATTTCATCAAAATCTGTCAATCCGTTTCGGAGGAGTATGGCAACGAAAACTGTGACACGAGAATTTTATATATTAGATTCTTAGCTCTATACAAAATTCTTCAATTCGGAGAATGAAAATGTGGTCCCCACCCGCCTGAGAAGTCATAAAACTGAAACTGGTATCCCCCATCGATACCGATGCCACCACATCGGGGCAAGCGCAATATTGGAATCAAACCGATTAAAATTTAACAGAGGAATGGAGCATTGTGGGTATTCTGGGGTTAGGTACTCCAGTATACCTGCCTTGGTTACCTATCATAAATAGGCGGTCTCAACGTGAAGAGCAGGGATTGCTTCGGCTAGCCTAAGCTATCACCATCAAAGCCGCGCTCATGGAGGAAGTAAATCGTAGCATCTTCTAAGAAGCACATTAAGTATTCTGGGAGATAGTTGTCCCTATCGTATTACCGTCTCTACCATGGTGAATGTTCTGATGAGCTATTGCAATTAGTTCCACCCTCTCCTTTCCTACACAGGACAACGCATGCAAGGCTCAGATGTCATCCACATACGGATCAGAATATTCCATCAAGAACCAAGCTGTTTGGTGACCCATTCCTATGTCGCCCCATTAAGACCTGAAATCCCTGCCAGCTCACGGATAAAATGAGGCTATATGACACCATCCCAGTCAATGCTGTATTTGCTCTCTTGCCCACTGCGCCCCTCTTCTCTACCTGTGTGTAAAGCAATGAACAACGATGTGACTGTGGTCGATGGAATTTATCATAAAACTGGAACTACCCACCATTGGCTCGGCAAAAAAGAGAACGACTGCTCACTGCTCAGGGCGTGCAAGGCACCGGGTTTTCTTGAAACTATTTTGTATGATACTTGATGTACTTATTTTAATTTGTTCAGTTCGTAAGTGGTGGCAGCATGTTTTAAGAATTTGGGAGGAAGGAAGAATATTCAAACCATTAAAAATGGTGAACATTACCAAGTCCACATATAACAATGGTCATCACATACTTGATAATGATTTCGTCAGCAAAATGTTGAATTTTTCAAAATCCTTCCGCAATATTTGCCAAGCCCATAGAAGAAGTCTGTCAATTTTCGTAGTTTTCAGTAGTTGAGCCCTGTATTTATAAGTCAGTCACTCAAAAGACTGTCTTCATAATATTTAATTTAAAAATACAAGGTGAATGATGTCAAGCGAGTTTTCGAAATGATTTGAATACAGTTTGTTTCTTTTTTTAAATAAACAAATGTTTCCTTTGCGTAAAATTCACTATCTCCAGTACTTCCGTTCCAGTTGGGATGAAAATCTTCCACCATGTTTAATAATGAGTTTGAGCTATTCCGAACTAAACGCGGACGAAGTCGCGGGTAACAGCTAGTTCTCAATAAAGATGGTCCCTCTTGCACCCTATTTAGTACTCTTTCGTTCGTCATCGTGTCTGTCCAGCTTATCCCCTCCTTCTTTTTCCAGTACCAGATGTCGAACGCTTCCAGCCTGTCCCTGTCCCCCTTACCTCCATATCGTAGATTTCTGTTGTCCCAATACTTCTTGCAAACATATAAAATCTTTGCTCCTATGTAATCATAGGGAAGATAGATAAGATAGTAATTTCATTGTCCTGATTGCCCTCCTGAATTATGGGGAGACGCGTGATACCGAATCATCGGCCATAATTCCAATCTAGAGTTATAACGGAATTTTCAAAACTCAATTACACTTTTCCCAAGTTTAGGATCGAACGGAATTCTTGGAAGCCTCGTAACGAATGAACCACGATGTAATAAAACTACTTGAACAAGAATTGGTAATTTATTTTTATATTAAAACAACTAGCTTCCGCCCGCAGCTTCGCCCGTGTAGAGTTCGGTAACCGTGATCCTTTTTTCGCCTAGCTTATTTAGCATAATGTAGTCCAAAAAATACAAGTAAAAAATGTAATAGCTGGGTATAGTGTGTCGCGGACTTTTTTGTAGACATTTATAAGATCTACAAGTAATTAGAACACTTTATAGATCTTTCATTTTTATCTATATTTTATAGTTTAGGCAGCGTACGCAAAATAAGTAACTTTTCTGGTTGATTTTTTACACCTTGTGTCCGAAAAACCAGAATATCTTACGGAACCCTATTTTTTTCCAAAATAAATTATAGCCTATGTTACTCGTGGATAATGTAGCTTTCAAATGGCGAAAGAATTTTTAAAATCGGTCCAGTAGTTTTTGAGCCTATTCCTCACAAACAAACATACAAAAAAAAATTTCCTCTTTATAATATTAGTGTAGATAGTGTATATTAATGCCGCGTGATTTCGGGCAGAGTAGAATTTAGGCAACCCCATCTCTTCCCATGCGGTGTCGTACAAGGTGATTAAGGGATAGGTATCAAACTGATATATACAGCCCAGACTTCAGCCTCATATGCATGGCTCCAGTCAACAATAGTGCCAGGAACACGGCAATAGGCTCACCCCCTATTACGTGGGACCGAATACATTGTTGGGTGTTTATTCATCTTTGCCTAACCCTCCAGGGATAAAGGTGTGATTATATGTATGTCTGTATGTAATGATGTTAT
Source organism: Eilema sororculum (assembly GCA_914829495.1). Classification (NCBI taxonomy): domain Eukaryota; kingdom Metazoa; phylum Arthropoda; class Insecta; order Lepidoptera; family Erebidae; genus Eilema; species Eilema sororculum. The sequence goes on along the minus strand of OU618553.1, from coordinate 7,761,365 downwards.
ATTTTACTTTTTACTTAATGTCCTGTTCACATTATACTCGTAATAGCAGCATTGTGAACCTTCATTGGACTGTGTCCATTCTAGTGAGTAACCCAGTCCAGTCATTGGATTGCCAGTTAGTTCATGCGCGTTTAAAAGACTGAAATAATGTGAACCCTATAGTCCAGCACTGGACTGGATAGATTCGCTGGATTACTGGACTGAAATAATGTAGACCGGGCATAATATTTTAATGCGTATGTACGATTGTGCGTATGTGTGAATGTTTGTTAGTCTTTTACGGAAAATCTGATGGTACCTGGCTGAAATTTGATTCAGGAATAGTTTATAGTTCTGGCAGACAGAAACGTGATTCTATAAGGAAATTAGAATGCACAAATAATACTGATGTGAGCTAAGAAATCACGTCCTCTGCCATAACACAAAATATTCAAGTCAGCGAGAAGATAGGACGTGACCACAACACAAGCATCGCTCCCCCTCCACCAATGGTGGGTAAATCAGTATATAAGCCTGTTATGTAGTTTGTATATAAGACATTGCATTATTAAATCACTGAGTCGTAATAAATATACTACAACCAGACTGTGGTAGCTCTCTACACTCCCGCAATAAATGATTACCCCGACGTGATCTCGCTTTAGCAACGGACTGGCATCTTGCCTGCCGGTCTCGAGCAATCACCGTGGAACTAGGCACTGGGAAATTCACCCACCACAAGGGCTGGTGGGTAAATTTCCCAGTGCCTAGTCTAAAATAAGACATAATATGATACTTTTATTCTTGTGTTCCTATTGGTTGCGGTGCACAAAATATGAATATCCCAATAAGATATGGTCCCAGCGGAACTATTGTCGACTGATAAGTTTGGTTCCCGAATATCTGGATTGGGCCCCATTATTCTCATTAATCATTACTTTTGCACAAAATTTATTACAAATCATTCACTGTTTCGTCTATTCGCTTGCTCTTATTCTTGCCTAACAGAATAATACACGAGGGTTACTTTAGCCTAGAACCTTCCTTTAGTTTAATAGATACGTAACTTGTTACGTGGTTGAATGTATAATTTCTTTGTTTACGGCCGCCATTCAAGGAAATGTCAGACCCAGTGAAGTGATTACATCCAAACGAGAGCGTTCAAGGTTACAGTAATCTTACATTAGGTAATGGTTTTGATGAGTGATATTAAAAAATAGCCGCCCCTTTCACTTTGACTGTGATTTTGAAAGCTTTCTTGGAAATTTACAACATTAAAGTAAATACCACTATTTTTAACGCTATCTAGACCCATGGTAAGCTTAAATATTTAAATATAAATATTTTCCAACATTCTACACAACGCTATCTAGACCCATGGTAAGCATAGCTTAACTAGCTTGTGTTATGGAATTTAGAATGCGGATAAACATACTTAAATACATTTTTTTTTGTAAATACATACATATTATACTTAAGTAGCTTGTGTTACGGAATCTAGAATGCGGATAAACATACTTAGATACTTTTTTTGTAAATATATACATATAATACATAGAGACACCCAGACCAATGCAAATAGCCACATTCATGTATACAAATATTTGCACTGAGCGGGGATGGAACCCGCGCCTCCTGCGTAGAAGTCGCGTTCACTACCGCCACTCCACTGAGGCTGTCTATTTGACTTGTACGAGTTAAAATTCTAATAATAGAAATTGCTACTATTTATCCGACCGCGTTTTATCTCCATAACAACTGTAAAATCCCGTTGGTTATAATATTACATTATTCTAAAATATTCGAAATTTTTAAAAGCACAGTACACGTTCTCTAAAACACATCTCCTTCTATCTATCTTCATCTAATCAAGAGTTCAACCAACTCGTTACTTAGGAGTAACTAACTTGTGGTTGTCTTTTCATGATACACTTTATCCAACAACTTACCGGCAACTTTGGAGTGGTACGCGACGCCCACACCGCACACTCCGTTGTCCCTAGCCGCGGCCACTTCTCCCGCGCACCGGGTCCCGTGGCTGCGAAAGGTAATATACTTTAGTGTACACAATACCTATATAATATCCTACCTTTGTCGCATTTAATTACACAGATAAGTTGGAAAGAAAATGCAAACATTTGGAAAAATAGATAATAGTTATTTAATCACGTCAGAACGACTGAACGAATATGAATCAAAATTGGCACAGAGATAGATTAATAGTTTTGAATATTACAAAAGCTTTTATTAGTAGACCTCGAGCAAGAACGGTATCTTAGCCTGGAGGAGGCACGGGCAAATTATTGCTGCGGAATCAAATTGCTTTTATTAATTGAAGGAATTTTTACAGCATTAAGTATGCTAACTATACAAATCGAATTCCGAGTTCGTAAGAAAATCGGTAGATTACGCCACGTCGCCTTAAAGACGTATAAGATGGGAAATTTGAATCATATCGGGCGTTTCTCGGTAGCCGAATTGGTCAGGCATTCCCCCTGTAAGGGAAAGACTGTGGGTTCGAGTCCCGCCCGAGAAGATTCTTTTTTTCCTATGCTTTTATTAATTTTTTTGTTTGTACATAATCATGCTAAAACGGCTGAAGGATTTTATTGGCACATAGGTAGAGTACGATTTCGAATAGGACATAATAATATAGTATTTATCTTGGGAATAGGTTTCTGTGGATACTGCAAAATGGCAAACTGCATGATGCCTATTTAAAAAAAAATCATAACGAAAATAATATAAGAAGCAATTGTCTTATAAATTAATGCCTATAAATATGTAACCCACGTGTTTCCATCTCGTATAAATGTTAATTCACTACATGAAATAAATATTTATTCATAAGAAAAAGCTTCCATCATTTACATGGAAAGAGTTATCTATGGTAAATTATTTTCTTTAGAAGTCATGTTTTTGTGTAAACGCGAACTAGCTAGTCATTAATAAATTAAGTGTTCAGGTTGTATAATACATTTGTTAAAACACTTACGCATGTTTACAGTAAGTAATAGTTACAAAAAATTATAAAAGCAGACTGTGATACTTCTTACGGACATGAATGAAAACATTTTTTTAAGGCAAATTTTCTAATAGATCCTACAGATGTTTTATATTATCTCGTGACACTTGCACAATACCTAAAGCGTATTTTAAATCAAATCAAATGAAATCAAATAATTTATTTGTATAATACAGATTACAGAGAGCTTGTAGAAGATACATTTTCATTAAATGTTAAGTTCAGCTGTATTACAACCTTTTCGAGGTGTGCAAATGTTTAGGTATCTATACTCGTACATGCAACATTACAACTTTGATTAGAGAGCATACATAATATTTTAATTGCAGAGTTAATGTCAGTAATTTAATAATGTCAAAAGTAAATAAAGAAAATGTAATGTAAATGTTAGATCTGTTTAAATAATTATCACAATTAGTATATTGCCAGAGGCTCATGTCAAATAATTTATAAAATATGATATAACATAACATAACATAAACTCACGCCTGTATTCCCCGAAGGGGTAGGCAGAGGTGCTAGCACCCACATTTTGCCAGTTTATGTTTAGGTCCCAATGTAATAGGTGGCGAGCCTATTGCCATTAACCGGGCACTTATAAACCTGCGATAAATACACACATAACTTCGAAAAGCATCGAAAAGTCATTGGTGTGTACCATGGTAAACCTGGGATCGAACCCGAGACCTCGTCTCAGCAGTCCATTACCAAAATATAATAATTTGAACGAATAAACTACAATTTGTCATGGAGGAAATATTTTACGTCATAATAACACTTTTTCTTTGAAGAATGTTATTAGAATCATGTATAAAGTCAAACTATTAAAAGATTGTTTAAATTCGTAGCTTTTAGGGCCATATGAGTCACGGATCGTCTGAGTTCAGGAATTTTAATAGAGACGTTACAAAACGGCCGATCGACACATTTGAAGGGCCACGGAGCGTATGTGCTCAGGAATTTCCTCAGGGGACCTCATAATAAGACCTATCACTGAGAGTATATTGGAATTACTACAAAAGGATAAACATAATATAATGTAAAACTTCCTATCATTTACTTTAATTTAGTACCCAATATTATATTATATCAAATGAAATACGGTCCTGCGACTGCTACGTACGGGGGGGGGGGGGGGGGGGTTGTTCTTGCTCAGTACAAATATTTGTATGCATGAATATCTATATTTGCTTTGGTCTGGGTGTTTCTAGGTATAATATGGGTGTTTCAGAAATAAGTATCTAAATAAGTTTATTCTCATTATGGCTAAGTTAAAACAAGCTAGCTACTGTTGTGTAAAAAACTGTAGAATATTCCTAAAAACAATAGACTATTTTAATTGCAGGTAAAATAGTAGAGACGTCTTCTAATCCTTACCAAACTCAGTCAATTTAAAAAGGTTTCAGTAAGTAAACTAAGCTCCTTTAAAACAACTTCAAAAGTGCTAAACCCTCAAATTTCGGGACAAGTTTAATTTTCATTGAAAGTTGTGTTAAGTTGAAAACTCCTCCGCAGAAATTCTGGCGACGCACACTACACAAATTTAATTGGAATAGCAACAGATGGTCTTGCGAGTGTTTTAACTTTTTTTCTGAAACTGTGTATATACTCTATAATAAAAATAGTGGATGGGGGTGGATTTGAGTGTAAAGTGTAATTAATTATTTTTCTCACATTCTGGTAACATCGCCGATAGGTAACACTTAACTCGTTGGGTGTTTTCCTATCCAGTAACAAACGAGTAACACTCTTACTGGTTGGGATAAAAATTCCCACTGGTTTTTGTGGATGATATACCTTAAAGCACGTTTTTAAGTTTGAAAAGTAAATAATAAGTTTTTAATGTAAGTACGATTTACTTTATGACAGGGTAAATATACTTAGCTCTTTCATATCTATCAATCCCTTCTTCCAGAATTTTATGTCTTCGTAGGTCCTTTTTTAAAAATCATTTATTTCCTCAATAATAATTACATAGCTTCTTAAATTTACCTTCTTGCCAAACTATTGCGTTTGATGGCGAGATGCGCTCTGTTTTACAACAAGGTTACTTTACTTACCTACACACTTTAATATTAGGTAAGCCTGCCAATATGTTTACATTCATGTTTTGTGAATTTCAATAGATAAGGATATGACATGACACAGACAGTTGACACGATTGTTTATTCACTAATTATGTAATAACTACTGAACAACTAGTTAAGGTCTCAATTATCTTACTTAGGCGGGTTTAAATTGTCTTAGTAAAGTTAGTTCTCATCTCGAGTCTTATCTTTTCCAACAATTTTACAAGAATAATACAGCATTTATGGTAAATTCTTCATTATTCATGAAATCGAATAGAACTTGACAGCATGAGCACTGAAAATACAAACTGAAAACAGTTTCCAAATTCACAGTAGAATTCATTTTGCGATTGTTGAATTTGGTTTTAATTCAGTGTTTCAAAGTTACCCCTTTCAAATTGTTTGGTTCTCGTGACTTTCGCGAGTGGTTTCATTTCATTGTGAAAACACAGACGTATAACAAACTTTTATCATTAAGTTCGCGTTAAGAAAATAAGCTTCAGAACTGGTTACTTTTGTGGATTTCTGTATATAAAGTGTAAATTAAGTATTTATATGCTTCTAAAGGCGACCGACCTCTCTTTAGATTATTACAGCATTTGTATTAGAAAAAAACAACTTTAAAAATGTAAATATAATAACTTCATATAAAATTGGCGACAAGTTCGTTGTTTCGTCCTATAAAGATTCGGCCCAATAGGACGAATCACAGAAATTAAAAATTATACTTATTTGTTACAATTTGTTTTTTTTAACCCCCGACGCATTAACGTACATCGTGTCCCCCAAAAAGTTGAAAACACATTGTGTTAGCCTTTTAACTTTGATATACCTAGTAATATTTTGATTCAATCGTTGCCATGTCGGGGACCTTGGATCGTTCAGATAAAATGATGGAGGGCTTTACCAGTTAAGGCCCCCGACATGGCAACGCTTGAATCAAAATATTACTAGGTATATCAAAGCTAAAGGACAAACACAATTTGTTCTTAACTTTCTGGGGGAGTTTTTTTGTGACGGGGGTTTTTTAAATTTTTAACTTAATTACCTATTTTGCTCATGCTCTAGTCTAGTTTAAAAATGTAAATATACAAGCATTTTACACTAATTAACGACTAGAGTTGTACAAATAAACTGTGTAGTATCTAGTGTATAAGTAGAATTGCAAACATCGCAACTCGGTTTGTAACTCTTTTCTTTTTTTCGTGCGGATATCCCCACGGTACCTCCCCCGCCGGAGCTGGAAGGGGAGGTTATGTCGGACTTAAACCGACTAAAACCACACGCCGACTGAGGGTCGTGGTGTTAGGTCGGAGGTGAGGTTGTCTTCGACTTCGACATATCCCTCGCACCCCGGCTGACGGCTGACCCAGGGCCATCCTTTACGGTCTGGCCCTCCTCGGGGGGTTTGTAACCCAAAGTGAAACAAAAACCCAAGTTTGTAAAACGTAAAATATGAATGGTTTATGATTGGTATGATAATCTCATACTTTAATATACATGTTTAGCTAAGCAACCGCTATAAAAACTTCTTTCAACTGGCGGCAACATATATTTTGTGGAAGAAAGCTGTTGTATATTTAAGTAATTAACATAACTCAGCCTCTGTGGTGGGGCGGTAGTGAATGCGGCCACTTGCGGGTTCGATCCCCGTTCAGCGCAAATATTTGTATGCATGAATATGGCTATTTGCATTGGTCTGGGTGTTTCTATGTATAATAATGTATGTGTTTACATAAAAAACTAAATTGGTTTATCCGCATTCTAGTTAAGCTTACCATGGCTCTAGATAGCGTTGGGTAGAATGTTGTGGAATATTTATTTATTTATAAATAAATATAATCTATTTATGTTTTATCACTCCCATTCCTCCGTTTTACTTTTTCTATTTTTTTTTCAGTAGGTACAATTTCTTTCCTAACAAATTTCCTTCAATAAATTAAAATTTAACACATTTTTGTGACGTTATTATTTTTTGTTATCGCTATAGTATATCAAGTTCGTACCTATTAAACCAGTCGTCTGTATATCTCGGGTACGGGAACGGGTCATTGCTGCTGAAGTCATATGAAGCCTCTGCGTTCTAGAACAAATATTGATAATTAAATATTGTACATAAAAAGGAATCTTGAAATCCGTCTATAATTGACGGAAATATTGGTTAACGTACATACAAAAATACATACAGACTAATTGAGAACCTATTTTGAAGTAGGTTAAAAAATGAATTTAGCCGAAACACCTCATCATACGTTCATATTAATGTACTATTATTTTTTTATTCTTTTGTATTTTTACGTAATTGTATAAATGTTAAATTTCAGTGTACTACGAGTAGTTTGCCGAAATTAATGTTTATAATTTATTAGTTACATAACTCCTACATTTTTCAATGTTTTAATGTTTAAACTTTAAAATACTATCACTTCGTTAACCTTTGTCCAATCTGTTTGCTATTATTATAATATATAGTAGTATAACCATTAAGAGACAAAAGATTTAGTTTATCGCAGTCCAGTGCTGGACATAGGCCTCTCCTAAAGTTGGGAGTTAATCAATATTTAAGAGACGTAATCCAATATAATTATGTTCAAAAGCGTTTTATAACAAATTATTATAATTTATCTATTGTATGCTTTAATTGAAATCATTGACTTTATTAATACCAAATAAGAAATACTTACATTGGGAAAATGAAATGCTCAAGTGGGACTTGAATCCACGCCCTTTCCCTTACTGATAAAGAGAAGGGAAATTTCTAGTGATTCAGGTGTGGCTCCATAGCTCAGTTGGAAGAACATTCCTCCTATAAGGGAAAGGTCGTGGGTTCAAGTTCCACTTGAGCATTTCATTTTCCCGATGTATTTGGAATTTTAAAGTTAGCATAATATATGCTATAAAAAAATCATTCAAATACTGAAACCACTAAAAATATTCTACCACTATTCGCATGCGTCTATGCATAAACATAATACGAGTATAATATTATCACATGCGTTCGCATCAATAAGTATTCTTTCAAACGCAATGACGTCTATAAAATTTAAATCGTTTAGTCCACTCTCGACCCCTCGACCCCCAATAAATAATGTGTCCACTTGGACCCCTAACCATAGTTTACACTCGGCCCCTGGGGGTCGAGAATCGTTAGTGCTAAACTTAGCATTTTTTTTGTCAATAAAGCATGATTTGAATATAGGCGTAAGCATAAAAGGCGTAAGTATTCGATTTGTAAGCATCAAATATCTATTTTCAGATACTGACTGATGTGATTTCATCTTTAAAAATAAAATCCACGTGTTGGATATCGAAAATAAACGTAAATTGAGCCTAATATATGAAATAGAAGAAAATCATACCATAATGTTAACGAGAATCAACCCGATCATGGTATAGGTACATACGTACCTTTTATTATTATTAAAGGTGTGGGTAGTATTGAAAAAGCTTCTCATCCGTTAAATTTATTACTTAGGGAAGATGGGTCTGGTTTTCAATTTTGAAAGAATATTCGAATTGTTTGTAGTCTTTTAGATTAAAGGTAATTTTGATGTTAAGATAATAAATAGCATTTCATTTAACTAAGCTTTTTTTATCGTGCGAAAAGTCCCCACGGATACTACCCCCCGGAGCCGGTGGAGGTGGTTATGTCGGACTCGTACCAACTAAAACGCACGCCGTCTTTGGGTCTTTGGTTGCTGGAGGTGAGAATGCAGGAAACATATCTCTCGCACCCCGGCAGACAATCATCTATGCTTGCATTTTGTAGCTTGGGATCAGTTCTCTTAGAGCTTATTTTGATTTTTACGGGGTTTTCCAACCCTCCTAACAACAGCCTACACCTTTTTTTTTTTTCGTGCGGAAATCCCCTTCCGGAGGCGGAAGGGGAGGTTATGTCGGACTCGAACCGACTAAAACCGCACGCCGACTGTGGGTCGTGGTGCTAGGCCGGAGGTGAGGTTGTCATCGACATATCCCTCGCACCCCGGCTGACCCAGGGCCATCCCTTACGGTCTAGCCCTCCTCGGGAGGGGGGACAACGGTGTCCCCGACTCGACCCCGGAATGGGGGGGCGCGCTTCTCAGCGCGCCGTCGCCGTGGCCTGCTTCTGCTGGGGTGACAGGCAGCTTCACCCGTCACCCCCAGGCCCGCGCTCATGGGGGACGGTGATCAGTCAGTGCCCTAACAACAGCCTACACCAGAATTATAAGGTACCAGCTTGCTAGTGATTCTGGTTTCCAATTTTGGCGAGTTTTTTTCTGTTTTTTATTAAAAAATACGTAATCCATTGGCATTTACATCGGATCTGAGCGGGTTTTGTGCCTGTTATCATGTATAAGCAAAACTCTTTATCATAAAGGATTAATCTTTATCATATTCTTGTCAATATTTTATACCCAGTGGAAGTGTAGTAGATCGAGGTTTTAGTGGAGTTTAATGAAAAAAGGACTGAAAAGTCCTACGATTACGAAAAGTACGACGATTGCTCACTGAAGAAATGTGTGAGCTCTAACGCTGACGTTATACAGGGTGATTTTATAGGCGTTCCGCATAAAAAGAATATGGGCACAGTTTCGAAAGCAAAATCATCTGGAAGTATTAATTTGGCGAAAAAAAAAAATTATTAAAACCCCCATACATTTTTCCTTTCATCTAACATTAATACTTCTGTGCTGAAACTGTGCCCAAACTCTTTTTATCCGAAACGACAATAAAATCACCCAGTATATTATTAGCTGTTACCCAAGGCCTCGCCCTCGCGCATAGGAACTTATTCCTGGTGTAAAAAGTAGCCCATATATGTTATTCCAGACTGAAACCTATCCCTGTGCCAATTTGAGCCGTTGGAGCGTGTTTGTACTAAACATTTTGGACGTTTAAAACTTTTGAACACCTTTAAAAACTTTCACATTTATTATATACTAGTAACCATCTTAGCGATAGAACGTAACCTCGAAGTTGAAACAAATTGAGTGGCAAATGATTATTATACAAATCCCAGCTTAATTCTAATGAATTGTATACGGACCTTCGTAAGCCTCGTTTCAATCCAAATTAAGATTCATTCACTGAGTAATATAATTGGTCAAATTTAAAAAAAGTTTATTTTTATTACACGCAATAATTTTTATATACTAACTAGCTTTTGCCAGCGGCTTCGGCCGCGTGGTTGTCGGTTATCGCAACCAAACATAGCCTATGTCCTTTCTCATGGTTTAATCTACCCCTATACCAAATTTCATTAAAATCTCTTTAGTGCTTTAGGCGTGAAAGCGTAACATACAGACAGACAGACAGAGTTACTTTCGCATTTATAATATTATTACTAACTTTTGCCCGCGGCTCCGCCCGCGTGGATGTCGGTTATCGCGACCAAACATAGCCTATGTCCTTTCTCACGGTCTAATCTACCCCTATACCAAATTTCATCAAAATCGGTTCAGTGGTTGAGGCGTGAAAGCGTAACATACAGACAGACAGACAGACAGACATTACTTTCGCATTTATAATATTAGTATGGAAGTAAGGATAAGGTGACAAATCACCACAATATCAGTCAGATAGTGAAACATTTCGCAGTCGGAAAACCCATCCAAATGGTTTCCAAACACAAACATTCTAATTTCTATTTAACAACAAAAATACCTAAACAAATCTACATCTACGCCTACAAGTCTAACTGCCATGTTCAAATTTGCATTAAAACTGATACTTTACGAGTAGGTATACCTACTTATACTCGTAGCAAGTTCAAAGATTCCGTGACAAGGTAAAAATTGTTGTTGAAAAAAAGATTGTTTTATCGCAAATCAAAAGTATTTAGCAAGATTTGACATTATTGAACTTTAGTAACAATATATATCAATGTTATTTATGGGCCAGCGACCTCTTTCACTTCATAAAATTGTTGTTACTAGACCTATCTAAGTTTGATAATGTTATCGCGTGAAGTCCCGAACTATTATAAAAAATTAAGATCTAACTTTTATTATAACCACAATGTTATATGTATTTTCTTTGTACCATATAATATAACCGTGGTTAAAGTTTTTAATTCCGTAAGGGCCGAGGCGCCAAACCATCACTTTGTAAAAACTTCTAACGCGATAACAGCCATAAAACAAAATTTGAGTCGAGGGTTTTTGTTGGGTATTTTCTTAAACTCAAGGGTACGTATCAGTTGAAGAGTATATAATTTAGTGCTTTTAAACGAGCACTTCTTGTTTGTATAGGGAGAGTTTTGTTTTTTCCTTGTCTTGGTGGAGCAGAGTTTGCGAATGCTTTATGTGAGATTTTGATCAATTCTCGGGTTGTACTAAGAAGTTCTGAAACAACATCTGCTAAGATTACGACGTTGAATCCAGTCTTAAAAATGGTTCCTGGTTAAGGGATAAATATGCTTCTCTTATTATTCACGCTTACAAATAATACACACTACTATATTGCACACTACCTGGAGGGAAAGTACACTTGAAACTTTAAGAGTAGATACTCTCTCTTCAAATTTTACCCAAAGGTTACTTGATACATTCCACCCTGTATATAAAGACCTCAAACCAATGCCAACAAATGTATCTATTCTTACATCATGTTTGAACGAAATATTACCTCTGATGCAGAACTCCAACTCTCGAACATAATAGAGTATACAGTCGCACAGAATCTACTTAATAAAAGATAATACGACAGTAGACTTAATAAATCAGGTATCAGTTACGGCTGATATTGAAAAGAACAATATGTAGGGATTGAAGGGGTGGGAACCCTAAGGCTGTGTGTATATACTATATATTCCGTACTCAACAAGGATTACAAATAAGTATCAAGATACATGCCCTTAAGATATGAATATTAATGATTTATTATTTGTTCCTATTTGACGCAGTGCCGTACCTGTTCATACTATTAAGATGAAACATGATTAACATGTTATTTGCACATACGCAATGGTTAAAATCATCAAATTTCACCAAGAGCCACTCAGCTTTATTAGGATCACTTCAAATTTCCCTTCGCTTTATCTTTATCTTAGACTTAGACGAGCATTCCCCCTGTAAGGTCGTGGGTTGTAGTCCCGCTTGAGCATTTCATTTTTCCCGATGTATTCGAATTTTAAAGTTAGCATAATAAATGCTAAAAAAATCATTAAAATAAAGATACAATAGTTTATGCAATGTATTATATAGCGTGAAGTAACTTTTTTTATATCCTTCCGAATCACTAAAAATACAAAAAATAAACCATAAAAGGCCACGTTGAGTTGAACTTCTAAGTACCCATCTAGTGTTGTATTCTACAAATATTACAGTAATAGACCGGCTACCTTCAAAGAGGTTGTCTCCTCCTAATATTGTTCATATCAATAGTAATATCTCCGATACTTGATACTAATTGGATATCAATTTCCCATTATAGTTGCTATGGGTTACGCGAGCTCTAATAATATTATATTTTATTAAGTATGATTACAGCAAATTGACGTCATAATACGTAATTAACTCAAGATACCTACTCTGAACGTAGAGATTGGGTTAGTCTGCTACAATATAACAAACTAGCTTTTGCCCGCGGCTCCGCCCGCGTGGATGTCAGTTATCGCGACCAAACATAGCCTATGTCCTTTCTCAAGGTCTAACCTATCCCTATACCAAATTTCATCAAAATCGGTTCAGTGGTTTAGGCGTGAAAGCGTAACATACAGACAGACAGACAGAGTTACTTTCGCATTTATAATATTAGTATGGATAGTATGGATAAAATTTAGGAAAAATTACTATCCATGTAATCCAAACTCCGCATGGCTACAAATATGCGTAAACAGCGTTGACAGCCTCCGTGGCGTGGCGGTAGTGTAAGCGACTGCCACGCAGGAGGTGCGGGTTCGTTTCCCGCTCAGTGCAAATATTTGTATATGCATGAATATGGCTATTTGCATTGGTCTGGGTGTTCCTATATATAATATGTATGTATTTACAAAAAAAAAAGTATATAAGTATGTTTATCCGCATTCTAGATTCCATAACACAAGCTATAAAAGCTTACCATGGGTCTAGATAGCGTTGTGTAGAATGTTGTGGAATATTTATTTTAAAAAAAAACCTAATTATAAGTATTGCTTGAGCTATATATCTTAGACCTAAACGTGCTCAAAATGTGCTCTAACCGCGCCGTACAAGTTTTATGGATGTATGAGTGAATATAGCACGGGGTGTACTGCGGTGGACGAGCTCAAATTCACCAAGCATAGATTTATACAAAGCAATCCGCGTGTGACAAGGCCTTTATATCTCCCGATTTAGGTCCAAGATATATGGCCCGACCAATATTAGGTATATGTGGGGAATATAAAGGGTTCGAATAAATAGGGAAAAAGAAGAACCATCTCGGGCGGGACTCGAACCCGCAGTCTTTCCCTTACAGGGGGAATGCCTTGACCAATTCGGCTACCGAGACGTCTTATACGTCTTTAAGGCGACGGTGGAGTCACCGATCTACCGATTTTCTTACGAACTACACCGTCGCCTTAAAGACGTATAAAATGGGAAATATGAATCACATCGGGCGTGTCTCGGTAGCTGAATTGGTCAAGGCATTCCCCCTGTAAGGGAAAGACTGCGGGTTCGAGTCCCGCCCGAGATGATTCATCTTTTTCCCTATGTATTCGATTTGTATAGTTAGCATACTTAATGCTGTAAAAATTCATTCAAATATAAAGGGTTTCTAATTCACAATGTAGTAGTATCCGTACCAGTGTTGCCCCTCTTTTCTCTTGTTAGTGTAATATAACTGCATAAAGGGTGTACGAGGTGCACCCAAGATGTATACTCCTGAAACCTCATCTATAGCCCTACCTACTGGTTAACGAATGAGTTTGCCATCTCAGGGTTAAGGGGGTCAAACGACACTTGATCCTCTAATAGTAGGAGCTAGGCCATTTCTGGAGGAGAAAACATAGGATAGAGGATCATGGGATCTAAATGTTTTAGATACATCGGTGTAACCACTGGTATGATTTATGAATGTAGTAAAAGGTCATTTTAAAAGCAAGACATTAAGAAGTTGTTGTATTATTAGCGAGGCGGTTTTTTCTGCTTTTCTTTTCTTCCTTTGCCCTTACTATGACTTTTATAACCCTTCTAAGTTTGCTAACACATTAGCGATGCTTCTATTCTAAGATCGTAATGCCATTATTAGGTTTCCTCTGCGCAGATTTATATAAATACTAGCTGTCCCGGCGAACTTCATACCGCCAATTTTTTAGATCCCGTTCCCGCTGCACCATTTAGGGGGATGAAAAATAGATGTTGGCCGATTCTCAGACCTACTCAATATGCTCACAAAATTTCATGAGAATCGGTCAAGCCATTTCGGAGGAGTATGGCAACGAAAACTGTGACACGAGAATTTTATATATTAGATTATAGATTTCGTCATGTTAATCTTTCACTTTTATTAACTTTTAAATGAAATTAAAAATATTTTTAACGGAATCCATCGCGATTTATTTAATGTTATTCGATTAACACAGTTACGTTTTCAAGTGTGGAAATAGCCTGTTAGCCTTCGCGTAAATACAATAATACCTACTAGAATTTTATATATAAGGATTTAATACTTACATAATTATACTTCAAATCCGGGTGCATGTAGTCGACCCCTGTAAAAGAAATGACAATCAGTAATGTACAAATGTTAATTTAATTGATTAATAATAATTATAGTTATAAGAAGTTTGTTGACAGTATAGATAAATTGAAGTGGGGGACTATTACCCGACTGCCGAAGGAAGGAGGGTAATTTTATTTTGTCGTGGGGGTTTGTCTTACGAGTCCACGAAGTCTGAGCTTTATACACAGATTATACAATTATTCATCATCATTATATCAGCCACACCACTGCTAAACATAGGCCTCTCCCATAGACCTCCAGAATGACCGATCTGAAGCAGCCCGCATTCAGCGCTTCCCGGCGACCTTGATGAGGTCATCCTTCCACCTGGCCTTTGGGCGTCCTACACTACGTTTGCCCGTACGTGGTCGGTTACAACTATTACTTCATTACAGTGAAGGTATTTTATTGGGTCTGAAATATTTAATCTTGATATATACTGGCTGGCAGGTTATTATTTCAGAGCGTCACATTCACATAAACTTTCGACAATACCTTTTATATTATTAATAAAATACACAAAGTCTAGTAAGTATTTATTGCAAACAAACAAATTACAAGGCCCAAAAAGGAACAGTTTAAGTATAGCAACTGAATTCCAAGTCCCTAGAGAGAACATCCAATGAAGTCTAACAAGGGTTATAGATAATATTATTATGTCTGGGAAACTGTCTACTTTCGATCATTTCGTTCATTTATTTTCCTAAGTTCAATTTCAAAGTTCCATCTCTTTATTGGATCACGAAGTTCATTAAATTATTACTTGAATTTCATACCTGTGACTTACTAGACAACATTTTATTTCTCTCGATATCCCATTTATTCGATTTTCATGGTTACTATATGTAGGAACTCTGCACAAGACAAATGGAGATTATTTTATTAATTAAATATGCTAACTAAAATACTAAATGTACCTACAATATATACAAAAATTAGAAAAAAAAACAGGGGTGGAAGAGACTGTAACTTTAGGCATCGTTGAATTCCTCCCCTATGACTTACTTTATTATCTATAATAAGTAGTACTACTTAAATCGTGAAGTCGAATTGTTTTAATACTTATCACGATCGTATGACCAGTGTACTCTAGGCGAATAGAATCCTAATAACCTCGGATTAGGTTTTAATTACTGATGCTCTCAATACTTTGAAAAGTAATCGAGGACATTATTATGGGGATACATTCTTTGTTTCTTCTTGTAATAAATGTATTTTTTGGAATGCCATACTTTATAGCACCTCTAGACTTTTACTTTAGTTTAAGGAAAATTGGCTTGGCAGAACAATGGTTAAGGATTTCGTCAGCGAAAAAAAATTTCGGTAAGTCAACATAAATTACTTATGCACGTTTTACTCAATAAATTTCATTGTCATTCCTTTCATTTGTGAAATTCTTCCTAAATCCAATAAAATTCAATTGGAATAGCTGTAAATGTAAATCCTTCCGACGAACGTAATTTCACTGGCAATGGGCTCAAAAAGTTCTTAGTACTTTACGGGTCTAGATAAATTTTATGCTGGCTGTACTTATTTTGTTCAATATTTCCAATAAGACAACAGTAAATAATAATAATCATCGAAATACATCGGGAAAAAGAAGCGCTGAAGTGGGACTTAAGCCCACGACCTTTCCCTTACAGGGGCAATGCTCTTCCGACTGAGCTATTGAGCCACACCTGAATCACTGGATATAAAGAGAAGAGAAATTTGAAGTGATTCAGATGTGGCTCAATAGCTCAGTGGGAAAAGCATTCCCCCTATAAGGGAAAGGTCGTGGGTTCAAGTCCCACTTGAGCGCTTCGTTTTCCCAATGTATTTCGAACTTAAAAAGTTAACATAATGAATGCTATAAAAATTTCATTCAAATAATCATCATTACTCACCATCGTCCATAATCGCCGTCGTAACATTTACGCCTGTGTAACCCTGAGCCCAGGCCGCCTCCACATTCAGATCTAGTTTGGGTTTACCCCCATTTTGACCTGTATTCTTCAGGTACCATTGTAAGGGGAAGTAGGGGTCACGAGGCTCAGCCCCGGGAGGCGGTGTAGGGGCCGGTGTTGGTGATGAGTAAAACACCGGACGGAAACCCCGCTTCACTCTTTTGAAGCCTGTTTGTTGAATTGCTGTGTGTACCTGGAGACAAGGGATTATTAAGTTAGTACATGTTTGTGATAAGGTTTCTTAAATTACTCAAAGAATTAAGGAATCTATAATTAATTTCTGCACATTTTTTTTTTGTTGAGTTGCTCTTGTACAACTAATTCCTAAGCGTAGCAGTAGTAAACGCGGCCGCTACACAGGAGCGCGGGTTCGATCCCCGCTCAGTGCAAATATTTGTATGCATGACTATCGGTATTTGCATTGGTCTGGCCGTAACTCGGAGAGCACGTTAAGCAGTTGGTCCCGGTTGGGATACGAACATCTATCATATGGCAGTAGTTACGGGTAGTTGGAGCCCTAAAAAATGCAGTATAAATTTTAATAATTGTATACCACCAAGGTGGCAGATAAGCACGCGGCCCTCCTGATGGAACATTTGGAACACCAGCAGTGTCATACTCGTGCTGCCGAAACTAGTATTTAGAGATTTGCGTATTCCTACTTATCAGTCAAAACAGATTACAAAAAAGAAATCTGAAAAGGTCCATTTTTGTTCGTTCAGATAATTATTTCTTATATAAACTTTGAGACAATTTATTCGAACATCTGGATGAGAAGGGACGAACGGGAGGACAGATTACACTCCCCAAAGAGAACAGATTATAATTACTGAGCTTAGATGGCTTAGCCTCGGTCTTAATAATTAATCCTTGTGTCCTCAGAGCCGAATATTAATATATGAATTTTGTTGATATAATATTATAACACAGCAGGCTCAATTAGTGCCTATGTATTGGCAAACATGTGGTACAATATCAACTTTTTAAACTCTCGCGTTCCATGATATGCAATAATAATAATGCGCTTTTCTGCGCAGTCGGTTAAACATCGGACAGTTTGCTTACAGAATAGGGTTACTGTGAGTGTGGTATGTGCCGGTATATGGCGAAATCAAAATATCGAGAATATGCGAGTAGATGAAGAACCTACTACCTCACGGACTCGAAGACGGCAGGCGTGCACTACTGAGCCAGTCAGCCTGTGACCAACGTCAGGCAAATACCATGATCGCGTTAATTTCCGTTATCGCGCCAGACATCCCATTAAAGAGAAATAATCAGTTTTCTTTTTTATTAGGGTACTGTCAGCGTCAGAAATATCCTGTTCTATAAAGTGTCAAAATGATCTGAAAAAGGGCAAATCAAACTGTTTTAATGATTTAAATTGTATTATTGTCCGAACTAAAGGTGTGTACCAAATATTACAATGATCAGTTAACAGGAATGAGGAAAAACCAAGGTATTAGGATAATTTTGAGCACTTTTTTCCTTAACATCTTTCTGATACTGACTTCATCCCGGCGTCTCCTTCTGCGAGCAGTCTATTAGTTTTGTTTCTTGTAACCCGAAAAACCTAGTCAATTCCTCTCAACCAGATCGTTGATAGTAATAGGTAGGTTTCACATTTACTAAAGTAACAAATAATCAATTAAACATCCTGAACGCGTAAATGTATAAAAGACAGGATTACGTCAAAAATATCCCCCGTTTTTCTGCAAAAGCGATATGGGAATCGCTCTTTTCGATTTCCTCGCAAATAATATGCTAAACAGAATCAACAAAATGGAAAGTAACCAACCAACAATATGAAAAGTAACCGTTTTCGGTTATCTACATGCGTAGTTTGCTCTCCGTGACTCGGATCCGTAATACGTAAATAGGCACGGTTCGGCTCAAGATCCCGTGGTTAGTATTCCACCGGAAAATGTGGCGGGATAAATGGATTTCTGAACCACTGATTAATGTAACCTTCAACTGGAGACTGGAACAGAATATTAAGTACGAGAGACTTAGAAGAGACATATTGTATGAGCAATAAATGTAGATATTTTATTTTACTTATTACGTAAAGATTTACTTACAATTTTTTTATTTACTTAGTATTATACTCTTTCAAGAATATTTGAACTGAAGTTACTAAAATTCCCTCTAACCCCTCCAACTAAGCTAAATTGCTTGTGCTAGGAGTGGGTTCACGTCGGTAGTGTAATAGACTACAGGCCCATGTTGAAAAAATGATAGGCCATTTGAACCACCAGGTGACCTATCTAGAACGATATAAGAGCATAAAATAATAAGATTCAGCTCTATGCCGTCACTTGTAAGCTGTCCAACTGAGTTCAGGGAAGAATTCGAAAGTACAGGTAGAGTGGGTACATTTTGGTCACATATTTTTGTACGGCAATCTTACCACCGATAGATTCCGTATTTGATTTGAGTGCCGTAAAAAAATGGTGCGCCACAAAGTCGGAATTTCTTTTTATTTTCCGACAATTACCAGGGTAAATTTGGTTATTTTATTTTGTACGGCATCTGTGTCATACTATTTCAATACTGATTCTAATCCATTATTCCGCAACGCCGTACAAAAATCATGCGACAAGGGGGAAAAATTGAGGGTTGCAATCCCCTCTCTTTCCGTAATCCAGGGGGTGATTTGAAAAAGTACGGCTTTGGTTACAAAACATTATCTAGCACTCAAAAGTACTATTAAAAATAATGCCATCAAAAAATGATTGTTCATTTGAATGTATATCAATAATTATCTTAATTTCATTGTATCCTTGATTTATAGAGCTGTAAAATCATTTGATCTTGTACGGGAACTTTTTTTTTAACATGATATTGTAAAATACAATTGTTATATAGTATTGCCGTTCAAAAGAAACCGTTGTAAAAAAATGATAGAGAAATACAAAAACTGCAATTTTGCAAATTATTGTAAAAATTTAAATATCATAGATAAATGAAATATAGCAGTTTTCTACGATTTATCCCTTTTTTTTTTTTTTTTTTTTTTTTTTTTTTTTTTTTTTTTTGACCGTGGGGGAAATCCTTCATGGATGTTATGCCGGACTCCTACCGACTAAAACCCCCACGGTATCGCCCAGCAGCCTATAGTTGGGAGCCCCGGGTAAGCCCTCGGAAGGATGTCCCAGGGCTCCCAACAGACCCACGGCTTTAACCTCGGCCTCGTCTAGGGGGTGGTTCGGGTTAAAACAAGGGATAAAAACATAGATAAATTAGGAAAAAATGATGCCGTACATTTTTATGCAGACCATATTATCTTTTAGGCTGATGAAAGTGACGCTACAGTTTTAAGGGTACTTTATGGCCATCTGATACAGTACGGTATTAACATATTTTTGAAGAGAACAATTGATAAATATGATAAAATCACTATGACGTCTACCTGAACTGAAACGGTGTGTATATTATGTCCAAGAATTGAAACTGTCAATCCCAGTATCAACAGTTTTATATACTTTTTGATTTAATATATACTTCAAACATTATTGATACATACACACATCAAAAAAAGTTTGCAATCAATGGCATAAGCTCCTAGAATTCTTTAAATTTTTTAATACCCTGTTTGAAATTAAAATATAAAACTATTTTTTATTAGAATAAATTTTTTATAGCTTTTATTATGCTAACTGTTAAGTTCGAAAAACATTGGAAAAAATGAAATGCTCAAGTGAGACTCGAACTCACGACCTTTCGCTTACAGGGCGACTGCTCTGCCAACTGAGCCATTGAGCACCACCTGAATCATTCCAAATTTTCCTTCTCTTTATATCCGTCTATAAGGGCGACGGTGCAGCCATCTACCAACATTCTTACGAACTGTTGGAAACAATGAATGATTTTTCAACCATTTTTAAACATTGAATTTTGATGACTGCGCCCAAATATTTGAATGATTTTTTTTTTATAGCATTTATTATGCTAACTGTTAAGTTCGAAAAACATTGGAAAAAATGAAATGCTCAAGTGAGACTCGAACTCACGACCTTTCGCTTACAGGGCGACTGCTCTGCCAACTGAGCCATTGAGCACCACCTGAATCATTCCAAATTTTCCTTCTCTTTATATCCGTCTATAAGGGCGACGGTTTTTATTAGTTATTTAAAAAAATTGAGCCATTAATCATAATGCAATTGTGATAGAAATTTCATAGAAAGAAAAAGACTGTTTAATTAAACTTAAACTACAATTTATTATTAAAAGGTGTAAATTCAATATAAAATAACTCCTCCCCTGGCTCGAACACATGCGGAGATCCTCCTGGGCATGCTGAGGATCATCTTATCCAGCATTTCCTGGGGTAACCTATCCCATTCTTCAATAGCGGCTTCCCTGAGCTCTGGAACTGTCTGGGCATGTGGCTCACGGTTCCATACAGCTCGTTTAAGAGCATCCCACGCGTGCTCTATTGGGTTTAAGTCGGGCGAGCCGGCAGGCCAGTCTAATCGTGTGATATCGTATTCTTGAAGAGCAGCATTGACTCGTTGAGCTCGATGTGCGGGCGCATTATCATCGACCAGTACAAATTGGTGCCCATGGTTTACTCGGAATGGTTTGACGATATCATCAATAGCAACTGCTTTGTACAAGTCTGCTGTCATGAAGCCCCGATACGGGATCAAAGGCGTTCTAGCTCCAATCATAATGCCACCCCAAAAAGACACCGATTTTCCGCCTTGCTGAACTGTTCCAGTGGCAGTTCTTTGTCTTTCACGGTCGCCTGGTCTTCTCCAGACACGGACACGTCGGTTATCTGGATGAGTGGAGATTTGTGATTCGTCAACGAAGAGACAGTTTTGCCAAATGTTTTCTTCCTCACCTTCTTCATTTTGCCGAAGTCTAGCCCACTGCAATCTTCGTTGTTGACGTTGCCGGGAATTGAGCGGAGCTCGCCATGACCTCCGTGCTCGTAATCCAGCCTGGTGCAAGCAATTGCGAACGGTCTGTGTGCTAACTTCAAGCCCAGAGGCGGCCCTGACTTCTGCTTTTATTTTAGTGGCGTTGATTGTGGGATCACGGGCTGCCAGCAATCTAATATAGCGCTTTTGGGCAGCTGTCAAAACAGTTGGGCGACCGTTGCGGGGTCGGTCAGCTAAATTCTCCATTCCGTAGTACCTCTGCAACGTAGCCACGACACAGGATTGGGATATAGCAAGTCTGCGTGCTATTATTCTCGTGGTGTATCCTTCTTCCCTCAAAGTTACTATTTTAGCTCGTAAAACCTCTGATAATCCTCTTGGCATTTTTTCAATCACAACTTTCCGCGAAAAATATCTTGAATCGGTTACAATTCACTAAATGAGATTTCTGAATGAGCGTAAGCTAGGACTGAAAGCCTTTTTGTAAGAAAAAACAATTGAACGGTGTCATTGTTTTGTGTTCTAATTCTTTATTTTTGAATAAAGAATCTAAAAAGAAGAAAAAATCATAATATCAAAAAAGATTTCAGTTTTTCAAAGTGATCGCAAACTTTTTTTGATGTGTGTACATGTAATTGATTTGTTTCATTGTAATGATGTGAATAAATAAAACGATCATTTTTTAGAAAAGAAAAATTTTTTTTTCCACTTATTCAGTTCTGAAATAAAGGCTTAAATTTTATAGGTGTCTGCTACTTCAGTGTCATGAGTACTTCTCAAAAATAAATTGAATTTTGGAATTATCAGTGACAATATGTCTATATTTTGGTATAAATCGATAGTATACAAACCCATATTTAACATAGTTTCTAACTAGGAACCTAGAATCACGAAAAGACTATGAAAATTAGTACAAATAAACTATCTAAATGCCGTATGAAAAAAAAAATTCACCTTACATTTCGTTATATGGATTTTTCTTTTTTCTTTTTTTTCCCCTTTGGACCAACGAAAATGTACGGCATATGAAAAAATATTATCTATGCATAAAATACTTTCAAAATAAATTTATTTCATGTTGTGTCAAATCACCCCCTGGACTGTGGAAAGAGAGGGGATTGCAACCCTCGATTTTTCCCCCTTGTCGCATGATGTTTGTACGGCGTTGCGGAATAATGTATTAGAATCAGTATTGAAATAGTATGACACAGATGCCGTACAAAATAAAATAACCAAATTTACCCTGGTAATTGTCGGAAAATATAAAAAAATTCCGACTTTGTGGCGCACCATTTTGTTACGGCACTGTGCGTTTTCTTATTATTTTACATGAATCTATCGGTGGTAAGATTGCCGTACAAAAATATGTGACCAAAATGTACCCACTCTACCTGTACTTTCGAATTCTTCCCTGAACTCAGTTGGGCATAGAGCTGAATCTTATTATTTTATGCTCTTATATCGTTCTAGATAGGTCACCTGGTGGTTCAAATGGCCCATCATTTTTTCAACATGGGCCTGTAGTCTATAATGGCCAGGATTCGAACCCGGACCTCTCGATCGTAAGGCTAGAAGTAAGACTAGAAGCGTCGGTAGCTTAGTCTCAAATCAAGTCGCTTCTAGTCTCAAATTGTATGTACATTTTTATTTTATACATACCTATTCATGTATGTATGCAAAGCCCCGAAGGGGTAGGCAAAGCTGTATTAATACCCACATTTCCCCAACTATGATTTTAGGTCTCACGTAATAGGGGGCGAGACTATATTCTGCAAGTAAAAAGAAAGAAAAAAGAAAGAAAATATTTTTTATTTCGCTTGGCAGTACTTCGACATATCATGCAACATAATATAATTCCTTACTTTAATTATTGTAACATAGACTTAGGATACACACTTAACTCTAGGAACCGTGAAATTGACACACTGCCAAGTAGAAATAAACGGCCGCCTCTCAGCTTAATGCTGTCCGCGTTGTAGTAGTATACTTTCTACTTCTTACTAGTGCGTCAAGAAAGTCGTGAAATTAATGTTGAAGGAACTAATATTTTTCATTGTATTTGCAACACTCAATAACTGTCAAACTGAGTTTTCAGCTGTCATTCCTTGTTTTGTTGTGGATATGTTTCGTATATCTTTTGCGTTCATTTATTTTATTTACGTCTAGTAACAATATAAAGTTTAAAAATGATTTGCAATTTGTGTATTAGTTGTGTGAGACATGTCGTATTCAAAGTATTTCAGGGATATAGTATTATATACGGCGGGATTTCAAACCGGCAAGCTGGTTTCTGATTTGGAGGATATTTATGGCCAAACAGCTAAATAAGCCGTTACGTACATATATTTTAATGTTAAACACGGTATGGGAAGTGTAATCTATTAAAAATTATGTGTATTAAGTGAACATTTTATTTTCCAAAGCATTGTTTTCATTTGTCGTGGTTGAGTCATGAACCTACGATTTTAAGAAATCGTAGTTCGAAACCTTGACGTTTTTGAACAGTCTTGATCCATTTTGTATTAACCACTGAAGCCCTTTGGACTACTAAAAGTTACACAGTATATACAGCTGTATTTATCCAGTACCGTACGTTTTCATTTGTTTCAGATTTTCAAAAGCACATTTCAAGACATATCATTTCCGTATGTGATGATATATCCAGTGAGTCAGAAACTATCGCGGATAAATTACGCAGGAGTTTCAAGCAGCATTTTGGGTGTTCAATACTCACTCCAATAAGTTAATGTTCTAAAAGATTATAATTATACTATATTATAATACGTACTGTACCTACATCTTTTGTTTTAATTGTTTAATTCTTTACAACGTCTGTAAAAAAATCGACTATCTATTTATCACGGTTCATGAGACAGACAGGTGGGCTTTGGGTAAGGTATTGCTCGGGACATGTTTCTTGGACCTAAAATATGCTCAAAACACATTTCACACCTGTAGTACTCTTATATTTTATAGTCACTGGCTCGTCAACCTCCAACGTGAGCAGATGATAACGTTCGTCACTCCCGCCTCCTGGCTCTCGTGATATGTCATCTGACGTTTCATCCCACCACGATGTGGCCCGAGACAGTGTTGCCAGATACACAAACACTACATCCCTTCCTTATTAAAGACTTTATTGAACTTAGAATTTTCATAGCTTACATAACATAAATCATTTTCAAATACTTACAACTTAAAATTTCTCAACCATACTATGTACCATTGAATTAGCAAGTTCTACTTCCAATTGGACACTCGTATTATACCACGAATTAACTAGTTCTACTTCCGTTTCTCACTCTTTGTCATGTTCCTGATCTTCGTTATTTCCTTCTGGCACCGACTTCCATTCACCTTCTACCTTCTTCAAGTGTATCACGTTCCTTCTTAATTTCTGACCAGTCTCCTCATTCCTTACCGTTACATCCCCATCTTGGGCTTTCTCTACTATATGTGGGGTTGGTTTATAATTTGGAGTCAACTTATTTATTTTGTCCATTTCTTTTATATATACTTTATCTCCTTCCTTTATTTCAGAGTCTTGAGCTCCTCTTTTCTTATCCCCATATTCCTTTCCTTTTTCCTTTAGTACTTTGTCCTTGTCCCTGACTTCAGAATCATCAACTTTGTTTCCTATGTCCCGTAACGCTGGAATTTTATCTTTATTCACTCTTTTAAAAAACAACTCCGACGGTGTTCTGCCAGTTACAGAGTGTGGTGTTGAGTTATACATCATAAGGTATTCCCACAAGCTTTCCTTGATGTCCTTTTTCTCGATACAGCTAATTTTTAGTCTTTTCAGTATGTCACGATTTTGCCTTTCCACTTCTCCGTTCATTTGTGGCCAATATGGAACTGTGCTAAAAAGTGAAATATTGCATTCCTTACAATAATTTTTGAATTCATCGCTGATGAATTGTCGTCCATTATCTGCTGTAATGGACGATGGGTATCCTAATCTACTGAAAATTTATTTTAGTAGTTTTATAATTTGTCCACTAGTAATAATTTTTGTCGCTTTAACTTCTTTGTACCTACTATAGTAGTCTATTATCACTAATAGGTAATCATTATTCGGCAATGGCCCCAATAGGTCCATGGCAACATCCAACCAAGGCGCCTCAGGAAGGTCTCGACGCTTCATGGGAACGGGTGGGTTTGGCATTGCAACCAATGTACATCCTTTACAACACTTCACAATTGACTCTGCATCTCTATCGATGCGTGGCCACCAAACTTTGGAACGCAGGCGCCCTTTCATACCCACAATTCCAGGATGACCTTCATGAGCTGCGTCCAGAACATCTTTCCTTAACTTTTGAGGTATAACCAACTTTGTGCCTCTTAATAGGATATCCTCATGAAAACATAACTCGTTGCTAAAAACCTTGTACCCTTTTGCAATGTCGTCCCAGTCATTATCGTAAATGCCTTTTTTGACACTGCATATTTCTGGATCGTTTTTAGAGTGTGCTATGATATCATGCATTGAAACTGCACGGGGTCTTGCATATTGTACAATATGATGCACATGCATATCAGGCACTTCGAGTGGCACATTGACTGATGACTTCTTGCACAACCGTGACAAAGGGTCGGCGATATTAGTCTTTCCTGGTTTGTATTTTACATCAAAACGATATGTTTGTAATCTCAGCACCCATCTCTCTATCCGGGCACAGGGCTTTGATTTGAGTCCAAACAATATCTCTAAAGGTTTGTGGTCTGTGATTAATTCAAATTGTTTCCCAAATAGAAACACATCAAAATGCTCTACAGCCCAAACTAATGCCAGAGCCTCTTTTTCAGTTTGGCTATATCTACGTTCGCAATCAGTCAGAGTACGATTCCCGAAAGCAATTATCCTAGGCCCTTTGTCATCTATTTGTACAAGAACAGCACCTAATCCAACTGGGCTTGCGTCAGCAATGACTTGCGTCTTATCATTGACATCATAGTACCCGAGGTTGTGGATTCCTGTTAAGCTCTTCTTTAACTGGTTAAATGCTTGGTCTTGATCCTTTGTCCAGAACTCTACGATATTAGCATTCTTGCCAAACTTCTTCCGTAGTAATATCTTTAATGGTTCAGTCAGGGTGGCTAAGTTTGGAATCCACTTATTTATATAGTTTACTAGTCCCAAGAAACTTTGCAATTCTTCAACTGATTTTGGAACTCTAAATTTGGTTATACTTTCCACATACTTATCTAGTGGTTTCACTCCTTCGGGTGTTAATTGATGTCCAAGAAAACTGACTTTCTGCGTCTTATAAATGCATTTAGCTTCATTAAGCATAACATTATTTTGCTTTAGTGTTTCTAACACCTTTCCCAATCGCGTATCGTGTTCATTTTCTGTACCCCCATAAACCAAAATATCATCTATAAAATTTATCACTCCTTCACATTGAATTAGCATTTTTTCCAGTATTTTTTGGAATAATTCTGGGGCACATGTTATACCAAACATTAAGCGTTTGTATCGGAATAAACCTCTGGAAGTTATAAAAGTAGTGATGTGCCGAGAATTAGGGTGTAATTCTACTTGGTGAAATACATTTTTAATATCCAGCTTTGAGAAGTATCGAGCTTTTCTGATTTTGGGTAATAAATGATCCATTGACGGCAAAGGATGATTCTCTCTCATAATTGCAACATTTGCACGTCTCATATCCACGCACAACCGTAAATCTCCGTTGTCTTTGAGGATAGGTACTATTGGAGAAATCCATTTCGATGGTCCATGAACCTCTTCGATTATATCACTATTTAATAATTCTTCTATTTTCCTTTCAATCTTTACTTCTATTGGTACTGGAATACGACGAAAAGGTTGTGAAACCGGATTTTGTGAGTTATCAATAGGTATTTCAACCAAAACATCCTTGAACTTCGGGAATGGCTTATTCTCAATGTGGTTTACGTTTACCATACCACCTAGTTTTAATACACCCAATCGCAAAGCCGTATCTTGACCCAGTAGATTCCTTGTTTAATCAAGCGAAAAACATGTCTTTCATAAATTTGCTCTGCTTTGGCGTAAAGTACTCATCGAGTTTAAGCAAAGCTACCTCGAAAACATCTACTCCTTCTTTCACTTCTACATTAGCTCCAGGTAGATTATAAAAGATTTCCTGTAACCCTGATCCTCCTAGCAGTAACAAAGTAGCTCTTTTCTTCAGCGGGGTCACAGTATCTGTCGCCTCAAGGTAAATTGTTAGGGCTCTCTTCCATCGTTCCCACCGTTGGCCTAATGAGGCACTATCTCCATCAAGGTCTAGTGCTCCCACAGACGGCAGAGTACTTGTCATTGTCATCCGATCTTCCAACGAAGTAACCTAAAAATACACTTTTGTATTGTAACCTTGCCAATTTTATGGAAGTATTGAAAACCCAACTTTACGATATTTCGTAATTTAATAGAGGTATTTGAAAATCGCTTCACAAATTTCCCAATTTAATGGAGGTATTTGAGAACCACTACACAAATTTCCAATTTAATGGAGGTATTTGAGAACCACTACACAAATTTCCCAATTTAATGGAGGTATTTGAGAACCACAACACAAATTTCCCAATTTAATGGAGGTATTTGAGAACCACAACACAAATTTCCCAATTTAATGGAGGTATTTGAGAACCATCACACAAATTTCCCAAATTAATGGAGGTTTATTAAGAACCAGTACACAAATTTCCCAATTTAATGGAGGTATTTGAGAACCAGTACACAAATTTCCCAATTTAATGGAGGTATTTGAGAACCACAACACAAATTTCCCAATTTAATGGAGGTATTTGAGAACCACAACACAAATTTCCCAATTTAATGGAGGTATTTGAGAACCACCACACAAAATTCCCAATTTAATGGAGGTATTTGAGAACCACAACACAAATTTCCCAATTTAATGGAGGTATTTGAGAACCACAACACAAATTTCCCAATTTAATGGAGGTATTTGAGAACCAGTACACAAATTTCCCAATTTAATGGAGGTATTTGAGAACCACTATGATTATCAACATCATCAACTATCATTCCAACTAAAATAAAATAATAATAAACCGATCATAAGGCAGAATGGTCATAGCACATTAGCCCAATACCTAATAAAGTGATGACAAGGCAGAATGGTCATAGCACCTTAGCCCGTTCCTGAGGGAATAAAAGAAACAAATAAAAAAAATAGGTATGGTGCGGATGCCGCGCTTCTACACATTCATTGTCTATGGTTATGTATCATATAATTATTTTCGTTATTTGTTATTTTTATAACGCATTATGATTAATTTAGGCATTCTTACTACTCTGAGGTATTCTCAAGCGCAGCACAGCGCAACCGACAACATGTAATACATTCCACATTACATTTATGTTCGATTGAAAACAAAATGTATTACTTACCTAGTATGTTGTATCTCATTAGTCATTACAGAGATTTATAACTCGACGGGGCTAGGTAATAAGTAATACATAGAAATAAGGCTGTAAGCAGCGTGATAGTGATGTTATTGTCACATAATTGTAGCATGTAATAATTGCATTTATGAATTATGTGCTACGACACAATTGCTACTATAACATACCTACCATCTTGTGAAAAAAAAATTCTCACCGATTTTTCCACACAAAAGATACACAGTATTAGCTACTTTTCTCCTCGTCGCCAATTTGTAGTACTCTTATATTTTATAGTCACTGGCTCGTCAACCTCCAACGTGAGCAGATGATAACGTTCGTCACTCCCGCCTCCTGGCTCTCGTGATATGTCATCTGACGTTTCATCCCACCACGATGTGGCCCGAGACAGTGTTGCCAGATACACAAACACTACAACACCCACGGTACCCATGGCCATACTCCTGGTGGTACCGTGAGTCTAATAAAGTTAAAGTGTACCACTGAGTAAGCGATTCTGTGACCAGAGCGGTGGTCGACTAGCTCAAAGTCACCAAGCATAGATTATTACAAACCAATCTGCGCGCGCCAAGCCAAACAATTCGTTTATCTCGCAGCTTAGATTCAAAATAGTGTCCCGAGGCATATCCTAAAAACGTCCGACACGGCGCGCGGCGTGTCCTTATATATGAGGCCTTATACTCATTTATCGGGGTGTAAGGTTTACGGCATTTCCCTCACACCCCAGTTAACATTGAGCCATATACGGATTTAAGATGGCCCTCTTAGGTGTC
The DNA here is from genome assembly GCA_914829495.1 of Eilema sororculum. Lineage (NCBI taxonomy): Eukaryota > Metazoa > Arthropoda > Insecta > Lepidoptera > Erebidae > Eilema > Eilema sororculum. Next base: position 7,731,589 of record OU618553.1, on the reverse strand, counting down.
CTCATCTAACCTCTATACCCGCTGCTAGTCACAGGGACCCGTGGCGAGACTCCGAGCAGCTCTCTATAGGGCTGCTCCCGCCGCGGTCGTTAATTGCAGTAAGTGGTAGCATTGCCGTTAGCGTTGTACAAGTTGCATCGAATGGAGGCTTCGGATCACGCGCACCAAATTTAACGTAATATCTGTGTGCTTGTCTGCCACCTGAGTGATTTGACAACCATGACTTCTAAACTCAATCACTCCGCACTCGTTGATTTCGATTAGTTCTTATAGATTTTGTTTGCAAAAGTCAATATCTAAATGTTGCTGCTTTTTTTCACTTTTATTCACCTACTATCCTACTTTCGTAATGAAATCATACCATAAAAAGCAACAGATCAAGTCTGTTTAGTTATAGTATGACAGGGATACCAGATTAAGCGCAGCAGCGCCACCCTCAATTTTCACGACTTTCTTGACGGGCTATAAGTATACTTTCTTCCGTGACAACCGTCGTTGTACGACCAGTCCTTTGGTTATCAAACTAAGGCCACCGCGCTTAAACTCGCTATACTAGCGGTACATGGTTGCTTTTAAAGGTCATTCGTCCATAAAAGCAATTTGAAGTCAATGAAATGACTCATCAGGTTTTAGGTCACATTTAAAATCATAGAAAATCATCGCACGAAAATGTTCTCGAACATCGATCCATTTTTAAGTGAGACACGGTAATTTGATCAGGCTCCGACAAAAATGTGTAATGTGTAAATAACCAAAGTTTTCACAAAATAATTACCGAGTGGTCAGTGCTCAATAGATAAAAACTTTTTCGTAAAACTTTCTGAGTGACAGTGGTATGAGGGTGATGTGGGCTGATAGAATCACACTATATATAGCGTGATTCTATCAGCACTTTGTAAACTTTTACATTGCAATTTCAACACCTATTGCAAAAATAAACGTAGATTTATTACATGTGATAGAGCAAAATGATGGCACGTTGCTATTTTACAAGTAACATTTTATACGTATACTAGCTGTCCCGGCGAACTTCGTACCGCCAATTTTTTCCTGCCCTCGTGGCGTCAGAACCCGTTCTCGCTGCACCATTTAGGGGGATGAAAAATAGATGTTGGCCGATTCTCAGACCTACTCAATATGCTCACAAAATTTCATGAGAATCGGTCAAGCCGTTTCGGAGTAGTACGGGAACGAACATTGTGACACGAGAATTTTATATGTAAGATATTTTGTCATACTATGTGTCATTACGAGTCAAACTGGAATCCTTTAAAGCATAAGATAAGTTTAATGATCATCCGATAAAAAGCTTTGTTCTCTAACAAAGAATAAGAACGCTTTGAAATTCAACTGAAATAAAAAATATTACGCATGCCTATCATATCACTTTGAAAAGTTGAAAGGTTCACAGCAATTTTCGGTTATATAAATATCTTTTAGGAGGAGTAAAATGAGTGTGAGTTACGTAGGTATACAAATGAGCATAATAATCAATGATACGCATAGTAGGTATACTATTTGCACAGTCTTTTTTTCGTGCGGAAATTTGGCAATGTATAATACATACATAAGGTTGATATACAAGGTTATTTTATAGTCGCTTCGGAAAAAAGAATTTAGGCACAGTTGCGACAGCAAAATCAACTGGAAGTATTAATTTGGTGAAAGAAAAAAAAATTACAACCCCCATACATTTTTCTATTCACCTGAACAATATTCCCATACATTATGAAAAAAAAATGATTTGCTTTCGCCAAATTAATACTTCCAGATGAGTTTACTACCGAAACTGAGCCTAATTTTTTTATTTTTTTTAAACTATAAAATCACCTTGTATAACTAACACTTAAAAAGTGTGCGAGCAAATTGCAGTTCGGTGGGCGCCAACACTATTTCGTACTATATTTTTTTATAGCTTTTGTTTTCTTTGCTATAATCAATATATATATACCTATCTATTGTCAGGTCCTCATCCGTCTCCATTGTCCAATTTATTGCATTGTAAGCGAAGCCAAGCTTACCATCGCCTTCTATCAAGATTTTTGTCCATATTCTCTTTTATGTAGTGATTACCGCATATAATATTATCTTTAGGTAGGTAGAATAGTGTTTTTCTGTGAATACATAAGTATTATGCATAAAAAATATTATTATAAAATATTTGTATAAAACGAAAATCGGATACGCAACCTCTGCCGTGCATGTCGTATACTAGAAAACGACTCGTATTTATGTAATACACAGTAGGTTCTAGTATGTGAAGATAATGAAAATAGGTCTTATTTATATTAAAACCCGTGCTCATGTCATGATCATGTCCGTGATCATGGATGGTGATGATTGTGACAGTGCCGAAATACAAATAAACATGGTAAATATCCCGTTGACTCATAAAACAGAAGTATAAATGACTATGTTTTTATTTCTCACAATATTAACGGAAGAATTTCTTAGAATGCAATTTCCTGGTATTTTCTATTTATTTTTAGTACAGAAATAAAAGGTAAAAGAAGCCCACTCTTAGTAATTGAGCCCGGTTGAAGGTAATTCACGAGAGCGCAATGACGTACTTACTTATTTTTACACTCGGTTTTGAGTTTTATTATCCAGGATTTGCTTCTATTAATAACAAAAGAGCTCCAACGAAGTGGTTGTTATCTTAATTCCACAATTTGGAGATATTGTTATGATTTCATAAAATTTTAAATATCTAAATATACAAAAATGTAAAGTTGGCTTGAGTTGGTTCTTAAAAAACTTAAACAGTTCTATACCGCGTATCGGTTGAATTTAAATTTTGATAATTAGATTCGCAAACTTTTTAATAACAAATACTGCTATCTAGACTGACTCAGTAATAGTAACTGTGCAGTTGCCCCCATTTTCAATTTCTATCAGGTAAAGTTTTAAAGTGAATTTCTATTTGGAATATTCATGGAGAAGCATATTCTGTCCTCGATGGGAATATCTAAGTACAACCCAATACATGACATAAATACCTAATATTCGGGGAAATATTATGTACATGTAATATTTCCTCGAATATTAGGTATTTATGACACTTATTGGCACTTTCTAGGCCCAAACTTAACATAGCTTGTAATGTAGTTTTTTGGATGTGCCTAGATGAAAAATACTTCTTGGTACACTTGTTTAGTAAATAGGTACCAAATATATATATATAGAAATAGAAGAAACCAAACAGATAGGTAATCTTCATATTTATTTTAGCGTTGATCCTCGGGCCCATCCGAAACTTTCGAACTTCGACATTTCCCGTGAAGCGATTGCCATCTGGCCTCTACACCCCATGGACTGAAAAATGGTTGAAAAATCATTCATTGGTTCCAACAGTTCGTAAGAAAGTTGGTAGATGGCTCCACCGTCACCCTTAAAGACGGATATAAAGAGAAGGGAAATTTGAAGTGGTTCAGGTTCTCAATAGCTCAGTTGGAAGAGCAATTCCCCCTGCAAGGGAAATGTCGTGTGTTCAAGTCCCACTTGAACGCTTCTTCCCGATGTATTTAGAATTTAGAATTCGAATTCGAACTTAGAATTTAAAAGTTAGCATCATAAATGCTATAAAAAAATTCATTCAAATATCCAAACAAATAATAATCTATGCAAAGCATTACCAATACAAATCTTGCAGAAGCCTGAATCACCATGTCAGTGCCCAGTACAAATCCGAGTAAGTATAAATCCACCGCAGCTGCCCGCAGATTGTGTGACAGCGGCTATATAAGGTAAATCCCCGCGTGATAGATGGACGCGCTAATCTGCTCGATCCTAGACAATCCTATATCTCACTGACTTCTGACTGAACATGGGTCTTCATATGGTTATATACCTAAGTTTTGGTAAAAGATTGATTGTAATATACTAATTGAAAGGGTAATCCAAATTAAAATGAAAGCGCGCGAGACAGATTATATTTTTTTTTCTAAAAGTCAATTTGACTTCACCTCGCCTGATGGTAAGCTAAAGGCAAAGTCTCGGCAAGTAAGAGGGTCACCATCGTAAACATATACCATGTTAACAATGGTGGCACTCGGCTTGACGGCCTCAATCAGATGCCTTTTCACGCCCCGCTTAAAGGACCCGTGACTGTAAGAAGAAGGAAACACGTGAGCTGGAAGGGAGTTCCAGGTCTTAATGATGCGGGTTCTAGAAGGTATATTCTGCACCGTATGCGGGTGACATCAAAGCCATTCACGTGTTATCCTGTAGAGAAAAGGAGAGGGTGAGACTAAGTGGAAGAAGAATTACCATAGTAGAAGATTTTATATTCATAACATTACTGACCGTTTCTCCTTACGGCATTCAGAATCAGTTCAGGTTCAGAATAAAAATAAACTCAGTGGAAAAGTACAAGCGTGTTATTCAATATGTGTAGCATATTCCACCAAGTGTCATCAATCTCCAGTATAAACATAACATTACTGTTTTGTCGGGAGTCTTTTGAGACCGGGACCATGGTCTCAGATTCCTTCTATAACGTCAGTTGTCTCCTATCCGTGCGAATCCATAGCGCTTGTAACAGTGCCGAAATACCATAAACTCAACAGTGCAAATAAACATGGTGAATATCCTACCAATTATAGAATACAAGCTATCGGTAGAACGTTTTAGAAAATGTGCTTAGCGTATGCATTACCATTCTGTAATAGAACTCAGGTGAACAGGTAACTAAGCAATGGAACATCGAAGACAGCTATCAAAAGAAATCGAATGAATAGCTTACTAGTTTCATGAATAAAATGAATACTTATTCTAAGAGCATTTTCCTCACGAAGTAATACCTATTCTTTGCGACAAGCGCTTTATTAGCACTTTACGTTAGGCTAGCATTTAATCATGACGTAAAAAGTGTAAGCGTAATAGAGTGTTTATATGTATTAAAAGTAACACAAAATAATGTTCTATCCACCGTGCATATAACATGCAAAATAATGCGAGTTTCAATATTATTGAGGCAATTTTACGAACTCATTTATCACCCTAATCGCTAGCTATTGCAGTTGCCACACAATATTGGCCGCGCATGAAACCATTCCGTCGATAACAATTGTTCCTTATGCTATCAAACTAAGTTCCAACTAATATCGAAACTAATATCCAACTGATATTATAAATGCGAAAGTTGGTGAGTGGCTAGGTTTGTTGGTTTTTCACGATATAACGGTTGTGAATTTCACTGAAACTGAAATCTATGAAAAGTATAAAATGTTATTATTAAAATGAAAGATCATAAAACATTTGAATGAAATTTTACAGCATTTATTATGCCAACTTTTTAAATTCGAAATACATCGGGAAAAAGAAGCGCTCAAGTGGGACATGAATTCACGACCTTTCCCTTACAGAGGGAATGCTCTTCCAACTGAGCTATTGAGCCACATCTGACTCCAAATCACCAGACACCTCGCTTCAAATTTCCCTTCTCTTTATATCGGTCTTTAAGGGCAACGTCGGACGACGTCCCACTTGAGCGCTTCTTTTTCCCGATGTATTTCAAATCATAAAACATTTTAAACTTTCAATAATATCATAAATTTAATAATATAGAATGGGATAGATGAACAGAGAAACTTGTGATCATTTATTTCAATCATCACCATTATTAATCAAAAGAGATTTGTTTGAAAATGAAAATTGATGATGAAGTTAATACGATAGACAATGATTAATGCATTGATTCAATTTCAATAATGATTTATCTTACAATAATATGTATGGTAAGTACTATTTACTTTCACTGTAAAAATGCAAACGTGGCAGCAAAAGATATACTACCTTCTTCAAGAGTTGTGTGACATTAGAATATATACTATAATAAATAATAAGAATATATAGATAGTTTCTAACACGCAGATGAAATGTTTCCCCCGGGATAAAGTCCAGGAAAGCTTTAAATATAAGTCGACTACTTAGTACCCTATGAACGTCTTAACATTTTCTCCACGTTTGCATTATATATTTTGGTTTATGTTGGATCTTGTAGGTACGCATTTCGCTACTATCGTAAGTAGTTTGGGTGAACCAGGCCACCTGATTTAATCAAATGAAACGTCATAAAAATGACATGTAATAAAAGACTAAAGCCTGTGTATTCCTAAAGAGGTTAACAGTTGTTATGTTAATCTAAATATATAAAAATCAATGCCACTTTTCGTTGTAATGTTATAACTCAACAACGCCTTTACCTATTTGGCTAGTTTTGGTCTTGAATTATAAGTTTGGTCTTGAATAACCAGGGAAGGTTAGTACGTAGAGAAAAATTCGAATAATTGCCGGGAACCGACATCCATGCGAGCGGAGCCGCGGGCAAAAGCTAGTTATTATATAGACCATAAGTTTTAGGCTAAGTAAATGTTTGTAAATAGACCAAAAAAAATGCCCGCTGAGTTTCTTACTTTATGTTGACGTTTTGTAAGTTTCGATTTAATGGTCTATGCAGATTAAACGATTTTTGATTTGATTTGATACAAAAGCACTATTAATCCTTGTAATAGTACTAATATTATAATGATAAATTAGTGATTGTTACTCTTTTAGTCAAAATTTATTTATATATTTAATTCGAATCATATATCTTTTTTGACCTGTGAGCATCGTGTTTATTTTTTCATGCAGGCAAAACACTGAGGAACAGCTAGTACCTAAATATAGTACCTAAATAAAGAAGCGTCGGTAGCTTAGTGGTTAAAGAGTCGGCCTTACGTTCGAGAGGTCCCGGGTTAGAATCCTGGCCATTACACTACCGACGTGAAACCACTCCTAGCACAAGCAATATAGCTTAGTTGGAGGGGTTAGAGGGAATATCTATTAGTAACTTCGGTTCTAATATTCTTATTAAAAAAATATATCAGTGAAGTTTTACTATAGGATTGAAGGAGAAATAAAAAAAGTGTTTTATTGGTTCCGTTTAACTGTTATTAACGAAATCTTTTAAGCCCGCAGAGCTGTTGGTCTCTTTCATTATCTATATATTATGTTATGTCGTGTCCCAAATATCTGTGTTTATTTCTTTTATATCTATCTTACTGCAGAAGTGTAGAAGTAAAATTAAAAATATGTAGAAGTAAAACTCGAGTTATTTGAGGGCTTTTGTAGTAATAATAAACGCAAGAATTTTATGAAAATAGTTTTAGTTTAATATGTAAAATTTAATGAATGCGAAAGTAACTCTGTCTGTCTGTATGTCTGTCTGTATTTTACGCTTTCATGCCTAAACCACTGAACCGAATTTGATGATGATGAATTTGGTATAGGAGTAGATTAGACCTTGAGAAAGGACATAGGCTATGTTTGATCGCGATAACCGACATACACGCGGGCGGAGCCGCGGGCAAAAGCTAGTTCTAAATAAATGCAAAATTAAAATGCGCTAATAATTTTAGGACAAGCTTGTAACTGTACAGATAACAAAAAATAATATTTGTAGAAAATGTTATCCTTTTTAAAATAATCTCCTTCGAAAATAAATCTTACACAATGTAACAAATACCATCGCAGATCCACGACACATCGCTAAGCGTCGTAAATACCAGTTCTTAGTAAAGCCTTCAAGAGAGGATTTAAACTCAATCGAGTGTGTCACATATTTTCTCCTCACAAAGTACTAAATTCCAACTTACCCAGAATCCTTTGTCGGAATAGTCAGTAAATATCTACGTGCAAATATTTACATACAGAGAATGTACCCGCTGCCGCTTTAAAATTTAATAATGTCCAAAACGGAGGTATTAGTTTTCGTATATATTTACCCGGCTGCGCGATAGCAAAGACCGGGGCACGTTTTATTTATAAGTAATCCACTACCTAGCTAGTGGATACGAGGCTTTTGGGACACAGTGTACCGACAGATAATCTTATTTTCTTGCCATTAAAAGGGCTATTGACATTGACTGGAGCCTGACCTCAATATACATTGTAATGGTAGTGTTAATGCGCTCTTATTTTAATCACTATCCATACTAATATTATAAATGCGAAAGTAACTCTGTCTGTCTGTCTGTCTGTCTGTATATTACGCTTTCACGCCTTAGCCACTGAACTGATTTTGATGAAATTTGGTATAGGGGTAGATTAGACCATGAGAAAGGACATAGGCTATGTTTGCTCGCGATAACCGACATCCACGCGGGCGGAGCCGCGGGCAAAAGCTAGTACATTATAAATGCAATGTATCAGACAGATAAGGTATCGTTCAACGATGTAAATAAGATAATAAGATATTATATACCATTAGCTACAGACCAATGCAAAAATCATACAAATATTAACACTGAGCAGGAATCGAATCCGTGACATAACACAGTCTAATACTTACTTGATGACTACATAATTATGTTTTAGGGTCTAAACTTCACGTAGTCAACATCTGGTTACCTATAATACTTTTTCATAATCATAATCATAATCATATTTATTCTGTGGATCATAGGTTAGGTATAAAGGTCTTACTTATAAGCTATATTATGTACGCTATGTCCTACCACATATGCTTTATAGGGTTTCACATATCGAAATGAGCTCGTCTGTCCGTCAGTCATAGCCAATTTGCTTCGATTTGACGATATAGGATCGAGTTAAAATTTTATGCATTTCTGTGATCCAAATACATACGTACACGAGTGTATTGGTCTGATTTAGGTCAATACATGTGACCCAAAAACCCAAAGCAAGTAAAATTATAAATATGTAAAGGTCTAAATTGTGGGAAGCGGGAGAAAGAAGGATTCTGGGCTACAAAGTAAAAGTTTAGATGCAACTAGTGTTAGATAAATAAATAAATAAGTAAAAATATTTTTATTCTCTCAAGCAATTAAATACAAATTCTTAAATAAAACAATAATATTATTATTTTCTTAGTGTGTCATAATGGCTATACAAAAACACTGTAATTGTGAGACTGGTGCCTAAACTAGATACAACAATTTGTATCTGTATTTATAGGTCACCAGCAAACCCACGCAACCAGTAAACTTATGTAAAATGAGTAAAATTAATTAATTTATTACATTTTATTACGACTAATTATTTAAACAAAAGCAAACTACATTAAGCCTGGCTATTTTATACATTACATTTAACATAGAACCTCAAGTAAATACTCCGTTTCATCGTAATTTAGATGTTGCAACCAATTTGTAAGCATTTTTTTGCATTCGTATCTAGATTTAGTGTACAAAACTAGTGTGTAAAAAACTATCCAGGAATATAAAAATTCTGGACAACGGAAGTAGTAACACCCTTTTCTTTGTAAGAAACGTTTCTGATAGTTTATGTTATATTGAAACCGGAGTCTCCTTCATTTCGAATAAGGCGTTTTCTCATGAAACATTAGACTAAATCTTAAAAATGATTTCTTTTTTATCTTAACATCATTTTATAAATGTATTCCGAAGGACAACTGCGGAGATACAAGTCTAGCCTCACCTTGAGGTGCCATTATCAATCGAGACTCTCTCAACAGTAAAAATAAGCGACATTTACGCAGTAAGCGTGTTTTTAGGTTTTTTAGTGTTCGCTCGGGGCGACACGGCCATGGCACCCCAGTTAACCAATCATAGACTATATTAACCGACCTGCTGTGTTATTCTCTGAGCTGTCTCTAAGCATACAGCGTCGAGTATGCGAGGTGACAACTAAGATAGAGATTTTCATTGGTTGAATTAGGTGACGTCACTGGCAGATCGGCCAATGACAATCTCTGTCAAGGCTGTCACTATGCATATCGGCCGGGGTGCGATATGTCTCAGCCAATCACAACTCCGATAACCTAACCACAGACGCCATGCGCTTTGGTCAGTTCAAGTTCAACATACATCCGTTGGGATTTTGCGCACGATAAATAAAGAATGTCGCAACGCTGTGCCCGACGAGGCTCGACGCTATATGCTTAAAGAATTACACACCAGAGGCTCAAAAGGCTCCCCGTCAATGTTTGTTCAGTTTTTTTATTGACATGTTGCTAGAACTGCATTATGATGGTGCATGAATTTACTGACATTTCTTCAAGAAGTTAGCCATCACTTAAGTATAATATAATACTTACAAGAGGGTGTTGTTTGAGTACACGCGTGTGCGCTATGGAGCGGCGCGTGCGCGCGTGCGGCAGGCCGCGGTGGGAGAAATGCCAGTCTGTCTCGGAGCCCAGTACCTGTGTACAAACAAAAAGGTCTATCAATGAAATGGTTGAGTGACAGACTATCATCTTAGTATAGTTCCCGGTTACATTCTTGGTAATGCGGCAGACATGCGCTGTGTGATAGAAAAAACGCAGCGACAAAAGTTCCTCATCGCTAAAATATTTTTGTTTCATTGGAATATTATGTACTAGCTATTGCCCGCGGCTCCGCCCGCGTGGATGTCGGTTATCGCGACCAAACATAGCCTAGGTCCTTTCTCATGGTCTAATCTACCCTATACCGGAATCCCTCTTAGAACCCTCAATACGAGGATTTTAAGTCACGTATTGAGGGTATTCAGAGGAAGTTCCTTCGGTACTTGGACTATAAGACGCAGCAGTATTCACTCGATTACGATCATCGTTGCAGACGGTATCACTTTCTCCCACTTGAACGAAGGCGCTATATAAGTGATATATGCTTCCTAACCAACATCGCAAATGGCACAATAGATTCAACGGAGCTCCTATCAAAAATAGGATTACGTACAAACCAGCTAGGGCTTAGACTACGACCGTTGCTTAGTGTACCAATTGCAACCACCAATTACAGACGTAACTCCTTTACACTGCGGAGCGCACGCGGCTTCAATGAACTTCCTGGTTCATTGCAATTTGACATCTTCAGCACCAAAGCCAGCAGAGTGAGGCAGCTCTTAGCAAAACCTTTCTTTGCTGATAGTGAGGGTCGCACCGATCAAACTGTCAGATACTAAGAATAATCTCTCAATCTATTAGAAAACTTGAGATTTTTGTAATGTAAATCTGTTGTTCTGGATCAGTATTTAGTGCATGTATACATTGGAAATAGTGCACGTTACTACCTACCGTATTAATGTTATTCCATATTGTTATTTAGCTATGGAGGCTTGTTGTTAGCAATATAGATATATATTGTTGTTACTAAAATATGTAATTAGTCTGTAAGACTTCTTCAAAAGTAAATAAATAAAATAAAATAAAATACCAAATTTCATCAAAATCGGTTCAGTGGTTTAGGTGTGAAAGCGTAACATACAGACAGACAGACAGAGTAACGTTAGCATTTATAATATTAGTATGGATGTATGCCAATAATTGTTGTATGTAGGATTTTAATTTTCAGAGAACCAAGATAATATATTTTTAATTATATTTTATTGTGTCTATAATATTCTAATATATCGAGTGATATATAATTTAATATACCTAAAGTAATTTTGGAGCGTAACTTCGACACGATTTTACTGTCGAATCTCGAAACAATGTCCAAAATCTTTCGCACCGAAACGAATATAATATCAGCGTGTATATACCACTTTTTTCGTTGACTGTACAAGTATTAGGATTCTATATATACAGTGTGTAAACAAAATCCTCGCAAAATGCTTTCACAATATTGGCTTTACAACCTTGTATCGTAGATCGTAAACTACAGTTGTAGCAATAAACATGAAATCCGTCACTTTACGTGTATTACTTAATATAAATCACGATAAAACGAAATGGCAGATCGAGAGTAAATACCGACTTTGGCAAAAAGATCTACGTAAATATTATATTTGTCACCTTTTTAGATTTCCTTTTTAATGTATTTACGTTTAATATTTTGGTGAATACAATCTGATTTTTGGCCTTAATTATGGCGAGGTATCTATAGTTCATTAAATCGTATATTACTACATTGAAAATCCTTAATTGAACAGAATTCAAACTCAAGGATTTCTCAAATTTCGGTTATTAAAATGTAATTAGAAGGTATTCATTATTCATTTTCTGACCTTAACGGTGTATATTTAATAAAATCAGATCCAATTAGAATCGTATTGTAAAATAATAATATAAATGCTATACCTACGTTTTACCCAACTAATTACTATCAGGTATTCTATCAGATAATTAATAAATACCAGCTTAATTACCTTAAAAATAAAATCCCCTAAGCCATTTAATTGTACAGCCAGTAAAAAGTCAATACTTTATTACGGGAATATTCCCGTATAACAGGATTATCGGCAGAGCACTTAACAATAACCAATACATCCTGTATATGTCTAAAGGTCTATTATAGAACACGTATCGCTTTGACTAATTATTGCGAGTTAGGGACATCGTATTATATGGTTGGTTGGTTAACGTTATCTTGACAACATCCCTATTCGATGTTGTGGGAGAGAGCGTGGGTTTGATTACCGCTCAGGACAAATTCTGTATATATGAATAATTATGTCTGAGTGTATTGATTTAGGTGTTTCTATGTCTAATAGGTAATATCATTATAGCAACATTAATCCCAGTCGTATCCTACTGTTTCTCTTGATTTTTGCGGACTGCCACCTGACCTCCCGTTGTCCCCCCTCTCGAGGGATAGCCCTAGGTCAGTCGGCGTGCATTTTTAGTCGGTTCGAGTCCGACATAACCTCCCCTTCCGGCTTCGGCGGTGGAGGTACCCGAGGGGATTTCCGCACGAAAAAAAAACCATCTGACCTCCAAATTCCCAGTGAAGAATCTACACCAGTGTTAGACGAAGTTATGACTGAATAAAGCGTCATTTAGGCGAATAACTCGCCCCAAATATACGAATCTCGAAAGGAGAGCAAAAAGATACATCGTTTAAACACTCGCAGAAACAATTGCCGCTCGCTCGTCCCCGCCTGGCGAGAATCGCCTCGCATTTGAACATTGATTGTGTCGGTCTAAACAGAATTTTTAAAACAATGACACAAGGCATATGGTGAAATGTTACTTGCGAAAATCATATGCAAGAATTGTATAATTATAAGAATAGTGATTATCGCATACGACTTTATTGACTCGAATTGTGATGAACTCGCACCGTCTAAGCGACGCCTTAGAGGTCATGTTTTTAGTCTGACCCCGCATCCCACATACTTTTAGGTACTTTTCACCTTAATAATGGGAGGAGTGAACGCACGGCCAAAGCTAAAAATATACCCCATTCTGTTAGACAAAAACACGATAAAAGAAACTCGAATAAGCCTATACAATGCTTGGACACGTGTGACGCCCACATTGGATACGTCTTGCGATGCCTATCTTGTGACATCTATATGTCTGGGCTATTTATTGTCACTGAAACCTGTTAATGACGTCAAACGATACGGAACTTCTATTTTTGTAGATGTGTTTAGGTAGGAATACATATCATCATTATGAAGACGCTTTTTCATGATTGCATCCGAGGCAAGGTGAAGCTCAGGGTTCACCTTCCGAATCCTCAATCTCCCCTTCATTCGATCTTGGGCGTCCATGGGAGTGATATTATAAAATATCAGCGAATTTTTCCTATGGTAAAAAAAATATAGTAACGTGTTATGACGATATCTATGATATTTTGAATTTTTGAAACATTTTACTAATAACTGAATTTCAAGAATCACTTTTCGATATTTTATTTATTTGAGCAAAACTACAAACAAATTTAATATAGAATTGAGAAAATTTACAACAAAACGATGTCGATCTAAACTTAACTCCAAAAATAAAATGTTCTAAAAAGCACATCTACCTAGAAAACTAAATGGTACCAAACTTAACATGTTACAAGTAGTTGTCTAACTGCAGCACTCAATTAAAGTTGGACTGAACTCCTGGCTGCACACAAAGACCCAATAACGTACCTACCTAAATAGTTTACTCAGAAACTTTCGCAGATAACTTCGTACTAGTCAGAATTTCGAAGAGAAAACTACGGTACTTTTGCAGTCTTGTGAAACTGCATTAAGTTACGGGTTGAAGATAAAATAGGACACAACTCTCTCTGTAACTTAAGAGCTACGCTCTTGTCGGTGGAGTAATCGCCACTCTTGTCTCTGCGCCGCCAATTCCATCTTGCACCCTATTTAGTACTCTTTCGTTCGTCATCTTTTCTGTCCAGCTTATCCCCTCCATTCTTCTCCAGCACCACATTTCGAACGCTTCCAGCCTGTCTCTGTCCCCCTTTGTCTTTATCCATGTCTCACATCCATAGAGTGCAATGCTCCAAACATAAGTTTTTATGAATCTTTTCCTTATTAATAATGAAATATTTTTTTCTTGAGTAAATGCTTCTGACACAACTAAGGGTAATAAAATAAAATTGTTTTATAATTATGATTTTATTTCCACGCGACTACAATACGGGGTCGTCACAAGTCGACCACAAGACGGTTGTTACAGGGTCAGCAGCACGAGTATGACGCCCCTGGTGTTGCAACATAGACCACGGCAACCATTTTCTTTTTATGCTTTTCTGCCACGGCCACCTAAATGGTACAATGCTGTTACTGTACGTAGGTTATGTAAATGCTGCACATTGAAATAAAATACTATGTTAGGATTACTTTTTTCTATAACTGCATAAAGGCAACCCAAACATGTGGATCAGTGTAATTATAGTTGAGTCATTCATCAACTCGCGGGCAATAAACTCGCGGGAAACCGCGAGTTATTCATTTTTCTTATAATGACGAAAACTTAATGAATGAGCATAAATGTGTTTTACAAAAAAAAAGGACTGTAAATAGTCTACGCACTTCTCTCACTGTGAGAAAAATGGTTGATTAATAAATGGGTCTTTATAGCAAGTTTATTTCAGTTCAGAATAATAAATGCGATTACGAGATCTTATAACAAACCTACCAACGTAATTTGCTAACTTTACTAGCCCATCACCTTTTAACATCACAGTGACTGAAGCTGCAAATGAAAATAGGCTTTATTACCTGGGCGGTAAAGTCCAAGGGGCAATTTCGTTTTACAGCCAATACACCGCCAATTGTGCGTTGTTTTCTCGCATGGCGGCGAAAAGGTTAATTGGTATAATAGGATTATTAGGAGAGCACTTAACAGTATTACTGACTTATCCTGCGTGGAAAGGTGTAATGTTTATTTTTCCGTTTTCACTACTTTATACCATCATGTATATCCTCATATTATTGCATATTTAGGTAAATCTGTATATCACTGAATGAGTAGGGGTCTGTCTACCCATTCAGGAATATGTGAGTACTAGCTTTTGCCCACGGCTCCGCCCGCGTGGATGTCGGTTATCGCAACAAAACATGGCTAAATCTACCCCTAAACCAAATTTTATCATAATCGGTTCAGTTGTTTAAGCGTGAAATCGTAACATACAGACAGACACACAGACAGAGTTACTTTCGCATTTATAATATTAGTATGGATTAGTATGGATTACTGTTTTGGCAAGGATATCTTTTCATGTTATCATAAACATTGTAAACTTTTTACATAAGTCTCCTCGCAAAAGACCTGTATGAAGAGATGGGGTTGTTCTTGGTTCTATTTTGTCTTGAACCACGTAGACATACTAAGCTATTTAAAATACAATGTATAGAAGAAAAAGGAAATCTTTTATAACTAACAGTACCTACGTGTCCAAGCACTTTATTTATGTAACTTTGTAAGTAGGGGTAACTTGAGACTATTTATTTGCTAGCTAACTTAAAGAAGAATTTCACAGATAACGTTGGCCAAAAGTGTAACAATTTGAGAAGTGGTATGGAATTGTCAAAGAAGAGGACACCACAAACCTCTGAAACATTTTCTTGTTAATCCTTACAACTCTCTAAATTGTTAGTTGCCCACACACAGCCCACCGCAGTTTCTACAAATAAAACGGAATTACGACACGTCCCAACTCGAGGCGCGCACTGGTTGAAGGGAGTAATTTAATAAGTAAAATATTAGACACGTGATCATTCTAGAGTCTGCTACATCTAGATGATGTTTAAATCATCTACATATGATCCAAAGACCTACTACGGACACCTATACAAATTCCTGTGCATCAATCTTCAAAAAGTTACCTTTGAGAGGAATCTAAAATGGCACAAGCAATCAAAAGCCTTTGAAAAATCGAAATCGATAAAGTCTACCAAAATTTGGGAATATAATGCTCCTAAGCGGGACATATGTGACGTCATCTATCACGTTGGAACGACCTCTCGTGATAGCTATAGTGTCATCTGTCTGTCTGGCCTATTTATTCAATCAATGAAAACTATTAATGGCATAGAACGGTGCTCAAGTTTCTTCAATAATTTTTGGAATATTATTGGAAATGTGTTGAGTTTTGATAACAAATCTATCGAAACAAATCTAATAGATCGAGAGGTCCCGGGTTCGATCCTGGCCAATACACTACCGACGTGAACCCACTCCTAGTACAAGCAATTTAGCTTAGTTGGAGGGGTTAGAGGGAATATTAGTAACTTCGGTTCTAATATTCTTTAAAAAAATGATATAGTAAGATATACGAGTAATATAATTCCGATGAATTGTGAACCTCTTCTTGCAGTTGGTTAAAATTTATACCTTATTAAATAAAATGGGATTTGAATCCGCGATTCTTCTCTAACAAGGAGAATGCTTTGACCACTAAGCCACCGGGCCCCGCCCGGACTAATCCAAATCTTTTTCCTTATATATATCAGTCTTTAGAGCGTATTTTTCCTATCTCATTCAATTTCACTAGTTAGCATACTAAGTGTCTAAAAATTTGATTCAAATTATACCTACCTTACATTACGCAAAATTTCAAATGCTGGAAAAATTCAAGTAACAAAATCTTCTCTTCAGACCCTAGATTATGTAAAGACCCACGTTTCTCTCGACTGAATACAAAATATGAGTGACCTTTAGCTCACCGTCTGAATGGCTGTTTTGTTCTCCATAACTTATAATATGCTAGGTTTGTTTTTGTTTTTCCTTTGTGTTATATATTATGTTCGTGTTCAGATAGCGTACAGTACTGTCAGCGTCATAAATATCTTGACGATGAAGTCTCAAAATGATCCTAAAACTCTCGTATTAAGAGCAAATCAAACTGTTTTATTGATTTATATGGCATTATTGTCCGAACTAAAGGTGTGTATAAAATATCAGAACAACCGGTCAGCCGGAAGGGGGTCAAAAAACGTAATTAAGATCATTTTGAGCACTTTGTTCGTCAACATCTTTCTGATGCTGAATGTACCTTGTTTTTGTTTGACATAACTCTGACGAGCGCCTAGAGATGTTGTATTTAGGCAATTATTTATTATTTACTTATGCGCAAATTCAAAATTACACTTACTTTTTCTCAAAGTTCTTAAGCTGCGTCGTACTTGAGCTCTAAATTGTCAGAAATTCTTGGCTCTTGAGACAACCCACGTGTTCAAAGTGCCTACTGATGAGACTTAAGGTGAATCTCTATTTGTAGAGTAGCGACGCGCAGTGGCCGGCGCGGTGGCGCGTGGCGGCCCGACTTTTGGACTAGTAATGACCGCAAGCAGGCGCGTGGGGCCGCGATGAGATTCAAAATGATTTGTTATATTTTTCCTCATATAGCCGCTGCGCACCACTGCTCTTCCAGTGGCGATTGACCTTAAGTCGCACGTGACCGACTGCCCTCTGACCTAACACACCCAGGACAAAAAATCAAGAGAAAGAGTAGGAGACTGGATGCCTGGCTCCAAAGTATAAGCTTTTAATGCAACCGAGACTAACGCTGCGATGTTTATGATGCGTTTACATAGATATAAATATTCATGGCTGTAAATCCCTACAGAGGTAGGCAGAGGTATAGTAATGACCACGTTTCGGTACTAATGACCTATTAACCTGCGCTAAAATATATTTTGCGTAGTTGAAAGCGATAAAACAAAACTTAACAAAAGCATTAGTGACCTAGGCATAGGTATTCGTTCATTCAGGTTCATTCAGTGAATGACCGAAAGTCTGTCAAAGGGAACGCAACCTTTAATTAGTTCAATGTCAATCTTTTTATGACATTAAACAAGCAAGTGAAAGTGTATATGTATGTTTGGTTGTTAGTTACTTAATCACATTTTTCGTTTGTATCTGGCTGAAATCTGGTAACGGGATGGATTATACCCTGGAATAGCCTTACTATCCTTACTTATATTAAAAATGCGAAAGTAACTCTATCTGTCTGTATGTTACGTTTTCACGCCTAAACCACTGAATCGATTTTGATGAAATTTTGTATAGGGATAGATTTGACCATGAGAAAAGACATAGGCTATGTTTGGTCGCGATAACCGACATCCACGCGAGCGGAGCCGCGGGCAAAAGCTACTACTTTATATTCCAGGAAGAAGTCTACAGATCGTGGCAACAAGATCGGCGCGAATAACAGCCAGCTAATATCATTTCAAAAACTTATTCCTCCATAGTATAATCGAATCGTTAACATTAATATTTACATAAACATTTGACAAATCAATATAGATAACTAGCTTTCGCCCGCGGCGCCACCCGCGTGGATGTCGGTTATCGCGACCAAACATAGCCTATGTCCTCTCTCATGGTCTAATCTACCCCTGTACCAAATTTCATCAAAATCGGTTCAGTGGTTTAGGCGTGAAAGCGTAACATACAGACAGTCAAACAGAGTTACTTTCGCATTTATAATATTATTATGGATTTACCTACTACAAAAACTTTAGTGAAATATATATCGCATAGTTTCCTGCAAAGCCTAGCCTCTCTGCCCCACCCACGGTTGTTAAACAACGAATGTCAATTAACCTACTCTTAGTGCAATTGTATGATGCACGGTGGTGACCGCACGCTTGCACTAACACCACCCGCCTGTGGCCACTCACATGTACCTACTGGCAATAAGCGTTAAGTGCACTGGTAATAAATGTGACCTACTTTTAACTAGCTGCTGCCTGAAATATACTTTACTCTAATATACTGTTCTATTTGTGGTGATGGAAGAATAATTATCTTAATTAAAAAAAATTAAAAACACACTTTTATATTTTTTGGTATTCCTGACAGCAAACCCTTTCATTTGATACCATCATGGGGGTGGATTTCAAACAGCCAGTCCGCCATCTTGGGGAGGTTGCCATATTGGATTTGTAATGACGTTTCTTAACTAGTCATGTATTGTCAACAGAACTCAGAGCGTGTGCAAAATTTCATCCTAATCGAAGACCGGGACACTTCCAAATCTTGGAATCTTATTCCAAGATTTTCTTACATACCTAGTTACAAGTAATAAATAAAAGCGTGTTAAAAATACAAGCATCACCACCCCATCTTATACCCCCGTAACCGGGGCTAGATGGGGACCCTGCGGTCCCCACAACCCGAAGGGGGCCATCTCGAAAGAGATGGTCCTTGGTCTGCCGTGGTGCGAGAGATATGCTTTTGGCAATCTCACCTCCGGCAACCAAGACGGCGTGCGTTTTAGTCGGTTCGAGTCCGACATAACCACCTCCACCGCCTCCGTGGGGGTGGTATCAGTGGGGATTTATAGCACGATAAAAAAAAACCCCCATCTTATACAAAGAGGCGGCAAACGTAAAAATATGCAGATGATATCACTGTGAGAGAAGAAAAACTTGAAATACAACTCTTTACCAACCCGTCTGCGTGGAAACAGTATAGGTCGAAGCCTCCCAATATTAGGAGAGGCCTATGTCCAGTAGAAGACTGTTATAGGCAAATTGATTCAGCTGATTGATCAATCAATCAGCCTTTGAACTACCTATAGTTCAAGAGAGCAGTATACCATGTATTCTCGGGGTAAAATGTAGCCCGTTATTCCAGATTATAATCTAGCACTGCGCCAATTTTTATGGAGATTTTTTTCATCAACAGTTTTAAGATAAAATGAGTATTCAGTATTAAATTATTTTCTCTTGCATTACTTGATGATGATACGAGATAAGTGGTAGATAAGAATAATTATATTTATTTAGCTTTCATAGTAAACTGAATATGGTTGCTTTAGAATCAGTACTTTTATTTTAACATTGATTTTTTATTCTGTAGATGTGACGAAATTAATCTCGTACAGCTATTCGTAGCTCAGAAGCTCGTAGACTCGTAGCATGGCTACGAAATCGTTGATAATAAATAATAATAAATAAATATTTCCTAACATTCTACACAACGCTATCTAGACCCATGGTAAGCATAGCTTAACTAGCTTGTGTTATGGAATCTAGAATGCGGATAAACATAATTAAATACCTTTTTTTTGTAAATACATACATATTATACATAGAAACACCCAGACCAATGCAAATAGCCATATTCATGCATACAAATATTTGCACTGAGCGGGAATCGAACCCGCGCCTCCTGCGTGGCAGTCGCGTTTACTACCACCACGCCACGGAGGCTGTCATTTGTTGATGTTCATTATCATTGAAATTTACCCACTTCCTGTGGAATGATTGATCTGATCATCATCATCATCTTCATATCAGCCACACATAGTCCACGGCTAAACATAGACCTCTCCCATAGACCTCCAGAATGACCGATCTAAAGCAGCCCGCATCCAGCGCTTCCTGGCGACCTTGATGAGGTCGTCCTTCCACCTAGCCGTTGGGCGTCCTACACTACGCTTGCTTTGATTGATCTGATATTTGCACAGATATTTGGCACACATTTTGGTTCAAAAATTAAAATATTGTAAGCTGCCTTCTTAAGAGAGTCTTCCTGTTGTATGGTATATTATTAGACAATGAAATTGTAAACATCTTTTTCAAGCCGAGTAATAGTGCAACAAAGAATCTCACAAACACAAAAACTCTGGAAACATTATGTTCACTCCTTTTCTGGGCTATAAAAACATTACCCTCCTTCCATCAGCAGTCGGGTAAAATGAAAATAGTCTTTGATTCATTAGTCAGTAAAGAAATAGCCTCAAATCATAAAACCCGAGTACAAATTACGTACATCAGAAACCTTTAATTTACTGAAGCATTTTACGTCTCTTATTTGCTCGCTCGGTGCGAAATAAGATTTATTTTCCCGTGATTGAAGGCGAAAGATTCAACTTAATTAAAGTTTCGTATTTACTTCCTAAGACCGTTCAGCCACGTGCCAAAATTGTTAAAAGAACGGCTCTGAGATTGATTACCTAAGGCTTATAATATTTCGGGTAAAATATTTTTTTAGATAAACGTTCATCCGAAACACATATTGAGAACACTGGTACCTTTTCCACAGTATTTATAATGTAACCTGACCGGTTTCGCCTTACGGCATTCTCTATATATATTCTAGGCAATATTAATATACTATATTTATAATATATAATACTATCTAGGTAATATTAATAAGGCATATTCTAGGAAATAAAGATTCTTATTCTTATTCTCAAAAGTTTACATTTACTAAAGGTTTTGGATGTTTTAATTCTTAGATTTAATTAATATTTTTTTTTTTTTGAACAAGTCTTACAGACTAATAACATATTTTAGTAACAACAACATATATCTATATTGCTAACAACAAGCCTCCATAGCTAAATAACAATATGGAATAACAATAATACGGTAGGTGGTAATGTGCACTGTTATCAAAATGTATACATGCACTAAATAGTGATACAGAACAACAGATTTACAAAAGAATCTCAAGTTTCCTAATAGATTGAAACGATTATACCTTATAAATAAAATAAATAATAAATTTTCAGTTTTATGCTAATATCTGTATGTCGTCTTAGTGTGTCATGGGTTGTATTTTTATTGTGTACTAGCTTTTTCCCGCGGCTCCGCCCGCGTGGATGTCGGTTCCCGGCAATTATTCGAATTTTTCTCTACGTACAAACCTTCCCTGGACTTCCACGAATAATTCATGACCAAAATTAGCCAAATCGGTAAAGGCCTTGTTGAATTATAACATTACAACGAATAGTGGCATTGATTTATATATAAATAGGTTTATTTATAATTTTATTTTTATTTTACAATTTTAGGGAAACTTACAGCAAAAAAAGGTTTAATATTATATAATTAATATGTTGAACGCCAATTATCAGTTTCCACATTTAGGTATTATTACATCTTTACATATTAATGCTCAAAAGCTCTCAATGCAAATTAAGTCCTTTTTAGAAATTAGGAAACTATATTACAGATGTACCTAATGTAAGCGCTTTAATACGCTAATTACTGAAATCCTTACTATTATCTCTTGTAATCTGCTGTTGATTTACAATAAAGAATTGTCTATCTATCTGTTACTTAAACAATGTTAATTATATCACATTCTCTGAATGCCAAGTTCAGGGTTATTTTATAAATGGCCGACGCGACGGTCACATTATGAGTCCGCACGCTCGCAAATGTAAATGCGTAATTTAATCGTGTTTAAATGGATTTTAATACATGTTACATGTTTTTTGTCAAATGACCTCACTCCGCCTAATGGCAAGCTGTAAGTAAAGGGTATGAGGGTTACCATACCATTACAGAGGCCAACAATGCTATTAATTTTTATAAACCAGAGGTCCGCTTGGATGTCTGTTATCACGACTTTTAGTGATACGTACAGTTTTACTGTATCAATTGCGATTAAACAGAGGTAAAGTTTTAAGTCTAACCAAGACTTTTCATACTAAAAACATGCATCATAATCTGTCCAATAGTTTTTACGCCCATCGTGAACAAATAGACAAGAATTCCAATAGAAATTGTGTTTTTTTTTTTATAAAGTACACGTCAGTTTGACTTTACCTCGCGTGCTGTTAAGCTAAAGGCAAAGTCTTGTAAAGAGGGTCACCATCGTAAACATGTACCATGTTAACAGTGGTGTCACTTAGCTTGAAAGCCTTCACGCCCCGCTTAAAGGACCCGGGACTGTAGGAAGAAGGAAACACGTGAGCTGGCAGGGAGTTCCGGGTCTTAATGGTGCGGCATGGGAATGTGTTATATATAGATGCTTGTTTTTTTTGGGAGCTCAAAACAAAATGTAAATGTTATATACCTTTCGTGTATATAAACAAACATGAATATATAAAAAGTCTTGAAAAATGTCGAAAACCTTCACACGGTAAGTATGTTGTTATTCGATATGGTATCCATAACAAGTAATTTATATACACAAAATCGAGAACGCTCGTAATAATATGTACACATGTTAGTCTAAGCATAAGAACTTGATTACCACTGGATCGATTGATATTGTTTATACATGTATTCACGCCTGTAAGGAAAGGAACAGGCAGAGGTATTATATTTTTTTTTTATACAGGACACGTCAATTTGACTTCACCTCGCCTGATGTTAAGCTAAAGGCAAAGTCTCGGAAAGAGGGTCACCATCGTAAACATTTACCATGTTGACAGTGGTGGCACTCAGCTTGACGGCCTCATTAGATGCCTTTTCACGCCCCGCTTAAAGGACCCGGGACTGTAGGAAGAAGGAAACACGTGAGCTGGCAGGGAATCCCAGGTCTTAGTGGTACGGCACAGGAATGAATCACTGAAACGCTTGGTTCTAGCAGGTATACTCTGCACCGTAAATAGATGGCATCTTAGCCCTGCACGTGTCGTCCTGTGAAGGAAAGGGGAGGGTGGGACTAATTGGAAGAGCTCGTCAGAACATTCACCATGGTAGAAAACTGCCAAAGACGCAACATCTCTACGCATCTGCAAAGGCTCGAGAGTGTTAGTGACCTCAGGATTCCCAATAATGCGGATCGCACGTCGCTGCAACCTGTCGAGAGCATCTAATAAGTACGTTGCGGAGCCGTCCCAGAGATGTGAGCAGTATTCCACGCAGGAACGAATTTGGGTCTTGTATAGAAGACACGGAGAACACACTTGTATTGCTGCTCCGGCGTGAAAAAACGTCTCACTCTGTTCAGGACTCCGAGTTTACGCGAGGCTGATTTGATGATACTCTCGATATAGTTTTTGTTATTCAGTTTGCAGCGAACATCCATACCGAGGATAGTGAGGTGATCCTGCAGTGGCAGTGGTGTGCTCTGAAGAGTGGGAAGGGGAAGGAAAGGAGATACCTTTGCTGTAAACGCACATGCCTGGGTCTTCTTGGCATTGAACTAGACATATTATGCATATTTTCTGTGGGTGTCGTAAAAGGCGACCCAAGACAATGAGGCCGCTAGACGGAAATAGGCTCGACCCCTATTACGTGCGATCAAAAATCATAGTTGACGAAATGTGAGAATACACCTCTGCCTACCCCTTTATGAATTTAAAGACGTGGTTCAACGATTAGCCTGACTTGTTACAATTCAATTCAAACTATGTTTTTTCGTAGCATTTATTAAGCTAACTTAAAATTCGAATACATCAGGAAAATTTAATGCTCAAGTGGGACTTGAACCCACGACCTTTCCCGTACAGAGCGAATGCTATTCCAACTGAGCTATTGAAGCAACTGAGCTATTCAGTTGGAAGAGCATTCCTTCTGTAAGGGAAAGATCGTGGGTTCAAGTCCCACTTGAGCATTTCATTTTTTCCGATGTATTCAAGTTCTATTTTTCAGTTCTTTTTACTAATTTTACAAACATGCTGCCCAAACCCCGTCTCCATACGCAATTATGACTTTCAGATTTTCCTTTTCGAGCCATTACTAGTACTAAGCTCCTATTATTCAACCTGGTTCACTGAAGGCATTCATTGGCATCGTAATAATGGCACGACTCGGTACATAATGCCGGGATAATGAATGAGCCTCGGGAAATATTGCTGGCCGTAATTACTGTCTTGGATGGACCTAATTATTTGTACAATCTTTGACTAATGAACCGTCAGAAATTTTGATTGAACTTTGATCTCGCTTCGTATATAAATAAGTATTTGTAAGGCTGTGAGGCTTTGATCTTTATATACTACTAAAATATTATGTTCGGGGACATCCGAGTGAAGACAAACGTGAATCCTGTACGCCTCCCCATACCCGGCGCTAGATGGGGACACTGTGGTCCCCACAACCCGAAGGGGGCCATCTCGAAAGAGAAAGAGATCGCTCTTAGCGATAAGGCCGCCATTTGTACATAATGTCATGCATGTATAACTGGTATACAATAAAGATTTATCTATCTATCTATCTATCTGCCGGGGTGCAAGAGATATGTTTCCTGCATTCTCACCTCTGGCAACCAAATATCCAAAGGCGGCGTGCGTTTTAGTCGGTTCGAGTCCGACATAACCACCTCCACCGGCTCCGGGGGCTGGCTGGGGGGGATTTTTCGCAGAACAAAAAAAAAGGAGGAGGTTAAAACGGCACGGTGCGCTCACTGTTCGCAGTGTTCGCTAAATAATCAGTTGGTTAAGCTAGCAAGACGTGGATAACATTTGGATGGTGATCGCTTAGTGGTGTTTCATTTCAGCGATTCCGTGCTTCGAAAGGCACGTTAAAAGTTAATACTGGTTATCAAATATCAAATATAAATAGACATAAACAGCTCTTAACCAACCACAATTAGGTATTATACTGATTAGTCAGATTAGTTACTCTTTACTAAACGTCAAAACGATAAGTTATGTCATTGTATGAAAAAAATTTCAGTGACGTCATAAAGTTTAATAGTCAAATCATTTACTATTTATAGGTTGGGTGGATTATTAAAAATAAATAAAAACGATAAAATAAGAACCGACACAATTTTTACCAATCTTTTACAATTCTTAATTTAATGAGCTCGGGTAGATAATTTAATTTAACTACTTACAGGAAAATACTCAATTCGGGCTGGGAGGTCACGTCACCAAGCTACGTCAAATTTAAGCGAACCGGCAACTTTGAGGCCTCGTCGATATAGTACGAGAACTAACGCAACGATGATAAAGATTACAGTATTAGTCCGTTTTTTTTGTGCGGAAATCCCCTCGGATACCCCAAACCGGAGCCGGAAGGAGGTTATATCGGACTCGAACCGACTAAAACCGCACGCCGACTGAGGGTCGTGGTGCTAGGCCGGAGGTGAGGCTATCATCGACATATCCCTCGCACCCCGGCTGACCCAGGGCCAAAGCTGATGCTCTAGAGCCCGACCTAAGTGCGCTCTCCTCTGAATTTGTATCACTCCTGTAATAGCCAATATAAATTGAAATAATCAAATCGGTTATATGCACGGCTCACAAAGAAACCTGTCGGTTGTAAAACAACACTATTTGTTAGCTGTATTCTACTGTATCTTCGCGTAAAGATGAACTGACTTTTGCAACAATTTCCCTGGGCACCACTTGAATAAGTAACAATTTATATGAAATACCCGCGAAGGATGTTATCAATTATATTACATGATGTTCTAGATATTGTTGTACCAAAGTATTGAAAATACGAAATATGTTATTCTTGAGGGAATGTGTTCAACTCACGTTCAAAGCAATTTTTCCTGAAATTGCTCACCTGTCTCGTCAAATTGGGGAAAGGAAAACATATATGTAATTTGAAACACCACTCAGACATCACTCACATATTTACATAGGGTGTGACATAAGAAATCTTGTGATATTTGTAGATTTTATCCAATTTAGGCGGGTGTATTTTTGATTGATAAAAAATAAGGTGTTTAAATTAACTTAATGTGTCTAGCGTCTAGCACCACTTGCCATATTATTAATATTATAAAAGATAAGAAACTATTAAAATGGACTACTTATTTTAAGTAGTCAATTTTAATTAAGTTTATGTTCATAAACTCGTATTTAATCAAAGTGTTCAAACACTCAATCTTAACACGTCCTAATAACAGAGCTATCTATAGCATTAAGTTAATCAGATAAGTTGTTACCTACTTGTTTTTCGTGCGGAAATCCCCTAAGTTGTTACATACTACCTACGATTAAAGATTGTACCGCTAACATCTAAACAAACCCAGTTGGTTTTATTCCAAGTACCTGATTCCCGCACACAAAGTAATTACATAAACCTGCTTACTCATAGTCGGTTCACAGTGCGAGTTCACTCGAAACAGTGTAAATATACACATATTTCGACAAACCGCAGAAATTCACGGTTCGCGTGAAGCACACACCGGCGTGTATGAGTTCACTCATTATTTAAAATCGACTTAGTGAATCATTTTCCACTATGCTAGTAATAATATTAATAGTTAAAGTACTTTATAAAAGGTTATATGAAAGGAAAAATGGGTCGGCAGCGCGATTGTGGTGCTGGAGATGAGTGTGTCGACCAGGTAAGCCGTGTGCTTGCCTAAAAATTAAGATCAATTCCCTGAAAATTCATAAATAGTAATAAAATAATTTATAAAGACATAAATATTTAATAAAAATATGACGTTAAAGCATCAGCATTTGGCAAAACGGTCTCTACATTCTCCCAATGCGCGCAAATGTAAAATGACTTTTATTTCTTTAAATACCTAGTTCTTTGTAGATATTTTCTCGAAAACAAATTAAATTTCTCACTAACTTTTACGTAAGATGTAACACAGAGGTATTTCGCTTTTCCTTTCTATTGAATAACTTCGTGTACAACTGTACAAATTACGAGTCTTCGCGCCACGAAGAAAATCTAATTGAAGTCTTGTTATCTTCGCAACAGAATTTAGTTACTGTTGAACAATCGTATTGTTTTAGACTAAAATATATTTTTTGAAATAAAACCACTTTTTACGGATTCTATCGCGAACCGACGTTTCGGCACACACCGCGATCATGGCTGCTGCAAAGCAGCCGAAACGTCGGTTTAAAAAGTAAATAATAACAAATATATCGCGATAGAATCCGTAAAAAGTGGTTTTATTTCAATGAGTGACATTCGCGTAAACTTTAGAAAATATCATGTAAAATATATTTTGTTCCTAACTTAATATTGATGAAATTGAGGACACAGGAGAGACTTGAGTATATTGTACCGCCTATTTCTCTATTCTATTCTATTTTTTAATGTGGCGAGCGATGTCAATGTCGCCTACTTCTCATTAAATTTAACTTTTTTTCTACACTGCTTATACCAAACACCATCTGACACCAAACTGACATCTAACGTACATAGGGAAGAGAAAAAGGTATAATTTAATTAGAAATCTAGAGATGGTAAGATTTAAAAGGCAGTACAGTAGAATGTTAAAGAGAATAGGTATCGTTTTTTTCTTTGCCTTGGGGGAAAATCCTTCATGAATGTCATGCCGGACTCCTGCCGACTAAAAATCGTAGATCAGACCTACGGCTACAATGCGGCCTCGCCTAGGGGGTGGTTCGGGTGCTATCACGCGTCTATAGGGGGTTTGCGGGTGTTAACCCACTTTTTTTTAAATTTAATTACAATTGATTGAATTGAAATCTAGAGATGTTACTATTAAAAAGGCGGTACAGAAGAATGTTAAAGAGAATAGGTATCGCTAGCATTGAATATAATTCGATGCATTTTGATTCTTAGAGCCATTCTATGAGATGTCTGGTGAATTGTACAGTCAGCGTCATAAATATCTTGACGACGAAGTCTCAAAATGATCTTAAAACTCTCGTATTAAGAGCAAATCCAACTGTTTTATTAATCTAAATGGTTTTATTGTCCAAATTAAAGGTGTGTACCAAATATCAGAACAATCACTCAACTGGAAGAGGGTAAAAAAACGAAATTAAGATCTTTTTGAGTACTTTGTACGTCAACATCTTTCTGATGCTGACTGTACCAATTTTGGTTGCTAAGTTAGATGTTGCCAGTAGGTCCTCATGTGTCCACATGTGTGTGATTGTATGCCTGCGATCCAGAACCTATGCCCGGGAAAAAAAGTAGCCAATAAGCTATTTCGGACTGTGATCTATCTCTATACCAAAGTTACCCAGTTTTTGCTTAAATAGCTACAGGGATGTCTGACACTGTTGAAACATTCCTCAACGATTATTTTTTTAATAATCTTAGTAGACCGTTATATATAATAGAATAGAATAGGACCACGCTCTTCCTGTGGGTCGTAGTCGTAAAAGGCGACTAAGGGATATCCATCCTACAGTAAACATACATACATACCAGATGGCAACAGGCTCGCCCCTTGTCACGTCACTGGACCGAAAATCATAATTGGCGACGTGGATGCTAATACACCTCTGCCTACCCCGTCAGGGATTTACAGACGTGAGTATATGGATGGATGCATATAATGTTAGAAGGCTGTAGTTCTTGGTAGACTGGTTCCATCGACTGGTTTCAAAACGTATCAATTGCTTGCTAATGCGAATTAAAATCGTTTCAAAGAGCAAAGCATCGGAACGGCTCAGTGCTTACAAGCAACGACCTGGTTTCTACATTAATAATAAGTATTTGTTTGCTCGTGACTTCACGCGAGAATTTTGTCCTTCTCGTTATCTATGGGAACCTGTTCCCGGGATAAAATTTATCCTGTGTGTACCAAATTTCAACCGGATTCGTCCAACCTATAGAGCATGATTGAATATTGAATAACAAACATCCAAATATCTTCATTAACTTTCATATTTATTATATATTTTTTTTAAATAATATGAAATATAATTTATTATATTATATTTCATATTAGTTTTGGATTACCTGTTAAACTCTCGCGTTCCATGATATACACCAATAATAACGGGAATTAATACGATCATGGTATAGGTACATATACATGAGCCAGTCAGCCTATGACCACGGCCAGTGTAACCTGGTCGAAACTTTAGGTAAATCATCCCGTCAAGTTTTGGATTGTTTTGTGGACAATTATATGTTGTATAGTGTTAATTATTAAGTAAACTCTTTAAAAACGTACTGTATATTCCCTTTGGAATCCATATTTATATTATAAATGCGAAATAACTCTGTCTGTCTATCTGTGGATCTTACGCTTTCACGCCTAAACCGCTAAAACGATTTTAATAAAATTTGGTATAGGGGTTATAAAATTATACCTTGAAAAACGACATAGGCTTTAAGCACGCGGGTGGATTCGCGAGCCAAAGCTAGTTGCATATATTATATAGTTGTGCCCGACTTTGATTAATTCTATTTCTGAAATATGTTTCTACGTTAAGGTTTATAGCATGGAGAAATTATTTGGCGGTAATCATACATTATGCAACAATGTTAATATATTATAATTTAGACGCCTCAACCTAAATATTCGGTTCCACCCACGGAATTATGCTACCCCCTAAATTAACATACTTTGGTTCATATTCGATTAAATATTGAGGAGGTAGGTATATTAACATTTTCCATTTATAAGACTGTAATTATAGCTAAATATAATATACTGGCTTTTGAAGGCAGCTCCGCCTGCGTGGATGTCGGTTATCGTAATATACTTCCTCAAGGTCTAATCCACCCCTATACCAAATTTCATCAAATTCGGTTCAGTAGTTTAGGCGTGAAAGCATAACATACAGATAGCCAGACAGAGTTAGTTTCGCATTTATAATATTCGTATGACTAAACATCACAAATAAAATGCACGAGAGTTGCATCAGCTGGTGCGGCAGCGTTTTGCGGTGACCAGCTTATCAGGTAAAGTCAGCATCAGAAAAATGTTGATGACTTAAGTATTCAAAATAATCTGAAAATCAAAATTCCAATTTCCATAATGATGGGATGATATGAGATGGGCGTATGATTAAGAAAACGATAGAAAATGTGTCAAATGATCTTATCTCCTTTTCTCAAATGTTTTTTGGATTTTTATAGTTGCCAGTTGCTTAAGCCTAACCCCGTAATTTATTGTATTTTTCTATTTTTGTGTGAAATTCTTAATGAGGTTCACAGAATACATCTACTTACCAAGTTTCAACAGAATAGGCCTTATAGTTTCGGAGAAAAGTGACTGTGACATACGGACGGACAGACAGACAGACATACAGATAGAAAGACAGACAGACATGACGAATCTATAAGGGTTCCGTTTTTTGCCATTTGGCTACGGAACCCTAAAAAGCCGGCCAAGTGCGAGTCGGACTCGTGCACTGAGGGTTTTTTGTTTTTTTAACCGTGGGGGAAAATCCTTCATGGATGTTATGCCGGACACCTACCGACTAAAAACCCCCACGGTATAGCCCCGGGTAAGCCCTCGGAAGGATGTCCCAGCGCTCTCAACAGACCCACGGCTACAATGCGGCCACGTCTAGGGGGTGGTTCGGGTGCTATCCTGCGTCTATGGGATCTATCATCCCGCTTCTTAGGGAGAGGGGGGACGTGCGTGAGTCCGTCACGTCATGCTGCCGTCATGGGCCTGCTTCTGTAAGGACGATGAGCAGCCAACTCACCGTCCTCAGGCCCCCGGTCATGGAGGCCGATGGTCTTCGGCGAAGACACGTCGGCGGCGCCCGAGCCGCCGACTGCGGAACTCGGGTAGGAGAGTTCTCTCCCGCTCCCACCCCGGTGCACTGAGGGTTCCCTTAATTTAAGCTACATAAATAGCATAATATTTTGATTGAATTTCAGCTCGATACGTCCACACATACCTGAGAAAAAAGGTCTTGATAGACAAACGGACACCGAAGTGAACCTAAAAGGGTTCCCTTTCTTCCCTTGGAGGTACGGAACCCTAAAAATGACGCTAGGAATATCGAAAAACGTTTCGCAGAAACACCTGAGGCAATATTTTTGTATTTTGTTTGTTTTAAATTCCCCACTGGGTTACCTAGATATGATTTTGTGATCAGAATTCTATATCCTACTATGTTTATGAACCGGCGTATATCCGAGTTTCCTAAAATAATATTGTTTTATCCTGCAGAGAGCGGATACATAGGACCCTACAAACACCTTCGGGCCAAAGTTAACCTTACGGACACAAGGGGATCGGTACATTCTATCTAGATAATAAAAGCTTCGAAATAAATAAAAAATAAAAAAGAAAAAATTATGGTATTTTAAGAACGAATGCAATTAAAATTTATTTTACTGTAAAACAATTTATTTTAAGTATAATTTTATTAACTACCCACTCAAATAAAACCACTTTTTACGGATTCTATGGCGATATATTTGATATTGTTACTTTTTAACCCGACGTCACACCACGAAAATGGCTGCTGCAAAGCAGCCGAAACGTCGGGTTAAAAAGTAACAATAACAAATATATCGCGATAGAATCCGTAAAAAGTGGTTTTATTTCAATGAGTGACATTCGCGTAAACTTCAGAAAATATCATACCCACTCAAATCCAAGTACATAAAACGAACTTTATAACAATAATAGGAATTAACGCGATCATGGTATAGGTACATACACACATCAAAAAAAGTTTGCGATCACTTTGAAAAACTGAAATCTTTTTTGTTACTGTAGTTTTTTTTATTTTTTATTTATGAAACAAAATATACAAATCGCTTATAAAGTATTTACAGAATAATACCACAAAAACTCATTAGAGTTTTACTGGGCATTATAGCCGTCAGTGGTTACTTAAATAAATGTAGGTTAGTAACACAAGTCATCACATGGTTATTTTATACAATATAATAGGATAATACAATTAGTGATAATAGAGGGTAGACTACAATAATGAGCAAGCGCGCATCGGCGGCTGTACCGATCCTACGCAACGTAATCTCGGTGACATACAGGCTGCTCCACAGAACACATGAAAAAAGATTTACTCGTTAACTTTATTATGTAAAAAGTGTTGTTTGAGTTTATTTTTAAAATTTTGTTCGGTTATTACGTTCTTTAAGGGTTTGGGTAATTTATTTATCAGGCATGGTATGATATATTTTAATGTCTTTTTACCATATAAATTCGTGTATCTGGGCAGTAATAATTTTGCGTTATAGACACTACGGGTTATTATATCGTGCTTATCGCAGGATTTTATATTTTTTAGGTCTTTGTTGAAGTATTCTTCAGTTAACAAGGCGAGTTGCGTTTTCTGGTGTACAGGAATAATTTTGCAGAAGTCAAATAGCTGATGGTAATCGTTCTTGTATTTCATTCTTATATTATTTGGAACTATTTGTTTTAGGATTCTTAGTTGGAGTGTGTAAATTTGGTCTAGATGTGATTTGTATGTTCTACCATAGCTGTAGCTGTGTTAAAAATAAAGAATTAGAACACAAAACAATGACACCGTTCAATTGTTTTTTCTTACAAAAAGGCTTTCAGTCCTAGCTTACGCTCATTCAGAAATCTGATTTTGTGAATTATAACCGATTCAAGATGTTTTTCGCGAAAAGTAGTGATTGAAAAATGCCAAGAGGATTATCAGAGGTTTTACGAGCTAAAATAGTAACTTTGAGGGAAGAAGGATACACCACGAGAGTAATAGCACGCAGACTTGCTATATCCCAATCCTGTATCGTGGCTACGTTGCAGAGGTACCACGGAATGGAGAATTTAGCTGACCGACCCCGCAGCGGTCGCCCAACTGTTTTGACAGCTGCCCAAAAGCGATATATTAGATTGCTGGCAGCCCGTGATCCCACAATCAACGCCACTAAAATAAAAGCAGAAGTCAGGGCCGCCTCTGGGCTTGAAGTTAGCACGCAGACCGTTCGCAATTGCTTGCACCAGGCTGGATTACGAGCACGGAGGTCATGGCGAGCTCCGCTCAATTCCCGGCAACGTCAACACCGAAGATTGCAGTGGGCTAGACTTCGGCAAAATGAAGAAGGTGAGGAAGAAAACATTTGGCAAAACTGTCTCTTCGTTGACGAAACCCGAATCTCCATTCATCCAGATAACCGACGTGTCCGTGTCTGGAGAAGACCAGGCGACCGTGAAAGACAAAGAACTGCCACTGGAACAGTTCAGCAAGGCGGAAAAACGGTGTCTTTTTGGGGTGGCATTATGATTGGAGCTAGAACGTCTTTGATCCCGTATCGGGGCTTCATGACAGCAGACATGTACAAAGCAGTTGCTATTGATGATATCGTCAAACCATTCCGAGTAAACCATGGGCACCAATTTGTACTGGGCGATGATAATGCGCCCGCACATCGAGCTCAACGAGTCAATGCTGCTCTTCAAGAATACGATATCACACGATTAGACTGGCCTGCCGGCTCGCCCGACTTAAACCCAATAGAGCACAGGGTGAGGTGGTGGTGGCGGTGTCTCTTGACATCGCCAACGTCTTCAACACCCTGCCCTGGAGTTGCATTAGGGAGGCGCTTATCTACCATGGAGTGCCTCCCTACCTCCGTCGAATTGTCGGGCCTATCTCTCCGAGAGGGCCATTACTTACCCGAGTTGGCTAGGGCCGGGTCGGCAGGATGTGTCGTGCGGTGTTCCACAGGGATTGGTATTAGGGCCACTCCTGTGGAACATCGGCTACGATTGGGTGCTGCGTGGTCCGTTGCTCAGAGGGGTCACCGTAACGTGTTACGCCGAAGACACCCTCGTTACGGCGCGGGGAGCAACGCACCGAGATGCAGCACTAAAGGCCACGGCAGGGGTTGCTCAAGTCGTGGGTCGGATACGGCGGCTGGGCCTCGAGGTCGCCCTTCACAAGTCCGAGGCTCTGTGCTTCCACGGACCTCGGATGGGGCCACCTGCGGGATCCAGCCTACAGGTAGGGGGCGTCAGCATCGGCATCGAGCCCTCGATGAAGTATCTGGGACTCGTGCTCGATGGCCGGTGGAACTTCGGACATCACTTCCGAAGTTTGGTCCCAAAACTGAGGGGGGCGTCAGCCGCACTCGCGCGGCTGATGCCAAATATCAGGGGACCCAACGCCCCCTGCAGGAGACTGTACCTGGGGATCGTGCGAAGTATGGCCCTATACGGGGCCCCCGTATGGGCGGAGAACCTGACGGCCAGTAATGTGGCTAGATTGCTGAGCCCACAGAGGGCGATGGCCGTCAAGAACCAGAAGAAGAAGTCAAAAAAAAAAAAACCCAATAGAGCACGCGTGGGATGCTCTTAAACGAGCTGTATTTTTTTTTTTTTAACCGTGGGGGAAAATCCTTCATGGATGTTATGCCGGACTCCTACCGACTAAAAACCCCCACGGTAACGCCCAGAAGAGGTAAGCCCTCGGAAGGATGTCCCAGGACTCCCATCAGACCTACGGCTACAATTGCGGCCTCGTCTCGGGGGTGGTTCGGGTGCTATCCCGCGTCTATGGAGGGGGTTTTCGGGTGTTATCCCGCTTCTTAGGGGGGGGGGGCGTGCGTGAATCCCTCACGTCACGCTGCCGTCATGGGCCTGCTTCTGTAAAGACGGTGAGCAGCCAACTCACCGTCCTCAGGCCCCCGGTCATGGAGGCCGATGGTCTTCGGCGAAGACACGTCGGCGGTCCCCAAGCCGCCGACTGCGGAACTCGGGTGGGAGAGTTTTCTCCCGCTCTCGCCCCACCGCCTCTTTCACTAGCATGACCTGCTCACAGAAAGAGGCGGCGCAGTCCCACTTACTCCCGCTGGAGACCATGGCTCGCACCATGGTCTCGAGCGAGAGGGTGCCCACGCCCAGACCCACCACGAGGACCTGGCGCTGTTGCGCCCACGCCGTGCACTCCACCAGCGTGTGGAGCGCTGTGTCATCGCTGTGATCCTCGCAGTGCTGACACTCGGCCGTGGTTTCCCGGTGTCTTCGCCACAGATACCTACCGAAGCTACCATGCCCGGTAAGTATCTGTGACAACCGGTAGGAGAGAGCACCGTGTCTCCTCTCCAGCCACTCGTCCATGACCGGTCTGACGGCCGCAATTGTGGCGAATCCCCCCTTTGGTTGCTCAAGTCGCACCTTCCATGTCTCCACGGTTTCCTGGTAGAGCTGGGACCGCTGGGCCTCGATTTCTCGAGACGCAGGCCATTGGCCCCGCTCCAGCGCCTCCTTGCGCCATATAAATAGAGACGCAAGGGCTCTCGCTTCCAGGTCCCATGGAGGGGTCCCGGCTAGGAGGCATGCCGCCTCACCAGAGATCGAGGTATATAGGTATATTATCATTTTTAAATGAATTTTCGCGCACTATTTGAATTACATTTTCTTCCAATGTGGGTTTAATGCTTATTAAAAAAAATACCGAAAAAGATACATATATTAAAGATTTACAAAAAGTAAAAATAGTTATGTCTTGTTGGTTTACCTGCAACTTTGATATAAGTACTTTGTAATATTTTAAGCCAAGCCTCACCGTGCCGGGGGACATTTGGCTCCTAATTTGCAACAAGGAGTCATATATTCAATGTCAAATGAACGTATGTATGTTGCAACTTTTTAACGTTTTGTAAGTTCCGTTTTAATGGTATATACATTATAAATGATTTTCGACGTTGAATTTGAATACAATCTTAAAGCGGGGGAACACTCACCCATCAAAATATTTTTGCATAAACCATTATTGTACCTACATGTTTGCGATTCCAATAATAAATACTTAGTATGATTGAATTGTGATATTGTGTTATAATTTATCTATTTTAGAATTGATTAAAATCTACATCTGGTATAACACATAAGATATATTATCCCAGAAATACACAGAAATAGGTAATATTTTCTATTTTTTAATATTTTCTCACTCATCAAATCAGCGCTATTTCTCCCGAACCTCCACCTTCTGCATCCAGTAAGTATATTACAGTGAATGTCCGAAATGCAGCATATGTTAAGATAAATAATTGTCTTTTGACTTTCTTATTGTATTTTTTGGTGTAAACGAAGGGTAATTGGTAATGCACTCCAGCTTGATCATCTCTCAATTCACGACTCACATTGCAATCAGTTTTGTAGGTTTTTTTAAAGAATTTAATCCCGGACGAAGTTGGTACGCGGGCTGCGGTTAGTTATTTAAATAAAAATCATGCATTTCAGGGTTAAATCAAACTGTGGGTTGTGCGATAGAGAGGAAGCTTTACAAAATCGAAGTAAGCCGATCTTCTCACTCTTCTCCTCGACGTATCGTACTAGGCACCTTTGAAAGGCACATCCCTTGTATTATGTGCCTTTAATCGTACCTCTGATTCGAACGTGCGGGGTGAGGAAATGAAATCTGCGCGGGGGTGGGAGCTTCCATTCTGTACGCTAGTACTATTATCTATTCTGTGCTATAAGTAAAAATGTATTAGTTACTTCAGGAACAAGTCGATATTGATGGAGCCTTTCATAGTCTGATAGAACTTTTCCTGAGATGAACACATTATAAAGCACTTTTTTTCTAATATTTCTAATATAGAAAATGATTTTCAATGGAAAAACGAGTGTAATTGAATCTTTTGTTGGTACATCACATGTTTCCCTCGACAAAGTCAAACCTTTGAAGTCGGAGCAGGAAATTCCGCGCAGCTGACTGTGATTAGATTGCGTTCTTGTGCCTTTGACACGGAGGCTGTAATCTTGCAGGGGCGACTACGATTAGGATTCACAAACGATGTAATTAGTGAAAAATCTCACTTGATAAGTAAAAAAATAAAGTAAGACATTTAAATGCATAACTAGTCATTTAAACTACTCAAAAACCTTTGGTAAATGTAAACCTTTGAGAATGCCGTAAGGCGAAACCGGTCAGGTTTAATAGAATAAATAGGTACAGTGGAAAAAGTACATCTCAATATGTGTAACAATGAATTCCAACTAGTGCCATCAGTCAACGGTATAATAATACTCAATTAAATTATTGAATATTTAAATAACTATCTAGCTTGCAACACATGCGCACAAATTGTTTTTGTTTCTGAAGCTGTTGTAAGCCCAAGCAGACATTTAAATGCGAAAGTCTGTCTATCTGTATGTTACGCTTCCACGCCTAAACCACTGAACCTATTTTGATGAAATTTCGTATAGGGGTAGATTAGAACTTGATAAAGGACATAGGCTATATTTGGTCGCGTTAACCGTCATCCACGCGGGGGGAGCCGCGGGCATAGCTAGTATAATAAATCAAAATGGAATATCGTTGTAGCTGGACCCCTTCCAGAATGCGCATTGGAAAGTCATTTTGCATGACGGTTTGTACAAGTTTTTTTTCAGGGAATTACTTTAATATAATTGAAGGAATTTTTACAGCATTAAGTATGCTAACTATACAAATCGAATACATAGGGAAAAAGAATCTTCTCGGGCGGGACTCGAACCCGCAGTCTTTCCCTTACAGGGGGAATGCCTGACCAATTCGGCTACCGAGACACGCCCGATATGATTCAAATTTCCCATCTTATACGTCTTTAAGGCGACGCGCGACGTGGCGTCATCTACCGATTTTCTTACGAACTATCGGAATCAATGAATGATGTTATAATCATTTTTAAACATTGATTTTTTGATAACTGCGCCCAAACAATTGAAGGAATTTTTTTTACAGCATTAAGTATGCTAACTATACAAATCGAATACATAGGGAAAAAGAATCTTCTCGGGCGGGACTCGAACCCGCAGTCTTTCCCTTACAGGGGGAATGCCTGACCAATTCGGCTACCGAGACACGCCCGATATGATTCAAATTTCCCATCTTATACGTCTTTAAGGCGACGTGGCGTCGTCTACCGATTTTCTTAAGAACTATCGGAATCAATGAATGATGTTACAATCATTTTTAAACATTGATTTTTTGATAACTGCGCCCAAACAATTGAAGGAATTTTTACAGCATTAAGTATGCTAACTATACAAATCGAATACATAGGGAAAAAAAGAATCTTCTCGGGCGGGACTCGAACCCGCAGTCTTTCCCTTACAGGGAGAATGCCTGACCAATTCGGCTACCGAGACACGCCGGATATGATTCAAATTTCCCATCTTATACGTCTTTAAGGCGACGTGGCGTCATCTACCGATTTTTTTACGAACTATCGGAATCAATGAATGATGTTACAATCATTTTTAAACATTGATTTTTTGATAACTGCGCCCAAACAATTGAAGGAATTTTTACAGCATTAAGTATGCTAACTATACAAATCGAATACATAGGGAAAAAGAATCTTCTCGGGCGGGACTCGAACCCGCAGTCTTTCCCTTACAGGGGGAATGCCTGACCAATTCGGCTACCGAGACACGCCCGATATGATTCAAATTTCCCATCTTATACGTCTTTAAGGCGACGTGACGTCATCTACCGATTTTCTTACGAACTATCGGAATCAATGAATGATGTTACAATCATTTTTAAACATTGATTTTTTGATAACTGCGCCCAAACAATTGAAGGAATTTTTACAGCATTAAGTATGCTAACTATACAAATCGAATACATAGGGAAAAAGAATCTTCTCGGGCGGGACTCGAACCCGCAGTCTTTCCCTTACAGGGGGAATGCCTGACCAATTCGGCTACCGCGACACGCCCGATATGATTCAAATTTCCCATCTTATACGTCTTTAAGGCGACGTGGCGTCATCTACCGATTTTCTTACGAACTATCGGAATCAATGAATGATGTTACAATCAGTTTTAAGAGGAATAAAAATGATAAATCTGTTTTTTAGGCTTATCTTTAGAGATCAACTCCTTTTTTATTTGTGGACGTATTTGAAAACTGTTTACACTGTTTTATTTGTTGGTTTCTTGTCTACATTTGGTACATTTTTAGTTTTTCTTACTTTATAATTACTATATGAAAATCATTCCCAAAGCAAAAAGGTCACTCAAAAGAAAACTGGCAACTACTTCTAAACAGAAAAGAATTTTTACGTAATTTTTTTACTAAAAAAGAGACAAAAATCTGGAGTATAAGTGGTACATTTTTCCGTTCAATACATTGACTTTTGAAGTCACAGGCCACGTTTTTGTTACGTTCTCGAGAGTTTGGCTTAGCGGGTGCCTATGCGGGGGCCGGGCGGCAGTGCCGTGATGGCTGTTGGACGGGGAGGTTGTGCTTCATGTTTTCGCAGCTTTGACAGCAACACAATTCGAGATTAATGCACAAGTGAACAGATAAGACACTTCTTTGAGACGCCGAAAATAAATTCGGCAAAAAAGCTAAGCTTTAAACTCTCAAGAAAGACATGAAATGTTGTGTTGATTATTTTATTCACACACTTTATTTGTTACCAACTGTTGCCCACGACTCCAGCCACGTAGATTTTGGATGCCGTTCCGGCTGGTGATCCTCACTCATAGTGTAATGATATAAAACCTATGACACGATAAATAGTGTGGGTTTCTATTGGTGAAATAATTCTAAGAATTGGTTCTTTTTATGAACGTCTATCTATCTATACTATCTTGAATTAACCTCTATAACATCACAAACTACCTCTGTATAATAATATATGTATATTAGAATACTATACATACCTTTGACTACATAATAAAATATTATAAAAACATGATCACTACACATATCATCACTAGTATAAAATAATTCACTTCCCGCTATCTGTCTGTCTCTATGTATTTGCTTAAATCTTCAAAACTACGCGACGGATTTTGAAGCAGTTTTCTTTAATAAATAGTATCATTCAAGTACATCTTGATTTATGTGTAAAATACAATCTATATAATATAAAAATGTGATGTCTTAAATAAACACATTTTTTTGGGCTTACACTGCAAACGATGGCACTGTGAGAATGTGTAATATGTGTGAATTGTTATGCCTATAGCATACTTAACTATAGCTCTCATATTCACCTTCCTCAATGTATCTATGCAATAAATAACCTAAGCAATGGAAATATATGTATTCATGTAAGATTCATGTATATAAATATAAGTGCTGAGTGAGCATCAAACCCACGATCTCTGAATGCTCCACCACTACGCCATGGAATTTGAACCTTTTGAAATTGAATTCATCTGTTTGTTCACGATGGACACAAACGCTACTTGGCACACGCATTTTGATACGGTATTTTTATTTAAAAGGTTTTGGTAGAATAGTACCAGAGATAAAACCAAACACGCGGGCGGAGCCGCCAACCTTAGCTATAATAAAGAATCAAGAATCAATCAACATCGATGTCAAACAAATACCAAATCAGTTGGGTACGTGAAGTTAGGCAGAATATGTGTCCACTCTGTACCCTTTTTACCGATATCTTTTCCCATATTTTCATATTATAATCACTTTAGTGACATGTGTGCAGGGTGGTGCGGGGCTGCGATTATTACGTTCGTAGACTCCACCCATTCGCTCTAAAGCATCGTCTCAGGTAAGGACCTTAAACATTGATTTTTTGATAACTGCGCCCAAACAATTGAAGGAATTTTTACAGCATTAAGTATGCTAACTATACAAATCGAATACATAGGGAAAAAGAATCTTCTCGGGCGGGACTCGAACCCGCAGTCTTTCCCTTACAGGGGGAATGCCTGACCAATTCGGCTACCGAGACACGCCCGATATGATTCAAATTTCCCATCTTATACGTCTTTAAGGCGACGTGGCGTCATCTACCGATTTTCTTACGAACTATCGGAATCAATGAATGATGTTACAATCATTTTTAAACATTGATTTTTTGATAACTGCGCCCAAACAATTGAAGGAATTTTTACAGCATTAAGTATGCTAACTATACAAATCGAATACATAGGGAAAAAAAAAAGAAAGTTTTATGAACTCATGTGTAGGACGAGAAAGTGTTTAAAC
This sequence comes from Eilema sororculum, assembly GCA_914829495.1. Classification (NCBI taxonomy): domain Eukaryota; kingdom Metazoa; phylum Arthropoda; class Insecta; order Lepidoptera; family Erebidae; genus Eilema; species Eilema sororculum. The sequence goes on along the minus strand of OU618553.1, from coordinate 7,690,214 downwards.
TCCGGGTAGGTGACGTATTACTGTGTGTATATTCATTTTACCTAGAGGCAGAAAGACTTCCAACATCTTATATTAAGTATACAAAGTTTCATAACCACTAAGTTTCGTTTCTCTTCAAGGTAACTTGTTACAGAGAAACTGAAGTTTGTAAGAGTTCTCACATGAACAAGTTCTCGACTGTTTAAGACTAGTTTTCATAGCAGCGTACGCATAACTTTATGTCTAGCCTTTTATTTTCTTATATTATCACGTATCCACATATTCGCAAACAGAGTATCCAACGAATTATTACACTTGAAGTAGGTACAGTCAACGTCAGAAATATCTTAAGTACTTCTCATAGCCAAGGTATTATGAAAAAATTATATTATTAAATACTGTTTTATGAATTTAAATTGTATTATTGTCCGAGCTAAATGTGTGTTCCAAATATCAACCGCCAACAGGAAGGAGAAAACTAAGGAATTAAGATCATTTTGAGCACTTTGTTCATCAAGATCGATCTGATGCTGACTGTACGGTAAAATTTGTAATGACGTCTTCCGACAAATAACGAAAGTTACTGTTTGTCGTTATTAGGTCCATTAATAACTTTAGCTTAGCTTTACAAGGCGAAATAACAATGAGTTAACCTCACTTGCTATGGCCACCATTGACTATAGGGGCAAATTTGTGCTTTAGCGGAGACCACGAATATTTTAACCCACTGTGGGATGACACACTGGTGGAACGTTGCTGAGATACTGTGTGTAGAAGATCATCGAGGCTTTAATAAGCCGGGCTTTCTATTTTCCAAGCATATTTTTTACAATGAAATACTCAATTTTTTTACAAAATGGTAAAAAGCTCAATGATGCAGAGCGAGTTTACAAGTTTAGGCATATAGTCTTAAACAGTCAAGAACTCGTTCATATGAGAACTCTCAAACCTTTTAAGATCATTTTGAGACTTGGTAATCTAGACCGTTCTAATGCTAACTGTAGCTTATAAACTAGCCCAGTGTCATCGAGGCTTAAAAACAGCAAGTCGTTAAATATTGCGATACTGTTTTAAGCCGTCCATTTTGTTTATCAGTTGTATTACAAACAAATTATTCTTCACGCGATATACAGTGTAATTGCCGCTCGTAACGGCACTCAAACGTATTTTATGGACACAAATCGTCAGAGTTCGGTAATAAATTCGAGAAGGCTTGGTGATTAAACCCTTCCATTGTCCCTTATGACCTTCAGTGAATGTCTAGCTTCTATGTCCTTCCTTGCTCTATATTTACTTGAACGCGGTCTTTTTATGTTTATTTTAGAATTAAACGAACCAGAACAACTGAAAAATATTACCTAAATAAGACTAAAGTAATACACAAATGAAATAATATGGATGGATATATTTATTTATTTTTCATTATTCTATTGATGGATGATATATTTATTTATTTTATATTATACAGGTATCTAATCTACCAATTCTAATAGGTTTTCGCGACGCTCGGGCAACTGCAAATTTAGCTGCGTGGCCTCCCTACCAACAAAGAGTGTAACTACCTACTGATAGATATACCTAATATGTAAAATGAAAAGAAAATTGAGTCATTCATTCATTCACTGACAAATGTTAATATAAAATATTATTATTTTTATATGTCCCTGTTTACATCATTGTACTTAAACAACTTCGTTCACAAAGAGAGCGAAAGAGGAAATTTAATAAAAAAAGTTGTCGCATAAAGGCGCCGCAAGGCACGGCGAAAATCAGAATTTTTACACCTAGACGCTGTCAGACTCGGCTTCAGCAATATAATTCTAAACATAACATAAACTCACGCCTGTATTCCCCGAAGGGGTAGGCAGAGGTGCTAGCACCCACATTTCGCCAGTTTATGTTTAGGTCCCAATGTAATAGGTGGCGAGCCTATTGCCATTAACCAGGCACTTGTAAACCTGCGATAAATACACATATAACTTCGAAAAGCATCGAAAAGTCATTGGTGTGTGCCATGGTAAACCTGGGATCGAACCCGAGACCTCGTCTCAGCAGTCCATTACCCATACCACTAGGCTACCGCAGATCGCTATATTAATTCTAAGAAACATTATATTTTATATACAATTGTAAAGATATAAGCTTTACAGACAGACTAACTAACAGACTATCACTTAACTTCGTAACATTATTTCGTATTGTTACCGCAATCACAGCACGGCACTTTTCCAAGCAAAGGTACCTAATTACACAGCAATATAATTTATTATTAACTACCACTTACTACGCCAAACACGCCGTCCTTTCACAAGTAAAAAATTACACAACAATAAAACAAAATGTTACACGGAATAAGTGAGAAGTAATAAATGGGCAAAGTTGGCCGCTGCGACTAAATTATTCATTCACGGAATGCTCCCGACGTTGGTCTATGGTAGCTTTGTTTCTGAACGTACCATTTGTAACAGATATACCTGTTACAAATGGTACGTTCAGAAACATGTTGAATATTAGATTAAGTCGTTTTGTCGAGCGAATATATCGTGTATTCGTGGAATTCTGCCGCCCATGGTGTAACATAAGAATCGGCTTAAAATATATTGTTAGATGGTTTCTTTCGCAAGTGCGATTACTTTTATAATGTATTTTCTTTCTTTTCTTAGAATGAGATGTTATAATCAATTATAATTTTAAGGTTTTTATTCTGTGAACGGATTGTCAGATTAAAACTTCATGATTATATTTTTAAATCTAGTCCTAATCTAATCTAATCCTAATTCCCACTAGGTTGCAGAAAATCATGTTTCCAAACAAAACTTTTCAATTCGGAGTTTATGTTAAAGTTAAAAAAAAAATGTTCATTCAGCTCACGCTTAGCTAAAAATTTGTATGCCAATATTTTTTTAAATACCTAACGATTGTTAAGACGGTTTCCGTGTACAATTATGTTATGTTCATAAGTATTTTTTACAGAATATATTTTTTTTACATATAACATAAAACATAACATAAACTCACCTGTATTCCCCGAAGGGGTAGGCAGAGGTGCTAGCACCCACATTTCGCCAGTTTATGTTTAGGTTAGGTGTGTTTTTTTATTACATCATATTGTTTATTTATATTAAGTTAATTATTTATTTTTGTAATGTCATCATTAGCATAGCATAATGTCAACACAAAAGCTACAAAACACTAGTGGTCCGGTTGTGGTTCACAGCAATACCAAATGTTTTCTTTGTACAATCGGTCTAGTAGACTTTTCCTTTCGATAATTCTATCTGATATGCCATCGATGGTTCTCTATTTTTATTCCTACGATTTTATGTCATAATTTAACATTGCATAATATTACTTGTCCTAACATTATTTACGCATAATACTCATTTGCCATAACTTTTTAATCATAATTTTTTTAATCCTATTTACTATAAGCATAATATTTTATAAGCATTCTATCCCAAAGCATAATTTAACTTAAGCATAACGACTTGTAACCATAACTTTTTTAAGCATACAATGGCGTCTACTAACTTAGCTCGACGGAGCCCCGCTTCGCGGGGCTCCTACTTCTGGGTGGTTTAAAAAAACCCTTCTAACCTAACCTATCCGAGTTGGATTGCACTGAGTCGGAGTGTTAAAATAACTATTAGAAAAATAAACAATATGCTTTACAACTTTATGCATATCAAAGTTATGAATAAAAAAATTAGGATACACAATATTTATGCTTATTAACACGGTATGCTAAAAACCAATTATGGCACACTATTATTATGACAAAGAAAATTATGCCTAACTTATTATGACAATTTAAATTAGGACAAAAACCATTATGAGAAAAAATGGGATCCCGCCATCGATACGAAGGAGTTTGATAGTCCATAGAAGTCATTGGCACAAGTGCAATAAGTTGTTAAAGTACTATTTGCAATCAATTGAACTGTTTAACAGCGCTGTCTCGATATCCCTGACAGTCTCTTTTTGGAAAATAATGATAAGTATTTCTCACGTCTAACTATGTACCGAAAGCAGTAAACCTATATAAACACATTACAAATGCTACTAAAGCGGTGAAACTGTGATGTTTGTTTGCTTAAACATCGTTAGTCCTGTTTGAATAGCTGACGGGTGTAGCAACTGATAATACAACACGTACTGGAGATATGCTATACTTCCTCTAGGTTTACCAAGCTGTATGTTTTATTTTTTATAAGGGACACGTCAATTTGACTTCACCTCGCCTGATGGTAAGCTAAAGGCAAAGTCTCGGAAAGACGGTCACCATCGTAAACATGTACCATGTAAACAGTGGTGGCACTCACCTTGACGGCCTCATCAGATGCCTTTTCACGCCCCGCTCAAAGGGCCCGAGACTGTTAGACGGAAACACGTGAGCTGGCAGAAAGTTCCAGGTCTTAATGGTGCGGCATAGGAATGAGTCGCTGTAACGCTTCTAGCAGGTATATTCTGCACCGTGTACGGATGTCTGCACTATATACACCACCCTAAACCTACACCTGGGTCGCAAGTCCCAGGCGCCGTCACAGTGTTCCTCTCTGTACCACGCCATGGACCCGGCGACCGCACGGTGAATCCATGGAATGCTAAGAACCGGATCTCTTAGATATACTAACACCTGTAAATCCCCGACGGAGTAGGCAAAAGTGTATTAACACCCATGCTTCGCCAACTATGATTTTCGGTCCCACCTTATAGAGGGCTAGCCAATTGCCGTTTATTGGGCACTTTGTCTCGGACTGTATGTTTACTGTCGGATGGAGAACAGCCCTATCTCTTAGTAGCCATTTACGACACCCACAGGAAGAGCTGGGGTGGTCCTATTCTACTCCACCGGGTACCAACACCGCAGCTGTACCTATAAGTAAACTCCTAATATCTCTTCGACACTGGTAACTCTGTGGTCTGGCAATTAGGCTACACTACGGTACACATATTGACAACACTTGTACTTTTTCCACAGCATTTATTATGTCGCGGGTAACAGCTAGGTATTAATATGTTCTGAACATACAAAACCTTAAATGTAAACCTTTGAGAATGCCGTATGGAGAAACCGGTGTTTTTTGTTTTTTTTTTTTATCGTGCGATAAATCCCCACGGATACCACCCCCAACGGAGCCGGTGGAGGTGGTTATGTCGGACTCGAACCGACTAAAACGCACGCCGTCTTGGGTCCTTGGTTGCCGGAGGTGAGATTGCCAAAAGCATATCTCTCGCACTCCGGCAGACCTAGGACCATCTCTTTCGAGATGGCCCCCTTCGGGTTGTGGGGACCACAGGGTCCCCATCTAGCCCCGGTTACGGGGAGGCGCACTTGGCGCCGCCGCCGCGGCCTGCTTCTGCTAGGGTGACAGGCGGCTCCACCGGTCACCCCCAGGCCAGCGCTCATGGAGGACGGAGGTCGTTCTGCCTTCGCTCTGCGCGGGCATCCCGGGCCCGATGTCTAGTCCGGACCCGACCGGCCGCATGGCGAAACCGGTGTGTAACAATAAATTCCACCAAGTGCCATCAATCAACAGTATAAACAGTAAACACTACGGTACTTTAAATTAGTTCAAAGACTTAGTACTTCACCAACAAAAATAATTAAGACCCAACCAAATTATAAGTAGGTACTTACTAGGTTTTGCTCAATGTAACCTACGTCACCGCAAAAAGTTTACAGTATCCTGTGAATACTGCCTTAATTAAGCCCTGCGTTAAGCTAGGTAGGTATAATAATGCACTCGAGTGAGAGTTTGTTGAGTAGATGGATGTAACAACTGATAAAATAACATATTATGTTGTTTAGGTTTATCGGGCAATAGGAGTGTACTTTAGTGCTTTGTGCGGCTTTTATTTTTATGCCTTCAGTAGGCAAAGTGGGTCACCGTATCTCTCTCCGTGGATGTCGTGGGAGGCGACTAAAAGATAGGACTTTTTCTCCATCCAACAGTAAACATACAGCTCAAAGCAAAGAACGACAAAAGATAGGACTTTTCTCCATCCAACAGTAAACATACAGCTCAAAGCAAAGAACGACAAAAGCGTCGGTAGTCGGCCTTACGATCGGGAAGTCCCGGGTTCTAATTCTGGCCATTACACTACCGACGTGAACCAATTTCGGTTCTAATATTCTTTAAAAAAAATATTATACTTATAGGCTCCTCCTCGTTCCTATTACGCGGGACTGAAAATCATAGTTACTGAAATGTGGCTGTTAATATACCTGTGTCTACCGCTTTGGGGATTTACTGGTGTGAATATATGTATGTATGTTAACATAATATGAGAGTACCGGTAACAAAATATGATTTACAGAGGGCCACCAAGATTCACCCCATGAATATCATCGGCATTAGTTACTTAGTGGGTTTTCGTAGAAGTTCAATTTCGCCAGGGTTATTGAGGTCAGAAGTCAGTCACTTCATGGGAAATATCGAAGTTCAGCCGATTCGTAGTTTGAAGGTTGGCGTTCGGTAGCTTAGTGATTAAGGAGTCGGCCTTAGAGAGGTTCGAATCCTGGTCATTACACTACCGACGTGAACCCACTCGTAACACAAGCGATTTAGCTTAGTTAGTGGGGTTATTATTATCAGTAATTTCCGTTGTTAATATTATTTAAAAAAAAATTGGCGGGATGAATCAGCCTTCAACACTACCACGTGTATAATAACACCGTGGCACTACTAAGCCTTATTTAGATAACACCACTCAAAAGTGTGGGTGTACGAGCTATAGTTAACTGAAACCTTTTTGATTACGTCCAATTTTATTACAACGTCATATATTTCGTGCGTAGATAGCCACGTCATCACGTTTCAATCAGAAGTGACGTCACTGGACACGTCATCAGCCCCCCATAGCTGTAAGTTTTTATTTCTACTCTGATATTTTATAGCGCCCTGGTAATGAGCCGACATTAGACGTCTAAGAAAAATATGAACGGTATCTTATACCTACTTTACAAAGCTTTGTCTTGAGTGGCGAGCCCAAAATATGGAGTACCTGCCAACAATGCGCCACTTTTGTTGCTGTCATATTATATAGGTACAATTTTAAAAAGGTAGGCTATACAGATAGTTGCTGAAATTCATTAACTCCATTATCTAGTTCCTGCGTTTCGTTCAAAAACCAAATCCACCCAAGAACTGAGTGTGGGTCCCCTGGTGTCGCACAAGTTAATTGGCCACGGTAACCACTTTCCATCAGGCAGGCCGTCTGCTTGACTGCCAGGGTATTAAAAAACCATTTACAAGGTTTCACATTTATGTTTCATACTAGCTTTTGCCCGCGGCTCCGCCCGCGTGAATGTCGGTTATCGCGACAAAACATAGCTATGTCCTTTCTCAAGGTCTAATCTACCCCTATACCAAATTTCATCAAAATAGGTTCAGTGGTTTAGGCGTGAAAGCGTAACATACAGACAGACAGACAGACAGAGTTACTTTCGCATTTATAATATTAAGTATGGATTATAAGCCGTGAAATGAACTCCCTGCCGTGGTTTTCCCAAGCGACTACAATATGGTGTTCTTCAAGAAGGTTATTTGAAGGTTTCTTCAGGGTAGGCAGCACGTGTAACGCCCCCGGTTGCATACGTCCATAGGCCACGATAACCACTGTTCATCAAGTGGGCCGTGTGCTTGTTTGCCCCCTAAGTTGTATTAAAAAAATAGATATTCCATACAGATTATTCTACATCTTGGAACATAATAAATAGATATCTGCTACATGTCGGGTAATATCTTAGATAGGTACCTACTACACAATATATATCGTCAATATCAATATCAACTATCTCCTATCCCATAGGGAATATCACTTTCGCCCACATAACAACACATATAATAAATAAATTGAATCGTTCATACCCCTTTGACGCCATCGAGAACATACATAATTGGAAATGGGAATCCATTTTCTTTTTACGTTTGCTTCGTGTACTTACATTTTATTTCTCTTATTCTCGTACTTGACTGAAGCTTTAGAATGGAATAGTCATATAAGACCTATTTTAAGAGTAGCAATCTTAGATTTTGACTAAAATTGTATTTTCAGGCCTAGTTAGACTCTAACCCCTCAACTTCGAAAGGAAAGCCCGCGTTTGGACCCCATCGGTTAAACAGCAGGTAACATTCTTGATATGAATTCAAGTTATATACCTATGGTCCGAATCGACCCATACCAAAAGATACATGGGGTTATATTCCAAGCCAACGGACCAAGCACGCGGTGAAAAACAACCCGTTTAATAAGCGCTTTGAGGTAATTCATACCACGGACTGAACAGCTTGCGGTGTGAAATGACCCATGACACAATATACCGGCTTGAAAAGTTGAGGGAGGTCTTACGCTCGGGAAGTCTTGATAGGGTCTCCATACACCCACACACTCACAAACGGCGCGTGGCGCGGATCTGTCTAAGTTAGCTTCATTTTTAAAACCTCTGACCGGATATGACGTTCTACCGCGATTTTTATCAAATAATAATTTAATATTTGAACCGTAAACCACCCAGTAACTTCAATTCACACATCAGTAAGTTCAATTATAGCAGACAATATTGCCCTTTTTTCTCTTCTGCCAAACGCTAAAAGAACCTTATTCTGAAGGCTATTAATATCTATAATACGTTCGAAATTGCTCGGGTAACGATAGCCATATTTTGTGGGATATTATCACAAAGGCAGTTGCTTCGTCATATTCTTAGAACAATAACTGTCATGAATGTTATTGATATATGATATTACTAAAGACATAAGGTTTTTATTCATGCAAATGTTTCGGAATCCTAGAAATCATCGTAAATCCTGTCATTGTCTGAATGCGTTTAATGTTAGCAAGCAAGAAACAGTAGCTGTTAAGCATCTTCCGAAAACGTATAGAATTGAGGTACCTGGCAACTGGGGGTTGATCCAGAATCTCTACGCAGTGCACCCTGGGCAACACGCTCACACGCAGGAAAGACACTGCCACATACGGCAAATTTCCCCGGTGACCGGGAGAATTATGCTTATGCAAATCAAACCTCTGGATTATGATTAACGTTTAAAGTTAGACCGTAAATTATAAGATAAGACAAATAACGCGTAAGAGAATGGATCCCGGGCTCCAAAGTATAAATCTATTAAGTTCGTTTACATCAGGAAAAAATAAATTACTCAGGTGGGGCTTGAACCCACGACCTTTCCCTTACAAGAATTCCCACACCTGAACCAATTCAAACCCTTCTATTAAAATTGTTATTACTATCAAGAAGACTAACGCTGTGATGGAAATATCGTATGGGAACGGAGTCGCGAGTATCAACTAGTAACTGATGTAAGTGACTTTGATGGAACACTGTTCTTTATTATGTTCCGTTGCAACATATCCATCTTGTCTTAAGCTCAACACGCTGCGTATAGGCACGTCAAAAAGTAAGAAAGTAGGTCTTGCGATATAATAACAGCTAAAAACTCATCTGTACTCTCTTCAATTACGAACAATGTTTTATTTTATCAGAGTAGAGCAGTCCCCTCCCAAATTATTGTAATTACGACATAATACCGTAATAGGAACGCGAACTATTTATTTTCATTTTTACTTAGGGTGATTACTTTATCATAAGATTTTTTTATATACTTTAATTATCTTTTGAAGGATTTTTTTTTTTATAGCATTAAGTATGCTAACTATAGTATAGTAGACGTATAAGGTGGGAAATTTGAATCATATCGGGCGTGTCTCGGTAGCCGAATTGGTCAGGCATTCCCCCTGTAAGGGAAAGACTGCGGGTTCGAGTCCCGCCCGAGAAGATTCTTTTTCCCTATGTATTCGATTTAATTATCTTGACACGAGACAAATGTGTCCATATTAATCTTAAGAAATCACTTTTTGTAAATTGACATATGTAAAATGCTACAGTGTAGTTTGTTGCGCCGTTTCTTCTTCACTGGTGCCTAGAAAGCTGTAATAGTGCTACACAATCCATACTTAATATTATAAATTCGAAAGTAACTCTGTCTGTCTGTCTGTCTGTATGTTACGCTTTAACAACTAAATCACTGAACCGATTTTAATGAAATTTGGTATATGGTAGATTAGACCATGAGAAAGGACATAGGCTATGTTTGGTTGCGATAAACGACATCCACGCGGGTGGATCCGCGGGCAAAAGCTAGTTTTGAATAAATACTTTGAGTTTGAGTTTCGCCTCCATGTCATCCCTTAAAAGACACCCAAAAATCTCGTACCTACTGTACAAGAGTACATTTTGTGATATAACTGGGGTCAAGTAATATGCCGTTAACTATATTAAACACGCTGATATTTCCTGGTGAACAGATATTTGCGAGATTTTGGTTATAATCCCCTACATTGGTTCGGCGGCACGCAGCGTTGCGGTTTTGTTCACTCGAATTTCGCAATGGCTAGCGTGTGAAATGCGGTCGGATAGATCGAAATTATAATTGTATTTGAACATTAATTTAGGATTCATTATATAGGTATTACTGATTGATATTTAGGCAAGAGATAGTAATAGTGATTTAGGTGTTAAGGGAATAATGTGGTATGGTATAAAATGTAGTTGGCGGCGGCGCGCTGAATAGCGCGCCTCCCCATTCCGGGGGCGAGTTGGGGACACCGTGGTCCCCCCTCCTGAGGAGGGCCAGACCGTAAGGGATGGCCCTGGGTCAGCCGGGGTGCGAGGGATATGTCTATGACAACCTCACCTCCGGCCTAGCACCAAGACCCACAGTCGGCGTGCGGTTTTAGTCGGTTCGAGTCCGACATAACCTCCCCTTCCGGCTCCGGCAGGGGGGGTATCCGAGGGGATTTCCGCAACAAAAAAAAAAAAAAGGTATAAAATGTAGTTACTAAACTAGAGAAAGAGATGCTAAGATCGTTCAGAAATGTACGAAAGAAGGTTATGAGACTGTATGATGATTGGTAGAGGAGTTTGACAGTAGCTCACGTAAAAGCCAAGATAAGCTAAATTAAAAGAAAAAGCGGTCCTCATAAGCTCTTAATATTTTTCTGCGTTATGATGATGACCTCTACCGTTTTTTTATTTATTTTTGGAATGAATTTTTATAGCATTTATTATGCTAAATTTAAAATTTGAATACATCGGGAAAAATGAGACTTGAACCCACGACCTTTCCCTTACAAGGGGAATGCTCTGCCAACTGAGCTATTGAGCCACATCTGATTCACTTCAAATTTCCTTACTCGAAGTCGACGAAGTCCCACTTGAGCATTTCATTTTTCCCGATGTATTCAGATGATCTCTACTCCAAAAAGCCCTCCACTTTAATACTTCTTACAGCAATGAAACCGTTGACATTAAACCCAAGATGAACCGAATCAAAATAAAAAAGCGATCCTGTACAACCAACCCTTACCCTACGCTGTGAAACAACCTTTGCCCCCAAAGCCTCCATACTTCGACCCTTTATATTAATGAAGCAATTTAATCTGCGGTAGCCTAGTGGTATGGGTAATGGACTGCTGAGACGAGGTCTCGGGTTCGATCCCAGGTTTACCATGGCACACACCAATGACTTTTCGATGCTTTTCGAAGTTAAGTGTGTATTTATCGCAGGTTTATAAGTGCCCGGTTAATGGCAATAGGCTCGCCACCTATTACATTGGGACCTAAACATAAACTGGCGAAATGTGGGTGCTAGCACCTCTGCCTACCCCTTCGGGGAATACAGGCGTGAGTTTATGTTATGTTATGTTATGTTATGTTATGTTATGTTATGTTATGTTATGTTATGTTATGTTATGCAATTTATCTTATGCAATCACTGTCAACTCGTTACTCGGTGGTAAAGTTGGAATATCAGGTTCAATTTGCGTCGGCCTTAAGCCCCAATACAAATAGCCAGCAATTTATATTTTGCCTGCTCTGTGTGCTACTCGAAGCGACTATTTAAAAAGTTTACAAATAAAAACAGTAAGTGCAGTTTTTTTTTTACTTTAAATCAATTCGAATACATCGGATAAAATGAAATACTCAAGTGGAACTTGAACCCACGACCTTTCCCTTACAGGGGAATGCTGTTCCAACTGAGGTATTGAGCCACACTTGAATAACTACAAATTTACCTTCTCTTTATATCCGTCTATAAGGGAAAACGTAAAAAAAAGTTTAAATCAATGTAAAACAATGCACGATACGAATGTTTCTCTTTGATAATTTGATATTATTATTTCCTTTATTTCAGTATATTACATATAAATTACATTTTTAAATATATCCTAAAAAAAAATTACAAAATATATTTAAAAATATAAAAAATAGTATCCCACCGGCATCGAGTACAGGGACCAAGCTACCGGTGGTCAGGGCTCCAGAGAGAGGAACTTCCTCACTATGCGCGCCGTGTCGAGGAGTACCGCCTTCTGCATCAGGTTCTTGATCCAGCTGCCCAGCGCGAGCCTCTTAAGGTGTTGGTCGAGGCTCTTAGCAATCAGCCCATGGGCTGATACGACTATCGGGACAATGATTGCTGAATCAATATTCCACATGTCAACAACCTCATGAGCCAGATCCAGATATTTCATTTGTTTATCTTTTTCGGCTTTCATGAGGTTTTCGTCATGAGGAATAGTGACATCAATAATCATTGCAAGGCGCTCTAATCGATCTATTACCACTATATCAGGCTTATTAGCGACAATAGTCCTGTCAGTGATAATAGATCGATCCCAGTATAATGTGATACGACCATTTTCGAGAACTGGGTCGGGCACATACCTGTAGTATGGCACCTCCGAATCAACAAGATTGTATTTAAGGGCAAGTTGTTGATGTACTATCTTGGCCACTTGGTTATGCCTGTGCAAATACTCGCCGTTGGCAAGACGAGAACAACCGGAAATAATATGTCGAAGTGATTCTCCGGGTCGGTGGCATGCCCGACAGATGTCCACCGTACCGTCCTTCAGGATATACCTCCGGTAGTTGTTCGTCATAACAACTTCGTCCGTAATTGCAAAGATAAAACCCTCGGTTTCTCCGAAAAGATCACCGAACCGTAGCCAAGATACGGACGCTTTTAAGTCTATATCGGGTCCGTTTAAGGCCCGATAAAAGCGTCCGTGTAACTCTTTACCCATCCATACCTCCCTGCGATCAGCAGTATCAAGTACTATAGGTTTGCGCCAGTTCTCTTTAGCCAACGCAAGAGGAGTAAAACCATTGTCCACTGCAACCACATCACGGTGCATATCCGTGTTTGCGTGTAGGAAATATTCTCCGAGGTTGTATATCTCGCGGTTATGGAGGGTCTTGACATTTAAAAAGCCACGCCCCCCCAGCTTCCGCGGGATATACAGCCTCATTACGGAAGATCGGGGGTGATGCATCCGAAATGTGGTCAACAGTGAACGAACTCTTCTGTCCAGGGCATCAAGTTCAGTCTGAGTCCATCTAAGTATGCCGAAAGAGTACATTAGGACTGGCATGACCCAACCATTGCAGGCGCGCACCTTGTTACCGCCCGATAAAAAGCTTTTTAGGACTTTCTTCAGGCGGCCAAAGAAACGCTCCTGCAGTGCCTGTTTCATGCCAGCTTCAGGTATTCCTAATGCCTGCGACATACCCAGATATTTGTAGGTTTCGGTTGAAGAAAGAGATTTAAGCTTAATGGAATCAGAAAGAATCAGGTTTTCGGATTCCACTATTCCACCCCTTTCTACATGCATGACTGCACACTTGTCCAAACCAAATTCCATCTTGATAGAGCTACTAAAGCTTTCAGTCATCTTTAGTAGTTCTATCAATTGCGCATTATTTGGAGCAAGTAATTTGAGGTCATCCATGTAGAGGAGGTGGGATATAACTCGACCCTCTCTCTGCAACCGATAGCCTAGCCCTGAGTTCTCCAGTATTGTACTAAGAGGATTCAGTGCTAGACAGAACCATAGGGGACTCAGGCTGTCACCCTGGAATATACCCCTCTCAATTCTTATGGGTGCATCGGTTGTCTGGCAACATCCTGGATAGCGAAGGACCGTCTTCCATTGCCCCATACATGACCTCAAGAAGGCCGCTAGAGTTGTATCGATTTTATACAACTCTAGGACCCTCAAAAGCCATGTATGCGGTACAGAATCGTAAGCCTTCTTATAATCTATCCAGGATGTTGCCAGATTATTGCGTTTACGACGCACCTGGTGACTAATGGTCATGTCAACTATAAGGAGCTCTTTAGTACCACGGGCCCCCCTCCTACATCCATTCTGAGAGATAGAAATGATCGAATTTCGTTCTAAATGAGAATTAATTTTGACTCTCAGAATGGAGGTTAGAAGCTTATAGACCGTCGGTAAGCAAGTGATTGGTCTATAATTTTTGGGATCCATGGCACTGCCGGACTTATAGAGTAAGTGGGTTAATCCAGTTGTTAAAAAGTTAGGTAGTGAACCCGAGTCTAGAGCTGACTGGAATTGAGATGCTAAACAAGCATGTGAGCTGCGGAGCCACTTCAGCCAAAAGTTGTGCAGTCCATCCGGACCAGCCGACTTCCAATTCGGTAGCGAACGGACTGCACTTGATACATCATCAGATGTAATAGTAATTGGCTCCATAATCTGTATGTTCTCACATGCTTGCTCAACCCCTCCTATCCAATCACCTTCTGTGTGGACGACAGGTGTCGACCAGATGCTACGCCAGAATGTATTCGTAGCGTCAGCATCCGGTCGAGCAGTGTCATCCACATTTAACTCGGGTTGTTCCCATTTTCGGTAAACCCACCTCTCATCCTTTTGGAAGATGCGATTCTGATTATACCTATCAACGCGTTTTTTATAGCGGCGGATTCTATTTGCCCATGCATAAACTTTCTGTTTCAGAAAGTCGATGCGCTCTGTGACACATGAGGCATATTGTTCAGGGCTGATATTAGTTCCTGAAAATGCCTGTGTCACAAAGCGCATTACCCTCGGGCGGGTATTGCCCGATCTGAAACAGATTAGCTTACCAATAAGTGCCCTAGCCTTGGCGATACGACATTCAATCCTATACTGCCAGGCCGGCACAGCAGGTCTATGACGTGTAACAGGTTTATCAACAATAAACCTGACACCAGCCACTCGACATACTGCAACGGCCGCACAATACAAAATTGAATGCGTATCCCCGAGGTCTTCGCTATTTTCTAAATAATTAGATAATAGCGAATCTAGGGCACATACCAGCGCTATATTGCGTTTATGCACAGGCAAATGGGGTAAGCGAGGTCGATTGCTTGGGATCATAGATCGATATTCCAGCATCGCATCTTCCAAAGCGCTCCTTAATCGTTCATTATACTGGGTACTTACGGATATAGTCTCACTTTCCTCCACTTCATCAGCGTGGACGAGCTGTGGTGTGCTTACACTCATAACTACACTGGTTTCCACCGGAAGCACAGCTTGCGATGAAGTGGGAGTAGCCAGACTATTCTGTACATCAGAGAGCAGCCTCTCGAGTACGGAGTCATCCAACAAATGACATCGCTGGATGGCCCGCACCTGATCCGATAACCGTTGTGCAGAAACGCTGACAGCTGGCTCAAGCTCCTGGAACAAAGGAAGCATCCGAACACGGTACGCAGTGAGGTTAGTTCCACCTGCTGTAGCCACAAAATATGCCCGCATAACGTTTTCATTTACCGACGTTGTCCACTTCATGCGGCGCACATTACCACCGGTAGCGGGGGCCCCACTCGAGGCCGGTGGGCCTCGGGATCCCAAGCTGGACGGTGGTCGGCCTCTCCCCGGCCGGCGTACAGGTGTTGGCGACGTCGGCGGGGAGAAATACTCGTCGGAGCTCGACGCCTCAGCAGTAGTTGGTCTCGGAGATGTGGTTTCCGGAGCCTGCGAGGCGGAGCTGCACGACGAGTCCGATGGTGTAGGGTGTGCTAATTTCCTGGCTTTTGCCCTTGTCAGCATATTTTTATCTAGTTTTTCTTATTCATTTTCTATTTTCTGTTTTGACAGCTGTCTGTCACTTTCGGATTTTTTCGTACTTTATTATTTTGGATCTTCGCACATTATTTATTAGTAAATTCATTGTACAATATGTTGTTCTTTTGAGTTCCGATGGAGAAATCACAACGTTTTTATTATTTAAAAACATTTTTTTTTTTTTTTTTTTTTTTTTTTTTTTTTTTTTATTATTTTATATTATTATTATTGTTTCTCTTTTGTAAGATCTTCGGTTAGATCCATAGGTGGGCACTTATAGATCTCAGACTAAATGAACAATATAGACGGACCGTATAGAACTAGCAAGTGAAGCTGCAAATACAAAAGTAGTACTATCTTGTTCGCACTCAATGTGAGCACGCACGAGTGCGAGCGAGATGACACTTTTTTTGTTTTTGTTTTTTTTTCGTGCGGAAATTACCTCGGATACCTCACCTGCCGGAGCCGGGGGTTATGTCGGACTCGAACCGACTAAAACCGCACGCCGACCGTGGTGCTAGGCCGGAGGTGAGGTTGTCATCGACATATCCCTCGCACCCCGGCTGACCCAGGGCCAAACACTACATTAGTATTCCTTTTTGTCCACTTGCTAGTTGTATACGTTCCTTCTATGTTATACTTTTAGTCTGAACAATAGATCTAACATCACAAATTGCATGATTCCATTATTTTACATACTGTCATAAATGTTTTTTTTATAACATAACATAAACTCACGCCTGTATTCCCCGAAGGGGTAGGCAGAGGTGCTAGCACCCACATTTCGCCAGTTTATGTTTAGGTCCCAATGTAATAGGTGGCGAGCCTATTGCCATTAACCGGGCACTTATAAACCTGCGATAAATACACACATAACTTCGAAAAGCATCGAAGTCATTGGTGTGTGCCATGGTAAACCTGGGATCGAACCCGAGACCTCGTCTCAGCAGTCCATTACCCATACCACTAGGCTACCAAAGACAGTCCATTACCCATACCACTAGGCTACCGCAGACATTTTTTATGTCATCTTTGAATTTCTCACGACCATAACAATGTTTTGCTGAACAAGTTGTGCTTTCGCAAAAAGTTATTCCACCGAGTGTTGGGACATATATATGTATCTGTGGAGCAGTTAGTGCTATATTGATTTCGGGTGTCTGTGCCAAAATACCACAAAAACTATTGATGGTTATTCCTAACGCTGCAATGTTTCTCAACATAGAGATCAAAAAACAGTAGGGCAGATACCACGTGTTTATTGAATAGTATAATAGGCGAGCATATAATTTTGCCGTCATCGATGACGTCATACGAGTTATTTAGTGATAATGTTCAATTTAATCATCATAAACAGAGTAATGTATGTCGCAATCACTATAATTCGAAATTTTTATGTTGATTATTAACCAACCGGTACTCATCCTCCTCTAAGAATGCACACACGAAAGAAGAAGAAGACTTGCACTATAAAATCGAATCCAAAGATATGTCATTCATTAAACAGTTCACAGTAATCCAGCGAATCAATACAGTCCAGCACTAGTGTTCGTATAATGACAGTTTTATTTTTATTAATCCACTGGACTTGATTAACTCACTGTAATGTCCCTAGAAAGGATATTCCGGTGATGGTTCACATTATTCCAGTAGAATTCCAGCACTAGATTCGATCGTTGGACTAGAATGCTAATGGAATTGTGTGCACCGGGCATTATGGTATCATAAATTATGTATACAGTCAACATCAGAAAGATGTTGCCGAACAAAGTGCTCAAAATGATCTTAAATTAATATTTTTACCCCCTTCCAGTTTACTGATTGTTCTGATATTTGGTACACACCTCTATTTCGGACAGTAATACCATTTAAATCAGTAAAACAGTTTGGTTTGCCCTTAATACGAGAGTTTTAAGATAATTTTGAGACTTCGTCGTCAAGATATTTGAAGCTGACTGTAGATGTTATGAACTTTCTTATCTATAAGGACGTACAACACTTGATGTACACATAACAGCATACATAAGATCAAACAACTGACCCTCCTGTTGGTTGATAAAAACTTTTAGAAACAGCGCCCCAGCGATTCATATGCCGAATGATTTCGCGAACGACCCCCGAACGTCACAGTGACGTCCACGCTAATCCCTGAAGGATGGCATCTATTACAAAATATTATTTTTAGAACCTATGTTCCACAAAAAGTAATATGATTTACTCGTTAAAATTAAGTGAACCCAGCTCAAAAATGTGATCTGAAATGATGAGATTTCAACTAAATAATTCAGTTTTATTTACAAAATAGGTACTGTTTATTTTTGTCAATCTTTTTAAAGTAATATAAGGCGCTGTGTTTATTTTCGTTGTACCTTTTAGAACAACTAGTTTAACACGTTTAAACTTTTTTTATACGTCTGAAAAGTACTTATAAAAAATATTTGAACAGTCAACACCCCCGTGTAAAACCCTCATTTCTTTACACGCATACTTAACTCACAAGTGATTAAAATTAATTCATGTTTTCTTAAGTTTATCCACAGAATTATTTTAAAGTGACTCCGAAAATCTCTTTACAGCGATTAATGGACGCGAGGCAATCTTTTGATAGACTAATACAAGATGAGAGATGGAACATGACGCGATGCGGCTTAGCCGCAATCTCCTCACCCCGGTTTAAATAACATTGTAAACAATAGATCAGTGGGATTAGCTAGGATAAGTTATAAATGGCGGTTGAGTACTTTGTATGCGGAACTTGATGCCAACTTTGTTAATTTAAACTTGAAGGAAGACCTTTAATCGATAGAAGTGGGAATTAAAAAGTTGGTTACTGGTTTTTTTTATACAAAGTGGAGACTGGAGACAATTCATATTTAGAAAAATAAGTAATTACATGCGGATAAACGTTGCAAATACAACAAAAACAGAATCCTTCCACATCCTAGCCGCTGTAAGTTGGTCGAAATGTTTGATAATTCAATATTATACTAATATTTAGGTATCCTGTTAGGCATTTGTTGTTAAATAAGGTAATTTTAAAATTATAATCGAAGCCCGGGATCCGCTTACTCCGTCTTTTTTTATTTTATTTTTTATTTATTTATCACACGTAACAGATTACAACCAATAATAAATATAATAATACTACGATGCAATAGGATTAGAGTCCAGATTGCATTCCACAAGAACGCGTGTACAGATGAATTAAGATGAAGGAGTTTCTACATACATACATATTAAGCTAGTTTACATTTTTATTTTTTACAATTTTTAATTTTACATTTTTGACATATTAAACATGATGGAGTTCCTAATTACGGTTGGTTTGAAAGTTTAAAAGTTGTTTTACCGTTCTAATAAATAAAGTTAGCTTAGGAACAAAAATATCGAAGACTGGATAATCCCAGGCGATTTCGTTGCACTGACGAGCCATCCGAACTCTCCCGGATTGAATTCTTTTTTTGCTGCATTTATCATAACGAGCCGTCTCGGGAAAAGTGTTATAACGTTTTTCTATCAGGATATTTTCTTATCTATTTGAAGACTACAAACATATCTATAATTTTTTTATGTTCTCGATATCACGTAATAGGACCTCATATTGTATGATATCGAAAAAATATGTCGTCGTTGTTGTTTTGCCTCTGCCTACCTCTTTAGGGATATTAAAGTTTCATCAACCTAATTTAAAGAGCCTTGAATAGCCTTGTAAATCACCTGTCTCACTAAAGCAATGTTGTCTGTAACTTCAGAAACTAAACTTATCCCCAGGATAACGTCAAAATTTCATTAAAGGCCGTCTTTAGCTGGTTAGATAGTTAGTTATGCTAACAATGTTAGAAGGTACTACTCCACGGATGAAATTGCCTGCGGTAAAGAGTTTTCATTTTGGTGACCTTTTCGTGTTGGGAGTAAGTTAGAAGGAAATTTAATATAGGAGTTTTTAAATTCAATTTTGTGAGAATATGAAGATGCTTATACACTTATGAAAATCTTTTCTTTTTACTATTTTTACAGTCACAAAAGTAGCTTAACAAAATCGTATTCTGAAATAATTTTTGTTAATCAGTGGTAGCAGATATAGGTCACAGAATAAGAGAGAAAGCTGATAACTTTAGGCTTGTACCTGGTGTCAGCATGCAAATACAACCAGTATTCTGAGCACTTTGCATCAGATACGAGTCGGGATGGTTATTTAGTTAACAAAGACTTTGTTCGTGAAATTTTTGTATTGGATATTATTTGAGTAAACATAATTCAAATAGGTATATAAAACATAATCTTCTTATTCCTTGCAAACTAAGCTTTCATGCTTGCACTTTAGGGGTCCTAAATTTGGTTTTTAGGAAAGAAAAACCTGTCTCGGAGGTCGTCCTTCAGTCAACAGGCACCGAATTGCAGTGGTGTTGCCTTTATCCCTGAAGATCATGATGGAGCCCGCACACCCAAACAGACGAGAGAATCTTTCAATGTAACACAAAGGCTCCTTAAACGACTGTCAGTTATTACGACTATATCTGTACTACGAAAGGAATGGAGCTGTCATTTTAGATGAAACCTTAAGATATTTCGGACCATACTTCGAACTTTCTATTTTTGATGTCATTTAGGTGTCAACCCTACTCAGTAGTTAGACATCACAATAATTTATTAAAATTATTGAAATTACACATTACGATAGATATTTATTTGTTAATATAAATTTCGTTTTCAGTTATATTTATAAACAATTTTAGGTCAATTTTAATCATCAATCTGTTACCGGTCGCAGTCCCTTCACGATAAACTATACAACTATAAAAAATACCGGTCTACTTTTTTTCAGTCACACCGTGACGCGAATGAACTTCAATATTTTCTGTGAAGCTGCCATATACCCTCCACAGCCCATAGGCTGTAATGAAGTATTACAGTTAGACCAGTTGTCGAACTTTTTAGGGCTCCAACTGCCCGTAACAATTGCCATAGATACTATAATGACAACTGAAACTGACTGCTTAACGTGTTCTACAAGGCATGGAAATGCCCGTACCACTGCAAATAACCATATTCATGCATACAATTATTTACCCTGAGCGTTTAACGAACCCGCTCCCCCTGCGTAGTAATCCAACACAATACCTCCACGCCACAAAAAGCTGTCAAACATACTTTTTTTTTTATCTAGGACACCTCAATTTGACTTCACCTCGCCTGATGTTAAGCTAAAGGCAAAGTCTCGGAGAGAGGGTCACCATCGCAAACATGTACCATGTTAACAGTGGTGGCACTCAGCTTGACGGCCTCATTAGATGCCTATTCACGCCCCGCTTAAAGGACCCGGGACTGTAGGAAGAAGGAAACACGTGAGCTGGCAGGGAGTTCCAGGTACTTAGTGTTCAATCCTAAACCAGCAGTATCCATACAGACCTTGGCCCTTTAGAAGACCAGTCAATAAAGTCAATTAACAGTCCGCCACCCTAATTGGATAACACGAAACATTTACAAAGGTGACTTACAAAACTAATACATAATTGAGTTAAAAGTTATAGGGGCACTCGGCTGACGGGAATTATCCAAACTTATATAAATGCCCTAAGGGGTAGGCAGAGGTATAAAAAACGCACATTTCGCGACCTAGGCTCACCTCTTATTACATGGAATCAAATACAATGATTGGTGAAATGTGGGTATTAATTCACTTCTGCCTGACCCTCCGGGGCTTACAGGCGTGATAATATGTTTGTATGCTACTTATTGATAAGTTTAAAGTCAGAGCCTATCATTCTGCTTGACACCGACATCAAACTTATCAATAGCCACCAGCAGCAAGTGCAAAATAATAGTCATCATCATATAATCACGCCTCTATCCCCGGAGGGTTAGACAGAGGTGAATTAACACCCACATTTGGTGAAATGTGGGTGTTAATTCACCAAAATGTGGGGAATCCAATGATTGGTGAATCATTGGATTCCCCACGTAATAGGGGGTGAGCCTATTGCCGCATTTTGGGCACCATTGTTGACCCAAGTCTTACATCTAGAGCTGAGTCTGGGCTGTACATATCTGTCTGATGTTAAACCGTCCAATCCCTTAGTCGCCTTGTACGACACCGCATGCGAAGAGTGGTTTGGAGTGGACCAAATTCTACTCTGCCGGGAACCACGCGGCAGAAACCAAATACATAATCGTATTTTATTAATTATTATATTATTTGCACAAGAGTAGTATTAAATTAAATCTTTATTATATTATTTTATAATTTTAATTTGATTATTTTAAACGCCGGTTTTTAATATTTGGAATTTTTGTTATAATTGTATTTGTATTTATTTATTCATTAACAATATTTACATTGTGTTTGAACATCGTTTGTACACATACATTGCGTATATAAATAAAAATCATAAGAAAAATAACAGTAGAAGACAATATCATGACACGTAAAAACTAACAATGTAATTACATTATACCTCTGATGTCTGTTTAGAATCTCAAACATCCACATAAGATTATTTTTAGAGAATTAGAATCTATTTATTTAATATCTCATCGACTGAATAATAACACCCTTTTAACAGAAAAGCCTTCAATTTATCTCAGTTTACGTAGTGTTTGCACGTATATGGTTCATAATAAAAGTTATATGAAATTTAAGTTAGATTTTTAAAAAGTTATTTATTATAAGCCCTAGATCTCTGTTCGTTATACAATTGCATCTCAACTATAATCTCTATATAATAATCTGTAAATTGTGTAGAAGTAACATTAATAATACATTTCTCTGGCGAAACTGTACGCGTGATACATATAACCATGGAGTTTGGAAGACGGCGTGAGATCTCATCTGCGTTGTAATTGAATTGTGGGCTCGTGTTAACAGCGAATATTGGTCGTAACGAATATCTCATATTTATATGAATATGTATAATATCGTTTGGGGTTTGGAGTGTTACATTATTTTGTTATTACTTTATGCCTTCTTTTTATTTCTTCGATAATAACATTTCTATGCCTTAGGCGTGAATTATATAGAAGAGATGAAAGGCAAAAGGCGTTAGATATAATTATAGAGATAGAGAATAATCGCGTATTACAAACGACTAGCTTTTGCCGTGGCTCCGCCCGCGTGGAAGTTGGTTATCGCAACCAAACATAGCCTTTGTCCTTCCTCATGGTCTAATCTACCCCTATACCAAATTTCATCAAAATCGGTTCAGTGGTTTAGGCGTGATAGCGTAACATACAGACACACAGACAGTCAGACAGACAGTCAGACAGACAGTCAGACAGACAGTCAGACAGACAGTCAGACAGACAGTCAGACATACATTCAGACAGACAGTCAGACAGACAGACAGAGTTACTTTCTCATTTATAATATTAAGTATGGAAGTATGGATGGAATTTAACTTAATGATAACCAAAACCTCGTACCAATTAAGACAACATTTGACGCGCAACACGTGATGCTCAACTAGTTCGGCAACGTTGCACAACACGCACGATGTTGCCAGCTGACGCGCAACATGATGCGCTGCTTGTTCAGGCAACAAGAGTCCACGTTGCTGCACTTCATTATTGTGAAACGTTGCGCAACATGGTGCGCCACAATGTTACTGATTAGCCACTGGACTTAATCACACCCGTTTACAATTATTTTATTTGCTACGCCGTAGACAGAGCTACGAAGCTACAACACCACATAGATCTACAAATGGCTACAAGTAAAAAAGGTTCTGTCTTGAAACGGGCTCAGGTGTCCCAAACGTGACAGGGATTACCCGAGAAAGAATTTGTTATGCTACCTTTTTACCTGCGTCCATTCTTTTTATGTTAATTAGGACAGCGGCGGGTATTTTTATTTATACAATCTGTGAAGACACGTTAAACTATAAGCTTATATAGAAGGCTCTGGTGCGGGCTTTGCTTTTGGGGTTGAATGGAGGGGGAGGGGGGTTCAAACGGTAGTCATTCTCATAAAGCCAAGCGTTTCAGTGATTCATTCCTATGCCGCACCACTAAGACCTGGAATTCCCTGCCAGCTCACGTGTTTCCTTCTTCCTACAGTCCCGGGTCCTTTAAGCGGGGCGTGAAAAGGCATCTAATGAGGCCGTCAAGCTGAGTGCCACCACTGTTAACATGGTAAATGTTTACGATGGTGACCCTCTTTCCGAGACTTTGCCTTTAGCTTAACATCAGGCGAGGTGAAGTCAAATTGACGTGTCCTGTATAAAAAAAAAAATATAGGAATCATTGAAAGGAGTGGGTCCCGGAGATCTCCCTGGGGCCCGAAACACACCAAGTATTCCCTTCCGAGAATATCCGAGAATATATAGAAAGATGTTGATGAATAAGGATCAAAATGATCTTAATTTTGATTTTTTGTTCCCCCTTCCAGTTGACTGATTGTTCTGATAATTGGTACACACCTTTAGTTCAGACAATAATACCATTTGAATCAATAAAACAGTTTGATTTGCTCTTGATAAGAGTTTTAGAATAATTTTGAGACTTCGTCGGCAAGATATTTCTGATGCTGACTGTACCTACCTGAATATTGAATCTATACTAATACTATTAATCCTACTAATATTCATCTGCGGTAGCCTAGTGGTATGGGTAATGGACTGCTGAGACGAGGTCTCGGGTTCGATCCCAGGTTTACCATGGCACACACCAATGACTTTTCGATGCTTTTCGAAGTTATGTGTGTATTTATCGCAGGTTTATAAGTGCCCGGTTAATGGCAATAGGCTCGCCACCTATTACATTGGGACCTAAACATAACCTGGCTAAATGTGGGTGCTAGCACCTCTGCCTACCCCTTCGGGGAATACAGGCGTGAGTTTATGTTATGTTATGCTACTAATATTATAAATGTGAAAGTTTGTGAGAATGGATGTGTGGATGCGTGGATGTTTGTTACTCTTTCACGTAAAAACTACTGAATGGATTTACATGAAACTTCACAATAATATAGCTTATACATCAGAATAACACATAGGCTATATATCATCACGCTACTATTCAAGGGAACGGAGTAGTGATCATTAATGTCAACAAATTCGGCCGGCATCGGCATATATATACGCAGAAGTGACATTGTGGTTATTTTTGTTGTTGTTTAGATATATCAATGTATAACAGGGTGCAGCGGGAACGGGATACGAAGTTCGCCGGGTCAGCTAGTATGAAAGTAATTCTGTCTGTCTGTCTATCTGTCTGTATGCTACGCTTTCACGCCTAAACTATTCAACCGATTTTGATGAAATTTGGCATTGGGGTAGATTAGAGCTTGAGAAAGGACAAAGGCTATGTTTGGTAGCGATAACCGACATCCACGCGGAGCCGCGGGTAAAAGCTAGTAACAAGTAAATAGTCCTATAATAAACTAACATTAATAAGTAAACTCGTTATACAAACCCCGATATGATTCGTAACACTACTATGTACACTTATCTCCTTCGCTGTGTATAAACTTCAGATCAGATCAATTACTTGAACATATAATCAACAGGTGACACTGTCGTATATTGCCAAGCATGATATATCGTAATATTCGACTAATACACGAAATAAGATCGTAAGATGAAGTATTTAGAGAGACAAATTATATTCCATCAGTAGGCCCGTGTGCTTGGCAGACAAACGGTAAGTGGTATAAAAAATCATCATTACAGCGTTAGTCCCGGTTACATCCCAATCTTTCATTTTAGATCCCGGGTCCGATCCCCTGCCCTGGGTCAGCCGGGGTGCGAGGGATATGTCTATAACAACCTCACCTCCGGCCTAGCACCAAGACCCACATTCGGCGTGCGGTTTTAGTCGGTTCGAGTCCGACATAACCTCCCCTTCTGGCTCCGGCAGGGGGGGTATCCGAAGGGAATTCCGCACGAAAAAAAAAAAACGAAAAAAAAAAAAAACAGGGTCCGATCCCCTACTGTTTCTCTTATACTGACCTATTACAGGAGCAACGGAACATACGTCGTGTATGATCGGTCGCGTAACGCCAATACAGACAAATGTATGATAAAACCATACAATCGTTCACACTTAACCGATAATGCGTTAGTGCGTGGCGTTCGCTCACGACTTACGCTCGACGCATGTTCCATCAGATGTGCACCGACCCTAAATGACGAAGCATTTACCCACTTGAATGAATTTTTATAGCATTTATTATAATAACTTTTAAATTCTAAATACATCGGGAAAAAAAGAACTCAAGTGGAACTTGAACCCGCGACCTTTTCCTTACAGGGAGAATGCTCTTCCAACTGAGCTATTGAGTCACACCTGAATCACTTCAAATTTCCCTTCTCTTTATATCCGTCTTGAGTCCCACTTGAGTTCTTCTTTTTCCCAATGTATTTTGAATTTACCTTTGCTATTTCTTCTGTCTTATCGACGGAATATGATTCGTCATCCTTAATTGCTTCTTGGAAGGGATGTAACAAGTCTTCCTGAAGAATGATACCAATATTGAGGCTCTCTCCATGAGTGATGGCACCGCCTTGAAACCAATTACTATAAGACAATGGCAATCTAAAGTCAATTAACTACTACAAACTATATTCAGTCCTAATTGCTAGAACTATTTACTTGAGGATGTGTAAATGTATCAATACATTTCAAACCTCTTTTCAGTAGAAACTAAATCAATTAACTCTGATCTGCTCTCACTACAGATAATAAAGAGATTAATTAGTTTAAAGAACCTTCATTCCTTCAATGTAAATTATAAATGGTTATCCTACAAATAAAGATACATTTATACGATACAGTTTAAAAGCTTATTCGTGTGCATACGGAAATAAATGTTGCCAGATTTAAAAACGCCGAGGTCCTTGAACTTGGTAACTTTATATTTTTGTGGAGTGAATTTTGTTCGCTCGCTATTTCAGGCGCTGACTTTTATGTCAAGGCTTCCTGCTGAGCGGGTCGAGGCATATAAGTGATGTGTAAATACACAAATGGGGTAATGCGATGTTCCTTAGCATTCATAATTTTAATCAAGTACAAATATTTGTATGAAATTTATAGCATTTATCATGCTAACTATACAATTGGATTACTTCAGGAAAAATGAATTATTCATGTGGGGTTTGAATCGTCCGTCGTTTAAAGACGCATTCCCCCTCTAAGGGAAAGGCCATGAATTCAAGCCCCACCCGAGTAATTCATTTTTCCAAGTGCAAATACTCAAGTATCAGTCTCAGTCTTGATACTTAGGGCCCAAAGTGTGTACAGTGCTCAACCAATACTTCTGGAACCTAAGCCAATCTTATTTGACTGTCGGTGTGCTAAACCAAGAACGAAGTTTTTCTCTTGAAGTTGGGAGGTAAGACGCCGGTAAATGCGGTACACCAATCATTACGCGGCTGCTAAAATGTGGCCAAAACGTTGGGCTATGTAAATAATAAAATAACACTAAATAAAACGCGACGAAAGGTTTTATTTCTATAAATATAAATATATATTGTTGGTTTTTTTTGTGAGATTCTTGTGCCGCCTGCATCAAATGCCAATGCTAAGCTAAGAATGACTGGACATTTTATTAAAAATCGATATACATCAAGATTGAGAACGTTCACAAAGGCAATTAATAAAGGCAAAACGACCTACATAAAATGCAATTTGTCTTGCAAGGAGTTAAGACAAGCAGCTGACCTCGTTAAGAAAGCTTTAGTTTTAATCAATGGTTGATTGATTCAATCAAATTGCGTTAGAATTTATTCTTCTTCTTCATCTGTCGAATCGAAGGCGCCTCAACTCTCTAATTCTGTGGTCCCAGTGTGCCGCCACCTGGATTGCATTTTTGGAGGCGGTCATAAGTTCCTCCGCTGTACAAGTGGACGGGCATGCAGCACATGTCAGCAGGTGGGACATGGTCTGTGGAGTAACTCCACACTCACACCGCAGGTCCACGCCGTCCGAGAAACCCCATCTTGACCGATTCTCCTTGCTTCGACCGCCCTGTGTCCGAAGTCTATTTAGGGACTTCCACCTGATCCAGGAGAGGTCGTGCCCAGGTGGCAAACTCTCCGACAGCAGAACGAATGGGGTTGGTGGCGAGCTCCGCGCTCTCCATAGGTCCACCCTGGCCGGGGAGGGATCGCCATTCTTCGCCCTTGAGCTTCGCACTGAACTATTAGCACAGAAAACTGGAACACTAGACGCTTATGAATATACATGAATTTACTTTCGATTGAACAGCAATCGTATTTGCATAATCTATTTTTAATCAGACTATTATTATACTCTGTGGGCAGGAATAAAGGAGTCTGTTGACGTCATTATGATAATGGTGTTCAGATATTATTGACAAGCCATGATCAGTGAATATGGATATTTATTGGTTCCTACGTGTGTAGGTTTGACCTATATTTAAATTTAACCACGTCTACGTAAGGTTTGTTGTGGGCGGATTTGGTTATCATTGATTACTAATAAATAATTAATGTGACTAGCTATATATAACACTTTATACGCGTTGGAGGTGTTGAAATAAGTTACTTTTGAGTGAATTTACGTTGGCGTTGTTAGATATGAAAACTTCCTTGTCAGGAACCCGTCGATGTCTCCTAATAAAATCATAGTAATAAATCTCTTTTTTTTTATTTAATTAAAATTAGCTGAGTCTCAGTCCATAGTTTACTATGACAGTTATTGCAAGATCATAGTGAAATTATTAATTGACCTAAAACAAAGAGATGAATTCTGGGAATACTACTTATCGTTCTTACGGTATTCCTCAGAACTTAGAGGTAAAATACATAAACCACTTTATAGAATTGCAAGACGAAAAACTATTTATTATAGTAATTACCCCATTATACTGAAAATCTGTAAAAAATCCAGAAATGCAACTAAATTGATACGATATTAATCACCTATTCAATTCAACTGGCAGCCAGACAAGAAAATCTTCAGTATCGAATCTTCAGAAGAATACTACCGTGAAGATAAAGCTTTATAAAATTAAATAAACGCACAGATTTATAGTTTTACGAGTAAACTGAAATTGAATTACTTAAATGCCTCGTAAACTCCCATTGACCAGGATCCCATAAAATTGGATCGTAAGAAATAGCGTCACATAAAAGTTTGATGTTTTAGATGAATAGAAATCATATAAGTTCTAATAACGAATTCTATTCTGGAAATTTCTATGCGTGGTTCCCGGCAGAGTAGATTTTTGCCACCCCACTTCTTCCCATGTGGTGTCGTACAAGGGGACTAAGGAATAGGGCTGTTTAAAATCAGACAGGTAAACAGCCCAGACTCAGCCTCAGATGCATGACTCGAGTTAATAATAGTGCCCAGAATACGGCAATAGATTCACCCCTTATTACGTGGGACCGAATACAAAGAGTGGTGAAATGTGGGTGTTAATTCACCTCTAACTAACTCTCCAGGGATAAAGGTGTGATTATATGTATGTATGTAAATAACTCGCTACTGGTAAGTAGACAACGCCGCGTGCGTGTGTATACCAAAGAACTTTGGCAGGCCACTGACAAATAAACATGTAAATCTGCAGAACTATTTCTTTGGCTGCTTGTGTGTGTGAGTGTGTGTATGTCTTAAGTTAGTCTTCAGTAGGCACTTATACATTTTTTATAGTATTTTGGTAATAAAATCACAGCTCTCGCAGCGTGACATATTTCAGGACCCACTTATGAACCACGAAACGTAATTTAGTAAAACACGTATGTGGCATTTGTTTTGGTTTGCAATCTAATAACAAGCCCCTTTAGCACAGGGTTATGTAATAAAGATACACAATGTATTTATGTCAAAAAAACGCCGTAAAATTTGTTCTTTCTCCATTCATGCAATCATCTCAACATTCATAACCTTCCTAGCCATATCATTTATTATCTTTCACATAGTCTATCCATCTTCTCATAGGTCTTACCCTCGAATTATAACCGTATTAAGTTCACATATATGATTCCAATAATATCCAATCTCACAAATCCTAAACTCCACGCTCCCCTACCCCAAGAGACCTGAATTCGAAACGAAAATTAACGATGATAACCGTAAAAATGCGGTTAAAATAAGCAACGAAGCGTCAAAGCCTACTGAAGTGTGTACGATTGCCTAATTCGGGATTTTTGAGGCTTCTCGTGAAATATCAAATGGCAAATTATGGTTTCTGATTTCTACTGACTGGCGAGAACCGATAAGTTTCTTTGAAAATGAAATGTCAATATTTTGACAACATTTCGCGCTTTATGTTACCAATTATTGTTATAGGACAAAGAGTTGCTTTTGTCCTTTTGTCTGAGCAAAGGTCACGGGTTCACGTTTTTCTTTTATTTGCAAATTGAAATAATGTTTACAATAAAATGTTAGAATATGAAATTGTTTACATTGGAACACAATAAGATCTGTTTTTTGTCTTTTTAGGATTCAGATCGTTTTGTATATTGTTTGAGCCATGAGGGTGAAGTTAGCGGTTATCCCTGGCAGTAGTCCCATTCCTAATGTCCCATTAGAACTATTGAATCCATGTTTCCTTAGTTTACAGGCGTGAGATATGATAACATCCTCAAATACAGCTTATGTAATATCCACTGATAGTATACCTTAATAAATAATACGACAACACTGTCATGTATGCTACGACGTAGCTTATAATTCACGTAGCCGTAGCAACAGTCTACGAATAAACATAAATTATGTAGAAAATATTTCAGAATATTTTTCTTTATTCGTGTGCCATCGAAAGCCTGTGTCTTGAAGTCCTGGATCGATCTCGAGTGGACTCCAGTGGTATATCGTTTTACCGAAAAATACCAACACTTCATCAGCATAGGAAGTGACTTTTTTTTTCGAGAAATCCTATTGAGAAGTATATGGGATGAGTTATCAAAGTAGTCAACTTAATAAAACACATGACTCCTTAGCAACCGAACTGCTTGAATGAAAGCGACCTTAATTCTGCACACCGGAAGGACCAATAAATAGATCCTTGCGGCACGCCCTTAGCAACAGGTGATAAATGACCTAGATTCATTAGGAGCAACATGTTGCATTCTGTCAGTAGTGTGGGAGGCAAATAAATCTAGTGCTGCGTCTATGATACTACAATGTTTGTGTTATCGCAATTGCGTCCCCACTCCCACCCTCAACCCCTTCCCTCTCTGCTCCCTTGAGAGTGCGTGGTGCGTATCCTACTAATAATATAAGCGTGAAAGTTTGTGAAGATGGATGGATGTTTATTACTCCTTCGCATGAAAATGGTCTCATTTCTACTCAGATCCCCTTTAAAAATAGTTGTTGAGCAAGTGCCTAAATCCTGATATTTCTTTGTAGGAGATGTTTCTAATGAACTATTCTTTTGACTTCAGCCCCTAAAACTCGCCATCTCTAACAGTTTTCGAAAACAATTGTTACGCTTACAGTTTTCTAATTTTCTTGTTCTTCATCCGAGCTCCAATTCTAATTGAATCCAAAGCCCAGAGCCTGCTTCGAAACTCAAAGCCTGCTTCTCTACTTCACTTATTACTGCCTTATTAGGCAGATTAGGTTTTTATGGAAGAGTCTATACCCTCTGATCTGAAAGAATAGTTAGCACCACAGCCATGTTCGTATATCAGTAAGTGTTAATGGCTTGAATGTCAAGTTGGCTTGCATAAAAAAAAAATTGCGCCAACACACATACGCACAACATACATTGTCAGTTGTCCAATATACAAAAATAAACCTCTAGCAGTAAAAAAACTAAAAGTCAATTGGAGAATTGGACAATTTGAACACTTTACAATCGAAGCACGTAGGTCAGTGCGTTGAACTACCCGCATGAAATGCAGTTTTTGTCAGCATTTCTTTCACCTGTCGACCGTTAGTAAACGCGTTGTATAATCTCGACATCGAACAACACTGCGGGATTCTTTCCGGGAAATGCTTCAAGCCATTGAAACTTTCAAAGTCAAAGCCTCCACTTGAGTACTTATTTTTCAAAGAAACTTGATTTCTATTGTGCTTACGACCCTACTCTTTTCCTTTGTATTTTAGTTCAGAAATGTTGAAATGAACTAGTATGGGTATTGAGTAGGGTGCTCGTTTTTTGTGACCAATAGATTTTTTTGGAAAAGGAATTATAGTTACAGTTACAGCTAACATAATGTTGGTAAGAATTCGGCCTGACGATCGGGAGGTTCCAAGGTTGAATCCTGCCCATTACACTTCCAAAATGAACCCTCTCTTAACACAAGCAATTTAGTAACATCGATATGTAGTAGTGATTTAAAAAGATATACATTTTTTATCCCAAACTACAAAATAACCAAGTAATTTTCTTCAAGTTAACATATTTTACGCCTATTTTAACTCTAATTCTTTTGTTAACTAATTGAGAAAGGTTTCAACAGTGGCAGTTAATCTTCAAGCAATTACAAGCCTTTACTGAAACCGAATAGAGAATTAGGGGGACGCCCCCATAACTCACTTTTATTTCTACAAGGTGCCACGTCTTGCAAATTCGGTATTATTGAAATCTGGTGTTTCTTGAGTCCGGTATTTAGTAAATGTGATTGTATACTTCCTTCCAAACCGGTGTAGTATTTATATAGGTAACTTGTTTATATCACTTACGAGATAGACAAACACACAGCCCACCCGATGGGAAGTGGTTAAATGTGGCCTATGAACATGCGCAGTAACAGAGGCGTCACACTCGTGCTGCCAATCCTGTAAAAACCTTCTAATGAACTTTGTGAAGAACGTTTTTCTATACTTATTTATCATCATTTTAGCATGATCCCCAGTTGCATCCGAGGCTTACAGAGCCAGGGGTCAGCTTACTCTCTTTTCTTCTTAAGAATCAGCTTAAACGGCAATATGATCTCCTAACTCGTCAGGAAAGCCACCAAAGCCTTATTCGTATCGCATGCAGGCGTAGGCTTGCAGGTGAGCTTGGCTGACTTGTTTCGTTATTATACTCATATTTTTAAAAGAAAGTCGTCTACTCCTACTCTAAATGGTATGTTAGTATCGTTTGAATAGCCCGTTGCCTAGTTAACAGTCGAAAATAGATGCATATAATCACTAGCTCTCAAAATTAGAGGGTTTGATGAAATGGTAGGTGAAAAGTGTTTATCGTTTTTGATTCCGTGTTTCCAGCAAGCATCGCTTTGTTTCTCGTCATGATTTCGGTCACGCGTCTCCCCGAATCTTCGTAAACGGGACAACATATCAGCATAATTTTATTGGTGCCTTCATTCCCTTTTACTGTTTCACGCGTCGCTTCCCATACTCGGATGTTGTGATGGGCCGCTTAACTCGGCGCGCAATGCTCTCCATAATTATGGTTTTGTTGTTCTGTTATTATCGGTCGCCATTTTAATCCGACGGATTTTGGGTGAAATTTTATATAGGTAGATACTTTGTTTTTACTTATCGTGGAGTTGAGTACAATATTCAACATCATCCGAACGCTGATCCCGGTTGCAAGCAAAGCTTAAACTTCCAAGGCCAAAATGCACATAGCTACCTAATCACCTTCTATATATTTGATTTGTCTTTTATGGGAGCAGATGGCAGTCCATCTGCCCTTTCAACTATAGGAAAGTGATATGAAAAAGCCTGTCAGCTTGCTGATGAGATTGGCTTGAGCCCCATAAATCAATATCTTAAAAAAAATATTCCTTAGTAAAATAAAAATATAGATAATAAAGGCCTACAACGCATACAGGTATTATAGTTAATTGTACTTAGATTTATCGATCTAGTATTTATGTAGGGTATTTTCATACGAGTTCCGAGGCATCGCGTACGTATCTACATGGTACCTACGCCCTAAGGAAATCTCTGAGGCCCCTACCGAAATTGGCCGTCGGCATTGGTGATCCTGACGCAGTGCTTAGGAACCAGAGTTGCTCATACCCATCAAAACGACCTATAATTTGCTCCAAATCAATTATGTACCCAATTACCTTACTCAATAAACTTTTATCTAGAAATACCTATCTTCAAATAAAGATAGCGATAATACAATAAAAAAAACAGAGTCGAAATGATCTCAACCTACGAGATATAATATAATCTAAATATCAACTTGCCTAAGAAGCAAATACAAGTGTATACTAATAAATATAATAATTTATTCCTAGAAAACCAGTCTCAAAATAGTGGAACAATGTTTACGTTGTGGAGCTCGCCGGAAAAAACTAACGCAACTTTACCTTTACCTTTACCAGAGTAATAGCATCTTCGAGTAGTACTTAATAGGCGAAGAAGGGCTACACATAACGGATGACATATACAACTAGCTCATTCGGCCACCTTTAAATATAAACAATAACTTCTTAACAACTTCGGACAACTATTTACAAGCCAACATACCTATACCTGAAAAGGTTATACAAAAATGTGTCTATTTATCCAGACAAAATAATCCCAAGAAAATGTGTCTACAAAAATCCTTTAATAGCCGTAATAATTTAATGCTATATTAGGACAGCTATTTTGTAAAATATGTATCATTGAAAACTTTGGGGTTTACAAGATTATGCTCCAATAAATTGTACCTACCCAATTTCGACAGCTCATCTCAACGTAAATTAAGCTGTACGAGCCCAAATATGACGCGGTCTATGAGTATGTTTACGTATAATCACGTGCTTGTCACTTACCGGCCCGAGGCTGTCGAACCCGTGGCGAAGCGCTAGCTGATGGACCTCGTCATGCGCCACCGACCTCTTGAAGCGCACGAGGAAGGTGTTAGTAAAGACCTCACGGGAGGCAGCCGCGGCTATCAGCACAGTCGCAGCCAAGCATTGCAGCCACATGTTAACACGATGGCCGTCGACGGCTGACTGAGGCCTAACTCCCACTGACGTCACCATATATCGACCGTCTCCTGACGCATGCGCCAGCTTGCCATTCAGCCACACGCTCGCCTCCACTCCACGTCGGAGCCTTTTCACAGATTATAAAAGGACGTCGTCACACACAACCATTGTTTTGGATGAACAACCTAGATTCATACATAGGTTTGAACCGTAACGACATCTTTGTGCCGATAGTATTAAGGCTTTATTTTCTGATAACATAAAAGAAAGTTAGGTACTTATGGATATGTGCCCTTACGATCTGTCTCTAAAGTTTGTTCTTTTTCAGAGTTGATCAGAATGTTATCTACCTACTCGCAATTTCAAAGACAAATATAATGAATTATATCTCTAAGTGCCGATTCTCATCCTGCACGATTCTATCCAATCATATTTTTTTGCAGTTTTTAAATACATATCTACTACAAAAGTAGCAAGCAAGCATACCTATTGATAAGCTGTCGCTATTCAACCCGCGTGGAATTTTGACTCGGTTCCTGCAAACCATGGAACGTATTCCAAGGATAACAAGTAGCTATGTGTTATTCCACATTATAATATAATCCTGTGCCAAATTTGAACCTTCCAGCTGTTTGAACGTGATTATGTACTTATTAAACATCCAAATATATATTACTATTAAATTAAGTCTTTTCTCTTTCATTTGTAACACACAATCAAATAAGTTAATTGATAGGATGGTGTCATTGCGTTACAGGTACTGAAAATTATATAAATACTAGCTTTTTCCCGTGGCTTCGCCCGCGTAGATGTCGGTTATCGCGACCAAACACAGCCTATGTCCTTTCTCAAGGTATAATCTACCCTTATGCCATCATCAAAATCGGTTCAGTGGTTTAGGCGTGAAAGCGTAACATACAGATAGACAAACAGACAGACAGAGTTACTTTCAAAGGAGATACCCCATTTTGGGCCTGAGTGTACAGACATCAAACCTATCTCAAAATTTTCGTCTATTTTGTGTTATAATTTTGTTTAGACTTCATTACAATCAGCAATGGCCAAGTGCGACAAAAGTTTTAAAATGTGATTTTCATTAATCAACAAGCTTCGTAAATATTGAATGTAATACTTAATCCGATCTTCGTAAATGCGCTATGATTATGCTTGCTTTATCGATTCGATTATGAAATCAAATCGATAACTAATAACTATGAATTTAAAATTCGTGGCTTTATTAAATGATTTCAAAATATCTATGTAGCATCTTTATTTTCGTTATTCAGTTCACTAATCAGAAAGACACCTGTATCTTTCATAATGGAAGTCAAAATATCGATTGTAAATAATCGTAGTGTATTCAAAGTCTATGTAAATAATCGATCATATAGAATTCATAATAATCTGTAACATCATATGTCATTTTCACTCCTGTCATTGAAAATGTCGCATTCGCTTTCCTTCGGCTCCCTGAGATCATTGTTTTGCTGCTTTTACTCTGGGAATTGTATATGATTTTCGAACTAATTTACCCTTGCTTGATTACCGGACACCGTTATTTGCTACATTTGTTGACCTTGGCCTTAAAACTGGACTAGACTTTACCACATCGACTGAAAGCTATCACAATGAGTCTCTGTGTGAATTGTGGAATTGCTATCGGTGCAATATTATAGGCAGACATTTATTGAACGATGCAGCGATACTAGCTTGTATACGTGAATGGGTAGCACCACGAATAGTAAGTACCTATTCGTTATTTCTCGCTCTTTTGAAATTGTTATTATAATTAACGGTAACAAGCTGTGTGATAGCTGCTATAGAATAGAAATTACTACGAATCTACCTAATTCCGTAGATAATTATGCGAACTTTTGTATATGACAATGTATTTTGACTGATATGTGTAACGTTCATGAAGTACTAGCCTATATGACTATGGAATATTTAGTGCTTAAAACATGATCTCTGTTTAAGGTGAATGCAAATGACATCATTTGCGAATCTTGCTGGATTCAAGCTCAATGTGCATGTTTGGATGAGAACAGACCAGCACAATCACCAGTGGGGCACAGACAAGTGTGTAT
The DNA here is from genome assembly GCA_914829495.1 of Eilema sororculum. Lineage (NCBI taxonomy): Eukaryota > Metazoa > Arthropoda > Insecta > Lepidoptera > Erebidae > Eilema > Eilema sororculum. The sequence continues at coordinate 7,653,406 of OU618553.1, read as the reverse complement.
TCTGTATGTCATTGAAGTGTGCAGAGGTGTGGATACAGACCTCCTACAAGAACTGTCAATATCTCAAACGACTTGGTTGTTAAGAGGAAAAATAAAGTCCAGGCATATAAGTAGTAGAACTTATTACGTATAATATATTAGTTGACAGTTCTTTGAGCGGGAGGAATGCTATATTACAGCATTGCTGTAATTGTATTGTAGGTAAGAGAACAGTCAGGTGCTGTGCCCACATAATGAGTGTAATATGGTATCTCGGTTGGGCACGGTTCCAAGACAATATAACACCTCCTGCAGTTTCTTGACAATATTTTAATAAACTATGATGATGCTTAAAAAGGGGAGGAAAGACCTAAGTCCTAGTGTAAGCATTTCTAAAGCCAAATAGGAAGATACCCGGGATAGAGATTAAAATACTTTTTTTTAAATATAATATTCTTTAAAATAATGTTGTTTTATTTTATTACCTACTTATATAATTATTTCTATATTACTAGAGCAAACAAGAAAGCCTTGTGGAAAGTGGTAACCGTAGCAAAAGGATGTCACTCAGATGTTGCCGTCTGAAGTGAGGGTAGGGAAGGATTGCTTTACCACCTTTAGAGTAAATGTCAGTTGCATATCATAAAACTATAAGGTTTAATATCGTGCAACAAAAAAGTAGCTAAAGCATGTCTTTGCTTTGACATATCAGTTTTATTATTTAGCATATAGTTGACCATTCCACATTAATGACTAAAAATATTAATGACCTGCCCTTTTCTATAATAATAAAACCTGCTAACCTACTTACAAATAAAAGCGATACGCGAATAACTTGTGTAGCTATCACACACAACACAACATAAGACGCTGTTTGACCGCTATGTATTACAACATAACCTAAAAACCTATGAACAATGCTCGATTTAACAAACTTGGCCATTGTGAATCGTCGTGAAAATTAGGCAAACAAAATGTCCTTAGATGCTCTAAATATTGCCTAATTTTCAACCCTGTACATGCGGGCCCAAGATTGTTTGAGAGTCGGGGTTGTCCTTTATAATATTAGTATGGATTGTAATAACGCCTGAAATAACTGGAGGAGCAATCCGCAAGGATGTCTTTACTTCGTTATCGTCAAACGTCATCAATTCAAGACATTATCATCAGTACATAGTATAACAGCTGTCGCTGTCTGTCCGTTCCTATATATGCTTAAATCTCAAAAACTATACAACGGATTTTTAAGCGGTGTTTTTAATAGATAGTTCCACAACATTCCACAACATATTCCACAACATTCTACAAAACGCTATCTAGACCCATGGTAAGCTTTTATTGCTTGTGTTATGAAATCTAGAATGCGGATAAACATACTTATATGCTTTTTTTTGTAAGAACATACATATTATACATAGAAACACCCAGACCAATGCAAATAGCGATATTCATGCATACAAATATTTGCACAAACCAGCCTCCTGTGTAGCAGTCGCGTTCACTTCCGTCACGCCACAGAGGCTGTCGTGTGATTCAAGATGAAGGTTTTTATTACATGCTTAATATAGTAGTGGATGCAGCGAGAATGGGATCTGACGCCACGTGGGCGAAAAAATTGGCGGTACGAAGTTCGTCAGGTCAGATAGTTATTCATGTTGACAACTTTTATATTAGGATCGCTATATTTTGAAAATCTGTTTCACTATTGTAACCATTGAGATTAAACGCATCATTAACTGACCTTCACATTATGTTTCATTAAAAGTTTGACCTAACTGGACTCAGTTCTTTCCCGCTCTAAACAGGATAAAGGACTAGAGCTTCGGATGCAAGCGGGATCATCGTTAGGAAGATGATGATGACTCTACTCGCAAGGAAACTGAGTAAGAGATTCACGTTTTCTTTAGCATAGCACTGAAACTTCAAGATCTTTTAGGTATATAAATGAGCTGATTGTGGTATATATTGTATGTATTGTATGTAGGTATCTATTGTATGTATTATATTGTAGGTATTGTATGCAGTGTTTATTAATATGTTTATAAGTTCGTCATTATTATTTTATTTAAGTAATTTTGATTTAAGTACATACCTAGTCTATGAATTGGTTTGCATTTTTACACCAAAAACCCACGTTTTTTATTTCTGTACACTCCTGTCCATCCAAAGGTTGCCTGGAAGAGATTGTTGTATACATTATGGCCGCCCATTGCTGTACAATGGGCGGCCATAATGTATACAACAATCTCATGCATGACTTCTTTTCAATCAATTTGTGTATTTTGGTGTACAATAAAGAATATTTTACTTTTACTTTACTTACTTACTTTAATTTACTTTTACTTTACTTACTTTTACTAACCGTGGCGTAAATCGACTACAAATTTCATCAAATAAGCAATTTGGGTTTTCTACTGACTGACTGGTCAAATTAGTTACTTGAAACGATAAGTTTTATGGTAACTTGTATGGAGGAAGGTTTAGTGACGTTATAAAATTGAAGAGTCAAATCAGTTACTATTATAGGTTGGGTGGATAATTAAAAACCGACGCAATTTTTACCGCTCTTTTACTATTCTTAGTTTAAGAAGCTCGGTTAGATAAATTTATTTTAACTGTGGGATAATACCCAATTAATTTACTTCTACTCTAAACTGGCAGATGATGAGTGCTGCCTCCAATGTACAATCACGTTTTCATATTATGTTGTATGTAACAACCCATGGAGAAGGAAATGATAGCGGAGTTGTTGCAAGGCAATCGAGTCGCGTGCCATCCAAACGTCAAATGGACTCATTCGGTAGGAAGTAGGAACGTTATACCTATGACGTCCTTCGACTTTTGACACCCCGCGCGTCTCTCATCCCACCCGCATTCGGCGACGCGTTTTTATTAGAAGAAATATCAATGGGACATCTCCATTACTTAATCATATTCTGTCCTCCGTGGTGCAACCGTATCTCTTTTGGCGACTGTGCTACTACCTACTGCCATTGGTGACGCCGTTTGGCCGGACGGGTGATGATTAGCCCTTCTGTGGGTCCATTTCACGTATTTCCCCTATAACGACTATCATAGGTACATGTTCGTATGGCAACCGGAATCGACGACTTAACGTGCTCTCCGAGGCACGACCAGACCAATGCAAATACTCATATTAATGCATACAAATATTTGCATTGAGCAGGAATCGAACCCGCGCCTCCGGGGACGCGGCCGCGTTTACTACCGCCTCGCCACAGATGTCTCCAATGTAACAATCCATACTAATACGAGTATTATAAATGTGAAAGTAAGTCTATCCGTCTGTATGTCTGTTACGCTTGCACGACTAAACCACATTACCACACCACATTAACACCACACCACATTAACACCACACCACATTAACACCATACCACCATACCACACCACACTACCACATTAAGCGGGGCGTGAAAAGGCATCTAACGAGGCCGTCAAGCTGAGTGCCACCACTGTTAACATGGTACATGTTTCCGATGGTGACCCTCTCTCCGAGACTTTGCCTTAAGCTTAACATCAGGCGAGGTGAAGTCAAATTGACGTGTCTTATAAAAAAACCGATTATAGAATTTGGTCTAAGGGTAGATTAGACCTTAAGAAAGGACAAAGGCGATGTTTGGTCGCGACACGCGATAACCGACATCTACACAGGCGGAGCCGCGGGCAACAGCTACTATAGGTAATATTAAATTAATGTTAACACGTGAGAACTACTACTACTAGGTACTGCGTTGCCGTTTGACCGGACGGTCATACTCAATTTAATGACTAATGTTATGAATTCCACAGTGCTTCATTCAGTTTCGAAGCGGATACAACGCACTGTTACGGCCTTGTCTGCACGTCCACTTCAATAGACATGTCTCTTTCCATGGTGCGTTGTCGGTGCAGGCAAGCTGATTTACCTGATACGTATCCTTCTGCAGAGTAACGCACCGTGGAAAGCTGCCTTTATGATTATTGATTGTGTTTAGTTATGTACGTATGCCGCGTCCGCACGCTTGCCACTTGCCGCAAACTCCAAACCTCTACAAACGTTTGGCTTGATTTGACAGACCACCACACGCTTGCGAGTGCTTGCGAGTGAGACATTGTGTTCTGAAGAAGCAAGCATGACGGACGTTGACATTGCGGCAATATCATTCGGCTTAAGTTATTTTTATTATAAATACAAGAAAATAAATGTAAGGAAACGAAAAATAAAAAAATGCTTCCTAAAGGCGACCATAAGAATTTCCTTCTTACTTTTCAGTTCCTTAACTGGCTTATTAAATACTAGCTTTTGCCCGCGGCTCCGCCCGCGTGGATGTCGGTTATCGCGACCAAACATAGCCAATGTCCTTTCTTATGGTCTAATCTACCCCTATACCAAATTTCATCAAAATCGGTGCAGTGGTTTAGGCGTGAAAGCGTAACATACAGACAGACAGACAGACATATAGACAGACAGAGTTACTTTCGCATTTATAATATTAGTATGGATATTAGTAGGTATGGATTGCACTAAGGCGACACCATGCATCAGCTACTTTTTTTGTCCTTGTGATCACTATTTCCCGGGTCCCAAATGCATGGTTCTGCCTGGTAACATTCCAGGAAGTTCAAAATGTTTTCATTTGACCATTTGACCAGTCACTCATATTTGTACTCAAGACGACCCATACGTCTGTACGCCGCCAGTACATAATCGAGACTGAGTGTACGCAAACGTGTGAACGAGTCGCAAGCGCTTGCGGCAAATTCCTTTGATTTGTGACATAAAAACCGACACTTGACGGATCGGCTACAAGCGCTTGCAAACCTACACAAACCAAGTCAAACGCTTTATCCACACGTTTGAATTTGTGACGGCTTGTTTAGGTTTGGCAAGCGTGCGGACGTGGCTTAAATGATGCGAGAAGTGGAGGAATCGGAAGCAATGTCGCACATTGAATGAGGCCTATGTTCATGTGTCTATGACAAAGGATACTAGATATTATTGCCAATGGGGACGCCGTTTAACTGAAAAGGTGATCAGCCCTTCTGTGGGGCCATTTCACTCATTTCCCCTATAACGACTGTCATAAAATGTTTGTATGGCAACCGGGATCAACGGCTTAATGTGCTCTCCGAGGCACGACTAAACCAATGCAAATACAAATATTTTTTTTTTTAAATTAATATTCTACAACATTCCACACAACGCTATCTAGACCCATGGTAAGCATAGCTTAACTAGCTTGTGTTATGGAATCTAGAATGCGGATAAACATACATAGATACTTTTTTTTTGTACTACGCTCTTCTAACAACCTTCTCCTACACTGTCCCACTCACACGTCAAGTCTTGTTCACTCTTCCTTCTTAGTACAAGCTATTCTTTTATGGAATGCGCTTCCTCTGGAAGTCAGGATGTCCGCAAACCGTTTTATATTCAAGGCCAGAGTACGTCAGCTCTACAACAACGATCGGTAGAAGAGTTGGAAATCGGGTTCAGTCTGTATCCGTTACATTCTTTTCTTAGTTTGTATATATTTGATATGTAATATATGTATACGTATGTGTGTGTATGTATGTGCTAGTAGGTCTATGTATGTATATGTATGGATATGTGTGTATATGTATATATTGATCTATATGTGTATGTAGTATATAATAAGTTTATGGTATGTAGTCTATGATGTTTGTATATATTAACATATGTATGAACATATTCTTATGTTTATGTTTATTAAGTTTAATTTCATACTTTTTATGTAAGCATGTGTACCAAACTAGGCAAAAATTCTCACCAGAACACTTCGCGCACCTACCTTTGACCAAAATATCTCTGCATCACCCTAAGGTTGACTGGCAGAAAATGCCCATGGCATTAAGTCCGCCTTTGTACAATCAATTTGTATTTGTGCAAAAAGTTTAAATAAATAAAAAAAAAAACTATACATAGAAACACCCAGACCAATGCAAATAGCCATATTCATGCATACAAATATTTTCATTGCGCAGGAATCGAACCCGCGCCTCCTGCGTAGCGGCCGCCTACCGCCACGCCACGGAAAAACTCGTGAGAAACTAATTAGCTTGATGTGTCCCATGACATCAGATCCCATGAGGTATATACCTAGGTGCTTTTAATTATTCCGATCTTAATAGCTTGGCAAGTGCGTATTGTATACTGGTTTTTAAAATTTCGCGTCATGATATACCTTTTTTTTTTCCGTGCGGAAATCCCCTCGGATACCCCCCTGCCGGAGCCGGAAGGGGAGGTTATGTCGAACTCGAAGGCCGCCCAGGCCCGCGCTCATGGGGGACGGAGGTCAGTCAGTGCCCTGCGTCATGATATACCACGAGATTTGCCTAAATAAGTCGCCCAAAAGTTCCCGGGTTCGAATCCTGGCTATTATATTAGGTACCAATATGAGTCCACTCCCAGTAGATTAACTGAAGGGGTTAGCGAAAATATAGTAATTTCGTTCGGTTTCTTTAAAAAATTCTCGTTAAATAGAGCTCGTAGGTACATAATATTGAAATATGATGCGTAAATTAAGTTAGAAAATAGTTAAAAAGGGTAGTTAGTAGTAACACGGACACAGAATAGATAATAGACACGGGCAAAAAAACTACCCGTGTTACCATATTTTAAAAAATTCAATCTTCTAACTCTACCATGTTTATATATTTACGAAACAGCTCTTTTTGTAAAATGTAATCTACATTTATTTGAGCATTGCAAAAGACAGCGTCACATTGGAAAATTGTGCATTAATCCCTCTAAAACTGCTTTACTTCATAAAAGTGTCTTCTGCATGGGTCCTAAAATATATAATAAGCTTCCACTAGCCTTACTAAATGAAAGTCACCTAAATAAATTCAAAAAAGATTTACATGCTATCCTGGTTCCTGGTAGAAAAGACATACTATTCAGTAAAAGAATACCTGGAAGAATCTGAAGGCAGGCGATATAATATTTGATTGAATATTGTAATGATTATTGTCACTTATAATTGTTATTTTCTATTATATCTATGTTTGCTTTTCCTATGTTATCTGTAATATTGATTGCATGTAACACTAATCTTACTTGTGAAAGTTGTAAAGCATAAATAATAATTTGCACGCCGTATGTGGCTGGATATGTAGTAACATAACAATAATGTAACATCTTAACTTGTACCATATTCATGCAAATAAATTAATTGAATTGAATTGAATTACTGGTAGTAAGACTAGTAGTGCTAGTAGTAACACGGGTAACGAAGGAAGTGTTGAGCTACTTTTAACGTTGACTGTAGGTACCTATGTAATTTTTTCGAGATTCGACGCGATCATTACATACCTATTTATACAAATTATCCACATGAGCACAAAACCTAATTTTGTTCCTTTTAATAGGGTGCGCAGATCCCCACGGATACGAGTAGTACGCGCTTGAGCCGCAATGATAGCACTGAGTCATTGGCAAAAGCAGGTGGTCCCCGAAACATGCCGAAACTCCCCTCGCCAAAGATTATTTTAATTAATCAAAGTCCGACATGTTTCGCAGATTCTCTGCATGCAACGTTAGTTATATACTAATGGACCAATGTCACATAGGTATAATATGTGAGAATTGTAATATTTTATACCGTTTGAAAATTTTAATACAATAATGTCAATTTTTGTGTCATTTACGCATGCAATAATAAAGTTTCAATAAAAATAATACAATATAAGAAATAATGATACAATTAATCATGTCATATAATAATTACACCCATAATTCGAATTTACACTCTGAATGTCATTAAAACTGGAATAATCATTAATAATATAGTCCTCAAACCAGATACAATCATTGACATTCCTTCCATTACACCCGATACAATCAAGGATATTCCTTATTTATCCTCAAGAAATTCCTTAACAGTATAAAAACACTTCTCAATTAGCCAGGTAGTTAGTGCTTTCCTAAATTTGTTGAAGGTTAGCTCTCTAATGGGTCTGGGTATGTGGTTGTAAATTTTGACTGTCATATAACTTGAGTTATTTTGATGGAGAGACGATTTACATCTAAGCAGTAACAGTTTTGTGCTATCTCTAGATATATACAGCCTATCCTCACTGACCTTTCTAAATAACTCCGGATGCTTCCTTACAAATATACCGATCTCTAAGACATATAGTGATGTCAGCGTCAGCAGCTTTAGACTTTTAAAGGCTGGTCTACACGATTCTAGTGGTCCAATGTTTGTCATAGCATTACCTACGAGTCATCCATGACGGCTATTATGATTTACTTAGTAGGTACAACTGAATTACCGCGCTGTTTACATCAGACAGATATATTCTTACAGCCCACACTCCGCCTCAGATGCATGGCTCGAGTCCACAATAGTGCCCGGAATGCGGCAATAGACTCACCCCCTATTACGTGGGAACATGGGTACGAATGCTAAGAAAATATCCTTAACTCAAAAACTAATAGATGGCATTAGTAGTCTCATGTAAAAAAATAAAAAGTTAAAACGTTTCCTTATAAAGGCGATTGGCACACTGCGACGCGCGACGCGGCGTCGAGCGTTGTTGCGTCGACGCGGCGTCGCGCTCGTCGCCTCTACGGAGCTCATTTTGTATAGAAAAACGCGGGGTCCCACACACTGACAACGCAATCACGCGCGTTGCCGCAGAATACGCGCGTACAAGCAGAAAACGCGAGGTATGGCACACTGAAATCTGCCATCACGCGCGTGTTTTTCGAGCGATGTTTAGTCCAAGAGCTGTTAGAAATTTCTGTGTAGGTAATTGAGACGAATTTTAAATTAATATTAATTGCAATGCAACATGACAATTTAGAGCGCTTTCACATCAACTGACGTCCGATATCCAATATCCGAGATCGGACGAAGTCAAATATCGATGCCTAATATCGGGTATTGGAGCCGACACCACTGTTTTGGCTCGTTATCGGAACACGCAGAGACTGTAAGCGACTTTCAACCTAAATGGCATTTTCTTAGTTACGTCTCTTTTCGCGTTAATAGATGACACTGATCACGAATATAAGAAAAAAATTAGTTACTATGTCATGTCAATAAGTCGAAAATAGCTTGCACTTCTAATCATTTTCATTTCATCTCTAGCGTTCTTAATATAGTCTGGGCTATCGAGCTAATGGTCAGATGGCTTTACTTTACTTTTCTCAAAATTTTAGATTACATCACACACCTACCTACAAAAACATTCTAAATCTCTCGGACTATACTAGCTCTCTCGCGTCCACGCGCGTCGACGAACGACGCCGCGTCGAGCGTTGCAGTGTGCCAATCGCCTTAGAATCACGTAAATTATAGATACAGATTTTAAAACATGATAATGTATACATAAGGCGATTGGCACACTGCGACGCGCGACGCGGCATCGAGCGTTGTTGCGTCGACGCGGCGGCGTCGCGCTCGTCGCCTCTACGGAGCTCATTTTGTATAGAAAAACGCGGGGTCCCACACACTGACAACGCAATCACGCGCGTTGCCGCAGAATACGCGCGTACAAGCAGAAAACGCGAGGTATGGCACACTGAAATCTGCATTCACGCGCGTGTTTTTCGAGGGATTTTTAGTCCGAGAGCTGTTAGAAATTTCTGTGTAGGAATTGAAACGAATTTTAAATTAATATTATTGCAATGCAACATGACTATTTAACGGCAAATTTAGAGCGCTTTCACATCAACTGACGTCCGATATCAAATATCCGATATCCGAGATCGGAGGAAGTCAAATATCGATGCCCAATATCGGGTATTGGAGCCGACACCACTGTTTTGGCTCGTTATCGGAACACGCAGAGACTGCAAGCGACTTTCAACCTAAATGGTATTTTCTTAGTTACGTCTCATTTCGCGTTACTAGATGACGCTGATCACGAGCATAAGAAAAAAAATTAGTTACTATGTCATGTCAATAAGTCGAAAATAGCTTGCACTTCTAATCATTTTCTTTTCATCTCTAGCGTTCTTAATATAGTCTGGGCTATCGAGCTAATGGTCGGATGCCTTTACTTTACTTTTCTCAAAATTTTAGATTACTTCACACACCTACCTACCAAAAGAATTCTAATATCTCTCGGACTATACTAGCTCTCTCGCGTCCACGCGCGTCGACTATCGACGCCGCGTCGAGCGTTGCAGTGTGCCAATCGCCGTAGGTGTGTATTAGGCGATTGGCACACTGCGACGCGCGACGCGGCGTCGAGCGTTGTTGCGTCGACGCGGCGTCGCGCTCGTCGCCTCTACGGAGCTCATTTTGTATAGAAAAACGCGGGGTCCCACACACTGACAACGCAATCACGCGCGTTGCCGCAGAATACGCGCGTACAAGCAGAAAACGCTAGGTATGGCACACTGAAATTTGCAATCACGCGCGTGATTTTCGAGGGAGTTTTAGTCCGAGAGCTCTTAGAAATTTCTGTGTAGGTATTTGAGACGAATTTTAAATTAATATTATTGCAATGCAACATGACTATTTAAGGTCAAATTTAGAGCCCTTTCACATCAACTGACGTCCGATACCCAATATCCGACATCCGAGATCGGAGGAAGTCAAATATCGATGCCCAATATCGGGTATTGGAGCCGACACCACTGTTTTGGCTCGTTATCGGAACACGCAGAGACTGCAAGCGACTTTCAACCTAAATGGTATTTTCTTAGTTACGTCTCATTTCGCGTTACTAGATGACGCTGATCACGAGCATAAGAAAAAAAATTAGTTACTATGTCATGTCAATAAGTCGAAAATAGCTTGCACTTCTAATCATTTTCTTTTCATCTCTAGCGTTCTTAATATAGTCTGGGCTATCGAGCTAATATTCAGATGGCTTTACTTTACTTTTCTCAAAATTTTAGATTACTTCACACACCTACCTACCAAAACAATTCTAATATCTCTCGGACTATACTAGCTCTCCCGCGTCCACGCGCGTCGACGAACAACGCCGCGTCGCGCGTCGCAGTGTGCCAACCGCCATATTATATTATCTGTGATGGGACCGAATACAATGATTGGTGAAATGTAGGTGTTATGTTAATTCGCTCAGGCTCAGAATGTCCCTTTCCCAAAATGTAAATGTCCTCTGCCTAACACTCCCGGGATAAAGGCGTAATTATATGTATGTATGAATCACCGGGATTTTTTTTGAAGAACAGATTTTTTGTGGATATACAGAGTGCTCTTGTTTCTGCCTAGCCAGGGCAGAAATAGGCGTGAGCATGGCGTATTTTTGAATAAAAAAAGTTTCATACTAAACGACAAATGTATGATTGTCATGTCATTCATATTTGTATGAAGCTATTTATTATTTTAATTGGAAGACTATGGTGTTGAAACATGCAGAAACTAGTGAAATTTGAGCGCACTCCCTTAATAAATAAACCATACAACCAATCACATTCAGTTTTTTTTATACTTTTAGATAATTCGCCTGTACTTGAATCAGAGTATTTTTATGAGTACTTCTATTTTAGTAATATCTTGATGCTCCTACTGGACACTTTATGATTCTCTTTGTAGTAGGAGCATCAGGACATGGGTGTCCTGGTGCTTCTACCAGTAGGACTATTTAGTATGAGTATGAGGCAGGAGCCCTACCTCAATTTTCCTGTCAAAGAGCATGATATAGTAAAACTAGTAAATAAAATAAAAAATACATTTTACTTTCATATTTCGTAACCATTATAAATAAGTTCTCACAAAAGGGCTTCTTTAGATACAATTTATATTAAAACTATGTTTTAACATTACAGATTTAATCTGGGAATTGTCTCTAATTCACGGTTACATCTTTACATGAAGAAGCCATTAGTCTAATTGGTGATAATCAGGCTGAAGCTGGAGCAGGAGTATTTCCTGTTCCCGATGCACATTGTTGTTCCATAGCATGTGACGGAGGATGTTCCAGTACATTATCTATTAATCCAAAGGCTTTTGCTTCAACTGGAGACATAAAACAATCTCGTTCCATTGAAGATTGCACTTTTTCTAAAGGTAAATGAGTATGCCTGACATACAGTTCATTTATCTGTGCTTTTAGTTTCAAAATCTCTTCTGCTTGTATTTGGATATCTGTTGCCTGGCCTCTAACACCCCCAGAAGGTTGGTGGACCATGATACGGGAATTTGGTAGTGCATGTCTCATACCAGGAGCTCCAGCTGCGAGAAGTAGGGACGCCATACTGCACGCTTGGCCGACACACCAGGTAGCCACAGGCGGTGTTATATACTGCATTGTATCGTATATTCCCAATCCAGCAGTAACATTGCCACCGGGGGAGTTAATATATAAATGTACAGGTTTTTTACTTGATTCTGATTGTAAGAATAGTAGCTGAGCTACTATGAGCGAGCTTATATCATCGTTTACAGGGCCCATAAGACAAATTATCCTTTCACGAAGGAGTCTCGAGTATATATCGTAAGCTCGTTCACCTCTGCCCGTTTGTTCTACAACAATCGGAATCATACCAAGCTTCAAAGGACCACTGGTACAGATTTGTCTCGGGAAATTTCTACATGTTTTCGTGTTGATTCTACATGCACCTTGAGCAACTTGCCGCACGAAACTTAATGCCATTTCTATATTTGTAATCAGATTTGAAAACGTATTGTTGTTTACTATAGTATCTTACAAACTTTTCAATGTCGACTGATAATAAAATTTTCGTAAGATTTTGCTTTGATATGATATGATTTTCAATACAAAATAGGGATGCACGTTACGATGCGATTTTTGTGAAGATCGATTCAAGGGAATACGATCTAGCGATTTTTTGAATCGATTCACTTCAATACGATCTTCATTTGAATCGGTGCAAAAGTATAGTGAATCGAATCCTTTGGATCGTATTACCGACAATGTATTACTGTGAAGATTTATTATTTTTGATAAATAAAGTTCGATTACAAAGTAATGCCGATACCTTAAATTTATTTATGTTTCGCCATTCGTTTGTAATCTATCTTAGTCATCATAGTCTGCAATTTTTATTCTACGACGGTACTAAGCGAAGCAAGCAAATCGATAGGCAAAATAATGAAATATAATGAAGGTAGTTCAGAAAAGTCATCGTTGATTATACTGTTACTGAAGAAATCGATGGTCTATGGCAATTTCACAATGAATTATTAAGCCAAATGTCAGCTATGTCAGAGGCACCGACAGCAGATACACTGGAGTCGTCATAGAGTATAGTAAATACTAATAAGTAATAATAATAGTAATATACAGGGAGTCGTCATTGAAGCAGTACCTCTCTGAACCTTTGCTTGATCGGAAATCTAATCCGCTATCTTACTGGTCAACCAGAAGAATAGTATGGCAGCAGTTGGGTACGATGGCCTTAAGATATTACCTCCACGCCACGCCTTTTCTCTCTCGCTAATATTACCTTAGATGAGAGTCGCAACAGACTGCTGCCGAAAAGACTTTCTCAATTACTATTTTTAAAAAGTTTGGACGTGGAAGATTGGCAATTAAAAGACCTGATGGTTTCCATGTATTAGTTTATATTTCGTGTGTTTCTAATTGTGTAATAAGTTTTTAATTGTGACCACAAGCCATTAAGTGATTACCTAATGGCTTGTTGGGGTCACAATTCCAACCTAACCTAACCCAGCACTGTTATCATTGTCAAAAAACATATTAGAGATTTAGTTGTAAAATTGTACAAATTGGGTGTGCCAGTTAGTATTTTTGATAAGAAATTCATATTTTTGTTTTAATTTTTTGGTGTGAATTTGATAAAAAAGTTCTTCTCATTTTGTGTGATTATAGTTTTTTTGGGATGGGACATGTTTAGTTAATCAGTTAGTTTTTTTGCACAACATTTATTTTTCTGTTATGCATTCAGTTAATTAGAGGAATTGCCTAGCGCGCTGAAAAAATATTCATATTAAGTTAAGTTAAGCTTATTCTATGTTTAAAAAAGTAAAATTTTTGATTTTTTTTTCTTTTTTAGACTTCATTAAAGTTTAAATTTGTGTAAAATAATGTTTTATTTGTTAAAATTAATGCAAATTTTGATTCGATTTTTGAATCGATTTTCATGAAATCGATTCAAGACAATACGATCCGATCCACGAATCGATTCAAGGGCTTACGATCCATTACGATCCCAAAAATCGATTCAAAGAGAAAAATCGTGCATCCCTAATACAAAATATTATATACGTTTTGACACAAATGACACAATTGACATTTCGTGAAAATGATTTTTTTTAATATGTTTACTACGGTTTATTAGCGATTGGATACAAGTCTTTATAGCCTAACAGTTGACGCTTCTGGAAAGTACTGCCATTAAAATTATTAAAATCCATCTTTCAAAATTCTCACTTTCATAAATAATACAATAACAGAAGACGAATAACGGAGACGAGTATTTTAATTTGTTATTTCTATTCTAGGCTGGCTTTCTGTGTTCCGTGATTCATCTTGTACTGAAACCTCTTTGTGTGATTAAGTCGAACAAAACAACCTTCATTTCTTTATTTTCCTACGGCAATCCCCTTGGCCCGCCATTTTACGAATTACGATCGGACTCGATCGGATTAAAACCATACACTTTTGTTTTTACAGGGTATGCAGTATGCAATGCGCCCTAGTATGTCGGCGGAAAGCTCATTCAGCACCTCATTGGTATAAAAAGATATCTAAGTATGTACATCATACAATAGCAGCAGTCATTTAATAAAATTATGAACAATGAAAGGTAAACAATACTTTTCATTAATAAAATATTTTAATAATCATTACTCTGATATCACCACAATGTCTTGTATAAAATCACTAAATATGCACTTATAATTACAATTTACTGAACATAGTTTTAGTTTACATGATAATGTTACCATGATTATTAAATCATTTACTTGGTGCCTGTCGACGTCTTAATTTCATTAGAGCTTCTTGCCTTTTCTTTTCGATAATAGACTTTATGTCTGTAGATTTAGTGTTTGATTTCTGATGAGAGACTTCAACAGGTTTGTTCTGGTAGATTGTTCCCGAACTCGGCACCCGAGGTTGAAACTTCTTAGGAATAACTTCTTGTTGTTTAGGCACTAATGGTACATCATTTTTATTGGCAACCTCTGGCTGTAAGGTCACTTGTGTAAGTTGTGTAGACGAAACTGGCTTCTGTGAGGATGTAAAAGGGAGAAGTCGCTTTGCCATCAGTTTTTCTCTTGCAAGCTGGTGTTTCTTTTTTATTTCATCAGGTGTGCATCTTATGGGCGAATCACCAAGATCTAAAATGTGATAGAATGTATTGAATTTTGTGAGACAGTATAAAATATCTGTGGTTGTTGGTGTCACTTGCGTCAGCCACGGCGGCTGACATAAGTGACATTAAGCGACCACAGATAAAAAATATATATATTTATATTAAGTGTTATTCCTGTGTTCTTTTTATATACCTACTATTATGTAATGTTTAGGGTGTGCGTTGTGTTTGTAAATAAATGTATTTTCTTTCTTTCTTTTAAGTAAATTATGGTAAACAAGTAGGTTAGTACATTGCAAGGTATGCAATACTAGCCAGCCGAGCCAACGCTCTACTTCTTAGCATGGATAAACTATCTTAACACACTGAGACCCCTTCAACCATACCCCGGAGAGCATGTTAGGCCACTGTTGCTGGAACAAAAAGTTCAACAACCTGGTCCAACTACAGAACTTTAATATCCTGATTGGGTGGGGATGATCAGATTGGCAGTCAGCAGCTTCCTTAAAAATATCAAAATTCGGCCATTATAATTACTGATTGAAAACTGATATCATCTATGTTGATTAAATGCTCAGAGGATGATTTGCTTTGAACATGTTGGACCTGGCTGTTGACCGCTTATATTCAGGTGGACTTAAACCTAAAAAATAATAATTTAAAAAAACTTATTTTACCTGTTTCTACTTCTACGTCTTTGCCAAATGGCATTGAGCTGTATCTACTGAAGGACATTCCACTGGTGGATGGTACATTACTGGTTACTGAAGGAGACACAGGCATAGAGTTATGTCGACCAAACAAGGATTTTGCAGTTGGACTACTCTCATGCACAATCAATTCTTTTATAGTCCAATTACTGTTGGCTGCATTTGATTTAGTTTTTGACTTAGATATATCTGTTTTAATAGGCTGCTGTGTTAACCTTTCCAATGCACTATCATTCAAATTACCAAGTAAATTGTCAAATGAATCGTTATTCAACTTCGGAGAGTCACATTTCTTTACTTTATTGACTATGGGTGATTCAAATTTTATACTATTTAATATGGCATCCATTGAATCTTGATCCATTTTAAAATTAAGGTCTGATCTCAAAGTTCTATTGTTTGATCTGACATCTAAACATGTTTTGTTTTCAACTGGTTCATTTTTGATTTTTTCTTCCACAATTTGACTAGCTTTTATTAAACACTCGTTCATAGAATCATCCGATTCTAAAGCAGCATCTGGTTCAGGTTTCACAAAGTTAGAACTTAGAACATTTCTTCTCAAACAACGAGAATTACTTCTCATTCTGCTTTTAGGAGAAAACTCTGGGCTTGCATTAAATATATCATCTTCACTTCCAGAATTTACCTTTTCTGGACAGTTATTTTGTGGCCTCCTAGCTACTAATTCATTCAGTTCTATTAATTCTTGGAATAACTCAGTCTTTTTTTGAGGTAGTCTCACAGGTCTTCGCTTTGGTAACTGTTTCTCAATTAATTTGGGTTTTATTGTGCGTTTTGATCTACGACTGACTGGAGTAGAATTTTTTAAACGTGAACTAGCTGCATGCTCTGATTTTGGAGTATAAAAGTTCCACACCACATCTGTTTCGCCTTCAGCTCCATCTTGAGTGCACAGGAAAGGCACAGGACTGCCGTTGTCCGAGTCATATATCGATTCACTATCCCTGGAAGGTGAATCTGGTTGCGGTTCCGGTGTCGAACACGACACTGAAATCAAGGATAATTCTTAGAATTAATCAATGTACATACAATATGTATAGACTACAATATACAAAGTATAAACAATCTGCTTTAAGGAGTTTTGGAATGATGAAAACTTACTTTTACTTTTACCTTTATTCTTTACAGACACCATGTTTTTGGAAGTGTGGTTATATATATTCATAAGGATGGTAAGTAAAGATAATGATATTTATTTTCTGGTAGATTTCATGGGAAATTAGAAGAACTGAGTGCTGAAAACGCATAAATAAGCAATCGCTTGTATCACAATATGTAACAAACGTAGACAGACATTTTGTCAATATTATTTTGGTTTATGTCAAATTGTCAAAGCTGTCAAGTGAACATGGTGTACGTTCGTAGAACATGTATTTTTTAGTCAGAACTATTTATTTATCTCTGATGTGATTAGTGAATTTCAGGAAAACATACTATAAGTATGTATACACATAACATTTCATGTTTCACGAACCCTTCATTATCATTGTAAATAATATTAAAAGAAAATTTTAATTTCAGCTAATTATTTTTTAGAGCTGACAATACTTTACGGTTTAGAGACATAACTAGAGATGCCTAATTTGAGCATCGACTTTGTATCGATTTTTAATAAATTATATTCATTATTCAATAATAACATTAATAACACAGTAAGTATCATTAAATACGTTGCGTTGTAAGTGTTTGGTTCCAGAACCATTACAACACATTATATGGGTTATTTATTTTTGATAAACAAGACTTGAAATTAATTTAAGTTTACTCATAATATGACATTACATTAATTAATAAAAAGTGTATCAATAGTTTGCAAGATGAAGATTTTCTACAGTCTACATTGATGTAAAACTCCTTGTGCTTTACTCTTGTACTGCTGCACCGAGCGAATAGCATTAATAAATTTATTAAAGTTATTTAGAAAAAGAAACTTGCATGGCAAACAGCCATGATGCACCGTTACTGGAAATACGAATGTAGTAGTATAGTAACACCTGCATTTTCAGCATTGGTACACACGAGTTGCGTAAATTGAAATTTTCGTATCGTATTGTAATACTATTGATACCATAGATTAATATATTTATACTAGTACTGTACTGGTTTATAAGGATCAACTTGGTTTGGATTTATCATACATTATTAAAATCAATATTAAAATTTAACATCTTTTCGAACAAATCGATTTACTTTGTTTATTATTTCCGAATCTCATCGACTTCATCGAGTATTCCAACTAAGCCCTTTCCCAACATTAACTGCAAAGAAACGGAACGGAAATGTCAGTTTGTCGAAGTCTCGCGCCTTTGTTGGACGTGTAGCTAAAGATTAAAACTGTTTTGTCGCGACTCGCGATGCTCATTCGGAAGTGACATTATCATTGTGAAGTGCTAAAGAACTCGTGAAAATGTTGGCAGACGGTGAAGTGGTTGGAGATGGGTCATGGAACCTCACGATCTACGTGACGGACCTGAATGAAAAACGGACTATGGTCGTGAAAGGAGACATGCACATTGGAGGGGTTATGCTGAAACTGACAGAAAGCTTCGGTCAGTACCTTTATCATTGTTTAGATAAACAACTGCTTGACTATACTAACCTAACTTAGTATCAAAATGTTAATTTCTTTTAGTTTTAAAATTGGAACAGGCAAATATACTTTTGCCAACTTTTTATGTACCTACTGACTCACACGAATTTTCATTCAGCCTTGGATTTTATTATTATGATTGTATAATTATTTTGAGAGCTGAACTCACAACATAACATGTTTATTTACATAATATTCATGGTCAGAAACAATAAATACAATATATTAGTTGACATAGTAGTATCATAATGTTAGATTTTATTTTTTTACAGTAATGGTTATTATTCTGTGCACAGTAAACACAATGTTTTACATCTGACGAGTATCCCCAAGCACTTTTTATGCCGCCCAGAAATGAACTAATTGGCAAACAGTTTACAATGTCCATGTACACCTAAATTAGGCCTATGCTGTGTAGTCCAATATTCCCTAAAATATATATTTTAGTTTCTGATACCTGTTTGCAATAGGCATTTACGCTACGGGTCCATTGTGAGAAGTAACTCATCTATTGAAGTTTAATCAACAATTCATGTTTTCAATATTATGTTACTTTACCAAAAGGGAAGACTAGAGGGAATGAACGAAATGGCCCAAAGGCATACCCACTAGAAATAATAATAGTTATGTTACTTTGTTTCATTCCATTTGGTTCACCTTCAATACCTCCTTAGTCGAGCTCCCCATGAGTCAAACATGGCTACTATATGTCTATTCTTAACATGTTTCGCAATTATGAGTCACCAGTGGACTGCGATCGGCATTTTTTTTAAATATTAGCAACTCAAATTATTAATATTCCCGTTAACCCCTCCAACTAAGCTAAATTGCTTTTGCTAGGAGTGGGTTCATGTCAGTAGTGTAATGGCCAGGATTGAACCTGGGACCTCGCAATTGTGAGGCCGACTCCTTAACCACTACCAAGCTACCAACGCTTCATTAATTAATAAATAAATAAATATTCCACAACATTCTACACAACGCTATCTAGACCCATGGTAAGCTTTTATAGCTTGTGTTATGGAATCTAGAATGTGGATAAACATACTTATATACTTTTTTTTTGTAAATTCATACATATTATACATAGAAACACCCAGACCAATGCAAATAGCCATATTTATGCATACAAATATTTGCACTGAGCGGGAATCGAACCCGCGCTTCCTGCGTAGCAGTCGCGTTCACTACCACCACGCCACAGAGGCTGTCCAATAATAATCCATAGATTCACTGTGTACAACACATTTGTAGCAATTTTACATATTTTATAAACATCACCTCTGCAAATACGTACCTACATAGATAAAGCCTGTAACAGATAGTATAAAATATAACCAACCATAACAGGGTCAACTGGGATATGCAATACATATTGCAGCAATATTTAATTATTGATTACAGCTTACAGCATGATATTTCACCATCTATTGAATACCAAATGAGAATTTAATACTTATTATACTCACACCTGTAAATCCCCGAAAGGGTAGGCAGAGGTGTATTTACACCCAGATTTCGACAACTATGATTTTCGGTCCCACATAATAGGGGGCGAGCCTATTGCCGTCAAGCCGGTTGTATGTTTTAGTTACAAATTCTAAATTTATCTCTATCAACATTTTACATAAAAATATCCACCAGAAGCCAGTTTAGTTTGCCGACTGGTACAGATAGCAATAAAAGCAATACCAGTCTGATGAAAAAGCCGAGCGAAAGAGACAGTGCCATATGCTAAAATAAGACAGAATATGCGCGTACGCAAGCATGCGTCCTTCGCGGCCGATTACGTCGTGTGGTCCTCAGTTTTTGCCGATATTCTCACAGGTGAACTACCGATCAGTTATGCGTTTAAAGAAAATGAAGATTTTGCAAGGCTAGACAGAGAGGCAGTCTCATTCAATCAACAGAGTAATTTTGTGATTACAAAATGTTCTATTTAAACGCTCGATATAAAGGCGTAGTAGTTTTATTAAGAACAGTAAATCACGTATTGTCACAGTGTTCTATAAACTTTGGTATTATCCTTCGTCATGACAGCCTCTGTGGCGTGGCGGTGTACGCGGCCGCTACGCTGGAGGCGCGGCTTCGATTCCCGCTCAGTGCAAATATTTGTATGCATGAATATGAGAATTTGCATTGGTCTGGTCGTGCCTAGCAGAGCACGTTAAGCCGTCGATCTTGGTTTTCATACGAACATGTATGACAATCGTTATAAGGGAAGGGTGAAATGGCCCCACATGGAAGGGCTGATCACCTGTTCGGTTAAACGGCGTCCCCATTGGCAATAGTATCTAGTATCCTTTGTCACAGACACATGAACATAGGCCTCATTCAATGTGCGACATTGCTTCCGACTCCTCCACTTCTCGTATCATTTAACGTACATAATTAAACACAATCAATAATCTTAAGGCAGCTTTCCGCGGTGCGAAACTCTGCAGAAGGATACTTGCCTGCACCGACAACGCACCATGGAAAGAGATATGTCTATTGAAGTGGACGTGCAGACAAGGCCGTAACAGTGCGTTGTATCCGCTTCGAAACTGACTGAAGCACTGTGGAATTCATATCATTAGTCATTAAATTGAGTATGAAGGGTTTTCCGTTCGAATTTTGTCATGGTGACGACGCTGTGGTGAACTGATTGAGGTTAGTGAGGCTCTGGGTTGAACGTCCGGGCCAGTCAAACTGCTATTAGGCTTTTAGTGACAGAATTACGTAACTGAAAATTCTTTCCTAGTGTTCCCCCTAACCCCTCCAGCTAAACGAGACTGTTTGTGTTAGGAGAGGAGTGGTTTCGTCAGTCTAGGAGTAAACCTACGTGTAATAAATTACTCTGTTAATAACCTTACATTGGTACCTATACCCGTTTAACAAAATTAGCAAACATTGTATCGAGTACGTAAACCGTTTAAGTTCTCACCTACGCCAAAATAGCAATGATAACTTTCAAAATGGCCGCCAATTCGTCCACTTAAGTCCAAAACTCGTATTACTAATTTATTATTCAAAGTCCAAAGCTCTTGTACACACGCAGGTATCTTACATACACGTTATGTAACAGCCAGTTGATAAAATTATAATATTAAATATGTATTCCTAATCTCGATATCCATAATTACAAAATAATAAAGAGGACTAACTCTTCTTTAATTATTGGATATCTTAATATTTCATCTTCGATTAATATTATAAATTACATACTGTTCAATTCAAGAAAAAAGGCTAACATCGAACGAACAGAAGAAGCAGATTATATACGTGTGATCCAGCACGCGACACACGTACAAGGGGCGCCAAAATTAGGACATATTATAATATTGTAGTTATCATGCGCGCACGCGCACGCACTTATTATAATTCTGCATTTTGTCATCGCTGTCTCAAGATAACTTATTGTCCTATCACTCCTGTGGTTATAGTCCCTTGGCAGCGAAAGCTCGAAGCTCAAAGTACATTATTACTCCCAAAGTCGTTTCCCAAGTCAGTTGGGTCAGCTTTTAGTCCATATACGTACCTACGTCCGTCAGACGCAGGCTCCCGTTTAAACCAAAAAATCCCAGTAAAATAAACCAAATAATGGAGTTGCTAGAGAGCGGCGCGGCGGCGGCGGTCCCCCGGTTCCAAGATGCCAGTTGTACCATGACTGGCCCTCGGATGAAGATCGAGCCGAGTTCTATCCCGATGCAGACATTGTCCTAAAGAGATATATTTGCCGCTTGTTAATTTGTTCCTTAACGGTTTGAAGTGGCCATTATCTATAAAGCCTACTAAATGGTATAGAAGAAGTATTATAGGCTATTCATAGCGTTCGAGTACAGCGCCCACCGCTAAGACATTCCATGTTGACCAGACGTTTTTCTCTGCCAACCGTTGCCACACGGTCCTTTATTACTGCCTCTGACCATTGCCGTAGCAGTTATAGCCCATAACTCCATCGCCATACAACAGATTTGGCCAATGTGAATAAAACTTGTAGTATTATAAACCTATCGCAGTTCATGTTTTATTCACAGATGGCAAGTCAATATTTTACTGACTTCGTATACCGTTATGAATGGACCGGAGTTGGTATTTAGCTACCATAGATCGAACGGTCAGGAGGTGAAATATATGCCTATTAAAATGCTTCTATTTTAATACTCCAATCCATGGGGTTTCCTAGAAGCTTTTGACCGCTTCCATTATTCGTCAGTCACCTGCGCACTTGCGCGCATGTGATCCCTACCTGGATATCCTGGATTGGACATCTGCATATTCATATTCTTTATAGTACACGCAGAGATTTTTGATAGCAAAAAAAAAGATATTTCCGTACAAAGACGAGCTTAACTCAATGTTGAATTTTCTTCCAGCAAACCTTAAAGTGAAGAATCTTAGTTCTATTTAATTTCAAATCCATGCCACAATTTTATCTGGAGTTGGTTAAATTCGATGAAGAACACTCTGTGAAGAAACTCACTTCATATTAAGACAGATGATAAAGAAACCATAATCTTATATGTTTTAGTAGACAATTTGGTGGTATGCTCATATTGCTCATGACAAGTATAAAATCTCAGCCAGATAATGTTATCTTTCTGACCGAGCTCTGATTTGTTGCATAAAAAACCTATTGTCGCAGTTTTATCAATATAGGCGAGGGAGTAAATTAGGTGAATGTATTGATCGGAACATTCGGAACGGGTTCGCTGCCGATAATGCACCAGCGCATTTATTTTTAACTTCCACTTGTAACTAACAAACAATGTAATCATAGCTTGGAAATCAATTTTAACCAACTTCCAATTATTGTCACATCGAAATTAAATTTTCTATTCATGCACAGTTCATTTGCTACTTAGAGTTATTGATCGTAAAGCCATAAATTGCCACTATAGAGCTACGATGGTGCGAGGATTTGGGTGGAGGAACTCTTCAACAAACTTAAACCCATTCGAATAGCACCTGACCGTCCCGGTATTCGAATCCTGAATCTAATGTGAAGCAGTAGTTTTGCTACATTTGTAACACATAGCTACTGACACAGACTTAATTGATTCTTTGCATGTAAGGCTTTTTTTTTATCGTGCGCAAAATCCCCACGGATACCACCCCCACGGAGCCGGTGGAGGCGGTTATGTCGGACTCGAACCGACTAAAACGCACGCCGTCTTGGGTCCTTGTTTGCCGGAGGTGAGATTGCCGAAAGCATATCTCTCGCACCCCGGCAGATCGATCGTAAAGATCTTGGTAGGTCTCCTCCATTCTCCATTTATGGTTAAAATATTTCATTATCTTGCCTCGGAATGTCGGGAGCAGAGAAGCACTTACGATGGTGCGCGACCAGAGCAACGATCGATAAATTGTATCACGCAAATTATTTCATTAGCGATAACAGCTTACGTAAATAGTAAGCATAATCTCACCTGTATTTACATTGTTCCTAACCAGATAAGATAGTAACGTTTACGCGTAACTTTGATTACAAAAATCTCTAACAAGTTCGTGCTAAATTGAAAAAACTCGATATCTCCGCCAAAAAAAAATCACTAGATGGCAATGAGTCACATTATTTCGTTGCAAAATACACGAGTGTCGATGGGTGGTGAAATACCGAAGGTTCGGACTTGCCATTAAGTGATTTGGGTTCCAGAACCCATTTAGTATCTCATCAATGTAAAGAAAAATATAGATCTCTGCCTGCCATCTTCAGGGATGTGCATGTATAACCAATTATAATATGTAATTGCATAACGGTATTAGGTCATTGGTCTAAGTGTAGTTTTCTTCACTTTCGAGACGGATGTGCGTACGCGCACGTTCCGAGAAGTCGACATGTCGAGTCGTTGTATTTCCGGCGCCGACCCCCCTCTCCGACTGGCGTAGATAACACGTTATCATCCGCTCATTGTTCCTCCGTGCTGATGAGGTACTTGGCCAACCACACTATCCAGGGCGTTGACTTACATCATACATGTTGTTTTTAGCGAGCCAAGCCAATTTGAAGGGCCATGTGACGTAACAGTATTTTGACTCTTAACGAAATAAACACCAGAGACAAGTTCAATAAATATTTTCCTGATAAGTAATGATACCGTCTTAAATACAATTTTTGGGAACCCAACCGAATCTCACCTGCAAGCAGATGCACCCTGTCGTTAACGGACGAGGCTCTTGTGCATGCTTGCCTTTTGGGATTAAGGGTTTTGACGACACGATGTGCTGTGTAATACACAAAATAAACCAAATGCTGGAGAGGATGTGAATTAAAATTAACCCTGTGCTCTAAAGCGCGAGTTTTAGATGCAATTATATCTATTGTGTGTATCGGATTTAGAATAAACTTGTTAATATACGAGTACAGCCGATATTAGTTGAAATTTCATACTGTCTCACATACATACATCCCCCAAGTCAAGGACAGAAATAAATATTTGTAGTTACTTATCGGCGCATTCCAGCGAGAATATCCTCTTTCAAAAGTCCTCAAAAGAAATCTACTTGTGATGCTATCCTGGACTTGACAAATTACATCGTTAAAAACCTCAATGAAGATAAAAAGGTCTTAACTATATTCCTTGACCTGGCAAAAGCGTTCGATACAGTTCCTGCAGCCTCACTTCTACTCAAACTTGAAAGGATGGGCGTCAGAGGAGAACAGTTGGAGCTGTTTCACAGCTATCTCACAAATCGGTCTCAAATAGTTAAAATTGATAACCACACCAGCGAGGAACTACCTATTCAATATGGTGTACCTCAAGGCAGCATACTTGGACCTACTCTGTTCCTTGTATTTATAAATGACCTCTGTGATCTGATAATTCCAAATTCAAAGATTATATGTTATGCAGATGACACAGCACTAGCATTTATAGGAGACACTTGGTCGGAACTGGAACATAGGGCACAGTCTGGTTTCAACCTGGCATTAGACTGGTTGTCATCACATACACTGACACTGAACGCACAGAAAACCAAATATATCACCTTCTCAGTTAGTTCGCTATCACAACCACGATTTCCACTTACTCTAAAAGTCCATTCTTGCTACAATTTGACGGAATCCCCGTGTACCTGTCCGACCTTATCTGCCATTGATAATATTAAATACCTAGGCGTGGTCTTGGACAATAACTTGAACTATAAACTGCATATAAATGCTCTCGTAGTCAGAGTACGTAAATTAATGTTCGTGTTTAAAACCCTACGCCATATTGCAAACAAGACCATTTTACGTAAAGTATATCACGCCTTATGCTTGTCTATTGTTACATACTGCATCTCCTGCTGGGGAGGTGCACTAAAAACCATACTCATGCCACTAGAAGTGGCACACAGAGCCATCTTGAAAATATCGGCGTTTAAGCCTATTATGTTCCCGACCGACTTATTATACGACATCCACGATGCTTTAAATGTCCGACAACTATTTATATACCATATAATACTCCTTCAACACAGATACACTCCATACAAAAGTATAACAAAACGTCGAAAGGATAGAATCTGTGTTGTTCCAAAACCGCGGAAATCGTTCACTAAGCGTTTCGCCTATTACTTGGGCCCGTACCTTTTTAATAAAATTAACTCAATATGTCCGATATATGGTTCGACACTCTTTGCTTGTAAAGATGTAGTCAGATCCTTTTTACGGGAAAAATCCTATGATGAAACAGAAGATTACTTGGAGCAAATTATATAATAGGTAAATTAATAAACAAAAATAGGTTGATTAGACCAAACATATTTGCATCTACCCACATTTAAAATCAGATACCTTATACTATTTATTTAAAACAATATTAAGTGTTTTTGTTATATATTACACACTATATATCTACAATATTGAACACACACACACACACACACACACACACACACACACACACACACACACACACACACATACACACACATAAAACGTACATACAGATACATAGCATAAAGTTAAGTAAAACATAATATATCACAGATTGTAATTTGTACCTATTGTGGTTCAAAACTTGTAAACGCTTTGTAGTAAATTGTTTAACCATAGGGAAGGGAACTGTTCTCCTTACTACAGGTTATAATTAATCTATCAAGGAGAACAGAACTTCACCCACAAGTATGTTGTTACTGTAAATAATGTAATTTTAATATTACGTACCTACCTGTTTGTAACTACAATAACTTTTTTGCAAATAAACGTTATTATTTAAACTTAATCCTCTTAAATAGGTAATTAAATTCCTAATAGAGGCGTACTCAAGTAGACTTTTCCTCGTTGAATATTCTAGAACTTGAACAGGAAACGATTTGTAGCTTGACTAATTTGGTAAATCCACTCATTGTGTCGACTTATTAGGAGATTTGCCGGCGTATTGTTCGTTAATTTAACGCATATTTTACGTAAATCTGAGTAAAATATCCACGAGTAATTATTGTGGTAATTTGTTGCAAATAATACCTCCTTAATAAAAAATATGTATTCATGACCCTAAAAAACCAAATGCTACTGAAATTTGCGATACCAGGTTTTTCCCTAAAAATGTGATATATCAAAAGTGTATGAAGATCTGATGTCTGATGATTACAAACTCTCGAGTATAATGCCTTACAGTATTTTGCCTTAGCCATTAATTTACCAATACCGAACAATATATACCATCCTGTCCTCGTTTTCGTATTTTGTGAGACTTCCACGTGATGAAACACAACATGCGCAAGCATTCATTTGATTAATTGACTTTCAAAACAGCTGACAAACACTTTGAACAATTGAGGTCACAAAGAAGTAAGGCTTAACGAGGATTTCCCGGTACGAATTTAGAACTGTCTGACTGGAGAAATATCTACAATTAGGTATACTTATACAACACTACAACAATGAAAATTCATTCAACTACCCTCATTTTATTCATTGAGGGAAACGTGATAAGTCAATTACTTACCCCAGCGAAGGACAATATAAGGGCCAATCTAGCTAAGCGACTAAGGGATAAAATTAAGTAGTAAGAGATGTCAGATGACATCTCTTTTAATATCTCTTAAAAAGTCTTGACAGTAAAAAGAAGCTTAAGAAAGACATAACATACAGGATATAAAACTTAATTATACATCGGGTAGAGCGTTTTATTATCAACATTGCCTGTACAGAAGGAGGGGGTGGTGCGTCGGCGCGTGAGCTATCTACCGTGGGGATACAGATAAGTGACATCCTAGCCATTAACAATAAAGGCCTTGTGTCAATATGTCCTGATAGGCACGTCATGACGCTTGAATAGAGACCTTGTTACATGTTCATAATGAATGCTGCTTTGATATAAATATTTGTCTGTAGTTAAGTCAACTAAGTGTTTCTCTTAGATGCCTTAGTATCTTCACTGAATTCTTAAACAATGGACAATCGCCTATTATTGTGGTGTTATCAATGTTACTCGCACCTTAATTTTGTTCACCAATATGTAATATGGTGGGCCCCAGATTACTGCCTTGCAGTTCACTTTGCATTCATTTGAAATTTACAGTAGATACTTGACTTTAACGTTAATCTATTCATAAGGCGATGATTTGGGTGTGTTAAATTTCACGATTACATTCGTATCCGAATAAAGGCCCAAGAATACTGCCCAGTGGTACACCTTACACCGATTTTTAATTTATATACTTACTACAATTGATAAATGGTGATTTAGGGATATTAAATTTATAATATCATACAATAAAGCGATGTGTGTTACAGAATTTACTGAGAATAAAAGTATCTAGCTAGAGCTACCCACATTGGTAACTTCCAAGAGTTCCAAGTATCAATACCGTCCCCAATTATGGGACAGCCGGACACTAACGGTCGCGCGCATTCCTTCTCTCTCATAGTCCGATTGCTAATTGCTGTGATCATACACTACATTATTTATAGTATCCTATACAACAGAGTGTACTTTATTAAAATTCAGTAATATAATCGTGTGCTGTGTAAGTTTTAATCGATTAAGATGTATCCATACTTCACACAAGCTAGCACACATCTCAAGTTAAGCGGTAACGGAGCCCCTTATTATTTTGACAATACCATAAGTATTAATCGTGGCTTTCCTATAGGTTACACTCTTACTAGAAGGAATCTATATAGTCATGTTTTTGTCAATGGTTTTCCTAAATAAAAAGCAGGCAAATCACAGCATGGACTCTCAGTATTATTATAATACATAATCTTCAAAGTCGTCAACCTTGAAATAATATTATAGTAGAAAATTATATAATAGTACATCATACAATCTTACATCACGTATTCTTTGTGCGAAAGACCTCTAAAACGTAATAAAAAGTATTTCAAGTGTGCGAATATTTAGCATTTCTTTAACATTAATTTTAAACTATTTGTCCATTTTACATCAAAAGCGGAAAACATGTTTCAAAATGAGGTATGAATAATTAATTAAAAGAAATATGAGGGATATGGCTTTTGCCACAAAATTAAACCTTTAACAAATAGTAATAATATTTCTTTCCTAAATAATTATACTTGTGTGTAAATACAAAGTAGATGTTTCTATTAAATCACAAGATCGCTTATAAGGTTAACAATACATTTGAGGCCCATCCTAAAGCCAAAGATTAGCTGCATGGTAATCAAGATCCTTATAAAGGCATGTCCTAAATAAAGTTACATACTGATGCCCGTTTTGCTCATACAATTGTCATAGCGATTTACTATGTATTGCTTCACACAGCTTGTTTACTGATTTGCAATTTAAAATAAGTTGCATAAATTATTTTGAATGAACGTAAGATTAACAATAAATTAATGTAAGCGATTCAATGTAGTCTGTGTATTTCAAAGAATTGTAAACCTTGCTAGACAGTACAAAGTTTAATAATGAGTATTTAGGACGTGTTATTCTTTACTCATAATTTATTAATGAACACTCATAGACCTCAAATCACGTAATATGTGTCACAACATAGTATTAACAATAAACTCGTTAGAAAAATATCTTGAGGAAGACACTCGATGGATACTTGACATTATGTTAGTCATTATATTTTCTTGATTGATATTAACAGTATGATTTCTATAATACAATCAGCATCATAATGTCAGTATTGTTCTAGGTTGCTGAGGCTTCCTTAGAGTCCGATATCCGCTTACTATTTTTGTACCTTTAGGTTTGGCTTATACAAGTTTCGGGGGGCTACGACTTCCGTCTATAACCTCTCAGCCCCGAGGCAAGCCTATCCTAGAGTTTCATCCGTCAATAATCATGTGTAGCGATTTGCTGGTGAGATTGACTTGGGCCCCGAAGATCTTGGTGGTGCAGGGTCCCTATACATTCCAACAGAGTTCTAAAAGTCAATAAACGTGGTTAAAACCCGTCAGATGTCTAAATTGATATTATTGTAGTTAATTTTTCTTACTTTTAAACCATTTGACACAATGTTATGTTTCAATTCCATAGTAAATGTTTTCCGTCATGCACACTCGCAAAACGGAACACGGGGACGCATTGTTCACGATTGTTATGCAAAACTGACACGCGCTCGGCAGTTTACTTGTCAATTCAATATGACACATAATATAAACCTTCCACGCCTTCGGAATTACAAATGTGGTACACAAAGAAAGGCTTTCCTAAAGGCAGTGAAATACTGGAATTTCTTTGTCGTGTCAAAATATTTTAAACGCTGTCGTTAGAATATTTGAAGCATCGCTCAAAGTAAATTGTTTATGACATATAGCTCAAACCGCAACGTCTCGATTCAAGATTGTGGATGACTCTGCAGCGGTCATGCATGATTCCAACCGGTTCTGCAATGTTGTGTCGTGACGTCACCGCGAGAAACTGAGGACAACCGATACTTATACGGCAAAAAAGACAAATGTAAGCGCTGCTTAATATTTTAATGTCTTCTTGGAAGTTAAGATGTTATCTGCCAGTTATTTCGTATTTACAATTTTGATGTATGAAATAGCTAAGATTAGGAATCTATTAGGACTGTAACCAATAAATAAATTCTTAGTCTTATCATAGTTGAATCGATATTGTAAAGTTTTAATAATAAAGTTAGACCTTTTTTTTTTTTTCCGTGCGGAAATCCCCTCGGATACCCCCCTGCCGGAGCCGGAAGGGGAGGTTATGTCGGACTCGAACCGACTAAAACCGCACGCCGACTGTGGGTCCTGGTGCTAGGCCGGAGGTGAGGTTATCATCGACATATCCTTCGCACCCCAGCTGACCCAGGGCCATCCCTTACGGTCTAGCCCTCCTCGGGAGGGGGGACAACGGTGTCCCCGACTCGCCCCCGGAATGGGGAGGCACGCTTCTCAGCGCGCCGTCGCCGTGGCCTGCTTCTGCTGGGGTGACAGGTGGCTTCACTCGTCACCCCCAGGCCCTCGCTCATGGGGGACGGAGGTCAGTCAGTGACCTCCGACGCCCGAGTTGCCTGCGCGCGCGGGCAGCGCGGTTCGCGAGTCTCGCTCGCTCACGCTGCCTCTCCCGTTCCGCCGTCTCCTTCACGACCATTACCTGCTCGCTGAAGGAGACGCCGAATAAAGTTAGACCTAGTCTAGTCTGATCATTAACTAGTGAACTCACTACTTTGGTGTTAATGAAGCCTGTGAGGTCAACTAGATCTAGTCTTATGCTAAACTCTTAATCTAGTGCACACATACACACAGTAACATCTCCCATCACACAGTAACTTCTTAGCCAGTCAGCCTGTGACCACGGCTGGTGTAACCTGGTCGAAACGTCAGGCAAATCAAAGGTATGTACCTTTACCGTAAATTCCCGTTATAATTAGTGTATATCATGGAACGCAAGAGATTAAAAGTTAACCTCTTTCACAGATCAAACCTTTCGATTCCTTAATCTACACTGGCTGCAATTCTAACACTCCTTAAATACCGAGATCTACCTCAATCAATCAATTAGCCTATTGAAGTCCCCTGCTGGACATAAACCTCTACCAATGGGAGACTTTGGCCTACAGTTTCCACGCTGGCCAGACTGGCTGATACAGGGTTTTATTTCGAGTTGTCCTCCTCTAAAACCTTGCTCTATGGCTACCTTACAATGTTATTATTAACCAAACTGTCAGTTCTTTTTTTGAATTTGTTGTTACTTACCCTTTTTTTTTATTTCTGAACCTTTTGTTTTATGGTTTGTTTCGCCGATATAAATAAATACTCGTGCCAATTTCGTTGTCTATTTATAAACGTCTTCTCATATCCAGTGAGGTTTCGCGCGCTGTTTCTGAACTGTGCCACGGTATCGAGGTCTTGCCAACCGATTGTACAGCATCACCGGTAATAAATGGGTTACGTCATCTTTCATTTGGGTGTTCAGTTACTGGTACATTTAGTCATAATTTCAGAACAGTCATGTTCTGTTACAGTGTTTCCCTATATTATGACGTCATTGAGGGATGATTAATTTGGCGTAGGAGTTTTTTTGGGAAAAAAGTTCTGTATTGAATTAATTAATAACTTTTAAGTATATAAACCTAGACAACAGGTATATAGAAAAATATGTCATTTATCCCCGAAGTGTGTATATAAAATACATACTAGAACGTCCAATAACTAAAAGGATTAATTTCTCATTGAAGGACATACTAATAAGTAATACTTAAGAGTCCGTACCATTCCAGCTCGAATTCAAATTTTACCCCCGCGCGCCTCAACAACGCACTCGCGGCAGTACTACTCGCGCGCAGATGCAGCTATCTCACTCCCGCGATGACCCCGGGCCGGCCGACGCGAGGCTCGGCCGCCAAGTTCACGCGTGTATCAATCGATAGGGTAAAGTAGCTAGTAATTAGACATCAAGAAAGTTATGGCAATAAACAAACTTTTGAGAAAAGTGTGCATATTGTAATGATAATTTACATAAAACTTATAATATATTTATACTTATCCTATTAATATTATAAATGCGAAAGTTTGTGAGTATGTATCGCTGTATGTATGGATGTTTGTTACTCTTTCACGCAAAAACTACTAAATGGATCTGGCTGAAATTTGATATAGGGGTAGATTAGAACCTGGAATAACACATAGGTTGCTTTTTATTCCGGGTTAAGGTTCCCATGGGTTGCGGGAACGGGAACAAAACTTCACGCGGGCGAAGCTACGGGCAGCAGCTAGTATAATATAATAATAGCAGCCCTTTCAATGTCTCACTGCTGGGCACTGCTCTCTCACCTGAAGGTACCTTGGTGGCTAATAGTCCACCAAGGAGGGGGGGCCTTTATGGTCGGTTTCGAGTTCTCCGCACGCGCTCTGCTAAGCCTAGCGGAGAACTTTAAAGGCGACGAGTACTTTGCCACTGAGCGATCAGTGGTGAAATACACGGTCCCATGGGGACCATCGATCGGCCGAGCCGTACCGCCGTCTGGCAACAGAGGGGCATGGTAGCTCTTAGGAGTTGCGAGGAAGAAAACCTCTATAAAAAATCACCCCGAACCCCACGCCTGGCAATGGGATGCATCACTGGGGGGAACTCAGTGCCTAGGGCGTCACTCACTCACTCCCACCTTTCCTATCCTCACATTCAACCTCTCTACTTCCACCTCAATGTCGGTGGACATTAACCGTAAAACAAAATATGGTTATGGAAACGATAAGAGGGTACCCGGACTCCGTCTGGGGAATCCCTAGCTGTGACTGGTGATCGAATGGACACCCATTCGGTGACTAGCCATGGCGACACCCGCCCAGGTTCATCGTGGGTCTGAATCATCGAACAGCGAGGAGGACCTTCCTAGTAAGGCTACGCTAGACGGCTAGGCGCGGGTAGAGGACGAAAGCCGACCTCTACAGAGCGAAAGAGAGAGTAGCAGAGCCGCCAGCGATTGTGTCCCCGCTACCAAGGGAGGTCACGGAGGTGCCGGCGGTGCAGAACATCCTGGCGGCTCTTTCCCGCATTTCTGGCGCCGTAAAAGGCCAGAAAAATATTACGGGAAAGAAAAGGGTCGTGGCGGACGCGATAAAAGGTGCCGCCAAAGCGCTGGAGGAGCTCCTGGAAAGGAGCGTCTCCAGTGAGGAGGAGAAACTCCGGGCTCGGGTTGCGAGCCTGGAGACGGAGATTGCTGACTCCCACAAGCAGCAACGGCTGATGCGGGAGGAGATCGGTCAGCTGACGCAGCTGGTCCAGGGGGCCGGGGAGGCTCGGGGTGTGAAAACCCCCGCTCTCCGTGCTCCATCTAAGGTGACACCAACGGTGGTCCAGCTGCTGGAGGTCATCGAGCGACGCCACGGCGTCCTCGAGGACCGGGCATACCGCCCACCGCTGGCGGCACCCGTCGTCGCGTCTTGAGCGACGACGGCTGCACCCAGTGGTGCTACTGGTCCCAAGCCAAGGCCTCCGGCCCTAAGAAGACGGCACCTAGGGGAGGTGGTGGAGAACGACGTGCCCGTAGTTACGGAGGGTGAGGAACATCGGCTACGATTGGGTGCTGCGTGGTACGTTGCTCAGAGGGGTCAGCGTAACGTGTTCCGCCGATGACACCCTCGTTTTTTTTATCGTGCGATAAATCCCCACGGAGCCGGTGGAGGTGGTTATGTCGAACTCGAACTAAAACGCACGCCGTCTCAAGTCCTTGGTTGCCGGAGGTGAGATTGCCAAAAGCATATCTCTCGCACCCCGGCAGACCGAGGAGGACCATCCCTTTCGAGATGGCCTCCTTCGGGTTGGGGGGACCACAGTGTCCCCATCTAGCCCCGGTTACGGGGAGGCGCACCTTGCGCCGCCGCCGCTTGCTTCTGCTAGGGTGACAGGCGGCTCCACCGGTCACCCTCAGGCCAGCGCTCATAGAGGACGGAGGTCGTTCTGCGACCTCCGACGTCCGGTTCGCATGACACCATCATTACGGCGCGGGGAGCAGCGCACCGAGACGCAGCACTGAAGGCCACGGCAGGGGTTGCTCAAGTCGTGGGTCAGACACGGCGGCTGGGTCTCGAGGTCGCTCTTCACAAGTCCGAGGCTCGGTGCTTCCACGGACCTCGGATGGAGACACCTGCGGGATCCAGCCTACAGATAGGGGGTGTCAGCATCGGCATCGAGCCCTCGATGAAGTATCTGGGGCTCGATGGCCGGTGGAACTTCGGACATCACTTCCGAAGTTTGGTCCCAAAACTGAGGGGGGCATCAGCCGCACTCGCGCGGCTGATGCCCAACATCAGGAGACCCAACGCTCCCTGCAGGAGACTGTACCTGGGGATTGTGCGAAGTATGGCCCTATACGGGGCCCCCGTATGGGCAGAGAATCTGACGGCCAGTAATGTGGCTAGATTGCTGAGCCCACAGAGGGCGATGACCCTTCAATAGAAACAGATGAATGGAAATTCATAATTACGTACTGTCTATAATAAATATAGGAATACGTAATATACGTATGGTAAGTAGTACCTAACTACTGCTATATTTATATTATGATCATTCGGGTTGGTAGGTACTCATGTATTTACAGAAATATTCCGTTTATTCCGAAACTGACCCGAAAACTTGACCCGGTCGCGGGTTAGGTAGAAACTTTAAAAATTTGTTCCGAACGTAACCCTCTTCCTAACCTGACCCGACGGTCTCGTTCCTATCATAACCCGATCTGGCACTTCGCCGTCCGCTGCTGCGGCACGCTCGCTACGCTCGCTCGGCTCATGCGTTGGGGTCACAGTTGTAACCTAACCTACAGAAGTTGGAGTTACCGCACTTCGACTTTCGGCTCTGAGTCGCCCAACCGCGTCGTCCGTCGCGTCGTCGCAGTGAGCGACCTGTAGTAGGCAGGACCTGCCTGAAAGACTTGGGCTGCTACTGCAAGATTATTTTTGTCGATACATAGGCAGGTATGCCTATTTCAATCCAAATTTTTGAAATAGGTAGGTTTTTACTGACCTATTTAGACCTACTAATATAGTACCTATTGCAAATTGTTATGTACAGTATAAGCTACTTAGGTAGGTAGATTAGATACTTACTATAATAATAAATAAATAAATATTCCACAACATTCTACACAGCGCTATCTAGACCCATGGTAAGCTTAATTAGCTTGTGTTATGGAATCTAGAATGCGGATAAACATACTTAGATACTTTTTTGTATGTACATAAATATTATACATAGAAACACTCAGACCAATGCAAATAGCCATATTCATGCATACAAATATTTGCACTGAGCGGGGATCGAAACCGCGCCTCCTGCGTAGCAGTCGCGTTCACTAACGCCATTTTTTTTTTATCGTGCGAAATATCCCCACGGATACCACCATCACGGAATCATCATCAATACATACATATTATACATAGAAACACCCAGATCAATGCAAATAGCCATATTCATGCATACAAATATTTGCACTGAGCGGGAATCGAACCCGCGCCTCTTGCGTGGCAGTCGCGTGCACTACCACCACGCCACAGAGGCTGCCTACATAATACATCATTCATATGTTTTAATGTTTTTTTACGCCAACATACACTTTTCCTCTTTCAGTTTACTTTATTACCCATTTCGCCTGTCAAAAGATAGGTACTTGAATACTTTCGTATCGTCTATCGTAATCGTCTGCGCAGAGCGCGTGCGACACAAGCTCCCCGTATGATAGCCGAAGCAACACTGAGGAGGAGGCCGGGCGGCAGGGCGGTTCTAAGTTTAATGGTATCGCTTGAGTAAAAATTTAGATATTTGCTAGTTACGCAGAAACCAATGTATATTTGTAAAATTTGAAACACATAATGTCTCTTAACCACTAAACTGCAATTATTGTGTAAGTTTAGTGATCCTATTTTGCGTAATTAATCCATAATATCGTTTTATTTGTACGGTTTAGAGGTAACTTTGCAATGGTTTTCTATCAAGAAAATTTTACGTAATCGTGTTTTTGCCACACATAAACATTAGTATATATCCTCAACTTTACCACAAATGAATTAAAAAGTCCATGCTTTAGAACTTTTGATATTATACACGTTTATGCTATGTCATTTGAGGTAGTACGGACTCTTAAGTGTTTGTATATTATGTATAACAATGTTATATTTATTTTATGTTTGTAGCGTACTTATAAATATGTACACCACATGTTGTAGTTGACATTGTACAGATGTTTTACTTTTAATTAATTAGTTAACATTTATAAATTGCATGAGTACCTATGTACTAGTAAACTCAGGCAGACGTTGTCAAGATACAGAAGTCTAGATTGCAAAAATATCTCAACAACACTGCCATCTGTCGCATCCAAAACACATACATATTCAGAAATCGGATATGCTGTTTTTATACTTAGAAAATATTCTTTATTATTTTTTCTCCGATAGTCATCCCATTTCTTCTTTTTTCCTTTGTTTATTGTTATCGATAAAAATGATTGATATACGATGTACGTGTGTATATGATGTCCCCACCTTTTTCACTGGCTTTCCTTATTTGGATGAAATGAAATTTTTATATCATTTATTATGCTAACTTTTTTCTAAAAACATCGGGATAAATGAAGCGCTCAAGCTTTCCTTATATTTTAATCATGGGCGAATTTCTAACTATAGGCCAATACTAGAATAATATTAATTTATATTAGCATAACCTTAACCTCTAATGTTTATACTCATTATTCAGTTCAGCAATGTCACCAGATGTTGATATCATAATTTAGTCCTTTATGTCACGAACCAGTTGTTTTCTCTTTGGGCCAAGGTCTCGGGTGTGACTCCGCGCCTCTATTTACACACCCATTAAACACAAATGTTCGTCTACCTCTTTGTTCTGGCCATTTTATTTTCTTTTTAATGTACTAACGGGCTTTGTGTGACCAGTCTTTTGTTCTAAGCTAGCTTGGATTTGCGGCTCCATCTGCGCTTTATTTTTCCAGGCTTAACGACCCCATCTCTACCCATTATGTATCTTATAAGGCGATTAAGGACAGGGGTAGGGATTTTCTACATTGGACAGTAAACTCGCCTTCATTTGTGTGGGCACAAGGAGTTGTGGGGTTCGCTTTCTGAGATCTACCGAAGATGTGAGTAAAATATTATGTATACACAAACAGCACTAAACAGAATATGATCAGCAAACGTTTGAAGCTGAATTCTTCGCCACATATATTTTTAGATTCATTAAAAGCACGCCTCGTATACTAATAAATTTGCGTTGGTTGAGATAACATCGTATAATATTTATGGACCATCTAGTTCGTTAGTGAAACGACATTGAACCATTTTTTCTGTTAAGATACCTCTACGAAAAGCGTGATAACTTACACCAATAAATTATTTCCCTGAGCGAAGTATTATAGACCTAGAGATGTATACTTTCGGCATCTCTAAATGTCCATCAACCTATGACATTTCCTCACCATTTTCGGCGAACCATCCATTGGAACGCAATACCGTAGAAGTAAACGGAAGCGGATGATAGGCCATATATTTTACGGCACTCGGAAGACGTGGAGCATTTACCGCACACGGCGAGAAGAGCTGGAAACCAGTGTTATTGGAACCACACATTGTCATGGAACTCAGGGAATCATACCTGTACATTGATGTTGTTATAGTGGAGAGTTGTCATATCAATGAGCCATTTCAAATTAATATGTGACATCATGAAAGTTAATGTTTGGTGTCAAGGTAGTACTAATTATAATTATACAGCGCACTGTCCGCCACGCGATGTACCTACTTACGTGTTTTTTGACGCATAACCCCATAATTTGTTGTTGAAACATTAAGAACGATAAATGTTCAGCTGCAAAGTACTTATCTCTTCATGCAGGTAATTTTATCGGTGAAGAAATAACGCTCTACGTGAACGTCTTAATGAGACCATACATCGGATTTTGATACAATTTTTTGTGTCATTTAGATATTTTTATGAAAAGTCTATATGATAGAAGGAATTTCTTTTACAGCATTAAGTATGTTAACTATACAAATCGAATACATAGGGAAAAAGAATCTTCTCGGGCGGGACTTAAAGACGTATAAGATGGGAAATTTGAATCATATCGGGCGTGTCTCGGTAGCCGAATTGGTCAGGCATTCCCCCTGTAAGGGAAAGACTGCGAGTTCGAGTCCCGCCCGAGAAGATTATTTTTCCCTATGTATTCGAGTCTATATGATAATTAAATAAATAAAGTAATAAAGATATATTTTGTCATTAAAAAACTTGAATGAAGGGAAATCAACTACATCCATGTGAGACCTACGCGTTGGTGCTTCCATTATCATTAAATACAAAACCTATGTTACATATCCAATGTTAGCGTGTTGCATTATGCTAAAAATAAAATTAATAAATATAAAAGCTTCCAATGGCCTTTATTTTATAGCGTTACTGACATTTTCTTCAAAAGAAAAAGTAGACTATTCATTTGCAAACATGAATGATGAGAGCTATGTCTGGCATTAAGTATGCTTGCTTTATCATAGTATTGACTACTATTTCTTAACTTGAAATTGTAATTTGTTTATTATTAGGTATGTACGTATATGTCTGTGTACTAATACAGTGTACAAAGTGCTCCAATTAAATCTTTGATGCCCGAATCTTTCGGAGTGATGCGACACGATTTGCGTAGGTACACTACATAGGGCAGGGCATTCTAAATTATTTGAGAACTTTATTTTGGGCGTATTATTGCCTAAAGGGCTCTGTTTCCATTTGATTCTACGTATTCTATCATCTATTAGTTGTAATAATCATGTATAATAATTCTAAGTCCATGAGACTTCAAACAATTACGTAGTATTAACAATTGTTATTATTATTTCTTATTCAAATATACAATACTAAATACGTATTAACTTAGATATAATTACTAATGGCTATATTTAAGTACGTCAGTGTTATACATTATCCTGTTTTTCTGTCGTTAGTAGCCTTAATAGGTATATAAAATAGTTACGTGTAACTATTAAAATGTTCGGAAGAACGTATGTCTCATATCGTATTTGCGCATAAGCTAGCTTCTATCAACTCCATTGACAGGGAAAATATGAGAATATGTATTAAAATAATCATCAAAGCCAATTTATTAGTGACGTATTTTATTTGATGTATACTAAATCCTAACAAAGATTAAAAGGTTTAGTTCCTATGCTGCAGTTTAGGGCTTTTAGGAAATCTTTCGCATCTTTTTCTGATTTGACCGCTCCGGTTCCAAATTAACAACCTACAGTTATATTAACACTAGCTTTTGCCCGCGGCTCCGCCCGCGTGGATGTCGGTTATGCGACCAAACATAGCCTATGTCCTTTCTCATGATATAATCTACCCCTATACCAAATTTCATCCAAATCGGTTCAGTGGTTTAGGCGTGAAAGAGTAACATACAGTCAGACAGACAGAGTTACTTTCGCATTTATAATATTATGTCACTTATCGCTAAATTAAGATTTAAACTATCCTATCTCTCAAGTTGGATCGAACTGCGCATGGTGTGCGAATTTTATTATAATCGGTTAAGTGGTTTAGGAGTCCATTGAGGACAAACATTGTGACACGAGATTTATATATATTAAGATTACAATAACTACTACAGCTTTGGTGCAGGCAGTATATCAAGTCATTACATTATCCAAGAAAGTACATTGAGTAGGACTTGATCGTCATTGACCGTACCTTATTTAGTCATTTGGCTGTGGCATAAAATAAAGATCATATGCAAATAAATCGCAAAACATGGTCACTGTAGAAATACATTACCTTGTATGATTACGTTTTCCAGTATTTACTATCCTGATACACTAATAATAAAACACAGTGTAACATAAAAACCAGAGTAAATGTATTTTGCAATAAATATCAGCACAACTGATCACAAAATCTGCCTTACATGGATTTATGGATTCCATTTCTGACAGTCAAGCTTTCCCAGTTACTTTCTGAATATCATGTTTGGTACTTTCATCGGTATCACGGTAGTAACCGATGATCCTGACTTACAAGTTACTCCTTACTCTCAGTAGCGGGAACGTGGGTGGGATAAAAAAAAAGTTGTGGCTATATAATTTAGGCACCGATAGTTACGCACCGACCGCTAGCGGCAGGGGGTTCTCCCACACATTCGAAAACCAAAACAGTCGCATAGAAACTACGCGGGTAGAACGGAAATACCTTCTGCGCTTGATTTTGGACAGCCTTGTGGTTTTCGTATAGGATTTAAAAACAACACGTAATAAAGAAAATATTAAAATAGTTTACTAGCGGAGATGAACAAAATGAAATAGTTGTATTCATAAACAGTCAGCTGGAATACATTTAAGGCAAAATGTGTGAATAGCTGTGCACGTACTTATTCTGGGATAGGAGTGACATTTGCGTGTTTCGCAATCTGCTCAAGGAAATGGTGTTTTCAATCGCATTTTGAATCAATTAGCACAATTTATAGTAGGTATTAAATAATAATGTCCTCTCAAAAGTGAGTTGCCAAACTCTTCCTCAATTTGGAACTGCAAACTGCAATCTCAAATATAGTCGTAAACGATCTCGTAGCTGAACGAATTACAGCTTCAAAATGTAACTGGAACATTGTGCAACAGCTACTTACGATTCCAGATGTTACGCATTCAGCTTTGGACGACGTGACTGTAAACGAATATTTACGGATGCTAATGGTCTGCCAACGATCAGGTTACGGTCAGTTTTAGTTAAATGTCAACACGCACAGAAAGCGGTTGGCAGATAGATCCTGTGGTATGACTACAGAAAGTACAGTAAACCCAAATTAATAACTGTTAATTTTCCATCCGTTACCATTGAGGGTGTAAAACATTGAAAAACTGAAACTCCGAATCGCTGGTCTAGTACTCGTCTACCTACTCGTAAATATCTTCTCTGTCTTTCAAAGACTGCTAATACAAACTTTTTTTGCTGCCTCTCATGTAAAGGTAGATCATTCGTCATCTTCATCACAACCTTGAATAATAAACGCAAGGTCCTTAAGTTCAAGAATACTTATGACAATATCTTACGTCATACAATCTAAGCGTGTCGAAAGTGGCCCAATGACAATGAAAGAATATATGAGCTATGAAAGAAAAGAAAACAGATGACAGTGTTGACAAGAGTCAGCTTATGGACGCGTCTGGTACAAATCCGAAAAAGATCATACAGAATTTAGGATATAAGCACGTCTTTCATGTTAGCTTATACATAATGCAATATTCTAGGAAGGTTGCTATTACTGAAGTATAAGCTAACG
The DNA here is from genome assembly GCA_914829495.1 of Eilema sororculum. Lineage (NCBI taxonomy): Eukaryota > Metazoa > Arthropoda > Insecta > Lepidoptera > Erebidae > Eilema > Eilema sororculum. The sequence continues at coordinate 7,611,678 of OU618553.1, read as the reverse complement.
GCGTGTTACTAATTTCATGTACTATTAACATCCTGCCAATTGTTTACTTCGCCGATCACGGTGTAGGCACATAATTTATGCAAACAATCTTCGTTGCTATTATGTTTACAAGTATAATTACACAGGAACTGAGTATATTTATGTTATTGTAATAGTTATTTTAGTTCACCTTAGACTAGAAACATACTTTTTTTGTCTGGAAACTCTGGAAGCGTATTCTCAACATTTTTCACGAAAACAAATCGTTGAGCTGTTCTATTTATATTTTGTTGCTCAGTCGTGATATTTATTACGCTATTCTTTTTAACTGTTACTATGTGTATATCATCAACATCATAAAACCCTTTTTGAGATGCCAAAAATATGAATCGGCGAATTCAGCAGTCTGGGACAAAGAAGTTAAGTTTCCTCACGAACGACGACGCGACGCGATGAACACTTTACTGAAAACGATTTCAAAAGGGCGTCGGCATTCCAGTGACTTTAAAGACGCCGCCTATCCAGTCCAGACATCATATTTTACTTTCGTAATCATTCGGGTTATAAATTTATTTATATGAATAAATACCACCACGGAATTTATTAACAAACTTGTAACTATGTGTTATATTTTAGTTAATGTTAACTGATGTGGTCAAGCAGAAATTTAAAAGATCTCCGAAGGTCTCATCAAAGAAACCAGTATCTGCCTATTTAACTTCTTTGATCTATAAATGAGAGTATTCAAACAAATTCTACATAATACCCAAGACTTATTATTACCGTAGCAGACTAATTTATCAAATACGTGATGTACAGCCTCATATATTGCCATTTAGTATATTGTTCAAAGAATCTGTTACAATGTTTCTTTTACTTTTAATTCGCGATGATGACCCCTTGTCCTTCATAAAGGTCATTCGCAGTTGGTCGGCATACCATTAAGATGGACGGCTTGTTATCTTTTTATTTTTGTGAGGACGCCGCGTTTGTTGCTTTAATACTGTCTTCGTCGGTAAGAGTGTTAAAGTGTACTTTAAATTTTTCTTTAAATCTACTGTTATCGATGCTAGTTAGATATTTTGGTTTTCGACCAATGAAAAGAAAGGACGATTCGTGATTTAGGGACGCTCTGATGTAGTTGCTTCGAAGGTTAATACTTACTCTGAACCCGACATTTCTTCTGATGAAATATTAGTGCATTTTTTTCTCTAAGATACAGCTATAATCACAGGGTATTCTTATGAAGCTAAATTGTCCATGTTAGGAATGATTTTACATCACATCGCATCGGTAATGAGTCAGATTTCATTCACAACTTAATTAGTTTGGCTTTTTGTGCAAGTTGTATCAAGAGTGTATCTGCGGTAGCCTAGTGGTATGGGTAATGGACTGGTGAGACGAGGTCTCGGGTTCGATCCCAGGTTTTACCATGGCACACACCAATGACTTTTCGATGCTTTTCGAAGTTATGTGTGTATTTATCGCAGGTTTATAAGTGCCCGGTTAATGGCAATAGGCTCGCCACCTATCACATTGGGACCTAAACATAAACTGGCGAAATGTGGGTGCTAGCACCTCTGCCTACCCCTTCGGGGAATACAGGCGTGAGTTTATGTTATGTTATGTATCAAGAGATCGATCCGTTTAATTTCTCTTCTTTAGTTTTGCCTTGTTCTTTGTTATTACATATTTCCTTACTAATAAATTCTTTAGTCACCCCATCACTTATGTACCCACCTACGACAATTGTTGTGATTACAACGAAATTTCCTATTTCGTTTTATTCATTGTAAGACATCTTATGTGATCCATTATAATGTTAACACGTCGTTGAATAAATCTTTGTAATTTTGTACATGTTTTGTATTTGCTGAATTAACATAAAATTTAGTTGCAATGTCTTGTTTTGCAATTAATCGTACAGTTTAATGAACTATTTGACATAACATAACATGCATTATAACGGACGTTGAAAATGTTGCCAATTGAACCCATTTTTGCCGATATTCATTATTTTCTCCTTCTGTGTACCCCTTCGGCTATTAGCGGATTTAAAACTGTAAATAAGCAATTCCTTATAAAGCTATGTTGCTATTACTTCATGTAGAATGACGCTGTGAAAGGCTAGTAATTGGCTGACTGGACAATTCTCACTTAATTTTTTTAATGGAACCAAATGAGCAAGTCATTCTGCCGGGTTTTGGGGCCCTAAGGCCTTCATTGTCAAAATTGAATTCATATTAACCCTATCATGAGACCACCCGCATGCGTTAGAAGATCGATTGTTACACGCATTATTTCATTTAGCTTTAGAATTCCCAACCATCCGCAATTGAAACTCATTAGAAAATTTGCCTTCGAGCTGTATCTGCCCAGTCAAACATTACCGAGCTTCAAGTCAAATGATACACGATGTTGCTTTATGGGTGGTCCTCTCGTCATTTCAGTATCTAAGACAAAGCTATTTGTTCAAGTAACTACTTTTTATAACACTTGAGATTCCTCGAAAAGGAAAGTTGCTTGACCTGTCGTGTCAGACGTGCTAAAATTTGTCTCTGAGAAAGAAGCTAACATGTTCATCTCACCACTATTATCTCTGTACAGACAAAGGTTCTTAACGCTCCATTTGAGACTTTAATTCCATGGAGTAAAGGTGTGGTTCTATAGACTTTATTTATTCGAAAGCACAAGTGGTTGAGAGAGTTTGTTCCCACGCGAAAAGTGTTCATTGGTGGCAAGTGTGGAGATAAATATTTGTATATTACGCTTTAATACCCGAGCCCCTGACCTTGCCAAGAACAGATAAATACATGTTACACTTACGAGTAGTTGAAAATGTTTATTCTAACGCTGCCTATTTATATTTTCATGAATATTTGATAAGTATGCATTTCTGAGCTTGCGAATTTGTAAATAGTACAATATTTTCATCTTTGCAGATACAATTATTACTTTTACCAGCTGACTCATAGTTCAACTATTTCACATTGTGAATGTACTTGTCCCTTTTCGATTCTGATTCAATATGTTGAGAATTTAATTAATTTTAACGGTATTACAGTCGGCGTCAGTGGCACATGGCGGGCGCCTGGGTGCTGTGTCCCGACAAAAATAGCCGGCTAGCTATTTATATAGTGCGCGTATCCGCCCTGCGCGCACGCGCACGTCTATCCGCGTATTCCACACCGTGATTCTACCATCTATCATTAAAGTATTTTTGAAAATAGGTAAACGACGTCGATATATCATAGGTAGCTTTCAAAGAAACCGGTAATGGGTCATCAATCAAGCAACAAAATGGCGATAAAAAAGGGTGCGACGGTTGCGAGACGATGTCGATTTACGATTAATGCATCAACTATGTATGATAGCTCTTTATAAAAGTAATCATGACCGGCTTTTACCTTAAATTTCGCCTGACCGGATGCAGCGTCGCATTCAATGCTGTTTTGAGACACACCTTTTAGAATAATTTAGATATACAGCTAACTTTACTGAGTACATTTATGATACACGGTGGATATCGTTGTAGGCAATAAGGCCGCCCATTGATTGTATTGCTGTACTACTTCCATAGCAATCCATTCAATTTACTAATAGTTTTAGGCCCGTATTCTAGAATTACACTCAGCCTGAAATGCGATTTATCTGAGGACAGATTGTATAGACATATTGCCCAAACAATCTGTCCTCAGATAAATCGCGATTCAAGCTGAGTGTCATTCTAGAATACGGGCCTTAGTCTACAATAAATTAGAAATGCTTATGTGATAACCCAAATGTATCAGTCAGTCAACCTGAAAAGTGTCAGAATACAAGGATCGAAAATACAGATACAGAATGCATGCTCAATAAATTTTAATCCTATGTATGACGTGAATCCATTCCGACAACAAACATTAAACTTAACAATAATACTAGAACCTAAAAATAATGATACAAATGAACTAGAAATCCTGAATAAAGCCGTGATAACAATCACAAATCACAATCCTCAGAAGCCTTTTATGGCCGAAGTTCCGGTGCAGGATCTCGTATCGTCAAGGTGATTCTACATGTTTATGTTACCAACTCTTATGGCAGACATTATGAAATGGTCGCACCCAGTGATGTAACAAATGACGTTATCCGTAGTTGCTATTTATAAAGTTCAAAATTCAACTGTGTCGATTGGCCAGGTAATCAATGATGGCATTGAACGTATTTAACCAGTTTTAACTGTGTTTGTCCCTGCTGACGTTATAAAGTTTATTGAGGTCGTTTCGTTATGGAAATGAATATGGGACCTTTGTTGCAGTGATCGTGCAAATCTTTCTGACGTTGTTACTTGATAGCCGCCATTGTAGGTCTTCTTATATTACAAAAACCATCCTTTATGTTTAAATAATATAAAGAAAAGAAAGAAAGAATATCTGAATAATTATGAATTATCTTCCTAAAATAATTGGAGCTGCAGAACATCCATACTAATATTATAAATGCGTAAGTAACTTTTGTCTGTCTGTTTGTCTGTCTGTATGTTACGCTTTCACTCGTAAACCACTGAACCGATTTTGGTGAAATTTGGTATAGGGCTAAATTAGACCTTAAGAAAGGACATAGGATATGTTTAGTCGCGATAACCGACATCCACGCAGGTGGAGTCGCGGGCAGAAACTAATCCAACTATATTAAAGCAAATCGGAATGCATGAATAAATAGATCTTGCCATAGTCATAGATGCATGTACTACCACAATACCGTTTAACCGCAGTTAATGTTTGTATGTATTTCCCTGAGGATGCCAATATCACCACTAAATGATTCAATACAACCATTCATAACACAACAAATGTAGGATTTTCCCATGAGCCCACTAAACATCCAAGGGAAATGTCCCTATCATGTTAGACCGCGAAAATAAATAATGAAATAGTGTTCATGCATCATTTTGTTTTCGTTTGGAAAACCTGGGGTTATACCAAAGGAAAAGCGAAGTTGCCATATCGGAATGAACTAACTCAAACCACACAATAACTGACGTCAAACTTATTATTGCTTCTGCCCGTTTTTTTAGAAGAGCAAACCTTCCTAAGGCCTTGGGGAGCTCATAACGAGATACTAACAGGCTATCTTGGTAATTTCCCTTTTCTCCTCAGTCTCGGTGAGCCTCTCTTCCTAAGAGTGCACCACAAGGTTTCCTAGTCGAAAACCTTAGCCTCTACGCCTTTCAAGTAATAAGCCTGAACCAACTGCACTCATAGGGCGGTTCAAATAAGTTTATTTACAATCCAATATGTACAAAATATGAGTGCTTCCATTCTGTACCCACAAGCTAAAAGAATAATAAATATCCCATTTTCTACCTCTTGCAAAAGTTCTTTCCAAAGTCTACCCTGATGATACTTTTTACCGGCCATATTTTAATTATTTCTTGTCATCCCAAAATGACCTCTATAATTATGGGAGTTTCCCATGAACTTGCTCTCAGACATCCAAGATTATGACTTGCCACACCGAAATTGTTTTTTAATGTTGTGACCACGCCCGGAAATGAAGAAGTCAATTTTCAAAATTACTGGAGCACATCTACCCTGGCCCAAAAAGCTCATAATTGTCTAAAAAAAAAACAATCCTGTCGATTTAACTCGCGAGACGAGAATGAGGTAGAGGTTAGCCAACATAACGAATGATCGCACTGATCATATCTATTAATTTTCTTAGCAGTGTTTACTCACGTCTACATGATTTGCTTCTACAAATAAAACGTAATGTAGGTCACGGCTTGCCACAAACCTTGTTTGATTTCGTACCCTACATCAGTATGCGGCCTTAAGTGCTCATTTTCCTTACGTATGATAGCAAAAATCTCAAGATTTCAAGGTAAATAGTTCAAATTAAAGAGGTTATCGTTGGAGAAGAGTTAAACATAAATAAGATATTATGTCATCGATTAAACTCCTATACTATTTTATCGTTGCTTATTGTCAATCAAGATACTTTTATAGACGTAAACTAATTAAACAGTCGCTCTTATAATCGAGGTTCATCTTACTTGGAGTATGATATCATAATAGTCTAGACTAGACCAATATCACTTTCAAGACCATTTCTGAAGGTAACTAATAAGTAATAACTAGAAAGATGCTAGCGAATATTTCAACATTCTTACTGTACTACATTTGGTTAAATGTTTGCAGAGTACCAAACTCTAATACCTCTTCGAGATAAAGTTTAAGTGGTGAAATAGTCATAAATTAGTACGCTGACTTGATGAACGGCGTTTTTGTCTCTTTCATTCTTGTTTGAAAATTATGTCTTACTCTGTCTTTCTTGAACATTTATCCCAATTTCGTTGTTAATGCGTACTTTAGTATGACAAAAGCAATCGATTTATTATACGTTCGTTGTCTTTTTAAAAGATAATGTGGTTGCTACGGTTCAATTGGTGCCTTGAATGAAATTGTCTTCGGTAATATCCTTCGATGATGAATGAATGATTATTGGGCTGTTCTATGTGAGGCTTAGTTCTTAGAATCTTCGTGACGGTTTGAAAAGACCCGTGGTAAATCGAAAATCTTCGTATACCGATCTTCCCACAACGTTCAAAGGCCGGGTACGAACTGCTCTATTTACATACGTGTTACTTACAACTTTTTCAAATGTGAGAAACCTGCTTAACCAATGAATATATTGATACTATTTATAAACTACTTCTTGCCTCATTTATAACCTTATACAGATAGAGTAAACGTCGGGCAATTATGTTCTCAACGTCTTAATGGACTATAATTTATTTAATCACTTTGATATGTAGGCTATATCAAAGAATTTTCTAGATAGTCTGAACATTTCAATCACTAAACGTAGATAACCCAATTACTGTATTCCTGTATCGATCAATTTGCAATTTGCCAATAATTTGATCGGAACATTTCAAACTTAATAATATGGCTGGTGTTATTTGGCTGGCGCCTGCATTGCACGCATAATTGATTTACCCAAGAGCCGGAATCACAATAGCAGATGTCTGAACAGTTGGTAGCCATATTGTATATTTTACGTATCTTACGTCACAGTACTTTGAAAGTGCATGTTTATAACGCATGTGACATGGTTGACGCATGCGGCATTTTAATGGAATGCACGAACCAACTATAATACTTTTAGCACTTGGTGTCGAATGGTTGGTGTTATGGGGAGTCTTGAATGAGTTTATAGAAAATATTTACAATATCAGCTTGAGTCATCTATAAAATGATATATAAACCAAAATAACAAAATCATAAACAATGTATTTAGCAGCAATATTTTTGTTTTGTACTCAAAGTAGAGAGATGCCATACTTATGAGATAAACTGAAGATTAGCTGACAGATCCCAGCTACAAGTCACATACAAGTGTCCAGTCACGAGGTTAACGACTTGATTGGTCAAGATGGCGTTTCGCGAACGTGCTAAATGGATGATGACGGCTCGCTAAACCTATTTTAGGAACAGCTCCAATGAATTATTGGCTGCAGCACGAAGAAAATGTGCTTATTGAATGTTTATAAGCAATTTTAGGTTCATTGACCGATCTGAGTAAAACAAACTGTAATGGGTGGGGAAATAACTGTCTCAGCACTGTGAATAGATAAGATACGAGTACATACTATCAGTGTTCTTGATGAACATAGTATGGCGTGTGCCAATTTTTTCATCCCAAGCGGCTTGTCGTGCCACTTATCAAGCATTTACCTAGCCCAGATTACATTAAACACTGAGCAAACAGTTAGAGGTCCTAATAAAAAAAGATTGTTAACCTTTTCTTAGAAATACATCGCGTGTCGAACCTAGAATGCTTTTAAGTTAATTTTGGATGTTTCGTATCATCAATAGTTAGATTATTTAGCTTGTGGTTGCTAATTGCCGGCATTCGGAGCCTTCGTAATTGTTCCAATAATGTTAATTGCCGTATTCTCAGTATCTTAACGTGCCCAGACACGTTAATGGTGTATATTTATTACCTGATATAGTGTTGCCCTTAGTTGCGGTACCGGCTACCGTGAACTACCAATAATGATAGGGTGTACTCTAATAGATTGTTTTAATATTCCAAGCTCAGGAATTTTGCTACAAGCACTGCACAAATTTATCTCAGATATGCAACCTGAAGTTGTCTAACTTGTTTTAGCGACGTATAACGGCGACAAAGTGGTTATTAAAATTCATATCATTGTAATTTTGTATTCATATTTTGCATATTGAGTAATTGCAAAGGTTTCAATAACAGAACGAGTATATTGAGTAAGTTCATCAGAAGAATTAAAATCTTCACGAAATAATATCAAATTACATTATATCTGAAGGGAATTAAAAAGAAAAAAACTTTCCCAAGGACTCCGAGATGAAAGACCTCAGTCACGCAAGACCGGGATTAACGAAAAAATGATGATGATGATGATTTCCAGGAAATTCACTTCCCAGCTTCAAACTCTAAAAAGCTGTTCGTCTGTTGCATAGTTGAGATGACGTTCTTTATCAATTGTGATTTTGTTTACATATCTAGATCATGATACAGTCTCTTACTGTCTCATATCTCGACGATAATAATTCAAGTCCTCATGTAAAATAAACTCGACAAGTATTTATGCAACTGCAACACAATGCCGATTCTCAATTACTCAATAACGGTACCCACTCATATGGAACACCACTTTCATTGATACACCTACTCATCATTCTGGAGTGGGCGAGAGGGAAAGCAATATGCAAATGGTGATACTTGCATTAATAGATCTGAAAGACCGTAAACCAGCTCTGCTAACGTGTGGCGTCATCCATACTATCCATACTAATATTATAAATGGGAAAGTAACTCTGTCTGTCTGTCTGTCTGTCTGTATGTTACGCTTTCACGCCTAAACCACTGAACCGATTTTGATGAAATTTGGTATAGGGGTAGATTAGACCTTGAGAAAGGACATAGGCTATGTTTTGTCGCGATAACCGACATCCACGCGGGCGGAGCCGCGGGCAAAAGCTAGTAATATTATAAATGTGAAAGTCACTCTGTCATTCTGTCTGTATGTTACGCTTTCACGCTTAAACCACTGAACCGATTTTGATGAAATTTGGTATAGTGGTAGATTAGACCATGGGAAAGGACATAGGCTATGTTTTGTCGCGATAACCGACATCCACGCGGGCGGAGCCGCGGGCAAAAGCTAGTAATTTATATTAATTTGCAGTAGTAGTGGGAATACTAATCATGTGGACTGTTCTTTTGTCAGCTGTGGTATAGGTTTTATAACTGTATCCATCATTACGCTACTGTTTCATTGCTCAGGAGCAACAATTATTTCTCATAGACTAGTAATTTAATCTAAATCTACTCAATCAAAATAATCATAGACATTATCAATTTTCAAGGACTGTACCTGAATAATCACATTCTAACACTATAAAAATGTATGTATATACTGCAGTTTCAATAAAATTACAAGCCTAGATAATGTTTCGAATTAATAATCTCCTTCATTATAAATTGTTAGAATTAATACGGCATACTTAAAATGCCTCAAGACTGGTGGCCATGAATGAATTACCATCCGAATTACCTTCCGTTTATTTCCATTATCTTCATCGTTTATTAAAAATGTATCATATTATTCATATTATATTACGATACATTCAAAGTAAGATGACACTTTAACGCGATCTCTAATTTCCCTCAACTGAAGTTATCAAATGAGCTGCCGTTTACAATATCTATTAACACTTGTTTTTTTTTCTTGTTACAGGCAAAGGTGAGCAATCGATAGAACCAGTTGGTTGTCGTTATCTGTATTCAAGCTTGAAGGTGAGCCGTATTTTTTGGTGAGGCGTCATTCATTAGCGTGATAAGACGCTTCGTTGACTTCCATGCACCAATTGGTGTTGTAAACAGTACCAAATTAATTTATGCACCCTGTGATAAAAATTAAATAAAAGCAAGCATTTTAGATAAATTGGTGCAGAGTTCTGTAAAAGAACTTTATTGAGCAGTAATAAGATTGAAAATAGTATAGCAAGGTGTGAAAACTTTGTCTCTTGATGCGTGTAATATCGCATTTGACACGATGAACTCGTACGATAAGTAGTACATTTACTGATGTCTCGTTGATTATGTATTAATTGTAACAGAATTTTTTGTCAGTAACAGTTTTTTTTTTAAATATCCTAACGGTACCCGTTGCCCAATTGCTCTATATCGCGATAAGTGAACGTTCTTACGTTGGCGCAACCCACGCACTATCTTATCAAGTTCAAGTAACGTAATCTAATTAGGATTTGCATTTTGATGTTTATTATCAATCAATTATATCAAAGTAATAATGTCATAGTGTTTCCTGAACTAGTTTCCAACAAATAACGCTATGACTTGACTCGAAGCCTGCCTTAAAAACTATCAATGAAAACAGTTTTATGAATAACCAGTTGCCGTTTGATTTTCGTTCAATTGACACGAATTCTTCTGCTTTATAATTCCTACAAAAACCCAGTAATTTCGACATCATCATCATTAATCAGCTTGCGCTTTTGTTATGGTAATAGTGCTATAAATGCCGTGTTTAAACATCATTATACTCTGATGTTCCCCCGGCATGTCAATTTTACGTTATAACATTGTCTGGTCAAGTATAGTACGATTTTCCTTAGTTTTAAGTATGTGTCGTCACGCTAAGCTTTCATGACAGTTGAGTTTTTATGTTAATAGATTAAAATTGAAGTCACTTACTGAGTAAAATATCTATCTTCACAACATATAGTGGGTATTTCTGTCTTGAATTCAACTACTGATGGCGTAAGGGACCCCAGCAAGACTTTTGAAGTGATCCTGCTGAAGGAGGCTATTTGCTCCATTCTCTCGGTGTTTGGAAATAAGACGGCAATAACTCCAATAAGAAGCTGTATAAACCGAAAAGAGGAGAAGGAATGAGAGGAACTCGAGCTCCAAGGTGAAAGATTTGCATACAACCGCGAATAACGCTAAGATGATGATGGACTTTCTGATGGATTGGCGAAAAGGCTACTTGATTGTTGGATGAATTGTTGCCAACTCCCAACAGGGTTAAAAACGTCACAGCCTACATTATAAAAACGAGTAACTTTTAAATTTCCCGTAAATCTCAATAGATTCCAACAAAATTCGTAAAATGGTCATTTATGTGAGCAAAATCACAACAATTCATTTACTAAGCATATTCTAATTTCGTGTAAATATCGTGTAAAAGACGAAATATTATCCTAATATGATTTCAATAATATTGCCTTTTTAGACCTGCAGATCTAACAGTACGCATTTACTCAACCACCTGTGAACCATTGGGCATCAGCCGTGCGAGTGCAGCTGACACCCCCCTCAGTTTTGGGACCAAACTTCGGAAGTGATGTCCGAAGTTCCACCGGCCATCGAGTACGAGCCCCAGATACTTCATCGAGGGCTCGATGCCGATGCTGACGCCCCCTACCTGTAGGCTGGATCCTGCAGGTGGCCCCATCCGATCGGCCTCCATGACCGGGGGCCTGAGGACGGTGAGTTGGCTGCTCATCGTCCTTACAGAAGCAGGCCCATGACGGCAGCGTGACGTGACGGACTCACGCACGCCTCCTCCCTCCTATGAAGCGGGATGGTACCCGAAAACCCCCCATAGATGCGGGATTGCACCCGAACCACCCCCTAGACGAGGCCGCATTAAAGCCGTGGGTCTGTTGGGAGCCCTGGGACATCCTTCCGAGGGCTTATCCGGGGCTCCCAACTATAGGCTGCTGGGCGATACCGTGGGGGTTTTAGTCGGTAGGAGTCCGGCATAACATCCATGAAGGATTTCCCCCAGGGTCAAAAAAAAAAACCTGTGAACCATTGTCAGCGAACTTTTCATGTATTTCATTACTTATTTTCCGTTTACGTCTAGTTTCCTGTTCACTTCCTATTGTATGGCATGTCAATAATTCAATCATTATTCACTTTAGAAGGAAAACCTGTATTAAATCAATTTATATCGGAACTGTAAAGTTATTCATTTAACAAAGTGCCCGCGTACACGTCTGCAACTTAAACGCCACGTGGGACGAAATTGTTCACGTACTTCGCATTGAAAATAGGTCAATTCAACCCATTAAACTCAATCAATTACGATTTAAGTGCAATGGCGTATACAATGCTGTAGCGGTTCTGCAAACCGGTAACTGTGTTACTCGTAACCTTCATTGGACACATTGTGGTGCCAGCATTTCATTCGGTCTTAAAGCTCCGACAATAAAAACCCTAATTTATTGCCGCCATTCCAAATAAGTAGTACAATTGTGTTTTTGTATCAACAAATGTCGATTCAACGGCCTAGAGATAAGATCTTTTATCACATGACCAAATCTGAGATGTATCTCGATAAATTAAATTTATTTACGGTGTGATTACTGTTCGATTGTGTTGCAGTTTATCGGTGTCAGTTTTCGATTTGTAATTTTATTTCTTTTTTTACGGGTCTTGATTAATTTATACGAACAAAGCTCGGAGTAGGCTCGCTTACTTCAATTTTTTTGTTGTATCTTGTTGACATTGTTAATCTGATACTTTTAACATAGCATACTTATACAAATGACAAGGTCTTCAGATGTAGTCATTCATGTACTTATGTTCTAATATACTTGTAAGCTCATTAATACCACTTATACTTGGTAATTTAGATTCCTATCCAGCCACCATAAATTGTTCTACACTAATGATACTCTATACAACTTCATATAGCAAAGTCTACCAATGAGGCCGCTATTGGAAATTAAATGAAAACACCCGTTAGATTGGCAAATTGTTCCTGGACAAGTGGCCATTTCCTTGAGAGTTTTACATAGAATACAAAACGTGGAAAAACATTATTGCGTGAAGAGTAAGTGCCGATGATAGTCAGATTTAAAAACTAATAAATTTCTCGACTATATCCCTGCAAGACCAACCCAGGTGGCATTGCCTGGCTGTCGTGAGCTCTTAGTCCAGCTGTGTTACAATAGCACCTATTCTCAAACGTATCCGAACAAAACAATGCAATGAATAATTATATGGATACAAATTGAAACGTATATGACAGCGATTGCGTAAATACATTAAGTTACGTCAATGTACTAACAGCTAACATCAATAATGTTATATTATTGATATCATAATAATTAAGTCCAATTTTGTTCTTAGATACTGTCATAATAACAGGTCTGCTTCTACTAATAGCTTATAGCCTCTTTTTGATATTGATGTTGTAAGTATAAAGTGGAAATAGAACGCATTAGAATTGTCTGTGCGTTTGTAGACACCCACATGGGTGAACATTTCATCAATCAATCACAAAGCAGTCATCAATGTCCATAGCAATTTACGTTTAGCTATTTAGTACAGTGTACCCTTTTGCTGTAATCATCATTGATTTTAACTGTAAGGCCATTCTTGTATTTGTGTCTTCGGATCATTTTAATTTGAGCAATTGAATATGTTACTCAAGAATATCATTGGGAATGTATGATTTGAGATTGACATGGTCATTAACATTAATAGTGCTCACCGGGATATTTACCATGTTCATTGATTTTATTTGGTAACCGATATTTCGGCGCTGTTTCAAGCGCCACATGATCACGGTGGACCAAATAAAATCTATGAACATAGTAAATATCCCGGTGAGTGTTACACTATTAATCATTGGGAATGCTGCAAACACGCTTTACTTCAATTGGAAGCGTTAGTCTATGAAAAATGTAACCAATTGGAGGTTTCAGATTTCATTTATCCCTACTATATGAGCCATAATGACATAAAATCAAAGCTGTAAGTAGAAGAGGTAAAAAAAAGGTAAGAAGTAATCGTTAAAACAACAAAGATACGACGTTTTGACATCCTATTTAAAGTTTGGTGTCACGTAGATACGCGGCCACGTTCAATGCTACTTAGCGGGTTTGCAATTATCCCGAAGATATATTGTTTTCATCAATCTGCATCGTTAAATACTGCAGCATTATTCCATGAGAACCTAGATAAGCCTTGCCCTGTTATTGCTTCATAACGATCAAGTGCTGCAGAGCCGCCTCCGCGACGGAAGCAGTGGGCGGGAATGGGGCGTGCGCCTACGTCTCGTGCGACGTTGATTATGTCACCTATACCTTCTCAGCTTATAAGGACTTGTGCGGAATTCTTAGATCAGATAGGAACGCACCTTTGACCATATGTTTATGTCTTAATACCATTTCCTTTCATTCTTCAAATTCCTCATTAAGAACGTTATTTCAAACTGTCGTTATATCTTATTTTTATTTGATGAAAATAGATAAAAATACTTCGAAACTATCGTTCTTCAAACCCCAGTTCCACTTTTCTATGATTTAACAGTGTAATAATTGTCAAGAGACGATTGGGAATACTACACCTGCTGAGTTTACTAGGCACGTGTTCTCCATAGGGAATCGTACAAAAAGCTATTAATATTCATCAAACAAATGTATACGCTTCATCTATTAACCAACAGTAGCGATGTACGGTAAATAAACAACACAAACATCTTCAATTCTTTACTGCAGTTAAAAATAACTCTTTTAGCAACGTAATATAGCTTGAAATCAAAATTCTAATAAGAAACATGAGTCGTTTTAAATATTGTACAACGATAACAGTCTTTGCCATAATCTCAAAGCGGATCTTCATAATGTCTTGTGTAAATCCAGCCTTATAGAGGAGTTGCTAGGGCTAATATGAGGTAGCGCAGAATTCATATGATGGAACAGTTCTTCTTCTCCAATATTATTGACAGCTGTTTTTGTATCGCAGACTTTTTATAGATAACTAGCTTTTCCCCGCGGCTCCGGCGTGAAAGTTGGTTATCGCGACCAAATATAGCCTATGTCGTTTCTCAAGGTCTAATCTTTCCTTATACCAATTTTCATCAAAATCGGTACAGTGGCTTAGGCGTGAAAGCGTAACATAACATACAGACAGACAGAATTACTTTCGCATTTCTATTATTATTAGTATGGATGGATAAAAATGCCCATAGAAATTATGTGCATAAGTTGTTAATGAAGAATCGCTAATAACGTTTATCTTGGTAGTTGTGGAATGCATGTCATCACCAAGTATTGATTAAGCAAGTACTGTCATGTATGCACAAGCGTAGTACCAAAGTAAATCTTTCAATATAAACAGAACATTCCACAGTGTTCTGCGTATGCGTCGATGTTTACTCCGTATTTGTTTTACGAGGCTTTGAGATTTATTTCTTATTTGTGGAGATAACGGTTAGCGTAATTAGTTTGCCTGTTTTATGTTTGCCTTGCACACTGTTTTGAGTAAACTTGCACTCGTTAAGTCATGGTTAAGCTTGCTTCGTATGTAAGTTTGGATAATATTTCACAGTTCCTGGCTTGGATTTAGCATATTAGGAAGAAGAGTAACAGTCGGCTATGTTCGGTTTACTTCGGCTTTGTAGAGCGTTCTCTTTATCGTACGTTGGGCTGTTTGGTACCTCTATAGAGTAGTTAAAACTGTTTGGGCTTATAAGATACGAAAAGTATATCTTCGGTTTTTTGAACTAAGTACTTCAACACTCCACAACCAGAGCAAACCTTTCGTAACTGGTATATCACTCTTTTTAGTACTCTTCCGATGTATAAGCACAAAGTCGGGCACTGTACATCAATGTACTTAATATCAGTTAATGTGCATATGCAGTTATGCTATTAGTGTGTATCCAATGGCCTAGTTTCATGGAATGCAAACTTCCTGTGAGCTTAGGTTCGGTTGGTTCTAAATAGTTAACCTATATTCTGTTAGTACTTCGAACAGCCATAAATTATGCTTTAATGTTTTATGATGCTGTACATTCGACTTTACGAAATTGATTTCAACGTTCATATATTTATTGCTTTAGAATAACATGTCGCTTCTAACATTCTATTTATGTGATTGCATAACAAAACAGATTTATTAAAACTGTTGGTCTACCTTAGAGATTTTTCAGCGTTGATGTTCAAAGGCGAGGGTCAATTCTTGTAGTTAAATCTGTTCAAAATTCAATTTCGATTTAATCTCAATATCCCATTAGGTAGTAAAAAACGATCGTCTGTCTTGAAAATTGTGTTACGAGAATACCGTTTCCACAGTATAACGGAGATCATATATCTCCGTTTCTGTTACCGTCTACGGGGTGCGAAATAGAATAGAGTTATAAACTATCGCTGTGAGCTGATGATGGACTATGTATATGACGTGTACATTGTGAAGAGCTCTTAGCTGTTAAGTTTTAATAGCCAAGACGATTGTTTGTTTCTAGACCGTATTAACCTACATACTTATTAAATTTATGTCTGCTGCGTATTGTAAGTCATAAATTACCAGGATTTAATACAAGTTTCTTAATTTCTTAGTATTTGCGCATTTTTTTAATGGGGACATAATCTGCAGTTTTCGTATGCTATGGTACATTATTGTACGTTATCAATTTTCAGAACATCAGATTATCTACTATATCTTATTATATTTCTATATCCGCTATTCAATATTCCATTAATATATCGGTTTAAATACCGAGTTAGAGTGCCTGACCATTTGGGTTATCTTCAACTCTCACACCTGTCTTAATGTCTTTAACATCGGTTTAACCCCACACCCGAATTATTGCTTTTTATTACTGTCTGTAATGGTCTGTCACTAATTTCTTATTTATGACGACTAATCTAGCGGATACAGAGAGCATTTGTGAGTTTTTAAACCACTTTTTTATGATCTGTTACTTCATAACAGTTGTTCATAGTTTTATGTTTGTTCTTTCGGAACTCTTTAGAGAATTTTAATAACTGTCAGCTGGAAACTTTCAAGACATTTATGAAGGTCATCCGAGAGCGCCGATATCAGGTGCATCCAAAGCTTGCACTTTGGAGCCCAGAACCCTATTGATTGGTTTATTTTGGCTCGATCCCCAATCCCAAGAGCCGAGGCTCTGACACAATCTGCCCTTTTGGGATTAGGGATGAGATCATAAGATTGAGTCCATGTAAGCATCTAGCAGGTCGCTTAAAGATTAGTTTGACATCTACCATTCAAAATCTTTGGGATTTAAGACGGCAATATTATAGAATCTCAGGTAAACATTTGTATTTCAAAGATTAGATGATATTTTATTAGAATTGTTATTGATGATAGCAAGCGCACAAAATTGTTTATCATTTTGCTAACAGAATCACTTTCACTTGAATTATTTCTGCCCTGTATGCGTTATTCAAAAGTCTGTTATCTCCTTTCTTCGGACGCGCTGCACCCATCTATATTTTGTTGCGCTGAGCTGTCAACACATAATAACGTCGAGACGGTGGCGCAGAAACTGTCTGCCGCCAGAAATAAACTAACTTGTCCCACATAACTGTCGATAACGTGGAGAACAACATCCAATTAGTGGGGGGGACTTACAAAACACTGTTGATATATATGAATTACAACATCAATAGTGTGGAAAAGCTATTGTTTTAGTGTCGTAACAGAGGAATAGATGAACAAAACGGCAGTCTATATCGAAGAGCAGTTTACCAAGGTGCTTTATGTCCTATTATCCTGCTACTATGTAGAAATAAACGATTTGCAGTCAATCTACAAAATAATCTATCTAACAAGGTGTCGTATCACAAGATTGTCGTTCCACAGTCGTCCATATAAAGCACGACATGATTAACGGCAGGAATAAATTAATTGCCCTCGAGATCCTTGAGCAAGAATACGATTATATAAGAAATCGTTCAAATACAATTACAATTACAAGATAGTTTGCTACTGCGTTTAAGTCTAACCGTGTTCGTATTTTTGCTATCGGTAACACTATCTTGCTGGAATTATCTCGTTTTGTAAACACGGTAATAAAATTGCAACTGCAACTCGTCTCTTATGCGTATCCTCCGTATCCGACCTTTTTTCGTCTATTAGTTAAGGCTGATTTACACAATGCAATTTTCTTGCCTGTTGCTTACAATAACATCGAAGTAATAAATTCGTCGTCTATTCAATTTGCTCTGCTGGCCAATTTTTGCATACAAGACCAAGACTGCTCTTGGTATTTTTATATTTAATTCATTCAAACAGTTGCTTAGAAATTTTTAAAGCCAATATTGTGCTTTGTTTATTGCTCTCGTATCTACAAGAAAATTGCAACGTGTAAATGGGCCTTGCGTTTCTTGCATATACTGCTTCTTCTATTAGTTACTTTGTTATCTATGCAAGTTACTTTACCGCTAGACGTAACCAACAAAGGTATTTTAGGATTCCAAAGTATTTCTTGAGCAAGAAATCGTACTACGTGATCAGGATGGCAAAATCTTGAAAGCGGTGAATGCCAAACGCGTCTCTCCAACTTATCCGAAAGCAAATATGGTCACACGCCGCAGGAGTCTAACCGACTATCTATGTGCATTGTTACTAGTAATGTGTTTACAGTGCGATAATGATGAATGTTGTATGTTCTTGTGCATGATATAAGTTGCGTCTGTAGGACCGTTGAATAAAACATAACATTGTAATTGGATATGGTCTTAGTGTGTCTACGTCCTATGTTGGCTAATTGAATTTATGTTTCTAAAAGACTAGATATCACGGAGGACAGAATATGATGGTTTCCTTCTCCATGAATCAGATCAATAGGTTAAGGCTTCTTTTTCTTCATTCTTGCGTTACTCCCGGTCTCATCCGAAGTTTCTACCTCGTCAGGCGGCCGCTTTTCCAGACTAACTGCGGGTTTGGCTTTGTCTTCGATATTTTCTCTATCGTCGGCCCGTGATCGTGAAATTCGTCGTGAAGCTTGAGGAGCTCAACTTTAGCTCCTCAAGCTAAATAAAGTTCCCACGCAAGTCTTTGGTTGCTAAAGACTTGCGTGGGTATTTTATTTACAAGTGTCTATTGCTTACGCGTGAAATGTTAATCGCGTTTCTGCGAACCACATGAACCATATTTCATTTTATAATCTATCGATGTGCCTAATTTCATCGATATAATGTTTAGTGGTTTTTACTTGAAATAGTATCAAACATCTATCCATTCATCTTTTTTTTTTTTTTTTTTTTATATTTGGTCCGTCAATTGACTGCACTCCGCTAGATGGCAACAAAGCTGAAGTGCAGTCCAGAAGATACAGACCACCATTCGCGGTGCCATTGGACGTAAAATGGTGGTCCCTAACTTGACGGCCTTGATAGATGCCTTTTCACGCCCCGCTTGAAGAACCCGGGACTGTAAGAAGAGGGAAACACGTATGCGGGCAGAGCATTCCAGCTCTTTATCGTGCGGCAGAGGAAAGAGCCCCCAAACCGTTTAGTGCGAGATGGTATGGATTCCACCGTGTGTGGATGGCACCGCAGACCAGCACGTGTTGTTCTGGATAGGAAGGGAGAGGGTGGGATCAGTTGAAATAACTCCTCAGAACACTCGCCGTGGTAGAGGCGGTAGAAGACGGCCAGAGAGGCAACGTCTCTACGCAACTGCAGAGGTTCCAAGGTGTTGGTAACCTCAGGATCACCTATGATACGAACTGCACGTCGCTGCATTCTGTCAAGAGCGTCTAACAGGTATTGCGCGGAACCATCCCAGAGATGAGAACAGTATTCCACACAAGAGCGAATCTGTGTCTTGTACAGAAGACACCGCTGCTCCGGCGTGAAAAACCGCTTCGCCCTGTTCAAGATCCCTAGTTTGCGCGACGCTGTTTTGATGACGCTCTCGATGTAATTCTTGTTGTTCAGGTTGCAGCGAACATCCATTCCGAGCATGTCAATGTGATCCTGTAGAGCCAGCGGTGTATTCTGGAGAGTAGGGAGAGGAAGGAAGGGGGAGGTCTTGGCTGTGAACGCGCACGCTTGTGTTTTTTTGGCATTGAACTCGACCAGATTCTCTGATCCCCATTGGGAGATGCACGTCAGGACACGGTCGAGCTCAACGACAAGCCGCTGTCTATTTGCGTCAGTGTCAGCCCGCTTGGCCGCGGGGTGCCCGAAGTATCGCCCATGTAAAGTGCTATCATCTGCATAGCAATGGATACTGCCTACTGCTAGCATATCATTTATATGCAGAAGAAAGAGAGTGGGCGATAAAACGGACCCCTGGGGCACGCCAGCATTAACCTGCATGAACTCTGAGGCCCGGCCGTCACAGAGAACTCGGATACTACGCTCATGCAGGAAGCTGGCAACCCAGTCGCACAGTCGAACAGGCAGACCATAGGCCGAAAGCTTGGAAAGTAGCGAACTGTGCCAGACTCTATCAAAGGCTTTGGCGATATCAAGACTGATAGCCAATGATTCGCCATGCCTGTCCATAGCCTCACCCCAGAGGTGAGTGACGTAAGCCAAAAGATCACCCGTTGACCGTTTCGGTCTGAATCCGTACTGTCGGTCATTAATTAGGGAGTGATCTTCTAGGTAACGCATGAGCTGTGCGTTAATGATATGCTCAAACACTTTACAGAGGACTGAGGTGACAGCTATGGGTCGGTAGTTCGCCGGGTCCGAGCGATCCCCCTTTTTGGGGACCGGCTGTATGTTCGCCTCCTTCCAAGCCCGCGGCACTACTCCCGAAGCATACGACAATCGGTACATTCGCGTGAGCGCCGGCGTCAACTCCGCTGCGCATTTTTTCAGGACTACCGGCGGAATACCATCGGGGCCACTGGCTTTCCGGATGTCGAGTGATTGCAGGGTTTTGCGGACGTCGCAGTGCCTGATACGGATATCAGGCATTGAGTGACCGCAACTTGGCAATGTGGGCGCCTGCACACTACAGTTGTCAACCCGGGAATTAGCCGCGAAGAGGTCTACCAGCATATCCGCTTGCTCCTGCGGCTCATGGGCCAGTGATCCGTCTGGGCATCGCAGCGGGGGCAACGAGGGCTGGCAAAAGTTAGCTTGTACGGCTTTGGCCAGTCGCCAGTATCCACGACTACCCGCAGGGTGCGACATGAGTTGCTCGCCAAGCCGTGCCACGCGCTGGGCATCCGCTCTGATGTAAGCCCTTTTGCAGTCCTTGGTGGCTCTGTTATACGCCGCCTTGAGATGGCCCTCACTTGGATCGCGCATTGTATGTGCCCTGGTCCAAGCGCGGTACGCCAACTGTTTTTGCTGAACAGCAGCAGCGCACTCACGACCGAACCAGGGTCGAGTTCTGCGGGCACTGGTGACCTCAGTGTATGGAATATAATACTCCATGCCCAAACTGATTTCACCAGCGATGGCAGATGCGCAATCTGATGGGTCCCCACCATTAAAGCAGCGCTGAGTCCACGGGACGGATGCAAAGTAATCTCGTAGTCCATCCCAATCTGCTGACGAATAGTGCCATAACCGTCTTTTGATCTCCACTGGTCTTGGGGGGGTAGCGATAGGCACCTTGGCGCAGATCAATTTGTGGTCGGAGGTACCCAAAGTGGCATGAACAGAGACACTGTACTGGGCTGGATGGGTCGTCAGCAGAAGGTCCAGCAAAGAGGGCTGATGACCCGCTATATCTGGTACCCGGGTGGTTTCGGGTACCAACTGGGCCAAGTCGTGCGTGAGAGCGAATGCGTGGGCAGTCCGTCCAGCATGGTCAGTTCTGGTAGATCCCAGCCACACCTCGTGGTGGGCGTTAAAATCCCCCAGAAACACCAGTTCTGCGGACGGAAACCGCTCCTGCGCTGCATCTGCCGCCCGACTCAGATGGTCGAAGAGATGAGCCGTTTCTGAAGGTCCTCCCTTAAAGGGACGGTACACGCAGGCGTAGACTCGGCTAGACGTGCCGTGGTCCACATGTAGCCAGAGAACAGAAAGAGAAGGGTCCTCCAGGCAGCGTAAGCGGCGACAGCAAACATCCGCCCTAATATACACGCACACTCCAGCCTTTGCCATGAAGTTCTCCTCTATCACAAAGCCGGGGTATAGAAGGTAAGACGTGTCACCAGGGCGGCTTATTTGTGTCTCCGTGAGGAAAAGTAGAGCAGGCCGTGCCGTCTCAAGATGTTGGTGGACGGCTATGAGGTTAGAGTGGAGTCCACGAATGTTTGTGAACTCCACCTCAAATGGTGTTGTTTTGATGGAGGAAGGGTTTGCCGCTGTATATCCTGCTCTTATTTTATATGCTGCCATTATTAGAATGAGTGGAAGGGAAGGCGTGAAAAAAAAGAGGTAACAACCCACGCAGCAGTATGTGACGAGGCGCGGGTATTGGTTTCGTCGGCGGATGTGTGGCCCAGTGGTGGCCGACCCGCCGGACGGAAGGGCCCCCGTACCCCCCCGATAGTGGTCGCCGGGTCCATCTCCGGTCACCAACCGGCACGACGAGCCACATCAAGATTATGCGCGGCCTGGTGGGGCAGCCTCCCAGAGAGGTTAGTTCCAGTTGGGCCCCTGTACTATGCCGCGGGCGGCCAGCGGCACCACCGTTTCTACGGGTCTCCCTGGCCGACGAATCGACCCACACCAAACCACACTCGACCTACTCCACCATTATCCCACTGGTCCCAAGCGTGCTGCGTGAGCTGCCTCCTCGTCATCTCCGGCTATGCAGTTCCTGAACCTTGAACGCACCCCAACCAAAGTTAGGATACTTGGAGGGTTTTTCGGAAAAGCACGGTGGTACCAACCCGGACCAAAATTGTGCCACCAGTAAATTTCGCCAGAGCCTCGTTCGTTAATCAGCAGATGCACCAGCTTGCAGGTGAGGTTGGCTTGGCCCCAATGGTCTTGGTAGGACCCATTTACATCCAAAACCCATCCCATTTACATCTGTCAGTGTCCCTTTAAACATTCCTTTTTAATTTAACAACTGTTAAAGACAAGACAGCTGTGTTCTTATTCTTGAAGAATATTTGGCAGTTTTGTGTTTTGTGTGAATGTTGTCTTCATAAAATGTACCTACATCAAGTCACAAACAAAATAGTCAATGAAAACCATTGTAATTCATCACCACAGATATCCGATTCATCACGTTGTATTTACGTCGTACATGCACACTTTTGCATCAGTTTTTTCGTTTTGACATTATGACTCATACATATAATGGGTTAGGCGGGCTTCAATATACCAACCGATACAATTAATGTTCTACTGGCGATGACGTCATCGACATTGGCTCACCATAGAAAAACGTGCATCTCATCCGTCACGTTTTACCTCTTAGTAATAAAATATAACAGTGATTTTATGAGTCAACCACTGCCTCTGTACCTAACGTACCATTGGCATTGTAATTTGTTTTCAGTTTCATATTATAATTAGTTTTCAGTACTACGAAACCTTATTTGCATGGATAGTAATCACTTTTTCTCACAAAAACCGCTGAACAGATCTGTATGATCTCTCAAGATCATAAGTAATCATATGCCTCATCAAGCTCTTCGAAAGCCAACCTAACTTAAAAGTCGATAAGTATACGGTTTTCGCACTAGCTTCTGACACAAGTCTACCTCTTGAGACTGCAGGTCAAACGGCAGTAAAAGTCGAGATGAGCTTTGAATGCAACCGGGAATGGATCGCGGATGAAAAAGAAGAAAGAATAATATTTGGCCCACTAATCTGATAGTCTCGAATATTACTACTTTTTGTCTTCGAAATAGGGGCTTATTCCATCCTGTCCTACTAGTAGTTCGATAATAGAACTGTTAGGACAAAAAAAACTGTTTACTCCGATACTCCGATGATCGAATTATGTTCCTATCCTATGGTTCCCTTCCCAGACAGCCACTGGAAACACGTCTGGGAAGGGAGCCATGAGAGTCCCGTGACGGGATTAGTAATCAGATCAGCAACTTTACTAGCTCTCAGCTTCATAACTGTCAGTTTCATGAGTTGCATTATGGCTTGTATTCTTTTTTAAGTTTTGGCATACGTTCATATCGAGTCTGACATCACATCTGCACTCAAAAACTTAAACCTTGACACAAACTGACCAATATTTTATATTTATCTTGTCTGCAACTACTTTATTTATAGGTATTGAAGTATTCGTCATGTTTATAAATAAGTTGTTCTAGATTTTTAAATAGTGTTAACGTTAGGAGCTGGTAGATAGGGCTTTCCCCGTTTTTCACTGACTGAGTAATATTGCAGACTCAAGCACTGTCTTATGACCCCCTAATTTTACAAGTTAGCCATGTCCACCAAAAGTAGGTATACCTACTTTTAGATTAGTTTGGCTTGGGCCCCAAAAATCTTGATGAGGCCCTATCCCATACACGCTCCGTCAGTTCATCAACTAAATAAAAATAAAGCTTGTAAAAATACAACAAATAAACCGTGGCTAAGTCATAGCAGTAGTGGCAGTTGTAATTACGTGCACCACATTTCATTAGCTCTAGAAAAAATAGTCATTATAAAGTCATCAAGATAAAATAATCTCCTATGAGTGAACAAATGGGGTCAAGGTTCAAAATTCCAGTGTTGAGATTATGACAAGTTTCAATTTAATTACACTAATAGATAACTAAATGATCAAAGAATTCGTTACGTAGAAGGCTGACGACATGGCCTCACGTAAAACATAGGACCGTATCCACGACACAGTCACCATCCTGGTTCCTTTTTTTGTTACAAACCCGTTAGCAAGCTGTATTAGTGATCTGTCAATAGTAAGTAATTTATGAAAAAAAATAGCGAACACAGTTACTAAGTAACTAATGGAGCATTATCAATTTATCTACTTTTTATAGTAACCTCCACTTGGATATAAAAACATTAAGTGAAAAAGTCTACTTCATTAATTTTACGTGATGGATGAACGATATAATTCAACAATGAATCGTTAGCTCAACACATTTATGTAGTGAGTTCTGTGAGTTGAAAGTGAATCGGTCCATTGAACCGGCAATCGCAGTTCCACACACCTTTACCGTATATTCTATCATTTTTTCTATGACTCACGGCAATTAGATGTTATGGTGTGTTCTGGCGTTATCCCTTACCAGCTAAAGCCGTGACTCACAGTTCAATGAAAGCAAAACAAAATCCTCACGACTGTAGGCGACTAGTCTAACTTGACCCACCCTGTGCTTTCCTTACGCAAGTAAGGGGTACTTCAAGGAAGATCTACGATGTTTGAGTTCATCCTGTAGCGAGTGACGTCAAGCTACCGTTTCTTTTTTTATATATTTCATAAGTACGTTCACCGGATGATTAAGTTTTTTTTTTTCAGTTTGTAATAACAGCCATGTTACTTCTAAGGATTAGTGTTAACTGACAGATTAGTTACTTAATGTCTCTCAGGATTATTAATAAATTATAGCGGAAGCAACATGCGACACCTGTGCACTTAGTTTCGGGTTCAATTCCCATGCTGAGCAAAGTGTTTAGCATTAATATAACGAAAATGTCTGAAAAAATTACTAACTACATTTACGTAGGACCAAATATAGTGGGCCAAACATGGATGTTACGAGTATGTTAATACATAACTATCTGTTTCTCCCTTCAGGGATGTTATAAAAAGAATACATGTTATATACAGGCAGTAGTAATACAATTATGGAGTGTTTAGCAAGCCAATTCCTATCCTCAGGGGGTTAATGAGTAATGCTAATGGTAATTAAAATTGCAATAAGCCATACATATCCGTGCCTAAGAAAGGAGACAAAATCATTGACCTCGGTCATTACGGCCTTGTAACAACAATCCAAGCAAGCTGTGTCCTCAGGAATTCTACACACTGGGGCAATTAAAAATTTAGTATTTTTATTTCTTTGGAATGCGCGAGGATATTAACTTGGAAATAAATAGCTACTTGCAAATGGATGTTGGAGAATTGAGGTTTTATGTGTGGATGTATGAGGCCCCATCGATTTCAAGTTAATCTCACATACAAGCTGTACACCTGCCATTGAGTGCGGGACGGAGAATCTACCGCAGGTTTCCTCTCGAACCTCGACAGGAAAGTGGGTCAGGCTGCCAAGTTTTTATAGATATGTTTAGTAGTGAATCTGCTGTTGCCAGCAGCTCCACAAGCGTAGATGCCTGTTATCGAGACAAAACATAGCCTATGTCCTTTTCCAAGGTCTAATCTACCCCTGTGTCCAATCTCTTTATAAGTTTTTAGTTGACGGACTCGGACAAAACTATTTTAACTAAATTCATTTTTTTTTCTTTGCAGAATTCAAAAAGGACTGGTCAGACCACGCTCTGTGGTGGCCAACCCGCAACAAATGGCTGTCCCGTCCAAAGCACACCCTTGACCAGTACGGCGTCCACGCTGATGCGGCCCTACACTTCACACCCATGCACAAACCGCTCAGAATCCAGCTACCAGACTTACGATACATCGACTGCAAAGTTGACTTCTCAATTGACACATTCAGCGCCGTGGTACAGCTTTGTAAGAGTCTTGGTAAGTGTTCTTCGCGTTTATAAAGTGTTTACATTCATTCATAATTCCGTTTATTGGTACCTACATTATTCCCATAAAAAAATCTGCTAAATTAGTATTTTCAGACGATTTCGCTATCAAAACTGCCCAAAATCTCAAAATCTTTCGATCCGAAACTACTACAATCATCTATTATACAAAAATCATTGCCACTTTTCGTTGTAATGTTATAACTCAACAACGCCTTTACCGATTTGGCTAATTTTGGTCTTAAATTATTCGTGGAAGTCCAGGGAAGGTTTGCACGTAGAGAAAAATTCGAATAATTGCCAGGAACCGACATCCACGCGGGCGGAGCCGCGGGCAAAAGCTAGTCCAGTAAATAAACGCTTGTGTCAGGCGAATTTATTCATTACGAGTACATTAAAATATATGTAAAGTAGCACTCATATCTAGGTCTATTGTACTCATAAAACATAGATAATTTAATACAGTTAATATATTATGTTATTATATTACACGAGTATAGATGCGATGTGAATATAAAGGATGTTGATCTGCAACTATTTATTATATAAACCGGCTGGCTTCATTGTAAACAATTGTATTATTTTACCTTTGGATGTGATGTATTTGTAAAATATGCTTCTTTAGTTTAAGGCGGGAGACAGACTTAACGGCTTTAGCCATTTAAATTTGCATCTTATCATTAAAAATTTGAAAAAAATTGCTGAATCTTCTTCATCCGTAATTTAATCGCAGTTGCATCTTGTACTTTGGCTGACGGGGTTCGCTCTTCGACAATTTTGTAATGGCCAACAAGGTAGCCAACGGATTAGTGATCACTAACGTCACCAACTAGTGGTTAAAGCTTAAAACCATCGTTAAGGTGGTAATCCCTTATCATCAATGGATCCGTGCCACCGGAATAGCGTTAATATAACGCTGAGGATCATATTTCAACCACAGTAAACACATGTCTACTGTGTCTATACTACATGTAGGTCTGAAATTAATGTGTATTTTACAGCGAAACTTTTATGTATTAACACTTTGTAGCGGTTTTATCGAGTTTACGAGTTACTTTATGCCCTACACGGGCTATAAGTATCTTCCTACGGATATTAGGAACAGTTCAAATTGGGCAGAACGTTTGTAGCTAATAGAGTTCAGTGTACAGATTTCGTCGAGGAAGTTAAATAAACATTAGACGTGGTCTTATAATGAGTCAGACACTAATTACTTCGTCAATAAATGTTATAGTCGCTCTGTGGTTCCTATTTATTTATCATTAAATACAATCTAGCAAATCGATCCTACTATATGAAGCTATATGAAGCTACAAAAACATTGGTGCAACAATTTTATTATATCTCAATCCCAACCTATTGTCTGATGTTAGTTCAATCAACATCATCGTAATACAGTTATAACGAACAGTTTTCATTAACTGCTACGCATAGTCTGTACGTTGCCTTAACTTATTTATCTCTCCCAAATGTTTAATGCTCGTGAAGTCAATCAACCCGTAAATTTTGTATGTTTACCGTGTGCCCTACAGCCCTGTACAGCACAAGCTATCATAATATTGTACTTTCTTATTCATTGGTTACTTGGTTAGCCACCTGCTGGTTTATTAGCAGCTACAGAAGCTTCACAATTTTATCTCCCCTATAACAAACTGTGTATAAATATTGTTTTATCGTTTATTGATTCGATTAATGAACAGTGAAATAGTCTCGACTGGAGCTGAGTCAGTTATTGTAACTTTGGAAAGCTTTTATACTGGTCATTAGTACAGTAAGCTTCAGAGAAAAGGAACCCCCCTCGATAATGGTTTTATTCTCAAGGGGGTTCCTTTTCTCTGAAGCTTACTGTACATGTTTCTTCAGATGGCACTGGTGCTTGTAAACACTTAGAACACAAAAAATATCACTTACATGTTACCTCTACACTCACGAGTCACGATATCATCTAAGAAACTTTGGGTTTTAGGCTTTCCCTCTTTTTAGACGTATGGGTACCTCCACTAGTAGATATAGCTACCCTACAAAAAGAGGCGTAGCTACGAGGCAATGCGTATACTCCTATGACGCTTACAGTGGACCGTCAGGTTCTTCGCCTTAAGGCCAGGTAGGCCGCATTTTGAGTTTTTTAAAAGCATTTGAATCATAGGAAAAAGCGTTTTAAATTTCGAAAAAAAGATATATATTAGTTAAGGATCCAGTCTAGTCAAATTCGCATTCAGTTACCAGATCTGATGAACTTCACTCGATAGAAAAAAATCCCAAAGTTACCCCTTTTCGTTATTTTCTTTTTAATATTATGACTAAATTACTTATGCTTTCTATAAAAATTTTGTACTAAACTAAAGCCACTACATATGTCTAGACATTTTCGCAGATTTTGACTATATTATGAAATAATTTTTAAAGTTATATTTAAATACCTACTAAATTCGCGAGTGCTCGCGCCGCTGAGGCCCGAAAAGTTGCGCCAGTCGCGCGCTGGCGCTTACCGAAGTAGGACCTGTGTCAGTTTTTGCGCGACAGTTTCGTGCACCAATCGGTTTTACGTATTTATAATAAATTGTTGCAAGTCATTCAATATGGGCAGTAAACAACGCAAGCTAAAGAAGTCGTGCAAAGCCATAAACTAAATTTCTAACTCCGATTGGTATTTAAAAAAAAATATCATACCTAAATATTACGCTCATAGCGCCATAGTATAAGAATATCAGTATTACTACTGAAGATGCTACTTACGATTTTCTATAATTCATATTTTATCTATATCAGTACAGGGGTACATTGTATATAATTTGTGTGTGTGTAAATAAATATAAATTTAGTTTTAGTTTAGGATAGAATAATTTTAATATTTAGGTAGGTTAGTTTAATTTATTGGCCTTTTTTTATCGTGCGCAAAATCCTCGTGGATACCACCCCCACGAAGCCGGTGGAGGCGGTTATGTCGGACTCAAACCGACTAAAACGCACGCCGTCTTGGGTCCTTGGTTGCCGGAGGTGAGATTGCCGAAAGCATATCTCTCGCACCCCAGCAGACCCAGGAGAATTACTGGCCTTGGGTCAGCCGGGGTGCGAGGGATATTTCGATGACAACCTCACCTCAGGCCTAGCACCACGACCCACAGTCGGCGTGCCCACAGTCGGACTCGAACCGACTTTTTAGTCGGTTCGAGTCCGACATAACCTCCCCTTCCGGCTCCGGCAGGGGAGGTATTCGAGGGGATTTCCGCACGAAAAAAAGAAGGTACAGTGTAAATTTATATAAATACGTCATAAAAACTAGCACCACGACCCACAGTCGGACTCGAACCGACTAAAAAGTCGGTTCGAGTCCGACATAACCTCCCCTTCCGGCTCCGGCAGGGGAGGTATTCGAGGGGATTTCCGCACGAAAAAAAGAAGGTACAGTGTAAATTTATATAAATACTTCATAAAAACTAGCACCACGACCCACAGTCGCCGTGCCCACAGTCGGACTCGAACCGACTAAAAAGTCGGTTCGAGTCCGACATAACCTCCCCTTCCGGCTCCGGCAGGGGAGGTATTCGAGGGGATTTCCGCACGAAAAAAAGAAGGTACAGTGTAAATTTATATAAATACTTCATAAAAACTAGCACCACGACCCACAGTCGACATAACCTCCCTTTCCGGCTCCGGCAGGGGAGGTATTCGAGGGGATTTCCGCACGAAAAAAAGAAGGTACAGTGTAAATTTATATAAATACTTCATAAAAACTAGCACCACGACCCACAGTCGGCGTGCCCACAGTCGGACTCGAACCGACTAAAAAGTCGGTTCGAGTCCGACATAACCTCCCCTTCCGGCTCCGGCAGGGGGGTATCCGAGGGGATTCCCGCACGAAAAAAGTTGTTAATCTCGTTAACTTTAGGTATTTAACTGCCCTGTCGACGACGAACGGTGCGATTATATAAAGTAACCGTTAGCATCAATTCAAACAAATGTTTGTAAAATTACAAGCATTATTATTATTATAATGTAAGTTTTTTTCGCCCAAGCAACTAAACACATAGAACATACAGTTCTCAAACTCATACAGTTTTTTTAATTTCGTATTTATTTATATATATATAATCATATAACTAAATAAAGTTAAAAAAACTGCATTTAATTTTCTAAGTCAAATCAAGTTTTCCTACTGCATATTTCTATACTGTGACGCTGGCGGGGTCATAGCCGAGTTCACCGTCACTGCGTTCGCGCGTAGTATTTTACGAACAGCCGGGATCGCTATAAATGCCTACTTTTGCAGGAATAGAGGGCCTTAACTTGAGGCCACACATAATATTTACCATACGATCGCCAACATGTGTTCAATTTTTCCATTATAAAAACCAACACTAAAACCCTGCGCCTTCGCCACAATAATGACTATATTTACAAACCAGGAATATTTATAACACGAGCCGCTCTAACTTCAATAAAAAATATTATTATCTGAAACCATACACACATTTTATAGGCAACATAAAAACTGCATAATATTAATATAAAACATAATTATGCTACATGGAATCTTATACCAACGTTCACTTCTAAATTGTTGCCTTCTTTTCAGGTATAAGACATCCAGAAGAGCTCTCCCTCCGATATCCTCTAGAACAGTCTCACCTGAAACAGAACTACCAGAATCTAAAAGAAGCCAAGAGGATAAAGTCTACGCAGCCTCCGGATACGAACACGTTCATAGCAGCTACTAGAGGTTCCTCAAACAGCTTAGACAGATCTAATGGACCCTGCCCTGCGACACCACCCCCACCGCGTTCACTTTCAGCTACGCCAGTGGCTTCCCAACAGGTTAGTAGCACTATGGTCCGAGGATAGTCCCCTGTGAGAGACTAATCATTTTAGTTATAAGTATGCCCAATAATACGCTTGTCTGCCACCTAAATGGTATAAAAACGCGTCAAAGTTCTTAAGAAGTACAAAGTTTAAAGCAAAAACTGGAAATAAACTCTTAAAATGATCAATTGGATGTTAAAATCATTGTGAACGAGGCCGTCAAGTTGTGGGACCATCATTATATCGTTGTAGGTGTCTGTAATGGTGATCCTCTTTTCCGAGACTTTGTCTGCAACAACCTAGACAGACCCACTATTGTTTTTCCTTTGGCAGAAAAAAAATTTCTAAACAATCGTTTTTGTGTTATTTTGTCATATTCACTTATTGTTACAACTATTACTAATTGTAACAAGAGAATTATTGACATTAAAATCTTACAAACATTCAGTAACATATTTATTATTCAATATCATTATATTCATTCCAGCAGAATAATACTCGTACATCTGCATGTCAATAATTAAAGTTGCATAAACGATATTACTACAATATAACTATGTAAAGACGAGAACCATACCAAATTGTATACAATTAAAATAATTATGAATTCCAAAATGACCTTTAGTGTCATTAAATGAGTCAATTGTTTACGCAAGTTTCATAATGAGAAATAAGGTAAAATTACATTCATTTTAATAGTTTACAGACAAAGCATGAGATCACTAGCGTATACGTGCAGTTATTTTCAGCCATTTTGTTTTTCTACAACAAAAAAAAACTTGTTCTTGTAAACACAATGTTGCAAGAAAGATGCATCTGGTTATCGTCATAAGCCGTTTATCTTATATGCATGCATAAATTAATCGATATCTTCACAATTTTAACAACCAGGGTACAGACATGCTTGTTAATGGTTTCGTCATTTATCAGTTACCATACGCGAATATAAATTATCCAGATAAAATTAAGAGGAATACTTAATGGATACAATAGAAACATTGTATAGCAGAGAAAAGTTTCTAAGATAACCGCTTCGTGAAAATAAGGTTATAATTATTATTAGGGCAAGTATAACAAAAAGTGGATGGATGTGGCAATTAAGGGAGTATGTAAGGACAGGAATGTATGAAGGAGAATGACATGTTGCAGCAACCCTAATTGGGGCAAGCTGACGTGTAAATCCATAACACTGTATCTCAGAAATACCTATTTCGTGAAAAGGGCTTTTAAAACTTTTTTTGGTTTTTGGTAAGTTTTGGTAACATATTTGTAACATAGCATATAGTGTTAGGTATCAAATGATAGGTATTTTTACGTATTATTTAGCCATGTAAATTTTGCAACCATAAAATGCATACAAGTAGAAATAACTAAGTGAACGTGTATTGTCCCTATAAAACTTATAGAAATCTATCCAATTGTTTGAGCAAAACACTGTATGTTTAGTTACAGTGTATTTGATTTATGAGAATAGAGCTTATGTGTCACACTGTATTTTCGAATACAGTTTATTACCTAAACAATCCATACTAATATTATAATCACTCCTTGCTTAGTGACCGGCAATACGGTTTCAGACCGAAACGGTCAACGGGTGATCTTCTGGCGTACGTGACCCACCTTTGGAGTGAGGCTATGGAAAAGAACGGCGAGTCACCGGCAATTAGTCTTGACATCGCCAAAGCTTTCGATAGGGTATGGCACAAACCGCTTCTTTCCAAGCTACCAGCCTTTGGCCTGCCTCCCAAACTGTGCAACTGGGTTGCAAGCTTCCTGCAGGGGCGCCGTATTCGCATCCTTTGTGATGGATGAGCTTCGGAGTTCTTGCAGGTAAATGCTGGCGTGCCGCAGGGTTCCGTATTATCTTCTCTTTCTTCTGCATATCAATGACATGCTCTCTAAAGGAAGCATTCACTGCTAAGCAGACAACAGCACCTTACACGGGAGTTATTACGCACATCCTGCGGCCAAGCAGTCTTATATCGCGAAAAAAGGCAGCTCCTTGTCACTGAGCTGGATCGGATCCTGGACCACATTTCTCAATGGGGCGCTAGGAACCTGGTCGAGTTCAATGCCAAGAAGACCCAGGCATGTGAGTTTACAGCAAAGGTATCTCCTTTCCTTCCCCTTCCCACTCTTCAGAGCACACCACTGCCACCACAGGATCACCTCAATATCCTCGGTATGGATGTTCGCTGCAAACTGAATAACAAAAACTATATCGAGAGCATCATCAAATCAGCCTCGCTTAAACTCGGAGTCCTGAAAACTGTGAGATGATTTTTCACGCTGCAGCAACGGTGTCTTCTATACAAGACCTAAATTCGTTCCTGCGTGGAATACTGCTCACATCTCTGGGACGGCTGCGCAAAGTACTTACTAGATGCTCTCGACAGGTTGCAGCGAGGTGCGGTCCGCATTATTGGGAATCCTGAGGTCACGAACACCCTCGAGCCTTTGGAGATGCGTAGAGATGTTGCGTCTTTGGCAGTATTCTACCGTCTCTTCCATGGTGAATGTTCTGACGAGCTCTTCCAATTAGTCCCACCCTCTCCTTTCCTTCACAGGACGACACGTGCAGGGCTAAGATGCCATCCATGTACGGTGCAGAGTATACCTGCTATAACCAAGCAGAACTCCCTGTCAGCTCACGTGTTTCCTTCTTCCTACAGTCCCGGGTCCTATAAGCGGGACGTGAAAAGGCATCTACTGATGAGGCCGTCAAGCTGAGTGCCACCACTGTTAACATGGTACATGTTTACGATGGTGACCCTCTTTCCGAGACCTTGCCTTTAGCATAACATTAGGCGAGGTGAAGTCAAATTGACGTGTCCTGTATAAAAAAATGCGAAAGTGACTCTGTCTGTTTGTCTGTATGTTACGCTTTCACGCTTAAACCAGTGAACCGATCTTGATGAAATTTGGTAGGTTTTTAGAGCTTGAGAACGGACATAGGCTACCTTTCATCACGAAAAAAGGGCTTAAAGGGGGGCAAATAGGGGATGAAAGTTTGTATAAAAGTTCGTAATTTTCAAAGATATCCTGATGAAATTTGGTACAGAGATGGATTAGAGCTAAGGAACGGACATAGGATACTTATTACATTTAGAGTCCATGTTAAGGTATTATGTCTCCTTGAATTAGGGCCAGCAGTTTTGGTAGCCGTGGACATTTTGTGAACCTGCCTTGACAAGAAATCCCTTCGTCTCTGTCTGTCCATACTCCAAAACTGACATCATTACGACATCTTTTGACTGGTAGAGAGTAAGATTCTTCTGGCTTATCAGATGGGAATATAGCTCTTGATGTATCAGGACACTCAGCGTTAGAAGTAGAAGAAGAAACACCGTCTTCACTATTTATCGGTCCAGTATCGGGATTTTTCTTTTGCAATGATGGACTCTTTGGGCAAGTTTGTAAACCCAAACCCTTAGATAAGATTGTCAGCAATACATTCATTTATTTGAGGTTCACAAAGGGGTATCAAGGGGCTGATATTACATCAAATCAAAACAAACAAACGTAAACAGATTGAACAACGTTCGCGCTGGCCGTCGACTATTCATCGACCGAGCAAGAGCAATGATTCACGACCACTAAACGTTGAGCTCTCGCCCTCCTGCCCCCCTCGCGTCTTGCACGTATTACGCGTAGAGACTGACGCCGCGCGCGGTGTCCAGATAGTTTGGTTATCCAAAACACTGTATCTCAGAATTTGAACTAATCCCGCGCAAACTATTTAGCCAATAAACTGTAACTTCAATCACAGTGTTATGCCATAACAAACAATAAATGTAACTTAAATACAGTGTTTTTTAAATCTCTATATCTCCATCTGTATACTATGAAATGAAAAAGTAATAATATAGGGAC
The DNA here is from genome assembly GCA_914829495.1 of Eilema sororculum. Classification (NCBI taxonomy): domain Eukaryota; kingdom Metazoa; phylum Arthropoda; class Insecta; order Lepidoptera; family Erebidae; genus Eilema; species Eilema sororculum. The sequence continues at coordinate 7,576,660 of OU618553.1, read as the reverse complement.
ATGTAGCGTCCTTGAAGAATTCAAATGAGCGCTATTAAGGCAAAACACTGTAACTCGAGTTACAGTGTTTTGGATATACACGTCAGCAAGGGCAGGCAAATTATTATGATTATTAGAGTTGGTCAGAATCACTCTGAACTGACGGGCATATGGAATATGCATAATATTCTACATACTCGTACCCTATGTATTATAATTATAATGGATATAAAAACATATCTAGTAGAAATTGGTAAAAATGATCGCGTGTGAAGCTGGGGCTGGGGCGATCGCTAGTGCATTGCAATCATGAAGGAAAAAAGATAAAAATCCCTTAGTTATATTAAAATGGTATTTCTATGTGTGTGTGTGCTGCGCGTGCGTGTGTATGTCTGTTTGTAGCATCGTAGCTCCCAAGGAACCGTAAGGGATGGCCCTGGGTCAGCCGGGGTGCGAGGGATATGTCGATGACAACCTCACCTCCGGCCTAGCACCGCGACCCCCAGTCGGCGTGCGGTTTTAGTCGGTTCGAGTCCGACATAACCTCCCCTTCCGGCTCCGGCAGGGGGGGTAGCCGAGGGGATTTCCGCACGAACAAAAAAAAAAGAAAAAAGCTCTCAAACGAATGAACTGAATTTTTATCTATGTAAATGACACTACAGTAAATATTCCACGTATTTTAATGTAATAAGCAAATCTAGAATTCAAACTGCAGTATTTATCATTTACTACAACAAAGGATGATTCAACTACCTACACTGGCCTGCATTTCTGTGTGGAAGTGATAATAGAAACGTGATTGGTCACATTCTTCGACTATAACGTGCATTATTATAAATATGTAGGTTAAAGTTGGCGCCATCGTGCCTTTTGATTTGTTTTTGACGTGTGCTGTCATAATTGACATATGTCATGACAAGTGTGATAAAAGAAATAATAAACATACAACTCGTGCGAGTTAACATGGCACCTGGCTCGGGGCTTTGCGCGGGGGAGCGGGAGGCGTGTACGCTGACGCTACTAGCCTCGCACGGCGAGAGCGGGATCGCGCGCGGGGAAGCGGGAGGAGGGTGTCTTCGAGGCAGGTGCCATGTTAACTCGCACGAGCTATAGGTATCCAATGTCCACACTTGCCAATAGGCAAAAAATTTGAGGTTTCTTTTTTGGCACTTCAATATAATTTGAAACCATTAATTCTAAAGGTATTTATTTCTGTGACTGAACTTACTTTCTAATATTTAGGTTTTATGAAATGCATTATAAACTCTTAACTAAGTTTATCCGAATAGCTAATCCGACTCTCCTAAGAAAAATGTATGAATTAGTGAATATCATCAAGTAAATACTACCTATGTTGAAACTCATGCGCAAAATTTCATGTTTGGGCCTATCAAGCTCCAAAACTATTATTCAAACTATCCGTCGTCAACCATTGGATTATCAAGTAGAAGTCTGACCAGTGTTATATCATTTCTAGAACGGCACACTCCGCCGCTACGGTGGCATCAATAGCACACAGAGCGACGGCTCCAGCGATGGCGGATACTGCGGGACTCCGCCTCGGGCTGCTTCATTGGACGCCCTGGACTCCCTAGCTGAGCTCTCTTTGTCCGACTCCCCCATTGAACCTGACACTCAGTCCAAGGAATCATTGCTGACACCAAAGACATTGATGGAACGAGCTAGGATGAATGTTGGGTGAGTTTGTTTTTGCTAGAAATAACTGGTTTCTTTGCGGAAAAAAAAATTGTATGTTTTTTTTTAACTAACCTAACCACCCTTTTCACGAGATGAGAAATAAACTCACATGTTCCAATGCTAACTTATTGAACTGTGCTCCTCAGATGGCTGGACTCATCCCTCTCGGTAATGGAGCAATACGTACGAGAATGGGACACTCTACAGCTGCGATTCAAGTTCTATTCGTTCTTCGATCTGAACCCTCGCGCGCAGGACGCCGCTCGACTCAACCAGCTGTACCAACAGGCGAGGTGGCAAATCCTTAATCAGGAGGTGCAGTGTACAGAAGAGGAAATGCTGCTATTTGCCGCTTTACAGGTATATTGGAATTCTAGAATGATCTGAATATATATAAAATTACTTTTACCGACTTACTGACTGATTCATCAACGCAGAGCCTAAACCGCTGGACCTACAAGCTTGTTTTTTTAATAGTAGATGTATTTTATGATGTAAGCATCTAAGAAATGATTTTTGGAAATTCTGCTACTAAAGGAATAAAATAAGGGATGAAAGTTTTTATGAAAGTCCGTCATTTTCAGAGCTAGATGCACTAAATTTCATAAAGCTGTGTCTTTTAAAACATAAATAAACACATGTATCAGCGTTTTTCAAAATTTAACTACTAAGAGGGTAAAATTGGTGATAAACGTCTTTATGGAATGTTCATCATTTAGGTCACTATCAAATATGGAACTCGAACTCGAAATAAAAATCTTGTACCAACCCGTCTGGCCAGCGTGCAAACAGTAGGCCAAAGCTGGCCAACATTGTTAAAGGCCTATGTCCAGCTGTGGACTGCAATGGGCTAATTGATTTGAATAAATGATTACTAAAGTGGTACATCATCCCTACAGCTACAAATCGAGCTACAGACCCTAGCTGGCGGTAGTGTGGACGCGGCTGATGGGGCGGGTAGTGGGCCGGGGGCGGCGCCCGAGGATGAGATCGACGCCGCGCTGTCGGAGCTACAGGCACAACTGGAGGGCGGGCCTGCGCCCCCAACCGACATCACACACGTGCCTGAACTCGCCGGCTACCTCAAGTACCTTAGGTGAGTACAAGCTACAGACCCTAGCAGGCCTCAGTACGAGAGCACGGTCTCCTTAGGTAAAAGCAACTGTACAATACTTCATCAGTTAAAATGATATAGAAAATGCCTGTGATGTTTCCCAACGAAGGGTTTCACCCCCTTCGTTCTCTTAGGTCCAGTTCCTGTTACGTCCACATTCAAAGAACTGGACATTCAAAGAAGTAAACGCTCACAATACTGGACATTCAAAGAAAAGGACGTAATAGGAATGTCAAAATACACTGAACTTAACAGGAATTAAGAGACCGAAAGGGATGTTCGCTGACCGGATGGGATGGCGGCGCGGAAGTTCGTCTGAGTTCGGATTCAGGCCAATCAGAGTTTAACTCGCTCTCTTTCTCAAAAGCCATTGGCCCGAACTCGCACTCTTACGAACTTCCGAGCTGCCATAAAGTTTGGTTCGAGGTATACTGACTGATTATGTTGAAATGAAGTAGGTATACTTCGGGACATATATTTTGAACCTAAAAGGTGTTCTATACGCGCGTATAGTACGTTTCTTAGGTGGGGTTTGAGGATAGTACGGGGTGTGACGGCGGTGAACGAGCTCAAATTCACCAAGCATAGATTATTACAAAAAAACCGCGTGCGGCAAGGCCTCGTTTGTTTCTCAGCTTAGATACAAGATATGTATTTTACTTATTTTTAGTATATGACCGTTTTCCAGCGATGAGTGAGGCGACTTAGTCTCTCTTAGAATTATCATTTCTAAGCGACAATAAACCTAAATTATTATGTATTGTTTAAATCTAAATGATCACATAAATCGATCGTTTTGTCAAAATTTATAAAATTGACTTCGACCAGGGCTTCGATTCTGCTAAAGCCAAACCACTGTTGCGCCACCAGCCGACTGCAAAAAACGGCAATAAATAATAGACTTTAAATCTATGCAGTTAATGTTCAAAATTAAATTACTTTTTGCAGAGTAATTGAAAAAGCGTAATGAAACTATTTTACATTTCATTTTGGACTTCAGATGTATAGAAATAAAGTCCAAAATTTAATGTCAATTTTACAGTGACCACAATTGTGCAGCTTTAGTAGAAACGAGGACCTGATTTACCGCAAACTATTGTTATCTTATTCTATATATTATATAGTTATATAGGTACTTTCCTATAATACATCTTTTAATATATACAATAATATATTATATAAATTTCATTATGTTTATATCATATTTTATTTCTTCCATCTTCAACTCCTGCCGGCCAGCAAGTGTAACAACAACTGTTCTATTGCGTAAGATATTTGTTTGTTCCCCCGTATCGATTGTACTAAACGGTAATATATAAAACAGAGATACGAAATATATCATACTAGCGAACCCGGCGAACTTCGTACCGTCCGCGTGGCGTCCGATTCCGTTCCCGCTGCCTCCTATACTATATTAAGCATGTATTATAGAGTTCGAAAAACATCGGAAAAAATTAAACGCCCAAGTGAGACTTGAATGTTGGTAGATGGCACCACCGTCGCCCTTAAAGACGGATATAATGAGAAGGAAAATTTGAAATGATTCAGGTGTGGCTCAATAGCTCAGTTGGAAGAGCATTCCCCCTGGTAGTCAAGTTCAAGTCTCACTTGAGCGTTTCATTTTTTCCGATGTTTTTCGAACTTTAAAGTATAAAAAATTCAGTCAAATGTATTATACGTATAAACCTTCTTCTTGAATTACTCTATCTATTAAAAGAAACCGCATCAAAATCTGTAGCGTAGTTTTGAAGATATAAGCATACATAGGGACATAGGCACGCGGAAAGCGACTTTGCTTTATACTATGTAGTGATGTATTAATTTAGTTACCGGTAAATTCGGTTAAATTTACCGAATCAGTACCGGTATCATACCGAATGCGAATTATGCGATCGTTTAAACTGAGCTGTTCTTTAAAGTGGGTGTAAAAGATACTCTCTTTTTAAAACCAGAATGGTAGATGACAGGAAACATGAATCAATTTTTTTACATATATTCACTCCTGCAAATCCTTGAAAGGGTAAGCAGAGGTCTAATAACACCCACATTTCGCCAACTCTGATTTTGGTCCATATAATGGAGGGCGAGCCTATTTTTAAAACTTATTCGATAGAAAGATGCTTATACCTAAACTTATTGTTCAACTAGCTTTTGCCCGCGGCTCCGCCCGCGTGGATTTAGGTTATCGCTCCCAAACATAGCCTATGTCCTTTCTCATGGTCTAATCTACCCCTAGGACCAAATTTCATCAAAATCGGTTCAGTGGTTTAGGCGTGACATACAGACAGACAGAAGGAGTTACTTTCGCATTTATAATATTAGTATGGATAGTATGGATAATGAAACTAAATTCATAATAATATAGTTTACCTTATATATTTATCTGAATTTTTTAAAATTTCCTCAAATTTGATGTCTAAGGTATGCTACGCACTTACACGAGCGAACTATACCGAATCCTAAGTGTATATCATCCCTTATTGTATCTCTGTTTTATGTCACATTTTTTCCAAATCAAAAACACTGTAACAATTGTACTAATATTTAATGTATTTTGGACTTAATTAACATATTAAATATTTATTTATTCGTAGTTTAGTAACTAAATTATATCCAATAAAAACCAATAATTTATATAATCACGCCTGTATATATTATACTCGAAGAGAGTAAGCAGAGATGTATATACCATTCAAATTCCACCTGCTAAAAAAAAATAATGAATGCTATGTTCAGTCCCCACGTAATATAATACTATACCCCGTCCATCATATTATTGTATTTTAGACAGATGGAAGTAGTGATTGCATGAAAATTTAAAATATCGATAAAGTTAAAAACCTCGATTAAAAAAAATTATTAATCGATAAATGAAAATATTATAATAAATATATGATTTCATGTGGAATTATAATCTATTATCTTTCTGTACATAATAATAAAGCAGTAGATATTTCGTGTCTATACCTACAATATACAAATGTAATAGAAAATGATTGTGGGCCATGCCATAACGCACACGCCAATCTCCAAAACAAAACAACTGACTTCTAGAATAATATTCCAACATGCTGATTTCCTGGTATTTATTGAAGAACTCCGTGATCTGTCTCTGGAACCCATCATCAGATCTTTATGCAATTTAAATGGGACCATTTTGGAATAAACCTCTTTCCAATAAAAAAGAATTCTGACAATTCGTCTACATATTATGACGGAGTTACAAAAATCATTTTCCGTACAAAATCATACAAATATAAAAAAATATAAACATTCGAATTGTTGTTTAGAAATCGGTTAAACACCACCAGTTATGTAATATTTTTAGAAGAATTATTTTCTGTAGTCGATATTGATTATGACATTTTCAAGTTACTATAATGAAAACAGTCGATAGACTAACTACATCCCTAAAATTGCTTTCTGGCTGACGTGACGTTGTCAATGAATAATAACGTATTGGCGCCAAATTTTTGTAAGGATTTTCAGGTGTTGATCTAAGATCTAGATCAAAGTTATACCGACCACTGTCAGTGAGCTGTCTAAAATACAATAATATAATGGACGGAGTATAGCTTATATTCCAGTATAAACAATATTGAGTAAGTATCAAATAACAAACTAAAGAATAAAACTGGTAACTACAGTATTACGAGTAGATATTTATAGGCGCTGGTAACCGCTTACCGTCAGATGGACTGCTTGTGAAAATAGTAATAAAACGGGCCACATGATTACTTACCAATAATTGAGATAATAGGAGACGCTAAATATAAATAAGTAAAAAATATAACATTTACTTGGCAGTCGGGTAATGTAGAATAAAAATATATATATTTCGTATATACCTAATATTTATTTGTAGAAGCATTAATCATGAATTCATGACGTAAATAAATGTTACTTTGTGACCTAAATAAAAATATATTACAATAACGAAAATAAAATGAGTTGTGGCTATTTATTTAAGTAGGTACCTAATTCAATTTTGCATGACACTGACACAAATAATAAAATAAAATTGATTAGGACAAATAAAACCACAAAATGTTACGAATTTACCTTTTATAGATGAACCTACATACGCATTTATTATAAATAATAATATTTCTATTAACAAATACTAACGTAGGTAGGCAGAAACTTAAACATGCACATGTCATATACAGGGTGTAATCGTTAAGTGTGTCCAGGCGATTATTCCGTTACTATTACAGATATCAAAAAACTGTAAACTGATATCGAAAGTACGTTACCTAATGAGTAAAATGACATCAATAACTTTTTTTAAATCAAACGAGAGGTATCTAAAATTTTAACATTAAACCCTCCCATACATTTAGTATGAGATTAGTAGAAAGGTTTTAGTGTCCTTATTTTAAAAGAGTATTTTAGCTTAGTACTGATATAAAGGAAACTGTTTATTAACCTAGCGGAGTAATAAAATTAAAAATAATAATATTTATTTATTAGTAAGTACATTTTTTTTTGTAGTGTGTTGCTTTTCAGTCTGCTCAAATTAATGCGATATTGAAACACGGTTCATTACTAATTTGAAGTGGTAAGATAATTAAAAAACTTTTAAATTTAAAAGCGTCGGTAGCTTAGTGGTTAAGGAGTCGGCCTTACGATCGAGAGGTCCCGGGTTCAATCCTGGCCATTACACTACCGGCGTGTTCCCACTCCTAGCACAAGCATTTTAGCTTAGTTGGAGGGGGTTAGAGGGAATATTAGTAACTTCGGTTCTAATATTCTTAAAAAAAAAATCTCATGTATCTACTTGAAAATCATCATTATCATAATCATATGTAATCATAAAATATGATTAAGGTAAAATGAGTACTAGACCACTTAAAATAAGGAAACTAAAACCTTTCTACTAATCTAATACTAAATGTATGGGAAGGTTTAATATCAAAATTTTTGATACATCTCGTTTGATTTAAAAAAAGTTATTGATATCATTTTACTCATTAGGTAACGTACTTTCGATATCAGTTTACAGTTTTTTGATATCTGTAATAGTTACGGAATAATCGCCTGGCCTGGACACACTTAACGATTACACCCTGTATATGTTAAGGAAAAAACAGTTCGGAAATTCTCACAATCAATGACCGTATAAATAGATGGAATACATTTATTAACCAACTGCTAAAAAGGAGTAGGAGTAGGCTCATTTCAAATGTTTTTAACTTCTTAAATAACTGGTAAATGCCTAAACAATGATAGGTATTTAGACAAGAGAAAGGTGAGGACACCCTAGTCCCACACTTGAGAGGGCCTTCGATGGCCCTGGGGTAACGGGGGGTTAAGGGATATGCCAGAGGCTAACTCACCACCCTCGGTAACTGATCACCCGAGACGAAGTGCGATTTTAATCGGATCACAGCTAGTGGCGTTATTAAGATTCATTTTGCATAACAAACACACTATATAACTGCTTGAACAGTAACTTAACAACAAAAATTGGCTCAATAAAAACTCAACTGAATGGGAACCACTGACGATACAAAACTGGAAATACATCGGGAAAAAGAAGCGCTCAAGTGGGACTTGAACCCACGACCTTTCCCTTATAGCGGGAATGCTCTTTTAACTGAGCTATTGAGCCACACCTGAATCACTTCAAATTTCCCTTCTCTTTATATCCGTTCGTAAAAAGTTAGTAAATGCTATAAAAATTTCATTCAAAAAAAAACCCCGCCACAAAAAACACCAAAAAGTTAAAAATAAATGAATAAATTTTAATTCAACGGTTGCCATGTCGGGGGACCGTAACTGGTTAAGTACTCCTTTATATCGTAAGATCCCCCGACATGGCAACCGTTGAATTAAAATTTATTCATTTATTTATTTTTAACTTTTTGGTGTTTTTTGTGACGGGGGTTTTTTAAATTTTTAATTTAATTTTTATTTCATACTTTTTAAATTGATCTACTAGTTAAGCTCTTTCATTTGATACCCATATTGACAGAATTGTAAAGAAATTTGTATTCCAACATGTTGTGGCGGCGGCCATCTTGGACCGATCTTTTTCAAACATAGCTAAGAACACTCCCGACTAATATACCTTTCAAACAAAAAAAACTAAATAATAGACCTTACAATCTAGTCCATAAGGATTTAAATTCTAAAAAGAGAACGTTCACGACGTAACTTGAAGCCGCGATCAGTCAATGCTCTGGTCAACTGAACTCCATAGACACGTCTTGGCCATTCGAAACTGTATTGCGGCGACGATAGAGCCATCTACCGACACTCTTACGAACTATAGATATAGTTAGAATATTAATCGCTTTAATTCCCTTTGAGTTCCTTTAACACTGCCTTTCTTATACATTATACAGGGTTTATTAAGTCGTATGTGTGTTACAGGCCGAAGCGGTTCACTCTGAAGGCGTACAAACGCGGCTGGGTGTCGTGTCGCGATGGAGTGCTTCGTATTCACTCGTCGCGGGAGGTGGCCGCTAAAGGCGAACAGCCCTCATATGCTGTCGAATTGAGGGGTGCAGAGGTAACTCATAATATTTTTTTTTTGTATTGTGTTTGATCCGTCAATTTGAAGGGTTCGATTCCGGCTCAGTGCAAATATTTCCGTGAAGCGGAAACCGTCGAAGTCCACCCAAACACACAGTTAGATTGAAAAAAAAAAAGAAAAAGCTGACCACGGTCTCGGAAGTGAGCGCTTCGGATGCAACCGGGATAAACGCCATGATGAAGTATCTGTCAATTTAACTGCATCCCACTTGATGTTAAGCTGGATAAATCAAATCAAAATAAATTTATTTCAAGTAACAGTGACTCATTACATAGGTATTTAAATTCATATCATTATTTCAAATATGCACACATAAAATAAAGAACGCAAATGTCATGAAGTCAAACAAAAAAAAAACATAAAGTCCAAAATGTAGTGGCCTTCGTTCTAGCTAGGTGTTATCCCTAGAATGATGGTCTCTACATTAATGGCTTTGACTGATGCTATTTCACGCCCCACTTCATGAATCCATAGTTGTATAACATATTTTTTTTTTTTTTAGGTGACCCCCGACGCGCATCCCGCATCTGGGCGATACAGCATCAAGCTAGAGATCCCAGCGGAAGATGCCATGCACGAGATGTGGCTTAAGTGTGAGAATGTAAGTATCCAGGAGATCAATTATATAGCCAACAATTTTGTTCACAAATCAGTTGAAAACGGCTCAATTCCTTAATAGTATTCTTAATAATTTTACTGTCAAACCAATATTTATTTATTTCAATCCTGTTTGTGCAATTTCTTTGAAAAGTGCTATAATTTACACTGTGGCCACGTTGTCCAGGTCCACACCTGGATGGATCCATAGCACCGTGTCGCCAATCTCGAAGATTCCGTATCGCCCTATGGAATCTTGGAGACTTACATTCTTAGATTCCATACAAATCGATATTATAGGCGCCAGCATGTACATTTACAAGGTCTGTGTACAAGATTTGCGGAGCAACGCTAATGTACTATCATTTGCGTAGCTCCATAAAACTTGTATACACCTGCTTCTACCCTCAATTTCTACAATATTTTCTACAACACCCGTAACAATTCTTAGGAGGAACAATACGCCGAGTGGGTAGCGGCCTGTCGGCTAGGGGCTCGAGGCCGCTCATTAGCTGATGCAGCCTTCGCATCCGAGGCGGGCAATGTTCGTGCATTACTCGCCCTCCAGCGGCCTCAACCCGCCGCCGCGATAAATGCACACAGTCTGCCGCACTTGCATCATCTGCAGCCAGATAACTACCTCGCGCCGAGGTACAGGAGCAAGCTCAAGGGCAAGGTGAGAGAGAAGTTTCGGTAGCTCAGTGGTTAAAGAAAATCCCATTGTCGTGATTTAAAAGAGTGTGAAACGAACGCACAAGTGTCATCTTAACTAACCCCTCAAGCTAAGTTGAATAGCTTGTGTTAGGAGTGGGTTCACGTCGGTAGTCTGATGACCAGGATTCGAACTCGGCACGTTTCGATCGTAAGGTCGACTTCTTGGAAAATCAATAATATTTTTGCAACAATCCGTGATTGATAATTCTGGCCGTTCTCTGAAATTCCTTCAACTTTCTGGCTCCCCATTAAAAAAGTTTACCCATCATTGGGTTACAGGGAATATTAGTAGTTTCGTAACATGCGCGTACGCATACTGAGTGATTTCTCGAGTGTGTACCCTTCATCTGAGCGCCAATTGCGACCAAAATTTGTAATTTGCAGTCCAGGGTCCTATCTCTATAGTCTTGTTTAGTTGGCTTAAGGCTTTCCGCTGTGAGACTCGTGAAAATATACATACTTTATGCACGAAATAGTACTCAATGCGTGCTTAGCATAAGATAATGATTAGCGAAATGCTTAATGGGAGCGTGTCAATCAACAAAATGAGATTATTAGGGCCCCGAAGATTTTGGTGGGGTCCCAAAACAGCCAGAACAATATTTAATAGCCAGAATGTTTAATATCAACTAATCACTGATAATTGCCCCCTGGGTCAGCCGGGGTGCGAGGGATAATGTCGAAGACAACTTCACCTCCGGCTTAGCACCAAGACCCTCAGTCCGCGTGTGGTTTTAGTCGGTTCGAGTCCGACATAACCTTTTGGCTCCGGCGGGGGAGGTATCCGTGGGGATTTCCGCACGAAAAAAAATCTTTGCTGTGAATTGTTTACTGTTGGATGAAGAATAGTCCTATCCCTAAGTCCCCTTCTACGACACGAAATGGGGTGGATCTATTCTACTATGCTATGACACAAGAATTTACTAAAGAGTTATTTAATCTATTCCAGTTCACACAACGCGTGTTAGAAAGTCACGCAAACGTGAAAGAACTTCCACTCCTCGAGGCGAAACTCCAGTACATCAAGACATGGCAGAACCTTCGCGACTACGGCCAGACCATGTTCGTGGTCCGCTTCATGGGTCACAAGAAGGACGAGATCATCAGCATTGCCAACAACAGGATCATGAGGCTTGATCCTAATACCGGAGACCATATTAAGACGTGGCGTTTTAGTACTATGAAGGTTAGTTCAGTGCTTTTTTATGTCTCGTAAGGGTAACCTACCAGCCCTATTGAATAACCTACTGGCGACTAAATTTCAATAGTCTACTGTGCTCCGAGCACGAAAAATGATTGAATTCGTTACGTAAAGGCATCATATCGTATCGAGAGAGCAGAGCATTACCATAGGGTAGCTTGCCTATTGTGAATCTGTGTGTTCCTCTCTGTCTGTATGTACGTGTGTGTGAAGCCTACTAATCGCAATGATCCGCTCGCTCGATACCTTTGTTACGAATTTGATCATTTTTCGTGCTCGGCGCTCTGGTGGTAAACTATGAAGTCTATTGGATGGCGGCAAAGTTTGAGCTTTCAAATTTTAGCGCCAAAAGTGTATGTGAATAAACACATTTCGCTACATACATGGAAACACCAAACCAATGGAAACACCCAGACCAATGCTAACATACATATTCATTCGTACAAATATTTACACTGAGTGTTAATCGACCCCACGACATCTGGGTTAGCAGTCGATTGTAGAATTGTACCTCGCAGTTCCTCAAAAATATATACAGCTTTTTAATGACGTTTATATTTCTTCTACAGGCATGGAACGTAAACTGGGAAATCAAACACATGATGGTACAATTCGAGGAAGGCAACATCATCTTCTCCGTACAGTCAGCTGACTGCAAAGTCGTTCACGAGTTCATAGGAGGGTATATATTCTTATCGATGCGCTCCAAAGACGCCAATCAGACCCTGAACGAGGAGTTGTTCCACAAACTCACTGGAGGATGGACGTAGAGGATATGATACGGTACAGTAGTTAGAGCTATGTATTAATTTAGTATGGTACCTACTACAAGAAATCGATTATTTATTCAGTTTGACACAGTCGAGATTCGATTATCCGGATATTGGTTATCCGGACATCGATTATCTTATAGGGCTCCGAGATTATCCGGACATCAGTTGGATTTAGTGATTATCGTGATGGTCTGATAGTTTCCGGAAATAATGAAGGGTATTCACGGCTCAAAGTAATTATGAGGCATTGCATTAATGCACATAAGTTACGCGCCCTTATGGTCGAAAGGAGTTATGGGGTATGAGTATTAGGCAATCCATAAGCTGGCCAATAATCTCTTAATAACAGAATAATGTATGACTGTGAGTACCTACTTGTAAAATAACTAAACGAAAGTAATATAAAAAATTATATATTATTTCAATATATTTTAAATCATCCGGATTACACCATCACAATATTTGTCCGGATAATCGAATCTCCATTGTATAAAATTTATAATGACAAAAAATGTTGACGACACAGGATTTTAACCTGTGAGCTCTCGAATACTGAACCGGTTCATTCCTATTTACTGAAATCGACGGATGAATCCATAATCATATAACGGATTTATCGGGTATCCTTTGGTTTGAGCAAAATGCTCACCACAAGACTACACTAAACCTACTTCTTGTAGTTGAGTACTAAGGGCTGATAGTGACGAACGGTATGGCACGACAAATTAATTTTGTCTAATAATATAGGTATGGCTCAATAGCTCAGTTGGAAGAGCATTCCCCCTGTAAGGGAAAGGTCGTGAGTTCAAGTCTCACTTGAGCGTTTCATTTTTTCCGATGTTTTTCGAAAAGTTAGCATAATAAGTGCTATTAAAAAATCATTCTAATAATATAAACATTAATATCGTCGGCATAAAATTGATATTTCGATAACAATCATCGCTCGATATCATTTAAATTCTAACTCTATCGCCATTATATTAGAATTTATTTCTATTTTTTAGATAAAATTTATATGTCGTGATGTGGCTGTCTGTATCAACCCTAAAGCTAAGAACTCACGGAACGATTTTCACCCGCAACCGCGGAGGATACTTTTTTATTATAAAGGACACGTCAATTTCACTTCACCTCGCCTGATATTAAGCTAAAGGCAAAGTCTCGGAAGAGGGTCACCATCGTAAACATGTACCATGTTAACTGTGGCACTCAGCTTAACGGCCTCATCAGATGCCTTTTCACGCCCCGCTTAAAGGACCCGGGACTGTAGGAAGAAGGAACACGTGAGCTGGCAGGGAGTTCCAGGTCTTAGTGGTGCGGCATAAGAATGAGTCACTGAAACGCTTGGTTACGGATACGGGTAAAAACCGTTCCGTGAGTTCGTAGCGTAAGTTTTGCCTAACTTGATAATATTTTATTTAATATACAAATATATATAATGCCAAGGGCGGGTATTTTTAAACTTATCTTCAATGTTGTTAAACTATTGTGATGGTGAGGGCCTTGCGACTTGTGCCTTGGGATGTGCTCTGAATCTATGTACAACAAACGTAACAATTATAGTTCATATTTTTGTAACCAGAGTATGCATTCATAAGATTATTATCAATTTGGATTTAGTACTTGATCAGGAAAGAGGACAGAATTTTCATTTTCTATCCTTACGTACGATCTACACAGCGCTGTGTATGATAGAATATTTATTTATTTATTATTATTTTGCATAAAAAGGTATGAGAGATATATTGGATGTGTAAGGCGGAGAATCAGGAGCTATATCTGATGAACACATAAAATAAACACAAATATTTTTTTTTTTTTATAGCAACATTAGACAGTACAAAAATATATCAAAACACGTCAATTGATTTCTTTTCCTGATCAGGCCAATGGCAAACCTATTAGTAGTGCTTCCAATAACGTATGTAGCGATTGTATGAATGCCAAATACAAGTTTGATACAAAATCTTGAGACATACAATGCTTCCATACATTTGACATCACTATTCATATTAGATATAAGTATACATGAAAAATAAGCTTTTTAATAGTATAAGATTAAAATATTTGATAACTATTGTAACGACAGATCCTCTATGAAGTGCCATTATAACTTTACACCTCTTTACACATAGTATTTAGAATGTCTAGAAGTACCACTCAGGTTTCGATACAGTAAACTTATAGGATGAGTATCATGTGTACATTTTTCTGCGCTGTTTGTTAGGAATCAGACACATTTCTTGGAACACTAAGAAATTTTATAACTAAAATTAATTTACAGTAAATACAATAAAATGGTACTTACAACAAAAAATATGGTTGACGTCTGTAAAGACGGTCTCCAAGCTTCCATCACGAAGCTACTCATAGACGTGCCCAACTACCGAGGAACTATGAATACGAGTTTAATTAATTATTATTGATTTTGGATATTTCTATAACAACCAATAACTGTATATTCTAACGGCACCAGTTCAGCAAACTCCAGGAAATTACTCTGTATCGCCCAGGTGTGACTTCTAAACATTCTATATCCTATGTCCTCCCTGAAATCCATTTGGTGCTCTGACAGGTGTAATCTCTACATCAGTGGCCTTAACTTTAGGAGATTATAACGTTTCTATAATATTCACTGTAAATAACATTGGTTAAGTTAACATAAGTCATGTCTAATTTAATCAAGTGTCAATTGTATATCTACGTGCCCGTAGGACCTTATTAATAAAGGGCTCTTAATAATAAGGTCGAAGGGGTTTTTGTGAAAGGGTTCAAAATTTGAGGTCCTACGGATACATAGCCAAATAAAATTAATGTTAGAATTAATATTGCTTCATGTTGTATACCTATTAATTGCAAAGATTATTTTGTATTTTATTATTGTTGACTACTAGTCTCGTCGAGACCGCATATGATGCTGTCAGTTTTATTTTATAAGTATAAATAAGTTTAATTGAGTATTAACATATTATATATCTAATTTTATCGTGGAAATATTGTACAAATTGTATGTACACTTTAATTTGAGTATGTTTGTAAATGAATGATGAAATAAACTTTAATTAATAACAGCTGGTGGTTTTAATTCGCGGAACTGGAGGTCATACATAAATAGCCGTATCTACCCTCCGAACTACCACGAAGGACAGAATATGATTAAGTAACGGAGATGCCCCATTGATATTTCTCAAAAACGCGCGCCGAATGCGGGTGGGAAGAGAGGCGGGTGGGAAGAGAGGCGGGTCAAAAGTCGAAGGATTTCATAGGTATAACGTTCCTACCGAATGAGTCCATTTGACGTCTGGATGGCACGCGACTCGATTGCCTTGCAACAACTCCGCTATCATTTCCTTCTCCATGAGAACTACCTAAGATATAATTCGATTCATATCTGGGACCTAAAATGTGCTCTATACGCGAAGTGCACGTTTCTTGGACGTATTTTGAAGATATCACCGGTTTGAATAAATTTTCACCCGACTGCCGAAGGAAGTACGTATATATATACCTTTATTTGGCACGGCCTACAGCCTGGATGGCTTGACGGATTCGGACATGTGAGGTGTCATTTAATTCGCCGTAATTGTGTGACACCAGGTATATTAAAATTTCGAGTAAACGTAAGTTGTCAAAAATATTTTTGACTCAAATCTACTCAAACTTATCGAGCAGGGTATCAAAATGAAGGAAATTTTAAGGGGATTACAAAAAGATATACATAACATAAACTCACGCCTATATTCCCCGAAGGGGTAGGCAGAGGTGCTAGCACCCATATTTCGCCAGTTTATGTTTAGGTCACAATGTAATAGGTGGCGAGCCTATTGCCACTAACCGGGCACATATAAACCTGCGATAAATACACACATAACTTCGAAAAGCATCGAAAAGTCATTGGTGTGTGCCATGGTATCGAACCCGAGACCTCGTCTCAGCAGTCCATTACCCATACCACTAGGCTACCGCACGAGATATACATGTCATATCATAACTAAAAAGTATATAAATAAAACAAATGATTAAAAAATAAAAAACCCGACTGCTACTGAAAAGATCGAAATAAGTTTGATAACAGGCGGTACCCATTAATTTCCTTTCGGTTTATGATTGGCAAATGGCTACGGCCTGCTATCAAACATATTTCGATCTTTTCAGTAGCAGTCGGGTAGGTATATTTTATTTTTTAATCATTTGTTTTTATAGCATTTATCATGCTAACTTTTGTGGCTCAATAGCTCAGTTGGAAGAGCATTCCCCCTGTAAGGGAAAGGTCGTGGGTTCAAGTCCCACTTGAGCGCTTCATTTTTCGAATATCACAGGTTGTTACTGCGGTAGACAAGCTCAAATTCACCAAGTCACCAGGGCCTTTTATATCTCTCGATTTATGTCCAAGATATGAATCGAACAATATCAATTCGAATTGTCTATGTTTGACCAATCCTGTAGGAACAAACGGGGTTATACAACGACAGGTACACGGGCAAAATAGGAACACTTTCGTGATAGATGCTTCTCGTGCTTGCAATATACCCGTCATCAGAGAGAATATGCAACATACCAGTCATCAGAGGTTAAGTAAGTTCATCAACATTTCGCACGTCCAAAACAACACTGCACTAACTCAAAATAGCTCTTTTTTCAGAAACGACGAAAAATCGATAACTTACGTTATATTAAAATTATTGCATATTTAATGAGCTTTGCATATGAAGAATCCAATCCTTATTAATATAGTATAGTTCAGTCGCTGCAAAACATTCGCTTTAAATCAAAATAATGCGTTTTTGACATAATTCACTGTTGCGTAATGACAGAACGAAATAAAAAATTATTATTTCGACATAAGTGCTTTTTACTGATTGATTATGAATTCAAACACTATCATTCTATTGTATTTTTGCTGAAATATATCATACAATATTGAATTATTAATTTTATTAATACAGAAATAGGCATAAAAAGTTAAATATAAGACCAAATTGTACTAAAATCAATAGGTATCTATAATTTGAACATAAATATGTAATTTAACTCACAAAAAAAACATCTCTAAATCTTTTGTCATCAGAAAATGAGAACGCAAAAATAGTCACAGTGCCATTGGGATTTTGTTGAGTATTTGCTGTAGATGGTCTCGAACTATTGAATTCATCATCATATGAACTACTTGAGCTGCTGGAGCTCGAAGATGACGAGCTGGAGTCAGATGAAGAGCTTGAGGACGAAGGCGACAATCTTCTCGGGATTATAAGAGGCTGAGATAATTTCTTAACCGGCATTGAAAAAGGAGGATCGATCGAATCATCAATAAAATCTTCACTTCTATGATTAGGTAGAATTGATAGAGGCACCTCCATATTTCATTTTTCATCGGCTAAAACTGCCATCACTGATTTCTCATTTGTTGATGCAGCAACGGTTGTATTTCCGACATCCTTTTCCATGCTGTTTTGTTCAACAGAAAGTCCACTTTCTTCTGTTGTACTTTCGATTGCCTTTTTTACTAATAGGAGACTACGCCCCTTCATCATCTGCTAAACAATAATTATAAATTTAATTAATTCAACAATAGTGCATTATCTTTAAAAAATGATTTTTCTCTTTGTAAATAAAGCAATATAAATTGTAAATATTATTTCTAATAATTTTTATGGTAAGCAACAATTATATATAAAAAACAAAAAATCTAGCATGATTTTATGACCAATTAAGACACTGTTTATATAAACCATCAATAGTGCATCATTTCGCAAATTATCATCTTTTTTGAACAATACAGAAATATTTTGGAATAATACAATAAATATAGCTTACCTTCGTCAACAAGAGAGTGTTATTTCGAATTAGTATCTAACTTGTTATATGAGCACAGTCACCAACACTGCATTAAAACAAAATAATTCACTGTTTCTTAAACGAGCTGTGTGTTGTTCCCAAGACGGCAAGTCGCAACAAGAAATAACATCGTATTCGCGGCACGATTTTGGCGGCGCGTATTCACCAATAGAGAGTTAGCGCGCTCTCTATTGGTCAATTTTTGAATTAAAAATACGACTGTATTATTGGTATACGAGGCAATTTTTTGGCAATACAAATATATAAAAAAGTCGATTTTGAGATTTTTCGACATAATACAGTGTTATTCTGCGTGTGCGATTTATCCAGTTAAACTATTGATACCCGCTGTTGAAGCGACACAAGCAGCTGCTGCGTGACACGGAGATGAAAATGCTGCGGTGGATGTGTGGAGTCACGCGTAAAGATCGCGTGAGGAACTCTCACATCCGCGGCAGCCTTCATGTCCGTGACATCGCAGATAAAATACAAGAAAGCCGCCTCCGCTGGTGCGGCCACGTCTTGCGGAAACCACCCAGCTACGTGGGTAACAAATGCCTGACAATGGCGCCGGCACCGGGTCCAGGTACAAGGGGTAGGCCCAAGAAGTGCTGGCTTAGCGTCGTGAAGGGTGAAATGCGTGAAAACGGTCTCACTACCTTGGACGCCCAAGATCGTACGAAGTGGAGGAGGAAGAGGCACCGTGGCCTCGAATGCAATCAGGACTAACGTCTTTATGTGGATGATGATGATGATGTGGATCTAGATTTAAGGACTGATCTGCGGCATCCATTACAAACCTTCGTGTTTTAAGGAATGCTGCCATGCAATGAAAGTGTATGTAATATTTGAATGTGAAATAAAAAACCTGTAATGAAATATTCCCAGGACAGATAGCAGCTTCTTACCGACACACGGCAGCCCAAAGCTGTTCTGATCAATGGCAGACCCCAAATTGTACGCAATGTTTGGCTGCCAAATGATGAACGTTTGTCCTGTTTTATTCAGAAATATACAAGGCAGAGGTTCCCAGTTAGAGCAGAATTCAAACCACCCCATCTCTTCCTATGCGGTATCGTACAAGGCGAAAGGGATAGGGCTGTTTAACTTCAGACAGCTATATACAGCCCAGGCTCAGCCTCAGATGCATGGCTCGAGTCTATAATAGGAGTGCCCGGAATGTGGTAATAGGCTCCAAACCCCATTACCCCATGACTAGGGCTACCATCCGTCCGTACTTAACATAGATATAGGAAGAACGCTCGCGCGCTTAGTAGATATGCCATACCTACAGATTAGGCGTGTATACCTATGTTCCATTTTCATGAATGAACTTATGGTCGACGGTTACTACGTTAGGGCTGTAGCTTCTAGTATCGTAATATTTGTCGATATCTTATATTTAGGAGTATAGAAAAATGCTAGGCGCATGGTATCATCATGACGGTTTATGCGAAGAAAATAACAATAAAAATATTATAAGCATTTTTTATTTAAATATTGTCGATTTGACAGCTTATCGCATTGTGTACGATCGTGGTGTCTAAACCTGATGTCTAGAATGTCTGTATTACACATTTAATTAAAAGAAACTTGTGATTAGTGCTATGTGTTGCATCAGAATCGGCAAAAATATTTTTCATGTCATAAAATTCACACATAAATTTAAATATATATAAGTAATAACTTTCGGGGGTTCTCTTGTTTGTCAAGTGCATTTTAATTATTTTTTCTGTTTTTGTGATATGTGTATGTTTACCACGCTCGATGAGGCGTATATAAGGCCTCCTCTTGATTTTTTGTAAATGAGGCTCTTCACGTCTTCTTCTCCGAGCAGTAATGATGCAAAACCTCGCATTTAATTTTTTTAATAAAACTCCTTGTGATAAAGCCAGCTTTGTATTGCGTGACACTCTCTGTATACGCATCAATATTTGTTTTAACACAAATCTTCGGCGATCTCCACTAAGCTATTTTTGGCGGGCTGTGGCCGAGCGACTGCGAAGTAAGGAAATAATAATAACCGTAGGCCGACAAATTTGTAGGTATGCAGAGGTTAATCGCTCTAACTTAAGGAACTTAACTGAGTTAGATTGTTGATTTTCCAGACAGTGAGTCATCTGTACCAGCTATTAGTTAATTTGTACTATTACAGACAGCGGCCAGTGTTGAGTGTCCCTGCAGCTTCAACGAATTACAGACGCGGTGGGTTTCTTATTCGCAGTCTAAAAAAGTTTAACGAGGTCTCGGTATCTTTGGACATAGATTTGTTCTGTACAAGCACGAACACAATTAAAAGACGCATGGGTGACAAGTTCTTTGGCGAAGGCGCTAGTAGCCGTCGCAGAACTCAGTCAGTGTAATGACACCAGCTGCAGACTATTCTTGGGCTTTGTTCTATATCTTCTACCTAGATTATTATTATTTAGTTATTTTCCATTAAAACTGTTACCTGTATTTTTAATTTTGTATCGTAAGAATCTTCGTATTTTTTTACTTTTTTGTTGTTGTTAGTCAATTTAATTTACTAGCATTCGTAATAAATAAGTAAATATGTAATAAGTGTGGGCTTGTAATTAGCAATATGTCTACACAATATGTCTACACAAGATATTAATGTTATTAGTCTGTAAGCCTTCCTAAAATAAATAAATTATGTGAAAAAAGAGTATTTTCATCGACAAATCATTTGTTGGAGTACATCACTATCATGCTTCTTGTAGTTTCGTGTAGAGTAAAGTAATGAATGAGTGTAACAAATCATTCATGGATTGTGCCAAAACTCGGCACGCTGTCAAATCTATACACTCATTTTCCCAAATGAGAAATAACTTAAATGTTTTGTCTCTTATTTACAGGCAAAACTGTATATTAGAAAAAAAGAGACAAAGTGATGTTTCATGGTCTGTCTCATGTTTGCCTCATATATGTATATGTTGAATAGGGCCACCCTGTGGTACTTAAGGGCCGGGTCCGCGGAGCGCACGACTCAAAATCTGTCAAAATACAGACGCAGCCGTGCACGCACACATCACCGAGATGCACAGTGGGCTGCAAGACGCTCTTTACCAGTCAAAATAATGGTGAAAATTGTCTTACCAATGATGAAAAAACTATTTTAAGCCTTGTGGTTAGAGTGCATTTTTGAGTAATATGATTTATTGTGACGTATTACGTCTGTCAATTACATTTCGTATCTCTTTTCTTCTTATACATTCATCCCTGTCATATTATGTTACGTGACGTCATTGGCATGTCTTTTGTTTTAGTGTCATACATAGCATGTTCAACTTTTCACAGAGATTATGAGATTTCGAACAAAATAAGGCTGGGGACATACCTACACCTAATTGTTGATATCTGAGGATACTGAAAATACTCATAAAATTAAAATGCCCACCGCGTAGACAGACCATACCTGCCAGTTACGTACAAAAGAAACGATATTTAAAAGCCCGAATTACAAAATTCCGAAGTTCAAACCTGTACGAAATATCAAACTACGAGATACCGAAGATCACATTAGTTTATATTTTATGTTTAGAGCGCGCATATTAATCTAAATGTATAGGAGCCGAGCACGACAATTTGACTTCTCGTCGCCTGACGGTAAGATAAAGGCAAAGTGTTAAGAAAGGGCCACCATTACAAACACGTACTTAGTTAACAATGGTGGCACTCGGCTTGACGACCTTACTAGATGCCGATCCGATTGTCGTTTAGTGGTAGTGGCGTGCTCTGAAGAGTGGAATGGTGTAAGAAAAGAAAATAGCTTTTTTTTTTATACAGGACACGTCAATTTGACTTCACCTCGCCTGATGTTAAGCTAAAGGCAAAGTCTTGGAAAGAGGGTCACCATCGTAAACATTTACAATGTTAACAGTGGTGGCACTCAGCTTGACGGCCTCATTAGATGCCTTTTCACGCCCCGCTTAAAGGACCCGGGACTGTAGGAAGAAGGAAACACGTAAGCTGGCAGGGAATTCCAGGTCTTAGTGGTGCGGCAGAGGAATGAATCACTGAAACGCTTGGTTCTAGCAGGTATACTCTGCACCGTAAATGGATGGCATCTTAGCCCTGCACGTGTCGTCCTGTGAAGGAAAGGGGAGGGTGGGACTAATTGGAAGAGCTCGTCAGAACATGGTAGAGACGGTAGAAAACTGCCAAACACGCAACATCTCTACGCATCTGCAAAGGCTCGAGGGTGTTCGTGACCTCAGGATTCCCAATAATGCGGACCGCACGTCGCTGCAACCTGTCGAGAGCATCTAATAAGTACTTTGCGGAGCCGTCCCAGAGATGTGAGCAGTATTCCACGCAGGAACGAATTTGGGTCTTGTATAGAAGACACCGCTGCTCCGGCGTGAAAAAATGTCTCACTCTGTTCAGGACTCCGAGTTTACGCGAGGCTGATTTGATGATACTCTCGATATAGTTTTTGTTATTCAGTTTGCAGCGAACATCCATACCGAGGATAGTGAGGTGATCCTGCAGTGGCAGTGGTGTGCTCTGAAGAGTGGGAAGGGAAAGGAAAGGAGATACCTTTGCTGTAAACGCACATGCCTGGGTCATCTTGGCATTGAACTCGACCAGGTTCCTAGCGCCCCATTGAGAAATGTGGTCCAGGATCCGGTCCAGCTCAGTGACAAGAAGCTGCCTTTTTTCCGCGATATCAGACTGCTTGGCCGCAGGATGTGCGTAATAACTCCCGTGTAAGGTGCTGTCGTCTGCATAGCAGTGAATGTTTCCGTTACAGAGCATGTCATTGATATGCAGAAGAAAGAGAGTGGGAGATAAGACGGAACCCTGCGGCACGCCAGCATTTACCTTTGCTGTGCCTGCGTCTTCTTAGCATTGAACTCCACCAAGTTCTCAGAGCGCCATTGCAAAATGTGATCCACGATCCGGACAATCTCAGTGATAAGAAGCTACCCTTTTTCATCGATATCAGACTGTGTAGCCGCAGGATTTCCGTGATAACTCTCGTGTAAGGTGCTATCATCTGCATAGCAATGAAAGCTGAAGAAAGAGAGTGATGGGGAGAGAGGACACGAATACGGCGATCCTGCAGGCACCTAGCAACCCAATTGCACAGTTTCAGGGTCCGTCTTGCAGCTCTTCTTCTACATTTCCTTCCCGGCTGGAGCCAGGTGGGGAGGTTATGTCGGACTTGAACCGACTAAAACCGCACGCCGACGAGGGTCGTGGTGCTAGGCCGGAGGTGAGGTTGTCTTTGGCATATCCCTCGCACCCCGGCTAACCATCAGGGCCATCCCTTGCGGTCTGGCCCTCTTCGGGAGGAGGAAAACCAGGACTCGCCCTAGAGTGGGGAGGCGCGATTCTTAGCACGTCGCCGCCGTGGCCTGCTTCTGCTGGGGTGACAGGCGGCTCTATCCGTCAGAGTTGCCTGCGCACGCGGGTGGTGTGATCTGTGAGTCTCTCTCTCTCACGCCGCCACTCCCGTTCCGCCGTCTCCTTCACGACCATTAGAAAGAAAGGAGGACGCAGAAGGAGACGCTGGCCACCCACGCGTCCGCACAGCGGACCATCGCCGTGAGCGAGGTGGCGAGGATGAGAACTCTCACTCCCAGGGCCGCCACGAGCTCCCACCTTGCCGGCCACTCGGTGAGCGTGTGCAGTCCCGTGACGTCGCTCGCGTCGCAATGATGGCACTCGGACGTTCGCTCCTTATCGATCAGACGCAGATTGACGTGATCGTACCAACGAAGGCGGCCCTCTTGCGTATCTGCGACATTGCGATACATAAGGCTTCTAATCCAGTGCACCAGGTCTACTGGTGGTCGCACTAACTGATACCCGCGACTCCTGCGACTCTAGTGATGCTGCTAAATATGAATCAGTATCTTTAATATAACATAAGCCAACGAAACTTTTTTTATTACTAATATGTACGGAAACAGCTACTTTACAATATACATATGTATATACCTACTTACCTATACAATCATATAAAATAGACCATGAAGTTAGTATCTAATTATAATTTCATTACAACAGAACCTAAAAATATTGTTTCTACAAAAAATATTTTAACTAGGTATATCCCCAACTTTACAATTCAAACCTTAAAGCAAGTATGTCAAAATCTGATACATTATGCTATAAATGTACCAACGAAAGTGTGAAATGGCTAAAATCGGAACTATGGTTGTCACTGTAAAATGCATACTATTTTATTGCCGTCCAAATGATTATGAAGACGGTGGCGCCATTTTTCATTTCATATATTTCTTGGTAGGCCTATTTGTGTATGCATGAACTGTCATCACGCGCCAAAGAGACGTGCTCCTGCTTCGAAGGCCCGTGGGCGACTGACGGGCGATGAGAATAAATATGGCAGAAAAAAGACACTATTTTACGCGTTTTTCAGTAACTTTGAATTGATTTTTTAGATTGATTACTAAATGTATCATCAAATAAGTTTTGTCTTCCCTATCAAGAAGTCTTTGACTTTCAAATGTATACCGGTTCATTGCTAAAATCACTCATTTTCAATATGAATTTACTCAAAAACTGGAGCCTATTTCACTTAGCCTGTATGGAGAATTTACGTAAAACATATCTAGATTTTAGGGCTTTAAAAGAGGAAGTCCTTGTTTGTAAAGGTACAAAAAACGTACACGCTATATTTTATTGGTTTCTTCAGTGTTCAAAAAGTGTTTCTTTTTATCAATTTGTGTTGATTTATTGGGTTAAACCTGAAAAATACGAAGGCATGTTTTTGCATTTTTTCTCAATTTTGTGCGTTTGTTGACGTTTATTATATAACAACTATTAGGTTTTAAGAGTTTAATATAAGCATACCATAATTTTTGGTCTTTGATTGTAATATATACAAAGTATCATTGATATCAATCATATCTAAATAGGTTAAATATGAAAAATTGTAACACTCTTTTCGGTGATTTTCACGATCTGGCCCTGTCCTTTATCTATAATCAAAATATAAAATCTTCTTTAATAATCTACATAAGGATCAAACAATAAATCTTCTTGCAAACCAACTAGTATTCATAGAATAAAATAATTTCTTGAAAAAGAAATCAAACTTAATTTATACTTTTCAACACTAGATACTTTACTGAGTACCCATCACCATCATCATCAGCCCGCGGCAGCCCATTGCTGGACATAGGCCTCTCCCATGACACGCCACTTAGCCCGGTCTTCGGCTGTCCTCCTCCATCTAGTCGCAGGGCGCCCCACACTACGTTTGCCGGTTTTCGGTCTCCACTCAAGGACTCGTTTACCCCAACGGTTATCGGTCCTACGGCAGATATGGCCAGCCCACTGCCACTTCAGCTTGCTAATTCGTTGAGCTATGTCGATAACTTTAGTTCTCTGCCGAATTACTTCGTTCCGGATTCGATCCCTCAGAGATATACCGAGCATAGCTCTTTCCAAAGCGCACTGAGCGACCTTGAATTGGTGGACCAACCGTATCGTAAGTGTCCACGTCTCGGCTCCGTATGTCATTAGGTAGAACGCACTGGTTATAGACTTTTGTCTTAAGACATTGTGGGATGGGCGATGAGAATACCTGACGAAACTTTCCAAATGCAGCCCAACCCAACTGTATTCTTCTTTTAGCCTCACCCTCAAAGTTGTTTCTCCCTAGTTGGAGCATCTGCCCTAGGTATACATACTCCGAAATAATCTCGAGGGGAGTTGCGTTCACAGCAACCGGCTGCAGGTCAACGTGCTCGCTGAACATGACCTTGGTTTTATCCAGGTTCATCCGGAGGCCCTGAGTACCCAGGTTCATTTCAAGTTATATTTTAGAAATCTTCTCAACTCATATTTTAAGGTTGTATTGAATTATTAGCAATGATTTTTATTATTTAAGTGATCAGTTGGGCGTGTTAAATGTAGTAAATTGTGTATATTATATTGTCACATTGATGGGTTTGTATATACATTTATTATGATGACTTTAATATGAAGGAGCCACCTGACCCAGGGACTGGCCTTAGGACTGAACCTAAAAATGTGCTCCTATACGCACGGTACATGTTTCTGGCGTGTCTTTTGAGGATAACACGGGGTGCTACTGCTATGGAAGAGCTCAAATTCACCAAGCATATATTATTACTAGCAAACAATCCACGGGTGCCAGGGCCTCATTTGTCTCGTATGTCATGCCTATATCTTGGGATTGGGACACGTATCTTGGACCTAAATTGCGTGACAAATAATGAGGCCCTGGTGCGCGCGGATTGTATTGTTATAATTTATGTTTTGTGAATTTGAACTCGTCTACCGCAGTGTAGCACCCCGTGCTATCCTGAAAAGACACCCAAGAAACGTGTAATGCGCGTTGAGAGCACATATGTTCAAGATATATATGTCCCGAGCAATACCATGCCATTGCAAGTGTCCGGATTACGGCGCGCTAAGAAGCGCGCCTCCTCATTCCGGGGGCGAGTCGGGGACACCGTTGTCCCCCCTCCCGAGGAGGGCTAGACCGTAAGGGATGGCCCTGGGTCAGCCGGGGTGCGAGGGGTATGTCGATGACAACCTCATCTCCGGCCTAGCACCACGACCCACAGTCGGCGTGCGGTTTTAGTCGGTTCGAGTCCAACATAACCTCCCCTTCCGGCTCCGACAGGGGGGTATCCGAGGGGATTTCCGCACGTAAAAAAAATGTCCGGATTTTTCTCGAAATGTCCGGCTTTTTGTCAGGACTTTTCAAATTCCTAAATGGTAACCCTACCCATGACCGAATATATCTAATGATTAATGAAATGTGGTTCTAAACCTCTGCCTAACCCTCTGGTGTAAAGGCGTGATTATATGTATGTATATAAATAAAACTACTAAGAAATGTAAAACTATATAATATTCATAAGCAAAATTACAACGCTCCTTTCATTCCACCTAATTAAGAGTATTATGGTATTTAATACTCATGCCACACGATTGCGACAAACCTGGATTCAATTAAAAGTAGGGTCTCGATTCCCCCTGACTAATACTTTAGGTACTTACAAGATTTTCACAAAATCACCGAATTGCTTGAAGCTTTTTGGAATGATAAATCTTACTTACTATCTTATTCTTACAAAAAAAACATATAAACATTAAAAAAATCCCGTGGGTATTTTAAGTCTTAAAAGTTCAACGACGCTGTAAGACTGGCCAACAAAAGATGGCGCCAAATTTAAAAAATCAACACGTTGCAACACTGAATATACACGATACTCGAACTATAGACGATATGAGTCGATACTAGAATCTTTTTCCTATTAGGCATGCATGGAAATTAGCCTATTATGGTACATGGCCAGAGTCTAGTCAGTGCTGCAACCTGTTGGTTTTTGCAAATTTGGCGCCAAATTTTTCTGTCATCTTTCGTTGGCCCGAGTCTAGTAAGCGATCGACTGAAGAGGTGGTGTAAAGGTAGTATAAAATGAAAAAGCATCAAAAATGGATTTTGGAGAACTTTCCCAGATAAATAATCGTATACAAAGTATGAAGATTTTTCGTACAATATAATCAACAATAATAATAAATGAACAAAAATTTTGAACTGCCTCGCTGGGAAAGTATTCCATCCTGCATTTTTTTATAGTGCTGATGTAGAAGGTCCTGCAACTGGCTCCAGCTTCACTGAGCGTCTTGCTTCAAATTTTGCTTCAAATTCAGCCAAACACTTGTCAAGATACTTTGGTGTATCTGACGTCACAGGTGGCAAATAATCTATAATCGCACACGATCCAGCCACGTCATTGATAATGAACGGACTATCTTCTTGCCGCCATATGGTTCTAGGTTGCTCACCTTGACTATATTCTTCTAAGGTCACGATCTCCGCCTGAGTGGGATCTGAACTTTCAAATGCAAGCAGTTTGTTCCCTGTAAAAAAGAATACATCACAAGAAATTAATCAGGTGTGGCTCAATAGCTCAGTAGCAGAGCATTCCCCCTGTAAGGGAAAGGTCGTGAGTTCAAGTCTCACTTGGGCGTTTCATTTTTTCCGATGTTTTTCGAAAGAATACATCGTTCTAAGTCTGTTCCGTTCCCGCAACCCATGGGAACAAGAAAAGGTAATAGTAAAGTAGTCTTTAGAGTGAGACAGCTAGAGGGAGCTAGATGGGGACACTTAGGTCCGCACAACCCGAATGGGGCCATCTCGAAAGAGATGGTCCTGGGTCTGCCGGGGTGCGAGAGATATGCTTTTGGCAATCTCACCTCCGGCAACCAAGGACCCAAGACGGCGTGCGTTTTGGCCGGTTCGAGTCCGACATAACCGCCTCCACCGGCTTCGTGCGTTAGTACTAGCTTTTACCCGCGGCTCCGCCCGCGTGGATGTCGGTTGTCGCGACCAAACCTAGCCTATATCTTCACATGGGTAGAATAAAAGGCGACTAAGGAATAGTTCAATATCTGACAGTAGGTAATAATACGACTGACTTCAGCGCGCTGACTTAGATAGATAGATAATTCAAGAATCAAGCTAACCTAACCTGGAAGCCTGTACCTACTCCAACTGATAGATGAAGGGCTGGGTGGTCAGAAACAGTCGCTCCCATAAAATCAGCACAAACCAAATTCAAATGAAAAGAAGTAGCAAGCAGTCTCTGTGTGTCCTGAGGTGCAAGTCTTGGGTGCATCCATAAATCACGCTAAGATGATGACGATCAATCTTCGGGGCACAAGCCAATCTCACTTGCTGATTGACAGACGGACAGTCACTCTCGTACTAGCCAAAATTAACCAAGTCTAAAATTAGGGGCAGGAGATCGCATCCTGGGCTACATAATGCAAATTTTAGATGCAACTAGACACTCGGATGAAAAAATAAAGGGATAACTCACAATAAGTACACATAGTTGATGGAGCAAACGCGAAATTTAGGACACGCTCCAACGTTTCATCCACATTTGGTCTGAATCTATACAGCTCCTTGAAGTAGCTCTGTACGCAGTAAATGTAACCTTCGTATGAGACCATCCAACTCAGTCTTATTTTAGTTGCAACAGCAATAACCCATTTATCATTTCCTTTGTCCGTATCATCATAACGATATATATTTTTATGACCCGTTGCATACACATTATCCTCGTGCACGCAAAGTGCTGGGCTTTGGATTGCATTTGGGATGTTTGCAATTTTTCTATGAGATCTTTCATTGAGGTCGTATACAATTGCAGAGTCTAATACTACCCTGGAATATAAAAATTTGGCTGGTGAGTACAATGAAAAAGGTAGCAGATATACAAACGAAATTTATGATAATGGAAACCAGTAGGTCTACCATGAAACATCAGCATTAATATACAAATTTGTACAGTGGTTTGGCAGGAAAGCGTACAGACAGACAGATGGAGTTACTTTCGCATTAATAATATTAGTATGGATATTACTCTACTTCTTAGTATATACCTACATTACATGGCAAAGTAGGTAGGTCTACTTTCCGAAGTTTTGGATATTTGATGGCAGCCCTCAGGCAATTCAACTATTTTACTGGGATTTCCAACATCTTTCTTTGTCTTTGATACTTTGTTTGAAGTATGAGCGTTTTTTTTTTCAAAAAAAAGTCTACCCTTCACTTTTGCACTGTCCCCTGGGTTTGAGTTATAATAATTAAAAAAAAGATATGTCTGGGTATTATTAACTTAATATTTTAAAAATATAAACATACTCTAAAGTATTTATAGGTATTCATTATAATTAAAATAAATTAAATAATAAAAATAAAAATATTAGTAATATTTAAATTATGATGATTTTTAAACACCGAGACGTCAGTTTTCGGCCGGGGACAGGCCAATTTATTATTGAATGTTAAGCTATTCTGATTGTTTTTCTACTGGGTTAGTATGAGTTTTAGGTACCATGTGAAAGAACTGTGAGTCACCTACTAGCATCCTTAGTTTCTAATTTGAGTCCTAAGCCCTTTAAATGCAGTTTTGTTTTTCAAATGAAAACGTAAAAAGTGGTATAGTCCGGACACGTCAGTTTTGTCACGGCTAAAACAGGTATTAAATGAAGATTTTTTCAACTCTCAAAATGGCACATAAACGTTTATATTGTCTGGTAGTCAATTAAAAAGAGCCATGTGAAATAATTTTCAAGAAAATACTTGTCATTTTGTATGAAGTGCCACAGCGGTCAACATTTCTTCCATCCATTTTAAGACAGATTTCTAAAGTAGTTAAGATTAGTTTACATGATTTATTTAATCTCAGAAGATTAAGACTTCACTACATAACGTTTTTTGTATTAGTTATACATGATTAAATTAAACCAAAAATAATAAAATGTGGCGAGAACGTCACGTCGGTTTTGCGACATTTTGTTCCTCCGTGACAAAACGGACAACAGTCACAAAGCACTACATTGGTACACTTTGTTTGGAAAACGCTCGTATGATCTCATTAAATGAGAATGTATGAAAGGCTTTGAGATCTTGACAGGAGATGTATGTTAGGAACTTCACATCAATTTATTAATTTCAATATTGAATACATTAAAAAATTTATGTTAAGTCCTATATTACAAAGCAAAACTGACCTATACGCACCTACACCTCCAATGATATATAAAGAATCTCCCTTAACAGCCACAGCCCCATGTCTTCGAGCCGGTAACTGCACTCCATGTTCTGTCCACTCCTTCCTCAATGTATCATAAACTTTAACGGACCTCCAAAAATTGCCCGTGCCTTTCCCATGTTCCCCACAAACAACCACGATTTTTGTGGCTCCCCATTGCGCAAATTTCCAACCCCAGAGGTTTTTTTCAGTAACTTCTAACCATGGATCTATCTCGTTTTTGTTTTGAAATGTATACAAGAAATTGAGCATGCACGAATGCACCTTATCAGGCTTTTGGTCTCTAGGCCACACTGCTGCACACGGTTTGAATTTCAATTCACGTTTTATGCTATGAGTCATTAAATTAAGCGCTTGAGTATGAACAATTTCAGTAAATTCTTGACATAACGCGTATTTGTCCTCAATCAATTTAAAGAGTGATAAATGTGATATATGATATTTTATTGGCATTGCGTTTAAAAGTTCTATAACCTCCTTCAGTAGGCAGCTTGGATAGTTTATAACGAGCATCCTTAATTCATTCAAGTGTTTAATTTTGAATCTTTCCATGTCTAAACAACCCAGAACAAGGAGAATAGCATCTGGACTGTTACCATTTTGCTTGACCCAGTTTAAGCCAAACTTGAAGACATCCAGCTCATAAATCGCATTTAAATGTGAATGGGAGAGGTACCAAACCAATTTATGGATAGAATGTATAAATTCTGGTTTCATACGCTCGAAATCGTACAGCCCAAAAGCGGCCGATTTCTGCTCTAACTTTTTATATGAGGCAGTTTCTGCTATAGACATTATCTCCAGACAATTGGACATTGTTAAGCGCGTCTCTAAAGTGTGTTCTATTAGTTTGATGAGTTCTGTAACCTGTAGAAAATTTGCAGAGATTGCGAGTTCTCCGATAGTTGGTAAGGGCATCTCAGTTAAATCTGTTGTTCCTATTGTCATGTAACTAATGATGATAGCCATAGAATTGGCATCCACTACCTGCAAGAATGATAAAAAATAGAGTAAAATAGATTAACAATAATAATACTAGAATATAATAGTTATTTAAGTAATACTTTTATTGTTGTGCCATTTCTTAGAAAATCAAAATATGCTATGTTTAAACTAATCAGAAACAGGCAGTGAGCATTGCTTGCTCGCAGAAGGAGACGCCGAGCAAGAGAACTATTACTCTTAAGTCGCCATTATCACCCTTCTCGGTGTCTCATATGTATTTGCTAGCAGTGTAAGGTAGAGGCTCATGGGTGAAATGGCTCTACGCAAGAGGCAGATCACCCGTCTGGCCGTGGCGTCCCCTGCTGGCAGTAAGTGAGGTAGAGGCTCTGTAGCAGCTACTGTGATACCGGAACCTACTTTTTACTTCTGGCCTGACAAAATAAATTTGTCACAGGCCATATACCTAAACTGGCGAAATGTGGGTGCTAGCACCTCTGCCTACCCCTTTGGGGAATACAGGCGTGAGTTTATGTTATGTATTACCTACCCACTTACATAAAACATATTTTTTTAGGTATAGCATACATTGTAGCTGTTGTCTAGTTTTGGGTAGACCATTGTCCAATCTAATTTACTAGCACTATGAATACAGCTGCAAAATATTCTTCATTAAAAAATTGAAGTAAGGGTGTAGTGATTGAGAAAGTTTTTGCTTTGAAATTTTCGGGGTAGTTATGTATTTTCTTAATATCTCTGAAAGTAAGTTCCTAATCATGAATATGCAGACCAGTTCTAGAATTATTAATTTTTCTATTTTATTTAAAGCAAGTTAATATACTTGCCAATGGAACTAAAATATATAGAATAATAATACTTTTTTATTAGTATACTAGCTGTCCCGGCGAACTTCGTACCGCCAATTTTTTCCTACCCTCGTGGCGTCATATCCCGTTCCCGCTGCACCATTTAAGGGGATGAAAAATAGATGTTGGCCGATTCTCAGACCTACTCAATATGCTCACAAAATTTCATCAAAATCGGTCAAGCCGTTTCGGAGGAGTATGGCAACGAAAACTGTGACACGAGAATTTTATATATTAGAAGAAGTTCTAGAAAAATATTTATTTTTGGTCTACCGACATTATGCGAGTTTTCGATGGTAAAAAATAATCATATGATTGTGTACTTACGTCTAACCGTATTTCATTTTTCCCTTCTTCACTAAAATTTCCACTGAACATAGCGCGAAAATAATCACTATGTTCACACAGAATGTCTTTATTTACATGGAACATTCGATCCTCAACGGTTAACGAAATTACTTCAGGTTTTGGATGAGCCATCTTTATAAGATTCACAACTGCTTAACTATAAAGATATTATTTTGTAGAATATAGATCGCAGGTTTTTTTTAACTGGAAAATAAATTTCAAAATAAAATAGCAACAGGTTATACCGGTTATTATAAATTTAAGAATCGTTTTAGATAACGCACTTTATCTTAACTTCCCAGTGCAGTGACTGATCAGTCAGACAGATGGTTAATTTTAATTAAATTTATGATTGATCTGATAACACTGTCCAACATCTGTCCAATGATCAAATAGTTAGGTATGTACTATTACATTACATATTCGATTTCAAGTAAGAATCGACTTTGTTTATGAAGAAGTTTCAAAAAATGATTATACCCGAATGTTTACACATTGAAATAAGAGCATTTTAGAGAATTCTATGGCGATTCCGCGATTATATTATATTGTATGTTATCATGTTATTTTACATTGATCCTTAAAATTTCAGTTGCTTACAGGTTACAGGTGATATAGTTCTTTAAAATAGTTATTTAGAACAATAAGTAATAAAAACTATTAATCAATACACAGCTCAACTATCACGTTTTGATGTTATCTTAACCATTGAAAGTTGTTAAAATAATTTTAATTATAAAAAGAAGACTCGATTCGATTATTTGCAAGGATTGCACTCATTCCCAACACTAAATACTTAGATTGACGTTAATAGTGTAGAAACGAATTTAATCTTATGTATTCGATGTAAATTATCGAATAACATATTATAATCGTTCACACTTATATACCTACATTGACGTCAAGTTTAATAGTATCGTTTGTTTAATCGAGGATTACTTTATAGCTCGTGCGCATTAACATGGCACCTGCCTCGAAAACACCCTCCTCCCGCTTCCCAACGCGCGACCCCGCTCTCGCCGTGCGAGGCTAGTAGCGTCAGCACACACGCCTCGCGCTCCCCCGCGCAAAGCCCCGCGCCAGGTGCCATGTTAACTCGCACGAGTTGTACCTATTTTCAATGAACAACCAACAAAATGTAAAGCTGTGTGGTATAGGAATTAATAAAATGGCATTATATTTCACATTAATAGTGTTGTATACCTTTGTATAATATATTTGTGGCGTAGGAATAGAAACCATTAGAAATAGTTTTATATTAATGCGTAATATTCGCGATTTTCAACAAAATCAAAAAACTTAATCGTCTATCCGATTGAAACTTCTTCAACAAAGTCGATTGTCATTTAATAGGGCTGGACATAACTACCAACAAATAAACTTCAAAAGGTAAGCGCCTTCGCTGCGATAAGCGGGTGCGGGTCGCGGGCGTCCGCGTCGCGTGCTTGTTTCATGTTATTTCAAGAGCAGCGCGGCGCGGGCAGCGGGGCACGCGTAGTGTGTACGCGATAGATGGGAATCTGTCACGGACGCCCGCGACGGAGCAGGCGGGCGCACGGCGCGGACACACGCGTGCACGGCGCGTACACCCGCGACCCGCACCCGTGGCCCGCACCCGCTTATCGCAGCGAAGGCGCTAACTTATTCGTTGGAAAGGGTTTATAAACTTAGAGAAAGAATAAGAAGATTATTACCTAAAGTCAATTATTTTTATATCGATAAGTATATAGTTATCGACAGTTTACTGGATTCTCTACAAGTCTACAATACCGCAATCTTCCTTTCTATCTATTTATTTATGAAATTCAAGATTTTTTCCCTAGGTATGCCCGTCGTCGCCCGTCTCAATTTTTTTACTTTTACTATGCTTTTACTCCATTTTTACTCTGACTCTAAGTGAAAAGTGGAGGGAAACTTTGACATTTTTGACAATTATTTCATTATCTTGACAAAACAAACAAAAATATTTCGTTGATCGAAGTTCGATTATACATTTACATTACATTTATAATATTTGTTTGTTATTTTGTTATTTTAATAGTCATACACCACGAGAATCCGAAAATATCCAAATAAATTCATTTAATTTGATGACTGTATAATTTCTTAACCTTGTATGTCGTTTTGTCTTCGAACAAACGTGAACCTCGAATGTTTCGGTGATTTTTCGTACGAAAGTGAAGTGAACATCTCTGGTTTTCTGGTGAATTAAAAGACAATGACAGCTACGGCATCAGCTGTAACTGCTACTGCTGACGAGGACTTAGACGAGTGTGGACCACAACTTATCAACAAATTAGAAGTAAGTGAGTTTGGAACGTGTTCTGACATGTTTTGATTCAACCTGTCCTTGTCTAGGGAAGACAAAGTTGGCTGCTGGCCTATTGCTTGCTGGACTTTGCTGGCGATAATGGTGCTTTTCTGCTGAACTTACAGTAGGCCATTTTTAAAGCTTTGTTAAAGAAATTGCATTAGGTTCTTGTCAATTATATAAATTGTGATTTTTATAGATTAGTCCAATCTTGAGCTTAAAATTTATTTAAGTCATCATCATCATCCACATAATATTTTTTTTTTTTTTAACATTCTACACAACGCTATCTAGATCCATGGTAAGCTTTTATAGCTTGTGTTATGGAATCTAGAATGCGGATAAACATACTTATATACTTTTTTTTTTTGTAAATACATATTATACATAGAAACACCCAGACCAATGCAAATAGTCATATTTATGCATACAAATATTTGCACTGAGCGGGAATCGAACCCGCGCCTCCTGCGTGGCAGTCGCGTAAAAACGTTAGTCCTGATTGCATCTGAGGCCATGGTGCCCTCGGAGCTCAGGGTCCGGCTTCCGGCTCTTCCTCCTCCACCTCGCACGATCTTGGGCGTCCAAGGTAGTGAGACCGTTTTCACGCATGTCACCCTCCACGACGTCAAGCCAGCACTTCTCGCGCGATCCCTTACATTGCCTATAATTTTTGATTTGGCTAAGTTTTGGCCTTTCCGGGGGTGACTGCCGTCTGACCCCCCAACCCTGAAAGGAAAGCAGCGCCAGAGCCTCGTCCGTTTTTCAGTAGATGCACCGACTTGCAGGTGAGGTTGGCTTGGGTCCCGTAGATCTTGGTGGGACCCCAAAGCACCCCATTTATTTAAGTACCTACTACCTAGCATTATAAAAGTATTTGGTGTTTTGGTGAATTGGTGGGCCTTTAATAACAACACCTCTGACAACATTTATAACATGTTTTAGTATGAACAAAATAAATTTTGTAAATATTTCATTTTCAATTTTGTTGAACCAACAGATTCATATCAGATCAGATCTGTAATTGATATCTAATACAATTTATTTGAATGATGACATCATGTATGCAAATCATCAACAATGAAGTCATTAAAAGTCATGTTGACCATGGGTGCCATTGCATTCTTCTTAAACCAATGTTAGGCATGAAAATTGGTGGTAATATATATACTTTTTTTTTCTAAACAATATTAGAACTGCAGTTACTAATATTCCCTCTAACCCCTCCAACTAAGCTAAATTGCTTGTGCTAGGAATGGGTTCACATCGGTAGTGTAATGGCCAGGATCGAACCCGGGACCTCTTGATCGTAAGGCAGACTCCTTAACCACTAAGCTACCGACGCTTTTCACCATTCTATTGTATTTATTTTATTTTGAAGCTAGGGAATAAACCATACATACAATAAAACATACTGGCAATATTATTGTATGCATACAAAATCTACACGATCCTTTATTTTTTCTTTCTATATTTCTTTCACTAGTGTTTACTTCTTCTAAGTTAATAAAACATTGTTTTTTTTTAATCCACAGGGCAATGGAATCACTTCAGGAGATATCAAAAAATTGGAAGAGGCAGGCTATCACACGGTGGAGTCAGTTGCATATGCTCCGAAAAAATGGTTGATCACTATAAAAGGCATATCGGAAGCCAAGGCAGATAAAATATTAGCCGAGGCTTCTAAATTGGTGCCTATGGGATTCACTACAGCTACTGAATTCCACCAAAAAAGGTTTGACTGTTTATTTTCTTTATAATCCTAATTCTGATCATTTATAGTACATGCATCTTAATTTATTACATTACTCTTTTTTACATGTCTTACATGGAATTTCTCACAGTTATTTTTGCATTATAAAGGTAAGATTGGCCATTGTGAACTTATTATTATTTCAAAACACCAGAAGCCAGATCAACACTCCATCTGCAATGTCTGCGAACCATTTCATCCATTTTTCAACTCATATCCTTCAGGAGATTTCCTAGTTAGTACAGCTTTAATGGCGTCATTAAAATCTTTTTATTCCCTTCCAGAAGCTTAAATCAATGAGCATGCCATAAAAACCTAATATTATAAAGGCGAAAGTTTGTGAGTGTGTATGTTTGTTACTTCTTTACGCCTAAACCGCCGGAGCGATTTTAATTAAATTAGGTAGGTAGCTGACACCCTGAATTAACACATATGGTTGCGATAACCGACATCCACGCGGGCGGATCCGCGGGCTAAAACTAGTATCATAGTATGTACATTATATTGAAATGTATAAATATGGCTTAAGTTCAAAGACAACAAATGCTTTAGCCTTAAATTACTGTTTGTTTCTAGATCTGAGATAATCCAACTGACCACAGGATCAAAAGAGCTGGACCGGTTGTTGGGAGGTGGAGTGGAAACAGGATCGATTACCGAAATATTTGGAGAGTTTAGAACGGGAAAGACTCAGATATGCCACACTCTGGCTGTTACGTGTCAGGTAACACTATTTACTTTAATCTTGTTGCTTTATTTTTTTCATCTCTAGACTACATTCAGTTCTAGACTATATGCAAGTTTGAGGTGAGTCTTATATCTAGCCTAATATTATTAAGACTAGACAGACTGGATGCGCTAAGTCGCTATTTCGATTCCCGCTCTGGGTTAAAAGTACATAGTAACATACACTTGGGACAACAAAATATGTTTGTCCCCCAAAGAGGGTCTGCTGGAATAATAGATGGCCTTGGGTAGGCTGAGGTGCGAGAGATATGTCTTTGCAACCTACAACCTACAGACTGCGTGCTTTTTTGACCACGGAATCCTCATGGCAAGAGAGAGAGAGAGATTTTGGACTTGACTGGTTAGCGCTATCCGTGGGATTTTTTTTTGGCATTTTCGGCATAGTTTCATGTCAAATACAAGAAAAACGGAGTTTACTAAACTTTTGTTAAACGCTGTACCGTCACACATAATAATAAAAAAGTATGCTTGTCTGCACTCTTGCACTCATAGAACAATGTCTCCTTGTCGTCATGTGTTTAAGAATATCCATTTATATTTCAGTTACCAATAGAGCAGTCTGGCGGGGAAGGTAAATGCATGTACATCGACACAGAAGGGACCTTCCGCCCAGAGCGATTGCTGGCGGTCGCCCAGCGATACGGCATGGACGGTGCAGCGGTATTAGACAACGTGGCATATGCGCGGGCATATAACACTGACCACCAGACACAGTTGTTGGTACAAGCATGTGCGATGATGGCCGAGTCTCGGTGAGTTGCTGTAGTTGATTCTTGTTTAAAATTAAATCACATGACACGACACGTTCACTCGTTCACGACACTGCGCAGTAGTCCAAGATGCCAGGGCCACCAGACGTCACGTGTTTTCCGACGAATGAAATGTCGACGATTAAGTAAGTAGTAAGTATCTAAGTACGCATTTCTACCTGCTTGGTTAGACGGCATAAAAACATTACTTACCACACGTTAATTCTAAGAGCCATGGTAAGCTTAACTAGTTTGTGTTATGGAATCTAGATTGCGGATAAACATACTTTTATTTACTTTTTTTTTGTAAATACGGGACATACATATTATACATAGAAATACCTAGACCAATGCAAATAGTCATATTTGTGCATACAAATATTTGGAGTGAGCGGGATCGAACCCGCGCCTCCTGCGTAGCAGTGGTATTCACTACCACTACGCCACAGAGGCTGTCATATTGCCTAGAATATACGAAAAAATCAGCTTAGAGAATTTACATGAGGTAAGTAATGTACCTTGATTACCCGATACCTGAAAATTGGCAGTCTAATCAAGCTAGCAGGGAGGCTTGCCTTTTTAGTACCTACATAATTACACTACTTAATCGTCCACATTTCTTTCGTCAGAAAATAGGTGACGTCTGACGGCCCTGGGATCTTATTCTACAGTGTCGTGAACGAGTGAGCATGTGCAGGTGGCGTTACCCATTGTCTTATATGAGCGATGAGACGCGACAAAACGTAGAACACAATTAAGAATAGCACTCAAGTCTGCATATTTGATTGAATTTTTTTATAGTATTTCTTATGCTAACTTTTAAATTCGAAATATATCGGAAAAAATTAAGCGCTCAAGTGGGACTTGAACCCACGACCTTTCCCTTACAGGGGGAATGAATGCTCTTCCAACTGAGCTATTGACCGTCGCCCTTAAAGACGGATATAAAGAGAAGGGAAATTTGAAGTGATTCAGGTGTGACTCAATAGCTCACCTGTAAGGGAAAGGTCGTGGGTTCAACTCCCACTTGAGCGCTTAATTTTTCCCGATGTATTTCGACGTCTTCATATATTCGCGTCGTTGATGCACTTGTCGCTCACGTACGTCAACGCCCATCAACTGAGTACTCTAAAAACCCGCTTTACACAGCTAGAGGTTGAGAAAATTCTAGTAGGGTTGTGTTTGTTAACTTTTAATATAAAACATCTTCACCTTTTGCCTGTTCCAAACATTTCAGGTATTCCTTAATAATAGTGGACAGTGCGACAGCTCTGTACAGAACTGACTACTCGGGACGAGGAGAATTGAACTCGAGACAACTTCATCTTGGAAGATTTATGAGGATGCTGCTGAGACTGGCTGATGAGGTATGCACCAGGAGAATGTTAAAAAATAATATTAACAACACTTACTCGTTGCCTTGACGTCGCAATCACGTTGAACTTGAATTTAAAAAAAAATATAGTACCTATACCTACACTTATAGCTCACAATCAAAAGCGACCCTATCCTCTTGATTTTATATTCTGTGTAAATAATTACAGATAATAAAATCGCCCACCAATAACTTAGTATGCATTATTTCTATAGTGATTTCTCAGTTGCGTCTAAAGTTTATATTTTGGAGCCATTTAGCATGTCATGCCATCTGACCATCAACCCCGAGCTTTACTAACTAGAGTGGTGGGCTTGAGTCTCAATAAAGCTCGACTTATTAG
Organism: Eilema sororculum; assembly: GCA_914829495.1. Classification (NCBI taxonomy): domain Eukaryota; kingdom Metazoa; phylum Arthropoda; class Insecta; order Lepidoptera; family Erebidae; genus Eilema; species Eilema sororculum. The sequence continues at coordinate 7,536,193 of OU618553.1, read as the reverse complement.
CGCCCTTGACACGGACATCCGTTCGCGAAGGAAATCCACATTCGCATGTGAAAGGCGCTTGGCGAGTCGTCGCATGTTCTTAGGGACGTCTAGGATTGCGCAGCAGAGTGCACGCAGCATAATCGCTTGATTTTGGGGAAAGGAGAAGGAAAGAACATACGCTTCGGCTTCTCTCGGAATTGTCAGGCGCGCGCAATCACGTCTTTTAAAAGCGTGGCTATCGCTTTAGCTTGGAAAGAGGGAACTTGATTTAAAAAAAATAAACGCTCAGGATTATACGTCCGAGCATTCTTGAACGCTCAAGAAAGCGGGATTGCGTGACCGCATAAAGGCAGCTACTGACCTATTGCTTCTTTGTCCCACAGTTCGGCGTAGCAGTAATAATAACCAACCAAGTAGTAGCCCAAGTGGATGCAGTGGGAGTCTTCAACGCTGACACTAAGAAGCCCATCGGTGGACACATCATAGCCCACGCGTCCACCACGCGACTGTACCTGAGGAAGGGACGGGGAGACAACAGGATATGCAAGATATACGACAGCCCTTGTCTGCCGGAGACTGAGGCTATGTTCGCGATCAGCACGGAAGGGATCACTGATGCTAAGGAATGAAGCTATTGTATTGACAGACTATTGTATTATAGTGCCGGCCTTACCCAGGTGGTTATTTTTCCTGTGGATTTACATATAAACATTATCCTAATAATACCAAGAGAATGAAACATAAGTCACCCAGATTGGTTGAGTCGTATCCCAGTTTTGAGCTTAGCAATTTTAGTGATTAATTTTTATTAATAAGATAAAGGTTACCGGCTACTTGATTCAAAGTCGCGAGAGAAATGAAGGCCTTATCGCGCGTATTGGTTTGATATAGATTGATTCATATAACTATGTTGGACCTAAGTTGCAAGATATAAATGGTCCTGGCGCGCGCGGATTGTTTTGTAATAAACTATACTTGGTGAGTTTGAGCTCATCCACCGCAGTAGCAACTATCTGCAAAATATATCCAAGAAACGTCCTTCTTTTTTTCGTGCGGAAATCCCCTCGGATACCCTTCCCCGCCGGAACCGGAAGGGGAGGTTATCGGACTCAAACCGATTAAAACCGCACGCCGACTGTGGGTCGTGATGCTATGCCGGAGGTGACCCGCACCCCGGCTGACCCAGGGCCATCCCCTACGGTCTTCCTCCTCGGGAGGGGGGACAACGGTGTCCCAGATTTTAGGCCCAAGATAAATGAATCAAGCTATATTTTAATCCATGATTAATGGATTTGCGCTCCTCCGCTGCTGTAGCATCCCATGCTATCATCAAAAGGCACTGTTATATATTGCTGTTTGTAAAATTTATTTTATGATTGATCAGATGAATGTAAAAAATACCGTACCATCAGCATCACTCATAACATAACTTGTAAAAAAAAAACATGAATTTAAATTAATTCCTTTTAGTGTATACAAAATGATTGTTATAAGTAATAGAAATAAGCGACTAAAGTAAAATGTGTTGAAAATATTTCAGTAAAAACCCAACAGTATCCACACGAAATCGATGTTTTATTTTCGTAGTCACTTATAATTTGAATGTGCAAAAGTTCCCCTGCCTATTCTCTAATAGAAGGCGTGTATAGGCCGCGGTACCCGCTTACCAGCAGTCAGCCGTGTTTGGTTGCTATCTTGTATAATACAATCTATACCCCTTGTATATCTATAGATAGACGAACTCTCTTAGATGAATCTGGAGATTGAAAATCTCCAGATTCATCTAAGAACTTTACCAATATGAATTTAACTTTACTATATTATAATTTTATTCTACTATGTACTTTAAGTGAATTTGAAGGCCAATTCTCGTTATATAAGTCTCATCTAATCCCAATTCCCCAAATGTCAAAAACGACGACGATTTATGAAAATAGAATATCGAAATAAAAAGTTTTTGACATTGGATCGAGACAGAATTTTGAAGATTTAAATTACGAAACTGGCCTTTGACCGTTGCCGCGTTATTACGGGGGCTAACGCCGGTAGGTACAGGTGCTCATTTATTTCCCCATCTTGACTATGAATACTCGCTTTGTAACGCCTTGCATTATTTTTATTAGAGGTATCGACATTTACAACACCTATTGTTTCGAGTTTCCGATATGTCGGCGTTGTTGCATGCACCATGAACATGGAGGAACTGGAGTATTGGCGGTAAACAGTGCAAAAGTTTTCAGGAGTAAATAAATATATCCATCTACCCTCTTTCGAGACCCAATATCTCTAGTGAGTGACCATGACAGTTTTTTAAGCGGGCCTACACACGACGCCAAAATAGCTCTAGATTTCATCCCCACTACCACTGTTCTAATATTAGGGTCGTAGGCCGTGGTTTAAATATCCTCTGTTCGGTTCCTGTCTGTCTGTATTGCCGGTACCTATTTTAAATTCTGTGAATACATTCTCTTTGTAAATAAACAATAATTTATGTAAAATGTGTGATAAATAAAATGTTTCAAAGCAGTATAATGCGTTTATTTTTTCAATGGCGTACAACAGTTTTTATCAATTGCAAATACCAACAGTAGTAGGTATAACATTTTCAAATATGATTAGGTATGTGGTTCGTTCGAAATATTGCTATAATAATCACTTATATGGGATCGAACAAATGTTGCTTTAAAAATAACAATGTTCGTAATAAATCAGAATGTTTCGTTTCATACAGACGACGTGATTGGTTCATATGTGAAAGTTTTAGGGTCAATTAGAAGACAAAGTAGGGGCAGTGCCGCCGCTCGAATATTCCCGCAACTATTTCTAATAACAAATTCTGGCCGCTGCTCTTAATTTGCCGTTCCCAATAACATACCAACAGTTAACAGATACATCTAGAAAGGTTTATTCCCATCTGCCACTCCTAGACTTGCCACCGGGGTGGTGTTTGGCACTAATTAGGTGTCGTTTACCACCCTGATGGTCAATGGCACATAATTAGTTTCATCCGCCCACTTCATAAATAAATAAAATATAAATATTCCACAACATTCTACACAACGCTATCTAGACCCATGGTAAGCTTTTATAGCTGGAATGCGGATGGAATGGAATGGAATCTAGAATGCGGATAAACATAGTTATATGGTCTATTCTCATATCCCATGTGTAATGTGAATTAAAATAAATTAGACTGTTTATACTGGAGATTGATGGCGCTTGGTGGAATCTGCTACACATATTGAATAACACACATGTACTTTTCCACTGATTTTATTTCTAGACCTAAAATCTAGGTCTAGAAATAAAATCAGTGGAAAAGTACAAGTGTGTTATTCAATAAAATATATTAACGAAATATTTGAAGCTATAGCGGAGTGGAGAAAATCCTTGTATGTGTGGTTATAAAACGACATCAAATTAGTGCCAACCACCACCCCGGTGGCAAGCCTAAGGGTGGCAGATGGGAATAAACCTTATAGAAACAGTCAAGTTTGTAGTAGATATATGTGACTGCTGTCCCGTATAATTACAAAACTCTATCTGTTTCATGGGACAGGCCCCTTCAATCGATAGGTAGTAGGATTACAGATCAATGGTAGAAATATCGGAACACTAAAATCAGATCAAGGACGTTTTCTATCTTTAGCCTCCCGAAACTGACAGTCGAATGTCGATATGTTTTTGGAAACGGCCGTTAGTGGAAATTGACCCTAAGGGCCGGCGCCCATTAGCGGCATCGGCGAGCCTCAGGATTTTTTTTTGCCAAGCGTAATAGATCTTATCACTTTCATTCAACATAAAATTGAAATTTTAATGACGATCGTCGACTATCATCGGAATCGATCGGCATTCTGCAGCGGTATGATTACCAATTAAAGTTCAATCTTATTTCTATAACGATAAGATCTATTGTTACATGACAAATACAAATCCTCATGCTTGCCGATGCCGGCACTGGGCGCCGCCGCCGGCCCTAAGAGTACTTTATATTTATTACATTAATCGTGATTTGATCTCATACTGATCTATAAGAAACAGTGAATTGTATATGATTCCTGAATAAATATAATTATATACATTTATATCACTCATGTGGGCACACAATTATTGCTTATATAGAAGTGTAAGGAATACATAATCTAATTGTATCCACAGGTAACAGTTCTTTATCATGTTTAATGTCTGAATCTTAATGAAAAGCCAAGTACACAGTGCCGATAAGGGTAGCGGTCAAAGCTAAGCCATGCGACTGTTATAGAAAGAAAAAGAAATTGTTTATTCATATATAAACCAGACATAGTACATTGAGTTGATAAAGATCCCACGACAGACAGACAGACACAACGACGGATTAGAGGAGGAGTCTTATTTTTAAAAAATTATACTTTCTCTGTTAAAGATTTAATGACTTCTTCAGGTCTGAAACTTGCAAATGCATTTTATGGTGCACTAGCTTTTGCCTATTGCATAGCCTATGTCCCTTCTTAAGGCCTAACCTACTCCTATACCAAATTTCATCAAAATCGGTTTAGTGTTTTAAGCGTGAAAGTGTAACATGACAGACAAACAGTTATTTTCGCATTTATAGTATTAGTATGGATTGCTAGGTGAATAATTCTTTAAGTATCAAACCCATTCTAACTATTATTTATAAAGGTGAAAATATTATGTTTGTTGCTTCACGGAAATTTAGATGTAGTTGATTCTTACCACAATATTTTTTTGTGTTAATTTGCATGTCGAAGGGATCTTGGGTCTGAACGGTGATATGTACTTAAAAGTAAACTTTTCCTGTGGTTTGTTTTCGGGCATACAGGGTGATTTGAATTTCATTGTATCACGTGTTCTGCTGCTAAAGTGGAAATACCCGACATATCAGTCATGCTTTATTTCGACTTTAGAATTGCTTATGTACTTTTCCAAGATAAGATACCTACATAATGAACACGGCAAAACATCATTCAGGGTACCTACATCGTCATAAACTGTGGTGCTACGATCATAGCAGGTACATTCAGTCCAAAAATTTGCTGTCAAAGAGATGTGGTCCGTCTGACTAGAAGCGAATGTGGATACTTTTTGTAATCTACTATCTAATAGTATATTTGACAATAATAGTCCTACTCTATTGCGCCGCCTCTTTCCGCCATCGTTCCACGCGACAGCAGTTTCACACTCACCATCTGGACGATTGGCGGTCCACAACTGTGCGTTTCTCGAGAAACTTTCAGCCTCGCACAACTAAACTGTGGAATGAACTGTCACCAGCGGTATTTCCGAACCAATACGACCTTCAAACCTTCAAGAAAAGAGCGAAATCTCTTTTAAAAGGAAGGCAACGCACTTGTGACTCCTCTGGAGTTGCGGGTGTCCATGGGCGGCGGTGATCGCTTACCATCATCAGACGATCCGCCTGCTCATTTGCCTCCTGTTCCATAAAAAAATGCGTCATATTTTGGTGTTCAATATAAGTTGGCATAGGCATTTTCTCCCGGGTCCTTTGAGCGGGGCGTGAAAAGGCATCTGATGACGCCGTCAAGCTGAGTGCCACCAATGTTAACATGGTACATGTTTGTGATGGTGACCCTATTTTCGAGACTTTGCCATTAGCTTAACATCAGGCCAGGTGAAGTCAAATTGACGTGTCCTTTATAAAAAAAAATACTTGGTTCAAATGGATTTGACCTTGAGAGTACGGTTTTAGCAGCAGACCACGTGATTTTAAATCACCCTGCATATTACAAATGCATGCACTAAACTACCAAATCCTACGCACTTATAAAAATAATTGTATATTGTTAAAAATTACTCACTGATTTTAGTACACCATATTATATAATATATTTATAGCTACATACATATCTGAATCATAAGACTTGTTGTAACTACTCGCTAAAGATGACGAATTCTACAAAAAATGGAAGATATTATTCATAAAATAAAATGCATTAATCTGATAAACAACAATATTTTAAACATTTTGATTACTGAAATAAAATTTAAATATTGGTCATGCAACGTCTAAACTACTTAAGATTGTTTTAAAAATACCTAATGCACTAATAAGTCCAACTCATTTGATTGAGGTATGTTTTATGAAATAAGAACTGATCAGATGTTAGGCCCGTAGGTATTCTAGAAAGACACTCAGCTTGAATCACGATTTATCTAATGATAGATTGATAGATTTGACATATTGCCTATACAACTGCCTTCAGATAAATTGAGATTCAGGTTGAGTGTCATTATAGAATACGGGCCTTAGATTTGACTGATTGTTATGACCACGATTATCGTGATTATGACCAATTATCGTGATTCTGACCCCAATTATCGTGATTCTGACCACAATTATCGTGATTCTGACCCCAATTATCGTGATTCTGACCCCAATTATCGTGATTCTGACCGATAATTGGGGTCAGAATCACGATAATTGGGGTCGTGATTATGACCATAATTATCGTGATTATGACCAATTGTCGTGATTCTGACCACAACTATCGTGATTCTGAGCTTTCTTCTCGTAAAAAGTTTGGTACATGTACGATAATTTGTCAATGGTCCTGAATTTAAATAAGAATTCTGATCAGACATACTAGGAAGTGGGAAGACAATAAAACGAACCTCAACCAAATGAGTTTTAGGCGAAGCTGACTAGTCGACTTTACTATCAAATATGTTACATACCCGCGTTACATTTTATAACACAAGATAATCATTATTTAAAATTTTATCCAGTTCAATCGAATACCATTCTTATTTTTATGTAGCCATGTGTATTCCAAACGGATACCATTTTTGTTGGTAGAATATATGTAGCTACAAAAAAAACCTTCGCAACAGCCTAGCGGGGAAGTACCCCCTTGACTCGAACCCGCAGTCTTTTCCTTACAGGAGGAATGCCTTGTTTTCGATTTGTATAGTTAGCATACTTAATGCTGTAAAAATTCATTCAATTGTTTGGGCGGAGTTAACAAAAATCAATGTTTAAAAATGATTAACATCATTAATTGATTCCGATAGTTCGTAAGAAAATCGGTAGATGACTCCACCGTCGCCTTAAAGACGTATAAGATGGGAAATTTGAATCACATCGGGCATGTCTCGGTAGCCGAATTGGTCAAGGTATATTTGAACAGATTTTATTCAGGCATTCAAGTGAGTTATTGACGACAATAGTCTACAAAATTTCATGACTAGTGTAAAAAAAAACGAATCTAGGTACACAAATTCATGTCTTGAATATAACTATATTTTACTGAATTCTTTCATAATATAAACGTGACAATAATTCTAAATATATGATTATCTCGTTCTCTCACTGGTAACTCGCTCATAACTAGACAGCGCGCCACTTAATTAACAAGGTATTCCATGAAATTTAACTAAACTACAAAGTACATTCCCCATCACTACAACAATAAATAAAAATAAATTATTTAAAATCTATAAAATTATGAGGCACAATGAACACCATTTAGTCCTCTGCCTGCCGAAATTATTTATTAAATCCAACAACATTTTTATTAGACTTTCACTGGTGAAAACCCACTATTCATCGTGTGTTTGTCATATTAAAAGAGAACGTCTAAAGCGGGAACAATATTAGATTTCATCCGAATGATGGAAATATAATCATATAAGCACTCGACTCACTTTGCTGAAGAGACTCGATTATTCGGATCTTAGTTATATGGATTCGTGATTATCCGGACTTCAATGATACGGTTTCTCGATTATTCTGATTTTCGTTATACGGCTTTGCGATTTTCCGGATGTCATATAATTATATGGTTTCGCGATTATCCGGACCTTAATTACACGGATTCGCGATTATCTGGACCTTACATAAACGGATTCGCGATTATCCGGACCTCAGATATACGAATTCGCCATTATCCGGACAATAATTATACGGCTTCGCAATTATACCTATCTCAGTGATTTTTTATTCGTGATTATCCCGAGCCCAGTCATACGGTTATTTATTTTTTATTATTGTGCGATAAATCCCCACGGATACCACAGAGCCGGTGGAGGTGGTTAAGTCGGAATCGAACCGACTAAAACGCACGCCATCTTGGGTCCTTGGTTGCCGGAGGTGAGATTGCCAAAAGCATATCTCTCGCACCCCGACAGACCCAGGATCATCTCTTTCGAGATGGCCCCCTTCGGGTTGTGGGGACCAAAATGTCCCCATCTAGCCCCGGTTACGGGGAGGCGCACTTTGCGCCGCCGCCGCGGCCTGCTTCTGCTAGGGTGACAGGCGGCTCCACCGGTCACCCCCAGGCCAGCGCTCATGGAGGACGGAGGTCGTTCTGCGACCGGTTCGCCTTCGCTCTGCACGGGCTTCCCGGGCCCGGAGTCTGGTCCGGACCCGACCGGCCGCCTCCTTAGCGAGTATTACTTGCTCGCAGAAGGAGGCGGCCGCACCCCAAGCGTTTGCGCATCGTACCAGCGCTGTGAGCAATGTGACGAGTGTGAGGACTCCCACCCCCAGAGCCGCCACTAAGACCCGCCTCGCTAGGGCACTCGGTCAGCGTGTGCAGCTCTGTGTCCTCGCTCGCATCACAGTGATGGCACTCGGACGTTGGCTCCTTCCGGATCCGACACAGGTAACTCCCGAAACACCCGTGTCCGGTAATCAGTCATACGGTAACCAAAAATTAGCTTTAGGCGTTCTCTTATATAATTCTTTGAATACTTATAACAATCATAACCAGTGTACTATATAGGAAGAGCAGTTTTTAAATTAGTTTTTTTTTTGCTATGGTAGACAATGTAGAGGGTAAGCAGTGGGTTTTTTTCTCGATAATTTATCTTATATAAAGTTAATCTAAATCTCCTAACCAAACACAGAACTATGAATTTCGAATGTCATGTCATTTGATACGATATTAGCACAGAATGTAAAATCAAAAGGAAAATGAAGGCCCTTACACTAAAAATGATAATTAATCATGGAAGTTCAATTCATTTATTGTTTATTTATTCACTGTTTTGGGTGCCGTTATGGGTCATAATGTGAGTGATAATGGGCACTTTCGATTTCACATTTCGTGCGAATTACGATTAAATTATTATTATTACCGGTCACAATACAAAAAACTAAATAAATTAAAAATGTCAAATGCTCAATAGAATTCCAATAAATAATTTTTTTGTAAGTACGATAAAGTTTCTGTATCTAGGAAATAAGCTTTTCACTAACATAGCTATTCAAACTTACAGGATAAATTCAAAGCATTGATAACATATTCAATCACATTTCATGATTTTCAAAATATCGATAGAATATTCAATCACTTTTCAAGATTTTCAAAACATTGAATATACAATCACTTTTCGAGATATTGAAAATATCGATAGAATATTCAATCACTTTTCAGGATATACTAAACATCATAGAATATTCAATCATTTTCCAGGATATTTAAAACAATTTTACAGGAAGCACAGCTCAAATAAAAAGGAAATAATTAATACTCAAAACAATCTTCATATTGTTCTGAATATCCATTTACATTTTTTGTTATCCTAGAGTACTCATTCTAATCTATTATGCTGGGATGATTTTCACATTTTTCTCTATACCAAACTCGGATATTTAAAAAAAAATGATATAATACCCTTTGAAAAATTGTATATCATTAAAACTCAGATACCCTTTCAAGGCCCGCATCACCAAAATGACAAAAGTCTATACTTGTTTGACATTACTTTATAAATCACTTTTTCTGTCTCATTTTATGTTGATGACGTCGATAGTCAATCGGTTTACAGGTATATGGAATTAATTTATCATGTACCACCTATTTTCTATGGAGTCATATTATTATAAGGATTTATGAATTTGTGTACTTTTTCATTTCTTATGTTTTCCGGTTACATTAGGAAAAATTAATTGCTCAGGCGCTCTTACATTTTTTCTTAGAGTAACCAACTATTCTGTGATATCAGGCAGTTGAAAATTACTAATTACTATGAAGCATTATTTATAAATTTTCCAAGCAAACAATTATCCCAAGAATTTTCTGGAAACAGGCAGTCTTAACTTATAAGAATACATACTCTAGTATACATTTGTCAATAGTATACAATGTCAAGAAGTGAGGCAGGCCTTTGTAGTAAAAATTAAGTAGTAATATAAATAAATAGGTGTGAAATAAACACGTACTCATAGCTTGGGTTCTGCGAGTGGTGGAGATGGAGGTGTGGGGCTCGCGTGGGGTTGGAATGCCGCCGGCGGGGCTCCAGCCAGTTCTAGTCGCTCGTGTTCACTGGCCACTAGCGCTCGGAGTTCATCCTTTAAGGGTGTCACAGTTAATATTGCAGAAAAAATATATTTGATTGATGAATCTATATTAATGTATGCTTACATAGTTGAATTATATTAAACTTACCCCCCATCCGAGTCTGTCAGCGAGATCCTGAGCCCCATCATCACAGTCACCCAACCGAGCCACATCTCGGACCGAGTCATCATCAAGCAATAAGCCTCCACCCATCATTCCCCATAACCTCATCAGGGGTGACCTCACACCTGCCTTCTCACGGTTTATGAGGAGGCGTGGACACCAGTCAGGTACCCTAAAGGAAAAAACATGGTTTAGTTGTACTTTTGATTGACTTTAATGGTGCTATAGTATCTTGTGCGATTACTGGGTACTAGGTTACAACTGTCATATTTATATTTTGTGTTAGCTAATTTTAGTAGCACAATTTAGTCAAAAAATATTTGGTTGTGTGGAAATCCCCTGTCAGGGTATTAGGCTTGTTTAAAGTGCGGAAAACTCTACTGATACCACTTCTGTTTTTTTATTCGTGCGGAAATCTCCACGGATACCTCCCCCGCCGAAGCCGGGAGGGGAGGTTATGTCGGACTCAAACCGACTAAAACCTAAAACCGCACGCCGACTGAGGGTCGTGGTGCTAGGCCGGAGGTGAGGTTGTCATCGACATATCCCACACACCAAGATTCAGTGGGGAAGCTTATGTTGGAATGTACTGTTACTGTGTATATTTTTTTGGTATATTTCTAGAGTAATTAATGATACTTACATATCAATTAGAGAGGCAAAAGGCTGGACTTCAAGAGAAGATCCCATAATGATGAGCATGTCGCATTTCTGGAAATCTTCTTGCAGACATGTCTGGAACCTCTCTGGGAGACTCTCGCCGAAGAACACTATGTCAGGCTTGACAACTCCAGGGCATTCAGTACATATCGGGATTTGGTCCGCAAAAATTCGCTCTGAAAATTATATCAATATTATTGTGATTAACTACTACTAAAACAAATTTACGCGCATAGCTGCCAAATGACTGCAACAATTTTTTTTTTGTATATTATTGTCAGGGCAATATTTATAAGAAAATTGAAAGAACTTCAAACAGAATGTTGCATGAACAGAAAAGGATACTTAGGATAAGTGTGGTAGATATAGATATACTTTTTTGTACTGATATATTGTATCGACGACGGTTGAAACACAAAAGGGCGCAAGTGAAATCAAATGTTCAAAGGAAAAAGATCCCAAACGAGATTATAAAAGCCGGTTTTCTTATCAACTCTTCTTGTCGTTTACACCCTTTACCCTTTCAACGGCAGTATAAATACCTTTAACAAACTCTAGCGGGTACTGCTTACGGCAGTCGAGACAGTGTGAGGTATAGAATGTTCCGTGAGCTTCTACCAGCTTCTCCTCAGGAATGCCTGCACATCGCTCTAATGTGTCTATGTTTTGTGTGTAATGGCGAAGCAACAATCCTGGAACAAAAAAGATTATATAAACAATGCAATACTTTTTTCAGAAAGGCTGCTTTGTTTGTATCAAATATTACTTGGTTCATAATTATATGTCAACCCAAATCGCAAGATATAAATGACCCTTTTGCGTGTTTGGATTGGAATCTGTGCTTGTTAAATTTGGGTTCGTCCACTGCAGCAGCACCCCATGATATCGAAATTCATTCAAGAAATTTGTACCTAATGCTAGTATTGAGCACATTTTAGAACTAAGATATATTATGTCTCAAGCAATAACATTATTAATTAGTGTAAGTATATATATTTTTGCCGTCAAGCTGAGTGCCACCACTGTTAACATGGTAAATGTTTACGATGGTGACCCTCTTTCCGAGACTTTGCCTTTAGCTTAACATCAGGCGAGGTGAAGTCAAATTGACGTGTCCTGTGTAAAAAAAAAAAAAAAAAAATACCCAAAAAAGATTGACCAACAAGGCTCTGGTGATGATTTTGGAACTGGGTTACTGGGTTGAGGAATCAATAATAATAGAAAATATTCTCTTACCCTTCTCATGCAAGAGCCTGATGAAATAGTGTGATGGAGTGGGCTTAAAACTTCCTGGATATAGCTCTTTTGCCAGCATAAAAAATGGTTTAGGATTTTGTCTGAAGAAATTAATTTCAAATATTGCTTGCGGTTCCGGGAGGTCATATTTCTGAAGATTGTGGTATAGGCCAGTCTCTGGACTGCGGAAGTCGGGGATTCCTGCAGCTGTAATCAACAAAAAAAAAATTAATGACAATACTACCATTGACAGCACAACTACTGAGCATGTTTTTTAAGTTAATAGATAGTTTTCTCAACCCGTAATTCCCTTACGTGTTAAGGAAATTACAGTCTGCCACTGTATTTAACTACTCATGATAGGCCATCTTAAGTTTTTGTTTTGTGTGAAATTGTGATAAAACCGAGTTAAAATTAGAAAGCCGTTATAGTTCAACTCTTGAAATTAAACATGAGTTTTTATCATGTGATATAAAGCTAACCTTGGTCTCACATACAAAAACTGCATTGCACATTTTTTAAATTCAAGATTACCTAATACCATAATTCAAGATAAGTATTAAAATGATTGATTGTCAATTAGATAATGCATACAACATAAAAAAAACAAAGAACTATTTCGTTAGCATTAAATTATTACTAAACCTATGACTCAATTACAAAACAAGTCTCTTAAATTTGTTTGACCTTGGCTAGCCATATAATTTTCCATTATCATACAATCTATCAAATATGGTGGTAATGGAAAATTAAGTTTAATTCTACATATTTATGCTAGTAGGTGGTGTGTGTGTGTGAGTTAGTTAGGCTTTGCTATTGGGGTTGGGGGTCAGATGACCGAGTTGTTCCCGTAGAAGCCATGATAAATAAAGTCTAAGCAATAGCTTGTGTATTGACTGGAAAGTTCCAAGTTAAATAAATGGGCAAAATAATTTAGTCATGTATAAATGAATAAATATTATATTGTGACTATATGAAAAAAGCAATGGAACAGTAATCCATGAAAGTTTATATAAGTACACTAGCTGAAAATCAAAATCATTAAGTTGTTTGTATTTCCCGATGATTTGTTTACTGTCAAAATAATAGTGTACAAATATAAACATTAGATAAGCCCTTATGTTTTTGATGTCTAATATTACAATATTATCAATAAAAAATATATGAAAATTACTCACATGTTGAAATACCAGCACCGGCTAGAGTAATAATATTTTTACATTGCTCGCTTTTGATCCAGTTCACGATACCTTCCAAGCTAACCTCATCTAGAACTTTTTCTGCCGGCGGTGATGATTCAGCTTGCTCGTAAAATCCTAATTTTTGAGCCAAATACCGTCGAATAGAATCCACATCCAAGTCTCGTATCCGAGCGCCTAAGTTTTCCATTGGATTTGGCGGGACGCTCGGTACAGGGCTATCTATATGATCATCACCTACAATTATTGAAAAATATATCAGCGCAATCGTAATATTAGTATTGCAGACTAATGCTATAGTGATATTATCTTACCATCACTCTTTCCAGGCGGAGAATTTGCAGACATTTTATGTAAATAAATCGAATTACGACTTAAAAATCCCTTTGTCCACCTTCGCCACAGTTTATTTGACAGACAGTAAACGTGCATTCTCAAATCGCGCTTGAGATGATTTGTAAAGAGGTTTGTGTGAAAATATATTTTTATGTCATAGTTTACCAGATAAAAATCTTTTTTATCTATTTACCTTATACTCTAAAATCAAATGTATATATATTTTAATAATGAATGAAAAATTGATCAATGTTAATTTTATCTGTTTAAATTAATAAATTATTGAAGATAGCGAAGATTATTGTAGCTGTCTTCATAAACTTAGAATTTTTTTTAGTTTTCCAGTGAGTAAAAATTTTCATAAGTTGTAAAATACTATTTAATTATAATTTTTATAGTTGATATAAACAGTTCGCGGGAACCGTATTATTGCATAATAAAACATTTCTGAGAATGTAAAGCATCCAATCCCCATGATCATGCCGCTGAAACCTCCAATGCTACCTGCAATTTTAAAGAAAAGTTATTTTGTACTTTCCAAGTATAGGTACCTACTGATGAATTTAATTTAAAATTCATTCGGTCACTTACTCATTATATCAAACCAGTACGCTACTGCATCAAGTCGATGCAGTGTACCCACGTTAGTAGGACGATAAATATTCAGGACACACTTATTAGTAAAATTAACATCGCCACTGAAAAAGAAAATATGAGAAGATATCGCCTTGTGAGAACGAAAGTGACTCAACTCAAAATTTATGTTTTTCGGCAAATCAAGGAAATCCCAAGTAGCAAAATCTTGTCTTATAAAGGATTATAAAGTCAAAAAAAATAAGACTTATAAAGGTCATATTAACGATAATAAGGGTGGGTTTGGGCCCAATTTATAAGAAACTAAACCTTATAGTAGCTATATTGTGGTCATATAAAAAGCAAATGTTTCTTGTAGAAGGTTTATAAGAGCATCTTACAAGATCTTTACACTTATACTTGTTACATAGAAGATGTTTACAAGAACAATATCCTTATAGTTGCATTATCTAACTCATCTATAAGGAGAAATTATTCTTTTAAAAGTCGCCGTCGCAGCTTTACGCTATTGTTGTTTTTAAGTTATTGTACCGGATTTTTAGAAGACATTTTATTTTTATTCGCAATTGAGTTGTCAAAAGCAAGTACTACTATGCTTGGAGTTAGTCGTTTTAGGTAGTAAGTAGTAAAAAACTAATGCAAATTATTATTTACGGTAAAGTGTGGTATGATATTTGATGTATTTTTAAGGGCCCATTGAATTATTCGTTTATATGTACTTCAAAATATATTATTATTGGCCATGTCTTGGTTACTGCTGTTACAAGTGTAAAAGCATTTTTTACAACACCTACAAGGGGGTTATAAAACCAACATTATGTCTAATATTAATGTCGTCTCCATATTGAGTAATTTTGGAGTTCCCTAAAGTAACTGAGAAAACCATAACCACATCTATAATTTTTCTTCAGTAGCATCGCTCTAAATATGGTTGTTTTCATGGCCGTGGACCGTTTTCTCAAAAGAGATGATTTTAATCTGCAACAGTCAAAATGGCCTTGCCTGCAATGTTCTAAATCTAAACCATTGTGTAAAACTTGCCATTCTTGCCAATAAATATGCACAAGTTGGGCCTTTGTTAGTTTTTGTATATTTTGTTTGAAGAGGTTAATATTAAGTTTTTTATTCTTTATATTTTATTGTAAACCAGTAAACTAGAGTGAAAAATATTTTTTTTTATATAATATTAATGTAAAGTGATCTCCAATAAATACGTCGGAAAAGTGGCTCTGATAGTTTAATAGCTATATTTAAGTTTAAAATAAATACATATCGATTAAAATTATGTCTTTTACTTGGTATTTCAAAAAGGTTTTTAAATATTTAAATAACTGATTAATTAAGTCATTGTGCCAATAAGGACCTGTCCCCATTTCAATAATATGTAATTGGCCATCATTAGTTTTAAGCAAGGTACGTGCATCTAATGGTAAAGTATGATGAATAGCTTTATTAATAATCTTCGAAAACTCATTTAAACATACATGAGGAATATTAAACTTTACAGCCCAATATCCTGATATTGTCACGGATATTATAACATTTTTCTTCATCATCAGCACTGCCATCAGCAGTATCACTTTCATTATTCTCTGCCGTATTGTATTCATGTTCAAGTTTTTGTGAAGAGGAGGATTGTGGTAAACTAAACATTTCTCTAATATTTTTATTTGGTACGGAACCACTAATATTTTCCTCTTTAATAATTTCTATTGTAGAAAATGCAATACTTGATGTACGCGTTTTTGTCATACATAGCCTTATTTTTTTTTCCACCCTCTTTCTATAGCCACCACTTTGCTTAAATCTTTTCCAGCCATCCTCATTCATTATGAATTAATATTATAAATTATTAGGTACTTCTATTCTTCCACTTGTTAAAATGGCGCACTTAAGTAACATAAAACATAATAATAAAGTAATTATTAGGGTGATATTCTTATTGCGGCTAGATAATTGATCTTTACATTACTTATGCACTTTTACAAGTCATTTATGTAGCAAGTAAGCATTTGTTATATAAACACTGTACATTGTGCTTTTATAAGATTCCAAACTTTATAATTATCATATAAACCACTTTAATAAGTTTAAAAAGACTTCATTTA
Organism: Eilema sororculum; assembly: GCA_914829495.1. Classification (NCBI taxonomy): domain Eukaryota; kingdom Metazoa; phylum Arthropoda; class Insecta; order Lepidoptera; family Erebidae; genus Eilema; species Eilema sororculum. Next base: position 7,519,654 of record OU618553.1, on the reverse strand, counting down.
ACCCTTTATATGGCTCTCTATATTATATGACCATTTAGCCATATAATAAACGGTTATAAGAGTAACTTCTGTACGAGGTTTTATAGTTGTCATATAATTCAGCTTTATAAACGTGTACCTGACTGAGTTATAAGAATGAAAGTAGTATTAGCCAAACCCTCTTGTAATATGCCTATACATGGTATATTGTCGTAAATTTTGCTACTATATAACAATTACAAGTATTATAGCAGTATAATCCGTTCGTTATAAGGGTATTTTGTTAGTTGGGATGTGTCTGGGCAATACACATTTTTGTGTTCTTAATCAAATATTTTTATACTGACAAAAGATAACGCCTCAGTTGCTTTATTATTTGATATTATAACTATTCCCCTTTAGAAAACAAAAATTGATTTACCAAATTCTTTTTCATATTTTAATTTTTTGAAGCGATACAAAAAAATCTTCCTAAAGAAGGTCACTTTAATATTAATTAAATGATTTGTTTGATGTACTACTTTGACAAAGGTCCATTTCATATTCATGTTTTAAACTTAATAACTATCTTATTATGTTTTAAGACAGTTTTCTTCATAAATCTAGGAAAAATTCTATGTTTTAAGACAGTTTTCTTCATAAATCTAGGAAAAAATATTTGAGAAATGTCAAATAAAATAATGCAAATGATTATTTTTGTATTTATTTGAGTACGGCACATATTAAGTATGGGTACAAGTATTTAAAAAAAATCTCAAAATGATATAATCTGTAGGTTGTATTATCCTTACAATTCTAAAAACACAGTGTTTCTGTGATTATGGCACTAAGTGTGTCCTACCTTTAGGTACTAAATAATCTAAAACATAAAAATAGGTATTCTCTTCTAAAATGTACTTATACACGTATATTATAACAGCTATCTAATTCTTAAACATAAATTTTTATCAGCCTTTTGTTTACATGTAAGGACTCATTTTTGTAAATTAATAAAAAAATAATAACTTAACATGGCCGTTATTGGCTGCAGAATATAACTTTGGTTCTTTTACCCGTTAAATGTTTAATTACAAATATAACATCAATGTCTTATCTATGTAGCAGTAAAATATACTAATCACAACCAAATCAATAATCATGAACATCTTCATTAGGTATAATTATAGTCTTCTAACTTATTTCGTAGTATGTAGCGTAAGAAACTGGTATTAAATTTTTCCTCACTAACTCCTTGAGATCTTTCTTCTTGTTCTCTTTCAGGCCAAGAGGGTTCTCGTACAAGGGTCTAAGAACAATTTCTTCATAGGGTAACATTTTTTTTCTTTTAGGGCGCATATTTATAAGAGAAAATTCTTCATCTGCGTAAGATAATTTATAGTAAAAGCAAAACTTTTCTTCCTTGATGAATTTTAAAACCTTTATATCATTCCACAAAATCATCTCTTTGTTGCTGTTTTCATTGAAATTGTAAGCCCACTGTTCTTGCAGATGTTTTAGGTCCAAAAAGAATTTGTAGCTCAGTTCATTTACCATGAAAGGCATCCCAGATTTTCTAGCACTTTTGATAAGCGTAGCAAATTGGAGTGGTATGTATATAGGTCCAGCCTTTTCATTTTTTTTTTATTTCTTTCTCAATTAAACTATGTACATTGTCAGCTTCATTATGCGTATGGCCTTTTATTAAATATTTGTGGGTAATGCTCTCAATATTATTAAAATGTGTGCCCTGTGCAGTTATCTGAGTAAAACGTTACATGCAATTTCTTGTCCAAGTTCTTTTTGCTTAGTTTTTCTAGATAATCATAAATAAATACAAGAACCTATTTCATTGGCCCCTCTTTGGGCTTGAGTCTCGTCCCAGAAGTAACAGTAAACGTCTCCGTACGATTTCCCATCATCTTCTCCAGTTTTTAATTCTGTTACAGTGAGATTAAGACAATTTATTTTAGAGCAGTAATAAAAATAACCAGGACTAGGGCACAACATGACAGACTGTAAATCAAACACTGCACAAATATGGGTTTCATCGACCTTTAGACGGTCACTCTTTTTTTCTTTTCGACACAGATCTTTTTCTTTAATATGTTTGTCGTAGTTAATCTTAAGTAGGGTTTTTGTGTTATCGGGGGCCAGTTGATAAGCTACACAGGTATCGCATCTATCCTTTTTTGGTATGAAGAAACCTATGTCATATTCAGTATTGAAAGTTTTAAGGTACAGCCAGTATTCCGTCTGTAAGAGATTTTTCTTTTTTTGAATATTATTGAAATCGTTACATAGATCTTTAATAGTTTTGCTATCAGTTATGTATTCTCGATTCGTAGTAGCTCTCAAGTAATGCGATTCAATTCGCGGTATCGATTCTATATGTTTTTTTATTTGCTCGATAAGCCGTGGGTCCACAGTTTTCTTGCTTTGATGCTTACCGCGCTTTTCAGACTCTAAGAAACCCTGACTATTAGTTTTTTTCTTTACAGTCCTGAGCTGTCTATCCGATATGTCCAAGGTATTTATAAAAAACAATTTACACACCCTGATCCTATTTCCATTAATAATGAAATAAAAGGCGTTATTAGGCAAACGTGGTCTTTGCGCATTTGTATACCTGTATCTTGGCTCAACTACTACCATACATGACCTGATATAGGCACGCTGCAAGTCTAGATTTGCAAGCTTCCAATAATTGTTGAACAGTTCCTTGGTGCTCATTTACGTTGTCTGAACACTTTAGCCGGCATTGACTAGTGCAGGAATCTTTCATGCAACGAGCTGGGACATTTTTTTTTATTTAGATACAGATTCATAAGCTTTACCGGAGTTACGTAAAATTTTCGCTTTATTTTGCTTCCACGTACCTGGGTTCTTTTTGCGTTTTCTGGTTTTTTCTTTTCTTCTACATGGGGCCTAGCAGATGACGTATCTGAGGACGAAGAGCTGCTACTGACGATACGTACACCTCTCCTTGCAGTATTGTTATATGTTGGATCTGTATCACTCAAATCCACATCACTTTCATCTGTGTTAACTGGTGATATATTGTAACATGGTCTGTCAGATATCTTTCGCAAATGGCTTGTGCTTGGTCCTGGGATGGCTAACGTTTCAGATGTTTTGGAATCATAAGAACTACGTGAAGACGAGCTACTACTACTTGAGGTTGATAACGAGCTTGTACTCGAGCTCCTTGTACTTGAACGTCTGTTAGAACTCACTTCTAAAGCAGGTTGATGGGGGATGGTTATCGGACTTGTGATAATTAATCCAACATATTATTTGTCCTGAAAAGTAATTAAGTAATTTAAGAATAGATACAAGCTAAATGAATGAATATAAATACGAATAATTGAAACAAAAACTTACATTAAGAGAGTTGGTTTGTGTGCTTTGCTTTAAAATCTGCAGTTGCTTTTTAGTGGTAGACTGCGGCGGCGTATTTTCTATCACAGAGGGACTTGTTGAAACATTGTCATAGGGGGAGTACTTGGAGCAGTTTCTTTATCGATCTCCATAGATTCCTAAAAAGAACGGCATATATTATTTACTTCATTCTATACCGTAATCTCTGCTTACTCCTCTGTGCAACAAAGCGTGGTACTTATTCGAGTGCATCAAGATAAAGCTCTTACCTCATTTTTAATCTGTTCTTCCAATAACTTGAGAATTAATGCACCCCTGTTATTTATTTTGTGGTTAAAAATAAAGTGGCCCACCGTGGTTGATTATAAACTGAAAAAGAAGTAAAGTGAATCAATAATAATTTGGTCATTTATAAAACATAAGTAAAAAGTATTATAAAGACGTTCAACAAGATGATCCGCCTCAAAATATTTCCTTTTAGAACAATATAGACGTAATATGAGTTGTGACAAAAAATAATTCATCACACTTAGTATGATAATGACCAAATTCAATTTCGGTCATCTAGTTTCCATGCTCGAAAACTATCAAAGTGACTTAAATACAAAAACGGTCACTTTATGACTAAATTATGTTAAACGGAACTTACCTCGAGTGTTAGAAGAGTAGAGACACAAAGCATAATAGGGCACTAAAGTAATAACACTGTCACGTGCTTTTGCAATCACTGTCGGCGCATTACTAAATTCGTCACTTTCACATAAGCGAGAGGGGCGCGGGGATAGAAAAAAGAAAGGGACGCAAATAAGCTTCTTTCCCTCTCTAACAATAAAACTGCAGTTTTTTAATATGTAGTGGGTAGAATACGTTGTTTAGAGTCACTATATAATTGTAACTAAATTTTCAAAAAAATTGAGTTCGGTCAGTTTAGTTGTCACCGTGCGATATATCGTAATCAAAACTATGAGAAAACTAATCCGATTAGATGGTCTTGAAAGTGAAGTGAAGCGACGAGGGACAGTAGCTTAGGAGAATATACATAAAGTACCTACTCATTGCTTAAACTAAAAACGCGGTAACGTGAACACTTCTAACATAAGCCTTTTAACTTTACTGGGGTGGGCGGGGTGTTAGTAGGAATAATAATAATTTCAGTTGCTGATGCCTAAGTATTTTTAAAACAAAGGAAGTTCTGAAGGTTGGTAACTCTGGGCTACAACTCAAAAAGCAAATAAAGTGGGTGATATTACTTAATTACCTATATACGAACATCTATGGAAGTCGTTACGGGCAGTTGGAGCCCTCAAACGTCCAACAACTGGTTTAACTACAATGCTTTGATATCACCTTTGGTTTATGGAGGTCAGATGGCAATTGCTTCACAGAAAATATCAAAGTTCAGCCAAATCCACAGTTAGAGTGGTAAAGTGGACCGCAGACTCCAAGCTGAAAGCTTTAGATGTGACCGAGTGGGGTTAACGCAAAGATAAGGAAGAAGATTACCTATACTAATATTATAAATGCGGAAATAACTCTGTCTGTATGTATGTGACGCTTTCACCCCTAAACCACTGAACCGATTTTGATGAAATTTGGAATAGGGGTAGATTAAACTTTGAGAAATGACATAAACTATGTTTGGTCGCGATAACCGACACATCCACGTGGGCGGAGCCGCGGGCAAAAGCTACTATTATTATATTTGTTCTACTAACAAGACATTGTTACCAACTCCCATACGAGACATCTCCGATAGTTTGAACTGTCTTGCGTATGTGTATGTCAGTTCACAGTCCGGCAGACAGTAAGGACAGTACACAGAGTCTGCGAGCTCAGCCTCCAAACCCACAGTATTATTTGATCCCGTTGGGTATAAATATTGAAGCTTCTCTGAAATAGATGGTATACCTATTTTAAATCTAAGAGAATGGTTTATGTAGACAATGTACTTACACGGACGGATGACTGTACCGTCGCGTTAAAGGCGGATAAAAGTAGAAGGGAAATTTGAATCATATCGGGCGTGTCTCGGTAGCTTAGTTGGGTCAACAAAGGAGATACGGTTGAATTGCACCTTCCATACAAAGTTGTCTCTTAAGGTACAACCTATGGGTGCGCTTCGTGAAAACCTTTAGGTGCGCTTCGTGGAATAGAAAATTACTTATTTAAATTATTATTTGAAGCTCGCCTATGGGTGCGCTAGGTGGAATACATTAGGTGCGCTTCGTGGAACATGAAATTAATTATTTTATATTAAATTATGGGTGCGCTTCGTGGAATACTTTTGTGTGCTTCGTCTGGGTGCGCTACGTTTGGGTGCACTTCGTGGAAGACCTCAACTGTAACCATCTTCGTCGGCTATCTTTTTTGTCCGGAAATCCCCCAAATACACCCCCGTCGGACATCGGGGGTGATCATGTCGACCCGAACCGACTAAAGTTTTCTTTTTGGGATTTAGCCGCGCACTCATGGCAGGTCCACTCGAGGTTTTCTGCTACTTTTAGTAGGTCTAGCTGTAGGCAGCTGTTTAGCGGTAAGTTCGGTGGAGGTTGTATTTGCATGAGTCAGGCTGCTACACTTGTTGCATGCCAGTCCTGGAGACTTCTTAGTTACGTTCTTATTACAACGCGTACATTTTCCCATCTTAAGGGTAATTGCGATACTTTTTAACGATAGGTATTGATACTTTTTTTTTATACCACTTAGGTGGCAGACAAGCACACGGCCCACCTGATGGAAAGTGGTTACCGCGGCCTATGGACGTATGCAACCCCAGGGGCGTTACACTCGCGCTGCCTACCCTGAAGAAACCTTCTAATGCCCCTCTTGAAGAACCCCATATTGTAGTCGCTTGGGAAAACCATGGCAGGGAGTTCATTCCACAGCTTGAGCGTACATGGGATGAAGTTCCTTTCATACCGCACCGTGCGCACCGAATGCGGATGCAATGTGTGGGGATGAACTCCCTGTCTATGGCGAGCGGTGAGAATGTTTGCACAACGTACTTGCAAGCCGGTAGGTTGGTACATTTGCTGATTGGCGGACGAGGTTTTGGTGCAGAGTTAGGAATTCAGACAGCAGTGGCAAAAGCCGTATCCGTAATCCAGACCAAAAGATGGAGTAAGTAAACCTCCGACTCCGATTCCAAAGCTTCGGATGCAACCGGAAATAATGATGATGATGATGATGACAGGTAGGTAGGTATATACAAACCATTGTATTTATCAACGCATCTCATATGACTCAGCGTGCATGTTTTAGAATTCTTGTATTGTTCACCAGGGTAGAAGAAAGGGATGCATTTGCAAAGCGACTGTATTGCCTCTATTCGACATCTTAGCAGGCAACCACTGTACGAATATAGGTTATTGTATAACTCCTTGAATTCGTTATGAAATAGGCATTGACGCTGAAAATATTAACATGGGAATCATTAAAAATGAGTTTAAACCAAAGTTAAATAAATAAATAAATATTCCACAACACAGTCCACACAACGCTATCTAGACCCATGGTAAGCATAGTTTAACTAGCTTGTGTTATGGGATCTAGAATGCGGATAAACATACTTAGATACTTTTTTTATTTTGTAAATACATACATACTATACATAGAAACACCCAGACCAATGCAAATAGCCATATTCATGCATACAAATATTTGCACTGAGCGGGAATCGAACCCGCGCCTCCTGCGTAGCAGTCGCGTTCACTACCGCCACGCCACGGAGACTGTCTGAAACTGACTGACTGACTGACTGAAAGTTGCCTATGAGTTGTATAACTTGTATATCAATTGACACCAGCTACTGTCGTCATAAAAAAAAGAAAATGAAAAAAAAAAACGCTTTATGCGCAGTAGGTCTGTACGTGTTTTTGGGTGTCTTTTGAAGATAGCACGGGGTGCTACGACGGCGGCGGTGGAGCTCAATTCGACCTCATTTCTCTCGCGACTTAAGGTACAGAATAGATAATAGTTGCTTGATGTCAAGAGATGTACCTATACCTGCCACGCTCGGATTGCTTAGTTGCTGTGCTTGGTGAAATTGAGCTTTGAGCCTAAAATTAAGGATAACACCGGGTGCTATATCCCGTGCTTTTCTCAAAAGGAACCCAAGAAACTACTACTATACGTATTGAGCACTGTTTGAACACATTTTACTTCCAAGATATGTCCCGACGGTATACATAGTTTCCCTTCCCGTTCCAAATTCGAAATTCAAAATCCATTCCCGCCTCGCCCGAGAACAGTGAGTCGTGACTTAATTTTTGTTCAACACCTTGTTTATAAAGCTCGAAACATTTATAATATTATCTTTAATCAAAAATGTGCGACCCATTTAGGTCCAAGATATATGTCCCGAGGTACTATTTCTACTTCCGTTCGAAATTCGAAATTCAAAATCTATTCCAGCTTTATACCAGGAGCCGTGAATCGTGACATCAATTTTGTTCTAAACACCTTGTTATACAGTCATTGTTCTGCATCTACCGCATACTTACCGTTTTGCTCGAATATTTATGAACTTCAGCTGTTGAGTATTGTTTTATAGATTCTATTTGCATTACCTCCACCTGGTTAGTCTGTATAATACCATATTGTACTCTACCGCCTCGGAATTCTGGGAAATGTCTCGGGTCGTGAATTAGAACCTAGAATCAGTTAGTCTTATTGTAACGAAAGATCATCTACTATTTATCACCCCAGCATTTGACTGGCTGCTGGGGTGATAAGCACTAGGCATAGGTAGTAATATTAGGCATAGGTAAGAACCTACTCAATAAAATTTTAAAGCATTTAGTAGGTACGAAAAACATAGGAAAAAATGAAACGCTCAAGTGAGACTTGAACTCCTTACCTTTCCCTTACAGGGGGAATGCTCTTCCAACTGAGCTATTGAGCCACACCTTTGTATCCGTCTTTAAGGGCGAGCCATCTACCAACATATAAAAAATTCAGTCAAATATTCGGGCGGAGTCATCAAAATTCAATATTTAAAAATGGTTGAAAAATCATTCATTGTTTCCAACAGTTCGTAAGAATGTTGGTAGATGGCACCACCATCGCCCTTAAAGACGGATACAAAGAGAAGGAAAATTTGAAATGAATCAGGTGGGGCTCAATAGCTCAGTTGGAACAGCATTCCCCCTGTAAGGGAAAGGTCGTGAGTTCAAGTCTCACTTGAGCGTTTCATTTTTTCCTATATTTTTCGAACTTTAAAGTTAGCATTAAAAATGCTATAAAAAATCAGTCAAACATTTAGTAGGTATGTTAACTATTGATATCGATCAAGATAGGAAAAACATTACCCTCCTTCCTTCGGCAGACGGGTAAAAATTTAATCGATTTAGGCGGGATTCGAACCCACGATCTTTCGTTTACAGGGTAAATGCTGGTCAGTCAACGAACCTTCCCTGAATTCATCCAATTTTTCTTTAAATATCCGTCTTTAAGGCGACGGTGGAGCCATGTACCGACATTCTTACGAACTATCGGAACATTCGGAACCAATTAAAGATTAATTTTTATATTTTTTTTTATATTTGTTTTTTTCTTTTATAACTATTTCACAACATTCTACACAACGCTATCTAGACCCATAGTAAGCTTAATAGCTTGTGTTATGATATCTAGAATGCGGATAAACATACTTAGATACTTTTTTTTTGTAAATACATACATATTATACATAGAAACACCCAGACCAATGCAAATAGCCATATTCATGCATACAAATATTTGCACTGAGCGGGGATCTAACCCGCGCCTCCTGCATAGCAGTCGCGTTCACTACCGCCACGCCACAAGGCTGTCAATAAGTAGTATGTTAACTTTTCTTATACTTAGATCGGAAAAAGTGAATGCCCGAGACGGGACTTGAACCCACGACTACGAGTCCCTTATAGAGGGAGTGCTCTGACCATGGAGAAGGAAATGATAGCGGAGTTGTTGCAAGGCAATCGAGTCGCGTGCCATCCAAACGTCAAATGGACTCATTCGGTAGGAACGTTATGCCTATGACGTCCTTCGACTTTTGACACCCCACGCGTCTCTCTTCCCACCCGCATTCGGCGACGCGTTTTTATTAGGCGAATTATCAAGGGGGCATCTCCGTTACTTTAATCATATTCTGTCCTCCGTGGCTCTGACCAATTGTGCTACTTAAACACTTCTTACACATTCTAATTCCTCCTACACAATCGTCTTGGGGTGCTGGTGAAACCATCTACCAATACTCCCGTCCTGGACGGTCAATTTTTCCGATAAAAAAAAGCATCTAAGAAAATCTTACTTGGAAACCATTTCTTTGTCCATGCTGATCAACGCTGTCTTTAGGCATTGGGTCTGCGACCACTAGTAGGCCATTTTCCCTGCCAGGTACTACTTGCCTCTTCACCAGTCTGCCATCAGAAAACATAATGTCATCAATACTAATAATAATATCACTGTCTTTTTTTTTCGTGCGGAAATCCCCACGTGTACCTCCCCAGCCGGAGCCGGAAGGGGAGGTTATGTCGGACTCGAACCGACTAAGACCGCACACCGACTGAGGGTCGTGGTAGTAGGTCGGAGGTGAGGTTGTCTTCGACATATCCCTCGCATCCCGGCTGACCCAGTGCCATCCCTTAAGGGGGTGTGGCCCTCTTCGGGAGGGGGGACAACGGTGTCCACGACTCGCTCCCGGAATGGGGAGGTGCGCCTACGCACGCCGCTGCCGAATATCACTGTCTAACGATCAATGAATTCGTTATATTGAGCTAATATTATACTTAAATCCGAAAGAATTTCTGGCTGTCCGTAACGCAGTCACAGACATCAAATCCCGTAATTTTTTTTTATTTTTATTTATTTGTTTATTACATGGAAACCTTACAGCTACAAAAATATGAATAGCGTTGGATTAGGCAATAGAAAGCCAGTAACAAGTTTTCACTTATAGTCGCTACGTAGGTAAAACATTGTGAACATAAGTAAACACGCATTGCACAAACCTTATTTATCTGCCAATACTAGCAATATATGACATCAATTTATGGGTTTGAAAAAAGCTAGGCTCAAGCACCTTCTTGCCGCGGGTACACTAGTCGAGAAAGGGTCAATATCGTGCTGCTTACATAGTCTGTTAAAGTTACGAGTAGCCCTCACTATGTAGCTGTTTTGCCTGTAATTTGTCGAAGCATTCGGAATTCGTAGCGGTGGATTAAATCGAATCGACTTTTGGCATTCTATTCAATGATACGCCGCCGGCCAGGGAGCTGCCACTTGTCTAGAGGGGCAGAAGCGTGCAGGGCTTAGATGTCACCCGCATGCAGTGCAGAATAACCTTCTAGAACCAAGCAGTTCGGTGAATCATTCCTATGCCACACCATTAAGAACTGGAACTCACGTGTTTCCTTCTTCCTAAAGTCCCGGGTCTTTTAAGCGGGGCGTGAAAACGCATCTGATGAGGCCGTCGAGCTGAGTGCCACCATTGTTAAAATAGTTCATGTTTACGATGGTGACTCTCTTTTAGAGACTTTGCCTTTAGCTTACTATCAGGCGAGGTAAAGTCAAATTGATGTGTCCTTTTATTAAAAAAAACAAGAGTCAGAGAAAGGACATGGCTATGTTTGGTCGTTATAATCGACATTGCATGAAGCTGCGGGCAAGAGAATTTGCGTCTGGTGCTGATGGTGAAATTTCCGTTCTTTTCCCATGACACCACCAAATGATACTCCTAGTGGTGTCATGGGGAATCACCTATTCCCCATGACACCTCTGGGGGTGTCAGGAGGAATCATCTTACGAGGCTACTATTGCTAGACTCTGGCCAACGAAAGATGAACAAATCGATTCTTCAAAACTTTTAAATCGCAACATTTTTAAGTAAAAGTAGAGAATATAAGAGATTCACTGAAAACTCTCGAAAAAAACAATGTAGTATAGTACCAGTGTATAGTACCATGTAGGCTGAATTTATGTGCTCCTTACAAATAAAGTAAAAATTAATCATAATATCAACTTCGTTATTTCCTTGTATAGTCAGTGATTGATTTTTTGAATTATGTTATGTTATGATTTTTCAAATTTGGCGCCAATTTTTTGCACCATCTTTCGCTGGCCAGACTATGATGATGATGATACAAGATAGAGTAGGAAACCTGTCAGCAGGATCTTCAAGGTCGAATACATAGTTAAAGGTGCAGCAGTATCCTAAACCAGTTCTGCGACTGAAGAATATCTCCGAGCAGTTCACGACCTTGCTCCCCCATTTGCATTTGACCAGCATATCTGCACAGCGGGGCGCCAACTGGAGACAAGATTGGATGCATAACTGATATGATAATAATATAATCATTTTAGTATGCTAATTAATTCAAATCGATTTTGGTACATTCGACCAAACGCGAGTAAAATTTATTCCTAGAATAAACAACCAATATCAGCCACATATTGTCTTATACTTTAGTCGCGTTAGATCGAACTGGCCGGCCGCGGCCCTTAGAAAAGAGACTCCACTGTCGCCGCAAAGACGAATATTAAGTAGTAAAGTGAGGAAAGATTTGGAATGGTTTGGGCGTGGGTCTGGTAGCTTAGTGGTCAAAAGCATTCTCCCTGTAAGAGAAGGATCGCGGGTTCAAATCCCGCCTGGATGGTTCAGTCCTCAAGCTGGAAATAAGTCTCTCCCAATGTTAAAAGCCTCTGGCCTACTGGTTCCACGCTGGCCAGACGGGTTGGTACAGAGTTTTATTTCGAGGTTTCCTTCTCTAGCAGTGATAACGTTTTCGTATTTCTCAGTTAGTTGGCTCTTACAACAGGCGAACTGTCTAATCTATATGAAAAGAGGTAGATAGGGTAGGTACATAGGTTAATTAAACATTTTGTCGTACTTAAGTAGGTACGAATGCATCAAAATATGACTTCAGTACCTAAGTCTATCAACTTAAATACAGAGAATGCTAGTTTTCCTCTTGGAATGAGGGAGGTCAAAACGGCAGTCATTCACGCGAAGTCAAAGTAAATCAAATTGGAAGGAATTCGAATGAAGAAGATCGTTATTTCTTTACCGGCAGCGTGCCGATCTCGGTCGTACACACTGGTTTATCCGCTTTCTTCAGTCCTTCAAGAAAAGAGCGTACTTACTCTCTTTTAAAAGGAAGGCAACCTTGTGACACCTCTGGTGTTGCGGGTGTCCATGGGCGGCGGTGAGCCCTTACCATCAGGCTCTGCTCGTTTGCGTCCCTATTCCATAAAAGAAAATGCTATCCTTTTCCATTTGGGTATAGTAACCTCCCCTGGGTCAGACAAGGCGCGAGAGATATATCGAAGACAACCTCACCTTCGGCCTAGCGCGACGACCCACAGACGGCGTCCGGTTGTCATCGGTTCGGAACTGACATAACCTCCTCCCTCTGGCCCTGGAAGGTATCCGAGGGCATTTCCGCACGGAAAAAAAGAGTATAGTTACCTACCATGTTTAAGCCTAATTGATATTAAGGACTCAGACAAACCTTGGCCATTATATGTGTAACATTCGTAAAGGATTCGTTCAGGGGTGATGCGTCTATGATCCTCTGTAGATGGTAATCGTACCGGTAATCTATGAGCCTGTCAAACTCTCGCAGGTACTCGTAGGCCCTTCTTGTAGTCCTGGTATTTAATTTGAGGGATCTGAAATTGTAACAAAATGCTTTTCACTAACTGAGAGTTTTTTTTTATTTAATAAACGTCCAAAACACATCCTAATTCCTACTAATACCTAAAACAATAAATATGAAAGTTTGTGACGAGCTATGTTTGATAAATCAATCACGCTCCAACAGCTGATATGACCTTCCTGAAATTTAGTACAGGTATAGATTATAATCGGGACTAATAACTAGATTACTTTAATATCGGTAATATTATGCAGCGAAAAAGAACATACAGGCATTCTGTGACAAGATTCTGATTTTTTAGCGTCATTCTTATGTTGTTGTCACACTATATAGTGCCGGATAAAAATATTTTCTTTCTATCTTTCTTTTCTTTATTTTCCTTCCTTTAGAAGTCAGTTAAAAAGTGTTTTAAATTCAAATGATAGTTACTTTTTAATGACCATGGTGTACTCCTCCAAAGCCTTCTTACTGATTCGATTGAAATTACACAAGGAGACAGCTGGAAAATCGATTTCTTTAATAGGATAATTGTAGGAGTCGACAGTGACCAACAAAGGGCTGGTGAATATACCCATCCAGGTGGAATGGTAGTATATGCAAACCGTTACCAATGCGACGCACAAGATTGCTATCCACATAAACCTGTTGGATAAAAAAAAAAGATTTTTAAATCGGTTCATAAACGACGGAAATATCGGGGAACCAAAAAAAAACTCCAACGAATTGAGATCCTTCCCCATTTTTGATGTCGCTTGATAAGTCCAAGGTGTATGGCCTGGGCCAAGGGATAAGGCCATACACCTTCCAGGCAAAATCTTCCAGACAAAATCTTCCAGGCCCAAGTTAACCTGACCGGTCAGCCTGCCGAATAGCGCCCACCTGCTGAATGACAGACAAGACTCTGGTGCAGGTATTCCTTTCAAGAGAAACCAATATGAAGAAGATTTTGCGGAGGTCTGTTGGACTTGACTCCAGTATGCCTGCCGTCTTCAAGGTACAACTACTTACCTTTGAGCTCTTGAGTTATTTGAGTGCCGTATCTGTTTAATTCCTCCTAAAGAAGTCGTATTCAAGTATTCCTTAAGAGTCTCCACGAAGCTTTGCCTTATAATCATCTCCATGTTCAGGTAGTTCCACTTCTTGAATCTCTGCCGTCGATAGGTATACCACCAAGGGGTTTTGGTACTGATATAGTTGTTTTTCTTCATTGCACTGACCTATACCACAATAATTAGAAACCTACAGATTTGAGGAGAGAATGCTGATAGGTAACTATTAAAATATTAGCAGGTAAGAAGGTGGCTGCATAGAATAGGATCACTCCATCTCTTCTCGTGGATGTCGAAGAGGCGACTAAGGGAACACCAAGGGATGGCCAGCGGCGTCCTTTATGATACATCCTTAATTAATACCGCGCTCGCCAACCCGTTTTCCAAGCCTGGCGAGTATGGCAAAACCTCCAATGGAAAGACAGAAAAAGACCAGGCCCTTAGTCCCCGGCAGTCCCGCTATTCCTGGCTCCGGTAGCGGTCATGGTAACGGCGGGGCAGGGAGTGCGAAGAATCCCCGGCAGAGATTCGGCTACCACCCCAAACGGAAACTGGCACAACGTTAGCACGATGAGGACTGACGAGAAGCTGCTCGAGGTGGAAGAGTTAGGTTGTTCCGCGTTCCTTAGTCAGATGGAGTGACAGCCTGAAAAAGGAAGCTGGGATAGCAAGGCCGGAGAGGGGATAACCGGGCCGTTGCCCCGTGCGGCAACATCAGGGGGCTTTTTTTTTCGTGCGGAAGTCCCCTCGCATACCCCCCCTGCCGGAGCCGGAAGGGGAGGTTATGTCGGACTCGAACCGACTAAAACCGCACGCCGACTGTGGGTCTTGGTGCTAGGCCGGAGGTGAGGTTGTCATAGACATATCCCTCGCACCCCGGCTGACCCAGGGCCATCCCTTACGGTCTGGCCCTCCTCAGGAGGGGGGACAACGGTGTCCCCAACTCGCCCCCGGAATGGGGAGGCGCACTATTCAGCGCGCCGCCGCCGTGGCCTGCTTCTGCTGGGGTGACAGGCGGATCCACCCGTCACCCCCAGGCCCGCGCTCATGGGGGACGAAGGTCAGTCAGTGCCCTCCGACGCCCGAGTTGCCTGCGCGCGCGGGCGGCGCGATCCGCGAGTCTTTCTCGCTCGCGCCGCCTCTCCCGCTCCGCCGTCTCCTTCACGACCATTACCTGCTCGCTGAAGGAGACGCCGGCCGCCCACGCGTCCGCGCAGCGGACCATTGCTGTGAGCAGGGTGGCGAGGGTGAGAACTCTCACTCTCACTCCCAGGGCCGCCACTAGCTCCCGCCTCGGTCCGGCCCATGCCTGACACTCGGTGAGCGTGTGCAGCCCCGTGTCCTCGTTCGCGTCGCAGTGATGGCACTCGGATGTTGGCTCCTTTTCGATCCGACACAGATATCGCCCGAAGCACCCGTGCCCGGTGAACAACATCAGGGGGCGGCAACTCCAAACTTCGCCCCAGGATGCCCCCGGACCCTGCCGTTGACCCGGTCTCTCTACGAGCTTGGAATTATTGGCTCCCTGTTCCCAGCGTAGGGGTATACGTTCCACCCCAGATAACTCCGCCTCGGTCATTCATGACACCCAGAGTGAATCACAAAGATGTCGGAGATACTACGACTTTTACTATCTAGTAGGTACGTTTGAATTTTCAATTTGTGATTTAAATAAGTCGATCTACTTATTTATCTGCCAAGGCTATTAAACTTGCCATGAACTTATATTGATATCCATCGAAGTACTATGTGTAAGAATTGAGTTGAAATCTGAAAATAACTCGGTCTGTCTCTTACACTTTCCCGCCTATACCACTGACTGACCACTGAAGCGATTTTAATGAAATTTATTAGACCTTGGGTATCTAAGGAAACATGCTATGTTTGTCGCGTTACACGACATTCACGGGGAAAAAGCCGCGGGCAACAGCTAGTTTATTTTACACTATAATCACTGATTTAAAATTTAATGCACATTAATGTTACAGAAAATGAGCTCCGTAGTACTTTTTAATGTGCAATTTCTTTAATATCTCTCTACGAGTACAAATAGGCGCCTTCCTCGTTCTGACACCAATTCATTTTATAGCGACATTGTTCATATTTTAATTAGGTAGTTAGTGAGGGGCGAGCATACATTCTTTTGTGTAATAGCTGTCCTTTTGTGTAAAATCTTGTAGAAATCATATCCTGTAACTGCCAATTTATGATTAAGGGTACCAATTAGTGAATAACCGTTCACAATTCTGATTTATTTGAGTTATCTTGACATTAAGGGAAGCGACTGCCACCTGACCTCTGTAAGCAAAGCCTGCGTCAGAGCGTCGTCTGTCAATCAGTTTGTATATACCGCCTATGAACCCCCGAAGGGGTAGGCAGAGGTGTATTAACATCCACATTTCGCCAACTACTAAATTTTAGTACCACGTTATAGGGGCGCGGGCGAGCCCATTGCCGTGAAGTGGGCACTTTGCCATGCGATGTATCTTGGCTATCGGATTGAGAACTGCCCTTTCCCTTAGCCGCCTTCTACAGTACCCACGGGATAGGATAGGGTTGCCCTATTTTATTCCACCGGGCATCAATAAAAATATAATTAATAACATAAATTAAAAATTTAAAAAACCCCGACACTCCCCATTTCCACTTTTTCCCCCATATTTTTCAAATGGCTCTATCTTTTTTAAACATGTCTAAAAACACTCGCACATAACTCACCTTTAATACAAAAAAAGAACTGAATTGAAATAGCTGAATCCGTTCGGGAGCTATGATACCTCAGAGAGACAGATAGACAAACAGACAGACAGACAAGTCAAACTTATAACAACCCTATCTTCGCGCCAGTGGGGTTAAAAATGAAATGTCCTTCTTTTGAGGTTTCAGGCGACTGGGACCACTACACAACTGGAACCGCGGTGTCAGTTGCCTGATAACATTTTGGAATCGGTCGACTGGGACCATTATCTAATTTGCTTTAATGTACAGATAGCAGAAAAATCAAGTTAAATTAACTCAGGATTTTACAGTGAAGTATTTTTAGTAGGTGTAAAAATGTAAACAAAAACTACATGCGGCAGATTCCCAAAGTTAACGTAAAGTCGTAAGCGTAGTCTTATGGGCGCGTACGCATTTCGTTTCTATGAACCGCGTGGCCAATCAAAGTCGAAAAGCTTATCAGGCTTAAGAAAAGATGTACATAGATGAAATTTTAATGTCAATTAGACATTATTAGTTGCAACAAGTAGGTATAGTGTGTGTTGACGAGTGGTACCTAGTTAAACTCTCTGGTTGTGTATGAAGCTGCTGCAATAAGTATACTGAGTAAGTACACGTTATTACTAATTAGATATATATAATTTAATTAAGTTGTTTACTACATTTATAAATTAAAAAAACCCCCGTCAAAAAAAAACAAAATGCAAAAAGTTGAAAATAAATAATTAATATTTTGTTTCAACCGTTGCCATGTGTGGAGAACCCTAACTGTTAAAGCACTCCGTCATATTATCGGAACGATAATGGTCCCCCGACATGGCAACGGTTGAAACCAAATATTAATTATTTATTTTCAACTTTTTGGATTTTGTTTTTTGTGACGAGGGTTTTTTAAATTTATAATTTAATTTTTATTTTACACTTTTTAAATTGATCTACTAGTCAAACCCTTTTATTTGATGCCCATATTGAGGGAATTGTGAAATTTTTATGAACTCCGCCATTTTGTAGCGATGGCCATTTTGTACCGATTCTTTTCAAACATAGCTTTCAATTATATCTTTGGGTAAAATAATACCTACTGTGATTTTCTAGTGATTTTTTATGTTTTTTTTTATTTGATAATTGTGACAAATTTTATATACGAGTACTACTTTATGGTGTACAAAGATAAGACACATATACCGACATTAAGACTGATTTTTAGATATTGTTTTGAGGCGATTCACCAGTTAATTAAGCGTAATAGCCAACATGATTTTTAAAACATAATTAAAAGGTTTATACTTTTTAGTAGTACAAAAAAGTAAATCAAAAATCAAAAAAATCTGCGGTAGCCTAGTGGTATGGGTAATGGACTGCTGAGACGAGGTCTCGGGTTCGATTCCAGGTTTACCATGGCACACACCAATGACTTTTCGATGCTTTTCGAAGTTATATGTGTATTTATCGCAGGTTTATAAGTGCCCGGTTAATGGCAATAGGCTCGCCACCTATTACATTGGGACCTAAACATAAACTGGCGAAATGTGGGTGCTAGCACCTCTGCCTACCCCTTCGGGGAATACAGGCGTGAGTTTATGTTATATGTTAAGTTAGAAAAAGTAAATTAAATTTTTTAACTAATGAAAAACTTTGTTTTATTTGTAACACTTTTTCTGCTAACTACCCTAAATTTGGTACTTAAACAATTAATTTGTAGTTAAAATTACGAGTGGTCCGACTCGCCTGACGAAATAAAATAAATAAAAACTAATCAGGCAAGTGACACCACGGTCCCAGTTATGTAGTGGTCCCAGTCGCCTGATACAAGTCGGTTTAAAACTTTTAATGTTTTAAACCGACTTCAAATAAAAAACCCTCTCCCAAAACAGACGTAGTTACAACACTAGTGTTGCATGTCGATAAATTGTTTTAGTATTAAAATAAATGTTTTTACACGCCAGTCATTAAAAAGTTAACTATTTAGTACACTAATAATCCATTAATTTCGTTTGAAAGTGTTTGAATACATTAATTATTGTATTAATAATTATTATCCAGTTTAAGGTAGGTATAGGTACTTGTGTTATAAACAGCTCTGTTTTGTCGAGATAAATTCTCGGTAACTTTTTCCCAAGTTATTTTTATATTTTTTTATAAAT
This sequence comes from Eilema sororculum, assembly GCA_914829495.1. Taxonomy (NCBI): domain Eukaryota; kingdom Metazoa; phylum Arthropoda; class Insecta; order Lepidoptera; family Erebidae; genus Eilema; species Eilema sororculum. The sequence goes on along the minus strand of OU618553.1, from coordinate 7,500,769 downwards.
ATTTTCCAACATTCTACACAACGCTATCTAGACCCATGGTAAGCATAGCTTAACTAGCTTGTGTTATGGAATCTAGAATGCTGATAAACATACTTAAATACATTTTTTTTTGTAAATACATACATATTATACATAGAAACACCCAGACCAATGCAAATAGCCATATTCATGCATACAAATATTTGCACTGAGCGGGAATCGAACCCGCGCCCCCTGCGTGGCAGTCGCGTTCACTACCACCACGCCACGGAGGCTGTCGAAATAGTTGGGGTTGTCGTTAGGGCACAGATTACCTAATAAGTAGAATAACATCCGCAAGGATGCAGCAAACTCACAACTGATCGAAACAGATATTGGAATCTTCTTCTTCATCATAGCATTAATCCCAGTCGCATCTGAAGCTTTCAGCTTGAAAGTCTGGAGTCCGCTTTACCAGTCTAACTGCGGATTTGGCTAAACTTAGATATTTTCTGTGAAGCGATTGCTATCTGATTTCTACAACCCAAAGGCGATATCGAAGCATTGCAGCTGTACCAGCAGTTGGACTGGCAACCGGGACCGAACGGCTTAATGTGCTCTTTGAGGTACGACCAGACTAATGCTACAACTCGTGCGAGTTAACATGGCACCTGGCTCGGGGCTTTGCGCGGGGGAGCGGGAGGCGTGTATGCTGACGCTACTAGCCTCGCACGGCGAGAGCGGGGTCGCGCGCGGGGAAGCGGGAGGAGGGTGTCTTCGAGGCAGGTGCCATGTTAACTCGCACGAGCTATACTAACGATATCCATGCATACAAATATTTGCATTGAGAGGGGATCGAACACGTGCCTCTTGCGTAGCGGCCGCGTTCACTACCGCTACGCCACGGCCGTGAAACAGATAGTGGAATGTCACGCCAAAAATGGCTACACCTCCTTCAAACTTTTTGCAGTATTTTGCTATAAATCAATGTATTAACTTATTGCAGTCCAGTGCTGGGCATAAGTAGGCCTCTCGTCCCATTGTACACCATTGCTCCTAATCCTCCGCCTTCCACATTCAGTACACCCCAGGCACCTTTCGCTACCAATCCATCTAAAGGAATTGTGAGTCACGGGCGTCACGGGAATTGGATTAGCTTTTCGCGTGTGTAAAACCGCAGGAAACAGCTAGTAGGTACCTTATAACATAAATCAAAAATATATAAAACCCTCCAAATAAAACGTGTGTAATCAGAATTCAACCCTGTCAAAAATTATTACTTTCTGCAATAAACTTATCAGTTTGTGAATCATAATTTTTGTCCAACGGCAAACACCCATATTCCGAACGATTGAATTTCTCAACGGTAGGTTCACCATGAAAACGGTAGGACACGAAATGGTTTATTTTTTTCAGAGTTAATGATAATATTTTGGGGTAGCTAGTTTGGCAATTTACTTAGATAGAGACTTTATTGGGTAGTGAGGCGTTACTTGCTCTTACCTGCGGCTCCGTCTGACAGGGAGCACACATACACACATCACAGAGAAGTAGCTATGTCTGTCTGTCTGTATGTTATCCTACAAGCACGCGGGCGTTGCTGCGGCCAAAATTTAGTACGTAACAATACTAAGAATATTGTAAACTAGCTTTTGCCCGCGGCTTCGCCCGCGTGGATGTCGGTTATCGCGACCAAACATAGCCTATGTCCTTCTAATCTACCCCTATACCAAATTTCATTAAACTCGGTTCAGTTAGTGGTTTGGGCATGAAAGCGTAACATACAGACAGACAGACAGACAGACAGACAGAGTTACTTTCACATTTATAATATTTGTATGGATGAACTTGAGCAGCGCGTAATTTCTTTTCCATTTAAATAAAAATATGTAGTTGATAATTCTGTACTGTCCCTTTTTCTGTTGAAGTGGGTACACCCTACAGCAATGAATGATGGACATCAAAAACATTTTTTGCAAAAGAAACTCAACGGGCGCTCTTATCACCATTTTAGTACTTCACTGAAATCTTTTTGTAATTTGTAAGCCACAAGAAGTATCGGCAGTCTTTGACGAAAGCTTGCTCAGTGTAAAATTGTCCATTTTGTTTTTATCGATACATCGATTGTTTTCGATGCTAATGCTCGTAAGATCGCATACCATTCGAGTTATCGCCTTCCAAAATATTGGTAAAAAGGTGAAACAATATCTTTAGTATATCGTGTAATAATATTTATTTATATAGTTCGGAGTTCGGATGGCCTTAAGGAAAACAACATGCCCGCGGATCGGTGCGTGGATGTCGGTTTTCGTAACTTGTGGCCATATCTCCAGTTCTGAACAGATATTTAATCTGTTTGTAGGTATTTTGAAGGTGTAGATCATATTCAGGAGGGAGTTGTTATCATTTGCTTCATTCATAGTTACTTTTGTTAGTATTATGTTATCTGTGCTTTTGTCCTTCACTGTACCTATAAAAAATAGTTAAGTTATTCATAATTTTACAGCTCTTTCGTTTTTTTGACGCAAAGCTCGCAAAGACAAAGCATCCATTGACGACTCTGGGGCCTGACGGATGGGTGGTTGATTATGCAAAAACATAGCCTGATCGACACAATAGTCTTGAATTTGAATATCGGACATACGATGTACTGTAGTCATGCTAGGGTGAATGACCCAGTTATTATCACACCTCTTTTTTACAAGTTTTAAATTTAACTTGCAATCTATGAACGTAAAGTCCACGTCTGTCTGTTAGTCCTGGTCGCAGCCGAGTCCTCTTTCCACTTTCCAGCTTTAATTTTCCACTTAGTACGGTCTTGGGCATCCAAGTCAGTATTTTTTGGCTCTACCCCTCCCGTTTGTTGGCGGAACTTTGCGATGCGATTTATAAATTCACGTTATCACAATTGTTTCTAGTCTATTTTGTTAAAACAAAAGGTACAATATTAATTCGTCATGTTTGATACGGCATGCGTGTGGATGCCAAGATTTAGACGTTAGACATTTCAAAATATCTTCCTCCTTACTTTACTTAACTTAATTCAAATTCAAATTCAAAAATACTTTATTTTGCATAGACCATTAAATCGGAACTTACAAAACGTCAACATAAAGTAAATATTAAATACTAACTAATACTAGTAAATGGACCACCGGTTCGAAACGCGGCCCAGACCTGAGAAGACTCCGGCAAGAAACTCAGCGGGCATTTTTTTTTGGTCTATTTACAAAACATTTACTTACTTAGCCTAAAACTTATGGTCTAGATACAATGTTTTGCTTGAGTAGCATAGCTGAGCGAACAGCTCATTTCCAAGCTTGTTTATCGTTTAAATATTCTTGTATTTTATAATAGCCTTTCTGGCAAAGTTTGCTCTTTACCGTATTATTAAATTTATTAACAGGTAAGTCTCTGATTCCATTAGGAAGCTTGTTAAAAAAGCGTATACAGTTGCCCTGGAAAGAATTACTACTTAGTTATACTCACTCTTACGCACTTTTAATGCACTGAGCATTAAAAGTGACACTTTTTTATCAAGCCATGTTGAATGAAACGTTAGGCGGTAAGCGTTAAATTAAATGTAGGGACCATTATGGAACTTCTTGGTACTGTTTGAATGGGAGTTAAAAAAGTGCCAGGTAAGCATCGCTCAGCTCACCGCGCACGCACATTTACCGGAGCGTATCGGAGGACATGCTCGCTATTTGGAGCATTGTATACCTTTTATATAATGGTAGGACGCCCCCTAGCAAGATGGCATCGTTTGCAATATTTACACAACGGCTTTTAAGACGCAATATGATTGGACCTTAGGGGCTTGGCCTAATAAACGGCGCACCCGGTAAACACCATCTCTGGTGCAGGATTCCCCCTCGGAATTGGAAGAACAGACGCTTTTGGAAAAAACGACATACTTACTTATTAATGAGAAATAATAAGCAGACCCCGAATTATAAGCTTTAAACGGAACTAGGCAATCGCTATTATATTGATTGAATTGACGTGCTATAAAGAACATCAAAACATTATTTACTATATACTTAGGTATTTAAATTTTGTCTGTAGGATGGTAAACGGGCGCATCACCCTTCCGAGACAAGTTAAAAAGGTCCGTGAGATGCGCATACACTGACAATATTAAATCATGCAGTGCGCTCGTAAAATTTGAATGGCCTCCGCTTTGCATTGTACAAGACATATTTTTTCACTATTCAATTGTGAATATGTAGGTATTTTTACGTCCCTTACGTGGGACGCAATAGGGTCCATGGTTAACACCGGATAAAATGGCGATGCACGGTGTGAATAAAAAAATGGATGAAATAAATAAATAATTTATGAATGATGGCTAAAGGTTTTGTTTTCGAACGCTTAAAAACTTTGCTTTTAAGCAAGTAGGTAATAGATAGAGTAATTCAAGAAGAAGGTTTATGTGTACAATATATGCTTAATATAGTAGAGGGTGCAGCGGGAACGGGATCTGACGCCACGCGGGCGGAAAAGATTTGGCGAGACGAATTTCGCCGGGTCAGCTATTAGGACATGATTCATTTATACACAATTTCAAATAAAATCATGAGTGACCAACTGAAAACGACTTTCAGACCATTTTATGACCACTGGACGGATATGGCTGAAATTTGACATGCAGGTAGATATTATGACGAAGGCATCCGCTAAGAAAGGATTTTCAATAATTCTACCCCCAAGGGGATAAAATAGGGAATGAAAGTTTGTATGAAACTTTGTCAATTTTAAACCGATCGGGCTGAGACTTTGTATGCATAAAGCTACTATGACGTAGGCTATTTTTATGCTCAGCTCAATAGCGTTAACTCAACACTAAGCGATAGCCGACATCCACGCGGGCGGAGCTGCGGGCAACAGCTAGTTATTGTATCTCATGGAACGTGAGAAAACTTATTTTTTTTTCACCAAAAACACACAACAAAACATGGAAATCTCTACATACGATTTTTCACAATTTTTTTATGATGTTTGGCACTTTAGAGAAAGAATACCTTCTCTAAGGTGCTTGTTGTTAACTGTTGGGCACCTTAGAGAAAGCTTTCTTTTTTTTAAAGTGCCTTTCTCATAAAAATGTTGTGAAAAATCATAGAGATGTAGAAGCTTCCATGATTTGTTGCGAAAACCATGAGCTCTGAATGAGGCATAATAAAACAAACACTACCAATATAAGGAGGTTCTGAGTCGCATTTCAACAGATCCTGGGTGTTCGTACTAATGAGTACGGCTGCTGCAGATCACTTATATGCGCGTAAAGAGCATTGAAAGAAATAAAATTGAAATACATACAGAAGTGCAGTTCATGTATGTAGTTGTGTTACATTTTTTATGGACTATAAGTACTCGGCGGTCGCGCTGGGGCAATTTACAAAACGGTGTCTTGTCGACTTGCCACCTTTTTTATACCACTTAGGTGAAGTCAAATTGACGTGTCTTTTTTATAAAAAAAATACAAGCAGACGGTCGACTTGATGGAAAATGGTTACCGTGGCTTATAGACGTGGATTACAATCGTGCTGCTGACCCCTTCTTCTACCTTCTAATTGAAGAATTTGTATTCCTTTACATATTATTATGATCATTTACATAAGGGATTACTTTAGATAAAATAAAGGAAAGAAAATAAAGAAATAAATAATATATTTACATGCATAATGCGTCGTGGAATTCCTCCGTATCATCACCGACGGTAACGTACCCAGAAGGCTAGCTGCATTGAAGAGTTTCGTATTATAGTCGATTGGAGAAACCACAGCTTAAGTGTGTCACTTCTGGGCAACTTAAACTAAATTAACACAAGCCGTATTCGATCTGGACTCAACATCTATGTACGTCTACGCAAATAAGGTCGAATTTTAATATATCTCTGGGCCAAATTTCATTAAAATCGATTCAGTGGTTTAGGCGTGAAAGCGTGACATAGGTAGGTACATACAGATAGACGGAGTTACTCTCGCATTATAATATTAGTATAGACTGTAGGTATTTTTTATCGTGCGAACAATCCCCACGGATACCACCCCCAACCGGAGCCGGTGGAGGTGGTTTTGTCGGACTCGAACCGACTACAACGCACGCCGTCTTCGGGTCTTTGGTTGCCGGAGGTGAGATTGCAGGGAACTATCTCTCGCACCCCGGCAATATGGATGGATTGGATACGTTGAGCCACATTATGTATAGTAAAAAGTGTAAACACAGGTACTGATAGGAGTACTTAAACGGTGAGTTCCCCCACTATCCCAGACAGTTAGATACAGAGAGTTACCTCCCGAGCACCAGATTTTCGTGTCCGTGAGTGATACCCATGTGTGCGTCGCTTTCATAGAGCTAATCTTCTGTATATGCGTGAGCAAGGGCCCGCATGACTAGAATGGTAGCACAATTGTAATCTGGAGCGCGGTCGCGTGTTATGAATTCAATATTATAATGTACTAGCTTTTGCCCGCGGCTCCGTCCGCGTGGATGTCGGTTCCCGGCAATTATTCGAATTTTTCTCTACGTACAAACCTTCCCTGGACTTCCACGAATAATTCAAGAACAAAATTTGCCAAATTGGTAAAGGTGTTGTTGAGTTATAACATTACAACGAAAAGTGGCATTGATTTTTAATATATATAGATTATGTATGCATAAGTATATCGTTAACTTTAGATAAGTAGGTTTATATTTCAAACTAGCTGATCCGCCTCTGGTATAGGCATAGGTGGCCCTGGGTCAGCCGGGGTGCGAGGGATATGTCTATAACAACCTCACCTCCGGCCTAGCACCAAGACCCACAGTCGGCGTGCGGTTTTAGTCGGTTCGAGTCCGACATAACGGCTCCGGCAGGGGGGGTATCCGAGGGGATTTCCGCACGAAAAAAAAAAAAAAAATATATGCCCACAACTTGATAAGTTTTGAATAATCTTTAATCTTAATCTTTTCTTTTCTTTAATCCTTATTAATTAGTTATTATAATTTTTTTTTCAAATTGAACCAGTAGTTCGTGTGATTAGCACGTTCAAACAAACAAACTAGTCAGCGTTATAACTTACTCTACTTATAAATCATTTAACTGCACCCGTCACATTGTAATTGAAGCTAAAGTGCACTTCAATAATAAAGGTCACCATTCTAGTATTCTGCAACCGTTCTCCTAAACCGATTCGCCATTGGCCTATTCGTCGACAGGAGAAGGTAACTGTTCTGAAAAGGAAGCATCTTCATCATCTTTGTATTTTTGGAAGTTTTTTTTTTAAAATATTTCATAACATTCTACACAACGCTATCTAGAGCCATGGTAAGCATAGCATAGCTTAACTAGCTTGTGTTATAAAATCTAGAATGCGGATAAACATTACTTATAACTTTTTTTTGTAAATACACACATATTATACATAGAAATACCCAGACTAATGCAAATAGTTATATTCATGCATAAAAATATTTGCACCGAGCGGGGTCGAACCCGTAGCGTAGCAGTCGCGTTTACTACCGCCACCACAGAGCTGCATCCGGGGTTTTCATCCCGGAGCCCGGGGTCCGCTTCCTTATTCCCCTTCATTTGTTTTCACTTAGGTATGTAACTGCCTAGTAATGCTGTAGTATTTCAATTCACATAATTCAATCACCTTTGTTGGAGAACCTTGGATTGTTCCGATAACATGCTAAAGCGCTATAGGTTATCGCGATTGCATATTGCTAATATTTTATCTACAGTTACCTACATGATATGATCAAACAATATGTTCTTTTTTACTTCTAGTTTTTTTTATGGAGGATTCTCCTAATTGGAGGCAAACGAGCAGACTGATCGCCTGATGGTAAGCGATCACCGCCGCTCATGGACACGCACAACACCAGAGGAGTCACAAGTGCGTTGCCTTCTTTTTAAAAGAGAGTACGCTCTTTTCTTGAAGGTTTGAAGGCCGTATTGGTTCGGAAATACCGCTGCTGACAGTTCATTGCACAGTTTAGTTGTGCGAGGCAGAAAGTTTCTCGAGAAACGCACAGTTGTGGACCGCCAGCTATCCCGTGGAACCATGGCGGAAAGAGGCGCTGGGGATCAATCCGAACAATTCCTCGGAGCACTCCCCATAATATACTCAAGTTTTCTTGTATTTAAATCAAATTAATAAAGATACAGTCACATATAACGGGTGGAAGATTTTCAAGCCCCCCGGAGGAGAAGATTTTTTTGTCAAATTGAATTTATTAGATAAGATTTCAAGGATTTCCTTCCATTCACTTTACCATGTTTGTTAGACAGATTTGAGCCTTATAATTGCCACTATCAGTTGAAGTAATAAAAATACAGGATGTGATTTTTTTCGGGTTTTAGTCGGTTCGATTACCGGGTGTGTCGTTTTGTTTCTTTTTAAGAACTTCCCGTCCAGCGGGCATGAAAATCTTCCACCCTGTATGCTCATTCCTTTCTCGTTCCCAGGTAAACTAGGACATGGGTCCACGTAACAAGTGTGCTGATAGCCATTTTGGAGCTTACACAGTTCACATGTTCACTATTATCACCATTAAATGTGGCTACGTTCTCATACGGCCCACAAGTTTGGACCCGCGCACAAAATGCTTCGTACGACCTCATTTTATATACATATTCGACCATAAAAATTAATCTACTAAAATTGCGTTAGTAGACGGTAGATTTAGACAAGCAACTAGCCGTACTGGTTCTTGGTAGACTTCTGGTGGAGTAGAATAGGGTACCCCATCCTTTCTCTCTTCCTGTGGGTGCCGTAAAAGGCGACTAAGGGATAGGGCTGTTCTCCATCCGACAGTAACCAAATAGCCCTTCACAAAGTGCCAAATATATTCAATTTAATTCAAATTATTTATTTCGGATAACAAGATCCATTAGTAACAATTTACCTTAAAACCGTTTAGTCCACTCTCGACTCCTCGACCCCTAAATAAAGATTTCTTTATTGGTGTCCTCTCGGCCCTTAAACCTATCTAGTCTACTCTCGCCCCCTAATTTGATAATTATCTAAAATTAATATTTTGGTACAGTCATGAACAGACTATACAAAAAGCAATGGTAACTAAGTGAGCATTAACCGACCTTACAAGCATGTGGACTAGTGTTAGCATGCAATAAACAAAATTAAATCATAAACTACTAGCATTTGCCCGCGGCTCCGCTCGCGTGGATGTCGGTTATCGCAACCAAACATAGCCTATGTCCTTTCTCAAGGTCTAATCTACTCTAATACCAAATTTCATCAAAAACGGTTCAGTGGCTTAGGCGTGAAAGCGTAACATACAGACAGACAGACAGAAAGACAGACAGACAGACAGAGTTACTTTCGCATTTATAATATTAGTATGGATTTATAATTACAATAAAAAAAATATTAATACGTTTCACTATGACTAGTTAAAATAACTATCATTTCATTAAAACGGACTAATTAGTGGATATCACGGATGAATATGATAAAATTGATTTGATTGTTGTAAATATAAAAACACGGTACTTAAGCCACAATTATGTTCGTGTCCATTAAATCATAACATAACATATAACATAACATAAACTCACGCCTGTATTCCCCGAAGGGGTAGGCAGAGGTGCTAGCACCCACATTTCGCCAGTTTATGTTTAGGTCCCAATGTAATAGGTGGCGAGCCTATTGCCATTAACCGGGCACTTATAAACCTGCGATAAATACACACATAACTTCGAAAAGCATCGAATAGTCATTGATGTGTGCCATGGTAAACCTGGGATCGAACCCGAGACCTCGTCTCAGCAGTCCATTACCCATACCACTAGGCTACCGCAGATCCATTAAATCACATCAATAAAAAAAACACATAAAAATTCATTAAGAGCAATATGTACTCGTATATAGGCCACCTATGGTGAAAGTCTCTCTCCATTTCCATGAAAAATACCTATATAGAATCTAAGTTAGAAACATATTTTGCTTTATACTGGTGTTTTTTACATTTGAAAGCAAGCGTATTTGTGGAACTACTATCGGAGATCGTAAATCAAAGATAATAGAATGCTATTGTGGAGAAATCGGTCAAGGTATATTCTTATACAGAAGGTTCACGGCATAGACAGGGAAGATTACAGATCACTGAAACCTTGATATTGTCATCTTGGACGAGTTAGAGAGAGATGAGTTCAAGACCATCAACATACATGTAACTGACGTTCTATTTTAACCGACTTAAAAAAAAGAGGAGGTACATAATTGTTTTTTTTTAATTTTCCTGAAAAAAAAAAGCTTTATAAACTTGTCAAGTACTTATTGTAGGTACCATGTTAGGCCATACCGCTTTGTAGCTTACATCTATGAAGATGTAAATGTGTGGTAATCTGCCAATGGAAAAAAGATGGAATGCGCCTAACAAAAAGTATAAAGCAACTGTTTGTTTCAAGTTTAATTTCACTCTTAGTTAATCAGAATTAACGAACTGTTTGTTCTCTAATCAGAGCTAAACTTGTACAAATGTGAAGTACTTTGATGCATTAACAACCCGCTTTGATGAGGATTTTTTATTTTATTCTTTTTTTTTAACTCCATTTTGTATGGGCATTTAGCTGGAGGTGAAGCATTTCTCGTTTCAAGGCATGCATGGGTTTACCTACACCCAGTGGCGCACCCATATTTAAAAGTTTGCCGTGACGTGTTCTACTTCAATTGAAGGAGGTCCTGGGGAGCTCTCCTTTTTATGCATCTGAAGGTGCTAGTGGACTTTAATAGTTCGCCAGCAAGCTTGTTGGAGTGCTTTCCAATACACACACCGAGTATGACTTCAGCTTTTTTGAAATCTCCTCTTTCACTGTGGGCATTATTAGTGATGTTTTCCATTGCATTTTGCAATTGTTGGCATTGGATTCTTAATAATGTTTTCCTAGGTGAAGCCAGAATCCGTAACACTAGTCTATGAAGGAATTTAATACGTATTACATTGAATTTAAGTAAATTATAGCCACCGCGTCATTAGTCATAAAATTAAGCCAATTTTTACTTTCTGCACAAGTCTGCAGAACCAAAATGTATTTCCCTATTTACACGACAGCCTAAATAAAGGAGTGTAATGATTTCAGAGTTCGTGAATGTCAATTTCTTTATTCCACAATTACCTACTTTTAAATGCCTGAACTCTACATTGGCTGTATGAGGTGTACATATCGTTGCAATACTTTTTTTTCTCTCTTGTTATTAAATTACTACTAATTCTCTCCATCTAACTAAAATTGCATATGTTAGGAGTGGAGTTACGACGGTATTGTAATGGCCAGGATGAGAACCCGGGACCTAGGACACTGGCTAAGCAACTTTTTTTATGTTCACCAGGCCGAGAGATTTCATTTTGCGATGGTTCCGCTTAACTTCACTAGATGGCGCTAGTGTACTAGTTACATCACCGCCATTTAAGACTGCAGTTTGAATGCCTTGATGAGTCCCATTCTAGAGTCAGTAGTCAAAATATCTAACCGTCTTCAAAATAAATAGGTAACCAATCAAATACATAGGGAAAAAGAATCTTCTCGGGCGGGACTCGAACCCGCAGTCTTTCCCTTACAGGGGGAATGCCTGACCAATTCGGCTACCGAGACACGCCCGATATGATTCAAATTTCCCATCTTATACGTCTTTAAGGCGACGTGGCGTCATCTACCGATTTTCTTTCGCCGTATTGTAGCCGAATTGGTCAGGCATTCCCCCTGTAAGGGAAAGACTGCGGGTTCGAGTCCCGCCCGAGAAGATTATTTTTCCCTATGTATTTGATTTGTATAGTTAGCATACTTAATGCTGTAAAAAAAATTCCTTCAAAAATAGGTAACCAATCTCATCTCCGGCAACCTACAACCCACAGGCGATGTGCATTTTAGGGGTGCCGTCTATTTGGTAGAAACTTGATACTCCGAAACCTATTTGGGATAACTCACTTCGCAGAAACTTCTTTAATCGATCATTTATTAGGCATTAAAAATATTTGACATAAATATTTTTAGGCTTAATGTGCTTATGACCGAATTTAGAATGGCATACATTTAAGATAGTAGAATTTTATTTGGCATAATTACCTTTGGCATAGTTAAAATTTTGTATAACTTCATTTAGCATAACGTTCATTTAGAGTACAGATTATTTGGTATAATTTGACTAGGCATACTATAAAGATCATAGAATTTCAATTAGAATAATATAGATTGGGTTACTTTCTTCTTTAAAAATGGGTAGGTTAGGTTAGGTTAGAACTGTGACCTCTTATGCACGAGAGGCAGCGGCCGGCGAGTGCCAGAATAGATAGTTGTTTACACCCCGACACAGAGTACCCCGACTCGGATAGGTTAGGTTAGGTTAGAACTGTGACCCCAACAGCGCGAGCCGAGCGAGCGAAGCGAGCGTGCCGCGGTAGCGGCCGGCGAAGCGCCAGAATGGATAGTTGTTTACACCCCGACACAGAGTACCCCGACTCGGATAGGTTAGGTTATGCGAAATGATGGTTCTACTTTTAAATAGTTATGGATAAGAAATATATACCAAAAGATGAATCTGGTTTTGAACTTTCTGCGATGTGATGGTTATACATTGTGATTATTATGGATACAAAAATTATGCGTACAGATGATTCTGACTTTCAAAATTATGGGTTTCAATGTATGCAAAATGAGTTTATGCCAAACGATATTCTGCGAAAAGAGGTTTATGCTACTAGTTGTTATGCAATATAAAATTATTACTTAAAAAGTTCTACTATATGAGGTGTACCCGCATTTTAGTCAGTTCAAATCCAACATGGCCAACATTTTTAAAATCACCACCGGTTTACCTGTGGGGATTTTAAAAATGTTTTTTTTTTATTCTAATATTTTATAAGCTCTATGAAAGTGCATAAAACATTAAAATATACTATTAACTAGCTTTTGCCCGCGGCTTCGCCCGCGTGGATGTCGGTTATCGCGACTAAACATAGCCTATGTCCTTTCTCAAGGTCTAATCTACCCTTATACCAAATTTCATCAAAATCGGTTCAGTGGTTTAGGCGTGAAAGCGTAACATACAGACAGACAGACAGACAGACAGAGTTACTTTCGCATTTATAATATTAGTTACTAATTACTAATTACTAATAGTTACTATTACTATTAATACCACATAATGCCAGAGGGAATATTCTCAGTAATTCTTACTACGTATTTTTAGCAGGATTTTCCTACTCAACACTTATTTTTAAATCTAAAAATGATCATCAACTATTTTTTTCTTGGAGAAGACTTATGTACTCTTTTTTTATAAAGGTGACCGAAAGCCTGGTAAAAAAGAGGTAAAAAATAATTTATTCCGAATTCATAACGTTACTTTTTTAAGTAATGTTTTAAAATAATTATTTTCTGCTACATAGTCAAGCCCTTTTATATTATTACCAGCCTTTTTTTAATGAATAGTTTATAGCATTTATTATGCTAACTTTTAAGTTCGAAAAACATTGGAAAAAATGAAATGCTCAAGTGAGACTCGAACTCACGACCTTTCCCTTAAAGAAGGACTGCTCTTCCAACTGAGCTATTGAGCCACACTTGAATCATTCCAAATTTTCCTTTTCTTTATATCCGTCTATAAGGGCGACGGTGCAGCCATCTACCAACATTCTTACGAACTGTTGGACTTTATCTATTCTGTGTTAGTAGCGTAGCTCTGTGGTGGCGTAGCTGTAGAGCGTTTGACTGCTACGGCGGCGGCGGAGGGAGCGGGTTCGATTCCCACTCTTTTGTATGCATGAAAATGTCTTTTTACATTGATCTGGGTGTAAGTACATGAATAATTATATTTGAAAAAAAAAAGAATAGGTACATTCTACTGTCGAGTTCAATAGTTCATATGGTCCATACTAATTTTATAAATGGGAAAGTAACTCGGTCTGTCTGTTACGCTTTCACGCCTAAACCTCTGAACTGATTTTGATGAAATTTGATTTAGGGGAAGATTAGACCTTGAGAAAGGACCTAGAGCCGCGGGTAAAAGCTAGTTAGGAATAAGATAGCCGCCACGTCACTGATACCCTGTCCAGTGGGTACTTACTACTTAACTAAAAAAATAGACAATAAATTTAATTTAGCCCAATCGATGCTCTAGTTAAAGTCTGACTAGTTTGATGAGCAGAGGGCGGTGGGTGATGTCTGGTACTTAATCTTATTCTTTACTTTTAATAGGTCAATTATTTTCATTGTTATAATTTTATTACATTTCACATTATAACAATTAATTTTGTATGTATTCTATTTTTAATAAAATTATTAAGTGACGAATGATTATTCGAAACTTCTGTGACGTAACTCGAGGCCATTCACGCACACGAAGTATAAAAATCGCATTGATGCGCACACACACGCCAATCAGTCACGCACACATACACACAGTCTGTGTACGAATGCAGAATTACATGTGTGTGTTGGAACGTAGTTGCACGCGATCGTATGGAAGTGCAGCCACACGCAGTCTGGGGCATTTATTCGTGTGCACTTTTGCACAACACTCTGATAGACTGGTATTGCTAATTTCCAGATTTTCCAGAAGGAATTTTAATACGAGTATTCTAGTCTATGACCACTACCTCAATATATTTTTATATTATAATTATAACGTAAAGTGTAAAATAAATTTTATTTTCAAAATTTATTTGAATAAAAACCATAGTAGAGTTCTGTACTTACCCATTCTATGCCATGGACGGGGGCACCCAGGAGAAACTACTCCGTAGACAGACTATAGGACTGTTTTCTATTACTGTTCAAAAAATCAGCCGTCATCCGCTAAGCCGTTTGAGCGTGATTGAGCATAGGAATTAGGATAAAAAAATATTTAGATCAGTCAGTGGTATGGGCGTAATGTGAAATTTAAAAAGCGAGCATTCGTACAGCCAGTTCTAGGAAACCAGCGAGTAACAAGGAAGGTTTTCGTTTACATTACTAGATTGTCATACTAGGCTCTCGATTCGTTGCTTCATTGCAAGAATAGAGTCAAACATATACATTTATATTGTTTATTTTTGTAAAGCTGTCATAAGTAAAAATGTATTATCTTCATAATAAATAAAAAAAAATCAAGGACATCTATCGCTATCTAGAACCAAAGTAAGCGGCTTAGTTAGCTTGTTGTAGCGTTGTTATGGGCTCTAGAATGTGCATTGTAAATAATAATTATATATTTATACGTATTATATTATACACAGGAACGTATAGACGAATGCAATTAGATATATTTATGCATAATATAAATATTTGTACTAAGATAGAATCGAACCTGAGACATCCACATCGGAAGCTTTACCGCTTCGCTACGGAGAGGTCGCTTTCTATATGCAACTTTTTTGTTACTAAAATTTATTTATTGCACAAAAATGCACAAAATATAATTATGCACAGCAATAAATGTAGTAGCGCGCCGGGGTGGGGCGCGGGGCGGGGCAGACTGTGCCGGCGGCGGGGGCAAGCAGTCGCATCGTTACCGCGCGTCGCACCGCGTGTGCGTTCGTTCCGCGCCCGACGAATTCGCCGCGAACACGGCCGAAAACGAGGGCCAAGTCATGGTGTCTGTGGGTGCATGGAGGCGCCGAACGCCCGACGACTGCGAGGAGCGGTCAGAGCCTGGAGCCTCCAGCTCGGCCGTGCCGCGCGCGCCGCCGAACTGCGCGAGATGCCGTAACCACAGGCTGAAGATTGAGCTGAAGGGTCACAAACGGTACTGCAAGTACCGCAACTGTCACTGTGAGAAGTGTCGGCTTACAGCAGATCGACAACGAGTGATGGCGCTACAGACAGCGCTGAGACGTGCTCAAGCGCAGGATGAAGCGCGCGCGAGATCTGCTGTGGCTGGGTTGCAGCCGGAAGGTCTTGAGTTGCTTAATCCTGACCCGCCTATAGTGAAGACGCCGCGGAGCCCGGTGGTGCCGCCGCCCCCGCCGCGCTCGCTGGGCTCCCCCAGCTGCGATTCTGTGCCTGAATCTCCAGGAGTGTCTCCGTACTCGGCGCCGCCACGGTCTGCACCGCCGCAGCCGTTAATGCCGCCGCTGCTGCCACCCCAACAACCCGGTTAGTGCTTGTTTTTGTGATCCTAAGGAATCTGCTTTATAATTTGGTGTATACATGCGTGTGCGCAAGTTATCGATGGAGATGGAGGAATATGATCAAAATTTAAACGGATTCATGTCATGTGATATAAACTAAGTAAGATTAAAATGATCTTTGCGTTGTTGTGCCCCACTCTAATCGCCGGTCACGATTTTTACTTAAAAGTGTTATATGACTCTATCTACTTGCGCAGACGCAGAAAAATGTATTACGATACTGGTGTTATGAGATTATTAATATAAACCATCTATATTATCAATATTTAGCACACCATATCTAGTATGAAAATGTGTGTTTTGTCTGATTTCTTAATGCCGTAATTATTAATATCGAAATGCATATCGGTAGGAAAACGGAACGGGTAATGTTTTTGCATAATGCCAATGCCTCTACGTAGGTCGGTATTAGTACATTTCCATTCCGTTCGTTCAATCCTAATCTGGAAGCTCTTTATTATCTATGACATTGCATGACGCAATAAGTAAACAAAACATTTCATTTAGGCCTAAGTAGGTATACGTAAGTAGTCTAGTTTTAGTCTAAGGTAGGTATCTTCAGCTAAAACCTACGGCAATTACACACATTTTTCATGTTCCTGACTTGTTACCACTTATTTATAATTTAGCAATAGAAATTACAAATTCTCTTACACCTCGCTAACACCAGAAAACAAATATTATATTTACAAAGTTTTTTTAACTAGCAAACTGGCTGAAGATAATAAATGAATGAATGATTATGAATGACTGAATGGCTAAGAAGCAATAAGAATAAGTGGCTCCGGCTATTTCAACGAATAGGGACCTACTATCACAATCTTTGAAAGATAAAACAGTAAAATTATTTACTGCCTTTTATATTTTACTATTTTTTACAATTGCATCAAACTTTCAAAATAGGTATCTGTCAAAATAAACAACTTGTCTCTAAATTGTGTCCGAAATTTACAAAAATCGTTTTCTTTTCACTCATAAAGGTACCAAACATACCTTTGACAAAACTTGTACCTTATGAAGTACATATTTTGTCTATTCTAAAGGTAAATGGAGTGTTATTACGTAAAAAAAACTTGTAGAAAATAATTATTGTATTACAACCTCCTTAGTCCACCTACACCTAATATAAATTTAATAATTCCCTACCCATTATTGCTTCTAAACACGAGCGTATCTTCAATCTCGGAATAACTTATTTTTCTTTATGAACTGCATTAATTTATATGACCGTATAATGTGTTTAAATAATATTTCTACACCGAATCATAGTAGAGTATGTTAGACCATTAATTTCAAACACCTAACTTGTACCTAGTTGTGCACAGGTAATATTCTAAGAAATAAAATTATTAATTCTCGGCTTAATAGCGTAATTTTTGCGGGATCCCATCTAAATAAATTAATACTGTTAAAGGGTAACGAAAACCACGAAATAACACGTAACTTCAGTTTCATTCTGATTTTACATTTTGCTATGAATCAAACAGATATAAAAAAATATTATAACAGAGATAAAAATACCGAAAATTTATCAAAATCCAACGAAGTAATTCAAAACGTTAGTTTAGTCAGTATTTATGAATTTATGATACATAAAAGTCCTGTACCCATATATACATAGCAAAGGTATAATAATTATTATGTTAAACTAAAATGTCGCCGCACCAAAAAAAAATTATTACTATTCTAGGCTATGGTATTCTTTTTAGTTTAATGCTTTACTTGTAACTTTAAACATGTAAGATATAGTTATCCATAGATCCCAGATTCAGATTTTTTAAGATGCTCAGGATATCCCAAACTAATTTCAATTACATTAGATGCTGACGACTGACGATATGTCTAACTTTGTTGCAACCAGCGCCGTAAATCCCGCGGGATAGTAGTCCTGCAACAAATGTGACTGGGAAATATCTCAGTGTCTCGAAATATCAGTATTGGAAGTCAATTTCCACTCTTTATTATGCTATGCCGTTTTCTTAAGTCTCCAGGTTTCCATTTATTACTTCCATATTTTTATTATTTAGGCCTATGTAATCGTATTAATTGTATAGAGAGAGTATACGTTTGTTTTAGCGTATAAACTATTATCATGTAAAATGAGTTCGATAATAAGTTATTTTAATAATATTGTCAAAATATATGTATAGTTTTGTATGACAGATGTCATATTTTCTTCTCTTTCACACTTAATTATTAATAAATGTCTTATTGCAGTCATACTTGCGTTGACGGTAGGCGCATTCATTATCCTCCTTTTTCAGTAATGGTTAATAAGTTCAAATACCGTGATCATTGGCTGTAACTCACGCAACTTTTAGCCAAGAACAGAAAAAGTAAAATGAGTTTTTTATTTCATTTTATTCCTTCCAATTTATTTTAAAAGAACGATGAGTTATTTCATACTGAGAGATGTTAAGTTATTGTTGTGTTATGACGTGACGTACCTACAGGTAGGTGTAAATATAGATTACAACTATGAATAAGATAGATACTACAGAACGTATGATGTGATAGATATAACTATCTGCAATGAGTTGCACTACAAGCGCCAAGTTTCTTTGAATTTGTCTACAAAATTACTGCGCGCTTCTAGAATATTGCGTTTTTGTATCTTTCTATTTGACTTCGAAAAAACATATCAATCAATCAATTAACCCACCGCAGTCCACTGCTGGACATAGGCCTCTCCCAGTGTGCACCATTTCACCCGATCCTCCGCCTTCCGTATCCAGTCTATCCCAGCCACCTTTTTCAGGTCGTCAGTTAAAACATAATTTTATTGTAATGTCGTTGTTTTATTACTAGGTACACTTGTGAGAGGCAGACACCGATATTTTGAAATGATGTACCTATCAGTGTTAGAGGTCTAGAAAAAGTGTGCAGTGAACGACAATAGGCTTAGGCTTAAGTACGACCAAATACAGAGATTATTTTACCATTAAGATTTCTAACAGGGATTAACATAGTTAATGTAATAAGTGATCATCATTATTGTAAATATTATACGAACTAATTAGACGGCGAATGAAGAGGTATTCGAAAATTATTATATTAACCACAGATAATATCTGTATTGCAGGTAAATATAGTAGAGTCATTCATTCATTCACTCTCATTAGGCGCTGATTTATTAACCGAGCAAGTGAAGTGAGCGTGGCATCTACATTTGAGAGGTTAATCAGCCGGTTTACATTCTAGTACAAGACCTAATTTTCATTTATTTTGAGTTAACTAAGCTATGTATGTATATTTTTAGAAAAAACTTAAAAGCTTTTGTTTTATTTTGAAGCAGTTTGAAGCATCAGGCGTATTCGAAATTCAAAAATTTACTGTGATTGTTTTCATTTGTCAGTTAGTCTGTTAAACTTTCTTTGCACTTGCTCACGTTCTTCACTTGACTTTTATAATAATAATTATATCCAGATTATAAGATTTTTCTTTGTCGTTTGTAGGTAACACTGTTGCGTACATTTTAGAAGTGGCTGAATTTAATTTCATCTTTTAGTGTTTCTGTTAACGTCACCGTATTCTTTCTAGATTGACCTGACCTAACGTAATCGTATTAAGTCTATCAAACCTATTGTAAAATAAGTCAATCTATAACCATCAGGAATTCTTCGTACCTGCATTATTTTCAAGAACATGCCTATAATAAACAGCACGATAAGATTTACAACAAAGGACCATTTACTTTTTTCAAAGTAATGCAATTATCATCATGATCAAAGCAATATAATATTTATGCACAGAGATTCGAACCCCTGAACTTTGTCTTTGGAATGATCTATCGCTAGGCCACTCAAATTCAGTCAATTGCACGGAAATTACAAACATTAAACTTTAATAAACATACAATCAATTTTATTCGAATGAATGATTAATATTTGAAAATAGAATCTATACTCCATTTGTTTAGGTACTTAAAAAAAGGTAAACAAATCGTAAAAAGGGTTCTTCTATAGGGGCATTTTTCGTTCCGAAATAAAAAGAAACCAAAATAAAATCATTTTAGAACTTAAAATCATTTTAGAACTTAAAATCCATTTCTATCGTATATTTTTCTATATTTAACTACTTTGTTTAATATTAAGTTGCATTTATTATTTCGTCGTTGTCAAACCAAAATCTGCTATGTGCACTCTCTTCACTTAGCAGATTTTTTTTTGACAATATTTCTAGCTACTCCACATAGCATATTTGAATAAGTTGTCATAGTGCGTCGTGTAGTACTTATAAGCACATAGCCTTTCATGCAATAGATTGGTTCATTTACCAGTCGCAATTGTCAAAATCCAATCGCAATTTTCAACATGTTAAAATTATAAAAAATGCACATAGCAGATTTTGGTTTGACAACGACGATTTCCTAAGCTGAAAAACTATAATAACTATATTATTTAGAATGATTTTAAAACTATTGCACCGTGCCTACCATAAAGAAACTAAAAAGACAGATATTCAAAACAGTTTTTTCCAGATCGCGCCATACGTGCGTGACTGTCAAAGTCAATTCGCAGTTTGTAGTTTGTATTTTATTGTTATTATTCGGTACCTTAAAGAGCTGGCAAATCATCCCTAGATAAGATAATAGACGAAACCTATAATCGCTTTGTAATTAGTGTTGGTGATAGTTCTTTGGACTCAGACTAAAATTTTATTTAGTGATTGAATTTGAAATCACTTTAATTGTGATTATAATTTTGTGAATGTGTTGAACGTGTGAGTTTAATATTATAAATTTTAAAATTATTTAGTAAGGTAAATGTAGTCTTTATGTTGCCCATAATCATGCACAAAAATACTATTGTCATTGACGGTTGACTATCTCTGAAATCCACCATTTTTCTTGTTTACCTTTTTTTAAGTACCTAAACAAATAGAGTATAGTCAACGTCACGATCAGTTGATTACTACATACATTCCCTACAAGTTAGACAGAGAAGAAAAATAAACCGCAAGGGACGGACATATATAATGAATATTTTTTGTCGTTGAAGCTACCTCATTGGTAAAGCATGAAGAAAATGTTGCATTATAAAAAAATGCATAATGGGTTAGAGGGATATTAGAACGAATGATAATATTATAGCTGTCTCTTTCTATTATTTATCCGTCTGAGTCATAGACTGCACAGAATTTGCTATCCATAATTCAACATATTATTGCTAATTTATTATTCGAATACAGTTTAGTAAATTCATTTAATTTTATTTATAATTATGTTGGAATGTTTTAAAGCATTTTTAATCGATATAGTTACACTGTAATCGTTTTTATATACTTCATTATTAGGTCTACATGTCCCTGGATGTCCCTATTTTCATGTGAATCTGACAGAAGTCGTTCCATTCGGTAGAGTCCTTCTTTCGAGGCTAGCCACATATTTACCTACATACATACATACATATAACCACGCCTTTATCCCCGAAGGGTTAGAGAGAGGTAAATTAACACCCACATATTTACTTGTTTATAGAAAATATTATTTGTGACCACATAACAGAGAAAACTGTGACATACGAAATAAAATATAACTAATAGTAACATGTAAAAGATGAATGGATGCAGACTGCTAAGGACAGGTAAACGTGGAAAGAGATGGAGGATGCTTTTACCCATACCCATTAATTACATAACAGAAACTACAAACAAATGTTTACAACTTTAATTTCTGCACTGTTTTGTAGAAAAATAAAACTATAAATAAAAATAAAACAAACAGAACAAGAAGAACATCAGACAAATTAAATAAGAATCTCCATGTTATGTTGACTTTCATACATATTAAAAGCATATAATTTTGGGACTTTGCGCCGGGGCATCCATTTCAGCATACATCAGGTTTTTTAAAGTAAAATTATCGCTCGGTATACATTTACCAGACCAAGAAAAACTAAACCGCATGATGGTTTCACGGTGCAAAAACTAAACGCCTAAGAACAAATTCTGTTAGTGCAAAAGCATGAAACCTTACCTACGCACTAGGTAATTTCTTTGTTTTTTTTTCAAATTATATCCACATTAATCGTATAGATTTTTTTGATTAAGGCGATGTTGCTGGCCTTCGTCTCTAGTGGTCTTGTTAGTTACTGAACGAATTTCATAACTTTCGCTTAGACCACAGAATATAAAACCAATGGAAGTGCCAGGCAACTATCGCCTGTGTGCGCCACAATGCGGAGAAGATATTTAATATAACTCGTATACGATTGCTTCTCTAATCGACTTTTAGGTTTATTTTATGTTCAAAATTAAGCAACCAAGTCACTGTTTTGTGTGAAGAGAACTTGGAACAACCATAATACCTTTTTTCGTTGGGATATTCCCGCCGTCGACTGTGGTTATGTCGGGATCGAACCGACTGAAACCGTACCCCATCTCTGGTCTCAGATGTAAGGTGGTCTACAAAGCATTTCCCTCGCACCCGGTATGACCTATGGGTCATCTCTGGTTTTGAGATGATCCCCTATGAGAAATTTTGGTGAAACCAGTTTCTATATAGTGTATGGCGCTCCAACAAGATCACCAGGGCCCAAGCTCACCTCTCTAGTCACCTGTTAGTGGGTACACCCGCTGTTTGAAGAATGATGGCTTGGCGCAGGTTTCCTCTCGGAGTCTAGAGAGATCCGGTTTTCAGCATTCCATGGATTCACCGTGCGGTCGCCGGGTCCATGGCGTGGTACAGAGAGGAACACTGTGACGGCACCTGGGACTTGCGACCCAGGTGTAGGTTTAGGGTGGCCACCTTGTGCTGCATCAGCGCTCACCTCCGCCGTCAGTCGTGTTCCCCCCTCTACCTATCCAAATTTGGTAAGATTCTATCAACGCCGTTTTAGATATTCGTTTGAGTAAAGAGCGTACTGAAGCTCTTGGCAATCCGAGGTCTTTAAATAAGTTATACAGGGATTTAGCTGGAATTCCCCTTGCTCCTACTTCCACGGCGTAGAGTTTAACCACATAGCCATTTTTGATTAACTCGTTGGTCAGGTCAAAGTATTTGTTTATTTTTATAGCGTGGTCTTTAGGTATGTTAGTTTCCCACGGTACTGTGAGTTCTACTAGTACTGCACGCTTTTGCTGTTTCTATAAAAACTGTATAAATACATCAAATTAAACGAAGGAGGAGCAAGCAAACCCTAGGCTTTGAAGTGAAAGCCTCGGGTTCAACTGATGACAAGTTACTATAATGAGGATTAAGGGCGCTTCTTGTAACAACATTTTTTTTCTTATTCCGTGGTAGAGACGGGTGTTGAAAGAAAGAAATAAATAATTCATTTATTCGTACGTCTTCGAGATTCGAGATAATGTGTACGGTGAAATGTATCTCACTCAGGAACCATATTTGTGTTTGTCTGTGGTGCTTTATCATCTTTTATATGTAGTTTGGTTATTTGTATTATAAACTTCGTTTGGAGAACTTACAATTCTTTAATTCCATACTACTAGTGTAGTATACAGAAGTCGTTGGTCTCTTAACTACCATTTTTTCTCGCGAGGGTACAGTTTTACTTCTGTAACAAACGCACTATCATCGGCCTTCGGTGTTAATTAACTAAACAGTGCGTATAATTATTCTATTTGAAATGTAATGTTTCAATGCAATGAATCACTATTCACAATCGCTTAACGTAACACGATTGATGGACGACGTTACATTTACATTTAGGTAAATGCTTTGTTTGCTATGCAATAATTACAACTGTGAGAAAAGAACCAGGTAGAAAACGGCACTTTTTATAATCGCCACATTACAAGAAGTATTGGATTATAATAATGTAACGGATTAAAAACCGTGGAACTGGCGGCACCGACACCTCTAGCGTTTTTACAGATTATGACAACCTATGCGATGAAAAAATATATAATAACACTAACCCATATATTTTCAAAAATGATGCGCTAAACGCTACTGGATAAAATTGACTGAGTTTTTGCGCGCTGAGTGAGAAAAATGGCTTCTGAATTATTAGCTAATCACCCCTGCTGTCCGCATTTGTAACACATTCTAGCCATTGTTAAATAATGGGGTATTCCTACAGTAAATTTTAGCGAATGGGGAAGGGATCACCACGTTGACTTAGGCGTTAAATCGCGGAAACTCGAAACATTGAGTTGGGGAGGAACCAATCACTCACCCTCGCGTTTATAAATCCCTACGATAGCAACAACCAAAGATAAAAATTAACGAAGGGAAACTGCCCCTAATATAAATTAAATGTTAGCTTACCAGTGGTGGCTGGTGATGCCGAACCATTTATAATGAACTGTTATGTTATTTTCTTGAGCAAGAAGTTTTGATGAAATGATGACATAGCAAAATTCTCCGTTTGTGAAACCGCAAAACTAGAAGAATACTTAGTCGATTGATTGTTTTGAAATTTTGACAGGCTCAGATAAATAGATAGATAGACAACTCTTTATTTGTACACCAACATCAAGTAATGTAGTGGAGATTTCACCATATAGGCTTCTATGGACCTAAAATACCACTTTTCTACATTTGTTTATGTTATATATTGTAGAACACGTTGTTTCAAATCCGCGTGGATATACGCACGTTAGAAAAAAAGGCTTGTAGTATTCTGGCCTAGAATATTTTTTATCCAACTTCAAAAGTGGAGGACGTTCTCATAAGGTACAATTGCATAATTTTGTATTCCGAATTTCCTACGGGAATAGGAATTAACCGGTAAGTAGCACTGCAATCGGAGTAGGATATTTTATACGACATTTTTCCGGTTTGTACCCGTTAGACCTCTTCTATAAAAGGGTCTTAACATGAGAACGTATGGGTGTTTTTGTGATAAGGTCAAAACTTTAAGGTCATACGGGCACTTTGTAGTCATTTTACCCGTACGAAATGGCGACGGGTCAGTTTTTTAAAATAAATTGTGCACTATAGTGTGATTTGTCATCGGCAATGTGTTGGAAAATATAGTGTTATCTCGAAACTGGGTACAAATTACTAGTGTTTATATAAACAGTGTTAACAAGTGAATGATAACAAGTCAGGTAGATATATATATACTTTTACTCAATGCCAATCACAATTATCGAAATTGGTATGAGATACCATCAAGACAACTCATCCCAAGGTAACGTCACTTCCTTGACGGGCTCTCTGGCGCAGGTTTTTTTGGCGTCACGGCAGTCATCCCTGTTAAAACTAAGGTACAACTATAAATGAGACTAGGAGACTACAAGAGCGAACTCCTGGCTTCAAAGTGAGGTTTGTTGCAAGCGGTATCAACACTCAGATGATGATTATGTCTTCTAATCTTTAATATTCTTCTAGATTCTTCTTAATTTAAGATATGCTGACACCATTAGATTTCTCCCACAATATCAATACGTTCAATGGCATATTATTAATAGACACGTTATTCAAGAACATAGCAGCTTTAAAAAATTGCGCAAACGCCAAGTTTAAAAAGTTATAGCTGTTTACTCATGTAAAGAAAATTATTATCAATTAATGTGTATTAAAAATAACATTATTATGTCATAAACGTCAATATACGTGTCAATTCCTGACATTAATCATTCTTTCCTACAATACGCTGATCCTGCGATCCACGGAAACCTTATTTCCGAGATAAAAAGTATCAATTGGGTATTATCCAATTGTTAAAATAAATTATTTAACCGAGATCCGACATTATTAAATTAAGAATGGTAAAAGGAACGGTAAAAATTGGGTCGGTTCTTATTTTATAGTTTTTATTTATTTTTAATCATCCACCCAACCTCTAATAGTAACTGATTTGACTATTAAATTTTATGACGTCACTAAATCCTTTTTCATATCAGTTACCTTATAAAATCATCTAAGCCTTATAACTTATCGTTTTGACGTTTATTAAAAAGTAACTAATTAGACTAGTCCGTAGAATACCCAATTATGGCCGTTCTTTGCACCAGGAATGAACCGGGTATAATTATACTCAACCTACTACCGCTTTTAGTTTCAAGTGTCGGCACGAATCCAATGAGCTTAAGAAATTGATGCCATTGCCACATATAATTTATAACAAGAATAAATCATTTCTAAATTCATGCTAATATTCCTAAATGTGAAAGTAACCCTGTCTCTCTATCTCTGTCTGCGTGTCTCTCTGTCACGCTTTCAAACCTAAACCACCGGTCTTATGTTGATGAAATTCCCTTAAACTTTGGCAAGGAGGTCGACATCCACGCCGTCGAAGCCACGGGCAACAATTATTAAAAAGTAAAAAAAAAAGAAAAAGAAAATAAAGAAAGAAAAAGTCATAGAAAAATAAATAATATATGTTACTCGCACTTTGAAATCAGAAGACTACTGAATGTCACAGGTATGCGTAGAGATTGCACTCGTAGTGATAATGGCGACCTTTACTCCCTGTGCTAAGAATACTCTGATATTTTCATATGCATCTCGATACCGCGTCAGTGCTGCCAATGAAAACTTGTTTATACGCAAACGCTAAGCCAATATTTTTTACGGAATACTCGTGATGACTTTTCCCTATTTATATGAGCTAATTGCAGCCCGCGGCTCCGCCCACGTGGAGTTTAAATCCCGTTCCGGTGACCCATTTGTATTGTAAACCTCGCGACACGTATCTTGGACCTAAATCGCGAGACAAACTAGGCCCTAGCGCGCGTTTTTTTTAAAAAATTTGTAATAATCTATGCTTGGCGAATTTGAGCTCGTTCACCGCCATGGTACCCCGTGCTATCCTCAAAACACTCCCAAAAAATGTGTATTGCACGTATAGAGCACATTTTAGGTCTGAGCTACATAAAAACTTCCTTTTGGATATCTATCTATTGATGTAAATAGCATCACAATGAAATAAGTGGTTTCAAAGATATAAGCAACAGTGAAAGTGACTTTAGTATTTCCGGCGCCAAAATATAAAATAAGCCGACGTTAAATTTAATGTGCCACTAATTAGCCAGCCTTAAATGAATGAATTTCTTTATTGACAAGCAACAAAGGCTCAATATTTGTTAGTATTAATTAGCCTATGTTAGTAAAATATAAACAAAAAAAAACTATATCGCTTAAATTTATTGCTTGTCAGGTATAAAAAAAAGACATTATGCAGTGACGAAAAAAAAACTATTTGAGCTGGCATTCAACATTTGTACAAGTGAAGCTATGATCTAAAATTAACATTTTTACATCAGTTTATAATCCATTAAATCTAATCTTGATTTCAATTTATTCACCAAGAAAGATATTTAGGTAAACCAAATTATTTAAGGGCTGGCTTCTTTTTTGCACAACGGATTGGCATTGCCATCCAACGGGGCAATGCCGCCAGCCTTTTGGGCACGTTACCAGTCGACATCAATGGGGAGGAATTCTTCGACGCCTGAACTTCCCCCTTCGACTTTTTTTATTTTCTTGCAAATATTTATTATTATTTTTTTTTTTTTAATTTAAATTTTTTTTTATAATGTTCCAAAATAAATATTCTAAAGTATGAAAAAAAAAATTATGAAAGAAACCAAACAATCAAATGTCAAAATAAATTCATAATGGTAAATTTATTTATTAGATGTCAAAGTACCTAGCAATAAGACTGGGTTGTTCGAAACAACGGAACAGCCTGTTCCGTATTAATACCATCAAAACTCATCCCATTATTCAGTCGTTCCTATTATGAATTCCTTACTCATGCCACTAAAAAAAAATAACTCCTCGCAACTCTAGTTCAATCCAAATTCAAGTTTGACGTAAATTCAAATTGATTCCATTTAGAAAGTGACATATGTTTTTTTTTTAACTCAGGTGTTAAGCTATGAATATTCTTGATCGAATTAGGAACAGGTACAGGTCCTTATTCTTAACATTGAATCAGACTGAGGTCATTCGACATTCTAGTCCGATCGCGCAAAGTCATTGTCGTTTTAGATATTATTTATCTAATATATAAAATTCTCGTGTCGCCGTGTTTGTAGTTAAACTCCTCCGAAACGGCTTGGGCGATTCTCATGAAATTTTGTGTGCATATTGTGTAAGAGTCGGCCAACATCTATTTTTTTTTTAATGGCGGTAAGATGTTCGCCGGGTCAGCTAGTAGTTATATAATATAATCCTCGATTTTTAGAGCTCTCGTTATGAACTTACTTACTAAATAACCCAAAATGTTGTTATGCTATCTGGGGGCACTACAGTGAGCACCCAAGTCGAGCATGCAAAAGAAAAAATTGCCACCGCCGAACCATCCTTTTCCTGAAGCAATTCAAGCCATTTTTGACCCCCTATAACTCCGTAGTGGATAAAACTAGAAGCCCGAATTTTCATTCACCAAGCAAGCATTGTATTTATAAACTCGTTATATTTTAAATTTCATTCAATTGCGGTGCTATACGATGATAGCAGCTCCGCTGGTCGGCTGCGTGGAAGGTCGTCACTGGAGTTGGTGATGTGGAGCCGGGGGCTGAACCGCTTCAAGGTACTCAGCAGGCGGTTCTAAACCCAAATCTTGGATATCAAATTTTAACTAACATCGCTCGCTCGAAGCCGTTTAGACGTGAAGAAGTAACAAAGATAGACACTCACAAACTTTCGTCTTTTTATTAGTGTGACTAGCGGCCCTCGGTTCCGCTCCCTTTCCATCGGAAATCTATTCCAGGCATATAAAAGTAACCTGTGTTATTCAAGACAGTAATCTATGCCTGTGCCAAATATTAGCTAGATTCGTTTTACCATTTGAGCGTGATTGAATAACAAACATCTCAACGATCCATTCTAATACCAAAAACTAATACCAATGGTATTTGTTTACACTCGTAATAAATTTAATATTCCTAACGAGTACCAAAGCTTAAATGTTTTAATGAAATACCAATTCTATTTCCAACGAATACCTTTTTTTTTTTTTTTTCGTGCGGAAATCCCCTCTGATACCCCCCTGCCGGAGCCGGAAGGGGAGGTTATGTCGGACTCGAACCGACTAAAACCGCACGCCGACTGTGGGTCTTGGTGCTAGGCCGGAGATGAGGTTGTTATAGACATATCCCTCGCACCCCGGCTGACCCAGGGCCATCCCTTACGGTCTGGCCCTCCAACGAATACCAAACTTTCCTTTTTGTTGTATAGCCATAGAACACCCTATACTGTACGTAGGTACAAATATAGATATCTAAGATGTTACTTAGTGACTTAAATCGTAATATTTTATACTGTAAGTCTTGTATTTTAGTACAATGATAACTGTTGTTATGTTGACAACAACGTCGATCAAATCGAGGACATTTTAACGAAAGGCCAAGTCAAGACTACCCGCAGACGGCGAGAATGTTTGTAAACAATTATGGAAGTAGGAGAACGGAAAGATGTAAGTCAGGATTGTACCTAAACACCTGCTCTCTGCTTACCCTATTAAAAAAGAGTCGTAACAGTATTTTCGAGTAACTAATACATAACTATCTTTTTCCCGGATCCTTTAAGCGGGGCGTGAAAAGGTATCTGATGAGGCCGTCAAGCTGAGTGCCACCACTGTTAACATGGCACTTACATGTATACGATGGTGACCCTCTTTCCGAGACTTTGCCTTTAGCTTAGCATCACGCGAAGTGAAGTCAAATTGACGTGTCCTTTATAAGAAAAAAAAAAACTTTTATGCTTCAAATCGATTTAGAAAGGAAAACTTCGATATTTAATTTTGTCACATTACGCCATTGCTTCGTAAAATTGTAGGTCATTTGAAAGAAATCAATATTGGCAATGAAAACATCTTATAAAATCCGTCCAACAAAATATATCTTGATACGTGGCTCACAGCGGTAATCAATGTTGCAGTTGATAACGGTTGTATGTCAATAGTGGCGATTGAGATAACATTTGCATGTTTACGTATAATCAAAATGTATTATTATCACGATTACAGTTGTCTAGAGCGTATTCTGCTGCGTTTTTGCGAATATGATAACGTTAATTTAAATTTATCTGGCCTTGTTTGTAAAACTCCTCCTGTTTGTCCTCTAACCCAAATGCAGTGTCAATTATGTACTTCAAAACATAATATGAAATGTCTTCAGTTTGATCTTCAGATGCGTAGAGATGTTGCGTCTTTGGCAGTATTCTACCGTCTCTACCATGGTGAATGTTCTGACGAGCTCTTCCAATTAGTCCCACCCTCTTCTTTCCTTCACAGGACGTCATCCATCCATCCATATACGATGCAGAGTATACCTGCTATAACCAAGCGTTTCAGTGACTCATTCCTATGCCGCACGACTAAGACCTGGAACTCCCTGCCAGCTCACGTATTTCCTTCTTCCTACAGTCCCGGGTCCTTTAAGCGGGGCGTGAAAAGGCATCTAATGAGGCCGTCAAGCTGAGTGCCACCACTGTTAACATGTTACATGTTTGCGATGGTGACCCTCTCTCCGAGACTTTGCCTTTAGCTTAATATCAGACAAGGTGAAGTCAAATTGACGTGTCCTAGATAAAAAATAAAAAAGTTTTTTGATTTATTTCCATAGCAATTATCCCCTTAATTTTAATGTTTTCTGGCTTTTCCTCTTACACTTCACATGGTCTTAGGCATCCCTGCCAGTGAGACTATTGGCAAACATATCATCTACGACGCCAAGACAGCAATTCTTAGATCCCTTCGTCCTACCGGGGCCTGGGTATGGCCAGATATCTGCCAACCCACGTAACTTGGCGGTCGCTATAAAACGTGACCGCCCAGTGAAGACGACTTCTTCATCCAGGTTATAATCCCAGTCGCATCCAAAGCTTTCACCTCGAAGTTTGGGGTCCGCTTTATCCAGTTTCACTGCAGGTTGGGCTGGCCATCCACACACGGTGAAATCCATACCATCTCGCACTAAACGGTTTGAGGGCTCTCTCCTCTGCCGCACGATAAAGAGCTGGAATGCTCTGCCCGCATACATGTTTCTCTCCTCTTACAGTCCCGGGTTCTTCAAGCGGGGCGTGAAAAGGCATCTATCAAGGCCGTCAAGTTAGGGACCACCATTTTACGTCCAATGGCACCGAGAATGGTGGTCCGTATCTTCTGGGCAGCACGTCAGCTTTATTGCCATCTAGCTGGATGCAATCGAATGACGGACCAAATATGTTTTTTTTTTTAATAATAATAATATGCGATATGTCAATTTGACTGGTTGTTAGTTGAAGGCAAAGTCTCAGGAAAGAGAACCACTATTAGAGACACGTACCATGTTACAATAGTGGCACTCAGCTTGACGGCCTCGTCAGATGCCGTTTCACACCCTGCTTAAAGGACCTGGCACTGTAGGAATGTGGAATCTGACCTCCACAACACACTGGCTATACATTCAAGGCAACTCTCCTGCATTTTGTTTGAGAAGGCTACCTCGGATGCAGAATTTTCATATCTACGCGATTTTATACACATCCAGCACTAGTCTCTCATTGACACGCAGCTCTCGCTTCAGTAATGGCCGTATTTCACAACCGTTTATAAGGGCAGGGCTAGTTCTTTTAGTAGGTTCATTGACAATAAAATATAATTAAGTGATTAAAGATTTATTATTATCACAAGGGTTAACTTATTCGGTGTACAAGTAATGCACCAAAAAACGTGAACTTTAGTAAGTAGACAGATGTTTCTATTTTTCCCGCCAACGCGCAACGTTCCGTTTAATTTATTGTATGGACAGCAGCCTATCTTTAACTAATGTGACAGCGATGTGTCGAATAGTTTATAAATTATCTACTTATCGTAAATAATGCGGTAAGGAAGCCTTTAATGAATGAATGTTTTGTGTATCAGGAGACTAAATTACCATTTGTTGTGTTTGCACTTTGTAACACTACTGAACTTATTTAATGAAGATGACAAAAGAGTTGCTTCCTATAAATTAAGTACTTTAAAACAACAAAATTCTGCGTCTGTTTGTAACGTTAGTTAAAGTAACAGCATTAGAGATGTAATTGGGTATTCTGCTGACTAGTCAAATTAAGTAGTTACTTTTTACTAAACGTCAAAACGATAAGTTTTATGGTAACTTGTATGAAAAAAGATTTAGTGAAGTCATAAAATTTAATAGTCAAACCAGTTACTATTATAGGTTGATTAAAAATAAATAAAAACTGTAAAATAAGAACCGACGCAATTTTTACCGCTCTTTTGCAATTCGTAATATAATAAGCTCGGTTAGGTAAATTATTTTAAATTATAAGATAATACCCAACGAAGAGTGTAAGTATGTAACGTGTACTCACAACAAAAAATATACCTATGTGTAAATTGTTACTCGTATCTGTCTTTTGATATTATTTATCAAAATGTTTATGTTTCTTCCGGAAAGGAGCGAGGGGGCGCTATTTAACTATAATGGGGTATTTTTCCTGCAAAAAGGGCTGTATGCTGTTTCTGTGTTTTTCAGATTTAGTAACAAACCAATTCATTTATCTAGCGTTTTTCTTTCTTTTCAAAGTATGTAATAATCTGAACCTTCATTTAAAAACTGACAAGTGACAACACAGATAATATAATAGAAGAAAAAAAACTACGTCACTGCGAATAGAAAATTTTGAAAATTAAAAAAAAAATGAAGACGTGCCCGCCCGTTCCGTTATTCTTGGCACTCAACTGCCCCATTAAAATTCTATCTCTTTCACTCTTAGGGGATGTAAGGCGAAGAATTCCGATAGGTCGTTTTGCAAGCCGGGGGTGGTTGGTATAGGGTGGCGATAAAAATTTAAGCCTATGGGCGGAGCCGGCTATGTTTTTATAGCTATGTAAACCTTTTATGAGAGTTTTAGTACAATATGTTGTTGCATTATGTTCGTGAACTACTTAAGGTTATTGGCAAACATTGTTTATATAAAAATATATAATGTCTAAGTAGTTCTTTGTTTATTTTGTCATTTACTAATGTTAATAAAAAAAAAATAAGTATGTTTAACAGCATTCTAGAACCCATATAGCAAGCTAGTTAAGTTTAAGTCATACTTACTGACGATGAAGGACTAAATCTAGAATATCAGGTATTATACTATGTATAAATAGTAATCAAGAAATCTTAATAACATACAAGTACTTAATAACTGCCGTGTTGGACCACCCGTTTTTTTTTTAGTGCGGAAATCCCCTGCCGGAGCCGGAAGGGGAGGTTATGTCGGACTCGAACCGACTAAAACCGCACACCGACTGTGGGTCCACCGGTCACCCCCAGGCCAGCGCTCATGGAGGACGGAGGACGTTCTGCGACCTCCGACGTCCGGTTCGCCTTCGCTCTGCACGGGCTTCCCGGGCCCGGAGTCTGGTCCGGACCCGACCGGCCGCCTCCTTCTCGAGCATTACTTGCTCGCAGAAGGAGGCGGCCGCACCACAAGCGTTTGCGCATCGTACCATCGCTGTGAGCAATGTGACGAGTGTGAGGACTCCCACCCCTAGAGCCGCCACTAGGACCCGCCTCGGCGTGTCCCACGCCGGGCACTCGGTCAGCGTGTGCAGCTCTGTGTCCTCGCTCGCATCACAGTGATGGCACTCGGACGTTGGCTCCTTCCGGATCCGACACAGGTAACTCCCGAAACACCCGTGTCCGGTAATCACCTGCGTCAGCCGGTACGAGAGGCTGCCGTGTGGCCTCTCTAGCCACTCCTCCATGATGGGTCTTACCGCCGCTATTACGGCGAGGCCGGAGGTGAGGTTGTCATCGACATATCCCTCGCACCCCAGCTTACAGTCTGGCCCTCCACTCTTTCTGTGGGTGTCGTAAAGGCTACTAAGGGAAAGGGCTGTTCCATGCGTCAGTTAACATACAGCTCAAGACAAAGGGCCCGCTATACGGCAGTAGGCTCGGTCCCTATTATTTTATTAACATCTGGTCCCAGAAACGTATAACTACTTATACACATCCTTCTTCATACTCTAAAAAAATATTCTTTGAAGAATAGTTTTGTATGAGTTAAGTTAGATTTGAAGAGAAAACTTATTGAAAACAAGGTTGCGTTTCCGTCAATGTTAGCGTTTGGAAGGAGATACCTACCCACCCAGTTTGTTTTGTTCGGGGCAAGAGGTTGTAGGTCGGCGAATAGGGGTGCCGAAAGTGAAAAACTTCGATGCTTTAAATAGTACATAATTATATAATAAAAGAAGTAACAAAAAATGTGTTCCTTGGTAATCGTAATTTTTAAAACTACTTTTGACATTGCTGTCCTGTCGAAACTGCATTTGACATACTACACCACAAAGTTTTATGCGTGTGTATAATAAATAATATATTCTCGTTTATTAGAAACAACGCGTAAAAGTTACATGTTATCAATATACTTTTCGATTTTGCATTGAATGGTATTTTTTTATCGTGCGAAAAATCCCCACGGATACCACCTCCACGGAGCCGGTGGAGGTGGTTATGTCGGACTCGGACCGACCAAAACGCACGCCGTCTCGGGTCTTTGGTTGCCGGAGGTGAGATTGCTGAAAGCATATCTCTCGCACCCCGGCAGACCCAGGACCATCTCTTTCGAGATGAATTGAATGGTTAACCTCGCGAACTCCTTACCTACATGGGACAGTATTGATGAGCAAAATAACTCACACGATTGGTTGTTAATTATCGTTTACTTTAGGTTTGTTCCCTATTCAAAATTATAACCAATCACGTCACTGTTTTGTGTGATGTGAAGTGACTCTCGTGCGTGACGTGACCAACAATTAAAAAAAATCGCAAGTATTCATACGTTCCATACCAGCATTGTCAAGTCACTTCCTCTTCACTTCTTGAAAGGCTACAGGGAATAAGCTGCAACCACAGTACATAAGAAAATCACTTTTCAGTCAAATGTTTATGATGTCATTTGAATGGTTTTTCTTTAAATAATTAGATGTCGCTTACACCCTTTCGCTTTCCAAAACGAATATTTAATTCCGTGCACACTTTATGGACTCGTTCACAAAAAGATTGTACAGGTGCCATGCCAACCATGGTCCCGCGGTATGCGGTACTTCGGGCATTTTCTCCGGATGAAACAATACATACATACAAAAAGGTTGATAATTGGTTAATTAATGAACAGCTACTGGTTTGGTTAAAATTAACGAGAAACCCAATCTGACCTCTTGATATTTGTACGAATCCCATTTTGAATGGATGGATATTTGTTTGTTGATCTTTCGCACCAAAACGGTTGAACGAATTTGGATGAAATTTAGCAGAGAGATGGATTAAAGTCTCTGTTAATCTTGAATAGTAATACTTTTGATTACAAGTATAGGTTCCTGTTAATGAGGAAGACTTAAGATGAGATGTATAGACTGTGTGAAAGATAATATGACTAGGAAGGGAGTGATGGTTGACATGACTGCAACCAGAAATGAATGGGTAAAATCATGTAGCGCCGACCAATGTATGAAGAATAGATTCCTCTGCTAATGGCGGAAACAGGATAGAACGGCAAGAGGGTAAAACTTCACTGATCCTGATCCATGGGATGCCAGATATATCGAGTGAGGTAATATAATAATCAAAAGTTATTTCCGCCCTCTTTAGAACGGGATTTGGTTATTTCCATTCTAAAAGCATCGCCAAAAAATAAGAAGAAAAGCTAATACTTTGAAGTTTTATCGTTATTCTTCTCCTCCTTTGGTTTATTTTGACTTTTATGGGAAAACTATCGTCTAACCTGTTCCCGAAAGAGCCCCAAGATTATCATGCCTCTAATCAGCAGCTGTAGCGACTTACAGACGTACATGGCGTGGGTCCTATACTGGATGATTTTATAGTCGTTTTGAAAAAAAAAAGAATTGCACAGTTTCTATAGCAAATTTTCTTAAGTCAAATTAATACTTCCAGATGATTTTGGTATCAAAACTGAGCCCAAATTCCTTTTATCCAAAACGACTATAAAATCACCCTGTATACTGCTGCCATTAAAATAAAATAAAAAAATTTGGTACACAACTATTACACTGTCTATTAAGATAGGTGGGACTCACCCTTGCTGGGTCGCTGGATGAATCTCCACAAAACATTTCAAAAAGGTTAATTAATACAAATTACTCACTCTTGCTGGGTCTCTGGATGAATCTCCACAAAACATTTCAAAAAGGTTCATTAATACAAATTACTAACATTAGCATATATTTGAATGAATTTTTATAGCATTTATTATGCTAACTTTTAAGTACGAAAAACATTGGAAAAAATGAAATGCTCAAGTGAGACTCGAACTCACGACCTTTACAGGGATTACAGGGGGGCTGCTCTTCCAACTGAGCTATTGAGCATATATGTTTTCTTGTAATTAACTCTATGTACTGACGTCCGCAATATTTGAATTATATTTGAATTGTATTACATAAGTAAGTACACTACACAGCTTTATTATCATGACAAATACATCCAAAATTATGCATCTATTTAAATGTTCAAAATGTTAGTCACTAAACTGACTAAAGTTTATATTCCCGACCATTTCGCAGTAACTAGTTACTATTTAATTTATTTTCGCATGCAATAAAGTTAACAAAAAGAGAATGTGACAGCCCTGGTGCAGTCGTTTGATGTTTTACGATCGCACCGCTCGTCATTAAACTTCCCTATTTCGGATGAATACCGTAGGGTTGGCGCTACGGGAATTTGGGAGGACTAGTGCTTGAACAATCGCCAATGTAACGATTTCTGCTTCTTATAAAGCGTTTTTAAAAACAGTGTTATGGAAAAATGACTTTAGTGGATTAGCCTTAAGAAATAATTTATTTCATTATTGAGTTTATATTTTTCGCGTCCAATTTAAATAATCGGATTTTAAGAGAAGAAGGTAAAAATCTTCAAAGTACGATAAAGAAAAAGTAAGTACCTCCCTACTGAATTAGGCTGTTTGTGACGGTACAAAATATTCCACATAAGATTCTCGCAGTAGGCATTTTATCTTCTAGGATTATCACAATCATTCCTTCTCACACAATCGCCCTTAAAGACGGATATAAAGAGAAGGAAAATTTGAAGTGATTCAGGTGTGGCTCAATAGCACAGTTGGAAGAGCATTCCCTCTTTAGAGAAAGGTTCAAGTCCCACTTGAGCGCTTCTTTTTCCCGATGTATTTCGAATCATTCCTAAACTAATGAACACAAACTCAAAATAATTACCTCTAAATTACACAAATTTATTGTTTCATATATTGATCATTTAAACCACTGCCATCCCTACGATAAACCCTAAATTAAAATAATCATCATGCCCAAGGCGATCATTTAAACCAAAACAGCATCCTTGCAGACAAATATATAGGTAATTGCAACTATTTCACGATGACAATGATGAAACAGAGCATCGAGTCTGACGCGTCAAGCTCGTCAACGGTTGCTACTTTTTAGGGATCCTTACCTCAAGAAAAAAAAAACGGAACCCTTAAAAGTGCCCCCGTTCTGTCTGTCAGACCTTTGTTTTCAAGAATGCGTGGAGACATGAAGTTGTAATTCATACCTCATACTCAGGTCTATAACGTCTTAAAGCTGTGCTAAAATCAAACTTCTAAGTCAACACAATCCTTTTTTTTTTCGTGCGGAAGCCCCCTGCTGGAGCCGGAAGGGGAGGTTATGTCGGACTCGAACCGATTAAAACCGCACGCCGACTGTGGGTCGTGGTGCTAGGCCGGAGGTGAGGTTGTCTTTGACATATCCCTCGCATCCCGGCTGACCCAGGGCCAGCCTTTACGGTCTGGCCCTCCTTGGGAGGGGGGACAGGGTGTCCCCGACTCACCCCCGGAATGAAGAGGCTGCCATAAGTCAACATAATCAAAATATATTATGGTTTATTTACCTTAAGTTATGGAACCCTCTGGGTGCGAGTGCGACACGCACTTGGCCGCTTTTTTTTATTATTTAGGTAGCTTACACGAACGGCAATCGAAACCGGCGGGCTTGTAAATTACAGGTGTAATGAATGACAGTAAAAACGCGTGTGAAGGATGTAAGCAGAGAAGTGGGATGTTCTCTGAACACTTCAGAGGGTTAATGGCGCCGTGGGGTCTAGGCATATTCAAGTATTAAGATAGAATGCGATCAATACAATTTGAAGTACGAGTATTTCTAGATGTAGTAGATGCTGTTGTCCCTGGCTCTGCTCGCTTTATCGACAGCCTCTGTGGTGTGGTGGTAGTGAACTGTGATTATGGGTGAAATGGCCCTACGCAAGAGGGTGGATCACCCGTCCGGCCGCGGCGTCCCCTGCTGGCAGTAAGTAAGTAAGTGGTGGTAGTGAACGCGACTGCCACGTAGGTGGCGCGAGTTCGATCCCCGCTCAGTGCAAATATTTGTATGCATGAATATCACTATTTGCCTTCGTCTGGGTGTTTATATGTATGTTTAAATTTACAAAAAAAGTATCTAATTATCTAGGTATCTAAGTACTCAGTGGAAAAGTACAAGTGTGTTAATCAATATGTGTAGCAGATTCAACCAAGTGCCATCAATCTCCAGAGTATAAACAGTATCTAAGTATGTTTATCCGCATTCTAGATTCCATAACACAAGCTAGTTAAGCTTACCATGGGTCTAGATAGCGTTCTGTAGAATGTTGTGGAATATTTATTCATTAGCGATGAAAAGTAGATATAACTTAAAATACTACATTTATAAGTACTAGCGGTTCTAATACACGTGGGTTGAATATTGATTTCGTTCTTGTGACATTATATATATTCGGCGCTAAATTTCCCGTTTTTGGTACTCATTTGATGAGAAAATATTAAAAACTTTGCTGATAAAAAATATAATTTCTTTTCTAAAATAAGGAAGGCAACCCTATCAGCAAGAGGTTACAGTTTTACGGGCACTCGTATTTCGGGCAGTAGCGCTTTCGGGCAAGGTCGGGGGGTACCGCCAGCGTTCTGCAGTGCAAGCTCCTTGTAACCTCTTCTTTTGTGTACTATCAACTGTATTTATACAAGACTTCTATGATATACTGAAGTACGACTCGTATCTCCCGAGATAGCTGTAGCTTTTGGACTTTTAAGTATTACAGAGGTTATCTTCTAGTGTTTTGTTCGTAAATTGTTAAGTAAGGATATTTAGATTGTTATATTTACTAGACAGGGTAGATATATTATCGATATTAGTACTTATATTTCATGGGATGACTCTAGTTGTTTTGTTGGTACCATGTTTAATTAGATTGTAACATTACAGAGATAGGTGGATTTTTGATATTGCTAGTAGTTTTGCTCGGTATTTTTTTATAAATTGTGTGTTTAATTATATTTAAGTACGAATTACATACTTAGTTGCTAAAAAAATAGTATTATTATTCGCCAATAGATGTCAGGAAGAATCATATTTACTAAGTTTATGTTTAAGTTAATTATCGATAGAACACGAATAAAATTACAAAAATGAATCCTAGCTAGATCGATTGATCGCCCCCGAAACCCCCTGTATACTAAATTTCATGAAAATCGTTGGAGTCGATTCCGAGATTCCAAAATGAGCAATTCTTGCATCGGCTCCAACGATTATATAATATACATACCTATATATACAGTAATTGCTCATTTAAAGGTATAAGATAAAGGAAGGATAATACAAAGAGAGTTAAATTGACGTGTCCTTTTATAAAAAAATAAATGGTGTTCTAGGTAACTACTCCAGTAAAATAAATTAGTTGTGTTAAGAGTAGGATCACTCGGGAACTCTCGATAATCTCGATGATAAGTCCGACTGCTCAACCATTAAACTACTTGTTATCATAATTAATAATACAATTATTAATTAAGTCTTTAATTTACTGGTTATTATAACGTTTGTTATGTAAACTTTATATCACTGAGGTTATGGAATCTTGACGATTATAATAAACGTGATATCTTAAGTCTAAATATTTTTGATTATAAAATTTCTGTTGTCAGCCTTAATTAACACTTGTAATTACATAATAACAGATGAGGTTAGTGCTCCTATACCTACTTTCCATCCATACTTTATTTATAGTTAAATTGTGCTAACTAAACGAATAGTTCCAATGATATTTATTGACTTTAGGAATATTTCATCCCAATATTATAAACGCGAAAGTAACTCTGTCTGTCTGTCTGTATGTTACGCTTTCACGCCTAAACCACTGAACCGATTTTGATGAAATTTGGTAAAGGTGTAGATTAGACCAAGAGAAAGGACATATATGCTATGTTTGGTCGCGATAACCGACATCCACGCGGGCGGAGCCGTGGACAAAGGCTACTAGAATATAAGGTAGCAAACAAATGCGAGTTTTATTCGATGTTAGACTATTATTCCCCAATTAATTGTATTTAATTAGTTTTTTGAGTGGGCCGTAGTAAGCATGGCTACAAATAGGTGCCTAAATAAAAATATACATTTTGGGACATTCGGAACATATAAACTGGGATGTTAGGAGTTATCTCACATAAATATTTATTTGAGATATCATTGATAAATCATTCGTTCAGTTCACACGTATCACATCGAGCGTACGAGGAATATCCTTGTGTAAGGAACTAGTCAGTATCAGCAATGACCCCAAAGTACCTACCTACCAGGTTGACAACTGTAAGTACTTTTTTTTTTTAATATAGGACCCGTCAATTTGACTTCACCTTGCCAAAACCGCGAATTTCTGCTACTCCGTATCACAGACGCGATATTAAAAAAAACATTAGTAGTACCCACACCACTAGGTCTGACTAAAGTGAAAACTTGGCAAATCCATACATTATTAAATTGCTTGTCCCGACTGTCAGACTGACTGACTGATTTATCAACGTAGAGCTTAAACCGCTGGACCTACAAACTTGAAATGTTGACAGTAGATGCATTTTATGATGTAAGCATCCACTAAGAAAGGAATTTTGGAAATTCTGCTACTAAAGGGTAAAATATAGGATGGAAATTTGTATGAAAGTTCGTCATTTTCAGAGCTAGATGCACTAAATTTCATAAACCTGTGTCTTTCAAGAAATAAATGAACACGTGTATCAGCGTTTTTCATTTCACTACTAAGAGAGTAAAATAGGTGATAAACGTTTGTATGGAAAGTTCGTCATTTAGGTCACATTTTAGGTCATCAAATATGGAATACGATATTTTCCCGGGCGAAGCCGGGACGGGTTAGCTAGTATAATATGTAGATATCTACTTATACGTGATTGATACACCGTACAAACCTATTATGCATGTTGTCGCTAGTTGAATAATTTTTCCCATCCCAAAATATGTTCTACGAAAAAAAATTTTTTCACTTCAAAAACAGCAACGGCATTCATTATCCATCTATGCAGTGTTTGTGATAAGATTACTCTGATGATTCTGAGTTTACATAGATGCAAGAACATTATAGATTAGGCACTCTTATTTATCGTATTAATGTACTGTTGAAACTTACAATGACTTCATAAAAGTGATAAGAAATATTGTTATCGATACGAATGTCAAATTAGGTATTACATTTTTTGTGTTGTCGAAGGTCGGACTCTTTGATGCGCTGGTTGAGTCTACGTTTCATTCACAAAATTATCATAAGTAGTCCATTGAACAGTTACATTTGGGATTGCATTTGTCAGAGGCTGCAATTTTCTGTTTTAGATATCAATGACAAATTTTTGTGGGACCTGTATATAGTTCCTGTTATAAAAACCATAAAAACTATTTGAACTCCATTTTCCAAGATGGCGGCCGCGGGACATGGTTAGCAACCCCAAGTACTTGGGATTTACTTTAAACTAACTCCCCCCCCCCTCCATCCTTGATATCTAAAAAAGGAAATTGCATCCTCTGTCACATGCACTGTAAACCCAATATACTAGAAATAAGCTTTTTTTGTCAGAGTCAGTCTGTGCCTGTTTGCGCGTCGTACTGTCTCCCTTTCTCGCCTTAAGCTCGCCTTTTCTATATAATTCACGCACAAGCTATAGCTAAGCGTTATATTTTACTCAAAAATCGTTTCGTGAGGATCTTAATTCTATCCGAAGAATTATTGAAAAAAAAAACTGCAATTTCTTTTTTGTTATCCAAGTGACAATTTAAAGACATTTTGGAGCCCAAAATCGCTTCTACTATTCCGTTATTTGTTTATCTTGACTATTACGGGGGCGACTTGAGTCGTCTGACCTCCCAATCCCGAGACGAATGCCTGCTTCAGATCCTCTTGTCGAAAGAACAGACAGAACGTCAATCTGCAAGAGCTGGTAATAGCTGATAGCAAGATGAATTGTGCCCCGAAGATCTGTATACCAGCGTTATTCGTAGATACCAACGAAATAAAGACGGAGTTCCATCTAAACTAACTTCAAAACTCTCGCGTTCCATGATATACAATATTGATAACGGGAATTAACGCGATCATGGTATAGGAACATTACTTACACGGCCGGTGTAACCTGGTCGAAACATCAGGCAAATCAAAGATACGTATTATACCTATACCATGATCACAACAATTCACGTTATTGTTATTGTGTAGTATCATTTTTATTAATTACTAGTAACATTTCATGTAAAGCGAAAGTTCTGAGAAAAAGTTGGCCTTAGGATATTATTCAAAAAGTGTACCCACTAATTACCCCTGACCACATCTGGACGCCAGTTGGACGCCACTGAATCGTCAAGAGCTATTAGGTCATGCCTTCAGAATTAGTGACCTTGTAATTAGGTTCATGCATTTGTCTTTTACAAC
The DNA here is from genome assembly GCA_914829495.1 of Eilema sororculum. Taxonomy (NCBI): domain Eukaryota; kingdom Metazoa; phylum Arthropoda; class Insecta; order Lepidoptera; family Erebidae; genus Eilema; species Eilema sororculum. The sequence continues at coordinate 7,458,061 of OU618553.1, read as the reverse complement.
AATACGATGCGATAAGGCTGTGTTCATAACAGAGGCGGTAGCGGAAGCGACAGCGACTGTCATGAAGATTGTGTAAAGAGTCGTTTCACATGGCGATTAATTATTGACCACTAAGAAAAAAACCTTTACAGCACCTTCATATTGTAATAGTAGGTAATGCTTACTGGGATATTAATTATGTTTTAAGGTTCCAGTATCCGAATTCAGTATTGTTAGTGCCATATAACGTTACGAATCCATACTAATCCTAAAAATGCGAAAGTACGTCTGTCTATCTGTATGTTACGCTTCCACGCCTAAACCACTAAATTTGGTATAGGAGTAGATTAGACCATGAGAGAGGACATAGGCTATGTTTGGTCGCGATAACCGACATCCACATGGGCGGAGCCGCGGGCAAAAGCTAGTTAAGGTATAAATCCCGGTGAGTGTAAGGCGTCCATTACACGATCGTGCAAGCGACATTCATGCCATCAGTCATGAATTACTTTTGAATGAGGGTTTGAACAAAAATACTTCATTCATCCATTGACCTGGAACTCCCTGCCAGCTCACGTGTTTCATTCTCCTACAGTCCCGGGTCCTTAAGCGGAGCGTGAAAAGGCATCTGATGAGGCCGTCAAGCTGAGTACCACCACTGTTAACATGGTACATGCTTACGACGGTGACCCTCTTTCCGAGACTTTGCCTTTAGCTTACCATCGAGGTGAAGTGAAATTGACGCGTCATTTATAAAAAAAAAGTGACCGCATTACACGATAGGTAATTCGTCAATCACGGCCGTGATAGTGGTTAAAACTGACAGCAAAACGTATACCGTGTCCACGAAGAGCACCTGTCTAGATATTTTGCAGGTGCTATTCGTGGATACTAATTTTATTTTAATCCAATGATTGGTGAAAAGTTGGTGTTAATTCACCTCTGCCTCCGGGAATAAAGGCGTGATTATATGTATGTATTAGTACAAAAGATTACTAATAGTCTCGCTAATGGGGTTACGTCCAACTAATCTTTGAATGGTTTGTGTTAGAAGTGGGTTCACATCGCCAGTGTAATGGCCAGGATTCATAAATGTTCATAAGTAACCCTAAACCACAACAAAGGTCTTTCCGAAACCTAATTTTGCTTGAACCCTGGCATGTAGGTACTTTCCTCTGCGACATACTACACAGATAAGTATATACTAATATTACAGCTAATATTACGAATTATATTATATTATCTGTGCTATTTCTAATATCAATGTTATTCAAAAGAAAGATGAGTTACTTCATGCTGAATGGCGTTCAGTTATTGTTATAATATGAACTTATAACATGACGTGCCTATGAAGGTTACATAGTTTACAATTACGAATGAGATAGATAATACGGAAATACATGAAAGAGATGAAGATAGCTAGCTATAGTGAGTTGCACTTTAAATGCAAAATTACTACGATTATGTGAATTTGTCCTTAACCCTGCAAACGCGATACCTTTTGTATTTTCAGATTTTACATTTATTGTTTATTTCTATTAATACTACAAGTCTTTATTTTAATACCTTTTGTTTGTGACGTAGTAAACGTAAAACTGAAACTAGATTATAATCACTTGGGACCTCGGGGGGGATATAAGTATCAATACGCAATTGTCTCGTAAATGGTGTCCATTGTGTTTTGTTAAATTTAAAAATACTATTATCTATTTATTATTTGTTTTTTCAACGAACATGACTAACGTATTTTAATCCATTTCGAAAAATCAATAGGTTGTTATTTAATAGATTTTTTTTGTAAATTTATATATTTAATAGACTGGTACGACACTAAACATTTCATATAAAAATGAAATATTTTTATTAAGTTAGGTACTTAACACTTGTGAAAAAAAAAATATAATCGGAGAGTACGAAGCCTTTTTAGTTAGGATATTATAATGTGAATTGTTGGCGGAACGACAGAAAAACAAAATCAAATCAGTAGTAGTTCCATTGGGTTAGGTTAATATTTCCTCATTTTTTTTTGCCTTACAATAGCGTGATAAAACACTGTTTTATTTCAGATTTCGGAATAGCAACTAATAAACTTAGCAAGCATGTTTGAGCGTTATTTAAGTATGTATGAAAATAACATTGTCTTCATTGAGTAAGCGTGAAAATTTCTAATGAATTAAATAAAAAAAGCTAAAATATTGATATTCAACTCGATGTTTACTAACAACTCAGATTTTTACATACATACATAGAATCACGTCTTAGCACCCGGAGGTTTAGGCAGAGGTGACTTAACACCCACATTTCACCAATCATTGTATTTGGTCCCAAGTAATAGGGGGTGAGCCTATTGCCGTATTCCGGGCACTATTGTTTACTCGAGCCATGCATTTGAGGCTGAGTCTGGGCTGTATATATCTATCTGATGTTAAGCAGCCCTGTCCCTTAGTCGCCTTGTACGACACCGCATGGGAAGAGATGGGGTGGCCCAAATTCTATTATATTTAACTAGAGAACCGCGGTAGCCCAATGGTATGGGTAATGGACTGCTGAGACGAGGTCTCGGGTTCGATCCCAGGTTTACCATGGCACACACCAATGACTTTTCGATGCTTTTCGAAGTTATGTGTGTATTTATCGCAGGTTTATAAGTGCCCGGTTAATGGCAATAGGCTCGCCACCTATTACATTGGGACCTAAACATAAACTGGCGAAACGTGGGTGCTAGCAGCTCTGCCTACCCCTTCGGGGAATACGGGCGTGAGTTTATGTATGTTATGTATGTTTATGTATTTATCCGCATAATTAAGTCGTAGTCTAGATTTCAATGAAAGCTCACTCGAATGTGATTGATTCAATTTGCTATAGCTTCGTCCGTAAAACGGGACGGATGAGGGAATTCACTCAGGGAGGATATAAAACCTCCTTGTTAGTTTTAACTTCGGTAAACATATTATATATCTGGCTGATGGCCAAAAGATGTTTACCAGAAATTGGTTCTGGCGGCCAATTGATGTAATAAGAGAAACTATTTAATGTATATTGGGTATTTTATTTTCCTATTATTGAAATAAATTATTCAATTGCCCTTATATGAAGTAAAAGAGTCGTAAAAATTGCAAATGTTAATTTTATATATTTTAATTTTAAATAATGTACCTACTGAATAAGGCACTAAATAGGGCAGGTTAGAAGCACTCGATACCGGCAGGGTTGCATGGAGGTTTAATAATTGTAGGGGAAGTACGTGAAGTATGTAAGTAAGCAGATGGCGGCTTGTTGTCTCTGCTTGCCCCGGAGGAAAATAGTCGTGAGCGTATCCGTAACCGTAAGCATATATTTTAGACCTAAATCACGAATTATAAAAGGCCCTATGGCGGGCGGATTGTTTTGTTGTTAATTATTAGTGAGTTTGAGCTCGTCTACCACAGTAGCATCCCGTACCATCTCCAAAATACATCCAAGAAAACGTGTAATGTGCGTATAAAGCACATTTCGAACACATTTTCGGTCCAAGATATAAATGAATCGAGGAATAGTCTATGTCACCACTGGACTGCGGTGGGTTAATTGATTTTAGGTCCAAGATATAAATGAATCGAGGAATAGTCTATGTCACTAGTGGACTGCGGTGGGTTAATTGATTTTAGGTCCAAGATATAAATGAATCGAGGAATAATCTATGTCACCACTGGACTGCGGTGGGTTAATTGATTTTAGATCCAAGATATAAATGAATCGAGGAATAGTCTATGTCACCAGTGGACTGCGGTGGGTTAATTGATTTTAGGTCCAAGATATAAATGAATCGAGGAATAGTCTATGTCACCACTGGACTGCGGTGGGTTAATTGATTTTAGGTCCAAGATATAAATGAATCGAGGAATAGTCTATGTCACCAGTGGACTGCGGTGGGTTAATTGATTTTAGGTCCAAGATATAAATGAATCGAGGAATAGTCTATGTCACCACTGGACTGCGGTGGGTTAATTGATTAATATTGATTGTATGCATGTATAATTTTTGTTTTAACGCTAAATTATTTTTATTTGTTTAATTCATGCAATTTACCGTAAAATTATCGCTCAATTAGTTTTGATATATAAAGAGCGTAGGTATTTAAATTACTTCGTGTCCAGTAACTTTTGCAGCTGAGTGTTTTACTTCGTGGAGCCGATTCACTCGTGCTGAGAAAAGCACGACTCTGCCTTGCCTCCTTGTTTGTTTAGACATCTTTAAACAATTATTATTGAAGTCAGCTTTACGATGTAATTATAGCTGCAACTAAATAGTAGGAAAACGTGTTTTCCATAAGCCAGTATGACTTGAAGTCTCGATGTTGATAAGGGTTAATAAGGCCCAGTCAGGACATTATTAGTATCTTCATCATACATATACTCATGCCTATAAATCCGTGAAGGGGTAGGCCGAGGTGTATTAACACCCACATTTTGCCAATTATGATTCTCGGTCCCACGTAATTGGAGACGAGCCTATTGCCAAAAAGCGGGCACTTAGCTTTGGGCAGTTTATTGTCGGATGGAGATCATCCATATCTTAACGGTATACTCAGCTGGTGCCCAATTCAAGGACAGGTATTATTCGTTGTTGGGGGTTGCATACACAGCCTGCCCGGCTGTGTATGCAATCTTTAGTAGGATAATCATGATGAACGTAGTTGAAAGACACACTTGCAGTTCTGTGAACAGTAGACCTCACGAACAACCTTTGCCACATTTTTCAAGCACCCCCATAACTGGCATAAAAAAACAATACGTATCTTCTTATTTTAAACATGCCTTGTTTCACTTTAAAATAATGACGATTCGTTCTTAAAAAAAACACGTTACAGCAATCTTCCCGCCTTTTTTACGAGGCAACTTTATTTCATAACAATCTGTGAGGAATCATATCCTTGATGTTGATTTCTACCGATAATCATCTAAATCCGTTCATAAATAATGCGACAGCAAACTAACCCTTTTTTCGCCCCATCTTCTCTCGATTCAAAATGGCTTTCAAGGATTGTTGTTTTAATTCAAAGAACATGTGTGCTAAGTTTGGTGAAAAGCGGTTAATTAATGCGCCCTCTAGACCGGAACGGACACACAAACAGCAAAATCGCCCACCTTGTGGAAACGGAGACTCGCTCACTTCACTCGTTCGGTCAAAGACGTGTAGACTTTTAATTGATGAGCAATCAAGCTAGTCTGCACCATACACGCATTCAATGGTATAAAGTCGTAAAACCCAACTTTTTAATGGACAAATTAGGCTGTCGAACTATGTAAATACCTTTAATTAAACGAGAGTATAAAATTGCAGATATCCATTAAACGGCATATTTTATGTATGATATTCCACATATGCAATTAATATGTCATTAAGTTTACATTGTGGGAGATTGCACGGATAGATACAATTTTATGACATTTCCAAGGAATGTTGGTTTGACTACAAACAGAAATTTTATGCTATTTTTACTGACCCTATAACTTTATGTTTGTTAATAGGGAGATTTAGTTCCTTTATTTTGTGAAAATCTTGTATTAAGCCCCGTATTCATGGTAAACATTTGTTTAGCAACATTTCATCAACATTGTTGATGAGCGGAAAGAATGTTGCTGGAAACTTTAACTTACACTTTTGTTTAAATTAATACAGGTTGTCCACACACCAGTTTGCGTTAAAATGTTGCCCGAGGAAGTAGTGTTGTTGTGTTCTCTGTATATATCTCATGTGCAGGATTTGTAATAATTTTAGCTATCGCGTCTTTTTTGGGTATATTTAGGGCTAGAGAAATTTCTTCGAATGCATAATAATAATTTTGATTGAAACATTTCTATTAATTGCAATATTTTATCATTGCTCCACACTACTGCCATGTTTATAAACTGTTGCAATCACGTTCACACACGTCAACATTTGTTTCTAAACTGATGTTTACTCTCGTCGGGCGAGAGCTTGTCAACATGCCGTTATCCACCCTGCAACACGCAGTGTTGCCAGCAACATGTTGACAGCAACTCCGCAACACATTGATTCAACTTTGTTGCTAAACAAATGTTTACCATGAATACGGGGCTTTAACTACACCTGATGAGTGGTATTAAGCTAAGAGGTAATCCAGTCCTTTCTCCACCGTCGCCGTCGCCCTTAAAGACGGATATGCAGAGAAGGGAAATTTGAAGTGATTCAGGTGTGGCTCAACAGCTCAGTTGGAAGAGCATTCCCCCTGTAAGGGAAAGGTCGTGGGTCATGTCCCACTTGAGCGCTTCTTTTTCCCGATGTACCTATTTCGAATTTAAAAGTTAGCATAATAAAAGCTATAAACATTCAAATAATCCCAGTTCTTTTAAAATTAATTGAAATTAACTTCCATGGTTGGAGGTTATTGGGGTGTGTGTATGGGGTTTGACTAAGACTTTCGGGGCCAGGCTAAGCTCATTTACAAGCCGGCAGTGGCGAGGATCCCTACAATACGATTCTGGTCGGCTTGCTTTGCAAAGGGAAGCCGTGGCCTTTTCCCGGGTCAAGGTCAGACGGCAGTCGAGCCTGTAGACTAGAGAGATCTATATTCAGCAGTAGACTGCAATATTGATTTATTAGATTGAATTCTGTAAAACAACATACTTTTATTATTATTTATTTATTTACTAAGCATACAATTTATAAGTATTACATCTACTATTGGTTCACAAAACTGTTTTGAACAGTTTGGCAATTATGACAGCGTTTAGTGAAAGTATAGTTGTAGTGATATTTATGTAAATTGTAAATTTCATGGGCCTCGATTCTGCTAAAGCCAAACCACAGTGCCACCGCTACTGCAACAAAAGGGCATTAAATAATAGACTTTAAAGCGATGCAGTTAAATCACAAATTTAAATGACTTTGCAGAGTACTGGAAAAAGTGTAACAAATATGTTTTCAATTAATTTTGAACTTTATGCGTATAGAAATAAAGTCTAAAATTTTTTTTGCAGTGACTGTGGCACCACAATGGTTTAGCTTTAGTAGAATCGTGGTCCTGTCCTATAAGCCTATCAAGACACTTAATGAATATCTGAAGTTGCAGATCAGAGCTATTAACTGAGGATCAGAAAAATACTTAATAATTGATGTACATAATTAAAGTATCATAAAGTTAGGATTATTTCCAAGGTTGATGTGCAGCAACTTCTGAACCACTATACCTACTTTCGTTTTTTCAACTGAGCCTATAAAAATATTACGAGGACAACTACTATAAAATTATATTTAGCTACAACAAATTACTTACTACAAAATACTCGTCGAAATGAGTAATTTTCTATTTTTATATTTTTATTCAATATCCTAATCCCTTGTCATGAAATATATACACATTTTTTATTATAACCACGATAATTTAATTTTACATTTAATTTTTACAAATAAAAATAAAAGAAACCATTTAAAAACTAAAACTAAGACTAAAAGTACTACTAAAAGTACGCTCTCTCCATACAATGTTACTTTAATAACGCACCTACTGAGTCTTTCTCTGTACCACCTATGGTTGACTGGTAGAGAATACCTATGGCATTAAGTCCGCCTATGTACTTGTGCATGAAGTTTTATAAATAAAGTTAAAAAAAATCAAAACGCGTCGTAGAATTCCTCCGCATCACATGCCTCTTGTGGCAACGTTCTCAGAAGACTGGCAGCATTGCCACGTTGTATGGCAATTTGTTCACATAATTATATTTTAACATCCCCAAAATGAACTCTAGATAAAAAAACAACCCTACCAACTGAGACAAGAAAGACTGAACTTTCAATAATCCTATATAATACTTCATAAACCAGGTACAAAATAATCAAATAAGCTTTTTTAATTCTTCTCAGTCGGGCAAAAATAGTGGTCATTTATTTCGTCCAGAAGTTGCAAATCAAACAGAATATATCGGTTATAAAAGTGCAACAAGTATTCGAAATGCACCAGCCTGTATGTGTATACCACTTGGTTTTATGGTCAATAAAACCATTTACGACTCCCAGGATAATACCCATCCGGCTAAAAGGGTTTGGCTTCAAACTTATAGATATACATTGCTGTAATTAAAAATGTCTGCCTCAAATATATGTTTAGTCACCGTCGGGATTGGAAATTGTACATTAAGTATAATTGAGATTTGAGATTGATTATTGACTGTTTTGACTAATCCATACTTCCATACTTAATATTATAAATGCGAAAGTAACTCTGTCTGTCTGTATGTTACGCTTTAACGCTTAAACCACTGAATCGATTTTGATGAAATTTGGTATAGAGGTAGATTAGACCTTGAGGAAGGACATAGGCTATGTTTGGTCGCGATAACCGACATCCACGCGGGCGGACCCTCGGGCAAAAGCTAGTAGATAATGTATTGAGATTGTTAAAGGGCAACTATCGCATTAATTATTTGGTAAATAGTTCTAGGACTTAAGGATAGGATGTAGGGTATTAAAGCATATTTTTATAAATTATATAATTATTATAATTCGTAGTTCGGACGTTCATATTTTTTTTTATGATTTAGGTATGTAAATAACTCTGTATGACATTTATTAATTGATTGTATTGCCATCGCTCCTTGCCCGAGGAGGGCCAGACCGTAAGGGGTCAGCCGGGGTGCGAGGGATATGTCGATGACATCCGGCCTAGTACCACAACCCTCCGTCGGCATGCGGTTTTAGACGGCGTGGGAGGTAACCGTGGGGATATCCGCACGAAAAAAAAAGCCATCGCTCCTTGAAAAGTAAAATGAAAATGTGTTTACAAACAGCGGTTCCAAAAGATTTCGCATAGCGTATCAATCTATTTTAATAGGCTTATTAATTAACGATTAATTATATTTATAAATTAATTATAGCTACCTCTGAGGTTATTCGGTAGTTAATATAGATACATGTCTCGATTAATGTATGGCTGATTGATGACACTTATGACCTTTTCAGGCAACCCCGCGTGAAAGTAAAATTCATAGAAGCCGAATTTGGAGACACCTATATCGGTGGACTTATCTGTCTGTTTTTTCACGAACTTATAGAAACACGGCTACTGAAACGACTATACAGTATACACACAGAAAAAGTAAAATTAAAATAAAAGATACTTAGTTAAAGGATTTTAATGTAAAAACGCGTTCAAAATAGCCCACACACATAATTCTCAACATGATTTACACCAATATCGACAACATACAACAAAATTAAAAGCAAATTATCGTATCCGTGACTGAATAAAACCTTTTAGTGATGTTTCATTTGTTTCTGCAACCACAACAATGGCGTATCGACCCTCTCAATTATATCCGCGTACATTTACGACAGTTGCGATACGAGTATGCAACACAAATGTGACTTATCTTACGATGAAATGAGAACATTTTAACGCTCGCATTCCCCTCGTACGTGTTAGTTTCCATCCATTAAATTCATCGCCACCACTCACTAAAACACTAAAAGTCACTTCAAGACCTGCAAGACTGCACTGAAACTTACGTCGCGGAGTTGAGTTAACCCCTTCTATTAAAGTGTTCGGCGTTTCGCAAGAAACTTAACCCTATAAATCTGAAATGGAATCATAAACCCACTCTAGATGCTGGTACAAAAAACCCAAAAACAAATAGCTTCATATATAATTATACAAGAAATAAAACGCACGTTTATTGCTGTGTGGTTTATTCGTTTTATGACCTCCCAGGATCGCTTTAGATAGACGTCAGTAGGGAGGCTAGACGTCGTAAATAAGTATGAAATATGATAATTGCGAAATTCTTCAATATATTACGATTTAAACATTGATGATTCGCCTGACGTTTTGTAGGGCCATAACTCGGCTGTTCGCAGAATTTGCGCCCGGTTCGTCGTCTTGCTCGCACCACGCGGCTGAACACAGCGGACGCACAAAGCGCCTTGGGAACCTGTGATATTGTGTTTCATGAACTACATTTTTGTTCCATTTTTATACGAGTATTGTATCACAAATGTCGGCTAATGTTGCTCGTGGGTCATATGTTTTTATGAAATATGTTTATTAACTGTCAATTTGATTTGAAGACGTAAATGAGTTAATTGTCAACCTGATCTTATATGTACATTCTGTTTGGTGTCTTATTAATGATAATTGATTAATGAAGACACAAAGCGATGGCGAATCAGATCGAGAAGCCAAGCAGATTAACATTGGCTCAGTAGGCTATGACTCGCGTACTTATCCCCTTTGGACAAAATTTATGACAGAGCGTGATTCAGTTGTTACCCTAATTAGATCGGAGTATTTTCACTTTCAGGGTATCATCTTATAATGCAAGCTTCGCAAAATGGCAACCGCTCGCGATCTGGCTTTTGGCTGTTAATGTAGCAACATTAATTTTGTGTTACCGTTTATTTTATATGGTCTATACATACCTACTGCGATACCTACTTATTAAACTATTTTTTACTTTAACTTTGACACTCAAGGTTGTGAGGCATAAAAAGATACTTGGTTGTATTATCATAAAAGCGTTTCAGCTCATAATGACAACTTCCTAAAATGACAACCGGAATTAGTGACCTTGTAATTAGGTTCATGCATTTGTCTTTTACAACAATACGATGCGATAAGGCTGTGTTCATAACAGAGGCGGTAGCGGAAGCGACAGCGACTGTCATGAAGATTGTGTAAAGAGTCGTTTCACATGGCGATTAATTATTGACCACTAAGAAAAAAACCTTTACAGCACCTTCATATTGTAATAGTAGGTAATGCTTACTGGGATATTAATTATGTTTTAAGGTTCCAGTATCCGAATTCAGTATTGTTAGTGCCATATAACGTTACGAATCCATACTAATCCTAAAAATGCGAAAGTACGTCTGTCTATCTGTATGTTACGCTTCCACGCCTAAACCACTAAATTTGGTATAGGAGTAGATTAGACCATGAGAGAGGACATAGGCTATGTTTGGTCGCGATAACCGACATCCACATGGGCGGAGCCGCGGGCAAAAGCTAGTTAAGGTATAAATCCCGGTGAGTGTAAGGCGTCCATTACACGATCGTGCAAGCGACATTCATGCCATCAGTCATGAATTACTTTTGAATGAGGGTTTGAACAAAAATACTTCATTCATCCATTGACCTGGAACTCCCTGCCAGCTCACGTGTTTCATTCTCCTACAGTCCCGGGTCCTTAAGCGGAGCGTGAAAAGGCATCTGATGAGGCCGTCAAGCTGAGTACCACCACTGTTAACATGGTACATGCTTACGACGGTGACCCTCTTTCCGAGACTTTGCCTTTAGCTTACCATCGAGGTGAAGTGAAATTGACGCGTCATTTATAAAAAAAAAGTGACCGCATTACACGATAGGTAATTCGTCAATCACGGCCGTGATAGTGGTTAAAACTGACAGCAAAACGTATACCGTGTCCACGAAGAGCACCTGTCTAGATATTTTGCAGGTGCTATTCGTGGATACTAATTTTATTTTAATCCAATGATTGGTGAAAAGTTGGTGTTAATTCACCTCTGCCTCCGGGAATAAAGGCGTGATTATATGTATGTATTAGTACAAAAGATTACTAATAGTCTCGCTAATGGGGTTACGTCCAACTAATCTTTGAATGGTTTGTGTTAGAAGTGGGTTCACATCGCCAGTGTAATGGCCAGGATTCATAAATGTTCATAAGTAACCCTAAACCACAACAAAGGTCTTTCCGAAACCTAATTTTGCTTGAACCCTGGCATGTAGGTACTTTCCTCTGCGACATACTACACAGATAAGTATATACTAATATTACAGCTAATATTACGAATTATATTATATTATCTGTGCTATTTCTAATATCAATGTTATTCAAAAGAAAGATGAGTTACTTCATGCTGAATGGCGTTCAGTTATTGTTATAATATGAACTTATAACATGACGTGCCTATGAAGGTTACATAGTTTACAATTACGAATGAGATAGATAATACGGAAATACATGAAAGAGATGAAGATAGCTAGCTATAGTGAGTTGCACTTTAAATGCAAAATTACTACGATTATGTGAATTTGTCCTTAACCCTGCAAACGCGATACCTTTTGTATTTTCAGATTTTACATTTATTGTTTATTTCTATTAATACTACAAGTCTTTATTTTAATACCTTTTGTTTGTGACGTAGTAAACGTAAAACTGAAACTAGATTATAATCACTTGGGACCTCGGGGGGGATATAAGTATCAATACGCAATTGTCTCGTAAATGGTGTCCATTGTGTTTTGTTAAATTTAAAAATACTATTATCTATTTATTATTTGTTTTTTCAACGAACATGACTAACGTATTTTAATCCATTTCGAAAAATCAATAGGTTGTTATTTAATAGATTTTTTTTGTAAATTTATATATTTAATAGACTGGTACGACACTAAACATTTCATATAAAAATGAAATATTTTTATTAAGTTAGGTACTTAACACTTGTGAAAAAAAAAATATAATCGGAGAGTACGAAGCCTTTTTAGTTAGGATATTATAATGTGAATTGTTGGCGGAACGACAGAAAAACAAAATCAAATCAGTAGTAGTTCCATTGGGTTAGGTTAATATTTCCTCATTTTTTTTTGCCTTACAATAGCGTGATAAAACACTGTTTTATTTCAGATTTCGGAATAGCAACTAATAAACTTAGCAAGCATGTTTGAGCGTTATTTAAGTATGTATGAAAATAACATTGTCTTCATTGAGTAAGCGTGAAAATTTCTAATGAATTAAATAAAAAAAGCTAAAATATTGATATTCAACTCGATGTTTACTAACAACTCAGATTTTTACATACATACATAGAATCACGTCTTAGCACCCGGAGGTTTAGGCAGAGGTGACTTAACACCCACATTTCACCAATCATTGTATTTGGTCCCAAGTAATAGGGGGTGAGCCTATTGCCGTATTCCGGGCACTATTGTTTACTCGAGCCATGCATTTGAGGCTGAGTCTGGGCTGTATATATCTATCTGATGTTAAGCAGCCCTGTCCCTTAGTCGCCTTGTACGACACCGCATGGGAAGAGATGGGGTGGCCCAAATTCTATTATATTTAACTAGAGAACCGCGGTAGCCCAATGGTATGGGTAATGGACTGCTGAGACGAGGTCTCGGGTTCGATCCCAGGTTTACCATGGCACACACCAATGACTTTTCGATGCTTTTCGAAGTTATGTGTGTATTTATCGCAGGTTTATAAGTGCCCGGTTAATGGCAATAGGCTCGCCACCTATTACATTGGGACCTAAACATAAACTGGCGAAACGTGGGTGCTAGCAGCTCTGCCTACCCCTTCGGGGAATACGGGCGTGAGTTTATGTATGTTATGTATGTTTATGTATTTATCCGCATAATTAAGTCGTAGTCTAGATTTCAATGAAAGCTCACTCGAATGTGATTGATTCAATTTGCTATAGCTTCGTCCGTAAAACGGGACGGATGAGGGAATTCACTCAGGGAGGATATAAAACCTCCTTGTTAGTTTTAACTTCGGTAAACATATTATATATCTGGCTGATGGCCAAAAGATGTTTACCAGAAATTGGTTCTGGCGGCCAATTGATGTAATAAGAGAAACTATTTAATGTATATTGGGTATTTTATTTTCCTATTATTGAAATAAATTATTCAATTGCCCTTATATGAAGTAAAAGAGTCGTAAAAATTGCAAATGTTAATTTTATATATTTTAATTTTAAATAATGTACCTACTGAATAAGGCACTAAATAGGGCAGGTTAGAAGCACTCGATACCGGCAGGGTTGCATGGAGGTTTAATAATTGTAGGGGAAGTACGTGAAGTATGTAAGTAAGCAGATGGCGGCTTGTTGTCTCTGCTTGCCCCGGAGGAAAATAGTCGTGAGCGTATCCGTAACCGTAAGCATATATTTTAGACCTAAATCACGAATTATAAAAGGCCCTATGGCGGGCGGATTGTTTTGTTGTTAATTATTAGTGAGTTTGAGCTCGTCTACCACAGTAGCATCCCGTACCATCTCCAAAATACATCCAAGAAAACGTGTAATGTGCGTATAAAGCACATTTCGAACACATTTTCGGTCCAAGATATAAATGAATCGAGGAATAGTCTATGTCACCACTGGACTGCGGTGGGTTAATTGATTTTAGGTCCAAGATATAAATGAATCGAGGAATAGTCTATGTCACTAGTGGACTGCGGTGGGTTAATTGATTTTAGGTCCAAGATATAAATGAATCGAGGAATAATCTATGTCACCACTGGACTGCGGTGGGTTAATTGATTTTAGATCCAAGATATAAATGAATCGAGGAATAGTCTATGTCACCAGTGGACTGCGGTGGGTTAATTGATTTTAGGTCCAAGATATAAATGAATCGAGGAATAGTCTATGTCACCACTGGACTGCGGTGGGTTAATTGATTTTAGGTCCAAGATATAAATGAATCGAGGAATAGTCTATGTCACCAGTGGACTGCGGTGGGTTAATTGATTTTAGGTCCAAGATATAAATGAATCGAGGAATAGTCTATGTCACCACTGGACTGCGGTGGGTTAATTGATTAATATTGATTGTATGCATGTATAATTTTTGTTTTAACGCTAAATTATTTTTATTTGTTTAATTCATGCAATTTACCGTAAAATTATCGCTCAATTAGTTTTGATATATAAAGAGCGTAGGTATTTAAATTACTTCGTGTCCAGTAACTTTTGCAGCTGAGTGTTTTACTTCGTGGAGCCGATTCACTCGTGCTGAGAAAAGCACGACTCTGCCTTGCCTCCTTGTTTGTTTAGACATCTTTAAACAATTATTATTGAAGTCAGCTTTACGATGTAATTATAGCTGCAACTAAATAGTAGGAAAACGTGTTTTCCATAAGCCAGTATGACTTGAAGTCTCGATGTTGATAAGGGTTAATAAGGCCCAGTCAGGACATTATTAGTATCTTCATCATACATATACTCATGCCTATAAATCCGTGAAGGGGTAGGCCGAGGTGTATTAACACCCACATTTTGCCAATTATGATTCTCGGTCCCACGTAATTGGAGACGAGCCTATTGCCAAAAAGCGGGCACTTAGCTTTGGGCAGTTTATTGTCGGATGGAGATCATCCATATCTTAACGGTATACTCAGCTGGTGCCCAATTCAAGGACAGGTATTATTCGTTGTTGGGGGTTGCATACACAGCCTGCCCGGCTGTGTATGCAATCTTTAGTAGGATAATCATGATGAACGTAGTTGAAAGACACACTTGCAGTTCTGTGAACAGTAGACCTCACGAACAACCTTTGCCACATTTTTCAAGCACCCCCATAACTGGCATAAAAAAACAATACGTATCTTCTTATTTTAAACATGCCTTGTTTCACTTTAAAATAATGACGATTCGTTCTTAAAAAAAACACGTTACAGCAATCTTCCCGCCTTTTTTACGAGGCAACTTTATTTCATAACAATCTGTGAGGAATCATATCCTTGATGTTGATTTCTACCGATAATCATCTAAATCCGTTCATAAATAATGCGACAGCAAACTAACCCTTTTTTCGCCCCATCTTCTCTCGATTCAAAATGGCTTTCAAGGATTGTTGTTTTAATTCAAAGAACATGTGTGCTAAGTTTGGTGAAAAGCGGTTAATTAATGCGCCCTCTAGACCGGAACGGACACACAAACAGCAAAATCGCCCACCTTGTGGAAACGGAGACTCGCTCACTTCACTCGTTCGGTCAAAGACGTGTAGACTTTTAATTGATGAGCAATCAAGCTAGTCTGCACCATACACGCATTCAATGGTATAAAGTCGTAAAACCCAACTTTTTAATGGACAAATTAGGCTGTCGAACTATGTAAATACCTTTAATTAAACGAGAGTATAAAATTGCAGATATCCATTAAACGGCATATTTTATGTATGATATTCCACATATGCAATTAATATGTCATTAAGTTTACATTGTGGGAGATTGCACGGATAGATACAATTTTATGACATTTCCAAGGAATGTTGGTTTGACTACAAACAGAAATTTTATGCTATTTTTACTGACCCTATAACTTTATGTTTGTTAATAGGGAGATTTAGTTCCTTTATTTTGTGAAAATCTTGTATTAAGCCCCGTATTCATGGTAAACATTTGTTTAGCAACATTTCATCAACATTGTTGATGAGCGGAAAGAATGTTGCTGGAAACTTTAACTTACACTTTTGTTTAAATTAATACAGGTTGTCCACACACCAGTTTGCGTTAAAATGTTGCCCGAGGAAGTAGTGTTGTTGTGTTCTCTGTATATATCTCATGTGCAGGATTTGTAATAATTTTAGCTATCGCGTCTTTTTTGGGTATATTTAGGGCTAGAGAAATTTCTTCGAATGCATAATAATAATTTTGATTGAAACATTTCTATTAATTGCAATATTTTATCATTGCTCCACACTACTGCCATGTTTATAAACTGTTGCAATCACGTTCACACACGTCAACATTTGTTTCTAAACTGATGTTTACTCTCGTCGGGCGAGAGCTTGTCAACATGCCGTTATCCACCCTGCAACACGCAGTGTTGCCAGCAACATGTTGACAGCAACTCCGCAACACATTGATTCAACTTTGTTGCTAAACAAATGTTTACCATGAATACGGGGCTTTAACTACACCTGATGAGTGGTATTAAGCTAAGAGGTAATCCAGTCCTTTCTCCACCGTCGCCGTCGCCCTTAAAGACGGATATGCAGAGAAGGGAAATTTGAAGTGATTCAGGTGTGGCTCAACAGCTCAGTTGGAAGAGCATTCCCCCTGTAAGGGAAAGGTCGTGGGTCATGTCCCACTTGAGCGCTTCTTTTTCCCGATGTACCTATTTCGAATTTAAAAGTTAGCATAATAAAAGCTATAAACATTCAAATAATCCCAGTTCTTTTAAAATTAATTGAAATTAACTTCCATGGTTGGAGGTTATTGGGGTGTGTGTATGGGGTTTGACTAAGACTTTCGGGGCCAGGCTAAGCTCATTTACAAGCCGGCAGTGGCGAGGATCCCTACAATACGATTCTGGTCGGCTTGCTTTGCAAAGGGAAGCCGTGGCCTTTTCCCGGGTCAAGGTCAGACGGCAGTCGAGCCTGTAGACTAGAGAGATCTATATTCAGCAGTAGACTGCAATATTGATTTATTAGATTGAATTCTGTAAAACAACATACTTTTATTATTATTTATTTATTTACTAAGCATACAATTTATAAGTATTACATCTACTATTGGTTCACAAAACTGTTTTGAACAGTTTGGCAATTATGACAGCGTTTAGTGAAAGTATAGTTGTAGTGATATTTATGTAAATTGTAAATTTCATGGGCCTCGATTCTGCTAAAGCCAAACCACAGTGCCACCGCTACTGCAACAAAAGGGCATTAAATAATAGACTTTAAAGCGATGCAGTTAAATCACAAATTTAAATGACTTTGCAGAGTACTGGAAAAAGTGTAACAAATATGTTTTCAATTAATTTTGAACTTTATGCGTATAGAAATAAAGTCTAAAATTTTTTTTGCAGTGACTGTGGCACCACAATGGTTTAGCTTTAGTAGAATCGTGGTCCTGTCCTATAAGCCTATCAAGACACTTAATGAATATCTGAAGTTGCAGATCAGAGCTATTAACTGAGGATCAGAAAAATACTTAATAATTGATGTACATAATTAAAGTATCATAAAGTTAGGATTATTTCCAAGGTTGATGTGCAGCAACTTCTGAACCACTATACCTACTTTCGTTTTTTCAACTGAGCCTATAAAAATATTACGAGGACAACTACTATAAAATTATATTTAGCTACAACAAATTACTTACTACAAAATACTCGTCGAAATGAGTAATTTTCTATTTTTATATTTTTATTCAATATCCTAATCCCTTGTCATGAAATATATACACATTTTTTATTATAACCACGATAATTTAATTTTACATTTAATTTTTACAAATAAAAATAAAAGAAACCATTTAAAAACTAAAACTAAGACTAAAAGTACTACTAAAAGTACGCTCTCTCCATACAATGTTACTTTAATAACGCACCTACTGAGTCTTTCTCTGTACCACCTATGGTTGACTGGTAGAGAATACCTATGGCATTAAGTCCGCCTATGTACTTGTGCATGAAGTTTTATAAATAAAGTTAAAAAAAATCAAAACGCGTCGTAGAATTCCTCCGCATCACATGCCTCTTGTGGCAACGTTCTCAGAAGACTGGCAGCATTGCCACGTTGTATGGCAATTTGTTCACATAATTATATTTTAACATCCCCAAAATGAACTCTAGATAAAAAAACAACCCTACCAACTGAGACAAGAAAGACTGAACTTTCAATAATCCTATATAATACTTCATAAACCAGGTACAAAATAATCAAATAAGCTTTTTTAATTCTTCTCAGTCGGGCAAAAATAGTGGTCATTTATTTCGTCCAGAAGTTGCAAATCAAACAGAATATATCGGTTATAAAAGTGCAACAAGTATTCGAAATGCACCAGCCTGTATGTGTATACCACTTGGTTTTATGGTCAATAAAACCATTTACGACTCCCAGGATAATACCCATCCGGCTAAAAGGGTTTGGCTTCAAACTTATAGATATACATTGCTGTAATTAAAAATGTCTGCCTCAAATATATGTTTAGTCACCGTCGGGATTGGAAATTGTACATTAAGTATAATTGAGATTTGAGATTGATTATTGACTGTTTTGACTAATCCATACTTCCATACTTAATATTATAAATGCGAAAGTAACTCTGTCTGTCTGTATGTTACGCTTTAACGCTTAAACCACTGAATCGATTTTGATGAAATTTGGTATAGAGGTAGATTAGACCTTGAGGAAGGACATAGGCTATGTTTGGTCGCGATAACCGACATCCACGCGGGCGGACCCTCGGGCAAAAGCTAGTAGATAATGTATTGAGATTGTTAAAGGGCAACTATCGCATTAATTATTTGGTAAATAGTTCTAGGACTTAAGGATAGGATGTAGGGTATTAAAGCATATTTTTATAAATTATATAATTATTATAATTCGTAGTTCGGACGTTCATATTTTTTTTTATGATTTAGGTATGTAAATAACTCTGTATGACATTTATTAATTGATTGTATTGCCATCGCTCCTTGCCCGAGGAGGGCCAGACCGTAAGGGGTCAGCCGGGGTGCGAGGGATATGTCGATGACATCCGGCCTAGTACCACAACCCTCCGTCGGCATGCGGTTTTAGACGGCGTGGGAGGTAACCGTGGGGATATCCGCACGAAAAAAAAAGCCATCGCTCCTTGAAAAGTAAAATGAAAATGTGTTTACAAACAGCGGTTCCAAAAGATTTCGCATAGCGTATCAATCTATTTTAATAGGCTTATTAATTAACGATTAATTATATTTATAAATTAATTATAGCTACCTCTGAGGTTATTCGGTAGTTAATATAGATACATGTCTCGATTAATGTATGGCTGATTGATGACACTTATGACCTTTTCAGGCAACCCCGCGTGAAAGTAAAATTCATAGAAGCCGAATTTGGAGACACCTATATCGGTGGACTTATCTGTCTGTTTTTTCACGAACTTATAGAAACACGGCTACTGAAACGACTATACAGTATACACACAGAAAAAGTAAAATTAAAATAAAAGATACTTAGTTAAAGGATTTTAATGTAAAAACGCGTTCAAAATAGCCCACACACATAATTCTCAACATGATTTACACCAATATCGACAACATACAACAAAATTAAAAGCAAATTATCGTATCCGTGACTGAATAAAACCTTTTAGTGATGTTTCATTTGTTTCTGCAACCACAACAATGGCGTATCGACCCTCTCAATTATATCCGCGTACATTTACGACAGTTGCGATACGAGTATGCAACACAAATGTGACTTATCTTACGATGAAATGAGAACATTTTAACGCTCGCATTCCCCTCGTACGTGTTAGTTTCCATCCATTAAATTCATCGCCACCACTCACTAAAACACTAAAAGTCACTTCAAGACCTGCAAGACTGCACTGAAACTTACGTCGCGGAGTTGAGTTAACCCCTTCTATTAAAGTGTTCGGCGTTTCGCAAGAAACTTAACCCTATAAATCTGAAATGGAATCATAAACCCACTCTAGATGCTGGTACAAAAAACCCAAAAACAAATAGCTTCATATATAATTATACAAGAAATAAAACGCACGTTTATTGCTGTGTGGTTTATTCGTTTTATGACCTCCCAGGATCGCTTTAGATAGACGTCAGTAGGGAGGCTAG
The DNA here is from genome assembly GCA_914829495.1 of Eilema sororculum. Taxonomy (NCBI): domain Eukaryota; kingdom Metazoa; phylum Arthropoda; class Insecta; order Lepidoptera; family Erebidae; genus Eilema; species Eilema sororculum. The sequence continues at coordinate 7,437,761 of OU618553.1, read as the reverse complement.
ACGTCGTAAATAAGTATGAAATATGATAATTGCGAAATTCTTCAATATATTACGATTTAAACATTGATGATTCGCCTGACGTTTTGTAGGGCCATAACTCGGCTGTTCGCAGAATTTGCGCCCGGTTCGTCGTCTTGCTCGCACCACGCGGCTGAACACAGCGGACGCACAAAGCGCCTTGGGAACCTGTGATATTGTGTTTCATGAACTACATTTTTGTTCCATTTTTATACGAGTATTGTATCACAAATGTCGGCTAATGTTGCTCGTGGGTCATATGTTTTTATGAAATATGTTTATTAACTGTCAATTTGATTTGAAGACGTAAATGAGTTAATTGTCAACCTGATCTTATATGTACATTCTGTTTGGTGTCTTATTAATGATAATTGATTAATGAAGACACAAAGCGATGGCGAATCAGATCGAGAAGCCAAGCAGATTAACATTGGCTCAGTAGGCTATGACTCGCGTACTTATCCCCTTTGGACAAAATTTATGACAGAGCGTGATTCAGTTGTTACCCTAATTAGATCGGAGTATTTTCACTTTCAGGGTATCATCTTATAATGCAAGCTTCGCAAAATGGCAACCGCTCGCGATCTGGCTTTTGGCTGTTAATGTAGCAACATTAATTTTGTGTTACCGTTTATTTTATATGGTCTATACATACCTACTGCGATACCTACTTATTAAACTATTTTTTACTTTAACTTTGACACTCAAGGTTGTGAGGCATAAAAAGATACTTGGTTGTATTATCATAAAAGCGTTTCAGCTCATAATGACAACTTCCTAAAATGACAACCGGACGCAAAACGTCCACTTCTTAAAATGACAACTTCTTAAAATGTCCACTTCTTAAAACGAGTACTTCTTACAATGTCAAATTCGTAAAATGACAAAATGTAAGGTCAACTTCTCATTATGACAACTTTTTATAAGATATATTAGCATACTTGCCGACCCCGAAGCTCTTGGTGACCCCATATACCTGCACTGACCCTCAGTGGGGTAAAAAATGTAGTTTTACTGACTTTTTTAACTGACGGCGGTGTTGTATGTAGGGTCACAGGAGAGATTTGTGCTCTCAGTGGGAAGACTAAAGGCTTATCCTGTTCTGTCTTGTGCACTGAAGGCACAGAAACTTTTTGATCTTACAGGGTCGGCAGCACGAGTGTAACTCCCCTCATTTTGAATACCTCCATAGGCCACGGTAACCACTTTCCACCAGGTGGGCTGTGTGCTTGTCTGCCACTTAAGTGGTATAAAAAACGTTACGTTGTGACTTAAATTAACAAAGACATTTGAATATGAATTCCAATTATACTATTGTAATAACGACTTCATATTTCTACCATTTTGATATCAAATTCAGAGATTTAATTAAGCAGCCTTCCATCACATTTGCAACATTAAGCCTTACTTACGATAAGGCTATACTACTTAATTATTTTTTTACGATCGTGTTCGCAATTAGCCCCCGACACGGTGATTGACATCCAACGTTTGTAATCGATACAAATTATGCGTGAAGTCACAAAACGGTATACTTTGATTAAAATATGGTTAAGCTTTGTTTACATAATAAACTCGCTTAAAACGCGTGACAGAGCCGTGAAAACCATAACCATAACCAACCTTGTTTCTGAAGGTTTGATAACCTCACGAAAATGTAGGAAAACAAAACCTGTGATCATTCTGAATACCAAAGGTCTTTTTACGTTTTTGTGTGCAATTAAATTTAAGTCTCGCGTTTTAAAAACGACGGCGTTACGGAGCCAGGCACCTGGCATTCATTTCCTCCATGTGTTTGACATACACGTTTTTTTTTTTTTTTTTTTTTTTTTATATAAGGCGGGAAAAAAATATTTTCCGCGTACTGCGCGGCACGAGACTTGAACGTCACTGCATCCATAGGTACTAATATTATAAATGCGAAAGTAACTCTGTCTGTCTGTCTGTCTGTCTGTATGTTACGCTTTCACGCCTAAACCACTGAACCGATTTTGATGAAATTTGGGACAGGGGTAGATTAGACCATGAGAAAGGACATAGGCTATGTTTGGTCGCGATAACCGACATCCACGCGGGCACTTGAGGGGCCCAGAGGACTCCTGCAGGAGACTCTACGCGGGTGTCGTGCGGTCCATGGCCCTGTACGGGTGCCCCGTGTGGGCGGACGCCCTGCAGGCCAGGTTCGTGCAACTGCTGCATGCTCCGCAGCAGACGATGGCCTGCAGGGCCATTAGGGGGTACCGCACGATATCCTTTGAAGCGGCGAGTCTCCTAGCCGGATCGCCACCGTGGATCCTGGAAGCGAGATCCCTTGCGGCACTGTATCGGTTCCGTAAGGAGGCGCGGGAGCGGGGATTCGATCCCGAGCCCGAAGACATTCGGGCCGAGAGGTCCCGGCTCCACGGGATCATGGTGGCGGAGTGGGAGCGACGACTTGAGCAACGACGCGCAGGGCTTGCCGTCATAGAGGCGGTAAGGCCCATCATGGGGGAATGGCTCGAGAGGCCACATGGCAGCCTCTCGTATCGACTGACGCAGATTATCACCGGGCACGGGTGCTTCGGGAGATATCTATGTCGGATCGAAAAGGAGCCAACGTCCGAGTGCCATCACTGCGACGCGAGCGAGGACACGGGGCTGCACACGCTCACCGAGTGTCCGGCATGGGCCGGACCGAGGCGGGAGCTAGTGGTGGCCCTGGGAGTGAGAGTTCTCACCCTCGCCACCCTGCTCACAGCAATGGTCCGCTGCGCGGACGCGTGGGCGGCCGGCGTCTCCTTCAGCGAGCAGGTAATGGTCGTGAAGGAGACGGCGGAGCGGGAGAGGCGGCGCAAGCGAGAAAGACTCGCGGATCGCGCCGCCCGCGCGCGCAGGCAACTCGGGCGTCGGAGGGCACTGACTGACCTCCGTCCCCCATGAGCGCGGGCCTGGGAGTGACGGGTGGAGCCGCCTGTCACCCCAGCAGAAGCAGGCCACGGCGGCGGCGCGCTAAATAGCGCGCCTCCCCATTCCGGGGGCGAGTTGGGGACACCGTTGTCCCCCCTCCTGAGGAGGGCCAGACCGTAAGGGATGGCCCTGGGTCAGCCGGGGTGCGAGGGATATGTCTATAACAACCTCACCTCCGGCCTAGCACCAAGACCCACAGTCGGCGTGCGGTTTTAGTCGGTTCGAGTCCGACATAACCTCCCCTTCCGGCTCCGGCAGGGGGGTATCCGAGGGGATTTCCGCACGGAAAAAAAAAAAGACATCCACGCGGGCGGAGCCGCGGGCAAAAGCTAGTCTAGTATACTTCAAACATCTCATTTTCACAGCGTTGCGTTAGGTGCCGCAGAATTTTCATAATAGTGTCATGCTAATTTTGCCACACCCATCATTCAATACTATACATAACAGTGGAAACAAACATTTTTAACGGCCGTTGTACACATACGTTTTTTTCGCCGTACAAATTCATGGTTAATTCGCCGTCAGTGTCAGTAATTGTATGGAGCCCTATGAAAGTTTGTGGACAGCCACGGCGAACACGGCGACTGCGCCGTCGTCGTAGGTTTAAAATAAAAGTTTTTTTAACCGTATCGTTAATTTAATTAAAACCCCTTTTGAAATGCCATTTTTCGTATAAATTAATAATACTTGAACGACTTATTCAACAAACCGAATACCACGTAAATTAAAATTTAGACCGCCAGTAAGCTCCTTTAACGAATTCCTAAAGAAAATTTCTACTAGGAATTTTCCCTACGTCAATAAAATCGAACAAAATTTTACCAGCTTTTGGAATAGAAAACGAAAATTATCGCTCCTGGGAAAAAATTATGAGTACTTACCAAAATTTTAGGCAATTTAATTCTAAATAACTTGGTAGTTACTAGTTACCATTTTCGTGTAAGATTGAAAATAAACCAATTATTCAATAAACAAAAATTTACCCTCAAATTCAAGATAGCGGAGAAAGCAACGCAGTTTTTATAGATAAAATATAATATAGTATCGGAATTAATGACTCAGCTTTAAGAATTATGTTATAAATACCTACTAAACCGATTGAACTAAATAATTGTTATAGGTATGGTCAATTGCACGTAACGCGTAAAAATGTCTTAATTAAAATTGTTGTTGCAAACTTCGTTGAACGAATCGCGTGGTCGCATGAAAACTATCTACAAAATGACATTTCTCAAACAAATGCAGCCATGTTTTCTTTTTACGTTTACTGCCCCTCCAATTTTAGGTGTAATTTACTAAAGATTTCTATGTATAGGTAAGCTGTATAGAAGTGTCCACTGTTGTAAAAAAACATAAGTTTAAAAAAATACTAAATTTACATATTGCCATCTTTGTAATATGCATATAAGGAGAGTCTGTGTAAGTTTGAGAAAAGATTATGTTATTGGTGTGATAAAGAGAAGTGATTTCACTCATTAATAATAAGGACTTCTATGTACCTAGATAATATCCATACTAATATTATAAATGCGAAAGTAACTCTGTCTGTCTGTCTGTATGTTACGCTTTCACGCCTAAACCACTGAACCGATTTTGATGAAATTTGGTATAGGGGTAGATTAGACCTTGAGAAAGGACATAGGCTATGTTTTGTCGCGATAACCGACATCTACGCGGGCGGAGCCGCGGGCAAAAGCTAGTTGTAAAATATACTCACCATAAACAATGCATAGACCTGAGTAAGTTTGAGAAAATAATGTTTTATTGGCGCAAAAACGAGACGCACGATTTGACTCATCAATGTAGTTACTTGCCAGAATTAAAAATAATACGAGTATTTATGCACAATTTCTAGAAGAATTTAACAAATCATTACAATGCAGAAAAGTAAAGATAAATATATAATTATATAGGTAATATAATTAATAAAGTGATAAAGACACGCATATCAACAAACCAATACATACTTTTTTATATTCTTGACCTACAGATAATATTCATAGCTAGGATGAGATAAAACATTATCGGCCTGTATTAACGTAATCATACAGACGTTTTGTTTATAACAAAGTAATGAAAGGTGAAGTATTTATTATCCGACTGTGGCGAAGAGAAAAGGAGGGTTGTGTGATTGACCTTTACAATAGTAGGAACCATTTTTGTTATCATTTTCTTACAGTAGTTGAGGAACTAAGTTTTTAACTCTCGCGTTCTATGATATACAATAATTATAACGGGAATTAACGCGATCATAAAGCCTACTACCTCACGGACTCAAAGACAGCGGGCGTGCACTACTGAGCCAGTCAGCATGTGTCCACGGCCGGTGTAACCTGGTCGAAACGTCAAGCAAATCAAAGGTATGTACCATGGACGCTGGTGGAGTGCACGGCGTGGGTTTGAGCGTGGGACTCTCTCGCTCGAGACCATAAGTAGTTGAGGAATACCTTCTGTAGTGAATTAAAAACCGATCAAATGCGAGACGAACTTGCGCATTAAGGGTTTCGTACGCAACTGAAGTAAACATAATGTTACTTTTGACAAACTGGAATTATTATTAAAGGAACTCGCAGTCAACTAAAGTGACAATGTATTAACTACATAAGTCTGCCGGAGTCTCTCCCAATATGCGTCATTTCGCCCGATCATATCAGCACCAAGTCTGTCCCAGCCACCTTTTTCAGGTCGTCAGTGCATCTGGCTAGAGTGCCTACCTTCTGTTTGCCTTCTCGCGGTCTCCACTCTAGGATTCGTCTGCTCCAACGGCCATCGGTCCATCGACAGACGTGGCTAGCTCATTGCCACTTGAGCTTGTTTATTCTGCGAGATTCCAGTCAGATATACATACCTATTAACGACCTGGAAGAGCTGAGTTCGGTTGCGGCTCCCACAGCAGACTACAATTAACTACAATAATATTTAATCCTTTATTTCACACACAGTACAGAGATCATACATAAAACATTTCAAAGAACATGTACGTACAAAGGCGAGCTTAACTCAAAATGAGTTCTCTCCCAGCAAACCTTCGAGTAGCAATAGGGTGAAATTGAAATACCTAACTTTTATTCAGAGGTGTATTAACAATTACAGGGCGTTTTCACGCATTTTCCTTTACTTGTACTGTAAGACCTCGCTTCGTGTTAATTTTAATCATTCTACCACAATGGAGAGTATAGGGTTTGATTCCCTTGCTAACAGTCTACCTGCATTTTTTTAATAAAGGACACGTCAATTTGACTTCCCCTCGCCTGATGGTAAGCTAAAGGCAAAGTCTTGGAAAGAGGGTCACCATCGTAAACATGTACCATGTTAACAGTGGTGGCACTCGCTTCACGGCCTCATCAAATGCCTTTTCACGTCCCGCTTAAAGGACCCAGGACTGTAGGAAGAAGGAAACACGTGAGCTGGCAGGAAGTCTTTTTGGTGCAGCATAGGAATGAGTCACTTAAATTCTTGGTTCTAGAAGGTATATTCTGCACCGTATACGGATAGCATCTTAGCCCTGCACGCGTTGTCCTGTGAAGGAAAGGAGAGGGTGGGACTAATTGGAAGAGCTCATCAGAACATTCACCATGGTAGAGACGGTACAATACTGCCAAAGGCGCAACATCTCTACGCATCTGCAAAGGTTCGAGGGTGTTCGTGACCTCAGGATTCCCAATGATGCGAACCGCACGTCGCGCGTCGTCGCTGCAACCTGTCGAGAGCATCTAGTAAGTAATGTACTATCCCAGAGATGCCGCAAAATATTTGGACCATTGGATTGCATTGACTTAACCGTTCTCAATAAGATACTTATAGTAAAATGTAGATCGCACCTCCAGATAACCAGTCAAGTTTGAACTATCTGTGACTGCTGTATCAATATTATAATTACAAATCTTTCTCTGTTTCAAGAGACAGGCCCTACTATCGATAGGTAGTAGGTAGGATTATAGATTAATGGTAGAAATTGTAGGATTACAGATCAATGGTAGACACTATAATCAAAGATTGATGGTAGAAATAGTAGGATTACAGATCAATGGTAGACACTATAATCAAAGATTGATGGTAGAAATAGTAGGATTACAGATCAATGGTAGACACTAAAATCAAAGATTGATATGACGTTTTATATCTTTTTAGTGGTTACCTATCTTAATCCCGAATTTTAATATTCCGAATATCATAATCCAGAAAACGTTTGGCCATTTATTCATAATCCCGGTTTTCCAAATTCCGAAGTTTTATTTGCCATATAATCGCAACTCCGAATTTCATTTTCCTATTTATTCATTTGTACGACGTTTTATAATCCAGACGAACGAATTCCAGACACACGAAATCTAATTGCACAAAATCCAGATGACCGTAATCCATATGCACGAAAGCCGATTTTTTAAAACACAAATTTTTGAAATGCAGTTTATTGATATCCAGACAAACAAAAACAAACACAAAGACAGACAAACATACAAACCTAACCTACTGAGTCGAATTTTTCTAGCACTCGCCGGCCGCTGCCGCGGCACGCTCGCTTTGCTCGCTCGGCTCGTGCGGGGGTCGCAGTTCTAACCTAACCTAACCTACTGAGTCGAATTTGACACTTAAACCTATCTGTAATAGGCAACTAATACAATAAATTTACTGACTGGCAATTGAAAATTTGGTAATAGTTTATTTGGAAAATGGTACGATGGGAAACAAAAAAAAATATTCTGAGAATCTGGTATAACTATATTTGGATTATGACACTATGGAAAACAAAAAAATACTATTTGAAAATTTGGTTTTAGTGCACCTGGAAATTGATTCATCTGGGAAATGAAAAACGGAATTATAGAAAGTTGTCATTCATTACATCTGTCTTTTAAAAGTTCTACCAACCGTTTTCGGGGTTTTAAGATTCGGGTAACAGAAATTCGATATTTCAATAGGTTACCCTTTTTAGTATCCCGAAACTGTCAGTAGATACTTTATTGAGAACGCACGTTAAAGTTAGATTTTTTCACAGCTGCTTTTTTTTAACAAATCAGGTATTTTCTAAATATTTGGTAAAAAAAATCATGAAGCAAGATACATTATCAGTACTATAAACTGTAGATTGTAGATTGTATTATTATTTTATTTACTTACTAGTGAACGAACGGTCATTACGGGTGACCCCTAATGATAAGCGATTACCACCACCTGTCACCATCGACGGATTTTTTTACTGTTCTAACAACTTTCTACTTTAGTAGTAAGAAGAGTAACTCAATTACCGGTGTTACTACTAGTAGTAAGATTGGTAGTAACACGGGTAATAAAGGTTAAAATCGAACCCACTCGAGTATTGCAAATTTCGATTATATCATAATTATTCAATATTTAATAGTACTTTATTTATCTTTACATTTATCTTATCTATCATGTCTCTTTTAATAGTCTGTGGATGCAGCAGCCGTCATATTAATCTTATCAGAAATGACTTTCAGTGACCGATAACGTACGTAACATTATCGTTATTATATAAGGAATGCTGTGCTAAAGTTACTGGGTTCGATTTCTGGGTTTGGCAAATACTGCGTACTGACATAGAATTAAGTTACTGATATATTTAGTTCGCTCGATAGCCATTACTCCTGTAAAGCTATAAAGCTATGATCATCTCGCATCAGTCACCCTGCGACCATGTCTGCTAAAAGATACTAAGCCGAAACTTCGGGCTAAATGAGCATTATCCATAGTATCCATACTAATATTATAAATGCGAAAGTAATTCTGTCTGTCTGTCTGTCTGTCTGTCTGTATGTTACGCTTTCACGCCTAAACCACTGAACCGATTTTGATGAAATTTGGTATAGGGGGCACTTGTGACTCCTCTGGTGTTGCGGGTGTCCATGGGCGGCGGTGATCATTTACAATCAGGCGATCCATCTGCTCGTTTGCCTCCCTATTCCATAAAAAAAAAAAACAAAAAAAACTTGTTAAAAACAAAATCAAGACTTCTAGGATTGTGACATGCGAAGTAGTAGTCAAAAAATAGAATACACGTGGACAAATATAGTTTATTATGGGCCGGTTCGACCAAACGCGAGTAAAATTTAATCCTTGAATAAACAGCCTATATTTGGGTGATATTGCCTGTTTATTCTAGGAATAAACTTCACAAGCGTTTGGTCGAATGAACCATTAGTCAGATAAATCTACCATGCCATAAGATTAGACCTTTAGAATCTAGACTATAGAATAGATTTCAACTTCTTGTAGTTACTGGCGCGACCTAGCAGAAGTCACTATTTCAGCTCTCGAATAATATTACAAATATTTCCTAAGGGATTTGAAGTTCTATACACAATCTTCTAACTGGACAATCCTGTCAATAAGTTACATTACATAGTAGAGTAGATATTTTCTGTTTTACCCGACTAAGGCATAGGGTTATGTTAATCATCCCCTGATTCGATTTAGGGTAGCACTTACATTTTTCTGATTTTGCCCTGGACATTTTTTTATAGCATTTTTAATGCTAACTTTAAAGTTCGAAAAACTTCGGAAAAAATGAAACGCTCAAGTGATTTTGGCTTAGTTACTAGGTTAGTAACCTAACGGTAACGAATTTAAACAATTTCCGACTCGGACACCATGGCCTGTCGTGCTGCAGGAGTGCGGGGCGATTTCCACGGCATGCCAGCCTTAATGACATAATCCGCCGAGCTCTTGTCACCGCCGGTGTGCCAGCTGTGCTAGAACCTAACGGTTTGGCGCGCGACGATGGCAAGAGACCGGACGGCATGTCATTAATGCCTTGGAAGATGGGTAGGGCTCTGGTGTGGGACGCAACATGCGTCGACACCATTGCCCCTACCCATATACCTGGCACGGCTGGCTGTGCTGGTGCTGCCGCAGCTTCTGCGGAGGCTCTCAAGCGGCGCAAATACTCTAATCTTATCGGAGATTACGAATTTGTGCCGTTTGGAGTCGAAACGTTGGGGTCATGGGGTCCGAGCGCCCGCAATCTCTTCAGGGAGATTGCGAAGCGTATGGTCGACGCTTCCCGTGACCAGAAGGCTGGCCTCTTCTTAGGTCAGAGATTAAGCATTGCCATACAACGTGGCAATGCTGCCAGCCTTCTGGGAACGCTACCGCAAGAGGCATGCGATGCGGAGGAATTTCATGACGCATTTTAATAATATTTTAGTACAATTTGTAAATATGTATTTTAGTTTTACTTTATTTAGTTTTAGTTTTATTTTAATAGTATACACTTTTAGTTTTAAGTTGTGCTAACACCTATCATATAAGTTATTAGGTTAACTTAGTATATGTGTTAGTTGATACTCTGTTAACTCTGTAAATTAAAAATCTAGCCATATACTGTTTACGTGAATTTAGCTATCTACTTTTACTTCTCTGAGGTGTAATTAACAATTTTTTAAGAAATATGCATGTCGTTGCTGCAAAGAAATGTGATGTAGGTACGCAATGGTATATTAAATTATAACCTATATATGCGTACATTTTGTTTTGTCCTATTTTTACGCACCAATCAGAGATGCCACCGATCGCTACATAAAAAAATTATTAATTCGTATAAATTAATAGTAATGACGTATTATTTGTTTACGCGAGTACCTATGTAGCTATTATTTTATATACTTAATTTTAGCGCCATTTTTGAGAGCTGACGTGGTCCTGCATGCCATGTCTAATAATTACCTCATTTGGTTGCAGGCGTTTTGTTGCGGCCTGTAAATTTTAGTTAATGTTCCTTGCATTGTATATTTAATTTACCTACAATTTTAATTGAATTTTTAAAAGAAATATGCATGTGGTATTTGTAGGCTCAAATGTTATAATCATTTAGATTGCTTTGAATAATTGGCTATTGTTTGCATGTCAACTTTATGGCAAACTAGCTTTTGCCTGCGGCTCCGCCCGCGTGGAAGTCGGTTATCGCGACCAAACATAGCCTATGTCCTTTCTCGAAATCTAATCTACCCCTATTCCAAATTTCATCAAAATCGGACAAACAGACAGAGTTACTTTCGCATTTATAATATTAGTAGGGATGTGTTTATTTAATAGACGGCTTTGGATGAGATCCGTGATTCTGCAGATGTGATTTTGCGAACCAATCACCGTGGAAGGGTGTCGTCCATGACACTGTGAACGCGTCTGTAAAAACGCAGATCGTGGAAAGGTCCCTTTACAAGCTCATGAATGAATGAGGCCCGTAGCTAAACGGGGGCGTTGTTCGGTCTATCTAGGCAGAAAATCAGTCTATTTGTTATAAACAAATAAGTTTATTCCCTCTTTAGCAAACACGTAATTTGAATGAATTTGTTATAGCATTTTATTATGCTAACTGTTAAGTTCGAAAAACATTGGAAAAAATGAAGCCGTCGCCCTTATAAACGGATATAAAGAGAAGGAAAATTTGGAATGATTCAAGTGGTGCTCAATGGCTCAGTTGGCAGAGCAGTCGTCCTGTAAGCGAAAGGTCGTGAGTTCGAGTCTCACTTGAGCATTTCATTTTTTCCAATGTTTTTCAAACACGTAATTGCCAAAAATTTGACAGAGTGGGAAAATATTGTAAATTTAATTAATGTAAATACAAAAAGTATAAATTGCGATTTTGTTTGCGGGGGACTCTAAATGGTTAAGCACTCCGTTATATCATCGGAACGATTCAAGGTCCCCCCGACTTGGCAACCGTTGATTCAAAATATCACTAGGTATATCAAAAGTTAAAAAGCAAACAATTTATTTTCAACTTTTTGGAGGTGTTTTTTGTGACGGGGGTTTTTTAAATTTTATAGTTTAATTTCCGTGTTAACTTGCGATGATGATATGAAACGTTAGTCTCATGTGAAACATATTGCTCGGGACATAAATCTTGGACCTAAAATGAGCTCTCAGTACACGTTTTTTGGAAGCATTTTGAGGATAGCACGGGGTGCTACTGCGGTTGACGAGCTCATATTTACCAAGCATAGATTATTATAAAACAATCCGCGCGATTTAGGTCCAAGATATATGTCACGAGGTATACCACTTTTAACCTTTATCAGGTGAAAACATAGAAACTCAAATTTTAGCAGTAGGTATATAAAATAATTTATCTACATCGTAACTATTAACTAGGTTATCATATTGTTTGTAATCTAGTTACATAATACATTTACCTACAATAATATTATTGGAGTGCATAGACTTCATAGACTGCATCATTTGCCTGACCTTGCTCTAATTATTTGGAGTCTACAGAATTCATATTTTCATTCGGATTCATATTTTCTGTTAGACGACATCTCTTCAGTTACGAGTACTTCTTTCCATGTCTTGAATCTACTATTTCACGCAATCCATTGATCTTTTTTAGAAGATGCCTCTGCTTATACATACATTAATTTTTTAGCTTGTGAATCCCCGAAGACAGTGTCTCTACGGTACTTTACGGACAATAATACAATTTAAATCACTAAAACAGTTGATACTAAGATCATTTTGTGACTTTGTAGTCGTTCTGTCTGACGCTGACTGTACCTATGTGGTCGCTTAAATAACCCCAGAACCAACGTTTGATGTAACGATACTTTCTTTTATTCTGCCTTCCATTTTTGAAATTAGTCGCTTCGCTTGATCTTTGTGTCATTGACACAAATATCCAAATTTGCACACCTGGTGTCCAAATTAAAAAAAAACATCCCCTGTCCCTTTGCATTCTTTTTACGCGTCTGCTTTAAAGAAGTGTGAGTTTTGAGGGTAATTCACTTTAATTTTAAGTTACCTGAGGGAAAACACCACTACTTGCCACAAGAGATGACATTACAAAAAGATGCGCTGGGTTTAAACAAATAAGTGTCAAAATTAATTGGCTTTATCTAATTTCTGTCGTTCCAAATTCGAAATTCAAAATTACCGCCTCACCCATGAACCGTGACACAAATTTTGACTTCTAAACGACTTGTCTATAGTATAAATAGAAGTCATCCGACTTTATTACCGAGATGTGACTTCGTACAATCCGTCTACGTACAAACAAACTTCACCGCATCTAGTTTACAATGCAAGAGTACCATCGAATTTTGATGGAATTCGACAAACTCAATTTCCCGCCAAATAGGTTACTGGCGACATTAGGTCAGACAGCGACCGTGGTTATAATTGTGGTGGGACTATCCGTTCAAATCCCATTGCACAGCATGGGAACAAGCGAAATGTAACCTTATTTTTATTAGATTTATGGTGCATTTTGTGTTTATGTTTTGTCGGTCAAGGACGCATAATATCTGCAATGAGATATCGGTATGATAGCGATGTCTGTCTGTCTGGTGGTTATAATTTTTTTTGTAGATAATGTATAGTGCATTTTTTGAAGGGCATCGAGCATAATAATATTGCCTACAGATTTTTTTAAATAACGTCATGATTTCTTTTCTTCATCCGAGCGAAAATGTCGGTTCCCCTTTCCATCTTTTGTTTTTTTTTCGACGTTCGGTAATTTTGAGCGAAGCGATTGCCGTTTGTCTACCAACCCCGAAAGCAAAACTTACACCAGAGTCGATACATCAGGAAATGAGAATCGCTCGGACGGGATTCGAACCCGCGATCTTTCCCTTAGAAGGGGAATGCCTTAATCAACTAGGCCAGCCAGGCCAACACCTGAGACTCGTGACGGGTTTGTAAGAAAGTTGGTAAATGGCTCCACCGTCGCTCTTAAAGACGGATATAAACAGAAGGGAAATTTGAAGTGATTGAGGTGTAGATAAATAGCTCAGTTGGAAGAGCATTCCCCCTGTAAGGGAAAGGTCGTGGGTTCAAGTCCCACTTGAGCGCATCTTTTTCCCGATGTATTTCGAAAATCTTTTCAGTTAAGTTACTGTTACGTTATTCAGTAAGTGCAACAAAGAACACAAGAAAAGTGTTTTTCCATTAAATAATAGCGACAACAAGAATAGTACTAATGGACACATTTCCTTACTTTGTCATTTTTATAGAGCGTTGCCGGTAAAAGGTATAGTTAGTTTAAAAACCCGGTGGACCCTGAGCTCCGAGAGCACGGTATCCTCGGATGCAAACAGGACTAATGTCTTTATGTGGATGATGTGTTCAAAAACCCGCTGAGAATTGATTTCTATCACAGAATCTGTAGTGCTTACGTAACAATAGAGGGCAGTAACATCATTGTAGTTATTTCTAAGTTGTTGAACGCAACTAGTTAGTACTTTGTAGGAGTGCCGGAGGTTGATATGTGCCGGTTTTTCTGGGAGTGACTGCTATCTGACCTACAAACCTATGTTTTCTGTTTTGTGTGCCAAATAAATAAATTATAGAAGGTTAAAAAAAAAAGCCTAGTGGTATGGGTAATGGATTGCTGAGACGAGGTCTCGGGTTCGATCCCAGATTTACCATGGCACACACCAATGACTTTTCGATGCTTTTCGAAGTTATGTGTGTATTTATCGCAGGTTTATAAGTGCCCGGTTAATGGCAATAGGCTCGCCACCTATTACATTGGGACCTAAACATAAACTGGCGAAATGTGGGTGCTAGCACCTCTGCCTACCCCTTCGGGGAATACAGGCGTGAGTTTATGTTATGTTAAAAAAAAACCTGGAAGAAAAGCCTGTGTCGGCGCCACCAGTATACCTTCTACGTAATGTAGTAGTAGGCCTTTACATCTTAGGTAGATGATTTAAGCAGTATCTGTGTGGTAGGCTCTAGCGTGACTGTATAGTCCGATACGGGAGTGACAGTACCGTCCGCATGATTGGCAGCTAAACTGCGGGTCGCTCGAACGTGGGCAGACGAGGCAACCCCTGCGCTCCCGTGTCTCTTTTTACGCTTTTCGGCTAAGTTTCGAAACCAACCAACATTTACATCGTATTTGTATTTAATCAACTTTGTCATGCAGTTGGTCAAATGTAGTCTGCAGCACAGGTTTTCTTAACCTAATTCGGACACCAGCTCCTCACAAAGGATGAATGTATCATTAGTATCAGTTTAGCCTATATCATGTATCTTATTTGTTTCTTGTGCCTGTATTTTTTTTTCTTTTGATGAGAAAATAAAAATATATTGTATTGTATAGTTACGAATAAAAATATATTGTATTGTATAGTTACGATATTATACGCAGGGAATGTCGATTTCCATAGGTATCGAATTCACGACCTTGACGTAGCACTTGAATGCTCTACCGCCACGCCACACATGTCGCAATATTTATACAGCCTCCGTGGCGTGGCGGTAGTGCACGCGACTGCCACGCAGGAGGCGCGGGTTCGATTCCCGCTCAGTGCAAATATTTGTATGCATGAATATGGCTATTTGCATTGGTCTGGGTGTTTCTATGTATAATATGTACGTATTTACAAAAAAAAAAATGTATTTAAGTATGTTTATCCGCATTCTAGATTCCATAATACAAGCTAGTTAAGCTATGCTTACCATGGGTCCAGATAGCGTTGTGTAGAATGTTGGGAAATATTTATTATTTATTATTATTATTATTATACATATAAAATAACTTGTCCCGACTGACTGATTGACTGACTGACTCATCAACGCAGAGCCTTAAAACCACTGGACCTACAAACTTGAAATTGAAATTTCATTTTCATTTTCAATTAATAAGAAAGGATTTTTGGAAATTCTGCTACTAAAGGGGTAAAATAAGGGATAGAAGTTTATATGAAAGTCCATTGTTTACAGAGCTAGATGCACTAAATTTCATAGACCTATGTCTTAGAAATAAATGAACAAGTGTATCAGGTTTTCAAAATTTAACTACTAAGAGGGTAAAATAGGTGATAAACGTTTGTATGGAAAGTTCGTCAATTAGGTCCACTATCAAATATGGAATATGAAATTTCCCCGGGCGAAGCGGGGACGGGTATATATATTACTATATATATTACTTGTCCACTTAATCTATACAAATAAATAAAATTGGAGTGTCTGTTTGTAATATTAAAATAACCGCTTTCTACTACATGCATATGAATGTATATACGGTACACATACCAAAATATATATTTTTAAATTTTTTGTCTGTCTGTCTGTCTGTCTGTCTGTCTGTCTGTCTGTCTGTCTGTCTGTCTGTCTGTTTGTTTTGGCTAATCTCTGGAACGGCTGGACCGATTTGGACGGGACTTTCACTGGCAGATAGCTTATGTAATAAGGAGTAACTTAGGCTAAAAAAAAAAATGCCAAAAACAAAAAAAAAAACTGATTTTTTTTATTAAGTACATTCCACGCGGACGAAGTCGCGGGCACAGCTAGTCAGCTATAATAATGTCAAAATCGCGTTTCCTCGGTGGTCTCGACATAAAATCCGTGTCGAATCAAGTAAAGTGGTTTTATAATCCATTAATGGAGCTATGAATTTTCGTTAAAAGACTGATTAACATGTCTAAATTTACAACTAATTATAATTAACGTGTTTTTATGACATTTATGTTTAAATTAATATTTTCTTTGTCGGCCCACGACTGTCAAGATAACAAAAAAAAGATGTCTTTTAAATATTATCATCACAACTTTTTGGATCTATTTTTATTTTGTCATTGGATACGATAAATTCGTTGTAAGTGATTGCAATTTATTTGTATATCTTAGTGATGGTTACTGTGTGAACTGGCACTGAAGTCAGCTAATTGTGTATAGATGTAATTGGACATCAGATTTAAAGTGTTATGTGGATTTTTATATCTTTTTTTTTACCGTGGGGAAAATCTTTCATGGATGTCATGCCGTACTCCTACCGACTAAAAACCCCCACGGTAACGCCCAGCAGCCTATGGTTGGGAGCCCCGGGTATGCCCTCGGAAGGATGTCCCAGCGCTCCCAACAGACCTACGGCTACAATGTGGCCGTGTCTAGGGGGTGGTTCGGGTGCTATCCCGCGTCTATGGGGGTGTTTTATATCTTAGTCTTACTAGTCCGAAGTCTGTTTCTGTACCTTTTTGAATAAATAAATAAAACAAAGTCGTTGTTACTGTCTGTCCGTCCTTATGTTTGCTTAAATGTTTAAAACCACGCAAAGGGTTTTTGAGCGGTTTTTTTAATAGATAGACTGATTCAAGAGAAAAGTTTATATGTATAATACACGCTTAATAGAGGGTGCAGCGGGAAAGGGATCGGGTGCCTCGCGGGCGGATAAAATTGGCGGTACGAAATTCGCCGGGTCAGCTAATAACTGTGTTTATTATTGTGTTAACTAACAGCTCCGGTTTCACACGCGCGCTTAATAGTTGATTTGGTTATATTTTTCAACCCCTGACGCCAAGAGAGGGGTGTTATAAGCTTGACGTATCTCTCTGTCTGTGGCATCATAGCTCCCGAACGGATGAAGCGATTTCAATTTAGTTTTTGTATTAAAGGTGACTTATGTGCGAGTGTTCTTAGACATGTCTGATGAAAATCGGTTGAGCCGTTTAAAAGTTATGGGGTAGTATCGGGGTTTTTTTTAAGTTTCAAATTTTGGCATAATGTCTTTTCATCTATTCTATCCGCGTACCAAATTTCAACCAGATCTGTTCAGCCGTTAGAGGGTGATTGAATAACCAACACCTTCACATCCGCGTGGATGTCGGTTATCGCGACCAAACATAGCCTATGTCCTTTCTCATGGTCTAATCTACCCCTATACCAAATTTCATCAAAACCGGTTCAGTGGTTTAGGCGTGAAAGCGTAACAGACAGACAAACAGACAGAGTTACTTTCGCATTTATAATATTAGTCTGGGTTATATTACAAGCTTTAGCTTATTGTAATTTAATCATAATCTTCTCACCAAACAATAAAAAAATCATCTGATAAAACTATATACTTAAACAAAGTAACTTCAGCAATATCCCTTTGATAAGATATTTCAACTTATCTCCCTTCGCTTTCAGATTAACGCACTTTATGTTCGTCTCTCGAACGACTTTTACACCGCATTTGCATATTTTTATGGTTTTCTGGCGGTGAAATTAAAGTATTATAAAACCAATGCAACTATACTATACATTTATAAGTCGTAAAATATTGTTGTGGCTCGTAAAAATGGCGGGGGAATAAAAACTCTTAGAGCAAAAAAGTTGTTGGCACATTTAACATTATAAGTGATATGATTTATCAGAGTTATAAACTGTACAGAATGGACACTACTTGTATGATAATACTATCTATGCCCGCGACTTCGTCTGTGTGTAGGTACTAAAATCGGTCTTCTTCAACAAGTGGCACTTTATTAATAGAATAGAATAATCAATGTTTGAGATTGACGTAATTATGCATCTGTCATCAACGTAATAAATGTATCAATCTCATGCTATCTGCCAGTATAGTCCCGTCAGTGTAGGTGCAGCCCGTGCAGCCGTTTTGGGAGATTACCTATTCAAACAGACGGATCGTCACAGTATAACAGCCGCCATTAGGCTGTGTCAAACAAAAGAGCGCGTAAAGTAAAATTAAATCGAGAACAATATTAATTATTATTATGTCTGCTAAAACCTACTTACCGATGAAATGAAACATTTTTATCATTACCGTTATTTTTTAATTGTTTAAATACACGCGACGGCATAATTTTCATGTATTTTGCAACTTTTCACAACTGTTCGGAACTTTTTTTACAAAGGTTTTTTGTTGCCTTCGAACACGGAATTTTTGGTTTAAACATACACACTTTATAAGAAAATGGCGCGAACGAATGAACGTGTTTGACACAAAGTTTAAATAGAGAAGTGGTGCATATTTTTTTTTATATAGATTGCAGTTTTATGGCAAAGGCATACACAGTTAAAACGATTCCTGCGGTTAAGCAACACAGATGGGTGAACTCGCGAGGGTGACCGAGAGGGTGAAATAATAGTTTGGTTGAATGATTTTAATGACGATTTGATTACTAACACTAGTAAAGTTAATGATTTGTAAGTTAAAGCTTTCGATTCATTTGTATCAATGATAATAATGATACCCACAACCTCTACGGCGCGGCGTAGCGGTAGGGTAGAGTATTATAGTGCTATTTCAGAGGTCGCACTTTGATTCCAGGTTATTGCAAGTATTTGTACGTAAGAATAAATGTATATTTGCGTTGATCTGGGTGTTTCTATGCCCCTATGTTTTACGAAAATGAAAACCAAAGTCTGAAGACCATAAACATGTACTGACTACATACTGTGTAGGTGTTGTAGGTTTTACCACCAAAAATACTATTTAAAAGGGGAAGTATAGCTCGACTCATACATCTTGGACCTTAATCGCGAAATATTAAAGGCCCAGGCGCATGCAGATGGTTTTGTAATAATTTACTTATATTAATTAATTATGCAATAGGCTCGCCACCTATTTATTACATTGGGACCTAAACATAAACTGGCGAAATGTGGATGCTAGCACCTCTGCCTACCCCTTCGGGGAATACAGGCGTGAGTTTATGTTATGTTACTTATATTGTTTTTGAGAAATTATCACTGCTCAGTATGTATGCAGTAGCTCTTCGAAAGAGTGATTGCCAAGCGCCTCGTCGAGCACCTCTCTAGAGTAGGGCCGGACCTAGCGGACACGCAATACGGCTTCCGCCGGTGGCGTTCCACTGTGGATGCCATCATGCGCGTGAGGACTCTGGCGGAGGATGCGGTTGCCCGGGGCGAGGTGATGTTGGCGGTGTCTTTGGACATCTCCAACGCGTTTAACACCTTGCCCTGGAGTTGCATCAGGGAGGCGCTCGTGTACCACGATGTGCCTCTCTACCTCCGCCGCATAGTCGGGGCGTACCTGACGGAGAGGGCCGTCATCTACCCAAGTGCGACCGGCGTCGGTAGGCGTGAGATGTCGTGCGGTGTCCCACAGGGATCGGTCCTGGGGCCGCTCCTGTGGAACATCGGATACGACTGGGTGCTTCGCGGTGAGCTCGCGTTCGGGGCCACCGTCACGTGCTACGCGAACGACACGCTAGTGACGGTGAGTGGCGCTACACACCGCGAGGCGACCCAGAGGGCCACGACCGCTGTTGCTCAAGTCGTGGATCGGATCCGGCGGCTGGGTCTCGAGGTGGCTCTGCACAAATCCGAGGCCTTGTTCTTTCATGGTCCTCGGCGCAGGCCACCCCCGGGATCCAGCTTGACAGTAGGAGGTACTCCCATCGACATCAAGCCCCGGTTGAAATACCTGGGGCTCGTACTCGACGGTCGGTGGGACTTCGGAGAGCACTTCCGAAGTCTGTGCCCCAAACTGTTGGTGTCAGCTAACGCGCTGATGCGGCTGCTGCCCAACTTGAGGGGCCCAGAGGACTCCTGCAGGAGACTCTACGCGGGTGTCGTGCGGTCCATGGCCCTGTACGGGTGCCCCGTGTGGGCGGACGCCCTGCAGGCCAGGTTCGTGCAACTGCTGCATGCACCGCAGCAGACGATGGCCTGCAGGGCCATTAGGGGGTACCGCACGATATCCTTTGAAGCGGCGAGTCTCCTAGCCGGATCGCCACCGTGGATCCTGGAAGCGAGATCCCTTGCGGCACTGTATCGGTTCCGTAAGGAGGCGCGGGAGCGGGGATACGATCCCGAGCCCGAAGACATTCGGGCCGAGAGGTCCCGGCTCCACGGGATCATGGTGGCGGAGTGGGAGCGACGACTTGAGCAACGACGCGCAGGGCATGCCGTCATAGAGGCGGTAAGGCCCATCATGGGGGAATGGCTCGAGAGGCCACATGGCAGCCTCTCGTATCGACTGACGCAGATTATCACCGGGCACGGGTGCTTCGGGAGATATCTGTGTCGGATCGAAAAGGAGCCAACGCCCGAGTGCCATCACTGCGACGCGAGCGAGGACACGGGGCTGCACACGCTCACCGAGTGCCCGGCATGGGCCGAACCGAGGCGGGAGCTAGTGGCGGCCCTGGGAGTGAGAGTTTTCACCCTCGCCACCCTGCTCACAGCAATGGTCCGCTGCGCGGACGCGTGGGCGGCCGGCGTCTCCTTCAGCGAGCAGGTAATGGTCGTGAAGGAGACGGCGGAGCGGGAGAGGCGGCGCGAGCGAGAAAGACTCGCGGATCGCGCCGCCCGCGCGCGCAGGCAATTCGGGCGTCGGAGGGCACTGACTGACCTCCGTCCCCCATGAGCGCGGGCCTGGGGGTGACGGGTGGAGCCGCCTGTCACCCCAGCAGAAGCAGGCCACGGTGGCGGCGCGCTGAAGAGCGCGCCTCCCCATTCCGGGGGCGAGTTGGGGACACCGTTGTCCCCCCTCCTGAGGAGGGCCAGACCGTAAGGGATGGCCCTGGGTCAGCCGGGGTGCGAGGGATATGTCTTTGACAACCTCACCTCCGGCCTAGCACCAAGACCCACAGTCGGCGTGCGGTTTTAGTCGGTTCGAGTCCGACATAACCTCCCCTTCCGGCTCCGGCAGGGGGGGTATCCGCGGGGATTTCCGCACGAAAAAAAAAAAAAAAAAAGTATGTAGGTATGCAGTAAAAACAACATGCTGATAAGACCACAGATCATAAAATAGTCTCTCGTAAAAAATAGTGAAGAAAATTAGCATAGTAAATGCATGAACACAACGTATAGCAAATCACCTGGTTCCTCAGTCCTCACATGCCTCTTAAAACTAAATTTCAATAGCAAAAGCCCGCCATCCCGCGATCTATAAGGCTTGTAACAATCTAAGTGCTTATTCGGATTGAGACGGCACGATTCAAGATGGCATCATGTGCTAAATCTGTCAGAGAACTTGGTTGAGGGAGTATCACTCAAGTTGTGCGACAACTGAATGTACGTTGGCGGATGATCTCGTAATTCTCGTAATTACTTTGACTGTCTTAACTGAGACGACATACGAGCTATGTGGCCAGTTGTCTGCTTGGAACCAGGTGATATTAACAATCTTTTTTTTTATAAAGGACACGTCAGTTTGACTTCACCTCGCCTGATGTTAAGCTAAAGGCAAAGTCTCGGAAAGAGGGTCATCATCGTAAACATGTACCATGTTAACAGTGGTGGCACTTAGTTTGACGGCCTCATCAGATGCCTTTTCACGCCCCACTGAAAGGACCCCGGGTCCTTTAAGAATGGTTTGTAGGAAGAAGGAAACACGTGAGCTGGCAGGGAGTTTCAATCTATCCCTTATTACCTGACTGGCAAGGTAGGATTTGATAATACAACCCCAATTACTTTAGCTGTCATTGTTAAATTGGGTACAGTTGGTCAAAAATGTAGTGTACAAGTTTTAATATAGTTTTCAATGGTATCAAACAGGTGTGTCGCTAAGGTTGACATTTCTGAGTGGGTGGTAGTTAACGTCATAATAATATTGTGAGGTACTCCGACGTGAAGGCCTCGTATGCAAACGAGGCCTCGATTCTACTAAAGCCAAACCACAGACGTGACACAGCAACTGCAAAAAACGGCATTAAATAATAGACTTTAAAGCGATGTGGTTAATGCTCAAAATTGAATGACTTTTTGCAGAGTGAATAAAACAGTGTAATGAAACTTTTAATTTATTGGGCTAACTGTGGCACCACAGTGGTTTAGCTTAAGTAGAATCGAGGGCCGGTACTATCACAAGGAATATAATATACATCTTACTATTAGGCTTGTTCTTTGTTGAAAGTTATAACCAATCACGTCAATGTTTTTGTGTAAATAATGATGTCGGCAATCAAAAATTGCGTGACTTTGGCGACTTTACTTTACATATTAACGATGAAAGTACCCTTGACCCTTTCACGCATAAGGAACACATCTAGCCGCGTAATTTTTTTTCAGTTTTACTTTAAAAATAGCTGCGTATCAAGGTACTACTTAGTTATTTCCAAATTTCAATAGTCCAATTTTAGATAGCATAACATAACATAACATAAACTCACGCCTATATTCCCCGAAGGGGTAGGCAGAGGTGCTAGCACCCACATTTCGCCTGTTTATGTTTAGGTCCCAATGTAAAGCCTATTGCCATTAACCGGGCACTTATAAACCTGCGATAAATACACACATAACTTCGAAAAGCATCGAAAAGTCATTGGTGTGTGCCATGGTAAACCTGGGATCGAACCCGAGACCTCGTCTCAGCAGTCCATTACCCATACCACTAGGCTATCGCAGATTTTTAGATAGATCTTTCTATAAAACTAGATTGCGAGCTTTTATTCTGTATGTCCCCAGAATTCATCCTTTGAGTCTACCCGCCTCATAAATAAGTGCAACAAACGTACTAAACCAGATCAAGAATGTTCGCATGTTCGCCTAAACATGGTCAAGAATGCTCGCGTATACTTCACTAACTAAAGTTAATGAAACCGTCCATCTTGCTTCTTATTTATTGCGTTGACTGTACACGTATATTATGTAACTATGTAACAACGTTTTGTATGTTGACAGAAGGAAGCTTCTGAATAATTGTGGTATTCTATATGTTTTAATGAATCAGAATCTTTTAATGATAAATCAGGTGACTAAACAAATTATCTAAGTGATTGAACCTTTTGAGAAAATCTGATATACTTGTAGATACCTCATTTTCGGCTTTGCTCAACGACCCATAGACGGCGTGCGTTTTAGTCGGTTCGAGTTTGACTTAACCCCCAGACCGGCTCCGGCGAGGGGTAAAAAAAGGGGAATTTTGCATTACATTTCGTACTTAGAAAATGACTTGCATAATTATAAGCAGGTAATCTAAGGGATGAAGTCTTTATTTAACCCACTTGTTAGTGTGATTTATATATATCAGCTAAATGCTCACAAAGTAAGGTTTATAGGATAAATTTGATTGTAAATAATTATGTAAATGAATAATAATAATATTATTAAGACCTGGAACTCGCTGCCAGCTCACGTGTTTCCTTCTTCCTACAGTCCCGGGTCCTTTTTGCGGGGTGTGAAAAGGCATCTGGTTAGGCCGTCAAGCTAAGTGCCACCATTGTTAACATGGTAAATGTTTACGATGGTGACCCTCATTCCGAGACTTTGTCTTTAGCTTACCATCAGGCGAGGTGAAGTCAAATTGACGTGTCCTATAAAAAAAAATGTTATCAACTGTTAGTTTAGCATTCGGAACAAGTAGGTAGGTATAGATCTTTCAGTGACGTCACGCTGTTCCATGTACTAACTCAATTTGCGTACGAATGTCCTCAATAATTGCTGACGTCACTATGTCATCCAAATCACAACCTTAATAATACTACTTGAATATTCTGTGAGCGAACAAATTAGGTATCAACCACAGAGCCAATGTACTATAGATATGAAACTTATCCCCAAGACGAGCTGATGGCTTTGGCTATAAGGTGAGAATAGTTACTGACATATATTTTGACCCCAAATCGCGAGAGATACGAGGCCCTGGCGCGCGCGTATTAGATTGATATACTCTGATTGGTGGTATACTTTTTAAAGTCTCCTCAAGTACTACGCATAAAGAGTACCTACATTTTGTGACTTGGTGGGGGTCAAGAAATATGCCGATAGCTATAATTAAGTAGTTTCTTGTTGAATGAGCTTATTGGATAAAGATAAGTAAAACGGAGGTGAAATATCGGACTGTACTTTAATATTCGCGCGAGTTAACGACAGAAAAATAAAATAAAATCGAAAAATGCCAACCCGCAGACGTCCGCGACTTTGACGCCCGCGAGTTTATGCTTGAACCGTTTTTATTACCTAAATTACTTGATAAAGTAACTAATAACTGGATTGTAATGAAATGTAACACAGTATCGCAAGTTTCCAAATAAAATATCCAAGTTAGCTCGTCTCATAGTCAGACTGAATACCACAGTATAGTTGGAAAAAGAATAGGAGATTGATGATTTGTTGGATATCGAATGTGTGATATACAAGCAATGGGACTCAGTACATGTTAGCAGTGCTTCAGAGATTTGTCGGACGATATATTGAAACATCCCATTGGCACGAATGCCACATCTCTAGAATTAGATATCTATGACCCGGAATAGGACTCATTGATACTTCATTATAACTACTTATAAAATCAATATTAAATTCGTAGCACGTCCACAACATAACGGATATAATCTCGCACAAGGATGCAAATATCATTACCTACTTAGAGTTTTATTGAGGTATTGTCTACATAAATATACTAAATGAGATAATATAAACAAATTATCCGTTCATCCGTCCGGTGTCAAATTCGTGGTATAGTTTCTGAGAAGATTCAAGTGTGTAACGACCGCGGGATGCTCGGAATCAGAATTGTGTTATTGTAGAATTGATTCAATGAAATTTGAATCGCATCAACTTTGGAATTTTTAATTATTTGAGGCCCATATTCTAGAATGACACTCAACCTGAATCTCGATTTATCTGAGGGCAGAATGTACAGTCCATATGTCAAACTATTAATCGGTCTATACAATCTGCCATCTGATAAATTGTGATTCAGGCTGAATGTCATTCTTGAATATGGGCCTGAGAATCCTGATAGTTCTAGCCATATGTCTAGCTATCAAGGTTCTTGAAATACATCCTGGTGAGAGACAGACATAGGAGTCTTAGTAATAGGGTTCTTGTTGAACCCTTTGGGTAAGAAACCCTACAAAGATTGTGATGTCAATGCAATGGGATGCAACACGATGGGTGGCCCTTTGAACTAAATAGAACCAAATACGGCAATTGTCAATTTTGGTGGGAATGAGTTTTGGATTTCAAAGTAACGGGATGCAATTAAAAACTGGATTTTGAAAGCTTGCTTCGGTTTTGAGGTATTCTCTCAATCGCATTGTAGTTCAAACTGACGTTATAATACCTACTATAACTATTTTTAAGGGTATCAAACTATAAGTCCGTTGTGCGATCACACAAATCTGAAACAAACTTATTTTATTCGAATCCGCACTCGAAAACTTTCCCATGTTTCAAACAAAAGCCACGTACTGTAGTGTTGGTCTGTATTGCCTTAATAACAATCCGTCCGATTATTCTAGAAGCGTATTTTATAGAACAAAGGGCACAATAATCCTTGTGTCTGTCCGGCTGAACAGGTGTGGCTCGCGAAAAATTTCTGTGAATCGTTTAGCATGGTAATGGATGCGCATGCATGCATATATATGCGGACAAGTGCATGGCTCGAATAAAAATAATTTCGCAGGTAGAATTTATATGGTTTTCAATGCGGTAGGTTGATTGGACATGGATCGCTACCGCTTATAAAGAGCAATCATAATCGATACTATAAATATATTATATGGTAAATGTTTAATGGTGCTACGGAGGGTAGGACGTGGGAAAATTGAGGAATGAATATAGATCATAGTTCAAGTTGGAAACTTTTGAACGGGATCGGCTCAAAAAAGGCTGCTAATTTGATTGAGTAAGAAACCAACAAACTCACAGGCGTAATATAATTTAAAAAAAATAGGCCCCGAGTGGCGCCGGGGCACGATCTGTCGCATAATTCTGCTTGACAATTAGTTGCAAACGCAATCGTAACGTGAAATCCACCGTCTGGATTTCAGTTGGTTCTCACAGCAATCGTCCGCTGTGTAGACGCGTGGGCGGCCGGCGTCTCCTTCAGCGAGCAGGTAATGGTCGTGAAGGAGACGGCGGAACGGGACAGGCGGCGCGAGTGAGGGAGACTCGCAGATCGCGCCGCCCGCGCGCGCAGGCAACTCGGGCGTCAGAGGGCACTGACTGACCTCCGTCCCCCATGAGCGCGGGCCTGGGGGTGATGGGTGGAGCCGCCTGTCACCCCAGCAGAAGCAGGCCACGGTGGCGGCGCGCTAAAAAGCACGCCTCCCCACTCTCCCGGGGGCGAGTCGGGGACACTGTTGTCCCCCCTCCCGAGGAGGGCCAGACCGTAAGGGATGGCCCTGGATCAGCCGGGGTGCGAGGGATATGTCGATGACGACCTCACCTCCGGCCTAGCACCACGACCCACAGTCGGCGTGCGGTTTTAGTAGGTTCGAGTCCGACATAACCTCCCCTTCCGGCTGCGGCAGGGGGTATCCGAAGGAATTTCCGCACGGAAAAAAAAAGATTTCAGTTGGTTAATATAGAAGATAGAACTGGCGTAAACCTAAACTAACTTCAAATTACGCCAATACGAACGTGCAGAGTCACGTTACGGTAGGTCAAGTAGGCTATGTTGGAAAATAAAAAGATATGGTGATTAGGGAATCGTTACTGTGGTACATTTACCATAATTTATTTTATTACTTGTGTACCTATCGTTTTTAGTGCTACAGACATACTTACATCAGTCGCACCACCTATAATCCGTACCTATTATCACGTGGACTGCATACAAAATACCATGCAGTTTATAATAAGCACTACATATGTGGGTAAACATGGGTCATACATACTGAATGCGTCTAGATAAGTGGGCTAGACAGACGAAGAGACGTGGTAATGAATACTTTAGAATCTAGATAACTGGGTTAGATTACTAAGAGCCGGGGAGACGTGGTGAATAATGCGTCTGGCTAAATGGGTTAGACTACAGTAGAAGTAACTCTGGTGATGAGTGCGTCTAGATTAGTGGGTTGGACTATAGCCGGAAAGACGTGACGAATGTGTCTAGACTTGATGAATGGGTTAGACTTCAGTCAAAAAGACGTAGTTATGAAGACGTCTTATTAGTGGGTTAGGCTACAGTGATGAATGCGTTTAGAAGTGGGCTAGCCGAACGAAGAGTCGTGGTAATGAATACTCTAGATAACAGGGTTAGACTACTAACAGGTGGAAAGATGTAGTGATGAATGCACCTAGAGAAGTAGGTTAGGCTACTACAGTCGGAGAGACTGTGGTGATGGGTACGACAGCATAAAGTTGGTTGACTGCGGTAAAAGAAATACTACTCTTTCAATTTTTGGATATTAATAGTAAATAAATAAATATTCC
The DNA here is from genome assembly GCA_914829495.1 of Eilema sororculum. Taxonomy (NCBI): domain Eukaryota; kingdom Metazoa; phylum Arthropoda; class Insecta; order Lepidoptera; family Erebidae; genus Eilema; species Eilema sororculum. Next base: position 7,409,975 of record OU618553.1, on the reverse strand, counting down.
ACAATATTCTACACAACGCTATCTAGACCCATGGTAAGCTTTTATAGCTTGTGTTATGGAATCTAGAATGCGGATAAACATACTTAGATACACATGCAGATAAACATACATAGATTTTTTTTTGTAAATACATACATATTATACATAGAAACACCCAGACCAATGCAAATAGCCATATTCATGCATACAAATGTTTGCACTGAGCGGGAATCGAACCCGCGCCTCCTGCGTAGCAGCCGCGTTCACTACCGCCACGCCACAGAGGCTGTCATAGGATATTGGTTTGGGATTGCCAAGTTATACAGGTTGTTCCGTGAGTAATGTGCTACCGGATACAGTGTGTTACTTTATTATTTAACAGAAACGTTAACGTAAGTTAAATAAATAAACAAAATAAAACGTTAGGTACCTGCACAAAAAATCACTGTTAATATTTGCACTTTTAAATTATTACCTATGGCAAAAAGCAAACAAATACCGCCTTGCCAACACTACCGTTTGGAAACAGTGAATTCTCTGATCGAATGTAATATTCTAAAGTAACCCTTATTAATATGAAAATAGGCTCCATTTTGTACTGCGTGATTGATATAAAATAAAAGTATTATCGCGTTTTGATTTGTCGATAATGAAACGTGATGGCTTCCGCGGAATGTTTCGGAACTCAACGCGTAATTGTGAATTGAGTATTTTAGACCGGCTTTGTACAGGAAAAGACCGTAAAAAAACCTGTAACCTGCTTGCAGCGCCACCTAGTGGCTCCATTGTGTTCTTAATTACTTAATGTATTGATTGTACACGAAAATAAATGCAAGAGTAAAATAACACCGAAGACAAGTTTACAAATTGTTTACAGTAGCATGAGAGAGAGCTTAATGAACAAAGAGCTCAAAATAATCTTAATTCCTTGAAACATTACCCTCCTTTCTACGACAGTCGGGTAAAAAGGAACCCTCTGTGGTAAAAGTCTCTGATACAACCAGGGCCTCGATTCTGCTATCCATTGTGGTTCTGCCACTGCAAAAAACGGCAATAAATTATAGACTTAAAAACGGCAATAAATTATAGACTTAAAAACGGCAATAAATTATAGACTTAAAAACGATGCGTTTAAAGTTCAAAATTAAATGACTTTTTGCTGAGTAATTGAAAAAGTGTAATGAAACTGTTTTTGTTTGATTTTGGACTTTAGGAGTATAGAAATAAAGTCTAAAATTGAATGTCAGTGACTGCGGCAACACAATAGTTAAGCTTTAGTAGAATCGAGGTCCTGGATTCTCCCGAAAATCAGTGTAAAATAGTAGCTACTATTTCAATTTGTTTACTACCATAAAAAATATAGAAAATGTAAGTGGTTGATGCCATTGTCATGGCTTGCGTCATCCTGTTTGTTGTGAACGAATTCAATGTCAGCATGTTTATACTTCATAAGACTAGTACAATTCAATCGTTTGTAGTGAGTAAATAGTATGCAAGTCTTTACTCTTGCCTATTGTCCGCCTTCTTGCGCTACATTTCAAATTAACTGTTTGTCACGCAATAGAGAAACTAAGCTATAGTAAAGCCAACAAAGCGAGAGAAAAAAGGTAAACAAAGTTTCAGCGGTTCCAAACATTTTTATTTGAAAATTAGTACGTATCACTTCAAGCGCATTCCAGACAGGAACGAAATAGTTCATAAGATAGTGGATCTGACAGTTTAGAAACGCTGTACTGACAGCTTTCCTGTACTACGACAACGACATCTATCGCTCGGCCATTATCGCGTACATGTGCGACAAGGACAGAGAAAATAATCGCTAGTTATCGCAACGTAACTCAGTAATGGTCGCTTTGCTTACCTTTTATCTCTCGTCTTGAGATTGCCTGTATGGAAAATATACCAGGACCAGGACTCATGGACCACGAAAATATTATTTTCGTGGCCCGATTCGAGACCTAACAAATTTTGGTGTGCTAATTTTGGTGTACACTAAATCACCCAGCCGAATAGCACCTAGCCTAATCACCTAACATCCAAATAGTTGAAAGCAACAAAAAGACGCAGCATGAGAGATAGGTGTCAAAATTAATGAACCCAACTCATTTATCTACTTCTAGGAATCATCCAAAAATTGAGTATTATAAAAATGTTATTAAACTACTATCATTAACTAACATCAACTATCACTAGTTTGACCAAGTTGTTATAGTAGCAGGTAGTACTTAATTTCCTAGTAACAAAAAGATTTAGATACAATTCACAATATTACTTTACTTGTTAAGTTTGCAACTTTTCTGTAGTTTTACCAACGCTATGAAGTAGGTATAATAAAAAACAGCTTAATGTATCTAAAATAATAACTGAACACAAAAATAATAAATAAGAACCTCCTCCTTTTATGAAGTCGGTTAAAAAGGGGATAAATACTGCAAAAAAACATATTACACGTGTGTCTGATCAAGAAATATCCAGTTAATCTCAATAACCATTCTTCTGTCAACACTAGATACTTCCAAAAGGTAATGTTTTAAGTCACAGAAACTATAATATTATACAAATGAATAACTTAGAACTACATATAACATAAATAACAATGCAATATAACATTGCATTAATACAATAGACGTGGCATTTTCTAACTAAGTATTGCCATGCAGTAGGTAGCTAACAATGCAACTGGTATTTTCTAGAACAAAGGTACTAATATGCTATTGAAGTATTCCTAATATTCCTTTCAAAAATATTCACATTGTGAAAGAATATTCGTAAGTAGTTTAGTCATACGGCTAATATGAAATATCCACCGCAATAAGATATTGATGCAACGCATTGTACGAATAACAAACTCACTTACAGTTAAATGATGTAAGTGACTTCCTACCTCCCCAGGAAAAACTACCTCCCGGACAGAACCTCCTTTGGCCCGTATGGAAGTCTGTTAATCGTCTACGTACACAGGTTGGTCGGTCTAGACAAAATCTATGTAGGTGGGGAATGCGAGACTCGGATTTTATTGCATGTGACTGCGGTGCCCCCATGCAGTCCATGGCGCATTTGGTCTCGTGTCCCTTATGTCCTACTTCATGTACTAAATACGACCTAAATAAAGCCACTGACAGCGCGAGTAAGATGGCAGAATTCTATTCCCGAATAGTGTAGTTATATAAAAGTGAATCGTTGACACGAAAAGAATAACTTAAATAATAGGAAAGAGTCATTTAAATCAAAATATGTCAAAGAAGAAACACATCTTTTAACATTCTTATTACTTAATACACAGTTATGTAGTTCAATGGGGGATATGTAGTGCTGAATTGCTGATATGTCATTGAGCGCACAAATTTAAATAGCACCAAAATTATCCTAAAGATGTATGAAATAATTTTGGTGCGATTCAAAATTGATGCGGAATATAGATTACCTCATATCGTGTTAATTCCTGTAAACATTTTTGCTATGTATTTTTAGTAATAGTAGGTGTAGTTTATTTTAGTTTATTTCAATCTATTTTTACAAATGTAATGTTTTTGTAATGGTACCTAATTAATATTTTCTCAGACGGGAATGAAATTGTTTGAAAATTGTCTTCTATAATATTAAAGTCATACGCACCTAACAAAAACTCTTTTAGAAGCACTTGTTCTACCGTTAATTTGCAACACAATATCTTTCTCAAATAAGTGGTAATGGCTTAAGTACTATAAGATACTCAGCAGTAACCGGTAGTGGCGGTAGTGTATACGAACAGTACAAATGCCGGGCTTTGCGTACTAGAAAAAAGAAAAAGAGTATACGATAGTAACAGTGCATGGTAAGGTAAGATATTCCATCACAATAATGATTTATAATGGCGATTAATTCGAATTGTTAAACTTTTTGATTGTTGAACTCAGTTTTGATGCCAAAACGGGCATTTATATAGATTTTTATTTATATATTTTCCCGTTTTTGCTGTAATTTCAAATGATAATGTCCTTTGTTAAGTTTGTGTGGGGTTAGGTAATCGTTGCATCATTGATTGTTTCAATATAAAACATAATCACAATACGTATTGAGACATCGCTGGGCGGCTGTTTGTAAATATTTATTATAGTAAACGACGTTCTATTGTAGTTATTAGACGCTATTAGACGTGCGTGAAATTTATTTTACGTATTAAGTTTGTGGATTAAAACCACCAAAATTGATATTTACGATTCGCCCCAAAAATACAAAATGTCATTGTTTGACACAATAAATAAGAGTTCTATAAATTCAAAGAAGTCATTGTTTTTCTTATATTTAATAGTTTTGTTAATTATATTTAGAGAATAATTTTCATTTTATTGTTTGACATTCATAATACAATATTGTTAATTCAAATTGGTATATATTCTATTCAATAATGAAAATTGAATAAAACTTTAAATATGAACTAAACCAGTGGCAAAAAGCGAGATTTTCCAATTCACATCGGTAGCGTAATCGTCAGGATCACTTGAACTTGGGGCCCACTAAGCTACCTTAGGTTTCCTCTTTCTTACGACTTTTTTTAAGTATTTTGTTGTTGCGATGAACACAAAAGCCCGATTTACTTCTAGCAGATTTCCTACACTACAAAATTACACTGCTAAGTTACCTCTTCTATCGAAAATTATAGTATAGTACATGCAACGAAGCAGAACAAACATGTTATGAAAACAGAATATGAAACTGAAATACACGGAGACTTTTCAAGTTTATAGAGTGAATATACCTCACCAGGCTACCGAGTTCGTAGCGACTGTATTTCGAGGCGGGACAGTCTGCGGCCTCTGCATACGGTACACGGTTAACCACAATTTTGTACGAGTTATATACTACTACTTGTTCTCGAATGAAAATCGACAGCGTATTAATTGATACCGGAAAAAGTTCTAAATTCAAATGTAGAACTCAAGAGTGTTCGTACAGTACTGACAACTAACAGTGTTATCGAAATGTGTACAGTGAGCATTAGAAATATCTTGATGAACGTGTACAAAAAGATGTTAATTCCTCTGTTTTCTTCTCTTCCTGTTCTGATATCTGTAGCAAATATCTGTTAGTGTAATACAATTTAAATCAATTAATTAAGGTAATTTTAAGACTTTGTAGTCAAGATATTTCTGAAGCTTACTGTTCTGCCATCCGACCGGTGGTACTGAAATTCAAAAGTAGAAAAGATTGAGTGTGCGTACTGAAAACTTATAGTTATTACCGAAATTCAAAAAGGAACTCTTTGAGTTTGCTTACTGATCGATACTACGGGGTGTAATTTCATAGTGGAATGGAATACTCATTCCGTTCCCGCGACCTGACCATCGTCTGCCGTTCAAAAATAAAGAATCGCAGCCCGTAATCAGCTTTTCTACTCTTTCTCCTCCTATCCATAATGGGCTTGTGTTGGTTTTAGGAGGACGACTGCAACTTCCTAGCCACAGAATAAATAATTAGCTAAATGAATGCTATAAAAAATCATTCAAATAAATAGTTAGTGTTACTCGCCCCCAGAGGAAACCCTGCCCCAGAGCATAGACCGGCAATTAACAATACCGACTTGCAATTGAGGTTGGCTTGGGTCTAATTTTCTTGATTTTATACCCTGTTTATCAGGTCAGCTTGATCAACATGAAACTTAAATGTTATAATCCATACTCCATACCTTCATATCCATACTTAATATTATAAATGCGAAAGTAACTCTATCTGTCTGTATGTTACGCTTTCACACATAAACCACTGAACCGATTTTGATGAAATTTGGTATAGAGGTAGATTAGACCTTGAGAAAGGACATAGGCTATATTTGGTCGCGATAACCGACATCCACGCGGGCGGAGCCGCGGGCAAAAGCTAGTAATTAGTAAATAAAGATTAACGTAATTAGAAAAGTAGATACCTAAGTACTCGCACAATAAAACTAGTGTTTAAAACAAATAAAAGTGATACCACAGGTGTTAATCTAATATTACAATTTAATAACGTGGACAAATGAGGGTAAGGTAAGGACTAAGAAGTGTCACAGCTGTTTAGCATTCGAGTTGTTTTAATGCCTATAAACTTATCAAATGATTATGACATGTAGTAGGGGATGTCTTGAATTTCATGGCGGGCAATAAAAACTTTTCATCGAACCTGACTGTCGGGGGTTTAAGTTTGCGTTTAACTCCGGTTTACGGCGCGTACGGTATTAAAACGTGCATGCAGGTGTTGCAGAATGTGAAAATACAAAATATTGTATGTATAACTCTCTCATTCGAGCGGTAAACTCGGTTGTATCTAAAGCTTGTATTAAAGCCCGCTGTTCACTTTTCTACTCTCTTTTCATAAGTTTGACATACGTATACTTACGCCGGTAATTCCCTGAATGGGTAACACGTACATAGCGCCAACTATGATTTTCGGCGAACCTATAAGTAAATATAAGCCGTAAGTTTGAGTTTAATGGTTTTTACAAAAGCGACTACATTTTTTTATACCACTTAGGTGGCAGACAAGCTCACGGCCCACCTGATGGAAAGTGGTTACCGCGGCCTATGGACGTATGCAACACCAGGGGCGTTACACTCGCGCTGCCTACCCTGAATAAACCTTACAATGCCCTTGTTGAAGAACCCCATATTGTAGTCGCTTGGGAAAACCATGGCAGGGAGTTCATTCCACAGCTTGAGCGTGCGTGGGATGATGTTCCTTTGATACCGGTGCGCTCTGTTTTTGGATGCAATATGTGGGGATGAATTCCCTGCCTATGGCGACCGGTGTGATAATAGAATGTAGCTGTGGGCATCATGTCAAATAATTCATCTGAGCACAAACCATTCTGACACTCAACTTTGATAGGAAGGTCTGGTCCATCAATCAGTCGGACTAGTGAGGCCCGGCTTGCAGATGAGGTTGGCTTGAGCTTGCAATATCTTAGAGTAGCTTCTATTATGTGTGACTGAATACAGAGATAAAAAAAAAACACAACATTCTACACAACGCTATCTGGACCCATGGTAAGCTTAACTAGCTTGTGTTATGGAATCTAGAATGCGGATAAAAATACTTCGATACTATATACCAATGAAAATAGCCATATTCATGCATACAAATATTTGCATTAAGAGGGGATCGAACCCACGCCTCCTGTGTAGCTGTCGTGTTCACTACCGCCACGCCACAGAGGCTTTTTGGCGAACTGGTGAAATATCGACGTTTAATCAATTTTTTTTTAATTTTTCCGGGATAACAGGCATAACTTTAAGTAGACTTTATGTTTAATATTTTTTATTTAACAATTTTAAGTCTATTATTATTCTAGAACTTAAATCTGTACTTCGCTTTCCTATCACAAGATGGTGGAGTAGATATATCCTGCTTTAACCATTTGCTGTCACCATATCACCATTCTGGGTTGTACAAAACTGCTTTTAGTTATCCTTAAGATCACCTATGATGACTTACCAGTGATTCAATGAAGTAGTCATTGTCAGAAGCTACTGGCCACTAACTAATTTACGAACTTTACAATAAATAATTAAATAAGGTGATGTATGTATCTGGGTGGTCTAAATCCATACTAATCCATACTTAATATTATAAATACGAAAGTAACTCTGTCTGCTTGTCTGTCTGTATGTTACGCTTTCACGCCTTAACCACTGAACTGAAATTTGGTATAGGGGTAGAATAGATCATGAGAAAGGACATTAGGCTATGTTTGGTCACGATAACCGACATCCACGCAGGCGGAGCCGTGGGCAAAAGCTAGTATTATAAATGCGAAAGTAACTCTGTCTGTCTGTCTGTCTGTATGTTACGCTTTCACGCCTTAACCACTGAATCGATTTTGATGAAATTTGGTATAGGGGTAGATTAGACCATGAGAAAGGACATAGCCTATGTTTGGTCGCGTTAACGGAAATCCATGGAGGCGGAGCCGCGGGTAAAAGCTAGTATTATAGATGCGAAAGTAACTCTGTCTGTCTGTCTCTATCTGTTACGCTTTCACGCCTTAACCACTGACCTGATTTTGATGAAATTTGGTATAGGGGTAGATTAGACCAAGAGAAAGGACATAGGCTATGTTTGGTCGCGATAACCAACATCCACGCGGGCGGAGCCGCGCGCAAAAGCTAGTTATTTATATATACACTATTGTGCTAACTCCTTATGAGGACGCCTGTACTTCAATAACTTCATCAGAAGTACGTATTAAACTGAATCGTTAAATATGTTTTCAAGGATTCAGTAGGTACTTGTTGGTATTGTGGTGTTAAAATGGCCGTCAAGTCCAAATAGTGTTTATTTTTATTGCTGGCAACATTAAGAGTAAAATCAGGGTTGTCACCAACTTCTAGATCTTCTTCTTCATTATTAGAATGGGCCCTAAACCACCTACACTATTTTTTTTTAGATTTATTACCATTAATACTGTGCTACCCTCAAAAGACACTCAATAAACGTGTAAGTACTGCCTGTATAGAGTATTGTGCACATTTTAGGTTCAAGCATTTCAAGCGGAGGAAGCGCGGGTTCTATACCCACTCAGTGCAAATATTTGTACTCGTATGCAAGAATTTGGCTATTTGCATTGGTCTGGGTGTTTCTATACGTATGTATTTACGAAAAAAAAAGGGTATTTAAGTATGGTTATCCGCATTCTAGGTTCCATAACACAAGCTAGTTAAGCTATGCTTACCATGGGTCTAGATCGTTGTGTAGAATGTTGTGGAATATTTATATTTATTGAGAGTATTGTGCGATTCAATATCTTGGACCTAAATCGTGAGATTTAAACGGCCTTGCGCGCGCAAATTGTTTTATAACAATCTGTATTTGGTGAATTTGAGCTCGTCCACCTAAGCAGCAACCTATGCCATCTTCAAAAACATCAAAGAAACGTGTACTGCGAGTGAGCACATTTTAGGCCCATGTATACATGTTTTTTTTTTCGTGCTGAAATCCCCTCAGATACCTCCTCCGCTGGAACTGGAAGACCGACTAAAACCGCACCCTGACTGAGGGTCGTGATGCTAGGCTGGAGGTGAGGTTGGCTTCGACATATAACTCGCACTTCGGCTGACCCAGGGCCATCCCTTACGGCGTGGCCCTCCTCGGGAATACATATCAATGCAGTACCAGAGTAATATCTATAAGCACTATACAACAATGGCTGTCAGCCCTACTCCATAGTTCCGTAGTTATTTTTATGATATCCATAGATGCAATTAATCTTTTTTGATCTGATGTAGGTAAGTAAGAATTACGTTGTTCATGAAGTTTTATTGCGTGTGAAGTTTCATAAAAATAACACTTATTATAGTTATTACAATAAACAGAAATAAAGTAAAAAATAAAATATAACTTGTATTATTACGGTGTATAGCTAACTACATATAACTTGGACCTGAATCACAAGATATATAAAAGGCCTATATATAAATTTGTATAAAATAATCAATGCTTGGTTAATTTGATTCATCCACCGTAGTAACACCCCGTGCTATATTCAAAATACATCAAAGACACGAGCACAGTTTGAGCACATTCGATTCGAAGCTCTACTCGATACAAAGACGGGCGTTGAGGCTTGTCGACAATCCCGTACTCAAAGGCGATGTGTAACCCATCAGCCTCTGGAGGGACTTTGCCTCACTGTGTGTGTTCTACCGCCTATACAACTCAGTTTGTACTCAGATGAATTGTTCGATATGATGCCCACAGCTACATGAGTATTCTACCGCCTATACAATGGTTTGTGCTCAGATGAATTGTTCGATATGATGCCCACAGCTACATGAGTATTCTACCGCCTATACAATGGTTTGTGCTCAGATGAATTGTTCGATATGATGCCCAGAACTACATGAGTATTCTACCGCCTATACAATGGTTTGTGCTCAGATGAATTGTTCGATATGATGCCCAGAACTACATGAGTATTCTACCGCCTATACAATGGTTTGTGCTCAGATGAATTGTTCGATATGATGCCCACAGCTACATGAGTATTCTACCGCCTATACAATGGTTTGTGCTCAGATGAATTGTTCGATATGATGCCCAGAACTACATGAGTATTCTACCGCCTATACAATGGTTTGTGCTCAGATGAATTGTTCGATATGATGCCCACAGCTACATGAGTATTCTACCGCCTATACAATGGTTTGTGCTCAGATGAATTGTTCGATATGATGCCCACAGCTACATGAGTATTCTACCGCCTATACAATGGTTTGTGCTCAGATGAATTTTTCGATATGATGCCCACAGCTACATGAGTATTCTACCGCCTATACAATGGTTTGTGCTCAGATGAATTGTTCGATATGATGCCCACAGCTACATGAGTATTCTACCGCCTATACAATGGTTTGTGCTCAGATGAATTTTTCGATATGATGCCCACAGCTACATGAGTATTCTACCGCCTATACAATGGTTTGTGCTCAGATGAATTGTTCGATATGATGCCCACAGCTACATGAGTATTCTACCGCCTATACAATGGTTTGTGCTCAGATGAATTGTTCGATATGATGCCCACAGCTACATGAGTATTCTACCGCCTATACAATGGTTTGTGCTCAGATGAATTGTTCGATATGATGCCCAGAACTACATGAGTATTCTACCGCCTATACAATGGTTTGTGCTCAGATGAATTGTTCGATATGATGCCCACAGCTACATTCTATAATCGCACCGCTCGCCATAGGCAGGGAAATTCACCCTCACACACTGCGATCGGAAATGGTACTCACTGTGCGGTATGAAAGAAATTTCATCCCACGCACGCTCAAACTGTGGAATGAACTCCTTGCTGTGGTTTTCCCAAGCGACTACAATATGGCGTTCTTCAGGAAGGGCATTAGAAGGTTTCTTCAGGGTAGGCAGCACGTGCAACGCTCCTGGTGTTGCATACGCCACGATAACCTCTTTTCATCAGGTGGGCTGTTTGCTTGTCTGTCACCTAAGTCGTAAAAAAAACATTTTAGGTCCAAGATACGAATCAAGCTATACGATGGAACTAATTTTTGCTTGTATACTAATTCCTACTAATTAAAAATGTGAAGAATGTGTTGATGTTTGTTAATCAATCCCACTCTAACGGCTAAAATGAATCTAGCTGGGACAGGGGTAAATTATAATTGAAAACTTTTAATACTGCAATAGGTTTCCATGCGTTCCTGGAGTGGGTTGGGTTCCCCGTGTTGCCCGCTCTGCCACTCTACCCACTTGATGTACAGTCGACAAAGAAGATACGGTTGCACGTTTTGATGTAAAGGTGCAACCATCAAAACTCGAAAAACCTTGTACCAACCCCGTCTGGCCAGCGTGGTAACAGTAGGCCAAAGCCTCCCGACATTGGGAGAGACCTATGTCCAGCTGTGGACTGCGATACGTTAATTGATTGCTTGATTGATACTAGTTTCAACATTGACTATATTTTTTTTTTTTGAATATTCCACAACATTCTACACAACGCTATCTAGACCCATGGTAAGCTTAACTAGCTTGTTTTATGGAATCTAGAATGCCGATAAACATACTTATATACTTTTTTTTTTGTAAATACATACATATTATACATAGAAACACCCAGACCAATGCAAATAGCCATATTCATGCATACAAATATTTGCACAGAGCGGGAATCGAACCCGCGCCTCCTGCGTGGCAGTCGCGTGCACTACCGCCACGCCACGGAGGCTTGTTGACTCACATCCTCTATTTTTTTTTTCATTACGATGTAACTGAATGGTTACCTCATAACAATTACAATCTAGCCTTGTGGCTAATAAGTAATTTAAATATAACTTAATTTGATAAAAATACATAAGTATAAAGAATGTGTCCATTGGCACTTTTCTTATAGTCTCTAGTTGTAATTATAGAAAGTCACGCTGTTCTTGTGTTCTTTAAGGATAGCACTATCTGCACTACGTTACACTAATTTCACTAAACTAACTCAAAAGGTTTAGTCCTTTTCAGTCTCCTTACTATGTCCGTACATCCTCTATTAATAAGAATCCTTTGAAAATACGTAAGTTCTGCATCTGCATGTTTTCCCTTCCTTCATGTGCCAACACGTACGCACAAGATATTGTATCATATAAATATTACAAAAAAAATGGGTAAGTAATACATATTCATATAAACTTGGAAGGCGGGCCTTGTGATCAAGCCCGGCTATGCAGGGATACCGAATACAAACATATCTCATGCATAAGATATAGCCTTTATTATAGTTGAATAAGGTTTGTTTTCGAATGTTCTGGTTGTATGATGGTACTGTAGACTGGAAACGGGTGGAGTGTACTTTGACAGGTATTAATGACTCCTAGCTGCAAGCGCATGTACTGCGTATATTACTATCATGATCTTCGCAGCTATTGGTAGGCACATGGCTAGTGTATACCACATAATGTACTTAGGGGTTGAAATATGATTTGACTAGCTTTTGCAAGCGGCTCCGCCCGCGTGGATGTCGGTTATCGAGACCAAACATAGCCTATGTCCTTTCTCAAGATCTAATATACCCTTATACTAAATATCATCAAAATAGGTTCTGTGGTTTAGGCGTGAAGGCGTAACTTATAGACAGACTGGCAGACAGACAGAGTTACTTTCGCATTTATAATATTAGTATGGAAGTATGGATATGGATATTTGCTATGTAAGAATGTGAATCTATAAAGTGCCATTCTGTTAGGTTAAAGGACTAACAAACTAAAGGTAAACCACATTGCACATTGTGAGGATTTTTATATAAACACGTATTAAACAAATAAACTAGAATAACTAACTGCCTAATGGTACATTCGACCAAACGCGAGTAAAGTTTATTCCTAGAATAAATCTCCAATATGTGGGTGATATTGCCTGTTTATTCTAGGGATAAACTTTACTAACGTTTGGTCGAATGTACCGTTACTAGTGTACAATTTCGGTTCTTACTCTTCAAAATAAGTTTCTAAACACAATAATTTGCCGTGTTGGTTTCCTGTGGAGTAGAATAGGTAACCCAGCTCTTCCTGGGGGTGTCGTAAAAGGTGACTAAGGGATAGGGCTGTTCTCCATCTGACAGTAAACATACAGCCCAAGACAAAGGGCCTGCTAGACGGCAATAGGCTTGCCCTCAATTACGTCGTGGGACCGAAAATCATAATTGGCGAAACGTGGGTGCTAATTGAAGGAATTTTTACAGCATTAAGTATGCTTAGGTACTATACAAATCGAATACATAGGGAATTCGGTATTCGGAATAGAGTATTCGATTTGTATAGTAAGCATACTTAATGCTGTAAAAATTCCTTCAATTGTTTGGGCGCAGTTATCAAAAATCAATGTTTAAAAATGATTGTAACATCATTCATTGATTCCGATAGTTCGTAAGAAAAATCGGTAGATGATGCCACGTCGCCTTAAAGACGTATAAGATGGGAAATTTGAATCATATCGGGCGTGTCTCGGTAGCCGAATTGGTCAGGCATTCCCCCTGTAAGGGAAAGACTGCGGGTTCGAGTCCCGCCCGAGAAGATTCTTTTTCCCTATGTATTCGACGTGGGTGCTAATTTACAGACGTGAGTAGGTATATGGATGGATGGTTGGATATTTAAAAGACACAACACGATTGTTTATGTTTAGATATATACCTAACCGAATTAAGTGGTAGTAGTTGGGAGAGTATTGAGAACAGGGGACATGATCAGGACTAATTTCTAGTAGTATTTTTTTTTTTAAACTATACTAGCAACCGAAACTGTTAATGTGTGCACGTTATGGGATGAATGGTATTTATTTCAACTTATAAGTAGTACATACTAGCTTTACGCCACGTTGTAATGACATTTGCTACGTCTAGGTATGAAGTTTGTATATAGTCTAAGTCGACATTGGTATTATATTAACTTTGTTCTAAGATGTTATTTCACACTTTAAAATGTAGTTTTATGTTTTTTTGCTTATCTCACACGAAGTTAGATAAACACACACGAAAAGTCATATTTCTGCTTAGAATCTCATTATGGACTTTATTACCGTATAAACGGAAATCGTGACAGAAAATTAATATTCACTATTTAGTTTTTTATTACTGGCAACCGCCATCTTGCGCGTTGGTCACGTCGCCCCTCATATAACAGCGGATTTAATTAATTTATATCAAGGCGTTAGTAATGTATTTTATATTTACGCAATAATTTATTGAAATATAGGGTTGATACACCTTAGGTATATTACGGTGTATGCTTCTAGTGTACAGGGAGTATCAGATCGCTATTGATGAAAAAAGTGCTCAAAATTATCTTAATTGCTTGTTTTTCCTCACTTCCTGTTGACAGATTGTTCCGATATTTGATACACGCCTTTAGTTCAGACAATAAAAAGTTTGATTTGCTTTTTTTTTATATAAGTCACGTCAATTTGACTTTACCTCGCCTAATGTTAAGCAAAGGCAAAGTCTCGGAAAGAGGGTCACCATCGGAAACATGGTACCATGTTAACAGTGGCAACTCAGCTTGACGGCCTCATTAGATGCCTTTTCACGCCCCGCTTAAAGGACCCGGGACTGTAGGATGAAGGAAACACGTGAGCTGGCAGGGAGATCCAGGTCTTAGTGGAGCGGCATAGGAATGAGTCACTGAAACGCTTGGTTCTGGCTGGTATACTCTGCACCGTATATGGATGGCATTCTTAATGCCTTTGTTGTAAGATCATTTAAGACTTTATAGTCAAGATATTTCTGATGCTGACCCTATATTGAAAGTGTTAGGTATGTCTTATGGGGTCCCTTTACTTCGATTCCTGGGTCGCATGGTGCATGACAAACTAGAATGTTTTTTTTTCCACCGGCTTCCTTTTTGAAATCTTTCCCCCTTCGCAACTGGTGTCTACTCTATGAACTGATATAGGTAAGTACTATAAGGTATTATATTCTATTAACCTGAGCTCCCTCAGTAATTGGACCCCTCATTTCCGAACAGCTTGTTTTAGACACTAATACTTCAAAATGAACATAATTAGTACCAAATAATTATGGTTTTTAGTTTGGTAATTCATTGTGTCGCGTAAGGGCGTTACCATATTTTCATTTAACAAGTTAATTTGCAAGCCGGTTTGAATTTAAAATATACGTTTACCAAATAATTGACATTCCTGTCCTTATTATTATTTTACAAGTTAATTTTCAAAACGACTTTAGTATAAAATATATTATAACAATAATTAGGTAACCTTCACTCCTTCCCTTATTATTTAGGTGCCTTTCCGCATAACTAAGAGATTTTTTAGGGGTTCCGCATAACTAAGAGTAAAAAACGGAAGCCTTATAGGATTACTTCGTGATCCGTCTGTATGTTTGTCCGTCAAGACCTTTTTTCTTAGGAATGCTTGAAGGCATCCAGTTGAAATTCATACCACATACTCAGGTATGTAAGGTCTTGAAACTGCAAAAACCAAACTTCTAACGGCCGTTCCCAATAACATACTTACAGTTGAAGATAGATCGCAACAGTCAAATTTGACGTATCGGCTGTATAAATTGAAAACATGGTAACCGATTTTTTTGCGGAAAAGCGCATCGCGGTATAATTTTATTTTCCGAAATTGGTGTGAAATAGGAGTTACTATGTTTTGAATTTAAACAGCCGAGCACTTTATCCGTAGATGCGATCTGTCTTTAACTGTCAGTATGGTATTGGGAACGGCGGTATGTCAACGCAATCAAAATAAACTCCGGTCGTCCCTGAATCCAATTTTATTCGGAATCCTCAACGCACGAGTTTTACTCACACTTGACCGGCTTTTTTCAGTTTTTTCTGATTATAAATCCTAATTTATCATTAGAAAAGGAGGATTAGAAGAAGAGGAAAAATAAATAAAAATAATTGGACAATGGCCTCTAAAACAAAGTATACTATTTGTTCTCAAGTTTTTAGGAAGATTTCTCTTTGTAAACTATGTCATCTTTGACCGCCTCTGTGGCGTGGCGGTAGTGAACGCGACTGCTACACAGGAGGCGCGGGTTCGATTCCCGCTCAGTGCAAATATTTGTATGCATGAATATGGCTATTTGCATTGGTCTGGGTGTTTCTATGTATAGTAGGTATGTATTTACAAAAAAAAAAGTAAGTATGTTTATCTGCATTCTAGATTCCATGACACAAGCTAGTTAAGCTATGCTTACCATGGGTCTAGATAGCGTTGTGTGGAATGTTGTGGAATATTTTTTGTTTTTATTTTTTATAGTTATGGCTATTTGCAGCGGTCTGGGTGTCTCTAAGTATGTTTATCCGGATTCTAGATTCCATAACACAAGCTAGTTAAGCTTACCATGGGTCTGGATAGCGTTGTGTAGAATTTTGTGGAGTATTTATTATTTATATTTATTTGTATTAGGACTGATGTTGCTGTCATCATGAAAACGTCAGTCCTGATTCAAATAAACAGCAAAGGTGGGCCGTATTGTCCATTACACACTCTTAATGAACTACTGACGGAGTGATTGATGGAATGAGCAGAAGTGTGACATCATTAATCATTGTACACGTGCAATAAGGTCGAATTTCGTTTGCTAGACATACGACCAGACCTTTTCATTCGTTCGTCTTTATTCATATATCTTATTACTTATACAATGTGATGCTTGGTTGGGATTTCACCCGAATGTCACCCGCATACGGTGCAGAATATTCCATCAAAATCCAAGCGGTTCTGTTTATACTGTTGATTGATGGCACTTGGTGGAATCTGCTACACATATTGAGTAAGACACTTTGTACTGTTCCACTAAATTTTATTTTTCACCTGACCGGGTTCGCCTCACGGCATTCTCAAAGGTATGATGTAAGGGAATCTTGAGAATGCCGAGAGGCGAAACCGGTCCGATGAAAAATAAAATTATGTGGAAAAGTACAAAGGTAACTCTTTCCTTTGCCGCACCATTAAGACCTGGAATGGAACGGTGCACGAAAAAGCATTAAATGAGGCCGTCAAGTTGAGTGCCGTCAATGTCAACATGTTTATGTCATACGTGTTTATAGTAATTTGTAATCCATATCTACTAATATTAAAAATGCTAAAGTAACTCTGTCTGTCTGTCTGTCTGTCTGTCTGGCTGTCTGTCCGTCTGTCTGTATGTTACGCTTTCACGCCTAAACGACTGAACCGATTTTGATGAAATTTGGTATAGGGATAGATTAGACCTTGAGAAAGGACATAGGCTATGATTGGTCGCGATAACCGACATCCACGCGGGCGGAGCCGCGGGCAAAAGCTAGTAAACTACAAGGCGAGGTGAATTTAAATTGACGTGTCCTATAAAAAAGTATTCTATTAATAACTGCTGGAGTCGGCTTCCTCTAACTAAGAATTTGCCTATCTTTGATTATTTTCCGCGAAAGGACTGCCATCCGACCTCCACATTACACTGACGATATATTATTATATTCAAGGTTGGCCTAGACTGGACGTAGACTACAAAGGCGCACAACGGAACTCCGTAACGACAGACAGCCCGTAATATTATGTAGATAGACTTATTATGGATATTATATCACTCTTATGGGCAACTTTCTATTGAAATTTAATTCATGAAACCCTTTAACGGTAATAGGATACGTATGGTGAATTGATTTGTTGTGTGTAGATTATCAATTTTGGTTTAAAATACGTGTCTTCAAAAAAAACAATAGTTGCTTATTTCGGGGTGAACTTAGGATGTCCGAGGCATCACCAAGACTTTTGGAGTCAAGCCAGCCTCAGTGGAAATCTAGTACACCTACAAATGAGGCTTACTCTCGCGTTTAGGAGACAGACGGCAGACGTTTTCTATAAGTATACCCACCTCGATATTAAAGAACGGGAGAGAGGTCCTCCGAAGTGCGACTGTGGATGCAATGCAACCGAGATTCCCGTGACGATTATGATGAAAAAAAAATCCTTAAAAGGAAACTACAATTCGCCACTTAATCTAACATTCTAACCCAGTAATTAAACCAGCTGCTAACGACATTCGCTCTTCCTGCACCAAAAATCAGTCCACTCAAAACATTTATAACTAACTAGAGCAACATTCAATTCTAAACACAACCAAAAATAAATCAACATAATCACCAATTTAAGTCTCGCGAATACAAACCGAGAAACAATAAGGTGACGTCGCGTCCGGTCCGATATCGGCGCACAAGGAGCCATTGTGGGGGGACGGACGGCGGTTGTCCCCCACTGGCTACGTGACTCCCGGCAGAACGCGGCAGGAAGTGCGCGATAACGATAGCCGTACTATGTGGCCATTGTGGAAACAAAGGGCCACAGCTGGAGCTTCGGAATAGCCGAGGAAGTTGTGATACTTACATGTATATTGTTTCTAGTAAACTGTGACGTTGGAGTCGTAGATTGCTTCTAGTATGTTCTATCATCAACCATCGTTATTAACGAGTGAGATAGGGTTTGGTGTAGAAATTATCTCGGAACACATGTCTATGGTCTGAGTCGCGAGCGATTGTCAAAATTGTGACATACGTGGCCCTGGCGCGCGCGATTTGTTTTGTAATCATATAATCAATGCTTGGTGAATTTGAGCTCGTCCACCGCCGTGTTATCCTCAAAAGATAAATTCCTATGCCGCACCATTAAAACCTGGAACTCCCTGCTAGCTCACGTGTTTCCTCCTTCCTACAGTCCCGGGTCCTTTAAGCGGGGCGTGAAAACGCATCTGATGAAGCTGTCAAGCAGAGTGCCACCATTGTTAATATGGTACATTTTTACGATGGTGACCCTCTTTCCGAGACTTTGCCTTAGCAATCAGGCGGGGTAAATTTAAATTGACGCGTCCTTTTATCTAAAAAAAACTTCGTAGGCATCATGGCAGAGCACATTTTAGGTCCAGGATGTTGTTGTTTTTTTTTTATGCAATAGTATAATACTCAATCGAAAATAGACAAAACGATACATAGACTTTAAAAAATCAATCCTCATCTGAGCACTTCAATGCTCAAGGATTCGCTCGCCTTAAGTATACAATTTGACATAAGTAGACTTACAATTTGATTTGTATCAACTGTTACCAGAGCAATAGTGTCTTACGGCCAGTCAATTTGAAGTCCCTGCATCCATACTAATATTATAAATGCGAAAGTAACTCTGTCTCTCTGCTTGTGTCTGTATGTTACGCTTTCACGTCTAAACCACTGAACCGATTTTAATGAAATTTGGTATAGGGGTAGTAAAAAATAAAAATACAAAGTTAATCTCAAATCCTCAATCATAATTCATAACAATTACAGGAATTTCAAAATGAATAAGTTTGAATTACTGCTCCAATTTAATAGCCTTTCAAAGTTAAAAGCAATAAGAATAAATCATTGTTCCATTAACGCACAAAGCTGGTAGGACTGAGCTCTTCTCATCTCATATTTTTGACTGTGACTCAATTTTGAGAATATGAACAAATGGTTGCATTTTGGGATATTAAAATGAATCCGAGGAGAAGTTTTCCTTTTAAAAACACTCGTTTGAACACTCTTGCACTTCAGCGAATTTGACAGGGAAAGATATCTGCAAATGAGCCCTGCCAATCTTATATCTGTACTAGCTTTTGCCCACGGTTCCATCGCGACCAAACATAGCCTATGTCCTTTCTCAAGGTCTAATCTACCCTTATACCAAATTTCAATAAAAATCGGTTCAGTGCTTTAGGCACGAAAGCGTATCATACAGACAGACAGATAGAGTTACTTTTAGCATTTTATAATATTAGTATGGATCCGAAGTAGGTACTTAAAATATTTATTAATTGTCTCTTTAAGGCAAGTAGTTAATGAGGTAGTAACTATTAGTGAAGGGATGAATTTGAGCCTCAAATATATGAGGTGACGAATGGGCACAGGGTACGAATTTCTTGAGAAGAGTGTGTTCAACCTATATTTATCTATCGAGTGAATAACATTTTGTACTTAAAAATAGATTAATAACATTCGGAATAAGTCATTAAAACTTTACCAGTCAGTCATCACAGCATCAGCATATTTTAATAACACATAAACACTCATTTTATAATCAAAATGGAGACTTACCTCAATACATCATGCCGACGTTACAATAAATTTTTATTGACCAATTAGAAATCCGCGGTAATCACCTGCTGCGTTCTGATTGGCTGTTGGCGAGTCCCTGGGGCCGCGTACAGTCAGCCGTGACGATACATTGTAGCAACAATTATGTTTGAATTATATACGCCATGAAAACACAATAAAATGGAAATAGCGGACTTAAGGTCGTTTTTAACGATATAGTTATTACACAGATAGCTTCAATGAAGTAACTGTAAATAAATAGCATATTACTTTAGTAAGCTCCACAAGGGATTTACAATTTTTGTTTCTAGGACACGTCAATTTGACTTCACCTCGCCTGATGTTAAGCTAAAGGCATAGTCTCGGAGAGAGGGTCACCATCGCAAACATGTACCATGTTAAGATGCCATGTTGGTTCACAGTGGAGTAGAACAGGACCACCCCAGCTCTTCTGTGGGTGTCGTAAATGGCGACCTAAAGGATAGGATTATTCTCCATCCGACAGTAAACATATAGCTCAAGACAGGCTTGCCCCCTATTAAGTCATGGGACCGAAAATCATAATTGGCAAAACGTGGATGCTAGTACACCTCTGCTTACCCCTTCGGGGATTTACAGACGTGGGTTTTTGGATGGATGGATATTTATGAGGCAATTATGGTTATAACTTGTTTTAGATTTATAAACAATCAACATAACCGATTATTGTAACTCAACATAAGTATTCAAAATACGCGTGGTTTTTACATCTTTCGAAATTATGTAATCTGAGCTTCAATTCTCATTATAAAAATCCGTTCAGAATTTAGTCTCGATCTGATCTCAATATCACAAATATCAAATCGATCTCTATATCTATTTTAATCTTGAAAATTGTGTTACGCTTACGAGAATATACCGTTTTTGAGATTTGGAATCCATCTAAGACTTTTTAGGCACATAAAGAGCACATATATGAACGTCAGAAATTTTACAATAATGTCAGTAATCACAGAAAAAATAAATAAAATAAATCATTGGAAAATGATTCTACCGCTGGTTCGGTAGGTTGGTTCTACTGAGAAGATACCAGCAAGAAACTCAGTGAACTCGATTCAGTATTCTTTAACAAAAGTTTGAGAAATACGCATGGGAATGTGAATACCTACTTTCTATAGAAACACGCCATTAAATAATATAATTAGGCTCATAAAATAATTAGCCGGTTTACGGTGCGCATTCGTTTCTTTACGAGCTATAGCTAAGAAACTATGCTTTGTATGTTTCGATCTTGCGGTGGGTAGGCAGGTGTCATAAAACTATACTTAGTTTTTTTTTCAATACTCACGCTTATAATATGCTTTGTCTTCTACACTGATGGCACAGATACTCTGTGCTTACAGGGTCGGCAGTAGGAGTGTGACTGACTCCCCAGCCTCTGTAAGGAAGTGGCAATTGGGTATTCTACTGATTAGTTACTTTTTACTAAACGTCTAAACGATACGTACGATCTGCGGTAGCCTAGTGGTACGGGTAATGGACTGCTGAGATGAAGTCTCGGGTTCGATCCCAGGTTTACCATGGCACACACCAATGACTTTTCGATGCTTTTCGTAGTTATGTGTGCATTTATCGCAGGTTTATAAGTGCCCGGTTAATGGCAATAGGCTCGCCACCTATTACATTGGGGCCTAAACATAAACTGGCGAAATGTGGGTACCTCTGCCTACCCCTTCGGGGAATACAGGCGTGAGTTTATGTTATGTTATGTCTAAACGATAATTTAAAAATTGACATGCATGAAAAAAGATTTAGTGACGTCATAAAATTTAATAGTCAAATCAGTTACCTACTATTATACTTTGGGTAGATGATTAAAAATAAATAAAAACTATTAAATAAGAACCGACGCAATTTTTACCGCTCTTTTACCATTCTTAATTCAAGAAGCTCGGTTAGATAATTTATTTTAACTATAGGATAATACCCAATTCGTTGACCGGCGTATGGTAGAGTAGAATGACAAATGTATGGGATTTGACGTTTATGACATTCGTTGACGACTGTCATAGACGTCAAATTACATACATTTTGTCATTCTACTCCACGATACGCTGGTCAACGAGTTGCTAGTTGTCTAAAGGGGCTGGTGTTGCACACATTCATAGCCCACGGTAGCCTCTTTGCATCAGTTAGTCCGTGTACTTGCCTGCCACTACAGTTACTATAAGAACAAAATAATCCTACTCCTAGTACTCACACGAACTTATTCTTGGGATAAAAATTAGCCTATGAGTTATTCCAGTTTATTGTAAGCTATATTTGTACCAAATCTGGGCGTTGTTGAAGTTATCTCAATATTTTTTGTCATACCTATCACGGTACTGTGGCCCCAAGCACACCCCAAGCCCCAACGTAAACCTCGAAATATCTTTACAAATTTGCGTGTTCATTAGATCGATTTTAGGACATTATCTTAAGTAGTTCCAATGCAGAAATTAGTTACCTATGCTTACTTTTGCTCTAGATAGCGTTGTGTAGAATATCCTAGAGTACATCAAAATTATTAAATTGTTAACGAAATCTTGAAACACTATTTTTGAGCACTCCAAATCCTCGGATTAATTTGAACTTCTGCACACAAAGATCGATGACAAAACAATAATGTAAAATAAAAAATGTGTCCCTGAAAAGTTAAAATAAAATTCATCACGCTAAAACTCATGTTTTATTATTCACTCGATTTTCTATTCTGAAAATATTTTTCTGAACTATTGTTTATTTAAATCCCAATATCACCTGAGGCCAAATCGTGCTACGTCCTAATTTTATAAACAACATGATTATACCTAACGACATGACAGTCCAAGTTTAAATAAATCGGAATATCAATTCTCTATTGTATTAGATGCAACGTGAACGAAATCTACAACTTGCCGAGCTTGCGTAGGCGTTAGAGAAAAAAAGCGGTTCTATATTCAAAGTTGGTCGTTTAGCCAATCGCGTGCTATGTAGGCGGGGCGGCGGCCTGCGATTGGCCGAAGGCGCGGCGGGCGCTCCTAGCGCAGTGGAACGCGTTTTATTTAACGTCAGTTGATGGTCTCCTAACGTTACACGCAGGTGTGTTAGTCGTAGGCGTAGGCGACTGATAGTTGCTTCAAATTTGTAATTAGAATTCAATTTTTTTTTGTGACTAAAATATATTTTTGGTCGAATGTGTTTTTACTAATGACTAATATTAATTAATTAATAGATGAAAGATATTATTGGCTTTTATTGATTTGACATTTTAATTCTATAAGTAATTCATTACCAGCTTTCACTCGCTACATCGTCCGTGTGGATTAATAATCGCTTGCGCTACTCACAGGAACTTATTCTTGGGATAAAAATGAGCCTATGGGTTATTCCAGATTATTGTAATCTATATTTGTGCCAAATTTCATCCAGATTCCTTCAGCCATTCTAATGTGATTGACTAACAAACATGCATCTATTTTATTAAACTTTCACATTTATTTTATAAATAAGTACTTATGAGTACAATAAGATAGTAGAAATTTCAATAATTAAGAAGTAGGTACTTACTTATTTCAATAGTTTGATTTTATTTGAATAAATACTTGATAATAATTATCATAGGTTGCAAATGTTGCAATGGTAGGGGGAAGTCTGGAAATTAGGACAATTTTTTTTACATACCTTATACGTATTTTTTATTTATAAGCGGCTATGTCCCAAAAAACTAACCAGATATGAGAATAAATCTTTTGTGCCAACTTGCTTTTTAGCTAAAATGGATTTACACTAACTACCTAATCTATGGAACAAAAAAATCGTAAGTGCCATGAAAAGTGGTGCCGTATTTTATGGTCTGGATTTCCCAAAATCCTTACTGAAAATTCCCAAATTCGGGGAAAAAAATCATAAAAGAAAAGCATTTCAAACTTGAATTCGTAGGATTGGCTTGGTTGGATCCTATACATACACTCTTCTTAGTAGGTAGCTAATCAATGAAAATACGCACTTAGGGCTGGTTCAACCAAACGCGAGTAAAGTTTATTCCTAGTACAAACAATAAATAAAGTAAAAGTAAATCAATTTATCATTCTACCACCTAAGAATTGTTAACTTTATCAGGAATAGATAATATAGCACCATTTCCCACGGGATAAAGAACAAGCATAATGAAATGGCGTTTCATACTGTCATATTTTAACTCTATGTTTGACAAGTTCTGTCACACGCTATAATACGACAAAAAGCGAGTGGAAATGACTTATGCTTAAAACCGTGCCTTTTAAAACAACGCATAATTGCCGGGTACTTTTTGCATTCATTCCTCATTCACACTAGTTTAGCTTTTTTTTTTATACAGGACACGTCAATTTGACTTCACCTCGCTATAAGTAGGTTAGGTACGGTAGATTGCCTGGAAAAACGTCTATTTGATTTACTCGAGATGATGGATTAATTCCGGAAGAGTTAGTCGTGTTTAATCGTAGGTTTGGTCGAATCCACTCTTCGAAAACGTACTACTCCCGTACCTAGTTACCTGCCGCGTGGTTCCCGGAAGAGTACAATTTGGGCCACCCATCTCTTCCCATGCAGTGTCGTACAAGACGACTAAAGGAAGCTCGCCTTCGTACTTATATCAAAATGTCTTAAGTATGCTTGTTACTGTTTTATTTTTATGTGTACAATAAAGAATTAAGATATTATTATTTTTTAGGGTGCCGTCTATTTGGTAGAAACTTGATACTCCGAAACCTATTTGGGATAACTCACTTCGCAGAAACTTCTTTAATCGATCATTTATTAGGCATTAAAAATATTTGACATAAATATTTTTAGGCATAATGTGCTTATGACCGAATTTAGAATGGCATACATTTAAGATAGTAGAATTTTATTTGGCATAGTTAAAATTTTGTATAACTTCATTTAGCATAACGTTCATTTAGACTACAGATTATTTGGCATAATTTGACTAGGCATACTATAAAGAGCATAGAATTTCAATTAGAATAATATAGATTGGGTTACTTTCTTCTTTAAAATGGGTAGGTTAGGTTAGGTTAGAACTGTGACCTCTTATGTTAGTTAGCCAGAATAGATAGTTGTTTACACCCCGACACAGAGTACCCCGACTAGGATAGGTTAGGTTAGGTTAGAACTGTGACCCCAACAGCGCGAGCCGAGCGAGCGAAGCGAGCGTGCCGCGGCAGCGGCCGGCGAAGCGCCAGAATAGATAGTTGTTTACACCCCGACACAGAGTACCCCGACTCGGATAGGTTAGGTTATGCGAAATGATGGTTCTACTTTTAAATAGTTATGGATAAGAAATATATACCAAAAGATGAATCTGGTTTTGAACTTTCTGCGATGTGATGGTTATACATTGTGATTATTATGGATACAAAAATTATGCGTACAGATGATTCTGACTTACAAAATTATGGGTTTCAATGTATGCAAAATGAGTTTATGCCAAACGATATTCTGCGAAAAGAGGTTTATGCTATTAGTTGTTATGCAATATAAAATTATTACTTAAAAAGTTCTACTATATGAGGTGTACCCTATTTTTTATCGTGTCATAATCCCAACGGTTACCCCAACCGGGGTCGGTAGGGGAGGTTACGGACTACAACCGACTAAAATGTGCACACCATCTGAAAAAACCGTCTAAAATATCCCTCGCAATGTTATTTTCATACGGTCTTTACTGTCATTACTTGCTATCTCTACTCTTCTCCAAGTACTGTATTCACCTTTTATGCAATGTTCAATAGTTCATTTATACTTTCGAGTCTAGATAGCGCTTTGTATATAAAGTCCAATATTTATTATTATTTATATTCTCTGAGATCGACCTTTACCATACCCACTTACAGGTGTCTAAATACAAATAAATTGTCCTATAAATTCTGTTAAAATAATTACAAAACAAGATTATGTGGGTGTACCCTACACTTCTGCCGACCCCACTTATAGATAAGTTACTATTCACGTAAAAGATTAGCAACTTGTGTAATATCCCTTGGCTTAACGAGGTGCGCGAAGTGACAAGGGGTCGTATAAATATGTGGGTATAGATAATATTGTGGCTTTTACGTGTTGATTAAACAAACTTCACATAAAAGTTGTAAATGACATAAAATATAAAAGCAATAAAATATAAATAATATTTATCTTTGGCTATAAAGTTTATCGCACCTCCATGTCGTATTTCAAAGTAAAATGTCATTTATTCCGCTAAAATTACTTCGAGCAAATAGTACTTAAATCGTTGTTACTTTTTATTTATTTGCTTATTTAATATTTTTTGATATTTTGATTATTTTTTTATTAAGATATTATGATATCACTAATTGCTAGCTTCGGTATTTGTTTTTTAAATTGCCATTAAGGATTTTGGATTTATTTAAGGCTAGCTTTTGCCCGCGGCTCCGCCCGCGTGGATGTCGGTTACCGCGACCAAACATAGCCTATGTCCTTTCTCATAGTCTAATCTACCCCTATACCAAATTTCATCAAAATCGGTTCAGTGCTTTAGGCGTGAAAGCGTAACATACAGACAGACAGACAGATAGAGTTACTTTCGCATTTATAATTTTAAAGTATAGATTATCATGGATTTTTTAATATTTTGATTATTTTTTTATTAAGATTATTATGATATCACTAATTGCTAGTTTCGGTATTTGTTTTTAAAATTGCTATTAAGGATTTTGGATTTATTTAATATACGACGAACAATCGTACCGTTTCGAAATTTAAGTAGGTACGTATTTGAATTTGTTTGAATTAACTTATGTAGGTACCTATTGTATTTTCGCATTTGCCCATTATAACAATGCTGACTGCGAAGAATTTTTGATTATTTTGTTGTTGTTAACAAG
The DNA here is from genome assembly GCA_914829495.1 of Eilema sororculum. Classification (NCBI taxonomy): domain Eukaryota; kingdom Metazoa; phylum Arthropoda; class Insecta; order Lepidoptera; family Erebidae; genus Eilema; species Eilema sororculum. Next base: position 7,383,043 of record OU618553.1, on the reverse strand, counting down.
TTATTTTAGTCCCACGTAATAGGGGGTGAGCCTATTGTCGTCTAGCGGGCACATTGTCTTGGGCAGTATGTTTACTGTCGGACGGAGAACAGCCCTCTCCTTTAGTCGCCTTTTACGACACCCACAGGAAGACAGGGGGTGGTTCAATTCTACTCCACTGGTGACCAACTTGGCAAGATAATTTAGACTTGTTTTGTTTTGATATATACGTACTTATACTTGCTGTCTGTATATCCCCGAAAGGATAAGCAGAGATGTATTAGCACCCACATAACATAACATAACATAACCTCACGCCTGTATTCCCCGAAGGGGTAGGCAGAGGTGCTAGCACCCACATTTCGCCAGTTTATGTTTAGGTCCCAATGTAATAGGTGGCGAGCCTATTGCCATTAACCGGGCACTTATAAACCTGCGATAAATACACACATAACTTCGAAAAGTATCGAAAAGTCATTGGTGTGTGCCATGGTAAACCTGGGATCGAACCCGAGACCTCGTCTCAGCAGTCCATTACCCATACCACCAGGCTACCCACATTTCGCCTAATATGATGTTCAGTCCCAGGTTGGGGCAAGCCTATTTTCGTTAAGCATTTTATCATTGGCTGTATGTTTACTGTCTGATATAGAAACCACGGCGGCGGCGCGCGGCGACGCGCGCCTTCCCATTCCCGGGGCGAGTCGGGGACACCGTTGTCCCCCCTCCCGAGGAGGGCTACACCGTAAAGGATGGCCCTGGGTCAGCCGGGGTGCGAGGGATATGTCAATGACAACCTTACCTCCGGCCTAGCACCACGACCCTCAGGCGGCGTTCGGTTTTAGTCCGACATAACCTCCCCTCCCGGCTCTAGCGGGGGAGGTATCCGCCGGGGGCGAGTCGGGGACACCGTTGTCCCCCCTCCCGAGGAGGGCTAAACCATAAGTGATGGCCCTGGGTCCGCCGGGGTGCGAGGGATATGTCGATGACAACCTTACCTCCGGCCTAGCACCACGATCCACAGTCGGCGTGCGATTTTAGTCGGTTCGAGTCCGACATAACCTCCCCTTCCGGCTCCGGCAGGGGGGTATCCGAGGGGATTTCCGCACGGAAAAAAAAAAGGGGGAGGTATCCGAGAGGATTTCCACACAAAGAAAGAGAACAGAACATCCCTATGTCTTAGTCGCCTACCAAAACATCTACGGGAAGAGATGGAATGACTTCCCGGGAACCGACGTCAATTTCCTGATTCTGAACATGTGTTTAGTACCCATCAAAATCTACCATTTGATCTCTCAATTACAGCCACCATTCACGTAGACAGTACCCACCTTCAGGGTGTCAAGCACCATTTGATAATGAAATTGTTCATCTCTCATCTCAACAACAAAATCTAATAACCTATTGTTGGAATCATATACCATTACTTTTATAAAACCTTTTTAAACCATCGTAAACAGCTGTAAACCCAACATTATTGGCACATTTGCCATAAAAAGACAGATAGCCTATCCTATCCCTCGTTTATTTGACAAGCCATTGAAGGCTATCTAGGGTCTTGCCATAAATTTATTGCGTTGTTTAACGTCAATTTTATGATGTCATTGAAGATTAGTGATAGGCTCGACCTCCTATTGCGTTGAGTTTTATGCTTTACCTTTTGATTTTAGACGTGTCTAGTTACCTGCTATTGTCGTCATCAATGGGGTCAAGAGACTGGACTTACTAATGAGCGTAGGTACTTTATAAGCTATAAACTATCGGAAATATATTACGGAGAAAGAATTCAATCACCAGCGCATGTCATCCCAAGGTTGTCGTCAGATGTGACTGACGAAAAAAAAACGCAGACGATATCACTAACAGAGAAGGAAAACTTGAAATAAAACCCTGTACCAACCCGTCTGGCCAGCGTGGAAACAGTATGCCTAAACTTCCCAACATTGGGATAGGCCTATATCCAGTTGTGAACTGTCATAGGCGGTCCCAACCGCCTAAGATCTGATCCCGTGGGAATATCGGTATAAAAAGTAGTTTATGTTACTCAAGGATATTGTAGCAACATAATTATGGAAGAACTATGGAAATCGGTCCATTAGTTTTTAGTTTATTGATTACAAACAAACTAAACTTTTCTCTTTATAGTCTTTGAATTACTCAGAACATACCTCTTCATCCGTGTTAGTACCGGTTGCATCCGATGCTTGCACTTTGAAGAGTGGGTAGCTCTATTACTTCCAGGAAGAAAGAAATTCATCTTCTTTCCATAATTTGCTATTAATGATGACTGACTTTCACGGTTAGAAAAAAAAAACCTACTTCAGGACCTCGTCCATTATAATAATCGACTTGCTAGATTTGGCCTCGAAGGTCATGTTAATACATTAATTCTCCGCGAATTAACTTCCTGCCAGCTCACGTGTTTCCTTCTTCCTACAGTCCCGAGTCCTTTAAGCGGGGCGTGAAAAGGCTATGAGGCCGTCAAACTGAGTGCCACCACTGTTAACATGGTACATGTTTACGATGGTGCCCCTCTTCCTGAGACTTTGCCTTTAGCTTACCATCAGGCGAGGTGAAGTCAAATTGACGTGCCCTTTATTAAAAAGAGCCAAGCCGCTGAAAGTACCAAGACTACTACATTAATCCACCCTAGTCACACTACAATCCCTTATCGCGTAGAACGCATACCTAGTAACCCAACGTATCAGGCATTGGTACGATAAATTCAGGATCGTAAACTTTTGACATAAAACTCGGTCCGCACTGCGGCTACTGCCAGACTGTGACGTCATCCGACTTGGTTCCTGCGATACACTTTATTGTTATACTTTCAATTTAAGGGATAAGCAGAAAACTTCATCTGTGACGATATGATGTAGACCCTTGTAGACCTATACTAACTTGTTTAATCTCGCGTTCCATGAATATTTACAATGATAATAAGGGTTATTCCTATTTCCCCCTGTTACCGTTTCCCCCCGGAAATTTATTAGTTTTATAATAGCGTTTTATCAAGGTGGTAGTCAATGACAACAGTATTACTTATATTTCTATCTATTTTTTTAATTCACTTAGGTGGCAGACAAACACACGACACGACCCACCTAATGGAAAGTGGTTAATATGATCATATTAAAATATTGAATCGTGTTAAATTTCGGGGGGAAATAGGAACAATGTGTGTACTATATTTATGGAAAAAAAATCCGGGGGATACGATAATAGGGGGAAATAGGAATAACCCAATTATAACGGGCATTAACGCGATCATGGTATAGGTACATTAGTACTTACAGACATACCTTTTGATTTGCCTGACGTCTGACGTTTCGACCAGGTTGCTATGGACCTGTCCCATGGTCGCTTTAAATCCCGTTATCATTTATTGTGTGATATGATGTGGACTTACCTTTGGATTTGTGAAAAGCCCCAGTCTGACGTATGCCGTCTTTTTTTTCGTGCGGAAATCCCCTCGGATACCTGCCCCGCCGGAGCCGGAAGGGGAGGTTGTCGGGCTCGAACCGACTAAAACCGCACGCCGACTGATGCTCGTGGTGCTAGGCCGGAGGTGAGGTTGTCTTCGACATATCCCTCGCACCCCCGCTGACCCAGGACCATCCCTTACAGTCTGGCCCTTCTCGGGGCCGTATACCGCCAAAGTACTCACTATTATTTTGGCGTTAGCTATCACGTTTTAAACGTATTGGTTGCTTTTCAGCAGATAAGATCACGAGAAGATTCTCCCGGTCTCTTTCAGTTTTGCCATCCACCAATCCATCTGTCAGGAAGAAATGAACTTGTAAATAGAAGACACTGAAAGCACACACTCATTAAGTAGGTACTACAGAATAAACACAATCACACATATACCAAATTGACTTGATTCCAGTCTGTAAATGTGGTTCAATTAATCAATCAACCAATCATAGTCCACTGCTGGACATAAACCTCTGTCAGTGTTTGGAAGCTTTGGCCTACTGTTTCCAGGCTGGCCAGACGGGTTGATATACAATTTTATTTTGAATTTTCCTTCTCTATCGTCTGCGTGTTTTTCCGATAGTCGCCTCTTAACTCACCCTTTGGATGAGATGGGGGTGGTGATGCTGATGACATTTGGGAGATTGCGATTAGAATTGGGCCTATTAGTTGGATATTGAACTCGCAACCATTGAATTAGAAGTCGAACGTTTTACCCTCCACGCCACAGAGGCACACATCGGAAATAGTTCTAAAATCCACATTTCAGGCCAAGCTTTAGCTACTTGATTACATCTCATATTAAAATACCAAGGAAACCATTATTTACAATGTTTTATACCGAACTAGCTTTTGCCCGCATCTCCACCCGCGTGGATGTCGGTTATCGCGACCAAACATAACCTATGTCCTTTCTCATGGTCTAATCTACCCCTATACCAAATTTCATCAAAATCGGTTCAGTGGTTTAGGCGTGAAAGCGTAACATATAAACAGACAGACAGACAGACAGAGTTACTTTCGCATTTATAATAGGTATTAGTATGGATAACGATATGAATCATCCATGTAAAATCATAAATTGGTACAGTAGAAAAAATAATATGGCGATCATATCAATGGGCGTATGAACTTATCTGTTAACTAAATCCGCCATTGTAAGTTTAACTCAGTAAACTTTAACGGAACAAACTATTCTTAAAGTGGAGACGGCGAGAAGGCAAACGGAAGGTAGTACACCCCGTAGCCAGATAGACTGACGACTTGAAAAAGGTGTTTTTTTTTCGTGCGATAAATCCCCATGGATACCACCCCCACGGAGCCGGTAGAGGCGGTTATGTCGCACTCGAACCGACTAAAACGCACGCCGTCTTGGGTCCTTGGTTGCCGGAGGTGAGATTGTCAAAAGCATATCTCTCGCACCCCTGCAGACCCAGGACCATCTCTTTCGAGATGGCCCCACAGTGTCCCCTAGCCCCGGTTACGGGGAGGCGCACTTTGCGCTGCCCCCGCGGCCTGCTTCTGCTAGGGTGACAGGCCGGTCACCCCCAGGTGAAAAAGGTGGCTGGGACAGACTGAATGCACAAATTGACCAAGTTTAATGAGATGGAACTACAGTTCGTTACGCGTTATTTGTGACCCTATTCCTTCGTTAATAACTTCTTTGTCGAACGACATCATTTATGTTATTTCAAAGAAACTTCAAGAATATTACGTCGCTTTTTGCGACCTGTAGCAGGGCTAATTATACCATTAGTGGGTACTAATGTACGTGTCAGTACTGTAACGGCCGTTCCCAATAACGTACTTACAGTTGAAGATAGATCGCAACAGTCAAATTTGACGTATCGGCTGTTTAAATTGAAAACATGGTAACTGTTTTTTTTTGCGGGAAAGCGCATCGCGGTGTAATTTGATTTTCCGAAATTGGTGTGAAATAGGAGTTACTATATTTTGAATTTAAACAGCCGAGCACTTTATCCGTAGATGCGATCTATCTTTAACTGTTAGTATGGTATTGGGAACGGCGGTTAGTCATAACAGGCAAAAATCTGACAGTAAATCTATTAAGTAGTGTGTAGTTTATAAAGTTATAAATATAAATGTATAGGGTATAAGTGTGTTCCAAAGAAATACCTGCAGAATATACCTGCTAGAACCAAGCGTTTTAGTGACTCATTCCTATGCCGCACCATTAAGACCGGGAACTCCCTGCCAGCTCACGTGTTTCCTTCTTCCTACAGTCCCGGGTCTTTTAAGCGGGGCGTGAAAAGGCATCTGATGAGGCCGTCAAGCTGAGTGCCACCACTGTTAACATGGTGACCCTCGAGACTTTGCCTTTAGCTTACCATCAGGCGAGGTGAAGTCAAATTGACGGGTCCTTTAGAAAAAAAAACCTTCCAGTCCAGTTCTGTACGGATTCTTGAAATCGCAAGTCGGACTAGTACTTGACCAGTTTTTTACGCCTTATTTTCGTGTGAAGATTGCATATATTTGGTGAATACCGCTTGCCTTCTGGCCAACCTTCCGGTTTCCAGTTGACATCGATGGGGAGGAATTCTTTAACGCTTGTACCTGCAGGTTTATATATATGTATATTATGTATGGTTTTTATGTTACCCGTGTATCCATACTAATATTATAAATGCGAAAGTAACTCAGTCTGTCTGTCTGTATGTTACGCTTTCATGCCTAAACCACTGAACCGAGTTTGATGAAATTTGGTACAGGGGTAACTTAGACCTTGAGAAAGGACATAGGCTATGTTTGATCGCGATAACCGACATACAAGCGGGAGGAGCCGCCGGCAAAATCTAGTTTGTTATACATATACCTAAACACTTATGCAATCAGCCAAGTCTATAAGGAAATAATCAAACAATAAAAACTTACTTCTTTCCGTTTATAATCGTTTGTAATTACAATGATTGCACCCACTTACCTTTGCAAGTAAAATAACTTGACAATATTCTCTTTGTGAAACTTATCTACCTATCTACCCATCTTTCAACCATGACATATCCACAAATCCGTTTTAAAACATTACAATAGTATTAAACAATACACCGTAAGTAGCCGTAGCCATTCAACACAGGAGAGGACGTTACAACACTATCTTTCTGTTTAAAAGCATGAAGAACCATGACGAAGTGTACCTACCACCTTTGAATAGGATTTTTATCGTCGACGGAGCTGTCAGTACAAAGGGAAGCCGTAAAAGACGTAAAACTCGTAAAAGCAAAGTGTCCGTATGATGCGCGACCTCCTGGCTTATGGTTTATGGCACTAGTGTTGTGCCACATCGATTATGATTCTTAATTCTTGTTTATCGTTGGTCGATTGTCCGTTATTGATGTGTATCGGTTTAGTTGCGTTGTTTCAGTTTTCGATTCGATACGGTTATATGGTGGCTGAGGACTTTGTTGCTTCTTTGTTTTAAGATACTGTTGGGTACAACAAAAGACTATGTTGTAATGGTGCATAAACGTGTTATCTTATTTTAAAATATAGAAATACTTTGAATGTGTTCGACGGTTTTTCGTAATGTGTGAGTTGTAAACCGTTACAGCAAAAGGCAGTAGGTGAAGTGCCATCCTTCGTCTTTAATGTTCTTAGCCTTATAAAGGCTAAGAACATTAATTTATTAATAAATAGTTAGTAAGATTTTTAAACTCATTGGCGAATAGCTGATATGCTGATTCGGATCAAAAGTGTTTAAGTTTCGTTATCGTAGCTGTGTCGTTAATTAATATTTTTGAGTTTAAAAACTCATTTTAAAAACTTCCCCTTATTTAATAGATGGATGATTTTCCACACCGATATTAATAATGTAATTAAAATTTGAAATTATGTACCTTGCTAACAATAGTATTTAAGCGAAGAATGTACTGTACTAACAACCTCTATGGACTCGTTCAGAAATAAACTTTATTTATTTATTTATTTAAAGATTAAAACTGAAATTGAACCACTACTTCGCAAGTTAGCCTAGGTTATCTATGTAGTAAGTCGCTACAAAATTGTTTATCTTTAGTTAAATAGGGACCTAACCGAATGAAATATAGAAAGCCAAGTTACGCGATTTAGGATAAGGTTCCGCGAAAATAATAAAACACAGATCTTAATACTTACAGACGAAGTCATGAGCACATCTAGTTCTAATATTAAGGTGTGTTCGGCCAAGAACGGACGGATTTTTGGTGTGTTAAGAGAATGTTCTGAATTTTATGTTTTCTTAAGTCATTTGTAAGTTAACCCAACCAAATATACCTACAGTAAACTAAGTGTAAGAAACCTTGCTATTATCGTGAGATTGATAGACTTTCTACACATAATGGTTTGTTTTAACAATAGTTCAAAATTCAGGTAGAGAGAGAGTGGAGAGGGGCACAATAAAATGGAGTCGCATTCTATGTTGCCAGCATCGAAAAATTTCCCTTAATTCACTGGATTTTTACAAGATACGATATTCTACCAGATTCGATCTTAGCCTTTTATTGGTAACTTGAAGTCAACATTTCTTGATATGACCTAATTTATAAATCACGCCATTGTTGTCATTAAGGTATTGCAATACATATTCTACTACTTGTAACTACATAACTATGTATGTTTACAAGTAAGTATTGGAAGTTGAATCAATTATAATTATTCCGTGGTCGAATGTCTGATGATGGGCATTTTCAGAAGATTACTCACCGCCGTTTGCTAGATTGGTAATGACTCGTAGCTGACGAGCTCTTCCAATTAGTCCCACCCTCTCCTTTCCTACGACACGTGCAGGGCGACACGTGCAGGGCTAAGATGCCGATGCACGTGCAGATTATACCTGCTAGAACCAAGCGTTTCAGTGACTCATTCCTAAGCCGCACCATTAAGACCTGGAACTCCCTGCCAGCTCACGTGTTTCCTTCTTCCTACAGTCCCGGGTCCCTTAAGCGGGGCGTGAAAAGGCATCTAACGAGGCCGTAAAGCTGAGTGCCACTACTGTTTACATGGTACATGTTTCCGATGGTGACCCTCTTTCCGAGACTTTGCCTTCAGCTTAACATCAGGCGAGGTGAAGTCAAATTGACATGCCCTACTTAAAAAAAAGAACAAAAAAAAATGGCAACCCAACCAGGTTATCACTGGGTTATAACTTATAAGTAACCCATGGAGCTCTCGGTGGTTATACGATCATCTATGATATTCGTTACTTATACCTACTCTCTATAAAGTACGGGGTGAAATGGTGTGCATTTTAAGGGTGAAAAATGGTTTTCTACGCTTTGCAGCTGTACTAAACCTCCTAGCGAAAAATAAATACAAAAGTCTTAGGTAATACGGTAGTTAGATCCTTAAAAAGTCCGATCCGACAATCATCCAATAAGCTTTGATATCGGTTCTAGAAATCAGTTACAGTAGCTTCACTGAAAACATCTAAGCTTAGCTATTTCGTAGTAACCGATAGACGACCCCAGTATTTGGAGCCCTCAAAAGTCCGACAATCAATTCTAATGAACTTCGATATCGCCAGTGGTTTGAGGAGGTCAGATAGCAGTCACTTAACCTACAATATCAATATTAGGCTGTTTCGTAGGTAGACAGAAGAAAGCCGATCGCAACAGCATTGGGAAAAGCCTCAGAGGATAAATGACCGATGATGATAATGAGAGCATTTCTAGAAGATTAATCATCCATATAATCACGTCTTTATCCCGAGGGTAAGGTAGAGGTGAATTAACACCCACATTTCACCAATCATTGTATTCGGTACCACGTAATAGGGGGCGAACCCATTGCCGTATTCCGGGCACTATTGTTAACTCGAGCCATGCAGCTGAACCTGAGCCTGGACTGTATATATCTGTCTGATGTTAAACAGCCCTATCCCTTAGTCGCCTTGTACGACACCATGGGTAGAGATGGATTGGCCCAAATTCTATTCTTTCGGGAACCAGGAAGATTAGTCATCCCCCTTAAATAAATGTCGTAATATTAAGCTGCAGACTTCTCAGTACTTGAAGTTAAACAAAAGCGGCACTTCAGTGTTGAATAACATTGTTTATAACATTCACATTATTTGTTATTGTTACATAACATAAATAAACTGCACTTGATAACGTTTGTGACACTTTCGAGCACCGAATAGTTCAGAGAAGCGTTTGTTTAAAACGGTTAAGGTGAATTTTGATAATGCTGGTACTTCTGGGAATGGGGGGCGTGGGAAATTAAAAAACAACTTTGCAATTTATTATGTGGCAGTTATCATGAAATAGTTGCTAATAATATTAATAGCTGTCGCTATAAATTGAAACATTAGATTTGTCTTTCATACTTAGGTACTATGGTAAGTTTAAAAAATAAATCTAATGTTATGTTATGTATCTAATGTTAAGCAGCTTCACCCGCGAGGAATATTGATCCCGTTTCCAACCAATAGGAATCTATTTCAGAGAACCAGAGCCTATTCAATCCTGTATGTTATTCCTAACGTTTGAGAGTAGGTAATTGAATAACAAACATCTTTAAAAACTTTCATTCAGTATCTTATAATATATTTGAGTTTTTAGTTTGATCTACCATTAGAACGTGTTATTCTTAATTTAAACTATCTACTTAGGTATTATTTCCTTACTTCTGAAGTAAAATAAACAACATTTCCAAAACAGCCATCTTTAATTTTATATTAAACTTTACTAGCTGACCCGGCGAGCTTCATACCGCCATTTTATTTCGCCCGCGTGGCGTTCGATCCCGTCCCCGCTGCAACCTCTACTATTATTATTATTCTCTTTATTCATTTTAAAAAACTTATAAATTATATTTTTAAATACATATAAAAAAAAAAAACATATATTTAAAAATATAAAAAATTGTATCCCACCGGCATCGAGTACAGGGACCAAGCTACCGGTGGTCAGGGCTCCAGAGAGAGGAACTTCCTCACGATGCGCGCTGTATCAAGGAGTACTGCCTTCTGCATCTGGCCCTTGACCCAACCATCCAACCCGAGCCTCTTCAGATGTTGGTCGAGGCTCTTTGCTATCAATCCGTTGACTGATACGACTATCGGTACAATGATTGCTGAGTCAACATTCCACATGTCGACAACCTCGTGGGCCAAGTCCAAGTATTTAACTTGTTTATCTTTCTCAGCTTTCACGAAATTCTCGTCATGAGGAATGGTGACATCAACAATCAATGCTCGGCGTTCGGATCGGTCTATCACCACAATGTCAGGCTTGTTAGCTATAACAGTCCTATCAGTGATGATAGATCGATCCCAGTACAATGTGATATGGCTATTTTCTAGAACTGGCTCAGGAACATACCTATAGTACGGCACCTCAACTTCCACAAGGTTGTATTTCAGAGCAAGTCGCTGATGGATTATCCTGGCTACTTGATTATGTCTGTGCAAGTACTCGCTGTTAGCAAGACGAGAACAACCGGAAGTAATATGCCTGAGGGATTCACCAGGTTGGTGACACGCTCGACAAATGTCAATTGTGCCATCCCTCATGATATACTTCCGGTAGTTATTCGTCTTAATAACTTCATCTGCAATTGCACAGACAAAACCTTCAGTTTCCCCAAAAAGGTCACTGAAACGTAGCCAGGCCACGGACGCTAGTAGATCTACTTCGGGCCTGTGTAGGGCCCGATAGAACCTGCCATGTAGCTCCTTACTCTGCCATACCTCCCTGCGGCTGTCAGTGCTAACTATTGTAGGCCTGCGCCAGTTCTCTTTAGCCAAACCGAGCGGGGTAAGCCCGGTATCTACGTTGACTACATCACGATGCCCACGTTCGACTTAAGAAAGTAGTCTCTGAGATTGCACACCTCGCGATTATGAAGGGTCTTAGCATTTAAAAAACCTCGACCCCCACATTTCCGCGGGATGTACAATCTCATGACTGACGACCGTGGGTGGTGCATTCGAAATGCAGTCAACTGAGTCCGGACTTTCCTATCGATGGTATCGAGTTCAGTCTGAGTCCACTTGAGTATGCCAAAAGAGTACATCAAGAGTGGCATGACCCAACTGTTACAGGCACGCACCTTGTTACCACCTGACAAAAGACTGTTAAGTACCTTTTTCAGGCGGCCAAAGAAACGTTCCTGTAACAGTTGTTTCATGTCGACTTCATTGATGCATAACGCCTGTGACATACCCAAGTATTTATAGGTCTCGGTTACGAGGAGTGATCTTAGGTTAGTGGAATCAGAGAGCTGTATACCCTCCGACTCCACCACCCGCCCTCGCTTTACATGAATGACTGCACATTTGTCCACACCAAACGCCATTTTAATAGAATTACTGAATGTTTCTGTTACCTTCAGTAAAGCTATTAATTGAGGATTGGTGTGGGCAAATAGCTTTAAATCATCCATGTAAAAGAGGTGGGATACCACCTGACCCTCTCTTCGTAGCCTATAACCTAACCCTGAATTCACTAGTAAAGCACTAAGTGGATTCAGGGCTAAGCAGAACCAAAGGGGACTCAGACTATCCCCCTGAAAAATACCCCGCTCTATTGTTATCGGCACGCCGCCACCCAAAGCCTGACACCCTGGATAGAAAAGAACCGTCCTCCATTGCCGCATACACGACCTTAAGAAGGTACATAGAGTTGTATTCACTTTATACAACTCCAGCACCCTCAAAAGCCATGTATGTGGCACGGAGTCAAACGCTTTCTTGTAATCGATCCAGCATGCTGTCAGATCTTTACGATTGCGGCGAGCTTGTTGGCTAATAGCCATATCAATCAGGAGGAGCTCCTTAGTACCCCGGGCCCCATTCCTACATCCATTCTGAGAGGTACACATAATAGAATTATTGTTTATGTGATTGTTAATCTTAGCTCTCAGGATGGATGTAAGAAGTTTATAGAGACATGTAATCGGTCTATAATTATTGGGCTCCAGGGAGGAGGGCGTCGGGGTCCCAAGCAGGTCGGTGGCCGGCCTCTCCCCGGCCGACGTACAGGTGTTGGCGACGTCGGCGGGGAGAAGAACTCGTCGCTCGAAGAGGAGCTCGACGCCGCTGGTTCCACTGCTGGATGTTGCGCGGCGGAGCTTAGCGACGAGTCCGGAGGTGTTGTTGGTGCATTCCTGTGTCTCTTGGCTTGTGCACGAGTCAGCATTTGCTCAACATTTAATTTTTACCCGACTGCGCGACGCAAAGGAGGGTAATGTGTTTATCAGTCTATGTATGTATGTATGTATGTATGTATGTTTGTTTCTATGTGGCGTTCTAGAGACCAAATGCATAGGCCGATTTTAATAATTCTTACGTCAATCGATTCGTCTTAACCATGCGAGTGTCACTAAAGACATGACAGAAATTAAAATTCACCACAGCGACAACCAGACGCCATATTGTCAAAATAAAAAAAATAAAAGTCAATGAACTATGTCAAGTGGGGTGTCGTTGAATAGGTATTTTAAAATCATATTTAGGTTCCTTTTACCATTTTTCATTTAAAATAATAGTTTAGGATATATAACGATGTAAAGTCGTTTATCAAAACAATCATTCTCGCTAATTTTCTTACTTACTGATTTGTTTTTATTTCAAGTATAAACGCGTCACATATCATAACTAAAAAGTATAAAATAAAACAAATGATTAAAAAATAAAAAAACCCGACTGCCACTGAAAAGTCCGAAATAAGTTTGATAGCAGGCGGTACCCATTTGCCAATCATAGACCGAAAGAAAATTAATGGGTACCGCCTGCTATCAAACTTATTTCGGACTTTTCAGTGGCAGTCGGGTTTTTTTATTTTTTAATCATTTGTTTTATTTGTTAAATTTTGTTGGTGACAGCTGTCATCACGGGTCGGCATTCTTCTAGTATTTATGTATTTTACTTATTGGATTACACTTATTACCGGAAATTTCGGGCTTAGTGGGGCTTAGGGTTTTCCTTTTGCCAGCTGGTGGGTGAAATCACTTTAAAAAAATTGCCTAAAAATTAAATTTAAAGAAATTAAAATGGAGCAAAAATAAATTTGACTTCGGCGTTGTAGGGTTGCCATATTATTATTATTATTATTCATTTATTCATAAACAATTTTTACATTGTGTTTGAACTTAAAGATCTAAACAAAATAAAACAAAACAAAGGCAAGCATGAAACGCGCAACACAGTAAATTAGCATTCAGTGACCAAAGTTTACATGTATGTCTGAAATCTGGCACTACAATATAATAAATTAAATCAAATTACAATAATCAATGTCAAAAAAGAAACGACATAATAATATAAAATTACATGATCCATAATATAATCCAAAAAAAAATAAAAAATAAAAATAATAATGTCCAATGAAATAGAAATGTCAAAAAAAAGAAGATAATAGTTTAATAATCTAAGTGTATCATTACTTTATTTAGTCAATGCTATTAAGATAGATAATTTTATTAGGTTATATTATTTGTCATCTCGTCGACGGAATAGTAGCACCCTTTCAATAAAAATTCCTTCAATTTGGCTTGGAACTCTCTTTTGTAGATCATCATTTTTAAGTCTAGAGGCAGTTTGTTGAATATTCTGACAGAGCTATAAACCGTACTATGCTTAACAATGTTGAGATGAGGCACAAATTTGCTCTGAAAGTCTTTTCGACGTGTGCTCTCTCTTTCCTTTCTCTCATCGTCCGATTCAAATTCATGTATGTGCTTAGCAAAATAGCATAACAAAACCAATATATACAGGCTGGGGACAGTTAATATACCCAAATTCTGGAAATGGGTCCTGCACGACTCGTCCTGTCGTATGCGTACTATGATTCTTATGGCTCTTTTCTGCAAAATAAAAGCTCGCTGAATGTTATACTCATAGCTACCTCCCCAAAAAAGAATACCATACCTAAGCCTTGATTCCACTAAAGTATAATAAACCATTTTTAAGTGCTCCAGGTTTACTTCATTTCGAAGACTACGCAAGACATAGCAAGCCGAGCTTATACTCCCTTCCAAATATGAGAGTTCATGTTTCCAGTTCAGATGTTCATCCACATTCACCCCCAGAAACCTAACTACATCAACATTTTCAACACGTCTGTTATCTAGAACACAGTCAAGAGTACTATTGTTATTGGCCGTTGTTTTAAATAATATGGCCTTGGTTTTATTCGGATTCAATTTAAGACTATTTACTGAGAACCAAGGTAAGAAAAGATTTAAAATTTCATTGGCCTTTAGACTGAGAGCGTTTACGTCATCTGCAGATATCACTGCATTGGTGTCATCGGCGAACATTACTAACTGTGTTTCCACTGGCGTCATTTGAGTTACATAATTAATTAAGTCATTTACAAAAATTATAAATAGTATTGGACCTAGAGTTGATCCTTGCGGAACACCAGTTCTTATTTGTGTCATTTTGGACGTATGAGATTCTTCACACATACCTTTTCCAAGTATTTTAGTTTCTCTAGTGGTTGCTTGGATCTCAACATACATTTTTTGATTTTGCAAGTACGATTGCAAAAGATTCCCTGCTTTGCCTCTTATACCGTAGTGATTAAGTTTTAACAATAGCAACTCATGGTTTATCGTGTCAAATGCGGCGCTTAAGTCTAGGAAGAGCCCAGCAACTTTCTTTTTTTTATTCAATTGACTCACTACATCTTCAATTAGCGCCCCTATTGCATCTTGTGTACTAACATTATTTTGATATCCGTACTGCCTACTGTTCAATACCTTATGCAAATTGAGATGCCGCACGAGTCTAACCTTAATCAATTTTTCAAAAATCTTAGACAGGGTTGGCAGGAGTGAAATAGGTCTGTACATAGCTGGATCCGTCCTTGCTCCTTTTTTATATATGGGAATGACTTTAGCAATCTTAAACTGATCTGGGAATACGCCCTGTTCGAAGCAATTATTGTACAGAATGCTAAGAGGCTTCGCCAGTAAGTCAATGTTATCCTTGATCACAGTGATTGGAATATCATCATATCCACAAGACAATTTGTTCTTCATTGTGCTTACTGTTTTCTGCACTTCGCTGGGAGTAATAGGATCCCATGTAAGTTCAGTTTCTACTTTGGTTGTACTTTTCTTTAATATATCCAAAGCCAGTTGGGAGTAGCCTCGGTCCTGACCAAATGTCTTACAAAATTCATTTGCCAGTATATTGACTACTTCAGATGGATTATCTGTCACGCCCTGATTGGATTTTAGAATTAGTTTTTGTTTTGATTTCTGTCCCTTATTTCTGTGTCGATTCACAACATTCCATATATTTCTCGAGACATTATTGAATCTAGCTATTTCACGCTGTACAGATAATTTTTTCGCCATTTTCATCACTCTTTTATATATGTTTATATATTTATACATGTAACTCACTATACTTGAGTCATCTTTATTGCTTTTACTAGCAACTAAAAAGCATGTATTATACATATAATCCTTTTTCTTGAATTACTCTATATATTAAAAGAAACCGCATTAAAATCTTTACTTTATTATAGTTTTGAAGATATAAGTATACATACGGTCAGACAGACGCGGAAGCGACTTTGGTTTATACTATGTAGTGATGATTGTACTCTTACATGGCATTTAAACCAAGAAAATAAATATTATGTACAATCCTTTCATTTTTTTAAGTTGTTATCAGATAAGTAGTGCATTTGACAAATTTATTTTATTTTTTTGCAGAACTTACTGCGCTTACATAACTTACTCCAAATGACATACACCTAAAAATTGACATATCAAACTTGTACCCATTTATTCTGTTAATCTGATGATGATGAATGTATGGGATTGACACTAATTGTAACATTTCTACGTCACATACATTGATTAATCTGTTCCACAAAAATATTGACACTTGTCTAGAGAGGTTGGTTCCCCAACCTTCAATACTGGCCGTTACAGTAACCAGTGTTATCCGGTGGAAGTATATCTACCAGACTTATTAATTACAGGCAGCAATCTAGTAACTAGCAGTGTTTGGCCACAACCATTGGCTCTGAATGCTGACACGTTAATAAGCACTCCTTAACAAAGGCGCGGGCTAATGACTATTTCTAAACTACTAATTAAAACGCAACTGCAGACACTTATGATTACTGTCAAATGTGACAATAATATTTAATTGATAGTTGACGAAAATAGGGGGTTATTACATGTCTGCCTGCCCCATTGTTAATTGTAGCGCCAATATGTTAGTGTACAAGGGTGTATTATGTATCAATCTGCTAGTGCACCTGTTAAGCTACAGGACTCTGGGGCAGAATTTCCTTTAGGGGTTGGGAGGTCATATGGCAGTGACTCAGGAAAACTCACAACAATTAAGCAACTGGAATAGAGGGCGACTGTGCCTTATTTGTCCATATATTTATTTATGTACCTACATATCTACTTACAAAATAAAATGTGTCTAAATATGTTTATCCGCATTTTAGATCACATAAAAATCCTAGTTAATTGAAGGAATTTTTACAGCATTAAGTATGCTAACTATACAAATCGAATACATAGGGAAAAAAGAATCTTCTCGGGCGGGGCTCGAACCCGCAGTCTTTCCCTTACAGGGGGAAATCACGCACGATGACGCCACGTCGCCTTAAAGACGTATAAGATGGGAAATTTGAATCATATCGGGCGTGTCTCGGTAGCCGAATTGGTCAGGCATTCCCCCTGTAAGGGAAAGACTGCGGGTTCGAGTCCCGCCCGAGAAGATTCTTTTTCCCTATGTATTCAATCCTAGTTAAGTTATGCTAACTTGGGTCCACATACGAGTAGCACTGTGTAGAATGTCCTGAATGTTATAGAATATGTTTTTTGACAGTATTTTTTTATTAGCTAAAAATAGTTTTACAATGACCTATAACAGACAAAATCATGTCATGATTTCAGTAAAATCCATACTAATATTATAAATGCGAAAGTAACTCTGTCTGTCTGTCTGTCTGTCTGTATGTTACGCTTTAACGCCTAAACCACCGAACCGATTTTGATAAAATTTGGTATAGGGGTAGATTAGACCATGAGAAAGGACATAGGCTATGTTTGATCGTGATAACCGACATCCACGCGGGCGGAGCCGCGGGCAAAAGCTAGTGAATAATATTTAATAAAAAATTATTTAATTTATTAAAAAAACAATAATTTATTTATTAAAAAGAAAAATATTTCAGAGAGTAACTTTTTTTTCTCTTTTGTCTCCAGCGGTACCCTTGGAAACGTTA
This sequence comes from Eilema sororculum, assembly GCA_914829495.1. Lineage (NCBI taxonomy): Eukaryota > Metazoa > Arthropoda > Insecta > Lepidoptera > Erebidae > Eilema > Eilema sororculum. Next base: position 7,365,383 of record OU618553.1, on the reverse strand, counting down.
GTGGAAAACTGTCACAAGCTCCTGGACAAGTTCCACTACTCCTGGGAGATGATGCCGTTGGTGCTGGTCATCCTCAACTACGCAGGAGACGTGGACGAGGCCTCTCGGAAAATTGACGAAGGTAAGTCTTCAAAATCACTGGCTACAGCGATTGTATTGCGAATGCAAAGTATATATATTTATGTATAAAAATATATGTGTTGGGTTAACCAGTGTTATATATTAGGTATATTTATATATTTTTGACATTATTATTTAATTTGAATCCTCCGAAAAAAAAATTTTAATGTATTTTTTTGACATACCTACTGTATCTAATAATTATAATATTAAATTAATATGATAACTATGAATTCACAAATTTGAAATTATAATTTTTATATCATAATTTTATAATTATACATTTGATTTATGAGCAGTTATTTAATGTTAATAATTCACTTAGGCACAAAAATAAGAAATAAAAATGTTGAAGGTAATAAGTAAATTTTGACTCCTAGTTATCTTTTTTATATTTTAATTAACATATATTATATTTATTCATTCATTGGTATAAATTAAATATTTTATATCTACACATAAGTAGGTATGTTTTTAGGTGTACCTATGTAGCTTTTTCATTGTTATACATATAAAGATAGATGTTTTCAGAAATTAAATAAATAATATATATAATAAAATACACAAAAACATATAATGAAATTATAATAATGATAAATATTTAAATGAATAATATACCTATGAATATGTACCTGTCATTATCAGTCTGTTTAATAAAGCAGGTATAACGGTAGGTATTAAAATTATTATTTTAATCATTGGTTAACCAAACACTATTGTCTAAGTTGATTTAAAAACTATAAATTAAAATTAATAAAAAGATTCATTGTATTCATAATATTGCTTATCACTTTTTTATATATACTATTTTATTATATTTTTATACACTATTGAAAATTATAAATATTTTTTGTTGAAAAAAAAAACAATTAACTTTATATTCATAGAAATGTGATACTACTATAATTTATATTTGTAATTCTTAATTCTTCTTTAAAATGTAATAAAACCAAAAACCACCAAAATACATTTAAACGTCATATTGTTTTAATTTATAGTTTTGTAGCATAGCGACTTGTTTTAAGACACCACGAGAAAATCTTTTACTGTTTATTATTTGAAAATAATTTTAGATAATATATTAATAATTTTATCCGTTTTTTATTTCTTAATTTAACAAAATATATACCTTCAAAAGTGTGAAGTAATTTAATCAGAAAAGAGAACGAATGTTAGTTATTTTTATTTTTAATTACAACAGCAAAATATATTCTCGTATTTTAGAAAACCGCATTTGGAAATTAGGCCTAGAAACTTCTCATTATTAATCCACATGTTTACATTTTATTATAATATAAATTATTAAAGAGTCTCTTTAGTTACATTTCATTAACACATTCAAATAGGTATCGCGCCCGTTGACCCCCTTTGCTGCCGCTAGTGCCCCGACAGACCCCCGAATTTGTAATGCTTAATTTCATTTACAGCGAGTACCACAGTTCTGTTATTACTCCTATCTCATATGAAACTGTAAAAAGCTCATATCATACACACAGTTTAATATTCTATTGCATTATTGAATGAAGTGTTCACGGCCGTCTTGAACTCAAACTACTTCTAAACAAATAAGTACCGTGTTTGCCTTTTTTTTATCTCTTTCAAATATTCATCTGTCGTGATTGATTTCAAAATTACAAAAAATCAACCAATAAATGACATATTTAACCTTTATTCGTGCGGATACCTACCCCATCGCCGGTCGGTGGGGATAGTTATGTTGAATTCGAACCGACTAAAACCGCACTTCATCGGATCTCTAAAGCCAGGGTGTATAAATGCTTAGCTAATATACCTACTATGTTTTGTCCGTATTTTTCTAATTGACTATAAATGGTTGTCTACAATTCTCGTCATTAATTACATGTTTTTTTCAATGCTACAACGAAATTTCTGTTTACTGTTTCTTTTCACATTCGCTTGTCCCCCAAAGAGACAACCCTGTCGACGTCAATCATTCACTTGACAGTTGACGGTCACGACAGTTGCCACAGTAAAATGCCCTTATAAAGTTCATGACAGCAAATGTTGCTAAAGTCGTATTTACAGCGACAATGTCACTTACTTCTTTGCTTGATTGGCTACATGTGAAGTAATTAAATGTCCACAGTAAAATTCATGTCTGCCATTGAAACAATTAAACTTGAACTGATGCTAGCAACAAAAAGTAATATATGCTGTTGTCTCATTGTTATAGATATTTTTTTCGTATATTACCTTTGTGTCGCGATTTCACCCGCTGTATTCAATTCCATCATCTCTCTCACTTTTATTTCTTATTACTCGGCTTTTAATCCCCCTAGCATGATTTTATATAGCTTAAATTATTTCTCAAGAAACTCCTATATCAATCAAAGTAAAATTTCTCAAATCGCACTTCTAGTGAGCGCGTTCAAACTAACAAACAACCCCTTTAAGTTCATTATATTGGTAAATATTTTCTAGTAATCGAAAAATCAATAAGTTCCACAAGAATTTCTGTAGACACCATTTTTTATGTAAAATATATTGACTTATATAATTTTTGTTCAGAGTGTAACATGTTTAGTTTGCCTCTTTCATAGGTATTTCTAGGTTAATTGTTCAGAAAGAAAATATGTCTCTAGACATTTTCGAATGCAGTATTCTGTTTTGTGATTGCGTGCATTGCGACAGTCCACACTACGCGGCATAATTGTCCACAGGAAAGATGATCGTCAACGAGTACGCGCGGAAGCACAATCTGAACGTATTCGACGGTCACGAACTCAGGAACTCGACACGCCAGTACGGACTTTAATAGTAATACATAGTTTTTGCCCAAAAACACAGAAAACACACACATAACTGGTAGTGACAAATTTCGTTCTAGTTATTTATTAAGTTTATTTGTTTCTGAAGGTCCATATTTTTTTATAGTAATAAGATCACTTTCAAATGTTCCAGTATAATTTTTCATCTCTTATTTGTTAAAGTGCAGTTTTAACCAGATCGAAATTCAAATTTTTTGTGCCTGCTACTACATCAAATTTTAATTTTGGAGCTCTCTTTGTTTGAATGTTTTTTAATTATTTGGGAGCTGCTCACTTTACCTTCAGACACAGCCAACACCTTTATACATTTTTTAAATATTTTATCCATACATTTTTAGTAATAAAAACATTTAATCGGTTTACAAAATAGCACCAGAAGAGCTATTTTCTAAACCGATTTAATATTTATCGGGTTTAATTTTTCTTTTCATATTAAATGTTTCGAATTAGAATCAAGTTTGTCACTTTCAACATAATTAGAAAATAACATGCACACACTACATGCACAATACGTCACATTAAAATTATACATAATATATACACTATACGTTATACATGTACACACTACCTATACAATAAAACACTATTAAAACTTATGGCGTAGATGCTATGCAAACTATATCAAAAGCATCTTATATAAATCGATAGATATTTCTTTAATATGTCTAACGTGATTATGTTCATGCGCACATTCCAAGAGCTTAACCATAAACAGATCGTATTCAATATCGTAATTAACTAAGCGACGACTGACAAATTCGTAATTTTAACTACGCACTGAAGTGCTCGGTGCGCATAATATTAACACTTACATCTTCACATGAACATCACACATTGGGATGTGTTCATGCACGTACGAACACTTACACACCTCTACACATAATTATCACCACATAGTGATGTGTGCTCACTTACACACACATATGATGGTAACAAATAAGGATTCTTAATAACAATAACAATTTGTAAACATTTAGTATCGTCAAGCTAAGAATAGAAGCAAGACTCGTCTGATCAGTGGCAGACAAAATAGTCGTCAGTCAGGTGACTAATTCTCGTTGTTTAAATAGACCAAGACCACTATAACAATATTTAATCTGAAGTTGTCTGCATATTATGTTGTCTGGAGATTCCTTTAGAATTCATTCGTAATCTATAAGTCTATTTCTTAAAATACTTATATCAAGATCGCATTAGTACACCGTATAATAATTTCAAATTATATTATTAGTATACCTAAGTATAATTATATACGTTTGATTAATACAGATATTTGTAATTAGGAATTATATTATTATTTAGAAATTATATTTCTTTATATAATATGCACATATTGTATATCATTTTCGTATACTTATAATATAAAAAAAATAACTTTAATTTTAACCAGCCTAACGGATATAATATTTATAGACCGCACTATTGTATTAGGTTAGCCTGTAAGGATAGTGATGTGAAGAAAGAAATAAATAAAAATAAATAAATAAATAAAAATTAGAAGTAACGCTCTACAAGGGCACGCCGAAATAGAGGGCACGCCGCGCCGTGATAGCGGTGCTAAGACCCATCATGGAGGAGTGGCTAGAAAGGCCACACGGCAACCTCTCGTACCGACTGACGCAGGTGATTACCGGACACGGGTGTTTCGGGAGTTACCTGTGTCGTATCCGGAAGGAGCCAACGTCCGAGTGCCATCACTGTGATGCGAACGAGGACACAGAGCTGCACACGTTGACCGAGTGCCCGGCGTGGGACACGCCGAGGCGGGTCCTAGTGGCGGCTCTGGGGGTGGAAGTCCTCACACTCGCCACATTGGTCACAGCGCAACCGGGGCTAGATGGGGACCCTGTGGTCCCCACAACCCGAAGGGGGCCATTTCGTAAGAGATGGTCCTGGGTCTGCCGGGGTGCGAGACCCAAGACGGGGGGCAACCAAGGACCCAAGACTGCGTGCGTTTTAGTCGGTTCGAGTCCGACATAACCGCCTCCACCGGCTTCGTGGGGGTGGTATCCGTGGGGATTTATGGCACGATAAAAAAAAACGCTCTACAAAATCGAAGCATCTTAGCCGGATTATCATTCCTCTTCGCGAAGTGTCAGATCAAAAGCCGGAAAATAGTATACATTATTATATACATGGAATATATAAGTACTATACATAATATTACAACAGCGCGCGTACGACATCGTATTTTTATTATCATGTTTTGTATGACAGAGACAAATGTCCATCGCTTTTGGCACTGACTTAACAGGGCATAGGAATAATTAGGCGTATATTTTGGTCAGTGGACATTTCAGGAAGCAAACAAAAAGGATATTAGAAATGCGTGTTACGAAAATGCGGTAATGTTTTTAAAAAGTGTATTTTAGAAAACTAAAAGAAAAATTAAATACTTACCTTTTATTTATTAGAACTATTTATCAGTTTATGCTTAAACATTGACAGTACAAGTTTAGAATAAATTATATAAATGGTAACAAAAAACCTGTCTACCAAAATAATATCGGAAGTATAATATCCAATTAAGGTAAATTATACACATTTGGAATGTGCTCGTGGTACTATACTGTCACTTTTTTCGGTACTTAAATTAAATTATTGATTAAATCTGCCATAATGTACCTATTTATTTTGTTTAACGTCAAAATTAAACATATTATTTTGATTATTAATTTAGAAACAGATGTAGAACCGCGAAACATACTTTCATACAAAACACACACACTCTCACATACACACACACTCACTTAAAATACTCCTCTGTAGTCGGGTAAAAATTAATCAGTGCAGTGATTCCATTTCTTTATAATTTAAAAAAACCATCTGTGTACTCATTCATTTGAAAACTTACGACTTATCAAACATACTTTACACATCTAGAAAGCTCATCAAATACAAAACGAAACTGAATTTCAATCTCTGCTTTTTATAAATAGTATTGAAGAAAATAGAATACAAGAAGAAATATAGACTAAGGGACGAGTGGGTGCATGGTAAAAATTTTAGGGGACCAATGGGTTCAACGCCTTGGTAACCGAAATTACAATTCGTTTGTTATGTATATTGTTATTGTGTATATTTATTAGTATTATTAGGTTATAACTCTGTGAATATTAACTTTTATAAGGAATCAATTATGATTTTTTTTCGAATACTTACTCTTCATAGCGTGTTGAGGCCCAAGCCCAAGCTTTATAATATTAGCAATGATAGTCATAAAGTATTACTTTTTTTTTACTTTAAGTTAGGTATAGAGGGCAGACAGTTGAGAATAATTTTATTTGTGTCACGGTACTCACGGTTCCTGAATCAGGCGGAATTTTAAATTTCGAATTTGGAATATGATGCAGTTTAAACTAGATACTTGTATGTTTCTTTTTAAATTTTGACACCTACCAGTATCTGTTAGGCCTGTAGTACACATGGTCTTCTTAACGCCGCCGTGTACGCCGTGCCGTGGCGCCACCGTGTCAGAGAGCCTACACATGCGAATTAACCGTGAATTTTTGCAACGAGAATACGTTTGTGTACAAGAGGATATAGGCAAAGTGCGCCTTTTTGTAATGCCATTAAATGTCATGAAGACATGACATGCAACAAAGTGGTAGGTTGTAACAAACAAGTGACTTAAATACTACAATTATTTAGACTCAGACTAATAGAGTAAGTCTAAAAGTCTGAGGATGCAGACTGCCCACTGTTGCAATTTGTCGAGAGCTGCGTACCTACTGTACAGAGCCATCTTAGAGATGAGGAAAGTATTCCACGCAAGAGCGAACCTGTGTATGCCTGTCTTAACAAAAGACATCGCTTCTCCAGCGTGAATGACGTGATGTGAAAATTGTGACACTCACCATGTTGTTTTTATTGTACAATGAACATCCTTTCTAAGCAAGTTGGTGTTCCATATATGGCATTACTTTATGTTATAGTAATTTCGGTTTTAATGCGTCTTAAATCTTGTAATTCATCTTATAATTGACATAAATATTTGATTTATTGCTATGTCGGAGAAACAGAAACCTGTTGATAAACTTATATATAATTCTAAAGTCATATTGTCACAAAATAAATATACAAAAATCGGTTAAATCCTATTTCGTTTGTGGTTGCTTGCTATACCTACTTACTTAAGTTTTATGTGATTTTCTGACAAAATATATTTTTCAAATATTTGTTCTTGCCTACGAATGGATATTTAGGGAAGTACCTTATAGTTTAGTACATCTAGATTATCAGATTAGATTGGCTTTACAGAACAAAACCATTGATATTGTGATACATCACTAGTATTGGAATAGGTATTCTTATGATGGATCTGCTGCAGAGCATGACGTGAACAATGCGCAATTTTTTGTTGCTGTCGTACAAATAACATTACAAAACGGAGCACCAAGCCTATACAAATAAATATCAAAATTCTTTAAATTAATTACATAACTTCTGCGTTTCGTTACAAAATTCGAAATTTAAAATTCCCGCCTCACCTAGGAACCGTGACACATTTTTTTCAAACAACTGGCAGAGAAGCCTTCAGTATAAAATTATGCAATGGGATACTTATTGGTTAATTTGGTTAACCTCCGTGGTTGCGAAGTCGGTTGTGGAAGACGAGATCGATGCACGCTCGCGGCTAAAGAGGCCAATTTACTACATGCAACAAACGTTTCGTTTTTGTACCAATTCCACGAAACTGTTATTTAGTTGCAAATTAAATAATTTCTTCGTTTACTTACCTACTTGCGTTTTCTTCAAAGATTCTAAATAAGTATGTATATTTATTATATATATTTGGTGATATATTTTTTGGCATTTGTTTATTAAAACGTAATGTGGTTCTCCTGTAATAAATTTACATTAATTAGAAATTCTTGCATACATTTGCTAATTTCATTTTAAGATATGATAGCGTAACAAGCAAACAAATAAAATAAACTGACTTATATTATTAAACCAGAAAAAATTACTTAACCAATATCAAGAAAGAAGACTTTATTGGAGCTAACTTTACGCACTAACTCCTGAAAAACAGCATGACCCACGAACGTGACAAATGTATGCACGTAAACTGTAACTCCGGTGGTGCTAACCAGGCTAGGCTTATTTTTCTCAGTCAGTCGAATGGTTCGAATTTTAAATTGACTCGTCTGAACAGACTGACGTGACGAATTGTTATGGGGTCGTTATCCGTTTTAAAATATTTGAATTTGAAAAAAGAACTGTCTTTTAGAATGACACTGTTTTTTTTTTTCATTTATTTATGGTCGCTTCTTAACACATCAAGTGAATGACACTTATTAATTTGCCATAGCAATTTGCTAACATATTATAGATACAAATAATATTAAGTTCGTTAACGATACAAAAAATAAAAGTTTCAATTTACCAATAGGACCAAATTTATGTTCTGTGGATAATAGGAGCAGTAAGATTATAATTAAAATAATGTACTACTATTGTTTTTATCGATTTATTCTTAAAATAATTTCTATAGCATGGTTCGCAAAAAGGTTGAGGACACTGAAAAAGCGAGTAGGTATTCCTAATGAAATGCTCTTAGTATTTACACATTAAAACGAAATTTATTTGTTTTATTACCGTTATAACGTCTGCTTACCACATTTTAGTGTAAATACCAACTGATACCCACGGCTAAATTCACGTGGATGTCGATTATCGTGACCTTCATTCATATTTCCGGTTCTTTTCAACTAATTGCAATCAAATATACATACAGGAAGTTTTTAGTTGGATGAAGACCTTTCTAATAAACAAATCGCATCAATATTTCAGTAGTATTTTAGACGGTAACAAACAGACGAAAATTTTAAAAGTAATTTATAGTTCATTTCTTCGGTAAATCCCTAAGTTCACAATTAATTTATATCCGCTTTACGTCATCCGTAGATGGCACTGCAATCGATTTTTTTTCTATTTTTTTCTTAAATTTTGCAACCAAAAAGTCGATTTCGTGGCCTCGTTACGCCCGTTCGCTTCTTGTTTATTGAGACGTTGTTGGTCGGACGGTTATTCTATTAGGGTAATGACGATCCCTTCGGCGATATTTGTTGTGTTGTATAATAGACAATAATACTAGTGAACTTATTGTATTTGTTACAAAATGGCGCGAGGCAGTTTGTTAATTATGGGGATCGGTATAGTTAATTTTTTTTCTGTTAAATATATTAATAAGATATCAGAATTATGTAAAATTGTATTATACCAAAAAATATTTACTTAATACAAAGCGTTTGTCTTAAAAAACATAACTGCAACATACTTGAAAATGATTAACAGATTTAAAATATAATCGCATATTTCTCAATAGAATGTTTAATTGCCACGCAATTATTGCTCTTTACATAAAGGCAGCAAAATTGCCCTGAATTAGGTTCTTTTTTAAATTAATAAAATCTAAATAGTAAATGCTTCACTGTAGCATATAAGCCATAAATAAAGCTATCTGCAATTCAAATGCCTTTTTTGACATTTCCCGCTTTCCAGCCATTGAAATCGTGCAAAGCGGGAAATATTTGTTAGGTATTCTTTCACGCGACAGTGTACTGCCTACACGTAAATGTAACCCATATCACGTACGAAATATAAAATTAAAAGGAAATGAACAAAAAAGAAAATTCGAAATTCAAATAAAACCATTGTAAAAATTATTGGTTTCTTAACTGTCTATTCAAATTACTTACTTTTTACTAAATGTCAAAACGGTTAGTACCAATGAAACTTGCATGAAATAAAAAAGTATGACGTCATACGTTTAATTCTACTGACTAGTCATATTAGTTACTTTTTACTAAGCGTCAAAACGGTAAGTTATAAGGTAACTTGTACGAAAAAAGATTTACGGACTTCATAAAATTTAATAGTAGTATTTTCCTATTGTTAAAATAAATGACCTAACCCAGTTTATTTAAATTAAGAATGATTAAAGAGCGGTCTAAATTGCGTCGCTTCTTATTTTACAGTTTTTATTTATTTTTAATTTTCCATCCGACCTATAATAGTAACAGATTTGACTATTAAACTTTATGACGTCACAAAATATTTTTTCATACAAGTTACCTTACAACTTACCGTTTTGACGTTTAGTAATAAGTAACTAATTTGACTAGTCAGTAGAATACCTTCTTTTTTTTTTCGTGCTAAAATCCCCTCGAATACCCCCCCTGCCGGAGCCGGAAGGAGAGGTCATGTCGGACTCGAACCGACTAAAACCGCACGCCGACTGTGGGTCTTGGTGCTAGGCCGGAGGTGAGGTTGTCATCGACATATCCCTCGCACCCCGCCTGACCCAGGGCCATGCCTTACGGTCTGGCCCTCCTCAGGAGGGGGGACAACGGTGTCCCCAAGTAGCCCCCGGAATGGGGAGGCGTACTTCTCAGCACGCCGCCGCCGTGGCCTGCTTCTGCTGGGGTGACAGGCGGCTCCACCAGTCACCCCCAGGCCCGAGTCAGTAGAATACCCAATTGAATTAATTCATCTATCGAATCGTGTGCCTACATAGAAGGCAGTAGCGTTAATATTTCATTATGTGCGTGGAATATTTCATTATGCCGAGCACAATTGCTCATCCATCAATTAGTCAACGGTTAAAATGGTAATCAGTAACAATTATAGACATTACCATTACCATAACTAGTATTTAGTTGTTTTAGCGGCGCTGTTCGATATGAAAATCAATAAAAATAACATGATTTCAAATAATAGTTAGTGAACCAATGCCTCGATAATAAAGATTTTTTATTTATTATTATTGGAAAAAAAACAGCATGTAGCCTGCAGTATGCCAGTCAGCAACGAATGGCAATTTGACAAATTAAAGTTTGCTGTATACTTTAACACCAAATCGTTTCATCCATTAGATAGATTAATTTCTTACTTTAATCACAGAATAAAGAGTAGTACTTTAGCTTTAATAGTTTATATGACTTTTGCATAATAGTTTTTTTTTTCATTTGAACTCTGACTACTGTTTCGGAGTATCTTAGTTACTTTCGTTGTTGATCGTACATTAACTTGTAATTGTTTTATGTTGCTTGTGTACGTGAGTGACGTATCACACGCATTATAGTTGTTACATTGTGTTACATTGCAAATTCAGTTTCGTTTACACATCACGCACACATGTCACACAACAAATTTGTTGCACCGATAAGTAAGTGAGCAAGTCATCACATCACATGTATAAAGTATCGCTATTAACCAGTCGTGATTTCAACTTTGCAGTGACCGGACGAGGGTGGCCAAATTCGAAATTTAAACCAGTGACATTCGAATTTCCCCATCGTAGTGTTGTGCCAGTGTCAATATTATTTTATTTTTCTTTTTGTAGGAAAATGCTGGAAATTAATAATACTAATATAAGTGGTGTACTATCATCGTCCATGAAGTTATTTTGCGAATGATACTTTGTTTTACAAGTGCCGTGTTTTGTGTGGACGCATGCTGTGCGATGCTGTGTTGCGATCGTCAATGGACATTATTGTTACGGCCTACGGTGTACTGGTGAGTTGTTTTTCATTCATTCCGAGCGTTTCAATAGAGCCTAAAGTGATTCTTATTCCTTTGAAGTGGCTATTGAATCGTTCCTTTATTTTATAAGAATGCCTTTTACTATCTAACTCGTTAGTTTGAAGTTTATATTTCGTGTTTGAAGTTTATAACGAGTTGAAAGTATTTTGCAATTTGGACATGTTGATTGGTTTAATTCACGTGAATAACATAACATATCCAGGTTGAAACACACTGTTCTCATATGGTAAGTTGCATTTTATGTTACTACATAAAATGAAATGCTACTTATAAAATAAGACAATTTGCTTTGCGATGGTACTTTTTATTACTTTAGCAGGAGTGATGAATGCAATCCGTCTCGACTTTATTACGATATTTTTATAATCGTTGCAAGTTGTGAGTTTAAATTGTAACATCGAAGTTTTACTACCACACTGTAAAATTAACGTCAGGTATCTAGTTTTACTTTTGAATTATTCCCAACAGTTGGTTGGTTATTATTTCAACTGTTGGTCATTTGTAAAATTGTGTGTGCGGAAGAATATTTTATAGGAATTTTTACTAACCTAATTTCAGGTTCTACAATTGACTATATTACCTACAACGATAGATAACTATTTTATTCAATTATTCTTATTATTACATTAAACTTGAACGTTACCGTAAATATTCTACGTATTTCCAGGGTTTTCTTTACTGAATTTTTCTCTAATTTATCGATATAACTATCGACATGTCACTTGATATGATAGTATTGAACATCACTAATCCAATAAGTTATCAACTATTACTTAAGTGAGATAGGCAGATTACCGGGCTTTTGGTCTTGTTTTTTTTCTCGTGCGGAAATCCCCTCGGGTACCTCCCCCGCCGGAGCCGGAAGGGGAGGTTATGTTGGACTCGAACTGGCTAAAACTGCACGCCGACTGTGGGTCGTGGTGATAGGCCAGAGGTGAGGTTGTCATCGACATATCCCTCGCACCCCGGCTGAGCTTTGGGTCTTGTTAGTTTGCTAGACCAACTAGATCAAAAGTCGAAAGAATAGCGGGTCTTCGGCAAAATCGGTTTGCTTTCATTTTGTAGAGCAATCTCTCTATTATACCTGTGACTGATAGATTTATATCTTTATAGAGTAGTTAAAACCCTAAAAATATATCATGCTGAAGAAATGCGCTGTGTGATAGAGAATGCTTTGATAACTAAACAAACCTATGATGTTAGAATGATATGGTCATTTACATTAGTAGTATAAAATTAAAAATTTAAAAAACCCCCGACATTACCCGTCCCGACTTTAATCCCCATAACTTCTAAACGGCTCAACCGATTTTTATCAAACATGTCTAAGAACACTCGCACATAAATCACCTTTATACAAAAACTAAATTGAAATCGCTTCATTCGTTTGGGAGCTATGAGGCCACAGACAGACATGTCAAACTTATAACACCCCTCTCTTTGCGTCGGGGGTTAAAAACAATCGCCGGGATATTTACCGTAAACCTAAAAAGCATGGCAAATATCCCCGTGACTATACAATCAGCGTCATAAATATCTTGACGAAGAAGTCTCAAAATGATTTTAAAACTCTCGTATTAAGAGCAAATCAAACTGTTTTATTGATTTAAATAGTATAATTGTCCAAACTGAAGGTGTGTACCAAATATCACAACGATCGGAATAAAGGTGGTAAATTAAGTTCATTTTTAGTACTTTGTACGTCAACATTTTTCTGATGCTGACTGTACCTACTCTACGTAAGTCACAGCTTAAGTATGATAATATCTAATTCCACTGACGAATTTAATTTATCTTACTACATGCACAGCTACGTCATACTTATTCAGCCATTCTCAATGGGGTAGGTAGAGATAACATATTTCCACTTGCTACGGTCGATGACGTCATATCTCCTTTGCTTCATATTTTTGGCCCGACTACCGAAGGAAGGAGGGTACTGTTTTTTGAGGCTATGTATGTATGTCCATTTCTATGGCATTTTATTTGTTTTTCAGTTGTATTTTGACTTTGCAGTCGGGTTTTTGTTTTCTTAATTACTTACATATTTTATATATGAATCTAAAAAAATAAAAATAAAACACACTGGACCTACGTTTTTCTCTCAAATAAAGTCTTACAAATTAAAAGACAGTAGTCCGTCTATAAACAATTCACACTAGTCCGCAGAACCGAAGTCTGCGGCCAGCCTAACGTTTACAGCTTTATAATCTACAATTAGGGACTGTAAAAACGTTAAATGGAAATCTTTAATAGCCGCGTTGTAAAGGGGCCAGCAGTAATGAGTGGTGTGGTGTGTAGGCAAATTTTGTATTTATGTCCGTATACTGAGAAAGGACAATAAAAAATTTGCAATTATGTTATAGATGGCGGGCTTGAGGGCACTGTTAACGTTTGTTGATGTCTATAAAATGCTGCCCATTCCGAGTTTTAATTGTTTTATTAACCGCCGTTCCCAATAACATACTTACAGTTAAAGATAGATCGCATCTACGGATAAAGTGCTCGGCTGTTTAAATTCAAAACATAGTAAGTAACTCCTATTTCACACCAATTTCGGAAAATAAAATTATACCGCGATGCGCTTTGCCGCAAAAAAATCAGTTAGGTACCATGTTTTGAATTTAAACAGCCGATACGTCAAATTTGACTGTTGCGATCTATCTTTAACTGTAAGTATTTTATTGGGAACGGCCGTTAGAGTTGGTATGCTATGAAAGAGTTGTTTCTGAGCTTCAATGAGAAATTTAGTCGCGTTTGGTCCAATACGCGTTTGGGCAAATTGTCAAAAAACGACTTGGATAGGTTTGGTTAGAAGGCATTACGCCTTCGTGGTTATTTTTTATATAACCACCCAGAAACAGGATAGAAAGTCCGCCATTTTTTCCGGTTTTTGACACGCGTATTGGACAAACCCGGCTAAGCGATACTTAGGTATAGTCAGCGTCACAAATATCTTGAAGACGAAGTCTCAAAATTACCTTAAAACTCTCGCTCGAAACTCAAATCGCATTATTGATATATGGTATCATTGTCTGAAATAAAGGTGTGTACCAAATATCAGAACAATCAGACAGCCTCTGTGCCGTGGCGGTAGTGCACGCCACTGCCACGCAGGAGGCGCAGGTTCGATCACCGCTCAATGCAAATATTTGTATGCATGAATATGGCTATTTGCATTAGTCCAGGGGGCCTACCACAACCGTTTACAAAACAGTCTTATTGCAGGAGAGTTTTGTGTCAAGCTTAAAGTAATCTTGCTTATATTCGTACCACAACCGTACATTGTGCATGTCATGTATTCCTGCTTAGTGCTTTTGTGACGTCAAATTAATTTTAGTTCATTCAATTCGTACCATGACGAGATTTTAGAGCAGTATTGTATTTAACATTATTGTTTTTATGTCAAATTTAGCCGTTTTAAAAAAGTTGCTAGGTAGCAACTTTTTTATTATTGTTTTGCAAAATACTGCTCAAAAAATCATTTTCGTAACCCAAAAAGCAAGTAAACCGTATTTATATACATTAACTTAAACAAGAAATGGTCAAGCTGACTATTATAACGGTTTAAAAGTACTTTTTATTGTGTTCCACGGATACCTCCCTGTTTGGCCAACACGGCCATTATATCTAACTCAAACCGACTAAAACCGCACGCAGTTTCAATTAGGTGGATCAATAAGGCATTTTCGTCACCCACGCTCAGTCTTCTCCGGTTTTTAGCTAGCATGGTGCCCAGTGAGAAGACTCGCATCCCGGGAAACGCCTATAATTACAAGTATAAATTGTATAGAAGAATGCATAGAAATTGCTTAGATATTAAGCAAACAAATACAATTCTAAAAATTACAAGTATTTTACTTCAAAGTAAAAACTTCTTTTTAAAAATCCTTTTTGAATAAAAAAACTCTATGGTCTTCTAAAAAAGAAATCACTGACATTAGGCGTAGGGCTTGACTCCAGGGAAGATTTGAGTATCCGGTGATTTTTATCTAGGTTTAATATCTTCGAAAAGCCTCCGGACATTCTTCGATTACGCGGAAGTATATTTAGTCAGTTTCGTAATTTTTTTAAGTACCTACCCATTTGAGACATTGTATTACTATTATTATCATAATCCTCTTATTAAAACATTATGAAAACGTCCAATTTGTACACTAATGAAATCAACTTATTACCGAATTTGTGCCCGGAATACGGCAATAGGTGGACCGACCGAATGCAATGATTGATGAAATGTGGGTGTTGATAAAACACTCCGGGGATATAGGCGTGATTATATGTATATATTACCTACTTTTTAATAAATGCACGAACATCTATACATCATATACTTCTATAAAATCGTATCGCTATGGAATCGAATCATATAATCAAAAATATATAGTAAAATAGTGTTCATGAAAAAAGGCGAATATTTAACTCTATATAAAATTTCCGGAGTTTTTGAGAAAGATAACCGGTTGTTCGCAAAAATGTCCAGAGGTGCTCCGGTCTTTTTGTCTCCGGAGTACAGCCCTAATGCGAATGAATTATTGTAAGGAATACATAACTCTTTCTAAATAGTTCATTCATTTCCGTCAATAAGCAGGAATAAAAGAAAACAGTATTGTACGCTCATGGTACGAATTTGAGTAAGGTTATTTTTGTGCCTGCAACAAGCCTGCAAACAAGGAAAAGAGAGATCGCTGTACGTTCTGTCATACTGTGTAGCGCCATCTCTTTCTCACACAAAACGGAGCAACATTCACGTAATTTGTAAAACGTTTTTGATATAAATACTCTTTAAAGAAAACTATCTGTCATCTGACATTAAAATAATTTTATTATGACATTTTATTTTACACCTACACTGCAAATAATATGTAAAGCCTTGTAAAGCCATTAATAATTTTATAGTTTAAATTGCCTGGGCATTTTGATCAAATCATGCAAATATTATCTATTTATATTTTATATGTACTATTTAAAGTGGTAGCAGAGCGGGGTTGTAACTTGTAAGCTGGGAGTCCGAAGCAACGAGCATCTACTATGTCAACTGCTTATGCTGAATGAATCCGAAGCTGTGAAAGAGCTCTCCATCTAAGGCTACTGCTGAAAGACATGACAGCAGTGTTTAATGAATGTGAATGATTTTCAGTGATAACCAAGTGGCATTGAAGCTATGTGAAAATGCTCTATCCTAAGAAGCAAATTAAAACACATCGACCTAAGAAAGCACTTCTTTGTTATACAACGTGGAATAATTAGTGTGCGATACAAAGAATCTTCAAATGCCTCAACATCTAAACCTAAGTAAACGCAGGAGGAGTGTTGTTTTGAACCCTCTTTGTGACAAGCATGCAAACTTAAGAACAAAATACAATTCATTCATATTCAATGTCTTCATAACAATCGTGAATTTTGTATTGTAGGAACCTACTTATGTAAAAAATTATTTTCTACCGCAAATATAAAGCCGTAATAATTTTATATGTTTTTAATTGTCTGGGCATTCATGATTACATCATACAATTATAAACAGGTGCAAGGGGTGCGAGGCAACGGGTCCTAGGGGCAAGTTTTATTTCAGCACATCGATAGCACCGTTTCGAGTGCGATACGTATGACGGAGTGGCACCCGAATTAAGAATACTGCTTTTGAACTTGACGACATTCAAGGCTCTCGAGTCCCACGGTTAGATAGAGCTTTTTAGTGCATTCCACAATGGGACAGATTTTCATTACCTACCCATTTATTTTGGTAATACCTATTCAGTAGGTAGGTATTCTTAGGACAAGGTTTGTGTGAAAGATTTGTATCTAAAAGTATATAGGTAATTCATAGCACCGGGGCGAAGCCAAGGCGTGCAGCTATGTTGTTATTATAATAAGATCGTTGCTATGAGAACCTAACCGATGTCACTTGATGACATTAAAATGGACATGCACATTGATGCTCTGTCACAACAAAGTGCCCAAAGGCGCAAAGTGCCCTCCCCGTATCCGGGGCTAGATGGGGACACTAGGGTCCCCACAACTCGAAGGGGGCCATCTCGAAAGAAATAGTCTGCCGGGGTGCGAGAGATATGCTTTTGGCAATCTCACCTCCGGCAACCAAGGACCCAAGACGGCATGCGTTTTGGTCGGTTCGAGTCCGACATAACCGCCTCCACCGGCTCCGTGGGAATGGAATCCGTGGGGATTTTCCACACTATAAAAAAGGCTTTGTCACAACAAAGAGTACATTTTTGTAAAATGCACAATGCACATCCTTTTGTCTTTTAGTTGGCTTCTATTATCTAGATCTCCGCGCCACCCGCTCTAATAGCTCAAATTCTAATTAAATAATGCTTGATACTCGCAGCTTGATAGATATTTACACTTAGCGGTCATCACCTCATCGACATCATTACAATCGACTCTCGCTCCGGATCGTTCTTGGTGCTGAGGCTGGCCATCGCAATCCAGCTTCGAAACGCGGCAAGTGTGATGGTGGAAGCAAGCGTACAAAGATGGTTATTCGATTAATATAGACACCATATTATTTATTTAGTAGATATTACATGGAATAATTTATAAAAGCAATTATATTTGTAAAATAGTTATTATTATAACTGGATCTTAATGCGGCCTTTCGAGCAACCGTTGAACTCTTGAAATAGCCATCATGCATGTTATTATTTGTGCGTGGTTGTTCACTCAGCTTATCCTATGGCTCTCGCTACAGTTGCCTATAAAATTTTAATGCAATGAACACCTAGAAAAAAACAACTATGTTAAGAACATGATATATTATATTTACGAAACTAATAGTGGTCAATCACACATTACAATACATTAGCGTGTACTTAATTCAATATAAATATGGGCTTACCTTAGTCATTACAGAGAACTCTGTAGATAGGGATTTTCAACAGTATGGACTCTATTCATCACTTTGTGGGAGTCTCTTTCGCTTATTGAACCAATTTCATATTGGTAATGGAAAGGGTCTCATTTTTATCGCGACTGCATTCTATGACGATTTCGTGAATAAGCAATATTAGCATAGCTTTTAGAAGCTGATAAACTCCTCGAATATTGTTTTTTCAATCGTTGTTTGTAACTATTGACTTTATAAAGAATGTCATATTTGACGCTGAACGAACAAAAAGAACGAAAACTATGGGTGACGTCCCAAAACTGCTAATTTAAACAACATTATTGTAATATTGCTTTAAGAGGTCATGGTACCAAGACACGAAGTAAGATTGAAATAATACTGCTTTAAGAGGTTGTGGTTGGCCCCCAGATGTTTTTATGTGTAATGTGTACGTATTTACAAAAAAAAGTATCTAAGTATATTTATCCGCATTCTAGATTCCATAACACAAGCTAATTAAGCTCACCATGGGTCTAGATAGCGTCTTGTGGAATGTAGCGGAATATTTAAAAAAAACTGTTATCTGGAAGGGAGTAAAATAACTAAATTAAGATCGTTTTGAGTACTTTGTACGTCAACATCTTTCTTAATGCTAACTGTACTTTGAATTCTTTGACTTCTGTTTGATTGCAACCCAGTTGGTAGAAGTTTACGCGAATCATTTAAAAGTAGTTTCATTTTCATTTTGAGGTATTATTCTAAGCTCAAGACCACCTCACCTCCGACATTTATGTTATCAGTTTGCCCTATGTTTTCCTGAAATCATGGGTCCGGCCGTTATGCTCCCATTCCGGGTTGCACCCGGCCGGTATGCCACCACATTGAAAAATTTGTTATTCCGTTTTGCCCCCGGCCGCGTTGCCCCATTAGACTCATGAACCGCTGCCTATCAACCTCTGTTTTTCCCAAAACATGGAAACATGCGATAATCAAAATAATTCCGAAACTATTCTATTCTACTCCAGCCTCTTACCGTCCAATAGGAATTTCACCTATACTGGGTAAAACTCTGGAAAAATTAATTATTCAACGCCTTGACATCACCTACACACCACACACTCCCATAACACAAAACAATACGGATTATTCTAAGCTAGATCGAGTTTCAAAGGCAGTGGTAACGTGAGAAGACGGCGGATCGGAACCACTGATCTAAGAACGCTTGACATTTTACATACCAACATCTAGCTAAACTCCAATTTGGTATCATCCTATAGTTAAAATAAATTATCTAACCGAGCTTATTAAATTAAGAATCGTAAAAGAGCGGTAAAAAGTCAGTTCTTATTTTATAGCTTTTATTTATTTTTAATCATCCACCCAACCTATAATAGTAACTGATTTGACTATTAAATTTTATGACGTCACTAAAGCTTTTTTCGTACAAGTTACCTTATAGCTTACCGTTTAGACGTTTAGTAAAAAGTAACTAATTTGACTAGTCAGTAGAATACCCAATTCAGACGGTAGTCGGCTCCTGTATGGGCCAAGATAATACACTATTTATAACTCAAGAATGGCTGTACCGATTTGGCTGAAAATGGGTGTGGATGTAGCTCAGAACCAGAAGACGCACATAGACTTTTCATCCCGTTCGACCTTTACTTTATGCCGGGTATAGGTTCCTGTTGGTCGCGGTCACAGGATCAATATTTCTTTGACCTTAGTACATTTACATGAAGTACCAGACTCACAGAAACTTTATCTGGGTCGCGGGAACAGGAGCAGTGTATCCTATACTTTTCTATTCCGAACCTAACGCGGACGAAGTCGCGGGTAAAAGCTAGTTTAACATGAAAAAAGAAACTAAAACTACATTGTACATTTAAGCGTTCACCCACCACTTTTAAGGTAAACACACAATAGACCGAATCGCAAACATACGCACTAAACCCATTCAAGCCATTTCAATTACGCTAGGTGTCGTAAACCGAAGTATAATGGCACATCTCCCAATAGAATGCCTCGAAGCAACATTGAAGCATATTATAATTCCAGTTCGCTGTTTTTTTTAACCGCAGAACAGATTGCCCGTATCCCCTATGTTAGGTGTTGCTAATGTAGAAATAGAATATTGTTCGTATCGCGTTCCTTCCGGACTGCGGTAGGCCGCTTACAAAATTGCACTATCAGTGAAAACGTGCCTTTGTTTTTATTTAGGTTGAATGTTACCGTAGTAAAATGACACTTAAGTATTTTATTTGTGATATTGGTACGATTTTCTTTCACGATACGAAAATGAAAAAGTAAACGGCGTACTTTTGTGTTAAATCTACTATTACTATTATACTATTCTACAGAGTTTAGTTTTGTTTTTTTCTCTCTCTCTCTTTCTCGTTTTTTGCCGTCTAGCGCCCTTTCTGTTGGGTTGTATGTTTTCTGTCGGATGGAGAAAAGCCCTATCCCTTAGTCCTATTCTAGCCCACCGGGAACCAATTACAAATTGGATGAGCAGTTGCTAGCTGATCCGTTCTTATTTCATAATCTTGCAATCGAAAAATTTAGGAAAATCGATTCCCTAAGAATATATTGATGTTGTAGCGCCAACCGCCAGCTATTGGACCTGGTAGTTCCAATTAATGTATCTACTCACTATGCTAATAACCTTCCCCATATTATCTATTCTGTGGCTCGCTCAAGTTCAAGTGGGCAAGGTCGATAAAGATTTATCGCAATCGGATGAACGGTACTGCACGGCAGCCCATAAAATACGAACAAAAATTGTCTTTTACAATCTTACATATTAATTTTACAATAATTTATTTATTTATTTGTAAATATGGCACCTCTTTTTTTTTCCGTGCGGAAATCCCCTCGGATACCTCCCTGCCGGATGGCACCTACACATATTAAACACTTGTACTTTTCCACAGATTTTAATTTTATTTCTGAACCTGACCGGTTTCGCCTTACGGCATTCTCAAAGGTTTACATTTGTAGTCAACTAGCTTTTGCCCGCGGCTCCACCCGCGTGGATGTCGGTTATCGCGACCAAACATAGCCTATGTCCTTTCTCAAGGTCTAATCTACCCCTGTAACAAATTTCATCAAAATCGGTTCAGTGGTTTAAGCGTAAAAGCATAACATACAGACAGACAGACAGACAGACGGACAGAGTTACTTTCACATTTATAATATTACTAGCTTTTACCCGCGGCTCCGCCCGCGTGGATGTCGGTTATCGCGACCAAACATAGCCTATGTCCTTTCTCATGGTCCAATTTACCTCTATACCAAATTTCATGAAAATCGGTTGAGTGGTGTAGGCGTGAAAGCGTAACATACAGACAGACAGACAGACAGACAGACAGATAGACAGAGTTACTTTAGCATTTATAATATTAGTATGGATTAGTATGGAAGCAAACTATCAATGTAAACCTTTAGGAATGCCGTAAGGCGATACCGGGCAGGTTAAGAAATAAAATTAAACTCGGTAGAAAAGTACAAGTGTATTATTCAATACTAGCTTTTGCCCGCGGATCCGCCCGCGTGGATGTCGGTTATCGCGACCAAACATAGCCTATGTCCTTTCTCCAGGTCTAATCTACCCTCATACCAAATTTCATCAAAATCGGTTCAGTGTTTTAGGCGTGAAAGCGTAACATACAGACAAACAGACAGAGTTACTTTCGCTTTTATAATATTAGTATTACGTAGTAGTTTCTACCAAGTGTCATCAATCTCCAGTATAATCAATCTGTAAATATACGTATTAATTGTTAATTTTTGTCACAAGAAAAACTCAATTTGTAAAAATAAACCAAATCAATCAATCAACCAGCCTATAACAGTCCACTGCCAGACATAGGCTTCTTCGAGTGTGATCCTCCAACCGCATCCAGTCTATCCCACACTACCCCAGGCACATTTTTCAGATTGTCAGTCATCTGGCTGTGAGCGTTCCTTCCTCTGTTAGCCTTTTCACTCTAAGATACCCGAAAAACGAAACTGTAATTTTAATATTATACAAACAGATACGATACAATTTCATTCATTTGTATAAATACAGATTGTAGGTTAAGGTGGACCCGGAGGTCCATTATAATAACGCATTCAGGAGGTTGATGGGACTGCCCTGGCGTTGCAGCGCGTCAGGCATGTTCGCGCAGGCGCGAGTTGATTGTTTCTATGCGTAAGCGCGCTGCCTCATTCGTGCGCAGGGTCAGGGCGAGTTCCAACTCCCTCCTGAAGGTGATTGCTGACCGAGTTGACTGCTGCTATGTCAACCATTGCGGTAACCTTCATGTACTAACTAACACTAAGATTTAACTGTTCTAATGTTCATACTAACAAAATATGAGTATGTTATGTGCTTACTTGAAATAAATGAATAGGTAATAATAATAATTATAGAACTTTCTGCAATAAATTTAAAAGTATCTCTCTGTTTGTAATATTGAAAATCTTACAATCCCGGGTCCTTTAAACCGGGAGCGAAAAGGCATCTGATGAGGCCGTCAAGCTGTTTGCCACCATTGTTAACATGGTACATGTTTACGATGGAGACCCTCTTTCCGAGACTTTGCCTTTAGCTTAACATCAGGCCAGATGAAGTCAAATTGACGTGTCCTTTTATAAAAAAATAGTTTAATTCATCAAATACTTAATTACATAACATGAGACGCAACTCAAAACAGCCAAAGTAATAATCAGTGCACTTATTATATAAGTGATATTATTTCCTGCACATACACAGTAACTGCAAGTTGACTCGCTTATCTCAGGTCGTCAATGAGAGGTCGGCCAATTAAGTCGCAGTTTGTTATTAATTTGTTATAAACTCTAGATAAGCGGAGATACAGACAGACATGCACGTGTTTCTACGTCATATCGAATGTACATCAAGTGTTGCAAATAAATGGGTTGTATTTATTGAAAGTAGGGGTTTAGTAGTGAAATAAAACTACTATTTAACGGGTTCTATAATAGCGATTTACTTGGATGCCTGAAAAGTAGGCGAAAGGTCAGACTAATTGTAAAATTTATAAAAACTAGCTTTTGCCCGCGGCTCCGCCCGCGTGGATGTCGGTTATCGCAACCAAACAAAGCCAACATGTCCTTTCTCAAGGTCTAAACTACCCCTATACCAAATTTCATCTAAATCGGATCGGTGGTGTATGTGTGAAAGCGTAAAATACAGACTAGACAGAGTTACTTTCGCATTTATAATATTAGTATGGATACCAAATAAATCGGGATAAAATATGTTCAAAGGTGGTTTCATTTCAATGAATGAAATTCGCGTAAACTTCCGACAGAATAATATAGGATTTTATAGTTACTTTAATCTTGTTTTTTTAATAATCAGTTCGTCTATTGACTGCACCCAGCTTCTTGATGGTAAGAAGCTAGAGTGGAGTCAAGAAGAATCATCTTCTCTGAAGTCAGATGCTATCTATCATAATATGGTAGAGATAATCATCACGTCCTCGATAGATACTTCTTCACGCCTGCTGAATGTGCTTTTTAAATAACCAAAATTGCATACTCATATGTATTGTGAATACATATGAGTATGCATATGAGTATACGCGTACCTATAGGAGAATTTCTTAATATCCAGGGTGTGTCTAGGTGATGTAGATAGTCAGAGTATTCTTCATTGAAAGGTACTGATCGTGGTTTAATACGACAAAAAATAAACCCGAGCTATACTTGGAATTCATTAAAGGGCAAAAATTCTTAATGTAGTTATCAGACGATTATCGAATCTAAAGTAGCAGTGGGTGGGCCGCCACATCTGCCAAAAAAAACCGGGGACTTTGTAGTGAACGAGTCCTTGAGTGGACATTTCGAATCGTCAATCTGAAGGTGCATAGCTTAAATGAACTTGGGTTCTGAACCTAGGATAGACTAAATGCAATAGGCGAAGGATCAGTTGTTATGACACATATTAGACATAAGTCAATTAATTCATTGTGAATAAAGCCACACTTATCTCTAGACAAATAGGCCAGCTATAGGACGGGTTAGGCGACAAGTCGCCCTCTTGATATCTTGCCTGCAGGCCAGTTGTACCCTCTTGCAAGTTATGGTTGCAATTCCTAAACAATTACTGAAAACTATTTAATGGCTGATAAAAATGTTTGGTCCAATCCACACCAAAAACAATGCCTAATTATGCTAGTACTATTATTTATTCTGTGGCCTAATTAAAAGAATTTGGTTGGTAACAAAGTTTCACCATTCCATTCTCGACATCGATATCTCGCTTGTCGTCACAATCATTGTAGCCATCATTGTAATTTTTAATTGCGAGAGTCACCTTGACGTTTTATTGCGAGATTTTTTTGTCATCTCTAATTGCCTTACAGATCTGTCTCTCATTGATCTTACCGTTAATTCGAAATACATCGGGAAAAAGAAGCGCTCAAGTGGGACTTGAACCCACGACCTTTCTCTTACAGGGGGAATTGTTGGTATCTTCTCTTCTTTACTGAGTTTCTTGCTGTTATCTTCTCAGTAGAACCAACCTACCGAACCAGCGAAAGAATCATTTTCCAATGATTTATTTTTACTGTGATTGACATTGTAAAATTTTTACGTTCATATGTGCTCTTTATGTGCCTAAACTGAATAAATGAAATTGATTCTTTGATTGAATGCTCTTCCAACTGAGCTAGTGAGCCACACCTGAATCACTTCAAATTTCCTTCCTTTTTCTTTATATACCTACGTCTTTAAGGGCGACGGTGGATTTTACCTTACCGTTAATGTGCCGCACGTGCGATCGTGATGCACTCGTGAATACACTGGTAAACGATAATGTTGCCACTACCTGCAATAAATAACGATAGAAATCTCTTGCCTGAAAAATCCACTGCTGGTGACCACATAGCCTATTGACAAGATTATCACGAGAAGTCGTGGGTAGTGGCACAAGACTATTTTTATGTTAGTTTAGCTCGTTTTTAGGGTACGGTACTTCAAGAGGAAAAAATGGACCCATTATAGCATAAATTCGTTGTCTGTCTGGCTGTCTATCTGCCTGTCTGTCTGTCCGCCTGTCTTTCAAGACTAGAAATAGGTGGGAGGTATCAATTTTAATTTCATAGCTCATACATTTAGATAACGTAAGATACATTTACCAATGCCTTTTCGATGCTTTTCGAAGTTATGTGTGTATTTATCGCAGGTTTATAAGTGTCCGGTGAATGGCAATAGGCTCGCCGCCTATTACATTGGGACCTAAACATAAACTGGCGAAATGTGGGTGCTAGCACCTCTGCCTACCCCTTCGGGGAATACAGGCGTGAGTTTATATATGTATGTTTATATGTTTAGATAACGTATTGAAGCTGTGCAAATTTCAAACTTCTAAGTCAACACAATCAATATATATTACGGTTTATGTAGCTTATGTTATGGAACTCACGGTGCGCGAGTCTGACTCGCACTTGGCCGACTTTTTTACTGTATTGTAGACTTTATTGAGTCTAGGTAGCGTTCTTCATGGCTGCATCTACCTAAAGCTTTCATTTGGGAGCCTGGTACTCGTTTACTTCTCCCGTTTTCGTGTGGTTTATACTAAACTAACTCTTAAACTCTCGCGTTCCATGATATACATTAAGTTCCATGATATGTAGCTTAAGTTACGGAACTCACGGTGCGCGAGTCTGACTCGCACTTGGCCGACTTTTTTACTGTATTGTAGACTTTATTGAGTCTAGGTAGCGTTCTTCATGGCTGCATCTACCTAAAGCTTTCATTTGGGAGCCTGGTACTCGTTTACTTCTCCCGTTTTCGTGTGGTTTATACTAAACTAACTCTTAAACTCTCGCGTTCCATGATATACATTAAGTTCCATGATATGTAGCTTAAGTTACGGAACTCACGGTGCGCGAGTCTGACTCGCACTTGGCCGACTTTTTTACTGTATTGTAGACTTTATTGAGTCTAGGTAGCGTTCTTCATGGCTGCATCTACCTAAAGCTTTCATTTGGGAGCCTGGTACTCGTTTACTTCTCCCGTTTTCGTGTGGTTTATACTAAACTAACTCTTAAACTCTCGCGTTCCATGATATACATTAAGTTCCATGATATGTAGCTTAAGTTACGGAACTCACGGTGCGAGAGTCCGACTCGCACTTGGCCGACTATTTTACTGTATTGTAGACTTTATTGAGTCTAGGTAGCGTTCTTCATGGCTGCATCTACCTAAAGCTTTCATTTGGGAGCCTGGTACTCGTTTACTTCTCCCGTTTTCGTGTGGTTTATACTAAACTAACTCTTAAACTCTCGCGTTCCATGATATACACTAATTATAACGCGATCATGGTATATAGACCTTTGATTTGCCTAACGTTTCGACCAGGTTACACCGGCCGTGGTCACAGGCGATGATCGCGTTAGTTCCCGTTATTATTAGTGTGGTTTATATTATTTTAATAGAAGCAACTGCCAGAGGATTAGTCATAATCAGTAGAAAATGTTAACAGGAATACACCCATTATTTTTAAAGACGGCTTCCCAATTTGCTCCATTAATGAATACGGTCGTCGTTGATCTGTGTTCGTCCAGAGAATCGCGCACTGTGGAAAGTTGCCTTAACACTGAACTGATCACAATTAACCCATCAAAGTGATTACGATAATTAAGTTAATGTGGCGTAGTATTATAACTATTACATGCCACTATTATCTATCAGGAACATATCTACTATCAGAGTGCAGGAATTATATGGTAATATTGCAATTGCATCTATTGCCATTGTTGTAACCATAATTAATATTGAATTTGTTGCGCATTCAATTTTTTGTGTTAAGTTATTCATCACGATATTTACCACGACGCACAGTGGTTCGATTGTCGTGGTTTTAATCCGACAGCGAGTTTGTATTGGAGTTCCATTTCTGCGTTATAATTATCATAAAAATGCTCGTAAATGGAGTAATCATGCACATTGTGGGCAAAAACTCCTTAAACTTTTGGACATAAAATGCACATAGCGCTCACGTATCTAATTGTCGCCATTGAAGTCTATCTTTGAATTTTGAAGTCTTGAAGTGAAATATTAGTTATTGTGTTTCTATAGAAACAAGAAATAAATAATGAGGAACAAATTCGATATAAAAACCTCCGTGAAGAATCAAAGAATCAATTTCATTTATTGAGTTTAAGCTCTTAGAGAGCACAATGAACGTCAAAATTGTACATACAATTAGTGTCAAGAGTAATTAAAATAAATCATTTGTAAATGATTGTTTCGCTAGTTCGGTAAAAATATCATATAAATAGGTAAACTTAGGAGATTCCAAAATAACAAAAATTTATTTCACAAACCTCAAAAAACACGTATTACCAAAAAACCTACTTTATGAAATTTTTGTTTACGATAGACTGACGGAAAGGGCCCTCTTAAGAAGTAAAACTATTTTTTTAGTAAGTACATTGACTTACTAGGAAAGTGAAACTGTGAACTTCTCACTTTCATATTTCAATCATTTTCCACTATAAAACTTCATTAAGTCATAATAATCTTTTGAAGAATGCTGCCAGCCATAAACGCCGGCCGTTTCGCTGCTCATATGAGAATTTTAATGAATGAATTATGTGCAGCGCTGAATGTTCCAGGGTTATTAAAAAAAATTAGTGCTTCCACAGTGTTCATTACAAGACTTACAGCTGAACCTTGACTTAGAAGACTTCTATGTAATTAGCAGCTATGACATTATACCCACTTTGACCGTAATTAAATTCTGCATTTTTAAGGTTCTGTATCAGGGAAAAGAAACCTTTAATATTGTAGCCTTATACACTAGCTGTTGCCCGCGGCTCCGCCTGCGTGGATGTCGGTTATCGCGACCAAACATAGCCTGTCCTTTCTCATGTTCTAATCTACCCCTATACCAAATTTCATCAAAATCGGTTCAGTGGTTTAGGCGTGAAAGCGTAACATACAGACAGACAGACAGACAGAGTTACTTTCGCATTTTATAATATTAGTATGGATTCTACACAACGCTATTTAAACCCAAAGTAAGCATAACGTAACTAGTTGTATTATTGAATCTAGAATGTGGATAAACATACTTTTGTAGATACATATGTCATTTTCCCCAACAAGGTACTTGAATAATTAATGCAAATACGTGCATTCATGTATGCAATACTAGATAATTTTATACACGAAAATTTTTGTAATCATCGGGTCTCCAACCCGGGACCTCCGAAGTAGCAGTCTAACGTTCTACAACATCTGAGGAGTACTATTATCTATTCTGTGACAGAGGTCAATGCCGTAAAAATAGTATCCATAGAAAAATACTTTCTTTTTTTTTAAGAAATCACCTTCTGTCTTTATTAAAAGAAGTCATCATCATCCACAAAGAGACGTTAGTCCTGATTGCATCCGAGGCCACGGTGCCCTCGGAGCTCAGGGTCCGCCTTCCGGCTCTTATCATAATATGATTTGGCTATGTTTTGGCCTTTCCGGGAGCGACTGCCGTCTGACCCCCCAACCCCGAAAGGAAAGCCAGCTCCAGAGCCTCGTCCGTTTTTCAGCAGGTGCACCGGCTTGTAGGTGAGGTTGGCTTGGGTCCCGAAGATCTTGGTGGGACCCCAAAGCACCCCTTTATTAAAATGAAGTACCTATGTCGTATGTAGACAAGGGGAAGATGTATTTTCGCTAAAAAACTATAACGTTATTCTTCAATTTCCACTTAATAACTTAGATATTCACTGTTAGCAGGTGTAAAATTAATTTGCCACATTAAAACGTAATAGTGACATAAATTAGTCCAATACTCACAAAACATGAATGTGTTACATTCAGGGTTGTCATATCAATATTTCTTACACTACTGCCAAAAGGAAGTATATTGTTTTTGAGGTACTCATTTTGTTTTTTTTCGTATATAGTTACATTGATCTGGCATATATGTTTTTAAGATATTAAACTCTCTTATGAACTTTTAAGCCTATAATATTCATTTATTTACTAGCTTTTGCCCGCGGCTCCGCCCGCGTGGATGTCGGTTATCGCGACCAAACATTGCCTATGTCCTTTCTCATGGTCTAATCTACCCCTATACCAAATTTCATGAAAATTGGTACAGTGGTTTAGGCGTGAAAGCTAACATACAGACAGACAGACAGACAGAGTTACTTTCGCATTTATGATATTAGCAATGATTTCCGAAAACATCTAACCTTATAGGTTGTTCCTAATGCGATAGTATTAATACACTACATAAGAATACCCCCTTTACGTACGTTGGGTATATTGCAAGTGACCATAAGTGTCTCACGCACGCACCAGGTAAAAAAGGTCTTAGTAAACCTGTAAAAACATTTTAAAACAAATCTGGTATACATGATTTTGATAATTACTACCAATGCGTGGTAGACCAGAACAGAGCTGTAAAGGATCTCTGACTATCATTAGCGTAGGTTTTAGGGCGAAGGGTAGGGCTGTCCATCACTCTAGGAGACAAAGGCTCTAGTCCACGACAGTCCGAGACAGCAGGTAAACTGCCGGCTTTCGATTGGTGGTTGAAGACTTCCTTCGTAGGGTATACTTCTGACTTAAAATGAAACAGAACTAGTCTAAGAACAATAATGAGGACAATAACGGGCATTTATGTACCATCGGTGCCACGGACAGACCCGAGGTGCGAGGAATATGTCAATGACAACCCCACCTTCGGCCTAGCACTGGGACCCAGCGATGGAGTACGGGGATTGCCGCACTAAAAAAAAGATAAAGGAAACGGCCGTTGTACTGGCAAGGCAGTTTCCTCCAAACTATCCCAAAACCTCGGCACAGTGATGTCGCTTCGCGAAGCCTGTAAAGTCCGCAGTAAGCTTCTGCGTTTCTGGGCGGAGCTAGGCTGGCTACTCTTACCAGCACTCTTTCATGTATAATGGCCCAAAAAGAGGCTAAGTGCGGACGAAAGAGTCCTCTATCCAATCCATACTTCGTAGGGAAGAAATTTTTATGAAGAAAAAGATACAGCAGAAAAATCACAAAGCAAACTTTTTTTCATAAGGAGTCTGATTTAAAAATGCCCATATGGTTTTAACTCTGATACGTGACAAGTCCCGCAATGCGAGCAATTACAAGCAATAGTTAATTATACTAAAATAAATTGCTGTGTGTACTGAAAATTATTGCAAACCCTGCTATATCACATTAAATAATAAAATTGCCTAGTCTGATTACAACAGACTAATGGTTTACACTACTGTAGAAATTAATTATTTTTACCGTGACAACCCTAGTACAATGAAATTCGTATTAAAGTGCACATTGCCGTCTCTTATTCCGGTATCGACAGTTTCTTACAATGTTGCATGTATCTGCATCTCTGTCACACACACTAATTGTACTAACAGAGCGAAAGTGATATTAAAGTTTACGACTAGATCGTGTATTGCTTCAAGGGCTTAAACAATTTTCATTGCTTATTTTGTTGTGTGACTAATTTTATTCCAACAGCCGGCCGCATAGGTATTCATTCAGAGAAATTCTAGTTTTAATGTTTACCACATCTGTTCCTGTTTTAAAATGCTAATAAGTTCGTCAAAAATGAAGGAATAATTTACCTTCCTTATTTGTACATTACCGTGATATGAAAAAAAATGTTGCTCTAATTTCAACAACGTCTAGGTGTAACAACGATTTGTGGCCATAATATTGTACAATGCCAATCAATATGACAATTGATGGTAGATACCGCCTAATTTATTGACATATTGATTGATATGACAATGCCATACTTAATTATTGCAGTAACAGCCCGGTAGACGGTACGGTAATGTAGCCGCAGCATAGCGGGCCTTGGGGTGACGGGTGGAGCCGCCTGTCACCCCAGCAGAATCAGGCCACGGCGGCAGCACCTCCCCATTCCGGGGGCGAGTCGGGGACACCGTTGTCCTCCCTCCCGAAGAGGGCCAGACCGTAAGGGATGGCCCTGGGTCAGCCGGGGTGCGAGGGATATATCGAAGACAACCTCACCTCCGGCCGAGCACCACAACCCACAGTCGGCGTGCGGTTTTAGTCGGTCCCTTCCGACTCCGGCAGGGGAGGCGTCCGAGGAGATTTCCGCATGAAAAAAAAACAGCATAAGGTAGTGTGGCCCTAGCATTGCGTGTTATAATCCAGTTTTATTATTTCTTACAATCGTATTATTACTGTTTTACGAGCAATTATTGTTTTGTCTTATCATAATAGTATTTTGGAAGATTTTACTAAATGCTAGGTAGAAGAAAGTACGTATAGCTTCACTAGCTTGGAATATATGTTGTAATATGCGGATAAACATATGGGATATCAAGATTATAACTAACCACTAAGAGAGGCCTTGCAATCACCCCGTAAAAGTTAATCAAGGGCAAGAGCCGAAAAGGGTTCCCCAGACTTCTAGTGCAATCTTTGGATGCAGCCGGAACTAACCCTGTAGGTAATGATGATGATGATGTTAATGCTGATACACCTGTATGAGATAGATGTCCTTATAGGAAGTGGCAAGAATCATTTGGATCCTCCACCCCTCTGAAAGGTTTTCAAGGAAAGGATGGTTTTGCAAGGCTTTCTATTACAATCGTTAAGATTTATCATTAACCATTGCTAAGGGCTGCAAAACTAAGGGTGAGTCCCTCTACAATTACGATTTTCGTAAACAAATAATTGTAATGTTTCTATGGTGACCATCTCATTTACAATCCCCTCCGGCTGATACTGACGCATTGATTTAATGTCCGAAACATTGTGTGTGGATATAATATATAGTGTTGATAGATACGAAATGAGTTATTTGGTTTTCTACTGTCTGTCAAATTAGTTGCTTTTTACTAAACGTCAAAACGATAAGTTATAAGGTAACTTGTACAAAAAAGATTTAGTGACGTCATAAAATTTAATAGTCAAATCAGTTACTATTGTAGGTTGGGTGGATGATTAAAAATAAATAAAAACTATAAAATAAGAACCGACGCAATTTTACCGCTCTTTTACCAATCTTAATGTAATAAGCTCAGAGGATGGATTTTCTTTTTTTATATATCAAGGGACGGTCTATTTAAAGTTAACCACAAGTTTGAGGGTCTTGTTCCATGCCGCCACCTTACAAAAAGGGTTCAAATGGGTTTTATTGTTTATGTCGTGAAAAAAATGTTAACATTTTCGGACCCAAGTAAAATTCCGAGACTTTACCTTCGCTTAACATCAGGCGAGGTGAAGTCAAATTGACGTGTCTTATATAAAAAAAAGTAATTATGTAAGTACAACTTATTTCGAGTAACTTCAGTTGTAGAACCAAATACGAGTATAAAAAAGTCCCACTTGATATCTAAAAAAAATTGCATCCTTTAACAAATGCATCCCCAAATGTAACTTTTCAATGGAATCGTGTTTAGTTTGTTCAGTAAGTCAATAATTAACCATTTAGATCCACATGAAGTTCGCCAGACATGTCGGCACCGACAGAGCCCCATCAATTGACAACTAGGCACGCAAAACTTCCAGCTAACATTTCAATTTCGAATAACAGAAGCAACAGTTGTTGGCAATCGTTTAAACAAGTTCGGCATGCGGTTTTGTTCCCAACACTCGGGGAAACTCGGCAATTTCCGCCGTAACTTAAAGCGCAGTTAAATTTCAACTTTGTCTTTGAGGAAATAAGGTTCAATTTCGTATGATGAGGTTTTAAAATCTGTCCAGTTTGTCTGGTGTGTGGTTGAAAGTTTGTATGTGTCCACCGCGGATTGACCGCTGTTTCGGACACAATCAATGGACAATTTAATTTACTTACTTGTCAGTTGTTTTGTGCGTGCGGTCAGGGGACAGTAATAGTTACGGATGTTAATTGTTTAATTTATATTAGTGGTAGTGCTCGAAAATAGACCTTATGGTATTTATTTTTTGAGTTCTAAATTTTATTGGCGTTCTATATGTCTGCTAAACAAGCTATTTAGAACAAAAAAACTCACTCAGCTTCTCACAGGAACAGAGTTAATGAATTTTGACACCTTTCTAGATTGCAGCTGTATATATTGGATCTAATTTATATTTTCTTCTGAATGGCAGTTGTAAGTTGACAATTGCAAAGAACAATGAAACGTTGCGCTTCATATTTATATTTTTTTACTAGATTAGCAATACATACGTTGCTAACGTTCTGCAGCCTATTCTTTCTTATTATACCAAATATTAAATTCCTCCACACTCTCAATATTTATAGTGCAATTTATTTCAAGATGGCAGCCATCGGCAGAAGAGCGTTTATTAGTTTCAGAGTCAATCGTCGCCACTTATTCGCAAAACATCACTCGCAATCCGTCAAAAGGTGACGCGTGGGCGCTCGCGGGCGACAAATTCACTTCCCCACAGTTTTTCATCCACAGACTGCATAATTTATGCCCGTCCGAAATTCCCTTTGTCACTTCAAGTTGGGTACCATGTTTCTTGTTGAATGAATTGGGAATTGGGCTCGTCGCATGCCACACGACTCACGACCTCGCTTTGGGCGACCTCGCGGAGCCGGGAGCACCGCTGCGTAACGGGGCTTGTCTGTCATTAGGACGCTTTCAGTCGCTTATGGCGGCTGTCGTCTTGGTATGAATGGAGCCTTATAGTAGTAAACACTTTTCTTCTGGTGTAACAATGTAAAGTAAGGAATGCTTACTTGTGCTGAGTCGGGAAAGTAAAAATGCAACGACCGTGTTAAATTGGGTATTATCCTATAGTTAAAATAAATTATCTAACCGAGCTTATTAAATTAAGAATGGTAAAAGAGCGGTAAAAATTGCATTGTTCTTACTTTATAGTTTTTCTTTTTAATTATTTTTAATTATTGACGTAACTGATTCGACTATTAAATTTTATGACATCACTAAATATTTTTTAATACAAGTTACCTTTTAACTTATCGTTTTGACGTTTAGTAAAAAGTAACTATATAATTTTACTAGTCAGTAGAATACCCAATTCGGGATAGGTTGTCACATTTTTGTCTGCAGTTACGACCTTGCTATTGAACTGTGATAAGCATAGTTTAGCAGCGCTGAAGAGGCTAATGGGAATATTAGTAACATGTGATCAAGATTTGCTCCCAGTTATTCCGTTTGAATACTCTATTTTGATACCTCAGAGGTCCAGTTCCAGTTTTTGTAGATTTTCAGTCTATTGTGTCCGACACCATAAGCTCTCCCCTAGAGGCTACTGGCATGTAAGATCCGCTGTTTCCGACAGTTGGTATTATCAAGACGGCACGTGACTCTTGGTATGCCCTGAAGCACACTGAAAGAAATTCGAAGTACCTACTGCTTTTGTCCGGTGTCTTTTTGTTCGTGTTTCATACAGGCGCGAAATTTCAAATCTACAGATGGCAAATGAGACAATACCTACTTTTCTGTAGAATTTTATGTGAAAAGGTGCATACTTTTTTATGCAACTAGCAGACACGCAGACGGCTCACGGCTGATGGAAAGAGCTTACCATGGTCTGTAGATGAATGCAACACCAGGGGCGTTATACTCGCGCTACCAATCCTGTAGAATCCTTGCCATGCCCCCATATACATACATACCCCTTTTTTATGGAATAGGGAGGCCAAAGAGCAGACGGATCACCTGATGGTAAGCGATCACGCAACCTTCTTCCTTTCAATAGAGAGTACGCTCTTTTCTTGAAGGTCGTAATACCGCTGGTGACAGTTCATTCCACAGTTTAGATGTGCGAGGCAGAAAGTTTCTCGAGAAACACACAGTTGCAGACCGACAACCGGTCCAGATATTGTAGTTGCTAAAACCACAGTAGGGAGTTCATTCCACAGATTGAATGTGCGCGGTATGAAGTTACTTTCATACCGCACAGTGCGTACTGTTTCCGCTTGCAATGTGTGAGGGTAAATTTTCTGCCTATGGCGAGCGTTGCGATGATACTTATCTCCTTGCCATGTTTACAATGACTATTTAAGTTAGCCTACTGATCAGTGTGTAAATTAACAACTTATGAGTAGTTGGAAACTGGTTTTTTCGCTGTCCGTGCGTTCCGAGATAACCCGAAATCCGTTCCCATGTTTGCGTCGGTAATTAGCTACGAATTCTGTATTTAGTTGCAACCGCTTGCGAGCATCTGTGCTCATCGTGTCGCTTGAAATGGCAACTTGTGCTGACGTTAAAGTAATCCTTTAATATAAAAAAATACATTTTAAGTACAAAATACTAAATACGAAAGTTTGGATAAATTGACGAAACTTTTTTTTTGCCTACAATGCCCAATCTGGATATTGAAGTCGGAGCTTCATGGATAGCCGTTAACCTGACCACCGCAACAGCATTGAGGCAGCAAAGTTTATTTGCATTTAGTAGCAATATTCCTGAAAATTTTCAAATCTCATAAAGCAAAGATGGCACACGAAAGGAGCCGGCCGTAAAAAGACGTAAGTCCGATATTCAGGATTCCAGAATCCCATCAAAAGTTTTATTGTCACGATCTCTCGTCTTTGTCTGTCGACTGAGTTATAAAAGGGACGACGTTAGTATTATCTTTTTCAGAAATTCATTGTTGTAGTTTTATGTTATTTGAACATCGCATATTTTTATTGCGTCGTGCGGATTGAAAAGCTCGACTGATTATTATCAAGGTTTTGGATAATATAGATCAGTCAGGACGCTCTTAATTATCTCGATTTTATCTACTTATGTTTCCATCTATATTAATAGTTTTAATGTCTATTGGCTATATGTTACCGAAGTTCAGCGAGTTATTGTGCCAGACAAGTTGTTTATGACGCGGTCTGACATTAAATCTAAGAAGTAAAAAATCAAAGTTTCTCTCATTAATGCTCCCAAGCCACTACAATATGGGGTTCTTCAAGAACAGAATATGGGGTTCTTACATCGTAAGCTGCATCCCTGTTGTTATGTTATTGATTGTTGATGTTTTTTTTAATAAGAATATTAGAACCGAAATTACTAATATTCCCTCTAACCCCTCCAGCTA
This sequence comes from Eilema sororculum, assembly GCA_914829495.1. Classification (NCBI taxonomy): domain Eukaryota; kingdom Metazoa; phylum Arthropoda; class Insecta; order Lepidoptera; family Erebidae; genus Eilema; species Eilema sororculum. The sequence continues at coordinate 7,329,071 of OU618553.1, read as the reverse complement.
AGCTAAATTGCTTGTGTTAGGAGTAGGTTCACGTTGGTAGTGTAAAGGCTATTCGAGCCCAGGACTTTTCGCTCGTAGGGCCGACTCCTTACCATGCGTATTTGATGTAGGCCATGTGCTTGTCTGCCACGTATGTGGTATAAAAAAGCCAGCCAAGTGCGAGTCGGACTTACGCACCGAGAGTTCCGTAACTTGAACTACATAAACCGTAATATATTTTGATTGCGTTGACTTAGATGCTTGATTTTTGCACAGCTTCAAGACGTTATAGACCTAAGTATGTGGTATGGATTTCAACTATATACCTCCAAGCAGTCTTGAGAAAATGGTCTTAACAGACCGACGGACTTCTAGAAACTTCTACTTTCCCTAGGGATTCCTGAGTGTCATTCATTACTCATTACTCAGAATCTGAACAAAAAATCTCATTAATATTGTATATACCCAAAACTACGCTAGTGATCTCGATATTGGTTTTAACAATCTAAAAGATAATGAAAAATACTGCAGTAGAAAAATTTACGTGCAATTCCTGAAAGCGGATTCTCGTAAATTTATTCTCGACCATAAAACTGGTATTCGGTTATAAGGTTTTTACACCGCACAGCGAACGCCGTAACTTTACGCAACCGTATTACGTTGCTTCTCTATGTATTTTCTTTTAAATTGAACAATAAAAATCAACATACGACAGTATGTATAACAAAAATAATCTACTTTCTTATTGACATGTATTATTCGATATTAAAGAGCAGTGACAGAGTGAAAAATCTTACCTACCCTTGTTCTATTTAACATTGCGTCGCCATAGCCTTCTAACCTAACCTATCTGGTGCGTAATATCTACGAGTTCGTTTAGTGAGTTCTCACGGCGTCTAATGAACGCCTTAAGCATTTAATTAGGTGACAAGTTTAACCTACTACATATTTAGAAAAAGATATTATGTGTAGTCGGTTACATATACACACGACAGTTCTCGCACTAGTGAAAATAATATGTCACTTTTTTGTTCATTGAATTTAGGGTACCACACTTTATATTTGAATACTGCAGTTGTAATAAAAATAATCCGTATATTGCTCGTGTTTCCTGAATTCACATATCATACATGCACTGATTAAGTTAAATAACATGATAGTTTTTAAGTGCATGACAACCTGGGGCTACAACGAACTTGTCGTTATAATATTTGAGGTACAGTAAGCTTCAGAGAAAAGGAACCCCCCTTGATAATAGTTTTATCCTCAAGGGGGGTTCCTTTTCTCTGAAGCTTACTGTACAAGTGGATATCTTTAATTTCAAAGCTATGGAAATAAGGTTTAGATAGATTTACTGATAAAAACAAAAAGTCCGGCAGTATAAATTAACAAAAGGCAACTTTAGGCAAAGTACTTAGTATTTATCGACCCGACCGACATGATCTTTCAAGTTAAACACGTCAAAAGTCAAACATTTCATTATATTATAACTTTTTAATACTGGCGTCATTTCCTAGTTAATCTTACAAATACAGGTAACGATAAAGATACAGATCGTTTTCCGAGCTGATGTCAATCGTGTATCATTAAACGAAAGCAACGAAATGTATATCTAAGCACGAGCTTTTAGTCAAAATATCGAGCTCACAAGCGTCCACATTTCGAGTTGAGGCACTTTAATTAAACTAAGGTGTACGTCACGAACGTTAAATGTAGACGAAGGCAGCTATTGTAAATTCCACCAGCGTTTCAGTTTCATAGCTTTAGTTAGAAAACGCCGTCGGACTTTTATGGGCAATTTCGGTTCAGACGTTTTGTTATATTACCAATGCTTTTAAGGTACTGCACCTCGCTCCGGTAAACATATGTGCAATTTTATGAGCCACTAGTTTATGGTAAATGCGTAGTTATGTCTGCGGCAGCGTTAGCTCTTATATACGAATTGCGCTATTTATCTTCTCTTGACAGATGCGCCTATTGAAAAGCACAAGCGTTTGTTTCTGCGGTAGTTGGACAACAATCGCCGACTTCTTCACACTTCACAACGACCAAAGTTATTACGGCTGGCTTTAAAATATAATTTTAAGTGCTTTTATGATTTTATTTTGTTGTTTACGTATAACCCAGACTTGTAAGTCATAACTTTGTGAAGTTTAAGTGTTGTTTTGACGCTCAAAAGTGTGTTTGAGTTTGCTTTATCCAACTTACACTTATATTTCATCAAGATATGGTAAAAAAAAGTTAAAAACTACACTTCAGTACTATCAAGCGATAAAAATTTAAGACGCCGTAATATTTTTTAAATAGTTTAGTGCTCACACTTGGCACTATATCTTTATTCGTTACCAATTAGTGTTGCAAATAACAAAAGCACACATTGGAGCGAATAAGTCATAAATACGATTTTATGAGTGTCTCAGATAGTGTCTAATAAAGCCCGCCTTTAGTGGTGACTTGGCACATTAAACGTTGAGCCCAGGGAACAATCAACCTGCAACTGAAGTTATTACTGCATCCAACGTCGGTAATACGAACGAAAACAATTAAATGTTTGATGTATAATGCGTTCGTGTGATATAGAAAATGGGAATTTAGTGGATATGATGCTTTTGTAGTTGGGATACGTTTGTGGTTTTGTAATCTATGTTATAATATTAATTTATTTGCATACAAATCAATGGCGGTTATTAGTTACTTCATAGATTTTACTAACTTATAAACTCTCGCGTGTCATGATATACAATAATATTAACGGGAATTCATGCAATTGAATGTAGGGCTTATCAAAGGTATCTAGAAATGTACCTGTATCGCGTTTATTCCTGTTTATCAAAGGTCTTTCCTGTTTTTTAATAAATAATAAATAAATATTCCACAAAATTCTACACAACGCTATCTAGACCCATGGTAAGCTTAACTAGCTTGTGTTATGGAATCTAGAATGCGGATAAACATACTTAGATACTTTTTGTAAATATATACATATTATAGAAACACCCAGACCAATGCTAATAGCCATATTCATGCATACAAATATTTGCACTGAGCGAGAATCGAACCGGCGCCTCCTACGTGGCACTGCCGCTACGCCACAGAGACTACAAATTTTGATTTTTGATAATGTTAGTCTTGAAACAAATTTATAATATAGTAAGGGGTTACCATGGACTGTATGGAGAACAGTCTTATCCCTGAGCCGTTTTCTACGACGCTCACAGGAAGATATGGGGTGGGGGGTGGGGGGACCGGAACCAACTCGGCCACAAACGAGATAACACCAAACTAATCGCTATATAATCCACTAGCTTTTGCCCGTGGCTCCGCACGCGTGGATGTCGGTTATCGCGACCAAACATAGCCTATGTCTTTTCTCATGGTATAATCTACCCCTGTACCAAATTTCATCAAAATCCGTTCAGTGGTTTAGGCGTGAAAGCGTAACATACAGACAGACAGACAGAGTTACTTTCGCATTTCTAATATTACTAGCTTTTGCCCGCGGCTCCGCCCGCGTGGAAGTCGGTTATCGCGACCAAACATAGCCTATGATTTTTCTCATGGTCTAATCTACCCCTATACCAAATTTCATCAAAATCGGTCCAGTGGTTTAGGCGTGAAAGCGTAACATATAGACAGACAGACAGAGTTACTTTCGCATTTATAATATTAGTATGGAATTAAAAAGTGTAACTTCAATATTCAATCTTAAGTGTTGCAATAATTACCACAGTTTATATAATAGCAGTATTATGTACTCTGTGATTATAGTGCATGACTATGAATGCGGTTACTAGGTAAATCAATCTCATAATGTTTGTGTGTGTGTGTGCATTATGTGTGTGTAAACCTATTAATTTGTATGTTTAATTCGTCACCTTTGATAACCTTTTTACACGTGTGCGGAAGGGTTTAATTATATGTTTTATTTTCCACTAGCGCTTAGGAAGCGGTAGTAAACTTAGGTTATGCAGAATTAATGTCAATAAGTTATAACAATCTTATAGATACTACTAGCTTTTGCCCGCGGCTCCGCCCGCGTGGATGTCGGTTATCGCGACCAAACATAGCCTATGTCCTTTCTCAAGGTCTAACCTATCCCTATACCAAATTTCATCAAAATCGGTTTAGTGGTTTAGGCGTGAAAGCGTAACATACAGACAGACAGACAGAGTTACTTTCGCATTTATAATATTAGTATGGATTTTCCACTAGCGCCTTAGAAGCGGTTTAATACATAAGTTATAACAATCTTATAGATACTATATTGAGATACTAGCTGACTCGGCGAACTTCGTACCACCAATTTTCTTCCACCCGCGTGGCGTTCGATCCCGTTCCCGCTGCACGCTCTACTATATTGAGAATTGCTCTATCTATTGAAAGTAACCGCATCAAAATCTGTAGCGTAGTTTTGAAGATAATAAGCATACGGAACGGACCGAAAGACGCATCCATTTCTATACTAATATATAAAAGTAAAGTAGTCGCGTTTGTAAGTTTGTCTGTATGATTTAGTAACGGTACTAATGGTAAATATCCTTTTTTTTTAATTCTTGTCTTTACCGCCTAAACCTTTTTTAGCTGAACTATTAAACGGACTTCGATATGTTGTTTTGTTTGAAAGGTCTTGGTCTTATTTTCATTCTATTCATGTTTGATCGCAATCAGTTCAGTAGAACCGGAGATATGGTCATAAAACCGACATCGACGTGGGCAGAGCCGCGGATGAATGGCAATATATAGATATTTTTTCTTGTAAACAACTTGTCTACTAGCAATATAAGTCATAAATAATATTGTTTTATATTCTCTCGATTGGGTACCACATTCTAGATCAGAAATCATTTATTCATATAGATCGCATAGAAACGTTTATGAATCTGAAATATAAGCTTTTTACTGTGCATAGGTACCATATGAGACGGCAAGCTAGCAACCTGGGTACATAACTCAAGTATTTTTAATATCTCCAATAAGTAAATAATAAATATAAATAAATATTCTTTATTGTACACTAAAAGAAACAATTTTAGACAAATGTTATACAATCTATTGTACAATGGGCGGCCTTATTGCAAACAGCAATCCCTTACAGGCAACCTTTGATCCAGGCAACCAATGTACAGACCCAACCACCTTATAAATTATATATGTAATAGTATAGTGTTATGTTAAATAGGCACTTCCTTTATTTGCCAGGAATGCTCTACCCCCACACCTGTTTCCTTCGCACAATCCCGGTCCTACAAGCGAAACGTGAATAAATATCTGCAGGGACTACTTTTTTGGGTCGACTTATAAAATGGTGGCCTGTACCGTATAAACTTTAATCTAAAGTCTAACTTTTTATTAGCTGCAGTAAAATGACGTTTCTACATGTCATTCCGTAAAATAATGTTGACAGCTTAATCTCAATAGTGATGTGATTCAGTTCACAAAAGTTTACGGAATATCTAATCGTTCCATAATTTGCCTCATAATGATCATGCTAAATTCTATTTGCTAAATTTTTGCTATCCCAAAGATGTCGTGGACAAAACCACGAATTCAAGAGTGGCTGACTAATAAAAATATTGTATTTGAACCAAATATGGTAAAGGCCACTCTAATAGATATTGTGATACAGCAAAATCTTACTGAGAAATATGCCGTAGACGAGATGGCTGCACATAAAGGCATCACAGTTTTAAGATTGCCCCCTTATCACTGTGAGCTGAACCCCATTGAGTTGGTATGGGCGCAGGTAAAGGGTCACGTTGCAAATAATAATAAGACGTATAAAATGCAAGAAGTTAAAAATTTATTTCAAGAAGGTATAAACAAAGTGACACCGGCTAAGTGGAGTGACTGTGTGTCTCACACTATAAAAGTGGAAGACAAAATGTGCCACCTCGATCATATTATAGATGAAGTGACAGATAGATTTATTATTAGTGTTACCGAAAGCGACAGTGACAGTAATTCCGAAAAAGATTGATTAAAGTACATTATTATGGCATTTTTGTTTCATTTTAAATGTACCTCCCTATACTTCCAATAAAAAAGATCAATCCTCTAGTATAGTAACAATAATAGAATAAAAAAATACATTACAACTTAATATTAAATCTCAAACACAAAACCAAACTGTTCATTCATTTATGATTCACTCATTTAGCTACATCCCTATTTATTTTTCTTCAAAAACTGGCAACCCACAAAACGTCATTTTACTGCAGCTAATAAAAAGTTAGACTTTAGCTTCGTATAAATCAGGGCTGTAGCACATTTTCAAGTTTGACATAACATAACATAACATAAACTCACGCCTGTATTCCCCGAAGGGGTAGGCAGAGGTGCTAGCACCCACATTTCGCCAGTTTATGTTTGGGTTCCAATGTAATAGGTGGCGAGCCTATTGCCATTAACCGGGCACTTATAAACCTGCGATAAATACACACATAACTTCGAAAAGCATCGAAAAGTCATTGGTGTGTGCCATGGTAAACCTGGGATCGAACCCGAGACATCGTCTCAGCAGTCCATTACCCATACCACTAGGCTACCGCAGATTTAAGATTTAAGTTTGACAACCGTAAAAAAAAACATGTAAATAATTTAACTTACTGATACGAGAACCTCATAATGGTTTAACCGCCAAAATTAACCAATTACAATCGAATTTCGACCACCCCACCAATTCTTAATTATTAATTCCTCCAATTAAACCATATCATATCTAAAAAACATACCTTAATCGCAAATGCAATCAGCCATAACGCTATCTGCATGTACAAAATGGCTGTCGCTTAAAACCTGTACGCTTTCAATTATTTAAATCCATTAATTACAATTCCATACATACTATAATAAAATTGCAAATTTGTCTTGTCTGTACATTGAAGATATAGAAAAAAAATGGGCTATTTTACACTGCCTAACAATTCTGGACACAATACACTCAGATGCGCAAGCAAGTGAACGATGGGAAAATTGTTATATTTTTTCTGCAATTTTTATTATTATTATTATTTATTATTTATACTTTATTGTACACAAAGGCATTTAAACATAGAAAAGAAATAATATGTACAAAGGCGAGCTTAACTCAATGTTGAGTTTTCTTCCAGCAAACCCGGGACAGTGCATAGAGGAATAGCAATCCAATGAGAGGCAAAAGTCTTGTGTACATTAAATGTCAAGTTATATAGTGAAGGGGTATACGAAAGGTATACTCCTGACAAAGGCATTATATAATAAATACTTACATACATGTATAAACATCTTAGACCTACATACAGTACAGTAGAAATAATTAAGAATATATAAACATACATACCTACATATACCTACATACATACATATACCTGCACACATATATAATTATATATATATATATATATTATACATAAATACATATTATGTCTGCTATTGTTGAGAGAGAAAGTAGTCACTCGTTCGTTTTTTGAAGATATTTAAAGAAGAGCTGTCGCGTATGGAATGAGGAAGAGAGTTCCACAATCGCACAGCAGAGACAGTAAAGGAATTGTCATAGTAAGAAGAACTATGGGACGGAGTTCGAAGTAGTTGAGAAGATGAAGTGCGACAGGGTTTACCTCTGGGGACAAGAAAATCAAAACGCTCACGAAGATATATAGGAGATTTGGGATTATAAAGAACAGAAAAGAGTAAGGAAAGAATGTGAACATCTCGACGCCGCCGAATTGGTAACCATTTTAGTTGCTTTCGGAACTCCGAAACGTGATCGTACTTTCGTAGACCGAATATGAACCGGATACAAAGATTCTGTAACCTTTCCAGCTTGTTCCAGAGTTCTTCGGTTGCGTCGAGAAAGGTGACATCAGCATAGTCCATTAGGGGAAGGAGAAGAGATTGAGCAAGACAGATTCTGGTCTTAAAAAGAAGAAAATTCTGAAGGCGCTTAAGAGAGTGGTGCGTACCAAACATTTTCCTGCTAACTTCGGTGATATGCTTAGTCCACGACAGATTGCAGTCAATGTAGACCCCTAGATTTTTGACCACAGTGGTGTACGGTATCACAGTATTGTTGTAATAGACCGGAGGAAGAGAAGCATGGTCAAGATTATTGTAGAAGTATCTACCACCAACAATGAGTGCCTGGGATTTGGCGGGATTCACAAGCAGTCCGAACGATTTTGCCCAAGCACTAATGTTTTCCAGGTCCTTATTGACAATGGTAATGGCCTCATTGCTCTCGTTAGTCCCAAAATGGCGATATAGCTGCAAATCATCTGCGTAGAGATGAAAATTGGAGGATATAACTTTACTGATAGTGTTAATGAAGATTGAGAAAAGAAGAGGAGAGAGAACGGCACCTTGTGGGACGCCCGCAGTAAGGTCACACCAGTCAGAGGATACCTCGTCCGAGTGAACCCGCTGCGAGCGCCCATGAAGATAGGAGTTAAACCAAGCGATTACAGAGGACGATATATTTAAAGATGATAGGATGCCCAGGAGGATGTCGAAATCAACAGAGTTGAAGGCGCTACTGAAATCTAGCAAAACCATTACTGTCAGGAGTTTGTTCTCCATGGCCAGTCTTATATCATCCGATATTTTAACTAGTGCCGTGACTGTGCTATGGCCTGAACGAAAGCCAGATTGGTATGGACTCAGTAGACCATGAGAGGAAAGGTAAGAAGCTAATTGATTTCGCACCGTGTTCTCGAGGACTTTGGAAAGAATTGGCAGGATTGAAATAGGACGAAACTGGGATGCTGAGGTGGGATTGGTGGTTTTGGGCAAAGGAATAACAAGCCAACGGAAAAGAGCTATTCTCAAGCGAAAAATTAATAATATGCGTGATGGCTGGAAGAAGTTCACTGAGGATAGGTAGCAGCATTTGTAGCTGAATGCCATCGTTACCCATAGCTTTTGTTGAAATTGAGGTGTTTTCCTTACATCGTCTTCTGCAACCGGGTTGAATATAAAGGAGGCACATCCAGGCAGGGGAAGACTGGAGATATAACTGAGAGTAGAAGCTTTATTAACGTCATCTATCAAGGTTGGAGGTGTGGAGAAATGGGCATTCAGGGCATTGAGATCAGTATTATCGGTGATGTCACTAGGTACTTTACCGATACCAAGGGACCTCAAAAATTGCCATACCTGAGATGTGTTCGAGTTATTAAGGGAGTCGTGAATGTGGCGCCTTTTCGCGTCCCTACACAGACGACTGCAGCGATTCCGAAAGATTTTATAGGTAGACCAGTTCTCATCAGAGGGATTACGATTGTACTGTCTTTTAGCTTTATCCCGTTTAGACATAGCCGTTTTGATTTCCTCTGAAAGCCATGGCGCGGGCAAATGTTTCACTTTAATCCTTTTCAGTGGAGCATGTTTATCATAAATATCTAAGAGTATTCTAATAGTAATAGTAATTTTATCTGCTTTTTCACTATGGACGTAAAAGATAAACTACTGAACGGCTTTTAATGCAGTTCTATATTAGAATGTTCGTTTATCGTTGACGAAATACCCACGTATAAAGAGCCCCATCTCAGGAGTCGGTGCGGGTAATTATGTTGGACTCTAACATGTTTCATCTAAATTGGTAGAGTAAAAGTAAGGCCAAAAGTCGTGATTAATGATATCCACGCAGGCGGAGCTGCAGGCACCAGCTAGTATGATAATAATCGAGCTTTTTTGAAGTGTGCACGCGCATGTGACGAGTCCTTGGCTGGACAGATGCGGCTTTTTAAACACATTATAATTAGGTTGCGAAAAGTCTCATATATAATTTTAAAAACACTGATTACTATAATTTCGGACGGTCTGATAAAATCGCAGCTTCTTAACGGAGATAAATCATAAAAGGAAATAAATAATGTTGCTGTACAAATTCGGTAATTTGGTTAGCAGATGTAAAACGTAAATTAAAGGTTTGGACTAACTCTGTAATTGTGCTATAACTACATGGACTAAAGTGACTAATGGGTTACAAGGATGGTATTGCGGTTAAAGTGGTCTGTTTAGTTTAGAGCTTTGTGGGTTCGATTTCCTGGTATAGGGAACATAACTATATGTGACGTTAGAGCTTTTGAAAACTACATTGGAGATTCGTGCATCTGCTGTGCAATTCACTAAGCGAGCACAACGATGCGAGTCGCAACGTTGTGCTCAATAGAGATTGTCATTGGTCGATCTCCAGTGACGTGATACAATCCGACCAATGACAATCTCTATCGAGCACAACGTTGCGACTCGCATCGTTGTGCTCGCTTAGTGAATTGCAGTGCTGATACTAGCTCAGTACAACAAACATTTGTATGCTTGAATTTGTCAATATATGTATATGTATGTATTCTAAAACTCATAATAAAATAAACATTTTGAGGAAAGCACGCATTATGGAAGTAGTAGGAACGGAGATAGGTATATATCAGTGCTCTAGCGCGTGGAAACATTGTGAATTTTGCCATGCCATCTCAATTTAAAAAATGCATATGTAGAAAACATGGAGCTTTTCGCAACTGGGAATACAAAAAAACATTTTTTGAAGAATTTGAGACCACAAGACAAAACCAAGTTACTGAAGTGGAGCTTGAACCCACGTCCTATCCCTTACAGGGGGAATGCTCTTCCAGCTGGATATAAAGAGAAGGGAAATTTGAAGTGATTCAGGTGTGGCTCAATAGCTCAGTTAGGGTTCAAGTCCCACTTGAGCATTTTATTTTTCCCGATGTATTCGAATTTCTTCTATTAAACAAACAACAATTTTTTTTATTAATTTTATAGTGATCAATAACAACAATTCATCTTATTTAATAGCTTTAAATCAATACACAGCCTCCCCAGGAGACGATAAAGAAAGCTGGCACTAAATCGAACTATAACAAACTAACCCGACTGGGGAACCAATTAAAACTTATTAATTACCGCGCCATTCCTCATAAAACCGACGCTTTTGGTCATAAAAGAAGTTTTCTCTTCAAACCCATTTTACGGTCGAAACACAAAATGTGTTAAGCGCCACTTCGGTAAAAAATATTTATTTAATTTCTGTAGGCACTAGCTAAATTAGCTTTAATGTGGTTTCGACTGATAGCTATGTTTCCCGTTCTCGTGGGAACTTTGGGTTATAAAGTATGTATTTTTAAACACTCTTGGGTAAAAATATAACGAACGAAATTTTTTATCTACGGTGACTATTTTTTTGAGCATTACGGACACAAAAATATGATTCGTTTCTAATGCCGGTTTCCAATATCAGAATGACAGCTTTTTAAATGTTTACTTTAGTGTGTAATGGTCCTTTACTTAAGTTAAACTTGGTAACTTTTTGGTAAACATTACACATGTTATTTACATTATGAATTCAAGTTGTGTTTGACTGATCAAAATTCAATATTTAAAAATGGTTGAAAAATCATTCATTGTTTCCAACAGTTCGTAAGAATGTTGGTAGATGGCTGCACCGTCGCTCTTATAGACGGATATAAAGAGAAGGAAAATTTGGAATGATTCAAGTGGTGCTCAATAGCTCAGTTGGCAGAGCAGTCGCCCTGTAAGCGAAAGGTCGTGAGTTCGAGTCTCATTTGAGCATTTCATTTTTTCCAATGTTTTTCGAAAATATTATTAACTAACTGATGTCTGCAACTCCACCTGCATTATGATTCCGTTCCCGCTGCCCATGAAAATGTGTTCCTGGGATAAACAGAAGCCCCTGCGTTATACGAGCAACTATAATCTATTCCTGTTCCACATTTTAGCTGAGTCCGTTCAGCCTATAGATGACTTGATAATAAATATCCAGTCGTCTTCACAAATTTTCATATTCATTATATTAAGTGCCACGTTAAATTATGATGAATATGAAATAGGATAAATAAATGGGATAGTAAGATAATATTTTTCTAGGACATAGTACACATTGGTAGACAGACGATAACGCCTAGACTCTAGGGGGTCGGATGTGTAGGGGGTCTGGCTTGTTTTTTTTATTCCATTTGTATCATGAGTTTGAGGATACGGATAAACATTAACATTACATATTTTTCATTATTTATAAACACATTACGCACGTTCAACAAACATAATGTTTCTTAATTAGCTGAGTCTGTCTCATATGTTACAATTTTACATAATATAGTATAGTATATCTTTATTGTGCACACCAAGGATATAAACATGTGTTATTTAGTCGTACATCGTGGGTATTAACAATAGGCGGCCTTATCACCTAGTGGCAATCTCTTACAGGCAACCTTTGGATGGAGAAGAGTGTTCGAGTCTATCTTTGGGCAGTATGGTGTACAAAGTCAGTTTTTGGTACACGAGTACTTATAATATATATACATACCTGAATATACCTACATACAATTTACACAATATACTTATATATATACACACATACATATATACAAGATATACATGCATACACCATGCAATATGATACATACACATATATACTTACTATAAAATGACCTATCTTGTCGTTTACGGAGTGGGGAAAAAATAAAAAATAAACTAAATGTAGCCGATGTCCCGCAGGTAGTGATCGTTGACGGAATTTTTAAATGCTGTTATGGATTGGGCGCGTCTAATACTTACCGGTAAAGCATTCCACAGACGAACAGCTTGGACGGAAAAGGATTTGTCTGTGTACTTTGTGGAGTGCCCCGGCATTTTTAATTTCAAATTCTCTGTCGATCTCAGAGACCTGGAATGTGTAGCGTCCAGGAACTCAAATCGTTGTTTAAGGTAAAAGGGGGTGGCAGGATTAAAAAGTATACTGTACAATAATGAGAGTATGTGAGCGTTCCGGCGAAGACGGATAGGTAACCACTTGAGCTTTTTTCGGTAATCAGAAACGTGATCGTATTTGCGCAGACCGAATATGAATCTTATGCAGAAGTTTTGGAGTCTCTCAAGCTTATTCAGTTGGTCTTCAGTGAGATCTAGATAACTGGCATCTGCATAATCGAGGATGGGAAAGAGAAGAGACTTTACTAGCGCAACTTTGGTGGCAATAGGTAGAAAATTACGTAGCCTACGCATAGAGCCTGCGGCCGCGAACATTTTACGACTAAGCTCTACCTACCTAACACGAGAAATATTTTTCTACATTCTTGACTATAATAATGAATATAATGTCATATATTTCCTTTATTTCTGCTTACCATATTCATATAATAATATGTATACTCATATTTATATTTTATGTGAAACTCATGCTAGGGGCTAAAGTAATCTTTCAATCTCTAAAACGAATTAACTCCATTAACACTTTTTAAAATACTTCGACAAGACTTTTTTCTACCAAATAGATTACAAATCGAAATTCTAGGTATTTTAAAACGGACATAAAATAATAGCCGTAAAATTCCCACTCTGGCGCTTAAGTCATTTTACTTATCCACCGTGCCGGCTTAAAAACGAAGCCAGTTTCTGTAAGAATTCGAATGTTCGCAGTTTACGATGTACACGTGACTTTTTAGGTAATAACACAGCTTGATTGGTTCGTGAAAACGTTGTTCTTAGTACTCTTAGTAGCTGGGAAGTACTTCAGTGTTAGAAGAACTGAGCTCAGTTTGTTTTCGCCTGTGATTAGGTTGGTAACACTTAAGCTTAGTGAGGTTTAAGACTTAAGAAAATTGACTGCGTTCTTGGGATTCAATTTTTAAACTATTTTATTATTTATTGTATTTGTTTAGTTGGCGCTTAAGTACTGAGTTTATGACCATTTATTTTATTACTTAACAGCCGGTCATTCTTCATTCATGGTATTGTTTAAAGACTGAGGGGAGGTCCAAGGTTTGTAGCCTGTGGTGGGTAATGTTACTGGACCTTTAAATTTTAAATCGCAGCATTGAACAACACATACATATGATACGTAATTACATATTATCTCAACTATTCGAATGTATGTAATTTTTTTTTCGTGCGTAATCCCCTCGGATACCTCCCCCGCCGGAGCCGACAGGGTCGTGGTGCTAGGCCGGAGGTGAGGTTGTCTTCGACATATCCCTCACACCCCGGCTGACCCAAGTGATATGTAACCCAGAATAATAGGTCACTACCATGTGTCTTTGGGGCCAAAATCAACCCAATTTCGTGAGGACGAATGTCAATAAGTTAGTATGCTAGTGAAGCTGACTTGTGTTCCCGCGATCTTGGTGGAGTCTCAAACTTTGAACATATTTTTTTTTTCAGATTGATCTCAGTTCTATTTTTTACTTTAACTATATGCATCTGTAAAAGTATAATTTATTGGGTACTCAAACACAGTAGCCTCGTAGCGGTCTGCATCGCACTGGAGCGCCATAAACTGACGGAATGTTTTGCGAATCGATAGGAACCCACTCGGTCACTCTGAGATACATTCGGACAAAACAAACAGTTTGCCGCCGATTTTACTAAAATCTGAAGATTTTATGTACGTGAGGATCTTTATTACTCTATTATTCCAGTAAGAGAAACCAGATCTATTGGAAATGTCGCAAATAGGTGACACAGGTCGTCATCCAAAGAGTCTAAAACTTTTAATTTATTTACGAAACGGTAGAACTTTCATATTTTGTCATAAGTATACCTTTGATATACATCCACATTCTATAGGTAGTTATATGGGTTATACTTTTGGGATCAACTTGTAACGAATGTACAGATTGTCGTGTTGACCGGGATCGACTGCCTGACTTTATTTCTGAGGCACGAAGGAGTCTCGTTCTCAATGTGTTAAGAATCAGCCACAATCCATCCATCCTACTGATCGGAAAAGTATTGCTTAATCTTACAATGCGCTAATCTACTGTGTGTGAAGACACACATATATTATTCAATAGCTTTTTATTCGAACAAATTGAAAGTTATTTATACCATTGGACGCTGAACTTACAAGGCAAACAATTCGCTCCAAATTCTCAGCGCAGTCGGAACTATGACTTACTGTTTTTTATCGTACAAAGTTGCTTTACTTAGCTCGTAAACTTTTGCGCCCGCCATCTTAGTTAAATAGCTGTTTTTATTAGTTCGCTCAAGTAGTATAATAGTACGTGTGTGGTATTTATATTTGCACTTTTCTTGTTGATATAATTTAAAACTAATTGGATATTAGCGAGCTTTTTTACTAGCTGCTGACCGCGGTACCGCCCGCGTGAGATACGTCTCTACCCTTAGCACGAAAAACTACTGTAATCGTATTGTAAACCTATTGAGAGAACGAAGCATTTCTCACACATACTTGTTCACAGTGGGCAGGCGGCCAATAGCAATGCTTCGTTTTTTCACGCTAAAGGTAGTTTAAGACTTTTATACGCGCGAATAAGCACCTTTTTGGAAGCACCACCACTTTTTCAGACGCAAACTAAGGTCACGTCAAAATTTAAATATTTTGACTAGACCAAAGTATTCATTTTGACTTAACCCTAGTTTTTTCAAACTGAAAATATATATTGGTCTATTTTGTGATACTAAATTTTAAAAAAAGTTACTTATATTCAGTAACGCATTTGACAAATGCATCAACAAGTTTCTGATATCTTCAAATCACTATCTTTCTCCTTTCTATGGCTTCTTCCCGTTCACATTAGTACAGCTCGTTCAAGACTAAGCGATTTCACCATAAAAAGTAAATGATAAACAGCTTACTTACAGAAATTGGTATAATTTCAGTTTTTCCTTTAAAAGACTTGGTAAATTTCGAAGTCGTTTGTGAATGAAGTTACATAAACCAGTAATTACGTGCACGCGAGCCATTCTTGTCAATAAGTTACATAGCTACAACCTTATGGGGGCAATCTATATAAATATACTCACGGCTTTCTCCCTCCGGGGTAGGCAGAGACTACAGCCCGTCATCTGCCTCAGTGTGTACACACTTCACGAGCTTTCTCTGCTGTCATTATGCTTTTCATGTAATGTAATCGACTGCATCTGACCTGCCATTGCCTTTTTTTTTCGTGCGGAAATCCCCTCGGATACCTCCCCTGCCGGAGCCGGAAGGGGAGGTTATGTCAGACTCGAACCGACTAAAACCGCACGCTGCCTGTGGGTCGTGGCGCTAAGCCGGAGGTGAGGTTGTCATCGACATATCCCTCGCACCCCGGCTGACCCCGGGCCATCCCTAACAGTCTGGCCCTCCTCGGGAGGGGGAACAACAGTGTCCCTAAATCGCCCCCGGAATAGGGAGGCGCGCTTTCCAGCGCAGTAATATCTTCCTGACAAATCCTACTAATAATAAAAACGCAGAACTTTGTAAGTATGAATGTGGATGGATGGGATGAATGAATGTTGGATGAATGAATGTTTGTTACTCTTTCACATCTAAACGGCTGGAGCGATTTTAATAAAATTTTGTATGGAATTAGCTGACACGCTGGATTAACACATAGGCTATGTTTGGTTGCGATCTACACGGTTGTAGCCGCGGGGCAAAAGCTACTACTCAATATATTCTCTTTTGCCCGAGGCTCCGCCCGCGTGGATGTCGGTTATCGCAACCAAACATTGCCTATGTCCTTTCTCATGGTCTAAACTACCCCTATACCAAATTTTATCAAAATCGGTTCAGTGGTTTAGGTGTGAAAGCGTAATATACAGACAGGCAGACAGACAGAGTTACTTTCGCATTTATAATATTAGTATGTAAGTATGGATTTCAGCATGCAGAAATGAGCATCGTTAACGTTTGTCAACATATTACATTAAGCTGGTTATGCCTAATGAAATGTTGATTCCGTCCTCAGTGCCTACCAGAACCAACTCCCGATGTAAAAAGCATATACTATGTGGTATTCCAGACTATTATCTATTTCTATGTCACATTTCATAAACATCCGTTCAGTCGTTTTTGCGTGGAAGAATAACATAACAAACCTCTATTCCACACACTTCCATTTATCATATTAGTAGGAAAGGATCTGACATTTGGATCCCGTAACTAAATCAGTTCTTCGCATTATAATGTTCACGCTGCCAAAACTTCCCCCAACGAATGAAGATTGAAGTAATCTACTAAAACGCTAGCAAAATTCCTTCGCTCCTATAAAGTCGAATATCTAAAAATTCCAGTATTTGTTTGGTCTGGATTTCCATTACAGTTGGAAAACTTCATACAAACAATGTTTGAACACACATAAGGCTTGGAAATGCTTACAATGTTATGAATATATTAAACTGACCCATCCCAGCTTCGCACATGAACATTTTTTTTTTTAATTTTTTTATTGATACACAAAAAGTTACAATCAAATCATTAGCAAAACATAAACAACTGGCAAACATTTTGAACTGGACTGTAACCCATGACAGTGTATACATGTAAAACAATAATATGGTATACCGAGTTGACTTAGTGGAACTACAATATATTTATTATACATACGATAAAGAGTGGAGTTTGAAAGCCACTGCAGCATGTCATCCTGAGATTCTCTACACCCCTGAACCTGTGCAGTTGCGATTCTTCTTTGTCAGTATTTTACTGCTTCTTTCATGGTAAATGTTCATTCTCTTTAAATTAGTCCCACCCGCCGATCTTTTCTATCCTGAACAAGATATGTAGGCCTTTTTTTTTTTTTTTTCGTGCTAAAATCCCCTCGGATACCCCCCCTGCCGGAGCCGGAAGGGGAGGTTATGTCGGACTCGAACCGACTAAAACCGCACGCCGACTGTGGGTCTTGGTGCTAGGCCGGAGGTGAGGTTGTTATAGACATATCCCTCGCACCCCGGCTGACCCAGGGCCATCCCTTACGGTCTGGTCCTCCTCAGGAGGGGGGACAACGGTGTCCCCAACTCGCCCCCGGAATGGGGAGGCGCGCTATATAGCGTGCCGCCGCCGTGGCCTGCTTCTGCTGGGGTGACAGGCGGCTCCACCCGTCACCCCCAGGCCCGCGCTCATGGGGGACGGAGGTCAGAGATATGTAGGCCAGATGTATAAACCCTTTATTTTCGTGCGGAAATCCCCTCGGATACCCCCCCTGCCGGAGCCGGAAGGGGAGGTTATGTCGGGCTCGAACCGACTAAAACCGCACGCCGACTGTGGGTCGTGGTGCTAGGCCGGAGGTGAGGTTGTCATCGACATATCCCTCGCACTCCGGCTGACCCAGGGCCATTCCTTGCGGTCTAGCCCTCCTCGGAGGCCTGATGTATAACCCTCATATAGTGCAAACAAAAGAGGTCGGTGACGTACTCTGCCGCACTCTAAAAATACGGATACACGTGTTTCTTCATCCATATACTCACGTCTTTAAATCCCCGGAGGGGTAGGCAGAGGTGTATTAGCATCCACGTTTCGCCAATTATGATTTTCGGTTCCACGACGTAATAGGGGGCGAGCTTGATGCCGTCTAGCGGGCCCTTTGTCTTGGGCTGTATGTTCACTGTCGGATGGAGAACAGCCCTATCCCTTAGTTGCCTTTTACGTCACCCACAGGAAGAGATGGGGTGGTCCTATTCTACTCCACCGGGAACGAACACGGCAAGACGAGTTTTTAACTTATTTCTATAATCCCGATTTTTTAAGCAAGGCGGGAAATAGCATCAATTGGTGCTATTAAACTAAGGATCACCATTTTTATTACTTTGGAATTCACTTACCATCTTCCTGGTGTCTGACTTTCTAATATTAAAGTAAAAGATTTAAACAAATCTGTAACCTCACGATACCCACAACAAAAACGCGATTGACTGTATGTCTGTGCGTATCAGGGTAATCTCTAAAACGGCTGGCCAATTTTGACAGCATCTTAGCATCTGTAGATATCCGACTTCATAAGGCGTAATTATTCCGCGCAACAAAATTAAAACCCAGATCGTACTCGACGCTAAGCCGCGATCATAACTAGTGCGTTAAATTCTGCATCTTTCCGATCAGACTGTAAAAATAATGATTATTATCTGGTGTTAAAAGATTTCACAGTTCATGAACGGGTTATCGTGCGTTGATTAAGATTAAAACTGATTTTGTACAGTCAGTATGGGAAAGATGTTGACGAACAAAATGATCTTAATTACGTTTTTTTACCCCCTTCCAGTTGACCGATTGTTCTGATATTCGGAACACAACATTAATTCGGATAATAATCCATACTAATATTATAAATGTGAAAGTAACTCTATCTGTGTGTCTGTCTGTCCGTCTGTCTGTCTGTCTGTATGTTACGCTTTCACGCCTAAACCACAATCAATTAAACAGTTTCATTTGCTTAGAATACGTGAGTTTTAAGATCATTTTGAGACTCCGTTGTCAAGATATTTATGACGCTGATTGTACGATGCAAAGTAACTAAAATGACAGCAGATCATTATCTTTTGAGTTTAGTATGATCAGGTATGATCATATATTTTCTTGGCTGTAAAGTTTAATTAACTAAGGCTATAATTTTAAATGATGATTCTTTATCAACACATTTTATTACGTCCGATTAGAGCGTATTAGTGCCACGCAGGAGGCGCAGGTTCGATCCCCGCTCAGTGTAAATATATGTATGCATTGGTCTGGGCGTGCCTTGGAAAACACGTTAAGCCATCGGTCCCGGTTGCCTTACGAACATCTATGGCAGTCGTTACGGGTAGTTGGAGCCCTCAAAAGTCCAACAACTGGTCTAGCTGCAATGTTTCGATATCGCATTTGGGTAGTGAAGGTCCGATGGCAGTCGCTTTACAGAAAATAGTTAGTCTGGTTAAGCGGAACCCAGACTCCAAGCTGAAGGTTTTGGATGAGACTGGGATTAACGCTAGAATGAAGACCAACAATAATGCAATGTATTGCAGATGCGTAGAGATGTGGCGTCTTTGGCAGTTTTCTACCGTCTCTACCATGGCGAATGTTCTGACGAGGTCTTCCAATTAGTCCCACCCTCTCCTCTCCTTCACAGGACGACACGTGCAGGGCTAAGATGCCATCCGTATACGGTGCAGAGTATACCTGCTAGAACCAAGCGTTTCAGTGATTCATTCCTACGCCGCACGACTAAGACCTGGAACTCCGTGCCAGCTCACGTGTTTCCTTCTTCCTACAGTCCCGGGTCCTTTAAGCGGGGCATGAAAATGCATCTGATGAGGCCGTCAAGCTGAGTGCCACCACTGTTAACATGGTACATGTTTGCGATGGTGACCCTCTCTCCGAGTCTTTGCCTTTAGCTTAACATCAGGCGAGGTGAAGTCAAAATGACGTGTCCTAGATAAAAAAAAAGTATTGAATTAATTTAAAATTAGATCTCGGTATATTCCCTCTAAATCTATGTTGACATAATTATATATTTAAGTACAAGAGTTGCAACTCAGTAATCGCCTCAAATTGGAAGTTCACGCGCTTAAACTCAGCGAGCGCGCGTTTTTGCTCCCAATAATGAGTCCGGCATCCCTCACCTACTTATTATTTTTATTGTTAAATTATATTAAGAAGTAGGATAATTGTGTGTTATTATATATTTAGTTATTGCTGTATAATTAGGACTTATACACACTAGACGGGTTTTTGAGGCTTGTTAAGTCTCGCGGCGCTGTAATACGTATATTTATGCCACAAATACTTGTATTTAGAATATAGTATGCCGTCTGCCGAGGTGGTAGAGATTTTTAAAACAAAATTGTTTTTGTTTTAAGAGTTACTTAGTCGGGCATCAGAAAAAGTCCTTTAGCGAAATCCCCCCGGATACCTCCCCCGCCGGAGCCGAAGGGGAGGTTATGTCGGGCTCGAACTGACTACAACCACACATCTGTGGGTGGTCGTGCTAGGCCGAAGGTGAGGTTGTCTTCGACATATCCCTCGCACTGTCTGGCCCTCCTCGGGCCTTTAGTTAACGGATAAAGTAAACGGATTCCGTTCGAATGTGAACGAAGAATTTTTGTTGGTGAGGTAGGATTCTTGAAACTATCTGAAATATTTGAGATCAGTGATAAGGAGTAATTAATTTGTTACGTGCATTATATAGTAGGTATAGACATACAAGTTTTATCCTACTACCACTACCAATGCGAAGGTATGATTGAATGGAAGTTTGATACTCAGTTACGCCAAAACGGCTAAACTGATCTAAGTGAAATTCAGCACAACGACAAACAATAGTCTGTTTCAGCATACCAACTTCTTTCATTCCCTAGAAATATTATCATTTTACCTGAAAATCGATTGTTCCTGTGGTAATATTACATATTTCTCGCCTATGAAGCTGCAGCTAACAGCTGGTTGTCATAAATAAATGCACAATGAGATAACATAACACAAAATTATGTACACTGTACATAATATCACCGCCTGCGTCGTATCTGTAACAGTTTCGCATATCTTTATAGCTGTAGCGAAGAGATTGTAGGACAAATAAATTATCTAATTTATATTTGCTAACCCAATCATGGTACACGTGTATACAGACTGCACAGTCGGCTCTACTTGTAACTGATCATTTCCTGCTGTATCCTTTGTTAGATTAAACTGATTGACGTTTCTTATGATTTGAGATTGATATGGTCATTACATTGATAATAAAACTCTCGCCGGGATATTTACCATGTTTTTTAATTCTATCGAATATCCGATATTTCGGCGCTGTTATAAAATAAATATAAATATAAATAAATATTCCACAACATTCTACACAACGCTATATATAACTAGCTTGTGTTATGGAATCTAGAATGCGGATTAATATACTTAGATACTTTTTTCTTCGAAAAACATTGGAAAAAATGAAATGCTCAAGTGAGACTCGAACTCACGACCTTTCGCTTACAGGGCGACTGCTCTGCCAACTGAGCTATTGAGCACCACTTGAATCATTCCAAATTTTCCTTCTCTTTATATCCGTCTATAAGGGCGACGGTGCAGCCATCTACCAACATTCTTACGAACTGTTGGAAACAGTTAGCATAATAAATGCTATAAAAAATTCATTCAAATACTTTTTTCTGTAAATACATTCATATTATAAATAGAAGCACCCAGACCAGTGCAAATAGCCATATTCATGCATACAAATATTTGCACTGAGCACGGATCGAAACAGCGCCTCTTGCGTAGCAGTCGCGTTCACTACCGCCAAGCCACAGAGGCTGTCATGTAAATAAAATTTAAAGACACCGATAAATACTCGCCAGCGATTGCTTTACTATTAATGGCTGATCTTTCCACATAAACAGCTGTCCTTCAACTAAGTCTTAAGTCATTTTGGAACTTCAGAGCAAATTATAGTCTCTCCTTCTTCATCTGAGTGCCAATCTTTGCACCCTAGCGTGTGCTCTCCCTCTTTTTAACCAACTTCAAAAAAGGAGGAGATTCTCAATTCGCGCTAAAAATTTTTTGTTTATTTGGTAATTTACCTTTTCGGGGTCAATTGCCGTCTGACTCAGAGAGGGAAGCCTCTTTCGTCATTCAGCAGGTATACAAATTGGTTGGACTATACAGCAAATATACTTTAAAAAAGTTATAGAAATTAAACACATTATAAAGTGAATACAATCCAACTTCATCAAACACGCAAACATTCGGTTCCATAAACCTAATTCAGTTGATTGCAATATCACGAAATGTTAAAATTTAATTTCGTTGTAGAAATATAATACAATCTTTAGGCAGTTACTTAGCCCTAAAATATCATTTTATAACCCAAAATCTGTTCGAAAACATTCTAGCAAATATGTTTACTATCCAGTTTAATAGAAATCTGTAACATGATATTCCGCTAAAACCTAATGAAAATAGTTAGATAGCTATCAAAATCCATGCTCGCACACAACAAGAAAATAACCTATTTGAACAGTACTATAAAACGGTTAATATATTCCTGCGAAGCCTTTGCAACATTGTAACACTTATAAATATAATTATATGAGTTTTTTAAACCTAGGTCATCACGATTTTACGACATTACTTCGAATGATGTTAAAATTGGACTGATGTTATTCGAGAAAGGGCTTTGGTCTTTTTACGTATTAAAAGTTGATTGTGTGTTTGCCATGTGCCGATTTTTACGACTGGGGTAGGTTCCCGTCGCTTTTAAATAAAATTGTATATTATTTGTCATTAAAATAGTTGCTTATACCATTATTTTTTATCTTACAATCTTTATAACTCGTAGCGTTGAGATTGCTAGATTGTAGAACCAAAATAAAATATTAGCGATAATATTCCCTACGTATAATATTGTAACTGCATTTCCAACGAACTTTACGAACTGTTTGGGTTTTCCTTAAGCATTGGCAAAATATTATTATTGTAAGCAATAAATAATCTTTCTATATTTGTTCTTAATAGAGTTCTACGAATCGTCACCTACGTAAAGTGTCATAACTGCAAGCTTGTCGTGCATTTGGTTAAATGCGGTTACGAGATTATACGTAGGACGAACGATTTATGTTTATTAACCCGATCATGATATACTTAGGTTGTTATTTAAATAACGAATTGCCGGCTAAATCCATACTAATATTATAAATGCGAAAGTAACTCTGTCTGTCTGTCTGTATGTTACGCTTTCACGCCTAAAGCACTGAACGGATTTAGATGAAATTTGGTATAGGGGTAGATTAGACCATGAGAAAGGAAAGGCTATGTTTGGCCGCGATAACTGACATCCACGAGGGCCGAGCCGTAGGCAAAAGCTAGTATTATATATTTGCAATATCAGAAGAATTAAAATTAACCTAAAATGCTATAATCACGAAGTATTAAACTTTTACACATTTCTAATGAAAATAACAAATTATGTAAAACAACAGAACAGATAAGATGGTACTGACGTAAAGGTCAAAAGAACGACTAGATTTTTTTAATCCCACGCGTGAATCTAATCCGGGGTATAAATGTGAAACGCTTAAAAACATTAACCTCCTTCCTTCGGCAGTCAGGTAAAAAAAATGGAGTAAAACATTTTTTTCGTAGTTGATTGTGAGACAATATTACTCGAATATGGCATATTTTCAGAATTAGACATAATCATGAAAGTCATTGTATAATTGATAAAATCTAACTAACGTAACTACTGTACACACAGTGTTTAATGATCCACAACATCGATGAAATTCAAGCGAAAGTTCAACAGCCTGGCAGTACGCATCGAAATTAATCAGAAGTAAATTGGAGCAATTGAAACGTCAGATGAGTACTTACAAACAATAAAATAACAAGAAATAAATCGAGAAAGTATCCGTTGAAATTTGTTTTAGTTAACAATTTGGAGAAATTCCGCTTTAGTCCTTAGTAAAAAAAGACAATTGCGACAAAATAGGCAAACTGCTAAAAGAGATAAAGTGCACTGTCTAATTACATTATGTAGCAAAAAAAATGGGCTAGGCATACCTACACGATAGGTATGCCCAGTAGGCAGGACAAGTTCGTTGTTTCGTCCTATAAAGATTCGGCCCAATAGGACGAATCACAGAAATTAAAAATAGAGTAAGATCGCTCCCAAATACGTAGCATAAAAAAATATAACCGGTGTTTCTTACATCTGTTAAGATTGCAACTGTTTGAAACTGTCAGTTTGCACAAATGTCGGGCATAACTTTTTACACCACGTAAAAGTGCTTATTCGTCAGCAAAGCGCATATTACTAATTTTTAATTTTAATTTACGAGCTACTTACTTTTTACATGATCAGTAAACCTATTAATACCGTGGCATTTAAACTATAAATAAAAAATAAAAACTTATGGCATTATGGATAGTATGGAAACAGTGCAAAACGGTCGCTCCGAGTATGCGTTTCAAGTTGTTGCAACATTGTTGCAGACTATCGACCCCGCAAGATCAGCACGCCTTTGCTTTTTATACCATACGATATTGTGAACATGTCTGTGCTATTTATATTCGACTGTATTAGGAAGTTGGGACAGTGTTATGTAAGTTTTTATTCGTCCAATATTATAAATGTGAAGTAGTTTGGATGTTTTTTGTTACTGAATTAAGTTGAAACGTCTACATACGGTTGAAATTTGGTACCGACAGGAATAGATTTATTGTCTGGAATGACATACGCTTCTTTTTTAAATCAGACTAGGTTCCTCCGCAGGTTGGACAGTAAAAAAAGCGAATCTGTCCGAGATTCACGAAGGCGAAAGCTTTGGATGGAACCGGGATTAACGCACTGATGAAGAAGAATCGAATCGAAGAATCGAGAAATCGGGACTTGGAATACACGCAAGCGGGACTACGGGAACTAGTAGTGTTAAAATATGTGTCTGTGCCCGTGTCGTCTTCCTAACGTTGACTGTTCCTATGGATGATCCAAAATTTCTTTCAAATAAATTTTGTACATGACCAAAATTAATCGTCCAAAGTATTAGAGTCGTCCTGAAATTCTGTGCGTAATTATTTCTAGGTCTTACAAATTTAACTGCTAATTTAAATCCAGATTCAGACCTTTGGAAGGAAGGTCCCTATCGTCATTATGTCATTAATCTTTCGAGATAAGTAACCACTTAATTGAATCCAGCAGAGACACTATGCAAAATTTACGATAACTACATTTTTAAATCGTCAGTAACCCCATCAAACGCAACTTTTTACCGGTTTTCCGATCGTCACGTCCCCGTCCCGTTCCAAGAAAACACACCTCCGAACCTGTTTGTTTTCATTACAACGGAATTCCTCAAATTAAGTCCCGCAGTTACAATATACAATGTAGTGTGATTCAGTGTGCCTCAGTGTCAAGGTTACTACCTAACGACAATGTATCGTGTTGATGTAACACTCATTGACTGATGTTACGTATATGACGCATCCGGATAGCTGCGCTCGCGCATGTGATCTTATCGTGCTCAATTTGTAACGCGATACTTTCAATACTGTTCGAACATCGAAATTATGCATTTTAATCGACATTTTCTTTTGTCTCTGATAAACGTCTTGATACTTTACTCAACTCGGGAATAGATTCAGAGTACTACACGATTGTAGCAGACACTTCCCTGTTATATTATCGAGGCAGTGATTGAACTGTTGGCGAGTTTATTTTGAGATGCGAGTACGTATTAGATACCACCTCGCCACGCCCGAGACATTTATTTTCAGACTGATTTATTACGGTCCACGAAGACACCGTTTTAGAAGTCATCGGCATTACATTGACAGTTGAATTGTCTAAGGACGTGTATAGATACATTTATGCTGTAATATTACAAGATTTACAATTTGGCAATACAGTATACATGGAAAATATAAAACTTAAGAAAATGTCTTTGTGTAAAATTGCAATAGATGTATCTTTAGTTGTGTCTCGTCTCTGACATCCAAGCTAAGATTCAACTTGTGTTATGGATGATGGACAATGTTTCTAATTAAGCAGTTTCAGTTCTGTCTTGTATAATTTTGAGTCTATTCCCCTTTCCCTTGGGAACCTAATCCAAGGATAATAAGTAACCTACCTGCGAGCTATTTCAACCAAATCGTTCAGTTGTTTGAGCGTGATTAAGTTACAAACGTCAAAACATCTTCACACACTGTCACATGTTAGAATATTAGTAGTCTTTCCAAGAGTAACGAACAAACTCTCATGTATTTTATCCATCCATCCATTCATCCTATACTCACGTCTATAAATCCTTGAAGGGGTAGGCTGAGTTGTATTAGACCCATCTTGATGAACAAAGTACTCAAAATTATCTTAATTCCTTGGCTTTCCTCCGTTCCTGTTGACAGATTGTTCTGATATTTGGTACACACTTTGAGTTCGGACAATAATACAATTTAAATCAATAAAACAGTTAGATTTGCTCATAATACCTTAGTTTTATGATCATTTCGAGACAGTCAAGTCACCTTCAAGGAAAGAGCGTACTCTCTATTGAAAGGAAGGTAACTCACTTGTGACTCCTCTGGTGTTGTGTGTCCATGGGCGGCGGTGATCGCTTACCATCAGGCGATCATTGTTTGCCTCCTATTCCATACAAAAAAGATGTTTTACGCTGACTGAAACAATATAGGTACCAGTGGCAAAGGGTGAAATTTTCAAAAAGTAAGCCGATAGAAATATTGAAAAAGTGTAAATGTAAAAATGTCTACCACAGCTTACCATAAGCAAGATGGTAGGAATCGTGTTGTAGGGACCCACTTCGCCACTTATAGGTATTATAAGAAATGCTTACTAGTATCTATTATGCTTGTAACCAGCTAGCGTATAACTAAGCCTATATAGAACTATAGCGCTATAGTTCTGCATCACGGTACGAACGCTCATGAAGTCTTGACCCTTGACGCTAGGCAACTTTGAATACAATCGGACTGTATACTAAGTACCTGAGTGGACTAGTGCACTTGTCGCTATGCAATAGGCAGCTACCGATTACATTGTACACATGAATGTAATAATCTCTATTGTAATGCCGAGTTTATACGACTTTATTTGAGAGAAAAGAAGTGATCGTTATAGAGTCTGGCCAACGAAAGCTGGCGCAAAGAGACGGCGCCAAATTTGAATAAAAAAAGAACAACAAGATTTAACACTAACCAGACTCTGGCCAAGTACCTACCGTAATAGGCTAGTTTGCATGCATACCTAATAGGAAAGAAAATAGTATAAACACCGTTATTTCGGTGTATAGTCCGTGTAGCAACCAGTTCAGTTTTCATATTGGGCGCCATTTTTTTTGCAGCAGTTTTCGTTGGCCAGTCTCTAGGCAATGTCTATTTACCTTAAGGACACAGGGTAAGTGTCCAAGAGCATCGAAGAATCGTCAATTTCTTGTAATCTCTCAAAACATTTTTATTGGACGCACTTTTCTCATACAAAACGTTACAGCAACGATCACATACGAAATTGGGGAAATCGTGGTACCTAAATGATATTAACAGATGAATATCGTATTGTTCATCTGCTAATATTTATAATGAAATTATTGAGCCCCTTGACGGAATTTGGTATGGAAATAGACTAGAGGTTGGGAAAGGATATAGGCTGTCTTTGGTCTCGAAAAAAGGGGTCCTCCTCCAACCAATTATAGTCTGGAAGAAAGCAGGTTATAGCTTTCCAGAAAAGCGGAGTCAGACAGGGCATTTCACTCCTTAGATGCCTTTGTTCTGTCCAATCATCGTCATCTCGACATTGATCCCGGTCGTATCTAAGGCTTCCTCCTCGGCGCCTGAAGTCCGCTTCTTTGTAGCTGCAACCGCCGCCTGACTCCCCAACCCTAGAGGAGAGCCTGTGCCAGAGCCTCGTCCGTTAATCAACAGATGTCCCGTCAAGCAGGTGAATTCGAATTGCGACGAAGATCAGACATTATTATTTAATTTTGTCGGTATTTATTCTTCGACTTAGTTAAAGTTCAAACAAAAAGACCTAGACAGATAGTCGCATTTGTCGTCTTGGCAACAAGAAAATTGAGGTGACCCGTGACAAAAAAGAATTACTTCATCTATTAACAACCATAGAGAAACTTACTGCATTGTTCTAAACTGAAAAAAAAAAGCCGATAATTTATTTATAAATACGCTAAAAGACGAGGTAATTATATAACGTGTATAACCGGCTCTAGTTTACCGTGTCAAGGTGGAGTGATCGCAACAAAGTTGCAGTTCTTTGATCTCCTGAGCGCGGTGTTGCAACGCGGAATGGAGCCGGCATGACACGAAGCCCGCCTGTGCGCGGTAGCGAACACCCGAGTTTTTATTTATTGAAAAAAAGGAGCTCCGTAAAACCTTTGGTTGCGACCGGGACAAGAATGGTGTTTATTTATAAAATAAATAGAGTAATAAATGAAAAAAGAACATGTCAGTTCGTTTTTCCAGGTATTCCAGAATTTGACTTTTTATTGAAATAAAACCACTTTTTACGGATTCTATCGCGATATATTTGTTATTATTACTTTTAAACCCGACGTTTCGGCTGCTTTGCAGCAGCCATTTTCGCGGTGTGACTCACGATGGTAGTTGTCACATAGTTTGAAGTTTAAGTTATCTCAAAATACCCGAATCATGGTGAATTATTGGTGTTCATATTTACGCAGAATGAGCTCACTGTGTTGTTAAGTCTTGCTGGATTTTGCTGCTTACTGGGTTTGATTAAGTGGATGACTGGGTCCCAAGCTGGTGGTACGGTCCATCCATCCTCTCTATTAAAATTTGGGTGTTTTTTAATTTCAATAGCCTCGCGGATCATTCTAGGAATATATCGGTGTTCTTTGGCGAGTATCTGTGGTTTATCAAACCTTAGGTAATGGTTGGTGCCTTTTTGCGCGTGTTCACATACAGCTGACTTTGTTGAGCGTTGGTGTTTCATGTCAGCTATGTGTTCTTTGACCCGAGTGCCAATGCTTCGCTTGGTTTGACCAATATATGAGAGCCCACAGTCACAGTCTATTT
This sequence comes from Eilema sororculum, assembly GCA_914829495.1. NCBI lineage: Eukaryota > Metazoa > Arthropoda > Insecta > Lepidoptera > Erebidae > Eilema > Eilema sororculum. The sequence continues at coordinate 7,299,832 of OU618553.1, read as the reverse complement.
TGTAGACCCCTGCATCTTGTAGAGGTAGTTGGCACTTGACAGATGGTAAAAATTGCCTTATCTTCGTTGGCGGCTTGTAGTATGTGTTGATTGAAGCTCGCTTCAAGATGTAGCCAATCTTGTCAGTGACCCCTCGTACATACGGTAGTACAGCAGGCTGGCGTTCGACCGTGGCTGGTTTTTCTCGGGATCTGTGACTCAGGCGCGGTGGTTTGAGCTTGTTGTCTTGCAGTACTTGCTTGACATGTTGAAGCTCAGCGTTCAGGTGTTTCTTGTCACAGATCCCACGGGCTCTCTGAAACAAAGACATTCCTACGGTAGCTAACTGTTTAGGGTGGTGGTGAGATTCACCGTTTAAGTACCTATCAGTATGAGTCTTTTTCCTATACACAGTGTGGCTCAAGGTATTATTAGGATTTCTGATAACAAGAACATCTAGGAAAGCTAATGAATTATTTGCCTCTGATTCCATAGTGAATTGAATGTTGTTATTAATGGAATTAAGATGGTTCAGGAATGTATTTACACTATCTGTTGGTAGTATTGTGAAAGTGTCATCTACGTACCGTTTGTAAATCCGTGGTGTGAAGGCGGCCGTCTGCAAGGCTCGGGCCTCGAAGGCTTCCATATATATATCGGCTACGACAGGCGAGACTGGAGAGCCCATCGCCACACCATCGATTTGTAGGTAGTACTTGTTGTCCCACAACAGATAGCCAGTTGTTAGGCAATGTTTTAGTATGTCAGCATATTCCTCAGGCATAGTATTTTCTATTAGTTTGTTCCTAATGATGTCTATGCAGTCATGTACAGGTATACGTGTAAATAAGGACTGTACATCAAAACTGACCATTGTTTCATTGTTAGTGAGATGTAGGTGTTTAATTTCACTAACAAAATGGTATGAATCTCTAACATACGCTGTTGTGTTACCTCTGAGTGGTGAGAGTATCTTTGCTACGTGCTGAGCCAGCCTGTAGGTTGGTGTGTCGATCTGACTCACAATAGGACGTAGGGGAGCATTTTCCTTGTGTATTTTTGGTAGACCATACAGTTTCGGAGGTTTTGGGCAGGCAGGTATTAGTGTTTTGACGTCGAACTGTAATTTTTCGGAGTATTTACTAATAATATCTCGAGTTTGTTTGAGTATTTTATTAGTAGGGTCTGTTTTGACCTGTTTATATGTGGTCTCATCCGATAAAAGATCTTCGATTTTTCGTTTGTAGTCTGACGTATCCATAACGACCGTAGCGTTTCCTTTGTCTGCACGGAGCACTGTAATATCTGGCCTAGCTCGCAAGTTCTTCAATGCGATAAATTCGTCTCTGGAAAGGTTCGGCTTGGGAGCTTTGCTTCGACGCAAGACCGATGAAACATCCTGGCGTATAGCTTCCAAATCTTCCTTTCTCATGGTATTTTTAACTAGGCAGTCCTCAACATTGCAGATGATGGTTTCGTACGGTATCCTAGCTGGTGTTATTGCAAAATTCAAACCCCTCGATAGTACTTTTTCGGTGGCATTGTCCAATGTTTGTTTTGACAGGTTAACAACTGACAGCTTGGTAGACGGCGGCGTGTCATTGGTCCGTCTAATGACGTTTCGTTCCGTTGTGTTGTCATTTGATTTTGATGTTAATTTCTCATATTTTTGAATTTTGTTTATTTTGCACGCATTATATTTAGATTTTTCTCTATTATTTATTGCATCAATGCATTTTTTAAAATCAAATGGAGTTATTAACGACTGTAATTTGTTGGACAATTGAACCACTTGTTTGTTTATTCTGCTTAATTCAACGCGATGTTCCCGGATACTTAATATCAACAACTTTTTACTTGCCTGTTCTAAGATCTTGGCGCTTCCTCGAATGTCGTATTTGGGTGATATTTTGACACACGTAGGAATGAGATTATGGTCTCGGCATCTCTTCAAGAATATTAAAGATGTTAAATACCTTGCGCGCTTGGTTTGCAGACCTTCAAGTTGTCTTATTATGTTTGCAGTTTGCAGTCCGTACTGTTCTACATGATATTTTCTGAAGTTTACGCGAATGTCACTCATTGAAATAAAACCACTTTTTACGGATTCTATCGCGATATATTTGTTATTATTACTTTTAAACCCGACGTTTCGGCTGCTTTGCAGCAGCCATTTTCGCGGTGTGACTCACGATGGTAGTTGTCACATAGTTTGAAGTTTAAGTTATCTCAAAATACCCGAATCATGGTGAATTATTGGTGTTCATATTTACGCAGAATGAGCTCACTGTGTTGTTAAGTCTTGCTGGATTTTGCTGCTTACTGGGTTTGATTAAGTGGATGACTGGGTCCCAAGCTGGTGGTACGGTCCATCCATCCTCTCTATTAAAATTTGGGTGTTTTTTAATTTCAATAGCCTCGCGGATCATTCTAGGAATATATCGGTGTTCTTTGGCGAGTATCTGTGGTTTATCAAACCTTAGGTAATGGTTGGTGCCTTTTTGCGCGTGTTCACATACAGCTGACTTTGTTGAGCGTTGGTGTTTCATGTCAGCTATGTGTTCTTTGACCCGAGTGCCAATGCTTCGCTTGGTTTGACCAATATATGAGAGCCCACAGTCACAGTCTATTTTGTAGACCCCTGCATCTTGTAGAGGTAGTTGGCACTTGACAGATGGTAAAAATTGCCTTATCTTCGTTGGCGGCTTGTAGTATGTGTTGATTGAAGCTCGCTTCAAGATGTAGCCAATCTTGTCAGTGACCCCTCGTACATACGGTAGTACAGCAGGCTGGCGTTCGACCGTGGCTGGTTTTTCTCGGGATCTGTGACTCAGGCGCGGTGGTTTGAGCTTGTTGTCTTGCAGTACTTGCTTGACATGTTGAAGCTCAGCGTTCAGGTGTTTCTTGTCACAGATCCCACGGGCTCTCTGAAACAAAGACATTCCTACGGTAGCTAACTGTTTAGGGTGGTGGTGAGATTCACCGTTTAAGTACCTATCAGTATGAGTCTTTTTCCTATACAGAGAGCCCGTGGGATCTGTGACAAGAAACACCTGAACGCTGAGCTTCAACATGTCAAGCAAGTACTGCAAGACAACAAGCTCAAACCACCGCGCCTGAGTCACAGATCCCGAGAAAAACCAGCCACGGTCGAACGCCAGCCTGCTGTACTACCGTATGTACGAGGGGTCACTGACAAGATTGGCTACATCTTGAAGCGAGCTTCAATCAACACATACTACAAGCCGCCAACGAAGATAAGGCAATTTTTACCATCTGTCAAGTGCCAACTACCTCTACAAGATGCAGGGGTCTACAAAATAGACTGTGACTGTGGGCTCTCATATATTGGTCAAACCAAGCGAAGCATTGGCACTCGGGTCAAAGAACACATAGCTGACATGAAACACCAACGCTCAACAAAGTCAGCTGTATGTGAACACGCGCAAAAAGGCACCAACCATTACCTAAGGTTTGATAAACCACAGATACTCGCCAAAGAACACCGATATATTCCTAGAATGATCCGCGAGGCTATTGAAATTAAAAAACACCCAAATTTTAATAGAGAGGATGGATGGACCGTACCACCAGCTTGGGACCCAGTCATCCACTTAATCAAACCCAGTAAGCAGCAAAATCCAGCAAGACTTAACAACACAGTGAGCTCATTCTGCGTAAATATGAATACCAATAATTCACCATGATTCGGGTATTTTGAGATAACTTAAACTTCAAACTATGTGACAACTACCATCGTGAGTCACACCGCGAAAATGGCTGCTGCAAAGCAGCCGAAACGTCGGGTTTAAAAGTAATAATAACAAATATATCGCGATAGAATCCGTAAAAAGTGGTTTTATTTCAATGAGTGACATTCGCGTAAACTTCAGAAAATATCATGTAGAACAGTACGGACTGCAAACTGCAAACATAATAAGACAACTTGAAGGTCTGCAAACCAAGCGCGCAAGGTATTTAACATCTTTAATATTCTTGAAGAGATGCCGAGACCATAATCTCATTCCTACGTGTGTCAAAATATCACCCAAATACGACATTCGAGGAAGCGCCAAGATCTTAGAACAGGCAAGTAAAAAGTTGTTGATATTAAGTATCCGGGAACATCGCGTTGAATTAAGCAGAATAAACAAACAAGTGGTTCAATTGTCCAACAAATTACAGTCGTTAATAACTCCATTTGATTTTAAAAAATGCATTGATGCAATAAATAATAGAGAAAAATCTAAATATAATGCGTGCAAAATAAACAAAATTCAAAAATATGAGAAATTAACATCAAAATCAAATGACAAGACAACGGAACGAAACGTCATTAGACGGACCAATGACACGCCGCCGTCTACCAAGCTGTCAGTTGTTAACCTGTCAAAACAAACATTGGACAATGCCACCGAAAAAGTACTATCGAGGGGTTTGAATTTTGCAATAACACCAGCTAGGATACCGTACGAAACCATCATCTGCAATGTTGAGGACTGCCTAGTTAAAAATACCATGAGAAAGGAAGATTTGGAAGCTATACGCCAGGATGTTTCATCGGTCTTGCGTCGAAGCAAAGCTCCCAAGCCGAACCTTTCCAGAGACGAATTTATCGCATTGAAGAACTTGCGAGCTAGGCCAGATATTACAGTGCTCCGTGCAGACAAAGGAAACGCTACGGTCGTTATGGATACGTCAGACTACAAACGAAAAATCGAAGATCTTTTATCGGATGAGACCACATATAAACAGGTCAAAACAGACCCTACTAATAAAATACTCAAACAAACTCGAGATATTATTAGTAAATACTCCGAAAAATTACAGTTCGACGTCAAAACACTAATACCTGCCTGCCCAAAACCTCCGAAACTGTATGGTCTACCAAAAATACACAAGGAAAATGCTCCCCTACGTCCTATTGTGAGTCAGATCGACACACCAACCTACAGGCTGGCTCAGCACGTAGCAAAGATACTCTCACCACTCAGAGGTAACACAACAGCGTATGTTAGAGATTCATACCATTTTGTTAGTGAAATTAAACACCTACATCTCACTAACAATGAAACAATGGTCAGTTTTGATGTACAGTCCTTATTTACACGTATACCTGTACATGACTGCATAGACATCATTAGGAACAAACTAATAGAAAATACTATGCCTGAGGAATATGCTGACATACTAAAACATTGCCTAACAACTGGCTATCTGTTGTGGGACAACAAGTACTACCTACAAATCGATGGTGTGGCGATGGGCTCTCCAGTCTCGCCTGTCGTAGCCGATATATATATGGAAGCCTTCGAGGCCCGAGCCTTGCAGACGGCCGCCTTCACACCACGGATTTACAAACGGTACGTAGATGACACTTTCACAATACTACCAACAGATAGTGTAAATACATTCCTGAACCATCTTAATTCCATTAATAACAACATTCAATTCACTATGGAATCAGAGGCAAATAATTCATTAGCTTTCCTAGATGTTCTTGTTATCAGAAATCCTAATAATACCTTGAGCCACACTGTGTATAGGAAAAAGACTCATACTGATAGGTACTTAAACGGTGAATCTCACCACCACCCTAAACAGTTAGCTACCGTAGGAATGTCTTTGTTTCAGAGAGCCCGTGGGATCTGTGACAAGAAACACCTGAACGCTGAGCTTCAACATGTCAAGCAAGTACTGCAAGACAACAAGCTCAAACCACCGCGCCTGAGTCACAGATCCCGAGAAAAACCAGCCACGGTCGAACGCCAGCCTGCTGTACTACCGTATGTACGAGGGGTCACTGACAAGATTGGCTACATCTTGAAGCGAGCTTCAATCAACACATACTACAAGCCGCCAACGAAGATAAGGCAATTTTTACCATCTGTCAAGTGCCAACTACCTCTACAAGATGCAGGGGTCTACAAAATAGACTGTGACTGTGGGCTCTCATATATTGGTCAAACCAAGCGAAGCATTGGCACTCGGGTCAAAGAACACATAGCTGACATGAAACACCAACGCTCAACAAAGTCAGCTGTATGTGAACACGCGCAAAAAGGCACCAACCATTACCTAAGGTTTGATAAACCACAGATACTCGCCAAAGAACACCGATATATTCCTAGAATGATCCGCGAGGCTATTGAAATTAAAAAACACCCAAATTTTAATAGAGAGGATGGATGGACCGTACCACCAGCTTGGGACCCAGTCATCCACTTAATCAAACCCAGTAAGCAGCAAAATCCAGCAAGACTTAACAACACAGTGAGCTCATTCTGCGTAAATATGAACACCAATAATTCACCATGATTCGGGTATTTTGAGATAACTTAAACTTCAAACTATGTGACAACTACCATCGTGAGTCACACCGCGAAAATGGCTGCTGCAAAGCAGCCGAAACGTCGGGTTTAAAAGTAATAATAACAAATATATCGCGATAGAATCCGTAAAAAGTGGTTTTATTTCAATGAGTGACATTCGCGTAAACTTCAGAAAATATCATTTGACTTTTTAATCATTCGTTCACAAACATGGGTAAACTTTTGTCTATGACTATTGTCTATGATGTACTTTTCCACAGTACCTACATGGATCATAGACGGTCCAAAGTCCAAGCATGTGTTTTTTATACGGACTATAACTTCTAAGACTTCTATCGGCAGGCCCCAAAGACGACTGTCCCACTGCATTTCGAAATTCAAAATAGCGATGAACGGTAGTTCGAAAGTTCGAAAATGCGATTCACGATAATGCGAAAGTACGTCACATCGATACACGCATTTTCGAAAGTTCGGAAATGCGACTCATGTTACCTCGAAAATTCACCACATCGATACACATATTGTTGAATGTTACCGCGCAAGTATATGATGACTGCCCAGTATGTTTTCTCTTCATAGATGATTGTTGCTAGTAAAATGACCGCCCTAACAAGAGCTGAATTAAACCGCGTCTTTACCAAGTACTCTCATACTCGTAACATGATGGATAATAATCAACTTTGTATTATAAATCCCTTGTTTCTTGGACACGTGTGATTCCAACCTACAAGTCACGACGATCGAGCAGAAAACGATGTTATAGTACCTACACTTGGTCTAATTGAATGCAAAATAAAGGCTACTGTGTAATCTGTACTGTATTTATGTTTTTATCTATTTATTGTACCATGACATACTGGGGACTGGGGTCCTGTAGGGATGTCCCTACATTCATCCATATCACTACATAGTATAAAGCAAAGTCGCTTTTCGCGTCCCTATGTCCCTATGTCCCTATGTCCCTATGTCCCTATGTCCCTATGTCCCTATGTCCCTATGTCCCTATGTCCCTATGTCCCTATGTATGCTTATACCTTCAAAACTACGCTACAGATTTTGTTGCGGTTTCTTTTAACAGATAGAGTAATTCAAGAAAAAGGTTTATATGTATAATACATGCTTAACATAGCAGAGGGTGCCGCGGGAACGGAATCGGACGCCACGCGGGTGGAAAAAAATTGGCGGTACGAAGCACGCCGCATATATAAATGCGAAAGTAACTCTGTCTGTATGTTATACCACTAAACCGTTTTTGATGAAATTTGGTATACGGGTAGATTAGACCTTGAGAAAGGACATAGGCTATGTTTGATAATAACCGACAACCACGCGGGCGGAGCCGCGGGCAAAAGCAATTTTTCCAAAAAAAATTTATGAACTCAATAATTTTTATTGAGTAACTTCATAGAGCAGCAATTGTATATTGCTATAATTAAGTACATAAGTACCCAGTACCCACCTCCAACTCACTGGCAAGTTGGTACTCAAGTACCCCTGCTCTTTTACAGACCAGGATCTGACACAGGATATCCTCTAAGGATTCACAGGACAGGCAGCGAATCCTCCTAATAAAAACTAAAAAAAAGCCAAATCAAAAACAGAATAAAAGGACCCCGGGCTCTGACTTGTATAGATATAGGTTAGAAGGCTAAGGCGGAAGCTGAGATCCTTAACCTTCGTGTTTTTTTTAATACCCATGTTTTTTGATAATATTTGATACAATCGGCTGTACACTCGGTATCGTATAAAATGCCTAGACAAATAATAAAATAAACCTACACGTTTGAGGCATTGTTGTATATTGCCTAGGAATTGTATCAAAGTATAGAATACAAATTACCGTTAATATATGCACACAAGCGTGTCCCGTCATTGACTACATCGTTACGGACAGGTGATATAGTGGTAAAACTATTTATGAGAAGAAAAAACTAACAATCCCATGATAAATGATGTCGTTGTACCATGTTGCTACGTCAAGTAGGTACCACCTTGTCACTAACACTTAGACTATTAAATAATTAATAGCATTTTACAATAAGCACGAATAGAATAGAATAATTTATTTGCTCATAAACTTGGTTACATGAGGTCTTAAATGTATATTAAGTTGTTAAGACTAACCCTACCTTATTCCCGCGGCTCCAGGATACCGTTGCGCGAAATAGACGCGACAACAGTCGACTTCGGCTCCACAAAGCCCACACGACACTTATGCACAAAAGCATCTTTTGCATGGCACCAATAATATATAATAAATTGCCTAAGCACTGGAAGAAACTAAACACCAAAGCATTTAAGAAAGAAATCAAAACATTTCTTCTGCTAAAGACGTATTACAGCATAACTGACTTTCTGGTTGATAGCATACAGTGACAATTATTAGCTTAGTTATTAGATATATGACTGGGTAACCTACTTCTTGACGTTTTACTTTTTGCTTCTTTATTGACATTATTAGTTGACTATGTATCTATTTGTATAATTGACACAATTGACATTTTAATTGTACCTATTGTAATTTGTAATTATTAATTTGTAATGTAAAGCCATAACGCAGACTACATGAATGAGCGATTCTATACGCACAATATATTTGTACGCCACTATGTGAGGCAAAACATGATTGGACTGTGAATATTCGACCCGATTTTTCTATATTGCATGCTTTTGTATGTACACACATGTTTTTGAACAAATAAAAGATATTATTATTCTCTTTATTTAATTCTTAAACTTATTAATTACATTTTTAAATACATATATAAAAAATAAAACATATTTAAAAATATAAAAAATAGTACCCCACCGGCATCGAGTACAGGGACCAAGCTACCGGTGGTCAGGGCTCCAGAGAGAGGAACTTCCTCACGATGCGCGCCGTATCAAGGAGCACTGCCTTCTGCATCTGGCCCTTGACCCAACCATCCAACCCGAGCCTCTTTAGATGTTGGTCGAGGCTCTTATTATTATTATTATTATTATTATAGTACAGCATGTTTTGCATGCAAATTTTTGACGTAATCACTAGCATTCCCTGTTTTGCTGACTCTATTACTTTCCTACTTACCCTCTATCGCCAGTTACGGTATTCGATTCCAGAATAAGCTTTCTCTGAACTTGTTTAAATTAGATGTTTATTATTTGTCTATATCAGTGTTGAAGTACAGTTCAGTATTTTTTTCTCTAAATTCTAATAAAAAAGTCACTATAAATTAATTTTTTTTTAGCATTTATTATGCTAACTTTTAAGTTCGAAAAACATCGGAAAAAATTAAATGCTCAAGTGAGGCCCTTGGTCCTTACAGGGCGAATGCTCTTCCAACTGAGCTATTGAGCCACACCTGAATCATTTCAAAATTTCCTTCTCTTTTAATCCGTCTTTACGGTGGTGCCATCTACCAACATTCTTACGAACTGTTGGAAACAAGGGAAAGGTAGTGAGTTCAAGTCTCACTTGAGCATTTCATTTTTTCCGATGTTTTTCGAAAAATAGTCACGTTCAGCAATGTCTGTATGTCAACTTTTTTACATTATCGCGATCTAAACAATTGAGAGTTTCTTCGGTGAATTATTCGTATGCATATTGTATAAGTGTATTTAAGTTTAACCATTGTGAACTATTAATTCAACTTTGTTCATCCGAATTAATTTAGAAAGGAAAAAATTTTGATCGGTCTAAGCGAGATCTGAACCCGCGATCTTTCTCTTATAGTTTATAGGGAGAATGCTTTGAGCACTAAGCTACCAGACCTACGGTCCGAACTTTTATATATTCGTCTTTGAGGCGACGGCGGAGCAATCCACCGACGCTCTTACCAGCTAACATAGCTGGTCGGAACCAATGAATGATTTTTTTTTTAACTTTTTCATCCGGTGAACGGGGATGGTTTATTTCACATGGAATAATTAATATTACTTTCTTAAGTAGCTTCTTTGGTACCTGTGCATTTGATTTTGAGCAATTTATTAATCAAGTTCGATTTGATTCTAACTCCATGTTAAAAGTCATCAGTCAGTCAAATCATACTAGATTTAGCAGAAACAGGCCTCATAAATTTATATACCGAGTTTTATCGGCCCTTATATTAGAATAGACTTCAATCGTCGTTAAATGTTAATGGGACAGGCGTTCTCCGGCAAATTACGCGGGCAAATAAGATAATCAAGTCACATAGTATTTTATTATTATGAATTTTACTACACTTAAATTCTAGGACTATCTAAACGCATAGTAAGTAGCTACTTCCTGAGATACAGTCAAACAATCAAACAAAATAACTAACATCAGTCAATTGACGGACCAAGTATAAAAAAGTCTGATAAACGAAGACTGGTAAATGAGAAGAAGGAAGTAAACGCCAAAAAACGGGGGCCGGGATCATGACGATGATTTTTAATTTATTATCAAACACAACCATACATAACATAACCTCACGTCTGTATTCCCGGAAGGGGTAGTTGCTAGCACCCACATTTCGCCAGTTTATGTTTAGGTCCCAATGTAATAGGTGGCGAGCGTATTGCCATTAACCGGGCACTTATAAACCTGCGATAAATACACACATAACTTCGAAAAGCATCGAAAAGTCATTGGTGTGTGCCATGGTAAACCTGGGATCGAACCCGACACCTCGTCTCAGCAGTCCATTGCCCATACCACTAGGCTACCGCAGATTGTCAAATGTGTTGTACGATAATTAGTTTATCGACTCTAGCCTAAAACCGTTACAAAGTAGAGAACAGATGCATTTCTTTGACATTAGATCAACGGCCTTCCTTCATTTGACTTACAAATTGTGAGATAAGGAGTAAAACAAACCTCCCATTCATTTGTCAATATCTAGTGGAATTTTTACTTTTTTATCACATCATAATGCTCTAATGATAACTGTATTACACGTCCCCCTTCTGTTACGTGCAGAAATGCTGTCGGATGCCTCCTCGCCAGAGCCGAAAGGGGAGGTTATATCTGCCGGGCACGGGTGCTTCGGGTGGTATCTGCGTCTGATCGATAAGGAGCCAACGTCCGAGTGCCATTACTGCGACGAGTTCGAGGACACGGGGCTGCACACGCTCACTGAGTGTCCGGCGTGAGCTGAACCGAGGCGGGAGCTGGTGGCAGCCCTGGGAGTGAGAGTTCTCACTCTCGCCACACTGCTCAACCATAAAAGAAACCAGGCGTATTCTGCAGACAGTAGTCGATGTAATTGGTGGCAGACATGCAGTATCAGGCGGTAGATTTACCATATTTGGCGACTTTGAGTACATGTCAATTAAAAACAAGATTTGCTGACAAAAATGTGCGATATTCAGCAAAGCTCCGTCTGTGAACAGTAGACCTTGCGAGCACCTTTTTATTTCACACCAACCTGTGAGGAATCGTGTCCTCGTTATTTCAACCAAATTCTTGAAGATACTTTCATAATAATAATAAATATTCCACAACATTCTACACAACGCTATCTAGACCCATGGTAAGCTTAACTAGCTTGTGTTATGGAATATATAATGCGGATAAACATACTTAGATACTTTTTTTTTTCTGCCAATGCAAATAGCCATATTTGTACATATAAATATTTCCCCTTCTTCTCCCCTCTATCAAGAAAAGCTTTGTACACAAGATTTTTTTATCAAAGAACATATGTACCAAGTTCGGTAAAAATCGGTAAGACATGCACCCTCTAGACCGGAACTAACAAACCAAAAAATCTTACTGACGAAAGCAAAATCGGCCATCTTGTCGAAACGGAGACTCTCGCCCGCTCGGTAATTTGTTTTACAGAAATATAGGAAGAAATACGTTTTATGCATACATTGGACAAATAACCACATTAATATTGCGTACCATGGTATATAATTATGTCTGCGGAAATTAATGTGGTCGTGGTGTCAATGTCACCTTGGCCTTTGACCACGGTCGGTGCCTAGGATAAACGTCAGGCAACAGGCAATAAATATGGATCTATAAAACTAATAATAAAGCTAAAAAGTTGGTTTGTTTGAATGCGATAGGTTCGGCGGCCACGTCCATAGGCCACGGTTACAACTTTCCATCAGGTGGGCCGAGTGCTTGCCTGCCGCCTAAGTAGTATAAAAATATCTCCAGAACTACAAGTGGTATTTTTTTTGTATTTGCTAGTCCAGCTTCTGGAGAAGTTTATAAGGCTTTACGCCACAAACTTTAGGAGCCTTTTCCGAGACTTTGGCTTTAGCTTACCATCAGGCGAGGTGAAGTTAAATTGACGTGTCCTCTATAAAAAAAAAAAGTACAGACTAGCTGTCTCCCACCCGCGGTGTCACCGCGGGCGGGAGACAGCTAGTCTGTGTCTCAAAATTAATGTGTTCTTATACATTGAAGAGTTGGCAGTAGTTTTTTCTAGTATGCTGCCAGCTCCTTTCGCCCGTGTCGTAGTATAATTACTACCTGTAAATAACCTGTTCTTCATCCGCGATAATACCCATTTAAATTTTCATAGTGCAGGGCCGGATCTGTCGGCAGTACCAGTATAACGCCGCTGGTGTAGCTCACGTCCATAGGTTCTAAATAAATAAAAAATCAACTATTATAATACTTTTTGATAACCAACATTCACGTGGGTAAAGCCGCAGACATCAGGTAGTCCACCATTTAAAGAAGAAATGAGAAAACATGTAAATAAAATTTATCATAAAATTATGAAGTCATAGAAACACAAAATTTACCCCTTATAAATTACGTATTTAATAATAGTAATAATAACTTTGACATTTGATCAAAATAATTAAAATAAAAAAGTTATCGGACCTTTGAAGACGAACAAAATTGACCCCTCATAAGTCATTCTTTCTAAAAGTACACCGACATTTAACCCCTTGCGTTATCATCGAACATTGTATAACATTTTAAAAGGTATTCTTTGTGAACAATTTTATGTTTTAACAAGGGATTTGTTGTATTGAATGTTTACATTGAAACTGAAAGGATAAGGATTGTAAGAGGAGTTGTACTTACTGTAATAGCTGCCGCTGATATAACTTAAAACAGAGAGAGTGATAGCAGGGTTAGATAAGTAATTGGTCATAATTATTATTTATCTTTGATTATTATTTATTTTATTAAAGTCGTATTGATGTTTAAATTTAATATTTCTAGAACATTTTACTCATTACAATTTAGGCCCCATTACAAGTTGTTAGTACAATTTATTTATTCATGAATATTTTTAAACTACTAATTACAAATAATATAAAAGAAACCATTTAAAAACTAAAACTAAGACTAAAATTAAAACGCGTCGTAGAATTCCTCCGCATCGCATGCCTCTTGTGGCAACGTTCCCAGAAGACTGTGTAGACTGTTGTATGGCAATGCTTATTCTTAGTTGTTAGTAGGATAAAATACAAGTGGCGGTGTTACTTGCGTATTTATTGGTAGCTAGTGCAAAGACAAGATGTTACTACTGGTCCGGTCGAGTACAACCTATTCCCGAAATGCCTTAACCGTAAATCATACGTGTCGAAAGAAATATGAAGCGTATACGCATAACATCTTTCAGCGTGTATTTTGTCCCGCATATATGTGACTCTCAATGATAACATTTGAAATTTACAACTCCATTATAATAAATGATTTATTATGACGTGAATCTATCTATCACCACTTAATTAATGTAATAGATTGCCTTGACGCCTTGACCCGAGCAAAGCAATAGACGCCATATTTGGGCGCCAAGCCTAGCATGTGTGTGTGTGTGTGACATAATATCTGTGCATATCACCATACTTTTTTTAAGCGTTTGATATTTTTATTACGTTCAAAAATAGGTACCTACCCGAAAAAAAAAATACCAATAAAAAAACTTTCTTTTGAAATATACTCAGTCTACTGACAGTACAGTACAGTACTGTTCGAATTATTATTTTTTTACTCTTATTTGTATGTTTCCAATGAAATTAGTGGCAGGGGTTACATTTTATTATTTAATCACGTGTCCATATTGACACACGAGGAATTACACGGTTAAGTTAGTAACCGTTTAAAATACAAAATCATGGTATAGGTAGGTATAGATGCCGTTGATTTGCCTGACGTTTCGTCCAGGTTGCACCGCCCGTGGTCAGAAGCTGACTGGTTCAGTGGTGCACGCCCGCCGTCTTCAAGTCCGCGACGTCACACAGTCCTACAGTCCCGGGTCCTTTAAGCGGGGCGTGAAACGGCATCTGATGAGGTCGTCAAGCCGAGTTCCACCACTGTTAACATGGTACATGTTTACGATGGTGACCCACTTTCCGAGAATTTGCCTTTTGCTTAACATCAGGCGAGTTGAAGTCAAATTGACGTGTCCCTTATAAAAAAAAAAGAAAAGAAAAGCTATGTATCATGGAACGTGATACTTTAAAAGTTATTAATACAAAATCAGTTCACTTAACCCGTAGTCTGCCTCTTGTTGTGTCTGGCCCCGTCTGTTAATAAGTAATCTGTTCATCGATTAACCTTCTAACTCTCCCGTCTCTCACTGACGTCACTGTCACTGCACGAGAATAGACGGTAACGTTAAACCGTTTTTTCAACTATATTTTTACAAATACTTAAACAAAACTGCATTGTTTGCTTATAAGTATAACGTAAAAATAAAAGTTTTTTAATGTAGGCATATTATGATTGACATACAAGACTTATAACAAATCTGTCTGTTTGTATCGAAATAATCGTTTGCAATCTCCGAAACGGGTGTAGGTACTTTAAAGGGTTCT
Organism: Eilema sororculum; assembly: GCA_914829495.1. Taxonomy (NCBI): domain Eukaryota; kingdom Metazoa; phylum Arthropoda; class Insecta; order Lepidoptera; family Erebidae; genus Eilema; species Eilema sororculum. The sequence goes on along the minus strand of OU618553.1, from coordinate 7,284,782 downwards.
GTGTAAAAAAATAGATAAATCTAAATCGAAGTCTACACGGACGAAGTCGCGGGCACACAGCTAGTTACTTGTTGACCGAACGAGTGAAGCGAGCGAGAGTCTCCGTTTCGACAAGTGCCCGATTTTGCTTTTGTCCGTATCTATGTCAGTTTGTCAGTTCCGGGTTAGAGGGTGCATTTCTTAACCGATTTGCACCAAACTTGACACACTTCTTGTTCTTTGATTTAAAACATAACTTCTGTCGAGATCTTTTTGATGGGAGGGATCGCTGATACATCAAGGATATGAATCCTTGCAAAGGTTAAACTTCGTTATAAAAAACAGGTGAGGTAAAAAGTTTGCAGAGTAGCGTTTGCTTAGGAACTGATCGCCTTTTTTAGTGATACATTCAGGGCTGTTTTTTTTATACAGGACACGTCAATTTGACTTCACCTCGCCTGATGTTAAGCTAAAGGCAAAGTCTCGGAAAGAGGGTCACCATCGTAAACATTTACCATGTTAACAGTGGTGGCACTCAGCTTGACGGCCTCATTAGATGCCTTTTCACGCCCCGCTTAAAATGATAAGATAAGTGTGGTTTCTTTATGCATACCAGATTTGATTAAGGGTACCAGAAAAGTGGTGACTGGTCTGACAACCAGTCCTCCATTGATCAGATAAAGCATTCCTAGTAACTGATCGACAATACAAAGGGGGGGAAGTTCTTTCAGCGTTTCTCAAACTTTGTTTTGCCCCCCATTATTATTTTGATATTTTCCCATTTGACTCACCATAACATTTTAACTGTCTTAGTCCGTTAAAATAATAAAAAATCTGTTTCAATATTCATGTAATGTAGTCGGGAAGTAAAATTAGCGTTAGCTTTACCCACTACTAACATAAACTGGAGGATTTACGGGGAATATTAGCAACTAGCTCCGCCCGCTTGGACGTCGGTTATCGCGACCAAACATAGCCTATGTCCTTTCTCATGGTCTAATCTACCCCTATACCAAATTTCATCAAAATCGGTTCAGTGGTTTAGGTGTGAAAGAGTAATACTAATATTGGTTTCCAAAAAGTAATAGGATATTTTTTGTGTTATAAAGATTACTAATAATCTAAAGTGTTTATATTCCTTTTAACCCTACCAGCTTAGCTAAATTATATTGTCTGTCTGAGTAGTGGCTTCACGTCGGTTGTGTAATGGCTAGGACTCGAACCTGGGACCTTTCGATCGTAAGGCTAACTCCTTGACCACCAGCCACCGATGCTGCGACAAAATATTTTATTTCGTTTCGTTGAATCGATGCCGCGCTGTCACTACCCACTATTTGGGAAACTCTGGTCTATTTATTAAAATATCTCACTGTATGTCCTTGCTTTAGTATCATTTACGTGTCTAGTTGCCGTCAGCAGGAAACTTCTCGTTTTTCTCATTGTTCCGCAAGGTGAACTAGTCGTAAACACTCGAGTTATTTTTAACCATGCACTGACTGAAAGGTATTACTATGGAGAATGGCAGGCAATCAGTATTCGTTAAGATATTATAAATAGCAAAGCTAAAATAACTGATAGTATCTCCTACTGATTTATATGTCTGAGTCTGTGATTGAATGAGTGGATAGAATACTCATTCACTCACTCTTCTGTGCTGAAGAATGTACAGACGACATGGAGATACGGTTGCAGTTGCATCTTTACATACAAGTTTGTACGAAAAAGTGCAACCTTATATCCTTTGTTACAACTGTTGACTGTGTCTATAACCGACTACCAAAAAGAAGGAGGTTCTCTTTTGCTTTTAAATGACATCATTATGTGTTCGTATTTTATGTGGCTACACCAAGATCTTTGGGATGCCTCCTACAATCATGCGTCGTGCGGTCCATGGCCCTATACGGGTGTCCCGTGTGGGCGGACACCCTGGAGACCAGATTCCTGCCCCTGTTGCGTGCGCCGCAGCAGAGGATGGCCTCCAGGGCAATTAGAGGATACCGCACGATATCCTTTGAAGCGGCGAGTCTCCTAGCCGGATCGCCACCGTGGATCCTGGAAGCGAGATCCCTTGCGGCACTCTATCGTTTCCGTAAGGAGGCGCGGGAGCGGGGATACGATCCCGAGCCCGAAGACATTCGGGCCGAGAGATCCCGGCTCCACAGGATCATGGTGGCGGAGTGGGAGCGACGACTTGAGCAACCACGCGCAGGGCATGCCGTCATAGAGGCGGTAAGGCCCATCATGGGGGAATGGCTAGAGAGGCCACATGGCAGCCTCTCGTATCGACTGACGCAGATTATCACCGGGCACGGGTGCTTTGGGCGGTATCTGCGTCGGATCGAAAAGGAGCCAACGTCCGAGTGCCATCATTGCGACGCGAGCGAGGACACAGAGCTGCACACGCTCACCGAGTGTCCGGCATGGGCCGGACAGAGGCGAGAACTAGTGGCGGCCCTGGGAGTGAGAGTTCTTACCCTCGCCTCCCTGCTCACAGCAATGGTCCGCTGTGCGGACGCGTGGGCGGCCGGCGTCTCCTTCAGCGAGCAGGTAATGGTCGTGAAGGAGACGGCGGAACGGGAGAGGCAGCGCGAACGAGCGAGACTCGCGAACCGCGCTGCCCGCGCGCACAGGCAACTCGGGCGTCGGAGGGCACTGACTGACCTCCGTCCCCCATGAGCGCGGGCCTGGGGGTGACGGGTGAAGCCGCCTGTCACCCCAGCAGAAGCAGGCCAAGGCGACGGCGCGCTGAGAAGCGCGCCTCCCCATTCCGGGGGCGAGTTGGGGACACCGTTGTCCCCCCTCCCGAGGAGGGCTAAACCATAAGTGATGGCCCTGGGTCCGCCGGGGTGCGAGGGATATGTCGATGACAACCTCACCTCCGGCCTAGCACCACGACCCACAGTCGGCGTGCGGTTTTAGTCGGTTCGAGTCCGACATAACCTCCCCTTCCGGCTCCGGCAGGGGGGTATCCGAGGGGATTTCCGCACGAAAAAAAAAAAAAAAAAAGATCTTTGGGATGCCGTATCACTTTTCTCCCTAGGTTGGGGGGTAATATGTTGTATTACCCCCCAACGACACCTCCACAAATCCAAATTACCGAGACTGCTCTATTATTCCTTCAATCTGGTCATCGGATCCTTCGGCAGATATAGCGGTTGGCGCCTGCCAACCGCTATATCTCATCTGAGTTGACTCGGGTTATTGGGACCTGAAATTGACATAAGATTTTAAGTCAAGAACTCTATAGCAAAAAAAACGCATCGAAATTCATCCACTAGGTTTTGCGTCCATCGTCGAATTCCAAAAAGATATCGTAATCAGTATCTAAGTTTAATAACTATAGGTAACATAAGAACCTAAGTTTTTTTTTTCAATATCTCCAATGTCCGACCACTACAATTATATATAATAGCATACATAGATAGATAAACACAAAATACGTCTCTTTTCAGCTGCATTTTCTTTTCCTAACCCCCACCGCGCTATCGTTTAATAGATTGGCAGTTTGCCTGCCCACTGGTGCGCATGCGTTTCCTTATTGTCCGTTGACAAACGTTCTTTGTGTTTCGGACAGTATTTAGTGCCATGAGCTTAATATCTTGGCGTATATAGTAGCTAAATTTTAGATTAAAATCACTACAATACCGAAGACCCTGAATATCCTTCTTCATACAGTCCTGGGGCATGTGTGGGTGAGGCCGTCTAGCCAAGTGCCATCGTTGCAACCTGGTACAGTCAACAAAGGCGTATGGTTGTACTTTTTCATATTAAGTTAGCAACCGTATCTTCTTGGTCGACTGTATGTGTCTGTAATGGTAACCTCTTTCCTAAAACTTTGCCTTCAGCTGACAGGTAAGGTAAAATTGACGTGCCATAAATAAAAAAGTAATGCAGTAGTTCACGTCAACATAACGCAACGATAGGGTTAAAGACTTTGTACAAGTAGCTGTATTTAAAACCGATTAATAAGGGTTAACAAGAAACAAATATTTTAATGACAAATGGCATACATATAAAAACGGAATATATTATGTATGCGGATATTGAAATGTGTTAATTTAATCTTTCGAACATGCACTAGGGGAACTTATGGATCATTCATTACAATAAGACCAAGTATTTTAATTAGAATGTGTAAACACATTTGCAAACCGCAAAAAAACCTCTGAGTTTTTTGCCTGAGTCTTCTCAGGAGGAGGGAGGCCTCAAAACACTCGTCTTGTTCATATTATTTTGATTGTATTTATAATTTAATTTTCTATATAAAAAATGCTTGTTGAATTTTAGGTAAATTGTTCTGCTATTTATAATAACATATTTACATTTTTTGCAGTTTCTTTTCTTCGTTGTTTTGTACGCATGCATTAAGTAATAAAATTATCTTTAATAGTACCATTATATCCCAGTAAAGACTAAGTACCTTCATTTATTCTGCGTATCTACATATAATTTAACTTTATCTGAAATTAATATTCATGTAGGTCGCGTTGCGCTGATTGCAAATGTATTAAGACTAGGCTTCACCCGCATGGAATATTGAACCCGTTCCAAAAACCCAAACATATTCCCGGAATAAAAAAAAATGCGTTATTCCAGACTAGAGTCTATACTTGTACAAAATTTCAACCAGAACTGTTTAGCCGTTAGAGCATGATTAAATAACAAACATCTAGACATTTTCACAAATGCTAACATTTTATTCTTCCTCGGATTGCCAAGAGCTTCAGTAAGCTCTTTACTCAAACGAATATCTAAAACGGCGTTGATAGGATCTTACCAAATTTGGATAGGTAGAGGGTGGAACACGACTGACGGCGGAGGTGAGCGCTGATGCATCACAAGGTGGCCACCCTAAACCTACACCTGGGTCGCAAGTCCCAGGCGCCGTCACAGTGTTCCTCTCTGTACCACGCCATGGACCCGGCGAACGCACGGTGAATCCATGGAATGCTAAGAACCGGATCTCTTACTAACTGACCCGGCGAACTTCATACCGCCAATTTTTTCCAACCGCGTGGCGTTCGATCCCATTCCCGCTGCACTCTCTACTATATTAAGCATATCCAATTCTGTGTTCTCAAAACTAACTAAAATACCCTAAAAATCTTTAAAATGGTACTTATACACCCATATTGTATAGTCGTTTCGTAAAAAAATATTTTAGACACAATTTCGACGGCAAAATCGTTAAGTAGGAATGTTATGTGGGACTCGAACCAACTACAAGGACTACTAAGAACAGAAAAATGATTTTGGACCTAAATAACATTTTCTTAATTACATGTCATTTCGCATAAATAGATGCCGCAGACCACGAATATACGAAAAAATACTCTGTTTTGTGTGATGTCAATAAGGTCGAAAATTGATAGCACTAGTAGACCGGCCGACTAATTGAGTATTCGTTTGCCTCACGGCCATGTACTCTCCGGCCAAAATCTGTCTGCGCTGACCAGAATCGGCCACACACTATAATAATCTTTCTCTACGAAAAGACTGCAATCTGGGTGCATAATAAATCTTAGAGATTTTTAGTGTATTTTACATATAAACCTTCCTCTTGAATTACTCCATCTATTAAAAGACCGCATCAAAATCTGTAGCGTAGTTTTGAAGATATAAGCATACATAGGGACATAGGCACGCGGAAAGCTTCATACTATGTAGTGAAGTATGAAGTAGAATAACAGCATAGGGTCTCAAAATCGATGAAATACATATAGTTAGAGTGGTAATTACTCGGTATGATGGCAATAAAGTGTAAGTATCTAGTTTTATCAATGTTTCCGTGTCTATTTTTACAATCAGTCCTGTGCATGTGTTTGCAAAGACAACGTGTCTCATCTGTATCTACGATAATTTGATTCATAACACTGGACGTCTGTGCGTCGCGTGTGATAGAATTCCCGACAAATGTCTATTTTGTACGATCAATCGTATTGTCACGCACACAGCATGTAAAATTAAGAGAAATTGCTTTAAAACATCGTAACTTATATCCAAGTCAAATCATCATCATCATTTCGTATGGCCCCTGCTCGAGTCCTCATATGTCGACGTCCAGTTGCTGAAGCCAGTCTATTGCTGCCGGTGTGAGGTCATGAAGCTCACGCATTCCTCCAGGGAAACGACGGAGTGGACACTCCTCTGCTATATGCATCGTTGTCTGTTTTGGAGCTCCACAATCACAGTCCGGCGCTTCTTTAAGTCCCCACTTCTGAAGATGGTAGTTGCATCTTCCGTGTCCAGTCCAAGTCAAATTCAAAAATTATTTAATCTAGATAGACGATTACAATGTTATTTATAAGGCGACAAAATAAAAACTGGACTATTGCTTAGCAAATGTACGAACGCGCTACCGACCGCGGCTCCGCCCTGAGAAAACTCCGGCAAAAAACTCGCGGGCTTTTTTACGCGACAGCCAAGAAGGGTTATGTTTAACGCGTATCTTGTATGTATGTTTGCAATATTCATTTTGCATAACAATTTATTTATCGATATTTGCTAGCAGTATATTCAACCGGGGTATATGGGTATCTATAGGTGGGTAGGTACTCCGAATTAACACAACACACACATACAAACTAATTGCGTGCAAACTAACGAACCGTTTATAATAATTTCTATTAGTATCATCTCTATGATTAGCGACATTTATTCCAGCGCGAGTGATGATTAACGTTCGAGTAAAAGTAGTAAAGAGTTAACGTTAGAGAAATGAACGAAGTTAGAATAATTGAATGCTTTATTGTATTTCGTGATATGTAGTGTGTCGGGCATTCACCGTCAGATCCATTTTGACTACAAAGTCTTGAAACCAATGTAAAGTGATCAAAATGATCTTAAAACCAAGGTATTAAGAGCAAGTTACCTACTGTTTTATTGATTTAAGTTGTCTTATCGTTCGAACTGAAGGTGTTCACCATCATCATATGGCGACGTCCAGTTGGTGAAGCTCATGGTCATGTAGATCACGCATTCCTGCAGGGAAACGACGGAGAGGGACACTCCTCTGCTATACGCATCTTTGTCTGCTTTGGCGCTCCAGTCCGGCGCTTCTTTAAGTCCCCACTTGTGAAGATGGTAGTTGCACCTCCCGTGTCCAGTTCTGAACCGGTTGACCAAATATCAGAACAAGCACTCAACAGAAAGAGGGAATACCGAGGTATTAAGATCATTTTGAGGATTTTGCTAGTTAAGATCGATGTAATGCTAACTGGACGCGTGGAGTTAGGAATGGGACACTGCCCCACTAGTACAGTACCTAATTCTATTTTTCAAGTGTCTATATTTCTCTGTCTGTCTATACGTAGGGTATGTCTCATCAATATCACTGAATGGGCAAACAACTTTCTTCTGTGGAGAGGGTTGGCCATTGGGAGGTCAAACAGAAGTCAAACCGATAATTAAACTATGAAACGTCGGACTAGAAGAGCGAATTCTTGTGCTCTTGTCTCCAAAGATTTAGATGCAACCGAAATTGATCCTCGAATGAAGGAGACAATTTCATCTTGAATACATTCCGTGATAACGTTAGTTCATTTCCAACATAACAAGTGTCATAATTGCAGATACAATTATTATCTACAATCAAAAGGTGCCTCAGTAATGACGCTAATAACTTCACATACATATACGCTAAATATCTCAATCTTATAAATCTTAGAACAATATAAATGCCATATCCTCATATACGGAGCGAACCAGCTTAGAAGACCTACCCCCCCTCTCTCGTTCAACACTTTATTGTTCTACAGAGAAGGTATAAATCGTGATCACAGGGTTCAAACTATATTGGAAAGTACGTAAATATCGTATCTATATAGATACTTTGGCACGTGGTGAGTACGTATAACTAATCTTGGCAGTTGTAGCATTGACATCAACATATGCATCTTTATTAACATTATAAAACGACTTAAGAACTATTACGTTTGATAGAAATCGTGTTCTAATGTCTTGAATTTAGAGTTTATTGTTCTATGTATAAGTTTTTAGTGTTGTGTAATAAAAATAGATATAGGTTGATAGTACCATTACGTGGGAGATTTAAATATGCACTGAGGCGACAATGTTGCACTTGTTGAGTACGGTTTGTCGTTTTACGATCATAGGCTTCCTTATTTTGATAATAACGTTTCAGAGTTATTTTAGTTCGGGAATAAAACGCATATGTTTGTTAATAAACAGTATCCTATGGGATATCGTGTACAGTCAGCGTCAGAAAGAAGTTAATGTACACAGTACAAAGTACTCAAAATGATCATTTTTTAGTTTTTTTATCCACTTCCAGTTGACTGACTGTTCTGATATTTGGTACACATCTTTAGTTTCGTCAAATATACCAATTAAATCAATAATACAATTTAATTTGCTCTTAATACTTTTTTTTGTACGAAAGAATATTAGAACCGAAGTAACTAATACTCCCTCTAACGCCTCCAGCTAAGCCAAATTGCTAGTGTTAGGAGTGGGTGCACGTCGGTAGTGTAATGGCCAGGATTCGAACCCGGGACCTCTCTATCATAAGGTCGACCCCTTAAACACTAAGCTACCGACGATTTCGTTAAGAGTATTAAGATCATTTTAAGACTTCGTTCTCAAGATATTTATGACGTTGACTGTACCTTCGATGTGTGGCATTAAACATGGTGGTTAAGTCCAGTCAATGGCATGTCGTAATTTTGTTGTTATTTTATTATAAAACTGTTATGAATTTATATTAGAAATATCAATAAATTTACTTTGATCCCGCGATAATTCCAGACTTGGAGGATACTATACCTTGATGGATATTTCAGCTCTAGCCGGACTCAGTAATACCGCCCAACCCTTTCAGCGAAAACATATAAAAATAATATGTAATTTAAAACATATACATATTCTATTGGAGAGCGTGTTCATAGCATGATACAGGGTTACTGGTAACTCTTCGTATTCCTGACAAGGGGGTGTTAGAGGACCCAAAATGCTACAGTTTTCACCCCCCATATGTATGGCCGAAAATCAATAGTTAGCGAAATAATTTACTTTTTGAGTTTTTTTAATTAGCACTTGAAGACTTATTTCTGGGTTAATTGAAAAAACTCAAAAACTTTGGTTGCCATAATTTGCAGAATTATCAGGAATGGTTTAATAATAGTATAAGCTCTTAATTGAGACCACTCTAATCTTTTTACAATTAGGCCCAAGAATGCATGAAAACTGATCCATCACAAATCATTAATTGGTTCCAACAGTTCGTAAGAGTGTTAGTAGATGACTCCACCGTTGCCTTAAATACGAATATATAGAGAAGAGAAATTTGAATTGATTCAGGTGTGGCATTCCCCCTGTAAGGAAAAGGTCGTGGGTTCAAACCTTACCTGAGCAATTATTTTTTCCTGATGTAATCGCATTGTAAAGTTAGCATAATAAATGGGAGCGCCTTATTTCGTAGAAAGAAATTTCATAGAATTTCATTTTACAGAAAATGTTTCATATAATATTTGGTTCTTATATTTTTATTTCGAATATTATTGTTTCAAAGACAATTTACCACAATGAATCACTTTTCACAGAAACACAATTTAATGAAAATTTTTTCACATATTTTTGTTTAACATACTTATCAAACTGTAGAATTATTATTTAAGGAATCTTAAAAACAACCACTAACCACCATCTATTTCAAACAGTAAAATTTAGATACATTTTTTTCCCGATTGCTTGTAGTAATTTAATTAGATAATACCCCGACTCGGATAGGTTAGGTTAGAAGGCTAAGGCGAGGGCGAAGCGAAGCGGAGCTCTCGCCTTAGCCTTCGTGGTTATTTTTTTTTAAACCACCCAGAAAATATCTTTGCGCAAATAAGTTTTATATGAAATAACCAATATAAAAAAGAAGAATATTTGATTTGTTATTCTATGAAATGATTATTCTAACATTAAAATTTATGTGAAACAAAAGTCAATGATTTAAAAATCTTTAAAGTAAGTATTATGTATATTGATTATTCTATGAAACGAAATTATGCGAAACATTTTCTGTAAAACGAAATTATATGAAACTTTTGTCTATAAAACAACGCACACCCATAATAAATGCTATAAAATTTAATTCAAACTATCCATCTCCTTTCATCTAGTCCACCGCCTTAGCACCCCGTGAAGACAACCTAAAAAACGTGTATTGGCACGTATAGAGCAAATTTTAGGTCCTAGATATACTATAATATAATTCATTTATTTATCAGACAATTAAAATCCATTTTTTGTTAGTAGCATTTATTTGTACACTTAAATCTATGTTAGTACTTATATTTTACAAAAGATTCGTGTTGTAGACGTGCCTTATTATGTAGCACTCAGTTTCTGGCCACCAGTACGTTGAGCATACTGTTGCCACTGCCACTGCCACGCATTCCATACACTCCATACAGCATCGACGTAATTTTTTTTCGCCACACATAACATAACATAACATAAACTCACGCCCGTATTCCCCGAAGGGGTAGGCAGAGGTGCTAGCACCCACATTTCGCCAGTTTATGTTTAGGTCCCAATGTAATAGGTGGCGAGCCTATTGCCATTAACCGGGCACTTATAAACCTGCGATAAATACACACATAACTTCGAAAAGCATCGAAAAGTCATTGGTGTGTGCTATGGTAAACCTGGGATCGAACCCGAGACCTCGTCTCAGCAGTCCCTTACCCATACCACTAGGTTACCGCGGCGTTTGATATTATGTCCCGAGAAATAATTATTATTGGCTCCATATTCTATACTTATCTATGTATTATAACGTTGCATTTGTGGGCGTATGGCAGTCAAGGTGAGCAGTTCATACATCGACCCATTAGCCCCGTGATTTATGTAGGAAACCATGTATTGCACTGTAATGTGATTATAATTAATACTTCTGGGTCGTGTTCAATACAATTAAGTAAGCAATTCTTGTATTTTCTTATATTAAGTAGATACATGAAGTAGGTATTGAGAAGTTTCTTGTATGAAGTATTTACTGATCATGCTACATTGGAGTTTGTTGCGCCGTTTCTTCTCCACTGGTGCCTAAGAAGCGGTGGTAAACTTAGTTTTAAGCAGAATTTGACGTCAAAAAGCTGTAGTAGTGCTACACAATTTTGAGTAAATACTTTGACTTTGAGATGGTTCCGTTCGCGTAAACTATTGATTCTGTTTTCTGTTTCCATTACTCACAGGAACCTGTTTCTAAGATTAAGTAGTAGTTCAAGATAATAGTCCATCTCTGTGCCAATTTTTGGTGTTAAATATCAAAAAAGAAATCGGGTGATAACTATTCAAAATTTCGATATTCACTCTGTGTACCCTACAGGTCAAATGTTGAAAAACTATGTCAGATCGTGATTCCATTTCACATTAAATCTGAACGAAAATAATTGATTGTGCAGCCTCTGTGGTGTGGCAGTAGTGAACGCGACTGCTACGCAGGAGGCGCAGGTTCGTTCTCCGCGCAGTGCAAATATTTGTATGCATGAACATGGCTATTTGCATTGTTCTGGGTGTTTATATGTATAATATGTATGTAGTTATTAAAAAAAGTATCTTAGTATGTTTATCCGCATGCTAGATTCCATAACACAAGCTAATTAAGCTTACCATGGGTTTAGATAGCGTTGTGTAGTGTTGAAAAAAAAATACAGTACAAAGGTTTCACAAAGGTAACTTTAACTCTAAGAATAGGTTCCTATGGGTAGGGAGAACGTGGTTAAAAAAAATCCGGTTAAGTGCGGGCGTCTTTTTTTTTCGGTCGGAAATCCCTTCGGATACCTCCCCGCCGCCGGAGGTTATGTCGGACTCAGACCAACTAAAACCACGCGCCGACTGAGGGTCGTGGTGCTAGGCCGGAGGTGAGGTTGTCCTCGACATTCCCCTCGCACCCCGGCTGACCCAGGGCCATCTTACCTTACGGTCTGGCTCTCTCACAAGCGCGGTCGTCAGCTTAGTTATTATACCTATCCTATACCCAGCTACTGTGTAGATAGAAGTCCTTATAGGCAATTGAGGTTACTTTGTCACTGCGATCAAAACCCACGTTTAGCGATAAACTGATCCTGGATCATATGTTTAATATATGGTTAGTACGTCGTTTAGTCAATAGTCTTAAACGAGCACACTCTAGTTCGAAGTTGGGTCTTATTTGTAAAATTTGATAGGTAGTAGTAACTAACTAGTGCCCGCGACTTCGTCTGCCCAGTATTAGTATTTCGAGTAGCTTATATTAGAGAGGCGTAGAAAAACACAACAATTTGTTGACATTAATGATCACTGCTCCGTTCCCTTCAGTAGTAGCGTGATGATATACAGCCTATGAGTTATTATGATGAAAAAACGATATTATTGTAAAGTTTCATTAAAATCCATTCAGTAGTTTTTACGTGAAAGAGTAACGAACATCCATCCATACTCATGAACTTTCGCGTTTATTATATTAGTAGGATGTGTTGCAAAATTTCCCAAATAATCTGGAAAGAAATGTGTTCATCACTATCAAATTTAGATTAGGTGTTTCTGAAGTAGCGAGTAGCTGCTGTGTTAATAACAAAAGTTAAAGAACAAGACACAATACATATCATAATATGTACCTTTTTATTTGCATGTCATGTCTACATGGACCTAAATTAATCCAATCTTTAGAGCACGTAATGGTTTTAGAATGCGGATAAACATACATATTAATTAGTTATACTTCAAATCATTCAGACTAAACAGCATATTCATACAACATATTTGCATTGAGAGGGAATCGAACCCACAACTTTTGTACTAAAAACGTGTTTTATACTTTTATTTCTTGCAGAGAATTATTTTATTCTACGCCGCCGCCTGGATCCAGAGAGAGAAATCACCATTTTTCTTAACTATCATCGAATCTGGTAACCTGTAATTTACTATTTAATTCTATAAGCATATTAGCAGTAATTAAGCTAGTTAATATCTGTGCCAAGCAAAGCGAATAGTCTTCTAAGATATGAATAAAAATCGCCTAATCAAATATCTTGAAAATGGACAAAAAGATTTTTTTTTATATTCATTATTGCATACATATACAAAAAGATAATATAACAAGAAACATGTACAAAGGCGAGCTTAACTCAGTATGAGTTCTCTCCCGGCAAACCTTTGAGTTGCAGGCGCAGCTGAGTCCTCTTTCCGAGACTTTGCCTTTAGCTTAACATCAGGCGAGGTGAAGTCAAATTGACGTGTCCTGTATAAAATAAAGTAGAAATGCGAAGTGTACATAAACAAAAAAGGAAAAATAAAAATAAGTGTTTCAAGTAATTGGGGCAAAAATATGTCCACAATATTTTTTATTGGTACACCTGGATGGAAATTATGAAACTACATGTAGGCTAAACCAATAAATTCTTCCTTTCGTTTGATCATTTCTTTCTCTCAATGTGCAAATTTCTCTCATCGTCATTTTGTAATTAAACTTTTTGTGGACAATATGCACGTTGGGCCAATGTACAGCCAGATGTACTTTGTTTTTAATAAGTTGAATTAGTTAAAGGAATGAAGAAAGTCTGATTGAATTCAGTGTCCATATTTTGATTAGGCTATTTTGTTCTTATTGCGATTTTAGTTTATACCGAGCTGCACTAAGCGCGTATGCGCAGCGAACTTTAAATGAACATTACATTTTAAGTTGTTTAGTTCTTTCTAATTAAATAAGTTATTACTACATGAATATTTGGTAAATTGGTACGATGTAATTATGTTGATTAAACAAGGACTTTTAATGGCCACCTCCATATTTTTTAACTAGCTTTTGCCGACGGCTCCGCCGCCGCGCCGTATGCATGTTTTCGGTTATCGCAACCAAACATAGCCTATGTCCTATCTCAAGGTCTCATCTACCTCTACACCAAATTTCATCAAAATTGGTTCAGTGGTTTAGGCGTAAAAGCGTAACATACAGACAGACAGACTTTCGCATTTATAATATTAGTATGGATAATAACTCTATCTATCATACGTGTCTGTATCCAGAGGTAAATGTAGCCATAAAAACTCCTTATCCAATCAACATTGAATATAGTTCCCGGCATATATGATGACCTCAAGTCACGAGAAAAGCGAGGCCTAAGTTTGATATAAATCTGTGATTGGTGGGTTGGAGCTTCTCCACTACCGTAGCACCCCTTGCTATCCCCAAAAGCGCTCGTTTTTGGGGCCAAGATAAATGCTGGTAACTGTATAACGCAAAAGGCGGTAATACAATTCAAATTTAAAAATAAAGAATGAAATTATGCCATATTTTGAATTTGGAATGTAGTCCGCGCGATTTGAAAATAAATATAAAGGTACCATCACACTAAATTGTAATAATTCCACAGCCCACTGGGTGGTGCACCAGTGGCGGTTGTACGAGCGGTCGCTGTGTTCGCTGCTGGAGCTGCAAGCGCGGAAAGGTGCTTCGTACTCCATGTGCTGTTCACCGCGCTACGTCCTGGCGCCGGAGTACGCGCCACACCTGCTCCCTCTGCCTCTTACGACCCGCGCGTCGCCACCGCCCGCGCACTTGTAGCGATGCGATCTTGCGCCGTCCCAGGTACTTTATAAATAAATAATATATAAGTACTTATCTTTAGAATACTTGTTGGTTCAATTTTGCCACCTTTTACTACATCTTACAAATATTTATAAACAAACTAACCTTTGTGTGGATGTCGGTTATCGCGACAAAAAAAACTTAATTTGTGAACAAAAAAAATATTTACATGCAAAAATCAACTTTCTGTACCATAATATGGTGGTAACTTGTACAGTAAGCTTCAGAGAAAAGGAACCCCCCTTGATAATATTTTTATTCTCAAGGGGGGTTCCTTTTCTCTGAAGCTTACTGTACTACATGCGCATGTAATTATCGCGAGCTCATCTATTGCTCGTGCGCGCTAATCGTCCAACACTATACATTCATACATTGCAATCAATGGTCTTATAGTAGAGCCCTGGCGCATAAGACTGTATTTATACAGGAAAGGCATAAGGCCTGCGGTATTAAAGCAAAATCGTACGTATTGATGCAATCGCTAAGCAAAATTGTGTCAATACGTGCGATTTTGCTTTCGTTATACCTTCTTATGCGCAAATATACAACAAGAAAGCAAAATAGAGTCCGGCTTTATCGCTTAAACAATTTCTGTCAGACAACCAATATATATCAATTCGATATTCTTATCATGTTGATCCTCTCTGAACCCCCGAACTGTGATACTAATCTAAACTGCCCAGTCTCCTAATATATTAAGGTCCCAGGTTGACTGCTGCAGGGGACACAGGGTTAAATGGGATTACTTGGATGCAGAGGTTGGGGTCTGTGACTGTGGTGCGCCTCAGCAAACAATGGACTATCTCCTATCGTACCTATATGCCCCTACACATGCACAATTGAGGATCTTAACAGGAAGACGACCGGGTGGCTATTAAAGTCGTCGAATTTTGTGCTTGAAAATTAAAGCACAGCTGGATAATATCGTCATTGGTT
Source organism: Eilema sororculum (assembly GCA_914829495.1). Lineage (NCBI taxonomy): Eukaryota > Metazoa > Arthropoda > Insecta > Lepidoptera > Erebidae > Eilema > Eilema sororculum. The sequence goes on along the minus strand of OU618553.1, from coordinate 7,269,289 downwards.
CAAAGAATAAGAAGAACCAAACTTCTTGTCTAGTATAGCTCGATTCAAATATCTTGTACTTAAAATGGCTCTATATGAGCAGTACACGTTTTTGGATTTATTTTGAAGAAAGCACACAGCGAAGAGCTCAAATTCACCAAGTATAGATTACTAGCTTTTTTTATGTCCTTTCTCATAGTCTAATCTACCCCTATACCAAATTTCATCAAAATCGGTTCAGTGGTTTAGGCGCGAAAGCGTAACATACAGACAGACAGAGTTACTTCCTCCAGGGCCTTTTATATCTCGGGATTTTGGTCCAAGATATATGAACGAGCTATAGTAGCTATATTAGGATAGTTAGATATCTTCGAATACCCAGAACACACAAGCGAATATTAAAACCAAGTACTAAATCACCAACTTAAACCGGACAATTTTGTATCCTCGTTAAGGACAAGCTACACTATTCACACAACATTTAATATCGCTCACCGTCCTCAAACTTGCCTTTAAAACGTGTTAACTAGCCAACCATATTCTTGTAGACTAAGCTTAAGTGCCCATCAGTCGAGAACGCCGTGAATAGGCCCGTAAATGCTCTGTCAAATGTGTAAAATAAACGTGTTGTCCACTATCCAACAGTTATGGCCTATAAAGTGGGCAAACAATGCCCACAGTGGGCACTAAAACTTGTTACGTCGATGACACAAATAAATATGATGTAAACATAGAAATATCTTATTTAGTTAATAAGCGGTTGTGTGCGGAGTTAGATTTAATAGAGGACCTGGGTTTACGTGGCTTCACGCTGTATTTCCAAGGGCAAAGACAGAGCGTTATACTATCCAAACATTAAATTCGTACGAAGCAATGTCTTTGGAGTCTTTCAAACGTACAATTAAAAATAGTCAAACTCAACAATTTCGCAGAATTTCCAAGAAATACCTATTTTAAATTGAACAGGTGAGATTTTACACGCCAGAAATGTGTACACGTACGTACGTAGGAGAAAGAGTAAGAGGTGTGTAGAATGTTAAAAAAAACGTAAAAAAATCCTGTAATCCAAATCCGAAAAATAGATAAAAATCATCTTTGAATAGCTGGTTATTGTTTCAGGATTTATTTCAGCTCAATTTTTGCAGAACTTCTTGAAATTTTGAGACGTACATCTAAAAAATAAATGTTACTAAACGCCAAATTCGAGAAAGGCGTTCCTCGTATTTTCCTTAAAGTCCCACGGAAATAAAAAAAGAAAGAAACGGGACCTGTAGATCACAGCAACGGAAACAGAATTCCACGCGGACAAAAGTTAGTCTCAATAAAATTCAGTCTCAGTCTGATCTCAAATCTCCCAAATATCAAGAACGACCCGATCACAATATTCAATGTTCAAAAAAAAGTATGTTACGATACGATGATACCGTTTTTATGACATTCAAAAAATGGAGCATAGACCAGGACTTAAAAAGAAAGTTGCTACAAAAACTCCGCAAGACTCGTGACAGAAAGAACATGAATAAATAAATAAATATTTCACAACATTCTACAAAACGCTATACAAGCACCATACACAATAATAACACGTGTTATGGAATCTAGAATGCGAATAAACATACTTAATTACTTTTTTTTCGAAAAACATCGGAAAAAATTAAATGCTCAAGTGAGACTTGAACTCAGGACCTTTCTCTTACAGGGAGAATGCTCTTCCAACTGAGCTATTGAGGTATGCCTGAATCACATTTTTTCTTTTTTTTTGTAAAAACATACATAATGCATAGAAACACCCAGACATAAGGATACAACATAAGCATGATACATTAATGAAACAGAAAACTAATGTAACAGATTTCGAGAATTGGTCCTCTGGATTGAAATTCGGATGATAATGGAATTCAGTAACGTGTGATACGACTCGTAACAAACATGGAATCTTTCGTTCGGAAGTTTTTGCGTGCGCGATTCCGAAGACACACGGAATTCCTAATGAAAAGATGTGCGTGATTTTATACTGATTTGTTGCAATTGAAATTCCGAAACGGTGTTCTGAATCTCTTTGATATGGAATTCCGAATGTCGATATCGGAAAACCGACTTAAGTTGTGATATTATAGGCATGTGTCAGTTTTACTTTTTACCCGACTGCGGTGATGCCAAAAGAAGGGTTATAATTTTGACAAGAAAATATCAAGGATAATCGTGGTCGTATGCCACTTAGTCTAACAAAACAATATATTCTAGGGAAAAGTGGCATGCGACCACGGCTATCCTTGATATTTTCTTGCTTGTCACTTTTTAGAGAGTGATTTTTCGGTGGTCGGGTTTTAGTTTTAAACTTTATTTTTTATTACTGGGTGTACACGGCCTTCTGACACGTTTGTTGCCCAAGCCAATTTCAACTGCAGGTTCATGGACCTCCAAATAACAGACAAGACCAGCCTCTGGAAATTCTTCTTAGGGTTGGGTGGTGTGTGGTCTTTTCCGGGGCGACTTTCGGATTCTGGAAAAGACAACTTACCAATCAATACAATAAGCGAAAACCGGGTTTCATGCGCAAATTTGGATTGCCGGACTAGCAACCGGACTACTGAGACTAAAGGATGATGATGACAGTATTACTTTTTAGAATACACATTGACAACACTCGTGATAGTATAATCATGCCAATGGATGCTGTTGCCAAAATATTCAAACTAAATTGTGCAAGTCTATTTGATTACTGTTCATAGTAAGTGCTTGTAGACACATTGTAATGGCTTAGTAACAAATTAGTATCATCAAAGTGCATTTAGCTGCTTACATCATCCTTGCGTTAATTCCGGTCCGCGTTAATTCCGGTCCACTTTTTCCCTTCTGTGAAACGACTGCCATCTGACCTCCGCAACCCATTGGCGATAACGAAGTTTTGTAGTTAGACCAGTTGTCTGACTTTTAAGGCTCCAAATACCCGTAACGAATGCCATGCCATAGGTGTTCTTCGTATGGCAGCTGGGACCGACAGCCTAACTTGCTCAACGAGGCACGACCAGACCAATGCAAATACCCATATTCAATCATACAAATATTTGCACTGAGCGGGAATCCAACCCGCGTATCCTGCGTAGCAGTAGCGATCACTACCACCCCGCCACAGATGCTGTCATTTCACCAAGGTGCATTTAACAAGCTTATTGAATAAAGAAATGCTAAGTTCTTATTTTATCGTTTATATTAATTTATAATTAATCATAAACACGAACGCTGATAGTATCATTTATTTCACAATAACAAGGTACGACGTCATACTCCGATATTTCAAAAAGTTTTCACAGAACTTTGTACGTCAACAAATGTAAAATAAAACGGATTTAACTTCAAATTCTATTCGATTACAATTCTATTCATGTCGATTCTGAATCACTTTCCTTACAGTTTTAGAGGAATGAGTTTATAAAATATTCAAAAAGAGGAAATCGATATCACTGTCGCCGGTCGTCAAACGTCTATCGCTGCATGAAATCCTGTAAAAGTTATTTGAATATCGAATACCTACTAACTTTCAAAGGCTTCATTCGAAAAATGTTCTAAAATTTAAAAAAATGGTTTTTGATAACTAGCTAAGTGAAAACTTTTTATTTTTCATTCTTTTTCGGCCATGTTTTATGTCAAAACTTTTTATTCGTCGTATGTACTTAATAGCACGGTAATTTAAAAATCTTATTTATTACGTCATACTTTGCTATTTCATACTTAGTTCAAGATACGTTTGCATCTAAATCTCACGAATACCGGGTCGGCTCTTCCCTGAAGAATACAATTGATTTCTCTAGCCTTTTACGGGTGAGACATATTAGGAAAACATAAATTGGGTACTATCCTATAAGTTAAAATAAAATATCTTATTAAAATATTAAATTAAGAATGGTAAAAGAGCAGTAAAAACTGATTTGACTATTAAATTTTATGATGTCACTAAATCTTTTTTCATACAAGTTACCTGAAAACTTATCGTTTTGAAGTTTGGTAAAAAATAACTAATTTGACTAGTAAGTAGAATACCCAATTACGAGGCTGTTTTCGATGCAGTAGATAATAGCATGTCAACGTTATGTTATGTCCAATTAATTATAAAAAAAAAAATTTTGGCTGAGAGAGATTGAATGAGACTAAACACTATTTTAGGTAACATGTCGCAGCACTAGCTTGTGACGTCATTTCAATAACAGTTTGTTTTCATTGTTTTCAAAGTCTGACATTTTTATAGACGTGTGACGTCACCTTAGCCTTTGCCGTCTGTTTTCGGAGTTACTTAGAAAAATCATATAATTTATTAGTTCCTCCTGAGCAGCGGCTTTATTACTTGTAATATCGTTATGGCTTTAACTTCCTAGTGAGTAGTTGTGAGGTCGTTATTTTATTACTATTAAAACAAATATTTTAAGAACATAAGACTCAACATATTGTTTGCAAGCTTCCTAGCTGCCGCTGTATATAAGTTCACATCGCTTGCATCGCATACCCGGTAATAAAACTACCGGTACGATATACCTATCTCGCGTTTTCACGCTCGTAAACTCAATGTGGAAAGGGACAGCAAACTTTTATAGCGCCCCGTCGCTTTTCGCAACAAAAACTTTTATTACCGGCCACTCGTAAATTACGTAGTCTTAACGTCGGGTAGGGGAAATTTAAAAAAGGAATCGATTTTAAAGTATTGCTTGTAGTAGGAAATCACCAAATATAGTAAAAATACAAACTATTTTAAAATAATGTTTGGAACAAATCTGCCATATTGGCAAACAATTATTCTTTATCCAATGACCTACCACAAGCAGACCCATTTAAAAATGGAACACGGGAACGAGACGGTCGTAAAAAGATCTTACGAGTGACGTTCCACGTTCATATTCAACCTTATCGATTAAAAGGTTAAAATAAAAATTACTACCTCAGTCTGATTTCCAAAGATGAATTTAATGAGTACTTATTTGATTGATGAATTCATATTTTACGTGACTTGATTCCTGAACTCATCAGACGAGGTTTTTATTTATCGGCAAGCACACAGATTATAATTTATTTTCTGGTTGTTGCTTATTGCATTATGTTAGCAACTACTTACATATTTTTTCCGCTTAAACAGTCAATATTGAATATTCTCTCTTATGGTTGATTATTTTTGTATAAACATTTCTGGGCAATTTAAATATTCAATACAATTCATCAGAAACATCGACATATTGACACAGTAGCAAATTGCATCACTTTTCGTTTGACGCGTCGTCGTCGTCTGTGGATCGTAAAACTTTTCGCGCGTAAACGTCACCGTTGACATTGGTTAGCAGATGCAGCGCTGTGCAGCACTCCTTTGTGCTGTTACCATCTAGTAACAATATTGATTTACAGCTTACCGGTATATTGTACCTAAAATTTTAATATGCATGTTCTTGTGCCAGGTCATTGACCTTCCCGGGCTTATGAATTTTAAAATGTTATGGATACGAACATGGTGCTGCAAATAAGAGGTTATGAATGTGAAATAATGTGATTTTAAACAAAGGATTTTATTCGAAACGATACAAAACGAGATTTAAGGATAGTAATAAAAAAATTAAAGCAAACTGACTCTATTGTTTGAATACTTTGTAAAGCTTTTTGAGAAGTAGATGCCTATTGTGCCTATTGTATTATTATACTAGCTGATAAATAAATCCATGTAGAATTAATCAAGATAATACACAATAAATCAAATAACATAAAGGGTCCTCACGAGTAAGACACACGGGTAATTTTGACCATCGTTACGAGTTGGCACTACACAGGAGTATAATAAAACAGTCGTCAAATATTTCAACAAATGCTCTGAACTCTAGAACATTCCTGTATGTAGCTATCATAAAATCTAGACAGACATTCATCCCGGTCTCGTCTCTCGTCGTAAACCGTACCTAAAATAAGCCATAAAATATTGTCTCAGTATTTAAATTTATCTATGTTACTGACAGTTAAATTGGAACGTCTAGTAGGCTATGACCCTTTCACTACACGTAATCAATACGCGATATTGCGTGTAGAATGTTGTGGGTACGAAAAAACTGTTGAATAACGTATTCATGATTAGTAACGTGCCTATATCGTTATTTCGGACAGTTATTTGATAACGTAGTGAAATGGTTATGATTTTATTTTTATAAATGAGGCAAAGAAAAAAATAAACTGTATTTGAATTACGTTTTATTTTGGACAGTTAATTTGAAATGTCTAGTAGACCTTTGGCATACTGAACCAATGTTCGAAGCAACATTGACATAAATAAAAAAAAGTTTTTTGTATATCAATGCTGAGCAACGTTATATGTTCCTATAGGACCTAAATGTTTGGACCTCATCTATAAATGTATTTAAAAACGAGGTCGAACGGGACTCTTTTTAAAAAAAGCAGGCAGTTGGATTGGATACATTGCCGTCATTACCGTTAGAAACACACACCTCCATTGCAGTTTCTTGCCCTTCGCGACTTTAAATCGGAAATCAAAAACGCTTCAATCACTCAATTTTGCTTTGCGTTTAATATTATTTTTTATTTTCATACATATTGGCGCGTTTTCCTTCCGGGATTGGCAGGGACAAATTTACACACTTCATGAGCTATGAGCTTCCTTTACTGTCGTTAAACTTTTCATGCAAGCTCGCCGGTCTGGACCGTTTTTGATATAATCGATATAGTTTATTTACTTTTTCCCATCACTACGTAAGTACTTTATTAAGATATCAAGATTTATATTTAGAATCTAATTATCATCAGTGTATGTGAATAATATATGGCGACCATTCGCATTGTTGCCAATTGTAGTACTGACATAGGTCGTAAATGTCATATCTTGCATATTACGGTTGCAAGATATTCTAAGGTTGCAAGTCGTTGTACTGTCACAATTTTATAATTTATATTATAATTTATATTGGTGGTAACACTGCCACAAATGAGGAGTCAACTTTTTTGACGCATATCTACTTATCGTTAAGAGTTGGTGAATAAAATTTTATGACGGCTATCAAAAGAATAACTGCAGTAATGGTGCATTGGTTAAAATGGATACCTACGTTGTGTTATGCAATTTCCTTCATAGGAAAATTCTTGGAATAAAAAGTAGCTTTTTCCTATTCGACACCATAATCTATCTCTGTGCACAATGTCTTCCAGAAACTTTTAGCCGTTTTTGCATGAACTAATACAACTTCATAACATAACAACTGCACGCTGTTTCTCTCACTCATTTCATTTCTTTGGTAAAGACGTAACTTAGCCTACATTGATTTTAGAAAGAGTATCTATTACGATTCCGTGCAAAAAATAAAACACTGATCAAAGTCCTCGCGGATTTACTTACTTAAATAAAACTGGCTTATAGCTTACTTAATAACTTGTAAAACGAATAGAGCAGTAATATAAAAAGTAGAAGGTACCCCGCAGCGCAAGTCAACAGTAGTTGACAGCCGACGACTGAACTCGCAAGCATAATACCACAGATAATACACTCGATTTAAAACTTCTCTGATCATGTTTACGAGAGATCCCGCGGCGCTACTGTGCACCCGTTTACAATCTTAATTTTAAAGGTTCTTAATGACTAGTCTGTAATATACTTAAATGTGTGAAGGAATCGTTTAGAATTGGGTGTAGATTTTTAGTGTTTTATCCTTATGATAACAATGGAACGGAATATCCGCGACGGAATTTCCGTCCAGTGTACTAGAAGACTGTGTGTTTGTCAGTCAGTAGGCTGTATAATCACAAAAATCACGATAAACAGATAGCTGACTTTTTTATAGAGTATGATTTCAGTAGCGCGAAGAAAGATTTCTGCGGGCACTCTGACTTGACCATTTTTTAACTAATTTAACACACAAATAGAAAAATATCTACATGCTTACGTTTATTTAAATTGAAATAAGCGTAATTACCGTAATATAATAATTAGTCCATTACATACACTAAGTACTCGTGGTCCAGTCTTGAAAAGATCGCACTGGGTGATAAAGTCACTCATAAGTCATAACGCGCATTTTCTACATGTAGATAGGTAGCGATAACATACGTCTGGGTCGAAACCGGAAAAAATATTTGTGGGTAGAAAAACGTGGGTAAAAAACGGAGATCGCGGCTTTAGCTTATTCTACTTTTATTGTTTTACAGTGTTTTTTTTACCAAATTACTAGAATACCCGTTAATCCCTTCAGTTAAACTAAATTGTGTTTGAAGGATTTTCACGTCGCGTCGTCGGTATTGCATTGAATAGGATTTGAAAATGGGGCCTTTCGAAGCTCACAGAACATTTAAAGGAGGTTTAGGAGAAGGGACCTCCTTTAACTGTTCTGTGGTAAGGCTGACCCCGGCGGCGGCGCTTCAAATGTTTTCATAACTACGCACGTCAGATCTGTAAAACTCAGGGGTAGGCAGAGGTGTATTAACACCCACATGTCCCCAACTATGATGATACTGTCCCACGTAATAAGGAGCGTTGCTATTGCAGTCCAGGGAGCACTTTGTCATACGAAAAATTACTGTATTCGTAAAACAGATAAATAAATAAATATTCCACAACATTCTACACAAAGCTATCTAGACCCATGGTAAGCTTTTATAGCTTGTGTTATGGAATCTAGAATGCGGATAAACATACTTATATACTTTTTTTTTGTAAATACATACATATTATGCATAGAAACACCCAGACCAATGCAAATAGCCATATTCATGCATACAAATATTTGCACTGAGCGGGAATCGAACCCGCGCCTCCTGCGTGGCAGTCGCGTGCACTACCGCCATGCCACAGAGGCTGTCATATCATGAATATCCGTATTCGTAAGATGGCTATCAATTTTGTTGTACTGCCAAAAAGTTGACAGTAAGAAGATATTGATTGGCATGAGGATAAAGGAATTTACAAGGATATTATGATTTAGTCCGTTTTTATGAACGAATCGTGTGATGATGTTATTTTATTAACTTTTGTACTAAATCTGACTTTTGACACCGCATTACAAACAGTAGGGAGTCCAATTTTACTACTTTCAACATTTTATGCATAGCACATGACTTTTTATATAATAGCTGCTCTCATCCTAGTGTTAATCCCGGTTGCATCCAAAGCTTTCATCTTCGACCCAAGGCGAGGCCGCAATTGTAGCCATAGGTCTGATGGGAGTCCTGGGATATCCTTCCGAGGGCTTACCCGGGGCTCCCATCCATAGGCTTCTGGGCGTTACCGTGGGGGTTTTTAGTCGGTAGGAGTCCGGCATAACATCCATGAAGGATTTTTCCCCACGGTAAAAAAAAAAAAATATCTATAGATAGGTCTTCAAAAATGCTATTGAGGTTTCTAACATATTTTTTTTCTAAACTGAATAGTTTGCGCGAGAGACACTTCCAAAGTGGAAATATATGCCCCCCCCCCCCTCTAATTTCTAAAATGAGAGAATGATAAATCTAAAATAAATATATGATAGATATTGCCAAGCAAACTTCCACCGAAAATTGTTTTGAACGAGATCTAGTTAGTAATTTTTTTTAATACGTCATAAACTACAATTTTTGTCTTTCAATTAATTAACTCAAAAATAATTAAAAAAAAAAAACATTTTAATATTATGTTACTTGCTATTACGGAACCCTTCATGGGCGAGTCAGACTCGCACTTGGCCGGTTTTTTCAATTACTTCGTCGCTACTGAAGTTCGGTCAATTACTTACATTTTAATTTGATTTATTTGCATGGAATTTGCATACCTATTAAATCAATTTTAGCCTAGCCTATAGCCGTTCCATCCTAATATATTTCTGTGATTCCGATACTCCTCTAAGAAAATTCAGTCCCAACAAGTACTATTACACAAAATTACTTTGCCTTAGGAGGCTGCATGGGACAAAAAATATACTTGGTGAAATGAAAATGTAATAAATTAAGAGAAGTGTATACTGTACAGTAATAAATTACTAAAATCTTTCCTGTTTGACAACTGTATGTCCAAGGTGTAATCTGATCGTAACGAAGATATCAACAATATTTTACCTGAAGTGCACAAACGTGATTGAAACCCGTCCTCTTTAATTTTATCAAGAACGTTGTAAATGGAATAATAATTATATTGGGCACTTTAGATAACGCCACAAAAGATGTAAGGCTATAAGCGACATCGATAATTCACAGCAAAATACTTTCCAAATGTGGTACTTAAAAGCGAAATTGCCATGAATAGTGTACTTCAGTTCGTATCTTTTGTATCGTTTTTTTTAAACGTTTAGGATAACGAGCATAACTCATGTATATCTATAATGGGGAGTATTAACCCTTGGAAATGGATGGTGCAAAAGCCAACTTCACCAGCTAAAAGTGACTTTTGAAGGAGGCTTTGGCGAAGGGCCCATAACCTAGGGTTGGGAGGATACGAATCGTTCTCACAATAAAGTACTTAAATGTCATTGACTGCAAAATCATTAAAAACGCTCACTGAGAAGAAAGCTACTAATATGACTGGGAATAATGTTAATGTGATGATGATGATGAGTCGTCCTGTGATGATACAGTCACCGTAAGAAATATCTTGACGACGAAGTCACAAAATGATCTTAAAACTCTCGTATTAAGAGCAAATCAAACTGTTTTATTGATTTATATGGTATTATTGTTCGAACTAAAGGTGTGTACCAAATATCAGAACATGCTGACGGTACTGTTGATCATGATGAGTTGTGGGTCAAAAGTTACTTAACCGCCACTGTAACCTTGGAGGGTCACAGGGACCAGGAAATAAAAAGATGAATGCGTGAAAATTACAGGTTTATTCCCCGGCCCTCATTTAGGATCTCAGGGGTGGGTAGAATCAAGTGTCAGTGCTATTCCGCTGCTGCCAGAGAACTGGCTTGGCATTTAGCTAGGCGTTATGCTGCTGTAGAGGTCTGGCACGCCCCAGGTGCCCCGCACTCGGCTGGCTCTTGCCACGGGTGCTCGTTGGAAGTAGCCGGCCCTCTTAGATGTGGGTCGCCACAGTCCGCAGTGATCCGGGGTGGCAGCAGCTGCAACTGGTTGCTCTCCAGGCGGGTGCCCTGCACTTCGAGGGTAGACGGATGCGAACCGCAGAGGTGGAGTTCTTCAACCGGATTCTAGGATTCAGCAACTTCTGAGAGCTGCTGTACGACCGCGCCTTAAATATTTTTAATACACTGTAATTTAATGGTACTCATTAATTCGAGGATCAAGTCCCAATCAAAATAACTATTATTGATCAATGTAAAAAGATTATTTTAAAATCTGTCATTCTTTTAAGTCATTCGTATAAATTACATGGGTGCGCAAGTGCATAAATATACGTTCTTAAATATGCGCTCATCAATGTCGAAGGTTGAATGAATTAAGAAAAATCGCCATCTCTTGAAAGGGATATTATTTTAATCTTATTTTACTTTCATAGTGTGATTCGAACCATCAGCGCTCTTCAGGATACTCAGTAAGTATACTTGTGTTACAATAATGTTTGTCTCATTTTATCAATTATATTTATAACACATTAAATTGTGTTGTTATAAAATGAGTCAAAAAGTATAATATGTCACCGTAGTGGATACATTTATTTGTTTAATGGGTTAGAATTCACATTTGGCTTTTAAGATACAGTACACTAAATATCTCACCCTCTCCTTTCCTACACAGGACAACGCGTCCAAGGCATTAGATGTCACCCGCATACGGGGCAGAATATTCCATTCACTCATTCCTATGCGGCACCATTAAGACCTGGAACTCCTACAGTCCCGGGTCCTTTAAACGCATCTGATAAGGCCGTCAAGCTGAGTGCCGTCATTGTTAACATGGTACATGTTTATAATGGTGACCCTCTTTCCGAAACTGCCTTTGGCAGTCATCAGGCGAGGTGAAGTCAAATTGACGTGTCCTATATAAAAAAAATATTGATGACGACAAAGTTCCGAGTCCGAATCACACTATGAATGTAAAGTAATACCTATTGAAAAAATATTGCTTTTAGGGGGTGATGGTAACACCACAGTTCACCACTTGTAGTCTAGGAGTAGCTGTTACCTGTGGTTCTACCCGCATTTAATCTTGCTCCTGTTCCCGAAATATATAGGAAACTATTTATCGGATAAAATGCCTATGTCCTATTGCAGACCATAATCTATCTTAGTACAAAGTCAGATCCGCTTATCCGTTTTAGCTTTCCTTGCTATATCATCTTTCACGCATTCCATACATCTTTTCTCCCCCCTACGCATTGTTTACATTTTAAGATTTATATCCAATAATAATTTTATTCGTGTATCTCAATGCCCACCGAATAAACGCTCCTTTCTTATTTAATAAATAATTTTTAATAGATGCTCAAATATTTACAGGATGTTCAGAATGTGTAACTGAATGAAAGAATTTAAATTGACAATTTCTAGAACGGGATTATAACTCGTTGCCCTTTCTAGGGAATACTGTAGCGAACTCAGCTAAGGATGCGTCCTGAATCGTCCTTTCTTTCTTTTTTCTTTTGGAAAGTTTGAAGTTTTTCGTCCATGTAAGTTCCCTATTTTATAATGGTGACCTTCTTTTTTAAGAGCTTACCATCAGGCGAGGCGAAATCGTGTTGACGTGCCCCATATAAAAAAAAACAAGTAACACTGAGCGCTTAGACATCTTTACTCATTGCTGATAGCTGTGAACATTGGTCTCAAGATTTTCTAAGCGGTTTATCGTATCGATCTAATATTCCATTCTACAGGATCATTAAGTCCATATTAGATATTTCCTTCCAACCAAACCCGTCCAACCATTTATGTAATATACAAAAAAAAATCTATCACTTTTTATGATTTGACGAGGTCAGATAGAACGTAATTAGTGTTCTTAACTAATTAAAATTACCTAGTTTAGCTGAATACATTTTTATCTGGTTTATCCACGTGGTAATATAATGTACGCACCCTGTAGATGTCGCCATATTGATTAAGTGCAGCGTTCGTGTCCAGTGACATTCCGCGTCGCCGTATTGGGCTGTCTGGTGGATGCGTCTGCAACAAAGTTGCAAGTAAACAATGGAGGATAAGTTATGAGCGGGTAGCGATTTTAGTATTTTCAACACTACGCTCATAGATTCTGTATAAATGATTCATTTTTTTTCAATTTATTGGTTCGCAATCTTTACTTCATTCGTTTTTGCATTACGATAGTTAATTCAGAAATTAAAAAATACAATCGGATAATTTATTTGTATTCAATAATATTTTATGTAACTGTGTAACTTTCCATCAAGGAAGTTAGATTTTATGATCCTTTTCCGTGTTCCATTAATTTTTAATTTACAAATTAACTGTAAATTACAACGTACCGACATAACTTTGTGAAGGTCAGATATTCACGTACCTGCTTTTTTGTTTTTTGGATTGCAATATCGTAATATAATACATTTTATATGTTTACACGGTTACAATGTGCGGAAACTGCATTATTAGTAAATACAGCACGCTTTAATAAGTCAAAATCAAGTGAATATTTAGGCGATTGGCACACTGCGACGCGCGACGCGGCGTCGAGCGTTGTTGCGTAGACGCGGCGTCACGCTCGTCGCCTCTACGGAGCTCATTTTGTATAGAAAAACGCGGGGTCCCACACACTGACAACGCAATCACGCGCGTTGCCGCAGAATACGCGCGTACAAGCAGAAAACGCGAGGTATGGCACACTGAAATCCCGCGTCCACGCGCGTAGACGAACGACGCCGCGTCGAGCGTTGCAGTGTGCCAATCGACTTAGATGTGCAATATCAATGTCATCCTGAAATATTATCAACATTTTAACCCCCGACGCAAAGAGAGGGGCCTTATAAGTTTGACGTGTCTGTCTACATGCCTGTCTGTCTGTCTGTCTGTGGTATCATTTGTAATTTCTTACCCGCTACCTCTCATGACTTATCCGAACAGGGCGTAGTACATTAAAAGTCACATCATTATCTACAGGTGGCTGTTTCTTACTGCCTTACTTGTATAATTCAATGAAAGTTAACAAGCCAACGGCGGGTGCAGATCTGAATGCTCGAAATGGAATCGAAAAACTACGGGGTGTTATCTCTTTGATCAGTTTTTACGGTGGGATACGGTTTTGTCGTCCTACATATTTTACAATCGCATCATACCAATTTTTGCACCAATCACGATCATTAGACTAGACTAGACTAGACCTTTACTTCTAGCATATTGTTGCCAAGAGAAAAAGAAACGTTTTATTGTATAACTTAAAGTATACCATTACGGGAATGAATGCGATCATGGTAGGTGTAACCTGGTCGAAACGTCAGGCAAATCAAAGGTATGCACCTATACATACCATGATCGCATTAATTCCCGTTATAATTATTGTATATCATGGAACGCGAGAGTTAAAGTTAGTTTAACTTAAAGTAATTTAAACTTTAACTAAACTTATTTCTCTTGCTGTCATTTTCCGAACGTTTTCCCGTACTGAGTTAGAATCGGCTTTTCAGTCTTGCTATGAAATGGAAATGACTGAACTTTGATACTTTCTAAGAAGGAACTACTATCTGACCTTTTACAACACTGGTGATATCAGAGTTCTATAATTTGATCAGTCGGTATGTTTTTACGGCTTCAACTACCCATAAAGACTGCCATAGATATTCATATATATATCGACAGCCTCTGTGGCGTGGTGGTAGTGCACGCAACTGCCACGCAGGAGGCGCGGGTTCGATTCCCGCTCAGTGCAAATATTTGTATGCATGAATATGGCTATTTGCATTGGTCTGGGTGTTTCTATGTATAATATTTATGTATTTACAAAAAAAAAGTATATAAGTATGTTTATCCGCATTCTAGATTCCATAACACAAGCTATAAAAGCTTACCATGGGTCTAGATAGCGTTGTGTAGAATGTTGTGGAATATTTATTATTTATTTATTTATTTATATATTAATTAGTACCGTTCGAGGCACGGATGAGGCTCATTGTGTTAGGAATGGTTACCCACTCTATAACTGACTTGGCAAGCTTTCTTTACTTTGTGTTAATGTGTCAACCTACTCGGTTAACTGCGGTTAACCAATCAGCCACGAGCCCCTCTAATAATATTAGTGTGGAGATGAAGAGCATAATATCTACTTGACAATAATTTTCAAACGCAGTAACGTTAGTTGACGACGAATTTCAATTGGTAACATAGTAGATAGAACTGGCGTAGAACCAACTTATATGTGTCAGCTAATACGAACGCGCGTTGTTACGTTACGGTTCGTCAAGCCTAAAAGGGGCCCAGTACCTAATACAGAGCGCACGAGTCTGAACCGGAGCAAAAAATCCTCTCATCTTATTCAGAATTGGCCGGTTATGGGAGCTCAATTTGATGAACACGCAGTTTTTATTGTGCAGCATCCAGATAATGCAGAAAATCGTCGTTCAGTAATTTAATTAGTCATCATCATCGCTTTATCGATGTTAGTGCCGGTTGCATCCAAAGCTTGTAGTTTTGAACCTGAGTATACTTACCTACTCAACGACCTCCTACTTCTTTGAGCGCAGGCCTCCATGTGACAGCACTAACAACTGTCCAATACAGGGTATATTGTAGTCATTAGTATTTTATGTATTCTGTAGAATACAATGAACGATCAGCGTCAGAAATATATTGACCACATAGTCTCAAAATGGTAGACCATATAGCAGACCAATTCGTCAGCAGGAAGAGAGGGAAACCAAGGAATTCGGTAGCTTAATGGTTAAGGAGTCGGCCTTACGATCGAGAGGTCCCGGGTTCTAATCCTGGCCATTACGCTACCGACGTCAACCCACTCCTAGCACAAGCAATTCACCTTAGTTGGAGGGGTTAAAGGGAATATTAGTAACTTCGGTTCTAATAATCTTTAAAAAAAATTAAGATCATTTTTAGCACTTTGTTCATCCAGATCGATCTGATACTAGCTAAACAATGTGAGGATTTGTGGGAAAATTTACAAAGTTGCACATACCCTTAATGTCCAAGTCCCCTCGGTGAATTTTAATATGATAATGGGATTCCAAGAATTATGTTAACAGACCGGTTCCGAGTGCTTCTGAGTGTTCATTTAACATACCATACATCACTAATTTGGTCGGTGTAATTTATGCCGGGTTCGACCTTGACCGGCTTGTCTACTTACATTATCATTCGTTCAGTAAGTATTCATTCATTCGTGCCCAAATGTCCTTGATTTTACTATGTCTACTTTCGATACTATATATTCTGTATTCAATTCGAAATTGGGTATTATCCTGTAGTTAAAATAAATTATCTAACCGAGCTTATTAAATTAAGAATGGTAAAAGAGCGATAAAAATTGCGTCGGTTCTTATTTTATAGTTTTTATTTATTTTTTAATCATCCACCCGACTTATAATAGTAACTGATTTGACTATTAAATTTTGTGACGTCACTAAATCTTTTTAATGCAAGTCTTCTATTTGATTTTTCGTTCTTCATACTAGTCTAGACTAGTCAGTAGAGTACCCAATCATATGTTACATAAACAGTCATATATTTCTATTGCGTTGTCCTAGAAGTTTGGTGTGATCACTGTTGTTAGAGGTTACAGATTATAGTATTTGGTAGAAATTTTAACATGAACTGTCACCACATACTTGTACAACCAAAAGGTCTTATCAGACAGACGGACAACGAACTGATCCTATATGATTTGAATGATATTCATAAGCATTTAGTTTTTAAGCATTTTATTCAAATGTTTGGGCGAAGTTATAATAAAAAATCAATGTAGGTATAAAAATTATTGAAAAAAAATCATTCATTAGTTCCGATAACTCGTAAGAGTGTTGATAGATGACTCGACTGTCCCCTCTAAGACGGATATAATAAGAAAGAATTTTTCGATTTGTTCAGGCGGTTAAAGCATTCTCACTGTATGAAAAGGATCGCGGTTTCGAATCCCGCTTGTACCGGTTAAAAATATACATACATACATACATAAAATCATGCCTGTTTCCCATAGGGGTAGGCAAAACATTCCCTATCTTAGTTTGTTAGTTAGTTAGTTTACCTGGGCTGTTCCGCACTTAGCCTCTTGATTGGGCCACTGTGCGTACCATCTTACCTCTCATTCCAACCAACCCGATCTGGGTTGGTTGGAATGGTTACCAAAAAGCCCTATCTTAATTGATCATATATGAGTTCAGATTTCCTTTTGAAGTACGGAACCCTAAATAATGGACAAGCATTAATAACTAACAAACGAACCAAAAAGCTATTCCCCTATCAATAGTTCCTCTGTCCATAAAGTGCCAAAGACCACCTCCGACATATTATGAGAACAATTCTCACGTGTTAACGATGTACTTACGTCGCGTTTCCTGTTCGTCACAGCTGCCCTGTCATTGACAGGACAAAGTTTACTTTTATGACTTCGCGCTTGATTCTTTAGCACTTAAATGTTTAGTTTGATTTCATTTCCTTTATTAGTTGTATGTTGGTTGAGCTTCGAGGGTTGACAAAAACTCTATTAAGATTCCAGTTTAAAAAAAAAATTAGCAACTGAAATTACTAATATTCTCCCTAATCCCTACAAGTAAGCTAAATTGCTTGTGCTAGGAGTGGATTCACGTCGGTAGTGTAATGGTCAGGATCGAAAAGGATAGAAACATACCTACTAATATTATAAATGCGATAGTAACTCTGTCTGTCTGTCTGTATGTTACGCTTTCACGCCTAGATCACTGAACCGATTTTGATGAAATTTGGTTTATGGGTAGAGTAGACCATGAGAGAGGACATAGGCTATGTTTTGTTGCGATAACCGACATCCACGCGGGCGAAGCCGCGGGCAAAAGCTAGCTACTAATATTCCCGCTAACGATTCCAACTAAGCTAAATTGCTTGTGCCAGGAGTGGTTTCACGTCGGTAGTATAATGGCCAGGATCGAACCCGGGACCTCTCGATCGTAAGGCCGATACCTTAACCACTAAACTACAGTCTACAACAAAAGTTGATTGACCAAATTTTAATTTATTTTTCATATTTGGACTTCATGAACAACCACATTCCGCAAACTTTGATTTTATGTACCACGGAACAAGGGTAAGCCTATTACCGCCAAAAGGATCAGGCACTATGTTATCGGCTGTATGTTTACTGTTGGATAGAACAGCCCTATCCCTTAATCGCCTTCTAAGACACCAATGTGATGAGATTGGTCCTGTACTCCACCAGTAGCTTATATTTTGTGTCAGAACACCTGGAAGGACCCGTTCAAGTAGCTTGTAATATTAACTCTAGGAGAGGTTGTTGTTACAGGTTCAAGTCCAGTCTTGGATGTGATTTAAAAAGAAAATACTTGGTTTAGTAATAGATACTTCTGAAGTGAGTTTGCCGACCAGATCAATTTTGTGAAATCAGTTGGAAAAAATAAACTGAATAGAAAAGTTGGTATAAATTTAAGTATAACAGGTTTTAGGGTTTACACAAATCCAATAAAAAAACGAAAACTATTTTTTTTATCCAAATTTAAATTTATGTAACCCTCATTCAGGAATGGACTGCCTCAAGTTTACTGAGATAGTTTTTTTCTTAAGGCCATATTCCAGACAGTAAAAACAATATATCTCTGTGGCAAATTTTACCCAAATTTGTTCAGTAGTTCCTGCGTGATTGAGTAATAAACATTTATCCATCCTCCCATCGATATAAATACCTTGAATAAGATGTCAACCAAGAATTCAAATTTCGAACGAAACAGAAATAATTCGGTAGGTACTTTCGAAATTTGAAAGAATTCAAATTAACAGAACCGACAGCACGTAACAGAATTATTTTACATAAGTAGATGTCAAATAATTCAGTACGTTCGAAATTTGAATTCTTGGTTAACATCAAAATTCTTATTAAATGGATACGTCAAAATTTTTATTGACATCTCTAGATGACAGATTACTTTTTTATAGCTTTAGACGTAAATGTTTAATCCTACGGCCAGGTTTGTCTCCAAAGAGAATTTATAGATCACTTTTAACACGTGTTACGAAAACCCTTAGAATATCCTCTTAGTTCCAGCTGTCCTGTCATTGACAGGCACAAACTTGAGCTTTACAACTTAACGCCTAATCTTTTAGCACTAAAACATTATTTATTTTATTTTTTGTTCGTATATTTTAAAGCGCTACGAGCTTTTCTATCGACATGGGTGTTATAAGTGTATTAAATATTACAATGTCCTTTTTGACGACCGTTTTGCTTAGGAAATTTTATGAGCGTTGATAATAGGGCGAGGCGAGAACGCTCCCGATATTCTTCACTAGTAAATGTTGCCATAGCTTTGAACATTCTTACCTTGTAAGAATTTCTGGGAAAAGGAATTAGTTTTGGAACATACTGT
The DNA here is from genome assembly GCA_914829495.1 of Eilema sororculum. NCBI lineage: Eukaryota > Metazoa > Arthropoda > Insecta > Lepidoptera > Erebidae > Eilema > Eilema sororculum. The sequence goes on along the minus strand of OU618553.1, from coordinate 7,249,890 downwards.
TGGAATTTTGTCAGGATAATCGAGTCACTACGGTGTACAGACCTCGGCGTGTAGGTAAAGGGTCAGGAGGTCAGATGGCAGTCGCTTCACGGAAAATATCGAAGTTCAGCCGCAAGCCGACCTCAACTAAGTTGGGAATAAGTCTCAGATAATGAAGTAGAGGGATTTATACCAATATTTTTGAGACCGTAACCAACCTTACCTGCTAGTCGGAGGGCTTAACAACGAATAAGGCTCCGATTCAGGCTATCCTCTCGTGCTTGACAGGTCAGGTGTACCAATCAAAAACATTAAGAAAACCTCTGGCTGTGTAGAATCCTGTAGAATATTTATTTATTTATCTCAAATTGTAATGGGCTTGTGAGGATTTGGGATCAAGCCCGATATGGGCATCATATTATTGGGTTGTCTGCCAAAGAAATGATCAGTAACAGCACGCAGATAATAAATATGTTTTAGACACGCTAACAAGATCACCTTTTCGGTTGCGAAAAAAAATTGGCCAAGTGCGAGGCGAACTTGCGTACTGAAGATTCCGTATATAATTAGATTGAGGGACGTATTGCCGTCAGAAAACTGCTGTTGGATACGTCCCATGTGCCGCGGTCGATTTATCTTTCAGCTGGCTTGATGGTAAGCCTTATTACATTCTTACTAATATTATAACTGCGAAAGTAACTATGTCAAATTTAGTAGTCTGTGAAATTTGATATAGGGTAGATTAGACTTTGAGAAAGGACATAGGCTGTTTGGTCGCGATCCACGCGGGCGGAGCCGCTGAAAGCTAGTCCCTGTATAAGATAGGTATCTATAGTGTCTCAATCAACTGTTATTTGAATTTTGGAACCATACACAAACCAATTTAACATTCTTAAATACTTTATAGAATTAAAAAAATACAACACCAGCAAAGAAAAACGCCATTGAATATTTCCACCTAGACTAAACCAATTCATACTAGTAATTACTGATTACAGTGATTACATGTACTGTAATTAACCGAGGATTTCCACACAAAAACGTCTTGACATACAGACAGACATACCGACAACGAAGTGCTCATATAGATTTATAGAGGTTCCATTTATCTCCTGAAGTAAGGAACCCTAAAAATGAGTAGCAATGACGGGGTGGTCGATATATCACTAAAAAGCTGTTATTTATGTATAAATTGAACTGTTGGTACAAGAAATATTCAGCTTGCTCGAGCTTAAGCTCATTGAACAATTGTAAATGCTAAATGAAGTCATTACGTAACCATTTAACGATAATTTATATCAGAAACGCGTTGGCAACAGCGTGATGAATGTCTTTATACTCAAATTATGATGCTCATTAAGCTTTTTTGTATGTGGGTTGAGTGAGAGATTCTACATAATGAGCACTTTGAATATATTACACACTAATTAATTGCAATCGTTAATGAGCACTGTAACACATTAATTAATTACAACCGTTAATGATAATCAGTAGTAACGTTTGACAAGTATATCACCTGTTGGTAAGTGATGATGATGTTATTTATTTTACGAGTTCTTTTTCTTCACTGAAGTGTATAAACACAGAAGTATCATTATGTCTGTGACCAAGGCCAATGTAAACGTCAGGCAAGTCAAAGGTACGTATGTACCTATGCAATTATCGCGTTAATTCCCGTTATCATTACCAAATGTTGGCATTAAATGACGACGGGATTCCCATCCCTATTGAGTCATTTCCTCATTCCTGATAGTGAGTAGGGTAAGCAGAGTTTGTGCTGTCGGTGAGAAGACCAAAGGCTTGTCCTGCTTTGTCTTCTACATTGACGGCACAGGCAGTCTCTGTTCTTACAGCGTTGGCAGCACGAGTGCAACTCCCTGGTGTTGCACACGTCTATAGGCCACGGTAAGCACACACGCTCAAGCTGTGGAATGAACTCCCAACCGTAGTTTTCCCAAGCAACTACAATATGGGGTTTTCCAGAAGGGCATAAGAAGGTTTCTTCAGGGTAGGCAGCAAGAGTGTAACGCCCGTGGTGTTGCCTACGTCTATAGGCCGCGGTAACCACTTTCCATCAGGTGGGCCTTGTGCTTATCTGCCACCTAAGTGGTATCCATACTTAATATTATAAATGCGAAAGTAACTCGGTCTGTCTGTCTGTCTGTCTGTCTGGTACGCTTTCACGCAACTGAACGGATTTTGATGAAATTTGGTATAGGGGTAGATTAGACCAAGAGCAAGGACATAGGCTATGTTTGGTTGCGATAACCGCCATCCACGCGGGCGGAGCCGCGGGCAAAAGCTAGTAAAAAATTTAATAAAAAAACAGTTCCTAAATGTTCCCTCATCCCCATGTTAATCTTGTTCCCCCATTGTTTATCTCTTTTACAACACATCCAGTTATTAAAACTGTCGTTATTCTAATGTTTCACGGTCTAAATCCACAATACAATATTCTTAAAATAAGTCAACAAATCACAAAATGCGTACCAAAAATCTCACGACAGCAAGTATATCAATTAGACATTTATGTCTTCATTCTTTCAAATCTCGACCACTTTACATAATTGACACCGATTTTTCTACACTATTAAACTACACACAAACAGACAAACAACTCCGTTCTCCCTTTATCGTGTAAATATAAAGAAATGTAAACACGTAATACTTGCTTAGTGAATTATTTTCTATTTAAGTCTTCAGAGGGTGCCCATGGTAGTACGCTCGTAAAACCAAATGGCCGTAATTTTTATGACCGTCTGCTCTACCCCTTTGTGGCTGAGTCGTGCTAATAAAAGGTGAAAAAGTTATAATTGTGAAATGGACGGGCTTGAACAAAATACAGTTTGGTTTTTATTCGTTTTGGTTCTGACTAGAGGATATTGAGAATTAGAAATGTTCCTGGAATCTGGAATAGGTACCTGCTTTAATCTTTTTTTTTTTGTAATAATACTGTTTTGCACAGGCTATACCTGCCTGTACTTTAAATAAATAAACATTGATAATGTATATGTTTCTTGAAACTGACGGTAGAGGATGCTCGTGCTAATGGATGGTAGTATCGAATCGAATTTCGTAATCGAATTTATCAGGAAAAATGTTTTTTCTCTGGCGGAATTAGAACCCGCGATCTTTTCCTTACAGGGGAATGCCTTGACCACAAGGCTACCGAGACACGCCCGATGTGATTATAATTTTCCTTCTATTTTTATCCGTCTTTAAGGCGACCCTGGAGTCATCCATTGATGTTCTTACGAACTATCGGAGCCAATGAATGATATTACAATCATTGTAAAATCATTCTAGCCTAGTTGGCCAAGGCATTCTCCTTATAAGGGAAAGATCGCGGTTTCGAGTTCCACCCGAGAAGATTAATTTTTCCTGATATATTAGATTTGTATAGTTAGCATACTTAATGCTATAAAAATTCATTCAAATAGATGAACCCTGTTTTAGTTGTCCTCCAGTGAATACCAACAATTTAATTTTTTTGTTCGTCTACCCCTACGAAATTTTATTTCTGATTATGACTGTTGGCTGTCTGAACTACCTCAAGGTTTGGACCCTGTAACTAAAACCAACTGTTGGACCTTATTTTTCGAATCCCTTTATAGACGAGGTCCATACTTTCACACAAGCCCATCAGTGTTCGTTTACAAGAAAGGCTAAATTAACAGTGAGGTATGTTTGTGTAATAGCTGACACGGTGTGACATTAGATCCCGTTCCCGCTTCACCCACTACTGTATTAAGCAATTAGTAACTAATATTATACTAGAAACTGGGCTAATTTTTATGTATTTTGTAATTAGTAACTGCATTCCATTAATACATGAATAACACTCTTGTACTAAATGCCGAACTATGTTTGTGTATTTAATTTTAGCTTTGTACGCTGTGACATTTTTGTAACCATTTTATGTAAGCAATAAATTATGAATGATGAATTATGAATTACTAGGTTTTGCCCGTGGCCCCGCCCGCGTGGATGTCGGTTATCGCTATGACCTTTCTCAAGGTCTAATCTACCCCTATACCGAATTTCATCACAATCGGTTCAGTGGTTTAGGCGTGAAAGCGCAACATACAGACAGACAGACAGACAGACAGAGTTACTTTCGCATTTATAATATTAGTATGGATAAAGCTTCCTCTTGAACTATTGAAAAAAATTGCATCAATATCCTTTGCGTAGTTTTATGGATCTAAGCATACATAGGAACAGACAAGCGGAAAGCGACTTTGCTTTATACATAAAAAAAAGAGTGAATGTGTTTGTAGGCAAGTGAAAATGTTATTCTAAATAACTTAGTTCTTGGAACAATTGTTGTAACTTTAGAACACTCATCTCTGCGGTTTGGACTCCGAATACATCTTTACATCACAAAATGAACTTTACTGTACTTATATTTATGGTTGTATTTTGCTCGAGCGTGTATGTAACCTTTTGTAATTATTGTTTCTTAACCGCAGAAATGTACAGTCTAGTTTTGTTAGTAAAAATTTCATCGTCTGCGCACGCCTGTGTTTATCCTTGATGGGATTGCAGAGAGATGAGAGGTGTTAGGCTTTACTAATATCTGTAGGGGCCATAGTCCGCCGCCGACGTGTCTTCGCCGAAGACCATCGGCCTCCATGACCGGGGGCCTGAGGACGGTGAGTTGGCTGCTCATCGTCCTTACAGAAGCAGGCCCATGACGGCACCGTGACGTGACGGACTCACGCACGTCCCCCCCCTCCTATGAAGCGGGATGATACCCGAAAACCCATAGACGCGGGATAGCACCCGAACCACCCCCTAGATGAGGTCGCATTGAAGCCGTGGGTCTGTTGGGAGCCCTGGGACATCCTTCCGAGGGCTTACCCGGGGCTCCCAACTATAGGCTGCTGGGCGATACCGTGGGGGTTTTAGTCGGTAGGAGTCCGGCATAACATCCATGAAGGATTTTCCCACAGTCGAAAGAAAAAAAAAAGGGCCATAGTCAATTCATCTCTATGACGTAGGTTTTCTTCTCGGGTTTTGGGGTTTGTCACAGTCGCTTTCATAATATCCATGATAAGCTAAATAAAGTAGGAGACCTGGCCTACTTGCATTAGGATGAAAACGAAGGAGGTTACAACATACATTCACGCTTTTTTATGCCTGAAGGAATAGGCAGAAATATCGGTATTAACACCCACATTTAACACCTATTTTACTCCATTGGAAAGCCATGTACTTATATGACAATATACCATATCACTAAAATTATACTGGATGATTTTATAGTCAAAAGGAATTTGGACATATTTTCGAAAGCAAAATCATCTGGAAGTATTAAACATAACATAACATAACATAAACTCACGCCCGTATTCCCCGAAGGGGTAGGCAGAAGTGCTAGCACCCACGTTTCGCCAGTTTATGTTTAGGTCCCAATGTAATAGGTGGCGAGCCTATTGCCATTAACCGGGCACTTGTAAACCTGCGATAAATACACACATAACTTCGAAAAGTATCGCAAAGTCATTGGTGTGTGCCGTGGTAAACCTGGGATCGAACCCGAGAAGTAAAGTAAAGGAAGTATTAACTAGGCGAAAGAAAAAATTTTTTTTCTAAAACCCCCCATCGCAATTTTTCTTTTCACCTGAACATCATTCCCATAATCGAATACTCTTCTTCGGCGGGACTCGAACCCGCAGTCCTACCCTTACAGGGGGAATACCTTGACCAATTCGGCTACCGAGACACGCCCGATGTGATGCAAATTTCCCATCGTTCCCATAGTTCGTAAGAAAATCGGTAGATGACTCCACCGTCGCCTTAAAGACGGATGGGAAATTTGAATCACATCGGGCGTGTCTCGGTAGCCGAATTGGTCAGGCATTCCCCCTGTAAGGGTAGGACTGCGGGTTCGAGTTCCGCCCGAGAAGATTCTTTTTCCCTATGTATTCGATTTGTATAGTTAGCATAATTAATGCTTTTTTTTTTTACCGTGGGGGAAAATCCTTCATGGATGTTATGCCGGACTCCTACCGACTAAAAACCCCCACGGTAACGCCCAGGAGCCTATGGATGGGAGCCCCGGGTAAGCCCTCGGAAGGATGTCCCAGGACTCCCATCAGACCTACGGCTACAGTTGCGGCCTCGTCTCGGAGGTGGTTCGGGTGCTATCCCGCGTCTATGGGGGGGTTTCCATATTTTTTTCTTCTTTCGCTAAATTAATACTTTTGCTATCCAAACTGTGCCAAAATTCTTTTTATGCGAAACGACTATTAAATTACCCAGTATATGACAATATACCATATCACTAAAGGAGTGGTATAGCATAATGAATGACTGTTCTAATATCATTGTGGGAGTCAACTTACCACTGAGCGTTGTACTGCTATACGGGCAAAGTGTCACAAACGATTTAAGATCAGTTCCTACATAGTTAATTCTCTCTGAACGTGCATAATAAACCGAACACATCCAGCAATACACCGTCTATATTACGTAGCTGATTAATGAAATATTAACAAGTATATTTATAAATCCCTTGCTACATTGCAATAGTCGTAAATAAAGCGCAGATCGCATTCGCCCCGGAAGCTATCTAACAAACACCACTTTAAATCAACGGAAAACGACTGGGTTATAAAGGTTAGTGCACACTGCAGTGCAAAATATTTGTAGGCAAATCTACACAGCGCTATCTAGGTCGAAAGAAAGTAGATATAGCTAAGGTATAAGGTATATCTGCGGTAGCCTAGTGGTATGGGTATTGGACTGCTGAGACGAGGTCTCGAGTTCGATCCCAAGTTTACCATGGCACACACCAATGACTTTTCGATGCTTTTCGAAGTTATGTGTATATTTATCGCAGGTTTATAAGTGTCCAGTTAATGGCTATAGGCTCGCCACCTATTACATTGGGACCTAAACATAAACTGGCGAAATGTGGGTGCTAGCACCTCTGCCTACCCCTTCGGGGAATATAGGCGTGAGTTTATGTTATGTTATAACTTAACTAGCTTGCGTTATCTAGTCTTAGAATGCGGATAAACAGACAAATATTTTTTTGTAAATACTTACAATAACATAATATATTATTGCTGTGTTGGTGCCCGGTCGAGTAGCATAGGTCCACCCCACCTCTTCCTGTGGTTGTAGTAAAAGGTGACTAAGGGATAGGGCTCTTCTCACAGTAAATATACAGTGCAAGACAAAGTGCCCGCTAGACTATTACGTCGTGGGACTAAAAATCTAGTTGGCGAAACGGGCGTGCTAATATAACATCATAACATAACATAAACTCACGTCTGTATTCCCCGAAGGGGTAGGCAGAGGTGCTAGCACCCACATTTCGCCAGTTTATGTTTAGGTCCCAATGTATATAGGTGGCGAGCCTATTGCCATTAACCGGGCACTTATAAACCTGCGATAAATACAAACATAACTTCGAAAAGCATCGAAAAGTCATTTGTGTGTGCCATGGTAAACCTGGGATCGAACCCGAGACCTCGTCTCAGCAGTCCATTACCCATGCCACTAGGCTACCGCAGATATACCTGCTAATATACCTCTGCCTAACCCTTCGGGTATTTACAGTCGTGAGTGTATGGATGGATGGCTGGACATATTATAAATAATATTATGCATAATGGAAAACACCTAGACTAATTTTACGCCTACAAATATTTGTACTCAGTTACCTTTGACGTAACGATCGAAGTCGAACGCTCTGCTGCTACGCCACATATTGAGGTATTGCGACTTCTCCCACCAGGGTAAGCAGACACAACTGCCCACCATTATGACATATGAAAAACAATTTCTTTCTTTTGTCTTTCTTTCATTATGCTTCTATCCTTACACACTTCACGAGTTGCCTCTATTGATAACAAACTTTTTATACAAGCCTGCCAGTTTCGCCCGCTCTTAAACTGCCGTTTTTGCACCTCCTGGCCTCTTGCTCTTTTGCTGTTTATACGTGTACCAAACCTATAAATTGAAATCGGCAAAGTCAATAACCAGATCAGCCTGCTAAAAAACTTTTTTCGGTCTTTTTAAAACATTGATATCATAAGTGATTGCTTGGCAGCCGGCTTTTTAATCTTTGAAGTAATTATTTAGTTTTATACTTTTATGTATATATATATACTCAATAGCTCAGTTGGAAGAGCATTCCCCCTGTAAGGGAAAGGTCGTGGGTTCAAGTCTCACTTAGCATTTCATTTTTTCCGATGTTTTTCGAATTATACTTTTTTGTTATGACTTTATGACGTACCTTTATATTTTTGTAATATCATTCCAAAGTCCGTCATTTTCAGACACTACACGATAGGTTTTAAGGTTAGGTTCTAAGGGCATTTGGGTTTTAAGACATGTCTATCAATTTCTCAATAGCCAATACTCCCTAACTTTTTTTAAATCGGAGATTTTTCAAAAGGAGGATTTTTTAGTAATTTGGAAGATATCCGATTTTAAAAACGGTTACAAAATACGCGCGAAAAATGTAATCCGTAGTACGTAACGTAAGCTTAGTGCGGAAAACAAAACAATAATTATTTACATTTACACGGTTAACATCAAACACAAATGTAACCGTTCACGAAGAATCTCTTCTAGCCCATATCTATCCATGTCGGGGTGTGCGATGTTATATTGTGCGAAGAATAACCGACATATATTTGGCAGCAGATCTACCATATTTGGTAGCAGATTTACCATTCTGAGAACCAACATTTCATAACAAAATATAAACTTTGCTGACAAAAAATATATTTCCTTTTTACTATCGCCAAAAATACCTACAAAACAGTGACACAGTTCATAATCCACATGTAGCATAAGTCGATTTTTACGTTCACAAGAAATCGAAAACATTACCCACAACACAAAGAAGTAACACAAAGTATTTCTGTCTCATAAAACCCTTTGGAAGGTGAAATCCATTTGTCAATACGAATAATATGGGCCGGTACAAGAGCCACGAAAGTCGAGTCCCGGTCGGTGTGTGATTGTTTTTGAAATAAACGCCGTAGTCCGGTCACGCGCGCGTGATTTTAACGTAAACATAAGGCCCGTGCGCCCGCGCGTCTGCTCGTGTGCACTCGGCCTAGCAACGCGGCAACGGTGCGAATATTGTCGTACATCGGTGAAAGATTATGCATTGAACAGATGTTTTATGCGACTATTTTTGTCGTGTGGTGTTGGATTGTTGTGGGGAACTTATGTCAAATGATTAACAAGCTTAAATTGGTAATTCATTTAGTATAAACATGGAATATACTAAGTTTGCGCGGGTTATTACTAATTGCTTGTGTCACAGAATAGATAAGGGCAGGTTATTACTACATAATTGCTTGTGTCAAGAGTGCCAATGTTGTGGGTTCAACTTTGTTTAAAAGTACCTGTATCTTAAAGCTTGTATTTTTGGAGTTTATGATTTCCTTTCCTAGGTTTATTCCCCCCGATGTGACTTGTCTTGGCATTTACGAAAGCAGCTTTCATCTGACCACACCTTAAGAGAAAAGTCCGCACTAAAGCGTCACCATAATACTTTAAAAGGTAGCGTTACCTCCGGCCTAGCACCACGACCCACATTCGGCGTGCGGTTTTAGTCAGTTCGAGTCCGACATAACCTCCCCTTCCGGCTCCGGCAGGGGAAGTTAACCGAAGAGATTTCCGCATAAAAAAAAATCAATAAAAAATATATTACTTTACTAACTTTTGCCTGCGGCTCCACCCGCGTGGATGTCGGTTATCGCGACCAAACATAGCCTATGTGTCCTTTCTCAAGTTCAAATCTACCCCTATACCAAATTTCATCAAAATCGGTTCAGTGGTTTAAAGCGTCACAGACAGACAGACAGACAGAGTTACTTTCGCATTTATAATATTAGTATGGATTTAGTTTATTTGTAGTGAGATGAACAACATAAGCAGCACTATTGTGTGAATGCAATATTTGTTTTAGGTTGGTATTTTTATTTTTATTTTGAACGTCAAGGTGACTTAGTGTTCATTATTTTTGAAACTGTTGCAATATTTTTGACGCACTGTAGAATCATTTAGGTATTTTTAACACTCTTGAAATACTCTGGATAAATTATGTTCATCCAGTTTTGACGTCAGTACATTCAATTGATTACACCTAAGTGGACAATCTTTTACATCCATGAAGTCCAGTATATACAAACATAAGTCTTTACTATAACCACTTACGATGGTGACTGGTATTAAAATGTGAAGTGTGACGTTTGAAATGCATAGCTCCTTATGTTTATCAATTGATTTGATGACATTCGGAACATAAATCAAAACTCGACATGTACAGCAAACATATCGTAATAATCGTCTATTCATAGTTAAGGACGTGAACCACATTAATAGAATACGGTACACAGATGTGGGTATTTTAACATAGCCAGTCTATTGTACCGAGATCTTCGGGTGCTGCAATCCGTGGCACCTGATGGTTGACGGACAAAGCTGTTAAAAAAACATTAAGACCTGGAACTCCCTGCCAGCTCACGTGTTGCCATCTTCCTACAGTCCCGGGTCCTTTAAGCGGGGCGTGACAAGGCATCTGATGAGGCCGTCAAGCTGAGTGCCACCACTGTTAACATGGTACATGTTTACGATGGTGACCCTCTTTCCAAGACTTTGCCTTTGGCTTACCATCAGGCGAGGTGAAGTCAAATTGAAGTGTCCTCTACAAAAAAAGTGATACAGGTTTTCTTCTTAGGATTGAGGGGTCAAACAAGAGTCGTTCCTGTAAGTAGGTGACAAAAAAGGAAGCAATGAAATGGAGGAGTAGAAGAGTTGAAGACGGATAAATATAAAAGGGAAATTTTTATCACATTGAACGTGTTTCGGTGGCCCAAATGGTTCCCCTGGAAGGGAAAGATCACGGGTGCGAGTCTCGCCCAATAGATTAATTTTTCTTGATGTATTCTATTTTTATAGTTAGCATACTTAATGTTAAAAAAAAACCTTTCAAATCACCGGATACAAGCCATAACTACCTAATAACGCCATTTACTTACAAAAATGGCGGCGTAAAACGAGAAGCCGCGAGTCAAACCAGTTTGGTTCAATAGTTCAATAAAGGAGCAATGGCCAGTAAAACTTTGTTAGTACATAGTTTGCTAGTATAAGACAAGTGGACGCTAACCCCTCACGGCTCCTGGTCATTACAAATTATAGGCTTTAAAAACACAACTACACAACTATGAAGCGGCGCTTTAGGGTTAGAGCCGGTATTTGTTGAAGATAAACGAGAAACCATACAAACTTGATGATGATACTCGTGGCTAAGTGGTATTCGAGCGGGTTAAGCAATTTAAGTCAGGTCAGACTTAAAATGGGTGACCATTCTTAACACTTAAATCGTTGATTCCGGTTGGTAAACGAATATTTGTAGCATTATTTACAGAGAAAAACCTATAAGTCTGCCAACTTGCTCTATCGATATTCTCTGTAAATTAAAGAGGTCATGGCATGGAGGACCTAGCCTCTGCGGCATGGCGGTAGTGAGCGCGACTGCCACACAGGAGGCACGGGTTCGATCCTCGCTCACTGCAAATATTTGTATGCATGAATATGGCTATTTGCATTGGTCTGGGTGTTTCTATGTATAATATGTATGTATTTACAAAAAAAAACGTATCTATAATTCTAGATTCCATAACAAAAGCTAGTTAAACTTACCATGGGTCTAGATAGCGTTGTGTAGAATGTTGTGGAATATTTATTTAACGTAATGGGCAAAAGGGTCGGGGCTAAGGAAGATGTGTAGGGAGTCGTGGGTTCGGCATGGAAACACTCGGTCCTTCCTTTGCGTCTTTTTAAAAAAATAGTTAGATCTTTTTTTTAATAAATAGCTAAGCATTTAGTATGCTAATTAATGCAAATCAATTTAGAAAGGAAACATTTTTAACTGTAAATCATCAGTCTGTAAAGAGAGGAACTATTTGGATTAGTTCAGGCCTAGGTTTGGTAGCTTAGTGGTTAAAAGCATTCTCCCTGTAAGAGAAGGATCGCGGGTTCAAATCCCGCCTGGACCGATGTTTTCTTCCTTTCTAAATCGATTTCACTTAGATCCTCTTCACTGCAGTGCAAAGAATAACAAGGTAGGTTATATTCACAAAGAATTAGGGTTCACCACAAAACAATAAAACCCATGAAACTGAACAAAATAAGTTTCACGTGGGCGAAGCTGCGGTAACAACTTTCACAAACCAAAACAACTGCAATAATAACTTTGTCTTTGGAACAGACCGTGACCCTGTTTACTATCATTCAAAATTCAACCAAAACTCTTTGAAAAGTAAGTTTACTTTCGCTTTTAAGGGTTATTTTAGTATGTTTGAGTGGATGTCGTTGCTGTCAAGTGCTATCTGATTAATAGATAAGCTAGTGCTGATTTTGTAGTAGTGGCAATATCGATAGTAGCGATAGAGGCGGGCGGATAGTGCGGTGGCGAATATCGATACCAATCGCCAACATTAGCCATAAATATCCTAAGAAATCGTATTGATATCGATATTGGTTTTAATGCTAAAGTTATGATTGTTTGATACAAAGATACACGTTCAGATGAAAATTTTATACGTTTATAATAATTTTTGAGCCCTTTTTATACCACTTAGGTGGCAGACAAGCACACGGCTCGTCTGATGGGAAGCAGTTTATACTGTGGAAGTGTGCAAATCCAAAGGCATCATATTTGTGCTGCCGACTGTGGGATTTTTCCGATTGTGGGAAAACTTTTTCATGCTCTTCTTGAAGAACCCCTTATTTACAGTCGCTTGGTATTTAGCTAAGCAAACTCAAATTGATCTCTGCAAAAATCTGTTCGAATGAGTGTCAAGTCACGCACTGAGGCCGCGTCCTGGACGACGGCGGGCGGAGCGGGCGGAGCGGGCGGTGCGGGCGGTGTGCGCGGTGTCCTTCGCCACGCCGCGCCGCCCGCACCGCTGTCATCGAGAACAGCTTCACACAAATGTACGACTTTGATAAAGACGCGGGTGCCGTCGCTCGCGCCGCCCGCTCTAGCCGCCGTCGTCCAGGACGCGGCCTAAGGCCCAACTTTACATTCTTGTAGAAACAACAAAGTTACTTTTAAAAGAAAATTGTATAATATTCTGAATTTCATCTACGCCAAGTATCTATTTAACTTGCAATTTAGATGTTACACGGATTTTCTACAATCTACATAATGTGCTCTCATATTGACTTAGTTATGACAAAATAAATAAAAAAAATAGATTCGAAAAACATTGGAAAAAATGAAATGCTCAAGTGAGACTCGAACTCACGACCTTTCCCTTACAGTCGAGTGAGTTCGAGTCTCACTTGAGCATTTCATTTTTTACAATGTTTTTCGAACTTAAAAGTTAGCATAATAAATGCTATAAAAAATTCATTCAAACAAAAATAGATGCCAATTTATAAAGGAGTGTAATGTTTTTAGAGTTCATGCAGGCGAGTTTCTTTATTTCACGGATTTCACCATAACATTTAAAGGCTTAATGTTGGTATAGGTAATAAAAAAAATTTTTTAAACGTGTCATTTTGAAAAAACTTACAAAAATTTTATTTTCTACCAGTCCTTGTCACAATTGGGTATTATCCTTAATAAATTAGAAAGAAAGAGCTTAATAAATTAAGAATGGTAAAAGAGCGGAAAAAATTGCGTCGCTTCTTATTTCATAGTTTTTATTTATTTTTAATCATCCACCCAACCTATAATAGTAACTGATTTGACTATTAAATTTTATGACGTCACTAAATATTTTTTCATACAAGTTACTTTATAACTTATCGTTTTGACGTTTAGTAAAAAGTAACTTATTTGACTAGTCAGTAGAATACCCAATTATTTGTGCTCGGCGCAACTTGGCATTCTCCTCTACACATTCATTCCTATGCCGCACCACTAAGACCTGGAATTCCCTGCCAGCTCACGTGTTTCCTTCTTCCTACAGTCCCGGGTCCTTTAAGCGGGGCGTGAAAAGGCATCTAATGAGGCCGTCAAGCTGAGTGCCGCCACTGTTAACATGGCAAATGTTTACGATGGCGACCCTCTTTCCGAGACTTTGCCTTTAGCTTAACATCAGGCGAGGTGAAGTCAAATTGACGTGTCCTGTATAAAAAAAAAAAAGATGTAATTTTCTCAATCAATCCTTCCTTTGCTATACCCTCTTTATTTTTATTTTATTTTATTTTATCATTTTAGGAAAACTTACAGCTAAAAGATAACAATAGGTAAATTCATATAACAAAGTGAGGGCCATTTACAAGTTTTCACTGATAGTAATTTTGTATAAAGTTTATAAAAGATTTTACGGCAACACAATTCTACGTACGGTTTACATTCATTTGTTAGATTCAGATGTTCACCTTTAATATTGCTAACTATTGCCATCTAGCAATAGTAAGCAACACCAAAAGTAAATTCCTAATCCATAAAGTAGTGATCGCATAATACTTTCTTTACTTTAGAGATACCAGTAAAAAATAAGTCTATATCAACATCCCGACATGCCATATTGTATGCACGGCAGGCTCGCAGTAGATAGGAATTTTGCCTGTAGGTGTTTCTTGCTATAGGAATGTGTAGCAAGTTTGGCTTGCGTAAAAACAATGGAGGCGCGTAAAAGCCTACCTTGTTTACCAGCTCCGGTAGATCTACTGATTCATTACAAATCGACATTAAGAAGGTTTCAGCTATCCTACGACGCTCAAACAGAGGTAAAATGTGAAACTTTTTACAGCGAGTATGATAATCGGGCAGATACCAGTTAGATCGGAATTGAATGTACCTTAAAAATCTCTCTTTCAAGCAATCCATCCATCCAAAGGAAAAAACTGGGTTCCGTACCTCAAAATGCTAAAGCGGAACCTTTATAGGATCACTTCGTGAACCCTCGGTGCGCGAGTCCGCCTCGCACTTGTCTAGTTTGTTTTGGATAAGTCAATATCACTTCTTCATACTTGCATATGCATTATACATGCATACATACATATACTCGCGTCTGTATATCCCCGAAGGGGCAGGCAGAGGTGTATCAGCACCAGCACCTACGTTTTGCCAATAATGATTTCGGTTTGAATTACTGAATTGAATTGAAAACACGTTGCGATGACTCCAAATAAATTTGAAATAAGTGCAGGTGAATGATGATGATTATAGTGTACAAATAACAAAATTACACATCCCAATATATTATACTAGCTTTTACCCGCGGCTCCATCTACCCCTATACCAAATTTCATCAAAATCGGTTCTGTGGTTTAGGCGCGAAAGCGTAACATACAGACAGATGGACAGACAGACAGAGTTACTTTCGCATTTATAATATTAGTATGGATTTTGTACACATGATCTTTTGAATACAAATTCCGCGACGGAACCAATATTACAAATCATAGAATTAGTGTTCCAATGTTTGACTCCACTATACAACCCATCTTGTAACTGAGCCAGTCAAAATTTGACTCTATTTTTAAGACTATAGAGCTGATTATCCCGTGTTCTTATCTGAATAGATAAATATATTTGTCCACTGCACTCAGTAGTTGGATTACATTGTCTTCATTTATATAGTGGTTAGTGTAGTGCAATTGCCTGACAGAAAAACATAAAGTGAAATTAGGTTAACGATTAGTAGCGTGTCTATGATTACTAAATTATGTCTAGACTAATAAAGGTGAAACTTGATACTGACCTGCCATGTCGGGGACATTGAGTTGACCGATAATATAACGGAGTGCTTAACCAGTTAGGGTCCCCTGACATCACAACCATTGAATATAATATTACTAGGTATATCAAAACTTAAAAGGCAAACTCCATTTATTTTCAAATTTTTGGAGGAGTTTTTTGTAACGGGGATTTTTTAAATTTAAAATTTTATTTTTATTATTACAAACTGAAATAAACGATCATCTGATTGTTGAAGTCGAGACAAAACTCGACGTCGCGGCCCAGGGGCAATATGCAAATCAAGAATTCGGATATGTGGTGAGGTTATTGAGCGATCATCGCTTGTTGTCAAAAATAAGGCTAAATTTATTGGGTGTCGAGACATTGTACAATTTATTTTTGTTGGATTCCCTGTCACAGGCGAGATGTCATCTTTGTTTATGTACAGTTTATTTGGGTTTGCTACATTGTAAGTGTTTATATAGATTTAGAATCGATTAAAAAAAAGTAGTATTCAGGATTCATAACAGTAATCTCGAAAAATTTTTATCAGCCTGGGTGCGAGGGATATGTCGAAGACAACTTCACCTCCGGCCTAGCACCACGACCCTCAGTCGACTTGCGGTTTTAGTCGATTAGAGTCCGACATAACCTTCCCTCCGGGTCCGGCGGGGGAGGTATCCGTGGGGATTTCCGCACGAAAAATAGACGCATTTTCATCGGATTGTTAAATTATCTCAGTTCTCATATAGACAAATGGCAATTCGTTGGCCTGATGAATGTTTGGGAACGTATTTTGTTTGAGGTATATGACGTTGATGCCAGTCATCAACATAGGTATGTCAATCCCATACATTTATTCTATTCAATTCTACAAAAGTATTGCCTTGAGGTGCAGTTCTTCTCTACGGTGACAACTGCTCAAACTTTCTCTCAGTCCATCTATCCATCAATTGGACTAAAGTAGTTGCAACAATGATGTATTATAAACTATAGATACGTCATGCAGAAATATGGCAGCTTCCAAAAATAGCACAAACACTAAAAGAATTATGGCTAATTATGTAGGTACTACACCTCCTTCCTCCATGAGCGCGGGCCTTGAGGTAAAAGGTGGAGCCGCCTGTAATTCGAGATCGACCATTAAAGAGATACGTAAATGCTTACAAAATGTTAAAGGATAATTTAATAATAACCCTTTTAGGCTGTCGGGTAAAAAGATGAAGCAACGTTTACAAACCAATTGACATAACGGCTCCACCATATGAAGACAATAACTCAACGGTTCCTTTTTGAACAAGCCCTTCGAAATCCATACTAATATTATAAATGCGAAAGTAACTCTGTCTGTCTGTCTGTCCGTCTGTCTGTCTGTATGTTACGCTTTCACGACTGTACCGATTTTGATGAAATTTGGTATAAGGGTAGATTAGACCTTGGGAAAGGTCGTCATCTACGCGGGCGGAGCCGCGGGCAGAAGCTAGTAAACATATATATAATAAACTAACCAGACATAAAAATAACTTTTTTTTTTTATGTATTATTTTGTGGAACATAGGTATTTCAAAAGATCTTTCATTAAATATCAGTGCACTATGTCCTACCATATAACATGGTGTACAAAATTAAATAGGTATAACATTTTTAAATATGGTTAGTTCTTCACTTAAGGAATATTGTTAGTAGACATATTTCATTAAGTCACTTATCAATTCAATTATCATTTATACCACTATTCATAATTATTAATAATTAATCTTTATACATATTTTAACTTGTGTGATCTAATGCCATGAGATATTTACATAATATAATAAAATTATTTGCATGTCAAACTAAACCATTGTCTAATTCACTTCAACAATAAAGTAAAAACATTAATATTTCCACAATGTCATCAATAAAATAAAATCCAATCATATATTAATCCAATCCAATCATAATCAAAATAAAATCTTATTCCTCTAAAGTTCATAAAAAAAATACTTTTATATGCGTTGAAATTAAATTTCAATGAGCGATTAATTATTTAATTTATTTTAGCAAAAGCGATAAAATATAACATAGGTTACTATTTTATCGTTTTTATTAATTTTTATGGACCACCCAATGACTGTTATGTTCATATTATATTTTATTTAATAACAACAAACTGTGACGTCACACTTCATTATTTCATCCCTTTTTAGAACATGGCGATGATTAAAAAGTAAT
The DNA here is from genome assembly GCA_914829495.1 of Eilema sororculum. Lineage (NCBI taxonomy): Eukaryota > Metazoa > Arthropoda > Insecta > Lepidoptera > Erebidae > Eilema > Eilema sororculum. Next base: position 7,232,018 of record OU618553.1, on the reverse strand, counting down.
TGATTCGACGTGGCAGACAAGCATCTAATTACAACGTATCAGTCTGTTTGACAGTACAATTTACATATTTTGCACTTCAATAGTCGTTTCCATACAAGGACATATTTTATTCACAGCAAAGGGCGGAAGATTCCCCCCTTACTTGGAGGGAAAGTAGGTACTTCTTTTCCAAGTAAGGTAAAAAACTTTCACCCTTTATACCTTTCTCGAATTTGTCAAGTCAAATATCCTTATCGATACCAAACCATTAATTTTGGGGAAACGTGGGTGTAACGTGGGTAGTCACGGAATGAAACCGATAGTAATCTTAACGTTAATCAATGTCAGTATGTATTGTACTTCCATGTAATAGTTGCCAGAACATCGTCCGCCAATCAGTAAGTCAATGACTTGGAACGCAAAGAAAAAAGAGTTTGGAGAACAGATGGCAGTTATTGTCGTGATAATCAAAATAAGCCAATAGCGAGCTTCCCGTATTCTCTCGTTTGAGTAATATCCAATATCGAATAGTGTTTAATATATACTAATACTAGCTTTTGCCCGCGGCTCCGCCCGCGTGGATGTCGGTTATCGCGACCAAACATAGCCTATGTCCTTTCTCAAGGTCTAATCTACCCTTATACCAAATTTCATTAAAATCGGTTCAGTGGTTTAGGCGTGAAAGCGTAACATGCAGACAGACAGACAGACAGAGTTACTTTCACATTTATAATATTAGTATGGATATGGATTATAAAGATTTGTCTTTTTGTATGTAACAATGAAACTCAAAAACTACTTGAATACTTTTAGTTCCAAAAAGTACTTTTAGTTCCATTTTATTCTTCTATCGAGTCGATGGAATGTCGATGTCATATGTTGTTTACCCAGTGTGCAGCCACTCTGAGAGCATTCTCAGAGGCACGCATGAGTTCTTCCGGTGACCAAATGTGTGGGCTACAAATGTCCGACAATGGCGCCCCCGCTTCGTGTCCGGGTAAAAGGGTTAGATCGAAGTGCTGGCTTGATATCGTGACAATAGGGAAAAATCCTGGACTCCGAGGTGGAAATCTAGGATTTAATCGGCACTCGAGATCTTTATAATGATGGCGTTTTATTAGTTCCATATCTCTTTGTCATTGACACAAAGATTTGTCACATTTGGACCTGCGCAGTAGAGCACTTAACCTAATTTATTCACAGTCGTAAAACTGCATTTAATCCCGGCACTGTCCGGCGAAACTCATAAATTATGGAATTCATTGCGCATAGATTGGATGATGCATCTTTTTAAACCTAAATACTACAAGGATACAATACATATAGGTATATACATACAAACTGTAGGTATAGAACAAGGCTTTATTACCGATTCCCCCCGAAAATCATTTGTTCTCGATTGTGTGTGTTATGATTGCTGGGTAAAGCCGGAAAATATCGAATTTCGAACGGAATGTAGAAACTGGATAAATTAGGTATTATCTTATAGTTAAAATAAATTATCTAACCGAGCTTATTAAATTAAGAATGGTAAAAGAGCGGTAAAAATTGCGTCGGTTCTTATTTTATAATTTTTATTTATTTTTAATCATCCGCCCATCCTATAATAATAGTAACTGATTTGACTATTAAATTTTATGGCGTCACTAAATCTTTTTTCATACAAGATACCTTATAACTTATCGATTTGACGTTTATTAAAAATTAACTAATTTAACTGGTCAGTAGAATACTCGATTCAGTTAATGGATTTTGACAACAAGAAGTTATGCATGATGGTAACATTAGTAACCTTTTGGGGTTCCAATTTTTCTCCCTTTATTCAATCAGTCAATTAGCCCACGTAGCTCACTGATGGACATAGGCCTCTCCGAATGTGCACCATTGCATACAGTCTGTCCCAGCGACCTTTTATTACACCCAAGATATTGGTACCCGTATTATAAATCCATCGATAACTAAGAAGGAATTCTCTCTCTAAGCCCAACAACATACCATTATAATTACCAGCATAGGTATATCGTGCGCCGGCAACTCGGGCGTCGGAGGGCACAGACTGACCTCCGTCCCCCATGAGCGCGGGCCTGGGGGCGACGGGTGGAGCCGCCTGTCACCCTAGCAGAAGCAGGACACGGCGCGGCGGCGCGGCGGCGCGCTGAGTAGCGCGCCTCCTAATTCCGGGGCGAGTCAGGGACCTCCCGAGGAGGGCCAGACCATAAGGAACGGCTCTGGGTCAGCCGGGGTGCGAGGGATATGTTGAAGACAACTTCACCTCCGGCCTAGCACCTCTGGCCCTCAGTCGGCGCGTGGCTTTAGTCGGCTCGAGTCCGATATAACCTCCCCTTTCGGCTCCGGCGGGGGAGGTATCCGTGGGGATTTCCCCACGAAAAAAAAAGCATATGAAAATCTTGACATCAAGTCGCGAGGTAAACGAGGATTGGTTTGATTATAACCTATGATTGGTGCATCTGAGCTCCACCGCCGCCGTAGTACCCTGACCCTAGTCTTATGAGGATCATAAGACTTGTGACGCAACTGGTGTCAAGATATGTGCCGGTAACTATACCTCGCATGGTATAGAAACACCTTTAAAAAATGTAAGCGTCATAGCATAGCATTATTTGAAATCTTGCCGGCCATAACTGAAGCCATTAAAGTTTCTGCATATTGAGTTATAAACGTAATAATACGCGCCATGGGCTGAAATGGCGGGCATTTCGACGAACCAGTGTTGCCTGTCGCGAAATATCGGATTAGTGTTGCCCGCTTCGAAAACAAGTGATTAATTATAGTGGATATGTTAAGTAGAAATGTTGTAAATGTCACATTAAAATTTCCGACATGTTTAAATGGTTGGAGGTATTCAAATTGTTAAACAGCTTAGGTTTGTTTAATTTATGATATTATGATAAAATAACTTAAAGGATATTTGTTCTGTATCGTTTTAGTGTAGTGGGTCGATGGCCAAAAACAAATAGTGTACAGACTCAGAATAAAGCAGGTACAAATAGTTGTTGCTTTCATGAAAGTTAAGATAACTCAAATCAATAGTACCTTAGTCCAAGAAGTCCTGGCTTGAGGTCACGCCAATAGTCCCTCCACCATGGTTGCCCAAGACCTTGCGAAGTGGAGAAGAAAATGCGGAAGGAGGACCCTAGGCTCCGATGCAATCAAGAAACTGACAAAAGGAATTCGTCCTTAGCCAGAAATGCATAGTAGATCAATTTTAGACTTTCTGGGCCAACATTTTTGGGGCCCAGGCCAGCATCACCTGCAAGTAGGTAGGACATCCTATCAAGGTTCAGAGGACAGACGACAATCGCTCCTGCAAGAGCCCAAAAAAAGGGTTTTCAGTCTTCCAAATTTCCTATCTAGAAATTTATAACAGACAACACTGGTAGCCGGTAATAAAACTAAGTGGATGCCGCGTTTATACCCGTTTTATGTCCCTTCGTAAAATTACGATATCCTCCGCCATGATTAAACTATGCCCTGTATAATCTTGCTAAATTAAATTTCAAACGAATCTTGGTCGGTCCGTTAAAGTCTCTCTACCTATCTAATAGTAGGGTTATAGATTGCTGTGATTATGAGACCTATACGCTGTATTATAATGTGGTGATATTCAAATAATAGCTATAGGGAAATTGAACAAACAGAGGATTCATTTTATCACCATAATCATTTGTTTTACCGGACGACTGGAATAAAGGCCTTCTTATTACTGTGCCAAAAAAGGGAGATCTCAGTCAATGCAGCAACTGGAGAGGCATCACTTTGCTTTCGATTCCTTCCAAGGTGCTTTGCAAAATCATTTTGGACAGACTTTCGAAGGCCGTCGACCCTCTTATTCGCAGTGAGCAAGCAGGATTTCGTCCGAATAGATCATGTACAGACCAGATCAACACTCTACGTATCATACTAGAACAAGCATCAGAATGGCAAAGAGAGATCTACCTTACCTTTGTGGACTTCGAAAAAGCTTTTGACACCTTGAGATGGAATGCTATCTGGTCCCGCCTGCACAAAATTGGAGTTCCCGACAAGATAATTAGCATCGTCAAAGCCATGTACAGGAACTATTCCTGTCAAGTGACACATAATGGGCTCGTATCGGAGGACATAAAAGTTCATGCAGGTGTTCGCCAGGGCTGTCTTCTATCGCCACTCCTCTTTCTTGTTGTCTTGGATGGTGTTCTGCATAAGACCACAGAAAACAAGCGCCGCGGCATAGAGTGGGGTTTAACCAACATCCTCGAGGATTTGGACTATGCAGATGACATATGCCTCTTAAGCCACACTCGCGCAGACATGCAGGCCAAACTGGACGACCTTCGGGGAGAAGCCGAAAAGACAGGGCTTAAAATCAACACCGGGAAGACCAAAGAAATGAGGTGCGGGGCAACGAGTTCATTCCCGTTGGTCATCGGCACAGAGGGAGTGGAACGTGTCCTTAAATTTACCTACCTCGGAAGTTGCGTGTCGGAGACTGGTGGAACTGAAGATGATATCGCTTCGCGGATAACCAAGGCACGAGCAACTTTTGCGCAGCTTAGACCGGTATGGAAATCACGGAAACTGACTCGTAGAGTTAAGCTCAAAATCTTCCGGTCCAACGTGAAATCCGTATTGCTGTACGGGTGCGAAACGTGGAAGGTCACAAAGGACATCTCGCACAAGCTCCAGGTCTTCGTTAACCGATGTCTTCGCAGAATCCTGGGTATTTACTGGCCAGAGAAAATTTCCAACGAACAACTCTGGGAACGTTGTGTTGAAGTCCGGATCGACCAGCAGATCAAACGCCGTAAATGGAGTTGGATAGGCCACACCCTCCGAAGGGATCCAAACCACATACCGAGGCAAGCCCTAGACTGGAATCCCCAAGGAAAGCGCAAACGTGGTCGTCCAAAACAGACCTGGCGGCGGACTATCATTGGCGAAGCGAAAGCCATTGGAAAAACCTGGAGCGAAGTCAAACGCGAGGCTCAAGACCGTACGGGATGGAAACTCACTGTGGACGCCCTCTGCCCCAGCTAGGGGCCAAAGGACCTTAAGTCAAGTAAGTCAATCGAGAACTATGAAAGTGTCCCATCAAGTCTCCGGAACCCAAGCCACCTCTCTGGGTTGGGGGGTAAGTCAGCAGACATATAAATCAAATCATCGAAAGTAACTTTACCGTTCTATAAAGACTTGGAGTTCTTTACCAACACACGTGTTTCCTTGTTTCTGCAATACCGGGCACTTTAAACGGGGCGTGAAAAAACATCTGATGGGGCTGATCAGCTGATGGCGTCTGAGGGCCACCATTTTAGCATTATTTGTATTTGCGATAGCTATTCTCATTCCTGAGACTTCTACTTTAGCTTACCATCAGGTAAAGTGCAGTCATCTATGCCCCATGAAAAAACAAGGATGATCCTTACTTCCCCAGATGATCGGCCTCTTTTAATTCGGCTGACCTGATCCCCTCCTTTTTCCTTTTACTGTTATAAATTTTTTTCCTGAACCAACTAATGGCTACCTAAGTATTTACTCCGAAAGCTTATAAACCCCTAAATTATTAAAAAAAAAAGTCTAAATACATACCGCGGAAGATCACACCGTCTCGTAAAACCCATAAAAGTCGTTCAAAAATTGTAATTTGCTCTCGTAAAATTTATATTGCCAAATGACATATAAGCAGACTTTAAGTTTCTGAGAATGTTACGCGGATGGCCATTTTGAAATGTTATACTTATAATTTTAGCTATCGCATACTTTTATAGTTGTGCCCAGGATATTGCCCACGTGAACTTGCCCGTATTCCAGAACAATTGGTATTATCCTATAGTTAAAATAAATTATCTAACCGAGATTATTAAATTTAGAATGGTAAAAGATCGGAAAAATTGCGTCGGTTCTTATTTTATAGTTTTTATTTATTTTTTAATCATCTATCGAACCTATAATAGTAAATGATTTGACTATTGAATTTTATGACGTCACTAAAAATTTTTTTCATACAAGTTACCTTATAACTTATCGTTTTGACGTTTAGTAAAGAGTAACTAATTTGACTAGTCAGTAGAATACCCAATTGTGAATTGATTCTCACATCTCATCTCAATCTAGAATACAATCTAGCTATAGACCCTACTAAAATATAAACAATGGATGGATGAATGTTTGTTACTCTTTCACGTCTAAACGGCTGGAGTGATTTTAATAAAATTTGGTATGTAGTTAGCTGACACCCTAGATTATACGTGGGCTATTTTTGGTCGCGATAAACGAAATCCACGCGGGCGGAGCCGCAGGCAAAAGCTAGTCTAGTTATAAATCGAGATTCAGGAATTAGTTACGATTACGTTGTTCGGAACACTAATAATGTGTCTAAAATAAAAGTAGCTTTATGTTACAATCTTATCACGTTTACCACAGTGCTTATGAACCATATAGTTAACAAAGTGGCTGAAAGGGTGCTTCTTAGTAACTGGTTGCAAAACAGTGAAAAAAATTACTGTTTCGTAGCTTGTAATGAACCATATAGTTACCAAAGTGGCTGAAGGGAGTAAAATTATGTCAAAATCGGAGATAACCCGGAACAAACAAACAGACAGACAGACAAAGGAAAAAACGAATCCGATACCGGGTTGGGTTTGGGTTTACGTTGTGTCAGATTAAGAATATGTCATTATTTTATATCTGAAAAATACACGCTTTTTTGTTCTTACGGGCGGTCCCACCACTCCGCCCCCACGGGAGCCAGAAAGGGAGATTATATCGGACTCGAACCGACTAAACAACACGCCGACTGTGGGTCATGGTGCTAGGCCGGAGGTGAGGTTGTCTTCGACATATCCCTCGCACCCCGGTTGACCCAGGACCATCCCTAACGGTCTTATCCTTACAAGTTTATGAGTTACGTTTACCAAACGACTACAATATGGGGCTCTTCAAGAAGGGCATTAGAAGGTTTTTACAGGGTCGGCACGGCAGTACGAGTGGGACGCCTTTGGTATTGCACGCGTCTATAGGCCACGGTGACCTTCAGGTAGGTTGTCTGTCACCTCAATCAATCAATTAGCCTATTGCGGTCCATTGGTGGTTGATACCCGCCTCAGTATTTGCTGAGTGTCTAATTGCGGACAAAGCGCTCATATTTGACAGTCTAAATGGCATTTAACGTGTCATGTTCTAGGTGGCACGTTGACCGACAACTGCCATATTGCAAATTGCATGTATTATATGCATTTACTAAACGCATATATATATAACTAGCTTTTGCCCGCGGCTCCGCCCGCGTGGATGTCGGTTATCGCGACCAAACATAGCCTATGTCCTTTCTCAAGGTCTAACCTATCCCTATACCAAATTTCATCAAAATCGGTTCAGTGGTTTAGGCGTGAAACCGTAACATACAGACAGACAGACAGACAGACAGAATTACTTTCACATTTGTAATATTAGTATGGATACATGCAATTCGCATTTACTAAATGCATATATATATAATACATGCCATTCGCATTTACTGAATGCATATAATATAATACATGCAATTTGCAATATGGCAGTTGTCAGTCAACGTGCCACGTAGAACATGACACGTTGACTGACAACAATATCAGTACTGTCAAATTGAAAGAAAGAAAGAAAGAAAGAAAAATGTTTTTTATTAAGACATACTCCAGCACACAAACCCTATCATGACATGACATGACATGACAAGCATCATGTCCATGTCACACACCGTATTATAAATTATCTGCTCAAGCGGCGACCACAGAAAAAGTATAAAATATCTTGACCGAATCGTTTCGGACATTCACGCGCTCGCTTCCTGAGTAGGAATTATAAATGGGTACGCCACAAGCCACTGGTACCTATTGTCCTTTATAAAAAAAATACAGTATCCATTTGTAATATGTATTAAGTATTGCAGATTGTTTTAATATCTTTATGGTTTACTTACTTTTGCCCGCGGCTCCACCCGAGTGGATGTCGGTTATCGCGACCAAACTTAGCCTTTGTCCTTTCTCATGCTCTAATCTACCCCTATACCAAATTTCATCAAAATCGGTTCAGTGGTTCAGGCGTGAAAGCGTAACATAAAGACAGACAGACAGACAGAGTTACTTTCGCATTTATAATATTAGTATGGATTTATTTGAATTTTGTATGTGTGCGATTAGTAAAAATCTGCGGTAGCCTAGTGGTATGGGTAATGGACTGCTGAGACGAGGTCTCGGGTTCGATCCCAGGTCTGAGTGCTAGCCACACTCGGTATGCCGGTATCTTGGAGGCCGCGGGGCTTGCCTTAATTGGCCGGCCCGTGACAAGGAAAAGTCTTAAAAACCCGACAGCGAAGTCGTTTAAAACCTGTGGACACCAGGGGACCTCCACAGTATGTACCCCGCTTCTCGGAAAGAGCGTCACCCGGGAAGTGCAACCTTTCGTCTCATGCTCGTGGGAACCTTATGAACTCTTCTGATAAACATAAAAACCCCCTCCTACCTAGTGAAACAGACTGCGCGGAGGTCGCGCAGCGCCACGACGCGGAGGTCGCGTCACCAACTGCGGCGGTGTCGGAAAATTTCGACACCGCCACCGAGAAGAGCAGGGCGAACA